>JARFIW010001555.1:4707500-9766535 GCA_036346225.1 Platerodrilus igneus | reverse complement strand
AACATGTACAGTATTACTCAAAAACAACCAGTAAATACCCAAAATCGTTCAATAATTTTCATATTTAAAAAGGAAATTTGGCAAGGTCATCTTAGAACGGCGAAATCACCGGCGTTCTTGTTCCGCGGTAAAAAGCGGATACCAAGAAAAAAAAGAAGGACTCACCCTCGAGTTCCTGACATCGGGGGAAGGCTGTCGCTGGTCCGCCTCCACGAACAGGCCAGCTTACGGCCCAGCGGAGCGCATTGGACTTCGCAGTCCCCCAAAAAGAAACGCAGCTCCAGGGATCACCGTGTCCCCCGCAGGAAGCTAGAAGAGTTACAAACAATAAATTAATTTATTGAAGCCGAAACGCATGGTTTTATACAAAGTTTATATACTTACCACGCTAAATAAGCGTGCCGGAAATTTACAGAAAAATAACGAACGAAACAAAACAACGTGTTTGCTTGTGGCTATTCTAACAGCAAATGACTATTACATGTGTTAGGCACCAAAGCAAGAAAATAAACCAGGAAAACCATAGTTTTATTAAAATAAATTCACCGAATTCTTTTAAAAAGGGAAAACACACTAGCATTTAAGTATTAAAATACTTGGAAAATCGTCTAGCTAATTAAGGCGTAAATTCCACGGGACGAAATTCTGAGAAAGGATATTGATTTTTAATTACCATACAAATTTTAATATACGAAAGGGTTATTTTTAATCAATGGAATTAATTTTTGTGTTGAACGCCAAATGAATTTAAGATCAAAATTATTGTATATACAATAATTAGCTATTTCCGAAAATGAACGTAACAATGTCCAAAGTTTAGCGCGAGTTCCAAAGGAGAATGCTAGCAACATAAAAAGGTTTGTGAAAGATCTGGGTATGATGCACGGGGATCGCCAATAAATCATCATGTCTCGTATTATGACTGCGGTTAGATAGAAGGGAGAATTTAGTAAATAAGTAACGCTGATTTTTAGTAGAAAAAAGATGACAAAGAAGAACAGTTGTATGGAGTGTCCTGCTATCACCAAGCTCAAGTCATCCCATGTCTATGTAGAGCGGAGTTACATGATCGCGCTTCTTTACTCTAGGGATGAAATGAACACAACTATTTGGTGCTCTCTGAAGTCTTTCAACAAGCTCAGTTGAAGCACTTGTGCAAATAATATCACTATAGTCGAAGTACGGCATATTCAAATTTTGTACTAGTTGTACCTTAAGTTTAATACGAATACATCTTTTTAGACGATTTAACGAATGCAGCACAACAAATACCATATGACACCAATGCATTACTTGACTTATTAGATTTAATCTGTGGTCAATAGCAAACACAAGGTCTTTGACACAATCTGAACGTTCAATAGTATCCATACTAAGGCTCAGCGACGAAGCGTTATTTAAATCAAATTTTCAAAGCATTTTGGGGATCCGACAAAGTAGATTAGCTAGGTTACTTCTAAAACAAAACCACCCATTTTCTCATGTATTTTTATAGAAAATTTAAGGTCCGTTCTGGTCATTTTGTATCAAACATTGAAATCCTCACAAGGAGGAATTGAAGATCAATTGAGGTTGCTTTTCAACCAACACCCACAGTAAGATGTTGACAGGCTATCCAGGACAGTTTTGCTCATTGATTCAGGGTGCGGTTTCCGGAGGGTGTTTGGATGATCTATTAATTGGATCTGAACCCTAATTTCGGGCGATCTAATCCTGTTAGAATTTTTAAAATCGGACCATCCCTTACAAAGTTATACCCTGTTAAAGCCTCGTATTCCGAGATTTTGCTCATTGTATTCATATCTAACCTAGGTAAGAGTTTTCGTCGACTAACCATTTTAGCCTGATCTAGAATTTTCTAAACAATCTAATCTGAATTGTTTAAATCAAACCACACCTTGCCGAGTTACACCATTTAAAGCCACGAACCATTAAATTTTTTGTTTATTTACTTTTAACTCCATCTATAAAACCTTTTTTTCGCTACCCAAGGCATATGCTTTAACCAACCATTTCCCGAGAAATTTAAAACCGCTGGAATTTTAGAAATGAACCCTTTATAAGCCATAAGTGTTTGATATTTAAAACCATTTTCAAATAGTAATGTTCTGTTTTTAGAATAATGTAAAGTGTTTTTAATATATAAATGGGAAGGTCAAGTTTAGTAACAACAACCACACTCTTTAATTAGAATATTTAAAAACACGAGTTTTAAAATTTTAAACAGGGTAAACTTTTACGCAAAATTTTATCAATTTTCTGTTAATATTAGATTTTCTCAGCTACCTGAATTTCTAAGAAATCCCTTTACGTGTGGTGTACCCCAAAGTTACGAAACCCGCATTCCTAAGTTCGTCTTTGTTATTTGCCATTTTGATAAATACGTTTTAGGATAACCTTTAAAAGTGTACGGATTTAGTACCATCCTTTTCCGCAAGGACGTCTAGATAACTAAAAGAGTCTTTCTTACTAACCACAAATGCATACAGTTTGTAGAATCCGGATGTATCTAAGTCAGTCCATCGGCACATAAAATAATCTTTTAATTCTTCCTCATTTTCTCTAATAAGATGTTCTTTGTCTAACACATTTTTGTATTGTTCGCATATTGTCGCAGTGTTTTCCATGTAGTCCAACTTTCGCCGTTTTGCACCCATTTCCTCTAATCCAGCTATCTTTTTCTTCCACTTACAGCGTATGGAGTGCATAATGAGGCAATTTCCTTTAGCGTAAACGGATAGAGTTTACTGCCAATATTTACGCGTTGTCGTACAACCTCTGGGCGAATGTTAAGCGTGTGTTGCAGATTGTGTGAAATATGTACTACCTGCTTTAATGTAGCACTTGTGTAAGATTTTTATTTTATCTTAGCTGTCTTCCTCCTCTACTATCTCCAAGTAATTAACAGGTAAATAGTTAAAACTAAAACCCAAAAGCACATACTTTATCAATTTTCCCCTTTCCTTTGGTTTTTAGGACAACTTAATTTGCAAACCAGTCAATTTCTTTGTATTGCTATCCCCAATACACGTACTGTAGTAGGTTATTATATACTAAACAGCAGCTATTTTGTAGCTTGTCTGGTAGCTTACTCTACATTTTGGCAAGTGGTACCGAGTACATTGGCACCTTTAGGAAGTATAAGTTACTATCTTCCAATAAGATTAAACAGTCTTTTAAGGGGTTATGCACCTGTTCCGCACTGACATAGTATCCAATTGTACAGTTGTATACTGTCGCTTCCAATCGCGTAATACCATTTTCTTTGACCAACGTAGACGCGAATGTTTCTCTTAAAAGTGCATCTGGACAACGTAAAATCTAGTATATGATTTCCAAGTTGTTTATTAACACCAGGACTTGTTATCTGACACACGAATTTGTTGTATATCTTAATTCTTGCAATGGTTGTTAGCCATGTTGAACAATCGATCCCCACAGTTTTATCGTTGTCAACTATAATATTACAGTGTTTTTCGTATTCGCCCTTGTGGAAAAAGTTATGGTTTGTAGTTAAATAATTACGCATCTTCATCTAGCCAAATATGCCAGCAAGATCTTGTGTTACATCAATGTCAAAAAGATATTAATAATCTTTTTTGAGTCCGTCTAATATATTTGATAGTTCCTCCAATAAACTTTCCAACTTGTCTGTTAGTTCCACTTTGTACGTAATACATATAGGAGTTTGGAATTTTTTATTAATGCTTTCGAGGCCTTCTTTTCCGATAATTTCTTTTACTCTCCGGCCCATCTTGTTAATGCTTTCCAGAGAAAACGGAAGCTTAGCTTTAACACCATGCCTAGTGGAAACAAATCGGTCGAACTTTCTTCGTAGATAGCTGTTAAATGCACCACAAATTTCTTTTTTTTTAGGATAAACATCCTTTTGTTTGCAGATGTTTGCTCGGCGTCAGAATGCCGCAAATTTTAACCAACACAAAATGGTTCTGTAATTGGTGTGTGTATCCCGCCAGTCAGCATCTGTTCGCCTTCGACATAAGAAATATTACCAATATCTGTCACCAGATTATTGTTGCATATATTTTCTGCCAAAAGCCACAATCCAAATCGCTCATTTGTTGGTTTTACTTTATTCCCAAGAAGTTGAGAAATGTTAATCACTTTGGAGACGCTCATGTTTACCGTTCTAACTACTGCCGAATTAGGAAGAATTGCCCCTTATGTATCCTACAGACTGGGGGCGTATATTGCCGAAGATACCCGAATATGTTGGACACCGTTATATCGCTTACATTCTCTTGTTTAGGAACAGTTTTGTTATCCGACCTAGCTCGGACTGGGCAGGGGTGCGCATTGACATATGTTCGGATATATGTTGGATATATGTAGGATGTTAGTTTAGGGTGAAATTGTCTTATAGTGTGAAGTGGCCTTATAGGATGAAATTGCCTCCGACCTAAGTTGGATGAAAATTCGACCTAGATCGGATTAATCCGACCTAGGTCGGATTTAGTCCAAATGTTGGGCATATCTAGGATATATGGCGGACATGGCTGACATATGTTGAACATATCTTGGACATATGTTGTACATATGTTGGATATATGTAGGATGTATACTAAACATATGTCGGATATAGTTTGGTTGTATGTCGGATGTATGTTATACGGATGCGAGAGGCGAGAGTAGGACAAAGTAGGGAGGGGGGGGGGGTGTAAAATTTTAAACATGGTAAATCTTTACACAAAATTTTATCAATTTTCTGTTAATATTAGATTTTTCTCAGCTACCTGAATTTCTAAGAATTGCCCATTGCGTGTGGTATACGCCAAGGTTACGAAACCCGCATTCCTTAGTTCGTCCTTGTTATCTGCCATTTTGATAAATACGTTTTTAGAATAAGCTTTTAAAAAGTATACAGATTTAGTACCATCCTTTTCCGCAAGGACGCCTACATAGCTGAAAGAGTCTTTCTTACTAACCACAAATGCATACAGCTTGTAGAACCCGGATGTATCTAAGTCAGTCTATCAGCACATAAAATAATCTTTTAATTCTTCCTCTAGCACTTCTTTGTGTTGTTCGCGTATTGTCGCAGTGTTTTCCATGTAGTCCAATTTTCGCTTTTTTGCACACATTTTCTCTAACCCAGCTATCTTTTTATACCACTTACAGCGTATGGCGTGCATAATGAGGCAATTTCCTTTAGCGTAGACGGATAGAGTTTACTGCCAATATTTACGCGTTGTCGTACAACCAATGGGCGAATGTTAGGCGTGTGTTGCAGATTGTGTAAAATATGTACTACCCGCTTTAATGTAGCACTTGTGTAAGAATTTTATTTTATCTTAGCCTTCTTCCTCCTCTACTATCTCCAAATAATTTACAGGTACATAGTTAAAACTAAAATCCGAAACCACATACTGTATCAACTTTTCCCTTTCCTCTGGTTTTTAGGACAACTTAATTTGCAAGCCAGTCAATTTCTTTGTATTGCGATTCCGACGATACACGTACTGTAGTAGGTTATTATACACTAAACAGCAGCTATTTTCTAGCTTGCCCGATAACTTACTCCACATGTTGGCAAGTGGTAACGAGTACACTGGCGCCTCTAGGAAGTATAACTTACTATTTTTCAATAAGATTAGGGTGAAACTGCCTTATAGGGTGAAGTGACCTTATAGTAAGAAATTGCCTCCGACCTAGGTCGGAATCCGATCTTGGTCGGATTTAGTCTGAATGTTGGGCATATCTAGGACATATAGCGGACATGGCTGACATATGTTGAACATATGTTGGACATATGTTGAACATATGTCAGATATATGTAGGATGTATACTGGACATATGTCGGATATAGTTTGGATGTAAGGCGGACGTATGTCATACAGATGCGAGAGGAGAGAGAAGGACAAAGTAGGGCGGAAGAGAGAGTTTAGGTTAGTTTACGTTGTTTGTAGTTATGTTAGCTGGTGTTGTCTGGAGTTAGGTTAGGTTAGTTGGACTTGTGTGAACTTAGGTTAGATAGAAGGAAAAATTGATAGGTTAGGTCAGCGCTCCGACGTTGACCTAACCTATCAATTTTTCCTTCTATCTAACCTAAGTCCACAAAAGTCCAACTAACCTAACCTAACTCCAGACAACACTAGCTAACCTAACTTTTGACAAGTCCTACTAACCGAACCTAACTCCATACAACACCGACTAACCTAACTCTGAACAACGTAAACTAACCTATTTTGCAATAAAAACAATTTAACCATCACAAACACATTATTTCAACATCATGCTAGAAGACAATGCACGTGGATGATGCCAGGAAATATAAAAAGTTATCGAATGGATTACATTCTTGTTAGACAACGGTTTAGGAACCAAGTAAAAGACTGTAGAAGCTACCCAGAAGCAGATGTAGACACTGACACAACATTGTAATTATGAAGGCCGCTCTTAAATTTCAAAATCTGAAAAAGGGGAACGTAATAAGGCACTTTGACTTAGAGAAACTAAAAGATAAAGATATCCACAAAAAATTTGAAAAAAATATCAAATGAATTACTGCAGATATTGGGAAAATTTTTTATACAAAGGAAGTAGAAACAGAAAGATTAAATCCAGCTTAGTCATGGTGGCCAGAGATATTCTGGGGTATACACAAAAGAAAATAGGAAACCATGGATAACAAAAGATATCCTGAACCTAATGGAAGGAAGGCGAGAATACAAAAATAGATCAGATGAAACAGGAAAACAGAGATACAAAACCATAAAATTCAAAAGAGCGTGTATATAGGGTTTGTAGATCTGGAAAAGCATTCGACAATGTAAAATGGGAGAAAATGTTCGAAATACTCAAAGAGATTGGAATGAGTTTTAGAGATAGACGGATAGTACATAACTTATACAAAGTTCAAACAGCGGTAATAGAATTAGAGCAGGAACGTAGAGAAGTAACTATTAGGAGAGGGGTGGTACAGGGATGTGCCATATCCTCATAAATTTTTAACTTGTACATAGAAAAGGCAATGAATACCGTCAAATGCAGGAAGACATTTGGAATTATTATGCAGGGACAAAAGATTGATGTGCTTAGATTTGTAGATGGTATAGCGATATTAGCATCTAGCAAGGAAGAGTTAGAAGCCGCTCTTAATGCAATAGAAACAGTTCTAACAGAGAGATACGGTATGGATATTAACAAAAATAAAACTAAACTACTAGTATGTAAAAGAGAAAATAAATCAAAAACTAAATATAGACAGGCAACGAGAACTTACAAGAGGTTTTTCTGCTACCTAGGAAGCTAAATAACGCAAGATGGGCATAGCGCAAACAATATAAAACAAAGAGTAGCACAAGGTCGTGCTACATTTAATAAGGAAAAGCAACTACTCTGTTCAAAAACAACAAACATAGAAACAAGCAAGAGATTACTTAAAACATATGTGTGGAGCACTGCGCTGTGCGACTGAAACTTGGACAGTAGGAGAAGCGGACAGGAAAAAGATAGAAGCCCTTGAAATGTGGTGCTACAGACGTATGATGAAAATATCATGAACAGACAAAGTCAAGAATATCGGGGTACTAGAAATTGTAGGAGAATAAACAGATATGTGGAAAACAGTTAAAAATAGGCGAGATAGGATGATAGGTCACATATTAAGGCAAGAGGGAGTAGTGCGGAATGTACTAGAACCAGGGATAGGAAAAAAGAGAGCTAGAGGTAGACCTAGGTTAGATTATTGCACACAGATAGTGAAAGATGTAGGCCGTGGGAGTCTCATGGAAATGTGTAGAATAACTCAGAATAGAATTCAGTCAAAACCTAATGACGAAAAAATAACTGTTCTTAATCCTGATGATCATTATAAGCAACTACAGGTGTTGGTTTTGCAATAGTCTCAACTAATGTTAATTATGCGAAAGAACTTATTGGAAAACTATTAATTCGGCAAATGTCTAAGTGGTGGGGAAACTTGGTAGCTTCAAGTTGCTTAAGTCCATTCACATACCACTGAATATCGGGGAAATAGGATATACTACTGTGAAACAATAGAAGGAGAACCGAACGGCATCTAACAAGAAAGAGCAGCGGCTATGTTCGAAGATAACAACCAGAAACAAGGGGAAAATTGTTGAAAGCATATGTGTAAAGCACAGCACAGTACGTCTATGAAATAGGGACAGTAGGAGAATCAGACAGAAAAACGGTAGAAGCCTTTCGGAATGTTGTGCTCCAGATGTTTGATGATGATAGCATAGACAGATAAAGTTAATAACAAAAAGTTATAGAAATAGTAAGGGAATAAAGATAACTGTAGAATACAAGAAAATAGGACAAATAGAAGGGCAGGATACGTTCTAAGGGGTTTTTGGGAAATGTATATTACAACCAAAGAGAGAAAAAAAAGTAAAGGTTGAGCTAGATCAGACAATTGCACACAGATAGTGAAAGATTCAGACTGTGTAAGTATCAGGGAAATGTGTAGGCTAGCTCAGAATAGGAAACAATAAAGGTACGCATCTAACCAGTTTCTGAACTGAAGACCTAATGATGATGTCCAAATCGTTTAAAATTTACCATTAAATCCATTCAAATTTATATATGCTTTTAATCAAATTCAAACTTTACCTTGCAGTAATTCTTTATGGTTTATTTATTTTCAATTTTTGAGACCAATGTAATAATCGCTTTTCTTCAAAATGGCGATTAACTTTCAAAGTCGTCTATTAAAGTCGTGTGTTTAATATAATACATCACTTCTAGATATCACTTCATGTTGGACTAGCAAGGTGACGTTTATAATGTGTATTGAACAACTGTCCATTAACTGTGTTTTTTAATTGGTTATATAGGATTGATTCCGTAACATCATACGCCTAGGAGTTTCAAGGTAAGTCTGGTTTTACTCCTACGTTCTGATTGGTATAAAATATAGGCTCGTCTAGCTATGTATGCAATAATTACAAAATCTGACGTTTAAATAGCTCAGGGCTATCCCTAATTAATACATTTAACGACGCGTTATCTTATCTTTATTATTTATTACTGTAGTTCACCTTAATTGTCTCGATTTTAAGATTTGTCGCTGTCGTTAATTGTTTTACTTTATTATGTTAGGATCTAATTTGAATGTTCGCTTACTTATTCTATTAATGAAATTTTTTCGAAGTTCAATGAACATGTAGCTACTATCCAATTGAACGTTATATATGCGCTTTGTCAAAAATACGACTGTATCTTTAGCATTGTCATATACGCGACCTCGCGCAATTTGAATACACTTTCGACTATAACATCAAATTATTGACAGAGTATCAAACAAAATCCCTCGCAATAATTGCGCATTCACTTGTTTAGTACTTTGATAGCAAATAAGTACTTTTTGGTGTGAATCTCTATAAAAACGATTTTTTTCTACACGCAGAATATTGTGAATACGTTTATCACCATCTAAAAACACGATTCCTTCGTGATTAAGGATGACAATTCTTTCAATCAAGAGTTTATGCCTTTATAATCCAATATACTTAGCGCTTCTACAAATACGCTACTATTACAATGAATATTTGCAAAGTTTGAACTTTCTTCTTAATTTTGTCTAGGTTAACGGCGTAGTGTGTTTATGAAATGGTGCTTTGTGACATCGTGATGACCTTGAATCACCTCAATATATATATATATATATATATATATATATATAATATAAATATATATAATATAAATATATATAATATAAATATATATAATATAAATATATATAATATAAATATATATATATATATATATATATATATATATATATATATTGTTCGTAACCATCGCCTTATACGTTGGGAGCCACAAACGATATGCTGTGACTTGAGTACAACCAAATTGTATTAATGAAGATGCAATAGAAAATACGAAATTACTATCTTAGCCTGTCCTTTTCTTTGCCTGGCTAGTTCAGATAAAAATATGTTGTACATTTTATAGAACAAAATAAAACAGAAATTTCAAAAAACATTTATTAACAGTCGTCTATGCATTCAAAAACATTTTTCCTTTATACACATTATCTACAGAATCTCTTACATTTATCAGATATAAATAACGCTTATAAAAACAATTTACAACTTAAGTTTAGAAAGAATAGTTTATCTAATGATTACTTACTTATTAAACTAATCTTCACCTAATCCTTGTTCACAAGTACAGAACCCAAACATCTCCTGTGCGAGTTACAAAAATTTTATTTAAAATTTTCTGGATAATTTACCTATCTTGTTATTACTTTGGTTGTCAGTGAAATTAGCCAACAACGCGGACAGATAATTTAGTAAAAGTCAAAATGCTTCAAAGTCTGATCTCAAAATTGTTGGAAATTATCGCCATGACAAAAAATTTTTAGAAAATTAAAATCTTATTTTAGTTTAATATATTTATATATCCTATTCGGGTACAAAAAAAAATACAAATTATACTTATGGTTCGTATTGTCAAATAGCGCTTTTCGAAATATCATTTCTATTGCAATTAACGGCATTGAATACTTTTGGTTTCATTTCAGGTTTCTTGTTCTAATCAATTTTGACGTAGAAATATCAGATTGCAAAGTGCATTTATTTCTTATACATTTAAATCAAAAATTTATCTTATACTAAGATTATTTGTATTAAAGATTGTTTAATTTCCCTAGTGTTCTTAAAAATAATTATGCTTCATTATTCAAAGTTATGTTTGATGTCCTAATATAAATTAAAGAATGAATCTTAACTGGAAACTTACATGTTGCTTAGGTTAAAATGAATGACTCCGTTCTAATGCATTTTCGTACTAAAATTCTAAATATGTAATTTTTTTCTTTTCCTTCTAGATTACGTTCCTAAAGATTAGTCACGAATGATGTAATAATTACGCCGATTTTGCATTTTAATGAGCTATTTGTATAAAGTTATTGTGTTCGTATATTCCTCCATTCTTTTCTAATACACGAAGTCAATTGTCGCCATTTCTTTCTTTCTGTAATATGTAAAGCTATTAAAACGCTTATCTTATCTTTTATAGTTTTACCGGTGGTAGCGAATTTTTTAATTGGTGCGTTTATTCATTTACGCGGAAATAATTATCTTTTCCTTGATTATTTTCAGATGATTTATGATTTTATTGAATTCTCTCCAAACAAATGCCGTATTCTTTTATTAAATAATATTAAATATCATTATTTATTCTAGAACTAATTCAAATTAACTTCTCTCAAATGAAGCTATTGTTTATTACAAACTTAAGAAATGGTATTTTTAACAAGGATGCATTACTTTATGCAATTGGTTTTTCAGAAACTCATGAATCTAAATTTGTTAACTACTTTAAAGGTATATGTGGCACATTTTCAGTCTGCAATAAATGGCTATACACGGATTTTAATTACATAATTAATGAGAACTTCGTTCTTATGCTTCATAAATGCAATAAGATTTGTGTACGGCTCATAAAACGTGTTCTAGCGGCTATTTACACACGGATTTGAATGCTTATATTTCTACGTGTTTTAAATTAACACGATTGGATTTAACTTTGGGGTGTCGTTCTTTAAACGGTATTTGTTCTTAAAGAACGTTATTTTACATGGAAATCGTATTTTATGTGCTAATGGAATACGCTTATACGTTTATGCCGGGTGAAATTTAAATATAAAGAAATGTATTTTTCTCCGTTTTTCTTCTCTTTGAGATTGTTTTCTTTTATAGAAATTGACGTTCAATGACCTCTTGTGACTTCATTATATATATATATATATATATATATATATATATTGCTGTGATATTCCTTATTATGCCCCAATGTTGTACGTGGTATTATATTTGTTAACCACGACTAGCTCACTGAACAAATCTTATTTTAACCTTTAAATTGATTCAACTAAAGCAGTTCTAGAACACACAATATAATAATTGATAATATGTACAATGCTGTGTAAACTCAAAATTTTCCCTTGGATAAAATATTTACATTTACCAAATTTATGCTTCCTGAAAGCTAGCAAAAATATCTTTTAATTACTCTCAAGTACCTTCGAACGTTTCAAGATGCTTTTCCTTGTTTTCGTATTTTTCAAATGACCTTTTTGATGACTCTTACAAATACATAATGTATAGCAAATATTAAATTTTAAACAGTCTTTAAATAATTATATGTTTAAAAATCGCTAACCTGGAATGGTGACTGGTGTTCCATCAGAATCTGTGTTCTGGCTATAATTGGGAAATTTACAAATCTAAATCGTGTACAGTACCATATATAAACCTAACTTTCAATTACGTTTAGCATTTCAAATCGAGCTAGTAATTGAAAGAAGGATCTATATCTGACATAAGTCAAAAACTTGACAATTTCAGATATGATTGACAAAAATGCTAAACGTAATTGAAAGTTAGGTTTATATTTGGTACTGTACACGATTTGGATTTGTAAATTTCCCAATTATAGCCATCGGCCTCGGTAGCGTAATTGGTTAACGCACAGTTCCGGCAAAACTGAGATGCAGGTTCAAATCCTGTCCAAGGCCTTATATTTTCCTTCTTTCAATTACTAGCTCGATTTGAAATGATCATTTGCGCTTTACTTAAAAAGTCTAAGTTATTATTTCATCTTATTTTATATATATATATATATATATATATATATATATATATACACGAGGCTTTCGCTAAAATTTCAAGATGAAAACTGAATAGTCATCAGACACTTGACATATGGAAATTCATAATTGTCATCATAACGTTATTTTTTATTCCTCTATCCCGAAATTTTAGTCTTCGTACATATCTTTATGGGTTTCTGGTCATCTGGTAGGTCCCCACAAAACTTAAGCCCTAAAGTTTAATATTTAGTGTATGGCTTAACCACAGGCCACAAAGTTAAATCAAAATATGTTTGGTTATACGTCAATGTTGTCAAATATTCAGATTGTATTCCTAACCATCAGTATTAAGAATTTCGTATTGATAGTTACCTCATTGTTCGGTACAAAAATACGTTGGCATAAGAACCGTCAATTTGCAACTAGCGTAGCTACAATAACAGGGATACAATGCTACCGGCAAAAATTTTTTAACAAAATAACAAAACCTTTTTATTCTTTTTAAAGTGGCGGTTTCTTGTACTCATTTATCTAACGAATTCAACTTATTTCGTAAGCCACAAAGATACAATTCCTCTGAAGCAGGACAATGGAAAGTGCAAAAAAGCTTCAAATCAACAGTATAAAGTACTTCCAATTATCTCTAATTGTTTTCAGTGGGTTTTACATTCACAAAAGCAATTGTGTTCCTTAAACAATGAGTACAAAAGCTTGGGAGATATCATAAATATCCTTGAATAATTAATTTTATTTTTGTGTGCTCAATACTCTCTTCTACAACCAACATATATATTAAACTGTGTGTGTTTATTTCAACACACATTGTACGGAGAGGGTAGCCATTTTTGATGACATGTAGGATTTTCGTCCACGATAGAGAGCAAACGAGAAATTCGGTAATACTAGTTTCCTGGACTGTTCATCGGATAAGTAGGATCCTTTCCCTGTGTGTAAATTACACCCGTATTTTGCTCTATACCTCTTTGTCCTTGCCCTTTTCCTATTTCAACACGAATGTAATGGAATGCGTATTCGCTTGCTCCAAAGGTGTTAAAAAATTCGTTAAAACAATACGCTTACAGATTTAATTTTTTATCGAACAAGTGGTTGATGTTAAATTTTTCAGTTCGTTTCTTACACTCATGCTGTAATAATAACCCTACGGTTTAAAATTCCCAGGAATGTTTAGCAATTTAAAGTCCAGGTCAAATCCCAAATTGTGAATTTGTCACGTCCACCCGCAATATATCTTATCAGCTATATTAAGGGTGATAGTCGCGTAGCTCTATAATCATTAGTGACCGTTGCCCCACTCCTTGTGCTTAGTTTGCATTTACAAGTTCCCTAGCATCCCCCGTTTTGTGTCCCTTCAACCCCCTGGGCTTATCCTTTACTAACTACCCTTGCAACGAAGGTTCATATACATAGAGGTGTACATTCGAACTAAAATTCGTACTGGTTTAGTTTTACTGATCCGTTAATTAAAGTCGAAATACGGAAAACGCCTAGATTTTATAAACAGCCTGAAAGTTTTGGATAAGCGAAACTGCTGAAAGTTTAATGAAATGGGTTTGAAGGATTTTGAGGGAAATAAAATTTAGAAGTACGAGTTAACAAAGACTCTAAAATAGAGAACTTTAAGATAAAAAATTGTGGAAGTGTTTTTCTCCTATAATCTTTTTGTTAAGGTCCACATTTTTAATTTATTTTTGAGAAATTGGCTTAAAATAGTTACAATCTCTTGATTTCTTTCTATCTGGTAGTTAATATTTTTTTATTTGCCCTTTTGTGCAGTTGTGGTTAATTATTCTAAGGTATTGTTGTCACTAATGTTCAAAGACGATTCACTAAACAAAGACGAACGTATTGTAATTTTTAAAACACATTACAAATTTATCTAAAGTTTGGTGAAAACTGTTTTAAAAGTTAGAAGAGTCCATACCCTTATTTACGAAACTTAATTAAAAATTTTGGGGTAACTGGTTCGATTATGGGTACGTATGCTCTTTAGAGCATCCTCTTCTGATGCGGTTGGCCGAAAGTGTTACAGATATTAGTAAAAGAATTAATGAGAATCCACGAACATTAACGCGTCATAATTCTCCATAATTTGCTATGATCTTTCTAACAACTTTCATCTCTACTCGTACAAAATTGAATTGAATCAGAAGCCCGCACCATGGGATGATTTGCAGTGTTAAGCTCCACAAATATTCCGAAAAAACGTAAGCACGTGAGGTAACGGTTTTAGAAATCGACGGTTTAGAATTCATTTTTACTTAAACTACACGACACCTATCAAAATCAGAAAATCTCCCTCTAGAAGCTCTAGGCAAATAAGTGTTACTTTATCCAATATTTTTTCGATTAGCAGGTCGTACTAATCTTTAACTACAACTAAAGTAATGATAAAGCTATTGCATACTCAAAACTTGGAATTCCGTTTTTGGTAGAATTTTTACTCGTGTCAAAACTTTACTAGCAAATCGAAAAAACGTATGCACGTATCGGTTTTAGAAATCGCAGGTGTGAATTCCATTTTCGGTAAAGTTACCTGATACCTTTCGGCATCGGTAAATCGCTCTCGAAATTTTTTAAGCAAATGGGTGTCATTGTGTCTAATATTTTGACAGTCGTGTTATTCGTATTAATATGGAATTGAAAATTAAAATGGTAGTAAAGCTATAATCTACTCAAAACTTGGGGTTCTGCTTCTGGTAGGATTTTTATCATATTGTCAAAGCTTCACTAATATACCGCAAAAACCTAAACACGTGAGGTATCGATTTTAGCAATAGAAAGGTCTAGATCTTATTTTTCGGAAAACTACAAGCTTTCTTTCAGCATTGGAAAGCTTCCTTCGAGAGGTTCTAGGCAAGTGGGCGGCAATTTGTCCAATATATTGTCAAAGAGCGGGTTGTATTAACTGTAAGTTAAAGATATGGTAAAGCTGTTGTCTACTCAGAACTTGTATTTTACTTGGTTGAATTTTTACCCTAGTCTCAAGGCTTAACTAATACATATCGAAAAAATATTAGCACGTAAGGTATTGCTCTTAGACATCACATCTACAAGACATTTTGAGACATTCTACGGGCACAAATGCACAAAAACCCCTATGTTCGTTGACTGCTTTGTTTAATGTAATGCTTTCAGATAATATTCCTCCTAAAATTTGTCCTATTTTGTATGGTGCCTCGTTATGCGCACTCAGAAAGAAAGACGGGTGGGGCGGTATCAGACCAATAGCCGTAGGTACTTGCTATCATAGAATAGCAGCTAGATTATCTTGTTGGAACATAAGAGAGAAATTAGGAAATCTCTTCCAAACAATTTGGATTTGGGACCACAGGCGGTTGCGAAATTGTTGCTCACGCAGCCCGCATATATTTAGGTAAAACTCCAGATAACATTTTTCTTAGGCTTAATTTCAAAAACGCTTTCAATGTACTCCACAGAAATATTCTTTTAAAAAACATTCACAACCATATTCCCCATCTAATGCCGTTTCTGCAGCAATGCTACACAAACCTGTCGTTTACATTTTTTGGTAACAACATAATTAACTTTGAAAGAAGAATACAACAAGGCGATCCTGTAGGCCCTGCAATGTTTTGTCTGGCAATAAACAATCTTGTCAATTCATTAAATACAGAATTCATTGTTTGATATCTAGATGATGGCTGTATCGGCGGAGAGTTTAATTCCGTATTTCTAAACTTAAAAAAGGTAATCGCTCCCTCAGATTCATTAGGTTTAGAACTGAATTTCAATAAATGCAAACTATTATGTTCACCCACATCAGACATAAATAATATTAGATCTTTATCCAACACAATCGCACCAGGTATTCAAGTACCCAACCAAAAAAATTGGACTTTACTTGGCGCACCACTTTGTATTGAAGCAATTCCAGATTGCATCCATTCGTTCTCGCTTACAGTCAACTCATATCTCTAATCACATCTCTTTTTGCCTCATAAGAAATTGCTTTGCAATCCCCAAATTAACATATATCCTCAGATGCACCCCCACTTAGAGAATAGAGATGTATACAATATCTAGAATCGTTTGATGAACTTTTACGAATCACCTTACGAGAAATAATAAACATCAAACTAAACAGCAATGAATGGGCACAAGCATCTCTACCAATAAATAGGGGCGATTTGGGAATGCACCTTTCAACCTCACTTTCGTTGCCCGCTTACATATCTTCATTCCATCCTTCTATTTTCATAATTAATATAATTTTCCCAAATCCAATATGTAATCTACAACTTGATAACTTACTTTTGGAAGTCGAAAATCTTTGAAAGTCTGCAACCAATAAAAATGAAATAATTCATAACAAATCCATCCAGAAAAAATGGGACATATCATTACGGCATATATCTTCACGTAAATTATTAGAATCAGCTACAAATACCACACAAAAGGCTCGTGTTCTTGCAGTTTCCTCGAAATACGCCAGTTCATGGTTCATCGACATAGTCTTGATTTCTTTTTTGGTGAAATTACATGTTTTCTTTCAGCATCGGAAAAACGCCCTCGAGAAGTTTTAAGCAAGCGGAGGTCATTTTGTCCATTATTTCGTCAAACAGCAAGTTGTGGTAATGTATAACTGAAAAATAATGTGACTGTAAAGCTCTTGTCTTCTCAAAATTGGAATTCTATTTCTGGTAGACTTTTTATCCTAGCGTTAAGGCTTTATTAATATAACAAAAAGTTTAAACACCTCTGGCATCGGTCTAGAAATCGAAGGTCAAAGTTTTATTTTTGGTGAAATTACATAAAACCTTTTAGCAACGAGAAACCGTCATCGAGAAGTTTTAAGCAAATGATAGTCAGTTTGTCCAGCATTTTGCAAACAGCGGGTCGGGTTAATCTTTAGCAGAGAACTATAGTGATTAAGAAACTATGGTCCACGCAATACCTAGAATTCCATTTCTGGTAGAGCTTTTATCCCAGTGCAATTTTAAAAACGCTTAACAAAAGCTCTCACATGTTTATTTTCTATTGATTAGTTTTATTTTGTGTAAAAAACGAGCTGCGCACTTCGTATCTAACTTACTAAATTGCTCGTATCACATAATTGTTTGCTGTGAAATAGTAACGCTTAATTTATTTCCTTTTTTTGCTTGTTTGTACAAAATCCTTTATTTATTATTCTTATGGTTAATAGCTAATCGTGGGCGATGTGTTGTTTTTTTTTGGTATCTAGGTGAATACCCCACTCTTCGCGTTTGGTAGTTGGCCTGGTATTTACGTTTCTTCCGGCTATGTCTAGGTACGTAGCATAATTTGTGACGCTTTGGCGTGGGGCCCCGATTTTGTTTCGTGTAACTTTGGTCCCGATTTTGTTTTAGTTAACGGTTACTTCAATTTGGTTTTGATTAATTTCTGCGCCGAGTATGTTTTAGTTAATTTTTGCCCCGATCTTTTTTTTGTTAGTGCTTAAGTTCCTACATTACCCGCATTTCTCGGCCCGATGCTACTTGTCTTTTCTTACTTTACGCTCGACCTATTGTTTATTTTTCTTTTTTTTTCGGCTCTTGGTGTTCCTCATGTGAGGATCGGTTTTCTTTATTTCTCGTGTGGGTTCGATCTTCTTGATTTTGATTTTATGCTCTTTTGTGATTGCTAAATATCCTTGGTTAGCTCATTTCAGATTATTGGACTTGGGTTTTCGCCAATAATTGTAGACCCATAGAGAGCTCTGACTTTATTCTCATACGTTTAGTACCTTTTTTTTGAAATTAAATCCGTTTTTACTTCCGTATTGAATAAAATCGTTTTGTTTCGATTCACTTCTGATATTTTATAGTTTATTCGGTTGTTGTTGGTACTTTAGCATTACTCTGATATACAGTGTGTATTTCTTTTGTCAAAATGGTTACGTGGGGGTTGGATGTAAGTAGGCTGTTAAAACCCGAGCTCCAATATGAGTTATCTTCTCGAGGATTTGACTGTGACATTAAAGTCGAGGAGTTGCGTAAAGCCGTCCGAAAAGCGATTCAAGTGGAAATGAATCAGTCGTTTAATCCTAGCTCTTACACCATTACGTTTACAGAGAATCATAAGGCTATTTAACGAGCGCTTACTGAACTTGGACCGTCTTCTGACGACTTTACTGGGGATGTTACTGATATTAAGTTTACTCGTTTACGCTCCTTATGGGTACACATTCAGCGACGTTGTGAATTGATGTTGGCTAACTCTGAGGAAGAAGCCCTTATGAAAAATAAATTATTATTCGCTTTACAGACCATTCGTTCTGATGTTGAGGCGACTGTTAGAAAATTCAAGCGTGTTACTGTTACTTTTGCTGACTTTAGTCAACACACTTCTTCCAGTCCTCAAACTCTTAATGTAGCTACCGCCGTTACCGAAGATATTCCTTATCTTTCTTCTGATTCCGAGGAAGAATTGCATCCTTCTACTGCTGCCAATACTATGAGATTTTGAAATTATCTAACTGGCACGTTTTTGTGTAATGGCGCTAGTCGATATAATGCTCATTCGAGTGCACCTGATAATGTATTTGCTTTTGCTAATGTATGCACTGTTACATGCTTTTGCTTATTCAGATATTTATTTATATATTTATTATATGTTTATTTATATATTTATATTATATTTATATTTATTTTTACACTTATATTTTTGCCTACATTGTATTGTTTTGTGGCTTGATTTAATTCGTTTGACGTTCTGTCGCCAATTTTTGGCCGCAGTATATATAGAAAAGAAGATTGTATATATAATATGTCAGTTAGGGAATGATAGGGAACATTAGGGACAAATGTAGGATAAAATACTTAGTTCAGGGAGGACGAATTTGTAAATTTATAAAGCATGCAAAATAGCTGGATTCACTAGTAATACATTTGGCAAATGCTTAGAAATTTGAATCCATTTTAAATTAGCTAGCTAGATTTGGATAGTTTTAAGTCGACTGATGGTAAGCAGAGCCGGCGACTGCTATCCGGTATTACGGATCCCTCCCCCTCTCATTTTTGCTCGTCTTTTTGATCGGGCACACTCCATAGTCAACGCTAGGGATACCATTATTTAAACCCTGTTTTTAGTTTTCGTTTCAGTCTGTTACATTTTTATTTAGGGTGGATTAATTATGAAGTTAGAATAAATTAGAAGTACGTTTATTTTTTACGTTTAAACCCAATGTAGTACCTTCGGGTGGAGCATTGTGGACGTGGCCGCAAGTATAGCGGCCCTTATTCAAATTATAATGCCAATACTATGACCCCTACTAAAGGACACGCGCTCACTAAGTTGAATATCTCTTTTACAAGTAAAGGTTATCTACCGGAATTCTTAATTCGTATTAAGGAACTTAGTGTTTCGCGTCATATTTCTGCTCAACAACTTTTTCTTTTTACTCCGGAATTACTTACCGGAAAGGCTTTACTTCACTTCCGAGCACATCAGCGTTCCCTCAAATGTTGGAACGGCGTTATTGCTTTATTAAACTCAGAACTCCTACCCCTGGATTTTGCGTATAGGTCTGCTACTACTGAGGAAAATACTTTTACTTCACATGACCGAGTTGTTAAGGTTTCTCCTACGCCTACGGGTAGATCAGATACTTCGTCCGTACTTTATATTGTTCTTCCACCTAGTTCTACTTCTACTCGTCAGGTCGTATGCTTTAATTGCGACAAACCTGGTCATGTTTCGACCCGTTGTACTCGTCCTAAAGTATTCCACTGTTATGGTTGTGTATATAAAGGAGTTACACGCCACAACTGTCCACACTATTATCCTAGTTCTAATCGGTTTTCGAATAATCCTTCAAATTCTGCCTTCACCTCTAGATACCTAATTTCTTCTGCTTCTCTACTATACCTCATTCAGGTCATCCTGCTACTATTATCGAAACATACTCTTCTTCGACAAATGTAGCTTCGAATACACTTTCTTCCGTTTCTAGTTCTACCTCCTATTTTACTCCTCCTTCTGCTAGCCCAACTTATTCATTCGCACCGCAAACTGTGCATTCACCATCATTGCAACCCATACTTCGAATTAGTGACTTGCAGCTAGCTTCTCAAGAGGTTGTTCTCGTTTTCTTAAATGATTCTACCCAAGAAATTCCTGTCGTGTCTGCAAGCACACAAGTCGCTGAAAAGACGATAATTTCTACTTTAGTTAGCGAAGGTCCTGTTGAAGTTTGTGAACCTGTATCTTTAATGTCTGTTGCTGTTGCTGTCAAAATTTTACAAGTTCCTGCTTTCTTAAATTGTTGTACTCAAGAAATTTCTGTCGTGTCTACAACAACCTCTGTAGCTGAACTGACGATAACTCCTAATACGAAGAGAGAAGGTCCTGTTGAAGTTAGGGAACCCGTAGCTGTGATGCCTGTTGCCCTTGTCGTCAAAGTTTCACCAAATTCTGACCATTTTAAGAATTTCCATTCGCACATTCTCAAAAAACATTCTGCCGGTTATCGAAAAATTCACAGCCGCTTTAATCTCCGTCGTCGTCCCGTCTCTTATCAACTAGACGATTCTGTTTGGCGCCGTATTTTTGCTCCGTCCAAACTTGCTCCTAGATTCATTGGTGCCTTTCCCATTTCTAAAGTCGTTTCTCCCTGGACATACGAACTTACTGATCCTTTCGGTCACAAATCCATTTGGCATGTTAAAGGTCGGAAACCTGTCCATCCGGACAATCCTAATGCTCCCGATCTCGCTTTGTTTTCCTTCTGGCGGTGTAAACGCCTTAAGTCCAATTATTAGTTATTGTGCCCCAGATTCCTATGCCGACTTTGCTTTTCTTAGGACTTGATTTTTGGACGTTACGATTTCGTTTTACTTCTCTGTTTTGCTAGGTTCTCTTTTGTTTTCTTGCTTGTTCGTGCACCCGTGTGAGTTCGGGAATAAAATAGCCCCACGGTACCACCTGTCTGTCATAAGAGGCGACTACAGCGGTCCAACACATACACACACGCACACTACATACACACACACACCGTTCATACACACACACACATACACACACAACCACACACATACACTCATCTACTCGTGCATCATCAACACACTCACATACACACACGCACACGCACACGAAGACGCACACACATACTCATACATAACTATACTGGGATTCTGTTTTATTTTCTTTTGTACAATTCTTAGGCTTTTTGTTGGTTCTGGTACTTGTACTTGATGGTGTTGTTCTTTTTGGGTTTTCCTTTTTTTCTCGTTCCTTTCGTTCCATATTCCTCCTTCTTCCTGTTGCTGGTCTTTCTTGCTGTGGGTTCCTAGTCCGATTGTGTTTCGTCCATCCGCTCCTGTGGTAGGTGCTTTCTAGTCCGTTTTTCTTTCTTCAGAAACCACGACTTAATCGACTTTAAGTGTAGTTAGCATTCCTTTTCTTTGGTTTTTCGGTTTTGGTTACCACAGTTAGTAGTACATCGTTTTCTTTTACTAGCGCTCTTCATCTCTTCCTCTCGTACTCCATTGAAGTACCTTTGTTTACTTGAGGTTTGACCTTTGGGTCCTGTTTTGGTTTGCACTGTTGATTTTCTTCCTCGTTCCTTTTTCTTCTCTTGAGATTGATAATCTTACTGTTTCTTTTGAGAAACATCCGTCCTTTGACGACTCCGCAGTGCTAAGGCCGTTCCACCTTAGTCCACCTTGATTGCTTATTACCCGTCTTCCCTTTCTTCCTTCCTTTTTTCTCTTTCTCTCTTTCTATTATTGGCTCTTCGAGCCGAATTTTCTTTGGTGTCTGTTTTTGTTTTCTTTTCTATCCGGAATCTGTTGTGGTAGGTATTGTTGTTGTTTTGGGGGTTTCTTTTTTCTTTTTCGGTGTTTTTGTTGTTTCCGTAACGAATGTTCTTTTAGTTTGAAGCGAATTTTTTTTCTTTTTTGTTTTGTTTGGGTTTTTTTTGGTCCTGCCCATACCCGGATTTTGACTTTCCTATCCCAACTTGTTAATTTTGCTGGAGGGAGATTTGATACGTTTATTTTTCGACATAAATTAAATGCCCTTTTTTTCCTGGTTAAGTCATTACCATTTGAATAAATTCCATTCCTATTCTTAAATTCTCCAACAATACCCTATATAGTGTACCTGTTCAGAATAAGCCCACTTTAACAAAATATTCACTCAAACACCTAAAAACGAAAATTTATTCGATAAATTAAATAGTCAATACCTTATTTTAGGTATTTGTTAATTTGTTAAACATTCGGATAACAAATAATTGCTTTCTCTTCTATTTCCCATCTAGAAACTTGACGAAATAATAAATCCTACTATTATTTGATAGCGTGTTTTTTAGTTTGCTAATCGCGCTTTGATAACGCGAGGATTGCAGTTCGAACTCGTGTTATTTGAACCAATTTTTAATTTGATTCTGCAGCTTGTGCGTTGAAATATTTTCTACATTACTCGTCCCAGTACTTCAAGACCGTTGCACGTTTTTTTGTTCGAAAAGTAGGAGGTATCTTGCGTGTATCGGTGAGTTTTTCCGCACTTACCTATCCTAATCAGATTCTCTTTTTAGCGCTTAGCTGGAGGCCAGATTGGTTCTTTTTTATGTAGGCTCAACTGTTCTTTGCCATAGGTCAACTGCCGTTGTCTGTAGATCGCTAGTGCCGTTATGGTAACAGGGTAAATAGATTCCGACGACCGTGACGATGCGGTGCTGATTCACTTCCGACACATACAGGTATACAATTTGTTTTCTTTTGTGTATATCAAGGGAATATTCCTTACCAGCGTTTGGTGTAGTTACGTGATAAGAAACGTGACACTGTAGGACTATCGTTTGTTGCTGCGAATCGATATTATCGCTCTACAGGTGTGATGTATCATTGTTAAAAATGCTTGACAAAAGTTCCCAAACGCTTATTTTTTCTCCTGATTAGTTTATTTTATAAATGGTATTATGTGCAATTTTAAAAACGCTTAACAAAAGCTCTCACATGTTTATTTTCTACTGATTAGTTTTATTTTGTGTAAAAAACGAGCTGCGCACTTCGTATCTAACTTACTAAATTGCTCGTATCACATAATTGTTTGCTGTGAAATAGTAACGTTTAATTTATTTCCTTTTTGCTTGTTTGTACAGAATTCTTTATTTATTCTTATGGTTAATAGATGATTGTGGGCTATGTGTGTTTTTTTTTTGGTATTTAAGTAACTCCCCCCACTCCCTGCGTTTGGTAGTTAGCCTGGTATTTACGTTTCTTCCGGCTACGTCTAAGTACATAGCAACTTATAATTTCTTTGGAAATGTACCATGTTCACCAGAGCTGGTATTGCTATTCGTACTTTTTCGGGGGTTTATCAGGCAAAAATTCTAAGTAATTGTCCTTGTGGCTTCGGTTAGCTAGCTATCTAAGTATTGGCTTCGACTTCCACTGATTTTCGAGAGATGATCTTTCTTTACTTGTGAAACATTTACAAAATTAAAGAACACGCCAAAATTTTTATAGTGTTCACTTGTAATGGGTGTTACAATTTGTTTTGAGTGACCACGTCAAAGCCTTCCTTTGAAAAACAAGAAATCAAATAATGTGAGTACGAAGGTGAGCGTTTTTCCATTACTGCTGTAAGTAAAACTCACGCACGAGTATTTTGCATAAGATTGTACAGAAAGAAAGAAATTTATTAGTAAAGCGCACGTAGTATTTCATATGGGCAATATTTCCTTGTTGTTTTTCTTACTATTCTGCCAAACAACCATAAGCATGTTCTCTATTTAAGGGAAACCTAATTTTAAATTCATTTTCTGATAGGAATGTACTACGTATAACTTCTTCTTCACCTACGTACATCCCCAACTATAAATTTTAATTATAGTAATTTCGATCCTCAAAATCCCCAGCAAATTCCACTTTACAACAGGATTATTTCAAGGCATTCACTCTTAATAAAAATGATCGCATTTAAATTCATTCCAGCTTTTAATTAAGAGACTCGGAGGCAATTTAAAATCTTGAAAACGTACTGTCAAGATATTCAGAATGAAATACGGTCGAGTGTTAGAGTTATCCGGTAGGGACTATAAGACCGCAGCCAACCCTTGTCCTTTCCTCAACCACCCTTAGACCAAAATTCCCACTCTCAGTTTCCCCCAACCACCCACAAGCTGATCAATACAGCTAGCTCAGCTCCTGCAAGATTTTTAGCTTAGCTTGGCCGGGATCTACCATTACCACTCCTTAATACCAAACGAAGGAGAAAAGCGACTTTGATCCTTACGGAAGAGGCGCTTAACGCGCAACTCTTTGTTCTCGGGAGTTGCTTGTGTTATATTTTAGAAACTTAATTTCCCTTATAAGAGCAACTTTTTGGAGGTTACTTTTAAAATTTGTAATTAACAAAAGTTTTCGGTTTAGCTTAGAATTAACTTTAGTTTTAGTGAGCTTTGATGACGTCAATAACCCCGCGCGCTGTTTTAATTTACGACAAAATGTGGTTAATCGTTTTAAAGACGATATCGCTTTTTAAAAACGAATTGCGAACTCTTTTCGCAACGCGCATGTGAAAAATGTGAGGTGTAAAAGTAGTCGGTTCGCGTTTTTAAAGCTGCGGTGTCCATTTGGCTGCCGTGCGGTGGAGGATATGCCATTGATATAACCGCGTTTTTATAAATACGAGCACAATGCAATAGTGCCGCTACTTCTTTTTTCTTTTCGCTTTCATTCGTTTTTTTACGTATTCTCTCGGTCAACTAAACAGATTGACCATTAATGCTAGATTTTTAAACTGTCCATTTTTATTATAACACGAGTTAAATGTGCTTTTTGCATTGTTGAGCCGTGATGGTTTTAGACAAGCTAAAGCTCTATTTATTATTCACCGTGTTGGTCTGATGCAAGGCGATTAAATAATTCGGACCTTGAATAATATAACTGCATTATTCGTTGAAATGCTGAAATGTCGCCCTGAAATTGCATCCAAATAAATTTTGAAACGTATCGTGCAAAGTCTAGCGTTGTGTGTCTGAATGTTTGTTCCAGGTATTTGTGTACGGAAATGTGATGACGTAGTACCTAAAAATAAACTGTAAAATTTATTATTCTGTTTGCTTTTCGTTTTTTATATAATAGTAAACAAAACTCGGTGAAAGTCCGTATAAACTGAATACACACATTCATTTTCTAGAAGCAAAGTTATTTGAATCAAATTATTATTGCTAGTTCGACATCAGGAATCGAACTAAATCTAAACATTGATAAATTTTCTTATATCTGTAAACCCTATTCGATAATGCTAAACATTGTTTACCTTTTACAAAAATATAATGCACTTTGAACACATTAAGATTTCCATTGGCTTATTTTTATATTTGGATAAATTTCATTTGATTTAGAGCAGCCTAAAATCTTTAGACAATTTTACATAACGCACCCTTGCAACAAAAGTGACACAACTCAAAAATCCTTATTTTTGAGTTAGAATCAGAAATGAACATCTTAAGGCTTTATAGTACGTGTTACTTTGTACTTTCACTGTGTTTTTTAGGGGTTTATCGATCAATTCGGCGGTACTATTGACTAACTCACTTTACCGAACCGAACCAACAACCGTTTTGCTTCGATGTCGATGAGAGAGTGTATGTCACTATCTGATTTACAACTACAAATTTAAAATAACTTAAAATTAAGCACGCAAACGTGCGACAAAGAGACCGAACATCCCGCCCACCACAATAAGTATGAACTAACTTATTTTATATTTAAAAATAATTATAGCTATTACCTAAGAAACCTAAACCGACAAACTTATATAAGTGAATATATGTATACATACTATTAAATATTAAGTAATTGGGAGTACACATAGTTTCACTAGAGGACATTTAACTAACTCTTGGTCTGTCTTGACGGTAGCTACCCGAATGATACCATCCCTACTAGGATAAACATCAACTACTCTTCCTAAACACCACTGTAGAGGGGGTTATTTTCTTCCTTTAAGAGGACAAGCAAATCAATAGGCAGTGTAGCGGAATTTCTCAACCACTTACCTTTCTGTTGCAAGTTGTGCAGGTATTCAGCACTCCATTTTTTTCAAAACCCTTGTTGCATTTGCTGCAACAGTTGCCAGCAATTCAAACGAGAGAGGTTTATGTACAACAAATCCGGATCTGGTAACACCGAGACTGGTTCATCATTAAGAAAATGACCCGAGGTCAAATATGAAAAATCATGCGGTCCGCAACTCAGTGCGCATGGTGGACGTGAGTTGAGAATCGCTTCGACTTGAATTAACACCGTCGAGAATTCTTCAAACGACAAAATTTGTTCACCGATAATTCTTTTCAAATGGGATTTTACCGATTTAATCCCGGCCTCCCACAACCAACCAAAATGAGGAGCAGCATGAAGATTAAACACAAATTCGATTCCCTCAACGCATGCCGAATGGCGCATCAATTGAAAAATTTCACAAGAGACCCCATCAAAATTAGTGCCATTGTCACAATGGATTTGAATACATTTGCCTCTTCGAGCAATAAATCGACGTAAAGCACCTAAGAAAGCGTCTGTCGACAAGCTAGACACTAATTCCAAATGGATAGCTTTAGTGCTGAAACAAATAAATAGATAAATGTACGCTTTCAATGATTTTGCGCCACGACACCAATTCATCGTGACCGAGAAAGGTCCACCAAAGTCACTCCTGTATGTAAAAATGCCTTACCTGGAGTTAACATAGAAGCTGGTAGATCCCCCATAGGGGGGGGGGGGGGTAAAGCCACGGGGTTTACACGAAAACAACGAATGCAGGATTTTAAACATTGCCGAATAGCCCTCTTTGCGGACAAGATCCAATAATTTTGAGTTAATAAAAATTGAGTTGTTCGATTTCCAGGGTGTAAATGTTTTTCATGCCAATCTAATATAATAATATCAGTAAACCAATGCGACCGAGGAAGCAAAATTGGAAATTTTGCATCATGCAATAACTCGGAATTACGTAGGCGACTGCCCACCCTCAACAAATCACGACTATCTAGAAACGGACTAACGCTACGAAGTAGTTTACTAACAAGTTTTCCAGTTTTAATATTTACAATGTCTTGGGCAAGAACATTTATTTGAACTCTTTTAATCAATAAATGTATAGTCTCTTGCTGCTGAGCTAGAGATAGACCATCAGAATATTTTAAACGCAAATCTGTCGGACATTGAACATTACATATGAAATGACGAATACATGTAATAATCTTACAAATTTTTTGCAGTTTTGAAAATTTATTCAACAACAAATCTAAGAAATTCTCAGGCATAACGACTGTTAACTACAGAGTACGATGTTCGCCGTCCATCTGAGATGAGTCGATTGGTTTTGGCAGCGACGTGACTGGCCATTCTTCGCTACGACGCACTAACCAGGAAGACCCTGTCTACCATAATGGATGATGAACCAACTCTGAAACCAAAAGTCAACGTGAGGCACAATCCGCAGGGTTATCCTGGGACTTAACATGAAACCATGAAGATGGAGGAATACGTTCTTGAATATGCAAAATGCGATTGCTAACGAATGTCTTCCACTTATGCAAGGAAGACCGAATCCAAGACAAAATAACAGTAGAATCTGACCACGCGAAAATATTACTAAATGATAAACTATCTGTATAAGTATTTTTGACGAAATTTACTAAATCCACCAAGATTACGGCAGCACACTATTCGAGACGGGGCAATGAAACGCGATTAGTAGGATTCGATTTTGCGCATACTAATGACATGGTAATATTACCTTCTAAATCGAACAAACAAAAATAGAAGACAGCTGCATACCCAGCTTCAGAAGCATTACAGAACCCATGCAACTCCACCTTTTTAAAATTATGACATACAATGCGACGCGAAATCTCAATATTCGAAACCGCTGACAATTCACCCAAGAATGTTTTCATTTTTGTACGAATTCTAATGGCCGCTCTTGGTCCCAACCGAGGCCTAAAAGTCAAAGATTTTGAACTAAACGTTTAGCGAACAGTACTAAAGGCGCTATCAAACCGAGAGGATCAACCATTTTTGCGATAGCTGACAAAATATTACGCTTAGTGCAAGTGCGCTCTTCAGCGTTTAAGTTGAATAAAAATACATCTGTAAGAACGCGCCACGAAAGGCCCAAAATTTTTATTGAACCACTATCTTTATCTTGAAATGTAATTGCTTCCAAACTGGACGAAGACTCCTTCAAGTTGGACATCACTTCCGGGTAATTATTATTCCATTTTCTTAATTGAAAACCACCACTAGTGCAAATACTATTCAACTCGCCAATTAATTGATTTGCCTCTTCAATCGAATTGCATCCAGCGACTAAGTCATCAACATCGGTATCGCTCGCCAATACCGACGATGCGAAAGGAAATTAATTGATTCTAACCTTGCCAATTCTTAAACAGTACGCAAAGCCAAAAAAGGCGACGACGAAATTCCGTAAGTCACAGTATTTAATTTAAAGTCCATAATAGGATCTAGCGGAGAAAATCTCCTGACGATACGTTGATAATCACGATGAGTATCTTTAACCAAAATTTGTCGATACATTTGTTTAATGTCAACTGTAATTACGATAGGATGTACACGAAAATGCAATAACAAAACTGCAATATCCTTTTGCAGAGCAGGGCCATTAGCCTAGCTATCATTTAACGAATTTCCAGATTGACCTGACACGAAGCATCGAAAACCACACGCCGTTTGATGGTAGTGCTATCACACTTATGTACAGCATGATGGGGAATGTAATACATTTTCTCATGAACCGACGAATTTCAGGCGATTCCACTTGAACCATGTGACCGCTTTTCAAATAACCCTCCATAAATTTTTTATAATCCGAATACAATTCAGGATTTTTTAGCAAACGACGTTTTAATGACAAAAATCTTTTAATACAAATCGATCTCGTAGCCACGAATGAGGGTTCAGAGATTTTAAAGGACAAGGACACTACAAAACGACCGTCGTTACGTCTATAATTTTCCACAAATTCCTTTTCACACTTTTCTTCTTCAGGAGAAATGTGTTTCTTGAATGGAATATTTTCTAATTCCCAAAATCGACGAATGTCGCTGTCTAAGGGCTCAACCGAAGCACACAACGGCGTAATAGAATTATTCGGGGAAACGACCTTTCCCGTTAAAACCCAACCAAAGCTTGTTTTTATAGCAACTGGCCTGTTAGCGACACCCCAACAAGACTCGTTCAACAAAACCTGAGCAAAGATTTCCGCTCCGAGTAGCGTGTCAATCTTACCAGGAATATTAAAATTAGGATCAGCTAAAGCCAAATTTCGAGTATGCGATTATTCCTTGACCCCAATAGACGACGATGGTAATTGATTACAAATTATAGGTAAAATATAACAATCAATTTCATATGCTGGAGACCTTGCTCCCGAGGGGGCTGACTACTACAAACGATAGTGTACCAGACACCAACGACGAATTCAAGCCAAGTTCTTGAACAGTGACATTGGCTCTCCGTTTCTTCAAACCTAATTTCTGACGGCACTTTTCAGTCATAAAACTTTCCATGGATCCGTTATCAAAAATTAAACAAACAAATTGCAATTTTCCTGTATAATCAAGCACAGACACCATTGCAGTAGCTAACAGCGTGGTTGTATGTTCTAATGATGTCGAAATTGACGAGTTGGTGGCAGGTTGACATGTACAACCGCCGACGACAGATTGTCTTCACTAGATCTACTAGTAGAAGTAAATCTAGGCGCCGCTCTCCGAGGAGACTCTGACCTTTGACGATGAGTTTGTATGCGTGAACACACCGATTTTTCTCGTTTATCGAAGTGCAGTAACGAATTGTGCGACTGTTGACATTTTCTACACGACCAATCTAACGTACAATTTTTCATCGAATGTGAAGTATTTAAACATTTAATACAAAGATTTTTAACCTTTACCACCTCAAATCTTTCCTGAGGGGTTTTATCGAGAAACTGCTTACATCTATAAATAAAATGCACAGCTTGACATAAAATACAATTTTTACCATCATTGGTGGTACCAACTAAAGAAGTTTTAGCCGAAGTGCTAACAAACCTTCCTTTTTTCCTTTCTTTCACGTAATCTCGAGATTTCAAGCATGTTCCTGAAGCAATGTCATTTATTTCCAACACTTTACATAGTTTTTCAATGTACGACCTTAAATTTTTAAACGAAGGAATCTCGTCATTATTTCCTAATTCGAAACGCTTTAAAATGTTTGTATCTAATTTTTTCGATAACAGATTAAATAACATGAAATCTAATAAATTTATTTCCATCTGCTTTAATGCGAATATATTTTCATCAAAACAACTAATTAATTGCCGGAGTTCCTTGTGTGAGTCTGAGGAACTGACCTTAGATCATTTTTCGAGAGCATTAAAATATGTTGAAAGTAATAAGCTCTTGGACTGAAAACGATTAGTAATGATTTTATAGGTTTCATCGTATGCACAATCGTTTAATGGCAAATGTTTTATTAACGCACGTGACGACTCGTCTAATGTATCAACGAAATAGCAAAATTTTTCAACGGTTGACAAACTGACATTATCAAGAATCAATCGTTTATAAATTGCATGATAACTCTCAAAATCCGAAATGCATCCCGAGAACCGCGGGACACAAAGAGTTATTTATATTTTCCACCTGCGGCTTATTTTCTACGCGATCTAATTCACATTGTTTAGTGATAATACGAATATCTGATAGATAATCATCGATTTTCACCCTAAGAGCCGAAAATTCGTCCAATTGTTTACTCTCCTCATCAAAGAAAATATCCTTGCAGAAAGACTTGAAATGAGTTTCAATTTGCTCGACAATTTTAATCGATGCTCTAATTAAAGCAATCGATACATTTTCCGGTTGATTAATCTTACTGTATATATGATCCAACCTTTTGACTACAAATCTAGCTTCAAGAATAGCTTTATCAATTCATATAGCCATATTTGATTAATGATTAATGAACGACAATAAAAATTAATGTAAAAACAATGCGTAACTCAAATACGCCACGACAACTAACAACTAATTAATCTACGAAATTAAATTATTAATGGATAAATACAACTAATTACAGTGCTCGCCCGACAAAAACGCTTAACGTTTCCCATAAATTCCAACCACTTTGTTATACTAAGTTGGATGAACCCAAGTGGTTCCTCAACTTGACGACGAAAAATAAGGTAAGGATTTACAATACAATACCCCTCATAAATTTAGTTTACCTAAAGTAAACTGACCGACCACTAATCTTTGCGACAATGGACAAGGGATATATCATAAAATTTACCGTTACGACAAAATGTTTTTACCATTAAATGTGTAAGCACGATGCTAGTTTCATTGTAACACGCTCAAACATATTTAAAAGTACGACAATTATTAAATTTAAGTATAAATGAGGAGCGAAATGATAGGAACTAATTAATTAATTAAATAATCCGGTTACGAAGGCCATGTTTAATGCGCGAGGGTCTTATAAATTTGTATATTGACTTACCTCCGCGTTGTTTTATTGTTCCTCAACTAAGTGGACTGTATGCGAATTATATTACGTGTTACTTTGCACTTTCACTGTGTTTTTTAGGGATTTATCCATAAATTCGGCGGAACTATTGACTGACTCACCGAACGAACAACCGTTTCGCTTCGATATCGATTTGATTTACAACTACAAATTTAAAATAACTTAACATTAACCACGCAAACGTGCGACAAAGAAACCAAATAAAACCGTATTAACTAAAGGTCAAAATTTGGCCTCTAGGTGGAGTTTCCGCCTTTTTTGATAAATGAGTCTGATGTTTTTAGTAGCGTGGCATCTTTAGGTGTTCCATGACCGTCGTAGAGTGCGCTTGTAGTTTTTTCTTTCAAACTGTATTATTTTGAGTTGTGTCGTTTTTGTGGATAATTTAGTGGTATTCCTTAGAAACATTTCGTGATGTGTCACTTCTCTTGATAAGAAGATAGTCTTGTATTGGGAGCAAATTGTGTCACATTAGTAGACCAAGGTAAGTTAAGTTGTTAATAATATGTTGATTTACTTTACTTTTGATGAATAGTTAGTGATTACTAATATTTGGTATTGTTTTAGTAATGTTTGGGAAAGGAAGTTGCGCGGATAGAATAATGATTTTGGTCGAATATTAAAGGGTCTCGAGCCATATGACTACAACGAAGGAGGTATTTGGAGATACCAACACTCTTAATCAACCTGATAAAGTCACAGAGTTAGTAGAAGAGTCTTCAATATTAAATATATCTCGTGACAGCGCAGAGACAGATAGTAAATCTACATCGAGCGATCAACATGAAAATTTGGTTTTAGTAAAAGGTGGAACAAATGAAATTTATGAACATAATTTTGTGGCCCCAGGTCCACTACTGAATGCCATGTACTCGTTGAAGAACCTATGAATACTACAGCTGTGGCGAATGATGGTCAACATCGTGATGCAGATATTTATGCAGTGTCCTCATGCGGTACCGAGAGTACTATGAAATTGCGGCTTACTAAATTAAATGAAAGAAATTACTACGTGTCGCCTATCAACAGTGACGAAAGTGATGTCGACGATACCGATCTTGATAAAAATTTTAAAGTTAGTGGAAGTTCAGAAAGTGTTTCTGATAGTGATGAAGGATTTGGTGCAGAACCCTGAAGTTCTGGCATCACCGGAAAAAGGAAAGAAGAGGAATACAACCCCAGATAATTGGATAGCCAAAAGGGCCAAGAATCTCAGGAATTCAGGAAAGGCCTATTTATCAACACCTAAATCAAGGATACAAATTTCTGCTAGATTAGTCAGGCCATCATGTGGAGATAAGTGTCGATTAAACTGCAATCTGAAAATTGACCAAAACATTAGAGAAGTTTTGTTAAGTAATTTCTGGAAAGTTGGCAATTTACAACAGCAAAGAAAATTCATCGTTAGAAATACAGAAACCATCAAACCCAAATATCGGAACTCAGGTACACAGGATTTCAGACATTTAAATTCTGCGTTTTTCTTTTGAAATAGACAACAATAGGATAAGGGTATGCAAGAAATTCTTTAAGGCAACACTGGTTATTAATAACCGACCAATCCGAACCGCTCTATCGAAAAAAAACGATACCGGTTTTGTTGATGGAGATTTGAGAGGAAAACATGGGAAACAACCAACAGTGAATCCCGAGATAAAAGAGAGCGTTCGAAAATTCATTAATTCTATACCCCGAAAGGAATCACACTATTTAAAGGCTCAAAGTAAATGCGAGTATATTCTCTCTGTTATATTCAATCGCATATTTAATGGTGAATTTAATATCTCGTATTATATACCAAAGAAAGATCAATGCGATTTGTATGAAACTTACAAAAATGTAGATAACGAGGAAAAAGAAAAATTAGTTAATGTCTACAATTTACACCAGGAAGAAAAAGAATTGTCTCGCAAAAAAAGATTTGGATAAAAATAACCAGGTTGGTTTGTCTGTTGCTGTATACGACTTGCAACCTGTTATGCCAATTCCAAAGGGTTTGGTTTCTTGTTTTTATTACGCAAGTAAACTGAACTGTTTTAACTTCACCATAAGTGATTTGCGGACCAGAAATATCGAATTCTACTTCTGGAATGAGACCGAAGGGAAACGTGGAACCGTGGAAATCGGTACCTGTGCTCTTAATTACATTAAAACGATGGCAGAAAGAGCAAAGAAATGTGATATTGATATTATTTTATATTCAGATAATTGTTGCGGACAATAAAAAAACAAGTATTTACTTACGGCGCATGCTTATGCCGTAGCTAACTTTAATGTCCGCAGCATTGATCACAAATTTTTAATTTGTGGTCACTCAAAACGAAGGAGATAATGTTCACAGTGTAATAGAGAAACAAGTGAAGAGGTATCTTAAATCTAGTCCACTATACACACCAAATCAGTATGCTATTCTAATGAGTACGGCAAAGAGGAATGGATGGTCGCCCATATGAGGTACACGAAATGACTTTTTCAGATTTTTTGATTTTAAGAGTCTTCAGGAAGAGTGGGGTACTAACTTTACTGTAGATACCTGCGGTAAGAAAGTAAAATGGAACGACCTACAGGTCTTCAGAGTCCAAAAGGATGAACCACGAGCTTTCCTTTACAAAACATCGTACAAAGATGAAGAATTCAAAAAAGTTTGCGTGAGGAAAACAAGGTCCCAACAAGCTTTTGATGTAAACTTACTTCCAGCTTATGAAGAAAAGCATCTGTTGACTGAAGTAAAAAAGAAGGCGCTGATGTCGTTATGCGATATAATATAATTAAAAAAAATTATTATGAACAGTACTACAAAAACATTTTTGTGTTACACTAAAACTTTTAACATTCATTTGTTTTTGTTTTCATTCATTTTTGCACTTTTATAAGTTTGTTAGTAATATTAAAACAACCTTTAGAACATTAAAAGAGTGTTCTTAATTTTTATCCCACGCCCGGAAAAAGTCTCAACTCATAAAGAAATCTTATACTCTGTATACTGTAAGTATACTAGGGAACTAAAACATCTACTAAAGTGTCTTAAATCAAAATAATTCATTGTTCTATTGACTGCAGATTCAACAAGAACGACACAAGTCAAAAAATTTCGATTTTTTTAGTTTTTAAAAAGTAAGATAAACATTAAAAGGTATGGACATGCTGGGAAAACGTTTTTTTCGCTTCCTGAAAAATGACTTTTTTTGACTTGTGTCACTTTTGTCGCAAGGGTGCGATAAGCTTGCACATAAAGCAATATGTCAGACATTTCTATGTAATTTGATTTTTCCATTTTATGCAAAATAAGAATAACTCCAAACTGCGAAGTTTAATAGTCGTTAGATTATTCATAAATCCGCTTACTTTGCGTTTCCTGGTGTCACGAGTTTGTCTTCTTCAAACGTGTAGCAGTTACAAGGTGTTTAAAAATGGCTTTAGTCGCGTGCCCAAAACCGTGTTTATGCATGGGTTATATAGACCCTAAACCAGAGCGTCAAACTTTCCAGAGCGCCATGCAAATCCTTCCATTTCCATCTTAAATATCCATCAAATAGTAGAGTAGCTCTTGTATCGAAATATGTTCAATATTCATAGTATTTCACAAAACCAATTATGTTTCATCAAATAATTGCATTTGATAACTTCTATGTTTGAAACTATTGAATGATATAAATTTCACGCTTCAAACTTATTTGTAGCATACGCTTCATTGCAACTCTGCACGGTCGATTTTTACTCAACGCTACATATTGCTTGGCTTTCGAAAAAATCAAAATGCGAAAGAATCTTTACTCAAACTTACATGGTCAATCTCGTAAAATAAAATAAATGTTGAACGTTAATTACTTCCGTTTATATAGAAAATAACCTTTTAACATCATATTTTCGAGATTATTCCGTATCCGTTTGGAAATATTAGTTACCTTGGTTGATGTAATTTTCACGAGAATATCTGCATTTAACAATCTAATTAATATCAATTTATGTTTTATCGTAAAACGCCCTGTTTATCCTTGTCCAATGCACGAAGTTATCTGCTACTATCTCCTTCTGTAATACATAGAGTAGTTTTTGTACTTCGGTTCCATTTTATTACTTCCTAATAGTCGCGGGCTTTTTGTACTGGATAGTTTTATTCTTAGTTGACTATTTAAGGGTTTTTACAACATTTCTTAGTAAAAATGATGACGTATTTGTCAATTAATAAAATACCCGAGAATTCTAGAATATGGTTTTATACAAAAATTCTAAAATGAAGTTAAATATTATATCGACACACATGGAAGTCAATTTAGTATTTTGAAAGGTCATAATTATTTTATGATTTGCAGTTACAATAAGATTTGTATGGATTTCTATTCTTAACAATTGCAAATTCAAAAGATTTGCTTTCATGGTAATTGAATCTTGTTCTAACGCATATTTTACACACAGAAAATTTATTACATAAATAATTCAAGCTTGCAATTGCTTTGCATCCTAATAAAGTATGGATTTCAGTATAATTACATAGTTAATTAAAGCTTCAATTGCTTTCTTTACAAATGCAATAAGAATGATATATCTTTGTTCGCGTCGTTTTTATTAAGTATAGAAGAATTATCTACACACACGGGAATATGCTTAAATAGTTCATGCACTTCTTTTCGGTCTACACGGAAATATATTTTGCTTTGCTTTTATATCTACACACGGGAAATTTAATCACATAATCAATAAGGGATTTGTCTTGTATTGGCAAAGAAGTACGCTTATATTATACAGGGTGGAAGAATTAATTATTCAGAAAGGTCAAATTTTTCCGTGATATATGAACGATATTCTCGTTTGTACACGTTAACGCACGCACTCGTACTAATCTCGTAAAGATTCTCATTATGCACTTTCATTAATCGACTTAATGTACTTTATATACATATATTTGTTCCTGTTTGTGCTTATTAACACGTACCAGGTAAATCTTATAAATAATTAGTTATATTGTATATTCATTGCCAGTGCTGTAAATATATGTTTCTTTACTGGTGTATATATTGACCTACGTGTTACGTGTGCCCTGCTAGATACCACCATCCGTCCGGGTATCACAATACAAGATTTCTGTTTAAACTAGACGCTTATTTATGAGAGCACCACTTACTGAATCTGTCCGTTAAACGCACTATAGTAATTGGAAACTAAAAAATATAAAGTTGAGGGCAGTATTGGAACTTGTAACTTTTAGATCAGTATTCAGATTCCTTACCAATTTAGGGACCTAGGTTCGTACTTAAATTAAAGTGATTGAAGAATTTAACTTCTTATAATTAAACTATTTTCTTGAAGCGTCTCTAAAACACTGAAGTTAGCATCAGAGCTAAGTTGAGATTAAACATTTCTTTGAAGTACCGCACCTTACATGATTGGCTCTGCTAGCTCTTTAATTTCGCAATTGCTTTGTGCTAAGCTGTGCACGTAATCCTTTCCAAGATCTTAGAATATTCAACATAAAGTCTTATAGGTTCTCTGGTTCTAATTATGTTAACTTTAATTCTATTGCGTTTGGTGAATCAACTTTCTAAGTAGCAAAGCTGTTTACCTCTGCCAATCTTTCTGATTCGTGTTGCTGTCCTCTTAACAAAATCTAATTACGGTTGTTCCAAGTTGGTTCATTTATATGCCAGTGTTTCTTTCCAGTATTCATTTCATTTGATTTAATTCCATTATTGATTTCATTTTTCTTTCGACTAATAGATTGTGGTAGCTGCTTACCTCGACATTTAAGTTTACACTCATGTCTGTCTTCTTCTTATCATTTATTCTATTTATTAAAGTTATGACACGGCCTAAATAACATCTTTATTAATGTTTGATGTTGCAATGCCACTATTCAATTTTATTGCTATTATCGTTTCTTATTTAAATAAATATATATTCTCCCACTGTTCAAGTTTCACTGCCGTACAGTGTTGTGCTCCACACATATGCCTTAAAGAAGTCTTTTTCTAGAGTCTATGTTTGTTGTCTTTGAACACAGCAGTTTCTTATTAAATATAGCACGACCTTGTGCTAATTTTTGTTTTATATCTTTTTTCGCCTAGCGTATATGAAAATGCATCATATTTGCCCTAAAAATGTGACTGAAAGTAAACCTTTGCGGCTCTAAGGCCGCTAAACTCATAACAGCATGATTTTGTAGGTTTTTCACAATCTAGACACCTATGACTATCATTGAGATTCATTTATTGCGACTTTGACGTTGACGTAGATAGACCGTCAGTAGGGTATTTAGTGACGTTCTGGGCCCTCTTTTCTACCTGATTTACATGTAAATTCCCTTAAGGTGGAAATGAGGAGGTGGAGGTGGAGGTAGGACTCCCACCTTGTGGACCGCCTTGTGGACTGGACCAAATAGATTTCTTCGACTAACCAATGCATCTTTCGAGATAAACCTATCTTGTTTGGTATCAATTAATATTAAATTTTCTCAGCTACCCTCATTTTAAGATTTTGTACCAGCAACGATTTTCTGGCCGTCTGCATAAATTTTTTATACATGTGGCACATCTTGTTAGTCTAGAATTTTACGCAGAATTTGAATCTGCAAACAGATTTAAAATCGGACCATCCCCTGGAAAGTTATAACCCTTTAAAGACTCTGAGCCTCTAAATTTTGCTCTTTGCCCCCAAATCTGAACCAAATAGTTTTCTTCGTCTAACCAATGCATCTTTCGAGATAAACCTATCTTGTTTGGCATCAATTAATATTAGATTTTTCTCAGCTACCCGAATCTCTAGGAATTTCTTAGATTGCATCATCCCCCAGAGAGCTACCCTAATTTTAAGATTTTTTGTCGATAGCGATATTATGGTCGTCCTTATAAATTTTTTAACCATGCAATACATCTATTGAAGACAGCCATATAAATCAAAACCAACTTCTATTATATGGTGGTGAGAATTTGGTAGAAATATGCTTAACCTAGAGGTTGTCTTACCAACTAGTTGGTTGATATTTAATTGTGATACTCACACTCTACAATGTTCCAAAAGCTACACTCTATACGGAACTCAGATCAAACGAAAATCGTGTACAAAATTTAGAAATGTATACTACACATTTGTCAATTAAAAAGAGGAAAAAGTGACCTTTGTGTGTGTGTATTAGTTTTAATGAATAAAAATATATTTCTATGTGTAGTGTACTTGTTAAGTATTTGAATTGAAATATAATTATGGTTTCAAACGTTTTGGTTTTATTTATATATAATGGTATTGTTAGGATACAATAAAAATACATGGGTACGCGCGCGCAGAGGTGCGCATAGGCAGAGGTGCGCACGCGTAGGGGTGCGCATGGGCAGGGGTACGCACGCGCAGGGGTGCGCATGGGCAAAAATGCGCGCGCAGGGGAGCGCATAGGCACAGACGTGCTTAGGCGTACACCAGAATGCGTGAAAAACTGCGTTGGATCACCAAAAATCTTATTAATATTAAAACAATTTAGATTTTATACTGTTTTATTACGTTGGAGCGCTAATTGCCTCATAGGGGTGAAATTACTCTATAAGGTGAAATTGCCTCCGACCTAGGTTGGATGTAAACTTGTCAGGAGTTAGGTTAGCTAGTGTTGTCCGGAATTAGGTTAGGTTAGTTGGACTTGTGTGGACTTAGGTTAGATAAAAAGAAAAATTGATAGGTTAGGTCGGCGCGACGACGCTGACCTAACCAATCAATTTTTCCAACTATTTAGCATTGTGCATGTAATTATGTTAAAACCAGAAAAATGTTAAAAGTCATGGGTTTTTGCGATATTCTGAAAACAGCACATTACTCTTTGAAAAAATTGTTTTAAATATTAAACACTTATGGCTTATAAAGAACTCATTTCTAAAATCTTTGCGGTTTTAGATTTTCTAGGGAAATGGTTGGTTAAAGCATATATCATAGATGTACAAAAAAATTAGAGGTTCGAAGACTTTAAAAGTATAACTTTGTAAGGGATGGTCCAATTTTAAATCTGTTTGCAGATTCAGATTCTGCGTAAAATTCTAGACTAACAAGATGCGTCACATGGTTAAAAGTTTATGAGGACGATCATAAAATCGTTATCGGCAAAAAATCTTAAAATTGGGGTAGCTCCCTTGGGGGTGATGCTATCTGAAAAATTCCTAGAGATTCGGGTAGCCGAGAAAAATCTAATATTAATTGATACCAAACAAGATAGGTTTATCTCGAAAGATGCATTGGTTAGACGAAGAAAACTATTTGGTTCAAATTTGGGAGCAAAGAGCAAAATTTAGAGGCTCGGAGTCTTTAATGGGTTATAACTTTTCAGGGGATGGTCCGATTTAAAATCTGTTTGCAGATTCAAATTCTGCGTAAAATTCTAGACTAACAAGATGTGCCACATGTATAGAAAATTTATGCGAACGGCCAGAAAATCGTTGCTGGTACAAAATCTTAAAATGAGGGTAGCTCCTTTGGGGGTGATGCAATCTAAGAAATTCCTAGAAATTCAGGTAGCTGAGAAAATTCTAATATTAATTGATACCAAACAAGATAGGGTTATCTCGAAAGACTCAATGGCTAGCCGCAGAAAACTATTTGGTTCAGATGAGTGTGGAAATGAGGATTCTCCTCATTTCCGCCTTATGGGAATATACTTGTAAATGTGTGTGGCAATGTGGATGCTTGTGGAAATGTGGAGATGAATCTCCTCATTTCCTCATGCTGGGAAGCCACGAAAGTGAAAGTTAAAGTGATACATCCGATAATTATAGTTGTAGTGCGTAAGCAAGAAGCTAATTAATTTTCACGGACGTGAATAGACTGGTTTGAAATGTAACTCGGGGTCAAAACGACGTTGGGTCTCTCCTAATTTAAAAGTAAACTACCTAATTATACCAACCGGGTATAAAAACACCGTGCGATACAAAATCATTCAGTTTCTGTTTAGTCTTTGACTAGTTACAACAGCTAAAAAGTCTTTGACAAGTTTTTAATTTTCGTTATAGAAAAAATGTCTTCATTCGTGTGTGATGTCTGTGGTGCAGCTTTCTCGAGAAGCGATAGTTTAAAACGACACCAGCTCCAACAACATGAATAGGTGCCAGATCAAAAGACTGGCTTGTTCGCCTGCGATGTGTGCCCGGAATCCTTCACCCGTAAGGACAACCTTAAACGTCACAAGGACACCAAGCATGGTGTGGTGGAACCAGTTGCCGGCCCATCCGGAGTTAAACGACCGGCTGCGCCGATAGTTGGGGGACCTGCTCCCAAGAGATTGCGGAGATGTGTGGAATGCGGTGTGGATGTTGCCAACTTGGCATCCCACCAACGCTCAAACGCGCACAAGACTGCTGCTAGCAGTGCCCTGGATGGGGTGTGGAAGTAGTGAGCACCGCATTTAAAAACAGAATAGCTACATACCGAATTAATAATGTTGACTCTACAAGTACGTATTTTTCTTTTATAATTATTTAGTGTTTAACTTAGTTATTTCTAGGCATCCGAGACTTCCTCCGCAACCAGAAGGAGAGGTTCAGAGCCTTAGTCGGGGAACAGCGGGTTATCTATACATCCCTAAAGGTAAACTTGGAGGTGTTTGGTGAATACACCAAGATGGGAGTGCCGGAGGGTGTTGAGGATGTGAAATCTTTCAACACCCGAAACACAGTTATCACCTCATCTAGCGACCTAGGGGATGTCTACAATTCCTTTGTGGAAAGGATGTCGGCTAAGTCAGACGAATTTCATGAACGAGATTCTGGTAAGTTTTGAAAAATTATTTTTTTTATTTTTCTAATTCTTTTTTTTAAATTTTAGGATGGAGTCTGAAAAATGCACTATACCTGGAAGTAAATATAAACAAGTACAACCCTTTGCGAGGATCTTCATATATACCTTTACCAAAATGGGTAAGGGAGAAACATGCCGTTGTTAACGTGCAGAACAACGATGACGCATGCTTTGCCTGGAGTGTGGTAGCAGCTCTTCATCCCGCTAACGAGCACACTTATTGTGTATCGAGCTATCCGCACTACTCGACTGTACTCGACGTAACAGGAGTGCAGTTCCCGATGTCGATTAAGGAGATACCTAAGTTCGAGGAGCAAAACGACATCAGTGTCAACGTGTTTGGTATAGAAGGCAAGTCCATCGTGGGACCGCTTCACTTTACAGCACGCAAGAGGGATCGGCATGTCAACCTCCTTTATATCCAGAATAGGGATAACACGCACTACTGTTTGATCAAGGATTTGGGGAAGCTAGTGAGAAAACAGTTGTCTCGCAATGGACATAAATTCTGTGTGATGGATGTCTTGTGCTTTTTCGCAGCGAGGAGCAACTTGCTAAACACACCGAACAAGACTGCAACCACGTTACGACAAAGATGCCCAACCACTTCAACAGCGTATTAGAGTATACGAACGTGCACAAGCAAATGAGGGTGCCGTTTGTTGTGTACGCGGACTTTGAGAGCTTGTTGAAGCCTATTTCTTCGGCAGCACAGAATCCCTCCGGCTCCTTTACTAACAGCACCCACCAACACGAACCATACAGCTTCGCCTATTACGTTAAATGCTCCTACGACGAAAATTTGGATAAGTTTGAATTGTACAGTTGATGCCGCCAAAGTGTTTATGCAGAAGTTGAAGGAAGAAGCCCGCAGATTGGGTAAAATCCTTAAAACTAATGTACCGATGACAGCGTTGGAGCCTTTAGATGAGATATTATACTATATGGTAGATGATTGCGGTATCTGCAAGAAACCATTGGGAGATGAACGAGTAAGGGATCACTGTCATCTTACAGGGAAATTTCGCTTCGCAGCACATCGCCAATGTAACATCCAATACCGGATGCCAAATTTCATCTCTGTGGTATTTCACAATTTAAGTGGGTATGATTCTCATTTTATAATTAAGGAATTGGGATGTGATAGGCAGCGCGTTACAGTGATCCCAAATAACAAGGAAAGATTCATTTCTTTCACAAAGCATGTGAGACTATATGGGGAAGAACCAGACGTAGAAGAAGATGATGATGATGATGAATCTAACAATTCCACAGTACAGCTGCGATTCATCGATTCCCTGCGTTTCATGGCATCAAGCTTGGACAAGTTGGTGAAAAATTTAGAACCTGATCAGTTTGTTGAGATGAGGAAGTGTTTCCCCGACGACAAACAGTTTTCTTTTCTACGCAGAAAGGGTGTGTTCCCGTACAGGTATGTGGCAGACGCGTCAGTATTAAATAAGACAAGTCTACCACCTCGAGAGGAATTCTATAATGATCTCACGAATACTGTGATTTCGTTGTCTGAGTACGATCACGCTCAGAATGTATGGAACGCTTTCAACATATGCACGTTTGGTGAATATAGCGATCTCTACTTGAAGACCGATGTTTTATTATTAGCTGACGTGTTCGACAATTTCCGGGGTGTGTGCTTGAAAACGTACGACATGGATCCCTGCCAATATATGACGGCACCTAGTCTAAGCTGGGACGCCATGCTGAAATATACCGGAGTTAAATTGGATCTATTCACCGATGTAGAAATGCATCATTTCGTCAAGAAAGGCATTCGCGGTGGGTTAACCCAATGCAGTGCTCGGTATGCCTAAGCCAATAATTAGTATATGGAGAATTACGTTCTCAGCAAACCCTCCAAATACTTGGCTTACTAGGATGCCAATAATTTATATGGATGGGCCATGTGCCAACCGCTACCGATAAGCGGATTCAGGTGGTTGAAAGAGAAAGAGCTTAACCTCCTGAAAGCCCACATCGACAACATATCTGTAACAGGGGACAAGGGATACATCCTGGAAGTAGATCTGGAGTATCCAGAAGACCTACACGATCAGCACAACGATTTGCCGTTTTGTCCGCAGATCATGGTACCCCCAACACCATCGTTCAAGACTCCGAAACTACTCGCCACGTTGCTCGACAAGAGTCATTACATCATACACTACAGAAACCTGCAGCAGGCGCTACGTAATGGTCTTAAACTCACCGGCATCCATCGAGAATGGGAATTCAACCAATCGCCTTGGTTAAAACCCTACATCGATTTGAACACCACCCTTAGGACATCCGCTAGAAATGCGTTTGAAAAAGACTTTTTTAAATTAATGAACAATGCCGTCTTTGGAAAAACAATGGAGAATGTCGACAAGAGGGTTGATGTGAAGATCGTTACGCGGTGGGGACACGATGGAAAAAAATTGTGCGCGAGTGGACTTATCGCCCGCCCGAACTTTAACAGTAGTATAGTGCTAGGTGAGAATTTGGTTATTATACAGATGGATAGGGTAAAAGTCACTTACAACAAGCCTATATATGCAGGTTTTTCAGTTTTAGATATTTCAAAGACCCTCATGTATGAATTCCATTATAATGCCATGAAACATTTGTGTGGATCCAAACTCTCACTACTTTATACAGACACTGACTCTTTAGTGTATAGTGTGGAAACAGAAGACTTGTATAGTGACATAAGTGCTATTATAGATAATTTCGACACTAGTGACTACCCTCGAGACAACAAATACAATATGCCTCTTGTGAACAAAAAGATTCCCAGCAAGTTTAAGGACGAATTCAACGGCGACTTGGTGTTACAATTTGTTGGGACTAAGGTCAAGTCGTATTGCATCATTAGTGAAAAGGATGTAATTAAAAAAATCAAGGGGTACATTTTTTATATTCTATTTTTATATATACCAGGTAGATTATTTGTATAGATTGCTTCTAGGGTTTATAGTTATCATAGATATATGATATTTAGTTTTGATAGGTACCTATTTTTATACTGTTGTTTATGATTTTATAATAAATAAGTTTATGCAAATATGATTTTTGTTGATACATTTGCTTTATTTAGGCTTCAGACTGTTTAGTAATATCTATCATTCGTTAATTATAATAATTTATACAATATTTTCATGTCGAAGATGCCCTAAAACGACTTTCCTTAATTGCGTCTTCTGTCGAAGTTACCCCTTAGCTGCGGTATCTTCAACACCAAAATAGAACTTTAAAAAAAGAGGAAAGAGGGGGGGGGAATACCCTTTTGGTAATAAAGAGCCAAAGCATCAATTGTTATGAGGGCATATCAGCGACGGTTCTAAAGTAGTTAGTGTTCTGTGGGGAAGACAAAATATGCTCAAAACATGTCGCAGTTCCCCCATTTTACTGTAGTTAACATAATGAAGCTCAATAGTCATTGATACAATAAACTAAAGCATAAGAACATAGGATATTTACCTACGCTGAAGTGATGTAGTGATGGAACTTGGAACGGCGAAGAAATGAACCGTTGCCAAATTCTTAAAAATTGTTATTTTTAAAATTTTTTTTGCCATCTTGATTTTTTAACGTTCTAATCATTTAAAGGGTGGAAAGACAAATTGTTTGACAGTTCAATCAACAAAATCGATGCAACCGTTTTAACACTAACATTTTTGAAAAAACCCCGCCATCTTAAATCTTAAAGGATGAAAATGGCGGCGGTTTGGATCAAATCGCTTCTTTTGATTCATAGTATCACTGTGCAAAGCGGCTTGCCCTCTTCATAAAGTTCAACTTTTTTGCTAACCGCTAGGAATAACCAAGATAGGAGCCCGCGCTGAAGCCCACCTTACTTTTTGCCGTGTACTAATCTAACTTATCTTATTATACATGGGCAGACTTGCTAAAGCAGGAACGTATATTTCTTTCGTTTGTGTTAACTTTGTTCTGGGCAATGCCCGACAATAAGACTTTGTACTCAAAATTGCACAAATTACACGTGTCACAGTCAGCTGAAATTGACAGTATGAAGAATTGAAAATTTTTTAAACTTCTATATTTTCTTTGTTTGGACTATCTTTGTACCGGATGGTGCCAAAAACCCAAAGTTTTTGTTCAAAGGTTTCGTAAGTTACAGGTAATTTAAAGCAACCAACGCATACTTTGTAACAATTTTAGATAATTTCTAATTGTTAAGACCATTTTCATCACTTGCTGAAATTCATAGTTGCGCTTTATATTTGATTTAATTAATATTGCTTAATCTAAACAAGAACTAAAACAAGTTTACATAACAATTACAAATCGTTTCAATTAAACTTGTAACTATATTCCTAGTTTTAATTTTGTTAAACAAAAAACTGCTAAAACATTTCTCATTTCAACGAATTGCATTCGTACCTTCGCAGAATTTGCTGAAAAATTCTAGTTTTAAAATTAATTACGATTTGTTTAAAAAATTTCTAGCGGATTTTTATACATCCGCTTGCTCGAAACTAAATGTACGATTGGATTAAAGGATTAAACAAAGCGTTACAGCTGGAAGCTCGATAAGATGTCACTTGCTCTTGTCAAATAGAGTTGGATTAACCCTAAACCCAATTAAATGTAAAAGGATTCCAAAAACATTTTATACGTGAGCACGGAGTTTTAGGTCGTCGAATTAATTATTACTATTGTTATTTTAAAATTTTAACTAATAGGCCTCTTGTTGAAAAGGAATTACATTTCTGTAACATAGCAAACAAAGCAAAAGCAGGCAGTTCTAATGCAAAAGGAAACTTTGCTGTTACGTCTGTAGATAGTTTCCATTATCAATTTAGGGAAACCGCACGCCTCTCTCGTGTTAGACGTGTAACGGAATTGGATATTCTGAAATCTGTGCAACTCCTAAATCATGTTATTGAAACTTCTGCCTTGGTACATTTAATTCTTCATGTATATACTCACAGTATAGGTGGCGGTAGTCAACTCAAAACTATTAGTTTTGTTACAGAAGTGGAATTAGAAAAGCCTAAAGTGGTTTAGTGCTAGCACTACCAGAACAAAAAAGTTTGCAAGGCTGAAGTTCAGTAAAAAATATTTCTAAAGATATCATCATCAATAGGTTTTCAGTTCTAGAACTCATTGAACGCGTACCTCCATTGTTTTCAATTCTGAACTAACCTACACATTTCGCTGAATTTCCCACAGCCTACATCTAGGTCTACCTCTATCTCTTTTTTTCCTTCCTCAGGTTCTATTGTATTACGCACTATTCCCTCATGCTTTAGCATGCGTCCTATCATCATATCTCTTCTATTTTTTACTGTTTTCCATAGCCTCTCGAGAACCTATTTGTTCCTAACTTTGTCTGTCCATAATATCTTCATCTTAACTTTGTAGCACCACATTTCAAAGGTTTCTATCTTTTTCCCGCTTGTTTCTCCTACTGTCCACGTTTCACAGCCGTACAATGCTGTCCTCTACTTATGTGTTTTCAGCAATGTTTTCCTTGTTTCTATGTTTGTTGTCTTTGAACATAGTAGTTGGTTTTTCTTATTAAATGCAGCACGGTCTTGTGCTAATCTTTGTTTTATTTCTTTTGCACTCTTCTCATTTTGTGTTATTTGACTTCCTAGGTAGCAGAAATCTTTAACCTCTTGTTAGTTCTCGTTTCCTATTTTTATTCTGGTTTTTAACTTATTTACTCCTCTTTACACATTAATACTTTAATTTTATTTATGTTAACTTTCATACCGTATCCCTCTGTTAGTAATGCCTCTAACTCTGTAACATGTTTAATTTCAGCAATAATTATTAGCATTGAATTACGAGGATAATGCGCTAAACGTGCCTTATTCCTTGTTAATCTTCTTATATGAAAATATCTGTGTGACATAAAGTTACTTCGTCACGCATCTTTAGCTGCTTCGTTTTTATTTCCACACCTCTAACGTCGCTATCATTCGGTCCTTGCTTCGTCGAGCGGTCGCCCGCTAGCAACTGCCTTATCAACATGTATTCCCGGCTAGAGGCGTGCGACCTTCGTATAAATTACTCTTGTAAGCAGGTCAGGTCGTGCTAGACCTGAAACTATTTTTGATACCTTCTACTGACGCGCGTCAATTAGGAGTCGTCACTTAAAATTTGTTGTCTAGGATTTGTAATTTGTCAACGAAGAATGATAGATTTTGGTTTTGATTGCAGTCGTCCCAAATTAGAAATGGATAGTAACGTTGGCCGGAGATTATGAATTTCCATCCAGATTTGTCTTGGAGCAATAGCACCAGTTCGGTTCGTTGTTAGATATAAGAAATTTCTTGCATGTGTTTTGAATGTCATAAAAATTTGATAAACGGACTATCATATAAAGCACGGAAAGTTGCTATTATGTTTTCAAACATGTAATCTGTTTAATCCTCAATTATTGTTGAACTGGTTTTACAAGCCGTAGAACGAAATTTTGTCAAGTTAGGTTTATATAATTACAAGCTTTGTTCCATTTGAACCTTAGATAATTTCAAGATATGTTTTTGACGTCATGTTTTTTTGTGTTTCACAGTTGACAGATGTTGTCATGAAAGCAGATGCTTTGTGCAGCTGTCATAGAATTTAAACTAAACATTCCTATTTTTGTGATTAGCTTTTATTTACATATAAATTATAAAACCTAAATATGAAGTTTAAATCCACGCTATGTAAGAATTTAGAAACTGTAATCTACCTGAAAGGATCTGCCCAGGTTAGAAACGTTAATTCAGGGTATTTTGGCTACAAATTATTTTTGATCAAATTTTTAAATCAAGTTTATGTTTGAAGAGCAGTTGTTTGTTTAAAAAAAAATGCCAAAACCTTAACCTTGTTATAGATGTTAATTATGAACTTTTTTTTACTTGTTAAAAGGTGTTGAAATTTTAAAAGAGAGTTTTTTTTAGTAAACAATTAGTTAAACTCTGAGGCTTTTATTTTGGTCAAATACGATCAAATCTGATTACACAAAGGCAAAATTCTTGAGTAATAATTTTGTGCCAATATCATATTGGATATACATTTTTTTATTTTTTGATATTTTTATAGGACACAAATGGTGTTCTACATTTTTATTTATTTAATCTTTGCAATTTCTTACAGGAGCTGCGTCTTATTTTTATAAGACAGGTTTTTGTTAACAAAGGCGATCGTTTTATCTTTGGGTTTCCACTTCCGCCCTTAGAATTGTGCTCTGCTATTATGGTGATTATCTCAGGACTTGGTGGCGCTTATTTAGCTTAGTTTAGCTTTGGTTTGCAAACAAAATTCGACATCCTCCCCCCCTCCACTTCTTATTGCTCTACCTGGGAATAGACCCCCTAGCTATGTCGGAAGATTTTTGTTCACTATCGTCGGAACGTGGGGCTGGCATAAACTAAAGTGGTTACACTAACGCCCATTTGAAAGAAGTTACACTAGCGCCTCAACGTTTAGGGCCTCGAAAAATAAAAACAAATAACAACAAAAAACGGTTCAACTCTTCCTTGCTAGCAAGCCTATGTTCACAACAGCGGAACCGTGACGTTTGTTGAACCGCTACGACACCCTTCTCTATTCATGATCACTCATGCATCAAGTTCTCGCCGTATATAAACTACCACTTTCGCTATTTTCACCAGTTACTTCGCTACAAGACACGTTTTGGCTTTGAATGGGCTAGTGAGTCTGCTAGTTCAGGAGTAACTCTTCTCTTTACACTTTAACTTGTCTACTTAATGTTATCATTCGTATCTTTATTATTTTTTATTTTATTACTTATTTTCTTTTCTTGTCCTGATGAAGACGTCGACCTCAATTTATAAAATGACACGGTCCCAACCTGGACCCATAGATATTTATAATGACTCCGGCCGTGAAAGCCTCCGACAACATCATATTCAGGGCAAGTTTATTTAAAATTTGGGGTTAAGTGCTTTTAAGTTAATCAGTAAATTAAAATGGAATTTTTGCATTGGCAATATTAAGGGATGCAAAAGTATTTATATCGATTGACTCGGTGGTCTAGTGGATAGAGCAAACGCTTTGCATGCGTCTTTGTACTATTCTATTTAATATTTTTGCACGTGTGCTGCTAAACTTTTGCACAAAAATTATCACATCTCGCCGAATCTCTCTTTTTTTGGTAGAGTAACTATGGTGTTACGTTTAGAATTTTTCAGTATCTCACCTGTCTCATACATATAGCTGACAAGTTCGAAGAGACGTTTTGTTATTGGTTATCCAGAAGCTTTTAGAGCTTCTGCTTGCAATTTATTTATTTCTGGCACGATATTCTTTCTCAGGCTCTTTCATGCTAGATCAAACCCGTGTCTAAGTATAGTCAGTCTATTCAATGTCTGTTTCCTGTGCTATATTTTCTAGTTCCAGTCCTGCATATAAATTACTTATTAATTCTTTCCATTTATCCACTATCTCTATCATTTCTATAATGATATCTTCTCCTGTGCCCATTATAGTTAGCTTTCTTACATTTGCAAATAATTTCCCATTTTGTGGTTTTGTATTTTTGTTTTCCTGATGCGTCTGATCTGCTTGCTTTTCTATTTTCGCTTCTCTTCTATTAAATTCAAAATATCCTTTGTTACCCATGATTTCTTATTTTCTTTTTGTGTGTACCCCAGAATATTTCTGGCCGCAATGTCTAAGCTGGATTTAATGTTACTTCATTCTGTGTCTACTTTCTTAGTATCATAAATTTTCTCGATGGCTGTCAACATTTTGTCTGATTTTTTATCAAATCTTTTGTGAGGATCTTTATCTTTTAGTTTCATATGGTCAAAGTGCGTGTTCTGTTTTCTTTTTTCAATTTTTTTCATAATTAGTATGTTGTGGTTAGTGTATATATCTGCTTCCTGGTAGCTTCTACAATCCCTTACTTGATTCCTATACCGTTATCTAACAAGAATATAATCTATTGATATCTCCCCATATCTCATGGCATCTTCCACGTATATCGTTTTTTAGCATGATGTTAAAATAATGTATATGTATGTGATGGTTAACCAGTTTTTGTCCCAAAATGGTACCGGCCTTTTTGCCATGCAATTTCTCGTTTCTAAACCGAATAAACCTACTACCGTTCCTTCCTCCCAACCCTCACTTACCACTGCATTAAAATTTCCTGTAATTATTAAATTTTCATGCCTTTTTACGAATCTTAGTATGTCTTCTATATCTTTGTAGATTGATTCTACTTCTTCATCACCGCAGCTTAGGTAGACATATAATCTTCTATTATTACCGTATCCACTGATTTAAATTCCAATCTAAACATGGGCACTCTTTCGTTTTTTATAAGTAGTTTTCTCCATAATGTCCTACCACTTTCCGTATAACTATTACCACGCCCGCATTTCCTTTTTTCGATCAGGTACGAATTACCCTAAAGTGTCCACTCTAAAAGTCTCCTGATCCTGGTCACCAAACTTTACTAATCCCTAGTAAGTCTAATGCTAACAGATCCATTTCAATTTTTAGATCCTCTAGCTTACCTACTTGCTTTATGCTTCTAACATTCCACTCTCCGACTCGCAAAATGTTCTCGGTCCCTTTTTTAAACTTACAATCACATCCTCCGAAGTAGTACGCTCCCGACGATGCGAATGGGAAACTATTTTAACTCCGGAATGTTTTAGCCTAGAGGATACCATCATCTTAAAAACAATTCTAGTACGCTGCGTACTTGGGAGGTAATGTGGTGGTTCCCATTGTCTTCCATATCGCAATAGTGTGTCTTAAAATACCATATTAACCCCGTATGATCTCTGCCACTTTAGGTACTGAATAAGCTGCTGCTCTCTTTCGGAGACCTGTCTTAGTCTGGTGTCCACTAAAAACGTCACTAGTTTGGACAAACCTCTAGTTCGGCGTTTTAGCTCACTGAAATACGCAAGCCATTCTGCCCGTTCTAGTATTCTAAACTTTTTCAAGTGTATAAATATATTTTTTAAATTTTGCTTTATGTTGAAAATTGGGTGACTAAAAATAATACACTACATTTTTTTGTTTAATTTGGTATTATGTAAAATTTTATACTCGAGGTTAGACATTAGCTTGAGGTAATTAAGGAGTATATTAATTATTGTCGCGAGGATTTTTGTACTATGTAAATCCTCCGGGATATGTCGGATAAACATCGTTTTTTTACTGGTTGGTTTTCTTTTGTGACTTGTCTTTTTATTAATTAGTGTAAGTAAAGTGTAGGTAAAAATCCCTTCTTGTGGTTTTCTTTTTCTTTGTTTTGGATATGACCCACTCCACTCTGCAAGCATATAGCTAACAAGGTGCTCTTTGGGTTCCTCTTCTGTTGCGGTATTCGGTGCGGACGATTTTCTTTGCTTACTTTACTTTTCTTTTTTGTCTGCACGTAATACCGTAACACCGTTGTGGTTAATGTCTCTATCGGCTTCCAGGTAGCTTCTACAATCTTCTACTTGATTCCTATACCATGGTCTAACAAGAATGTAATCTATTGGAGATCTCCTTATGTCTCCTGGCATTTTCCTCGTGTATTGTTTTCTAGCATGATGTTGAAGTAATGTATTTGTGATGGTTAAATTATTTTTGTCGCGAAATTCAACCAGCCTATTTTTCCCGTTTTTTCTCGTCCTTCAACGAAACAAGCGTTCTACTGCTCGCCCCCCCCCCCCACCTATATTTAAACATCCTGCAATTAATAAACTTTTATGCCCTTTTACGAATATTGGTATATCCTAAATATTTTCGTAGATCGCTGCTACATGTTCATCATCGTAGCTAGAAGTGGGCACGTAAACTGGCATTATTACCGTATTTATCGGTTTGGATTCTAATCTAACCACGAGTACTCTTTTGTACTTTTGTAAGTAGTTTTCTACACAATGCCCTACCTTTTTCCACATAACCATCCCCTGCATTTCCTTTCTTCGCTCCTGCATGAATTAGCCGAAGGTTTCCGCTCCAAAAATCCCCCGTCTCTGGCCATTGAACTTCGCTTATCTCTACTGGGACTAATGCTAACCCATCCATTTCAATTTTGAAATATTTTAGCTCACCTGCTTGCTTCATGTTTTTAATATTCCACGCCCCGGCTCGCAAAATGTTTCTGGTGCCTTTAACCGATTACATTTTCCGAAATAATCTCCTGCCGGAAATTCGAATAGGGAACTATTTTAACTCCGGAATCTTTTATTCTTGAAGATACCATCATTTTAAGCAACGCCCGTTGTGTACTTGGTGGGTAATGAGGCGTTTCCCGTTGCGTTCTACATCGCGGTAGCCTGTCTTAGAATGCCATATCGACCGCTACAGTATCTGCCACTCTAGGTACCGGACGAGCTTCTGACCTCTTTCGGGTACCGGTCTCAGTCTAGTTCCTTACTAAAGACTCCACTAATTTTTGTTAAACCTATAGTTCGACTCTACAACTCACTGAAACACGCAAGCCATTCTATATGTTTTAGTATTCTAGAACTTCTTTAAGGTATATGTCCGTTTAGAACGTATTTGGGTTCACCGACTTAAATTAATAGTTAATTGATTGACGTGTGCTATATTTATTAGGTCCATTTTTACGTTATATGCAAATGTAAACCAAAAGATAATTAGAGGGGTGGGAAATCTTAATGCCAAGTCCTCGTTATAGAGCAGTCCAATAGAGAACGACAGGGGTTCGTAGATCGCTGATTTGTTAACAGAATGGGATTTGCGCGTGTTAAACAACGAGTCACTAACGTTTGAGGGGCATAGAGGCAGCAGTTTAATCGATGTCACTGCAGTCTCTCGCAGGATGTAGAAGGGCGTTTTCAATTGGTAATTGACGTCGGACGAAACACGGTCTCTGATCATAAGTTAGTAACATATTATATGCCGTTGAAGAAAGCATTCAAAGACAGCGTAGCCTGGTGGACCAAGGAGTTAACGACCAAGCGTGCAGAAACGCGCAACTTAAGGCGCAACTTTCAACGCGCCGCGGGTGAAATTAGAGAAACAAAGAAGAATCGAGTATAAACAAAGTAACCGACAATATAAAACATTAATTGAAGAAACGCGAACGAATAAATTAAAAAATTGTTCACGCGCAATTCTGAAAAATAACGCTTGAAGATGGCATATTACGTAATAAGGGGGAAGCAACAAAGAAACGCGCTCGGAAATGTCAAAAAAGATAATGGTGGCGTATACGGAGGAATTTAAAACTACGGCGGAATACTTGTTGGAAAAATTTTTCCCATCGGATGATCCAGAGGAGGATGAGGGGTTGCACGACAGGATTCTGGTGTACTACACAGGCGCAAGGAATAGATTTCGATAAGGCAAATCTTAATCACAAGATCGTAAAGGTTCTTAAGAGGATGAACCCTAAAGAGGTACCGGTGCATGATGTCATTAGTCAAGAGTTATTTCTCGGGACGACTGGCACAGGTCGATATTCCGGGGGAACTTGTGTGGCGACGGTGGAAATAGGATGTTCGTAGGAGTCAAGCTCTGGTTCCACATTCTGGAATTTGTTGCATGAGAGTATCTTTAAGGTCGGATTGCCCAAAGGATGCTGTGTCGTTGGGTTTGCGAACGATACACTGTTGATCATCAGATCGAGATTACTAACGAAGATGGTAAAAAAACCAAACGAGGCTTTGAATGGGTTTCATGAATAGTCGAGGGAGATCAAGTTGAAATTCAACACAACAAAGTCGAAGTCGCTTTATTTCGGAACAAAACCGGAACAATGTCCCCCTACGTTAAAGTTGTGAGGGAAAAAGGTCCCGTTCAAAAAAGCCACTACATACTTCGACCTTAAATTAGACAACAACTTGAATTGAAAGACGCACGTGCTATATGTCAAAAGTAGGAAAAGTGAAATGTTCAGTAGAATAATAGCAGTAGTAAAAATAAATTCGAATTCAGAGGCGAATCCTTGAGGACAGTCTACGCCGGAGGAATAGAACCGGCGATGCCGTATGCGGCCTCAGTTTGGGTGTAGGGTAGTAAGGTCAAGAAAGTCCGACAATTGACGAGCGTTCAGCGAGGGCGCAAAAAGCGCCGAGTTCATGTTATTTGCCTGCCCACTCGAGATGGCAAACAGAGGGTTCACAGCTATGAAACTAGCCGTTAAAGGACTAGAATGGCCTAAAAGCCTAGAAGTTCAGGAAGTAGCTAACCAGAAAGCGTTTTGTGTAGCATTTTAAGGAATTTGCATGAAGGGTTACGAGACTGGACGACAAGAACAGTGTGTAAATGGGGGATTGAAAAAATAGAGTATTGGACTTGGCATGATATTTGAGCATGATCATAACTTAGAAAACAAAAGAAAAAGAAAAAAATACATAACTAAAGTCAGAACAGAACATCTATATATTTAAATGTATACGACAACCCCAGACTAAAATTAAAAACTGATACCGGATATTATATCAAAACTTTAAACATCAGGCTAATAAAGGACAAAATAATTCAGCAATCCTAATTAACTTAAACCAACCAAATAAACCAACTAAACTAAGAAGCTGAACTAGAGTGAAACCGCACATACCACAAGACGTACAGTGATAGTAATTGTGACCCACAAGTACATTTAGTGCATACCCACTAGGACTTTCGCAATGCATACCCATTTCCATTTAGCAGTTAGAAATAAATAGATATAGATATAGATATAGATCCAATACTTCGGGTACTGGAGAAATTTATATTCGAGGTATGTATAAATATTGTGGCGGCTGTACTCGCATAAGCATTGATTTGTATTAATTAGTAGATTTTGCAGTAATCCTGAACGAGAATCTTTTTAGTGTGATGGCACTAGCCGACATAATGCTTATGTAAGTATCTGATAATTTGGGTGATGGCTTTTTGCTATTCTATGCACTGTGACATGGTTAATGCTATATTTATATCGCTGTGATAAAGCGGTGATAAAGAGGTCATTGAACGCCAAAGTCTATGAAAAATTGCCAACCAAAAAAAAAGAAAACGGGAAAAATTAAATTTCTCAATATTTAATTACTTTGCCCTGTATAAAAATAAGCGTATTGATTATGTCATTAAATTCCGTGTGTTGCATTTATTACAGAGTGTGAAAAGATTGTAAAACTAATATAATTAAAAACCCAATTGTTAAATCAATTCATTTGAATCGTGTTTGTGGATAATTCTTGAAGGATACCTTGTGCAAATAATTATTCTATACCAACTAAAAACGAGTTTCATTATAAGGTATACGTTCTAAGCTGCACTACTGAAAGGTAAATTACATTTACGATTATTAAGAAAGCAATTACTAGCCTCAATTAATTATGTAATTAATTCTTCGTCTATAAAATATTCGCTAGAACATATTTAATTTGCCCTGCCGGCAAATCTTATTGCACTTACAAAGAATAATAGTTTAACACATCCTCAAGGCAAATATAAATTCAGAGTGTAGATTGTGTAAAACCAGCAATAACATATTCATTCTTGTTAAAAATAACACTTTTAGTGTTCCAAGCAAAACCTTTTAATTCAGCAATTTTCGGTTACTTAATAATAAAATACCTCAATTTATTAGAAATGTTTTTGAAAACAAATAATTTTCAATCAATTAATACACATTCCAATTCAAGGAACCCGCGACCATTAAAAAAGCCATAAAAGATAATATAAAAACGCGGTTTAATAAGCTTGCGTATTACAGAGAATGAGACCGTGAACTTTAACTTTGTGCATTATGAAAGAATAAACGACGCTTTACAATAGACATAAATCACAGCTTTATACAGTTCATTAAACGCCAACATTTTCACAAATATTACATCATGCTGCATGACTAATTTTCGAGAATATAATTGAATAGATTGGAAGAAAATACGTAGTTAGAATTTTTGTATATAAACGGAAGTAGTTAAAATTTGCAATTTATTCAATTTACGAGATCGGCCATGTAAGAGGCTTGAGTAACGTTTAATTCATTGTTTCTTAAGTAAATCGAACATGTAAGATTCCAACAGAGTTCTATGCTTTAAATTATTAACGATATGAAACAAATATGTTTTGAATAATTTATAATTAAACTCGTTGTCGTTCCACAAGTAACATAGAAATTAGCAGGAATAATTATTAGATGAAAAATACAATCTTGCTAGAAGATCATAGCTGATGATTTTAATGAATTAACAATAAACGTACATTTGTAAACTTATATTTTGATGTCAATTTGATATGGAACCAGGAAGTACTTAATGCCGTTAATTGCCATTTAGATAGGCGCTCTTTGACAAGAAATATAGCAAGTATTAAATTTGGATGTTTCTGTTTGTAACTGATCAGAATATTTAAATATTTGTTCTTGATATGATAAAAATTATTTTTTTTATAAAAGGATGATTTTCAGCAAAATCTTGAGGTCAGACCTTTACTAGATTATCTGTGCAGCGTCATTGGCCAATTACGCTCACGAACGGTGTAATAAAACATAGGCAAATTATCCACATATAAATTAAGAGGATTTTATACCTTTTAACAAAGATTAGGTAAGGACTATTTTAATAAATAAGTAACTTTTAGGAATAATTTTCTAAAGCTGTAAACTGTTTTATAAATTTTTTTGTATGAAAGAAAAATATTTATGAATGTATAGACGTCTCTTAAAATTTCTGTGTTTCATTTCATTTTCGTAAATTCCACAGCATATTCCTGTTGAGCTAGTCGGGCAAGAAAGAGGAAGGTAAGATAGTAATCTCATATTTCCTATTGTATTCTCATTAATATAGCATTAAATTAAGACTTCCCCAACTCATAGGCGTACCACAACGCGAGGTCATACCACAGCAATATATTTATTTATTTATATTTTGTGCCTGTAAAGTACGTTTATATATCTTATTATTTTATGGCTTGATTTGTTTTGTATAGCGTTTTTCCGCCTACTTTTGGTCGTAGTATCTATAGAATGAAAGATTAAAATTAGAATATAAATCAATTAGGGAACAATAGAGAACATTAGGAACGAATTTAGGCTGAAGTTAAAATAAAATATTTAGATTAGGGACGACGATATTGTAAATTTATAGTGCAAGAACAAATAGCTGAATTGGCTATTAATAAATTAGGCGTATGCGTAGAAATTCGAATCCATTGGCAAATATTAGTTAGCTAGATTTGGATAGTTTTAAGTAGACCCTTCAGGTCGTAGTGGTAGGGAGAGCTGGCGGCTGCTATCTGGTACTAGAATCATTCTCCTTTTACTTTTTGCTAGTGTCTTGTTAATCAGATACTTCAAGTCAACGCTAGGGATACTAGGGATCATCGATCCGCTGCATACAATTGAACCTGCAACACTCCCGCTCCGCTAAATTAGTACTTATAAACCTCCTACAAACACAGCAATTCCAAGCTGCTTTCCTCCCAGAACCATACCTCCACAATCACAATATTCCAAATCACTATCGAACATTCATTCATCCAACCCCAACAAATCCTAATTGCACATCCGCTATCATAGTCACTAAACAAACCTAGATGCCTCTTTCCACCTCTCATTGTCCACACAATTCACCACAGTTATAGAACTCCATTGCGCATCTGGTACCACATACCTCATAGCCTCCCACTTCCAGTACGGAACAAACATTGACGTCCACTTACATCACCTTGATACAACACTAGACTCACTACACAACAAAACGATCATACTAGCAGCAGACACCAACTGTGGTATAACACATTCACAGACACGAACGGAAACAAACTAGAAGATTTTATTGCACTCAGAAACCTTCACAAACACAATACACCTTCACATATCCCAACCTGTAAAACAGCTCCAGGCACGCCCTACATTGACCTCACCATCACTACTGCCTCAGCATCACACCTCATCCACTCCTGGAAAACCTCACGCATGCATACCACTAGCGACCATAAACCTATAACTTTCACAATTCTTCCGAAACTGCCCGTTACATCTTTTGCCAAATCCGATACTTTCAATACGTCCAAAGGCTACTGGAAAAAAATTTCAAGAAACCCTAACTACCCTACTACCGGATTTCCCACACACACACAATATAACGATCTTAATGTAAACGAACTCACGCAACTAATCACAAGAAACATTCTAACTACCATACCGAAAACAACACGCACACAACGATCGGCACACTGGTGGACCTCCACACTGACAGCCAAACGACGTTCCCTGTACAACAAGGACACCAACTACAACAAACACGCCGCAATAACAACAACCCTGATAACATTCAACTACTTTTCAACGAATTCCGTACCACATGACGAGAATACAAATCACTCATCATAGACGCCAAAAAACAGCGACTACACAAAATCATAACTGACCACGACGGAAACCCTCGAACCACCTACCGCAAATTAATTAAACTGTCCCGTATCCACATCCTAACAGCACCAATAGATAACTCCTCCATAGACTACGAGGCGTTTCTACACACCATACTAAACGCTGCAATCCCTTCTGCCCCCCACGACGTAAACTCCTACCCTCAACAACAACTAGAACACGATTCCTGCACTACATTAGACGCCGAACCAGACCAAGACGTTAACATAACCCTACTAGATACCTTAGTCAAAAACCTCAATCCAAAAAGTGCCCCTGGAATCATGGCCCATAATCAGAAATCCCATCCAAATCCTCTTCAAAAAATGCCTATCCACAGGAACCTCTCCTGGACCCTTGAAATCTGAATCTATAACTCTTATTCTAAAACCTGACAAGCCATCAGAAGACCCAAAATCCTATCGCCCAATTGCACTTCTCCCTACATTAAGCAAACTCCTGGAGAAAACAATCCTTCACAAAATCAATTCCCATATCATGGACCACAACATCCTATCCCCATCTCAACATGGCTTTAGACCCAACCACAGTGCTGAGAAAACCATCAGCCTCCTAGTTTCCTTCGTTAAAAATTCCACATCCAAGTACACCATCGCGCTTTTCTTTGACTTCAAATCCGCTTTCGACCTCCTCTGATGGTCTAACCTGTTAAACCAACTAAGACTATCCCACTTTCCTTCAAACCTGTGCAAAATAATTAATCCATTCGTAACCTCAAGAACAGCATACCTAACCTCAAATTACTATTGCATATCCAAATCCTTTTCCCAAGGGTGCCCTCGAGGCTCCTGTTTATCCCCCCCCCCTTCTGGAACATAGCCATTAATCCGTTACTCCTACACAATTACCCAACGTTACCACCCTCGCATACGCAGATGATGTCACATTCCTTATATACGGTAACTCTAGATCCTCCCTTGAACAAACAGCCGTAACACTGACATCCGACATAGAATCCTGATCCCTCTTAAATAAACAACCACTATCCCCGTCAAAATCAAAACTCCTCCTACTGAAGGGCTTCCTATACCTATAGCGTCCTCCCAAACTCAAGATCCTAAACACCCCACTTAAATTCTCCCTTACGTACGATACTTAGGACTATATATAGACACCCGACTACACACACACGCGCTCTTAACCAAACTAAGAACAAAAACAGATCATACTAAAGAACCTCCACCAATCACTCCCAACTTCAATACATCTATCAACACACACTCGACGCCTGATTCTTTCCCAAATTATAATCCGTATCATACAGTATGCATCCGATACCTAGTTGACATTAACCCCACCCTCTTCTAGAACGAAAATAAATACAATAATCCGCCCCTTCCTACTATATGCATCCCGCACATATAGAACCACATCCACACTAACGTTTGGATGAGAGATAAAATGCAGATCCCGTGTGTGTCTGTGTGTTGTCACGCACGCTAAACGTCCCTACCTTACTTGGAACGGCAAGGATTCTGCAAAATTCAAAATTCCCAGATAAAAAGAGCTCGCTTTCTGGTCAGTGTAGTACCGCGTGTGACTACTACGCCCAAGGTCCTGGGTTCGAATCTTGACACGGTCCGCTTGAAAGATGTTAGGCGAGCATTTTTCACAAATGTACGTCTTCGTTCGGATGAGAGGTAAAATGGAGATCCGAGAGTGAGTGTTGTCATGCACGTTAAAGATTCCTACCTTGCTTGGAATAGTAACGGTTCGGCAAAATTTCAAATTTTTTAGGTAAAAAAAACTCGCTTCTTGCCCAATGTAGTACCTTCGGGCGGAGCATTGGAAAATCACATGTAAGGCCAGTGTAGTACCTTTTCGTGGAGTGTTGGAAAATCAAATATAGTGTATGCAAATGCACTTGGTACCATTTGCGATTGCGCTCGCTTATATTACTGAGTTGCTGTTTAACACACTTCTGTAAAACGAAACTAAATATTCATTCTTTTATACGTGGTAAATTGGATATTTGTTTCGAGTGTTTTCTTTTATAAATATGGATGGTGCTTTTTCTGAATCTCGAGCTATTGGGTTGGAAGATCCTTGCGCTGCGATATATTTTATTTGCCCACCACACAACCTAGGTTTCGGCGATTAACATCAGGGAAGTCGATACCCAAATTCTGTTTGGCGATTCTTCCTGTGGCATCCTTCCGAATTACTTATTTGTTGCAAAATCTCGCCTCTTTGTTATTATCCATGACCACTTTTCTGATCTACGTTTTCGCATTAGACTCGGTCAATAGCAACCACGTTTAGTAGCATCCAGCCGCTGGTAAATAAGGCAAATCGCTTGCTGCTAATTTCTATCTTATCATAATGTATCAGTCATCTTTCCCAACTACAAGATTAAGATGGTAAATCTTTAGTTATTTCTTCCAAACAAATAATAATTTTAATTATTGATCAATTGTTTAAAAAACGGTTGGTTACAAAAATAGGAAAAGGAGTTTGACATATTTGAGATCCTTCTACGTTTCTTTTTGCATTTTCAACTTTTTCCACCTAGTTTTTCTAGAGCAATTAAAAGCAGGTGTGTATAATGATAGGCCTTATTGTGGGGTATGAAGAAATAGTTAGCGCAGTGTTGCATTAGGGCCAAATTATATTTGTAGAGAATGGCAAAAACTTGAATATATAGACTAGATTATAGAGTACTAGATGTTAACTCAGAAATGGATCAGTGTAGAGCTATGTCAAACTAACCTTGTTGTTATTGCGTGAGAGGGAGGTAAGAGAGAAAGAGAAAAAAAAGGGTGGCCTTGATTTATTTGTTCAATTAGATTATTTTATTTTTTTCAGTAGTAGCCATCAGACACAAATCCTTCTACTAGTTAGTGAGTTCAATAAAATCTCATCATCATTTTGTTTTCGACCTTAGTTAAGGTCGATTTGACGCAGCCTATCCTCTTTTCTATTCTGTGCTAATTTAAAAAGTTCAACATACCCTTCACAACCTAAATTTCTAATAATTTGACTAATATAGCTTGGTCTAGGTCTTCCTATAAAATCTACTAAATATAAATAAAAAGGTCTACGTATAGATAACTTTTCGTATTTCTGTTAATATTGATTGTAAGCTCGCAATAGGGTTGTAATAATTCAAACTGTAGTGAATAATTCAGTCCTCTCCCTCATCCTAAGCGATTTCACTCTCTGGCTTCAGTTTTCCGATAAGTGCTAGTAAATAGATTGCTATAAAAAGTTCGCTCCTAGAAGACCAACCGATTCCTTACTAATCTATTATTGTATACAACCTTCTCAACTCCCGCGGGTGCAAGAAAATTAATATTGCGAAAATAAACGATATCAAACACACGATGATTCTTTATACTAAACCACGCAAATGATCCCTCAAAGTCTTCTTACTATTACTCAATCGAAAACAAAATAATGTAATTTGTTTACAATTTAAATTTGCCCTATTCTTTAACTCAATGAAATCTCAATCAAAGCGTATTCATCTGAATTGATAGAGCGTCATTACTCAAAGCCAGCGCGGTTGAACCTTTAATTAGCCAGCTTCTGAACGTGCAATCTCCGCCTGTTCATGTAAAATTATTGTAAAATAGTTGAATTTACGTTACGCACATTAATTTACGTCAAAGTACACATATTTTTCACTGGCACTGGCTTTGAGAGATAGTTTTTATGTGGCATGCTCTACCCTAGCTGAAAACTCGCCACTAAGGACTATTTAAACAGAAAAACGCACGAGCTTCATAGAGCTTTGCATACGAAAATGCCCCTTAATATTTTTCAGCAAACCTAGTAATTTTTCAGCGACGTGTAACCTCTATACCGAAAATTTCATGGTCGATTTTCCTGTATTTTTAGGCGAGCTTTAGTCCTTAGTGATTTTACAGTTAGGTTTTGTAAACGGGGAGCCATTTTGCTCACAAAAGGATCGATGCAGAATAGGGTGGTCCTGAATTCCGCGCATGCCGTATTTATCTCTTTTTGTCTTAAACGTTCTCGCTTCTACTTCAGCAATCCTTATTCCACGACGCTCTTCTACATCCTTCGCACTCGCTTAATGTATTTCGCTATCTCTCTCGATACGACGTTAGTAACGCTCGACTGTTTTTTCCTAAAACACCAAAACTCTCTTAATTTTACAACACCCACCCGACTACTAACTAATGTTGTAGTTTCTCTCTTCCCCTTAAATATTTCATATAATGTTGTCTCATTTTTACGAAACTGTTATCCTTGTTACAGCAGCTTTTATGCAAATTTTGTATCACCCATCCCTAAGGCTGTCGACCGCATGAAACATAGATTTACCCTCGTCTGACATGTGTTTTTTCCTATAGCATCCTTTTCCTACTTTCAAATTCGTCTTAAAAAATTTGTTATGCTTATGCAGATATTTTAGTACAGAAGCTTTTTTGTTTGGGAATTTGCGAATTAAGAAAATTAATTCAAAAGTGGGGTTATTTTCACACGTGCTGTAGCTGTTATGTTAATTGTAGTGGTGGGGTTTTAGTAAATAATTTTGGGGTCGATGTGTTACTTTTTGTACTTTGTGTTGTACAAGGACACTTTAGCAAGGTGAGAGCTATCGATTTTTATTAGTTGGTTGTGTTTATAAAATTAAGTGGGGTTTTTTCAAAAGTCCAGCGAAGCTTGCAACTTATACTACGTAAAAAATGAAAGAAGTGCTTGGGTGTAAACTGAGTTTTGAGCATTTAAAATTATCATTTAAGTAATTTTTATCTAAACTATTCAAACCGTACACGGCATTCTCCGAAATTTTATAGTATGAATGAATAGTTTAGGTTACAGTGTCTAGATATAAAGTAGGGAGGTGAGACGGAAATGTCTTATTTAAATTGTTGGTTAATTTATTGTAAATACGACATAAATACGTTAACGGTGAACAAGTATGACTACAATTATGTAAAAAATTAATATAAGCTAATAAAGGTGGATTAGATTTAAAAATCATTTCACTTTCATTTTTCAGTGCTTATCTCATAGCGGTCTTTTACTATGATTGCAATAGGACATGAGGAAATGGGAGGAAAACATAACTAACTTTAACAAGAGACTTATAGAACACTAAAGAAAGCATTATTAATATCATAAAATTATTTTAAATAAGAAAATACTTATAAAACACCAGAAAAGGGTAAATATTAATGTTATATTCATCATCATCATTAAATCCTCAGTCTTAGAACTGGTTGGACGCATACCCTCATTGTTTCCTAGTTTGAACCTACCTACACACTATTTCTGTGCGAAAGTCCGACATCGGTCTACCTCTACCTATCTTTTCCTATCTCTGCTTGTAATATACCACGTATTATTCCCCAGAAATGCCTTAGAACGTATCCTGTCCTTGTATTTCTCCTATTTTTTTCGTTTTCCACAGATATCTTTATTCCTCTACTATTTCAACTGTTATTAACTTTGTCTGTCCATGCTACCATCCACATACATCTGAAGCACAACATTGCACAAGGCTTCTATCTCTTTCTGTCTGCTTTTCCTACTGCCCCTATTTCATACATGTACTGTACTGTACTCCGGTTTCCTTCTTGTATCTATTTTCGTTGTTTTTGAACATAACTGCTGTTCTTTCTTGTTTGATGCAGTTCGATCACCTTCTATTGTTTTACAGTTTTATTCCTACTTCTCCGATATTCGGTTGTATGTGACGGGGGGTAAGCAGCCTTTGGCTGCCAAGTTCTTCCAGCACTTAAACCTTTGTCGAATTAATAGTTTTTCCAATTTATCCTTTTGCACAATCAACATTGGCCTATATACAACTTAATTTCTTTCAATTGTTTTCTATTTATATGCCCTATTTCACCGAGATTCAGTGGTATGTGTAGGGGTTAAGCACCCTGTGGCTGCCAAAGATCCTCCCTAACACTTAGACATTTGCCGTATTAATAGTTTTCCAGTAAATCCTTTCGCACAATTAACATTAGTTGAGAGTATTGAAAAAGCAATATCTCTAGTTGTTTATAATATTCACCATGTCTAAGTACAGTAATTATTATTGTTATTAGTTTTTCTATCTTGCGACTGGTTGGAAGCGTGCCTCCATTGAATTCTATTCTGAGCTAGCCTACACATTTCCCTGAAATACTCACAGCCTACATCTTTTACTATGTGTGTGCAGTAGTCTAACCTACGTCTACCTCTACTCCTCTTTTTTTCTATTTCTGCTTCTAATATAAACCGTACTATTCCCTCATGTCTTAGTATGTGAAATATCATTCTATCTCTCCTATTTTTTATTGTTTTCCACCTATTTCTTTCTTCCCCTACTATTTCTAGTATCTCTTTGTTCTTAACCTTGTCTGTCCACGATATCTTCATCATACGTCTGTAGCACCACATTTCAAAGGCTTCTACTTTTTTCTTGTCAGCGTCTCCTAATGTCCAAGCTTCACAGTCTTACAGTGATGTACTCCACACATATGTTTTATGCAATCTTTTCCTTGTTTCTATGTTGGTGGTTTTTGAGCACAGTAGTTGCTTTTTCTTGTTAAATGTAGCACGACCTTGTGTTGATCTTTGTTTTATATCTTTTGTGCTTTTCCCATCTTGCGTTATTTGACTTCTTAGGTAGCAGAAATTCTTAATCTCTTGTAAGTTCGTGTTACATACTTGTATTCTTGTTTTTGATTTATTTTCCCCTCTTTGGCATACTAGAACTCTAATTTTATTTTTATTAATTTTCATACCATATCTCTCCGTTAGAACTGTTTCCATTTCATTAAGAGCAGCGTCTAACTCTTCCTTACTAGACGCTAATACCGCTATATCATCTGCAAATCTAAGCATATCAATCTTTTGTCCCTGCATATTAATTTCAAATGTCTTCTTGCATTTGACAGCATTCATTGCCTCTTCTATGTACAAGTTAAAAATTAAAGGAATAGGGCATATCTCTGTCTCACCCCTTTCCTAATATTTACTTCTCTACTTTCTTACTATAATTCTATTACCGCTGTTTGCTCTTTGCATAAACAATGTACTATCCGTCTATTCCTAAAACTCATTCCAATCTTTTTGAGTATGCCGAATATTTTCTTCCATTTCACATTGCCGAATGCTTTTTCTAAATCTACAAACCCTATATGTACGCTTTCCACCTTCTCTATTGTTTTCTCCATTATCACCCTCAGAGCTAAAATAGCCTCACGCGTTCCCATGTTTCGCCTAAACCCAAATTGATCCTTTCCCAGTATTTCTTCGGCTTTCTTTTCTACTCGTCTTTGTACAATTTTAGTTAATATTTTTGAGTCGTGTGTGGTTAAACTTATTGTTCGAAAATTTTCACATCTATCCGCGCCTCTTTTTTTTGTATAGTTACTATGATGTTACGTTTGAAATCTTTGGGTATCTCGTCTGTCTCATACATATAGCTTAAGTCGGAAAAGACGTTCTGTTACTGCTTCTCCAGCGACTTTTAGAGTTTCTGCTTGCACCTTATCTGTGCCCGGCGCCTTACCATTTTTCAGGCTCTTTAGTGCTAATTCAAACTCATCTCTATGTATAGGATATCCCAGGTCATCATTTTCAATGTCTGATTCCTGTTCTAATGCTGTTAGTTCCTCTCCTGAATATAAATTCCCTATACATTCCTGCCACCTAGCTACTTTCTCTACATTTTTTATAATGACGTTTTCTCCCGCGTCCTTTATATTTTTGCTATATGCTTTTATATCCCAAAAATTCATTCTAATTAATTTGTATGCTTTGTCTGTCTTTCCTATTTCCATCTTAGTTTGTACCTCTTTGCACTTTTCATCAATCTATTGTTCTTTAGTTTTCATGCATTTGCGAATAATTTCCCATTTTGGGTCTTTGCATCTCTGTTTTCCTGTTTCATCTGATCAACTTTTGTATTTTCGTCTTTCTTCTATTAAGTTCAGGATATCCTTTGTTATCCATGGTTTCTTGTTTTCTTTTAGTGTATATCCCAGAATATCTCTGGCCGCCATGTCTAAGTTAGATTTAATGTTATTCCATTCTGTTTCTACTTACTTAGTATCATAAATTTTCCCGATATTTTTCAGCAATTTATTTGACTTTTTCAAATCTTTCGTGAATATATTTATCTTTTACCTTCTCAAAGTCAAAGTGCTTTTTTCCGTTCCTTTTTTTCAGATTTTTAAATTTAAGTGCGGTATTTATAATTACGATGTTGTGGTCAATGTCTATATCTACTTCTGGGTAGCTTCTACAATCTTTTACTTGATTTCTAAACCGCTGTCTTACAATAATGTAATCTATTTGATATCTTCCTATATTTCCTGGCATCTTCCACGTGTATTGTCTTCCAACATGATGTTGAAATAATGTATTTGTGATGATTAAGTTGTTCTTGTCGCAAAATTCTACCAGCCTATTTCCCTTGTCATTTCTCGTGCATAAGTTAAATAAACCTACTCTCGCTTCTTCTCTACCCTCACCTACCACTGCATTAAAGTCCCCCGTAATTATTAAATTTTCATGTCCTTTTACGTATCTTAGTATGTCTTCGATATCTTTGTAGATCGCCCCTACCTCTTCCTCACTGTAGCTAGAGGTGGGCATGTATACTTGTATTATTACTGTATTTACTGGTTTAGATTTAAATTTAACCATGAGTACTCTTTTGTTTTTTTGTAAGTAGTTTTCTACACGTCGTCCTATCTTTTTTCGCATAATTATCCCCACACCCAAATTTCCTTCCTCTGATCCTGTATGAATTACCATGAAGTCTCAACTCCAAAAATCCCACGCCTCTGGCCATCGGACTTCGCTGATTCCTATGTCTAGTGCTAACCTACCCATTTCGAGTTTTAGGTTTTCTAGCTTACATACTTGTTTCATACTTCTGACTGGACTCTTAGTCCAATATGGACTTTAGATGTTTTCGTATTAATAACTGTGGTTGGTCATACCTTAAAGTAAATACTTCAAATGCAATGTGATAATTGTTAGCGGAAAAAAATCAATGATTTGATTACTTCGGTAGATAAATAGGTCAAACTGCTATTCATATAATACATTTTTTTAAATTTCTAATAGGTTGGAATTTTCATTATTAGACTAGAAAAAATGAAGTTTCATTCTGGCCACGCCGTAATGTTGCCCTACATGTGATTCGTCAATGCTCCAAAAAGCGAGTTTTTTACCTGACAAATTTTGAATTTTACCGAATTCTTGCTGTTCCAAGTAAGGTAGGGATCCTTAACGTGTCTGATAACACACACATGGGACCTCCATTTTACCTCGCATCCGAACGAGGGCGTATTGTTGTGAAAAATGCTTGCCTAACATTTTTCAAACGGACCGTGTCGGGATTAACCCGGAACTTTGGGCGTAGTAGTCACACGCATACCAACTATGCCACAGAGCCGCCTGCCGCAATGTTGCCACTCAATTGTGGGATGTTGATTTTCGGTAGTTCGAAGGGGGATTGTTGATATAAATGTGTACAGCGATTCAAATAGCTTGGGGAAGAACTGTAGATTTGTTGATTAAACCGTGGGCTTGACCTATTGCCAAAAAAATAAATTCGCTCAAATTCAGAACGATTATCCTCTACGAGCACAAAATTATCTGTTTTGCAAGTGATGGTTGTGTGAATTGATTCCTATGCGATTAAAAGCCGTAAGCGTTAGTTAGGCGTTCTTGTATTTTTAAATTTTGTTTAGGAGAAATTGTTTGATTTTTATTGTCATCTCCTTTCACGGCTGTCTCTTTCTTGCTTGGAGACGTATTTGCGCATTTTTGTCCAATTTACAGACGCGAATTTTTAAAACCGAAATTTTAAGCAGCGAATTAATTGCTTACGATTTTCTAGTAATGTAATTTTTCAATTGTAGCGAGAATTGTTGTATGAACTAAATAATATCCGGCTCGAAGCCCTATAATGGAGGTAGCTAGTCTTCTTAATCTTATTTTTGATCAAAAATTTGACGAGTTTCCCCATAGTGGTGTTATATGAATTAACTCAACACTCCGAATTAAGCAATGAAACTTGAACTTGTAAGTGTTAACCTTATTTATTACTGAGAACAACAATATAATTACAGTACGTGGATTTAATTAAAACACTTCTGCATGCCGAGAAAGATAATGAAATTTTGGTTTATTGATACCCTAGGTGTATAGACAACCCTTTAAACCGGCGGTGCCCAAGCAGTCAGTTGGGCGATCGTAATGCATATAGATTTCTTTATAATGGACACGTGTGATTTGCGTCACACCATATAATGTGTGATATTTGTGTTTTTGGAGCATTATGTTGAACTATCGGCTTCCTCAGTGCATCCTGTGTTTTGAATAAGAAAAAATGAATCTCAAATTGGGTTTTTAATGAGATCCTACTATTCTTTGCAAACACGTTTTAAGTTAATACTTACTGCAGTTTTGTATAACCACATCACCCTTGTTCATCGCATGTAAGAATTCATGTACTTTTTTTCTAGAAAACATGTCAATATTTATCATTCTTGGAATTTGTTAAAGGTATGTGAAAAAAAAATGATAAATTCAAAAAGTATTTGTTTTGTTCCTTGAAAATATAACAATACTGCAATAGAATATCTAGTTTTCAAGTCATTTTTAATCTTCCAATTAAGTTTTTTAGACCAGTTTCAAAACAACAAATCGTTCCTTAGTATTATAAATTATCTAAATGTGGTTATGATATCGGGATGTCTGACGGCTTCGTCAACCTTATAAAGTATAATCAGTCTAATAAAAGAATTAAAAGCAGTGTGAAACCAGGTCTTCTGTGACCACATTTGCTCCAGCATCCACATTTTCTCCTCATCTGGACCAAATAGCTTTCTTCGACTAACCATTTTCATTTTTTGAGATAAATATATCTTGTTTAGTATCAATTAATATTAGATTTTTCTCAGCTACCCAAATCTCTAGGAATTTTGTAGATAACATCATCCCCCAGAGAGCTACCCCAATTTTAAGATTTTTTTATAGCTAACATTCTGAACCAAATAGCTTTCTTCGACTAGCCATTATATGTTTCGAGATAAATCTATTTTATTTGGTATCAATTATTATTAGATTTTTCTCAGCTACCCAAATCTCTTTAAATTTTTTATATAGGTAAAATCACCACAACGCTATGCTATCGGCTACCTAGTTTCGGCTATTTTTCCAAGGTTGTGGTGACGGCATAGCCTTTTATAAATAAAGAACAATGTCATACTACTCTAAAAATTTTATTCTGACATTATACATAACAAAATTTAAAAATACTTAATGCCAAGCATGGAGTCATTTAAACTTAATTTTAATACATTTTCTCCAGCATCCACATTTCCTCACACATCTGGACCAAATAGTTTTCTTCGACTAACCATTTTCATCTTTCGAGATAAATCTATTTTGTTTGGTATCAATTATTATTAGATTTTTTTCAGGTACCTGAATTTCTGGGAATTTTTCAGGTGGCATCATCCCCCAGGGGATACCCTAAATTTAAGATTTTTTGCTGGTTGCGATTTCTGACAATGCTTAGAAATTTTTTAACCATGCGACACATCAAATTAGTCTAGAATTTTACGCAGAATCCAAATATGCAAACAGATTTTAAATAGAACCGCTCCTAATAAGGTTACACTTTAAAGCTTCTAAACCTCTAAATTTTTTGCTCATCTATAACATAATCTTTAACCAACCATTCCTGAAAATCTAAAATCGTGGGGATTTTAGAAATAAACCCTTTATAAACCATAAGTGTTTAATATTTAAAACCATTTTCAAACAGTAATGTGCTGTTTTTAGAATATTCAAAACCACGACTTTTAGAATTTTAAACAGAGTAAAAAAATTTATCAATTTTCTGGTTTAACATTTTAAATTTCTAAACACGTCATAACATAATTATGTAGTCAATGTAGTCAATGCTAAATAGGTATTTGAAAAATACAATTTGTTTCCGATCTAGTTTCTTGACGATTGTGGATTACCCAAATTACATGTGAAAGCTGTGTACAATTTTTTTTCAATGGACTTTCTATTAATTATGTTTCAATACCGTACATTAGAAATCAGCACATCATTGCTTGGGGATTATTAATCACACAAGGCACTTTCTAGTAACCATCCTCGACTACGTATTTAGGGAAATACAAACTTCATTTAGTAATACAGATCAATTAACGGATAATTATGTCAACTATATATAACCCGGCCTACTTACTAAAAGTCTATTCGTTCCGTGCGCTTTGTAAAATTTAAACAATCGTTTTGTGTTTGTGCAGTGATTTTCGTTAAAATTTTTTTGAAGATTTAAGGTAAGTTTGCATATTTTTTTTATTAAAACAGAACTAAATTTATTTGCAAATACCAATTATCGTGTATTTTGCTATTGTTTCTAATTTTATTTTAAAAACATCTAAGATTCGTTTAGATTTTACATTGAGTAATTTATTAGTCACTATTAATTTTTCCTAAGCAATACGCTGTTTTACATATATATTTTTCAAATTTTAGATGGTCTTTTAGCTAAGATAATAAAAAACAATTCCCACAAATATTTTATTAAAAATTAAATACATTTAAACATCATACAGGTAAAATCACCACAACGCTATGCTATCGGGTACCTAGTTTTGGCTACTCTTCCAAGTTCGTGGTGACGTCATAGCCTTTTATAAATAAAGAACAATGTAATACTATCTAAAAATATTTAATGCCAAGCATTGAGTCATTTAAACTTAATTTTAATAAAAAGTTATACACAGAAAACAGTCTTTTCTTTATGTTTGTTTGGAGTGGTTTTAATTTTATCTCATTTTATTCGCAGCTAAAATTTAAATCTACACCCAAGTCCTCTATCACCTTTTCTACCTAATAGTTTGATACATAGAGACCGTCTAGGTTTTCGAATTGTAAAATGTACCGAAGTTTGCCTCTATATATAAAGTCTTTGATTCCACCGACAACCAGATCCATTCCTTCGTGTAATTCTTCCAGCCTGTGACAATCTTTTAATCGCGGCTTTCCCACTATATCCTGCATAAGTATCTTGTTAGCTTGATCGACTTCTTCTTGTGGGTATTGGAAGGAATCCTTATTCTCCCACTCTCTGTTGAGTAGTTGCATGTCTACCACTTTTTGGAATATTTGGTTGTTATAGGTTGCAAGACCCTCGATTTTAAATTATCCGAAAGGTTCTTTACTAGGTAAATATTCAATGTTTAGCGAAACCCCTTTGCGTGTGGTGTACGCCAAGGTTACGAAACCCGCATTCCTTAGTTTGTCTATGTTATCTGCCATTTCGATAAATACGTTTTTAGAATAACCTTTTAAAAAGTATACGGATTTAGTACCATCCTTTTCCGCAAGGACGCCTACACGGGTAATTAATTTAAATTAAAACTGACGATATGCTGCAAAGCGGAACGAGCCAGATGCGCGACAATGATCCCTTATCCTGTCATCGACCAGGGTAAGGGATCATTGTCACGCATCTGGATCGTTCCGCTTCGCAGCACATCGCCAGTTTTAATTTAAATTAATTACCCATGTAGATGTCCTTGTGGAAAAGGATGGTAACACATCACTCAATAAGTCCGTAGGATAACTAAGAAAAACACATTTTTTTGGCCAAATTCGATTTTATTCATCAACATACATTCCTTCAAGAGTGATACAATCAGTCCAACGCCGTTCTAGCATTTCGATACCTTTTTTGTAAAACAATTCGTCTTTGGCCTCAAAATAAGCTTCAGTTTCAGCGATCACCTCTTCATCCGAGCCAAATTTTTTTCCGGCGAGCATTTTTTTCAGGTCTGCGAACAGGTAGTAGTCGCTGGGGGCCAAATCTGGAGAATACGGTGGGTGCGGAAGCAATTCGAAGCCCAATTGGTGCAATTTGGCCATCGTTGTGATCGACTTGTGACACGGTGCATTGTCTTGGTGAAAGAGAATTTTTTTCTTCTCCATGTGTGGCCGTTTTTTGGCAATTTCTTCCTTCAAACGCACTAATAATGCCATGTAGTATTCGCTGTTGATTCTTCTTCCTTTCTCAAGATAGTCGATGTACAAAATTCCGTGCGCATCCCAAAATACAGACGCCAAAACCTTACCAGCCGACTTTTGCGGTTTTGGCCGCTTTGGACGTGGTTCTCCGGCTGCAGTCCACTCACCTGACTGCCGATTAGACTCTGGAGTGTGGTGGTGGATCCATGTTTCATCCATTGTCACATACCGACGCAAAAGTCCTTTTATTCTGGTTGAACAGCTCCAAACAGCTCTCAGAATCATCGACACGTTGTTGTTTTTGGTCCACTGTGAGCAAACGCGGCACCCACTTTGAGAACAGCTTTCTCATGGACAAATGTTCATGCAAAATAGTGTGCACACTGCCTTCTGATATCTTCAAGGTGTCAGCTATCGCACGCAATTTCACTTTTCTGTTTTCCAAAACGATTCGGTGGACTTTTTTGATGTTTTCCGGTGTAACCACCTCAATTGGCCTTCCTGAGCGTTCAGCATCGTCAGTGTCTGTACGGTCACGTTTAAAATCAGCAAACCACTTCTCCACCGTTTGTCTCGATGGAGCAGAGCCCGGGTAACACTTATCAAGCCATGCTTTGGCTGCGATGGTATTTTTACCCATCAAAAAGCAATGATAAATCAACACGCGAAATTGCTTGGAATTCATTTTTTTGAAAAACTCAAAAGTATCGTCACTTGAACCTCTGTAACTTGTAAACTAATCGTCGGATTGTCATGAAATTTTGACAGATATCTTTTTAAGGTTAGTACTTCCTACAAATCATATGGATTATTACATAGCAACGCCATCTATGTATCATCCTACGGACTTATTGAGTGATGTAGTACTAAATGCGTATACTTTTTAAAAGGTTATTCTAAAAACGTATTTATCGTAATGGCAGATAACATAGACGAACTAAGGAATGTGGGTTTTGTAACCTTGGCGTACACCACACGCAAAGGGGTTCCGCTAAACATTGAATATTTACCTAGTAAAGAACCTTTCGGATAATTTAAAATCGAGGGTCTTGCAACCTATAACAACCAAATATTCCAAAAAGTGGTAGACATGCAACTACTCAACAGAGAGTGGGAGAATAAGGATTCCTTCCAATACCCACAAGAAGAAGTCGATCAAGCTAACAAGATACTTATGCAGGATATAGTGGGAAAGCCGCGATTAAAAGATTGTCACAGGCTGGAAGAATTACACGAAGAAATGGATCTGGTTGTCGGTGGAATCAAAGACTTTATATATAGAGGCAAACTTCGGTACATTTTACAATTCTAAAACCTAAACGGTCTCTATGTAACAAACTATTGGCTATAAAAGGAGATAGAGGACTTGGGTGTTGATTTAAATTTTAAACCACAGGTTTTAGAGAAAATTCTGTAACACTATTAATTACACTTTGTTTTTAAGCTGCGAATAAAATTAGATAAAATTAAAACCACTAAAACAAACATAAAGAAAAGACTGTTTTCTGTGTATAACTTTTTATTAAAATTAAGTTTAAATGACTCCATGCTTGGCATTAAATATTTTTAGATTTTGTTATGTATAATGTCAGAATAAAAATTTCAGGATAGTATTACATTGTTCTTTATTTATAAAAGACTATGACGTCACCACGACCTTGGAAAAGTAGCCGAAACTAGGTAGCCGATAGCATAGCGTTGTGGTGATTTTACCTATATGAAAAATTTAAAGAGATTTGAGTAGCTGAGAAATATCTAATATTAATTGATACCAAACAAGATATATTTATCTCGAAAGATATAATGGTTAGTCGAAGAAAATTATTTGGTCCAGATGAGGGAGCAAATGTGGATGCTGGAGCAAATGTGGTCACAGAAAACCTGGTTTCACACTACTATTAAATCTATCTAAATTGGCTGACAATACATCAGTCACTCCACATCTGCATGTGTTTACTTATTTTATGGCGAATCTTTCTATATTAACCCATATTCACTTCTCGTTTCATTAGTAGTTATTTTTCGAATGGCGCAAACTGAACTTAGTGTATAATATAATTGTACTTTTATCGATTTGTGAATATCATTTCCTGTACTTTTGATGAAGTTAGCTCTCTAGCGAATGTTGCCTTGTGTAATTAATTGTAATAATTTTTTCCACTCCACAAATAAAAAACTATTAGCGCATACTTTACAAGTTTTCTTCCGGTGTATCGAAAATTTTCGGTATCCCTTCTACAGCTCTTTCCCACTGGCTGATTCAGAGAAGTTGTACGGCGAAGCCATTGTGTTTTCGCCTTCAACGGGGCTTCATCTCCATTAGACTTATTCAGCTATAGTAAGTTTATTTGTTTTCTCGATGTTCTATAACATAAAATCGTACAAAAGTGGTCGATTAATGTAAAAATGGCAATTTTTGGGTTGACTACATCAGAACACTGTCCCAAATATATCACGCTTGTATTTAAGAAGACGCTGGAAAATCCATTTTCGTCACCTTTCTTTTAATTTTTCTTTCTGTTCGGTCTCTTTGTCGCACGTTCGCGTGGTTAATTTTAAGTTATTTAAATTTGTAGTCGTAAATCTAATAGTAAAACTGTCATCCCTTGTTCCCTTATATCCTGCCATAAAAATTCCTTCTGCATGTGTGAATAAGGTGGACAGAGTAGTGAACAAACACTTTCTTATGGATATTGAAGCAGAACGGTCGTCGGTTTCTTCGTTCGGTACCGTAAGTTAGTCAAGTGCCGCAGACTTTAGTTGTTAAACCCCTATAAAACACAGTGCAAGTGTAATGTAACACAGACTCAATTCGCATACAGTCCACTTGGTTGAAGGAAGAGGAACTGCAGCTTAGAAAAACAAAACACCGCGGAGGTAAGTCGATGTATAAATTTATAAGACCCCCCGCGCGTAAACACTTTCCATATCGCAAGCTTATTACACAGGCTCTTAAAGAAGGTTGACACTATTAGATGTTTGCTCTGTGTTCTTAAAATTATGCCAAATAGCATTATATTGCAAAATAATTTCAGTTCCAACAGTAGAAACACCCAAGCTCAACGTTTTGATTCTAACATACCAAAATACTCTGCTGTTTCACTAAAAATAGTCCAACTACTCCATTAACAAAATATTTACCAAGCAAGGGTTGTTTTGCGTAACCTCTAAATATCTAAATAAAACTACAAGGGCAAAACGAACCCAAAATAAAAAGTGCTTTGAACTCGTTAACAGTGTTCGCCAGCTAAGCGCAAAAGCACTGGACGCAGTCCCATTCATAAGTTATTAATCGATCCGTCCTTGATATTTTTTTGCTTCAGCAAATAAAAAAACTTTTTTCAACATCAGAATGCGCGCATCATATTGTATTGATGAAAAACTCTGAATAACTGTAACAAGTGCAGGATTATAGCAGTTTTGTATCACCTGCGTCCTAGGCAACGCGCGTGCTGCAGTGAAAACTCCAGAAATTCATTATGTGTTATTGTGGGAAAAATTATGAGTTTGTCCGGAGTTTCCTGGAAAGTTGTATGTAATTAAGGAAATGGTACGTATGTTTTGAGGTGACATTTTTGCAGTAAGTGCGGTAAGTGTTTGGAAATTATGTTTAAAATTGGGAGTTGCCTATCGGTCCTTTGGTTTTATCAAAATACATCTCTTTAGTTTTCTGTAAATTAAAAATGAATTAAGCTTAACCCTGTTTATTCTATGGAAATGCTTTACGTGTTGTGCTTTGACACGTAAATGCAATGATTATCTACTCAATTGGGAACAAATTTATAAAAATTAATTATGCTGATTAAATAATTAAATATGGTTAATAATGGACCGCAATTGCTATTTAATGCATTGATTTGCACAGTAGAAAAGAAACGGAAAGGGTATTTTTATACGCTTGCGCTTATATTTTTCTAACTATGTGTTCACATCTGCTTTAATGATCCTCAAAGGCTGAAAGCGTAAACAAGTCTTTATTGAATTTTTCTAAAAGTTGTTTGTATTAATTCATGTACTCTCAATAATGCATCATTTTGTTGGAAACGAAAAATCGATTTTCAATGACGATGTGCTAATTTACCATAATTCATTTTAGGATAATGCAAACTTTGGTCCCCGTAGGATAGAGTTGAGGTTACTAACCTTGACTGTACAAATTTCTATTATATTATTAATTGAAGGAGGCTCAAATCTAATAGCCGCAATAGCGATAATATCCTAAAAAGCTAAATTAATCAATACCTTGCAAGAAAAATACCATTACCAAATCGAAAAAGTTTTAAATCTCTGGCTCATTTCTGATTCTAATCGACCCTGATCATTCTTTTTCACTGATAACCCATTGCTACTTTGCGCAAACCTTGTATGAAGAATAAAATTTAACATGTGTAACGTAGCAGACGTAATTTAAAAGGGACAAGTGAAAGAGTAACAAAATTGTTTTGAAGTGTGGGTGACGTAGTAATCGGGTGAATATACTATATCGTCCTTTTTGAACCATAGATGTTCTTATGGAGATTTACATGTATTTGATCGATATCAGTAGAGGATGGTGTTCATCCGAGAACCTCCACCTTCACCGCGCCACCGATCTAACCTAGGTTTTTGCATGTAAAAACCCATTATAAATTCTTATTTTAAGGAATTTCACCTTGCTCCCTCCTTGTGGACCTCCTTGTGGGATTTTTAACCCAACCATCCCTACCCTAAAAAATTGGTAACCTAACCCTTAAAATTTTCGAGATACCTCTAGGTGCCTATCGGCACCGCACCCACGAGATAAATCTATCTTGTTTGGTGTCAATTAATTTAGATTTTTTCAGCTACCTTTTTAAACTAGCAGGGATTTCTTACCGTCCTTATAAATTTTTTAGTCATACGACACATCAAATTAGTCTAGAATTTAACGCAGAATCCGAATCTATAAATAGATTTAAAATCCTGCCACTCATTACAAAGTTACACCCTGTTAAAGCCTCGTACCTTTAAATTTTTTGTTTATTTAATTTTAACTCGTTTTTGTTTATTTAATTTTAACTCGATCTTTAAATCCTTTTTGGTCATCCGAGATATACGCTTTAACGCGGAATTTCTCGACTACCCCACCTTAAAACAAACCCTCCATACAAATTTTTAGCTAATGTATTTATAGAAATGTTATAATGTGATCTAAAATTTATAGCAATATGCAAATCATTCAATCATTTTAAGAATAACATCAAACCTTTGAAAACAACTTAAAACATTTTTAATTCTTTTCTGCAGGATAATTTTAAGAAACCCAATGAAAATTCAAAATAAAATCAACTATAAAAGCGCTAAAGACAACCAATTACTTGTACATTTTTCTCAATACCTTAAAAATCAATTTAGTTTTTGTAAATCAATTTAAACCTTTTAAAGGGAAACTTAATAAAACACTTTAAACCTTTACTAAAGGAATGCCAAACTTGTTGCCTATAGAATACTTGTTCATAAATTAATTAAATACCTTCTAAGTCATATTTTTGGAATTTAGATTTGCGTAGTTTACAAATGAATCACCAAGCAAAAGTATATGCTTAGCGATATTAAAATTAACCATTTGTTTCTCATTTTATAAGCGCGGTTAATTATACATTACATTTTAATCGAATACTTTACACAGAATTTGTGGTTGTTTCGTATAAGACCCTTTAACAGCTGGCGGAGCTGAACGTTTACGGCTTAATAACATACCGTACTCTTTTTCCTTGTGCTACAGTAAGTTGTCAATTCTTGTAAAAGCGATACAGCAAGACCCACAGTTTAAGTACTTTAATGCTGACGGATGTATATGCTATCTAAAAGATTCCAAGAAATTCGGGTAGCTAAAAAAATCTAAATTAATTGGCACCAAACAAGATAGATTTATTTCGTGGGTGCGGTGCTGATAGGCACCGAGAAGTATCTCGAAAATGTTAGGGGTTAGGTTATCGATTTTTTAGGGTAGGGATGGTTGGGGTAAAAATCCCACAAGGAGGTCCACAGGAAGCAAGCAAGGTGGAAATCTCTTAAAATAAGACTTTATAGTGGGTTTTTTACATGTAAAAACCTAGGATTGATAGGTGGCGCGGTGGAGGTTCTCGGATGAACACCATCCTCTACTGATATTGGTCCCATATACATATAACATTTCTACTGAATTGGAGTGTCATAACCTCTCAAATTCTTCTACTTATCATAGGAGTCGATTAACTGAGGCAAACTATTATACCAAAGGTCTTCTTTGTGTATGCAATGGAAAACTTCCAACCTAGTTTTTCCTGGGACGCACAATTTAACCATTTAAATGCAACTTATTACACATTTATTGCACATGAGTAGATACGTGCGTACTATTTCAGCCTACTGCTGTAGCCTGTCGTATCAACCGAAAGCGAAAGTCGCCAACGAAGATTAAACACGCTAGCATAGAGAAAACTTTCTATTCTCCTCAAAAGTTTTAGGTTAGGAGTGGCTATATCACTAGATTTGTAGAGCTTACGGAAGGCCAACCGGGAACCCCCATTGGACTAGAGAATTTGACGTCAGCCATTCGAATTCATATAACGGTTACACATGTGTAGTTTTTAACAAAAATGGCTCATTAGATTATAGCAGATTGGCCTATCATCATACGAAAAGACGTTGATATTGGTGATTAACAAATTCACAACAGACTACTGCTAGGAGGTAACTAACAGAAGGTATTATCAAATTCAACAGGTTGTCCGGGAAATTATAAAAACATAAGATTGTCAAAAATTTTATTGCAGTCAAGACAAAGAGAGAAATGTTGAAGATTGACCTAATTTTAGAATTAGGTTTATTTAGATTTTGCTACACATAAAAGTTTATAGAAGCTAAAATATTGATAAACTATCAGCGTACGCTATAGAATAACTATGTGTTCATATATTGTAACATTTTTCTAAGGGCACCAGCCCCACGTTGGGTGGCAGTGAAACGTATTTTCTAATCTTATTACTTGCACCACGTTGTGTGCCAGTGAAACGGTGTTTTTCGAATGGGCGCCAGTGAAACGAAGTCTTACGACATAACTAGAGGTCTATTCCTTGGGTAGAGCTATGAGAAATGGGGGGTAAGTCGAAATCTGCTTGTATGTCAAACTTAATCTCAGATAAATAGGCGCCACCAAGTCCGGACTTATTCACGATAATGGCATGGCATATTTCTAAGGGCGGACGTGGAGACCCAAAGAAAGAAAGATCGCCTTCGATGACAAAAACCTGTCTTAATAAAATAAGACGCTGTTCCTGTAAGAAATTATAATAGTTAGGTTAATAAAAAAAGGTGGAACACTATTTGTGTCCCGCAAATATACATAACGAAATAGTGAAAAGGTATTTTCTATATAAAGTTGGCATCAAAATTCTACTCTTAAAGATGTTAGCTTTCTATAGTTAGGTTTGATCATATTTGATCAAAATAAAAAACTTTAATCTTGAACCAATAATTTACTAAAAAGAATCTCTTTTAAAATAAAATGCAATGCAACAAAATTTAATAGGTAATTGAATTACTTCGTGAATTTTAAATTAAGGTTTATCAAAATTATTCATAATCAAACATTTTACAGTATATTGTAAACTTGTTACACAAAGATACTCCAACCCGTGCAGATCTGTTCAGGCAGGTTACATTAAAAAAATGTTACTATTCAGGTTTTCCTTTTTAAGTTATATGTACTAGTTTTAGATTCCAAAAAAATGATCACAAAAATATTCTTATTTACATTAGATGTGCTTAAGCTGTTCGAAGCGTTTGCTTTCGAGAACGCATCTGTCAGCAGTATATTATACAGAAAAATAAGTGACGTCAGTAACACCTGTTGTTGTAACTAACAATTTATACTGAAGCAACGTGTTGTTTCTTAAAACATCAAATTAGTGAATTTTAATTTCGACACTGGAAATTCCAGCTCAGCAATAGTTGAAACAAATATCATATTCGTGCTTTTACACATAAGAACAAATTAGCGTGTTTTTAATTTGAAACACCAAAAAATTACTTAAAGCTAACTACGAACCAAAACTGCTTTTCCCGCCTAGCTGAGGTACTTGTTATATCATGCGGTGTTTACTGCATGTAGTATGAACCCAGCTCATCCTAGACAGCTTCTACCACGTGGAGTTGTTCCAGGTGTAGAATTAATTACGGTCCCAATACATTCGTCAGCTGCTGCAATCTGTTGAATCACGCTGCATTACCAAAGTAGCATCTTTACGCTGTATAACAAAGTGGTCTTCTTAAAATTGGTTAAACTTTCTATTTTCTAAGTTGCATTTTACACGTTGTAAAACAAAGTGGTTTTAACAAAAGGGATTGAATTTCCTATCTTCTAAGTTGCATTTTACACGTCGTGTAAAACAAAGTAGTTTTAACAAAAAGGATTGAATTTCCTATCTTCTAAGTTGCATTGTTTGTGTCGTTCGTGCGTTCGTTCGTTCGTGCGCGCTATTCAAAGATGTGTCCCGGCTTCTCAAAATTTATACGCAGATTGCCGGCCTGAAGTTTCTGGTACATCTTCTCTCTGCTTCCACGCATGGCCGACTGATTACCAAACTCGCTCGGGCGACCGGAGCGTCCAAGGAGGAGGTTGTCGAACCGAAACGCGCCTGCGAATCGCTGTAGAAGACACAGATATTCAACCTCAAATAGAATTCTAAAGTACGATGTTGCTTTAACGTATTACTTTAGTTGTTAAATGTATTTTACCAATAAAAGTGTTTTATTATTCTCGCACTTTGATGAAGGGATTTATTAACCAAAAATAAAATTGTTACAATATACTTTAATGATCATCAAAGCTAGAAAGCGTAAACAAGTTTTTAATAAAGTTTGCAAAAGCAGTTTGTATTAACTCATATACATCCTCAATAAAACATCATTTTTTGAAAAACAGACTTTCAACGAAAAATCGGTTTTCAATAAGGATGTGCTAACTTGCTTTACTTTGGTTCCCTTATGGTAAAGTTGAGATGGTTGATAGCCTTGGCTGTATACATTTTTATTATATTATTAACTAAAAATAGCAATAACACGGGGACTCAAAATCTAATAACTACAATAACGATAATATCATTCAACCTTACAAGAAAAATACTATAACCAAATCAAAGGAGATTTAAATCTCAGGCTGACCCTGGATTCTAATCCAGCCTGGTAGTGGTGGTTCGTGCCTTTAAGAGCACGTGAAACAAATTTAAGCAAAACTCCGTTTTTTAAAGTGCTATATACACGAATAATAGATATTGAACAAAATACGCATTAAATTGCAAAAACACAAATAATTATTAAGCAAAAAATACTAATCAAACCTGTCCCTTATTTTTTACTTCTTAAAAATAAGATCAATCCGTCTAGCCTTCATACTTGCAAACTTGTCAGTGATGTCATCGGAAAAAGACTGTGTATTCACTCCAGTTTATTTAAAACTTCTTTTTCAGTCGATATGTTTGAAAAATTTGCTCTGTACTCTCATTGTATCACGTAAGTTGGTTTTAATAGTTTTTAAATAAGATAACCGTTTTGAATGGACTTAAAGACGATCTAGATTACTAGAACGTGTAGAACGGCTTGAAAATCTCAGTGATGTAAAGAGTCAAACTATAGGTCTAACCAAATTAGTGGGGTCTTTAGTGAGGCACCAGATTAAGCCACGTTCCCTCAGGAGGGCAGCAGCTCTTTCGGTACTTAGGATGGCAGAGACCATAGAGGTCGGTATGGAATTCTAAGATACACTACTGCGATGTGGAAGGCAACGGGAAACCACCACATTATCTCCTAAGTACACAGCGTACTTAAATTGTGATTTAAGATGATGGCTTCCTCTGGGGTAAAAGATCACGAAGTTAAAATAGTTCTCCATTCGTATCTCTGGGAGCGGACTACTTCGGAGGATGTGTTTGGAAATTTTAGAAAAGAGTCGGGAACATTTTGCAAGTCGGAGTAGCAAGGAAATCGACGAAATATACCAAAAATTGCGTTAGCAGCAGCCGACCCTGGTCAACAGAAGAGGTCCGATCCTGTTGCATGACAACGTCCGCCCACACGCTTCTCAAATCACCGACTACCACCTTGTCAAGCACTGGTAACTTATTCATAAGTAGAACCTTCGCCAATCAGGACCAAGCAAAAACGCTTTCGTAGATTTCATCGAGTCCCGAACACCAACTCTTTTTACTGACGGCTAGTATGGTGTTGGCAAAAGTGTGCTGATTCGAATGGTGCTTATTTCGATTAAATCTGGTCAATACTACGAATGTTATGACCATTTAAAGTTTACCAATTAAAACGCTGAGAACTTTCATGACAACCTAATAATAACTACTACATAACCTCTCATATTCTGAATACCACAATTTTTTATAGTTTCGAGTACATTCCTTGTTAACTTTTACAACCGTATTTATACTCAAAATAGACATGTCTTTTGCAACTAACAAAGTCTTTTTTGTCATCGTTTCTTCATCTATAAAAAGACAATTCAAGTAAAATACACATTTTATCGTTTAAAAGTTACATTGCCAAACAAAAGCACAGACACAAATTACCTAGATAGCAAACAGACATCATCACAGCTCGCACAGAAATCTCAAATAGAATAAAGTGAATACAAAATTGTGATTGCTTTACTTACAGTTTTCAGTCTAATCGCGTAGTTGCTAAAATACGATGCGAATTCTAACATTGTGCGTACCGTTGTCATGATAATCATACTATATCACTCACTCAGTGTAACTTTTGCGTTTGTATAAGTTCAAGTGTTATTGGTAGCACATTTAAGCGCGGAAGAAACCAATTCGTAGTTAGGTTTTTACAATATCATTAAATTTGTTAAAAATATTTAAAATACCATTCGAAATACTATACTTTTGCAAGACAGTAGACTAACTTCTTTGAATAAACATAAAGCTTTGAATATTAGGACTCGTTAATAGATGCAATTCCTTGACGACTACAATATATGAAAGAATTCGTGCAATGATAGTAGTTATAATCATTATAGTTGTTTATCTATAAAAGAAAAGCAATGTTGTTAGTCGTTTCTGCTGTGTTTTAAGTTTTCAAATTAAGGTGAAGCAACGCTTCACCTGCGTCGCCCGACAAGCCGTCACTGAACTCAGAGTACAGATTTTCTCTCATAAACCATTGCTACTTTACGTCAAACTTATAAGAAGGAAAATACAATTTCACATGTGTAACGTAGTAGACGTAATTGTCTTGAAGTATGGGTAACGTAGCAATCGGGTGAATATACTTAATGGTCTTTTAAACTATAGATTTTCTTATGGAGATGTACATGTATTTGATCGATTTAGGTTCCATACATCTATAGCCTCTCTACTGAACTAGAGTGCAATAACCTCACAAACTTTTCTGCTTCTTTTATCACAGGTATTCCTTTTGTATACAATCGGAGACTCACAACTTAGTTTACCCTGGGACACACAATTACACCATTTAAATGCGACTTATTACTCAAATATCGCACATGGGTAAAAACGTGCGTACTATTCCAGCGTTGCTGTAGCCTATCGTAGCTATCAGAAGCAAAACTCACCAACGAAGCTAAAGGTTGCTAGTATGTAGAACGCTTGCCAATCACCTTCAAATGTTTAGGTTGGAAATAGCTAGATCACTAGATTTGTAGAGCTTACGGAAAGCCAACAGAAAAACCTCATTAAACAGGAGAATTTGATGTAACTGATTCGAAGTCATATAACGGTCACACAGGTGTATTTTTAGCGCAAAATTGCTCAATAGATTATATCAGATAAGTTTATCACCAAAAGAAAAGACGTTGATACTGGTGTTCAACACATCCACAACGGACTATGATCAGGTGACAACTAATAGAAAGTATAATCAAATTCAACTGGTTGCTCATGAGATTATAAAAGGAAAAAATTGTCAACAATTTTATTGCATTCAGGCGTAAAAGATAAATGTTGAAAATTGACCTAATTTTAGAACTAGGAATAAAGAAGGTGAAGGATTATTTAGTTTATAGAAGTCAATAAAATATTGATAAACTATCAACGCGCTATAGACCCAGAAGTGCTTGATGATATAGGTAAACTATACAAATTATACAAGGATCAAGCTGTTATTATTAGGAATAGGAAAATCCAGAATATCATTAAAGACAAAGGATGTTGTTTAGACCAACTTTCTGTCTGTTCGTTTGAGTTTTAGTTAATGAATTTTTATTAGCTTTTAAGTTTCCAAGCTAGAGCGCATTTTTGAGTCGTGATCTATTATGATTTCAAAAATGGTTTAAATGCATATAAGCGCAAAAAATGTGTAAATTCAAATTTTAACAGAAAAATCAGTTATTTTCGATTCAACTTACCGATGGTAAAAGAAATTTGAAAGCGAACGAAGTTTTCTTCGGTACCAAAAAGAAACAAGGTCTTCTCGTTTTGTAGTGTTCTCTTGCGGTCTTTAATAGAGATGATTAGAAACAAAGTCGAAGACCATTTCACATTTAATTTAATTAACACTTTAAGGTGCAGTACAACCGTTACATCTTAGGGTTAGACTTTTAATGTTCTTATTCTATATTAGTTCTTAACTGCTAACAATAATTATGCAATTATGCTTACTTAATAATTCCAATTACACCTAGCCTAGAGTTCGTTGCACATGTACTTCCTATTGATTGTCTTACTGTACAATTCCGCACTTTGCACTTCCTATAATAAGTCACTCACCTTTTAAAGGCATAAAACTTAATTCAATATAATAACTATAAATTATTAGGATATTCGGCTATTACACCATCACAGTTTGACTATCGTACAAGAACATCGATTTTGTTAAAAAAATAATTGAAAAGGACAACAGAGCCGTACTTGCTAAAATAGACTATCAAGTTAAGGATGCATACTCAGTCACTAAGATAATCACACACGATCGCTTGCAACTACAAAATATAGTGAGTCATTTTATGGAGCATAGGATGTTCAAAACAGAGCGTGAGAAAGTTGGTCACCAACGCTTAACTCTTTCGAATAATGGTGGACACAAACTCCTTTCCGAAATTAAGAGGCAACAAGAGATATATTTCCTTTTTCGACATCTCTGCTCGTTAAAAGAGTCAACCATGGAACCACACAGACGAAACATACAAAGAATAACAAAAACCTACAATGATTGAAGAAATTTATGTATGTATGTTTTGTTGCTTAGGTCTGGTTAGTGCAGAGGAACAGAAAACTGTTGCAGCTTATGGTGCATCAAACAAAGTTTGCCTAAGTTGTTCCAGCGGGGTTTCACAGCACTAACGGGGCAGTATATCCCTAAAAAGGTATATGTGTAAAAAAGCAACCACCCTACTCACATATTTCAGCAACATGTGACTCTTTGTGAATTTATGATTTTGAAAAACATTTGCCAGTACAAAATTTTCGTCTAAAAAAATGAGTGATATAATCACTCATCAGTATTTTATAAGTATTTCAAAAGACGATTGGTCAATGGCATTTAAGGGGTAAAAAAAGAATGGTCAAATGTATTACTGTGGAGTAAATTATTTTAAACATATTTAGCATAAACTTTTAAAATATAATATTTCATTTATAATCAATAATTTCAGTCTACCTCATAGACATATAACGCAAGATAAGAAAAATGCAAAAGATACAGGACAAAGATTAGCACAAGAAGGACGAACTGCATTTAACAAGAAAAAGCAACTACTATGTTTAAAAACAACAAACATAGAAACAACGAAAAGATTATTGAAACCATATTTGTGGAGCACTTTACTTTATGACCGTGAAACGTCTACAATACTAGCAGTAGACAGAAAAAAAACTAAAACCTTTGAATTGTAATGCTACATATATATATATATATATATATATATATATATATATATAAATATATATATATATGATGGACAGACGAAGTTAAGTAGAAAGAGGTACTAGAAATTGAAGGGGAAGAAAGAGATATTTTTAAAACAATAAAAAATAAGAAATAGTATAATAAGACACGTTCTAAAGCATGAGAGAATATATTAGAAGTATATATTAGAAGTGTATATATATATATATATATATATATATATATATATTATTAATAGAAGAATAATCCACATTTGGAATGCAAATGAATGCTTAATATATATTAATAGTTATTAAGATGAAATAATGAGATGAAATAACTATTAATATATATTAAGCATTCATTTGCATTCCAAATGTGGATTATTCTTCTATTAATAATAATATAATTACATGTTTGTATTATTCCGAACGTTGCAAAAATGGGATGGTCAAGTTATTAGTACATGAATTATGTATATAACTAGATTCAATTTCCTTAAATGCAAGACGTAATTGAAAATCGTTAACAAGGGCCAAGCTTCAGTAGTATTAAGTATAACATCATCTAAACAATTAGGCTAGATAGCTCAATTGGTTAGAGCACTGATCCGGAGAATCAGAGGTTGCAGGTTCAAATCCTGCTGTAGCCGTTCTTTTAGTGTTTTTCAATTACTAGTTCGATTTGAAATGGTAATTCAACTTTAAATACAAAGTTGGGTTTTCATTTCATCTTAATAACTATATATATATATATATGTATATATATATATATATATATATATATATATATATATATATATATATATATATAAGGAGAGAAGTTATTTGAAGTCCGCAATCAGAAATTTGTGTACAACAAAAGAAAAATGAGATGTATATGTAAATAAACTCTTAGGAAAATAATAAAAAGCTTGTTCACGTATACAGTATATTTATTGATATGATGAGATCATAAGAATTCATAGAGCACTACATTCTGTGAGAAAAACCGGCCCAAAGCTCAGAAAAGGAAAGTTTTCCAATATTTAATTTTTACTCTGTATAATATTTCTAGTAAGATAAGCTTATTACAGTACATATACATATATACATATGTCAATTCCATATTCTAACTAATGTGTAAATATTTTCTTGAAAACTATTGTTCAAAACAGGTTTTAGCCGGCAAAAATACAACAGCGTTCATTGATTAATAAACTCGTGTATATATATTTATTCTCATGAAATGTATCAGTTAAAGACAATTTTTATTGGATTTTAATGCACGCTAAAAAGACCGTAAAACGAGTTTAATATGTAAAGATATCCACTTTAAGAATACTAAATAACTTCAATGTCAAGTTATCATCTTTAAAAACATCATTTAAAACAAATTCTAGCCGACGAAAATATAAAAACACCCCTTGATTAAAACCCTAATGTGTTCATAATGTTTAGAAATATCAACTAATAAACGTTATTTAATTCAAATTGTTATAACATAATGCGAGGTATTTTTCTTTGAAAGAACACGTCAATTCATGGAACGCGATAACACCGTAAAACTATAAACCCGATAAGATAACACGTTTTTAATAGTCATAAATTATAACAGAAGCTCATAAGTAGAGCAATATCTAACCACTAGTTCTAAGCATTACTAAGGGATAGTGATAATTTAAGATTGCAATAAATTTTACACTGACAGGTTACTAAAGATAAGCACATACGAAATTGCGGTTAATTGTTACATCAAGGGATGATTCAGACCTTCTAAAATGTAATCGAAACGTTCCAGACCTTACATGTGATTTTCCAATGATCCACCTGACGGTACTACATTGGTCAGGGGGCAATTTTGTTTTACCTGGAAAATTTGGAATTTTGCCGAACCCTTGTTGTTCCAAGCAAGCTGCGATCTTTAGCGTGCGTGACAACACTCACACACGGAACCTCCTTTTTACTTCTTATCCGAGCGAGGGTGTATTTTTTATAAAAAATGCTTGCCTAACATTTTTCAAGCGGACCGTGTCGGAATTCGAACCCGGGACCTTGGGCGTAGTAGTCACACACCTACCAACTACGCCACGGAGCCGCCAACGTTCTAGACCGATGACCTATTTAGAATTTTAATATTTAAAACCGGAAATTAGTGACGAGCGGATATTCAAGATTTGTACTTGCCATTCGACGTTTGATCATTGATAGATAGTTACTAAACATCTTATTATGAAGCTCAACGACGACATCTTTATTGTTCCAATATAAACGGCAATTGAACTTGATGCAAAGTCGCCTGCTATTTTAATTTATTAGAATAAAAGTACTTTCAGAAACTGATGAAGTAGACTTCAAAGTATGAAATCTAAAAAAATGAAACCAGGACTTTTTTGATGCAGTTAATTCTAAATGCAAACGATCTTTAGATACCAATTATAATCAAAGACAGGTGGTCATAGATATATGAATACCAGCAAGAATTTGACGATGCAAAACGCAAGTATAACTTTGTATTATTAAGTAGATTAAGCTAGTGTAAGTTTTTTATGCGTATAGAAAATTACGTGTGAGTAGATAGTTTTCTTAGGAATTTTGAGATCAGATCTTGAGTTAATAGGAGAATATTTAAATTATCACTCTTGTGCCTTACATATCAAATGCTTTGGGATTTTCTAATTATTAACAAGGATCATGTGAAGACTGTGTAAATTTGTAGCAGTGACAAAATGTTTTTTTCTAGGCTTCAGTTGAAAATTGCTTTGATACGCATTTCTGTGTGTATGTTAGTAAAATTCTTAGATAATATATGTAGAAGAAAGTTGTTTTTGAATATAGCGAGGATGGTTCATGAATAACAACTTTAATGTTGAGATTTCTTTGCTTTATTTCATTTTCGTTAAGGCCACGGCATATTTATCACTGAGCTGGCAAGAGAAATTGTTCACATTCAGGTGAAAATCCACATTTTATCTTTTCAATTAGTAGTCATTACATCTGTATTGGTCAGAGCGGCTGTACCCGAATATTGATAAAGTAAGTTGATTTTTAATGCTACGATACAAGTTAATAGGAAGAAACTATAACTTATGTTTTTATGCAATGTTTTGGTTATTTGAAATTGAGTTAGTAATTGAAAGGAAAAAAATATAAGTGCTCAGGTATCTAACAGGATCTAAAATTCTAGCCTTACGATTTGTACTGGACGCTAATCAATTAAGCCAAATATGATTGACAACAATGTCGAACGTAATTGGAAGTTAGTTTGCTGTATGGTTGCGTGCGCTATTTAAATTCGTCCATCTTTCCTGTTAAATTACGTGTTCAGGTGGCTCAAATTGTTTGCATTACATAAGTACAAATTAGAAAGTTACAGTTTCAAATCCTAAGATCTCATATTTTTTTCTTTCGTTTCTAGTTCGATTTCAAATAATTATTTAACCGTTGCAAAAAAGCATAGTTACAATTTCATTTTCTTGTAAAAAGGTACGTTTCGTTGCATACCGGAAGTACACCATTTTTATATTAATTCTCGAAATATATATCAATCAAGTCATGTAACCAGAAAAATTTCGAACCCTTATGTGTACGCGATTGTTAAAATGTACCCATTGTAGTACTAACGATACTCATTATTAGGATAAAATGACATGTGCGAGTAACACCGAGATTAACTAATTATTTCAAATTAAACTAGTAATTGAATTCAAATTAGATTTTGCTAGTGATTGAATTGAAAGGAGATAATTTAAGTCAGAAACAGTGCTTGAGTTACACTCTTTTAATCGTTATTCAAAACTTTGTAAACTGACTGACATTTTGTGATAGCAAGCGTGCGATTCGATCTTTGATAAGGCCAGCTAGGGTTTAATAAAGCAAATTGGTACATATTTGGTTTTAAACTTTATAAGTGCGTTATTCGTTGCTTATAAAATTCCGCAGTTCTTCTTCGGTCTGCTGTTTAAAATCTAAAGTGCGTGTAGATGTAGAAGACATACCTTCGCGTTGTGCCCCAGGAGTACGGAAAGTTGCGAAAAGATCTGGCTTTGCTTTCTTCTGTAAACAAATTTTAAAACTAAAATTAATTGGATTTCTATAAAAAAAACAAGTTGTTTCAACAGAATCAATTTTATGAAAACTTGCGATTCCTAGACAAAAATTCCATAAGAGGCATAAAATCGGCACTGCTTTTCCGTAATGTTACATTAAACTTCAAATAGCAATGAAAAATAAGTAACAGATAATAGAACCACTGTTCTGTAAAATTTATACAAATCACCATTAACATTTTTAATAAATTAACTATGAAATTTACATTTTAATAAATTGATCTGAGATAAAAACTATATAATACATTAAAATATTACCCTGGATGGTTTTGCTTCTGTAAATTGCAACTGGACTTCCTTAACTCCTGAAGAATTTATGTTGGAAAGACTTTTTCCTTAGCTACTGAAATTTCATACTCTATCAAATCTTCTTGAATTTGCATGTAGTAACTATTTTTATCTTCACTCTTGTTGACGAATAGAAAATCTTTTAATGATGGATCCAAAAATGTTGCCATCAAATGCAAGGTTGTTATTGAAGACCAAAACTTTTCGTCCAATGCTTCAACAAATTTTCGCTTCAATAATCTAATTTCGGGAGGATCTTGTGAACTTTGAATTTCCCACATATTTCGCAAACAGTAAAACGAAGGTAAGACGTTTTGGAAGGTGCATCGGAAAGACTGTTCAAGAAAATCGAACATTTGTTCCACAGGATTTAAGAAATATAACACATCAGTTGACGATCAATGCACTCAATCAAACCGATGCGTCTTCGTGTCGTTAAGAGAATTACTAATACTGAAACTGTCCGTTCATCAGTTATATTCAGATTTTCACTAATCGAACTAAACATGTTGATTAATGACCGCCAGGGCCTTGTTTTTCCATCATGCTTCAGGGATAGAGACAATTCCGATTAGATGTCTGTTGTGTTCTTCACGTACGTTACAAGTGCATTCGAACTTTCATAGAGAAGATTGATATTTTCATTTAACTGTCTACACTGTTCCCAAGCAGTTTGTATGCTGGTGCTTAGTCTATGACACGCACAGTCCGCACGCACTTTTTGATTCGTAGCAGCTATAATATTACTACCGCAATCTGTTGTTATTGGAATATTTATAACATCTCAATTGCATTCTAATAATACAGTATCTAAAACAAACGCAGTATATTCTGAAATTTTCTTTTGAGGGAAGGATTTACAAGCATAAACTCCACAAACCATCTTTTGATTCAATCCAAAAAAAGTCACGTCTAAATATGACGATTACTAACTCTGATGTTAGTTCTTAAATGTCATTGTTTTTTAAGTCCATCTACAATCCAGAATGATGCAAATTTTGAAATCTTATAGTATTATTGCTACAATAGTGAGAAGAGAAGTTAGAAACAGAAATTTTTAAATTTATTAAGAGTATAACATACAAAATTGTATAAGTTTATAACACTGCATTGTGTGCCATAGCCCGTTTCTTTGAAAAAATTTAAAAATGCATTTTCATATTAAAAAAAAGGCGCCGTACTCTTATCGCATTATAAATTATTTTGGTGCTTATTACAAATTCATAAAATGAGTGCAAGTAACTAACTGTATCAATAACTTTATGTATTATTTTGTGAACGTACTTAATAAACTGATCTGAAAGTTCACTAAACTATGGCTTTACGTAGAGAAAGCCAATCTGTCACTTTATTAATTTGGATCATTGGATCAATTTCGGTCACGGGTCAATTTAGGTTACCGGATCAATTTGGGTAGCCGGGGCAATTTGATTCGCCGGGCCAATTTGGGTCGCCGGGCTAATTTGGGTCATCGGGTCAATTTGGGTCGATACACATGACCCATTGACCCGGTGACCCAAACAAAAAAGTGACCACTTGGACCCACTGACCCACTTAACCCATGACCCATTTCATCTCTGCTTCTAAGCTAACCTACGCATTTCCCTAAAATTCCCACAGTCTGCATCTTTCACTAACTGCGTGCAATATTCTGATCTAGGTCTACATCGGCCCATAGCTGCTTGTAATATAGCCCGCACTAATCCCCAAAAATGCTTTAAAACATATTCTCTCCTTCCATTTCTCCTATTTTTTTTTCTTTCAGACAGATATCTTTATTCTTCTACTATTTCCATAACCTCTTTGTTATTAACTTTATATGTCCATGTTGAAGCATAAGATTTCAAAAGACTTCTTCCTTTTTTTGTCTGCTTCTCATACTGTCCCTATTTCATAGAAATACAGTGCTGTGCTCCACACATATGCTTCCAACACTTTTGTCCTTGTTTCTATGTTTGTTGTCTTCGAACCTAACCGCTGCTCTTTCTTGTTAGATACAGTTTGGTTCCCCTTCCTATTGCTTTGTAAATATATACCATATTTCACCGATATTTAGTGGATGTGAAGGGGGTTAAGCAGCTTTTGACTATCAAGTTCCCAAACACTTGAACATTTGCCGAATTAATAGTTTTCATGTAAATCCCTCTGCACAATCAAGATTAGTTAAAAATATTGCAAAACCAACAACTGTAGTTGTTTATAATAACAATCAGGTTTAAGGGTAATTAATTTTTTTTTCATTAGTTCTTCGAACTGGTTAGACGTATACCACACTGATTTCTATTCAGAGCTAGCAAACACAGTTCCCCGACATTGGTTTTTAAAACTTAAAAAAAATCTTTGCAATATTAATATGAATCCTATTATAACATAAATGGATGTAAAAATTAACACTTAATAAGAACAACTGCTCTACTACTTACCAATAAAATACAACTAAGTAAATGAATCACAGTAAACCACACGAGGGGTGCTCGATATGTATCGGGAATAAGTAACACAAACAAAACTTAAGGTGTGAAAACTTTACTGCTAGTTCCAATTTTTATAGCATTTTTTCCATTCCGATTGAGATATATCCAAAACATGGGTTTTGAAAGCATCAACCGCCCCTTGTGGTGTCAAAAATCGTTGTCCACGCAGTTTGTTCTTCACGCGTAGTAACAAAAGGAAATCACTAAACGCCAAATCAGGACTATTCGGCGGATGACCCTGCTATGTACCATGACGTAGGCGGACAAAACGTAAGTACCAGGCTGGCTATCAAACGCGGAGAGTGGGCGGATTCTCCTAAATACCCAAAAAAATAAAAATAAAGCACAAAAAAAAATTAAGCACATCGTCCCCGATTATCTATTAACAACTAAAAATAAATAAAAACAAAAAAAAAATTCTTGATTCACATGGACAAATAAAAGTATTAAATTTTAGTGATATTGTAAAGGACAAATTTGATAGAGGGGTTCTACGAAGTGCGCATTTCGCGGCTAATATGTAATAAAATTCATTGAAACAAAAAAAAACATTAATGTTTTGATTTTCTCAATAGCAATAGCAATAGCAAGTTTTAAATGTAGATTTTCTCAATAGTACGGGTGCTAAGTTTAAGCATTTAATGTAAATTTACTCCATAGCAAATATGTTAAAATTAAAAATAGCGAATGTTGATTTTCTCAGTAGTACAGGTGTTAAATTTAAGCCTTAAATACAGGCCACCTTGTAGTAAGAACTAACGAAGTATAAGCAGAAGCACTTGCGTAGCCAGCTGTTCAACAAGTATGGTGAACTGGTTTCACACCATCAACCGCTGATAAATAAAAATCCTTGACATGTATAAAAGAAAACAAGGCACATACCTCTATGCGTCAGGATACTTAATTTGCCAATCGTAGAGGTTGAGTCAACACAGCGACGTAAAGGCCATCGTCACTACAGTAGTGATCCGCCAAAAAACAAAGCTGCTCCACGGCAACAAACAGTCGGGCCTACACCAAGAAAGGACCCCTTTGGCCACCAGCTAAAAAAAACTAAAAAGAAAATTGCTTTAGAACGAGTAAGTGCGGGAAAACTCACCAATACACGCAAGCCATCTCTATCTTGTCGAACCAAAAAAAAGTATACATTGCTCCCAAAGTACGGTGACGAATCATGCAACAAACATCTGGACGCAAAAGCTGCAGGGTCAAGTTCAAAAATGAGTTTAAATAACACGAATTTGAAATGCAAACATTCGCGTTATCGAACGATTGAAACTGAAAAATACGGTTTTATCGGAATAGTTTAATACACTATTTAGACGAAGGTTTAGAATGAAACAACAGAAAAAGTAATTATATGTTATCGGAATGTTTAACAAATCAACTGATACCTCCAACAAGGCCTCAACTAATTAATTATAGCATAAAGTTTCTTTTTTAAAGCACAATGGGTTTGAGTTGCGGAAATTTTAGAAAACGTATTCATTGTAGAAAATAAAATATACCGGATATTAACCATTTCACAATCAAACAAATTTTTGTTTTTAGCATGAATAGATTTGACTAGAAATGTTATGATTGCGCGTACTATTGTAACGAGGTAAAAATACAGTATGGGGTTTTGAATAGAAACATAAGCTAGGTGAATGAAAAAGAATTACCACAAAAAGGATACATCTGAATCCATTGTCGAAAATAAACGTAACAACCCATCAAGTGGATGTTTTGAGTGCTCAAATAGTCACTTGTTTGAGCCGATGTGTGAGAGCTCTTATTGTCATCATGGAGAATGATTCAGCGTCGTCGGTTTATTTTTCTTATTTCTTCGAAAACTTGTTGCAAACAATGGTTGTATATCAAGTAGAATTAACTATTGTATGATCCTCTAAAGCAACGGTCGTGACATGTCCACTTATTCCGAAAAAAACAAACAATCATTTTCTTTCAAGTGCTTCAAGCGCAGACAACTTTTGTTAGATTTCGTTAATCTTGGAAACCCATACAGTCGACGGCTGTTTACTTTTGGGTTCATACGAATAAATCCAAGATTCGTCACCTGTGTGGATGTTATACACTGCCTTTGATGAACCTCAATCGTATTTTTTGAGTATTTCTTTGCACCGATCGACACGAGTCTTTTTTGAGCGATTATCAAATTATCTGAGATCCAACGCGCACATAGCTTTTTCACAGCTAAATGTTCATGTAATATCGAATGTGTACTTGTCAAACTAATGCATAGGGATGCCTGAATCTCACGATAAGTCACATGGCAATCTTGCATTATCAATTCGCGCACAGTATCAATGTTTTCTGGCACAACAGATGATTTTGGACGACCTTCTTTAAATTCATCGAACTACGACCACGATTGAATTCACTACATCAACGGTATACAGTGGTTTTAGTTGGAGCATCTTCCCCAAACGTCGAAATAAGTTGATTCGGGCACTGTTGTGGAGATAAATAAAACAAGTAATATAAAATCACAATCTTTTATAGAGTTAGAAAAAATTATTGTCTAGGTTAATTTGAACGCTTAAGTTAAAAGCATTTTTGATATTTCGTATTTGATTTCAAGATTGTCAAATAATTGTAAACTGGTTGCATTATTCAACGATTATTTAGGGTCAAATGAATGATTATTGAACTTAAACTGAAAACCAAAAGCGAAGTGCTATGGACGATTGATATGCTCCTTCATCCTTGTCTCTAATGATCTTGATTTGCGTCCAACATACGTTGCGTCAAAGAAGTTAAAAAAGTTTGTAAATATCACTTTTCGAGGATGGCAAAGTGGGATCTGTACTGTTGATAAGATACAAATGCAGGGAATTGGAAGATTCATACGCAATTTTTATATTTTTAAAGTGATTGTTAAATACATTATATATTTTGCTGCTTAGATCATAGTTAAAGAAAGGAATAGATACGAATTTTTGATTGGAGTTAGTAGACGTAGTTGAATCAACTAATCCTCTTTTTTGTGTTTAAATTTTTTAATTAATTTTTCTATAATATTCAAGTTATATCGATTATAAGAAGCAATATATTTGAGTATATTAACTTTTTATGGAATTCAAACGACTGCAAAGGTATGTTAAAAACCTACGGACATATGCATTAAACGAAGATGGTTTTTATTGCCAGGAGTGGATGAAAGAAGCTGGAATGACACGATCAGTATGAGTGTGTTTTTTATAAATGAAATAAGTAAAACTCTTAGAGTGAGATTTTTTTATCATCAAATCTAAGTATTTGATACTTTTATTTTCTAATTTCATGGGGAATATAAGATGGGTGTTGAACGAGTTAATTTTTTGTAAAAGATGCAGAACGGTGTCATGGTCACGATCTATAATAACAAGATAACCGTCTATATAACGAAACCGTCTATATAACGAAACCAGACAAGTATTTTAGAATACTTATGAAGAAAAAAGTTTCCTAGTTGGACCATATAGAGATCAGCTAGCAAAGGTGATTATGAGCTACCCATAGCTAGGTCTTTAGAAGACAGCAAAATCTTGTAAAAAACAAATTTCTAGCATATAAAGTACCGAAGATATATTGGTAGAGCTTATCGGGTTTTTTAAAGTCCACCAACTAGGGGAGTAAAGTGTCTGCACGAGATAAAAGATTGAACAAATTTTAGGCATCTAAAGAAAGCAATAAGATTTTTTTAGGTAATTTCATAATTTGTATCTCGTCTATTAAATCGATAGATTTGATCGTATATTTCGGACTATAATTCGTCCAAACGATGATGAGTATGTTAATAAACGATGAGAAATTAGCAATCTGAGTTTTGGTAAAAGATACAATCGGTCTAAGGGGGATGTCCGGCTTATAAATGTTTGAAAGCCCATACAACCTACATACATATGAGTTACTGGATAAAAAAGTTTTGGGAGTTGTTATCGAGAAAGAAAATCTTTGACCTTATTTAAACGCAATTTCAAGTTTTGGATAGATTTCTGTAGGGAGATTATCTTTAAAGCTAGAAAACTATTTTGTAACAGAGAATGTGTTACTTTTTAAACGTAGATGATTAAATGTATAATGACATCACGATTACATTGGTCTGATTGTGTAATTACTAAGTTATTGGAAAAAAATGGAACAAGTAATGAAGCCCTAAGAAGTATAGTAGTACATAAAATGCTAGACATAATTGACGACCCCTGTAACCCTCATATTTACTTTGATTATTATTTTGCAAGCTACAATCTTTTTATAGCTTTATGACGGCAGCGTTTTAGTGTCACGGGTACCATGCAGGATAATCGAACACAAAAGTGTCCTATAATACCATAAAAAGGAATTGAGAATAGTCCTAGAAGAAATTACGACTTTCAATTTGATAATATTGAGGAAATATTGATTGTAAGGTGGAATGACAATAAAACTGTTAAAATGGAAACAAATATTTATAAAATTGATTCGATGATATCAGTCTCTCGATGGAGTATAAAAAAAAAAATGAACGAAAGCACTGGCTCCGCAACCCTCTTATACAAATATCGTGAAATTGACCATCATAATTGGTTACTAGAAAAGCATAGTATTGCTATTAGAGGAAAATGATGATACTGATATTTATTTGCCAGAATTGTAAATATGAGTATTGTAATCAGTCATATTTCATATAACAAAATGCATCTCGAATCTCAGTGAAATTGTTTCCGAAAAGGAAGAAATATAGCAGTACCGTATCACAAAATAGGACATGGAAAACAGATATTCAAGGGAATGTCAATTAGTTATCTCTCTACATTCAAAGCCAGTATTCTGGAGAATATTTGATAAAAAGTTTGTAACCATTTTTTTTGCTTTGTAAAAAAATTGCTTTTTGAAACAGCTTAGAAGTATTAGGGCCATAGAAAAAATTTTTAAAAAAGTTGCAAAGAATATTTATTTGCGAAATTGGGTAGATTTCGAATTTTTAATAAGTCCTTGGTCCCATATAGAAAACAATATGCGATTTGTTATTTTCTAGTTTCGTTCAATAACAAGGTGTAGTTCAACATTTTGTACCCACAATCATGTAGAAAACAATTCAGCTGTTTTGAAACCTCGTTTGTAAAATAGGAAATACCAATTTAAACTTTCAAAAGTCAGTGTAAATAGCTTATTGTTTAAGAAATACATCGTAGTTTTCAATTTGTTTCATACACTCATCGCGTGGGCATTAAACATTTGTCCTGATAGATTTCCACCGGTTGAATACCTTTGCAAGAAATTTTCTGAATCCGTTCAATTCCATATCATCTTCGAGTTAAGCTGGTTGGAAAGTCATTCATGGTGAGATTTTATAGTCAAAAATTTAAGTGTCTTAATCAATTTTTATCACATGACAAAAACCCAGTAGGGCTAACAACAAAAAATCAGTAGAGCCAACAACAAAACCTTGCAGACCTAACAACAGTAATACAACAAGCCGAAAAAATGCAGTAGAATCCGGAACCACTTATTAGCCCACATGTATCCTCTAGTTAACCAACATTGTTAAATGACCTCAAGCTCAAACATCACGTACATCACTCTGGACACATCTCTTTGTCAATGTAAACAGCCATTTGAGACTTGTGTCTAACGAATCTGAAATTAGCAGTCAGCGGCCAGTGGTTACGGGCGAGTGACTCTTGCACGATCTCAAAAGGATTTGTTTAGTGTATTTGCAACAAGTTTCGAGACACTAAAACTTCCATCGTTCTAGTCGGCAAAACCCGGCACCCAAGTAGAAATTAAAATATTATGATGATTATTTAATTTTTTACCTAGAATGCACATTTTCTTGAAAGTAATATTTTCTCTAAATCTAGTGCGTTTGAAATTTTCACTAATAACGATTGTAAGATTATTTGAAAAACAGTTTTTGATTAAGTTTGTACGTGATTATTCTATTTGATGCTTATATAAATCTTAAGAAACAAAATGCTGTAGTTTTTATGCGTGGAGGGGCAGCTCTTATTTGCTTCGTCAGTTTAGTTATACGTGGAGCGAAGTAGCTAGCTAGAAAATTAAATGATAATTATCCATTATAGAAATTAATTTTAGTGGAAAATTTGTTTAGTAAATTACAGTTTATACTCATACTTTTTAAAATATTTTTTAAATTTTTTAATTTTTGTCCGTCAAAACCCTTTGTCAATAGTTTCTTCTTAGGTAAAATATTTTCTAACTCTAACCTGGAAATTAGTTTGTTGAAACTCTGAAACCTATTTTTGTTCTAATTCCGATATTTCGGAAGGGTGTCGTTTGGGTTAAAGCTTGTTATGTAGAATACACCTATAAATTTGTAGGCTTTCTGATTTTACTTTTAGTATAAATGTTAAGATAATCTTTTTGGTCAACCTTTAAATTTGCACATCAACTAAAATGAAGGTAACTAAGATCGTCATTAATTGTAGATAGAAGTTACTAATATCGTAACTCAACAGTTTAGTTTTAAATTTTCTTTTGTTTAGTATATTCGTGTTTTTGGTCCATGACCAAGTTCGCCCATCAGCGACAAGTGGAAGTAGTCGCTGTAGAAACGTAGTTGACATTAAATATCTTTCTCGGTTCCTTGTACTTTTTTCTGTATAAAGTATTGCTCAATTGTAAGGCATATTTAGAATTGTAGTTAAATTGTGGCAATATTGAGAAATTTTCAGTTGATCATACTCGGAAGTTTTCTCTTGCTCGAAAATTTCTTAGTTTTTCGGTTGTTTGACAATTTTTATTGATGTTGTGAAGAATTGATAAAAAGCAATGCTTCGTTTATGTGTTACTCTGTCGTTTATAAAGTATTAAGTATTCTAAGGTTGGATACCTATATTTTGTCGATAACTATAATTTTTTTAGTTCATATTTGTGAGGGATTGAAATTCAACTTTTAGAAAGGTTTTTTGATAGGCGTAGATCAATGTTAAATATTGGCATCAAAGCAATTTACTTGATAACAGTAGGTACAGTCTTGTCCCAACTGCAAAAAATTTATATATCTATAGTAGGGTAAAATCAAGGATCCCACCGCCTCATTTGCTCCCAAATCCCTCATTTGCTCCCACATCTGGACCAAATTTACATGTAAATTCGCACTATAAAGTCTTATTTTTAGGAATCTCCACAAGGAGGAGATGAATCACCTCCTTGTGGAATTTTTTACCCCAACCATCCCTAACCTAAAAATCGATAACCTAACCCCTAAAATTTTTGAGATACTTCTCGGTGCCTATTGGCACCGCACCCACGAGATAAACCTATCTTGTTTGGTATCAATTAATATTAGAATTTTCTCAGCTACCCAAATTTCTAAGAATTTTTTAGATATCATCACCCCCAAGGGAGCTACCCCATTTTTAAGATTTCTTACCTGTAGCGACTTTTGAGCGTTCTTATAAAATTTTTTTAGTCATGCGATACATCTTGTTAGTCTAGAATTTTACGCACAACCCGAAATCTGTAAACAGATTTGAAATCGAACCACGCCCTGCAAAGTTATACCCCTTTAAAGTCCTGATCTTCTAAATTTTGCTCTTTGCTCCCACATCTGAACCAAATAGTTTTCTTCGACTAGCCATTGCATCTTTCGAGATAAACCTATCTTGTTTGGTATCAATTAATATTAGAATTTTCTCAGCTACCTGAATCTTTAGGAATTTTTAGATTGCCCATCCCCAAGGGAGCTACCCCATTTTAAGATTTTTACCGGAAGCGATTTCCGACCGTTCCTTATAAATTTTTTATCATGTACAATCTTGTTAGTCTAGAATTTTACGCACATCCCGAATCTGTAAACAGATTTGAAATCGGACCACGCCCTGCAAAGTTACAATATACCCTCTGCGAGATAAATCTTTCTCCACATTTCCACCCACGAGATAAACCTACCTTGTTTGGTATCAATTAATATTAGAATTTTCTCAGCTACCCGAATCTTTAGGAATTTTTTAGCCCATCCCCAGGGAGCTACCCCAATTTTAAGATTTCTTACCTGTAGCGACTTTTGGGCGTTCTTATAAAATTTTTTTATACATGTGATACATCTTGTTAGTCTAGAATTTTATGTAGAATCCGAATCTGCAAACAGATTTAAAACAGGGACCACCCCTTACCATTTTACACACCCCTCTAAATTATAAACTTTCCTGCAGCTAATACCTAAAAGAAAATCTAAAAAAATTCTTAAAACTTTTTATTACAAACAATTTTTACTAATACAGTTTAAATTTGTAAACCACATTTCTAAATACATATTTACAATTTTTATTTTTAACCTAGAACTCATATCGGGCTATACTTATTAATATTTATTTCTAAATAGAGCACTTTTCCAAAGACCAACCGGACCCCATGTTTCAAATTCCTCTGATTTTGTTTTATGGTTTCGCTTAAGACCTCGTACATATTTTCCAGATTACTAGAAGACGTTATAACCACATTTTTGTGTTAAAGGATTTCACATCGGACTTCTCTTCCTCCATTTTGGTATAAACCCGTAGAGTTCGCAATAGACTTTAATTGCTGTATGTTGTATTCTTTTTTTTATTAATCGAATAAATCGCTCTTTCTGCTTCCAAAGAAACTCGGCACTCCATCGTCGACATTGGCGTTTTTATGCGATAGCTAGCCATACGGTTGTTAAACGCAGTGCTAACCATTTCTACGCCATCGTCGCTAGTAGCGGTAACTGTTGCATTTTATGTTTGGCTTTGGGGTATGATTTTTCCATTTCGAAATAACTTTACACATAATTCGTGGTTGTTTCGTACAAGATCCTTTAACAGCTGGCGGAGCTGAACGTTTACGGCTTAATGACATACCGTGCTGTTTTTCCTTGTGTCGCTGTAAGTTGCCCATTCTCGTAAAAGCGATACCGCAAGACCCACAGTTTAAAGAACTTTGTGCGGACGGATGTATAAGCAACGCTGGACGATGTTACACCCGACATTTGTTCTGGTGCCGTTTGGAGCATCCCTCCTGGTAAAGTAGACGTCACAGGGCTCGCATTTAAAAACGTTTGCAGGTACCATTTTAGTACAAAACAAAATCCGCACTATAAGACTTGACTTGTAAGCGAACTAACTTATAACTAAAGAGTTTACTCCGCGTACCTGCTTTATGTACCCTATAGAATGCAAACCGAAGGTTTCCGAAGAACCCGAACGAAGTTGAGGATTCAGCGGGAACTAAATCGTCAAAATCCCTTCTCCGCCCTACATTTGGAAACAAACACCGGTTCGCCGTCGAAGGGTGCGGAATGCCCCGTTTTTATTTAAGAAACAATTTCCCAAAAACGTCTTCCATTTTTTACGGGACGCCTGGCCAATATTAAAAATCCAAAGAGGGGTAGCCCGCACCCCAAAGGTTGTCAATCCCGGTTTCAGTGGCCCTTTACCCTTATAACCCCAAAAAACTTTAAACCAACAAAAAATACCAACTTGTTGTCTACAGGATACTTAAACAATTTAATTTTAAATAACCCGTCATATTTTAGGAGGCTTGAATATTTTCCAAATGAATCACCAAGCGAAAGTATATGTGGGTATTAAATTACCCATTAATTTCCCATTTTACGACCAAGTTAATTATAGATTAAAATTTAATTTGGGACTTGACTTCGTAAACAACATATTTTTACCAATGCGCTGTTAAAACATGCATACTTCTCTGCGCTACTGCTATTCTTGTAATTGCTAGAAAATCACTCTCCTTTTACTGTTAGACTGGCAAAGCACCATTTTTTATACTTTCTATAGCACATCCGCACTTTTTCGTCTGATAATTAAATTTTGCCTGTAGGCTTTTCACTTTCGCATAGCGGTCGACGACGTATGATTTCTAGAACCGGTAAGTACTGATATCTCCAAATAGAATTAGATGCTCGATGTCTGTCAACTTCCATTCTCGTAAAAGGTAGAAAACTCGTCAATCATCCATTATCTTGACCCGCTCCTGTTCTGATAATTTCAAACATTTTCAAACGACAATGGGCTGAGAATTTTAAACCTCCGAGGATCTTAAGTCGTGATCAATACACATCCGAGCTACGCGTAAACTAACATATTTTGTAGCAACTGTATAATACATGCATACCCTTCTCTGCGCTACTGCTATTCTTAGTTGCTTGGAAAAGTCAGTCGCCTTTTTACTGTAGCCGTATAAAGCACCATTCCATACTTTCTTATATGTAGCACATCGCCACTTTTTGTCGGATAATTAAATTTTTGTTTATGTACCTTTACACTTTGCTTATTTAAACATCTAATACATTATTAACCACTTTCGATTATTCTAACGGAACCACCATACACCCGCCCCGTTCTTTTTAAATCCTAGGGCTTCGACAACACCTGACGTATCTTTCCTACTATTTGTTAAACAAAAACTACCGGTATCGCCATTGTGGACGTAAACAGATGTTTGTGGATATGTACGAGTATGTAACCTATACATTAACCAGTCTAAGCTATTTTATTTAGTCCACGAAACTACTATTTTCTAAACCAAATTAATAATCGCTTTATAGGTTAACATTTTACCATTACCAATGACTGGTGCACGACATGGAAACTTTAATTTCTTATTGGAGAAATTCTTATTCTCCCCCACTGCTGCGTAGTTGCATGCCTACCTTTGGGTATATGCTCGTTATAGGTTGTAAGACCCTCTTTTTTAACTACAATCGTGAGACCCCTTTAATCTTTTAATCGTATCTTTTCGCCTACAATACAGTAGGATTTAACATTCACAACAAATTCTAATACTGGACCCCATTAAAACGTCTTTAATTTTCCACAACTTTTTGTTGACAGTGTTATATTGTATTTATTATACGCGGGTAGTCACTCTTTAAGATAAATATTTTTGCATATCAACAATATTAAATTTTCTAGGGACCCCAAATCTGTAAACAGATTTTAAATAGGACCACCCATACAGTTATGCGTTTTAAAGACCCAAATCACATTTTGCTCATCTTATTTAACACCATCTTTAAAACCCTTTTCGCACAAGACATATGCTTGCCAACCATTCTGAGTCAAAACCGCAGTGTCGCGAATACCACGTGAGATAACACGTATACTCTGTCAACCAGATAGAAGCCGGAAGGATTTGGAAGGTGGGAGAAGAACTTAATTATGGAATCTTAAACAATATATACAAATTAAACAACTATCTTATATTTACACCCCATGCGTAGATTGTTGTACTATTAGAATGATGTACTTTGTCATCTTCCTCGATAAACCATTTTATTAATGCCGCGTATGCAAATCGTTCTTACCTGGATACATACGCAGGCGTACCATACATCCAAAAAGAATTGATGCTGACTGTTAACACCGCATCCCTGTGTACGCCCAGACCATCCCAGCCATGAGCACCCTGCGCATGCAACCCTGCCCATGCGCCCCTGCGCGTAGCACACCCTGCCCATCGCGTGCCATGCGCACCCTCTCTGTGCGCTGCTATTTCGTGTAACGTCACAGCCTTTTATAAATAAAGAACAATGTTATATACTATTATAAAATGTTTATTCTGACATTATACATAACAAATTTAAAATATTTAATGCCAAACATGGAGTCATTTAAACTTAATTTTAATACAGTTATACACAGAAGACAGTCCTTTCATGTTTGTTTGCAGTGGTTTTAATTTTATCAATTTTATTCGCAGCTTAAAATTTAAATCGACACCAAGTCTTCATCTCCTTTTCTAACCAATAGTTTGATACATAAAGACCGTCTAGTTTCGAATTGTAAATGTACCGAAGTTTGCCTTATATTTAAAGTCTTTGATTCCGCGACAACCAATCCATTCCTTCTGTCACTTCTTGCAGCTTGTGACAATCTTTTAATCGCAGCTTTCCACTATATCCTGCATACGTATCTGTTAGCTTGATCGACTTCTTCTTGTCGGTATTGGAGAAATCTTTCTCCCACACACCTGTTGCGTAGTTGCATATCCACCACTTTGGGAATATATGGTTGTTAAGGTTGTAAGACCCTCGGTTTTAAATGATCCGAAAGGTTCTTTACTAGAAAATACAATGTTTAGCGGAACCCCTTTGCGTGTGGTGTACGCCAAGGTTACGAAACCCGCATTCCAGTTCGTCTTTGTTATCTGCCATTTTGATAAATACGTTTTAGAATAATTTTAAAAGATAGGTTTAGTCCATCCTTTTCTGCAAGAACACCACATAACTAAAGAGTCTTTTCTTACTAACCGCAAATGCATCAGCTTGTAACCGGATGTACTTCAGTCCATCGACACATAAAATAATCAATTCTTCCTCATTTCTCAATAAGATGTTCTTTGGTCAACACATCTTTGATTGTTCCGTATTGTCGCAGTGTTTTCCATGTAGTCCAATTTTCGCCTTATCCATTTCCCTAACAGTTGTCTTTTTCCACTTCAGGAGGAATACATAATGGGCAATTTCTTTAGCGTAAACGGAAAGTTTACTCCAATATTTGCGTTGTCGTACAACCGACGAATGTTGGGATTATCAATCCCAATTCGAAATGACTATTTCGGAATTGTAGAATATGGTGTTGCAGATTGTGAAAATGTACTACCTGCTTTAATGTAGCACTTGTGAAGATTTAATCTTGGCTTCTTCCCTCTACTATCTCCAAATAATTTACGGAAATAGTTAAAACAAAAGGCCGAAAGCACATACATCAATGTTTCCTTTTTGGTTTTCGACAACAGCAAGCCCGTAATTTCTTTGATTCCATTCCCAATACACGTACTGTAGAGGTTATTATACACTAAACAGACTATTTTGTAGCTTGTCCGATAGTTACTCCACATTTTGCAAGTGGTACCGAGTATTGGCGCCTTAGGAAGTATAACTTACTATTTAATAAGGTTAAAAGTCTTTTAAGGTTTTTACCTTCCGCACTGAATATTCCAATTGCACAGTTGTATATTGTCGTTCCAATGCGTAATCCATGTTCTTTGGCAAAGTAGAGCAAATGTTTCCCTTAAACGTAATCTGACAACGTAAAAATCTAGTATATGATTGCCAATTGTTTATTAACAACCAAGGAACTTGTTATCTACACAATTTTTGGAAAATAAAACATTTAGGTCAATGGTCGTTAATGGTCATTGGTCAATGTGGTCATTGTCATGGTCATATGGTCATGTGTCATATGGTCATGTGGTCATTGGTAATTTCATTTATGGGCAATTCACTAACTTAACAATCTACTATATCCGGATATATCTATGTCGATGCGCATCCCTGTCGGCTTAGGTTGGATAACAACATATTCGACTATCTTCGGCAATATACGTCCTCACTCTGTAGAATACGTAAGAGAACAATTTTTCGTATTCAATTTAGTATTCGATAGTAGCTAGAACGGTAAACATGAGCGTCTCCAAGGTGATTAACGTTTCTCAACTTCTGGGAATAAAGTGAAACCGACAAATGAGCGATTTGGATTATGGCTGTTGACAGAAAATATGTGCAACAATAATCTGGTAAAAGATATTGGTAATATTTGTTATGTCGAAGGCGAACAGATGCTGACTGGTGGACTACACACACCAATTACAGAACCATTTTGTGACAATATAATGTTGGTTAAAATTTGCGACCTTTCTGACACCGAACAAGCATCTGCAAACAAAAGGATGTTTATCCTAAAAAGAAATTTGTGGTGCATTTAACAGCTATCTACGAAGAAAGTTCAACCGATTTGTTTCGCTAGGCATGGTGTTAAAGCTAAGCTTCCGTTTTCTCTGGAAAGCACTAACAAGATGGGACCAGAGAGTAAAAGAAATTATCGGAAAAGAAGACCTCGAATGCATTAATAAAAATTCCAAAATCCTATATGTGTTCCATACAAAGTGGAACTAGCAGATGTTAAGTTGGAAACTTTATTGGAGGAACTACCAGATATATTAGACGAAGTCGAAAAGATTATTTCTATCTTTTGACATGGATGTAACCCAAGATTTTGCGGCATATTTAGCAAGATGGAGATGTGTAATTATTTAACTACAAAGCATAACTTTTGCTATAAGGGAGAATACGAAGAAAAGTGTAATATTATAGTTGACAACGATAAAACTGCGGGATTGATTGTTTAACATGGCTAACAACCAATGCAAGAATTAAGATATACAACAAATTTGTGTGCCAGATAACAAGTCCTGGTGTTAATAAACAACTTGGCAATCATATACTAGATTTTTACGTTGTCCAGATGTACGTTTAAGGGAAACATTTGCGTCTACTTTGGCCAAAGAACATGGTATTACGCGATTGGAAGCGACAATATACAACTGTGCAATTGGAAGCTATGTCAGTGCGGAACGGGTGTATAAACCCTTAAAAGACTGTTTAACCTTATTGGAAGATAGTGTTATACTTCCTAAAGGCGCCAATGTACTCGGTACCACTTGCCAAAATGTGGAGTAAGCTATCGGACAAGCTACAAAATAGCTGCTGTTTAGCGAATAATAACCTGCTACAGTACGTGTATTGGGGAATGGTAATACAAAGAAATTGACGGGCTTGAAATTAAGTTGTCCGAAAACCAAAAGAAAGGGAAACATTGATAAAGTATGTCTTTCGGCTTTAGTTTTAACTATTTACCGTAAATTATTTGGAGATAGTAGAGGAGAAGACAGCCAAGATAAAATAAAAATCTTACACAAGTGCTACATTAAAGCAGGTAGTACATATTTTACACAATCTGCAACACCATATTCTACAATTCCAAAAGAAATAGTCATTTCGGAATTGGGGTTGATAAATACACCTAACATTCGTCCAGAGGTTGTACGACAACGCGTAAATATTGGTAGTAAACTCTATCCGTTTACGCTAAAGGAAATTGCCCCATTATGTATGCCATACGCTGTAAGTGGAAGGAAAAGACAACTGAATTAGAGGAAATGGATGCAAAAGGCGAAAATTGGACTACATGGAAAACACTGCGACAATACGCGAACAATACAAAGATGTGTTAGACAAAGAACATCTTATTAGAGAAAATGAGGAAGAATTAAAAGATTATTTTATGTGTCGATGGACTGACTTAGATACATCCGGGTTGTACAAGCTGTATGCATTTGCGGTTAGTAAGAAAGACTCTTTAGTTATGTAGCGTTCTGCAGAAAAGGATGGTACTAAATCCGTATACTTTTTAAAAGGTTATTCTAAAAACGTATTTATCAAAATGGCAGATAACAAAGACGAACTAAGGAATGCGGGTTTCGTAATCTTGCGTACACCACACGCAAAGGGGTTCCGCTAAACATTGTATATTTGCCTAGTAAAGAACCTTTCGGATCATTTAAAACCGAGGGTCTTACAACCTATAACAACCATATATTCCCAAAAGTGGTGGATATGCAACTACGCAACGGTGTGTGGAGAAAAGGATTTCTCCAATACCGACAAGAAGAAGTCGATCAAGCTAACAAGATACGTATGCAGGATATAGTGGGAAAGCTGCGATTAAAAGATTGTCACAAGCTGCAAGAATTACACGAAGGAATGGATCTGGTTGTCGGCGGAATCAAAGACTTTAAATATAGAGGCAAACTTCGGTACATTTTACAATTCGAAAACCTAGACGGTCTTATGTATCAAACTATTGGTTAGAAAAGGAGATAGAGGACTTGGGTATCGATTTAAATTTTAAGCTGCGAATAAAATTAGATAAAATTAAACCACTGCAAACAAACATAAAGAAAGGACTGTCTTCTGTGTATAACTTTGTATTAAAATTAAGTTTAAATGATCCATGCTTGGCATTAAATTGTTTTTAAATTTGTTATGTATAATGTCAGAATAAACATTTTATAATAGTATATAACATTGTTCTTTATTTATAAAAGGCTGTGACGTTACCACGAAATAGCAGTCGCACAGAGAGGGGTGCGCATGGGCAGCGCATGGGCAGGGTGTACGCGCAGGGCGCGCATGGGCAGGGTGTGCATGCGCAGGGGTGCTCATGGGCTGGGATGTGTCTGGGCGTACACGAGGGAAGCGGATGTTAACAGTCACCAAGCATCCAATTCTTTATTTGGTGTGGAGTACTTGCTGCGTATGTATCCGAGTAAAAGAATACGATTTGCATACGCAGCTTATTAATAAAATTAGTTTATCGAGGAAGATGACAAGGTACATCATTCCTAATAGTACAACAATCTACGCATGGGGGTAAAGATATAAGATAGTTGTTTAGATTTGTATATATTAGTTTTAAGATTCCATAATTTTAAGTTCTTCTCCCACCTTCCAAATCCTTCCGGCTTCTATCCTGGTTGACAGAGTATACGTGTTATCTCCACGTGGTATTCGGGACACTGCGGTTTTAGATTTAGGAAGAGGTTGGTTAAAGCATATGTCTTGATAGCAAAAAGGGTTTTAAAGATGGTGTTAAATAAAGATGAGCAAAATTAGTCTTTAAAACGCATAACTTTGTATGGGTGGTCCTATTTAAAATCTGTTTACAGATTTGGGGTCCCTAGAAAATTTAATATTAGTTGATAACAAACATATTTATCTTAAAAGAGTGACTACCCTGCGTATAATAAATACAATATAACACTTGTCAACAAAAAGTTGTAGGAAAATTAAAGACGTATTTAATGGGGGTCCAGTATTAGAATTTGTTGGTAGTAATGTTAAGTCCTACTGTATTGTAGGCGAGAAAGATACGATTAAAAGATTAAAGGGTCTCACGAATTGTAGTTAAGTAAAACCGAGGGTCTTACAACCTATAACGAGCATATACCTCAAAGGGGTAGGCATGCAACTACGCTGCAGTGGTGGAGAATAAGAATTCTCCAATAAGAAATTAAAGTTTCCATGTACGTAGCACCAGTCATTGGGTAATGGTAGAAATGTTAAACCTATAAAGGCGATTATTAATTGTGGTTTAGAAAATAGTAGTTTTCGTGGAGTAAATAAAATAGCTTAGACTGGTTAATGTATATGGTTACATACTCGTACATCATCCACAAACATCTGTTTACGTCCACAATGGCGATACCGGTAGTTTTTGTTTAACAAATAGTAGGAAAGATACGTCAGGTGTTAGTGCGGAAGCCCATAGGATTTACAAAAAGAACGGTGCGGCGGGTGTATGGTGGTCTCCGTTAGAATAATCGAAAGTGGTTAATCAATCGTATTAGATGTTTAAATAAGCAAAAGTGTAAAGGCCTACATAAACAAAAATTTAATTATCCGACAAAAAGTGCGCGATGTGCTACACTTATAAAGAAAGTATGGAATGGTGCTTTATAGCGGCCCTAGCAGTAAAAAGGGCGACTGACTTTTCCAAGCAACTACAGGAATAGCAGTAGCGCAGAGAAGGGGTATGCATGTATTATACAGTTGCTGCAAAATATGTTAGTTTACGCGTAGCTCGGATGTGTAATTGATCACGACTTAAAGATCCTCGGAGGTTTAAAATTCTCAGCCCATTGTCGTTTGAAAATGTTTGGAAATTATCAGAACAGGAGCGGGTCGAAGTATAATGGATGATTGACCGAGTTTTTCTACCTTTACGAGGAATCGGAAGTTGACAGACATCGAGCATCTAATTCTCTATTTGGCGATATCGAGTACTTACCGGTTCTAGAAATCATTACGTGCGATCGACCGCTATGCGAAAGTGTAAAAGCCTACAGAAGCAAAATTTAATTATCAGACGAAAAGGCGCGATGTGCTATAGAAAGTATAAAAATGGTGCTTTGCATCGGTCCCAACAGTAAAAGGAGAGTGACTTTATCTAGCAATTACAAGAATAGCAGTAGCGCGGCGAAGGGGTATGCATGTATTATACAGCGCATTGTTGCTATAAAATATGTTAGTTTACGAGAAGCTCGAACGTGCACAAATTAAATTTTAATCTATAATTAACCACGGTCGTAAAATGGGAAATTAATGGGTAATTTAATACCTGTTACATATACTTTCGCTTGGTGATTCATTTGGAAAATATTCAAGCCCCCATTTCCTAAAATATGACGTAGAAGTTATTTAAAATTAAATTGTTGTAAGTATCCTGTAGACAACAAGTTGGTATTTTCTTAGTAATGGTTTAAAGTGTTTTTGGTTATAGTAGCACTGCATCTTCTACAGCACGACTTGCACACAATTTGTGTGCGTGTGCTACCGCTCTTTGGATTTTTAATATGCACCGATCCGTATAACATGGAAGACGTTTTCCGGTGTTTCTACTAACGGCATTCGCACCATCGACGAAGCGAACCAGGTGCATGCATTGGCGCTAAATGTATTGGACGAGCAGCGAAGGATTATGACGTCATTTAGTTCCCCGATGAATCCTCAACTTCGTTCGGTGTCTTCGGAAACCTTCGGTTTGCATTCTATAGGGTACATAAAGCAGGTACGCAAGAATAAACTCTTTAGTTATAAGTTAGTTCGCTTACAAGTCAAGTCTTATAGTGCGGATTTTGTTTTGTACTAAAATGGTATCTGCAAACGTTTTAAGTGCAACTCTTGCGGTGCTTCCTATACCTGGAAAATGCTCTCATACGGCACCAGAACAAATGTCGTGGTGCAACATCGTTCAAGGTTAAGTCCGTCCGCAGCAAAGTACTTAAACTGTGGGACTTGCGGTTTCGCTTTACGAGAATGGACAACTTACGCGACACAAGGAAAACAGCACGGTATGTCATTAAGCCGTAAACGTTCAGCTCCGCCAGCTGTTAAAGGGCCTTGTACGAAACAACCACGAATTATGTGTAAAGTATGCGATTTCGAAATGGAAAAAACTACGTATGCCGCACATTTAAGGAGCAACAGACATAAAAATGCATCAGTTACCGCTACTAGCGACGATGGTGTAGAAATGGTTAGCACTGCGTTTAACAACCGTATGGCTAGCTATCGCATAAAGAATGCCTGTGTCGACGATGGAGTGCTCGAGTTTCTTTGGAAGCAGAAAGAGCGATTTATTCGATTAATAAATGAAAAAAGAATACAACATACAGCAGTAAAAGTCTATTGCGAACTCTACGGCGTTTACATCAAAATGGGGGAAGAGGCTACCGATGTGAAATCCTTTAACACAAAAAATGTGGTTATAACGTCTTCTAGTAATCTGGAAAATATGTACGAGGTCTTAAGCGAAACCATGCGAACAAAATCAGAGGAATTTGAAACATGCGGGTCCGGTTGGTCTTTGGAAAAGGTGCTCTATTTAGAAATAAATATTAATAAGTACAAGTCGATATGAGAAGTTCTAGGTTAAGAATGAAAAATTGTGAATATGTATTTAGAAATGTGGTTTACAAAATTTAAACTGTATTAGTAAAAATTGTTTGTAATAAAAAGTTTTAAGAATGGTTTTTAGATTTTCTTTTATGTATAAGCCGCAGGAAATTTATAATTTAAAGGGTGTGTGTAAAATGGTAAGGGGTCGTTCGATTTTAAATCTATTTACAGATTCGGATTTTACATAAAATTCTAGACTAACAAGATGCATCGCATGTATAAAGAAAATTTATAAGAACGCTCAAAATCGCTGCCTGCAAAAATCTTAAAATGGGGTAGCTCCTTGGGGATGGTGCTATGTGAAAAATTCTTAAAAATTCGGGTAGCTAAAAATTCTAATATTAATTGATACCAAACAAGGTACATTTATCTCGTGGGTGGAAATGTGGAGAAAGATTTATCTCGCAGAGGGTATATGTAACTTTGCAGGGCGTGGTCCGATTTTAAATCTGTTTAGAGATTCGGATTCTACATAAAATTCTAAGCTAATTTAATGTATCGCATGTATAAAAAATGTTTAAGGACGGTCGGAAATCGCAACTGGTAAGAAATCTTAAAATCAGGGTAGCTCTCTGGGGGATGATGCAATCTAAAAAATTCTAGAGGTTCGGGTAGCTGAGAAAATTCTAATATTAATTGATACCAAACAAGATAGGTTTATCTCGAAAGATGCATTGGTTATACGAAGAAAACTATTTGTTAGGTTTGCTTATAGAGCAAATAGCAAAATTAGAAGATCAGGACTTTAAAGGGGTATAACTTTGCAGGGCGTGGTCCGATTTCAAATCTGTTTACAGATTTGGATTCTACATAAAATTTTAGACTAACAAGATGTATCGCATGACTAAAAGAATTTATAAGAACGCTTAAAAGTTGCTACAGGTAAGAAATCTTAAAATGGGGGTAGCTCCCTGGGGGATGATGCAATCTAAAAAATTCCTAGAGATTCGGGTAGCTAAGAAAATTCTAATATTAATTGATACCAAACAAGATAGGTTTATCTCGTGGGTGGAAATGTGGAGAAAGATTTATCTCGCGGGTGGAAAGAATGCGGGTGTGATGTAATCAAAATGGTTGTGGGGGTGTCCGAGCAAGGAGGAGAGCAAGGAGGAGTCAGGAGGAGATTCATCTAAAATAAGACTTTATAGTGCGAATTTACATGTAAATTGGTCCAGATGTGGGAGCAAATGAGGGATTTGGGAGCAAATGAGGCGGTGGGATCCTTGATTTTACCCTACTATCTATTAATATATAAACCCCGTTTCAAGTTGTTAAAAATTTTCATTTGTTCATCCCTATAACCCTTCCGTGTATTATATAAGTGTAGACATACCGATTATTACTTTTCCGATTGTAAATTATACCTATTTTGTTTCCTTTTGGACGTGTGGTATGCGAAACCTCCTCACACTCGGTTATCCATTTATTCGTTCATTTGTTTATCAATTTAATCGTTGGCCCATTTATTCGTTTACTCTTTAATTAACTTATTCATTTATTAATTTTCATTGGTTAGCTTAATCATTATTGTATTAATTTATTAAACCCCTTTATTCTTTAGGCCCATACTAGTGTTTGAAATAATTTTTCAGAGTTATTATTTTAGTTCCTTGAGTCTTCCAATAGTCCAAAGAATAATAATTATATAACAATTTTTTTGGGGAATAATTTTGTACCTAAACCTTTTAAGAGTTTAGCACTAATTACTTTAATTATTTTTATTCCACTTTAATACTGTTGTTTGCCTTTTTTAAGTGTGGAACTCGAAATTTCTTCTATAATTTTTTTTTTTTTGGGATAGGGTGGTGTAACAACTTTTTAATGATGTAAAATAAATGCTTTTTGGAACACCTTAAAAGTATTAAGGCAATAAAAGAAATTGACAAAATCCGCTAAGAATATTTATTTGCAAAATTAGGTACATTTTCGAATTTTTAATAAACCGTTGGTCTCATATGGAAAATAACATGCGATTTGTTATTTTCTAGTTTGAGTTAATTACAAGTATAAGTTCAACATTTTGTACCCACAATCATGTAGAAATCAGTTCAGCTGTTTTGAAAAATGGTTTGTAAGGTCATAAATAGCAATTTAATCCTTCAAAAGTCGGTGGAAACACCTTATTGTTTAAGAAATACCTCAAAGTTTTCAACTTATTTCATACACACGACGCGAGTTATGTATCCCCCAATCTATGTATTTATAACAAAATAGGAATTATTAGAAATTGTTAAAGAAATTATTAAGTCAAGTGCAACAATGTAATCCAAGGATAATTAAATAAAGGTTATTAACTGTTATGAGAACGGATGCAATACATTGTATTCCAGACGATAGTGATACTGCAGGAAGCAGGTCACAGACGGTTAAGAACCGTGATTACCTAGAAAGTAAGATTGTTACATTGTATCATAAATAGTATTAAGAAATAAGCAGACATGAGCTCTGCAAGTTCCCACAGAATTGTAAGGGACAGGGACAACATAAATACCCCGGGAGCCCCAAGACCAGTCAGTCAGTCTCGAGCATTTTAGCTTTAACGTTGCAGTTTGCTTAAGCTACTGACTGATATTAGTTCAATTAGTAATTATTTTTCGACTTAAAATTCCAAAATTAATGTCTGATTAAACTAATAAAATTTGTTACAAGTTTTGGAAGAAATTTTTAAAAACACCGCTTCCAAGGCTCGAAGCGTAACTCGCGTGGGTATTAAACATTTGTTATGATAAGATTTCCCCCAGTTAAACTGTCTTTGCAAGTAATTTTCTAAATCCGCTCACTTCCACATCATCTTCGAGTCAAGCAGGTTCGAAAATCGTTTATGGTGAGATTTTTTAATTAAAAATTTAAGTGCCTTAATCGATTTGTATTACAACACAAAACCCCAGTAGGGCCAACAACAAAAAACCCGTAGCGTCAACAACAATAATACAACACGCCAACAAAGTGCAGTAGAATCCGGAATCACTTACTAACCGACATGTACTTTCTAACCACCAAACATTGTTAAATGTCCTCGAACTCATCCATCACGTACGACATCAGTCTGGGCCCATCGCCTTTGTCAATGTAAGCAGCTATTTGGAACCTGGATCTAAGCAATCTAGGGGTAGCAGCCACCCGTCAGTGGTTAAGGGCAAGTGGTTTTTGCATGATACCAAAAGGATTTATTTATTATTTTTGCAACTCCCTTTTCCTCAACGGCTAAGTTTCGAGGTGCGAAAACTTCCATCGTTTCAGTCTACAACACTCGACACCCTACTGAGTAAAAATTATAATTTTATGTTGATTATTTAATTTTTACCTAGAATATACATTTTCTTGAAAACAATATTTGCTTAAATCTATAGCATGTTTGGAATTTTCACTAATAACAATCGTAAGATTATTTGAAAATCAGTTTTTGATTAAGTTTGTACGTGATTAACGGATCTGATGCTCGTAAGAAACAAAATGTTGTTTAACTAATAATTTTTGATATCACTAACACATGTAAAATTATTAATTTGTTCTATAATTGTATAAATATTGTTTATTATATAATAGATACCTTTTGATATTAATTAATATGTTCAAATTTCTATATAGGGTAAATTAAAATTTTTTAAATTGTCTACTCCGAAATTGGTTTTTTAATGCTTGTTAGATACAGTGGCATCCAAATTCACTTTATTTTGTTTTGCGTTGTACAAAAACTATTTCATATTGGATAATAGCCAAGCTAGCCGACGAAACAGCAGCTTGTTTTTAGTTCCGTCTCTTAAGCGTGAAAATTTCAAGTCCCTTTAAGTTTGGAATTGTCGTTCTATCTTCTCTTTAGGGGCAAGAAATTAAAACGCGTTATTTAAAAAAATATCTGTTACATTAACGCCCAACGCATTGAGACTCGAAACGTGAAATCATTTACGTGCACCACATTAAAAATCGAAGCTGCTACAAGTTCACACTTTGGAGCAATGTGGAAATCAACGTAGATGTCAGTTAGTTAACTGCAAAGGAAAACCGCGAACTTATCGTAAAAAGTGCAATGTAATGCTTTGTATACAAACTTTTCTAAATACCATAAAAATTATTTAAAATACATTGTTTAAATAAATAACTTACGCAAATAAATATCTGTTTTCATAAAGTAAAACCATAATTATTATTTAGTGTTTTTGTATGTATCATCGCCCAGAGTCAAATGGGAACAGTCTATATTTCCAAAATTAGCTAGAAAAAAATAACTTAAATGCATTTTAATTAATTCGAAAGTGCTATAACCGACATACGAGATATTTACATAAAAATTCACAAAATAAATAAATTGGGTGCTCATCGGATAATTTCTTTTCAAACGTGTTACGTTTATTTTGTACATCCTATATATTTTATTTTCTGCAATAAATACGCTTTCGAATAATTCCTCAATTTGAATCTAGTTACTTTGAAACGAAACATTTATTAGATAAATTAAATAGTGACGCCCTGGCGTGAGGCTGCGATTTCTTTTTGGTGATTAACTTCGACTGCGAATTTGTTTTAGTTAATATTTTTTTTGGTGTCTTGATTTTGTTCTGTGAAACGTTGGCTTAACGTTTGCTTTGATTTTGGTTTTGGTTAGCGTTCGCTTCGATTTTGTTTCGCTTAATTTCTGCCCCAATTTTTGTTTTTCTTCACGGGATGATGCTACTTATTGCTTTTTCTTCCTTTACGTTCGGACTGTTATTTATTTTTTTCTTTCGGCTCGTTTCTGTTCCCCACATGTGGTTCAATCTTCTTAAATTTTAGTTTTGTTTCTTTCCTAATCGTTCGATATTATCGGTTGGTTAATTTCAGATTATTAGACTTGTGTTTTCGCCAATAATCCTAGTCCATTGAAAACGCTGGCGCCCAAGATTTTTCTTTTTCTTCCTTTCCTCTCTGTATATTTAGTTCTCCCCATCAAGTCTAGTGTTAGTTTTTTCCTCCGATTTTTTTTATTATTATTCTACAGCCCTACTCTAATTTCTATTTTGTTGTTTCGCTTCTATTGGTGTTTCTGAAGTTTATCCGTCGGATATGTTTTAGTTTGTCCTATATTCGCAATATTTTTTTTTTGGTATTTAGGTGAATCCCCCCACTCTCCGCATTTAATAGCTAGTCTGGTACTTACGTTTCGTCAGGCTACGTCATTGTACGTAGCAAACGTTTTCTTTTCACGTTTAGTTTAATTTTGTAACCACACTCAAAAAGTTTTATGTTTGTGAATTTGTTTACTCGGTTTAATTTTTCATTTCCATAAAATACAAATTTTTTTAAGGGCAAATATCTCTAGAAGTATTCGTTTTGTACAAAATGAGTGTTATGTAAAAAGCATTGTCAAATCAGAAAATACCCTTAATATACATATTTAAGTAGTACTGTAGAACTTGCGCTTTAATTGCTACTATAATTTTCTACAAAATAATTGCGTTACAGTAAGTTGATCGGTCTGGGTGATAAAGTGTGTGCAGGTATCGAGTGGTGTTACAATATAATAAATTGCTTTATCCCTTACGCTTATTAAATAACCATTTTATAGTTAAGTTACTCGATCGTTTACAAAAGACATAAATAATCAAAAATAAGGGATTTTCTCTTTATAATTTAATTAATTATTGCCTTCTCTATAATTTAATTCAAGTCCCTTTAAATTTTGATAATTATAAATTATTTAAATTGTGTTCAATAGAATATGTTTGTGCTTTTTAGTACACTTCCTAAATAACCAATCTTTAAATTCATCTATATGGCATTAAATAAATTAGTGACATATTTTTATAACCGAATACATAGGTGATATTATTTATGACTAGCGTAGTTTTGGATTTAATTTTCAGTCAAGTCCTCAAACCCTTAAGCAAAGATGTAGATCCCTAGATTATACTTTTCTACTTTAGATTTCAGTAATGCTGACACATTAGAAATTGAAAAGTATCCACAAAACGAGTTTTTAAATAAATGTGCCACGTATATAAATGTCAGAATAGCATAAATAAGAAAACTGATATATTATATATATATATATATATATATATATATATATATATATATGTTTTATAAATTATTTTTATTGATGAAAAATTGGGATGATGTAGTCCAAATCAAAATCCAATATTGTATTTAGCACAACATTTAATTAAGACCTTACGTTTCGGCAAAGGTTTTTGCCTTTTTCAAAGGTACTGCAAAAAATTGACATACAGAATGACATTAGTGAAATATTAAAAATACTTACTTAAAAGTTGTTAATGCAGAAATACATATATATAGGTAAACACCACCAGAATTGAAATGGCGAGGTCACAAATTAAAATAACAAAATGGAGCACTCTCTAGGGTGTAAAAATCATTCTAGTAGAAGATTGTCATTAATACATATTATAATGTCAAAAGACAAGTAATGACTGAAACAATTTTGAAAAGAATGCGTGAATCATATGTAGCCTATTAAGTTATAATAAAAAGCTAATTAGATGATATTCGGGTTGTTATTAAATGTTTGGTAATTTCTTAGAAATCCTGTATAAATTTTTGTATATGGGATGCAAATTTTGTGTATCTTGTCTGAAGTTAATGGCATTAAGTTCACTGTATATATAGTAAGCCTCTAAGAAAAGTCTCATTTTATAATTAGTTTCAGAATCCAAGATAACTACTTCTTTATAATTTGGAGTGTGAAGGGTGTTACTAATGTGTTGAGACAAAGCACAGCTTCTTTTATGTAATTTTGCATCAGACCTGTGTTGAATAATACGATTCTTTAACCATTGGGTGGTGTTACCGATATAGGTTTTTTCACATGAACAAGTTATTTTATAAATAACATTACTTCTAAATAGTATGTTAGTTTTGTCTTTTAATTTTGTGAAAAAGTTTCTCATTGATTTTTCATAAATATTTACTATTGAGAGATTTGGTTGACGTAAAATTCTTGCTAACAAAGGAGTTAAAGTTTGTATAAAAGGTAATTTTTTATAAATCAAAGTGTTAGGTTTGGGTTCAATATTGCCAAAAGGTATGTTGGTGTAAACTAATTTTTTAACCAGTTGTTTGGGGTAACCATTATTGCAAAGGGTCATTTCTAAAATTTGTAGGTTTTTCTTTATAAACTGTGGTTCTGCGATCATCTGTATCCTGTGTTTTAGAGCAAGTGCAGTATTAATCTTATGGCCCCTACTATTTCTATAACCTATTTGTTATTAACTTTGTCTGTCCATGCTATCGTCCCCATACATCTAAAGCACAGTATTCCAAAAGGCTGCTACCCCTTTTCTGTTTGCTTTCCCTACTGCCCGTATTTCATAGGCATACTGTGCTGTGCTTCACTCATATGCTTTCAACAATTTTCTTCTTGTTTCTATGTGTGTTGTCTGTCATCATAGGCGCTGACATTTCTTGTTAAATGCAGTTCGGTCCCCTTCTATTGTTTTACAATTATATACCCTATTTTTTCAACATTTAGTGGTTGTGAAAGCGGTGTGACGGTCCGCTAGAAAAATGTTAGGCGATCATTCTTTACATAAATACACCCTTGTTCGGATGAGAGGTAAAATGGAAGTCCCGTGTGTGAGTGTTGTCACGCACGTTAAAGATCCCTACTTTGGTTGGAACAGCAAAGGTTCGGCAAAATTTTAAATTTTTCAGGTAAAAAGAAACCGCTTCCCGGCCAATGTAGTACCTTCGGGTGCAGCATTGGAAAATCACATGTAAGGTTGTGAAGGGGGGTGAGCAGCCTGTGGTTGCCAAATTCCCTCAGCACTTGAACATTTACTAATTTAATATTTTTCCAATATATATTTTCGAACGGTAAATATTAATTGCAGATATTTCATAACCAACACCTGTAGTTGTTTATAATAATCATCAGATTTATCTGCGCTTTTTTCGTCATTAGGTTTTCCGTCTCAAAATTAGTTCGACACGTACCTGCACTTATTATATTCTGAGCTAGCCTACACAGTTCCCTGAAATTCTCACACAGCCTGTATACAGTTTTATTCCCCTTCTGTTGTTTTCTAATTTTATGCCATATTTCACCGAGATTCAGTGAAGGGGGTTGAGCAGCCGGTGGTTGCCAAGATTCCCTAACGCTTCGACATTTGCCGAATTAGTAGTTTTCCCGTAAATCCTTTCACACAATTAACATTATTGAAGAATATTGCCCAACCAATTCTTGTAGTTCATCATATTTAAGTACAGTTACTCCTTTCGTTATAAATTTATCCATCTTGGGACTGGTTAAATGCGTACCTTCACGGATTTCTATTCTGAGCTAGCCTACACATTTCCCTGAAATTCCTACATCCTACATCTTTCACTATCTGTGTGCAGTAGTCTAACCTAGGTGTACCTCTACTTCTCTTTTTTTATATCTCTGCTTCTAATATATTCCGTAGTATGCCGTAGTATGTGGCATATCATCCTAGTTCTCCTATTTTTTACCGTTTCCCATATATTTCTTTCTTCCCCTACTATTTTTAGTACCTCTTCGTTCTTAACTTTGCTTGTCTATGATATCTTCATCATACGTCTGTAGCACCACACTTCAAAGTCTTCTCTACCTTTTTCTTGTCCGCTTCTCCTACTGTCCAGGTTTTACAGCCTTACAGTGCTGTGCTTCACACATATGTTTTAAGCAATCTTTTCCTTGTTTCTATGTTTGTTGTCTTTGAACACAGTAGTTGATTTTTCTTGTAAATGAAGCACAACCTTGTGCTAATCTTTGTTTTATATCTTTTGCGTTTTTCTTATCTTGCGTTATTTGGCTTCCTAGGTTGCAGAAATCCTTAACTTCTTGTAAGTTTGTGTTCCATATTTGTATTCCTGTTTTTGATTTATTTTCCCCTCCTAGTACTTTAGTTTTAGTTTTGTTAATTTGCATACCGTGTCTCTCTGGTAGAACCGTTTCAATTTCATTAAGAGCAGCTTCTAACTTCTTCTTCTCAGATGCTAATACCGCTATATCATCAGCAAATCTAATCATTTCAATTTTTGTCCCTGCATAGTAATTCCAAATGTCTTCATGCATTTGACAGTATTCATTGCCTCTTCAATGTACAAGTTAAAAATTATTGGGGATAAGGCACATCCCTGTCTCACCCCTTTCCTAATGATTACTTCTCTATGTCTCTACTCTAATTCTATTACTGCTGTTTGCTCTTTGTATAAGCTATGCACTATTCGTCTATCCCTATAACTCATTCCAACATTTTTGGGTATTTCGAAAATTTTTTTCCATTTTACATTGTCGAATGCTTATTTCAGATCTACAAACCCTATATACACGTTTTTCACTTTTTCTATTGTTTTCTCCATTATCACTCTCAGAGCTAAAATAGCCTCCCGTGTTCCCCTGTTTCGCCTAAACCCAAATTGGTCTTCTCGTAGTATTTCTTCAGCTCGTTTTTCCAATCGTCTTTGTACAATTCCAGTTAATAATTTTTGACACGTGTGCTGTCAAACTTATTGTTCAAAAATTTTTACATCTATCCGTACCTTTCTTTTTTGGTATGTTACTATGATGTTACGTTTGAAATTTTGGGTATCTCACCTGTCTCATACATACAGCTTACAAGTTAGAAGAGACGTTCTGTTACTACTTGTCCAGCGACCTTTAGAGTTTCTGCTTGCATCTTATCTGTACCTGGCGCCTTACCATTTTTCAGATCCTTTAATGCTAATTCAAACTCATCTCTAGGTATAAGATATCCTAAGTCATCATTTTCAATGTCTGATTCCTGTTCTAATGCTGTTAGTTCCTCTCCTGTATGTAAATTCCCCCGTATGTTTTTGCCATCTACCCACTTTCTCTACATTTTCTATAACGACGTTTCCTCCCGCGTCTCTTATATTTTTGCTATACGGTTTTATATCCCTAAATTTGATTCTAAATAGTTTGTATGCTTCATCTGTCTTTCCTACTTGCATCTTAATTTGTACCTCTTTGCACTTTTCATCAATCCAATGTTCTTTAGCTTTTCTGCATTTACGAATAATTTCCTATTTTATGGCTTTGTATCTCTGTTTTCCTGTTTTGTCTGATTTATTTTTGTATTTTCGTCTTTCTTCTATTAAATTTGGGATATCTTTTATTATCCATGGTTTCTTATTTTCTTTTTGTGTATACCCTAGAATATCTCTGGCCGCCATGTCTAGGCTGGATTTAATGTTATTCCATTCTGTTTCTACTTCCTTAGCATCAGATATTTTCCCGATATCATTTAGCAATTCATTTGACTTTTTATGAATCTTTCTTGAATACCGTTATTTTTTAGTTTCTCTAAGTCAAAGTGCTTTTTTCCGTTTCTTTTTTTCAAATTTTTAAATTTAAGTGCGACCTTCATAATTACTATGTTGTGGTCAGTGTCTATATCTGCTTTTGGGTAGCTTCTACAGTCTTTTACTTGATTTCTAAACCATTGTCTAACAAGAATGTAATCTATTTGATATCTTCTTATATCTCCTGGCACCTTCCATGTATATCGTCTTCTAGCATGGTGTTTAAACAATGTGTTTTATATGCCATTTAGTTATTTTCTTTTAAAAATTGTTATATTTATACATTCCAGTTACTGTTTGTTATGCTTTTTTTATAAATCTAAACTACTGTAAGTAGACATTTAGTTAAAAAATACGTTTGTTAAATAAAGTTAAATAAACTTGAAAATTCAGATCTAATTAAAAAAGTGCATCTTAATTAAAAAACCTATAACTCATCAAATTTAGCAACTATTAAAAAATTAATTCGTAAAATCTGTATATATATACAGGGTGGTCCGGTTTTCATTAGCCAGCGGATATCTTCTGAACTATGCAAGATATAGAAAAATTTCATAGGAAAAAGTTGTTTGAATATATTTTCTCTACAAATATAAGGCATTAAGTATTTTTTATGGCCTAGTATATTTGAGCCATAATATGTCACTTTGGTTTTTTAAATAGAACACCCTGTATACTTTTTTGAAAAAATACTCTACTTGAAATTGTCTTTACGGCAATATACCACAACCAATGAGTTCTTGTCAGAATGCACTAAATAACTCAAATAATAGAATTCAAATAGGAAACTGTGATTATTGTTTATTTACTGTATAAATTAATAAATTGCAAATTTTTTTATACATACATCTGAAAATAATAACTAACAAGAAAACTAATTATCTTAGTAAATGTTCAAATTGTTCACCATTACATTCTAAACATTTATTAACTCGAATAATTAAATTTTTCTAGCATCTTGCAACATGACCGGGGTAATTAGCAAGCAAGCTGCTCTTATTTTTGCGATTAACCCTTCAAGATTTTGAAAAAGGGTAGAATTAGAATTACACTCGATCTTTTAAAACCTCCAAACAAAAAAATCAAGAACTGACAAATCGGGTGATCGGGGAGGCCATAAAGTCGGTCCCCTATTACCGATCCAGTTCTGACCAAACTCATTATTTAAATAATTTGTAACATTGATTCCATTATGTGGTGCAGCGCTATCGTGTTGAAACCATAAGTTTCGCCTGATAACTAAGAAAATATCATCTAAGAAATCTTGAAACGAAGTTTGCAAAAACATCAAATATCTATTTTGGGTTAAACTACCATTAAAGAAATACGGACCCGGTATGCGGTCACCTATTATACCTATCCACACATTCACTGAAAATCGTACTTGTGAACGGGTTTCAACAAATTGCAAAGGATTTCTATCATTCCAATAATGTGTATTTTTCATTTAAAAATGCCATTTTTATGAAAGTTAGTTTCATCAGTCCAAATTATACTGTACAAAAATTCTCTTCCTATACATTCAATATCCATATACAAAAACCAACTCGGCTGTTGGCATAATTGGGATGTAATGTTTGAACCAAATGCATCTTAAATGCTTTCATTGAATGACGCCTCAAAACATTAAAAATCTGTCGAAACGTTTAGTTCAGCTGCAGCTTGTCTCGGAGAAACTTTAGGATTAGGTCTAAAGTAGGCCAAAATAATCAATTCTGTTGTACTTGATTTCTGGTGATAGTTGAAAAGCTACCATTGGACCTTAAAGAATTTTCTAAATTCTTAAACGTATTTATATTTGGTTGTCTACGGTCAGGATATAACTTTCGATATAAAACTGCAACTTGACGTTTATTGTTGTTTGACCTATGAAGACAGCATAACATATCAACTTTTTCATTGTTTGAATAATTCATTTCCATTATTTTGCGCGAAACAACTATTAAGAACACAATAATACGTTTACTTATTTATGTGACAAATAATTGTGAATAAACAACTGAAATACTGCAATGGCATTTGTTAACAGAAATAATCAGATTGAAATTCTATTATTTAGGTTATTTAGCGCACTTTGAATAGAAATTATTGATTGTGGCATATTGCCGTAAAGACAATTTCAAGTAGAATATTTTTCAAAAAAATATACAGGGTGTTCTATTTAAAAAACCAAAGTGATATATTATTGCTCAAATATAGTAGGCCATGAAAAATACCTAATGCCTTATATTTGTAGAGAATATATATTCAAAAAACTTTTTTCCATGAAATTTTTCTATATCTTGCATAGTTCAGAAAATATACGCTGGCTAATGAAAACCGGACCACCCTGTATATATATATATATATATATATATATATATAAGACAAGTTATTTGCAGTCCGCAATAAGAAAATTGTATAAAAAGTAAGATGTATCTGTAAACAAACTCTTATGAAAATAATAAGAGCCATTGACAAACACAAATCAGGCTGGTAGTTATATAGCCATTAACAAAACATTAGCTTTATTACTTCATGGGAGAAACATCCACTGACCAATGGTTTCACTAGTTAGCCTCATCAGGTGGAATAGTTCCCAAGAACCCTATGAAGTAATCGAAGCTATTATAATGATATAATTTCGAAACAATCACTGTACTATGGCAAAAGTAAATAAAACCGCCATCAGGTGACAAAAACCAACACTACTAAAGTGTGGCAGTACAGAATTGAACCGAAACTACATAATAAATTTTATAAATGACTATAAGTACGTCTGGCCTTTGAGATTTGCGGAATGTTACGTATGCAAATAAATTTTGCTGTAACATTCCGCAAATCTCAAAGGCCAGACGTACTTTTATAGTCATTTATAAAATTTATTATGTAGTTTCGGTTCAATTCTGTACTGCCACACTTTAGTAGTGTTGGTTTTGTCACCTGATGGCGGTTTTATTTACTTTGCCATAGTACAGTGATTGTTTCGAAATTATATCATTATATAGTTGATTACTTCATAGGGTTCTTGGGAACTATTCCACTCTGATGAGGCTAACTAGCCGAAACCATTGGTCAGTGGATGTTTCCTCCCATGAAGTAATAAAGCTAATGTTTTGTTAATGGCTATATAACTACCAGCCCTGATTTGTATTTGTCAATGGCTCTATTATTTTCATAAGAGTTTGTTTACAGATACATCTTACTTTATATATATATATATATATATATATATATATATATTGCTGTGATATTAGGCCCCACGATTGGGCATGTCATAAAATATTGTGATATTCCCCCTGAACAATCAAACCCCTTTGACGTGGAATGTTAAATTAGGGTTTTTGCCCCGACTAGCTTATTTAATTAAATAAAGCAATTTTACAATACACAATATAATGATTAAATATTTACAACTCTCAAAATTTTCCCCTTGTTACAAAATATCTACATATACCAGATTTATGGTTTTTGAAACCCAGCATAACTATCCTTTTACTTATATGGGACCTTCGAACGTTCCAAGATACCTATTGCCTTTGTCATAAATTGTTAAATGACCATTTTATATTTTGTTGACTCTTACAAATTCAAAAATGATTAATATTGAATTAAAACAGTTTTCAATAATAAAGTGTATTAAGATTGCTAACCTGGAATGGGTTCTGTAGTTCCTTTCTAGTCTGTGATCTGCATCTTCATGAATTGTTTCGTACTAAGTCCGAATATGTCCAAATTAAAATACTTTGATTTTAAAACTGTCTTCAACTGAAAGTCAAAATTAAAAGTCGATATGAAAACCAAAATTAAAGTTCAGATTGATATTAAAATCGATATTAAAATCCAGATTGACATTATCATCCAAATTACACGTAGGTATTAGAACAATTTCAATGTAGGTATTAGAATCCAATTTAAATATTGGTATTAAAAGCCCTGTTTTATTAATATTAGAAATGGATTTTTAATTAAATCGTTTAACTTACGTCTATTAATAGATCGGATTATTTTCGTTGCATAAATTAGCACACTTTTCAAATCTAATTTGACTTTAATTTTGCTTCACTGGTTACGTAAATTTTTAGTACTTTCGAACATAGTCGTAGCCCAGTTTGAATGTATACTAACCCTGTCGCTTTGTCATTATCGTACATAAAGCCGTACCTCCACCTGCTTTTCATTGGTCTATTTACGTTCTGGGACGGCACTTCGGCTTTATCTCGCATACCTTGGAATTTTCACCAATTATTTAGTTCAAATATTCGAATGTATGCCTTAACAGTCACGTACGCCTCCCGCATATCGTGGTATTATTTGAGGATTTTCCAACTTTTGCCTTTTATTAACTCACGTATTCGAATGTTTGTTAATTATTATTATCTTTATTGCGTCACCCGGTGCTTGTTTATTTCTACATAATATTGGATTTTTGAACAAATGTGATTTCTCCTGTCACGTACGATTTTCTAATAAAGAATAATTTAGATTGCGTGTACGATAATATTTTTAACGCAATTGTTAAATATTTGGAATGCCAATTTATATAGGTTTCTCGGTGATTTAATTTTGATGCAATTTGTTGCGTTTTCAAGTCTTATCTTTACTTGTAAACTACTATTAGATATTTTTATGTTCTTATGCATTTAATCCCGCGTAATTTATATATAGTGTGCTCTCAATTAACAATATGTAGAATAACCAATATACTCTTATAATTTCTGGAATTATGTGCTTTTCTTAAACTGGAAGTTGTTTTTATTTATTTTACGACCCCTATGACTTAACCTACCCCTAAACTACCCTATTATTATAGCAATATATAAATATATATATATATATATATATATATATATATATATTGTAACGTATAAAAAGGGGGAGCTATAGCATACTAAAAAAAACACAAAACACAAATCTACCAGAGGTAGAATAAATATAAAACTAGTACATGTGAACAGGTACGTTGGAAAAATGTAATACTTATTCTTTAGGCTGAATAAAAACTGTTATAGTCAACCCTTGTACCGATCACAAGCTACAGGGTTTTGGAAGCAATTTTTTGATTTGAGTCAAATTTTATGTTTGTTTGTTTTATTTGTATTAGTTTATAAGTATATCGTGTCTATATATTTTCAAAGATAATGTTTAGAATAGTTCCACGGTGAAAAAATGCTCTAAAGAGTGTGTAGAATGTTTAAAGTGTAAAAGAAATTTACCAATAATATTGTGGGAGTAGATAGGTTGTAAACGGACTGTAATCTAAGGTCAATAACCATAAAAATTTGTAGATAGTTGGCGTTGGGTGGATGAAAATAAGTACCTAGGTGATATTATAATTTGTTTGTTATGACAAAATTTTGTAAAATAAAACCAGACGCACAAAAAAGTGGTTCTTGAGTTTCATTCAAACTTTTGTACTGGTTAAATAGAAAAAGGTACTGAATCTAACGCATCAAATGTTATAAAAATAAAGCATATCAAATACAACAAAAAAGAGCAAGGCAAAGTGAATGATTCGCAATTCAGCAGGGTAGGTATAAAAGCAGAGTGTGATTTTGGATATCCGGTGCAGTGAAATTTTAATACCATATGGATTCGAAATTTGGAGTAACAAAAACATTACAGAGTATCCACTTTTGTTTATAGTTTAAAATTAAATCATACTTTTACATATACCAAAACTAGTTTTAAAGTAATTTTGTTTAGATTATGGTAGTTGATTGGACAAGGACTCAAAAGATATTCCTGAACGCAGTCTGGGGAATTGAAGGTATTAGTATTCAATCTAAACAGTAGGCCTTCATAAAAGGACTAGGTATTTACACCGACAAAAGTTAATTTTTTTCAATTTTTTTTTATAATTAAGTTATTGGCGATTTGATAAGAGCTAATAGCTGTCAATTTTGTAACCGATTTGTAGGAGTTCGAGATAGGTCTGTGTCTGTGGGGGCACGAGGTGAAGAAACCGAAACCGTCTGACACTGAACCCTGGTTAGACAGTTTTGGGAATAAATGATTCATACTTTGAGATAATAAGAATCCATGCTCATTGAGTCAATTACCGGCGCACCTGTAAATAATTTTAAACAGTTACAAAAATTTCCGCAACTGATAAATCCTTATTGTTTCATACGATATAAACAGTTTAAAATTGTTTAAAATAAATTTCTTATATTTTCAAGCAGAATAAACCAAAAATAGCAATTTTGTGTTTAAATAACTATTTTTCGTAAATTAAACGTACCAACAATAAATAAAGAAATGGGGAAAAGTACAATATATATATATATATATGTATATATATATATATATATATATATATATATATTATATATCGCTAAGAAAAGAACACCATTTTAGTCCATAAGAGCTAAATACCAACTCATAGTGATTAACTATAAGGAAGCTACCATTTACAAAAACCTTTAGTTTAGAAAATGTGTCTTATATAAATGAATTTGCAGAACCTTTATGCACATCCTCTCATTCAGTTAGCATTGAAAATTATTAACAAGTATGAAGCAACACAACTTTTACCAAAACCCGCTCTATTTTGGAGAAATGAAATAAATTTTATGCATATTTTCATTCATTTAGCATCGAAAGTTACTAATGGATTGCGTGCATATTTCTACGTTGCTAATTCGTTATTCTAAAAAATTCACGTAAAAGTTAAATTGGGAATTTCAATTTCTTATAATAAATGTAATACTTTAATCGGTCACGTAGCCTGGCAAATTTTCGTTGTATAAACCAGCACTTGCAAATAATAAATGAGGTATCGAAACAAAGTGCTTACACTCGATGAAATTAATTGAAAACGAATATTAGTAGAACTTACAGATGAATATGACGTCGAACCAACGAAAGTTAAAGCATTCAAAGAATATGATCCACTATTATTAAATTACATCCCGATTACTGATACATGGTATATGTGTGCCGTTTTACAAGTCTAGCACGAGGCGTCAAATCAAAATTCCTTGATCAAATGCTACGTAATCTGAATTAATAGTTATAAATAAACAGTAGATTTTTTTGGAAAGGATGCTACTGGATTTTTTAGAGAAACAGTAAGAATTAAAAGTATTTAATGTTTGCAAAGTGAAATTAGGTGTAGTTCAACTTAGTCGATTTGGAACATAAGTATATTTTGCATATTTGAGCAGCGCCCCAAGTATTTCTGGGAATCACTCTAATTTCTGGGACCCTTTTTTATTTATAAGCACCGCCATTATTTCTGGGAACCTTCTTAATTTTAGAGCACCATACTAAGTATTTTGAGCACCGTTCTGAGTAAAATTTGAAGGATCATTTAGGTACGATCCACCGATTTTAAAACTGTATAAATAGAAAATTTTAATAGCACTTCAAACATATCGCCGAGAAATAATGCTTTCACTGAGAATATATTTTTTAATCTAATTTATTTGGTGCAGCAGAACTTGGTGCTATATTCTTATTGTACCCAAGATGATTCCTAATAACCGTTTCTTTCAAGAATTATATGTTTCTTACCTGGGGTAATAAATAAACTGCAAATTTCATAAAAAATAGAAGTTATAGAGAAAAGTACGTTTTTATTTAATATTTTAAAATTTTATATTTTAGAAATGGCCGCCCATGGGATTTTTAAAATAATCAATTAGCCCTAATAATGTTATTTTTTTGTGGGATACTTGTATGCAAAATAGTAGCTAAACTGTACAACAGGAAAGTTACACATAAAAAGATGATAGGTTCAATTCTTACACTTTATTGTTAGTTTGATTTAAGGAATAAAAATTTATGCAAAACTGAAAAGCTGTCGGTGGTATTCAATATCTTACATAGCATTAGTAAAAGAAAACGTAAAGATAAAATGCTCTTTAGACTATAAACAATTAAATATTTACTCGTGATCTTCATATTTTTAAGATGACCATGATTTAATACTTAATATAAGCAAGAGTGCACTTGTTTAAAAGTAGTAAAGGAATGTATTTATGAATTTCTTCTAGTTTTGTCTAGTATTCAAACAATACAGAATTTTCAGGATTCCTAATTGCTAATAAATTAATTTGGAATATAGCTTTAGGTACTACACCAATGTAGATTTGCAAGGCATAAAGTTCTATTAAAATAAGCCAGATTATAGGATATCAACAACAAGGGTGCTTTCAATTATTCAAGCTAATAAAATGAGAGACAAAGTACCCTTTTCGTTCAAAAAGTGTACTTGATTATTGCCATTTTATGTGCGAAATTTTTTGTGTTAACTTTTTACACGTGTTTTCTCAACGCCTGCTAACTAAAAAAATTAAAATAAAATATCAGGTTTGTAGCATTTCAAGACATGTGTAAGAGAAACAGTTTTAAAAGTTTTATAACGCGCTTTAATTCCCTACTTTACTCAGGTTTTGCACAAACGTAAAACTAGCAACTCAAAATAAAGTTACTTTAACTCTGTGTATTTCTTTGAATAAAACCACAAGCATTAAAAATTTAGCCCAAAAATAACCCATTTTTACAATTAAAGGGCCGTTTGAATAAAATTTTAAGTTAGTGTTTGTGTAGATTTTCGCATCGCTGATTACTAAAAGCTAGAACTTGTACAAAATGGACGCTTGATGGGCGTCGCGACGTAGAATAAGGCATAGCAACCCCCCGATGATCAATAATGAACATCATGCCCGACTTCGCCATAAACACAAGTTCCATTTATTGTCATAACCAAAGAAAAAGGTTCTATTACAAAGTTAATTAAAGAAATCATGCTTTTTATATGCTAGCTACTCACAAGCTTTTACTATCTAACAATTTGTACTTACAGCTTACGCGAATGTTTTTGGAAAAAGTTTGAACCTACAGAGAAACGAAAAACTTTCCCGAGAATACTTCCATACGCGATTAGGTAAAGTTAAAAACTGACTTGGATCAAAAATGAGTTGTAGCGATATCAAAAGCACCTTATCTGACCGGTTCTTCTTCAAGTTACCCTTCTCTTTATTTAATAACGCACGTGAAATACAACCATCTCTTTCATTAAAGATGCTGGGGAAGTATCATTTTTATTTAAATTATTTAGGGTAACGACCGTGTGAATCTAATAACGCAGGTCGATATGCATTTTGAATGGGCAGCATACAAAAGGGTAAGAATAAGAACATTAAAATTATATTTGTAGGAAAAAGCTCGACTCTTTGTAAGTTTTCCCAGTTGAAGCTATCCCTATAATAAAAGAGAGGAAATATCGCGTTATTAAAGTCGTTTCTGAGGGTTATATTGCTGCTGATAATTAAAACTTGGGTATTTCGTTTTCGTTAATGATGTTTGGTAGTACGAGGATATAAAGGAAAATTGAATACATAAATAAGAGAGGTGTTGGAGTGTTGGGGTTGGGATGCAAGATCGTCGATTTTATGGAGTCTGGTGTCGTTAGGCAATGTTTTGGAAGCTGGTTACTGCCAATTTCAGAAGATTGCTAACATTTGTATTGAGTTTTGGCGTAGGAAATTATATAGGAGCCAACAATATTAACGGATATCATTCGATTCTTATACAAATGTCGGTTTCTGCGTCCTTGAAAGCTTGGAATGCGTATATAAAAAAGTTGTGTTCTCTAATGAGCGATTCCTTGAATGATCTATGATAAAAGGTTAATATAAATATTTGCGATACTTTTATAGTTTCTGAGATAAAATTTAATTGTTTTATAATATTACAATTTTGGTCAATATCTTAAACAAATTTTGAGTATATTTGAAATTTGACACGCTTGTATCATTTGATAAGCGTCATAATTACGTAATAGTCTAACCAAATATTAACCCTTGATTTGATGTTGTGTTTTATAGGATACTATACGTTAAAAGCAAACGATGATAATCATAGAGAATTGGTTTTAAGATAGTTTCTACTAACAGTTTTTTTAAACTTAATATTTGACGCTTTTACCGCCATCTAGTATTTCAAGCCGAGTCGAGCTCAGTTCCAGTCAGACCTTGAGAAAGTAAACATCACGAGAGAACAACTAGAATTTACTTACAGCGAGAAAGTTCAGTACATTTCTACGGTTTTCTACATAGACGCTCGAGTGAGCTAAACTTTTAGCTTCTGAAGAGGTATACATCACGCGCTCCGGCACTTTGTGTACATTAACCGCTCTTTCAGAGCGAACCAATGCCAGCCAAGAATTTCCTGAACGCACGGGCATCCGTGATAATCACCGATGATTCTTCCAACATGGATTTTGATAACGTCTCTATACGCAGACGACGAGACGAACGATCATCTTCGTAAACCGAAAGCGTGAAGAAGTAGAAATCCGACACACATAAAACAAGAATGGAACCGAAGACATCCACCGCAACTACTACGCCAGGCTCAGATACCATCACGACTCTGATCACCGCAGACAAAGACAAACCATCAACTAGTGGAAGCTACGCCAACGCCGCCTCCACCACCTCCACCACCTCCACCATGGACATCTCAGATACCAAAAGACGATCACAGCCTCAGCCACGGACAAGCAGTAACCTATTTTCATCGAGAAGTTCTCTAACTTCATTCAGCACGCCAGAGATATAAACCGTCATCTACAGAACAAAGTCGACATCCGAACATCTGGACAAGGAGCAAAAATAATACCCACCGACAGTACGCAAATCAGATACCTGTAGGACTATTTAAAGAAAAACAACATCGAGTACTACACATACACCATCATATCCAAATGTGAACTCAAACTAGTCATCAAGGGGTTAGTCTCCAACATCACGACAGAAAACATCAAAACCGAACTCACTGACAAGGGCTGCAAAATTAACTAGGTGACCAAACTACAAAATAAAGAACAAGAATACTACAACACCGTGTTCGTATCTTTGGAGAGCAACCCGACATCGACTGAAATCTACAACCTGACTACGTTACTCCACTGCAGCCACACTAAAGTTGCCGCATTCGAAAGCAGGGTGAAGCTTCCACAATGCTTTTTGTGCCAGCGATTTAGACATTCGAACATAAATTGCGGATACAGACTTTGCTGTCTCAAATGCGTCAAGCAACACCAGACAGCAGATTGCCAGAAAAGCATGGAGTTACCACCTATATGCGCCAACTGCAGTGACCCACATCCGGCTAACTACCGAAATCGTCCTGCATACTACGAACAACTGCGCAGAAATACACCGTTCATTTACATTTCCAATGCTCCACCCGAAGGTACTACATTGACCAGGAGGCAAGTTTTTTGTTGCCGGGAAATTTAGAATTTTGCCAAACCCTTGCCGTTCCAGGCAAGGTAGGGATCTTTAACGTGCGTGACAACACTCACACACGGGACCTCCATTTAACCTCTCATCCGAACAAGGGCGTAACATTTGTGAAAAATGCTCACCTGCCATTTTTCAAGCAGTCGGCCGTATCGGGATTTGAACCCGGGACCTTGGGATCCGTAGTCTTACGCTTACTACATTGATCCACGGCGACGCCTACACACAGAGATACACCACCGCTACTCCGCAATGACGCAACCCACCAACAACACAAGAGACCGACGACGAAGGATTCACTACAAGCAGAAATGAACAACACGGAGCTCGACCGACCGCTTCAATAATTACTCGAAAAGACCATCGCCAAAGACGACACAAGTACAATAGATGATGAACAATCAAGCTCCAAAGAAGAGACAGGCAGAAAAGTTAAACAAAACAGAAGTAAGAGTCGACGGGGAAAGAAGAAAGCCTTCACTAATCCAAAGCCATCAACTATCACCGACACAAAAGCACCGACAAATACAACAGGAACCAACAGAGACAAACAGCGAAGCAATAGAACAACTAAAACACTTTCCGCACAACCACAAGCAAAGCCGTCCATCAGCGTCATCCCGACGATGACACTAGTTTTTAACAAAATACTGCCATGGGTTCAAAGACTCATAAGTGCTTATATGTCTGGAACATTCGAAACTACCTTACTATAGACGGCAATGTGCAGGATTCTGATAGCGTATAATGGACAATAGACCAATACCAAGAAACTTAGTACTCCTCTCCTGGAACGCCAACGGGATACGGAACAGGATAACTGAACTGAAACACTTCCTGCAGCATCACAGCGTGGACGTCGCCATCATTGAGGAAAACAAATTACTTGCACACAAACAACTCAGCCTGGCAAATTACAATATTTACAAGAAAGAACGCGACTTAAAACCAAGACAACCAGCTTACGGAGGAGTTGTCGTACTGATTCACAACCGACTACTTCACGAACAACTGCAACTACACTCGGCTGCTTTAGACAGCGTAGGACGTCAGGTTCAAAGCCAACGGGCAATTCATTAAAGCAATAGCTGCCTACAGAAGTCCAAACAGCACGGAAATGCGCCCTGAAGACATCGACGATCTGCTACAGAAAAATATACCGACAATAATCTCAGAAGACCTAAATGCCATATACGAAGCCTGGGGAGCAATAACTACCAACAAAAGCGAGCGCATCCTCTACACACACTCTCTCGGCAAGGACTTCGACATCGTAACACCAAACGCATCGAAAAGAATCCCACCAGACAGAACACAAAGAGCAGACATCCTCGATATGTCAATCATAAGGAACATGCCGTACCTGCTGGACATAGAAGCTCTTCATGATCTCAGTTCGGATGATCTACCACTCATCACCGAAATACAAATACAACCACAGACGATACACAGACGTTCCAGAATAAGACATAATTGACGAAGTTCAACGAGGTTTTCCAAAGAAAATTCAATGACGAGAACCCAGACTTAAACAGCACACAAGATATTGACGATTCACTACAGTATCTCACGAAGAGCATACAAGAATTAATGCAACAGTGTTCCGTAAAGACTGCTATCCGAGACAAAAGATCTAACATTCCACGATACATAAAAGAGGCTGTCAACGAGAAGGAAACCCTCGTCAGAGGGTGGAAGAACACATGAAACCTACAAGTAAAAACATTACGTAACGGAAAGCAACGCGCAATAAAGATTATGCTAAATGAACATTACGACGAATCCTGGACCAACCACGTCAACTACACAATATAAACAGAAGAAAACTTGTACAGACTAAACCATCGACTTATGACACGAAAGAACCCTGGCCTCGCACCGCTATAAGGAGAATGCTGTACAGCACCGAAGAGAGAATAGCCAAATTCGCCAAAGTTACACAAAAAACGTTTTCAGAAAACCCAACAACAGAAAGTATGTGTACTAACTTCATAAACAAAGAGTAGATCAAATACTACAAGCGCCTGCAGAGAACGACATCCTACACATCACTTCACAAGAAATTAAACATGCTGTCACCAGACAAAGTAACAGGAAAGCTCCAAGAAAGGACGGAATCACGCACATGGTGCTAAAACACATAACAAAAAAGACACTGGCGTTCATCACAAAAATCTTGAACAGAATTATCAACCACAAATATTTCTTAGATTCATGGGAAAGGCAATAGTGGTATGATTCCGAAGCCAGGGAAGAAGAGGATGGACGCCAAAAACTACAGACTGATCTCCCTACTGAGTACGATATCTAAAATCTTTGAACGATTACTACTGACAAGACTGAAACCACTGCTAAAAGACAGACCATAACAATACGGATTCAAGTAAGAGCGCTCCACCATATTACAAGCTATCCGGATAATAAACAACATAGCCCTCAACTACAACCGAAGACCAACCACAGTCGCCATGGCCCTGGATTAAAAACACCTTTGACAAGGTACGAATCATCGGACTGCTGTTTAAGCTTGCTACCATTGACAACCTTCCGACACCTTACATCCAATTGATACGAAGTTACCTAACTAAAAAGAAAATACAGGTGAAAGTAGAAGACATCATGTCACCAGAAACTCCCGTCACAGCCGACGTCCCACAAGGAGGCTGCCTTTTACCAACGCTATTCAGTGCATACATCAAGACCTACGATTTTTTACGCCGATGGCGTCCTGCTCCAGACAACCGAACGATACGCTAAGGAAACAACAGCAAGAATACAAAAGCAGCTCGACACACTACCGAATTGGTTCCAACAGTAGAAAATCAAATTAAACGTCCAGAAGACTGAAGCCATAATATTCTCCAGACGCAAAAAAAAAACAAAAACCATCGACGCTATAACCAAGAACTAGTTTGGAGCCAATCAATAAAATATCTAGGGGAACTCATCGACAAGCAATTAACGTTCAACAACCACGTCACTGAAACGACAAACATGCTCGAAGAGCAAAAGGTTTTATTCACGGAATACTCGTCCACAAAAATAGACTACCAATGGACATCAGACTCCAGACTTACAAAATATACTTACGACCCATACTGAGTTACGCGTCGGCGGCACGGTACACCTACATTTCAAACACAAACTAAACTAAACTTGAAGCATTCCAAAAACAAGACCGTTAGGATTATCACCAGAACACCTTGGTTCGTTAGAAATGAAACCCTAAATCAGGAGCTTATGTTACAAACGCTAGAAACCCACTTCAAGACGCCGGCGGCAAGTATATACGAGAAAATCGACAACAGATATCGAACACATTCAACACATCGCATCCACACAAACGCAAGAAAACACCCAGAAGCATATTAGATGGTTGAGACGTAAACACATACACCAAGTACACAAATCCTCCCGCCAGCAACATTGGCCCGAAGAAACAATTTCACACCCTTTGCGAGCAGATAATCAAAGCCTTACAGAGAAGTAAAATCAGTTAGCAACGAAACAGTTAGAATCAATTGATTAACGCTGCAAAAGGAAGTTGGACTTGAGAGCTCCAGGATCGACTAAGCTGAGAGAGTCGAGCTATCCTTAAGCGGCTCGGCTCGAAACTAGTAGTCTCGAGCTCGGCTCGAGAATTTTTCCTTAAGCTCGGCTCGATGTTCGGCTCAAATTCAAACCCAGCCTCGAGCCGAGCCAAGCTATGCTCAAGAAGCGAATACTAACTTCTTTTTCTTTTTATTGCTTTACAGTAGCCTTTTTTGTTCCAAATTATGATACTTCGGTTGCACGGTGCATTAAATTTGATTAAGGCGGCTCCGTGGCGTAGTGGTATGTGTGTGACTACTACGCCCTAGGTCCCGGGTTCGAATCCCGACACGGTCCGCTTGAAAAATGTTAGGCGAGCATTTTTCCCAAAAATACACCCTCGTTCGGATGAGAGGTAAAATGGAGGTCCCGTGTGTGAGTGTTGTCACGCACGTTAAAGATCCCTACCTTGCTTGGAACAGCAAGGATTCGGCAAAATTCAAAATTTTCCAGGTAAAAAAACTCGCTTCCTGGCCAATGTAGTACCTTCGGGTGGAGCATTGGAAAATCACATGTAATGCATTAAATTTGAATTTTATAGGTCTTTATAAAATACTATAAGCGATATCAATATTGCATACATTGACAATACTAAAGAGTAGCGAGCAGTTATACATTTGACGTCGCCATAGAGTGCATTTTTATTACGAAAAATACGGTTGTGCAAAACTAGCGAGATGCATTCGAAGAATTCGCTGCTGAATATTTAATAATAAATTTAATAAATACAAGGTTTTTTTTTCTTAATCTTTTTTGGGAATTAAACCACTCATAGTTTTTAATACAGGATGTTATTTAATTCATGCCTAAAAATGCAGGATGTGATTCCTTGGCCTGTTTAATATGACTAAAAATTTGTATCAACATATATTCTAAACTTCTTCACATTTGAAATACAAGGTGTTGAAATATTATTTATTTTCAGTTTATAATTTGTTTCTCTGAATTTCTGGTTTTTTGGAGATGGCGATCTCAAATTTGAAAGGTATGATTATTTTTATTTTCGCTATTAAACAACATTGCCTTGTTTTGAAATAATCAAAAAAGTGTTTTTTCCTTGGTGAGGCTCAATTCTGCACACCCCCGCCTCCCGCAAACTATATTTAGCATTGACACTGAACTTTTTGTCTGGCACGTTTAGAATCCATATTTCCTTTTTCACATTATTTGCGGTTTAGGAGATATTTGCAAAATAGTTACCTATTCAAGTTCGCGCTGTGGGAATATCAGGGAAATGTATAAGTTAGCTCAAAATAGAAATCGATGGAGCTACGCGTCCAACCAGTTCCAGAACTAAAAACCTAATGATGATGAATGTACAGTTTAAATAAATTATAAAATTACTTGTAACTTTCATGCGTAACTTATTGAGTATTTGGTTACATATTTTATTGTATACAGATATAAATAACACTTACAAATGCAACTTGCAGCTTAAGTTTAAGAAGATCAGCATTCTATTACTACTTACGTATTCATACAATCTTTACCTAATCGTTAATTATAAGAAAACTCCAGCATATTTTATGTTATTCACAAAATTTTCTTTAAAATCTTCATGGATAATTTTAATATTCTTGTAATATTATTTCCCAGTGTCAATGTAGTTAATCGACGACGTTGAACAGAAATTTTCTTAAGGGTCAAAATGCATTGAGCTCTGACCTTAAAATTTCCATAATCATCACTTTATTCTTAGTATCTATTATACCCTTCACCTTACTAATAAGATCCATTCCCAGAATGGCATCAACTCTTAACTCTGACACTATTAAAAACTCTTGCTCAACACCAATCCTTCCCGACTTCACTTTAGGAATTATGATATTCTTGATTACTGCAAAGCTCTTATTAGTCGGCGATACTAAATTATTTCTTTTAATAGGGATAACTTTCTGCATTAACTCCGCTGAATTATCTTTAATAAAACCTTCACTTACTAATGTTGCTCCATCTTCTGTGTCTAAAAGTAACTTGATCTCTTCTCCTACTTGCAATTTTATTACAGGTAGTAAATCTTTTTTTTTTCGTTAAATTTTACATCATCTTCCAACTCGAATTTTATAAATTCACGCGCATGTTCATATTTATTAATTCCTATACTTTCATCGTTTGATTTCATGCCTGCTTGACCTTCCAGGTCGATTACCTATCCTTTCGGATGTTTTTCTATTATCGTTGCTATGCTACCATCTATGCCATCTCCTTGTGAATTTGTCATATTTCCCTTCCTTGGGGCACGGTTCTATTCTGAATCGTACGGGATTCATTGTTCTCTCTACCCCTTTCCCCTAATTACATTTTCTTTATTCCAATTATTGATTTGCATATTCCCCTTTTCAAATGGTTTGCGCTTGTTATCTCTCCTGTCCATAATTCCTTTGAAATCTAAAAGCACTCATGGGCTGACCCCTTGGTCTTGTCTCCATCTTTCTCGGTTGACCCATATCATCATGACGTTGAAGATATTCTAAAAACACATCACTATCGACAATATTTTGTAAGGCGATTCAAAGTAACCTGCTAAGTACTTTATAACTTGCTTGTCCTCTAAAATAGGATCAAGTGGTTTGGCATCGCTAAATTTTTTGATCGCACACAACTTCCTTGTCATACTTGAATTGCTATTGTATTTTCCCATTAATAAATTATCTCTAACTTTAAATTGCTAGTTGTCTCACCAGAAATTTTTAAAAAATCTCTAAGTCTTTAAACGAACTTAACTCACTTTTAATGAGTGCAAACGAAATGTCTGACACTCCCTTTTAACACTAACCTCACAATATTTAACTTGGTGTGCTCATCCCAGCTCTCTTGTATTAAAGTTTTTAGGTTATTAAAAATATCTTAAGGTTAGGTTTATTATACCCCTATAAAATTTTTAGTATTGTTTCAACGGAAGAGTGGTTGGACTCCATCGCATCTGTTCCCCAACATGAATATTTTTAACTCTGTTTTCTAAATCCTCAAACTTATTTTTAATATTCCCTAAGTCTGTTTTGAGATTTCTCAAATTATTTCTAAATATATCAAAACCCACTTGGCAGCCTCCTTCAATTTCGTTTACTTTTTAATTTAAAGTTTAAATTTTGTTATTAATTTCTTTTTCACGTGCGTCTCAATTTGTTTTTTATTTGAACAATATCCTCTTTGACGTCGTCCATATCCTCTAAAATCTGTACTACTTTTCCTCTAATTTTAAATTTTATTTGCTCGATGGTTTTATTATTCTTTTTTAAATCCGAGTTAGTTTTCGCCCATCTCTTTTAATTTGTTCTAATTCTTATCACTTTCTAATCTTGCACTTTCCCCCAATTTTGCCATATTCTTTCTAAATTCCGTTCGTAACTCCTGAGTATTTTTATCAAATTTGTCACCCATTTCTGGCATATTTTTATTTAAATTTAACAGAAAAGCCATCGTCTTTAATTTTTGGGTTTTTTCCACACTCATGGCCTCTGGATTTTCCTTTTTTCCTTCTTCCATATAAACGCTTCCCTGAGTACTAATTTCTACTCCCTCCGCTCTCAAACCCTCACGAACTTCTTTCATCCTGCCAGTAATACTGGAAACCAATCAGATATCACAAAGAAAAACTCTAAAAACAAATCCTACAACAAAAACCTTAATTTTCAGAGGAATTGATAGAATACTAGGTTGGGCGCTGCTAAATTTGTTGTGTTATGTTGTTGGGGAAGCCACCAAAAAAGTTCTGTGATAACGCCTCGCGTTGGGGCGTCGCTAAATTTGCTGTGTTACCTCCTTCCTTTGGAGTAGGCGATAAAAGACTGCTGTGACACGGTACAGCAATGGAAAATTTGAAATTACTAACTTACCATCCTTCTAACTTTTCTTTGCCTGGCTAGTGCAACGAAAATTATTACAAAATAAAATAAAACACAGCAATCTCAAAAAGCATCTATACATTTAAAAACAATTTTCTTTCATATAAAGAATATCAAACAGTTTACAGCATAATTTTCAAACAAGATTATTCCCAAAAAGTGCCAATTTACTTAATCATTAAAATATTCCTTACCTAAGCTTGGTTAAGATTTACAGAACTCAAATATCTTCTCTTGTGGATAATTTGTCTATCTTTAACTACCCCGAAGGAGAGTATTATTGGCCAATGATGCTCTTCAGATAATCTATTAAAGGTCAAAATGTGTCGAACTCTGACCTCAAATCTGTAAGGGACCATAAAGTTTTTAACAAAACAAAAACTTCATTTTGTGTTTTAAAATCTACCAGCGTCGCACCTCAAAAAGGTTTAGGGGGAGAAAAGGGGAATGACCTTCGAAAATCTACTACCCTGTAGATTCCCACAACCATTCGATGTGTCCAATGATGTAAGACCTACAGCGTAACCTATATTCCAAATTCGATCTTAATATCTCAAAAACTGCAGACGCTATAAAAAGAAAATCAAAAAGTTTCGGTACTTCAACACTTTGTAGATACGATACAAAGCGTTTGCGGACCTGTGTTTATATAAATATTTAGTCATAAAATTTGACAAAAATCACACCCTTTTGTATGTACATGATATTTAGGCACACCCTGTATATATATAATTCTACGAAGTGCCCCACGTTTTGGGCGACATTCATTTTGCGACGAAGTGCCCCTGTTACTTGGTCGCCATTAACTGCTATGAAGAGTCCCTGTATGTGTCTATAATTTCTACGAGTCCTATGACTTGGCTGACATTAATACTGCAATCTTCGATGCTCCACGTTCTAGGACCTTTGATTATACAATGTGCCACGGCTTTTTGCTCACTTTTCTGAAAATAAACTAATCACTCGAAAAATTCTGCTACGGGAAATAGACAACATTTGTTTACACTCCAAATAAATTGAATATACAACACAAAACAAACTAGTCTCCTCTTTCTTTCTCTCTCTCACCTTAATTACAAATTATATACATCCTTTTTAATATTCACCTTTAACAGTACATTTCAAGATCAATATTTACACCACATAATATCTATCCAATTAACAAAAAAAAAGAATAGGCTATAATACACTTTTTACTCTAACTCTGTTTCAATACGAGCTCATAGTAAAACCTCAACTTCTTAGTGCTAAAATTTTCACACCAATATACAAACAGACCCTTTTAGCTTGTACATAATATAAAATACTTTTAATACCATAAATTATTCACACAAAAATATTACAAATAACCCAAATTAAAATATTTCATCAGAAACTTTCCCCTATTATTTTGTCCTTTTAGTTGATATACAATTATATACCCAATCCACGTAGTCATTGATTAGCATATTTACACATGTACAATAATAAAGCATAGCTATTTGAGATACACATTTACACAAGGAGTCTGCTGCCTAGAAGTGCTGCATGCATGAACAACTCTAACACGGATTGCTTCATCCAACTTCTGCTGTGCCCATAACTATAGTTTTCGATAATAAACCAAATTAATTAGGCGCCGACATTTATTCCATACTAATTGCATTTTTCAATAAGTGCAAAATAAAATCAAGTTGCTTTTACTTAGAAGCGTTTATCGTAGTTCAAAAGAATTATGCAATCATATAAGCAATCGTAGTCTCAAAGTCGTAGTATACTAATAGACTCAGCGCGTAACAACGTTGAAAATTAAGAGAGCATCTAATCAAACTTCAGCTGTTTATATTTAAGTTACTCTCCTCCAAAGACTGCTACAATTCCTAAAATCACCTAGGCCAAATTTTTTCCTTTCACAAACTGCCTCTCACTCACAACAAACGTTCGCAACAATTCTACGTATCCTTTCCAAACGCCACTCTTAGTTACACAATTTTTAAAACACTTCTCTGAAAATCACTTGCAACGAACAACAACCCGCACGTGTACTAAAGTTACTCGTAGTATTTTTAAAAATCGATACTCAAAACAGCTTTGGCATTTACCTCAAATCAACAAAAACCAACACCTAAGCTACGCCTCTAACGAACACGTATTATCTCTACCCCACTTCTACCTACGTACTCAAATCACCTCTGTTACCTAGTTTGCAATATTTGTCTAACGAACGCGCTAACGCCATCCAATTTGCTTATCCTTAAGTTTTACGTCCTTTTTAGAAGTCATAAATCTATTTCTTGCCTTACTAATTGACGACGGTCATCAAACTACATGGAATTGCTGTTGTTTTGTTCAAGTCTTATCTCCCCTAATAATATAAGGAAAAAAAACTGTTTGAAATCGAACTTAAATATTCCTACCAACTTGTTTGTGATTTAATACGTAGGTTAAATTTGTGTTTAAAAATCTGAAATTTAAATACCGTATTATACACGAGATGTTTCTTGTACATTCTGCGCTATATTTTCTAAATAATTATTTGAAAGATTATAAAAATTAAATTTTAACTTGTAAATATGGGATTAATAAAGGAAGAGTTAGTTTTCTAACAGAAAATAAAAATATAACAATTCTAAACCAATGTGAGTTTAATTTCACGTTGGGCGCCAAAAAGGGCATTGTTCTAAAATTTTATATTTTAAATTGGGGAAATAATGCTGTAATAAGGGGTTGTTTAAGGGTGTATTTTATAGCAATGGTCATGTAGTGATCAGAAATTATAATAGGAAGCAAAAAACTGCATTTATTTAGGAGAAAATTGAATAATTGGGATAGTTTGTAAATAGTAAGCAGTCAACACCCTGTATATAGAGTATAAGTAGTTTTAAGCGATGCAAATAGTAACAATATGACGCATAGTTAGCATAGAAATAAATAATTCATGCATTAGGTAAATAACAGATATTTAACACCCGGTATATAGAGTTTTAGTAATTTTAAGTAAAGGCAAATAACTATATTTTTCAGTAGAAGCACGCGTATTTAGAAGTGAGCATAGTTCATATAATTAAACACGCATTCAAAAGAATTTCAATCAGTTATGATAATACGGAGATAAGAGATAAAGCTTAAAGAAGGGTAATGTAAGTGCGTACAAACAATTAACAAGTTTTGATAAGTAAAGGTAATTAAAAATGCGTAAATAAATAAGCATATATGAAAATTGAAAGTCAAATTGCATCAGGTATTTGTGTATAATATGGAAAAACGATTATATATTTCAAAACACCGCATGTCTGATAACAATGCAGCAAACAACAATTACTCGAAAGGCCGAGAATGTTACATCAGAAAACCACTTTAAGTGTAGAAAACAGAGGGACCTTATTGGTTAAAATTAGCGACGGGCTTGTAAGCCAAACTCACAGACAAAGTGGGATATCAATCATATATTAACAACGAGGAATGATAACGGAGCTCAGTTTTCAACTCAACAAGGCTCAGCTGTGTCACTATGAATCACAGAGTAATGCGTACGTAATAATAGTTTAATAGTAAAAGTGTTTAATGACAGATAGTGCTACCAAGATGAAAATTTATAATGCCGATGAACGTAAGTAGAATTTGGGGAATTTATTTGAACTAAAATATAATAATAATAGGTTTCTAAGTTTGGGGAAAATAAAGTCTAAGTTTGACGACAATAATTCGAGGCTGGTGTAGACGATGATGATTGGACGATAATAAATCTAAGTCTAATAATAATAATCCAGAGGGTGACGACAATAATTCAAATGTAATAATTCAAGCATGTGGATAGATAATATTTCAAATGGGTATATAATAATTCCGAATTGGTGAAAAATAATTTCGAATACGATGGATGGTATAATAATGCATGGAGAATTCTAATTGATGTTAGTTGAAATGGATGCGTTGATAATTTTGGTTGCGAGAAGGAAATAAAGAAACACACAGACCAGGTTAAATCTTTTTAGTTTTAAGACATATTTTTATTTGAGTTTGAATATTGAATTGATTAAATTAATATAGATTAGTGTAACTGAGTCAACAAGGAACTTGCATACGTAGAAAGTACGTAATATAATAAAGAGGTTTTGAACGTTCCAGGCTTCTTTTACAAAAACAATAGTTTTTTTGGTGACTTTAGATTGATGGCAAAACATAAATTTTTGAGATAAATAAGACTTATAATATTGATTGATTGAAAAGTGTATATTATTAATTTTCAAAACCTGTACATAATATTTGTTTTCTTTATATGGAATTGAATTAACTTCATTTTATAATTAAAAATAAAAGCTAGTCGAGGTCGAATAATAAGATAAGTGGAAGTGTAATTTGATAATTTAAACAGAGAGGAGGAGCTACAAGTTGAATACGCCATTGATACCGAGAACGGCGTTATCACATCAAGTTTTATTATTGGTCGACACAAGGTCGGTCCACGATAAATCCAGTTAATTCATAGCATAATTTATATGGCTGACTCAAACGATGGCGCACGAATAATTGTGAGAGTATCATAGCAATATATATATATATATATATATATATATATATATTGCTGTGTTAATAGGACCAATAGTATAGCGCACTCCATACAAAATACATAAGAGCTCAGAAAACGGCACTGAAGAAAACAAGAAATACGATAATTAGACTGGAAAGTAAATGACAATGCCCTGCATATAAGTCATAATCATAATTAATCCAGTTAATGAAAAATATTTTGAAGATTTATTTGAATAAACAAATTTATAAATCGTTAAACAACATAATTGCAAGCTGAAACGCGACATGCATGGATAACGCATCACTGTTACGTCAAGGATCTTAATTAAAACAAGCAGGTTTAAAAATGCGTAAGATAGCAAACGCATATAATTTAATGCATACATTGTATTTAGTCTACGTGACTGGAAAATTAAAATCGACACCTGATTTATTGGAAACAAGCATGGCATGTTAATTAAAATCAAAGTTCACAAAATTTATTTGAACAAACTTATCTAGAAGTATGAAAATTTAAGGGAATCAATGCTATTAACTCGAAATGGTACGTGACAAAGGTAACGCGTTGATGTTTATATACAATAATAATACCATGGAATATCCGAAAACCTGGTATGAAAGTTTAATACACAACAACAAACTTTGCGCTTGTCAATAGATAGACGGTGCATTTAAATATGACCGGATTTGTAAACAAACCATTTCGCCATGAAGTAAGGCATAGTTGACGTCTCTGAAAATAATTTACGTAAAGTGATGAATTTTGAAGTGAAATAATACCATTGTAATTATGGAAAATTGAAGGGTTTGTCGTTTTATCTTTTAAAAGGCGTAAGTAACTAAAAGTTGTTTTAATTTAAATTCTAATATTAACCTTAATAAAAAGGCCCTAAATAATTACTGGAGACAACTTTAAATGATTACTGGGGAACAAATCTAAATGATTACTGGAGACAAGTCTGAATAATTACTGGGGAACAAGTTTAAATAAATACTGGAAGCGTTTATAAATGATCACTGGAACAAATGAGGAAATGCAACAAGCATTTACTTCAACGATAAATGGTCAAGGAGTTTAATGGAGGACGCTAGCGTGATTAAGGCTGTGCTATGAAGGATGCAGACAATACCAAAAATAGTTGGACCAGGGACTGATTCGAGTTGAAAACAACAGGTTAGCCAATCTGAATGTTTTATTATTTTGTTTGTAAATATTTCGTTGTACATTGCTAAACTAAAGGATTTAAAACTTAACATTTAATGGAATATTTCTAATCTAAATACTTTAAAATTTGCTTTCATGATAATTTATGTGAGCGGTCAGCAAGGTTTGTTTTTTTTTGAGTATACGTTGTAAATTACGTAAATATTTAAAGAGGTTAAATGAACGTTCATCAAGCTTCAGTTAATAATAATAATAGTAATTTTGCTGGCTTTATGATCATCTTTGGGAATGATAATTATTAAATTTTTTTGATTCAATTATTAGAAGAAAATTCTAGTTAGAGAATTCTTTAAACTTTTCATACCCTGTAAATATTTTTGAGAACATTATAATAATTTCTGCTTAATGGTGTTTTGGTTTAAAGATTAAAACAGGAAGGAGAGGTAGAAGGTAGATTTAAATTTTTTGTTTATCGTATTGTCGCAAGCTCCGTGCGTAGTTTAAAACTGAGCTAGCCGACGCAATTAAAATTATACATTAAAAATCAAAAATTGACAGATTAACAATTTTTACTTTTTAGTTCACAAAAAGGGCGCATAGGAATATTGCTACAGTATCACAACAAAATATATATATATATATATATATATGTTTGTGTGTGTGTGTGTGTATGTGTGTGTGTGTGTGTGCGCGCTCGCGTGTGTGTGTGCGCGTGTACATGTTTGCGTGTGTGCGTGTGTGCGTGCGTGCGTGCGTGTGCGTGTGTGTTTGCGTGTGTGTGTGTTTGTGAATATATAATTATGTACAGCAATAATAGATTTAGATGAAGCACATTGTTCAGTAATTCAGGTAGCTTAAGGTGATTATGTATCTATTGCTAAATAAAAAATAAACAAAATAAACTGATAACTTAATCTAAACTGCTACTACTACTATTATTAGAGTAATATACTAATTTGCACGAACATGTTAAACGTGTTTTACGATATTTAGAAAGTAAGTAGCTAGTAAAAGCAAAAATTGTAACACGGGGTGCTTTTAGAGACGAGAAACTGGAATACTGTAAAAATGATCGTTATACATATTAAATCTTGCATACTATAGACCTAAAATTTCGTTTAAGAAAGCCCAGAATTTTTTTTTTTGTTTAGTGGCTCTGGAAGCTTAATGAAGGAGTCATTACCGAATGACGATTTTCCATCAGCCTCTTGCAGAAACAGCTATAACATCGTATTTACTCCATAAGCTTCCGGGCCAATGTCAAAGTAATATTCCGTATACTATAAAAATCAACATGTAATCAATCACAAAACTACATTGAAACAAACTAAATTGTTTCACAAAAATATTTTCACAAGACTCGCCCCTAAATATTGTAAGTTGATTTCTTATGTCATATGGCTATATAAATCAAAGGAAAACATTTTGTTACGTTACAATTTTGCTTTAAAATTTTCCTGGTTAATTCAATACCCGCTCGAATAAATTCCGTTGCTACTGTTAAATCCTTTAACATAATTGCTTGGAAACGACAAGTTTCTGCTATAATTAAATGGTTTATATCGTGTTTTAGGTAACCTTCAATTTGTTAAAACTTCCGATAGCGTATAATTGCTTCTTATGTGTTTTCCATCTAAACATTCGTCTACATAGTGTATTGCACTATCTGATGAATCCCGGGTTTTCCAGTTTCAATCGCGCTTCGATAAGCAAAGATTTACAGTTCGAACTCGTGTTATTTGAACCCATTTTGAATTTGATTCGGCAGCTTGTGCGTTGAAATATTTTCTACATTATTCGTCACAGTACTTTGAAAGCAATGCACGTTTTTTTTGTTCGACAGGTAGGAGGTATCTGCGTGCATTGGTGAGTTTTCCCGCACTTACCCATTCTAATCAGATTCTCTTTTTAGCTCTTAACTGGAGGCCAAATGGGTTCTTTCTTTATGTAGACCAACTGCTTTTGTCTGTAGACTAACCACTTTTGTCTGTAGACCGCTGCTGTAGTTACGGTGGCAGGGTGAATGGTTTCTGACTACCATGGCGTTGCTGTGCTGACTCACCCCGACGGATTGCAAGTTAAGTATCCAGACACATATAGGTATACAACTTGTTTTCTTTTGTGTATATCAATGGTATATTCCGTACCAGGGTTTGGTGTAGTTACGTGATAGCAAACGTGACACTGTAGGACTATTGTTTGTTGCTGCGAATCGATATTATCGCTCTACAGGTGTGATGTACCATTGTTAAAAATGTTTGACCGACACACACTTATTCTTTTCTACTGATTGGTTTATTGTACAAATGGTGTTATGTACAATTTAAAAAGTATGTTTGCCAAAAGCTCTAACACATTAATTCTTTCCTACTGATTAGTTTATTTTCCAAAAAGTATTGGGTGCAATTTTAAAAACGCTTGACAAAAGCTCTCACATGTTTATTTACTACTGATTAATTTTATTTTGTGTAAAATACGAGATGCGCACTTCGTATCTAAAATACGTAGCAATTTTAAACTATGGTTTTTATACATTTCACCTTGGCCGCGCACTATTGTGAATAATTAAACTATAGAATGAAATAATTCATTCCTTATAAAAGTATAATAATAGTTGTGAATCAAATTTAAAAAACTAGGGGAATTCCGGATTTGAATAAAGTTACTCTGTGTACTCTAAACACAGCTTCTTTCTCATGCAATTCATTTGACGTCCTCTATCCATACTAACCCTACAGTTCCAATCCTGATAAATTCGCCAATGATAAATGTGAAATACTGAAACGCTAGTTGTACACATCCAATTTGGTAAACTTGATGTGTATGGGGATTAAGTGGCTTTGTAGCAATTAATTTATTTTGAAATAGATAACGCTCCTAGTCTAGTTTAAAATATGTAGTTTCGATTTTTAGAAAGTAGTTTAGTTAAAGAGTGGAAAGTCTTACCTAGTTTCCGCGCTATTTCAGTGAGTACAACTCTCCAAACCTTTCTTTTGGCATGAGGAAATATTTGTCAATATAATCCTGTTAGTACAATTGGCCATTTCTATGGTTACATGACCTGCTCGTTTAAAAATCCATACAGTTGAGCTACTTATTTTCGCTGAAAACCGTTATTATCCCAATTTACTTTTATTAGCGTACAACGCGATGACGAATCCGATGTGTTTTTCAAATTAAATTATCAGTTTTTATTTCGTTGAGTTAGGTCGTGAATCCCATACTTTATTTAAAACAAACTGAATTAAATAATGGTTTATTTTTGTATTGATTTAGGGTTATTATTCACTAGACGACACGGAAGAAATTGTTACCTGTTGGTTTGTTGACAGTACACTACACTGGTGGCACGAGTCCGACACACTGCACATAACATTAACATCAAACCGATCGTTGGTGTATATTAAGCCAAGCCTCATTATTACCTACCTAATCATGTATACATAATGCCGCTAAATACCTCCTAAATTTGATTAATAGCGAGATAGTTGTTTCTAAACACCCCATTTGTATCATTCAACACGGCACAAAAAAGCGTTTAACATACTAGAATTTAAAACTTTCCAAAAACCGAAAACTGCGACTAATGCCAATCGTTTTTTACAGTTACATAACTTCCTTAGTTTGGAGACTATAAATAATTTTACCGGATAGTAGTAGAAATGGAAAGACTGGAACCTGTCGTAACACTCTTATTCCGCCCTTTTATCAAGACTTTCATCTCAGTGAAATCTCAACCTTTCTATTTTTAGATGATTACCCAATTAAAATTTTTTCTGGAGGTTTTACTTTTGATGGAGTTTTGCGCCTAAGATCAACTCTGCATTCCGAAAGCCGGAAAACCAAAATATAGGAAGCACATCGAACGACGTAAGAATGACATTCCTACCACGAGATAATGCTACTCGTTACGTCAGAAATCATTAGCATAACGCATCTACACTTGTTACGTTAGTAGTACCAATCTCAAGCTTCTATAGCACAAAATTTGCACCCATACGATATACACGCGGAAATCTTTTTTTTATACCTATAAGGAATTAACAGGCAAATTCTTTCGCAATATTTGCAGAAATATTTTTTAATTAATCCTAGAGTGAGCCATGTTACACCATTTTTTCACAAAGTAATCTTTTAATCTCTTCAAAGAACATATATCACTATGCATCATTTTTACAGATTAGACGAACGATGTGTTACCTAAAAGTGCGAAGATTTTCCATTTGTATAGAAATAAGGTACATTTCGCAATTTACGGATATCACCATTCTGTAAACTATAAACCTTTAACCCTTTTGCCAGGAATGAAATGAAATCCAACCACATTGCAAATTTAATTTACAACCTTGTTTTTAGTAAAATATCTTTGCATTTAATAACAAATTTTTCTTTATAACAATTTGGCACTCCGATGGGATCACCGCTTTCAACTGTAATAGCTCAAATAGTGATAGATAATCTTTTAGAAATTGTAATTCGATGACTACTATTTGTAAAGGTCTTCTTAGTAAAATATGTAGATGACAGAATTTGTCCAATAACACCAAATATAATACAAAATGCATTAGACATCTCAATAGTTTTAACAATCATTTTCAGATTACACACGAAATAGAAATTAACAATCAAAATACCAAATATAAGAAGTAATACCAACATATCTATTTTTAATTGTTACAAAAAACCATCTCATTCGGATCGATACATTAATTTGAATTCTAACCAATGCATCCAACGTAAAATTAATACCGCTCTGGGACTAAAAAATAGAATTGTTAAAATCTGTGAACAAGAATTCATCAATAAAAACGTACATGTTTTAGAAACAACAGTACAAAATAACGAATACCCTAAATTATTTATAAAAAAAATGTTGAACCAAAATACACAACACAACCAACAAAAAATAAAGAAAACAAGCATGCTCATAATCTATAAAACCTAACCACGTATTCAAGAGCTGACTCCTTAGCAAAAATTATTACAATTCCTCTACTAAAATCACTTTTAAGAAAGTAAATCAATCAATAACCTATTCACCAAACTAGAAAACCCAACAGAATAGATGTTTTATAGTAATATACAAAAATTCAATGTAGTTGCAATAGTTTTTACATAGATCACATAAGCCAGTGGTTGAAAAATAGAATCACCCAACACAATCAGACGCTAATATAGGAAAAAAGTTATGTGCATTATCTTAACCACATATAATGTACAAAACACCCACCAACATATTCAGCAACCATCATTCTTGATACAGAAGAAATAAACTCCCATGTACAACTTTTAGAATATATATATATATATATATATATATATATATATATATATGCTGTGATATACTCCTGTGAATGCGGGAACTGGGTCCTTTCAACAAAAAAATTCTAGTACCACCGATTGGGCGTCATAAACTGCTGTGATCCTGTTTTCGCCTCGGCTGCTCACCTAATTTTATAAACCTCCTCATTCATAAAATTAAACAACACATTCCTACCACAAACATCAACGTTAACTCTATTTACATCAATATTCAGAATACATTAAATTTTCAAATTAAATTTCAGCATAAAATTCAGTTTTAAAAGAATTTCAAGATTAATTTTATTATCATTTTAATGTGCATCCAGAATTAAAGTCCTTGTTGGATGCCTACTAATTAATATAACAATATAAGCAGACCGGAGTCTGAGTATAAAGGGAGCATCTACCACCCCTTTACGTTAATTAACCAGGTTCGTCTAATTGAGCTCAAAGACATACCCAAATTTTCATCATATTCCCGAACATCAATACTAAATACCGCCTTTCTACTTAAACAAGCAAATTTCATCTTAAAATTAAAATTTTATGGTTAGTACAATTTCACTAATGTCCATTTAAAGTAAATCAATTATAAAGTTATTCAACACACACAAAAATATCAACGTTCAACCAAAATAGTATAAATTACCTGAAGTTTACTGCACTCGTAGCTTCAAGGTACATCGTCCCTTTTGTTAATCACACCATTCCAACTGGATTATATTTACAACTTCTGATTCTCAACGCTTTTCAAATTTTCTCCATCACCATTTATTTAAAGTTGTTTCTGGGCTTTTCCGGAACTCATCTGTGTATATCTGACCCTTGTTTGTGGATCCAGACACATTTATGAACCATTTAATTATTCACCCCCGCAAAATAGCAAAGAAATTCATACTTCTTTCACCAAGATACGCCAAAACTGCCTACTTGTATCTAAGTGCACTCGAGTACATTTATGTTAGCACGTAAATAACAAACTATTTTGAATCACTAAAATATACGAGCAAACTTTAAATTATTTTATCAAACTAAAATGCACTGTTTAACATCTTCAATCAAGTCGCGGATGTAAGAGAGCTTGTTTATCTTCACCTCCGTATATATAGAAGTTAGCCTGTCTGTCGGTCTGTTCCCCAAAACGGCCAGTTTCTAGAATTTCGCATGCTCTGTTCCCAGTCCGTAGCCCGCGCGTCGGTTTTTACGAATTTTGCTCTCGCCCCAGTTAAATCTCAGAAAATTTCCACACGGCACGCAACGTCTGAGAATACCTAATTAAATTTTATACAGAAATCGTTGTTTCTACCTCTGATATTTGCATCCTACTTTCAACCAATCGTGACCCTCGTGACGTTGCTTAAATCACGCCTTTTACTATATGTGTCTCGGTCTTGTGCATATTATCTGTCTCTATCTAACCTGTTCTTATTAGTGCAAATTGATATTCCTTATTATCGATTCTTTCAGTCCATGTGGACTATCTGGGTTAAATAACCCCGTATCGCACCTTCTCGTGAATATTAAGCCACGGTTTCTCCAAGATTCTTTGAAACCATTTGTTATCTACAAAATTTTCGCCGTACATGACATTTAAACTACGCAGGTGTTCAAACATAATATTAATTCTCAGAGCTTTATTTTCTGGTATTATAATCTTGGATTTTCACAGACTTTTATGCTTATTATTAATAATGGTTTAATTAACTCCAACTAAAATTGACTTCTATCCTTTCATTTTTAGCGAATACAAATTGAATGTTAATTATTATGTGTACACTTTGTTTAATACCGGTTACTTAAAATAGGGTTAATTAATATAAATTTTGCACGTAATTTCCATTTGTTTCTTTTTTAGGAATAATTAAATTACACGCAGAGCTTTTTAATACTGTTTCTTTTGATATAAAGCGTCTTGTACATGATTTAAATCTCTGATTTTTACTGAAACTAATAAATTTTTATGCTTCACGGTTTTAATAACGCGTATTATTTAATAATATTCATTATACACGGTGATTAAAATTATTTGATGTGATTATTTAATTTTCTACCCTGGTCTAAATATGAGTAATATATATATATATATATATATATATATATTGCTATGATAAAGGGGTTATTTAGGGGTGTATTCAGTCGTAAGGGTCGCGTAGTAAATGTAAATAGCAATAGGAATTCAAAAACTGCATTTGTTTAGCATGAAAAATAAATAATGCGCATATTATGCAAAAAGCAAACATTTAACACCCTGTATAAGGACCGCAATTAACTTTAATCAATGCATGTTTTTCAATTATAGAACACATATTCAGCAGAAAGATAATTATACATGCAATTAAACTACTTCAAGAAGCGTTTATAAATTTATAAACAAATAGATACGCATAGAATAAAAAAAAACTTAGTAAGTCATCACGCAATTAAGCATCCGATAAAGAAAGAATATAGTAAAACGCTTTAATAAAAAACGCACATTTTAAAATAAGTTTTAAATACAAGATATGAACAGAAACATGTTAATATACATCATTCATATTACATCGATTTATTAGTTCAATTCCCCAAAAGCTTTATCTACCAAACAAGAGCCATACGCTAAATTAAAGACCAAGGTAAATTAAAATTTTTAGTAATAATAATAAAACAAGCGGTCAAAGATCGTGAAATAATAGAAATACGAGTAGAATACGTAGTCATGGAATAGTTTCATCAGAATTAAACTCCTAGGAATATCTAAAACAACCTATGGTTGGCTACAAGACTTTGAACAACAGTTCAGATAAATCAATGAAATTTAGATAGCATAAGCTATATAACGTCCAGCGTTTGATAAGAGGCTCAGTCTCAATTTGAACCACGTCGAAGCTGAATCACTGTTACTCAAAAATTTACGCGTAGAAATAAACTTCAAATTAAATTATTAAAATTTGTTAAAAGTGGTGTTACATGATATTTGAGAACGAATTATAATGAAGATATATGAAAAAGCTTTCTCCGTTTGCTGAAAACCATCCAGCAATCTAAGTTGCACCAGGGAAATTTAAGTTGCACCCGAGAAATCTAAGTTGCGCCCGAGAACTCTAAGTTGCATCCAGGGAAATATGAGTAGCGCCCTAGAAATTCAAGTAGAGCACGAGGTAAATTTTGGAAAGAAAAATTAACAATACTGAATAAAATTATTGGTTCAAACTCACGTGAAAGAGCACAAAGCAGAGCATTGTTTTAACGAAGCAACTCGATTGCAGATAATAAAGGGGTGTTAGTCCACAACACGTAGCAGCAGACCAAAGGGGAAAATAAAAAACACACCAGAAAAACCACAGGTCAGGACTAACAAGTATAAAACATTATTTCAAACTTTAATTTAAATACTGACTATATTTTTCTATTTTGTAAGAAGTCAACAAAAATATTTTAATTCGTAGAAATTTACGTAAAACGGGGGAAAGGTCTTGAACGTTCTAGATTTTCCAGTAAAAGCGTCGTTTTTGGTAACTTTAAATTAAAGAAAGGGAGATACAATTTTTGGGATAAATAATCTAAATATTATTAATTGATTTAAGGGGTTATTTGTCATATTACAAAACTGTGAAGTGTAGATATTTTTTTTATAATACAAATATTGATCGACTTCGTTTTATCATTCTAAGCAGGTAAGATTTAAACGAAAAAAGGTAAATTATTTGATCATCGTAACGTTGTGCACTCTGTGTGAATTAAACTGGGCTAGCCGTGGCATAATTAAAATTAGAATATTAGAAAAATACAGAGCGGTGGCAGACAGCAGGAAGCTGGACGTTTATCACATCGGCGTGCGGCGTTATCATATCAATATATATAGCTAACTCTATTTAAAATAAACATTTGGGCTTTGCATAAAAGTCTAAGTTATTGTTTCATCTTATTAATTGTAATACGTTAGTATTTATCAATCTTTTTCGTTCTAACCTTCACGCTTGAGTATTCAATTTTCTTTGCTACAATTCTTTTATTTCGAGCTCCTACAATTGGGTTGCAATATATCTCTTTGGTATTCTAGCCCCACGTTGATGCGTCATATAATTTCGCTATGATAACGCCACACGCCGATGTAATTAACGTTCAGTTTCCTGCTGCCCGCCACCGCTCTGTATCTCTAAAAAACCTAAAATTTAAATATGCTCCGATTAGCTCAGTCTAATCCACACAGAGAGTACAGCGTTACGATAACAAAAAATTTAACTCCCGTTTATCTGACACTTTCCTACTTAAATGAGACAAACGAAATTGACCAAGATTTGGATAATGACACAAAAATATATACACTTTATAGCTTGATAATATGATTCACTATTCGACAAAACAATCTTTGTTTGGTGCTTCAATACGTAGATGCAAATCAATGCAAATTGATGTATATTTAAATTCAGATTTATTTGCAAATTTACATTTATGTACCAAATTGAAGTTTTAAACAGATCATTACTTAAATTTTTACCTGGAGTTTTACTCAGAATTTTTCCCACATTTCTCCTTAGAGCCCTAAATTATAAATATTAAAATTATGTTTAATTAATATGCTTTTACTTACGTTTTCCAGTTAACGGCCGGTCGGTCAATTTTTAAGGCATGCTATAGGTAATTGTTTATTCTTTGGTCTTCCTCCGATATGAATTTGATAATAGCTTGTTGAAATAATGTTGTCGGTTACGTAGCATTCAAATTCTATATAGTGCAATCCTATACCCGCGTACTTTCACCCGTCTTGTTTTGTTCCGTTGTAGGAAATTTTAATTCAACCTTTCACGTAGACAAACTTATAGCTTCTATTTTTGTCAAGATAATCTTTCCGGTTTTAAATTTACTCCATGTTAAAAATCACGTAGGCAAAATTTCTATAATGACGTAAATTTAAATGCGTTTATTTACATCCTGCGTTTCTGAAACGTGCTTGTTTTCAAAGGTGCGTTTATTGCAAAAATGCTTTGTTATATTTTTGCACTATTGCGAGTATATTTTAACAAAATTCGTATCATGATTTTCTAGCTTTCGAAGCTCTTAATGCGTATTTATTTAGAATTTATGTATGTTTTTCTGGTTTAGAATGAATTTGATTGCGTACAGAGTTATTTGCTTTACTGAATGTGATTGTATTATTGAAGGATGAACTTCCCTGCATTAATTAAAGTTAACTGCGATCCTTATACAGTGTGTTAGATGTTTGCTTTTTGCATCATTTGCGAATTACGTACTTTTCATGATAAAATTTTCTAGCTTTTAATACTATTTACATGTAGTGTGCGCTTTTATGACCCTATATACCCCTAAATGACCAAATTATCATAGCTTTTTCCCCACATTAGAATATAAAATTTTCGATCAATGCCATTTTTGTTACCCAACGTGTAGTCAAAATCCGCATTTGTCCAAAATTCTTATATTTCTGTTTAATTGTATTAAAACTAATTCCCTTTTTAATCCCTTATTTATACCTAACTAATCTTATACCTATGTTCATATTCTACTCCCCTATTTCTATCTATGCCTGATTTATCTTACAATTTGTACAATTATTCCTATCCTTTGTACGGATAAATTAAATTTATATGGAACTTGCACCTGATCGCTTCCTAATCTATATCCCTAAGCTGGTATGTGTTCCCTGGTCTAGGATATTCTAATAATCGATTCTTGTCTATAAATATGTTTTCAGCACTGATCTGATATCCCAAGAATTTCACCATTTCTTGAAAGACTTCACACTTTTTAGATTTAGTTTTAACCCTGCTATATTCAACTCCAGCAAAATCCTTTCGAGATGTATGAAGTGTTATTCAACGCTATCGCTGAATATTAAAACATCATCCACGTGGTCGATGGGAAATTCCTCGTACGGTCTCATAATACTTTGCATAACCTTCACCAATGCAGCCGTACTCGAAGACAAACCAAAAAGGACCACTTGAAATTGGTAAATATGCCCTTCTACAGAAAAACCCGTATATTTCTTCGACTTTTGCACTAGTGAATTTAGCCAACATGAATTTTTAAATCTATTTTTGTGAAGATTTCCTTACTACCTATCATTGCCAAGATGCTATCCATGGTTGGTGGATAATTGTATTGCGGTTTAGTTCGCTTATTTTTTTTCTCGCATCGAAACATAACCTGATGCTATTTATTATCTTTTTTTTTTGACAACGACCAGTGGATTAACAAAGTGCGTACTCGATTTTTCAATGTTACCCTCTCGTAACATTTGTTCAATCTCTCCTCTCACTCTCGCTGTATGTTGCTGAAATAGGATATAATTTTGTGACAAACGGTTCTGTATTCACTATTTCTAACTTGTGTTCTTAACCTGTGGCAATTCTGGATTCTTACCCTATCAACTCTGAATGTTTTTTTAATAATGAATTAACCCTATCTTTTATTTCACCTAGACACTTAATTGCTTTCTCTGTTTTACCCCCCATTATTTAATTCACCCTCAAATTGATTTATATTTAAGCAGCCATTTTCGACTTCTATGTCGACCTCTTCGTGCCATTTAATATATTCCCCCTTGTATCTTATTTCCTTGACTTTCAGTATTTATTCTTAACCCCAGCTTATCTATAATGTCCATCCTAAATATAGTGCCCATCTTCAAACCAGGTACAACCATAAATTCATTCTCAAATTTCACGCTTCCTATTTCACATTTCAGAATTACCATGTTATTTATGCTCGCAAACTTCTTAGTGTTTGGTGCTACCAAGTTACACTTTCTTACAGGTATTGTCTTCTCCATTAATTTTTCCCTTTTAACAAAATCTTCCGCAACGAGCGACGCTTCCGTTCCTGTATCAATGAGTACTTTAACTACATTACTCTCCACATTTAAATTAACTATTGGTAATAAGTTCTTGTTTAATTCATTTTCCACTTCATGTTTAATAAATTTGCGCTGATGTGGGTATCTGTTTATCCTTATGGGCTTGCTTGGTTTGTCTGTATTTAAAAATTTTGAGTTGGTGTGGATGGTCCTGCCTGACTCGTGATTCCAGCGTATGTGCGGTTAGTTCTCCTTGGTTTTGTTCTTTGTTCCACGTGTTCTTGTCTGCGTATCCTGGTTGTTGTTCTCATCATGGTTGGTCCGCTCCGTTTTTCACCTTGGTATGTTACCCGTATTCCAATTACACCTAAAACCATTATTATAATTATTGTAGTTGCCCCTATTGAATTTCACTCATGGTTGTGATTATTCCGTCGATAATTAACTCTGTCCATTTCCACACTTCTTTGTGTTTTCGCAAAATTTACGGGTTGACTTCTGGTTCTACTTTCCGACCTACAGTTTGGTCCGAATTCATCATATCGTTGTAAATATTCCAGAAATACATCCCGGTCTACGATGTTTTGTAGTGCGATGTACTGTCTCACTTCCACCTCCAAATGCCCTGCCAAATATTTTATTATTTGATTTTCCTCTAAGGGAAAATCTAGTTGTTTTGCGATGCTAAATTTTCTTATTGCATACAATTCCCGGGTTATTCCTGTATCGTGATTATTTTCAACCATGATCAAGTCATCACTTACTAATTCATACTGTTGCTTGTCCTCCCAAAAGTGCCTTAAAAATTTTTGTTCGAATTCGTAGATAGTTTCTAATTCGCTCTATATTAAACCAAACCATATTTCTGGGCCCTTTTTAACATTGATCTTACTAAATTTAGTTTGCAGTTTTAATATTGTTCAAAAATAATTTTGGATTTAGCTTATTGTCCCCATAGAATTTTGAATATTAATCTTTTGATATGTTTGGTTGGTTTAACCTTATGGGTTCGCTAGCATATTGCATCGTATTCCTATTAAAGTTCTCAAAATCAGTTTTTAAATTTCCTAATTCCCTATTTACAGTTCTGAATCTTATCTCACAATTCCCCTCAACATCTTGTACTTTTGCATCTAAATTCGTAATTCTCCCGTTTGTCTCCATCTCTTGGCTTCATTTAACTCTTATAACCTCGTCCCTCACGTAGCCAAAGTCCTCCATAATCCTCACAATTTTACTTTGCATCTGTACTTTCATTTCCGTGATGGTTAGATTAGTTTCCCTTAGAGCATCGCTTAAGGTCTTTATTTCCAAGCCTAATTTTTCCCCAAATCAGCCAAATTTTGCCCGTTTCTATTAATTTTTGTCGTCATGTTCTTCATAACCTCTTGATTTTTATCTATCTTATCATTTAATGCTAATAACATCGACATCACTCTTGATTCTTGTGAGGTCTGCTGTTCCTCGCTGTGGCTCCTTTCAAATATTCTCTCTGCAGTTTCAGTTTGTGTATTTTGCAGGATTATACTTTCCGGGGATCCTATCTCCACCCATTCATTTTTCAACGCTTCTCTAGCTTCCTGCATTCTTTTGTCCATTTTGGATGAATTATATTTACAATAAACTTTAATACTAAATTGACTTTAAATTTATTTGTTGTCTGCCTGTAATCCTTAATTTTAATTAATATATCATTTTCGAGTTTTTCTAGCTCCTATGATTGTCGGTTTAAAAATCTTTTTTCGTTCTATCCCTTACGCTTGGGTAGTCAATTTTCTTTGTTACAATTCTTTTATTTCGAGCTCCTACGATTCGGTTGCCATATATCTTTTTGGTATTCTAGTCCCACGTTGATGCGTCATATAACTTTGCTGTTATAACGCCGCACGCCGATGTAATTTACGTTCAGTCTCCTGCTGCCCGCCGCCGCTCTGTATCTCTAAACAACCTAAAAATTAAATATGCCCCGACTAGCTGTGTCTAATACACACAGAGTGTACAACGTTACAAAGAATTTATCCCCCTTTTATCTATCATTTTCCTAATTGAATGAAACAAACGAAATTGGCCAAGATTTGTATAATGACAAAAAATATATACACTTTACAGCTTGATAATATGATTTACTTACTATTCGACAAAATAAACCCCTGAATCAAAGTAATAATGATATCAATTTGTTAATCCCCAAAATTTTAGCTCCATTTAGTCAGTTTAAAGCCAGCAAAAATGACACTGTGTACTATTGCAAATACCCTTGAACGTTCGATGACCTTTCCCTTTTACCTAAATTTTCACGTATAAAAAGATTTTTGATGACCCTTTACATAAATATTCTGGTATAATAGTAAAAAGTTGTAAATGTTCAATAAAAAAGAAAACAATGCCTTATGTTATTAGATAATGTTCTGACCTGTAGGTTTGCTTGCGTGTCTTTTTGTTTTCTCTATTCTTGGATCTGCTACTGCGTGCTGTTGACCAGTACCCCTGGATTGCTCTCAGTTGAGTTCACTTGTTGATTTTATAGTACCGCTTGGCCAAACACCTATTCAATGCTTAGAACAATCCTCCGGTTTGTGCTCCGATGCGTAAATGCAAACCAATATTTTTATGCAATTTTAGATCGATGTATATTTAAATTTGGATTTATTTGCAAATTTAGATTTATGTACCAATCTAGAGTTTTACCCGGGCCTTTGCTTAGATTTTTACCTGGAGTTTTACCTAGATTTCTCCCTAGAACCCTAAATTATAAATATTAAAATTATGTTTAAGTAATAAGCTTCTACTTACGTTTTTTAGTTTTTCACGGCAAACTGCTCTCGTATATTTTCACTATTATTAATTTAAAAACTTGTCTATCACGACTTCCACGTAGTATAATTATTTACTTTTTCTATGTTCACTTTACGTAAATTTTTTATTTCAACTGCTATGAAACGTGGTCTTGTTGATGGAAAACTGATTGTTTATCGAATTTATGTGGTATTTAAAACAGCGCCTCCATCTGACATCATTGGTTATCCGCGTCCTTCGGTCAAAGGTTAAGGCATGCTATATGTTATTATCCATACTTTGAGCTTTCTCCTGTTGTAACCCTCCATTGTCTCATCTTAATCTATAGTAAACTATGAGCTAAAGTTATGAGTACCTTTATATTTTGTAGTATCTGTCCAGTGGATTAAACCTTTTTGATACTCTTCTGTCATATTATTCTGTCAATTGTTTTTGTCAGCCTTAATAATTTTAAAAGTAATCTTGTTATTCAGTTTGAAATTTAAAAAGAAACTTGCTATGGAGTTGTTATCGTTTAGTTTGGTAAAAATGTGGCTGCCTTGAATAGTTCCTCCTTCTTCTTTCTTAAGCTTTCAATAAGATCAAACATAACTGGTGAATTCTGTACTGCAGCAACATTATTTGTGTGTTTTACAGAGTTTCACTTTTAATATTCATTTACTACCACTAGATTGTTTTTCTGGTTAGTAATTAAATACACCAAAGGCGAGTTCTAAATTTATTATCGGTCATTAAAAACCCCCCCTCCTTCGTTTTGTCCTTGAGATTTAACATCCAAGAGTCCTTGCTTTGAGCTACCCTGGAGCCCTAACAAGTCATCGTGCTACCAAGGAACACTATAATAAACATTAAATTCAGAGTTTTCATATTGTACCGTGACACGGTATGAATTTGATAATAGCTTGTGCGAAATGATGTTGTCGGTTACGTAGCATTAAAGTTCTATATAGTGGATTCCTATAGCACGTGTACTTTTACCCGTCTTGTTTTGTTTCGTTGTAGGAAATTTTAATTCAACCTCTCACGTGGATAAACTTATGTTTTTTATTTTTGTCAAAATAATCTTTTGGGTTTTAAATTTACTCCATGTTAAAAATCACGTATGCGAAATTTCTATAATGACCTAAATTGAAATGCGTTTATTTACATCCTGCGTTTCTGAAACGTGTTTGTTTTGAAAGGTGCGCTTATTGTGAAATGCTTTGTTATTTCTTTGCACTATTACGTGTGTATTTTAACAGAATTCGTATGATGATTTTCTAGCTTTCGATGCTCTTAATGCGTATTTATTTAGAATTTATAAATGCTTTTCTGGTTTAAAATGAGTTTGATTGCGTACAGAATTATTTACCTTACTGAATGCGATTGTATTATTAAAAGATCAGCTTCCCTGCATTAATTAAAGTTAACTGTGATTTATATACAGTGTGTTAGATATTTGCTTTTTGCATAATTTGCGAATTACGTACTTTTCATGATAAGATTTTAAGGGTTTCTAGCTTTTAGTACTATTTACATGTAGTGTGCGACCCTTCTGATTCTATGTACCCCTAAATAACCCATTATCATAGCATTATACATATATATATATATATATATATATGCATGTGTGTATATATATATATATATATATATATATATATATATATATATATATATAATACTGCGGAGACTTCTGTTCGAAACCCCACGCTTTGGGTGGCATAATTGCTTTGCATCTACCTGGAACAAGTATGTTAATTCGTGCCCCACACTTTGGGCGTCATAAATGCTTTGAAGTCCCCTTATTTGAAACCCCACGCATGCGAACCATAAATACTGCGGAGTCTCGCTAGAAACGAGCCCTACTGTTGGGACGACGCGCTACAACCTAAACTTGCATTCAGTATCACTTACACTTTCAACCGTCTGAAGATGCTCTTCGTGTAGAACGCCAAACCTCCAGCTTTTTGCTCTGCATCCTTAGGGATATTCGCCACAGCTTCTCAGCTGCTTTCTGAAAATACTACCCTACTATTCAAAGAAAGAAATTTGGACTACCAAAATTACATCGCACTTTATTGTAACATCAAATCACTATCCAAAAATCGTTGTCTTAACATTCTTAATTCACACTTCGGATATCTAACAACCATCTTCAATTCTAAATGAAATCATTTTAAAATATAATAATTTCAAAATATGTCTATATACATCTATAATTATTAAAAGTAACTCGGCTTATCCCTACATATTATTTTAAAACTCCAGGTATAATACGAGCTCATAGTAAAAACCTTTCTGTACCTAAGTGCTACTTGCTGCACTGAAAAATTATCAAAAACCCGTTTACTTTGTACAAAAGCCAATATTACAGACTCATTTTATAATACATAAATATATTTTCAAATAATTCCTTATCCAAGGTAAATAATCAATTATTATGTCCATACAATTCAACAAAATCCACCCAAAAAAGCACAAAATGTCATAATCACCAAACAATCACAACAGTTAAAAAGTTTTTATAAAATTTAGTTACCTGGAATGTAGCACAACCAGATCTCTGCCCTGAAACCATCTCTGACGTAGTCCTCCTTAATGACTACACGTACAGAAATCACCCCAAGTCGACTCACACCATCATCTATCCAGATCTCTCTGCATCCAATCTACGGGATTTCCAAACTATTGTACATCCGCTAGTGTCCCATCAACATCCACTACTCCATGTCAGTGCACAACAAGCATCTCCAACCAAAAATAAGAATAAGTCTACTTACATTCATCAAGCTTCGCTTTTAAAAATGTATTTTATACACCTCACGACTGCTATCTTAAACTTGCACCAACGTGTGCATATTTAATTTATTGTAATTATAATCTCAAACTCACTAGCCACGTAACTAATTTATTATTGTAGTTCATAGCTTGGCTGAAGATCGAAAAAAAGGAGAGAAAGTTTACCGCCTACTCTTAGTTTATATAGACTAAAAATGCCCCCCTCCCCAACCCGAATCGTTTCACACTACTCCACTTAACACGCTTTCTTGGTAGCCTCTGTTAAATTATCTACTGATTCCAAAAAAAGCGATTAGATTCGTCAAAACACCGCATGTTTGATAACGAGGCACCTGCGAGCAGGCCACAATTATTTGAAAGCAGAGACATCAGAAACTACTTTAAATGCAAATATTTGATTGGTTAAAATTAGCGACGAGCTTGTAGGCCATACCCACTGACGAAGTAGGAGATCAATGATATATTAGCATGGACGGTAATAACGAACTCGGTTTTCAACTCAACAAACGCCGAGGTGCGCCACTCTGAAACAAAGTGTGATACGTAATAATAATTTAAAGTGAAAAATTGTATAAGTGCAACTAAGATGAAAATTATTATTGCCGATTAAACGGCTCAGATTCCGGGGCGAATAATAAGAAATCTAAGTTCGGGAGAATAGATGGTATTCTAAGTCCGGGGAGATTGATGAGAATGAATTGATAAGAAGTAATAAGTCTGAATGAGATGACAATAAATTGGGGTGCATAAGTATAAGTTTAATAATGGTAGTCCAGAGGGTGATAACAATAATTTAAATGCAATGGTTTAAGCGTGTGGATAGACAATATTTCGAATGGACATGTAATAATTCTGAATTGGGGGAAAATAATTTTATCCAAATGGATGGCTTAATGCATGGAAAATATTAGCTGATAATGGATGCGTCAATAGCGAGAAGGAAATAGCGAAGAAAATAGACCAGGTTAGATTTTTAGTTATCAGACATTATATTTCTATTTTTTTATTTGAATATTGAATTTGCTTAATATAAATGAACGTGACGAAGTCAACAAAACAGAGGACTTGCATACGTATAAAGTGCGTTATATGATAAGAGGTTTTGAACGTTCCACACTTCTTTTTATAAAAACAATAGGTTTCTTGATGACTTTAGATTTGATTAAAAAGTATATGATTTTTGATAAATGAGATTTACAACATTAATTAATTGAAAAGTGTATTTTAAATAATTTACAAAAACTGTACATAATATTTGTTTCATTATATAAAAAATTGAATTAACTTTATTTTATAATTCCAAATAAATGCTAGTAGAGGTCATAAGATAAAAGTAATGGGATGATTTGATAATTTAAACAATAAAGGAGGAGCTATAAGTTGAATACGCCATTGATAACGAGTAAGGCGGTAACATATCAAATTTTGTTATTGGTCGACAAGGTCGGTTCAAGATAAAATCCAGTTAAGTTCATGGAGGGAGTTCATAGCAATACTTATATGACAGTCCAACGTCCGAGATTGATAAATCCAGTTAATACATAGCAATATTTATATGTCGACCAAATGATGGGGCGCGAATAATTTAGGGAGCATAGCAATATATATATATATATATATATATATATATATATGTATATATATATATATATATTATAGTGGTTTTTATATTGTTAAAAATAAAAATAAACGCAGCAATTTCAAAACACCCTGTATAAAGGAACAAACAGAAATTACGTGCGAAATTTATATTAATTAATTCAATTTTTAAGTAACGGGTATTAAACAAAGTGTACAAATAATATTTCATATTTAATAACTTTGCTAAAAATTAAATGGTAGAAGTCAATGTCATTCATTATTAATTTAATTAGAGTTAATTGAACAATTAGGGATATATAATAAGCTTAACAGCCTGTGAAAACCCAATGTAAAACGCGTTGGTAACAAACGGCTAAAAGGAGGGTTAAAAATACCATGAAACAAAGCTCGGAGAATTGTATTTAAAACGTTCATTAGGAGCGCACACCTGCAAACTTTTAAATGTCAGGTTCTAATAAATTCGAGCAGATCAACATGCAAATTCTACGTATATTGGGAACGAGTGAATGTTTTAGTAAGAAATACAAAACGCTTTATTTAAAAGTCACGTCGCTAGTCCACGTGGGTTTAGATAGCCGATAGTCAAAAATATCGATTTGTACCACTCAGACCAGATTAGAAAGGAACGGATAAAACGCATTAGTAAAAGACACTAATAATAAAAGGAGAGGTTTGTGAAGCGTCACTAGGTCTATAATTGGTTGAAATGTTTAGTCTAGTTTGAAACGAGCAAGAGCGTAGTGTAGCGTATTATTCTGGAAATTGTATAACGAGGTATTAAAATTCGTGGAGTAAAAATGGGGTTGAGTGCAAATTTGCGAGAACGTGTTGTTGTAGATAGGGGATTTCGGATGAAAGGATGCCAGAAGGTGGCGGCCTAAGAGTATAAATGCTTTTAGAGAACGTGGTAGGGGCCCTTTAAGTTTTCGAGCGCTCAAAAGAACATATCGCAGTAACACGAGTTGTGAGTATTACAAAATCAATTTAATTTATTATAAGGTGATAGTCTCGTAATTAAATGCGCGGTTAAGTGTGCCGAAATTATTTTTAATCGAGATGTCATCTTCAATTATAAACAACTCGTGTCGCGCTTTAAATAAAGTGGTTCGAAGCATTTAAATTAAAGAAGAAATAATTGTAAATGGAATTTGGAATTGGTTACACCAGGGAGGCCGCGTTTGCAGTTCAATGGAGATGGAGTTTTTCTAGTAACCGCTAGAAACGAACTGCAGAACGGACGGAAGAAATCGACGACATCAACCTCAAAGCAGAGATCTACTATAAACTTTCCAGGTAACTATTTGAATTGTGACTTTTTAAACTGTGAATATTGGAAGAATGTTAGTGTAAAATTTCAAGGTAGTGTGTATTATTACGTATTGAACGTAATAAGTGTAAAACTTTATTATGGTAGTTAACTAAAAAGTTGAAGGTTCTATAAAGCTTATAAACGTTCCATCAGAACATAATATTTTTGTAAAGAGTACATGGCTTTGTTTTGTTATTTGTTTTAAAAAGCATGCAAATGCGTAATTACTGGGTATTCTGAGCTCATCCTACTTCAGAGTTTATTTAGAGTATAAATAAATTGTAAAGAAGGATTTTATAGAAGGTATTAGTCAAGGCCCATTTACTCCGTGTATAATTTCTGTGTTTAATGATTTAAAAAAAATGAAATACTGGACAGTATGAAATAAGGTTTTTCTGAAGTGTAACGGGATTAATGGAATATGAACATTATTGCATTTCATGTGTAAATAGTTAGAAATAAAAGCTTGTATGTTGATTGTATTTGAGGTTTTATTGCTAGAGTGTGTGTATGAGTGAGAATATGCGAGTGAATTTAGATAACCTAAGAGGAGATCCGAATGAGCTAGCCGGAAGCAGTTGAAGAAGGACGTTCAACCAAAGAGGAAAGGAAAACGGGTAAGGATAATTTTTTTTTTGATTAGGTAAATTTTGAAAAGTTTGTTTATTGTCGAATATGAGAATTTTATAAAATTTTCGAATATATTTTATACCGCAATTGCTTAGCCGAGATCCACGGCATAAATTTGACGCCCAATTTGTGAGGCTCGATTAAGTTTAGAATTTACGGCATATATATATATATATATATATATATTGCTGTAATTCTCCGCCCCTCGTTGTTGCGTTTGATTTATAATTGCTGTAGTACTCCACCACGTTTGAACAGCAGGATGTAATAAACGTCCAGCTGAACGCTACCATTCTGTGTTTTTCTCTAATCTTATAATTTTATTATGCCACGGCTAGCTCTTTTTAATTTACACAAAGTGCACAACGTTACGATGATCAATTTTCATATACCCCTTTATGGTTACCTGTTTAAATTGATAAAACAAAGTCAATCAATATTCATATAACAAAAGGAAATAATATTTACACTTCACAATTTTTGTAATCTTTTAAATACACCCTTCAATCAATTAATATTATATTGATTATTTATTCCAAAATTTATATCCTTTTAACTTAATTTAAAGTCACCAAAAACGACACTTTTACAAAAAAATCTGGAACGTTTAAGACTTTTTTATGATTATTACGTAAGTTTTAACGTATTCAATATTCTTGTTGACTCCTTACAAGCTTTAGAGAAAATCAATATATTCAGTGTTAAAATTTATATTTGAAAAGATTCCTTACAACTAGTTAGCTCTGACCTGTAATCTCCTGATGAGTTGTTTTGTGTTGTGGATCAACACCCTCTTATTATCTTCAATCGAAAACCAATGCTTTGCTTTGTACTCCTTAACGTACGTTGAACCAATAGCTTTGTTGCTCCTTATTCCCAAGATTCACCTCGTGCTTTCTTCTATATTTCTCTGGATACGCCTTGGACCTCTTCACTTAAATACCACTTAGAGTTCGTAGGTTTTTTAGTATTATTAATTTAGAATTATTCCACTTCGGATCATGAATTAGAAGTGTATTAGAAGTGCACTGACATTGTATTAGAAATGGACTAGAAGTGGACCAGAAGCCCTATATCATTATAAACATTTAATTTAAATTAATTAACCAATTTCTACTCACGTTTTCTGCAAAAACGGCAAAAGCTCTTCATATATTCTTAACGCAATTCTTACACAACATTATTTTTCACTATAATATAAAATTTACTTATCTGACGCGTAAATATTTGATTAAAGGGTATTGTAGATTCAACGTGTTTGAAATTGAGACTGACTGTTTCGTATAAACTCTGGGCGTTATATAGCTTTTGCCCTCTACATTTGGATTGGTTTTTCAAGCAGCCTTGCAACCAACCATATTTGTTCTGGGCATTCCTAGTATATTTTCAAGCTGATTTCTGATGAAACTATTTTGGAGTTCCGTATCATGCTGTTATTAACTATTGTTTTACGATCCTTGATCGCTTTATTATTGTTATCGTTGCTGGACTTTTAGTTTATGTCTGTTGTTTTGTGTAGATAAAGCTTTTGGAGAATTGTACAAAATAAATGATGTAACACGAGTGCTGTTTTCGTTTATGTATTTATTTAAACTCTTCCTTGAAAGTGCGTTTTCTTATCAAAGCGCTTATTGTTCTTTCTTTCTTACAAGCGTAATTGCATAAAGATTTACTAGGTTTTAGCTTATCTTCTGCGTATCTGTTCTATAAACTTGTTGAACGCCTCTCAACGTAGTTTAATTACATGTATGATTATTTCTCTGCTGAATACGCGTTCTATTATTGGAAGATATGCTTGCTGGCATTGATTAAAGTTAATTACGGTCCATATACAGGGTGTTAAATGCTTGCTGTTTACATAAAGTGCGAATTATTTATTTTCCTGCTAAATAAATGCAGTTTTCTGATCCCCATTGCTATTTACAGTTACTACGCGACTCTTACTACTTAATACACCCCTAAACAACCTTTTATCACAGCAATATATATATATATATATATATATATAAAACTTACATTTAATCTACATTTATATAACCAAAAAATAATTATTATCCCATCACATCGCTTTGGAGTAAGTAGATATATCTTTGTGAGTAAAATCGTGAAACGGTCCCAATACGACTAATAAGAGAACGCCACTCATTGAATACTAACCGCTTTTAATAAATACCTTCTCGAATTAAATTCAAATAAAGGATTTACCGACAAAAAATACAATTTAACTCCCAATTCTCCATTAGCGGATGCAAATCGATGTCAATAGGGCACCAATAACCTGAAACAGTTGTCAATTGACACGTATATCTCATCACGAATCGCGGTAGGTGACGCGACGTAAAGTAACGGAAAACTCAACTCAGAGCAGGGGAAATTAAAAAATATAAAACCAAAGCACAACCTCTCTCTTTGATTGTAAACAAAAAAAAACCACTTTCACTTATTCGTTCGAGTTTTTTTATTGTAAAGCATTCGAATTCTCGTATAAAATTACAATAGAATTTGAAACGGATTTTATGTAAGTTACTACTCTGTTTTTGAAATGCCTGCAACTGAAAAGCAGTGCTCACGCAAAATAATTCAATTGGTAGCTCTTTGTAACTGAAAGCGCTTGATTGGCCTCCAAAGACTGCGTTTAAACCTACATCTGAAAAACAATTCTGGGAATTTTCCATTTGAAATGTAGAACATTGGTATTAAATACCTTACGTAATACATACTGTGTTGCACGGGGTGTACTTATAATTCGCACAGTAACATTGACAATTTTAGAACGATTATGAAAGTATATTAAGAATTTAACACGGGGTGTTTTACAAAGCGTATCGCTTGGCCGTATACCATAAAGTATAACGTTCAAAGCATTACGGAAAAAAATTTGTTGAAAAAGTAGCCATGAGAAATTTCTGAAAAATATTGTTTAACTCTTTAATGCCTGTAATTAATTCCTTTTCCAATCACTTTAAGATTTATATTTCGCAATATTAGTAACCTTGCGCCATTTTAGATTTGTAGAGTGTGTAGTTTTTCGTATACAGGGTGTACCATATATGGCACACTAGGCGCTTCCATTGTGAGAATTTCCTTATTTTTGTATTATAGTTAATGGGTGAAGAAATGACTACAAAATGTGTTATATTTTCGGTCTCTTTGTCGCACGTTGTCGTGTTTAATTTTAAGTCGTAAATTTGTAGTTGTAAATCTAATAGTAAAACTGGCATCCCTTGTTCCCTTATATCCTGTCGTAAAAATTCCTTGTACATGTATAAATAAGTGGGACTAAGGGTAGTAGTGAACAAACACTCTCTCATCGATATCGAAGCAGAACAGTCGGTTTTTCGTTCGATACGTGAGTTAGTCATAGTGCCGCTGAATGTGAATTTATTTGTTAAACCCCTAAAAAACACAGTGCAAGTGCAAAGTAACACGTACTATAATCTCCAATACAGTCCACTTAGTTGAGGAGCAAGGAACTGCAGCTCAGAACAACGAAAAAACCGCGGAGGTAAGTCGATATATAAATTTATAAGACCCCGCGCTGAACAAATGGTCTTCGTCGCCGGATTTAATTAATTAATTAGTTCCTATTCTTTTGCTCCTCATTTGTATTTAATTTAATCATTGTCGTAGTTTTGACTATCTTTAAACGTGTTACAAAGAGAATAACATCCTGCTTGCAAATTTAATGGTAGAAACATCTGGTTATAACGGTAGATTATATGATATATTCCTTACCCTTTGTCGTAAAGATTACTGGTCGGTCGGTGTCTTTTATGTAAACTAAATTTATGAGGGTTTATTGTATTGTAAATCTTTACCTTATTTTTCGTGTCAAGTTAGAGGAACCATTCGGGTTCATGCAACTTGTATAACAAAGGGGTTGGGATTTATTTGAAACTTTAAACATTTTTGTCGGGCGAGCACTGTAATTAGTTGCGTTTGTCCATTAATAATTTAATTTCTTAGATTAATTATTTGTAGTGTATTCGAGTTACGCATTGTTTTTATATTAATTTTTATTGTTGTTCATTAATCATTAGTCAAATATGGTTATATCAATTGATAAAGCTATTCTTGAAGCTAGATTTGTAGTTAAAAGGTTGGATCATATATACACTAAAATTAACCAACCGGATAACGTATCGATTGCTTTAATTAGAGCATCGATTAAAGGTGTCGAGCAAATTGAAACCCACTTCAAATCTTTTTGCAAGGATATTTTCTTTGATGAAGAAAGTGAACAATTGGATGAATTTTCGGCTCTTTGGGTGAAAATCGATAACTATCTATTAGATATTCGTATTATCGCTGAACAATGCGAATTAGATCGGGTAGAAAATAAGCCAAAGGTGGAAAATATAACTAATTCGTTGTCAATAAATACTGTGGTTTGATTGAAACATCTTTCTGTACCGCGGTTCTCGGGACGCATTTCGGATTTTGAGCGTTATAATGCAATTTATGAGCGGTTGATTCACGATAATGTCGGTTTGTCCCCTGTGGAAAAATTTTGCTATTTCGTTGATACACTAGATGAGTCGTCGCGTATGTTAATAAAACATTTGCCATTAAACGATTGTGCGTACGAAGAAGCCTATAAAATCATTACTAATCGTTTTCAGTCCAAGAGGTTATTACTTTCAACATATTTTAATGCTCTCGAAAAGTGCCCTAAGGTCAGTTCCTCAGACTCGCATGCGGAACTCCGGCAATTAATTAGTTGTTTTAATGAAAATATATTCGCGTTAAAGCAGATGGAAATAGATTTATTAGATTTCATGTTGTTTAATCTGTTATCGAAAAATTAGATACAAACATTTTATAGCGTTTTGAATTAGGAAATAGTGACGAGATTCCCTTGTTCAAAGATATAAGGTCGTACATTGAAAAACAATGTAAAGTGTTGGAAATAAATGACATTGCTTCAGGAACATGCTTGAAATCTCGAGATTCCGTGAAAGAAAGAGAAAAAGGAAGGTTTGTTAGCACTTCGGCTAAAACTTCTTTAGTTGGTACCACCAATGATGGTAAAAATTGTATTTTATGTCAAGCTGTGCATCCTATTTATAGATGTAAGCAGTTTCTCGATAAAACACCTCAGGAAAGATTTGAGGTGGTAAAGGTTAAAAATTTTTGTATTAAATGTTTAAATACTTCACATTCGATGAAAAATTGTACGTTAGATCGGTCGTGTAGAAAATGTCATCAGTCACACAATTCGTTACTTCACTTCGATAAACGAGAAAAAATCAATGTATCCACGCAGACAAACTCATCGTCAAAGGTCAGCGTCTCCTTGGAGAGCGGCGTCTAGACTTACTGCTACTAGTAGACCCAGTGAAGACAATCTGTCGTCGTCGGTTGTGCATGAACAACCTGCCACTAGCTCGTTGATTTCGACGTCATTAGAACACACAACCACGCTGTTAGCTACGGCAATGGTGTCGGTGCTTGATTATACAGGAACATTGCAACCTGGTCGTATAATTTTAGATAACGGATCCATGGAAAGTTTTATGACTGAAAGGTGCCGTCAGAAATTTTGTTTGAAGAAACGGAGAGCCAATGCCACTGTTCAAGGACTTGGCTTGAATTCGTCGTTGGTGTCTGGTGTACTATCGTGTGTAGTCAGCCTCTCGGGAGCAAGGTCTCCAGCATATAAAATTGAGTGTTATATGTTGCCTAACATTTGTAATCAATTACCTTCGTCGTCAATAGGGGTCAAGGAATGGTCGCATACTCGAGGTTTGACCTTAGCTGATTCTAATTTTAATATTCCTGGTAAAATTGACATGCTACTTGGAGCGGAAATCTTTGCTCAGGTTTTGTTGAACGAATCTCGTTGGGGTGTCGCTAACGAGCCAGTTGCTATTAAAACAACCTTTAGTTGGGTTTTAACGGGAAAGGTCGTTTCCCCGAATAGTTCTATTACGTCGTTGTGTGCTTTCGTTGAGCCCTTAGACAGCGACATTCGTCGATTTTGGGAATTAGAAAATATTCCCTTAAGAAACACATTTCTCCTGAAGAAGAAAAGTGTGAAAATCAATTTGTGGAAAATTACAGACGTAACAAAGACGGTCGTTTTGTAGTGTCCTTGCCCATTAAAATTTCTGAACCCTCATTTGTGGGTATGAGATCAATTTGTATTAAAAGATTTTTGTCGTTAGAACGTCGTTTGCTAAAAAATCCTGAATTGTATTCAGATAATAAAAAATTTATGGTGGATTATTTGACAAGCGGTCACATGGCTCAAGTGGAATCGCCTGAAAATTCGTCGGTTCATGAGAAAATGTATTACATTCCCCATCATGCTGTTCATAAGCGTGATAGCACTACCACCAAATTGCGTGTGGTTTTCGATGCTTTGTGTCCGGATCAATCCGGAAATTCGTTAAATGATAGCTTGGCTATTGGCCCTGCTCTGCAAAAGGACATTGCAGTCTTGTTATTGCACTTTCGTGTACATCCTATCGTAATTACAGCTGACATCAAACAAATGTATCGGCAGATTTTGGTTAAAGATACTCATCGTGATTATCAACGTATCGTCTGGAGATTCTCTCCGTCGGATCCTATTATGGACTTTAAATTAAATACTGTGACTTATGGAGTTTTGTCGTCGCCTTTTTTGGCCTTGCGTACTGTTCAAGAATTGGCAAGGTTAGAATCGATTAATTTTCCTTTCGTGTCATCGGCATTGGCGAGCGATACCTATGTTGATGACTTAGTCACTGGATGCAATTCGATTGAAGCTGCTAATCAATTAATTGGTAAATTGAATAGTATTTACACTAGTGGTGGTTTTCAGTTAAGAAAATGGAGTAGTAATTGCTCGGAAGTGATGTCCAACTTGAGGGAGTCCCTGTCCAGTTCGGACGCAATTACATTTCGAGATAAAGATAGTGGTTCAATAAAAATTTTGGACCTTTCGTGGCGCGCTCTTACAGATGCATTTTTATACAACTTAGACGTTGAAGAGCGCACTTTCACTAAGCGTAATATTTTGTCGGCTATCGCAAAAATTTTTGTTCCCTCGGTTTGATAGCGCCTTTAGTACTTTTCGCTAAACGTTTAGTTCAAGATCTTTGGCTTTTAGGTCTCGGTTGGGACCAAGAGCCGCCATTGGAAGTCGTACAAAAATGGAAACATTTTTTGGGTGAATTGCCAGCGGTTTCGAATATTGAGATTTCGCGTCGCATCTATGTCATAATTTTAAAAAGGTGGAGTTGCATGGATTCTGTGATGCTTCTGAAGCCGGGTATGCAGCTGTCGTCTACTTTTGTTCGTTCGATTTAGAAGGTAATATTACCACTTCATTAGTATGCGCAAAATCAAAGGTTGCTCCTACTAATCGCGTTCCATTGCCCCGTCTCGAATTGTGTGCTGCCGTACTCTTGGCAGATTTAGTAGATTTCGTCAAAAATACTTATATAGATAGTTTAGCATTTAGTAATATTTTCGCGTGGTCAGATTCTACTGTTATTTTGTCTTGTATTCGGTCTTCCTCGCATAAGTGGAAGACATTCGTTAGCAATCGCATTTCGCATATTCAAAAATGTATTCCTCCATCTTCGTGGTGTCAAGTCCCAGGATAACCCTGCGGATTGTGCCTCACGTGGACTTTTGGCTTCAGACTTGGTTCATCATCCATTATAGTGGACAGGACCTTCCTGGTTAGTGCGTCGTAGCGAAGAATGGCCAGTAACGTCGCTGCCAAAACTTATCGACTCATCTCTGATGGACGTCAAATATCGTACTCGTTAACAGTCGTTATGTCTGACAATTTCTTAGATTTGTTGTTGGATAAATTTTCAAACCTGCAGAAAATTTGTAGGATTATTACATGTATTCGTCATTTCATTCGTAATGTTCAATGTCCGGCAGATTTGCGTTCAAAATATTCTGATGGTTTGTCTCTAGTTCAACAGCAAGATGCTATACATTTATTGATTAAACGAGTTCAAACAAATGTTTTTGCTCAAGACATTGCTAATATTAAAACTGGAAAACTTGTTAGTAAACAGCTTCGTAGCGTTAGTCCGTTTCTAGATAGTCGTGATTTGTTGAGGGTGGGCGGTCGTCTACGTAATTCTGAGTTGTCGCATGATGCAAAATTTCCAATTTTGCTTCCTCGATCGCATCGATTGACTGAAATTATTATCTTAGATTGCCATGAAAGACATTTACATCCTGATAGGGACGATATCGTTCGGATACCTACAATCAAGACAGCCCAAGGGTTAGTTAAACGTCTTATGGTGAAGCTATGTTTACTGCCAATTACTTAATATTTAATGGTATGTACACATATCTTCACTTATATAAGTTGTCGGTTAGGTTTCTTAGTTAATAGCTCTAATTATTTTTAAATATAAAATAAGTCAGTTCATACTTATTTTGGTGGGCGGGATGTTCGGTCTCTTTGGCGCACGTTGTCGTGTTTAATTTTAAGTCGTAGATTTGTAGTTGTAAATCTAATAGTAAAACTGTCATCCCTTGTTCCCTTATATCCTGTCGTAAAAATTCCTTGTGCATGTGTAAATAAGTGGAGCTAAGGGTAGTAGTGAACATATACTCTCCCATTGATATCGAAGCAAAACAGTCGGTTTTTCGTTCGATACGTGAGTTAGTCATAGTGCCGCTGAATGTGAATTTATTTGTTAAACCCCTAAAAAACACAGTGCAAATGCAAAGTAACACGTACTATAATCTCCAATACAGTCCACTTAGTTGAGGAGCAAGGAACTGCAGCTTAGAACAACAAAAAAAAACGCGGAGGTAAGTCGATATATAAATTTATAAGACCCCCCGCGCTGAACATTATATTTATACTAAACGTGTGTTCATATGACAAAAAATGCTATAGACTACACCACTAAAAACTACAGATAATACAAGAAACAAATCACAACTAATTGTACAAAACTGTTATTTTGAAGAATGGTAACTTACAAAACAACCAACACACAGTCCAACATTACATTTCACACAATATGTTCGTGTTCAACTTCAACAAGAAGGGCATCTGCGTCGTTTTCCTGCTTCAATAATGCAGACTAAGTGGTTACCGTATCTTGCATTATTTCGTCATGCATTCGACCTTGTACAGAACTAACAGTTGGCAACCTTCCAGGCACAAGTGGCGCATTTTTATATTTTTCAAAATAAGTTGTTACCAATTCTCGGCAAAAATCAATTTGTGAAGTTGCTTTACCGGTTTTTCTGGACAAAACCCAAGCATTATGCACTGATGTAGCAATAAGCCACGTAAACAATGCCCACCACCACTTCTTGCTTCTCACACCTATTCGATAATAAGAAACATTTTCGTCCATTCTATCAGTTCCTCCCATATATTTGTTATATGCATTATAATTTGAATAAGGGCCGCCATACTTGCGGCCACGTCCCCAATGCTCCACCCGGAGGCACCACATTGGGTTTAAACGCGAAAAACTATCGTGCTTCCAATTTACTCTGACTTCATAATTGATCCACCCCAAACAAAAACCAAACAGAAATCCAACAAATCTAACAAACCTAACAAACTCTGACAATCTAACAAATCTAAAAGTCTGACAAACTGAAACAAAAACTAAAAACAGGGTTGTAAACAATGGCATCCCCAGCGCCGACTTTCGAGTGTACCCGATCAACAAGACACAAGCAAAAATGAGAGGGGGAGGGATCCGCAATACCGGACAGCAGACGCCGGCCCTGCCCACCAGTGCGACCCGAAGGGTCATCTTAAAACTATCCAAATCCAGCCAACCAATTTAAATCCATCCCTAGCCTTCCCTATCATTCCCCAACTGATCTACATCACGATCACAATCCTCGCAATTATACTCCTCCTTCCCGAATATTTGTTATATGCAGCAAATACGTGTGGTCTGCTTAAATTTATACGTTTTCTTTGTTCACGAGAATATCTGCTTACTGAAGCAACGGGATCCACTCCGTGAGTGGTAGAAGCTATGGTAACAACAGAGTTGTCTACCCATCTTACTACGGCAATATTATTGGTAGAGGTTGCATTTATAAACAATCCCCGTTTTCTTTTTTTCATAACTTTTGACGATTCTATAGAACAATTTTGCGGAAGTCTGTTTCTCTCAAGGTTCCAGTCCCACCATATCCACGCTTCCTTAGCATTGTGAGTAGTGGTAAACTGGTAAACAAATTATCAAAATAGATTTCAAATGGCAAATTCTTAATTTCACTGGGAAATACACCGAACATTTCTAGTAATGGTGCAACTGCATTTCCACATGTTGTCTTGTAATCAATATTTGCAGATGTATTCGCTCCTTGATAAACTTCAAATGAAATCAAATAACCACATGCTGTATTCAAGCACTAGATTTTGTAGCCAAATCGTATTGGCTTATCTCTAATAAATTGTTTACACCCATGGCGACAGTAGTAGGACACCATGCACTCATCAAAATTCATATGCTGTTCAGCTCGATATTCAGCCAGAAACCTCTATTTTAGAAGATCCATCAGTGGGCGCAGTTTCCACATTTTGTCATGATTATCAATTTTGAAATTATCCGCACAGTGTATAAACCGACAAATCTGTAAGAATCTGCCTCTTCTCATTGCATTCACAACTAATTCATTGCGAACATCTGAGCTCTCCCAGTAACTTCTTTTAGTGGGTACAGCGTTATAACCGGACAGCAAAAGTATGCCAATAAAAACCTTCATTTCATTGGAAGTTTACCTTCGGGTTAGGAAAATTTTTAAAAAGTGCGTATATTGTTATTTCTGCACAAAGAAATTCCAAAACTTGATCATCGAAAAACCGTTCAAATAATTCCACAGCTTTCAATTGGCGAAAGGAAGTATAGTTAGATTCTGGAAGGCATCCAACCTGAACATTTATATCTTTATTATGCCAGATAAATATTTCTCGATTTTTCATACTTCCTTGTGTTTTACTCTTTGTTTGTTTATTTCGGGTTCGGCTTGAATTTATTTCTAAATTTACTACAGAATCAGCGACCCCATTTGAAATATATTCAGAATTCTCTTCTGTACTAGCAGTAATGTATAACCAGGCGAATCAGCCCCACATTTGCTCCAGCATACACATTTGCTCTCTCATCTGGACCAAATAGTTTTCTTCGACTAACCATTTTCATCTTTCCAGATAAATATATCTTGTTTGGTATCAATTAATATTAGATTTTTCTTAGCTATCCAAATCTCTAGGATTTTTTTAGGTAGCATCATCCCCCAGGGACCTACTCTCATTTTAAGAATTTTTACCAGCAGCGATTTCTAATCACCTCTCTTTTATAACGTCTAGAATCTTTTAACCAAAGACTTAGAGGTATCAACACAAAGAAATTAAGCACACAAAAGTTTAATAATTTATTTTATCCGATTTACAGTTTAATAAACTAATAGAATACAATTTTTACATTGCAAATTATAACATTATTTTCTTCGTGTAGCCGAATCCAAGCAGGTTCAAGTAACCTGTAACAAAAAAAGAAGAAATTAATGGGTTGTTTAAAAAGACCTATAACAAAAAAGTGATTAATGTGCTGTTTAATAAGAGTGGAAGCGTGTTTTCGGTTAATAAGACATATTGTCGTTAATCTAACAATATGTTTTACCGTCCAGCGACACCGCGGGGATGTAAACACATGTCGTCGGGAGCGAAGGAATTATTAACGATGGGGATAGTAGGTATGTCTTATAACTAACTTACATACTACTATATATACACAATAAAATATATACAAATATAAACAACTATCTTATATCTTTATGCCCCATGCATATGTTGATGTGCTGTTTGGGATGGCATAACGTTTGTCATCGTCACCCGACAAACTAACCTTATTAACTAGCTGAGTGTACACCTGATGCTTAATACTACGAATGCATGCTATCGTATGCATGAGAGCATTGGAATTATCGTTAACTATATCTCTAAAACTATCTACACCAATTCCCTTAACAACACTACGAGAAATTCCGTTAATCTTTTTTACAACGTCTTTCTCACTTATTATACAGTACTTCACCCTGGTGCCAACAAACTCCAAGATCAAGTCACCACAAAACTCCTCTTTAAATTTTCCAAGCACTTTCTTATTAACTAAAGGAATATTGTACTTATTGTTTGGGGGGTAATCACTTGTATCAAAATGGTCTAAATTTGCGCGAATGTCACTATACAAGTCGTTAGTTTCGATACTATACACAAGGAAATCGGTGTCTGTGTAAAGAAGCGAGATTTTGGAATCATACAGATATTTCATGATTTCATAATGAAAATCATACATTAAAGACTTGGAAAGATCTAAAACTGACAGGCCCAAATAGATCGGCTTATTATAAGTAACTTTAACTCGATTCATCTGTATGATTGCCAAATCCTCGCCTAGCACTAAACAGCTACTAAAATTAGGTTTAGCAATCAACTTGCTAGCGCACAGTTTGTTACCATTGGGCTCCCACTGCGTGATGTTCTTGACATCGACCCGCTTGTCTACATTCTCCATGGTTTTACCAAATATAGAATTATTCATCAGTTTGAAAAAATCTTTTTCAAATGCTTTCTTGGCGGATGTTCTTAAATTGGTGTTTAAATCTATATATGGTTTAAGCCATGGAGCCTGATCGAGTTCCAACACTCGATGTACTGCCGTGAGTTTAAGACCATACTGTAAAGCATGTTGTAGATTGTGGTAGTGCACAACGTACTTTTTTTTATCCAAAAGAGTCACAAGCAGCTTAGAAGTTTTTGAAGTTGGAAGTGGTGGTACCATGCTTTCAGGACAAAATGGTAAATCATTGTGAGCGTGGTGAAGATTTTCCGGATATTCTAAATCAACCTCCATTATATACCCTTTGTCACTCGTGGAAGACGTATATAAAATTTGATTTCGAATGCGATCAAGTTCTTTATATAGGTAAAATCACCACAACGCTATGCTATCGGCTACCTAGTTTCGGCTACTTTTCGAAGGTCTTGGTGACGTCATAGCCTTTTATAAATAATGAACAATGTAATACTATTCTCGAATTTTTATTCTGACAGTATACATAACACAATTTAAAAATATTTAATGCCAAGCATGGAGTCATGTAATAATTGCATAATCAACCGTCCGTCGAGGGTCTGTAAAGACCAGTCAAGACGGTTAATTAAGGCCAGGCAGACTAAACTCAGCGGCGTAGGTCGTGGTTCAACTCTTAACTAAAACCTTGCTTGTACTTACCAAAGATGCGATATGGATAAAAATCATCAATACATATATTAGCAATTCATAATAAACATGGGCGCCAATCAGCGGAAAGGCACTGATACCTAATAAAAGTAATCATGAAATAAACTCGTAGTTTAGAAAAAGCAATAACATTTTATTATACCCTCGACTGTCAGGAAAAGCATGTATAAACAAATAACTAAACAGTCTGGGACTCTAAATGCAATAAGGCCTACAGGGCCCACTATTCCGACATAAAATAACGTAACTCTATCTAACCTAATTGTTATCTGGGGACGTGCACGTCGTCACGTATACCTAACCTTAGCCTAACTATGATTAACTTAATACCTTTAATTAATTTAACAAAAGCACTAATAAGATTGCATATCCTATTTTTAATTGTTTACAGATTACTTGTTTTACAAGCTACTATACTAATTGATAAAACAGAACTAAAAATTCCAAATAGACGCAATACCACACCTTATCAAATGTCTGCATCAGCGTTTAATACAAAAAAGTACAAGAATCTATTTTAAAAATTATACTAATAAAATTAATATTGTGCACAGATGCAATATATTACAAAAAGTATTTGTAAGTATAGTATAAAAGCGAAACGTTATTTATACAAATATATTAATGCTGTACATCTTGTGTTAAACCATTTCTTACTTTTACAAAGAAAAACCACAATGAAAAGTCTTTGTAACCAACCATTTGTAAATATTCAACACAAAACAACAAAATAACTTCGTGGGAAACGTTGTTCATAAAGAAGTAACAATTATTTGACAGGCCCGATAATGTATGTACACCGGAACCCAGAATTAATACTCAGGTTAACTCGTTACAATTCAATAATTGTCTACATAAATCGATGTAGTATGAGGAGGAAAATTATATCAAAGTGTTACTTGCATTATTAAAAATAAATGTCCTTTCAAACAAAATAAGTACTTACGTGTTCTAAGCACACACATAAACACGTCTTTCCCAAAGACACACAAAAAAGCCGAGAATCATTGCTGTTTCTTTACATCTGCAACCACATTCCTGCAAAAACCCCAATGAATTCGTCCGGTCCTGCGGCCATAGGCCGCACCATATGTTTAAATACCAGAAACTAAACCCTCTCACTACATTGTATTGTAAATATTATGCGATCTCAGGTACCGTAGATGTAAAACGAAAGCTTTTTAAAATATAGAAGCATTTGCTTGTATGAGATTATTCCACCACGGTTCGTGAAATATACAATTTTATGCTCAACAAAGCGATTAAAAATCGGGTTGTTACACACCCCCCCCACAAAAGTTGAAATTGCGGGAAGAAATTTCAACCCTTTAACCTCTCAACGTAAGGAAACCACACTAGACACATTTTGAACTTGAAATACGTTAAAGTCACCAAGTCAATATTAAACACCATACCCGATACCAATTATCGAAACTCTAAAACAAAATTAATTGCTACAATCTCAGGCAATAAGAAAAGGAATAACTGTAAGAGGAAATAGGAAAATAAAGATAGGAATATTCTTTTGTTGTTAAAGAGAAAACAAAACAAAGCTCTCTTCAATCTCCAACAAATTAAAATGGTTCACACACTTAAGTGATTAAAGGTAACTTGAAAAACTATTAGCTCCAGCAACTATCGAAACAATAGTTACAAATCCAACTCTTGAAGCTAAGTTCCTAAGTATTAAAACTTAATAATCGGCAAATATCTACTTTAGAAGCCAAGCTTCTATTAAATAAAATGCGCAGTCTAAACTGCAACTACAGAATTTGAATAAGCGAAAGTGAATGGAGTGATCAGTTCCAACACCAACGAAACTCAAATCCAATAACCCACAAAATATACAAAAAATAGACTTCTAGGCGAAATCCAAAAATAAGTGTATGGACCAACGCCCAAAACAACCTCTGCACCAGCAAAAGCAGAAATAAAATGTGAATACTAGTGAATGCACAAGGCTTAAAGCCAACATCTTGAATTCAACTTAACAACTGAGAACTGGGGATAAAGGTAATAAGGAAAATATTTAATGTGGCTTTAAATCTTTAACATGAAAAATACCCAACGGTTTATCATCCACCGTCGCTAAGCGGTAAGTCGTAGTACCAACAACCTCAATTATCTTAGCTTCCAAATATTTAGGAGCTAATTTTTTATTAAATGATTTAGTAGCATCCGACAGAACAAAATTCTTTCTCCAAACAAGATCACCAACATTAAACTTCAAAGGTCTTCGTCTTAGATTATATGAACGGGTATTGCGCTCATACGCCAAATGAAGATTTCTTTTACCTCCTAAAAATTGGAGATAGTTCATTCATGTCTCGAACTAACTGTTCTCGATTTTCTAAAACAACTCATCCTCTTTGAAATTCTTTAACCGACCAAAAATCTCCAGAAATAGGAACGGTACGGCTAAAAGCCAAAAATGATGGTGAAAATTTTGTTGATTCGTGAACAGCGTTTCGGAGGGCGTGTCCTATTTTATGGATTTCAACATCCCATTCCTTATGACTGTCTTTAATATAACTACGGATGGCTGTTCCAATAACTTTATTTACTCTTTCGACAAAATTTACCTGCGGATGGTAATTTGCGTTAAACCAAACGGATTGAACGTTATAAGTATTCATTAATTTTGAAAACAAAACGCTTTTAAATTGGGGACCATTATCCACCATACAAATTTGTGGAACCCCGTAAACCAAAAACACATAATTTTCAATATATTCACAGATGCGTTGTGCAGAGGCATTGCGCATTGGGTGGATTAGAGTAAATTTGGTAAACCAATCACAGATGACTAAAAGAACTGTATTCCTTGTTTTGAACGAGGAAAAGGACCAACTAAATCGATAGAAAGGCATTGAAATGGGAAAGAGATCTGCTTTTCCTGGCCCATAAATCCATAATGATTAAATTGAGCAGATTTGCTTTCACAACAAATTTTACAATTGCGAATATATTTAGAAATGTCCGACTTCATTTTGGGCCAATAATATAACTCTTTAATCTTTGAAAAGTTTTGAAAACTCCTAAATGAGCCGAGGTAGGGTCATCGTGACACTTTGCAAAATCTCATTACGACTCGACTTTGGAACAACTAGTTTCCATTCCACCAAATTTGATTCAATTGATAAATTATTAGAAATATATTTATAAATTTTTCCATCTTCAACTCTCCAATCCGGATAAGAATCAGGTTTATTAGAAATTTCTGATAGCATCTTTTGTACCAGTCATCGATATCATCAGAAGAAAATTTTAAAGAATTAATTTCAACAGGAGCTCTGGAAAGAGCATCAGGTACAACATGTAGTTTACCTTTCCTATGAATCACCTCATAATCAAACTGCTGAAGCTTAACGCTCCAACGCGCTAATCGACCTGAAGGATCTTTTAGGTTATTAAGCCAGATCAAAGAATGATGATCGGTAATAACCTTGAAGTGTGTGCCCTCTATGTAAGGCCTAAATTTCTGAATGCCAAAATGACAGCTAACAATTCCTTTCTGTCACCGAGTAATTTTTCTCAGCCTTATTAAGAGCACGAGATGCGTAAGCAATTACCTTTTCGTTGTCGCCCTCACCTTGAGTCAGCACAACTCCAACACCATAATTCGACGCATCACATTGTAAGTAGAAATGCTTAGTAAAGTCAGGGCTAGCCAAAATGGGAGCCTGGCCAAGACAAGCTTTAATTTTGCAAAGGATTTAAGAGCTTCTTCATTCCAGGTAATAGATTGAGACTTCCTTTGCTTTTAATAGGTCATTAATCGGAGCCAAAATTGTGGAAAATCATTGATGAATCGACGATACCACGAACACATTCCAGTAAAACGTTTGATTTCTGTGGCTGTCTTAGGTAGCGGAAAATTGACTATAGCATCTATCTTAGAAGGATCGGTATGAAGACCGTCTTTATCAACAACATAACCCAAATATAATAACTTGGGTTTACAAAATTCACATTTTGAAAGATTAATGGTAAAATTCGCATCTCTAAGTCTTTTGTAAACTTCCTCTAAAATTTCAATATGTTCTTTAAAAGTACTCGATACGACAATAATATCATCTAAATAAACAAAACATTTTGCGACAAGGAATGGCCAAAAATAGACTCCATGAGCCGCTGAAGTGTACTAGGCGCGTTGGTTAAACCCATAGCCATTACATTATACTCGAATAAACCTCGGCGAGGAACTGTAAAGGCAGTCTTTTCTCTACTCGCCGCGTCTAAAGGTATTTGCCAAAAGCTTTCTTTAAATCAATAGAGGTTAAGTACCTGGCGTTGCAAAACCTATCAAGTATGTCATTTAAAATGGAAGAGGATACGCATCTTTTTGTTACAGAATTCAATTTTTGCATCAAAGCAAACACGAAATTCTCCTGACTTCTTCTTAACCAACAGCATCGGCGAATTCCAAGGACTAGAACTCGGGCTAATAATGCCTTGAGCCAACATCTCATCAATCTCTTTATTTGCATGTGCTAGCATGGCAGGTGATAAAGGATAATAACGTTGTTTAATTGGAATAACATCGCCAGTAATAATAGTATGAGTGACTTTATCAGTTCGACCCAATTCTGGACGATCAAGTAAGTTAAATAAAGAAATAATACGATTCAATTCGGATTTTGACCTTCATCCAATTCATCAGCACATTTAATCATATGAAAAGTATCAATTTCAGAAGAACAAGCAAAAATTCTTTTGTAGAAAAATCTACTTTAATTTCAAATAATTGGCAAAAATCTACACCAAGGGTAAGGGCATTCTCAATTGTATCAGAAACCAAAATTGATAATTCATGAGTGAGACCATTAACACAAAGTGGCAAAGTAATCTTACCAAGAATAGACTGTGAAGTACCATCAGCCGTAGAGAGTGACGAAAACTCATCGTTACGATTTAATTTTAAATCGTATTTGTCAATTAAAATATTCCGATTTCCTAATATCGTGGTCGTTGCGCCAGAATCCAATAGAGCAACTAAATTATCGTTAAAAATTTTAACAGCGATATGAGGTCTGGAATCTCTTACAGAATTATAGAAATTAGAAGAAATTTTAGTAGTTTGTAAAAATTTTGACTTTTGAAGCCAATCGGGCCAAATCTTTTGTCAGCCAGCGCAAATTTTGGTGAAGAGGTACATCGGCTAACGAAATGACTCTTCGAAACTAGTTTTTGACTTCTGGGAGCATTTTGGACAATCCAATGAAGTAACATCGTGTTGTCCGCACAAATAACAAAATAATGCGCGCTTTTCGGCACAGGTATGAAATGAATGACCTAATTTTTGCAGTTGAAACAAATTGTAGTAGACTTGGCAGTATTCGTTTTGAGAAATTAGAAATATCAGTTCTTGCTACTATATTTTTGTAGTAGGTGAAACAAGGACCCTAGGATTTGGACTGAATGGCAATCTGTTGGAAGTGGGAAGCTCCTCGACAGGTGCATGTCGTAATTTAATACCTTCCAAGGTTTTACATAAAGAGATTAGGTGCGAAATGTCCGTAACCTCAATCAAAGCCAATTGAGTGGCATAAAAGATTGCAAATTTCTTTTAATAATTTTCAGTTGTTCGAGTTTGCAATAGCTTCATCCAATTGAGCAAATAAATTTACCATGGTAGAAATATAAACAATAGGGGACTCTTCAATTTTTGTTTTCGCGCCTTTATGTCGGCCAATAAATTTTCATTGTAGTCCTCGGGAGAAAGTCTTGTTTAAGTTTGTAAATTAATTCATCCCAGGAATGAACAGAGGAACGGGTGGCTCTAAACCAAACCAGAGCCGAATCAGAAAATAGGTCAATGGCTCCTTCGAATAAATCATCAGAAGAAACCTTCCGAGCAACCTGAAGCTCATTGCAACGTTGAATGAAAGATAAAACAGAAATATTTTTCGGATCACCCGTAAACTGGAGACCCCATTTATAAATCGGAACCGCTGAACGAGTTCTATTAAGCGAATCAATTAAGGTACTAAGGTCCTTAGTTGAAATACCAATTGAAGGCTCAGTGTGGGTGACAATGTTGGACGTAGAAGGTAGGTCTTTTCCGGTAGGAACATGAGTAGAGTCGCGATTAACACCTAAAGAAAAATACGTAAAGTTAGAATTAAATTCTTGTTCTTCATGGACTTGCTCTAACATTTCAATAGTCTTAATACAACGAGAAAATATTTGTGAATGAAATGAAGAATATTCTTCATTGAAGGTTGTGTAAGTTAACCTTCGATAGACGTGTGAAAGTCTGGTATGCAACCGTAAATATTCATTTTTCTTAGGAGTAATTTTATAAGAATGAAGCAAGGATTCCAATTCATTAATTTTTTGTTCTAAACAATTTAATTCGTCTTTATGATTAATTTGAATTTTTTGTAGTTAGAAAAATTGAAACATCCATTTTTCTAATGCAAGTTTGGAACGTAATAATTTTCTTTTAACATCAACAGCTTTATCAGAAGGATCTGAATTTCGAATTAATAATTCGTGACTCAGCTCGTCAGCTTTTAAAGACTCTACTATAAACATTTTCAATAATAATATCAGTTCAATAAATTCAAAATACACGCATATGTTAACTCCACAAAAATTATAATGTACATTCAACTTGGCAAGTAAAAGCAAATGCTTCAGCACAACAATTCAAAAGTGTCTGCGTTAGTACAATTATGTTTGAAAAATTGAGCAACGTAAAACGATACAAAATTCGAGCCCCAAGCGTTAGGCGCTAGTGTAATAATTGCATAATCAACCGTCCGTCGAGGGTCTGTAAAGACCAGTCAAGACGGTTAATTAAGGCCAGGCAGACTAAACTCAGCGGCGTAGGTCGTGGTTCAACTCTTAACTAAAACCTTGCTTGTACTTACCAAAGATGCGATATGGATAAAAATCATCAATACATATATTAGCAATTCATAATAAACATGGGCGCCAATCAGCGGAAAGGCACTGATACCTAATAAAAGTAATCATGAAATAAACTCGTAGTTTAGAAAAAGCAATAACATTTTATTATACCCTCGACTGTCAGGAAAAGCATGTATAAACAAATAACTAAACAGTCTGGGACTCTAAATGCAATAAGGCCTACAGGGCCCACTATTCCGACATAAAATAACGTAACTCTATCTAACCTAATTGTTATCTGGGGACGTGCACGTCGTCACGTATACCTAACCTTAGCCTAACTATGATTAACTTAATACCTTTAATTAATTTAACAAAAGCACTAATAAGATTGCATATCCTATTTTTAATTGTTTACAGATTACTTGTTTTACAAGCTACTATACTAATTGATAAAACAGAACTAAAATTCCAAATAGACGCAATACCACACCTTATCAAATGTCTGCATCAGCGTTTAATACAAAAAGTACAAGAATCTATTTTAAAATTATACTAATAAAATTAATATTGTGCACAGATGCAATATATTACAAAAAGTATTTGTAAGTATAGTATAAAAGCGAAACGTTATTTATACAAATATATTAATGCTGTACATCTTGTGTTAAACCATTTCTTACTTTTACAAAGAAAAACCACAATGAAAAGTCTTTGTAACCAACCATTTGTAAATATTCAACACAAAACAACAAAATAACTTCGTGGGAAACGTTGTTCATAAAGAAGTAACAATTATTTGACAGGCCCGATAATGTATGTACACCGGAACCCAGAATTAATACTCAGGTTAACTCGTTACAATTCAATAATTGTCTACATAAATCGATGTAGTATGAGGAGGAAAATTATATCAAAGTGTTACTTGCATTATTAAAATAAATGTCCTTTCAAACAAAATAAGTACTTACGTGTTCTAAGCACACATAAACACGTCTTTCCCCAAAGACACACAAAAAAGCCGAGAATCATTGCTGTTTCTTTACATCTGCAACCACATTCCTGCAAAACCCCAATGAATTCGTCCGGTCCTGCGGCCATAGGCCGCACCATATGTTTAAATACCAGAAACTAAACCCTCTCACTACATTGTATTGTAAATATTATCCGATCTCAGGTACCGTAGATGTAAAACGAAAGCTTTTTAAAATATAGAAGCATTTGCTTGTATGAGATTATTCCACCACGGTTCGTGAAATATACAATTTTATGCTCAACAAAGCGATTAAAAATCGGGTTGTTACAGTCATTTAAACTTAATTTTAATAAAAAGTTGTAACAATTTATTTGACGACTGCAAATCACCTAAAATTTATTAGTTAAATACGTCTTTTTGTTTGTTCGATTAAACAAGTAAATATCGCCATTTAAATAAATATCCGTATTGGGATCAGGTAGCCCAACCATAATACAGAGATGCTAGTTTGGTTGCTAACAACAGGCGTTAACTGTATGAATAAACATTTCAATGTCAAACAGCCATCAGATTGTTTCCTTGTGTGCCCGTTATCACGCCAAAATCCTTTTCACCGCCCGCTACCATCCCCAAGCTAATCCTGCTGAACGTGTTAACCGTGTCCTAAAAACCATGATTGCTTCCTATGTACGCGACGACCAACGTCATTGGGATGTAAACCTCCCAAAAATTTCTTATGCAATCTGCACCTGCAAACACGAAATCATAGGCTGCACTTCGTTTATTGCTCTATTTGGTCGTGAGCATATCCTCTCCGGCAATTATTTTGAACGGTTGTCCGAAATAAACGACATATACATTCCTGATCCCAAACATCCTTTCTCAGATCCCGGCCACTTTAAGAATATCCGTTCCCACATTTTAAAAAAACTTTCTGCCGGTTATCTCCGCCGTCGTCCTGTCTCTTATCAATTAGACGATTCCGTTTGGCGCCGTAATTTCGCTCTGTCCGACGCTTCACGTCATTTTAACGCCAAACTTGCCCCTATATTCATTAGTCCTTTTCCCATTTCTAAAGTTGTTTCTCCCTGGACCTACAAACTTACTGATCCTTCCGGTCACAAATCCATTTGGCACGTTAAAGATCTGAAACCTGCCCATCCGGACAATCCTAATGCTCCCAATCTTGCTCTGGTTTCCTTCTGGCGGCGTAAACGCCGTAAGCCCAATACCTGGTCCTCGCGCCTCAGATTAAGACGACTTTGCTCTCCTTCGGACATGATTTTTGGACATTACGATTTCGGTTTACTTCCCGGTTTTACTGGGGTTTCTTTCGTTTGCTTTTCTTTTTCTTTCACCCCGTGTAGGTCCGGGAATAGAATAGTCCCCCGGTACGACCTACCTGTCGTAAGAGGCGACTACAGCCGTCCACCACATACACATACACACTTCATACACACATACACACTCCATAAACGCACACACTTCATACATCCACGCATTTCTGTTTGGTTCTCCTTTTTTTTTGTTCTTTTCTTGTTTCTTTTTCTTTCGCCCATGTGGGTACGGGAATAGAATATCCCATGGGACTACCTGCCTGTCGTAAGAGGCGACTACAGCGGTCCAACACATACACACACGCACACTTTATGCACGCATAACACATACACGCGCACTTCTTACACACCCACACACACACCTACACACACACGCACCCACCTACTCATACATAACTACACTGGGATTCTGTTTTATTTTCTTTTATACGATTCTGAGGGGTTTCTTTTGTTTGGTACTTGGTGTTGGTGTTATTCTTTTTGGTTTTTTCTTTCTTTCTCTCGTTCCACTTTCCTTTCCCTATCATTTTGCTGGTCTTCCTTGCTGTCGGCCCCTAGTCCGATTATGTTTCGTCCATCCGCTCCTGTAGTAGGTGCTTTCTAGTCCGTCTTTCTTTCTTCGGAAGTCACGACTCAATCGACTGTAAGACTAGTTAACATTTCTTTTCTTCGGTTCTTCGGTTTTGGCTACCACAGTTTGGAGTACACCGTTTCCTTTTACCAGCACTCCTCCTCTCTCCCTTTCATTCTCGCTTGTTGTTCCCTTACATACTTTAGGCTTGACCTTTGGTTCCTGTTTTGACTTACACTGTTGATTTTTCTTCCTCGTTCCGTTTCTTGTTTTGAGGTCGAAGACTTTCCCGTTTCTTTACAAGAAAGATCCGTCCTTTGACGACTTTTCTTCACTGCTGAGGCCGTTCCACCTTAGTCTTCCTTGATTGTACATTACCCGTCTTTCCTTCCTTCCGTTTTTGTTCTCTCGTTCACTTTCTGTCTTCTATTATTGGTCCGTTGAGCCGAACGAGAGTTATTTTTTTGGGGTAGCCTCCTTTTTCTTCTTCGGTTTTATTGTTTGGTTGTTGATTTTGTAAGGAGTTTTATTTTAGTTTTTTTTTGGTAAGCGACTTTTCTTTTTGTTTGTTTGGGTTTTTTTTTTTTGCAGTTTGGTACTGCCCGCTTCTTTACTTTGGTTTCCCTACCGCGACCTGGTAATTTTTCTAAAGGGGGATTTCTTACGTTTATTTTGAACATTCCGTACATTTTTTTTCTGTTAATAAGGAATACGCGGTCTAGTAATTTTCAACTCAATTCCGTTTGGTGTTAAAAACAAAAATTAATTCAGTCAATTAAAATAACCCTTTCACATGTTAATTCATTTATCTATTTGTATAAATTCGATTCCTATTGTTACATCCTAGAGCCTAATTAATAATAAATACTCCTAAGAATTCCTCAACGTTTAGTTTATGATAGTTTATAATAAATATTCCTTCTATGAATTCCTCAACGTAAGGTTTATGCTAAAATTAAACAGGCGATAACTGGTTCTAGGTAACTGATAATTGATTCTTATGTATTTTTCATTTAAATCTTCGTCAAATTAAAACCGCGTATTATACCAATAAGCCGTGTTTTTCCAGTTTTATTACCTTAACAACAATACTACTTTGAGCTCTGGTCATTAGTAAAACGAAATTAATATTCACCTGCCCTTCAATCTTCACAACGAAAACACGTGTAGACTGGTTGGTTGTTTCCGTTTTTCTGTATAAAAGTTTACACACGCCTTACAGCGTGCTCCTTCCGGTGGCCCTTAAAGCCACAATGAATGCTTGCCCCTTGTTGTGATGAGAGGGCCGCGCCAAAGCTGGATCACACGCACCTCTGTTTCGCACCATTTTTACAGACTGTAGGAGCCAACCCGACGGTGGTGACTCGTTTTTATTTTTTTTTTTAGACTACGTCGATGAACGTAGCAACTGCAACGTCTCAGAACAACAGAAACCGGATGAAGAATAGGAAAAAGTAATTTAAAACGGACATTTATTATTGAAGCACCCTGTACAATTTTGATTTTATGTATGTGTTCAGTACGCATGTTATTGCAAAATATTATATATTATATATTATATTTTATAATACAATTTAAAATTCAGATGCTGCATAGGGAAAATTCACTTACTAGACTAGACGTAGTTGAAGTCCATTAACTTGACGGATTAAAAACCTTAGAAGGAAGTCGTGTAAGTAACGTAGCTTAAAATTGCACCTAGGTAGAGTGTTGATTATTATTTAATGTTGTTCTATTTTCTACCATTTATTTCTATAGGATCCTACTCCCGCACCATTGTAGTTAACCAGTGTACCTATATTTTGTTACGGAATTTTTGTGGCTTTTGGGCAACGCCAAACTTGTTTAACGCTTCAAATGCCAGTAACACTGTTAAAAGCTGTTGAAGAAGGGGTTAGATTCGATACGTTTATTTTAAAAATAAATTTGTGCAAAATTGAAAATCTGTATAACGGATTAGTCAACGAATCAGGACGTCATTCGTGGTGGAGGTGTGACGGTACCGGTGGCGGAGCCCAACTTAATCAAGTGGCGTCATCGAAGATTGCAGCCGTGACGTTGTAGATTCATTCCTTAGAAGAAGGCGGACGAAGAGCATCGAAAACATGTCATTTCGTATCACATTTCAAATCAAACCAATGTTTACATTATATAATTACAAAATGCTTAAGAGTGTTTGAAAGTGAAACGATGATCTGTAAACTGTTATATGTATTTGCACTTTGTTCGTTGCACGCACGTATGCTCCATTAACGTAGATAGTGACTACCTAGATAGTGACAAACATTTGTAATAATTACAATTAAACCCAATTATGTACTTTGCGATAGGGGTTCAATGTTCAAGGCTTCGCCCAATAAAATTGGTCTTGGTTTTTTTTAAACAGATGATCATTTTATTGCTCACCCGTTATCCTATAGAAACCCTATACCTATAAACCTTCAACAATTCTTCCAGTCTGCAGTTTAATAAAGAGTAATTCATGGTCTCCATCAGTGTAGTCAAAAAGCAACTTTCCGTGATATGTAATGATATAAAGCAGAATGGCTGATGTGTTGTCATTATTTTTCATTATTAACGTTACGCTAGTTTTGAAAATTGCATTTTCCTTGTCACTTCTCGCTTTACATTTTAATGAAAACTGTAAAGTTGTTCCTGCACGAGTTACTAAAGCCAACACGAAATTGAAATTGAACGAGAGCAAAACTAACTAAACGGCTGTCTAACGAAATGCTAATATAATGAACGTTGTTGTGTTACAAAACTTCTCTTAAAATCTGTTACAAACAACAACGGTCAATGAGGCAAAACCTCCAACTTTACATTGTATAAAAGTGTAATCAAGCTAGGCGGGTGAGCTCTATTGCAAAATACAAGCTAATGTCCTAGAAATCCTTCGAGAGATAATTAAAGTCTGTCGCCAGCTAACGAAGCTAAACACACACATTCATCACCCCACACCATGCCCTTGATTCAACCGCCACCTTCCTAGTCCGACCCTGTTTTACCCGCATAATTATAGAGGGTGTGTTTACAGTGCGTGATTAGACGATAGCGGATTGAATTTCAAAATCATGCTTCCAAACTTCGAAAATTCCGATATTGTATCTGGCATCAAATTTATGGCGTGTCAGAGGCTGAAAGCGGATGAAAGTTGTTCATGTTGTTGAATAAGTTTGTGGTAATTCAAAAAGTTTATTAAAATCTTTTACCTTCGATTTCTAACAACTCGTTCTAATACATATCGAAGGTTGAATTGTGAAATACATGCATCTGTGTTTGTTTGTATGTATGTATGTGTGTATATATACAGGGGAATAAAACTACCACGTATTGTAGACGTCAAAATAAATCGATTGGATCCAAGTTCAAACTTTACTTAAGAAATCACATATTTGTATACGCTGTTTAGAAATGTCCGCAACACATTTATTGAAATTTGGAAAAAGTGCATTTTAGAATAGTATCCTATACTTTCAGTAATCAAAGAAATCCAAAGGAAATTGTAAACGTGTTAAAACCACCTTCACCCCACAAATTTTTGTTATTTTTTTTATGTGTGCTTATGCCGTTCTAAGACTTTTTTAACGGAAAGACATCCATCATCTTCATTTTTTTAATGTATGAGCAAAAATTGTAGTTCCTTTACAAATTGTTACTCTTATTTAGCCCCAATACGACCTTTTTCTTTAAATCTTCACATTTGCTGCATCCAGGGTTTACTTGAAAATTAGTACTTGAAATATCTTTAGGAAAGTGGTGGGTGATAAGAGGAGGCGAGCGGGTATTAGTAAGTTAATTTATTTAATAAAGGACTAATAGTTGAGACATACAACTAGTGCATTGTTAATTATCGAAATCATACAATCACTTACTCTCGTTTAGAAACATTAACATCCAATAAGGTGGTTAACGATGACGACTCATGGTGTCCATGCTTCTCTCAACAACAAGCTAACAATTGTCTTTCACAGTCCATTATTTAATATAACTGTAATACGATGCGTGAACGAGGGATAATCCAATATTATCCTCCAAGCACAAATCAATAGAATCACGAATGCGAATGTTTAGATCCAAAAGCAACGACGAATTGTAACAATTTTATTTTTTGATAATATTTCTACAGGTATCTAACCTATTTAATTTATTAACAACCAACTTAAGTATAATAATGCTACACAATCTACGAAATACATATTACATATTGTCGAATACAATATTAGCTTTCAATTCGAAAGTGTAAAATTTTAAATTATGCGGTGACAAAAAGATGCCTTTTGTTAGTGTCATCATAAGAGTTCCCTCTGTTAGACGATTGTAATATTAAGCTTGTTGTCAGGCGGCAACCCGCGTGATATTATCACTTCCAACTTAGCTGTCGTCAGAAGAGGTCAATTGTTCCTTGAACGCAAGGACGATGACGTTAATTCAGTCCACATGTTGGAAGCATCAGAAAATCAAAAACTGTTTTCTTAAAATGTTATCGTCTCGACAACGCGCACTTTTGATGTCCACACTTGCTGGAATTAGCTCGCAGATGACGAGACGTTATTTTGTTTGAATGGCCTTTGGTTAACATACAACTTAGGAAAATTTAAGTAAATTTAGGAAAAATTTAAGAAATATAACTAATGTATTTGGACAGGAAATGAAATTTATTAGTATTTAGTGAAGTTAACCTTTGTACGAATGTCGATTTGGCGTGCATCAATTATTTAATATGGACGCTGTGATGCTGTTTGGAATTTCAGTATGCAGCTAATTTGGTTGTATAGAATTGGAGATTTCCTGTATTTTGGTTGTTGAAACAAACGAATTATAAATCATCAATTATAATTCCGGGTATGGCCCATATACCTAGCAGGTATTTTTCCATCGGATGAACATCTGGTATGTAAATTACTTTCATATACGTCAGCTGTAGCATTGGATATAGCAGACAAATAATTTTTTTGTTTGATCACGTGGTGATATTCAAGTTCATTAGGTGAATGACAGACTATTTATTTTTCAAATTAAGCAACAGGAACCTGTAAATTTTCACTTTAAATCTTTTTATTAATACATTTAATATACGGTAGATGTCATTATGAGATAAGAAAAGTTAAATTCTATATTTAATGAAAATTGGTTTAATTATTTGAAACATAATTTACTCAAATCTTAGAAATTAAATTTTTACATTTCATATTTCAGTAATTGCTAAGTGGAATATTTTTGTGAGGTTAAGTAGTGCTACTAAAACCAACCGAAATTGTTATTTATAGCTAAATATTCAGAAAAGAAACTCATGCTCACTCATTTTTAAATAAATTTTGCTAGACATTTCTAATAGAAATTACCATGTTTTATCTGTGAGAAGTACTTATACTATCAAGTACTTATGTACATATCTTTCAATAATTTAATTTGATTTAACTTATATAAAAGAAAAAAGATGTTTTGTAAATAACTTACTAAATACTGAAGGAATAGATTTTTATTTGGTCAAGACTATCCTTATTAATTGGAGTGAATGAAGGTTGATTCGAATTAATTATTAAATTTTGGATATAAATGCACAAACAGTGCTATCTTTGTTTTAATCTGTTCACAGGTGTAGCAGTGCATCTATAAAGGTCAAAGACGAGCCATAAGGTAAGAAACTTTAGGGATTGTGTTTCAGTAATATATTGTATAGTGGTAATTGAGTAAAGGTTTCCGCATTCGCCTTATACAAGGGACTTAAGTAAGGTCTTCCTCGTACACAAAAATTTGGTGGCGCCATATTCTTTACATTTTTGGTCGCAGTCCAACCCCGACCCACAGCTCATGTTCTACTCAGAGCAAATAGTTCGACTAGCCGCTTAGCCTTTTGAGGTTTCCTCATCTACGAGCCATTTTCAACCGAAACTTGCCGTGGGCTCTTTACACTTACTGGAAATCCTCGTAAAACTTTCTTGTGCCTTTCAGCTGGTCACATAGAAAGAAAACCTAATAGGAAAAATCCCTTAACGTATCCGAAAAGGTTATAGAATACTCCTTGAAATGCGAATTGGTTCTTCTTAACACCGACCAAAAGCTTTTATTGCGTCTAAGTGAATGCTTCTTGTCGTAGAAAGGATCCCTTTCACCGTAAAAGCATGAACCCTGAGAAGAACAACAATGTTTATTTCTCACGATTCCACATACTTAAATTTCACAAACACATCAATCTTGATACGAATTTACTTTAGACGCACCGTATAGGGCGTTCCAGCAAGTCGATACTAACAAACTTTTCGATTCAGTAATAATTTTGTAAGCATTCCCAAACCTTTCATCATCGATTGATCAGTGCTGTACCAAACAGAGGATATTTTCTAGCAACGAGTGGATAAGCATCAAATATTTTTTACCGATTGAAAACTGGTATTTTTATAAATTATTTTTTATAAGCTGTATTCCAAGAACAAAATTCAGCAACCGGAGCACTAAGCTTAGGAATGTGAAACGTTGACAGTTTAATATTCTTATCAAAAAACTAGGTCGAAGGTTCAATTTCCCACAGACACAGTTTTCATTGTTTTTAAAAATGCATTTTCAAAATGTACTAAACGGGTTTTTATTTCCATAAGACGTTCATCGATATTTATCTTTAATTGGCGATATTCTAAAATATCTGGCGATCCTTCATCATTGATTTGACATTTTTTATAAAATTTGCTTTCTAATTCAATAGCAAAATTTTCGCAAGTTTTAATTGCTAATACATTAGGTTTCATAAGGTCTAAACCTGAACTTTTATTTTCAATATTTGCTGATATTTGCAATACTGTGTTACCGTCTAATCATGCTTTCGCGATTGAACGCGCATGTTGAGCAAAAATCTAAAAATAAACTTTTTCAAATTGTACGCCCTTACTATAACAACCATAAACACGACAAATTTTATATACCAATTGTACACACTGAGAAACCGACGAACAACCCTAAAGCAACCTTTTAACGGGTTAACTACAGTTGGTCGCCATAAATTATTTCAACGCCCCTTATTAAGCTTTCGATAACTAAACCGAACCGATCAAGTGATAGGCCAAAATTGCTCTTTGCACGAAAACGACAATTTAAGTTCAATATTGTAGATAAGTGTGGATTTATGTTAGTAGGGAAACAAGACACGTCCGTGCCTAAACCAAATGAATAGAAGGGAGCGGGGGACGTATACCAATTGAATTTAATTTATGAAAAGGCCAATAATCGAGACACCCAACTAGTGCAATATTAATTATTGAAGTCAAGTAATCACATACCATCGCGTGGGAACTGTAACATTAGATAAGGTGGTTCACAATGACGACCAATGGCGTTCTTGCAGTGTAGAACCACGAACCCTGGGAAAAATAACATTGTTTATTTATCACGATTTCGTATACCTAAATTTTGCCAACACTATAAATATCAAGGTGGCGACCGACACTACCATCAACTATAATGAATTGTTCGTTCCCAGAAAAGCGAAAAATAACAGTTTATGATGGAGCATGCAACGCCTTTTTTTATAATCGGCCATAAATATCCGACCAATATTGCACTTTATCGTTTATAGGATATTATGGAAAAATATTTTAATGTAGATATAGTGTGGCGACTTTACATACTTCATATTTCCCAACATATAATTGACAAATCCGACCTGACTTTTACTGTAAGGGGAGTTTTAATCATCCTGTATCAACCAAAGTATTTATCTTGGGTTTCATATGTAAATGAAACCAGTTAGATGTCTGCTGTACAGTGTGCAAATAATCAGTTTGTCATCGTTTCCAAAACAACTGCTGGACTTGTTGGCTTAGTTGCCAACGGTTCATTTTCAAAACATTGATATGTAATGCTTTCGGCCCCGGGACTACCAACACCAGTTCCAAATTTAAAAAATTTGCAAGACCAAACGAAAAATTATTGGGGGTCTGCACTCCGATCACTCTCTCTATGTGAGACTTCACGGATTTTATTCCGGCTTCCCACAATCCACCGAAATATGGATTCGAAGACGGATTTAAAACAAATTCAATTCCTTCACTATTGAAAGACTGCGATATTAATTTAGTGATTTCATTAGAAGCAACGATGAAATTGGTGCCACAATCACTATACAATTTTAAGCAGTTTCCTCTACAGGCAACGAACCGAAAGCAAATAGGTTAACGCAACAAAAATAAATTACTGCAGCCAACTTGCTTCTGAAGAATGATAGAAGCCATGAAATTCTATTTTTACAAAAACACACACGAGACGACGAGGCATTTCTAAATTACAAATTTCTTGCAAACCTGATACACATTGTTTGCACCTTTCGACAAAATAGGTGGGACGTTCTTGGTCCCAATCGATACCTGGAACACATATTTTTTGTATAAAACGTTTGGCAAATAACACCACTGGACCAATCTCAATCCAATAAGGTCAAAAACTTTTGCAATACCTGTTAACATGTAACGTTTAGTACAAGGGTGATTTTCAAAATGCACCTTATACAAAAAGGTATCTGACGACAACTGCCATTGAACACCTAAAACTTTTGTGACGAATTATTATTATTATCTTGAAAAGTAAATGCGTCTTGAAGACGATCTACTTCTGGAATATCTAATTGAACAGAATTTACGTGGCTCTTCCATTTTCTAAGTATGAATCCTCCTCGTTTACAAAGGGAATTTCACTTATAAATATGTTTTATAGCACTTTCGATCGAATCTGATCCAGTAACCAAATCATCAACGTGCACATCTGAAAATAATATTTGCGAAACGATACGAAAGTCCGTTGATGCCGACTGTATTTATTTTGAATTGCATGACAGGACACGAGGGGAAAATCTCCAAACAATACGTTGATCATCTCTATGATCATCTTTTACTAATATCTGTCGGTACATCTGCTTTACGTCTGACACCAAAACAACAGGATGTACACGAAAATGTATCAGTTTTTTTGAAGAATAGGTCCGACCAACATGTTCTCATTTAACAAATTTTCAATCACATCTTTGCAAAAAGCACCAAAAACTACTCGCAATTTCGTTGTAGTACTATCCGGTTTTTTGGACTACATGATGCGATCTATTATACAATTTACTGCCTACTGACGAATTTTCAAACAAAGTTTCGACTCGAGTTATACGACCACTTTCTAAATAATCAATCATAAAGTTTTCATCTAACGAATATAACTTGAAATTTTGCAATAAGGGACGTTTTAATACCAAAAATTTCCGGAGCGCTATTGTTCTCGAATCATGAAAAGTAGGCTGTCGGTCAATAAGTAGCAAAGAAAGGACAAACCTACCACAATTGTTGCGGGAATGATTGTTAACGAAATCCCTTTCACAATTTCCTCTTCAGAAGAAAATCCGGAGGCGACAAGAATATTTTCTAATTCCCAAAGTTTCTTAATATCTAAATCTAATGATTCGACAAAGGCACAAATGGAAATAACCGATTGTATCGGAGAAACGACTTTACCTGTTAAAATATATCCCAAAGTTGTACGAATTGCGACAGGTTCATCAAAATCTTCCCATCGAATTTCATTTAAGATTTTTCTTACAAAAGTTGAAATCCAGAAACAAAATTCAGCGACCTGAACACAAGACTTAGGAATGTGATACGTTTGCAGTTTAATATTTTTCCCAAAAAAACGAGATTAAGGTTTAATTTCCAGAGACACAGTGTTTATTTGAGGAATGTATTTTCAAACTGTACTAAACAGGATTTAATTTCCACAAGACGTTCGTCGATATTTATTTTTAATTGGCGATATTCTAAAATATCTGGCGGTTCTTCATTAAACATAATAGTTTGACATTCTTCATCAATTTAATCTAATGGAATAGTTAAATATTCCCAAGTTTTAATTGGTATTAATGGGTAGGCCAGATACAAGTTTCTTTTTAAAAATGCAATAAAATGAACAAAATTAATTTTTTTATGTATTATGGCTTTATTAGTAAGAGCAGACATTCCCATTAATTATGAAACACAACTTCGTTCATGTGGCTGCTTCGGCGGGCTTCGCAGTAGCGCATTCTATCACTTCAATTTTCAAGACCTAGTTGATGGTTTCGGGCGGTAGCTGACTGATGATATTGGCCTGAAGTGCTTGAATAGTTTCTGGATTGTTGGCATAACATCCATCCTTCACGGTTCTCCACAAAAAAAAATTCAAAACGGTCAAATAGTAACTTCGAGGCGGCCAATTGACATCACCAAGACGGCTGATAACACGATTTATGAATTTGGCGCACAAAAAATCGATTGTGGCATAGGCTGTGTGGTGTGGCGCGCATCCTGCATGAATCAGAGGTCGTCCAAATCCATGTCTTCAATTTCAGTAAAAATAAATATCGGATAACATGGTTCTGTAACATTCACCGTTGACTGATACATTGTTCCCAGCCTCGTTTTTGAAGAAAAATGGCCCAAGGATGCCACCACTCCACAACCCGTACCAAACTGTCACTCTCCGTGAATGCACCGGCTTCTTGGACAATAATGTGCAAATTTTCCAAGCCCCAGATGCGGCAATTTTGTTTGTTAACGCCAAGATAAAAATGCGCCTCGTCAGGAAAGATGATTTTTGCCCAAAATCGTTGTCCAATTCAAGCTGATCTAAGGCCCAAACTGCGAAGCGATAATGAAACGGATCGTGAGGTCCTGCTACCGCTTAAATATTCAACGACATCCAACTTTTACGGTTTCTATATACTTCAACTGTGGGTCCTCCCGGGCTCTTTATCTCAATATGTGTGCAGTCAATACAACCGACTACTCCCGGAAATTGGCCTATGGCATAAAATTCTTGTGTAATAGTTTTTGACACATCTGGAGTTGGAAACGTCACATATTTGCCTAAATTTCCTGCCAGGATTTTAGAAATTTGTTTTACTATTCGACATGCACTTGACTGACTAATGCCATGTAAATCACCACATAACCGCTAAAATAATAATGTGTTATACGTTATGTAAGTTTCAGACTGATTTGCACATACTTGATATTTTCCAGTAGCATAATATCATAGTGCTACGCACACTTTTATAAGAGGTGGTGCTGGTAAACCTCTTAAATTGGTTGGTTCTTGACTTTCAGAAATACCAATGGTAATAATGCATTGATTTTGGCCTGCCTTGAAAACCGAAAACGTTTAACTAATTCCGTGCTACAATATTTTTCAGGGGGTTCTGGAAATCTCGGTTGTAGTATCTAAAATTTTACCATTGTATATTTCAGTACAAATAACTTATATAATTTGAGGTTATGTCATTGCGTGCATATTTTACTACTTCCAATGAAATAATTTATTACAATTACCTTCGAATGGGCAAATAATTGTGTTCGTCGTCAACATACTTGAACATATTCCCAAAAATCATTGTCCATTTTACAATAAATACAAGTAAGAGTTACTCAAGGCTAGTACTAAACTACACTTCACTTTGCCCAAGTTTAACCTTAGGTGCCGCCTCCACTTATACAGGAAAGATGATTAGGTTAGGTTTCTGAACTCCAAAAGATGAGGTGAAGAAATACTTGAGAGTGAGTGTGACTTAAGTGTAGTCTAAGAATTTGGCCCTTAGGCCTGAAATTTGAAAACAGTTAGTTTGGTTTTTGAAAACTTACAGATTTGGCCCTGACTGAATGAAGATTCTAAAACACTTTACCAAGTAGCCCGTTTTGAGTTATGTTGTGTATAGATGGTAAGCTGTATCAACAACCCACAGCCCATAAACATATTTCCCCGTTAACCGTTAATAATTACTCTCAATTCCATATATGGTACAAAACAATTTTAAAAAGTTTTATTCTGTAAGCGGTATGTGTTTTCAAAACCTGTGAAAGGTAACATTAGAAGACTCCGGAATTAAAATAGCCTTATTTGACGGTAAGTTACACAGCGCCTCAAATATTCTTGACGGTTAGTCTGAATGCTTCTTCTTTAATACTCTCTTATTTCCAATAATGTATCGCTATGTGATAGTTTTTCAACCAAACTTATGAAGTAAGTTAGGTTAATATAATCGCTACGTCGTCGTCGTCGTCGTCGCCGCCGTCGTCCGTTGCCATATTCCCATAATGATACAATAAATGATATATATGTACCTTGTTTAGTTTTTACGCTGATTACAAATATGCCATACACTTTTCAATATCTCATTTAGTTTTCGAGATAATCGAATTTATTTGAAAAATGTTAACAGTACAAACTAATATAAACTTTAATAGATATCCTATATAATAATTATAATTCATGTTTAAATTAAGATTTGTTTGTTTGAGTGGTGCTGGGAGCTTATATCATTAAGTAGTCCGTCTCAACCTTGATTAAAACAATAAAATTTATTAAATTATATTTATAATAATAAAATTTTGTTTAACATTTAAGTACTAGTTATTTCATTTAAAATATATAATTTCCTTTTATAAAATTTCCGTAAGTTTGGTTGTAAGGCGTACATGCGTCTTAGATTTTTTTTTAAAATAATTTAATCCGCAGTTCCCTGGCCATGCATAATAGCCCCACTCGAAATATTGCATTTACAACAAAGTAAATTAAACTCATAGTACGCAAATTAAAAATTTTTCTTTTCAAATAAAATCTGTCTTATCCCTCTGCAGCTTAAAATGTATGAAAACCTTCCTCACACCGAAATATATAAAAAATTTCCAACTAATTTGAATATGCAAGCAATCAAACAAACCCCATACATAAAATAGGGAACATTTATTAAAGGAATAATTTAAGTATCTAGAAGATTGCTCAAATTCTCCGTGAGAAAGAATCGCCCTCTGTTATTAAAAACTAACGTCCGTCTTGAACAGGTTTGGTCAGTTTGACCAAGCATCGTCTTTGATGATGGTCCAGTATTACATTAAGGGTGTTAGCGAGATGACTCCTTTACAAGTGTACCAAAAAAGGGATGATGAGACCGTGGGATCGCTTTTGCTTTGTTATAGGGTTACTCTTACTTTGATGTAGAATAAGTAACATGAGAAGGCTGATGCTGATGGGTTTTAATTAATAATAAAAATTACATTTTAGGAAATTTTATACTTGAACCAATATTGAACTATTTAACTCTTTCAAGCTCTCAAGCACACACACATTAACAATATTTATTTAATATAAAATGTCGTTCGTTTGTTAGAGTTAACCCTTCTTCTTAACTCTTTTTCTACGTTAAACAAACCGTTAGTTGGGGTGATATAGGCAATTGTTCTCCTCATTAATCATGGCGGGTCTCGGTACTCTTAAATGTCAAATGCAGCCTAACTGAAGAGCCGCTTTGAGGGTTTCATCTAGCTAATTGGTGCCAAACGGCGTTTTTAATTAATCAACATGTATTACCCAGATTACTACGATCGTTTTTTTTTTCGGTCTGAGCGTATACCGATGTCGTCGTTTGTGCAAGGAAGTCATTAAAATTTCCACGTTTTACAGCTTTAAATGTTTTAAACGAATCGGAGTGAGGAAATTAGATCCAAAATATTCATTAAATGCGATATTTAAAGGCGGTTTAGAATGTCATCATCATTAAGTATTAGTGACCTTTTTTTATAAACCAAGAACTAGCTCTATTCAAGTGAATTGCTTTACGCAGGAGCGTGCGGGGTTAAAGTTCGTATTCTTATACGGGACCCTGGTCTAGGTTTACAAATACTATTGTATAGCGGTTTCCGCCCTTGTTACCTGCACGGGCCGTTTTATATTATAGCTTTAACTGGTTTTATTGGCGCGTGGAATAGAATTTATTATAGCAAACGCCCAGCACGTGGCAGTACAAATATGGGACGATTTTTTGAATGCAGTATAAGGTGTTTCTTTTGTACCTTATGGAAACAAACCATCAATTATTATGAAAGTGTTTATTTAACATCATCAGTATATACGATTGGGAATAATAAATTTTCAATGATACAATACTTCCTGTATGTTTGTTGTGGTTTGTTTAGCATTCTTCTTAATCTTCTTTGGGAATTAAACCACTCATATTTTTTTAAATGATCTTTATTTACGTTTCGATCCATGACCTAGGATCGTTGTCAAAATAATAAAAACTTCAAGTTTGACGTTTATAACATAAATTGAAGGTTACTTTGATTTATTGATGTTTGAAATATTTGGTTTGAGTACACTAAGCAAAAATTTTTTAAGTTTAAAAAAATGACTGCCTTCAATTTGTGTTGCGACCTGGGATCGACTTTCCTAAGATAGCCAATACGCTTAACGTGAAATCAGCTGATTAATTTTTATTGGTGAATTTTATATAAATTCAATAATTTGGGAATTGGAAAACATTTTTTAACATGTTTCTATTTATACAATTGAGAGATTTCTAATTTTATGTCTTATTTTACCGAGATTCATTGAAGGGGGTTAAGCAACCTGTGGCTACCAAGATTCCCCAACATTTATAATTTGCCGAAATAATAGTTTTCTAGTTAATATGCTTATTGTTATGTAATTAGTTATTGTATGTATAAATAGAAATCATGTATGTAGGCTGTATTTCATGTTAATATCGCAAGGAAAACCCAGGAAAAACTTGCAATGCTACCTAGATATTGTGGGCATTTGATCTTCATTTGTTATTTCTTTTGTTATTTCTTTTAGTAATGGAATCCATTGTTTAATGAAAGTCACGGATTCGTTTGCAACGCAGTTATTTTTATTTAGGGTTATATAGGCAGCTTCTTTGATTTTACGTTTTTGGTTGTTTTCTTCTTGTCGATAATTTTTGCGTCTTCCCATTTTATTTTATGACTGGAGTCCCATGCATGTTGGCAAATCATGGATTTTTCAAATTTTCTATTTTTTATATATGATTTATGTTCTCTTAATCGAACTTCAAATGGTCTGGAACTTTCTCCTATATAAAACTTATTACATTCGCACGGTATTTTGTAGATACAGTTTTTTGAACTTTGTACTGCGTTTTTGGGTTTTGTTTTTGTTAATTGTGCTCTTAGTGTATTGTTGGTTCTAAATACTGTTTTAATTCTAAATTTGTTTCCTATTCTTTGAATTTTTTCGGAGAATCCTTTTATGTATGGTATTGAGAGCATTTTGTGGTGTGTATCGTTGTTTTTGTTTTCTTTATTTTTAGGGTTTTTATTCATTTCTTTCTCTATTATTCTTTTAGGATATTTGTTTTCTATTAGTATACATCTGATTAGGTCTTTTCTTTCTTTAAAATTTCTTCGTTTGATGATATTAATTTTGCTCCATCATGCATGGTTTTGATAATTCCTCGTTTGACACATTGTGGGTGGTTTGAATCAAAGTTTAAGTATCTGTTTGTGTGCGTTGGTTTTCTATATACCGATGTATTAATTGTTGTATCGTTTTTGCAAACTAGAATATCTAAAAACGGAAGTTTTCCATGTTGTTCTAATTCATATGTGAATTTAATAGTTGGTTCTATTTCGTTAATTGACTGTACAAAATTTTTAATTAATTCTATATTATGAGGCCAAATAGCATAAACATCATCTACGTATCTCCACCAAATCAGTGGTTTCAATTCTTGTGTGAATATTACATCTTTTTCGAATTCCTCCATGAATATATTACTAAAGATTGGCGATAGTGGACTTTCCATTGCCATTCCGAAGCTTTGTTTGTAAAATTGATCATTTATTTGAAAATATGTGGTATTTACGCATAAACCAATTAATTCCATAATCGATGATATACTTAGTTTTGTTCTTTCTTTAAGATTGTCATCTGTTTCTAGTTTGTTTTTATAATATTAAGCGTTTTGTTTATAGGGACATTTGTGAAGAGATTTACTACATCAAAGCTTACCATTGTGTGTGTATTTTCAATTTTTATGTTTGATAGTTTTTCTAAAAAGTGTTGGTTGTTTTTAATGAAAGAATCCGTTTTGCCTGCTAATGGATTTATAATTTTTAGTAGAAATTTTGCTAAATTATGGCATGGTGAATCTATGGAGCTAACGATAGGTCTTAAAGGAATGTCTTTTTTATGAATTTTTGGTAGACCGTATAAGTGGGGTGGTTTACTGTAATGCGGGACTAGTTTACTTCTTTCTTAATAGAATTAGAAAATATGAAAGAAAATTATTGTGTAATTATCTATTATCATTACTTATTCGAATTCACACTAAAAAAATGTTAAAATGATCCAATAATAGTTATGTTTCCTGCAGCAAACGTTGATTCATCTTTCACTACCTGGTTATCAAAATTCTGTAGGGAAGGGCCAGATCTAGAAGGTATGCCTTTCAACATCCTTAAAACGTCATTTTTTGAAGATACACTAGGGTATGGGTACCATTTCTATCCACTTTCTCTAAATTATGTTATTTGCAACGATTGGGTCTAGTAGTAAAGCGGGGAACTTACCTGATACTCTGCTTTTAAATATCCTACCAAAAATTTCTCCCTTCTATATTTCATTCTCTCTTGCATATTGCAAATGGCAGCTTCTTTATTTGAACCAAGCTGTATGTGACACCGTTCTTAAAGTTTTAGTTAAGAAACGAGGTGAGATGTATTAAACTTTAATTAATAAACTACTTCTAAAAACGATTTTCTGCAAGTTTCTATTGTACGATTGTTGTGGATAAAGTTTTTGTGCTGAAATGTATTAATTTATGCTAAAATTGATTTATAATGTAACTGGCTAGAAATGGCGCTAAAATTTACCTATATTCTCTATTTTCAGCCATTAAGTCGCCACTAATGGAACCTGGGTGTTCTATTTCAGACCACCGAGTGACGACTAACGGAAACGTACCTATTAACATTCCAGACGCTTACGTACTACTTTGCATAGGTACCTATAGGTACTACCTAGGTAAATTCATTCATACATATTCATACTTATATTATTTACAGGCCACGGCTCCAGTACATAAGAATAAAAGTAAAAAAGAAGTCTAAACGAAAGAAGAAGTTATTCCAATATAAACCCTGTCAAATTGCCTATGCTGTTGTTGCCTAAAGAAATAACGGCATGAAAGTGTCAACAGCTTGTAAGCTGTATGAAGTTTCACGATCAACAATACGAAATAAATTGAGTGGGAAATATCCTGACAGTACAGGGAAGGTGGGAAGAAACCCAACTGTGGGCATCGATGTTGAAGATAAGGTAGCGGAATGGATTAAAAACATTTCTAAAATGGGTTTTCCTATAGAAAAGGAAAAATTTTTAAAATTTTCTTGGGAATAAAATCACTTATATTTGTTAAAATGATCGTTATTTACGTTTCGATCCATCACCTAGAATCGTTGTCAAAATAATAAAAAAATTTAAGTTTTACATTTATGACACAAATTGAAAGTGACTTTGATTTATTAATTTTTGATTTGAATACATTAGGTGAAAATTTTAAAGTTTAGAAGAACGAGTACTTTGAATTTGTGTTGCGTCCTGGGAGCGGCTTCCTAAGGTAGCCAATACGTTTAACGTGAAATCAGCTGATTAATTTGTATATAGTCAAATTTCATATAAATTCAATAACTTGATGATTGGAACATTTTTTAAGATGTATCTATTTATTTGGTTGAGAGGGTGGTTATTAAAAAAATGTGTGATTACTATACCGTAAGGCTTAAGCAGCCGGGGGCCTGCTAATATGCCTATTGTTATGTAATTAGTTGCTGTATGTGTAAATAGAAATCATGTATGTAGACTGTATTTCATGTTAATATCGCAAGGAAAACCCAGGAAAAAGTTGCAATGCTACCAAGATATTGTGGGTATTTGATTTTCATTTGTTATTTCTTTTCTTATTTCATTTAGTAATGGAATCCATTGTTTATTAAAAGTTACAGTTTCGTTTGCAACGCAGTTATTTTTATGTAGGGTTATATAAGCAGCTTCTTTGATTTTTCGTTTTTGGTTGTTTTCTTCTTATAATGTTTGTTTTTGCTTTATTACTCGTCACAGAAACGGTTGCCCTTGAGATATGGTCCTGGCTAGCAGCAACCCTCCTAGATACACGTGGATTCCTGTATAGTTTCTTGTCTCGCTATTACCTGTTTAGAAAAATGAACCAACTCGCAGCCTATTTTATATGGGTTTAATGAAATAATGTTATGAAATAATGTAACAAAGTAGAAATAAATGCACAATGCTCGGCGTGTCGTAAAATACAATCGCAACGAGGTTAAACGACACTCCTTATAGATATACACATACAGCGTTGCTATTCGCAAATGAACAAAATTTTAACTACTCAAACTTATCTGTATAGTAATCCAACAATGATGAATTTCAAAGATGTTGTCACTACCACATCGATTAAAACTACTAAATAATTTATCACTAGAGATGGACACGAACCGAACAGGCTCGAGGTTCGGTTCGAGGTTCGGTTCGATTTTTCGAACCGAACCGAACCGAACCGGACATTTTATTTTCAAACCGAACCTCGAACCGAACAGGCAAATTTTCGAACCGAACCGAACCTAGCTCAAGGTTCGGTCCGGTTCGGTTCGAAAGGTTCGATTTTTAAATAAAATTTAGTTTAAAATTTAATTTTCACTAAAAACATGTCAATCTTAATTTTTCCCAAACGCACATTTTAAAATCTCTAGTAGCAAGCATATAAGAATTAGAACGATTTTCTAATGTACATGGTCATTGAGTTTTAAGGCAATAGGTAAATAATGTAACAGGTATTAGTGATACATATTTAATAAATTTTGTCATCGAGCCACGTTTGTAGATCAAAAAATTCTAGATTAGTTCGATTTGTTTAATGCTCCTTATTTCAAATTGTTGTTTGTTTATAACTAGTATTAGATATTGGAGAAACTCGAAATGATTTGGAAAATTTGATTTTAAAAACAAGTTTATTTTATTTAATGAACAGAAGTCGTGTTGAAAACCATCTAAAACATATACAAGCCGAGGTCACGGTCTAGAGACTACAGAAGTTTTCAGAATAAACGAAACAATTTAATTTTTAATTAAGTATGTATTACTAATCCATCATTTTGAATTTTTTACTTTTATGTAAAAACCGGCTCTCTATTAATATTAAAAAATGAGACCTTGTAGCAAAAACTAATCTCCTTTTCTTTTGTACATAATCGCTCAACAAATGGTGTTACAAAACGCATGGTACGATAATATTTACGGTTTATTTATTGTGGCCATTACCAACGTCCTTAGAAGTAGCCGATACTCCAAAAGAATGACCCCAAACTTTCTCTCACGACCAAGGGTTGAAGTTTATGACTCATAGGGGCATAAACTTTTCAATCAATTCCGACATAAAATAACACACTATAATGCAAATAATAAGCAGACATAATGTCCGTGCCATAAATACTGTTATATTTTATTATGAAAAACGTAAACACTGTTTGAGGTAGATTTACGATTCTTACCGAGAACCATCTGATATTGTCTTTTAAAAGAAATAATAATAAAGATAAACTGACAAACAGCTTTTTGTTTGTACTGTATAAGAAATCAGCAACACCTTATTTATTGTCTTGATACTTTTTTTATACTAACTAAAACTAAAATAAAAGTAATCGCAAAGATCGTGTGATATCGTTCTTTCACGGTAAAATGACATTAGTAAAATTCATCAATTATTAACACATGCTAAATTTTAGAGGTGGTTTTCACTATTAACCTAATTATAATTACGCTTTGTTAAAGAGAGTACGTATTGAAAAATCAAACCTGGACAAATAGTATTAATATGATTTATGCTACTAAAATCTAAAACATATTAATGTTGAGTTTATTTGAAAATAGCAGCTACTAAATATAAAAACTACATTAATAAACATTTAAATTGTTGTAGTTGAACGTACTAGTTGTTTAAAATATCAAAATGTCGAACCGATTCGGTTCGGTTCCAGGTTCGGTTCGCTTTTTCGAACCGAACCGAACCTAACCGGAATATATTTTTTCGAACCGAACCTCGAACCGAACCGGACTAAAAAGTTTTCGAACCGAACCGAACCTAGGGCAAGGTTCGGTTCGGTTCGGTTCGAATCCATCCATCACTATTTATCACTCACTAAGCTTACAGATTAACAATCATTAATACACGACCGGAGGACACGTGCCAAACAAAACAACCGCACGGCATCGCATCCTTAACTCGACTCTTGCCTAAGAGACCCTACTATAAATAAGAGTATTCATATTCCAAGGGCGGTCCAGTACATCACCCCCTATAAGTTTAACTTACTGACTAAGCTTGCTTGGTGATTAATTTAAACTTATACTAACAGTTTTGCGGGCAGATTTTGGTCCGGCCCTATATATGGCTTTAAATTGCGTACATTTTGTATACCCAACGAAACACCGCAGGCATCGTCCTAAACCTCATATGAATTCGGACCTCGCCTGGCCGCTACTGTAGAAGGCCCCGAATACAGTAAAAAGAATTTTTTAATCTCTTTATACTCGGCAGAAGACTTGGGATGAGTGCGAACCAGTACTTTATCACCTACCTTAAAAATAATACATTTTTTGTTTACCCTTTGATGCCGCAATCTACGTTTTTCGGCCTTTGATTTTAACCGATCATACGCCAAAGTTATAATTTTGTCCCGATCACCACCTTGTTCAAAACTAGTAGGAAAGGCAATACTCTTAACCATGGGGTTATCTATGGAAGCTCCAAAATGCAATTCTAATGGACTGAAGCCCGTAGAGTCGTGGACTGCCCTGTTTATCCACTTTTCCACCTTGTCCAATAGCAACGCCCACCTCCCATAAGCCAAATAACACAGTGACCGTAACATCCGCACAATTTCCCTATTGACACGCTCTGTCATGTTTCCATGTGGAAAGTACACTGACGTGTGAGCTACCTTCACACCTACTGCCTCCAACGACACTTTCCATTTTTTGCTCGCCATCTGGCTACCGTTATCAGAAAGAATGATCTCTGGTTTGCCAACCTCCACAAAATATTTATTAAATAAACAACGAAGAATAGCGGCCGTATTAGAGCGCTTAAGCGGGTATATAGCAACTAATTTATTGAGAGCATCTACTGCAGAAAATAATTGGGTCGCCCCTCCTCTTGATACCGGAAGCGGACCCATCAAGTCTACACAAATGATTTTATTTGGTGCTTCGGCCAATACACTATGGTACTCGCCAAGACTTTTTACCGAACTTTTCGACTTCTGGCACAAATCGCAACTTAAAATAATTTTCCGTATATAATGTTTCATTCTCGCAAAATAATAATCCCGGCGCAACATCTGAAAACGTTTCTCTACTCCAAAATGTCCGTTCTCGACATGCTCTTGCCAAACCAATTTACAAATCTGAGAGGCAGGAATGCATACCTTAAACCCGCGCGAACCGTCATGGCCTCGCCTAGACAAAATACCACCGTGGACCATATACCAATTAGCATACCTTTTTACAATAACATTCCACACTACCATCTCTTCTATCTGACGCTTCACCTCCTCCTTATATGCATACGGAATTGGGTATGACTTTACAAAAACTGGCGTGTCATTCCACAACTCAATTTCGTGACAATAAATATTTATCCTACCCGGTTGGTTCGAAAATATCGACTTATACTGTAACGATTTTATTTTCTGTCATTATATCTACAGATAGTTAACCTATGTAATTAATAATAATCAACTTAATGCATAATGATGCTACACAATCTAAGAAATACATATTACATATTGTCAAATACAATATTAACTTTTAATTCGGAAGTGTATAATTTTAAATTATGCGGTGACAAAAGATACTTTTCCATTAGTGTCATTTTTAGAGCTCCCTCTGCTAGACGATTGTAGCGTTGGGCTTGTTGTCAGGCGGTAACCCGCGTGATATGATCACTTCCAATACAGCTGTCGTCAGAAGAGGTCAATTGTTCCTTGAACGCAAGGTCGATGACGTTTATTGAATCCACGTGTTGGAAGCACGTGAAATTTAAATTGTTTTCTTGAGATAATATCGTCTCGGACGCGCACTTTAGTTGTCCACACTCGCTGGAAAATAACTCGCAGACGACGAGACGTTATTTTTGTTTGAAGGGCCTTTGGTTAACATGCAACTTTGAAATAATATGCAACTTTTAGTTAACAGAACTTTTGTTTAACGTAAAATTTTAAATAACATGCAAATTTTAGTTAGCATGTAGTTTTATTTAACATGCAACGTAATTTTTATTAACATGCAACGTAGGAAAATTTAGAAAAATTTAAGAAGTATAACTAATTTATTTAGACAAGAAATGAAATTTATCAGTATTTAGTAAAGTTTAACCTTTGTACGAATGTGGATTTGGCGTGCATCAATTAGTTAATATGGACGCTGTGATATGGTTTGGAACTTCAATAAGCAGCAAATTTGGTTGTATCGAATTGGAGATTTCCTGTATTTAAATGCTGAAGCAAGATGCCTAGCAGGTATTTTTCCATCGGATGAACATCTGGTATGTAAATTTGCTTTCATATGTCAGCTGTAGCATGGATATAGCAGACAAATAATTTTTTGTTTAATCACGTGATCTGAACTTCAAGTTAGGTGAATGACAGACTATATATTTTTCATATTAAGCAACAGGAACCTGTAAATTTTCATTTTAAATCTTTTTATTAATACATTGAATTTACGGAAGATGTCATTATGAGATAAGAAAAGTTAAATTCTATATTTTATGAAAATTGATTTAATTATTTGAAATATGATTTACTCGAATCATTAGAAATTAAATTTATACGTTTCATATTTCACTAATAGCTGAGTGGAATATTTTTGTGAGGTTAAAGTAGTGTTACTCAAACCAACCGTAATTGTTACATATAGTTAATTATTCAGAAAGTAAACTCATGCTCACTCATTTCTAAATAAATTTTGCTAGACATTTCTAATAGAAATTACCATGTTTTAACGGTGAGAAGTACTTATACTATCAAGTACTTATGTACATATTTTTCAAGAATTTAAATTAATCAAACTTATATTAAAGAAAAAGATGTCTTGTAAATAACATGCTAAATACTGAAGGAATAGATTTTTATTATGGGTCAAGACTATTCTTTTTAATTGGAATGAATGAAGGTTGATTAGAGTTAATTTTTATATTTTGGGTATAAATGCACAAACAGTGCTATCTTTGTTTAATCTGTTCACAGGTGTAGCAGTGCATCTATAAAGGTCAAAGTCGAGCCATAAGGTAAGAAACTTTAGGGATTGTGTTGCAGTAATAAATTGTATAGCAGTAATTGAATAAAGGTTTCCGCATTCGCCTTATACTAGGGACTTAAGTAAGGTCTTCTTCGTATAGAAAAATTCGGTGGCGCCTTATTCTTTACATTTTTGGTCGCAGTCCAACCCCGACCCACAGCTCATGTTCTACCCAGAGCAAATAGTTTGACTAGCCGCTTAGCCTTTTGAGGTTTCCTCATCTACGAGCCATTTTTCACCGAAACTTGCCGTGGGCTCTATACACTTACTGGAAATCCTCGTAAAACTTTCTTGTGCCTTTCAGCTGGTCACATAGAAAAAAAACTAATAGGAAAAATCCCTTAATATAATTAAAAAGGCTATAATACGACAACAACAATTCACGTAATTATTTTTTTTCTTCCCGCGAAAAGTTCTCCGCACGATTTACCACCTCCTCGATTTTAGACACCTCACACGGCATTATCTTTTTGTTTGAACTACTTCCATCACACTTTTCCTCTGATACTTGACAAACTGTCAACCGAACATCCGGTTTTGGTTCCATACTAAACTCTATGCTTCTTGTCTTTCCCTCAAAATTACCGAATAAACAATTTCTTGAAAAATCTATTTTAATTTGATATTCAGAAAAGAAATCACATCCAAAAATCACGTCTCGAATCAACCCCAGAACTACCATGCACGGATAAGGCACTTCAAAATCTTGAAATTTGAAATTTACAAAAAATTGATCTTTAACAACGCAGTTTTTACCTGTAGCACTAACCAGAATGGTCGACGTAAACGGTAAACGTAAAATATCACCGTTAACTTGTAATAATTTAGATAGAAAATCCTTCGAAATGCACGTAACTTGGCTGCCCGAGTCAACCAATATTTTTACCAACACAAACACAGCCCCAACAATAGCCTCTATAGACGGTGCAAAAGCAACCGACTTAATATTATTTTGCGCTTCCCACAGAAGCTCATCCCCGTTTTTATTAAATAACGTGGCCACAGCCGGTGATTGACTTCCACCCGAGCTACTAGTCACCTGATGTTTACGGCGCCCCTCATCCCTATAACCATTACTATAATCGTGATTATTATTTGGTCTGTTTTCGGAACGGACATTATTACCGCCCCCAGAATTTGACATATTCGACCTGGTACCGTAACAAGCCCCCCAGTTTTGTTTATTATTCGTACCTCTCCCACGCCAATTCGCGTTAGAATTGTTACTATTGTCATGGGAAATTTGGCAAGTTTCATCTACCTCCCTTAAATATTTTTCCACCTCATCTAACGTCCTAGGCATGCAGTTTACAATACCTCGCTGAGTCTCGCTTCCTCACAAGCTTTAAAAAATAATCGGCCCTTGACCCTCTCTCGTAACAACCAAATTTGGTCTTTTGAAACAGCTTCCCCTCTTTTTCAACCCTCCAATACCGGCTTAAAAATAATTCCTTAAATTCTTTAAAGCTATTTACGCGTTCTTCTTTCAAAACACCCCAATCTTGGGCCAAACCACGCAAATTACTAACAATCAGGGGCTTTTCTAGTATCAGGGACTCCCGCTTCTAGCATTATCGTTTCTTGTTTTTTAATAAAAATTACCGGATATACAGATCCATCTGGCAAAATCACAAGTTTGGACCTCCCAAATCTATGTATAAACTCATATAATTTTGGGTCCCGGCTACCATGGGAACGATGCCGCTGGTTTCACGCTGGTTCACAACACCTTTATCCCTAAAATTTTCAACAGCACTAGCTCCTACCTCTTTCACCAATTCCGACACCCGGTTTACATCATTACTCAATTTATTCATATTAACTGAAATATTTAAATTCATCTGTTCAATCGACTCCTTTAGAACTGCATTGTTGCAATTCATATTATTAACAGCCGCAACTAACTGCTTTAATGCCTCCGCAATCTCAGAATCTGCCATTTTATCAGTTTATTGGAAATTAGTTTGTTTTTGCGGCACTAAATTTCAAAGAACATCGAAAAACGTGTTTCATCATAAAGCCCGTTATAGCTTAAGCTTACACCGCCACTCGTGTCTATTTTAATTCTATTATTCGTACACACAAACTTGGTACGGACTTAAAGTATTTAACCTAATTAGAATCAAAGTCTAGAAAAAATTTAAATTGCCCAAATTCCGCAACATAACATTGGCAACAACGGTTAGTCTGTGATGAGCTGTTAAAACGCCCCTGCTCAACGATAAGAAATAACCACTTATTCAATTACAGGTAAATATTCCAACAATCAAATACAAGTCCCTCACTTTTGTCTATTCATAGCGAAAATATTTTTCGGTGAGATTTCCATAAACCCTTTTAACTTTGCGTAAAACAGTATGATTCACCCACTGCTTTTCGGGTATAGCGTGACAATAAACGCGCCACGTTGGGCGCCAAATATAATGCTTGTTTTTGCTTTATTACTCGTCACAGAAGCGGTTGCTCTTGAGGTGTTGACCCTGGCTAGCAACAACTCTTCTGGATACACGTAGATTCCTGTATAGTTTCGTTGTCTCGCTATTACCTGTTTAGAAAGAATGAACCAACTCGCAGCCTATTTTATATGGGTTTAATAAAATAATGTTATAAAATAATGTAACAAAGTCGGAACAAATGCACAATACTCGGCGTGCCGTAAAACACAATCGCAACAAGGTTAAACGACACTTCTTATAGATATACACATACAGCGTTGCTATTCGCAAATGAACAAAATTCTAACTACTCAAACTTATCTGTATAGTAATCCAACAATGACGAATTTCAAAGATGTTGTCACTACCACATCGATTAAAACTACTAAATAATTCATCATTCACTAAGCTTACAGATTAACAATCACTAATACACGACCGGAGGACACGTGCCAAACAACACAACCGCACGGCATCGCATCCTTAACTCGACTCTTATCTAAGAGCCACTAATATATAAAAGTATTCATATTCCAAGGACGGACCAGTACATTCTTTCTCTATAATTTTTGCGTCTTCCCATTTTATTTTATGACTGAAATCCCATTCATGATGGCAAATCATGGATTTTTCAAATTTTCTATTTTTTATATATGATTTACGTTCTTTTAATCTAACTTCAAGTGGTCTGGAACTTTCCCCCATGTAAAACTTGTTACATTTGCACGGTATTTTATAGATGCAGTTTTTTGAACTTTGTATTGTGTTTTTGGGTTTTGTTTTTGTTAGTTCTGTTCCTAGTGTATTGTTGGTTCCAATACTGTTTTGATTTTAAATTTGTTTCATATTCTTTGAATGTTTTCGGAGAATTCCTTTATGTATGGTATTCAGACCATTTTTTGATGCATATTGTTGTTTCTATTTCCTTCTTTTTATTTTTTGGGACTTTATTCATTTTTTTTCCATTATTCTTTTAAAATACTTGTTTTTTATTAGTGTACATTTGATTAGATCTTTCTCTTTCTTTAAAATTTCTTCGTTTCATTATATTAATTTTGCTCTATCATACCTGGTTTTGATAATTCCTCGTTTGACACAGTGTGGATGGTTTTGTTATGTTACGTAATTCGTGGCAGCCACGTTGGGCGCCAAAGTTATGCTACGTTGCCTCGTAGCCGTGCGTAACCTAAAGAAAATCATAGAAATGACCGGGCTCAATCGGAGATTAGGGGGGGGGGTTGTAGAAAGCAGACCGACATACAATGTACGCGGCTGTAAGGAGTTAGTGATAATACCTGCAAGAAAAATAGTCAAGCAAACCTGAAAAAAAAAAAGAAAAAGCATAGCAGCAATGATAAGTCTAAATTATTCAGTACTTTGTAGAATGTAAAAAAAACTGTTTAGATAAACTATATAATATAATCACGATAAAAGCATTATAAAAATTTTTATTACAAAGTGAGGTAATATTGGGGAGTAGCAGAAACGTTTCCTCACACACCAATTAAACATACATCAGACAAAATGTTAAAAAAAAATAAATAGGTAAGACACAATTGATATGAGTAATTCAGTAGGATCGATTTCTTTTTTTTCTTTTCTTTCTTTTTTTTTCTTAATAGCAGACAAGTCTATTGTAAAAGGTATCAGAACGACAAAGATATGGTAAAGCAACGGATAGATATTTAAAGTAATAACAAGTAGGAAATAGTTCAACTTACAAAAGTCCTTCAGCAACGCTTCCTTGCAACGGAAGTGTGAGATTCACGATGTCCTGCACTAACGAAGCACTTCACCCTTGACTGTGAGGGTGTTGATGGAATTTCTTACACTTTACACTAATCACACCTATGTATTTCACTGGCGTTAGCAGCAGACATTATCATACTGATGGAACTATGTAGCATTGATAAATTCTTATTAACTCTATTTCCTGAGACAATAATTTCGAAATCTTTTGTAACACAAATCGTAAAAAAAAACTGGTAATAAAAATTTAGAATCACGCTTTCAAGGCACGATGTAATGCATTAAACTAACAGTAACGCGAGGTGTTTTATTTGCTACCTATGGTAACAAAGAAAAATCTAATGCTTTCGAATACCGAAAATTTGCGCAAACAACGATCTATTTTAGATTCGTTGGGGTTAGAAAATTCAGAAACTACAGTATCAACTGTCTTTACATGTGAATGAGATACCTGTTTATAAGAAGCAACCTGTTTTTTTACTAAACCTGCTACAACTGTATCATCATTTGTTTTTGAAGCACTCAAGCTTAAAACTGTATTTGGATATTCCAAAGTATGCACTACTCTGATAACAAAAGGACCACGAAAACTAGATCGCACACACAGTTCAAATATAAAAGACAAATCAACAAAAAAACACAATTAGTAAAGCAACGCGTATCACTAAGTCAATGTTCCGTAAAACGCACGACAAGTTCTGTCACTTTTATTTACAACAGAAAATCAACCAAAAAAACAATTAGTAGAGCAACGCGCATCACGAAAACCGTCCGTCAATGACCTTACCACAACACTTGTGGTCAACCAAACACGTTACATATATAGCATACTTCCTTCAAAAAGGAATTAGAACTCCACTTTTTTACAGTTAATGTACAAGTTTTCTTTCACAAGAAAAACAATTAAAATCGTGCCGCGCTTGTTCATAACAATTCGAAAATTGATACCGCATTGATTCTCACTATTTTCAAAGTAAAAAGAAAAAGTATTTTTCAACGTAATTAGTATATAGGAACCAAGAACAAACTACCACTGCCCATCTGTTTATATCAACTCGTTGCTATACCCATAACATCTGAGCGTCTGTTATCTCCACTTCGATAATACATAAGGCACAAAATTTATACGAGCGGCCAGCCAAGAACGATGCAATTTATAATCAATTACAAGCGGTTTATAATTTTCAATTTATCTATCTTTAAATTACTACACACGAGTTAATAAATATAAAATATAGAACTAGTAATTGCAGGAATGTACTTACGAATTGAGTATAAAAGCGTAAAATGTTAAAACTATAAAAATGCCCGTTACAAATTGAATCGAAGTTTAAGTATCTGTTTGTGTGTGTTGGTTTTCTGTATACTGATGTATTAATTGTTGTACCGTTTTTGCTAATTAGAATATCTGAAAATGGAAGTTTTTCTAGTTTCTCTATTTCATAAGTGAATTTAATACTTGGTTTTATTTTGTTAATTGAATCTACAAAGTTTTTAATCAGTTCTGTATTATGAGGTCTAATAGCATAGACATCATCTACGTATCTCCACCAGATTAGTGGTTTCAATTCTTGTGTGAATATTACATCGTTTTTAATTCCTCCATGAATATATTACTAAAAATTGGCGATAGTGGACTACCCATTGCAATTCCGAAGCTCTGTTTGTTGAATTGTTCATTTATTTGAAAATATGTGGTATTGACGCATAAACCAAATAATTCCATGATCGAAGATATACTTAGTTTTGTTCTTTCTTTAAGGTTGTCATCTTTTTCTAGTTTGCTTTTTATAATATTAAGCGTTTTGTTTACAGGGACATTTGTGAAGAGATTTACTACATCAAAACTTACCATTATGTGTGTATTATCAATTTTTATGTTTGATAATTTTTCTAAAAGGTGCTGGTTGTTTTTTATGAAAGAGTCCGTTTTGCCTGCTAATGAATTTATAATTTTTAGGAGAAATTTTGTTGAATTATGGCATGGTGAATATATGGAGCTTACGATAGGTTTTAAAGGAATGTCTCTTTTATGAATTTTTGTTAGACCGTAATGTGCAACAATTAATACATTAGTATACAGAAAACCAACACACACAAACAGATACTTAAACTTCGATTCAAACCACCCACTCTGTGTCAAACGAGGAATTATCAAAACCATATATGATAGAGCAAAATTAATATCACCAAACGAAGAAATTTTAAAGAAAGAGAAATATGTAATGAAATGTACACTAATAAAAAACAAGTATCCTAAAAGAATAATAGAAAAAGGAATGAATAAAGTTCCATAAAATAAAAAAGAAGAAAACAGAAACAACGATACGCATCAAAAAATGCTCTGAATACCATACATAAAAGAATTCTCCGAAAACATTCAAAGAATAGAAAACAAATTTAAAATCAAAACAGTATTTAGAACCAACAATACACTAAGAACACAACTAACAAAAACAAAACCCAAAAACGCAATACAAAGTTCAAAAAACTACATCACAAAATACCGTGCGAATGTAACAAGTTTTACTTAGGGGAAAGTTCCAGACCATTTGAAGTTAGATTAAAAAAACGTAAATCATATATAAAAAATAGAAAATTTGAAAAATCCATGATTTGCCATCATGCATGGGACTTCAGTCATAAAATAAAATGGGAAGACGCAAAAATTATTGACAAAGAAGAAAACCACCGAAAACAAAAAATCAAAGAAGCTGCTTATATAACCCTACATAAAAATAACTGCGTACCAAACGAATCTGTAACTTTTAGTAAACAATGGATTCCACTACTAAAAGAAATAACAAAAGAAATTACAAATTAAAATCAAATGCCCTCAATATCTAGGTAGCATTGCAACTTTTTCCTGAGTTTCCTTGCGATATTAACATGAAATACAGCCTACATACATGATTTCTATTTACACATACAACAACTAATTACATAACAATAGGCATATTAGCAGGCCCCGGCTGCTTTAGCCTTACGGTATCGTAATCACACATTTCTTTAATAACCACCCCCTCAACCAAATAAATAGATACATGTTAAAAAATGTTCCAATTATCAAGTTATTGAATTTATATAAAATTTGACTATATAAAAATTAATCAGCTGATTTCACGTTAAGCGTATTGGCTACTTAGGAAGCCGGTCCCAGGACGCAACACAAATTGAAAGTACTCATTCTTCTAAACTTTAAAATTTTCACCTAATGTATTCAAATCAAAAATTAATAAATCAAAGTCACCTTCAATTTGTGGTAAATATGTCAAACTTAAAATTTTTTATTATTTTGACAGCAATGCTAGGTCATGGATCGAAACGTAAATAAAGATCATTTTAACAAATATAAGTGGTTTTATTCCCAAGAAAGATTAAAAAGAATAGTTAACAAACCACAACAAACATGCAAGGAAGGACTTATTTATTCCGTCAAAAGTGTGGTTGAAAAAGCTAAGCTGTCAACTCCATTTTCTCACAGCACCACTGGACGCAAGTGGTTTAATTTATTCATGGCGCGCCATCCCAAAATATCCCAAAAACGATCGGAGTACCTAAGTCGATCACGGTCACTGATAACAGAAAGTCATATAAAAGGGTGGTTTAAGGAAACCTTAAAGTTATTGGTAGAAGGAAGTTGTGCAGATATTTTAGATCATCCAGTCCGCATACGGAATATGGACGAAACCTCGATCTATTTATATCCTAAAGCTGGTTTGGTGCTAGCTGAAAAAGGCATACCGGTGTCTAATACCTCGTTCAACTCAGACAAAGAAAATATAACAACTTTGTTTGCAGTTAACGCAGTTGGTCAATATGCAAACCCTTTGACTGTTTATAAATATGACAGGTTTTCAGAAAAAGCAGCAAAATCTGCACCACCAAACTGGGGCATCGGAAAATCTGCTAAAGGTAGGATGAAGTTCAGTTGCTTTTATGAATATTTTTCAAATGTATTCATACCATATCTAGAAGACATTAAGGCAACACTACCTGTAATTGCCTGTAAACAAATTATGTTTGGAAAAGCAAATTCAATTAGTATGTTTGTATCTAAACACTACACACATACTACAACCTTTAGATGTTGCTTTCTTTTTCTTTTTGAAAGCAAAATGGAGTGCAGTCAGGATGTCTAGGATTGAACATGGACGTGAAATAAAAAAATTTGATATTCCAAACATACTACAAAAACTAATAAACGAAATTGATTTTAAGGCGGCAATCGTAAATGGTTTCCGAAAACGCGGACTATTCCCCTTTTGGCCAGTGAACGTGGACGATTCTAAGTGTACGATGAAGCCAGTACCTCAACGTCAGTAAAACTTGCAGAATTTAAAAAAATGTAAATCATGAACCACTCAGTCATTTAGACTACTTAGAATCAAAAATAGATCCAAACACTTTTATCATCATTTGCTCTTCAGTCCTGGAACTGATTAGACGCGTACCATCATTGTTTCCTACTCTGAACTAACCTACACATTTCCCTGAAATTTGCACAGTCTGCATCTATCACTATCTGATCTAGGTTTACATCTACCTCTTTTTTTTTATTTTTGCTTGTAATATATTATATACTATTCCCCAAAAATGCCTTAAAACGTATTCTGCCCTTTTATTTTTCCTATTTTTTTCCATATATATCCTTGTTCCCCTATTCCTATACAATTGTTATTAACTTTGTCTGCCATACTATCACCCTCATACATTTTAAGTACAGTTTTTCAAAAGGCTGCTACCATTTTCTGTCTGCTATTCAGACTGCCCGTATTTCATAGGCATACTGTGCTGTGCTCTACACATATGCATTCAACAATTTTCTTCTTGTTCTATGTTTGTTCGCTTTCATCATAAGCGCTGTTCTTTCTTGTTAGATGCAGTTTGGTCCCCTTTCTATTGTTTTACAATTATATACCCTATTTCTCCGACATTCAGTGGTTGTGAAGAGGGGTAAGCAGCCTGTGGCCGCCAAGTTCCCCCAGCACTTAAACATTTACCGATTTAATATTTTTTCCAATATATCTTTTCGCACAGTCAACATTAGTTACAGATATTTCACAACCAACACCTGTAGTTGTTTATAATAATCATCAGATTTATCTGCGCTTAGTTTTTTCGTCATTAGGTTTTCGGTCTCAAAACTGGTTGGACACGTACCTGCATTTATTAATATTCTCAGCTAGCCTACACAGTTCCCTGAAATTCTCACACAACATATATACAGGTCGGTTCTCCTTGTATTGTTTTCTAATTTTATGCCCTATTTCCCCGAGATTCAGTGAAGAGGGATAAGCAGCCTGTGTCTGCCAAAATCCCCCATTACTTAAACATTTGCCGAAATAATAGTTTTCCATTAAATCCTTTCACACGGTTACCATTATTCGAAAATATTGCCCAACCAGTACTTGTAGTTGCTTATAATATTCAGCATGTTTAAGTACAGTTACTTCTTCGTCATAAATTTATCCATCTTGGGACTGGTTGGATGCGTATTTCCATTGATTTCAATTCTGAGCTAGCCTATACATTTCCTTGAAACTTCTACAGCCTACATCTTTCACTATCTGTGTGCAGTAGCCTAACCTAGGTCTACCACTCCTCTTTTTTCCTATCTCTGCTTCTAATATATTCCGGACTATTCCCTCATGCCGTAATAAGTGGCCTATCATCCTATCTCTCCTATTTTTTACCGTTTTCCACATATTTCTTTCTTCCCCTACCATTTTCAGTACCTCTTCGTTCTTAACTTTGTCTGTCCATGATATCTTCATCATTCGTCTGTAGCAGCACATCTAAAAGGCTTCTACCTTTTTCTTGTCCGCTTCACCTACTGTCCAGGCTCCACAGCCTACAGTGCTGTGCTCCACACATATGTATTAAGCAATTTTTCCTTGTTTCTATGTTTATTGTCTTTGAACACAGTAGTTGCTTTTCTTGTTAAATATAGCACGACCTTGTGCTAATCCTCGTTTTATATCATCTTGCGTTATTTGGCTTCCTAGGTAACAGAAATCCTTAACCTCTTGTAAGTTCGTGTTCCATATTTGTATTCTTGTTTTTGACTTGTTTTCCCCTCCTTTGCATACCAGTACTTTAGTTTTATTTTTGTTAAATTTCATACTGTATCTCTTTGTTAGAACCGTTTCCATTTCATTAAGAGCAGCTTCTAACTCTTTCTGGCTAGATGATAATACCGCTATATCATCTACAAATCTAAGCATATCAATTTTTTGTCCCTGCATAGTATTTCCAAATGTCTTCCTGCATTTGACAGTATTCATTGCCTCTTCAATGTACAAGATTAAAAATTAATGAGGATAGGGCACATCCCTGTCTTACCTCTCTCCTAATGTTTACTTCTCTATGTTCCTGCTCTAATTCTATTATCGCTGTTTGCTCTTTGTATAAGCTATGTACTATTCGTTTATCCCTATAACTCATTCCAATCTTTTTGAGTATTTCGAACATTTTTTTCCATTTTACATTGTCGAATGCTTTTTCTACATCTACAAACCCTATATACACGCTTTCCCCTTTTTCTATTGTTTTTTCCATTATCACTCCCAGAGCTAAAATAGCCTCCTGTGTTCTCCTGTTTCGCCTAAACCCAAATTGGTCTTCTCCTAGTATTTTTTCAGCTCGTTTTTCCATTCGTCTTTGTACAATTCTAGGTAATATTTTTGACACGTGTGCTGTCAAACTTATGGTTCGAAAATTTTCACATCTATCCGCGCCTGTCTTTTTTAGTATAGTTACTATGATGTTACATTTGAAATCATTGGGTATCTCAAATGTCTCATACAAGTTGGAAGAAACGTTCTGTTACTACTTGTCTAGCGACTTTTAGAGTTTCTGCTTGCACCTTTCTGTACCCGGCGCCTTACCATTTTTCAGTACCTTTAATGCTAATTCAAACTCATCTCTAAGTATAGGATATTCCAAGTCATCATTTTCAACGTCTGATTCCTGTTCTAATGCTGTTAGTTCCTTTCCTGCATATAAATTCCCCATATATTCTTGCCATCTACCCACTACATTTTCTATGATGACGTTTCTTCCCGCGTCCCATATATTTTTGGTATACTGTTTTATATCCCTAAAATTGATTCTAATTAGTTTGTATGCTTCATCTGTCTTTCCTATTTCTGGCTTAGTTTGTACCTCTTTGCACTTTTCATCACTTTGAATAATTTAAAAAATTTACAGTACACCGAACTTGATGTTTGGACTTCATTCAAACAAGACGATGTTACCATAGATGCCAATTTACATTCTGGTTCCATTAACAATATGCACCATGTCCACAATGATAATCAACAAAATCGAATAGAGGATTATTTCAAATTATTTAATGCAGTTGAACCGATTCAAAAAAATGATAGCTTAGTAGCAGATGAAATTGGTGCAGGTGATGGCTCTATGGTTTTGATTTTCCAGAGTTAAATACATTAAATGTTGTTGAAGAATCTTATCATAATAAACATAGCGAATTGCCATCGGCCACACATCAAGTTATTAGCAATCAGAATGATACTGGTACTGGTGGTTTACGAAAACTAAACATTTCTATTAAACCTTCAAAAAATAGCTGCTATGAAGGATCTGAATCTATAGGGCCGGTAGTAATCGAAGGTGCACCTACCTTAGTTGATTCACCTCCAGATGATGGTTGTTTAACACAAACTGAAATACAACATGATCTTGAATTCAACAAAGTAGCCAGAGTACTCTAAATTATGACTCAACAGCTACAATAAATGGCTTACATAATCAACAAGCAGTATCAAGTGATACTACATCCATTCCTGAGGACATTTCTCCAAGTATTTTTATCAAGCCAAAACGAAAAGTAGTAGATGTATTGAGTGAAATAATATTTTATCTCACAGATTCTACTCCATAAAAAAACACATTTACCAAGCGTTATAACATCTTCAAAGTGGATTGAAGTAGCCGGGTCCGAACAATGCGAAAAAGAAAAAAAGCAAAGAAAAACTACAGAGACGATAAGAGAGATTAAACAAAAAAAGGCTTTAGCTGAGAGCAAAAAAAGTAAAACAGTCAAAAAAAGAAGATCTACACCTATGCAAGAATATCTAAGAAATGAAAAACACACAACCGAACGTTTAGAAATGGTTGCCCAAGACGACGAAAATAAGGAAAACGTAAGTGATGAGTTAATTCATAGAAGTGAAAAAGAAATATAATAGCAGTAACGATAAGCAATAGTAATGTGAATAATGAAAATCATAGCTTAATAACAGAACATTTAAATGAAGAACAGGAACTATTAACAACAACCATAAATAAATATGTTGTTGTCCAGTATGAAGGCAATTGTTATCCAGGAAAAATTACTGAAGAAAAGTCTGACATTATACTAGTTAGCACAATGGAAAAAAGTGGAACAGACTAGAAATGAACTAACCAGAAGGATGTCATTTGGTATGATAAAATTGATATAATAGATACCATTGGTTCACCGGTTATAAAATTTCTCATGGAGTATACACTGTAAAGGAAATGGGAAAATACACAGAGTTTTTGTAACAGTGATTGTTAAAATTTTTTTAGAAATAATAGTACCTACTTACTTAGATAAGTTTTCTTATTTCAACTAGCAGTTTCTGTTGTTTGGGTTATTTGTATTTGATGTAGTTAAAAATAAATTTATTGAAAAAATAATATGGCTACTAAATGTGCATAGTATGACCAAATTAGTGACCCACTGGCTAAATATAGTGCCATAAAAAACCAATATACGAACAAAGTGGCCAAAAATGGTAAAATTGCTTGTAGTTCGATTTTAAACTACAATAATATATATTATTTTAGCATAAAAATTATAGCGTAAATAAAAAATATATGCAATCGTTTCAAGAAACGAAAATGTCCAAGTGGTCTGTTGCTATTTTAACTCGTTTAATCAATATCATCTACATAAAATTTTCTTAAAGTGGCCACAAATGGTACAGTTACCTTATACTGTCCTCTAAATATCCTGCAGCAACAAATGCACTCAGGGCCGTAGGTAGCCCACACGCGCGTGCGCGCGCGTGTGTATGTTGGTGTGTGTGTATATGTGTGTGTGTGAGAAAGAAAGAGAGAGAGAGAGAGAGAGAGAGAATTTTTCAATGAAACCAATACCGCACATGTAGGTTTCAAGTATTAGCAAACAGTCACGAAAATAAATGTCTAAAAAATGCCGGCTTACGCAGAAAATTTGCCAACAACTGTATCTGTGTATGTGTGCGTGAGTACGTGCGTGCATGCATGCATGCGTGCGCATGCGCTTGCGCGTGCGCTAGCGCGTGTGCGTGCATGCGTGCTTGCGTGTACGTACGTGGGTGTATGTGTGCGTGCGTGCGTGCGTGTGTGTGTGTGTGACCTCACACCCCCATATTTACGGTCTGGATGTACTGTTCATTCCAAAATGGCATTTCAACATGGTCATATTCGCTCCTACATACGCAAAAAGAGTTGCCTATGTTCGTCGAAAACAATGACCTGTGTACTTTCCTGAATAGCTCAAACCCAACTATTTTGCAATGATGGATGGTATTTTTCCACATGTGTTTTTCCCACTGTCTGTACAGTAGAGCAACTGTGTCTATAGTTCAGAAAGTTTCTTTCTGACCAACAATGTGGTCGTAAAGGCATGTAATCTATTATGAGCTACAAACTGTTCATTTTCGTCAATAATTGTAAAAACGCGCATTTTATCAGTTTTTGTCTCCGGTGCATTTACCACGAAAACTGATTTTTGATTTTCTATGTGAGTAACTAGCAAATTCATAAGTTTTTTCGTCGACATCCACCAAATACGGAATAATAATGCAACTTTGATCATCAAGAACATTTCATTCGGTGCCTCTGAAATCTTCTCTGGACAGAACTTTAGACTTTTTTAGCTGGTATCCTTTTGGCCCCTGCTTGTGGTAATTGGTAATTGGCAAAGTTAATATTCTTATTTACCAGTAAAGTCTTCCTTAACATTGAATATTTGAAGTGTAAGGAGCCCAGAGAAAATGTTTCAGCGCAGCACAGTTTCATTAATAAGTTTTACACACTATTCTGTCATCTAATTTAATAATTTGTCATATTTTTTTGTCGTAGACGTTTCTCGACTTCTTCAGTAGTAAGATTCGCTTTGCTCTTTTTGCTTTTTTTAATATTTTATCAAGATTTTTTAAACTTCCCTGCATTTTGACTTTCTAAGTTTAACAACTAACAAAATTAGTTTACGCCTACATGTACGACATTCCCCTAGCAACAATAGTAGCCGGTCGATGTGATAAAATGAAAACCATATTCAACTTTAGGATTTTTCTCAATATTATTTATATTCTAGATGCAATAACCAACTAGTATGACATAAAAAGTTGTATGCAAACCTAGTATCAATAGATGTTTATGGTCTTGGGCCGGAGGCCTTCGGGTTTGTTACATGGTCATTCTCAGAGCATAAACAGTTTCAATTGTTTTCAAAGGCTCTAGCAACTACAGAAATTATGCAAATTACTTTCCCGAGATTTCCTACAAAAACTCTCGCGAATATGCCTACTGTGACCTTTAAATGCCAAGTGTTGTACCTATCAATCAAAATTCAACCAAGAGGTGTAACGCCGCGTAGGGCAATCAATCACTTTTTGCGTACAAGCGCTTCGTCGCGTTTTAATGTAGTCACAGGTAGGCCAACCCTCCTTTTAAAGGTTTTCTGTTCCAGGACACACTTTGACCCGGACGTTTAAAGTTCGTGGCGATTAGGACAGTCGAAATTATTTCTTCAGTTTTGATGTTGATAGAAAAAGCAAAAACACTTTTAATAGCAGGCGCCGTACCATTTGGTTTGTAATGACAGACCAAAATTTGGACCTCGGTTTTCTGAATCAGTACCTATAGCATATTTCGTACCGCTCATTGAGCCCGCAGTCGATCTTAGGTATGGTCAACTTCTTGTCTTTAAATTTCATTATCCGACCCTTGAGGTCCACTAACGCTTTCAACAGATCCTGGTAATTCGATTTACCAGAAGGTTGTTGCTTAGTCACTAAGTAATTGATGTTCCGATGTTGGTCCTTTAGCCGTATGGTCTTTCCAACCTTGGTTGTCGTCGCCAAAATTTATCTAGACCACCAAATTTATTTAGAAACACCAGTGCAAGTCATCGGATCATATAAAGGCAGTGGCGGCCTTTTGGGGGAGGCGAACTGGGCGACTGCCTAGGGCCCCGCAAACAAAAGACCCCGCGCACCTTAATGCATATTTTAAAAATTTGAGTTACACTTTATTTAAAAAGATTGCAAAACTGTTTAGAGTATAGCTTTATGCAACATAAATCTATACAATACCTAGTACATATTGTGTAGTTTACAGTTATAATCCTAGTCACTTTCTTCTTCGAGCGAATGAATCACTGTAAAAAACTTCCATGCTTACAATAACAAATAATGAAACGTACTGTTAAGGACAAAGATAAATATAAGAAAGTACTAAGCAGTTACATTGTGTACCTAATATCTTTGAAACTTCTCAAGCTTGCACACTTTACAAACTTCATTATCTTTTGTAAGGTGCCACTGTAATATTTCTTTTGTTGTTGTTTATTCTCCCTACAGATAATCAGTGTTCAAACTAAGTACGGGTATCATATTCATCGTAATTGTTAATTGATGGTTCTTTTTCTATTTTCATGTTTTGTTTATTTTCTACATTTAAATTGAAGTTACTTTTAAATATTAAATTACAATTTATTTGATCCTAATGCAGTTCATGTAAAACATTTTATTATGTTAACAATTAAAAATTAGTATCTTTGGTAATATTGAAATCTTTTGGGCTTTTACCAAAAAACGTAAGTCCGCATTTCAATGACTTTAAATTCTGATTTTACAATAAAAAGGCCCCAGAAAAACTTTTTGCCCAAGGACCCGCAGAGTCTAAGGCCGCCAGTGTAGAAAGGTTCTCTGTTAGGCAATGTGCCAGTCAGTATTCCGACGGCAAATCAAATAGATCACTTGAATCTCCTCCGTGACTCCAATTCTCGCTTTGTCCTTGCCGCTGTACAAAGCCAATCATAGCTCGATTCAGACCTTTACTCGTCTTCACAAGCGTGACCGTTTGTTTATCTCATTGGAGCTTTACGGTTTTCCAATGGTGCACAAAGCCGACACCTGCGACACTACTTTTTTACATAGTACTTGCGCAGCCTGCCGAGTAAAATCTTGCTCGGACTCTTTCAGAATCTTCTTAACGCTGAAGTGTTGTTCCAAGTTCCCACTATGCAGATGTCCTAAAACCTCATACACTTTAGGAACCACCATTTGAAGGTCACTCACGGATCTATCTCCATTCTCTAAGGATTACACCAAAATGCCATTCTCTACCTTCAGGGAATCCCATTGTGCCCAGTACTTTAGGGTGCTACTCGACGGGCTAATGTCCTACCAGGATCTACGTTCTCTTTTGGTTTTCGAACATAGAATGACACCTGGGTCTTTGTCGTTCTCCTATTCCATTTGCAACTGTATTGGCTGCCACTCATCGTTAATTACTGTATTCCGATGAACAAGATCGCATTTTACCGGCGCGTTGCGGACAACCATTTTCGGAGCAAAATCTGCACAAGTCGATTTTTGCCTTGTTCCGTTGACTCCCTCTACTGATTGCGGTTCTCATGCTTTTTTTTAAGTCGTTTACATCAGTTCTGTTTCTTCTTCATCTGGTCGTCAGGCAGTATCCGTTGATTCACCTCCTCTACTATATTTCCCGAAATTTTAAAATACTGAGGCATGCAGTTGTATCACTAGAACTGTGGGCTCCGCCTCATGTACTGTTAAGGGAATTCACTCGTTCTGGTTTTCTCGCATTTTCATCTAAGTTTGTTGCGATCTAGTTTAGTTTTCTGTCAAGCTTACGAAATTTTTATTTAATTTTTCCATAAGTTTTGCGAAGTAACCAGTCAAGCTCTCTTCAACGTTCAACATGAACTCCTTTAATAACAAAAGAATTTCATTATCTATTTTCTATTGGGTAGAAGTTTCTGGCATGCAAATAGAATCGTTCAAATGCTTTTTTGTAGTAAAACTTCACCACGTGACACGAATGTAACGAAAATTTTATTTAGTAATCTAAAATAAGATAATCTCTTGGTTATTTTTCATATGATTTTTTTTTAGTTTGTATTTGTTATAGGGGTACTTGGGTGAACTAAAACATAGGTATGTAGATGTAGGTATGTATCATTAAGATGTATTAGAAAATGATGTTTTACTTATCTAGTGGATCTGAATTATTGTAAATAGAAACATTTACATAATTACAAGTGCGTGCATATTTCACATTCTTAGATAGATTTAGAGTAAGTATAGATTAAGTTTTGGTAGCCTTTAAAATAATGATTTTATTGTAACACCTTGTCAAACAGCCTTGGCAGCTTAAGGTGGACTTTTGTATTTATGAAATAAAGAATTTTGAATTGAATTGAATTGAACTACCCATAACTCGCGGCTCGACTCTCGTAGAGTCAAGACGTATTTCAAATCGCTCTGATAGAAATTAGTTTATTAAATTAGTGAATTGGAAAATTTGTGCTTAGTGACATTATATTAATAATTAATGTTGGGTTCAGTCAATTCCCTCATTCTATATTGAATAATTTCCTAAAATAGGACGAAAAACAAGAGATGGGTTGTAAGAAAAGTGCGGACAAGCTACCAACAGACGGAGACGTGATAACTTGTTATGTATGTAATGGGTCCTTTCATATAAATTGTTCTGGGATGTCGGAGACGACATTCAAACGTATGTCTTCTACCAAAAGAAAAGAATAGGAGAGACGATATTAGTGTTATCTTAAAAGTCAAAAACACTAAGCTGGATGCAAACAAAAAGGCTATAAACGAACTGGCTAACGATATTAAGGGATTGGCTGACTTCTACGATGGTCTCAAGGAAGATATAAGTTCGGTTAAAAAAGCAAACAAAGAAATTCAAAAAACCTTGGCGGCTTTGGTAGAGGATAACCAGAAGAAAGATGTAACGATAAGAAATTTGGAAATAAGACTGAATAATTTGGAACAAAGAAGTAGAAATGTTAATTTTGAAGTGCACGGACTAGAACAGGCAGCAGGTGAAAGTGGAGAAAACCTAAAAGAAGCAGTGCTAAAATGGGCTGAGTTCGCTGCAATTGATGTCTCACCTGAAGACATTCAAGTGGCACACAGGTTACCAAAACGAGGTCCGGATGCTATCCCTGTTGTGATTATAAGATGTTCATCTCAAGTAATAAGAGATAAATTCATTAACAAAAGAAAAACGCCCGTAACGAACAACGATATCTTTAAAAATTAAAATGAGCGGAAACTATATATTAACGAGACTATTACACCGTACAATAAAAATATCCTTTGGCAAGCAAAATTACGCGCAAGAGAAAAAGAGTATAAATTTGTCTGGGTAAGGTACAGCAAAATTCTTATTAAAAAATCTAATGATGCGACCAATCCGAATTGAACACCTTAACGACTTAAATAAAATTAATTGATTAGATGTATAATAAGAACGTTTAAATGTTTTGTTTGTTAAATTAGTTTGGATAATGTAAATGAAAATTGTAAGTGTTATAACTTAAATCGTTATTATAAATAATTAAATTTTATAAACTGCACATGTTAGGAGACTATAACGAAAATAATTATGTTTCTTATCATAACTGTACAAGTATATCGCATTGGAACAGTATTTTGAACGAACAAATTATTGATAGGTTTTAAGGTTCAAACAAATTATCTATTATTTCTCTAAATATTAATGGCCTCAAAACACATTTTTACGAATTTATGACATATATATATATATATATATATATATATATATATATATATATATATATATATATAAAGGTTCTTGATAATTCTTGAGCGTAGTTAAATTAGAAAAGATTTTGTTTTTGGTTCTTGGGATAAAGTCGCTCATAAATTAAACACAAAACATTAAATGTGTATCATTTGTATTAAATCGTACGTTTCGGTGATAATTTACACCTTAATCATCGATCTACATGAAAAAGTATATAAATAGGTAATTCATATAACAGGTAATATATGTTTAACTTACTTATTACTTGATAAAATTATTTTATGTATTCACCCATAATAAAAGTAACAGAAGGAAGCTTGTCATATTACTGATTAAGAATTAAAATTAATTTTGAATGAAATGTCAGTTCACTTATTTGACAAAATGTAGGATCAAGGATGACATCAAACAACAAATTATGACACTATTTGATTATATTTTTTATTTAAATACTAGTATGTGGTTTATTTGTAAAAAATTTTTTGTATGGTGGGTTGCATAAAAATAGTTAGATTTTAAAATCATATATTTTACAGGTGTAGTAAACAGGTTGACTTTTGACTTAAATTAAATAGAATTCTGTGTAAGCAATATCATTATAGTTAGTATATTTTTTGAATTAAAAGTGTATAGGTATGAGTAAACTGTATGTAAATTATTGATGTCTTCTTTGTGATTGATGGAATTTTGTTCTTGGTTTATATGAAATGATTCTAAGAAAAGTCTTTTTGTAATTGCTTTCTATATCTAAAATTTTACATTATCATAATTGACTTTGTGTTTTGTATTGTATAAATGTATAGAAAGAGCACAAGAAGTTTTCCTAATTTTGCATCACTTTTGTGTTGTGTCATGCGATTTCGGAGCCACTGTTTGGTTTGGCCTACGTAGGAAGCTTTGCATTCACATTGAATTTTATACACTAAATTGCTACATAAAGCTTTATTTGTTTTTCTTTTAGTTTAGTAAAAAGTTTCCAATGGACTTAGTATTTGAATTTATTATAGTTACAAAAGGTTGTTTTAGTAATTTTTTATTAGTGGTGAAAGATTAGTAATATATAAAAGTTTTTGTAAATGATATCAGTATGTTTATTTTGAGGTGGAAATATGATTGTGTTAGTATGTAGTAGTTTTGATAAAAGTGGTTTAGGGTAACCGTTGTTGATTAAGATTGATATTAGTTCTTTCAGATTTTTTCCTTAAATTTGGGTTCACAGATAGAGACCATACGATGTTTCAGTCCTAATATGGTGTTAATTTTTGTTTCATGCTATGATTGGAATGGTAATTTAAATATCTTTCTGAATTTGTAGGTTTTTGTAAATATCAAAATTGATCTTGTTGTCATTATTACGGATAACTAGTGTATCAAGAAATGGTATTGATTGGTGAGATTCTAGTTCATAAGAGAATTTCAAATGTTCGTTAAAATTGTTAAAATGTTGAATGGTGGTTAGTAAAAATGTTCAGGAAGTGAGCAGAGAATGTCATCAACGTATTTGACTAGAAATACCATTTTGAAAGGTAAGTTAGGTAAAACACTTTCTACCAGTTTGTCCATTACTATTTGTGCAATAATAGGGATAATGGTGAACCCATAGGAGTACCAAAAATCTGTAAGTAAAATTTTGAGTTAAAACTAAAATATGTGTTGTTGAAGATAAGGTTTATTGAAGTGATAAATAATTGTAATGATATATGGCAATGTGGTTCTATGGAATCCCATTTTCTGTAATAATTTGAATGACTAAGTTGACTGGTATGTTTGTAAATAAAGAGTTAACGTCGAGAGAAACGAGAATGTGATCTTGAGGTAGTTGAAAGTTACGGTATTGGTTTACGAATTGGAAGGTATCTACTATGTTGTGGCCTGTAATTGGGAAAGATTTTTGTAATATAGTAGATAAGAAAGAAGAAAATGCATATGTTGGAGAATTAATTGAAGAGATAATAGGTCTTAAAGGAATATCTGGTTTATGGATTTTGGGAGTCCATAATATTTGCATGGAACAGAATTATTGGTGATAAGTAGTGATTTTGTTCATTTGTAATCATGTCTTTTGAATAATAATTTAATGTGATTGTTTATGGTGTTCTGTATGGTGAAAGTGGGGTCCTTTTTAGTTTTTATATGTAAGTTCATCATCTAATAAGGTGTTGGATTTATCTATATATGTTGATTTATTAAGTATAACTGTTACGGCTCCTTTGTCTGCTTTAGTGACAAAAATATCAGGATGGTCCTTTAGGAATTTCTTTAATTTATTAAAGATTACAGAATCTGAATTAAATTTATTATTAGGATTTTTAAAAATTGGTTATTAGATTTGTAACCTGACATCTTTTATTCATTTTTGTTGTGAAGTAATATCCATGGAGTCAAGTAATATTTCAATATCTGCTAATAAGTGTCCCATATTGATGTCAGAAATACATGAGTTTAAAATAAACTTAGGGCCTAAAGATAAAAACTATTGATGTCATCAGGGATGTCTACATTACTTAAGTTACAAATCCATTTGCTATTGTTGACAAAGAGTTGTTTACTTTGAATTTGATGTGATTTTAAAGTATTAAATTTCTTAATTAGTAATTTTTTTATATATATAAATTGTCTGTTATATGATTGGGCTTGTTTGTTCTTGAAATTAATATATAAATCTATAGGTATAGAATCTTTGATGGTTTCTTTAGTTTTGAAAAGTTGATTATGCCAAAATTGTATTTCTGCATGAGTGTATTCAATTTCTAAATTTAATAAAGATTTTTCTAACCTGTGATTTAGGTTAGTAACTTGTTTATCAATCTTTTCACTTCGAGTACCTATTAGACGAGACATAAAAATGGTTGAATCAAGTATATGTTTAGGTTTCAATTTTTCTCTTCGACATCTTTCTAAGAAGGTCTTCCTGTTATTGAAGTGGGCAAGTTTTTTTGTAATTTTGGCCCAATATTTTAAATTTGTGACCATTACTTCTCCATGTTCTATACGGATGTATTGATAAAATCCCATATTTTTAATATAAAAGGTTCTTGATAATTCTTGAGCGTAGTTAAATTAGAAAAGAACATACAGAACACCATAAACAATCACATTAAATTATTATTCAAAAAAGACATGATTACAAATGAACAAAAATCACTACTTATCACCAATAATTCTGTTCCAAGCAAATATTATGGACTCCCAAAAATCCATAAACCAGATATTCCTTTAAGACCTATTATCTCTTCAATTAATTCTCCAACATATGCATTTTCTTCTTTCTTATCTACCATATTACAAAAATCTTTCCCAATTACAGGCCACAACATAGTAGATACCTTCCAATTCGTAAACCAATACCGTAACTTTCAACTACCTCAAGATCACATTCTCGTTTCTCTCGACGTTAACTCTTTATTTACAAACATACCAGTCAACTTAGTCATTCAAATTATTACAGAAAATGGGATTCCATAGAACCACATTGCCATATATCATTACAATTATTTATCACTTCAATAAACCTTATCTTCAACAACACATATTTTAGTTTTAACTCAAAATTTTACTTACAGATTTTGGTACTCCTATGGGTTCACCATTATCCCTATTATTGCACAAATAGTAATGGACAAACTGGTAGAAAGTGTTTTACCTAACTTACCTTTCAAAATGGTATTTCTAGTCAAATACGTTGATGACATTCTCTGCTCACTTCCTGAACATTTTTACTAACCACCATTCAACATTTTAACAATTTTAACGAACATTTGAAATTCTCTTATGAACTAGAATCTCACCAATCAATACCATTTCTTGATACACTAGTTATCCGTAATAATGACAACAAGATCAATTTTGATATTTACAAAAACCTACAAATTCAGAAAGATATTTAAATTACCATTCCAATCATAGCATGAAACAAAAATTAACACCATATTAGGACTGAAACATCGTATGGTCTCTATCTGTGAACCCAAATTTAAGGAAAAAATCTGAAAGAACTAATATCAATCTTAATCAACAACGGTTACCCTAAACCACTTTTATCAAAACTACTACATACTAACACAATCATATTTCCACCTCAAAATAAACATACTGATATCATTTACAAAAACTTTTATATATTACTAATCTTTCACCACTAATAAAAAATTACTAAAACAACCTTTTGTAACTATAATAAATTCAAATACTAAGTCCATTGGAAACTTTTTACTAAACTAAAAGAAAAACAAATAAAGCTTTATGTAGCAATTTAGTGTATAAAATTCAATGTGAATGCAAAGCTTCCTACGTAGGCCAAACCAAACAGTGGCTCCGAAATCGCATGACACAACACAAAAGTGATGCAAAATTAGGAAAAACTTCTTGTGCTCTTTCTATACATTTATACAATACAAAACACAAAGTCAATTATGATAATGTAAAATTTTAGATATAGAAAGCAATTACAAAAAGACTTTTCTTAGAATCATTTCATATAAACCAAGAACAAAATTCCATCAATCACAAAGAAGACATCAATAATTTACATACAGTTTACTCATACCTATACACTTTTAATTCAAAAAAATATACTAACTATAATGATATTGCTTACACACAGAATTCTATTTAATTTAAGTCAAAAGTCAACCTGTTTACTACACCTGTAAAATATATGATTTTAAAATCTAACTATTTTTATGCAACCCACCATACAAAAATTTTTTACAAATAAACCACATACTACTATTTAAATAAAAAATATAATCAAATAGTGTCATAATTTGTTGTTTGATGTCATCCTTGATCCTACATTTTGTCAAATAAGTGAACTGACATTTCATTCAAAATTAATTTTAATTCTTAATCAGTAATATGACAAGCTTCCTTCTGTTACTTTTATTATGGGTGAATACATAAAATAATTTTATCAAGTAATAAGTAAGTTAAACATATATTACCTGTTATATGAATTACCTATTTATATACTTTTTCATGTAGATCGATGATTAAGGTGTAAATTATCACCGAAACGTACGATTTAATACAAATGATACACATTTAATGTTTTGTGTTTAATTTATGAGCGACTTTATCCCAAGAACCAAAAAACAAAATCTTTTCTATATATATATATATATATATATATATATATATATATATATATATCGTTTGCACAGGTGGATATTATCGCATTATTAGAAGTATCAATTCAACAATGTGATATTCAACATTACTCAATTCAAGGTTTTAATGTTTATTCAAAGCTTCGTGTTAACACAAAAGGTGGTGGGATCCTTTTGTATATTAGAAATAATATTGAATTTACTCAGAGCATATTTAACTCCATATCATATGAAAATCTGGAAGGTACAATTAAATGAAAGTGTGATAATATATTAAAGATAATTGTGATTTACAGACCACCTGCTAATAATGTAAATGATTTTCTACAAGAATTAAGGCAACAAATAATTACCAATGGCAATAAAAAGAACATTATGCTTGTGGGAGATATCAATATAAACTTAGCAATTAATAATAAACTAGTAAATGAGTATGAAACACTATTAGGTTCTTGCGGTTTTTACAAATGCATTATTGGGCCTACACTACAAGTAATATATAAAGATCATTTAACAACTTCAAGTATAGACCATTTATTTATTCGAGGACACTATAAAAAAATTTTATCGAGTGTGATTACCACAAAAATTTCAGACCACTATATGCTAACATGTACATTAATATTTGAAGGCACTTGGAAAACAAATGCAAATCACATTAAACGTGATGAAAAATATATCAAAAAAGCTTTATCAAATCTAGATTTTAATCGTTTTACAAATATTACCGACCCTGAAAAGCTTTATGACAATATTGTTTCTAAATTTCAATGTATATACAACAACAGTTTAGTCCAAGAAGAGATTACTAAAATCAATAATTACAACTGCAGCAATAATTTCAAACAGGAGTGGATGAATAGTTCACTGATAAAATACATTGAACACAGGGATAGACTCTATAGAAAATGGGTACAATCAAAAATAGCAAATAGGAAAAATTGATAGGTTAGGCCAGCGCGGCGGCGCTGACCTAATCTATCAATTTTTTTTTATCTAACCTAAGTCCACACAAATCCAACTAACCTATCCTAACTCCGGACAACACTAGCTAACCTAGCTCCTGACAAGTCCACATCCAACCTAGGTCGGAGGCAATTTCACCCTATGGGGTAATTTCATCCTATGGGACAATTTCACCCTAACCTAGCACCCTACATATATCCGACATATATCCGGACATATGTTGATGCGCACCCCTGCCCAGTTCGACCTAGGTCGGATTAAATCCGACCTAAACAAGAGAATGTAAGCGATATGGCGGTGTCCAACATATTCGGGTATCTTCGGCAATATTCGTCCCCACTCTGTAGGGTACATAAGGGCAATTTTCGTATTCAATTTAGTAGCTAGAACAGTAAACATGGGCGTCTTCAACGTGATTAACGTTTCTCAACTTCTTGGGAATAAAGTGAAACCAACAATTGAGCGATTTGGATTGTGGCTATTGGCAGAAAATATGTGTATGTGCAACAATAATCTGGTGACAGATATTGGTAATATTTCTTACGTCGAATGCAAACAGATGCTGACTGGCTGACTACACACACCAATTACAGAACCATTTTGTGACAATACGATGTTGGTTAAAATTTGCGGGCTTTCTGACGTCGGCCAAACATCTTCAAACAAAAAGATGTTTATCCTAAAAAGAAATTTGCGGTGCATTTAACAGCTATCTACGAAGAAAGTTCGACCGATTTGTTTCCGCTAGGCATGGTGTTAAAGCTAAGCTTCCGTTTTCTCTGGAAAGCACTAACAAGATGGGCCAGAGAGTAAAAGAAATTATAGGAAAAAACAAGCCTCGAATGCATTAGTAAAAAATTCCAAAATCCTACATGTGTTCCATACAAAGTGAAACTAGCAGATGTTAAGTTGGAAACTTTATTGTAGGAACTACCAGATATATTAGACGAACTCAAAAAAGATTTTTACTATCTTTTTGAGATGGATGTAACCCAAGATTTTGCTGGCATATTTAGCGAGATGGAGATGTGTAATTATTTAACTACAAACCATAACTTTTGCTACAAGGGCGAATACGAAGAAAAGTGCAATATTATAGTTGACAATGATAAAACTGTGGGAATCGATTGTTTAACATGGCTAACAACCAATGCAAGAATTAACATATACAACAAATTTGTGTATCAGATAACAAGTCCTGGTGTTAATAAACAACTTGGCAATTATATACTAAATTTTTTACGTTGTCCAGATGTACGTTTAAGGGAAACATTTGCGTCTACTTTGGCCAAAGAACATGGTATTATGCGATTGGAAGCGACAATATACAACTGTACAATTGGAAGCTATGTCAGTGCGGAACAGGTATATAAACCCTTAAAAGACTGTTTAACCTTACTGGAAGATAGGAAGTTATACTTCCTAAAGGCGCCAATGTACTCGGTACCACTTGCCAAAATGTGGAGTAAGCTCTCTGACAAGCGACAAAATAGCTGCTGTTTAGTGTATAATAACCTACTACAGTACGTGTATTGGGGGAATGGCAATACAAAGAAATTGACGGGCTTGCAAATTAAGTTGTCCGAAAAACCAAAGGAAAGGAAAAAATTGATAAAGTATGTGCTTTGGGCTTTTAGTTTTAACTATTTACCTATAAATTATTTGGAGATAGTAGAGGAGGATGACAGCGACAACGCGAGTTAAGGTTCGTGGCTTCGAGCGGTCCTTTTTAAAAAGACCTCTTGAACTTTAACACATTTATTTGTTTTAAACAGATTTGAACATAGAATTTTGACAATCTTAAATTATTATTCTAAGTCGAAAATTAATTACTGAATTGTACAAATGAGTTATCTACGAACTGTAATGTGAAAGCTGAACGTTTGATGAACTGACTGGGAGTGGAGCTCCCGGGCCTTTTATAATCTCCCTACCCCCTCACAGTTCTGTGGGAACTTGCAGACCTAATGTCTGCTTTCATTTGACTCTTATTCATAATACATTGTTGTAATCTTAAAGCTATTCATAACTACTTTGTTGCAAGCTTACTTCTGCGTAATCTCGGTACGTGACTGTCTACCACCGTCTGTGACCTGACATCTGCAGCGTCACTTATCCTTGTGCTACTTTGTAGCGCTTGCGTTGCCATGAACGTTAATAAACTGAATAAAAATGTCCTTCAATTACATTGTTGCACATTTCCTAATATTTCTAATAACTTCTTAAGTATTCGTTTTTTTATATATATCAAATGGGGGGATTACATAACTCCTCCCGACGTACATTAAAAATTAAGGGTTTTTACCTTATCTTGCTTTTTAATTAAATAAAATCGTTTAATCTCATTTCTTAAAATTCATATTTTCTAGGGGTACATTTGTTTCTTTAGTTGCCTTAAATCTAAAAGTGTTTCCTTTATTATTTTTATATCTAATACACATTTCATAAGTTACATAAATGATCAATAAAATAGTCAATATAATCAATATAATTGTCCATACACTAATATTATCATAGTGCACTTTGGGCGTCTTGATCTCTTTCAGGTGTTCTTTGTAATCTTCCATGAGTTTCATGGCGTGGTTGAGGTTATCTAATTCCAGGTGTTCTAATTGCATTGGTTTTTTAATTATTCCTTCGTCTTCGTCTTAGGTAATCTTGATTTGTAAATCGGGTAGATTTGCTAATTTCTTGCTTTGTACGGGATCTTGGTTTTTTAATTTTAAATAACAATTTTCCTTAAGGGTGATTAATTTACTTCCGGTTAATGCTAAATTACTTTCACCTTGATTGCAGTACATTGTTGCGATTACTTCGGTGGGGAAAATAGCTATCCATTTATTTTACGTTACTTTCCGAATTTTCATGTTGGTGATTTGTATAGGTTTGGCTTCACAATTCTCGTAATGATTGGTGAATTTGAGTAGTTGTACTTCGCAAGGGCTGTCTTCTTGAATTCTTGTTGTTGTCAACGATTGTCATAAGTATTAATTGGGTGTGACTTTATCACATTTTTCATTCGTATAACCATATCTTAGTTCATTTAAGGATAGGAATTTGATTTTTGGAATAATAACTTGGTATGTGCTAGTCATTTTCATTGGAAAAGCAAATAAGTGATAATTATTGTAACTGTTAATCTCTACTATAGGTATTTCTACTAAAAATGTTATATCGTTATTTTTTACATAGCCTTTAAACTATGGCTATTTTTTCAAATATTAATATGTTTGATTCTATTACATCGAAGAGTAATTTACTGTTAGTTATAAAAGATTTTATTCTCAATAATTCTTTTAATAAATCAATTGGTTCTATGATGCTTGAATGTAGGGTATTTAATTTTGCGAATGTTACTGCGTTTTCTAATGTTGCTAGAATTTGTTGAATTAAGGTAAAGGTTGATATTATCTGATTGTATATCGTGTTGAATCTGATTAAATCTCGCATGCCTAACATGGTAGTTTGCATGTTATTTTCTAGGGTTTGTATTCGATTGGCTATACTGTCTTGATTTCTAACTAATTTTCTTAGGGTTTCATTAAATTTGATGATCGTTGATTGAGTTAACGATATTTGGTTACTAACTATGGTTTTGATGTCGTTTTGGTTCTCTATTAATTGTTGTATTGCGTTGTCATAGCGTTCTGCGTCTTGATTATCTAAATTGCCGGTAATTGCTTTGATTATGTTTCCTAATCCGTTGATTAGTCCTCTTTTTTTCTTGCCGTTTGTCATGCTCGGTTAAATCGAACTTTTGTGCAAAGGTCCAATAATCTATAGTGTTTTGCATACTGCCTAATTTTATTGGTAGTATACCGGGGTTATTCTTTATGTCTTCAATTATAATATCTGTGTCCGTTCTACCTGGGTGGAGGTTGACGGTAAGGGTGATGATTGTCCATCTGAAAGTACAGGGTGTCTTAAATTTTTGAGGTGAACATATTTTGTTTTCTTGCCGTCGTCTATCGCGGCTACGTTTTTATCGGATATTCGTTTGATTTTAAAGGGGCCTAAATTTCTCGGTGCCGTTTTATGTCTTTTACTTTGGTAATTTTTCTCGAATACGGTTTGTCCTATGGAAAATTTATTTATATCTGTGTTTTTATTACGGGTCGCGGTAATTCGCTCTTTATCGTTATCTAACTTATCCTTTACTTTGTCATAAGTTATTTTTAGTTTCTCTTTGTGATCCTTGGCGTATTGTTGATAGATTTCCGTGCTATAATGTATATCATACGGGTTTGCGTAAATCTGAGTGTCCTAGGGTTAGTTCTAAGGGTGTAAAATTTGTCGATGAATGAATTGTGTTATTAAACGCGATTAATGCGTATGACATTAGGTTAGTTATGTGTTCTTTCTTGTAATTTATTTTTTATAATCTGATCTGTTCTAATATGGTTGAATGTAGTCTTTTGATTAGTCCGTCGGATTCAGGGTGGTTTTCAGTTATAAAGTGAATTTTTTTTTGTGTAATTCAAAGTGTTTTGTATCGTTTCGTTTTTGAATTCGCTTCCGTTATCTAACGTGATTGTTTCGGGCGTTCCATAGAATGTAAAATTGTAACTAATTTTTTTGAAGCACCTAAACACCACGTTGGTTTTCAGTGTAACTGATTTTTCGAATCTTCTTACTTGCACCACGTTGTGTGCCAGTGAAGCGTATTTTCTAATCTACATCCGACATAACTAGGGGTCTATTCCTTGGGTAGAGCTATGAGAAATGGGGGGGGGGAGTCGAAATCTGTTTGTCGTTCAAACTCAAACTAAAGCAAATAAGCGCTACCAAGTCCGGACTTATTCACGATAATGGCAGGGCATATTTCTAAGGGCGGACGTGGAGACCCAAAGAAAAAAAATCGCCTTCGATGACAAAAACCTGTCTTAATAAAATAAGACGCTGTTCCTGTAAGAAATTATAATAGTTAGGTTAATAAAAAAAGGGTGGTACACTATTTGTGTCCCGCAAATATACATAAAGAGTATCAAAAAGATATTTTCTATATAAAGTTGGCATCAAAAATTTACTCTTAAAGATGTTAGCTTTGATCATATTTGATCAAAATAAAAAACTTTAATCTTGAACCAATAATTTACTAAAAAGAATCTCTTTTAAAACAAAATGCAATGCAACAAAATTTAATAAATAATTGAATTACTTCGTGAATTTTAAATTAAGGTTTATCAAAATTATTCATAATCAAATATTTTACAGCATAGTGTAAACTTGTTACACAAAGATACTCTAACCCGCGCAGATCTGTTCAGGCCGATTACATTACAAATGTTACTATTCAAGTTTTCCTCTTTAAGTTAAAAGTACTAGTTTTAGTTTCCAATAAAAATGATCACAAAAATATTCTTGTTTACAAAAGTTGTGCTAACGCTGTTCTAAGCATTTGCTCTCAAGGATACATCTGTCAGCAGTATACTACAGAAAATAAGTGACGTCAGTAACACCTGTTGTTGTAACTAACAATTTATACTGAAGCAACGTGTTGTTTCTTAAAACATCAAATTAGTGAATTTTAATTCCGACGCTGGAAATTCCAGCTCAGCAATAGTTGAAACATATATCATATTTGTGCTTTTACACATAAGAACAAATTAGCGTGTTTCTAATTTGAAACACGAAAAATTACTTAAAGCTAACTACGAACCAAAGACTGCTTTTCCCGCCTAGATGAGGTACTTGTTACATCATGCGATGTTTACTGCATGTAGTATGAACTCAGCTCATCCTAGACAGCTTCTACCACATGGAGTTGTTCCAGGTGTAGAATTAAATACAAAGTAGCATCTTTACGCTGTATCACCAAGTGATCTTCTTTAAATTGGTTAAACTTTCCATCCTCCAAGTGGCATTTTACACGTCGTAAAACAAAGTAGTTTTCTTAAAATCGATTAAATTTTCTAATTTCAAAGTGCATGGTTAATTGTAGCAATGTGTCTCGTCGCGCTAAACAAATTATTTCAAATTAAACAAGATAATAACTTTTATACGTTACCAACCGCTATTCAAGAATGTCCTCACTCATCAAAATTGATACGCAAATTACCGGCCTGCGTTCTTTCATACATCTTGTCTCTTCTTCCACGTATGGCCGAGTGATTATCAAACTCGCTCGGGCGACCGGAGGGTCCAAGGAGGCGGTTGTCAAACCTAAACGCGCCTGCAAATGGCTGTAGAAGACACAGATATCCAACCACAAATAGAATAACAAATAAAGATGCTGCTTTAACGTATTACTTTACTTGTTAAATGTATTTTAACATTATTTTAATAAAAGTGTTTTATTATTCTCGCTCTTTGATGGAGAGATTTATTAACCAAAAAATAAAATTGTTACAAAATAATGTAAAAATCATTGGGTCACGCCTATACTATTTTTAGAAGTGATTGGTATTGCTTGGCCTATTTTCGTAAATGCGTCCACGATTGTTAAGTAGCTTTGTGCTTCTACTACTAGAGTATCTGCATGTAATTTCTGAAAAGGTTTGTCTGGTGTTTTAGTCAACATTAAGGGTATCTTCGGGGGTTTTCTGTCATATTTTGCTCTGTCACATAGTTCACACTGATTGATAAAGTCGGTAGTTAATTCTTTCATGTCTTTGAAATAGTAACGTCTCATAATTTGCTTTAGGGTATCGTTTATTCCTCGATGGTTGGTCTTTCCTTCGTGTTGGTTTCTTATCACGTCATTTATTTCGTCAGGGTCGTTTAATGTTATTAATTTTCTTGTGCATCTTATAAGTTCGGGGCCAGAATTGTTGAATAATTTAACATATGTTTCTGAAAAGCGTTTATACAAGTTTTCCGTGTTGAAGTAAAAGTAAAATCGTTTTTTCTCGGAGGTGTATTCCTTTAGAATTTTAATTATCTGTAATTCATTGTCGTCTTTGGTTATTTGAACTTGATAAATTTTTTTATTATCTACCTTCGTATATTTTACAGGGATGGGGTTGTTTAAAACTTCTGTGATTATAAATTGATTGGCCTTCATGTCTATGGCTTCGTTTAAAATTTTAATTGCGGTTTCCGGTTCGTCATTTTGTGTCGAATGTATGGTTTCCATTTCTTCTGGGTCTTCTCTGATTTCTGTCTCGTCTACGTTTCCTATTACTGATTCGGTCTCTAGTGCGTTAAGTTGGATTCTGCTTAAAGCGTCTGCGTTATTGTTGTAAATTCCCTTTTTGTATATGATCTCATAGTCATATTCTTCTAGTCGAATTCTCCATCTTTGTAATTTTGAGTTGGGTTCTTTGAGTTTGCATAGCCATACTAATGGTCTATGATCGGTGTATATATAAAATTTCCGTCCGTATAGGTATGGTGTAAAATACTTTGTTGCCCAAATTATGGCTAACAATTCTTTCTCTATTCTACTGTATCGTTGCTCTGTTTCGTTGCGGGTTCTGGATGCGTAACTGATGGGTTTATCGCTGCCTACTGTTCCTTGGCTTAATACTGCGCCTAAGGCTACATTTGATGCGTCCGTTGTTAATATGAATGGTTTCGAAAAGTCGGGGTATTTTAACATGGGGTGATTTGTTAATATACTCTTGATTTTGTTTATAGCTTTAATAAATTCTGGGGTATGTACAATTTTGTTTCCCTTTTTTTAACAATTGGTTAGGGGCTTGGTTATTTGAGCATAACCTTTAATAAATTTACGGTAATAACCGCTAAGGCCTAAAAATCCTTTTATCTCTTTGTTTGTTTTGGGTATGGGGTAATTTAATACAGCGTTTGTTTTGTCGGGGATCGGCATTACTCCTTGGGGTGTTATTATGTGTCCTAAAAATGCTACTTCCTTTTGTAGAAATTCGCTCTTATCTAGTTGTACTTTAAATTGTGCGGTTCTTAATCTTTCGAACACTTCTCGTAATCTTTCTATATGCTCCACTAATGATGTTGAATACACTATTATATCATCTAGGTACACAAGGCTTTTTCGTTGTGTATCCCTCGTAGTATGTTATCCATTACTTGTTGAAAAGTTGCGGGTGCGTTCTTTTGTCCAAATGGCATCCGTTTATACTCATAGTGTCCTCTAGGTGTGCTAAAGGCTGTTTTTTGTGTATCTCCTTCTTCCATTTCTACTTGATGGTATTCTGTTGCTACATCTATAGCGTCGAAAAATATTGGCATTTGCCTAACTTGTCTAAAATCTCAGTTATATTCGGTAACGGGTATTTATCGTCTACCGTTTTTTCGTTTAACTTGCGGTAATCTATTACCATTCTGTATTTCCGTTTTCCTGATGCGTCCAGTTTCTTTGGTACTATTAATGCGGGGCTGCTCCATGGTGAATTGGAGTGTTGTATGAAGTCTTGATCTAATAGATCGGCTACTTGTTTGTCAGCTTCTTCCTGACTTGCCTGGGGTAATCTGTATGCTTTGGTGAATATCGGTTTGTTGTCTGTTAGCTCAATGTTGTGCTTAACTGTATTTGTAAAGGCTAGAGGTATTCCTTCGCAATGGAATATGTCGCGGTATTCGAAACATAATTTTTGTATTGCTCTTTGTTCCTCTGGATTTATGTCGCGGTTAAATCGGATATTATTCAAATTTTGTCTTAACATTTCGTCGTTTTCTACGGGGTTGTAATTTTCGTTTGAGTTTTCGTCTATTTCCATCTCGTTAAAATTTAATTCTTCTACGTTAATCGGGTTTGTTAAAGATAGTTCTACGGGGTAGTCATTTGAATTTAATATTGTTGTTGTGGCGTAATTATCTTTGATTTTTACTAATGCGGTTGGGGTTTCTACTCCTTGTTGAAAGGTTATGTGGTTTATTATTCCTAAGGTATTATTTGAATTTACGGGGATTCTTATCTTTTTTTCTGTTCGGGGTTCTAATGTATATTTTTCGTCAATTTGGGTGTTTTGAAATTTGATGGAGATTCGTCCATATTTGGTTCTTAATAATAGGTTTTTAATATCTATGTTGGCTCCTAATTTTCTTAGAAGGTCCATTCCTAATAGTCCGTCATATTTGTCATTAAATTCAAATATGCAGAATTTGTGTTTCATTTTTACGTTAAAGGTTTTTGGTAAAGGTATGTTTGCTACGAATTGGTGTAGGGATGTTTGATGGGCGGTTTTAATTTTGAAGGGTACTCTTTCTACATAGTTTAAATAATGTTTCTTTACTGTTCGCGGGCTTATTAATGTTTTTGAAGATCCGGTATCAATTAGTAATTTAAATTCAGCGTGGGGTATTTCGATATAGGGTAGTACAAGGTGATTCATATTATTTAGGTTTATTACGTTTGGTCGTTTATAAAGTGGTCCATTTGAAAATTTGAGCACGCGTTTTCTTCGTCGTCCTCCTCGTAAGTTTCATATGGTTCTTCGCGTTCATAGTGGTTTGATTGGTTTTGTTCATTATTCGTACACGGTCGATTGTTATTATTCTGGTCATCTTCATAATCTTCTACTTCTTGATGAAATAGCTCTTCTGAAGTGAAAGTGCGTTTTTGATTGGGGTTTGGTCTTATGTGTGTTATTTTCGTGTTGGGTCTGGTGTTACCAGATGAGGTATCCCTTGGTGTGGGTTTATAATAGTTATTGGGATTATTATTATTTATCATTGGTTAGTTTCTAATAGGATTCGCGTTGAATGCTGGTCTTTGCTGATTTGCATTTTGGTTGAAGTGCGGGTTTTGAAAAGTTCGAGTTAAATGTTGGTTGAAATGTGGGTTTTGAAAAGTTTGGGTAAAATGTTGGTTTTGGAAATTGTTTATATTGGTTGTTAAAGTTCGAATAATTAAAATGTGGATTATTGGTACGCATTTGGTTTGTTTGTGCATTGAACGGGTTGAATTTTTGTTGTGGGTTTATTTGTCTCGCGGGTTGTATAGTTTTTATTGGCGTATAGCTTTTATTCGCGTCGGGCTTATATAGTCGGTTTCTGTAATACATTACATTTTCTTCTTCGATTATCATGTTCATTGCTTCTTCTAAGTCTTGGGGATGTCGAAATCTAATTTTATCTGAAAGCCGTTCGGGTAGTGCATTTAGATAAGTGTCTAATGCCATCTCGTCGTACTTTTTTGTTTTTAAAAGTGATACATTTGAGTCAGTTTCTTCAATTTTTAGTTTTGTCAAGATTAAGCTTCTTACATCTTGGCATTTCATACCAAATTGATAGGGGGATTGGTTGTGTTCCATCCTAAGGTTTATCAAATCTCTTACTAGACATTTTAAGTTCCTTTGGTCGCCGAAATGTGCTATCAATATGCGTTTGTATTCATCCCACTGGTCTACGTCTTCTCGACTGGCAATTAATGTTGGTGCCTTTCCGGTCAGCTTACTGATTATAAGACGGATAACCAAAGTGTTGCTTTCGTTATCTCCGGGCTTATAAAAGGTTTTTAGGAATATTTTACAGACCGAAATGTAGTTACTTAACAAACGTTGCTCTCCGTTAAAGCTGGGTATCATGTCCATGTACAGCTTCATTTCATTAGTCATCTTGGCTGAGGGAATATTTGGGTATTTTTAAAAAAAAAATTTTTTTTTGATACAAATTTGGATTTATTTTGTAGTTTTTGGTGTTATTTCTTGCTTGGATTTATTAATCTTTCGTTTAGATTGCGTCGGGTTACTTGCTGTTTTTAATTTGAATCGTTTCGGATTATTTAAAATTGATTCGCTTAATTTTGCGTTTAATTGCACGTGTAGTTATTTAATAAGTTTTACACTTGGTATTGGTTTGGTTACGTTGATTTTTAATTAGCCGATGTTAATTTTAATTTCTGAAGTTTCAATAGGATTGAGTGATTTTTATTGTAATTTATCGTGCTTGAATGTTTTGCGTTAGTTGTGTCAGTTAAAACTTCTTTATTTTTAATTATGTCGATTTTAGTTATGTGCGTAATAATTATTTCTTCTCGCGGTTTATGCGATTGTAAGGTGTCTGCAATGCTTACAATGTTGTCAGTTAATTAGTTGTGTCAGTTCCTGTTGCAAGGTTATTTTTAATATACTGTGGATGTTATTCAGTAATCGTTGTGATTTTATACAATGAAATTTGTGCTTCGTTAATTTACTGAAATATTTAATTAAAATTGTCAAGTTCCAATAAGGTTGTAATATGCGTTTTCAGTACCGTAATTATTAATAGTTTTCCTGAGTTGTTTTGTAATTTAACGTAATTTAAATTTATACTTTATAACGTTTCTGATCGTAATTTTATGCTGTTTTAATTTTACAATGCTGGAAGGTGTTCGCGATGTTTAGATAGCTTTTGTACAGTAATTTATAATTAGATTTATTTACCTTTAAAGATGAGACGATTGTTGCGTATTAAGAATGTGGCTTTTAATAATAGATTTGTACGTTGTCTATTTATGGAATAAGATGAATTTACGTCTGATAGTTGCGTTACTATAAGGATTTTGGTTTTAATTGTTTGTGATTTTAGCTTTCGCTTTTTATTCTCAGGGTATTTAAATTATTTTTATGCGCCAGTTAATTCTCGTATTGTTGAATTAGAAATTCGTTTTTTGTTTCTAAAAAATTTTCTTGCGTTAGTTAAGTGCCGGGTTATTGAATTAGAAAATCTAAAAATTTTCTTGCGCCAGTTAAAGTTGTTGATTTAGAAGTTTGATTTTGTTTCTAAAGATTTTTTTGCGTTAATTAAAATTTAATCTGGTCTCTTGTGCGCTTTGCGACTTTTTAATGTCTCAAGTTTATATGTCTCAGAAATAAATTTTTCTCAGTTCTTATCTCTCTCTTTTCATATATACAGTATAAAATAATGATAAAGTTTCAATAACAGCTTGAAGATAATCTTTAGCAACTGCTGAGTAGATTATTTTCAAAAATTCACATAAAACAGTTGTAACAATAGTTAATATACATATATAAATCATAAACTAGCAAATATCAAATGTTTTTGTCAATAATAAAAATAAAATTCAATTGGTTTGAAGGAAAATGAACTTACACTAGTTGCTTTGTTGATTTCATTGATTTCTTTCTTTGTTTCGGTTTTCTTTTGGATTTGATCTATTCTTGTATCGCCTCCAATTTTTCTTTTGTTGAATTCGAACGATTTTTGTTTCTCCTTCAACTTCTTTTGTTTGCTGGGATTGAACAATCCTTGTTTCGCCTCCAACTTCTGTTTTGTTCTACCAAATTCGGAATTGAAATTCCAGACCACCAGTTCCTCGATTTTGGATTCGCTAGTGCCCTTTTGACATCCGTTGCGACTGCGTCAGTTAAGGTTCGTGACTTCGAGCGGTCCTTTTTAAAAAGACTTCTTGAACTTTAACACATTTATTTGTTTTAAACAGATTTGAACATAGAATTTTGACAATTTTGAATTATTATTCTACGTCGAAAATTAATTGCCTAATTGTACAAATGAGTTATCTACGAACTGCAATGTGAAAGCTGAACGTTTGATGAACTGACTGCAAGTGGAGCTCCCGGGCCTTTTATAATCTCCCTACCCCCTCACAGTTCTGTGGGTACTTGCAGACTTAATGTCTGCTTTCATTTGACTCTTATTTATAATACATTAATGTAATCTTAAAGCTATTCATAACTACTTTGTTGCGAGTTTACTTCTGAGTAATCTCGGTACGTGACTGTCTACGAGCGTCTATGACCTGACATCTGCAGTGTCACTTATCCTTGTGCTACTTTGTAGCGCTTTCGTTCCCATGAACGTTAATAAACTGAATAAAAATGTCCTTCAATTACATTGTTGCACATTTCTTAATATTTCTAATAAATTTTTAAGTATTAGTTTCTTTTATATATATATATATATATATATATATATATATATATATATAGGGGATTACATAACTCGCGTAAATATTGGTAGTAAACTCTATCCGTTCACGTTAAGGAAATTGCCCCATTATGCATGCCATACGCTGTAAGTGGACGGAAAAGACGACTGGAATTAGAGGAAATGAATGCAAAAAGGCGAAAATTGGACTACATGGAAAACACTGCGACAATACGCGAACAATACAAAGATGTGTTAGACAAAGAACATCTTATTAGAGAAAATGAGGAAGAATTAAAAGATTATTTTATGTGCCGATGGATTGACTTAAATACATCCGGGTTCTACAAGCAGTATGCATTTGCGGTTAGTAAGAAAGACTCTTTTAGTTATGTAGGTGTTCTTGCGGAAAAGGATGGTACTAAATTTGTATATTTTTTAAAAGGTTAATCTAAAAACCTATTTATCAAAATGGCAGATAACAAAAACGAACTAAGGAATGCGGGTTTCGTAGCCTTGGCGTACACCACACATAAAAGGGTTCCGCTAAACATTGTATATTTACCTAGTAAAGAAACTTTTGGATCATTTGAAACCGAGGGTCTTACAACCAATAACAACCATATATTCCCAAAAGTGGTGGACATGCAACTACGCATCAGTGTATGGGAGAATAAGGATTTCCTCCAATACCGACAAGAAGTCGATCAAGCTAACAAGATTCGTATGCAGGATATTGTGGGAAAACGGCGATTAAAAGATTGTCACAAGCTGCAAGAATTACACGAAGGAATGGATCTGGTTGTCGGTGGAATCAAAGACTATAAATATAGAGGCAAACTTCGGTACATTTTACAATTCGAAAACCTAGACGGTCTCTATGTATCAAATTATTGGCTAGAAGAGTAGATAAAGGACTTGGGTGTCGATTTAAATTTTAAGCTGCGAATAGAATTAGATAAAATTAAAACCACTCCAAACAAACATAAAGAAAGGACTGTTTTCTGTGTATAACTTTTTATTAAAATTAAGTTTAAATGGCCCCATGCTTAGCATTAAATATTTTTAAATTTTGTTATGTATGTCGGAATAAACATCTTAGAATAGTATTACATTGCTCTTTATTTATAAAAGACTGTGACGTTACCACAAAATAGCAGTCGCACAGAGAGGGGTGCGCATGGGCAGTGCGCATGGGCAGGGGCGCGCACGCGCAGGAATGCGCATGGACAGGGGTGCGCGCGCGCAAGGGTGCGTATGGACAGGGGTGCGCACGCGCAGGGGTGCGCATGGGCAGGGGTGCACACGGGCTGGGATGTGTTTGGGCGTACACGAGGGATGCAGAAGTTAACAGTCATCAAGCATCTAATTGTTTATTTGGTGTGAGGTACTTGCCGGTGTATGTATCCGGAGTAAAAAACACGATTTGTTCACGCAGATAATTAATAAAATTAGTTTATCGAGCGAAGATGACAAGCGTAACGTCATTCCTAATAGTAAAGCAATCTACGCATGGGGGGCTAAAGATATAGGTCTAAGATAGTTGTTTATATTTGTATAGATTTTGTAAATCTCTTGTGTATATTAGTTTTAAAATTCCATAATTTTTAAGTTCTTCGCCCACCTTCCAAATCCTTCCTGCTTCTATCCTGGTTGACAAAGTATACGTGTTACCTCCACGTGGTGTTCGCGGGACACAGCGGTTTTAGATTTCTAGGGGAATGGTTGGTTAAAGCATATGTCTTGGGTAGCAAAAAAGGGTTTTAAAGATGGAGTTAAATAAAGACGAGCAAAAATTAGAGGTTTGGGTCTTTAAAAGGCGTGACATTGTAAGGGGTGGCCCTATTTAAAATCTATTTGCAGATTTGGGTTCTCTAGAAAAATTTAATATTATTTGATACCGAAAAAAGATATATTTATCTTAAAAGAGTGTCTACCCCGCGGATAATAAATACAATATACCGCTTGTCAACAAAAAAGTTGTAGGGAAATTCAAATACGAATTTAATGGGGGTCCAGCATTAGAATTTGTTGGTAGTAGGGCTAAGTCCTATTGTATTGTAAGCTAGAAAGACACGATTAAAAATTAAAGGGGTCTCACAAAGTGTAGTTAAGTAAAACCGAGGATCCTACAACCTATAACGAGCATATATACCCAAATGGAGTGGGCATGCAACAACGCAACAGTGCGTGAGAAAATAAGGATTCTCTCCAATAAGAAATTAAAGTTTCCATGTACGTAGCACCAGTCATTGGAAAATGGTAGAAATGTTAAGCCTATATAGGCGATTAGTAATTGTGGTTTAGAAAAATAATAGTTTTCTTGGACTAAATAAAATAGCTTAGACTGATTAATGTATATGGTTACATATTCTCGTACATATCCACAAACATCTGCTTATGTCCACATACGGACATGGCGATGCCGGTAGTTTTTGTTTAACAAATAGTAGGAAAGATACGTTAGGTGTTAGTGTGGAAGCTCATCGGATCGTTGGATTCAAAAAGAACGGTGCGGCGGAATGTATGGTGGTGCTCGTTAGAGTAATCGAAAGTGGTTAAGTGATCGTATTAGATGTTTAAATATGCGAAAGTGTAAAAGCCTACATAAGCAAAATTTAATTATCCGACAAAAAAAGTGCGCGATGTACTATACTTTTAAAGAAAGTATAGAATGGTGCTTTGCAGCGGTCCTAGCAGTAAAAAGGGCGACTGACTTTTTCAAGCAACTACAAGAATAGCAGTAGCGCAGAGAAGGGGTATGCATGTATTATACTGCGCACTGTTAGTTTACGGGTAGCTCGAATGTGTAATTGATCACTACTTATAGATCCCTCGGAGGTTTAAAAATTCCTAGACCATTGTCGTTTCAAAAAAGTTTGGAAATTATCAGAACGGGGGCGGGTCGAAATATAAGTCAGATGGATGATTGCCCGGGTTTTTTCTACCTTTTACGAGGGAATTGGAAGTTGACAGATATCGAGCATCTACTTCTCTATTTGGACGATATCGAGTACTTGCCGGTTCCAGAAATAATTACGTGCTACCGACTGCTATGCGGAAGATTTGGTTCTAGGAAATGAGCAACCTACGAAAGTACGGAATACTCGATATTAATACTAATTGGTTTAGTGACCGCGTTTGTACACTCTTCGAGTGTCTTCGGCAATTTTCGATTGTTTCCAAGGAAAATATTCAAGCCTGTCATTTCCGAATGTAGAAGTTATTTAAAATTAAATTGCTTTATTAGTAAGTATCCTGTAGACAACAAGTTTGGTATTCCCTTAGTAAAGGTTTAAAGTGTTTTATTAAGTTTTTGTTTATAGTAGCACTGCATCTTCTACCGCACGACTTGCAGCCAATTTGTGTGCGTGTGCTACCACCCTTTTGGATTTTAATATGCACGCCATGCGATAACATGGAAGATGTTTCCGATGTTTCTACTAACTGCATTCGCAGCATCGACGATGCGAACCGGGTGCATGCATTGGTGCTAAATGTACTGGACGAGCAGCAAGGATTGGCAAACGATGACGTCATTTAGTTCCCCTATGATAAAGGCGATCAATTTTGTACCTGGGCGAGTCTAGAAGGAGGAGTGTGTGCTTGGTTCATTTCTGTTCTCGTTGTATATTCAAGATATAAACAAAATGCTTACATTTAGTAAGTATCACTGTTATGCTTCTAAATGCTTCTAAATGTGAGGCAGTTGTAATCGCATCTTCCAAATTGTTAGGCAAAATTAAGTAAAGAAATAATAAATTTCGATTCCTATGACTATAAGAAAGTCGTCCACAATCTCTCAGTTTTGGAAGTTTCTACTATCGCAGCAGTATCTACATTTGACAAAGATATGTGAATATTTTTTAACAATATGATTGCATGTCATTTTTGTTAATCATTTTTTTGTAATTTTGAAGTAATGCCTAGTTAGGTGTAATGGACTTCTTACTTCAAATCCCGCTAGGGATACTTCGAGAATCAATTTAAATGTTCTGAACAATAAAGATATACAATACAATACAGTCCACCTTAAGGCAGCTCTGTATTTACCCCAGTAACTTGCTTCAGTTACTAAAGCTGGGTGCACGATGCTTCGAGTTCAGGCAAAACTGATCAATTTGTACTGACAAACTGAGCGTTCAACAAAATCGAGCGTGAGTAGGTCTACGTTTGCTTAAGCCACAGAGTACAGATAAATCAAGAGTGTAACTAAAACTTATTCAGTTTATCAGTTGCATCTCCAATTTTCTGTTGTGAAACACTTGCTGCAAACATAACCGGATATGTTTAATTACTGGTAGAATAGACGAATACGTATAGAAATACAGGTAATTGCCAGCTTTATACTAAAAGGGATGTTTTATTTTCCATTATACGCGATAAGGGAACATCTCTCTCTAATTTATTAAAGCTAAATTAACGTGTCGTTAAATTTTAAAAGGACAATGAAAATAAACGCAAACAATCCATGATCGCTTCTGCACACAGTGGAAATAATGAAAAGTAATATACGTTTGTTCATCCTTTCATGCAACAATCCAAATTCTAACATAACATATTTAATTATAATAAACTATTCGAGAACGTCCATTGTTTTAATCGAGCTCATCTCGAGTTCTCATTTTGTGCAAATGTTGGCAGCATCGAGGGGGAATATTAGCGCTCCTAAGGGTGCTTCGGTGCTGTAGTTATATAGGGATATATTTGGACATAGGGGTTTATATAAGGGGGGCGGTAATGTGAGGACGGGGGCAATGAGAGCCAGCAGCTTTATCGAGCAGAATTCTGCGTTTAATCTAACTTGCGATCTATTTGTTGAAGCCATATTCGTTATGCTTCGTTCGCTTGCTTTGAAGTTGCTGAATTCCGACTTGACTGCGGCGTTTTGTAATAGTCTAGTAGTTCTAAAACGTCTCTATAAAACAGACTTTATGCAATTAAGCGACTTGCATTGTATAATGTCTGCTGTTATGGAAGTTGAGCACATCGCAGCTGTGGAAATTACTTCAGAACATTTCTGATACGTCGCGTTGGAATATTATTACTCTCCTAGTTGATAGCTGCAGCGCTCTCCTTTTATTACCCATTTGCTAAGGTTGGGAGGTTATTTTGATGTTAGTATGGCATATATAGAGCGTTATGAGAGTCATGTGAGCTTCAAAAGATTTTATAGTACCCACTGTCGGGTATTAATTGTTCAAAATGGATCTTATAAATACTTCAATGCTCTAACTAATAACAAGTTTACTGAAGTAATGATGAAAGCATCCTTCGCGCAGCTAACTGATTTTTGCATTTAGCAATGTTAATGGATGGCACAGAAAATATAAGAGCGCTAAGGATGGGCTGAAAGTATAAGATATTAACCCATTAACGCCAACGGCGAAAAATTTTGAAAATTAAAAAGTGCTGTTCAAATGCACCTCTATAGAAGTGGAAAACATTTTAAAATCTAATTATTCCGATTAACTATAGAGGGCGATTTACAACTTCATAGAAATATTATAACTAATGCTTAAGAACAAGCTATAGATTGAAATATCCACAAAAAAATAATTTTTTAAAAACTAAAATTGAAATGTATGTAATTAGGGTACGCATAGAAGTAAAAAGACTACCCACAACATGCTCTAATTGAAATTCTTTGGTGGGTATGACAAGTCTACAGTAAAAGTGTATGGTATGGTTTGCGGTTTAAAATTTAAAAACCTACGAATTGATGTGTTTTATTATAAGCAATGCCAATGACATCGACAGACGCTTAAAACTTACCCTTCAAACAAGAATCATTAAGGTGCATTTCACTAGCGCCCCCACTTTCACGGGGAGGAGTGAAAATGGGTGCGTTCGTTTGTGCTACGTTTGTGCTGCAAACCCCATCGTTTGCGCATCTTCCGTTCTCAAGATATTCAAAAAACAAGTTCGGGGTGCTACTGAAACGTCCGCACCCCACTCCTTCAGAGGGTAATATAAAGTGGTGTATTCGTTTGTGCTACGTTTGTTGGGGGTGCTGCTGAAACGTCCACACTCCCACTCTTTCACAAGGGGATATAAAACGGTGCATTTGTTTGTGCTCCGTTTGTGCTGGTTGGTCTTCCAATCCCATCGTTTGTGCTGCTTCCCTTCGCGTGATATTCAAAAAACAATTTGGGGGTGCTGTAGAAATGAAGTGAATGAGAGTGAGGTGTGTGATTGAAAGTTTATCAAATTTGTTGAAAGCACTTGTAATCGTTTGTGCTCCATTTGTGCTACATTGTGCACTGATTTTTTTGCTTTACCAGTTACCCCTCCGGTTAGGGTTGTCTTTTTTTATCTAGAAATATGCAAATACAACAACAAAATTTTTTTCCGAAACCAACCGGATTGCGAAAAGCATATTAATTTTTAACCAGCCCTCAACTGCGTGGATCTTTGCCCCCCCTTCCAAATTTAAAAATTTGTCCTGCAAGCAGTTGAACAATATTGAATTGTTGCGCCAAATCCAAAAATAATTTTTTTCCAATGTTAAACCAGTGAATTTTAGCACCCTTTATTCGGTGTAGAACTTTTGGGCACTGCTGGGCGCCGCTCTTAGGGTGCGTGTGATTTGAACGCGAGGATACTAGGGCGCGAGCTGTTAAGGCGCCGCCGATAGGGCGCGGAACATTAGGGCGCGAGGGCAGTAGTGCGCGAGTCGTTAGGGCGCCGCCATTAGGGCGCCGCGGGCTCGGGACAACAGGGCGCGAGAGTTGTACAGACGCAGGTTGTTATATCGCGGGACAGTCGGAATCATAAGACACAAAAAAGTTTGGTCGTGAAACTGTTAGAGTTACAAAAAAATATTAAATTAAATTATAATAAAATGTTAAATGTTTTCTGAGCGGGCGCTGTAACTTTTTTTCTGTGTTATTTATTGTTCTAATTCTTCTTGTATGGTGTTCCTGTACGTGTTTATATGAAAATGTACTGGTTGAATTTTTGAAGATGCACTTGAGGACCAAAATATTGTTCTTTTATTACTTTTATAGAATGCTTGCTCTTGCGTGGATCAGTATTTTGGCTGCCGGGAAAGAATTTTGAAAAATTCTGCCTGTCTATTCCCATCAACACACATACAGGAACACGATACAAAAAGAATTAGAACATCATAAAACAAAAAAAAAGTTGACGACGAATTGTTTTTTATTTTTGGAGTCTTTGGAATTTGGCTCGCGCCCTAATGTCCCGTGCCTTGTCGGTGCCGCCCTAACGGCTCGCGCCCTTATTTTCTCGTCTCCAAATGACCCGCAATCTATCGGCGGCGCCCTTAGGGCCGCGCTCCAATGTCCTGATCCGCCCTATATTACCATGGAAGAAGTTGAATAACGAGAGCTCAATTTCACGAGCCCTCTGAACAATTTTAATCCACCCCTGTGAATGGATAAGATAGGACAACTGTAAAATTCCACTAATTAGGTATTAGCAGTGTTTATAATAATTATAGACATTATTTATATAGGTATACTATGTATATTTTTTACGGCTACGTTTGAGTTCACAATGTCAAGACTCAGGGTCAGCATAAGGGCGCTTTGAAGTGAACAAAATTTAAAATAAAAGTTTATTTTTAGGAAAAGTTAAACGAATATTTTATTAGGAACAACTTAAAATAAATAAAAAAACTTGTAAAAACTCAAAACAAAATAAACATTTCATTTGTGAAAACTTAAATTGAAGTACACGTTTCATTAGGACAACTTTGATTTCAATAAACTTTTTCTTTGTATCGAACAAATTACTATGTGTATACCAGCATGTGGCAGTTTACCGTCCTTCGTGAAGTTGAATAACAATTTGTCCTCTCTTGACATAATTTTGTGGAGTAATACCATCACGCAAAATCTTACTGATTAATTTAAAAAATTTGAATGATAAATTTTCTGTAATTAATGCTGCGTAAAGGTGACTGTCTGCAAAAGCGAAAAAAATCAGATGCACTGCACTATCAAACGTGCAAGTATTGATAAAGATGTAAAAATTTCCGTCTATCTTGATAGGTTTAAGCGAAAAAGTATTGCCATTTTTCAGAATGCCTATTATTGATGCTTTTGGGGTTTGCAGCATAAACGTAGCACAGACTTTTTATGCACCTCCGTGCAGGTGGTACGGCGCCGACACTTCAACTGCACTCCATGTTGTTTTTTGAACATCTAGTTAAAAGGGTAGCACAAACGATGGTTTGTAGCACAAGCCAGCACAAACGGATGCATCGCTTTCCCATATAATACATAACGTCCCATGGGCGTCCCGTGGACGTCCGTTTTAGTTGCATTCAATGTACAAACATCCATGGACTTTTGACGGACGTGCATAGCACGTCCTTCAGTTAAAGTGGTATGTACGTCCTTTGGCAATCGTTCATTGAATATTCGTACATTAAATGGAACTGAAACGGACATGCAATGGACGTTTGCCAAAGGACGTCCATACCACTTTAGCTAAAGAACGTATTTATGGACGTCCATCAAATTTCCATTGAGAATCGTTGAAAAATTAATACTTATTGGATTTGGGGCAAAAATTCAATGTATAACTTGGGATATTTGACATCTAGTGAATTAGGGGGGGGGGGGGCACAGAGTTGAGGGCTGGTTAAAAATAAATATGATTTTTGGATTCCGTACGAAATTCTTGTTTCTAATAAGTTTCACGACTGGTTTCGGAAAAAATTTGTTCCCGTTGTATTTGCATATTTTTAGATAAAAAAGACAACCCTAACCAGAGTGATGACTGGTAAAGAAAAAATCAGAGCACCATATAGCACAAACGGAGCACAAACGATTACAAGTGCTTTCAACAAATTTGATAAACTTTGAATCACACACCTCACTCTCATTCACTTCATTTCTACAGCACCCCCAAATTGTTTTTTGAATATCGCGCGAAGGGAAGCAGCACAAACGATGGGATTGGCAGACCAACCAGCACAAACGGAGCACAAACAATTGCACCGTTTTATATCCCCTTTTGAAAGAGTGGGAGTGTGGACGTTTCAGCAGCACCCCCAACTTGTGTCTTGAATATCTCGAGAACGGAAGTAGTACAGACAATGGGGTTTGCAGCAAAAACCAGCACAAACGTAGCACAAACGAATACACCACTTTATATTACCCTCTGAAGGAGTGGGGGTGCGGACGTTTCAGTAGCACCCCGAACTTGTATTTTGAATATCTCGAGAACGGAAGTTGCGCAAACGATGGGGTTTGCAGCACAAACCAGCACAAACGTAGCACAAACGAACGCACCCATTTTCACTCCTCCCCGTGAAAGTGGGGGTGCTGGTGAAATGCATCTTAATGATTCCTGTTTGAAGGGTAAGTCTCAAGCGTCTGTCGATGTCATTGGCATTGCTTATAATAAAACACATCAATTCGTAGGTTTTTAAATTTTAAACCGCAAACCATACCATACACTTTTACGGTAGACTTGTCATACCCACCAAAGAATTTCAATTAGAGCATGTTGTGGGTAGTCTTTTTACTTCTATGCGTACCCTAATTACATACATTTCAATTTTAGTTTTTAAAAAATTATTCTTTGTGGAAATTTCAATCTATAGCTTGTTCTTAAGCATTAGTTATAATATTTCTATGAAGTTGTAAATCGCCCTCTATAGTTAATCGGAATAGTTAGATTTTAAAATGTTTCCCACTTCTGTACAAGTGCATTTGAACAGCATTTTTTAATTTTCAAAATTTTTCACCGTTGGCGTTAATGGGTTAATATCTTCATTTCTACAACACCCCAAATTGTTTTTTGAATATTGCGGCACAAACGATGGGATTTGCAGCACATACCAGCACAAACGTAGCACAAACAAATGCACCACTTTATATTTTCCTCTGAAAAGGTGGGGGTGCGGACGCTTCAGCAGCACCGCAACTTATTTTTTTAATATCTTGAGAACGGAAGTAGCACAAACAAAGGGGTTTGCAGCACAAACCAGCACAAACGTAGCACAAACGAATACATCACTTTATATTCCTCTCTGAAAGAGTAGGGATGCAGACGTTTTAGCAGCACCCCCAACTTGTTTTTTGAATATCTTGAGAACGGAAGTAGCACAACCGATGGGGTTTGCAGCACAAACTAGCATAAACGTAACACAAACGAATGCACCACTTTATATTTCTCTGTGAAAGAAAGGGGGGTGCGGACGCTTTAGCAGCACCCCTAACTTGTTTTTTGAATATCTTGAAAAAGAAAGTAGCACAAACGATGGGGTTTGCAGCACAAACCAGCACAAATATATATATACATATATATATATATATATATATATATATATATAAATATATATGTATAAATATATATAATTAAATATATGTGTATATATATATATATATATATATATATATATACATATATTGCTGTGTTAACCCCTGTTAGTCCCTTGTTGTTATTTTAATATTTAGCCCCACGACTTGGTTAGACCATGAAAATGCTGTGTTACTCGCTCAGCCCCTACGATTGGGTGCAATAAATTGCTGTGATATTCGCCCCACGGCTTGGGCGTACATAAAATGCTGTGTTATTACCCTTATACCACTCAAGCACTTGTGAAAATGTTAATTTATAATTTTCTTTTGCCTCGACTAGCTGATTCAATTAAATAAAGCACTTCTACAATACACAGTATAATGATTGAATATTTACAACCCTTTTAAATATCTTCTCCCTTTTTAAATCATATACATCTGTTAAACTTTTAGAAAATCAAGCCAGCAAAACGAGCTTTTATTATTACCTTTAAAGACCTATTGCAACGTTTCAAGATGTCTATGCTTTTCGTAAATTTACACAGGAAACCCCAATTTGTCGGCTCTTACACTTTAAATTATTATTGAGATAAAACAGTTAAAAAATAAATCATATCCAAAATATTTGAGATAAAACAGTTTTAAAAATAAGTCATATCAAAATCTCTAACCTGAAGTGATTTTGTAGGTGCTCCTAAGAATTGAAGTCGATGTCCAAATCGTTATTGGTGCGTTTATTCCAATGAAAGGTTTTTCATTTCCGCAATGGAATATTTACCATCAATTTGCTTGAACAGGCAGCATTCTTTAAAATTGTATTTCTGATATAAAGTTCTAACAGGAATCGTAACATTATTTTGATTGTAATTTAAGATTGTAATGGTAGTTTTCGGATGTTATTCAGATGGTAATTGAGATTGTAATTCAGAGAGTAATTGAGATGGTAATTGACAGCCGTCTCAGAAGTACGGTACTTTTTGCACAATTATACACTCTACAATTTCACTGTTAATTTAATTTATTATTCACGTAAATATTTAGCACTTTCAAGTATAGTAACTGCCCAGTTTCAAAGTATACTAACTCGATATTCAATTTTCAAGATATTTATAGGATCGTCCCCCTTTTGTTTGTGATTCGTTGGCTTCACGTGTTAGGCGAGGCCAAGCGTATTATCACTTGTTATTTTGGAAAGTTTACTAATTGTATGTATTTTAATTGCATGACGCGGTGCTGTATGTCACGTAATTTAAATGTTATACCTCACTTCTACTTTAGAAATACCAGGAATTTTCGTTCATATCGATCACGTAGTATTGTTTGTTGGCCTTATTCTAATCTAAATCGAATAAATTTGGTGTTTGTTTATTTCCTAATAAATTGGATTTTCGAACAACTGCGATTCTTTTAGATCACGTACGCTTTTAAATAATGCATAATTTCTGCGTGCGTTTACGATGATATCTTAACACACTTTTTGAATGTTTATCTAGCCAATTCATGCAGGTTTTTCACTAATTTAATTTCAATGCGTTTCGTTACCTTTTAAATTCTAATCTTTGCTAGTAGCTACTCTTGGATATGTGTTTTAATCGTTTGTACTGCTATATACAGTGTGCTCGCAATTAATAATATTTATAATAACCCATTTACTCTTCTAATATCTATAATTATATTTTTCTGTTAATTGGGAGTTCCCTTGTTTATTCTACGACCCCAATGACTTAACCTACCCTATATTAACCCTTTAATTACAGCAATATATATATATATATATATATATATATATATATATATATATATATATTACTCACCACCCTGTATTGCGTGCGCGAAATTCTCAAAAAGAAAACAAAAACAACAAAAATATAACAACATCGACGTCAAACGTTTTCGTCGTGTATGTGTGTGTGTGTTATATATATATATATATATATATATATATATATATATATATAACGTCGGCGCTTCACTGTCTTCATCAACAGAGGTTTACAACCCCAGAAGAAAAGGGAAAACCAAGAGTGCTGAATCACCATCGTGAGTATGCAATTAACTAGGTTGAATGGTCCTCGTATGTAAACTATTAATATTAACTAGCTCTTCTCGTAAAGAGAATCATGCTTTCAAGAACCAACAGAAACCCACCAAGCATAGGCGTCATGTCGACCTGGATAAGCATATTGTTGTAACCATTTCACAAGGGTCAACGTCACAATAAAAAAAATTGTAAATTGAAACTCACCGACGTGTCCAAGAAGCAGGCGATCTGTGGGTATACCCCCATAACAACAGGAGTGGCAATCCAAGGGACTTTAAAACCACCGGAAGAAGCTAGAATAATTATAGGCAAGCTAATTTATTGTCGTCGAAAAGTATAGGTTTGTAAAACCACCATTACTTATCACGCTGTATTGCGTGAACGAAATTCTCAAAAAGAAAACGAAAACAACAAAAATATAACAATACCGACGAACGTTTTCGTCTTATATATGGAAAAGAAAGTGAATCTTGATTCCTTTTAAAACTGAAAAAATCCAACTCAATGCCAGTGTTATCAAAATATAATAACAGGTGATTAGGAAGCTCGAAACACGGTTTAACCGATAGTTCAATATGTTATTTTAACAAGTTTTAGATTGAAACAATAGAGAAAGTAATTACACGCTATCGCAATGTATGGCAGTTCACGGATATCTAAAACAGGGTATAGACTATTTAATTTATAAAATAAACTTTTCGTTTTAAAGTAAATAGATTTGAAATTGAAAATTACTAGAAAGCGTATTTATTTTAGGAAGGTCTAATATACCGGGTGTTGTTAGAGGATTTGAGCAGAATCTAAGTAAATGAATAGCGAATCAAAAGGGGTGTGGTTTTTAACTTACCTTCGTAAAGTAAACGTAACAACAGTTATACCGATATGTTCTCTTTACCTTTGGTCTTTTCTTTTCAACATCTGTCACCTCATACTTTACCTTTCTCTCCTATAATAAACTTAAAAGGAAAAACTCGTGTAATTTGATCAAATTGAAGAGATTTTGGATGGCGGCTCTTTCCAGGCATGGAAAAACTCTCAATACCACCTATTACTTTTTATTACTGGGGTGACTGGATATCCTTTTACAAAATTCACTACGTTTACCTATTTTATAAATAAGATCCTACATCCAACCTATTTTAACCTCTATTAGCATTAATTGATTACCATGTGAATACAAAAACACTATCCTTGAGAAGGAAAATCTAATTTTCTACATGTTCCTAACATCAAACTTGCCATGTTTAAAAACTTATTCGAAAGTCTATGAGTCAGGTATGATTGAAAGAGGTTAGTCTTAGTATCGATCCATCGAAGAATTGACATTAGCGCTGAGCGAACAAGCCAGGAGGCTAAATTCCGTGTTGTCAAAAAAGTATTTCCGGTGCGTTTGAGCTTTCTTTAAGAGTGAAGTTAAATAAGCAAATCTTGAATTAAAATTTGTAATCAATATACAAATATGTGCACCCCCCCTCCGTCGAGTGATTACGTAACTGAAAAAATTGGCTAAATACGATATCACATTTTCTGTATTTGATGTATTTTATTTTTATTATAGCATTTGTTTTTCAAGCTAATGCATGTTTGTGTTTACCAAAATGTGTAGTTTTTATTGCTTTATTAATGGGCTATTTTTGCAGATTTGAGCTTACAACTTAAGTTAGGAAAAAATATGTCTCAATCCTTACCCCATCTTGTAGTCAAGTTAGAGTAAGCATAGACTTTCTATCGGGGTAATTGTAGACACTATATCTAGTTATATTGTTTCAGGTTTTGAATAGAAGAGTGTAAATACCAGTGTGTTAAAGATGCCTCGCAACTACAAACGCAAGAAGACTGGTTCAACTTACACAGCTGAGCAAGTTGTAGAAGCGTGTGAAGCCGTTCAGGCAAAAAGAATGATATTGCCAGGTAGAAGAACATTATAAAGTGAATCGGTCAGTGATATATCAAAGACTATTAGGCCGAAAAACTTGTATTATTAAAGCCAGTGGTAGAAAATCTCCAGCATTACCTCAAGATGTTGAAGAACAATTAGCGCAGTGCATATTAGCCCGTGCCGAGTAGGGATACCCAGTGGACAGACAAAAGCTTTTAGATGTTAAGGACTATGTTACTGTTAATAACATAAAAACACCATTTACCAATAATAGACCGGGAGAAGATTGGTCTTGGGGTTCATGAAAAGGAAGCGCAATTTAAGCCTTAAAAGACCAGAGCAGAGCAACTACAACAACAAAGAACCGAGACTGCCGACCTTTTTGTTGTTGAAAATTTTTATAAAAAACTTAAAACTGTGATCCAAAGGGAAAGGCTTGATAATTACTCAAAAATGATTTTTAACTGTGACGAATCTGGATTTGCAACAGATCCGCGCAAAGTTAAAGCTATTGGAGCTAAAGTCAAGACGTCATTCTATCGACGCATAGGTGGTACAGGACAAGAAAACATTTCACATTGTTGTGTGCAAGCATCAGGTGAAGTGTTGCCACCCCTAATAAATTTTAAAACAAAAGGTGCCGTCCAAGCACGGTGGACACATTCCGAAGAAGAGTACCCTGGAACAATGTATGCTACATCAGAGAATGCTTACATGGAAGAACCAATTTTTTATTCATGGTTAACTGCATCTTTCACTCCCTATGTTGATTCAGTAAGAAGAAATGGAAATACGCAGAAGAAAGCGGTCTTAATAATGGACGGACATAAAGGTCACATTATCATTAGAGTTGTGAATTGTGCTATTAGTGCAAATATAATTTTGTTAAAACTGTCCAGTTATTTAACACATAGAATGCAACCATTAGATCGATGTGTTTTTGGATCGCTAAAAATTGGCTGGGAGAAAATACTACTGGTTTTTGGTCGACGAAATCTGTTAACAAACTTTAATACACTAAATTGGAAAATATTTGTTGAACTCCTGTCAAATGCTTGGAGAAACCCCCTTCCTCCAAGTAATTTAATAACAGGGTTTCGAGAAACAGGGTGTTTTCCTGTCAACTCAACTAAATTTCTAGAAAGTGAGTATGACCAATTTAAACTTACACGTTAAAAAGCTATTAAAGCTAATTCTACAGTCAGTCTCAATGTCAATGACAAGCAAATAGAACCTGAATCAGTTGAAAGTAATAGAACTAAACCAGAAGGTGATGGAATGAATAATAACCATTGAAGATAATGACAAACAGAACAGTAAACCAGACAATGTTAAGAACAAAAGCCATGAACCAGATGATACTGATAAAAGTGGAAACGAAGGAGGCGCACATACATATATACAGTCAACACAACTAAATCAAACCTCTGTAACATTTTTTGCCTCCACTCGTTGGATACAAGTGAAGCTTTACTTGTTCGCGGCTAAGTCTGGGAATTACCCCAAGGGTGAGCAATGAGAAAGGGCGTGGGGATGGTCTAAACTCTACAATAAGCTAACATAAAAAGAAAAAGGGGAATTGAACGCCACTGTATCTATATGGATGATAACACAAGAAATTCAATACTCCTATGAGAAGATACAGAAACTCATTGGATATAAGCACAATAAAAAAACTTACAACTTAATGAACTAACACATCTAGAAACCTCTGGAGCATACTTACAACCTCTTGATCTCGATGACCCTGAAAGAAAAAGTACACAACAAATTTTCTATTAAAAAGACACTGTTTGTGCTTTTTAAATAAAAAAGCATACTAATAATTACGAGTGGATAATCTTGAAATTACCACACCAAAGATATTTGAATCAAAAATGAATACCTAGAACAAATGAGTTGTAGCATATCTGTGTTTTTTTTAATTACTTCAGCATTCGTCTAATTTCATTATTCAAAGAATTTATTTTCTTTAAAAAAAATTTATAAAAATTAATTGTGCATGGAATAAAAAACTTGAGTCCAAAAATGAAATTTAATATTGTTTCTCTCTTTTCGTTTTTTTTTTCGAATATGATTACAAATACGAAATAATAAAATTGAATTCTTTATAAATCTGTCTTGACATAACAAGACCTTAATTTTAATAATATTTCATAACAAAATTTCTGATACCAAATGGACAGATCTGTTTATTGGTTTACATTTGTTTCACATTAATTTAATTTATTTCTTTAAAAGAATTTAAATCACGTGCAGCTAACTTGGACAAACAACATTTCAACTTATTCAAGTATAATGACCTTATCAAAATTTAACATCTGTAATGAACTTTTCAAAAAAACAGGAAATGGACTTTAGAATCACAATATTTTAACATGTGGATGTACCGCGTGTCTTACAAAATTATTTTAATAGTATTTCTTAACAATTATATTCCACGTTGTTCTTCGTGCACAAAATTTAGTATAATTAAACAACCTTCGATTACAATTTTATGTGAGCACTTTTCAAGTCTTACAAACATGACAAAAGAAAGGTTTGATACCTGTTTTTAATGAAGCTGTTACCCTAGTTATCGAACTGCGAAGCACATTTTCTGGAATCCGCTTACTAACTTGTACCAACAAATCATCGAACAAAAGCTGTAATTCCTTAATAAACGAACGTTGTCCCAATCTCTTTACATGTATTTCTAGTTACTTCATGCGCTAAGAAAATAAAGATATTTTATATTAGTATTAAATTACTCGAATAATGCGATCTCACCGTTAACAAATACCGACTCGAACCATTTCAAGAAGAAGCGTGGTCTAGTGCCTTGCCGGAGTCACAGGAATGAATCTTCCGTGTCCCAATACGACCAGCCCTCCTGTCTCTACTTCGGCACGCCTATTCTGAGGCCCCACTTATGAAAAACTTGGGAGCCCATCTGTATATGATGCAGTCTGGACTACATTTTCAAATACAATGGCTGACTTGGTTATTCATTCCGAGCAAGTAAGGAACAGCTCATCTGCTTTGCGCGTCACCTCGTGACCGTATTCACGCAAGCGCTATCCTAATTTTAACGACTAAAAGGACATAATCCGCCTGTGGGTTAGGCAACACAAACGACTAGATCCCTTTTAAATATGTTTTCTGAGCGTATATTATTATTAAATATTTCTGGGTAAAGCATTTAAGTTAATTAAACGGTCATGATTTCCTGTTCCATTGTGGAATTGTTTCTTTCAGATATAACAGTGTCAAATACAAGAATCAAATATCACAGACTAAAAATGCACAGATGTGATTCTTCCAAAAATAGTGCTACAGAATATATTTTCGTTACACCTCAAACCGATCAACATTACACCGCACGAATGAGCCTTCAACGTCTGATGGACGGCCTATCATGGCTATTTTCCTCTATAAAATGAAAACAGAGTTTTTTCCTAAAATACCTGCCGAAAGTGGTGAAAAACAAATACGCCTCAAAAAGAAACAATACGGAGAAATAGTGACAAGTAAGCAAGTCTGAAAAAGATTAATTGAATAAAGGGAACGTCGAAACGCCAAAAAGTCAAAACCAGCAATTGCAAAAAGTGGGAAATGTAAACAAAAAAAAACAAACAAAGAAAAAAGGAACAATACAAAAGTGTCGAATGCTAAATAAAAAAAAACAAATACATTCAGAAAAATCACCTGAATCTAACACAGGCAACGATGATTTGTTTGATGAAGTGGGAAACCTACCATCGAATGATGATTGCAGTATCCGTAGCAGTAATGATGAAGAAGACGTGATTTCTAAGCGAAACCGTGAAGATGTTTGTACAGCCCCAGATGTCTGTCATAACAGTGAACAAATTTCTTTCCCTGTTAATATATATGTTGCTGTAGATTATGTAACTAAAAGCCCAGAATACCAGAAGCGACACTTTCTGTCGGCACCTTTGATATTCATGTTCTAAACTGGGTAACCTTGGCAGAAATCGGGCATGTTCTTGGTGGTTATTTTGGCGCAAAGTTTGAATTAATTCCTTGTAAATATAACCTCAATTTTCTTCTAATTCCTTTATTTAATTTATATATTTACTGAATAATATTAAATATAGCACGAGGATCACATACTATATTGTTTACTAGATAAATTAAATCTCATAGTACAAATATTGTGATTTATGGACGTAACAAAAGTAAATAACCACCAGGAACATGGCCGAAATGGGACATGCGCACAAAAATTCAAGATTGAGAGTGTCGCTTCTGGTATTGTATTCTGGGCTAAAAGGTACGTAGGACACATAATTGAGTAGAGAAACAAGTCTGAAAATAAAGTTTTAGGAACGCCTTGTCGAAAACAAATATAGATGGCCAATACGTGATGACATAGATTCTGTGCCCCTAGACATAGTGCTTTGCACAAGCAATTCAGCTTGAAGGAACAAATATGTTTTCAATTTTTCTTTCTCCATCAGAATTGGAAAAACTTTGAATCGAATTTAAAAAATCTTTTAGTATTTAGTGGGCAGTTTTTTAGGTTAGAAATCTACTGAATGTTTTAAGTTTTATATCTATGCTTTCGCTGTACCTAGTTTTAGAATTCTTTGTTAATTTCTGCATTTTCTAGCTTTGTTTCTTAGTTAACATTTAGACTATCATGTTACTGAATAAAAGTCTTTACTCTAAGTAATAGTATTATTTAAATCCATTAGGATATCCAGAAAAACCACTGATGCTATAGTTTTTTATGTATTTGTTCATTTGTCTCCAATAACCCCACATGATTTAGAATTGACAGAAGCACAAAATTTTATAAAAACTACATTTACCCCACAAACCGGGGTAAGTGTAGACATTTGCACAGTTTTTTAAAAGTTGCACTGTTTTTTTTTCTTTTAAGCATACAGTCCGAATAATCATACTCAGAAGTAGAATGGTTTCTGAGTAGCAGGCCTGCAAATATTGTTTATTTGAAACCTAACGATAGGTTGTATACAGAATTAAAGTTTTTCCCTTGGGTAGACAAATGTCTACAAATGCCCCAGCTTCCCCTAATTGCTAGCACCTGGCATATGTAGAAAAAAAAGCTTTACGTACTAACTTCTGTTTGTGCTTTCAGCAATTGCTTTAAGCCCTAACTTTCGTTTAATGATATTAATCCCTTGCGTTTAATATTTCAAAATTTTTTAGAAAAAATTATTGTTGCACTTTTATATATCGCTGTATACGCATTTTAAAATAGATGCATCACGCGCCTGCGGCTCTGCAGAGCGCATAACCAGCTGTATCCCTGGTTGCCTACCTATACAATTTAAAATACTTTGATATTATTTCGTCCAACCTTTAAATTTAGATCAAGATTTTTATTTTCAGCTTTTATGTTTTTTTTCAATTAACCAGGTGTAAATTCGTTACATTTACTGTAATACATAATTAACAACTTGTTGGTTGTGGATTAAAACGGCGCTATAAATTTTAATTTCTGGTGCAGTATCAGAGAACTACAGCTTAAATTGGGAATATTGTAACGTAAAATGTATTTCTGTACCCAAAAATCTGAAGCTCGTAGACATTTTCTACGATATAAAAGGACAACACTGATAGAAGTTATTTTAGTACTTTTGGAAATTGCGATGTTGACAGTTTCTGCATTTGTTTGGGGAAAATAGTTAGACACTTTATTCGACATTGAAATTTGATCTGATATAAAAAAAATCTAAAGCATTTCTAGTGGCAAAAATAATGGTATTTCCATGCTTATGGCCTGAGACAATATACACATGTCGGTAACCTAAAGGGAGTAGAAAATTTTTCAAATTATGAGTCGTTTGATATTGTGTTTATCACGTAATATCAAAATATTTAGCTTTTAAGTTTATGAACACACTTATACCAATTACAGATACAATAAAAAAACACTATACTCCATTCCAGTTAAGAAGGTAGTAGATGGCGCTTGTGCTTGAGTCAGATTTACACAGATCAAAAATTTATTAGTTGCTGTATTTGAAAAGTTGCCGGCGTCGGTTGTATATTTACTATTTTGTGACGATAGTTTTCAAAATAACAATGCAAATGGCTGACTGTATTAGTTAATTTTAAGTATTATTGCATTCAGTAATTGCAATTTGGTGTTCTTCTTAAGGAATAAGACCACATTGCTTTTTGAAAATGATTTTATTGAAGTTTCGATCCTTCTCCTAGGATAGTTGTCTAAATAATAACAAGGAGTATTTGTAATTTGGTATTAAATTTCAGAAGATAAAATTGGACTTGGAACTACATGAAGTTTAAGACGGCGAAACTTAGGGCAAATTCATAAAGCACTTGTTACACTCATACTTAATCAATGTTCCATCTCAACTTTTAGTATTTTTCGAATACCAAAATTGAGATAGAGCATTACTTAAATGAGTGTGGCTTAAGTGTGCTTTATTAATTTGCCCCTTAGTCTTTACTTAACAATTATGGTAGAAACAAACATTCACCTGGAGTTATAGAATGCTTTAATATAATTCTGTCAGTTTCATTTTTTCGAAAGGTTGTAAGTTTGGTAACAATGATTGAAATTAAAGCAATGCATCGATGTTTGTACAGATTTTTATTTATATTTTTTGCAAGATTGAGATTTTTGAATAAATACATCCAAGAAACACGGTTTTAAAACATATCAAGCATTATTGAACTTTATTTTCTACCTGTTTGGTTAAAGTTTAAATAAAATATTAATATAGAACAATATATAAGCTATTGTTAATTAAACACATCACAAAATATCAAAACAATGATATCACAAATTTATATTTAATCTACGTCCATATCATCCCCAGAGGTATCTTCGTCGTCTGTTGTACTTTCATATCCAACATTTATTACAATTTGTTCGACAAGTTCTTCGACAATGCCATCCAAGTTCCACATTTTTTCTTCTTTTTTAATTATATGGCTAATACAATTAACCCAATGTCCTTAATCTATGGCTGCAATTCCTTCATCCAGAAGCACCTTCACGTCGTTAATTTTAAAAGTAGAATTGTTGGTAGCAACATGCTGCTTTACTCGAGCCCAAATCAGCTCAATTGGATTTAGATTGCAGTGGTATGGGGGTAACCTTAATACAGTTCTGCCAGAGCGTTTTACAATTTCGTCAACAACATAAGGTGCCGGGTGAGCTAGAGAGTGCTGCTTTACTAAAGCTAATAATTCAACTTTTAATAGCTCTTTGGTAACTTCAATGTGTTTTGCGTTTAACCAATTATAAATTTGTTCTTTCCGCCAACTTTGATTTGGAACCTTATCGGCTTTGACGCTGTGATAAGGAGCATTATCGAGCACGATTACACTATCATTATCAAGAAGAGGTAATACACCTTTCAACCAAGTTGTAAACGCTTTACCGTTCATGTCTTCGTGATAATCTCCTAAAACGATAATTATGAACTCAGGGTCCTAAGTTGTTTATAGTGTTAATACGCTACCTGTTTTTTAGATTGAAAGTTTAAATGCACCATTGACAAATCCCATATCACTACCCATGTGCGCAACAATTAATCTCTTGCCCTTGCCAGAGGGATCTCGTATACCAGTCGATAAACCTTCGATTAATGCCTGCCTTGCTGTTTTTACAGTGGTGTCTTGCCATATCTTATTCCTTACATGTCGAGCATTCACCCACGTTTCATCAGTATAATAAATTCTTTTGCCTTCAGCTCTACACTTTTAATTGCAGTTAAATATTTTCTTCGCCACAACACAATTTCAGGTTTTTCAATTAAAATTGTTTTTCGGCTACGCTTTCCATATTTAAAACCCAATTTCATCATTACCCGATAAAGTGATGTGCGACTGAAGTTTGGTAAAGAGTCATCATTGTTTATTGCATGTAATACTTTCTCTAAATTTGGTAATTCATTTCTAAAGTAAAATGCATGAACATGCCGTCGAATCGCACATCTTTCAAATTCTTCAAGTTCGTCGTAGATTGTTGTACGCACTCTTGTAGTCTTTGGCGAGGAAGCAGTACCAGTAGTTTCCATTTCTTTTACAATATTCCACATTGATCGAACACCTAAACCCACTTCTAACGCAGTTTGCTTCACAGATTGCGTTTTGGATGCATTTGTGGAATTTTTCAAATATATATTATAGGCAATAAGCTTTTGCCCGCTCATAACATGTTTGCCCTTCGGATTTTTAATAGGTTGGTGATCCATCATTAAATAAAAAGTCTGAAAAGAATTCATTGCTAGTATTATATGCTTATCTTTAATGAGACATGCTTACCTTATTATGAAGACACTGGTGTTTTATAGCTCTGACAAGAACTGTTTTGATACTAAATATAAAATTAACACAAATTAATAAGGCCGAGCAAAATTTCAAAGGCAAACTAATAACAAAATACAATAAATAACAAAAACGAAAATATGAAAGGGCAATAGCAAATGTCAAAATGCCAATTGACAATCTGTCTTATAATAAAAATGTTCAAACAACCAACACAAACATACGGGATATTTATACTTGTGTACACTTGGCTCATCCATCCACCAATGAGAATCGCTAAAATTCAGTCCTATCTTTTTCTTCAGTACCTTCTTAACTGGAATGGAGTATAGTCGATATTGTCTATTCGTGCTCCCGAAACAACGGAACACACGACACACAAAGACAAGTCAATGGACAAGACGCTTACAAAACCTAAAAAAGGAAACACAGCGAGCGAGAAAAAGCTACCATAACTCCCTAACACCTGCCGAGAGAGCATACCACCTAACAAATTATCGACAATTAAAAGACATATACCAAAAAGAACTGACTGACATGAAAAAGAAATCATGGGAATTATTCGTGGAAAGACACTTACAAACTGACGCCTGGGGAATATCCTATAAAATCACTCAGGGTAAAATCAAACCACCGATGACTTATTCAACTTTAATAAAACAAGACGGTACATACACAAAAGACTGGGGTGAAACTGCGACACTGCTATTGCAAACACTTTTGCCCGATGACAACGTTCAAGACAACACTAACGAACAACGACTCAGACGACAAGGAGTAATTGAAAGAAATCACGTAGGTAACCGACTATGGAACAGACAAGACAACAACTTAGATCCTTTCACAGAAGACGAAGTGAGATACGTACTATGCCAATCGAAGAGCAGGAAAGCACCTGGACCGGACGAAATTCTTGCGGAGATTGGCATAGCGCTACAAGATAAATTAACACCGACGCTAACAGCACTGTACAATGAATGCATACGACAAGCTGTTTTTCCTAACATCTGGAAACAGGCGAATGTTGTGATTATCCCTAAAGGGAAAGGTAAAGACCCCAAACAACCGGGCTCTTACCGACCCATATGCCTTTTGAACACGCTAGGAAAAACGTATGAAAAATTATTATGTAAACGAATGCAGGACCACAGACAAATCATAGAAGTACATCCAAGACAATACGGCTTTACAGAAAACAAATCAACCGAGGACGCCATAAACCAAGCAATACAAACCATCAAGCAATCACACAAAAAATACGTCCTATTAATATTAGTGGACATAGAAGGCGCATTCAATAACCTTTGGTGGCCTTCACTCTTTACAAGACTTACGACCATAAACTGTCCATCACAACTATACCACTCTTTCAGGAGCTACTGCAGGGACAGGTATGTAACCCTACAAGGCACGGAGAGCATTACCAAACATATAAATAAAGGTTGCCTGCAAGGGTCCATATGCGGGCCCCTATTTTGGAATATTGTAATGGATGAACTCCTGGAAAAGCTGGACACCGTTGACGAAGTGTTGTCGACGATTGCATACGCCGACGACATCTTGTTAGTGGTAGAAGGCAATTCCAGAAGGGAAATCGAACGTAAAGCTAACATCGCCCTTACCCATACACAAAGTTGGTGCAAAACCAACAAAATGACCAAAACACCACAAAAAACTACATACCTTGTGATGAAGGGAACCCTGGCAAGGGACTCCACCATCAAACTAGACGGTCTAAATATAAGTAGAACACAAAACACAAAATATCTGGGCTTAACATTAGACGAAAAACAGAATTTCTCTGCACATATAAACACCATCTGTGCAAGTGCAACTTCTGTAATGCAGAACATTGCAACGCTAGCCCAAAGGACTTATAAGATACCACTTAATTGCGTAAGGCTATATCTCAACAGTGTGCTAGGTACTATGGTATCATACGCCGCGAGCACGTGGGGACATCGCCTTAACACAATCAAACCTAAACAAAAAATTAACAGTACACAACGAAGTGTTTTACTGCGACTGACGGGAGCTTATGAGACTACCGCACATGATGCACTTCATGTACTAGTGGGAACTATGCCCTTGGACCTAGTAGTGAAACAGCGAGCTGCAATATACAATCTTACACACAATGACAACCAACAACTACAACGTATCTTAAACACAAATCAACTGCCCACGACAAAGACGGAAATAAAGAACTACATACTCGCAGAATGGCAGACAAGATGGGATCAAAGCACAACCGGTAGAAGGGTATACGCAATGATCCCAAATATTAAAGACCGCCTAAAAGCCAAATACCTGGTGCCCAGTCGGGGATTTATTCATTACCTAACTGGCCACGGACCCTATCCAACATACAGAGAACGCATGAACTTAGTTGACAACAACATATGCACGTGCGGAGAAATAGGAACACCGGAACACATAGTATTCGAGTGTAATGACTTACAACCGTACCTCTACGCACATAGACAAACATTATTAAACAAGACCCTACACCAGATGATTTGGAATGAAAACCTCTTTCCACACTTAAATGCACTCACACAAAAAACCACGGCACTCATCCACCAACGTTATCTTGACGGATAAAAGACACAAACAAAACCACCCTGACAGAGACATAAAAGTACCACCTCTCCTTGGACCGAGGCTCTGCCCCGGAGACCGGAGACCGATCTCCTGGAATTCCAAGAGCTCTGCTCTTGACGACCAAAAGCAACAAGATCAAACCATTAACCCGACTTTGAAACGATCCAACCCCCTAATATGTAGAATTTGCATGCTTCTACATATTAGCAACCCTGTCTCTCACAAATAATAACCAACAGTTTTAGTATAAGTTAATTTTAAGTAGTAGAATAGGGAATTTCTTTTCTTTTTAACAAACGCTAAATTTTAAGAACTTTCACATACTCGAGGCAAACAATACAGCAAACAAATCCTTTCCTGTGAAAGAACCTAATTTTTTATTTATGTAATAGTATAAGTTCAAACATGTACAAAATTATACTAATTCAATCCAACCTTTTAGTAACCTGGGCAAACATAAACACAAATTAACATTTCAAACACACTTCACACACACACACACACACACAACACACACACACACACACACACACACACACACATACACACACACAAACAAACACACAAAACACTGTACTGTGCAAACATAACATTGCCTTTTCAACATCTGGATTTCCGGCTGCCGGTGGTCCAGACTGATAAGGCAATATCCGTCGAGCGTTCCTCTTTGAAGATTGGGATATCCGGCTTCCGATGGCCTTGGTCCTAAAGGGGGAACGTAACACGTATACCAACATTACATACAACACACATACACACAACTCTCTCTCACACACACACGCGCGCACACACACACACATACACAACACACACACACACACACACACACACACACACACACACACACTTCCATTGCCTTTCAACATCTGGATTTCCGGCTGCCGATGGTCCGGACTGACAAGGCAACGTCCGTTGTGCGTTCTTTCTTGACGACTGGGATATCCGGCTGCCGATGGTCCTGGTCCTAGAGGGGGAACGTAACACGGACCAACATCACACACAACACACATACACACAACCATCCCTCACACATACACACATACACACATAACACTTGATGGTTACTTTCTGTAGGAAAGCCAGGTCTGCTTAAATTTCAGGTAGCAGACTACTGAAACGTTGGAACAAATAAATAAATAAATAAATAAATTGTCTATTTGTACAAGAAATAATGGTAACCCATGTTGGAATCATAGTGACATTGAGACTAGAATTAAAAAATTAGAAAACGCTTTTTTTAACAGTAGGCTAAATAAACGGTTTCAAGTGCCACCCCCACCACTGCCGCCCGACATGACACACTGCCCACGTTCTCAATGGTAGGCAGCTTGAAAAAAGTCCAGATTATTAAAATAGGTAGAATCGTTTGCGAGTTCCAGTGATCTAAAGAGCCGAACTATGGGTTTAACCAAATTAATGGGGTTAGTGACGAACCAGGCTAGGACAGGTCCCCGAAAGAGGGCAGCGGCTCTTTCGGTACTTAGAGTAGTAGAGAGCATAGGGGTCGGCATGGCATTGTAATACACTACTGCGATGTGGAAGACAACGGTAAACCACCACATTACCTCCCAAGTACACAGCGTACTTAAACTGTTATTTAAGACAATGGCATCCTTTGAGATAAAAGATTCTAGAGTTAAACTATTTCTCCATTTGGATGTCCGGGAGCGAACTGCTTCGGAGGCTGTGACCGGAAAGTTTAGAAAAAGAGTCTAGAACAATTTGCGAGTCTGAGTGTGGAATATCAGAAGTATGAAGCAAGTAAGTAAGCTAAAGAACTTAAAAATTAACATGGGTAGGTTAGCAATAGACATAGTAGGGATCGGCGAAATTCGGTGTCCAGAGGCAGGGGACTTTAGGGTAATTCATACAGGATCAAAGGACAAAAATTCGGGTATGGGAATAGAATGCGAGAAAAGATAGGGCACTGTGTAAAAACTACTTACAAAAGAACGAAGGACCACCCACGGTTAAACTAGAATCTAAACCAGTAAATACTATAATAATACAAATATACATCTCATACCTAGCAGAGGACTGATCCACTTCTTCACTGCCCGTATCCGACCTATCGGGACCGTATGCACTTAGCACAAAACGACACCTGTACATGCGGAGAGGTTGGTACGCCCGAGCAGGTTGTGTTTGAGTGCGTAGACCTTACCCAGGAACTACACGGATACAGAACAATACTACAAGACATCCCTATCATCGAAATGATATGGAACGAACAAATTTTCCCATACCTAAACGCACTAACTCAAAAGACTACGCAAGTATTACACAACCGCTACCTTGAACAGGCCTCTTAAAAACGGCACGCAATCTTACATACCAAACTAGGACACCAAGGAACAACTGCTCTAGGATCCCGGGAGCTGCACCCCCGACGCCAGAGTCCGTCTTCTGGAAATTCCGAGAACAATAGCTCTCGAAGACCGAAGAAGGTACTCAAACCCGATCAAAACCTACCGACCAATTATGTCTCTAGCAATAAGGACTAACATTAGTATTAAGTTAGGCTAAGTTTTAGGATAAGTAGTAGAATAGGAACTTTTTACGCTAACACCACTGTATGAAATCAAAAACTAACAGTAATTGAGGCAACAAAATGTCAAACTGAAGTATTTATTTCCACCCAACTGTAACCTGCACCATTCAAACATGCATAAAAGAAATTAACGTTTTGGAAAACGAACACACACAACAACACAAACACGAGCGTAAACACAAACACACACACACACACACACACACACACACACACACACACACACACACACACGCAAAACAAATGTGCCCTTCAATAATCTGGATTTCCGGCTGCCGATGGTCCAGATCGAAGAGTACAAATTCTGCGGAATGCACCACCACAACTACAAACACAAACAAAGCAAACCCATACACACTAACACAACACATACAAACACAAATTGTGCCCCTCAATAATCCGGATTTCCGGCTGCCGATGGTCCGGATGAAGGGTACAAATTCTGCGGGGCGCTTTCCCTCAAGACTGGGATTTCCGGCTGCTGATGGTCCTAGTCAAGAGCGAAGGTACAACGTAGAAACAACATCAACAATAAACACAACAATTAACCAATACAATAAAACACACTAGCGCACACACATAAGCACACACAAACATCGACACTTACTCAAGTACACACAACAAAGAAAAACACCTAAACACAATCCGTACAAAATGATAGTAATCAAGCACAGGTTACAATGGGGGGAAAACAGGTCTGTCTAAAATGTCAGATGACAGACGACTAGAATGTTAGATTTAAAAATAAAAAAAAAAAATACATGTCCACAGTGAGGAAGAGGTAGAAGCGAACTACAAAGAACGTAAAAAGACATAAAAATTTAATAATTCCGGGGGATTTTAATGCAGAGGTAAATTAGGGCAGGGAAGAAGCGGTAGTAGGTTTACTTGATTTTGGCACGAAAAACGACAGGGGAAATAATTTGTAGATTTTTGCAACAAAAACAATTTAACCATCACAAACACATTGTTTCAACATCATGCTAGAAGACGATACACGTGAAAGATGCCAGGAAATACAGAAAAATATCAAATAGATTACATTGTTGTTAGACAACGGTTTAGGAATCAAGTAAAAAACTGTAGAAGCATATGTAGACACTGACCACAACATGGTAATTATGAAAGCCGCTCGTAAATTTAAAAATTTGAAAAAGAAACGGAAAAGTCACTTTGACTTTGAGAAGCTAAAAGATAAATATATCCACGAAAGATTTGAAAAAATATCAAATGAATTGCTAGAAGATATTGGAAAATTTCTGTTACTAAGGAAGTAGAAACAGAATGAAATAACATTAAAGCCTGCTTAGACAGGGCGGCCAGAGATATTTTACGGTATACACAAAAAGAAAATAAAAAACCATGGATAACAAAAGTTATCCTGAATTTAATAGAAGAAAAAGCAAATACAAAAATAGATCAGACGAAACAGGAAAACAGAGATACAAAGCCATAAAATGGGAAATTATTCGCAAATGCAGGAAAGCTAAAGAGCAATGGATTGATGAAAAGTGCAAAGAGGTACAAACTAAGATGGAAATATGAAAGACAGGAGAATCATACAAATTAATTAAAATGAATTTTGGGGATATAAAAATATATAGCAAAAATATAAGAAACGCAGGAGGAAACGTCATTATAGGAAATGTAGAGAAAGTGATTAGATGGCAAGAATATATATGTACTTTATATGCAGGAGAGGAACTAACAGCATTAGAACAGGAACCAGACATGGAAAATGATGACTTAGGGTATACTATACTTAGAGATCAGATTGAATTAGCCTTACCATTTTTCAGACCTTTTAGTATGAAAAATGGTAAGGCGCTGGGTACAGATAAGGTACAAGCAGAAACTCTAAAAGTCGCTGGACAAGCAGTAACAGAACATCTTTTCCAACTTGTAAGCTATATATATGAGACAGGCGAGATATCCAAAAAACGTAGTAGCTATAACAAAAAAAAAAGAGGCGCGGATAGATGTGAAAACTTTCGAACAATAAGTTTAACAGCACACTTGTCAAAAATATTAACTAGATTTGTACAAAGACAAATGGAAAAACGAGCTGAAGAAATATTAGGAGAACATCAATTTGGGTTTAGGCAAAACAAGATCGTGCTACATTTAACAAAAACAAAGCAACTAGTGTGTTCAAAAACAACAAACATAAAAACAAGGAAAAGATTGTTTAAAACATATGTGTGGAGCAAAGCACTATATAGCCCTGAAACCTGGACAGTAGACGAAGAATACAAGAAAAATGTACAAGTTTTTGAAATGAGATGCTACAGACGTATGATGAAGATATCATAGACAGGCAAAGTTAAGAACAAAGAGGTGATAGAAATGGTAGAGGAAAAAGGAAATATGTGGAAAACAGTAAAAACTAGGAGAGATAGGATGATACGCCACATTTTAAGACATGAGGGTATGTATAGTGCGGAATATATTAGAAGCAGAGATAGGAACAAAGAGAAGTAGCGGCAGACCTAGGTTAGACTATTGCACACAAATAGTGAAAGATGTAGGCTGCGAGAATTTCGGGGAAATGTGTAGGTTAACTCAGAATAGAAATAAATAGAGGTACGCTTCCAGCCAGTCGCAAGATGGAAAACTATTGACAATAATAATTATTGTACTTAAACATGGTGATTATTATAAACAACTAAAGATATTGGTTTTGCAATACTCTCAACTAATGTTAAAAATGCGAAAGAATTTACTGGAAAACTATTAATACGGCAAATTACTAAGTGTTGGGGGATACTTGGCAGCCACAGGCTGTTAACCCCCCCCCCCCCCCTTCATATACCACTGAATCTCGGTGAAATTGGGCATATAATTAGAAAACAATAAAAGGGAATCGAGTTGTATATAGGCTGTTGGGAGAATTGCTGGAAAGTGTGTAGGCTAGCTCAGAACATAAATAGGCTGGAGTACACAACCAACCAGTTTCAAAACGTAATGATTATTATAAACAACACAGGTGTTGGTTGTGAAATATTTTCAACTAATGTTGATTGTGCGAAAAGATATATTGGAAAAACTATTAATTCGACAAAGATTCAAGTGCTGAGGAAACTTGGCAGCCAAAGATTGTTTACTCTTCTTCGCATACCCTACATTTGATTTTCCAATGCTCCACCCAAAGGTATTACATTGGCCAGGAAGCGATTTTTTTTTAATCGGGAAATTTTGAATTTCGCTGAATCCTTGATGTTGCAAACAAGGTAGGAATCTTTAACGTGCGTGACATTACTCATACACGGGAACTCCATTTTATCTCTCATCCGAACGAGGGTGTATATTTGTGAAAAATGCTCGCCTAACATTTTTCAAACGGACCGTGTCGGAATTCCCCCTTCACATACCTTACATTCGATATTCCAATGCTCTACCCGAAGGTACTACAATGGTCAGAAAGCGAGTTTTTTTTACCTGGAATGTTGTGGATTCTGCCGAACCCTTGCTGTTTGAAGCAAGGTAGGGATCCTTAACACGCGTGACAACACACACATACACACACGGGACCTTTATTTTACCTTTCATTCGAACGAGGGCTTATTTTTGTGAAAAATGCTCGACTAACATTTTTCAAGCGGACCGTGTCAGGATCCCTCGAGTTTTTTACTTGGAAAGTTTCTAACGATTTAAACCCAAATTTTTACAGTTTAAAAACGTCGATAATCTACAGTTACAAAGTCAATAAATACATCGAGCAAGCGCGATATTAAAAGCGAGCGACGACCCTAGCGGATGGTAGCGCTAACCTTTTTACAGATTTGGCGCGCTCATCTATCAATGACGTCACCAATGCACAAATTTAAGACGCAATAATCGGAAATATAAATTTAAAACAATAGTTCATATCAGCGAACAAATTAATCAAGGGACTACTTACATCAGAAATCGGAACGTCCTGCGGGGTTGAGCTAAAGTTGGCCTCTATTAAAGTCCATCAGGGCTACGGAGGGCCATTTTTAGGTAGTTAAAGATGGTACGCCCAACGCTCTTCTAAAGCGTTCGGACCAGCTCCGGCAGTCATGGGCTCGTTCATCCAGGGTCGTGCAGTTACGGTTTGCCAATGGCTGCAAATTATCACCTACCTATGTAGGGAATGGACAGGAAACATGGTAAAGGCGACAAACAAAGACAATTAGGCAAGGGAATCTACATAGATAAAGCTAACGATACGTTACCGAAAAAAGGCCACTCCACTCGAAGGTTCTGGCAAAAAAGCGACGTTACATAAAGTCACGGAAACACTTGTCCCCACTTCTTTCCTACTCCACTCCGTCGCGCGATCTGGCGCAAACGCACTATGACGTAGCGGAAATACGCGCCTAGTCTTTTAAATTTATGGCGCGAAACTTCCGCACATCAAAATTAAACTAACAACAATGTTTAAGTGCCAAATGGCACGTAACAAGTTGTGAATTTTGCCGAACCCTTGCTGTTCCAAGCAAGATATGGATCTTTTATGTGCGTGATAACACACACACACGGGACCTCCATTTTACCTCTCACCCGAATGAGGGTGAATTTTTGTGAAAAATGCTCGCCTAACATTTTTCAAGCGGACCGTGTCAGAATCCCTCCTTCGTATACCTTACGTTTGATATTTCAATGCTACTCCCGAATGTACTACATTGGCCAGGAGGCAAGTTTTTTTTACCTTGAAAAGCAAGGTAGGGATTTTTAACGTGCGTGACAACACTCACACACGGAATCTCCATTTTACCTCTCATTCGAACGAGGAGGTATTTTTGTGAAAAATACCCGCTTAAAATTTTTCAAGCGGACCGTGTCGGGATTCGAAGCCGGGACCATGGGCGTAGTAGTCACGCGCATACCAACTACGCCATTGAGCCGTTTCCCCCTTTACATAACCTACAATTTATTTTCCAATGCTCCATTCAAAGATACTTCATTGGCCAGGAAACGAATGTTTGTTCCTGGAAATTTTGAATTTTGCCGAACCCTTGCTGTTCTAAGCAAGGTAGGGATCTTTAACGTGCGTGATAAAACTCACACACGGAACCTCCATTTAACCATTCATCCGAACGTGGGCGTAATTTTTATGGAAAATGCTCAGCTGTCATTTTTCAAGCATTCGGCCGTGTCGGGATTCGAACCCAGGACCTTGGGATCCGTAGTCTTACGCTTACTACATTGATCCACGGCGACGCCCCCCACCCTTTACATAGCACTGCATATCAGAGAAATAGGGTATATAACAGTAATACAACAAATGGTGACCGAACTGCATCAGACAAGAAAGAACAGCAGCTATGTTCAAAGACAACGAACATAGAAATAAGACAAAAATTGTTCAGAGCATATGTGTAGAGCAAAGCACAGTACGTTTATTAAATAGAGGTAGTAGGAAAAGCAGACAGAAACAGATAGAAGACTTCTAGAATATTGTGCTTCAGGTGTATACGATGGTAGCATGGACAGACAAAGTTAATAACAAATAGGTTTTAGAAATAGTAGGGGAATAAAGATATATGTGGAAAACAAAAAAAAAGAGAAATAGAAGGACAGTATACATTCTAAGGTATTTCTGGGAAATAGTACGGGATATATTACAAGCAGCAGATAGGAAAAAAGAGGTAGAGAGAGACCAATATCAGACTTTCGCATGCCGGTAGTGTTAAATGCAGACTGTGCAAATTTCAGGGAAGTGTAAAGGTTAGTTCAGAATAGGAAACGATGAGGGTACGTGTCTAACCAGTTCCAGGTCTGAAGATAGTCCACAAGGACATCTATAACGAAATATTTATTAATGACCATTACCCTGCTGATCATCAAATGTTTTCTAAAAGCCAATTGATAGATGTAATTCCTCAATCATTACAATTATTAATGAGCGATATTATACAGAAGTGTTCAAAGAAATAAAATTCTGATAATGAACTTGATAAAAAACAACGGCAATTGCACATGCATTATGTCTGCTGTAAGACCACCTTTTTTTATCGCTTCTTCAAGTTGGATTGAGTGTAACATTACACAAAAAATTTGTTCCGGCAAAACAGCATATTAAAAGAGTATACCTGCAAGTTCAACAACGGAAAAATAATGCTTTAATACCTCCCGAAGATTGGGGTTGGCAAATAGATAATTACTTGAAACCAATCAAAACGATGCAACTAGTAGCACTAATGAACGTGTTACGGTATTCCGCGCAAACACAAAAGAAAACAGTAAAAGTAAGTAAAGAAACCGTTTACGCCGAATACCGCAACAGAACGGGGACAAAATGGTAGAATTCGGGCTAGCTCAAAAATGTCGTAGAGGGGCGTGAGTAAAATAGAAAGAACACATTGTAAATCTCTGTAAAACTATATTGTTAACATCGAATCTTGATAAACTATTTACAAAACAAAAAAACAAGTAAGTTGCGTAATCGTGATTGTAAACAAAGCGTCATAACATATAAAAATTGGTAAGCAAAATAAATATAACATTTTATAAGCTAAATACTTACTTAATGGTTCACCTTAAATACATACAAAAGAAAATAAGACATAAACTATACAGTACTTTAGGAAAAGAAATATACATAAGTTATCTATACATGCTGCTTTGTGAAGTGCAATTTCTCAGAAATAATATAACATTAAAATTAGACACCCTAACTTAAATTAATTATATATTAAATACTTTTAAATTGAGACATAAGTTCTTTTAGTTAATGTTTATACAGAAAGACAAAAAAAAACAGTAAAACAGACTCTAACACAAACTTTAAATAATTAAATTTTAAATTTAAAGAAGCATTATTACATCGTCGCTTGTGCACGGTCTCTATTTTATAAGGGCAGAATCAGGTATGGGGGTAGGCCTTTGGCTTTCAAAAGTGTCGCCGAAGAATCAAGTTTGCAAAATTCCCAGACAACAGCTGCCGAAATACGAACTGAAACAGCTTGCCAACAAGCAGATAACGCAATTGTCAAAGGATTTTAGACAAAGGAAAGCAATCTTGCTACTTTGTAACATCTTAACAGCTGCAGAATACCAGATAACAAGTCAATTGTAAGCAGATGTAGGCAGCTGGTGAGTGGTATTATCTTTTAGAAGAAAGCTGTAAATTTACATGCACCTGTGTTAATTAAAATGTAATCACTGCAGGTGCTAGGAAATATTGCAACTACTTTGCAACGTAATATTTCCTAAGCAGCTGTTTGATTTAATAAGTCAAACTGTATAGAATAATTACTTGAGAAATTTTATAAACTAACACTAATTCAAATGGCGGGAAATCGAGCTTGTTGAGGAATTTTAGGGCGTCTTAAAAATGAACGCAGAAAAAATTGTTTGCAGGGTTTTGAACGTAACAAACTTTTTGAAAATTATATTTTGCTCTTGCAAAACAGGATGCGATTCAGCGTATGGCTGCAGAGAAAGTGGTGTGCATTGCTTACCCGACTGCATTATATGCAGTGGAAGTGACTGCGATAATCACCCACCACTTGAAAGAGATGAAGTTTTCAATACGCAAATTAGTCTTGAAAATTAAAGTTTTTTTTTTAAATAAAAACAATTGAGAAAACTTACTTGTTTAGTGTTATTTTTTTAGTGTCAATAAAAAATAATAAAACTAAACATTTTTTTCTATATAAAAAATATGCATATTGTTTAAACAATAAAAATAATTATTTCCTCATCTGAAAGGTTTCTGAATAATATAAAAAAAAACCAAAAATTAACAAAAAATTATAAAAATCTGAGCTGTTTCTGAGGACTTTCGAAGATTGCTTTACAGCTTTATTAAAGCGACTAAATATAGGGGTAGAAAATTTCTCCCTTAGGCATATTCGGCAATTCAAAAATGTATAATTTTTTAAGGAATTATTTCTTAACAAAATGGATTGATTACTTTTGGACTCAGCGGTCATTTCCAGTCGAAATACGTATTTACGTAAAACCCTTTTAAAATACCAGATGCCTACTGGAATGTACCCAATAGTTTAATTTTTGTAGCAAGCACTATATCAAGCTTTCCGATCAATCCGGTGTATATATAAATATATTTTTAATTTTTTTTTGTTGCAGAGATGGTTTAAAACGCTTGAACCCTATGTTTGAGAGCATAGAGCTAATTGGGTAAGTTTCATAATTGCAATAACTCTATTATTCATCTTAGTTATTCGTAAGTTTTATTTTGCGATCGATAATTAATCAGTCTTTGTATTTTATTCGTTCGAAAAATTTCTTGGAGTAAATAAAATTAAGACCATTGATAGTTCCTGAATACTCCGCAACCCATCAAACAACTGTAAAGTCGGTTTGCTTACGTACAAGTTGACAAGTACTCGATTAGCAGAGACTAGTGTATTAGTTTTAGCTAATAGTTCCTAGATGGAGACAGTTTAACAAAATTTCTAGTCAATTTCCTTTCTTACCAATTACAAGCGTTATACTGCTTTAACTTAATTTAAATACGAGGAGCTTTTGTGTAACTAAATCATATTTTTCGCTACTCTTATTTGCAGTAAAAAAGTTTCGCAATTGTAATTTAAAAGCTACTTTCTACCTTCTTTATAACCGTTGAGATTACCCCCAAGACATAAAAAACAGACATCAATTTTGTTTAGTAGAACTCGCGACAAACTATACATAAACATAAAATCTTTACAAGGTGCTCAAGTTCGGCACCTTAACTTTGATTTCTAATAGGAAAATGTTTTTCGTAGTGTAATTCGCGCCTGAAGAGCATGCAAGCTTTATGTTATATTGCTGATGTGGTTGTCTGTAAAGCTTGAGGTTAGGGGCAAACACCCTTGGTGTTTTGTTCTTTATTACCTTAAGATATAAATTCGGCAATATAAGATCAAGAGCACTTTGTGCTTTTGGATTTTATTGGCGACAATAACGACATTAATTTCTTTTTTATTCTAACCGAAAGCACTATAAGAAATTGCTTTTTCTATGTTGAAGCTTGATATTCTGACATAAACGCTGTTTTGATATTTTGTCGTCATTTAAAAGGAAATTGTATTATTTTAGTTTTCTAAAGGGTAAACTGTCGGTAGTAAATTCAAATTTGCAACAAATCAACTCTAAATCATTTAAATAATCATACGAAAAATGTAGAATTGTTTTAAAATAGGATTTGCGACTTAAAATTCTGCTTCTGTGTTAACGTCATTCGGGATTCCTAGCTAGAAATGATAAGTGTAAGATTGGCAACCTTCTCATGCAGGGAGTTTTCAGAAGCTAGTTTTTTAAGTATTATACAAAATTATAGGAGGATTTTAAAAAAATTTAAGAGCTCAAAATTAATATTTTTTGAGGCCACACAATTAACCTCGACTTAAAGTAGAATAGCCGCTATACACAATCATGTGTCTGCTTGAATGATTGTAAAGTTGAAGCCAAGATACTTCAAGATTTAATGCGTATATTTGTACATTACTTACAATTCTATTAAATAATGAACAGAGAATAAAAATTACTTTTCTCAACTGCCACAATTTGACGTTTTTTGTTCTTTTTGTTTTTTTCAATTTAGAGTGGCGTATCTGCGATAACATTCCCCTCCCCGTAAGGATGACCGATGGCTTGATGGAATATACTCTCTCAAGTTTGCACCACGGCTCTACGATAACGACCATCTTGCCAACGCTTAACGGTTAACACTCGTCCTCGAACCCAACCGTTTCTTCTATTATCATCCATGATTACCAGCAGTCTCCCGGTTGAATCGGTTTCGTTTTGCTAAACCATTTTGTCCGTCTAGTTAGAGTGGGTATATGCTCTCTGAACCACCGTCTCCATAAGTGATCAATAGCATATTAAATTAGGTTTCAACTATTATGTATAGGTTTTACGGAATCGTTCATGGTAGTTGTTGGTTAGGTGCTCCGTGGCGTAGTTGGTTCACGTGTGACTACTACGCCCAAGATCCCGGGTTCGAATCTCTACACGGTCCGCTTGAAAAATGTTAGGCGAGCATTTTTCACAAAAATACACTTTTGTTCGGATGAGAGGTAAAATAGAGGTCCCGTGTGTGAGTATTGTCACGCACGTTAAAGACCCCTACCTTGCTTGGAACAGCAAGGGTTTGGTAAAATTCCAAATTTTTCAGGTAAAAAAAAACTCGTTTCCTGGCCAATGTAGTACCTTCGGGTGGAGCATTGGAAAATCACATGTAAGGTAGTTGTTGGTTGTTTTGTTCATTTCAAACTTTCTAAGAGAACATAATTTGGCGTAAGAGCCTCTTGTTCTTCCGAATCTAGAAGAAGATTGGTAAGTGGTCGCGAGTCGAGTATTGACCTCGCTTCCACCATCAAGGTTTGTAAAGCCTCGTCGTTTAATTTACGTTCCTTTTGTAAGTTAGATATAGCGTTCTTCACAGAGCGAACCATATGCTCCCACGCACCACCCATATGAGGGGGTTGATTGAGGTGTGAACAGCTACTTTGTCCTAGCATTGGTGAACGTAGCCGCTAACTGCGTTTCAATTTGAGTCATTTGTTCCTTTAGTCGATGACTCCAACAAAATTACTTCCAATGTGTAACGTGCATTTTCATAGCTTAACATTTTACGCTTTTTCTCAATTCGTAAATACATTTCTGCAATTACTATTTCTATATTTTATATTTATTAACTCGTTGGCGAATGCGTCGTATTATAATGAGGGGATTGCATCGTTCTTGTCTTGCCGTTCGTATACATTTTGTTGCTTATGTGGATATACAAGTCTAGATAAGAGACGATAAGAGGTTGTAATAACAGCGAGTTGATATAAACAGATGAGCAGTTGTAGTTTGTTCTTGGTTCCTATATATTAATTACGTTGAAAATACTGTTTCTTTTGCTTTGACAATAGTGAGAATTAATGCGGTATCAATTTTCGAATTGTTCATGAACAAGCACGGCACGTTTTTAGTTGTTTTTCTTGTGAAATAAAAGTTGTATATTAACTGTAGAAAGTGGAGTGCTAATTCCGATTGAAGTAGTATGGTTTATAGGCGAACGTGTTTGATCGACGCACGTTTGTTTTTAAGGACATTTGACAGACGGGTTTATTGCTTACGCGTGCCTTACTAATTGTTGTTTTTGTTGAGTTTCTGTTGGAAATAAAAGTGGCGGAACTTGTTAAACTCGACCTGCACGCGTGTTTTACGGAACATTTGACGGACTTACTTTAGTGATACACGTGCTTTACTCATTGGGGTTTTTTTTTGTTGATGCTTCGTCTTTTGATACTTAAACTGTGTGTGCGATCTAGTTTCGCGGCCCTTTTTTTTATCAGAGTAGTGCATACTTTGGATTATCCAAATACAGTTGATACTGTAGTTTCTGAATTTTCTAACCCCAAAGAATCTAAAATAGATCATTGCTTGCGCAAATTTTGTTATTTGCGAAAGATAACAGGTTACCGGTTTACAAAGGTATTGGTTGAAGTTTCTCCCTGCTTTTTGGATGTTTATGAAAATAATATACATTTGGTCCCAGTTGAAATTAAACTAGTGCTACAAAATATTTTGAAATTATTGTCTCAGGAAATAGAATTAACAAGAAATTTATCAATGCTACATAGTTCCGTCGTGTGATAAGGTCTGCTGCTAACCCCAGTGAAATACGTAGGTGTGATTAGGGTTACGTGTGATAAGTTCCATCAACGCCCTCACAGTCAAGGGTGAAGTGCTTCGTCAGTGCCGGACATCGTGAATCCCACACTTCAATTGCAAGGAAGCGTTACTGAAGGACCTTTTTGTAAGTTGAACTATTTCCTACTTGTTATTACTTTAAATATCTATCCGTTTGTTTTGCCATATCTTTGTCGTTCTGATACCTTTTACAATCGAATCGCCTGCTATTACAAAAAAAAAGAAGAATCCACAATACTGGATTACTCGTATCAATTGTATCTTATCTATTTATCTTTTGTTAACATTTTGTCTGATTTATGTTTAATTGGTGTGTGAGGAAACGTTTCTGCTACTCCCCAATATTACCTCACTTTGTATTAAAAATTTTTGTACTGCTTTTACCGTTGTTATATTATATAGATTATCTAAACAATTTTTTTTTACGTTCTACAAAGTACTGAACAATCTATGCTCGATCAGCATGCTATGCTTTTTCTTTATTTCAGGTTTGCAGGACTAATTTTTTTTTATTGCAGGTATTGTTACTAATTCCTTACAGCCGCGCACATTATATGTTGGTCTGCTCTCTACAACCCCCTCTAATCATGATTGAGCCCGGTCACTTCTTTGATTTTTCTTTGGGTTACGCACGGCTACGAGCCAACGTAACAAATGTCAGAGTAGATTTCTAATGGTGCTTTTCGGCGGCAAACAAATCTACGGATACACGTTATACAAGTTCGCGTCGTTAGGCCAAAGACAACTGCCAGATGTATTACACGTATGATGTATGTAAATAGGGCAACCCATCTTTTAGCATTTATACGGCCCACTTTTACCACGATCGGTTCGAAATAGTTCACTCCTATAGAGATGAACTACTGAAAGCAAAGCGATACTGACGCTGCAGGTAAAAATGTCATTCGCGGTACTTCCGGTTTGGCTTTATAGATTTTACGCCATTGACATCTTTTGAAAAGCTTTCGCACCAGAACACATAGTCGTGGAACATAGAAACGTGGTCGTAGTTTATCCACCACGGTTTCACAATTTCATGGGCGTATTGAACATGGTGTGTGTGTGTGAGAGAGAGAAAGAGAGTCATCTTTAGTGTAAGCCATACCTAGGCAATTGGCCTATCCCAGCCTGTGCAATCATAGAACACAAATGATAAAAACAAAATGAAATTAATTTGGTTTCAAAAGTCTTTTCTTTAGACTTGCTTATAACTTCGGGTGACGTTAGAAAGTTGATCCAAGACAGGGCGAATGGAATTACTTGTGATCCGATGCAGTTTCGATTTGGTGTTTGATGTTTGATCGCAGGTTAGGAGGGTTAAGGTGGGGGTATACGAGGTTCGCTGTTTAAAATCTATTGTAGAAAAGCATGTAAAGAAGGGAAAAGTTAGTGGCTAGGGATTATAAATCAGGTAGTAGGGTATATAGGTCGAGTTTTATGATTTCTTAAAGTTATTTCGGATGAGAGAAATGGCGGGGCAGTAATACAATAGATGCTCAGGAGTTTCTGGGGAATTTAGATGGTTGCATAGCGGAGAGGGGACTAAGTGGGGAAAATGTAGTTTGGAGCGAAATTTGCATTGACTAGTTTGGAATTGGATAATTGTACGGCTGAAAATTTGTATGTAAGCGGGGATGACGGTAATAGTGGGCGAATCTGCCGCTGTGGGAGTGGGACCACAAACATGACAATAGAGTAAAATCAATATGGTCACCAAGTGATCTTTTGGTAGCACAATTGGGTATTTGACGTCTGCCCCATCAATTTTACAGCGCCGATACATCCATCCATCTTTAAAACACCATCTTCGTCTAGCATCGGGGCGTGTTTGTATAGAGGACTCGACTTAGCTAATGACACCATGTCTCTAAGTGACAAATGCTTGTTTTTTCAAGAACAAATAATTCCATTGAATATACCTCTGTCTGTATAAGTCTCCAGATTTGCACTTTTGCTTTGTGCAGATCCACCTGGGAAAGGTTTTACATTTGCCGTGTATCGTTACCCCTCTGGCCATTCCTACAGCGATTTACAAATCGCTTGACATAGGCGACCATTGATGTAAGCGGTTCCACTTAGAAAATCGTTGAAAGTGTATCAGCGGTGTAAACGCGGAGACTTCATTGTGTATACAAGTTCTTAAGTCCTCATCTGTGTGGGGAGTGTTATCTTGTTCTGACTTAGGCCAGTGGTCTTCAGATACGTGCAGAAAATCTGACCCATGGTACCATCGGCTTGGTAAAACGAGACTAGGACTCTTCCTCCACTTGGTGACTTTATCGGCGACGTTGTGTGAACCAGGTATCCACTTCTAATCGTTTTTCGAAGTAGATATTAAAATTTCTCCCATTCGACAAGCCACAAACTGTCAATATTTACAATAATCCCATTTAATCCACGCTAATACAGTCTTAGAGTCAGCCCAAAAAAATGTTGATGTGCTGTAATTGAGTGGCCGTCGATAACGAGTGAAGTCAAGCGAGCACCCTTTACTATTAGTTCAAATCGAGGAATCGATACACATTTCAAGGGCGCAACCTTTGTTTTGGCCACAACCAACGTACACTGTATAATCTCATTGGGATTTATAACTTGAAAGTATACTGCTGCGGCATAAGCAGTTTCGCTTGCATCAGTAAAGGAATGTATTTGTAAAGAACGCTGCTAACTTTCGTAAAATAGCGTTTAAGTATTGTAACTTCATCAATTTGAACCAGTAGAGTCGACCATCCTCCAACGTTAAAACAGCTCGTTGTTCACACGTTCATCCCAACTAAGACCCGTTTTCCAGATTTCTTGCATCCGTATCTTGCCATGCACCAACAAACGAGGCAGTAAACCGAGCGGATTGAAGAGAGTCATAACGCATTTTAGAATTTGTCGTTTAGTATGAACTACTCAAGAGCTGACAAAGTTTTCTATTTCTTTATTATATGTCATCGACAATTTCAACTCGTCTTTTCCAGTTTGCCAAAGCATTCTCAAGACCTGTTCCGAGCAGCTACTTTTATGAGAAACGAGTTCTTTTATTTCTGGAACGTCTCGATCTCCATACAATCCAATACAACTTTAGTATTTGAAAACCAGTAGCGAATCTCAAATCCGCTCTTAGAGTTTACCCATTTTACTTTCGCTTCATCAGCAATCTTAAAACTGTCGAGATAATCATCTACGTATTGGCGTTCCACGATTTCTTTTATGTCTTTTGAGAAACGATCTATGAGCCGTAGAGTGTTTTTATTTGTTACGAGTTGGGTTGACGATGCGAATGTAGCAACATCCAATAAAAAGATTTTAGGTCGGTCGGCTGTTGTGCCATAAAAGACGTTGCGCATGTCGATCGTCTTCCACTATTTGAATTTGGCAGAACATCCCTCTGATATTCCCGCTTAGTGCGACAGGATACTGACGGAAGCGGAAGAGAACTGATAGCAAGGGTGTTAGGAGATTAGGTCCTGAAGGTAGTAGAGTGTTTATGGACACTCTACCTACTTTCGCTCCTGCGTCCTAAATCAAACGCACTTTTTCTTGCTTTTTTGGGTTCAAACCACACCTAAAGGCAGGTATCAAGTTCGACGAGTATCCGCCTTACTTAGCTCTTGATCAGTAGCTCTTTTCTTGGTATTGTTGCAACAGTACCCGTACACTTCCTTTTAGTGAGGATCTCGGTTTAAACACTTCTCTAAATATTCCAGGCGACGTACTGCCAAGCTATTCGGGAAAACAATCTGATCGTATTTCCTTAATAAACCTGTCCGAAAGCGAACGCCAAGTTTGTTGGTCGTCTCTTCTAGTATAGACCTTGCCATTTTATCCACCTCAAACTCTAAGTTCGTAAATTGAAAAGGTTCCAACATCATCCACGTTGAAGTACTCTTTAAGCATAACATCATCTTTATTTCAGAGTCACATTGGCATATGTGCTAGCTAGGCTGTTCGGTTGTGTTGTCATCACAAAATTTTCCGTAGACGCACCATCCCAATCTTGTTTTTGTAGCTACAGGACCACTCTCTAACTTTAATGAAGCCGCTAGAAATAGGTCATGTTGACCCAATAATAGCTTTTACAGCTGGAGTCATTATAAATATTTATTGTTCCGAATTTGGACCGTGTCTTCTTATAAACTAAGGTCGACGTTTCGGCCACAAGAAAAGAAAATGAAATATAAATATAAAATATGAAATTTAAATATAAAACAACGTTTCTTTATTGCATAGAAAACACTTCTTTTCCTTGCTCTTGCCGCTGGGGATCAGTTTTGCGCTTTCCGGTTGGTCATGGGTGTAGAGATAATTCGCACCACTTGCTTTAGATTTTTCATTCTTATCGCTCTAACTGCCAGAGTTCAATGCCATACGACTAGCGAATTCTACCTCAGATGACAGCTGAACGTTCTAATTGAGGGGATGTGAGAACTGCCAAGCTGTTGTGGACACTGTAACTTCACGTTAGCAGGAAAAGACTAATTGTGACTTGCAGAATAATTTATGCACATTTGTGCACTGTGAAAGTAACTTGTAACGTGCAGACTGTAATATATTTTGCAACCGCGAGTAAGAAAATTACAGCCTTTAACAACCAGCAAAAGAAGCGTCCATCTTACACAACAGTATCAAAAGAAAAGAAAAAGAATTACTGTACTTTAAAACAAGCTGTCTAACTCTCTGGTACTATCTTAAAGAATTTGGAAGTGTAGGCTGCACTAATCAATGAACGGGATGCTGGATGAACCAATCTAACTAGACTGTAACACTAAGTACATCAAAGCATTTTAGTATCTCCACTTATAACGTTTCCTTTCAGTAAAAGGGTGTTATATAAAATCGATCTCTTTCATAAGTTTAGTCTCTATTTAAAAGAAACGCGTTTTCGTCTTAAAAACATTTTCCAGCGATAATGTGTTGAGTATTATGCAAACACCACCTGTAAACGTATATTTCAAATGACAGCTGTAAAATATTCTTAGAAGAACAGCCAATTAACACGAACAACAGACCTCTATATACTACAAAGTAATTCCATGAATTTGTCTGCCTGGGAAATGGCGTCTGATTTAAATGATACGGTAGGCTAGCAACCCTTTATGAAGCAATATGGAGCAAAATGTCTAAGATGGGTTTAGTCGTAGACTTAAGTTAGTTAAAATAGTTTCGGTAAATGCTCCCTCCATAATTGAATCTAAATATCTTTAAAAATATCCTAATTCATCAATTAGAGTGCGAGCTGTAGCTAGAATTACCGTTGTTCGGTTTTGTTTAATCATTGTGATACGTAATGTATTTTAAATAGTTTAGATTGCTGAATATAGCGTATTTGTCAATAAAAGATAGAACTATAATTATTGTTTGTGTCCAAAACGCTTGTAAGCCAACAATGAATAATTAGAAATAGAGAACAAGCTCCAACCTTATAGTAATCAATCAATTTAATTTATTTAATCATAAGCGATTGTAGTATAGGTAATCGAAAATAAGAAATAGTTATTGTATAAGTTAATCTTGTTTACATTATAAATGAAGGTGGAAATAGGTTATTAATAGGTGCTTGAAACAGTAAATGAATGGATAGTAGGGTAGGTCCGGTAAATGTAGAATTTTTTCATTGTGTACAAAAATAAATAGGGAACTGACTTGAGTATCCTTAGGCTTCTAAACAATTAGCATTCCAAGTTGAACGATGCATCAGGTAGAGATGTCTTCTTAAATGAAGCGCTCTTCGTTTCATATAAACAAGTTCGTTTAGGGTTTGCAAGTTGGTATATTTACACTTTAGTGGAAATGAGCAGGAAACTTTCTAGATTTTTAATTAATTGTTTATCAAACTATTGTTTTAGCACTGATAAATACGGAACGAAGGACCATGGTTTTTATTATTTAAAGTGAAACAATACATATTTTTTAAGTAGTTATAATAATAACTGATTGAACATTAATTTAGCCTGCATAAACCCTTTCACAGCAAATTTTAAAACCAGTCTGACTTTACACCTCAGAGAGGAGAAAGCTTCATCCCTTACTTAACTATAGTGTCATGTAGGTGGGGATAACCGCAAGGGCTAAGATTCTTGCACATTATATTCATACAATTTAAATTAGTTAGGTAACTATCGAAATTATAACATAAGTAATTCTTAAAATTATAATAGTCATATTGCATGGAATTTATTAAAATAATTTCGTAATGCTCATATTTGGGATATATATCTGATTTTACTATTGTTTTCTTAAAAATTTCTGAAAGCTTCTTAAAATATGACATACTACAACTATAAAACTTGATGGTTATAATTGATTTGTTGATATTTTGTGGTTCAAAGTAATTGACAACCCGTTATTCAAGTTTCTCTATGTGTTTACAGAAATAATTGATTATCTTTGTGATATTCGGTTTAATTCGAATAAAAATACAGATTATATTGCAGCGTTTGTTTTTAAACACTATTTTGCATAAAATTAAGGTTCTACAGGATGCCTCAATAACAAGTTAGTCCATTCAAGGTTAAATATTATTGTTGTATGATGATGGCGCCTATTAGCCCGCTTTTTCATTCTGAACAGCGGCCGATACTGAAGTTCCAAATCCCTGCATCGTAACACTTTCCTACGTGTCTATCAAGATGATATAACTTTGTGGTTACTGGACAACAGTTTGTGCTTTCTCCGTCAAATAAGATATAACAGGATAAAGGTTGTCCAGGTCCTCTAAGTAGGGTAAATACAAGATTTCTGCCACCACATTTGCTCCCAAAACCCACATTTGCTCCCACATTTACATGTAAATTCCCATAAGGAAGAAATGAGGAGGAGGAGGTGATAGTTTGGTGGAAACGAGGAGAATCCCTCATTTCCACACACATTTACATATAAATTTCCATGTAGCGGAAATAAGGAGAATCCCTCATTTCCACACACATTTACATGTAAATTCCCATAAGGCGGAAATGAGGAGAATCCCTCATTTGCTCCCACATCCAGACCAAATAGTTTTCTTCGACTATATGTAAATCCCATAAGAAGTGCAATACGGAGATGAACTCCACATTTCCACACACAATCCACATTTGCTCCCACATCTGGTGACAGTAATAAATAACATTACCATCTTAAATTTTGTACAATAGTTTTCTTCGTCTAACCAATGCGTCTTTCGAGATAACCCCATCTTGTTTGGTATCAATTAATATTAGAATTTTCTCAGCTACCCGAATCTCTAGGAATTTTTTAGATTGCATCATCCCCCAGGGGGCTACCCCAATTTTAAGATTTTTTACCAAGATCAATTTCTAATCACCTCTCCTTTTTAACATCTAGAATCGTTTAACCAACTACTTAGAGATATTAACACAAAGAAATTAAGCACACAAAAGTTTAATAATTTATTTTATTCGATTTACAGTTTAATAAACTAATAGAATACAATTTTTACAAAGTACAACATTATTTGGTTTGTGTAGCCGAATCCAAGCAGTTGAAAGTAACCTGTAACAAAAAAGAGATTAAAGTAAAAGAGAGGAAACGTGTTTTCGGTCAATAAGACATATTGTTGTTAATCCAACAATATGTTTTACCGTCCAGCGAGACCACGTGGAGGTAAACACATATCGCCGAGAACGAAGGAATTATTAAGGATGGGGGTGGTAGGTATGCTTATAACTAACTTACATACTACTAGATATACACACTAAAATAAATACAAATATGAGCCACTATCTAATATCCTTATGCCCCCATGCATATGTGGAAGTACTACCAGAGATGACATACCTTTTATCATCTTCTCCCGATAAACTAATTTTATTGATTAATTGGGTGTAAAGTTGATGTTTTTTACTACAAATACATACCATGCTATGCATAAGGGCACCAGAATTATTATGCACAATGTCCTTAAAACTATCTACACTAATCCCCGCCACCACACCACGCGATACCCCCTTGATTTTTTTAATTACATCTTTCTCACTAATGATGCAATACGACTTGGCCCTAGTCCCAACAAATTGTAACACCAAGTCGCCGTTGAATTCGTCCTTAAACTTGCCGGGAATCTTTTTGTTCACAAGAGGCATATTGTATTTGTTGTCTCGAGGGTAGTCACTAGTGTCGAAATGATCTATAATAGCACTTATGTCACTATACAAGTCTTCTGTTTCCACACTATACACTAAAGAGTCAGTGCTGTGTAAAGTAGTGAGAGTTTGGCTCCATACAAATGTTTCATGGTATTATAATGAAAATCATACATGAGGGTCTTTGAAATATTTAAACTGAAAAACCTGCATATATAGGCTTGTTGTAAGTGACTTTTACCCTATCCATCTGTATAATAACCAAATTCTCACCTAGCACTATACTACTGTTAAAGTTCGGGCGGGTGATAAGTCCACTCGCGCACAATTTTTTTCCATCGTGTCCCCACCGCGTAATTATCTTCACATCAACCCTCTTGTTGACATTCTCCATCGTTTTTCCAAAGACTGCGTTATTCATTAATTTAAAAAAGTCTTTTTCAAACGCATTTCTGGCGGATGTCCTAAGGGTGGTGTTCAAATCGATGTAGGGTTTTAACCAAGGCGATTGGTCGAATTCCAATACTCGATGGATGCCGGTGAGTCTAAGACCGTAACGTAGCGCCTGCTGCAGGTTTCTGTAGTGTATGATGTAATGACTCTTGTCGAGCAACGTGGCGAGTAGCTTCGGAGTCTTGGAGGATGGTGTTAGGGGTACCATCATCTGTTTGTGCACGCTCGTACACTCTAATACGCTGTTGAATTTGTAACGGTCATTTTTGTAATTTAACATTTTACGCTATCCTCAATTCATAAATACATTTCTACAAATTACTATTTTTATATTTGATATTTATTAACTCCTTAGGCGAGTGTATCGTATTATAATGAGTAGATTGCATCGTTCTTGTCTTGCCGTAAATATAAATTTTGTTCCTTATGTGGATATACAAGTCTAGATAAGAGACGATAAGCGGTTGTAACAACGAGTTGATATAAACAGAGGAGAGTCGTAGTTCGTTCTTGGTTCCTATATATTAATTACGTGGACAAAATACTGTTTCTTTTACTTTGACAATAGTGAGAATTAATGCGGGATTAATTTTCGTATTGTTCCTGAACAAGCGCGGCACGATTTTAGTTGTTTTCTTGTGAAGTAAAAGTTGTATATTAACTGTAGAAAGTGTAGTTCTAATTCGGTTTTATTGCTTACGCGTGCTTACTAATTGTTTTTAGTTGTTTTTCTTGTGAGACAAATGCTTTAAGGAACATTTGACGGACTTACTTTAGTGATACGCGTACTTTACTAATTTGTGGTTTTAGTTGTTTGTCTGGTGAAATAATAGTCGTAGAACTTGCTAAACTGACCGATTCTTTCTTTAGGATTAATGTGTGTGCGATCTAGTCTAGTGTCCCTTGGTTTTATCAGATTAGTGCCTACTTTGGGTTATTTAAATACAGTGGATACTGTAGTTTCTGCATTTTTCTAACACCCAACGAATCTAAAATAGATCGTTGTTTGCGCAAATTTCGTTATTCAAAAACATTAGATGTTTCTTTGTTACCATAGGTAGCAAATAAAACACCTCGCGTTACTGTTAGTTTAATGCATTACATCGTGCCTTGAAAGCGTGATTCTAAATTTTTATTACCATTTTTTTATTACGATTTGTGTTACAAAAGATTTCGAAATTATTGTCTCAGGAAATAGAGTTAACAAGAATTTATCAATGCTACATAGTTCCATCAGCATGATAATGTCTGCTGCTAACGCCAGTGATATACATAAGTGTGATTAGTGTAAAGTGTAAGAAATTCCATCAACACCCTCACAGTCAAGGGTGAAGTGCTTCGTTAGTGCAGGACATCGTGAATCTCACACTTCCGTTGCAAGGAAGCGTTGCTGAAGGACTTTTGTAAGTTGAACTATTTCCTACTTGTTATTACTTTAAATATCTATCCGTTGCTTTACCATATCTTTGTCGTTCTGATACCTTTTACAATAGACTTGCCTGCTATTAAGAAAAAAAAAAAGAAATCAATCCTACTGAATTACTCATATCTATTGTGTCTTACCTATTTATCTCTTGTTAACATTTTGTCTGATTTATGTTTAATTGGTGTGTGAGGAAACGTTTCTGCTACTCCCCAATATTACCTCACTTTGTAATAAAAATTTGTGTAATGCTTTTATCGTGATTATATTATATAGATTATCCAAACAGTTTTATTTACATTCTACAAAGTACTGAATAATTTAGACTTATCATTGCTGCTATGCTTATTCTTTTCTTTATTTCAGGTTTGCTTAACTATTTTTCTTGCAGATATTGTCACTAACTCCTTACAGCCGCGTACATTGTATGTTGGTCTGCTTTCTACAACCCCCCCCCCCTAATCTCCGATTGAGCCCGGTCATTTCTTTGATTTTCTTTGTGTTACGCACGGCTATGAGCCAACGTAGCATAACTTTGGCGCCCGAACAGGGACTGCCACGAATTTCGTAACGTAACAAAGTGGTTGGACATCTTTGTCGCAACGTGGTTGCAGTCTTGTTCGGCGTGTTGACGTAATTTGTCTTCGGTGTGGAAAAAGACAAGACACCCATCGCAAACCCATTTGTACTCCTTATGCTTAGACAGCTGTTTTCTCACCAGCTTCCCCAAATCCTTGATTAAACAGTAGTGCGTGTTATCCACATCTTGGATGTACAAAAGGTTGACATGCCGATCCCTCTTGCGTGCTGTAAAGCGAAGCGGTCCCACGATGGACTTGCCATCTATACCAAACACGTTGACGCTGATGTTATTTTGCTCCTCGAATTTTGGTATATTCTTTATGGGCATTGGGAACTGCACTCCTGTTACGTTGAGTACAGTCGAGTAGTGCGGATAACTAGACACTCTGTGAGGGTTGAAATCAGTGGGATGAAGAGCTGCTACAATGCTCCAGGCAAAGCATGCGTCATCGTTGTTCTGCACGTTAACAACGGCATGTTTCTCCCTTACCCATTTTGGTGAAGGTATATACGAAGATCCTCGCAAAGGGTTGTACTTGTTTATATTTACTTCCAGGTATAGTGCATTTTTCAGACTCCATCCTAAAATTTAAAAAAAAATTAGAAAAATAAAAAAATAATAATTTTTCAAAACTTACCAGAATCTCGTTCTTGAAATTCGTCTGACTTAGCCGACATCCTCTCCACAAAGGAATTGTAGACATCCCCCAGATCGCTGGATGACGTGATAATCATGTTTCGGGTGTTGAAAGATTTCACGTCCTCAACACCCTCCGGTACTCCCATCTTGGTGTATCCACCAAACACTTCCAAGTTCACCTTTAGGGATGTGTGGATAACCCGCTGTTCCCCGACTAAGGCGATGAACCTCTCCCTCTGGTTGCGGAGGAAGTCTAGGATGCCTAGAAATAACTAAGTTAAACTATAAATACTTATAAAAGAAAAAATACGTACTTGTAGACCAGGACACTGCTAGCAGCAGTCTTGTGCGCGTTCGAGCGTTGGTGGGATGCCAAGTTGGCTACATCCACACCGCATTCCACACATCTCCGCAATCTCTTGGGAGCAGGTCCCCCAACTTTCAGCGCAGCCAGTCGTTTAACTCCGGATGGGCCGGCAACTGGTTCCACCACACCATGCTTGGTGTCTTTGTGACGTTTAAGGTTGTCCTTACGGGTGAAGGATTCCGGGCACACATCGCAGGCAAACAAGCCAGTTTTTGATCTGGCAACGATTCATGTTGTTGGAGGTGGTGCCTCTTCAAATTATCGCTCCTCGAGAAAGCTGCACTACAGACGTTGCAGGTAAAAGAAGCCATTTTTTTTCTATAAAGAAAATTAAAAACAGGTCACAGACTTTTTTAGCTGTTGTAACTAGTCAAAGACTAAACAGAAACTGAATTATCTTGTATCGCACGGTGCTTTTATACCCGGTTGGTATAATTTAATTGTTTACTTTCAAAGTAGGAGAAACCCAACGTTGTTTTGACCTCGAGTTACATTTCAAACCAGTCTATTCACGTCGGTGAAAACCAATTAGTTTTTCGCTTACGCACTACAACTATAATTATCGGATGTATCACTTTAACTTTCACTTTCGTGACTTCCCAGCATGAGCAAATGAGGAGATTTATCTCCACATTTCCACAAGCATCCACATTTCCACACACATTTTACATGTAAATTCCCATAAGGAGCAAATGAGGAGATTCATCTCCACATTTCCACACACATCCACATTTCCACACACATTTACATGTATATTCCCATAAGGCGGAAATGAGGAGAATCCCTCATTTCCACACTCATCTGAACCAAATAGTTTTCTTCGGCTAGCCTATCTTGTTTGGTATCAATTAATATTAGAATTTTCTCAGCTACCTGAATTTCTATGAATTTCTTAGATTGCGCCGTCCCCCAGGGGGCTACCCCAATTTTAAGATTTTTTACCAAGATCGATTTCTGAGCGTCCACATAAATTTTTTTATACAGCTTTAAAGTGTAACTTTGTAAGGGCTGATCCTATTGCAAATCTGTTTACAGATTCGAATTTTGCGTAAAATTCTAAACTAACAAAATGTGTCACATGGTTAAAAAATTTATAAGGATGACCATACTAGAGCGCTCATTGTATGATTAATGAACCCTCCAGCAATGATGCGATTATTCTAATGGTTGGCATTGGGCATATCTATTGTATTTCTCAAATCATATAGCTGCTAATTAATAAAAAAGAAAGGTTTACGCTACTTTCACTATACGTCACATAATTGTAAAGCAATTAGTTTGTCCTCGTCTACGTATTTTCCAACTATTTAGCATTGTGCATGTAATTATGTTAAAACCAGAAAAATTTTTAAAGTCATGGGTTTTTGCGATATTCTGAAAACAGCACATTACTGTTTGAAAAAATGGTTTTAAATATTCAGCACTTATGGCTTATAAAGAACTCATTTCTAAAATCTTTGCGGTTTTAGATTTCTAGGGAAATGGTTGGTTAAAGCATATGTCGTAGATGTACAAAAAAATTAGAGGCTCGGAGACTTTAAAAGTATAACTTTGTAAAGGATGGTCCGATTTTAAATCTGTTTGCAGATTCGGATTCTGCGTAAAATTCTAGACTAACAAGATGCGTCACATGGTTAAAAAGTTTATGAGAACGATCATAAAATCGTTATCGACAAAAAATCTTAAAATTGGGGTAGCTCTCTTGGGAGTGATGCTATCTAAAAAATTCCTAGAGATTCGGGTAGCTGAGAAAATTCTAATATTAATTGATACCAAACAAGATGGGGTTATCTCGAAAGACGCATTGGTTAGACGAAGAAAACTATTGTGCAAAATTTAAGATGGTAATGTTATTTATTACTGTCACCAGATGTGGGAGCAACTGTGGATTGTGTGTGGAAATGTGGAGTTCATCTCCGTATTTCCCTTCTTATGGGATTTACATATAGTCGAAGAAAACTATTTGGTCCGGATGTGGGAGCAAATGAGGGATTCTCCTCATTTCCGCCTTATGGGAAGTTACATGTAAATGTGTGTGAAAATGAGGGATTCTCCTCATTTCCACCAAACTATCACGTCCTCCTCATCATTTCCTCCTTATGGGAATTTACATATAAATTTGGGAGGAAATGAGGGATTCGGAAGGAAAAGAGGTTCCAGAAGCCCCATAAATACCCTACTCCTCTACTATTTCGTTTGAGGGAGAACGAGTAAACTGTTGTTAATGTAAACGCAGGGTGAAAATCATAATAGAGAGACTTTGTCGGATCACGGAATTACTCCGTTTCACACCGTCACCAGGTGGATATGGCCTGTATGCGGACGCATGCAAGATATTATCGCTCTGCAAAGAACCTCAGATTTAAACTTTTTAAAAAAATACTTTTTTAGAACCACGTACCGAAATATAGAGATTAATCGTTGATATTTTTTCATTGATATACAAATACTCATAAGCAAATGTGCATAAAATTAGGGTATTGTTGAAAAACTACACCTATATATCAGGCTAAATGTTCAACCTACATGGTTATTGGAGATAATAGATTTTTGGGTAATTGCGTAATAGAGTTATGGGTACTACTGTTTGTAGGTTTATGTTTAAAAACCCGATGGGTAAGCGTATAGATCGTACCAGACTGAACCTGAGTATAATTTAATTTAATCTCCTTTACTTGCCTTATATTTCATAGTAATTTACACCTATAGCTTAAATATGCAAGTCTTTGTACGGTTCATTGTCATTTTGTTTTTACCATACTTAAGGTCGGTTTGGCGCAGCTCTAACTTCTTTTCTATTTTGTGCTAATCTAAAAAGTTCTACATACCCTGCATAACCTAAATTTCTAATAATTTGACTAATATAGCTTTGTCTAGGTCTTCTTATCCTCTTCTATCTTTTTCTTATCTACCTGGCTGTACAAAAATATTAGCAACCTGATGGTTGTTAAAAAACTCCAACATGTATACATGATTCCCATTTATAAGGAAATGAAATATTACCTGGTTATCCCCTCCAAAAAAGGACAAGTGTTAAATTATATGTTATGGCAAGGTGTAAGCAAACGAGTCGCTGCCAACATACCACCACCGCTAACTAATTGTGAGTTATGTTATGGTGACATTTAGTTAACTGATTTTTATTTATTTTTTTTTATTTTGTTTTCGAACTTACTAAAGGTCGGTTTGACGCAACTCTAAATTCTTTTTTATTTTAAGCTAGTTTAAAGAGGTCTACATACTCTTCACAACCTAAATCTCTAATAATTTGACTAATATAGCTTTGTCTAGGTCTTCCTTCTCTATTTTTATTTGGTAGTTTATAATCTAAGTTATTAAATAGTCCCTTGCGTCTTAACTGGTGCCCTATCATTCTATCTCACCTGCCATTTAATTGTTTTCACATACAGGGTTCCTCACCTATCCTTCTATAAACTTCCTTATTTGTTACTCTATCCGTCCATCTAATCTTTAACATGCTCTTATAACACCAAGTTTCAAAGGTTTGTATCTTTTTCTTATCTACCTCTTTAATTGTTCAAGTCTCACTACCGTATAATAGAACGTCCCATACGTACGACTTTAAGAAACTTTTTCTATTATCTAAACTAATACTATTAGTTATTAGTAAGTCTTTCTTTTTTAAAAACATTTTTTAGCTTGAGCTATTCTAGCTACTATATCACTTTTGCTACGTCCGTCCTTTGTTATTATACTACATAAATAGCAAAAATTCATCTACCTTCTCTAACTTGGTATTACCTATTTTTAATTTTGGTTTAGAACTAGGCTCTAACTCGCTTGTCATTATCTTTGTCTATACTGAGTTAATTCTCATACTATAGTTACTCTGTAGTATCTCATCTAAAATATTTAAAAACTCTCCTAACTTTTTCTAGACTCTGCTATAATGGCTATATCATCTGCAAAACTTAACATGCCTACTTTCTGTCGCTGTACACTAATACCTATCTCTTTTCTCTCTCTAGCTAAGTTTAAAGTTTCCTCAATATAAACATTAAAAATCAAGGGAGATAGTATACAGCCCTGTCTAACACCATTTCTAATCTTAGCTTCTTTTTTAATTTCATCAAATCTAATTACTACGTTTTGGTTTTTATATACACTGTAAATAATTTTTCTATCCCTATGAAAGATTCCTATTTTTCAAAACGCTGAACATAACAATCCAGTTAACCCTATCAAATGCTTTTTAATTTTTTTGTAACTTTTTTTCGATAATTACCCTAACCATTAGTATTAGTTCTCTAGTCCCTCTGTCTTTACGAAAACCATGTTACGTTCAAAACCCTGCAAGTATTTTTTTTCTACTTTCGTTTTTAAAACGTCCTAAAATTTTTCAACAAGCTCGATTTCCTACCATTTGTATTAGTGATATTTAATAACAATTTTTCAAGTAATTGTTCTATAAAATTTTGCCTTATAAAATCAAACAGCTGCTTAGGAAACTTTGCGTTACAAGGTAGTTGCAATATTTCCTACCACTTGCAGTGACTACATTTTAATTAAAAGCTGCACGAAAATGTACAGCTTACTTCTAAAAGATAAGACCACTCACCACCTGCCTACATCTGCTTACAATAGACTTGTTATCTGGTATTCTGCAGCTGTTAAGATGTTACAAAGTAACAAGATTTTTTTCCTTTGTCTAAAATCATTTGACAATTGCGTTATCTGCCTACTTCTGCTTAAAATAGGTTTGTTATCTATAGGTATACTGTTGTTCTGCAGCTGTTAAGATGTTACAAAGTAACAAGATTGCTTTCCTTTGTCTAAAAAATTCTTTTAATAATTGCGTTATCTACTTGTTGACAAGCTGTATATTTCTGCAGCTGTTGTCTGGGAATTCTGCACACTTGGTTCTTCGGCGATATCTTTGAAAGCCAAATACCTACCCACATGATTCTGTCCTTATAAAATAGGACCGTGCTTTAAAAGACAAGATTGAATACAACATCTTCTTACCGAAGAGACATGTTGTAAAATCGCACTTTTACAATGCTTTCTGTGCTAGTATAAGTTAAGTTGGTGGTTCCAGCATCAAGCACATAGAGAAACGCAGCCGAATTTTCCCATATATAAGATGAGACCAACACGAAACCGATAGCTCAAGGTACAGTTATCTGTTTTCGTAATTTTTTGATGCTGCTGTCAAGAATAGACTTTTCATTAGCTGTAACCATTGGCACCACCACGTTACAAAACTTACATGCTCAATGCACGAACTACTATGTAATTATTCTATAAATTAAAAATTAGTTAATCAAAGTTTATGTTAGAGTCCGTTTTAACTGTTTCTTTTGTCTTTTTAACGTAAACAGCTTACATATAAATTTAAAAGCAGTTGACACTTGATTAAGTTAAGTTAGTGTGTATAAGCTTAATGTTACAATATTTCTTGAAGACGTGCACCTCACACTGCAGCATGTATGTATAACTTATGTATATTTCTTTTCCTAGAGGTACTGTATAGTTTATGTTTTGTATATATTTATGGTAAAGCATTAAGTAAGTGTCTAGATTATAAGATGTTATATTTGCTAAAAAATTGTATATTCTTATGTTAGGACGCTTTGTTTACAATCACGTAACAAACGATTACGCAAATTATTGGATTTTGTTGTTTTGTAAATACAATCGAGATTGTATATCGACAATATAATTTTACAGAAGTTTCCAATGTGTTCTTTCTATTATAGCCTTTTTACTTATTATGGGATTTTATTTAACGAGAATTTCCAGTAAGAGAATAGAGCCCACGGCAAGTTCTGATGGAAAATGGCCCGAAGTTGTGGAAATCTCAAAGGCAAAGCGGCTAGTCGAACTATATGCTCTGGGTGGAACATGAGCTGTGGGTCGGGGTTGGATTACGACCAAAAATATGAAGAATAAGGCGCCACCGTATTTTTCTATACAGAGAAGACCTTACTCAAGTCCCTTGTACAAGGCGAATGCGGAAACCTTTATTCTATAACCGCTACACAGTTTATTAAAGACAACATAATCCCTAAAGTTTCTTACCTTATGGCTCGACTTTGACCTTAGTATTTCACTGCTACACCTGTGAACAGATTAAACAAAGAATAGCACTGTTTGTGCATTTATACTCAAAATTTTAAAATTCAAATGGAATCAACTTTCATTCATCCTAATTAAAAAGAATAGTCTTGATCAAAAATAAAAATCTATTCCTCTAGTATTCAATTAATGTGCTTTTTTTTTACAAAATATCCTTTCTTTTATTATATATTTTTGATTAAATTAATTTGTGAAAATTATTTACAAAGGCACTGGATATAATCAGTACCGTTCAAGTTAAATGTGGTTATTTCTGTAAGAAATATCTAACCAAGTTTTATTATCAAAATGACTAAGCATAAAATTGCTTTCTAAACTGTTACTTACTGATAACAAAAATGTTGGTTTGGGTAGATCTACTATAACCTCACAATAAATAATTCCAGTTAGTTATTAATGAAATAGCAAACATAGAAGTTTAATTTCTAATTTTTCTTAAATAGAAGAATTTACTTTCTCTATCACATAATAACATCTTCCGGAGTTTCAGTGAATTAATAAAAGAATTAGAAATGTAAAAGTTACAGATTCCTATTGCTTAATATTGAAAAATATATTTATAGTCTGTCCTTGACCTATTTTGATGTTTAAATAACTTGATTAAACAAAAAATTATCTAATTACTATGTCCATAGTTCAGCTAACATACGAAAACAAATTTCTACATACCAGAACTACGTCTGACTGTAAAATACCTGCTAGGCGTCTTGCGTCAGCATTAAAATAAGGAAATCTCCAATTTAGAACAAATAATTTTTCTGCTTACTGAAACTCCACATTACTCGGCATCCATTTTAAGTAATTAAATTTCGCCAGGTTCACACTCGAACAAAGCGTAAACTCCTATATTTTCTTCTTGCTTTTAATTAAAATTACGTTAAACCAGACTCCTGTTAACTAAAGATGGTATGTTTTTTCAAACTAAACATTATTTCCAATTTTCATCTTATTACCAATCTGCATGTTAATTTAAAGTTGCTTTACGTATAAATTAAACCACGAAAATTATCAAACGTTGCATGTTAATTTAAATTGAATACTATATGTAAAATTGAATGTTATATATAAAGTTGCACTGAAAATCTTTACTTAATATGGTTACAGAATCAAATTTTACTTACTGTTACCACGGCCTTTCAACCAAAATAATTTCTCGTCATCTGCGAGCTGTTCGAACAAGTGGACAATACAAAAGTGCTTTTCGGAGATGACATTCTCTCCTAAGAACAACTTAAACCGCACGTGCTTCCAACACGAAAAAACTGCAAAAACCATTGTCCTCGGATTCAAGGAACAATTTGACCTGCTTTCACCACAGCTGTATTGGAAGAGTCGGGGTCAAGCGAGTTACTGCCCGGCAACAAGATTACTTTACAATTTCTTAATAGATGGAGCTCTAGGAATGATACTAAATGAAAACTTTATTTTGTCACCGTGTAAATTAAATTTTAATTTGAATTGAATGCTAATATTTTATTGGGCAATAGGTAATATTTAATTAGTGGATTGTGTAGCATTATTATGCATTATATTGTTTATTATTAAATAAATAGATTAATTATATGAACACATCTAGATAGGAAATAAAATCGTTACACTATTTCACCTACGCCCCTCTGCGACGTTTTTGAGCTAGCCCGAATTATACCATTCTGTCCTCGTTTTGTTGCTTTATTCGTCGTAAATGATTTTTTTTAATGATTCTTACTGTTTTCTTTCGTGTTTGCGCGGAATACCGTAACAACCAAATTGGTCTTCGCCTAAATAATTCTCAGTCAAAGCTTCTCCTCTATTATTAATTATTATCGTTAGTATTTTGGAAACGTGGGAAGTAAAACTAACCGTTCTAAAATTCTCACACCTATCGGCTCCTACCTTTTTTGGGATTGGGATAAAATATTTTTTTCGAAATCTATTGGGACCTCTCCTGTGTCATATATTACTTTTACTAGTTCATATAATCTGTCTAAAGTTTTCCGACTTGCATATTTTATTAATTATGCGGGTATTTCGTCTATCCCGGCACTTTATTTAGTTTAAGATCCCTAACAGCTTTATCAAATTCCTCTCTTAATTTTGAGAACCCTATTTTTGCATCCTCTTCTTGGTCGTTCTCTACCTCATCCATATCGTCTCCCTTATATAAATCTTTTAAGTATCTTATCCACCTATCTGGTACCTCAATTTTATGCATTAGAAGCTCATTAATCTCATCCTTAATACCATTGTATTTTTTCCTATCTTCCCCGAAAAACTTTTTAACTGCCCTGTAAACCCTGTCTGTCTTATCTACTCTCAAATCATATTGTATTCCCTTACAATTCTCCTCCATCCATTTATTTCTAGCTTTTCTACACTCATGTACTATCTTATTTCTAACTCTATTATATTTTTGCTTACTTTCACTATTGAATTCTCTGAAAGGTTTAACCTTTCTTCTATTCTCTATTAAATCTAATATCTCTTTTGTTACCCAGGGTTTTCTCGCTTCTACTTTTTTATTACTCATTACTCATTACTCATTACTCATAGTGTGTGCATCATGTGCAGCCCTTTTTGTTTCTTTCCGTCTATTTTCTACGTTCTTTTCTATAGCTATCTCTTTGATCTTGTTGTCTAATACTTGTTTATATTTCTCTTTTACCTCAGTATCATTAAGCTTACCTAAACCCCATCCCTCTCTTTTAGCCTTTCTCAATTTTTTTGAATTTTAGATTACACTTCATTTTAACTAAGTTACGATCGCTATCTATGTCAGCCCCTGGATGACTACAACAATTTTTAACTCAGTTTCTAAATCTTTGTTTAACTAAAATATAATCTATTTGGTAGCTAACCCTATCACCTTGCGCTTTCCAGGTATATCTTCTTCTAACATGTTGTTCGAATAGGGTGTTTACAGTTACTAATCTATGATTCTGGCAAAACTCGACTAATCTTTGTCCTGTATCATTTCGTCTACCATACCCAAATTTTCGTACCATTTTTCCCTCACTGCCTTCTCCCACTGACTGACATATTAAAATCGCCCACAAATATTAAATTCTCATTTCACTTTACTTTTCTCACTATATTATTTATATCCTCGTATACCTTTTCTACTTCCTCGTCCTCGCACTGAGTTGTTGGCATGTAAACCTGTACTAAAACACTGTCTGTGAAATTCGTACTCAATCTAACCATGATTATTCTATCACTAAATTGTAAGTACTCTTTAACTTTACGCCCTAATCTTTTACCTAACACTATTCCTACCCCTGCCTCTTCATTAGTTGAAGAAGTTGTAATTATTCTATAATTATCTTTCCAAAAGTCATTACTATCTGGCCATCTCATCTCACTAATACCTAAAGTGTCCAGCTTTCCTTTTCTCATTTCGACTAATAAATTCGTTAACTTATCTACTCTAAGTAATGACCTTATATTTCAAGTCTCTATCACTAAATCGAACCGTTGTTTTAAATTCTTACGATGACGAGCCCCAAGTACCCTCTACCGGAAATCCAAATGAGGGGGTATTTTACCTCCGGACAAGAATTTTACTTGTGAGCTCTCCATCATACATAGTTTGTGTTTTAGACCACGCGTACCTGGGAAATATTATGGTAGGTTCCCATATCTTACCACAGCGCAGTTTTTAAAAATTTTAGCAAAAAGCCGTATCTGTCATGGTCAACCCCCAACAACCCTGTAAATTATTGAGGATCGCCCGAGACCAACCGACTCTCTCCTTATATCTTTTATCCAGCAAGACAGCTGCCCCTTGCTGCGCCTTTTAATCGTCTTTTACGATAAGCAGGCTTCCTATAGTAGTATTCTTTGTCCCTAGTATATGGACTTTTGTACGGTTAAGAAAAGTATTTTTATTGTTTTCCGATTTGCTAGAAATGCTAAGGCACGTAGTGCACGATAGTTTTGAGTTGGCTAAGGAAAGGAAGACGGAGTTCGGACCTCGTGGTGGTGAAACGTATTGTTACTCGGAAGCTGTTTCGTTTTGAAAAATGTGTTAAAATAGTGAAAGTGTCTCGCATTGTAATGATATTGACCGGTGAGATCTGTTATAATTTACGTTAAGGTGGTGTATTGATTCGGTCGTTTAATTAGAACTTGAAACTTATTTACAAACATCTTACCTGATACGACTAATATGGGATTGCTAAATATAGAGGAGGTGTGGCCATAAATAATTGTGGATTTCAATCATAACCTTTTACTTCTTGTTGAATTGCAAGGGCTTGTTTTAATAGGAACATGGTGGTTTTACTGTGTATAAAAACATTTCGTGAACACGTGTTAAGATTGGGTTTATATTAACCTGTTTTGTAGGTATGAGAACAATCGACAAATACTTACTTCACCTGCCGTCTGCGATCCTGTTTGATTCACTGCAAATATTTAGGGTATAAACTACTTTAAATTTAGGTTTAATCAACTTACCATTCAGCAATTTGTATAAAAGTTTCTTTTTTAATGATACTTTTTAGTAAAGTTATGATTGCATTTTCTAAATGCGATTCCTTGGGTTTGTTCATTGAATGATGCACAAATATTAGTTTACTATTAATTAAATTTATCTGAGTTCTAAGAGTTTTATGTTACAACTTGGGATTCAGATTCTACTTCGGCCCGAACCCCCTCGATTTGATAAGAGCATGTTTTATTGGCAGAGTTCAAGATAAACCTGAATAGGTGATTATTGGAGTTGATGTTCATTGAGTTATGGGTTTAAATGGCTTATGTAGCCATGAGATTAACTAGTTATGGGGTTAAGTTGTTGTTTAGGTTAAATAGGTTATGTCGTTATGAGGGCTGAGAGCAAAGATTTTCAGACTTCAACTTCATTTTTGGGGGTTATGTGTGTTAAACAGTTTAAATTATATGTTTTTGTGGTTATGGTTGAATCTTGATATAAGGAAGTTAAATTAACCCCGGATTCAGATTCAGCAACCTCAAAAACATTATAATAAACATGGTCAGACCCCTACATAAAAAAGAAAATTCCTTTTGTGTGGCTGTGTGTTCAATTTCGAATGGACCTGCACCTTGCCGAAGTTCTAGATTACTAGAACAAGAGATATGGCTTGCGTGTTCTAGTGAACTAAACAGCCAAACTACAGGTGTAACCAAACTTGTAGGATCGTTAGTGAGGAACCAGACTAACACAGGTCTCAGAAAGAGGGCAGCGTATCTTTCGGTATTTAGATTGACAAAGACTATAGGGGTCGGTATGGCAGTCTAAGACAATACCGCGATGTGAAAGGCAACGGGAAACCACCACATTACCTCCCAAGTACACTACGTACAGAAATTATTAGTAAACATGATGGTATTCTCTGGGGTAAAAGATTTCGGAGTTAAAATAGTTCCCCATTCGGATCTCAGGGAGGGGACTACTTCGAAGGATGCGATCGAAGAGTTCAAAATAAGAATCGAGAACATTTTGCCAGTTGGACCGTGAAATGTTGGAAATATGAAGCAAATAGGTAAGCTAGAGAACCTGAAAATTGAAATTAATAGGTTAGCACTATACATAGTAAGAATCGGCAAAGTTCGGTGGCCAGAGGTGGAGAATTTTTGTAGAGAAGACTTCAGGGTAATCCATACAGGAGGAGAAGATGGAAATTCTGGTGTGGGGATAATTATGCGAAAAAAGATAGGATCCTGTGTAGAAAATTACTTACAGAACAACGAAAGAGTACTCATGGTTAGATTAGAATCTAAACCGGTAAACACAGTAATAATACAAGTATACATACCCATCTCTAGCTACAGTGACGAAGAGGTAAAAGCGATCTATAAAGATATCGAAGACATATTAAGATACGTAAAAGAACATGAAAATTTAATAATTATGAGGGATTTTAATTCAGTGGTGGGTGAGGGTAGGGAAGAAGCGGTAGTAGGTTTATTTGGTTTAGGCACAAGAAACGAGAGGGAAAATAGGCTGTCAGAACTTTGCGACAAAAACTTTTAACTATCACAAACACATTATTTCAACATCGTGCTAGATACACGAGGAAAATGCCAGGAGATACTGGAAGATATCAAATAGATTACATTCCTGTTAGACAACTGATTAGGAATGAAGCTAAAGACTGTAGAAGCTACCCAGAAGCAGATATATACACTGACCACAACATCGTAATTATGAAAGCCGCACTTAAATTTAAAAATTTGAAAAAAAGAAACGGAAAAAGCACTTTGACTGTGAGAAACTAAAGGATAAACATATTCAAGAAAGATTCGAAAAAAAGTCAAATGAATTGCTGAAAGATATCAGGAAAATATCTGATACTAAGAAAGTATGGCGGTCAGAGATATTCTGGAGTATACACAAAAAGGGAATAAGAAAGCATGGATAACAAAGGATATCCTGAATTTAATAGAAGAAATACGAAAATACAAAAATAAATCAGACGCAACAGGAAAACAGATACAAAGTCATAAAATGGAAAATTATTCTCAAATGCAGGAATGCTAAAGAACAATGGATTGATGAAAAGTGCAAAGAAGTACAAACTAGGATGGAAATAGGAAAGACAGATACAACCTAATTAGAATAAATTTTAGGGATATAAAACCGTATAGCAAAAATATGAAGGATGCGGGAGGAAACGTCATTATAGAAAATGTAGAGAAAGTGGTTAGATGGCAAGAATATATAGAAAATTAATTGCAGGAGAGGAACAAGCAGCATTAGAACAGGAATCAGACACTAAGAAGGATGACTTGGGCTATCCTATACTCCGAGATGAGTTTGAATTAGGATTGAAGGGTCTAAAAATGGTAAAGCGCCGAGTACAGATAAGATGCAAGTAGAAACTCTAAAAGCCGCTGGACAAGCAGTAACAGAACGTCTCTTACAACTTGTAAACTAAATGTATGAGACAGGCGAGATACCCAAAGATCTCAAACATAACATCATAGTAACAATAAGTTTGACAGCACACGTGTCAAAAATATTAACTAGAATTGTATAAAGACGAATGGAAGAACGAGCTGAAGAAATACTAGGAGAAGATCAATTTGGGTTTAGGCGAAACAGGGGAATACGGGAGGCTATTTAAGCTCTGAGAGTGATAATGGAGAAAACAATAGAAAAAGGGGAAAGCGTGTATATAGGGTTTTTAAAGCTGCCAAAAAAATTCGACAATGTAAAATGAAAAAAAAATGTTTGAAATACTAAAAAAGATTGGAATTAGTTATAGGGATAGACGATTAGTACATAGCTTATACAAAAAACAAACAGCAGTAATAGAATTAGAGCAGGAACGTAGAGAAGTAAACAATAGGAAAGGGGTGAGACAGGGATGTGCCCTATCCTCAATAATTTTTAACTTATACATTGAAGAGGCAATGTAAACTGTCAAATGCAGGAAGACGACTGGAATTATTATACAGGGACAAAAAAATGTATATGCTTAAATTTGCAGATGACATAGCGGTATTAGCATCTAGCAAGGAAGAGTTAGAAGGTGCTCCTGATAAAATGGAAGAGGTTCTAACAGAGCGATACGGTATGAAAATTAATAAAAATAAAACTAAAGTATTAGTATGCAAAACAAGAATAGAAATAGGTAACAAAAACTTACAAGAGGTTAAGGATTTCTGCTACCTAGAAAGCCAAATAACGCAAGATGGGAAAAGCGCTAAAGATATAAAACAAAGATTAGCACTACGTCGTGCTACATTTAACAAGAAAAAGCAACTACTGTGTTCAAAGACAAACAGAGAAACAAGGAAAAGATTAATTAAAACATATGTGTGGAGCACAGCACTGTACGAATGTGAAGCCTGGACAGTAGCAGAAGCGGACAAGAAAAAGGTAGAAGCCTTTGAAATGTGGTACTACAGACGTATGATGAAGATATCATTGACAGACAAAGTTAAGAACAAAGAGGTACTAAAAATGGTAGGGATAAAGAAATATGTGGAAAACGGTAAGAAATAAGAGAGATAGGATGATAGGCCACATAATAAAGCATGAGGGAATAGTGCGGAATTAGAAGCAGAGATAGGAAGAAGAGAAGTAGAGGTAGACCTAGGTTATACTACTGCGCACATATAGTGAAAGATGTAGGCTGTAGGAATTTCAGGGGAATGTGTGGGCTAGCTCAGAATAGAAATCAATGGAAGTACGCATTCAACCAGTTCCAAGATAGATAAACTAATGACGAAAAAATAACTGTACTTAAACATGATGACTATTTTAGGCAACTACAAATATTGGTTGGGCAAATATTGGTTGTGCAATATTCTCAAATAGGGAATAGTACGGTTTATATTAGAAGCAGAGATAGGAAAAAAGAGGAGTAGAGGTAGACCTAGGTTAGACTACTGCACACACATAGTAAAAGATGTTGGCTGTGAGTATTTCAGGGAAATGTGTAGGCTAGCTCAGAATAGAATTCAATGGGGGCACGCTTCCAACCAGTCGCAAGATAGAAAAACTAATAACAATAATAATTACTGTACTTAGACATGGTGAATATTATAAACAACTACAGATATTGCTTTTTCAATACTCTCAACTAATGTTAATTGTGTGAAAAGATTTACTGGGAAACTATTAATTTGGCTAATGTCTAAGTATTGGGGATCTTAGCAGCTACAGCCTGCTTAACCCCCTTTACATACCTTACATGTGATTTTCCAATGCTCCACGCGAAGGTACTACATTGGCCAGAAAGCGAGTTTTTTTACCTGAAAAATTTTGAATTTTTGCCGAACTCTTGCTGTTCCAAGCAAGGTAGGGATTTTTAACATACGTGACAACACTCACACGTGGGACCTCCATTTTATCTCTCATCTTAACGAAGGCGTATTTTTATGAAAAATGCTCACTTAATATTTTTCAAGCGGACCGTGTCAGGATTCGAAACCGGGACCTTCACATACAACTGAATCTCGATCAAATAGGGCATATAATTATAAAACATAGAAGGGGAAACCGAGCTGTGTATAAGCTCCGTGGGAATTTTAGGGAACTGTGTAGGCTAGCTCAGAATATAAATAAGTCGATGTACGAATCCAACCAGTATTGAGAAGAAATAAGCGCAGATAAATCTGATAATTATTATAAACAACTACAGGTGTTGGTTGTGAAAGATCTACAACTAATGCTGACTGTGCAAAAAGATATATTGGAATAAATATTAAATCGGCAAATGTTCAAGTGTTGGGGAACTTAGCAGCCACGAGCTGTTTACCCCCTTCACAACCGTTCATTTACATTTCCAATGCTCCACCCGTAGGTACTACATTGGCCAGGAGGCGAGTTTTTTGTTGCCTGGAAATTTAGAATTTTGCCGAACCCTTGCCGTTCCAGGCAAGGTATATCTTTAACGTGCGTGACAACACTCACACACGGGACCTCCATTTAACCTCTCATCCGAACGAGGGCGTAATTTTTGTGGAAAATGCTCACCTGTCATTTTTCAAGCAGTCGGCCGTGTCGGGATTTGAACCCGAGACCTTGGGATCCGTAGTCTTACGCTTACTACATTGATCCACGGCGACGCCTCCCCCTTCACAACCACTGAATGTCGGAGAAATAGGGTATAAAATTGTAGTACAATAGAAGCGCACCGAGCTGCATCTAGCAAGAAGAAACAGCGCCTATGATCAAACACAACAACCATAGAAACAATAAGAAAATTGTTGAAAGCGTATCTGTGGATCACAGCACAGTATGCCTATGAAATACGGCCAGTAGGAAAAGCAGATAGAAAAATGGAAGCCTCTTGGTATGTTGTGCGTCAGATGTATGAGGATGATACCATGGACAGACAAAGTTAATAACAAATAGGTTACAGAAATAGTAGGGGAATATAGATATCTGTGGAAAACCAAAAAAAATAAGAGAAGTAGACGGGCAGAATACGTTCTAAGACAATTTTGGGGAATAGTATGGGATATATTACAAGTAGAGATAGGAAAAAAGAAGTAGATGTAGACCTAGATCAGATAGTGATAGATGCAGACTGTGCAAGTTTTAGGGAAATGTGTTGGTTAGTTCAGCATAGGAAACAATGAGGGTACGCGTCTAACCAGTTCCGGGACTTAAGACCAAATGATGATGATCATGTGACTGTGTTACGAATTTGAAGTCAAACTTTCAAAATTTAAAATGACAGATCAAATATGGAAGTTGCGTTGTTTAATTTTAAAAATCTGACATCAGTTTCGTAATCAGCGATCCCAAAAACCCCTATGTGACAAGTTTTAAAACAATTTAATAATTTTTTTGAAAATTATCTCCATATTTAATCTGCCATTTTAAATTTTGAAAATCTAATTGCAGATTCGTTATCAGCGACTCCAAGAACATCTAGATACTAAATTTGAAGCAAATCCGTCAATATTTAAAAAATGTATTCACACTCTTCGTTAGGTTTTTTGAGGTTATGTCAAAAAGATGATGTGATGGGGTAAAAGGAACTTCAGATTGGGTTTCAGTAACCCCAAAAACATATGGCAAACATGGCCAGATCCCCAAATCAGAGAGACATTTTCTTGTGTGGTCGTGTAATCTTTAGCATTGTGTCCTGGTAGCAGGAGAGTATATGCATACTGTCTTGCTACCAGAACACTGTGCTGGGTTAAATTTATACAGGTAAACTAATAAAAAATTCTTTTTCTAAAAATAATTAAGTTTTGAAATCATCCTGTATAACACGATCAGAGGAAAATGGAACAGAGTTACAATTATAAATTTGCATGTACAAGAAGTATGTGGTACTAGGTACGATAATACAGTAATTAAAGGGTGTCTATCAGTATGTAAGATCGTGAGATTTGCCCAAAAGGTGGCAACTGCCTCGATATTTGCAAAACCAGGTCTTACATATGAGAAGAACAAGGTAAATACGAAACTCATCCAATAGCATTTAATGAAAATTGAAATTAATTGTAGGGTAAACAATCGTAGGTACGTACAGAAAGGGAATCGTGGTAATAATAAGATAAGGGTGTGATCTACCATATGTTCGCAAAATATTTGTTCTAGATACTACACCTTAATGATGCCTTTAGCGGTTTAGCGCAATGGGTCTATTCTTATCAGTTATCACTAAACTCGATTAATCGACATGAAAAATATGATAGCACTTTCTAATAAAGCACCTGCTGGCGTTTAAAGATTACAGTTAGCAAACATTGATAAAATACACAAAGGACAAGAGGGATGTTGATTTAGAATGAAATGAGAAAGGATTAAAGGTTAATCTATAATTCCGAAAGCTTCAACTTATCTTCTAATATACATATGTTCCGGAAGTCATTAACTGTTGGAAAACATCTATAGTGTTAGCTTTATTCATTTTAGTTTAACACTACATATGCACTGATATAGCGTGGCCTTCGACGAATTACGATTACTTATCCAATTATAACCAAAAATGTTCCGAGCGACATTTGAAAATTTCTCAACCATTTCAGAGGCCTCGATGATGAGAGCTGCTAGACTGACTTGAACTCACTAGTACACGGTAGTGAAAGTAAGCTAAAGTAAGTTAATCTCTCGGGTTGGGCAACGTAACGCCTAATTCGCTTATTAACCAGAAAAATAAACATCTTCTGAAAGCTCAAAGAGAATTTTACATCAAACAAGAGATGCTACGCTTCGGGTAATATGTCTTTAAAGGCGCAAAACGGTTTTAAATTTTGTAATTATGAATGATTTTATAGCATCAGTTGAGTCTTAACCAATATCGATGAAAAAATGTTTTCTGAAGTAACAGTTCAATTGAAATACTAAAAACCACGTTTCAAATTTATAGACTTTTATTTAAATTCTTAAACAGAATTTGCAAATACAGCCAACAGTATTTTTTTACCTTAGCAACAGCGCATCTATAGCATGTTACGCGTAAAAACTACGTTACGTGAAAGAGCCATATTCACAAGTAAATACAAAGTGGGCCCAAACCTGCCAAAACCGAGACCCATGCCATTAGATAGATCTCGACGAGTGAAACAAAAAAACTGCTGCGCAGATCTTCAAATTTCGTGTTCCGCGAGCACTTTCGGGTTTTTGAAATTCACATCATAAGTACTACTCTTATGAAATTTTTTGAAAATAATAAGAATTCGATAAGTATATTGCGGAATAAGATATGGAATGCTGGCCTGATCATTTTGCGTCAAATTGTTTGGGGATATCTCCTTACGACGGCGGTGAGAGTGTCCTGAGAGTGTACGCGACACCAACTTGACGAACTTTTTTTATCAAAGTACTCGATATAAGATCATCTTCTGATTGTACTATCAAGGCACCTGGCATCAAATTCACCATCTTATGGCACGTTGTTGGTCGTATATCTAAGGCCATCAACTGCGTTTCATCAGATTCTAATAAGGGACGTTTTTGGTGATTTTTGTCATGGGGGTTTGCACGCTGTCTAGAGCTGATTAAACCGGATTTGATACACTCCGTTCAACAGGGTTTATTATTTCAAGACAAATATATTTCTCAGGCTACCGTGTTTACGAGTAGTACTAATAATTCTCCATGTAGTTTTCAAATGTTGTATTTTTTCAATCGAGTCAAAGGACTTTATTTTTGACATTCATCTCTCATTTCATTCGCCCTATTGCGAAATGATCCTTATTCGTTTCTCGAGTTTACGTGTAACTATTGTATTTCGTAGCAATGTGCATATAAAGAACAAGCACGAACAAACCGATAAAAACCTGCTTAAATATCTCGAAATGCTTATCTCTATTTCCTCTACTTATGTCCTTTCTATATGCTAATTAGGGCTCTATCTTGTATTCAACAGTTCCTGGGTCAAATCCAGCCGTGCTGCAGCATCGTCAGAATATTCTGCCTATCCAAAACGAACCAGTTGCTCATTCTTCACGTAATCCACCGCCAGAATCCCAACAACCTTTCAACAACTACCAAGCTGCGGAAACTTCTTCTGCCATGAATCCACAAAACGTTATTCCCGAAGCCATTACCACGGAAACTGTACTCGTTGTGCCAGTGTTAGAGCGCTGTTGCTGTGTTTGTGGCGGAAATGGACGGTGTAGAATTTTAAAAATAATTCGAAGTTAAGTGTGGAGTCTTGGTTTCCGCATGCTGCAAGTCTTCTGCCACCTCGTCCTCCGCCATTTCGGGAGACCGATCTAGAGGTAGGCCTAATTCGCAGCGTTAGCAGCAAGCAGTTTATTGAAAGGCCTTGATTATTACTATTACGACTAGGAATAACAAGGTAGCCTTAACAATCAATTAAAAGACTTGAAAGACAATTGAAAAACAAACCGAACAAAACGATGAAACACATCTGAGGTAGACGGAATAATTAGATGAAGATCCCTTATCAAATAGTGTAATAAAACGCCGATTACAACGCGTATAACCAAAATCACCAAAAACGCCGCTATTAGATTCCGACGAAAACAGTTGATGGCATGACATATACGGTCCACAATACGCCACAAGATAGTGAGTTTAATGCAGATGCCTTGGTAGAAAAATCAGAAGACTATTTATATCGAGTGCTTTGATAAAAAAAAAGGTTCGTCAAGTTGGTGTCGCACACACTCCCGGGACACCCCCACCGCCGACGTAAGTAGATAGTAGATATCCCCAAACAAGTTGACGCAAACTGATCAGGCCTGCATACCATATCTTATTTCGCAATATACTTATAGAATTCTTATTATTTTCAAAAAAATGCAATAAGGCTGGTACTCATATGGCAAGTGTGAATTTCGAAGACCCGAAAGTGCCCTTGGAACACGAAATCTGAAGATGTGCGCAACAGCACTTTTGTTTCACTCGTCGAGATCTATCTAATGGCATGAGTCTCGGTTTTGGCAGGCTTGGGCCCACTTTGTATTTACTTGTGAATATGGCCCTTTCAATATACCCAGAAGGGACGGAACCGCGTAACAATTCTGCAGTGATGCGGGAGAGAGTTCCACTATAATAATGATAAAATAATCAAACTATCGTCGGCTGCATGCGACAGCGACACAACTCCAGAAAGTAACTGAACAAAATGCAGTTAAAGATTCGACGAAGTTAATATCTTAAAAAGTTCAAGGTGTCTCGTATATAGGTAAAGTTCAGCGGATCCCTTAACAGATAAACCTTGCTCTTGGGCAAGGTAAAAGTACAGCTGTAAAAGTAACGGAATCGCTAAAAGTAGTTCCAGACTAACTTGATTTTTACGTCACGCTAGAGCATAAGAGTTGTCATGAGATGAGACTATTAGAGCAACGACAAGATAGGGAGGCGCTACTGCATCTAAAAATACTTACAAAAAATATCATTGATAAGATGCAAAAACCTTTAGGTCATGATGAACTTCAACAGCTATAGGTATCTTGATTGAATCACAAACAGAGGAATGCATACAAGAAAAATCAATCATTGAGGTCACTGGTTGTACCTCATAGAATACACTGAATAATATCTAATTAACATTTTACTCTGGAACTACTCAAATAAATTTGTTCCCTTAGGAGGAATTCTGACAAGTTGTTACGTTCCAATTTTGCTTTCAAAATTTTCTTGGTTAATTCAATACCCGATCGAATAAATTCCTCAACTTAAATCTAGTTGCTTTGACACGACAAGTTTATGCTACAATTAAATAGATTATAACCTGTTTTAGGTACCTGTTATCTTGGTATATATTACAACCGCGTATAATGGTTTTCTCTAAAATTCCAATTTAAACACTTGTTGAAATAAGGTCGCGCACTATCCGATAAAACCCAGGTTTTCCAGTTTCAATCGCGCTTCGATAAGCGAGGATTTGCACTTCAAATTTGTTGAATTTAATTCTTCAGCTTGTGCGTCGAAATATTTTCTACATTATTCGTCACAGTATTTCAAAAGCAATGCACGTTTGTTTTTTTTGTTCGACAACTAGGAGGTGTCTTGAGTGTGTTGATGAGTCTCTCCGCGGGATCCAATTCTAATCAGATTACTTTTTTAGTCTTTTTTAGCTGGAGGCCAAATGGGTTCTTTCTTTCTGTATACCAAATGCTTTTGTTTGTAGACGCAGTGCTTTTTTCCGTAGATCGCTGCTGCAGTTGTGGTGGCAGGATAAATAGATCCTGACGACCATGGCGTTGCTGTGCTGACTCACCGCCGACAGCTTGAGAGCTAAGTATGCGGACACCTACAAGTTTGCAACTCGTTTTCTTTTGTGTGTGTCAATGTCATATTCCGTATCAACGTTTGGTGTAGTTGCGTGACATTGTAGAACTATTGTTCGTTGCTGCTAATCGATATTATCGCTCTACAGGTGTGAGGTACCTTTGTTAAAAATGTTGGACAGACATATGCTTATTCTTTTATACTGATTGGTTTATTTTACAAACGGTACTATATACGATTTAAAAGATTTCTGACAAAAGCTCCCACACATTAATTCTTTCCCACTAATTAGTTATTTTACAAAAAGTATTAGGTGAAATTTTAAAAACGCTTGACAAAAGCTCTCACATGTTTATTTACCACTGATTAATTTTATTTTGTGTGAAACACGAGATGCGCACTTCGTATCTAAATTCCTAAATTGTCCATAAAATATAATTGTTTGCTGTGAAATAATAACACTTAATTTATTTTCTTTTTGCTTGTTTGTACAGAATCATTTATTTATTTTTGTGTTAATAGATAATCGTGGGAGATGTGTTTTTTGTTGTTTTTTTTTGGTATTTAGGTGAATCCCCCACTCTCCGCGTGTGATAGTTAGCATGGTATTTACTTTTCTTCCGGATACGTCTAGGTACGTAACAAAGTCTTATACTGGAGATCTAAAGTTGCCAAAATACACTTAACTAAAAACTATTTCAAAGAAATAATTTGAAGTGAGTAACCTATCGTTCTAACATAAGTTTCCACTTAAAATGCGTTTAACCAAAATCTCCTTTTTTATTTTCGTAACAGAACCCGTTTGGCTTTAAATCTTTCTCGGGCCAAATCCTTCGCGATTGACCTATATCATCACTAATTACACATAGTCATAAAAATTGTTAATAATTGTGAATAACTTTAAAAATGTAAGTAGTTATTCGGTCCTGAAGAAGTCCGTTGCGTTTCAAAGCAAAATTGTTCCTCAAACTTTATTTCCGTCTCAATAATTTATTTCATGCCGTTGAAAATCGTAATTATGTCCGTCTCAACTTTTTTACAATTCGGTAACTGTCAAAAGCATTAATTTCTTTCACTTCATAATTCGTGATTCATAATTCAATTTAATTTTTCACAAAAATTAATTTCATTTCGATACTCAAATCAAAAATTGCATTATATGCATTCCTGGTCTAAGGGATGACTTATTTTGTATTTTGTATTGTTAATACTCAAAGGTTGTAAAATTAATTATGACGGTTTTAAAGGTTAGAAATGATTTAACAACGTAACTTTGTATTTTAAAATTGTTACAGTTTATGATTCATTTATTTTGATTAATAATGAGTCACGCGGGCGCCTACGACTTATTCGTCTTAGTTCGAAGATTTTCACATGAAAAATTTGTGCTAAGTTAAAAATTAGACAATCCCTCCCTCTGAGTCTAGAAAAAGGTTTCAGGTAAGATAACATTACATATTAGATTTAAAAGTCTACGCAAGTAATTCAATTTGCAGTCCAAATTCGTGCATCCGAATTTAGCTGAAAATATCTTAAATTGTTTTATGGAGGAAAAAAATTTTTGGTTAAGCACTTCGTCGGTACCATCCAAACAATTAACATGTAATTTGAGTAAGTTTGTTAACTTTGAAGAATAGTTATCGAACTGACCGTAATTATTGTATAAAGTTTTGATAAAGGCTACTAGGTTGGTCACTTTTAAATTTAGCAACACTTTGGTTGCCATTAAATTGACAATTTCAAGTTAGACAAAAGCATGTTGATTCAGAATATCTAGTTTTTCATTTAAAGTTTCAGGTGAATCTGGTAAACACAAAATACGTCCAGGAGATAAAGGTTGTTAGTGGTGTTCGATTTATCTACAGTAAAAATCAGTCATCAAGTATTTATAATTAAAATTTATGAAACTATAACCTATAGTTACTAGCATACGTAGCTTGTGCATCGAAGATGCATACATGTCCGTAGAGTACGAACGTTTATGCATACTCAATTTATGATACATGGAGAAATACTGTTTTTTCACTATCGTATAGTAACACAATAGAATGATTATTTGTCTAAGCGGCATTCACGTCGGTTGCATTAACAAAAATTTTTTCGCTTTTCTTTTAAAAGTAGCCATTTGTTTATGGTTGTAATTTGTACTCTTTATACACTATTTTATTTTTATAAGCATATGTCGATGTGCTGCAAATGTATAAATATGGAAACAGACCCGACAGTTTTGCACTAAAATATAAGACGCTCCCAAAGTAACATTTTACCGACTACCGATGGCAGTTATACCTACTCTGACGTCGTTAGTGCTAAAAATTGTGGTTTTTCTATACTCTATATACTCAAATATGAACGCAACCAGCAAACGATTTTAATATAACGTAGGAATTCCACTAATGTACTTACAGATTATACAAAAAGGTCCATTTGACGATTGAATCATACTTATACGTTACATTCGTGTTAGTGCGATGAGAAAACTTTTATTGGTGATCGCCAACCAACTATATAAATCGAAGACGTAGTTAACAAATCAAACAACGTTCTCTAGACGTTGGGTGATTGATTGTTATTATTAAGTTTTTGAACGACGTCAGGCCAACGTTGGTAGTAGTTAATTACAAAATTAATATTGCTTTGGTAATGTGTTTTATTCAAAAATAGATTTTGAAAAGTTACGCATCTCTCAGTAGTCGCCTGTTCCTAACCTCAATTAATAAATATTTCTGTGATGTACATGTAATATAAACCATTATATGTCGGCAATTGTAAGGTAATCAAATTTGCCTTAATTGTTAAGTTTTTGAACGACGCCGCATCAACGTTAGTAGTAGTACAATTTTAATTACGAAATTTTTAACCACCAAATCAATTTGGTTTTGGTTATGTGTTTTATACATATACAAATAGATTTGGAAAAGTTGCGCATCTGTCAGTAGGCACCCGTTCCTATGCCTCAATTAATAAATATTCCTGTAGTTTATGTGTAATATAAACCATTATAATACGCACGATATATCGGTACTCATAAGGTAATCGAACTTGTCTCAATTGTTAAGTTTTGAACCACATCGAATTAACGTTGGTAGTAGTACAATTTTAATTACCAAATTTTTAACCTCCAAATCAATTTGGTTTTGATTACATGTTTTATACATATAAAGATAGATATGGAAAAGTTGCGCATCTGTCAATACGCACCCATTCCTACACCTCAATTAATAAATATTCCAATGATTTACATCTCATATAAACCATTACAATACGCACGATATATAGGCACTCGTAAGGTAATCGAAGTTGTCTCAATTGTTAAGTTTGTGAACGACGTCGCATTAACGTTAGTAGTAGTACAATTTTAATTACCAAATTTTTAACTTACAAATCAATTTGGTTTTAGTTATGTGTTTTAAACATATACAAATAGATTTGGAAAAGTTGGGCATCTGTCAGTAGGTACCCGTTCCAACGCCTCAATTAATAAATATTCCTGTGATATATATGTAATATAAACCATTATGATACGCACGATATGTCGGCACTCGTAAAGTAATCAAACTTGTCTCAATTGTTAAGTTTTTGAACGACGTTGCATCAACGTGGTAGAAGTACAATTTTAATTACCAAATTTTTAACCTACAAATCAATTTGGTTTTGGTTATGTGTTTTATACACATACAAATAGATTTGAAAAGTTGCGCATCTCTCAGTAGGCACCCGTTCCTACGCCTCAATTAATAAATATTCGTATGATTTATATGGAACATAAACCATTATAATACGCACGATATGTCGACACTCGTAAGGTAATCGAACTTGTCTCAATTGTTAAGTTTGTGAACGACGTCGCATCAACGTTAGTAGTAGTACAATTGTAATTACGAAATTTTTAACCACCAAATGAATTTTGCTTTGGTTATGTGTTTTATACATATACAAATAGATTTGGAAAAGTTGCGCATATACCAGTAGGCACCCGTTCCTATGCCTCAAATGATAAATACTCCTGTGATTTATATGTAATATAAACCATTATACTACGCACGATATGCCGGCAGCCATAAGGTTATCAAACTTGCCTGAATTGTTAAGTTTTGAACAACGTCGCATCAACGTCGGCAGTAGTACCATTTTAACTACCAAATTTTAAACTTCCAAATCAATTTGGTTTTGGTAATGTGTTTTATACATAAACAAATAGATTTGGAAAAGTTGCGCATCTCTCAGTAGGCACCCGTTCCTACGTCTCAATTAATAAATATTTTTGTAATTTATATGTAATATAAAACATTGTGATACGCACGATATGTTGGAACTCGTAAGCTAATCGAACTTGCCTCAATTGTTAAGTTTTTGAACGACGTCGAATTAACGTTGGTAGTAGTACAATTTTAATTACGAAATTTTTAACCACCAAATCAATTTGGTTTTGGTTATGTATTTTATACATATACAAATAGATTTGGAAAAGTTGCGCATCTCTCAGTAGGCACCCGTTCCTATGCCTCAATTAATAAATATTCCTGTAATTTATGTGTAATATAAACCATTATAATACGCACGAAATATCGGTACTCGTAAGGTAATCGAACTTGTCTCAATTGTTAAGTTTTGAACCATGTCGAATTAACGTTGGTAGTAGTACAATTTTAATTACCAAATTTTTAACCTCCAAATCAATTTGGATTTTGATTACGTGTTTTATACATATAAAGATAGATATGGAAAAGTTGCGCATCTGTCAGTACGCACTCATTCCTACACCTCAATTAATAAATATTCCAATGATTTACATCTCATATAAACCATTATAATACGCACAATATATCGGCACTCGTAAGGCAATCGAAGTTGTCTGAATTGTTAAGTTTTTGTACGACGTCGCATCAACGTGGTAGTAGTACAATTTTAATTACCAAATTTTTAACCTACAAATCAATTTGGTTTTGGTTATGTGTTTTATACATATACAAATAGATTTGGAAAAGTTGGGCATCTGTCAGTAGGTACCCGTTCCAACGCCTCAATTAATAAATATTCCTGTGATATATATGTAATATAAACCATTATGATACGCACGATATGTCGGCACTCGTAAAGTATTCAAACTTGTCTCAATTGTTAAGTTTTTGAACGACGTTGCATCAACGTGGTAGAAGTACAATTTTAATTACCAAATTTTTAACCTACAAATCAATTTGGTTTTGGTTATGTGTTTTATACACATACAAATAGATTTGAAAAGTTGCGCATCTGTCGGTAGGTACCCGTTCCTACGCCTCAATTAATAAATATTCGTATGATTTATATGGAACATAAACCATTATAATACGCACGATATGTTGACACTCGTAAGGTAATCGAACTTGTCTCAATTGTTAAGTTTGTGAACGACGTCGCATCAACGTTAGTAGTAGTACAATTGTAATTACGAAATTTTTAACCACCAAATCAATTTTGCTTTGGTTATGTGTTTTATACATATACAAATAGATTTGGAAAAGTTGCGCATATACCAGTAGGCACCCGTTCCTATGCCTCAAATGATAAATACTCCTGTGATTTATATGTAATATAAACCATTATACTACGCACGATATGCCGGCAGCCATAAGGTTATCAAACTTGCCTGAATTGTTAAGTTTTGAACAACGTCGCATCAACGTCGGCAGTAGTACCATTTTAACTACCAAATTTTAAACTTCCAAATCAGTTTGGTTTTGGTAATGTGTTTTATACATAAACAAATAGATTTGGAAAAGTTGCGCATCTCTCAGTAGGCACCCGTTCCTATGCCTCAATTAATAAATATTCCTGTAATTTATGTGTAATATAAACCATTATAATACGCACGAAATATCGGTACTCGTAAGGTAATCGAACTTGTCTCAATTGTTAAGTTTTGAACCATGTCGAATTAACGTTGGTAGTAGTACAATTTTAATTACCAAATTTTTAACCTCCAAATCAATTTGATTTTGATTACGTGTTTTATACATATAAAGATAGATATGGAAAAGTTGCGCATCTGTCAGTACGCACTCATTCCTACACCTCAATTAATAAATATTCCAATGATTTACATCTCATATAAACCATTATAATACGCACAATATATCGGCACTCGTAAGGCAATCGAAGTTGTCTGAATTGTTAAGTTTTTGAACGACGTCGCATCAACGTGGTAGTAGTACAATTTAATTACCAAATTTTAACCTACAAATCAATTTGGTTTTGGTTATGTGTTTTATACATATACAAATAGATTTGGAAAAGTTGGGCATCTGTCAGTAGGTACCCGTTCCAACGCCTCAACTAATAAATATTCCTGTGATATAAATGTAATATAAACCATTATGATACGCACGATATGTCGGCACTCGTAAAGTATTCAAACTTGTCTCAATTGTTAAGTTTTGAACGACGTTCGCATCAACGTGGTAGAAGTACAATTTTAATTACCAAATTTTAACCTCACAAATCAATTTGGTTTTGGTTATGTGTTTTATACACATACAAATAGATTTGAAAAGTTGCGCATCTGTCGGTAGGTACCCGTTCCTACGCCTCAATTAATAAATATTCGTATGATTTATATGGAACATAAACCATTATAATACGCACGATATGTTGACACTCGTAAGGTAATCGAACTTGTCTCAATTGTTAAGTTTGTGAACGACGTCGCATCAACGTTAGTAGTAGTACAATTGTAATTACGAAATTTTTAACCACCAAATCAATTTTGCTTTGGTTATGTGTTTTATACATATACAAATAGATTTGGAAAAGTTGCGCATATGCCAGTAGGCACCCGTTCCTATGCCTCAATTAATAAATACTCCTGTGATTTATATGTAATATAAACCATTATACTACGCACGATATGCCGGCAGCCATAAGGTTATCGAACTTGCCTGAATTGTTAAGTTTTGAACAACGTCGCATCAACGTCGGCAGTAGTACCACTTTAACTACCAAATTTTAAACTTCCAAATCAATTTGGTTTTGGTAATGTGTTTTATACATAAACAAATAGATTTGAAAAAGTTTACGAAATTTTTAACCTCCAAATCAATTTGGTTTTGGATATGTGTTTTATACATATACAAATAGATTTGAAAAAGTTGCGCATATGCCAGTAGGCGCCCGTTCCTATGCCTCAAATAATAAATATTCCTGTGATTTATATGTAATATAAACCATTATACTACGCACGATATGCCGTCAGCTGTAAGGTTATCGAACTTGCCTGAATTGTTAAGTTTTGAACGATGTCGCATCAACGTTGGTTGTACTACAATTTTAATTACCAAATTTTTCATCACCAAATCAATTTGGTTTTGGTTATGTGTTTTATACATAAACAAATAGATTTGAAAAAGTTTACGAAATTTTTAACCTCCAAATCAATTTGGTTTTGGATATGTGTTTCATACATATACTAATAGATTTGCAAAAGTTGCGCATCTGTCGGTAGGTACCCGTTCCTACGCCTTAATTAGTAAATATCCCTTACGATATGTCGGTACTCGTAAGATAATCGAACTTGCCTCAATTGTTAGTTTTGAACGACGTCGCTTTAACGTTGGTAGTAGTACAATTTTAATTACTAAATTTTTAATCTCCAAATCAATTTTGTTTTGGTTATGTGTTTAATACATATACAAATAGATTTAAAAAAGTTCCACATCTACCAGTAAGGACTCGATCCTAAACCTGAATAACTGTATATTCCTGCAATCTATATGTAAAATAAACCATTAAAATGCGCTGGATATGTCGGCACCAGCAAGGTGATGAATTTACCATTATAGTCCATTCGCTTTAACTTTAGGTTCTTGTCACAACTGGAAGAAATGCGACATTGCCAATGCTAGTTTAAATTCTGATATATTTAATTAAAATATACGAATATTCCCATTGGCAGATTTCGAATGGCAAATGCTTTGATTGCAAGAAGAATTGGTGGCAACATCGTACAGAACTGCCAACTTTTATTGTGTTAAATGACAGTATCCTTCAAATTCAATTCTAGGTATTCATTTACATACAGTTACCAACATTTCATTACTACATTTGACGTCATCCTATAGTTAAAGCGAGTGAATCTTTCCACAAGTCGGTTTTAAAGTAATAGTTTGTATTACAAGTCTTAAGCAGTGCAGTTGTCGGCACGTATTTGGACTACATGTCGGAATTAGTAAAAGCGTTGTGTAAATTTTGTTACTAATTATCGGAAAATGATACATGTATAATCATCTGATTTCATACAAAATACCGGCACTGGTTGCAAATAAATAGCTAAAACTAATGATTTATCGGTTGTACCATTTGCTGACTTTCATAGCTGATTGATTAATCTCAATATGATACAAATTCAAAAAAATTCTCTAATTTCATCCTGATCACAAAGTTTATACTGAAGCCTTGTTTTCTTATCGTACACAGATATGACACATAACCTTGCGTGATATTCGGCAACGCAATCACACCTTTATTAAGTCTCCATAGGCCATATGACAATAACAGAGAAAGCGTAAGATCCATAATTCATTTGATGTGTTCTTTATTATATATTCCATATACTAATATTTGCATGTCTGGCTAAGCTTTTCTAGGGAAACATAATTTTCTACAATTTTCTTAATTATTAAGCCCAACCTATATAATTAATTCAGATGACATGTCATTTTTGTACAAAAGGAACACACACCTAAAGGCGTCGTTCGCTTTTTGTGCCGCAAGGGGCAAGAAAAGCCACACCTAAAGAATCTCAAGGGAACTGCGCCTTTTACTATAGCATTTTACTTAGAAATAGTTTTTAGCATTTTACCTTGTTGTTTATTCGAAAATGTTTTTATAAATTTCAGGGAATGTATTCGTTAAGGTTGTGTATTATACCGACAGTGTTCTGTTTTCTTGATAAATTAATCTCTTAAGGTTTCCGTCTTCTGCATAGATTAGTATCCTATTTTCATACCCTTTTAGTTAATTAAATAGGTCATTTTATATGCAAACATGCACCCTCTCCTTAAGATCAAGGATAAGGAAGGCCAATTAATGGTGTTCTATGTTAAATGGGAGCTTTATTTTTAACGAGTTTTTAAGTATTAAATGTTTTACGAAAACTTACAGAGTTAGCCGTTACCAATAATGATGGGAAATTTATTATATAGTAAGGGGTAAAATGGAAAGTTTAGTAGTACGAGATTATTAAGGCTGTTGTGCTTTTGCTCATTGCTTCGATGTTAATTTCCATAAGGAAAAGAAGCTCCACAAGAAACTTCCTTTTTGTGGAAATGTTCGATAGTCCTAATAGAACCAACACCTCACCACCCTCCCAACCAAAATCGGAAACCACCACCCCAACATGTTGCAGAAGTTCCAGATTTTATTTCTCGTATCAATTCCAATTCCAATTCACACCAACCCCTAAATCCTAATTTTCTAACTTTTTATTTGTAAATATTTTCTTTTCGCCTAAACGTAAGATGGTCTAAAATATTTGGGAAATATGAATTACCATTAATTTTGCATAAGGTGAATCCTTGTCAAGTTTATAAATCGTAAACCCCATTTATATTACTTTTTGCTTGTAGAAATTTTCTGGACGGATACAACATAGGACGTACTAAAATTTTCTGGAAAATAGTAATCTGCTTTTAATTTTAACCTAGAAACAACACCTAACCCACTCGAAAATTTAAAACTCTTAGTCGAAATGTTTCCAATATACATATACCATATCTGAAAAATCAATATTTAGATTTAATTCCCGTTGTTGTTTTTAACTAAGAATCATTTCCACGTATAGAGTGGAAACCCATCCCTGTCAACTTCTAGATATATGGTGTAATATTTTGTAAAAGCCGTAATATTTAGCGGGATTGATAAACACCGGCGTAACATTTTACTCCTTGGTTGTGTTATAGGCATTGTTGATCTTGGTAAGAAACCTCTGAATCTCTTTCCCAACAAGTTCCGAGAATATGGTGAAGTTCATATAAACGGTAGTCCCAAAATTCTTAAAATACTTACCAACTTTCCTTAAACTAGTAAGTAACATTCAAACCATTTTTTCAACTTTTATATAATTATAGAGACAAAACTCGCAATTTACGCTTACTATCGATTTTATTATATATAAACATTTACAAGCATAATTTTTACTTACTTACATTTTATCCTATTATTAATTATTCAAATCCAGTTTCAAACCCACAAATACTATCATTTAGTCTTGTTTGTTTGGAGTAGATTTTTGAATTTTTAATAAATCTTTAGTTCCTTATGGAAAACAGTATACAATTTCTTATTTTCTTGTTTGGTTAAATTACAGGGTCAAGTTCAACATTGTATACCCACAGTCACGAAAACAACAATTCAATTGTTTTGAAACCTGGTCTGTAAATAGCGATATAATCGTTTAAAAGTCTGTGTAAACACGCTATTGTTCACACCATACCTCAATATTCTCAGCTTGTTTCATACACACGGCGCATGGATGTTAAACATTTGTTCTGATAAAATTTGCTCTGGTTGAACTGCTTTTGTAAATCATTTTCTGAATACGCTCATTTCCACATCATATTCGAGTCAAGCAGGTTGAAAGTTTTTTATGTTAGATTTGATGGTGTCCTAATGTATTTTTATTTTAGCGCAAAATCCTGTGTCAACACAAGCTTATAGGGTCAAAAACAATGTAGAGCCAACAAAATCCTGTAGGAACAAGAAAAGCCTGTAGGGCAAAAAATCCTGTATGACTAACCAAATTCTGTAAAACCAATAAATGCCGTCGAACCAACAAATACCTACTAACCTACACGTACCCTCAAGTCAACCAACATCGTTAATGTCCAAGCATCCCTGAGCTGAACGTCATCCTTGAGCTCATCCATCATGAACTACGACCTCAGTCTAGAGTCATTGCCTTTGTCATTGCAAGCAACCAGCTGGAACTTGGACAAACCAATCTAAGCGTAACAGTCAGGGGCCAGTGGTTAAAGGTGAGTGATTTTTGCCTAATGCCAAAACGGATTTCTTTAATTTACAACCACCTTTCCCACAAAACGGCGAAGTTTTGAGCCATGAAAACCTCTATCGTTAGAGTCTGTAAGACCCGGCACTCAACCGAGTCGATATTTTATTTCTTTGTTGATTATTTAATATTTTTACTTAGAATATATATTTTCTTGAACATTGGTATATTTGAAATTCTCACTAATAACTATTTTAAGATTATTTGAATTACAGTTTTTGATTTAATTTGTACGTGATTATCAGATCTGATGCTCATCTAGATGCTAAGATACGAAACTAACACATGTAGTATTATTTATTTCTTTTTATAATTATTATTGGATACAAATTATTCATTATTAAATAGAAACCTTCTGATCTTAGTACGTTCCATTGTTTATAAACGGTGAATATAAAATTTTAAAATAATAGAAGGTAAGTAAGGCCGGTCTGACTTCAAAACAGTGCACGCGTATGATTTTCAATGTAACATACGCGTGCACCGTTTTGAAGCCAGACCGGCCTTATATTATTTTCAATGGAACATACGTGTGTGACTTCAAAACACACGTATGCTACGTTGAAAAAATGTAAGTGCGTGCAAAAAAAATGTGGAGCTGTTTTGAATTCGGTTCTCTAGCGAGAAATTATAAAGTAGATCAGATGCAAAATATCGCCTCTAAGTCAATTGTATTTAATTAAAGTGGATTCTGATTTATGTTTTTTACTTTTGTTTAGAGGCTGCAAATACACATAGGCCAGTTTGACTTCAAAACGTGTCCACGCGTATGCTACGTTGAAAAAATGTAAGTGCGTGCAGAAAAAATGTGGAGCTGTATTGAATTCGGTTCTCTAGCGAGAAGTTATAAAGTAGGTCAGATGCAAAATATCACATCTAAGTCAATTGTATAACGAATGCTGTATTTAATTAAAGTGGATTCTGATTTATGTTTGTACTTCTGTTTAGAGGCTGCAAATACACTTAGGCCGGTTTGACTTCAAAACGTGTCCACGCGTATGCTACGTTGAAAAATGTAAGTGCGTGCAGAAAAAAGTGGAGCTGTTTTGAATTCGTATTAGATGTTCTCTAGCGAGAAGTTATAAAGTAGGTCAGATTTAAAATATCAATCAAAGTCAATTGTAAAAAATGTGAAGCTGTTTTGAATTCTAGCGAGAAGTTAAAAAGTAGGTCAGATGGGCCACTGTTCAAATACACATAGGTCGGTCTTACTTCAAAACGTGTCCACACATATGCTACGTTAAAAAAATGTAGATGCGTGCAGAAAAAAATGTGGAGCTGCATTGAATTCTAGCGAGAAGTTATAAAGTAGGCCAGATGCAAAATATGCTAGGGCCGGTTTGAATTCAAAGTGCGACCTCTCTCACATAGGCTGGTTTCAATTCAAAATGTGTTCACTCTTGTGATAGGTTGAAAAGTAGGTTAGCAAAGTACGCAGATGGTGGTAATCTACTATATAAAGAAATTGCTCCAAATGTTAATTTAATTAGTCGAAATTTACTGCATATTTACATACCTACATATGCAAACATGTTTATAATTAATATTCAGGGATTTAAATACAAGAAAAACGAGTTTGTGTGCAAAGAAATTGCGGTTTTGGACTTGTTGGAAGGTGTTGTTTGGCATCAAATTTTTAAACTGCCAATGCAGTCTAGTTGTTTGAGCCAAGATCATATAAAACATAACGACTGGTTGACAAGGAATATTCATGGTATTTCTTGGGATGAATCTTCAACCGCTGGAATGGTGTCATCATATATAACGCTTTATTTGAAGCAAATTATCAGACCCGGTGAAGAAGTATGTGTGAAGGATCTAGAAAAGAAGAAATGGATGGAAACCTATTTATTGCAAAACGTTGTAACCGATATGCTTGCACTAGGTTGTCCTAAGCTATCGGAGTTAAAAATCAACAATCGGTTACTATGTAACATCCATTGTTATAGACACAGCAATAATAATCTTCAATGTGCAAAGCAAAATACTTTGTTATTAAGAGAATGGTTTAATAATAATAAAAAACAATAGAAAGATTGTGTCTGTATTATTTATTTTAATTTAATTTTACAATGTTAGCCTTATTAACTATTATTATAATAACTTCTAGCAAACATTATTTTTATCGATCCAGCTATTGTGTACGTTAGAGAAGCCTAACCATTTTACAAAAACTTTATTTCCACTTTTTTTTCAGGACTTTTCTACCAGGTAAATTCCTGAATGTTTAACCATTTGCAACTCCATTTCATAAAATGCACCTTTGATTTCTTTCTCATCTTGATCTTCTAATATATATGTTGTCGGATTGGTTACGATTACCATTTTAATCTTTCATTTGATCAGTTTGGTATGTAACCTTTCGTAAATGCTTCCCTGTGTTTACTAATCCTCACACTGTCCTTAATTAAATATTTTGGTATTTTGGTTGCAAGTTTGATGCGGGTAAATGATGATTTAAAAATAGTTTTTTCATTTGATTTATGAACTTTTACAGGTTTGACTCCGATAGTACTGTAAACTGTATTGTTGTATTGTTTCACAATATCGCTTAAATTCTTTAACCAATTGTAAGAACCGTTCAGGTTAAACAAGCGCCACATTTTTCCCTTTAAAGTTCTAATTACAAGTTCCACAATGCATGCTTTTTTTAATAGAAAAAACGCTATAATGGTTTATGCCATATGTCTGCATTAAGGATTGAAAGTGTTTGTTATAATATTCTTTACCAAAATCAGACTGCAAATTTCTTGGCGGATTTTTAAATTTATTTAAAATTGTTTTCATTGCAGCAGTAACATCAATACCCGTTTTACTTTTAAGTGGTACAGCCCATACGTATTTGGAGAAACAATCAATAACTACTAAAATGTATTTAAATCCTTTGTTTGTTTGCGAATATGGTAGCATTTCAATCAAATCGGTCTGAAGAAGGTCATTTAAACCTTCTACTATCACTTTGCGTTTCTTGAAATTTATTCTTGCTGGTTTATGAACTTCGTTTACTATATCCTCTTTCACTTTTGATTGAGCAACTATCATAATACTATTTTTCTAATCAGGATTTATTAAATACAATTAATAAATACTTCTACGTTTGGATGTCGAGGGCTCCACTTGCTTTGAAAGGAACTTTTAATATAAAATCAAGTAATAGTGTGGTATTGTTTATGCTAGCACCGCTGTCACGAAAGCTGATTACATCCATACGTCTAAGCAAAAATCCTAGTAACTGTGCAATTACATAATTTTTATCGTTTATAAGAATTTCAATGTCTTGCGGGTATCCTTTAATATTCTCAATGACTGCTTCCTTATAAGGAAATTTATAATTATGTTTAATGTTGAAAATAAGGAATGTCTTGCAACCGTCGAGGAATGTACTAAAGTAAAACGTTGCTACTACCGTGTAATGTAGCATATGTAACTTGTACTCAATCAAGGTTTCAAAAACTTTAGTTTTTTTCATATTCCTGTTCACTTAGATCTATTTCACGGTTATTTAAGTGCCTTCTAAATTTGTCAATTGATATCATCTAATCACTTTTGTCTCACGCAATTCTTCAATGATCGAATTTATTTCGTTGCCGTGACCTGTGTGTCCAGCAGTCTGAGATGAAACTAAAAGCCGTAATCTATCAACAAGTTCATTAGGATCATTCCAATATAAATAATCTCTGGCGTTACATGATACTTCCATTGCTATACCGTCTCGAAGACGCTTTCTATGGGGTAATGTTCTAGGTCTACGAGGTGTTTGGGAAAGTATGCTCAATGTAGATATTATATTTTTGTATTTATATGAATTTATACCTGAATTTGTTCTGTTTCAGAATAATATCTTCTATTAGCATTTGTTCTTTTCACAATATCAAGGTATGACTTTAGATCTTGCGGTCTGTACCACCCAGGATATTTTTTTAACAGTAGTTCGTATAATCTAGGAGTACCTTTATATTTCAAATCATTTATTAGTACATTTTCATCAACCAATGCGAAATTTGAATTCCCTTATCATAAGACCATTTGAATCAGGGTTAAACCTAACACCGTATTCATAATCAAATTCGTTCTTAACATCTTTAAACATATTGTAAATATATTCTCGAAGTAGCGGATGCAGCTGTTTTGAGATAATGTGTCATACCAGGTGAATCGACAGAGCTTTGTATATATTCCTGGGCTTCTTGAGCATTTCGATTAACTTCTGTTTCGTATTCATTATCATCATCTTCATCTATGGTGTCATTTATATTCGGTATATGCTGAGCAATAACCGGCGAATCAATATAGTCAATTTAGGTTTAATTTTTTTACGCTGCTACGAGGCAGTTCTTCTTTAAATTTTTCTTTCTTTACCACACTTTCTCCTTCCAGTTTATTAGCAATAGTTTCTAATGGCGATGTTAGGGGAAAGATTGATTCCGCTTGGACGACTTCACTATCTTTTTTACAATGTTTCTTTTCTTAATTAAAATTCTTTTAAGTTTTATCGCCTCCTTGTTTATAGCGTAAAAAGTTTATTGTAATAAAGAAAAATCTTGGATACTAACAATACTTGCGTCTCTCAAGGTTTAAATATGTATAAAGTGATCAAAGTCTATTCGGTACCTTCCTTGACCTGGATCACTACCTTGTCTACAACTAAGAAACCGTATTTGTCTTTCCAACAAGCACCACATATTTCACGTAATTTATCATACTTCATGTCAGTGTTGATGTGATCGTCATATGTGTTTTAAGTTTAAATCATCTTGTTTAAATAAAACTAAAAGATTAGCATTATCACGTAGTAAGTGCTTAGGTATACGAGTATAACTTTGACAAAGGTAGAAACTGTCTACTTGCTTATGGCTCCCCATACTAAAGTATTCCCTAATTATACCTTGTTTATCGCAAGCTACATCATCAAAAACAAATATAGAATTATTTCGCGCATCAGATGGTGATATAATATTACCAGAACTGGAAAATGTATAATATTTAATCCCTTTTATTGGTCGCAGTAGACTTTCAAGGTATTAATACTTTGGTTGATAAAGTGATTTAGAATAAACATATACGTTTTCAAACTTTAAACCATTAGGATGTTCTATCAACCCAATCATAGCGTTGGTTTTACCGCAATTTGATGGACCAACAACTAGACATCGAATAGATGAAAGCAGAAGAACGCTATGTTTTGTAGCTAAGGATTGCACGTTAATGTTATTATTGTTTATGGTTAAAATGTTGATTGTTTCACAACACGCTTATTTGCAAGTACTAAATTCGATTGTATAGAAGTGGAATTATATATAAGAACGGCGAGGACATAAAGAATCATTAATTCACAATAATTTATTTACTGCACAGCTTGAGAGGACAGTTGTCCGCTAATGATTACCTATAATAATTCTAAAACTACTGGCAACGGACTGTTAAATACTGTAATTACCAATTTACAATTTTAAGCGCATATTCTGGGTTACAAATTTTGCGGTCCGGGTACGAAACTAATCAAACGGTTAGCTCGGAGAGACAAAGGAATAAACAAGTTAGACAAAGCGTGTAAAGAGCACGATATTGCATACTCCAAAGAAAAGGATCTATCTAAACGCCATCAAGCATATTCGTTAGTTAGCTCAGTTAGCTACAGAAAGACTAAATTCTGGTGACTCGTCTTTAGGTGAAAAAGCAGCAGCATTTGGAGTAGCTACCGCAATGAAAGCTAAAGTAAAACTTGGTATGGGTGCCTGCGCATCACTGAGAACAAAAACACATATCAAAAGAATAAGAAAACTGATAAACAAACGTAAAATAAGAAGTACGCTAGGTATTAAAAATATTATCAAACAAGCACGTACAGCTTGAAAAAGGACTAAAGGATCTAATATTATGGATGCAACCAACATACCAATTAAGGCCGCCAATACAGCAAAACAAAAGAAGCATATTAAATCAGCTCGTATTGTATCAATTCCTATAACAGGGGGTTTTCTACCACTAGTACCAATTTTTGCAGGCTTAAGCGCCCTTGGTACTCTTACTGGTGGTGCAGCTGCTGTTTGCAAAAGCAGTTTCAGATACTAAAATAGCTAAGGAACAACTAGCGAAAAAACAAGATCATAACAAGGCAATTGAGGACATTGCAGTCGGAAACGGCATGTACATCAAACCTTATAAAAAAGGTTTTGGTCATTAGAGAAATTAGTAAATATCTTCAAAAAGCTGTAGGCAATAAAAGGTGGCGTGGTCGTATGGAAAAATCACGAAGCGCTAGAAAGACGCCAGTGAGTATAGAAATTACAGCTGACAATAATACACTTAAATGTAGTATTAAATGAAGTGAAGATGTGGATTTTACCAAAAACGATTCAATTGGTTCTCTTCTCGGTTTCAATCCACGAAAATTGCTAGCATATGCCACGCATCAAGCAGACTACTCGATCAACATTTGTAAAGTGAATGCAGTTTTAATCGACTGTAATATTGCAAGTGAATCCTATTTAAATATAAACCAGAGCATGTAATACATGAATTTTTTCCTCAAGTACCTGCAGGTTTTAAAATTGTCGATTGCCCACCTACGATTATATATCTACCAATCAAGTCACGTATAATAAATGAAATAATAGTTAAAGTGTTAGACCAAGATGGAAATTTAGTTAATTTCAGAGAAGAACTGCTGACTGTAAGGTTGCACTTAAAAAAAATCTGCAATAGCCATGGGTCTTAAGTATAATGCACGCAACATGTCAAGAATTGTTATAAATGCAGGAAGTTTCAACGCAATCGACACTCGATTGATTGTTTCAAGACCGTTAACAACACAAAACCGGCAGTTTCTACAATCGTTAGGCTGTATTTATTTAATTAAAAAGGAGAATGAATAGTGAAATACTGAACGTGCGTGAAAAAGTTTACTTCGACAATGCGATTGTTAATATTGAAAAACATACTCATCGGTCTTATGCTAACACATCTTTAAACAATAATGATGAAATTCAAAGCCCTATACAACAACAAGATGTTTACACCTTACCATCGAAGAGTATGCTGTACATAGAAGGCAAATTAATTAAAACAGATGGAACGCCGTCTCAGACAACAAAGTTAGTAAATAATAAGGTTTTGCTGCTTTTTGATGAAATTAGATATGAAGTTGGCGGTGTCATTGTAGATCGTGTTCGGAATCCTGGATTAATGTCTATAATAAAGGGATATGTTTCATATAATAGCAATCAAAGTAAACATTTACAAAACACTGGGTGGTTTCCTATGGATGATTCGCAAATTGTTGATGCCAATGTGAATTTTAACGTTGCAATAAACCTTTCAATGGTTCTTGGATTATGCGAAGATTTTAAAAAAATTATGTTAAACCTCCGCCATGAGTTAGTTTTAGTACGTTCTAGTTTTGATACTAATGCTATAATTAATCCTACACCTGATGAAGAAATAAAAGTTGTTTTAAACAAAGTTTTATGGAAAATGCCTCATATAGCCGTTGATAATGCTCAACGAATTAATTTAATAGAATGCGTTGCACAAAATCAGGATTTGCATATTCCGTTTAGAGGACGGGAGTTGCATGAATATCAACTTCTACAAAAAACGCAACGTCATACATGGAACATTAAAACCACAGCACAATTAAAAAAACCAAGGTTTGTGATTGTAAGTTTCCAAACCAACAGAAAAAATAATACATGAGCAACTACAGTCGTTTTGATCATTGCTATTTAACCAACATGAAACTCTATTTAAATTCAGAAATTTTCTCGTACGATAACTTAAATTTGAAGTTCAAGAATAAACAGACTGCGTTGTTATATGAGATATATGCCCAATTTCAGCAATCATACATTTCTCAAATAAACTAACTGGTATGTTATTAACAAACAACTGGATTTTTTTAACAGAACGGTTACTACTATTTTTCTCTACAATACATTTATACTAATATAGTTACAACTCGGACAGATTGAAAGGTATCCTATTTTAAACACATGTAAAAAAAACGGTGTTCTTGTTGCAGGTATAAACATAACACTGAAGTTTTTATAACTAAAAAAAAATATTATGTTAACCGGGATAAAATAAATTGCATTTTTTATTTGAGTCAGTGGTTGAAGCTCTACAAGTCATTTCTGAGTGTATAGTTATACCCCCAAGGTTTAGTATCAGTGGTTGAGGTACTAAGAATTCTTTTATCATCACTTGGATTAAGAACAAATTTGTTTTGTTTTATAATAAACACATTATGTTTTGACTAATTAAACATTGCTGTTTGTTTACGGTCCGTTTATAAAAAAAAAAGCATTCTTATAATCATCAAAAGAAATTTGCTTAATACTTGCTGAGGAAGATCCCTTTGACTTTTTTATTATCTTATCCTGAACTCTGTACGTGTACATTTTAGATCTAAGCCCTACAAACTCTAGCATGATATCACCATTGTTTTCATCTTTCATAATACCAGGAACCTTTTTATTTGATAGTGGGATATGATATTTATTATTGGGGTCGTAATCGGAAGTATCAAATCTATGAATATCTTGTTTGATATAAGAGTAGATATTTTCAACGCTAAACTCGTATATCAAACTATCCGTATCTGTGTACAGCAGCTTTGCTTTGTTAGCAAATTGCGACTTTATATAAGTATAGTGAAATTCATATAAATAGGTTTTTAAAATATCTAGAATAGAGAAACCTGCACAAATGGGTTTGTTTAAATAAACCTCTAATTTATTCATTTCTATTAAGACAGGATCTTTGTCTAACACAGTGCAACTGTGAAAATTAGGTTCTGCTATGTAACTACGAGCTCCAAATCGTCCTTCCCATTTCATATCTTTCCATTTCCGTACGTTTTCCATAATTTTTCCATAAACCGAATTTATCATATTTTTATAAAAGCATATAATGAAACTGTTTTTTGACTGTTGTCTTAATTTCGTATTCAAATCAATGTATTCTTTTAACCAAGGAGCTTGTTTAAACCGAAGAACCTAATGAATCCTTTTCAGTTCTTAACCGTAGCTTAAATACATTTTTAAATTCTTGTAGTGAATAATATAGTTGAGTTTTGGATATAAAGTTGTAAGTAATTTCTTTAGGTTTGATTTATTAGAAGATACTGGTGGTATCATATGTTCAGGCGCCAAAGGTGTCACTGTGAATTTCATGTAAAGATACTGGGTAGTGTAAATTGCATTCAAAAATATATCCTAAATCAGAGTCATCGGGAATATTATGTCTAAACATACTATATCTGGACTGGTGCCATCTAAAAATTCAAATTCGCCATATGGAAGATATTGAGACATTGCAGCCCCATATAAATTATTGACATCAAAATACATTAAATATTTAGAATCAAAATTCGGATCATAATCTGCATTTATATATTTGTTATTTGCTATGGTATATCTATTCAAACATTGATAAACGCCACCACGAATTCCCCGTTCTAAAAACATTATTTTTTCAATTATCAGTAAGCGACTCGGGTTTAACGTTCGTCGTTTTTAATATTGCGTCTAGAGCTAAACCAGGAGCCGTAAAGTAGTGAAGTGGATCTAACTTATACGTGAATATGCAAGTTTTTCTAAAGTTTTTAAATATGTCAGTCAAGAGCAGTACACCTGTTTTTAAATATAGATCTGAATAGTCCCTAGTGTTTTTATATTAAATGTTTGCCAAACGTGTTTAGCATGATTGTAGTCTTCATCTAAGACTTCTTCATTGTGCAAGCGATTAAAGAATGCTGTTTTACAGGGTAAATTGGTTTCATTGAGCCTACCCCAAGAGTTAATGTAATCATAGGGAAATATGCCTTTACGGGTAAGTAACTGAAACTCATTATCAGTGTTACAATTTTCCCCGGTGATGAATTTTTTATTATTATCTAAAGTAGGAAACTAATTTTTCAATGCTAGATGCCATAAACCTAGAATGAATCTATAAATCTAAAACTAACCTTCGTATCTTTTACATATTTACCTTAATTCCGCAGGCAAAAATTTTTTCTTAACGATCGTCCCGAGTCTTTACGCTGGAACGAGTCCCGCGATAGGCTTTTTGAAGTTAGGTTACTGTTAGAAATCGATATTATTATCAAAAAACACAAATCTCTTAACACGCATATCAGAACAGTCTTGTTTTTTTGTTACTAAAACTATTGCAGACTGTACTGGTATGCGTGTTAAGTAATTTGTGTTTTGTTTTGTTTTTGATAATAATATCTATTTCTAACAGTAACCTACATAAGAACTCGTTCGAGCGTAAAAACTCGCGAGGATGGTTAAGAAAAAAATTACTGCGTTTCGTAGATGCATGTACGTGGTGTGCATAACTTAGCGCCTAATCTAAGTCCTGCGGCGATTCTAAAAGAATTGTTGTCTAATAAAGTCCCTAATGAAGCCGACGGTAGGGCTTCTAGCCAAATACTGAGTATTTTGATAAAATTGCAAGAATGCGTGCCTTATGTATATGATTTGAAGCAGATTCAAGCATATTTTTTGAAGCAATATCTAATAAAGGTATGTCCCATTCTTTCTGGATAGATTTGTTGTGTGTTATTTTTGTTTTAGATTTCCATAAACCTTCTGTCTCTAGATGTAGAGTTTCGTTCGGAACATTTTCGAAATTTAAAAAGATATTTTGAAGTAGAAGCCACGATGCATTAATAATTGAAGATAAAAATGTTGGTAACGCAAGTGGATGGGCCGTTGGGATTCCTAGGCCCCCTCTTTTAATAGGTAATGAAGCTTGTGCCCATTCGGCTTCATTAAGTTTGATGTTTAGTATTTTCTCTAGAGTATTGTGTTGTAAATTGTCGAAGGAACTTAATATGTCAGGATATATCCAGGTTGAACTACATCTTAGAATGTATGTCAGTTTGAGAATGGCAAAGCAATTTTTAAGAAGGAAGAATGATATATGTGACGGGATCATATTGGATTTGATCGGCCATTATTGATAATGAATCAATTTTTTTACTTATACAGTTGGAGATTGATTCTGCACAAAGAGGTGCTTCAAATATTGTCCAATTATTTTTATCTGGTATGACAATATTTGGGGCAATAGAATTGAATAGCTCTTGAATGTATTTTTTATTCTTTGGTGAAATGTTTAGTAATTCCCATTTTCAAAATTAATTTTTAATCCTATCGATTTGGAATGTTTAATTTGTTACGTGCCAAAAAATTTTGACACTAGACATTTTTAAATAAGTGTTAATATGAGAGAATTTCGCGCTATAAATTTAAAAGACTTGTTGCGCGTATTTCCGTCACTTCAGAAGTGCGTTGCGCGAGACTTCGCATCGACGCGTGTGGACGAGGAAAAAAGGGAGGAATTTCCGGAAGACGCTTAGGACTTGCCCTTGAAACGTGAATACGAACAGTTGGTCGGGGATCTTACCGTGTCATTTTCCTGATATGTAGGTTTCCTGTGTTCCCAAAATTTATCGTGCCTTACCCTGTCTTCTTTATCTTATTTGTCTACATATAGGAAGAAGAATTAATTTGGACGCAACCTGGCCTAACAGCAGCCCACGACCCGAGAACCATCAGGAAATAAACCTGAAGGAAGTCCGAGAACCATCAGGAAATAAACCTGAAGGAAGCCCGAGAACCATCAGGAAATCAACCGGAAGGAAGCTTCACCTATTCACGTAAGTACTCCGCGTGAGTGTTTATATACTTTGTAGATTTAAAAAGAAAAATGCGTGTTGCAATAATTTGCATATTGTGTGACGTCATTGACAATTGGCGCGCTAATTTCCACATCATGTAATATCGTTACCAACTGTCTTCTGTGTCGCTTGTCTCCCGTCGACGGGACTATAATAAATTATTGTTTTAAAGTTCTCAAAAACCGATATAATATTGCCGCCGATGCAACCATCGTTCAGATACCATACCTTAAACTCTGTCTTAAGTCGTTAATTGCTAAACAAAATAGGGGCGGTCCTAACGCATCTCCTTGTTGTAATCCTCTTTCTGAATAAATAATATTTTTGTCAAAAAAAAGAAACGAAGAGTGTTCAGAGGCATTGTCCTATATAGGCGGACAAATTTGGAGTGTGTTTATGAATTTTATCAAAAATTGTATGTCTATGTATCGAATTAAAAGAGTTTATTTTCAATAATGTTTTTTCTTCCTGAGAGTTATTTAAACATATGCGAGCAGCATGAGCTACAAATTCACAGCCATTGAGGATTGCAAAACCGAATTGTAATGGTCTAAATAATTTCCCTAAGTTTACATTTGTGTGTTTGCAGCATATTTTCGATGTTAACCTACGGTAGACAGTACCTACTACCGTCGGTCTAACCACCATCTTTCTTTTTTATAGCGCATAATGATGCTCCGTATAGAATTGGGCATATGTGGTTTGTTATATTTCCAGCTAGCATTAGATTGCATAACGATGTTATCGATTTCAAAAGATTCTGTGCATGAATCCCTGTAGAAAAACTTCTAAGGTCTTATAGGTGTGAGGAGCGAAGTGAATCCATTCCACCAGCCGAGCTGTTTTTGAAAGTTTTTATTGCCAATAGAGTATCTTTATCGGAAATGCCTAAATTACAATGTGTGTTGAAGTTTGGGTATGTCGTGGTAGATTTTGGATGTTTTAATTTTAAATTTTCAAGTGTAGCGTTGTCATAATCTGAAAAGGTTTCATTTGAACACAAAATTTTGATAGCAGATGATAGGTCAACATTTGAAACTTTTGAAATGACTTTTTTTGAGATCCATTTATTAAGTAAAATTTTTTTTGTATGGATCTCAACTTGTTCTGGAATAGAATATTTCTTAATATTATCTAAAAAATTTTTTGTAACGGTATCTGATTTATTTTTTGATCGTAAATTTAGAATAGCCAATATTTTATATGGGAACAGAAAAAGGTTTTTTCCAAGTTGAATTTAATTTTACACATTCATCTATGACTTCAGTTAATTTCATAGCAACTTTTTGGAATACGTTTTATTATATTGCCGTTTCGTTTTAGGGACGCTAAAACACAATTCAGATTCCATATTTCCTTATCATCGCTTGGTGGGTTTCTGCTTTCGCCGTTAGCGCTTGGATTATTGTTCACATCAAAATTTGTTTTTATGTTATTGTATTCTCTATGAGCTGTTCTTGTATGAATTTTAACTCCTCTTTCATTTTTAAATTGCCATTTTCTAGGTTTTGAGGTATGTCGCTTTTGATTTTTCTGTAGTGTCAAATTTTCTAATTTTGTCCATATTATTCATATAAATTATAATTTCACTCTCTTCTATAATATAAATGTGAATACAATAATTATTCGGACTTGTACACCACCAAGTACTATTTGTAACTCTAACTTGTTACTTGCCGAAAATCGGTATGTAAACATTTCTAATATTAGTTTAAATTTGTAAGGGAATTTGCGCCAATAATTTAAAAGACTTGTGCGTGCATTTCCGTCCCTTTGGATAGTTGCGTCGGCGCCCGGGATTGCGCAGACGCGGAGTGTGGAAGTAAGTGGTGATTTCCGTCACGTCATGGACTAGTGATCCAAACGTCGAACCGAGTGGTTATCTGTGTGCCGTTTTATCTTGTCTTTTCTCTTTTAGGTAATGTAGGTTTCCTTTATCTCTTGTACCTGTATCGTTCTGCTTACCTGAATACTGTCGTATCTCTACAACAACTTGGATTCGACGAGGGCGCAAAGGACGACCCACGCCTACAAGCTCAACCACATCGAGAGCCTGACGCCAAATAGCTGCAATGTAGGGAAGAGTTCTACAGTTTACGTGAGTACATTTATTTTTCTCTTTGTAGGTGATAATAATTTGTACATAAATATGACGTAACCCCTTATTGCGCATTATTGGTCAAATACTTATTGTGTTACCAACTGTCGTAGTGGACCTTATAAATTACACGCGGGACTTTAAAAGTATACCTTAGAGTATAGACTCTAAGTATAACAGTGGCGCATTCAAAGTTTTTTTGGTTGAAAAATTTGTTCTCGTCTTTTCTATACCTTATAATGTATTAGTTTAAATATATCTGTAGATTTTTCACTCAAAAAAATAAATAATTATTTTAAATTTTTAATAACTGTCAAATAGAAAATATAGGTTGGTAACATTGGGGGTTGCCATGACAACAATCTTAAGTGAAATGACATGGAAACAGTTGTTATGCATTTGACGTGGACAGCCATATTGGTTATTGTGTATACCTTTTATAAATGTATTGCTAATTCTTTTAACTCATATCTTACCTTATAAAAATGGTGTGTTTTTACTCTAAATTTTTTTAATATTTATGTAATCTAATTTAGCATAAAGCTGCAGTGTATACCTTTTAAATATGTTTGGCAGATTCCCTTAACCTCAGTTCTAGCTGGAAGCATGTATTTTTTGAATTACATATGCCTTATGTAAGTACTCTAGCTATAGATAAATAGCTTCATTTACCATTCCTTATAAGGAAAAACCTTTTTAAAAATACAATAAAGTCAATTAAATAACTACTATAAACTTTAAATTTCTTTAGTTTTTTGGGTCAACTTTTTAAAAAGCTTTCGTTTAGATAATTTTTATAATATTTTACTTCTCTATGATTTTAAGTGTCCCTTTATAATTTAAATAATCAATTACAAGTTACGATTACTTCCATAAAGAAAATTTCTTCCCTAAATATAGATTTTGCAATTAATTGAGTTCCAGGTATATCTTTTATCTTTTAAATTACTATAGTAACTTGATTTTGTTATATTTGCTTTTTTAAACACTATAATAATGAAGTTGTTGATAACATTTTGTATTTAAGCTCATTTACGATGGTTGTTGATAAATCCCGCGATATCAAAAGAATATTTTAATAATTAGGTATACTGTTTTTTCTATACATGTATCGTAGAATATTGCTTTTGTGTAGCGAGTATGATTTTGTTTTGATAGCATATTTTTTTAGATATATCGATATTCCAACGCAGCATTTTAAGATTTATTTGGTCTAGGCGAGATTTTCCATCCGAGTTGGTCGCTCAGCATTATAAGTCTAGACGAGACTCGGGGGTAAGTTTGTCGCTCTAGCAATTTGTGAATCATTTTTTAAGAATGATGTTGGAGTTTTTCTTTATTAGTCTAGGTGAAACTCAAAAGAGGGCTCGTCATCCTAGTAAGTATATGCGTTATAAGATATTTTTCTGTTCTTCAACATTTCTATCAGTAAATCGAGTTTTAATTACTGTTATCTCTTCACATATCGATTCAAATCACACTAGATGACATAAAATTATCTTTAAAATCGCTTAAGCTTTGCGTACATATAAAATTTTTCGCGTTCCATTTCCTTAACGATTTACCTAATCTTTTTGTCTTTACTATAAATTAGTTAACTTCAATTACTTATTTATTCCCTTCTGTTATACAGCATTTACCTTTTACACGTTTAACTTATTTACCTTAAACTAGCTATCTTTTTGCTTCTTGTTGACTTTTCCTTGAATTTATCGTTAGTCACATATCGGTTTATTGTCTAGAGTCCCCAGTATAACTCTGTCGCTTTATTTAATTAATCCTTGACACCTTTTCTACGACAGATTATTTTGTTTTAGTATTTATTTTACACCGTTTAATTTTGTGGTGATTGTCGTAACTTTGGTTGTAATAACTGATTGAATTTTTATAATAGGTTTTAGCTGATGTTTTGAGTTGATGCTTTTTTCTTTGAGCTCACATAGGAGACGCGGCCTATGCCATTGTAAGAAATAGTCCTTATTCGCAGTTGCCAAAAACCAGGACTTTCTATTCCATGCGTTTTTCCTCTGAATTATTACAGTCGCCCACATTATCCTATATCATTACTTGTTTCTCCTTCTACTAAGTCATCATGACATATCAACATTTTTTTCGTTGTTTTTTATTGAACTTCGTGGTGAGGTGCTATCGCTGTTTATTGATACCTTATCGAATTTTTGGTTGTTATAGCATATTAGAACAGTGTGTCTGTATTTAACTGCTTATAGTTAGGCATTTTTGTGTGTTTAGGACGTTACCGTTTTTAAAAATTACTTTTAAACAGTTGGTTTTTTGTGTGAATGTATCTGTAGTGATACTTTTAAGTTGTTGTGTCAACTTTTGTCTGATTTTCTTATCGTAGTGGATACACGTTAGGAAAATGATTGTACTAGCTCTCATTAAGAGTCTAGTAATTTTTTTAACTTATGATGTACCTTAACTTGTCTGATTAATATAGCAGGTGGTCCTTTCTTACAATTTAAAAAGTCGATAATTACCGTTAAAGTGTCGATAAATACAGTTAAAAAGTTCATAAATACATCGCGCAAGCGCGATGAAAAAGCGATGCCACGGCAGGTGGTAGCTCCAAGCTTACACAGGCTTTAGCGCGGCCATCTGCCAATGACGTCACCAATGCACCAAATTAAGACGCAAGTATCGGAAAAATATATACATTTAAGACAATGGATTATAATAGCGAACAAATTAACAAAGAGAGTACTCACTCAGAAATCCGGCGTCCCGCGGAGTTGAGGTAAAGTTGGCTTCTCTAAAGTCCATCAGGCTACGGAGGCCCTTTTGAAGTAGTTAAAGATGGTGACTCCTGCCAACGTTCCTTCAAGCGCTCCGACCAGCTACGGCAGTCATGAGATCGTTCATCCAGGGTCGTGCAGTACGGTTCGCCTAAGTGGCTGCAAATTTCATCTACCTATGTAGGGAATGGACAGGAATACCAGGTATAAGGGGCGACAAACAGATAAGCAAGCAAGGAAATCTACATAGATAAAGATAACGATACGTTGCCGGAAAACGTCCACTCCACTCACAGGTTCTGGCAAAAAAGCCACGTTCAAGCGTCTAACGGAAACCACTCACCACTTTTCCCAACTCCACTCGCGTCGCGCGATCTGGCGCAACCACTGTGACGTAACAGAAATACGCGCCCCGGGTCTTTTGAAATTGTGGCGCGAAACTTCCGCACATCAAAATTAACCTAAAACAATGTTTAAGGGCCAATTTGATTGGCACGTAACACCTTCAGACCGATCTGTGTTTTATAGGGACAACTCTCTACCTTCTCTCGGACGCTTGTCTAAAAACTCTACTCTTTCTTATCCCGCTGTCTCCGTTTCTGCCTTATCTTTCATTCGGTAGACCTGTTCTTGTCCCGGAACACCCGTCTACCACATAAGAGTGATTTTTCCCTCATGCCGGGCTACTGACCACATTGGCTGGTTGAGTAGTGCTTTTCTAAACACCTTTTCTGTCTCTTTAGCTCAATACGAGCCCTTCCTCTATTATCTTCTACTTGGAAGTGCTTTTTATGCATTTCAGAATGCCTACCTCCCTCTTTTTACCTTTCCTATTTCTACTGCCTTTTCATTTCCATTAGTCACCGTGTGGTTGCGCGGAAGGTTTTCACAAACACCCGGACCACGTCTCTGGGAATCTTTGGTGAGGTCATGTGGCGCCGCTGTTAGCGCACATAGCCGCTAACAGTTTAAATTTGTAAGGGAATTCGCGGCAATAATTTAAAAGACTTGTACGTGCATTTCCGTCATTTTAGATAGTTGCGTCGGCGCCCGGGATTGCGCAGACGCGGAGTGTGGAAGTAAGTGGTGATTTCCGTCACGTCATGGACTAGTGATCCAAACGTCGAACCGAGTGGTTATCTGTGTGCCGTTTTATATTGTCTTTTCTCTTTTAGGTAATGTAGGTTTCCTTTTATCCCTTGTACCTGTATCGTTCCGCTTACCTGTATCCTGTCGTATGTCTACAACAATTTGGATTCGACGAGGGGGCAAAGGACGACCCACGCCCACAAGCTCAACCACGTCAAGAGCCTGACGCCAAATAGCTGCAATGTAGGGAAGAGTTCTATAGTTTACGTGAGTACATTTATCTTTCTCTTTGTATGTGATAATAATTTGTACATAAATATGACGCAACCCCTTATTGCGCATTATTAGTCAAATATTTATTGTGTTACCAACTGTCGTAGTGGCTTTTATAAATTACACCCGGGACTTTAAAAGTATACCTTAGACTAGGAAGCGTAAGTGTAACAAACTTCTGTTATACAAGTTGAAAATTAGGGCAGGTTTCAAGGTATATTTTCAATAAATTAAGTCTTGAATTGTAAAACATCGTCAACATTTGCACATAATCTTTATATGTTTACTGGTAAAAATAAAAGAGAATAACGTAATATATAAAGTAAGAAACGTTTATAAAAAGAAAATTAGGTCAATTTGAGTGACAAATGTTTTAACAGCACGTGACAGGTGTAATTTATGAAAAGGTCATAAAAATAAAAACTAGAAAAAATAGTTATAGATAACAAGTTGTTATTAATAGTTTTCTCGACTTTAATATAAAATATCAATTAAATGGTATTTTAGTAACTTATTTTAATTAATTATTTAGTATACAGAAATGTGAAAACAATTAATCTGAAAAGAAAACAAACAAAAATATGTCAGTACTACAATTACAATTCATCTCGCCGTGCAGTATCATCATCTTCAGTCTCTTCTTCAACTGGCTCTTCTGCTGCAACATCCTCAACACCACCTGACTCTACAAACTTAGATAGCCCTTCAAAAGTCCTAGGACCATTGTAATCAATAACTTTGTTGTCTTCTTTTTTGTATAGATTAATTGTAGGGAAGCTTGTAATACGAGTATGTTCGAGTTCATTTGCTGTGGAATCAATTTTAGCAATAACAACATCAACATTACTTTCAAAATGCTCTGCAACTTTTTCATAAATAGGGACCAACTGTTTATAATGACCACACCATGGAGCATGGTATTTTGTTTTTCAATACTTATGTGGAAATATTCAGAATAAACACGTGTAGTGTTGCTATTCTCTTTCTCTCGTCAATTCATGGGTGTTTGCTTTAAAAACGAATTTTATTTCAAACTTTGCCTCAAAAATTATAGAAGTATGTTAAACACCTATTTCTATCATACAGTATTGCTTTACGATAAAATAGTCAATATAGAAAAATGTAGGAGATCCTCATTCGCTTACGATACACAAGATTGAACTTCAAAGCAAGTTTCGGCACGTGAATTACATTACAGTACACTAGAGTCTACTGGGTAAGTTGCAGAGTTTCACGTGAAAATTAATTTTTCAATATATTTCAAGCACGTTGAATAAATCTCCTATAACCAACCTTAATATGAGCCCTATTACTAATTCCATTTTTCCATCATACTCCTAAACGCGATGTGTATTTCAATTTCGTTTTAGGCATTACTGAAGCCAATTCGTGACAACACGATAAAGTTTGTGGATTGGAAATTAATAAAGGCGTCCTCCCAGTGTCATCGAATCATCTACCTAAAGCATCACGTCTGACAATGAATGACAAATGTATTATAATCTCTTTCTGTTTATGCAAATGACAGGGAACAGATTATTAGAGAAAAATTTGTTTTTGAGGGAATTGAATTTGATCGCCCATAAATGTCAAGCCATTTTTGTATTTCACAATACCGAACATTGATTTTGTCGGTAATAAATAAAGACCGCAAGCTATAAAAACGATTTATTTGTCGTAGGTCATATTATTTTTTTTCTCGTCAAAAATACAAATCTGAAATCGCCAACGGTCATTTTCAATCTTATAAAATATGCAAATTCGAGATTGAGAATTAGGGTAGCCAAACTAAGCAAGCAATTTATGTGGACAAAAGGGGTTAGGAGACATTACAGATAGGGGAGAAAATGTATACTTAATTCCACTTGCCAGTGAGTTCTACATTGTCACCCTCGTCTATTTCCTTAACAAAAATACCGGTCAGTTGAACTGCTCTGCGTGTAAATTATAACACAAAGGGTTTGAATTCTTGGACAATAGTGGGAAAATATCGACTTTCGGAAATAATTTGACCTTGATCGAATAACAAACGACACTATCAAATCATCAATCAAAACTCAGCGCCTTGATGGATTTCTCATGTTTTTCCTCCAGCTGTGCTTCTTAATCTTGAAAAGCTTTAGACTTCTGCGTTTTCTTAAAGAAATAAATGAGAAAAAGTGTGTTATGATATACTTATGTGAGAAAGAATTATAACTGGAGCAAGATGTCGCTAGAAAATGGCCAGGAAACCTTTAAATCGCTCTTGCAAGTATGTAGAATCCCTGAAACAAGTAACTAGGAACCTGAAAGTCATTTAAACTAGATCTGAAACTGTATAGTAAGTTTGGTCACTTAAGATAACACTATGGTCTTGTGGCTATGAACATTTAAAGCTTTATCTTAATCTTAGTTAATTAAGATTTGCTATTGGACTCCGTAGAAGGGGGATGCAAAGATGCGATGTAGTTATGTGAATTACTTTATGAACGCGTAGTCTATTAAAATAAGTACAGAGGCATTTATTGAAATGTCTCTGTAGTTACTTTAATAGACTACGCGTTCATAAAGTAGGGCTATATTTTATTCTTTTAACTGCAACGACAAGAATAGATGGCTTGCTCTAACATCTAAATTTTCGTAGCAATTATTGTCATAATGTCTAGAAATTCAATATAGAAGGCAAATATGTTTCTTTACTTGATTCTCGTTAAATCATAAGATACTAAACAGTTTTGTAAAAATGTTAGAGCTTATAATACATTATCTTCAACGACAACAGGAGGTTGAAGCGACGAACTATCGACAGCGTAAATTAGTCGGATGGATACTCTGGACACCGACCCGTTGCTTATTGAATGGCTGCCGGTGGAGTACATTAAAACATCATTAAGCAGTCCGCCCAGCAACGCTTGATAGGTACATCTCCTACAGTCAAAATTGCGGAAATAGATACCATTCAGGTTAACATGCAACTCTGCAGAGCGACTGCGGTACACTATACAGACACCTGAGCAGTAAACAGGATATTGCCCTCATTCAGGAACCCTAGATGGTAAGCGAGAGTCTCTGGTCTGGATAGGCTAAACCGCTAAACGTCACTATCTCTGCGGCTGGTAACCAACGTAAGCCTAAGACATGCATCTACATACCTACGCATATCAATGCTCTATTTATGCCATAACTGAGTGGCCGTGACGTCACAGCCGCGCAGATTAATTGTAGAATGGGAGCAATAACTGATATAATTCTGGTTTCAGTCAATTCTCCAATAGAGTTAGGCCACCCACCCTTGCAATTGATGGCGGTCATTGATTAATGTGATAGATACAAAGAGCATCTCATTATCGGGTTTCCGTCTAACGCATACCACACTGTGTGGGGCAGCGTGTACACACCAACCCTTGTAGAAGAATACTGCTCGAGTATATATCGAGTAAGAACTTGGAGATTCTAAACTGGAATAGCAAACCCACTTTTGTGACATCTTGCTACCAAACGGTTACCGATGTAACTCTGGCATCGTCAGGTATCTCTAGACATATCTCGAACTGACAGATGACATCTAAGGCAACACTAAAAAAAACACATGTTGTAACTTTTATAATGAAGACAACAGAAGCCTGTCTGTAAACAATAGATAAATTTAAAAGCGACCAACAGGTCTGTCTATTTAGACGGCCTGAATGAACGACTTTTCGCATCACAAGGTATCGGCAACTCGACAGCAATAGAGGAGCATCCATTATAGAATCCTTTGAACAGGCATACCCGACGGCCAGGACACGTACAGGAACGCGTACTTCTCGGTTTCTGATTTCCGGCTACCGGCGGTTGGAAACCGGGAGAGGGAAACAGTCCCAAGGACCTCACCACAGACACAAGCACACGCACACACAAACATGAAAACAATAATCACACACACCATTATAGCACACCTGCACGACAAAACACACACATACACACACCAAAACACACACAAACACGCACGTACACGTACCTGCACGCACACGCATACGACACAGATACATACACACGCGCGCACACATACACACCAGGGACTGTACGTGGTTCCCCTGGTTTCCGGCTGCCGACGGCCAGGACATGTACAGGAATGCGAATTTCGCGGTTTCTGATTTCCGGCTGCCGACGGTCGGAAGCTGGGAAGGACAGCAGTCCCAAGGACATTACCACAGACAGAAACACACACACACACACACACTCACGCACCCACAAGCGCGCACAAACACAAACACACACACACACACGAGTATTTCCAACCGCAAATAATATAGAACTAACTAATATAACTTAAGGTAGTAAATAATTCTGTTAGATTTCTTAGGAGTAACAGGTTTGCTGTAATTTTTAGGTAGCAGACTAATTGTAATGTTAGAATAAATTTAAAAAAAAAAACCCGATTAGGACAGCTTCTACTCGCTCCATTACCCCATGATAGGACAAGGAACTTCAGAAGCCGAAAGAAACGCTAGGTAGACTGTTACACAAGACAATAATACTAGAAGTGGGGACAAATGACTATACAAAGCGGCAATTAGAAGACGACACAAAGTCTCCTGGAAGATCTTCTGTGACTCAGATGAGTCTGCTAATGTAACTTCTCGTTTTAGCAGGATTTTGTTTAAAGATCTTTGCTATTAGACATGCAGCCTGAAACCTATAAATAGCACGTACACCACCATCGAGGAGTAAACAGCGAAACTACTCGCGGAGACGCACCTCCCATGCAGCGTATCAGCACCCTTCACATTCGGAGTCGATCTACCCATCTCAGTTCTAAATAGAGTTGAGCAGGTAGTATCCAACCGCGTTGTGGATAGAGATACTTAAATGGCCCATCTCAACTCTCCAACCCTTTAAATCTCCTGAAATTGATGGTATATTCACCGTCCAACTACGTTGGTATATGCAGAGGCTGCCTTCGTTCCTTGTAATACTCGTAAGAGGCTGTGTTGCATTTAGGTACATCACTAGCATTTGAAGATAGGTTGGAGTGCTCTTCATTTCTAAACCAGGTCCGAACGACTACTCCCAGGTTAATTTCTACAAATCGCTCAGTCTTACGTCTTTTTCCTTAAAGACTTTGGAAAAACTGTGCGACAATGATTTAAGGGAATGGATAATGCATTCTTATCCACTTCACCCAAATTAACATGCTTTCATACTAGGGAGATCCAAGGAGTCTGCCCTCCACACTGATGTAGGACGGTTTGGGAAATCTCTTAGCAACAACTGTCAGCCTTAGGCGCACTTATTGATATTTATGCTGCGTTTAATAAATCGCCCATGCAACCATTGACACAGCCCTGCGTGCACGTGGAGCTGACGATGCCATTTAGTAGCTAACTATGCAGTTTTTACCATGTCGACGGACACATATTAGTATTGGAAAAACTTCTGTAATTAGAAGAGCAAATAAAAGCTCTCCCTACTCCGTGTTGTCAACACTACTTTGGAATCTTGCAGTAGACAGCCTTCTCTAACGTGTTACTAAAGCAGATTTCTACACAACAGGTATGCGGACGACATAGATATTGTGATAGTCGTTAAATTCATGCAATTACAATGTAACTTGATGCCAGCAGTATTAAAGATTATGAAGCACTGGTGCTCCGCTAACTCTCTAACCATCAACTTCAATAAAACTGGACTGGTGCTGTTTTCTAATAAAAGGAAGTTATTAGTAACTAGACTGCCAATACTCTTCCAAACCCCTCTGCTTCTTTCGGAAAAGGACAAGTACCTGGCCATTATTATTGACAAGATGCTGAATTGCTCTAAACGTCTATGAACGAAATCTACAAAGGCTAACTCAGTGCTCTAGCAGTGTAAACGTGCCATAGGTAAACTTTGGGGTCTCCCGCCAAATGCTGTCCTGTGGCTATACACTACAATAGTTAGACCAATGCTTTGCCATGGCACTTAGTAAAGTGACCTAAGATCAGGCTAGCCAATGCAGTTAATGTGCTAACATATCCAAAAATTGACCTGCCTAAGCATTACAGTTGCAATGCGATCCACGTCCACGACAGCTTTAGAAGACATTTTGACATTACTGCGCTGGGCATGCTAGGGGAGATAATGGCTCTGAGGGTGGCACTTAGGTTGCAGTTAAAAGGTAGGGCGGCGGGGGTGGACGCCACAATATACTAGAGGAGGAGTGATGGACTCGATTGCACCCACAATTATCTTTAGAAAGTGCCGAAAATGCGTCCCCAACCAAGATGGTTCTCAAACAAAAGAAGGTACAGGGACAGACAACTTTTCAGATGACTTAAACCACCATGAAAGTGTCACACAGGACAAGCTCACTGTTGTCCTTCAAGCAGAAGCTATAGCCACCGTGCATAGTGCTAGCTCTGTTCCAGAACGTAGGATCCAAAATAAAACTATACGCATTGTGGGCGATGGCATAGCAGCTCTTCTTAGTCTGAATAAACAGAAGCTCTTCTCATGGGCGGTACTACAATGCCATTGCACCCTGAACTCGGTTTTAACACTAATGTCCTTGAGATAGTTTGGGTCACAAGGCATTCAGGAGTACGTGGCAATCAACAAACAGACGCTGTGTCGAATCAAGAGCTATTTTTGACCCTGAGCTATCAGGTTCTATATATCCATCTCTTGTGCTTTCCAAAATAACGCAAACAACTCTCCGTCGTCATTAGAACAGACGGAGTTGTACGACAGGCTGCCGACAGGCAAAAACAGTCTCTCTTGACTAAAATAAAAAATTTATCATATGGTTGGCGAGACGCAGACTACAGTTGTTGGTCGGCATTTTGACTGGACATTGCAAACTAAGAACCATCTGCACAGAAATGGAGCCAATCACCGTACTTCATTTGCTGCAGCTGTTGGCAGGAGGACGAGACGTCGTTGTACATTCTATGCACGTGTCCGTCACTCGCACGGCTTCCAGGATTTATGCTGCGAAAATTCTGGCCTGATAAGAACAGAATCAGATACAGTTTATGGTTTAATTTCCTCAAATTCACCTGTAAGGTTGTATGGACGAGTGATAAAAAATCAATTCAGGGTAAGGAAGGAACTACAATTAATTTTTCAATGCTCCACCCGAAGATACTATATTGGCCAGGACGCCATTTTTAATTACCTGAAAATTTTGAATTTTTCTAAGCTCTTGCTATTTCAAGCAAGATAAGGATCTTTAACTTGCGTGACAACGCCTACACATTTTACCTTTCATCCGAACAAGGGCGTATTGTTGTTCAAAATGCTCGCCTAACTTTTTTCAAGCGGACCGTGTCGAAAATTGAACCCTGCACCTTGAGCTCAGTAGTCACAAGCATATCAACTGAGCTATAGAACTCGACAGGTAATGAAAGTTACACAATGGGTCCCTTACGAAACCTAAGTACGTAAGGTGTTTGCCACCCCACCAGTAGTGTGTAACCAGGTCTTGACGCGCCACATTTCCTCCAGCAGCCACATTTTCTCACACATCTGGTCCAAATTTATGTGTAAATTCCCATAAGAATGAAATGTGGAGATGAATCTCCTCCATGCTACCTTCTTGCTTTGCTACTTGCTCGGACACCCCCACATCAACCATTTTGATTACGTCACACCTGCATTCTTTCCACCCGCGAGATTAATCTTTCTCCACATTTCCACCCACGTGATAAATCTATATTGTTTGGTATCGATTAATATTAGATTTTTCTCAGCTACCTGAATTTCTAGGAATTTTTTAAATAGCACCACCTCCCAGGGAGCTACCTCAATTTTAAGATTTTTTTTACCGCTAACATTCTGAATCAAATAGTTTTCTTCAACTAGCCATTTCCACCCGCGAGATAAATGTACATTGTTTGGTATCAATTAATATTAGAATTTTCTCAGCTACCTGAATTTCTAGGAATTTTTGAGATTGCATCACCCGCCAGAGAGCTACCCTCATTTTAAGATTTTTGGCTGGTAGCGATTTATGCCCGTCTTTATAAATTTTTTAGCCATGCGATACGTCAAATTAATCTAGAATTTTGCGTAGAATCCGAATCTGTAAACAAATTTGAAATAGGACCACCCCTTACCGTTTTACACACATACCTTCTAGCGAGTATACCGCCACCATACCACTACTCGCTTTTAATGTCATACCATACTTTCTATCTTGTTTAGCTCATCTTTCGAGATAAATATATCGTGTTTGGTATCAATTAATATTAGATTTTTCTCAAACACCCAAATCTCTTTAAAATTTTTAGATTGCATCATCCCCCAGGGAGCTACCCCAATTTTAAGATTTTTTACCAGCAGCAGCGATTTCTGACCGTTACAAATTTTCTTAACCATGCGATACATCAAGGTTAGTCTAAAATTTTACGCAGAATCTAAATATGCAAACAGATTTAAAATCGGATCACCCCTTACAAAGTTACACTTTAAAGACCCCAAACCCCTAAATTTTTGCATTCGTATCTATCTTAGATAAAAGTTTTCTTCGACTAGCCATGTTCATCTTATCTATAAGTTCCCAGGCAATCTAAAACCGTGGGAATTTTAGAAATGAACCCTTTATAAGTCATAAGTGTTTAATATTTAAAACCATTTTCAAACAATAATGTACTGTTTTTAGAATATTCAAAACCACGGCTTTTTAAATTTTAAACACGTCATAACATAATTATGTAGTCAATGCTAATTAGGTACTTGGAAAATACAATTCGTATCCGATCTAATTTCTTAACGATTATGGATTACCCAAATTACATGTGAGAGCGCTGTATAATTTCTTTTTAAAAGTGTATATCTTCTCCAAACAAATACGTTAGCTACAGAAAGAAAGTACGCTGAATGCATGCCAATTAATAGCAATTTAATACTGCTTACTGACCTACCTTAATTGTTTGTAAAATGAAACACAATAAAATATAAAGAACGCCAGTGTCAACAATGGAGTGTCCGAGTTTCTTTGGAAGCAGAAAGAGCGATTTATTCGATTAATTAATGAAAAAAGAACACAACATACAGCAATAAAAATTAATTGCGAACTCTACGGCATCTACATAAAAATGCGAGAAGAGACTACCGATGTGAAATCCTTTAACACAAAAAATATGGTTATAACATCTTCTAGTAATCTAGAAAATATGCACGAGGTCTTAAACGAAACCATGGAAACACCAACCCAATCATTTAATAAAATTAGTTTGTCGGGCGAGGATGACAAGAGGTACATCATTCCTAATAGTACAGCAACCTACGCATGGGGACATAAATATATAAGATAGTTGCTATATTTGTATATATTTTATTGTGTTTCCTTGTACAAACAATTAAGGTAGGTCAGTAAGCAGTATTAAATTGCTATTAATTGGCATGCATTCAGCGTACTTTCTTTCTGTAGCTAACGTATTTGTTTGGAGAAGATATACACTTTTAAAAAGAAATTATACAGCGCTCTCACATGTAATTTGGGTAATCCATAATCGTTAAGAAATTAGATCGGATACGAATTGTATTTTCCAAGTACCTAATTAGCATTGACTCCATAATTATGTTATGACGTGTTTAAAATTTTAAAAGCCGTGGTTTTGAATATTCTAAAAACAGTACATTATTGTTTGAAAATGCTTTTAAATATTAAACACTTATGGCTTATAAAGGGTTCATTTCTAAAATTCCCACGGTTTTAGATTTTCAGGAATGGTTGGTTAAAGCATATATCATAGATGAGCAAAAAGTTTAGAGGTTTGGGAGCTTTAAAGTGTAACTTTGTAAGGAGCAATCTTATTTCTAATTTGTTTGTATATTTGGATTCTGCGTAAAATTCTAGACTAATTTAATGTATCGCATGGTTAAAAAATTTATAAGGACGGTCAGAAATCGTTGCTGGTAAAAAATCTTAAAATAAGGGTAGCTCCCTGGGGCTGATGCAATTTCAAAAATTCCTAGAAATTCAAGTAGCCGAGAAAATTCTAATATTAATTGATACCAAACAAGGTACAATTATCTTGTGGGTGGAAATGGCTAGCCGAAGAAAACTATTTGATTCAGAATATTAGCGGTAAAAAAAACTTAAAATTGGGATACCGCCTTGGAGAATGATGCTATCTAAAAAATTCCTAGAAATTCAGGTAGCTGATAAAAATCTAATATTAATTGATACCAAACAATATAGATTTATATCGTGGGTGGAAATGTGGAGAAAGATTTATCTCGCGGGTGGAAAGAATGCAGGTGTGACGTAATCAAAATGGTTGATGTTGGGGTGTCCGAGCAAGAAGGAGAGCAAGGAGGAGCAAGGAGGAAATTCCTCTCCACATTTCCTCCTTATGGGAATTTACATGTAAATTTGGTCCAGATGTGTGAGGAAATGTGGATGCTGGAGGAAATGTGGCGCTGAAAGACCTGGTTACACACTATACCCACCCAATTCGATTCAACCAATTAATTATCTTCTAAAACAAAGTTTTGAGTAACAAAATCCTTATATTACATTCAGCACCAGAGTAGTTGTTAAATAACCCTTAGAAAAAAATCCATCAAGCTTGACCAATGGCTAACTAAGCTTAACCATCGTCAGTATAAATCTGGAGAGGATGGCTCCTTGGATTAGCTAGGTTCGTGTCTGACCACCAATCCCAAAGTCTAAGGTTCAATCACGGCAAGGACGCTTTAAAGATGTGTGCTTACTGTTTTTTATCAAAGATGAAAGACGTAGGTCCCTGTGTGGGCAATGTCGCGCTCAATAATGACCTTTTCTTTGCTGAATATTCCAGTACTAACAATGAATTCTAAATTTCCAGGTACAAGCTCTCCTCCTGACTAACGAATAGCTTCAGGTGGAGCATTGGACAATTTAATTTATGCTACAACGGAAACATGGGTGCTAGTTGAACATACGCAAAAGAACAAAATAGTACGCTTCTATAGTCATTAAATAGAATTAATTATACTAAATCGAGCTTAGTTACTTTCATTGAGGGCAAGACTTCTCTAGGTTTACCTCGTACTACACCTGTAACAAAATAACAACATAATGCAAAAACTAGGTCGAACACGATTTGTGTCTCGTTATTTATTAATTACATCTGACTCTGTTTTTATAAATCTCGAATTTTTATTTCTCTCTATCCCTTTGACAAATTTTCAAAGCCAACTCAACACAGTTTTCTATCATAAGTGCACTATACCTTTCTTTATCTGCACCTACCAATATACCTATTCCATTGCTTCCCTCAGCAAATTCTAATTTCCATTCTGCCCTCTTGCACTGTCGTGACCAAAAGTATAATTTAATCTCTTATTACGCTTTTCATTAATTACACTAGCAATGCCATCATCTTCTTAATCCTTTGTAATCCTAGTAATCTTCCAAAACATCACATCCCGGAAGTTTTCAACCTTCTAAGTTCTTCTTCTTCTTCACCTGAGGTCTATATTCCGCTGCAAACATAAGCTTTTTAAAACCTTCTACTAATATCTAAATATCCTACTTTTTATTTACTAATTTATTATTTTTTACTTCTTTTAGCCTATTTTTTCAGGTTGAGAATTTCCTGTTGAAAATATATCCGTTAGTAATGTGATATTAAACGGCTTTTATAAACAAAAAACATTTAAAGTACACATAACTAATAAGGTGAAATTGTAACTTAGGCTTTTATGTAAAGATTAAATGATTTTTTCGCATCGAGCTTGTAAACGAAAGAAAGAAAATATGTCTCGGGCAGGATTCGAACTCGTAATCTTACAATTAATCTTTGCAATCTATCACCAATTGAGCTACCGGAACCGGTATCTCAGTAGAGAAAGATGGACAAATTTAATTACGATTGACATTTTTGTCAATCATATCTGAAATAAAATTTTGACATTAAGTCAGGTATAAATAGGAAGCAATGCTCAAGTTCACGACTTACGCGATTTACATTTGTCCATTTTTATGATTGAATTACTTGTCTCAGTGGATGAATTCGTCACCGCATCTAAATAAAAGTTGGAAACTTACAAGTTCTAATTCTGTCCGAATCCTTACATTTTTTTCTTTCGATAATTAGCTCGATTGAAAATAACCATTCAGGCGTCGCATAAAAAGCCTAAGCTATAATTCTTTAAAGGTAGTAACTGATTCGTATAGACTTTTAATTTCTAATTTAAAAAAAAAAATGTATAAAAACCTATCACATGTCATTTTCGTAAAAAATTTTACTATGGCCGAGCTATAGAGTTGGATTTTGTTAAAAATTCAACAGAATTATGAAGCGAAGCTGTAGATTAAGGAAAAAAGAATCTATCTGCCCCTGGTTAATAAAAAGAGGAACATAACCTACTTACAATACTGTAACTATGTTCCTAGTGTGACGAAGCAATTTAACATAAACAATGATATGAACGAATGTAGGCTTTTGATATCTTGAAGAAACTTCAAAGCAGTTTTCTTTCATCATCTTCAATAGGTTTTTGGTCCTGAAACTGGTCGGACGTGTACTTCTATTATTTCCTATTCCGAGATAACCTACACATAGCTCTGATATTCCCACAGCTTACATCTTTCACTATTTGTGTGCAATAGTCTACCTTTCATTCTCCTATCTCTGCTTCTAATATATTTCGCACTATTCCGTCATGTTTTAAAACGTGCCCTATCAATCTATCTTTCATAACTTTTAACGTTTCCCACATATTTCTTTCTCCCTCTACCATTTCTAGTACCTCTTAATTATTAACCTTGTCTGTCCATGATATCTTCGTTTTATATTGCATTTATTAATTATTACATTGTTTCATTTTATTTCCTTTTCTTATATTGCCTTCAGATTATCTCCCGGAATGTTCATAATTAGTTTACTCCAAACAACTCGTTTAATCTAGACCACCACTTTGTAGCTATCTTATGTTTTCACGTTTGCCAAGAAACCATGACATCCATTTTGATTGATAGTAATCTCTTAAGTATCCGCTCGTTAGTGAAATCCGTGATCAGAACTTTACGCAGTTTGCCTCAATAACAGGGCTTTCTGAGATAATGCCCCGCGACCGTACAGCGGCCTTTCAAATATTCACCCCAGCTTGATCGCTCAGGCAGACTACGCTAGTTAGTTCACAGTTAGTCGGTTTTTGTAAAACCTTCCACGGTGTTGAAGTGGCAAGCTAACCAAAGTCCCCGACCAGCATCAAGAACACTCAAAATGTAAGTCCACCTAAGCTAATAACTAACCATATATTAAGTAGATATTGCATTTGTTAACCTACTGCATACGCTGTACTGTATATACCATCATCATTTTGTTTTCGACCTTACTTAAGGTCGGTTTGACGCAGCTCTAACTTCTTTTCTATTCTGTGCTAATCTAAAAAGCTCTACAAACCCTTTACAACCTAAATTTCTAATAATTTGACTAATATAGTTTGGTCTAGGTCTTCCTATATCCTTCTATCTTTTTCCTATCCACCTGACTCTACATAGATATTAGCAACCTGATGGTTGTTAAAGAACTCTAACATGTTTACATGATTACCATTTATAAGGAAATGAAATATAACCTGATTATCCGCTTCAAAAAGGAAAAGTGTTAAATTATATGTTATGGTAAGACTTAAGCAACGAAACGCTACCAACATGCCAGACCGCTAACTAATTGTGAGTTTGTCATGGTGACATTTAGTTAACTGATTTTTATTTTTTTTTGTTTTGTTTTCGAACTTACTTAAAGTCGGTTTGACGCAGCTCTAAATTCTTGTCTATTCTGAGCTAGTCTAAAAAGGTCTACATACCCTTCACAACCTAAATCTCTAATAATTTGACTAATATAGCTTTGTCTAGGCCTCCCTACTCTATTTTTATTTGGTAGTCTATAATCTAAAACTTTACTAAATAGTCCCTCATGTCTTAACTGGTGCCCTATCATTCTAACTGTATATACCATATACTATATACTATATATATATATATATATCGTTGTAATAAATCTAATATGCTTTTATTCTTTTAATACTATTGTGATGTTACATTGATTCTAGTTACTTGGGTATTCGTTAGTCAAAAAGTCCGAAATAATCCCTCGATCTTCAGTCCTTTTGGTGCTGACGTTATGTACCGCCTCTGGTAATCTCGAGTTTCCTGTTACCGTCACCGCTCCCGGTGTAAGCAATATATAACAATACGTCTGTTGCACCACATTTCTAAGGTTTCTGTCATTTTCCTGTTCACTTTTCCTATTGTCTGTAACGTTTGTTTGTTTTTGTTGTCGTCGTATGTCAACAGGTGTTAGGCCCGGCGTTAACTTACAACAATCAGGGTAGGGCACCAATAAAATAAAACACGATGTAATTATCAAGCATTTACTGTAGTTTTCAAGATAACGGAAAATGAATACAGGTAGAAATCAACAACGTAATACTAAGGTTATGTAAAATGCTCAACAGGCGAGTCCGCGAATATCAAACTTATCCAATTAACACAATCGGACTAATTAATTCCTATTCTCAACAACAATAATGATGCGCGGTCGATCACCGCAAGTACCGCCACGCTCCACAACTTCCCGATCGAGACTGTCTTATTTCCGCGCACACTCTTCACATCGGCGCTCCCTTAATCTAACTCCACTATACGGAATCTTATCAGGGCGTACACGTCACATCACCACCCAACTTAAAAGATAAACATTGACCTACACAATTTTTGAATTTAAGTTTAAAAGCAGTATGCCCTGATACAAACTTAACTAAATTTAAACGTATGATAAGCGTAATATTACTCACAGGAACCAAGAATATTAAAAATCAAAATCATTGATTGGAAAGCGGAAAGGCTTAAGGTTATAAACATTCTGCACTTCCAAGCTGGATCCCCGAGGAATCTTCAATCACCTCATACGCATTCTTATTGATAATCTTTTGAATTGTGCAGGGTCCTCGATAAAGAAGGAAAAACTTGCGTATTTCTTTATTTTCAGCCGAAGATAATTCATGAGTACTCACTAGTACCTTATCCCCTCTTTTAAACTTAGTCACTCTACGTCCCATATCATGTTTTCTCTTTCGATCCTCTACTCGCTTCATAAAACGCGATCTAGCTAATGCCACAACATCCCCCACAACCTTCTTTTCCTTTGGAAATGATACCAATCCCAAGTCGTTGAGTTGACTTAAATGATTCTCGCGCACTTCGAGCGGAGTGAAACCCGTCGACGCATGAATCACCCTATTCAAATAGCCCTCAACCAACTTTAAATTATGAGCCCACTTCTGATGTTTGGAATAACAATATGTTCGCAGAAGTCTTCCAAATTCCTTATTTACGCGTTCTACCATGTTGCCCTGTGGGTAGTAAACGGATGTATGAGCAACTTTTATACCCTCGGCAGCCATAACACTCAGATAATTTTTGCTATGAAACTGTGTAGCGTTATCAGACAAAATTATGTTAGGTTTTCCAACATTCACCAAATAATTCCGAAGACACCTTATAACCGTAGCCGCATTGGCTTTTTTGACTGGAAACAAAGCAACTCTCTTGCTAAATACGTCCATAACGACAAATATATACATGACACCCCCTCGTAAACTAGGTAAGGGTCCCATAAAATCAACGCTGACCATATAATTAGGTCTTTTTGCGACCACCGACTGCATTTTACCGTCACATCGTGGAGAAACTTTCGCTTTTTGACATAATAGACAACCCCCACAATCTTTCTTATCGACGCTTGCATTTTTGGCCAATAAAAATCACGTGCTAACGAGAGGTAGCACTTTTCGGAACCAAAATGACCATTTTGAGTATGAAATTGAGAAACTAATTCCACAACTTCCTTTTTTGGAACGCATAATCTATACCCTGATAGGATCTTCGTCCCCTTTCTAAAAATCAATCTTTCGTGGCACACAAACGACTCTTTTATTCTTTGCGGACTTTAATCATTATTCAATTGCTGCAAAACACCCTTAATAGCATCATCGCTTCCCTGGCACTCTTTTAAATAGTCTAAATTTTCAAATATAGTTTTGAATTGCCTTTTCAAAACATTTATTTCAATTACAGTGGACTGAGGTTTTTTCACCAATTCATCCTTACCTTCCGGATACCTCGATAAGATATCTGCTACATAATTACTTGCACCAGTACAATATTCTATCTTTAATGAAAACTGTTGCAAAAATATGCTCCATCTCACCAACCTCGAATTCAGCAACCGACATGCACCTAAAAACGTCAATGCCTTGTGATCAATGTCCACAGTTATGTTATGACCCAGCAACAAGGTATACCAATGTTTTAATGCCATTACCACACTTAACGCCTCTTTCTCGGTAACCGAATAGTTGCGTTCGGCCCCATGAAGGATTCGAGAATAATAAGCAATAACCTTCACTCCGTCCCTTTCATTCAATTGGTATAAACAGGATCCAATAGCGTATGCAGACGCACCGGTACGTATATAAAACGTCGACTTGGGGTCCGGATGATGCAACATCACCACGTTGGAAAAAGCCGTTTTAATTTTTTCGAACGCCTGGCTCTCCTCGTCCGACCAATGCCATTTGGCATTTGTTTTAAGTAAGTGATTTAACCCGAGGGTTAAATGTGAAAATCCTTCTACAAAACGAGAGTCATAATTGACTAAGCCAAGAAATGCTCTTAAAGCCTTAACATTGTTTGGGGTTTGAAAGTTCGAAATCAGCTGAACACGATCTGGTTCCATTTCGATGCCCTTGGCAGTAATAGTATGACCAACAAAACTAACTTTTGTTTTCGCAAAGCAGCACTTTTTTAATTTTAAGGTGATACCGGCTCGTGATAATTTTTCAAACACAACTCTTAAATGTTGTAAATGTTGCTCCGCTGACTGGGATACAACCAACAAATCATCCACATAGGGAATGACAAAACGACTAGTTTCTTCCCCCAACACAAATTTCAGTGCACGGATGAAACTAGCGACCGATGTAGCTAATCCGAACGGTAACACCTGAAATACATAGGTGACTCCTTCGAACATGAACCCCGTATACTTTCTATGCGGCTCGTACAGTTTTACTTGCCAATATGAACTTGATAAATCTAGAACACTATAGACTGCCCCTGGCGTAATTTCATACATTAATTCAGCTGAGTTGGGAGGGATCACGTGATCCTTCTCCATCTGTTGATTTTAATGTCTAGCGTCTATACATACGCGCGGACTTCCAATTTTCTTTTTGACTACAACTAGGGGGATAACGTATTCAGTTTGCCCCTGACAGATAATCCCCCATTCTTCCATCTCACGAATTTGCTTCCGGACTTCATCGCGGTACACTTGTGGTACGGGGTATGATTTAATAAAAAATGGATTTGAATTTTTCATTTTTATTTCATGAACATACCCCTTGATTTCACCCGGCTTATCCGAAAATAATTCCGTAAATTTACCTATCAATTTTTCCAACTTTTCCCTTTCAGTTTCTTCAAACGAATCTGCTTTACCCACAATTTCTCGCACTGACAATTTAACCTCTTCACCCCTCGCCGTATCTTTTTCCACAACCGTATCTATCTTTCTATTAATTTCAGCCACCGTTTAGCATTCAGTATCCTTCGTCCTTTTTAAATGAAAAAGCCATTAAAACATCATTAAAAAATCCACTAGCCGTAAAAGATTCGAAAGATAACTTAATCTTAAAATCTGTCAACCAATCGCTTCCGAGAATGATACTGTTACTTAATGACGGAACTACTACACAAACGTGCTCAAAGCACACTCCCTCTATGTCGAATTTTAACAAAGCTTGTTGCTTAATTTTCTTCCCTTTTCCCTTAATCGCGCCTACAGCAATTGTATTGCTTACTGGCAAAATTGCAATTTTAGGTTTTATCTTCTGAATTTCGGCAAAGAAATTCAACGACACACATGATAATTGACTCCCACTATCAATCAACACTGACGCTTGTAGATCTTCAACCCTACCTACAACAATCGGCATTACATTTTTCTCCTTACTCAGACTCGAATTTTCCTTCTCAAAAAGCATTTCATTGCTTTCCTCAAACAGAATATTTATAGGCTCTGTTTCATATTCAGATTCTATAAACTCGCCCTGTACTTCCTTAACCTCGTTCACCTTCGACACCTGAATGCAGTTTACATTTCTTTCCTGCGTTCCCGTATTCGAATTTTCCTGTCTTTCCTCTAAGTTCCGATCCCCGGTTTCAACCCGACGATTTTTTCTCCACCCTCCATCTTGATTCTTTTGAAACTCATTTCTAACCAACCTTGGATTAGTACGATATACCTGTACAAATCTTTCGTCTTGCCACATCTCATCTAAATTCCTCAAATAAGATTCCACTTCATCAAGAGTACGAAAACCTCCACTACACAATCCCCTTCTAGTTTCGAAATCAAAATGCGGCGACGCCAACTTAATTATTTCTTGCTCAGCCAACTCATGATCCAAATACTTTGTCTCCTTAATAATTTTCAAAAAATAATCCGCTCTAGATCCCGACTTATATTCCCGAAATTTCAAATTAGCAAATGCCTCGCGACGCTTCTCCGGCCCCCAATACCTCTCTAAAACATCGACTTAAAATCCTCAAACGTTACAAATCTTTCCTTCCTTATAAAAGCCCAATCTGATGCTCCTGCTTTAAGAGCTTTAATACCCATAGAAACCCGTTTATTCTCTGGGACACCAGCTTCTATCATAATTTCTTCTAACTCATTTATAAATACGACAGGGTGTTTTGAATCTCCCGGTCTAAATGATAAGTTTGAACCCCCTAGCTCTCTAAATAATGTAATATAAGACAAATCTCTATTTCGGATATTCGTAGTATTCTTGGGATTAACTTCCGCTTTTACATTCATTTCAAACGCACTATTGTCTGCAATTGACATATTCCTAACACTTTCTTTAATCTCCTTCAAACTAAGTAACATCTGATCACCCATTTGCGCAACGCTGGACGATACATCCCTAGTAATTGAAGTTACATTTTCCTTAACTAATTCCAATGAACAATCGAACTTCTCAACTAACTCGGTATTATTTTTCTGCATCGAATTAATATTATTTGACAAAGCACTGTTGCTTTCTAATAATTGTCTTGTGGTATCAAAACCCACATCACCGTCTTTATTCTGCTTATTTTTATTTTTCTTTGGCGGCATTTTATAACTTTATAAACATCGACCTATTTTTAACAATACAGTCGATACAAAAAGCATGTATTCAACCTCACATAAATTAACGGGTTACTCCATTCAAATATTAAGCAATATAATACATATGCGTCGAGTGAAACACAACGCAACCTTAAATTTTTTTTTAATTAAAATATCAATCGTTAACCTCAATCTCTGCGGTTCCCAGCTACGGTCATAAAACGATAATATCCAACATTCACAGAAACTATCCGGTGTCCTGGCGTCGTTGACGTAATGTAGTTCACACCAGCACTTTACAATCTTGCAGTAACAACACTTTGTAGATAAACAAACGGTCGTTTACCACAAGTCTTTCATAAATTTATTGCATGCATAGAAATAAAACTCCTACCTTATGCAGCCAAACTTTTTTTAAATTTGTTGTTAATTTTCGAATACTCCTTTTGAATTCTGCTTGCCTGAATGAAAATCCAGATACCTTCCTACAGCATGCCCCACTTGAGCGTCAATGTAACGTTTGTTTGTTTTTTTTTGGCCATCGTATGTCAACAGGTGTTAGGCCCGGCGTTAACATACAACAATCAGGGTTCGGCACCAATAAAATAAAACACAATGTAATTATCAAGCATTTACTGTAATTTTCAAGATAACGGAAAATGAATACAGGTAGAAATCAACAACGTAATACTAATGTTATGTAAAATGCTCAACAAGCAAGCCCGCGAATATCAAACTTATCCAATTAACACAATCTGACTAATTAGTTCCTATTCTCAACAACAATAATGATGCGCGGTCGATCACCGCAAGTACAGCCACGCTCCACGACTTTCCGACCAAGACTGTTTTATTTCCGCGCACACTCTTCACATCGGCGCTCCCTTAATCTAACTCCACTATACGGAATCTTATCAGGGCGTACATGTCACATGTCGACGTCTTACAACCGTATAGTAATGTGCTTCACACGTATTCTTTCAGTAATCTTTTCTTTGTTTCCATATTTGTTATCTTTGAACATAGTAGTTGCTTTGGCTTGTTAATTGTGTTAATGTTTATTTTATATCTTTGACACTTTCCGCATCTTGCGTTGGTTGGCTTCATAGGTAGCAGAAATTCTTAACCTTCTGTAAATTCTCGATATCTATTTGTATTCTTGTTTTTGATTTATTTTCCTTTCTTTTGCATTGTTAACCTATTTTTGTTAACTATAAATTCTTCTTAAAGAATATAGTATGTCCGCTCTACCATAAAGGCGGCAGAGCCTCGATAGATCATAAGGGGTTCCTGTTTGACGGTCAAGCCCAGGGTAAAAAGGATGTTGAGTGGTTTTCAGAAAAAAGGGTCCCTCTAAAGACATCTTCCAGCCAGCTAAGCTTCTTCTTCTATCCGAAGATCAGATACGGAAATCTTCGGAAAAAGAAAAAAAATGTACGACGAGCAACGTAAACAAAAATACTTACTTTAATCTCTGCAACCTGGAATGGGAACGACGATCTCGTGCTATCTGAAAATTTAACCACACCTAAACATGTACAAACTAGTCACTTTATAACAAAAAAATTATATGTAAATCCAACTAGTAAAAATTATGCTTTCAAGAAAAACATTTATCTTTAACACTAATAATACCTTTCTTCAGTATTAAAGTTTCATATTTATAAACTGTTTGCTTCTGTAGGATAATTACTGTTGACTTCAAAGAAAGAAAATTTTTGAGACAACTTAATATTTTTTCTATTAATTTTTTTTTTTTAAATATTTATATATACATTGTTTATACAAACTTATTTATACGGAGACTTCCAAAACAGTTCCGTTTTTACTATTTAATATTAATCTCTAATCATTCTTGGAATATTGTTTCATTAATTGCATAAATTACTTCAGTTGTCTTTAAGAAATATATGACTTTTATTTTATGTTACAGTGACTTTATGCTACTAGAATAGGATCCTTTTCAGTGTACAAAAAAATTACATATTCAAAAAAAACAATTCCTCTGGTTATGGTTCTACATTTTTAATTGCTATCTTTAATAAAATCAAAGGTCAAAGAAAACTACTTATGGTCGACATTGAATTATACTTTAGGTGTACTATCACAATGTGTTATACACAATAATTCGGCAAACAATTCTTATCATATCACATGTTCAATAAAGCAAACCTTTTACTACAACTTTGTAACTTCAAACCTAATTTTACAAAAATACTTGGAAAATATTAAGGTCAAATATGCCTTACTCAAATACTAAATTTTCACACTAAACTTTATTTGAAGCAAATTAATTGAGCTATGCACTTTTGCAAAAATATTAAGAATTAATTTTAAATAAATTTGTGTATAGCTACTTCGAAAATTATTTGTGTTTCTTAAATAAAAGTTCCTTCGGAATAGTATAGGTATAAAAATTGAGGACTACTCACCGCTAGCTATCCGTTCGTCTGCCGGTTTTCTTTCTTTTAAAGATTTTTTTAAACAGCTGCGTCCCTATTTTTACCGTTGAACGTGGCTGACGCAGGGGTCCGGAGTTGACCTTCATTCAAAACAAACCCACGTGGGGGTTTCCACTTTCCTGCCTAGCATCAATTAAAGCGGCCTTCCAATTGTGTGCTTGCTTTAAGATTAACGATTGTTTTTTTCTTATAATACATTTTCATTGTTTAATAACGTGTTACTTGAATTTAACATTTTAGAACTCGGAATTAAATTGTCTCCATATTTCATAATTAATTTTTAATCCTTAAAACTCTAAACTAAAAAAAAGAACTTGCGCGTAAAAATATATCTACAACCATTTTTAGGTCGATGCTGTTACCAAAACTAAACTTATAGCACGCGTTGGCTCCACTTAACTAATTTTTGGGACGGCGAGTTTAATTAAAAACGTGCAGGCCCTAGATAATACTGGTATACGGACTACATCTGATATCAAAAATGACCATTTCCACGAGGCAATCTTGGCTATACAAGCATGCGCCGGGAAGGGAGATATCAAATCAAAATACAAACAACTAAAAGTTCACTTAAAGTGTACTTTTGCTATTCTAATGTAGATGGCGTACTATGTATGAATTTATAATAAAAGTTTTCAATAGAAATTTGATATTTATTGACAAGGTGTATTGAATAAAATTATATATTTGAATAACAGCAAATCGTAATTGTTACAGCATACTAGTACTTTAGTTTTATTTTTGTTAATTTTCATACCGTATCTCTCAGTTAGAACTGCTTCCATTTCATTAAAAGTAGCTTATAATTTTTCCTTGCTAGATGCTAATACCACTACATTATCTGCAAATTTACAGTTTTCGGCACATTGGATTTGATTTCTGACTACGAGAGTTTCACCTAACAGATCGCAGAAGTTTTGCAAAGATAGTGATTGCTTTGTTTACGTTTACATGCATGCCACTTATTTTATAACAAAGAATGAAGGTGTGATTTTCCCTTTTTTTTTATAAACATATCATTTTACTGGAAAACTGTATTGAAGACTGAATCAATCGCAAAATACCATAATTAAAAGGGTTGAGCATTAAGGTAAATATTGGAAGATGAAGGGTAGGACAAACTTCAACTTTAAGAACTGTGTATGTTACGTATTAAGAGCGGACTGTAAGGGTTTGTACACTTGATAATTGCGGGTAAAATAGGTAAAACAGAAATGAAAGGAACTTATAAAATCTGTGGTACTCACCGGCACATTAATGTGGGTAACTATAATGAAGACAGTGTGTTAAGCGGCTCGGATTTGGCAGTATGCAGTAGTTCAGGTGATCGGCATGGGATCCTGTTCCTTCGCACACTTACACGAACACGTTTCAATAAACAATAAGAATGTTATACTACACTACACTTGCACACGCGTAAAGGTATTTGACCCACATTTTATATGGAAGGAAAAATGGGTAAATTAATAGGAAATTTTGATTCTTATTGCAATTGTAAACAGTGTAAAAAACACCGGAGTGAATTGGTATTGAGATTTTTTTTGACTCACGTTTCCCTCTACGACGAGTCAGTTCTGTATTCCTCTGGTCCCTTTTATTTCATGTGGTAATCGGTGTAAACTAATTACATTGCTTCTGTTGCTCTTTCCTTTGTCTGCCAGGTATACTGTAACACATTCACACGAGTTCAAAAACCGAAACCCCAGTAAATTATCCTAATAGTTATAAATTGATAAAGCAGGTTAAAACTTAGCAACTGTTTGTACTATGCAAAATGTGGGAACACCTAACCACTCTAGCGCGCTGCAATACCCTTGTTCTGAACCTTATGAGAGTTTAAGTCATACAATCCATGAGAACGAAAAAAGTAGAGAGTGTCATGAAACATTTTAACCTATAAAACCCCAGATAATAGTAGGAGGGATCAGATTACGTTGCAACACGTCACAGTTTCTTCAGCAGAGTTGCTAAGTCGTATAACCTTAATCATCGCCGTGTTGGAAGGTGTTGCTAAGTCAGTAAATAAATGGACTATATTAAAAGTTAGAATTGCGTGTAAACAGGTGTCAAGTGCGAGTATTATCGCAAATGTAAAAATTCCTGTTAAAAATCGCGAAAGTGACCTGTGAGGAAGCTTTCCTTCCACATCATGTTGGAAAAATTAATTTGCTGCAAACATTTTTTGCACTGGAAATCGACAGAGTGTTTACAAGGGATAAATAAACATAACTGTAGGTAACTAAATTTGTTTTCTAATTTGAAAGCGTTGCATGCTATTATTTAGTAATTGTGATTGATGGTAGTAAAAAGAGTACAAACAGCGTATTATTAAAAGGACGATTACGTTGGTGCATACTTATGTAAAGCGAATGGTAGAAACATAATTCTTCATACGTAATAGCTCATTATTGTAAAGGGAAATAGTAATTATAAATTTAATTAGTTGGCTATCATTGATAAATTCAAGTGGTTTTTCTTAGTTGCACGCAAATTTGGCTAAAGTAGGAGTAGATCTATTATTATTTTTTTGTTTTTTGTTGTTATTTATTGCAATACCTATATTTGCTAGTATAGGTTAGGTATACCAGCTGTGCAGTTTTTGTTTTATTATTTGAGTATAAAGTAAGACTAGTAAAAGGAAGCGATAAGGGTGTGAGTAAGGCTGTATCAACCTCTAGCAGCAGCAAGCACCATTAAATCGTCATTCAAAACACCCATCTTTCGAGAAGGCGTTATTAACATTATCTGGGTGGCTTGCCGCTCAACAGTTTTCCTTTAAACAAAGAGTTCAAAGACCTTTCTGGGTAGGTGTAAGAGTATTTAGTAAAGCTGTTACAATTTGTATACCTCTAAAAAGATTTGCATTTGCTTTTATAGAAGCCATTCCTCACCACTGAGAGCCATCTGGTGCACTATTTACTCTTACGTCACTTCGCTTTTGTACAGTAAATTAACTCAGGTAATCAACGTCAATCTAGTACGTAACAGGTCTGCGTAATGTACAGGGTACTCTTTTTAACGCAATAAAGTCGATAGCGACTATCAACATATCCAAAAGTGTCCCATTTCAAAAGCATTTCAGTTTAAAGAGCATCATTGCGTAACCCTATCTGTAATTATTGAGACCTCTTTTAACACAACTAATGATATATCATTTAAAAGAATCGAAATACGTGACAGGATGTATAACCTTAAAATGTCCGTGTGTTTAAATAACGTTGGTAAGTTATAAGTTTTATTCACCAATTTCTTTAGTGTCTGCTGTTCTTAAAAGTTTCCTCTAAATATCGAGCTGCAATATAAAGCAAAAAACAGTAGACGACTTTCAACATTTTTTTACTACCTTTCCTGCATTAAGTATTTAACCATCTGATAAAGAAAACTATTTAGACCGCCATTGTATCGACGAACATGAAAAGGGATTCTTATCCAAACTGCCTCCTAATGGTGTCCTACAGTTGATTTTATCAAGCGCGTCGTATACATTATATATTAAGATGTGAAACTGAATATTCCGAACAACACTGTATTTAATGTCAAATAATATTAAAAATGACTACTAAATAATAAATCCATTCGTGATACATTTATCCACACGCGGAGGTGCGTGTTAGATTGCCTTAGATTTTGTTTGATGATAACGAAGACATAATCACTGTCTTATATTATATGCGACACCGGAATCTGAAATTGCTACATTTATGAAAAAGTAATAAAAAGTGTACGCTCGATATGGTTTATATATTTAATAAGCAAACACAAGAACTTAAACTGAAATGATAGCTGAATTTGTTCAGTGAAGGCTAACTTTTCAACAGTCCTGGATTTAGATATACGTAGCTCATGAGCAACAATATTTTTGCCATCCTTTCGAACTCTATTGCCTCCGTTCACCGCACGTAGATACTCCTAATATTAACGAACATATAGATAATACAAAAATTAATACACTAGTAATGTAAAGAAATTTTTTCAGCAGTATTACAAAACAAGTACTTTCAAAAAATTAATAAAAAATTAAAAAATACTGCGTCTAATATAAAGAAATAAACATGACACTTAGTAAAAATAATTAAATAATTAAAGTAATTAAAGTTATTAAGAGGGAAACTTTGTTTTACTCACAGTTATTTTTTATAACAGTTATAAAACATGTCTACATCATTTTGTTTTCCACCTTACTTAAAGTCGGTTTGACGCCGCTCTTAACTTCTTTTCTATTCTGTGCTAATCTAAAAAGTTCTACATACCCTTCACAACCTAAATTTCTAATAATTTGACTAATATAGCTTGGTCTAGGTCTTCCTATACTCCTCTACATTTTTCTTATATACCTGGCTCTGTATAGATATTAGCAACCTGATGGTTGTTAAAGAACTCCCACATATTCACATGATTCCCATTTATAAAGAAATATAATATTACCTGGTTATCCAGTCCAAAAAGGGAAAAGTGTTAAATTATATGTTATGGTAAGGCTTAAGCAATGAATCGCTGCCAACATGCCAGACTGCTAACTAATGTGAGTTATGTCATGGTGACATTTAGTTAACTGATTTGTATTTTTTTTTTGTTTTGGAACTAAATTAAGATCGGTTTGACGCAGCTCTAAATTCTTTGCTATTCTGAGCTAGTCTAAAATGGTCTACATACCCTTCACAACCTAAATCTCTAATAATTTGACTAATATATCTTTGTCTAGGCCTTCCTACTCTATTTTTATTTGGTAGTCTTGTTGTAAATCGGTCACTAACTATACTATTGCGGACATTTGTTCTACTATTGCGCAATCGTTAAAACCGCGTAATTCCTATAACACGTATCACCACGTTTTAAGTATTGGGCAATAGTCATATTTTCATACACATTTAAAACCAAATCACCTACACAATATAAGTAAAACTGTTACTCACTTGTATAGTATTTTGTAACTAAATCTCAGGATCCATGTTTATGGGTAGATTACCCCATTGCTGAGTCAAATTGCCAATCCGTCTATTCTGGGTCTTCTAAGCTCGTAGGTGGAACGACAAGGTTACAGGTAGGAGGAACGTTAAGGCAAGATAAGGAACCTACCCCGCTAAAAAGAAAGACACCAACACCACACAGATAGAAGTTCTTGGCTTCAGGCCTCGTAGCTTAATGGCGTCCCTTCACACTACCTGCACCTGCGCATTCTTTTGCGCAAACGCAACTGTCCGGAATGACCGTAATTAACAAGTTCATTTAAAAATATCCACAGGAATTTATTTACAAATTATAACTAACCCTAAGGCATGTACATTGCCAATTTTGGCATGTAACAGTCTATAACCTAAGATCTTACTAATTAGTCCCTCATGTCTTAACTTGTGCCCTATCATTCTATCTCTCCTGACCTTTAATTGTTTCCACGCACAGGGTTCCTCATCTATTCTTCTATAAACATCATCATTTGTTATTCTATCTGTCCAACTAATCTTTAACATTCTCATATAACAGCAAGTTTCAAAAACTTTTTCTTATCTACCTTTTTAATTGTCCAAGTCTCACTACGGTATAATAGAACGCTCCATACGTACGACTTTAAGAAACTTTTTCTATTGTCTAGACTAATACTATTAGCAATTAGTAAATATTTCTTTTTTTAAAATATTTTTCTAGCTTGAGCTATTCTAGCTACTATATCCTTTCTGCTACGCCCGTCCTTTGTAATTATACTACCTAAATAGCAAACTTCAAGTACCTCCTCTTACTCGGTATTACCTATTTTTAATTTCGGTTTAGAACTAGGCGGTAACTCACTTGTCATTATCTTTGTCTTTCCTGAGTTAATTCTCATATTATAGTTACTCTGTAGTATCTCATCTAGAATATTAAAAACTCTCCTAACTCTTTTCTAAACTCTGCTATAATGGCTATATCATCTGCAAAACGTAACACGTCTATTTTCTCTCCCTGTACACCAATACCTATCTCTTTTCTCTCTCTAGCTAAGTTTAAAGCTTCCTCAATATAAACATTAAAAATCAAGGGAGACAGTATACAGCCCTGTATAGCACTATTGCAAGTCTTAGCTTCCTTTTCTATTTCATCAAATCTAATTATTACGCTTTGATTTTTATATAGACTGTAAATAATTTTTCTATCTCTATGACAGATCCCTATTTTTCGCAAAATCCTGAACACAACAATCCAATTAACCCTATCAAATGCTTTTTCTAAATCTGCAAACGCGAAATGAGTATTTTAATTTTTTTGTAACCTTTTTTCGATAATTACCCTAATCATTAGTATCGGTTCACTAGTCCCTCTGTCTTTACGAGAACCATATTAGTCTTTGCCTAAATAATTTTTAGTCAAAGCTTCCACTCTATTTTTAATCATTATTGTTAATATTTTGAAAGCGTGGGAAGTTAAACTAACCGTTCTAATATTCTCACACCTATCAGCTCCTGACTTTTTGAGATTGGGATAATAATATTTTTTTCAAAATCTATTGGGACCTCACCTGTGTCATATATTACTTTTACTAGTTCATATAATCTGTCTAAAGTTTTCTGACTTGCATATTTTATTAATTCTTCGGGTATATCGTCTATCCCCGGCGCTTCATTTAGTTTAATATCCCTATCAGCTCTATCAAATTTTTCTCTTAATATTGAGAAACAAATTTCTACATCCTCTTCTCTAACTGATCTATACCGTCTACCTTATATACATCTTTTAAATATATTTCCCATCCATCTGCTACCTAAACTTTATTTATTAGAAGCTCGTTGTTCTTATCTTTAATACCATTATATTATCTCCTATCTTTCCCGAAAAATTTTTTAACTGCCCTGTAAGCCCTGTCTGTCTTACCTACCCTCAAATCATCTTGTATTCCCTTACAATTCTCCTCCATCCATTTATTTCTAGCTCTTCTACACTCATGTACTATCTTATTTCTAACTCTATTAAATTTTTGCTTACTTTCACTATTCAGTTCTCTGAATGATTTAAGCTTTCTTCTATTCTCTATTAAATCTAATATCTCATTGTTACTCAGGGTTTTCTCGCTTCTACTTTTTTCTTACCTTAAGTCTGTGTTGCTGTATCATGTTCAGCCCTTTTTATTTCTTTCCATCTATTTTCTACGTTCCCTCCTATAGCTATCTCTTTGATCTTTTTATCTAATACTTGTTTATATTCCTCCTTTACCTCACTATCATTAAGCTTACCTAGATCCCATCCTTCCCTCTTAGCTTTTCTCAATTTTTTGAATTTTAAGTTACACTTCATTTTAACTAAGTTATGATCGCTATCTATGTCAGCCACTAGATAACTACAACAGTTTTAACTTGGTTTCTAAATCTTTGTTTAACTAGAATATAATCTATTTGGTATTAGCCCTATCATATGGCGCTTTCCAGGTATATCTTCTTCTAACTTGTTGTTCGAATAGGGTGTTTACAGTTACTAATCTATGTTCTTGGCAAAACTCAACTAATCTTTCTCCTCTATCATTTTGTCTACCAAACCCAAATTTTCCTACCATTTTTCCCTCACTACCTTCTTCCAGTGACGCATTGAAATTTCCCATAACTATTAAATTCTCATTTCCCTTTACCTTTCTCACTATACTATTTATATTCTCGTATACCTTTTATACTTCCTCATCCTCGTACTGAGTTGTTGGCATGTAAACCTGTTCTAAAACAGTGTCTGTGGGTTTCGTACTTAATCTACGTCCTAATCTTTTACCTAACACTATTCCTACGCCTGCCTGTCCATTAGTTGAAGAAGTTGTAATTATTCTATAATTATCTTTTCAAAACTCATTACTATTTGGCCATCTCACCTCACTAATACCTAAAATGTCTAGATTTTCCTTTCTCATTTCGACTAATAAATTCGTTAATTTATCTACTCTAAGTAATGACCTTAACTTTAAGTCCCTATCACTAAATTGAACCATCATCATCATCATTTTGTTTTCGACCTTACTTAAGGTCGGTTTGACGCAGCTCTAACTTCTTTTCCATTCTGTGCTAATCTAAAAAGCTCTACATACCCTTCACAACCTAAATTTCTAATCATTTGACTAATATAGTTTGGTCTAGGTCTTTCTATATCCTTCTATCTTTTTCCTATCTACCCGGCTCTACATAGATATTAGCAACCTGATGGTTGTTAAAGAACTCCAACATGTTTACATGATTCCCATTTATAAGGAAATGAAATATAACCTGGTTATCCGCTTCAAAAAGGAAAAGTGTTAAATTATATGTTATGGTAATGCTTAAGCAACGAATCGCTGCCAACATGCCAGACCGCTACCTAATTGTGAGTTATGTCATGGTGACATTTAGTTACCTGATTTTTATTTTTTTTGTTTTGTTTTCGAACTTACTTAAAGTCGGTTTGACGCAGCTCTAAATTCTTGTCTATTCTGAGCTAGTCTAAAAAGGTCTGCATACCCTTCACAAACTAATCTCTAATAATTTGACTAATATAGCTTTGTCTAGGCCTTCCTACTCTATTTTTATTTGGTAGTCTATAATCTAAGACTTTACTACATAGTCCCTCATGTCTTAACTGGTGCTCTACCATTCTATCTCTCCTAACCTTCAATTGTTTCCACATACAGGGTTCCTCACCTATCCTTCTATAAACTTCCTCGTTTGTTACTCTATCTGTCCAGCTAATCTTTAACATTCTCCTATAACACCAAGTTTCAAAAGCTTCTATCTTTTTCTTATCTACTTCTTTAATTGTCCAAGTCTCACTACCGTATAGTAGAACGCTCCATACGTACGACTTTAAAAAACTTTTTCTATTATCTAAACTAATACTATTAGCTATTAGTAAGTTTTCTTTTAAAACATTTTTCTAGCTTGAGCTATTCTAGCTACTATATCCCTTCTGCTGCGTCCATCCTTTGTAATTATACTACCTAAATAGCAAAATTCATCTACCTCCTCTAACTCGGTATTACCTATTTTTAATTTTGGTTTAGAACTAGGCTGTAACTCACTTGTCATTATCTTTGTCTTTACTGAGTTAATTCTCATACTATAGTTACTCTGTAGTATCTCATCTAAAATTATTAAAAACTCTCCTAACTCTTTTCTAGACTCTGCTATAATGGCTATATCATCTGCAAAACGTAACATGTCTACTTTCTGTCCCTGTACACTAATACCTTTCTCTTTTCTCTCTCTAGCTAAGTTTAAAGCTTCCTCAATATAAACATTAAAAATCAAGGGAGAAAGTATACAACCGTGTCTAACACCATTTCTAATTTTAGCTTCCTTTTCTATTTCATCAAATCTAATTACTACACTTTGGTTTTTATATAGACTGTAAATAATTTTTCTATCCCTATGAGAGATTCCTATTTTTTGCAAAACCCTGAACATAACAATCCAATTAACCCTATCAAATGCTTTTTCTAAATCTACAAACGCGAAATGAGTCTTTTTATTTTTTTGTAACCTTTTTTCGATAATTACCCTAATCATTAGTATCGGTTCTCTAGTCCCTCTGTCTTTACGAGAACCATATTGGTCTTTGCCTAAATAATTCTCAGTCAAAGCTTCTACTCTATTTTTAATCATTATTGTTAATATTTTGGAAGCGTGGGAAGTTAAACTAACCGTTCTAAAATTCTCACACCTATCAGCTCCTGATTTTTTGAGATTGAGATAATAATATTTTTTTCAAAATCTATTGAGACCTCACCTGTGTCATATATTACTTTTACTAGTTCATATAATCTGTCTAAAGTTTTCTGACTTGCATATTTTATTAATTCTGCGGGTATCTCGAATATATCCCCGGCTCTTCATTTGGTTTAATATCCCTAACAGCTCTATCAAATTTCTCTCTTAATATTGAGAACCCTATTTCTACATCCTCTTCTCTAACTGATCTATATCGTCTACCTTATATACATCTTCTAAATATCTTTTCCATCCATCTGCTACCTCAACTTTATTTATTAGAAGCTCATTGCTCTTATCTTTAATACCATTATATTATCTCCTATCTTTCCCGAAAAACTTTTTAACTGCCCTGTAAGCCCTGTCTGTCTTACCTACTCTCAAATCATCTTGTATTCCCTTACAATTCTCCTCCATCCATTTATTTCTAGCTCTTCTACACTCATGTACTATCTTATTTCTAACTCTATTAAATTTTTGCTTACTTTCACTATTCAGTTCTCTGAATGGTTTAAGCTTTCTTCTATTCTCTATTAAATCTAATATCTCATTGTTACCCAGGGTTTTCTCGCTTCTACTTTTTTTCTTACCTTAAGTCTGTGTTGCCGTATCATGTACAGCCCTTTTTATTTCTTTCCATCTATTTTCTACGTTCCCTCCTATAGCTATCTCTTTGATCTTTTTATCTAATACTTGTTTATATTCCTCCTTTACCTCACTATCATTAAGCTTACCTAGATCCCATCCCTCCCTCTTAGCCTTTCTCAATTTTTTGAATTTTAAGTTACACTTCATTTTAACTAAGTTATGATCGCTATCTATGTCAGCCTCTAGATAACTACGACAGTTTTAACTTGGTTTCTAAATCTTTGTTTAACTAGAATATAATCTATTTGGTATTAGCCCTATAATCTGGCGCTTTCCAGGTATATTTTCTTCTAACTTGTTGTTCGAATAGGGTGTTTACAGTTACTAATCTATGTTCCTGACAAAACTCAACTAATCTTTCTCCTCTATCATTTCGTCTACCAAACCCAAATTTTCCTACCATTTTTCCCTCACTACTTTCTTCCAGTGACGCATTGAAATTTCCCATAACTATTAAATTCTCATTTCCCTTTACCTTTCTCACTATACTATTTATATTCTCGTATACCTTTTATACTTCCTCATCCTCGTACTGAGTTGTTGGCATGTAAACCTGTTATAAAACAGTGTCTGTGGGTTTTGTACTCAATCTAGGTCCTAATCTTTTACCTAACACTATTCCTACGCCTGCCTGTCCATTAGTTGAAGAAGTTGTAATTATTCTATAATTATCTTTCCAAAACTCATTACTATTTGGCCATCTCACCTCACTAATACCTAAAATGTCCAGATTTTCTTTTCTCATTTCGACTAATAAATTCGTTAACTTATCTACTCTAAGTAATGACCTTACATTTTAAGTCCCTATCACTAAATTGAACCATCATCATCATCATTTTGTTTTCGACCTTACTTAAGGTCGGTTTGACGCAGCTCTAACTTCTTTTCCATTCTGTACTAATCTAAAAAGCTCTACATACCCTTCACAACCTAAATTTCTAATCATTTGACTAATATAGTTTGGTCTAGGTCTTCCTATATCCTTCTATCTTTTTCCTATCCACCTGGCTCTACATAGATATTAGAAACCTGATGGTTGTTAAAGAACTCTAACATGTTTACATGATTACCATTTATAAGGAAATGAAATATAACCTGGTTATCCGCTTCAAAAAGGAAAAGTGTTAAATTATATGTTATGGTAAGGCTTAAGCAACGAATCGCTGCCAACATGCCAGACCGCTACCTAATTGTGAGTTATGTCATGGTGACATTTAGTTACCTGATTTTTATTTTTTTTGTTTTGTTTTCGAACTTACTTAAAGTCGGTTTGACGCAGCTCTAAATTCTTGTCTATTCTGAGCTAGTCTAAAAAGGTCTGCATACCCTTCACAACCTAAATCTCTAATAATTTGACTAATATAGCTTTGTCTAGGCCTTCCTACTCTATTTTTATTTGGTAGTCTATAATCTAAGACTTTACTACATAGTCCCTCATGTCTTAACTGGTGCCCTACCTTTCTATCTCTCCTGACCTTCAATTGTTTCCACATACAGGGTTCCTCACCTATCCTTCTATAAACTTCCTCGTTTGTTACCCTATCTGTCCAGCTAATCTTTAACATCTTTAACATCTAAAGTTTTCTGACTTGCATATTTTATTAATTCTGCGGGAATATCGTCTATCCCTGGCGCTTTGTTTAGTTTAAGATTCCAAACAGCTCTATCAAATTCCTCTCTTAATATTGAGAACCCTATTTCTACATCCTCTTTTTGGTCGTTCTCTAACTCATCCATATCGTCTCCCTTATATAAATCTTCTAAATAACTTTTCCATCTATCTGCTACCTCAACTTTATTTATTAGAAGCTCATTATTCTCGTCTCTAATACCATTATATTTTTTCCTATCTTCCCCAAAAAACTTTTTAACTGCCCTGTATGCCCTGTCTGTCTTACCTACTCTCAAATCATCTTGTATTCCCTTACAATTCTCCTCCATCCATTTATTTCTAGCTTTTCTACACTCATGTACTATCTTATTTCTAACTGTATTATATTTTTGCTTACTTTCACTATCCAATTCTCTGAAAGGTTTAAGCTTTCTTCTATTCTCTATTAAATCTAATATCTCCTTTGTTACCCAGGGTTTTCTCGCTTCTATTTTTTTCTTACCTTTAGTCTGTGTTGCTGTATCATGTACAGTCCTTTTTATTTCTTTCCATCTATTTTCTACGCTACCTCCTATAGCTGTCTCTTTGATCTTATTATCTAATACTTGTTTATATTCCTCTTTTACCCTACTATCATTAAGCTTACCTAGATCCCATCTTTTACCCTTTCTCAATGTTTTGAATTTTAGTTTACTCTTCATTTTAACTAAGTTATGATCGCTATCTATGTCAGCCCCTGGATAACTACGACAGTTTTTAACTTGGTTTCTAAATCTTTGTTTAACTAAAATATAATCTATTTGGTATCACCTGGCGCTTTCCAGGTATAACTTCTCCTAACATGTTGTTCGAATAGGATGTTTACAGTTACTAATCTATGTTCCTGGCAAAACTCAACTAATCTTTCTCCTCTATCATTTCGTCTGCCATACCCAAATTTTCCTACCATTTTTCCCTCACTACCTTCTCCCACTGACGCATTAAAATCGCCCATAACTATTAAATTCTCATCTCCTTTTACTTTTTACTATACTATTTATATCCTCGTATACCTTTTCTACTTCCTCATCCTTGTACTGAGTTGTTGGCATGTAAACCTGAACTAAAACAGTGTCTGTGGGTTTTGTACTCAATCTAACCATAATTATTCTATCACTAAATTGTAAGTACTCTTTAACTTTATGCCCTAATCTTTTACCTAACACTATTCCTACCCCTGCCTGTCCATTAGTTGAAGAAGTTGTAATTATTCTATAATTATCTTTCCAAAAGTCATTACTATCTGGCCATCTCACCTCACTAATACCTAAAATGTCCAGCTTTTCCTTTCTCATTTCGACTAATAAATTTGTTAACTTATCTACTCTAAGTAATGACCTTACATTCCAAGTCCCTATCACTAAATCGAACTGTTGTTTTATATTCTTACGATGACGAGCCCCAAGTACGCCCTACCGGAGATCCGAATGAGGGAGTATTTTACCTCCGGACAAGAATTTTACTTGTGAGCTTTCCATCATATGTATTTCGTGTTTTAGGCCACGCACACCTGGGAAATATTGTGGTAGGCTCCCATATCTTTCCACAACGCAGTTTTTAAAGATTTTAGCAGAAAGCCGTATCCGTCACGGCCAACCCCCAACAGGCTTGTAAATTGAACCGTTGTTTTAAATTCTTACGATGACGAGCCCCAAGTACTCCCTTCCGGAGATCCGAAAAAGGGGGTATTTTACATCCGCACAAGAATTTTACTGTGAGCTCTCCATCATACATAGTTCGTGTTTTAGGCCACGCATACCTGGGAAATATTGTGGTAGGTTCCCATATCTTTCCACAACGCTTTTTAAAGATTTTAGTAAAAAGCCGTATCTGTCACGGCCAACCCCCAAAAACCTTATAAATTATTGAAGATCGCCCGAGACCAACCGACTTTGCTTCAATATCTTTTAGTTAGCAAGGCTGCTGCCGCTTGCTGCGCCTTTTAATCGCCTTTTACGATAAGGAGGCTTACTATAGTAGTATTCTTTGTCCCCTACTATAGGATAATAAAACAAGTACTTTTAATAAATTATTTAAAGGATCAAAAAATCTTACGTCTAGCCTTATTCTGAGCAAATGCTTCAATAACACTTTTAAACGAGGTTGTCCACTTGCTACTTTCAGGTATCTAGATAATTTTGCTTTAAATTTTATATCTTCTATTTTTCCCACTGTTATTTTGCATGCTAGTAGCGGATTTGTTTCCCTTTTTATTTTTAATCGATCATTTGTCTAAACGTTCGATAGAATTTTAATAAACATTAGTTACAAAGTTAAATTTGTTGAATCTATTCTATTTTAATAACGTGCTACACCTAGGATTTTTTTTTCAAAGTATGGAGTAAAAATTCTTGCAAATTGGGTTCGCTAAAATAAGTTTAGAACGAGTTGTTTGTCAAAACATTTGTCTAAGAAACCTGCTAATGAGCAGGAAATCTGTTTAAACACCTGCATTTCTTAAATAAATTATGAACAATGTCACGAATGGGTCCTTGTTCACTTTATTAATAAATACGTGAACTACCTAATAACCAATGAAAAACACTTACTTACACTAAATGGCTTTAACGACATTAATGATTAATAAACTTGGTCAACAATGAAATTAGAACTCAACAAACAAATAACTAGAGTCACAGAAGGTGGCATTTTTAACAAACAAAATAGTTACTAATCTTAATAATACTAAAATTTAAAATAAATAACCGCGAACGTTACAAGACGCCCTCGTTCGATGGTTGTCTAACCCGCACTCCTGTCCTCACCACGTGCACTTTAAGGGTTCGCACCACAGTCAGGGGAGTACCTGCTACAAAAACTCTCAACACAAACGATTAAAATATTAAGATTACTAGTTTTAGAGTTTTTGTTACATGCACAAAGAAAAAGAAAATTTTGTTTCAGGGATTAATTTTGTCGAATAGTGAATCATATTAAGTTCTAAAGTGTATATATTTTTCCTTTGTCATTATACAAATCTTTGTCAATTTCGTTTGTCTCATTCAAGTAGAATGGTATTAAAGAAAAAAAGGGGCGTAATTTCTTTGTTATCTTATCGTTGTACACTCTGTGCGGATTAGACTGAGCTAGTCAAGGCATATTTAAAATTTAAGTTGTTCAGAAACACTGTAACGTATTTTTTCGAATGGGCGCCAGTGTAACGTTGTTTTTTTTTTTTTAATTCTTACTTGCACCACGTTGTGTGCCAGTGAAGCGTATTTTCTAATCTATATCTGACTCTAGACGTTGGGCGCTAGTGGAACGAAGTTTTCCGACATAACTAGGGGTCTATTCCTTGGGTAGAGCTATGAGAAATGGGGGGGTAAGTCGAAATCTGTTTGTAATTCAAACTCAAACTAAAACAAATAGGCGCCACCAAGTCCGCACTTATTCACGATAATGGCAGGGCATATTTCTAAGGGCGGACGTGGAGACCCAAAAAAAAAAAGACCGCCTTCGATGACAAAAACCTGTCTTAATAAAATAAGACGCTGTTCCTGTAAGAAATTATAATACTTAGGTTAATAAAAAAAGGGTGGAACACTATTTGTGTCCCGCAAATATACATAAAGAAGTATTAAAAAGATATTTTCTATATAAAGTTGGCATCAAAATTTTACTCTTAAAGATATTAGCTTTCAGTGGTTAGGTTTGATCATATTTGATCAAAATAAAAAACTTTAATCTTGAACCAATAATTTACTAAAAAGAATCTCTTTTAAAATAAAATGCAATGCAACAAAATTTAATAACTAATTGAATTACTTCGTGAATTTTAAATTAAGGTTTATCAAAATTATCCATAATCAAATATTTTACAGCATAGTGTAAACTTGTTACACAAAGATACTCCAACCCGCGCAGATCTGCTCAGGCCGATTACATTACAAATGTTACTATTCAAGTTTTCCTCTTTAAGTTAAAAGTACTAGTTTTAGTTTCAAATAAAAATGATCACAAAAATATTCTTGTTTACAAAAGTTGTGCTAACGCTGTTCTAAGCATTTGCTCTCAAGGATACATCTGTCAGCAGTATACTACAGAAAAATAAGTGACGTTAGTAACACCTGTTGTTGTAACTAACAATTTATACTGAAGCAACGTGTTGTTTTTTAAAACATCAAATTATAGAACTTTAATTTCGACACTGGAAATTCCAGCTCAGCAATAGTTGAAAGAAATATCATATTCGTGCTTTTACACATAAGAACAAATTAGCGTGTTTCTAATTTGAAACACGAAAAATTACTTAAAGCTAACTACAAACCAAAGACTGCTTTTCCCGCCTGAATGAGGTACTTGTTACATCATGCGATATTCACTGCATGTAGTATGAACTCAGCTCATCCTAGACAGCTTCTGTCCCAGGTGTAGAATTACATACAAAGTAGCATCTTTACGCTGTATCACCAAGTGATCTTCTTTAAATTGGTTAAACTTTCCATCCTCTAAGTTGCATTTTACACGTCGTAAAACAAAGTAGTTTTCTTAAAATCGATTAAATTTACTAATTTCAAAGTGCATGGTTAATTGTAGCAATGTGTCTCGTCGCGCTAAACAAATTATTTCAAATTAAACAAGATAATAACTTTTATACGTTACCAACCGCTATTCAAGAATGTCCTCACTCATCAAAATTGATACGCAAATTACCGGCCTGCGTTCTTTCATACATCTTGTCTCTTCTTCCACGTATGGCCGAGTGATTATCAAACTCGCTCGGGCGACCGGAGGGTCCAAGGCGGCGGTTGTCAAACCTAAACGCGCCTGCGAATGGCTGTAGAAGACACAGATATCCAACCACAAATAGAATAACAAATAAAGATGCTGCTTTAACGTATTACTTTACTTGTTAAATGTATTTTAACATTATTTTAATAAAAGTGTATTATTATTCTCGCTCTTTGATGGAGGGATTTAATAACCAAAAATAAAATTATTAAAAGTGTCTTATTATCCTCGCACTTTGATGAAGGGATTTATTAACTAACAATAAAATTGTTACAACACAAAGCGGTGGCGGGCTGTAGGATGCTGAACTTTAATTACATCGGCGTGCAACGTAATCATAGCAATATATATATATATATATATATATATATATATATATTGTTGTGGATTCAAAGGGTTAAATTTGGGGTAAACAATAAAATTTTAACCACCCTGTATAGAGAAAAAAACAAATTATTTACGCGCAAAATTTATTTAATTCATTTAGGGAGAACGGACAAGTGATGTATTTTTATAATTAATAATTGAAAAGTTAAACGTACATAAAGAAAAACAGTTTAAAGCAAATAGAATATGCATAATTAATTTTAATTCATTTTAATTCAACACGTAAAAGCATAGGAAAACCCACTATTGTAGGAAAATCAATAATTCCAAGGCAAAAGTTTTCTTAGTAACAAGGAAACGTCAGTTGTATCGGATACGACGAAATATAAAATCTAAGAATTGTTGTGGTAAACGGTTGATAATTAACGAATACCTGCGTTTTTAAAAAAGGTTGCATTCGTCGAATTTATGAGCATATTAATACATGACTTTATATAAAATATTTTCAACCGTCAGTTTAGTTTGAACGACAAGCTAACAAAGTTCCTAAAGAGCAAGGGACATGCACAATCGGATATATACTACAGATAGAGACAAGGATAAAAGCATTGATATTGAAAACGCACGTACTAATACATGTAGAGTGGAGATGAGCTGTCAGCAATATCGATTTTCTATAAGTCAAGTGGGGTTTTGAACGCGACAGCAGACATGCATCAGACAGAGATAAAGATAGTATAGGCGGAGTTTTATGACGACAGAGTAAATTATCATTGGTTAAGAACCGACAGTTTTACAAACATAGACAAACGCGACAGTTGGGAGCGATTTTGGATACGTACGGCACGGAAATGGCATAAATTTCAGGAATTTTCAACACGGTTGTATCAAAATTTGTAGAATTTAAATTTGAAAATAAGCTTTACAAGTGAAGTGTGTCCGGGCGTAGCATTTTGAACTAATATAAATACTGAACGGTAATTATTAAGGCTCTCTCTGTCTTCTCGTTGCTTTTATACTACTTTACTACGATAGACCAACATTATAGTAGAGTTTTGTTTATGTGAGTATTAGATATGTTCATAATACAGTAAATGTAGTGCTAGCACGTTTAAATGAGTAGTAGTGGCCTTCTATTTATTAATGCTAAATACGAGTAGTGTATATTAAATTAATAGAGATCTGGCTACTACTACACTAAGCTAGAAAATCAATAAATAGAAGCATAATATACGTGGGTAAGCATCACAACAACCAGGATTGTATGCTGTTATGGAATGGTACTTTGAAACGAGGCGCTTGCTCGCAAATGGGTTAGCGTCTGTGAATCCGTTGTGTATCACAGCGCATGTTCACGAAGCCAAGGGATTCTTGTGATCGTAGTCGAGGGAATGGAAGCCTGAAGCATTCTCCAGGTAATTGATTTCAAATTTGTATTGTCTGATGAACTTTCGTAAAATTTTGGTGCTGTGTGAGTGAATTTTGGGGTTTATTTATGGTTATATTTACTGATTAGAAAAGATACATGTACTGGACAATTTATTGGGGTTATTTAAATATTGAAAAGTGTATTTAAAACTTACTAAATTTTATTCTGAATATAAACTAGATTGTAAAGGGTAAACGGGTCTATCAATTTTGTATTAATTTATGCAAGGTAAAAGGCATATACTAGATAAACTGGGTTATTATGAGCTCACCATACTCCAGGGTTCAGTCAATGTAGGGTAATTGTGGGGACCTTCTACTGATATCTCATTAAATTTGTTTGCAAATAAGTAGAAAATCAAGGACTTTAAAAACATATCACATTTTGAGTTGGTAATTAGTGTACCAAACTGGTTCTATACATGTGAATAATTTGTTTGTTAAGGATGGTCTCGGGCCCGACGCAGAAAGGTAACCGGCCCGGCCCAAGGCCCGGCCCGAAATGAAAATTGACGGCCGGCCCGAAGTTTCGGGCCGGCCCGACTTTTATTCGGCGAATGAGAAGATATTTTTTTCTGTTGTGTTCAACAAGTAACTATCATTCTTTTGTTTAATTTAAGAGTATATGATATTGAATTACAATCAAGATACTTGTGGAACATATTGTAGTATATCATTTGATTTTTGATTCTGTTACGTACCTAGACGTAGCCGGAAGAAAAGTAAGTACCAGGCTAACTATTAAACGCGGAGAGTGGGGGGGGGATTTGCCTACATACCAAAAGGAAACAAAAAACACATTGCCCTCGATGATCTATTAACAAATAAAAATAAATAACGGATTCTGTACAAACAAGCAAGAGCAATAAATTAAGCGTTACTATTTGAAAGCAAACAGTTAGGTGATATGAACAATTTAGTACATTAGATACGAAGTGCGCATATCGTATTTACACAAAATAAAATTAATCAGTAGTAAATAAACCTGTGAGAGCTTTTGTCAAGCATTATTAAAGTTTCACCTAATACTTTTTGAAAAATAACTAATTAGTAGGAAAGAATTAACGTGTGGGAGCTTTTGTCAGATATCTTTTAAATCGTACATAGTACCGTTTGTAAAATAAACTAATCAGTACAAAGGAATAAGCGTGTGTCTGTCCAATACTTTTAACACAGGTACATCACACATGTAGAGCGATAATATCGATTAGCAGCAACGAACAATAGTTCTACAATGTGACGTTTCTTGTCACATAACTACACCAAATGTTGATACGGAATATCCCATTGACACAACACACAAAAGGAAACGAGTTGCATACCTGTAGGTGTCCGGATACTTAGCTTGAAAACCGTCGAGAGTGAGTCAACACAGAAACGCCGCGGTGTTCAGGATTCATTCACCCTGGCATCGTAACTACAGCAACGACCTACGGACAAAAGCAGTTGGTCTACAGAAAGGAAGAACCCATTTGGTGTCCAGCTAAAAGAAGCAATCCACGCAAGACACCTAGTTGTCGAACAGAAAATAAACAGACGTGCACTGCTTTTCAAATACGGTGATGAATAATGTAGAAAATATGTCGACGCACAAGCTGTAGAAGCAAATTTAACAATGGTTCAAATAACACGAATTCCAACTGCAAATCCTCGCTTATCGAAGCGCGATTAAAACTGGTAAACCCGGGTTTTATCAGATAGTGTGCGACCTTATTTCAACAAGTTTTTACATTGAAACAATAGAGAAAATCATTATAGGCGGTCGTAATGTATACCAAGATAACAGGTACCTGAAACAGGATATAATTATTTAGTTGTTGCTTAAACTTGTCGTTTCAAAGCAACTAGATTTAAGTTGAGAAATGTATTCGAGAGCGTGTTTATTATTAATTATGTTGAAGGATTTAACAGTAGAAACAGAATTTATTCGAGCGGATATTGAATTAATAAGGGAGAAAAATAGGATAATTAATTTATGCTGAAAATAAACGTAACAATTCTTTAAAAAATCCTATTGGTAACAAAGGTACAAAATGTTTAGCAATTTTCAATGTTTATGAAATTGTACGCTTAACGCACCTTATAACCTTTATAATAAATTTGCGTCCGCTTTATTTTGTCGTTTCAACTTCAAAGAATTTTACTAAAATTACCTACTTGAAATTAGAGAGTTGTTGCAAACTCATTCCAAGCAGACTTTATTAAAAGAATCTTCAAATAAAGTATCCTTTTTTAAAAGTTTGCATCCAATCTAAAGGAGTGTTAGTGCAAGTGTTTTTTCCCTTACTCTTTATTCTGACATATATGTTTAGTATTCTATATCTATAGGTTATGTTTTAAAAATGAATAAAGAATTAATCTCTTTTGTGATAAGGTGATCTACATGTTTAACTATATTGGAAAAAATCAAAGAAATTGTATTCACACAAAGATGAACTTTTTTTTATTATTTGAGTCTTTTATTTCCCATTGATTCGATGACATTTGTATGTGTTGTCAAAGTGTTTTCACGGAATACTTTTTGAGTTTACTTCAAGACACTGTTTTTACTTCTTTCCAAGCATATAGCATATCCGTTTTCAAAAGGATTTTTACAGTTTACTTCTAGGAAAAGCATTACAAAACAGCATCCTTGTATTTAGAGCGTTGACGTTTTATATCTTTTTCGTGTTATAAACTTGGACATTATATTTCTAAATTTAATTACAGAAACAACACTACAAAAAACCATTTATTTTGCTATATTTATACACAAAGCAGACAATTAAATGTAAGTTTGTACGTTAGGCATTTGGCATATGTCAAAATTAAAGCGCCTTAAATAAAAGCATTCCCTGCCTGTGTTTAAATTAAATAAAGGTGTCCTGTATTTTAATAAAGTACAAACATTAAAGGTGTAAATACTCCCTGTATGTTTGTTGTGGTTTGTTTGACATTCTTCTTAATTTTCTTTGGGAATTAAACCACTTATATTTATGTCATAAATGTCAAACTTGAAGTTTTTATTATTTTGACAACGATCCTAGGTTATGGATCGAAAAGTAAACAAAGTTGATTTTAAAAAATATAAGTGGTTTAATTCCCAAAGAAAATTAAGAAGAACATTAAAGGTGTAATTTCGCATGTGTAAATGTCAAATAAGGGAAAACTTTATTAAAAAATTGGTAAAATGAACTTTGCAATAACTCTCTAGTGTTTTAGGCGGTAGACATAAATTATACACGTGATTGACAATATCGACGTTCGCCGCATGATTGAGATTTAGAGTATATACATATACATAATATAAATCGTGCAAACTTTTGAATTATGAATAAATCACCTAGTTTGATGTTCCTGAGCATCTTTAACTTGCCTAAAATACAACATGAGGAACATTAAATAGGACTAGAAAATATATTCGGTATAAGAAGCGAGTTATAATATCACGTTTCCTTTACACTAAACAAGACGAAAAACTGATTATTAATGGGTTCATGAAGACACTATGTGAAAATATAGTTAAGAACGTTTACTTACTTAATGTAAGATAGAAGTGAAGGGACGATGGAGTATCTACTCGTGCGTTTATCGGCCCGAAAAGTTCGGGCCGGCCGAGTCGTTTGGCCCGGCCCGGCCCGAAAGATAGGCCCGGCCCGGGCCCGGCCCGAAAAGTAGTCAACGGCCCGGCCCGGATTCGGCCCGAAATCGGGCCGGGCTCGGCCGGCCGAAAGCCGAGCCCGAGTCCATCCCTATTGTTTGTAAATAGCGGTAAATAAAAGATTGTATGATTGTTGTATTATATGGAGATTTTATTGAATGGTGTGCAAGTGTGAATGAAGAATGGTTGTAAATTTAGGTACCCGAGAAGAGGCACAGCTGAGCTAGCCAGGGAAGCTGCTGAAGATTTTTAAAGCAGAAAGTAACAGGGTAAGAAATTTTTTTTTAAGTTGTGCAATTTTATAAATAATTTGATGACACTGGCTCGATTTAAAAGGTTTAAATTCCCTACCACAGCAATATATATATATATATATACAATATATTATATATATATATATATATATTACTCATATTTAGACCAGGGTAGAAAATTAAATAATCACATCAAATAATTTTAATCACCCTGTAGAAGCTTTGGGAAAAGGTACGCGTTATTAAAAAAAACCGCGGAGAATAAAAATTCATTCGTTTCATTAAAAATAAGAGATTTAAATCATTTACAAGACGCTTGCTATAAAAAAGGAAGCAGTATTAGAATTCTCTACGTGTAATTTAATTATTCCGAGTAAAGAAACAAATGGAAATTACGTGCAAAATTTATATTAATTAACTCAATTTTAAGTAACCGGTATTAAACAAAATGTACAGATAATAATTAATATTTGATTAGGAGTCACTAAAATTAAAGGGTATTATTTTTAAATTGAAGTTAATTGAACCATTAGTAACATATAATATCTATAAAAACTTGTAAAACCCAATAAAATGCAAATCGTAGAAGTGTTATTTAGAAGTATTATGTTTGAACACCTGCGTATTTTTAAAAGGCAATTTCAGTTTAATTTGTTTAGATAAACATGTCGATTCTACGGATATTGGAAACGGTCGGATGCTTTAGCACGAAATACAAAACAGGGTTTATTTAAAAGCTCGTTCTGCGTAAATTTTGCAGATAACGAATGGTTACAGAGAATCTTGGAGAAACCGTCGTTTAATATTCACGGGAAGGCTAGATACAGGATTATTTAACCCAGATAAGAACACACGTGGACTGAAAATAATCGATAATAAAGAATATCAATTTGCACCAATAATAACAGGTTAGATAGAGACAGATAATATGCGCAAGACCGAGACACATATAGTAAAAGGCGTGAGTGGAGCAACGTCACTGGGTTGCGATTGGTTGAAAGTAAAGGCAAACTTGAGAGGTAAAATAACATTTCTGTATAAAATTTAATTAGTTATTTCCAGACGTTGCGAGCCGTGTCGAAATTTCTGAGATTTAACTGGTGCGAGTGCAAATTTCGTAAAAGTCGCATGCCGGGCTGCGGAATGGGAACCTAGCATGCGAAATTCTGAAGAATTGTCCGTTTTGGGGACAAGACCGACAGACAGGCTAACCTCTATATATACCCAGGTTAATATGAACAAGCTCTCTTAGATTTTCGAGTTGATTCAATGCGTTAAACAGTGCTTTTTAGTTTTCCGATTTTAATAGAATAATTTAAACAGTTTGCTCGTATATTTTGGTGATTTAAAACAGTTTGTTCTTTACGTGCTACAATGAATGTAATTTAGTGCACTTAGAAAAGAACATACAAGGTAATAAAGTTTAGTATCACTGTACCAATTAGTCAAATTTGCAACGACAAATGAATACACAAAAGTAGGCAGTTTTGGCGTATATTGGTGAAAGAAGTATGAATTTTTGTTATTTTCGGGGTATTAATAATTAAATGATTCGTAAACATGTCTGGATCCACAAAACAAGCTTCAGATATACACAAATGAGTTCCGGAAAAGCACTAAAACATTCTTTGGGAATTAAACCACTTATATTTATGTCATAAATGTCAAACTTGAAGTTTTTATTATTTTGACAACGATCCTAGGTTATGGATCGAAAAGTAAACAAAGTTGATTTTAAAAATATAAGTGGTTTAATTCCCAAAGAAAATTAAGAAGAACATTAAAGGTGTAATTTCGCATGTGTAAATGTCAAATAAGGGAAAACTTTATTAAAAAATTGGTAAAATGAACTTTGCAATAACTCTCTAGTGTTTTAGGCGGTAGACATAAATTATACACGTGATTGACAATATCGACGTTCGCCGCATGATTGAGATTTAGAGTATATACATATACATAATATAAATCGTGCAAACTTTTGAATTATGAATAAATCACCTAGTTTGATGTTCCTGAGCATCTTTAACTTGCCTAAAATACAACATGAGGAACATTAAATAGGACTAGAAAATATATTCGGTATAAGAAGCGAGTTATAATATCACGTTTCCTTTACACTAAACAAGACGAAAAACTGATTATTAATGGGTTCATGAAGACACTATGTGAAAATATAGTTAAGAACGTTTACTTACTTAATGTAAGATAGAAGTGAAGGGACGATGGAGTATCTACTCGTGCGTTTATCGGCCCGAAAAGTTCGGGCCGGCCCGAGTCGTTTGGCCCGGCCCGGCCCGAAAAAAGATAGGCCCGGCCCGGGCCCGGCCCGAAAAAAGTAGTCAACGGCCCGGCCCGGATTCGGCCCGAAATCGGGCCGGGCTCGGGCCGGGCCGGCCCGAAAGCCCGAGCCCGAGTCCATCCCTATTGTTTGTAAATAGCGGTAAATAAAAGATTGTATGATTGTTGTATTATATGGAGATTTTATTGAATGGTGTGCAAGTGTGAATGAAGAATGGTTGTAAATTTAGGTACCCGAGAAGAGGCACAGCTGAGCTAGCCAGGGAAGCTGCTGAAGATTTTTAAAGCAGAAAGTAACAGGGTAAGAAATTTTTTTAAGTTGTGCAATTTTATAAATAATTTGATGACACTGGCTCGATTTAAAAGGTTTAAATTCCCTACCACAGCAATATATATATATATATATACAATATATTATATATATATATATATATATTACTCATATTTAGACCAGGGTAGAAAATTAAATAATCACATCAAATAATTTTAATCACCCTGTAGAAGCTTTGGGAAAAGGTACGCGTTATTAAAAAAAACCGCGGAGAATAAAAATTCATTCGTTTCATTAAAAATAAGAGATTTAAATCATTTACAAGACGCTTGCTATAAAAAAAAGGAAGCAGTATTAGAATTCTCTACGTGTAATTTAATTATTCCGAGTAAAGAAACAAATGGAAATTACGTGCAAAATTTATATTAATTAACTCAATTTTAAGTAACCGGTATTAAACAAAATGTACAGATAATAATTAATATTTGATTAGGAGTCACTAAAAATTAAAGGGTATTATTTTTAAATTGAAGTTAATTGAACCATTAGTAACATATAATATCTATAAAAACTTGTAAAACCCAATAAAATGCAAATCGTAGAAGTGTTATTTAGAAGTATTATGTTTGAACACCTGCGTATTTTTAAAAGGCAATTTCAGTTTAATTTGTTTAGATAAACATGTCGATTCTACGGATATTGGAAACGGTCGGATGCTTTAGCACGAAATACAAAACAGGGTTTATTTAAAAGCTCGTTCTGCGTAAATTTTGCAGATAACGAATGGTTACAGAGAATCTTGGAGAAACCGTCGTTTAATATTCACGGGAAGGCTAGATACAGGATTATTTAACCCAGATAAGAACACACGTGGACTGAAAATAATCGATAATAAAGAATATCAATTTGCACCAATAATAACAGGTTAGATAGAGACAGATAATATGCGCAAGACCGAGACACATATAGTAAAAGGCGTGAGTGGAGCAACGTCACTGGGTTGCGATTGGTTGAAAGTAAAGGCAAACTTGAGAGGTAAAATAACATTTCTGTATAAAATTTAATTAGTTATTTCCAGACGTTGCGAGCCGTGTCGAAATTTCTGAGATTTAACTGGTGCGAGTGCAAATTTCGTAAAAGTCGCATGCCGGGCTGCGGAATGGGAACCTAGCATGCGAAATTCTGAAGAATTGTCCGTTTTGGGGACAAGACCGACAGACAGGCTAACCTCTATATATACCCAGGTTAATATGAACAAGCTCTCTTAGATTTTCGAGTTGATTCAATGCGTTAAACAGTGCTTTTTAGTTTTCCGATTTTAATAGAATAATTTAAACAGTTTGCTCGTATATTTTGGTGATTTAAAACAGTTTGTTCTTTACGTGCTACAATGAATGTAATTTAGTGCACTTAGAAAAGAACATACAAGGTAATAAAGTTTAGTATCACTGTACCAATTAGTCAAATTTGCAACGACAAATGAATACACAAAAGTAGGCAGTTTTGGCGTATATTGGTGAAAGAAGTATGAATTTTTTTGTTATTTTTCGGGGGTATTAATAATTAAATGATTCGTAAACATGTCTGGATCCACAAAACAAGCTTCAGATATACACAAATGAGTTCCGGAAAAGCACTAAAACAACTTTAGATGAATGGTGGTGTAGAGAAAATGTTTAAAAGCGACCAGTAATCTGAGGACGTGAACATAACCCAGTTGGAATGGAGAAATTAACAGAGGACGAAGTACATTGACGTCACGAGTGCAGTAACCTTCAGGTAACTTATGCTTTGTTGTTGGATTTTGATGTTTTCGTGTGTGTTGAATAACTTTAAAATTTATTTACTTAAAATGGACAGTAATGAAGTTGTACTAACAACAAATTTTTAATTTTAAGGTGAAATTTTCTTGTTTAAGTCGAAAGGAGTATTTAGTATTTATGTTCTTGATGAAAATTTGGGTATGTCTTTGAGCTCAATTAGACGAACCTGGTTAATTAACGTAAAGGGGTGGAAGATGCTCCCTTTGTCCTCAGACTCAGGTCTGCATATATTGTTATATTAATTAGTAGGCATCTACAAGGACTTTAATTCTGGACGCACATTAAAATGATAACAAATTTAATCTTGAAATTTTCTGATACTGAAATTTATGCTGAATTTTAATTTTGAAATTTTAATGTATTGTGAATATTGATGTAAATAGAGTTAACGTTGATGTTTGTGGTAGGAATGTGTTTGTTTTTTTTTTATGAATGAGGATGAAGGTTTATCCAGGGGAGCAGCCGAGGCGATGAACAGAAGAAAGTCAACGGACCAGTTAATTTAGGAGGTTTCACAGCAATATATATATATATATATATATATATATATATATATATATATATTGGTATTTGTTCCTATTTGTGCTTATTAACACGCACATTTCTTAATCTTGTAAAATAATTAGTTATAGTTAATGTTAATTGCCAGTAGCCAGTATGGTAAATATTTTTTTAGTGTGTGTATATATTGACTTAATTTTGTAGTAGTGTGTCGTGCTAGATATCACCATCCTCATTGGTATCAACATCTTCAACAAAGTTTTCATGACCTCAAGCAAGCACCACGCTCCTGGAATACCAGATTTAGAATTTTTTGAAAATTCAAGTTTAACAAAAGCGAATCCGACGCGTCTCTGCATTAAAAACCAATGAGTGGATACTGTTCTCTTAGTATACATTGACGACGGTCTCATAGCTTGCAATAACGACGAAATGAAAAATTCTTTCAATGCTGAGCTACAATAAGAATTTACAGTTTCAGTCAAGCTTGTAAACTATTCTATAGGGCTAGAAATAGGATCCCTGAAAAATGGATCTGTACGAGTCAGTCAAGAAGCTAATTCGAAAAAAGTTTTAGAACGTTTTCGCATAATTGATTTATTTCGATTAGCTTCCTCATGTTCATAAGCTTGCATAGTACTATTTTTAAAACCTCTAGGTAGAAAAGCAATTGTTTGGCAAAGGGTTTTTGAGTTCTTGTGTATATGTTTTGACTTTGGTTGTTTAGTGAATGCTAAGTGGCGCATAGTCGATGTACTGCTGCCGTGTCCTATATACCAGTTGAGTAAAAACAAATCTATGATCATAACAACACCGAAAAGGTTTTTCTTTTATCTGCGACGATGGGAAAAACTTACACGATTGTATTATTTAGAAAAGTGAAATCTAATCGAGAATACAATCTTACACGCAAACAGTATAGCGTCTATCGTACGTACATGCAATCATAATTCCTGTAATCCGAAGCAATTTCTTTTTGTTCTGACAAAAAAGAGCAGACATAATACTTTTTTAATTACAGAAACTTAACGTTTTATAAGCGCATCAAACTTGCTTGGCAAAACCCTTTCGCTTAAGTACTATGTAATCCTATAGTGCATTCTTCAATGAAACAAAGCAAGATACTTATAGGGGTATTAAAGATGGTTGTAATTAAACGAGAATGATTATTAGTTGGTTCTTTCCTCATTGATTGCGGCAGTAATTAACCTTGCCTAAAGACTAAGCGCTGTTGTACACATCGACTTCGATATTGCTAGCAAGTTTAGTAAGAAACAAAGGTTTTGTATTGCAACGTCAAGTGGGATATAAAGGAAATGCAATATCGTATTGCATTCCTAAACCAGTTCCTGTAAGTGATTCGTCAAATTCCAACAGCAGCATTGTATTCCACAACATTGAATGAAAACAGTTTTAAAGTGAAAATGTTGGAAAGAAAACTTTTATAATTTGCGTATTGTGCCCTGGTTGACTAAGATGGCGTTTTCCGAAACGGTAAGATATACAGCATGGATTAAATTAGAGAAAAGTTGTGCTCTTTTATGCCTTTTAGGAATCAGAAAAGAAACCTAAGATATCTTACCTCGTTTTAGAGTTATCGCAAATGCTCTAAATTTGCAATTTTCTTCTTTCTTCTATAACTTTTTATTTATTTTGAAAAAATTATGAAACTTACTGCGTTTGCATAATTGAACACGGGCTCCTGGTGCAGCGCCACCGCCACCGCGCCACTAATAGTTTTTTAATGGTGTCTCTCATTAAAAAACCATTAGCACTATTCGCTTTTTTATGGGTTTTCTCATTAAAAACCCATTATCACTAATCGTTTTTTAATGGGTTTTCTCATTAAAAACCTATTTGCGCTAATCGCTTTTTAATGGGGTTTCTTATTAAAAAACCACTAACACTAATCGCCTTTTAATTAAAAAACTCATTAACAGTAATCGCTTTTTAATGGGAAAACTCATTAACGATAATATCATTTTTCCTTACATCACACCTGTCATTACCGCCACAGACGCCGCCGCCGCCACCTCCACCTAACCTAGGTTAGACGACTCACAATACACATATAACTAAGGTAGGACAACCCACAATGCACGGACAGCGCCTCTCAGCACCTAAATGTTTGCAACCCAACATGCATTCTCAATACGTCACAAGCGCCATCTTAATCACTGTTACACTAGGTGATCTGTTAATTAGACCTAAACCCTAATGTCCCGGGCAATCTAACCCTGTTTGAATTTTTTAAATCGGACTACCTCTTACAAAGTTACACCCTGTTAAAGCCTCATACCTTTATATTCTTTGTTTATTTAATTTTAACTCGTTTTTGTTTATTTAATTTTAATTCGATCTTTAAATCCTTTTTGGTAAGGGTACATCAAGCTTATTGATTACAGGATAAAACAATGTTATATTGAATAACTTCTACGTCACATTTTTGAAAATCACAGATTTGACTATTTTCTAAATGAATAACCGAGCAGAAGTACATACTCGGTGTTATTAAATTTAACCATTAGGTTCTCTTAACAAGAGCGCCGTTAACTATTATTTAAAGTTTAATTTGTTTTAAATACCAGCAAGCTTTAAATTTAATTCTTTAGAAGTGAAAACTTGGGTATTTCTACGAGACTTGACAGTCTCTAAGCATATCACCGAGGAGAATGCATTTCATTGTTATTAAACTAACGATTTACTAATGCAAACCACTTATAAGCTTATCAACTTTGTCGACTGTCCTTGCTATACTTATTAATACGAGGTCAGTTTTGTAAATTGTTTAGAAGTAAAATTTCGGTTGCCCTTATATTAGTAATGTTTAATTGTATTGACCGGAATTAAAAATTGCCGTCGACCTTACTGCTCAATTTGAAAAAATTCCCGTACAACTTTCCAAAATACTATTAACTGCGTAATCGCTCCAGTAAGCAATTATCGTTTACGTTTCCCGTATATATTCAAAAAGTTTATTTCAATTTTTAGTATTTACATTTTTGCATATATTGAAGTATGTAATTTGTAAAGGGTCATCAAAAATTTTTAAAAAATTTACATAGAGAGAAAGAAGATCGTTTGAACGTTCAAAAGGTACTTCCAGTAGTATACAGTGTTATTTTTGTTGGCTTTAAGGGAGTTATAATTTGAGCATAATCAGATTGATATTATTATTTTGATTCTGGGTTCAATTTATAAATAGCAAATCAAATTATCAAAGTTATTAAATCCTAAAGTGTATATATTCTGTGTCATTAGACAAATTTTTGTTTGTTTTGTTTATATCATTTAAGTAGAATGGAGCTAGGTTAAAAGGGGGGTTAAACTTTCTTTGTTATCGTATCGTCGTGCACTCTGTGTGGATTAAACTGAGTTAGTCGAAGCATATAAAAAGAGGCATATTTAAAATTTAAAATTGAGGTTATTTAGAGATAGAGCGGTGGCGTTTAGCAAGAAACTGAACGTTAATCACATCGGCGTGCGGTGGTAGATCATTAGATCATCATCATCATTAGATCTTCAGTCCTAGAACTGGTTAGACGCGTACCGTCATTGTTTCCTATTCTGAACTAGCCTACAGACTTCCCTGAAATTTGCACAGTCTGCATCTGTCACTATCTGATCTAATAATAGGGTAGTTTAGGGATAGATTAAGTCATAGAGGTCGTAGGATAAATATAAACAACTGTAACTTTAAGAAAATCAAATAATTCCAGAAATTATAAGAGTAAATCGACTATTCTACATAATGTCAATTAAGAGGGCACTGTATATAAAAGATTTGTAATTAAATGCATGAGAACGTAAATATGTTTAAGTATAGTTTACAAGTAAAGATAAGTTTTTAAAACGCAACAAATTGCATGAAAATTAAATTACCGGGAAACATAGATAAATTGGCATTTCAAATATTTAATAATTGCGTCGAATATATCAACGTAAACGCATCTTAAATAATTCATTATTAGAAAATCGTTACGTGAATAGAGAAGAACACAATTGTTCAGAAAACCAACATTCTGTGGCAAACGAATAAACACCAGGCGGTTCAATTATAGAATAAATTGACAAACATTGTATACCTGACTTGATGAAAAGCTAAAAATTGGTAATCCCATTATAATGCTGTAATATGCTGAACGCGTACGTGAGGAATAGAGCATTCGTCAAAGATTTAAACTAGGTAATTTGTAAAAATTCTGAGTTGTGCCAGATAAGGCAAGGTACAAGCCTTGATTATAAACACGCCAATGAAAACTATTGGAGGAAGGGCATATATATATATATATATATATAGATATATATATATATATATATATACGATAGAAACTGAATAACATTTTAGTCTATATTTAACTGAGCAACAACTATGTTCGAAGGTGGTAAAAACTCACGTAATTAGTGAAATAAAAATTAAATAAATAAAATTTAAAAGTGCAAGAATTTTGTGCAACAAAATATAAGCCGATCTACAGATAGACTTAAGTTAAACAACTTCGTTAAATTCATTTCTAATATTAACAAAACAGGGCTGTAATCTGGGACGTATTTTAATTGGAAGCGATACTTTAATTTTGGACGTACTTTAATTTGAGACGTATTTTAATTTTGGACGTACTTTAATTGGAAGGATTTTATGGGAGCCATTTTGTGGAGACAATTTTCTTGATGTCTTAACGCAATCATAAAATACCAAAAAGAAAAAGTGGATAATTCTGGCCAATTGCTAAAGCGGACACAGCAAGGGGATGCAGACCATAGACTAGGATGGAACTCCAGAAACCATTCCAGGTTAGCAATTTTAAAACATTTTATAATTGAAAGACTGTTTCAATTTAATATTTGCTATACATTGTATATTTGTAAGAGTCATCAAAAGGACACTTAAAATATGAAAACAGGGAAGGTATCTTAAAACGTTTGAAGGTCCCTGAATGTAATTAAAAGATATTTTTTATGGCTTTCAGAAAAGCATAAATCTGGTAAATGTAGATATTTTGTATAAAAGGAAAATTTTGAGTATTGTACATATTATCAATTATTATGTTGTGTTCTAGAATTGCTATATTTGAATTCAGTAAGATTTATTCAGTAAGCTAGTCGGGGTAAAATCCTAAAATAATATTTCATATCAAAAGAGCGAACTTCATAGCAATAAATATGGTACGCCCATTCGTGTGGCAAATTCATATAAAATAATACAAGGCAAATATCAGAAAATTTTATGACATGCCCAACCATGGGGGCGAATAGCACAGAAATAAAAGGAATAAACGTAGAGAAGAAGAGGCTGCTCTTCTTCTCTGTACTTTCCCTTAAATCGAGCCCCAGGCTTGGGCAGCCATAAAAATATTAATATGATATTAATGTCCCACGTTCAGATCGTCTTGTAAATTGCTATGAATATTAAGTTTTCTAGCCCCATGCTTGGGCAGCCATAAAAATATTGATATGATAACTCCGTACTTGGTGTTATGAACGTTTTACTTAACGCCACCGCTCTGTGTCCTCACTTCAAATTTAATCTTTTCTATCTATTATTATTATTATGCCACGGTTAGCCCTTTTTAATCTACACAGAGTGCACACCGTAACGATGATCAATTTTCTTTTCACCTCTTTATGATTACCTCTTTGAATTGATAAAACGAAGTCAATTAATTTCATATAATGAAAAGAAATATTATTCACAATTTTGAAATTCTTTAAATACACCATTTAATCAATTAATATCATATGTTATCCCAAAATTTATATACTTTGAACTCAATATAAAGTCATCAAAAACAATCTCTTTACAAAGGAATCTAAAACGTTCTAGACCTTTTTATGATTTAAGTCGTAAGTTTAACGTATGCAGTGTTTCTTGTTGACTTCCTTACAAGTTTTGTATAAATTGAATAAATTCAGTGTTAAAATTTACATTGAAAATATATTAAAATTAAATAGATCTGACCTGTGATATGTTGTTCGTGTTGTGGATCAACACCCCCTTTACTGTCTTCAATCGTATACCAAAGCTCTGTTTAGTTGAACCAATATTTGAGTACAGTTACCCCTTATTTTTCAAAAATCACCTCGTGCTTCTTTATTTTATATTTGTCTGCAAATGCTTTGAATCTTTTCCCTTAAATACTTTCGATGCAGCTTACAATTGTACCAGAATTGTATCAAAATTCGATTAGAATTGTCCCCTTAGAATCCACTTAGAATTAGAACTTCCTTTCGACGCAGCTTTGAAATGTCCAGAAATATACCACAGATTTGAAATGTCCAGTATCATTGTCGACGCTGATTTGAATTGTCCAGAAATATACCAGAAGTATTATTGTCCACACAGATTTGAAGCCGTTTTCTATAAAAAAAAACCGGCAAAAACTATTCCATATATGCTAAACGTAATTGTTGCACTGTTTTCACTGTAACTTAAATTTGATCTATTATACTTTATTTATTTTACGCGTGGATTTCAGGTTAACAGTGTCGTAGCTTCGACGTGCATCAGTTGTGGACTGAGTCGTGTTGTCACCGAATAAATGTTAAATAGCCTTTTCCCACTACATGTGGGCTGGGTTTTCAAGCAGTTCTGCAGACTATTTCAACCAATCAGGTATTGTCTTTAATATTCCTGTATTTTGAAGCTGTTTTGATGTAATTAATTTGGATTTCCGTGTAACGGTGTTTATTTGCTATTGTTATCTTTGCCAGACGTTCAACTTTAAGTCTGTTGTTTTGTGTAGATATCGCCTTTTGGATAATTGTACAAAATAAATGATGTAACTCTAATGCTGTTTTCGTTTATGTATTTATGCATCTTTGAAACTGCGTTTTCTTATCAAAGAGTTTATTGTTCCAGAGTAATTGCATAAAGCTTTGTTAGGTTTTTATCCACTCTACTGCGTATTTATTTTATAAATTGTTGAACACTTCTCAACGCGTGTTTAATTACATGTATAATTATTTCTCTGCTGAATACGCGTTCTATTGTTAAAAAATATGCTCATTGGCATTACTTAAAATTAATAACGGTCTACATACAGGGTGTTAAACGCTTGCTATTTACATAATGTACGAATTACCTATTTTTCTGCTAAATAAATCCAGTTTTCTGATTCCTATTTCTATTTATAGTTGCTACACGACCCTTGCTACTCAATACACCCCTAAACAAGTCCTTATCACAGCAATATATATATTGCTGTGAAACCACCAAAATCCGGGAACTACGGTTTTCGAATCGAGCCCCACAGATTTGGCGTCAAGAATGCTGTGAAACCTACAAAAAGCTATTCATTACCTTAACTGTTCCGTTGAATTTCTTCAAGTTAATCGCCTCTTTACTCTTTTCCGCCTCGGCTGCTCATCTAGTTAAACCTTCATCTTCATTCATAAAAAAAACAAACACATTCCTACCACAAACATCAACGTTAACTCTATTTACATCAATATTCACAATACATTAAAATTTCAAAATTAAAATTCAGCATAAATTTCAGTATCAGAAAATTTCAAGATTAAATTTTGTTATCATTTTAATGTGCATCCAGAATTAAAGTCCTTGTAGGATGCCTACTAATTAATATAACAATATATGCAGACCTGAGTCTGAGTACAAAGGAGCATCTACCACCCTTTACGTTAATTAACCAGGTTCGTCTAATTGAGCTCAAAGACATCCCCAAATTTTCATCATAATCCAGAACATAAATACTAAATACCCTTTCTACTTAAACAAGAAAATTTCACCTTACAATTAAAATTTTGTGGTTTGTACAAGTTCACTACTGTCCATTTTAAATAAACAAATTATAAAGTTATTCAAACACACCAAAACATCAAATTTCGAACAAAATAGTATAATTTACCTGAAGGTTACTGCACTCGTAGCTTCAATGTACATCGTCCCTTTGTCAATCACACCATTCCAACTGGGTTATATTTACGGCTTCTGATTCTCAACGCTTTTAAAATTTTCTCCACCACCATTCATCTAAAGTTGTTTCAGGGCTTTTCCGGAACTCATCTGTGTATATCTGAACCTTGTTTTGTGGATCCAGACACGTTTATGAACCATTTAATTATTAACACCTCCGAAAAATTGCAAAGAAATTCATACTTCTTTCAGAAATATACGCCAAAACTGCCTACTTTTGTGTATTCATTTGTCGTTGCAGATTTGCCTAATTGGTACAGTGATACTAAACTTTATTACCTTGTATCTTCTTTTCTAAGTGCACTAAATTACATTCATTGTAGCACGTAAAGAACAAACTGTTTTAAATCACCAAAATATACGAGCAAACTCTTTAAATTATTCTATCAAATTCGGAAAACTAAAAAGCACTGTTTAACGCATTGAATCAATTCGAAAATCTAAGAGAGAGAAACTCATATTAACCCGGGTATATATAGAGGTTAGCCCGTCTGTCGGTCTTGTCCCCAAAACGGACAATTTCCAGAATTTCGTATACTATGTTCCCATCTCGACCGCCTGTGCGTCGGTTCTTATTAAATTTGCACTCGCATCAGTTAAATCTCAGAAATTTCGACACGGCTCGCAACGTCTGGAAATAACTAATTAATTTTATACAGAAATGTTATTTTACCTCTCAAGTTTGCCTCTTATTTTCAACCAATCGCCACCCAGTGACATTGCTCAACTCACGCCTTTTACTATATGTGTCTCGGTCTTGCGCATATTATCTGTCTCTATCTACCCTGTTCTTATTGGTGCAAATTAATATTCTTTATTATCGATTATTTTCAATCCACGTGTATTCTTATCTGGGTTAAATAACCCCGTATCTCGCCTTCCCGTGACTATTAAGCGACGGTTTCTCCAAGATTCTCTGTAACCATTTGTTATCTGCAGAATTTCGTGCTAAAGCATCCGACCGTTGCCTATATCCGTAGAATCGACATGTTTGTCTATACATATTAAACTGAAATTGCCTTTTAAAAATACGCAGGTGTGTTAAATCGTAACATTTTAAATAACCCTTCTACGTTTTGACTATTATTGGGTTTTCACAAGCTTTTATAGATATTATATGTTACTAATGGTCCAATTAACTCCAATTAAAATAATACCCTTTAATTTTTAGTGACTCCTAATCAAATATTAATTATTATCTGTACATTTTGTTTAATACCGGTTACTTAAAATTGAGTTAATTAATATAAATTTTGTACGTAATTTCCATTTGTTTCTTTACTCGGAATAATTAAATTATACGTTGAGCAGCATTTTAATAACGCGTACCTTTTCCCAAAGCTTCTACACGGTGATTAAAATTATTTGAGGTGATTATTTAATTTTCTACCCTGGTCTAAATATGAGTAATAATATATATATATATATATATATATATAAATTATTATAGTTTTCGACTACTTTGATATTATTTAGGAATTGGTTTCGGGGTTGTAGTCAATTAGGGCAAATTAAGAACTCCTTTTTGATCGATTCGAGCTTTCGAAAATTTTATTTTCTTCTTCAGGAAACTGCAAATATGTATAATTACAAGATGTAATTAAAATGTTTACTTACGATCTAGAGTCTAATTTTAAATGTGAGAAGCATGAAACTATTTTAACTAAAACGACTATTTTAGGGTTGACATTTAAAACTATTGACACATACTTGATGAATAATTAAAACGGAATAGTTATTGCATTACAATGAAGGTTGCATTAATAAATAAATCTAAAAATACATTGATGGATATAAGGGGTGTTGTTATGAAAATAAAATAAGTAATATGAATTAAATTATGATTGTTGACATGTAATAAACTAAGATAATAGCTGCAAGGAGATTTGTTTAATAAATTAATCAATTGTAGGGGTGTTGGTATTCTTTATTATTGATAGTAAATATGAATAAATGTTATTTAAATTTTGCGTGTCTGTCCTTTTGTTTAGTGGAAGATCTTGTAGTGAAATAGCAACCATTTCGAGAAACAAACGTTTTTTGTAATTATCTTCTTTGAAAATAATTTTAGTGTTGTTGTAATTAAAAGTGTGACCGGTTTCTATAGCGTGTGACACTAATGCACAGGTCATGATTTTTCGATTGCAATCACTTTTGTGAGAAGTAATTCTGGCGGAGAGCCATCTAGATGTGTGTCCCACATATTTGCCATGACAGTTCTGACATGGTATTTGGTATACGACTCCAGATTGTTGATCTTTAGGAGTTCGATTTTTTAATTTACTAAAAAGCACTTTATTTAAAGTTAAAACGGGTTTACTTGTCAGTTGTATTCCTTCAATGTCTTTAAAAATGTGTTTCAATTTGTTTGTAAGTTTATTTATATAAGGAAGAGGAATAAAAATTTTTGGGTTATTAGATATCGTCGTAGTTAAACTATGGTTGATATTAGGAATATTGAAAAGTAATTTATTTATTAATGAGTTGGGGTAAGAATTTTGAAGAAGAAGGTTCCTTAAAATAAAAAAGTTTTTGCTCTTTAGGGTGCGATGTGAAAGAAGTTCTATCCTTTTCTTTAAGCCTAAGACAAGATTGATTTTCATACTGGTTGGATGAAACGAATGATAGTTTAGATATCGACCAGTTACTAAAAATTGGTAATCCCATTATAATGCTGTAATATGCTGAACGCGTACGTGAGGAATAGAGCATTCGTCAAAGATTTAAACTAGGTAATTTGTAAAAATTCTGAGTTGTGCCAGATAAGGCAAGGTACAAGCCTTGATTATAAACACGCCAATGAAAACTATTGGAGGAAGGGCATATATATATATATATATACATATATATATATATATATATATATATATATATACGATAGAAACTGAATAACATTTTAGTCTATATTTAACTGAGCAACAACTATGTTCGAAGGTGGTAAAAACTCACGTAATTAGTGAAATAAAAATTAAATAAATAAAATTTAAAAGTGCAAGAATTTTGTGCAACAAAATATAAGCCGATCTACAGATAGACTTAAGTTAAACAACTTCATTAAATTCATTTCTAATATTAACAAAACAGGGCTGTAATCTGGGACGTATTTTAATTGGAAGCGATACTTTAATTTTGGACGTACTTTAATTTGAGACGTATTTTAATTTTGGACGTACTTTAATTGGAAGGGATTTTTATGGGAGCCATTTTGTGGAGACAATTTTCTTGATGTCTTAACGCAATCATAAAATACCAAAAAGAAAAAGTGGATAATTCTGGCCAATTGCTAAAGCGGACACAGCAAGGGGATGCAGACCATAGACTAGGATGGAACTCCAGAAACCATTCCAGGTTAGCAATTTTTAAAACATTTTATAATTGAAAGACTGTTTCCAATTTAATATTTGCTATACATTGTATATTTGTAAGAGTCATCAAAAAGGACACTTAAAAATATGAAAACAGGGGAAGGTATCTTAAAACGTTTGAAGGTCCCTGAATGTAATTAAAAGATATTTTTTATGGCTTTCAGAAAAGCATAAATCTGGTAAATGTAGATATTTTGTATAAAAGGAAAATTTTGAGTATTGTACATATTATCAATTATTATGTTGTGTTCTAGAATTGCTATATTTGAATTCAGTAAGATTTATTCAGTAAGCTAGTCGGGGTAAAATCCTAAAATAATATTTCATATCAAAAGAGCGAACTTCATAGCAATAAATATGGTACGCCCATTCGTGTGGCAAATTCATATAAAATAATACAAGGCAAATATCAGAAAATTTTATGACATGCCCAACCATGGGGGCGAATAGCACAGAAATAAAAGGAATAAACGTAGAGAAGAAGAGGCTGCTCTTCTTCTCTGTACTTTCCCTTAAATCGAGCCCCAGGCTTGGGCAGCCATAAAAATATTAATATGATATTAATGTCCCACGTTCAGATCGTCTTGTAAATTGCTATGAATATTAAGTTTTCTAGCCCCATGCTTGGGCAGCCATAAAAATATTGATATGATAACTCCGTACTTGGTGTTATGAACGTTTTACTTAACGCCACCGCTCTGTGTCCTCACTTCAAATTTAATCTTTTCTATCTATTATTATTATTATGCCACGGTTAGCCCTTTTTAATCTACACAGAGTGCACACCGTAACGATGATCAATTTTCTTTTTCACCTCTTTATGATTACCTCTTTGAATTGATAAAACGAAGTCAATTAATTTCATATAATGAAAAGAAATATTATTCACAATTTTTGAAATTCTTTAAATACACCATTTAATCAATTAATATCATATGTTATCCCAAAATTTATATACTTTGAACTCAATATAAAGTCATCAAAAACAATCTCTTTACAAAGGAATCTAAAACGTTCTAGACCTTTTTATGATTTAAGTCGTAAGTTTAACGTATGCAGTGTTTCTTGTTGACTTCCTTACAAGTTTTGTATAAATTGAATAAATTCAGTGTTAAAATTTACATTGAAAAATATATTAAAATTAAATAGATCTGACCTGTGATATGTTGTTCGTGTTGTGGATCAACACCCCCTTTACTGTCTTCAATCGTATACCAAAGCTCTGTTTAGTTGAACCAATATTTGAGTACAGTTACCCCTTATTTTTCAAAAATCACCTCGTGCTTCTTTATTTTATATTTGTCTGCAAATGCTTTGAATCTTTTCCCTTAAATACTTTCGATGCAGCTTACAATTGTACCAGAATTGTATCAAAATTCGATTAGAATTGTCCCCTTAGAATCCACTTAGAATTAGAACTTCCTTTCGACGCAGCTTTGAAATGTCCAGAAATATACCACAGATTTGAAATGTCCAGTATCATTGTCGACGCTGATTTGAATTGTCCAGAAATATACCAGAAGTATTATTGTCCACACAGATTTGAAGCCGTTTTCTATAAAAAAAAACCGGCAAAACTATTCCATATATGCTAAACGTAATTGTTGCACTGTTTTCACTGTAACTTAAATTTGATCTATTATACTTTATTTATTTTACGCGTGGATTTCAGGTTAACAGTGTCGTAGCTTCGACGTGCATCAGTTGTGGACTGAGTCGTGTTGTCACCGAATAAATGTTAAATAGCCTTTTCCCACTACATGTGGGCTGGGTTTTCAAGCAGTTCTGCAGACTATTTCAACCAATCAGGTATTGTCTTTAATATTCCCTGTATTTTGAAGCTGTTTTTGATGTAATTAATTTGGATTTCCGTGTAACGGTGTTTATTTGCTATTGTTATCTTTGCCAGACGTTCAACTTTAAGTCTGTTGTTTTGTGTAGATATCGCCTTTTGGATAATTGTACAAAATAAATGATGTAACTCTAATGCTGTTTTCGTTTATGTATTTATGCATCTTTGAAACTGCGTTTTCTTATCAAAGAGTTTATTGTTCCAGCGTAATTGCATAAAGCTTTGTTAGGTTTTTATCCACTCTACTGCGTATTTATTTTATAAATTGTTGAACACTTCTCAACGCGTGTTTAATTACATGTATAATTATTTCTCTGCTGAATACGCGTTCTATTGTTAAAAAATATGCTCATTGGCATTACTTAAAATTAATAACGGTCTACATACAGGGTGTTAAACGCTTGCTATTTACATAATGTACGAATTACCTATTTTTCTGCTAAATAAATCCAGTTTTCTGATTCCTATTTCTATTTATAGTTGCTACACGACCCTTGCTACTCAATACACCCCTAAACAAGTCCTTATCACAGCAATATATATATTGCTGTGAAACCACCAAAATCCGGGAACTACGGTTTTCGAATCGAGCCCCACAGATTTGGCGTCAAGAATGCTGTGAAACCTACAAAAAGCTATTCATTACCTTAACTGTTCCGTTGAATTTCTTCAAGTTAATCGCCTCTTTACTCTTTTCCGCCTCGGCTGCTCATCTAGTTAAACCTTCATCTTCATTCATAAAAAAAACAAACACATTCCTACCACAAACATCAACGTTAACTCTATTTACATCAATATTCACAATACATTAAAATTTCAAAATTAAAATTCAGCATAAATTTCAGTATCAGAAAATTTCAAGATTAAATTTTGTTATCATTTTAATGTGCATCCAGAATTAAAGTCCTTGTAGGATGCCTACTAATTAATATAACAATATATGCAGACCTGAGTCTGAGTACAAAGGGAGCATCTACCACCCCTTTACGTTAATTAACCAGGTTCGTCTAATTGAGCTCAAAGACATCCCCAAATTTTCATCATAATCCAGAACATAAATACTAAATACCCCTTTCTACTTAAACAAGAAAATTTCACCTTACAATTAAAATTTTGTGGTTTGTACAAGTTCACTACTGTCCATTTTAAATAAACAAATTATAAAGTTATTCAACACACACCAAAACATCAAATTTCGAACAAAATAGTATAATTTACCTGAAGGTTACTGCACTCGTAGCTTCAATGTACATCGTCCCTTTGTCAATCACACCATTCCAACTGGGTTATATTTACGGCTTCTGATTCTCAACGCTTTTAAAATTTTCTCCACCACCATTCATCTAAAGTTGTTTCAGGGCTTTTCCGGAACTCATCTGTGTATATCTGAACCTTGTTTTGTGGATCCAGACACGTTTATGAACCATTTAATTATTAACACCTCCGAAAAATTGCAAAGAAATTCATACTTCTTTCAGAAATATACGCCAAAACTGCCTACTTTTGTGTATTCATTTGTCGTTGCAGATTTGCCTAATTGGTACAGTGATACTAAACTTTATTACCTTGTATCTTCTTTTCTAAGTGCACTAAATTACATTCATTGTAGCACGTAAAGAACAAACTGTTTTAAATCACCAAAATATACGAGCAAACTCTTTAAATTATTCTATCAAATTCGGAAAACTAAAAAGCACTGTTTAACGCATTGAATCAATTCGAAAATCTAAGAGAGAGAAACTCATATTAACCCGGGTATATATAGAGGTTAGCCCGTCTGTCGGTCTTGTCCCCAAAACGGACAATTTCCAGAATTTCGTATACTATGTTCCCATCTCGACCGCCTGTGCGTCGGTTCTTATTAAATTTGCACTCGCATCAGTTAAATCTCAGAAATTTCGACACGGCTCGCAACGTCTGGAAATAACTAATTAATTTTTATACAGAAATGTTATTTTTACCTCTCAAGTTTGCCTCTTATTTTCAACCAATCGCCACCCAGTGACATTGCTCAACTCACGCCTTTTACTATATGTGTCTCGGTCTTGCGCATATTATCTGTCTCTATCTACCCTGTTCTTATTGGTGCAAATTAATATTCTTTATTATCGATTATTTTCAATCCACGTGTATTCTTATCTGGGTTAAATAACCCCGTATCTCGCCTTCCCGTGACTATTAAGCGACGGTTTCTCCAAGATTCTCTGTAACCATTTGTTATCTGCAGAATTTCGTGCTAAAGCATCCGACCGTTGCCTATATCCGTAGAATCGACATGTTTGTCTATACATATTAAACTGAAATTGCCTTTTAAAAATACGCAGGTGTGTTAAATCGTAACATTTTAAATAACCCTTCTACGTTTTGACTATTATTGGGTTTTCACAAGCTTTTATAGATATTATATGTTACTAATGGTCCAATTAACTCCAATTAAAATAATACCCTTTAATTTTAGTGACTCTAATCAAATATTAATTATTATCTGTACATTTTGTTTAATACCGGTTACTTAAAATTGAGTTAATTAATATAAATTTTGTACGTAATTTCCATTTGTTTCTTTACTCGGAATAATTAAATTATACGTTGAGCAGCATTTTAATAACGCGTACCTTTTCCCAAAGCTTCTACACGGTGATTAAAATTATTTGAGGTGATTATTTAATTTTCTACCCTGGTCTAAATATGAGTAATATATATATATATATATATATATATATATATATAAATTATTATAGTTTTCGACTACTTTGATATTATTTAGGAATTGGTTTCGGGGTTGTAGTCAATTAGGGCAAATTAAGAACTCCTTTTTGATCGATTCGAGCTTTTGAAAATTTTATTTTCTTCTTCAGGAAACTGCAAATATGTATAATTACAAGATGTAATTAAAATGTTTACTTACGATCTAGAGTCTAATTTTAAATGTGAGAAGCATGAAACTATTTTAACTAAAACGACTATTTTAGGGTTGACATTTAAAACTATTGACACATACTTGATGAATAATTAAAACGGAATAGTTATTGCATTACAATGAAGGTTGCATTAATAAATAAATCTAAAAATACATTGATGGATATAAGGGGTGTTGTTATGAAAATAAAATAAGTAATATGAATTAAATTATGATTGTTGACATGTAATAAACTAAGATAATAGCTGCAAGGAGATTTGTTTAATAAATTAATCAATTGTAGGGTGTTGGTATTCTTTATTATCGATAGTAAATATGAATAAATGTTATTTAAATTTTGTGTCTGTCCTTTTGTTTGGTGGAAGATCTTATAGTGAAATAGCAACCATTTCGAGAAACAAACGTTTTTTGTAATTATCTTCTTTGAAAATAATTTTAGTGTTGTTGTAATTAAAAGTGTGACCGGTTTCTATAGCGTGTGACACTAATGCACAGGTCATGATTTTTCGATTGCAATCACTTTTGTGAGAAGTAATTCTGGCGGAGAGCCATCTAGATGTGTGTCCCACATATTTGCCATGACAGTTCTGACATGGTATTTGGTATACGACTCCAGATTGTTGATCTTTAGGAGTTCGATTTTTTAATTTACTAAAAAGCACTTTATTTAAAGTTAAAACGGGTTTACTTGTCAGTTGTATTCCTTCAATGTCTTTAAAAATGTGTTTCAATTTGTTTGTAAGTTTATTTATATAAGGAAGAGGAATAAAAATTTTTGGGTTATTAGATATCGTCGTAGTTAAACTATGGTTGATATTAGGAATATTGAAAAGTAATTTATTTATTAATGAGTTGGGGTAAGAATTTTGAAGAAGAAGGTTTCTTAAAATAAAAAAGTTTTTGCTCTTTAGGGTGCGATGTGAAAGAAGTTCTATCCTTTTCTTTAAGCCTAAGACAAGATTGATTTTCATACTGGTTGGATGAAACGAATGATAGTTTAGATATCGACCAGTTACCATCCTACCATCCAATTTACAATTGAAAAAGAAATTAATGGCACCATCCCGTTTTTAGATACTCTTATCATCCATAAAGACAATATCCTCATTACAGATTGGTATAGAAAACCTAGCTCTTCTGGTCGATATCTAAACTATCATTCGTTTCATCCAACTTTTATCTTATCTTTTGCGTATTTCTTTTAAAAGCTTGTTGAACACTTCTCAACGTAGTTTAATTACATGTACGATTATTTCTCTGCTGAATACGCGTTCTATTATTGAAATATAAGATTACTGGCATGGATTAAAGTTAATTACGGTCTATATACAGGGTGTCAAATGCTTGCTATTTACATAATGTGTGAATTACTTATTTTCTTGCTAAATAAATGCAGTTTGCTGATTCCTATTGCTATTTACAGTTACTACGCGACCTTTACAGCTCAATACACCCTTAAACAACCCCTTTTTACAGCAATATATATATATATATATATATATATTATATATATATATATATATATTATTATGTATGGTGATATTAAATAACAATTATGTTTCAAAATACAAGTTAAAAAGTAATAAGTGCAACCTTTAATGTGGTGTTGGCCTTTAAATTGATTTAAATAAACAAATTTTCAAAATTAATTATGCCACGGCTTTTAGAAACTCGCTCGGGGAAACTGAATCTATTATTTAAACTCTGTAAGAAGACGTGGGTTCTTTGTCCCCTTACAGGTATTGAAAACACAGGCGCCTAAAGCGTTGTTAGATCAAAAGCACCTAACCTCTTTTTTGTGCTTGCGTATCGTGATTATACAAAGATTGATAAATCTATTCAACAAATATTTAATTTAGTTAAACGTTTGAAATTTAAATTATTCACAAATTACTTTGAATGAAGTGTATATAAATATAACTTAAAATACCTGCAACTCCGTTGAATGTGTCTGGGTGTACATGGGCTTTGAAACAGGATACCACAAGGTTGCCTCGAACGCTTTCAGTGACTACCTATTAAGAATATGTTTTAGTTTATGTTCAAAAAGGATTTTACTTTAGTTTTAGGTTCTACAAATAACTATTATTTCACCAATTATATGCCTTATTTGCTCTATTACTAAGAACACTTCAATACTTCACCAAATAAACTGATCTGTAATCCAAGAAGACTGGACCCTGCTGCAGAATATTCTCACTACCACAGGTGCAACTCTTCAACTACAACAAAAGATGCCCCGATGTTGGTATAATTGGCAATCTTCCTTTTGAATTATTTTTGGTCGTATAACCTTTCACTTATTTTGTATTATATTCAAATGAAATGCATGCACTTTAACACATCTATTAATTTTTTAATTCTCTACAACTTTTTTTATCAATTTCTTTACAAATTTTTAATTAATTCCTTTACAAAAATTTCTTTTTCAATTAATCTCTTCATTCTCTAAACCACTATCACCTAGACAACTAAAACAATTACATCTAGCCTACTAACTAATAATATATATGGGATGCATTCAATATTTTAACCTTAACTCTACTTAATTACTATTTTAGAACAGCTTTGGTATTATTTAATTTCATTTGACATTTCATAACTTTATTTCACTTTATAATTAAAATATATTAAACTACTTTCATTTTAGGTAAATCGAATTTATAAATGGCATAAAGTATCCTGCACAAATTACAAATAATAATTTTATAGACAAAACCTATACACATTCAATTGAAGTTACATTAGATACCCTTCGTATTGGAAAAAATGGAAAAATGCTTTTTTTTAAACCTCAAACGCTGCTTCATTAGTACATAGTATTCTATATCTGCATTTAACAAGTAATTTTTCATCAGTCTTTGTTAACCGTAGTGTTTTTAAATTTTAGAATAGCTTGATAAAAGTGGTAAATTAATGTTTTTATCCGTAGTACTAACAATTATCTTTTTAAATCCTTTAATGATGTCATATACTAAAATATATATATATATATATATATATATATATATATATATATATATTCGCGATCACATGTCAGAATTTTACGAAGATATCACACTTGGCTTGTATGGAGTTAGCACATCTACCCTTCAGACTAAATTTTAAGAGATATTTGACCTAGAAGTGTACAAGCGAAAAGTCGAGTATTTTGTAAAGTACAGGCAAAGAAGTGTCGATTAAGCTTATTATAATTCAATTTTGCACATTTCAATTTTTTAATTAAAGTGCATAGACAGAAAAATTGTTTGGTATTGTTCAAATGGAGATCTATAAATTATTGTCAGTTTAAAATGAATTGCTAGAGGTTAGGAAACCAGTGCGAAGTTGGCCACCCTGAAACCCATTTGCCGAATAACTTTTAAAGTAAAAATTCGTAAGCGAAAATTTGAGATGTACATAACTGTGTACCCAATGTGCTAACTAATGACGTATGAGTTATTTTTTTCAAAAGTTGAAGGGTGCACTTCACGCTCTTGTTTTACACACTTCTATTTATTATTTGGAACTTTGGATAAAAATATCATGACTTAAGTTTAAACTTGTTGACTTATTTTTTTTATTAATAAGTTTTTGATTTGTAATAATTTCATTTTACAGTAATCTACATGTTGTATTTATACACAAATTTAATTTATTCAATACAATTTGGATATCATTGTACTAGATTTCGAATAGGCCGGACATCTTGAGTTATTGAAACACGTTTCAGGTCGAAATGCTTAAAGCTAGTATAATAAACTAGTCCACACACTAATGAACGTTTATGGTCTTATAAAACGACATATGTATTGCATAAAACGTCTTAAAGATAATGTAAACTTATAAATGCCCTGCACCGGATACCTGTGCACTCGAATGCGACCACGCACGTGTCGTACATTTCTTAAGAAAAAATTTAACAGAATAATTACTTAAATTTACTAATGCGTTTATTACAATAATATGTTTCTTAAAAAATAGTTTAAGGCATATCCAATATCGTTTTAGTTTTATAAATTAGTATAATGTAGCTTAAGAAATGATCAACTGCGAAAAAAGAATATCTGAAAATGCCGCTGGCTGAGGGTTGTATACGCACGAGCATCTTAAGAAAGTCAGCGAAGTGTAGCGTATTTAGCAGAAATTTAGGACCACAAAAACTGAAACAAACCATTTAAAATTATGACAAGGGTAACAGTTGGGTGATACCCTAGATCATTTTGGGACTGTAATTAAAAGTTTGAGTGTCTTTTTTTCTTTATTTGTAACTGTCTTCAAAACCGTTCGGCCGTAAAAATTCTAACTTCGGCTTTTAAGTTCCTCGATTTGTTTGAAAGTAAAATATCTGCAGAAATTTTTTGTACAATTTCTTTTCCTTTACGCTAAAAATTTATGGTAATATATTTCAGGGGCACGTGTCCATTAGACCATACGGTACTGGCACGAGACAAACTTGGTGGAGAGCACTGAAGGAGAACATCTTCAACGGTTATGGTGCCTTACCTTATGTAAAAGCCTATAAGGCACCCTTAAGAGGTATAGATAATTGTTATAAGAATGTAACCGTCAAAAGTGGGGGAATTAAATAGTAACGAACTTTATGATAGAAATTTTTAACTACGTTGGGCTTTAGTATTATATTAGAAACCTACTGTGATCGATAATACGCTTCCAAACTAATAAGTTATTTTTTAATTTTAATTTTACGTAGTGTAAACGGTGCAATATTTGTGGCAATTGCTGGTTCCTACTTCTTAATCTTCATTGCTTATGCCTTCTCAGGTAGGTGTTTCAATTTTTTTTTTAATAATCAAATTACTACTAATTTTCAAAAAATAGAATTCGAGGTCATTTGCTTGTTGAATTACGGTCTCCTCAGTTAGACTTAGAGTTTTATGCAAAGCCCAAATGATCATTTCAAATCGAGCTAGTAATTGAAAGATAGAAAACATAAGGTTCCGGACTGGATTCGAACCAGTATCTTAGGTTTTCGCGACTCATGGGTTTTCTGAGGTGAGTGATTACAATTGGAAAATTACACAAATCTAAATCATATATAGAAGCATGTATCAACCTAGCGTTCAATAACGTTTGGCATTTTTCTCAATCATATCTGACAGTGTCAAGTTTTTTACTTATCTCAGATATAGGCAGATATGACACTGTCAGAAAATATTTGACAAAAATGTCAAACGTAATTAAAAGTTAGGTTGGTGTATGCCATCCGTCACGGTGTCATAATTGGAAACCCATGGACCGCAAAAACCTAAAATACAGATTCGAGTCCTGTCCGAAGCCTTATATTTTCTTTCTTTCAACTACTAGCTCGATTTGAAATTAGTGATGGCTTCGAACCGAACCGAACCGAACCTTGCCCTAGGTTCGGTTCGAAAACTTTTTAGTCCGGTTCGGTTCGAGGTTCGGTTCGAAAAAATATATTCCGGTTCGACATTTTGATAATTTAAACTAGTGCGTTCAAATACAACAATGTAAATGTTTAATGTAGTTTTTATGTTTGGTAGTTGCTACTTTCAAATAAACCCAACATTCATTTGCTTTAGATTTTAGTAGTAGGGATGGACTCGGGCTCGGGTTTTCGGGCCGGCCCGGTTCAGGCTCGGCCCGATTTCGGGCTCGAATCCGGACCGGGCTGTTGACTCCTTTATTCAGGCCGGGCCCGGCCCGGGCTTATCTTTTTTCGGGCCGGACTGGGCCAAACGATTCGGGCCGGCCCGATTTTTTCGGGCCGAAAAACGCACGAGTAGATACTCCACTATCTTTTCACTTCTATCTCACATTGAATAAGTAAACATTCTTAATTATATTTTCACGTATCGTCTTCATGCACCCATTAATAATCAGTTTCTCGTCATGTTTAGTGTAAAGGAGACGTGATATTATAATAAATAAATAATAACAAACTAAATCAGAAAACCCTTATTAATTTAAATCAGTAAAATAAATAAAGAAATAAAATAGAGTGAAACTGTGCATCCCCCCAGGACTCTTAAAGTGATAGAGATTGTGAACCCCAGAACGTTTAGTGCATACCCACCAAGACTTTAACAGTGCATATCCATCTCTCCTTAGCAGTAAGATATCAGTAGACGTAAGAAAACGACCAGATCTTCGGATGCTGGAGAAATTTATATACGAGGTAGGAATAAAATTATGGCGCATAAGCATTGACTTGTATTAATAAGAAGATTTTGAAATAATTAACGAGTACGTTATTGTGTGTCATGGCGCTAGCCATCATAATGCTTATGCGAATGCAACTGATAATTTGGGTGATGCTTTTGCTAATTTATGCACTGTTACATGCTTTTGCTTATTTAGATATTTATTTATTTATATATTTATTTTATGTTTATTTATATATTTATATTATATTTATATTTATTTTAATATTTATATATTTGCCTGCATTGTTTTGTAGCTTGATTTAATTCGTTTGACGTTCTACCGCCTATTTTTTGGGCGCAGTATCTATAGGAAAGAAGAATGTAATTATATTATGTCAAGTTAGGAAACGATAGGAAACGTTAGGGAGGAATATAGGATTGACTTAAAATAAAATACTTAGACCAGAAAGCACGAATTTGTAATTTTATAGAGTAGGCAAAATAGCTGGATTCACTATTAAAATATTTGGCGAATGCTTAGAAAATTTGAATCCATTTTTGTAAATTAGCTAGCTAGATTTGGATAGTTTTAAGACGACCCTTCAGGTCGCATCGCTAAGAAGAGCTGGCAGCTGCTATCCGGTATTTGGAATCCCTCCCCCTTTCATTTTGCGTGTGTCTTGTTGATCGGACATACTCCTAAAACAACGCTAGTAGGGATACCATTATTCAAACCCTATTTTTAGTTTTGTTTCAGTTCGTTAGATTTTTATTTAGAATCGTTTAATTTTGAAGTTAGATTACATTTGAAACACGTTAAATTTCGCGTTTAAACCCAATTTAGTACCATCGGGTGGAGCATTGGAGACGTGGTCGCAAGTATACCGGCCCTTATTCACATTATAATGTCGATGGCCGGGACATGTCCTAGGAACGGCCACTGCGTCTAAGGGTTCCGATTTCCGGCTGCCGATGGTCGGGATTCCAGGATGCGGTAATGGGGAATGGGTAATGGGTATTAGGTTTTAGGGCAAGGGCAACCGTAGTATGTAGGGATAATTTTAAGTACTTTTAGGACCTGGAGCGTGTCTTCTGATTTTCAGCTGCCGTTAACCGAAAACATGCCTCAGCTAGTTTTAAACTGCAACCGGCGAACCCGATTTGCGGCTGCCAATGGTCGGGACCCTGGAAGGAGCACTTAGCTCTAAGTTACAATTAAGTTAGATTTAAGTTAACTGTTGGACATCAAAAGCAAAATTTCTGTATATTTACATCTAGGGAATTTGCGCAACTACGACCTGTAGTATATTTTATAGTTACAGGTTGTATGGGTAGTCCATATAGTTTTTTTTTAAATAGCACATACTAGATATAAATTGATATGCAATTGTTTTAGCAAATTGAAAGATGCAATACTGATTCATTAAAAAACACACATAATGTATACAATTCATTATCAAGAAAACTGTAAACATGCATACATCAGCAAGGCAGCCCAATACTTATAAAAAAAGGATTAAATGACCATAAAGACGATATAAAGATTAGAGAGCTTTAACAAAACACGAATATAAATCCACACAAATTTGAATACTTAGAAACCCATATATTAAAAACAAACGAATAGAAAGGAAAGATAATTTTTGGAAGTGATTTACATAGTAAAGAACCCTAATGTTATTAATGACAAACTGACATAAAGAAGTTAAGTAAGATACTACTTATTTCACCACCGTTTTTATGAATCAGTTATAATTTTACATCTAACTGGTTTTGACTATTGAGTCTAGAATATACTCCTCGTAACTGTTGCTATACGTGCCCACCTTTCCTTCGTTGCAGATCTACACCCACAGAGCCAGTTTTGTCACATCTTTACGCAACGCAAAACAAATACTTCCTCTTTAACTCTGTCAGTAAATCAACTATCTTAAGATAAATGTAGAAAACAGTTCCTTAATTAAATCTATAAGCTGTAAATTCATTAAAGGGGCAATACGAAAATTATACGAAATGGCGAACTCTTGTCCTCTTTTTGTCTAAGTGAATTACAGAAAATGTGAACGTCTAAAAGCTGCGTAAGTTTAGCAGATGGCTCTTGATACTTTCAATTATAAAAGGTTATTTTTGTTACTTCAAGCTGTTATAATAGTACATTATCCGTTTTTCACAAACAATCCCCTTTACGTACCTACATGTAAAGAAAATTCTTGAAATATTTGTTCTTAGAAATTTGTAGATTGGATATGTACATTTTAAACGATCAGAAGTACGAGCCAAAGTGCATTCTTTACAGAAGCGTTTTGCGATTGTATGATGAAATTCAGTGTTAGGAAGGGATATGTATGAAAATATATTCGCAGTTAACTTATTTTCTAGATTTTATATATATTTTAAATTGACCATGGCCAATTTTTAACAGTTACTTAAAATTTACGTACTTTTTGCTTTATTTGATGATATTGAACATGCTTGTAGTTTATATACATTAACGACAAAATTTTCCAGCCAAATTTTTTATTCTACAATTTGTTGATCCTTTAACTTCATTGAAAGCTCCTTCATATAAACAAAATTCTTTTTAATATAATGTAAAATTATTAAGGTTAGACTTTTAAGGTTTTGTTACCCTGATACTGTCTGTTTTATAATTATACTCAAGTAGAAAAAATCGCTCACAAATACTAACCAACCTTAAGATACGTTTTCTAGTTTAAAATGTGTGTGTGTGAGTGTGTGTGTGTGTGTGTGTGCGCGCGCGTGAGTGCGTGCGTGCGTGCGCTTGCGTTCGTGCGTGCGTGCGTGCGTGCGTACTTGCGTGCGTGCGTGCGTGGGTGCGTGGGTGCGTGCGTGCGTGCGTGCATGCGTGCGTGAGTGCGTTCGTGCGTGCGTGTGTTGTCACTGTTACTTCGATGCCATTTCGACAGATTCACATCTGTCATCTGTTACGTGAAAGTGAGCGGTACGTTAATAAATTTTGATTTGCTTTAAAAGAGCAGGAACCCCGTAATTGTATAAAAATACTTCGGCTAATTACAGTGTACGGGAATGGGGTCCTATAGAAAAAATTATAAATGAAGATGGAAGAATTTGAAATAAAGAAATGAAATGGCTGAATGAAAATCACTTACCCCGAAACAACTTATTTCTTGTCATAATTAAGGGGCGTCAAATTGTCTGTCACGGCAATACCTTCGATATTATACGTACACTGAAAGCGATTATGCCTCGTTTGCTTAAGTTTCCTAAATTCGATCGCCTTACATGTTATCTTTCTTTAAAATATTTTAACACATTTATTAAATTTTTGGTTAGAATTAATGAAATGTTTAAGTTAACATTTCTCCTCCAAATACGACTACATTACCGCGGTTGCTGAATATCCTATAAAAATAAAATTCAACCTAAACATAAGCTCTATTGATATAAAATAGTTGCAATATACATACAAATGCACTTAAAAAACTTAGTTTGTTTAGCTCACTCTGCCCATGTATTGTTAAAAGAAATCGTAGAAAGTGTTACGTTCATTTCCGGCAGTAAAACCGTATCCGGTATTTGGTTATTTCATTTACATAAATTCCCTTTCTATTCTTAAATTTTCCAACAATATCTTATATAGTGTACCTTTTCAGAATAAGCCCGCTTTAACATAATTTTCACTCAAATCCATTTTGCTTTTAAAACAAAAATTTAATCGATAAATTAATTAGTCAATACCTTGTTTTAGGTATTTGTTAAACATTGTTAAACATTCCGATAACGTATAATTGCTTTCTCTTGTGTTTCCCATTTAAAGATTTGTCGAAATAATAGATCCTACTTTTAGTTGATAGCGTGTTTTCCAGTTTATTAATCGCGCTTTTGATAACGCGAGGATTATAGTTCGAACTCGTGTTATTTGACCCAAGCTTTTGCGTTGAAATCTTTTCTACATTACTCGTCCCAGTACTTTAAAAGCGATGTACGTCGTTTTGTTCAACAAGTAGAAGGTATCTTGCGTGTATTCGGTGAGTTTCCCGCGCTTACCCATTCTAATCAGATTCTCTTTTTAGCTCTTAGCTGGAGCCCAAATGGGTTCTTACTTTATGTAGGCCCAACTGTTCGTTGACGTAGACCAACTGTTGTTGTCTGTAGATCACTGCTGCAGTTACGGTGGGAGGGCGAATGGATCCTGATTATCGTGGCGTTGCTGTACTGACAAAATAAGCATCCCGACGCATAGAGGTGTGTGATTCGTTTTCTTTTATGAACATCGAGGATTATTATTTATCAGCGGTTGATGTGGTGAAACCAGTTCACCATACATGTTTAAAAGCTAGCTACGCTAATGCTTCTGGTTATATTTCTTTAATTCTTACTACAACTTGGTCTACATTTAATACTTTAATTTAACACACTTACTATGGAGAAAACCTACATTTAATACTTTACTTTAACACACTTGCTATTGAGAAATCTATGCATTACTTTTTTTCCAATAAGTTTTATTACAGTTAGCTACGAAATGCGCACTTCCGTGGATCCATAATAAAATTTGTCCTTTATAGTATAACTTAAATTTATGACGTGTCAAATATATAAGGATATCTAAGGATGTTCTAATTTCATCATACAATATTTTCTGCCTCTTATTCCTCTTGCTACTCGGTTGAACTACAGGAACAGGTAGTAATATTGATTGAACAATTTTCGACAAAACAGGAGCTACTGTTAGTGTTGTACTTGTAGCATAAGGTTGAAGATGTGGTTGCGATTGTGGTGGTAGCAGTTGTGCTTTTGTAAAGTCATTATTCTTTAGAGAAGTCTGTTTATTGTCAGCGTTGGTTGTAAAAGTGTCAACGTTAGATAAAGGAACAGAGTCGGGTAAAACTTCAGCTACAATAGGATTTGCTTCGTAAATTGAGGAATATATAGATTTTGACAAATTATCAAGAAAAGTTAGATAACCCCATCAGTTTCCATTACACAGGGTGATAAAGTGATATTGAAAAATACATGTTTTTTAGAATATTTTCATTTAAAGTAGAGACTTTAACTTGAAAATAGCTATACGTTAGTTGTTTACTAATACAAATTATTATACTTCATTTCGACAAAAGGGATTGGCGTAGAATAAAGGGGGTTATCGAACAATTTTGACCTATACTATACAAACGATTTTCAGAATTATACGTTAAATAATTCAATAGCTCTGGCCTTGAACTTATCAGATGCACGAGAAAACTAATAACATTAAACGACCCTGATGAAATAAATGACGTAATTAGAAATCAACTCGAAGGAAAAACCAACCATCGTGGAATTAATGAAACGATAAAGCAACTTATAAGACGATACTATTTTAAAAACATGAAGGAATCGACCACAGATTTTATTAACCAATGTAAACTATGCGACAAAGCAAAATACGACAGAACACCCCCAACTAAAACGCCTGACAAACCCTTTTAAAAATTACATGCCGATACTGTTGTCACGGTAATTAGATGAAAGCTTACAAAGGTGGGTTCTTTAGGGTAGATACGGTGACTTTTTGCACCTCGGCTAATAAAGACTCTTCTGCAGGGGTGGATCTTGATTCCTGCAAGTAGGTCGTTAAGAACCCGAACAGACCTACAAGTAAATACAGTAGAAAAGGCGCCAGAGACTTGATTAAAATGCCGAAAATGCCAATGGTTTCGGATAATATCACACCTAAAGAGCAAAATAAGTATAACAACGGTAGCCACTAGAATCATATAACTATATTTCAAAATAACTGAATTACAAGCACAAGCGATTTATCTGGAATTAAATACACACCACAGTGGCAATACAAATATAAACATATTTTAATAACACACATAAAGGGTAATATATAAACCGGTATCCCACTAAAAGCAATGAATTTAAGGTATCTTTCGCCTGTTGGCGAGTACAAATTGACATTAAACTAGCCGCAACATGTTTCTCGCTAGTAAGTAAATTTCAAAAACACAGAGGAGAAAGGCCTTACAAAAATACGCACACCCTGTATTTCATAAAAATTAAAACTCATAATTATGCCTCGTACAATTTTCCACAGAAAAGTTACTTTGGGATATTCTTTGTAGGGCTTTCCATTTTCGAGATATTTTAAATTAAGTCATACTCAACTCATGCATAAAAACAACGTATTATTAATTCTTTCAAAAATGCAAAGGTTTATTTTATGAATTCGAAACTGGTATCTACAGAGTGGTACTAAGGTTATGGAATATACAAGAATTGGACGAAAAGAATGAAACATCCCATATCTCGGTTATTAAAAATGTTAGAGCCAGTAACCAAGGTTATTTGAAATCCCCTAAGTGTGCTCTACTTGTAGTTAACGTATGTCGGTTTACCTATAAAACACCCTGTATATCCTCTTCCGTTTTAAGTATCTTTAATCAAGGTTGCGAAAATTTTAATGACTTCAAAATCTAATGGATTACAATTCATCTTGAATGTTGCTTTCAATTACACAACAGTTCCAAAAACTGATTTATTATAAAAGCAGTTACGATCAATTACCCAAACTTCAATACGTTTCAACTCCATGAATAAAATACGAAACACTGACACAAATGACAATAAAAAGGTCATAATTTAAAAATCGTTCAATGAAGCCGAATGTACATTACCTACACCACGTAAAAACTACGTTGGAATTTAAATTAATAGATGTCATTGACATTTCCGATGAAAGTTAGAAAGTAAACCATTAAAAATACAATAAAAATAATAGATAAAAAACGTTCATGCTTGTTACGCTTTTTTACTACAACGTAACACAATGAACACCTGTTGTTGGTGAACTAACACAGGAGCCCGAATATCGACGAAAATCAATATAATGCAACGAGATTTTCATTGCATTATGAGAACGCTTACAATGCGACGGTTTCATGCTCAATATGGAAATACGTGGGAAAAATTATTAGCGCGTCGTTTAGAGGAAAATTGAGGGTTTTCGCTGTGGTAAAAATAGCAGAACTCGGGATTTTATAATTGTTCCAGATACTAATTTCAAACAAATGGGAAATGTACATAACGGACAAAGTTGTAATTTTGGTTAGAAAATTGATTTGTAAAGTATATAATAATTTAGGTATCGCAAGACAGTTTTTTAGAAGAAAAAAGGCGATGTGTGATGAAAGATTATTCAATCTAGGACACATTAACTTTAGTGAATTAAATTTCTCTTTTAAGCAAGTAGATAAGACGGAAATGGAAAGCGCAGCACCAAGAAGAAACCAGTTCGATATAGCTGATATTTTTGTGCCAGGAAAAAATTCCAATATTTTTCTTATGAACATTGGATTTAATTGATTTAATCGAATTTTGCATTTTTTGAAATTTAATTCAAGGCCTACATTGCGAGAATTGAGTATTACATTTTTAAATGATTTTAAGATATCTTTTTCATTACCATCTATTGATTCGTCATCTAGATACCAGAAATTGAATTCTGTGTTAATATTTTTCACAATACATTCTATAGCTAAGCAAAAAGAGCAGGGCCAAGGGGATCTCTTTGTTGGACACTGCGCTGAGATTTCAGTAAGTGGTTCCCAAACATCAAAAATGACTCTGTTCGATAACATTGTTCCACGAATGGATAAATTTCTGGATTTAGAATTGCTACTTGATGTAACATTTTGTCTCGATCTATCACATTAAATGCGTTTTTAAAATCTAATTTTAAAAAAAAAAATTTTTCATGTTACAGATATATATATTCTTGCTGAATGTGTTACAGCTTCTGCTCCGCCAGCGATTCCAAAACCAAATTGGTGAGGTTGTAGAATTTCTTTGGTTTTTCCCATTATTTTATAGCAACAAATTTTTGTCACTAGCCGTCGGTAGAAAGTTCCCACTGCTATTGGTCTTAATCCTCCGTCTTTTTTCTTAAACGCACATAATGATGCACCCTAGAGTACGGGACAAATTTCGTGATGTACTTTACCTGAAAGCATTAGGTTACATAGGGCGGTAAGTGCTTTTACAAGGTGTTGGTCACATGAACCAGCGCTATAGCTGCACATATCTTGAATATGGGAAGGTCTAAAAGCATTTAACCCACCTGCAGAGCTAGTGTGGAAAGATCTGACGCATTCATAACTTGTTCAAAAGTGATTTGAGAAATATTTGAATAAGTAAATTTAGGGAAACTATCTGTTTTGTCGGTATGAGGGTGTTTTAAATTTATTTCCGAAATTGTGTCGTTATTAACTTCTGCCAATATATCATTTGAACACATCAGACGTACAGCTGCTGATAGGTCTCCACCTGATACTTTACTGATTATTTTTGTATTCAAAGAGTATTTAAAATTCTTATTATTTAATGTTATATTCGGTGGTACTAAAATTTTTAAATTCTGTTTAATGATTGAAGAACGATTGTTGATTTTCTCACTCTTGTTTTGGTTATTTATGAATAAACTGCAGTATGGAAAAAGTAATAGTTTTTCCCAAGATGAGAAGAAATTCTTTTCCACAAACTTGTTAATTAAACTTGTTAATAATAATGCTGTAGATATCCTCACAGACTTTGGATTTCTTTTTATGATAATTGAATTTTTCTTGAACAGTGCCGAACGTATTGCAAAATTTAAATTTTGATCTATACTATATGGTTCTCTGGGTGGTCGTGTCTATCAAGACTCGTTATTATGAATCCTGGTCAAGTGAATTTTCAATCCTCGGTTTTTGAAACTATTATTGCATAAAGGGCAGTTGATAAATTTATTTGTAATTACGGCTTTGTTTTCCTTTGATTTCAGATTTTTTACATCTTCATCTTTAATGACAATTCCGTTTTCTTTTGATTCCTTTGCTTTAATAAATTTGTCTTATATGTGCAGCATTGATCCGTTGAGATTTCCTTATCATTTTTATCGTTTAAATTAGTATTTTATATGTATTGTAAAATGTAGCCATACTTGACATATATTATAAAATTGGAATAAAATGTCAAAGAAAGTGTCATAATCCAAATTTCTATGACTAAAATATTTTTTTATTTTTCTTATAATACATCAAATCCATAGAGTATATAAGTAAAAGCATTTCTGTTTGATATATATCGTACAAAAGTTTAAATTATCGTACTGGTTTTCTTTAATTGTAATGAATTATTTTAATAGTATAAAACTGACATTCGCGTACGTCATAAAAAAATATTGGAATTTGCTCCTGACATAAAATATCAGCTACATCGAACTAGTTCCTTCTTGGTGCTCCGCTTTCCATTCCCGCCTTATCTACTTGCTTAAAAAAGAAATTGAATTCACTAAAGTTAATGTGTTGTTACTATTTTAACTTTACTTAATTAATTAATTAATTAAAGTTATTCCTGGGTTCTTTAATATTGTTTGATGAAATCAGTGAACTTAAGGAAGAATTTCCTTAAGATAATGGAACTCAACTATCTTCCGACTATGCTAGAGGTCTATTCCTCGCGTAGAGCTTATGAGGATTGGTCGTGGTTCTTTTTACAAAACATTATTTACTTACTAACTCAACTTATACCAAAATAGGGGTATGAGAAGGCGCCACCAAGTCATTAAGTTTTAAACACAGAGTTTCCCTAAGGGGGAGTTGGGAGTCCTTAAAGAGGAATATCGTATTTTCTGCTTAAGCAGGAGCTGTAACGAAAATAGGATTAAATTAGCAAAGAAGGACACAAAAGGTGTAGCCTTGTTACCTCATACAAAAGAGAAAAGCTATAAATATTAATTATTTACACACTTTAATAGACACAAACATTAGGCATCAAATTTTGAAAGTGGTATCAGTTCTCCTTAGTCAAATGGGAGCTACAAATATTAATATATTGAAGGTATTTATGCCTCTTACTTCTTGATTTAATTACCCTATTCTTGAACTCAGTTGTTCAAAATAAAACAATTACTTAAGTTAATTAAATGATGGTTCTTTAATCAAATATTGCTTTCTCTATGATAAAAGGTTGTATATACAAAATATATACATCAAAATTGTACTTCAATTTCTTCTACGCAGTTATAGAATAATAAAATCGAACAAAATATCAAAACATGTTAAGCATTTCCTTTTTTGTTACAAAGCTATTTCAAATCAGTACCCAAAATATCAGATCTGTTATTTGGTTTACAAATGTATATGGAAATTTCAAAAATCTAATAATTTAACTTTCAAATTTGCTTTAAGTATAATTACACATAAGTAAAAACTTTGACTCAATTAGGATGTTTAAGTTCATTCGTAATAATAACAGGTACAACCCTGGATTTAAATGGTGATAAATTCTTAACATCAAAAGTCTTTTATAGTTGCTAAACAAAATAAGAATCGTAGGTCATCACAATGTTGTACTTAAAATGTTGCTTTGTATAAATGTTTGCTTAATGCGGACGTCATGTGAAAATAATAAAAAAAGTCTTACCTTGTACAGCGATGTTTGTGTTTATGTAGGAGTGTTACTTTGTCTAAACCAGATGTGCTTACATACGGTGCCTCGACAAACAAACGACGTCGGCTGTCCACATGTTGTGATGTAGCCAACTGTATGTTACTTGGACCCGATTATACGAACTTGAAGTGTATTTCTTCCTTGCAAAATGAAACAAACAAATTCAATCTAACAGCTATCCAAAATGCTTTGTTTTGGGAAAACAAAAATTAACAAAGTTGGATATCGTGTTATCGGAAAACTATTGAGCGAATAAGCGCTATTTTATTAAAAGTTCTACCTTAAACACATGAAAGGTTTTCACTAGATTTTTCTCGTTATCTTTTCAACTGCATTCTCTTTTGAATAAGACATCATGGCAATTAAAAGAGTATCGTAAACTTGAGTAAATTATAGTAAACTAAAGAAAATTATGTTATACTGGAGATAATTATTACTAATTGAAGAACGTTCAGATTAATTCAAGAGAATTATGATTAATGAAGAGCGTATTATTAGGAAACACTTATTCAAGTGCATGTTGTACTTGACTTAAACGGCTAGGCTTAAGGCCACACGCAAATTGCTGGCTAGAAAACTGCACTTATGTATCGTGTGTCTTTATCAAATGCCCATGCCAGACTGACTGGTTTGTCTACTGCGCACGAGTACTTCAAAGTCGCTTGATATTGAGGTATTTATACAAACAGCCAACGCTTGTTAATAGCAACCAAACTAGCACTGGAAAATAATCTCTGCATTATGATTGGGCTGCATGATCCCAATACAAATATTTATTTGAATAACGATATTTACGTGTTTATTTAAATAGAAAAAATGACGTATTTAACGAACAACTTTTGATTTGCAGTCGTCAAAAAAAATTGTTACAGTGTTCTAGATTGAATGATCTTCCATCACACATCGCCTTTTTTCTTCTAAAAAAACTGTCTTGCGATACTTAAATTATTATACACTTTAAGAAGCGCCCATCATGGCATTGTAACGAAATCCTTAAAGAAATTGATCAATGTTTAAAAACTGCTCTAGAAATAATAGCGAATAACCAACTTGATGATAAGGCATGGTTAACAGCTACTCTCCCGATAAACAGAGGTGGTTTAGGCATCCGCTCAGTTTTATCTTTAGGGCTACCCGTCTTTCTATCCTTTTTCTGTAGCATATCACACTTAATAAATATGATTCTACAAGATAGAACGACTGATAATTATTTTCAAGAAGGAGAAAAAGTTTGGTTCTCTAAAACTAAGATGACTTTCCCAGAAGAGTTCAAGAGACTTCAGAAAGCTTGGGATCAACCACTACTAGATATTTGTTGCGACTCCTAAAACTCCTATTGACAAGGCCCGTCTTTGTGCAACAAGAACAAAAAAATCTGGCGCCTGGTTAAACGCTATTCCGGCTGCATCTCTGGATACTCTTTTAGACAACAATTCATTTAGAATCTCAATTGGTTTTTGCCTTGGAATAAATATATGTGTTGAACACAAATATAGATGCGGATCTCCCGTTTCTAAAAATGGCATTCATGGTTTAAGCTGTAAACTTTTTGCATGCCGTCAATCATATCATCATTCAGTTAACAATATATTGAAACGTGCACTAGGCCTTACAAAAATACCAGCAATTTTGGAACCCCTAGGCATTGATCGAGACGATGGCAAGAGATCGGATGGAATGTCTCTAACTTCATGGGAATGCGGTAAAGCCAATTTTATGGGATTTTACTTGTGTAGATACACTTGTTTCTTCCCATACAGCAGTCACTTCAAAAACTGCTAGAGCTGCTGCCTTAACAGGCAAACGCTTAAAAAAGTTAAAATATAAAAATCCTTAAAGTAACTATATTTTTTGCCCAGTAGCCATTGAAACATTCGGAAATTTTGGTCCAAGCGCATCAAATTTTATACATTCTGTGGAAAAAAAGATTTCAAAAGAAACAAACGAGAACACATCTACCTCATTTCTAATTCAACGTATTAGTACATCAATTCAACGAGTAAATGCTGTCTGTTTTTTTCGCACACTTCCAAATGATGATCCGAGGTTATCAACCACACGTTCCAAAAATACAAGACAATTTATTATGAGACAACCAAACGAGTCTATTAACGAAGAATTTAATAACCTCACGTATATCGCAAAACCAGTAAAAGTAAATATAGAAAATAAATCTAAGATTAACAATACCGAACCCCACGATGAAAATAAAAATATGACTGAATGTAAACACATTAATCAAGCAATAGATTTACCTCAAATCAAAAACGCATTACAAATAACTGACATTAATCATAATTGCAAAGAATGCCAAAATTCAAAATATAATGATTCACAAATAATTGATAATCATGATTTTGACATTTCTTTATGGTTATGTCTAAAGTGCGGACACCAAGCCTGCGAAAGTTCCAAAAATAAACATATATTACGTCATTTTACAATCTCCCGAATTAATTGTCACTCATTATATGTTAATACATCCACTTGGTCTGTGTGGTGCTATGATTGTAATGTTGAAGTAAATGTTGCAAACACGAGAAACCTACTGGAAGTTGTGGAATTTTTAAAAAACTTTAACAACTCCTGCAAAACCAAGAATGACACAAATGAAGCAAAAGAAGTTAAAACAAAGGAGATGATTTACATTGACAACACACCCAAAACCATAAAAAAGGTCAATTTTTGTGGGATACGAGTTACGTTTCGGGCCTTGGGAGCGGTGTTTTTAAAAACTATTTCCAAGTCTTCGTAACAATTTTAATTAGTTTACATAGAAATTATAATGGAATTTTAACAAACTGGTTAAAAAACTTTAAGTCGAAATAAATTAATTAGTTGAAGTAGCCTAGGCAAACAACAATGCTAAAGCTGTAGTATTCAGACTGACTGACTGCTCTTGGGGCTCCCGGAGTACTTATAATGTCCCCGCCCCTCACAATTCTGTAGGAGCTTGCAGAGCTCATGTTTGCTTATTCTTAATTCTATTCATTGTTACATTGTTACAATCTTTCTTTCTAGGTGATTGCGATATCTTAACCGTCTGTGACCTGCCACCTGCAGTGTCACTATCGTCTGGAATACATTGTATTGCATACGTTTTTATGAACTGTGAATAACCTTTTTATATCTATCCTTGAGTTACATTGTTGTAATTGACTTATAATTTCTTTAACAATTTCTAATAATTTCATGTTAGATTCTATTATTTAATATATATATATATATATATTGCTATGTTAATAGGGTAGTTTAAGGGTAGATTAAGTCATAAGGGTCGCAGAATAAATATAAACAACTTCAACTTTAAGAAAAGCAAATAATTCCAGAAACTATAAGAGTAAATCGGTCACTTTACATAATGTTAATTAAGAGGACACTGTATATAAAATATACGGAATTAAATGCATGAGAACATAAATATGTCTAAGTGTAGTTTACAAGTAAAGATAAGATTTTAAAACGCAATAAATTGTACAAAAATTAAATCACCGGGAAGCATAGATAAATTGGCATTGCAAATATTTAACAATTGCGTCGAAAATATCAACGTAAACGCATCCTAAATAATTCATCGTTACGTGACTATAGCAGAATACATTTGTTCAGCAAACCAAAATTCTGCGGAAACAAATAAACACCAGGCGGTTCAATTATATGATAAATTAACAAACATCAAATACGTGAGTTAATGAAAAACCAAAAGTTGGAAATCTTCGAATAATACTGTAATATGCTGAATGTGGACGTGACGAACAGAGCATTCACCAAAGATTTAAACTAAGTAATTTGTAAAAATTCCGAGTTCTTCTAGATAAGGTAAGTATCAGCCTAGATTGTAAACACGCCAATGAAAACAATTGGAGGAATGGCTTATATATATACGATAGAAACGGAACGACATTTTAGTCTATATTTAACTGAGTAACAACTATGTTCAAAGGTGTTAAAAACTCACGTAACTAGTAAAGTAAAAATTAAAGCAAATCAGATTTAAAATTGCGAGAATTTGTGCAACGAAATATAAGCCGATCTATAGATAGACGTAAGTTAAACAACTTAATTAAATTTATTTCTAATATTAACGAAACAGGGCTTTAACTTGGGACCTTTAATTTGAGACGGCTTTAATTTGGGACCTTCAATTTGGGACTTCTAACTTTGGACTTATTCTAATTTTGGAGATATTTTAAAAATGGGGATATTCTAATTTTGGAGATATTTTAAAAATGGACATATTCTAATTTAGACATATTCCAATTTGGGACGTTTTAATTTTGGATGTACGGTAATTTGATACGATTTTAATTGGAAGTGATTTATGGAAGGCGATTCTTATATGAGGCCGGCATATCAATAAGGAAAGCTGACACAGCAAGGGAATGCAGATTATAGACTAGAATGGAACTCCAGAACTCATTCCAGGTTAGCAATTTTTTATACACTGTATTCTTGAATTTAATATTTGTCATACATTGCATATTTGTAAGAGTCATCAAAAAAGTTACTTAAAAAAAATATTAGAATGAAAAAGGGATCTTGAAACGTTCAATGGTCCCTGAATATAATTAAAAAGATATTTTTGCTGGCTTTCAGAGAGGCATAAATCTGGTATATGTAGATATTTTGTACAAAAAGGAAAATTTTAAGTGTTGTAAATATTATCAATTATTATATTGTGTGTTCTAGAATTGCTTTATTTGATTCAATAAGATTTATTCAGTAAGCTAGTCGGGGTAAAAATCCTAATTTAACATTTTATAACATTGGGGCTTAAAATAATAAAAGGAATATCACAGCAATAAATATGGTACGCCAAATCGTAGGGTGAATTTCACAGCAATAAATATGACAGCCACCGTAGGGGCTCGATAATCCTAAAATAGGGCATATCATATCAAATAAATATGACGCACAATCGTGGGGAGAATTTCACAGCAATAAATATAAATTGGGGGATACATAACTCACGTCGCTTGATAAATTTGGGTAATGCTTGTTTTTTAATTCCATTATACAAGTACTTGGGCAAACACCGTACCTATTACAATTGCTATATAAAACTTCAGAAACTAAAAAATATTTTCAACTACTTGATGACATAACAAATCAAAAAAATAAACAATCATTTTTATAAGATATACTAGATGCAACCCTAGAAGAATGGCGACCTTTAACACGTTATTTAACACAAACATTACAGGAATTACAAAATGGTAGACCAAAATCATATAACCCGAATGAACTGTTTTCAAGTTTTACAAAAAAAAGGCCAGAATTTGCGAAATGTGAACAGCATGACCCACATGAATTTCTACGACATTTGTTACCAGCAATACAGAAAGAAGATCCAGAAAGGTATCAAGCAGTAATTCTTAAAAAATTATAACTAAGTCAAAAAACAAACACGTCATTTAATTAATGAATGTGATAAGAATAAAATTATAAAAACAAACATCGGAATTACTATTACCAATTGATCAAATTTTCCAAGGTATCCTAATTAGTACTTTGCAATGTCAAGGGTGTAACCACATTTCAAGTCGAAAAGAATTCTTTCTTGATTTGAGTATGTTACGTTTTTTTTTCGTGACAGCCGCGTTGAGCGCCAAATTGATGCTACGTAACACAAAGAAAGTCAAAGCAATGACCCGGCTCAATCGGAGAGTAGGGGGGGTTGTAGAAAGCAGACTGACCTATGATGTATGCGGCGGCAAGGAGTTAGTAACAGTACCTGCAATAAAAGAAATTAGAATATCAAACCTGCAATAAAAAAGATTAGTCCTGCAAACCTGAAATAAAGAAAAAGTCTAGCAGCAATGCAAAGTCTAAGTTATTCAGTACTTTGTAGAATGTAAAAAAAAACTGTTTAGATAATCTATATAATATAACAACTGTAAAAGCAATACAAAAATTTTTAGTACAAAGTGAGGTAATATTGGGGAGTAGCAGAAACGTTTCCTCACACACCAATTAGACATAAAGCAGATAAAACTTTAACAAAATATAAATAGATAAAACACAATTGATATAAGTAATTCAACAGTATTGATTTTTTTTCTTTCTTTTTTTTTTCTTATAAGCAGGCAAGTCTATTGTAAACGGTATCAGTACGACGAAGAATATTGCACAACAAACGGATAGATATTTAAAACAATAACAAGTAAGAAATTCAACTTACAAAAAAGTCCTTCAGCAACGCTTCCTTGCAATGGAAGTGTGAGATTCAACGATGTCCAGCACTAACGAAGCACTTCACCCTTGCCTGTGAGGGTGTTGATGGAACCCGTGCGGTCGAGTAAACACATTCTACAGTTAAAATACACCTTTTATTCCACAAGAAAAACAACTAGAATCGTGCCGCGTTTGTTCATGAACAATTCGAGAATTAATCTCGCATTCATTTTCACTATTTTCAAAGCAAAAAGGAACAGTATTTTTCACGTACTTAATAGATATAAGAACCAAGCACGAAAACTAACAACGTAACGTAATTAACATCTAGTAACAAAGGACAAACTCGCACTCTCTCTGTAGATATATCAATCGTTGTTATACCAACCGCGTATGGACTCTTATCTAGACCGCTAATCACTTAAGGAACATCGAAAACGTGAATGTAACAATCGTATCTAATAATTAATTACAGGCTGTTTATCGCTTTCAACAAGTTGGACAGCAATTTACGAATAATCCATTATTTATTAATGAAAGTCAATCTTCAAATTATCTACTTTTAAATTAATACACACAAGTTAAATTGCATACAAATCTGAACTATTCTGAAGTATTTACTTTATACAAATAGCGATTCCAAAGAAACGATGTATTTTTAAGTACTCTAACAGAAAGGAAGCAAAAAATGTTTAACTATTAAAAATGCCCGTTACAAGTATACAAATAGTTAAAAAGAAAACAAAACGAAAGAGTTGTAAACAAATAAATGGAACCTCTACAATTAACCAAACTGGAGATTTTGAAGCGAATAATTCAAAATACGAATCAGTTTCAGACAATACTCGATCATCGAGCAAAGCAAACACTGACATGCATAGTCCACCCAGCAGACACAATAGTCCTGCTAAAAAAATTAACAACAAATTCAATTCCTAACATTCAATCTGCCTCTGTAGACAATAAAAAGATTAATATAGAAAAAGAGTTAAACAAATTACCAATATTAAACATTATTGAATGGTTATTTTTACATGAAAATAAACAAAATACATGACACTTATTCTGGAGATTTTAATATGCATAAGAAAGATACAAATGGAGAATCCAAAATAAATGTTACATGGGATTACACGACAATACCAAGACATCTACATAAAAAAGCGAATGTTCCGTACAATCTTTTTCGAACCTTTTCTTTGAATGCGAATTGCTGACTGATAATAGTAAAGTAAGCTGCGATATGTGCACAAAGAAAAATGAGGAATCTTTTTAAACAACTGTTTATACTAATACCACTAAGCAACTTCTAGTCTGCAATCCACCCGCTGTTCTGATTTCACATTTTAATCGATTTAAAATTTTAAGATCTGAATCTGCAAAAATGAATAACTTTCTTTCCCGACATTATTAGACTTTACGACATTCTGTTCAAAACGATGTCAAAACTTTCCAAAGTTCAATTTTAACCAGACTAAAGTGTTATATGCACTTTACGGTGTTATAGAACATAGCAGAGATGAAATGGGTCATGGGTCAACTGGGTCACTGGGTCCAAGTGGGCCACTTTTTTGTTTGGGTCACTGGGTCAGTGGGTCCCGTGTACTGACCCGGATTGACCCAGTGACCCACATTGACCCAGTGACTCAAATTGACCCGGTGACCCAAACTGATTCAGTGACCCAAACTGACCCAATTGATTCAGTAAAAAATTGAATTATTGAAGTCATAAAAATCTTTTTCCCATACTTTCAGCGCAATTTATCAACTATTTTCACAAATGCATTAGCTTATTGATGCCGTTAGTTGCTAGCATTCGTATCATATTTCAAGCAAGCGCTAAAATGTTTTGTAATCAATACATCGCTTTTTATATAATATGAAACGCATTTTTACATGTTTTTCAAGAAACGTGCTGTGGCGCTGTGCCGCGAGAATGCAGTGTTATGAACGTATATAATTTTGTATGTTCAAATAATAGTATTGTTTCACATAAGAACTGAAATAATTTGTAGCAAACATCTTAATATTATATACTCGGTTATTTTCAGTGTCCATTATTTTTGTAATTTGTATATCATTATCATTAAGCATGGATAAGCATCACCTTAATTGTAATTTAAACCTTATACTGAAACAGTTTTTCTGAAGGGCTCAGCTAGCCTCACGCATGGGCGCCAGTGAAACATGTTTTTTGAAACCCTAATTGCACCAGCCCCACGTTGTGAGCCAGTGAAGCGTATTTTCTTACATATAGCTGGTCTCACGTTATGAGCAAGTGTAACGAAGTCTTCCGACATAACTAGGGTCTATTCCTTGGGTAGAGCTATGAGAAATGGGGAAGTCGAAATCTGATTGTAGGTCAAACTTAATCTAAAACAAATAGGCGCCACCAAGTCCTGACTTATTTATCATAATTGCGTGACATATTTCTAGGGGCGGACGTGGAAACCCAAAGAAAAAAAATCGCCTTCGATGACAAAAACCTGTCTTAACAAAATAAGACGCTGTTCCTGTAAGAAATTGTAATAATTAGATTAATAGAAAAGTGGAACACTATTTGTGTCCCGCAAACATACCTAAAGAAATATTAAAAAGATATTTTCTATATAAAATTGGCATCAAAATTCTACTCTTAAAGATATTAGTTTCCTGTTGTTAGGTTTGATCATATTTGATCAAAATAAAAAACTTTAATCTTGAACCAATAATTTACTCAAAAGAATCTCTTTTAAAACAAAATGCAATGCAACAAAATTTAATAAATAATTAAATGACTTCGTAAATTTTAAATTAAGGTTTATCAAAATTATTCATAATCAAACATTTTACAGCTTAGTGTAAACTTGTTACACAAAAAAAAAGGTCCGACCCGTGCAGATCTGTTCAGGAGGGTTACATTTAAAAATGTTGCTACTCAAGTTTTTTCATTTCTAAATTACTTGTATTAGTTTTAATTTTTAAAAAAAACAGATCACAAAAATATTCTTGTCTACTCAACTTGGACTAACGCTCTTCGAAGCATTCGCGTTCTAGAACACATCTGTCAGCAGTACTTTGCAGACAAACAAGTGACGTCAGTAACACCTGTTGCTGTTACTAACGGTACATAATGAACCACGTGTGGTGTTTCTTAAACCATCTAAATAGTGAATTATAATTTTAACACTGGAAAATTCCAGCTCAACAAATAATTGAAATTTTTATAATATTCGTACTTTTACACAATCAAACAAATTAAAGTGTTTCTAATGTGTAACACCAAAAAAGATTCTTAAAGCTAACTACGAACCAAAACTGCTTTTCTAGCCTTGATGAGGTACTTGTTATATCAAGCGGAGCTTACTGGATGTTGTGTGGACCCAGCTCATCCTAAACAGCTTCTACCACATGGAATTGTTCCAGGTGTCGAATTAAATGCAGTCACAATACATTCGTCAGCTGCTGCAATATGTTGAATCACGCTGCCTTACCAAATAGCATCTTTACGCTGTATAATAAAATGGTCTTCTATAAATTGGTTAAACTTTCCATCTTCTAAGTTGCTTTTTACACGTCGTAAAACAAAGTGGTTTTAACAAAAAGGATTGAATTTCTTATCTTCTAAGTTGCATTTTATACGTCGTAATACAAAGTGGTTTTAACAAAAGTGATTGGATTTCCTATTTTCAAAGTTACATTTTTAATGTTGTTCTTGCGCTAAATAAAATATCTCAATTAGACAATTTAATAACGTTCATAAGATACCAACCGCTATTCAAAGATGTGTCCCGATTGCTCAAAATTTATACGCAAATTGGCGGCCTGCGTTTTTTCGTACATCTTGACTCTTCTACCACGCATGGCCAGGAGGGGGCTGTCAACCAAAACGCGCTTGCTAATTGCTATAGAAGACACAGATATTCGACTATACATAGAATGCCACATAAAGATGCCGCTTTAGCGTATTACCAAAGTTGTTAAATGTATCTTACTTATTATTTTAATAAAAGTATTTTATAATTCTTGCACTTTTATGAATGGATTTATTAACCAAAAATAAAATTGTTACAATACATAAATGCCGACTTTTATAAATCTCCGTGAGACCGAGTTTTTTTGATAAAACTAATTAACTAAAAGAAGGATGAAGATCATATAAAACAATGTTCCTGTATCAACTCGATGTCAGGAAACGGGATTATTCAATTTATATTTTATTGCGTCTGTCATTGAAAAATATTTTGATCATTTAGTATATTTAATTGTTAAACATTCTCACACTAATTAAAATTGTCTCGGACAGCAGCTACTCCTTCTGCCAGATAGTTCTGAGATTTATTTTGTAACTGTAATTCCTAGAACAGCACATATTTATTAAAAATTAATAATAAAATTTCCAAATTTCATAATCGGTTATTCGATAAAACTGGCCCACTAATTGAAGACAGTAAGAAATTTTTTGCGACTGCATCAATTTGGGTCAATTTGGGTCATTGGGTCAATGTGGATCAATTTGGGTCACTGGGTCCATGTGGGTCGCTGGGCCAATGTGGGTCGCTGGGTCAATTTGGGTCACTGGGTCAATTTGGGTCATGGGTCACTGGGTGGTGGGTCACATCCTCATTTGGGTCACTGTGTCATGTGTCACATTTTAGGTGGCCCATTTCATCTATGGAACATAGAGGTTCAATTCATGGCGGACATTACATTAAATACGTAAAAGTGGGAACTCCCATAAGAAACGACACCTACCGTTGGCATTTTGTACTTAAAAACCAAGAAAACCCTTCACACCATAAAACTACCGAAGCTAACACTGAAACACTACTGGGAAAATGGTACTATGTTAAGAATCTTTACGTCTCTGAATTACCCGAAAAAAAAGTACTTGAAGCACAAGCATTCTTATTATTCTACGAGCGAATATTATAAGGACCATTAGTCGAAGAGGGATCACTTGTCCTAACATCCCCACCTAGTCCATAAAGCAAAAAACTTGTATCAACTATGTTTATAATGTGATATATATTATGTTATTCTAATTCAGTCAAATGAACATACTTATGAAATATAATAACTAGATAGTAACTAAATCTTTTAAGGAGTGAAGGATTCAGATGTTTGTCCTTACAATTTAATTTTGGTTTGCTACACAAATTCTTAGCAATTAATTAATAGAGTTATATTTTGTAAAGTATAAGAATTTTTCGCAAATTGTCTATACTTCAAAAGCGTACAGGAAACAAGGCTAACGTAGCCCAAATCTCTGTATATATGCAAGCATAAAGTGTTTCGTGCAAATGTGAGGACGCAAAATTAATTTTATTAGGAGGCACTGGTTAAATGCATTAAAAATAAATAGTGCAAACCACCCTTTTTTTACGAAACAACTTTCTGATCGAGTGCTACAATGCAGCTACATTGAAAATGAAATCGCACAAATGTTTTTGAGTTGCAACTTATAATGATGAATGTTTCTGTGTGACGTCTTTTGCCAACGCCCTTCCCTTTATTTGCAAAATATAAATTAATCGAATTTGTTTGTACGTATGCTCCAAACCGCATCAATTATCTTCTCTTTTCACATTCCTTAACACGTTGAAAGACACTAGGGATATCCGTTTCAGTTGTGTGGTGACACTAACTCTTTTTCGCGTTTCCTGACCCAAAATACTTGTCAGCTAACGTTATTTCTTATAAAAGTATGAAAAATCAATATTTTGAGAGTTTACAGAAGAGATAAAGTGAAACAAAAATTTATTTCCTCGCAAATATCAGATAGCAAATTGGACCACCATATACCATAAACCCTTACCTGATATCACAAGGTCGAGAATTTCTTATTAATGAAGGAAGCCCAAGGTAGAGTTGGATGGAAAACGGCTTGAGGAAAAGAAAAACTCTTTAGAGATAAACGGCTAGTAGAGTATTAGCTCTGGGTAGATCATGAGCTTGGGTCATGGGTTGTCAAATGACCAAAAATATAGATAAAGAGCGCCACCGTATTTTTCAATACAACATACGAAGATACGTGTACTTATATTAGGGGAATGCGGAAACCTGAAGTCTACACCGCTTATATAGCCACATAACCTAAATAACAACCTTGCAAAGCACTTACCAAAATGTCACGTACCAGATGTATTACAGATGTCTCTGCATATCCTGTGAACAAACAAATGCACAACAGGAACACCGTTTGTGTCCTTAAAAAAATTCACCAATAAATAATATATTTCAGTTTAAGTTCCAAAAATATATACAACCAGGGTACTTGTTATCATAAAACAGAATTAATATTTTGCTTATTAAGAACCAATAAAATTTCCTTGAATTTTTAATAATAAAAGAATTAAGCAAAAATAAATTCTATTTAATCACATTGTTTTAGCTTGTTTCAACATTAATATTTTCAATAAAAATTTAAATGAAAAGAAACTAGTATTGTTCTGTCTTCAAAAAAACACAAACATTTTTAAACTCGATACTTCTACGTAAGTTTACTGTAAGATATTTGCTTTCTTAAGAATTTATATTTCAAATTTTAATTATAGCCTTCAGTAGTACTACAGTCGACTTTACAAGTGATAAACAAGATTATTTTACGTGATACTAAAATGTATCATTGAAACAAAGAATAAGCTTTACTTTATATCCTACAAAAGTTCATCATGTTCTTTAAAATTAAATTGCATGACCTCAAAATAACCAAAGATATTTTTAATGTAACACAAAATAACATGTGGTAATTATATTGAATAACTAGATATTTTTGACATCATATGTCAATAACAATTTTTTTAGTGAAGCCATAACTGTCTGCTTGTGAAACCAAAATGATAGGCAACTATAGAGCCATCTTTAAAATTTTGTAAAGTTACGAAAATAAAACGGGATGTTTCTTACAAAATGAATTTCAAAATAACTAGATCAAAGTAGAATTTCAACCTTTGATCATACGTAAAACATTTAAATAAATACAAGTTAAATTAAAGGTTAAATGTCACTCATGCTTGAGTACAGTTCAATCCAAAAAAACTTGAACGTTTAAACCAGAACCAAACAACACCAGATGTCGACAAATCTACACATCTGCAATGCACACAATATAAAAACATACCATTATGCCGAATTTTACGCTGGAATTTTCAAAGACCTTTACAGCAAAATATTATCCAACCAAATAAAATCTTCGTTACATATGACCAGTAATTTTCATGTTTTCTAAATTTGAAACTAAATCTTTATTTCTGTGGTATTGCACTACGGAAAACGAATTAATAAATTTTATCAAATTAATTATACCAGTTGTTTTAATGATGAAACACTCCAAATATTCTTCTGTCTGCAGGAATCAACTAACTTTATTGATGGTGGAACACAGAATAAATTAATCTTCACCAAAAGTTGTTAGGAACCACATCGAGACGAATGTATTCATTTATTAGCTTCTTTTACGAACGCGACAGCAGGCCGTGTGCCTGAGCATATTGACTTTTCTATGCTCCGAAGAGCAGTTTACTTTCTCAAGCGTTAATCGAAAAGTGAACTCGAAATGACAGACCATCGATTTATGTTGTAACTTAGATATAGAAAGAGAAGGAGCGCATAATCCATTATGCATTTAATAAACTATTTTTAGTGATCAGACAATTATAAATTATGATTTTATATTATCGAAACATGATATTAGATTTATAAGGAAAGTGTAACTAACTAGAAAAAAAATACGTTACAAAAGGTTAACGCTAATAGACGTTCTGCCAGATTTCAAATGTATTTTACAGTAAATAACGACACGACGCTGTTGAACGTCCACAATTCTAAATAGAACAGCGCTTATAACTCTATCAGTGATAATTGAAACAGTGTGAAACCAAAGCATTTATTCTGAAAAACAAAAATTATTTATGTTATAGAAAACTTAAAACTAATTATTTGTAAATGAATACAAATACATACAAACACGCAGCTATTGCAAACAGGTCCATATTTGTTGAGGATTTCAAAATTCGCCTACTGCCTAATGCCATTCAAAACAGCCTTGACAGAGAGGTGATTGCTGCGAAAACTTGTTTCTCTGGGTAGATTTTTATTCGTGCATTGCCTACATCTCAAAAATACAGATTTCTTTTGCGAAGCAGCTCCGGCAGTATCTGGAATTTTTTGGGGTGAATGGGTCAATGGCCTGTTCCCACTGGCATTTGGGCACACTAGTGGATAGCGGTGGTGCTATACGTCTGCAGTCATTCCTTTTAGCTTGCACTAAATTCTTTCTTTCTAAATTAGAAGGAATTTTGGTTAAAGATTTAATTGGCACATCTCTAAACTGAATGAAGCAAAGGCATTCATTATGGTGACATCAAGTAGATACAACATAACTTTTTTATACCACCTTGTTGTTTTACGTGGTATGCGTAGGTCGAAATCATTTGATCACATCTATCAACTCCAGACATGTTTTCACTATAAACAGCTACCTCTTCAGGCTTCATTTTTTCTTTTCCAATCTATTTTCTACTGAAATCACGCGGTGATGATTGAGAGTTGTTACTATTGAAACATCTTTCTTAACCCTCCATTTAGAAACTTACACCTCTTTTGCCGAACCCAATAGTGTTCTCCCTTTTTCAATTTTCTTTGAACGAGAAACTTTGGATTACCTCTTCTATTGGATCTTAGGGTGCCACTTGTATGAGTTTTATACTAGCTTTTCATATAGTTGTATGTTAATACAGTAGTCGTTCATATATTTAGCAAATGACCTTCAAGGTAGTCAATTCCAAAAATTTTATTTCGTATCGATTTTTTTTATTTTTGATGTAAACTCGAAAGGCAAGTTTACCACGATAATGCAACAAAGACTTGTCTATCGACAGCTGTTTCATTGGCTCGTAGGTTTCTTGATAATGTTTTATATACATATGTATAAGCGGTTGTATCTTTTCTTTGATTTTCGCATTTGACGGAGAACAGCAGAGAACTCGAAGTATAGTTTCAAACCTCCTCGCTGACATGACATATGGAAATATCGGATAATAATATAGCAAAACAGAACATGAAAAATTTCTATGCATATTTGTTGTTGAAATTTGACCTTGGAGTAGACACAATTGTTACGTTTATTTTTCAACATAAATTAAATACGTTTTTTTGCCCTGGTTAAGTCATTACCCGCTCGAATAAATTCTTTTCCTATTCTTAAATTCTCCAACAATACCCTATATAGTGTACCTGTTTAAAATAAGCCCACTTTAACATAATTTTAACTCAAATCCATTTTGCTTTTAAAACGAAAATTTATTCGATAAATTAAATAGTCAATACTTTGTTTTAGGTATCCGTTAATTTGTTAAACATTCCGCTAACGTATAATTGCTTTCTCTTGTGTTTCCCATCTAAAGACTTGTCCAAATAATAGATCCTACAATTATTTAATAGCGCGTTTTCCAGTTTGCTAATCGCGCTTTGATAAGGCGAGGATTGCAGATCAAACTCGTGCTATTTGAACCAATTTTTAATTTGATTCTACAGTTTGTCCGTTGAAATATTTTCTACATTACGCGTCCCAGTACTTCAAGAGCGATGCACGTTATTTTGTTCGACAAGTAGGATGTATCTTGCATGTATCGGTGAGTTTTTCCGCTTACTCATCCTAATCATATTCTCTTTTTAGCTCTTAACTGGAGGCCAAATTGGTTCTTTCTTTATGTAGGCCCAACCGTTGCCTGTAGATCGCTAGTGCCGTTACGGTAACAAAGTAAATAGATCCCGACTACCGTGGCAATGCGGTGCTGATTTGCTTCCGATGGCGTGCAAGCTAAGTATCCCGACACATACAGATGTACGACTTGCTTTCTTTTGTGTATATCAAGGGCATATTCCCTATCAGCGTTTGGTGTAGTTATGTGATAAGAAATGTGACAATGTAGAACTATTGTTTGTTGCTGCGAATCTATGTTATCGCTGTACATTGTTAAAAATGTTTGACAAAAGTTCCTACACGCTTATTCGTTTCTACTGATTAGTTTATTTTACAAACGGTATTATGTACAATTTTAAAAACACTTGACAAAAGCTCTCACATGTTTATTTTCTACTGATTCGTTTTATTTTGTGTAAAATACGAGATGGGCACTTTGTATCTAAAGTATTAAATTGTACGTATCACATAATTGTTTGCTTTGAAATAGTAACGCTTAATTTATTTCTTTGGCTTGTTTGTACCGAATTCTTTATTTATTTTTATTGTTAATAGATAATCGTGAACGACGTGTTTTTTTTTTGTTTTTTGGTATGTAGGTGAATCCCCCCACTCTCCACGTTTGATAGTTACCCTGGTATTTACGTTTCTTTCGGCTACGTTGTAACAATTTTATTTTCAATAATAATTCTTTGCATATAATTTCAAGAATAATGTAACAATTTTATTAATAATAATAATTATTTGCACTCAACTTCAAAAGTAATACGCTAAGCCTGCATCGTTCCTTAGTAATCTAGTTATATTCAGATATCTGTGTCGTATAAAGCTATTTGCAAGCACATCTCTGTTTGATTGTTTCGTTCCCCTCCCGCTCGGCCCTGGTTACGAGATAGTCGGCCACAGGCGATAGCGATATCAACATGTACCCTTGGCTGGAGGCCGGCAATCTTCGAATCCATTTCAAATGGTAAAAATATCTTCGAATAACGGTTGGTAATGTATATATTATACAAACTTATGTAATTTGAGGTAATTTATTTAGAGCGACACGTAAGATGCAACCTTTAGAAGGTGACATAATTCAACTTTGAGAGCACGACTGCTGCTGAATGTAATGCGACAGGATATGATTCGACACGTGGAGCGTAACAAATATTACTCGACAAGAATAATTGATTTAAACTTTGCCTAACAAGAATTTGTCTAGGAAGGAATTATAGAAGTTGATTTGGATGAAGTCGTTTCAAATTGCAAACGCTGTTATCGTTGCTTGAAGAACGGGGATCCCGTCTTACTTTGTCGTAAGGCGACAATTGCAGTTTTGGTTCGTAGATAGCTATAAGTTTTTTTTTGCATGTGTTTCAAAACTTGGAACACGTTAACTTGCTTTGATGCTTAATACACGTAAATTGTAAAAGTTTCAACTAATTGTTGAGCTGGTAAAACGAAAGTTTACTGAATTAGTGTTCTAAAAAAACATGCTTTGCTCCATATGAATCGTCGGTAATGCCAACAGGTGTTTCCGACGTTATATTTTTCTACTTTGTACAGCTGACAGATGTTGCCTTAAAAGCAAATGCTTTGAGCAGCTGTAATGCAATTTAAATAAACATGCCTATTTTTGTGATCAGCTTTATCTACACTTAGATTATTATACGTAATTTTGAAAGCTCAAATGCTGATATTGTTAGGTGCTATTAATTTGTTATCTACCTGAAAAGATCTGCCCAGGTTAGAATTCTATTTGTACAACAAGTTCATGTTTAAAGTAAAGTTGCTTGATGAATAATAATAAAGACAAACAGGAAAATTAAAAGTTTAAGATTGATGCAGTTAATGATAAAAAATTTTTTGTTACAAGTTATATTATTTTAAAAGCGTTCTTTTAGTAAACAATTAGTTCAAAATTGAAGATTTTTTATTTTGATCAAGTGCGATCAAATCTAATTACATAAAGCTAAAACCTTTCTGAGTAATAAATTGATGCCAATCATTATATTGGAAATACTTTTTTATTATTTCTCTATGTATTTTTGCAGGACACAAATGGTGTTCCACTTTTTTATTTATTTAACTATCACAATTTCTTACAGGAGCTGCGTCTTATTTTGTTAAGACAGGTTTTTGTTAACGAAGGCGATCATTTTTTTCTTTGGGTCTCCACGTCCGCCCTTAGAACTGTGCTATGCAATTATCGTAATTACATCAGGACTTGGTGGCGCCTATTTGATTTAGCTTAACTTTGATTTGCAAACAGAATTCGACTTACCCCCCCATTTCTCATTGCTCTACCCAGGAATAAACCCCTAGCTTTGTCGGAAGATTTTTGGAAAAATAAGTATCACTGACGCCACGCCCATAAAACAAAAAAAAAAGTTTCACTGGCGTTTACAACGTGGTCCTGTCAGTGAGAACAAAAAATAAAGTTACAACGTCTAGGTACGTAGCACAATCCTTCAGTTGTCATAGAACAAAAACTAGCAGGCCTACTGTGCCTAGCTTTTGGTCTATTTGTTTCACACAAAGTTTGACCATATTTATTTGAATATTCAACTATATATTCAAGTATAGAAGGCGTAAATAAACATTCAAATACTTGTACCGGTGTGGCATCATGGCTGATATTTATTTTGAGTCATGCACTGGTGTTGTTAAATGCATAATAGGACACTGGCGTGGTTGTAATTTCTCACGAATTTTCGGAAGCGTCTAGTACAATATTTGAACTATTAGATAGTCCATAATACGTAACCATTATCAGACAATAGAAATGTTGTTGATACAACATCTCTATATTACTAGAAAATAATTACTTACTTATTCTAACAAAATACACATTATTTTAGAGGAAAACAGGTTAAACAAGAGTTTTGGCACGCAGTAACAAACAACATGACACATACAGATAGACTGAATGAAATCAAATGGCACTCAAGACGCCGCTTAGCGTTCTGTTGTAAGTGGGAAGGGTGCTGTTCCAGACCAATAGTCGAGGAAATTTAAACTGGTTTACGCAGTTAAGGAACTGCACCGGGCAAATATTTTCCGTGTCGAATGTGACAATTATCATCATCATTAGGTCTTCAGTCCTGGAACTGGCTAGACGCGTACCATCATTGTTTCCCCTGTCACTGCTTGTAATATATGCCATACTATTCCCCAAAAATGCCTTAGCACGTATTCTGCCCTTCTATTTCTCTTATCTTTTTCCCCATATATCCTTGTTCCCCTACTATTTCTATAACCTATTTGTTATTATCTTTGTCTGTCCATGCTATCGTCCCCATACATCTGAAGCACAGCATTTCAAAAGGCTGCTACCGCTTTTCTGTCTTCCCGTATTACATAGGCATACTGTGCTGTGCTTCACACATATGCTTTTAACAATTTTCTTCTTGTTCTATGTTTGTTGTCTTTCCTCATAGGCGCTGTTCTTTCTTGTTAGATGCAGTTCGGTCACCTTCTATTGTTTTACAATTATATACCCTATTTCTCCGACCTTCAGTGGTTGTGAAGGGAGGTAAGCAGCCTGTGGCTGCCAAGTTCCCTCAACACTTAACCATTTACCGATTTAATATATTTTCCAATATATCTTTTCGCACAGTCATCATTAGCTGCAGATATTTCGCAACCAACAACTAGTTATTTATACTAATCATCAGATTTATCTGCGCTTATTTTTTCGTCATTAGGTTTTCCGTCTCAAAACTGGTTGGACACGTACCTGCACTTATTTATATTCTAAGCTAGCCTACATAGTTCCCTGAAATTCTTCCACAGCATGTGTATACAGTTCGTTCTCCTTCTATTGTTTTCTAATTTTATGCTTTATTTCACCGAGATTCAGTGAAGGGGGTTAAGCAACCTGTGGCTACCAAGATCCCCCAACACTTAGCATTTGCCGAAGTAATGGTTTTCCAGTAAATCCTTTCACACGCTTAACATTGTTCGAGAATATTGCCCAATCAATTCTTGTAGTTACTTATAATAATCATGTTTAAGTACAGTTATTTTTTCGTCATTAGTTTATCCATCTTGGGATTGGTTGGATGCGTACCTCCATTTATTTCTATTCTGGGCTAGCCTACACATCTCCCTGAAACCCCTACAGCTTACATTTTTTACTATCTGTGTGCAGTAGTCTATCCTAGGTCTGCCTCTTCTGTTTTTTCCTATATCTGCTTCTAATATATTCCGCACTATTTCCTCATGCCGTAGTATGTGGCCTATCATCCTATCTCTCCTATTTTTTACCGTTTTCCACATATTTCTTTCTTCCCCTACCATTTTTAGTACCTCTTCGTTCTTAACTTTGTCTGTCCATGATATCTTCATCATACGTCTGTAGCACCACATTTCAAAGGCTTCTACCTTTTTCTTGTCCGCTTCTCCTACTGTCCAGGCTTTACAGCCGTACAGTGCTGTGCTCCATACATATGTTTTAAGCAATCTTTTCCTTGTTTCTGACAATTATAACTGAGTATAAATAGTCTGTATGTATAGTTGGACACTGATCAAAGTTCCACCAGTTTTAGAAAAAATTATGGAATGCAGTATGACGTTGTGTCACAAAATGATCGTCTTCAAAAACGCGTATAACATTAATGTCCTTCAACGTGTTAAAAAACTTTCTAACGTTTTTTGAATGAATTAGGCTCTCACGTTAGTTTATGTTTGTAACTGGATCAATCCTTTCACATGTTGATCCTATCCCTCTCGGGTCAACATTAATCTTCAGATTGTAGCTGCTTGATTCTGAAGTCAGATTTATATGAAGCACGTAATTATTCACGTTTAAGCCCAATGTAGCGTCTTCGGGTGGAGAATTGGGAACGTGGTGTAGCGGTCCTTACTCAAATTATACTGCCGCATGATTGTCATCTGCTGGTATTTTCGGATTTGTTGTAAGGCTTATGTCAATGGTATTAGTATTCGTTTGGCTCGCTGTCGTGTGCAGTGTATTGGCGCAACATTTCGAATAGTCGCAAAGTCTGAATCGTCTATCATGTGGTAGGTGTTAGTTGTTAGCGCCGTGCAGTGTGCCTGAAAAGTGGTGATGTGCAGGTCGTGTCTCATGCCCTCGTTCCTGACGCACCAAGGAGCGGCCGTAATAAGTCGTAAGGTGTAGCTTTGGAACGCTTCTAGGAAGATTTTGTTACCCTCTGATGGGTAGATGTACCATATCTTGGACGCAGATCTCAGGATCCATAGAAAGTGGATGCTGAAGCTCCTTGGCCGTTCTTCCAACGAAAAATTGTTCTTGTAGGTTACTGTCGGGTGTAGGAATCCTTTAACTAGTCGTGCCTTGAGGAAGGTGTGCTGGTTGAATTTCAGTTGTTTGTCGATATTAACCCCTAGTTATCGAATGTTGGATTGCCATCGTAGTTAGTTGATGAATCTGGCAGTGGTGCCCTATGGTTGGAGATCAGTATTGTATCCGTCTTGTTCATTTTGAGTTTCATCAGCCAGTTGTCAAACCATTGAGGCAGAAAATTAAATTGTTTTGATATCTTGGCTGTTGCAGTTCTGGGGTTCAAACGGTCCGCATGAAGGTAGTGTCGTCCGCGTAAAGGACACATCGAGTGTTTTTCTCACATGGAATGTCGTAGACGTATGCGTTGTAGAGAGCAGGCGATAAGCAGCTGCCCTGTAGGACTTCAGCTGGAATTGGAGTACTAGGGCAGCTTTACTGAAAGGTGCGATATGCGTTTGTGCGTCAGGATGATTACACTACCATGAGCATGCTTCCTTTCTGTAGATCTTGCAGTTGGATACTCTTAGATGCTTCGGAATAGTGAGTTTGGTTTCTCCAATTAGTCCACATCGTACTCCAGCAGAAAGCGCTTAGGTTCCGCTTTTTTGCTTTCAATTCCATTGGCGTTGCAATAGATAACGGTAGGTTCTTGTTTCGCGTCGTGCTATCCTTTGAAGAACGAGATATCAATCAAGACAGTTCAGATGATGGAAGTGAGGGGTTTGTCAACCATATAACCGCTGATGCCCTTTTGACTAGTCTGCAACAGCAGATGCACGATTTTCGTGAAGGTGGAATTAACTTTTGGTGAAATTTGCGGGGCTGCGGTGTCTAAAGTGGTTGTTTGTTTGTTAGTTTATTGTTTGAGACTATATCTAGGCCAAAAGCCTATCCTAGTGAATCGATACATAAATTCTTATTTACAAAGTCATAAAATTATAAACAAGTTTACAATATATACAATTTTCTGAAGTAGGTCGATCTAAAGTGGTACGGTTGGCGGAGATTTTTGGTGCCTTCAGTTTGGTTCCGTTGTTGGTTTGATAGTATTTCGATGGCGACGTCCTCTACAATTGGCCATCCCGTATTCTTGGTCGGAATGTGTACTCGAGTCGGTGTCGCTCGTTGCTAGGCATCGACAATTTGTCTTCCTATTGTTCGGCCCTAAAGGGAACATAAGTGGTGACAGGATTCCGTTAAAATTGCGATCGATAGTGGTTCCTTCGGTGCAGGTATCGCGTTTGTCGCAGGTTCGATAGATTGGGACTTGTTAGGTTAAGGTCATACACGTCCTACTGTAGTTTATTCCACCTCATCTGTGTCGGTATCTGTAGTTAATTGTAGTTGGGTCTGTGTTGGAAGCCTCTTTTTCTTCATCTGTAGCTGGAGCTAGTACGCAAGCGCTGGTACGGAGGACATTTTCTTTAGTTGGCAGGATATGAGCCATTGTGGTTCACACATTTGGATGCTTGATCTCTGCCTTTCTTGCACTGCGCTACGTAGTGCTGTTTAGCGTGGATCCGACAGGTTCGCATATGACTGCTGATTCCAAGGTACCAGGTTTGATTTCGGACACGAATCGCCTGAAAAATGCCAGGAAAGCATTTTTCACGAAAGTAAGTCCTCGTTTGAATGAAAGGTGAAATGTAGGTACCGTGTGTGAGTGTTGTCGCGCAGGTTAAATATTCCTGCTTTGCTTGAAAAATTAGACAGCTCCGGGTAAAAATTCACTTCCTGACCAATTGAGTACCTACAGGCAGAGCATTAGAAAATCAAATTTAGGGGTTGTTACTTAGCGCACTCCACACATCTGTGGCTGAAGCCACAATTGAAGCTAGAGTGCCCGAATGTCTGGTAGGCGAGGTACTGCAGTATATTTCACTAATTTCAAAACCGACAGTCTGGACGCAGCTGCAGTAAAGGTTATCTAGTATATGTTTCTAGTATACATCTCTGGATATGAGCTTGTTCTTCAGGATTATCAGAGACGCGTTGCAATGGTTTCTGTCTTTGTTTTGTAGTATCCTTGTCGTCGTCAGTGTAAATTTTGCTATGCCTAATGTCCCGGGTTCGATTCCCAACACGGTCCGCTTGAAAAATGTTAGGCGAGCATTTTTCACAAAAATACGCCCTCGTTCGGATGAGAGGTAAAATAGAGGTACGATGTGTAAGTGTTGTCACGCACGTTAAAGTTTCCTACCTTGCTTGGAACAGTAAGGGTTCGGCAAAATTCAAAATTTTCCAGGTTAAAAAATCTGCTTCCTAGCTAATGTAGTGGCTTCGGGTGAAGCATTAGAAAATCAAATGTACGGCTGGCAAGTCTTCGGATGAATACTTTAATCTTACGCTCTGTCCTTATCGTATAAGTATTAAATTCGATATTATTCTTCAATAGGTAGTCCTGCAGGAATCAGGACTCGTTGACCTCTACTGCGAAGATGCGTGCCCTTGTATGTAAAAATCTCTCCTTCTTCATAAGAAGGCCGTTGATGTTCTTAGCGTGGATTAGGATGTTTGGAAACTACACAGATGGTTGGTATCTTGATGTTTACTGTCGGCTATGAAGCTGGTGATGCGTTAGGGGTTCATTGTCGTTGGTTCTGCTTAATGAGTTTGCCGGTTGTATTAGAGTTAGATTCTTGTACGAAACTTTCGTCACGCGTGAATGTATTGTTTTCTTCTTATTCTTTGTGTCGTTTTGGTAAGTCGACGATTGCTAGTCTCTGGAACGGTGGTTGCTTACGGGGTCGGTTTCCATGTCAACTTTATCGGTGAAAGTGACTGATGCATATTTCTGCGAGGGCGGCTGCTCCATAAAGCTGGCTACTGTCGGTGTCTGGTCCGGTATTTCTCTAAAAAGAGCAGTAGTACTTCTATCAACAATAAATCCAACTTGCTCTGAATAAAGCAAATTGCGATTAGCGTTGGTGAACACCAGGTGCAAAGCCCGTGGTAGGCACCCAGTGGCTCGATGATCCGATTCCTAACGCGTGCGTGTTTGGATCAAAGGCAAATGCATAAAAATCACCTCTACCATATCCGTATACTTTAATTAATTCAACTTTCAAGCAATCTAAAACTTCATTGTTCAATTAGTTATAAAATTTCATGGTTCTGGTTTGTGGATGAAAAATATCTTTTGTTTTGAATATTATTCATTTACTTATAAATATTGCGTTATTTTACATATTGGCGGTTAAATTAATTTCAAATTTTATGCGTAAAAGAGTCACCTGAAAAGCGTGGTAACCAGTTATTTGCAGTCACTAATATTTTGGTTTAGGTTTGCGTTTACTGTTGTCGCGGCATTGTCTTTTTTGTAGGTAGAGGAAATTGACCTCGAGCACGTTTGCCTAAAATGCTTAGCCACCAGTAACTCAAGAATTCTGAACAATACACACTGTTAGAGTGAGAAGTTTGAGAATTAAAAGTAGCATATAATTCTTCTTTATAGGCTAGACTAGTCTCTACGAGACTAATTTCCTTTCGTCCGATAAACTCTTTCGCCCGGTAAACTCTTTCTCGCAGGAAATTCTTCCATTCAAGAAAGCTCGTTTGTCCAGGGGGCTTTTCGCCTGGTGATCTCTTTTGCCTGGTTGGCTCTTTCGCCCGAATTCCCATTCCACCTGTGAACTCCTTTCGCCTCAGAAACTATTATTCCAGCCTTACTTTGGCGCCATTGCTTGTGCTTACGCTCGAGGCTACTGCTATCACGACACACATTTGCGACTACTTTAAGTATTGGTTGTCCTACGCAATCTTACAGTTCACTCCTAAAGCGCCTTTCTATAAGTATTGGATCGTCCAGGCATTATCGCGCTTCACACTTGCTACAATGTTCTTTAAGTATTCGAACACCCACGTGTTCTCGCGCTTTGCGCTAGAAGCACATTTCTTTAAGTATTGGATGGCCCACGCATTCTCGCACTTCATGCGTGAAGCAGTCTTCCTTAAGTATTGGGTCGCCCTCGCATTCTCGCGCTTCTACGTTCGAAGCATCCTTCTTAAGTAATGGTTTGCCCACACTCTCGCGCTTTGCGGTCTACCAATTATTTAAAGGTCATTTTAAGTTTTTATCAAATACGTAAGGGCAAAACCCCGCTAACATCATTAATTTTATTTATTGTATTAACACAGATAATTACTTTATGTTTAAGAATTAATTTAAATTAGAAAGAGTATAACTCCTCCACTTGTGAGATTGAAAATCTAAGTTTCATAGTCAAACGTTCTATAATATATTTTTCAGCATATGTTCGTACTTCGTATTTCTACCGGAGTGTAATTGTTATGTTTAATGCAAGATGGAATCGAATATCATTTTAAAAGAATACATATGTACGTGCGGCTAAAAAGAAGCGTATGTCAAATTTGATAGAATTTATTAATAATAGGTTGGGGAAAAAGAAATCCATTATTTTTTTGGTAGATGGCTGTAGTGATCGATATCTCGTAAAGTATCGATCAAACAATTTCAGATTTATGCTCGTTGTCAAGGTGACATTTCACACTAAAAAAATTATTTTGCTGTTTTTTTGGTTTATTTAGTTGTGAGTTACAGGGTGTTAAAAATGGAAGTCAACAAAGAGAAAATTCGGTACTTTTTCTTTGATAAAGGCGAAAATGCAAGCCAAGCGGTTGAAATTGTAAATGGTGTTTATGGTCCCGATACTGTAACAGCTAATTACGTGCAACTTTGGTTTCGTTGATTCCGTTAAGGTATTTTTGATGTTAAAGATGCACCTCGTACTGGTAGGCCCGTCGTCAGAAATGTCGATAAAATCACACAAATAATCGAATTTGACTGGCATGTTAGTAGTCGTAGCATCGCCCAGGAGCTAAAGATCGACCATAAAACAGTTTTAAACCATTTGCACAAAGCTGGATTCAAAAAGAAGCTCGATGTTTGGGTGCCGTGCCACACCAATTAACACCAAAGAACATGATGGATCGAATTTCCATCTGCAAAGCCTTGGTCGAACGGAATGAAATCGACTCATTTCTTAAACGGATGGTGACTGGGGATGAGAAATGGGTCACACACGACAATATTGTGCGAAAACGATCGTGATCAAAGCGCGGCAAAGTAGCTTAAACTGTGGCCAAACCAGGACTAAAAACCAGGAAGGTTCTACTGTGCATTTGGTGGGACCATTTATTATAAGTTGCTTCCATATGGCCAAACACTAAATTCGGATCTGTACAGTCAACAACTGGACCGCTTAAAGCTAGCGATTGACCAGAAACGGCCAAAATTGGCCAACAGAAGAGGTGTTGTGTTCCATCACGACAACGCCAGCCCACACACGCCTGTAGTGACTCGCCAGAAACTCCGAGAGCTTGGTTGGGAAGTTTTAAAGCATTTCACCAATAAGAACCAAGACTTCTATGAGAGAGAAGCTACTTTTAAAATGGCAACAAATTATAGAACAAAACGGTACATATTTGACCCAAATCGGACAATCCGAAACATGTTAAATAAAGTCTTGAAGTTCACGTAAAAATAATGGATTTCTTTTTCCCCAACCTTATATTTCTTAAAAATTAGACTTCATTTATTGCAAGTACCACGAAATTGGATTTGAAATCAATTTTTTAGGCCTCCCTCCTACTATGTATTAAACGTTTTATTTCATCGTATTTAGCTATTTAAAATTGGAAATGACATTTCAAGTACTGAATACAAGTTTTTATGCGTGCAAGCGTGTTCGTTTGTACATCAACCTTCAGAAGTGTTTAATAAATTTTCTCAAAAATTAAGACCTATATTTGGAACAGTACAGATGTCATATATAAAATTGCAATTTAAGTCCTCCAACATGTACCTAATGTTTAATATAGCGCCATAATGTTGGAGTTATTAACTTGAATGGCAAATAATTAACAAATGTGAAGCAAAGCGGAAATCGACGCGTACGCGATTCCCGTGTAAGAAGTTCTAGAAAATTGGATCGCGAATTCCGTAAGTGGTCCCTTAAAAAGTTAAAATAGGAATAGAACGACCTTTCGACATTGAACCCAGGACCCCGTGCATGCTATCCAAAAGCGTCGAACATTTTACGCATGTATTTTTAACGCCATGCTAATTGATTCAATTTTCGGATAATTTCACTATCGAATGTTGCTATTCGGGCTGATTCGATCGCGTCCGTGGAAAGAATTTAATATTTTTCCATAAAACAAACCTTCTATATTCGAAGCAGGAACAAAATTTGATTATAAATCTATTTTTTAGACTTACAATGCATATTAGGCGTTTTATAACGCGATAATTTTCAAATTTAGAAAAGAATGTAATGCTTTATATTTATGACACTAACGCTTTGGACTCGTCCGTCTGCGTTTGAGATCCAATTTTGACAAAAGTTAAGTAAATTCGTGTAACTCTAGGCACTAATTTTTCAAAAAATTGGCTTCTTGTTTAGAAATAGCATCGAATTCAAGTTTTAAATCGATCATTGAGTCTCCTCGTGCATATTAGGTATTTTATAAAACCTTGAAGCGAATTTGGGAAATCACATCGATCTTCCATCTTCTTCGTTCTCGTTTAGATCAGCACCTTGCCGCCTCTCCTGCATTGCGCGTTCGGGAAAATTGTGGCTTTTTACACGCAGCACGATAAAACCATAGAACTAGAAATCGTCAAAAATATCGATTACCGACAAAAGTAACCCGTTTTCGACCGCAAAATTCCCGTCCAACGATACCCCTTCCGACCCGTTCCCACCTTCCTTCTCAGACGAAATAACCGATAGCCTCAACTCGGTTCGTTCAACTACCGAAGCGAGAGTCAGCTTTCAAATCTTGTAGTGAAGTGGAGAAAAGAAAAACCGTTTGAAAGGAATTGAATTGAATTTAACTGAATACCTATGATTTGCTTGAATTTGTTTGAACCATAGAATGAATTGGAGGCGCTTTTGAAAGTTGTAGTAACTAATAATAAAACATTTAAAAAGATTGATCTCTCTGGTGAAGTACGACTTTAGAAATGTCAGACTATGAAATAAGATGACTATGTGCAATTAGTATAATTACGCAAATATTTTCTATTGCTTTGGTCAACATATGACTAAATCCTCGATGCCTTATTTTTCCACCACGCATTTTTGACTGCTTTTATATCTCGACGGACCGCTTGCTTCACAGTTAAACTTCTATCTACCCCAGTGCTCTTAGTCGACTAACCGATTGCAACTTGTATAGCTACACACACAACACACATTCACACACACACACAACTTCAGCCACACACATACACACACATAACACATGCCTTCAAGCGCGCGCGCACACACAAACACACACACGCGCGCGCACACCTTACTCACGGGTCACGGTTACTTTCTGGGGGAAGCCAGGTCTGCTTAAATTTCAGATAGCAGATTACTGAAACGTTAGAACAAATAAATAAATAAAAAATAAATTATAAAGCGTACCTTCGTGCTGTGGCGTGTCCTTAAGACAGTTAATGTTTTCTTTAAACCCAAAGGTTCTTTTTTGCGTTGTTGTATCCTACAACTTGGAAACTAGTTACAGAAGATGCAGTTTGGATATTTTTTCAATTTTTTTTACTCACTTTGTGTGGCCGCAGACTACTTTTGGGGATTGAAAAATCGTTGAATGTGTCGCCGCTGTCCTATTCCTTCATCTGGTACTGTTGATAGCTCATATCTCAGCGGGTCGTTTGCTCCACAGTTGGACTTCCATGCACTGTTTCTCGTCTGAGTTCTTGCCTCTCTGAAGCTCGTCTTATACAATTTGGCACATCCTTCAAATAAACCAGTCAGAGTTCTTTTTTACATCGTTGACACTTTAGCCGCTTCCTCAATATGGTATTCAAGGTCCAGCCGTACTCTTGTGCTTTTTGTTTTCTTGATATTCTTTATGCATACAGTGATATAATTAAAAAGGTAGCAATGATCTAAGGTAAGATGATTTGTTGTGTTATTAGAAATGTCGATATTAGCACCCGTACAACGCTCTCAAGCGTGTTGAAACCGTTTACCAGTGGATGTATTTATCCAGAGCTAAAATATTCCAAATACAATGCTTTATTTTACAAGATTTGCCACTGCATCGTTATTTAACTAAATGAAGGCAATTTGTGCGATAAACATAAACATAAACATAAACAAACGCAATGTTAGTTTTAAAAAAAAGGGTACTCAAAAAAGTCTTTTTTATCTGTATGCTGTTTGTTGACTATATATAGGCCTATGGTCCAACCTAGTCGTACATACTAAAGGCGTATATATACATTTACAGAAAAAATATAAATCCTCACAATAAATAAAATAAAATGAAGTGCATGCCCCTACCTTGTTGCCTTGTGGCTGGACGGAGCGCAGCATGTTGTTGGTAGCCAAGTTAACCGTGTCTGTTTGATGCTAATGTAAACACGCGCGTGCGTGTGTTTGTGACCATAGTGTGTGAGTGCGCAGAAGAGGGAGTGAATGGAGTAGAGTAAGTGTAAGTGTCAATGCCGCGGGTTTTGGATAGGAGATTTAGTAATAGGGACTTCGCTAAGAAAAAGCTTAAATTCTAGAACATAATGAGTTACTAAAAAGTTTAGGTTAGGAAAAGGGGAAATGGATTCAGACGGATAGCAGTTTTGAACTTGTTTTTTATAGGGGTTAGGAGCGGAAAATAGTAGATTAAGTAAGTGGGAGTTTCCGGGTGGGATTGATTGAACGTCACAGGTACAAAAAGGTGATGGAGTTGTGTCTCGAAAGTTGGATTGTAAGTTTGCTCGAGAAAGGGATGTGTGTAATGTCTGGAAATATGTCATAGGTATGTCTGCCGGTATTAGAAATGAACCAAAGTTCTTCCAGGGTGAAGGAGGGAATTGTGTGTGTGGGATTTAATTGCGGTTTGTGGAGGTTATGGTGTTGGTCATTGAGTAGTGTGCTACCCGAAAGAGGCCAGTAGGAAAAAATGAAATCAGTAACGGAATGCTCGCCCGAACTTCGTGAAACAAAAGAAAGGAGAGAAAAGAGAAAACAAACACCGCAACAAACACAGTCGGGGGATCGGAGAGGATTGTTGCGTTTTATTTCATATTGAAACAATTTCATACCTCATTACCATAAAAACACCATTCAGTCCTAGGCATTTAATTCATATTTGCTATATTTCAATAAATTCAGTCGCGTAGTTATGCAACCAACTATATGCGTCCTTCATTAAATCCACGAGCATGGTTGTCTATATTCTTCTCTGTTACCTACACCACCTGTTTATACTTTGATGCCGTATCTTACACCAAAACTCGATTGTGAAATGGGTTTTCCTTGCATTGACAGTGTTGGGTCATAAGAATAGTTCGTAATATAAAATATAATTCAGTTTTAGAGGTAATTTAAAATATGTGTTAGTTTGGTGTAGTGAGAAGTTTGTGGGATGAGAGACATAATGAGTGCATTTTAGTTAAAGTTGTCGTTTACTTTGAAAAGTAAAATTATATTTTCCTCTACGGTTTGTTTTATTTTATGCGAGATCAACAATAGCAGGGATCTTTCCATAAACAAGTGTTTGTACGTGGTTTTAAACATGAAAACAACTTTCTAAGTGAAATATGATATGATAGCCAGTGTTACCAAGCAGTTTCGATCCTACAATAACAGATGTAACATGAAGTGAAGGACTATGTTTAAAATGGTAAGAAAGTGATTGTTTTGTTTACGTTTATCTGCATGACATTTATTTTGTAACAAAGAATGAAGGCGTTGTGTTTTCCTTTTTTATAGACATTTAATAGAGACTGTATTGAAGACTGAATATACCTCAAAATATTATCATTAAAACGGTTGAGCGTTAAGGTAAATATTCGAAGATGAAGTTATGACAAACTTCAACTTGAACTACTGCATGCACTCCTGCGGGACGAATCGGTATTGCGGATTTTCTTTTTTTGGACCTCCACCCCCACCCATTCTAGGGCTAGTTAGTTAGCACGACATTCTTCTGTTTCTTTTTTTGTTGTGGTAATAGATGCGAAATACTTACATTACTTTCCTTGCTCTCTTTCTTGTCCGCACGAAATACCGTAACATAATTTTGGCATACCCAACGTGGGGCCTCTAACTTTTCTTCCTACTCGCCCTTTCGTCCTGGTATTATCTTTAGTAATACTTGTTTTATTGTTCATTTAATTTGATCTAAGAATTTTTTTCGTGTTTCACCCAGATTTAACAATTAGGTTTTGACTGTTAGTTGTAGTTTCTCAATAGAAAAAGTTGAAAACCGTGGTTATCAAGACTTTTTCTACTTCTTTCTTCTTCTGTTCGTCGTTCTTAGTACTTTTTTTCGAATTTAATATTCTTACTCATTGATGCGGGTACACCCTAATTTGTTTCATGGCTCCCAGTAATTTTTTTGTTTATCTGAGTTGTTGTTGTTGGTTTGCGATTACACTTTGTTGCGGGTACCCCTCGCCCAATTTGCTTTGTAGTTCCCAGTAGTGTTTTGGTTGATCCGAGTTCTTGTTGGTTTGCGGTTGGCATTTACTTACTTTTTCTATTTTCTAGTTCCCAATAGGTCATTGTCGCATTCAAGAGACCCGGTTGCGAAAAACCGAGTTTCAGTATGAATTAGATTTTCGCTCTTTTGATTTAGAGGTCAATGTGGACGAACTACGTATGGCCGTACAGAGTGCTTTTAATATGGAATGAAATGAACTTTTAGCTACTATTTCGGTCAAATCCGATTTTGCTTCCGAACATGCAACAGTCACAACTTATATACAAGGCCTGCAACAATCCCTTGCTGAATTTGGTGGTGATAAGTCTTTAACCGCGTTTAAACGCATTAGTTCCTTGTGGCTCTACACGGAATGTCGCTGTACTAAGATGTCTCCAACAAAAACGGAACGCAAAACCCATTGTCAATTACTTCTTACTTTGGCCAAGCTCTGCAGTTCTTTCGAAACTAAAATAAAAAAATCTATCACGCTACTACATTATCATGAACTCCGGTAACTATTCCTAGTCTTGCTTACATTTCTACTGCTGAGTCACGTAAACCTCCGTTACCTACTTCCGAATCGGAATCGGATCGGGAACTTGAACCAGTCTTTGCTTTTGAACCTAGGTCAATCCCTACTTTCCTTTCTACCTCCAATTATGGCCAACCAGTTTCAAATGGAATTTAAAATTGTAACAATTTTATTTTAGCAGTAAAAGAACCTATTCATTAAACGTACAATGAATATTGAAATACCTTTATTAACTAAAATAAAGATTCGAGTAACAATCAAATTTTTATAGTATTACTATATCTAGGATTAGTAGTCTATTTGTTTCGGAGTTCGGTGCAATTCCACAGCCACTGGCGCGCGCGTGAGAGGTTCGAGAACCCCACTTATGATCCTCCCACCATGCAAGAACGCAGCGAGCGCACTCGTCGATAGTTAAAGGCAGCGTGAAGATGCATTCAAAAAGAATGGCGAGTGACCTCCGGGTCGCCTTATTTTTGTGAAACATTTCCTGAGTAACGGTTAGTACATAATCCACATTTTGTATATTCGTTATCATATTAGCTAATTTAAAAATTTATTTAGCGCAACGACATGTCAGAAACCGCAACGACATGTCAGAAACTGCAACGATAAATTAGAAACCACGACTACTTTGAAATTACAATTTAGAAACCTTAACTTATGGACTACGTAATGAAAATTATACTTGTAAATAAGATTAGACAACGGAAGATTACGCTACGAAAGTAATGTTGCCTTGAATCAATGTAAGAAATCCGCTTCACTTCAACACCTGTATTAAAGCATGGAAGGCAGGAATAATTAGTAGCAGATTCAGCACGGCGAGGTTGTTTCCATCCCAACCAAGGACAACAGCCGGTATTTGGTTCGTAGTAGATTTAAGAACTTCCTCAGTACTTCATTCTGAAAGTACATTATTTCGTTTTGTTTGTTAGAAGTACAAAATGGTTATTCAGTTTACCTGTAACTAAGCTGTTTTCCCCAGTATCAAATTTGATTTCATTTAGTTTCGTAAATATGTGACTACACGTGGCTTCAGCATAAATTAACAGCTGCAATTACGTCACCTGTTTGTTTGAACAATGCCGTCAACAATTGCATAATGGCTAACAGATGTTTAGTATTACAGTACTGCCACTTTTGATAAAATTAGAGAATATCTTTGTGATTATTTTGACTTCAAATTAATTTTAATACCGTTAACTTAAAGAGAAATTTTATATAGTAATTTGTAAATAACCTACACAGATCTGATTGGGTTAGAAAACTTTAGCATAACCAGTCACACTGAATTGTAATTTATTTGAGTAAGGATCAGTTGATAAACCTTACAACAACTTTACAAGTATATCAAGTATTCATTTTATTTTGTCACTTTGAATTTTATTTACTGAAACAAAGAAAATTCTTTCTAGTAAATTTATAATCCACATTTAAAGTTTTTTTATTCTGATCTAGTTTGATCAGACCTGATAAACAAAAAACAATAAGAATTAAATTTTTATAACTCCATTATGTAGAAAATATTCTTTATGCATTTTTAGGTATACTTGAGGGACGCAAATTGTGTTCCCATTTTCTAGGTGACTTAATTATTATTTTTCCTTACAGGAACAGCGTCTTATTCTGTTAAGACAAGCTTTTGTGTCAGCGAAGGCGATCTTTTTTCTTTGGGTCTCCACGTCCGCCCTTAGAAACTTGCTATGCCATTAATATAAATCAATCTGGACTTGGTGGCGCCTGTTTGTTTTAGTTTGAGTGTGACCCCCCTACAGATTTCGACTTACCCCCCAATTGCTCATAGCTCTACCCAAGGAATAGACCCCTAGTTACGTCGGAAGACTTTGTTTTGCAGACACCTGACTTGGAGCATGGTGATAATAAAGTAGTGTTATAGTTAGTTAGAAAAAACGTTTCACTAGCGCCCATGCGTGAGGCTAGCGGAGCCAACAATTAGAGAAGAAAAAAAATCGTTACACTGGCGCCCAACGTGGGGCGTCGAAATTTGTTTGTTCAACGTGTGAGGCGTCGAAATTTGTTTGTTCAACGTTTGGGGCTTCGAAATTTGTTTGTTCATAATTTGATTAGCGTCGAAATTTGTTTGTTCATAATTTGATTAACCTCGAAATTTGTTTGTTCATAATTTGATTAACCTCGAAATTTGTTTGTTCATAATTTGATTTACCTCGAAACTTGTTTGTTCAAAATTAATTTTACTTCGAGATTCGTTCGTTTAAAAATTATTTTTACTCTGAAACTTGTTTGTTCAAAAATAATTTTACTTTGAAATTGTCTGTTCAAAATTTATTTTTGCTTCCAAAATTGTTTGTTCGGGATTGATTTAGCTTCGAATTTGTTTGTTCAAAATTTATTTTGCTTCGAAATTTGTTTGTTCAAAATTGTTTTACTTCGAAATTAGTTTGTTCGAAAAGTAATTTGCTTCGAAATTTGTTAGCTCAAAATTTATTTTGCTTTGAAATCTATTTGTCCAAAATTATTTTGCGTCGAAATTTGTTTGCTTAAAGTCTATTTGACATTTAGATTTGTTTGTTCGCTTTTGATAAAAGATTGGTTGTAACGTTAAACCACAGTCAATCAATTAATTAACTTAGTTAAATTTATTTTAACTTTCATTCTATTTTGACCCAATATAATTTTTTTGATATTGTTTTGGCAAAATTATTTTACCAAAAACACCTCTTGATTTTTACCTTTAGTAGTACGAATTTGTTTTGATCATTTTGTAAGGTTCAGATCATTTAGATCTTTCAGTTTGATTCCATTAGGCTTTTGTAATCATGTCGGATATTCCGAATTGTTTGTCGACTTAAAGAAGAACGGGAGTAGAGTGAGAAACCGGTTTTGAGGAAAATTTTAGGAAGACTGTCAGCTAAAGAAGCTGATAAGCCTGTTGTTTGATTTGTTTGAGTCAATAAAGAACATCTTTGTCGAAATTTGATGATAAGGCTAGAGATTCTATTTTGAAGGTACATTGGAGTGAGCTGTCGTTGTGTCGTTTGAGAATTGCTCTTTGTGCATAAGCACGTTTTGATTTTGTTAGCAAATTTTGTTTAGATCAGCATTGCAACGCAATTTAGTCTAGGCGGAACTTGTCGTCGTGGTTGGTCGCTCAGCAGTATGTTAGTCCAGACGAGACTCAGGAAGAGTTGGTCGCTCGGCATTACATAAGTCTAGACGAGACTCGAGGTGAGTTAGGCGCTCTAGAATTTTTGCATCTTTTTTGATTTGATGTAAATTTTGGTATTGTTAGTCTAGGTGAGACTCGTAGAGGGTTTGTCACTCTAGCATATTTAGGCGTTGTGAAGCATTGTTGTTGTTTCGACAGTTCAATTGGTAGTAGGGTGTGAGTGTACCTGAACACTGATTTTTTTTGTTAGCTATTGTCATGATTAGTTTTTTTATTGATGACTCATAAGCAGGTAAATGGCTTTTGGTTGTTTGTGACTGGTTCTCGAAGTATTCGATTTTGCAACCTTTGCGAAGTGCCACGGCACATTTGATTGAGAAGTTTTTGGAGGAAAAAGTATTTCTTGTCTACGGAGTACCACAGTTTGTTATTTGTGATAATGGTCCACAATTAATTGGACGTATTTTTAAAGCTTTGTGTGCAAGGTACGAAATTCAAAAGATTTGGTATAATGCTGTTTATGCTCCCCAATGCAATTTTGTGGAAAGAATCAATAGGACAGTTGGTACAGCAATCCGGTCATACGTAGAAGAACATGATACGTGGGATATGGAGATATCAAAGATCCAATACGCGATCAACTCAGCAAAACATGAGTCCACCAACTATTCGCCAAATTTTTAGTTTTTGGTCGTCAGGTACCTTTAAGTGGAAAAGCTTATAATGATAATTTTATACCTGGTGAGGATGTTGATGTCGTCCCCAGTAGTAGACCTTCTTATGTTTTGGATCGTCAACCTTGTTTGATATTTTGGAAATGTCCGTGAAAATTTGCATGTAGCTTATCAACGTTCGAGTAAACGCTACAATCTTAGGAGAAGAGACATTTCATTCCGAGTCGGAGAGTGTGTTTGGAGAGCTAATAAGGTCCTCTCGAGTGCTAGTGATAAATTTTCCGCTAAGTTAGCCCCTAAGTTCGTTATGAGTAAAGTTCGGAAAAAACATTCCAATTTAGTATATGAGTTAGAGAACGAAGATGGAACAAGAGCAGGGAAATGGCACGTAAAGGACTTGAAACCAGTTGAAGCATCATATCCAAATGAAAACGATGATCCTGACGATTAGTTCCGGTCCGGTCATCCCTTTGATGTCAAGTAATGATGTAGTGGTTTGTTTTGTTTTGTTCCGATTTTTGATTTAGTGTCGGTTCACTAATATTGAGTATTTTATTTGAGAAGTGAAATAAGTGGTTAGAGATTTTGTAAATTTTGTAAGTTTGAGGTGTGCCTTGGTGTGCACGCTGCTCATTTTGCTCGCGCGTTACTCGGAAATATGTTTGGAGGATGTCTTTGACAGATATCCTTACAATGTAGAAGTAGGTGGGCTCTTTGATTATTGGTCCTGATTTCTACATATCGAGGTAGAGAGAATATTAGATTATTCTTTCCCTTGTTCCTTTTGACCGTTCGAAGTTCTTTGATTTGATAAGGTCAAGGTTGGCTTGGTGAGTCTCACCATTTGCTCCATCACTAATGAGATCAGTTGTTTGTTAGAACTTAGTGATAGGATATTCAGTAGGGTGTAGGATATTACAGCCCTGACTGGTTCAATTTTGTATTTGCATTTGATAAGTAACCTTATGGTTAGGTTACCTTAGTTTTGATTATCTCTTTGCGATAAAGTGATAATATTTTGTATTTGAATTTGTTAAGTAACCTTATAGTTAGGTTACCTTAGTTTTGATTATCTCTTTGCGATAAAGTGATAATATTTTGTATTTGGATTGGATAAGTAACCTTTTGGTTAGGTCACTTTTGTTTTGATTATCACTTTGTGTTGATGGTGTTTAAATTTAGACCTATTAGTAGGGTATTCCTTTTGGTCCTCACCTTATAGTGATGATACTTTGAATAGTTATGCTGTTTTGATGAGGAAGCATTCCTTTTTTTTGTAGATAGAGCTAATTGAGCTCCTGGAAGTGAAGTTTTTTTTGAAATTAGAAATAAATTGTAAATGTTTGGTTATAGGTAATAGATATTAGCCTTGTTAGTAGTAAGAACCCCATGTTAAAGAATCATTGTGAATTCAATTTTTTTGTCCCGTGGAGTGTTTGACTTTCTAATTTGACCCCCTCCCAATTTTGATTATTACCGATTGTGACTCCCCGATTTTGTCTCCCGATGGACGTCAGGTACACGTAGTTACCAACACACTCATTTGTAAATATTTGTCCCCCATTTGAATAAATTTATAAAATTGCATAGTTAGTTAGGAAGGTAGGAAAGGCTAGTATTGTTATAAAAATTTTTTGTATTTGTTATATTTGAAGTTTTCTAAAAAAATTTTTTTCTTTTAGGAAAGGGTAGTGTAACAATTTTATTTTAGCAGTAAAAGAACCTATTCATTAAACGTACAATGAATATTGAAATACCTTTATAAACTAAAATAAAGATTCGAGTAACAATCAAATTTTTATAGTATTACTATATCTAGGATTAGTAGTCTATTTGTTTCGGAGTTCGGTGCAATTCCACAGCCACTGGCGCGCGCGTGAGAGGTTCGAGAACCCCACTTATGATCCTCCCACCATGCAAGAACGCAGCGAGCGCACTCGTCGATAGTTAAAGGCAGCGTGAAGATGCATTCAAAAAGAATGGCGAGTGACCTCCGGGTCGCCTTATTTTTGTGAAACATTTCCTGAGTAACGGTTAGTACATAATCCACATTTTGTATATTCGTTATCATATTAGCTAATTTAAAATTTATTTAGCGCAACGACATGTCAGAAACCGCAACGACATGTCAGAAACTGCAACGATAAATTAGAAACCACACGACTACTTTGAAATTACAATTTAGAAACCTTAACTTATGGACTACGTAATGAAAAATTATACTTGTAAATAAGATTAGACAACGGAAGATTACGCTACGAAAGTAATGTTGCCTTGAATCAATGTAAGAAATCCGCTCACTTCAACACCTGTATTAAAGCATGGAAGGCAGGAATAATTAGTAGCAGATTCAGCACGGCGAGGTTGTTTCCATCCCAACCAAGGACAACAGCCGGTATTTGGTTCGTAGTAGATTTAAGAACTTCCTCAGTACTTCATTCTGAAAGTACATTATTTCGTTTTGTTTGTTAGAAGTACAAAATGGTTATTCAGTTTACCTGTAACTAAGCTGTTTTCCCCAGTATCAAATTTGATTTCATTTAGTTTCGTAAATATGTGACTACACGTGGCTTCAGCATAAATTAACAGCTGCAATTACGTCACCTGTTTGTTTGAACAATGCCGTCAACAATTGCATAATGGCTAACAGATGTTTAGTATTACAGTACTGCCACTTTTGATAAAATTAGAGAATATCTTTGTGATTATTTTGACTTCAAATTAATTTTAATACCGTTAACTTAAAGAGAAATTTTATATAGTAATTTGTAAATAACCTACACAGATCTGATTGGGTTAGAAAACTTTAGCATAACCAGTCACACTGAATTGTAATTTATTTGAGTAAGGATCAGTTGATAAACCTTACAACAACTTTACAAGTATATCAAGTATTCATTTTATTTTGTCACTTTGAATTTTATTTACTGAAACAAAGAAAATTCTTTCTAGTAAATTTGTAATCCACATTTAAAGTTTTTTATTCTGATCTAGTTTGATCAGACCTGATAAACAAAAACAATAAGAATTAAATTTTATAACTCCATTATGTAGAAAATATTCTTTATGCATTTTAGGTATACTTGAGGGACGCAAATTGTGTTCCCATTTTCTAGGTGACTTAATTATTATTTTTCCTTACAGGAACAGCGTCTTATTCTGTTAAGACAAGCTTTTGTGTCAGCGAAGGCGATCTTTTTCTTTGGGTCTCCACGTCCGCCCTTAGAAACTTGCTATGCCATTAATATAAATCAATCTGGACTTGGTGGCGCCTGTTTGTTTTAGTTTGAGTGTGACCCCCTACAGATTTCGACTTACCCCCATTGCTCATAGCTCTACCCAAGGAATAGACCCCTAGTTACGTCGGAAGACTTTGTTTTGCAGACACCTGACTTGGAGCATGGTGATAATAAAGTAGTGTTATAGTTAGTTAGAAAAAACGTTTCACTAGCGCCCATGCGTGAGGCTAGCGGAGCCAACAATTAGAGAAGAAAAAAAAATCGTTACAAAATATTCTGGCGATTCGGATGCGGTCACAGTGCATTATTTTCTAGAGCGGGTTGAAGAACTTTGAAGAGTTCGACAGGTATCACGTTTCTACTTATTTGAGTCCGCAGAGGAATTATTTATCTTAATGGTTAACCTTTTTAACTATAGTATTTTGCGATTGATTAAGTCTTCTACAGAATCTTCCGTTAAAAAGATATGTTTATAGAAAAGAAAATTCACAGCACCTTCATTGGTTGTTATAAAATAAATCCCATGCTTATAAACGTAAATAAAACCATCACTTTCTTACCATTTTAAACGTTGTACTTCACTTATATTACGTCTGTTATTGTGGGACTGAAACTGCTTGATAACACTGGCCATCATGTCATATCTCACTTAAAGTTGTTTTATGTTTAAAACCGCAAACAAACAATCGTTTATGGAAAGATCATTGCTTTGTCAGTGCTCCATAAGATAAAACACACGGCGGAGAAAAATATAACTTTTGCTTACCAAAGTAAACGACAACTTTAACTAAAATTCACGCATCATATCTCTCGTCCAATAAACTTCTTACCACACCAAACCAGTACATATTTTTAATTACATTCAAAACCGAATTACATTTTACATAACGAACTGTTTTCAAAATCCTACACTATCTCAATGCCAGGAAAACCCATTTTACACTCGAAACACGCGTAATCAAGTTTTCGTGTAAGATTAGGACCCAGGGTATAAACAGGTAGATTGGTATAGGTGAGAGATAAGCATATTAACAACTAAACTTGTAGATTTACTGAAGAACGCGTATAGTTGTTTGCCTATGTACGTGGCTTGAATTTATGGAAGTATTGCAAACGCGAATTAAATGATTGGGACTGAATGGTATTTTTATAGTAATGAGGTATTAAATTGTTTAAATATGAAATAGAACAGAGTATAAAGAGCAAAACAACAGTAATTTGCACTTTTCTTTAAACGTCTGTACCTGAAAAGATAACTAAATCCAAAGTATATGTAAAATATAATTCTTATAAGTAATTTTTAAGAATTAAATATTAATTATTTCTATTAACTACCAAATTGAAATATGTTCTGTGATAAAAGAACTATGCCATTACATCAAACTCCCTTACATTTTGCCAAATAATTTAGAAGAACAAAATTAAGTGGCATTTATTCACTGCAATTAATAACAATCTGTACTAGCGCAGCAAACAGCTAATTAATCATATATACACAGCGACATAAACATACATATAATAAATACATAATTACTTACCCTGTTGGAGCAAACCGAATTCGCTCTCACTAGAATCTACTGAAACATAGAAGTACACAAAAATACATATTACAGTAGAACATTTAAATCCAAATCCCCAAATTATTGGACAAATCTTATAACCTAAAGTATTCTTTTTTACATTTCTAGAATGTAAGCAATATACATACCGTCAAGGAGCAACGCAAAAAGCTGTCGGTCATCATAGTATTATATATTTTTCACGCAGGCTGTGAAGAGTAGAAATAATTTCAATGGATACCCATCTCATCATAACTTGATCTGTATAGAAAACGTCAACCAGACAAATAGTGTTGTATTGACAAAGCAAGTCTCTTGGTGACACGGCCAAGCAATCATGAGTTCAAGGAAACCAAGATATGGAGCGTAAAATCCGAAGAATGTTGGCTACAAACCGAGCTAAAAATATTAAAATTTCCCTTAAACAACATAATCTTTTTATTACCTACCAGTCACGAAATAACGAAAGCACGTTTTCCATCATAAAGATTTTGGTAGCTGCCCGGCTGGGTTTATTTTATTTAGCCTATAAGAAACAACCCGAATTAGTACTAGAAATATAGTGAACTCATTCAGCCAATGTATTTATAAAATTGTTTTTTGAAAAATAATCACGAAAATTCCATATCGAAAAGAAATAGGTTTGAGCATATGTCTATCGTGCAAAAGTAATACAGCCACTTTACCTAATTACACTTAAACTAGCAACATTTTGGAAACCCTTAACAGACACCTGCCTAGATGAGGAACCAGAAAGTATAACCTAGATTGAGACTTTGAATTGGATAAAGGACAAGCAACGTTGGTTGCCTAACGTAGCTAACTTGAAATGATAAAACTAACTAAAGCACCAGCACAGTTAATTGCCTAACTGAATTGACTTAAAGTTATAAAAATGTAGCAAACACATATATTTAAATAAGTAGAAATTGAAATTGTTTTTAAACTAAAGAGGCAGTAAATTTACAAATACAAAATGGAACGTAACAAGTGTTCCGTCATATAGGGATATTGGAAGATTTCGCTTAAGGTTACTGATTTTGATTAGGGCTTGAAGATGGATTTTATTTTGCGGGATTTGGAGCAAGGCATGCAAGTCCACGATGGAGGTTGTTCTATTGTTCTTGGGTGTCTAAAAGGAAAGGTTCTATGATCGTGATCAAAAAGCGTTTGGAGGATGCAGGAGTTAGAGGGAGTCAGGAGTCTTCAGCCTATCGGATAACAGGGATGATGATATGAGAATTAGTCTGCGCAAAGATTTGTCGTGTTTAACTGAGTGGGGAAGAGCATAGTGCAGGTTGTGGAGATTATTTTGGTTTTGGTGTGGAGTTTTGTAAGGTGTGTGAGAGTTTTAATCTGGTGTCTGTGTGCATGCTAAGGAAAGAGGTTGTATGTGAGAAGGTAAAGGAAAATTCGGGATTTGGATTTTCGGGCTGCGTCGCATATTTAAGGAGCCTTTGGGAGGATCATTTAGGATGTGTTGGGAAAAGTCGTTGCTTATTTAGGGAGGACCCGGATTCGGCGGAGTTCATAAGAAGGGAGGTTGTGTTTTCTAAAGAGGCTCTGGCGTTGTCATGAATAAGGAAAGCGACTTCGTTGGCGTATGCAAAGAAATGTTTCAGTCTAAAAATAGATTCCAGAGGGTGTGGATAGGTAACAGCATTGTGGACAGTTTTGGGTTAAAGGTTTGGATACTTAGTGGTAATTTAAGATAGGGTTGCTGTTTGAGAGGAAAGGAAGGATTTAAGAATCTGAAATAGGTTGGAGGAAAAGTTGGCTGTTTTAATATTATTGAGGATGTTAAAGGCAAAATGGAAATCTAGAAGTAGGGCGATTACATATTTATTTGGAGAGGATTGAATGGTTGATACCAGCGAGTGCTTTATTTAAAACAGTTCATATTTTTTATGGAAGAAGCAAATATGGTTCCCAGTATTATCTCGAAACGCAACGCGGCGCCGATCTAACCATTCACTCCTACCGTGTGCAGACAATATACACTAATCTTACCTAATCCGAAGAAATCATATTAATCTGACTAACGGACGGTACACGCATCAAGACAAAAAACTTTTTACGGAGTGTATATAGGACAAACGCCTCTTGACACTTTTAAATCGTGTCTATGCTCAAGTGCTTGTATTTGAATGTTTTCAGGCACATAAACAGTGTAGTGCGCACAATCACTGATATTTTTAAAATAATTTCGCGTATAAGTTACACGTAAAGAATAGAAGCTAAAGATAATTGTTCTGATAAGGCGTTAATACAATACATCCAGGAAAGATTGCTATCCACAAGAACAGCTAAAAATATAGAATTTTCAAAGCAGAACTTGTTTCATGTATGTGTAAAGGTAAAGATACAGGTGTAGTATTTGGAAATTATATCCATTGTAGTTAGTTTGCTACATTAAGTTGAAGATCCTTGTTTGAAATCCACGTTTTGTAATAAGGGAACAGCAAAGGATCTACTAAATAACCCTAAGGGACTCCATACAAAATATTCATAAATCCAAATAGGTGGATGAAAATCCTTCGTTATTCTTATAGTCTGTTTAGATCTGACAGATAAAGAGCAAACCGCTACTTGACAAATTCGCCAAAACCAACTTGATCCAAGGGTCGGCATTCAAAAATCTTAGAAGTATCACAAAAGAGCTCGAATGCACGTTGCTTAATGGATTACTTTACGTTGGCTAAGCAATTGAATCCTTACGCAATTAGCTGAACGGTAACAAGAACATTATTGTTTATATTAAAAATATTAAAATGCAATGGATTTGTTAAAATCCTAGAGAAGTCCTTGTTGAAAATATGTTATGGGTATATAGAGGTTGAAACGCGAGAACTGATATGAAATTATTAAGAAATATTTAATTTTATAAATTGGAGCGTTAAAAGATAGGTAATGTTAATTGCTGAATTTTCTGGTAAAAGTTTTTCGTTTTTGCAACGATGCAGTACCTCAGGAAAACCACTTTTACAAAGGTTTCACTTATGAATCTCAAAATTTTACGCAATTCCTTCTATTTGTTGGACGAAGCTTTCTGCTAATTGTTGCAAACTGAACGAAATAATCTAAAGCGTCCTTGACAAAATAAATGCAATGTATATTCAATAAAATATTACATCCAATAAAAAATAAACATACTCGTCTATTAAAATGCACCGAATAAAACAAGGGGAGCTTTCCAAAAGCTTTCACGCATCGCAAAAACAATTTACATCTTCCTATCATCCAGTTTATTTCGTTTTTAGTTTCAAACGTCGTCACGAAATTCCGTGGCGCCAGCAATCGGCATCCTTGGCATCGCGACGCTGCTCATGCGTCCCCCCACTCTGCGATAAGGGCTGATAGTGTGTCAGAAGACGCGCATTCTCTACCATGTCCCCCAAGTGTGTTGATTCCTAAAATAACCAAAACTGTGCGCCTTTTTATTAGATTTTAAGTACAAACACAAGGTAAGATTTTTTTTCTAATTTGCATGACCTTTCCAATCTGAAAAATAACGTAAACGGAAGTGGCTCTGGAATATCGGAGTGAAAAGTGAAAAGTGCAAAAAATTTAAAGTGGAAAGAAAGTGAAATTTGCACGAAAAAATCGACTGTGAAAATAATTGCAGCATCCCTTGTGATTGAAAAAACCTCCCTCGCGTTTCGCGGCCGTTGACCGTTCGCTGCCCGCTAAGTTTTCCACTAGGATTATTCAGTGCGCCCTTTATTAAAATAATTGTGCAGGCTCTAAATTTTTTGCTTTATCAGGTATTCTTTAGGAAAAAATTCAGCAATTTTTAATTAAAGCGTACTGAAGCGCATGGTGTTGTTCAGATAATCGTCGCGCGTTCCTGTTATCAAAAATGAAAAAGAATCTGCAACGTTTATATAGGATTTTGCGAGGGTGTATTAATACATAATTGATAGCTATCCATTTTGATCGTATTTATTTACACACGATTCTCAGTAACACAATCGTGATTTTCAGCAAAAATAATTGAACTCCATTAATCTTGATTTTTCCTTTTTATGGATTTAAATCTTTTTGTTTGGGTTAATTACCTTCTTTTGTTTACGTTAGATATATTTCAAAAAATGTTGTAAACGTGTTTCGCTAAAGTCGTTTCTACCCGTCAGTTAAGGGGTGTTTCTGTGTTTCAATTTTGAGTGAAAATACAGTCTTAGGTTTTGAAGAACGACTCTAATACTTACATGTTAAATCAAATCACCGAGACTATCAAAAATATTCTGCAAAGTTATTGTTTAAAGACTTTTACTTGAACTTTCGGGCACTTCAATTCCAAATATTCAACTTAAAGCACCTCGACATCATAAACACTACAAACAGCTAGAGTTTCTTTTAGTCAACTTTCCAATTGCAGTGCGTGATGACAAATGTAAACTCGTCAGCTAATCGTCAATTATAAAATTTTTAGTTCTTGAATCGTTGCAGGAACTCAATCAAAATTTCCGAAAATAAGTTAAAAACTCAGATTTACAGAGAAAAACGGAAACTTCTCCTTAAAAAGTCTTAGAAAAACCTAGTTCTTAGGTATGCTTCCCCTCCGGGGAGGCGTGTCAATGTAGTAGGGAGAAAATCCGGCGCGCGACGCTTTCCTGCGACGTCTTGTGCCAGTCGTCGGCGGACGACGTGCAACGGCGCCGTCGTCTTTCCCCAAGGAGCGCCTTATACCCATATCTTAGCTTGGCGCTTGGCGCCTTCACTCCTTCGGTATCCTTCGTGGCGTGAGGACTTGTACTGGGTTTGCTCTTACTTCAGTAGCGTTCCGACGCTTCGCGTCGACGATTAGTTTCGGACTTAGCGTCAACTTTTCCAGTGAAACCTTTTGTGAACTTAATGCGTTTTGCATTTATAAACATGATCTTAATAACTTACTTAATAATTGATAAACAATAAATTAATTTAATATGTAGTGAATATGGATTACTTTAGTTGTGTATGCGTTGAGGTAACTTATAACAATTTTTATTTGGAGGCAATGCATGAAAAATTTTTGCTTTGAGCGGCAAAGGAAAACCGGAAATGCTTCTTGCTTTGATTTGAGTTAGCTCTGACTATAACTTTGTTTAAGGCTATTAACAAAATTTTTTGACTAACAAACACTTTGATTTATACATATACGTACACATATAATGCCGTGTTATTTAAGTAGTTTACCGGAACTTCTAATATTCAACAGATAGTCTGAAGTCATCCCGCGCGCGACAAAGTTACAAAATAACTCAAAAGCTGCTTCTTTAAATTTTCTTCTCCGTAATTTAATTTAAACTATTTTTAATTTTTAAGAGAATTTTTTATAGTTGAGTAAATTGTTAAAAATTAAATTTTTACCGTGCATTTTCAAAAAGTTCTGCATCTCCATAATTATTTAAACAAATTTTGAGCGATTTTAAAAATCTATTATTAATCAAATTATAAGGTTAAAATATTTTGGCAACCTAATTACGCACAGCTCATTCGTAAATCGTCATCGGTTTTGTATCAGATAAAACTTCTATAACCTAATTACAACCTCTGCTTTTCATCTAAATCAGTATTGCTTCTTTGAACATTAATTGTAAATGATAACTTCTACGGTGCTTCAATAGGAAATAAAATTCTGCCGGTCTTTTCTAACTGCTTTAGACAACTATCTAGAAAAAAACGTTTAAAAATCTTTCGCATTTCCGCTTAATTACAAAAAAAATCCTTTCTAATATTCTATTAATTTTGTTTTATTTTTGTAATTTCAATTGCGGTATTTTATTTGAAAGTACATTACGTTGACGAACCCATTTCTATTGAATTTAAAAAAACAAATTTCTTGCATAATTACTTTTTAACGGTAAGCATACCAAAAAACAGTTTAAAAGTTCTACCTTGCTACCGTACTTTCTAAAATTATTTTTGCTGATATTTTTATGTCGTATAAATTGACCTAATTTTGACCAAGTTTGTAATTGGGAATAAAACACACCATCAGATTAAAAAAAAACGTAAACACCTGTGCGTAATGCTACCTAAGTATCCTTTGGTATACAGATACTATTTATTTTTGGTTTACTACAATTTGTAGCTAACGATATTCCAAACATGCATAATTTAAATACATCCCTATCGAATTCTCAGCTCAAACAGTAGATGAGGATTAATCGCATGCATAATCTTAACTTTTGCTAGTGTTTGGAAAATTAGATTTGAAACAATTCGAGGTGTACGTCCAAAGAGTGTTTTTTTTTACACGGATCATAGCTATTTTTCCAAAATTACTCATTTAAACCAAAACCGACGATAAACTCACGAGGCTGTCCGTCTTTACATTTTTCTGATTAATAATCTACCAAAGCCATCGAAGCTTTGACCTACAAAGTATTTGTAAATTTTAAATTTTGCGTATAGTTCATACATAATTCATGAAAAAATACTAAAACAGCGTAAATGGTTTTGAGTTGCTCATAATTTTGTAAAAAAGCACCGTAATTCTGTTCATGTATGTAAAGTATAAACTACTCCAATAAGGTCGCATCCGTGATTTTGCAAATCATTGAGCAAATGTTCATTTATCTTTAACGTATACACTATCAAAGCAGCCCTTTTTACAGTTCTTTCGCAATAAACAAAGTTCGAACGGGATTCAAATAACATTGTTAATAATAATCTGCTTAAACTCAATGTTGAAATAACAGAATGTGTTTCTGTATTTATCCGACAATCTAGCTTCTGAGTTGAATATTTCTAGTTATAAAAATATATTTATTACAAAAAGTGCATTAAAACGAGCAATTGAAAAGTTTTATTAAAAAGCTGTTGAAGCTACTGATGGTCTTCCTCAGATGCTGCACCGGATTATTTAACTTACAATCTTGATTTGAGACTACGGGATGTGGTATTATGTGGAATTGAACTTTGGTTTAGAGCGGTTTATTATTTTTTGTTTATTGCATTACAGAACAACAAATACACTTTTCACCTCCGACTTTACCTGATCTAGCGCACTAGGGTTGTTACTATAAAACTTCGAAAATTATTAACACATAACCATACCTACAACTACATTATAGAAATTCAATCCCGTTGGTTATCTGTACCCGTTCATTATACTAAAGAAAAGATACTCTTCTAATACGGAATAATAATATTAACATGAAAATTGTTGGATTTAACGAGAAAAAAGTGGCATATTATTTAAGTAAAACAGTTGATGGAAAAATGCCTCTGCAAGCTCATGTGCTTCTTTAAGTTCAAGGAAGCAAAAGGGAATATTTTATTGAGTTGATACAGTTCTGTTTGACTCTTAGCTTGATATTTACTTGTGTGAACCCCGGATCAAATTAAAAATTTTACTAGATATTTAAATAACAATAATTAAAAAGTCAAGCGGTTGCCTAAACTAATTTAAGTAAAAAATACCTACATCCGGCCCTAACCATTTACGTATAAAATTATATTTACTTTCTTAAAACCATATGAGCGGACTACGATTCTGATTGTTCTAATAGAAGAATTGTTTCAGTTGCGACCTCTTGTAATGTATTCAACCGTTCCTGTTTGGGGATGTAATTATTTTAAATACTACATTTATCAACTTAATCAAAAATTTTATTCAAAGTGTTATATATTTTTTATTTTTGTTACAAATTCCTTTTATTTTAGCACTACTAATCATAATATATAAACTGCCCGCGGAAATTGTTTCTTAAGGAATCAACTTTGAGAATCATAAGTATCCTTGAGGAAATTGCCGAGAAAAAGTCGCATACAGCAAACCTTTGTTCTCACAAACTATTAAGTAGGATGTATTTATTTTTAACTCAGTACTTTTTATAATTTTCCCTTAATAAACTTCGTTTAATCGTCAATAACTTAAAGTAGATTACATTACATTGTTTAAAATAAGTATTGAAATAAAAGAACAGATGTGCATGCATGTACCTGTCCTTTCTCTGACATATAAGTTTGTGATCCGAGTGGCAATCTCAATTTGAAACTATTTTTTACAAGCTGGCATTATAGAAGATTTATAAATTTTTCTCATAAAAAAATTATTTAACCTAGCCAAGTCAAATATGACATATGATTTTTCACTTTTGCAATCCGTACGACTCTAGGATGGCGAATAGTGTGAGATTAACCTTTTAGGAAACGGTTTATTGTTTAATATTTATTGCGGTTCAAACTCTTGGCTCTTCATCAGCTAGCGCAATCATGTTTAAATTAGCGTTATTATTATAAAATAGTTTATCTACAAAACCCCGCTTACTTAAGAAAAACTTAAGCGGAACTTTGTTGTTCAACAGCTCACTGGTTTACACAATACATTAAACAGAAGAAGACCTCGTAGAAAAAGAAAGAAAAATATTGGCATAAATGTTGTTAAATATAACGAAAAACAAAACGAAGAAAACAATCTTACGCATACCCACATACCCCACTTCCAACAATCTTCTCAGTTCAAAAATATGTCTAATTTTGAGTGTGTTAATTTCCCACACTATCATTTCTTGATCTAAGAAAAATTGTTGGATGATTTTCTGTACAATTTTTAGAATGAATTGAGTTGCTATACGTTTAGATTAGAATAAATAAAAAGTCTAGCGACCGCTACTTAAATTAACATAAGCAAATTTATTGTTTTATTTGTAATTGAACGATGCGAGTACATGAAAGTTGTTTTAATTTTTGAATTAATTTGTGAGCGAAAAGTATCCAGTAGAAGCTTTTTCTGCTGAACGCGCCAATGGCAATCGTACACGCAACTTTTATTACATTACCATACATAACCTCACTCGCTATTTTGCGTTGAAATGCATCCATGCTATCTCCCAATATTTTAATTCATTAACAATTATACAGAAATTGTAAACAATAACCAACTTTCTTACCCATTTGAGATAAATAAAGGTTAGAAATGAATTTTAAACAGTTGAGAATGCCAAGAGGAGCTTTCTCATAATGTACCTACCTACATATTTTAAAAAGCAAACACTGAAACGAGTGCTTATAGGAAATATTAAACAATTTTGATCCTTATAATGTTTGGAGGGCTGTAAATCGTATTGATAAGGAATACACTTTTCTATCTACAAATTCAGCATCAAGATTAGATCGTTTCTATTTTCTTAATTCTTTGTTTTGTAAGCACATAACCATGTTGTCTCAATAATTGTTTAGTTCAAAATATTTTTCACAAAACATGCACTGAAACATACCACTGTTTTCGTTGATTAGAATTCTTTTGATGGCATGTCCTTATATATTTTTCCAGTTTATACTTAAATGTGCTTTTTGAATATATTACTCTAGAAATAAAACCAACGGGAAGATTATAAAACATATTAATAAATACTCATATTACTACTTATTTCTCCCGTTTTATTGTGAAGAAAGTTTGAATGCTATTTGAGATTATATCTCCAGGAAAACGTTTTCATACAAATGGTATACTATCCAAAAGTTTATGTTAATTTGGCCCGATAAACTTGTTCTATATAAAACTTACAGGTAGATGTTGCTGCATTTCCATTTTATTTATGGGATAAAAATATCCACGCCAAAAATAAACAATTCAATAGGCAACACAAAATATTAATGTCAGGCTAGTAGAAATATATGTACGTATGATGACGGAATAAAATATAGGGTATACGTTTGACATTTAGACAAGTTTCCATAGCGGTAGCTCGACCCTGTGTCCGATATACGCAAGCAACTCTCGTCATGTTGCCATCTTTACTACTTTCGACTTATACATTCTTGCAATATTTCCAATGGCCGCTACATTCAAATAACTAAGATGTTTTACCGTACTGTAAACCAACCTAAATATGAAATTTGCAAATTATTTCAATTTCTATAGAAGAAGAATAATTATATCTTTAATAGTGAAGAATCGTCTTATAGAAAACAGGAATTTAGTTCAATATTAATATATCAAAATTTTCATTCTTAAAAGGTCATTCATAAATACACCTGTAATCAATTATAAACACATCATTCCTATAATCAGGCTTTCAATCCTACAACTGGTTGTACGCGTACCTCCACTGTTTCCTATTCTGAGCTAATCTGCATATTTCCTTGAAATTTCCACAAGCTACATGCACTATCTTTGTACAGTAGTCTAGTCTAGGTCTACATCTACACCCCCGCCCCCCATTTTCCTCTCTGATTTTGATATATCTTGCACTATTTTCTCATGCCTCAAACCGTGTCATATCATGCTATTTTTCCTATTTTTTACTGTTTTCCATATATTTCCTACTTTTTGTTCTAAACTTTGTCTAATCATGATATCTTCATCATACATCTGTAGCACCACATTTCGAATGTTTGAATCTTTTTCCTGTCTGCTTCTCCTACTACCCACATTTCACAGTCGTACAGTGTTGTACTTCACACATATTCATGAGTCTTTTCCTTGTTTCATATTTGTTGTCTTCTAACATAGGAGTTGATTTTTCTTATTGTATGCAACATGGCCTTGTGCTAATCTTTGCACTTTTTTTATCTTGCGTGATTTGGCTTCCTAAGTAGCAGAAATTCTTAACCTCAAGTAAATTCTGGTTTCCTAATTGTATGTTTGTTTTTGAATTATTTACCCATTTTTTACATTCAAATACTTTACATTTATTTTTGTTTACTTTCGTGCCGTATCTCTCTGTTTCAATTCTATTAGGAACTGCTTCAAACACTTCCTAACTGGATACTAATACCACTATATTGTATGCGAGTCTGAGCCATTTAATCGCTTGTCATAGCATAATAATTCTAAATGTCCTTCTGCATTTGACAGTATTTATTACTTCTTCGATATACAAGTTAAAATATAATATGGATTGTATACATACCTACCTTAACCCTTCCTAGTATTTATTTTTCTACATTCCTGCCCTAATTCTATTACCGCTATTTGTTCTTTGTATGAGCTATGTAATATCAATCTATCCCTATAACTCATTGCTATATTTTTTAATATTGTGTACATTTTTCCCATTTTACGTTGTAGAATGCTTTTTCCTGATCTACAAACCCTATATACACACTTTCTCCTTTTTCTATTGCTATCTCAATTACCACCTTTAAAGCTAAAACGGATTCCCGTGTTCTCCTGTTACTCCTAAACCCAAATTGATCTTCTAGTAGTATTATTCAGCCCGTTTTCCCATCAGTCTTTATAAAAGTCTAGTTAATATTCCTCAATTACCACCCTTAAAACTAAAACGGCCTCCGGTGGTCTCCTGTTTCTCATAAACCCAAATTGATCTTCTCCTAGTGTTTTTCAGCATGTTTTCTCATCAGTCTTTGTACGATTCTAGTTAATATTTTTGACACGCGTGCTGTTAAACTTATTGTTTAAAAATTTTTACATCTATCCACATTTCTCTTTTCTGATACAGCGATTATAATGATACGTTTGAAATCTTTAGGTATCTGGTCTGTGTCATATCTATAGCTGACAAGTTGGAGGAGATATTCTGTTACTAATTGTACTGCAGCTTACAGCGTATCTACTTGCACTTTATCTGTTCTCGGTGCTTCATTATTTTTTAGACGGTTTAATGCAATTTCAATCTCATCTCTAACAATAAGGTATCCCAAGACATCCTCATCAATGTTTATTTCCCGTTCTAGTGCTTATAGTTCCGGTTCTGCATATATAAATTCTTTATATATTCTTACCCTCGTTTTTAAACCTTCTACAATGATTCCCCCTTTTGCGCTCTTTATATTTTTGCTATATGACTGTATATCTCTCAAATTCATTCTAATTAGTTTGTATCCTTCGTTTATCTTTGTACTTTCCATCTTAGTTTGTACATCTTTACACTTATACTCAATCCATTGTTCTTTATCTTTATTGCTTTTGTATACCTCTTTCCCTGTTTCTTCTGATATATTTTTGTATTTTCATATTTCTTCTATTAAATTCAGAAAATTCTTTATCACCTATGGTTTTTTATTTGCTTTTTGTCTTTACCCTAAAATATCTCTGGCCGCAATGTCTAAGCTGGATCTAATGTTTTTCCATTCTGGGTTTACTTCTTTAGTATCAGAAATTTTCCTTGTCTATCAGCAAATCGTTTGACTTTTTCTCAAATTTTTTGTGGGTATCTTTATCTTTTAATTTCACAAAGTCAAAGTGCCTTTTTCCGTTATTTTTTCAAAATTCTAAATTTAGACGCGACTTTCATAATCATTATGTTATGGTAAGTTTCTGTATTTGCTTTCGGGTAGTCTAAACGATCTTTTACTTGAATCCTAAACCGATGTCTAACAAGAATGTAATCTACTAAATATCTTCCTGTGTCTTCTGTGGCATATTCCAGGTGTATCGTCTTTTAGCATGATGTTGAAATAATGTATTTGTTATGGTTAAATTTTTTGTCGTTTCTCGTACCGAAACCAATAAACCTACTCCCGCTTTTTCCTTGCTCTGATCTACTACTGCGTTATAGTTTCCCGTAATTATCTTTGTAGATCGCTTCTACATCTTCTTCATTGTAGCTAGAGGTGGGCGTGTAAACTTATATTATTACTGTATTTATCAGTTTGGTTTAATTCTAACCATGAGTACTCTTTCGTTCATTTGTAAGTAGCTTTTACACAATGTCCTAGCGTTTTCCGCATAACTATACCTTGTATCTCTATTAATTATGTTTCTATTAGTTCTGTTTTACTTTTTTAATTTCACTTACTCAATTTTCTTTTGAAATGCATTATGCTGAAGAACCCGCTTCTATTTAATTAAAAAACAAATTTTTCGCATTGTGAGTTTAAAAAGAAAATACTTTTTTAACCGTAACCAAACCAAAAAAAAAAGGTTAAACGTTCTGTTTTGTTACCATAACTTCTGAAAGTATTTTATTCTGATATTATTATGACTAGTGTGAAGTTGCCTATAATTTTTAACTAGTTTATAATTGGGAATGAGGCATATCGTTAGATTGTAAACAAGGTAAAACCTTTGTATGAAACTATCTACGTATCTCTTGGTATACAGAGAATATTTAGTTTTGGTTTGCTACAAATTGTAGCTAACAATATTCCAAACATCCATAATTTAATCCGTCCGTATCGAATTCTCAACTCAAACATTAGATGAGGGAAAAAATCATATAAGATTAACTTTTTAGTAGTGTTTGGAAAATTAAATTTAAAACAATTCTAAGTATACGTCCAAATAATGTTTCTTCTCACGGATTGTAGCTTTTACAAAATTACTCATTTAAACCAACAACGACGATAAACTCAGGAGAATATCGGCTTTACATTTTTCTTATTAATAACCTACCAAAGTCATCGAAGGTTTGGTCTACAAACTATTTGTAAATCGGTATTTTAGATTTTACGTATAGTCCATAATACAAAAAATCCTAAACGGCGTAAGTGGTTTTGAGTGGCTCATAATTTTGTAGAAAAACACCGTTATTCTGTTCAAAGTATAATAAAGTATAAACCACTCCAAAGAAGTCGCATCTGTGATTTTGCAAATCATCGAGCAAATGTTCATTTATCTTTAACGTATACACTATCACAGCAGCCCTTTTTACAGTTCTTCCCTAATAAACAAGGTTCGAACGGGAATCAAATACAATAAATTGCTTAAACTCAATGTTGAAATAACAGAATGTGTTTCTGCATGGGTTGTACGCTTTTTTCCGACAATCCAGTTTATGAGTTGAATATTTCTTGTTATAAAAATATAATTATTACCAAAAGTGCATTAAAACGAACAATTGAAAAACTTTATCAAAAAGTCGTTGAAGCTACTGATGGTCTTCCTCAGATGCTGCACCGGATTATTTAACTTACAATCTTGATTTGAGACTACGGGATGTGGTATTATGTGGAATTGAACTTTGGTTTAGAGCGGTTTATTATTTTTTGTTTATTGCATTATAGAACAACAAATACACTTTTCACCTCTGACTTTACCTGATGTAGCACTAGAGTTGTTACTATAAAGCACCGGAAATTATTAACACATAAGCTTACCTACAACTACATTAAAGAAATTCAATCCCGTTGGTTATCTTTACCCGTACATTATACTAAAGAAAAGATACTCTTGTAATACGGAATAAAAATATTAACATGAAATTTGTTGGATTTAATGAGAAAAAGTGGCATATCATAAAAACTAAAAAGTTGATGAAAAAATGCCTATGAAAGCTCATGTGTTTCTTTAAGTTCAAGGAAACAAAGTGAATATTTTAGTGAGTTGATGCAGTTCTGTTTGACCTTTAGCCCTCAGAATAGTTCTTGATATTTACTTGTTTGAACCACGGATCAAATTAAAAGTTTTACTAGATATTTATATAACAATAATTAAAAAGTCAAGCGGTTGTCTAGATTAATTTAAGTTAAAAAAATACCTACATTCGGCCCTAACCATTTACGTATAAACTTATATTTACTTCCTTAAAACCAATTGAGTGACTACGATTCTGATTGTTCTTATAGAAAGAAGAATTGTTTCAGACGATGTAAATAAAGTTGCGACCTCTTGTAATCTATCCAACCGTTCCTGTTTGGGGATGTAATTATTTTAAATACTATATTTAATCAACTCAATCAAAAATTTTATTCAAAATGTTATATATAGAATGCTGTGATTCCACCAAAATCCGGGAACTACGCTTTTCGAATCATGCCTCACGAATTGGGCGTCAAGAATGCTGTGAAACCTACAAAAAGCTATTAACTTAACTAGTCCGTCATTTTCTTCTGTTACTCGCTTCTTTACTCTTTTCCGCCTCGGCTGCTCACCTAGTTAAACCTTCATCCTCATTCATAAAAAAAACAAACACATTCCTACCACAAACATCAACGTTAACTCTATTTACATCAATATTCACAATACATTAAAATTTCAAAATTAAAATTCAGCATAAATTTCAGTATCAGAAAATTTCAAAATATCATTTTAATGTGCATCCAGAATTAAAGTCCTTGTAGGATGCCTACTAATTAATATAACAATATATTGGCAGACCTGAGTCTGAGTACAAAGGGAGCATCTCCCACCCCTTTACGTTAATTAACCAGGTTCGTCTAATTGAGCTCAAAGACATACCCAAATTTTCATCATAATCCAGAACATAAATACTAAATACCCCTTTCTACTTAAACAAGAAAATGTCACCTTAAAATTAAAAATTTGTTGTTAGTACAATTTCACTACTGTCCATTTTAAGTAAATAAATTATAAAGTTATTCAACACACACTAAACATCAAAAATCGAACAACAAAGCATAAGTTACCTGAAGGTTAATGCACTCGGGCTCCAATGTACATCGTCCTCTGTTAATCACACCAATCCAACTGGGTTATGTTTACGTCCTCGGATTACTGGTCGCTTTTAAACATTTTCTCTACACCACCATTCATCTAAAGTTGTTTCAGTGCTTTTCCGGAACTCATCTGTGTATATCAGAAGCTTGTTTTGTGGATCCAGACACGTTTACGAATCATTTAATTATTAACACCCCCGAAAAATAGCAAAGAAATTCATACTTCTTTCACAAATATACGCCAAAACTGCCTACTTTTGTGTATTCATTTGTCGTTGCAAATTTGACTAATTGGTACAGTGATACTAGACTTTATTACCTTGTATCTTCTTTTCTAAGTGCACTAAATTACATTCATTGTAGCACGTAAAGAACAAACTGTTTTAAATCACCAAAATATACGAGCAAACTGTTTAAATTATTCTATTAAAATCGGAAACTAAAAAGCACTGTTTAACGCATTAAATCAAGTCGAAAATCTAAGAGAGCTTAACTCATATTAACCCGGGTATATATAGAGGTTAGCCTGTCTGTCGGTCTTATCCCCAAAACGGCCAGTTTCTAGAATTTCGTATACTATGTTCCCATCTCGACAGCCTGTGCGTCGGTTCTTATTAAATTTGCACTCGCACCAGTTAAATCTCAGAAATTTCGACACGGCTCGCAACGTCTGGAAATAACTAATTAATTTTTATACAGAAATGTTATTTTTACCTCTCAAGTTTGCCTTTTATTTTCAACCAATCGCAACCCAGTGATGTTGCTCCACTCACGCCTTTTACTATATGTGTCTCGGTCTTGCGCATATTATCTGTCTCTATCTACCCTGTTCTTATTGGTGCAAATTGATATTCTTTATTATCGATTATTTCAGTCCACGTGTGTTCTTATCTGGGTTAAATAATCCCGTATCTAGCCTTCCCGTGAATATTAAACGACGGTTTCTCCAAGATTCTCTGTAACCATTCGTTATCTGCAAAATTTACGCAAAACGAGCTTTTTAAATACACCCTGTTTTGTATTTCGTGCTAAAGCATCCGACCGTTTCCAATATCCGTAGAATCGACATGTTTATCTAAACAAATTAAACTGAAATTGCCTTTTAAAAATACGCAGGTGTGTTCAAACGTAACATTTTAAATAACCCTTCTACGATTTGACTATTATTGGGTTTTCACAAGCTTTTATGCTTATTATATTATTAATAATGGTTCCATTAACTCCAATTAAAATAATACCCTTTAATTTTTTAGTGAATCCTAATTAAATATTCAACTATTATCTGTACATTTTGTTTAATACCTGTTACCCAAACTTGAATCAATTAATATAAATTTTGCACGTAATTTCCATTTGTTTCTTTACGCGGAATAATTATATTACACGTGGAGCATTTTAATACTGCTTTTTTTTTATATAAAGCGTCTTTTAAATAATTTAAATCTCTTATTTTTAATGAAACGAATGAATTTTTATTCTCCACGGTTTTTTAATAAAGCATACCTCTTCCCAAAGCTTCTACACGGTGATTAAAATTATTTGATGTGATTATTTAATTTTCTACCCTGGTCTAAATATGAGTATTTTATATATATATATATATATATATATATATATATATATATATATTTTTGTTACAAATTCCTTTTACTTTAGCGTTACTAGTCATAATATACAAACTGCCCGCGGAAATCAACTTTGAAAACCATAAGTATACTTGAGGAAATTGCCGAGAGAAAGTCGCATACAGCAAACCTTTGTTCTCATAAACTATTAGGCAAGATGTATTTATTTTAACTCGGTAATTTTTATAATTTTCCCTTAATAAACTCCGTTTTATCGTGAATAACATGCAGGAGATTACATTACATTGTTTAAAATCAGTGTTGAAATGAAAAAACAGACGTGTATGCATGAACCTGTCCTTTGTCCGATATATAAGTTCGTGATCCGAGTGGCAATTTTAATTTGAAACTATTTACTACAAATAGCAGGTTAAATTTGGCATTATAGAAAATTTATAAATTTTCCTCATAAAAAAATTATTTAAGCTATAGCTACGACAAATATTGCACATGATTTTTCATCTTTGCAGTCCGTACTACTCTAGACTAGTGAATAGTATGAGAATAACTTTTCACGAAACGGTTCATTGTTTATTATTTATTGCGGTTCAAACCCTTGGCTCTTCATCAGCTGGCGCAATAATATTTTTAATTAGCGTTATTATTATAAAATAGTTCATCTACAAAACCCCGCTTCCTTAAGAAACACTTAAGCTTAACTTTGTTGTTCAACAACTCACTGGGTGTCTTTTGCACAACACATTATACAGAAGAAGACCTCGTAATAAAAGAAATATTGACACGAATGTTGTTAGGTATAACGAAAAACAAAACGAACAAAACAATCTTACGCATACCCACATACCCCATTTCCAACAATCTTCTCAGTTCAAAAAAATGTCTAATTTTGAGTGTGTTAATTTCCCACACTATAACTCGTTGACCTAAGAACAATTGTTGGATTATTTCCTGTGCAATCTTTAGAACGAATTGAGTTGCTAGACGTTTAGATTAGAATAAATAAGAAGTCTAGCGGCCGTTACTTAAATTAACATAAGCAAATTTATTATATTATTTGTAGTTGATCGATGCGAATACATGAAAGCTGTATTTTGATTTTTGGATTAATTTGTGAGCGAAAAGTGTCCAGTAGAAGACGCTAGAGCTAGATAGCGTAGCGAAAGCTATCTTTTCTGATGAACGGCGCCAATGGCAATCGTACACGCAACTTTTATTCCATTAAATAAAATAAAAACCCTTAACCACAAAAAATATTTAAATTACTAAATACGTATTTCGACCACTATGTGGCCATCATCAGTAGAAAAAAAAAAGAGCTGTTGTTCTGGAACACTTCAGAGGATATTCTCCTCACCACTTAGGCTGAAGTGAACCTTCCCAACCTATAATTTACTATATTGTTGCTTTAAACACTATCGAGGATATTCTCATCACCCGCAGGCTGGTGTTCTCAACAACAAACAAGTGAATTGTGACATTATAACTTAAATTTTGCAAAAGATAAATGGCTTAATTTGGAAATCAAATATCTGTACAGTAAGCTTAGTAGATTGGAACTGGAAACGTATAAATCGCACCTAGCACTAACGTGCAATTTATCCGGGTCCGGTTTTCAGGAATGGAATAATTTCCAGAGATTTGTTTTTGAAGTCAACAATCATAACTTGTTAGACAAAATTAATAGTCAAAACACTAAGTTGAAGTTTCTTTTAAAGAAACACAATGTCAATGTACCTCCTAAAAAACTGGAAATTACTTCACCTCAATTAGAGTCAATAGTTGTTAACGAATCGTCGAAAATCTTTAATAATGAAGAGTTGACTTTCCTTGATCGAGGCCTAAAATTTGGAGTAGATCATTTGAAAACTCCTTTGGAAGACATTATTGCTGGCATTGAAAATCCATTTCAAAATTAGATGACAATTCAAAAACTTTATCAGAAACGCGTGCAAAATTCAACTTTCGAACAACTTACGCACTTGCGCAAGGAATGTCTCAGAACAAACAAGGAAAGATCATCTGATTATTAAAGATTTACGACTAAAAATTGTTATTATTTAAAGGCTGATAAGGGAATAGGTTGGTTATTCTGGATAAACAAGACTATGTTGATAGAGTAGAAACTTTGCTGTCTGAGGGTCCTTACAGACCAATAGTCAAAAACGTAAAATGAAGTTCCTTTAAATAAAATGATTAAATCAACACAGTCTGTTTTGAAAGAATGTCCAAACCTAATTTCGCCCACACTAAAATTAAAATTAACAATTTCAAATCCTGAAATGCCAAAACTTTACTGTTTACCAAAGATTCACAAAATAATAAATCGATGAGACCAATAGTTTCAGGTATCAACTCACCGACTTACTATTTATCACGATGGCTGTCAAATGAATTTAAGAATTTAAAGTTTAATAGTTTGTCTGTACAAAACTCTTTAGAGTTCATTAATAAAATTAAAAATATCACATTAGAAGAGAACGAAATCTTAATTTCATTTGATGTCAGTTCATTATTCCCTAGTGTTCCAATACCACGTACTTTAACATATTTAAAGGATGTTCTTATAGATAGTGATATTGATGATGATAAAGTTGAGGACTATATCAAGCTTGATTCGCATTGCATGTCCCAGAACTGTTTTCAATTCAACAACAAGTTGTACGAACAACATGAAGGCACAGCAATAAGAAATAGCTTATCACCTTTCATAGCAAATTTATTTATGTCTTGTTTTGAAACCGAGTTAAAAGAAAACTCCAAATACTTCCCAAGAATATGGTTAAGGTACGTGGATGATATTTTTGCAGTTTTTGACACTTCTAAATCAAATGTTGATGATTTTCTTAAAGAAATGAATTCAAAATTTCAAAGCATAAAATTTACGTATGAACTAGAGAATAATGGACAATTACCCTTTTTAGATACATTAGTAATTAGAAATGGTAATAAATTAGAATTTGACATTTATAGAAAAGAAACCAATGTAAATCGCTTTATTTTGTCATCCTCTAATCATAGCATACAACATAAGTTGGCTTCATTTAACTTTTTAATTAATAGATTATTGAATTTCCCTTTAAATAAAAACAGATTTAATAAGGAATTTGCTCTTATTAAACAAATAGCGAATTACAATGGTTTCTCTTCTGTTATTATAGATAATATTTTTAGAAAGTGTAAAAATAGGATCAACATCCGTAAAGCAACGACTTTGCAATCAACCACCTCTAACGATAATGTTAAATATGTTAAACTTCCGTTTCACAAAACCACAAAGGGTCTTGATAAAATATTCAAACAGTGTAATTTCAAAATTGCTTTCACTAATACTAATAAAATTAAAGATTTGCTAGGTAATCCAAAAGACAAGGGGGAAAAATTGCAAAAGTCGGGGATTTATGAAATTAGTTGTGCAGGGCCAGGGTGTTTTCAAAAATATATTGGTCAGACCAAGAGGAATATAACAACAAGATTTAAAGAACACATTGCTCACTTCAAAAATGGTAAATATGAAAGGTCTCAGGTCGCCAAACATATATTTGAAACCAGCCACCCCGTTAAACTAGAAAATGTTAAATTGTTAAAAGCGGTACCAACGTTTTCCTCCTTAAATGCCTATGAATCAATTAAAATTGTTAAACATAAAGGACCCCTCTTAAACACCGATAAAGGGCCAATAGAGTCATCCGCTTTGCTTTCCCTATTGATCAACAACCAATGAGAAAGCAAGATTAAATTGATTCCGCTTTAGTAGGTTTAGAATTAGTATAAATTAAGTAGATTTAAGTTATAATGTCACAATTCACTTGTTTGTTGTTGAGAACACCAGCCTGCGGGTGAGGAGAATATCCTCGATAGTGTTTAAAGCAACAATATAGTAAATTATAGGTTGGGAAGGTTCACTTCAGTCTAAGTGGTGAGGAGAATATCCTCTGAAGTGTTCCAGAACAACAGCTCTTTTTTTTTTTTCTACTGATGATGGTCACATAGTGGTCGAAATACATATTTAGTAATTTAAATATTTTTTGTGGTTAAGGGTTTTTATTTAATTTTATTTAAATCGTGCCACAGTGTTCCTATAGATTATTATTTTATTCCATTACCATACATAACCTCACTCGCTATTATGCGTTGAAATGTACCCATGCAGTCTCCCAATATTTTAATTCATTAACAATTATACAGAAATTGTAAACAATAACCAACTTTCCTACCTATTTGAGATAAATAAAGGTTAGAAATGAATTTTAAGCAGTTGAGAATGCCAAGAGGAGCTTTCTCATAATGTACCTACCTACATATTTTAAAAAGCAAACATTGAAACTAGTGCTCATAGGAAATATTAAACAATTTTGATCCTTATGTTTGGAGGACTTTTAATCTTATTGATAAGGAATGCACTTTTCAACGTACAAATTCAGCATCAAGATTAGATCGCTTCTATTTTCTTAATTCTTTGTTTTGTATGTACATAACCATGTTGTCTCAATAATGGTTTAGCTGAAAATATTTTTTCACTAGACATGCACTGAAACAGACTACTACTCTTTTCGTTGACTAGAATTCTTTTGATGGCATGTCCTTATATATTTCTCCAATGTATATTTACTTAAATATGCTTCTAGAAATAAGACCAACGGGAAGCTAGCAGAGATATATGTACTTATTATAACGGAATAAAACATAGGGTATACGTTCGACATTTAGACAATCGTTTCCATAGCGGTAACTCGACCCTGTGTCCGATATACACAAGCAACTCTCGTCATGTTGCCATCTTTACTACTTTCGACTTATACATTGTTGCAATATTTTCAATATTCAAATAATTAAGATGTTTTACTGTAAACCAACCTAAATTAGAAAATTAGCAAATTATTTCAATTTCTATAGAAGAAGTATAATTATATCTTTAATAGTGAGGAATCGTCTTATAGAAAAAAGGAATTTAGTTCAATATTAATACATCAAAATCTCCATCCTTAAAAGGTCATTCGCAAATACACCTGTACTTAATTATAGACATATAGACACATCATTATCGTAATCAGGCTTTCAATCCTAGAACTTGTACGCGTACCTCCGCTGTTTCCTATTCTGAGCTAATGTACATATTTTCTTGAAATTTCTACAATCTACATGCAATTTTTATGTATAATAGTCTAATCTAGGTTTACATCTAACCCCCCCTTCTCCCCAAATTCCCTTCTATACTTCTGGTATATCCCAATATTCCTTCGTGCCTCAGAATGTGTCATATCATCCGATCTCTCCTATTTTTTACTGTTTTCCACAAATTTCCTTCTTCCCCTACCATTTGTAGTACTTTTTGTTCTTAACTTTGTCTGTTCATAATATCTTTATCATAAGTCTGTAGCACCACATTTCAAATGTTTTAATCTTTTTTCTTTGTGTTTCTCCTACTGCCCACGTTTCACAATCGTACAATGCTGTGCTTCACACATATGCTTTCATTAGTCTTTTCCTTGTTTCCATATTTGTTGCCCTCTAACATAGGAGTTGCTTTTTCTTTTTATATGAAACATAGCCTTGTGTTTATCTTTGCACTCTTCCCATCTTGCGTAATTTGGTTTCTTAGGTAGCAGAAATCCTTAACCTCATGTAAATTCTGGTTTCCTATTTGTATTTTTGTTTTTGACTTATTTGTTTTTTCTTTACATACTAATACTTTAGATTTATTTTTGTTTACTTTCGTGCCGTATTTCACTGTTTCGATTCTATTAGGAGCTGCTTCAAACTCTTTCTAACTGGATACTAATACCACTATATCGTATACGAATCTAAGCCTATCAATCGTTTGTCACTGCATAATAATTTCAAATGTCTTTCTGCATTTAACAGTATTCATTGCTTCTTCAATGTACAAGTTAAAAATTAATAGGGATAGTGCACATACCTACCTTAACCTTTCCTAGTATTTACTTTTCTACATTCTTACTCTAATTCTATTACCGCTGTTGTTCTTTGTATGAGCTATGTAATATTCGTCTATCCTTATAACTCATTGCTATCTTTTTTAATATTGCGTACATTTTTTCCCATTTTACGTTCTTGAATGCTTTTTCCAGATCTACAAACCCTATATACACGCTTTCTCCTTTTTTATTGATTCCTCAGTTACTACCCTTAAAACTAAAACGGCCTCTGGTGTTCTCCTGTTTCTCCTAAACCCAAATTGATCTTTTCCTAAAATGTTTCAGCTCGTTTTTCCATCAGTCTTTGTACAATTCTAGTTATTATTTTTGACATGCGTGCTGTTAAACTTATTGTTTGAAAATTTTTACATCTTCATTTCTTTTTTCTGATATAATGACTATAATGATAAGTTTGGAATCTTTTGGGTATCTGGTCTGTGTCATACCGATAGCTGATAACTTGGAAGAGACATTCTGTTACTGATTGTACTGCAGCTTTTAGCGTTTCTCCTTGCACTTTATCTGTTCCCGACGCCTTATTATTTTTTAGACCGTTTAATGCAATTTCAATCTCATCTCTAAGTATAAGATATCCTAAGTCATGCTTTTCAGTGTTTATTTCCTGTTCTAATGCTTAAAGTTCCGGTTCTGCATATATAAAATCTCTATATATTCTTTACATCTATCCACTTGTTTTACACCTTCTGCGCCCTTTATATTTTTGCTATATGGCTATATATCTCTAAAATTAATTCTAATTAGTTTGTATCCTTCGTTTATCTTCGCACTTTCCATCTTAGTTTGTACTTCTTTACACTTTTACTCAATTTATGGTTCTCTACCTTTTACTGCATTTGTATACCTGCTTCCCTCTTTCGTCTGATCTGTCTTTGTATTTTACTATTTCTTTTATTAAATCCAGAATATTCTTTGTCACCCATGGTTTTTATTTACTTTCTGTCTATGCCATAAAATATATCTGGCCGCAATGTCTAAGCCGGATCTAATGTTTTTCGAATCTGGGTCTACTTCCTTAGTATTAGAAACTTTCCCCAGGTCTATCAGCAATTCGTTTGACCTTTTCTCAAATTTTTGTGGGCATCTTTATCTTATAATTTCAGAAAGTCAAAGTGCCTTCTTCTGTTATTTTTTCAAAATTCTAAATTTAAGCGCGGCTTAGATTATCATTATGCTATGGTCAGTGTTTATTTCTACTTTCGGGTAACCTCTACGGTCTTTTACTTGAATCCTAAGTCGATGTCTAACAAGAATGTAATCTGTTTTGTATCTCCCTGTGTCTCATGGCATATTCCAGGTGTATTACCTTTTATCATGATGTTGAAGTAATGTATTTGTTATAGTTCAAATATATTTTTTTATGTTGAGGCGTCAGTGCTACGTTTTTTCTTTATATCTGGGCGCCAGTGAACAAAAATCTTTCGACATAGCTAGGGGTATATTCCTGGGTAGAGTAATAAGAAGGGGGGGAGTCGAATTTTGTTTGCAAACCAAAGCTAAATTTAGTTAAATAGGCGCCACCAAGTTCTGAGATAATCACGATAAGACCAAAGAACAATTCTAAGGGCGGACGTGGAAACCCATAAATAAAACGATCGCCTTTGTTAACAAAAACCTGTCTTATAAAAATAAGACGCAGCTCCTGTAAGAAATTACAAAGATTAAATAAATAAAATGTAGAACACCATTTGTGTCCTATAAAAGTATCAAAAATAAAAAATGTATATCCAATAAGATATTGGCACAAAATTATTACTCAAAATTTCCACTTTTTTGTTATCAGATTTGATCACATTTGACCAAAATAAAAGTCTCAAAGTTTAACCAATTGTTTACTGAAGCAAAAAAACTTTCTTTTAAAATTTCGAAACTTTTTAACAGTTAAAGAATTCTCAACAATAAAGTTTATAACAAAATCAAAATTTTGTCTTTTTAAAGCAAAAGACTGCTCTCTAAATATAAGCTTGTTTTAAATATTTGATCAAAATAATTTATAACCACAATGCATTGAACTATCATTTCTATCCTGGGCAGATCTTATCAGGTGGATTACAATTTCGTAATTAGTACGCAGCGTGTATTTAAATTTTTATACTTAGTTTTTATAATTTATCTGTAAATAAAAGCTAATCTCAAAATTGAAGAATGTATTAATTTGAATTTTATGAAAGCTGTACGAAACATCTGCTTTCACGGCAACATCTGTCAAATGTGCTACATCGCAAAAAACTATAACGTCGAAAATACACCTTGAAATTTATCTGAAGTTCAAATGGAACTAAGCTTACAATTATATAAACCTATCCTGACAAAATTTCTTTCTACGGCTTGTAAAACCAGTTCAACAATAATTGAAAATGACACAGATCATATGTTCGTAAACATGATAACAATTTCGTGCTTTTTATATGATCGTCGGTTTAGCAAAGGCTAACGACATTCTTAACACATAAAAAAAATTTCTGAAATGTAATAACGAACCAAACTGCCTCTGTTTCTCCAAGACAAATCCGAACGGAAATTTCATAAGCTCCAAACATTACTACAAGTCATTTCAAACTTGGGACAACAGCAATCAAAACCAAAATCTTCACTTGTACTTCTCTATAGTTTTTCGTAGGCGTTTTTCGTAGGCGTTTTTCGTAGGCGCGCTAAATAAATTAAACAAAATTAAATTAAGTTCGTATAATGCATAAATTACAAACCGTTAGTAGAAGTTACTGGAATTGTTCCAAGTCTAGCATGACTTGAACCACTCACACAAATAGTTCAACCGAAGGTCGCATGCCTCTAGCCTAGAAAACATCTTGATAAAATCGTTGCTAGGGAGCGACTAACTCTACAAAGCAAGAAACGAACGATAGCGACGTTAGAGGTGGGGAAATACGATCGAAGCAGGATTGCATAGAGGTGCTCGCCAAAATAACTTTATGTGACGAACTAAGCGTTCCGTTATGTACTATATGGAATCTTAATAAAGAATAAGGCACGCTTAGCGCATTAGCCTCGTAACTCAATGCGAATAATTATTGATCAAATTAAACATGTTACATGGTTAATTTTTTTGTCGTTTCTCGAACCTAAACCAAATAAACCTACTTCCGTACTTTCCGTGTTCTGATTTACCACTGCATTAAAGTCCCCGTAACTATTAAATTTTCACGCCTTTTTACTAATCTTAGTATGTGTTCTATATCTTTGTAGATCGCTTCTACCTCTTCTTCACTGTAGCTAGAGGTGGGCATGTACACTTATATTATTACTGTATTTACCAGTTTAGTTTTAATTCTAACTATGAGTAATCCTTCGTTCTTTTGTAAGTAGTCTTTTACACAATGTCTTATCGTTTTCCGCATAACTATATATTATATCTCTATTGATTATGTTTCTATTAGTTCTGTTTTACGTTTTTAATTTCACTTACTGTATTTTCTTTTGAAATGCATTATGCTAGGAACCCACTTCTATTTAATTAAAAAAAAACAAATTTTTCGTATTGTAAATTTAAAAAAAAAACTACTTTTTTTAATCGTAACCATACCAACAAAAAAAAGGTTGAACGTTCTGCTTTGTTACCAAAATTTCTAAAATATTTTTTTCTGATATTACTATGGCTAGTGTGAAGTTGCCTAATTTTTAACAAGTTTGTAATTGGGAATTAGGAATTTCGTTAGATTGTAAGAAAGTTAAAGATCTTTGCGTGAAACTATCTAAGTATCTTTTGGTATACAGAGAATATTTATTTTTGGTTTGCTACAAATCGTAGCTTACAATATTCCAAACATCCATAAGCTGAATCCATCCGTATCAAATTCCCAACTCAAACAGCAGATGAGGGAAAAAATCGAATAATATTAACTTTTTGCTAGTGTTTGAAAAATTAAATTTGAAACAATTCAAGATATACGTCCAAATGATGTTTCCTTTACACTTTTTTCCAAAATTACTCATTTAAACTAACACCGACGATAAACTCATGAGGCTTTAGTCTTTAACATTTTTCTTATTAATAACCTACCAAAGTCATCGAAGCTTTGGCCTACAAACTATTCGTAAATCGGTATTTTAAATTTTACGTACAGTCCATAATCCTAAAAGTCCTAAACGGTGTATGTGGTTTTGAGTGGCTCATAATCTTGTAGAAAAACACCGTTATTCTGTTCAATGTATAATAAAGTATTAAATACTCCAAAGAAGTCGCATCTGTGATTTTACAAAGCATCAATCAAGTGTTCATGTGTCTGTAACGTATACACTTTCAAAGCAGTCTTTTTTACAGTTTCTCTTCAAGAAATAACATTGTTACTTACCATGCTTTAAAATTTCCCTGGTTAACTCAAATCCCTTTTGCTTTTAAAACAAAAATGTATTCGTTAAATTAGCTAGTCTATGCCTTGTTTTAGGTATCCGGTAATCTGTTAAATCCTCCAACATAATTAATAATAAATACGCTTTCTTCAAGTTTTCATTTTGAACTTATTTATTTCGAAACGACAAGTTTATGCTGCAATTAAATAGTTTATATCTTGTTTAGGTACCCGTTATCTTGGTATACATTACGACCGTATATAATGACTTTCTCTATTGTTCCAATGTAAAGCCTTGTTGAAATAAGGTCGCGCACTATCCGACAAAACCCGGGTTTTCCAGTTTCAATCGCCCTTCGATAAGCGAGGATTTGCAGTTCGAATTCGTGTTATTTGGACCATTGTTGGATTTGATTCCACAGCTTGTACGTCAAAATATTTTCTACATTATTCGTCACCGCACGTGTATTTTTTTCTGTTCGACAACTAGGAGGTGTCTTGCGTGTATTGTTGAGTCTCCCCGTGCGTACCCATTCTAATTAGATTCTCTTTTTGGCTTTTTTTAGCTGGAGGCCAAATGGGTTCTTTCTTTCTGTAGAGCAACTGCTTTTGTCCGTAGACCGCTGCTTCAGTTATGATAGCAGGGTAAATAGATTCTGACGACCATGACGTTTATGTACTGACTCACCCCCGATAGCTTGCGAGCTAAGTATCCGGACACCTACAAGTATGCAACTCGTTTTCTTTTGTGTGTGTCAATGACATATTCTGTATCAACGTTTGGTTTAGTTACGTGACACTGTAGGACTATTGTTTTTTCCTGCGATCCGATATTATCACTCTACAGGTGCGATGTACTATTTTTAAACATGCTTGTCAAAAGAACGCACACGTTAATTGTTTTCTACTGATTAGTTTATTTTACAAAAAGTATTGGGTGAAATTTTAAAAACGCTTGACAAAAGCTCTCACATATTGATTTACTACTGATTGATTTTATTTTGTGTAAATACGACATGCGCACTTCGTATCTAAACTACTGAATTGTCCGTATAATATAATTGTTTGCTTTTAAATAGTAACTCTTAATTTATTTCTTTTGCTTGTTTGTACAGAATCCTTTATTTATTCTTATTGATAATAGATAATCGTGGGTGATGTGTTTTTTTTTGTTTCTTTTTGGTATGTAGGCGAATCCCCCCACTTTCCGCGTTGGATAGTTAGGCTGATATTTACTTTTCTTCCATATACGTCTAGGTACGTAGCACAGTTTTATAACTAACCTCTAAAGAGTGTTGACAAGCGTGAAAAAAAGCAAAACCCTTCTAATCTACGTAGTGAGACGTGATATCTAAATAAAACTCTTTTGTCGACTAGGTATACCGAATACAAATCACTATTCGACATTCTGGCGAATTTTTTAGTGTTGTACTATTAGAATATAAATAACGTATGATACCATAATTTTTAATACATAAGTTATAACAATGCAAAGATGAAATAATATTGTCACATTTTGAACCTTGGCAAAACTATTATTAGAACAAAGCGAAATATACGATCAATTCAAAAACTAGTAATTTGAAATTTACCCCTATTATCTGTGTACATGTTTTTGACGTCTTTTGGACGTCTAACATGTACAGAGTACTAGCAACAAACAATTGAAAGCGCGTTGCTTTGAGCTTACAAAATCCTTGAAACGTTTAAGGAATACATTATTTTCAGTTATTCGTTAAACTATACTTTTCCATTGTTTGTCTTTACTCGCACCCTTAGAAAATTTAGTCTATAAATACAATACTCACCCATTTCTAATTACAAATATTTAGTAATATTTAAAATATTTAAATTCAAACAAACTCTTCGAAAATCAAGCTATTACTGAAGGGAGTTTTTCATCTCAACCCCTTAGCATCTAAACTCGTTTGCAAAGGTGAATCATTGCATATTTGCTGATGTTCAGTTAGTTACCAGTTCTTAACATACAGTAGCATCAGGGTTAGGGTAAATTTGTTTTTGTGAAGTTTTAATTTAGCGGAGAACTTTCAACTGCAGCCTTAGTGTAGTTTTGGTTGCCGAGCAACAGGCGCACCTGGAATAGGAAACTAAATGAATTTAAATTTAAAATTAATGAACTTACATTCAGAAAACGTTTAGATGTCGATGAATTACAAACAGTATCACTTTAATGGTGAATATGTTTTAAGTAGGTCAGCAGCCCCCTTTAAGTTCTTTTTATAATTATAGATTTTCGACTACACAAGCACATAACATGCGGCGCGTTATTAGGGTTGTCTACATATAGGGGTAAATTATAAAAAGGTATTTCAGTTACTTAGAGTAGTGAAAATAGTTTTTGTCAAATTCAATCAATATCTGATTCAACATGTTGCATTTATGTTTAATTATAGATCAAGTATAGCAACCAGCGTCGTGTAAGCCTGTTCATTTTCTACACCCTTTGAAACCTTTAACCGGGAAAATACATTATAGCGATTTCTTACTTACAAGCACTTCCTTGCCCTTGCGGAGATGAATTTATTTAAAACTTCTTTGAATTTTAAATTATTTACTAATTTATTTTTAATGTTCATTAAAGCTTAGTCAAGTAATGCTAAATTTAATAACAGACAGCGCCCCCCCCCCTTGCCGAACGGCAGAAAACGACTTATTTAAGGCCTTACCTAGGTTTGACCTTGTCAGATTACATTCCCGTTTCTTTCAATAATTTTTGCTCATCCATCCCTCATTTTCACCTCCACGTCCGTCATTCATCCACACGCTTGCGCACTCTAGCGCCCGCATGACCGTCGCGAGTGCGCGAAATATAATTCAGTACCTTGTTTAGGTAAGTCATCAAGAGATTACCTAGGTCAAGCCTAGACAATGCCTAAAATAAGTCGTTTTCTGCCCTTCGGGGGGAAAACACTGTCTATTTTAGTCTTGTGCCTTCGGCTTGACCTTGTGAAACATGTTTAGAATCTGATGACGTGGAAGCGTACTGTGCCTAATTAGGCATACTCTAGTAACGGCCAAAACGGAAGGCAACAGCCGAGAACCAACGCATGTCGTGCCATCATGATAAGGTAAAGGAAAACACATATAAAGTAATTTATTTCTACACGTAAGATGAGCTTAATCTAAATGGGAACAAATGCAGACGTACATAAATTCTGTAGCCGAGGCTGAGGTACCTTGACAATATCTTTATAATAGAATTTAAAAAAGATCGTCTTCCCTTTCCGGTTTCCGTTTTTTAATATAATATCTAAAGGCACCTCGTTTTGTAGTCTTTGTGAGAACACTGCAGATCTAATGCTGCCTGGTGAGTAATTAATTTTTGCTTCTACAAAAGCTGTCTTAATTCAACCCGCTATGGTTACTTTCGAGGCTGAGCCAGCTTTTCCTCGAGTTGAAATAAAAGGATGAACTGATTTATTGTTTGGCCCTCTTCTTTTCGAAAAGAGCTCGATTAATGTATGTTTCCAATGCACTGGGTTCAAATCTTTATTGCAGTTCTCTAATAGCTTCCAGCCTAAGTGTCTGTAAGAAGGCTTATCTGTTTTAGATCCAAAGTCGGGCCAGAATGACACTGATCCTTATTTTCTACTCATCGATTGTTCATTTAGTTTCAATAACGTTGTCGTGTGTTCTGCGACCCAAAGCTAGCAATAAAATCAGAGCCAATCTTCTGGACACCTGGAAAATACTACTTCTGTCTACATCGTGAAATTTCATCCAGAGAAGGAGTTTATCTACGTCCTAGATAACCTTGTTATTTGATATTGGCTCCTAGTTTCAATAGCTTTAAGTATCCTCTTAACTTGTGGATGGCCCGATATCTGATCGCTTTTGGTAGGGTCCGCTAGCGTGGCTATTATGGATTTATGCGCTTTGATTGTGGCTGGCGCCAATCCCTTAGCGATATGCATGTAAGCCAGGTATTGAGCGACTGATTTTGGTTCAGGGTTAACTGCTAATATGCCCTGTTGCTTCGTCCATGCAACCCATCTTCTCCAAGGAGCAACGTATGTTTTAAGACAGGATTTTCGCCATGAGCTTTCGAGCAAATCTCTATCCACCCTCAACCAATCCCTAATCAAGCCGGTCCACCCTGTATCTTCCAGGCCTCCAAGCGTAACCTCTGTGCTTGGTGTAAGGGCTTTCAAGTCCGCGCATCTACTAAGAATTGCTGCTTGAGGTTTGCTAGTTGAAAGGGAGGTGCCAATTCAGGTGCCTTCAGGTTGCTTTCCCAGAAAACCTTGACCCAGTTCAGTACTGTAAGTATATAAATACCTTTTGCCGAACTCAGATGGTTTAATAAATACTCTTGGTATTAGGTCGAGGGCGGAAACACCCATGCTAGTTGGTATACCCATACCCTGCTGAAGGCATTCGTAAATTCGGCTTGATGGTCCGTCACATCCATTGACATGTATCACCGCATCACCCTCAAAGTTCTGTTAGCAAAAAGATCTATCTGCGGTATACCCCATCTCTTGAAAAATCTTATGCTCGGGAGCTAGTGCCAATCAGGTGGTTTAATACTTTCGATATTAGACCGGGGCGGAAACACCCATGCTAGTTGGTATACCCACGCCCTGCTGAAAGCACTCGTAAATTCGGCCTAAGGCCCGTCACATCCATTGACATGTATCGCCGCATCACTCTCGAAGCTCTGCTTGCAAAAAAGATCTACCTGCCCATCTCTTGAAAATCTGACGTGTTATGCTCGAAAGCAAGTGCCAATCTGGCAAGGGTTTGCTCCTCGATAGGCTGTCCGCTTCGCTGTTGTACACTCCTGGGATATATAGAGGTTATTCCCCAAGCCTGTACCAACTTGAACAGGGTGTACGTCCGCTTCAACATTTTCAAGGATCTCATTCCTCCTTGATTCTTCAAATAGGCTACTACCGTATTGTTGTCAGATTAAAGTAGTGCGGCCTGTCTCTTCGATTAGCGCACGTTCTACTTTATCACCATGTAAACTACAAACATCTGTTTGTAGTTTATGTGCCACTCCTTTTCAGCGGTAGACTATAGCCTCTTCGTTGCAGAACTTTGTATCTAAGCCCCCAGCCTGACTCGCTCGCGTCTGTGGTTATAAATATTGTGGGCTGTGCCTGAAAAACAGAGAACTTTATTTCTAAATTCCTCGCCCACCTTTGAAATTTCGCAAGCACTTTTGTTGAAATCTTGTGATTCAAGAATGGTCATCTTCTTTGAAGGCAACGCGACCGTGTTTAGTTCTGTGTTCCAGTTGATTCCCAAATAATCCAAACTTCGGCGAGGTAACAATATTGACTTTTCCTTGTTTACACCACCACAAAGTTTCCAGAAACAACATCGCTTCCTTTGCTTGGACATAAAAACTGTATGAGTTTTGATTTGCCAATAAGAAGTCGTCTAGGTATACGACTATTCTCATGCCTTTTTTGCGAAGTTGAGCTGCTAGCTAATTTGAAATTCTTGAAAATTAAAGAGACGCGGTTGAGAGGCCAAACGGTAGACATGCCATGTGGTATATTTCGTGCCTGTGTACTATGGCACAAAACCTTTGATATCTCTCCTTTATTGGGATGTAATAGTAAGGCTTGGGAGATTTCTATCTTGGTCATAAAGTCGTTGTTTTGGAGAAACGAAGGAATTTTTAGACGGTTTATAAGCCGAAATTCCCGTGAGCATAGAAACTGGTTTAAACGTTTCAGGTTGAGAATTTGTTTGTTTGTCCCGTCCGGTTTTGGGACTGAAAACATTCGAGGTAAAAATCCCGTGAAGAAATGGGATTTCTCCAGAATTCCCTGTCTAATCATGTTGCGCGTTTCCAAATCCATGTCCAGATGCGTGTTTTTGTATTGCGTTTTGTGTTTTACAGAAGCTATTAAGGGCAGTTTTTTGACAAACGGTATTGAATAGCCACTGAGGGTTTCCAAAATTCTTCGTGGAGGTCCAATGGCTTCCTTGCCATTGGTAATCCCTCAACTAGCCCGTTCTGAACACTGTTATTGTTTTGTCATTATTTCCTTGGTCTTTTCGCCAATCGATTGGGTTTGTGCGAATAACACCGCTTTCTGGGAACTGAATATCTGCGTGGCTGATCTTTTCTGTCAGAGGACGCGCGCGTGAAAAAAATGAAAAAGCAGCTGGATCATCACACGAATTATTTTAATCAAGAACCAAAATTTCAAGAAGCATTTGTAGCTGCATCGTTTGAAGTTTGCTTAAAAATGGAGAATGAATCAAAAAATGTGCCATAAAAATGGCTCAAGCATTTAATAACGACGAAATGGTAAGAAAATTTCAAACAGTATCACTTTCTCACCAGACTGTAAGCCAACATGTAAACGAGATTAGCATGCATGTCACTAATAAATTAGAAAACCTAATCAATAGTTGCTGCTATTTTCGGTAGCATTGGATGAAAGCACAGACATTTCCGATAGAAGTTAAATGCTTATCTTTATAAGAACTGTAAATGTAAACTATAATTATTCAGAAGAACTTTTAAAATCATTACACGAATCAACAAGAAGCGAAGATATTTACAAATAATTAAAATGTGCAGTAAAGCAGTATGGCGGAGTTGACAATTGCACAGCAATTGTAACCGACGGTGCTACAGCTATGACTGGCAAAAATATTGGGCTTGTGGGACTTTTGAAAAAGAAGGAATAACATGTCGTATGTTACACTATATTATCCATCAGAAGGCATTATGTGGTTTATCCCTACAACTAAAAGACGTAATGGACAAGGTTTGCAAAATTACTAATTTAATTCGCGGCGGAAATCGTTTTCTTACACACCAAAAATTTAAAACATTTTTTGATGAATTGAAAACTGAGTATCTGCTTTTACATAGTAACGTTCGTTGGTTAAGTGCTGGAATGTGCCTGAGGCGATTCTTTACACTTCGAAAAGAAGTTCATCTTTTTCTCACAGAAATTGCCGTCGATGAAAATTTGACAACAAATTTAGTTGATAAAAATTTTATTTATTCACTTGCTTTCCTAACGGACATTACAAATTATTTGAATATTTTGAATAAATCCTTGCAAGGACAAGATCAAAATGTGTCTTGCCTTTATAAATATGCTACTGGAATTAGAAATAAATTAAAATTGTTAAGGTTTAATTTGGAGCAAAATAATTTATTTCATTTTGAATCTTGCAAAGAGATCTATGAAGAAATGAAAGAATGTAATATAGAAGCGAATTTTAAAATATTTATACCAAAATTGGATATGCTAATTACACATTTCAATGAAAGATTTTCTCAATTTGATGATCTTAAACCGTCTATTGATTTACTTTCTGATCCAATTAATATTGATATCAACTACGTTGAGCTTAAATATCAAATAGAATTATGCGACCTGCAGGCTGACCCATTTTTTACATGTCGTGCATGGAATAACTGGAATAGAAATATTCCAATTTTTAGATAAAGAGAAGTATCCAAAATTGAGATATTTTGGACTTCAAATTGTATCAATGTTCGGAAGTACATAAAAGGTGTTTCAATAAGAGCGCAGGATTTGAATTGCGCGCCACATTTGACAGCCATAATGTCACATGATTATGACGTGACAGATCGGAAGTTGACAGGTGTGAGTTAGTAAACATGGAGCATTACACCGTAGAACAACGCGTCCTGATTGTCAAAAATTATTATCAAAATGGTGAAAGTTTAATTGCCACTATTCGCAAATAGCGACCAATATTCGGTCGAAATAATGTGCCTAATTCATATACTGTGAAAAAATAATCAAAAAATTCGAAAGTACTGGTTCGGTTAGTGATGTGAAACACGATACGAACTCGTAAAGGTCGTTCAAAACAAAACATTACGGCAGTTCACAAGAGTGTGTCAGAAAGGCCAGAGACGTCAATTCGTCATCGGCCCAAGAATTGGACATTTCAACAGGCACTCTTTGGCGAATTCTGACGAAATATTTACAGCTGCATGCCTACAAAATCCAACTGACTCAAGAACTTCTGCCAAGAGACCATGTCCAGCGAAGAGAATTCACCAGTTGGATCCTTGAGCAACCTGCTGATTTTGCAAACAAAATCATTTTCAGTTATGAGGCCCATTTTCACCTCGATGGCTTCGTTAATAGGCAAAACTGTCGCATTTGGGGCTTAAAAAATCCACGAATGACTCATCAGAAAGCAATGCATCCACAACGGGTCATGTATGGTGTGCATTATGGTCTAAAGGAATAATTGGACTGTTTTTCTTCGAAAACGAAGAAGAAAATGCAGTAACGGTGAATGGCGAACGTTATCGTGCTATGATAACAGTTTCTTGTGCCTCGTTGGGAAGCTATTGATCCTGACGACATGTGGTTTCAGCAGGAGGGTGTTACATGTCATACCGCCCGTGAAACATTGACGATCTTGCACAACTTTGCTCCTGCTCGTGTTTTTTCCCGGCCAGAATTAGCCTCCACGCTCTTGCGATATAACGCCTTTTGACTTCTGGCTGTCAGAGATGAAATGTGTCACCGAAAGTATGACCCATGATCCAGTGACCCAAATTGGTATGTGACCCACGACCCATTGACCCACTGACCCAAATTGACCCATGAACCCAGGATAATTTACGTCTACGCTTATCAAATATTGTCATCAAGAAAATACTTTATTTTAAATAATCACATAAAATGTAAACAAAAATAAAAAAGAATTATAATATGATATATAAATACAAATTGACAAAATGACTGGGCTATATTTTAAAATTTCGTTTTTTAAAGATTATGAAACAATAAGTTGACTTTCTACAGCATCGGCCTTGAGTCGTACCTTATCTTTGCGTACTTCTTATTATTAACACCCCACTATTTTAATTGATCAAATCATGCTTCATCAGTATCCGTATCGCCATTAAAGCGACCGATTAAACTTTTATAAGTGCGTTCTTCGTTGCTTATAATATTCCGCAGTTCTTCTTCGGTCTGCTGTTTAAAATCGAAGGCGGCTCCGTGGCGTAGTGGTATGTGTGTGACTACTACGCCCTAGGTCCCGGGTTCGAATCCCGACACGGTCCGCTTGATAAATGTTAGGCGAGCATTTTTTACAATAATACACCCTCGTTCGGATGAGAGGTAAAATGGAGGTCCCGTGTGTGAGTGTTGTCACGCACGTTAAAGATCCCTACCTTGCTTGGAACAGCAAGGATTCGGCAAAATTCAAAATTTTCCAGGTAAAAAAAACTCGCTTCCTGGCCAATGTAGTACCTTCGGGTGGAGCATTGGAAAATCACATGTAATGTTTAAAATCGAAAATGCGTGTAGAAAGTAACTAACTGAACCAATAACTTTATGTATAATTTTGTGAATGTACTAAATATACTGATCTGAAAGTGCACTCTTCTATGACTTTACCTAGAGAAAGCCAATCTGCCACTTTATTAAATTGGATCACTGGATCAATTTCGGTCACCAGGTCAATTTAGGTTACCGGATCAATTTCGGTCACCGGGTCAATTTGGGTGGCCGGGTCAATTTGGGTCACTGGGTCAGTTTGGGTCGATACACATGACCCATTGACACGGTGACCACTCGAACCCACTGACCCACTTGACCCATGACCCATTTCATCTCTGCTGGCTGTGGGGTTATCTGAAGTCACAGGTTTATGCCAATAAGCCTGCAACCATCGAAGCATTGAAAGCCGAAATTAGACGCCGTATCAATAAAATATCACCACATATACTTAATAAAGTTATTGAAAATTTCGTCAAAAGAGTACGCATATGCCAGCAAAGCCGTGGCGGCCATTTACAAGATATTCTGTTTCATACATAATTTTCAAATGTATATTTTCTAAATCAATTAATATTTCAATATTTTGCTACAGAAAACCATGTTTTATTGATCACTGAAATCTTGCGCTCTTATTGAAATACCCTTTATATATGGGAGCGTGCATATTCCAATATGAAATATATAAAGGTAAAATATAGAAACAGTTTGAAAGATTCCACTCTTGAAGATATAATTAGACTTGTCACAACAAATATTGATGTGGACATAAAAGATATTGCTGTTAAACAATTACGGCCACAATGTTCTCATTAATATACTAGGAATATTTTAAAGTTTTCTTTTTAGTATACATACAATATTTTTTTAATTAACACACTGACTTTTCATTTATCTACCTTCTTGGTCCCAGAAATGTTTAGTAAAGAAAATATGGCCCTCTGGCTATGATAAGTTGGACAGCGCTGCCATAAGGCATGCTATACTATTAATAGAGAAAATCCATTTGCTTACCCTAAGTTTTATGTAACTAATCACGATAGCACTACTACGCAAAGATGAACTGTACATACACTCATTGATGCGAAACGAAGCGTACTGCACATAACACCCACTTTATAATGGTAACTGCCATGTTAAAATCTAGCATTAAGTTTTATGCAACCAAGAATACACTGAAGTTCGGAGTTTAAACACTGCAAGAAAGTGGCGTGTGTGTATTTAGAGTTACTTGATTTAAATTTTGAATTAAATTAAATATTCGTGAAGAGCATAATGAAGCTGAAATAACAGCGGCAGATAGATAGATAAATGTTTATTTGTTCCCACCAATATGATAATAATATAAAGTTCATAGCTGCTATAGATTGATATTAGGATAAGCATCCCTCCATAAGCCACGTTTTTACCTTCAACTAGAATTTCCTCTAAAAAATGTTCATTGCATACAGCATAACTACTGCAGATCTGGCTAGTTGTTTTATTTAATAATAAGGGGTTGTTTACATTTGTAATCCATAACCCAAACAGTTCTCCATCATTTTTAGGGAAATAACGTCTCTTAATCTCGGTGTCATTGCACTTTAACACAACACATTTTTTTATTTCGCACTCTATACGTTTCCATATCTGAAAATAATCGACTAATTCAACGATAACAGCACAAAATTGAAAATCAATAAAACAAAAAAAAACTATAGTATTTAAATTTAACATAGACAAACCTTTAACTATTTTGGCGTCACCTACTACAATACAAATTGTCAAACGGAACGAGATGATCGTTTACGAAGATTACAGCGCTACTTTTATGCAGTGTTTAAACTCCATACTTCAATTGTATAGCTGGTTGCCTAAAACTTAATGCTCAAGTTATGTATATCAGTTCCATTATAAAACGGGTGTTATGTGGCGTACTGAATTATATTTCGTGCATTTATATTTCCAATGCTCCACCAGAAGGTACTACATTGGCCAGGAGGCGAGTTTTTGTTGCCTGGAAATTTAGAAATTTGCCGAACCCTTGCCGTTCCAGGCAAGGTAGGGATATTTAACGTGCGTGACAACACTCATACACGGGACCTCCATTTAACCTCTCATCCGAACGAGGGCGTAATTTTTGTGAAAAATGCTCACCTGTCATTTTTCAAGCAGTCGGCCGTGTCGGGATTTGAACCCAGGACCTTGGGATCCGTAGTCTTACGCTTACTACATTGATCCACGGCGACGCCTGAATTATATTCCGCGCGTTCGCGACTATCAACCGGGCGCCAGAGTGCGCGAGCGCGTGTAGAGACTGACGGACGTGGAGGTGGAAATGAGAGATGGATGAGCAGAAATCATTGAAAGAAACAGAAATGTAATCTCAGAAGACCAATACTTATCTCATTTCTCTCTCTAGCCAAGTTTAAAGTTTCCTCAATATAAACATTAAAGATCAAGGGAGATAGTATATAGCCCTGTCTAACACCATTTCTAATCTTAGCTTCCTTTTCTATTTCATCAAATCTAATTACTACGCTTTGGTTCTTATATAGACTGTAAATCTTTTTTCTATCCCTATGAGAGGTTCCTATTTTTCGCAAAACCCTAAATCTAACAATCCAATCAACCCTATCAAATGCTTTTTCTAAATCTACAAACGCGAAATAAGTCTTTTTATTTTTTGTAACCTTTTTTCGATAATTACCCTAATCATTAGTATCGGTTCTCTAGTCACTCTGTCTTTACAAAAACCATATTGGTCTTCGCCTAAATAATTCTCAGTCAAAACTTCCACTCTATTTTTAATTATTGTTATTGGTATATTGGAAGTGTGGGAAGTTAAACTAACCGTATTAATATTCTCCCACCTATCCGCTCCTGACTTTTTTGGGATTGGAATAATAATATTTTTTTCGAAATCTATTGGGACCTTACCTGTGTTATAAATTTCTTTTACTAGTTCATATAATTTCTTAAAGTTTTCTGACTTGCATATTTTATTAATTCTGCGGGTATATCGTCTATCCCCGGCGCTTTATTTAGTTTAAGATCCTTAACAGCTCTATCAAATTCCGCTCTTAATATTGAGAACCCTATTTCTACATCCTCTTCTTGGTCGTTCTCTAACTCATCCATTCTCCCTTATCAATCACATTAACAAAATTATTTTTGAAGTTGCTTTCTGGTAGATGAAAACTAGGCGGCTCCGTGGCGTAGTTGGTATGCGTGGGACTACTACGCACAAGATCCCGGGTTTGAATCCCGAAACGATCCGCTTGAAAACTGTTAGCCGAGCATTTTTCACAAAAATACACCCTCGTTCGGACGAAAGGTAAAGTGGAGGTCCCGTGTGTGAGTGTTGTCACGCACAATAAAGTTCCCTACCTTGCTTGGAACAGCAAGGGTTCCGCAAAATTCAAAATTTTTCAGGTAAAACAACTCGCTTTCTGGCCATTGGAAAATCACATGTTAGGGGTAGATGAAAACTGACATCTTTTGCCTCTTAATAAAAAAAAATGTTTCTTTCGCCTGCTCCTTTTACATTTGAATGTTGGTTCAATTTCCGCTTGTTCAGCAAGTTTTTGTTATAACTGACTGAAGGCCAGTAACTCGCTATTTGTCTATTTGCAAATGTTGCAAATCGACAATTAATTGCATGCTTTTTCCCTACCACGTCTTACTAATAAATTTATCTTGTGTAATATAATATTGTACCAAATTGTTAAAGACATTACGAAGTCAAAAGAAGTTATTTCTTTTTTGATTGATTGGCATTCACTAACTAAGGTACAATCTGTTGTTGTTCAGCTAAACTTTTAGAGCATCACATCTATCATTTAACTGATATTTCACAGCTTTTACGGATGTTACTCTACACTCCCACCTTGTTTCCGATAAAGGTTTTTGCGAGGTAATAACATTTTTCTTTAAAATAGCTCACCTTTCACTAGAATCGGAAAAAGGCGTATAAAGCCATTGCATAAATCCAAAGAAAGATTGAGCTTGTACACAAGAAGGTACGGCATCACCTACTACTTGTAGCCGCCATTGTCACAGCCTTGAGCTCTGCAGTTTTCTAATGGTAACCTTAAGTTTTCCAGTTCAGTTAAAATGTAGTTAGTTAAGTTTTCTGCAGTAGTTTTTTCTGCGATTATAAAATCAATAAAATGCCCTTCAATGTCACCATTATCTACATTCACAAATCCTAATATCATTGACGTTTGTTCAGTTCAAGCAATGTCTCGAGTACAATCAAGAATTACAGAAAAGTTTTTTTATAGTGATAAAAGATTTTATATCCGCTGTGTGGGACTCTTCCTAGCCGGAGCAAGGACATGCCCACTAAAAATCCACTTTGGTGTCGGACTCGAGATCCCTTTATAGGGATCACGTGACTAGCGTACCTGGACTAGGTCCTTCACCACCGTCGCGAATTGGAAAAAACATGGCGTTACGCGCAGTTTATTCCTTTCGGACGTCTGATAGAATCGCAGCAAAGATCATTGCCGGAGCATCGCACTGGGGTGTTTATGACGTTGCCATAAGGCATTTCCATACGCGCCCAGGGCTCGTATGAGCTGGTTTTCGTAATCTTCTAGAGATCTGTAAAACCTCTTTGCGTTCGACCGGAGTCATTCCTTGACGGTTTGCAGATTTGCCTCTCTGTGAAGCTGAGCGTTTCGAATGAACCAGAAAGCTCCGAAGACTCCCCTTAGAGCCTTGTTCTGGATCACCTGAAGTTTCCGCATGTGCGTTTCCGCTGCGTTACCACACACCGCTGATGCGTATGCAAACGTCGGTCTGGTTATCACCTAGTAGAGCCTAAGCTTGTTTGAAGCGTTCAGCCTACTTCGGCGATTGGTCAAGGGGTATAGCTGAGCCATAACACCCTTGGCCTTGTTTGCCGCATACTCGATGTCAGCTTTCCAGGTTAGCTTCAAATCAAAGATTACCCATAAATACTTGACGTCTGAACGCCAAGGTATCGGTTCGTCGAACGCTCTGACGTCGTCTCCAGGTCGGTGACGTCGCTTCGAGAAGAAAACTGCCGTGGTATTTTCTGTACTGACCTCGACTCGCCAGAGTCTTAGCCACTCCTCGAGAGCGTGCATCGCCGTTTGCAGTATCTGCATAATGAGGTGCGGAGCACGCGACCTGGCTAGAATGGCTGTGTCGTCGGCGTATAGTGCTATCCTGGTGTCTGCCGTTTTCGGTAGGTTGCTCACGAAGATGCCGAAGAGTGCCAGCGAGAGGAGAGAGCCTTGGGAGACTCCAGCCCTGATTCTCCGCCTTGTCGACCGCACTCCGTCCAGCCTGATGTAAAACCATCTATCGTGAAGATAGGATTTTGTTAGTTGGACGAGAGCGCATGATAACCCACTCTCCAGCATTTTGTAGAGTAGGCCGTTATGCCAGACCTTGTCGAAAGCTTTAGACGCGTCCAGGAACACTGCGCCGTCTGACTGTCGCCAGTTGAAGCTTTCCGCGATGTGCTCTACCACTCGCAGTATCTGGTGAACGGTACGTAACCCAAACTGTTCGTGCTGGATCACGTCGTGCTCCTGCATCGCTCCCTAGAGTGTCCTTAGGAAAACGGCTTCCGCTATCTTCCCAACCACCGACAGCAAGCTAATTGGCCGGTAGTTCTGTGGGAATGTCGCAGATTTGCCTGCTTTCCGGAGCACTACGACGTCCGCCGTTTTCCACGTGGATGGGAAGTGGCTGAGTTTCAACAAGGCATTGATAATTCCGGTTAACACCTGGAGGGCGTTTTCCAGCAGCGCTTTCAGTGCCCGGTTGGAGATTCCGTCCGGTCCAGGAGCCTTTCTGACGCTTAAGGCCTTGATAAGGTCCTTGACTTCTTCAACCGTGGTAGGGTCAAGTTCCTGAGGGTCGTCATCCCTTAGCCTCCGTCGGACGTCGCGGTGAACCTGTTCGATATGCCGAAGGTCTGCGTGAGCATAGTTCGGCTCGAACTGACGCTCCATGCTGTCTGCGAAGGCTTCTGACTTTTCAGAGACTGAATAAGCTAAGCCTGTTTCGCCATGGATAGGAGGCATTGGGAACGTCTTGTTCCTCAGTACTTTCGACATCCTCTACAGAGGACTGACGCCTGGCACGATCCTTCTCCCGGATGAGGTCACGGATGTACAGAGGGAGGATGTCCCTCTTATCCGCTACCGGTCTCATGGAAGTGGCTCTACTGACCGAGGTCTGTATGCACTCCACAAAGCGGTCCACTTGCGCCTCCAGCACGTCAGCCGTCGGTATGTTTTTAGACATCTCTTCAACCGACCTCGCTAGACGGGCGGCAAATGCTGGCCACGAAACCCTACGGGTTTCGTTGATGGCCGGGGCTCGCTTCCCTTCGAGATGAAGTAGCACCGGGTTGCGGTCAGAACTGAGGTCGCTGACGGCCCGGATCTCCGTATTCAGCGTCACTTGGTGGAGTATTGCGACGTCTAGTACATCTGGCCTGCATCTATTGCCGTAGTGAGTGGGTTCTGTTGGTCCTAAGACCTCGACCTCACGTCCATCAGCAAACTGTCGAAGTATGCGTCCATTGCGATTTTCTACCCGACTGTTCCAAGACGGATGTTTGGAGTTGAGGTCCCCTGCTAAAAGCACAGGTTCTCTTGCATCCAACAACGCGTCCAGGTCTTGCGTGCTAAGCGGTTCGCCATTGGCTGGTTATAAACTGAGACCAGACGTAGAGGACCGAAACTCTTTAGTACTATGCGACTGCAGTCGCTTCAAGTCGTTCTAGGTCTGGCAGGTCCACCACGTAGTGCTCCAGGCTTGCCTTGACGTACGCCGCTGTGCCTCCTCCGACGCCATCTTGATTGTTGTGAAACAGCTTGTAGTTGGGAAGCCTAGGCTCGTCTTGTGCGCTGAGAAACGTTTCGTTCACCAGGACAACGTCTAGGTCGTGTCGCAACGCAAACTCCAGCAATTCAAATCGCTTTCACATCAGCCGTCGCGCGTTCCAGAATGCTATCGGCAGGGTTCCTGGATTTCCGTGACGTCTATCCATTAAAATGAAAGAGTTCGCTGAGATCCTTGCCGCAGGCAATTAAACCCATGACTAAATCGCCGAAGTTTTTGGCTTCGGCGATTATAAGCAGCAGCTTTCTAGCAATCGCCGTCAGCTTCTGGAAGTCGAGTCCAGCAAGGAGTCCGATGATTGAACCCCATTGCACGCCCCCACAGGAGGGTGTCTCACTGGCTGCCGCTCCACCGTTGAGGGTGGGTTGGGCTGCCTGGGCAGGCATCTCCTCAACTTGCGCTTGGCTGTCGGGGTAGAGACGGCCTTAGCCGAGCCGTTAGCGACGCTGGCGTAGGAGTTAACGCCCACAGCAGCGGCCCCCGGCGTCGACTTCGCAGGACGCTGACCGGTGCCTTTGGTGCGGTTTCATGTTGCCTCTTGGATACCACCTTCGGCTTCGAGAATGCAGAGCATCCCCTATAGTTCGCTGGATGCGCGCCACCGCAGTTGACGCACACCGCAGGAACTTCCCTGCTTTTGGGGCAGGTGCCGCTAAGGTGGCTGCCAGCGCACTTGACACACTTAGGCGTGGCTACAGAAAACTACTTAACTTTGTATTTTTTCTATGATTCTGGATTTTACGTAATTTGCAATCAGCCTAATTTTTTTAAATTACTTGCTGAAAATGAATTTTAAAATAGGATCAAATCGACCAATTAATTTAACGACATCTACAAAATTACTGCTGGATATATCTTCTAATTTTTCAGAGTGTCCTCTGCATGTTAAATTATGAGAGGCTAAGAATTATACTACAGCAAGCAACCTTTCTAAAATATCTTTCCATCGTTGTTTTTCAAATTCAATCGTAGACTGAAGAATTGTCAATACCTATTCTGCATCTTAAGGCTTTTTGTAAATTGAACCATTTTAAAACACATACTTTGTGTGACTAGGAAATGTCATATGCTTTTAAGAGATCACCTACATTCTTTTATTTATTTAATTCTTTGCTGAAGCTTAATTTAAATGAGTAATTACCAAACGAAAGAGTATATAACGTCTTTCAGCTTTCGTTATACCAACCAACTTCTGTTTTGCTAATCTCCGTTTTTTTCGGTGCGAGTAAAATAAAACTTCCTAAAATGTCGCTTTTGAGCGTCAGCAGGAAAATTAATATCTACGACAGTTGGGACTTTGAACACAATAACAGACCACGCTGCATCAGTAATATACGCCGGCCACATTCCCGGATCGCTTTCTATATTTATATTGACCGACGCGTTTAAATTTTCAGCTGATTCATACTTTAAGGCTGCTGATAACAGTGAAGTAAGTGGTTCAAACGCAGATAATGCTTTGGGCAACTCATTGTGCTCCGGAGAAGATTTGGTGAGAACTACTGTTGAATGTAATTCTTCAACAGATGTAAAATTTCACAAATTGATTGGTGTGGATGACATTTCGGTACCTGTTGTCTTGATCTATATTTCCTGTTTTTAAATACTTTTCGGGAAATTCGCTCAGTTGTCCAACTTGTTCTTTCCTTTTTTCGAATCATTTTCTTTCTTACTTCCTGACTAATATATTCTGCCCATGTCTCGTTTGTGCGAAGCCATCATTTAAAAAAAATATATTACATTGTGTAGAAGTTACCTATTGAATAAAATTATTTTTCACTTAATGCGTTATTGTTCACAATGATGAAACTTTTCATGAAGAAGTTAAGAAAAGACGAAGTCGATTTAGTTAATAAATGGACGCTTGATGGAGTAATAAAAATTAAAATAAGTAATAAGGTTTATTCCATTAATAATCGAAGCGAATTGAACTCATTAATGAAATCTCAAAACAAATCCTAAACATTGAATATTCTGTTATTGCTTTACGAATAGAGAGGTTTTAGTTAGATTAGTTTTGATAAATATAATTACACATTGTTTGGTATCATTACTGCTTAACTAGTAATGGACACCTGTTTTGCTTAAATGAACATGTCCTTAAGTTTTTCATTTAAAGTTCTAGCTCTTATACTTTTATTGCTTTCTTTAGTAAAATATGATTTAAAAGTGGTATTAAAACTAATTACTCATTGCTGCAACAGGATGCGGCTATGTGTGGGTAGTATAAATAAAAGGAAATTTCCTGCAAATACTGTCTTAGTTGGCGTGTAGGTTTTGTAAGTAATAATAATTTTTATTTTTTTGGGGTTACTATTGCTTATATTAGCATTTAAGTTTCTACGTTTGTTTGTCATTGCAATTTATTATTTATTTACTGGTGCAAAATTATGAATGGATTGACTGTGGCACACATAAACGCGCAATCGATAACTAATGATTTTTATTTGTTTCGTGAACATGTTTTATTAAGTGAATATGATATTATATCCGTTACTGAAACATTTCTCAACAATAACATTATTAATAATATAATTGAAATACCAGGCTATAATTTATTGAGAAAGGATCGACAAACGTTTGGAGGTGGTATTGCATTGTATACAAAGTCATATTTAGAGATAAGGCAAATCCATGTTCCGGATGTTACCGATTACGAACAGCTTTGGATTGAGTTTAATTGCAACAAACAAAAGATAGCGTTAGGTACAATATATTTGCCGCATAGGAATAGGTATAGGACTTTATTGATAACTTTGAACGTGTGTGTAGTACTATGCTGCCTTTGTATGAACAAGTGATATGTGTAGGCGATTTTAATATCGACTTATTAAAACCTGATAGTACAGAATCAGCATATTATATCTCTATGCTCGATAGTTTTGGATTTACTCAACTAATTAAAGATCCAACACGAATAACATCCAATACTCATACACTAATAGACCACATAATAGTAACTGATACTGACACTATTGGTGAATCAGGCACTAAACACATGAGTGGATTTTCAGATCATGAACTTGTCTTCTGCAATTTCTTAGTCAGTACATATAAACAATTGCCTAAAGTACACACCTTTAGAGATTTTCGTCAATTTGACTTTGTGAATTTTGATAACTCCTTGCAAAATATTGACTGGCCATTCATTTATTCCCTAAATAACGTAGATGAAAAATAACATACTTTAATAAAAACCTAATTACTCTTTTGACATATATGCTCCCTAAAAACGTCTGTATTTAGGAAACAGAAATCTCCATGGATAACCGATGTTGTGAGGTTATTGATGAATCTAAGGGATGCAGCCTACAAACGTTTTAAAAAATACCGCAAACTAGAACAATGGACATACTATAAATCACTTCGCAACCTAACCACACTTTCGATTAGAAATGAAAAAAAAGCTTATCTCATCAATGCATTAAGTAAGAGTAATCCAAAAACGTTATGGAAAGATTTACAACGCTGTGGAATATATTCCAAGCTGAAGAATTGTGATTTTCCCAGTCACTTAAAAATGTGGATGATATTAACTCATATTTTAGTTCAATAAATGGAGTTGTGGAAAATAAAACAGTACACTAAAATGTATAGCTATAAAAATCTAATTTAAGTATGACATTTTCATTTACGGTTGTTTCCGAGGAGGAGGTAGGTAAAATTATTAACTCAATCAAAACTAAAGCAACCGGTAATGATAACCTAAATATAGTACTAATATGGCTATGCTGTCCATTTCTTATACCCGTTATTACACACATAATTAATTCATCGATAATACAGGGCATTTTTCCGCAAGCGTGGAAAATTGCAAACATTATACCTATCGCAAAAATAAAAATCCAAAAAGCTTGCAAGATTTAAGGCCGATCAGCATTTTGCCAGTGGTGTCAAAATTTTGGAAAAAGTTATGGAATCCAAAATACGACAATTTCTGGATATAAATTCTCTTCTAGGTGACTATCAATCAGGTTTTCGACGTAATTTTAGCTGTACTTCGGCTTTACTTAATATTTCTGATGACATACTGAGAGCCACGGACGACGGTAAACTTACAGTACTAGTTTTAATTGATTTTTCAAAAGCCTTTGATACAATTGATCATAAATTACTTTATGCTATATTGAATTATTACGGGTTTGAAAATAGTGCTATAAGCTTAATTAAAAGTTACCTTACTGATAGATTTCAATGTGTTGTATTAGACGGTAATCGTTCACGACTATGCTCCGTCCGACGTGGTGTCCCCCAAGGTTCCGTACTAGGGCCATTATTGTTTACACTGTATTCAATAAATTTATGCAATGTTGCGCTTAAACACTGCTCTTTCATCAATATGCGGATGATACACAAATTTATCTGTCGTTCAATCCGTCTTTACTTCAAACTGCATGTGATGTTATCAACGAAGATCTAAATCGGTTAACAGAGTTGGCTGAACTACATTCACTTAGTATCAATCCCTTAAAGTCGGCGGTTTTAGTCTTTGGTTCCGATATTAATAGAACTGCAGCTCTACAAAAATAAGCATTAAAGTTAAAAATATGGCAATTCCTATTAGGGATTCGTACAAAATTTAGGTGTTGTTTTGGATAAAGATTTTAGATTTAGAGAACACATAAATCTTTGCCTACGCAAATCGTATTGCGGTTTAAAATTAATTTATGATAATAGACGATCTCTAAACAAGGATATCAAGAAAATGCTATGCGAATCATTAGTGCTTTCGCATTTCAACTATTGCGATGTTCTTTATGGACCGTGCATTGATGTGGCAACGGCTAGGAAGATCCAATTGGTGCAAAACTCTTGTCTGAGATTGGTGCACGGTATCCGACGGCGAGACCGCATAACGTACAAACTCAAGGAAACTAACTGGCTTAGTATGGACAAACGACGTTTCTTGCACGCGGCTGTATTTATTCACAAAATTGTTCAGCTAAAATCACCTCCATATCTTTATAACAAAATTAGTTTCCGTACCGACCTACATCATTTAAATTTACGCCACAGATTCCTTTTGAGTATACCTCGACATCGCACGGAATTATATAAACGTTCATTTACATATCATATAACCAAGGTTTACAATACAATACCACTCACTTATAAAGAAATGACGGTCGGTACGTTTCGGAATAATGTGATGCTATGGCTCAAACTTCAAAACTAGCCTTAATATATATATTTTTTTATTTGTTTTAATTAGTTACTTATTTGGGTTGTGTTGCTACAGTCAGCTTATCATAACGTTGTTCTTTCTTATATAAATAGGAATATATTGTATAATTGAAACAATTGCTTAAGATATAGCTTGCATTGCGACAGAAGTGTTCACAAAATTGGATAATATTCAACCATAACTTAGTAAGTGTTATCAACAAAACGGTTTGTGAATTCTGCTACGCGATATTCAAACGCGGTGGTGGGGTAGAGCAGGGGCTTTCTCCTTCAGTAGGAAGCTATCTGATCACCATCGGTTTTCATACCTTACTGTGTATATTATTTATGTATATTATTATTAATTGTCACATATATTTCATGAAAGGTAAGAAATAAAACCCTATTATTATTATTATTATTATAGGTTGATATAAAAAATTCAACTTGTCGGTTGTCGAACAAATATTTCAAAAACATTATAGACTAATAATTTCCTTCCTAGCTATTGTAACTTACCTAATTATTTTCCTTCAGAAGATAATTAATGTTCATCTGCAATTTATGTTAATAAACTTAATTTTACTTTAAAACTTAATAATTTATTTACAATAATCGTTCTAGTTCTCCTTAGATCACTTTGTACTTAAAAACTCATTAGTATTACTTGCACAAAATTATTATTTAATACACTAAAACTAATTACACTATATTAAGAATACGTCTTTTGTCGTCACAGTACTAATTCAATTTATTTACAGTATTGTCTCACAGCACGCACCACAAACTGAATTGGTAAAACTCAAAAGATTGTTGAAATATGAAAATCTCAATTACAACTAACAAAGTTTTATTATTTCGGTTTTCGGAGATTCAATAATCTGAATCTACTGGTAGGAAAGTAAGCCGTACTTTGTTTGAACACTGCTTATCTAGAGGGGAGCTAGCCAACTACAAAAGTTATATTGCAATGGCGCCTTACAAAAGATAGAAAAGTTTGTATGAGTTGTAATTATTTTTTTTCTGCTGCACGCCCCACGTTGGTTGGGCGTCAGTGTAACCTTTTTTTTTTATAGACATGGCCTCCACTAGTTGGGTACAAGTGAAGCCTTATTGGTTCGCGGCTAAGTCTGGGAATTACCCCAAGGGTGAGCAATGAGAAAGGGTGTGGGGATGGTCTAAACTCTACAATAAGCTAACAAAAAGAAAAGGGGTTTGAACGCCACTGTATCTATATGGACGATAACACTAGAAACTCTATACTCCTATGAGAAGATACAGAAACTCATGGGATATAAGCACAATAAAAAACTTACAACTTACTGGACTAATGTATCTGGAAACATCTGGAACATACTTACAACCTCTTCATTCTCGAAGACCCTGAAAGAAAAAAATACACAACAAACTTTCTATTAAAAAGACACCGTTTGTGCTTTCTAATAAAAAAACATACTAATAATTACAGGTGGATAATGTTAAGATTACCACACCAAAGATTTTTGAATCAAAAATGAATACCTAGAACAAATCAGTTGTAGCATATCTGTGTTTTTTAAATTACTTCAGCATTCGTATAATTTCATTATTCAACAAACTTATTTTCTTTAACAAAATTTAGTAAAATTAATTGTGCATGGAATAAAAAACTTGAGTCTAAAAATGAAATTTAATATAGTTTCTCTTTTTTCGTTTTTTCTAAATATGTTTACAAAAATGAAATAATAAAATTGGATTCTTTATAAATTTGCCTTGACATAGCAAGACCTTAAGTTTAATAATATTTTATAACAAGTTTCTAATGCCAAATACTCAGATCTGTTTATTGGCTTACATATGTTTAACATTGAGTTTAATTTAAAAAAAATTTGAATCACGTGCAGTTAACTTGGACAAATAACATTTCAACTCATTCAAGTATAATGAGCTTATAAAAATTTTGACATCTGCAAGTAATTTTCTAGAAAACAGGAAATAAACTTTAGAATCTCATCTTTTTTAATAAGTGAATGTTCTGTATATCTTACAAAATTATTGTAATAGCATTTCGTAACAATAATCCTCCACGCTGTTCTTTATGCACAAAATTTAGTATAACTAAGCAATCCCTGATTACAATTTATGTGAGCACACTCAAGGTCTCACAAACATAACAAAGAAAGGTTTGATACCTGTATTTAATGAAACCGCCATCCCTAGTTATCAAACTGCGACGCACGTCTTCTGAAATCTGCTTACTAAATGGTTGTAACAAAATACCAAACAACAGCTGTAGTTTCTTAACAAACGAACATTTACTTCAATCTCTTTATACGTATATCTAGTCAATTCATGTGTACTTCAAATGTATGTTACTTCATCATTATATTACTACATCATTATGTTACTACATCATGCGCTAAGGAAAATAAAGATATTTTAGAAATTATTTGAATAATGCGGGCTTACCGTTAACAAATACCGACTCGGACCATTTTTAAACTACCACCATCACACCTATTCTGAGGCCCCACTTATGCAAAGCCTGAGAACCCATCTGTTCTGTATGATGCAGTCTGAACTACATTCTAAAAATCAATGGCTGACTTTCTTATTCGTACCGTACAAGTACGGGACCGCTTATCTGCGTGGCGCATCACCTCGTGACCGTATTCACGCACGCGCTATTCTAATTTTAACGAATGAAAGGGTATAATCCGCCTGCAAGTTAGGCAACACAAACGACTAGATGCCTTTTAAATATGTTTTTGAGCGTATTCTATTATTAAATATCTCTGGGTTAAGCATTTAAGTTAATTAAACGGTCATAACTTCTTGTTTCATTATGGAATTGTTTCTTTCAACATAACAGTATCAAATTCAAGAATTAAATACCACAGAATAAAATTGTACTGATGTGATTCTTGCAAAGATAGTACTACTGAAAATATATTCGTTACAGAGTGTGAAGTATTAAGATGTTTCGTAGGCATTTATTAGTTGGTACACAATATAACTACTCAGTGCTTTCTTATATTTATGACTGCTCCTAACGGGACGTTTCACTGTTTGTTATTGTGAGCATCGAACCTTCTCACACTGATTCACATCATTTCGAAGAAAATTACCTAAGGATTATAGCTGTGAACAACAAAATGTGCACTAGGTATTGTATAGATTTATAAGGCATTAGGCTATACCCCTACATGTAATTCTCTAATGCTCCACCCGAAGGTACTACATTGGCCAGACAGCGTTTTTTTTTACCTGAAAAATTTTGAATTTTGGTAAACCCTTGCTGTTCCAAGTAAGGTAAGCGTAAGACTACGGATCCCAAGGTCCTGGGTTCGAATCCCGACACGGCTGACTGCTTGAAAAATGACAGGTGAGCATTTTTCACAAAAATTACGCCCTCGTTCGGATGAGAGGTTAAATGGAGGTCCCGTGTGTGAGTGTTGTCACGCACGTTAAAGATCCCTACCTTGCCTGGAACGGCAAGGGTTCGGCAAAATTTTAAACTTCCAGGCAACAAAAAACTCGCCTCCTGCCCAATGTAGTACCTTCGGGTGGAGCATTGGAAATGTAAATGCAATGTTTCAAGTAAGGTAGGAATCTTTAGCCCAGTTGGCCCCCCTCCCAAGCCCGCCTCTGCAGCCATAAATGATGTTATTCTTCTGCATGATGATGCTCGACCCCATGTAGCGCAGACGATTCAAAATGTACTTTGTCATAGAAAATGGGAAATGGAAGGTCTACCTTACAGTCCCAGTCTCAACTTATCCCCACGCGATTATCATATGTTCGGCCCATTAAATCAATCATTGAAGGAACAACGGTTCAATTCGAATGTTGAGGTAGAGATTGACGTTATAGAATGATTCCACAAACAGCCGCAAGAATTTTACTAGCAGGGAATCTATGGAATAGTCCACCAACGGTACACATTGTGATGTAAAACTATTATTAATAAAGTTTCAATTAACAATTCGAAAATTCTCATATGATAATAGCAAGCCCCAAGTAAGGTTAGAATGGAAAACGGCTTTTAGAAAAAGAAAACTCTGGAAAGACTTTTAGCTAGTTGGGTTTTGACCCGCGGCCGCATGAGATTGGGTCAGTGGGTTTATTATAGTTGGAAAATAAAATAATGGATGCCACATAAATTTTTATAACGCAACTGATTGAATCAGATTAAATCAGGAAAATTTGGAAACCTAAATTATCACCAGCCTGGTTAAATACAAATTTGATCACGATAAATATTTTACTTACTCTTGTTCTTCTTCCACAATGGACTGACGAAGTCCTAGGACTTCTGAAACATAAATACTACCAACAAAGATAGCGTTTTTACTTTATAATACTGTATAAGCACAAAACCTTTATTTTCAATTACAATTAATTTTTATTGAATTACTGTATAGATTTATAATAAATGGGATCCTTCAAATACCTTGTCACCTTGGAGGAATTTAATAATCTCTCAATAATAGACTGAATTCAAAAATAATTCTATATTCTTTTAAAACAGATTATGTGCCATCATTAATGCGATTCAGTAAAAACAAGATTTTCATTAGCATATGTTCTGTTTTACACATAGAACGTAAAACATTAAGTTCATTTAATCACTACTAAATCTTAATACAATTTCTGATTTTTATGCAACAATACTTTTTAAAGATTAATAGTCTGGGGTAGCGTTACGAAAGACTTCACTTTTTTTTGATTACTCAACATTCAGTAAAATTGTTAGATATTTTAATTTCTGCTTAACCTTTACCTTTCTGGTTTTAGGCTTTATTAAGTGAACATCTTGAGAAGTAATGTAAACAAGATACACAGTATCATTAAAATTGAAGATTAAACTTGATTTTTAATTAACATGTCACAATCACATATCTGGACGAAATCTTTTTTTTGTAAAGCAGGTAAAGTTTAAGAATAATTTATGAACCTGAGGATATCACCAATAATATAAAAATTGTTCTATAAATCATAAAGATCACAGAATTTATGAAGTGGGTAGTGCTTTTAAGAAAGTACATCACAAAATGTTTCATGAAATAAATAGTTGATTCAATTCAACACTATAAGGCAGTTTATAACCTCTCAACAATAACTCTACATTTCTTCATTTATAAATTAATGATTCACCGTAAAACACAGCATAATCATAAAAAAAATCAAACCGTCTTACCGAGCGACTTCAAATCACCTGTTAACCTTAAACTATACATTTGTCAACCAAACAATTTACTGCATTCCTAGATGCGGACAGGAAACTCATTTTAATCGAATGTAATTTATATTATTAGATTCCATGTATTAAATCTAAGTTGCACTGTAATAAAATTTATTACAAATTTAGATTGATTTCATATTCAAATAAACCATTACGCAGATGAAATTATAACCAACGCGCGAGTCGCTGCTATCAACTGATATTCATTGAAGTATCAAACAACCTTTCACTTTAAATAGAACATCAGGACTGCCTTGCGACTGTTTATCACATCACTTATCTTTTTCTTCGTCTTCGCCAAGAAAACTTAATTTCCAGCGCCATCTTGACTATCTAATCATAGCAAGAGATCCTTCACTTCCAAACAAGGAACGAAAAGTGATTGTGCTGTCACGAATGGACAACCGAACTAGAATACCTTCGATACTATAGTTAAGAAACTATGAACAATTAAAAATCGTTTGTGAATATGTTATCAGTTGGAACCACAGAATATGTTGTTGATTGCAATATTGAGTAAAGTTTTAATGTACCTTGAAAAATTGTTGGGTTCCTAAATCTACAAGAATACTAAAATTAATAACGGAATAAAACGTTGTTGATTAATTACCGTAATAGCGAATTTGTAGCGGTAATGTCCACAAATAATATTGCAAGAATTTTTAAAGGTTACATTACAATGGCGCCTTACAAAAAATAGAGAAGATTTTAGGAGTGTGAAGTATTAAGATGTTTCGTAGGTATTTATTAGTTGGTACACAATGTAATTACTCAGTGCTTTCTTATAGACATTACTGCTCCTAACGGGACGTTTCATTGTTTCGTATTGTAAACATCGAACCTTTTCACACTGATTCATATTCTTTTGAGGAAAATTATAGCTGTGAACAACAAAATATGCACTAGACATTGTATAGATTTATGAGACGTTAGACTATACCGTAAACAGTTTTACCATTTTCTTAAATAAAGTGTAACTTAAATTTTGAAACTATGCAAGTTAAGTTTCCCCCAATCTATGTATGTATAATAAAGTAGAATTTATTAGGAATTATTAGAAAATTATAAAGAAAACTTAAGTACATGAAACAATGTAAATTCAAAGATAAATCAAAAGGTTATTAACAATTCACAAGCAAGTTGTGAAAACGGATGTAATACATTGTATTCCAGACAGTAAGTAATACTGCAGGTGCAGGTCATAGACGGTTAAGAAACCGCAATTACTTAGAAATTAAGATTGTTACATTGTATAATAAATAGAGTTAAGAAATAAGCAGACATGAGCTCTGCAAGTTCCCACACACATGTGAGGGGCAGTAAAAATATAAATACCCCGAGAGCCCCAGGACCATCATCAGTCTTGAGTATTACACCTTTAACATTGCCGTTTGCCTAGGCTACACGCCCTAATTAAACTCCAATTATTATTTAATTTTCGACTTAGTATAAATCAATCTAATTTGTCAAAATTTAATTGTAATTTCTGTTTAACCAAATAAAATTTGTTACAAGAAGTTTTGAAAGTAGTTTTGTTACGTGCATTGACGTAGCCTAAAAAATACCAAAAAAAAAAGAAATAGCTCGGGCTTAATCGCGAGTGTGCGGGGTATTATACCTATAACAAAAATTAAGGGAGGCCTGAAATAAAGAAAGAAAAATTACACACACTCATTCATACTCAAAACACAACATATTAACAAAAGAAACCTATAATTAAACACAATATGTACACTCAATAAATAATTACACACTAAATCTAAAAAAAAATATCAATCAAAAGAACAAATCTTTTGTTTTTAAATGGTGAACTACCGGTTTTAGGTTATTACTTAGATTGAGTTTTGAAAAAAAATCGTAAATGATGGAAAAAGAAAACACCTACCCTCGAAGTTGCTTACGTCGGGGTTGTTATTAGCTGGTCTACAGCAAGGAGTACGTGGGCCTACGCCCAGAAAGAACGCAGTTGGCCTCCCATTACAGCAAGGAACGACTATTCATCGTGGCTTTAAGGCCACCAGAAGAAGCTAGAGCAACTACTAGTAAAAATTAATTTAATTTCGATGAAAAATACAATTTTCTAAAAACCCTAAATACGAACCACACCGTATTGCGTGCGCGAAATTTTCATAACGAAAACGGAAACAACCAAACATTCCTACATGTGTCTCCGTTGTGTAGATTGGAAAGCAAATAAAATCAATTTCGTTCAGTCAGTGACCAGAGTTCAACGTATTATTTCTATTCCGAATTAACCTGGAAAAACACAGTTTATATTGGGATAATACTCAGCTTTAATTCGACGAATTCTTCCGACAGAAAACACATAAGAAGCAATTATCGGATACTTGGGACACTTTATCGACTATCTTAATATAGCGTAAACTTTACGTTAGGAAATTCTGGGAAGTAGAATTTATTCTTAATTAGCGGAAGTATTTACCCAGTAAAATATTCAGGATACTTAATTTATCGAATAAAGTATCGTTTTAAAAGCAACGTGGATTTTAGTTGAAAATTATTAGTCAACGTATTTCTTTTTAATTATAAATCGACGATTTTATTTAACCATAGACATGGAGTTTAAATAAACGGATAATTAATTAGCAAAGGATTTGAATTGAAAATTATTGTAAATAAAATAACCAATTATTGCCGAAAATGAACGTAACAGGTTTTAAAAGACCGCTCCCAAGGGCCGAAACGTAACTTGCATTGTGCTGCGCGGGACCCTTTTGTTTGCAGGGCCCTAAGCAGTCGCCCAGTTAACCCCCCTCATAAGGCCGCCTTTGCGGCCACAAATGTTGTTATTCTTCTACATGATAATGCTCGACCCCCATGTAGCGCAGACGATTCAAAATGTACTTTGTCATAGGAAATGGGAGGTTTTGCCACTTCTACCTTACAGTCCCAGTCCCAACTTATCCCTATGAGATTTTCATATGTTTGGCACATTAAATCAATCATTAAAAGAACAACGGTTCAATTCGGATGCTGAGGTAGAGATTGACTTTATAGAATGATTCCGCAAACTGCCGCAAGAATTTTACCAGCAGAGACTCTATGGACTAGTCCATCAGTGGGACAGGACACATGGCTTAATGAATGGAGACTTCTTTTAAATTCGTTGAATAAACATTACTTTACACCCTCTAAGTCTATCTATCCATTTTGTTACATTTTCTTGAACTTGAAAATTTCATTATTGCCAATAATTTGTGCGTCCCTAATAATAGAGCCCTCTGAAGCAATACTTGCTTTGCTTAGCTTACAGCAGCCCTAAACCATCCTTTTTTTTTCAGTGAAAAGCTTGTGTTTATTATGACAAAGCGTCAGTAAATTTATATAGGCTTCGCTTTAAATCAATGGGGTGTTATAAACCTAATATTCAATTGATACCCTTATTGCGGTAAATATCGGGTACGTCAATGTCGAATATGTACAAATCTAAATAGAATGGAATCATGCATAAAATAATTAACAAGGATTAATGTGTGATTAATTTTTTTGTGGTTTATTGAACATCACGAACATCCCCCAATTGAATTATGTTTCAGACTTAATTCGATACCAGATTCAAATGCTACGCGGGATTTTAAAAAAATAGCACAGCTAAAAACATGGTCCAACGCAGTCTCGCCTGTTTTGGCATGCAAAATAAAAATTGATGTATCATTTTACGAGTAGTATTGTATACAAACTAAAACCCACTTCAAGTTTCGTTAACACATCAGATTACACGCTAATGTATTTCACTACACATGCAATATCAATCGACATTGTGATTCAATGACACCCCTATAACCTACCCCCGCAATGTACATAATTTGGTCACTAGTTTACACATTATAGCTAATTGCGGTCAACCGCTCCATTGTTCATTTAATGTTACACGTTAATACACGTGTTTACCACGTGGTAGATATTATTGCGTACACTCATACTATGACAAGCTGTTGAATCTAATTTCAGTTTTGTAGGACACGTAGGAAAGGCGACAGTGGAATTTAAAAAGCTTACGGATATATTACTTTTTGAGTTGTCTGCCTCAAGGAGTTCAACGTGCATTTTGAATTTATTTTGTTAAAATTGATGTAGAAATACTGCATACCTTTCAAAACGCTACCCTTTTTTTCATAAAAATCTACTCATCACGATTTATTTTTCTTGACAATGCCGAAAGCTTCGCACCTATTTTAAAAAACTTACAGAATAAATTAAACAAGTCAAAACAATGAATATGAATTCTCCACTCAAACTTCGTCATAAAATCCGTCTGACTGCATCGGATCAGAAAAACCATCTTTATACCTTTTACGATGTAGTAGTCTAGAGTTACACCGTGCATATCCTCCCAGAAAGAGGTGCTAGGTTTGGTTCTCCGAAAGGGAATACTGTGATTATTGTTGTTATTATTGTTGTACCTTTTAAGATTGTTTACACTGCTCAAAGATAGATACTACTCTAATCAAAACAAACCCTACATAAAAAATGAGCAACTAACGCCATTTAGTGGTAGAATCCCTTTCCTTCTCTAAATACTCAATGTGAATTTAAAGCAAATAAGTAGGTATGCTATGTTCGTCAAGATCAAAAACCCGGTTTTCTTATGGGATTTAACGTGGGAAACCCTAAGGTCCAAAAAGACCATTTTTGTGAGTTCCAAAACTCATTCACTACGAGGTCGTTGCAAATATTCCCACATCTAGTAACAAAAATCTGTACAATAGTTTTCTTCAACTAAGCATTTTTTAACTCCTGGCTCTCGAGACCCCGATCAGGGTGCTAGACCCTCCACCCCACAAAATTCGCACATCTGGTAACAGTATTAAATAACATTATCATCTTAAATTTGCACAATAGTTTTCTTCGACTAATCATTTTTTAGCTTACGGGGGCATGGATCGCACTCTCGGCACCCTGATCTGAACCGTCACCAAACCAACCACCACCACAACCACCACCACCACCACAACCACCCCACCACCACAACAACCACCACCACAATTACCAACACCACCACACACCACCACAACCACCACCACTACCACAACTACCACCACAACCAACACCTCCATCACCACCACCACAACTACCACCACAACCAACACCTCCACCACCACCACCACCACCACAAACACCACCACAACCACCACCACAACCACAACACACATCACCGCAACCACCACCACAACCACCACCACCATAACCACCACCACCACAACCACCATCACCACAACCATCTTGTTAGAAACTATAAAGCTTACTTACATATACTTTTCAAAACAAAGAAACATATTACAAGAATCATAAAAGTGTTTTATTACGCATATCTAATTGATGCCTATACATTGCTCTTATGTCTAATACAAAAGTTATTTAGTTTGACATATATTTATAACTATATCATTTACTTATATCTAAATTAACATATATTTAAATTAATATATAACTAATGATTACAATAGTTACTTATATTTAAATTAATACACTGTATTGTAAATTCGAGCTTATATACTAAATTATAATACGACAGACTACCATAGAAAGTTTATATATTATTAAATTATAATTAGAGCTGTGCACACAGTTTAATATTACTGTTTATCCATACATACTTGCACCTATATTGCGATATAAATTAACATATAATTTAAATTTATAAATCTATTATATCATAAGGTATCGGTTAATGAACATCCATACTATCTATAGAATAATGACCTAGGTGTAATGTTTTATATGATCTGGGGATCAAATACCGCTTATTATCATGTGGACTTAAAGCTATTTTATTTTGAATGATGGTATGAACGTGATGTTTAGATGAATGGATTAAATTTTGAGCTATAAATTTTTCTTTGTACTCATCTACACAGTGTACAAAGTCTTCAACTGTGATTTTGTTTTTAATAACTGATTTCTTTATACCTTTAATCTTTTTAGTTGCACCAAAATTTGAAAGAACAATAGGCGGCGGTGTGGAATCATCGTCCACACCCAAACGTACTGCTTCCTCCTCTTCTAGTGTTTTAAAAATCTTTATAGCATAAATTTTGGATTTCAATCCGATAAAGTTTGTCATAATCCGTCCATTGTTCTTATCTGTCATCATCCCCAGTACTTTCTTATTGACTAAAGGAATTTTGTAGACGTTATCTTGTGGATAGTCAGAAGTATCAAAATATTGATGACAGTCCTGCTTAATAACACCATGTGGATCGCGGTTGATAATTTTGTAAATAAGACTATCAGTGTCCGTATATAAAACACTGCAGACGTTTCCAAAATTAGTACTCATGTAGCCATAATGAATATCATAGATCGTGAGCTTCGATAAATCTAAGACACAAATGCCTATGTATATCGGTTTATTAAACTATATTTCTGATTTATTTAATTCTACCAAAACAAGATTTTTCATTAAAAACTGTAAGATTCTTAAACAGAGGATTAGATATGCGAGCTTCGGCACCATACCTACCGTCCCAATTTTGAGCGAGCTCAACATTACAATGATTTTGTTTGTTCTCCATTGTTTTACCAAAAACAGTGTTGTTCATCAATTTGAACAATTTTTTTCAAACTCGTTCCTAGCTTGCTTTCGGATCAATATATGATTTTAGCCAACAGCTTTGTTTAAATGTAAGTACCCTGTGAATAGCTTCTGATCTAAACCTATTTGCCAACCCTTGTTTTAAACTCCAGTAACGGATCACATATTTTTGCTTAGAATTCAACGTCGCCGTTAATTTGACGTTTTGGGTTCTCTCTACAGGTGGTTTTCCAGTCATTGGGTCAATGTGCTCTGGACAGAAAGGAATATCCATATGTAGGTCGTGAATGGATTCAGGATACTTCAAATCGACCTCCAAGATATAACCCTCAGAACAATCATCGGGGATTGAGGTTACATCAATATTGGTATCGGTTCATTCAAAGTCACCATATGGAAGAGGTGGACTCATAGCCCACCCGTATTGGTTATTTACATCAAAATACATTAGATATTTATCAGGTTTGGATGAATCTTAAGTGGGTAGATATTTATCGTTAGCTGTAACACATCGTTCTGCACATACCTGGATAAGACCACCTCGTACACCTTTCTCGATGAACAAAAATTTATCGATGTCAGTCAACAATTCCAGTTTCTGTCCCGTATGCTTCAACATTGCATCCCAAGTATATCCAAGTAATGTGTAATAATGAGCAGGATCTAGCACATAAATGGAATGACAACTTGAACGGAATTGTTCAAAAACTTCAGCCAACAACAATACGTCAGTTTCTAGGTATAAATCTGAATATTGACCCAAGTTTTGAATATTAAATGTTGTCCATACTCTCTGTGCATGCACATACTGTTTATTAGAGATTGTTCTATCCTCCAATGTGTTAAAAAATTGCTGCTGGTTAGGTAAGCAAGTGATATCAAATTTTTCAAAGCTATCAATAAAATCATATGGATAAATACCTTTCCGAGTTAGTAGTTGAAATTATTCATCATTTAAATATGTGAATCGGATTTTCAACAGCGGATGATTAGTTAAATATAAAGCAAGTGTGTCTAGGGAAGAACTCATGAAGCGGAAACTGTCGATAAAACGGAAGTTTACCAAGTTCTCAGGAATAAATTTAGTAAAGGAAATATATTTTTCTTTAGATATAGGGAGTACCTTCACACGGCCTTCTAAATTAATAGCAATATCTTTAATGATAAAATGGCTGTCATAACCGCTTAAGTTATAGAAAACGATAGGAATTGTTCGAGAGTCTTGATGATTTATATTACAATCCGAATGTGCAAGTCCTCTATAGTTGTTAGTTGGTATAAAATGGTTATGATCACGAACCTTAATGTTATCTACTGTAAATGGTTTATCACAAATATAGCAGTGTGTTGCGGCTATGAAAGCAGCTTCCTGTTGTAGTGTTAACGGAGTCATATCACATGGACATATGAAAACGTTCCCAACATCTTCTGCAAACTGTTGTAGTTCCTCCGAAAACCACTTTATACAGTCTTCATCACAATATGACCGATAAAACGATAACGAGTCATGGTATTAGCACTATACATAATACCCAACACTGGATGGTATACGTTCTTGGAACTTTTTACCGTCTCCTGTAGGCTTCAAAAGACACTCTATATCTGCATATATAGTAAACGGAACTTTGTTTTTGAAATTTTTGAAACGTATGATTTTATCATTTTCTGTAGGCAATCGAGGTACCCCCAATTGTTTCATTTTACAATCTTCGACATGTTTATTTAATTTTAACTGTGCCGTAAAATAGTGGAGGCAACGATCACAAAAATGTTTCTTTGAATGATTAGAATTAAGTTGTGATGACATTAACCGACTCATGTCTTTAATCCATACATAATGAGAGTTAAAAGGTTCAATGGTATCGTTTTTATAGTTTTCCAAATCTTTATCATGGTACTGGTTATGAATCAACATGTTTGTTTTTTCTATTATCCGATATGAATAAAGGAACAATTGAAAATTTACGTTTGTTTAGTTTAAGGGTATAAACGTTAACGAATATTTCATTCTGAGAATCAAAATTTACAAGTTGGTTTATAGTCATCGGAAACTGGATTCCTTTTAGCTTTAACACGGACGAATAATGAGGGTAGGATGAGGTACGATTAGTATTATGCTGTGCAGGATACAAAGCAGATACTATAGACCATGCAAAACATGCCTGGTTATTATATTCCTTACATTAATACATGCCTGTTTACGTTGTATTTGAGGTGGTAGCTCGATATATGATGATGCCCGCATAAGGTTAAATTTATTTATATGAATACCTAAATTATAAATATTAATCAATGTCCAGCCGCTGTCGCGTTCTTGAAAATCTTCTAATTCAGATGTTATTGGTTTCATGACATTCATATCAAACCAGTTGTTTAGATCGGTGTTCTTGAATATTGGGACGTTTGACGTCGTGAAGTACTTATATTCTCACATAATTTTGGAACCAGTCATAATCTCAAATTCACCACAAAAGACGGTATTAACTTTAACAGCTTCATTGTTCTTTAGTGTATTATTAATTCTCCTTTTAAAAACACTTTTAGAGTCTGTTAAAAAGGTCTTCACATCTTTATGTTTCATATTACTAATTACACCGGTATGAATACGTCCTTTGAAAGCATAAATCGAATCCTCCCAACGCACTCGATGGTTAGCGGTTTCCTTTTTGTTTTCAAGCCCTGCTCCTCTCTCTTGTGATACTTTCAATTGGGTACGCAGGGTTTTAATATTTGCCAATGATGTCAGTAACTGCTGTTTTTTACCAATAAATTTTACCTTTGCCATTGCTTTATAGATTCTACTTATTACAACCATACATAATCGTAACCCTTCTTCAATCCGTTCATCATTATTATGTTGCGCTAGCCCAAGCAGAGCAGCAATATTTTTAACCAATTCGATGAAACGATTTATTTTGATAGCTCAACGTTTTGCAACAAGTAACACACGATCAATTTTTATACTTAATAAAGACTGTTGTGTGTTTTAAAGATAGATCTGCATACCGCAAACTAACTTAAATTAATAATTCTACACCTTATATACATTCGAGACCACACCTGGGTGCACGTGCTTGTGTCAGGTCACCTATAAACAGGCCGCACCTGGCCGTCTAAATGGGAGCCACAGGCCACACTTGGCCGTCTCAGGCCACATAAGGCAATTTCACTCTATGATGCAATTTCACCCTATGAGGCAATTTCACCCTATGAGGCAATTTCACCCTATGAGGCAATTTCACTCTATAAGGCAATTTCACGTTATGTGGCAATTTCACCCTATAATACGCGTTTACTATATTCTGATGGAAATAAATTCGGGGAACTTTACCATTAAAGCACCCACAACCAGACCTAGATCTGATTGTACAAATAAAGGACCAGTTTAATATTATTGCAATATCACAAAAGCTATAAGCAACATCTAACTTTAAATAAATTGTCTTTATACAATGTGAACACCGCCATCCGTTTTCATGTTATAAAAATAAAACCAAAACGACACTACATATCAAAATGATAATTACGTTCATCGATGCATCGTACTTAATTATATAAATAAATGCCTTTACACAATGTGGATATCTCCATCCGTTTTCAAGTTATAAGAAGAAAACCAAAAGGACACTACCTACCAAAATGATAATTACACCTATCGATGCACGTACTTCATTATATAAATAAATGTCTTTACACAATATGGATATTTCCATCCGTTTTCAAGTTATAAGAAGAAAACTGATAAATTGTCGAAAAGTCATATAGAATACCTCGAGGTACAAACTCAAAAGCAACACCAATCAACGCGTCGCATCCAGTCTCGCGTTATAAGTAGATAAGATTTAGTGAAATTATACTATTTCTAATAATAAATAAGACAGGGCTTTTAATCACCATCTTAATTACCATCCTAATCACCATCTCAATTACAATCTTAAATTACAATTGAAATAACGATCCTAATAAAGATCTTGTTACGATTCCTGTTAATTACGATCTTAAATACAATTTTGGATACGAGACTCTGGTGAATGCTGCCTGTTCAAACAATTTGTTAATCTCTGAAAATGGTAAATATTCTATTACGGAAATGAAAAACCTTTCATTAGAATAAACTCACCAATAACGATTTGGATACTAATTTGGTTGGATGTAGACTTCAATTCTTGGGAATACGGAGCACCTGCTGAACCACTTCAGGTTAGATATTTTGATTTGATTTATTTTTAAAAACTGTTTTTATCTCAATAATCATTCAAAGTGTAAGAGCCGACAAATTGGGGTTTCTTGTATAAATTTATGAAAGTAATAAATATCTTGAAACGTTTCAAAAGGTCTCTAAATATAATAAAAAAACTCGTTTTGCTGGCTTGATTTTCTAAAAATCAAACAGATGTAAATAATTTCAAAAGGGAGAAGATATTTAAAAAGGTTGTAAATATTTAATCATTATACTGTGTATTGTAGAATTGCTTTATTTAATTGAATCAGCTAGTCGAGACAAAGAAAATTATAAATTAACATTTCTACAAGTGCTCGAGTAATAAAAGAATAAATCATAGCATAAATATATCTGCCTAATCGTGGGGCGAGAATAACAAGCGTTTTACTTTTCCTACAGGAAGATAACACGACATAAATAGCTCGATCCAATCGTGGGGCGAAATATTAATAATAAATAGGGGCTAACAGAAGTTAACACGACATAAATATGACAAGCCCAATTTGTGGGGCTTAATATAAGGGAAATATCATAGTAAATATATACGCCCAAGCCGCGGGGCGAGTCAACACAACATAAATATGACGCTCATCGTAGGGGCTGCAAATATCACAGCAATATATATATATATATATATATATATATATATATATATATATATATTGGGGTATGTAACTTGCTATCTTCTAAATTACTATCAAGACGCTATAATTACTTATCTAAGCATTAATGATTAGATTATATTATCACTACAATAATTAATATCAACACTAATTTATTGCCAATACTTAATATGTTTTTATAAACATTTATTCAAGGCTTTTTGTAAAGACAAATAAAATAGTTATTTTTAAATTTAGGCTATTTCCTTGAAAGCCTTTTAACCATAGAAAATTTCATGAAATCTTGTATGTTTACAGAGTTAGGTAATAAGCAATACACAATATTCATAAGCACATTTTAATTAAATCCAAGATAAACAAAAGATAATATCACTGTAGTAAATATTCACTTATACAATTTTGAAATGTGTAAAAAGTTAGTTCGGAATGTTATCATCGTTCACACTAAAAGGAACCACAACATAGCGCATGCTTGAAGAAAGTAACTGTTCCAGATAGTTACTTTTGTTTTAGTATTTTTTAGAGTTCTACCTGGCGTTCAGTAGAAAAACATCTGGCCGCTGTCAAACGAGTCGTCCACAAAGTGAAGTCTTCAACTTTCTAAATAGATAAACTTCTGCTCCATTTAATATTTTCAGTTAAAAGCTATTTGACTCTATCAAAAAATTATCCAGTTTTTTGTTATATCAAACGTTGAAAGAAAATTTATGAAGAAATTTACGACATCTGGTGCTTAAGATAAATTTAAAGCATAGATCGTAGGTAGCAACTTGTGTAGAAATAATTGTAGATATTTTCGGAATAAAAATTTAGAAGATACATTTGGATTATAAGTTTGCAGTATAAGTTTGAATTAATAATTTGGATCCTCCAAAAATTAATTGTATTACAAAAATACAAGACACATGTTTCGACGAAACAATCAAAAATTAATCATTTTATCTTACCATCCTAGATTTACAGGACAGGTCGAAATAGGCAAAATTTCATTTACACCCCGGTAAGACATCTATAAAAATATTTTTAATAAAACATTATGCGTTTAGGTAGAAAATACATACCATAATTGACCTCATAGCAATTTCAAGATATGTTTACAATATCGACTTGCTCCGTCAGACAGTCAATTAACAAAAGAAAACGATGGTTACTTGGACGTTATCAGGTAACTAACATAGAAAAAGGGGTTATTAAGGAAACGAATAAAAGACCATCCTGACATAAATTCAGATCCACCACAATTGCGTTTTGAAAAATTTGCTTAAAGGAATCAACCAATCAGAAAATAACTTATATATTTATTTATTTATATAACATACATAAAGAAAAAGTGATGAGTGATTATAAAAATCTCTGTGTCTAGCTTTATTTTCAAATACAAGAGTAAACGTAAATACATATTCGGAATCAAACTTAATTCCAAAAAATAATAGAATGTGCTTTTTCAATAATGTAAACACAAGTACTTTATAAAGTGCGAAGTACGTTGTAACATGGCTAGGCCTCGGCCAAATGACATGTTACAACATATTCAAAACTCTTGTAACTGTCAATCAAAACAATCTGAGGCATAAGATGTCGTCGGGACCTATCAATCACTTTTGGTGTACAAGCGCCTTGCTTACATTCCAATGTAATTATTCTCGTCAACGGCAAACTAATCGGTGCTACAATATCAATGATCTGCCCAACCTTGTCTTACAAAAAATTACTATAGGTAGACGACGGCTTGAAAATATTTTAGAATATTTACGCAACTCAAGACTGTGAAACTTTATAGCATCAACTTGCTACGTACATTGACGTAGCTGGCAAAACAATGCAAGAATGTTCAGGCTCAGTTGGTGGATAGGCAGAGTTATATAACTACTAAAAAAAGAAACCTAAAGAAAAGACCTCCAATAAAAATATACTCGCACTCATTCATAAAACACAACAAAACATACACAAAAAACTTATAATTAAACAAAATATTTACAGGAGCACAGTAGTGCTCAGAAATGAAAACCAATAACTACATTGTAATCCAATAAGAAACCTAAAAGAAAACATTTTCGTTTTCAAGGGCGAGCTGTCGTTTTTACCCTAATTTAAGTACTAAGGAAAGAAAAAACCAAAATTACCCCTCCAAAAACAGCTCTAAAACATTGTCGTATTTCCAGAAGCAACTATATACAATAAATCACGAATTAATTACGTAGCTGAAATTTCTTAATTAACCCGTAAAATATGTTAATAAATAAAGGTTTTCATGAGGACTATCTATCAATTTTTGTATTACATTATGTTACACGTTTCATTGTATTTATTAAGCATACTTCTAAATATTATATGAAAATCTGGAGTGAGTATTAAATTGTTAAAATAATTTAGAAAAAAATTCTTGAATAATCATAGCGTATAACTTCTTTTTACCATACACCAAAGAACGAATCAACACTCATCCCAAAGTCGAAGGTGATCGGTCGCCCAGTAGGGCCAAGGTGACAGAACGGTCCTACCCGCCGAAAGACGCTATAAAACAAAACATACAAGCAAAAATTAGAATCGGTACCAAAGAGAAGTACTTTTTTTTTCATTACAAATACTTACCACACAGCGTGTGCGAAATTTGGGAGAACGGAAACACCAAAAAAAGAAATTACTACGACTACAACGAGCCACCGTAGCTAACTAGTCCTAAAGTCGGCTAAGTCGTAATTTCCGAAGAAAAGAAAAACGGACTAGAAAGCACCTACTACAGGAAGTGTATCGAAAAATATACCAAGTCGACACGAAGACCGGTAGCACGTACAACCAGCCACAGGAAAAAGGAGAGAAATGTGGAACGAAAGAAATGTGGAAAAAAAAATCAAAAAGGAATAACACCAAGCAACAAGTACAAGAACCAAAAAAAACCTCTAAGAATCGCTCAAAAGAAAATAAAAAGAATCCCAGTGTAGTTATGTATGATTATGTGTGTGTGTGTGAGTGTGTGTGTGAGTGTGTGTGTATATGTGTGTGTGTGTGTGTGTGTGTGTGGTGTGTGTGTGTGTGTTGATGTATGAGTATGTGAGTGTGTGTGTGTGTGTGTGTGTGCCGCCTCTTACGATAGGCAGGTCGTACCATGGGGTTATTCTATTCCCGGACCCACACGGATGAAAGAAAAAGAAAGTAAACTCGGCGAAATAGGGAAGTAAATAAAGAAATTGTAATGCCCCGAAATAAAGTCCTAAGGAGAGCAAAATTGGCATAAGAAGTTGGGGCGCGCGGACTAGATATTGGGTTTAAGACGATTGCGCCGCCAGATGGAAAATAAAACAAGATCAAGGACATTAGGACTTTGCAGACGTACATTTTCCGGTTCGGTAGGAGAATAGACTAATGTCTGCCTCTTTTGGGCAGTTTTCTGCCAAACAGGAACAGCAGGGGTGTAGTTGTTGTAGCACGAGGTTTAGGAGGTGGCTAGGGTTGTATAGAAAACTCAAAACGCGTCATAGAAGGACGTTGTTTGTTGTTAGGATTGGTGGTAAGAAAGTCAACGGTAGAAAAGGAAACATCATGGGATGTCAGAATATGGTGCTACAATATGTACGTTAGAGGTCACAAATGCTACCCTGAAATTATTCCAGTTATTTAGATTTATAAAACCTCTTGAACTCAATTATCAAATTAACATTCCTCCATAAGTTGATGTGTTATAACATAGACGGGCTGTAGCTGTTGCCTCTAATTAGTATTCATGTACCGCAAACTGGCGTTAGAAGTAACTCCATTTTTTACTATTGCTCAACTCACACAAATTCAGCGTTGAAGTCTCCACTGAATCCCATGTGCAATAACTTTAATAAAATTTTAGTTGTTTACCATATTAACCACTGTTCGCTAGGAACTATAAAAGCTATTGCTAGTTATCAATTTTAACCGACACGTAAGCGTGAGGTTAATGCTTCTAGAGAAGCCGTTGCCACAAAGAAATTGGGAGAAAAGCCAGCACTATCAGCAACATTAAACAATGTACTAGTTGATTACTTGCCATATATGCTGGTTAAATTCTACGGGTTTACTCGTTTGGATGGCCGTAAAATGGCTTACCAGCTTGCAGTTAGAAATTGCATTGTATAAAACTTTAGTTAGGAAATTACTGGAAGGGCCGAGCTCAAAAGTTATTGTAAGTAGAGGTTTTCAAACTGTTGCAGAGCGTGAGTCTTTAGTTACGGTTATTTGTTCGCAGAGTGAAAGCGGTCCATATATTGTTGTTTATATTCCCTAGGACCAACATGATAAGCGTCTTTATGAGGAATGCTTTACCAGAATGAATTGGGAAAGTTCACCTATCTGATTGGGTTGAATCACACTTTTTCACGGACTAGTTGGAGCCCTTCTTAGAAAAAACAAACCAACCGAGACTTCCCTAAACTGCTATTCCTTGATGATCACTTCTCCCATACATGGAATATTCATGTGATTGATAGAGCAAGAAATAACCATATCACCATGAATCACTGCCTTCACACATTACCCACAAATTACAACCGCTATATCGAACTTCTACGTGTATCCTTAAGACTCCTACAGTTAAAATGTGAGATGCTCCATGAAAGCAAACCCGTTGGACCATATACTTTTGCGAAAGGCCTATCTCCGACCATGAACGCGGTAAATGGGTTTTGTGTAACAGAAATCTATTCTTCGGGAAGGAATATATTTGTTGACCATCAATTTATCGCTAAAGAAGAAGACCTTTTTGCTGTTATAAACCCCCCCGACTTTACCCTAAAGTAAAGAAATTCAGCGCTATTAGGTCTAGGAATGTGACCTGGCATTCTACGAAATCCATTCTACTAATCTATTTATTAGAATTTATTTGGTTTAGTGGAATTTAGGACAACCAAAGCGTAACGAGAGGGAACCCTATCCTGCTGAAAATACAACTTTTGCTCATCCAGTACTATATAACCTTTGCAGTTAACTTCATTTTTTCCAACGACCTAGTAATAAGTCGATCAATAATTTTTGCAATAGATCCATATACAATTCTCCAGTCTGTTGTCAACAAGAATCGACCCAATCATTTCATTAGCGCAAATATTAACTAACATTAATTTTTTAGGATATCGCGTATTGTCTTATTTAAAAATGTAGGGATTGCTATTGTCGCAGTATCTACAATCTGTTCATTCAACTAAAATGTCGCTTTATAGCCAAAGAAAATATGTTTTATAATATTTGGGTATCTTGGATTTTCCTCGACACTACTTCACAAAATTCAACTCTTCTCCCATCACTTTCGCTAAGTTGTAAATAAATTTGCAATCTGCATTTTATATAAAAAACTTGTTTGTCTTTATAAATTTATATAATATATACTAACTGAAATGCATGCTAATTTGGCAATTTTTGGAGCATAGGGCTTTTTTTATTTTATTCGTTTATTTTTTAAATCATACCTTGACCAAAACAAATCCTAGTTTGCACATTCTTCTTTTGCTCTTCCTTTCTTCCACGATCTGTTTGTCGACTTCTATAGTCTATTGCTTTGTCCTGATTGAAAAAGTGTAGTTCTAGTGTATTGTGATGGTTAGACTCGAGTACGAAAATTGAGTATATGTTCTTGCCGCAGGCTAATTTAGGTGTGAGATTTAGTAGACAGGATTTCCTTAAGAAATGTGTTCAGTTACTTTGGGTAGTTTGAAACTAAGAAGGTAATATTTGGGAGAGGGATATAAGGATCGTAGTTAATCGATGTCTAGAGGTTGATCGTGTTTGGACAGGAGTATATGAGATGTACAGGAGTTTCGGGTTCGAATAGCGGAGCGCACGGACAGAATGGGAAAATTGTGAGATTAAATAAATGTAATTTGCTTCTAGGTTTCTGTGGCTGGTCAGAAAGTGGATTGTTGTACTGGTTAGATAGAAGGATATGTTGAGGAATGTTTGAAATGGACTGAAATATTTGTATCTGCCGGAATTAGATAGGGATCTATGCAATGTATAGATTGTACAGTTATGCATTAGAAATTTGGTGTATATAAAAGGTTAGGTGCGGTAGTTGTCGTACATGTAGATCGGGTAATGAAATTTATGGTAGCGTAATTAGACAATACAGTATAGGAGTACGTCTAGAAGCGGAATCAAAGGTAGCGCATATAGGAAGACTACGGAGGTGGTACGATATGCTCTCGAGGCATACAGGAAGAATGGGCGGTTGATGGGATTAGTGAACGTTAATTTGAGGCGGTGGAGGAAACGTTACATTTGATATTCCAATGCTACATCCGAAGGTACTACATTGACCAGGAAGCACTTTTTATAGCTAGAAATTTTGAATTTTGGCGAACCCCCTACTATTCCAAGCAACAAAGTCACCTTTGACGCGCATGACAACACACTGCGACCTGCATTTTTTCTCTCATTCCAACAAGAACAAGTTTTTTTAAAAAATGCTCGCCTCACATTTTTCAAGCGGTCCGTGTCGAGCATCAAACCCAGGACATCGGGTTTAGTAGGCACGCCCAAACCAACTAAACTACGAAGCCGCCTGGTTGGAGGAAACCAGGATTCCGCGGCATATCTAATTATTGGGATTTACTGCGGTTGGATTTTGATAATCTATCGGTGCTGATTTGATTTTTGTTTTAGTGTGGGGTTTGGAAAATTGAGTGTGGTATTTTAAGCGGGTATCAATATGTAGGCTTAGGTAAGCTGCAGAGTGCGAAAATGTTAGAGAAGCGCCTACTCTACGGATTGTTGGGCTTCTGTGTAGATCGAGGTAATCTTTACCGAGTAGCATTTTGGACTTGGATGGTGAGATAGGTTGCCTGTTCAGGAGGGGCCAGGATTCGAGTTTGTTTAGAAGGGTGGAAATAGTATGTTCTAAAGAGGAACGGGAGTTAGCGTAGATGAAGAAAGCTATAAATCATCGATATATGCATAGGCAGATATGTTGTTGAAGATATCGAAATCGACCAGAGGATTTAAAGATATGTTCCAAAGGGTTTTTTATTGCTTCATTATTTTTAACTGATAAAACGATAGGTCTAATTAAACAATTTTATACTCGTTGGAACGAGTTAATTTTTCAATTTTAAATAATGAATCACAAGCTAGTAAGTATAATTTGAAATTTCCAGGAGAGGGTAGCTGAGGTTGAGTAGGTAGAATATAAAATTAGTGCAATATTGTTTTTAAACTTCCCTCTCGTTATTAAACTTACGTATTTTTGTTCAAAATAAAAACTACAAAACTTCGAGAATTATTAAGAGCGCTAGTATTTAAATTAAAATGCAGTATAAATAAAAAAATATTAAATAGATAAATAAATGAACAATGAATTAGTAAATAAATAAATAAATAAAATTTAGTTTATGCTAAAGAGGAGTTGAATCATATTAGTTAAATGATTTTTAAATATATTTTTGGCATCAACCGGTAAGCCGACGTATAGGTCTACTGATCCACTTAAAATTCTTATGTCATAGACTTCTTTATAATCTTATCAAATTATGTCCAAATTGAAGATGCTTAGATGTACTCAGATCATTCTCAAATACTTTTTACATTAAGTGATAGCGCATCTCAAATAGAAAATTAACTGTTCTTAACTAACAGGGTGGCAAATTGGCAAAGCTTCGAAGTCCGACTTGAGGAACTAATCGCACTTTCAGTTCCACTAAGAACAAAAGAACAACTAGGTGACGAAATCGAACTAGCAGCATGGGCAACACACCCCAACTTACCCATATAATAAAAAGAAATAACTGCCCTAAAGAGATCAGAAATCTTATCTCTGAAAAGTAAAAACTCAGACGAAAATGTCAATGGACTTAAGTACCAAGCAATAAAACAGCTCTGATGAACTCAGAATTAAAGCGCAATGCTTAGCGTATCAAAAACGAAGCGATTGGCGACTATTTGAACGATTTAACTAATGATAACAAAACAGCTTACTCGCTATGGAAGGCTGCCAAGCGACTAAAACGACTTGTTTTGCGTCATTTCCCAATCCAAAATGCGGCTAGAAGCTCGGACCGAACCAGTGCCCAGAAAGCATATACGTTTTCAAAACATCCAAATTTTCCATCCAAACGGCGAAGAAATTCATCAAGATTGGACTAAACCAGTACAAGGAGAAGCTAGTATCAGATCCACTACACCAAAGAAGGTCTTAGCTGAAACTGAAACAAATAGCAATCCGAAAAAAAGCCTCTGGCTTTGACCTTATTACTGACAAAGTCTTGAAACAACTTGAGAATTAAAAGGAACAATTCCGGTTTTCTTAAATTCCGTCGTTATATTAACGATAGAAAAAGCTTTTTCATATGCAAATTTGACTAGTCTGGGTATGTGGTAAATTGACACTGTCTTTTCAGGATTAGCTACAATCCAATCATTCATTGCAACCTTGTAAAATGATTTAAATGGACCATACATCGCCACATCTAGAGGTTGTAGCCGATGGCTACAATGAGGAGGAAGCGTTAGCAAAGTAACCCCTACCTCCTTCCCATACATAATGACATCCAAATTCATATGACTCATGATTATCCATTAGCAACAACACAGGTTTTGCTTTACTGGGTTTTACATGCTTTACAAAATGTTTAAAAGCAGGAATAAGTTTGTCAGAAGTCATCCATCCCGTCTTATTGGCTAACCCCAAGCTTCCTGTAGGACAATCTTCAGTCATAAATGACTTAAAATTTACCCTAGGAAAAATAAATGCTGGTGGAATTGACGTGCCAATTGCTGACACAAAAGAAAGCATTGTAACAAGCTGGCCTCTTTCGGCAGATGTGATCAGGCCTACTTGTTTAGTACCTCGTTGTGCAATTACCTTTGGTAGTTCTGTTACTGTTAACAAACCTGTTTCGTCAGCATTATAAATATCTTGGAGAATAAAATGATGTTTGCTTAATACTTCTTGTAAGTTTTTATAGAACAGATCGACAGTATTTTTGTTGAACGCAGACATTCGAGCTAAACTAGTTGGTTCAGGAGACCTCAAAGATAACTCTAGATGCCGTTTCATGAATGCTTTAAACCAGTCGATACCACCCACAACATTTTTTGTTCAATTTCTCTTTGTAAAATTACTGAATAATCATAGGCTAATTGGCATAAATGTTTGCGGGTTAAGCCATAAGCCATTTGTGACGCAATTTTGCAGTATTTAACAAGAGCTAACTCTTCTGCTTTATTAAATACTTTCCTATTCCCAATGTTAGGTTTGTAAAGAAACGACACATCTTCTTCTTTGGCTCGTTCTACCAATCGTGCTAAAAGCTACTTGGCTATTCCATATGTCACAGCTACGCTTCTAATAGATTGTTCTTTTCCTATTACCTCTTACACTGCCCCTTCTACTACTGCTAGAGGCTTCCTTATTCTTCTTCTTGCTGCATTTTCCTGGTTCTCCATGCCCTTAAAAATTAAAAAAAAAACAAAGGTATTGAATGAAGTGAAACTATATTGGTAGGGACACCGGTTATGAAAGGGGCACGTCCCTTTCCTCACTTAGTTTTGTGTCCCTTTCAATACAGAACCCATTTTTACAAACAAAATTGTTTTCTACTATACTAACCTAACTTCGTAGTGAGACGTACACTTTCACTTTAATTGTAATGTTTTAGTATACCAGTATCCAACACTAAGACTGTCTGACGATAGTGAAACTAGCGGCCAAAAGTAGCGGCCGATTCTAAAAGCAGTGATTGTGAACCAGCCACACTCTATAGTATTGTATACTCTAATGTACAAAGACATAACTTTTAACTACGATAGCTATTGAGGCGCGCCTAATTATTGTAGTTATAGTGAAATTCTGCCAATACAACATGATGTCGCTAAAGACACGCTAAATGATGATTCGTAAAGGCACTTATAAATTGCTACTCAAGAATGTAGCTTGCATTGTGCGCATTTCAACCAAGTAAAGTAATGTTTCAAATGGTTCAATGTATTCATATATAATAGCGCAGCTAAATGCTGAGGCGTAGGGATACCGAAAAATATCCGAGGATGTAGCTTGTGTTGTGCAAATTTCAACCACGCAAGATAATGTTCCAAATTGTACACAGTATCCATAAGTGATAGATCAGCCAAATGCTGAGGCGTAGGGATACCGAATAATGGTCCGAGGGTGTAGCTTGCATTCTGCGAAATTCAACCAAACAAAATAATGTTCCAAATGGTTCACCGTATCCATAAATAATAGACAGAAATTTTCGGTATCCCTGCGCCTCAGCCTTTGGCTACTCTACTATTTATAGATACTGTGTACCATTTAGAACATTATTTTACTTGGTTGAAATTCTTACAACCTAAGCTACATCCTCCGGATATTTTTCAATACTTCTACGCCTCAGCATTTGACTGCTCTATTATTTATGGATACGGTGTACCATTTGGAACATTATTTTGCTTGGTTGAAATTCGCACAATGCAAGCTACATCGTCGGGCTATTTTTCGGTGTCCTTACGCCTCAGCATTTGACTGCTCTACTATTTATGGATACTGTAAACCATTTGGAACACTATTTTGCTTGGTTGAAATTCGCACAACGCAAGCTACATCCTCGGGATATTTTTCGGTATCCCTACGCCTCAGCATTTGGCTGCTCTATTATTTATGGATACACTGAATCATTTGGAACATTATTTTACTTGGTTGAAATGCGCACAATGCAAGCTACATTCTCGAGTAGCAATTTATAAGTGCCATTACGAATCATCATTTAGCGTGGCTTTAGCGACATCATGTTGTATTGGCAGAATTTCACTATAACTACAATAATTAGGCGCTCTTCAATTGCTATCGTAGTTAAAAGTTATGTCTTTGTACATTAGAGTATACAATACTATAGAGTGTGGCTGGTTCACAATCACTGCTTTTAGAATTGGCCGCTAATTTTGGCCGCTAGTTTCACTATCGTCAGACAGTCTGTATGTTTTTATTGACCAACGGCATTTTAAAACAGCTAATCAATTTAAATACATTAATCTGTAATGGTTGCCAATTGCGGTGGTATAAAAAATGTAGTGGACTGTAATCTGCATCTGCATGACCGCCGTAAACTGCATAAATCAAAGTTCACTATTCTTGAAGCGTTTTCACCATTGAAAACCTCATGGTCAAAGCACACCGAACTGATTCTTACGGTCACACCCGTTGCCAAGTTAATAATGCTCTGTCTAATGCACGTCTTGAACTGTGTACACGAACCAAAAAAGGCACTCGCGCGCACTCCTTTCAATATCGAAAGAATTATTATATAGAATAGGCGAAAGGAACTTTGATAATGTAAATATCAAACCAGAATAATATAATGTGATCATATGTCACCAAAAATGCTATAAAATGCATAACAAAAACGTTCCACGAAAAACAAACAAACAATTATGTACACAAATTAGAAAAAAACATCAAAGTTTACTTTTATGGATAAAAAAATATAAACACATGTTATTTCACAAAATGAAAGCCATCTGCCATATTTTTTGTTGAAGACATCTGTAGTACAATTCCGTTCAAGGACTGTTGTTATTTTCGCGGGGGGGAGAGGGGGGAGCTCATTTCCTAGCTACGCTACTGAGTGAAGTCCTTAGATCTGATCACTGTCCTATTTCGTTATTCTTAAATATTTAGGTTAAACATATGGTATTCTTTATAGTTGTGTTTAGACTTTAGACCTCAATTAAAGGAACCAATACAGCACATAGGAAATCATGCTACTGATACAGTGCATTTACATTTCCAATGCTCCTTCCGAAGGTAGTACATTGGCCAGGAGGCGAATTTTTTGTTTCCTGGAAATTTAGAATTTTGCCGAATCGTTGCCGTTCCAGGCAAGGTAGGGATCTTTAACGTGCGTGACAACATTCACACACGGTAACTCCATTTAACCTCTCATCCGAACGAGGGTGTAGTTTCTGTGAAAAATGCTCACCTGCCATTTTTCAAGCAGTCGGCCGTGTCGGGATTCGAACCTAGGACCGTGGGATCCGTAGTCTTACGACTACATACTACTGATACAACAAGTTGTATGTTAAATATATTAATGTAGAATGGATAAATCAACAAAAATTACTTTTAAAATTGCTGTACCTTTTTGGTTGAGTGTAAAAAAATACAATAGCGTCATTCTGTTAAGCAACTGTGACTGTGAACATATTGTCAAACGCATATAAATCATATTGTTATTTTAATCATAAGCATGCGTCAAACCTTCAACAATTCTTTAAAATACGTCAGATTACAACTTTTCTGGTTCCTATTCTAGTATTTTCCTTTGTATTACAAAATCAGTGGCTTATAATTAACCTTAAATTGCGTTTAGAAGAAACAATTGCTTATACTCTGTGGGGGAATTACTTGGTCTAGTTTATCCTACCAAAAACCACATGATTGCTTCTATTACTTCTTTCAACAATAGATGATATTACGATCACATGCTAGCGTCTGAATAATGTAACCACTGTTACTAAATACTGACGCCCCCGAGTAAAACCCAGAAGATATTCTGTTTCTTAATGATAAGAAAAACGCCCCCTATATATAATTTCGTTTATCAGAAGTATTTTTCTGGCAAGTATAATTACTATCTAATGACGATTATTAATGACACCCGAACTACTTGTACTCAAAGTGTAGCTAAAGCATATTATTAACATATCATAGTTCAACGATCGTTAAAAAATGTAAGGACAAAATAGGCGCACTAAAAGTACCTAAGATTTCCCTTACACGCCCGCATTAATTTGAATTTCTAATTTAACCGATAATGATAGTAAAACCTACTTACACTTGTAAATAAGTCTCTTTAGATAGTAAACATTCTTTATACGGCAAATTATTAGTTCGTATTTAAATTAGGTTTAGCGTTAAGGTTCCGCTTCAACTTATCACCTTGTAATTTAAGGGATTTTGGACTTACGGACTGCAATCCCTCCAAATGAATTCTTGTTCATGAATGTCTAGTTTGACAACGTGCTTAAAAATTTTTAATTGTAATATCCGAGTACACGGTGTTCGTGTAACACGGTCTATCCCGGTGGTTCCTACAGGCACCCAAGAGTACTTGTGGCCGCCGATGGACGTCTGTAGCCAATTAAAATTGATTTGGGTGTGCGTGAACGACATCAGGAGGTCCCTACATTTACTTTCCAATGCTCCACGAAAAAAGTATTACATTGGCCAGGAAGCAAGCTTTTTACATGGAAATTTTGAATTTTGCCGAACCCTTGTCATTCCAAGCAAGGTAGGGATTTTTAATGTGCGTGACAACACACACATGAGACCTACATATTATCTCTCATCCGAACAAGGGCATATTTTTGTGAAAATGCTTGATTAACATTTTTCAAGCGGTGCATGTCGGGAATCGAACCCGGACCTTGGTCTTAGTAGTTACACGCAAACCAACTAAGTAATGAACTACCCGTCATGAGGTCCACGAAGTGATATAAAGTAAAATGCTTGTGACCCATCTTCATTATTATAAAAGTTAGGACAAATAACAATAAATAAAAAGCAGGACTAAAAAATTGACAGGTAGAAAAAATACAATTCCAGCGTCTAGTGGTGAAAAAATAGGTTTTTGTCTGGGAATGGGTTCAATCAACTTTGATTTTAATGACTTACGGCTAAAAATGTCACAAAGTTAATACACTAAACCCTTTAGAGATTAAAAATCGCCGTTTTTTATTTATGTAATAAATTATTTTAATTATATTTTTATTATGACGTGAGTTACATATCCCCCAAATTAGAATATATAGGTAATCAAATGGAATTCTTAAATCTTTAGTTATATTGTTACAATTTATAATTGATGGACATACTACAAAAAGTTAATGGAAGTTCATAAACCAGACATGACAACGGATGTGAATACTTTGTATTTCAGACGTATCATGACACTGCAGGTGCAGGTTACAATAAACTATAAGAAACTTATTGTTAGAATTCAGATTACTAAGAAGTAATACTTTGTATTGAATAAAGAAATAGTGTTAAGTACACTTTTGATGATTGTTAATTGTGCTTGGACGTGATGGCGTAGCTAGGTGATGTGATGGTAGAGTCTTTAGTAGCGAGAGGTGGTACTTAACTCAGATCCTAGGGACCAATTTGTAACGGGCATTTTTATAGTTCTAACATTTTACGCTTTGATACTCAATTCGTAAGTACATTCCTGCAATTACTAGTTCTACATTTTATATTTATTAACTCGTGTGTAGTAATTTAAAGATAGATAAATTGAAAATGATAAACCGCTGTAATTAATTATTATATTTGATTGCGGCATTCACGTTTTGGATGTTCCTGATGTTATTAACAAGCCTAGATAAGATAGGATAAGCGGTTGTAATGGAACGACTTGAATAAACAGACGAGGAGTCGTGTTTTGTTCTTCATTGCGAGATACTAAGTACGTTAAAAATACTGTTTCCTCTTTGCTGTGACTAGTGAGAATTAATGCGGGATTTAATTTTTCGTATTGTTCATGTACGAGCACGGCATGATTTTTTTGTTGTTTTCTTGTGAAATAAAAATTGTATATTAAATGTACAAAAGTGTTTTTACGGAACCTTTTGACGGACGTACTTAAGTGTTTTTACGGAACCTTTTGACGGACGTACTTAAGTGATACACGTGCTTTACCCATTCTGGTTCTTTTTAGTTGTTTTGTCTTTTGATATTAAAACTGTGTGTGCGATCTAGTTTCGCGGTCCTTTTCTTTTCGGAGTGGCGCATACTTTGGATTGTTTAAATACAGTGATACTGTAGTCTCCGAATTTTCTAACAACAAAGAATCTAAAATAGATCATTGCTTGCGCAAATTTCGTTATTTGTGAAATATAACAGAATACCGGCTTACAAAGGTATTGGTTGAAATTTCTCACTGCTTTTTGGGATGTTTATGAAAATAATATACCTTTGGTCCCAGTTGAAATTAAACTAGTGCTTCAGAATATTTCGAAATTATTGTCTTAGGAAATAGAATTACCAAGAAATTTATCAAGGCTACATAGTCCCTACGCGTGATAATGTCTGCTGCTAACACCGTTGAAATACGTGATGTGATTAGTGTAACGTGTGATAAGTTCCATCAACACCCTCACAGTCAAGGGTGAAGTGCTTCGTTAGTACAGGACATCGTTGAATCCCACACTTCGGTTGCAAGGAAGCGTTGCTGAAGGACTTTTGTAAGTTGAACTATTTCCTACTGGTTATTACTTTCAATATCTATCTGTTGCTTTACCATATCTTTGTCGTTCTGATACCTTTTACAATAGACTTGCATGCTACTTTAAAACATACAAAAAAAAAGACAGAAAGAAAAATTAATACTACTAAATTACTCATACCCATTGTGTCTTACCTATTTATTTACTGAATTACTCATATCAATTGTGTCTTACCTATTTATTTACTGAATTACTCATATCAATTGTGTCTTACCTATTTATTTTTTTTTTACATTTTGTCTGATTTATGTTTAATTGGTGTGTGAGGAAACGTTTCTGCTACTCCCCAATATTACCTCACTTTGTACTAAAAATTTTTATAATGCTTTTATCGTGATTATATTATATAGTTTATCTAAACAGTTTTATTTACATTCTACAAAGTGCTGAATAACTGAGACTTTTCATTGCTGCTATGCTTTTTCTTTATTTCAGGTTGGCAGGACTAATTTTTTTTTTATTGCAGGTTTGCTATTTTAACTTTTTTTATTGCAGGTATTGTTACTAATTCCTTACAGCCCCGTACGTTATATGTTGGTCTGCTTTCTATAACCCCCCTAATCTCCGATTGAGCCCGGTCATTTCTTTGATTTTCTTGGTGTTGCGCTCGGCTACGAGTAAACGTAACATTTTTGGCGCCCAACGTGGCTGCCGCAAAAAAAAACGTAACATAGTAACAATAGGAGTAACAAAACGACGAAATCAACAGCAGTATTTAATAAGAAATAAACTTAAAGCTACATGACATGTTAATAAAAATATGAAGCGGTACAAGAATTAGACAATTATAATAATAAAGAATTACTTACGTGACTATCTTGGTTAAAATGTTTCAACAACCATAAAAGATTAAGACACCATTTTTAGTGTTGGCTCTGAGCCGACTTGCTCCAGAGCCAGGGATGAACTAGGGTCATACTCATACACAGACTACTCAACTATTTTGGTGCTTCGTCTTTTATAACTGCTGATAACAAGAAATGGGTTTTCTGCCGAAGGTTGTGGCAGGCGATAAAAATGTATGTTTAATGGTTGTAAGTCTAAACTTCCCTGAGTTCTAGGACATCTAGAGAAAAACTAATTGTGGCTGTTACAAAGTAAAGACACAGTAAAGTCCTGATCAAAAGATTAAATATACAAAAAGATAAGTGTGGTGAGGTAATTTCAAGAGCATGACATTTGATAAGCATGTTGCAAGTTTTCCTAGAGCAAAGGATGTGCGGCTTACTGATTGTGTTACAATGTAATGTTTTAACAGTAATCTAAAATAACGGCTTTGCTATATACAACATATGCCCCGCCTTTAAAAATTTTGAACCCCAAATTTAAAAATTAAAAAAAAAATAAAAGTTGGAAAGAAAATATAAGGAGTATGGCAAGGAGGCAATTGTATATAAGAAGGCGTTTACATCAAAATAAATCAAATCAATTCAAAGCAAATGGTCACTGCAAAAAAAACGTAAAAAGAAATAAAAAAATTAAAAATTTTAAACATAAAAGAATTATATAACTTAAAGGTGCTGTCAATGTTGATACAGGTTAAAGTATTAATCGAACATAATTTTAAATTGATTAAACGTAAAGGAATTAAATGCTGTTTAAAAACTTAAAATAACTAACAATATAAATGTAAAAGTAAAAAGTAAAACCTATCGAAATATACATGAAGTAGAAATATATAAATGAGTACAAATACAAAATACTTAAGATAAAATACAATTCTATACAATATACAATATAATATAAAAAATAAAGTAAATAATAAAGTAAACAAGTAAACAAGTGGTAAATCAGAGCAAGCGTATAAAGGCGTCACACAAAAAATAATTTAAAATGTCAATGCATAATGGCTTAAAGGTTAACAGATAAAAAGTTCATACAAAAAGTCGGTGGTGCTTGATCAGGGCACGCTAGTGACAAGAGGTAGAAATGGTTTGCTAGTGACTAAAGAAGTCTCAGGATCATTGCAGCTGTTGAATGCAAGCAGTATGTGTTGCTTGGTATTGATGAAACGATGTTTGTGTTCACATAAGTTGAGAAAAAATTGAACGTTGGTTGGTGTAGTATATAATTGGTTCCATATTGTTTAGGTGAAAGCACTAATTCGTGATTTTGTTCCAAGATAATAGTCCCAATTAGTTCCAAAACAATAGTTTAAGAACAAGGAAAGATTGTTCGACTATAGTGTGTAGTCGTAAGGAAGATGTATCCATATCCATAAGGAATGGGAGTTTATGGAAAAGGAAAATAAGTTTATTGAAGAGGAAATAAGTGCTTCTTGTGCTTATAAAAGGTGTGCACTATCTCAGTAGTGGCTCTATACAGCTAGGAATGATGAAGTAATCATTGGACCATGTGTCTTCGAATAATTGGATGTAGACGTAGAAAAGTGAAGTCAAGTGTTTGCAACCACTTAATATCATATTCAGTGTCCGATGTTTTGCGTTGTTTCGCATTCATAAGTTCTGGTAAAACAGTGTATAGTCCAAAGTGAACATAAAATGAAACAAGTCTATGTATTGGATTATAGTCAGCAATATAATATCCAATTAAAACCAGTAATCATTCAAAATCAAAACTGCATCATTTTAGTGCTGATGTTAGGTTAGAGTTTCATGACTAAGTCACTAATATTAGTAGTCTTTGCCATTCTTTAGCTATTCGCTATTTATTGTGACTTGCTGCCATTTAGACTGCGTTATCGCATTCTCTGATTTGGTTGACAAAAAGTGTGAGATCTCGCAAAAAAGAAATTGAGGGGATTTAATAAATAATACAAATTAGTGTCGTAAATAAAATAAAAATAAGAAATTTCTTAAATGCGAACATAAACAATAAATTGTATACAAAACTTTATAAAGTTTCTTAATAACTAATCGCCGGTTCAAATCCTGCTGTCAACGAAAAAAAAAATTGGTTCGATGTCAGTTGGACAAGAGTATCCAACATAAAGAAATGTGTGAATAATAAGTTCCAGTCAAACTTCTTAAATACATAATGACGTACTAGTCGTTTAAAGAAATTTGGTTGGAACAAGCAAAATCATCTGAGGTAATTATTCATAATACTTAGTCATCCGGAGTTAATACTTTCCAGGAAAAATAATATTCAATAATATATAAATGAAATCTAAAATCACTTAAGTTTGTGCCATATTAAAGTAAAATGTTAATGTAGAATGAAAATTAGTTAATTGTAATCCACGTAAAAAGGATTAGGGACGAAAAGAATTGTCGTTGTTCTAATTCCTAGTTAAGGTAAGATTATTTTTTGTTCTATATTTAGTATCGACGAACTATGGTAATCATTAAAAAAATTTGTATTTTTTTGGTGATGTTTTATATAGAGAAAAATTATTATGACTCAGTCGGAGAAAGAGCGGAGTACGTCAACGTCTCGTTGCCCCATTGAGTCTTACAAATTTTCAATAAAAATAGCACGCGTTCAGTACGTATGTAAATTAAAATAAAATTCAAAAGGTAAAGCAAAATGTCTGTTTATAAAATCATCAAAATAAAATTGAAAAGTAATGACTTTATACAAAAAAATTAGGTGTCCTCAATATAAAAAAAATAATTGTCAGTGAATGGTTTATTTAGTTAGGTAGGACTTTGACAAAAGAAAAAGAAGATTCGATATTACTATGATTTCGGCTTAACATGTGTTAACCAATGATTCCAAAGCTGTTTAAATCCGAAGAAGTTGACTAGGTTTCTCCAGTAGTTAAGGTTACTCAAAATTAGAGTCTGGAAAGGTTAGCTAGGTCTTTCCAGCCTTGGTATTCATGACCGTATAAAATAAACAATATCTATATAAATAAAAAAAAATAGTTTAGACTTTTCAAAATCATGTTAACTGTCAAAACGTTTTGTCAAAAAAGATAAAAGTCGTAGTTGGTAGATCATCATCATTTTGTTTTCGACCTTATTTAAGGTCGGTTTGGCGCAGTTCTAACTTCTTTTCTATTCTGTGCTAATCTAAAAAGCTCTACATACCCTTCACAACCTAAATTTCTAATAATTTGACTAATATAGTTTGGTCTAGGTCTTCCTATATCCTTCTATCTTTTTCCTATCCAGCTGACTCTACATAGAAATTAGCAACCTGATGGAGTTGGTAGATAATACGTAATAATTGTATCTACAATGCTTTAACCCTTGAGTATGGATAACTTTACGAAATTAGTTATAAAAAGATAATTTTCTGACAGTGTCCGTAAATTTCCTTTTTGGAATAATAACTGATTCCAATAAATGATAAATTGGCTGTGCTTATCAATGGCTAATTCTTACATTAAAAAATTAAAGAAACGTATCTCCATTAGAGAAATTAAAATGTAACTTTAAACTTTTTAAGAAGTGATTTCTGTTCAAGCAGTATCTAGTGACTGTTTGTCAGAAAGTGGTTTTCCAAATAAATTATTTTATTTTATTTTATTCTATTTATGCAGGTATAATTATACTAACATGGTTAATCTAAGAGTTTGGTATTCAGGTAAAAAATTCTTGTAAAACGATTATATTAATAAAGTGTAATGATAAGATGGAAGTAAACAACAATATTTAATGACAACAAATGAACATGAGATCTGCAGTTCCCACAAGCAATGTAAGGGGCAGAGATAGCATAAATACCCTCAGGAACCCAAGATGGCCAGTCAATCTCGAGCTTCACGACTTTAACATTGTTGGTTATTCAAGCTACTCAATTTAGTTTAATTAAGTAATTAGTGAAAAGTAACTTTTATTATTTGTAATTGTTAAACGTTAATGAATATAACGTAACCATTTGTTAAATCCAATTGTAATTTCAGTATAAATTAAAATACACTTGAAAGATGTGTAAATTTGGAAATAAAGAGTTTTTAAAAAAGAAGCTCCCAAAAGCCCAAAACCTATCTGGCGCGGACGGTAGGATTCCAGAAGGGCATCAGAAGAATCCAAAATCGAGGAAACCGGTGGTCTTGAATTTCTATTCTTCATGTGGAAGAACAAACAAAAAATTGGACAAAGTACAAGAATAGACAAAGTCTAATAACAAAAGTTCATTTTATTTTCCTAAGCATTATCAACTAAATATTGATATTAGTTAGTAAGAAACAAAAATTTTTATTTACAATCTTATTATCGCAATTTTATCATTTCTGAAAAGAATTTACTCAGGAAACTTATTTTAACAAAGAAATTTTATAGACGCATTTAAATGCACAATTTATTACAATTTATTACGACAAATAAAACAATTTATTCAGCAAAGTTTAAAGCTTTAGAGTTTAATTAGAGCGCAATTTCTTGTGCCATTTTATTACAGCGATTATTACTGAAACGATTTATTCAAAATTTGTCTCTCATCACATTTTATAAAGTTCTATAATTAAACACTTTCAGTGCAACAAATTAACGAAGGTGTATAATTATAAATGCATTTTATGTACTTTATCATTGTAACACTTAATGAAATAATTATTCAGCGGAAGTCTGAAACTGATGTAATTATGGCCAAGGTTACTATAATTACACACAACATACGTGAAGATAAGTGATTCTTTAAATAACTCTATACAAACTCAACTGAAATAACTTAGAATTAATTTATTAGAAAAATAATGAACGGAGACAATATAAAACTCTACCTCGAGTTGATTCCACTATATGACGAAAGCAAGCACTAATATGAATCTTCGTCACCGCTTGCGGAATATTTTTAAAATCCTTTTATAAACCCCGACAGCGAACGCAACGTTTTACCTTTATGCTTGCTAATCAGCAAACTAACCGGCAGAGCATTAACTTTGATTGCAAGTAGCGACGGTCTCATCAAATGGGACGATTTCAAACGTATATTAATTGCATATTTCGGCCACCAAAGGAATATCAAATGTCTTGTCCGCGATTTAATAAACTTATGGATGGAAACTAACCAATCACCCTATCAATTCGGTATAAAATGTCAGGACGTACGAAGTTTAATTTTGACCAAGCTAAAAATTGAAGAACCCGACCAAAAAATACGATTACTGAAGACGAAGATGTACGACGAAATGGCTTTAGACACATACATCAATGCCTTGCCTGAACGTTTATCAGACAAAATAAAATTCCAACATCCCCAAAATTTAGAAGAAGCAATGAACATGATGGTAGAGGAAGCGAACGTTATGTACTACAAGAATAAAATATATAACTCTAACGCAAATAAAAATTACGTACCCACGAAAACAATACAAGCGACGAGACAAATACTCACACAACCGAAATTTACACCATTTAACGCACAAATAAATCAACCACGAATTAACAACCCGAACGTTAATAACACAAACTTACACAATCAATTTAGACAATTTCCAAGACCAAATTCAAATTATACAAAACCTACATTTATACCAAGGTTTAATCAAAACGTAAATCAACCAAGGCAAACATTGGGCGCAAACCCCAACAAAAACACCGATGACAAATAACATCAACGACCCCAACAGTTAATACAAACCAACTCCCATGGACACTTCTTCTGGTAACACTAGACCGTATACTAAAATATCGCAAATCAGACCCAACTATAACCAAAAAAAAACCTCACTTTCAAAGAATTATTCCACCAAGAAATAGAAGATTTTGACAACCCGCGCGCGAATAATAACGCCACTTCAAATAGAGACGATAAAACAAACTGCGAATGCCACAACCCTTATGAAAATTACGAAGAAGACAACGAGGAAAACGCGTGCTCAAATTTTCAGTTAGATCAATTCAAATACGACCAAACGTAATTAATTTAAATAACATTAATCAACAAATTTTATCTTATATAGAAGTACCTCATGCAGAACTCAAATTACTAATCGACACAGGATCTTAAAAATTTTAATTAGCCCCAAAACCGTACAGAAACATTATTTAGATTTTGCAGAAAGAGAACTTTTCAAAATCAAGACAGCCCACAAAACGACATTACACCAATTTATAGCGAACATACCTTTACCGTAAACTTTTAACGTAAAAATGAAATACAAATTTTGCATTTATGAATTTAACGACAAATACGACGGATTAATAGGCATGAATCTTCTAAGTAAATTAAAAGCAAACATTGACATAAAACATCGATTATTAAGAACGAAACACGGACAAATTAACATTAAATTCCAAAACAGTAATATTCAAACCAATCAAAAATACACCATCGTACCCAGGACAGAAAAACAAATAAAGTTTTAGTCAATTTAAAAAGCGACGCAGGAATTATAAATCACATGGCATTTCAACCCGGAGTGGAAACACCCACAGCATTAGTACAAATAAAAGACAATTACGCCACTACAACAATTTTAAACTCAAGCGATTACCCCATTGAACTATCATTGATAAATCCCCTAGATATAAAAGAAGTAAACTTTAGCGAAATGGAAATCGTCAAAGACTCAAAAAACCATTTCAACCCTACAGAACATGACAGAATTTTTAAAAAGAAGTCCCCAAAGGCCCAAAACCTATCACGTGCACGGGAGAACACGCAGTCAATAAACCATTTTAGGTTCAATACCACTTTTAGAAGTCTGCATATGTATACTTATAATGACAAGGACATAATAAAACCATCATCAGGCAGCAAACACCAACACTAGGTCGTCAAGATACAAAAGTTGATTCGAAACTAAATCGCAATTTTATAAAGATTTAGTAAATGTTATAAGCAAAATTAATTTGTTTGAAATAACTCCATTCTGATGAGGTCGAAAAGGCCGAAACCGGCCAATGGATGTTTCTTACCCTTATGAAGCAATCTAGATACTGTTTTGTTAATGGTTACGTAAATATAAGTTCGATTTGTATAGGTCAATTTGCTTGTATGCTTTTTATAAGAGAGTATTTACGAATACATTTTATTTCATTATACACAAATTTAATTTGCGGGTTGCAAATATCTTTTCTTTTTATATGAAAACGATTTTGCCTTGTTGGGCAAGAAAACGTGCGACACTACGAGATGGTTTGTTATTTATTGTAAATAAATTTTGCTTATAATATTCCTAATATCCCAAATTGCTGAACATGCTTGTATGACCATCTATACAACTACAATTTAGTTTCGAATAAACCTTTGCACCTTTGTGACCTAGTGTTGGTGTTTTCCACCTAATTATTTTTTATATCTTTGCCACCATACAAAACTTCCTTCGGTATATTAGTAATTACTTCATAATGGTGTTAGAAACTACTCCATTCTAATGAGGCTCAGAAGGCAAATAGCGGTTAATAGATGTTTCTTCCCGTTAGAAGCAATCAAGTTATTGTTTCGTTAATAGCTAGGCGCACGCAAGCATTAAAACTATATATAAAAAGTACATGTTAAGTAAAACAAACATTTTATAATTACTATAGATTAATATGGAGAGCTTAGAATCTTTACCAGACCTTTCTTATCTGAGTCACACTATGAACAAATTATTAAAAATAGGATTGATAATTGCAATAATCTCTTTTACCTCCGAAAAGGGACAGAAGTGTAACTGATCAGATACCCCTTTATAACTTTTGATAATGGTCAAACTAATCGAATGCAACCGCAAAACAGGCTTGCAATATCCATTTATAGAAAAATATCTATATGCCACCACTTTATGTAATTTAACTTACTTAAATTAATTATTGTACACAAATCTCCTTCAAAAGATTTAACCAAATATATATTTGCGTTTTAAAAATAAATTCTTCAAACTAAACTCCATCGTAAAATCCATTCTTTCCTATTTTATGGGGTATTGATGTCTGCCTTCATTGTATGGAAATAATAATATTTGGTTTTATACGTCAATCGTAATAGTTCATTAAATTTAAGAACACGTCGTCTTGACAAGTATAAAATATCTACGTAAACGTACACGCAATGTTACTTTTATTACAGTTTGTAATTTATGAGCAAAACTTATCGTTGGCTAGTACTTTATAAACACGTCGACTGTTTGTAAACGACCATTAGTAATCAACTGACCTGGTTTTAATTATTACATCGCCTTTTATACAAAAAGATTAAGTTCTGTAATCATCTACACTGTTCCTACAAAATTGTTATTAGCGGCTATCTTACGTTATCTAAATTGGCTGATTCATGAGGTCAGAAAAGTATTACTATATGTGGTGGACAAGGATGAATGTAAAATACTCATTCGTTATCGCTTCATCATAATTTATAGGCCATTAATGTCTTATCGCGCTCTCACTAATTGGGCTGTTCATTCATAGTGCTTGTTACCGTACAAAATAATTGCATGTCATTTGTGATTGATTGATTCACGTTACTGAAAGAATGCATCTCGAATGATCTAGAAAAATTTAAGTCGCTGGGTTTAAATTTACGTTTCGCGTTCAATGCTTTTACAAAAAAGAACTCAGAGTGGGTTTTAAATAAAATTTTTATATATCCGAAACGCGTTTTTAAAAAGGGTATTTAATACTTCTTTAGGAGGACGTATATTAGAACTAGTTTTGCGCGTTCTTTTACCTAAGACGTGTTTTAAATGGGTTAAATGCAACGCGTTTTGAATTTCATTTCAATTGCGACGTACTTATTTAGAACGTGTTTTTAAAAATTGTACTTTATTTTATAATTAAACAAACGGATTATCCAGCCTACGTAATATTTATTTCAAACGTGTTTTGAGTGGGTTTAATATACCAAAATTATACTAAACCAATCGCACTAAAATATTATACAGGGTATGCTTAACAAGGAATGATTCGCTTCTTCACGGATTTCACATACGTGCTAAAAAAATACCATTATAATTAGCTTATCTAACTGGAGTATTTATTATATAGGGTTGTTTACAGAATATTAAGTATTTTAAGCTTTTGATTTCTTCTGACTTTGGCTTGTTTTATTCACAGAATACGGTGCTCATTGAACCTTTATGGCCTCCTTGTCACATTTAAATATATATATATATATATAAAGAATAATTAATTTATATATATATATATATATATATATATATATATATATATATATATATATATATACAGTTCATTATTTGCACACTCCTCAACATTTCAGATTCACAATATTTTCATTAAAAATATTCTGAATAATTCAAATATTTTTTTTATTATTATGGTTATTATTATTAAGGTCATCGTAGTTAATCAATGACGCTAAGGACTCTAACCTCAAAGTTGTTGAAATTAAAGTATCCTTTTCTAATAAATTTTATACATAAAAAGAATTAAGAACTTATTCTAGCTTAGTTTACTTAATAATATACCAATTGAGTTTCTAGGTTTGGAACAAATTTGTACATGCGGTTTGAATCGTTAAATTCTTATTTATGGCTACCTGTCTTTGCTTATAAAATTTTCGTTTCCCTTGGAATTAACTGCATTGAAAACTTACTAGGTTTATTTCAAATTTTAATTAATTTTCCATGCGTCCAAGTATGCGACTTAGAAATCGCATTTATTAATAATAAATTAAATTAGCTTGTGCACTAATATTATTTACATTTATTCGTCGTTGTCTTCTTTAAAATAATTATGAATGATTCATTACTTATTTTCCAACTTCTATGTTACAAAATCTTGAAGTTACTTGTTCGATGCCATAGGAATGAACCAATGCATGAAATAATTATAAAATACTCGAAACTTGCAAGTTGCGTATCGCAATAATGAATAACCACGTTGTAATTCATTTCCGTTATATATAACAAATAATCTTAATACGTAATCGTTCTTTAAAGTTCTTGAACTATGACGCGTCCGCGTAATGCAATAATCCACCGCGATTTCGCTTTCTTATCGCTAATGAACTGTGAGTCTTAAAAATTTATAGCGCTAGTAAAAAACTTCCATTCCTTGCCAACGAAAGACACCAACCGCTGCTATCTCTTTTCTACTGCTTTTGTACTATAATTAAAGCTATTCAACGCACTATTTTATTCATTTTATGGCCTTCCTGTAATAGCGCTTTTTTGAATTGGCGTATATTTTTGATAGAAAATAACTAGCTCGTTGACGTGTATCATTCATGAATTTTTCGAACTCTCTCGAAGAAAATGCCGTATTTTCATTAAATAGAATTTATTCTAGAATTGTTTCGAAATGTGCTTCTTTGAAATATGGCTAATCTTTATTAAAAACTCAAAATCCCATTTTTAACGAGAATGAATACTTTATGGAACTTGGTTTACGGAATTTTTAGATAGTAATTATTTACGCACGGTTGAAATAAATCAACGAATGCTAATTTTAAAATTGGGCTTCGTTCTTATGATTTGTAAATGCCGCAAGATCTGTATTTTTAGGAATTAATATTTACACACGGATTTTATCAATGGATGCTTAATAGGACTACATTCTTGTGCTTTATTTTGCACCGTAATGCATTAAATATTTTTATACGGGGTAAAATTAAATATTGGGAACTTTACTTTTCTCCATTTTGGGTGGGTTTTCTGACAGAATTGGTGCTCAATGCCCTCTCGTAACCTCATTATCACATTATATATATATATATATATTGCTGTGATAAAGGATTGTTTAGGGGTGTACCGAGTAGTAAGGGTAGTGTAGTAACTGTAAATAGCAATAAAAATCAGAAATTCCATTTATTTAGCAGAAAAATAAGTAATTTGTACATTATGTAAATAGCAAGCATTTAACACCCTGTATATAAACCGTAATTAACTTTAATCAATGCCAGTAAGCATATCTTTCAACAATAGAACGCGTATTCAGCAGAGAAATAATCGTATATGTAATTAAACTATGTTGAGAGTTGTTTTAACAAGTTTATAAAATAAAGACGCAGAAGATAAGAGAAAACCTAATAAATCCTCATGCAATTACGCTGTAATAAAGAAGGAACAATAAACGCTTTAATAAGAAAACGCACTTTCAAATATCAGTTTAAGCAAATACATAAACGAAAACAGCGATCGTGTTACATCATTTATTTTGTACAATTTTCCAAAAGCTTTATCTATACAAAACAACAGACATAAGTTGAAAGTCCGGCCACGATAACAATAGCAAATAACAGTATCATATGAGAATCCAAAAGAGTTTCATCAGAAAACAGCTTAAAAATACAGGGAATATTAAAGACAACGTGGTTGGTTGCAACAACCTGTAAAACTGCTTAGAAAACCAATTTAAAGGTAGTGGGAAAAAGCTATATAACACCCACCGGTGATAAGGCAGAGCAGTCTCAACTTGAAGCACGTCGACTTTACAACACTTTTAATCAGAAATCTACGCGTTAGATAAATAAAATTTATATTATGGTGAAATAGTGCTGTGCAACAATTGCGTTAAGAATACATGAAGAGTTTTTGCCGTTTTTTTAGAAAACGTGAGTAGAAATTGGGTAATTAATTTAAATTAAAGATTTATAATGATATAGGGCTTCTAATCTGCGTCGAAAACAATTCTATAATCTGCGTTGAAAGAAATCTAATTCTAATCTGCGTCTAAAACAATTATAATCGAAGATACTAAGTCTGGTGTTTAGAAATTCATAATACTAAATTGGTATTTAAGGCGTATTCAGAGAAATATTGAATAAAGCACAAGGTGATTTTGGAGACAAGGGGTAACAGTACTTAAATATTGGTTCAACATATGTTAAGGAGTACAAAGCAGGGCATTGGATTCAATTGAAGATAATGAGGGGATGTTGATCCACAACACGAAACAAATCAGGCCAGACCTACCTAGTTTTAAGGAATCTTTTCTAACTTAAATTTTAACATTGAATATATTAATTTTCTCACTAATTTGTAAAGAGTCAATAAGGACATTGAGTACGTTAAAACTTATGAAATAATCATAAAAAGGTCTCGAACGTTTCATATTATTTTGTAAGGGGTGTTGTATTTGGTAACTTTATATTAAAGTAAAAGTATAGAAATTTTGAGATAATTAATCTATATTATATTAATTGATTGAAGGGTGTATTTAAAGAATTACGAAAATTGTAAAGTGTAAATATTATTTTCATTATATGAATGTTGATTGACTTCGTTTTATCAATTCAAACAGGTAATCATAAAGGGGTGAAAGAGAATTGATCATCGTAACGTTCGCACTCTATGTAAATTAAAAAGGGCTAGCCGTGGCATAATAAAATTAAAAGATTAAAGTAAGGGAAGCACAGAGAGATGGTGTTCAGTTGGACGTTTAGCACATCGGTGTACGGTGTTATCATCTATATTTAAATAACGCAACAACGGGGATAAATACATAGTAATATATATACATATATATATATATGCCCAATCGTGGGGCGGAAATAACACAGCATTTTATGACATACCCAATCGAAGCAACGGAAATATCACAGCAATATATATATATATATATATATATATATTTCCGTTGCTTCGATTGGGTATGTCATAAAATGCTGTGTTATTTTATAACGGAAATATCACAGCAATATATATATATATATATATATATATATATATATATATATATGCTGTGATATTTCCGTTGCTTTGATTGGGTATGTCATAAATGCTGTGTTATTTCCGCCCCACGATTGGGCATGTCGTAAGATGCTGTGATATTTTATTATATTTAGCCCCACGACTTGGGAGTACGTAAAATGCTGTAATACTTCACCAGCCCCTACGATGGTTTTATTTATTTTTAGTCCCACAGTTGAGCATGTCATAAAATGCTGTGATACCCAGCCCCACGTTTGGGTCTATCATAAAATGCGGTGTTACTCCCTTTATATTATGCCCCGCGATCTCTTAATGTAATATAATGCTCCCTTTATATTAATCAAGCACCTATGATGTGAAATGTTAAGTTATGGATTTTCTTTGCCTCAGCTAGCTGATTCAATTAAATAAAGCAATTCTACAATACACAATATAATGATTAAATATTTACAACCTTTTTAAATCTTCCCCTTTTTCAGAATATTTACATATGCCAGATTTAAGAAATTAAAGCCAGCAAAACGAGTCTTTTGTTATATTTAAAGACCTGTTGAAACGTTACAAGATGCCTATTACCTCTCATAAATTGATCAAAGAAATCCCAGTTTGTTGACTCTTACATTTGCGAAAAAAATAATGAATTAAAACAGCTTACAGAAATAAATTATATCAATAATCTAACCTGAAATGGTTCAGTAATTTCTCTGCATCTCCAAGAGTTTTCGTGTCCAGTCTGAATATTTAGAGTCGAATTTGGAGGTCGACATCAAAACCAAAATACTATCCAAATCGTTATTCAAAATCACATAAGTTAATCCAATTTAAGATTCAAATTGTATATCAGTAAATAAAAGGTTTTCCATTTCCGTAATTAACAAAACAGTAATAGAACATTTAACATGTCCGTGATTACCAAAATTAGTTTAACAGGAGGTGATTAACCAGAGTAATCTCCAGAGTCGTCTCCAGAGCCGTATACAGAGCCCTGTTTTATTTATGTTAGAAATTGTATATTTTTACTAAATTTGTTTACTTACGTCTATAATAAATCGGCTCACTTGTACAATTTTTACACTTTTATAAAATGATTTTTCATTTACTTTCGTATGACTGGTTTACGTGAATAATTTAGCACTTCTGAATATCGTGATAGCCCAGTTTAAAATGTATACTAAACTCGTCACTCAATTGTTATCGTATTTATAGGCTTTGACTCTTGTTTTCTATTCGTTGTTTCACGTGTTGGGGCGATACCATTTGTCTTTCTCTTTTGTGTACTCCGGGAATTTTACCAATTGTACCGTTCAATTACTTGGATGAATGCTTAAATTGTCACGTATTCATTTACATACCATAATATTTAATTGAGAAATCCCACTAATTTTCGTTCATTAAGTCACGTATTCATTGTTGATTGCTTCTTCTAATCTAAACCAAAATAAATTTGGTGTTTGTTTATTTCCTAGTTAAATTGGATTTTTGAACAAATGTAATACTTTATGTCACGTACGATTTATTTAAATAATGCATAATTTTAGCCTGAGTTTACGATGATATATTTAACGCACTTGTTAAATATTTATCTAGCCAATTCATATAGGTTTTTCGTTGCTTTAATTTTGATGCATTTCGTTACGTTTTTAAATCTTACCTTTGACGTAACTACTCTTAGATATTTCTATTTCTTATGCGTTTAATCTATTGTACTTTTATATACAGTGTGTTCTCAACTAAGAATATGTATAGTGACCTATTTACTGCTACAATATCTGTAAGTATGTGCTTTTGTTAACTGGAGGTTTCTTTTATTTATTCTACGACCCCTGTGACGTAACCTACCCCTAAACTACCCTTATAATTATAGCAATATATATATATATATATATATATATATATATATATACTTCTGTTTATCCTTGTAAATATTGGTCGATTGAATTAAGTTGGAAATTCCTCATCTAAGTTTGGTGACCGGGTCTTTGGTTTCTGAAATATAGAAAACCATCCTGGAGTATTAGGTGCCTTTTCCTCGAATTCTGTCTGGTATAGTACCACAGTGGCATTTTCTTTGTTGTGAGAAAGTAGTATTTTCACGTAGCTTTTCCTATGTTACATTTTTAGTGGAAATTTTGCATTCAACAAACATTTTTATTATTTCTAGATGTACAAGTCGGCATTAGCAAGAGATTGCACAGATTATGCCACACTCTTTCGTAGCGCCACATTGAATACGTTTTCTAAAAGGATGTATTTAAATCGGTTTAAAACGATGTTTGTTTAAAGATTTTCTGAGGTAATTCACTTTCTTGGTGGTGTTCTTTAGAGGATAAATAGTTAGTTTTGATCAGACCAGACGTTTTTTGAGCTTGCTCATAGGTAACTCTGATAAATAGAATCCAATCACTATAGTTAAGCCTACTGGATAGCACTAAGTGATGGTGTACCAGCTCTCTAGAGATACGTTCAGTTACTTTGCTGTCAATAGAGATGCGTTCATCAAAATGCGTAAAGTTAGCACGTGCGGTTCAGGTAATTGGCGAAATTCTTACAAAGTTAAGCTATACTTCAGTTACGGCATCGCTACATAAACGACGACATACACGTGAGTGTCGAAGATTAAAATGTCTTGGTTTTGTTGGCAATATCCATCCCGTGAGGTCTGTATGATAATTTTTCAGATTCTCAGGACAGTACGCGTTATAAGGTTGTACAGTGCCATGAAGTAATAATCGATGCCCTGTCCTGTTTGTACAAAACGTCTACTTCATTAGTATTTGATTAAAATTTGGAATAGGTGTTATTAATTATAAAGTAAATGATAATCTAGATCCAACAAAATGTAACTTTAAAGATTATCTCAAGCGGTTTGCCAATTATAAATAATCAATGGTTTAGGGTAGTTTTTAACGCCCCGTATTTCTAGCCACAGTCACTCCCACAACGTGCTGGACCGTAGGTCCAGTCTATGGTTTTACAGGAAATCGTTATAATCATGGAAGGATTTGAAAAATGATCATTTGTCCAATTGATCTTTAGAGTTTGTTTGTTTAATAAAAAAATCTTAGAAAAAATAGGTTTTGGCTAGTGTAAACTAACCCTTTAAAATTTTTCGTAAAGCTCCAGTTGGTGTTCAAAGTGAGCATAGTGTTAAGAACAACTTAAAAATTCACCCTGTGGTTATACAGAAATATATTATGATACTCGATTTGGTGTTAGTTGCAATTACCGGTAACCATTTCCGCATCGGAAATAGCTCGCACCCCTACACTACGCAAATACACGCAACCAACTACCCTAATACGTTACGTTAAAATATCAAAAATTGCTTTGTCTATTCGATTAAACGATTACAATCAACATTTTCTTAAACTAACAGCTTTTTTCCTATATTTTCAGACATCAATGGACTACAACTGGAGCAAGACTACTTTCCTCCCTTCCAAATAAAGGTAAGTGCAAAATTTATTTCACAATTTGAGTCAACACCGGTCACGAGCTTCTTTCCATATTATTGTAAATGGGTATTTTTAAAAAGTTCCTCTTTAAATAATGTTGTTATAAATAGGTTTTTCACTGCATGATTAGATTTGGTTTATCGCATTAGGGAAATCCTTGTGCTTATGTTGTCTTATATTACGGAACTTACTTAAGATAACTCCTACAATATAATCAGAAAAGAAATGATTCAGTCAAAGTCTAAAGCGTGCTTCTAAAGCGATAGCGATTATAACGGAAACGGAAAGTGATATCTGTTTTATATTTTTATTTTAATTAGTTTGGATGATTTAGTCCAGCTAAGGAAATAACAGTCTTCAATGTCATTGTATTTTGCGTAAATAAAGTACAAATAAATTTTAAAAAGCTATGATTTAAGAGAAACACTCACGAAAATACGCCAGACGAATTATGTGAAATAGTACTTAAATATTGTGTTTGTTGGAAATTTGCAAAAAGATAACAAACAGTCACTGGGTTTTGATGTACTTGCAGCTCGTCGAATTGGTTTATATCTCTTTTCATAAACAGTATCATAAACATGATTTAAATAGTTAAAAGGAGCGTGAAAAGAGAAATAGCAATAGCGCAATCTGAGGGGTTGCAAATATAGCGAATCGATTATGGGTTGTCCTCTCTTTGCAAATTACCAATAAATACAATTAATGTTTTAATTTCAGCTTGAACAAACGCCTCTTCACGAGAATACTAGAATTGATTTTCAGTTCTTTATCTCCAGTAGCTCTTACACCCCCGAAGCTCTTTTGTCCAGGAACGCCTTTCGCCTCAGAAGCGATTTCCCGGCCACCCCATTCGCCCAGTCTCGCTATGGCGTTCTCGCACTTCGCGTTCGAAGCAACTTTCTCTAAGTATTGGTTCGTTCACGTGATACCAAGACGGATGGTGGTATCTAGCAGGACATACTGCTGCATCATGTAAGTCAATATTTATAAACAAGCAAAAAACATTTTTTATAATACTAACAATTAATATACGACAGTATAACTAATTATTATTTACAAGATTAACACGTGTGCGTGTAATAAGCACAAACAGGAACAAATACATACAAAAGTACAATAAGTCGATTAATGAAAAGGCATAATGAGAATCTTTACCAGATTAACACGAGTGCGTGTAAGTAGTGAGGTAGGGCCGGTCCTACTTCAAAACGCGACAGACGTATTTTCCATGTGTAGAATACGACTGAATCGTTTTGAATTAGGATCAGCCCTATATGATTTCAATGTAAAATAGTCGTGAAAACATTTCAATGTAAAATAGTTGTGAAAACATGAATTCTTCTATACTTTCAATGTAAAATGCTTGTGGGCACGTTTTGAATTAGGATCGGCTTTATATTACTTTCAATGAAACACACACTTATGTTGAAAAGTGCAGAGAAGAATGTGTGTAGCTGTTTTGAATTCGGTTTTCTATCGAGAAGTTAGACGTGCACCGTTTTGAATTAGGATCGGCGTTATATACTTTTAATGTAAAATGTGAAAACCTGAATTCTTTTCAAATGTAAAATACTTGTGGGCACGTTTTGAATTAGGATCGGCTTTATATTACTTTCAATGTAACACACGTATTTTGAAAAATGTAAGTGCAGAGAAAATGTGTGTAGCTGTTTTGAATTTGGTTTTCTAGTTAGAAGTTATAAAGTATGACAGATGCAAAAAAAATATCGCATTCAAGTCAATTGTGTTTAACACGTGCACCGTTTTGAATTAGGATCGGCGTTATATACTTTTAATGTAAAATGTGAAAACCTGAATTCTTTTCAAATGTAAAATACTTGTAGGCACGTTTTGAATTAGGATCGGCTTTATATTACTTTCAATGGAACATACATACTTCAAAACACACACGTATATTGAAAAATGTAAGTGCAGAGAAAATGTGTGTAGATGTTTTGAATTTGGTTTTCTAGCTAGAAGTTATAAAGTATGACAGATGCAAAATATTGCATTCAAGTCAATTGTGTTTAATTAAAGTGGATTCTGATTATGTTTAGAGGCTGCAAATACACACATGGGCCGGTTTCAATTCAAAATGTGTTCACTCTTGTGATAGGTTGAAAAGTGGGTTGGCAAAGTACGCAGATGGTGGTAATCTGCTATATAAGGAGATTGCTCCTGATATTAATTTAATTAGTCGAAGTTTACTGCATATATTTACATACAAACATGTATATAATTGATATTCAGGGATTTAAATACAAGAAAAACGAGTTTGTGTGTAAAGAAATTGCGGTTTTGGACTTGTTGAAAGGTGTTGTCTGGCATCAAATTTTAAACTGCCAATGCAGTCCAGTTGTTTGAGCCAAGATCATATAAAACATAACGACTGGGTGACAAAGAATATTCATGGTCTTTCTTGGGATGAATCTTCAACGGCTGGAATGGGTTTATCATATATAGCGCTTTATTTGAAGCAAATTATCCTACCCGGTGAAGAAGTATTTGTGAAGGGTCTAGAAAAGAAGAAATTGATTGAAACCTATCTAATGCAAAACGTTGTAACTGATATGCTTGCACTAGGTTGTCCTAAGATATCGGAGTTAAAATCAACAACCGTTTAAAATATAACATACATTGTTGTAGACACAGCAATAATAATCTGCAATGTGCAAAACAAAATACCTTGTTATTAAAAGAATGGCTTGATAATAATAAAAAACAATAGAAAGATTGTGTCTGTATTATTTATTTTAATATAATTTTACAATGTTAGCCGAAGCAAATTATCCGACTCGGTGAAGAAGTATGTGTGAAGGGTATAGAAAAGAAGAAATGGATGGAAACCTATCTATTGCAAAAACAAAATACTTTGTTATTAAAAGAATGGTTTGATAATAATAAAAACAAATAGAAAAGATTGTGTATGTATTATTATTGTAGTCAGTAAGAAATGTTTAATGCTGATGTCTGCAGAAAAAAACAATTAAACTCAGACAGCACGAATGGGACTCTCAACCCTGAAAGCAATTATAATTGATCAACGCAATAGCTCTTTACTGGTTTTTACAACATTTAACAAATTGTATAGATATATCGAAAAATTAGCCAAAGACAGACAAACAGATAGGCAGACTGACTGCACCAATTTTCTCATTCTCGCTTTTAAAGAATAACAAGCCGTAGTTATTTAAATCGCGAACTCAGTTTATCTACAAGAACTATATAAACGTGGAAATTTATGAAATGCTCCAACTTAAAAAAAATACACTATCATTATTCTTTCCTGTCAATTTTAACAAAAGTTTTTATTTTTTTTATTTGTTCTATAGAACACAACTACAACTTGACAATAAAGATTGAGCGATTATCACACACATATCTTGAGTATATATAAAGATATTAAACAATAAGAACAGCAGAAAATTCAACTCATGTCAGACAGCTTTTTTCTTGTCAACGATAGTCTAGTCTAATGCTTTTTCAGCATTTGCATTTCCATATTTACGTACTGAAGGCAACTCTGCAATTTTAGATCACATGCATTTCTAATTTCAATTACAAAAAAAATATGAAAGCATCTATTTGAAATGCATTTCTAACTTTAATCGCAAAAAAATGAGAGCATCTATTCGAAATATGCACTCAGATTAAAAGTCAAAAATTGCTTTACACCGTTCTGTAAACTGAGATTACGTAGTTATTAAATCGGGAGTAATGTGAAATGAAACACACAATGTATGTTTCTTTATTGTAATCTATAAAATACATATATATATATATATATAATGTTATGTACTCTAGATTAAACATACTATAATTCACTTAAGTTTCCCAAATATAAAAGAACAGTTCTAACTCACTCCAACTCTGAACGGTTAAAAAAAATATTGCATTATCAATTCTATGAGGGCTGTCTTCTTCATCTTTGACGCGCGGTCGTTTTCTGGTTGTTCTTCTTCGTGTTAACTAAAAAAAGATTCAAATGAATATTATATATCAAGTAAATGCATTAAGAAAATTAAATCTATATATTAAGCTAACGAAATACATACTCTGTATTGGAGTCATTAGATCGTACGTTGCAATTGGTGGATCTGCTCACGGCGTCAACGATTTTTCACCAGTACTTAATTTGGATTGACTATAAACTACTCAATAATTTTAGTCCAATCACTATCATTATTCTTTCCTGACAAGGACAATTTTTTTAAAAAAAAGGTTTTCATTTTTGATATGTTTTATAGAACACACAACTACAACTTGATAATAAAGATTGAACGATTATCACACACACATATCTTGAGTATATAAGGATATTAAACAACAAGAACAGCAGAAAATTCAACTCATGTAAGCAAGAATTTAATGCTAAGGTATTGTCTAGATAGCAATTATAGAAAATATGAAATCTATAGAAAATTTAATAAAGCCAGTCATGTATAAATTTTTTTAATGCTAACATCAACAGAATAATAAATAAATTAGTCAGCATTAATGGAAGACCGGCCTGGCTTCGAAACTGTGCACGCGTATATACCATATTTTAAAATTAAAGTTGTCAATTGCAAATCAAAAATTAAATTTTATCTAGAAATCATTTTAAAATATTTACTGAAAGAACTTGACTTTTATACATTTTTAATCGATATCATAGACTTTTTCTATACTGTTGATAAAAATCTACGTGAAGTATTTATATTAAATAATAAACTGACCTGTTAGAAAAAATTAAAAATTTGCATCGTTTTCTGAAAAAATTGCGTACTTTTTCAGTACAACTGAAAGAACTTGAGTTTATACATTTTTTAATCGATATCAGACTGTACAGAAACAGTAATGTTTAATTATATCAGTCAAAAACATGATGTGTTTACTATTAAACAAAACAAAATTGTTCTTAATACAAGTGATGATAAAAGAATTCTTAGTACCTCAACCACTGATACATACGACCAGCGAGTACTGCGTTAAAATTGTTTTCGTTGCAAAAGTAACATCAATTCCCGTCAATATTACTGTATTAGTCGATTAAGGCATGAGTTAATTTTTACAACGTTTCTTTTTATTCGCTTAGGGCAATGCAGAGAAAGAAGTTAGAATTGAACACATTTTTATAATAAAATAAACCTTGATACAAAAAATCACATTCAGTTTTGCTGAAAAAGTTACAATTTACATGCATATAGGTAATTTGTGTGAAATTCTTTAAATCCATGAGTGTGTAAAAATTATTAAACAAAGACGGTTTAATCTGAGACATTTTTTTTCAAAATTTGCTTTGTTTTTTTTTAAAATATTTCATATGTAATCATAATAAAAAATAGCGCTGTAATTATAATGTATATTCTGTACACATCATATATCAAAGGTCGTATAAAAACGCAATTGAATGAAAAAAAATGATGTTGTATGCTAAATTCCTTTTGTAGTGGTTTTTGTATGTAAATATTGGAAATGCGGCATTAGCGAATTGTTTGTCATAGATATGTACTGAAAGCAACTCTGTTAATTTTAGATAGCATGCACGATTCAAGCTTGAAAATCGCCTTGAATAAAAACGTAAATATAGGAGATTTTTTTTTAAACAATTTGCATCCAAAGCAATTTGCTCATCAAACTCATGCGTTTTGTTTGTTTAACTAAAAATTTAGGGAAAAATCGTCAATATTACTGTATTAGTCGATAAAGGCATGAGTTAATTTTTTACTATGGAGACTTAAATTCCAAACATACTACGTAGAATTAGCGGTAATCTAAACGAAATAAATCTAATTTAGGGTTTTTATTATGTGCATTCATTGCAATTTCTTTTTCATACAATGAAACTAATTCATTATTTTCTGCTGAGGTATAATTATATTCGCTTACATACTGTTTTGTTCATTAGAATAGATTACAGAGCTGAATTTTTTTCAGAAAAACGATGCAAACATTTTTTAATCGGTATCAGACTGTACAGAAACGGCAATGTTTAATATAAGACAAACATGATGTGTTTACTATTAAACAAAACAAAATTGTTCTTAATCCAAGTGATGATAAAAGAATTCTTAGTACCTCAACCACTGATACTATCTATTACCTATTTTGTAGTATTGATTACAACAAATACATACGACAACGAGTACTGTGTTAAAAATTGTTTTTCGTTGCAGAAAGTAACATCAATACCCTGAAAAAATCGTCAATATTACTGTATTAGTCGATTAAGGCATGAGTTAATTTTTACTACGTTTCTTTTTATTCGCTTAGGGCAATGCAGAGAGAAGAAGTTTGAATTGCAATTCAGAGAGAAGAAGTTTGAATTGGCAACATTTTTTATAATAAAATAAACCTTGATACAAAATCACATTTCAGTTTTACTGAAAAGTAGATCGGATGAGATTTCTAACTAAACGGTGTTATAATATTTTATATATCTGTGTGTGAATAAACTCACAAAGCGCCAAAGAGCGGTTTGTCTCACTGATTTTTTTCACTTAAAGCGATTGACATTCATTTCAAACAAGTATTTATTAAGGTTAGCTAAATTACTTTATATATAAATATGTTCTGATGTATGCAAAATAGCTATGAAATTAAACATTTGCAATTTTTCAGAAAAAAGCAAATTCGAAATCTTGCATTAACAAAGCACGTTCATCAGCAGAAAACTTAATACTGAATTTTAATTTCAAAAACAACAATCTCACATCATTTGTTTTCATTCAGCTGCGTTAAGGAAAAATTTGCTTTGCTCGCTTCAATTAAAAAATTCCTAAAGATTTGAGTATCCCAGAAAAAATCTGCATCAAACTCATGCGTTTTGTTTGTTTAACTAAAAATTTAGGGAAAAAATAACTTTAACGTCCTGCAAATAGAATATGCAATGTGCAACGCATGGCATTTTTTCCATAAAACTGTTAAAGCAATTCATTTTCATCATTATTTAGCATAATTATATCACGTAGTAAAACTAACTCATGATGGAGGTATAAAAATAATTTTTTAAAATTCAACGAATGCTACGTAATGAAATTTAAATTATACAACGTTATTTATATGATAAAACTTTTGGTCTTTTGTATGACCTTAATAAATACTTGTTTGAAATGAATGTCAATCGCTTTAAGTGAAAAAAAATCAGTGAGACAAACCGCTCTTTTGGCGCTTTGTGAGTTTATTCACACAGATATATAAAAATATTATAACACCGTTTAGTTAGAAATCTCATCCGATCTACTTTTCAGTAAAAACTGAAATGTGATTTTGTATCAAGGTTTATTTTATTATAAAAAACTAAATCACTCATTTTTTTAGATTTCTTTGATACCTCTTAAAGCAAATGGGATTACATCAATTTTATAAACAACCATATAATTTGCATTACTTGCAGTTAACGCAGAATTTTTTTTATCTATTGCATAAATTAAAGTACTTGAATACCAAAAGTCATTCACACATACAAGCGGTTTATTGTTTCAAGGAAGGTATAGTATATTAAACATCCTATGTTATACATTCCTTGATAGTTGCAAGACATTCTTTTTTCTATTACATACGACAAGCGTTTTTTCTTTGTCGAGGAATGTTTTGGATTTATGCATTTATTTGCTTTCCATAGCTATGTACAGCCAAAGTTAAGTACTTAGATAAATGAATGCATTTCTAATTTCAATTACAAGATAAATTAGAGCATCTTGGATTTTTTTATAAGTTCTGAATCAAATTTTTTTTAAAATAACGTAAATCCTGCAATATAAAATAAAGTAATATATGAAAGTTTAAACTGAACCTTTCTTGTTTCATGTAATCTTGTAAATGTAATATGCAACGCATGACATTTTCCATAAAAAACGTTAAAGCAATTCATTTATACATCAGGTTAAAGATTAATTATAGCATGTAAACTAACTCATGATGTAGCTTTAAAATAATTTTTTATGAATCGTTAGTGCTTATAATAGCTGATCTTATTTAGAAAAAGTACAAAACATTAGTTGTGCTGAAAAAAGTAAATATTTCGAATGATTTCTAGGTAAATTTAATTTTTGTGGTTTTTTGCAATTGACAACTTTATTGACTGTTTATACAAAAATATCAATGTGAAATATTTACTTTTGAGTAAAACTGAATGTAATTTTGTATCAAGGTTTATTTATTATAAAAAATGTTGCCAATTTAAACTTTTCTGCGTTGCTCTAAACGAATAAAAAAGAAACGTAGTAAAAAATTAACTCATGCCTTAATTGAATAATACAGTAATATTGACAGGTATTGATGTTCTGCAACGAAAACCTACTTTTCAGTAAAACTGAAATGTGATTTTGTATCAAGGTTTATTTTATTATAAAAATGTTTCCAATTCAAACTTCTTCTCTCTGCATTGCCCTAAGCGAATAAAAAGAAACGTAGTAAAAATTAACACATGCCTTAATCGACTAATACAGTAATATTGACGATTTTTTTCCCTAAATTTTTAGTTAAACAAACAAAACGCATGAGTTTGATGCAGATTTTTTCTGGGATACTCAAATCTTTAGGAATTTTTTAATTGAAGCGAGCAAAGCAAATTTTTTCCTTAACGCAGATGAATGAAAAACAAATGATGTGAGATTGTTGTTTTTGAAAATTAAAATTCAGTATTAATTTTTCTGCTAATGAACGTGCTTTGTTAATGCAAGATTTCGAATTTTTGCTTTTTTTCTGGAAAATTGCAAATGTTTAATTTCATAGCTATTTTGCTTACATCAGAACATATTTATATATAAAGTAATTTAGCTAACCTTAGCGTTTACTACAAAAAATTCAGCATGATTCGCACAAATTACTATATCCCTATATAAGCAGCGTCTTTTTGCAATTTATTTTTCAGACAATGAATGTAATTCATTATTTCTGGCCTTAATCGACTAATACAGTAATATTGACGGGTATTGATGTTACTTTCTGCAACGAAAAACAATTTTTAACGCAGTACTCGTTGTCGTATGTATTTGTTGTAATCAATACTACAAAATAGGTAATAGATAGTATCAGTGGTTGAGGTACTAAGAATTCTTTTATCATCACTTGGATTAAGAACAATTTTGTTTTGTTTAATAGTAAACACATCATGTTTGTCTTATATAATTAAACATTGCCGTTTCTGTACAGTCTGATACCGATTAAAAAAATGTTTGCATCGTTTTTCTGAAAAAAATTCAGCTCTGTAATCTATTCTAATGAACAAAACAGTATGTAAGCGAATATAATTATACCTCAGCAGAAAATAATGAATTAGTTTCATTGTATGAAAAAGAAATTGCAATGAATGCACATAATAAAAACCCTAAATTAGATTTATTTCGTTAAATAATGATGAAAAATGAATTGCTTTAACAGTTTTATGGAAAAAATGTCATGCGTTGCACATTGCATATTCTATTTGCAGGACGTTAAAGTTATTTTTCCCTAAATTTTAGTTAAACAAACAAAACGCATGAGTTTGATGCAGATTTTTCTGGGATACTCAAATCTTTAGGAATTTTTAATTGAAGCGAGCAAAGCAAATTTTTCCTTAACGCAGCTGAATGAAAACAAATGATGTGAGATTGTTGTTTTTGGAAATTAAAATTCAGTATTAAGTTTTCTGCTGATGAACGTGCTTTGTTAATGCAAGATTTCGAATTTGCTTTTTCTGAAAAATTGCAAATGTTTAATTTCATAGCTATTTTGCATACATCAGAACATATTTATATATAAAGTAATTTAGCTAACCTTAATAAATACTTGTTTGAAATGAATGTCAATCGCTTTAAGTGAAAAAAAATCAGTGAGACAAACCGCTCTTTTGGCGCTTTGTGAGTTTATTCACACACAGATATATAAAATATTATAACACCGTTTAGTTAGAAATCTCATCCGATCTACTTTTCAGTAAAACTGAAATGTGATTTTGTATCAAGGTTTATTTTATTATAAAAATGTTGCCAATTCAAACTTCTTCTCTCTGAATTGCAATTCAAACTTCTTCTCTCTGCATTGCCCTAAGCGAATAAAAGAAACGTAGTAAAATTAACTCATGCCTTAATCGACTAATACAGTAATATTGACGATTTTTCAGGGTATTGATGTTACTTTCTGCAACGAAAACAATTTTAACACAGTACTCGTTGTCGTATGTATTTGTTGTAATCAATACTACAAAATAGGTAATAGATAGTATCAGTGGTTGAGGTACTAAGAATTCTTTTATCATCACTTGGATTAAGAACAATTTTGTTTTGTTTAATAGTAAACACATCATGTTTGTCTTATATTAAACATTGCCGTTTCTGTACAGTCTGATACCGATTAAAAATGTTTGCATCGTTTTTCTGAAAAAATTCAGCTCTGTAATCTATTCTAATGAACAAAACAGTATGTAAGCGAATATAATTATACCTCAGCAGAAAATAATGAATTAGTTTCATTGTATGAAAAGAAATTGCAATGAATGCACATAATAAAACCCTAAATTAGATTTATTTCGTTTAGATTACCGCTAATTCTACGTAGTATGTTTGGAATTTAAGTCTCCATAGTAAAAATTAACTCATGCCTTTATCGACTAATACAGTAATATTGACGATTTTTCCTAAATTTTTAGTTAAACAAACAAAACGCATGAGTTTGATGAGCAAATTGCTTTGGATGCAAATTGTTTAAAAAATCTCCTATATTTACGTTTTTATTCAAGGCGATTTTCAAGCTTGAATCGTGCATGCTATCTAAAATTAACAGAGTTGCTTTCAGTACATATCTATGACAAACAATTCGCTAATGCCGCATTTCCAATATTTACATACAAAACCACTACAAAAGGAATTTAGCATACAACATCATTTTTTTCATTCAGTTGCGTTTTATACGACCTTTGATATATGATGTGTACAGAATATACATTATAATTACAGCGCTATTTTTTATTATGATTACATATGAAATATTTTAAATAAAAACAAAGCAAATTTTGAAAAAAATGTCTCAGATTAAACCGTCTTTGTTTAATAATTTTACACACTCATGGATTTAAAGAATTTCACACAAATTACCTATATGCATGTAAATTGTAACTTTTCAGTAAAACTGAATGTGATTTTTGTATCAAGGTTTATTTTATTATAAAAATGTGTTCAATTCTAACTTCTTTCTCTGCATTGCCCTAAGCGAATAAAAAGAAACGTTGTAAAAATTAACTCATGCCTTAATCGACTAATACAGTAATATTGACGGGAATTGATGTTACTTTTGCAACGAAAACAATTTTAACGCAGTACTCGCTGGTCGTATGTATCAGTGGTTGAGGTACTAAGAATTCTTTTATCATCACTTGTATTAAGAACAATTTTGTTTTGTTTAATAGTAAACACATCATGTTTTTGACTGATATAATTAAACATTACTGTTTCTGTACAGTCTGATATCGATTAAAAAAATGTATAAACTCAAGTTCTTTCAGTTGTACTGAAAAAGTACGCAATTTTTTCAGAAAACGGTGCAAATTTTTAATTTTTTCTAACAGGTCAGTTTATTATTTAATATAAATACTTCACGTAGATTTTTATCAACAGTATAGAAAAAGTCTATGATATCGATTAAAAAAATGTATAAAAGTCAAGTTCTTTCAGTAAATATTTTAAAATGATTTCTAGATAAATTTAATTTTTTTGATTTGCAATTGACAACTTTAATTTTAAAATATGGTATATACGCGTGCACAGTTTTGAAGCCAGGCCGGTCTTCCATTAATGCTGACTAATTTATTTATTATTCTGTTGATGTTAGCATTAAAAAATTTATACATGACTGGCTTTATTAAATTTTCTATAGATTTCATATTTTCTATAATTGCTATCTAGACAATACCTTAGCATTAAATTCTTGCTTACATGAGTTGAATTTTCTGCTGTTCTTGTTGTTTAATATCCTTATATACTCAAGATATGTGTGTGTGATAATCGTTCAATCTTTATTATCAAGTTGTAGTTGTGTGTTCTATAAAACATATCAAAATGAAAACCTTTTTTAAAAATTGTCCTTGTCAGGAAAGAATAATGATAGTGATTGGACTAAAATTATTGAGTAGTTTATAGTCAATCCAAATTAAGTACTGGTGAAAAAATCGTTGACGCCGTGAGCAGATCCACCAATTGCAACGTACGATCTAATGACTCCAATACAGAGTATGTATTTCGTTAGCTTAATATATAGATTTAATTTTCTTAATGCATTTACTTGATATATAATATTCATTTGAATCTTTTTTTAGTTAACACGAAGAAGAACAACCAGAAAACGACCGCGCGTCAAAGATGAAGAAGACAGCCCTCATAGAATTGATAATGCAATATTTTTTTTAACCGTTCAGAGTTGGAGTGAGTTAGAACTGTTCTTTTATATTTGGGAAACTTAAGTGAATTATAGTATGTTTAATCTAGAGTACATAACATTATATATATATATATATATATATATATATATATGTATTTTATAGATTACAATAAAGAAACATACATTGTGTGTTTCATTTCACATTACTCCCGATTTAATAACTACGTAATCTCAGTTTACAGAACGGTGTAAAGCAATTTTTGACTTTTAATCTGAGTGCATATTTCGAATAGATGCTCTCATTTTTTGCGATTAAAGTTAGAAATGCATTTCAAATAGATGCTTTCATATTTTTTGTAATTGAAATTAGAAATGCATGTGATCTAAAATTGCAGAGTTGCCTTCAGTACGTAAATATGGAAATGCAAATGCTGAAAAAGCATTAGACTAGACTATCGTTGACAAGAAAAAGCTGTCTGACATGAGTTGAATTTTCTGCTGTTCTTATTGTTTAATATCTTTATATATACTCAAGATATGTGTGTGATAATCGCTCAATCTTTATTGTCAAGTTGTAGTTGTGTTCTATAGAACAAATAAAAAATAAAAACTTTTGTTAAAATTGACAGGAAAGAATAATGATAGTGGATTTTTTTTTAAGTTGGAGCATTTCATAAATTTCCACGTTTATATAGTTCTTGTAGATAAACTGAGTTCGCGATTTAAATAACTACGGCTTGTTATTCTTTAAAAGCGAGAATGAGAAAATTGGTGCAGTCAGTCTGCCTATCTGTTTGTCTGTCTTTGGCTAATTTTTCGATATATCTATACAATTTGTTAAATGTTGTAAAACCAGTAAAGAGCTATTGCGTTGATCAATTATAATTGCTTTCAGGGTTGAGAGTCCCATTCGTGCTGTCTGAGTTTAATTGTTTTTCTGCAGACATCAGCATTAAACATTTCTTACTGACTACAATAATAATACATACACAATCTTTTCTATTTGTTTTATTATTATCAAACCATTCTTTTAATAACAAAGTATTTTGTTTTTGCAATAGATAGGTTTCCATCCATTTCTTCTTTTCTATACCCTTCACACATACTTCTTCACCGAGTCGGATAATTTGCTTCGGCTAACATTGTAAAATTATATTAAAATAAATAATACAGACACAATCTTTCTATTGTTTTTATTATTATCAAGCCATTCTTTTAATAACAAGGTATTTTGTTTTGCACATTGCAGATTATTATTGCTGTGTCTACAACAATGTATGTTATATTTTAAACGGTTGTTGATTTTAACTCCGATATCTTAGGACAACCTAGTGCAAGCATATCAGTTACAACGTTTTGCATTAGATAGGTTTCAATCAATTTCTTCTTTTCTAGACCCTTCACAAATACTTCTTCACCGGGTAGGATAATTTGCTTCAAATAAAGCGCTATATATGATAAACCCATTCCAGCCGTTGAAGATTCATCCCAAGAAAGACCATGAATATTCTTTGTCACCCAGTCGTTATGTTTTATATTATATTTGCTAAAAAAAATGGACTGCATTGGCAGTTTAAAATTTGATGCCAGACAACACCTTTCAACAAGTCCAAAACCGCAATTTCTTTACACACAAACTCGTTTTTCTTGTATTTAAATCCCTGAATATCAATTATATACATGTTTGTATGTAAATATATGCAGTAAACTTCGACTAATTAATTTAATATCAGGAGCAATCTCCTTATATAGCAGATTACCACCATCTGCGTATTTTGCCAACCCACTTTTCAACCTATCACAAGAGTGAACACATTTTGAATTGAAACCGGCCCATGTGTGTATTTGCAGCCTCTAAACATAAATCAGAATCCACTTTAATTAAACACAATTGACTTGAATGCAATATTTTGCATCTGTCATACTTTATAACTTCTAGCTAGAAAACCAAATTCAAAACATCTACACACATTTTCTCTGCACTTACATTTTTCAATATACGTGTGTTTTGAAGTATGTATGTTCCATTGAAAGTAATATAAAGCCGACGTGCCTACAAGTATTTTACATTTGAAAAGAATTCGGGTTTTCACATTTTTACATTAAAAGTATATAACGCCGATCCTAATTCAAAACGGTGCACGTGTTAAACACAATTGACTTGAATGCGATATTTTTTGCATCTGTCATACTTTATAACTTCTAACTAGAAAACCAAATTCAAAACAGCTACACACATTTTCTCTGCACTTACATTTTTCAACATACGTGTGTTACATTGAAAGTAATATAAAGCCGATCCTAATTCAAAACGTGCCCACAAGTATTTTACATTTGAAAAGAATTCAGGTTTTCACATTTTACATTAAAAGTATATAACGCCGATCCTAATTCAAAACGGTGCACGTTTAACTTCTCGATAGAAAACCGAATTCAAAACAGCTACACACATTCTTCTCTGCACTTTTCAACATACGTGTGTGTTTCATTGAAAGTAATATAAAGCCGATCCTAATTCAAAACGTGCCCACAAGCATTTTACATTGAAAGTATAGAAGAATTCATGTTTTCACAACTATTTTACATTGAAATGTTTTCACGACTATTTTACATTGAAATCATATAGGGCCGATCCTAATTAAAAACGATTCAGTCGTATTCTACACATGGAAAATACGTCTGTCGCGTTTTGAAGTAGGACCGGCCCTACCTCACTACTCGAGTAAATAAGCACAAACAAAAACAACGTTTATATATTCCTATTTATATGATGGCAGTAAATGAGAATAAAGCATGAATTTATACAGGATTAACACGAGTGCGTGTTACTGAGTACAAACAAGAACAAATGTTCAAATATTCTTAGTATCTTCTAAGCAAATTAATTCAATTAATCAAATATGAATATTTACAATATGAACACAAAAGCGAGTTAATACACACAAACAAGAACAAACGGTTATCTATCATTATATATATATATATATATATATATATATATTGCTGTAAAACCTTTTTAATTAGAATCGAGCCTCACGAATTGGGCGTCAAGAATGCTGTGAAACCACCAAAATCCGGGTACTCCTCTTTCTAATCGAGCCTCACGAATTGGGCGTCAAGAATGCTGTGAAACCTACAAAAAGCTATTCATTACCTTAACTGTGTTGGTCCATTGACTTTCTTCCGTTAATCGCCTCGGCTGCTCCTCTAGATAACTTTCATCCTCATACATAAAAAAAACAAACACATTCCTACCACAAACATCAACGTTAACTCTATTTACATCAATATTCACAATACATTAAAATTTCAAAATTAAAATTCAACATAAATTTCAGTATCAGAAAATTTCAAGATTAAATTTTGTTATCATTTTAATGTGCATCCAGAATTAAAGTCCTTGTAGGATGCCTACTAATTAATATAACAATATATGCAGACCTGAGTCTGAGTACAAAGGGAGCATCTACCACCCCTTTACGTTAATTAACCAGGTTCGTCTAATTGAGCTCAAAGACATCCCCAAATTTTCAACATAATCCAGAACATAAATACTAAATACCCCTTTCTACTTAAACAAGAATATTTCACCTTACAATTAAAATTTTGTGGTTTGTACAAGTTCACTACTGTCCATTTTAAATAAACAAATTATAAAGTTATTCAACACACACCAAAACATCAAATTTCGAACAAAATAGTATAATTTACCTGAAGGTTACTGCACTCGTAACTTCAATGTACATCGTCCCTTTGTTAATTACACCATTCCAACTGGGTTATATTTACGGCTTCTGATTCTCAACGCTTTAAAAATTTGCTCCATCACCATTTATTTAAAGTTGTTTCAGGGCTTTTCCGGAACTCATCTGTGTATATCTGAACCTTGTTTTGTGGATCCAGACACGTTTATGCACCATTTAATTATTAATACCTCCGAAAAATAACAAAGAAATTCATACTTCTTTCACCAATATACGCCAAAACTGCCTACTTTTGTGTATTCATTTGTCGTTGTAAATTTTACTAATTGGTACAGTGATATTAAACTTTATTACCTTGTATCTTCTTTTCTAAGTGCACTAAAGTACATTGATTGTAGCACGTAAAGAACAAGCTGTTTTAAATCACATAATATTCGAGCAAACTGTTTAAATTATTTAATATTAAAACCGGAAAACTAAAAAGCACTGTTTAACGCGTTCAATCTTGTCGAAGATCTAAGAGAGCTTGTTCATATTCACCTCGGTATATATAGAGGTTAGCCTGTCTGTCGGTCGAGTCTTCAAAACGGACAATTCTAAAGAATTTCGCCTGCTCTGTTCCCATTCCGCAGCCCGGCATGCGATTTTTACGAATTTTGCACTCGCCCCAGTTAAATCTCAGAAATTTCAACACGGCTTGCAACGTCTGGAAATAACTAATTGAACTTTATACAGAAATGTTATTTTACCTCTCAAATTTTGCCTTTTACTTTCAACCAATCGCAACCCCATGACGTTGCTCTACTCACGCCTTTTTACTATATGTGTCTCGGTCTTGCGCATATTATCTGTTTCTATCTACCCTGTTCTTATTCGTGCAAATTGATATTCTTTATTATCGATTATTTCAGTCCATGTGGACTGTTATCTGGGTTAAATAACCCCGTATCGCGCCTTTCGCATTTCTCGTAACTATTATGCGACGGTTTCTTAAAGATTCTTTATAACCATTAATTATCTGCAACATTTACGCAGAATGAGCTTTTTAAAAATACGCAGGTGTTTAAACATACTATTAATTCTCAGAGCGTTATTTCATGGTATTTTATTGGGTTTTTCAAGTTCTTATAGATATTATATGTTCCTAACGGTTCAATTAACTTCAATTAAAATAATACCCTTTAAATTTTAGTGAATCCTAATTAAATATTCAATTAGTATCTGTACATTTTGTTTAATACCGGCTACTTAAAAATAGAGTTAATTAATATAAATTTTGCACGTAATTTTTATTTGTTTCTTTACTAGGGATAATTAAATTACACGTAAAGTTTTCTAATACTACTTCCTTTTATATAAAGCGTCTTATAAATAATTTATCTCCTTGTTTTTAATGAAGTGAATGAATTTTTATGCTTCACGCTTTTATTTAATAACGCGTACCTTTTCCAAAAGCTTCTACACGGTGATTAAAATTATTTGATGTGATTATTTAATTTTCTACCCTGGTCTAAATATGAGTAATAATATATATATATATATATATATATATACTGCTGTGATAAGGGGTTGTTTATGGGTGTGTTGAGTCGTAAGAGTCTCGTAATAAATGTAAATAGCAATAGGAATTAGAAAACTGCATTTATTTAGCATGAAAATAAATAATTCGCGTATTATGCAAAGAGCAAACATTTAACATCCTGTATTAGAACCGCAATTAACTTTAATCAATGCCAGTGAGCATATCTTTCAATAATTGAACACGTATTCAGCGGAGACATAATTATACTTGCAATTAAACTACTTCAAGAAGCGTTCAATAAGTTTATAAAATAGATACGCATGGAATAGGATAAAACCTAGTAAGTCTTCACGCATGTGATGAAGAAGGAGTAATAAAGCGCTATGGTAAGAAACGCACTTTCAAAAATAAGTTTTAAATACGACACATAAACAGAAACACGTGGATTTACATCACTCATGTTACATCAGTTATTTGTTCAATTCCCCAAAAGATTTATCTACACAAACAACGGCAATAAGTTAAATTGAAGACCAGTAATAATAACAAAACAAGCGGTCAACGATCGTGAAACAATAGAAATGCGAGCATAACACGTAACCATAGAATAATTTTATCAGAATTAAAGCTTGTAAACTCCTAGGAATATCCCAAAACAACCATGGTTGGTTACAAGGCTGTTGTACGACGGTTCTGATAAACCAATAAAAACCAATAAAACCAATAAAAATCTAGATAGCGAAAATTATATAACACCCAGACTTGATAAGGAGGCCCAGTCTCATTTTGAACCACGTCGAACCTGCATCACTTTTACTCGAAAATTTACGCGTCAAATAAATTTTAAATAAAAATATTAAATTTTGTGAAAAGTGGTGTTGTGTAATATTTGATGACAAATTACATTGAAGATAGATGGAAAAGCTTTCTCCGTTTGTTGAAAAACGTGAGTAGAAATTTGTTAATTAATTTAAATTAAATGTTTATAATAATGTAGGGCTCTAAGTAGGCTGTAAGTAAGGATATCTGAGTGGTATCCAGAAATCTAAGTTGGATCTGAGTGGTATCCAGAAATCTAAATGGTATCTAGAAGGATCTGAGTTGTATCTAAATTGTATAAAAGTGTGGTATTCAGAAATCCAGTTTGTATCTAAGTTGAGAGATTTAAGTCGCATCCAGAAAAATATAAAGTAAAGCTCGAGGTAAATTTTGGAAACAAAGATAAACAATACTGATTAAAATTATTGGTTCAAACTCACGTGAAGGAGCACAAAGCAGAGCTTTGTTTTTCAATTGAAGATAATAAAAGGGTGTTGATCCAACACACCCAATAGAAGACCAAAGGGGAAAAAGACTCACCAGGAAATCACAGGTCAGGACTAACTAGTATAAGGAATAATTTCAAATTTAAATTTAAACGCTGAATAAATTTTTCTAATTTGTAAGGAGTCAACAAAAATATTTTAATACGTAGAAATTTACGTAGAAAGGATAAAAGGTCTTGAACGTTCTAAATTTTTTCACGTAAATTTACGTAAATTTCTACGTATAAAAATATTTTTGTTGACTCCTTACAAAATAGAAAAATATAGTCAGTGTTTAAATTAAAATTTGAAATAGTGCCTTATATTAGTTAGCCCTGACCTGTGGTATTCCTGGTATGTCCTTCTTTGTTGTCCCCTTTGGTCTGCTACTACGTGTTGTAGACCAACACCCCTTTATCGATTTGCTTCGTTAAAACAATGCTCTGCTTTGTGCTCCTTCACTTGAGTTTGAACCAATAATTTTTTTCAGTATTGCTAATTTTTGTTTCCAAAATTTATCTCATGCTTTTCTTAGATTTCCAGGATGTAACTTATCTTTTAAACCTTAGATTTTTCTGGATACAACTTAGATTTTTCTACTTAGATTTCCCGGGAGGAACTTAGAGCCCTACATATAAATATTTAACTTAAGTTAATTAACAAATTTCTACTCACGTTTTTCAGCAAACGGCAAAAGCTTTTTCATATATCTTCACTATAATTTGTTCTCAAATATTATATAACATCGCTATTCGCAAATTTTAATAATTTAATTTGAAATTTATTTCGACGCGTAAATTTTTGAGTAACAGTGATGCAACTTCGACGTGGTTCAAGTTGAGACTGAGCCTCTTATCAAACTCTGGGCGTTATATAGCTTATGCTATCTAAATTTCATTGGTTTATTTGAACTGTCGTTTAAAGTCTTGGGGCCAACCATAGGTTGTTTTGGATATTCCTAGGAGTTTTACAAGTTTAATTCTGATGAAACTATTCCGTAATTACGTATTCTGCTCGTTTTTCTATTGTTTCTCGATCTTTGACCGCTTGTTTTGTTATTATTACTGGAAATTTTAATTTACCTTGGTCTTTAATTTAGCTTATGGCTCTTGTTTGTGTAGATAAAGCTTTTGAGGAATTGAACTAATAAACTGATGTAACTTGAATGATGTAAATCAACATGTTTCTGTTTATATCTTGTATGTAAAACTTATTTTGGAATGTGCGTTTCTTATCAAAGCGCTTTACTATAATCTTTCTTTATCGCATGCTTAATTGCGTGATGACTTATTAGGTTTTATATTATTTCATGCGTATGTATTTGTTTATAAATTTATGAACGCTTCTTGAAGTAGTTTAATTGCATGTATAATTATCTCTCTGCTGAATATGTGTTCTATTATTGAAAGACATGCTTACTGGCATTGATTAAAGTTAATTGCGGTCCTAATACAGAGTGTTAAATGTTTGCTCTTTGCATAATATGCGAATTATTTAGTTTTCATGCTAAATAAATGCAGTTTTCTAATTCCTATTGCTATTAGATTTACCACGCGACCCTTACGACTCAATACACTCCTAAATAGCCCCCTTATCACACACACACACACACATATATATATATATATATATATATATATATATATATATATATAGCGACGTTAATTGTAGTATTTCGTGGGATTGTCGTTCGTAACCAAAAAGTAACCATTATGTATTAATCATTTATTATGAAATCTACGTTTTGACTTATATAAAGTCTTTATCAAGATCTAAAATTAAAAAATTAAAAGTGAAAATTGACATTTACTAAATAAAAGATTATGTTACCTAGCATCCTCAACGTTCTTTGAGAATATTTACACACGCTACAAATAAAGCAAAATTAACTTAGAAACTTACTTTAAAATTGTTAATTGCTACACTAAGGTATTGGAAATCGTCTCCAATTTTTAATGAGTTGTATTTACATGAGTAAACCTGCAATAACTTATTACCTGGCTTATCTAATCAACTTTAACCCACAAATTACACAAAGTAATCCCCCTATTTGAATAAACATAACAGCCAAATTTTTATGATTTATTTGAGTTCAAATATTCTTACATAACAATCAATTATTTGTATGTATACTTATTATTACCAACTATTATTCATACCTATCACTATTATTAATACCTATCAATCATTACTGATACCTATAAGACCATTATTTATTCCTATCAACTATTATTTATACCCATCAACTATTATTGATACCTATCACTATTATTTATCCCAATCAACTATTATTTATCGTTCTATCACCTATTATTTATACCAATCCACTATTATTGATATCTATCAAGTATTAGTTAGACCTACTCTGGACTATATTTTTTTTACACCGATTCTCTACTAACTACTTAAACCTAAGCCTCTTATTTATCTTGAAAGTTATTCTTTAAACATATTTAACGACATTAACTCTTAACTTCTCCCCTATTTCTATCTTTATCGGTACACCTATTTCTCGGAACATTAAATCGTCAATGATTTTACTCTGCACTATCTTTGCTTCAGACATCAAATTGATGTATATACAAGTTTAATGTTTATAATTTATATTTAAAGCTTTTAATTTTGTTAGTTTTACAAGTTTTTTCAAGATTTTTATTATTTCTGCTATGCTTGTTTTCAAGTAACATCAAGTTTATAGTCTGCTATCAAGAATTTAAAATAAATTAGGTTATAAAAAAAGTTTTCAACTTAATCCAGAGATCTCAAACCCACAAATCAATTTTATTACAAATATTTAGGTCAAAATTATTTTCACTTTATATATATATATATATATATATATATATATATATATATATATATATATGATAAAAAGCACAGACATACAGGTAATGACCGCATTAAATCAACACGGGTGCGTGTTAATAAGTACAAACAGAACCAAATGCTAAGTTAATTAAGGCGAGTACAATATAAATACAAGCTTAACACGAGTACGTGTTAATAAGTACAACGAGAAAAACAAGGAATAGACGTGAAGTCTATTTCGCAAGAAATATACAAACTTAACCTAAGAAAACGTTATTATAGATTAATAAAGGATTATTATTAGCCCAAAAGAAGATACAGGCACTCAAGAAGTGACTATCAGCGACAGTAGCGAAACTGGTGCAACCGCGTACGATGTGGATCAGCAGACAAGATCCATCTAGCTGCCGACGTCGGCGCAGTGGTGCTCTGCGTTTCCAGGTGTAAACGATTCAGGTAGAATCAGAATGTAATTACTGACCGTGTAAAAGAATAGAATGATTGTGTGCCACCAGAATACAAATTACTGGCTTTATAATGAGAAGTAATAAAGTGATGCCGGGAAAAAAATCACCGACGGTGTAATGCTCGACTGGGATAACAATCACCAGCAGTGTAATAAAAGAGCAATGTGTTAACCAGAAAACAATCACTGGTAGTGTGCTGTGATTTAATTATCGTAAGCTTGTACGGAGCGTATTACTTGATTGCTTGGATAACTATCACACAAGCGTGCTAGTAGGTTTTTGTACTATAGATAAAAATAAACAAGGAATGAATTTTTGGTCGATTTGGAGCTGTTTATATATGTATTCCCTTTCTGATTGCAGACGTGGTTATCGTGGTTGGAGCAAAATAAATTACGTTCGTCTGAGCTTTTATATCTGATAAACAAGTTTTATGACTGGTACCCCCTGCCCCATTAAAGAGTTCATTTTGGTCAGGTTGACAGCGATTGGTGCTGTGTTGTGCGGGATACGTCCCTTGTGGTATGAATGCTGAACCAATTAGGTATATGTCCCTTTGACCCAAGTGTTTGACCATGATCACATCTATTTGGCCTGGAGTTGGGGATTAACACTGCTTGGTTTCTGATCGTTACTAAATCGCTAACGCGGAATTGAGGGGGTTTAGGGTGTTGGTTGGCGTAGCGGTTGCAAAAGTTTCTTTCGCGTTGGTGAACTCTTGGGATAGATCTTCGCTAGCTAGTTCATAGTTCGGCATCGCTCTCTGTTTTATGCCCAAGGCCTTAGTAGTTCGTACCCTAAAAATGCTTTCCTAGGACCGGTACCGGTAGCTTCGTCCTAGCGTATCTGTAGGGTATACAGTATATTTGGTGGAACTGTGCCCCAGCTGTTTGCAAATTCCCGCGTAGGGTGTAGCCCCAGATCTTTATTGATACCTTGATTGCGTCTTTACATGGGATTGGTACGGGTGTGGTAGTTGAGTGTTGTATAGTGTTAGACTCCCCATTTTTGTAAATTTTGATTTCGGTGTCAGGAGTGGAACTAAGTGGCTTTATCGGAGATTATGGTTTTTTAATAACCGTACCGTCGAAAACTTCGTTTTCTAGGGTCTTACAGATGACTTCTACGCTTAATATGGTGAAAGCTTCTGTCCAGCGACTGTACACGTGGCAATGACGAGAATATGTTTGTTTTTTGGGGTTTCCGAGTAAGGTCCCACCCACTAAGTTGATCGAGGTCGTGCCGGTTGGTGTGTTCTTAATGGAGCCTTGGGTTGTAAAAATTCTTGCTTGAGGGCTGCGTAGATCCAACACTGGCAGACATATTTATTACATACTTATTACCCATTTTTAGGCAGAAAGGACGTTGGCTAATAACCATGTGCGTTTCTTCTGCCCCAAGTCGTCTAGCGGGTTTATCATCGCGGTATGTGTAGAACACTTCGGATTGTATCTCGATAGGCATTATTAGTCGGTTGCTGTTTGGGTTCCTACGCCATAGACACCCGTCTATTATTACGAACTTGTCCAAAATAAGACGATTGTGGTCGGTTTGTAGGTTTCAACCTGCCACTTCAGTACATTACAGAATGAAAAAAAAATTTAGTTTCCACTTTAGCCCCCATATGAACTGTTTTGTCCGTCATGTCCAGTGCGTCTGTCACAGTCCAGTTCAAAATCTGAATTCCTGTTTTAAAAATAAAACAAACTAGCTAAAATTAACCAACTACATTCAATTAAAAAATTTCCCCGAAATAAATATTAAAAATTAAATTAAATATTCGATTGTGTTACCTATGATGCGTCTCAAAATATTTTTATTCTCAATTTTTGTTTTCAAATTGTTATTACAAGTACCATTTGGTTCTAAAATTATTCTCCATGCCATATCCCGCAGGGCTGACCTTAATTAATCACTACTATTGCACTCTCAGATCTGGCATACTTTTTCAGAGCCGAATGAATATTTTTTAGGGTTAATTTTGATTATCAAAACTTTATCGATAATCAATATTGTCCCGATAAATTCAAATGAAGAAACACGTCGCGTCTGAGAGCGCAATATTTTTTCACCAAACTTTATTTCCGACACGATAACTAACACCATGCCGTCATACGTTTTAATTATGTTTTCCCGAACTTTTTCTTAATCTGGTAACTGTCATTTATTAATTTTTGTTCGCATCCTAACTCACTATTCATAACTCAATTCCTTTTTCAACAAAAGTCCACATTACACATATAAATTTCCATTTAAAAAAGTTTCTGTGTTTTCAAATCACAATCAGTCAATTTCGGTCTTAAAAACCTCTCAATATAAGTTTTCAAAAAAATCATCAAAATATTACTTTTTGTCAACTAAATTTAAAAAAAGAACAACTACTTTTAAAAAAAGTTCTTAACTTAAAGTAACTCTTAAAAACCTATTACGGTTGAATTATAAAAACACAAAAATTGTATGGCCTATACGTTAATACAAAAAATGTTTTACTAATTATAAAAATATCCAAACGAAAAATAAATCTAAAGTTAGAAAGGTTACTATAAAATAATGAAAAAACCTACTTCATGTTAAAAAATTTTGCCGTAACAAAAGTACTTGAAAACTTAGTGCTAAAAATTTTAGCCCTATAAAAAATTTAACAAAATCAGATCGCATATTTAAAGAACACCCTATTGAAAAAGACGGCCATAAAGAAAACAAAACGGCTTTGAAGAAAAAAAATTTACGATGTAAAAATCTACCGTAAAAAACTGCCTCTTGTTAAAAAATTTACCCTGTTGAAGAAAACTGCCCTAATTTTCTTTAAAAAGTCTGCTCTACTAAAAAGTATCGGTTCTAATGAGAAAAACAACAACAAAAGTTAAAAGTTTAAAAACTACCGTAACGTTTAAAAAATGCTCCATCAAAAAAAAAATTTTTAAATTAGCCCTGCCAATAAAAAGAGCACCCTTATGATAAAACGATTTAAAATTTAAATAAAGCTGGCAGTTTAAAAAAACACCCAAACATTTCTACTATAAAATAATGAAAAACTACCCTGTATTAATAAGGACTCATGAACATAAAGAAAGTCCCCAAGTTAGACGCTAAAAATTTCTGTTAGGTGTTAAATGAATTAAATTTTGATTTGCCCAGAAGGGGCAGGAACTCCATTACAATATAAGGGTGTGTCGGCTAACTGCTGTGATGTGGGAGTGTATTGCTATGGATACATGAGAGAAGAATATAAAGAAAAATAAAAGAAATACAAAAATAATAAATAGCAAGCTTAAATTCAAAAATTCTACATTAAGTTTACATTTACCCTGAAAGGTTTTCTTACTGTCAAAATCGAGGGGTGCCAAACAGTCTATCACGGTTATTCTTTTGATGTTGTTTTTGTGTGCTATCCTACATAAAACTCCCTTGCTTTGGTGTCCTGAGGTTAGTTATAATTAAAGAAATTTCTCAAAATACGGCTATTACCGGGGTGACTGAGTATACTTTACAAATCGCTGGTTTTAGCTATTTCCTAAATAAATTAAATAAAAATCAACCTAAATTTAACTTCTATTAACATAAAGCAATTTCTATATACATAAAACTTCCTTTTCTAAAAATAAATTCCTAACGTCAAATCTGGCTAGGTGTTGCTAAAGAAATTCTAAAAAAACTTAAACCTAAGTCATCAACTAAACTATTCGCCACTCCACATTCCTGCTTTCCTATTTAATTATTAGATATTCATAAATCCCAAATTATTGGGAATGTGGTTCATAAAAAACAAAAATTTCAAATTTCCTGTATCGTTTTCATTTACTAAATTTAATTCCTTTAATACACTAAATTTCACTAATAAATTTGTTGTTTTAAATCACTAATTAGTCCGACTAAATATGATGTTATTTTCAATTAATTAAAGTCTTACTACCAAAATACACACAATTGTCATTCAAAAATCCATAATATTACCCTAAACGTTACAGAAAATTTCATAAGAGGACTCGCTTTATTTCAACTCAAGGATTTTCAACATTCATCAGAAGTGTCCCTCTTGTTTCTTAGATTTTCCAACACAGTATCTCGCTGCATCACAACATGCCGCAAAGTTCAAATGGAAAGACGATTCACCAGGTCCTACACCTTAGTTATCAAAACGATTCTCCGACATTATATCTCACGAGTTCATGAACATACCCTGCCACTTGCAGAGGTATTCCATTTTGTTCATGACGCTTGTCGCATTATTTCCATTTGGGAATGCCATATAATTTTTCTTGGAACGTCCGTGTCTTCTATCAAATCCCTATGTACAAACTCACTTCTATCACCTCCAACCTCTCCTGTTATATTCGCGCGTATCTCTACATTTTAATGTTTTCAGATAAACAAGTTGCATATAACTAACCATGTTTCTACTTCCGTTGCAATCAAGAAATTTATTTCACTCCCACCGTAAATCATATTTTATTACGGTCAGCGTCTGTTGATACAATATTTCAAGTTTACTCATATGCTTACATTACCGTTCTCCCACTTACAGTTATTGTATGAAACGATCACATCGTCTATGTAACTCTATAATTCTGTATTCTGACTTTACAAGTCCGTTTTATTACTTTGTTTGCAAGATGTTTATGCTTTTGCTTTATGATAATTGAAACTGTCTATTAACAACTATGTCACACTACATGGAATTTACTAATTAACTTCCTAAAACTCATATTTGGGGTGCATATTAATGAGTTTACTATTATTTTCTTAACAATTCTAAAAGCTTCTTAAAACATGACACGTTTTAACTATAAAATATTATGGTTATAACTGATTTATTTACATGTTTGTTGTTTAAAATAATTTGTAACGTTTATTTAACTCCGCCTATATTTTTAACAGAAATAACACGATATCTTGGGGTTTTCAGTATAATTGGAATAAAAATACGAATGTAAATAGGATGTCTTGTTTTAAACATTATTCTACATGAAAATTAAAGTTATACAGGGTGCTTCAATTACAAGTTAAACGATTGAAGAGCCGAGTGGATGAAGGAGGTAAGTAACAAAATCTTACATTTGAGAAAAATGACTTTCAATTTTATTAAATACATTTCATAAATATTTTGTTTGCTTATTTCTTAATTGTGAAAGTACTTCCTCAAAAAATAGACTATACATTTCTTTTTTATTGAGCAGTATTAGAAATTGAAATGCATTTGAGAACAAGCCAAATTTTGAAAAAAAATTGGACTTGCCCCTTTCATCCACTTTAAGGTGTCGCATTCAATATGAAATGCTCTATGAAAGAAGGGATCACAGAAAATATTACAGGAAAAAACAGATATCCTAGTTACTTTCAAAACTATAAATTAAGAGTAATATTAAGAGTGAACTATACTAAAATAATAAAATAAGCACACCTACCTAAACCTTTAAATTATTGCTAACATCTAAGATTATCTTTGTTAGTTAATTTTATATAAATTTTAAAATAAAAACATTAACAAACATAAAACTTAGTATCCTATACCTATCTTCCAAATTTTTACACCTAACTATCCACTAATCTCTGCTTCTACTACCACTAATTTATCTATCCGCTAGTTAAACCTATTTACTATTTGAACCTTACCCTCTTCTTTATTTTAAACACGATCCTTCAGATCCTTCAGAATTATAAATCTTTCCCTCTGCAGGAAACCTTGTGTACTTTCTAGAATTTCCATATATTTGCCTTAACCAAAACGCATTCCTTAAATTTAAATTATCAAAATCTAACTCGCCACTTAACCTTTTCCAAAATATGCCATCCCTTGACATTTGTATGACTTCCTGTTATACCAGCTCCCTATATGCTGCGGCTATCAGATAACTTTTTGTATTAAATGATTCAGACTTCTCTACTCCCAAAACATGTTCGTAACCTAACGCTGTGCTCGCCTCTACACCTACCAATTCAGAATGTTTATTTAACATAGCTTGAACATCTTCTAACTTTTCATCTGGATATATAATTGTGTCGATTCCTCTAACCTCTCCTTCATCCAACTGCATAATATTTATATTCAAACCCGTGTCATATTCTGTGACATCATAACACTCTCTCCAGGGCAATACCATGTCCCTAATCCTAACTATCCTCCTTTTCATATCAATTATTAACCCCAACTTCATCATACAATCAACACCTAAAATACTCTTAAATTTCAATCCTGGCACGATAACAAACTCCTGTTCACAGCTTAATGTTCCTATTTCTACCCTCAACACCACAACGCTATTCACCACAGCAAATCTCTTTTTATTTGAAGCTACCAAATGACTCTTCTTCATTGGCATAATCCTATCGCAAACTTTTTCCCTAATTTTGTTGACTAGTTCCTCCGTTACTAAACTCGCCTTGTTATTGTTCAAAAGGGGCGGCGTCTGTAAGCAAGTAGGCTTAGCTTAGCTCATTGTTTAATAAACATAAGTAAAATCATTATAAGTTCCAAATTTACATTATATAATAAGTGAAATTGAATGATTAAGCAGTTAGGATGGCTTCTGATGGCTTCATGGTTGCTGTGAAACCAGAATTAAACTTGAACACCGATTAAATGTGTGTATGCACCATTTAATGGGGTGTAGAAGTCTTCGGCTTTCTTCGGGAAGCTTCGGAACTTGCTTAAGAGGCCCAATGTGAACTTGAACAATGAAGATTAGGACATATATACAGGTCGGCGAGGTCCAGACATCTTCGGTGGTGTTCGGATCTCGTCGGTAATTTTCGTGTTTTTGGTGGTGGGTCAATGTTACATTAAAAAAATTATGAAATGAAATTATATGCACTTAAAAACTACTATTTACAATATATACAAAAGAAAAGGGTTCAGAAGGTCTTCGGTGTCTTCTGAGCTCTACGGCAGGCTTCGTGGGGGATGAGCTTCTACGGGGATGTCGTCCCTGTGATAGAGCTTGACGGATGCAATCACAATAACGACTGGTCGGTGAAGTATGGAACAGAGTTTAGCGTTTATACGTGTTTGTTAGTTGTGGATTGATGAATTACGATGACGGCCTCCAGGTAAGGCGGCGGATTGGGAAACGTTTGGGGCTGGAAGCAGGCTATGGCGAGCGCTACTTGGAAAGGTCCTACAGGCTATGTTGAGTGCTGTAGAAGAGGAGTAGAATTCCAGGCTATGGTGAGCACCAGGACTGTCTTCTGCAGAATTCGAATTTATATTTATACTCTTCTGGTTGCTATCCATCGTGTGTTGAAAAACGTTTACCAGTGCTTTAACCAATGAATTGCGTTGTCGATTTTAGATTTCGAAACAAGATTATGCAAATTTTACTAACACAAATTTTAGATGGAATTTTTGATGTTGTTCTATTTTCAGCACGTGTACTCTGATATAGTCAAATTTACATTCAAAGTTCGCTCAGTGCTTTGCTTCTGATCATGGAGGAAACATTCTCCCCTGCTGAAGATGATAGCGTAGCTATGTTGTTGCGAAGAGGCGACAGGGTCTTTTGTTGTTGAAATATCTGAGCCTATGGCGGCGTTTACGTTTACGCTTCGTGCGGCGGCGTCGTGCTTCACCATGATCGCCAGCTGCTTGTGTTCGAAAGGGCACCTCTTCTTGAGACATCCGTCCGCAGGTATTCCTTTCTGGTTGTGCGCGCTGCACAACATTAGGCAGATCGACAGGTGCTGTGTGGTTAGCTCGTGGTCTGCATGTTTCGATGTTCAGTGGTAATGGGCTGGTGCCGGTGGCGGCAGTAGGCGGTGCTGACCCATTGATCACTGGTTGGAATTCTTCCCGAAGGCTGCTGGGCAAGAATTTGTCTGCTTAGTTGCAGTTGGTTTGGCGGTGACAGGCGTCACCGTTGTGTGGCGGCGTTGGACCCTTCTGTGATCGTTTGCTGCTTGTTGCGATAATTGTGTTTGAAAGGGCACCTTTTCTTGGGACATCCGTCCATAAGTATTCCTTTCTGGTTGTGCGCGCTGCACAGCGTTAGGCAGATAGACACGGGCTATGTAGGTAGCTCGTGGTCTGCGTGTAAAGTTGCAGTGGAGTGTGTTACGATTATGTGCTCCGAAATGTATGGAGTCTTATTCGTAATCCATCACCACCTTTTGGCGTAGTAGCCAAGATTCGCCCAGGATGACGTCCTCAGCGAGGTCTGCGACTACCAAGAATGTTACGTGATCCGTCACTTGTCCCAGGGTGAATGGCGTGCGGAACTTGCTTTTAATTGCCATTTCCCTCCCTGCTTCGGCTAGACAGGCTGAGGCATGATAGGATTCTACCCGTGCACCTGTGGGTATGCAATCTTCCCTAATCATGCTTGTCGATGCTCCCGTGTCTAGTAATGCGTCGAAGTTTATTTTCTGTATTGTGACGGGGATTTTTGTCAGTGGGTCATCGTCGGCGATGTTTAATCGTGCCAGTTCGTTGCGCCCGAACGCGCTGTAGTCTGGCGTGGCTTGGCCGGGGTGCCGTTTCCCGAGTTCCAGGTTGTACTGTCGTACTTATACAAAAAGAACCTTCGGAACTCGATATAGGTGGGCCGGAACACGGCGTATGATTCTTACCATGTGGCTGCTTGGCCTCGGAATCGTGCGGTTGTTGTCGGTACATCCGCATTCATCGCTTCCATCTTCTGGAGAAATTCTGTGGGGTCCTCCAGAAGGGTGCCAGAAAATGTAGGTTTCTCTGCCTCGGGGGTGGCTGTAATGACCATTCTATCTATCGGTTGTGTTTGTTAAGCGCCACTGGGTTGTTGCAGTCTCAGAACTGTTGGTTGACTGACCTCTTGGGTTGGAGGCGGCTGGTCGGGGTCCGGCTGGACGTTAGAGGTGGCTTGACTCTTCGTCTCGGGCATGATGGTGGTTCTTGCAAGCGCGCTGTTTGCAAAATCTTCTTATGAAGACGGCCCAGACACGTTGGGCGACATTTGTTATCGTTCAAAGAGGGCGGCGTCTGTAAGCAAGTAGGCTTGGCTTAGCTAATTGTTTAATAAACATAAGCAAAATCATTATTAGTTCCAAACTTACATAATATAATAAGTGAAATTGAATGATTAAGCAGTTAGGATGGCTTCTGATGGCTTCATAGTTCCTGTGAAACCAGAATTAAAGTTGAACACCGATTAAATGTGTGTATGCACCATTTAATGGGGTGTAGAAGTATTCGGCTTTCTTTGGAAAGCTTCGGAAGTTGCTAAAGGGGCCCAGTATGAACTTGAACAATGAAGATTAGGACATATATACAGGTCGGCCAGGTCCAGACATCTTCGGTGGTGTTCGGATCTCGTCGGTAATCTTTGTGTTTTTGGTGGTGGGTCAATGTTACGTTAAAAGAAATTATGAAATGAAATTATATGACCTTAAAAACTACTATTTACAATATATACAAAAGAAAAGGGTTCAGAAGGTATTCGATGTCTTCTGAGCTCTTCGGCAGGTTTCGTGGGGGATGAGCTTCTACGGGGATGTCGTCCCTGTGGTAGAGCTTGACGGATGCAATCACAATAACGACTGGTCGGTGAAGTATGGAACGGAGTTTAGCGTTTATACGTGTTTGTTAGTTGTGGATTGATGAAATACGATGACGGCCTCCAGGTACGGCGGCGGATAGGGTATCGTACAGGCTATGTTGAACACTGTAGAGAAGGAGGAGAATCCCAGGCTATGGTGAGCGCCAGGACTGTCTTCTGCAGAATTCGAATTTATATTTATACTCTTCTGGTTGCTATCCATCGTGTGTTGAAAAACGTTTATCAGAGCTTTAACCAATGAATTGCGTTGTCGATTTTAGATTTCGAAACAAGATTATACAAATTTTACTAACACAAATTTTAGTTCGAATTTTTGATGTTGTTTTATTTTCAGCACGTGTACTCTAATATAGTCAAATTTACATTGTGATCATGGAGGTAACAGCCTCTGCTCCTGAATCAAGCAACGCTCCCACATTATAATTAAAAAAATTTATTTCTACATCTGGTAAACAAATTTTTTCCACTGCTTCTAGTTCTACCTCTTCTTCAATTTTTAAAAATTCCCGCGGATGTTTGTATTTATACACTTCAATTTTAGTGGTCTGTCTCTATCTAAAAATCCTGCCTACTTCTATTTTCGCTGCTGGGCCTGGTTATCCTTCGACTACCTCAGCATATCTTCGTCGTGTAGATTCCGTGCTTTCTCTCCTTTCACTGTCCCCCTTAACACCTGTGTTCGCCTGTGTCCTGCTCATTTCCGGTGAGCTATTCTGCCTCTGCACTCCAGGTCTCTGTGTTGGCCCTCTAGTGCCACTACTACTTCTAGAAAACGCTCCCCCCTAGGTTGTCCTTCGACTACCTCAGCATATGTTCGTCGTGTAGATTCCGTGCTTTCTCTCCTTTCACTGTCCCCCCTAACACCTGTATTCGCCTGCTCATCTCCGGTGAGCTATTCTGTCTCTGCACTCCAGGTCTCTGTGTTGGCCCTCTAGTGCCACTACTACTCCTATAAAACACTCCCCTAGGTTCCCAGTAGTCTCTTAAATTTCTATTGAAGTTTGTCCCACGTCTTTAAAATTCTCCCCCTTATTCTCAAATCTAACTAGGTTAATATTTCTTTCCCTAGCATCCCTAGGTTTCCAATCGAAATAATTTGTAATATAGTGTTGTAGATTTATTTGTATTGCAGAGCAGTTAGTGTCACTCCATGCTTGGATAGTGGTTTGGTTTGGTGGTAAGACTTTTATGAGTTTTAAGTTGTGGTGCGTCTAAGTAATATTCGTATTATCGACAAAGAAGATTATTTTACCACTTGTGTTTAAACTGATAAAATCGTTTATAAACATTAAAAATAATATGGGGCCCAGTGCAAAACTCTGTGGTATCAATAAGTAGTTGTTTTGTAATTTCAGTTATCATTGTTTATGCGAACACGCTGCCTTCAATCGAAGTGAAAAGACTTCGACTGCAGTAAGGGAATTTCGTGCATTCCTAGACCACCACAGTTTTTAAACATTTTCGAAGAGGGGTTTTATCTATCCGGCATTCAAATTTTCGTTTGTCTTCTAATTCCACGCAATAATACAAGTGATATACCAATAAATAGCATCCTGTATAGAAATTAAAGTTATGATTTCCATGCTAGTATAAATTCAGCGTACTTATAACGATAAGAATATATAATTATTTCCATAAACGGTACAATTGCAACACTTTTACATAACAGGAAACAACAAACAATACGTGATCTCAAGAGTCACCTTGTTAAAACCGCCTCATACAATAAAAAACAACCAAGGCTACCACCTATATAATTAACCAACCAACGTATCTCACCATTGGTCTACCTGTTTCTCAATTTCATTGGCGACTTTCCTTGCGTGACTGAAGGAGGTGCGTCTTCAAAGTTGTTTTAAGGAGTTTTCCTTATGAACTGCCCAAGAGAGTGGAGATTTTCTTAGATGCCTACGAGTGAGAAAGGGTTTGTTTGCGAAATTGCTTTTATTGTTAATGTTGCAATACTTTTTAATTATACTCAAACCTACTTAAACGTTCAGTCTACTTTTAATTCTATTAATTACAATGTAGCTGATGCTGGTGTAGTCAACGTAGCGTATTTCCTGTTCTCTCCTACATCCTATCGCACAACAGGAAATTTGCATCTTTTCTACTGCTCATCATTGTTTAGTTTGTACTTAATTGTGTGACCTTATAATAAAACAGCCAATAGGAACTCGCTATTGTTTAAGTGAAGAATGTTTAAACGTCCATTTTCTTTGCTACCTCAGAAATACTAACCAGTATTTCCCAATATTTATATAAAATGGAATTTTACAAGAGAAATCTCTTTCTGCTTAAAAATGTGCTGAATTTAATTCCTATTATTATGATTAGAATCAGAAAAGTCTAATATTCTTCGACAATAGACAGGATTCATAGTAGATAGTCAGCGAGTACATAACCTTATTTTGTCTATTGTTACAGCATACTGGAACGTCGCTTTATTATAAAGGCTGTAATTGCAAGCTTTCCTAATTTTTCAAATCAATGTAAATGATATGGGTTGAGAGAAGGCGAATCGAGTCAATTGAAGTCGATGAACTCATAACTGTACTGATAATTACGACGTTGCTATATTGTATGGCGTAATGGGGTTTTGCACTCCTAAATTTTTTAATACGGTAAATGTATCTATACGCATAGCTAGATTTCGGAGAGATTCCCGAAAATATTTCGGTATGCACGCACCCTCTCGTTCGAGCGCAGTGGCTCCTAAATTTACTATGCCCATGGACCCCTTTTAATAACAAAATCTGATCATGATGGAAAACTTACAAATGTAACTTTTATGTCTTGCATGGTAATTACTGACTTAAAAATAAAATATAAACAAATAGACCAGAGCTGAAGCCTTTGAAAATGGTAGAAAATGGAAAAAATAATAGTACGATGAAATCTATTGGAAAAGGAAGAGAATATAACAAAAATGAAAGAAAAAATAATTTACTGGCGATCTGAGGTCGGAAAGTGGAAGGGGGTGAGTTTTTAAGGGTAGAAAACGGTTTATTTCGATTTCCAGCAAAACTACAACTCCTATGGAAAAAAGTTAAATAGCAAAGTTGTAGGTAATAAAAAGATCTACAACTTTTGTATTGCCACTTTTTTCACATAACATCAAAATTAATGTGACAAATTCAAATAACAAAGTTTTTGGTTTTTTATTTTTATCTTTTACAAAAAGTTTATTTTTTCACGAAATTTGGTAAAACGTACCTTTTTATATCCCAAACACACTGTAATTTTTTTTATTTAAAGCATTTATTTTTTCACCTTATTTTCATTTAATATCGAAAAACCACCCTAATTTTCAATCGAAAATTCTCACGTCAAAATATCTACTTTTTTAAAAAAGTCGGTGGGCTTTTTGTTCGTTGGAATCTCTACTCTCTGACGGTGTAAAAAATATGTACATTACTACGGTAAATGTTCGCAAAAAATGCAAAGAAACGAAAAAAACTTGAATCCAAAATTTGTTTTTTATCATTATGTACAATTTTGAGCTATTTATTAAAATTTATACTTAAACTACTCGAAAAACGTAAGATTCCATGTTACATTGATAAACAAAAACTATAAGTCGAAATATACTACTAAAATTTACAACCAAATAAGTTAAGAAAGTTATTATTTACTAAGACATCTACAATATTTTGTGAAAGTTGTGGAATCTTCTTTAAATTATATGCGTTGTAAAATATTGGTGACGAATTTTGAATAGCTCTGTGATAGAGAGAAGTGGACATGTATACAAAAAATAACTGATAATTAACAAATAACATATAATTAAGGGTTTTAACCAGATCGAGCATTTACTTCAAAGCACTCATCAGTTGTTTACGAAGTCGTGCCAACGAAAAAAACGATGTAAATTCTACTCTTCTTTTTGCGGGTGTAGCGAAGCACATTTATGTCGATAGCGGGGTTCTGAAGAAAAGCGGTTCTTCCATGTAAGCAGAGATGCGGACTGCTAGAACGACAAATCGATACTCTTGCTTCGTGGGTTTTCCAGTTAATACACTGTTCTTGCACATGCGGAATAACACAGTTCATCACCAGCGGCACTTGTTGGCGCTTGCTAGAAGTAAAAACATGGAAATTTACTCTAAAAAATTTAAATATACCGAGGCGAACGTTAATATCAACAAACTCAACGAAAAATAAATGTAGCTGTAAATTATTTACAATATAAACGGAACATACCGCCCTCCAAAATGCAAGGCATTTTTTAAAAAATAATTTAAAGGCGGGGGGGGGGGCGGAATAAAAAAGCGAAAAAAGGGAAAAAAGATTTACAAAAATAACGAAAAAAGAATTCTCTTTTTACATTGAGGGCAAAGCACAAAGCATAGACACAGTAATAGAAAAGAGACAAGCGAAGTCGACGCCCGAACATAAAAAAGGTTCGACTTGAGTAACTCGACATGAAGGCAGGTTGCCCATGGGAGGTTGCAATGCGACCGGATTGGTCTTCCAGCACGTTACACAGTGACTCAAAATACGACGGATAGATTGCTTTCTAGAAATAATCCAGAAGTGCTGACTGACGAGAAAATGGACCGTTTGAGCACCCGCGTGGAAGTATTTTAAATGAACGTAAGTAACATACAGATCAGTTAATAGACTTTTGCTAGGTAACAAAGCGGGAAATTTACGGTCAGAGGACAAAGGCGCGTGAGCCAGACGACCTCCGACGCGTAAGATTCCATCGCGAATAAAAGGGGACAACTTGCGAAAACTCTTTTTAAAGGGGATCCAGAATGAATGGCTTCAAGCTCGATAGCAAAATAAGATTGTTGAGTATACGCAAGCAAAAGGATCAAAACATTGTGCAACTCAGCAGATGACAAAAGTCCGGAGTACCTTTCGAGTGGGTGACGCAGTTTATGACGAAAACGGAGAATCCACGCAACAATATGCGTAATAAATGGGAAGGAGGAGTGATTTTCTAGAATTGATTAAATCCAAGAGGATGTTACGACAGCGGATAAAACAATAGAGCGTTGTTCAGTGATAACTTCTGGAATATCTGAAGGCGAAATATATGGACTGTAGTTTTCGAAAGACCCATACAAGGTTGGGAAGCCGCCCACCATAAAGAACATTGACACAAGTCGGTAGAGAGTAAACCACGTGACCCGACATCGGCAGGGTTCCCGGTGGAGGGGATGTGATGCCAAGAGGCGCGAGACGTGTTTTCCAGAATATAGGCAACACGATTGGCGACGAAAGTCTTCCAATGCTACGGCGGGGAACGAATCCACGAAAGTACTACCATGGAGTCAGACCAACAGTAAATTTTATGAAAAGTAAGGTTCGAATCAAAGGTTCTGAGGATAAAGATTAATAATTTTGATGCCAATGTGGCGGTCAACAATTCGAGACGGGGTAAAGAGATTGTATGAAGGGGTATGACCTTAGACTTAGCGCACACTAAGAGAACCTCAACGGCGGAAGTGGTAACTAAGCGAAAATAAACAACAGCACAGTAGCCACGTTCGGAAGCGTCAGCAAAGCAGTAAACTTTGCACGTAGTAAACTTTGGCGGAATAAGCAAGCGGGGTAAAGCGAAATCCGAAAGATGCGGTAACTCATGCAAGTATCTCTCCCACAAACGTTGGAAGTCGGGGGGAGGGGGAGCATCCCATTCTAATTTTAACGACCATAAACGTTGAATTAAGTGTTTTACCAGAAAAATAAGAAGGGATAAAAGTCCCATGGGGTCGAAAATACGGGCAAAGTTAGAAAGTAGGTTGCGTTTGGTACAACAGGTACTTAGTGGCTAAACTAGAAAACAAAAATTATAAGAAGTGGGGTTCCATTGAAGATGTAAAACTTTTAGGGTTTGAATATCAGGATCCTCAAAGAAGCGAGGTGAAGAAATACAATTTACAGCTGTTCCAGACATATATCCAGTAGAAAAAATTATAAAATAGAAGAAGAACGGTCAGGAAGTTCTAGTGCAAAGCAGAAGCTGGGCCCGTCAACAGATTTGTTTTAGTATATAAGTAGAAGTTTTTTGGAAGTTTGGTCATTTACGGTTCAGCTTTCGAGAAGAAAACATTGCATATATTTTATACAGACAAGGATTTCAGTACAAGTCAAGCAACTTCTTTGTAAAGGAAATAGTCATTTTTAACACGCAAACTGGAAAATTATGCCATGGGATTTTGGATATGCCTTTTAGATGCTACGAACCGAAGCAGGGAATTTTAGAAACCGTATTGTTTTAACAAAAGCTATTTGCATGGGCTGAGCTGGGACACTCTTTCCTCAGTGAATCATGTGCACTACATTTGAGTCTGTTTTTACAAGACATTGTACCTGTAAATGCACCGGTTTATATTAAAGGATTGCATAAGAGACGCGCTATCTCAGGGTTCTTGCCAGCAAGTATAGTTGTGAGTATTGAAGAACTTGGAGTTCGAAATTTAAAGATTTTAAGAAAAACCTGCAATCGACCAAACCACTGTCTGTTGCATCTAAACAATTCTAGAAACTGTGCAATGAAAGCTGTTATACTTGTGTTTTCATACAAATTATTGTATTAATTTTTTTTTAATTAAAACTGGTTTACTAAAGCAAGCATTGAGTGCTGGTACGTACAAAATTTAAATGTAACTCTGAACGCATAAACCCAAACGCTACAAAGAATGACAATAGAAAAGTAACAACTTGAAACACGCAAGTTTTAAGATGCAAAAATATAAAAAATAATTGAACGTACTCGTACATAAGGTTCTACGATGAAAACTTAAAACCACATTAAATACTCTTGAGACACTAAACTATCGCGTTCTTCTTCACAGAAAATTTTACCGGTTTCAAGTTTCTTTCGTATTTATACATACACATTGAGAAAATATAATTGATTGCTTTTACGTTCACCTAATTAAACAAGATTGTGTATGTGGAAGGTGGAAGATAGAATGTAGGATATGGGAGGTGAAAGGTGAGAGGCAGATGTAGAAGGTAAATGACGTAAGCTAGAATGTGAACGATAGCAGTTTTGAAGGTAGAATGTGAACAGTAGAATGTGAAAAGTAGATTATGTAAGATAGAATGTGGAAGATAGGATATGGAAAGTAGAATATGGAAGATAAGATGTCGAAAGGGTAGGGTTTAAGGTGTAAGGTGGAAAGTGGAGGTGGAGGGTAAAAGGTAAAGGATGGAAAATGAGAGGTTGAGGATAGAATGTGGAAAATAGGATGTCGAAGGTGTAGGGTTGAAGGTGTAAGGTGGAGGTGGAGGGTAAAAGGTAAAGGTTGGAAGATGAAGGTGGAAAATGAGAGGTTGAGGATAAAATGTGGAAGGTAGAATGTGGAAAGTAGAATACGAAAGGTAGTTATGGAATGTAGAATGTGGAAAGCAAACAGTGAAAAGTGGAAGGTAGGAGGTGCAAAGTGGGAGAAAGGTGGAAGGTGGGAGATAGGAGGTGGGAATTGGAAGGTGAAGGATAGAAGGTAGAAGCTTGAAGGTGGAAGGCGAAAGGTGAAGGTATGAAGGTGGTAGGTAAAAAGTGGAAGGAGGTGGTAGTAGCGCCAGGATCTCTCTATCGAGTATTCCCATTGCAGTTACTCGTTTCGCTTATTCAGTAAAAACTGTCATTTTTTAGCTACAGCAAAAATTGCTCTCGAATCCAGAAATCAAGAATTAATTCCGACAATGCTAACGTTAGACACATTAAAACTCAGTCATTTCTGAAAAATTAATAAGCAAATTTAGATGTAAAATATTTAAAACTACTATCAAATTTCTGATTTGTGAAACCTCGTTGTCGTAAATAAAATGGTGGATATCAAAATTTATTCCAATGAAAATTTACGCAAAACTTTCAAAATTAGATGTGTTGTTTTGTCCTATCATACCATGTAAACTATGTAAACTTCTTTATTATCAAATAACGATCGAAAAGCTTACACGTTTCAAAAAAATGTTTATTAGCAGACGACGAACTCCATAAACTGTAACTAATAGATAGAACTCTATCAGAATATGATTCTCTAAAGCATCAGAATCGGCAAAATCTCCCTGTTTTATGTCTTATTTCGGATGGATTGTAGCAGGCACAATACTAAAAGACAGTGTATTCACCGTGTGTCTCATTGAATACAAAAATTTAAAAGAAAATTAAAACTTTTCATTTCTTGAGACTTCCAGAGTTGATTCATTTTGAAAAGATTTTGGTGTGATCTGCAAACCCTATATACACGCTTTCTCGTTTTTCTATTGTTTACTTCAATATCCTTTTGAAACTAAAATGACTTGTCTGTGTTCCCCTGTTTCGCCTATCCTTGCCTACTATTTCTTTAGTGCGCTTTCCCATCCGTGTTCGTACAACTCTAGTTAATAATTGTTCGAAAACTTTCATATCTATCCGCGCCTCTCTTTTTTAGTATAGTCGCTATGGTGTTACGTTTCAAATATTTGGGTATCTCATCTGTCTCATGCATATAAGTTACAAGTTGGAAAAGCCATTCTGTTACTGCTTGTCCATCGGCTTATAGAGTTTCTGTTTGTACCTTATCTATACCCGGTATTTTATTAGTTTTCAGACTCTTTAATGCTAATTCAAACTCATCTATAAGTGTAGGATATCAACACGTATCCTTTTCAATGTCTAATTCCCGTTGTAGTGCTTCTAGTTACAGTCTTGCATACAAATTTGCTATATATTTTTGCCATCTAATCACTTTATCTGCATTTTCTACAATGAAGTTTCCGCACGCGTACCTTATATTTTTGCTATACGGTTTTATATCCCTAGAATTCATTCTAATGTGTTTGTATGTTTCCTCTGTCTTTTCTATATCCATTTTAGTTTCAACTTCTTTGCACTTTTCATCTTTAGCTTTCGTGGATTTGCTAATAAGTATTCATTTTATAGCTTTATATTCGTTTTCCTGATTTGTCTAGTTTGTATTTTCGTCCTTCTTCTATTAGATTCAGGATATCCTTTGTTACACATGGTCTCTTATTTTCGTTTTGTTTATACCTCGGAATACCTCTGGAAGATTTGTTGAAGCTGAATTTAATGTTAGTCCATTCTGTTTTTATTTCCTACTATCAGAAATTTTCCCGGTGTCTTTAAGGAATTAGTTTGACTTTTTCTCATATCTTTTGTGGATATCTTTATGTTTTACTTTCCTAAAGCGATAGTGCCTTTTTCCGTTTGTTTTTCAAATTTATACATTTAAGAGCGGTTTTGATAATTCTACGTTGTGGTCAGTGTCTACATCTGCTTTTGGGTAGCTTTTATAGTGGTTTGCTTTATTCCTAAACCGTTATCAAACAATAATGTAATCTATTTTATATCTTCCTATGTCTTCTGACATCTTCCACGTTCATCGTTTTATACCATGATGGTGAAATAATGTTTGTGATGGTTAAACTGTTTCTGTCGCAAAATTCTACCATCCTATTTCCCCTGTAGTATCTCGTGCCTAAACCAAATAAACCTACTAACGTTCCTTCCCTACCCTCACCTACCACAGCATTAAAATCCTCCGTAATTATTAAATTTTCATGTCCTTTTATGTATTTTATTATGACTTCGATATCTTTGTGGATCTCTTCTACGTATTCCTGACTGTAGCTAGAGGCAGACAAGTATAGCTGTATTTTTATTGCATTTACCCTTTCGTTCTTTTGTAAGTAGTTTTTTCGCATAACTAACCCCACATCTGAATTTCCTTCCTGCGGTGCTGTATGAATTACCCTAACGTATGTTCTCCACAAATCCTGCGTATTAGGCCACCGAGTTTCACTAATTCCTACTATGTCTAATTCTAATTCTCTATCTTACCTACTTGCTTTATAATTTTGACATTTTTGCGATTCGCAAATTGTTGCCGGCTTTTCTTTTAAACTTTTTGATCACGTCCTCTAAAGTGGTCCCCTTTCGGAGATCCAAATGGGGGAGTTTTACTTGGGGATTTTTTACCCCAGAAGATGCCATAATCTTTTTAGTACGCCGTATTCTTGGGAGATAGTATAGTAGTTTCCCGTTACTTTTCATGTCGCAGTAATGTATCTTAGAATACCATACCAACCTCTGTGGCATCTGCCACTCTATGTGCCTAAATAGCTGCTGCCCTCTTTCGGGGACTTGTCTTAATCTAGTTACTCACTAAAAACCCCACTAACTTGGTGAAATAAACAGTTCGGCTCTTTCGCCCGCTAAAATGCGGAAGCCATTCTACCCGTTTTAGTATTCTAGAACTTCTTCAAGGTGTAGCTCCGTTTAGAACAGATTTATGTTCTAGAGTTTTAAATTTTGATCGCAATTGGGCGTGAAAGTTATACTAACTAAATTAAGATGTGCTTGGTGGTAGTAAAGATTTGAATGTTTAGTAGCATTGAGGGTAGCTTTAAATGTAGCAAAGCGTTTAAAATAAATTTTCACATAACTTATTATTTTAATATCTTTGGTACTCATGCTTTTTGGCGTATGTTGTTTAGCATTCACATGTTTATGGTGCTAGAGGGTAGAGATGTCCAACACTTTAGGGTGATTTTTGGGAACATCAAGAGTAAGAAAGAGTTTACTATAAGCTATTACGCAAATGTTTTTTTGATGTTGGCTGAATGTGGAGGTGGTATCGCTTAATTAAACTATTTAAGTTATTTCTAAATGCTAGAAATTTGACTTGTATTTTTTTGGGGCACATTTTGGGTGTAAGTAAACAACATGAAATCTTAAAACAATCGTTTTTTTAATTAGGTCACTTCTGAGAGTAAAGTTGGCACTAATCAAATTAAATTATTAGTAAGTTTTGATTGTGTATTAGAATTAAATTTTGGTTCTATTTGGAATAGCTTTGGGCGCAATAAAATCAACTAAATTAACCTGTTACAATGTATTTATTCTAGACAATTTAACTTAGAGCAACCGGGCGCATCTGAGACCTAATAAAATATATTTCATTTTGGAATCAGCTCCATATGTGTGGGGTGTGTGCCAGAAATTAAGTATAATAGATACATGTGTCCCTATATGCACCCACTACGAATCTTAAGCAACGATAGTATAGAAATGTTGAAAGAATACTTATAAGATATAAAATCGTGCAGAAAACCAGCTTCTAATCATTTACCAAACAGCGCATTCTTTCCAAAAATTCGTTACTTATGAGTTTCAGTTCTTGTATTTAAGCAAAGGTAAAATAACTGAAAAGTACCATTATTCGAAGACGATCAATTTCGAAAAAGTTACAGTTAACCTAAAACTCCAAATGTGTTTCATAACCAATTTAAATATTTAAAGTCAGTACAAACAAGCTCTACCGGAGGTCTCTACATAAAGTACAAGTAAGCATATGAGACATATGCGCTAAGAACAGATGTCAGAGCAGTTCTTCCTTGTTTGCGGACCGTGGCAATAGCCAGGTTACTATAAGAAAATTTCCCGGTGCCTTTCAGCAGTTAATTTGAATTTTTCTCAAGTCTTTTGTGGATAACTTTATCTTTTAGTTTCTCAAAGTAAAAGTGCCCTTTTCTGTTCATTTTTTCAAATTTTTAATTTTAAGAGTGGCTTTGATAATTCTATGTTGTGTTCAGTGTCTATATCTGCTTTGGGTAGCTTTTACGGTGGTTTGCTTTATTAGTTAACCATTATCGAACAATAATGTAATCTTATTGAAATCTCCCTATATCTCGTGGCATCTTCCACGTGTATCGTCTTATTTGTGATCCTGAAACTGTTCCTGTTGCAAAATTCTACTAGCCTATTTCCCCAGTCGCTTCTCGTGCTCAAACCAAATATAGGGTAGAGTAGCCAAATTTGAACCACTACCTAAATTGAACCATCTCGATAATTTCTTATTCTGAAACAGCATGCACCATCTAGTGTTCAAATCTTAAGGCCGTGTTATCAGAAACATATAGTTCTTCAATTGGATCGACATTCGTATGTTCCGTTAATCACGTACAGCATAAAACTTGTTTTGCTCGTAATTTTTGTAATATTTTTAAGGTAAAAACTAAGATATTAAAAAAAATTGTTGAGGTAAGTACTGTATTCTATTACTATCATATTTTTGATGTGTCTTGCAAATTTCAACAAAAAACACTTGTAAATACAAATTTTAGGTTATGTAAAAGGTAAATTCTTGTTGTTCCCTAAGATGAACCTGGTGGGGGATTCAAAAATTGAACCGGTTCATTTTAGGAAACCTGTTCGATATATTCAAACTTTACCAAAAATTACTTATTCAATAATATCTTAAATGATTTTCCATAAAGAATTTATTTATGCATATGTTTTTCAGAATAATGTCATCAAAAAAAGGTGAAATTATTGTAAATAGTCCGAAAAGGATATGTAGTTTGCCATTAAGACTTACAGAGATGGCGTTGGTTTAAACGAATGCCAACGAAGATTTGACATTAACAAATCAACCCTTCTAAGACGTGTTCGGGTACAAAACAAAATCGCAAATAACTGCATTAAAAAAATCGGTACTAAACCAACTTCTAATGCTGAAATAGAGGCTTTATTAGTCAAACATATTCTGAAGTTCGAAGAAGTCTTTTTTGGTTTAACAATCAAAGATATCCGAAGAATTGCATATCAACTCGCAGAAAAACACAAACTTTCTCATCCATTCAATAAAATAAAATGCATGGCTGGAAAGAAATGGTTTTATGGATTTATGGGACGCCATAAGGAGCTCTCGCTGAGACAACCCGAATCTACTTCGCTTGTTCGTGCAAGAGGGTTTAACCGAGAAAGGGTAACAGAGTTTTATGATATTTTGGAACAATTGGTGGATAAATATAAAATTGATGCGAATACAATATTTAATGTAGATGAGTGTGGGTATTCCACAGTGCAAAAAAGAATGCAGAAAATTATTGCCAAAAAAGGAAAACGGCAAGTGGGTGGAACTGCTAGTGGTGAACGAGGTATTAACATAACCGTTGTGTGCTGTGCCAATGTTGCTGGTCTTTATATTCCGCCCATGCCAATTTTCAAAAGAAAAAGATTTACTATTGAATTAGCAAGAGGAGCTCCTAGTGGAAGTATTTGTGGGATTTCTGATTCAGGCTATATAAATTCTGACCTTTTTCTAGTTTGGCTCAAACATTTTCATAAAATCATAAACAGTGGTCCTAACAAAGACGTTATATTACTTTTAGACGGACATTCGACCCACAGCAATAACTTGGCTGAATTAGAATTTGCCCGAGAAAATAATATTCACCTCCTTTAGTTACCCTCACATACAACACATTGGCTTCAACCTCTTGACGTGGCATTTTTTATACCGTTGCAAAGTTATTTTGTGCTGGCACAGGATAGCTGGTTGCGGGCACATGTTGGAAGAGCAATTTCAGCTTACGACAGCAGAGCTTATTAATGAAGCATATGGAAAGGCGGCAACTGTAGGAACAGTTGAAAATGCTTTAAAAGCACCTGATATTTGGCCTTTCAATAGGAATCGTTTTCCTGAAGAAAGTTTTGCACCATCGCTTGCAGTTGATTGACAAATAGTAGTAGATAATCTGGAAATACATCAAATTCCTGCAGAAAAAACACCACCAAATTTAGATAGTCAGATTTGTCTACCTTCATCAAGCGCATTATCAGAAATCAGTCCAAATACGTTCAACAAAAGTTAAGAAGAGATATGTATACTTCCCAAAAATTCCCAAATCAGTGGACAACGGAAACAAACTTCATCATCGGCTGTAGAACTGACAAGCACGCCATACAATACTGTTTTAGAGACAAAAAAGAAACAAGGAAGAGTCAGAGAGAGCAAAACTACACCGAAAGCTCATATGAACTAATAAAGCTATTGAAAATGTTAAATCTGATTTATTCGATAACAGAGGAGCTCAGAGTAAAAATAAACAACAAAATGTAAAACATAAATTACAAAAAAAAAACAAAAACATTGGAATCAAATGAAGAAGATGAAGATGCCCTGTGTTTGTATTGTCGTGATTTTTATTCCAATTCTGTAGCAGAAGTGTGGATTAGATGTCAAGTGTGTGCAGAATGGGCACACGATAAGTGTGCTGGAATTGAAGAAGACGAAACTTTGATTTGCAATATGTGTAAAACTTAGTATAATTGGTTCAAATTATGGATACCAGTGGTTCAATTTAACCAACCGGTAGCCAAATTTGAACAACTTTTCAAAAAAATTGTTTTTAGTTTTTTTAATTAAATGTTTTCATTTTTATCCGTTTCATTTTGTACAAATAAATGCTTGCAGATTTGTCTGTATATTGACCTTATATTGCCCACTTAGAGTGTATTATCTTTGAAGTTATGGTGAAATTTGTAAAATTGGTTCAAATTAGGCTACTCTCCCCTACCTACTACCGCTATTTCCCTACTCCCACCTACCACTGCATTAATATCTCATATAATCCTTAAATCTTCATGTCTTTTTACGAATCTTAGTATGTCTTCGATATCTTTGTAGATCGCTTTTAGGTATTCCTGACAGTAGCTAGAGGTAGGCAAGTATAGCTGTATTTTTACTGTATTTACCGGTTTAGATTCTGATCTTTCGTTCTTTTGTAAGTAGTTATCTAGACAGTGTCTTTTTTCGAATAACTAACCCCACACCTAAATTTCCTTCCTCTGGTGTTGTATGAATTACCCTAACGTCTATCCTCCAAAAAGCCTGCTTATTGCACCACCGAGCTTCACTAATTCCTACTATGTCTAATTCTAACTCTCTATCTTACCTACTTGCTTTATAATTTTGACATTCCTGCGATTTGCAAATTGTTGCCGGCTTTTGTTTTAAACTTTCTGATCACATCCTCCAAAGTGGTCCCCTCTCGGAAATCCATATGGGGGAGTTTTAACTTGGAAATTTTTTACCCCAGAAGATGCCATCTTATTTTAGTACGCCGTGTTCTTGAGAGGTAGTATAGTAGATTCCCGTTAGCTTCTCCGTCGCAGTAGTGTATCTTAGAATATCATATCAACCCCTGTGGTTTTTGCCACTCTAAGTGCCGAAATAGCTGCTGCCCTCTTTCGGGGACTTGTCATAGTCTGGTTTCTCACTAAAATGCAGTTGATGAATCAAGTGGGATAGAAACGTTTTGGTTTTTCTTTTGTTATTAATTTACTTATGTGTCATTATAAAGCTTACTTGTTTTAATAAGTCTTATTAGGACGTAAACGATTGTCTCATATTCAACTACAGGTGAATTTTTACCAATTAAGTCAGTCTGAACATATTAGAATAATCGGTCTTCGAGAAGCCAGACTATCCATTTGTTTAATTGCTAGTTCTTTAGAACTTCGTGTCGCTATCGTTCTGTGTTGGAGAAGATAAATACAAAATAAAATAACGAGGAGAAAGAATGTTTATAGCTTGGTTGTATCAAACACACACTGTTGGTGAAAAACGTACTCCTTGGAACATGTTTTTGTCAACAAAAGAAATTAGTAATAGATGGAGAGCTATCACTAACCAACAAATCTCCATACAATCTGTATATAGAAAATTTTGATCTTTTGAACTTGCATCCTACAGATCGGTGTTTTATTTTCCCCTAACTCTAGACCATAAAAAAGCATGTGTGGGATATGGTAGAGCAGAAAATGGATGATATACAATAGCTACCAAACAGTGTAGAGGTTCTTCCACAGTGTATTTTAGAATTTTGGGATACCACATGCTTGATTTGCCTATTTGAAATATGCGATAAGTTATTTATGGTAATCTTATGATTGTATGTTCCTATCATTTCCTAGTGCAAGTACAAGGGTGTCTTAGCTTAGATGTAGTTAATGGATAACTCTGTTATTATTAAAGATACAAAAACTGTTTGCATGTTTACAGCCCACTTTTTTGAGATCAATTTAATGACAAAATCTGAAATATGAGCGTGTTTTTTTCCAAATTACAGCCGAATATTGATATTTTAACAACTTTGTTTGTATAACTTGTTTGTTTGTAAAGATGTCCAAAAGCGATGTTAAAGTTCTGTACATAATTTTTAAATAGATTAAAGTGATTCACTTAAATATTTAATATTTCTAATAATTTTGAAGTTATAATATAAACATTCCATTCTAAACGAACCTGCATCTTGAAGTTGTTCTAGAATACTAGAATGGGTAGAATAGTTTGGGTGTTTCAGTAAGCTAAAGAATCAAATTATAGGTTTAACCAAGTTAGAGGAGTCTGTAGCGAGGAAGCAGACTAAGACATCCCCGAAAGAGTTTAGCAGCTCTTTCAGTACTTAGAGTTGCAAAGACCCTGAGGGTCATGTCATTCTAAGCCACACTACTGCAACGTCGAAGGCAACGAGAAACTACCACAATACCTTCCAAATGCACACTACTTTTGATTTTTCAATTGGTCAGGCAGCAATTTTTTTCCATTAGACATTTTGAATTTTAGCGAACCCTTGCTGTTCCAAGTAAGGTAAGGATCTTTAACGTACATGACAACATCCATGAATTGGACCTACATTTTACATATCATTGGTCTGAGGGCGTATTTTTGTACAAATGTTTGCTTAACATTTTTCAAGCGATCCGTGTCGGAATTCGAACCCAGAAGCTTGGGTTCAGAAGTCACAAACCAGTCTCAAGCACACGACATACCAAAAATGTTTTTAACGTAATGACATCCTCTGCGGTAAAAGATTCGGGAGTTAAAATACCCCCTCATTTGAATCCCAGGGAGGCGTCTACTTCGCAGGATGTGATTGCCCAGTTTAAAATAAGAACCAGGAACATCAAACGTGGAACAAGTAAAAGAAAACATATTTGTGGAGCGTTGTACGACTGTGAAATGTAAACAGTGAGAAAAGCAGATAGGAAAAAAATTGAAACTTTTGAAATGTGGTGCTACAGAGGTATGACAAAGATATGAACAGACAAAGTTAAGACCTAAGAGATACTACACATGGTAGAGAAAGAAAGAAATTTGTGGAAAGTAGGAAAAAATAGGAGAGATGGAACAATAGAACATGTTCTAAGACACAAAGGAATAATACGGGATATATTAAATACAGAGAAAGAAAAAGGAAAGGTAGAGGTAAATCTAGATTAAGCTATTGCACACTGATAGTGAAAATGTAAGCTTTGACAATGTCAGGGAATTATGCAGGTTAGCTCGGAATAGGAAATAAGGGAGTTATGTGTCCAACCAGTTCCAGAACTGATAATGATGGATGTAAAATTTACATATTTTTTAATGGAAGCTGGACGTGACTCTCATTTTACTTGAAAGCTCTTTTGTAAGCTTTTCAAAAATATATAGTTTATTTTCTCAATTAGTTGATTTATTTCAATTTTTTGTTATAATAAATTAATTTATAATATTGGTAATAACCGTTCTAAATGGATCTGCACCTTGAAGAAGTTCTAGATTACTAGAATGTGTGAAATGGTATTTTCGTTCCAGTGATTTAAAGAACCAAACCACAGGTTCAACCAAATTAGTAAGGTCTTTAGTGAGGAACCAGACTAAGACAGGTCCCCGAAAGAGGGCAGCAGCTTTTTCCATATTTAGTTTGCTAGACACCATAGGGGTCAGTGTGGCATTCTAAGGTACACTACTGCAAAGTGGAAGGCAACGGGAAACCACCATATTACCTCCCAAGTACACAGCGTACTTAAATTGTAAATAACATGATGACATCCTCTGAGATAAAAGATTCCGGAGTTAAAATATTCTCCCATTCGGATCTCCGGGAGGGGACTACTCGGAGGGTGTGATCGGAAAGTTCAAAGAAAGAGCAGGGGACATTTTGCGAGACGGAACATGGAACTTCAGAAGCATGAAGCAAGTAGGTAAGCTAGAGAACTTGAAAATTGAAATGGATAGGTTAGCGTTAGACATAGTAGGGATGAACGAAGTTCACTGGCCAGAGGCGGGTATTTTTTGGAGTGCAGACTTTAGGGTAGTTCATACGGGATCAGAGGATATGAAAAAACAGGACAACGTGTAGAAAACTACTTACTACTTACAAAAGAACGAAAGAGTACTCCTAGTTAGATTAGAATCTAAACCATAAATACAGTAATAATACAAGTATACATGCCCACTTCTAGCTACAGTGAGAAAGAGGTAGAAGTGGTCTACAAAGATATGGAAGACACTAAGATAAGTAAACGGACGTGAAATTTTAGTAATTACGAGGGTTTTAATGCAGTGGTAGATGAGGGTAGAGAAAGAGCAGTAGTAGGTTTATTTGGTTTAGGCACGAGAAATGACAGGGGAAATAGACTGGTAGAATTTTGCGACAACAATTTAATTATCACCAACACATTATTTCAACATCATGCTAGAAAACGATATACGTGGAAGATGCCAGTAGAAATAAGAAGATATCAAATAGATTACATTCTTGTTAGACAACGGTTTAAGAATCAAGTAAACGACTGTAGAAGCTACCCAGAAGCAGATATAGACACTGACCACAACATCGTAATTACGAAGGCTGCACTTAAATTTAAACATTTGAAAAAAACAAATGGAAAAACCACTTTGACTTTGAGAAACTAAAAGATAAAGATATTCACGAAAAATTCGAAAAATCAAATGAATTGCTGAAAGATATCGGGAAAATTTCTGATATTAAGGAAATAGAAACAAAATGGAAATAACATTAAATCCAGATTAGACATGGCGACCTGAGATATTCTGGGGTATACACAAAAAGAAAATAAGAAACCATGGATAATAAAGGATATCCTGAATTTAATAGAAAAAAGACGAAAATACAAAAAAAATCAGACGAAACATGAAAACAGGAAAACAAGGATACAAAGCCATAAAATGGGAAATTATTCGCAAATGCAGGATAGCTAAAGAACAATGGATTGATGAAAAGTGCAAAGAGGTACAAACTAAGATGGAGTTAGGAAAGACAGATGAAGCATACAACCTAATTAGAATCAATTTTAGGGATATAAAACCGTATAGCAAAAATATAAAGAACGTGGGAGGGAACGTCATTATAGAAAATTTAGAGAAAGTGGGTAAATAACAAGTATATATAGGGAATTTATATGCAGGAAAGGAACTAACAGCATTAAAACAGGAATCAGACATTGAAAATGACGACTTGGGATATTGTGTACTTAGAGATAAGTTTGAATTAACATCAAAGGGTTTGGAAAAAGGCACTGGCAATAGTGCAAGCAAAAACTCTAAAAGCCGCTGGACAAGCAGTAACAAAATGTCTCTTCCAATGTAAGCTATATGTATGAGACACGCGAGATACCCATAGATTTCAAACGTAACATCATTGTAACTATACCAAAAAAGAAAGACGAGGATAGATGTGAAAATTTTCGATCAATAAGTTTGACAGCACACGTATCAACAATATTAACTAGAATTGTACAAAGACGAATGGATAAACGAGCTGAAGAAATACTAGGAGAAGATCAATTTGGGTTTACGCGAAACAGGGGAACACGGGAGGCTATTTTAGTTCAGAGTGATAATGGCGAAAACAATAGAAAAAGGAGAAAGCGTGTACATAGGATTTGTAGATCTGGAAAATGCATTCGACAGCAGGTATAAAATGAAAAAGAATGTTCGAAATACTCAAAAAGATTGGAATGAGTTATAGGGATAGACTAATAGTACATAGCTTATACAAAGAGCAAACAGCAGTAATAGAGTTAGAGCAGGAAACATTAGGAAAGGGGTGAGACATGGATGTGCCCTATCACCATTAATTTTTAACTTGTACATTGAAGAGGCAATGAATACGGTCAAATGCAGGAAGACATTTGGAATTATTATGTAGGGACAAAAGATTCATATGCTTAGATTTGCAGATGATATAGCGGTTTTAGCATCTATTTTTCTTAATATCTTTTGGAATTAAACCATTCATAGTTGTTAAAATCGTCTTTATTTACGTTTCGATTCATGACGCAGGATCATTGTCAAAATAATTCAGTTCGGCTCTTTAGCCGACAGATTTATGTTGTAGAGTTTTAAATTTTGATCGTAATAGGGCGTGATAGTTATACTAAATAAATTAAGATGTGCTTGTTGGTAGTAAAGATTTCAATGTTTAGTAGCATTGAGGGTAGCTTAACATGTATAGCAAAGCGTTTAAAATAAATTTTCACTTAATATTTTAATATCTTTAGTATTCATGCTTTTTGGCGTATATTGTTTAGAATTCACATGTTTGTGGTGATAGAGGGTTGAGGTGTCAAACGCTTGAGGGTGATTTTTGGGAACATCAAGAGTAAGAAAAGTGTTTACTCTAAGCTGCTACTCAAATGTTTTTTTAATGATGGCTGAATATGGAGGTGTATCCCTTAATTAAACTATTTAAATTATTTTTAAATGCTAGAACATTGACTTGTGGTTTTTCGGGGCACATTCTGGGTGCAAGTAAACAACATTAAATCTTAAAATAATTGCTTTTTTAATTAGGTCACTGCTGAGAGTAAAGTTGGCACTAATCAAATTAAATTATTAGTTATCTTTGTATCTTTGTGTGTGTATCAGAATTAAATTTTGGTTCTATTTGGATTAGTTTTGGGCGCAATAAAATCAGCTAAATTAACCTGTTACAATGTATTTATTCTTAACTCAAGACAGTTTAACTCGTAGCAACCGGGCGCATCTGAAACGTAATAAAATATATTTCATTTTGGAATTTGCTCCATACGTGTGGGGTGTGTGCCAGAAATTAAGTATAATGGATACATGTGTCCCTATATGCACCCACTACGAATCTTAAGAAATATTGAAAGAAATATGAATATTTATATGATGTACATATAATCGTGCATTTATCAAACCTTTCACTGTTTCCAAAAATTTGATACTTATAAGTTTCAGTTCTTGTATTTAAGAAAAGGTAAAATAACTGAAGAGTACAATTATTCGAAGACAATAAATTTCGAAAAAGCTTCAGTTAACCTAAAACTCAAAATGTGTTTCATAACCAATTTAAATATTTAAAGTCAGTACAAACAAGCTCTACCAGAGGTCTCTACATAAAGTACAAGTAAGCGTATGAGGCATATGCGCTAAGAACAGATGTCAGAGCAGTTCTCCCTTGTTTGCGGACCGTGGCAATTGCCAGGTGGTAATTTCTTTCAAGTGAGGGTTATTTTATACGTACACCTAAAGCAGATGTGCTTTACCCCCTTACCTTACCCTTAATACTAGTTTCGCCAATATCTGTAGATACAACTTGCGTCTGGTGTTTTACTATTTTATTTTAAAAGGGCCCGCTTGATGAATCAGCCTTTTTCAACACGAATAAACCGTAAGGGTTTTTTATATCGCGAATTTTTTAGAAATGGTCTGATCCTAGGTAACAAGTGACTAGTATTCTAAAGGATGATGTTTCAGTGACCTAATTTTTGAATAGGTAAACAAGAAAAATGTCTTCTACTTAAACTGGCCTGGTTCATTAAGGGTTCCATTTTTCATGCCAAATAAACACACCCGGATGTTAATCGCCTTATAGCAAGCTTCCTTTTCGGGTTTATAGTGTTTAAAAATTTAATGGGGTTGTTTTATTATTACGCATATGCGTATAGGTATTTATCTCGTTCAAAAGAAAGCAGGTGGTGTAGAAATTAAATTTTAGTTACTGTAAAAGGGGATGTTTAAGAGACCATAGCGCACGTGCATGAATTTTTATTTTACGAATACAATGGCCAAAAATGTTTGTTTTGAAGAGGGTAGATAATTACATTGTGAACCGCAAGCAAAGTCAAGCAACCACAAGAAATGAGATCAGTCGAACTAGTTTGAAAGAAAAATTGACGTTAATCAAAAATATTTCGTTGGATAGGGCTTGATAAAAATTTGCACCACTTTGAGGAAATGATAGATAAAAAACATCATAACGATATATTGGTAGACATTTTAATAATTAAGTAAAAAATTTATTAAAGTTTTTTCAGCATATAAAAATAATTAACTTTCGTTGAGATTTATTAAAAAGATTCATTTAAAAAATCAGTTTCAACTCCCATTGTTCCAATAATGTATAGCGGAAATCATCCCTTTGAGAAACAAGAACCGCTATTTTTCTGTAGTAGTCAAAACTTAAAATATTCGATTCGTACCGGGGTAGCTAAATAGTTTACAGTCACAGTCAGAGCATCTCAGCTTGAATTTGAGAGTTCAATTGTAAACATCCTCTAAAACGAAGATTAAGTTTGTACTTCTTCTCAATGTTACAAAAAACTGTCTTTGAATCTCCTGTATTAAATTCGTTCTCGCGCGGAAGCGAATAAGTCATCCGATGAGAATTCACTATTAAATACCAGTAACGAATTTTATTTCTTATCGCTATCATTTCTTGTGACTGTATCTTTTACTTTTGTTTTTTTTTCTTAGCTGATAAATTTGTTTTGATTCTTTTTCGTCTTATTCACTTTCTTCTTCTTCTGTTGTCACTTCTTATTAAATATTCGCAATGGCAAGGCTGTTAATTTTCTAGAATAGTTTTTGTCCGCAAATTAATTAATTATTATGACAATAAATATTTATGCAACTTATGCAGCTTTTGCTTGATCAAGCGCAAGCCCTTGTGCAGCAGATTATAAGCCCTACGGCAATTTGCTGTTAGACAAAATAGAATGTCTTAATTGTTCTCTACCGGACACAAACTCATAAAATTGCTTCAAGTTTTGCTGGGGCAACATATCATCGGCAATGTCGCTAAGCTGAACTGACAATATAAGCCTTTTCAACAACTTGTAGTTACAATGGATTTTGATAAAAGCTCTCGCAATGATATATTTTCAAACTACTATCGCTAAAAGTCCAAGTTTTATATTTTTAACACCACGACTCCAACTTATAAATTACTATTGACGCACTATATATTTAACTATCCAAGCATTAATTATTAATTTAAAACAATCATTACAGTAATTTATATCGACAGTCATTTATACCACATCTTTCAAAGCTTGAACATATTCTAATCAAAGCTTCAACCAGAAATGAATTTTGAAACCACTTAACGGTTACTTATACCTACTAAATTGCACTAATTATTGTGAGAACATGCCAAATAACATTCTCGAGATTTCCTATTGTATTCTAAATTACCCTTAAATGCAAAACTCTTGTAGCTGTATATCAAAACCATTTAGACATACAGGCCGAAGGCACCTATCAGTCATCTTTTGTATACAAACGCCTTATTTACGTTCTAATGCATTTCTTCCGGTTAGCGACAGACCAATCGGCGCTACACTGCCACCCTCTTAAATCTGTTCTATCCTAAACACTATGTGATCCGGACTATCGCAGTCACTGTGGCCCTATGGGAAATCGAAACTATTTCTGCAGTTGCCGTGTAGATAGAAGTAGCAATCAATGCTTTTAATAGCAGGCAACGTCTTCGGGTTGTAACCCCACGCCAAAATCTAGACCCCAATTTTCTGGAACAGTTACCTCTAGCATACTTCGTACACTACATTTGATCTTCCAATGCTCCACCCGAAGCAGCTACATTGAAAAATTTTTATATTGCCGCACCCTTGCTATGCCAAGCAAGGTAGGGATCTTAAACGTGCGTGATAACACACACACACACACACGCACACACACACAGAACTAGGATGTATTTTTGTGAAAAATGCTCGCCCAACATTTTTCAAGCGGACCGTGTCGGGATTCGAATCTGGGACTTTAGGCTAAGCAGTCATACGCATACCAACTAAGCCACGCCCGCATACTTCGTACCATCCTCCAGTTCAACCCATAGACCCCACAACCGATCATGGTATGGCCAACTTCCTCTCTTCAAATTCGATCATCTGGCCCTTAAGGTTCACTAACGCCAAATTTATGCTACGTTGGCTCGTAGCCGTGCGTAACACAAAGATATCACGGAATGACCGGGCTCAATCGGAGAGTAGGGGGGATGTAGAAAGCAGACTGACATATAATGTATGCGGCGGTAAGGAGTTAGTAACAGTACCTGCAAGAAAATTAGTTAAGCAAACCTGAAAAAAAAAGAATAAACATAGCAGCAATGAAACGTCTAAGTTATTCAGTACTTTGTAGAATGTAAAAAAAACTGTTTAGATAAACTATATAATATAATCACGATAAAAGCATTACAAAAATTTTTATCACAAAGTGAGGTAATATTGGGGAGTAGCAGAAACGTTTCCTCACACACCAATTAAACATAAATCAGACAAAATGTTAACAAAGGATAAATAGGTAAGTCACAATTAATATGAGTAATTCAGTAGTATTGATTGTTTTTTCTTTCTTTTTTTTTCTTAATAGCAGGCAAGTCTATTGTAAAAGGTATCAGAATGACGAAGACATGGCAAAACAACGGATAGATATTTAAAGTAATAACAAGTAGGAAATAGTTCAACTTACAAAAAGTCCTTCAGTAACGCTTCCTTGCAATTGAAGTGTGGGATTCACGATGTCCTGCACTAACAAAGCACTTCACCCTTGACTGTGAGGGTGTTGATGGAATTTCTTACACTTTACACTAATCACACCTACGTATTTCACTAGTGTTAGCAGCAGACATTCTCATACTGATGGAACTATGTAGCATTGATAAATTTCTTGTTAATTCTATTTCCTGAGACAATAATTTCGAAATATTTTGTAACACAAATCGAAAAAAAAATGCTAATAAAAATTTAGAATCACGGGCCTTCAAGGCACGATGTAATGCATTAAACTAACAGTAACGTGAGGTGTTCTATTTGCTACCTATGGTAACAAAGAAAAATATAATGCTTTTGAATAACAAAATTTGCGCAAACAATGATCTATTTTAGATTCTCTGGGGTTAGAAAATTCAGAAACTACAGTATCAACTGTCTTTACATGTGAATGAGATACATGTTTATAAGAAACAACCTTTTTTTCTACTAAACCTGCTACAACTGTATCATCGTAGTTTTTTTTTCTTTTAGAAACACTCAAGCTTAAAACTATATTTGAATAATCCAAAGTATGCACTACTCTGATAAAAAGGACCACGAAGACTAGATCGCACACACAGTTTAAATATAAAAAGACAAATCAATTAAAAAAACACAATCAATAAAGCAACGCGTATCACTAAGTCAATGTTCCGTAAAACGCACGTGCAGGTCGCGTACAACAAGTTCTACCACTTTTATTTCCAACAGAAAAGCAACAAAAGAAACCAATTAGTGAAGCAACGCGCATCACTAAGTCAATGTTCCGTAAAACGCACGACAAGTTCTACTACTTTTATTTCCAACAGAAAAACAACAAAAAAACAATTAGTAGAGCAACGCGCATTACTAAAACCGTCCGTCAATGATCTTACCACCGCACTTGTGGTCAATCAAACACGTTACCGCTAAAGCATACTTCCTTCAAATGTCATCAGAACTACATTGCACTCTAATCTGTTTATTTTCAATAGTTGTTACCATAACCTCTTATCGACTATTATCTCCTTCGCTAATAACATAAGGAACATCCAAAACATGAATGCCGCAATCATATATAATAATTAATTACAGCGGTTATTATTTCCGATAAGTTGGAAAGTAATTTACGAATAATCCAATTTACAATTCATTCCTTGCAATTTATTTATTAATGAAAATCAATCTTCAAATTATCTACTTTTAAAGTAATACCCACGAGTTAAATTGCATACAAATCTGAATTATTCTGAAGTATTTCCTTTATACAAACAGCGATCCCAAAGAAACGATGTATTTACTTATTGGGAAAAAGCGTAAAATGTTAAACTACAAAAATGCACGTTACAGAGTCACTGTTGAATCTGGAGAAAAGAATGCTGTCGCGCAGCTACTAAAGTTGGAGGAAGAGTGGCTATATTAAAGGTTGATATCACCGATTGTCGACTGATGCTCTTTCCATAAGCCACAAACCGCAATTTATGCAAGGTCCTGCACTTCTTCATTCCTTTTGTCGTGTTCATAGAAAAGATGAAGGTCTCTCCCGCAAACGCAATCACATCTGACTACGCCAAAGGTGTATAGAACACTTTGGCGTTTTTTTGTTGGTCTTAAATTTCCTTAAACAAGTCGAAAGCTAACTTCTTCCCCTTGAAATAAAACGCCGAAAAAGTATCACATCCTGTAATTGCATGTGCAAATAACAGTGTGTCTTTGAGGGTTGTAAAGGCTTTTTGCAAATTACTGATTGAAAAGGCCTTCTGTGGTTGCCTGCCCTGTCGTTGCTTGAGAAATGATATATTTGCTTCTGGTGAGGATTGCAAAAGCGAGCAGGACTAGAACGTTGGTATCGGAAGCTACCACTGTGACCACTTCGTCGCTAACATGGCTGTTGTTGCTATCAGACTATCTGCGTCACCTGTCGCTTGTTTAGTATTAATACCTGAGTTCCTGAAGAGGGGAATCGGCAACTTGATTTATTTCTGGCATTCCCCCAGAAAACTCTGAGAAGTACTTAGTGACATCCCGTGGGCAATTTGTAAGTCCGCACTTGTTTTCTTATAATACCTGCGCCTGTGTGCCTGAACCTTTGTGTTCTGGGTGTTATCATAACCACCAAACGCAATGGTTACTTGCGAGGAAAAATACTTAAGAACGTAGTTCTTGTATGACAAGCAGGCAGCCTCATACATTGTTGATTTTTAGGTCGAACAACTCTCGGCAAGAGATAGCCGCCGTTGACAACGTAGACGGTACCGTTTGGTGGGTCAGACACCTAAGGCGGCAGAGATTCAAAGACCCAGCAATCTACGCTTTGTTTGTTGCTCTGTAGACCGTTATCGAACAATACACGAACGCTTGGAGCTAGTTCGTGCTTAAAATATTCTGCGAACTCTGTATCGTTTGGACATGGCCATACGATTCTATTGCATAACTGCTGTGAGATGACTACTATATTGAGGTCGTGTGCCCTTATGGTAGCGTTCATATCTGAAAACGGCAGTTTGGGTACATGCTAAAACATGATTCGATTACCTTTCATAGTTGTAGACAAAACAATAATAATAATACGATGCAGTCTGGATCGACATGTCCCGTGATATAAACCGGTACCACACTTTGATTAGAAGTAATTCATCGTTATTTAAATTATAAAAGTGGTATTATTTCTACTATCGTTGGACAAAATAATACAGAACCTATACAAGCACAAGCAATACAACACGTAATGATTTCTGATAAACAGTCCGTGAACATCAAACATAAAAAAATAACAACTTTTGGCAGACGCTCTCACTGGGGGGTAAGATAACTGGAATAGGTTTTATATTAAAAGTAAAACATATTAGTTTTTTCAGCGGAAGAGGGGGTGATATAATTCATTACTCTGTATAGATAACTAGTGTTTGATAAAAATTGTTGTATGCAATTATATCGATAATCGATTTGTTAAATCATTTGTCATACACCCTCTTTGTTTTCTCGGAGGCCGAGGCTGCTGCCTTGGTCCACTATTGAGCACTAATAACGTCGTTATTGATTGGCTTATATTTCCTTGAGCATATATGCCAATCACGATCATTTTCGGGACATAAACTCTTACGGTTTAAAACGTCATTCTTACATTTTAAAGTTCATAAATACATCGCGCAAGTGCGGAAAGAGCGACGCCACGGGCGGTTGGTAACGCTAATCTTATACAGATTTGTCGCGCCCATCTGTCAATGACGTCACCCAATCAGCAATTTTAATTACGCAATATATAAATTAGATTAGCAACAATTATGTCAATAAGGTACTCACATAATAGGTCCAGATTTCCACGAAGTACGCAAAGCGTCCTTCAAGATAGATAAAGATGGCGCCAGCCCACTTTAAGATAATTGCTGGAGGGTACGCCCAACGCTCTTCCAAAGCGCTCGGACGGGATCTCAGGGCTCCACTCCGGAGTGATTAAAGATGGTGCTTGCTCCGGTGCTGTTGGCGGAGCATGGACATCCGGCTCGTTCTAGGGTCGTGGATTACTCCAAGGTCGTATTAGATTTCTATATGTAGCGGAACGATAAGGAATAGGTTAATTAGGGAAAGACAAACACAGATAAGCAAGGTATATCTACATAATAAAAATAAAGATACGATACCAGTCACGACCGCCCTTCTCGATGTTCAAAGGCAAAACGGCCTGACACGACCGCCCTTCTCGATGTTCAAAGGCAAACGGCCTGACACGACCGCCCTTCTCGATGTTCAAAGGCAAACGGCCTGACACGACCGCCCTTCTCGAAGGTCAGAGATAAAAAGCTACGTTCAAGCGTCTCACGGAAACACCTCCCCCACTTTTGTTCTTTCACGCGTCGGCGCGAAGTTCCCGCGCGATCTCGCACAAACACCCTCTGGCGTGACGAAAATATACGCCAAGTCTTTTAAATTTGTGGCGCGAAACTTCCGCACGTCAAATTAAACTAAAACAATGTTTAGTGCCAATTTGGCACGTAACAAAACATTGATTACGCGCCAAATATTTGTATTTTTAAGGTGCTCAACTTTTAGGTTCTATAAAAAGGTGCTAAGCTTAGGACAAGTGGAAACTTTTGATATGTTGTAGAGCACTAAATTCTGAATTGATGCCCTAATTTTCAGCTCTGCCGTATTTTTTTCAGGTTTCAGGCTTTTTGGTCTAAAGTCCTGTACTAATACTTTTCTAGGTAAGTCAAACCTGGATGTGATTTGGCAGAATGCAAGTTCTAAAGCAATTTCTCAAAATCATTCCAGACACGAGCCTCTAGCGATTAGTCAATGAATTAATATAATATTTTAGCAAATTAGAAAATACTTATACCAGCAAACAATAATTTAAACGACTTGTAGAACCCAATTTAACATACTTATTTTTTCGTATAGGACATACCTATCCATCGATCCATCAAAATATTTCTCTTTGCAATTTCTCTTCTACCGCAATCATTAACACAAAAGGCCTCTAAGAAGTTGGCGTGATCCAATACCGCCTGTATAAAAATATAAATCACACAATAAAAAGAAATTAAAGATATCGATGTCGCATTTATGATCGATCACAGGAGATATTCGATATTTGCAATCGCTTCTTCAATTGAAAGTTGTGGTTCGATTGCATCTGCACATTGTTCAATTTAAGCAAAGAACTGGCAAATGGTGTAAGATCGTGTTACTTTTGTTGTTTGTTTGCGTTTAGATCTTGAGGGGTTTTAGTTCATTGTTAACCGACGCTTGGGTTATTGTATTTTGATTGATTTGGTTTTATCGAAGATGAAGTGGCTATTATGTCCAGAACAGATTGACCATTAGCGGTCAGGGGCTTGATATTAAAGAATTGAAATTTAGCTTTTGTTGGTTCGTTGAAAAGTACATATGAAAGATAAACAGCCCTTAAGAAGATAGGTACTATGTCAAATTTTAAAAAATATATAGTTGAAGTATTTTTCGTGTGCAATAGTTGCGGAGTAAAAAATGTATGCATGTGGTGATCAAGGTAATAACAGTAAGTGACTCAAAAACCATACTTGAATTATTACTCACCTCTTAGTAGCAAATTAGTTGTGAAATCAAAATTTGTTAAGTTGAAATTGTGTTCTATACTGTGAGTAATACTAGCTTAATGAACTTTTCTATCGAAAATCTTTTTTAATACTATTTATGTTAATACTGTAACGAAAACTTTTTTGCAATAACAATAGTTCTTTATTATCAAACATCATACAAGCCTTTTTAACTACTCGTAGCTACAGTAAAATTCTAAAGCACTCACATCGCAGCTAGTAAAAATCCTAACTTCTTAAAGCTACAATGCTACCTTTATAATTACTATCGAAGCTCTAAGTGTTAATTTATATCGATCACTACAATAATTTATATCAGGTAGGGCCATTTATTTTAAACGTCGTGTTAACACTCATTTATTTCTTATCAAGACTTTATAGCTCAAAACTCGAATAAAAAGCTAGTTTTATAATCAAAACTTGGATTAGAAGTAATCTAAAATACATTAGCCGATAATTTATACATCTAATTCTATAATTCTGGAACTTACTACAGTTATGCAAATAATACCAGAAGGTTCCTATTGTAATCTTAATAAAATTCTTAAATGCAATCTTTTGCAAATTCCCAACAAGTCCATCTAAAGACGTCACGCCACAGTGTGGCTACCAATTATTTTTGGCGCCTCATAGTGCCAAATGTATTGTTCCTGTAGACTATATGACACCCTGTTACAATATATTTAAAGTTAGAGATAATTAGAACCATCATTTGAATTTAAATGTGTAGGTTAATAAGAAAACTGTAAGTTACGTAATGAACTCAAGAAATGATGTCATTTCTTAAAACAAAAATACAAGTAAGCGTCTAGAACAAGAGGCATCCAAAAACTCGTTTACACTTTTGGTTTCTTTAAATGATTGAGGTACACTCGGTTTGCTTAAGATTGACTTACTCTGTCATAACTAAAATTAAATGGTTTTTGAAGTTATAATAAAAGAATTAAGTAATTATATTAGAGGATGTAATTTCCTAAGAATCGGGTTAGATTCATGAAGTGTTTTGAATTTAAATTTTCAAATAGTTTTTGTGGCCATAAACCAGGGATGAGCAAATTGCGGCCTGCGGGTCACATGCGGTCTGGTCTGTCACGGAGCTTTTGTGATCCTCCGAGAACAGCCACAAAATTGGTCTTGAACCAAGATTTTATTTTTGTGTGCGACAGAAGATCCATCTCGTATTTTCCACTACGACGGCTACGTTAATACGCGTGTGCAGTGTAGATACGCCTTTCTCCGTATGATCTGGTTCAATTTTGTTTTTTAACAACTTTTATCCTGGTTGATCCTGCCCTCTCAGGGCGCGTCTAGTAGTCAGCGTTAACCTAGTGGTTTTTGCTGTCTTGTGTGTATCGTTTTGTCGTGCGAGTGTTCTAGGTGTCTGTTTTCCCACCTAGTGGACTGGATCTTGTGTGTGTCCTAGTTGTTTTTTTATTTAGCCAACGAGTTACGGTTTGGTGTGCTTTTTTCTGATGTTATGTTACACATCTAGTAGTCGGCGTCGTCGTTTTTGATTGTTTGTCGCGTACCTTGTAGCGGTGCAACGTCTCGTATTGATATGTGTGGTGAGTCGTCTATTGTTTGATATGTTTTTGTGGCGTTTGTTTTACAGTATTCGTGTACTGTAGGAATGTTTAAGTCGTGTCGTATTGTATCGTTTCTGACAAACCACCGTGCGCCGGTAATCAGTCGAAGTATGATGCTCTGGAATGCTTCTAGACGTCGTAAGTTTGTCTTTGATAGGTATGTCAGCCAAACCTGTGAGCTGTAGGTGATGATGAATTTTATATGTTGAATGCCGAGAGAATGGTTGACCCGCTCCTCATTTAAATTGCTCTTTAAATAATAACGATCACAATACTTCATACGTCTCAATTCTTCTGATTACATCCTGGAAGCGTGAGTCACAACATGATGTAACAATCGATCATTATTTCGGGTTCCTATTTTTTTAGTGAGCTGTCAGTATAAAAATTTATGACGATCGTAAAAATTTACCATTCTTTACTGGTGAATACGACCAACAGTTGTTATCTCTCTCTTGCGAACTTATTCAAACAAAGCAACTAGCTTGTTAATATAATTTATTCTAGAATCGTGCCGAAATAAAATTCCTTGAAAGAGAAACGACTTACTTTGTGTTGATATTCGTTATAGTGTTATAACGTTTTAAATAAAGAACGTTCATTGGTCGATAATTCTAAAGATCGAAATTACATTTTATCAAAGTACGGATTTTATATTTTGGTATATTTTAAAGAAGATAGCTTGCATTGAATTTATTTAGTATTTTAAAAGTGAACGAAACGCATTTTTCAGTCTACATAAGCGCAATAAAACTTATTTTAAAGTTATTTTTTTAGAGAATAATTGTTTACACACGAATTAATCAAAGAATGCTTAATTGGCTTCATTTTAAATAGTATCTCACAACACTATATGTACTTAGAGCGTGCTATTTAGCATGGAATATTCTACTTTTTGGATCTGCGGTGCACATACATATTAATTAATAAGATGAAATAAAAGCTTAAGCTTTTATGCAGTCTAAGTATCATTTCAAATCAAGCTGGTAATTGAAAGATGGAAAAATCGGTCTCGAAAATAATTCAAACCTGTATCTGTGCCTTTGCGGCCGATGCGCTTACCAATTACACCACCTCGACGGGTGTTAACAATCGAAAAGGTATACAAATCTTTTCATGTAAATAATTATGCATCAACCTATCTTTCAACAATGTTTGGCATTTTTATCAATCATATCTGACAGTGTCAACTTTTTGATTTACGAGGTTTGTCTCAGAAGTAATGAGAATGATCTTTTATAAATTTTTTATTGAACTATTCTACGAATTTAACGTTGTCCCCTTCAAAGTATGGCCTTTGGGAATGCACACAGCATCTCCAGAGGTTTTGCCATTCGTTGTAATAGTTCTGGAAATGTTATTCTGTGATGCTGTTTAGAAGCTGCTTCATGACACGGAGCCGTATCTGGACTGTACGGCGGATGTGGAAGTACTAATATCTTTTTCCTGCCAAAAATTATCCAGTCGACAATGAAGTTTGGCTGGGTGCATTATCGTGATGCAGGATTCAAGTACTTGAAATTTTGAGTCGCACACACTTGCTCATGCTTGCCTCATATGCGATCATCCTAACTGTTTACCGCCTATCTCGCGCCAACACGGAACACACCCACAGGATCATTACTGCTTTTATAGTACGCGTCTAGGATCTGGACGATATATGTTCATTTTCCTGACTTTTCCAAGTTTTTGTTGTTTGTCTGCCTTCAGTTGCCTTTTACTGTTCTGTTCTCGAAATTGGCTTGCACCATTTTTGTTCCACTCCGATTTTCCTTCAAAGGTGCCTTCTTTGATTATCTAAAACAGTTTGTTGATACCTGATTTATCGAAACAACAGTCTTAGTGTGATATTGGACTTCAGGTATCCTACCGACTGCGCCAATTTTGTTCTTTATCAACAACAGAAGATTTTTAAAAACTTATATTTTAACAACTTGGAACTACAAGCATTTACGCACGATGGGTACATATATTTAACTTAAACTATAAAGTCAAAGTTTAAATATGAGGTTTAAAAATGAAGTTATCTCGGGTCGTTTGTCCCTGGTATTTATGTTTCCTTCCACGACCCTTTTCAGTGGTCCGTGTGAATAGCCTTGGTTCCCATGCGTTTGCATCTGTGTTTACGTCTTTATGCGTCTTCAGGAGGATTTATGCGAGACACAAAATAAATATTAATTGAGATACATCAGTTTGTTAAGGGGTGTGACTGCCACCCACTATGATTGATTTCCTACGATAAAAGTTTAAGGATAACTTTTAGTAGTACGTCTACAGATTGACAATCTTAACTTGAAATAAATATATACACTTGTAGTTTTGAAGGGATACAATTCGCTCCAATGGCTGTTTGTTCTGTATATCCACATATGTTAATGTAAATTTAATATAACTTATAGGTGACTTGTGCAATATGTAACTAGCTATTGTAGATGCTAATTAAATATAATATTTATGATTAGCTTAGGTCATCATCCCTTACTTATTTAGTATTTAATCATTTTCTGTTTACTTTATGCGAACTGTTACACAGGCCAACAAAAAATATCTTATTTGGGTTTGTTCATTTTTTTGAAGTTTTGGTGGTTAATCTAATAAAGAATCAACTTTTTTTGTTTCCATCACGCACAATTGACTAGGTGTCATATTTATGATTTTCTAAATATTTGCGAATAAAAATTAAATGGAATTCTAAAAATTGCTACCCTACTGATATTAAATTGTATACAAATCAATAGAATAGTATAGGGGAATTCCCGAAAGTGAAATGTAATTGCTGGGGCCGTCGGTAAATGAGATATAAATAGACGTCTTTGCGTAACAAACGCATTTATTAGTCTGTTTGCGTTCAGTCTAAGTAGTCGTTGATTAGTGAGTTTAGTGAGCTTTTTGCAGTTAAATTCGCGTTTAAAATGCCAAGACTTTGTCAAAATAGTTCAAATACTTTTTGCTATGTGTGTGGTTGTTTCGTCGTCAAGAAATTTAGACGTAAAATTACATCACTGTTGAAACACCAATACTACGTGTATTTTAAAGTAAAGATTGGTGATCAAGACAAACATTGGGCACCACATGTTGTATGTAAAATATATGAAGAGGGTTTAAGGCAATGGAGTAGTGGAACAAAGAAATCCCTAATGATGTGACGAAAGTCAATAAATGACCATGATGACAGTTATTTTCTGTATGTGCAATGTACGAGGATATAACACAAAAAATTTAAAAAAACATAATTTACCTGAACCTCAAGTCTGCAATTAGGCCAGTACCATGTGGTTCAGACGTGCCAATACCTGAGAAACCAACAAATTTAGAAGATGTTGCAGGCAGTTCTGAACCTGTAGTTGATGAAAACAACTTTGCCGATGGCAGTGAAATATCGAGCGTTTTTAAGCAACCGCAGTTATTTTCCAAGACCGAACTTAACGACTTAGTTAGAGACTTAGGTCTTCCAAAGGATTTTTCCGAAATTTTAGCATCCAGACTTCAAACCAAAAATTCACTGGCGAAAGACGTTAAAATCTCGTATTGTAGGAAACGCAAGTCCAAGTATTCGGGCTATTTTGCAAAAAGTTGTTGTCTTGATTATTGCACCGACATTTCCAGTCTGATAAACAAACAATACAATCCCGATGATTGGGGGCTTTTTATTGATTCTTCCAAAAGAAGCCTTAAAGCTGTTCTCTTGCACAATGGGAATGTTTTTTCATCAGTACCGATTGCCCATTCTGTGCAAATGACGGAAAGCTACGAAAATCTTAAAGTCCTGCTTGACAAAATCAAATACAATGATCATAGTTGGAAAATTTGTGGGATTTGAAAATTTTGGGACTTCTACTAAGACAGCAGTCAGGGTATACAAAGTACCCATGTTTTTTGTGTGAGTGGGACAGTCGAAGTAGACATCAACATCGGAAGAAAAAGAACTGGATAAGAAGAGATAAGTTAATTCCCGGATCAAAAAATGTTCTGCACGAAAATCTTGTTGATCCACAAAAAGCTTTGTTACCTCCACTGCTCATTAAACTAGGATTAATGAAACACTACGTTTAAGCTTTAAATAAAGATGGAGACTGTTTCAAATACCTTAGTAGAAAATTTCCGGCTATCTCAGATGCAAAATTAAAGGAAGGATTTTTTGTCGGTTCTCAAATAAGGAGATTAATGGAAGATCAAGAATTTGTTAATACTATGACTGAAACTGAGAAAGATGCATGAATTACATTTGCTAATGTTATTGAAGGTTTTTTGGAAAACAACAAGGATACTAACTTTTGGATATTGTGAAAAACATGTTACAGAAATTTATGGATTTGGAATGTAATGAACATAAATGTTCACTTTTACACTCGCATCTTGATTACTTTCCCGAAAATCTTGGTGATGAGAGTGAAGAGTGGTGAGAGGTTCCAACAAGACATGAAAAAATTGGAACGCAAGTATCAAGGTTGGTGGAATGTTTCAATAATGGTTGATTACTGCTGGTTAATAAATGGGACAATCCGGTCCTGGAATACAGAAGAAAATCCACTAAACGAAGTTTTTCTTCCAAGAGAGAAAGATCTTCTGGAAAAAAAAATTAAAGATTGTTCAAGACTTTTTCAATTTAGTTTACTATTTGTAATTTGTTTTTGTCTCTGTATTAATAAAAGTAGCGTTTATTTTGCTAAAACCTTTTATTAATTTATTTTCAACATTGATACAAAAACCTTACATGATAGAGTAAAATGACACTCGGATTCGAATTCAGCAGACCAAACTTATACAAAATCAGATGCCAGATCTAAATCAACTTTCAAAAAGTCAAAATTTGTTGGCCTGTGATATTAGTGGATTGTGCAGTACTATTTATTTTTGGTATTGTCCTGTTATTTGATATATATATATATATATATATATATATATATATATATATATATTGCTATGATCTTCTGTCCTACGTTGTTGCGTCGGATTAAATTCTGAAGTACTCCCCCACGCTTGAGCAGCAGTATGTAATAAACGCCCAGTTTCCAACTGAATACACCACCGCTCTGTGTTTTTCTTTGATCTTCTAATTTTAATTATGTCACGTCTAGCCCAGTTTGATTTACACAGAGTGCACAACGATACGATGATCAATTTAATTTACCCCTTTAACTCTCACCTGTTTGAATTGATAAAACGGAGTCAATCAATATTCGTATAATGAAAGGAAATAATATTTACACTTCACAATTTTTGTAATCCTTTAAATAAACCTTTTAATCAATTAATATTATTTGGATCATTTATCCCAAAATTATATCTTTTTAATAATTTAAATATTTAAAGTCTAAAATATTTAAAATCTTTAAAGTTTAAAAATAATTTAAAGTCGCCAAAAACGATACCTTTTACTAAAAAAATCTGGAACGTTCAAGACCTTTTATCCTTATCACGTAAATTTCAACGTATTCAATCTTTTTGTTGACTCCTTACAAATTTAAAAAAAATAATATATTCAGTGTTTAAATTAAAATTTGAAAAGATTCTTTATACTAGTTAGCCCTGACCTATGATATCCTGATTTGCTGTTACGTGTTGTGGATCAACACCCCCTTCTTATCTTCAATCGAAAACCAATGCTCTGCTTTCTACTCTTTATATTTCTCTGGATACGCCTTGGACCTCTTCACTTAATTACAAACTGGATTTCTGAATACCGCTCAGAAGCTCCTTTAGAATTTGTAGGTTTATTAGATTCACCTTAGAAATCGTGAATTAGAATTGGATTTCTTAGGGACACCTAAAGTCGTAGGTTTCTTAAATTTCTTATACACATCTTAGAAGTTGTGAATTAGAATTGGATTTCTTAGGGACACCTTAGAAGCCTTTTTCTGCAAAAACGGCAAAAACTTTTTCATATATCTTCAACGTTAACTATTATTACACAACACCACGTATCGCAATAATATAATTTAAAGTTTATTTATTTGACGCGTAAATATTTGAGTCAAGAGTGTTGCAGGTTCGACGTGCTTCAAATTGAGACTGCCCTTTCTTATCAACTCTGGGCGTTATATAGCTTTTGCTATCTACATTTGGATTGGTTTGTCCAAACAGCCTTACAAAGTGATGTAACCAACTATGTTTGTTTTTGTATTCCTAGGCTTTTCAAACTGATTTCTGACAAAACTATTCTGAAGTTCCGTATCATGCTGGTGTTTGCTATTGTTTTACGATCTTTGACCGCCTGTTTTGTTTTTATTGTTGGACTTTACTTTAACTTATGTCTGTTGTTTTGTGTAGATAAAGCTTTTGGAGAATTGAGCAAAATAACTGATGTAACATGAATGATGTTTTTGTTTATGTCTAGTATTTAAAACTTATCTTTGAAAGTGTGTGTCTTATCAAAGCGCTTTATTATTCCTTCTTTGCTACAAGTGCAATTGCATGAAGATTTACCAGGTTTTATTTTATCTCACGCGTATCTATTTTATAAACTTATTGAACGCTTCTTGACGTATTTTAATTACATGTATAATTATTTCTCCGCTGCATACGCGTTCTATTATTGGAAGATATGCTTACTGGCCTTGATTAAAGTTAATTGCGGTCCATATACAGGGTGTTAAATGTTTCCTATTTACATAATGTGCGAATTATTTATTTTCCTGCTAAATAAATGCAGTTTTCTGTTTCCTATTGCTATTTACAGTTACTACGCGACCCTTACAACTCAATACACCCCTAAACAACCCCTTATTACAGCATTATATATATATATATATATGTATATATTGCTGTGTTTCTCTGGGACGGACTCTGGAACACTAGAACCATTCAAGTCCTACGAATTGGGCGTCATAAGATTGCCGTGTAATCGTGGATTTAAGTTTTAAACATCGAGCCAGTGTCATAAAATAATTTTCAAAAATACACAACTTTTAAAAAAAAAATTCTTACAATGTTACTTTTTACTTCAAAAATCTTCAGCAGCTCCCTGTCTAGCTCAGCAGTGCCTCTTCTCGGATACCTAAATTTACAACTATTCTTCCTTCCCACTCGCACACCATTCAATAAAATCATACAATCTTTTATTTACCGCTATTTACAGACAAATTTTTCCATGTATAAAAACAGTTTGGTATACGAATTACAAACTCAAAATGTGATATGTTTTTCAAGTCCTTGATTTTCTAATTATTTGCAAACAAATTTAATGAGATATGAGTAGATGGACCCCACATATTACACTACATTGACTGTACACTGGAGTATGGTGAGCTCATAATAACCCAGTTTATTTTGTATATTTCTTTTACCTTGCATAAATTAATACAAAAGTCATAGACCCGTTTACTCTTGACAATCCAATTTATATTCAGAATAAAAAATTTAGTAAGTTTTAAATACACCCTTTTCAATATTTAAACCCCAATAAATTGTCCAATACATGTCTTTTTTCCAATAAGTTTATATAACCATAAATAAACCCCAAAATTCACTCACACAGCACCAAAATTTTAAAAAAGTTTATCAGACAACCGAAATTTGAAATAAATTACCTGGAGAATGCTTCAGGCTTCCATTCTTTCGACGACGATCACTAGAACACCTTGGCTTCGTGACCATGCGCTGTGATACTCAACGAATTCACAAACGATACCCCATTTGCGAGCCAAGCGCCTCGTTTCAAAGTACCATTCCATATCAGCCTACACTGCTGGTTGTTTGTGATGCTTACCCCACATATATTATACTTCCATTTATTGATTTTTAGTTTAGTATAGTAGTAGCCAGACATCTATTAATTTAATTTACACTACACGTATTACGCGTTAATAAATAGAAGGCCACTACACTTACACGTGCTAGCACTCTATTTACTGTATTATTAAAATATCTAATACTCACAAAAAAAACTCCACTATAATGTTGGTCTATTGCAGTAAAGTAGTATAGAAGCGACGAGAAGACAAAAAGAGCCTTAATAATTTCCCTTCAGTATTTGTATTAGTTCAAAATGCTACCCCCGGACACACTTCCCGTGAAAAGCTTATTTTCAAATTTAAATCCTACAAATTTTGATACAACCGTTGATTTATGGTGGTGAAGGAGATGATAAGATTGATAAAGACATGCTAATTACAATGAAGGACCAATTGCTTTTGTAGCAATAACGATAATAGTGGAGCGGTTATGTAATAATTAAAAACAACTACACCAAACTACTTAGTAAAAGGGTATAAATACCTTTTATCCTGTGCCGCTGTGGGCAGTAACTTCACAACACAAAAGCTTTTGCGGACCACCGAAAACACGTACGACCGGGTGATGGTGTCGCTTCAAAAGCTCTCAACACGACCGTCCTTTACAAGGGTTCGAAGGCGACTCACTGTCTTCACTTCCACTGTCGGTATATAAAATGTTTCACTCAAACTGTAGGATGCACGCACAAAGTATTTATTGTCACAAATTCCAATGAATGTCCGATGATGACGTAACAACCGTGTTGAAAATTCCTGAAATTTATTCCGTCTACATGCCGTACGTATCCGAAATCGCTCCCACCTGTCGCGTTTGTCTACATTTGGGAAACTGTCGGTTCTTAACCAATGATAATATTCTCTGTTGTCATAAAACTCCGCCTAAACTATCTTTATCTCTGTCTGATGCATGTCTGCTGTCGCGTTCAAAACCCCGCTTGAGTTATAAAAAATCGATATTGCTGACAGCTTATCTCTACTCCACGTAGATGTCTACGTGCATTTTCAATATCAACGCTTTTATCTCTGTCTCTATCTGTAGTATATATATAACCGATCGTGCATCTCCCTTGCTTTTTAAGAACTTTGTTAGCTTGTTATTCAAACTAAACTGACGGTTGAAAATATTTTCTATGGAGTCCTGTCTTAATATGCTCATAATTTCGACGAATGTAACCTTTTTTAAAAACGCAGGTGTTTGTTAATTATCGATCGTTTAGCACAACAATTCTTAGATTTTATATTTCGTCGTATCCGATACAACTAAAGTTTGTTTTTTACAACGAACTTTTGCCTTGGAATTATTGATTTTCCTTACCCTAGTGGGTTTTTTTATGCTTTCACGTTTTGAATTAAAATTAATTAAAATTAATTATGAGTATTCTATTTGTTTTAAAACTGTTTTTCTTTATGTACCTTTTAACCTTTCAATTATTAATTATAAAAATACGACAGTACTTGTCCGTTCTCCCTAAATGAATTAAATAAATTTTGCGCGTAAATATTTTGTTCTTTTCTCACAGGGTGGTTGAAATTGTACTGTTTACCCCAAATTTAACCATTTGAATCCACAATATATGTATATATATATATATATATATATATATATATATATATATATATATAAATAATCGTATCTCGGTGGCTTAATCGGTTTACGCGTCCAAGTACAAATGAAGGGTTACAAGTTCGAAACCTATGTTCGATCTCATATTTTCAGTCTTTTAATTCTAGCTCGATTTGAAATAATCATTTAAGCTTTGCATAAAAGCTTAAGTAATATAGAGAATAACATTCTGATTAGATTCCTTTTCTATTTATTTTAGATGATGATATATATCAGAAGCCTTGTTAAAATTATAAGCAATTCTAAACATACGTTAAGGTAATGCGGAAAAAGTAATCCTTCCGTTCAAATCAAAGCTATTCAAGTATCAATAAATCAGCTTTACTTTGGTTTCCGGTTTTGAATAGGTGAGAATACGACATGGTCTTTTATGTCGCGGGTGGACCAGAGGATATCCGCTGGCGATGCGGTCCAAGGAGCTCATGGTATCCAGGATTTACGCCGACGAAGTCACCGTATAATCTCATATCTCACAAATCAAGCATTAGTTCACTTACTCACCTTTGAATTATGTCATTTCCGTAACTTACCTATTTACTGTAAATATAAATTACCGCAAATTAATGTTTATACGCCAACTTCCTCATAAAATATGCTACGTTTCAATTAAAGTAATTTTACGGTGCTTATGTAAGGTTTCTAGGTTATTAATTTGCTCTCTTTTCGAAAGGAAAACTGGCGTTGAGAAACGTTCAGGTTATGTTTGCAAAGTGAGCATGCAAGTTAAGGAAAACAAGATAAATTTTCTAGAAAAGTACGCGTTTTTATCAAAAGGAACATAAAAGACGTGTATGTGCTAGAAAATACTACTTATACTCTATTAAGGCCTGCGAGCTCTTTAATCCTCACTACCTTTGCTTTTGTGGTGACGCTGTGCAAAGCAGAACTCTTTTGTAGGTCACCCAACCCTGAAAGTTTGTAATCAAGGTTTAATTTTTAACACCTGTATTTTAAGTAAATAACGAAGCATAAAGCAGCTTGTTTAGAGCTGCATGTTAAAAAATAATTTTAAAAAAAACGTAAGACAGTTAAAATAAGAATAATTAGAATTTGTATTAAAAAAAAAATAACCGTGCCAATATTTTAACAATAGCACAGCAATTGTGAAAGAAAATCATTTCTAGTCTGTTAATTTAATTCGAAATTTTTTCCTTGTCATTTTTTTGCTCAATATCAACGTTAATACGAGCGAATGGGCGTATCATAGAAGAAACACCCAAGGTTTATAGAAGAGCAAATTGAAAATCTTGCTGCAAGGGAAATTTGAACTAGGAGAAATCAGGTGTCACTGAGTTTGGGCGTCCATTCCTGTCGATATCTGACACAACGTCAAAAATTGGAGACTGTCAGATATGATTGACAAAAATATCAAACGTACTTGTAAGTCAGGTTGAAATGTGATTGTGAAAATAACAAATTTGTCTATCGTTCCAATCGAATTACCTGTCCCAGAAACTCATTTTGTTAACGCGAGTTACGTTTCGGGCCTTGAAAGTGGTCTTTTTAAAAACTACTTCCAAAACTTGTATCAAATTTTATTATTCCAACAGATATTAAATATGGAATTATGACAAACTGGATTAAATATTCTAAGTCGAAATAAAATTAATCATTGAATTAATACAAGGCGAGTAGCCTAAGTAAACGGCAATGTTAAAGCTGAAATACTGTAGACTGACTGACTGATCTGGGGCTCCCGGAGCATTTATGTTGTCCCTGCCCCTCACATGTCTGTGGGAACTTGCAGAGCTCATGTCTGCTTATTTCTTAATTTTATTCATTATACAATGTAACAATCTTAATTTCTAAGTAATCGCGGTTTCTTAACCGTCTGTGACCTGCACCTGCAGTATCACTTACGTCTGGAATACAATATATTCACATCCGTGCTCACAACTTGCTTGTGAACTTTTAATAACCTATTCATATTTATCCTTGAGATACAATGTTGCATCTAAGTTAAGTTTTCTTTATAATTTTCTAATAATTTCTATTTATTTGTACATATATAGATTGAGGGATACGTAACTCGCGTCCAATTGCAAATTGAAAAATTACAGGTTCGAATCCTATCCGATATCTTATATTTTCTTTTTTTCAATTACTAGCTTGGTTAAAAATAATCACTTAAACTTTGCATAAAAGGTGTAAATTGCAATTTTATTTCATTCACTAATATCGAGTACTAGAAAATGAATTTGCTTTGTGTGTGTGTTTGTGTGTGTGTGTGTGTGCGTGTATGTATATATTGATGTGATTGGAGATCATCGACAAATCATATTGCATTATCTCATAAACATCCAACGTCGTAAGCTGGAGAAAATTTAAAAAGAAACCCAATTATGTAGATATTTATTTGTGTAGAAAAAGTATTTTTGAAAACACCCACTTAGGAAGTATAAATGTAAAAAACCTTGATTGAAAAGAGTTTTTTATACATATCTTTATAACGAAGGAATCGAGTTCTAATATAAGAATAATGGTATTTACTATATTCTGCGCATAGAAGGGCGATTTTCAAAGAGTCTCATCAATATATTGTTATCAAAGCCGTGTGTATAAATTACGCGTAAATGCGTGGACATATTATAAAAGATTTTTATTTTGCACTTAATAAAAGGATTGTAAATGCTCAATTTATGTAAGGTCGCATTCATATTTTCATTTAATAACAAACGTACGACGAAACGTGTTAATTTTAAATCGTAAGAAGTAAGGAAAGTGTTCATTGACTATGTTTTAGAACACTCAAATATAAAATCAAACATAAGTGAATTACAAAATAGCTGAGAGCGGCAATAAAGTTCATAAAAGCGATAAACTAAGGTTAGTTAGAACAATGAAATCTTGAATATTAATAAGATAAATAAACGGCATCAATTACTGTATAGCTCGAGCCAACTAAACGATAAATCTTTGAATATTGCTTCACCCGCCTGCACATTTCCCTAAAATTCCCACAGTCTACATCTCTCACTACATGTGTGGAATAGTTTAACCTAGGTCTAACTCTACCTCTCCTTTTTCCTATCGCTTCTTTTAATATATTCCGCACTATTCCCTCATGCCATAGTAGGTGTTCTATCATCCTATCTCTCCTATTTTTACTGTTTTCCACATAATTCTTTTTTTCCCTATCATTTTTAGTACCTCTTCGTTCTTAACTTTGTCTGTCTATGATATCTTCATCATACGTCTATAGCACCACATTTCAACGGTTTCTATTTTTTCCTGTCCGCTTCTCCTACTGTCCAGGTTTCACAACTGTACAGTGCTGTGCTCCATACATATGTTTTGAGCAATCTTTTCCTTGTTTCTATGTTTGTTGTCGTTGAACACAGTAGTTGCCTTTTCTTGATAAATCTAGCACGACCTTGTGCTAATCTTTTTTTATATCTTTTGCGCTCTTCCTATCTTGCGTTATTTGGCTTCCTAAGTAACAGAAATCCTTAACCTCGTGTATGTTTTCGTTATCTATTTGTATTCTAGTATTGATTTATTTTTCTCTCCTTTGCATACTAGTACTTTAGTTTTATTTTTGTTAATTTTTATACCGTAGCTCTCTGTTAGAACTGCTTCCATTTCCTTAAGAGCAGCTTCTAACTCTTCCTTGCTAGTTGCTAATACGCTATAGGCTATAGCATCTGCAAATCTAAGCATATTAATATTTTGTCCCTGCATAATAATTTTGAATGTCTTCCTGCATTTGACATTATTCATTGCCTTTTCGATGTATTCAAGTTAAAAATTAATTGGGATAAGGCTCATCCTGTCTCACCCCTATTCTAATATTTACTTCTGTACGTTCCTGCTCTAATTCTATTACCGCTGTTTGCTCTTTGTATAAGCTATGTACTATCCGTCTATCCCTAAAACTCATTCGAATCTTTTTGAGTATTTCGAACATTTTTTTCCATTTTACATTGTCGAATACTTTTTCCAGATCTACAAACCCTGAATATACCCCATCCTCTTTTCCTATTGTTTTCACTATTATCACCGGTACAGCTAAAATAGCTTCTCGTGTTCCCCTGTTTCGTCTAAACCAAAATTAATCCTCTCCTAGTATTTCTTCAGCTCATTTTTCCATTCGTTTTTGTACAATTCTAGTTAATATTTTTGAAACGTGTGTTGTCAAACTTATTGTTCGAAAATTTTCACATCTAACCGAGCCTCTCCTTTTTGGTGTAGTGACTATGATGTTACGTTTGAAACTTTTGGGTATATCGCCTGTCTCATACATATAACTTACAAGTTGGAAAAGACGTTATGTTACTGCTTGTCCAGCGGTTTTTAGAGTTTCTGCGTGCACCTTATCTGTACTCGGTGCTTTACCATTTTTTAGACTCTTTAAAGCTATTTCAAACTCATCTCTAAGTATAGGATATCCCAAGTCATCCTGTTCAATGTCTGATTCCTTTCTAATGCTGTTAGTTCCTCTCGTGCATATAAATTCCCTATATGCTCTTGCCATCTATCCACTTTCTCTACATTTTCTATAATGACGTTTATACACGCGACCCTTATATTTTTGCACTTCGGGTGTATATCCCTAAAATTCATTCTAATTAGTTTGAACGCTTCGGCTGTCTTTCATATTTCCATCTTAGTTTGTATCTTTTTGCACTTTTCATCAATCAAGTGCCTTGTAGTTTTCCTGCATTTGCGAATAATTTTCTACTTTATCGCTTTGTATCTCTGTTAATATGTTTGATCGTCTGATCTGTTTTTGTATTTTCGTTTTCCTTCTATTAAATGTTTGTTATGCATGGTTTCTTATTTTATTTTTGTGCATACCCCAGAATATCTCTGGCCGCCATATCTAAACTGGATTTAATATTATTCCAATCTGTTTCTACTTCTTTAGTATAAGAAATTTTCCCGATACCTTTCAGCAATTCATTTGACTTTTTTTTCAAATCTTTCATGCATATCTTTATCTTTTACTTTCTCAAAGTCAAATTGCCTTTTTTCCGTTTCTTTTTACCGTTCCTTTTTTCAAATTTTTAAATTTTAAGAACGGTCTACATAATTACGATGTTGTGGTCAGTGTCTATATTTGCTTCTGGGTAACTTCTACAGTCTTTTACTTGATTCCTAAACCGTTGTCCAACAAGAATGTAATCTAATTTGATATCTTCCTATATCTCCTGGCATATTCCACGTATATCGATGTTGTAATAATGTATTTGTGATGGTTAAATTGTTCTTGTCTCAAAATTCTACCAGCCCATTTCCCCTGTCATTCCTTGTACCTAAACCAAATAAACCTACTACCGCTCCTTCCCTACCTTTACCTACCACTGCATTAAAATCCACCATAATTATTAAATTTTCATGTCCTTTTACGTATCTTAGTATGTCTTTGATATCTTTGTAGATCATTTCTATCTCTTCTTCACTGTAGCTAGAGGTGGACATGTATACAAAGTATTATTACTGTATTTACCGATTTACATTCCAATCTAATCATGAGTACCCTTTCGTTCTTTTGTAGATAGTTTTCTACGCAGTGTTCTATCTTTTTTTTCATAACTATCTCCACACCCGAATTTCCTGCGTGTGATCCTGTGTGAATCACCATATTGCAATCACTCCCATCATTGTGACAATGATCTTACGTCATGGATCGAATTGTAAATAAAGATGATTTTAAAAACTATGAGCGGTTAATTCCCAAAGAAGATTAAGAAAAATTACCATAAAGCGACCGCTCCAAAAATTCCTCGCCTCTGGCCACCGAACTTCCCTGATCCCTACTATGTGTAATACTAACCTATCCATTTCAATTTTTAATTTCTCTAGCTTGTCTACTTGCTTCATACTTTTGACATTCCACCTTCAGACTCGCAGAATGTTCAGTACTTTTTCTATAAACCTTCCGATCACATTTTCCGAAGTAGTCCCCTCCCGGAGATCCAAATGGCTGACTATTTTAGCTCCGGAATTGTTTACTATAGAGGATGCTATCATAAGTACCCTTTCGTTCTCTTGCAGGTAGTTTTCTACACAGTGTCCTATCTTTTTTCGCATAACTATTCTCTCACCCGAATTTCCTTCCCCTGATCCTGTATGAATTACCTTAAGGTCTCCGCTTCAAGAATTCCCCGTCTCTGGCTAGCGAACATCGCTGATGTTTACTATGTCTATCCATTTCAATTTTTAAGTTCTCTAGCTTACCTACTTGCTTCATATTTCTGACATTCCACGCTTCGACTCGCAAAATGTTCCCTGCTTTTCCTTTAAACTTTCCGATCATACCTTCCGAAGTAGTACCTTCACGGAGATCCGAATGGGAGACTATTTTAACTTCGGAATCTTTTACCCCAGAGGATGCCATCATTTTAAAACAATTTAAGTATGGTGTGCACTTGGAAGGTAATGTTGTGATTTCCAGTTGCCTTCCACATCGCAGTAGTATGTCTTGGAATGACATACCGACCCCTTTGGTCTCTGCTACTCTAAGTACCAACAGAAGTGCTTCCCTCTTTCGGGGACCTGTCTTAGCCTGTTTCCTCACTAAAGACCCTACTACGATTTGTAGTTTGCCTCTTCAGGTCACCGATTCCACTCGTTCTAATCATCTGCAACTTCTTCAAGGTGCAGTCCATTGGGAACCGTTTCTATGCTATTATATTTAAATTTATGAAATATATTTACATATTAAATTTTTTTATACTCAATACTTTAAATATTGAATTATTTATGAATTATATTTAAAAATTGAGACATTGGTCAAAGTTAATAAAATTTTGTTAAACTACCAAACTGCATCATTAGCAAATTCGTTACACTTTTAGAAAAAATGGCAGTCTTTAACACCCTATAACTCGGTAAATACAAGGAATACAAAAACATATATATATAATCAATTTTGTTGCAAATTTCACCGTCTTTAATTTTGTATATAATCATAATTTAACTCAGAGGTATAGTTTTCGAGATATTAACGAAAAATCATAAAAATTAACATATTTTCGATCATTGCCGCTAGAGCACGCATTCATTCATTCAGAACTTTTGGTTTATTCGTCACTAGACACGTATATATAAGTGTGTATAGTTTCAAAACTGTTGAATTTTTTTGAAGATGAAACCTTTCGTTGGCGATTGTACCTTGAGGCATGAAAGCAAGATAGGACAGTAATAGAGAGCATAGTCAGTGGGAAGTAAATTTTGTTGAAATAAAAGGCTTAAGTATATAGACCTTATTGAAAAACGTAGGTAAAAATAGTTACAAAGCACCCAAACACTTAACTCATGATAAGAAATAGTAGAGAGCTACAGCAATTCAACCCTAAAGTTGAGACTAAATCCCTTCAGTTATGAAGCAACGACCCACAATATTAAGATATATCTTTTATTATAAGATGTTATAATTATAATTTTATACTTATAATGGTACGAGCTTTCTTACACCCAATTATAGAAGATTATCTCATGAGTGTGAAGTATTTCTACATAATTATGTGAGTTTCTGGAACACAAAAAATTTATTGACAAAAATAATTTTACTACAAATTTTTAAATACAAAACAAATCAGCATTTGCCACTCAAGTTTTGTCTTGTAATCAGAATTTTGACATTAAAATAGACTATAAGATTATCTCTATTGCAAACAATGGTCTCTAATTAGACTATCTGGAAATGCTAGCTATAAAACAGAACAATAATGCTTCATGTGTAAATTAAATTAAAAACTTTGAAAACAACTACTTGTTCTTAAGAACATTCTAAATTGAATACTTTTCATTAAAATGAATAGTCTATGACACTCAGTGGTCTCAAAATTATAATTTCTATTTACAGAACTGTCACCTAGTTCAATTTTATCGTACACATGCGCCTTGGTTCGGCTGTTATTTACTTCTGACTTGGTGACCGACAACCAATTTATTAATTAATTCCATTTGCCTTCTCTGAACATATGAGTGGTTTTTTTGTTAAAGCAAGTAGATACAATAGTTATTTATACAACAACTGAGAAAGTAATACTTTTTTTTCACGAGCAGGAAAATTTGACCGCACGAGCTGAAGGTGATTGCGGCAATTCCTGCGAGTGAAAAAAGTTACTTTACTCAAGAGTTTCATACAAAATTTTTTGTACGTCCGTAGATAAATAAATTCGATAAAATCGTCATTCATGGTTATTTATTTGGTAACACTGATATTAATTGTACAATTTTGAGCATTAATAAATTGTATTGAAAGTGAAGTTAAAGGTGCTATATTAGTATTCAAATTGTCAACATTTAATGAGTTTATAGAAATAATATCTTCTACAGTTGTTTTATTTGGGAACACATATCACAAATACAAACTGAAAATGACAAATTTATAATATATAAAAAATATCCTTAAAAGATCCAGAGTAAGCAAAAGTGCCTATGACCGAGATTGCATTTCCTCTTTGAACAGTGATACCAATCCGTTGGGTTAGGTATGAACGAGATCTCGATTCACCACTATGTACAGCCTGCAATCCTCCGAGTTTGTTTATAAAATTGACGGCATCATCGCACCAGGGTCCCAGCGTTTCAACAGCAAATGGAAGAACAATTAAATTATGATCTCGCACTGACCTTCGCAGAAGCAGCGTTCTTTGCTACTGCACCGGCTTCCTTTGAAGAAATGTGAATGTATGACGGGGAAAGCGTATCAGACACAGTGGCATGCCCTAAAAGGTATTGTCCATTTGCCCAAGGAATTAATGTCATTCCATCACCTTGTTTCTTGTCTGCTCTAAAATTCCAGGTAGCTCTAATCGGCTCGGGATTTTGACAGAATTCAGAATGCGCATTATGATATTATTGATTTCTTGAGGTCTGTAGTGTCGTCCAGCACTTTTCGTACAGCTTGGCCTATGGTGTCGATAATCATCTACCTCTTCACCACAGACACAGGTGTGTGGTGTATATAACTTACAGCCTAGCCGAAGTTCAATTGAGATTCTGAATGAATTATTATCTGAAAGCGATCCACAGTCGGCGGAGGTAGTGCCATCAACCATGCGTTGGATTCCGATTTTATTAGAGCAAGACTAATTGCTTTCTGACCTTTGGATTATTGTTGTATATCTTTCATTAGACGAGACAAATTAATGTTATCCCACAAACGTTGGACTGAAGGAGTTGATGGGAGAACTGAATCCGTATTAAAATTGTCCAATTATCCATTGTTTGCTTAATGTATGAAATCTGGGGCTCGTCTGTAATAGGTAAGTTTAACATCGAATTGACGAGATTCCAGATACCATAAACCGAGGATATAAAGGCGGGTAAAATTAGATCATGTATTGGTTTGACACCAGTTCCTCCAAGACGTATAGAAAGAGATGCAAGCGTATATTGTATATTGTTAGCTTAGGCACAGCAAAACAGTGACGTAGAAGATAATAAGCGATATGAAAATTCTTGAGCTCCTTTAATCGGTCAAAAAGAAGCCCCATCTCAATGAGCGTATTATCATACACGGTTGTGCATGATCCCTATGTAATGGGAGCTCCAAGAAGAGTCACGTCGGTTAAACATTTAATTCCTGGTAACAAATTATCGAAGCACTAATAAACAGAATGCTCAATTTTTCAGGGAAAGTATAATTCGCATTTAGCCAGATTAACGGCTAAGCCAAGCTTTTCACAATCAGCAATGATCGTTGAAAAATCAAGGAGCGCATCTTTTGGATCATCTCGTAATGTGCCATCGTCTAAATAGAACATGCCCAAATCGGAAATCATATTTTCAATAACTAACTGAATTGACATGCAAAAAGTTCAGGACTTACCTAGTTTCCTTATTGGCGACTAGTCTCCGATGGAATTGTCCAGGAACCAAAAGTAAGAAGAGAGGGTTGTGCGTAAGCTTGCCAGATGAACTAAAAAGTTCTGGTGCCATAATCTTTACACTATAGAAAAGTTTACCCTGGCGAACCGAGTTACACGCGTTTTTAAAATCTATTTTCAGTAACACTTTGTTGGTATCTCTGTTAAGTTCCAAGAATGTCCGAGTCGCAGCCACTCCTGGTGCCAAAACCTAGATGACGTGGTCTTAATTTTATGGCAAAGCTTCAGGAATAGCTAAAAACCCTAGTTTCGCTGCGAGTTTGCGTAATGTCACTTCTACTGCAATGGGATGAATTCCTCCATATTTTTTGTTAAGGGCGCATTGATTATATTGGGGTAATCGTTTAATTCACATTTATTTATACTCGAAACTTTAAAAATTGAATTATTTGTGAATTATATTTAAAAATTGAAATGCTGGTCAAAATTAATAAAATTTTGGTAAACTACCAAACTGAATCATTAGCAAACTCGTTACAGTCTTGGAAAAAAACGCAGTCTTTAACGCCTATAACTCGGTAACTACAAGGAGTACAAAAAAATACATATAATCAATTTTGTAGCAAATTTCACCGTCTTCAATTTTGTATATATTCATAACTTAACTCAGACCTATAGTTTTCGAGATATTAACGAAAAATCGTAAAAATTAACATGTATTCAGTCATTGACGTTAAAGTTCGTATTCATTCAACAGAACTTTTGATTTATTCATCGCTAGACACGGACACGTATATATAAGTATGTATAGTTTCAAATCTATTGGATTCTTTTGAAGATGAAACCTTTCGTTGATTATATTTTGAGAAATGAAAGCAAGGTAGGACAGTAATATAGAGCAGAGTGGGAAGTAAAGTTTGTTAAAATAAAAGGCTTAAATATATAGACCTTATTGAAAAACGCAGGTAAATGTAGTTACAAGGCGCCCAAAGAGTTATCAGAATAAGAAATAGTAAACAGCTACATCAATTCAACCCTAAGGTTGAAACTAAGATAATATTAATTCACTTCAGTTATAAGGCATCGGCCCACTATGTTAAGATATATCTTTTATTATGAGATGGTTATAATTAGGGCTGGGTCGGCGTATCGATATATCGATACGTATCGATACGACCCCCGTATCGACCCCCCCGATACAGCAAAAAAAAATATCGATATATCGATACTTGATACGTATCGATACGCATCGATACGTATCGATACGTATCGATACGTATCGATATTCGATATAGAATATGTATCGATATTCGATACGCATAATCCGTATCGCACACCCCTATATACATACTTATGTCACAAATATTAAACTTTAATTATTTTGATAACAAACAATCTTAAGTGAAAGATCGAATTGTCAGTAAATACATTATTTTAAAACGATTTTGTGATTTTATTCCCAAAGAAAGAGTAGAAAAATTTAAAGATGCGTATCGATTCGTTCCGATAGGTATCGCTACGTCTCGAAATGTATACTTAATCTACACATCTAAACGTTCCGATACGAATCGCTATATATAAATATATATATATATATATATATATATATATACGTACCGTTACGTATCTATATGCATGGATACGAATCGATACGTATCGATACGCACCGATACGCATCGATACATATCGATACGCATCGATACATATCGATACGCATCGATACGTATCGATACGTATCCATACGTATCGATACGTATCGATATATATCGATATTCGATATATCGATACATATCGATATAGAATATGTATCGATATTCGATACGCAAAATCCCGTATCGCCCACCCCTAGTTATAATTATAATTTTGTACGAGCTTTTCTTACACTTAATTGTAAAAGATTATCTCATGAGTGTGAAGTATTTTTGCATAATTATGTGAGTTTGTTTCACAATTTTAAATTAAACCTTTATTCGATTGTAGAACTTCAGCAATATCATTGTTTTATAATAAAAAAATTGTTTAAAAGTCTGTCGCAGAAGCACGTTTCTGCCGAAAATAACTTACTAAAGAACTAAACCCGTGACAACGTCTGTGGTTGTTGAAAAGCTTTAGAACTTTCTCAGATTCGTACAAGGAAACGTCTCGTTTTTTCTTTGTAAAAATTCCCGCGTGTAAAATTATTCTTGACCCTTTACTCCTATAAAAGCGTCGACTTAAACGCTCCCAGATTAATATCGTAAGATAAAAGACCAACTGTTGCTTTAAGAAACACATAATCGCTTTGACACACAAGACTTCCGCATTCAACAAGTGTTTGCTTGGGCTTTCTTAAACTTTCTGCTACCCTTACTTGATGTTTATCTAAGAACTTCCGACATTCCGATCGATTACATAAGCGGTGAATTTAAATCTCCTTACATTAAATTAATTATCCTGAATAAATTTGCAGGAAATTGGGGGAATTCTTGTGGTGTTTTGCTTTGCTAATAGTTTAATGCGCGTGATTGCTTTAAGAACGTTAAAGTTTTGCATTTCTCATTAAATAATGTCCGAAAGGATAAATTACTTGGGAATTGTTGAGTGGCTATTCAACAGAATTAATCAAGGAGGTACAATTACCTGCTGAAACTTTGTAAAACTCATTGAATTGTAAACCGAAACTTAATTTTCTCAGATGATTTAAGAGAAGCTGGATTGTAGAATAAAATTTTTTAATTAAATGGCACAGCTTTTAAATTGTATTGTAACTTCTGGACCGTCCATAGAGTATTACAATTTAGATGCACTTACTATAACGCAGCGAAAAGACTTCATATCCAAACATAATCATATAGAAAAAATCTAAGTTTCTATAATATTTTGCAAAGTAGTTAGGTTTCAAAAGCCCTGTCACGACTTTCTTATTATTGAACGATACTCTCAAATTAAACCCAGACCGCTTCTTCTTCCTGTTGCACCTTCCATCATGGCATAAGTTACACATTTCAAAGGAAATCAATTCAAAGCTAAACTTTTTCAATAAAATGCTTCCTAAGTTATTCGAAAACTCGGATTTAGAGTAACTGAAAAATCGAACCTGTGGATCACAGACACTTTCAAAATGATGACGAAGGTAAGAGACAAAGACCTATCAAAATATTTATCACTTAGAAATATGATGAGTTCGGCAGTAATCGTAAAAGGGGTTTCCTTAAAAGCAAAATTACTAATAATAAGATTACTAGTATCTATTATCATCTTCGTGCTGGGCCAAAGTCGATCATTTTTACTTGTAAACCTCTATAAAAAAATTCAAGGTGCAAAATGGTCATATTTAGAAAATTCGGAGTTATTTACTTAAATTAACTCCATCCTTCCGCCAGTGTTGGACGGGTCACCAGATCACTTCCTATCACTTCAGGTTACTTTTTGCCGGGTTACCGGGTCATCGGGTCAGACATGTGACCCGGTATTGACCCGATGATACGGTATTGTCCCGGTGATACGGTATTAACCCGGTAACGCGGTATTGACCTGGCGATTGAAACTGGAAAACCCGGGTTTTATCGGATAGTGCGTGACCTTATTTCAACAAGTCTTTACATTTGAACAATATAGAAAACCATTATACGCAGTCGTAATGTATACCAAGATAACGGTTACCTAAACAGGATATAAACTATTTAATTGTAGCATAAACTTGTTGTTTCAAAATAAATAAGTTCAAACTGAAAATTTGTAGAAAGCGTATTTATTATTAATTATGTTGAAGGATTTAACAGATTACAGGATACCTAAAACAAGGCATAGAAAATCTATTTATCGAATAAATTTTTGTTTTAAAAGCAAAAAAGATTTGAGTTGCCAGGAAATTTTAAACCAAAGTTGGAACGTGACAGGTTAACAGTTTATCACACAGGGCGGCAACTTTTATTTAAGCATCACTTATAACAGTCAATGCTAAATTTTTCCTTTAACTCATTCATATACGTAATAATGTTCTGTTGAATCGCAATGTTTTTATATTTTTATAAGAGTTAGAATATTAGTACATAATCAACAAGAAGACCTCAAATTTATTCAAACATTACAAAACAAAACACATCTACAGATCGTATTTTTAACACCGACACTATTGCGATCTCGGAACCAGTAAAAGTTAGAAGAACGATTAAACTAGAAAAAAGTTGCGCATTTTGGAGAACAGTTGGGGTCATTTCGGGTCACTGGGTCAGTTTGGGTTCCAGGTAACCGGGTCATATCGGGTCACCGGGTCACTTCTAACCACCGGGTCACTTCAGGTCACCGCCAGTTTGTGCTAGTTCGGGTCAGTTTGGGTCTCCGGGTCAGTTCGGGTCCCGGGTCACCGGGTCCTGGGTATCTGTTTTCGGGTCACCGGGTCAGAAAATCGAAACCCGGTCCAACTCTGCTTCCGCGTGACTCATGTTCTATTATCATTTCAATTAACTTTTATAAATTCCATCTACTACGATACGTAAGTTAAGTTATGTTATACCTTCTTATAAGGATAGTGCAAAGGAGTGCTAATTTGCAAATAAAAAGTGGACACCATATGGTTCAAACCTAAAACTATATAGACCAGCAGATCATATCATATTTTATATATATATATATATATATATATATATATATATATTGCCGTGGAACCCCTATAAGACCTCTCCAACGTAAAAAAAAAAATTCGAGCCTCAACGTTGGTCCGTCATAAATTGCGGTGTAACCTCTGGTCCGCTTCTGGAACTTCCTAAAAATAATTCGAGCTCATGCTCTGGTACCTCGCCAGTTAAACAAAAAATATATTCACCATTATAAATCTAAAAATTCACAAAATTTTCCTTACCCGCTTTCTGCTCCATCAAATTAATTTCTTCCGCCGCTTCCCTGTCTAGCTTAGCTGGGCTTCTTCTCGTATACCTAAATTTACTCTTATTCTATTTTCCGTTCACACACCATTCACATAAAATCACAAAATAATACAACAATCATACAATATTTATTGACCACTATTTACAAATAATAATATTCATAGTTATTTACAGTTCGGTGCTCTAGTTACACCTCAATAAATGCTATTTTTGTCAAGTCCTTGTGTTTTTTTAAATTGAAATTTCTAACACATTTAATGCAACAGGAGTAAATGGGCCCTAAACAATACCTTCTCTTTGTTTATTACTACACTGGAATATGGTGAACTCATAATAACCCAGTTTATCAAGGTATGCTTTCCACTTTGCATACTATTATTACAAACATAAAAAAAAACCATGTACTCTTAACAATTAAATTTAAATTTATCAAGCAATTCAATAAGCTTTACGTACACCTTTTGTTTTATATACGTAAAATACCGTAAAATACCCATTAAAGTTCACTCTCACACATTACAATTTCAACAGTTTATAACAAAAAGACAGCAAATTCAAATGCGTTACCTGGAAAAACTTGAAGATTCCATCTCCGTTGACGATGTATTTCGTTCCTGAACCCCTCCCCCAATTGGTAAATCGTGGGGCTCCACAAGATGTTTTAAAGATGACCACAATCTAAGTTGCGCTTCCTGCTACCCATCCAATCTCAATTTCTATATCCAAATCCATGTATATTACACTTGTTTATTATCGCATTATTAATCTACGAGCTTGTTAAAGTAATTGTTGGATCTCAATTAAATTTAAATAAACTCGACACTAACCGCGTCTCAAACTATAAGGTCACAACCAATTTAATACTGATCTTTAATAATTTTAATACTTACAAGCTTCGTCAGTTGCTTTTTGTATGTCGTTATGCGATGCAAGATTAAAGAATAAAAAGAGCCCTAATAATTTTGTTCCCGTATTTATATCATCGAGCTAGGCCCCTTTGGCCACACTATGCCCGAAATACCTAATTGTAAAATAATATTTCTCTAAATTTTGTCTAACCGTTTTACGCTTCTAGAAATATTCTCGCGTCACACGTTATCTCAACAAGACTATCTCATCCACCTGTCGCGTGCTCGTGTATTCTCAAACTAACTATTTTGACCACTCATACATTTCAGTGACGTCTTACAACCCCGCCTGTGATATCTCTATTCCCGTCTTATGCATATTTGAAGTCGCATTCTAACCTTGCTTGTGAGGTGGTAGAAAGTCGATATAGTTGCCCGCGTCCACGTGGATGAGTACGTGCTTTGCGACAGTCGGTTGAACAATATTCCATGAAATTTGTCTTGTTATGCTCCAAAATACATAGAAGTCGACTTTTCAAAACATGCAGGTGTTCAATTAACGAACGTTTAAAATAACAATTCTCGGAGTTTACGTTTCATGGTATTCAACCCAACCGATATATTTGTTTGTTACAACGAAAGCTATTCGCCTTGGATTTATTGATTTTACATGCTCTGCTGCATTTTCTGACGTTATAACCCCTTAAATTAAACTACATTAAATTAATAATTAATTTCTATTGGCTTATAAAGCTAATTTTTCTTTATGAACCTATTAACTTTTCATCCGTAATTATACAATTATGTCAATACTCATTTATTTAAATTAAATAAATAAAATTAATTTTGCCCGTAAATATTATGTTCCTTCCTCTATACAGGGTGTTTGAAATTGCATTGTTGACCACCAAATTTATCCCTTTAAAACCACTACAATATATATATATATATATATATATATATATATATATATTTCAGTTCTGGGTTATACATTCTTATTACTCTAATGCTCACATATGTGTAGTTTAATCAGTATGGTTGTGAAAGACAACCAACTTAATAATCTTTATTCGCCTCTGCATTGTTTATAAAGGTCATATTTTAAATTAAATGAAAGACTTAAAAGGTTAAAAGATATCTACAATAATACGAGAATAACATTTTACCCGTAATTTTATCTACTTCTGCCGTCTAGCCATTCTTCACTGCTTTGACAACCATTACCACTTTATTCTCATCTACTTTTTCACTTGCAGCAACACTTTTATATGTTCCTTTATGCACTTGTTATATATGTTAAACAAAAGTAAGGTTACGGTAGTTACACACGTGCTTGGATTAGGCGTACCAGGTTTCAGAGAAATTGCTAACGAAGGAAAATAATTTACTTTTCAAATTCACGATGTAAATTAATGAATTCACTGTTTACCTCTAAATTGATGCATAGTAGAAAGTTGGTTAACCAATAATTGTTTTACCTCAGTCGGCGTTGGTTTGTGCGACGTCTTTTCTAGTCCATATTTTTGTAATGGACTTTGCTTGTTTTCCTCATTTCCTACAATAAACACTGGAACAAGACAATGTAAGATTTTTGGATTTGAGCAGGAATCAACAAGTACACACTTCACTACATTATTTCTAATGCTCTCCCGCATACGTTGATCAAGACAGCTAGTTCATTCGAGAGTCCGTCATGGTGGCTGCTTTTTCTCACAAAATGAGTATGTTAGAAAGCAAACTGATACATACAAAAAATTCTTTAAAATTCAAAAACCCTTAAAAAGATTAGTGACATGTCAGTCAAAATTTCCTAAATTCAAACAGACAAATGGTTTAAGAATATCAGCAATCTAAATATTCCTTATAATATCCAACATACATTAGCGCTTGGTCCAAAATTTAGTACTTTTCCATCAATTACTAATAAAATGAGTATTAACCTATTATCAGTTTTAGAAAATATAGGGAATAATATAAAAATTGCAACAAAAATATACACATATAGAGCAAAATTAACAAACATCATTGCTAATTATGTACACCTAAATGCTAATACAAAATCAATTTTTTGGCAACATTTTAATGAATGCAATAAATTTTTAAATGATCATGAACAACTAATTATATTAAAATCAGATATAGGTCCAGATCGGATTAAAATAACAAAACTAATGACTTATGAACGACAATACAACTTACAAAAAAATAAAATGCGATCTAACAACAAAATTTCAAAAACAGACTTTAGTCATCATTCGTAATTAAAAAATAAAAAGTATGTTTCCAACTTTTAAAATTTGTGTGCTATTTTTAAAAATTCAACTAATAAAAATAAATACGATATAAAAAATTTATTTGAATTTACGAATTTGATAAATAACCTTTAAATTCCTAACGAATATGTACTCATAAGTTTAGCTATGTTGTTTCACTTTTTTAAAATATTCCAAGAGAACTAATACTGACGGACATTAAATTACTTTGGAACAAAGTAAAATTGTAAAATGCGAAAGCATGCGTTCTTAGATATAATAATATTCATGTTTGATGGTAAATATTTTACTTATTAAAATACATACTAGGTACCAATTTCAGGTTTCCCATTCACTTTCATTTGTGATCGGTGTTTAATTTCATAGGCTACTAGTTTTATATAAAAGATTAATTTTCGTCTTTATTAATATATTCCTTATAACTAAAAATTTTTAGGCATTTGTACATAGTTGAAAAGCGCTTTTTGAAGCTTATCTGTTTAATGCGCGAGGGGTCTTATAATTTTTTATATCGACTTACCTCAGACGTATTCTATTGTTCTATAAGTGTCGTTCCTACTCTTCAACGAAGTGGACTGTAAGGCAATTTATTGGACGTGTTACGTTTGCACTATCACTGTGTTTTTTAGGGGTTTAGCGATAAATTCAAATTCGGCGACACTATTGACTTCACTCACTTTACCGAACAAACAACCTGTCTTTTCGATGTCCATGAGCAAGTTTCTATCACTACCCCTTTAGTCCAACTTAATTTCCTTCGGCACAAAGGAGATCTATGACAAGATATAACAGCTTTACTATTTGATTTACAACTACGAATTTTCAACGACTTAGAATTAACCACGAAAATGTGCGAGAAAGAGACTAAACACTAACAAACCCAAAATCCAAAATCGCCGCAATATGAAAAACAATAGATAGAGTTAATAACTTAAAACAAATGACAATCGGAGTTTGCTATTTATATAAAATAATTTGTCTTAAAAAAGTGTCTCAATAATGTAAAAGATTAAAAGAGCTCAGTATAGCGTTATCGAGTTATTGAGAAATAATAAAATCGGCAAATTTTTGATTTTTCAAAATATTTTAAAAATTAGAAGGATAGGTCAAATTTGAAAAAACATTAATCGCTAGTATTGAAATCTGTAAAACATTTCCCAATTAACCACTGCTCTGTCTTCTAATAACCGAGATACCAATGGTGAGCATCGAAATTGGGACACTGTGACAACACTGAATTTTGGTTCGCCGCTAAAAGCGTGCTGTGACAAATTGTAAATTTGAAATTATTATCTTACCTTCCTGTTTTTTCTTTTTTTCTCAAGACAACATCTATACATTAAAAATAATTTTCTTTCATACAATAGAATATAGAATAGCATACAACTTCAGTTCATACATAAAATTATTCCTAAATTAAGACTAGATAATCCTTGCCCAATTTTTGTTAACACTCACAGAACTCAAATCTCTTCTCTTGTGGATAATCTACTTATCTTTTACTAACGCGCTTGTTAGGATGATTGGCCAGTAACTTTTGACAGATAATTTATTATAAGTCAAAATGCGCCGAACTTTGACCTCAAAATTTCTGGTAATTATCCGCTTACAAAAAAATTATATGATTAAGATTTATTCTAGCTTCAGATTACAAAATATACAAATATTATCAATTAACAAAGAAATCCAAAATTTTATACATATTTCTATTTTTTAAAGAGCGCTTACTCAAATCTTGTTTTTGTTGCCCTCAACGGTATTAAATCCTTTTTGGTTTATTTTAAATTAACGTTCAAATCCCAGTTTACAAAATTATCCACATTATCTTAAATCTCCATTTAAAAGTTCATATTCTGTTTTTAATTAATTAACTTAGCGTATTCTTTTACATCAGGATTATCTATATCGAAGATTGTTCAATTCTCGTAGAGTTTTACAAAGTAATTGTATTTCATATTTATGCAGAGTTACGTTCTAAAAATTAACTCTTTACTCAAAGCTACATCTTAAATGTTAAATACTGTATGCGTGCCGCAAACATAATGTATGACTTTACTCAAAGTAACATGTTTGACTTCTTAAAATGAATCAAGAATTTATGAATAAATAAATCTTGAAGGAATGATTCTTTTTTTTTAACAAGTTCCATCTTTTATATTAAAATTATCTAACTACGTCGTTCTTCTAGAGTTTTGGCGATTTACCTGAAACATAATACACCCTGCTGATGCAAAATTTCCGCGAATTCTATCGTTTTATTAGTCTAATTAAGGCCAAGTTTATGATTTACGGGCATAGCAAACCGTTTTCGATCTTTGTCTAATGCACGGAGTTTATGTGATGTTTTCTTTTATCTTATTGAAACGGACAAGGCTATACAAATAATTCTTATCTATTTTTATTGTTTTTTAAGATTCGCTCGAGTTCTTCGAATACGGGTTTATTTGTTAATCAGCTATTTAAGTATTTCTTAGTAAAGATAATGCATTTTCTGTATTAATCACAAAAATTTTAAGATATGTTTTACTTAAAACTCATAAAGTGAATTATACACACACAGAAAAATAATTGAAGTACGCGTTTGCTTTCTTTATGGTTGATTTGTATACTAATAAAGTACAGACATTTGTATAATTATATCATTAATTAAAAGAAAGCTTCAATTGCTTTCTTAAGGGTTTCGCAAATTGTAATTTAAAAAATTTGGCTTTACGGTAAATAATGAAAATTTTTTGTGTACGGGAAATTCATTTATTATTTCAATTAATAAAGACAATAAATCCTCCTAGTTTGTTTATAAAATTGACTGTATCATCGCACCAGGGCCCCAGCGTTTCAACAGGCAATGGAAGAACAATTAGATTATGAGTTCGCACTGAGGTATATTTCCTGACTTTCACAGAAACAGCGTTCTTTGCTACTACACCGGCTTCCTTTGAAGAAATGTAAATGTATCGGACACAGTGGCATGCCCTAAAAGGCATTGTCCATTTGCCCAAGGAATTAATGTCATTGCATCAGCTCGTTTTCCGTCTGCTTTAAAAATTCGGGATTTTGACAGAATTCAGACTGCGCATTATGATATTATTATGTCGTCCAGCACTTTTCGTGGTATCCATAATTATCTACCTCTTCACCACAGACACAGGTGTGTGGTGTATATAACTTACAGCCTAGTCAAAGTCCAATTGAAATTCTGAATGAATTATTATCTAAAAGCGTACCCACATCCGGAAAGGTAGGGCCATCAACCATGCGTTGGATTCCGATTTATAGGGCAAGATTAATTGTTTTCTGACCTTTAGATTGTTGTTGTATATCTTTCATTAGACAAGACAATTTAATGTTATCCTACAAATGTTGGACTGAAGGAATTGGTGGGGGAAACTGAATTTGGATTTAGTATTTTCCAATTTTCCATAGCTTTCTTAATGTATAAAACCTGGGGCTCGCCTGTAATAGGTAAGTTCAACATCGAATTGACGAAACTCCAGACACCATAAACCGAGATTGTGAAGGCGGGTAAATTAGATCATGTAATGATCTGACACCAGCTCCTTCAAGACGTATAGGAAGAGATGCAAGCGTATATTGTTATATTGTGTATTGTATATCGTATATCGTATATTGTATATTGTTAGCTTAGGCACAGGAAAACAGTGACGTAAAAGAAAATAAGCGATATGAAGATTCTTGAGCTCCTTTAATCGGTCGAAAAGAAGCCCCATCTCAATGAGTTTATTATCATACACGATTGTGCATGATCTCTGTGTAATGGGAGCTCCAAGAGGAGCCACGTCGGTTAAACATTTAATTCCCGGTAACAAATTATCGAAGCACTGGTAAACAGATTGGTCAATTATTCCTGGAAAGTATAATTCGCATTTAGCCAGATTAAGGTTAAGCCAAACTTTTTACAATCAGCAATGAACGTTGAAAAATTATGGAGCACATCTTTTGAATCACCTCCTAATGTGCCATCGTCTAAATAGAACATGACCAAATCGTAAATCATATTTTCAATAACTGACTGAATTGTCATGCAAAAACGTTCGGGACCTACCTAGTTTCCTTGTTGGCAACCAGTCTCCAATAGAATTGTTCAGCAACCAAAAGTAAGAAGAGAGGGTTGTGAATAAGCTTCCCATATGAACGGAAAAAGCTCTGGCGCCATAATCTTTACACTGTGGAGAAGTTAATCCCGGCGAACCGAGTTAAACGCGTTTAAAAATTTATTTTCAGTGACACTTTGTTAGTATCTTTGTTAAGTTCCAAGAAAGTCCGAGTTGAATGAACTATTGCTTCACAGCTACTCCTGGTGCCAAATCTTAGATGACGCGGTCTTAATTTTGTGGCCAAATCTTTACGAATAGCTAAAAACCTTAGTTTCGCTGCGAGTTTGCGTAATGTCACTCCTACTGCAATGGGAGGAATTCTTCCATCTTTTTTGTTGAGGCCGCATAGATCAGCACCATATAATATTGGGGTAATTGTTTCGTTCACATTTCCAGCAAGAAGAAGATTACATAAATTGATTAGTGAAGTGAATACGAGAGGTCCGGCATCTCCGTTACCAATATCTAACTAACTTTTGAATATTCCGTTTGACAAGTCCGCAAATTTGTTTTTAATTTTTAGAGTGATGTAGCTGTTTCCAGTACCGTTAATATTTTCTTTCACGAGTCTTCCTAAAGATTTCTTCTTGGAGAATTAGGGTACGCGTAAACATGTGAAGACAAAATTGAAGAGAGAGTTCCAAGATTGTAGATCGTTCTCCTTGGTACAATTGTCTAAGACGGAAGAAAGTTTTAAAGCAGCAGAAAATCTTGCTCTTTTTGGGATTCGTTTGAGTACTTTGATGGAGTTCTTCTTCTCTAGGATTTGTTTTATTATTGACGCAGATGTCGATGTAGTGACTTTAATTTCCATCAAATCACGGTGAGCCTTGCCTATATGAATTTTTAAACGTCTTTGACCATTATATTTTTGTAAGAAAGGGAGTTTGGACAGTGCGGGCAAGAAAGTTTTTCAAAAGATGACGTTGATATTGGCTGTTGCGAGTTCGATATTGATTCGCAATTATGGCAGAGTCAGAGTTTCTCACATAAGCCTAGCGTAATGACCTCATGATCCTGAAATCCAGCACAGAGGAGTGGTATCAAAACGAACAAGAATCACATTGGATCCACTATTCCAAACTATTTGCTTTTCCACATGGGTATAAAATGTCATCAATTTGACAAATCGAGAGTGACATAGTCAAACTTTTATTGCTATTAATTCCAATTAAATTTAATATAAAACTTGAATACTTCAATTTTTATCTTCATTAAATCCTATGTTGTTTTATATTAATATATAACGAAAATGAAAATTATTTAAAAGTAAATATCACTCAAAATTAAAAAGTTTAAGGACTTGTATGTCAAAATGACTTTTTATATAAAATGTGGTTACTTCTACAGTTGTATTAACTCTTTGAAGCATGGCGGTTAATGTTAGTGACCACTAAATTTTTCACTTTTAAGGCATGGTGGTGATTGTTATTGACCACTTTCTAAATGAATATCTGTTTACATTTCTATGCTGGTTGGCAAAACTAACCGCTTTATATGCTTTGCTGATAGATTACTAGATGGCATGATACAGTTGAAACTTAAGTACAGATTATAATTCAGCTGACATTCACTTGTTCATAAAGCATCAGCCGATGTTGTGCTGGAGCATTTTTTGAATGTAATACTTCAATATTGTTAGAATAGTTTTATTTGTGAACAAGTTTTGTGGTGCATTGCATAATTTATAGACAGTATTATACACAAGCAAATCGGTGATATACCATACAGAAATGAATAATAGTAGGAGGTAAGTGGTTTATAATAGAAACCACCACGCTTAAGTTAGTGTACATTGTACTTCATATTTATGAAAAACCTGCTTTTAGATATTGCTTTTAACGTTGTTAATCTCTTTTTTCTGAGAATATTGAGAGGTTTTGGTAGGTTAGTCGGTGTTTTATGCGAAACGGTGCGTTGTTGCTTCTGATTGCGGTGATCTTGTTTAATAATTGGTTCGTATTAAGTCTTGTTCTGTAAAATGTTTTGGATGTCCTATTGATAAATGCCCTGATGGTTTCTATACCTGTGTCTTCGTGTAGCTCCTGTATTCTGGTGTATCTTCCTTTTCCTGTGATCTGTCTTAAGCATTTGTTCTGGAACCTTTGCAGGGCTATTAGGGCCGTATTGCTTACGTTGCACCATACTGGGGCGGCATATGTGATCGCGGGTCTAATTATAGTTGTGTATATTAATTTTTTATTTTTCGCGGAAAGCTTGCTGTCTTTTGCGAGTAGGGGATATAACGATTTATTGTATGTATATCCCTTGTTGATAGCTTTTTTGATGTGCTGATGGAAATTTAATCTTTTATCAAGGTGCACTCCTAGGTATTTAACGCTCTCTTTTAGCTTGATGTCCGTATTATACATTTTGATGGGCTTGAAGATTCTTGTATTTGTGTATTTTTTACTGAATATTATCGCTTCCGTTTTGTCAGGATTTACCTTGATTTTCCATTTATTATAGTAAGGTTCTAAAATATTTAGGTGAAACTGAGCTTGCTGACTGCTTACGATTGCTAAGTCTGAATGGGCGTACACGGCTGTATCGTCAGCGAAGAGAGAGGTTCTTGTTTTCGGGAATTCTGGTAAGTCTTGTATATATATGTTAAATATTTTTGGTCCAAGGATTGATCCTTGCGGGACACCTGCTGTGATTGTTTTCATTTTGGATAGTCCTTGGCCTACTTTCACTATCATTTTCCTGTTGTTGAGATAAGAGTTTAACAGTCTTATTAGATATATTGGCATCTTCAGTTTGATCAGTTTTAGTATTAAGCCGGTGGTCCAGACTTTATCGAAAGCCTTCTGAATATCTAGCAGAACCATAGTTGTCACTTTCTTATTATTAAAGTTTATTATAATATCGTTAACGATACGTACCACTTGTTGCACTGTGTTGTGTTGCGCTTTGAAGCCGAACTGTGCAATTTGCGAAGTTGCAATTTCTGGTTCCAAGTCGTTTATACGTTTCAATATCACTTTTTCTGCTATCTTGCTGAATGTTGATAAAAGACTGATTGGGCGGTATCCGTTCGGGTCTTTGGAGTCCTTTCCTACTTTTTTAACCGGTACTACAATGGCTGTTTGCCAGATTGGTGGGAAATGCTGGAGTTTTAGTATACTGTTAGTGATGTGTGTAAATTGTACGATAGCTTTTCTGGATAAGTTGTTGATGACTATGTTTTGTAGATTGTCGTTACCGGGAGCTTTGTTTTTTGGCAGTTTTCTGATGATGTCTTTTATTTCTCGTGAGGTGGAAATTATACGGCTCAACTGTTCTGGTGCAAGTTTGTAATTTTCTGTTTCTTGTAGAAATTGATTCACAATTTCGGCAATTTCGGTATGAATTTTCTCGTTTGGGTCTAGTGTGTGAGCTTTTGTGAATTCTTCTGCTAGTATGTTAGCCTTTTCGTAGTCGGTGATGTATTCTGCGTTGTTTGTTTTTATTGTAGGAATGGGATCGTACGTCTTTTTTAATGATTTTGTCATTTTCCATAGGCTGTTGTCTTGCGGCAAGAGGTTTTGAAGTTTTTGCGTCCACTTAAAGTTGCGATATTCTAGGATTAGGGATTTTATAGTTTTGTTTAGGTTAATTAGCTGCTCCTTCTTGTCACTGTCCGCCGTTCTCTGCCATTCTTTTCTCAGTTTATTCCTGTCTTTGATAATGTCTAATATTTCTGCGGGCAACGTGTCCCTAGATGGATCTATTTCAATTATGGTGCTATGTCTTTCAGTAACTTTAGTTATTAAGTTTGTAAACCAGTTGACGCAATTTTCGAGACTTTCCTTATCGTTTAACTCACTATTTATGACTATTTCTTGATCCAGTTCTGCTCTGAACTTTTTCCAGTTCGTATATTTAAACGATCTTATCTTATTCTTAGCACTATGGTTTATCTTATGAACTAGACTAAAAGTGATAGGGTTGTGATCAGAGTCTAATTCCACCAGGGATTTTGGTTGTACAACTTGATTGATATTTTTAACTACAATAATGTCTATGGTGGTGGGGGTGGTACCATTCCAAGGAAAATGTGTGGGAGTGTCAGGGAAGAGTACTTCCAATCGATTGTTGTTTACATATTCTCTTAGAGTGGTACCGTTACGGTTATTTCTGTGGCAGTTCCACGTATAATGTCTAGCATTGAGATCACCAACTAGAATAACTTTTCTGCTTATACTAAATAAATTGTTTAAATCACTAACACTAAACTTATTGCGAGGGGAGTTGTAGGCACTTATAATATGTACATTGTTTGTAAGCTTAATACACAACGCTTCGATGTTGTTATCTACTAAATTAATCTCCGTGTACGGTACACTATTTTTTGTGATTATGGCTACACCTCCTTGTCCTGTATCATTAACACCGTCTTTGCGAATAACTGTATAACCCCTAATCCTAATCTTTTGAGCACTTTTTAACTTCGTTTCGTTAACTAACACTATATCTATGTGATTTGTCTTTATGAATTCTATTAACTGCCCTAGTTTATTACGGAGTCCGTTTGCGTTGGACGAGAACCGGTGCTTTTCAACGTGGTATGGTCGTTGTCTATATTAAAAGTCGCGTTCCGGGTATGTAAAGTGCTTATGCGAATGCACCTAGCAAATATTAGAACTCCGAGTTTTCTTAAAATTACTCGAAAATGTAATATACGACGGCCGAGAAGTGGACCGAAAGGCGAGATAATCATTATATCATAGCGAGCACCCTCTTCTGCAAATTCAATTTCAGCTGCAAGAGATGATGTGTACCATCCTTTACGAAAATCATACGCAGCACCGAAACTTGCATTCAACTCGTGTACGGGATTGTTAAAAAATTATGTACTTCCATGTCGAGATGTACTACAGCGCCCTGCAACTGCTATATGTATAGGTACGTTGCTAAAAAAAAAAAAAAACAGGGTCCACCCATCCAAGTACTGACCAGAGCAAGAGGTGCCTAACTCTGTAAACGCGCGAACTGCAATAAACGCACACGCCTGTAGCTCAAAACAGCATGAAGAAATTATTGACAGTCTTTTCAACAACCAGAGTTCAGCGATTACGAGGTCTTTGATGATGATCCGACTTACGAGTCTAATATAAATTAAAAAAACCATTTAGTTTTTTCGCCTTTTCGTCTTCCTCGGATGAAGATGAAAGTGATTGTGAAGGTGAACAAACACTTCCTTCAATAACTCCGTTATCTAAACTTTCAGCAACAACTTCCTTGCCTCTTTCTCCACAACCTTCAACTTCTCAAAACTGTACTATTCTGACAAATCAAGAATATTATAAATTACTACTCAAAATTTCTGAGACTCCTCCTGTTTGGAAAAAAAGCATTTCACTCGTATCCTGTGTACCCAATTTTACTGCAGCTGTTGGCTCTACAGATAGAGTAAATAAATTGGACACTAAAACTCCTATTAGCAATTTTTAAGTTATTTTTTTCCGATAAGCTGGTAGTCCATATTGCATTTCACACCAATTTATACGCTGCGCGAGAAAATAAACGGTATGATCCTACAATGAAATACGACTATTTTTGGGTATGAATTTATTTATGGCAATGAAAAGATTACCAAGTGATCGTGACTACTGGTCATCTGCATCCGATTTTCATGATATCTCTAAGATAATGACACTAAACCGATTTGGATGGTTGCTCTCACATGTACATTTTAACGATAATTCAGTTATGCCAAGTAAAGATCACACGAACTTCGATCGATTATACAGAATTAGACCCATATTAGATTACTTGGGGAAGGCCTTTTATGAATGTTACAATCCATATCTAAAACTAGTAGTAGATGAAACCATGGTGAAATTTAAAGGTCGAAGTAGCCCAAAACGATATATGAGAGATAAGCCAATAAAAAGAGGGTTTAAAATTTGGACGCTGTGTGATGAGCGAGGTTATAGCATTCGCTTTCAGGTTTATACTGGTAAAGATGGAAATTCTGTGTATAAAGGTCTGGCATCACGAGTTGTTATAGACCTTTGTAAAGAATATGTAGGAAAAAGTCATATATTATTTTTTGATCATTTTTTTAATGGATATGACCTATTAGTATCCCTAAAAAGGAGTAACAGTTTTGCTTGTGCAACTGTACGTCCTAGTAGAAAGTACATGCCTACTGTGCTTGACGAAAAAAAAATGAAAAGAGGCGAATTCGATTACAGACAGAGTGATGCAGGGATCACATTCTTTCGCTGGAAAGATCGTAAAGGGGTAAACTTTTTATCCAATTATCATAATTCGGAAGAAACAATCGTAGTAAAAGAAAAGAAAAGATGGCAGTGTAAGTGACATTAGTGCTCCAAAAGTTTTAGAGAACTATAATCAGAATATGGACTTTGTTAACAACTTTGATCGGCTAAAACATGACTATTGTTTAAACAGAAAAAATGGAATTTTAGGCTGCTTTTCCATTTCTTGGATGCTACAGTTACAAATTCTTTTATAATATATAGGGATAACGTTGATGAACAATGTTCAACAAACAATTTAGAAAACATATTTACGAATCACTTATGGTTAAATATTTAGTTGAATCAAATAAAGGTAATGCTCCAAAAAGAAGCATTACAATAGAAAAACATAAACCTTCGGTAAGTCTAGAAATATGACTTCAAAGGTTCCGTCATCAACCAGAAAGGAGCACATCCAGAAGATGTGCTCACTGTAGCACCAAGCAAAATCCAGTGCGGTCAATATGGAAGTGTTCAGAGTGTCAAGTAGCGTTATGTCTAAAAAACGATAATAATTGTTTAAAAATCTTCCACAATAAATAATTTGGATAGTGGATATTGTTAACAACCACTTTGTTTATAACATTTATTTCCTTTTGTAGTGCAAAACAATGCGTTTTGTTAAGATAAAGTTACTTGTAGAGATACTTTCTATCATTAAACCTCAACTATATCACTTTTAGAGATAAAATATTTTTCTGTGGTTTAGAGATCGATAATATGTTAAATTACTTGTGCTTCAAAGAGTTAATACTCATTGAATTGTTAGCTGGCAGTTGAACATTTTTATGATTCGAACTCAAACTAGTTCCTGCTATAATTGTTGTAGCGGAATCCATTGTATTTTGCATTAAGTCGTCAATGTAACACTCTGCAACTGTACTGGATTTCCATCCACCGTGCTTTTTTCGTTGAAACAAATCACCGCCAGAATCTGCCAATAACAACGCGGAAGAGCGTCGGTATGCATGTCCAGTGTAGTTTTTTGGGTTAGGCAAATCAGATATGTTGTTATAAGTGAAGGAATTTTTAAAAAGGTATTTAAACCTACAACCTGAGTTTTGCATTTTTCATTTCTATATTGCTAAAAAAATGATCAGTCTTGACATTGATGGGTAGTTGGGTTTTATATTTGTTATAAATCTTCATAAAATTCTCAAATGTTTCACCAATTACAGTAAATTGACGTTGAACATGTGTTTTCGTATCTGGTACTGTAATTATTAAAACAGTTCCAGTATTATTAATATCTTCATACTTCATTTTAGATAATTCATTGTTATACTGCAAGCGGCTATTATAGTCTAAGATATAACCGTTAAAGTCCCGGCGTAATTGATAAGAGTCACTACGACAGTTGGCAACATAATAAACACCTACATAGTATTGCGCAACAAAATATTGCGTCATTATTGCGTCTCAATTGGTATTACATATAAAAAATATTCGATTAAATACCGAGTCCCCATAAAGGAAAAGATAAAATGTACTCACGTAAAATGTGGAGCTCATTCACGACATTACGGTTATTTTTGCGGCAAGAGCCAAGCTTCTTTCCATTGATCTCGCTGTTGGCTAGGCGTGGTTCGGCCTTCGCCCTCGTTGAAACTAGATTTCTGTTTTCCCTCTTCTTGTTTGTAGCGCTACGATAGGAATAAGCTCAAGGCAACAATATCAGATAGAGATAAAAGGAAACCTACATTATCTGAAAGAGAAGACAAAAAGACACAGATAACCTCACTGCTAGACGTCGAGTTGGCTAATTCCGTCGTGTCGAAAACCGCCGCTTACTTCTCCACTCCACGTCTGCGCATTCTCTCGCGCCGACGCAACTGTCCCAAGTTAAGGAAATGCACAAGTCCTTTTTTTAAAATACTGGCGCGATTTCAGTCACATATTTAAAACTAAAATCAAAAACGATACATGCCGAAAATCATCCCTCCGCAGAGCTCCCGCGATTCCGAATATTAAAGCAACCTAAAACGTCATATCAACAATATAAATTTGCATTAAAATTTCATGTTGTAAATAATATACCTTATGCATAAGGTAATCATAATCATCAGCTTGTAACAAAAACATATAAATTTCGTCTCGTAAAAATGTTTTGGATTTTTTATATCTATATCCAATTGTTTTATTTTTCAAATATGCAATGAGATTCGAATATTTAACTAATGTTCACATCGTTATTTTCCAGTAGGGTGCACTTCAGTTTGGAATGAGTCGACCAAAAGGTTGAAGACTTCCACATTTTGGATTTCGATTCAAAATAAGCTAATAATACTCTATCTGTGAAGCTAGGACACTTTTTTCAACACTTTTTGATCGATTCAATAATCACATACTTTATGAATGGAAAATAATTTTAAAAAACGCGAGTTTTATGACGGACGTAGAAAAAAAAATGTTACGTTATATTGTATTACATAAAGAAAAAACAGTTTTAAAGCAAATAGAAGTTCAAGGATACGCATAATTAAACATAAGTTATTTGAATTCAACACATATAACCATAAGAGAACGTGCTGTGTAAGAAAATCAATAATTCCAAGGCAAGCGTATTCGTTTTATACAGATACCAAGAAGCAGAAAGTCCAAGAAGTTGTTATGTTCACACGTTCGATAATTAACAGAAACATCTGCGTTTTAAAAGGTTACGTTCGACGAAGTCGAGTGTGTGTTAAGATAGGATTTTATAGAAAATATTTTCAACCGTCAGTTTGGTATAAATAACAAGGCTAACAAACATCTTAAAAAGCTAGGGAAATGGACAATAGGTTATATACAACAGATAGAGACAGATATAAAAGCGTTGGGATTAAAAAGCACGTACCATATACACGTGGAGTTAAGACAAGATGTCAACAATATCGATTTTCTGTAACTCAAGTGGGGTTTTGAACGAGACAGCAGACATGCATAAGATAAAGATAAATAGAGTTTAGGCGGAGTTTCTGACGGCAGAGAATTTTGTCATTGGTCGAAAGTCAACAGTGTTAGAAACGAGTGCACACGCAAAGGTTGTAAGTGAATTCGATGTACACAACAAGCACGGCGGGAGAAATTTTAATAATCAACCGACGGTTACATTTAAAATTTGTAGAAACGGTTTTTGAAAATAGCTTTTCGCTGGAAGCGCGTCCACGAGGGGGTTTTGGAAGCATATAAATACCAGAGCTTTAATATTCAACCTATCTTTTCCATTACTTCGACAAAGTACTGAATACCGATTCAGAATAAGATAATAGAGCTTTCTGTGAGTATTTTATGTGATTATGTTACCGTAAATATAGTGGTTACAAGTACCAAACAGTAGTAGCGGACCTCTAATTATTGACGTGAAGTACGAGTAATGTATTAAATTAATAAAGGCGCGGCTACTAAAATACAAAACACAAAAATCAATAAATGGAGGCATGTTATATGGAGTAAACACCACAAGTATCCGTTCCAAAGTAGGAAGTATATATGATGATAATAAATAGAAGAAATATTTAAGAGTCAGGATAATAGGGAAGATCTTATTTTATGTGAAGTAACAGGGATGATAAGTATAGAGATAGAGGGAGGAACAATAGGGATGAAGTGTATTAGGATTGTTAGAAGGAAGACATGGAGGATCAAGAAAGGAGTCAGATTTAAATAAAGAGACATGCTAATAGATTAAAATATAGAGATAGATAAATAGTAGGGGTAGAATTTAAATAGATAGAGATAGAGATAGGGGTATATAGAAAAATAGAATTAGGTATAGGATAAATATGGGAAGATAGTTAGATGTAGATATAGAGTTAAGTGTGTATAATTAGTATAATAAATAAGTAGTGATAGTAATAGGTAAGGTTAAAAATAACACAGTGGGACATAAGTGGAAGAAACTTAAAGTGAAGATAAGTAGAAAAGTATAAAAGTGAGGTACTTAAAGAGTCAATAAATGACAAATGGGTAAAAAATAAAGAAGGAATTTGAAGGAGAAATAAAAGGGTAAGAAATTTTTAAAATTTTAATTTTTTTCGAAAAATTTTATGACGGCCCAGTGAAGGCTCGATGTTAAAACCTTAGTCCTCGACTTCCACGGCAAAATATATATATATATATATATATATATATATATATATATATAATTTTAGTAATGTATAATCTATAGTGCATAATAATAAAACTAATTCTAATATAATGACAGTTACTTATTTATAGTTATAGTGTTTAAGTTGGGAAATGATTTTCCTACTCAAGAATTAAGGCAGCGTAAACTTTTAGCTGATTCAAGATTAAGTTTATTCCTCTGTTTCCTTGTACAGTTTAGAAACACCAAAATCGTCTTCTGAATCTTCAGAAAATTCGGGCAAAAGAGAGTGCAAGTTTGGCCCTTGTTTTGTATATTCTTCATAGAGGTTTTTGAAAAAATTCAGCGATTCCACTTTTAAGTGATTTCCGCAACTAGTGTGGTCAAAGAGCTCTATTTTGTGTCTAGGGTCGAGCACTAGTACAGCACAATATTGCCAATTGGTAAGACGATAATGTTTTAATATTTTATTTCTTGAACCCTGGTATGCTATCAACAACTGCTCATCGACTGCAGATCTATTTGCTTTTTCATCTAATTGTCTTATCTGTTCTTCTATTTTATCCAATAAAATATTAATACAAACTACCACAGAGGGTAATGTAACGTACCTGTCTCCTCCTAACTTATCAGTTACTCTTTTAAGCATTTTTCAAAAATTACACATGTTCCCTAAGATTAGCCACTCACTTTCATTAAGTTTTCAATTTTTTAGAGTAGGATCACTTTCGCACAAGCATACTAGTCCTCGCTTTAACTTAAAAGCTATATCTAACATATTATAAGTGGAATTCCACCGTGTAGGAATATCTAGAATCGGTGAAAGCTCTGTAGACACACCGACAGTCTAACAGGCGCTAGTAATTCGCTGTCTCAATAGCTCGGATCTTCTAATTTTCTTAAAGACTATTCGAATTTTCTCGATACAATTGAGTTTGGCTTTACTATTAAATTCATTTTCATCACAATCACTGCTACATTCATCTTCATCTTCAATTTCTTCTTCATCAGTTCGTTCAGAGCTTAAGTTCAATGTACGGAATAAATCTTGCACGGCCAGATTTAAAACATGTGCCATGCATCTATTAAAGTGCTGGTTTACGCTGTCAAATGTCGGTTGCAGTATATTCAATTATTTCATGAATGAAGTGTTGGCTGAAGCATTGTCAACAGTTATGCCTTGTATCCTTTATTCAATGCCGTAGTTTTCCACTGTTTCAAAAAACCTTAGCTATGTCTTTTCCTGTGTGTCCACCGTAAGACGGAACGAAGTCTATCCGTCTAACGTAAAAGATATTTTTAAACTGTTGTTTTGCAGTACGTTCATAGCAATGTTTTTTAGTTCGTCATATCGTTCTAAAACCATTCGTCTGTCATAGTCTGCCATTGTTTAAATTTTTACTTTAAGTCTAAATAGTCGTTTTCTTCAAAATTTAAGTCCGGGCAATAACTAACAAAGCTTTTTAATCTTTTTCAATAAAGAAACTAACATCGACTGATAGGGCTTGCAATTGGTCGGTTAAAACGGACAAATACAACAGCAATAAAAATAAAATTGAAATCTTGCATAGCCATTAGAAATATCAATACAAGCCCATATTCTAGGGAAAAATGTTGTAAATCTATTTAAGTATTATTTCTTTTAATATCAGATGGTTCTCGGAAAGAATCGTAAATAAACCTTCAAACAGCGTTCTTCATAATAAAATACAACAGTATTTATGGCATAGGCATTATATCTGCTTATTATTTGCATTATACTGTGTTATTTTATGTCGACATTGATTGAAAAGTTTATGCCGCCACGAGTCATAAACTGCAACCCTTGGTTTTGAGGGAAAGTTTGGGGCCATTTTTCTGGAGTATTGGCTACTTCTAAAAACGTCGGTGGTAATGGCCACACTAAATAAACACTGAATATTATGGTACCATGCGTTTTGTAACACCATTTGTTGAGCGATTATATACAAAATAAAAGGAGATTAGTTTTTGCTACAGCGTCACCTAATTTTTAATATTAATAGAGAGCACATTTTCATCCAAAAGTAAAAAATTCAAAATGATAGATTAGTAATACACACTTAATTAAGAATTAAATTGTTTTGTTTATTCTGAAAACTTCTGTAGTCTCTAGACCGTGACGTCGGCTTGTATATGTTTGAGATGGTTTTGCGACACGACTTCTGTTTATTAAATAAAATAAGCTTGTTTTTAAAACCAAATTTTCAAAATCATTTGGAGTTTTTTTAATATCTAATACTAGTTATAAACAAACAACAAATTAAAATAAGGAGCATTAAACAAATCGAACTAATGTAGAATTTTTTTATCTACAAAAGTGCCTCGATGACAAAATTTATTAGATGTGTAACACTAATACCCATTACATTTTTTTACCTATTGGCTTAAAAATCGATGACCATATACATTAGAAAATCGTTCTATTGCTTATATACTTGCTACTAGAGATTTAAAATGTGCATTTGGGAGAAATTAATATTGACACGTTCTTAGTGAAAATTAAATTTTTAAACTAAATTTTTATTTAAAAAAATCGAACCTTTCGAACCAAACCGAACCAAACCTTGAGCTAGGTTCGAAAAATTTGCCGGTCCGGTTTGAGGTTCGGTTCGAAAATAAAATGTCCGGTTCGGTTCGGTTCGGTTCGAAAAATCGAACGGAACCTCGAACCGAACCTCGAAACTGTTCGGTGCGTGTCCATCCCTATTTATCCCTCTTCACAAACTACTGAATCTCGGTAAAATATGAAATATAATTAGAAAACAACAGAAGGGAAACCGAGCTTTACCAAGGCTGTGGAAATTTTAAGGAACTGTCTAGATTAGCTCAGAATAGAAATAAGTGGAGGTACGTGTCCAACCAGTTTCAAGACGAATAACCCAATGACGAAAAAAATAATTGCACTTAAATCTTATTGTTATTATAAACAGCTAGTTGTTGGCTTTGAAATATTTTAAACTAATGGTGAGTGTTCGAAAGGAATTGGAAAACTATTCATTCGGTAAATCTTCGGGTGTTAGTGAATCTTGGTAGTCGCAGGTTGCTATACCCCCTTCACATACCACTGAATATCGTGTAAATAAGGTGTATATTTGTAAAACAATAGAAGGGGAACCGAACTGCATCTAACAAGAAAGAGCAGCGGCTATGTTCGAAGACAACAAACATAGAAACAAAGAAAAAATTGTTGAAAGTATATATGGAAAACAAAAAAAAGATATGAGAAGTAGAAGGACAGAATACGTTCTAAGGCATTTTTGGGGAATAGGGCGGGATATATTACAAGCAGGGATAGGAAAAAAGAGAGGTAAAGTTAGACCTAGATCAGACTAATGCACGCAGATAGTGAAAGTTACAGACTGTGGAAACTTCAGGAAAATAAGTAGGTTAGCTCAGAATAGGAAACAATGAGGGTACGCGTCTAACGAGTTCCAGGACTGAAGACCTAATGATGATGACACTATACCTTAAAAAGGTTTACAGTTATATTTTGGTTTTACGAAGTCTCTAGAATGTAATTTACGTATTCTGAGTTATTGTAGTTTAATCAGGAATAATTAATATGTGTATAAATTTACGGGCATAGTTATTGCAAAGCAGTTCTAATTGCGTCTTTGATCACAATGGTTGTATTGAAGTTAAGTTCTAATGTAAACTTTTTATTACGATATGTCGTAGTTTAAAACTCTGCTAATCGTCCAGATGTGATATACATATTCATATAAATAACTGTTCATTTAGATTACTGTAGTGTTTATATAAATTAATTACTGCGTAATTAATTAATTGAGTGCTTCCAGATTAAGTTAATTAAGAAAATTAGCATCGTAGTGTTAAGAAGATAGTACTTGTACTGTTAATGATTAGTTTGAAAAGCAAATTGTTGTGAGCTTTTAGAAATTTTATTGTAGCTGCGAGTTGTTGAGAAGTCTTATATAACCAATTTGAAAATAACGAACTGTTGTTATTGCAAATAGAATTTTTATTACAATAGGTGCACTTAAAATCGCCTAGATCTGCTTAAAATTAAGTATGAAGATATCTTGAACGTATTCTAATACCAATTTTTGATGTCTGTTCGTTTCAAAAAACGAATTATCTACCGCTTTCAAGTGAAGCAACACCAAGTGCAAGTGCAAACCAAATCAGTAACACAATCTAAAATCGAGCATTAGTAGGGTAAAATCAAGAAACCCACCACCTCATTTCCCCCAGAATCCCTCATTTCCCCACACATCTGGACCAAATTTACATGTAAATTCGCACTATAAAGTCTTATTTTAGATGAATCTCCTCCTGACTCCTCCTTGCTCTCCTCCTTGCTCGGACACCCCCACAACCATTTTGATTACATCACACCCGCATTCTTTCCACCCGCGAGATAAATCTTTCTCCACATTTCCACCCACGAGATAAACCTATCTTGTTTGGTATCAATTAATATTAGAATTTTCTTAGCTACCCGAATCTCTAGGAATTTTTTTAGATTGCATCATCCCCCAGGGAGCTACCCCCATTTTAAGATTTCTTACCTGTAGCAACTTTTAAGCGTTCTTATAAATTCTTTTAGTCATGCGATACATCTTGTTAGTCTAAAATTTTATGTAGAATCCAAATCTGTAAACAGATTTGAAATCGGACCACGCCCTGCAAAGTTATACCCCTTTAAAGTCCTGATCTTCTAATTTTGCTATTTGCTCTATAAGCAAACCTAACAAATAGTTTTCTTCGTATAACCAATGCATCTTTCGAGATAAACCTATCTTGTTTGGTATCAATTAATATTAGAATTTTCTCAGCTACCCGAATCTCTAAGAATTTTTTAGATTGCATCATCCCCCAGAGAGCTACCCTGATTTTAAGATTTCTTACCAGTTGCGATTTCCGACCGTCCTTAAACATTTTTTTATACATGCGATACATTAAATTAGCTTAGAATTTTATGTAGAATCCGAATCTCTAAACAGATTTAAAATCGGACCACGCCCTGCAAAGTTACACATATACCCTCTGCGAGATAAATCTTTCTCCACATTCCCACCCACGAGATAAATGTACCTTGTTTGGTATCAATTAATATTAGAATTTTTTTAGCTACCCGAATTTTTAAGAATTTTTCACATAGCACCATCCCCAAGGGAGCTACCCCATTTTAAGATTTTTTGCAGGCAGCGATTTTTGAGCGTTCTTATAAATTTTCTTTATACATGCGATGCATCTTGTTAGTCTAGAATTTTATGTAAAATCCGAATCTGTAAATAGATTTAAAATCGAACGACCCCTTACCATTTTACACACACCCTTTAAATTATAAATTTCCTGCGGCTTATACATAAAAGAAAATCTAAAAACCATTCTTAAAACTTTTTATTACAAACAATTTTTACTAATACAGTTTAAATTTGTAAACCACATTTCTAAATATATATTCACAATTTTTTTATTTTTAACCTAGAACTTGTCATATCGGGTCATACTTATTAATATTTATTTCTAAATAGAGCACCTTTTCCAAAGACCAACCGGACCCGCATGTTTCAAATTCCTCTGATTTTGTTCGCATGGTTTCGCTTAAGACCTCGTACGTATTTTCCAGATTACTAGAAGACGTTATAACAACATTTTTTGTGTTAAAGGATTTCACATCGGTAGTCTCTTCCCCCATTTTGATGTAAACGCCGTAGAGTTCGCAGTAGACTTTTACTGCTGTATGTTGTATTCTTTTTTCATTTATTAATCGAATAAATCGCTCTTTCTGCTTCCAAAGAAACTCGGGCACTCCATCGTCGACACTGGCGTTCTTTATGCGATAGCTAGCCATACGGTTGTTAAACGCAGTGCTAACCATTTCTACACCATCGTCGCTAGTAGCGGTAACTGATGCATTTTATGTCTGTTGCTTCTTAAATGTGCGGCATACGTAGTTTTTCCATTTCGAAATCGCATACTTTACACATAATTCGTTGGTTGTTTCGTACAAGGTCCTTTAACAGCTGGCGGAGCTGAACGTTTACGGCTTAATGACATACCGTGCTGTTTTTCCTTGTGTCGCTGTAAGTTGTCCATTCTCGTAAAAGCGAAACCGCAAGTCCCACAGTTTAAGTACTTTGCTGCTGACGGATGTATAAAGCAACCGTGGACGATGTTACACCACGACATTTGTTCTGGTGTCGTTTGAGAGCATTTTCCAGGTATAGGAAGCACCGCAAGAGTTGCACTTAAAACGTTTGCAGATACCATTTTAGTACAAAACAAAATCCGCACTATAAGACTTTACTTGTAAGCGAACTAACTTATAACTAAAGAGTTTACTCTTGCGCACCGGCTTTATGTACCCTATAGAATGCAAACCGAAGGTTTCCGAAGACACCGAACGAAGTTGAGGATTCGGCGGGGAACTAAATGACGTCATAATCCTTGCTGCTCGTCCAATACATTTAGCGCCAATGCATGCACCTGGTTCGCTTCGTCGATGGTGCGAATGCCGTTAGTAGAAACACCGGAAAACGTCTTCCATGTTATACGGATCGCGTGCATATTAAAAATCCAAAGAGCGGTAGCACACGCACACAAATTGTGTGCAAGTCGTAGAAGATGCAGTGCTACTATAACCAAAAACACTTTAAACCATTACTAAAAAAATACCAACTTGTTGTCTACAGGATACTTACAACAATTTAATTTTAAATAACTTCTACGTCATATTTTAGGTAGGCTTGAATATTTTCCAAATGAATCACCAAGCGAAAGTATATGCTTAGCGGTATTCAAATTACCCATTAATTTCCCATTTTTACGACCATAGTTAATTATAGATTAAAATTTAATTTGTGTACGTTCGAGCTTCTCGTAAACTAACATATTTTATAGCAACAATGCGCTGTATAATACATGCATACCCCTTCTCTGCGCTACTACTATTCTTGTAATTGCTAGAAAAAGTCACTCTCCTTTTTACTGTTAAGACTGGGCAAAGCACCATTTTTTATACTTTCTATAGCACATCGTGCACTTTTCGTCTGATAATTAAATTTTGCTTCTGTAGGCTTTTACACTTTCGCATAGCGGTCGGCCGCACGTATTGATTTCTAGAACCGGTAAGTACTCGATATCCTCCAAATAGAGAATTAGATGCTCGATGTCTGTCAATTTCCGATTCCCTCGTAAAAGGTAGAAAAAACTCAGTCAATAATCCATTATACTTCGACCCGCTCCTGTTCTGATAATTTACAAACATTTTTCAAACGACAATGGGCCGAGAATTTTTAAACCTCCGAGGGATCTTTAAGTCGTGATCAATTACACATCCGAGCTACGCGTAAACTAACATATTTTGCAGCAACTGTATAATACATGCATACCCCTTCTCTGCGCTACTGCTATTCTTGTAGTTGCTTGAAAAGTCAGTCGCCCTTTTATTGTTAGGACCGATGCAAAGCACCATTCCATACTTTATTTATAAGTGTAGCACATCGCACACTTTTTGTCGGATAATTAAATTTTGTTTATGTAGGCCTTTACACTTTCGCTTATTTAAACATCTAATACGATCAATTAACCACTTTAGATTATTCTAACGGAGACAACCATACATTCCGCCATATCGTTCTTTTTGAATTCCAACGATCCTATGGGCTTCACGCACTAACACCTGACGTATTTTCCTACTATTTGTTAAACAAAACTACCGGTATCGATATTGTGGACGTAAACAGATGTTTGTGGATGTGTACGAGTATGTAACCATATACATTAACCAGTCTAAGCTATTTTATTTACTCCACGAAAACTGCTATTTTCTAAACCACAATTAATAATCGCCTTTATAGGTTTAACATTTCTACCATTACCCAATGACTGGTGCTACGTACATGGAAACTATAATTTCTTATTGGAGAGAATTCTTATTCTCCCACACACTGCAGCGTAGTTGCATGCCTACCCCTTTTGGAGGTATATGCTCGTTATAGGTTGTAAGACCCTCGGTTTTACTTAACTACAATTCGTGAGACCCCTTTAATCTTTTAATCGTATCTTTCTCGCCTACATTACAGGTAGGACTTAACATTACTACCAACAAATTCTAATACCGGACACCCATTAAATACGTCTTTAAATTTCCCTACAACTTTTTTGTTCACAAGAGGCATATTGTATTTGTTGTCTCGAGGGTAGTCACTAGTGTCGAAATTGTTAATGTTTGCACTAATATTAAATTTTTCTAGGGACCCCAAATCTGTAAACAGATTTTAAATAGGACCACCCCATACAAAGTTATGCGTTTTAAAGACTAATTTTTGCTCATCTTTATTTAACACCATCTTGAGAACCCTTTTTTGCTATGCAAGACATATGCTTTAACCAACCGTTTCCCTAGAATTCTAAAACCGCAGTGTCCCGCAAATACCACGTGGAGATAACACGTATACTCTGTCAACCAGGATAGAAGCCGGAAGGATTTGGAAGGTGGGAGAAGAACTTAAAATTATGGAATCTTAAAACTAATATATACAAATCTAAACAACTATCTTATATCTTTACACCCCATGCGTAGATTGTTGTACTATTAGGGTGACGTAACGCTTGTCATCTTCCTCGATAAACTAATTTTATTAATAAGCCGCGTATGCAAATCGTATTCTTTACTCTGGATACATACGCAGACAAGTACTCACACCAAATAAAGAATTGGATGCTTGGTGACTGTTAACATCCGCTTCCCTCGTGTACGCCCAGACGCATCCCAGCCCATGAGCACCCCTGCGCATGCACACCCTTGCCCATGCGCGCCCATGCGCGTGCACACCCTGCCCATGCGCGCTGCCCATGCGCACCCTCTCTGTGCGACTGCTATTTCGTGGTAACGTCACAGCCTTTTATAAATAAAGAACAATGTTATATACTATTATAAAATGTTTATTCTGACATTATACATAACAAATTTAAAAACAACTTTAATGCCAAGCATGGATCCATTTAAACTTAATTTTAATACAAAGTTATACACAGAAGACAGTCCTTTCTTTATGCTTGTTTGGAGTGGTTTAATTTTATCTAATTTTATTCGCAGCTTAAAATTTAAATCGATACCCAAGTCCTCTATCTCCTTTTCTAACCAATAGTTTGATACATAGAGACCGTCTAGGTTTTCGAATTGTAAAATGTACCGAAGTTTGCCTCTATATTTAAAGTCTTTGATTCCGCCGACAACCAGATCCATTCCTTCGTGTAATTCTTCCAGCTTGTGACAATCTTTTAATCGCAGCTTTCCCACTCGCAGCTTTCCCACTATATCCTGCATACGTATCTTGTTAGCTTGATCGACTTCTTCTTGTCGGTATTGGAGGAAATCCTTTTTCTCCCACACACCGTTGCGTAGTTGCATATCCACCACTTTTGGGAATATATGGTTGTTATAGGTTGTAAGACCCTCGGTTTTAAATGATCCGAAAGGTTCTTTACTAGGCAAATATACAATGTTTAACGGACCCCCTTTGCGTGTGGTGTACGCAAAGATTACGAAACCCGCATTCCTTAGTTCGTCTTTGTTATCTGCCATTTTGATAAATACGTTTTAGAATAACCTTTTAAAAGTATACGGATTTAGTACCATCCTTTTCTGCAAGAACGTCTACATAACTAAAAGAGTCTTTCTTACTAACCGCAAATGCATACAGCTTGTACAACCCGGATGTATCTAAGTCAGTCCATCGACACATAAAATAATCTTTTAATTCTTCCTCATTTTCTCTAATAAGATGTTCTTTGTCTAACACATCTTTGTATTGTTCGCGTATTGTCGCAGTGTTTTCCATGTAGTCCAATTTTCGCCTTTTGCATCCATTTCCTCTAATTCCAGTTGTCTTTTCCTTCCACTTACAGCATAAGGCATACATAATGGGGCAATTTCCTTTAACGTAAACGGAATAGAGTTTACTACCAATATTTGCGCGTTGTCGTACAACCTCTGGGCGAATGTTAGGTGTATTTATCAATCCCAATTCCGAAATGACTATTTCTTTTGGAATTGTAGAATAGGTGTTGCAGATTGTGTAAAATATGTACTACCTGCTTTAATGTAGCACTTGTGTAAGATTTTATTTTATCTTGGCTGTCTTGCTCCTCTACTATCTCCAAATAATTTACGGTAAATAGTTAAAACTAAAAGCCGAAAGCACATACTTTATCAATTTTTCCCTTTCTTTTGGTTTTTCGGACAACTTAATTTGCAAGCCCGTCAATTTCTTTGTATTGCCATTCCCCCAATACACGTACTGTAGCAGGTTATTATTCGCTAAACAGCAGCTATTTTGTAGCTTGTCCGATAGCCTACTCCACATTTTGGCAAGTGGTACCGAGTACATTGGCGCCTTTAGGAAGTATAACACTATCTTCCAATAAGGTTAAACAGTCTTTTAAGGGTGTATACACTCGTTCCGCACTGACATAGCTTCCAATTGCACAGTTGTATATTCTCGCTTCCAATCGCGTAATACCATGTTCTTTGACCAAAGTAGACGCAAATGTTTCCCTTAAACGTACATCTGGACAACGTAAAAATCTAGTATATGATTGCCAAGTTGTTTATTAACACCAGGACTTGTTATCTGACACACAAATTTGTTGTATATCTTAATTCTTGCATTGGTTGTTAGCCATGTTAAACAATCAATCCTGCAGTTTTATCGTTGTCAACTATAATATTACACTTTTCTTCGTATTTTCCCTTATAGCAAAAGTTATGCTTTGTAGTTAAATGATTACACATCTCCATCTTGCTAAATATGCCCGCAAAATCTTGGGTTACATCCATGTCAAAAAAGATAGAAATAATATTTTTCGACTTCGTCTAATATATCTGGTAGTTCCTCCAATAAAGTTTCCAACTTAACATCTGCTAGTTCCACTTTGTATGGAACACATATAGGATTTTGGAATTTTTTATTAATGCATTCGAGGTCTTCTTTCCGATAATTTCTTTTACTCTCTGGCCCATCTTGTTAGTGCTTTCCAGAGAAAACGGAAGCTTAGCTTTAACACCATGCCTAGCGGAAACAAATCGGTTGAACTTTCTTCGTAGATAGCTGTTAAATGCACCACAAATTTCTTTTTTTAGGATAAACATCCTTTTGTTTGCAGATGCTTGTTCGGTGTCAGAAAGGTCGCAAATTTTAACCAACATTATATTGTCACAAAATGGTTCTGTAATTGGTGTGTGTAGTCCGCCAGTCAGCATCTGTTCGCCTTCGACATAACAAATATTACCAATATCTTTTACCAGATTATTGTTGCACATATTTTCTGTCAACAGCCATAATCCAAATCGCTCATTTGCCGGTTTCACTTTATTCCCAAGAAGTTGAGAAACGTTAATCATCTTGGAGACGCTCATGTTTACCGTTCTAGCTACTATCGAATACTAAATTGAATACGAAAAATTGTTTCTTACGTATTCTACAGAGTGAGGACGTATATTGCCGAAGATAGTCGAATATGTTGTTATCCAACCTAAGCCGACAGGGATGCGCATCGAAAAAGGGAGACGCTACATCTCTACAAATCGAAGAGTTGATAAAGCAATTGCATTAGATAATTCAACACATTTTGTACGTAATCCTCCTACATTATGACAATAAACTTGTAATTGGGATGAACATATACTCGATTGCTTACACTTATTTAGTTTTTTTTATCAGTGCGTTGAATAATAACTGGGATGCCCTGTTTGTAAATGATGGCTAAATTATTTTCCCCATTAGCTTCTCTTGTTTTTAAGTTATTGTATTTTCGTTAATAAACACTATTTGAATTGAATTATTATTACTGTATTGTTGTTGTTGTTACTTGAGTTTTTCCATTAAAAAACGAGTGTGGACCTAGGTTAGATAAAAGGAAAATTTAATAGGTTAGGCCAGCGCCGGGCGCTGGCCTAACCTATTAAATTTAGTATTCGATAGTAGCTAGAACGGTAAACATGAGCGTCTCCAAGATGATTAACGTTTCTCAACTTCTTGGGAATAAAGTGAAACCGGCAAATGAGCGATTTGGATTATGGCTGTTGACAGAAAATATGTGCAACAATAATCTGGTAAAAGATATTGGTAATATTTGTTATGTCGAAGGCGAACAGATGCTGACTGGCGGACTACACACACCAATTACAGAACCATTTTGTGACAATATAATGTTGGTTAAAATTTGCGACCTTTCTGACACCGAACAAGCATCTGCAAACAAAAGGATGTTTATCCTAAAAAAAGAAATTTGTGGTGCATTTAACAGCTATCTACGAAGAAAGTTCAACCGATTTGTTTCCGCTAGGCATGGTGTTAAAGCTAAGCTTCCGTTTTCTCTGGAAAGCACTAACAAGATGGGCCAGAGAGTAAAAGAAATTATCGGAAAAGAAGACCTCGAATGCATTAATAAAAATTCCAAAATCCTATATGTGTTCCATACAAAGTGGAACTAGCAGATGTTAAGTTGGAAACTTTATTGGAGGAACTACCAGATATATTAGACGAAGTCGAAAAGATTATTTCTATCTTTTGACATGGATGTAACCCAAGATTTTGCGGGCATATTTAGCAAGATGGAGATGTGTAATCATTTAACTACAAAGCATAACTTTTGCTATAAGGGAAAATACGAAGAAAAGTGTAATATTATAGTTGACAACGATAAACTGCAGGATTGATTGTTTAACATGGCTAACAACCAATGCAAGAATTAAGATATACAATAAATTTGTGTGTCAGATAACAAGTCCTGGTGTTAATAAACAACTTGGCAATCATATACTAGATTTTTTACGTTGTCCAGATGTACGTTTAAGGGAAACATTTGCGTCTACTTTGGTCAAAGAACATGGTATTACGCGATTGGAAGCGAAATATACAACTGTGCAATTGGAAGCTATGTCAGTGCGGAACGAGTGTATAAACCCTTAAAAGACTGTTTAACCTTATTGGAAGATAGTAAGTTATACTTCCTAAAGGCGCCAATGTACTCGGTACCACTTGCCAAAATGTGGAGTAGCTATCGGACAAGCTACAAAATAGCTGCTGTTTAGCGAATAATAACCTGCTACAGTACGTGTATTGGGGAATGGCAATACAAAGAAATTGACGGGCTTGCAAATTAAGTTGTCCGAAAAACCAAAAGAAAGGAAAACATTGATAAAGTATGTGCTTTCGGCTTTTAGTTTTAACTATTTACCCGTAAATTATTTGGAGATAGTAGAGGAGAAGACAGCCAAGATAAAATAAAATCTTACACAAGTGCTACATTAAAGCAGGTAGTACATATTTTACACAATCTGCAACACCATATTCTACAATTCCAAAAGAAATAGTCATTTCGGAATTGGGATTGATAAATACACCTAACATTCGCCCAGAGGTTGTAGACAACGCGCAAATATTGGTAGTAAACTCTATTCCGTTTACGCTTAAAGGAAATTGCCCCATTATGTATGCCTTAGCTGTAAGTGGAAGGAAAAGACAACTGGAATTAGAGGAAATGGATGCAAAAGGCGAAAATTGGACTACATGGAAAACACTGCGACAATACGCGAACAATACAAAGATGTGTTAGACAAAGAACATCTTATTAGAGAAAATGAGGAAGAATTAAAAGATTATTTTATGTGTCGATGGATGACTTAGATACATCCGGGTTTCAAGTGTATGCATTTGCGGTTAGTAAGAAAGACTCTTTAGTTATGTAGCGTTCTTGCAAAAAGGATGGTACTAAATCCGTATACTTTTTAAAAGGTTATTCTAAAACGTATTTATCAAAATGGCAGATAACAAAGACGAACTAAGGAATGGGGTTTCGTAATCTTTGCGTACACCACACGCAAAGGGGTTCCGCTAAACATTGTATATTTGCCTAGTAAAGAACCTTTCGGATCATTTAAAACCGAGGGTCTTACAACCTATAACAACCATATATTCCCAAAAGTGGTGGATATGCAACTACGCAACGGTGTGTGGAGAAAAGGATTTCCTCCAATACCGACAAGAAGAAGTCGATCAAGCTAACAAGATATGTATGCAGGATATAGTGGGAAAGCTGCGATTAAAAGATTGTCACAAGCTGGAAGAATTACACGAAGGAATGGATCTGGTTGTCGGCGGAATCAAAGACTTTAAATATAGAGGCAAACTTCGGTACATTTTACAATTCGAAAACCTAGACGGTCTCTATGTATCAAACTATTGGTTAGAAAAGGAGATAGAGGACTTGGGTATCGATTTAAATTTTAAGCTGCGAATAAAATTAGATAAAATTAAAACCACTCCAAACAAACATAAAGAAAGGACTGTCTTCTGTGTATAACTTTGTATTAAAATTAAGTTTAAATGGGTCCATGCTTGGCATTAGTTGTTTTTTAAATTTGTTATGTATAATGTCAGAATAAACATTTTATAATAGTATATAACATTGTTCTTTATTTATAAAAGGCTGTGACGTTACCACGAAATAGCAGTCGCACAGAGAGGGTGCGCATGGGCAGCGCGCATGGGCAGGGGTGTGCACGCGCATGGGCGCGCATGGGCAGGTGTGCATGCGCAGGGGTGCTCATGGGCTGGGATGCGTCTGGGCGTACACGAGGGAAGCGGATGTTAACAGTCACCAAGCATCCAATTCTTTATTTGGTGTGAGTACTTGTCTGCGTATGTATCCAGAGTAAAAGAATACGATTTGCATACGCAGCTTATTAATAAAATTAGTTTATCGAGGGAAGATGACAAGCGTTACGTCATCCTAATAGTACAACAATCTACGCATGGGGTGTAAAGATATAAGATAGTTGTTTAGATTTGTATATATTAGTTTTAAGATTCCATAATTTTAAGTTCTTCTCCCACCTTCCAAATCCTTCCGGCTTCTATCCTGGTTGACAGAGTATACGTGTTATCTCCACGTGGTATTTGCGGGACACTGCGGTTTTAGAATTTCTGGAAACGGTTGGTTAAAGCATATGTCTTGCAAAAAAAGGGTTTTCAAGATGGTGTTAAATAAAGATGAGCAAAAATTAGTCTTTAAAACGCATAACTTTGTATGGGTGGTCCTATTTAAAATCTGTTTACAGATTTGGGGTCCCTAGAAAAATTTAATATTAGTGCAAACATTAACAATTTATCTTAAAGTGACTACCCTCGAGATAATAAATACAATATAACACTTGTGAACAAAAAGTTGTAGGAAATTTAAAGACGTATTTAATGGGTGTCCAGTATTAGAATTTGTTGGTAGTAATGTTAAGTCCTACTGTATGTAGGCGAGAAAGATACGATTAAAAAGATTAAAGGGGTCTCACGAATTGTAGTTAAGTAAAACCGAGGGTCTTACAACCTATAACGAGCATATACCTCCAAAAGGGGTAGGCATGCAACTACGCGCAGTGCGTGGGAGAATAAGAATTCTCTCAATAAGAAATTAAAGTTTCCATGTACGTAGCACCAGTCATTGGGTAATGGTAGAAATGTTAAACCTATAAAGGCGATTATTAATTGTGGTTTAGAAAATAGTAGTTTTCGTGGACTAAATAAAATAGCTTAGACTGGTTAATGTATATGGTTACATATCTCGTACACATCCACAAACATCTGTTTACGTCCACAATGCGATACCGGTAGTTTTGTTTAACAAATAGTAGGAAAATACGTCAGGTGTTAGTGCGTGAAGCCCATAGGATCGTTGGAATTAAAAAGAACGGTATGCGGCGGAATGTATGGTTGTCTCCGTTAGAATAATCTAAAGTGGTTAATTGATCGTATTAGATGTTTAAATAAGCGAAAGTGTAAAGGCCTACATAAACAAAATTTAATTATCCGACAAAAAGTGCGATGTGCTACACTTATAAAGAAAGTATGGAATGGTGCTTTGCATCGGTCCTAACAATAAAAGGGCGACTGACTTTTCAAGCAACTACAAGAATAGCAGTAGCGCAGAGAAGGGGTATGCATGTATTATACAGTTGCTGCAAAATATGTTAGTTTACGCGTAGCTCGGATGTGTAATTGATCACGACTTAAAGATCCTCGGAGGTTTAAAATTCTCGGCCCATTGTCGTTTGAAAAATGTTTGTAAATTATCAGAACAGGAGCGGGTCGAAGTATAATGGATGATTGACTGAGTTTTTCTACCTTTACGAGGGAATCGGAAATTGACAGACATCGAGCATCTAATTCTCTATTTGGAGGATATCGAGTACTTACCGGTTCTAGAAATCAATTACGTGCGGCCGACCGCTATGCGAAAGTGTAAAAGCCTACAGAAGCAAAATTTAATTATCAGACGAAAAAGTGCGCGATGTGCTATAGAAAGTATAAAAAATGGTGCTTTGCCCAGTCTTAACAGTAAAAGGAGAGTGACTTTTCTAGCAATTACAAGAATAGTAGTAGCGCAGAGAAGGGTATGCATGTATTATACAGCGCATTGTTGCTATAAAATATGTTAGTTTACGAGAAGCTCGAACGTGCACAAATTAAATTTTAATCTATAATTAACTATGGTCGTAAAATGGGAAATTAATGGGTAATTTGAATACCGCTACATATACTTTCGCTTGGTGATTCATTTGGAAAATATTCAAGCCTACCATTAAAATATGACGTAGAAGTTATTTAAAATTAAATTGTTGTAAGTATCCTGTAGACAACAAGTTGGTATTTTCTTAGTAATGGTTTAAAGTGTTTTGGTTATAGTAGCACTGCATCTTCTACGACTTGCACACAATTTGTGTGCGTGTGCTACACGCTCTTTGGATTTTTAATATGCACGCGATCCGTATAACATGGAAGACGTTTTCCGGTGTTTCTACTAACGGCATTCGCACCATCGACGAAGCGAACCAGGTGCATGCATTGGCGCTAAATGTATTGGACGAGCAGTAAGGATTATGACGTCATTTAGTTCCCGCCGAATCCTCAACTTCGTTCGGTGTCTTCGGAAACCTTCGGTTTGCATTCTATAGGGTACATAAAGCCGGTGCGCAAGAGTAAACTCTTTAGTTATAAGTTAGTTCGCTTACAAGTCAAGTCTTATAGTGCGGATTTTGTTTTGTACTAAAATGGTATCTGCAAACGTTTTTAATGCAACTCTTGCGGTGCTTCCTATACCTGGAAAAATGCTCTCAAACGGCACCAGAACAAATGTCGTGGTGTAACATCGTCCACGGTTGCTTATACATCCGTCGCAGCAAAGTACTTAAACTGTGGGACTTGCGGTTTCGCTTTTACGAGAATGGACAGCTTACAGCGACACAAGGAAAACAGCACGGTATGTCATTAAGCCGTAAACGTTCAACTCCGCCAGCTGTTAAAGGACCTTGTACGAAACAACCACGAATTATGTGTAAAGTATGCGATTTCGAAATGGAAAAACTACGTATGCCGCACATTTAAGAAGCAACAGACATAAAATGCATCAGTTACCGCTACTAGCGACGATGGTGTAGAAATGGTTAGCACTGCGTTTAACAACCGTATGGCTAGCTATCGCATAAAGAACGCCAGTGTCGACGATGGAGTGCCGAGTTTCTTTGGAAGCAGAAAGAGCGATTTATTCGATTAATAAATGAAAAAGAATACAACATACAGCAGTAAAAGTCTATTGCGAACTCTACGGCGTTTACATCAAAATGGGGAAGAGACTACCGATGTGAAATCCTTTAACACAAAAATGTTGTTATAACGTCTTCTAGTAATCTGGAAAATACGTACGAGGTCTTAAGCGAAACCATGCGAACAAAATCAGAGGAATTTGAAACATGCGGGTCCGGTTGGTCTTTGGAAAAGGTGCTCTATTTAGAAATAAATATTAATAAGTATGACCCGATATGACAAGTTCTAGGTTGAAAATAAAAATTGTGAATATATATTTAGAAATGTGGTTTAAAAATTTAAACTGTATTAGTAAAAATTGTTTGTAATAAAAAGTTTTAAGAATGGTTTTAGATTTTCTTTTATGTATAAGCCGCAGGAAATTTATAATTTAAAGGGTGTGTGTAAAATGGTAAGGGTCGTTCGATTTTAAATCTATTTACAGATTCGGATTTTACATAAAATTCTAGACTAACAAGATGCATCGCATGTATAAAAAAATTTATAAGAACGCTCAAAAATCGCTGCCTGCAAAAATCTTAAAATGGGGTAGCTCCTTGGGGATGGTGCTATGTGAAAAATTCTTAAAAATTCGGGTAGCTAAAAAATTCTAATATTAATTGATACCAAACAAGGTACATTTATCTCGTGGGTGGAAATGTGGAGAAAGATTTATCTCGCAGAGGGTATATGTGTAACTTTGCAGGGCGTGGTCCGATTTTAAATCTGTTTACAGATTCGGATTCTATAAAATTCTAGACTAATTTAATGTATCGCATGTATAAAAAATTTATAAGGACGGTCGAAAATCGCTACTGGTAAGAAATCTTAAAATAGGGTAGCTCTCTTGGGGATGGATGCAATCTAAAAATTCTTAGAGATTCGGGTAGCTGAGAAAATTCTAATATTAATTGATACCAAACAAGATAGGTTTATCTCGTAAAGATGCATTGGTTTATATCGAAGGAAAACCATTTGTGGTAGTCGTTTGAACTTATAGAGTCGATTAATAGATCAAAATTTAGAAGATCAGGACTTTTAAGAGGGGAATATGAAAACTTAAATGCAGGGCGTGGTCCGGGATTTCAAATCTGAAATTTACAGATTGGTGGAAAATTCTAATAAAATTTTAGACTAAACAAGATGTTATCGCATGACTAAAAAATTTATAAGAACGCTTAAAAGTCTACAGGTAAGAAATCGTTAAAATGGGGTAGCTTCGGCTGGGCGATGATGTTCAATTGTCTAAAAATTCTAGAGATTCGGGTAGCTAAGAAAATTCTAATATTAAATTGATACCGAAAACTAAGATAGGTTTATCTCGTGGGGTGGAAATTGGAAAAGATTCTATCTCGGGTGGAAAGAAATGCGGGTGTGATGTAATCAAAATGGTTGTGGGGTGTCCGAGCAATGTGAGGAGATGCAAGGATGGAAGATCAGGAGGAGATTCATCTAAAATAAGACTTTATAGTGCGAATTTACATGTAAATTTGGTCCAGATGGAAGAGGATTCTGGAAATAGGTGGTGGGTTTCTTGATTTTACCCTACTAGCATTAAATAATTCATGTATCAGTGAAAGGGTAAACTCGCTACGTTACAGACAGATGCCACAACTGTCACACAAGAGCACCACTCATCCTGTCCATAATATAATTTTAAAAATCACTGCAACTAAAGTTACCACCATTAAAAGTCGCTTTTTATAGGAGATTTTTAGCACAATCATGATGACACGTTGACACCAGGAAGATTTTCGAATTTTATTTTTGAATGAAGGGTTGAACGGTCGTTCGTACCCTAACTAACTTGCTGAAATCAAACCTTATTAATTATTTGGTTAGGGTAACGATCGCATTGCTCCTTTTTAAACATTGATTTGTGGGAATTATTTTAACAAACTAAGTCGCACCTGTAGAAAATGATGGTTTTATAAGAAAACAGCGGAAGTAGCGTGGCGGAAACTCTACGTTTTAGCGGAAGTGGCTAAGTAGCGCATACAATAAGCGGTTCCGGTAGCGTGTATCCCATAGTGCACGCCAGACCCGTAAGAGACATGAGAAACACCTCTGATAACTTGCTGTAAGCATCATGCAAAGGTGATACTAATCACAACTTATTATACGTCTATTAATAATTGATTTCTGTGGAAAACACAGAAATGTTTTTTAAATGGAAGCGTGACTTCGATGTTTTTTCAAAATCGTTTTGTTGCATGTTTCTTTCCGTTTTATCAAGTAATTGTTAGGTTGCGGACCTGCAAATAACTATTCAGAACGGTCATTTAAGTTGTCTCCGAAGCTTGGAACTTGCAACAATGAACGTGATTAATAGCTTTTAGTAGGTAAAGGCGACAACGACATCTAATCTGTCCGAAGATAGTTCTGTGTGCACTTACATAAAGTTAGATTTAAACGGAACTATCTTAATAAATCTCATTGTTAAGTTGTGGCTTTGTAAAGTTTGAAAGCCCTACTTAAGGGTTATGGATGAGCTTAAAATAGGATTTCCGATTTGAAAATATAAACCTTTAACGTTCTTTTTTAGATAAAACTCTTATTGTAATTTTATTTGATCGAGTATCAAGACAAAAATATTGGAGTCACGAAAACATTTTGTCCAAATTCTTAGATAATTGTTCAAATTAGTTAAATCTTGTAGAAATCTGTACATGGTTGTTACGTGTGAAATTGGCAGTAATGATCTTTTGAAATTTACCCTCGAATTAACATTAGGACACTCAGATTCCCACAATCCTTATGATATACACTATAACGAAGAAGTATATCAACAGTATGCACAAGATCAGAAACAAAAATTAAAAATTAACTATAATAATGTCAAAAGTAAATTAGATAACGATAAGGAACGCATTACAAAAACCTGCAACAAAAACGCCAATATAAATAGATTTTAAGTAGGACAAATAGTGTACGAGAGGAATTTTAAAGGTAAGAGACACAAAACGGCCACCAGAAATTTAGGTCCGTTTAAAATCAAAAAAATATCATACAAAAATATAGCCGTAGTAAAAGGTTATGTAAAGAATCATGAAATTACGTTTTTAATAGAAATCCCTATTGTAGAAATTAACACTTATAATTATTATCATTTATTTGCTTTCTCTATGAAAGTTACTAGCCAGTATCAAGTTATTATTCTTAAAACCAAGTTTCTTTCCCTGAATGAACTTAGGTATAGCTTCAGGAATGAAAAGTGCAAAGAAGTAGCACCGAATCAATACTTATGTCAATCATTAACGACAACAGCTATTTAAGCAGATAGCCTTTGTGAAGTACAATTGTTAAGATTCTCTAATCACTTTGAGAATTGTAAGCCAAAACCAGTACAAATTACGAACACAAAAATTCAGAAAGTCACGGACAACAAATGGATTGCTGTATTTCCGAAAGGAGTAATAGCAACCGCCCATTGCAACAAAGACGAAACAGTCTAGCCTTAATTGGAAGTAATCACCATAAAAGAAGATTGCTATTTAAAATTAAAAAGCGAAATTATTCGAGTATATCAAAACCCAACAGTAACGAAGAAATTCGCAAATTTAGCCGAGCTACAATTTAAGATTACACAAACCGAAAACGACGAAATCATCAAGAAACCAATGCAATTAGAACATCTAGACCTAGACGACCTCAATCAAGCCGTAAAATTAATGGACAGTTACAAAGAACATTTAAGTGAATTAAAAGTGCCGAAATTGCATTACGACAACATAAGTGTTGGGCAATTTTATTGATTATGGTAATAATTTTATTAACTGTATATTTATTGTACAAAATGTATCTTAGATATAGAAACAAGGAAACAAATTTTAGTCATAAAAAACAAGAAACAAAGGTAAATATAGAAATAAAAAATGAACCCTTAGCGACAATGAGTTTTAAAAATTAAGTGCAACCATTAATTTTCATTTACGTCGGGAGGAGTTACATATCCCAAATTAATATATATATATATATATATATATATATATATATATATATATATATATATATATATATATTTGTATATTTAATTGGAACTGTAAGTACTTAAGAAATAGATTGTTACAATGTATAATTGAGGGACACATTATAAGAGCTTAATAGAAGTTTATAAACCAGACATGAGAACAGAAACAGTTACTTTGTATTCCAGACGGAATATGATACAGCATTTATTAGAATTAAGATTATTAAAATGTAATACTTTGTATTGTATTAAGAAATAGCAGACATGAGATTTGCCTCAACAGCAACTGCTCTATCGCGATATCGCAGAATATAATTTCTAAATTTCATCCTCGTGAACATCCTTTTGGTAACATGTCTGAATCTAATTTCTAATGCCCATTTCAGGTTCTGTCCTGTTGTACACTTTTTATAGAAAATTTGTTACCGGGTTTGCGAATATTGTTAATCACTTGACTAAACTGACTAGATGGGCGGGATAAGCTTTGAATGGAGATTGCCAAAACGCGTTCCTACAGCTACGACATTTATTGACAACAGCTCCAATCTTCAGTTGTCCTCAGTCAGAAGGCAAACTCATTTTGGATACGGACGCCAGCAATATCGCCATCGGAAGTGTACTATCCCAGCTGCAAGACGTGCAAGACAGAGACATTGGTTACTGTAGTAAGGTGCTCTCCAAATGAAGGGAACTGTTGGTTTGATGAAATCTGTAAAACACTTTTATAAGTACCTATGGGAGAAAATTTTACCTGAAAACCGACCGCGTCCCACTGAAGTGGCTATTACAGTTTAGAACTTTTGTAATGCGCATGCGCTTTCGAGATGACTTTGCCCTGAAGACTGTAGTCATTGCGCATGATTAAAAACGAAATGTAGCCTATTTGGTTGGACTTGTGACGATTGGCAGACTTTACAGTTGCGAACCGAATAAAAGAATGACAAAGACCTAGGTGTCATTCTGGATTAAAAAGCTAGAGGAGAACATCCGTCTTGGTTATAAATTAGTCCGTTGAATAGTATCCTAAAGTAGCATTGAGCACAATCGGATTCCTTTAAGATAGTGACTGGGTTCTTGGTGCGATCTTTTGAGAATGCAGATGGAGCTGTGAGTAAGTTTCAGGTGGTAAGTTCCTAAAAGCTCAGGTGTTGAAGGTTTTAGGACATATACATAATAGGACCTCGGAAGGGACACTTTCAGGTTAAGAAGACTCTGGAGAAAGTCCGAGCAAGATTTTACTGGGCAGGCTGCAAAGACGATGTTAAAATGTAGTGCCGCAAGTGTCAGCTGTGTGCACCCTTCGTAAACCATGAGGTTCAAATGAGGCAGTACAAGGTAGGAAGCCTTTTTCAGATGATGTTGATCGATATTGTCGATCCATTCCCTGAGACTGACTTTGGGAATAAGTGCATCTTAGTAGCCATGAATTATTTTACGAAGTGGACTGAAGCGTATACTATACCAAACTAAGAAACTGCAACCGTCGCTGACGTGGTCGTGAAGGAACTTTTCTGCCGTTTGGGAGGTCTTATGGGATTGTTCGCCGATTGGGGCAGAATTTGTGGGTCATTACATGTGATTTTTCCAATGCTCCACCCGAAGGTACTACATTGGCCAGGAAGCGAGTTTTTTTTTACCTGGAAAATTTTGAATTTTGCCGAATCCTTGCTGTTCCAAGCAAGGTAGGGATCTTTAACGTGCGTAACAACACTCACACACGGAACCTCCATTTTACCTCTCATCCGAACGAGGGTGTATTTTTGCGAAAAATGCTCGCCTAACATTTTTCAAGCGGACCGTGTCAGGATTCGAACCCGGGACCTAGGGCGTAGTAGTCACACACATACCATTACGCCACGGAGCCGCCTGAATTTGTGGGTCAGCGTTATTTCAAAAAGTTTGCCGGTTGCTGGGGATGAGAAAGACCCGAACAACAGAATTACTCCCACTGTTGGATATTATGGTGGAGTGCATGAATTGCACCTTGGGCAAGTACCTTTCCAAGGTGGTCTCCCAACATCAGAGCGACTGGGACCAATTTTTACATGTATTTTTGTTAGCGTATGGGCCTTCGATTCATGAGAGCACTGGATAGCCATTTGTATATGCTATGCTGGAACACGAGACACGGTTACTACGTGATTTTGAGTTTGAGTGTAAGCTTAGAGATGACATTGTGGGCAAAAGATGCGTCGAAAAGCTTAAGCGCAAGATACATGATATGGATGGTGACGTTAGGAAAAATTACCTAGATAGCAAGCAATCGGATGAGGACCAGATATTACAGCAAGCCACAGAAGTCAGGTTTTCAAGAGCAGCGACTGCGTCCGGCTATAGAATCCTAAACAGATGCGTGGACTATCGCCAAAGTTACAAAGACAAAGACATTAGGAAGGTTCATATGAAGTTATAAAAAGGTTCAATGGCGTGGTATATCGGATTCGTAAAGTGTCAAAGGGAAGATCAATTGTGGTAGATATTAGCCGGTTAGCACCATACGACAGTGACGACGCTGGCAATGCTGAAGAACACCGAGCAGTGGGACAAAAAAACAATTACGTTTGTGAAGATGAACGGAAGGCTGAACCGAACGAGATTTGGGGTCACGGAAGAAACTCAAGGTGACCTATTTGATGTGTCATCGTGATACTTCCTGACACATTGCATAGAGGCGAACGATGATATATCCCAAGGACTTGCTCAGGTGTTTAAAAATAAACTTGATAGTATGGATAAAATTCGCTGACAACAACCATACGACGAAAGAACCGACATCGTGACGACTACGCAACAGCCATCTGGTAAACCGAATTACCACGATCTGTGGAAGGCTGTGTCTGGTCAAGGACCAGATGATAAAATTTCGAGACAAGAAATTGGCAATACCCAACATCGGTTGTGGGCTCGATGGGTTGAATTGGAGGATGGTACGAAATATGCTATAGGTACTGTTCCAGAAAGCGGAGTCCAGGTCTTGGTGTGTGGTTACAACCCAAATGGTACGGTGTCTGTTATGAAGAAAGTTGATTGCTACTTCTATTAACATGGAAACTGAAATTGTTTTTTATATCAAGTTTAGTAAATTCGTTTTTATTATATTGGGCACACTATTTTACAGTCATACACTACATGTAGGTATATAATATTGTAACAAAACCCGTATTTGGCAATAACAGTTCTTTATTTTTAACTGATTGCACAGTCATCTTCAACAACTCGTAGCTATAATAAAATTTCTAAAAGCTCCCACAATAATTTACTTTAATTAATTAATTTACTTCAGCTAGTCACTAACAGTACGAGTATAATCTTCTTAAACTTCGAATACGATCTTTTTAATTACTTACTATCAAAGCACTATGATTAATTTATATTATCACTCCAATAAATTTATATCGACCTCTACAATAATTTATCTCACATAGGGTACTTTATATGTACCACTAATTTATATCACATCACAACTTATAAAACTTTAATCAGAATATAATTTCCGAACTGACAAAGTAATCTAATTTGCAATTAGAGCTGGCTTGCAATAACTACGCGCACAAATTTATACACATTTCAATTGTTCTAGACCAATCTACAGAAATCTAGAATACGCAAATTACATTCTAAAGATTTCCATTTGTAAAATAAATAACCCTTAAATCTAAAGGTCTTGTACCTGTCAATCAAGTAGGACCTGTCAATCAACTTTATTTGAAGATCTTACGTCACAGGGTGCCCATCAATTATCCTTTGTGTATTCAAAGCCATCGTTTATATTCCGCTGTATTATTCTAGTCAACGCCAGAACGATGGGCGCTACAATATTTTGTTGTTAATGAATACGTTACATTATTTTAATTCTACAGAAAATATTTTTTAAATCAGTTTTGTAATTTTCATAAGATTACTTCAGCTACTTCGGTACCATAAATTTAAACAAAACCGATAAATTCTGGATTTACACAAAAACCCGATAAATCCGTAAAACGGCCTTTTAAAAAAGAGAAAAAATATGTAGTTTCCCCAGTTTGGAATTATATTCTAACCACCAGATACTGTCAAATCCATTCTTAAAGCGATGAAATAATTGAGGGATTTTGCTATTTTAGAATATCTCAAAACTAGAAAAAGTAAATTTATTGATTTTTACATGTTCGCTCTTCAATTATTGAAGAGTGCCAAAACTGAATATTTAATTTGAACATTGTTAGCAATAAGCAACGTTCTAAACGGACCTGCAACTTGAAAAAGTTCCAGAATTGGTAGAGGGCTTGCGTGTTTCAGTGAGCTAAAGATCCGAATTATAGGTTTAACCAAATTAGTGACGGTCTTTAGCGAAGAATCAGATTAAGACAGGTCTCCAAAGGAGTGTAGCACAAAGACCATAGGGATTGGTATGGCATTCTAAACACACCAGTGCGATATGGAAAACAACAAGAAACCACCACACCACCTAGCAAGTACTCACTACATTTGATCTTCCAATGTTCCAGCTGAAGGCACTACATTGGCCGAAAAGCGAGTTCCTTTTTACCTGGAAAGTTTTGAATTTTTGCGAACCTTTGTTATTCCAAGCATCGTGATTTATCGTACACTAAAAATACTTACGCACGGCACCTCCATCTTACCTCTTTTTTGAACGTGGGCGTATGTTTGTGAAAAATGCTCGCCTAACATTTTTCTAGCGGACCGTGTCGGAAAACGAACCTGGGACCTTGGGCATAGTAGTCACACGCATACAAACTACGGTACGGAGCCGTCTACTACGTACGCAGCGTACTAAAATCATTTAAAAAATTATGGCAATCTCTAGGGTACAGGATTCCGAAGTTAGAATAGTCCTCCATTCGAAGAAAATGAAACATCTTGCGAGTCAGTCGGGGTATGGAATGTTAGAAACATGAAGGAAGTAGACAGCTTAGATAATTTGAAAATTGAAATGGATGGGCTAGCATTAGATATAGCAGAAATTAGGGAAGTTCGGTGGCCAGAGGCGAAAAATTTCTGTGGTGGAGGCTTTAGGATAATTCATACAGGACAGAGAAGGTAAATTCGGGTGTGCGTAGGGATAGGATACTGTGTAGAAAGCTTCTTACTAAAGAACGAAAGAATACTCATGGTTAGATTAGAATCTAAACGGGAAATACAGTAATAAACATAAATGCCCACCTCTAGATACAGAGAGGAAGAGGTAGAAACGATCTACAAAAATATCGAAGGTATGCTAAGATTCGTAAGAGGGCACAAATATTTAATAATTACCGGAGACTTTAATGCAGCGGTAGGTGAAGGCAGGAAAGAAGCGGTGATTAGTTTGTTTGGTTTAGGCACGAGAAGCGACATGGGAAATAGGTATGGTAGAATTTTGTGACAAAAGCAATTTATCCATCACAAACACATTATTTCAATATTATGTTAGAAATGTTAGAAGACGATACATGTGAAAGATGTCAGGAAGCATCGAGACATATCAAATACATTACATTCTTGTTGAGCAACGGTTTAAGAACCAAGTAAAAGGCTGTAAAATCTACTCAGAAGCAGGTATAAACACTAACCATAAAATGGTAATTACAAAAATCGCGCTTAGATTTCAAAATTTGAAAAAAAAGGCAAAAGGCACTCTGACTTATAAATACTAAAAGATGGAGATATCTACAAAAGGTTTGAGAAAAAGTCAAACGAATTGCTAAAAGACATCGGGAAAATTTCTGATTCTAAAAAAATAGAAACAGAATGGAATAGCATTAAATCCAACTTAAATATGGCGGCTAAAGATATTCTAGTTTATAAAGAAAAAGAAAATAAAAAGTTGTCGGTAGCAAAGGATATTCTGAATTGAATGGGGAAAACGGCGAAAATACTAAAACAGACTAGACTAAGCATACAAACTAATTAAAATGATTTTAGGGATATAAAACCGTATGGCAGAAATATCAGGGGCGCGAAAGGAAGCATCATTATAGAAAATGTAGAGAAACTGGTTAGATGGTGAGAATATATAGGGAATTTATATTCAGGACAGGAAGTAGAAGCACTAGAACAGAAATCAGACATTGAAAGGGATAACTTGATATATTCTATACTTAGAGATGAATTTGAGTTAGCATAGATTCTGAAAAATAATAAGGTGCCGGTAAAAGGTAAGGTACAAGCAGAAGCTCTAAAAGCCGCTGGACAAGCAGCAACAGAACATCTTTTCCAACTTGAAGGGTATTTGTACGAAACGGGCAAGATTCCCAAAGATTTCAAACGTAACACTATATTCACAATACCAAAAAAATAAAATTGCAGATAGATGTGAAAATTTTTGAACCAAAAATTTGACAGCATACGTGTCAGAAATATTAACTAGAATTGTACAAGAACGGAAGGAAAAACGGGCTGAAGAAATAAGATCAATTTGGGTTTAAGCGAAACAGCAGAACACGGAAGTTCATTTTAACTCTAAGGGTGATAATTAAAAAAATAATAGAAAAAGGAAAAAGTTTGTATACAAGGTTTGTAGATCTGCAGATGATTCAGCGGCATTAGCATCTAGTAAGGAAAGTTAGAAACAGTTTTTAGTGAAATAGAAACTACTAACAGAAAAATACAATATGAAAATTAACAAAAATCAAACTAAAGCACTAGTATATAAAAAAATAAAAATAGGAAACGGGAACTTACAAGAGGTTAAGAATTTCTTATGTCCAAGAAGCCAAATAACATAAAATGGGAAAAGTGCAAAAGATATAAAACAAAGATTGGCACAAGACGTTATGCATTTAACAGAAAAAGCAATTAACATCTTCAAAGACAACAAACATTGAAACAAGTAAAAGATCACTGAAAGCATATGTGTGGAGTACAGCACTGTACGGCTGTGAAACGTGGATAGTAGGAGAAGCGGGCAGGAAAAAGATCGAAGTTTTGAAATGTGTTACTACAGGCGTATTAGGAAGATAACATGGACAGACAAATTTAAAAACAAAGCGGTTCTAGAAATCATAGGGAAAGAAAGAAATAAGTGGAAAACAATAAAAATAGAAGAGCTAGGATGATAGGACACATACTAAGGCATGTAGGAATAGTGCGGAATGTATAATAAGTGGTGAAAGGAGAAAAGAGAGGTAGAGACAGACCTAGATTAAACTATTGCACACATAGAAAAAAGTGTAGGCTATGGAAATTTCGAGGAAATGTGTAGGTTAGCTCAGAATAGAAATCAATACAGGAAAGAAAGAACGCCTAATGATAAAAAAAAGTAATCGTATTTAAACCTGATTATTATTGTAAACAACTACGGGTGTTGGTTTTACCATATTATTAACGGATGTTGATTGAGGAAAAGTAGTAATTGGAAAACTATTGATTCGTCAAATGTTTAAGTGATGGGGGTTTTGGTAACTGTCAGGTTGCTTAACTCAGTTTGCGTACCACTGTATACCGCTGAAATAGGGTGTATTTTTAAAAATCAATCGAAGAGAAAAAGTGTCAAAGATATTAAAAAAATGTTAGTAGTAGGCAGTGATGTATTTAACAAGAAAAAGCAACTGCTATGTTCGAAGACAACAAAACATAGAAACGAGGAAAAAATTGTTGGGAGCATATGTTTGGAGCAGAACACTGTACGACTGTGAAACTTGTACAGTCGAAGAAGCATACAGGAAAAGATAAAAGCGTTTAAAATGTGGTGCTACAGACGTATGAAGAAGATATCATAGACACATAAAGTTAAGAACAAAGGGTACTAGAAATGGTAGAAAAAGAAAGAATTATGTGGAAAACAATAAAGAATAAATAATATGCGATGGTGGGACGCACACTAAGGCATGAGCAAATAATTTATTAGAAGCAGATAGGAAAAGCGAGGTAGAGATAGACTTAGATTTATTGCACACAGATGGTGAAATATGTAGGGCAACCTTACATACTCGCTTTTTATCTATACGCATTTTGATTGACTGCTGACTGCACGTGACTCCCGTATGAATCATGGTAAAAAGAAGCAAGGAAGTTGGTTTAACTTTAACTTCTTCGTTTTTTTACAATATGACATATCATTTGTTAGGTTATTTCAGAAAATTTAGCATCCCGTGTTCCATTTAGACTAATAAACAACATTAGAAGAAGTAAAACAATGTATTGTTATGCAGAATTTGTGCTTTGTTTAGACTTAAAAAAAATTTTTGTTGTGTATGTAATAGCAAGAAAATGGGTCAATAATAGGGGCTACTTCTTGCCGTTACTATGCAGAGCAGTATGCAAAACTAGCGTCATTTCTTTTTTAAGAAGCAACTTCCAGAAGCGAGTATGTATGGTTACCCGTAGCCTGTGGGAATTTAAGGGAAATGTATAGGTTAGCTCAGAATAGGAAACAAGCAAGATACGTGTCTAACCAGTTCCAGGACTGAAGATCTAATGATGTTGATGTGCAATAAATAATAATATATTTTTTTACAATAAATTAATTGCAACTTCATTTATAGGTAGTTACCAAATCGTAACCAACATGTTTTGAATATTAAATAAACTGTCTTTTTTTTTGTTTTAATATGGACCTGCCCCTTGCCGAAGTTTTAGATTACTAAAACAGGCGAAATGGTTTGCGTGTTCTAATGAGTTAAAGAGCCAAACTATAGGTTCAGCAAAAGTAATAGGGTCGTTAGTGAGGAACCAGACTAAGACAGGTCCCCGAAAAAGGGCAGCGTCTCTTTTGTTACTTAGATTGACAGAGACCATAGGGGTTTGTGTGGTAGTCTAAAACACACTACCGTAATGTGGAAGGCAACGGGAAACCACCACATTACCTCCCAAGTACACAGCGTACTTAAATTGTAATAAACATGATGGCATTATCCGGGGTAAAAGATTCCAGAGTTAAAATAGTCCCCAATTCAGATCTCCGGGAGGGGACTACTTCGGAGAATGCGATCGGGAAGTTCAGAATAAGAGTAGGGAACATTTTGCGTGTCGGAGCGTAGAATGTTAGAAGTATGAAGCAAGTAGGTAAGCAGAAAATTGAAATGAATAGGTTAGCACTGTACATAGTAGGGATAAGCGATGTTCGGTGGCCAGAGGCGGGGTATTTTTGGAATGGAGACATCAGGGTAATTCATACAAGAACAGAGGAAGGAAATTCGGGTGTGGGGATAGTTATGCGAAAAAAGATAGGAATCTGTGTAGAAAGTTACTTACAAAAGAACGAAAGAGTACTTATGGCTAGACTAGAATCTAAACCGGTAAATAAAGTAATAATACAAGTATACATACCCATCTCTAGCTACAGTGACTAAGAAGTAGAAGCGATCTACAAAGATATCGAAGACATATTAAGATACGTAAAAAGACATGAAAATTTAATAATTACGGGGGATTTTAATGCAGTGGTAGGTGAGGGTAGGGAAGGAGCGGTAGTAAGTTTACTTGGTTTAGGGGAAATATGCTGATAGATTTTTGCGACAAGAACAATTTAGTCATCATAACACATTATTTCAACATCATGCTAGAAGGCGATATACGTGGAAGATTCCAGGGGATAATAGGAAGATATCAAATACATTACATTCTTATTAAACAACGGTTTGGGAATCAAGTAAAAGACTGAAGAAGCTACCGATATAGAGACTGACCACAACATCGTAATTAAGAAGGCCGCACTTAAATTTAAAAATTTGAAAAAAAGAAACGGAAGTAGGCACTTTGACTTTGGGAAACTAAAAGATAAGATATTCAAGAAAGATTTTGAAAAAAAGTCAAATTAATTGCATGGCGGCAAAAGATATTCTGGGGTATACACAAAAGGAAAATAAGAAACCATGACTAACAAAGGATATCCTGGATTTAATAGAAGAAAGACGAAAATACAAAAATAATTTAGACGAACCAGGAAACAGAGATACAAAGTCATAAAATGGGAAATTATTCGCAAATGCAGGAAAGCTAAAGAACAATGGATTAATGAAAAATGCAAAGAGGTACAAACTAAGATGGAAATAGAAAATACAGATAAAGCATACAAACTGATTAGAATGAATTTTAGGAATATAAAACCGTTTAGCAAAAATATAAAAGACGCGGGAGGAAACGTTATTATAGAAACAGTAGAGAAAGTATGTAGATGGCAAGAATATATTGGTAATTTAAATGCAGGAGAGGAACTAACGGCATTAGAACAGGAATCAGACATTGAAAACGATGACTTAGGATATCCTATACTTAGAGATGAGTTTGAATTAGCATTAAAGGATCTGAAAAATGGTAAGGCGCTAGGCACAAAGAAGGTGCAAACAGAAACTCTAAAAGCCGCTGGACAAGAAGTAATAGAACGTCTCTTCTAACTTGTAAGCTATCTGTATGAGACAGGCGAGATACCCAAAGATTTCGAACGTAACATCATAGTAGCTATACCAAAAAAGAAAGGCGCGGTTAGATGTGAAAATTTTCGAACAATAAGTTTGACAGCACACGTGTTAAAAATATTCACTAGAATTCTACAAGGACGAATGGAAAAACGAACTGAAGAAATACTAGAAGAAGATCAATTTGGGTTAAGGCGATACAGGGGAACACCGGAGGCTATTTTAGCTATGAGAGTAATAATGGAGACAACAATAGAAAAAGGGAAAAGCTTGTATATAGGGTTTGCAGTTCTAGAAAAAGCATTTGACAACGTAAAATGGAAAAAAATATTCTAAATACTCAAAAAGATTGGATTTAGTTATAGGAATAGACGAATAGTACATAGCTTATACAAAGAGCAAACAGCAGTAATAGAATTAGAGCAGGAACGTAGAAAAGTAAACATTTGGAAGGGGGAAATAAGGTTGAGCCCTATCTCCATTAATTTTTAATTTATATGCTAATTAGGAAGTCAATTAACGCAAGATGGGAAAAGCGCAAAAGATATAAAACAAAGATTAGCACAAGGTCGTGCTATATTTAACAAGAAAAAGCAACTACTGTGTTCAAAGACAACAAACGTATAAACAAGGAAAAGATTTGTTAAAACATACGTGTGGAGCACAACACTGCATGGCTGTGAATCCTGGAGTAGGAGAAGTGGACAACAAAAAGGTAGAAGCCTTTGAAATGTGGTGCTACAGACGTATGAGGAAGATATCATGGACAGACAATGTTAAGAACAAAGAGGTACTAAAATGGTAGGGGAAGAAAGAAATATGTGGAAAACGGTAAAAAATAGGAGCGATAGTATGATGGGCCACATACTACGGCATGAGAGAATATTGCGAAATATATTAGAAGCAGAGATCGGAAAAAAAGAGAAGAAGAGGCAGACCTAGGTTAGACTACTGCACACAGATAGTGAAAGATGTAGGCCGTAGGAGTTTCAGGGAAATGTGTAGGCTAGCTCAAAATAGAAATCAATGGAGGTACGCGTCCAACAGTCCCAAGATGGATAAACTAATGACGAAACAAATAACTGTGCTTAAACATGATGATTATTATAAGTAATTATAAGTATTGGTTAGGAAATATTCTCGAATAAAGTTAATTGTGTGAAAGGATTTACTGGAAAACTATTCATTCGGCATATGTCTAAGTGTTGAGGGATCTTGGCAGCCACAGGTTGCTTAACCCCCTTCACATACCATCTTGGTGAAATAAGGCATATAATTAGAAAACAATAGAAGGGGAATCGAGCTGTATATAGACTGTGTGGCAATTTCAGGGAGCTGTGTAGGCTAGCTCAGACTATAAATAGCTGGAGGTACGTGTCCAACTAATTTTGAGACGGAAAACCTAATGACAAAAGAAGCGCAGATGATTACTATAAACAACTACAGCTGTTGGTTGTGAAATATCTAAAAGGCGGCTCCGCAGCGTAGTTGGTTAGTGTGTGACTATTATGCCCAAGGTCTCGGGTTCGAATACCGACACGGTCCGCTTGAAAAATGTTAGGCGAGTATTTTTCACAAAAATACACCCTCGTTCGGATGAGAGGTAAAATGGAGGTCCCGTGTGTGTGTTGTTAACGCACGTTAAAGATCCCTACCTTGCTTGGAACAGCAAGAATTCGGCAAAATTCCAAATTTTCCAGGTAAAAAACTCGCTTTCTGGCCAATGTAGTATCTTCGGGTGGAGCGTTGGAAAATCACATGTACGGTTGTGAAATATCTGCAACTAATGTTGACTGTGCGAAAAATATATTGGAAAAAATATTAAATCGGTAAATGTTCAAGTGCTGGGAAACTTGGCAGCCACAGGCTGCTTTCATCTTTTCACAGCCACTGAATGTCGGAGAAATAGGGTATATAATTGTAAAACAATAAAAGGGGACCGAACTGCATCTAACAAGAAAGACCAGCGCCTATGATCAAAGACGGGCAGTAGGAAAATCAGGCAGAAATAAGGTAGCATCCTTTTGGAATGTTGCGCTCAGATGTATGAGGATGATAGCATGGACAGACAAAGTTAATAACAAATAGGTTATAAAAATAGTGAGGGAATAAAGATATCCGTGGAAAAAAAAGGAGATATGGGATGGCAGAATACGTTCTAAAACATTCTTGGGGAATAGTATGGGATAGTGATGGGATTCGAGTCGCAAATTAATCGAGTGACTCGAGTGACAATCCTACTCATGTGAATCGAGTCAAATGACAATGCAACTCGAGTCGACTCGAGTTTCGAGTCGACTTGAAACTCGAGTCGACTCGAAACTCGAGTTAACTCGCCACTCAAGTCGACTCGCCACTCGAGTCGACTTGCCACTCGAATCGATTTGTAGCTCTTGCTGATTTGCAACTCCATTATAATCGAGTTATAATTTTTGCAATTCTTAAGTTGAGTTGGGTTTCCAGGTAACTCGAATTTTTAACACTCGATGTTGGTGAATTTACCATGTTGCGTCAATGATCTTCTTTCTGTGGTTTAGTTCGAAGTGAACCATTACCATTCATGATCATATCTCGGAAAGATACAATTTATATTTTCATCTTTATTACCTTTTACTTTTATCTATATTTTACATACGGACAGGTGATTCGATAGTGTTGTCTGTTGCGTACTGAAGGAAAATACAGAACGTTATTTTTGTTATTTGTAGTTTGTGGTAAAGTGCATAGATAGAATTTTGTAATAAAATATAAAATAATATAACAATTTAAAAAACCTAAAATATAAATAGCTGCAGGTTAGATAGATTGTTTTGTACTTATTATTGGTGTCAAATTGTAAATTGCCAAAACTAATTGAAAATAAAGTGTATTTATATAGAACTTTACATAAAACTAAATTTATATATCAATATGGGGTTAGTTCTACAATAAACCAGATAACAAATAACTATTTAAAAATATTATGCAATCAAGCTTTTTAGGTTCAAGCCTGTTTCGTCTTGAATTGCATAGCAAGCCAGTTTTTGAAAAAACGCGTTCTGATGTCACTGATGTTGCCGAAATACCTAAGTATTTCAGTGCAAATATATATAATTCAGGATAAAGTTCCTTACGGGATTCCCAAAATTCCAATGGGTCCAATTTTCTGTCTACGTAAGGTAGGTCGATATATTGTTTCATAATGATGCTTGCAGATGATACGGGTTTTTGTACTGAAAAACGGTGTGCGATTTTATTGTCAAAATGCTCCCATATATCTTCGCTTGGTGGCGTACTGGATTTTGAAGATTGAGTACTAAGCGACGATGATTGTAGGTTTTGCGAATGGACGTTTTTGGGGATCAGCAAAAATGACAACTCATCTATGATCCATTGCACAGCCTTGTCAGCGTTGGATTCTACTCCAAAACCGGCCTTCTTAAATCTAGGATCTAATACTGTGCTCTTAGCAGCAGTTTTGTTACTTTCCAAAATGCTCAACCGCCTATTTAGTATGTCAAGCATTGAACGTTTTATACTAGCAGCTAGAGGTGTAGTTGGTTCTTTTTTGTTTACACTTGCTTGTACATTTCGTACAAGAGGAATAACTGAGGATAATGTATGATATTTGTCCCCAGAGAGTATGCTGGTAAATTGTTCAATTGGTTGCAAAATGGAAACACAATTTGCTATTTCGCTCCACTCCTCAGAACTAACATTATCAGGAGCGTTTGGTAAAGCTGTGAGCGCTGCCGAAAGTGGAACTTAAATTTTTTCCAGTCTATCAAGCATATAATAAAGAGAATTCCACCTGGTGGCGACATCTTGCTTTAGTTTTAACTGTTTTAAGCGCATTTGCTCTTGTATTTCCTGTAACTTATAAACTGCTACATTACTTCTCTTAAAGTATGCAACGATAGTACGGCATTTACTAACTAAATTCTCAAAATCTTTATTTTCCGTAACACAATCGCCAATTACCAAATTTAACGTGTGAGCAACACAATATTGATTACGTTTCTTTAAATATTCCGAAATAGCTTTTTTTATGTTGGCAGATTATCGGATACAATTGCCACAATTTTGTCAAAAATTTTCCAGTCATCTAAGACAACTTTAATTAATTCAGCAATGTTGATGGAAGTGTGCTCTTTTGGCACTTCTTTCGTACTCAAAGCAATAACTATCATTTGCGTTTTAATTATGAAATGAGCTGTAATAGTTAAATATCTCTTATAGTTATCAGACGTCCACATATCAGTTGTGAGGGATATATTTTCCACTTGCTGAATTTTTTCAAATACTACAGCCCTGGCTTTTGCGTATTTGTCATCCAAAAGCTTATCAGAGGGTGTTTTACGAGATGGTAAGGTAAGTTATATAGATTGTTCAATCTTAAAGTATATAATTTGAATCCTTTATTATCAACAATTTGCAAAGGTTGAAAGTCTAAAAAAATCATATCAACCAATGCCTGATCTACAGAATCCGACATTTCTTTCGTAAATCTTGAAGTTGAAGATGACAACATCAACTGATGTGCACGTTTTCGTCCTGTAGGTAGCATCGAGGGTGGCATTTTAGTAACTACCGAAGTATCGTCGCCGATTGATTCAGATTCATGTAGCTCAACTGCTGTGGTTAATTCATTTGATGTTTCATGCTGAGTACAAAATGTTTGCTGAATTGATTTCTGGAAAGTTGCATAATGAAACGGATGTTTTTTTGTCATATTACTAATAAGATTTGTTGTGTTTCCAAAATTCTTATATTTGATTGAACAGTACTTGCAGGACAATATGTTAGTCTTTTTATCTAAGTCAAATAAACTCCAAATTTGAGACTTTCGTTTTTAAATGCCATATTTCAATAGCTTTTATCTGTAAGAAACAATAATATAATTACACGTTTAATGCTGTGACATAAAGTTTACGCCCAAGGTCCCGGGTTCGAATCCCGACACGGTCCGCTTGAAAAATGTTAGGCGAGCATTTTTCACAAAAATACACCCTCGTTCGGATGAGAGGTAAAATGGAGGTCCCGTGTGTGAGTGTTGTCACGCACGTTAAAGATCCCTACCTTGCTTGGAACAGCAAGGGTTCGGCAAAATTCAAAATTTTCCAGGTAACAAAAACTCGCTTCCTGGCCAATGTAGTACCTTCGGGTGGAGCATTGGAAAATCACATGTAATGTGACATAAAGTTTCATACCTACCCAGTCAATAAAACGTATTGCAATATTTGTAAAGTACCCAAATGCAAAAGTAATTAAATGAGCACTAAATGTGGCGCGTTTTAAAAATACGTTAAACGAAACACCGCATAACTTGTGTGCTGTAAACTATTTTCATTTGATACTGAAATGAAACTAAAGTAGACACGTAGACAGACAGTATATGATACCCACACAATAGCAATTGCGACAAGACAAGAACTGCAAAAGTGCAAAATGTAACCTTTACAAACAAACTTAGGGGATGCCCAGAACCAAACGTGATGAAATTGATAGTACCTTATTCAATTGATGCGGCTCCACAGTTACTACATCAAGATCGTGTATTTATTACAGATTACAGCGTTTTTCATAATAAAATAAATAGTTATATTTAAATGTTTATAAAGCAATGAAAGGTGGCACCTCCAAACGGCATAGCAGTTACTTGCCATGTTGTGACTGGGTTTCAGTTTAAACTGGAATCAGAGAAGAATTTATATTAGAGTCACTCGAGTAAATAAATTGACTCGAGTCCCATTACTAAATTTGTTAACTCGAGTTGAATATCGAACCGAGTTTTAACTCGACTCGAGTTCTTACTCGAGTCAAACAAATATTACAATCGAGTTACTCGAGTACAAAAAATCGACTCGAGTCGCATCTTTAGTATGGGATATATTACAAGCAGCAATAGGAAAAAGGAGGTATATGTAGACTAGATCAGATAGTGATAGGTGCAGACTGTGCATATTTCAGGGAAATGTGTAGGTTAGTTCAGAATAGGAAACAATATGCTTCTAAGCAGTTCCAGGACTGAAGACCTAATGATGATGATGATTTATTTACTATCGATTTTCAATATCAACTTTCACGATTTTTGAAATATATCTACTTCTTAAAATAATATTATCGTGAAATGATCTTCTGTGCAATTCGAGCGAAAAGTTGCTTGTCATTTTCGACAGATTGCCTGTGTTCTGCTACAAGTCGCGTGTACCAATTTCAGTCTCAACGGTAAAGTATGACTTCCATCCTTAGTATACAAATTGTTATTTTGTAATAGAAACTTCCAAGTAATCTAGAGAAGCAAGCAGTAATTACCTTAAAATGTTCATCTCTTTTGTTAATTTTCCATATGTCTTTCAAACTGAAAGATCTGAAGAGTTTTAAACTGGATAACTTAATCCGAATTACATAATAGAGGCTGTAAATGTTTCATTCTACAGAAGGAAAAGCTTTTATAAATCTGCTTCGCAGGAAAACAGTTCAATGTCCTTTTGTTAACCCATACAACCAACTCGGTCACACAGAATTTAAACGTGTTTGTCCAATCTTTAAAACTAAGCATCCTGTTTGTAGCGCTCCACATAATCTATAAATATCTTACAAATCAAAAGGTAACAAGCTCTAAGATTCATTCATGAATAAGACAACCTTCACCTTACTTTTTCCGCACGGTGATTCCCACTTCCTTCCGTTACGCGAGTCGTTCCGGTAATCTTACAATCATGAATGAGATTTCACATCAAAAGCATAGAAGCGAGACGTAAGGAGTGACGTCACCGGACACAACACAACCTTGAGACCGTTTTCTTTAAATATAGTGTGACGTTTAGCTACGTCAGATATTCTTGAGGAAGGTGTCTTATGAAATACTGTGACGTGTAGTGACGCAACGCGGCAGATGTTCGGTTAGACATTTGCGTAATAATAGGGCATTAAGATTACAGCCCGGTGTAGTATTGTTGGAGATTCTAGCAGGCTTCGATAAGGGGGCGAACTTTCTTTTGTTGACTGAGGGTCAAAAAACGGGGCCCGTGCTCGACACGCGCTTACTAGATTGTATTTATTCTGAAGTGAGCGGAGATGATAAAAGGACCAAACCAGTGGCGTGGTTTTGTTTACCTTTTTGTACTGGTAAGATACGTTAAGCCGTAATTAAGAAGCGACCGTTAGCTGTTTACGCTTCTGTAAGTTTATCCTATGTAATTGCGCTAACTACCAGTGCTACAATAACGCGTAACGCTATTTTTTATAAAAATGTTTAAAGCAACGGCACTGAAATTTAGTTAAAAACCAAGCAGCAGGCGAGTAAAGGGCAGCTGCACACACCTAGTTCAGAATGCACAGAGGAGCAGGGGCGAGCCAGCTGACTTATTCATTCTCCTTCTGCTAACAATAAAGAAAACAACCCCTCCTTGTCTATAGTCTGCGACTAATACGTGCACCCTTCTTTTCGACAATAATTTTTCTATAAATCGAGTCCCCTTTTCTTGTTCTAGGGCTGCCGCGTTCACCATCATTCTATAATGCATTTAGGCTCGTGCTTAGCTTATTCTAAGGGATCAAATTTTATGGGTTAGGGTGATTCATTGTACGTTTATTATGATTGGAAACCCGTAGAGTAGGTCACTGGAGCTCTTGGTGTATAATTTCGTAATTTTGGTTACTTTGTTTGATATCGAGTGCCTTAAAGGTTTTTATTCGCTAGATTGATTACAATATTGAAACATCAAAAGAGATTGTGTTTAATTCTTTAAGCGTGTCTAAGGGCGTCTTTTATTTTCAAATTATACTCTTATACGCTGCATTGCAATCGCTTTTAGCCCGTAACTGTAGAATGTTTTTTCAAAAAAAATAAGTTTTTATACCGTAGACATGAAAAAATATTTAGAAAAACCGTCATTTACAAAATAGTATATTGTTTTCAAAAAACTTAATCATTGCACTTCTGTTGCATCGCATCTCAGCAGTAACTGATTACATTATATTTTTAATCCTAACGCACAATGTTGTATTTCTATTTTGCTTCTGATTCAAGAACTGAAAGCTAAAGATAAACTATTTAAAATCTCAGACTTCTGTTTATACAAAGAGAGAAGAATAGTTGAATTTAATTTTGAAAATTAAAATGACCATCATTTCTCTTAATCATAAAAGCGCCTTACATATCTCACACTATTTGAAAAGCCCTTACGGTTAGGTATTTTACATCTTTCTTTTTTTTTGGAAAATGCAGATCAATGTTCAAGCAAAGTTTTTCTTACTGGTATTGGAAGAAGTGCTCTTTTTTCTCATGATAGCCATAATTTCTTATTCCAAGCTGGAACTAGGTATTTCTCGTTTTTTTATTACACATTTACTTTGTCCTAATTCTGTTCAAAAGACATACAACGATAGAATATTGTTTTCTGGTCTTTCTCTTTTGACACGTTCGTATATTAGCCTAGCATATGATAAAGAATTCTGAAATGCCACTTTTTGGATCGAATTCTTATTTTATTCCTTTAATTTCAATCATGGGTGAGCAAATTGCGGATGAAAATTTGACCTCAACGAACTTAAAAAATTTCCTACTTAAAAGTGTTTTTTAAGTTAGAATAGTTATTTTGTAAGTTGTATGAGCAATATTTTAAATACCAAACGTGTGTCTATAACGCAATGTAAAAAAAGAAATTGAAATGATAATCTTTAAAAGTAAATATCAAACATATCGCAGTGGATCGACTCTTAACGAGCCTAAATAAAAGATACTTATTTATGATGAATGTTTCAAATTGCCTCTTGTCTAATTATTTTTGCTGGCTCTTTTTAAATGAAACCACTAGAATCATACATCAGATTTATAATAATACGAAATATCCTTTTACAAGCAGTTAATACATCCACAGCAGCTTTGTCTTCCGAACAATATCTTAAACATCGATATAACATCGATAAAAAATATAACTTCCTCTCAACACAAATCTTATATACTAGAAATAGAGTCCAAAATTTCCACAACAGCTTTGTCGTACCTACAAACAATGTCTTAAATATAACATCTATAAAAAAATATATAACTTCCCGTCAACACAAATCTTATATACTAAAAATAAAGTCGAAAATCTCTCTTTAGAACTAGGATGATTACTCACTTAATCTCGTAATTATCATAAACAACTCAATAATTAAATCTTCCTTAATATATACAAAATTTGACCGAAGAAGTCGTATAATTTAATATCGTCCCGTTTAAAAACTGTTTAAATTTATCTAATATCAGCTAGGTTCAGTTAGTACCTTGCATACTAGCAAAAACCTATATCGTTGGCTTACCAATCTTTTAATTAAATTATTCACTTTTGACATACAACTTTCACTTTCACATAAAAAATCGCATTATATTAACTAAATACCTTATAAATACAAGTTTTTTTAGAAATTAATTAAATATCGAAACAAATTGCTTTAAACTTTACCACTACAGATGTTTGTTGTTGGTTTCTTCTAGAAGGTAATTACCAATCTATGCTCTAAAATTGTTTAAATAGTTTTAAAAGTAACCATTTTCATGCAAATTGATCTATATAATACATAGCAAACAATTCCAAACATGTATACCATATTCCAATAAAAAAAACTTTTCTACGGTAGTTTAAATTATTTATTTTCTATTTTTTAAAACTATTGTAAGTACGCCAACTAATCTACTCATGGTAGTGCATCTATCAGCACTTTACCGTCGGCGATACCAATAACGCATCTCTAAACCATATTTAAATAAAAATCACTACTAAATACTGTAGCACTTTTACTATGTAAAGTATTATCATTAGGCTTACTACGTGCCAACGTTTCAATCAAGACCATTCTGCTTTTCAACATTTATTGGTTTTTAAAAACGAGATTCTGCTGATGCGACAACTTCTAGTCATTCCAGTTTTTTCCTAAACTTTCGAAATGGTTTGTTCTTAAAGATGCGTCATACACGTCTGTCAATTTCCAAGAATTTATTGTTTTAACTAGCTTTACGATATTATATTATTGAACGATGTCGTTTACCTATCTTATCTTACCGTTTTCATGAATTTTAAGGTCGCTGATTCCCTACAGTTTATTGTCACTGCGGGATATTCACGTCGTTTACTTACTTGAATATGGGTTCTTGCACTTAATCAATGCGTTTTCTAACAACGCACATTTCTTTGCTACTACACGAAAATTAAGTATTTAAACCCACGGTATTACTGTATATAGTTCTCTTAGAATGTTTACACATTTAAACAGGACCAGTTTAGAATGTAGGATTTTACATATTTTATAAATATATTGCTTTTGTTATAAAATGTGGAAGAAATTTTTTTGAAAAACGTTTGTTTACGCGTAAAACGTAATAAAAACTTTTATTCTTATATAAAACAAGATTATTTCGTTCTTAAATTAACTAATAAGGATCAAAACCCTTTTTGATTTCGGTTTTTATTCATTGATACGTTTTTATATAGGCACTTCACAAATAAATATCTACATAGATGGGCTTTTTTTAATTTTCTCTAGTTTATGACGTCAGATATTTATGAAATGCTGCAATATGACTTCTAATCGCACCAATACATATGTATATACTATATATATATATATATATATATATATATATATATTAATGTGATAAGGGGACATGCAAATGTCATTGAATACCATACAACATACAACACTCCAAAAATTAAGAAATATTTTTAAATGCTATAATACTCCAAAAACTCATACTCCGTAATTGGAAATACTCTGCACATATTCTCTAAATGCGAAAATACGTGATATAATAAGTTTTTTTTATATTGCATAATAGTATCTTTAAACGGTATATATTGTGTAAAGGGATAAGACATTGAATCTGCAAATTTAAATTTTCGTTAACTACAAATGATTATAATTAAGTATTAAAAATCATTAAATGATACAAATTCCTATCGCATAATAACTTTATTTCATCATCATCACTAGTTCTCCAATACTGTAACTGGTTGGACGCGTACCACCATTGTTTCCGATTTGGAGTTAACGTACACATTTCCTACATTTCCTACATCCATCACTATCTGTGTGTAATAGACCAATCTAGATCTCTACCCTTTCCTCCCTACTAATGTACCTCGCACTATTCCCTCATGTCTTAAAACGTGCCCTATCGTCTTATCTCTCCTATTTTTTACTGTTTTTCGTATATTTCTTTCTTTCCCTAATATTTTTAAGTATTTCTTTGTTCATAGTTTCGTCAGTTCATAATGTCTTGTAGTACCAGATTTCAAAGGCTTTTATCTTTTTCCTATCCGTTTCTCCTACAGTTCATGTTTCACAATCGTACAATGCTGTGCCCCACACATATGCTTTCAGTAATCTTAACTTTGTTTTTATATTTTTTGCCTTCGAACGGAGTATTTGTTTTACTTTTTGTTTAATGCAGCACGGCCTGTGCTAATGTTTGTTCTACATGTTTTTCACTTTTCCCATCTTGCGATATTTAACTTCCTAGGTAGCAGAGAACCTAAACTTCTTATAAATTCTTGTTTCCCATTTGTATTTTGGTTTTTAACTTATTATTTCCTCCTCTACATACTAGTATTTTAGTTTATTTCTGTTGATTTACGTACCGTATCTCTCTGTTGGTACCGTTAATATTTCTTGACGCATATGCTGTCAAACTTATGTTCGTAAATTTTCACATCTTTCGCATTCTTTTTTTTTTGATACAGTGACTGCAGTGTTACGTTTGAAATCTTTGGGTAACTCGCCTGCTTCATACATATAGCTTATAAGTTGGAAGAGACGTTCAGTTACTGATTGTCCTGAAGCTTTTTTAGAGTTTTTGCTTGCATTTTATCTATACTCGGCTCTTTATTTTGTTTAGGATTTTTAATGTTAGTATAACCTTATCTCTAATATAAGATAGCCCAGGTCATCCTTTTCAATTTTTTATTCTTCTTCTATCCCCTTTTTCTACATTTTCTATAATGATATCACCTACTGCGATCGTTATATTTTTTATATACAGCTTTATATCTAAAAAATTCATTCTAATTAGTTTATATGCGTCGTTTCTTTCCTATTTCCATCTTAGTTTGTACCTTTTTGCACTTTTCCTCAATTCATTCTTCTTTAGCTTTGTTGCATTTGTGAATAATTTCCCATTTTATGACTTTTGTATCTCTGTTTCCTTCTTTGTCTGATCTGCTTTTGTATTTTCGTTTTTCTTCTATTAAGTTCAGGTTATCCTGTGTCACCCATGGTTTCTTAGTTTGTTTGTACCCCAGAATATCTCTGACCGCTTTGACTAACATAGATTTAATGTTATTCCATTCCGCTTATAGTATCAGAAACTTTTCCCTATTATCTATCAACAGTTTGTTTGACTTTTTCTCAAATCTTTTGTGAGTATTTTTATCTTTTAGTTTTCAAAGTCAAAGTACTTTTTTCTGTTCCCTTTTGTCAAAGTTGTAAATTTAAACTAGGCTCTTATAATAACATGTTGTGGTACGTGTCTATATCTGCTTCTGGGTAGTTTCTACTGTCTTTTACTTGATTCCTAAACTGTTGTCTAACAAGAATGGAATTTATTTGATACTCCTTATGTTTCCTGTCATCTTAGTGTGTCGTCTTCCAGCATGACGTAGAAATAGTGTGTTTGTGATAGTTAAAGTACTTTTGTCGAAAAATTCGACCAATCTATTCCCCTGTCGTTTCTCGTGCCTAAACCAAATAAACCTACTACCGCTGCATCCTCCCTACCCAAACCTGCCACTGCATTAGAATCTCTTGTAATTATTCAATTTTCATGCTTTTTTACGAATCTTAGTATGTCTTCGATACCATTCTAGATCATTTGATGACCAAGGCGCGTAGCGCCGCGATCATCAATAAGCCAAGGTAATGTGAAGCAACGACTACCGAGATTTGTATACTACTTTATTTACAATCATCCCTGTTAAGTAGCGAAAAATGCAAAAATTAAAGATTCCTATGTCAAAGAACAAATTTCACGTTTGTTTGCGTCCGAATTAGATACTAAAAAGAGGTCGAAAGAGTAATTTGCGGTCGGAAAGTGGTCACTTTCCAACCTGAAATATCATTACACTTCATTCATTAGATGGCGTTTCAAATGTCATATTTTCAAATTGTGTTACATGCCTACTAGCATGCATCATGTTTAGATTTAATTTGTAAATAAATTCCCGCGTATATTTTTAAATAAATTACGCCAACTTCCGTCATCCCTGACAGTCGCGCCTGCGCAAAAGTAAAGCGGAGTGCGCGCATGGTGTAGAAAGATGCCATAAATTACGAGCCTTCGACGAAGCAACAACTATCTTGGTGTGGGGTGTGTCTTTTCCTTTATGCATGTAGGTTCCTTGTACCTTTATCTTCTAGTGTACCTTTTACCTAATTCCTGTCGTTCCCCTACGAGTGCAGAAGCCACAGGAAGGACGGATGTAATTTGATTGAACATGGGTAACTGAACCTAACGTGCAAAATCATCGTGAGACCCTGAGACGAATTACCAGATGCCGCCATGTAAGTAATTTGTTTTGTTTTAAATTGTGCTTGCAAATTGACTTAAAAAGCGGCTGCATCACTTTTAAAACGTGTTCGGTATAAGTTGAATGTGGCGGGAAAAATATGTCGCGTAATTATGAGTTAAAGTATGATAATGACGTGTAGTTATCGCGAGTATAACAATTGTGCACAGTATAACAAATGCCCAAAGTGTAACAACTGTATAGTATAGTAGTCTGATTATTGTTTAATGATTGTAAATTAACTTGTATTATTACCGTATTTACCGGTTTAAATTCTAAGGCGGCTCCGTGGCGTAGTGGTATGTGTGTGACTACTACGCCCAAGGTCCCGGATTCGAATCCCTACACGTTCTGCTTGAAAAATGTTAGGCGAGCATTTTTCACAAAAATACACCCTCGTTCGGATGAGAGGTAAAATGGAGGTCCCGTGTGTGAGTGTTGTCACGCACGTTAAAGATCCCTACCTTGCTTGGAACAGCAAGGATTCGGCAAAATTCAAAATTTTTCAGGTTAAAAAAAACTCGCTTCTTGGCCAATGTAGTACCTTCGGGTGGAGCATTGGAAAATCAAATGTAATGTACGTAAACGAGAGGCGTCGCCGTGGATCAATGTAGTAAGCGTAAGACTACGGATCCCAAGGTCCCGGGGTCAAATCCCGACACGGCCGACTGCTTGAAAAATGGCAGGGGAGCATTTTTCACAAAAATTACGCCCTCGTTCGGATGAGAGGTTAAATGGAGGTCTCGTGTGTGAGTGTTGTCACGCGCGTTAAAGATCCCTACCTTGCCTGGAACGGCAAGGGTTCGGCAAAATTCTAAATTTCCAGGCAACAAAAAACTCGCCTCCTGGCCAATGTAGTACCTACAGGTGGAGCATTGGAAATGTAAATGAACTGTACGTAAACAAGACCAATATAGTACCTTCGGGTGGAGCATTGGAAAAAGAAATGCAGTGTACGCAAACGATGCATCTTTACAAAACTGATAATTATTAACCACCTTGTAGCGTGACATGTTTAGATAGACAGTTTACAAGAGAACTTTATTCGCATTACAACAGGTACATTCTAAATGTTATTTGCATAATTCTAGTACGTTCTTTGAATAGTCCAGAATTATCGACTATGTATAAATTGCCCATTCAAAGATTTTGGAGTTTCGATTCAAACTTTGATTATAATACTAGCTTTTATTCCAGCCTTGATCTACAAAGTCGTGATATGTAATAAATTAGTGTTAAAACAGCGTTAAAATTAATAGCACTTTGTAATATAAACTATTGTAGTGATCAATATAAATTAATAATTAGTACTTCGACAGTTAATTATATTGCTTTGATAGTAATTAAGAAGATATCAGTGTAGCTTCAAGAAGTTAGTACTTGTATTATCAGCTGGAAATAAATTGTCGTGAGTGTTATAGAAAAGGTTTGTATAATCAGTTGATAATCAAGCACTGTTGTTATTGCAAAGAGTTTTCGTTACAATGCCATCTTTGATCTCTAATGGCATATCTTTTTATAAATTATTCTCGAAATCAAGATCACAAAGTTTACAATGTACCGCATCAGATTCATTCTTGATCTTGTCCTCATCAATATTTAGATTGTCCAAACTTATATCACTTAAATGATTATCAAAATATACTAATTCTTCATCTGTAAGCTTTTCTTGCTATGTACGATTTTGACAAGATAAAATTACTAAAATGCACAATGTGTCAAAAATGCTACAAGTTATTTTCTGGTGTCGATTTATTTTTAAAAAATCGAAGCGAATAATTTTATAGTAATGATATGGATCAACATATTACTCTGCTAGAATCATCCTTAAGATAATCGACAAAGTTACACCGTGTTTTCTAGTAGTGATTCCAAACAAACAAATTTCCAAACATTTTAGGTTTATTCGTTTCCGTTTTTAAGATATCGCAAAAAAAGAATATTTATCAATTAATGTTAGTTTAAGAAATATAACAAAATAAAAACAATAATACTATTGTAATTTCTGGAATTGTTTGTCTCCATACTGCAACCAGTTAATATTAGTAAGTTCTATTAGTGGAGGTTATACTGCTTGCACTGTTCATCTAATCAAATGTTCTTGCGTGCCTGGCTTACTGCTTATTCAAAATTCAAGCCAACCCCAAACGAATAAGTTTAATGGCGAAAGGTTAAGAGAACGCATAGGCTACGATTGAAAGCCCTCTTTTGCTATAACCGTTTGGGAAATTTTTAGTTTAAAAATTCAGTAACTTGTCTATCAAAATGCGGCGAAGCGCATTTTTACTCATATGCAGCAGCACTTAGTTTACATGTGACAAGAATAGTTACATTAGGACGTAAACAAATCAACCCTTGATACACAGAATATAATTATTAGCCTCTGCGGCACTATATCCTTCAGATGAACTTGACTAATAGGTACAAGGATTTTACATTTAAAAGTTATTTAGATTACAATAGGAAATCTCGAGAATATTATTTGCATAATTTCTGGAATGATCTTAAATTAACTAAAACGATTGAAAGGTATATAAATTGCCGTCAAGAATATTGGAAGTCAGTTCTGGTTAAAGCTTTAATTACGATACCAGTTCTAATTGAAAGCTTTGAAAGTCATGATAAGTCGTGATAATAAATTACTGTTAGTTACTGTAGTGATCATATAAATTAATAATTAGTGTCTGGATAGTCATAGTGCTTCGATAGTAATTAAGAAGAAAGCATCGTAGTTTTAGTGTTAAAAAGTTGATTTTTGTAATGTTAACTATTAACTGGGAAGTAAATGATTGTGGGAACTTTGGAGAATTCCGTTGTAACTACAAGTTGCTGAAAAGGCTTGTATAACCAGTTTAAAAATAAAGAACTGTTGTTTGTGCAAATAGAGTTTTAGTTACAATAGCATGCACATTCGCTACCCATATTGTACTAGAACACTTTCCATGTATCCTAACAATAATAGCAATAATTTTAGTAAAAGAGCATTCTTTGACAAAACCCAGCTTAAGAATGTGATTATTTAATAACCCACGTTATACATTCATTGTGTAGGTTTTTATGGAAGCAGTTTTAACGGTTAAGCTGTAGTTAAAATGAGCCGTGGATCAATGTAGTAAGCGTAAGACTACGGATCCCAAGGTCCTGGGTTCGAATCCCGACACGGCCGACTGCTTGAAAAATGGCAGGTGAGCATTTTTCACAAAAAAAAAATTACGCCCTCGTTCGGATGAGAGGTTAAATGGAGGTCCCGTGTGTGAGTGTTGTCACGCACGTTAAAGATCCCTACCTTGCCTGGAACGGCAAGGGTTCGGCAAAATTCTAAATTTCCAGGCAACAAAAAAAACTCGCCTACTGGCCAATGTAGTACCTTCGGGTGGAGCATTGGAAATGTAAATGCAATGTAGTTAAAATGAATTCAATGTTTGTATAGTGAGATTTATCTTAGTTACAACTACAAGGTTGGTTTTACGCAACTTTTCATTGTTTTCTATGCTGAACTAACTCTTGCAGTGCATATAACTACCTCTACCTATTCCCTTTTTTAACATGGTCTATATACTTGAACCTCTACCTTCTACTTACTTTTACTTGTACATTGCTCTCTATTTCTACTTGAGCAGTTCATAACTATATGCCACAGGATATGGCATATCCGCCTGTCACGCTTTCTTTTAATTAGGCTTGTGATAACACCTATTTTTATGAAGCATTTCTAGGACGCTATCGTTACTAACGTTATTCGTCCAGCTGAACTTACACATTCTCATGCTGCACCACATTCCAAAACCTTACTAACTTTTAACTTTTTCTGTGCGTTATACATATGGTTAGCAGTCGTTTAGTGCTATGTCCCTAACATAGGCTTTCAACAGCTGTATTGAATTTTAGTTTCGCTCCTTGCATTTCAAATGGTTTCCTTTCTTGGGTTATTTTATTTTCAACATGTTTTACTTTTTCGTGATTTGTAATACAACCTTTAGCACCTCTAATCGTTTTGACGCTAGCAATGTATCAACATTTTCGCTATCATATCTATTTTTCTCAATATTGTTGTTTTCTCCTCTTAAAATTTCCTTCATATTTTGTTTTATTTTCAAATCCTTGTTTGTTTTTTTTAATATTATACACATTTCCTTGTATTTAAATTTACTTTCTGTGCATTACGAACGCTAATATCTTCAATTTTATTTATATTATTTATTGATTCCTCCATAAATATGTTAAATAAGATTGGTGATACACGACATTCTTGTTTTACACGTTAACCAATTTTTGATTAGTTTTCAATATAAACTGTAAATTTTCTACTTGTCTTCGTAATCCATTCCTATCTCCTTCACAATTGTAAGCAGTGTATTCCGCTTCACTTTGTCAAAAGCCCGACTATATCTATAAAACTAATCACTATTTAGTTTTATGTACTACCCTTTTCTCTAACAGAGTTGCTTTCTTAGTTGTTTTTTTGTAATAGTTATCCCAACCCGGTAGAGTGGAAAGCTTTTATAGACAAAGTGTGGGACTCTCCTTGCGGCATAATCACTAAAACCACTCCCCCTGGCGGCTGCGTCTGCCAAACGGCTCCGCCACACTGCAGCCTAAAAGACTTATTGTACTGACCCTGGTTAAGTTGATTAGTATACAAGTCCTGGGTCAATCAGTGGATCTACTATATACAAGTGCCCCACCGATTGAATTCAGTCTTAGCACCTTTCCCTTGCAAATCCAAGGTTCCTGAGTAAGGGTTATAACGCAGTCCCCCCATCAGCTTACATAGTCGACGGGTGTGACTTCGTCCAAGTCCCAGATTCGACTTTCTTGGTTTTCCTCAGCTTTCTACGCTGAGCTCCCGAAAGCCTCTTTGCTTGCAGTCCAGTGTCTGCAAGTTTCTTTATAGTATTCTCCATGTCTGGTGTTTCAGACACAACGGTCTTGCAAGCGGACTTGCATCCCGGGCCTGCTTCACCTCCATGGGTACATTTTGGTTACCTGAAGAATCTCCCATTGCTGGTTTCCCCTCTTCAGGTTCTGTTTTACTAGTGGTACCAATACTATTTATGATTGTTCCCACGAGTATGTGGGGAGTAAATGGTCGCCATTCCAAGTGCACCCTGTTGGCATGGAAGGCGTGAATAAAACGGGATGCCCCCCAGTTCCCCGAGTTCTGGACCGATTGAGACTTGTCAACTATCCAGCCACGAATCCCCTGGGTTCGGTCCTACACCACGGCATTTAAGAATTTTTAACGAGATTGTCTCTTCTTGGTCCGGGTGGTTAAGCCAAGATCCCCACACCCTCTTTCCTGTGGGACATCGCCACGACGGAAGGAAAGACACGGTATGACGGTGTTGCAGAATTGCCCCACCGGCTTTATTTATCTCAGTGCAGGCCCATTAGCCACGAAACTACAGTTTGCGTTGAGGGGTTTGGTCCGCGGGATCGTTTTCACTTGGCTAGGGAGCGGATTTTATCCCGCATCAGCAAAGTCTTTGCTCTCCACCATGTTGTGGTTCCTATGCCACTCAGGTCACTGGGTCACTGAAAGGGATAAGCTTATCGCGATCCTTCCCAGAGTAGATAGCCAATCCCTTGGCCATATATCCTAGGATTTCTTCTATCCGCTACCTGGAGAAGCACCCAATGGGTAACCAACCACATTGGGTGCGTCTCCAGGTTAAATAAGATTGGTGATACACCACATTCTTGTTTTACACGTTAACCAATTTTGATTAGTTTTCAATATAAACTGTAAATTTCCTACTTGTCTTCGTAATTCATTCCTACTTCCTTTACAATTGTATGCAGTGTATCTCACTCCACGTTGTCAACAGCCCCACTATATCTATAAAACTTATTACTATTTAGTTTTCCATACTACCCTTTTCTCTAACAGTGTTGCTTCCTTAGTTGGTTGGAAGTATCACTAATCTACTCTTTGCAAAGTGTTAAGGTAATGTTTCTTCTTCACATATGTTTATCAGCCAATATAAAGTTTCTTATTGTTTCACTACCACATCTAATTAACTATGCTAACAAATGATCTATTTGTACGGTTTTTCCTAACTTCAGTTACTTAAGCGCATTTGAAATTACGTTCGTCATATTTTGTATCCTTCGTACTGATCCTCTTATTTCATATAAGTTTCCATACTAGCTAAATTCTCTGCAGCTAACTTTTTGCTGCTGTTAATGTTATGCTTGCTTCATTTTTGCCTACCTTCCTCTGTTGCAACACAATCGAACAATCGATTTCCTGCGTAATCTATTCCTTCGTAGCTACATCTTTTTTAGTGTGCTTCCTCTAATACTACTAGGGATGGACACGAACCGAACAGGTTCGAGGTTCGGTTCGAGGTTCGGTTCGATTTTTCGAACCGAACCGAACCGAACCGGACATTTTATTTTCGAACCGAACCTCGAACCGAACCGGCAAATTTTTCGAACCGAACCGAACCTTGAGCTAGGAACCTAGCTCAAGGTTCGGTTCGGTTCGGTTCGAAAGGTTCGATTTTTTAAATAAAAATTTAGTTTAAAAATTTAATTTTCACTAAGAATATGTTAATCTTAATTTTCTCAAATGCGCATTTTAAAAATCTCTCTAGTCGCAAGCATATAAGAAATAGAACGATTTTTTAATGTATATGGTCATCGAGTTTTATGCCAATAGGTAAAAAATGTAATGGGTAATAAATTTTGTCATGGAGGCACGCTTGTAGATAAAAAAATTCTAGATTAGTTCGATTTGTTTAATGCTCCTTATTTCAAATTGTTGCTTGTTTGTAACTAGTATTAGATACTAAAGAAACTCGAAATGATTTTGAAAATTTGGTTTTAAAAACAAGCTTATTTTATTTAATGAACAGAAGTCGTGTCGCAAAACTATCTTACACATATACAAGCCGACGTCACGGTCTAGAGACTACAGAAGTTTTCAGAATAAACGAAACAATTTCATTCTTAATTAATATTGGGTTTGAAAGTAGTAACTACTAAATACAAAAACTACATTAAACATTTAAATTGTTGTAGTTGAACGCACTAGTTGTTTAAAATATCAAAATGTCGAACCGGTTCGGTTCGGTTCGAGGTTCGGTTCGTTTTTTTCGAACCGAACCGAACCGAACCGGACTAAAAAGTTTTTGAACCGAACCGAACCTAAGGCAAGCTTCGGTTGGGTTCGGTTCGAATCCATCACTAAATACTACTTACTTTCTTTTATTATTTCGCCAACTTCTGCTACTTTGCTATTATTCTATTTTAATATACTTACCCAATTTTTAAGGCGTTTTAGTGTATTATAACTAATTTACGAAGCCTTTTACCTTTTTCTACTTTCTTTCATTTTCAATCCCACTTTCTGTTTTTAAATTGAGATCACTGGCTATATCTGCACCTGAGTAACTTTTACAATCGTTCATATAATTTTTACAACTATCTATAACTAATATAGTCCTACTGTATGGCTAGATATTTTTCAGGTGTATCATTGGCGTTCAGTACATTCCTGATACAGAACTCTACTTATTTCTCACTCTTAAACCACACTCACTTATAAATACTCTTTTCTAATTTTACTTGCTACTGGATTCAAGTCTTTTATAATTAGTAATCGCTCTCATTTTCTAGTGCCTCAAATAACTTGTTGAAATTGATCTCATACGAACATATTTCTGAACTTTTGACCAGTTTGTCGCTTGGTACGAAATCATACGTCACTTCTCTTGCTGTTTTTTCAAACCAACACCTGTATGACCACATGAGCCTGAGTGGATGATCCTAAATTCTTCTGACCAAGAGTTTTTCTGTCGGTTACCTGTCATCATTAAGCCTTAAACAATCTAATTTTACTATAACCATTTCTAACTTCAAACCTTCTAACTTCTGTACTTCAAAACCCTACATTCATTCCCCGCTCTAGATCGTAGAGTACCTTTACTACTTCGTGGCTATTTTCCTTTTCTGTCTTCCGTATCTTCTGTAGTGGCTCTTTATCCCTCCCCACAATCCAAATAGAGGCGGCCTACCGATTTAGGGTTGAGATTCTTAAACTATATCTCTGGATACATGTTACATTTTACTTTCATTAAGCTTTATTTCTTATTCTTTTTAAAACTGCTTTCCAAGAAGAATCAGTGGTGGTTTTCTGATACCTTCCAGTGAGAGTAGCAAAGTTTTGCGAACAAAAATTTAATAAATTTTACCGAAGTGTAAACTAAGATAATTTACCAACAAAGGTGTATTACACATAAAAATAGATTGCCAAGACAATCCTCAAAACCTTAGTTGGTAAAAGGATAATTTACGTCACGCCGTTACTACTTTTTGCCAAAACTAAAGCTTCGAACGTTATGAGATTTTCACTAACGGTACAAAATACCTTCGTTTGTAAATTTAATAAGTTTCTATGTATTACAAATTTGTAGATAGACGCAAAGCGCGTTTTTAGTCATGGCACATTTTTGGTCGGTCTTATCTCTAGGCGGCTCTGTAGCGTAGTTAGTATGCTTGTGACTACTATTCCCCAGGTCCCGGGTTCAAATCTCAATACGGTCCGCTTGAAAAATGTTAGGCGAGTATTTTTCACAAAAATACGCCCTCGTTCGGACGAGAGCTAAAATGGACGTCACGCACGCTAAAGATCCTTAACTTGCTTGCAAGAGTAAGGGTTCAGCAAAATTCAAAATTTCTAGGTAAAACAAAACAAGGCATACTGCTACTGCTGAAATGGATCAGACATGTAACCACCACCTTCAATCATACCACGGGAACACACGAAACGGATGACAAGGGCTTCACTACTACTTGCAATGGACGACATAATCTCAACACGACAATTAGCGCCTCTAAACACCACACTCAAAACAACAACGCCACATCTACTATTCCAAATAGGAAAACAACACAAGATCCCTCGATTCATCCAGCGACAAGAAACTCACACGTAATATCGAAAGGCAGATTACATCAAAAGGGGAGGCAACAAAATTAATTCTCGGCAATCCAGCGAACATAAACCAGCGAAGAAGCCAACCGCAACCATAAGACCGAACAACGCACCAACTGCCTATAGCAATGATCTGACCAACCACAACATGGGCCTCACCACCAACTGCAACACAGAGACCACCACCAACTCCAATCGCGCCGACCACACAGCAAACAATAATGAAAGAACAGGCCCCGAACTAATAAAGATACTTCACAAAATATATCAGTAGCTAAAGCAGCTGACAAGCACATACATGCCGGGAGCCTCGATTTGCAATATACTATGGCAAGCATTCATGGATATTTCAAACAGCGTAAATGAACAGTAGACCCCTGAAAACCTCAAGCTACTCTTTTGGAATGCTAACGGCATCCGTAACAACACCACCAAACTTAAACATTTCCTGAACGAACATGATATATGCTATCGATGTGGCGCTCATAGGCGAAACTAAACTGACGCCGGCAAAAATCTGAAAATGGTTAACTATAACATCTACCGACCGGTCAGACGTATAACCCCCAGAAGAACAAACACACGGAGGAGCAGCTATCCTGCTCCACATTACACGACACAATGACACTGTCACCAAGACAAATGTATGTCATTGGAAAACCAAAGCAAATGAATTTCACCTACGGCACATTTCTACTTTTCGCAGCCCATAATCGGACCCCTAGACCTGAAGACGTGGACTATTTATTAAACAGCGACGCAGCCACACAGGTGATCTAAACACCAAGCACACAATATAGGGATTCATGATGGAAAACATCTACGAACGCACCCGCACCAGCTTTCCCGGCCAGAATATTGTCGAACATAAACTTGACATCACCATTTCCAGGAACGTGCCCTTTCTAATACCCACAGAAATCCTAAAAGGTCTTAGCTTGTATTGTCTTTACATCGTGATAGCGATTAAACCATAATCAGACCGACATATGAAGAATGCAATCAAAAAAATCGCCAAATGGCAAAAGGTCAATGAAGAAACTCACTGGTAAATTACAAATGGTAACTCAGTTATATCATCGGTAGCAGACATAGACAATGCCTTAGAAATGATAAACTTCGGCATAAAGGACGTCATTAACAAGAATACCAGAAACATCACCTTGGATAACATGAAACACACGCTACCCCAATACATAGCAGGCGTCATCTAAAACAAACGGAAATTTGTAAAAAGGGGGAGGGATACCAGAGGCACTAATTAAAACGCAACTAAGCAACCTGCAAAAAACATCAAGAACATGCTGGATAAGTACGCTGCGCGGACATGGAGCAAATATATCAACACAACGTTAGAGACGAAAGGCAACTTTTTTTCGCGTAAACAGAATCCTTAAGTCCAACCAGAATCAAGCGCAGCCCACCTAAATGAACCACAAGGAAAATTTTAGGACAACGAAGAAAGGGCCAACAAATTAACCGAAATACTGCAAAACACCTAGGCAGACAAACTAAGCTTGGACAAATAAAATGAAAATTTGGTCAACAATACAGTGGAGTAGCACTTTGCAGCACAACCAAAATACAAAATCCCGCTATTAATCCTAGCATAACTTAAGAAAAATATTGCCAAACACCTTAACCGCTAGGTCCCTGGACTTTATGATTTATCTACTACGCACTGAAACCTGCACGATCGCCAACATCACGAGAATTTTCAATTCTATAATCATTTACAAACGTTCTCCCAAAGCATGGAAATCCGCCACCGTGATCATGATACCAAAACTTGGAAAATCAAGAGCTGAAGCCGTGAGGCTGATCTCTTTTTTAAATTCAGTATCCAAAATTTTTAAAGGAGTTCTTTTGGCCAGGACAAAGCCGCTTCTACAAGACAAACCAGAAGAGTTTGGCTTTAATGATGACAATACTACGAATTTTCAAGTCACCCGAGTAACTGATCAAATCTTCAGGAATGCTAATGCACGAGTCACCGTGGTGATCTTCATCAGCATAAAAACACCGTTGATATTGTTGGTCACTATGGATTTCTCTTCAAGTTGGCAGTAATTTACGACCTTCCCATAGACTATATACTACACATAGCAAGCTATTTACAAAATCATCGCCTGTAGGTTAGGACCGAAGACCAAGTATCCCGATTGATGCAAATAACTACTGGGGTTTTACAAAGACGATGTCTATTACTAGCTCTTTGCAACGCCTACCTGCGTGGCACGCCAACCTCCAAAGATACCATACGCGCAACGTACGCCTTTATTCCAAAGGAAGGGTCTTCTCCCAAACCACAACACGACTACAAAGGCAGCTACACAAATCATCTGAGTGGTTTCAACAATAGAAGATCGCCCTTAATCCAAAGACATCACACGCCATAACGTTTTCTCGACACTGTACGTCACTACAAGAAGCAACTAACAAAGACATGAAATTCCCACGTGTCCGAGGCTAATTCTATTCAACTTCCACTAGACATGAGACTGCATATTTACAAGATGTACCTGCGATTTATCGTAGCTACACTTCGGCGCCATAGATAACATACCTCAACGACACAAACTCACGGAAAATGGTCACTTTCCGCAACATCACCGGTGGACCATGGTTCGTAGACAACAAAGTGAATAGGCGGACTTGAACATAGATACTTCACGAACACAGCGAATCGCTGTCCGTTAAGATGTACAACACCATGGACACTTGATACAAAAGCCATCATACTTAACGCAGCACCGCAGGACGGCTCAAACATTACTAAAAAGAAGCAACCCCACAACATAGTGAAGAATTAGAAAACCTAAGACGCCCCTTCCCCCCACCTCATCTATTAACCTATTAACTAGAGGACAAAACAATAACAGGGTTTCTCGACAAAGCAGTTAAAATCCCAAGATTAATACTGCAAGAGGAAAGGATTTGTCGAGTCCCCCGCATCCCCGTTGGCCGATTTGAACCAAAACCTAGCACCTGAAGAGCTAGCACCAGCTAGCATCACCAATTTTAGAGCTAGCACCTAAGCAGTTTCGGAAATATGTCCAATTGTAATCGTGGAGGGGGCAACTTGACACTAGCTCCCCAGTGCTCCACAAGCGAAAAAGCTAGCACCTTAAAAACAAGACGGCGGCAAATTTTAAAGATTTGATCTAGCCCCCAGTTGTCCGATTTGATTATAAACCAGCACCTGATTGCTTAGAGCTAACATCACCAATTTTAAAGCTAGCACCTAAGCCGTTTTGGAAATATGGTCAATTATATTCGCGGAGAGGAGTTGGCGCTAGCTTTCCTCAGTACTCCGATTGACTCCAAACCCTAGCACTATATAGTTTAGACCTAGCACCAGCTAACACCACAAGCGAGAAAGCTAGCACCTCAAAAGTAAGATGGTGGCAAGTCTTTAAAGATTTGTACACAACCTCCGAGTTGTCCAATTTGATTCAAAGCCAAGCACTTGATTGCTTAGTTGTAGCACCAGCTAGCACCACTGATTTTAGATCTAATACCAACGCCGTTTCAGAAATATGGCGAACTATATGAGGGGACGGTCAACTTTACGCTAGCTCTCTCCAGTTCTCCGATTTGTTCTAAAACCTAGCACTATGTAGCTTAGACCTTGGACCTTGCATCAGTCACTATGTCTCTTATGCTATTTTTCTCTTACATGTTTTCTTAAATAAACCATCCCATTAATTCCATTAATACCATTAATCCCATTAATCCCATTAATCTCATTAACCCCATTAATTCCATTAATCCCATTAATTCCATTAATCCCATTAATCCCATTAATCTTATAATTGTAATTATTTGGTTTTCTGGGTAGTATTCATTATATTTTAGTTTCTTAAACATCTTAACCATTTACGTATTATTGCATTACGCTCCCTACACGAATTTATTCAAACGTAGAAATAGTATTATAATGTCTATTACATTTACCACTGACATCCACCCCAAAAATATTCACTGCATGTCATTAATCCAAAAAACGAAAGCTTAAATTTCAGTTCTGGAAAAATTTCTTCTTTTGGATGTTGAAAGACCTAATGTGATTTGAATGTGAATTGTTAGCAAACAAACATTTTGCTAACGTCAAGGTATAATTGGCCATATTTCCAAAACGACTTAGCTGCTAGCTCTAAAATTGGTGGTTCTAGCTGGTGCTAGTGCCAAGCAATCAGGTGTTAGATTTTGAATCAAATCGGACGACTAGGGGGCTGGCTAAAAATCTTTAAAAATTCGTCACCATCTTGTTTTTAAGGTGCTAGCTTTCTCACTTGTGTTGCTAGCTGATGATAGATCTAGGCTTAGGCTATACAGTGCTAGGTTTTGGAATCAATCGGAGCACAAGGGTAGGGGGGCTAGCTTCATGTCTTCAGTCTCCTACCGAATACAATTGGCCATATTTCGGAAACGGCGTACGTGCTAGTTATAAAATTGGTGATGCTAGCTGGGGATAGCTCTAAGCAATCATGTGCTAGGTCTTGAATTAAATCGGACAACAGGGGGGATAAAAAGCTTTTAGAATTCGCCGTCATCTTGTTTTTGAGGTGCTAGCTTTCTCGCTCGTGGTGCTAGCCGGTGCTAGGTCTAAGCTATATAGCGCTAAGTTTTGCAGCCAATCCGAGCACGGGGGCGTCAGCCCCCCACACAATATAATTGGCCATATTTCCGAAACCGCTTAAGTGCTAGCTCTAAAATTGGTGGTGTTAGCACATGCTAGCTCTAATTAATCAGATGCTAGGTTTTGAATGAAATCGGACAACTTGGAGTGGCTGGTTAAAAAATCTTTAGAAATTCTCCGCCATCTTGTTTTCGAAGTGCTGGTGCAATCTCTAAGCAATCAAATGCTAGGTATTGATTCAAATTGGTCAACGGCGTAGGGAGGAGGAGCTTGACGTACCCAAGAGGAAGTTGGTTCTGAAAGAACCTGGCCCCACAAACTCTGTTTCGTCGTCGATTATGTTGGTGTCCTCGATTGGATCTTTAGCAAATGCTGATGGTATCATCTTGCAGCTTGGTCTCATCAAGGCTAAGCGTTTACACGCTGTTGCGGCTGATAGTTCGATGTAACAAAGCCGAAACAGGTTATCTTCTTATTATTGTTGTATTTAAAAATATTAAAGAAGCATATCCAAGGAAATATTCCGTGTACATTAGTCAATCTTGACAGTAATAAAAATAATAAATTCGCATAAAGAATTTATAATCTGATAGTTTGTATTTTCAAATACGGTCACGTGTAACTTTAACTTACTAAAAGTAAAGCTTGCCATTCGATTACTGTAGCATACGACATTCTTATCTTAAATCCATATTGTAATCAAATCCGCATGTCATAAATCTAAGCGTGCCTGGGTTTACTAAGATACCCTATATTTGATCGCATATGTGTTAGATATGACGTCACACGCCCTAATCTAGAGGGACCAGAACAAATAATAAAAAACACAATTTTTTGCTCGTTCATTGCCTGATGGACTGAAGTTCTCAATTTCAAGTACTTTAGAAACTTCCGCGCAGCTTGCAGTTTGTTCAAATTTAAGAAATAGCAACAGTTGTTGTTGCAAATTTTAATACAAAGCTTGTTTTCGATTTCACATCGAATACCCCTTTTCTAACTCACGAAGGGTTGCCAAGAAGAATATCTTTAACGAACCTGCCACCTTGGTTCTTATTGTAGAAAAGGAATGGATGGTTTCATATGTACGCAGGTCAAAGAACTTTATATTTTGATCCAGGTATGCTATAATGCGAGCGACAAAAGAAAGGCAGGTTTACCTAACATTCTTAATAAAAGGGTGATTTTGTTATATTTGCAAGCGTCGGAAGTACATCTGCAACTTTAAATTTACATCTGTCGTATTTTCACCGCCATCATAAATTAAAACAGACAAATTTTGTTAAAAAAGAAGACATCTGGAGGTGCTGCTTAACACAATTGTTAACATCGCTCAGTCGTCAGTAAATCACCCAGCTCTTGTGGTGTTTAGTGGTCGAAAAGTACCAATTAAGAAGAATTTCTTTATATTATCCGGAGCTAAAAGAACCGGAAGTTGTTGTAACTTATTGCTAAATTTAGGTTTACAAGACAGGTGGGCTGCTTAAGAATTGTTAACGTAAATAATCAGAAGTGCTTTATGATACTTTTCAAATTAAGGAGAAGAAAACCAGGTGGTAGGCGTGATGTTTGATCTTATAGCTGAAAGAAGGTAGAATTGTATTGTGGTTGGGTAATTTTTGAAGAGTAGTGATGCTAATAATGCTTATTTGTACAAAACGTGAGCTGTAATACGAGTTGAGAATTTAATTTATGGTTTCCTTCGTTCGTAAGAATCGTTTGTTGAATTGAATTGTGAAAGCTTGTGGAAATAAAGCTGACCTACAAAGATATCGCATATAATTTCATTATTTCCTTGAACCTGCCAATAAATAACACTTGCAAAACGTTAAAGCGTCGTTCCCAACGCACTCCCAAGTTCATGTAAATGTCCGTTAATAAGAACGACAAACTCCTATAGCAGATAGAAAATGCCATTATACGAATAAGAGTTCATTGCAACTAAGACCCAAATTTTTTTTGTTAAGATATGGCCCTGCAAAGTATTAACTTTTTTTGATAAATCCAGATAACTTGGAAGCAAATCAAGATATAAATTTCAGATTTCATGCAGATATACCATTTCAGAATAGCTACAGTTTGTTAGGGGTGGGTATACCATTAACTTGTTAAATTTTAAATTCCCCAGAAGGGGCGAGAAACCCGTAACGAATTGAGGGTGCACAGGCTAACTACAGCGGTGTGAGAGTGGATACATATAAATACAAATACAAAATTGAAAAAAAAACCGATAAATATAAAAATTAATAGGTGTTATTTCAAGCTGCATTACTAATAACACTTAACCTAAAGGTTTTCAAAACTATCTTAAATCTACGGGCGCCAACTCGTCTGGTCTAGTAATAATCCTGTGGAGGACGAGTATTCTTTTGAATCTTAATTATGAAGTTCTTTCTACAAAAGCAAAGAAAACAACCACTTTCAGATACTCCCTGTATGTTTGTTGTGGTTTGTTTAGTATTCTTCTTAATCTTCTTTGGGGATTAAACCACTCATAGTTTTTAAAATTATCTTTATTAACGTTTCGATCCATAACCTAGGATCGTTTTCAAAATAATAAAAGCTTCAAGTTTGACATTTATGACATAAATTGAAGGTGACTTTGATTTATTGATGTTCGAAATATTTGGTTTGAGTACACTAGGCAAAATTTTTTAAAGTTTAAATGAATGATTGCCTTCAATTTGTGTTACGGTCTGGGACCGACTTTTTTTAGGTAGCCAATACGCTTAACGTGAAATCAGCTGATTAATTTTTATTGGTTTAGAAACCATCTTAACTATTAAACATATCCGTGAGCAGATGCTGACGCAAGAAGATGGCCGCACTTTTTGATTTTTCAAAAAATTCTTGTGCTACAATTAGTCGCCATTTTGTTGCCGCTAAAACGAAATTTTGCGCCCTCTTAGTAAATTAGTTATTTAAAAAAAATTATTCGCCTATGAAAAATTTTTGTAAATATATTGATGGCAAAAAGGGTGCAAAACATTGTTTTAACGGTGCAAAATGGCACCTATTTTACACATAAGTAGGGCACGAATTTTTTTTGGAAAATTCCAAAAAAGTCCACCTACGTGAACTTGGCCGGACGCATAATTTTTTTAATATAAATTGTTTGTCAAATGGGCGCAAAATTTTGTTTTTGCGGCGCAAAATGGCGTCTAATTATAGTATAAGATTTTTTAAAAATACCAAAAAAGTGCGACTGCGTGAACTTGGCCGGAAATGTTTCTTTTTTTAAATAACTTGTTTGCTAAGAGGTCGTAACATTTTGTTCTAGCGTTACAAAAGGTGCCTAATTGACGCCTAAATATAGCACAAGAATTCTTTAAACAATAAAAAAAAGTGTTGCCAACTTTGCGGTGCTCGGGAAGAATATCTGAATAACTTGTTAGCCGAAAGGGCGCAAAAACTTGTTTCAGAGGCGCAAAATGGCGTTGGAAAATTCCAAAAAGGTGGGCTGAGTGAACTTGGTCGGACCAATAATTTTTTTATAAAACGTTTGTTAAATGGACACCAAATTTTGTTTTTGCGGCGCAAAATGATGCCTAATTGGCACCTTATTATGGCATACGACTTTTGAAAAATACCAAACAGTGCGGCTGCGTGAACTTGGCCAGAAACGATTCTTTTTAAATAACTTGTTCGCTAAGACGACGTAAAATTTTGTTCTAGCGACACTAAATGGCGTTTAATTCACGTCTAATTATGGCACGAAAAATGGGCGGATGTAACTTGTTTGTTAAGAAGATGTAAAATTTCGTTCTAGCGGCGTAAAATGGCGCCTAAATATAGCATGAAATTTTTTGGAAAACATCAAAAAAGTGCGGCCGCGTGAACTTGGCCGGAAAAATGTTCTTTTTTAAACATCTTGTTTGCTAAGAATGCCTAACACTTTGTTCTAGTGGTGCAAAATGGTGCCTAATTGCCGCCTAAATACAGCACAAGAATTTTTTTAATTCAATAACTTGAATTTATATAAAATTCACCAATAAAAATTAATCAGCTGATTTCACGTTAAGCGTATTGGCTACCTAAAAAAAGTCGGTCCCAGACCGTAACACAAATTGAAGGCAATCATTCATTTAAACTTTAAAAAATTTTGCCTAGTGTACTCAAACCAAATATTTCGAACATCAATAAATCAAAGTCACCTTCAATTTATGTCATAAATGTCAAACTTGAAGTTTTTATTATTTTGAAAACGATCCTAGGTTATGTATCGAAACGTTAATAAAGATAATTTTAAAAACTATGAGTGGTTTAATCCCCAAAGAAGATTAAGAAGAACCACTTTCAGCTTACTGCATTGCACCATCACCTTTTCCAATAAGAAATAGAGGGTAGGTGTACTGCAGAGTATAAAAAAAAAGTACTCTGGCGGAGCTAACATCGGCCTTTATTGACTGCTGTGTTTGCAAAAAACTAATCTCAGGTTGAAGAAGTTATTTACAGATAAAGCTCTTAAGGCTCTTGATATGATTACTTTCTTGTCTTTTCTCTCCTTGACACTTAAAAAATTAAAAATCAAACGTTAGTTGGAGCAAGAAGAATACTAAACTTGTATATTGAAACTTTGATTAATAACATATAAACAATTATTTCTATAAAATGTTAAGCGATCAATAATCAGTAAATCACAAAGCCTTAGAACAATGTTTTATACACATTTATACAAAGCTTTTTGTAAAGACAAATAAAATAATTTTGTTTCAATTTTAAATATTTGCTTCTAAACCTTTTAACCATAAAAATTTCATGAAATTCTTATGTTCACAGAGTTAGGTTATAAGCAGTAAAGAAAATATTTAAGAGCGCATTTTAATTAAGTGCAAGATAAACAAAAGGAAAAATCAATGATGTGAATACTCACTTAGGTAATTTAGATAGGTGTAAAAAGTTAGGTTATAATGTTTATGCACTACCATTTACAGTACAAGAAATTATAGTAAAACTAATACCTGAAGTAAGTAACTATTTTAGCTTGTTACTTATATTTTAGTTTTCTTTGAAGTTCCACTTGGTATTTTGTAACATATAAAAATTGTCAAAGGACTCGTCCGCCACAAAGCAACATCTGGTGAAGTCTTCAACTTCCGAAATAGATAAACATCTTGTCCGCCAAATATTTACAGTTAAAGATGATTTGATCCCATCAAGGAAGGTAATTCTAACATCAGATATTTTTATATTGTGTAGTTAGCATTGTTGCATCTACTAGTTTTTTTTATATAAATCGTTGAAAGAAAATGTATGAAGAAATCGACGTTATCGAACGCAAAAGATAAATTGAAGACATGAATCGTAGGTAGTAATTTATATACAAATTGTATATATTTTCGGAGTAAAAATTAGAGGAAAGCTTTTTACACTTGGGCAATTGTTATACTGCGCAATTGTTATACTCGCGATCTAATTCCCGTCAATTGTAACTTATACCGCACACGTTTTAAAAGTGATGCAACCGCTTTTTAAGTCAATTTGCAAGCACAATTTAAATCAAAACAGATTATTTACATAGTGTCATCTGGAAATTCGTCTCAGGGTCCCACGATGATTTTGCAAGATGGGTTCAGTTCACGCCATGTTGAATCAGATTACATCCGTCCTTCCTTTTACTGCACTCGTAGGGGAATGACAGGATTAGACAACAGGTACACGAAGGCAAAAGGTAGAAGAAACCTACATCCTAAAAAGAAAAGACACACCACACCAAGAGAGTTGTTGCGTCGTCGAGGGCTCGTAACTTAATGACGTCTTCTAACACCACGCGCGCACTCCGCATTCTTTTGCGCATACGCGGCTGTCAAGGACGACAGAAATTGATCTATTCATTTAAAAATACGCGGCAATCTGTTTACAAATTAAATCTAACGTGATACATGCCGGTTGGCATGTAACAAACTTTGGAAATTATATTCAAAATAAAGTTTTAAAGTCAGATTTTGGAGACATTATGGGAGATATACTTGAGCTAAAATTTAAATTAAAAAATCAAATGTACTACTAAATTATAAGACACATAGTTCGACTAAACAATCAAAATTAATCCGTCAATATCTTACTATCTTTAATTTAGGGGACGGGTTAAAATATGTAAAGCTACATCTTGTGCCATAGGTAAAACGCATATAACATTATTTTTAGCAAAACGTTATAAGTTTAAACAGAAAATACGTACTATAAGTGACCTCGTTGAGATTTATAGATATGTTAACATTGTCGACTTCTGCACCACCAAGTCTGATATCAAAAGACGAACGTTACACGAATGTTAAAAATAACCAAGAATTTAAAGAAGGGGTTAACAGTAGAGTGAATGAATGAATCAATGACGGATTTAGATCTACACCAGTTGTGTTTGAAAAGACATGCTTAAAGAAATCAACCAATCAGAAAAACTACTTATAAACGTTTTTATTTAAATAACGTAAATAAAGGAGGAAATTGTTAATAAATATAATAATTTCCGTATCTAGCTTTATTTTCTAGTACAAGAGTAAACGCAAATATATACTCAAAATCAAACTTAATTCCAGGCGGTAATAAAATATGTCTTTAGAGTAAGGAAACACATATTTTATGAAGTGCAAAGCACGTTGAAATAAGGCTAGTCATCGGCTAAATGACATGACTATTGGAGTGCAAGCATCATAAAGTTATTCCCGTAAACAGGTACATACACAAAATTGTGAAATTACATAAATCACTTCACTTTTAATTAGTTATAGCATTAACGATCATATTATATTAATTTAAAGCACGTTCTCGACCTTTCAAATAAAATTAAAATGTGCTCTTATAACTGCCCACGGCTATTCGCTATTCAGCTTTGTGACTATGCCGAATGTTGATTGTTAATGAGATATGGCACTTTTGACCTTGGAGGGTGCTCCAAAGATTACATCAAAGGATATACTTGAAACACCTTGTTACAAGTACTGTCTATTGTACTTAAACTTGATGATTATTATAAGCAACCACAAGTTTTAGCTTTGCAATATTCTCAAGTAATGTTAATTGTGCGGGAGGATTTATTGGAAAACTATTAATTCTGCAAATGACTAAATGTGGGGATCTTGGTAGCCGCAGGTTGCCCAACCGCCTTCACATACCACTGAATATCGGTGAAATAAGGTATATGTGTAGAAACCATAGAAGGGGAACAGAGCTATGTTTACGCTCATGGAATTTTAGAATGTGTAGGTTCGCTGAGAATAGGAAACAATGGAGGTACGCGTCTAACCAGTTCCAGGACTGAAGACCTAATGATGATGATGTGCAGATTTTGTATATCTAGTAAAATTTACACTATACTTTACACCGATGGTGGACGTTCTGTCACATTTAATTGAACAAGCGTCATACATAAATGCCGTCAACTTACAGTTGAAACTTAAGGTGGATAAAGAATTCTATAAAGCCAGGATTGAGTTTACGTTCAGGCGGATTAATTTTTTCTAGATTCTGTTGCTTTGGAACCAGTTCGTGCCAATTCGATCGGTGTTGCCGGATTCTGTCGAAAATCTGCTGATTTCACCAAACTCCAGTTTGCTAATCTCATAGGCAAAGGGGCGTAGTTGACTTCTCTCTCAACGGTCACTCTCAGATGTATTCTCGTTTCCGGCTTATGAATAATTAATTACTTGTTTCCATAAGGTGTATAGCCATTGCCTTTTTTACCAGCTCTTCATGCCTTCGAGAGCATATCATTGTATTGAGGTTCTTATAATGAACTTACTGGTATGAGCCGAAAAGTGTGTAATAAATGCTATCATAAATATTCAACAATATTGCGATTTGGGTACATTATAACCTTTTAACATGGTATGGTATTTGATTAGTATGTTGATTGCGATCATCTATAACTTTATTTTCGTGATTTTTATTACATCATCATCTGTATTTAAGGGATTAACTGCATCATAGTAATATTACCATTATCTTGTTTAGTGGTTACAATGTATTATGCCACAAATTGAAGACTTATCAGCTGTGTACAAGAATTTTTCTATTAAAATCCAAAGACAGAGAGCATGTTCGTGTAAAAATAATATAATAGTTAAAATATATAATTTACAGCAGTACGCTTTAAGCATTACCCATCTTCGGTGCTATGTCAAGTCATTTTAAAAAATGTGTTACATCAAACTAATTCAATAAATAGATAACATTTAAACTATTAAACCAATATCACTTAGAAAAGACTAGTTAGCAAATTGATTTTGTCAATAAATGTGGATTATATCTTACCTGTATCGTTCATGAAGTCGAAAAACCTCAATTGATAATCCCACTGTTATTTACACTTTTAATTATTCTAAAAGCTTTCTTAAAGTAACATGATTACGCTATTCAAATTTACTATTGTAATTATTTAGTTTACGCAACTAATTCTTGTAATTACTCATGATTGCATTTTTGTATTTGATTTTATAACACGCAGTAGTATTGAAATCTGTTTACTTATTACGTTCAACTGTGCCCTGCTGAATGTTTTCGTTACAAAAAGATTTCTTACTTAAAATTCTCCAAAATTGGCCAAAATAAATAAAAACACTTATAAAAATTGAAGAAATTTTAACCCGTTTCACAAATTATATAGAACTTCTCCTAAGTTTTCTGTCTCCAGAAATCAAAATAATAATCATCCACGAGACTCTTCAGTCCGTGTATAAATTATCCCGCAAATTGAACATCACAAATAGGTTAAAGTAATTTAGCACCCAAAGAATATAAACAAAACAGGTCACGAACACCATTGCCAATAGAAATTATTCACTTTCATAACAAAGCACAAGGATAGCTTGGCGTTTCTAAATATACAATCGAAAAACCATACTCAACTACTTTGTATTGACATGTAGGCCAGTTTCAAACTCCAAATTTTATCAAAATTTGCAAGTAATTGTCATCAGTTTTAATGCTGATCAAAACAAATCTTAACTATTATTAAATTGAATAAAGACCTTCCGAAAAGTTATGTGACCAAAACCAAGCATCAATTTGTAATCAAAAACATCCCCAATTCTACAAAAAACTGAAGGATTTTTTTGTTTGATAAATTGTTCTTGATGACAAACCTATTCGAATTAAAATAAAATAACAATAGTAATCAATTATTTTCTATGTGCAAATTCATCCATGTACAGAGTATCTTCTAACAAAAAATTCAAATCGTTTTGAATTAAAAAATTCATATTTTTTAAAAACCTACATAAATGGCGCTTATCGACCATACAGTGTGAGTAGGAAAACATATATATATATATATATATATATATATATATATTACTCATATTTAGACCAGGGTAGAAAATTAATGAATTACATCAAATAATTTTCATCACCGTGTATAAGGAATTTTATTAGATAATACGCTTTATTAAAAAAAAAGAAAAAACCCGTCGAGAATAAAAATTCATTCGTTTCATTAAAAATAAGAGATTTAAATTATTTACAAGACGCTTTATATAAAAAAGAAGCTCAACGTGTAATTTAATTATTCTGAGTAAAGAAACAAATGGAAATTACGTGCAAAATTTATATTAATTGATTCAACTTTGGGTAACAAGTATTAAACAAAATGTACAGATAATAATTGAATATTTAATTAGGATTCACTAAAAATTAAAGGGTATTATTTTAATTGGAGTTAATTGAACCGTTAGGAACATATAATACGCATAAAAGCTTGTAAAAACCCAATAATATTCAAATCGTAGAAGTGTTAGTTAGAAGTAGGACGATTGAACACCTGCGTATTTTTAAAAGGCTCGTTCTGCGTAAATTTTGCAGATAACAAATGGTTACAGAGAATCTTGGAGAAACCGTCGCTTAATATTCACGGGAAGGCTAGATACGGGGTTATTTAACCCAGATAAGAATACACGTGGATTGAAAATAACCGATACTAAAGTAATATCGATTTGTACCACTCAGAACAGGGTAGATAGAGACGGATGATATGCGCAAGACAGAGACACTAATAATTAAAGCGGGATTTGAGCAACGTCACGAGGGTCGCGATTGGTTGAAAATAAGATGCAAATATCAGAGGTAGAAACAACGATTTCTGTATAAAATTTAATTAGGTATTCTCAGACGTTGCGTGCCGTGTGGAAATTTTCTGAGATTTTCAACTGGCGCGTGTGCAAATTTTGTAGAACCGACGCACGGGCGGTCGAGATGGGAATATAGAATGCGAAATTCTAAGAATTGTCCGTTTTGGGGACAAAAGCGGCGCACGGGCGAGCTATTATATATACCAGTGTTAATATGAGTTTCGCTCTCTTAGATTTTGACTATTCGATGCTTTAAAAAGTGCTCTTAGATTTTCGACTTTGATTTAAACAGTTTGCTCGTATATTTTGGTGATTATTAAATACTTTAAAACAGTTTGCTCTTTACGTGCTACGATACAAGGTAATAAAATTTAGTTATATGTGCGAGTATTACTGTACCAACTATCAAAATTGTAACGATAAATGAATAAACAAAAGTATGCAGTTTTGGCGTATAGCGTGAAAGAAGTATGAATTTCTTTGCTATTTTTCCGGGGTGTTAATAATCAAATGTTATTCGTAATCGTGAGTGGACCCATAAAGCAAGTTTAGATATACATAGATGCGTTCCTGAAAAGCCCTGAAACAAGTTTAGATGAATGGTGGTGTAGAGAAATGTTTAAAAGCGACCAGTAATCCGAGGACGTAAACATAACCCAGTTGGAATGGTGAAATTAGCAAGGACGATGTACATTGAAGCCACTAGTGCAGTAACCTTCAGGTAACTTATGCTTTGTTGTTGGATTTTGATGTTTTGGTGTGTGTTGAATAACTTTATAATTGGTTTACTTAAAATGGACAATAGTGAATTTGTACAAGCAACAAAATTTTAATTTTAAGGTGAAATTTTCTTGTTTAGGTAGAAAGGAGTATTTAGTATTTATGTACTTGATTATGATGAAGCTTTGGGTTTGTCTTTGAGCTCAATTAGACGAACCTGGTTAATTAAAGTAAAGGGGTGGAAGATGCTCCCTTTTATTCAGACTCAGGTCTGCTAACATTGTTAAATTAATTAGTAGGCATCCTACAAGGACTTTAATTCTGGATGCAAATTTAAAATGATGACAAATTTGATTTTGAAATTTTATGATACTGAAATTTATGCTGAAATTTAATTTTAGAAAATTTAATGTATTATAAATATTGATGTAAATAGAGTTAACGTTGATGTTTGTGGTAGGAATGTATTTGTTTTTTTTTTATGAATGAGGATGAAAGTTTTAACTAGGTGAGCAGCCGAGGCGGAAAGAGTAAAGAGGCAAGTATCCGAAGAGAATCACAGCATACATGACGCCCAATCTGTGGGGCTCTAATGTTTTTTTTGAAAGGGCCAGTTCCCGTGACCAAAGGTGTCAGCAAAGGTTTCACAGCAATATATATAACAATAACTTGATTGCTTCGCAGACTAAAGAAACATCCATTGACCGGTTCCGTCCTTTTGGGACTCATCAGGATGGAGTATTTTCTAGAAACTGCTTAATTCTGATATATCTTATTTCATTTTGTTATATATATATATATATATATATATATATATATATTGACGTGATAAGTTGTCACGAGGGGTCATTGAAACCCAAATTCTACAAATAAATTTCATAAAAATTCCACTAAAATATAAAAGAATCTTGAAAAAACGAAAATTTCACTAAATTTATGGTTACGCCCAGTATAATACAAGCGTACTGTTATTCGTTGATGTACAAGCGAAAAATGCAATTGCGCGTGTATATATGTATAATCACCCTGTATGATATATGCGTATTGTATACACCTAGCAAATAATGTAAGCAGCATAGTAAAAAAAGATAATTAATTTTATGATACCTTAAAAACACATTCAATGCGAACGCAAATCGATCATTTTAAGATAAATACAAAGCCATTTATTTTCACTTATTAATGATCAATACATTTTTGATAAAAATGCTTTACATTTATTGTAAATAACATAGGATAGTGCTAGCTTTGTGTAGTTTGCTTAAGAAGCTACAATCTTGTTTAAAAAACCTCAATTTTAATATTAATTTTGTGTACTGAAACACGAAGGCAAATATTTTCTATGAAACGCTAACCCTTTTGCATTAAAAAGCAATTAAAGTTTAGATTAATTACCCTGTGGATTACATAAATTTATCTTAAATAGAGAATTTTCTGGAATAGACGAGATTAAGAAAAAGTTTTGAGAGAAATTGAGAAAAATACCTCAATTAGTATGAGCTCATTAATAAATAAACGTTTGTTCCAAGAAGGACTCAAACGTTGAAAAACCCATAAAATCCGTAAAATAGTTGATAAAAATTGATTATTTTTCGCATTAGTATGCAACGCCACAATAATCGTATATGTGTTAGAATTGAACAACGCACCGCGCGTCCCTAATAAATGGAAGAGATTACGAGGTAAAAACGCCGCGATTTTAGAAGATAATGAGTTTTTCTGAAAACCTTGTATCATAATGTTCATACTATTCCACTACATTCTGAAATAGATAATTTGTATATATAAAGAAACGTTTCTTTACAAAAGGGGATTGATTCGATTCTCAAATTTAATCCCGAAATGTTATTTGATTTAAGTCGCCACCTGTTGCTTTGCGAAGATAATATTTGAAGTATGCAGTAATCATACTGTAATTTAATAATTACATTGTTACAATAAATCTACAAGTGATATTTTAAACGTAACTTTAGACGAAAGAGGGAAATTATTAAATTACAATGAAAAAGGAAAATTCTTCAATATAACGCTATTTTAAAATTTTTATTGAATAATCGAAAGAAGATTTAACCAAAAATGTACTTTGGTAACTGTTGTTTGAAACAAAGATTTTAAATATGGAAAATCTTGTAAGCTGATTTGGATATCAATTTAAAATAAGAAGATATGTAATTAGGAGTTGGATAAAAAAACGCTTTGTGGATTTTTGCAAGTATAATTTTGAAGGAAAGGATGTTGTAAATGTTCTATATGTTTTTGTATGAGAGAAAATATTTCAAATTATATTAATGCTTTGTGATATTGCTGTTTGATTTCATTTTGAAAACTCCATGAATTCCGTTGAATTAGCCGGGAAAAGTTAGAAGGAAAATAAGTGAACAATTTCAAGTTTTACAGTACCTGTATCACAGCACTCTTTCAGCGGCGATACAACGCGAGGCCTTATCATATCAATATATTCATCCACATATTTAAATTTTAATAAACAACTACATATTTAAATACCACTTCAAATAAATATAATACTAGTTTTAAATAAATGCAACAGAAAAATAATAATACAAAATTATTAAAATCTAACATACGAACAATACGTAAAATAATTTTAAAATCTAATGGAAATTTTAAGGTAGTAGAATATTTGAATTTGTTTCTTGCTTGAAAGTAATTGAATATTTGGGTCAAGTTTTGTAAGGCTCAACCTTAATTGATATTCTAAATGCGCATTGTAATTTACGCTCATTTAACCAGTTTTAATTTTGGCCATGGTGAAAATGTAAACTCGCAACAAGAGGTACTCTCAAAGTAGGAAAGTAAGGCATGGATTTCTATGAGATTACTTTAGCACCAAAAAGAAATTTGAAAATATTTTATATTTTAAGTTGTCATGCGCATAAGTATAAGATAGCAGCATGACGAATTTTTTGGCTCGTAGTTAAGGCAATCAATTTGCCGACTACATTACAAGAAGCGTTGCTATTGTGCTTAATTTAGAAAAGTGAAAGGATTTATTTTTGTCGGCCAGACATAAATCCTTGTGGTAAATAACGATCCTTATATTTATAGAATGATATCCTTAGCAGTTAAAAACACATCGAGCGGCAGTAAATTGAGCAGAAGGTTCACATTGTTAGGTTGCAGTAGCCGGCAGCAGCACACGTCGATCGATTGCTGTTTACCGTTAATTAAATAAATTTACTGCTATTAAGGATATTTATTGATCATATGGTTTTTGAATTCGTTGGACATTACTAACGTTTAAATTATTTATTATATTGAGAAGTTCTTTGAAGATTAACCGGCATAACTGCAAATTTGTGGTTTGAAGAGCGATTTTATTCGTTTTATTACACTCATGTGCACCAACCACGGTGATGCGAGTCAAAGTGCTGGCAGGAATGACTAATCATCATGCAAAACTATACCTAAACCACAAAATGCAAATAGTTTAAGGAAATGAGAATCGTTTAAACAACTCTTATCTCTTTGAATATAAATAGTAAACTTTAATCTAAAGCTACTGGTTTTTCTGTACACAAAAGCAGCACAAGAAGAAATAGCAGCGATTGTGGGCAATAATGAAATAAATGAATACTCCATTAAAGACGATGATAAATCAATTGAAAATTCAATAGGATACTCTAATTTGTACGTAATAAAAATAGAACGAATCCCGATCGACGCATTAGAACTTGTCAAAGAAGTTAGCAATCATAAACCCTTAGAATTCTTACATCCGCACTGGTTGCATCGACTTTTTTACCAGTCCCATAAATTCTATTTATATTATGATGGAAGAAGATAAAAAGGAATTGCTGCTCGTGAGCATGCTGGAAAAACTCGGCTCGAATGCATACCCTACTCGCATTGAGTTGACTAACATGAGAATGAATACGAGAAATTTTTCTTTGGCTCGGCTCTAATTCGAGCTAGTCACAAGCTCTAGCTCAACGTGTAACGCTAGAGCTTTACGTAGATCAACATTAAGTAGTAGAAAAGAATTTATTAATTTCAGTTAATAACTGATTGCACAAAAGCAGCCTTAAAATTTATAGAAATTTTGATAGTTTACTTTAATTAGAATAAATGACTAAAATAGGAAAGCACCCAGCTCATTCTTATACAACCAGCAATAGCGATCGGGGTTTTTAATTCTTCGTATTAAATTTAGAAAATTAAGATAGACACCGGTGAAATAGTCATTCATATTACGATTTGTATAAATTAACACGAGTTCAAAAAACACATAAACATTAACTCGTAAATTTACAGTCATAAAATTAATGCGTTGACGCGCATAGAACATTATTGACCACGAAAATCAAACAGTTTAAGTGCGCAAAGTGTAAGAACGGAATTTTTAATGAATGGAGATTGAAAGAACGGCTAAGTTCGAAAAAGTTAGGAAATAGGTTAAGAAATAAAAGACGGTCGTAGGTCGACCTTTTGACGAGGTGGGCAACGACAAATTATTTTTGAGCTTTAGGCCAGAAAGCTCACATACGTAGTATCGAGGATTTTATATTCGCGACGATCGATCATCGGTACATGACATTATCCATGAAAGGGTAATAAACAGACTTTGCTCTTTCAGCAAGAGCTGGAATTTAAATAGGTGAAATGAGGTAATCTAACGCGTCGATAGTTAGTAAACAGGTAAAGCATTGGTATTCCTGGAAGTGCTTAATTAATTTAAAAAACCAAGAAGTGGAACTTACCTTGAGCTTTTCTCTTTGTTGACGCTTGTACATGTGAAACTGTAAATATAAGTTGTAATTGGTTTGTAATTATTTAATAGAAAATGAATATTTTGAAATTCCATAACAGAACCACAACTGCATAACAAAAAAAAAGAGAACAGAGGTCAACACGAACAGTGTAAGGAAAGTTATGTCAACACTGCAGATAATTTTTGACCTACTCTCGTAGCATCAATTATTCAAAGGTACAAGTGTTTTAAGAAAATTATTTTGAAACCATTCGTAAGGTAACATATAACAGGTCACCCATTTTTCTGTGGTACCTTGATGTATTTTTTGTTGTACTTCATATAGGGTATATTTACAAATGGATGGAAAGATAAAAATTATACACTTAAATACCAATAAAAATGTGAACGGAATTGTTGAAGCACAGTAACAACAAGTCACAATCTAGACAACATTTAGCAAATGAACTTTTAAGTACATCATTTGTAATAAGTATCCTGGACTGTTAGTAACTTACAATCAATAAGTCGAAGAGTTCATACAAAGTGTGACATGTAAGCAAATATCAGGTAGTATATTGAAGCGAATTCTTTAATTATTCTTTGGCCTTTATTTTTAATAAATACGCGTCTAACAATTATTTTCACAATCACAATTATTTACAGAATCGTGTTTACATTAGCACTAACGTAATCAGTATTTGTAGGCACTAATTTAATTTTCTTTACGACACACCAAACACTATTGTAGCACTAATTTTACTGGTAATTTATTTATCTAACACGTTTCCATCACGTAAGCGAATTCATATTTACAATATTTTATGTACATCGTACATTTATTAGAACGGAATTCGAATTAGTACTGACCTGTCGCAACGGGGTTTATCTTTATATACAATAATTTTTTGTTTAAAAAATACAGACAAATAGAAAAGGTAAGTCATCAAGCCTATCGAAAACAACCCTATTGTACTACAATATTAATCATCCATTGTTATCGCTAGACAAATATGATTATATCATGGTTGGATTACAATACTTATGAATCCCTTTTTCTTATCGCTAGACACACATTAAGCCGCTTTTGTAAAAGAATAAACGTACTTTCCTGAAGGTTCCTTATACTTCTTAATTATTGTTACAATGCCCCCCCTCCTTTTAAAACTGCTCTGTCCCAAAACATTTCGCGAACCGGAAAGTGGATGTCACTGTGATACAACCGGAGCCGTTCTTACATTTCCTATATTGATGGAAGTAGCAATTGTAATAGGGGATGTCGTCCCATTTTTGGAATAGTACCTCTAGCATGTTTTGTACTATCGTCCCATCCAATCTATTGAGACTACAACAAATCTTAAGTATGGCTAACCTCTTGTCGCCAAACTTCAACACTTGATCTTTGAATTCCAACTATGCCCTACACAGATCCTGGTAACTGGGTTGACTAAATGACAGTTACTTGTTAGGTAATATACATGACGACATCTATCTATATTATGCAGATTTCATCCACTTCTGGTTGTTTTTGGCGAAGCTGGACCAGAATACCAAATTTACTTTAAAAAAGGGCAATGAACGAATTCACTCTTTCAGCTAAAGCTTGATTTTAAATATATAAAATGGGACGACCTTACGTGTCGATAGGTGAATCATTGCGTTTCTGGATGTGCTTAATTAATTTGAAAAAACAAGAAGTGGAATTTAATTTTGAGTATCGTATGAGCTTTTCTTTTTATGTACGCTTGATAAATATATACATGTGAAATTGTAAATATAAATTGTAATTGGTTTGTAGAAAATTTATATTGGGTTAAATATTTATTCTGTTCAACTATGAAATAGCGACGGAAATAGTTTTGTTTACATCTAAGTATAATATTATTGGAAAGAGAGCTTGAAACTTTTGAAACGTTAAGATGGCTTTATTTGTGGAATATACTGCTAGTTAATTTTTTTGTGAATATTTAGTACTTTTAACGGATATTGGAATAGTTAAAGAAAAACCTGTTACGTTCATTTTCGGCAATATTTGGTTATTTTATTTACATAAATTTCTTTTCTCGGATTAAATTCTCCAACAACATCCGATCTATAGCACCTGTTCAGATAAGCTCGCTTTACTATAATTTTCAACCCAAATCCCTTGTTAATTCATTATCCGTTCGTATAAATTCCATGTCTATTGTTAAATCGCATAATTAATAATAAATACTCTTTCTAAGAATTTCTCAACGTAAATCTAGTTGTTTCGAAACGACAAGTTTATGCTACAATTAATTAGTCAAGATCCTGTATGGGTATCCGTGAGCGCGCTATACCTTCCGATAACGTATAATTGCGTTCTAGTGGGCAGCAAAACAAAATTAACTAAGGTTACTATTTAATAAAACAATTTTACTCTATGGACAAATTCACTAATTGTTCCACGAAGTGCGCAATTTGTAGCTAACATGCAATAAATCTAATCAGTACCAAAAAGAATAACGCTGATACTTTTGTATAAGCAGATGGATTAATTAAAAAAAAAACATTAAATTTAGAAACCTTTCTAGTAAGGATTTTACTATACGAAGCATTTGTTGTAACTCTAATCAGTAAAAAAAGAATACTGCTGATACTTTCGTATAAGCAGATGGGTTAAGTACAAAAAGCAAAAGCATTAAAGTTCGAAACTTTTCTAGTAAGGTTATTACCAGAACAAACATTAGCGTATCTAGTTCAAATTGGGTTTATCCCTGGGTATTTTAGAAAAGGAAAATAAGTCACATACATGTGTCGGGATACTTATCTTGTCATCCCTCGGAAGCGAATTGACACAGCATCGCCGCGGTAGTCAGCAACAACTATGCTACTACCGTAATTGCAACGGCGGTCTACATGCAAGAGCAGTTGATCTACATCAAATAGGGTTACGTAAAAAGCAATTTAGCCTCCAGCTAGGAGCAAAAAAAAGGAAAATCTTACTAGTATTAACAACTTAGGAGCGCTTACCGATACACACCAAATCTACACATTTGGTAGAGGAGAAACGTGCATCGCTCTTGGAGTAACAAAACGAGTAGTTTTTACAAGCGCATCAACGCACAAGCTGAAGAACCAAAGTTTAAAAGGAGATCAAAATAACACAAACTCGAAAAGCAAACATCCGCGTTATCAAAACGCGATGGAAACTGGAAAACACGGTTTTACCGGAGAATAGTAGGATATATTATTTTGACAAATCTTTAGATGGGAAATCCACTAGAACACAATTATACGTTATCGGAAGGTATGACGCGCTCACGGATACCTAAACAGGATCTTAACTAATTAATTGTAGCATAAACTTGTCGTTTCAAAACAACTAGATGTACGTTGAGAAATTCTTAGAAAGAGTATTTATTATTAATTATGTGGAAGGATTTAACAATAGACATCATGGAATTTATACGAACGGATAATGAATTAACAAGGGATTTGAGTTGAAAATTATGGTAAAGCGAACTTATCTGAACCGGTACAATATATCGGGTATTGTTGGACAATTTAATATTAGAAAAGGAATTCATGTAAAGAAAATAACCAAAAATTGCCGAAAATGAACGTAACAAACTTGGTGTTTTCGTATGTATTGTCATTATGGGCATTTACATTAAAAGAATTTAAAATGTCGTCTCAATCCTGTACGCTAGAACAGTGGAATGGTAGTATTATTTGCGAATTCATGTTTTTCAAGCAGTTCTATTAATAGTACCTAGCCAGTTGGATGTTGTTAGGTTTGGTTTTTTAAAGTTAATGTACGTGTATTTGTATTTACGGAATTTACCGTTAAAACAGTTTAAGCTTAGATGGATATTTTTTTAATTGTTTATAGGATAGCTAAAGATGATCATTGTGAAAGAATATCTAGTTGCCTCAGAGATGAAGTCATATTTGGGAGAGGCTCTTATTTTCAAAATTGCTTTAATTCGACAGAAAGTTAATGTGATTCTTAAGGTATGGGTAAGACGAGGTGACAAGATTTTAGAACATCAACAGCAAAGATACCTCTCCGGAGTAACCGTCTTCCGGGTAAAGAAAATGTTGAAGGTTTGCTAGGACAAGACGATTTGGCGCCTCTAATTTCTGACAAATAGCAAAACCTTTCAAGACAAGCAGTTCCATTAATAATACCTGGCCAGTTGGATGTTGTTAGGTTTGTTTTTTTAAAGTTAATGTACGTGTGTTTATATTTACGGCATTTACTGTTAAAACAGTTTAAGCTAGATGGATATTTTTTACTTGTTTATAAGATAGGTAAAGGCGATCGTTGTGTAAGAATATCTAGTTGCCCTAGTAATGAAGTCATATTTTGGAGAGGCTCTTATTTTCAAAATTGCTTTAATTCGACAGAAAGTTAATGTGATTTTTAAGGTATGGGTAAGACGAGGTGACAAGATTTTAGAACATCGAAAGCAAAGATACCTCTCCGGAGTAACCGTCTTCCGGGTAAGGAAAATGTCGAAGGTTTGCTGGGACAAGACGATTTGGCGCTTCTTATTTTTGAAAAAAAGCAAAACTTTTCAAGACAAGTGATACTTGTGAAGCAGTTTTGTATTCCGGTCCTTGTACATTTTATTATTTTTATCATTTTTTTATAGGAATTCACTCTCATCTCTCTGTAGTTGGCCGGTGCACCTTAAAATTGTTACAGGATTCCCGCCCCCTCTGAGTAAATCGAAATTCGTAACAGCGTTATTTTTTACCCATAACAAACGCTATTTACAACCGTTAATTTATTAAAGAAATACCCCATTTCATGAGCTAAAGGTATACACCGAAAAGCATTTTGAATCAATTTGTATTTAAGTTTTTTCCTGAGTTTTGCTATTGTACTTTATCTAGTGGAGTATAAATTACAATGGAGACAAAGGTAACAATTCTACAATTAAATACGAATAGAATTGTAAATAATCATTAAACTTTTAGAGCATAATAATAACTAAGTCATAAGTTAAACAACGTTTACCCAATGAACCACCAAGTATATCACTTGTAACAAGTATCCTGGATTGTTAATAACCACCAATCGATAACCTGAGAGCTCATATAAAGCTGTGGCATGTAAGCAAATATCGGGAAACTTTTCAACCGCACATAAGCCCGCCTTGTTTCTCTCGCTTTTCCGCTAGAAAAAGGAGCAATAACAAACTCATTATTATCACCAAAGTGCTTCACTGTGAATAGATTAAATTTTCAAGTTTATTACCTGTTAAGTAATTAAATTTAAAATTTTTTTCGTAGCTAAAAGGTACACATTCTACCCGGTAATTAGTACTTATTTCCCCGGTCTACTGGAGCAATTCCTGCAAGACCTAATAACAATAAGGCATACATCGTAGAACCGGAAAATTTTTTTGCTTATATTGTACGTACGCCAGTATAGCGATGAAGAAATCACATTTTCCACTCGAAGTGACGTCTCGTACACCCACTGCTTCCCTTATAAGCACCCTAAGACCACTCACAACCCTTTTTCTATCCCGTATTCTTAACTGAGATGCAAAGAAGTTGAAGTTTTTGCATGCAAGCAAGCTTAAGCGTACATGGAACTTGCAGACTGGTTGGCCTATTGTATTAAGTTTCGATCGCATGTGAATAAATGGAATCCTCAGTGCAGGCCGTTTTATAATAAAACAAAGGACGTATAAAAAATTGGATGCTGCAATGATCATTCAATTAAACTGGGGTGTGGCCATCAAGGTTTTCAGGACTGGATATAAAACATCGATCGAACGAGCGGTCATCGTTTTAAAAGTGCGCTTTTTGATTCTCTTATTACTGCTTTTAAATCCAATAGCACATGCGCCTATGTGGACGTCGCCGACGTCGCCGTCGGTTTTTGCATTTTCCTCATCCTCGACGGTCAATGTTGTGTTAATTTACGTGGCGCGTCCATCCTTTTTATAACACGACTCATAAAATTTGAATGGTTGGGTATTAAAAGTTCATTTACGCAAATTTTCCATTCCACTTAATATTTTAGTAAACTGTAATGAAAAATGGCATTGATACGTCAAGCTTGATTTAACAAATATATCGGCGGTTTTTATGCTGTTTTGTTGATTTTTCATTTCGTTTGTTGTTTACGGTTTTTAAACGCAAATATTTGCGTTTTGTTTGGGGTATATTTTTATGGTAGGTTATATCACCTAAAACATTTACAGATTTTTATTCAAATATTGAAATAAACTTCAACAACTGGTAACCAATCATTATTTTTTTATTCCACTGTTCTCGCAGAGTAAATTTAACTACAACCCCTAAAAATCGGAAACGTTTAAACTGCCCACTGCCGAGTGAACTACTTTTTCTTATATAAAAATGTTTCAATATAAAGATCATCTATGAGAGAGTTACCTAAAGGTGTAAAGGATATGATATATTTAAGTAGGTGATTTTTTTTTCTATGACAAAGAAAAACTCATATTTGAAATACACGCGAAAAACAAGAATTCACCTTCATTTAACAGCCACTAAGTGTAATTAAGATAGATACATGCAAACACCCCCAAATTGACTTTAATGAATCGTTGCTGATTAGATGTTGTTATTGACTCTAAGGGAATTGTTTATGAAAATTTTATATCAATATTTAGGTTTTTAATTGGAGATACTGATCCAAAGTTACCAGTCAAATATAGGGTAAATGCAGGATGTTTCGGACGTGTTTAGTTTGGAACGCTCTTAAATTTACCGATTGCTTTTATGCCAACTCACTAGGTGGCTTAAAGTCGAATATTAACAATAAGGTATTAACATTCACTTAGTAGTCAACACTTGTTGAGGAATAAGGTAAGCGAATGTTTACATGTTTTTGTAATTTTTGTATTTTACATGCTTTCCTTAATAAAGTTATTATAAATAAAGTTTCAAGGGTGAATTTTGTTAGATAGGTAGGCCTATATACTAATTGTTTTTTGGTGCTTCAGTGTCTTATTAATTCTAATCTCCAATTTTTGCAATCAAATTTTTTTAACACCCCTGTCGTGTAGGGAGGTTTGAACCGTTTGGTATAGGGAGATTTGTGACGAACTAAACCACCCACCAACTTATAACGTGTGGTTGTAACACTTCTATTTACTCGTTTAAGTTAATCGAATATGCCACAAAAATATGTAGAAAAGGGAAATCGTGTGGTTTTGCCTCAATACCTTATAGATGATGCCATAATTGAGGTTAAAAGTGGTAAAGGTATAAGTCCAACAGTCCGTAATTATGGAATTTCAAAGAACACATTGTCCAGGTTATCAAAAACCAGTGTTTTTAAAAGAATTAACTATTCAACCAAACATTCCAGTAAGCAAGTTTTTACAAAGACGGGTTGGTTATGCCCACTGGATTGGAGTATACGGGAAGTTTTCCATGAGGTGACCAGGTTGGAAGCTGCAGGTGTGGATAGGGTGATGACTATGTAGGATTTGTTTGTGGTAGATTCCCATGTAGGGATTAGAGGTGGGCGTTATGAATTGTCAAGTGGTGTTGATATATAAAAGTGCTGTGCCGTCATCGTCCGTAGAGTTGTTATACCATGGGGTAGATTTGGCGTTTACGTCTGCTGATATTATAGTGTGTTTGTCTCCAATGACTGGCACTATGTGTGTTAGGTGGTGTAAGTAGATGCTAAATTAAAAATATATTAAGAAGATTAAGAAGATTATAACCTGTTTTCCAATGGATTATTTAACTATGATCTGGGGCTAGAAAGAGAGGCAAGATAGGATGCATCACGGTGGGGTCTGCGATTATGAAGGCTGAGGTTAAATAGAGATTCTGTGGATTGGGATAAATTTAAGTTCGTGCGTTGGGTGAGAGGCTGCAAATTTTGTTATGGATTAGAAACGGTTTCTGCACTAGGGCAATGTGGATGCGGTGGTGTTGGATGACATTGGGTAGTTCCAGGGATGCTGCTCGGGAATGTTAAAGGTTGATATGTATGGCGTTAAGGGTAGGAGGCGCTTGGGGCGAGTCGCATGTGTGAGTGTGTGTAGTCCATAGTCTGTTTGGAGTTTAGTCATGTGAAGCAACTAAACTTGTCATAAGATGATGATGAGGACGGTTGATTCATTTGTGTTGTTTAGGCTTAGGGAGATGGATACTACATGACGTATGTGTGAGAGAGAAAATTAGGTTAATGTCTGTTGCATGATTTGTCAGGCGGCTCCGTGGCGTAGTGGTATGTGTGTGACTACTACGCCCAAGGTCCCGGGTTCGAATCCCGACACGGTCCGCTTGAAAAATGTTAGGCGAGCATTTTTCACAAAAATACACCCTCGTTCGGATGAGAGGTAAAATGGAGGTCCCGTGCGTGAGTGTTGTCACGCACGTTAAAGATCCCTACCTTGCTTGGAACAGCAAGGGTTCGGCAAAATTCCAAATTTTCCAGGTAAAAAAAAAAACTCGCTTCCTGGCCAATGTAGTACCTTCGGGTGGAGCATTGGAAAATCACATGTAATGCATGATTTGTTCGGATCACTATAGAGAATCTGATGGGATGGATACTCTGGATATGGAGGTTCGGTAAGGAAGAGTGGAGGTTTGTTTTTATAGTATGGAGAAATTCATGGGTGTAGTTTCTGAGTGTGTTGGTTTAAGTGTAATAATTTTAGATAGGGGTCTGGTTATGGGTGCATGTTGTGAGGGGGGTTTGGGTGAAGTAGTTGCGGCGTAAATGAGTGTCTGTGTTTGTGTAAATGATGTGGTGTTAGTGGTGTTTATCTTGTTGAGTGCTTGCGTTATGGATTCCAAGCATCTGATGGTGGAGTAAAGCTTACCTTTAGCGATTTTGTATATCTGGATTGTTTTGTTGGCAATTAGAGCTATCTGTTCGAATCTTTGAAGGATATAATTGGCATTTGCTTTGTTAATTTCATTAGTGTCCTTAAACACGTAAACGTAATGTAATGTCTTACTTTATGATGTCGAGCAAAGTGGGTAGTTCGGTAGTGTCCATTTCTATATCGTCGGGGATTTCTTCATCCCTTGAGCTCTTTGTGGAGTTTAAGTTTGTCGATGACGTTCTTGACCTTGTATCGTACGACGGCGGTGAGTGTAGGGTTATCGTAGATCTAGTAAATTGAGTTAACGCTTCAACGGATGGTAGTGGTTGTATTCCATGTGGTGTGGTTAAGATGGGTTGTAAATTTGGTAGTCTTGTTGTAGGATCTGTTGGTTTATTCTCTTGATTGATCGGCATGATAAGAGCAGGTGTAGTTTTTTGTTATTGTTTTGTTTGCTACATTACAGAGGGCGTTGTTTTGAGGTTCCCTATTTGTTAGTTTCGGAGATGCAAATGGTGTTGAGTTTTTGATGGTAATGGTGCCTCTGCTGGGTGTAGGGGTGCTGACAAGCAACCCTTACGAGTCTTAATGATTTATTTGAATATACGTGTATTTTCTTGCATTGTATTGTATGTGATGCTGTGGATTGAAGGATTTTTACGTTTATTAAGGAGAAGACTTACTCTAGGTACTTTGACGTTGTAATTTATCAACACAATAGTTTCGTTGAAAAGTACTGAATTACTGAAAGATTTGAACTTTACCAGAGCTCGCAAAAGTACGTCCGTTCTTTGCGACCTTGTAATATCGAAAAAAAATATAAATATACGGGGTAAGTCTATTTTTTGCGCCAAGTGCGTCTAACTATTGCTAAGGAGGTTTCTACCTTGCGTACGATCTTATCGATCTGCAGGTTCCATGTTAGTTTGGAGTCCTGAGTGACTTCCAAATACACCACTTTGCCTGCCAGGCTGATTTATTTACCGTTACGGAAGGGGGGGTGTTATGCCCACAATCTTTCTTTTTGAAGGTTGACTCCAAGGCCTTCCCCCTTTGCCCATCTCTCTATTATTTTCAGGGCTTCCTGCATTTGGTCCCTGATAATATTGTTGTATTTACCCTCGACTAGTACTGCCAAATCATCAGCATATCCCAGCGGAGTAAACCCTTCTCTGCTCAACTCCCACAACAGTCCGTCTATGACTAGGTTCCACAACAGGGGAGACAAAACTCCCCCTGCGGGCATCCCCTTGCCACCCAAACTGCCATGGAATCACCAAGCAGTTCTGTGACTGCCACCCTTCCACTTAACATGCAGTCTAGCCACCTGCAGCAAGTTTCCTCCGTCCCAACTGATCTGGTGACCGTCGAAATGGAGCTGAAGGATGTGTTATCAAAGACTTCCTCGATGTCCAAAAAGGCACATAGAAGGATTTCTTTGTTAGCTAGAATCGTTTCAGCCCTGGAAACCAGGTGGTGAATAGCTGACTCTGTTGAAGTCCTGCTCTAGAAGCAAACTGGTTCGGGTGTAATGGGTTAGTTGTCAAAACACTCCCTCTTATATACTTGTCAAGCAGTTTTCCATCGTCTTAAGAAGAAAGGACATAAGACTGATGGGCTTGTATGATTTTGCTAGTGAGTGGTCCGTACGATCAGGTTTAGCAATAAAGACTACCCTAGTTAACTTCCAACTGCGCGGAATGTATTGGAATGCCAAGCTAGCCCTCAAAACTTTGCAGATTCAGCTCAGCAGAAGGTTTGATCAGTTTTGTAGCATAGCTGGGATAATCCTGTCAATGCCGGGAGATTTATATGGCTTGAAAATATTTATCGCCCATTTAATTTTTTAGAAGGTAATCACCTTCTTTGCTACTGCCCAGTCTTCCTGAGATGCCCTCGTTTCGGGGGCCTCAGGCCCCTGAGCTTGGCACTCAAAAGGTGATTGTTCCAATTCCGTCGAACCAAGAAAGTGAGTTTGGAGCAGAAGAGCCATCGTTTCCTTCTCATTCTTGGTCCGTGGACAGTGAACCAATACAGCTTTGGATGTCCTTTGAGAGAATTCTTTGAAGTCTGGCACATTCAGAATATCCTTCGATATCTTCACAGTACCTCTTCCATGATTCTCTCTTGGCCTTCCTCGGAGTTCTGTTATACTCAGTAAGAGTCTGCTTGTACACCTTCCAATTTCCTGATTTTTTTGCTTTATTAAATAAAGTTTTTACCTGTCCCCTCAGTTGTCTGAGTTTAAAGTTCCACCACACCTTCCTAGTACTTCTCTTCTCCATCTGTAGGCAGTTTTCCTTATATGCTGAAGTAACCGCGTTGGTAATATTACCCGCGGCCATTTTAATATCCAGACAGCTTTGCACTGTTAAAACTTCGCTTGTAAGGTACCGATCCAGGTCCAACTTATAGTTACCCCAGTCAGTTTTTCTTGGATTGCGATAAATCTCCTTCACCTGGTTGAGCCCGGTAAAGGAAAATCTTATGTATCTGTGGTCTGAGCAGGTCTCCTCGTCAGACACATGCCACTTCTTTACTAAGTTGCTTATGTATGGCGAACTTATAGGTATATCAATAACTTCTATCCTACATCTGTTTACGAAGGTTGGAGTATTACCTTTATTCAAAATGTCTAAATGATTTGCCATTATGAATTGCACTATTGCTACACCTCTAGGATTGGTCCCGGTACTGCCCCATACTGTGTGATGAGCATTTGCGTCGCGACCGATGACGAGGTGAGATCTATCAGCTCTGCACCTACCTACCAGCTTCTCTAGTTCCCTTGATGGCGGAAAGTTAGAGGAATCGAACAGAGGATAGGGCGATCCCAGTATTATCTCCTTTGGCCCACCTCCGCATAGCCTCACCTTGACCGCCACACGGTCTTGTTGATAGAATTCTGTAAGCTGTATCCAATTAGGTTGTTGTTTATTAGTATACAAGTTCTGGGTCTATCGGTGGATCTACTATATACAAGTGCCCTATCGATTGAACCCAGTCCTCGTCGAACGGCGCACTTTCCGACCCGTCACCGCACCCTCTCGGAAGAGATAAGTAATTAGCCTTACCTCGGATCTCTCAACTATGGAAGCGAGAGCTAACTATCAAATCTTATAGTAGTGTGGTGGAGGTTGATGGTGGATGGAAAATCTTATAGTTGTGTTGTGGATGGATGTAGAATCGCAAAAAATGGGAGAAATAACGACTTAAGACGTGGGATTGTGCTAGAAAAAAAGCGTTCTTTCACTAATATAATTTGTTCGGAAATTACTCTAAATACATGAAAAAGTTTTTATAAAACATTTGTATGGAGTGTAGCATTGTACAGGTGTGAAACATGGAATTATGGCACAAAGAAATAAACAAACTATTGAAACGTGTAGCTATAGGAAAATACTGAAAATTGCTCCACCAGATAGAATCTCAAATCGATAAGAAATGATCTACTTCAGCAGAGAGAAGAAATCCGCTGATCGGCATTTCTTACAACCAAGTTCGTCTGCATGGGGACTGATTGCAGAAACATATTTATAAAGGTCTTTTTATTTCAATTTTTTCGTTTCTTATTCTATTTTTACAGCTACACTAGCCCAGAAATCTATAATTAAACGTGCTTCCAAATAATTTTCCAAACCTTTTGTGTCAAAGGTTTTCAAATTTTCAGTTAATTTATCTTGAGAGTACAAAACGTCTTTGGCAAAACGATGCGTAAAGGTGTTCGAAGAGTTTTATAAGTCAATTTTCATGTTAACAATGCAGGCGTTACAGCACGCTTTTACTAATGCTTTACTAAATTAAATAAGTAATGCTCGTTTGCACTACACGAGCAAAGGAAATTAGAAAAAAACAAATATTCAGTGCACTACGTATATTTCATACGATACCGGAAGGCCCAGGTGATGTCACAAGGTGTGATTGCTACTATTCCGGAGATAGGCTCAATGCTTGTTACACGTATCCGTTTCCGTTTTTAAGTTTTTGTTTTGTAAGTTTAATCCTAAGAAATTTTCATGGTCAAAACATTCCTAATTTTGTGGCCCAATGAATGGATTTATAATCGAGTGCTTCTACTTAATTAATTAAATTACTCTCCCCGATCTCAGAATTTTAATACAATTAATGGTGCAATCTAAAAGCTTAAGAAACATTTTATGAGATGTGTTTTAAATCGTAGTCTTTTATTACATAAATCTGGTGCATTCATTCACCGAAGTAAGATTTCAGCCCAAAGGCAAAGGGGAAGTAAAGGAAGCAAAGACTGCAGCGAGTGCAAACCTTCCCTAACCTGCCTCACACCACAAGGTTCCACAGTTTGTATTGATCTTGCTTTCCCTTCCGTGAGACGGTGAATCAATGGTCTCAAGTCGTTGGGGATACTCATTCATTACGTCTTCTTCTTACCTTTTGTCGTGATTATGCGGCACAGTATATCTTTTTGATTGACATGTTCCTGCACCTTGTAAGTTAGGACTTGGCTAAATAATCATAAACGAGTGTTTTTCAAAGCTCGTAAAGTGGGATGATTTTGGAAAGTATTGAATTGTTACTTTCTGAAACGAATTTCCATAGAAATCGTAAGGTTTATTAGTCACACAAATACGCAAACTGCGCAAGTAAAATGTTAGCAATCTTTTAAGTTTTTTTATGCAAATAAAAAAGCGTTTGAATTAAAAACGACATGGACTTTATCCTTTAAGTTCGAAAATCAAACGTTCTAATTCCGTTAGTTTGGCGAAATTATTATTTACTTTAGAATATTGGGCGTCTGCTTGGAATGCTGGAACTGATTGAACGATAAAACAAAATTTATCTCAAAATAATTAAACGTTTTAACTTGCAAGCTTAACTTAAAATATAAGCTTACGCTTACGTACATACGCACTTGTACATGAACGCACGCACACGCATGCATTCATTCGCGTAAGCATCCACGCTCTCGCACGCACGTACTCATTCATCCGCACACGCACGTACACCTTCTCACAATCACGTCACTAGTACACAAAGATACGTATGAACACACGCACGCACTTATCGCTTCACTTATACGCCCACACGCACAAGCCCACACCCAAGTACGCAAACACAAACGCGCGCACGTATACGTTGATTTATTAAAGCTTTTCGAAAGCGATATGAGTAATTTCCCTGGCATGGGGAAAGTAATTCGAGTATAGAAGAACGAAAATTAATGTAAAATTGATGGTTATTTTGTAAAAAGAAAAGCCCGTGACCGGTTTCGCTGTTCTTGCGGCTCATCAGGCGGACGCATCTCTTTTTGCAAAAAACCAACTAAGATTTTAAATTATACACAAATCCTGGTGTATTTATACGCATAAAAAATTTTACATGCGCCCTCTATACCTGAATGTAACCAACCAACTATCGGTGATCGTTCAAGTCTCCGCGATGTTAATATAGATGACATAGTCAGACAAAATTTTAATAAATGGTCACCAAGATTTCTGTATAATTTAAAATCTTAGTTGGTTGTTTTGCAAAAGAGATGCGTCCGTCTGATGAGCTGCAAGAACAGCGAAACGAGTCACCGGATTTTCCTCTTATTACTTTTCCTCTAATTACTCTTCCAATGCCAAGCAAAATTACTCATATCTATTTAGCTGGAAACGCATTGGTTTCCGTTGACTAACCTCCTCGTTTTGCATTGGGTGTAGTACCTTCTTAGAAGGTCCGCCAGTGCATAAGTAAGTGATCGGTCATTTATTTATTTTCACTTTTCCAAACAAATATAGCTTCATAAATTCACTTCAAAGTCCACATTCCAATCCTCTACATCGGTGAGTTCTATGGTCGCTTCTTTATCCATAAAGTTATTTCTGCTTTGACCTATGACCTCACCGATTCTTCCGACACATCCGTATGTATTTGGCATGCCAAAGACCTTAAACCTGCCGATCCCAACAATCTTCATATCCCTGATCTTGTTTCGTTTTCTTTCTGGCGATGCAAACATCGTAAACTCCGTTCTTAGAACTCACGTCCCAAATTCATATGTTGACTCTGCCTGATTTTAATATTTGCTTCTCGGATTTTGTGCTCGTTTCTAAATAATTGTTTTGTTTTATTTGCTTTTCTTCCTCGTACTCAGGATTAGACTAACCTTACATGTGATTTTCCGATGCTCCACCCGAAGGTACTAAATTGGCCAGGAAGCGAGTTTTTTTATACCTGGAAAATTTGGAATTTTGCCGAACCCTTGCTGTTACAAGCAAGGTAGGGATCTTTAACGTGCGTGGCGACCTCACACACGGGACCTCCATTTTACCTCTCATTCGAACGAGGATGCTCGCCTAACATTTTTCAAGCGAATCGTATCGGGATTCGAACCCAGGACCTTGGGCGTAGTAATCACACACATACCACTACACCACGGAGCCGCCTGGATTAGACTAACCCCACGGTATGACCTACATGTCATAAGATGCGACTAAAGCGGTCCAACACACTGTTTCCAAACACAGCGCGCGCTTGTGCGGACAAACACATACGCATGCTCAACCATAACTACACTCAGTTTCATTTATTGTCTTCTCTCCTCGAAACTTGTACTATTTCATATTGTTTTTTTTAGTTTTGGCTTTTGCTTCTTTGCTCCTTTCGTTTCACATTACTCTCCCCTTTCCTTTGCCTGGTTTTGTTTACTGTCAGTCCTAACACTGATTATGTTTAATTTTCAATCATCTTGCTGTGGTATGTGCTTTCTAGACATTTCTTTATTTCTGCAAGCTATGACTTAGTTGACTTTTCGGACTACTTAGTTATTATTTTTTTCAATTGTCCATTTGATACGATTCTTTGTTGCCACACCACATTTGATTTTCCAATGCTCCGCCCGAAGGCACTACATTAGGATTTTGTTACCACAGCATGAAGTACAACTTATTTTCTTCGGCGTTCTTGACGTCCTCTAGCATACTTTGAGGCTTGACACGTATTGTCTCGTTTTGTCTTTGGCGGTTGGTTTTATTACTCGTTTCATTCTACTTTTTGATTTTTTGCAAGAAACCAATTCATTTTTTGATGTTTGAAAACTTTAATACTTCTGTATTAGAGATTTTCGTCCTTCGACGACTTTTACAGTGTTGTTTCTATTCCCTCATCGTCCTCATTGATTGCTACTCTGTACCTTTCCTTCGCTATACTTTGATACATTTTTGGCTTTGTCCGGTACTTTGACACTTTAAACTTGATAAATTATTTTTTGCTCTTTCTTTCTTCTTTTTGGTCCTGTTTTGTTTGTTTAGTAATATTTTCCTTTCAGTCCGTACTATCGTTTCGTTGCTCGGTCTGTTGTTTTGCTTCCTCCCTGAACCTTTTAATTTTGTAGAAGAGGGTGGGTTTGCTGTGTTCCATTGCGTATTTGTAAACTTACTACCTCCTTAATTTTAAAAACCATTTCAATTTCTACTTATTTAAATAGACGGGTACGCTACACTTTTGTTATTGCAAAACAGTTCAGTTAGGCAGTCAACTGTGCTGCTCGTCCCTTATTTATTTTTATCATTTCAAATCAGCTCAGTTAGACAACAAACGTGACTCACCTTTTATTTTCAAAGCCTCCGTATTAATATTGCATTTCCGATTCCTTATCTAGATATGTTACTGATAATCAGAAATTACGTAAATTTTGCTAGTAATTAGATAAAGCGTCTATATTATCTTTGAAAAATTGACATTCTATTTGGAATTTTTGTGACCACTTCTTCAGAAAACAAATTTATAAATATATCGCTTGAGTGGTTTGACTATATTTCTAGCGCTAGTTGGCGATGTTTCTTCTATGATAAATAACACATAAACCCAATCGGGCAATTACAAATGTTTACGATGCGTGCTTTTTCTTTTTACGTAACTGGTAGGTAATTAAAGTGTGATGTTCCTTTAATAGAAATTTTAATATTTCTAGCCCGGTTTTGAGATTTTACGTTCCATTTCTTAGGTCCCTTGAACTCTTGAGTGCTTGGACGTAAAACAGAAGATCTTGCTTTGTCGTGAAGGCACATTTTGTCAAGCTGCCGTTTTGTATACAGAACAAGTTATGATCAGATGGATACCTCTATTGCAGTTGCCCGCACCTTTCACGGCCTGCTTGAAGGAATACTATATTATGATGACCGATAGCTGTTTGTTTTATTCTTTGACGGTATATAGATTGCCTGCATTCCAGAAATGTTAAGAAGAATACTTTAGGCTATAAAATTTGTTCAATACTTTGGAGATTTGTATTGTAGATATATATTTTTGTGTACTTCTATGTTTCAGTAGCTTCTAGTCAGAACAAATTCGGTCTGCATCAATATTGTAAGATTTAGTATATATGTTTATGCCGCCGTGTAAACATGTTTGCTCTGCTAATACATGTTGTTATTAATTACAGTGGTTAAATGTCACTAATTTTTGTTATCTTAAATTATGCGACAATATTTAAGGGGTATATAGTCGCGTAGTTCTTTTGTTTACAAAACACCCTCCAATTTCATTGTTACTAAATATTTAATGTTAGTACGTGAGGAGTGGAGGGTACAGATGTCTGTCCTTAAACTGGCAATTTAATATCGTTTTCTCAGCTAAATTCGTAAAAGTTACTTGTTGGAGTTATATTTTACATACATTTTGTGTTTAATTATCCTTTCAGGTACATATGTTCAAAGTAGAAGGCGAATTGGTTGGTGTGTACTCTCGTTTTGCACTATATATTCCTTCCTCATCATTCGTTTTCTTTCTCTTTCTTCCCCCGTAATTCGGGCAAACATTTCGTTACTGATTTTGCTTTTTTCTTACTTGCCCGCTTGTCTTACATGTAACAAAATCCTCTCTTATACTTAAATATTTGTAACACCCACATATTTGTACATGCTAATTGCTTATAATCGCTAAATGACAGTTAACCGGTAAATGTACTTTTGTTTAAAGCGTGGTTATACAGAGAGCTCAGTATTGGACATATTTTTCATTAATGTATTGATTCATTATGAATAACACAAAAAAACGACTTAACTTTAATATGTTGGTAGATTAAAGTAGGTTTAAAAATTATAGATTCTTGTATGCCGCATACAGTTTATCTAAACGCACGTCCTGGTTTTATTGTTCATTGGCATCATTTAGCAAATGCAGTGCAGTTTGTTTCTAACCTACGACATAGAAAAGCGGTAACACAGGTAAGGTATTTAAAATGGGAACGGTAAGAATAGCACAGTTGACTTCACTACATTGCGTACTGACTGACACGTCGTCTGTTCAATCATTATAATGTGAATAAAGGCCGCTACACTTGCAGCCACGTCTCCAATGTTCCACCTGAAGGTACCACATTGGGCTTAACACAAAATTTAACGTGCTTCAAATGTAATCTAACTTCAAAATTAATCGATTCTAAATAAAAATCTAACAAACTGAAACAAAACTAAAAATAGGGTTGAATAATGGTATCCCTAGCGTTGACTTTGGAGTATGCGTCTGTTCAATCAGGTAACCCAAGGTAATCTGCCCGGTAATAGCGTCTATTTACACCAACTTGTAAAAACCTTTCTCACATCGCCGTTTTCATTGTTGGAGGCAATGGCGGACATTACTTCATGGCGTCTGAAAACGTTTATGCGACAAAATACATATCATAAATTAAAACTTATTCTCCTAATAGTGAATGGGAATTAAACAGCCGCATACTTCTGCGCCATAACCTACTTATACTAGCTAAATTAAAATGGGAAATGTACTCCCAATTTAGGATTGGGAATTTCCTAATTTTCCCAATTTAGGATTGGGAATCTCCTAATTTTAATTTTTAAAATAAGGTCTATGACGCAAAAGCAAACGTACCAGATTTCACTTTTCCTGCGTACACAAATTTCCATTCAACGGTTGTATGAACTGCTTTTGACCTTATCCAATTCATTGAATTCTGGTATATTATGAACTAATAAACCTCTATCCCTTCTGAAATTTAAAATGCTTTACCTTTGTAGCATGCCTTTTTGCTTAAGGGAAATTGCCTTGTTCCAGCTTTGTGACCATTCAGTTTTACCTTAGTTATTTTTCTTCTCCCTAACTTTATTCTATGCTATATTTCTTAATTTGCTTAAATATTAAATAATTTAAATCTTCAGAATTAATTTCTGTTGTATTTAACTATTCAATAAAAATTAAAATTTTATAAATCGTATATACTTTTGCTATGGTGATATTTCCTTTAATTTCATTGGCAGTGATATCCATTACATAATATAGGTGTAATTGAATTCTGTCAATTCATTAATAGTTCCAGTATTAATATTATTTGATTGTCTTTCCTATTTTGGGATTATTATATTTATTGACGGGGATGATTAATTTTGAAGATTTCTTTCTCTGATCTAGAATGATAAAATTGTACTTTTTCTTCTTCTATATCGGGAACATGAGGCCGTTAAAGCATTTCTATTTGAATAAGGGGCAATTAGTGGACCTGCTATAAACTCATTTTCAAGATGAAGATGAGTCTTATAGCGGAGTTAATCTTATGGTGGAGTTAGTTTTTTAGTGGAATTCGTTTTATAGTAAAGTTTTATGGTGGTGTAAATTTTGGTATGAAGTTAGTAAAATTGTATCGTCAAGCACATTTTAAGACATTTGTTTCTTCCTTTTTATTTTATCTGATGTTAAAATACCAGCTCAAATATTACCTATCACTGTTGGTTATGGAAATTTCTTTTTAATCTATGTGTTTTTTACTTCCAACCACACGCACAAGTGAAATCCTGACGGATCAGCAAGTTCTAGCAGGTGATATTTATTTGGTATGAAGACTGCAATAATTTTCGAATTTTGGTATTTAGAGCACGTGTAAGAAAAAATTAAAGTAATGTAATATCTGTTATTATATAGTTGCCTTGAACCCACGTATGTGTAATATGTATTTTTATCTAAGATCACCTGTCGTAAAATTGATTTATATATTTGTTAGAGTGTAATGTAGTAATTTTTTCCGTAATATAAAATTATTTTAATGGTCGCCGCCAAAAGAGCTACATTTGAATAACCGGATTAATCTTAATTAAGTTTAATTGATGGGAAACAGAAGTTTAATGAAATTTTTCGTCAAGTATTACCTATGGTGAACTGGTTGTTTTCTTTCAATTGTATTAAGATCATACTCGTAGTTGGATAATTGTAATTAAGTTACTTTTACAATTTTTGTTGCATTTAATTACTTTGGTTATCATAACAATCACAACTGATAATTTAATATTGATGCACTTAGCAATATATATATATATATATATATATATTTAATGCTGTAATTATAGGGTTAATTTAGGGGTAGTTTAAGTCATAGGGGTCGTAGAATAAACAAAAGAAACTTCCAAATAATGAAAGCACATAATTACAGATATTATAAGAGTAAATAGGTCACTATGCATATTGTTAGTTGAGCGCACACTGTATATAAAAGTACAAGAGATTAAACGCATATCCAAGAGTAGTTACGAGCAAAGATAAGATTTAAAAATGTAATGAAATGCATCAAAATTATATCAACGGAAAACCTATATGAATTGGCTAGATAAATATTCAACAAGTGCGTTAAATATATCATCATATACGCAGGCAAAATTATGCATTATTTGAATAAATTGTACGTGATATAAAGCATTACATTTGTTCAAAAATCAAATTTAACTAGGAAATAAACAAACACTAAATTTATTTCTGTTTAGATAAGAATAAGCAAATAACAATGAATACGTGATTTAATGAACGAAAATTACTGGGATTTCTAAATTAAATGTAATAGTATGTAAATGAATACGTGATAATTTAAGCGTTCTTTCAAGTATTTGAACTAAACAATTGGTAAAATTTCCTAGAGTACACAAGAGATAAGACAAATGGTGTCGCCCAACACGTGAAAACAACGAATAGCAAACAAAGGGGCAAAGCCTATAAATACGATAACAATTGATCAACGAGTTAGTATACATTTGAAACTGGGCTGTCACGATACTCAAAAGTGCTAAATTATTCACGTAACCAGTTAAACGAAAGTGAAATGAAAATCATTTTATAAAAGTGTAAAAATTTGTGTAAGTAAGCCGATCTATTATAGATGGCTCTGGACACGACTCTGGAGACGACCTCCTGTTAAATTAATTTTGGTGATCACTGACATGGTGAATGTTCTATTACTGTTTTGTTAATTACGGAGATAAAAACCTTTTATTGGACTAACTTATGGGATTTTGAATAACGATTTGGATAGTATTTTGACTTTGATGTCGACTTCCAAATTCGACTCTAAACATTCAGAATGGACACGAGAACTCTTGGAAGATGCAGAGAAACTACTGAACCATTACAGGTTAGATATATTGATATAATCGTTTCGTTGCTCGGTCTGTTGTTTTGCTTCCTCCCTGAACCTTTTAATTTTGTAGAAGAGGGTGGGTTTGCTGTGTTCCATTGCGTATTTGTAAACTTACTACCTCCTTAATTTTAAAAACCATTTCAATTTCTACTTATTTAAATAGACGGGTACGCTACACTTTTGTTATTGCAAAACAGTTCAGTTAGGCAGTCAACTGTGCTGCTCGTCCCTTATTTATTTTTATCATTTCAAATCAGCTCAGTTAGACAACAAACGTGACTCACCTTTTATTTTCAAAGCCTCCGTATTAATATTGCATTTCCGATTCCTTATCTAGGTATGTTACTGATAATTAGAAATTACGTAAATGTTGCTAGTAATTAGATAAAGCGTCTATATTATCTTTGAAAAATTGACATTCTATTTGGAATTTCTGTGACCACTTCTTCAGAAAACAAATTTATAAATATATCGCTTGAATGGTTTGACTATATTTCTAGCGCTAGTTGGCGGTGTTTCTTCTATGATAAATAACACATAAACCCAATCGGGCAATTACAAATGTTTACGATGCGTGCTTTTTCGTTTTACGTGACTGGTAGGTAATTAAAGTGTGATGTTCCTTTAATAGAAATTTTAATATTTCTAGCCCGGTTGGGATTTTACGTTCCATTTCTTAGGTTCCTTGAACTATTGAGTGCTTTGACGTAAAATAGAAGATCTTGCTTTGTCGTAAAGGCACATTTTGTCAAGCTGCCGTTTTGTATACAGAACAAGTTATGATCAGATGGATACCTCCATTGCAGTTGCCCGCACCTTTCACGGACTGCTTGAAGGAATACTATATTATGATGACCGAAAGCTGTTTGTTTTATTCTTTGACGGTATGTAGATTGCCTGCATTCCAGAAATGTTAAGAGGAATACTTTAGGCTATAAAATTTGTTCAATACTTTGGAGATTTGTATTGTAGATATATATTTTTGTGTACTTCTATGTTTCAGTCAGGCAGGACAAATTCGGTCTGCATCAATATTGTAAGATTTAGTATATATGTTTATGCCCTCGTGTAAATATGTTTGCTCTGCTAATACATGTTGTTATTAATTACAGTGGTTAAATGTCACTAATTTTTGTTATCCTAAATTATGCGGCAATATTTAAGGGGTATATAGTCGTGTAGTTCTTTTGTTTACAAAACACTCTCCAATTTCATTGTTACTAAATATTTAATGTTAGTACGTGAGGAGTGGAGGGTACAGATGTCTGTCCTTAAACCAGCAATTTAATATCGTTTTCTCAGCTAAATTCGTAAAAGTTACTTGTTGGAGTTATATTTTACATATATTTTGTGTTTAATTATCCTTTCAGGTACATTGTAGAAGGCGAATTGGTTGGTGTATACTTTCGTTTTGCACCATATACTCCTCCCTCATCATTCGTTTTCTTTCTCTTTTTTCCCCCGTAATTCGAGCAAACATTTCGTTACTGATTTTGCTTTTTTCTTACTTGCCCGCTTGTCTTACATGTAACAAAATCCTCTCTTATACTTAAATATTTGTAACACCCACACATTTGTATATACTGATGACTTATAATCGCTAAATGACAGTTAACCGATAAATGTACTTTTGTTTAAAGCGTAGTTATACAGAAAGCGCAGTATTGGACATATTTTTTAATAATGCATGTATTGATTCATTATCAATAACACAAAGAAATGACTTAACTTTAATCATGTTGGTAGATTAAAGTAGGTCCCAAAATGCCAGATCCTTGTTTGCCGCATAAAGTTTATCTAAACGCACGTCCGGGTTTTATTGTTCATTGGCATCATTCAGCAAATGCAGTGCAGCTTGTTTCTGACCTACGACATAGAAAAGCGGGAACACAGGTAAGGTATTTAAAAAGGGAACGGTAAGAATAGCACAGTTGACTTCACTACATTGCGTACTGACTGACACGTCGTCTGTTTAATCATTATAATGTGAATAAAGGCCGCTATACTTGCGGCCACGTCTCCAATGTTCCACCTGAAGGTACTACATTGGGCTTAACACAAAATTTAACGTGCTTCAAATGTAATCTAACTTCAAAATTAATCGATTCTAAATAAAAATCTAACAAACTGAAACAAAACTAAAAATAGGGTTGAATAATGGTATCCCTAGCGTTGACTTTGGAGTATGCGTCTGTTCAATCAGGTAACCCAAGGTAATCTGCCCGGTAATAGCGTCTATTTACACCAACTTGTAAAAACCTTTCTCACATCGCCGTTTTCATTGTTGGAGGCAATGGCGGACATTACTTCATAGCGTCTGAAAACGTTTATGCGACAAAATACATATCATAAATTAAAACTTATTCTCCTAATAGTGAATGGGAATTAAACAGCCGCATACTTCTGCGCCATAACCTACTTATACTAGCTAAATTAAAATGGGAAATGTACTCCCAATTTAGGATTGGGAATTCCTAATTTTCCCAATTTAGGATTGGGAATCTCCTAATTTTAATTTTTAAAATAAGGTCTATGACGCAAAAGCAAACGTACCAGATTTCACTTTTCCTGCGTACACAAATTTCCATTCAACGGTTGTATGAACTGCTTTTGACCTTATCCAATTCATTGAATTCTGGTATATTATGAACTAATAAACCTCTATCCCTTCTGAAATTTAAAATGCTTTACCTTTGTAGCATGCCTTTTTGCTTAAGGGAAATTGCCTTGTTCCAGCTTTGTGACCATTCAGTTTTACCTTAGTTATTTTTCTTCTCCCTAACTTTATTCTATGCTATATTTCTTAATTTGCTTAAATATTAAATAATTTAAATCTTCAGAATTAATTTCTGTTGTATTTAACTATTCAATAAAAATTAAAATTTTATAAATCGTATATACTTTTGCTATGGTGATATTTCCTTTAATTTCATTGGCAGTGATATCCATTACATAATATAGGTGTAATTGAATTCTGTCAATTCATTAATAGTTCCAGTATTAATATTATTTGATTGTCTTTCCTATCTTGGGATTATTATATTTATTGACGGGGATGATTAATTTTGAAGATTTCTTTCTCTGATCTAGAATGATAAAATTGTACTTTTTCTTCTTCTATATCGGGAACATGAGGCCGTTAAAGCATTTCTATTTGAATAAGGGGCAATTAGTGGACCTGCTATAAACTCATTTTCAAGATGAAGATGAGTCTTATAGCGGAGTTAATCTTATGGTGGAGTTAGTTTTTTAATGGAATTCGTTTTATAGTAAAGTTTTATGGTGGTGTAAATTTTGGTATGAAGTTAGTAAAATTGTATCGTCAAGCACATTTTAAGACATTTGTTTCTTCCTTTTTATTTTATCTGATGTTAAAATACCAGCTCAAATATTACCTATCACTGTTGGTTATGGAAATTTCTTTTTAATCCATGTGTTTTTTACTTCCAACCACACGCACAAGTGAAATCCTGACGGATCAGCAAATTCTAGCAGGTGATATTTATTTGGTATGAAGACTGCAATAATTTTCGAACTTTAGTAACTAGAGCACGTGTAAAAAGAAATTAAATTAAGATAATATCTGTTATTATATAGTTGCCTTGAACTCAGGAATGTGTAATATGTATTTTTATCTAAGATCACCTGTCGTAAAATTAATTTATATATTTGTTAGAGTGTAATGTAGTAATTTTTTCCGTAATATAAAATTATTTTAATGGTCGCCGCCAAAAGAACTACATTTGAATAACCGGATTAAACTTAATTAAGTTTAATTAATGGGAAACAGAAGTTTAATGAAATTTTTCGTCAAGTATTACCTATGGCGAACTGGTTATTTTCTTTCAATTGTATTAAGATCATACTCGTAGTTGGATAATTGTAATTAAGTTACTTTTACAATTTTTGTTGCATTTAATTACTTTGGTTATCATAACAATCACAACTGATAATTTAATATTGATGCACTTAGCAATATATATATATATATATATATATATATATATAAATATTTAATGCTATAATTATAGGGTTAATTTAGGGGTAGGTTAAGTCATAGGGGTCGTGGAATAAACAAAAGAAACTTTCAAATAATGAAAGCACATAATTACAGATGTTATAAGAGTAAATAGGTCACTATGCATATTGTTAGTTGAGCGCACACTGTATATAAAAGTACAAGAGATTAAACGCATATCCAAGAGTAGTTACGAGCAAAGATAAGATTTAAAAATGTAATGAAATGCATCAAAATTAAATCAACGGAAAACCTATATGAATTGGCTAGGTAAATATTCAACAAGTGCTTTAAATATATCATCATATACGCAGGCAAAATTATGCATTATTTGAATAAATTGTACGTGACACAAAGATTACATTTGATCTATCTAATAGAACTAAACAACAAATGAAGAAGATGCTGCATGCCTATTCTATGAAGGCCTCTTTTCAGAAGACAGCCGACGAGAACTTTGAGTTCAATACTTTCTGTGTCTGATGTGGGTACAAAGTGACTGTGCTGGCATAGAAAAGTAGATATACATTGTCACTTCTGCAAATAATTTGCTTTTTTCGTTTTTAATAATTATTTTTAGTTAAGAATTATTTGCAACGGTAAGCTACTTTACATAAAGGCGCGTAAGGTTAAAGTCTTACCCAATTCATCGAGTCTTGGTCTATCCAGAACAAATAATCTCTATCCCAACTGAAATCCAAAGTGTTTTACTTTGAAAGATACCTAAACCTCTGACGAGGCCTAAAAATTCATATCGTACGTTCTACCGTAACGTATTCCAACTCTGTAGCTTATTCTGGTATCATTCTCCAAACCCGTCCCGTTATGCACTCCCACTTAAATAAAATCCAAAGAAAGACTAAATCCATCCCAATCAACATCTACCACTTACCACTTACTACTTCTACAGACAAACTAGGAGATTCAATCTTAACCAAATAGTAATCTCTATAATCCGTTATCGGGTCGACTTATGGTATTCGTTAACCACTCCTCATTCTCGTCATAATTTAAGTCTAATAATCCGATTTTTCCTTCCTTACTCAACCTAAGCCTGCCGAATTTCTTCAACAGCAGCTTTATACACCTTCCTCAACATCCCATCGATAGACTTTCAATTACACACTTTGTACAACTTCGTAATTTCAAATTCAATTGATCCATTAAACTCCACGACTGAACCTTATCCTACAAAACCTACAAACCTACGCCCCATTACCAATAGGTCTTCAGTCCTAGAACTGGTTGGACGCATTTCTCCATTGCTACCTATTCTGAGCTAACCTACAGATTTCCCCAAAATTTTCACAGCCTACAGCTTTCACTATCTGTGTGCAATAGTCTAATCTAGATCTACCTATACCTCTCTTTTTCCTTTTTCTGCCTCTAATATATTACACACTATTCTCTCGTACCAATAAATTGAGAGTTATCTCCTTTAAACAATATAATTTTTAGTTTGCTTGATTTCTTGATCTAAGGATTATGTTTGTAATCTCACATTGTTTACACTTAAAGGTTGTCAAGTTCATTATGGCGGTTTTAAAATTAAGAATGATATCGTACTTACTTTGTATTCTAAATTAGTGCCATTATATGATTCATTTGTTTTGATTAATAATATATAACGTTAGCACTTATGACATCACCGTCTTTGATCGACAAAGGTTCACAAGCTATTAATGGTAATTGAGAGAATTGTAAAGCCTCTTAATGTTTCAGCAAGATAATTTTTACATACGTTACATAGAGAAAAATAATAGAAGTAATTTCAATTTACAGACTTAATTCATTCTTCTGAATTCTGCCGAGCATGATATCAAATCGTTTTATGCGAGAAAGGTGAAACACTTCGTCAAGGACATTGAGAAAGATAATAGGCAAACTTGAACATGTACAGTTAACCTTTGAATAATTAGGTATCGAAGTGATTAATGTGATTAGTCAATAGAGTTCGGAATTATATCAGGCCAGGTTAGTAAACTTTACTTTGAAGTACAATTTGTTTCTTCCAGTAGTCAACTTCATGTTGCAGGAGGCATGTTAATTAATAATACAACTTTTACCGAAGTCTCTGACGTTCCATAAGGATCTGGTTAAAACAAATAGAGTTCGGGGAGATAATTGGGTCTAGTTGTTTCCAAAGGTAACTACAGCCAAACCGTTTTCTCAGGCATTTATAATAAAACCTAGAATAACTGTAGAGTAATGAATTTTTTTTAAATTGTATAAACTTATAAACATGCACACTGTACGTACATTTTATTAGCTATAAGAATTTAGAAAGTAATTTTGTTCGCCGAAAACGTTTTCCCTTAAGATAAGTAACTTTTGATATATGTAACTTTTGTTTAAGAATGTTTATATGTGTTTGTGCTTAAAGCGTAATTTTGCAATAGAGTAAAGAGTTTCATTCACTGGCGTTTTCGGAGCTAATGTAAAGGTAATAGTTTTCAGCTTTGATATAGTAAAGGTGTTGCAATTACCTAGAGGTGATTAATAGACAGGTAATTTGGCATTTGATTTTGAGAAGTTTTCTTTCCTTTCAGCCAGCAATTTTATATAACCACTTATTGTTCTTATCATTATGATTATTTTTAATTTAGTGTATTCAATAACTCCGCGTGTGAATTTTAGACCATAATCACTTTAATAATTTTGGGTTTGGTATCTTTTTGCTATTTTTCAGGGGGTTTTCCCTAGGAATTCCCACACTTCGAGATTAGGTGACGTCTAAGATATTTTCTATCGAGCCTGATATTTCCCACACGAAGTATTCCGGGTTCCTTTTAGAACACTTACACTACCCTTCCCACTAAGTTAGTCGCCAACCATTCTTGATGGTGCAGTCAAGGTGTTCAACATACGGAGTTTAATTAGGTACTTCACCTAGTGTCTCTGTGCATTACCGGCTAGACTTTCTGGACCAATACTGGACGTAACACATGTTTTAGGTTATGATTTTATTGTTCTCATTAGGATATTAAAATGTTCTTCAGTTATCGCTTTTTTCGATTTTATGCATTCTTTCAGCGTTTCGTGGGAGAAATTTCTGTATCGAAAAACCTTCCACTTATAGATTCCAATCATCCTATGACAACAGTCTGAGGGTAAAGTTCGTTTTAAATGTAATTAAATGAATATTATTTAATTAAGCTTAAAATAAGGTTAAATAATACTGTCGGGTTACATAAGCAGTGCAAAAATTGAGTTTTTTTTTTGTTCAAAACGATAACGTCAGATTACCATTGGTCACATAATGACAAATAATTAGTTAATTATGACTTCATAGGTAAGATTTGAACAATAATTGGTCTTCTTAATCTTCTTTGGGAATTAAACCACTCATAGTTTTTAAATTCATCTTTATTTACGTTTACCACAACAAACATACAGGGAGTATTTAATAATTGGTCTATTCCCTGAAAGACTTTTGTCTGTGTCTAAGATAATAAAAGTCTATTTGCTAGCTCTGGCTTTTACTCGAGTGTTAGAGCGATGAGCAGAAGGATTCACTGTAAAACAAACACGTAAAGAAATTAAAATTAGGCGCCACTACACCCGTTTAAACACTAGTTGTTATGACCCTAGGGCGTGGTGTAGGAACCCTATGGTAAGTATACCTAATAACAAAAGTTTGACTATGAACAGAGTATGCCTGAAATCAAAACAAGTTAGTTTAGTATAATATAAATGGAGACAGTTTGTGTGTCAAAATAATAATAAAATAGATAGCGATATTCAGATGAACTTCTGAAGGTTTCAAGATTTTTCGATAAACACTCTTGTACATCAAGATCACCTCAATAAAAGATATGTACTCGCATAAAACATTAACTAATAAGTTTCATTATTGAAGAAAAAAATAAACAAGTCTATAATGTGTACATATTACTGAATTAATTTGAATCTAGTTTCGGTCTGTTTAAACAAACAATTACAACAATTAAATTCAATAAGTCCAAAGTGTTAAAACTTTAACCTAACAAAAGAGTTATCTTTTACATTGCATGATAAAAGACAAAATATTTAATAATTACTTTTAAATCATGCCCAAATCTTAGATCTTTAAATTATTAACAGAATTTATAGCGATTCAAATATAAAAGTCGGATGTCTTTTTTTACAAGATTACATTTGAGTTTTTAAAATAAAAATCTTACTTAAAATTTTATTTTCCACGATACTTTCTAATGTAAAAATATAACTAATATTAAGGATGCCTCTAACTTTAGGCAAAATACTCTAATATTTACATTTAAGAATCAAATTTGTAGCATAAGAAGACAAAAGTTGCCGAGTATCATATAGTTACTCTCTAGAAACAAGTACTAAAATCTCATTACATTTAATATAGTGTTTATGATGGTTCCGGTTCTAGAATATTTTAAATAGAGTATGTATTACGCATATATACAAGATTCTCGAGAACAAATGTCCAACCAAAGGAAACCTCTAGTGATAATTAAACGTTTTGCAGATGCAATTCGAACAAACAAAGTAGCAGATTTGACTCACCCGTCGATTGAAGAAATATTGTTAGCAAACCAAAAATAAGTAAAATCTACGTGCTCTACGGACATCAGGGCTTCGAGGTGAGCTTCATAAAAATCAAACATAAGTTCTTAATTCATCCCTATAATTTTCAACATAAATTACTGATGATTACTTCACATAAAATAACAACTACATGATGCTTAAGTAGATAAACCCAATATATGGTTAATTTTAAATTATGAAAAACTTTAATAATATAAATCCATGATAATGTTACTTTTAAAAATTTTAGTCCTTAAATGCGCCGTAAAAAGATATTAAATAAAATTGTGTATTTATTTTGTACGAACTATTGGTTAGAATGGAAAGTTAAACTTTCTATAGGTTATTCATCCTATCTGCTACAAAATCTTAAGGCTATTCCCAAGTCATGCTTCAAGATTAAGAATATCATGTTTACTAGTTTAATACCTGAACACGACTGACCTCATTACGTGTCCCCTGATTCATTCAACGATAAGATACGTACGTTAAAGCAAGTTTTTAAAGATCCGTAAGAAATATGGCTCAAAATATTAGTGTTATATATTGTATAATATCAAACCCTACATGTACTTATTCTATAAACAAACTTCAATACTAATATGGATAGACCGTAATATTGCATAATAGACAGGAGTTTTTTGAAAATGCTGCAACACGTACAACAACGCTTACCTACTAATCGTGTTTTGACCGCAAACTACATTTGTTTAGTAAAATTGATCATCGTAAATATTTTTATTAGGTAAGATCAAAACTTGCAGGCAAATATGTAATAGTAATAGTGTTTATTGAGAATAAAAGGTTGGAACTGTCCCGCAAATACGTCAATCGGTCTTGTATACATACTCCTACCCTTCCCTCTTAAAATCGACTACCTCATTCTTCTACGAACTCTTTGTTTTGCCTTCTCGCTGCAAAACTACCTGATTTCCTAGTGGCAGTTAGCACAGGTGGTTAAGGGGAAGAAGATCATCTTCTTGTTGTCTACAATACCCGAACTGTGGACAACGCCATAGTCTCATATACTTCTTACATTCTATTGTACAGTAAAAAGTGGTTTCCTCGTGCCTTTCGCACATTTGATACCTATAATCTGTTTCGATCCGCAAAGGAGTAAGATGTCTTTGTTGGCTGCAGTGGCGAATAAGGTGGTCCACCAACAGATTGTGTTTTCTTATTTTTATTCGATAAACAGGCCGTCCTTTATTTATCCTTGACTATCTGCAGCATTTTTTTTTGCTATACCCTTTCTATGTCTTGCACCCATAATTTTAATTCGGACACCATTAATTTTCGTGTTAGACAATGCATGTGCCAGGCCTTAAGAAAGAGGTATCTGCACCAGCATAGCTAACCCGTCAGCTTCCTCGTTCCCATACACACTGTTGTATTCTGGGACCTGAAAAAGATGTACTCCTTTCTGAGTAACTAATTGTCACAGTGTGTCCTTGCACTCCTAAACCAATGGACACCTGGAAAAACAAATTGTTCGGAGTGCTGCTTGACCATCTGAATAGATGAAAACCCTCCCTCTTCTTATTTTTCTATTCCCTGGTTTTAAGCCACCTTCGGTATATCGTATAGCCTCTGCCTGGAAGAAATAGAATAACGATCATGGGTATACCTCAGAGTCAGGAAATCATGAATCCGCATGCGTGACTCATTGATATAACACATAACTAAGTCCTGAGAGAAGGACTTCTTGCTCCAGTTTTTCTCTCGAGAAGACCACGCACCTGTTACATAATACAAGAGGTAACATTTATTTAGATAACTGTTAGACAGAGTTAAATCTTTTGGTTTCGGGATCCGTGCAGAGTAACCTCTTTAGGTGCAAAATAACCCTACATTACGGTATGTAAAGACAATTAAAGAACATTCTCACTTTAATTGTGTTATACTTGTGTTAAAACAAAGAATTTATGGTATATTAACTAAGCTAGATTTATTTAGAACTTATGTCCCACCACAAACATTTTTAATTATAAAAATCCCCTTGCATGGCTTGCATAAAGATACAAAGTTCACAGAGAAAAAACATACATTATTCTAGAAGCGATCAAAACTAATTTTCAGTTCACTTTGCGCTAGTATGCTAATTAGAAATATAGGATGTATAGCTGGCAGCAAAAAGGGCATTCATATAGTTTTACTTTTTAAATAAAAACAAGGCAAGGGTCAGTTCGGCTTATTCAACGAGCATGGAAAAAAGTTTAGTTCACTCCACGTTTATACGTTTGAAGTTCCGGTTAGGAAATAAGCGGAAATGAGTAGCAAATGAGAATTTTTCCTTCTTTAGGTTAGGTAGACAAATTCTTGAAACATTTTGAATAAAATTTTATCGTAACTATACGAATGAATATCCATCATCCCCTTTAAATCGTCGAGTTGGAACGTTGATACCAGCCTAAATTAGCACAGATGTCTTAGATAATCGAACTTGAAACGCAAGTCACTGTAATGTCATCAAGATCGTCAAAGAAAATATAACCCTACAATTATTCAGCAATTTTTGTTGGGCTTCAAGGTTAATAAGTTGCTGGAGCTATTTTGAATTTGAAGGTGTTGTTATAAGTAATATGAATGCTAATAATAGTAAGGGTGGAATGAGGTTAAAGGTTGGTGTCTATAAGCAAGATTGCATGCATTGCCTTTTACGGTTGAGAAACCAACGCTTGATGAGGTCGACCCACCACACCCGTCTAAGAATAATTATCCTTTATCAATCATTGCTATTAGTAGCTTACTGAACCTATTATTAAACGCCCGAGTGCATGAATTATTAGGGGATGAATGGCTTCAAAAATTGAATAAATGTACAAACAATGAGTTTTCTTAACCTCATCAGTTTTTATTGTAAGCCAAAAACTGGTTAATAATATAGATCAACATTTTGTAATGCTTACCAAACTTATCAAGAGTTTGATCTTTCGTGCGAAATCGGGTTTTGAACTGTTCCTTAATATCGATGACTTCCTACAATTTTCAGCTGAATTAAATCGCTCCGATTGACTTAAAATAAAAATACCTAATATCTCGACAAAAATCAAGGTTTTTTTTCTAGACTTTTTGGGTATTTAGAACAATTTGTTTTATTCAAAATTAATGCATTAGATAAATTTGAATTTCCATTATTAAAACAATTAAAAATGCTCGCTCTTTCAAAATAGTGAAGAAAAGGGTCTCTTATATTTTGGGTTGAAATTTTTAGAGTTCTGTTACGTTCCTTTTCGTTCTTGTAGATTTTTCTGCCTCTTTGATTTAAAAACCATTTCAGTTTCGACTTATTTAAATACACGGGCCCCGTACACTTCATCATTTCAAGTGTGTAATAGCTCAGTTAAACAGACAACTTCGCTAGTGCTCTTATTTAATTTACGAGTTCGCATTTGATATATTGTACTTTCTGGTTGCTTACCCAAGTGTGTGCTTGAAATCATCTGAATCTGGCTATTTAAATAAAATTGAAAATCGGTTTTTGAATCTACTGCCACTATATTTCCGAGCGTTGATTTTGCAATAAAGATTTCTACTAATACGTTCTTTATAAAGTACACTTTGCGTTACCATACTGTAGCTACTTTTTAGCCCGTACTTAAGATGTTAGAAGATCTTTCGCTAGCTCTGGACTTTACTCCAGCGATAGAGCGACGAGCAGAAAGGTTTACTGTAAAACTAAGATGTAAAAGAATTAAAGTTGGGCACCACTAGATCCTTTTAAATACTAGTCGTTAATGGCTCTAGAGATGACGTCAAACCCTAAAGCAAATATCCCTAATAACAAAGAATTAACTATGAACAGGGTAAAGGTGAAATAAGAACAAGTTCATCAGCATTAGGTCTTTAGTCCTGGAACTGGTTAGATTCGTACCCTCATTCTTTCCTATTCCGAACTAATCTACACGTTTCCCTAAAATTTGCACAGTCTGCATCTATCACTATCTGCGTGCAAAAGTCTGATATCGGTCTACCTCTCTTTTCCTATCTCTGCTTGTAATATATCCTTTACTATTCCCCAAAAATGCCTTAGAACGTATGCTGTCCTTCTATTTCTCCTATTTATTTTTTTTTGTTTTACACAGATATCTTTATTTCCCCTATTTGATATTAACTTTGTCTGTCCATGATATCATCTTCATATATCCGAAGCACAACATTTCAGAAGGCTTCTATCTCTTTCTGTCTGCTTTTCCTACTGCCCCTATTTCATAGACGTACTGTGCTATGCTCCACACATATGCTTTCAACAATTTTCTTCCTGTTTCTATGCTTGTTGTCTTTGAATACAGCCGCTGTTCTTTCTTGTTAGATGCAGTTCGATCCCCTTCTATTGTTTTACAATTACATACCATATTTCCCCGATATTCAGTGGTATGTGAAAGGTGAGGCGACTCCGTGGAGTAGTGGTATGTGTGTGACTACTACGCCCAAGGTCCCAGGTTTGAATCCCGACAATGTTAGGCAAGCACTTTTCACAAAAATACGCCCTCGTTCGGATGAGAGGAAAATGGAGGTTCCGTGTGTGAGTGTTGTCGCGCACTTTAAAAATCCCCACCTTCTTGGGACAGCAAGGGTTCGGCAAAATTCAAAATCTTGCAGGTTAAAAAAAATTCGCTTCCTGGCCAATACCTTCGAGTGGATCATCGGAAAATCACATGTAAGGAATGTGAAAGACGGTTAGGCGGCTCCGTCGCTTAGTTGGTATGCGTGTGACTACTACGCCCAAGGTCCCGGGTTCGAATCCCGACACGGTCCGCTTGAAAAATGTTAGGCGAGCATTTTTCCTAAAATTAACTCTTGTTATTATGAGAGTTAAACTGGAGGTCCCGTGTGTAAGTGTTGTCACGCACGTTAAAGATCCCTACCTTGGTTGCAACAGCAAGGGTTCGATAAAATTCAAAATTTCTAGGTAAATAAAACTTGCTTCCTGGCTAATGTAGTACCTTCGGGTGGAGCATTAGAAAATCAAAAGTAAGGGCCATGACTACACCCACGATTTACAGTAGACAATTTTTTTTCACTACACTCCGTGTAGGGGTACGTGAAGAGGGTTAGGCAGCCTGTGGCTGCCAAGATTTCCTGACACTTAAACATTTGCCTAATTATTAGTTTTCCCGTAAATCCTTTCGCACAATTAACATTATTCGAGAATATTGCACAACCAATATCTGTAGTTGCTTACAATAATGACCATGTTTAAGTCTACTTACTTTTTTGTCATTAGTTTTTTATCTTGGGACTGGTTGGATGCGTACCTCCATTGATTTCTATTCTAAGCTAGCGTACACATTTCCCGGAAATTCCCACAGCCTACATCTTTCACTATATGTGCTCAATCGTCTAACCTAGGTCCACCTCCACTTTTCTTTTAACCATCTCTGCTTCTAATATATTCCACACTACTCTCTCATGTTTTAGTATGTGGCCTATCATCCTTTTTCTCCTTTTTTTTCTGTTTTCCACATATTTCTTTCTTCCCCTACCATTTTCAGTACCTCTTTGTTCTTAACTTAGTCTTTCCGCGATATCTGCATCATACGTCTGTAGCACCACATTTCAAGGGCTTCCACCCTTTTCTTGTCCGCTTCACCTACTGTCCAGGTTTCACAGCCGTACAGTGTTGTGTTCCACACATATGTTTTAAGCAATCCTTTCTTTGTTCCTATGTTTGTTGTGTTTGAACACAGTAGTAGCGTTTCTTGTTAAAAGTAGCATGACCTTGTGCTAATCTTTGTTTTATATCTTCTGCGCTTTTCCTATCTTGCGTTGTTTGGCTTCCTAGATAGCAGAAATCCTTTACCTCTTCTAACTGCTCGTTACCTGTTTTAAATCTTGTTTTTGATTTATGTTCTCCTCCTTTGCATACTAATACTTTAGTTCAATGTACAAGTTAAACATTAATGAAAATAAGGCGTACCCCTGTCTCACCCCTTTCCTAATATTTACTTCTCTACGTTCCTGCTCTAATTCTATTACCGCTGTTTTCTCTTTGTATACGCTATGAACTATCCGTCTATCCCTAAAACTCATTCCAATCTTATTGAGTATTTCGAACACTTTTTTCCCTTTTACATAATCGAATGTTTTTTCCAGATCTACAAACCCTATATACACGTTTTCCCCTTTTTCTATCGTTTTTTCCATTATCACCCTTGGAGTTAAAATAGAATAGCCTCCCGTGTTCCCCTGTTTCGCCTAAACGCAACTTGATTTTCTTCTAGTATTTCTGCAGCTCGTTTTCCATTCGTCTTTGCACAATTCTAGTTAGTATTTTTGACACGTGTGCTGTCAAACCTATTGTTCGAAAATTTTCACATCTATTCGCGATTCTTTTTTTTGGTATAGTTACTATGATGTTACGTTTAGGTATGTTGTCGGTCTCGTACATTCAGCTTACAAGTTGAAAGAGACATTCTGTTACTGCTTTCCCAGCAGCTTTTAGAGTTTCTGCTTGCACCTTATCTGTAATCGGCGCCTTACCATTTTTCAGATCCTTTATTACAAATCTCTAAGTATAGGGTATCCCAAGTCATCATTTTCAATGTCTAATTCCTGTTCTAATGCTCTTAGTTCCTCTACTGCATATAAGTTTCCTATATATTCTTGCCATCTTTACATTTTCTATAATGTCGTTTCCTCCCGCGTCCCTTATATTTTTGGTATATGGTTTTTTAACCCTAAAATTCATTCTATTAAGTTTGTATGCTTTGTCAGTTTTTCCTATTTCCATCTTAGTTTGTACCTCTTTGCACGTTTTATCAATCCATTGTTCTTTAGCTTTCCTGCATTTGCGAATAATTTCCCATTTTATGTCTTTGTATCTCTGTTTTACTGTTACGTTTGATCTGTTTTTGTATTTTCGTCTTTCTTCTATTAAATTCAGGATATCCTTTCTTATCCATGGTTTCTTTTTTTGGGTGCATATTCCAGAATATCCCTAACCGTCATGTCTAAGCTGAATTTAATGTTATTTCACTCTGTTTGTATTTCCTTAGTATCAGAAGTTTTCCCGATATCTCTGAGCAATTCATTTGACTTTTTTTCAAATCCTTCGTGAATATCTTTATCTTTTAGTTTCTGAAAAAGAAAGTGTCTTTTTCCGTTTATTTTCTTCAAATTTTTTAATTTAAAAGTGTCCTTCATAACTACGATGTTGTGGTTAGTGTATCTTCTTCTGGGTAGCTTCTACAGTCTTTTATTTGATTTCTAAACCGTTGTCTAACAAAAATGTAATCTATTCGTAATCTTCACATATCTTTTAGCATCTTCCACGTATATCGTCTTCTAGCATGATATTGAAATAATGTATTTGTGCGGGTTAAATTTTTCTTGTCGCAAAATTCTACCAGCCTATTTCCTCTATCGTTTCTCGTCCCTACACCAAATAGACCTACGAGGGACACTATTTATGTATTGAGAATAGAAAGAATAAACAAATAAATTTGATCAAAATTCTTTTATTGCTTTTCAAAATAATCGCCTTTAAGATCTTTACACTTTTGCATGCGAATGAACCACCCTTCAAAGTACTTTGTCCAGTCAGAAGATGGTAGCTCTAAAACATGCGTTTTGAAGGCCTCAGCCGCTTCTTCGGGCGATGAAAATCGTTGTCCACGCAGATTATCTTTAATTATTGGAAACAAGAAGACGTCATTGGGTGCCAAGTCGGGGTTGTAAGGCGGCTGACCTATCAATTCGATCTTTTGTGTGTCCAACTACTCGTTTGTTGCATGTGATGTGTGTGAGCTCGCATTGTCATAATGCAAAATGATTCATCGTTTTGGGTTGGTTTCTCTCAATTTACCGAAAACTTCAGGCAAAAAAATGGTCGCATACTACGCTGAATTAACGGTTTTTTGATTTTCGAGAGCCACAGTTGCCACAGGACCGGTTTTCGTGAAGACAAACGCCACCATTTGCTTCTTAACGCTTCGAGAACGAACAACTTTTGTTAGCTTTGCTTCACATTTAAACACCCAAACTGCCCACTGGCCTTTTCTTTTTGGCTCATACTCATAAATTCACGACTCGTCACCTGTGACGATGTTGTATACCGCTTTGGATGCACCACAGTTGTATTTTGAAATCATTTTATAACACCAATCGAGGCGAGCATTTTTTTGAGCATGTCAACAAATGTGGAATTCAACTCACACACAGCTTCCGAAAACACAAATGTTCGTACAAAATCTTATGTATGCTAGTCATACCAATGCTTAAACATCTCTCGATTTCTTCAACTAGTTTTCGCACAGCATCCATATTTTCCGGCACAACGACCTATTTTGGACGCCTTCTTTAACTTCATCCGTGAGCGAACAACGTCCACGTTTGAATTCAGTGTACCAGCGATATACAGTGGCTGTGGATGGCGCTTTATCGCCAAAAGTTGAATTCAGTTGATTGATGCATTGTTCTTGAGTTAAACCTTGTCGAAAGTCATAATAAATCATAGCTCGAAAATTTTCGCGAGTTAATTCCATATTTTGGCTGAGACGAAATTTTAAACACAAATAGTGCTTGCACGTCAAAACGTCCCGAGTACCTAGAACCTCAAAAATGTCAAACTTTACGATGGCAATTTCAGATTTCACCTGGCAATATCAGTACTGCCAGTTCTCAATACATAAATAGTGTCCCTCGTACTACCGCTCCTTCCCTAGCCTCACCTACCATTGCATTAAAATCCCCCGTAATTATTAAATTTTCATGTCTTTTTACGTATCTTAATACGTATCTTAGTATATCTTCGATATTTTTGTAGATCGCTTTTATGTAAGTAATTTTCTACACAATGTCCTATCTTTTTTCGCATAACTATCCCCACACCCGAATTTCCTTCTTCTGATTCTGTATAAATTACCCCAAAGTCTCCACTCCAAAAATCCTTCGCCTCTAGCCACCATATTTATCTTTTAGTTTCCCAAAGTCAAGTGCCTACTTCCGTTTCTTTTTTTTTAAATTTTTTAATTTAAGTGCGGCCTTCTTAATTGCGATGTTGTGGTCAGTCTTTATATCGGTAGCTTCTTCAGTCTTTTACTTGATTCCCAAACCGTTGTTTAACAAGAATGTAATGTATTTGATATCTTCCTATATCTCCTGGCATCTTCCACGTATATTGCCTTCTAGCGTGATGTTGAAATAATGTGTTTATGATGATTAAATTGTTCTTGTCGCAAAATTCTATCAGCATATTTCCCCTAAACCAAGTAAACCTACTACCGCTCCTTCCCTACCCTCACCTACCATTGCATTAAAATCCCCTGTAATTATTAAATTTTCATGTCCTTTTACGTATCTTAATATGTCTTCGATATCTTTGTAGATCGCTTCTACTTCTTCGTCACTGTAGCTAGAGGTGGGCATGTATACTTGTATTATGACTGTGTTAACCGGTTTAGATTCTAATCTAACCACGAGTATTCTTTCGTTCTTTTGTAAGTAATTTTCTACACAGTATCCTATATTTTTTCGCATAACTATCCCCACACTCCAATTTTCTTCCTCTGCTCCTGTATGAATTACCCTTATGTTTCCACTCCAAAATATCCCGCCTCTGGCCACCATAACTTCACTGATCTCTACTATGTCTAGTGCTAACCTATCTATTTCAATTTTCAGGTTCTCTAGCTTACTACTTGTTTTATACTTCTAATATTCCACGCTTCGACTCGCAAAATGTTCCCGACTCTTATTCTGAACTTTCCGATCGCATCCTCCGGAGTAGTCCTCTTTCGGAGATCCGAATGAGGACCTATTTTAACTTCGGAATCTTTTGCCCCAGAAAATGCTATCATGTTTATTACAATTTAAGTACGCTGTGTACTGGTATACAGAACATGAGTGGTGCGAACATATGTTGTGATTTAAGAGTCGTAGCACTTTTGTTAGCAATGAAATTGAATTACACCAAGTACTGCTGTTTCCTCTGCGAATGGAACAACAAAGCAAAGGATAAACACAACTTTGTACAGTATTAATTAGAAAATGCTAGAAGGCCTGGCGACTTGAGAAAAAATGTTACAGATTCTCCTTTCGTTCATACAAAGAAAGTTTTGCTACCATCTCTGCACATAAAACTAGGACTGATGAAAAACTTTGCCAAAGCTTTACATAAAGTTGGTGAAGGATTCCAATATCTGAGAGATAAGTTTCCTAGACTAAATGAAGCAAAAATAAAAGAAAGGATTTTTATTAGGCCTCAAATTCTTCACATCATAAAGGACAGTGTAATCGATTTAAAAGTGACCGAAATCGAGGCTGCTGTATGGGTAGCATTTAAAGAGGTGTCTTCCAGTTTTTGAAAATACGAAAAAATCACCAATAAATTGCGAATTTTTTAATTCTCACATACATATGGGTTGCAACATGTCTTTGAAGATTCACTTTCTCCACTCGTATTCGGACTTTTTTACCTCCAATCTGGAGTTTGTGAGTGAAAAACACAGTAAAAGGGTGGACATTATATATTGTGAAAACCGATACCAATGGAAGTGAAACCCCACAATTGTCGCACCTAATCAGGGATGCTCCAAAGGTACCCTACAAACAAAAATCATAATAAAATACATTTTGAGATTCGGTAGTGACATAGTATGCATAATTTGTGTTACATAATAAAACATTCCATTATAAAAATACGAATGACTGTTGACCGGAGCGTGATAGAAAAATTCGTAGTCGGCGAGACAAATCGCGTAAAAAAATACCCACCGTGCATTAGGAAACAAAACAATTACAATTTGTTGTTCAGGGGAATTAAATAGCCGTTTTGCTACTAGTCAAAGTAGCTTACACAAACATGAAGCTGAGTTATTAACCAAGTGTTAAGAGTTCATACAAGCAAGTAGAACATACACAACAGTTCAGCTAATCGCATCTTTATCAACAACCACGTAATCTGAAATCACGAGAGGAGAATTCCTCTCGTCCTAGTTAGAAATTAAGAAATGATTAATCCTCGCGCATCAGCAACAATGTAGAGATTAGCTTTAAGAATTTTAAGCAAGTAGGGTACAAAAGCCGCTCAACAGGGATCAGAATACTGCTATAAGCTGCGATTCAATAAAAATTGTGATCAATCTATTGTAAGATTTTAAAGTTCCTACATGTCTTTTATTTAGAGATACAGGTGTCCATCGATCTGTGTATTCTTAACCTCTTCAGACTCAAATTCAAGGGTTATTTAAAAATAGTGGCAGGACAGAAATTAGAACCATTTATGCTTGAGAAACAATTTCTAGCAGGTTCAGAAGTAAAGTAAGTTTATGGCGTGAAGAAAAACATTGGAAACCTCTTGTTTCAGTCATTCCTTTTCTTTAAATAAAGCTTCGATAAGAAGAATCTGAGGATGCAGATTGCAGAGAATTATCGCAGTGAATCGTTCAATAATTATAGGGGACATAAGAGAGAAACCACTTGAGGAAATCTCAATGCTATAAAATTCATGTTCGCAAGCTTTTATAGCATCGATCCGCGTGAGATATCTACTGTCTTTAGGTAAAGCTTTTTCAACCACCATATCTCCTTCAAACGAAAGATGAGAGGGATAGGGTTTCCTTCCTACCACCTTCCGTTGTATCCGTGTTATTCACTCGAAACACTACAATTTACATAATCTTCTACCTCACATGTCGCTTGTTACTTAAAGGTGACATCACGTAAATGTAATTTATTACCTTCGCTTAATTGTTGTGTTAAATTGTGGGTTTTGTATGAGTTGTTGTATACGTTATGTCAAAATTCATGGTTGAAAAAATAATATTATGTACTGTTATAATGGATATGAATATTACCAGTTGAAAGGAAAGTTGTAATTGCTCATCATGGTCCAGTTAGGTATAACAACGGAAATAAATGTTCAATCACCTTTACACATCAATAAGCCAAGTTGCTAAATTTTCGGTGATTGTATTTATTTATTTGTTGCTTTTGCTCGTCCAATTTTTGACGGTGTCTGCTCACAACGACGACAACCTGATTCAAAAGTTATTCCAAGTGGAAGTTTAGAGTTTTGTTCAACACTTGTTTTAAGAAATATATAGATGTGTGTATACTAGAATTCCGCACGTGGATTTTTGATGATACTTTGATAAACTCATACACTTCAGTTGGATCTGCTTTATAGTTGGTGATCCTTAGGCCAACGCCCCATCTTGATTGCCAATCTAAGTAGTTGCATTATACAAAATTATTGTAAATATAAGATAATAAAATACTAATAACTGCTAAAACAAAGAAAATTTTCGGCAAATCAAAGAAAACATTATATAAAACAAAATTTAAAATCATAACCAGTAAGTAAATCAGTAGAGGATGGAGCCGATACTGGTGCGAATCCACCTTATGGAATCCACCTATAGAATCCACCGAATCCACCCAATCTACCGAATCTACCGCGCCACCGATCTAACCTAGGTAAGAGTTTTCTTCGACTAACCACTTTCGCCTGATCTAGAATTTTTAGGAATTTTTTAGTTAGCATCACTCCCCAAGGAGCTACCCTCATTTTAAGATTTTTTACCAGCAGTATTTCTGCCCGTTCTTATAACTTTTTTAGCCATGCGATACATCAAATTAGTCTAAAATTTTATGCAGAATCCGAATCTGTAAATAAATTTTAAATAGGACCACCCCTTACAAATTTACACCTTGTTAAAGCCTCGTACTTTTAAATTTTTTGTTTATTCAATTTTAATTTTGTTTATTTAATTTTAACTCGATCTTTAAATCCTTTTTGATCACCCGAGATATGCGCTTTAACGCGGAATTTTCCGACTACCCCCACCTTAACACAAACCCTCCATACAAATTTTTAGCTAATGTATTTATAGAAATGTTATAACGTGATCTAAAATTTACAGCAATATGCAAATCATTTAATTATTTTAAGAATAACATCAAAACTTTGAAAACAACTTAAAACATTTTTAATTCTTTTCTGCAGGATAATTTTAAGAAACCTAATGATTTTCAAAATAAAATCAACTCTAAAAAGCGCGAAAGACAACCAATTACTTGCATATTTTTCTCAATACCTTAAAAATCAATTTAAACCTCTTGAAAGGGAATACCAAACTTGTCTACAGGATACTTACTAATAAAGCAATTTAATTTTAAATAATTCCTACGTCATATTTTTAGAAATGGCAGGTTTGAATATTTTCTAAATGAATCACCAAGCGAAAGTATAGGCTTAGCGGCATTAAAATTAACCAATTGTTTCTCATTTTACGAGCGCGGTTAATTATAGATTAAAATTTATTTTGCTCTAAATAACGAAATCGAATACTTGACTAGATTCAATGATTCACTCATTGCTGACTCATTCGTTTGAACAATTTGTATATCATGTGTTAAACGCACTTATAAACCTATTAACGTTGTTCACTAACATAGGAATATTTATTCATACGAGGTCAGTTTTGTAAATAGTTTGAAAGTGAACTTGGGTATTCCTACGAGATGTTTAATTGTATTTACCGGAACTAAAAATTTCCGTTGACATTACTGCTCATTTTGAAAAAATTTCCGTACAACTTTCCAAACTATTAACCACATATTTGGTGACGCTAAAAGAAATGCAGTTATCGGTTACACCACTTTAAATCTAAGAATAAAAAAACAAGATAGTTTAATACGTCTATTAATAATTTTTGCTAATGTTGGCGATACAAATAAGTAAAACACATTTAATCAAGAAATATTATGTTTCTAATAAAATATATGCATGTATTGATAACATCTATAAACCGCTGTGGTAACCAGAGTCTGACGAATCTTGGATAGCCCAATCTCTAAACATTTGCGCAAGCGATTGCCTCGCAGTCGCATCTTCTAAGTATTGGATGGGGTAGCATTTAATAATTTCCAACACCGTCAAGTAATTTAAATTGCTACAATCATTAGACAGAGAAATACTGGTACAGCTCTCTTCCTCTAATAACGTTTGAACCCTTTCTTCGTCCGTCGTATTTCCGCATACATTTTTATATCACCTTCAAATTTTTCGTAAAATTTTGAAAAGGTGGGGTTAGTCGGGAAATTCCGCGTTAAAGCGCATATTTTAGGTGACCAAAAAGGATTTAAAGATTGAGTTAAAATTAAATAAACAGAAACAAGTTAAAATTAAATAGACAAAAAATGTAAAGGTACGAGGCTTTAACAGAGTGTAACTTTGCAAGGGGTGGTCCGATTTAAAATCTATTTACAGATTCGGATTCTGCGTAAAATTGTAGACTAACTGGATGTGTCGTATGGCTAGAAAAGTTACAAAGACGGGCAGAAATCCTTGCTGGTAAAAAATCTTAAAATGAGAGTAGCTCCCTGGAGAGTAACGCTATCTAAAAAATTCTTAGAAATTAAGGTAGCTGAGAAAAAACTAATATTAGTTGATACCAAACAAGATATATTTATCTGGAAAGATAAGCTAGGAAGGCAGGAGGAAATGAGTGAGGAAATTTCTAAAATTAGTCTATGCGTTTTATTAGGTTTCTTAAAATTATCCAGCAGAAAACTTTTGTAAGGGTGGTTTGATTTAAACAATTCCAGCAGATTTGGATTCTGCGTAAAATTCTAGATCAGGCTAAAGTGGTTAGTCGAAGAAAACTCTTACCTAGGTTAGATCGGTGGCGCGGTGGCGTAGTGGATTTGGTGAATTGGGTGGATTCAGTGGATTCTATAGGTAGATACCATAAGGTGGATTTGCACCAGGATTGGCTCCATCTTCTACTTAAATCATCTATAAGAAAAGAAAAAAATTAATCTACATATACATAAATCATACAACGACCTTTAACAGTACAGAATGCAGATTGTAAAATAAAGATGTATTAACTTTATTTACAAACAAATAAATACAAAAATAAAGGAAAAAAGAATAAGCTATCAGCCCGCCTTAATTAAATATTAAAGTATAATTTATGCAAATTTCTATATATAAATTTTAAAGTATAACACTTATAGTTCGGTTCTCTTAGGCTCCGGTTTCCTTACATTGCTGAATATCGCTGCTTCCGAAAACGGCATCCCACAACATATAACCATTTCAGTTGATTCCCGGTACTAAAGTGATCAATTTTGGTTCGCATAAATCACTTTCACCGTTACAACACTTATTCTTATATCTGCACAGGATGGGCTCATTCAAATTGGTTGATGTCCTACAACTAATGGAAACCTTGACACTATAATGCGTGTTCAAAGTACATTCTCGACAACTATAAATCCCGTGAGTAACCTAACGTATTTATACATATTATAGCTAATAATGTAACCAATAATTTATTACATACACGGACCGGATTCAGCAAATCATGGGAATTACTTTTACTTTTAAACTAAATACAGCAATGATAATGAATAAAAGCAATGGAAACAGGTTATCTAATAATTGAAGTGACATAATTCACTTAACATGCAACAAAGCAAAATTCTGAAGAGGTTGTTTGGTGAGCGTGGATTAGCTCATCTCCTCTACTTCTTCGTCATCTACGTGCTATGCATATTGTTTTGATTTATGGTGTCAATTGGACTTGTGTCTGTGGTTGTTGTGCGTTTAGTGCGTTATTATCTGAAGCCTACATTTGATTTTCCAATGCTCCACCCGAAGGTACTACATTGGCCAGGAAGCGAGTTTTTTTTTACCTGGAAATTTTGCATTTTGCCGAACCCTTGCAGTTCCAAGATGATAAGAATCTTAAACGTGCGTGATAACATTCGACGACGGGACCAATATTTTACCTTTCGTCCTAACGAGGACGTAGTTTTGTGAAAAATGCTCGCCTAACATTTTTCAAGCGGACCGTGTCAAGATTTGAAACCGAGACCTTGGGTATAGTACACAACGGAGCCGCCTATTGTCTGAACCTCTACATGTGATTTTTCAATAGTTTGCCTGAGCTGTACATGTGATTTTCCAATGCTCCACCCGAAGCTACTACATTGGCCAGGAAGCGAGTTTTTTTTACCTACAAAATTTTGAATTTTGCCGAACCTATGCTGTTCCAAGCAAGGTAGGAATCTTTAACGTGCGTGACCTCACTCACACACGGGACCTCCATTTTACCTCTTATCCGAACGAGGGTGTATTTTTGTAAAAAATGCTCGCCTACATTTTTCAAGCGGACCGTGTCGGGATTCGAACCCGGGACCTTGGGCGTAGTATTCACGTACATTCCACTACGCCACGGAGCCGCCGGTTTGTCTGAGCCGTGCATTTATATTTCCAATGCTCCACCAGAAGGTACTACATTGGCCAGAAGGCGAGTTTTTTGTTGCCTGGAAATTTAGAATTTTGCCGAACCCTTGTCGTTCCAGGCAAGGTAGGGATCTTTAACGTGCGTGACAACACTCACATACGGGACCTCCGTTTAAGCTCTCATTCGAACGAGGGCGTAGTTTTTGTGAAAAATGCTCACCTGCTATTTTTCAAGCAGTCGACCGTGTCGGGATTTGAACCCAGGATCTTTGGATCCGTAGTCTTACGCTTACTATATTGATCCACGGCAACGCCTTATTGTCTGAGCCGCTGGATTTGAAAGGATAGGGAGTTTGATATTGAGAAATTGTTGATCGCATTGGGATGATGCGAGACTAGGAAATTTATGCTTCGGAGGGGGCAGTAGACAAAGGTTTATTGTGATTATAGGTTAGTTTGTAATACACTTGATTAGGGCATGAGAAAATGAAATGTTCTGAAGTTTGGAGATGTCTTGAGAAGAGTAAGAACACATGGGGATCTAGTGAGGTAGTGGAATTACGATCGGAAATTTCCCTGTCCAGTTATAGAATCCATAGTTGAGCGTCCTGCTGTGGAAAGATGTGAAGGGGTTTTGTTAACATTTGGGAATATATTGTAAATGAATCCAGCTGTAGAGGAAATAATCCGTTTTTCTTGCCAGAAGTGGAATATGGATTGGCTTATAAAGTCTTTGGTTTCCATAATTGGTATGGTTTTGTACGTGTCGCAATTTAGTGTTCTGTCATGTAGTTGTATTGGACGTTTGGCTGTATGATTCCTTCTTTAAAAGTAACAGTTTAGTCATATCAGGGATTTTGGTTATTTGTTAAGGACGGACGAGTCTTCAACCTTTCGAATGAGGATGGATACTGTTATTTCTAAGGATGATCTAGTATTTCCAAGCATTAGAAAAGTAAGATAGTCGGCGTAGTGCCAAGATCTATAAGGGATTATACTGCAATTTTCCAAAATGTCGGGAAAGTAGGGATCCTAGGAGACATCCTTTGGTTAAAGGTTTAGTAACTGAGTAATAATTTGTTTTGAAGCTGGCTGTTCGTGATGTGAGGAAGGATTTGATAATGTTGACGAAGTTGGAAAGAAAATCTGCTTGGTGTAGTTGGAGTAGGCTTTATCGCTACTATAGTAAGTTAGAATAGAAAATTATAAAAAGCCCAAGGACATATTCGTAGGGAAAGACTTTACAGAGGTAATAAGGGAGTTAATTGTTTGATCAGCACTGTGTCCAAGTCTAGATTAGTGATGGTGTCGTTATAGTAAGGAAAGCTTTTCTATGTTTCGTTTAATTTCTGTAGAATTACATGTTCAATTTTGACTAGGGAGATGAATAGAATTTCCAGTCTGTAGGATTTAAGGTCGTCAGCGGGTTTGGTAGGTATTGGAATGGATCAATGTGATTGATGCGAACAGCAGACAATGTGCCGGTTAATAAGCATTTTTTAAATATTGTATGTATTTAGGATCTTAGGTACAATTATATTTGTGAAATTATCAGATCTGGATGCTTTATTTGGTTTGAGTTTGTCTACAAGGGAGTCAAGGTGTTCCATATCAAGATCGAAATCCAAGTTTGTAATGGTTGGGATTGTGGAACTGTTGATAATTATTTATTGTTAATAGGTATGGATGTCTGGGATGGTGGTTGTGATTGCGGAATCGAGTAAGGTAGAGAAGTTGGTCTTTGATGGGGAAACAAGAATTTTAGGGGAGGTGGTCTTACAAGTCTCCCGTACGTTTTTATGGGCATATATCAAAACCGTCTATGATGTGTTGAAAGTTTTGTATTATGGCTTTTCTAATGTTGCTTTTGTCTTGGTTTCTTTGTCTGTTCGTCTGTTAAATATTTGTTCTTGTGTTTGTATGAATTGTTCGGTGTTTTGGGGGTTTTTTCTTGTCTGTTGAAGTCTTTGTCTTGTTGTGTTTAAGGATTTGCTGGCGTTCTTTAATTCTGGTGCCCAACATCCAGTTGATTATTATCTTTGTTATCGTATGATTTTCATCGGTTACCGTGCACCACTATTGTTCTTTCTTTTGGGAACTTACGAATCCGATATATCCCGTCGTTAATCTTTTTCATAACTTCGTATAGGCCTTTCCAATGTTTTTGTAACTTTGAAGACATTCCACGCCTCTGTCTGAGACCGTATAGCCGGAAGTGATCGCCCTCTTGAAAACAAGACTCTTGCGTCTTGATGTCATACCGGATCTTCATCCTATCCCTTGCTATTTAGATATTATTTCTAACGTCACCATAGATGTCATGCACCTTGCGTTTGAATTACCTCGTCGTAGTTCTAGCGCACGATGTGATTTCCGGGCTTACACCCAAACTCATGATCACGTGGTTAAACGTATCTCGTATCTCAACATAGTACATGCCTTCATGAACCGAATACCGGTAGGCCAATAAAAATAGATGTAAATATTGATCCTAGAGGTACTAACGTTCCGAGACCACCTTGGAAAGGTACTTGAGTAGGGTATAATTGGCAATCCTGTGACCTCTTTTGCTCCCAAAACCCTCATTTGCTCCCACATTTACATGTAAATTCCCATAAGGAGCAAATGAGGAGGAGCAAGTTTCAGCTACCCGAATTTCTAGGAATTTTTCAGATATCGTCACCCCCAAGGGAGCTACCCCCATTTTAAGATTTCTTACCTGTTGCGATTTCCGACCGTTCTTAAACATTTTTTTAGTCATGCGATACATTAAATTAGCTTAGAATTTTATGCACATCCCGAATCTGTAAACAGATTTGAAATCGGACCACGCCCTGCAAAGTTATACCCCTTTAAAGTCCTGATCTTCTAATTTTGCTATTTGCTCTATAAGCAAACCTAACAAATAGTTTTCTTCGTCTAGCCATTGCATCTTTCGAGATAAACCCATCTTGTTTGGTATTAATCAATATTAGAATTTTCTCAGCTACCCAAATCTCTAGGAATTTTTCAGATTGCACCATCCCCAAGGGAGCTACCCTAATTTTAAGATTTCTTACCTGTAGCGACTTTTGAGTGTTCTTATAAATTTTTTTATACATGCAATACATTAAATTAGTCTACAATTTTACGCACAACCCGAATCTGCAAACAGATTTGAAATCGGACCACGCCCTGCAAAGTTACACATATACCCTCTGCGAGATAAATCTTTCTCCACATTTCCACCCACGAGATAAACCTACCTTGTTTGGTATCAATCAATATTAGAATTTTCTAAGCTATCCAAATCTCTTTAAATTTTTCACATAGCACCATCCCCCAGAGAGCTACCCCCATTTTAAGATTTCTTACCTGTAGCGACTTTTGAGCGTTCTTATAAATTTTTTATACATGTAGCACATCTTGTTAGTTTAGAATTTTATGCACAATCCGAATCTCTAAATAGATTTAAAATCGAACGACCCCTTACCATTTTACACACACCCTTTAAATTATAAATTTCCTGCGGCTTATACATAAAAGAAAATCTAAAAACAATTCTTAAAACTTTTTTATTACAGACAATTTTTACTAATACAGTTTAAATTTTGTAAAACCACATTTCTAAATACATATTTACAATTTTTTATTTTTAACCTAGAACTTGTCATATCGGGTCATACTTATTAATATTTATTTCTAAATAGAGCACCTTTTCCAAAGACCAACCGGACTCGCATGTTCCAAATTCCTCTGATTTTGTTCGCATGGTTTCGCTTAAGACCTCGTACGTATTTTCCAGATTACTAGAAGACGTTATAACCACATTTTTTGTGTTAAAGGATTTCACATCGGTAGTCTCTTCCCCCATTTTGGTGTAAACGCCGTAGAGTTCGCAATAGACTTTTACTGCTGTATGTTGTATTCTTTTTTCATTAATTAATCGAATAAATCGCTCTTTCTGCTTCCAAAGAAACTCGGGCACTCCATCGTCGACACTGGCGTTCTTTATGCGATAGCTAGCCATACGGTTGTTAAACACAGTGCTAACCATTTCTACACCATCGTCGCTAGTAGCGGTAACTGATGCATTTTTATGTCTGTTGCTTCTCAAGTGTGCGGCATAGGTAGTCTTTTCCATTTCGAAATCGCATACTTTACACATAATTCGTGGTTGTTTCGTACAAGCTCCTTTAACAGCTAGCGGGGCTGAGCGTTTACGGCTTAATGACATGCCGTGCTGTTTTTCCTTGTGTCGCAGTAAGTTGTCCATTCTCGTAAAAGCAAAACCGAAAGTCCCACAGTTTAAGTACTTTGCTGCGGGCGGATGTATAAGCTTAACCGTGGACGATGTTGCACCACGACATTTGTTCTGGTGTCGTTTGAGAGCATTTTTCCAGGTATAGGAAGCACCGCAAGAGTTGCACTTAAAAACGTTTGCAGATACCATTTTAGTACAAAACAAAATCCGCACTATAGCACTTGACTTGTAAGCGAACTAACTTATAACTAAAGAGTTTATTCTTGCGCACCTGCTTTATGTACCCTATAGAATGCAAACCGAAGGTTTCCGAAGACGCCCGAACGAAGTCTCGGATTCAGCGAGGAACTAAATGACGTCATCTTGAGCCAATCCTCGCAGCTCGTCCAATACATTTAGCACCAATGTATGCGCCCGGTTCGCTTTGTCCTGCTTCTGTAGGCTATTACACTTTCGCATAGCGGTCAGCCGCACGTAATGATTTCTAGAACCGGTAAGTACTCGATATCGTCCAAATAGAGAATTAGATGCTCGATGTCTGTCAACTTCCAATTCCCTCGTAAAAGGTAGAAAAAACTCAGTCAATCATCCATCTAACTTAAACTTCGACCTGTTCCTGTTCTGATAATTTACAAACATTTTTCAAACGACAATGGGCCGAGAATTTTTCAACCTCCGGGGGATCTTTAAGTCGTGATCAATTACACATCCGAGCGACGCGTAAACTAACATATTTTGTAGCAACTGTATAATACATGCATACCCCTTCTCTGCGCTACTGCTATTCTTGTAATTGCTAGAAAAAGTCACTCTCCTTTTTACGGGTAGGGTCGCTAAAAAGCACCATTCCATACTTTCTTTATAAGTGTAGCACATCGCACACTTTTTTGTCGGATAATTAAATTTTGCTTCTGTAAGCTTTTACACTTTCGCTTATTTAAACATTTAATACGATTGATTAACCACTTTCGATTATTCTAACGGGGAACCACCATACATCCCGCCGCACCGTTCTTTTTGAATCCAACGATCCTATGGGCTTCCACGCACTAATACCTGACGTATCTTTCCTACTATTTGTTAAACAAAAACTACCGGCATAGCCATTGTGAACGTAAACAGATGTTTGTGGATGTGTACGAGAATATGTAACCATATACATTAACCAGTCTAAGCTATTTTATTTAGTCCACGAAAACTACTATTTTTCTAAACCACAATTAATAATCGTCTTTATAGGTTTAACATTTCTACCATTACCCAATGACTGGTGCTACGTACATGGAAACTTTAATTTCTTATTGGAGAGAATTATTATTCTCCCACGCACTGCAGCGTAGTTGCATGCCCACCCCTTTTGGGAATATATGCTCGTTATAGGTTGTAAGACCCTCGGTTTTACTTAACTACACTTCGTGAGACCCCTTTAATCTTTTTAATCGTATCTTTCTCGCCTACAATACAGTAGGACTTAACATTACTACCAACAAATTCTAATACTGGATCCCCATTAAATACGTCTTTAATTTTCCCTACAACTTTTTTTTTTTGTTGGCAAGTGTTATATTGTATTTATTATACGCGGGGTAGTCACTCTTTTAAGATAAATATATTTTGCTAGGTATCAAATAATATTAAATTTTTCTAGGGACCCCAAATCTGTAAACAGATTTTAAATAGGACCACCCCATACAAAGTTATGCGTTTTAAAGACCCAAATCACTAATTTTTGCTCATCTTTATTTAACACCATTTTTAAAACCTTTTTCGCTACCCAAGACATATGCCTTAGCCAACCATCCCCCGAGAAATCTAAAAACGCCGTGTCCCGCGAATACCACGTGGAGATAACACGTATACTCTGTCAACCAGGATAGAAGCCGGAAGGATTTGGAAGGTGGGAGAAGAACTTAAAAATTATGGAATCTTAAAACTAATATATACAAATATAAACAACTATCTTATATCTTTACGCCCCCATGCGTAGATTGTTGTACTATTAGGAATGATGTACCTTTTGTCATCTTCCCTCGATAAACTAATTTTATTAATAAACTGCGTATGCAAATCGTATTCTTTTACTCCGGATACATACGCAGGCAAGTACTCGATACCATCCAAATAAAGTATTGGATGCTTGGTGACTGTTAACATCCGCTTCCCTCGTGTACGCCCAGACACATCCCAACCCATGCGCACCCCTGCGCGCGCGCACCCCTGCCCATGCGCGCCCCTGCGCGTGCGCACCCCTGTCCATGCGCGCCCCTGCGCGTGCGCACCCCTGCCCATGCGCGCTGCCCATGCGCACCCCTCTCTGTGCGACTGCTATTTCGGGGTAACGTCACAGCCTTTTATAAATAAAGAACAATGTTATATACTATTATGGGGTCATTTAAACTTAATTTTAATACAACGTTATACACAGAAGACAGTCCTTTCTTTGTTTGTTTGGAGTGGCTTTAATTTTATCTAATTTTATTCGCAGCTTAAAATTTAAATCGATACCCAAGTCCTCTATCTCCTCTTCTAACTAATAGTTTGATACATAGAGACCGTCTAGGTTTTCGAATTGTAAAATGTACCGAAGTTTGCCTCTATATTTAAAGTCTTTGATTCCGCCGACAACCAGATCCATTCCTTCGTGTAATTCTTGCAGCTTGTGACAATCTTTTAATCACAGCTTTCCCACTATATCCTGCATACGTATCTTGTTAGCTTGATCGACTTCTTCTTGTCGGTATTGGAGAGAATCCTTATTCTCCCACGCACTGTTGCGTAGTTGCATGCCCACCACTTTTGGGAATATATGGTTGTTATAGGTTGTAAGACCCTCGGTTTAAATGATCCAAAAGGTTCTTTACTAGGCAAATATACAATGTTTAACGGACCCCCTTTGCGTGTGGTGTACGCAAAGATTACGAAACCCGCATTCCTTAGTTCGTCTTTGTTATCTGCCATTTTGATAAATACGTTTTTAGAATAACCTTTTAAAAAATATACGGATTTAGTACCATCCTTTTCCGCAAGGACGCCTACATAACTAAAAAAGTCTTTTTTACTAACCACAAATGCATACAACTTGTAGAAACCAGATGTATCTAAGTCAGTCCATAGGTACATAAAATAATCTTTTAATTCTTCCTCATTTTCTCTAATAAGATGTTCTTTGTCTAACACATCTTTGTATTGATCGCGTATTGTCGCAGTGTTTTCCATGTAGTCCAATTTTCGCCTTTTTGCATCCATTTCCTCTAATTCCAGTTGTCTTTTCCTTCCACTTACAGCGTATGGTATACATAATGGGGTAATTTCCTTTAGCGTAAACGGATAGAGTTTACTACCAATATTTACGCGTTGTCGTACAACCTCTGGGCGAATGTTAGGTGTATTTATCAATCCCAATTCCGAAATGACTATTTCTTTTGGAATTGTAGAATATGGTGTTGCAGATTGTGTAAAATATGTACTACCTGCTTTAATGTAGCACTTGTGTAAGATTTTTATTTTATCTTGACAGTCTTCCTCCTCTACTATCTCCAAATAATTTACGGGTAAATAGTTAAAACTAAAAGCCGAAAGCACATACTTTATCAATGTTTCCTTTTCCTCTGGTTTTTTGGACAACTTAATTTGCAAGCCCGTCAATTTCTTTGTATTGCCATTCCCCCAATACACGTACTGTAGCAGGTTATTATACACTAAACAGCAGCTATTTTGTAGCTTATCCGATAGCTTACTCCACATTTTGGTAAGTGGTACCGAGTACATTGGCGCCTTTAGGAAGTATAACTTACTATCTTCCAATAAGGTTAAACAGTCTTTTAAGGGTTTATACACCCGTTCCGCACTGACATAGCTTCCAATTGCACAGTTGTATATTGTCGCTTCCAATCGCGTAATACCATGTTCTTTGGCCAAAGTAGACGCAAATGTTTCCCTTAAACGTACATCTGGACAACGTAAAAATCTAGTATATGTTGCCAAGTTGTTTATTAACACCAGGACTTGTTATCTGGCACACAAATTTGTTGCAAATCTTAATTCTTGCATTGGTTGTTAGCCATGTTAAACAATCAATCCCCGCAGTTTTATCGTTGTCAACTATAATATTACACTTTTCCGCGTATTCGCCCTTATAGCAAAAGTTATAGTTTGTAGTTAAATAATTACACATCTCCATCTTGCTAAATATGCCTGCAAAATCTTGGGTTACATCCATGTCAAAAAGATAGAAATAATCTTTTTCGACTTCGTCTAATATATCTGGTAGTTCCTCCAATAAAGTTTCCAACTTAACATCTGCTAGTTCCACTTTGTATGGAACACATATAGGATTTTGGAATTTTTTATTAATGCATTCGAGGTCTTCTTTTCCGATAATTTCTTTTACTCTCTGGCCTATCTTGTTACTGCTTTCCAGAGAAAACGGAAGCTTAGCTTTAACACCATGCCTAGCGGAAACAAATCGGTTGAACTTTCTTCGTAGATAGCTGTTAAATGCACCACAAATTTCTTTTTTTTAGGATAAACATCCGTTTGTTTGCAGATGCTTGTTCGGTGTCAGAAAGGTCGCAAATTTTAACCAACATTATATTGTCACAAAATGGTTCTGTAATTGGTGTGTGTAGTCCACCAGTCAGCATCTTTTCGCCTTCGACATAACAAATATTACCAATATCTGTCACCAGATTATTGTTGCACATATTTTCTGCCAACAGCCATAATCCAAATCGCTCATTTGTCGGTTTCACTTTATTCCCAAGAAGTTGAGAAACGTCAATCACCTTGGAGACGCTCATGTTTACCGTTCTAGCTACCGTCAAATACTAAATTGAATACGAAAATTTGTTCCCTTATGTATCCTACAGAGTGGGGCGTATATTACCGAAAATAGTCGAATATGTCGGACACCGCCATATCGCTTACATTCTCTGGTTTAGGAACTGTTTTGTTATCCGACCTAGGTCGGCAGGGTTGCGCATCAACATATGTCCGGATATATGTAGGTTCCTTATATACCAAATTTAATCTCCCTGTTCACATAACCACATGACCATATGACCATATGACCACATGACCACATGACCATATGACCACATGACCACATGACCACATAACCACATGACCATATGACCATATGACCACATGACCATATGACCATATGACCACATGACCATATGACCACATGACCATATGACCATATGACCACATGACCATATGACCACATGACCACATGACCATATGACCGCATGACCACATGACCATATGACCATATGACCACATGACCATATGACCATATGACCACATGACCATATGACCACACGACCATATGACCATATGACCACATGACCATATGACCACATGACCACATGACCATATGACCGCATGACCACATGACCATATGACCGCATGACCATACGACCTAATTGCTTTTTAATGAGTTTTCTCATTAAAACCCATTAGCACTAATTGCTTTTAATGAGTTTTCCATTAAAACCAAGTGTGGACCTAGGTTGATAAAGGAAAATTAATGGTTAGGCCAGCGCCGCGCGCTGGCCTAACCTATTAATTTTTCCTTTATCTAACCTAGGTCCACACTGGTTTTAATGGAAAACCATTAGCAATTAGGTCATATGGTCATGTGGTCATGTGGTCATGTGGTCATGTGGTCATATGGTCATGTGGTCATGTGGTCATGGTCATATGGTCATGTGGTCATTGGTCATGGTCATATGGTCATGTGGTCATTTGGTCATATGGTCATTTGGTCATGTGGTCATATGGTCATATGGTCATGTGGTTATGTGAGCAGGGAGATTAAATTTGGTATATAAGGAAGTAGTTTTGGGTAGAGCTTAGTTATAGTAAGACATTTTTCGAAAGATGTCGCATTCAAGCAATCAGTGGTGCTCCAAACAATCTATTACAAAAGCAGCAGAGGATATCCTGGATGGCTCGAGTTTCTACGCTGCTAGTAAAAAATATAATATACCTAGAACAACGTTATGCAGATATGTTAAAGGTTGCAGAACGTGAAGAAATTACATAATTCCAACGATGCATCCAGAGATGTTATACCAGAAGTTAAAATACCTATACAGAATTATGATAACTTTGCTATTGCTAATGCAAAAGAGGATGGTAAACATGGTCCTTTGTTCCCGTCTAACATACGAGCTATATTCGTGGGACCATCGAGTTGTGGGAAGACCAACGCTTTAATATCTCTGATCTTGCACGAGAACGGTCTTAGATTTCAAAATGTCTATGTATTTTCGAAGAGTTTGTATCAACCGAAATACGAATTGTTAAGAAACGTTTTACACCATTAAAAGAAGAAATTGGTTACCATGAGTTTGAAAATTGCGATGATTTGATCGAACCCGGAGATACCAAAGAAGATTCAATTATGGTTTTCGATGATATACCTGCAAACGAGCAAAGTAAAATCACTCAGTTTTTCTCGTTCGGTCGACATAAAGCAATAGATTCGTTCTATCTATGTCAAACTTACGCTAGTGCCTTAAAACATAGACTCAGAGATAACGCCAATGTAATCGCATTATGGAAACAGGATGAAACCAATCTCGGACATATCTTTTCGGATCATATAAGTGGTGACATGATATATCCGAAATTTAAAGAAATGTGTTTACAGTGTTGGGGCGACTCAAAACATAATTTTATAACTGTTGTTAAAGATTTTGATTTGGATAATGGTCGATATAGGAAGAATTTCGACGAGTATATAAATATTTGATATTATTCAAAAAGTTAGTTCCCATCCAAAGTTTCATGATGACGGACGTTAACAATTTTATTGCAAATAAACGCAGTCTTCATCTTATGCAGGATGCTGTACGAAAAAGTTTGTAGCGTACAAAAGGGAGATGCTACATCTCAGCAAAAATTCAAAGAGGTGCACAAACAATTGATCGATCCACTGCAAATAACCGCTTCCCAGTTGCAATCGATCACCGAAAAATCCCCATACCTACAACAAAGGTTAAAGTCGAAAACATGGACGTACCTATAAAGAAAATTAAGCAACTCGTTCCAGAAGAACCGTTCCATCTTTACTATGCGGATGTGTTAGCTAGAGACGAAGACGAAAATATATACAAGTCGGTTATGGAGTAAAGTATAACCGTCAATTGATACGCATAGTTTAGGAAAAGTATGTAGGAAATTGATTTAGAAAACAGTGACACAACCTAAAATAATAACGTTTATCTAGAGACTAGAGGTCTAACAAGAGTTATAATTATTTTTAAAGTCCTTAGCATTTTCTTAAGAAATGTAATGATTTTGTTCATAGAATACATTCCATACCGGTTGCTTCGTGCGTGCACACAAATCGGGTGCAATCGGTACATATCCGAATAGGAGTAGCTCATATAAAAGGACTGTTCGCGTAGAAGTTATTATTTGTTGATTGTACGGTTTAAAGAGACAATATAATAAATATGTATAAAAACTTTGGAGAGGTTATTCGAAGATTTCGCAATGCTCTACGAGTAAAAAAAGCAGAATGTGGGCAACGCTTTTCGATAGATGGAGAAAAATGTCTTATGTGTCAGTCATACGAGGAAGCAATACAGCACTGTACTGCAGTGTTATCATTGCCGAGGATCTGGATGATTTTATGGAAATAATCGAGGAGATGGGGTTTATAAAACTGTTGGCAGATATTCAAATGGAATATATACTAAATTGTAAGTTTTAAAATAAAAATTTAACCACCACAACTGTTATCATAAGAAATGAATGATGTGATTTTAGAAATTATTTTGTATATATTAGCTTGTTTATGTTTTAAAATATAAAGCATACATTGGTATTGTTTAATTTTTCAAATGTCCACGTAACTGAAATGGATATCTAAGTAATTATGAAAAGAATTATAACAAAGATGTGTATTATTTATTAAAAGGGTGTTATAAACGTTTTACAAAATTATTAATCAGAATCGTTTTATTTAAAACTATAACATAATTTCATTGACATCTATTAATATCTGTAGTTGAAATACAACAGTTTAGAAACTTATAAGAAAACAAAAGTGTAATTAATAGTGTTACAAAATTTTCAGTCTTCGGCTTAAAATTTAAACATCGCTCGTAAATGCGTGGAATGGAAACCTGTTGTATTCTCCCATATACTCAACTTGTTTACAAATACTGTTTTCAAACAATCTTGGGTAGGTTCTTATAAATTCGTATAATATGGCCCCAATATCACTATTACTGTATTTGTTTTAATTACATCATGTGCGAGATTCTGTGGAACATCATTCCTATTATATCTTTCCATTGCGACATCTAACAGAAACAGATCTATATTAGAGTACCCTTTTCCGTTAGTTCTTTTAAAGTATTAGCATGGTTGAGAACGATCTGAGATACCCTAAAAGTGCTCTAAAGTTCCTTTGGTAAATATCATATAATTCCCATCAAATGTCATCATCTTCACTAAACAATTGTTATTTAAATAAAACGCAAGTTGTCGAATTTGCATATCTGATTTTGCATGCCAACTTCCATAGTGCGTATAATGTGTGGAAGATTTGATATAAACTTCCTAAATACGTTGAGGATACATCAAGTACGCTCTGCGAAATGGTGTCAACAAATCTAAAAATTATTTTGTAATCGTCGAATGGGTTCAGACCTACAATTATGATTTTGGAAGAAGATTTTGTTATGGTGTATGGTTTTTCAAATAGTAACTTGGTTCGTTCTAACTGAATTGCGGTGTTTATACGTTCTTTATGCGCTGCGGTCGATTGGTTTTCCAAATCCTTAATTTGTTCCCACTCATTGGCTGTAATTTTAGTTCCTCCTGAAATAAACCATCTCGATGTGCCTTTCGTTGTGTTTTTTATGGCATCACATCCAGTAAAACATTTTCGCACACACTGCACGCAATACTTAAGATGTTCATTCTAGAAAAATTGTTGATTAACAGTTTTGAATTATACATGTAAATATTAATTTCTTCTACGTTTGCAAAATTCAAACTAAGACTTACTCTTCTTTGTCGATAGTCCTCACACGAAATTTTAAACCAAAGACTGAAAATTCAGTATTACTATTAATTACACTATAAACGACTTTACGCTTTACAAAATAAACTTAAAATGAACTTTTGGCATCATTTCCCCGTATTTATGTACATAGAGAAAGTATAAGTATAATTTGTCCTTACATTAACCCAATTTAAATCAAATTATAGAATGTGTATTCCCGTATATTAACTAGAATTGTGGAAAGTGCTTTTATTAAATTATTAGTCAGACGTCATCGACAAACAATGCAAGGCTAATGATCATACATTTCACCAAATTTATTTAGAATTTACGTCTTATGTTGAACTACATTTAAAATAAATTATCCAACCACTTTCTAGGTCACCGTGCAGAATTAATGTATGTATTATACCTTTTGGTTTAATCATTTGTATGTGGATTCACTAATTGAAAATTTTAACAATTCTAACCACTAATAAATATTTTGAAGTTTAACTCTATTATCGAGCTAAATCTAAATAAAAATGCAAAGGTGTTTTGCTGATAGGTTTTGAATATTAATACAATATATACAGGTCTTTGTTGGAACTATTTTAAAAGACCTGATAATTAATTTCAATTACCCAGGAAAATTCTATACTAATTTTATGGGTTACACCAGGGGTTTATCTCAAAAGACAGAGCGATACGGTTTAGAAATAGATTAAAGATGAATTATATACGGTGCTTGCAAAAGGTTAATCTGCAAATCAGTAAGGGGTCATTCGATTTTGAAAAAAATTCCGAGGGATTTGAGAACCTGAGGAAAACACAATAATAATTGAAATCTTACACGATGGTATATTAAAAATACTGCTAAGAGTAATTTTGTTTAATAATTCTAAAATGGCGTTGGTGGTTAAATACATACAGGTAAAACCCACTATAAACAATTATACACGTCACTTTTCCAGTCAAGACTTGCATATAACGCCAACTAATATAATAAGAGCTGCGCACGCTCGACCATCGGCATAAAAGGCGAGAGCTATGTTCCAGTGCATTAGTCGTCAAAGTATCATCGAGTTTGATTAAAATTATAAATTAAAGATGGATTTTTCTTGTGTTGACGTTACAAGTGATGTGCGAGTACCACAATTAAATATCAACCAACTGGTTGGTAAGTCAACCTATAGGTTAGGCGAATTTCCTTCAAATTATCACCACCATATATTAGAAGTTGGTTTTGATTTATATGGTGGTCTTCAACCTGTCATCCAAGTGATTTGCTGTAGTGGTATGTGTGCTGATTCTACGATAACATTCTCTTACTTCGATTGGAAGAAATTGTGTACTTTTCAAGTAGAATTTCAAATTCGCCAATTTGCTCAAGACTCAAAACAAGTACGATTAAATGGTCTGACTACTGGAAACGATGTTGTTGACATACAATTGGATCAAGATTTCAAATTGCAGCTGAGCACAGCCTTTAATAGAAGTATATGGTTGTTGAACAATTTTGAAAAAGAGAATTTATATAATATGAAGATTATGAAAGATGGGAATGTTATTGTCCTACCTGCGTACGAGTGCATCAAGCTATTAAATTTGCGAGAATTGATCTGTTTTAAAATGGTTGAGTTAAGGTGTAGAAACTTTCCAGAATTTTACGAAAATTTGTTGCTGATATAAAAAAAGTATGTGGAAATACGACGGAGGAAGAAAGGGTTCAAACGTTATTAGAGGGAGAGAGCAGTGCCATTATTTCTCTGTCTAATGATTGCAGCAATTTAAATTACTTGACAGTGTTGGAAATTATTAAATGTTTCCCCATTCAGTACTTAAAAGATGCAACTGCAAGGCAATCGCTTGCGCAAATGTTTAGAGATTTGGCTATCCCAGATTCGCCAGACTCTGGTTACCACAGCGGTTTATAGATGTTATCAATACGTGTATGTATTCTATTAAAACATATTTCTTGATAAAGTTTGTTTTTACATATTTGTATCGCCAACATTACCATAAATTATTAATAGACGTATTAAACTATCCTGTTTTTATTTTTTAGGTTTAAAGTGGTGTACGCGGAAATAATAAACACAATATACCGCATGTTAACAAAAAGTTGTGGGGGAAATTTAAAGACGAGTTTAACGGTGACTTGGTGTTAGAATTTGTAGGTAGTAAGGCTAAGTCCTACTGTATTGTACGCGAGAAGGACACGATTAAAAAAGATTAAAGGATCTCTCAAAGTGTAGTTAAGTAAAACCGCGGGTGCTACAACCTATAACGAGCATATACCTCCAAAAGGAATGGACATGCAACTACGTAGCAGTGTGTGGGAGAATAAGGATTCTCTCCAATAAGAAATTAAAGTCATTGGTAATGGTAAAAATGTTAAACCTATAAAGGCGATTATTAATTGTGGTTTAGTGACCGCGTTTGTGCACTCTTCGAGTGTCTTCGGCAATCTTCGATTGTTTCCAAAGAAAATATTCAAGCACACCATTTAATGTCGTGGTGTAACATCGTCCACTGTTAAGCTCCGTTAATTATACTACTAAATGAGGTTTGTATTTTCCGTAAATACGCACTTTTCAGCGCCTCGTGGTATTGGTAATCTACAAACAATTATATCTCGATTTGAAATGCGCGTCATTGAAACATATTCTCAACATAATTAATAGAAAGTCCAAGAAAAGAAATTATAAAACAGCATTCAAATGTTCGTTAAGAAATCTAGAATATTTGTTGGATTACGAGTTACAAATTTATTAATACTACATTGAAGTTTCCGGAATTTGCGTTATAATGCTTCTACCGCGTCACGTAAGGTAATTTAGGTAATAAGACCCATTTACTTTCAGTACTTAATCTGGTTTATTACATTTTGTTAATTCTGGAATTTAGGTAGTTAATGATGTCATACACAAAATTTCTAATTAACATACATGGCTGGTATCTAGCGAAAGTTGTAGCACGCATTTTCAATTACGAATGCATTCTTCTTTCATTACAGGAGAAATTCCATAGATTTCATACCAGCAAAATGCGCTTTCTTTTAGATATTTAAAACACATTACATTGGACATCAAAAGTCGACCTTGCCATTTCTACATTATTGTTAAGCATGCATTGGAATTTTTGATGCGGTAATTTCTTGTTTAAAGTAACTTAGTTAAATAAAGTGTAATTTAAATTGTGATTGTATAGTCAGTTATTGCAATTGAAAACACATTCAGGGAATAATTTATTTGCTCTATATATTTTACAGTAGCGTTTCCGGACAAAACTTTCTGCTTTTAATTAATTAAAAGCATACAAGTTTCTGGTGTATATTCCTAAAGAGAAAATAAGTAGTTGATGTACCGTTGAATGGAGTTCATCCTTGTTTACACAAATTTCAGATCCTGCGAACTAGCGTTTTTGTTAATATTATTTAAAAAAATTAATACGTTAGATGGATAAGGTGTTCAGTAGCGGCTATTTTATCAATAAATTTTATTTAATATGTTTAGTTTTTTATTTTCAACACCAAAATTCTAAGGCTCACAAAACAATTTCTACGGTTTTAAGACATTAAAAAAGAGCGAGCCGCGGAGATCTGAAAATTAGAAATAAAAAGATTCGGGTAGCTGAGAAAAATCTAATATTAATTGATACCAACAAGATAGGTTTATCTCGAAAGATGCAATGGCTAGACGAGGAAAACTATTTGTTAGGTTTGCTTATAGAGCAAAGAGAAAAATTTAGAAGATCAGGACTTTAAAGTGTAATTTTGCAGGGCGTTGTCCGATTTTAAATCTGTTTACAGATTCTGCAATAAAATTCTAAGCTAACAAGATGTATTGCATGACTAAAAAATTTATAAGAACGCTCAAAAGTCGCTATAGGTAAAAAATCTTAAAATTGGGGTAGCTTCCTTGGGGGTGATGCAATCTAAAAAATTCTTAAAGATTCGGGTACCTGAGAAAAATCTAATATTAATTGATACCAAACAAGGTAGGTTTATCTCGAAAGATAAAAAAATGGCTAGTCGAAGAAAACTTTTTGGTTCAGATGTGGGAGGAAATGAGGATGCTCATTTATCTCGAAACATAAAAAATTTAAGATAGGTTTATCTCGAAAGATGAAAAATGGTTAGTCGAAGAAAACTTTTTGGTCCAGATGTGTGGGGAAATGAGGGATTCTGGGGGAAATGAGGTAGTGGATGCCCCAATTATACTCTACTAATATAAAATCATACTTTTACTTACCTTTTATCTTAACTAATTTAATATTACATTTACTTTCCTGGTATAACCTTACAAGTGTAAACATAAAAACTTTCATAAAACTTTTTGTGGATTATGAGGTTATGTTCAATTTAATGTTTAATACAAATTCTCTTAACTATGTGAAATACAACAAAGCGTATTAATTTGAAATTTGTGTCTAAGGCAATAATAATTTTAGATTTTCTAATATCTTATATGGTAGAGTTTAGGACAATTTTAAAATTATGAGAGAGTAGATATATATACTACACTTAGTGATTTTATCACATAAAAATTTGGTTGTAAGAAAATAAGGGTATATATTTTGTTTTTCTGATGTTTTAACTAAACGTCAATATATAAATTGTATTAAGGTGTTTTAAATTACATCCCTATAACTAGTCTGGGTCAAATTTAACTTTGTTCTTAAAATATCTAAGAGTAAAAACCCCTGAGATAGTCTTTTGCAATCTACCGCAGCCACAAAAGGTCGACGCTAGTCCTGCCAGAGTTTTGTTTAGACTCTGTCTTTAATCAATAAATTTCTGGTACTTACAACTTCTAGTTTATTCTACCATTTATAAATTGCAGCACTAAACTGCGTAAAAACAATGTCAATTTTAGAATATGTTCCAGACTTGGTGTAATTCCTTTACTAAATACCAAAATCCTTTTAAAGAATGATGGCATTCTCTGGGAGTAAAAGATTTCTGAGTTAAAATAATCCCCCATTTGGATCTCCATGAAGGGACGACTGCGGAGATGTGATCGGAAAGTTCATAAGTAGAAAATAAGAACCAGAAACATCTTCCAAGTCGGGGCGTGGAACCATGAAGCAACTCGGCAAGCTAAAAAATTTAAAAATTGAAATAGATAGGCTAGCATTATATGCAGTAGGATTAGAGAAGTCTGGTTGCCAGAGGTAAGAGATTTTGGGAGCGGAGACTTTAGGGTAATTCATACAGAATCAGAGGAAGGAAATTTGAGTGTAGGGATAGTTATGCCAAAAAAGATAGCACACTTTATAGAAAACTACGTACAAAAGAACGAAAGAGTACTCATGGTTAGAATAGAAGCTAAACCGGTAAAGGTATACATGCCAAGCTCTAGCTACAGTGAGGAAGAGTTAGAAGCAATCTACGAAGATATCGAAGACGTACAAGATGCGTAAAAGAACATGAAAATTTAATAACTACGGGGGGATTTTAATGCAGGGGTAGGCGAGAGTAGGAAAGGAGCGGTAGTAGGTTCATTTCGGTTAGGCACCAAAAACGATAGGGGGTATAGGTTAGTAGAATTTTGCGACAAAAACAATTTAACCATCACAAACACATTATTTCAAAATAATGCTAGAAGACGATCATGTGGAAGATGCCTGGGAACATAAGAAGACATGAAATAGATTACATTCGACGATGGTTTAGGATTCAAGTAAAAGACTGTAGAAGCTACCCAGAAGCAGATATAGACACTGTCCACAACATAGTAATTATGAAAACCGCGCTTAAACTTAAAAATTTGAAAAAAGGAACGGAGAAACTAGAAGATATATATCCATCAAAGATATACGAAAAAGACAAACAAATTGCTAAAAGACGTCGGAAAGATTTCTATTTCTAAGGAAGTAGAAATAGCTTTAAATCTAGCTTAGACATGGCGGTCAAAAATATTCTGGGGTATAAACAAAAGCAAAATAAGAAACCATGGGAAGCAAAAGATATTCTGAATTCAAAGAAGTAAAGTGAAAATACAAAAATAAACTAGACGAAGCAGGAAAACATACTAAGCCATAAACTCGAAAATTATTTGCAAATGCACGAAAACTAAAAAACAATGAATTGATGAAAAGTGCAAAGAAGTACAAAGCTACGATTGTAATAGGAAAGACAGAGAAAATATACAATCCAATTAGAATAAATTTTAAGGATATAAAGCTGTACAGTAAAAATATAAAGAGCGCGGGAGGAGAGAAGGTGGTTAGATAGCAGGAATAAAAAGGTAATTTCTATGAATGAGAGGAACTAGAAGCACTAGAACAAGAATCAGACATTGAAAATGATGACTTGGGATATCCTATACTAAAAGATAAGTTTGAATTAGCATTAGAGGGTGTGAAAATAATATAGAACCGCATATAGGTAAGGTGCCAGCAAATTGTAAGCTATATGTATGAGGCAGGTGAAATACTTAAATATTTCAAACGCAACACCATAGTCACTATACCAAAAAAGAGAAGTGCGGAAAATGTAAAATTTTTCAAACAATAAGTTTGACAGCACACGTGTTTAAACCATTAACTAGAATTGTACAAAGGCGGATGAAAAACGGGCTGAAGAAGTCCTGGGAGAAAATCAATTTGGGTTTAGGAAAGCAAGAGAACGGGAACACGGCAGGTCATTTTAGATTTAAGGGTGATTATGGAGAAAACAATAGAAAAAAAAGAAAGCTTATATACAGGGTTTGTAGAACTGAAAAAAGCATTCGACAATGTAAAATAGAAAAAAAAATTTGAAATACTCAAAACGATTGGATGTGTTGTAGGGATAGACGGATAGTAAATAGCTTATACAAGAAGCAAAGAGCGATAATAGAATTAGAGGTAGAGGTAGAGAAGTAAATATTAGAAAAGAGGTGAGAGAGGTGCCCTATCCCCGTTAATTTTTAACTTGTTTGTCGAAGAGGCAAAGAATATATTCGAATGCAGAATGACATTTGGAATTATTATGCAGGGACAAACCATTTACATATTTATATTTGCCGATGATACAGCGGTGTTAGCATCTAGCGAGAAAGAGTTAGTAGCAACTCTTAATGAAATGGAAACAGCACTAACAGAGAGATACAGTAGGAAAACTAACAAAAATAAAACTGGAATTTGTAGTATAAAAAGGTGGGAAAAAAGAGTCAAAAACCAAAATAAGAATAGAAAACGGGAACTTACAAGAAGTTAGGAATTTCTGATACTTAAAAAGCTGCATTTAACAAGAAACATGAACTACCGTGTTCGAAGACAACAAACATGCAAGCAAGGAAAAGATTGCAGAAAGCATATGTATCGAGCACAGCACTGTACTGCTGTGAAACATGAACAGCAGCAGAAACGGATAGGAAAACGAGATACCTTTGAAAGGTAGTACTGAAAACATGATCAAAATTTCGTAGACAGGCAAAGTTAAGAACAAGGATGTTCTAGAAATGGTAGGAAAGAAAGAAATATGTGGAAAACAGTAAAACATGGAAGAGATAGGATCATAGGACACATACTAATGCATGTGAAAATAGTGTGGAATATATTTGAAGCAGAGAAAAGAACAAGGGATGTAGAAATAGGCCTAGATTAACCTATTGCACACAGATAGTGAAAGCTGTAGGCAGTGGGAATTTCAGAAAAATGTTAGGATAGCTCAGAATAATGTGGAGCACTGAACAGTACGTCTATGAAATAGGGACAGTAGGAAAAGCAGACAGAAAAACTGTAGAAGCTTTCTGAAATGTTGTGCTTCAGATGTATGATGATGATAGCATGGACAAATAAAGTTCAGAACAAAGAGGTTATACAAAACGTAGGGAAATAAAGATAGCTGTTGAAAAAAAATAGGAAAAATAGAAGGCCAGGATACGTTTTAAAACATTTTGCGGGAATACTGCGGAGTATATTACAAGCGGAGGTAGGGAAATGATAGGTAGAGGTAGACCTATATCAGACTATTGCACGCAAATAGTGAAAGATACAGACTGTGGAAATTTCAGGGAAATGTGTAGGTTTGCTCAGAATAGAAAACAATGAAGGTACGCATCTAACTATTTCCAGAACTGAAGACCTATTGATGGCTCAAAATAGAAATCAATGTAACTACGCGTTCAACCAGTTCCAAGACAGAAAAAGCTAATGATGAAGAAAGTAATTGTGTTCAAACCTAATGATTATCGAAAGCAACTATAGGTGTTGGTTTTGCATTAATTTCAACAAATATTGATTGTGCGTGAAGAGTAATTAGAAAACTATTGATTCTACATATAACTAAGTTGCGGGAGATCTTGGTACGCGTCAAGTTGTTTAACCCCCCGCGTAGCATTAAATATCGGTAAAGTAAATTATATTTTTAGAAAACAATAGAGAAGAAAGGTGCAAAAGATCTAAGAAAAAGTTTAGCACAGGGCCGTGCTGTATTTAACAAGAAGAAAACCAACATGGTAACAAGAAAAAAAATTGTTAAAAGCATATGTGTTGGAACACAACTTTGAAGAGTCGTGAAATGGAGTGCGGGAAACAGACAGTAAAGACATACAAGTCTTTGAAATCTGGTACTACAGATACTTGATGAAGATAGTCACGGACAAACAAAGTTATGAACAAAGAGGTTCTAGAAATACTCGCCCAAGAACGATATCTGTGAAAAACATTAAGAAATAGGGGAGTGGGAGAATAGGACATCTTCTAAGGCGCAGGGGAATGTTGCGGGATATGTTTGATGCAGAAAAAGGAGCAAAAGTAAAGTGAAGGTAGACCTAGATTAGACTATTGCACACATATAGTGAAGATACAAGTTTTGGCAGTTTCATAAAAGTGTGTATGTTAGCTCAGAATATGAAACAATGGTGGTACGCGTCTAACCAGTTCCAGGACTGAAAACCTAATGATAATGAATGAATATCTAACAAGTTCTTTCCACTTTCATCTAATTTTATTATTCTAGTTTTCTGCAGCTTGATAATTCTGAGGTACTGTTGTTTTCTTCGGTTTAAACTTTTTATTTCGAATACCTGTGATAAAGTATACGTTTACAATTTCCTTTCGGAAGATTCTTGCAACTGCATTTTTATAATTTATTTTATAATGGAATTAATATTTTTATTCAACAATGTTTGATTCTTCATTCACTGTCGGTGTAAACCATTCAGTTATCTCACGCTTGACAAATAACTCGCTTTCTATGTATTACACCCTTAAGCAACCAAGATGCTTGTAGTTTATATGAAAGTCGTAAACTTCACAATTTTATAAAACTCTATAAAAAAGACGCATTTCGTACAAACTTCTGGGATTTTTTATTGCAAATACAGCGTATCACGCGCTGTTTTTAATGACATATATTTAGATATTAATAACAGGGGTAGCGAAGACTTGAAAGGATACTTGAGCAGTCTCGCTTTTGTCTTCACCCTCTAAGATGATGTATTGAAATAGGGAGACGTAGTAATGGGAATACATACTTTAAGCTCTTATGTCGTTGCACCTTGGGAAAAAATGTCTTCATAAGTGCACTGACTTGATGATGATTCTTTGTTTTGTGATAAGTTTGGATAGGGTGGTTTCGATCGTAGTGGTCCATTATTAATTGTAAAAAGGTTATTGTATCAAGAAATGCGGGTTTTTAGTAAGTCTAATATGGGAAAGCATGGGATCTAAAATTGTGTCAAAAACTTTGTCAACTGCAGGTTGTTACGTACAGCTTTGGCCTTGGTAATCTACAAAATAACTCGGTAAAATACCCCGCTAAAACTTTGCTTCGGTAAACTACCGAAACCTCGACTGCACAAACAAAAATGGACAAAAGAGGACAGGTGGTGTAAGTGTTTGAAGAGGGTCCCGAAATGCTATCGTGTATGAAATATGTCTGAATCGGGAAGTATCGGGAACGCCGCCTAATTTCGAGTACATGGTTTCTAGGGAAGGATCCCAGAAAGAATAACAAGAGGATGCCCGAATCTGACTGAGATCAGGAAAGTGATTCTGACCTAAAATTCACATGAGATATCATTAAGTACACAATTGTTAAACCAAACGCAAAACAAACATTAACCATAAAGACACTCGTACTTTTAAAACTGCTAGTTAAAAGTAAAGTTTCTAAAATCAGGCGTTAAATTACCTGAATTTTAATCACACCTCTGGTTAATGGCAAAATAGTTTACTACAACAAAACTGGACCTATTACCTTCACATGAGTTGTGAAAAACACCTATATAAAAAGTCTTTTCTCTATTACTTAATTATGTTTTTATTACAAGTACATGATACGCATTCTTAAACAAAAACTAAATATCAAATTAATCAAGAATTACTTAGTTTCGTTTTTGACGAACAAAATTATTATCTAAATTATTAATCTAATAACAAGAACGTACTGTGGTACGTTTATATATTTCATGCAATTAATTAAAAATGTTCATTTATTTACAGTAACTGTAGGTTATGGGCCATCATCATTAGGTCTTCAGTCCTAGAACTGGTTAGACGCGTACCATCATTGTTCCCTATTCTGAACTAACCTACAGATTTCCCTGAAATATGCACAGTTTGCATCTGTAACTGTCTGATCTAGGTCTACATCTACCTCTTTTTTCCTATCTCTGCTTGTAATATATCACATACTATTCCCCAAAAATGCCTTAGAACGTATTCCGCCCTACTATTTCTCTTTTTCCCCAGATAAGGAGTTCCCCTACTATTTCTGTAACTTATTTGTTATTATCTTTGTCTGTTCATGCTATCGTCCTCATACATCTGAAGCACATCATTTCAAAAGGCTGCTACCGTTTTTATGTCTGCGTTTCAGACTTCCCGTATTTCATAGGCATACTGTGCTGTGCTCCACACATATGCTTTCAACAATTTTCTTCTTATTCTGTTTGTTGTCTTTCCTCATAGGCGATGTTCTTTCTTGTTAGATGCAGTTCGATCACTTTCTATTGTTTTACAGTTATGGGTACGTAAATTTTAAACATAAATAGCTAATGAATGAGTTTTGACTGTAAATAACTCGGACACCACTAAAAACCTACATCTTCTGCACGTAGTTTGTTTCAACCAGATCCTCCTAGGACTTCAAAAGGAAAACTAGAAATTCTAGATCACCATGCTTTTGTCAAACATGAAGTTCTGAATTTAATGAGTACCAAAGTATCCCTAAGAATAGAAGTAACCAACCTGGTGGGATATTATCCGAACTTTAATGACTAACTGCCTTAATCAGGTCGATACCTTCTTTAAGGTAAGATAACCTACTCAACTTGCATGTTATTTCTTTGAATATTAAGGACGAATTGCTCTATCGAAAAAAACGTTTTCCTTTATGAAACAATTTAAGATATCTTCGGAAAAATTCGGACTGTAAATTAAAATTACTTAATGTCGTTTTTTGTATCTAGTAAAAGTGATATTATCTTACTTAAAATCTTTCTAAACTCAGAAGAAGGAACTCTCCATTTTTTAATCAGGACAATTTTGCGTGTAAACCTCTTTGTGCACAGACGATGAGCTCATGCGCATCGGCGTTATGCACATTTATCAAAATAAATAAATTATAGAATCGTAGTAATTTTAGAATACAGCCATGATATCATTTCTTAACTTTAAAAACCCCTATAAAGAATTTGACAACTTTTGAGTACGAACAATATAAGATACAGGAATGATCTTTTCTTAGATCGAGAATGCATGTAACATAAAATTATATTTCTTAAAGGAAATAACCTAACCCTATTGTTGAGATTTACTAATACAGAAAATACTAAAATAAAATATGGCTATAGATATTTCAAAGAAATGTTACAAGGTTCCTATTTAGGGGAAGAAGCATATTCTTTTCGTCATTATTTTGATCAAAAATTACATTATTTTTAGAGTTGTGATCTTTATGAACCAGAAACTTAATATATATTTATATTTGAAATTTAGCAGAAAAGCACAATACAATAAATCAACAAAAAGAGTAATATACATAATAATTCAATTAATAACGGTAAACAACAAAAATAAAATCATAGAAAAAGCAAAATAATCATTCTTGACGTACCACATAATGACATCGCACATTTATTGAGAAGAGTTTGCTCTGCGGCAAATATTTCTGTTTTCTTCTTGAGTCGTATGTCCGTGTTTGTAAATCCATGATGTGGTCTTCATGGTGTATATTTATGGTTTGAATAATGATCGTAGCGGTTCTATGGAGTTCTTGTTTCTTTTACAATCTCTGGTTGGTTGGCTGAGATAGGGAGTTTTGTTCTAAGGAGCTCATTCAAGTGATAGTTAAACTCTGTATGATAGTGTGTAGCAAGGAAGCTGATACTAAAAGAAAGGGGGAGTAGAGATCAATGTTTAAGGTAGTTTTTACGATTGTTTGTAATGGTGTTGAAAAAGGGCATAAGCAGATGAGATTCTTAGGATTTCCGGATTATGAGAAGCGCAGGGGCACACTGTGAAAACTATGAGGTAAAAAGGGTGTAATTTCGATCGAAATTTGCTGTTTCTACTTAGGAAGTGGATAATGGAGCGACCTGCCATTGGGATGTGTGGCGGAAGGTCAGTGATAGCTGGAAAAAATGGTGAAAGTGTATCTACCGGTAGTGAAAAGGGTTCAGAAGTTTTCCCTGTATGTTTGTTGTGGTTTGTTTAGCATTCTTCTTAATCTTCTTTGGGAATGAAACCACTCATAGTTTTTAAAATCTATTTTATTTACGTTTCGATCCATGACCTAGGATCGTTTTCAAAATAATAAAAACTTCAAGTTTGACGTTTATGACATAAATTGAAGGTTACTTTGATTTATTGATGTTTGAAATATTTGGTTTGAGTACACTAAGCAAAAATTTTTAAAGTGTAAAAAATGATTGCCTTCAATAGGTGTTGCATAACACAAATTGAAGGCAATCATTCTTTTACACTTTAAAAATTTTTGCTTAGTGTACTCAAACCAAATATTTCAAACATCAATAAATCAAAGTAACCTTCAATTTATGTCATAAACGTCAAACTTGAAGTTTTTATTATTTTGAAAACGATCCTAGGTCATGGATCGAAACGTAAATAAAATAGATTTTAAAAACTATGAGTGGTTTCATTCCCAAAGAAGATTAAGAAGAATTCAGAAGTTTTGCCTCATGTGGATCAAACACTAGTTGATTAAGGATTTTTGGATTTTTTTATTTTGGTTTTTAAAAGGGCCCTGTATTCGTCATATTGTAGAGTTCTGTCACGAAGTTAGATTGAGAATTTGAACTTCAAATTGCATATCTAGATGTGTGCATAAAGTTGCATGTTTATGGAGAGATTTGTAATAGGGTGTATAACGCGGCTGTTGGGGTGGTATGATAAGCATTGGAGTATATAAAAAGAACGATTAGATTATGGTTTTTCAGGTTGTTGGTGAGGTAAAGGCGCACCAGGGGTCTACTGCATATTACATTATTGGGATGTCTATTTGGTTAAAGATTAATTTACGTATGGTACGCATGAGTTGGACGGAAGTGACTAGTGATTGGTGTAGGTTGAATATGATATTCTTCGTTTTAGAACGTAGTTCAGTTATATGTGTATGAGTTTTAAGGCAAGTATCGAAGTATACTCTTAGGTATAGAACAGAGTGTGATAGGGTTATGAATACGTCATAGATGCGGAGTGTTGGACATCGATGGTTGTCTAGATTACCAATAGGTTACCTTAATATTTCAGCTATTTAGGAATATAGATCAAAGAATTGCGTGGTTTCCTTATTTTCCAAAATGAAGCAGTAAATTTAGTTTAAACTATCCTAAATCTGTATTCTTTTTTATATTTCATAATTTCAATTACATAATATACAGCAAATATTGATAAAAAAACAAAAGCTTTCAGAAAGCGACAGCAGATTTAGTTTTAGTAGAGTATACTTTCTCTACTAAATTTATTCATATAAAAACAATAACGTTTTATAAAACAGCATTTAACAACGTCCTTTGATATCCAGATCTGTATACGCAGACTCCAAACAATACTGCAAATTTCTGAACTGTAAATTAAACATCAACTCAATACTTATACTGTTTTTCTTTATTCTTCGATATAACTTTCTAATTAAATTTATTATTTGTCTTCCACAAACCAATAAACTGAAACGATGTTGCACAGGATATGAGGGTTCCACCTTGTGGCGCAGTAATCTTCTTTAAACTATCCTTAAAAAAGCAAGTTAACAGAGAAACAAAATCTTATATAGGACCTTTCCATCTAACTGTAAAAATCAAAATGACAACCGCATATTACTAACTCGATTCCTTCCAGAATCTATATTATCTGTTTCACGAACCGAAAGCGCATGCCCTCCGATTTGATAAGCCAACAAAACTACCTTACGTCACTTGTCATTATGAGCAAAGTTTAAACAACCATACGATAAAACCTGAGCCTGTACTATTCATTTTAAATAATACTCGACTCCTAATTAGATAATACTGCAGACGCACGAATAGTAATTAATATTAAAAAATTAATGACTGAATTAAATAATTGGTACACTAATAAGCCAAAGAATCTACGTTCTTACAAATGTTGTCAAAAAAATATGTTACAATGCAAATATATTGTATTGGGAATGTTTAGGTTTATGAGGGGATTTACAGCTAAGTTCCAAGGAGGGATTCTTGTGGACATCTTTGTGTTAGGGGTTTGGGTTAGGAAGTGGTAGGTTGTCGTAAAGGTTGCGGTTTGGGATGTGAGGAAAGAATGAATTATTTTGTAAATGTTAGATATGAAATTTGCTTGTTTGATTTGATTTAGAATGTTAGGTCACCAAAGAAAGTTAAAGGCGGATTTGAAGAGGACGAGGAGATATTTGTATAAAAAGAATTTTACTGTAGAAGTAAATAAGGATCTGATGTTCGAAGATCTTGCCTAGATAGGAAACTAGTGCATTTGGTCTATAGAAAGTTGGATCGTGGGAGGGTTTATTAGGTTTGAAGATCGGTATAATTACTGCTTTGATCTTAGGACTGGCCAGAATTTTTTGATAATAAGATTGGTATTTTAATCAGGACCGGGTACGTTTAGTGAATGGAGTTTGGCTATTGTTGAGTCTAGGTCTTCAAACAGTAGTTTTGTGTCTGATACTGTAGTGGGAGCGCTTATTGTCTTACCTGCTAATTGCTGTTGTAGGTTATGGACATACGGCATTGCTGAATGAAATAAAATAGAGAGTGTATTGTCTTTTGTAAGAAGTTGATTGTTTAACGGTGAGATTAGGATATAAGAGATTGCTGGTTTGATAAGTTTCGGTAAGCCTTTAAGGATCGGTATTTGGTTCGGAAATTATGTCTTGGTAGTGTCGTTTTTTAACGTTTCGAATATTGTGTATGTTCAAGCTGGACTAGTGTTGTTCGAGTTTATGGATGTCAAATATAATGAGAGGACTTCATCGTGCTCTTTGAAGTCTGTGTATAGTAAGTAGGGGAGGGTTCTGGTATGGTTTAGGTTGTTTGCCACCAAGGTGTTGGTTTGCTTGTGATGTGGTACGGGATGAAGATAGCAGAGGCATTTTGTATGATTTTTATTATCTCAGTTAGTGTACGCGAGACCATGTCTTTGTATTGCTATAAAGGAAAATCTGGAGTTGTTGATGTTTGGGACTAGACATTTGGGCAATTAGCTTTATTTATGTTAAACGCTGGGGTTTTGATGGAGTTTGTTTAGGGCTGTTTAGGAGGATGTTGCAGTATATAGGATTATGGTCGTTAGTATGAGTTAAGCGATTGACATTCTAGGAGTTGATTATGCGCTCAGCAGGTTGCGAGAGCAGGATAATGTCTATATTGGTTCCATGAGTAGAGAATTCCTGGGTTGAAGCAGAGTTTAGGATATGTAGGTGGTGTTGTAGGATAAAGTCTTCCATTATCATCCGTGTGAGTTTTGTGCCATTGTGTGAATTTAGAATTTATGTTTGCCGAAATTATGTAAGGATGGTTTCCGATGAAGCTTTTATGATGTTGTTAGTTCGTGCAGGTACTTGTTATTGTGATTTTGGTATTGGAAGTATGAGATTAGAAAGAGGCTACCTGATGACCAATGTATTTTAATTCTGGTTATTTGAGTGCAGGAAAGTGTTGATATGTATCAGGTGTTAATCTTGGGATCAGTTATGGGATCTGGAGGGTTCGGGCGCAAGTAGCTTCAACTATGAGGGGTGGGGGTAGGGAGAGTAAATTCGGAATTTTAAGGTTTATTAGATATGGTTTCTAAAGGAGGGCAGTATTTCTTTATGTTAGGGTGTTGGCAAGTTTAAGGGAAGTGGATTTAGAATATTGTAGGTTAATCTGTACGGCTAGGATTGTGGAGGTTGCTGAAGCTGTGTGAACGTCAGTCTTCGTGTAAGTTTATAGTTCATAGTCTGGTCTTAGCTTGTTTATTTTGAATGCCGGATTATATAAGGACAGTCTATGTTTCTAACATGGTGATAGTTCGATAGGTTAAGTCTAATGGAGATAGTGCATGATGAGGAATAGAGGCAAGCAAGGAGCTGACTTTTGTGAAGCGTGGGATTGAACAGCGGCCGCAAGCTGATAGAGAACGACAAACTTTTGCAGAGTGTCCGAAGCGCTGGCAGTTGTAACACCTCATTACAGCTACCAAGTCTCGGATCCTGCAAAATTTGTATCCTATGAAACGTGGAAGTTGAGGGTAGAAGGTGTAATTAATTTTGGAGGAACGTTTATAATAATGTTGTCAGAAAATTCATTTTTAGGATCACGGACTGCAATGAATATTTCGGCACGGAGATGATTTTTTTTGTCGAGATCGAATTGATTAACTGTGAAGTCTGAGTTTAAGAAGGTGGCTGCTACAGGAATTTTGGTTCAGTGTGGGGATGAGGTTAAAGTTGATGGTTGTGTTTGTTCTTATGGATACAGATGTTTTTGCGGGACGAATACTAGGGATATTTAGGCTTGATAAAAGACAAAGACCAATACCTGTAGTTGTTTATAATAATCATTATGTTAGAGTACAATTATTTTTTTTTGTCAATAGTTTTTCCATCTCGGGACTGGTTGGATGCGTTCTTCCATCGATTTCTATTCTGAACTAGCCTACACATTTGTCTGAAATTCCCACATTCAACATCTTTCACTATCTGTGTGCAATAGTTTAACCAAGGGCTGCATACACCTCTTTTTTTTCAATCTCTGCTTCTAATATATTCCGCACTATTCCATCATCCTATTTTTCCTATTTTTTACTGTTTACTACATATTTCTTTCTTTCAGTGCTGTGCTCCACACATTTGTTTTAAGCAATTTTTTCATTGTTTCTATGTTTGTTGTCTTTGAACACAGTAATTACTTTTTCTTGTTAAATGTATCACAACCTTGTGCTAATCTTTGTTTTATATATTTTGTGCTTTTTTCATCTTGCATTATTTGGATTCTTAGGTAGCAGAGATCCTTAACCTCTTGTCAGTTCTCGTTACCTATTTGCATCATGGCTATGGTTGTCATCCGTTGAAAGTCTTCGGAATCACCAGAAGACGAAGATGATAATTTATACATCGGTTTTCCACATACCTTTTACAACTTTTTTACTCTTGCTTGTTGTCGCTATTTTTCTTTTGTTGGATTGCAAATAAATTTTTTGCGCAATCAATTACCTGTCGTCTGTATCCAATTCCTAAATATACTTGAAAATATTGCTCATCATTTCAGAAATACACTTGATTTTTGGAATTGAAAAATTCTGATAAACGAGGATATCCTGAGAACAATTAATAATCAAGGTTGTGCCTGGTGGGATTAGTTGAAAATATGATTTTTGGGGTTTTTAGGAGTCGCAGAATTAGATGTTGACATCGGCTTGTTTCCAAAATGATCGACCTACGAGATATTGGGTTTAAAAAGTACTCGACATACCTAAATTTGTTTTTTTTACTAATAACGGAGGTTGATTGATGACATTCGTTGCAGATTTAGAAGAACTTCGCAAGAACTACTTTCGTCAGGGAAGTTGATTGTTAATATTTTTATCCCATAGTGCAACGGGCGACAAAATATATTTTATAAGGAATGTAAAATTTATTTTCAAACTGAGAAACTTAGATAAAAATATAAAGAACCTACGAAAAGTAGGTACTACACATATGGTTTTTTGATGCTCCATCCGAAGGTACTACATCGGCCAGGAAGCGAGTTTCTTCTACCTGGAAATTTTTTATTTTGCTGAATCCTTGCTGCAAGCGCAACAAAGCCTAAGCAATAAGAAATTTTTAAACTAAAAATAGTTTAGGGTATTTTACTGTTCTTAGAATATTTAGTACTTTCCAAATCTATAGGTTCTAGCAGTTGTCTAAGTACAGTAACGGCCTAAAAGTTGTACTTATCTGTACCTATTAGCACTGTAAGTGCAGAGAGATCTTACTAAAAATTAAAAATTATCTTAGGAACCAAATTTCACAAAGCAGATTAAATGATCTATCCCCCTCGGTAATAACACAACACGGTACTACCAAAAATACAAACTCGATTTTGTAATAACTGACTTTGCAGCAAAACAGGCAACTAAACGAGATTTTTTAATTAGATTTTGAATGTCAGCTTGAAACGTGTCAATTCGCCGTTGCCTCGCCATGTTACATTGAGGTCCCACTTCCTTCTTTATACAAGTATTTCTTCATCTTAATTTTATATTGATACCGTTTACAATCACAAGTTAGTTTTGATTTTTGTAACATTTCCCTTTAGTATTATAAAATAATACACTAAATACGTCGATCTTTAGTCTTAATTTAATATTCCTTCTTTTGTATAAACAATATAAATAATTGTGATCAGATGTAATTTTCTAATTGGTAAACCTCTGAATAATGTCCATACATATACAACTGGTGTATACATGAATCTGTCATTTAGGATGGTTTTCCTGTTTATCCCTCTTTCAAAATGTATGGTTATTTTCAAACTAGAATAAATTTTCGGGTCTTGATATCTGACTGCCTTCTAGTGCACATGCTGTCCTTTCTAAGGCCAAGATGTCGTACCTGGTATGTAAAAGGTGTCTTTTCTTTTATTCTTGTTGAAGTACAAAAATGTCGTTTTAGAATATTAGTATAATGTATACGAAGAAGCTAACCTGAATAGCCCATTCAAAATGTTTAAGAATGGTAAGTTGATTACAGATAAAACTTACAGCCGGTTCCTATTGGCGTATTACAATACTTTGTTTTTGTAACACGTTTATTTTCTAGGGTTCTCTGGCGGTAAAATATTCTCTGGTGAAGTATTCTCCGGTAAAATATTCTCTGGTGGAGTATCTAATTATATATACTAGGCTAGCTAAGCCTATGCATTAATTCTACTACCTTACAAATATTATCTATTACCGTATAAGAATTTTATGTCACCGTTTAATTACCTTCTAAAAATAAATTAAATATCTGTTTACAAAAACATATGGTTGTGGAACAAAAAGATTGCTTCTTTCAAATTTGAAGTTTGAGGTTGACCATTAAACTAAATAGGAATAGTGTTCGCCTTACAAGCCGTAAGAAAAAACTAAATATTCAATAGTTCTATAGAAGCCGGAGCTCAATACTTAAGTATACGTTTCTTTCATATTTCATAAATACAGGTATGAATTGTATCTTATTTACTTTTGTGATGGAACAATGTGCATGTGTTACATTTTAAATCTCAAATATCTAGAAAAATAATGGATGTAAAATATAAAGTCATACTTTTACTTACCTATTATCTTAACTAATTTAATATTACCTTTGCTTTCCTGGTATAACCTTACAAGTGTAAACATAAAAGCTTTCATAAAATCTTTTTGTGGATTTTGAGGTTATGTTCAATTTAAATGTTTTATTCAAATTCTCTTAACTAAATTAAATATAACAAAGAGTATTTATGATTTCTTTTTACTTAGAACGTTAACTTGAAATTGTGTCTAAGTACAATAATAATTTTAGATTTTCTAATATCTTATCTGGTAGAGTTTAAGACAATTTTAAAATTATGAGAGTGTAGATATATATATACTACATTTAGTGATTTTGTCGCATGAAAATTTGGTTGTAAGAAAATAAGGGTATATATAATTTTTTTATTAATGATATTAACTAAACGTAAATATATAAGTTATATTAAGGTATTTTCTTTTGTCATGTTCTGAATTGCATCCCTGTAACTAGTCTGGGTGAAATTTAACTTTGTTCTCAAAATACCTAAGAGTAAAAGCCCCTGAGATGTAGTCCTTTGCAATTTACCACAGCCTCCAAAGGTCGATGTTAGTCCCGCCAGAGTTTTCTTTAGACTGTAGTACACCCATTCCTACCTGTTAAAAGGAAGGGTGCAAGCTATGTAAAAATTTTTTTTGCTGTGTTAAATTTTAAGGTGTATATTATTTTTCGACGACCACGTATAAAAGCAACAGATTACACACTACTCATTTATTTAGAAAGTGACGTATATCACTTTAGGATGCGAAAGTACTCGTGTCGAAAGTGCCATTTCACACTCGTGGGATTGTCGCACGAGGCGTCCCACTCGTGTAAAATGGGCCACTTTCTACACTAGTAATGTAATTTACTATTTAGTTTTAATGTCGATTAATTTATAGTTTTCAATGTATGTAATTTGGTTGTAGAATAGAGCGCATAAATATCATCATCATCGGCAGGTGTTCAGAATCGCTTACATGTTTCAGTGAGCTATAATAGGTTAAACCAAATTACTAGGGTCTTTAGTGAGAAACCAGACAAAAACAGGTCTCTGAAAGATAGAAACAGCTCTTTCGATACTTAGACTGACAGAAACCATAAGGGTCGGTATATCATTTCTAAGACAAACCTCTGGGATAAAAGATTCCGTAGTTAAAATAGTCCCCCATTCGGATCACCGGGAGGTTACTTCTTCGGTGGTTGTAATCGGCAACCTCAATAAGAAGAAAACAAAAAATTGAAACATCGTGTGAAATGTTAGAAAAGGGGGTTTCGTGGCTTAGTTTGTTAGTCCAAGGTCCCGGGTTTGATTCCAACCACGGACCGCTTGAAAAGTGTTGGGCGAGCATCTTTTACAAAAATTAGCCCTTTTTTGGGCGAGAGGCAAAATGTAGTTCCATGCGTAAGTGTTGTCACGCAAGTTAAAGAACCCTACTTTACGTTGAACAGTAAGGGCTATGCAAAATTCAAAATTTCCCAGTAAAAAAAACTTGCTTCGTGGCCAATCAAACACCAGGCGACTCCATGGCGTAGTGGTATGTGTGTGGCGCGCGCATTTTTTACAAAAATACACCCTCGTTCGGATGAGAGGTTCAATGGAGGTCCCGTGTGTGAGTGTTGTCACGCACGTTAAAGATCCCTACCTTGCCTGGAACGGCAAGGGTTCGGCAAAATTCAAAATTTCCAGGCAACAAAAAACTCGCTTCCTGGCCAATGTAGTACCTTCGGGTGGAGCATTGGAAAATCACATGTAAGGCCAATGTAACACCTTCGGATGGAACATTGGAAAGTCAAATGTAAGGGAATGTTAATAGAATAAAGCGCGTGGATGGATGTTCAATACTAAATTACATAGAAAGGATGCGCCTTTATGCAGCGAGAGCCGTATTTTTCGCAATATACTCGAAGACAACCCAAGAATTTTTGATTATTGTGAACCATAAATTAACGAAAATATACTACAGACGACCACAAAAGTATGTACCGTAATGGCAGCAATTGTTTATTGTTTTGATAATAAATGTCTTTTTGTCCGACTTGTCGGTGACGAAGCCCGATATTCTGACTTGGACCAAACGTGTCCCATCGCGTAATATGGAAGGCGTCGCAGTTCATAAACCACCGTCTATGACCAAAGTCTGTGATCTCTGCCACAGTCTATAACCATCAGACGCGGCCTATGACCAGGACCTACAGCTATTGGTTATATAGTTTTGACTTAGGTTAGGTCCCTTAGATTAAGACCCAAGGGTAGAGATAGATTGACATATTAAGTCGACGCCAGGACACTGGCGTAACTTATCAATCTTACCTCACTTAAATAAAACTATAGCTAATCGAATCCAACTCCAAACTAAACTACCGAATCTAACCCAAAAATAATCATCCAGCGTAGCTCAAAAGAAATCAATAGAATACGATAGGTCGCAAATTTAACGTCTATTTGGTTATTTGGCTATTGGGTCGAGGCCATACCATGGAGTGCGATAGGGTTTTTATGACCTACGCATAGGTTGTCATGACGCGTTTACGAAAAGCGAGCATTTATTATCAATTCAATACGCTGTTCGTTCTATGACTGTACGTATTTTTCGGGATTTCGTCGGTAGTTGCAACTCACGACATCACAAATAGCTCTATGACCGCACGCACTTCTTTAGTTGCTTTCGGGTACTTACGGCAATAAAGACTTCCACATTATAGAGTATGTAAGAGATCATCAGTTCTACGTAATTTAGTATTTGGTACTAGTAGGAACAGTCGGCGTAAGCTCTTTTAAACCGTTTAGTTCCAGAGCTTTTTCGTAACAAAATAAAACGAACAAACGGGAAGTTTTCATTGTGGCTAGTATTTAAAAAATCTGAAGAATAACAATTTAATCACTCATATTGGCAACGCAAAGAAAAAAAATTCTTAGTGGATTTTGAAAACTAAAATGTATAGGTAAACATTAAACATAGAAGGGATTAGCGAAATCGGTGGCCAGAGGCGAGGGATTTTGAGGCGAAAACTTTAGGGTGATTCGGAAGAAAGCGATTCGGGTGTGGGGATAATTATGCGGAAAAAAATAGGATACTGTGTAGAAAACTACTTAGAAAGGAACGAAAGAGTGCTCGTGGTTAGATTAGAATCTAAACCGGTAAATACGGTAACAATGCAAGTTTACATGCCCACCTCTAACTACGGTGAGTAAGAAGCGATCTACAAAGATATCGAAGACATATTAAGATGCGTAAAAGAGCGTGGAAGTTTAATAATTACGGTCTTTGGTTCATGAGAACACTGGACACACATCTGTATGTGCTATGCTGTGACCTGAAATACGTCTACCTTGTGATCTTGAATTTGGATTAACTCCGGAGATGACATTGTAGGCGAGAGCTACGTCAAGGAACTCAAACGCAAGATAGACCGCATCAATGGTGAAATTAGGAAAAATATCCAGATTACAAACGATCGGATAAAGACCAGATATGACATAAAGGCGAAGTATTCTAATTTTCAAGAGAGCAATTGCATCTGGATATATAATCCCAGATGGAGGAGTGGATTGTCGTCAAAGTACACAAATATTGATAGGGTCCGTAGGGAGTTATGAAAATGATCAACGATGCGGTATGTTGGATTCGTAAGCTCCCAATTGGAAGAAAGATGGTGGTGCACGTTAACCGGTTAGCTTCTTACGGTACTTCTGGCGCCGGTATTGCTTAACAATGGCAAGCAGTGACACAAACATCAATGATGATGAGCAAACGTCCGAACCAAACTATGATTGGTTTGTGTCTCTATACAGCCGCTTAAGCAAAGCGAGATTCGAGGTCACAGGAGAGATTCAAAATTATCTATTCTATGTGCCATCGGAATATTTTTCTGCACATTGCTTAGCGGCGGACTTGATATGTCCCGAAGACTTGCTCGGGTAAACCGAATTACGAAAATCTGTGAAAGGCGTTAGTAGACTTCGTGGGCCAGATGATTAAATTTGAAGACAAGATCGGTTGTGGATTTGAAGAGTTGCATTGGAGGGTGGTATAAAATATGCTAGAGGTGTTGTTCCATAAAACCAGGATTCAGATCTTGGTTTGTGTGGTTACTATCCAAACGGTACGGTGCCCTATAAAGAGTGTTTATTGCTACTTCTATCAGCATGGAAACTATAGAAATAAGTTTGACTCTCCTTACCGCCACAGGGAGTCCGGATCAGGGAGTGTTCTGGGACAGACCAGCGTCAAGAGACGCAGTATAGTGCCGTTTAGTTTACCTTCGACTAGAATAATTACATTAAAACGTAAACGAGGAGTTTGTACACAAAAGATGATTTACTGGCCTCTGCAGATTATGAACAATAGGTGCATTGGAGATATTATTTGCATATTTTAGTATATTCTCGAAATATTTGGAGCGATCGAATACAATATTAATTGCTGTGATGAGCGTTAGTTAGTTTAGTTGTAATTAAAGCTTCGATTGCAATATGAGTTCTAATTTAAAGCTTTGAAAGTCATGACAGGAAATAAATTAGTGATAAATAGCAGCTAATATGAATTACCTTATGTGATATAAATTATTGCAGTGATAGATATAAATTAATTATAGTACTTCGATATTAAGTAATTAAGAAGATCGTATCGTAGTTTTAGAAGTTAGTATTTGTACTATTAACGATTAACTGGAAAGAAAGCTTTGTGAGAGCTTTTAGAATTTGTGGTAACTAAACTACGAGTTGTGGAAAGGCTTGTTTAATCAGTTTGATAATCAAAAACTGTTGTTTGTGCAAACAGTTTTCGTTACGTGTTTAGTGAGAATGTAAAAATACGATCATCATCATTAGGTCTTCAGTCCTAGAACTTGTTAGACGCGTACCATCATTGTTTCCTATTCTGAACTAACCTACAGATTTCCCTGAAATTTGCACAGTCTACATCTATCACTATCTGATCTAGGTCAACATCTACCTCCTTTTTCCTATCTCTGCTTGTAATATATCCCATACTATTACCCAAAAATCCCTTAGAACGCATTCTGCCCTTCTATTTCTCTTATCCTTTTCCCCAGACATCCTTCTTTCCCTACTATTTCTATAACCTATTTGTTATTATTTTTGTCTGTCCATGCTATCGTCCTCATACATCTGAAGCACAGCATTTCAAAAGACTGTGTATACAGCTCGTTCCCCTTCTATTGCTTTCTAATTTTATGCCCTATTTCACCGAGATTCAGTGAAGGGGGTTAAGCAACCTGTGGCTACCACGATCCCCCAACACTTAGGTATTTGCCGAAATAATGGTTTTCCAGTAAATCCTTTCAAACACTTAACATTATTTGAGAATGTTGTCCAACCAATTCTTGTAGTCACTTATAGTAATCATCGTGTTTAAGCACAGTTATTTTCTCGTCATTAGTTTATCCATCTTGGGATTGGTTGGATGCGTACCTCCATTGATTTCTATTCTGGGCTAGCCTACACATCTCCCTGAAATTCCTGCAGCCTACATCTTTTACTATCTGTGTGCAGTAGTCTAGCCTAGGTCTGCCTCTTCTTCCCTTTTTTCCTATCTCTGCTTCTAATATATTCCGCACTATTCCCTCATGCCGTAGTATGTGACCTATCATCCTATCTCTCCCATTTTTTACCGTTTTCCACATATTTCTTTCTTCCCCTACCATTTTTAGTACATCTTCGTTCTTAACTTTGTCTGTCCATGATATCTTCATCATACGTCTGTAGCACCACATTTCAAAGGCTTCTAGCTTTTTCTTGCCCGCTTCTCCTACTGTCCAAGCTTCACAGCCGTACAGTGCTGTGCTCCACACATATGTTTTAAGCAATCTTTTCCTTGTTTCTATGTTTGTGGTCTTTGAGCACAGTAGTTGCTTTTTCTTGTTAAATGACGCACGACCTTGTACTAATCCTTGTTTTATATCTTTTGTGCTTTTCCCATCTTGCGTTATTTGGCTTCCTAGGTAGCAGAAATCCTTAACCTCTTGTAAGTTTGTGTTACATACTTGTATTCTTGTTTTTGATTTATTTTCCACACCTTTGCATAGTAGAACTTTAGTTTTAGTTTTGTTAATTTTCATACCGTATCTCTCTGTTAGAACTGTTTCCATTTCATTAAGAGCAGCTTCTAACTCTTCCTTGCTAGACGCTAATACCGCTATATCATCTGCAAATCTAAGCATATCAATTTTTTGTCCCTGCATAGTAATTCCAAATGTCTTCCTGCATTTGACAGTATTCATTGCTTCTTCTATGTACAAGTTAAAAATCAATGGGGATAGGGCACATCCCTGTCTCACCCCTAATGTTTACTTCTCTACGTTCCTGCTCTAATTCTATTACTGCTGTTTGCTCTTTGTATAAGCTATGTACTATCCATCTATCCCTATAACTCATTACAATTTTTTAGTGTTTCAAACATTTTTTCCATTTTACATTGTCGAATGCTTTTTCCAGATCTACAAACCCTATATACACGCTTTCCCTTTTCTATTGTTTTCTCCATTATCACTCTCAGCGCTAAAATAGCCTCCCGTGTTCCACTGTTTCGCCTAAACCCAAATTGGTCTTCTCCTAGTATTTCTTCCGCCCGTTTTTCCATTCGTCTTTGCACAATTCTAGTTAATATTTTTGACACGTGTGCTGTCAAACTTATTGTTCGAAAATTTTCACATCTATCCGCGCCTTTCTTTTTTGGTATAGTTACTTTGATGCTACGTTTGAAATCTTTGGGCATCTCGCCTGTCTCATACATATAGCTTACAAGTTGGAAGAGACGTTCTGTTACTGCTTGTCCAGCAGCTTTTAGAGTTTCTGCTTGCACCTTATCTGTACCCGGCGCCTTACCATTTTTCAGACTCTTTAATGCTAATTCAAACTCATCTCTAAGTATAGGATATCCCAAGTCATCATTTTCAATGTCTGATTCCTGTTCTAATGCAGTTAGTTCCTCTCCTGCATATAAATTCCCTATATATTCTTGCCATCTACCCACTTTCTCTACGTTTTCTATGATGACGTTTCCTTGTGCGTCCCTTATATTTTTGCTATACTGTTTTATATCCCTAAAATTCATTCTAATTAATTTGTATGCTTCGTCTGTCTTTCCTATTTCCATCTTCGTTTGTATCTCTTTGCACTTTTCATCAATCCATTGTTCTTTAGCTTTCCTGCATTTTCGAATAATTTCTCATTTTATGGCTTTGTATCTCTGTTTTCCTGTTTCGTCTGATTTATTTTTGTATTTTCGTCTTTCTTCTATTAAATTCAGGATATCCTTTGTTATCCATGGTTTCTTATTTTCTTTTTATGTATACCCCAGAATATCTCTGGCCGCCATGTCTAGGCTGGATTTAATGTTATTCCATTCTGTTTCTACTTCCTTAGTATCAGATATTTTCTCGATATCTTTGAGCAACTCATTTGACTTTTTTTCGAATCTTTTTTGAATATCTTTATCTTTTAGTTTCTCTAAGTCCAAGTCCCTTTTTCCGTTTCTTTTTTTCACATTCTTAAATTTAAGTGCGGCCTTCATAATTACGATGTTGTGGTCAGTATCTATATCTGCTTCTGGGTAGCTTCTACAGTCTTTTACTTGATTCCTAAACCGTTGTCTAACAAGAATGTAATCTATTTGATATCTTCCTATATCTCCTGGCATCTTCCACGTATATCGTCTTCTAGTATGATGTTGAAATAATGTGTTTGTGATGATTAAATTGTTCTTGTCACAAAATTCTACCAGCCTATTTCTCCTGTCGTTTCTCGTGCCTAAACCAAATAAACCTACTACTGCTCCTTCCCTACCCTCACCTACCACGGCATTAAAATCCCCCGTAATTATTAAATTTTCCTGTCCTTTTACGTATCTTAATATGTCTTCGATATGTTTGTAGATGACTTCTACCTCTTCGCCACTGTAGCTAGAGGTGGGCATGTATAGTTGTATTATTACTGTGTTTACCGGTTTAGATTTTAATCTAACCATAAGTACTCTTTCGTTCTTTTGTAAGTAATTTTCTACACAGTATCCTATCTTTTTCCGCATAACTATCCCCACGCCCAAATTTCCTTCCTCTGCTCCTGTGTGAATTACCCTGAAGTCTCCACTCCAAAAATCCCCCGCCTCTGGCCACCGAACTTCGCTGATCCCTACTATGTCTAGTGATAACCTATTCATTTCGATTTTTAGGTTCTCTAGCTTACCTACTTGCTTCGCACTTCTAACATTCCACGCTCCGACTCGCAGAATGTTCCCGACTCTTATTTTTAACTTTCTGATCGCATCCTCCGAAGTAGTCCCCACCCGGAGATCCGACTGGGGGACTATTTTAACTCCGGAATATTTTACCCCAGAGAATGCCATCATTTTATTATAATTTAGGTACGCTGTGTACTTGGGAGATAATGTGGTGGTTTCCCGTTGCCTTTCATATCGCGGTAGTGTCTCTGTCAATCTAAGTACCGAAAGAGCCGCTGCCCTCTTTCGGGGACCTGTCTTAGTCTGGTTCCTCACTAACGACCCTACTACTTTGGTTGGACGTGTAGTTTGGCTCTTTAGCTCATTAGAACACGCAAGCCATTTCACCTGTTCTAGTAATTTAGAACTTCGGCAAGGTGCAGGTCCATACGAAAAATACGATAGTATTTAAAATTGACTTGCTTGTGTCAAAATGTTTTCTAGCTTCGACACTGGCGCTCTCTAAAGTATAGCAATTTTAAGCATATCTAAATAATATTAATTAATTTTCTAGGTCATTTTTATCATTTCAAATAATTTTGTGAACATGTTCGATAATTATCGAATTTCCTCGGCGTCTGGCAAAATATAACACTAAACATTGAACACATTATCGTTAATAATTAAGTTTCACAATGATTGCTGATATAATTTACAAACGATTTAGTTTGGAAAACTTCACACTAACAATAGAAAACTTTTTGATCGGAAATTGTAGCTGTAAGGTTTAACTTGAACAAAATTACACCCTTCGTGATCTAAATTATAGGTTATTGTAGACCCGCAATCGTCTTAACCTACAAAACGTCGAAAAACTACATTCAAAAACGTGTAATTTGTTCTGCACGACATTTCACTTACCTCGAAAGCTTTTTAAATATTTAAGAAAATTTATTTGATATCATATCATTTTGAATAATACTTACCCACTAAAGCGTACAATTCATATCGTCTTTCAGGCATTAGGGTGTTTCCGATCAAAATTGTTAGGGCGGTATAAGAATAATTTTATATGGGAAAAAGCACACATACGATGTAGGTAGAAAAATGTCCTTCTATTTTATGTAATTTAGTTCCGAGTAAATTAAAAGGCTAAAAGCTTTATGTGTGTATGTGCATTATTACCTGATTGCTGATTGATTTGGAAATAAACGTGCAAGTAATTTTAAGTTATATGTAATAGTAGTTACGTCAGAATAATGGAGAAGGTTTTACAAACAACTGCATTAAAGTTAAGTGCAAAGTTTAGAGGTTGATGATAAGGAAAGAATGCATTTATTGATTTAACAAATTTGCGTGTTACATTAGTGAGTGAAGTTCAAGCAAACTCGCAATTTCGATTATATGATGAAGTTGTACCAAAATTTTTAGCTTGAAGTAAATGAAACATTATTTTCGTAGAGGAAAAAATTTCGTAAGGTAATGGAAGAAGTTGTGTACTTCTATTCTGTATTGTTTCCTAAAAGAAACGCATGTCCTGAAATATACTTGACAAACGGCTCTCTTTCTCTTTCGTTTCTCGCTCGCTCGCTTTCTTCCTCCTTCCATCATTCCAACCCTTCCTCCTGCCTCTCACCCTCTTTCTTGCTTATACCTAAAGCACTTTTACTGTTTAGTATCATTCCTTGCACCTCAAAGGCTTTTTCGATATCTCTACTTCAAAAGTCGGGCACTAATGAGATTAGTTATTCGAGACCAAGATGTTTTTAAAAATATATCGGTCGTTCTAAGCGAAGTGTAAAATTACCTTCGTATTTTCGAAACTAAACAAGTTGTAGTCTAACCTTAAGGATTAGATGGTAAAAGCAGAGTTCAAACCAAGAAAATTTTTTATCAACCTAGTTTTTATTAAAGTTAACAGTGACTGAAAGCATAATAACACAACCATCAATGTAGTCCAAGACAAATAGTTGCATTTTGAAATCAATTATTTCTATAGCAATCTTAGTAGTTTGAAACTGGAAACGCACTAGTTGCACCTAGCAGTTAAGCGCAGTTTATCCGAAACATCTAACAAACTGAGACAAAAACTAGAAATAGGGTTTAAACAGCCTATATTCAGCTCAATTTCCTTCTGTCTTCTAACTATTTGCCCTATTTCACCGAGATTCAATGGTATGTGAAGAAGGGAGTTAAGCAGCCATGGCTGCCAAGGATCCCCCAACACTTGGACATTTGCCGTATTAATAGTTTTCCAGTAAATCCTTTCGCACAATTAACATTAGTTGAGAGTATTGCAAAACCAATATTTGTAGTTGTTTATAAGAATCACTATGTTTAAATACAGTAATTATTATTGTCATTAGTTTTTTCCATCTTACGACTGGTTGCAAGTGTACTTCCATTGATTTCTATTCTGTGTGCAGTAGTCTAACCCAGGTCTACCTCTACTTGTCTTTTTTCCTATCTCTGCTTCTAATATATTCCGCACTATTTCCTCATGTCTAAGTATGTGACCTATCAACCCCTACCATTTCTAGTACCTCTTTGTTCTTAACTTTGCCTGTCCATGATATCTTCATCATACGTCTGTAACATCACATTTTAAAGGCTTCTACCTTCTTCTTGTCTGCTTCTCGTACTGTTCAGGCTTCACAGCCAGACAGTGCTGCGCTCCACACATATGTTTTGAGCAATCTTTTCCTTGTTTCTATGTTTGTGCTCTTTGAGGACAGTAGTTGCTTTTTCTTGTTAAATGTAGCACGACCTTGAGCTAATCTTTATTTTATATCTTTTGTGTTTTCCCATTTTGCGTTATTTGACTTCCTAGGTAGCAGAAATCCTTAACCTCTTGTAAGTTCTCGTTACCAATTTGTATTGTTGTTTTTGATTTATTTTACTCTCCTTTGCATACTAGAACTTTAGTTTTATTTGTGTTAATTTTCATACAATATCTCTCCGTTAGAGCTGTTTAACTCGTCTTTGCTAGATGCTAATGCCGCTATATCATCTGCAAATCTAAGCATATCAATCTTTTGCCCCTGCATATTAATTCCAAATATCTTCCTGCATTTGACAGTATTTATTGCCTATTCTATGTACAAGATAAAAATTAATGGGAATAAGGCACATCCCTGTCTCACCACTTTCCTAATATTTACTTCTCTACTTTCTTACTCTAATACTATTACCGCTGTTTACTCTTTGTATACGCAATGTACTATCCGTCTATCCCTAAAACTTATTCGAATCTTCTTGAGTATTTAGAACACTTTTTTCCATTTCACATTGTCGAATGCTTATTCCAAATCTACCAACCCTATATATATATATATATATATATATATATATATATATATACGCTTTCCCTCTTCTGTATTGTTTTCTCCATTATCACCCTCACAGCTAAAATAGCCTCCCGTGTTCCCCTGTTTCGCCTAAACCCAAATTGATCTTCTCCCAGTATTTCTTTAATTCGTTTTCCATTCGTCTTTGTACAATTGTAGTTAATATTTTTGAAACGTGTGCTGTCAAACTTATTGTTCGAAAATTTTCACATCTATCCGCGCCTCCTTTTTTGTATAGTTACTATCATCTTACATTTGAAATCTTTAGATATCTCGCCTAACTCATACATATAGCTTACGAGTTGGAAGAGACGTTCTGTTACTGCTTGTCCAGCGGCTTTTAAAGTTTCTGCTTGCACCTTATCTGCACCCGTCGTCTTACCATTTTTCAGGCTCTTTAATGCTAATTCAAACTCATCTCTAAGTATAGAATATCCCAGGTCATCATTTTCAATGTATGATTCCTATTCTAACACCGTTAGTTCCTCTCCTGAATATAAATTTCTTATATATTCCTGCCATCTAACTACTTTCTCTACATTTTTTATAATGACGTTTCCTCCCGCATCCCTAATATTTTTGCTATACGGTTGTATATCCTTAAAATTCATTCTAATTAATTTGTATGCTTGGTCTGTCTTTCCTATTTCCATTTTAGTTTGTACCTCTTTGCACTTTTCATCAATCTATTGTTCTTTAGCTTTCCTGCATTTGCGAATAATTTCCCATTTTATGGCTTGGTATTTTTGTTTTCCTGTTTCGTCTGATCTATTTTTGTATTTTCGTCTTTCGTCTAATAATTCAGGATATCTTTTGTTATCCATGGTTTCTTATTTTGTTTTTGTGTATACCCCATAATATCTCTGGCCGCCATGTCTAAACTGGATTTAATGTTATTCCATTCTGTTTCTACTTCCTTAGTATCATAAATTTTCCCGATACCTTTTTTCAAATCTTTCGTGAATATCTTTATCTTTTAGCTTGTCAAAGTCAAAGTGCCTTTTTGTTCCTCTTTTTCAGATTTATAAATTTCAGTGCGGCCTTCATAATTACGATGTTCTGGTCAGTGTCTATATCTGCTTCTGGGTAGCTTCTACAGTCTTTTACTTGATTCCTAAACCGTTGTCTAACAAGAATGTAATTTATTTGATATCTTCCTATATCTCCTGGCATCTTCCACGTATATCGTTTTCTAGCATGATGTTGAAATAATGTGTTTGTGATGATTAAATTGTTCTTGTCCCAAAATTCTACCAGCTTATTTCCCCTGTCGTTTCTCGTGACTAAACCAAATACACCTACTACTGCTCCTTCCCTACCCTCACCTACCACTGCATGAAAATCCCCCGTAATTATTAAATTTTCATGTCCTTTTACGTATCTTAGCATGTCTTCGATATACTTCTAGATCGCCTCTACCTCTTCCTCACTGTAGCTAGAGGTAGGCATGTATAGTTGTATTATTACTGTATTTACTAGTTTAGATTCAAATCTTACCATGGGTACTCTTTCGTTTTTTTGTAAGTAGTTTTCTACACGTCGTCCTATCTTTTTTCGCATAACTATCGCCACATCCGAATTTCTTTCCTCTAATCCTGTATGAATTACCCTGAAATCTCCACTCCAAAAATCCCCCGCCTCTGGCGAGCGGATCTCGCTGATTCCTACTATGCCTATCCATTTCGAGTTTCGGGTTCTCTAGCTTACCTACTTGTTTCATACTTCTAACATTCCACGCTCTGACTCGCAAAATGTTCTTGGATCTTTTTCTGTACTTTCGACACATCCCCCGAAGTAGTCCTCTCTCGGAGATCCGAGTGGGGGACTATTTTACCTCCGGAATTTCTTACCCCAGAGGGTGTGGTGGTTTCCCTTTGCCGTCCACATCACAGTAGTGTGCCTTAGAATGTCATAACGACCATATGGTATCTGCCACACTACGTACCGAAAAAGCTGCTGCCCTCTTTCGGGGACCTGTCTTAGTCTGGTTCCTCACTAAAGACCCCCACTAATTTTGGTTAAACCTATAGTTCGGCTCTTTAGTTCATTGAAACACGCAAGCCATTCTGCCTGTTCTAGTATTTTAGAACGTCAGCAAGGTGCAGGTCCGTTCAGAATGGTCCTTTAGTTAAGAATCATAAATTGTTAAAAAAAATAGAGTCAAAACATCCAGCTAAAAAATCTTTCAAAATGGCAAATAAAATGCACGTTTCGTTATAAATTTTAATTTTCTCAGAAGATGCGGGAATCCCATAACAATTTTATGTGTGCATCTGCTAACTAAAGAGTTACGGAAGTGGGTTCTCACCAGAAAAATAATAAATTTAATAATAAGAAACAAAAATAATAAAATGTCTGGAATATAAGCAAACTACGTTACTATATTCACTTACCCTGAAAAGTTTTTTTCTTGTCATAATTAAGGAGCGTCAAACCGTTTTAGTCTCGGCAATCCCTTCGATAATATCTTTAAACAAAAAAAAACGGTTATTCCATAAAGGTCTCCTTTGCTTTTGGTCTCCTAAATTTATCCCTGTACGCTATACTTTTCTCTAAAGTGTCTTAAAACACTTAGTAAACTTTGTCCTCATTACAGAAATTCGCAAAATCAAGACCTTTCACAAATAAGACTTCTTTACTGGGTTTTCTGGATATACTTTTACAATGACCTAATGTTTATTCTAGTTCATAAATAAATGTAAATAAAATTTAACCTATACTTAACCTTCATTGATATAAAATAATTACAGTTTAAATACAAATATACTTTAAAGAACCTAATTTCTTAACCTCAAACTGGCCAAGAAGACCTAAAAAATACATTAAATCACATCCGTCAATAATGCTATCATTCTAATTTTTCCGTTTCCTTTATTGAATTACATGACATTCTAAATCCTATTACCTGGAAACACTCTTAACAACAAACATGGAAAACAGTTAAATATCAACTTGCTACGTTATGAAGCGTACGGGTCAGACAGAAATACAAAGGATATTTACAGTGAGGACCCGCACGAATCACGATGACGGAACAGAACACAAGAAACATAGAAATACCGGGCTAGCTACCAATGCGGTTAGGGGGGAATTCCTAGCAACACAAAAAAAATACATCGTCATCGATTTTCTATTTACAATAAAACAAAATTAATTAAAAAAGAGAATGCGGTTTGTATCAACAAAAAAAAGAACAAATAGTTGCATTATAAAGAACAAATTTTAAAAATTTACGTACGTAGTGCGCATTTTGTTTAACAACGAGTATTCCTTAATAAAAGAAAGAAAATAAAATTATTATTTATACTTGCTCATAACACCAGGGTGTTAAAGTAAAAAAAAAATTATTTACAGTAAAACAAATTCTAATAATCAGGTAGTAAAGTACTATAGAGCACCAGCGACGCACGAACAACAAACGTAGGAATACAAGAGGTGCTCCCGATATTTGAGAAGAATAATACAATATACCTCCAAGTGCAGGATATTATCGTGGGCCCATTGCATCCACGGAGGTGAATCAGCAAAGCGTCAGGGTGCTGGTGTCCAAATCTAGCGTCACCACGGTCGTCAGATGTGGAGCGTTGCGACACTCATTGCTTTAGCGGAACACCTACCAGCGCAGTTGGTTCTACATAAGAAAAATAATCGGCCTACGTAAAACAATTTGGCCTCCAGCTAAGAACGATACACCCAAAATCTACACTTCTTATAAAGAAAAAAACGTACATCGCTCTTGGAGTAATAGAACAAGTAGTTTAGAAAAATGCATATGAGGACGAACTGCAGAATCAAATTGAAAATTGTTTCAAATAACAAGAATTCGAGGTGCAATCCTCGCGTTATCAACATACCAAAAAGGAAATTAGAAAACTCGACCAAAGCTTTATCAAATAATACAATACACTATTTCAACGAGTGTTTCGGTCGTAGCTATATAAGAATTAATTTTACGCTATAGTAATGTGTAGCCAGTTAAAGGATACTCAAAACAAGGTGTCAATTATAGAATTTATAGCGTAAACTCGTCGTTTTAGAGTAGATAGATTGAAATTAAAAATTATTCGCAAGTGTATCTATAATAAACAGGTAAAATATATAGGATGTAATTGACGTATGAAAGAGTAGAAACGGAATCGATGTGGTTTTTAATTCATCGACCGTAAATGAACGTAACAAACTCTTCCACTTGTCATTTCATTGTCCATCCGAAATACTAGAGCTCTATGCTTAACTAACACTGAATACCACCAATAGAACTTACATTTAAAATCAATACACACCAATTCCGTCGTTAATTTAACCCAACAAAATAATTACTTTTATGATTTGTTAATTTCCAACCACAGAAACACAAACAATTTACAATTTAAATTTAAAATTCACATGTACATAATTCTAAATTATCAACATCGAAGCTCATTTTACTCAGGATTTGTAGAAAATTTAAGAATGTCCAGCAACATCAATATTTCTTGCAATAATCACTTTGGTTGGTAAACAGCAGCAACCCACCTAACACAAAATGCTATAAAATCAAAATTATTGGTAGCGTCAACTCTACAGGTTCTAACTCCATTTTTAACCTGTCGTAACGAGGTTAATTTCACGAACTTGTGAATTTGAACGAATGATTAATATTTTCAAAGTTTTAAAGCAGGTTCTAATTAAAAGTGACGTATGTAACGATACACTCAGTAAATGTTTCGCATTGGATGTCTTTGAATTGTTTCAATTTTAAAAGTTGCAGAAACAACATGTAAAACTCATAGTAAACAGCCTATCACTTGTCAAGGCTAATTTGTTTGTGTCGCGGTTTGAAGTTGACTTAAAGAGAACTCAGAATACTAACCAATAGTGTACGTGCTTTTATAGGCTCGTTAGAAGGCAAGAAAATTCGCTTTAGAAATTCGTTGAAATACGTTCTAAACCACCTGCTTAGCGTTAAACAACTTCGCTTAATAAATTCTTTAAAACACCTGCATCGTGAAATATAAACATTTCTAATAGTACTGAGAAATCCTATTTCGCTATCATACAAGTGTTGAACTCGCTCAAGTTTACGAACAGTAAGCCGTCCCATCAATTAATTTATTGTCGGAATGGTAGTTTGATATAATACATCGTTGTCGTTTCTACAACAGTTAGGCAACCTGATGTACATTTCTCGCTATAATGCTGCAAGGAGGGTTGCAAACCTACTTAAAACGAACGTCGTTTTCTCATGCGGACAACAAAATTTAGTGGAAGTCACTACAGTATATCGAGACTTTTTACTTTAGTTAATTGGCTATGGTTTTAGGAATATTTTGCAGCTGCTTGGTTGGAAAATATCTAGCAGGTGGTGTTCGCAAAATATTTAACATGCTATCACTGAGAATTGTTTTAAAAAGAAAACACGTTACTTCCCCATTGTTCTCTATCGATATAAATATTGCGTAAGTTGTGAAAGAGATGATTCTATAGAGCATTCTTTTGCCGAAAGGAAACGTTGTAAGCCGCAGTGCTAAGATACTTTGTTGTACCTTGTGTTACAATCAAGTTAAATTGATTTTTCCAGTATCCAGTCCGTGGACAAGTGCAGCACGCACTTCCAAATCCTTTACGATGGTACTAGAGGCAGAGAGCTTGTTTTGAGAAGCCTTTAATCTTTGTTCTTTTTTCTTGATGCTACTGTGGAAGATAAACACTTCTATGACTGGCCATAGTTTTTCTTACACGTGGTTGCATAATAAATTGCAGATTGCGCGTTACAAATTTACTTTCACAATGCACGAGTAATTGTATAATTATTCCACCAGTCACGATTAGTATAATTGAAGCTCACGTTAGAGCACTTTACTGTTTCCTTTTTTTGTAAATTTATGCTAACGTCAACAGCCTGTTTAACAAATTATAAATTAACACATGGTTCATCTGAGTTAGAGTTACATTGTTTCTTTTAGAAAGTGCACTTCACAGAGAAGGTAAAAATAACGGTATACACTATGTCTATTTTTTTATATATTTAGGGTTTGTAACATTAAGTAAGTATATGTACATGTCATTTAGATTTTAAACTTTATAATCGATATTTGCTTAAATGTATATTTTTATATTGTGTAATATGCAAAATGACGCTTTTATTTACATCACGTTATAACAGGACGATTACGTAAATGTTTGATTTGGTCTCTGTAAATATATTTTTTATACTATGTTTAATTAACAGTTTGTAAATGAAATACTTGTCGAGGTTAACAATTTTTCTTTCTGTATAACCCACCCACACTACAACATTTTGAGCTAGCACGGCATCCAGTTTTTTTTAATTCCAATTCTACTCTTCTATGTTTTGTTGCAGTATCGGTATGGGCGATTTTCTTTACTTACTTACTACCTTCTTTCTTGTCTGCACAGAATTCCAAAACAAATCAAACTTAATATTTGTTTTTCGGAAATAGCTTACTACAGAACATTTTTTTATATTAAGTGGTAAACAATTTACCTCGCTTCACTTGAAAATTTTGTTCAAATCGTTTTGTAAAGCTATAGCGTTGTTGTAATTATTTATTTTTTTATATACTTGAACATGACCACGCTATGAAAATTTTATTATTGTAGTTAGTCGGTTTACATAAATGAACTATGGTAATTCCTCATGCTTACATCTTTGGATTCGAATTCGTAACGTGTAGTATTGAAGTCTGTTTTCCTTTCTTTTGTAGTTCTGAAATGATAACACCCAGCTTAAAAATCTTTCAAAATGGCAAATAAAATGCACGTTTCGTTATAAATTTTAATTTTCCCAGAAGATGCAGGAATCACATAACAATTTTAAGTGTGCATCTGCTAACTAAAGAAGTACGGAAGTGTGTTCTCATTAGAAAAATAATAAATATAATAATAAGAAACAAAAATAATAAAATATCTGGAATATAAGCAAACTACGTTACTATATTCACTTACCCTGAAAAGTTTTTTTTCTTGTCATAATTAAGGAGCGCCAAATCGTCTTGTCTCGGCAATCCCTTCGATAATATCTTTAAACAAAAAAAAAAAACGGTTATTTCATGGTCTTCTTTGCTTTTGGTTTCCTAAATTTATCCCTGTACGCTATACTTTTTTCTAAAGTGTCTTAAAACACTTAATAAACTTTGTCCTCATTAAAGAAATTCTCGAAATCAAGACCTTTCACAAATAAGACTTCTTTACTGGGTTTTCTGGATATTCTTTTACAATGGCCTAATGTTTATCCTAGTACATAAATAAATGTAAATAAAATTTAACCTATACTTAACCTTCATTGATATAAAATAATTGCAGTATAAATACAAATATACTTTAAAGAACCTAATTTCTTAACCTCAAACTGGCCAAGAAGATCTAAAAAAATACATTAAATCACATCCATCAATAATGCTATCATTCTAATTTTCCCGTTTCCTTTATTAATTGCATGACATTTTAAATCCTATTACAGACAGAAATACAAAGGATATTTACAGTGAGGACCCGCACGAATCACTATGACGGAACAGAACACAAGAAACGTAGAAATACTGGGCTAGCTACCAATGCGGTTTAGGGGGGGATTCCTAGCAACACAAAAAAATACATCGTTATCGATTTTCTATTTACAATAAAAAAAATTAATTAAAAAAAAAATGCCGTTTGAATCAACAAAAAAAAAATGAATAAATAGTTGTATTATAAAGAACAAATTTTAAAAATTTACGTACAAAGTGCGCATTTTGTTTAACATTGAGTATTCATTCATAAAAGAAAGAAAAGAAAATTATTATTTATACTTGCTTGTTACGGGCCTGTTTGACACTACGACACCAGGGGACAAAAGGATTGATATCCTTAAGTTGACTAGCTCTAGTCGGCGAGGGGTGGGTCTGACACAAGTCGTAGTTTGGGTGTCTAACAGCCCCAAATCCGTAGTAAACGGTAAACAGTATAGATTAGAGATAGGTTTTAACGATAACAAAATCGGGTGGGCACCACCAGTAATGACACAATGCTAGCTATAATCATAAGAATCTCGTTACTGGTCGAGAAAGCTTTTTAGCACTTGGTAGTAATAATAAAGGAAAAATAAAGAGAAACTCACGGTGTAGAATGCTCTGATTTGCCCTGCTTGCACATGCAATCTTAAGTGAAATGATACACCTTATCTTCGGTTGCTGGCTCTATTTCTACACATAGCTGTAAGGATTACATTAATTGACACAGTATATATATATATATATATATATATATATATATATATATATACATTTGACCAAACATACGGCGCCTACTAGTACGCCTTAAATGCAACAAATATAAACAATAACTCACTACTAAATCGACGTTCGCACTGGCCAGAGCTATCAAAATCAACTCTTATGTACAACTTATATTTTTAAACAAAGTAGGGATGGATGTACCTGGATCTCACGCTGATGCGGCTAATCAATTTGACGACGTAGGGTATGAACTGAAACCCGAAGTATCATGCGTTTTGATCCGGATGCATGCAAAACCTGCTGTATCTAGGTGGATACTAAACGTAGGACTAGTTGAATAGGTTTGCTTTACACATATTATGAACTTGCGTCCACGGAACAAATTACAAAAGGGGTAAATTACCTTGAAAAGGCTCGTAGCTTTACAGTTATAAATGCTAACAGTGCGCACACATCTATTTTTATCCCACGTGGCCGACGGGGCAGCGAGGACAGAGTGAATATACGACACAGCGCACTTTTCTAATGTTGGCTCCACTGACACCGATTGTCAACAACAACGTATAGTTTTGGGGAACAAAATAGCTCAGTGCCAACGTGCGGAACTAGTCTGATCACTAACTAAAAATAGTAACAGTTCAACGCTTACCTTGTGGGGTAAATCAAACCACTGTACATAGTGAGGAGTCGTGTACGTTTTAACAAACTACCAACAAGCGTCATTACGGGGTGTGTGCTGTTCCCAAGTAGATTGGACAATTACGGCTTACGGCATACGTAATTTAAAGGTCCTTTCTTTCTCGTGCAAATTAGAAATTCCCAATATGGATTTGTATTCTATATATATATATATATATATATATATATATATATATATATATGGATATAGATAACGGCAAATTAAAGTGGACAATGAGTAGACCTGCAACAAATAGATTAACACACCCGCACCACAAAATAACACAAAAACTCTGACGTTACTTAATGTCAATTCCTCACCTGCTTTAAAAATTAATATTCGAAGTGCGTCATTTACTACGCTTGCTATACGATTATAATATAATGAATGGTTATACCAACGGAACGTTACATGCTCATAACACCAAGGTGTTAAAGTAAAAAAAAATTATTTACGGTACAACAAATTCTAGTAATTAGGTAGTAAAGTAGTATGGAGCACCAGCGACGCACGAACAACAAAAGTAGGAATACAAGAGGTGCTCCCGATATATAGGAAGAATAATACAACATACCTCCAAGTGCCAGGAGGATATTATCGTGTGCCCATTGCATCCACAGAGGTGAATCAGCAAAGCGTCAGGGTGCTGGTGTCCAAATGTAGCGTCACCACGGTCGTCAGATGTGGAGCGTTGCGACACTCACTGCTTCAGCGGAACACCTACCAGCGCAGTTAGTTCTACATCAGAAGAATAATCGACCTACGGAAAACAATTTGTCCTCCAGCTAAGAGCGATACACCCAAAATCTACACTTCTTATAAAGAAAAAAACGTACATCGCTCTTGGAGTAATAGAACGAGTAGTTTAGAAAAATGCATATGAGGACGAACTGCAAAATCAAATTGAAAATTGTTTTAAATAACAAGAATTCGAGCTGCAATCCTCGCGTTATCAACATACCAAAAAGGAGATTAGAAAACTCGACCCAAGCTTTATCAAATAATACAATACACTATTTCAACGAGTCTTTCGGTCGTAGCAGTATAAGGTTTAATTTTACACTATAGTAATGTTTAGACAGTTAAAGGATACTCAAAACAAGGTGCCAACTATAGAATTTATAACGAAAACTCGTCGTTTTAGAGTGGATAGATTGAAATAGAAAATTATTCACAAGCGTATCTGTAATAACCAGATACAATATATAGGATGTTATTGACGTTTGGAAGAGTAAAAACGAAATCGATGTGGTTTTTAATTCATCGGCCATAAACGAACGTAACAAACTCTTACACTTGTCATTTCATTGTCCATACGAAATACTAGAGCTCTATGCTTAACTAATACTGAATACCACCAATAAAACTTACATTTAAAATCAATACACACCGATTCCGTCGTTAATTTAGTCCAACAAAATAATTACTTTTATGATTTGTTAATTTCCAACTACAGAAACACCAACAATTTACAATTTAAATTTGAAACTCACATGTACATAATTCTAAATTATTAACGTAAAAGCTCATTCTACTCCGATTTGTAGAAAATTTAAGGATGTCCAGCAACATCAATATTTCTTGCAATAATCACTTTGGTTGGTAAACAGCAGCAACCCACCTAACACAAAATGCTATAAAATCAAAATTATTGGTAGCGTCAACTCTACAGGTTCTAACTCCATTTTTAACCTGTCGTAACGAGGTTAATTTCACGAACTTGTAAATTCGAACGAATGATTAATATTTTCAAAGTTTTGAAGCAGGTTCTAATTAAAAGTGACGTCTGTAACGATACACTCAGTAAATGTTTCGCATTGGATGTCTTTGAATTGTTTCCAATTTTAAAAGTTGCAGAAACAACATGAAAAACTCATAGTAAACAGCCTATCACTTGTCAAGGCTAATTTGTTTGTGTCTCGGTTTAAAGTTGACTTAAAGAGAACTCAGAATACTAACCAATAGTGTACGTGCTTTTATAGGCTCGTTAGAAGGCAAGAAAATTCGCTTTAGAAATTCGTTGAAATACGTTCTAAACCACCTGCTTAGCGTTAAACAACTTCGCTTAATAAATTCTTTAAAACAACCTGCATCGTGTAATATAAACATTTCTAATAGTACTGAGAAATCCTATTTCGCTATCATACAAGTGTTGAACTCCCTCAAGTTTACGAACAGTAAGCCGTCCGCTCACTTAATTTATTGTCGGAATGGTAGTTTGATATAATACATCGTTGTCGTTTCTACAACAGTTAGGCAACCTGATGTACATTTCTCGCTATAATGCTGCAAGTTGTGTTGCAAACCTACTTAAAACGAACGTCGTTTTCTCATGCGGCAACAAAATTTAGTGGAAGTCATTACAGTATATGGAGGCTTTTACTTTAGTTAATTGGCTATGATTCTAAGAATATTTTGCAGCTGCTTGGTTGGAAAATATCTAGCAGGTGGTGTTCGCAAAATATTTAACATGCTATCACTGAGAATTGTTTTATAAAGAAAACACATTACTTCCCACGTTGTTCTCTATCGATATAAATATAGCGTAAGTTGTGAAAGAGATGATTCTATAGAACATCCTTTTGCCGAAAGGAAACGTTGTAAGCCGCAGTGCTAAGATACTTTGTTGTACCTTGTGTTACAATCAAGTTAAATTGATTTTTCCAGTATCCAGTCCGTGGACAAATGCAGCACGCACTTCCAAATCCTTTACGATGGTACTAGAGGCAGAGAGCTTGTTTTGAGAAGCCTTTAATCTTTATTCTTTTTTCTTGATGCTACTGTGGAAGATAAACACTTCTATGACTGGCCGTAGTTTTTCTTACACGTGGTTGCATAATAAATTGCAGACTGCGCGTTACAAATTTACTTTCACAATGCACGAGTAATTGTATAATTATTCCACCAGTCACGATTAGTATAAATTGAAGCTCGCGTTAGAGCACTTAACTGTTTCCTTTTTTTTGTAAATTTATGCTAACGTCAACAGCCTGTTTAACAATTTATAAATTAACACATGGTTCATCTGAGTTAGAGTTACATTGTTTCTTTTAGGAAGTGCACTTCACAGAGCAGGTAAAATTACTGTATACACTGTCTATTTTTTTTATATATTTAGGGTTTGTAACATTAAGTAAGTATATGTACATGTCAATTAGATTTTAAACTTTATAATCGATATTTGCTTAAATGTATATTTTTATATTGTGTTATATGCAAAATGACGTTTTTATTTACATCACGTTATACCAGGACGATTACGTAAATGTTCGATTTGGTCTCTGTAAATATCTTTTTTTTATACTATGTTTAACTAACGGTTTGTAAATAAAATACTTGTCGAGGTTTCCAATTTTTCTTTCTGTATAACCCATCCCACAATACGACATTTTGAGCTAGCACGGCATCCAATTTTTTTTTGATTCCTATTCTACCCTTCTATGTTTTGTTACTGTATTCGGTGTGGGCGATTTTTTATACTTACTTTACTACTTCCTTTCTTGTCTGCACGGAATTCCGAAACAAATCAAACATAATATTTGTTTTTCGGGAATAGCTTGCTACAGAACATTTTTTTATATTAAGTGGTAAACAATTTACTTCGCTTCACTTGAAAATTTTGTTCAAATCGTTTTATGTTATAACGTTGTTGTAATTATTTATTTTCTTATATACTTAAACATGACCACGCTATGAAAATTTTATTATTATAATTAATCGGTTTACATTAATTAACTATGGTAATTATTCATGCTTACATCTTTGGATTCGAATTCGTAACGTGTAGTATTGAAGTCTGTTTTCATTTTTTTGCGGTTCTGAAATAATTTATTGACCTGAGTGACGTTCAACTAAATATGTATTACTCAAAAAATATAACTGTGGCTCTGTGGTTTTATTTTATTGCCTAATTTCTCTTAATAAAACTAAAAACTTATTGAAATGTCATGCTTAATAAACACTACTATTCGTGAAATCATTATATACACGGATATCCGTATTTATTCTGCCTGTTTGAGAGCAGTTTCCTCTTTTTCTAACTGGTTTTTGTCTAAATTAAAGCGAACGCGTTACAAAATTTTTAGTTGAGAAACAAATATTTTGCAGACCTTTCAGAACCATATTGAAACGTCGGAATAAACGTATGTAAGTTTCAGGAAACGGTATTAAAAAAAATACACTGCACGTCAAAAAAAATCTTTTGTTGGGCCAAGATCTTGCATACAGGCCTCGTAGATGGATTCGAAAAAATGCAACGATATAAATACACAAAATGTCTATAAATGTAAGATTAGAAGATGTCAAATGATACTTACAACATTTTAGTGAATAACATAAGTTTGTACCATTTTCAAGTAGCATTGTACATTTTATTTATAATTGTGCAAGTTTGTCATGACACATACACCCGAAAGCAATAACCGCGTTACCACAAATAGCACTTACAACCTTGTATATGGCGTCCTTACTTTCTGACTAACAGTCAGCGATATTTGCGCTTCACTTTCCTACCAAAATTGAAGCAGTCTGGATTATATGCTAGGAATTCGGTGTGAGCGCGTTAGTCGTATGTAAAATTCATGTCACAATTGAGGTAACACGTTTATTTCAAAACAACAATTAAAAAACCAGTACAAAAAAAACCAATGGGCGTACATAGTAATTTTTTTATTTATTAAAAGCCGATGTTATACAGAACGATTGACCCTTTCTATTCCATTTCCAATTTGTTGGTCGCGAAAAACCCTTTTGTATAAAACACCGCTGTGCTAATTCGGTGCGGTATTTTTTATTGATGCGTTTTGTGTGAAAATAATTTAGTTCGTTTTGTATCGACCTCTTGTTTAACCTGTAATATGAAAAGCATTGTTAGCGGCATGTTTTGTGGTTTTCAACAACAAACCGCTGCTATTAACTGCCTAGGAAAAGATAACACAAAAATAAAAGAGACATCATTCTTTCCATCATTTCCTCAGGAAATGCAAATAAAAATCTGGGTTGTCCCCCTAGTTCATATGACTTTGCGTCAACTTATATGAAGGAATTAAATAATTAGCGATTATTATTAGTTCTCGCTCTCTTTACAACCTTTTCCTCATTAAGACCACTTCCTTCACTTTAAAATAATAATAATCTTTCGCATCAAGGGGTGCACCGTGATTTGCTTTGTTCCTTTCCCATACCCAGTTACTAGCTATTTGAACAATACCTTGCTGCTCTAAAGCTAATTTAAAAATGCTTTTGTCTAAAACTTTTGCTGCGGATGAGATACAAAATTAGAATTTTGATGGTTTGGAGCTTGAACCTGCAAATCTTACGGTACCGAATCTCTGAGATGGTGAGCTCCTGGTTTTTGTACTACTTGTAATACTTAAAAGGGATTTTATTATTCTTGTGGTTAGAGAACCATTGTTTGATCAGGTTGACCAATGATTTCTGGTTTATGTGGAATTAAATTAATTGTTTAGGGTAAGTGGAGGTAATAATAACACTTGAGATAGGTTAAACTGTTGCAACATCCTCGCTATCAATAGAATTAATTCGCAAATGAAGACTCTTGATATATTATCAGAATGTGCGGGGACTTAGATTAAAGATATATTAAAAAACAAATATAATATAATACGCATAACAAACAATTGGCTACATTCGGGGATTTACGATACTGAAATCGTAGATGGTATTTAATGCTATAATTATAGGGTTAATTTAGGGGTAGGTTAAGTCATAGGGGTCGTAGAATAAGCAAGGGAAACTCCCAAGTAACAGAAACATATAATTATAGATATTAGAAGAGTAAATGGGTTATTATAAAAAATATTAGTTGAGACCACACTGTATATAGCAGTACAAACGATTAAAACACATATCCAAGAGTAGCTACTAGCAAATATTAGAATTTAAAAATGTAACGAAACGCATTGAAATTAAATCAGTGAAAAACCTGCATGGATTGGCTAGATAAACATTCAAAAAGTGTGTTAAGATATCATCGTAAACGCACGCAGAAATTATGCATTATTTAAAAGCGTACGTGATCTAAAAGAATCACAGTTGTTCGAAAATCCAATTTATTAGGAAATAAACAAACACCAAATTTATTCGATTTAGATTAGAATAAGGCCAACAAACAACACTACGTGATTGATATGAACGAAAATTCCTGAGATTTTTGAAGTAGATGTAAGGTATATCATTTAAATTACGTGACCTAGAGCACCGCGTCATGCAATTAAAATACATACAATTGGTAAACTTTCTAAAATAACAAGTAATAATACGCTTGGCCTCGCCTAGCACGTGAAGCCAACGAATCACAAACAAAAGGGGGCCGATCCTATAAATATCTTGAAAATTGAATATCGACTTAGTATACTTTGAAACTGGGCAGTTAATATACTTGAAAGTGTTAAATATTTACGTGAATAATAAATTAAATTAACAGTGAAATTCTACAGTGTATAATTGTGCAAAGAATGCCGTACTTCGGAAAAGTAAGTAGATAAGATTTAGAAAATTATACCATTTTGAATAATAAATAAAACAGGGCTCTGAATGACAATCTGAATTACAATCTCAATTACCATCTCAATTACCATCTGAATAACATCCGAAAACTACCATTACAATCTTAAATTACAATCAAAAGAATGTCACGATTCTGTTAGAACTTTAAATAACGAGCCATTACGATCAGAAATACAATTTTGGAGAAGTTTATATAAGTCTTCTTTTGCCTGTACAAGTAAATTGATGGTAAATATTCTATTGCGGAAATGAAAAACCTTTCATTGGAATAAACGCACCAATAACGATTTGGATATCGACTTCAATTCTTAGGAGCACCTACGAAACCACTTCAGGTTAAAGATTTTGATATGACTTATTTTTAAAACTGTTTTATCTCAAATATTTTGGATATGATTTATTTTTAAAATGTTTTATCTCAATAATAATTTAAAGTGTAAGAGCCGACAAATTGGGGTTCCTTGTGTAAATTTATGAAAAACATAGATATCTTGAAACGTTTCAATAGGTCTTTAAAGGTAAATAAAATCTCGTTTTGCTGGCTTGATTTTCTAAAAATTTGACAGATGCATATGATTTAAAAAGGGAGAAGATATTTAAAAGGGTTGTAAATATTCAATCATTACACTGTGTATTGTAGAAGTGCTTTATTTAATTGAATCAGCTAGTTGAGGCAAAAGAAAATTATAAATTAACATTTTCACAAGTGCTTAAGTGGTATAGGGGTATAACACAGCATTTTATGTACGCCCAAGCCGTGGGGAAAAAATATCACAGCATTTTATTGCACCCAATCGTAGGGGCTGTGAGATATCACAGCAATGTGTTACCGATAATGTGCGAAAATCAGTTAATCTTCGAATCAACTAGGTAATGTGCAGATTACCTGAGCAGATACGTTAGAGTGCAAAACCGTTGCCTTGTTTCCACATTACCTAGCCAATCTGTAGATTACCTAGGTAATCTACAGATTACCCGCCGATCTCTGGTTAATGTGCAATAGTGATTTGGATAGAGTGAGGCCCACTGCCGCTATAATAATCATCATCATTAGGTCTTCAGTCCTGGAACTGGTTAGACGCGTACCATCATTGTTTCCTATTCTGAACTAACCTACAGATTTCCCTGAAATTTGCACAGTCTGCATCTATCACTATCTGATCTAGGTCTACTTCTACCTTTTTTTTCCTATCTCTGCTTGTAATATATTCTATACTATTCCCCAAAAATGCCTTAGAACATATTCCGCCCTTCTATTTCTCTTTTTCCCAGATATCCTTGTTCCCCTACTATTTCTATAATGTTATTATCTTTGTCTGTTCATGCTATCGTCCTCATGCATCTGAAGCACAGCATTTCAAAAGGCTGCTACCGTTTTTCTGTCTGCGTTTCAAAGACTGCCCGTATTTCATAGGCACACTGTGCTGTGCTCCACACATATGCTTTTAACAATTTTCTTCTTGCTCTATGTTTGTTGTCTTTCCTCATAGGCGCTGTTCTTTCTTGTTAGATGGAGTTCGGTCACCTTCTATTGTTTTACAGTTATATACCCTATTTCTCCAACCTTCAGTGGTTGTGTAGGGAGGTAAGCAGCCTGTGGCTGCCAAGTTCCCCCAACACTTAACCATTTACCGATTTAATATATTTTCCAATATATCTTTTCGCACAGTCAACATTAGTTGCAAATATTTCGCAACCAACAACTAGTTGTTTATATTAATCATCAAATTTATCTGCGTTTATTTTTTTGTCATTAGGTTTCCGTCTCAAAACTGGTTGGACACGTACCTGCACTTATTTATATTCTGAGCTAGCCTACATAGTTCCCTGAAATTCTCACACAGCATGTGTATACAGCTCGTTCCCCTTATATTGTTTTCTAATTATATGCCATATTTCACCGAGATTCAGTGAAGGGGGTTAAGCAACCTGTGGCTACCAAGATCCCCCAACACTAATGGTTTTCCAGTAAATCCTTTCACACACTTAACATTATTCGAGAATATTGCCCAACCAATTCTTGTAATTACTTATAATAATCATCATGTTTAAGCACAGTTATTTTTTCGTCATTAGTTTCTCTATTTCGGAACTGGTCTTGGGATTGGTTGGATGCGTACCTCCGTTGATTTCTATTCTGGGCTAGCCTACACATTTCCCTAAAACCTCTACAGCATACATCTTTTACTATCTGTGTGCAGTAGTCTAACCTAGGTCTGCTTCTTCTTCTCTTTTTTCCTATCGCTGCTTCTAATATATTCCGCACTATTCCCTCGTGCCGTAGTATGTGGCCTATCATCCTATCTCTCCTATTTTCTACCATTTTCAACATATTTCTTTCTTTCCCTACCATTTTTAGTACCTCTTCGTTCTTAACTTTGTCTGTCCATGATATCTTCGTCATACATCTGTAGCACCACATTTCAAAGGCTTCTGCCTTTTTTTTGTCCGCTTCTCTTACTGTCAAGGCTTCACAGCTATACAGTGCTGTGCTCCACACATATGTTTTAAGCAATCTTTTTCTTGTTTCTATGTTCGTGGTCTTTGAGCACAGTAGTTGCTTTTTCTTGTTAAATGTAGCACGACCTTGTGTTAATCTTTGTTTTATATCTTTTGTGCTTTTCCCATCTTGCGTTATTTGGCTTCCTAGGTAGCAGAAATCCTTAACCTCTTGTAAGTTCGTGTTACATACTTGTATTCTTGTTTTTGATTTATTTTCCCCACCTTTGCATACTAGAACTTTAGTTTTAGTTTTGTTAATTTTCATACCGTATCTCTCTGTTAGAACCGTTTCCATTTCATTAAGAGCAGCTTCTAACTCTTCCTTGCTAGATGCTAATACCGCTATATCATCTGCAAATCTAAGCATATCAATTTTTTGTCCCTGCATAGTAATTCCAAATGTCTTCCTGCATTTGACAGTATTCATTGCCTCTTCTATGTACAAGTTAAAAATCAATGGGGATAGGGCACATCCCTGTCTCACTCCTTTCCTAATGTTTACTTCTCTACGTTCCTGCTCTAATTCTATTACTGCTGTTTGCTCTTTGTATAAACTGTCCCTTCGTAGACTCAGTTTCAGAATTTGCTTGACACTACGTTTAGTCTGCGGCATTTTTAAGGACCAAAAATACCCTTTGTAAGTCGACTGTTCAAGAGATGACGGAAAATCCTGTCCATAAAGTAAAACAAGAATAACAAGACATAGCTACGTGAACAATATAACCCAATACTGATTATTCTCCATCAACGTCGCATCTGTCCTAGAATATGATGATTTAAGTCGTGATGATGGATGGAAAAAGTTTCGATGGCTACATTCTTATTCGTGATAAAGAAGACAGAGACGTAGGTGGACGTTTGCGGACTCCTGCCTTCCAAAAACCAGTGTGAATGCAGATTCCGCAGCAGAATTAGCCTGTACGGAAGAATGATAATATTACACAGTCATTGAATTTTGAAATCATCTTTTCAAAGTCGGAAACTATAAGTCCTTGGGCAGTAGAAACAAAAACTTTCATAGGGTTAACCAATGCTTCCAGTGACCTCTGAGCAAAGTGTTTCCTGTACCAACGAATATCTCCCACTTTTCAACAAGGGAATGTTGCTAGTATTCTGGGAATGCTATCAAACTCTTTCATCATGGACGAGATTTGCTTAATATAGAGATTCTTTTCTGTTTTATATATATTTTCAGTTTAATAAAGTTTGCGTTGCGTTAGGCAAGTTTCATTTTAAATTTAATTATAATGCATTCCTTCATTTGTCGAATTTTTACAGCTTTACCCCTCCTCCTCCTCCGTGGCGGAAGGATGTCTGGGTCGTTTAGAGACGTCCTATCTCTTACATACTAACTAGTTAACACAAATTTAGATCCATAAGCTTCTAATTCTCGAATAAAAATCGCAGTTTACACAATGGCATAAACAAAAAGAAATTAATGAAACTTTATAGATACAGAGATACGAGTTGCTTTTAACGTAGCCACCTATAGATAAAGGTATTACCCTAAATAATTTAGATAAGACAAGCGTTTTTCGCAACAGATGGTTGTATATTGTGAGAATTTCCAGTAAAGTACACTTCAACACCATATGTCACGATCTGTGGGATCATATAAGCATGAGGACATGCATACATACATACGTTTATACATTATTATTATTATTGTGGGGTAGTAACAACCGTATACTTGATCGTGGTAGTTAAAACATAAATTTAAATTTGCATTATCTACTTTCATATTTGAACCAACAATACAAAACTTTTAATAAGACAAAAGGATTTGTAAAAATAAGCAGCTTTTATGTGGACAAGTCCAGGCTACATTAATTAGTAAAGTTTTTCCTAGTCTTAAAGAATGTTAGGGGCCCAGTATTTGATTTAATTAGATATATTCTCCAAGTTTTTGAATGGGTTTGTCTGTTAAGTTTGCAACTTTTCGTATTGTGAAAAATAACATTTTAAAAAAGATTAAAGTAGAAATTTGCACGTGTTTTACAATTAAGTTTCTATGACTCGACTACATAATTACAACGAATATATGCAGGTCCATCTCGAAGATATATGACGTGCTTTTGCAAAACTTTTTAAGAAGTCCTTTGACCATAATTTTTACAAATAAACATGTGATTTTTTACTCCAACTTTGTGAAATTAGATGAAATTTTGGTCTCAGCGAGTGTTCATTTTCCGAAAAAAATTAATTACAAAACTTTCTTAAAAAAGAATTCGTAATTGATAAAACAAGGATATTCTATTTGTACTTGCGTAATATTTTTTTAAAAGATAGGGCTAGTTTGATATGACTAAAGTGGATAGGCTGTCTATGTTCTGGTTCAAAAGTACCATTTCTACATGTATCTTTTTATGAGAAATTTAAGGTCCATTTTGCAAATTTGTATACCTTTCAAGGTAACACAACCAGGACAACGTGACGCCATCAAGGCGGATCCATTACTTTCACTTTCACTTCTTATGTGAATCCTACACCTCACGTTATCGTTTCAACCAATGGGAGAGCGCATATAACACAGATATCGATCACCTGATACCATATACACTGAGTAAGAAAATAAACATTAAATAAATAAACAAAATTTATAGATGATTGTAATCGATAATACAAGAATAGTACATCCCCTATATTTTATAGGTACACTTATATTTAATGGTAATTATACATACAATTTACATATATCATAGCAGTATGTCAATTTCCCAGGTATTATTCCGTATAGCTGGCTGGTTCTGAAGTGAACCGCTGTCAATTTGGCGACGTTTCGGCAAAATCACATCTTACATCTTCAGGCTCTGTAGGTTGAGCAATGAACCAAGAAGTGTTTCTTTGTCCTGTTATGTATACTAATTAGAATACCTGATCCGTTGCTCTTGCTTGATTTCTGGCGCGGCCCCATGTCATTGGTCTGTTACATTCTAAATTTGGAGATGTGCACTTTTAATTTTGTGAGTAAATTCCCGCCATTATTTAAAATAGACTTGTTCATTTCAGTCATTTCGGACATTTGCGTTGACGCAAAACAATGCGCAGACGCGGAGTGAGGGGTAAGTGCGCGGTTTGGACACGACAAAGATTAGCCAACGAGACGTCGAACGGTGACGTTTGCCTGTGTCTTTTTTTTGTCTTTTCTCTTTTAGAATGTAGGTTTTTTACTTATCTTGCTCTATCGTTGCCTTCCCTTTATTCCTTCGCCCTGCTTACGAACGAAGAAGAGGGAAGACGTTAAATCTGGTTTAAACGAGGGCATGATGTAACCCACTCCCAACAAACGAGATATCCGGAGCATGCATAAGACAGAGATAAATAGAGTTTAGACGGAGTTTGTAACGACAAAAAACTCTATCATTGGTCGAAAGTCAACAGTGTTAGAAACGTATGCACACGCGAAGGTTGTAAGCAAATTCGAAGTAGACAACAAGCAGGGCGGGAAAAATTTTCAGAATCAACCGACGGTTACATTCAAAATTTTTAGAAACGGTGTTTAAAAATAAGTTTCTCGCATAAAGAGCGTCCACTAAGGGGGTTTTAAAAGCATATAAATACTCAACCTAGATTATTAAGGTTCTCTCTTTTTTGCTTTACGTCGATAAAAGTGCTGAATACCAATTCAGAATACAATAATAAAGCTTTTGTGAGTATTTTATGTAATATTACCGTGGTATTATAGTGGTTGCTAATATAAAACAGTAGTAGCGGACCTCTAATTATTGACGTGAAGTACGAGTTGTACATATTAAATTAATAAAGATCCGGCTACTCCTAAGCAAAAATCAATAAATGGAAACATGATATATGGGGGTAACCAGACCTAGTAATCTATTTTGTGTGCATGATATGGATGGTAGAGGCCTGTGGATTCGACTAGCAGTATAGTCAATGGTAACAACGCCAAGGGGTTTTTATGGTAACCATTTCCAACGGGAATGAAGACTAAAGAATTCTCCCGGTATTTATTTCAAATTTCTTTTGTTGTATAAACATTTGTGAAATTTTGTGCTGTGTGGCTGACGTTTTTGGTGACATATTTATGGTTGCAGAAATTTATAGTAAAATATACATGTACGGGACTATTTTTTGATGTTTAAATATTGAAAAAGGGTGTCTTTAAAACATCCAAAATTTTAGTCAGGATAAAATTTGAATTGTAAAGGGTAAACCGGTCTGTAATTTTTGGTTTTAAATTTATGCAAGGTTTAAAAAGCATATACAAACTAAACTGGGTTATTATGAGCTCACCATACTCTAGTGTGAAATCAATTTAGGGTAACATGTGGGGCCCATCTACTCATATCTGATTGAAGTTGTTTAAAATTTATTAGAAAAATTAAAGTCTTTAAAACATACCATAATTGAAGTTTTATAATTCTTGTATCTGACTGTTTTTAACACATGTAAATATAATTTATCTGTTAATAGGTGTAAATAAAAGGTTGTATGGTTGTGGTAATATTTGGTAGTTTTATTGAATGAGGTGCGAGTGTGAAAGAGATATGTCTGTAAATTTAGGTATTTGAGAAGAGGCACAGCTGAGCTAGTCATGGAAGCTGAAAGAATTTGAAGCAGAAATAAAAGGGTAAGAAATTTATAAAATTTTTATTTTGTTTTTCGAAGAATTTTATGTTGACCCAGTTGAAGGATCGATGTTCCAGCTTCGTTCCCAAAATTTTATAGGTTCCACGGCAATATATATATATATATATATATATATATATATATATTTTTATAAAAACTGATTACGGTTACTGAGGACCGAAGTATAAAAATTAAAAATTAAAAACTTGAATTGTATGCGACGTTTCGTGAAATTTATTCACATTATCACAGCATAACACTTAAATAATTGAAAATAAATTTTCAATTATATATATATATATATATATATATATATATATATTTATAAAACTAATTACGGTTACTGAGGACTGAAGTATAAAATTAAAAATTAAAACTTGGATTGTAAGCGACGTTTCGTAAAATTTCTTCACATTAACACAGCTACAAAAAGAGCAACTAAGTATAAATTAAAATTAGTTAAAAATACGTACCTTAACACTTAATTAATTAAAAATGACTAGACCTAAACGCTTATTTTTATACTTCAGTCCTCAGTAACCGTAATCAGTTTTTATAAATATATATATATATATATATATATATATATATATATATTACTGTGATTAAAGGTGATAAAAAGCGTTAATTTATACAATAAGACTAAGGGAAACGTGGATTCTTCTGATCAGTTAAATCATCGTTATACCTTGCAAAAAAAAAACAAGGCGCTGGTCATTGAGGATGCTTTACAACCTTCTATATACAGTTGGAATTAATTCAAATTATCTTTGTAAGGGTTCTAGTGCAAAAAAAGAAAACACATCTAACGGAAGAATGTATTTGAAAAAACTGGTCATAAATCTAATAACACCGCTTATAGAACAACAACTACAAATACCTACTTCATTCGCAGAACTCCACGCCGTAACTGAGAAAATAGTAAGCTTGTAGCTGCTATCGTATGGCGGATGTTCATTTTGTCCCAGAAAAAAAGATTTCAAATCGCGGACTTCATGTAAAAGTGTAATAAGTTCGTATGTTTAGAACACCAAACTAAACTTTGCCATGAATACTCAAAGTGACTCAAAAATTAGGGCACACCTGTTTCCAGGGTAGTAAAGTGAAATGTTTTTGATGGTTAGTGTTCCAGGATTAAGAAACATAAAAATTTGTAAGATTTTTAGTTTTATAGTGAAAGAATTTGCTGGTTGGTGAAACGTCATCTAGCTCATCAGCACAGCAAATTGTTTATCACTGTACCTATAATCGAAATACTCACTTCATTGGTTTATTACTTGCTCAAAGAAACATCGTCCAACATAAAGCACCGCAAATATAACGAAACATCCAAGCACTTCATCCTATTGTTATCATCTATCACTATTGGCGACCTAAACAAATACACTACATTTGATTTTTTCCATGCTCCACCCAAAGGTACTACATTGGCCAGAGAGCGAATTATTTTTACCTGGAAATTTTAAATTTTACCAAAGCCTTGCTGTTCCAAGCAAGATAGGGATCTTTAACGTGCGTGACAACACTCACACGCGGGACTTACGTTCTAGCTCTCATCCGAACGAGGGGGCATTTTTGTGAAATATGATGGCTTAACATTTTTCAACCGGACCGTGTAGAGATTCGAACTCGAGACCTTGCGCATAGTGGTCACACGTATACCAACTACTCCACGGAGCCGCTCATAAACAAATCGAACCCGGTACATTAGACATAATAGTCACACGCATACCAACTACTTCACGGAGCCACTCATAAACAAATGTACTGCATTTGAGCTTCCGGTGCTCCACTCGAAGGTGCTACGTTGGCCTGGAAGCGAGTTTCTTTACCTGGAAATTATGAATTTTGACAAACTCTTGCTGTTCCAAGTAAAGTGGAGATCTTTAACGTGTGTGACAACACACACACACACACACACACACACACATGGGCCCTTCATTTTACCTCTAATCTGAACAAGGGCGTATTTTTATGAACCCGAGACCTTGGGCATAGTACTTACACGCATACTAACTATGCCATTCTTTGCACATAATCCGCAGGTATCAAACCTTGGTAAAGATGCAAATTATTTGTGCGCAACATTCTATGCACCGAAGTCCGACTAGTGCCAGTCAGTCTCCTTGATAATTTCACTGACACTAATTGCTGAAGCAATTAATGCAATTGCAATAATTTTTTCTTCATTTTCATTCCTAGGTTTAATTATGTCGAGCACTTGCTGTTCCAAGCAAGGTAGGGATCTTGAACGTGCGTGACAACACTCACACAAGGGACTTACATTCTTCTTCTCATCCGAAAGAGGGGGTATTTTTGTGAAAAATGCTCGTCTAACATTTTTTAACCGAACCGGGTAGGGATTCGAACCTGGTACCTGACATAGTAGTAACACGCATACCAACTACTCCACGCAACCGCTCATAAACAAATATACTGTATGTGAGTTTCCAGTGCTCCACCCAAATGTACTACGTTGGCCAGGAAGCGAGTTTCTTTACCTGGAAATTTTGAATTTTGCCAAACCCTTGCCTTTTCAAGCAAGGTAGGAATTTTTAACGTGCGTGACGGCACACACGGGATCTGCGTTTTATCTTTCATCCGAACGAGCGGGTATTTTTGTAAAAAATTCTCGCCTAACATTTTTCAACTGAACCGTGTAGAAATTCGAACCCGAAACCTTGGGCATAGTAAGTACACGCACACCAACTACTCCACGGAGCCGTTCATAAGCAAATATACTACATTTGAGTTTTCAGTGCTCCATCCGAAGGTACTACGTTGGCAGGAAACGAGTTTCTTTACCTGAAAATTTTGAATTTTGTCGAATACTTTCTATTCCAAGCAAGGTAGGTATTATCACCGTGCGTGACAACACTCACACAAGGGACTTACATTTTATCTTTCATCCAAACGAGGGCTTATTTTTGTGAAAAATGCTCGCCTAACATTTTTCAAACGGGCCGTGTCGTCATTCGACCCAGAACCGTATGCATAGTAATCACACGCATACTAAATCGCCACGGAGTCGCTCATAAACAAATATACTGGATTTGAGTTTTCAGTGCTATACCCGAAGGTTCTACGTTGGCCAGGAAGCGAATTCTTTACCTGGAAATTTTGAATTTTGTGGAACCCTTGCTCTTCCAGAAAAAAGTAGGTATCTTTAACGTGCGTGACAACACTCATACACGGGACCTGCATTTTTACCTCTCATCCGAACAAAAGGATGTTTTTGTGAAAAATACCCGCATAACAGTTTTCAAGCGGACCAAGTCGGGATGCGAATCCATGACCTAGCGAATAGTAGTCACGCGCATACCAACTACGCTCCTCCTCATAAACAGATACACTACATTTGATTTTTCAATTCTCCACCCGAAGGTAATACATTGGCCAAAGGAGTTTTTTACTTGAAAGTTTTGAATTTTGCCAAACTCTTACAGTTCCAAGCAAGGTAGAGATGTTTAATGTGCGTGACAACATTCACACACATGACTTACATTTTACCTCTTATTCGACGAGGGCTTATTTTTGTGAAAAATGCTCGCCGGCCACGTCGGAATTCGAATTCGGGACCGTGGGTATAGTTATCACACGCATACTAACTACGCCACGGAGCCGCTCATAAACAAATATACTGCATTTAAGCTTTCAGTGCTCCATCTGAAGGTACTACGTTAGCCAGGAAGGGGTTTTTACCTGGAAATTTTGAATGTTGCCAAACTCTTACTGTTCCAAGCAAGGTGGGGATGTTTAACGTGCGTGACAACACCCATACACCGGACCTCCATTTTACCTCTCATTTGAACGAGGGCGTATTTTTGTGAAAAATGCTCGCCTAACATTTTTCAAGCGGACCGTGTCGGGATTTGATCCCAGAGCCTTGAACATAGTAGTCACACGCATATCAACTTCACCACGGAGCCGCCAATAAATAGATACACCGGAAACTGCAATTTTCTCATTTTTCTATCGTTTGATACTTTCGTAAAGTAGAAAAACTGTGGATGGTGAACTACAAATTTACTGGCTCAGTTATACCTGCAACTGTCCCGTATTTTTATTGCAGTACATTTTCAAGCACATTATTGGCGTCACTATTATCAACGACCACGACAACCCCGCCTGAAACTAAGATTTACCAATTTACCAAGAAAAGGAAGCGAAGACGACAAGTATACGTGGAAATGTTTTGAAGAAGAAGAATTAATAACTTTGTACTGTTATAAACATGTAAATAAATTATTTTTTTGACAATCTAAATAAAACTTATTTTTATGGGAAAAATAATCGTTTATCTATATTTAAAAAATTATTCATCGCCAGTTAATGGTTTTCAAAAAAAAATTTAATTGAAACTTTTATTATTCTTCTTGGGAATTTAAATATATTGCAAATTTACTTTAACAAAAGAAAATGATCAAACTATCCACATTCTACGGGCTGTATGTTATGTTTGCATACTGGGACATAGATGTCGCCATTGATCAAATATCAGTACTAAAAATTAACCTCCATTTTTACTTAACCTAAATCTAAAGTTTCCTTGTGATACGTGTATTGTTGTAGCTACAACGAACTGTCAAAGTTAATCGAAGAGTGGAATCAAACCGTAAAAATTTTTACGCAACAATTTTTTATAAATTTCGAAGGAATTATCTCAACAAGAATGTCTCGTGAAGTTGGTTAGCATTTTCGGCAATGAAGCATCACATCAGTCAGCAATTTCTCATTGGTATGGAAAATTCACACTTGAGCGGATTAGTCTTAGCGGCAATCCAAAAGCAGGTTCACCAAAAACAGCAGCCACTTAGACGTTAATGCTGTGCGCAAGCTCATCAACAAAGATCGGCATGTGAAATATCGCGAAATTGAGGCATTATTGGAAATTTCAAAGACTCCAATTCAAAAAATTTTGCTTGAAGATTTGTAAAAAAGATTAGTTACGCGTTGGATACCGCATGTGTTGACCGATGAACAGAAAGCTGCTAGAGTAGATTGGTATCAAACAACTTTAGACCGCTTCAACACAAGAAATTCTAAAAACGTGCACATCGTGAGTGGCGATGAATCTTGAGCCAAAAACTAAACGCCAGTCGTCTGGTTGGGTATTCCAAAGTGACGAAAAGCCAGCAAAAGCCATTCGTTCTCGAAGTGTCTCTAAAAAGTCGCAACATTTGTCTCGAAAGTAAGTCATGTTGTAAAAATTGTTCTACAAAATCAAAGAATTGTTACTGCGGATTGTTTTGTCACGAGTCATCGCGGAGCTTCGAAAAACCAACCTTCAAACGACAAATCATCCTCCACCTAAACAATGCAAATTCGCATACACTTTGCAAGACAATTGAATTTTTAACGCAATAAAACGTCGAATTGTTAGACCATCTTCCTCAGAGTCCCGATCTAAGTCCAAACGATACCTTTCCGAATATCAAGAACGGACTACGTGGTCAGCGGTTTCAGTCGTAGAAGCAGCCGATACCTTCAAAAATGCATTTTTGACTCTAAAAACATGCACAACATCGTGAGTGGCGATAAATCCTGGATTTACTCATATGAGCCAAAAACTAAACGCCAGTCATCTGGTTGGACGTTCCAAAGTGAAGAAAAGCCAACAAAAACCATTCGTTCTCCAAGTGTCAAAAAATCGCAACATTTGTCGCGAAAGTAGGTCATTGGACTATCATCAGACACATCTACATCCTGGTTTAAAGACTACGCAATTTTTGGTAACACAAAATTTTTTTATTTTAAGTGCAAAAAGTGCAATACGGCAATATTTACATGCTCATCTGCAAGACCCAATGATTTGCAACATTCGTGTTTTTATTTTGGCAGCTATGACTTTATCGGCCGAACTAACTATAATTTCAGAAATTCGATCTAAGTGCCATTTTAATGGCGGAGTGTCATCCTCCTTTAACAAAACTAAATCATTAATTTGCAAATTCTTAGACACATGAACCCATTTGGGTCTATTTTGTAAACGGTTAAGATAATCTACGGACCATCTCTTCCAAAACGTTTGCTGTATCCGGGTGATTTTTTGCCAAATGGTTAATCTATTTGCTTGAACATCAATCACATTAATTTCTGGGTAAGCGGTAAGGCTTGTACCAATCAAAAAATGACCTGGCGTTAGAAACGGCAACGGTAGGATCATTCGAATTGCAGCGCATAATGGGCGTGAGTTTAAAATTGCTTCTATTTGTGCCAATGTAATGGAAAATTCTTCATACGTAAAAGTTGAATTACCAATTAATTTCTTAATGTGGTATTTAGCGCTTTTGATGGCCGATTCCCAGAGTCCGCCCCAATGAGGGCTTTGAGGGGGAATGAATTTAAATGCAATTTGTGCTTTTGTGCAAAATTCTTTTTTCGAATCTGTAGTTTCAGAGTTTTTGAAGAAATTAGATATATCCCTAAGTTGATTTTTCGCACCGAGAAAGTTAGTAGCATTGTCACTGTATATTTTAGAAGGATTTCCCCTACGAGCTATAAATCGTTTTAGTGTTAATAAATACGCATCGGTTGATAAACTAGTGACAAGCTCAATATGCACGGCCTTCGTTACCATGCAAATAAAGATTGCGATATATCCTTTAATTAACTGAGCCTTCCTTAACTGAGAAGCTTTAACGATAAATAGTCCGCCATAGTCTACAGCGGTTATTTCAAATGGCCTTGAACAGGTAACTCTCTCCTTTGATAAATTTGCCATTACCTATTGAGCGGGTTTTAAACGATAGCACTTCATACAGTTTCTAATTATTCGTTTAGTTTCTCGCAGATTGTTTAAAGGCCAAAATATTAACCGAAAATTCGAAAGAACGGTTTGAGCACCTGCGTGACCTAACCATTTGTGTTCCTGTTCAAGCATAAGCGAAACAACATAGCTTTTAGAGGGAAGTAAAATTGAGTGTTTCTGGTCTAGCAAAATGTCTGCGTTTTCCAATCTACCCCCAACACGTATCAATCCTTCCAGCTTGTTATAAAATGGTTGCATTGTAAGCAACCCTTTATTTGATAGAACTTTATTGTTTTCTAATTCAGCAAATTCCTTCAAATTCCTACAAAATCAAAGAATTGTTACTGCGGATTGTTTGCCACAAATCATCGCAAGCTTCAAAAAACCAACCTCCAAACGACAAATCATCTCCACCAAAACAATGCAAATTCGCATACACCTTGCAAGACAATTGAATTTTTAGCGCAATAAAACGTCGAATTGTTAGACCATCCTCCTCAGAGTCTCGACCTAAGTCCCAACGATACCTATACCTTTCCGAATATCAAGAACGGACTGTGTGGTCAGCGGTTTCGGTCGTAGAAGAAGCAGTCGATGCCTTCAAATATGCTTTTTTGACTGTAGCAACAAACGAGTGGGGTAACTGTTTCCATAGCTCGTTCGAGCTCGTGCAAAGTGCATTAATCTTCGGTGGTATTAATTCGAAAAATAAAGTGTATAACAGTTATGAATATTTTTATTCCAGCCCTATACGCAAAACTTAAAGGACAACCCTGGTACAGCTTTAAGTTCAAACAACCAACATTATAAAAATCACTCTGTAAACTATTTATAACATTCGCAAAGAAAAAACTTCTTGATACTTGTGTAGTTATCTAAAAAATTATAATTGATATTGGACGTTATGCCAACATTTGTTTAAGATAATAGACTAATAACTAGCATAAAACAATCTCACTTATCTATAAATCCATATGAATTCAAAGCAAGACTAGAATCTTAAACAGTTCAAAATAAACAATACGTCTAAAGACGAGAGTGTTATAAGTAGTTTGTGTCTCAGAAGCCTTATTATCTTAAGTAGATAGCAGTTATCCCTACGGAAACACAATCAGTGTTTAATTCGATAAGACAACTCCGGCGCGTCTTAATTCTGTTAACTTAAATGCTCTTCATCATGCGTGACCGGAATGTGAGAACATTCGTCATTCTATTCCTACCACTTAGTATTTGTCGCCCTAACATGTAAAGTAGCAGGACTAGAAATTTATGTTGTGGAGATTTTGGCAAAATTTCTTAAGTCCATTAGGGAAGGTTTAAATGTTTGTGAGAATCGAAAAGTATTTGAAAGCGTTTGGTTTGCTGTTGAGTGGAAGACCAAGAAAAACTAAATGGATTTAATGAATTAATTCTTTATACCATTTATGATGGCAATTATAAAAACTTATTATTTCAAATTTTTCTATAAAAGTTACACGTTAGATTTGAAACGACGCCACGGACCAATTTACCGATACCACGAGGTTTGTCTTTCTCCCTCTAATTGGACTTTTACATCAACTTCGATTTTAAGAAACTATATATTAATTGACATTTAATTGGCTAGATTTTACCAAAAATTAAATAGACAAAAACATTTTGAAAGTTTGCACGTTCGACTTACTTCGCTTAGAAAGATTAACCTACTAGGTGTGTGCGTGTGCGTGTGCGTGCGCGTGCATGCGTGCGTGTTATCTCTGTCTTATGCAAATCAGATGTAGCGTTCCAACCCCACTTGAGTTATAGAAAATCGATATTGCTGACCGCGTCTCAGAACTCCACGTGGATACGAACGTGCGTTGTAAAACCAATGCTTTTATATTCGTCTTTATTTATAGCATATTATTGATCGTGCATCTCTTCCGCTCTTCAAGAAACTTTGTTAGCTTGTTTATTCGAAGCAACTTTTCTTTGAAGCCCGCGTTACTATGTTTATAAATTCGACGAAGGTAACCTTTTCAAACATGCAGGTGTTCCTAATTATTGACTGTTTAAAATAACAATTTTAAGAGCTTATATTTCACGGTATTCAATACAATTGACGTCCTTGTCTGCTACCACGAACCCTTTTGCCTTCGGATTATTGATTTTCTATACTCCGGTGTGTTTCTTAATGCTATTACACGTTGAACTAAAATAGATTAAATTAATTATGCGTTTCTATTTGCTTTTAAAAACTGGTTTTCTTTATGAACCTATTACTTTTCAATCATTAATTATAAAATTTACGTCAATACGTGTCCGTTTAAATTAAATAAATAAAATAAATTTTGCGCGTAAATAATTAGTTTTTTTCTCTATACAGGGTGTTTGAAATTGCATTGCTTACCCCAAATTTAACCCTTTGAATCTATAACAATATATATATATTTTTTTTTTCTGTGATATTCGCCCCACGGCTTGGGCGCACATACTTATGCTATGATAATCGAGCCCCACGATTTGGGCTTGTCACTTATGCTGTGTTAACCCCTGTTAGCCCCTAGCTTGGGCAAATATATTTATGCTGTGATTTATTCTTTTATTACTCAAGCACTTGTAGAAATGTTAATTTATAATTTTCTTTGCCTCGACTAGCTGATTCAATTAAATAAAGCAATTCTACAATGCACAGTATAATGATTAAATATTTACAACCTTTTTAATATTTTCTCCCTTTTTAAATTATTTACATCTGTCAGATTATTAGAAAATCAAGCCAGCAAAGCGAGCTTTTTATTACATTTAGAGACCTTTTGAAACGTTTTAAGATGTCTATTACTTTTCATAAATTTATACAAGAAACCCCAATTTGTCGGCTCTTACACTTTGAATTATTATTGAGATAAAAACAGTTTTTAAAAATAAATCATATCAAAATATTTAACCTGAAGTGGTTCAGTAGGTGCTCTGCATTCTCAAGAATTGAAGTCGACATCCAACCAAATTAGTATCCAAATCGTTATTGGTGAGTTTATTCCAATGAAAGGTTTTTCATTTCCGTAATAAAATATTTACCACTTTCAGAGATTATCAAATTGCTTGAACAGGCAGCATTCTCCAGAGTCTCGTATCCAAAATTGTAATTAAGTTCGTAATTGATCGTTATTAAAAGTTCTAACAGGAATCGTAACGTTATTTCGATTGTAATTTAAGATTGTAATTGAGATGGTAATTAAAATGGTAATTAAGATGGTAATTAAAAGCCGTCTTTAGAATTACGGCTCGCTTGCACAATTACACACTCTTTAATTTTCACTTTAATTTAATTTACTGTTCACGTAAATATTTAGCACTTTCAAGTATAGTGACTCCCCGGTTTCTAAAGTATACTCATTCGATATTCAATTGTCATGATATTTATAGGATCGGGCCCTTTTGTTTGCGATTCGTTGACTTCACGTGCTGGGCGAGTCCAAGTGTCTTATCTCTTGTTTTAAATGTTTGTAGAAATCGAAAAGTATTTGAAAGCGTTTGGTTTGCTTTTGAGTGGAAGACCAAGAAAAACTAAATGGATTTAATGAATTAATTCTTTATACCATTTATGATGGCAATTATAAAAACTCATTATTTCAAATTTTTCTATAAAAGTTACACGTTAGATTCGAAACAACGCCACGGACCAATTTACCGATACCACGAGGTTTGTCTTTCTCCCTCTAATTGGACTTTTACATCAACTTCGATTTTAAGAAACTATATATTAATTGACATTTAATTGACTAGATTTTACCAAAAATTAAATAGACAAAAACATTTTTAAAGTTTGCACGTTCGACTTACTTCGCTTAGAAAGATACCCACTACTAGGTGTGTGCATGCGTGCGTGCGTGCGTGCGTGTGCGCGTGCGTGCGCGTGCGCGTGCGTGCGTGCTGCGCGTGCTGCGCGTGCTGCGCGTGCTGCGCGTGCTGCTCGTGCTGCGCGTGCGTGCGTGCGTGCATGCATCCGTCAGTGCGAGTGTGCGCGCGTGTGTGCGCGCGCGCGTGTGCGTGCGCGCGCGTGTGCGTGCGTGCGTGAGTGCGTGTGTGCACGCGCGCACGTGCGTGCGTGCGTGTGTGTGTTTTTAAACGACAATCTTTATTTTAACAGCATATTCCATTACAAGAAGTAATACTACGTGCTATTGGATATACATTTTACAATTGTTTTTTTTAATGTATTACATTTCTTCAAAATTAATTCTGTTTATAAATTTAAGGAATAAGAGCGTGAATTTGGAAATTAATTCGGCATTGTCGATCGGCCAGTTTCTATTACTTCGTATGAATTCATATTTCAGATTTTGCCTTTGATTTTCAAGCAATGGACATTCGTGTATTATATGTTGTACGGTTTGTTCTCCTAAACCGCATGTACATGTTGGGTCATCTATTATTTTAAATTTATTGAAGTAGCTTTTTAATCCACCGTGGCCGCTTAGAATTGTTGTTAGGTTTGCAGAGATTGGAAGTTTTAATTGCAGTCTATCAATTATTGTTGGATAAAAGTTTTAGTTGTTTCCCTTTTTGTTGTGTTATGCCATTCCTTTTGCCATTTCGCTATACTATTTTTTGTGCTATATTCTTAATTGAAATTTTGGGTATTCTATTGAAACTAATATCGATGTAATTGTCATTTCCTGCTTCGACAGCCAACAGATTTGCAAACTTAATGCCAACGTGTTTGTCATTATAACCAAAGTGACATATACTTACTAACCATCTATTTCCTTGCATATATAGTATTTGCTTTCTAATCTTTTCTATTAGATATTCGTGATTATGGCCATCTTTTATCAATTTTATTGTAGCTTTATTGTTAGTCCGAATTATCAGATTTTTTTTTTAAATTCTTCTATTAGCAAAGTGTTAGCGGTTTTTATTGTTGTTAAGATTACAAATTGTTCTGCTTGCATTATTGAACATAATGCATTTAATTTGCATTCTATTTTAGTGACTGGTTCTTCATTTTTTATAAATAGCAATTCCTGTCCCTACTCCTTCTGCTTTTTTACTTTCGGATGTGTAAATTTCAATGAAAAATTGATGTTGTCTATTTTCGAACTTTTCTTCAAAATTGAATTTTTCTATTTGGCCTGGATGATTTCATTTGCTATAATTCATTGGAGCATCGAATAATATATTATTGTTTGATAGATGTTTTGTTGTTTCATATATAAATGATGTTTCTTCTAATTTTAAGATTATAGGAGTTAGTCCTGTAATAATGCATGAAGCTTCATAAGATATAGTTCGAAATCCCTTTGCAATTTTTATGTTGATAAGCCGTTGAACTCTGTTTAATAGTATCTGGTTCCTTTTTTTTTAATGCACTTTTTCAAATTAAGACTCCATATGATATGATGGGTAGGATTGCTGTCTTGTATATTATTTCTACTGCTTTTTGTTTTAATCCCCATTTGATTTTATCCAATCTAGAAAGTATATGGATAATTTTCATGCACGTATCTGTTATATAATCGATATGTATATCAAATTTAAGTTTTTTATCTATATATATTTCCAAGTACTTGATTGCATTTACCTGTTTAATTGGTAAATTATTTAGGTAGATGTTGATTTTTGTAAATTTTGATCTTCTTTTCCTAGAAACTAGCATGACTTTTGATTTCTCTTCACTGAAGTTTGTTCTATTATTTTTAGCCCATTTCATAATTTTCATAATTTCAATATTCATGTAATTTTCTGCTTCTAGTGTATTTGAACCACTAGTTAAAATAAGTAAGTCGTCTGCAAATGCAATAGCTTTAGTATATTTTGAATATTTGATATTTAAACAAGAATTATATTGTAGATTCCAAAAACCCGGACCACTGCACAATCCTTGGGGAGATCCTCTAGATATTTTTTTCTCAATTTTTACCTTGCTAACTTACAGTGTGTGTGTGTATATGTGTGTGTGTGTGTATGTGTATGTTTGTGTTTGTGTGTGTGTGTGTGTGTTGTGTGTGTGTGTGTGTTTGTGTTTGTGTTTGTGTTTGTGTTTGTGTTTGTGTTTGTGTTTGTGTTTGTGTTTGTGTTTGTGTTTGTGTTTGTGTTTGTGTTTGTGTTTGTGTTTGTGTTTGTGTTTGTGTTTGTGTTTGTGTTTGTGTGTGTGTGTGTGTGTGTGTGTGTGTGTGTGTATGTAAATGTGTATAAAATCGCTTTGCCCACCTCTATAACAAGCAGACCGTACAGCGCAACCATTATTCGTCCAGGTCTCATTTTGGAGCTGCTGTTCTAAGTATTATTCTTCCAATTATTATTTTATTATTACCATTAAAATATCCCGTATTCGAATCTCCGAGAGGGATTACTTCGGAGTATATGATCGACAAATTCAATGAGAATAGAAGAAAACCGAGAACAGTTAACGAGTCGGGGAGTGAAATATTGGAAGTATGAAACAAGTAGGCAAACTAGAGAATTTAAAATTTTAAATGGATAGGTTGGCAGTAGATGTTGTAGCACCGAGTGGTCTGCTTCCGACCAAAATAATTACATTATAATATAAATAAAGGGTTTGTGCACGCTGTGGTGCAAGATCTCTTGATTGACAGGTACAACATTACAATAGGTGCATTCGAGATGTTATTAACAAATTCCGGTATGTTATAGATTATTCTAGAACAATTGAGTAAGGTAAAAATTACTGTAAGGGGTTCTGCCGTTCAGTTCTAACTGAAGCTTTGATTATAATACTTGTTCTACTGTAAAGCTTTGAGTACAATATGTTTTAGTTTAAAGCTTTAGAATCCGTAATATGACATACATTACTATTGCTTGCCCTATCTGATATAAATTACTGCAGTGATCTTATAAATCAATATAAATTACTAATTAGTGCTTAGATATAAATTAGTTGGTAATTTAGAAAGTAGCATTGTAGTTATAGTGTTAAAAAATTGATATGTGTACTGTTAGCGATTGGGAAGTAAATTGTTGTGAGAGCTTTTAAAATTTCATTGTAGCTACGAATCGCTGAAAGGACTTGTGTAATCAGTTTGGAAATACAGGACTGCTGTTATTGCAAATAAAGTTTTCGTTACAATATAGTAGGGATTAGCAAATTTTGGTGGCCAGAGACGGGAGATTTTTGGAATGGAGACTTTAGAATAATTCATACAGGATCAGAGGAAGGAACTGTGCGTGTAGGGATAGTTATGTAGAAAAATATAGGACACAGTGTAGAAAACTATTTACAAAAGAATAAAAGAGTACTCATGCGTAGATTAGAATCCAAACAGGTAGATATAACAATAGTACAGGTTTACATACCCACCTCTAGCTACAGTGAGGAAGAGGTTCAGGCGATTTGCAAATATATCGAAAACAGGAGAACTGGGCTTGTAGAATTTTGTGACAAAACAATTTAACCATCACAAACACATTATTTCAACATCATGCTAGAAGCCGATACACGTAAAGAATGCAAGGAAATATCAAATAGATTACCTTCTTGTTCAACAACGGTTTAGGAGTCAAGTAAATGTTTGTAGAAGCTACCCAGAATCAGATATAGACACTGTTCACAACATAGTAATTATGAAAACCGCACTTAAATTTAAAAATTTGAAGAAAAGAAACGGAAATATACATTTTGACTTTAAGAAACTACAAGATGAAGATATCCACAAAAGAGTTGAGAGAAAGTAGAATGCATTGCTGAAAGACAGTATGATATAAATAAGGTGCGTTACACTTACGGCCCGGCCCGGGTTCTTATGCTCAACCCAAAGGTACTACATTGGGTTTAAACTCAAAGATTTGCGTGCTTCGAATTAATTGGACTTCTAAATTAATTAAATGTAAATAAAACTAAAACTGAAACTAAGAATAGGTTTAAATAATGGTACCCATAGCGTTGACTTTGCTGTGTGTTTGATCAACAAGAACCTAGCAAAAGGTAAAAAAGGGAGATCCGTAATACCGGATAGCAGCGCCAGCCCCGCTTAACGATGTAACCTGAAGGGTGGACTTGAAACTATCCAAATCTTTCTAAACTATTTACTATTTACTAATGGATTCGTATTTTAAGTGTACGCCAAATTTATTAATAGCGAATCCAACTATTTATCCCTACTCTATAAATTTACAATATCGTTCGCCCTAGTCTAAGTAATTTATCCTAACTTAAGCATATATAAATGTACAATGCAGGTATACAATATGAATATAAATATCTAAATACAGCATGAAACATGGTAACATATATAACAGTACATAGAATAGCAAAAAAGAATCGCTTAAATTATCAGGTGCACACTCTAACCATTAGATTGGCTAGAGCCATCACGTTAAAAAGTGCTTCTACAAAATTAACCGCAAAATTTACTTATTAATAAAAACCACCATTTTGAACAAAGCTGTAACTTAAAGAAGTTCTAAAATACTAGAACGGGTAGAATGACTGACGTGTTTCAGTGAGTTATAGAGCCGAACTATAGGTTTAACCAAATTAGTGGGATCTTTAGTGAGATACCAGACTAAGACACGTCCTTGAAAGAGGACAGCAGCTCTTTCGGTACTTAAAGTGGCAAAGACCATAAGGCTCGGTATGGCATTCTAAAACACACTACTGCGATGTGGAAGACAACGGAAAAACACCACAGCGTACTTTAATTGTTATAAAATGATGACATCCTTTAGGGTAAAAGAATCCGGAGTTAAAATAGTCCCCTTTGGATCTCCGGAAAGGAACTACTTCGGAGAATATGATCGACAAGTTTAAAGGAAGAGTAGGAAACATTTTGCAAGTCGGAGCATAAAATGTCAGAAGCTTAAAGCAAGTAGGTGAGCTAGAGATTCTAAAAATTCAAATGAATGAGTTAGCATTAGGCATGGTAAGATTTGCGAAGTTTGGTAGCCAAAGGCGGGGCATTTTTGGAGCGGGGATTTTAGGGTTATTCATACAGGATAAGAGGAAGGAATTTCGAGTGTGGGGATAGTCAGAACACTCTGCAGAAAAGTACTTACAAAAGAACGAAAGAATGCTCATGGTTAGATTAAAATCTAAACCGGTTAATACAGTAATAATAAAAGCAGTAATAATACAAGTATAATGCCCACCTGTAGCTACAGTGATGAGGAGGTAGAAGCGATCTACAAAAATATCAAAGACATAGTAGGGTTTGTAAAAGGACATAAAAATTTAACAATTACGGGAGATTTTAATGCGGTGGTACGCGAGCGCAAGAAAGGAGCGGTAGTAGGAGCTACCCAGAAACAGATATAGACACTGGCCACATCATAGTAATAACAAAAGCCGTGCTTATGTTTAAAAATTTGAAAAAAAGGAACGGAAAAAGGCACTATTGACATAATTTTCATAATTTCAATATTCATGTAATTTTCTGCTTCTAGTGTATTTGAACCACTAGTTAAAATAAGTAAGTCGTCTGCAAATGCAATAGCTTTAGTATATTTTGAATATTTGATATTTAAACAAGAATTATATTCTAGATTCCAAAAACCCGGACCACTGCACAATCCTTGGGGAGATCCTCTAGATATTTTTTTCTCAATTTTTACCTTGCTAACTTACAGTGTGTGTGTGTATATGTGTGTGTGTGTGTATGTGTATGTTTGTGTTTGTGTGTGTGTGTGTGTGTTTGTGTGTGTGTGTGTGTTTGTGTTTGTGTTTGTGTTTGTGTTTGTGTTTGTGTTTGTGTTTGTGTTTGTGTTTGTGTTTGTGTTTGTGTTTGTGTTTGTGTTTGTGTTTGTGTTTGTGTTTGTGTTTGTGTTTGTGTTTGTGTTTGTGTTTGTGTTTGTGTGTGTGTGTGTGTGTGTGTGTGTGTGTGTATGTAAATGTGTATAAAATCGCTTTGCCCACCTCTATAACAAGCAGACCGTACAGCGCAACCATTATTCGTCCAGGTCTCATTTTGGAGCTGCTGTTCTAAGTATTATTCTTCCAATTATTATTTTATTATTACCATTAAAATATCCCGTATTCGAATCTCCGAGAGGGATTACTTCGGAGTATATGATCGACAAATTCAATGAGAATAGAAGAAAACCGAGAACAGTTAACGAGTCGGGGAGTGAAATATTGGAAGTATGAAACAAGTAGGCAAACTAGAGAATTTAAAATTTTAAATGGATAGGTTGGCAGTAGATGTTGTAGCACCGAGTGGTCTGCTTCCGACCAAAATAATTACATTATAATATAAATAAAGGGTTTGTGCACGCTGTGGTGCAAGATCTCTTGATTGACAGGTACAACATTACAATAGGTGCATTCGAGATGTTATTAACAAATTCCGGTATGTTATAGATTATTCTAAAACAATTGAGTAAGGTAAAATTACTGTAAGGGTTCTGCCGTTCAGTTCTAACTGAAGCTTTGATTATAATACTTGTTCTACTTTAAAGCTTTGAGTAAAATATGGTTTAGTTTAAAGCTTTAGAATCCGTAATATGACATACATTACTATTGCTTGCCCTATCTGATATAAATTACTGCAGTGATCTTATAAATCAATATAAATTACTAATTAGTGCTTAGATATAAATTAGTTGGTAATTTAGAAAGTAGCATTGTAGTTATAGTGTTAAAAAATTGATATGTGTACTGTTAGCGATTGGGAAGTAAATTGTTGTGAGAGCTTTTAAAATTTCATTGTAGCTACGAATCGCTGAAAGGACTTGTGTAATCAGTTTGGAAATACAGGACTGCTGTTATTGCAAATAAAGTTTTCGTTACAATATAGTAGGGATTAGCAAATTTTGGTGGCCAGAGACGGGAGATTTTTGGAATGGAGACTTTAGAATAATTCATACAGGATCAGAGGAAGGAACTGTGCGTGTAGGGATAGTTATGTAGAAAATATAGGACACAGTGTAGAAAACTATTTACAAAAGAATAAAAGAGTACTCATGCGTAGATTAGAATCCAAACAGGTAGATATAACAATAGTACAGGTTTACATACCCACCTCTAGCTACAGTGAGGAAGAGGTTCAGGCGATTTGCAAATATATCGAAAACAGGAGAACTGGGCTTGTAGAATTTTGTGACAAAAACAATTTAACCATCACAAACACATTATTTCAACATCATGCTAGAAGCCGATACACGTAAAGAATGCAAGGAAATATCAAATAGATTACCTTCTTGTTCAACAACGGTTTAGGAGTCAAGTAAATGTTTGTAGAAGCTACCCAGAATCAGATATAGACACTGTTCACAACATAGTAATTATGAAAACCGCACTTAAATTTAAAAATTTGAAGAAAAGACACGGAAATATACATTTTGACTTTAAGAAACTACAAGATGAAGATATCCACAAAAGAGTTGAGAGAAAGTAGAATGCATTGCTGATAGACAGTATGATATAAATAAGGTGCGTTACACTTACGGCCCGGCCCGGGTTCTTATGCTCAACCCAAAGGTACTACATTGGGTTTAAACTCAAAGATTTGCGTGCTTCGAATTAATTGGACTTCTAAATTAATTAAATGTAAATAAAACTAAAACTGAAACTAAGAATAGGTTTAAATAATGGTACCCATAGCGTTGACTTTGCTGTGTGTTTGACCAACAAGAACCTAGCAAAAGGTAAAAAAGGGAGATCCGTAATACCGGATAGCAGCGCCAGCCCCGCTTAACGGTGTAACCTGAAGGGTGGACTTGAAACTATCCAAATCTTTCTAAACTATTTACTATTTACTAATGGATTCGTATTTTAAGTGTACGCCAAATTTATTAATAGCGAATCCAACTATTTATCCCTACTCAATAAATTTACAATATCGTTCGCCCTAGTCTAAGTAATTTATCCTAACTTAAGCATATATAAATGTACAATGCAGGTATACAATATGAATATAAATATCTAAATACAGCATGAAACATGGTAACATATATAACAGTACATAGAATAGCAAAAAAGAATCGCTTAAATTATCAGGTGCACACTCTAACCATTAGATTGGCTAGAGCCATCACGTTAAAAAGTGCTTCTACAAAATTAACCGCAAAATTTACTTATTAATAAAAACCACCATTTTGAACAAAGCTGTAACTTAAAGAAGTTCTAAAATACTAGAACGGGTAGAATGACTGACGTGTTTCAGTGAGTTATAGAGCCGAACTATAGGTTTAACCAAATTAGTGGGATCTTTAGTGAGATACCAGACTAAGACACGTCCTTGAAAGAGGACAGCAGCTCTTTCGGTACTTAAAGTGGCAAAGACCATAAGGCTCGGTATGGCATTCTAAAACACACTACTGCGATGTGGAAGACAACGGAAAAACACCACAGCGTACTTTAATTGTTATAAAATGATGACATCCTTTAGGGTAAAAGAATCCGGAGTTAAAATAGTCCCCTTTGGATCTCCGGAAAGGAACTACTTCGGAGAATATGATCGACAAGTTTAAAGGAAGAGTAGGAAACATTTTGCAAGTCGGAGCATAAAATGTCAGAAGCTTAAAGCAAGTAGGTGAGCTAGAGATTCTAAAAATTCAAATGAATGAGTTAGCATTAGGCATGGTAAGATTTGCGAAGTTTGGTAGCCAAAGGCGGGGCATTTTTGGAGCGGGGATTTTAGGGTTATTCATACAGGATAAGAGGAAGGAATTTCGAGTGTGGGGATAGTCAGAACACTCTGCAGAAAAGTACTTACAAAAGAACGAAAGAATGCTCATGGTTAGATTAAAATCTAAACCGGTTAATACAGTAATAATAAAAGCAGTAATAATACAAGTATAATGCCCACCTGTAGCTACAGTGATGAGGAGGTAGAAGCGATCTACAAAAATATCAAAGACATAGTAGGGTTTGTAAAAGGACATAAAAATTTAACAATTACGGGAGATTTTAATGCGGTGGTACGCGAGCGCAAGAAAGGAGCGGTAGTAGGAGCTACCCAGAAACAGATATAGACACTGGCCACATCATAGTAATAACAAAAGCCGTGCTTATGTTTAAAAATTTGAAAAAAAGGAACGGAAAAAGGCACTATTGACATTGAGAAACTAAAAGATTAAGGTATCCACAAAAGATTTGAGACAAAGTCGAACGAATTACTGAAGGACATCGGGAAAGTTTATGGTACTAAGGAGGTAGAAACAGAATAGAATAGCATAAAATCCAGCTTAGATATGGCGGCCAGAGATATTCTGGGGTATAAATAAAAAGAAATAAGAAACCATATGTAAAAAAGGATATCTTAAATTTAATAGGAGAAAGGCGAAAATAAAAAACAGACCTGACAAAGCAGGAAACAGAGATATACAGCCATAAAACGGGAACTTACTCGAAAACGCAGGAGAGCTAAAGAACAGTAGATTGATGAAAAGTGTAAAAAGGTACACACTAAGATGGATATTAAAAAAAAACAGACAAAACATACAAACTAATTAAAATGAATTTTAGGGATATAAAATCGTATAGCAAAAATATAAGGGGCATAGGAGGAAACGTCATTATAGAAAATGTGGAGAATGTGGTTAGATAGCAATAATATATAAGGAAATTACATGCAGAACAGGAACTAGACATTGAAAAGGGCGACTTGTGGTATCATATACTTAGAGATGAGTTTGAATTAGCATTAAAGAATCTGAAAAATAAAAAGGCACCGGGTATAGATTAGGTGCAAGCAGTAACTATAAAAACTGCTGGACAAGCAGTAACAGAACGTCTTTTGCAACTTGCATGTTATATATATGAAACGGGAAATATGCCCAAAGATTTCAAACGTAACACCATAGTCACTATACTAAATAAGAAAAATGCAGATAGATGTGAAAACTTTCGAACAATAAGTTTGACAGCACACGTATCAAAAATATTAAGTAGAATTGTACAAAAACGGATAGAAAAACGGGCTGGGAAAATACTAAGAGAAAGTCAATTTGGGTTTAACCGAAACAGGAGAACACTGAAGGCCAATTTAGCTTTAAGGGTGTTAATGAAGAAAACAACAGAAAAAGGAGAAAACGTGTAAACAGGGTTTGTGAATTTTGAAAAAGTATTCTACAATGTAATATGGGAGAGAGTGTTCGAAATACTCAAAGTGATTCAAATGAGTTATGGGAATAGACGAATAATACGTAGCTCATACAAACAGCAAACAGCGGTAATAGAATTAGAACAGAAACGTAAAGAAGTAAATATTAGGAAAGGGATGAGACAGGGATGTGCCCTATCCTTATTAATTTTTAACTTATATATCGAAGAGACAATGAATATGTCAAACGCAGAAAGACATTTGGAATTACCATGCAGGTACAAACGATTGATGTGCTTAGATTTGCAAATGATAAAGCGGTATTAGCATCTAGCAAGGAAGAGGCTAGAAGCAGCTCTTAATAAAATGTAAACAGCACTGACAGAAGGATACGGTATGAAAATTAGCAAAAATAAAACTAAAGTATTAGTACGTGAAGGAGAGTTAAATAAGTCAAAAGCCAGAATACAGCTAGGAAACGAGAACTTTCAAGAGGGTAAAAATAGTCAGGAAGTCAAATAACACAAGATGGGAAGATCACAAAAGATATAAAATAAAGGTTAGCGCAAAACCGTGCTGCATTTAACTATTATGTTCAAAAACAATTAACATAGAAGCAAGGAAAGGATTGCTGAAAACATATGTGTGTAGCAAAGTACTGTACGGCTGTAAAACGTGGACAGTAGAAGTGGTCAGGAAAAAGGTGCCTTTAAAATGTGGTGCTACAAACGTATGAGGATAGATTGGAGAAATAGGAGGGATACGAGAGATAAGGGAGATAAGAGAGATAGGAAAGATAAGAGAGATAGGGAAATAGGAGAGATAGGAACAATGGGAGAGATAGGAAAGATAGGAGAGATAAGAGAGGTAAGAGAGGTATGAGAGATAGGAGAGATAGGAAAGATAGGAGAGATAGGAGAGATAGGAGAGATAGGAGAGATAGGAGAGATAGGAGAGATAGGAGAGATAGGAGAGATAGGAGAGATAGGAGAGATAGGAGAGATAGGAGAGATAGGAGAGATAGGAGAGATAGGAGAGATAGGAGAGATAGGAGAGATAGGAGAGATAGGAGAGATAGGAGAGATAGGAGAGATAGGAGAGATAGGAGAGATAGGAGAGATAGGAGAGATAGGAGAGATAGGAGAGATAGGAGAATAGAGAGATAGGAGAGATAGGAGAGATAGGAGAGATAGGAGAGATAGGAGAGATGGGAGAGATGGGAGAGATGAGAGAGATGGGAGAGATGGGGAGATGGAAGAGATAGGAGAGATAGAGAGATAGGATAGTTAGGATAGGAGATATAGGAGAGATAGGAGAGATAGGAGAGATGGAATGATAGTACACCTAGTAACGCATGAGGGAATAGTGCGTTATATATTAGAAGCAGAGAAAGAAAAAAGAGACTTAGAGGTAGATTTAGATTAGACAATTTGCACACAGATACTCAAAGATGTAGGCTGCGGGAACTTCACGGTGGAGATTAGCTCAGCATATGAAACAATGGAGGTACGCATCCAACCAGTTCTAGAACTGAAAATCTATTGATGATAAATAAAGACCAATGCTTATGCGAGTACAACTACATTGTTTATAAATACACCATATACAGCGTAGGACAGTGAAGTCTCCCTAGCTAATTTAAAAGATAACAAAACATGTTAGAACAAAAAGTTTATCGTGGCATCAGAAGGGTTCAATTGGAAGTTAATTTTACTGTGATTTAGACGACATATTATTTTTGGGGAATAGAGCTGGATATATTACAAGCAGAGATAGGAAAAAATAGGTAGAGGTAGTTTTAAATTGGACTATTGTACGCAGATAGTGAAAGATACAGACTGTGGATATTTCAGGAAAATGTGGAGATTAGTACAGAATAGGAAACAATGAGGGTACACGTCTAACCAGTTCCAGGACTGAAGACCGAATGTTGATGATGAGGATAATACTTAAAAATAACTTAGGGAATTCTTTTTTAGTGACGCCTTTAAATTACCCACATCTCTTCCTAGAATCACTAGCACAATCGAATTGATCCACACAAACATTGTCTTAGAAGTAATGCATTTTTTGAGATGACAAATTAATTAAATAACACAATAGCAACTTCTGCAGAATCTGCTATAAGAACGATAAATAATACTTACCTGCATAATATACAGGGTGGTGCCGGGGACAAGGAAAACATATTAACAGGTAATTGTAGACCTGAAAACAAGGCAAAAAGTTCATATAAACATATGTCTGGAAATGCTTCGTTTGCGAGGGAAGGCTATCTAAAGACTTCGCCCAGATTCCCACTCCGAGGATTAAATGAAACCGGACTGAAACCATTAGAACGGTAATTAAGAAAAACGTTTGACGTTTCATATGAATTTTGACCTGAAAAATTTAATAAACTAGGTCCCAGAACTATAGGTCCCCTAGTTTGTAAAATAACTTGCTTAAAACACAAAAATTTATACTGTCAAAAAACACGTCAAGGTTTCCAAATTTTACCACATTGGACTATTGCATATGGGGTTGGATAAAAAGTGAAGCTTATACAGTGAAAAGAAAGATGTTCTTGCAGCAGTGACACAAAATATTCGGAAGCGTGTTGAGAAGTGTATAGACTGTAATGGCGGCATTTTAGAACCTTATTTATATTGTAATGAAATTAGTCATGTTTTATTTAGAACATTATCATGGTTCATTTAATTTGTACCAGATTAAATTTTTTTAATTCTGAACGGACCTGCATCTTGACGACGTTCTAAAATACTAGAACAGGTAGAATGGCTTGCACGTTTCAATGAGCTAGAGCCGAACTATAGGTTTAACCAAATTAGTGGGGTCTTTAGTGAGGAACCAGACTAACACAGGTCCCCGAAAGAGGGCAGCAGCTTTTTCGGTACTTAGAGTGACAGAGACCATAGGGATCGGTATGACATTCTAAGACATACTACTGCGATGTGGAAGGCAATGGGAAACCACCACCTCTGGGGTAAAAATTCCGGAGGTAAAATAGTCCCCCATTAGGATCTCCGAGAGGGAACTACTTCGGGGGAGGTTATCCGAAAGAGTAGAAAAAAATCCGTGAACATTCTGCAAGTCGGAGCGTGAAATGTCAGAAGTATGAAACAAGTAGGTAAGCTAGAGAACCTTTCGAAATAGATATGTTAGCACTAAACATAGTAAAAATTAGTCCGCTGGCCAGAGGCGCGGGATTTTTGGAGTGGAGACTTCAGGGTAATTCATACAGGATCAGAGGAAGGAAATTTGGGTGTGGGGATAGTTATGCGAAGAAAGATAGGACGACGTGTAGAAAACTACTTGCAAAAGCACGAAAGAGTACTCATGGTTAGATTTGAATCTAAACCGGTACATACAGTACTAATACAAGTATACATGCCCACCGCTAGCTACAGTGAGGAAGAGGTAGAGGCGATCTACAAAGATATCAAAGACATACTAAGATACGTAAAAGAACATGAAAATTTAATAATTACGGGGATTTTAATGCAGTGGTAGGTGAGGGTAGGGAAGGAGCGATAGTAGATTTATCTGGTTTAGGCACGAGAAATGACAGGGTAAGTAGGCTGGTAGAATTTTGCGACAAGAACAACTTAACCATCACAAATACATTATTTCAGCATCATGCTAGAAGACGATACATGTGGAAGACGCCAGGAGATACAGGAAGATATCAAATAGATTACATTATTGTTAGACAACGATTTAAAAATCAAGTAAAAGACTGTAGAAGCTCCCCGGAAGCAGATATAGACACTGACCACAACAACGTAATTATGAAGGCCACACTTAAATTTAAAAAACTGAAAAAGAGGAACGAAAAAAGGCACTTTGACTTTGTGAAGCTAAACGATAGAGATATACACGAAAGATTTGAAAAAAGTCAAATGAATTGCTGAAAGATATAGGGAAAATTTCTGATACTGAGGAAGTAGAAACATAATGGAATAACATTAAATCAAGCTTAGACATGGCGGCCAGAGATATTCTGGGGTATACACAAAAAGAAAATAAGAAACCATAAATAACAAAGGATATCCTGAATTTAATAGAAGAAAGACGAAAATACAAAAACAGATCAGACGAAACAGGAAAACAGAGATACTAAGCCATAAAATGGGAAATTATTGGCAAATGCAAAAAAGCTAAAGAACAATGGATTGATAAAAAGTGCAACGAGGTACAAACTAAGATGGAAATAGGAAAGACAGACGAAGCATACAAATTAATTAGAATGAATTTTAGGAATATATAAACATATAGCAAAAATATAAGGGATGTGAGAGGAAACATAATTATAGAAAATGTAGAGAAAGTAGCTAGATGGCGGGAATATATAGGGAATTTATATTCAGAAGAGGAATTAACAGCATTAGAACAGGAATCAGACATTGAAAATGTTAAAGTTAATAACAAATAGGTTGTAGAAATAGTAGAGGAAGAAAGATATCTGTGGAAAATAAAAAAAGTAGGAGAAATAGAAGGACAGGATACGTTCTAAAGCATTTCTGGGGAAGAGTACGGGATATACTACAAGCAGAGTTAGGAAAAAAGAAGTAGAGGTAGACCGAGATCAGACTTTCGCACACAGACAGTGACAGATGCAGACTGTGCAAATTTCAGGAAAATGTGTAGGTTGGTTCAGACTAGGAAACAAGAAGGGTACGCGTCCAACCAGTTCTAGGACTGAAGACCTAATGATGATGATGAGATTAAAATTTATTAAAACGTTTATAACGATAATGCAGTATTGTTACTTTTTGGAAGACAATACAAATTACAATTAAATTTCAATTGATTAATCTAGAATTTGTTTGCTTTTGACTTTATTTACATATATTAAATTCTCTACAAATTTTGTTCTTGGATTTTATGCATTTGTTAGTCATTTAATGAAATTATAGCGCCTCAAACGTAAAAAACGTGTTTTTGACAGTAAATGTTTGTGTTTTAAGCAAGTTATTTTACAAACTAGGGAACCTACAGTTCTGCGACCTAGTTTATCCAATTTTTCAGGTCAAAATTCATATGAAACGACCAAATGTTTGTCTTAATTATCGTTCTAATAGTTTCAGTCCGGTTTCATTTAATCCCCGGAGTGGGAATCTGAGCGAAATCTTTCGCTAGCCTTATCTCACTAACGAAGCATTTCCAGACATATGTTTATATGAACTTTTCGCCTTGTTTTCAGGTCTACAATCACTTCTTAAAATGTTTCCCTTTCCTCCCGGACCACCCTGTATAATCGAATCATTTATACATTTTGGCAACATGTTTAATATTCTTTTGCCTCGTGTAGTCATTTTTGTTCTTATTTATATCAAATAGTTAGTAAGACGAAAGCATACATACCACGGAGGTACTGTCTGGTACGTTGATTGTGAAACCGTAATCAAATGAAAATAACTGTCATTATTTAAGAAATATTAAAATGGACTTACATTTATAATATGGTGTATAGCGATAACGACGAGCAGTTCAAGAGAGAATGTTTCTTATTACTTCAGGGAGTAGATGCTAATTAGAAGCACACTATTCCATGTCCACGTCATCTCAGCTTTATGAAACGCATGCAATCCTATGTTCTAAACATGGACATAGAACAGTTTACTGCTATTCAAAAAGGTGAGGGTGGTATTAGGATACTTTACATTGCTTACGCTATGTAGAAGATAAATTAAAAATATGGACTTAAGATAGTTTTACAGTAAAATATAAGATCTAAACTATCATTTACCATCGATATCTCATTTTAAATAAAAATGGGCTTAGGAAACTATTGCACCAACGAACGATATACATCTTTGCAAAGTCAACAAACGCAGTCATATATCGATGTTACTCCGCTTATCAAAGATTGCCCATTTTACGTTAATCCGTTAAATAAGATTCAAAATTGACAATAGAATCCAGGCGTCAAAATTTCATGGCGTATGCTGTTAAAGACAGAACAATTTGATCCCGAAAGGTTTTTTAAAACTACTTCAAAATAACATACTTTAAAAATATTTTGGATTTCCACATCATGTCCACGTCCTGTGACGGTATGTACCAATCTGAAAGTTTTAATTTTACAATGTAAAATTTTAAACACATTTTAATTCTCATGTTTTAATTAAGAGGCGCCAAAAGTTTTGAGACGAGAAACAAGTTTCCGAAACGTGTACGGAAGTAAACACTTAAAACAGCTCTTGCCTTACATTATAAAAAAAACGCAGTCTTTAACACGCGGAATTAATTACTGGCATAATAAATTGGTCAAGTGACGATGATGCTAATTAGAACAATTAAGCAATTAACACAGTGTTTACCCACATAACCTTATGAGAATTTCGTGTGTACAATTCGGATAATATTTCATTTAAATACTTCTTCCGTCCATCCGCTTTTTCTTTAATTCCAGAAGCGGATGTGTACATTAAACGGGTGTGATGCGAAGTCATCACTTAAAATTAAAATAAGAACAGCCACCGCGATAAAAGATAATTTTATTAACCACATACGACGACTACGACGATCGTGGTTTGCTTGGGAAAAAGCATCTGTTCATGCGTAATTAATAATAAGTTTTAAAATAGAGATTTTTGTAATAGAAATGGTAGAAAACATCGATAGGGAATAGGTGTTCAGCTCGCATGACGAATGGACGGAAATGCCCGCACTCATATGATCTGCAAGTACAATATAGAGGAGTCAACCGGAAGTCTATCTGTATCTTGGTTAGCATTAACCCATATGGCACATTGTGTTTACATATTAGATAATTCGAGGGTGCTATCCACCTTTTTGTAATTAAATTTGACCACCTGCTTGCTTTTCTTTTTTGTTTCGTACTGGAAATGTGTGTGAATGTATACCCATTATTACAATCTGTTGCATGTGGGAGATTACACTCGGCCATTTTATGCTAAAATATTGTAATGTCTGATGTTAAAAATAAGATAAGTAGTTATAAACAAATTAAGTTGGTAGGTAACTAATTTACCTTCAGCCAAGATAATGATATCAATGATGTCAATGGGTTGATTTATCCTATTGAAAGCAATCTCAAGGTGGCATCTCTTATGACGCGGTTCAAGGGACCTCAGGTGGTTAGTGAATTCCTTTAAAGTCTTTACAAAATCTATTTAATGATATCCTCAACAACACATACCAGCCTGTCGATATCTTGAAGAGCTAAGGCTTTCTAAGCACCAAACTTAGTATTTCGATTAGCATGAAGCTGGGTTTAAACTTGCCAACTACAAACTTAGTGTAGAATCCATTCTTTCCTATTATTGCTAGCTGTGTTGAAGATCGACCCTAGTGTTACAAAAAATCCGTTGAAGTTTCTTATAGACATTACATGTGATTTTCCAATGCTCCACCCGAAGGTACTACATTGGCCAAGAAGCGAGTTTTTTTAACCTGAAAAATTTTGAATTTTGCCGAATCCTTGCTGTTCCAAGCAAGGTAGGGATCTTTAACGTGCGTGACAACACTCACACACGGGACCTCCATTTTACCTCTCATCCGAACGAGGGTGTATTTTTGCGAAAAATGCTCGCCTAACATTTTTCAAGCGGACCGTGTCGGGATTCGAACCCGGGACCTAGGGCGTAGTAGTCACACACAACCACTACGCCACGGAGCCGCCTAGTTTCTTATAGACAGCAAAATTAAAGAAAAAAAATTTTTTTAATAAATTTATCAAACAACTCCACTTTCTCGTGTCTAATTATCAACAAATTGTAAGGTGTATGAGAAATCATAGGTTTCCTGATTGAAGAATTTGTCGTTCTATATGATATAGGCCCGCGCTTTTGCGAAGAATTTGAAGTCTTGGCTTAAACAACAGCTTCGTTTTGATATCTGCCATCTGAAATTCAGATGCTATCTACAAGACTTCAATAGAAGTTTCCGCTGCACCCTTCCTTTTTACAAGTATGTATGGGTGTACAGCAGAGTCTAAACAAAACTCTGGTGGGACTAGCGTCGACCCTTGGTGACTGCTGTAGATTGCAAAAGACTATATCTCAGGGGTTTTTACTCTTAGATATATAGAGAATAAAGTTAAATTTTACCGAGACAAATTATGGAGGTGTAATTTAAAATATGACAAAAGAAAATACTCTATTACAACTTGTACATTGACGTTTAGTTAATAACATTAGAAAAACAAAAATATTCCTTTATTTTCTTACAACCAAGTTTTCATGTGATAAAATCACTAAGAGTGTATATATATATCTACTCTCATAATTTTAAAAATGTCTTAAACTCTACCAGATAAGATATTAGAAAATCCAAAATTATTATTAAACTTAGACACAATTTCTAATTAACTGTCTAAGTAAAAAAATCATAAATATGCTTTGTTGTATTTAACACAGTAAAGAAAATTTGTATTAAACATTCAAGTTGAAAATAACATCATAACCACAAAAAGTTTCATGAAAGTTTTTATGTTTACACTTGTAAGGTTATTCCAGGAAAGTAAATTTAATATTAAATTAGTTAAGATAATAGTATGACTTTATATTTTAAATCCACATTCTTCTAGATATTTGAGATTAAAACTGAAACACATGCACATTGTTCTGTCACAAAAGTAAGTAAGATAAATCTCATACCTGTATTTATATAATTTGAATAAAACGTATACTTAAGTATTGAGCTCCGGCTTGTTAAGAATTATAGAAGTTTCAGTTTCTTCAGACAGCTTTATTAAGACAAACACCATCCATATTTAGTTTGGTTCAAATTTGTAAGAGCCAAACTTTTTGTTCCACAACCAGGTGTTTTGTTAACGGATATTTAATTTATTTTTAGAAGGTAACTAAACGGCAACATAAAATTCTTGTACGATAATAGATATTTTGTAAATAGTTAAATTAATGCATAGGCTTAGATAGACACTCTACTAGAAAACTTTAAAAAATAGACGTGTTACAAAAACGAAGCATTGTAATACACCACGAGAAAACTCAGAAAATTTATCTATTAACAACTTACCATACATAAACATTTCGAATGGGTAATTGAAGTCGGCTTTCTCCGTACACATTTTACTAGTATTCTAAAACGATATTTTTGTATTTCAACAAAAATAAAACAAAAGACACCTTTTACATACCAGGTACGACATCTTGGCCTTAAAAAGAACTTCTCTATTGGGAAACAACATGTGCACATGAAGACAGTCAGATATCAAAAACACGAAAATTTATTCTGGTTGGAAGACAACCACACATTTTGAGAGAGGGACAAACAAGAAAACCATCCTAAATGACAGATTCGTGTATACACCAGTTGTATATTTAGGGACATATTTCAGAGGTTTACCAATTAGAAAATTACATATGATCATAACTATTTATATTATAAATACAAAGGGAGGAATATTAAATTAAAACTAAAGATCAACGTATTTAATATATTATTTTATAATGCTAAAGGGAAATATTATATAAATCAAAACTAGCTTGTGATTGTGAACGGTATTAATATAAAATGAAAGTGAAAAATACCTTTATATGGAAGGAAGTGGAACCGCAATGTAACATGGCAAGTCAACGGCGAATTGACATGTTACACTGCAACCAGTTCTCTAGGGGAAAATGCCGAATTTTGATATGTTTGGTGCGACGATGGTGTTGAGAGTTTTGTGTCAATCCTATTGCAACCTCGATATCAACCAATAGTTCAGGAGATCGTAAACATTTCTTTAATTGGTGTGGTTTACAGGAACGAATGTAAAATACTCATTCCCTTCAGTTGGATGATATCAGAGTAAAGCCGGTTTACCACACTAATCCTTTAGCCGCTTCGCTTACCGCAACAATTTCAGCCTCAGTCATTGATATAGCATCTAATGAGTGTCTCTGATTAAGCCATCATATCGCTCCACTAGCATACAAACATACTACAGCTGTAGTACAACGTTTGCATCACTAAAACATTCTATGTACCAAGGTTTTTAATGAGGTTTATAAATGATTCCATAGTTTGCTTCGTACATTTTTGGCATCCCAAAAAATCTAGTCGGTTCCAGAAAACTCAGTGTAGTACTCCGTTAAAATTCATGTCTAAAACCTCGACTGCACTAACAAAATTAGTTGCCGTCTAACTTGGTGGGACGGGTATTGTAAGTGTTTGAAGAAGGTTCCAGAATGCTTGACAATGATTGACACAAATGTCAAACGTAATTGAAAGTTAGGTTTATGTATAGTTGTGTACACAATTTAAATTTGTAAATTTCCCAATTGTCATCATCGGTCTCGGTGGCGTAATTGGTAAACGCATGGTCCCGGCAAAATCAAGATACAGGTTCAAGTCCTGCCCAAGACCTGATATTTTCCATCTTTCAATTACTAGCTCGATTTGAAGTGATCATTTGGGCTTTGCATAAAAGTCTAAGTTATTATTTTATCTTATTCACTGTAATACGATAGTATTTATCAACTTACCCTGTGTAATTAACTACTTAAAATATTTATATATATATATATATATATATATATATATATCAAGGAAATTTTTCTAATATTTTCTAATAATTTAAATACTTCTTTTAGAAACACTCTGTATATTGTTGCAAATGCGAGAACCGTGATGCAATAAGTTTTGCATAATAATATAATCAAATAGCATAGTACATAAGTTTAAAATAAACAAAATTTAAGACGCAGTCTAAGGAGATTAAATATCGATGCTTCTGAAAGTATTTTCTCAATACATTTTTAAAAACCCGTACAGTTTGTTCATATCAAGATTAAAAATTAGGTTTCTTGAGATTTCTGTATTTTATTTCATGTTGTAAATTCCACAGTATAATTTCTGTTGATTTAACCTGGCAAGGAAAAGGAAGGTAAGACAATAATTTGATATTTTCTATTGCATCCACAAGTATTATATATGTTGATTTGATAAAGAGGTCACGAGAGGTCATTGAAATCCAAATTTTATAAATGAAACCCACCCAAATAGAAAGAAACCGGAAAAATTGAAAATTTTAAATTTTCAGTATTCTACCATGTATAAATATAAGCGTATTTAAATGCAAAGCCATTCAAATAAAAAGCATATTTTCCGTGTATGGAACAACTCTTTTTGCATGTATTTTTAAAGTACTAAATAGTTTTCCGTGTGTGTAAATAAAAGCCTGCATAATGAAAACGAGTTTTCACTACTAAGAGTGAAAATGCAAAGCTACAGCATTTATCAACAAAACCCTTGTTAATTATGTGATTGAATTTCCGTTTATTACATTAGTGGCAAGATCATGAAACGAATATAAAACTTTAAACCTGTTGCAAATTAATCGTTGAGAGATACTGTAAAAATGAGCTTCACTCTTTAAGATATAAATCTTTTCTTTTTCATTTATTATAAAAATACACATTCCGTGATTAAAATATTCATTTTAAGTGTTTCAAACAAAACATTAATCTAGAATTTTCTTCATTCGTACACGAATACGTCATTATATACTAAAAAATACCGTATTAACCAATTATAAATTAAACGCCAATACAAAGAAGCTTGAGGTTATTAACATGTCATAAAATAAAACAAAGATAAGATAACGCGAGGCTTATAGTTTTAATTACCTTAGTATTACGATATGAAAAAAGGAGATACCAGATAACTTCGTGCATTAGACAAGAATAACCAACGCGTTTTACGATAAAACATAATTCATAAACTTGACACTAGTTAGACCATTAAAACCGTGGAATTCGTGGTAATATTGCATTGCGTAGGTGACTAGGATTCGAATTAAATCGCGAAAGCTCTGGAAAAAATAAAGTAGTTAAAATTTTCATATATAAGCCGGAACTTTATTGGAGGTGTTCGTTCATTAATTCGCGATTCGTCATCGAGCAATATGTAAGATTCATTTCAAGTTACGAGATCGACCATGCTACGTTGAGCGAAGTCATTCATCAAGTATGCGACATGCATACAAACGTAACTCTGCATAAATATGAAACATAATTATTTGATAAGACACTACGAGATTTGTACAATCTTCAACATAGATAATCCTGATACAAGAACTACTCCTAAGTTAATTATTAAAAATAAAAAAGGATGCAATTTGCTAACTGAAGTTCTATATGAAGAATTGAAATAATATGTACAATCTTGTAAGCTGAGATTTTAACGTCAATATAAAATGGAATCAGCTTTAAATACAATTAATTACGAGCAGAATAAGCACTATTTGATTTGTTTGTTAATTGATAAAAATAATTGAACGTTTTGTTATTTAGGTTCAGAATAAGTTCTCATTTCATTATTTGTGAAGGGGATAATTTGAATCGAATTTTGAGATCAGAGTGCGCAACGTCTTGACCTTTAATAAATTATTTCTGACAGGTATTGGCCAATCACATTCAGGAACGTGGTAGTAAAGAATCTGCGAATTATCCACCTATTTATTAAAAAAGATAGTGAAACAGTTAACAAAAATTAGAGAAGGAGTATTTTAAAAGTTAAGTAACTCGTAGGAATTCTGTATGAACTGGAACTGTAAATTGTTTTATAAACTGTTATATACGAAAAAAGATTTTTCTGAATGTATAGATGTTTTCTTGAGATTTCTGTGTTTGTTTTCATTTTGTAAATTCCATAAGTTCCATTGAGCTGGCCAGGCAAAGATATGTTAGAAAGGAGGGTAAGTTTGTAGTTTCAAAATTTTCAATTGCTGTACCGTTGTCACAGCATTCTTTTAGCGACACTCCAAAGTTTGGCCGTATCGCAGCTATATATATATATATATATATATATATATATATATATATATATATATATTACTGTGTTCTGTAGCTGATGCGGCTGACGTTGGGGGCAATGAAAGTGCTGCGGTTTGTAGCGTTAAAAAAATGGAATGAAGTGGGCCCCTAGATTGGGTGTCAATAAGAATGCTTTAAATTATTGCCTGAAGGTGCTCGAATTACCTTGCTAGCTCCATTTAAATTAAACAACAAGAATCCAGCATAAAACTTATAATGACTTCAAATATTTATTAACAATTGCTACATCCACATACAGTTTTTCTTCAACACATATTATCCAAAAAACATATTTACATACAAACATTGAAATCTAGAAACAAAATCCAATATCGTCAGCACATCTTGAGTCCAAAAAATATTTTTATAACTACTAGATACTAAAATAGAGTCCATAAAATTTCTCTTTCTAATTAATATTTCAAAATCATCACACTATATACAAATGTTTAGAAACGAGAGTGGATAAATTTTAATAATACTTCTACTTCGAATTCAAACGTAGCTGATCAGATACATTCAATAAATTCCTTTGTTATGGTCAAATTTAATCGAAAATCGATTTTATAAAAAATTTTATATATCCATTTACAGAAATTTACATACCAAATTTTTCTGTAATCTAACCTATTGAAATAAATAAAACAAGCAAAAATGTTTTTCACAAATTTTTTTCAAATAATTTACCATTAAATTACCTTGTATATTTTAAGCTTGTGTCCATCTCTAAATCGTGTAATTAATTAAACTTTATGTATTATTTCCCAAATACATATCAGTGTTGTTCAATTACTTTACCATTCATTGAATTTAAAAATTCAAATCACTTTCTTCTGTTTAAATTAAAAATTGTCTAGCCGGAATTTATTACTAGTCATCAGTTTACGTATTTACTTACAATATCAATATCAGTTTTAAAAACTCATTATTTATTGACTGACATATCTTAAACGTATCTATAAAGTACGGATGTGGACTGAATTAATAATTAAAAATTTACAATTCCAGTGATTGCCTTTTTTGATCGGTTTATATAGTATACATTTTCTACGTAACTAAAATCCAAGAAAATCTCTGTTTTCATTCAGCGGCTAGTGTAATTTTCCCGGAAACGAGCTCGCGATAATGTTATCTTTGATTTATTACATCGTTAAATGTCTAATTTCATGTTTAAGTTTTTAATTGGAATCTTTATTGAATGAAAGTTTAAAATGTTTAACTGTGATGTTGATTAATAGCCGTTATTGCTCATTATCTATTTAGAACACTGTTAAATGTCTTCCGAAAGTTCCTAATTGGGATATTAATTTAATGAACGTTAGAATGCTTATCTGTTATCTTGATTTATAGTTTATTTTGCTACTTGGTGAATGAATCTAGATTCTCAAATAATCTAGAAAAATGAAATACACGACTTGCATGTTTTGCATTGCTTTTTAATGAAGTGTAATGAAATCTGATACGTTGCAGTCTTGCCGTGAAATTAAACTGAACACATTTTTAATAATAATGTTTTAAGGAGGAGTACTTTTAGAAGAACAAATACCTATTCTTCTTAGAACGCGTTTTAAATGGTATCGAGTGATTTTTAATCAAAAGGATATTCACGAATTTTTACTTACCTAACATGTACTATTTGAAAATATTATTATGCAACTTAAATAAGCTCATCATATAACTGGTTTTCGCATTTAGAATATTAGAACATTTAGAAAATTTCCATTCTTTCTCTCTAGTTTTGGAGTGTTGTATGTACACGGTATAGTACTCAATGACCTCATATGATCCCTTATTACAACATTGTATATGTTGGGTCCGTTCTGAATGTGCCTGCACCTTGAAGAAATTCTAGAGTACTAATACAGGTAGAACGGCTTGCGTTTTTTCGTGAGCTAAAGAGCCAAACTATAAGTTTAATGAAATTAGTGGGGGCTTTAGTGAAAAAGCAGATATAGGACATGTCCCCGAAAGAAGGCTACAGTTATCTTGGTACTTAACCTGGCAGAGACCATATGGATTTGTATGGCATTCTAAGACATACTACTGCGATGTGAAAAGCAACGGAAACTACCACATTACCTCCTAAATACACAGTGTACCGAAAATGTTTTCAAAAATTATGGCATACTCTAGGATAAAAGATTCCGGAGTTAAAATGGTTCCCATTCGGATTTTTGGGAGGGGACTGAGGGGAATGAGAAAAAAAAACGGGAACTTCTTGCGAGTCGGGACGTGGAATGTTGGAAATATGAAGCAAGTAGTTAAGCTAGACAATTTGAAAATTGAAATGGACTAAAATGGACTAAAGGCAGGGAATTTTTGAAGCGGACATTTTAAAGTAATTCATACTCGATCGGAGGAAGAAAATTTGGGTCTTCGGTGAAGACTTTCTTAGGACTTACTTAGGACAAGTTCCCAAAAGAGGGTTGCAGTTTTTTGGTACTTAGAGTGACAGAGGTCATATGGATTTGTATGGCATTCTAAGACATACTTTGCGACGCGGAAAGCAACGGAAACCACCACATTATCTCCCAGATACACAGAGTACCAAAAGCGTTTTCAAAAATTATGGCATCCTCTAGGGTAAAAGATTCCGGAGTTAAAATGGTTCCCATTCGGATTTCCGAGAGGGAACTACTAGTTGTGATCGGTAAGTTTAATAAGAAGAAAAAAGAACCGGGAACATCTTGCGGGTCGGGGCGTGGAATGTTGAAAATACGAAGCAAGTAGGTAAGATAGAGAATTTAAAAATTGAAATACATAGGTTGGCGTTAGACATAGTAAGGACTAGCGAAGTTCGCTGACCAAAGGCAAGGAATTTTTGTAGCGGACGTTTTAAAGTAATTCATACAGGATCGGAGCAAGAAAATTTGGTCTTTAGTGAAGAAGAAGACTTAGGACAGGTCCCCGAAAGCGGGTTGCAGTTTTTTGTCACTTAAAGTGGCAGAGACCATATGGATGTGTATGGCATTCTAAGATATAACACTGCGATGTGGAAACCAACGGAAACTACCACATTACCTCCCAAATACACAGTGTACCGAAAATGTTTTCAAAAATTATGACATCCTCTAGGGTAAAAGCTTCCGGAGTTAAAATGTTCCTCATTTGGATTTGCGGAAGGGGACTACTAGTTTTGATCGGTAAGATAAATAAGAAGATGGAAGAACCAGGAACATCTTGCAAATCGGGGCGTGGAATGTTGGAAATATGAAGCAAGTAGGTATGCTAGAGAATTTGAAAATTGAAATAGATAGCTTAGCATTAGACATAGTAGGGATTAGCGAAGTTCGCTGACTAAAGGCAGGGAATTTTTGAAGCGGACATTTTAAAGTAATTAATACTGGATCGGAAGAAGAAAATTTGAATCTTCGGTGAAGAAGCAGACTTAGGACAGGTTCCCGAAATAGGGTTGCAGTTTTTTCGGTACTTTGAGTGGCAGAGACCATATGGATTTGTATGGCATTCTAAGTCATACTACTGCAATGTGTAAAGCAATGGAAACTACCACTATACCTCCCAAATACACAGTGTACCGAAAACGTTTTCAAAAATTATGGACTTCTCTAAGATAAAAGATTCCGCTGTTAAAATGGTCCTTATTTGAAATTCCGGGAGGAGACTACTTTGAAGGTTATGATCGGTAAGTTTAATAAGAAGAAATATGAACCGAAAATATCTTGCTAGTCGGGGTGTGGAATGTTGAAAATACGACGCAAGTAGGTAAGCTAGAGAATTTGAAAATTGAAATGGATAGGTTAGCATTAGACATAGTAAGGATTATCAAAGTTCGCTGACCAGAGGCAGGAAATTTTTAAAGCGGACATTTTAAAGTAATTCATACAAGAAGGGAGGAAGAAAATTTTGGTCTTTAGTGAAGAAGCAGACTTAGGACAGTTCCCAGAAAGAGGGTTACAGTTTTTTTTGGTACTTAGAGTGGCAGAGACCATAGCAATTGTATGGCATTTTAAGACATACTACTGCGACGTGGAAAGCAACGGAAACTATCACATTACCTCACAAATACACAGTGTAGCGAAAACGTTTTCAAAAATTATTGCATCTTCTAGGGTAAAAGATTCCGGAGCTAAAATGGTCCCCATTCGGATTTCCGGGAGGGGACTACTTTGAAGGTTGTGATCGGTAAGCATAATAAGAAAAAAGAAAAACCGTGAACATCTTGCGAGTCGAGGCATAGAACTTACAAAAGAACAAAATAATACCCGTGGTTAGATTAGATTCGAAACCGGTAAATACAGCAATAATACAAGTATACAGCACACCTCTAGCTACAGTGAGGAAGAGGTGAAAACGATCAATAAAAATATCGGAGACATGCTAAGATTCGTAAATGTGCGTGAAAATTTAATAATTACGAGAAATTTTAGTGCTGTGGTAGGAGAAACTATGCAAGGAGCGGTAGCAGGTTTATATGGTTTAGGCACGCAAAACAACAATGGAAATAGGCTGGTAGAATTTTGCGACAAAAGCAATTTACTCATCAAAAACACATTATTTCAACATTAGGCTAGAAGGTGAAACATGTGGAAGATGCTAGGAGATATCAAATAGATTACATTATTGTTAGCAAACGATTTATGAATCAAGTAGAACACTGTAGAAGTTGCCCAGAAACTGATACAGACACTGACCACAACATAGTAATTATGAAAACCGCGCCTAAATTAAAAATTTTGATAAAAAAGAAGGGAAAAAAGGCACTTCGACTGAGGAAAACAAAAAGATAAAGATATTCACAAAAAAAAATTAAACGAATTGTCGAAAGACTTTGGGAAATTTACTGATACTAAGGAAGCAGAAGAAGAATGGAATAACATTAAACCCAGCTTAGACATGACGACCATAGATATTTTGAGGTATAAACAAAAGAAAAATGAGAAACCATGGGTGGCAAAAGATATTCTGAATTTAGTAAACGAAATGCAAGAATACAAAAACAAGCCAGATGAAGCAGAAAACCAAATACAAAGCAGCTATAAAATGGAAAATTATTCAGAAATGTAGGAAAGCTAAAGAATAATAGATTGAGAAAAAATGCAAAGAGGCACATATTGAAATGGAAATAAAAAGGTTAAACAATGCATATAAACTAATTAGAATGAATGTTAGGGATATAAAGACCTGTAGCAAAATTATAAAGGGAGGAAGCATCATTATGGAAAATGTTGAGGATGACAAGAATGCATAAAGAATTTATGTGCAGGACAGGAACTAAAATAGAAAACAGATATTGAAAAGGTTATTTTATGCTTAGAGACGAGTTTAAACTAGCACTAAAGAGCCTAAAAAATAATAAGGTCCCGGATAATAGAAATTCTAGGAGCTGTTAAACATGGTGTATCAGAACGTCTCTACCAACTTGTATGCTATATGTATGAGACAGGCGAGATACCCAGAGATTTCAAACGTAACTCCATAGTCACTATAGCAAAAATGATAGGTGCGGATAGATGCGAAAATTTTACAGCACACGTGTTAAAAATATTAGCTAGAATTCTCCAAAGACTGATGGAATAACGGATTAAAAACTAAGAGAAGATTAATTTGAATTTCGGCGAAGAAAGGAGCACGGGAGACCTTTAATGGTGATAATACAGAAAACAATATAAAACAGAGAAAGCGTGTATAAGGGGTTTGTAGATCTGAAAAAAGCATTCGATAAAGTAACATGAAAAAGAATGTTTAAAATATTCAAAAAGATAGGAATGAATTATAGGTATAGATGTATAGTAAATAGCTTATACAAAAAGTAAATAGTGGTAATAGAATTAGAGCAGGAACGAAGAGAATTGAATATTAGGAAAGGGGTGAGACACGGATGTGTGCCATCCCCATTAATTTTAACTTGTATATCGAAGAAACAATGAATACTGTCGAATGCGGAAAGACATTTGGAATTAGTATACAGAGACAAACGATTGACATGCTCAAATTTACAGACGATGTAGCAACATTAGCATCTAGCAAGGAAGCAACTCTTAATGAAATAGAAATAGTACTAACAGAGAGATGCGGTATGAAAATTGATAAAAATCTAACTAAAGTACTAGTATGTAAAGAAGAGGAAAATAAGTCAAATACCAGAATACAAATAGGAAACGAGAATTTACAAGAGGTTAGGAATTTCTGCTACCTAGCAAGCCAAATAGTTCAAGATGGGAATCGTGCAAAAGATATGTCAAAGACTAGCACAAAGCCGTTCTACTTTTAACACGAAAAGGCAACTATTATGATCCAAAACAACAAACATAGAAACAAGGAAAAGATTACTGAAAGCATAACAATGTGCGGTTGTGAAACGTGGATAGTAGGACAAGCAGACAGGAAAAAGAGGCCTTTGAAATGTGTTGCTACAGACTTATGATGAAGATGTCACGAACAGGCAAAGTTAAAACAAGGAGGTACTAAACAACAATAGGGAAAGAAAAAAATTTGTGGAAAACAGTGAAAAATAGGAGAGATATGATGATAACACATGATCTATGACATAAGGGAATGGTGCGGGATATTTTAGAAGGAGAGAAAGGAAAAAAAGAAAAGTAGAGGTAGACTACTGCACACAGATAGTGAAAGATATAGGCTGTAGCAATTTTAGGAAAAAGTATTCACTAGCTAAAAATAAGGTACGCGTCCAACCTGTTCCAGGAACAAAACCTAATGGTGCTGATGATATATATTGGGTAGTTTCATGAAGCAAGTTGATTATAATACTATGATATTAGGTAGAAAGATGAAATAATAACTTAAGCCTAAATAAAGATCATTTTAAATAGAGCCAGTAACTGAACGATAGAAATTATAGGATCCCAAACAGGATTCGAACCTGTAGCCTTCGACTTTCATAGACAATGCTTTAACCAATTACTCTACCTGGACAGGTGAATAGAATTACTAGTTCGATTTGAAATGATCATTTGGGCTTTGCATAAAAGTCGTATTTCATTTTATTAACTAATATATATAGCAAGTAAAAGAATGACCCATTGTTCCACCATTTAACGGTACTTATTCCTTGATTCTTTAATTAGAGAACTTTCTGTATAAATTAATTTTGCCCCACCCCCCTAATTTTTTGTCATAAAACTGTTGGTTTTGTGCTTAACAAACATTTTCATATTACTTCATCTAGATAATTTTTAGAAAAGCACGATTTACTAAAAATTATTGGAAAATAAATTTATGATATGAAATATCCGTTCAAATTTTTAAGGTATCGGAATCGCCACTAATTTATTTTTACAATATTAAAAGCCATTGAATAAGAATTTAAAAATAAAGATACTTAAACCTTAAAAATTTTCTATCGGGAATTTTGTATGTATGTAGTTAGTTACACTTCAGTTAATCCTCCTTTTAGTACTGAAACTAAGTTTTAAAATAAAATTGTTGTGACTAATTTTATGATAAAATTATTTATGAGCTCTGAATGAATTTAACCAAGCAAGACAACTTTTATGAGTTGCAAACTAATATGAGTATAATAAAAGCTCGTGCCGGTGTTTGATCAACAGTTGGTGTAAATCGAGTTTCAGGTGGTCGCTTCAGACTGAATTGAAAGCGACCCCTTATTTATAGAACAGCAGCACTAACATCACAAACCATGCTATACCTAACACTAAAGTAGTTCTGCTTGTTTCAGATATTGAAATGGGCGACTATTCTTAAAGTGGGGACTCATCACTAGGAGGGGGAAAAAGATAACCAATAACGCTGTAACTTATGATGTCATCGGAGGAGGAGACAGAATTCGGTTTGTACACAGATAAACTCCTGAAGAAAAGTAAAAGAACTAGACAGCGCGTGGACGCAGGCGAGCCGCGTAACAGTTACTCTTCGATCCCGAACTTCAGTTCGAGACCGAATTTTTTAAACAGTTGTAATAATTTATACGGCGCGATTTTTACTCAACAGCAACATTTCGGTCTTTTTGGACCGGGGTTTGCACCCGCTAAAATGCTAAACGAGCTTTTGGGTCGACATCAGAAACTAGAAAGCGGTTTGGACGGTGACGAAGTGATCGGTTGCGACGGTAGCCCTCCTTCAGGAGAGCAATTAGCGCATCACATGTTGAGGGATATTTTACAAGGACGAAAGCACGAATTACTCAGCGGAATTGGAATTAATCATCAAGACCATATAATTAACAATAATAATAACGAGATTAAAGTGGATGTCGAAGACGCTTCAGCTACCATGCAGGATTGTTTAATGGACGCAGCGGGATCTACTGGAGCAATTGACCGACATCGGAATTTAATGGAAGAAGGTGTTAACGGTATTGAAACGGATTCGCTGCCGTCACCGAAGCTTGAACCACAAAGTCCTGCAAAACCAGAAGACGCTAAAAAAGCGCGTGTTGAAAATATTGTGTCTGTGATGAGATCAAGTCCAGCGCCTCCACAAGTTAATGGGTGTAAAAAGCGGAAGTTGTATCAACCCCAACAACACGATAGCAACGCAGATCGATATATCGACGACGAAGAAGAAGAAGAACCACTACGACTAAAACAGGTAGAAAAGAATGCCCTTAAATATCAATTACGATCAATGCAAGAACAATTAGCAGAAATGCAACAGAAATACGTTCAATTATGCACGCGTATGGAACAAAGCTCAGATGACAGTCGAGAAGTCGAAGAAATTCCTAGCGATAGTGAACAAAGTAAAAGGTCTCCAGTGGTTTCACCTGCGCTGACACCTAACAATCAACAACAAACAGCACCAATAACGGCGCCTACACTTGCACAACAAATCAACAAGCTTAAAATAAGCCCAACGGCTACGCATTTCCATAACGGCCTTCTGCACGACCATCATTTAAGCAACGCCGCTGCAATGTATTTAGGGGTAAGTCAAAAATTTCTTTTAGAACAAGAGGCGCGAATTGCTAAAGAAGCGGCTGCAACAGCCGCTGCTTCTGCGGCTGCTGCTGCCGCCGCCGCCGCTGCCTCGGCAGAAACCACTAATAATACACAATCGCAACCCCAACAATCAAAACCTAGTGAGAACATTGCAGAACGTTTGAATATGATTAAAAATAACATGACGCCTACAGGATCGGATTTAGAGGGCCTCGCAGATGCACTTAAAACAGAAATTACAGCATCACTATCCAACTTAATAGATTCAATAGTTACGCGATTTGTACACCAAAGAAAATTTCGAACGAACGACGCGGCTGCAGCGGCTGAACAACTTAATAAGGACTTATTAATGGCCTCGCAATTTTTGGAAAGAAAATCGCCAAAAACTAAGATACCTGAACGACCCCAAGCTCCACTACCTACTACGAGTAATCCACTAGTAAACGGTAATATTAATTACCCACCGCATCCTCTTATGGCAAGTCATCATATAAACAACCACATAAAAAACTCAGAAATTCCTGGACTACGACCACCGATGTTTCAACCCCCTAAACCGCCAAGTATTAATCATGTTCCGTTGTATGGCATGAACCATCCTTTTTGTATAACAAAACAGCAACAACAACAGCAAGAATGTGAACAAAACGAGGCCTTGAGTTTAGTTGTTACGCCTAAGAAAAAAGACATAAAGTGACAGATACGAGAATAACACCGAGGACTGTGAGTAGAATATTAGGACAAGATGGTATGGGGATGTCACCTGCGTCGATGGATCACCCTTCATCTTGTACGTCGCCGCGTCTTCCACATTATCCGCAACCACCGCCTCCAATGTTACCTGTTTCGTTACCTACATCTGTAGCTATTCCAAATCCAGGACTTCACGAATCTCAGGTTTTTTCACCGTACAGCCCTTTTTTTCATGGACCAAGCCATGGACATCACATGGCAATGCAGGTAATTATTTTTCTTGTTTTCGTATTTTTTTATTTCTAATTTCCAAATATTTTGCTTACTTTACTAAAAAAAAAATTGGTTTAAAAGTAAGGTGGAAGGTTTGTTTAAAATATTAAAACCGCGTGAGAGTTCTTTTCAGAAAAGTGTTAAGAATTACAAAGTTTAAATAAAATTTTAATAAATAAAATACTAACAGGAATTATTGCCAATACGAAATCTTGTAAAGTCGGTTTTATTTGCAGTAATGTAACAGGATCAAACCTGAAGTCAATTGATAGCTCGTATAAGTCAATTTTCGTTGCAAAATGTAACATACCTATAGCGGCAGACCGCACTTAAAATTTCGAGCTTTCACATCAGTTTTGCACTATCTTAGCAGATTCGAATTCAATTTTCAGTTTAAATTTGTAAAAATAATCCGCTAGTGGCTATTCAAGTCAAAAATTCTTGCTCAAAAACTGCATTAATTATGTTGTTAAGCAGAAACTATTTTTTGAATAGTTGTTTGTTACTTTTGAATTTTCTAATTGTTATTTAAACATATTTTAAATTCTATTAAATTTAACTAACGGCATCTATGATCGAATTGGAAGTGATCTGTTAATATATGTGATATTTGTTTCTACTAAAACTATGCCGAATAGTATCGAAATTAGATTACAGAGTAGATGCCAAATGTAACAGATATAAATCCGACATAAAACAGCTGCTGGTTTCTTCTTTCTTTCCTACTCTCCAAAACCTCAACCTCTCGCCCTTTAGTTTTCTCATTTCTCATTTTAGTTCTATCGTTCTATCTATCTCGACTTCTCTCGATTATATTCTCGGGCACCTTTATTTTGTTCTTTTACACACTTTCCTCTGTTTTCTTTTCACTCAATTTCTTTGCTTTTTTGTATTTCTTGTCGTTTCTTTATAACTGCGATTGCATTCTTTTCTGTTACAATCCGGCATAAGTCAACTAGATGTTTTACTCTTTATTTTTCGCCGTCTCTCTCCCTTCAGCGTTCTCGTTTCTCTTTTTTAAATCTTCTTTTACTTTTCTTGTTTATACTTCTCCCAACCTTTATTTCATTCCAGTAGGGTAAAATCAAGGATCCCACAACCTCATTTCCTCCAGAATCCCTCATTTCCTCACTCATCTGGACCAAAAAGTTTTCTTCGACTAACCATTTTTCATCTTTCGAGATAAATATATCTTAAATTTTTTATCTTTCGAGATAAATGAGCATCCACATTTCCTCCACGTGATAAACCTATTTTTAAGATTTTTACCGCTAACATTCTGGACCAAATAGTTTTCTTCAACTAGCCATTTTTTTATCTTTCGAGATAAACCTATCTTGTTTGGTATCAATTAACAATAGAATTTTCTCAGCTACCCAAATCTCTAAGAATTTTTTAGATATCATCACCCCCAAGGGAGCTACCCCAATTTTAAGATTTCTTACCTGTAGCGACTTTTGAGCGTTCTTATAAAATTTTTTTAGTCATGCGATACATCTTGTTAGCTTAGAATTTTATGCAGAATTCGAATCTGCAAACAGATTTGAAATCGGACCACGCCCTGCAAAGTTATACTTTAAGCTCTTTTGCTCGTATATATTTAACTCCATTTTTTAAAACCTTTTTCGCTACCCAAGGTATATGCTTTAACCAACACAAAAATTAAGAACACAAAAGTTTAATAATTTATTTATCCAATTTACAGTTTAATAAACTATTACAATTTTTACAAAGTATAACATTATTTCCTGTGCGTAGCCGAAAGTTTAACCTGTAACAAAAAAAAGATTAATGTGTTGTTTAAATAGACCTGTAACAAAAAGAGATTAATGTAAAAAAGAGGAGACGTGTTTTCAGTCAATAAGACATATTGTTGTTAACAATATGTTTTACCGTCCAGCGACACCACGTGGAGGTAAACACATGCCGCCGGGAACAAAGGAAATTTAATTAAAAGCAGAAAGTTTTGTCCGGAAACGCTACTGTAAAATATATAGAGCAAATAAATTATTCCCTGAATGTGTTTTCAATTGCAATAACTGACTATACAATCATTTATGAATTTTAAATTACACTTTATTTAACTAAGTTACTTTAAACAAGAAATTACCGCATCCAAAAATTCCAATGCATGCTTAACAATAATGTAGAAATGGCAAGGTCGACTTTTGGTGTAAGGATCGCGTGGTTAATAATGGTATGAAATCTATGGAATTTCTCCTGTAATGAAAGAAGAATGCATTCGTAATTGAAAATGCCTGCTACAACTTTCGCTAGATACCAGCCATGTATGTTAATTAGAAATTTTGTGTATGACATCATTAACTACCTAAATTTCAGAATTAACAAAAATGTAATAAACCAGATTAAGTACTGTTCAATAATAATGAGTGAAAGTAAATGGGTCTTATTACATATTGAAATCCTTAAATTACCTTACGTGACGCGGTAGTAGCATTATAACGCAAATTCCGGAAACTTCCAATGTGTTATTAATTTCATTTGTAACTCGTAATCCAACAAATATTTTTAGATTTTTAACGAACATGTGAATCACATTTGAAAGCTGTTTAAGTTTCTTCTCTAAACAAATGCGGTTATTACAATACGAAAGTACGCTAAAATGCAAGTCAATTAACAGCAATTAAATATTGCTTACTGACCTACCTTAATTAGGTTGCTGTGCTATTAGGACCAGGGTATGCAGACTTTAACACCTCCATCTCGCACGCTTTACAAGGATGTTGGTTGTTTCGTACAAGACCCTTTAACAACTGGTGGAGCTGAACGTTTACTGCTTAATGACATACCGTGCTGTTTTTCCTTGTGTTGCTGTAAGCTATTCTCGTAAAAGCGAAACCGCAAGTCCCACAGTTTAAGTACTTTGCTGTTGACGGATGTATAAGCTTAACCTTGGACGATATTACACCACGACATTTGTTCTGGTGTCGTTTGAGAGCATCCCTCCTGGTAAAGTAGACGTCACAGGGCTCGCATTTAAAAACGTTTGCAGGTACCATTTTAGTACAAAACAAAACCCGCACTATAGCACTTTGGTTAAACTTGTAATCGAACTAACTAAAAAGCTTACTCGAGCGTACCTGATTTATGCTCCTTATAGAATGCAAACCGAAGGTTTCCGAAGATACCCGAACGAAGTTGAGGATTCAGCGGGGAACTAAATGACGTCATAATCCTCGCAGCTCGTCCAATACATTTAGCGCTAATGTATGCGCCCGGTTCGCTTTGTCCATGCTGCGAATGCCGTTAGTAAAAACATCGGAAACGTCTTCCATGTTATACGGATCGCGTGCATATTAAAAATCCAAAAGGGTGGTAGCACACAAATTGTGTGCAAGTCGTGCTGTAGAAGATGCAGTGCTACTATAACCAAAAACACTTTAAACCATTACTAAGAAAATACCAACTTGTTGTCTACAGGATACTTACAACAATTTAATTTTAAATAACTTCTACGTCATACTTTAGGAAATGATAGGCTTGAATATTTTCCAAATGAATCACCAAGCGAAAGTATATGCTTAACGGTATTAGAATTACCCATTAATTTCCTATTTTTACGACCGTGGTTAATTATAGATTGAAATTTAATTTGTGCACGTTCGAGCTTCTCGTAAACTAACATATTTTAGAGCAACAATGCGTTGTATAATACATGCATACCCCTTCGCCGCGCCACTGCTATTCTTGTAATTGCTAGAAAAGTCACTCTCCTTTTTACTGTTAGGAGCGATGCAAAGCACCATTTTTTATACTTTCTATAGCACATCGCACACTTTTTCGTCTGATAATTAAATTTTGCTTCTGTAGGCTTTTACACTTTCGCATAGCGGTCGGCCGCACGTATTGATTTCTAGAACCGGTAAGTACTCGATATCCTCCAAATAGAGAATTAGATGCTCGATGTCTGTCAACTTCCAATTCCCTCGTAAAAGGTAGAAAAACTCGGTCAATCATCCATTAAACTTCCACCCGCTACCGTTTTGATAATTTCCAAACATTTTTCGAACGACAATGGGCTGAGAATTTTTAAACCTCCGAGGGATCTTTAAGTCGTGATCAATTACACATCCGAGCTACGCGTAAACTAACATATTTTGCAGCAACTGTATAATACATGCATACCCCTTCTCTGCGCTACTGCTATTCTTGTAGTTGCTTGGAAAAGTCAGTCGCCCTTTTTATTGTTAGGACCGATGCAAAGCACCATTCCATACTTTATTTATAAGTGTAGCACATCGCACACTTTTTGTCGGATAATTAAATTTTGTTTATGTAGGCCTTTACACTTTCGCTTATTTAAACATCTAATACGATCAATTAACCACTTTAGATTATTCTAACGGAGACAACCATACATTCCGCCATATCGTTCTTTTAATTCCAACGATCCTATGGGCTTCACGCACTAACACCTGACGTATCTTTCCTACTATTTGTTAAACAAAACTACCGGTATCGATATTGTGGACGTAAACAGATGTTTGTGGATGTGTACGAGAGTATGTAACCATATACATTAACCAGTCTAAGCTATTTTATTTACTCCACGAAAACTGCTATTTTTCTAAACCACAATTAATAATCGCCTTTATAGGTTTAACATTTCTACCATTACCCAATGACTGGTGCTACGTACATGGAAACTATAATTTCTTATTGGAGAGAATTCTTATTCTCCCACACACTGCAGCGTAGTTGCATGCCTACCCCTTTTGGAGGTATATGCTCGTTATAGGTTGTAAGACCCTCGGTTTTACTTAACTACAATTCGTGAGACCCCTTTAATCTTTTTAATCGTATCTTTCTCGCCTACATTACAGTAGGACTTAACATTACTACCAACAAATTCTAATACCGGACACCCATTAAATACGTCTTTAAATTTCCCTACAACTTTTTTGTTCACAAGAGGCATATTGTATTTGTTGTCTCGAGGGTAGTCACTAGTGTCGAAATTGTTAATGTTTGCACTAATATTAAATTTTTCTAGGGACCCCAAATCTGTAAACAGATTTTAAATAGGACCACCCCATACAAAGTTATGCGTTTTAAAGACTAATTTTTGCTCATCTTTATTTAACACCATCTTGAGAACCCTTTTTTGCTATGCAAGACATATGCTTTAACCAACCGTTTCCCTAGAATTCTAAAACCGCAGTGTCCCGCAAATACCACGTGGAGATAACACGTATACTCTGTCAACCAGGATAGAAGCCGGAAGGATTTGGAAGGTGGGAGAAGAACTTAAAAATTATGGAATCTTAAAACTAATATATACAAATCTAAACAACTATCTTATATCTTTACACCCCATGCGTAGATTGTTGTACTATTAGGGTGACGTAACCTTGTCATCTTCCCTCGATAAACTAATTTTATTAATAAGCTGCGTATGCAAATCGTATTCTTTTACTCTGGATACATACGCAGACAAGTACTCACACCAAATAAAGAATTGGATGCTTGGTGACTGTTAACATCCGCTTCCCTCGTGTACGCCCAGACGCATCCCAGCCCATGAGCACCCCTGCGCATGCACACCCTGCCCATGCGCGCCCATGCGCGTGCACACCTGCCCATGCGCGCTGCCCATGCGCACCCTCTCTGTGCGACTGCTATTTCGTGGTAACGTCACAGCCTTTTATAAATAAAGAACAATGTTATATACTATTATAAAATGTTTATTCTGACATTATACATAACAAATTTAAAAACAACTAATGCCAAGCATGGATCCATTTAAACTTAATTTTAATACAAAGTTATACACAGAAGACAGTCCTTTCTTTATGCTTGTTTGGAGTGGCTTTAATTTTATCTAATTTTATTCGCAGCTTAAAATTTAAATCGATACCCAAGTCCTCTATCTCCTTTTCTAACCAATAGTTTGATACATAGAGACCGTCTAGGTTTTCGAATTGTAAAATGTACCGAAGTTTGCCTCTATATTTAAAGTCTTTGATTCCGCCGACAACCAGATCCATTCCTTCGTGTAATTCTTCCAGCTTGTGACAATCTTTTAATCGCAGCTTTCCCACTCGCAGCTTTCCCACTATATCCTGCATACGTATCTTGTTAGCTTGATCGACTTCTTCTTGTCGGTATTGGAGGAAATCCTTTTCTCCACACACCGTTGCGTAGTTGCATATCCACCACTTTTGGGAATATATGGTTGTTATAGGTTGTAAGACCCTCGGTTTTAAATGATCCGAGAGGTTCTTTACTAGGCAAATATACAATGTTTAGCGGAACCCCTTTTGCGTGTGGTGTACGCAAAGATTACGAAACCCGCATTCCTTAGTTCGTCTTTGTTATCTGCCATTTTGATAAATACGTTTTAGAATAACCTTTTAAAAAGTATACGGATTTAGTACCATCCTTTTCTGCAAGAACGTCTACATAACTAAAGAGTCTTTCTTACTAACCGCAAATGCATACAGCTTGTACAACCCGGATGTATCTAAGTCATCCATCGACACATAAAATAATCTTTTAATTCTTCCTCATTTTCTCTAATAAGATGTTCTTTGTCTAACACATCTTTGTATTGTTCGCGTATTGTCGCAGTGTTTTCCATGTAGTCCAATTTTCGCCTTTTGCATCCATTTCCTCTAATTCCAGTTGTCTTTTCCTTCCACTTACAGCATAAGGCATACATAATGGGGCAATTTCCTTTAACGTAAACGAATAGAGTTTACTACCAATATTTGCGCGTTGTCATACAACCTCTGGGCGAATGTTAGGTGTATTTATCAATCCCAATTCCGAAATGACTATTTCTTTTGGAATTGTAGAATAGGGTGTTGCAGATTGTGTAAAATATGTACTACCTGCTTTAATGTAGCACTTGTGTAAGATTTTATTTTATCTTGGCTGTCTTGCTCCTCTACTATCTCCAAATAATTTACGGGTAAATAGTTAAAACTAAAAGCCGAAAGCACATACTTTATCAATGTTTTCCTTTCTTTTGATTTTCGGACAACTTAATTTGCAAGCCCGTCAATTTCTTTGTATTGCCATTCCCCCAATACACGTACTGTAGCAGGTTATTATTCGCTAAACAGCAGCTATTTTGTAGCTTGTCCGATAGCCTACTCCACATTTTGGCAAGTGGTACCGAGTACATTGGCGCCTTTAGGAAGTATAACTTACTATCTTCCAATAAGGTTAAACAGTCTTTTAAGGGTGTATACACTCGTTCCGCACTGACATAGCTTCCAATTGCACAGTTGTATATTCTCGCTTCCAATCGCGTAATACCATGTTCTTTGACCAAAGTAGACGCAAATGTTTCCCTTAAACGTACATCTGGACAACGTAAAAATCTAGTATATGATTGCCAAGTTGTTTATTAACACCAGGACTTGTTATCTGACACACAAATTTGTTGTATATCTTAATTCTTGCATTGGTTGTTAGCCATGTTAAACAATCAATCCCTGCAGTTTTATCGTTGTCAACTATAATATTACACTTTTCTTCGTATTTTCCTTATAGCAAAAGTTATGCTTTGTAGTTAAATGATTACACATCTCCATCTTGCTAAATATGCCCGCAAAATCTTGGGTTACATCCATGTCAAAAAGATAGAAATAATATTTTCGACTTCGTCTAATATATCTGGTAGTTCCTCCAATAAAGTTTCCAACTTAACATCTGCTAGTTCCACTTTGTATGGAACACATATAGGATTTTGGAATTTTTATTAATGCATTCGAGGTCTTCTTTCCGATAATTTCTTTTACTCTCTGGCCCATCTTGTTAGTGCTTTCCAGAGAAAACGGAAGCTTAGCTTTAACACCATGCCTAGCGGAAACAAATCGGTTGAACTTTCTTCGTAGATAGCTGTTAAATGCACCACAAATTTCTTTTTAGGATAAACATCCTTTTGTTTGCAGATGCTTGTTCGGTGTCAGAAAGGTCGCAAATTTTAACCGACATTATATTGTCACAAAATGGTTCTGTAATTGGTGTGTGTAGTCCACCAGTCAGCATCTGTTCGCCTTCGACATAACAAATATTACCAATATCTTTTACCAGATTATTGTTGCACATATTTTCTGTCAACAGCCATAATCCAAATCGCTCATTTGCCGGTTTCACTTTATTCCCAAGAAGTTGAGAAACGTTAATCATCTTGGAGACGCTCATGTTTACCGTTCTTTACTATCGACATACTTAATTGCATACGAAAAAATTGTTTACCCTACGTGATTCTACAGTGAGGACGTAATATGCCGAAGATAAGTCTTCGAAACTGTTATGCTTGCACTAAATTGTCTTTGTTATTGACAACACTTTTTGCACATTGTTCGTGAATAACCAAGTATTAGCCAATAATACAAATGTTTATTGCCAGGTTAGCCAGCGCCACGGCGCTGGCCCAACCATTAAATTTTCCTTTATCTAACCTAGGTCCACACTTGTTTTTAATGGAAAACTCAAGTAACAACAACAAAATACAGTAATAATAATTCAATTCAAATAGTGTTTATTAACGAAAATACAATAACTTAAAAACAAGAGAAGCTAATGGGGAAAATAATTTAGCCATCATTTACAAACAGGGCATCCCAGTTATTATTCAACGCACTGATAAAAAAACTAAATAAGTGTAAGCAATCGAGTATATGTTCATCCCAATTACAAGTTTATTGTCATAATGTAGGAGGATTACGTACAAAATGTGTTGAATTATCTAATGCAATTGCTTTATCAACTCTTCGATTTGTAGAGATGTAGCGTCTCCCTTTTTCGATGCGCATCCCTGTCGGCTTAGGTTGGATAACAACATATTCGACTATCTTCGGCAATATACGTCCTCACTCTGTAGAATACGTAAGAGAACAATTTTTTCGTATTCAATTTAGTATTCGATAGTAGCTAGAACGGTAAACATGAGCGTCTCCAAGATGATTAACGTTTCTCAACTTCTTGGGAATAAAGTGAAACCGGCAAATGAGCGATTTGGATTATGGCTGTTGACAGAAAATATGTGCAACAATAATCTGGTAAAAGATATTGGTAATATTTGTTATGTCGAAGGCGAACAGATGCTGACTGGTGGACTACACACACCAATTACAGAACCATTTTGTGACAATATAATGTCGGTTAAAATTTGCGACCTTTCTGACACCGAACAAGCATCTGCAAACAAAAGGATGTTTATCCTAAAAAAAGAAATTTGTGGTGCATTTAACAGCTATCTACGAAGAAAGTTCAACCGATTTGTTTCCGCTAGGCATGGTGTTAAAGCTAAGCTTCCGTTTTCTCTGGAAAGCACTAACAAGATGGGCCAGAGAGTAAAAGAAATTATCGGAAAGAAGACCTCGAATGCATTAATAAAAAATTCCAAAATCCTATATGTGTTCCATACAAAGTGGAACTAGCAGATGTTAAGTTGGAAACTTTATTGGAGGAACTACCAGATATATTAGACGAAGTCGAAAAAGATTATTTCTATCTTTTTGACATGGATGTAACCCAAGATTTTGCGGGCATATTTAGCAAGATGGAGATGTGTAATCATTTAACTACAAAGCATAACTTTTGCTATAAGGAAAATACGAAGAAAAGTGTAATATTATAGTTGACAACGATAAAACTGCAGGGATTGATTGTTTAACATGGCTAACAACCAATGCAAGAATTAAGATATACAACAAATTTGTGTGTCAGATAACAAGTCCTGGTGTTAATAAACAACTTGGCAATCATATACTAGATTTTTACGTTGTCCAGATGTACGTTTAAGGGAAACATTTGCGTCTACTTTGGTCAAAGAACATGGTATTACGCGATTGGAAGCGACAATATACAACTGTGCAATTGGAAGCTATGTCAGTGCGGAACGAGTGTATACACCCTTAAAAGACTGTTTAACCTTATTGGAAGATAGTAAGTTATACTTCCTAAAGGCGCCAATGTACTCGGTACCACTTGCCAAAATGTGGAGTAAGGCTATCGGACAAGCTACAAAATAGCTGCTGTTTAGTGAATAATAACCTGCTACAGTACGTGTATTGGGGAATGGCAATACAAAGAAATTGACGGGCTTGCAAATTAAGTTGTCCGAAAATCAAAAGAAAGGAAAACATTGATAAAGTATGTGCTTTCGGCTTTTAGTTTTAACTATTTACCCGTAAATTATTTGGAGATAGTAGAGGAGAAGACAGCCAAGATAAAATAAAATCTTACACAAGTGCTACATTAAAGCAGGTAGTACATATTTTACACAATCTGCAACACCTATTCTACAATTCCAAAAGAAATAGTCATTTCGGAATTGGGATTGATAAATACACTAACATTCGCCCAGAGGTTGTACGACAACGCGAAATATTGGTAGTAAACTCTATCCGTTTACGTTAAAGGAAATTGCCCCATTATGTATGCCATATGCTGTAAGTGGAAGGAAAAGACAACTGGAATTAGAGGAAATGGATGCAAAAGGCGAAAATTGGACTACATGGAAAACACTGCGACAATACGCGAACAATACAAAGATGTGTTAGACAAAGAACATCTTATTAGAGAAAATGAGGAAGAATTAAAAGATTATTTTATGTGTCGATGGACTGACTTAGATACATCCGGGTTGTACAAGCTGTATGCATTTGCGGTTAGTAAGAAAGACTCTTTAGTTATGTAGGCGTTCTTGCAGAAAAGGATGGTACTAAATCCGTATACTTTTTAAAAGGTTATTCTAAAACGTATTTATCAAAATGGCAGATAACAAAGACGAACTAAGGAATGCGGGTTTCGTAATCTTTGCGTACACCACACGCAAAGGGGTTCCGCTAAACATTGTATATTTGCCTAGTAAAGAACCTTTCGGATCATTTAAAACCGAGGGTCTTACAACCTATAACAACCATATATTCCCAAAAGTGGTGGATATGCAACTACGCAACGGTGTGTGGGAGAAAAGGATTTCCTCAATACCGACAAGAAGAAGTCGATCAAGCTAACAAGATACGTATGCAGGATATAGTGGGAAAGCTGCGATTAAAAGATTGTCACAAGCTGCAAGAATTACACGAAGGAATGGATCTGGTTGTCGGCGGAATCAAAGACTTTAAATATAGAGGCAAACTTCGGTACATTTTACAATTCGAAAACCTAGACGGTCTTATGTATCAAACTATTGGTTAGAAAAGGAGATAGAGACTTGGGTATCGATTTAAATTTTAAGCTGCGAATAAAATTAGATAAAATTAAAACCACTCCAAACAAACATAAAGAAAGGACTGTCTTCTGTGTATAACTTTGTATTAAAATTAAGTTTAAATGGATCCATGCTTGGCATTAGTTGTTTTTAAATTTGTTATGTATAATGTCAGAATAAACATTTTATAATAGTATATAACATTGTTCTTTATTTATAAAAGGCTGTGACGTTACCACGAAATAGCAGTCGCACAGAGAGGGTGCGCATGGGCAGCGCGCATGGGCAGGGTGTGCACGCGCATGGGCGCGCATGGGCAGGGTGTGCATGCGCAGGGGTGCTCATGGGCTGGGATGCGTCTGGGCGTACACGAGGGAAGCGGATGTTAACAGTCACCAAGCATCCAATTCTTTATTTGGTGTGGAGTACTTGTCTGCGTATGTACCCGGAGTAAAAACACGATTTGCATACGCGGCTTATTAATAAAATTAGTTTATCGAGGGAAGATGACAAAGGTTACATCATTCCTAATAGTACAACAATCTACGCATGGGGGTGTAAAGATATAAGATAGTTGTTTAGATTTGTATATATTAGTTTTAAGATTCCATAATTTTTAAGTTCTTCTCCCACCTTCCAAATCCTTCCGGCTTCTATCCTGGTTGACAGAGTATACGTGTTATCTCCACGTGGTATTTGCGGGACACTGCGGTTTTAGAATTCTAGGAAACGGTTGGTTAAAGCATATGTCTTGCATAGCAAAAAGGGTTTCAAAGATGGTGTTAAATAAAGATGAGCAAAATTAGTCTTTAAAACGCATAACTTTGTATGGGTGGTCCTATTTAAAATCTGTTTACAGATTTGGGGTCCCTAGAAAATTTAATATTAGTGATACCTAAAATATATTTATCTTAAAAGTGACTACCCTCGAGACAACAAATACAATATGCCTCTTGTGAACAAAAAGTTGTAGGAAATTTAAAGACGTATTTAATGGGTGTCCAGTATTAGAATTTGTTGGTAGTAATGTTAAGTCCTACTGTATTGTAGGCGAGAAAGATACGATTAAAAAGATTAAAGGGTCTCACGAATTGTAGTTAAGTAAAACCGAGGGTCTTACAACCTATAACGAGCATATACCTCCAAAAGGGGTAGGCATGCAACTACGCAGCAGTGGTGGGAGAATAAGAATTTCTCCAATAAGAAATTAAAGTTTCCATGTACGTAGCACCAGTCATTGGGTAATGGTAGAAATGTTAAACCTATAAAGGCGATTATTAATTGTGGTTTAGAAAAATAGTAGTTTTCGTGGACTAAATAAAATAGCTTAGACTGGTTAATGTATATGGTTACATACTCGTACACATCCACAAACATCTGTTTACGTCCACAATATCGATACCGGTAGTTTTGTTTAACAAATAGTAGGAAAGATACGTCAGGTGTTAGTGCGTGGAAGCCCATAGGATCGTTGGAATTCAAAAAGAACGATATGGCGGAATGTATGGTGGTCTCCGTTAGAATAATCGAAAGTGGTTAATTGATCGTATTAGATGTTTAAATAAGCGAAAGTGTAAAGGCCTACATAAACAAAATTTAATTATCCGACAAAAAGTGTGCGATGTGCTACACTTATAAATAAAGTATGGAATGGTGCTTTGCATCGGTCCTAACATAAAAGGGCGACTGACTTTTCCAAGCAACTACAAGAATAGCAGTAGCGCAGAGAAGGGTATGCATGTATTATACAGTTGCTGCAAAATATGTTAGTTTACGCGTAGCTCGGATGTGTAATTGATCACGACTTAAAGATCCCTCGGAGGTTTAAAATTCTCAGCCCATTGTCGTTCGAAAAATGTTTGGAAATTATCAAAACGGTAGCGGGTCGGAAGTTTAATGGATGATTGACCGAGTTTTTCTACCTTTTACGAGGGAATTGGAAGTTGACAGACATCGAGCATCTAATTCTCTATTTGGAGGATATCGAGTACTTACCGGTTCTAGAAATCAATACGTGCGGCCGACCGCTATGCGAAAGTGTAAAAGCCTACAGAAGCAAAATTTAATTATCAGACGAAAAAGTGTGCGATGTGCTATAGAAAGTATAAAAAATGGTGCTTTGCATCGCTCCTAACAGTAAAAAGGAGAGTGACTTTTTCTAGCAATTACAAGAATAGCAGTAGCGCGGCGAAGGGGTATGCATGTATTATACAACGCATTGTTGCTCTAAAATATGTTAGTTTACGAGAAGCTCGAACGTGCACAAATTAAATTTCAATCTATAATTAACCACGGTCGTAAAAATAGGAAATTAATGGGTAATTCTAATACCGTTAAGCATATACTTTCGCTTGGTGATTCATTTGGAAAAATATTCAAGCCTATCATTTCCTAAAGTATGACGTAGAAGTTATTTAAAATTAAATTGTTGTAAGTATCCTGTAGACAACAAGTTGGTATTTTCTTAGTAATGGTTTAAAGTGTTTTTGGTTATAGTAGCACTGCATCTTCTACAGCACGACTTGCACACAATTTGTGTGCTACCACCCTTTTGGATTTTTAATATGCACGCGATCCGTATAACATGGAAGACGTTTCCGATGTTTTTACTAACGGCATTCGCAGCATGGACAAAGCGAACCGGGCGCATACATTAGCGCTAAATGTATTGCACGAGCGCAGGATTATGACGTCATTTAGTTCCCGCTGAATCCTCAACTTCGTTCGGGTATCTTCGGAAACCTTCGGTTTGCATTCTATAAGGAGCATAAATCAGGTACGCTCGAGTAAGCTTTTTAGTTAGTTCGATTACAAGTTTAACCAAAGTGCTATAGTGCGGGTTTTGTTTTGTACTAAAATGGTACCTGCAAACGTTTTTAAATGCGAGCCCTGTGACGTCTACTTTACCAGGAGGATGCTCTCAAACGACACCAGAACAAATGTCGTGGTGTAATATCGTCCAAGGTTAAGCTTATACATCCGTCAACAGCAAAGTACTTAAACTGTGGGACTTGCGGTTTCGCTTTTACGAGAATAGCTTACAGCAACACAAGGAAAACAGCACGGTATGTCATTAAGCAGTAAACGTTCAGCTCCACCAGTTGTTAAAGGGTCTTGTACGAAACAACCAACATCCTTGTAAAGCGTGCGAGATGGAGGTGTTAAAGTCTGCATACCCTGGTCCTAATAGCACAGCAACCTAATTAAGGTAGGTCAGTAAGCAATATTTAATTGCTGTTAATTGACTTGCATTTTAGCGTACTTTCGTATTGTAATAACCGCATTTGTTTAGAGAAGAAACTTAAACAGCTTTCAAATGTGATTCACATGTTCGTTAAAAATCTAAAATATTTGTTGGATTACGAGTTACAAATGAAATTAATAACACATTGGAAGTTTCCGGAATTTGCGTTATAATGCTACTACGCGTCACGTAAGGTAATTTAAGGATTTCAATATGTAATAAGACCCATTTACTTTCACTCATTATTATTGAACAGTACTTAATCTGGTTTATTACATTTTGTTAATTCTGAAATTTAGGTAGTTAATGATGTCATACACAAAATTTCTAATTAACATACATGGCTGGTATCTAGCGAAAGTTGTAGCAGGCATTTTCAATTACGAATGCATTCTTCTTTCATTACAGGAGAAATTCCATAGATTTCATACCATTATTAACCACGCGATCCTTACACCAAAAGTCGACCTTGCCATTTCTACATTATTGTTAAGCATGCATTGGAATTTTTGGATGCGGTAATTTCTTGTTTAAAGTAACTTAGTTAAATAAAGTGTAATTTAAAATTCATAAATGATTGTATAGTCAGTTATTGCAATTGAAAACACATTCAGGGAATAATTTATTTGCTCTATATATTTTACAGTAGCGTTTCCGGACAAAACTTTCTGCTTTTAATTAAATTTCCTTTGTTCCCGGCGGCATGTGTTTACCTCCACGTGGTGTCGTTGGACGGTAAAACATATTGTTAACAACAATATGTCTTATTGACTGAAAACACGTCTCCTTTTACATTAATCTTTTTTGTTACAGGTCTATTTAAACAACACATTAATCTTTTTTTTTGTTACAGGTTAAACTTTCGGCTACGCACAGGAAATAATGTTATACTTTGTAAAAATTGTAATAGTTTATTAAACTGTAAATTGGATAAATAAATTATTAAACTTTTGTGTTCTTAATTTTGTGTTGGTTAAAGCATATACCTTGGGTAGCGAAAAGGTTTTAAAAATGGAGTTAAATATATACGAGCAAAAGAGCTTAAAGTATAACTTTGCAGGGCGTGGTCCGATTTCAAATCTGTTTGCAGATTCGAATTCTGCATAAAATTCTAAGCTAACAAGATGTATCGCATGACTAAAAAAATTTATGCGGACGCTCAAAAGTCGCTACAGGTAAGAAATCTTAAAATTGGGGTAGCTCCTTGGGGTGATGATATCTAAAAAATTCTTAGAGATTTGGGTAGCTGAGAAAATTCTATTGTTAATTGATACCAAACAAGATAGGTTTATCTCGAAAGATAAAAAAATGGCTAGTCGAAGAAAACTATTTGGTCCAGAATGTTAGCGGTAAAAAATCTTAAAAATAGGTTTATCACGTGGGAGGAAATGTGGATGCTCATTTATCTCGAAAGATAAAAAATTTAAGATATATTTATCTCGAAAGATGAAAAATGGTTAGTCGAAGAAAACTTTTTGGTCCAGATGAGTGAGGAAATGAGGGATTCTGGAGGAAATGAGGTTGTGGGATCCTTGATTTTACCCTACTCATTCCTGTACGTACTTTCTTCTTTTCTTCGTATTTTATTTTTATTTTCGCTTTTATATATACTTTTGCATCTTTTTCCATTACAACAAATTTTCTTTTATAAAACCTTTTATATTGTTTTTTTTTGTTTGTATTTTATAAAACCTTTTATATTGTTTTTGTTTTTGGTTTGTATTTTATTTTATGGTATAGCATTTAATTTTATTTTAAACTCATTCACACACATGACTAAAGCATTTTCTTTTATTATTTAACTTTTGCTTCATTTTTTGCCCTTATAAGCGATTGCATTTAATAATAATCAAAGAAAAAATGACAAATTCTACGCATGTCAACTTAATTAGAGTTATTTTACTCTGAATAACAAAATGTTGTCTCAAAATAATCTAAACGAATAAATGAATTGCAAACGCATTATAAATTATTATACATATAGAGACTCTAACCTACATTAAACTAAATATTACAAAAATAAGTCATAGTAACCAAAGAAAAAGTCATTATTTATTTTTAAAACTGGAAAAGAACAGCGCGCAGTTTTAGTTAAATATTTTTCTAACTTATCTTATAAACAAAATCAGAAAAATAAGCTGTTGCTTTATGATAAAACGTCAGCCTGCAAATATAATATCTGCGACATCCAAATGGTTAACAAAACTATAACAAAACTATTTAGTATTTTGTGTTTTTGTAATTTTGTAAAATCTATTTACATTTTTATAACTTACAATTATAATCAAAAACAAAAACTTTTCACTTTTTAGCAAAATATTAAAAATTTATTTTTCTTATATGTTTCTTATATGTTTCTCTAGTTATTTAATATTTATTTGTACTTTTTACTACTAGAGTCTGTATGAAACTAGAATCTTAAATCTCTCGGTTTGTTTAATTCTTAAGAAAGCCGTTTAATTCTTTTAAAGCTAGTAATTTATACGTTCAATTTTTATTTCAGTTGTATTCTCTCTGAGAAAATGTTCTGTACATTGAAAAAATTTGTTTAATTGTTTTAATTTCTTAAATATTTTCCAGTTGTTAATGTAATATTTAAATAAAGCATGTCGTTTTTAGTGTGAGCTTTCCAAATTCACTACTAGCATTTAATTTATATTTGTTTGATCTGCAAAGAAACAGTTTAAATACTCTAGTCTATTTTATTTTGTTCTAACTTAACGTTCTATGCAATATCAAAAGTTATATCATTTAAGATTATTGTATTTAAGACTTGTTTTTAAAAATTTTTAATTTGTTTAACCTGCAAGAAAACTTTTTAGATTTTTATCATTTTATTAAGTATTTTAATTTCTTTTTTTTCTGAAGTATATTTTGATTTGACTTTTTATTTGTTACAGTCAGTAAAGTCTGTTTGAAAAGATGTGTAAATTATTTTCCATCATATAATATTTCAGATTAATCTGATACAAACTCAGGTTTATTTAACAAACAAAAACCGTTCAACTTCTTTATTCTCCAATATAATGTTTTTAGGTTTTTTGCACCTTTTAGCTTCTGCGGAAGACAAATGTTTATATTTTTTATAATAATAATAGGCTTTAATTCTTGGAAACAACGGCAACACATTTATTTAACTTGAAAAGAACTATTCAATTCCTTCGACTTTCTAATTTAACGTATCAATTTCTTTTTTTTATTTGTTAGGTTCTTCGTAAAACTAATGTTTTTATTATTTTCAAATTTACTAGATGTTTGTTTAACCTATAGTAAAGCACTTTTAATTGTTCAAACCCTTTTTTATTTTTTTTTAATTACTACAATCTGCATAAAATAAATGTTTATAATTTTTACTATAATGTTATTTTTAAATTTTATTGATTTAACCTTGTAAAACGCCTTTTGATTTAACTTTTTTAATTTCAATTTTACCTGGCTAACATCTATATAATTTACAACGATAACTTGCTTTTAGATTCAGTTGAACTTTTTTTTTTAATTTACAAGGAAACCATTTAATTTTTTTTAATATAACTTTCTTATTTTTATCTCTAATTGCTAAGATCCGAATAAAATAAAAACTCAAATTGCTTTTCGTAACTTTGTTTTAGATTTATTTAAAGTATTAAAACGTAGTTTATTTAACTGGCAGGAAAACCTTTTATTTTTTAAATCTTTCATTGAAACTTATTTTGTATTTCTGTTTTCTATTAGGATTTCCACCAAGAAAGGCTTAAAAATTTTACTATGGTACCGATTCTAAACTATTTTAAATAAAACGTTTCCTTTGAGTTTACCGTACAAAAACTTCTTGAACCCTCTATTTAAATTTTGTTCTATTTCTTAGTGTCTGCGCGAAGTAAAATTAAATTGCAGAATAAACATTTAATTTCTTTAATTCTTTAAGTTAACTTTTTTCTGTATTATTTTGCTGTAATTAAGCTGAATTGAAAACAGCTTACTTTTTTTTTACTATAGTACTATTTTAATTGCTTTAAATAAAGTGTTTTCTTTGAGTTTGCCTTGCAAAAGTGTGATTAATTTCTGTAACCAACAACTACACTTTTTTCATTTTTTAGAAGAATTACATAAAATTAAATATTTTTAAAAAATTTTTAATTTCTTTAACTCTATAACTGATCTTTTTTTTCTATTTTTAAGGTTTGCATGAAAAGAGCCTTTATTATAATGTTATTTTAAATTCATTTAATTAAGAAATTTTACCACTGGAGAAAAGAAAACCTATTTATTTCAACTTCAATGTAACCTTCTTTCTTTTTCTTAGCATCTGTATGAAATAAAGATTATCAAAATACAACATTATAAATTTATTTGAAGCATCGGCTTTGAGTTTGTTCGCGTCATCGTTAGGTTTTCAGTCCTGGAACTGGTTGAACGCGTACCTCTATTGTTTTCTATTCTGAGCGAACCTACTCATTTCCCTGAAATTCCCACAGCCTACATCTTTCACTATCTGTGTGCAATAGTCGGATCAAAGACTACATTTACTTCTCTTTCTTCTTTTCTCTGCTTCTAATATATCCCGCACTATTCCTTCATGTCTTGGAATGTGTCCATCGTCCTATATCTCCTATTCTTTACTGTTTTCCACATATTTCTTTCTTTCCCTACCATTTCTAGTACCTCTTTGTTCTTAATCTTGCTGTCTCTGATACATGGTTATTTTCTATTTATTTTAAATTTACTATCTACTTCTTTTGGTGATTGTTAATATTTACGGAAAGAATGAGTTAGATTATTGTAGGATTTTTCAAATCATTCGTCAAAAAAAAGTTATTAACCATTTTAATTTTTTTATTTGTTAGTTTTTCTTCAGTTGTAAGATTTAGATTGGGATTTGAGTTTGTTAAATCTCACAAACCGTTTATTAACTTTAACTTTTAAATTTAAACTTTTCAAGTTTGTGTGATATAAAAGACTTATATAAGGTATCATATTCCTATGTTTTAAGGTTAGTTAAAATATTGGTTTTAAGTTTATCTTGAAAAAAATACTTTTACTTTCTTTGATCGTTTATTATCTTTTTATTTTTATAAGGCGCATAGATGTTCCTTTGTATTATTTACTTATTAACTAAATAAATGTGTTCATTTTCGAGAAAAATTGAATTAAATACATACTTGTCTTCTATTAGATAATGTTTTGGCACAATTATAGAGTTGTAAAGTTCATTTAGTTCCAACTGTTAGCAAAAGAGGGCTACACTTTATGAAGAAAGTGATACCATAGACCAAAAGAAATGATTTCTCCCAAAACGCGCCCATTTTCATACCTTCAGATTCAAAATGGCGAACATTTTCCAAAATAACGGCGTTCTTTCACAAATGCCATAGTGTCCAAACGGCTGCATTAGTTTTGTTGATTAAGATATCGACCAATTCGTCTTTACAATCTTTAAAAGACTAACACTTTAAAAAGTCAAAATGGGAAAAAATTATAAAAACTAACTATTTCTAAGAATTTTTACATTGACATCATTACTTAAGTCGTCGATAATTTAAAACCAAATGAAGTCTTAACTTTTAACAAAATTTACAATTAAAAAAATATGCATAAAAACAAACAGCATACCGCAAATAAACAAAAACTCGTCATATTAGTTGGTACGCCTATAACTCTACCAATACATTTTTATCCTCTAAGGAAAAGTACAATAACCGTCCTTACATGCAAGAAAATGATCAAAATGCCTTGCCTTCTGAGTCTTCATTGGATGTGGTTAAACTGCAAAAAATAGAAAAAATCATGTCTAATCGCCATCAGTTGAAATTTGCTATTTCTCACGAAAACATATTCCCTCCCAGAGTTTATCTCCTTTAAATCCGGTTTGTGAGCTAATATCTTTTCCTTGAATCTTACAGTGTGTGAAACTATTAAAATGTCTACTGATTCATCGAGAACTTCAGATAGTCTTTCCTGGTACATGCAAATAAGTTCTGGAACTGTGAACACATACTCAGTCATTTTGCTTTCTATTCTTTCTTAAATAAAACCAACAATTCTACAAATGCCATGTCTTCACAAACGCTTTTGCTAGCGTTAGTTTGGTCGTTGCTAATTCTACATTAGTTATACAGGCGAGTTAAACAAATCTTGTCATATTTAACCTCTTGGGCCATGAGGTCACCTCCACTCAAAGTGGCAGTAAATTTTGAGTCTTGCAGAAACTGTGCAGAAGCATCTATTTGGTGAAACATATTCGTAGTTGCAACGTTGTGAAGGGTTTCATTACAGCGCTCTGCTTTCGAGCAAAGGAAACACAACTTTTCTTGAATTGGAATTAAAAATACCGATGCCCGAATCACACGTGATGAATGTAGTTTTTGCTGGTGGCGCAACTCTTCCTCAAATTTATTTTTAGCTGCTCTAGCTTTTTACCCAAGTATTTGAAATAGCAGTTTCTGTGCCACTTTGCTTGGTTTGTGATCATAGCCTGGAGAATGCCATCACCTTGTGTTAAAATATCAATTGTTTACCGGATGGCAAAGTATAATTTAAATCCTTTAGCTTTTTAAACACTATGATAACCGACATTCAACTCTCTCCAAGCTGGGTTACTGCTTGGGCAAATAAGATTTTTTAATATCGGCATTTTGACATATGCAGCAGCGGAACCATTACACAAGTAAGACCAAACGTCGCAGATGATGTGTTTTGACATGTCCGCCACCTAAAGCAAATAGGCTATATGCACACTGTTAACCACACAAATATAAATGCACTTTTGACACTAGAATTGAAAAGGTCATTAGGTCTAATGTCTTAACAAATTCATTAAGTCTCCATTTTGAAATAAAGTAAGCAAAATGAGAATTACCTATTCGATTAAAAAGATGGGGCTGGGGCAACCCCTTTGTATGAAAGTCTTGTGCTGTTCAAAACCCATGCGTTTTATAAATTTTAATCTTTGGGGCGTACTTTTTTTATGAAATTAAGTCGATAGATGCTCTGGTTAGAGTAAATTTTTTGTACGTGCCAAACTACGAAACGTTTCGTGCAGTGCGGGAGCAACCGCCATTTGTGAGACTTTTTTTATTCAGTAATTCACGCTCAGCATGGGAGTTTGAAAATCGTCCGCCTGGTTGTAATGACATTATTTTGGAAACTGTTTGACTGGTTTTTATAAACTTTTCTGTATCTTGTGGACAATATGGTCGCAAATTATTTAAGATAAAAAAAAAGTATCCGGTGCAAAAGAACATATTTTTAGTTCAATGGAAACACGCTGTACATGTAAAGGTTCCTTAGAAATTGTTATTTTTTACAATTTTTTTCGCTATCTTGATTTTTTAAAGTGTTAGTTATTTACAGGTTGTAAATACGAATTGATTGATACCTTAATCAACAAAATTGATGCAGCCGTTCGGACACTGACATTTTTTGAAGAATGCCGCCATTTTGGAAAATGTTTGCCATCTTGAATCCTAAGGAATAAAAATTGCGGCGTTTCGGGTCAAATCGTTTCTTTCGGACCATACGATCACTGTACAAAGTGGCTTGCTTTCTTCATAAAGTGTAGGTTTTTGATATAAAATAGACATAACGGCTAAAACTAATTAAGATTATGTGAATCATAAAGACTTAATTTATATTTTACTTTTCGTTTTTATAACACCACTATTCAATTGTTTGTTTGTTTTCCGAAAGATTTGATATCTTTTTATTCAGACACTTGTCAACCGCTATTTTATTTCTATTTTCTGGCAATTATTTATTTTTTACTAAATTCATTTTAAAAACTAATAAATAAACAAATGGCCGAATTCCTACTTAACTACACGCAATGCTAATTGAGGACGTTGGTTTACTGAAACTAATACGTTTCTAGCTATACTTGATAATGATAATTTTGCCTGGCATGGGGAAAGTAATTCGAGCATACCGAAAAACAATATAAATTGTTGGTTATTTTGCAAAAAGAAAAACCCGTGACCGGTTTCACTGTTCTTGCAGATCGTCAGACGGACGCATCTTTTTTTGCAAAACAACCAACTAAGTTCTAGGATTATACACAAAACAAAGTGTATTTATAATACAAACAGTTTTTCATGCGCCCTCTATACTCCAATGTAAGCAACTATCCATCGGTAACTTTTACAAGTCCCAACATGATCGGCATAGATGGAGTTGCCAGACAAAAAAATTTTTAAAACTTAATCTTAAGACAAAATGAGAAATAAATAAGCAAGTAGCCGAATTCTTACTTAATATTGGCAGACCTTCTAAGAAGGTACTACGCCCAATGCTAATTGAGGATGTTGGTCTACTGAAACTAATACGTTTCTAGCTACTTGATAATGAATAATTTTGCATGACATGGGGAAAGTAATTCGAGCATGGAAAACGGAAATCGATATAAGTTGTTGGTTGTTTTGCAAAACATTTATTTATTTATTTCTCATAGTGTTTTAGGACTAAGTTTTTTAAAATGTTTTGTCTGACAGCTCCATCTACGCTGATCATGTTCGGACTTGTAAAAGTTACCGATGGTTAGTTGCTTACATTCGAATATAGAGGGCGCATGAGAAACAATTTGTATTATAAATACACCTTAATTTGTGTATAACCCCAGAACTTGGTAGTTTTGCAAAAAGAAATGCGTCCGTCTGACGATTTGCAAGAACAGCGAAATCGGTCACGGGTTTTTCTTTTTGCAAAACAACCAACAATTTATATTGATTTTCGTTTTCTATGCTCAAATTACTTTCTCCATGCCAGGCAAAATTATTCATTATTAAAAACTAATGCTTTCTTTTATTATTTGAGGACCCAGAAATTTATTTTAAAGGCGATTTGTTTCTAGAAGTATTATATAGGTTCAAATTGTGCTGTTCGTTTTATATTTTGACTATAGAATAACTTTGAGGACAAAATAATCCACATATTTGCACTTACAAAAATATTTCACAAGCATAAATAGCTACAGCAATGATCAAAGAAAAACACGCAACTGCTGTTAAACTAGAAGTTAAATAAATACAAAATATAGATTCAATAAGTTAATATAAAGGTTAAAAGACATACAAAACTATATTCACAAATACAATACTTTCATAAACACCGTGAAAAAGTTTGTTAAAGTGTAAAACAATACTTAAAAGTAGGTGTCATAGAATAACTACAACGTACCAAACATTTTAAAGGAAAAAAATAGTTCAAAAGATCAGCAATAATAGCAAAAATTCAAAATAATTCTGTTTATTGTGCAGCCGCTAATATAAAAAAGTGCAATTCGCTAATTAATGAACACGCTATCTTCAATTTAGAAATATTCTAGAAATTTTCTAGAAACGAAGACATAGGAGATACCGTAAATCTGGCCTACGTTGACACGTTTAGAGAGGTTTTCCTAGAATACACAAAAAATACGACCTTAATTCAAGATTATTTTAATTGATCTTACCAATAATGGCTTGGCTTTGAGATGTGTACTAAATGAACTTCCTTAATTTTTCAAAAACTTATATTTTTTTAAAAGACGTAGAAGTTACCCCGAGCGTGGGGTTACTTTGACGTTCTATTTAGTTTGCATAAAAATCGATAAATGTTATGCGGGGTTTTTCGACACCTCAAAATTATATATAGATATTTTGCAAAAATTTATAAAATAAAAAACATTAAATTAAAAAAAGAAATATTTTGTTAAAAAACGCTTTTATAAAAGGTATTACGAACCTTTTACGTTTTATGTTTTTCTAATCTACTACCAAGTACCTACAGGATAATCGTTTTTGTATCTCTCACATTCGTAGGACGGATTTTTGAAAACTTTATTGCATTGGCCGCAAACCCACTTGTGACAGATGATGCAGCAAATTCGATCTCTTTTTAGTTGATAGTAAGCGTAATCACAATGCCAAATGGTGCATAAGTTACTATTGTCGTCACCTTCCAACTTCTTCTTCGATTCACTCAACAACATGTTGTCATCTGATTCTATGAAGAACTGTTGAGTAGATCCCTACTCTCTTGAATAAACACATGTGTTTCATTTAACGACCTCTATCGAAGTGACTCATTGTTTCTACTGTTTAAGCTTCTGGCTTGTGGAAAAAAATTTTCCTTTCTTGTGGTGCAGCCTGTCTTTATTATATCCTTTTGTCTCTTTAAGAAATTCAAGCAAACTATTATCAAGAATTCGTGCTGCGTCTTCTTCATTTTCTGATGGGAGCTTTTGCAGAACAGCTTGGGGTTGAAATGGATAGTCCTGTAGCTTAACAGGAGTTTTGCAGATTCTTTGTAATATGTGAGCAAGGGCATCCAACAAGCACTGTAATAACAAAAAAACTGTTCTTTGGATATTGACTCTGTCCTTCTGGATTCTTGCCTCCACTTGCCAAGACCTTCGTGTCATTGTTTTTAAAGACGCGTACACGCCAACATCAAGAGGTTAAAGCATATAGGTTGAAGGCGGTACAAGTGTCGTGGCGTCACCGTGGATCAATGTAGTAAGCGGAAGATTACGGATCCCAAGGTCTTGGGTTCGAATCCCGACACGGCCGACTGCTTGAAAAATGGCAAGTGAGCATTTTTCACAAAAATTACGCCCTTGTTCGGATGAAAGGTTAAATGGAGGTCCCGTGTGTGAGTGTTGTTACGCACGTTAAAGATCTCTACCTTGCCTAGAACGGCAAGGGTTCGGCAAAATTCTAAATTTCCAGGCAACAAAAATCTCGCCTACTGGCCAATGTAGTACCTTCGGGTGGAGCATTGGAAATGTAAATGCACGGTACAAGTGTCGTACAGTAAATGTCGTTAACCACTACAATTTTGACAACTTCAGGCGAAAAATGAGACGCTATACTATCCTCAGTTACAACTACTTTTTCGTCTCCTATTCTCTGTTCCGTAATATTTGGAAGAAGCAGTTTCACGTTCAAGACCCATACTTCGAATAAATTCGTATCCAACCACCCACAATTGCTATTTCTGGTGGCCCGCCTTTGGTTCAATTCTTATAGAGGTTTTTAAGCTTATACACAATCATTACAAAGAGAATGTACCGTTAGCAATGACACAAAACATTAAGCTGGCTAAAGACTTCGAATGTTCTTGAATTCTTCAACACGCTTGTCTCGTGGAACAAGAAATATTTAGACACCGGGTTCGTCCGTTATATTAGTTTGGTCAGAGTTGTAAACGACATCTCGCCGAGTTCTTTCTAATGCAAGCCTTAAGTTTTCGAAATAATCTGTAATTTTGGCGTAACTCACTAATGCCCCTTGGGTTTTATGTTTGAGGCTAGTCTCTGGGTAGGGTTATTTCTAGAGGCGAAATCATTGACATATTCATAACCTGGCCTGTTATTATCCTACTGTGGGACGTTTCTACCTTGTTTGAATACAAATGCATGAATGATCTTGGTCAATGGATGTCCCTAGTCTGCGACAATTACCATTGTCTCTGTAATTAGTTTTTCATATGCAGGCGTCAAAACTGTTGGGCTACAAGCTTTTTCTCCATGCTTCTTGTGAATCCTATTGTGGATGATACTCTTCCAACTTTACATTTTAATGCAGTGGTTTTTTAACTCATTGTCCCACGGCGAACCTCTTCAGCAGTCTTGTCAACTGCTTCTTTGCTGTAGTTCTCATAAATTCGAACACCAAGTTGTTTTGTAGGTTATAGCCATTGTAATTGCCTTTTCAAAATCTGGATTTCCGGCTGCCGATGGTTCTGGTCCTAGAAAAAAAACGTAATACGCATATCAACAATACATATATGACACACACACACACACACACACACACACACACCTCACCCATACACATACACACACATAACACATGCCCTCAAGCGCGCACGCACACACAAACACACACCTTACTCACGGTTACTTTCTGGGATGAAGCCAGGTCTGCTTAAATTTCCGGTAGCAGACAGACCACTGAAACGTTGGAACAAATAAATGAATAAAAAATAAATTGTAACTCGTTTGCAAACATAGGTAGTAAGCTACGTTTATAACCTAAAACGAGCTAAAGCGTTAAGTATACCTAGACATTATTTTGGTATGAATTATACTTCTGGATACGTAGAAATACCACACTAAATAAACAATGATACTCGCATACTGCAACGTCACAGAAAACGCTCTTAAATTGTGTTACAACAGAAGCTTACGTCATAACAGTTGCCGGGCGATACCCTACACCGGTAAACCTGTCGTCAACTGGTTTACTCGCCGGTACATCCTCCAGCCTCCCACTTGCATACCGCTCTTCGCATACGCGCCAAGTGTCTAAATTCCATTCATGTCAAAGTTTACTTAAAGGGTGTTTAAGTTGGCCAGAAAATCAAAGCTACCTCGGGTTATGGTAAGCATCGTCTAAATAATACGTAAAAGGAATAATGCCAAAAACAAAAGATCAAATCTAAGATAAAGGATAGTTATAAAAATATCTTAAAGGTTTAGGAAACGACTACGAACATAAGACAGAACAAACATAGATAAATATTTTTAAATTATACATAAAAATAAAAACAAAATAGAAGTAGAAATTTGGTGGAAAAGCTGGACACCATTAAAATAGCATTTAAAAATAGAAGCATTTTAGAAGAAAAATATTTAAATAGATATGATCGAAAAGTTTCAAGGAAGTGCCAGTAACATTTTGTGATTCGCACTGTGGAATGTCAGAATAATGGAACAAGTAGGTAAACCAGAGAATTTGAAAATTAAAATGGATATAGGTTAGCATTAGAAATATTAACGATTAGGGAGTTTGGGGGCCGGAGGGGGAGGGGGTATTTTTGTAACGGAGATTTTAGGGTAATTCATACAGGATTAGAGGAAGGAAATTCGGGTGAGGGGATAATTATACGAAAATGATAGGCATTGTGCAGAGAACTACTTACAAAAGAACGAAATAGTATTTTGATTAGATTAGAACCTACACTGGTAAATGCCATAATAATACAAGTTTACATGACCAACTCTAGCTACAGTGAGCAAGAGCTAGAATCGACCTAAAAATTTTAATGCAGTGGTAGGTGAAGGAAGAGATGAACGGTAGTAAGTTTATTTGGTTTAGGCACGAGAAATGACAGGGGAAATAGGCTAGTAGACTTTACGACAAAAACAGTTTAACCATCACAAACACGTTATTTCAACATCATCCTATTAGACGATACATGTGAAAGATGCCAGGAGAGATAGGGATATTCAAATAGATTACATTATTATTTGACGATAGTTTAGGAATCAAGTAAGAGACTGTAGAAGCTACCCAGAAACAGATGTAGGCACCGACAACAATATAGTAGTTATGAGAGCCGCGCTTAAACTTAAAAATTTGAATAAAAAAGGAACGGAAACGGAACATTGACTTTAGGAAATACAATATAAAGACATTCACAAAAGAGTTGAGAAAAGATCAAACGAATTGCTGAAAGACATCGGAAAAATTTCTGCTGCTAAGGAAGTAGAAGCAGAATGGAATAACATTAAATCCAGCTGAGACATTGTGGTCAGAGATATTCTGGGGTATAAACAAAAAAAATAAGAAAATATGGGCGACAACGGATATTCTGAATTTAATAGAAAAAAAGCAAAAATACAAAAACTGACCAGACGAAGCAGAAAAACAGAAATATAAAGCTGTAAAATAGGAAATTATTCGCAAATGCAGGAAAGCTAAAATGTATTAATGAAAAATACAAAAAGGTTCAAACTAAAATGGATATGGGAAAGACAAGACGCAGCACACAAACTAATTAGAATGAATTTTAGTGATATAAAACCGTTTAGCAGAAATATAAGGGGCACGGGAAGAGATATCTTTATAGTAACTGTAAAGAAACTGGTTAGATGGCAAGAATATGCAGGGAACTAATATGTAGGCCAGGAATCAGACATTGAAAAGGATGATTTTTAATATCCTAGACTTAGAGATGAGTTTGAGTTAGCATTAAGGAGTCTAAAAACAAATAAGTCATCGGGTATAGATAAGGTATAAGCAGAAACACCTACAAGCCTCTGGACAAGCAGTAACAGAAAGTCTCCTCCAACTTGTAACTTACATGTATGACACAGACGAGATACCCAAAGATTTCAAGCCTAATACTACAGTCGTTATATCAAAAAAGAAATTTTCGAACTATAAGTTTGACGGCACATGTGTCAAAATTACTAACTAGACTTATACAAAGGCGGATAGAGTTGAAAATATACTAGGCGAGTATAAATTTGGGTTTAGGTGAAACAGGGAAATACCGGCGGTCATTTTAGCTCTAGCCGTGATAATGGAGAAAATAGTAGAAAAGGAAGAAAGTGTGTATTTAGGGTTTGTAGATTTAGAAAAAGCGTTCGACAATGTTAAATGGGAAAAAATGTTCGAAATACTCGAAAAGATTGGAATGAGTTTTAGAGATAGACGGATAGTACATAGCTTATACAACGAACAAACAGCCGTAATAAAATTAGAGCAAGAGCATAAAGAAGTAACTATTATCAGTGGGGCGAGGAAGGCATATGCCTTATCGCCGGTTATTTTTAACTTTTATATCGAAGAGGTAATGAATACTGTCAATTGCAAAAGGACATTTGGAATTATTATGCAGGGGCAAACGATTAATATGCTTAGATTTTCAGATAATATAACGACACCAGCATCTAGCAAGAAGGAGTTAGAAGCAGCTCTTAATAAAATGGAAACAGTACTAACGGAGAAATACGGTATGAAAATTAATCAAAGTAAAACTAAAGTACTAGTATGCAAAGGAGCGACAAAATTAATCAAAAACCTGAATACAAATAGGAAACGAGAACTTAGAAAAGGTTAAGGATTTCTACTATCTAGGAAGTGCAAAAGATACAAAACAAAAATTAGCACACGTTGCATTTAACAAGGAAAAACAACTACTATGTACAGAGACAACAAACATAGGAAGAAGGAAAAAATTGCCGAAAGCATGTAGTGGTGAAATGTGGTTAGTAGGAGAAGCGAAGAGAAAACAATAGAAACCTTTGAAATGTGGTGCCACAGACGTATAATGAAGATATCATGGACAGACAAAGTTAAGAACAAAAAGGTTATAGAAATGGTAGGGAAGAAAGAAATATGTGGAAAGCAGTAAAAATATGAGAGATAGGATGATAGGAACCATACTAAGGCATGAGGGAATAGTGCGGAGTATATTAGAAACAGAGAATGAAAAAACAGAGATAGTGGCAGAGCTAGATTAGACTATTGCACACAGATAGTTAAAGACAGAGAAAGGAAAAAGATAGGTAGAGGTAGACCTAAATTAGAGTATTGCACACAAATAGTGAAAGAATTAGACTGAGGGATTTTAAGAAAAATGTGTAGGGTAGAGCAGAATAAAAACAATAGAGGTACCTGTTCAACCAATTCTAGAACTGAAGACCTAATGATAATGTGATTAATAACGAAGTTAATAACAGTTACAAATAAATCTGTACGTTTTTGAACTGCTAATATAGACAAATGCAAGTAATTTATGAACACACTATATTGACCAACACAAGATACTGTTTTCTAGAAAGAAACATTTGAAGACACAATATAATATTATAACACGAACAACGAAAAGGACCAAACGTCAGATATTGAAAATTGAATATTTGTTTCTGAATATTATTTATATCAATGCCTGTATTTTGGGAAATTTCCCGTAAACTTTAAACTTTTTAATAATGTTTTAATACAATTTAAATTTAATTTTATTTTATTTTTAATTTTTTGTTTTATTTTTTATTTTTTAAATACAATTTTAAAACAATCTAAAATAAAGTTCGTGTATTTAAAAAAGTTCCAAAATTGTACGTAGTTGTTTTAAAAATTAGATGTTTTTAACGTTATCATCATCCTTAGATCTTCAGTCCTAGAACTGGTGGGACGCTCACCTCCATTGTTTTCTATTCTAAGTCAACCTCCATGAAATTCTCACACTACTTGTGTGCCATAGTCTAACTTTATTTACCTCTTTTTTTTTCTATTTTTAATATATGTCGCGCTATTCTCTCAAGTCTTAGTGTGCGTCCTATCATCCTATCTTTCCTATTTTTTACCGTTTTACACATATTTCTTCCTTCTCCTACCATTTCCAGTATCTCTTAGATTTTAACGTTGTATGTCCATGATCTTCATCATACGTCTGTGGCATCACATTTCAAAGGTTTCTATATTTTTTCTATTAACTTCTTTTACTGTCCACGTTTCACAGTCGTACATTGCTGTGCTCCACACAATCCTTTCAGCAATCTTTCCTTGTGCCTATGTTTGTTGTCCTGAATGAAACATAGCAACTGCTTTTTCTGTTAAGTGCAGCACAACTTTGTTCTAAACTTTTGTTTAAAATATCTTTTACACTTTACCTTTCTATTGTTTTTTAGAAATATATCCTATTTCGCCGATATTCAGTGTTACATAAGGTGACCGGATTTTTAGATGAGCAAGCGGGACAACTCAATGGGGGGGGATCAACAAAAATTTTCATACAGAATAAAAATAATATCGTAATATTTTTTTATTTTTAACATAAGTACAATTTATAAATATAAAAAAATGTATAATCTTTTATTCCTTGACATATTTTTTATTTGAGTTAATTTGTTTCAGTAGATTGTTGTCATTTTTTATAAAATTTAACTTAATTCTAAAAGTCGAGACTTTTGATAAACGTCGCGGGACGCGGGACAAATTGTCAAAAATCGGGACTGTCCCGCCAAAAACGGCACACGTCTGATCACTTTAGTGTTACACGAAGGTGGTTGAGCAACCTGACGACTACCAAGATCACCCACCATTTAGACTATTTTGTTACGTTAAACTTTTAATTTCTGTTCTTGCAATCCATTTATATTCTTTTCAAAGTTAATATATATATTTATAAATCGTCCAAAATCATTTCACTCGCTTGCCCAAGCGAAAAAATAATATAAAGGCTTTGGAAATCACACTAGTCTAATGTGAAATTAACTCAAAAAGCTTAACCTCTTATCAAATTCAAAGAAAAGCCTTTAATAAAACCCTTGATTTCGTGATATTTAGCTTTTAATTCCACGAGCTATAAGGTTGAGGTTGCAAACTTTCCAATAAAATGATAGAAAAAAAGAAAAATGTCCAAAACGTTTTAGGCACATAAACAAACCTTATCTTTCGCCTTCTTTAAGTAATATCTTTTTATTTTAGTGTATTATGACGTTTATTTGCACAAAATTAAAGCATTTCTTTTACAGACACCATCTTCGCCACCTCGCATGCACAAAATAGAACGAGATTCACCACCACTTCACCATCCGGCAACGTTGATTCACCCAGCACTTCTAGCAGCAGCGCAACATGGAGGTTCTCCAGACTACGGCCATATTAGAGCTCCTTCGGGGAGTTTAAATATGGATAATGATAGAAACTCGGATTGTAATTCCGGCGGAGACATGTCTTACGACGGAATGCAGCCTGCAATATCCTTTTTATGCAGAATTGTTAGTATAATATTTTATTACAAAAATTCAATCAAGACAAGAGCTTTAAATTAGATTGATTAGAACTTGTAGGGCTTCATCTTTCTTTTAGAAACGTAGGTAACCAATCTCAGGCTTTTGCATGAATAAGAAACCTTATTAAAACTCGTAATCCTTGTTATTTATCTAAAGCTGTAACCACTTTGAATGTTTTACGACAGTGTTTTATAACAAACAAGGAGGGCGATGAAGCTTTAATCAAATATCTTTAAATTACTTTATTTTCAAAATTATGCCGCAAATTTGCATCATTTTTTTTGCACTGAGAAGAATGTGTTTTTATATGTACAACTTACTAGTTTTCTCTTTATTCCATTCTTTAGCCAGACGTTTCCTTAACTTCAGAGCACTCGTCGACGCTAACGCCGATGCACCTCAGGAAAGCGAAGTTGATGTTCTTCTGGGTTAGATATCCGAGTTCAGCAGTTTTGAAAATGTACTTCCCAGACATCAAATTCAACAAAAATAATACTGCTCAACTGGTTAAGTGGTTCTCAAACTTTAGGTGAGTAATTATGTTTTTATTGTTTCTTATATTTTTGACTGATAAATAATTTATTGATTGATATCTTTACTATACAGTTTTCGATATCACACCTTGAAAAATAGCTGTCACCTTTTTTTTAGTCACACCTCAAGGTTGGTTTGGCGCAACACTCCACTATTTTCTATCCTGAGCTAACTCGTTCACTGTCTTGTACCTATCTTTACATACGCCTTTCTAAATCTGATGTATCAATTCTTGAGCCTCTACGTCCCTATATATACTTTACCTTTTGCTCTGTCCTCTACTACTACCCTAACTCAACCTAACCTAACCTAACATAACCTAACCTAATCTAACCTAACCTAACCTAACCTTTTTTTTTCTTTATAGAGGATTAGGAATCTTCCGATGCCCCCATAATAATTTACCCTTCTGCCTTACGGCTACCAAGTTCCTTACTATGGGGAAGACACTTACCGCAAAGATCTTATACGGTAAGTAGTGTTGGATTCATATCAACTCCTGTTAAAGGTATACCGGGAAAGTGGTATACCCACCTTACCGGGCCCTCCCCAGAAACTCATACTGGCCAACTAAACCCTTGCCTCTCTTTCCGCTGGTGACGAGTAGCCTCGGGACCACCGATAGGCAATTCTTCGAAGTTACTGCGGGGTTTTATTCCTCTTTTTCTCTGTTCCTTTCTTCGGATTCTTTTATTAGCATTACTGTTTTTATGAATGCTACTATTCCATCCCAATTGTCCTTGCTTCTTAACATAATTTGTACTAAGATAGTATCTTTTATTTTCTTTCCAGTGAAGATTTCTAGAGTTAATCTTTATCTTTCCTAGCGTGGACATATAAACAATGTATGTGCTACGTTGTCGTTTATCTCTGGACAGAACCAGCATTGCGCTGTTGCCTGCTTCTTTATTTTGTATAGATATTCTCCATAGCACCCATATTCACTCAAAACCTGCGTTAAATAAAAACTCGTTTTTGCTGATTTTTCCCACTGAGCTTGCCATCTTCTCCAGAGTTCTTCTCTCGTTTCGAATTTGACTTCTGCTTTGTTTCTTCCTGGATCTTCCTGTAACATTTTGTGACATGTTGCTCTTTCCTTTATTAGAAGGTGTATCGGAAAGATACCTCCTATAACTATTAGTGCTTCTGTCGAGACTGTTCTGTAAGCTCTGCTTACTCGAAGTCCTAGAATTCTCTGGCATTTAATTAATTCAGCTTTACATTTTTTAATTTGCAAGGCATTTACCCAAACGGGTGCTGCATAAAGTAGAGCTGACTGCATTGCCATGCAGAGCACTCTCCTTTTCATTTCGCGTGGGCATCCAATATTAGGTAGCATAATTACAAGTGCTTTCATCGTCGCCTTGAGTATTTCGATAGTATTATATAGATGTCTAGAGAAAGTGAGTGCATTGTCAATATTTACTCCTAGGAACTTTACCGTTTTACTGGGTTCTACTAGATGTTCATTGATGACGAATCTAACTTTTTTTTGTTTTTTGACTTAGGTGAAACACTATTATTTTTGTCTTTTCTGGCGTCATTTTCAGCTCCTTACTTGAGCCAGAGAACTACGGATCTTATAGTTTCTCTTACCATCATTTCAAGTTGTTTATCATCCTTGGCAGGAATTAAAATCGCAATTAACGCTACCCTATCTGGTACTTTTACATCCATGATTTTGTTATACAGTATATTCCACAGCGTCGGTTCTAATACCGACCCCTGTGGTACTCCTGCTCTTACTTCACGACGTTGTTCTTGGTCTATTTTTACAGTGCGCTTGCTAAGGTATGACGCGATCATGTCGACCAGAAATTTTGACACGCCCTTGTTATTAAGTCTTTCGATGATCTTCTCCCAAGATGCCGTGTTGAAGTACTAATCTACGCCATTTTCTTTTTTTCCACACCTTCTGTTCCACTATTGAAAGTATTTTCTCTACTTCATGTGTAGTCGTTCTTCCTTTTCTGTAGCCATACTGGTTTATATGGAACCCTCCATTCCTATCTATTTCTTCCAGTGTGTTTAATAGACTTTCAAACATTTTTCCCAATACGTTTAGCAGACAAATAGGTCTATACTTTTTTGTTTCTGCTGTACCCTGTCTTTGTTTCTCAACCAGTATGAATTTTGCCACCTTCCACTCTTCCGGAAACCTACTTTGTTTTAAGTACTTATTGAAGAGTTTTAGAAAGTTTTCTAGTTCTGTCTCTACTATTATATTTACCACTTCTGGAAATATACCAATCAGGCCCTGGTGCTTTGCATGTTTTTACTTTTCTACACGCATTCTTAACCTCTTCCAATGTAAATGGTTGGAAAAATCTCGGGTATGCTTTTGAAGTTGTCGTCGTTTTCCATTTACTGCTATATTTTGTAGATCTTGCTCCTTCTCCACAAACAGTTTTTGGAATAGCTCTAGTTTCAGTGCACTAGTCAGATCTGTTTTTGGGCAAACTTTTAACTGATTCCGTACGATTGCGTACGCATCTCCGAATATATCGTTGTCTAGTTTGTTACATAACTCTTGCCAGCATTCCTTTTTTAGGTCTATAATACCGAACTTTAATTTTTTCCTTGCTTCTCTATATTCTGCCAATCTGTGGCTTGCTCTTGCGTACCCTCTCTGGCCCTCTGATATCTCCTTCTTAACCTTTTTTCTCGTTTCACTCTTCACTCCACCAATAAGGCATTTTTTCTCTTGGGATCAAGTCTAATCCTAGCTGGTGTTTTCTTATAAGCTTGCACAACTTTTCCAGTATTTTGGTTAGTTCTTGAGTCTTGCAGATAGTTCTGAAATATTTTACCAATTGTTCTGGGTCAGTTTTACCTCTAATCCATATCGATTTTTACTATGTTTTTCCAGATTTAGTAGTACACATCGATGGTCACTGCACGATTCTTCCTTTAATAGCTGCCATTTAAAGTATAATTCCAGGATTCCACTACTAACCATGGTGACATCAATGTGTGAGACTCTATTTGTTCTAATTAAAGTAGGCTCTTGTTCATCATTCAACATATTCAATTCTAAGGATTGTGTCCATGCCTAAAGCCATGTCCCTCTCTCGTTCGTTACCCTGCTTCCCCAGGCCATATTTTTAGCATTGAAATCTCCTGCAACAATACATTCTTTACATTGTTTCCTTATTGCTGCATGTATTTCTTTTAAACATATCCCGAAATGTTCTGCGCCACAATTAGGACTAATATACACCGCAAAAATAGTGTATTTGTCTATTTCAATGCCCACAGAGCTACTTGCTTCTATCACCTCTGTTACCTGATGTCTATTGTCTCTTTTAATTATCATCGCGATTTTGTTTCTGTTGGCATACGTGTTTCTATTTAGTGCTATTGATACATTCGGTTCACTGATTAATATAAAAATCACATTTAAGTTTGGCTGCTCTTACTGCTGCCACATCATGTGCAGTTTTACTTCTGTTAACATTTATTTGCAATATATTAAACTATGGCCATTGTGGATTGTTATGGTGAAAACGATAAAATTTTCAAAGAACATCAACAGAAATAATTTTTATATACATACTATAACTTCTATTTAAAGCATTCACATACATATATATCACACATTATATCACAGATTAGTTATCCTGCCTTCTGTCGTCTCTCGCAGCCTCTAGTGCCTTTCTAAACACTGCACATTGTCCACTACCTAACCTAACCTAACCTAACCTAACCTAACCTAACCTAACCTAACCATACGTAACCTAACCTTTTTTTAAGAGGATGAGAGAATCTTTGTATACCCATCTTATAAATATTTGCATCCTAAATTTATATTGAGATGAAACTTTTATAAGCGGGAAGACCCCACATCTTGGTCTTCGATGTGGTAGTGTTGGATTCAAATACAAACTGCCCGCATAAATCGTTCAGTTTAGCATTCGCCTATCAACTAAACTCCTTCCCTTTCTTCCCGCTAGTGACAAGCATACCAGGAACCGCCATTAGCATATCGTCTGGCTTGCTGCGGGGAAAAGAATTCTTTTATATCCATTGTTTCTTCTTCTTCCTTCTGTGTGTTGTTATCATCTTACTAATGATCTTCCAGTTATTTCTTACTTGGATCATGACATCTACTATATTACGTTCGTCCAGGGTCTCACCGGTTTCAATCTTTACTTTTAATCTGTGATTGCCCCATCTCACACACTCAAAAAGCGTATGTCGGCAGCTATTTTGATTACTATCTCCATACCAACATGAACTGTTTGGTTCTTTCTTTATTTTATTCAAAAACGTACCTAAGCATCTGTGCCCCGGTGCCCCGTCAGGGCTTGTGTTTGGAAATTTATTTTCCCAAAGTGTCTATTTACCCACTTATTGACATTTGAAATCAATGTGGTCGTCCACCGGGTAGTTTTTACCTCTTCCCATCTTTCTGCCAGATGTTGATAGTGTCTATCCTCCTTTATTTTGTTATGCGGTTGAGAACCTCCTTTGTAATGTTATTTTTAATATCTTCGAATATTTTGCCCTTTCCATCGTAAGTAGGTATTACATGTACCGCCTCAGTAAATACTGTGCAATAAGCGCTGCATGTTCTCGAGGCCAATGTCCTTTGACACCTCGTTTCTACATGTATCAATTTTCAGTGCCTTGCTCCAAATCGGGGCCGCATAGAGGATGATTGTCTGCACTGCTGTTTGTAGGACCTCTCTTGCACGCTGAGGGACCCTTGATATTAGGCAATATGCTTTTTAAGGCTTTTGCTGTTTTATATGCCTTCTCAGATACTTTATACACGTGTTTTGGCAACAGCAGGTTAGTGATAAGTCCAAGTCATTCATAAAACGTTAAAATAAATACGGTGGTGTTTCAAAATAAATCATTTTATACTGGACTAATTATGAAAAAAATATTTATAGGTTACCTATAGAATACAAGTTCTGGAAACATTGGTTACACATTTTAAAGCTTTCATATTTAGATAAACGTTAAATTACGTTATATTATTCGCTAAAACTACGATTCCAAATCACTAATCTTATTATGGGTTAAACATTAACTATTACTTCGAAAAACGTATCCTAATACGGGGAAATTAACATTTGTTTTTCTGTTAAGGTATTATTCAATAAGTTAGGTAGCCTAATGTACAAAAAAACCACTAGACGTCGCCAGCAATATATTCCAAAGTTTCAAAATCCATAAAGGTTTTACAACAAGGAACGTATTCTTTAAATGCGAAATTACAAGATATTTTCTCGTCCGATAACAGGATCGATATTTTTAGTTTATATAAAGGTTACAAGACAAATACGAATAATAATTATTAATACAGAGAAAAGAAGAACCAACTTTTAACATTTTTACTTACTAAACATTTTAGGAAAACGCCAATTAGATGGAGCGCCAATTATAACGTTATACGTTTACAGATGTTTTTACTTTAGCACCAAACGTTTAAATGTAGAACAGTGTTTTTCCTATGTTTTATCCAGTTTCCTGCAGCGAAATGTTAAAACCTACACAGTTTTGAAATAAATACTAGAAGTGGTTAGTTGCGGGATAGGTAAAAGATTCCATGGGTATTCTTAGCTGCACTAACACGCACTCGCGTTCAATGCGTTTGTACGGTACGATAGTTGAACATCAAATCCCTTGTTAAAATCACGCGTTCACACGAACTTCGTTATTGCCACCCACCATAGAAACGTTTTCATTGGTTGAGCGATAACAATATATTGTTCAAAAGCATAGGAAAATCCTGTTTAAAAGAATACATCGATAAATTATGAGTTGCTGACTTCAGTTCGTGTAACTTAAAAACCACAACCTTTACAAGTAGTAACCTATTTAAATTAGTCATGGGGGAAAAGGTTTTCCCTTTCGAAATATTGAACATCCCTATATCTAATATTTAAGCAAAGCGTTGTCCGCCAAAAAGGCGTAATAACGTATTAAAATTAATATTTTCAACAGTTCTGCTACCATTTTAAACTAAAAATGGGAGGTTGTATTATACTTACAATGGAGATAATAAAAAAGCCAGTAGATCAAATGCAGGGCGTTAAGCGTAACTGTGACGTCACAACTCAATGTTAATTTTCGTAAAGAGGCGCTTTCAACTTCTCTATGGCAGGTAGAAAAATTAATGTTGGAAAAGAACAGCTGCAGGCAGAGTTCACATGCAATTTTGTCTGTATGTACTACATATGAGTGGAAGAAAAATCGACGTACATTACTTATTCTAGTTGCCAACTGTTAATTTCGTTCAGGCAACCACCTTTGCAGCCTACCTAGTAAAATCTTGCTAGGACCTTCTTCGGGGTCTTCTTGACGCTGAAGCTTCCTCTCGAGGTCTCATTAAGCAGATGTCCTAAAGCATCAAACACTCAACTTTTAGGAACCACCACTTGATGCGTACTAACGGATCCATCTCCATTCTCCAAGGATCGCACCAAGATCCCATTCCTTACTTTCAAGGAATCCCATTGTGCCCAGTACGCTTTCAAGGTGCTAGTCAATGTTGCCATATTCGGCCAGAATGGACTTTCTGCTCTGGTTTTCCAACCTAGGATGACACCTAGGTCTTTGTCAGTCACTTGTTCCAGTCGCATCTGTTGAGGCTGCCTATTATTATTATTATTAATCTTTATTGTTCAACGGATTATTACAGCCAATTATGGGACAATGCCAAAAAAAGAAATGAAGTAATATACAAGATAGTTAGCAAACAAATAAACAAACAAAACGCGCTATAGCTAAATACACTAAAAAACTAAAGAAAAAAGTAAGTAGATAAGGATGTTCTATCCATACATAACTATCTACATGTGTCGTACATGAGTTAATGAGCTTAGAATAAGTAAAAGTAGTCTATCATTGTGTTTTTAAGTCTGGTAGTCTACAGTGATCAAAGTCACATTGATCACGGTAGCCTAACCAAACAGATCCACTTTCTTTCTAACCATGAGCGATGGCTACAATCTTTAAGGCAAGGCGACCTGGAATGTGCATCTGCATTACAATTAATTGTACCAGCACGGTGTTCCGTGTCGAAATCATTCTCTAACAGCCTTTCTATTCATCTGTCGGCTTGCCCTACATAGTTTCTAAACTGTAATAACCACTTTAAGGTGGAGTGGTCGATTATCAGGTGAAATTTTCTCCCGCAAAGGTACTTATATCATCTACGGATTTTACCACAGCCAACAGTTCCCTTCTAGTAACGCAATAATTCCCTTTTCGGTTTCGAGATAACCTTGCTAAAGTAATCTCTTGTCCGTCTTGCATCTGGGATAGTACACTTCCGAGAACGACATTGCTTGCGACTGTATCCAAGATGAATTTGCCTTCAGACCGAGAACAACTTAAGATCGGAGCTGTCGTTAATAAATGTTTTAGTTGTTGGAACGCGTTCTAACAATCTTCATACCAAACATAATCACGTCCATCTTTGGTCAGCATGGTCAAGGGCTTGGCGATATTCGCAAATCCCGAAACGAATCTTTATAGTAAATGCACAATCTTAAAAACCGTGCAGCTCATTTTTGTTCTTTCGCGTCGGTCACTCTTGTACCGTTTTAACTTTTTCCGGGTCTGTGTGAAACTACGTACCCTAGGTTCACATTTTTGCCTAGTAGGTGACACCTTTTTTGAGTCAGCTGCAGATTGGCTTTTCTGAGTCTTCGAAGTACTTCTTCCAATTTCGTTGCAGTCTGGTAAAGTTTATCTGCATTTTCACTTAATTTTATTCGCTGCCATGGTGACGTTAGGAAAAATATTCAGATCGCAAACGATCAAATGAAGACCAGATATCACATCAAGTGCAGGGGTCTGATTTTCAAGAAGGCAACCGCGTCTGGTTATATAACCCCCGTCGGGTGCATAGACTGTCACCAAAGTTACAAAGACATTGGAAGGATCCGTACAAAGTTGTAAAAAGGATTAACGACTTGGTATATCGGATCCATAAGATCCCAAAAGGAACAACAATAGTAGTGCACACTAACCGGTCAGCACCATATGATAGTGATGACGCGGTAATACCGAAGAACGGCAAAGAGTGAGACGAAGGAACAGTTGTGCTCGTGAGGAAGAACGAGTCTGGACCAAGTTATGATTGATTCATGTCTCTTTACAACGACACTGGCAAAGCGAGATTTAAGATCACGGAAGAGATTCAAGGTGATCTACTCGATGTGCCATTGGAATACTCCATAGCATATTGAGTAGCGGCAGACCTTGATATGTCCCGAAAACTTGCTCGGGTGTCTAAAAATAAATTCGGTGGTCTAGATCAACTTCGCCGACAACAATTAGAGCTTAGAAAGGCCATACGGCGTAAGGACCGACAAGAGGCTTCTGGTAAATCGAATTACCTGGATCTGCGGAAGGCGTTAATAGACCTGAAAGATCAGATAATAAAATCGGATTCCAAGAAGTTGGCTATACACAAGATCGGTTGTGGACTCGATGCGTTGGACTGAAGAGTGGTACGAAATATGCTAGAGGTACTGTTTCAGGAAACGGGGATCTAAATTTTGGTGTGTGGTTACAATCCAAATGGTACGGCACCTATTATGGAAGGTGTTGATTGCTACTTCTATCAGCATGGAAACTGCAGAAATAGTTTTTAATGTCTTTACCGCCACAGAGATTACTAACGTCCGGGTCACAAAAACTTTTGAGACGGAACAGGTTTAAGAAGAGGATAGTATAGCGCCGAGTTGTCTGTCTCTGACCACAATAATTACATTGGAACGAAAACAAAGCGTTTACACACAAAAGATGATTGATGGGCCCTGCAGCACAACATCCTTCAGATGGACTTGATTGACTGGTACAAAAGTTTTGCATTTAAGAGTTATTTATATTACAATAAAAAATCTCAAGAATGTTATGTGTATAATTTCTGGTATGTTCTCGAAATTACTAATACAATTCACATGCATGTAAATTGCCGCGATGAGTGTTAGTTAAGGTAGCTTTGGTACGAATTCTAATGAAAACTGTGATAATAATACTTAGACATATTTAAAGCTTTGACAGTTGTGATATGAAGTAAAGTAGTGGTTCATATGTGATATAAATTACTGTTGATATAAATTATTTCTTTTGCTATAAATTACCATAGTTAATTATAGTGCTTCGGTAGTAAGTAATTAAGGAGATAGCGTCAGAGTTTTAAGAAGATAATACTTGTACTGTTAGCGATTAGCTGAAAATTAATTGTTGTGATCTTTTAGAATTCCATTGTAGCTGCAAGTTGTTGAAAAAGCTTGCGTAATCAGTTTTAAAATATAGTGCTGTTGTTTGTGCAAATAGTTTTCGTTACAATATCCATGAATATTTCTAGCACCTGACATTTGAAATTCGGCAGCAAAGTTCATTCTTACAAATTATATACTTTTTGTAGTAAAAACCAATTTTAGCAGCTTCAAACCAATTAACACAATTACTTGCAATAAATGCGTTTAATCTCGAAGAAGTGACTTTGCATTATTATTTACAATTTTTTAGTAGAGTAATATAACCACTTAAAGTGAAACATATCATTTAGGGTTGTACTTGGAAAGCTTTGGATAATAGTTGAAAGACTTTGGACGATACTTAGGGTGGCAATTACAATGCTTTGGGAGGTAAGTAGAAGCCTTAGAATCAGCCCTTTATTAAAAATTCTAACAAAGAAATTCTACTTACGATTTGAATCGGCCAAATTCAAAGTATTCTTAATTTTCACTTGGCAACATTTAATTTTTAATTATTATTCATACGTAGCAGTTTTTGCATTTTTACTTTACTCACTCACTGAAAACTAATAATCATTCTCTCCGAGTATGTCTACTATTATTTATAAACGTTAACTCTGATAACAGAGCATTTAAAGTAGGAAGTTTTGACGTCAGGGCTTGTGTAGGACTTGAGGATTTACACGTACACAATGTCCAATGAGCTATTTCCATTTCAAAAATATAAAGCTCTGTTTATTGAAAGGTTCAAATATTACTGGCTCAATGTCATTTTCACAAGAATAATTCCAATAAAGCTTGTATTGAATTGATTCTGTACTTTACAACTGTAAATAACAGCTTTGTTTTGATAGCGTCTTCAGTTGCAAATGTGGTTTGTACAACAAAAATTTGTTATACCACGTGACCGATCGAATGTAACGAGAATTCTAAGTTCCCAATACAACGTTTGCGTGATTCGTATGTTTGAGTGTTTTTTCTAAATAAATGTAATTTTTCAGTTTACATTAATAGCTAATAACTTTCGATGCTAATTGAAGAAATGCTGTTATAAAATATTGCTTAATTTCTCCCAAAATAAAGCACGTTATAATGAAGGCTTCGCTACTGCATACTTTCAAATATTTTCCATTGCGAATGAATGAAAAAAGTATAAAGTCTTCCCTAATTTTTCTCATATAGAGCGCATTTTCTACATCAAACGTATTTAATAAAAGTTCTCATCCCATTAATATATAAACATATATATATATATTATATTATACCGCCCCCCTTTTGGGTTTAAACATATATTAAACCGCCCTACTTTGAGTTCCACCTATATTCTACCCTTTATTTTATAAACTTTTAAAATGTGCACACCTAATGCACGCCCCGTACTTGCACCGTTTGGTTGGTTCTTTTATTAACTATTTATTGCAATGCCTCGACTATTTAAGCTCTTAATCTCAGGGCGTTCAAACTACTTATAATGGGTTCCGTTATAAGTAGATGTGCTAAGTCCAACCAAAGTGCACTTTTTTGTTTTACTACTAAAATTGATACTCTACTTTTGTATATGCCAAATTTTCTAATAAGATCAAAGTTGCTATGTGCCAAATTCAATTACAACCAAAATTTGTATGATTATTTTTGACGTATTAAAGATATATTTAAACACTCACCAGGTCTATACTCCGTTGATGCCTTCCTGAATGCTGGCTCAAAATCCTTATCACCGTATGCGTCTTCACAATGATGTTCTTGAATTTTCGTGCCGCTTCCAGGTGTCCTTGAATTTTAACTGCTCCCCAATACCTGAAATGATTAACCCAAATTTAGAATTTAGAAAAATCAGTGCTACAACTTCCCTTGTGCTAATCTCCGCTTCGAATCCTTGTTTTCTCTATAAATCCGTCCGCTTCTCCGTATCTAATCTCAATCTACTCGTTCCTGTATCTTTTTGCCCGATGCTCCTGCTACCTTTAAACTGCTCTCCAATATCCAACTTCTTTCCTTTGTCTAACCACTCTCGATGTCCTTCTACCTTTAAACCGCTCTCCAATATCACTTCAAATCTGTATAACCACTCTCCAAATCCAATAATTTACCGTCGCACAATCACTACTATTCACTTTATACTTTCGATGCTTGTTTCTTTACCACCTTATTCAATTGAAACTCCTTTTAAAACAACTACTTTTATTTTCTTTTTAATATCTGTATACAAATTAGCACAGTTATGAAAACACGTCTTTTACAAAATTGGTTCGAAAATAATCCCTTTGTTTACTCTCTAAGGCGATCCATGTTAACTCTCTACTAGCCTACTACATCTTAAAGTTCATAACAAATAACTACGTTCGTGTCGCACATACCAAAGTTCATGTCTTTTATACAATTTCATAATCACATTAAATTCTAATATATGTCCTAAATCTTTACATTCCACCAATCATATTTTACGTTGTTATAACTAATAATTTTGAGTTTACAAATATTGTCCAAAAGTTGATTCTATAGAAAATGAAACCAAAATAAATTATACTTGACCCTGGATGCATGTTGATAGTGAACATTCATAGACGCATCCGGCTTTTGGACGGCAAATGTACTTTCAAAGGCTTTTAAAAATTCAAACTCGGTATAAACCCTTGAGCACTGCACATCTTATTACGTCACTTAGTCATTTTAAAATTGCCTTTTGGCACTTAATTTCAACTACTATATTTGAATGGTATTTTAGTATACATAAAATACGGCAAACATACATTTTTAAGTTTATGTGATCAAATATGTGGATTATTTTTGTTTGGCATATACTACGTTGTACTAAACAACCCTTATAACTCTTAGTAGCTCCCTTAGACATTATAATATATATATATATATATATATATATATATTGCTGTGAAATAGCCTATTTTAGATTTTAAGCCCCTACGATGTGTGCCATTTTTATTGCTGTGATATCCTTTATTATGCCCCACGATCGTGCGCGATTTTTATAACTGTGCATTTACTATATTTCCTTTAAGCCCCAATGTTGGGCGTCATTTTTATTGCTGTGAAATTGCCCTACGATTTAAGCCTTTATATTAGTGTTGTTTTATGCTCTATTAAGCCCCACGATTTGTACGTTATATTTTATTTGTTTGCTACGACTTGCTCACTGAATGCTCAACTTTCTAATAATAAATCTTATTTTATCCTTTAAATGGATTCAAATCAAGCAGTTCAAAATCACACAATATAATAATTGATAATATGTACAATGTTGTGTAACCTCAAAATTTTCCCCTGTATAGAATATGTACATGTACCAAATTTATGCTTTCCTGAAAGCCAGCAAAAATATCTTTTAATTACCCTCAAGTATCTTCGAACGTTCTAAGATGTTTCCTTGTTTTCATATTTTCAAATAACCTTTTTGATTACTCTTACAAATATATAATGTATAGCAAATATTAAATTTGAAATAATAATGTTTAAAAATCGCTAACCTGGAACGGTCACTAGAGTTGCCTCATAGTGTCTGTGGCCTGCATCCCTTGCTATGTCTGCTCTACATATTGGCCAGAATTATCCATTTTTGATTTTTAGTATTTTTCCTTGAATTAACTTTGAGTACGCTTCTGATCGCACCTTCAGACGTATTTTCAGATGTGTGTTAAGGCTTAGATCTCGACATGGACATCGACTTAGTATATATGACATCAACGAAATCGATATCAACGTAAGTGGCATCAATAACAGCCGTCTCAACAAAAGTCGTCTATTTGTGGATCGGCTTATTTTTTTTCGCACAAATTTCTGCACTTTCAAATTTTACTTATTCTGAATTTTAACGTTTCACTAATTAATTGCATCACGTAAATTTCTACCGCATTTGAGCATAGTTTGTGCTTGGTTGAATATGAACTCTTCTTTATTCATTTCCTATTGTATTTATAAGCCCGTCCCACCAATCTTTTTCATTGGCGTGTTTATTGATCAAGGTTTGTACTTTGCCTTAGCTCTGGCGGAACTTGATATTTCTCAAAATCCCTGTCGAATTTTTGGTGACAATGCTTTATCAGTCACGTAAACGTTCTGTATTATATAGTTATTTCTTAGGATTCCCAATTATCACCCACATTCAATCACGTAATTTTATATTTGTAGTTTAAAAGTCCACAACTTATCATATAATGAACCGCCTGGTGTTTATTTGTTTGTAACAGAATGTTGGTTTTCTGAACAAATGTATTCTTTCTAGTCACGTATTTAGAGACGCATTAGAATGCGTTTTTTTATACATGCGTTGATATTTTCAACGTAATTATTAAATATTTAGAATGCCAATTTATCTATGTTTCCCGATAATTTATTTTGATGCAATTAGTTGCTTCTGAAACCTTATCTGTTCCGTTTATAATGTAAATAATTAAAGCCAAACTTTATTTTAAATTGAGTTTGTTGATTATTTTACGTTCGCCTCGGTATATTTAAATTTGTTAGTAAAATTTCCATGGTTTACTGGAAGCACGCCCCAACAAGTGCCGCGAGTGATAAACGACTATTACGCATGTGCAAGAACACAGTGTTTTGACTGGAAAATCCACGAAGCTCAGGAGAGAATTAATTTCTCCTTCGAACAGTCCGCATCGCTGTTTTACACGTTCTACGTAGAACAAATTAATTACATGAACCGCTTTTCTTCACAGAACCGCTATCGTCAATAATGTGCTTCGCTACACCCGCAAAAGCAGAGTAGATGTTACATCGTTTTTTCTTTGGCACGGCTTCGTAATCAACCAGGTGAGTGCTTTTAGTAAACGCTTGAACTGATTAAGAACATTAATTATTTGTTGTTTGTTCAATTATCACTTAATTTTATATACAGTCCATTTCTCTCTGCCAAATTAGCTATTGTAGTTTGTTACCGCATTTTACATTATTTTTACTCGTAAATTATACTTAAACATATTATATGACGCACACATTACTATTCTAATTAACAGGTATCGGATTATTACTAAATGAGCTTCTTTCTCATGCATTAGATCAAATATCCTTTATATACAGTGTCCTCGCAATTAACTTTTTGTACAATAGTCGATTTACTTCTATAATTGATGGAATTATTTGATTTTCTTAAAGTTAAAGTTATTTATATCTATCCTACGACTCGTATGACTTAATCTACCCTTAAATTTCCATCTTATCATAGCAATATATATATATATATATATATATATATATATTACAAGGGAAAATACATTAAAAAGACACGTAGATTATGTAGCGTATAAACAAGAAGCCGTTGTGTACTAAAAGGTTACTAGAATCGTAAAACATATTCGTTCTGTTCGGAACACGTTATAATATCCTGTTAGGGTTAAAGTGGTTACAAAGGTGGTTGCCTGAACGACATTAACAGTTGCCAACTAGAATAATTGGTGTACGTCTGTTTTTCTTCCACTCATATGTAGTACATATAAAAAAACGCATGTGAACTCTGCCTGCAGCTGTTCTTTTCTAATACATTAATTTTTCCACCTGTCATAGAGAAATTAAGAACGCCTCCTTACGAAAATTAATATTGAGTTGTGAAGTGACAGTCACGCTTAACGCCCTGCATTTGATTTACTGACTTTTTTATTATCTCCATTGTAAGTATAATACATACTCTAATTTTAAGAAATTTTAGGAAAACTAACTGGTTATTTACATTCATGATAGCAGGACTGTTGAAAATATAAATTTCAATACGTTATTACGCCTTTTTGGCGCACAAAGTTTTCTTTAATATTAGATATAGGGACGTTCAATATTTCGAAAAGGGTAAGCCTTTTTCCCCATCCGTAATTTAATTAGCTTACTACGTGTAAAGTTTGTGGTTTCTAAGTTCACATGAACTGAAGTCAAGAACCCATAATTTATCGATGTATCCTTTTAAACAGGATTTTCCTATGCTTTTGAAGAATATATGGTTATTGCTTAACCAATGAAAACGTTTTTATTGTGGGTAGCAATAACGAAGTTTGTGTGAATGCGTGATTTTAGCAAGGGATTTGAAGTTCAACTATCGTACCATACAGACGCATTAAACGCGAGTGCGTGTTAGTGCAACTAAGTATACCAATGTTGAAGGATTTCAAGTCAAGTGTATGAACACCTAGAGAAATAGGACCAAAACTGCCATTTCTCTAGATGTTCATACACTTAACTTGAAATCGTTCAAGAATGAAAGAAATAACATTCTCGAGATTTCATATTGTAGTTTAAATAACTCTTAAATGTAAAGCTCTTGTACCTGTCAATCAAGTCCATATTAAAGATGTTGTACCGCAGGGCTTATCAATCATCTTTTGTGTACAAACGCTTCGCTTACGTTCTTATGTAATTATTCTGATCAGAAGCAGACCCGTCGGTGCTACAATGTTATAAGAAAATTAAAGGTCTATGACGCATCACGTACCGTTGACGCTTCGCCACAGAGTCCAAGCCTTATTCTTATAAATTGTCATAGATGAATTGTTGAATTCCAATATTACAAATTAATACTTTTAAAAAGTTTGTAGACGATTTGATTGCACCTGTTCTTTAATAAAATACATGACACTTATTAGGACAAACAGTGGAACCCTTGCATTAAAATTTCAATTTTTCTTGGGGCTCTTGCGTTATAACATTTAATTAGCGTCAGGATATGATTGTCATTTTTAAGTTACAAAAAACTGATTCAATACATCTTTTACTTTACACGTAATTTACCGATCAAGCTATAACCTTTTTTAAAGAACGCATCGTTTATTAAAACACAAACCTTGACTTTTAGCCATACCATGCCTTTACACTAATCATTTAGTACGTCATTCTACCCCTAAAGTCCTATACGTACGCAGAAAAAAGCGTTTCATTTTCCAGTTACCATCATGTTCCCATTCACAATCCTCTTTTGAGCTTTTCAAATGAAACTGCCGGGAAATTATTTCGCCTCTTACATCCAGTAACCCCTTGATCTACCCCAATTAAATAATTGTAACTGCGCCCTATATACATTTACTTAGATATATTTAATTAAGTACGTTGTTTTTAACGTACGTTAATTAGAAGCATTCGGTTTGACCGGAAATAAATGAATTATGGAAGCTACTAAACCACTCCGCCCATTTACCTATCAACCGCAGTCTTGATTAAACCTTAATCATCGACAAAATCAAATTTAGTGCAAATTTTTGCTCCTGTTCCTTCATATTTAAAGTCTTCCTCAATTAAAAATAACTTAATTAAGGTCTTGAGTTTAATTAGCGAGGTTTGCATTTTTCTTTGACGTAATCTTATTCGTTCTTGTGCGTACATGTTATATGCAATCTGTCTTTCTTTAATCTCGTTAACTTTGATAGAAAATTAGTCATTAAAGAGTTAAATGTACATTTATAGTTGTTAAAAGAAGTTTTGTAATGAATAAGAAATTTCTTTGGTGAATAGCTAGTGAAATTGCTGCATTTACTATAGGTACGTTTTCTGTTTTAATTAGATAGTGTAGAGGGCATCTCTGAAATCATAAACGTCTCCAGCCACAACATTCTGCTGTGTAATCAGACGTGTTTTAACGAACAGTTCCAAAGATGTTCGATACTTATTAACGAAGATGTATCATTTCATTTCTAGTTCAGAGAGACACGTTGAATTTTCTACTGATATATTCTGGTTAATATACTACAACAAACAAGACTCTAACCATTCTGAACGGACCTGCACCTTGACGACGTTCTAAAAAACTAGAACAGGTAGAATGGCTTGCGCGTTTTAATGAGCTTTAACCAATTTAGTGGGATCTTTAGTGAGAAACCATACTAAGACAGGTCCTCGAAAGAAGACAGCAGCTCTTTTGTTATTTAGAGTGGCAGAGATCATATGGGTCGGTATGACATTCTAAAACATACTACTGCGATGTGGAAGGCAACGGGAAACCACCACATTATCTTCAAAGTACACTGCGTACAGAAATTGTTAAACATGATGGTATCCTCTGGGGTAGAAAAAATCCGGAGGTAAAATAGTCCCCCATTCGGATCTCCGGGAGGGGACTACTTCAAGGGATCTGATCCGAAAGAATAGAAAACGATCCATGAACATTCTGCGAGTTGGAGCGTGGAATGTCAGAAGTATGAAAAAAGTAGGTAAGCTAAAGAACCTGAGGCTCAAAATGGATAGGTTAGCACTAGACATAGTGGAAATTAGCGAAGTCCGCTGGCCAGAGGCGGGGGATTTTTGGAGTGGAGACTTCGGAGTAATTCATACAGGATCAGAGGAAGAAAATTCGGTGGTGGGGATAGTTATGCGAAAAAAAAATAGAACAAGGTGAAGAAAACTACTTACAAAAGAATAAAAGAGTACTCATGGTTAGATTTGAATCTAAACCAGTAAATACAGTAATAATACACGTATACATGGCCACCTCTAGCTACAGTGAGAAAGAGGTAGAAACGATCTGCAAAGATATCGAAGACATATTAAGATACGTAAAAGGACATGAAAATTTAATAATTACGGGGGTATTAATGCAGTGGTAAGTGAGGGTACAGAAAGAGTGATAGTAGGTTTAGTTGGTTTAGGCACGAGAAATGACAGAGGAAATAGGCTGGCAGAATTTTGCAACAAGAACAACTTAACCATTGCAAATACATTATTTCAACATCATGCTAGACAACGATACACGTGGAAGATGCCAGGAAATATAGAAGGATATCAAATAGATTACATTATTGTTAGACAACGGTTTAGAAATCAAGTAAAAGACTGTAAAAGCTACCCGGAAGAAGATATAGACACTGACATTTAAAAATCTGAAAAAAAGGAACGGAAAAAGGAACTTTGACTTTGATAAGTTAAAAGATACAGATATCCACGAAAGATGTGAAAAAAAGTCAAATGAATTGCTGAAAGATATTAGGAAAATTTCTGATACTAAGAAAGTAGAAACATAATGGAATAACATTAAATCCAGTTTAGACATGGCGGCCAGAGATATTCTGGGGTATACACAAAAAGAAAATAAAAAACCATGGATAACAAAGGATATCCTGAATTTAATAGAAGACGAAAATACAAAAATAGATCATACGAAACAGGAAAACAGAGATACAAAGCATTAAAATGGGAAATTATTTGCAAATGCAGGAAAGCTAAAGAACAATGGATTGATGAAAAGTGCAACGAGGTACAAACTAATATGGAAATAGGAAAGACACACGAAGCATACAAATTAATTAGAATGAATTTTAGGGATATAAAACCATATAGCAAAAATATAAGGGATGCCAGAGGAAACGTCATTATAGAAAATGTAGATAAAGTAGCTAGATGGCAGGAATATATAGGGAATTTATATTCAGAAAAGAAATTAACACATTAGAATAAGAGTCAGACATTGAAAATGATGACCTGGGACATCCTATAATTAGAGATGAGTTTGAATTAGCATTAAAGGGTCTGAAAAATGGTATAGCCCCGGGTACAGATAAGGTGCAAGCAGAAACTCTAAAAGCCGCTGGACAACCAATAACAGAACGTCTCTTCCGACTTGTAAGCTATATGTATGAGACAGGCAAGATAACCAAAGATTTCAAACGTAACATCATAGTAACTATACCACAAAAAGAGGCTCCAATGGATGTGAAAATTTTCGAACAATAAGCTTGACAGCACACGCTTCAAAAATATTAACTAGAATTGTACAAAGACGACTGGACAAACGAGCTGAAGAAATACTAGGAGAAGATTAATTTCGGTTTAGGCGAAACAGGGGAACACGGGAGACTATTTTAGCTCTGAGGGTGATAATGGCGAAAACAATAGAGAAGGGGGAAAGCGTATATATAGGGTTTGTAGATCTGGAAAAAGCATACGACAATGTAAAATGTAAAAAAATGTTCGAAATACTCAAAAAGATTGGAATGAGTTTTAGTGATAGACGAATAGTACATTGCTTATACAAAAAGCAAACAGCAGTAATAGAATTAGGGCAGGAACGTAGAGAAGTAATCATTAGGAAAGGGGTGAGACAGGGATGTGCCTTATTCTCATTAATTTTTAACTTGTACATAGAAGAGGCAATGAAGAAAAAGGTAGAACCCTTTGAAATTTGGTGCTACAGACGTATGATAAAGATACCATGAACAGACAAAGTTAAGAACAAAGAGGTACTAGAAATGGTAGGGGAAGAAAGAACTATGTAGAAAACAGTAAAAAATAGGAGAGATAGGATGATAGGCCACATACTAAGATATGAGGAAATAGTGCAGAGATAGGAAAAAAGAGAAGTAGAGGTAGACCTAGGTTAGACTACTGCACACAGATAGTGAAATATGTAGGCTACGAGAATTTCAGGGACATGTGTAGGCTGGCTCAGAATAGAAATCAATGGAGATACGCTTCCAACCAGTAGCAAGATGAAAAAACTAATGACAAAAATAATAACTGTACTTAAACATGGTGATTATTATAAACAACTACAGATATTGGTTTTGCAATACTCTCAGCTAATGTTAATTGTGCTGTGCGAAAGGGTTTACTGGAAAACTATTAATACGGCAAATGTCTAAGTGTTGGAGGATCCTTGGCAACCGCAGGCTGCTTAACCCCCCTCACATACCACTGAATTTCGGTGAAATAGGGCATATAATTAGAAAACAATAGAAGGAAATCGAGCTGAATATAGGCTGTGGCGGCTCCGTGGCGTAGTGGTATGTGTGTGACTACTACGCTCAAGGTCCCGGGTTCGAATCCCGACACGGTCCGCTTGAAAAATGTTAGCCGAGCAATTTTCACAAAAATACACCCTCGTTCGGATGAAAGGTAAAATGGAGGTCCCGTGTGTGAGTGTTGTCACGCACGTTAAAGATCCCTACCTTGCTTGGAACAGCAAGGGTTCGGCAAAATTCCAAATTTTCCAGGTAAAAAAAAAATCCCTTTCTGGCCAATGTAGTACCTCGGGTGGAGCATTGGAAAATCAATTGTAGTGTATATAAGCTGTTGAGAGAATTGCAGGGAACGGTGTAGAATAGCTCAGAACATAAATAAGCAGAGGTACAAGCCCGACCAGTTTCAAGATTTAAAACCCAATGACGAAAAAATAAGTGCTCTTTAATCTGATGATTATTATAAACAACTACAGGTGTTGGTTGTGAAATATTTTCAACTAAAGTTGATTATGCGAAAGGATAAATTGAAAAACTATTAATATGACAAAGGTTCAGGTGCTGGATGAAACTTGACAGCCAAAGGCTGCTTACCCCTTTTCACATACCACTGAATATCGGAGAAATAGGGTATATATCTGTAAAACAAAAGAAGGTGACCGACCTGCATCAAACAAGAAAGAACAGCAACTATGTTCAAAGACAACGATTATAGATACAAGAAGAAAACTGTTCAAGGCATAGTGTGGAGCACAACACAGTACATCTATGAAATAGGGGCAGTAGGAAAAGCAGACAGAAGGAGATAGAAGCCTTCTGGAATGTTGTGCTTCAGATGTATGAGGATGGTAGCATGAACAGACAAAGTTAATAATAAATAGGTTGTAGCAATACTAGAGGCATAAAGATATGTGTGGAAATTGAAAAAATAAGAGAAATAGAAGGACAGGATAAGTTCTAAGGTATTTCTAGGGAATAGTAGGGGATATACTACAAGTAGAGATAGGAAAAGAGAGGTAGAGGTAGACCGAGATCAGACTTTCGCACACAGACAGTGCAAATTTCAAGGAAATATGTAGGTTAGTTCAGACTAGGAAACAATGAGGGTACGCGTCCAACAAGTTCTAGGACTGAAGACGAAATAATCATTATGATGATATTCTGGTACTAGAGGTATTAATATTGTAACGAAAACCATCTAAGCATTATAATTTACTATCAAAGCACTGTTTTAATTCATATAGATTTCTGCAATAATTTATATCATATACAGCTATATATTTTAACGCTGTGTTTAAACTCAAAAACTAGTGTTACTATCAAAGCTTGAATTGAAAATAAGTGGTGCTTATGAACTGCAGTTTACTCACTGTTTAATAATTCTGAACTATTTTCAGAACGTACTAGAGTTATGCAAATAGCATGTAAAAGGTTCCTATTGTAAGTTTAATAAAGATCTTAAATGCAACCTCTTGCAAACTTTCTCTCTGAATATGCACCCACAGGGTGGCCATGAATTATCCTTTGTGTACAGATGAGTCGTTTTCGTTCAGCTGTATTATTCCGGCCAAGGGAAAACTAACTAACATTTTGTTAGACTGTCTCCCCCTTATAGTTGTTCTGCTCCAGAATACTATAATTCGGACGTTGAAAGCTCCTGTGGTGGTAAGAACAGCCGCAAACGTGTTTGCAATTCCCGTTTTGACGGAAGTAGCAATGAACACTCTTCATAACAGGCGCCGTACCATTTAAATTGTAACTGTTATATGGCGGTAAATTTCGATAGCTACTGATGGTAGAGAGAAGTGGACATGGTCTTTAAAATCAGCAAGCTTGGCGACTGAATTAACTGTTTATGAGCACCCACAAAATTTGTGCCACAATCACTATAGAAGTGATCACAACGGCCACACCTGGCAATAAATCAGCGCAGTGCCGCTAGAAAGGCGTCCGTGGACAAATCAGATACTACTTCAAGGTGCAGCGCCTTGGTAGCCAAATATGATTTTATAACATTGGCGCCCCGTAGTCGACACATGGTATTAAAAAAAGAACCAGCGAAGTCGACGCCCGAACATAAAAAAGGTTTGACTTGAGTAACTCGACCTGAAGGCAGGTTGTCCATAGGAGGTTGCAATGCGACCGGATTGGTCTTCCTCCAGCACGTTAGACAGTGACTCAAAATCCGACGGATAGATTGCCTTCCAAGAATAATCCAGAAGTGTGGACAGACAAAGTTAAGCACGAAGAGGTACTAAAAATTGTAAGGGAAGAAAGAAATGCGTGGAAAACAGTAAAAAATTGGAGATATAGGATGATAGGCCACATACTACGGCATAAGGCCATAGTGCGGAATATATTATTAGCAGAGATAGGAAAAAGAAAAGTAGAGGTAGACCTATGTTAGACTATTGCACACGGATAGTGAAAGATGTAGGATGTGGGAATTTCATGGAAATGTGTAGACTAGCTCAGCATTGAAATCGATGGAGGTACGCAACCAACCACTCTCAAAATGGAAAACTAATGACGAAAACAATAAATGTACTTAACATGATGATTATTATATATAACTACAGGTATTGGTCTTACAATATTCTCAACTAATGTTAATTGTACTGCAAAAATATTAATTAGGCAAATGTTTATACGTTGGGGTATCCTTGGCAGTCACAGGCGGCTTAACCCCCATCACATACCCTACATTTGATTTTTCCAATGCTCCACGCGAAAGTACTACATTTGTTACGTTTTTTTTTCGAGGCAGCCACGGTGGGCGCCAAATTTATGTCACGTTAATCGTGGCAGTCACGTTGGGCGCCAAATTTATGTTACGTTATTCGTGGCAGCCACGTTGTTTGGGCGCCAAAGTTATGCTACGTTGGTTCGTAGCCGTGCGTAACACCTAGAAAATCAGAGAAATGACCGGGCTCAATAGGAAATTAGGGGGGGTTGTAGAAAGCAGACTGATATATAATGTATGCGGCGGTAAGGAGTTAGTGACAATACCTGCAAGAAAATTAGTTAAGCAAACCTGAAATAAAGAAAAAGAATAAACATAGCAGCAATGAAAAGTCTAAGTTATTCAGTACTTTGTAGAATGTAAATAAAACTGTTTAGATATACTATATAATATAATCACGATAAAAGCATTACAAAAATTTTTTATCACAAAGTGAGGTAATATTGGGGAGTAGCAGAAACGTTTCCTCACACACCAATTAAACATAAATCAGACAAAATGTTAAAAAAAAAATAAATAGGTAAGACACAATTGATATGAGTAATTCAGTAGTATTGATCTTTCTTTCTTTCTTTCTTTTTTTTTTCTTATGTTTTAAAATATCATGCAAGTCTTTTGTAAAAGGTATCAGAACGACAAAGATATGGTAAAGCAACGGATAGATATTTAAAGTAATAACAAATAGGAAATAGTTCAACTTACAAAAGTCCTTCAGCAACGTTTCCTTGCAACGGAAGTGTGAGATTCACGATGTCCTACGCTAACGAAGTACCTCACCCTTGACTGTGAGGGTGTTGATGGAATTTCTTACACTTTACACTAATCACACCTACGTATTTCACTAGTGTTAGCAGCAGACATTATCATGCTGATGGAACTATGTAGCATTGATAAATTTCTTGTTAATTCCATTTCCTGAGACAATAATTTCGAAATATTTTGTAACACAAATCGAAAAAAAAAAAATGGTAATAAAAATTTAGAATCACGGGCCTTCAAAGCACGATGTACTGCATTAAACTAACAGTAACGTGAGGTGTTTTATTTGCTACCTATGGTAACAAAGAAAAATCTAATGCTTTGGAATAACGAAATTCGCGCAAACAATGATCTATTTTAGATTCTCTGTGGTTAGAAAATTCAGAAACTACAGTATCAACTGTCTTTACACGTGAATGAGATACATGTTTATAAGAAGCAACCTTTTTTTCTACTAAACCTGCTACAACTGTATCATCATTGTTTCTTTTTAGAAACACTCAAGTTTAAAACTGTATTTGGATAATCCAAAGTATGCACTACTCTGATAAAAAAAGGACTACGAAAACTAGATCGCACACACAGTTCAAATATAAAAAGACAAATCAACAAAAAAAACCAATTAGTAAAGCAACGCGTATCACTAACACCGTCCGTCAATGACCTTAACCGCACTTGTGGTCAATCAAACACGTTCGCCTATAAAGCATACTTCCTTCAAAAAGGAATTAAAACTACACACTGCTACAGTTAAAATACAACTTTTACCTCACAAGAAAAACAACTAAAATCGTGCCGTGCTCGTTCATGAACAATACGAAGATTAATACCGCATTAATTTTCACTATTGTCAAAGCAAAGAGGAAACAGTATTTTTAACGTAATTAATATATAGGAACCAAGAACAAACTACGACTGTCTATCTGTTTATATCAATTCGTCGTTATTACAACCGCTTATCGTCTCTTATCTAGACTTGTATATCCACATAAGGAACAAAATTTATATTTACGTCAAGACAAGAACGATGCAATCTATAATTATAATACGATGCATTCGCCTAAGGAGTTAATAAATATCAAATATAAAAATAGTAATTTGTAGAAATGTATTTATGAATTGAGGATAGCGTAAAATGTTCAATTACAAAAATGCCCGGTACACATTGGCAAGGAAGCGAGTTTTTTTATCTAGAAATTTTGAATTTTGCTCTTGCTGTTCCAAGTAAGGTAGGGATCATTAACGTGCGTGATAACACTCACACACGAGACCTCCATTTTACCTCTCATCCGAACGAGAGTGTAATTTTCTGAAAAATGCTCGCCTAACATTTTTCAAGCAGACCGTGTCGGGATTTGAACCCGGGACCTTGGGCGTAGTAGTCACGCACATGCCAACTACGCCACGAAGCCGCCCCCCTACACATACCTTACATGTGATTTTCCAATGCTCCACCCGAAGTTACTACATTGGCCAGGAAGCGAGTTTTTTAATGAAAGATTTTGAATTTTGCCGAACCCTTGCTGTTCCAAGCAAGGTAGAGATCTTTAACGTGCGTGACAGCACTTACACGCGGACCTTTATTTTACCTCTCCTCTGAACGAGGGCGTATTTTTGTGAAAAATGCTCGCCCAACATTTTTTAAGCGGACCGTGTCGGGATTCGATCGCGGAACCTTGGGCGTAGTAGTCGCACACATACCAACTACGCCACGGAGCCGTCCCTTTCCACATACCTTACATGTGATTTTCCAATGCTCCACCCGAAAGTATTACATTGGCCAGGATATGATTTTTGTACCTGGAAAATTTTGAATTTTGCCGAACCCTTGCTGTTCCAAGCAAGGTAGGGATCTTTAACGTGCGTGACAACACTCACACACGGGACCTCCATTTTACCTCTCATCCGAATGAGGGCGTATTTTTTTGAAAAATGCTCGCCCAACATTTTTCAAGCGGACCGTGTCGGGATTCGAACCCGGCACCTTGGGCGTAGTAGTCACACGCATACCAACTAAGCAATGGGGCAGCTCCCCTCACATACCTTACATGTGATTTTCTAATGCTCCACCCGAAGGTACTACACTGGCCAGGAAGCGAGTTTTTTTACCTGGAAAATTTGGAATTTTGCCGAACCCTTGCTGTTCCAAGCAAGGTAGAGATCATTAACGTACATGACAACACTCACATACGGGACCTACATTTTACCTCTCATTCGAACGAGGACGTATTTTTGTAAAAAATGCTCGCCTAACATTTTTCAAGTGGACCGTATCGGAATACAAACCCGCGCTCCTTCACATACCATTCATTTACATTTCCAATGCTCCACCTGTAGGTACTACATTGGCCAGGAAGCGAGTTTTTTGTTGCCTGGAAATTTAGAATTTTGCCGAACCCTTGCCGTTCCAGGCAAGGAACGTGCGTGACAACACTCACACACGGGACCTTCATTTAACCTCTCATCCGAACGAGGGCGTAATTTTTGTGAAAAATGCTCACCTACCATTTTTCAAGCAGTCGGCCGTGTCGGGATATGAACCCGGGACCTTGGGATCCGTAGTCTTACGCTTACTACATTGATCCACGGCGACGCCCTACCCCTTCACACACCACTGAATCTCGATGAAATGGGGCATATAATTAGAAAACAATAGAAGAGGAACCGAGCTGTATATAGGCTGCTGTGGGAATTTCAGGGAACTGTGTAGGTTAGTTCGGAATAGGAAACAATGGAGGTACGCGTCTAACCAGTTCCAGGACTCAAGACCTAATGGCGATGATATTTCTACACGAGAATACTATCTGTTTTGGATTTTATAGTAAGTAAAGGCATTGCAACTACTAAGAGTTGTGCTGTTCGTTCTGCACTAACTGCTAACAATGGAGTAGTCGAGAAAGACTTCCGGGTAGGAAAAAAAATTCTCAACACCAACCTTGATGTCGTGGTTAAAAGAGAAAGACGGAATTATGAGAAATTGTTTTATAATTATGTGACAAGATATTATTCTTGTATCTTGGTACTTGTATATGCTTTACAAAGCACAAACAAGCACACCTGATTGTGCTTCCGCAACGTTTACGATACAAAATGTAGAAAACAAACTCTTTCTTAGCTTATCTTTTTTTTTACAATTTTTCCAAAATACCTGTTTTGCATTTTGTACCAGTAATTCTTACTTTCTTATTTCATAATTTAAAATGAAAATCCAAAGCCTCGCATTTCCTAGGAAGCAAAGAAACAACAATAAACAATTCTTTTCTATCCTATGGGAACCTTTTAAACTTGCGTATGTTGTAACGGTTTCCTGTAGTAAATTGAGCGACGTGAACATCTGCCCCTCAATAATAGTGCACCTATACCGGTATTGTTCAAACAGCATGTGCTTTGCTTTATAAACGGGGGTCGGAATCTTTTAAAGTTCAGTAGGAATTCACCAAATATTTATTGATTGATAACCAAATATTTGTAATTTACATATTTTTTTTAATTTTTAGGAAGTCGTTCAATTAGTGAACTGATAAAAAGTAAGAGGAAAGCCGTTCTTCTTTAATGAATTCGTGTTTTAAAACCTCACAAAAGGTGTCTTTGAAATCTTACCGCATTAAGCTCGCACCTTAAGAAGGCAAGGGAATTTCTTGAAAGACGTTTAACTTAGGGAGGGTAAATCAAAAAGCAGATGTTAAATCTATTGTGATGATTTCAACGTCTTTTGCCTTTAAGACGTTACGACCTCTTCTTGCAAAAACCGTTGGCGTTGATTTGAAGGAAGCTTTAACTTTAGGTTTATCATAACCGGGTTTTCTCGTGTTATGCTAAACCTGAAACAAGTATATCGCAAAAGATGCGAAATGCAGGTGTTTAAAAGCACTTTTTAAATGCGGGTTTGAACTCTATATAGGTTAGAAGTCGTAAGAAAAGTAGTGTTTGTGTAGGGCTAAATAGGTGTTATAGGATAGTAGAGAATGCATAATTAATGCGACAGCATAGTTTGTGTTTGTTAATTATTTACCTCAACAACTGTTGCTTTCTGGCATATCTAGTTGCGTTATAACAAGGCTGTGATTAGAGGTTTCATTGCCCACTAATAAATTCGCTGTTGCGGTTGTTGTAACTGTCAATAATGCACTGGAAATTATAATTTTATGCTCTTGTCTAGTTGGATGTTGTGGCTATATAAGGCAGTCGCACATCATTACAAACACATACATCTCAGATTAATTTTATATGAATTTCCTTTGACATTCTATTGGTCGCAAGAGAAAAAAAATGCTTTTCTAAATTTCCTCTCTCTTAAAATAATCTGAGCGAAGCGCATAGAGGCGCAAAAAAGGCGCGGATAGAGGTGAAAATTTCCGAACAATAAGTTTGACAGTACACGTATCAAAAATATTAACTAGAATTGTACAACGACGAATGGAAAAACGAACAGAAGAAATACTAGGAGAAGACCAATTTGGGTTTAGGCGAAACAGGGGAACACGGGAGGCTATTTTAGCTTTGTGAGTGATATTGGAGAAAACAATAGAAAAGGGAGAAAGTGTGTATATAGGGTATATAGATCTGGAAAAAGCATTCGACAATGTAAAATGGAAAAAAATGTTCGAAATACTCAAAAAAATTGTAAAGTTATAAGAGAGAAGTAAACATTAGGAAAGGGGTGAGACAGGGATGTGCCCTATCCCCATTAATTTTTAACTTGTACATTGAAGAGACAATGAATACTACCAAATGCATGAAGACAATTGGAATTACTATACAGGGACAAAAAATTGATATGCTTAGATTTGCAAATGATATAGCGGTATTAGCATCTAGCAAGGAAGAGTTGGAAGCTGCTCTTAATGAAATGGAAACGGTTCTTACAGAGAGATACGGTATGAAATTAACAAAACTAAACCTAAAGTATAATAGTATGCAAAGGAGAGGAAAATAAATCAAAAACAAGAATACAAATATGTAACTTTCAAGAGATTAAGGATTTCTGCTACCAAGGAAGCCAAATAACGCAAGATGGGAATAACCCAAAAGATATAAAAGTAGCACGTGCTCGTACTACATTTAACAAGAAAAAGCAACTATTGTGTTCAAAGACATCAAACATAGAAACAAGGAAAAGATTGCTTAAAACTTATGTGTGAAGCACAGCACTGTACGGCTGTGAAGTCTGGACAGTAGGAGAAGCAGACAAGAAAAAGGTAGAAGCCTTTGAAATGTGGTGCCACAGACGTATGATGAAGGTATCACGGACAGACAAAGTTAAGAACGAAGAGGCACTAAAAATGGTAGAGGAAAAAGGAAATATGTGGAAAACGGTAAAAAAATAGGAAAGATAGGATGATAGGCCACATACTACGGCATGAAGGAATAGTGCGGAATATACTAGAAGCAGAGATAGGAAAAAAGAGAAGAAGAGGTAGACCTAGGTTAGACTACTGCACACAGATAGTGAAAAATATAGGCTGTAAGAGTTTCAGGAAAATGTGTAAGCTAGCTCAGAATAGAAATCAATGGAGGTATGCATCCAACCAGTCCCAAGATGGATAAATTAATGACGAAGAAAGTAACTGCACTTAAACATGATATTTATTATAAGCAACTAAGTATTGGGTGGACAATATTCTCGAATAATGGTAATTGCGTAAAAGCATTTACTGGAAAACTATTATTTCGGCAAATGTTTAAGTGTTGGGGGATCTTGGCAGCCATAGGCTGCTTAACCCCCCTCACTGAATCTCGGTGAAATAGGACATAATATTAGAAAACAATAGAAGGGGAACCAACCTGTGTACAAGTTGTGTGAGAATTTCAAGGAACTGTGTAGGCTAGCTCAGAATATAAATAAGTGCAGGTACGTGTCCAACCAGCTTTGAGACGGAAAACCTAATGACGAAAAAATAAGCGCAGATAAATTTAATGATTATTATAAATAACTACAGGTGTTGGTTGTGAAATATCTGCAACTAATGTTGACAGTGCCAAAGGATATATTGGAAAAAATATTAAATCGGCAAATGTGCAAGTGCAGGGGGAACTAGGAAACCACAGGCTGCTTACCCCCCTTCACAACCACTGAATGTCGGAGAAATAGGGTATATAATTGTAAAACAATAGAAGGAGACTGAACTGTATCTAACAAGAAAAAACAGCGCCTATGATGAAAGACAACAAACGTTGAAAGAAGAAGAAAATTGTTGAACGCATATGTGTGAAGCACAACACAGTATGCCTATGAATACGGGCAGTAGGAAAAGCAGACAGAGAAACTGTAGCAGCCTTTTGGAATGTTGTGTTTTAGATGTATGAGGACTATAGCATGGACAGACGAAATTAATCACCAATAGGTTATATAAATAGTAGGGGAACAAGGATATTTGTGGCAAAAAATAAGAGAAATAGAAGAGCAGAATACGTTCTAATGCGTTTTTGTGAAATAGTATGGGATATATTACAAGCAGAGATAGAAAAAGGGGGGTAGATGTAGACCTAGATCATATAGTGATAGATACAGACTGTGCAAATTTCAAGGAAATGTGTAGGTTAGTTCAGAATAGGGAACAATGATGGTACGCGTCAAACCGTTTCAGGACTGAATACCTAATGATGATTGTCTATTTATGTATAATCTGGCGGTACAATATACACGTTCACATAACACAAATTTATATTCATTATAAGACTTTCAAAACGTAATGACCAACTAACTATACACGAGATTATTTAAATACGACATATTGATATAGACTAACTTTGTAGTTCATCAGCGGTCTTATATATACCCTGAATTAAAAAGATGACCCTTACTCCGGTATATGCTAGAAAGTTCGAAGCTTCTGTAAAATATACATTTCTTACGGCGCTTGTGTGTTCGACGGGTTGCCTAATAGTACCTCGTAACACTGCCCTTCTTTAAAACCGTTACGTCTCGTAACTGTAAATATATTTTGACGCCAATTCGATAACTGATGACGGTATCGGCAGCTATCTATCTATCTATCTATCTATCTATCTATCTATTTATCTATCTATCTATCTATCTATCTATCTATCTATCTATCTATCTATCTATCTATCTATCTATCTATCTGTCTATCTATCTAGCTATCTATCTATCTTTTGTTGCATCCACCACGTCGTTGGAAATAACAGTCAACACTATTTTCTTGGTCTTAGTAGGAACCGGTTGATAGCAACAAACAAGGACTTGGACGTTGGTTCCCTGGAAAATTACTTCTAGCATATTTCGGACTATTCTCCAATCTAAGCGATCCAGTCACAACCTAGCTTGGGCACCGCTAGTCTCGTTACTCCATTTGCCATCATCTGAGCCTTAAGATTTAGCAAAACCTCCCATAGATGTCCATAACTAGGTCTCTGCCGTGAAGAACTTTGGGTGACCAGATAGTAAACACAACGATTTCTATCCTGAAAAACCAAAGCTTTTCTACAGTTGGCTGCTGTTGTACTAATTCATCCACACATCCAAACTTTTTCTTAAAAACAATAGCTATCCCTCTTGACATTTACGGATCTTGAGCTACGCAATGTGCAAGGGAATACTCTTCTGGTGCTCTAAACAGATCTTGCTGTTTTTTAACAACAACGCCAAATCTCGCCTTAGCGGAACTACCATAAGCCGCCATGAAACTCTCAAAATCTACATTTGGCTCACGATTAATAACTCTTCGAACACCATTCTCATTACTAGAGTCTTCCTGGTTGTTGCCAGCGTAAGATGTTAAATGGTCAAAATGTACTACTTTCGGTTTACCACGGGGAGATTTTCTGATCCGTTACACTACATCATTAATTCTTTTTAACATTTCGTACGGGCCTTCCCATTGTCTTTGTAATTTTAGCAACAATCCACGCTTTCTTTGCGGATTGTATAACCACACTAAATTTCCAGATTGGTAACCACCTACTTGTGCTCTCGTGTCATATTGTGATTTCATTCGATCGCTTGCTGCCTGGATATTTTTTCGGACGTGTTCGTGAATGCTATTTGGTCTTTCACGAAGCTTACTAACGTAATCTTCACCTGTGATCTCTTCTTCAGGTTTAAATCTAAACTGAAAATCACATGGTAGCCGCAATTCACGTCCTAACATTACGCCAGCGGGCGAGTGTCCTGTGCTGTCATGTACCGAAGATCGGTACACCAGTAGGAACAAATGTAAATATTGGTCCCAGTCTCGTTGATGTTTAGAGACAACTTTGGCTAGGTACTTTCCTAACGTCCTGTTCATTTTTTTAACCATTTCATCCGATTGAGAATGAAGTGGCGCGGTTCTAGTTTTCTTGATTCCAAGATGTTTACAGACGTTCTGAAACAACGCTGATTCGAAATTCCGACCTTGATCGGAGTGTAATTCCAACGGAACTCCAAAGCGACAAAACAACTCGCTCACTAGTACATCTGCAACCGTGTCGGCTTCTTGGTTAGGTATAGCATACGCCTCCTGCCATTTGGTAAAATAATCCGTTGCAATCAAGATGTATTTATTTCCTTTCTCTGATTCAGGAATCAATAGCCACCCTCTCAAAAGGATTCCCCCACGTTATACTGTCTCATTGGGGTCGTTTTGTAACCGGCCATTTCAAGCTGCACACAACTCACATTTTCGGCACCTCTCCTTCACATCTTCTTTGCAGTTCACCCAATAGAATCTTTCTCTCACACTGTCGAGAGTTCCTTCACGCCAAAGTGCCCTCCGGAAATACCATCGTGCAAGTGCTACAATACTTCTGACACTCTGCCTCTTGGCACTATTACTTGAAGTCGTCTCTCAGTAGCATCCTCACATTCTAAGCGTCGTTTCAAGATTCTATTTTCAATCACAAACGAGTCCCACTGTACCCAGTATGTCTTCAGGCTCCTACTTGAAATACTAATTTCTTCCCAAGCTGGTCGTTGTCCTCTACCTTTCCACTCTATAATACTAATACGTCCCAATTCGGCGCCATACCCCTGGTCTTCTCGTATTCTTTCGGGTTGCCAATTACCATCAGAGTTACCGTCATTCTATGGATGACACGATGTTCTGTGTCAAAGTCATATTCCTGCTGCCGTTCTATCCACCTTGCAACTTGCCCTTCAGGATTTCGAAACTGCAGTAACCATTTTAGTGCAGCATGGTCTGTTCTTAACAGGAATTTACAGCTGTATAAGTACTTATAAAAGTGCTCTACGGATTTGACGACGTCCAACAGCTCCCTTTTCGTCACACAATAGTTCCTTTCTGGCCGTGACAAGACCTTGCTAAAATTCCCCAATAACTTTTTTTGTCTGTCCTACACTTGTGAAAGAACGCTTCCTGTAGCTGTGTTAGTGGTATCGGTATCCAACACAAGTTTCCCCTCCATCCGTGGATAACTCAGAATTGGTTCTGTAACTAGTAGCCGTTTCAGTTATTCAAATGCGCTGTGGCAGTCGTCATTCCAATTATATTCTTGTCTATCTTCGGTTAATTTCGTCAACGGTTTGGCAATGTTTGCAAACCCTAATATACAACGTCGGTAATATGTACACAATCCTAGAAAACAGCGTAGTTGGTGTATATCTGCAGGTGTAGACCACTCTTGTACCGTTTTTATCTTTTCAGGGTCGGCTCTTATTCTGGTTTCCGAAACGACATGTCCTAGGTATTTCACCTCTTTTCCAAATAAGTGACATTTCTTAGTACTCAAGGCACGTCGTCTAGGTACACCAAACATGTTTTCCAGCACAGATCACGCAGTATCGACTCAAAAGTAGCAGGGGCATTGCATAATCCAAAGGGCATGACCTTGAACTGCCATAATCCAGTTCCAATTGTAAACGCAGTTTTCTCTTTATGGTTTGGCTCCAAGCCTACCTGCTAGTATCCGTTTTTCAAGTCCAAGGTCGAAAACTATTTAGATCCGAATAGAGTATCCAAGGTGTCATCAATTCTGGGCAAAGAATAGCTGTCTTTGTGACATTGTTCAGCCGCCGGTAGTCCACGCAAAATCTAGTCAGCCCATCCTTTTTCTTGACAAACACTACCGGGGATGCCCATGGAATATCCGAGGGCTCAATCACTTCCTGTTTTTCCATATCTGTGATAATTTGTGTTCCTTACGTTTTGCCAAAGGAAGCCGCCTAGGATGTTGTCGTATCGGTTACGCATCTCCAGTATTGATTTTGTGTTACACAACATTCGTTCTTCCTTTCTCACCATTATCCAGTGCAAATACACCTCGATATCGTCCGATCAGTTCTTTTACCTTGCCCAGATGGTCGCTGTTTAATCCTTGACACGACGGTATCAACATGTCCAGCAATTTCTGTGAGTAACCGTTAGCTGGTTTATCTTTTGTGTTTTCCACAAAACGTTTAATATGGTATACTGGAATGCAACTTCCCACAATCATGTCTTTCTTCAGGGCCACCGTATGCGGATTAATGTTTAGCACCCTTACTGGTATCATATTTTGAAACCTTACCAGTGTTCTTCCAATCAGTAATCCCTTCTGACCCATTCCCGATTCAGTTGCTATCATCATGCATACTTGTCCTTTCCGGAGCGTACCATCCGGGCGTCCCATAACGATCATTTCCGCCTTTTCGGGTATTTTCATATCACAAATCATTTGAACTTGCATGGTCTGGTTACTCGTCCCTTGAAATAGAATCTCATCATCATCTATCCGAAGCACATTTTCTTTCATGTTCACATTAAATCCATATTCTCTCTCACTTCTGTAATTTCAGCTGCCAACACTCGATGATTAATTAGTTTGGCTTCAATTCCCAACGTTACGGCAGTCTCTTCGTGAGTAGAAATTTTCTCACCACATGCCGTTCGAAAACATACCAATACAGGTAGCACTTTTCCACGGCCAACCAAATCTGGTCTCACAATATCTCCTATATCCACGAGTAATCGGACAACCCTACCATTAATTCTACTATCTATATAAATACAGTCCAGACTTGCCATCGACAATGCAGCACGAATTATTATCTCTGGGGCACTACGTTGTGCTGCCGACGTTTGCCTTTTTACATCGACCTGCTTTAGCTCAACCGGTTGTTTTTTTGGTTGAGTACAGTGTCTATGTATATGACCAAGTTCACCGCAGCTCCAGCATCGCAGACCCCATCTCCGCGGTCGTCTTCTTTCCAGCCTTTCCGCCTTTTGCTTTTCAAACACATGGTTGATTATTTCTTGTATGCTGTTCTGCAATTGACCAGGTTTTTCTAAGGCAGACCAAAGTTTGTGACTCATCCTGTGTGATGTCTGCTTAGCTGCTTCAAATTCAAGCGTATGAGCCAGTGCGTCATCTAACATTTTTGGCCGTGCTAATTTTAGCACTTGCTGTATTTCGCTGTCTTTAACGCTATCCACAAATGTTTGAACAGCCAGTTGTTCGAGGTATTGGTGCCGTTGAGTATGCCAATCTAACTAATCTGGCAGTGTCAGCTTCGAATTCTTGCAGGTTTTCATTTGTCTTTTGCGAGCGGTTCTTAACTTGTGCATGGTAAACCTGATGAAGGTGAGCGTCTCCATATCTCATTTCAAGCTTCGATGTTAAGAGGTCGTAATTATTCTGCTGGTGATCGGGAATCGTTTGTAAGATGTTAAGAGATTCCCCTCGTAGGGCCACTATTAAGGAGATAGCCTTCTCTTTGTTGCACCAACCGTTGGTATTGCAGCAGCTTCAAATTGTTTCAATTATGTGGGCTAAAGTGTTTTACCATCGAATGTGGGTGGTTTCACTTTAAATTTTGACAGTATTGACTCGCTTCCTTCCATGCTTCTTATTTCTTAGATGTTCTGATTTACAACTTGGTTTACTAATTCAAGTGGCCGCGTTGTTAGTGAAATCAATTGTTCTTGCAGCCTCATCACATCTTCTTCTGTTTTTACCAATTTACTGTTTAATTTTTGCTCAACTGTTTTTACCTGTTCAGTTAAATCTTCTTTCAATGTAATGGAGCTTTCCATTAATCTTTGTTTTAACGTGGCTGTACTTTCATTCAACTTTTCTTTCATTTTCGCAGCATTTTCACTTAAGTTTTCCATTTTCTAAGCATTTTCACTAAACTTTTCTTCTTTTTGCAACATTTTCACTTAACTTTTCTTCCATTTACTCAGCATTTTTACTAAGTGTCACTTCCATACCGTATTTAAACTCTTTAAGGGTCGATTCCAGTTCAACTGACCTCACTAAGTTTTCACTGAGTGTCATTTCTAGTTTAGCCAATCTCTCTTCCATTTTTCCGGCATTTTCACCTAACCTTTCCATTTTCTCAGCGTTTTTACTTAGCTTTTCTTCCATACCGTATTTAAAATCTTTAAGGAAATTCATTAAAGTTTCTGCGTCTATTTTACTTTGGCTTCTTGTAACTGGCATATACAAACTACTCAAATGTTCTTCGACTTGTGTTTTTTTTCATTTGATACACCCAACACAGCCTAACACTATTGTAGCGGGCTACTATTAACGCGTTTCACCAATTTAAAACAAGTAATAACAAAAGTCTTTATTATTCACTATTCACAAGTTCAATTAACAATATATGCCTTATTTATAGATGTTTTCAGTCCAATTAACAATGAAGCACTGTGACACTAATGTTATTTACAAGCACTAATATCTTCTTAAACTATATCCTTAACCGTAAGTCTTCTTAATACACTAAATACTACTATAATTTATTTATTACACTTTTGTCTATTTATGTACAAGCTGGCAGTACAATATACACGTTCACATAACACAAATTTATATTTAATAGAACATTAAAAACGTACTGACCAACTAACTATACACGAGATGATTTATATACAACATATTGATATAAACTAACTCTGTACTTCATCGGCGGTCTTATATATATATATATATATATATATATATATATATATATGCTGTGATTCTCTTCCCGTTTTTGAATAGCCCACGTTATGTGCCAAGAATTGCTGTGATTCTTTTGTCCGTTGAATCTCTTCTGATAATCGCCTCTTGACTCTTTCCTTCCGTCTCGGCTGCTCACCTAGTTAAAACTTTCATCCTCATTCATAAAAAAAACAAACACATTCCTACCACAAACATCAACGTTAACTCTATTTACATTAATATTCACAATACATTAAAATTTCAAAATTAAATTTCAGCATAAATTTCAGCATCATAAAATTTCAAGTTCGAATTGTCATCATTTTAATTTGCATCCAGAATTAGAGTCCTTGTAGGATGCATACTAATTAAGTAAACAATATTTGCAGACCTGAGTCTGAATAAAAGGGAGCATCTCCCACCCCTTTACGTTAATTAAACAGGTTAGTCTAATTGAGCTCAAAGACAGACCCAAATTTTCATCATAATCAAAAACATAAACTTGATAAATACTCCTTTCTACTTATACAAGAAAATTTTACCTTAAGATTCAGAATTTGTTGTTTATACAAATTTACTACTGTCCATCTTTATCAAACAAATTATAAAGATATTCAACACACACCAAAACATCTAAGATCGAACAACAATGCATAAGTTACCTGAAGGTTAATGCACTCGTGGCTCCAATGTACATCGTCCTTGCTAATCCACCATTCCAGCTGGGTTATGTTTACGTCCTCGGATTTCTGGCCGCCTTTAAAATTTTTCTACACCACCATTCGTCTAAAAGGTTTCAGGGCTTCTCAGGAACTCATCTATGTATATCTAAATCTTGTTTTGTGGATCCAATCACGTTTACGAATAACACTTGATTACTAACACTCCCGAAAAATAGCAATGAAATTCGTAATACTTTCACGCTATACTAAAACTGCATACTTCTATTTATTTATTTATCGTTACTAATTTGGATAATTGGTACAGTAATACCCGCAAATATAACTAGACTTTATTACCTTTATCTATCTTCTCTAAGTGCACTAATGCATAATAACTTTTATCGTAGCACGTAATCACCATGTATTCTGCTTGAAGTATCGAATAAAATCAAAAATAAAGAGAGCTAAACTCCTATCAGCACGGGTTTATATAATGGCTCGCTTGCGAGTCGAATTTGTCCCGCGACGGACGATTTTCGGAAATTCGCATTCTATTTTCCCTTCCGATGGCTCGGCACAATGATTCTTCTGAAATTTGCACTCGTCCGAGTTGAAATCTAAGGAATTTCCACACGCCTCGCAACACGTCCGCGAACAACTAATTAATTTTACATAGAATTTCTTATGCCTCCACCTCTCATATTTGCATCTTATTTCAACCTTAATCGCCAATCTAGTCTGTTCGTTCTATCTACAACCTGTGCTCTTGTTTTACATATTTCCCCTCATTTAACTACCAATGCATTCCCTCTCGCTTATCTTTATACCACAAACTTGCTTTCTTACTTGCACTCATATAGCTTAAAGCTTATCGACTATCATATACATCGTTATTTTTGCAGGTACTCTGAGTTCTAATACGCTGAAGGCTTTTACATGACTTCCCCACGTCGTTATAATTTCTCGATAGCTTTAGTACTTGGAAAGATTAAATTAATTAAGTTGAACATTTTACCTCGGCTTCTTTTTATAGAAAGCGTCCAGTGAATAATCTAAACCCCTTATTTTTAACGAAACGAATAAATTTTTATGCTCCATGGTTTTAAAAATGCTTATTATCTAATGAAATTCTACATTACTTCCTTCTACACGTTGATTATGATTATATACAAAACCTACATTCTAATTGAATGATTTAAATCTACACAGTAGGCCTTTATTTAAGCGTATTATTTTCCACTGCTTTAATATACACGGTGTTTAACATTATCTAAACAATATAAACCCTATGTTTAGAAGTAAATGACGAATTTATCCAATATGCCTTTAAATGAAGCGTATTATTACCCAAAGCTTCCTTATACACGGCGATTAAAATTATTTAATGTCGTTAATTAATTTTCTACCCTGGTCTAAATTAGAGTAATATATATATTCTACTGTCTCACCCCCCCCCGTTTTACTTTTATTATTTATTTAAATATAAAATTATTTATACACTACTTTTGTCGTCGCGCCAATTTTTATTATTAAATGAATGACTTCTATATAATGTGCTTTAGCAACGTTTGGTTGGTTATCTAATTAAACTGTTTACTATTATTATGCCTCGACTATATGAACTCTTTATCTCAGGGTGTTCATCTACTTATCGTGGGTTCAGTCGTAAGTAGATGTGCACTGCCCAACCAAACTGCACACTCTTTTGTTTTACTACCTTTATATGAATTTACTACTGTATATGCCAAATTTTACTGATCAACGTAGCTTTGTGCCAAATTAATTAATGTACACAATTTCTGACTTTTTGTTTGACGTTTTATGATATTGCACGGTACTCACCTGAATTATACTTCGCTGATGCCCTTTTTAAATGCTGCTGGCTCACGATCTTAGTCGCCGTATGCGTCTTTACATGGACTCACAATCACTATTGAACTTTCGTATCGCCTCCAGGTGTCTTAGTACAATTTTGATGACCCCAAATCTGAAATGAATAACCCGAATTTTAGAATTTTGACAAACCGTTGTAATTACTTCCCCTGCGCTAATCCTTCCGTGTTCCTTTTTTTCGTTGAATCTTCCCCTGCAATTGCTGCTCTCCTATTTTCCCTCTTCGTGCTCCAATTAATCCGTCCGCCTTTTCGTAATCAATCCAAATCTACCCGCCGTCCTGTTCCAAATCACTCAATGCCCTGCTATAAATTCGATGTCCCACTCGATGTCCTACTGCCTTCAAATCTCTATCCAAATCAATCCCAAATCTATTTATATATTCGTTGCTTCGCCGTCGCTTGTATAACCACTCTATGTCCTTCTGCCTTTAAACCTCTATCCAAATCCAATTAAATATTCGTTGCTTTCCCGTCGCACTATCACCAATCTTTACGCTTCTTTTAACGTCGCTGTTGCTTATTTAACCACCGATGCTTCTTGTACCTCCACTTTAATAAATCAGACTATTTAAATTCAAACACATTTATTTTTTCAAAATATTTAACAACTTTAACGCAGGTTTGCAAAAACACGTCTTTATACAAAATTTTATCGAAAAAGAATCAAGTTTATAAAAATACGTCTTTACATGAATTTAAATTGAAAAAGAATCCTCTTGTTTACTCTCCTAGGCAATAAGTACAACAAAACTAGCTTACTTAATTACATTTCACATAAATAAAAATATCCAATAACAATTTGTCCTTTTTTTGGTGTCACAAATACCTTCACTATTGTCTTTATACACATTCCTAAATTCTATCATTGGTCCTAAACACTTCACAATTCTCCAATTATATATGATACTGCTATTAACTTATAATTTTGAATTTACAAATTCGTCCAAAAGTTGATTCTATTTAAATAAAAAGCCAAAATAATTCACACAAGACCTGGATGCTTGGTTGATAGTAGACATCCGTAGACGCATCCGGTTTTCAGACGGCAAATGTACTTTCAATGGCCTATTACATTTCAACTTAGTATAAAACCTTGAGCACTGTGCATTTTATCAACGTCATCAAGTCAGTTAGTTTACCTTTTGGCACATACGTTTCAAACTAATATGGTAAATACTTTAGCATATGTAAAGTACGGCAAAATATAGTTTTTGAATTACTGGATCTGATATATGAATCATTTTATTTGGCATACACCCCTTTTTAGCACAAATCTACCCTTAGAAGCCTTGTACCTCCCCCTGACATTACAATATATATATATATATATATATATATATATATAATAAAAGACAGGTTATTTGCAGTCCGCAATAAGAAATTGTGTAGAACAATATATAAAATAAGATGTATCTGTAAACAAACTCTATGAAAATAATAGAGTCTATTGACGAATGCAATATATATATATATATATATATATATATATATATATATATATATACACCCTGAATTAAATAGATGACTCATATTCCGGTATATGCTAGTAAGTTTGAGGCTTCTGTAGAATATGCATTGCTTACGGCGCTTGTGTGTTTGGCGGGTTGCCTAATAGTAGCTCGTAACAGTATAATAATCCTGTCGTTCTCTATTGTAAATCCTAGTATAGTTTGAGACCGGAAATCTTTGCTTGTTGAAGCGCACATGTAGGTGACCCGATTTCACAGCACACTGCTATCTAATACACAAGAAAACCCCCATCGATTCGGAGTTTTACACAATCATCAGAATTTCTTGCGTCCAGTCTGTGCCACTCTCGAATGCGACAAAATGTCTCAATTCCTGCCATATACATTTGAAAAATCCATTTCAGTTTCTAACGTCACAAATATGTAAAAATATTAAATCTTTATGATTTATATAAAATTGTTGTGAATGGAAATCTTTATTTTAACTGATTTTAAAATATGAAAAATAAGTAAATACTTGCAAAGTGTTTCATTAAATTTTTTTATAGCCTGTTACACACATGCTCGTGCCTGGTGAGACAAAGCCAGAATAGGTTACCACTCCAATTTGGGAGTGTGAGTGTATTCAAGTTCAAGGGAATAGATGAGGCCAGCCTATGCGATCGGGAACAACATTACACTCAAATTTCCAGTTAAGGCATAAACAATACATTATAGAAAGAAGTATACAAAAGCTAAGGACCCCTCGTTCCACAACGGCGTATTCCAATCACAGATAGTTCTTAGCTTGTCCCTGAAGTAAATCTGCATCGCTAATTTGATTTTTACAGTTGTCCATATTCAAGCAATTCCCTTTCGAAATAAAACTAAACCAACACTTGCTTTTCATAATCAGAGAGGTGCATCAAATCGTAATCTATCCACCGCAGGATGCAGAGAAACCAAGCGCAAGAACAGTTGCTAATTTGAAGTACGCAAAACACTTCTGGTACTTCCAGCTTGTTACGAAGGCTGAGCTGTATTATATAATGGCATTTACATCGATAAAGTGGCAATTACAACGATCACATCTCACATATCGCGTTAACTTAACACACTGGCTTTAAGCTTCACATGTCAGCTTAGTAACTTCATTCCAGATGTACTTTTTATTCTGTTCACTTGCAGTTGAAGCTAATTTTTTACTATACATACTTGAGATATTGTTTTAAAAGATTTTTTTTATTTTCAGGGAGTTCTACTATATCCAGATGGAAAAATATGCACGTCAAGCAGTATCAGAAGGTGTCAAAAATTCTGACGACTTACACGTTGGGGGTGATTCAGAATTGTATCGGGTGCTCAATCTACATTATAATAGAAACAATCACATCGAGGTATGGGGTTCTCAGGTTTGTGACTCTAATTTTAAGGACATCGACAACCTCTTTTTTTGCATGCTGTTTAAGTAATTTAATCGCTTTGTTTGTAAACAGACTATGTATGTACAAAAACATATTGTAACGAAAACTCGACTTGCACAAACAACTTCTTTATTTTTAAACTCAATAACAAGCCTTTTCTACAACTCGTAGTTACATTGAAATTTGCTAAAAACTCTTCCAACGCCTTATTTTCAGCTAATCGCTAATAATACGATTTCTAGCTTTTTTTTAACTACGATGCTCTTCTTAAGCACTACAATTAACTCTCTAAGCACTAATTATTAATTTATATTATTACTCCTCTAATTTATTCAACAGTAATTTATATCACATCTTTCAAAGCTTTAAACTAAAACATATTGTAATCAAAGCTTCACTCAGGGCTCAACTTCAATATGCACGAGGGCAATTTTATACATATTCAAAACTTCTAGACTATTCTAAGACGTACCAGAAATTATGCAAATAACATTTCGAATGCATCGTTTATAATCTAAATAACTCATAAATGCAAAACTCTTGTACCTGTCAGACAAAACCATCTGAAACATGAGGTACCGCAGAGACCTATCAATCATCTTTTGTGTACAAACACCTCGCTTACATTCCAAAGTCAGAGTCAGACCAGTCGTCGCTACTATATATTCAAGTATTTTCTATTTCGTAATCCAAATAAACTGCATTTATTTACACATCGTTGTTAGTACTAGAGAAGCCAAGTATCCGGAAAAATTGCCTTTTATATTTAAAGAATTAAGATACAAATAATAAAATAAAGCTGTACGTAACTCAACATTTATAATCTTTTTGTTTTAAAGTAAGAGAACGGTTGTCAGTAAGCTCTTGAATGCTTATAATGGGCGCGTTCAGCAGAAAAAAATAGTTGCGCTGCCGCTACCTAGTTCTAGCGTCTTCTGTTGGACACGTTACTAATTGATTTATGAAAACTAGGTTTCTACAAATATAAACAAATAAGTTTCTTTTATCGAAATACATACATATTAAATTTTTTTAAATCATGAATATCGCGCGTTGTGTTGATAATATAAAATTCGTTTTTATATTCATGTGTAACAGTGTTAGGGTATTTCGTGCAGACAAGAAAGAAAGCAGTAAAGTAAGTAACGAAAATCGCCCACACTGAATTCCGCAACAAAAATAGAGAGAAGGGTAGAAAAAAATCCACAAGAATTGGATTTCGGGCTAATTCAAAATATCGTAAAGTGAGATGGGTCAGACAAAAAATAAATTGAAAATCTCAACAAGTATTTTATTTATAAACCGCTAGTTAGACATAATATAAAAGAGAATATTTACAGAGACCAACTCAAACATTTACGTGATGTAAACAAAGGCGTCAATATACATTTAAGCAAATATAGATTATAAAATCTTAGATTTTTCTAATGTCATTTCGAATTCCGTACTGTCAAAGTTTCGTAATCTCACTTAGATTTTCGTAATGTCTCTTCAATTTTCGTAATCTCACTTAGAGTTTCGTAATCTCTTCTTAGATTTTCGTGATCTCACTTAGAGCCAAAAATTATAAACATTTAACCTTAATTAATCAATTAATTTCTACTTACGTTTTTCAGCAAACGACGAAACTTGTCTCATATAATTTTCACTATTATTTATTTAAAATATTTTATAACACCACTTTTCACAAAAATTTGATTATTTAACTTGAATATTTACTCGTCGCGTAGATTCTTGAGTATGAGTGATGTGGCTTGTGCTCGGTTCAAACTAATACTGTCTGCTTATCAAATTCGCGTGTTATTTAGTCTACGCCCCGTCTAAAAATTCATTGGTTATCTGTGCTGTTGTTCATCGTTTACGACCAAACATCGGTTGTTTTGGATATTTTGGGCTTTTACAGGTATATCACTGATAATAACTTGTCGGAACGATTTCTTGATCACGTAGGTGCCAGTGGATTTCTAGTTTGTATTTATTTTAGACCGTCTGTTTTGATGTTACAGGAATTTCTAATTCGCCTTGACACGTAATTTCACTTATGGCTTTTGTTTGTCTAGATAATACTTTGAGATTTGTATTAACTCCATGCGGAAAATCACGTAGACTAAGTGACGTAAATTAACACTTTTCTGTTTACATTTTGCGTTTCCGAAACGTATTTATTTCAAAAGATGCGTTTCTTATCAGAACACTATGCTATCTGTTTTCATTATCGCATGTTTAATGTGAATTGTATTATGATTTTCTAGCTTTTTACTGCATTTAACGCGTATCGATGTACAATTTATGAATACTTTTGGTTTAAGACAAGTTTGATTGCGTGTAGAGTTATTTCTTTTGCTGAATGTGTATTTACTGTTGAATGATATGCTTCCCGGCATTAATTAAAGTCAATTGCGATCCTTATACAGGGTGTTAAATGTTTGCTCTTTGCATAATTTGCAAATTATGTATTTTCCATGCTAAATAAATGTGGTTTTCCAACTCCTAGTACTATTTACATGTATTGTGTAACCATTATGACTCAATATACCCCTAAATAACCCTCTTATTATAGCAATATATATATATATATATATATATATATACTTAATATTTCCAAGTCCAAATATATACAAGAAGAAAATTAGACATGACATATACAGTAATTTGACCTATTCTGTGAAGTGCACTTCTTAGAAGTAAGAACGTAACAGTAAATTTAAATAACGTAACCCTAACTGAAATAAATTCAGTATTAATTAACCTTAATCTAGATCCTAATTTAGTAACTAATTTTTAGCATTTTACAGTATTAATTTAAAAAAAAAACAGTAAAAATGCTTTACGCGAGCTTCGATTTATACCAATTGTGACTCGAATAATAATCGCATAATCACTTGTGCACCGTGCAGTCTGTAAATTTATTATGCAACTACGAGTAAGAAAACTACCGCTGTTTAACAACCAGCAAAAGAGGTATCTATCTTCCACAGCAGCATTAGAAAGAAAACAGAATAACTATACCTTAAAGCAAACTGTCTGCCTCTCTGGCACCATCTTAAAGAATTTGGAACGGGAGCTGGATGAACAAATCTAACTAGACTGTAACATAAGCACACCAAAGCATCTCAGTATCGGGACTCACAACGTTTTCCTTCGGCCAAAGGACATTGTATTGAATAGAATTTTTTCAGAAGCTCAGGCTGTATTTATAAGGATTGACTAACGTGCTTCAAAACAATTCCTGGCATAATGTGTGAAGAATTCTGCAAGCACCACCTGCTAGATAGTTTCCAACCAAGCAGCTGCAAAATATTCCTAGAACAATATCTAATTAACGCAAACAAACAGGCCTCGATATACTATAATAATATCCGCTGAATTTTAATTGTCCTCATCAAAAGGTCTATTTTAAATAATCGGGTAAGTCTGCTACTCTCCATGCAGTAATATGGAGCGAAATGTATAACAGGTTGCCTAACTGCCATAGAAACGACCAAGATTTGTATTGTATCGTTCTACAATACCGTCTGGTATATGTAGTTTTAACAACGCTTATTCACAATCATTCACATCAATCAGTATTGCTCATAATACCGATGATGACTTGATATGGTGACAATTTGACTACTCATAAACCCCAAGCAAGCTGAACAAGTGCAGATAACAAACAGAATATTTCAGTACCATTAGAAGCTTTTATATTTTACGATGTAGCTATTTAGAACGTGTTTTAAAGAAGAAACGATTAAAAGTGGTTTAACGATAAGCAGGTGTTGCACTTATTTCAGCGAACTTTTAAAGCGAAGTTGTTTAACAATAAGCAAATACTTCAGAGAATTTAGAACGTTGTTAACGAAGCAAAATATTATCGAATAAATACTTAAGGGAATTTCTATAGAACGGTTTAAATATTTATTTATTTCAATTGAACTTGTTAAATGACAGCTCGTACGCGCATAAAAACTATAAAGCCGTTTCGATTAGAATTGTTAAGAAGCGTTTATTAAAAAGAAGTAAAACAAAATAATTATGAATTTAAAATTTTTATGAAAGATGCAGAAATAGATCGGTGGCAGGGATTTAACGTAAAAACAGAATAAACGTACCTGAATGCGACGTTTTTAAACAAGTCTGGTAAGTTAGCGTAAAATTTTCCCGCTACAAAAAATGGCGACTGCTTCTAAATATATCTGCAGTAGCATAGGTTTTCAGCACAAATATTGGTAATCGTTTGCAAACTGTAGGCTCTGCTGAACACAACCAAAGACAATACTCAATTGACAATTAAAATTAGGTTATTCTTGGACTTTTAAAATAATACTTACAAATAATAAAAAATAATAGAAATATAAATTATTATGATAATGATAATGCATGAGACACATTAGTTACTTTAGTGAAGCAATTCCAACTTTTCCATTTCATTATCATTAGGTCTTCGCTTCTTGAACTGGTTAGACGCGTATCTCTATTGCTTTCTATTTTGAGCTCACCTACATAATTCCCTGAAATTTGCACAGTCTACATCTTTCACTATCTGTGTGCAATAGTCTAACCTAGGTTTATATCTACCTCTCATTTCTCTACATTCAGTATATCATGCACTACTTCATTGCATCTTAAAACGTGTCCCATCATCGTATCTCTCCTATTTTTTACTGCTTTCTAAATATTTCTTTCCTCCTTCAATATTGCTAAAAACTTTTTCTTGTTAACTTTGTCTGTCCATAATATCTTCATCATACATCTGTCCACATTTCAAAGACTTCTATCTTTTCCCTGTCCGCTTCTTCTACTGTCCAGGTTTCACAATCGTACAGTGCTGTGCTCCACACAATGTTTTAAACAATTTTTTCCTTCTTTCTATGTTTGTTGTCTTTGAACATAGCTACTTTCTTTTGTTAAATGCAGCACGGCCTTATGCTAATCTTGTTTACATCTTTTGCATTTTTCCCTTTCTATGCTTTCTAAAAATATATTCTACTTCACCGATATTCAATGGTAAGTAAGTGTAAGTGTGAAAGAGTAAACGTAAGCGTAAGCGTAAGCGTAAGCGTAAGCGTAAGCGTAAGCGTAAGCGTAAGAATAAACGTAAGTGTAAGCGTAAGCGTAAGCATTAGCATAAGCGTAACCGTAAGTGTGAGCGTAAGCGTAAGTGTAAGTGCAAGTGCAAGTTCAACTGCAAGTGCAAGTATGTAAGTGTGTAAGTGTGAAAGTGAGAGTGTGTATGTGTGAGTGTGTAAGTGTGCAAGTGCGTAAGCGCGTAAGTGTGTAAGTGTAAGTGTGTAAGTATGTGCTTAAGTGTGTACGTGTGTAAGTGTGCAAGTGTGTACGCTGAGGTTTTTAATGATGTTTTAAACTCATTTTGTAGTATTAAATCCAAAGCTGTTAAAAATGATAAAATCTCGACTTTTTGTTCTGCAATATATCCCTCGTTCTTGAAACGTATACTTCAATAATCAATGCATCATTTAAATCTGCTTATTTCCCATCACCTTGGAAACATTTACTTGTTAGACCACAACCTAGAACGATAAAACCATCATACCCTTGAGTACCACTCAATAAGCACCTTCCAACATAACTTAAACCGATAAAATATATAACCCTTACCCAAATGACACAATTGTTGCAAACAAACAAATTGTTTGATCATTTTCAATCAGGGTTTCGTGCAAAAAATAGCACATATACCGCTGTATTGAAAATTGTTGATGATATCCATCTGGCTATAGACCATCAACAATTAACAATCCTCATTTTTTTAGCTTTTATCTCAGCTTTCAATAACGTTAATTTTGATATTGTTTTAGATAATCTCAAATATTTAAATATTTTTCTGGCTATGCAATTTTATTGTTACAATCTTAGTTAACTAAGCGAATGCACCAAGTAGAAGATAATTTTGGGTGTCTTTGTTATATAACAAACCTAGTAGCAGGCGTTCCACTAGGAAGTGTACTTTGTTCTCTTTTATTCAGTTTATATATTCAAGATTTATCTGCTTGTTTGTAGTTTTCTAAATATCATTGTTATGCAACTATACTACTTATTCTACTCAACCGATTTTTTCCATGCGTTTAATAATGTAAATCAGGATCTGCAGAGGATTAAAGAATGGAATATGAGTAATTTTCTTACCATTAATCCCAGTAAATGCCAGGTTATTCTTTTCAGCATACAAGAAATGATAAACAAAGCAACCTTAACTAATTTTCCTTCCTTAAATTTAGGTAGCTCTATTATTGTACTGACTACGTCAGACAAGAACCTTGGTATTATATTAGATTCAATCGTGACGTGAAAAAACAGGTATCAAATATTTGCAGAAAAACGATTATTACTCTTTATGCTCTTAAACGACTAAAACTATTTCTACCTATTAAGCTAAAACAAGCTCTTGCTCTATCTTTGATTTTTCCATGTTTCGACTACTGCAGCTTAATTTATACTAACCTATCAACCAATCTTCAGCCACGATTACAAGCTCAAAAAAGCTTTATCTGTTTTATCTTTGACTTAAAGTATCAAGATGTGGTTATCTTCGTGATATCCACAATTAGCTTAGCTTAAACTAGACATAAGACGTAATCTACACCTAGCAATTCTTGCTTACAATTATTTTTTAACAGTCACCATTTTATCTATATTGTCTATATTCTCCTCTTTTTAACTGTCATTACAGTACACGGCATAATAATATATTAAATATTCCTACCCTTCGCACTCAAACATATCACGCCTCCTTTCTGGTTACTAACTTGATTATCTGAAATTCAATACCATTAGATATTCGAAAATCATCAACGGTTGCCAGATACCGTAACCTCTAACTTGAATATATATTAAGTTATCAAAATTCAGCATAAAAGCCATAATAATGTTTCTACATACTCAACTCGACGTGCGATGTATGTACGTGTGTGAAGGTGTATGTACTATCTGTATGTTGTGTTATGTAAGTAATTAGGTTTAAGTTAGGTCCAATAAGCCCATTACGATGTTTATTGTTTTAGTGTTTATTATTAATTTTTTTGTTCTGTATTTTTATCGTAGATTTTTATTTTTATATCTTCATTGGCAAGTTAGAGGTAGGAAGGGGGCCTTATAATCCTAATCTTGCATGCTTACTAGTATCTGTATAACCTGTAAAATAATAATAAAGTCGCTACAATACAATACAGTACTAGATTAACCGCAAAGTGTTGTTTGAAGATCCATCGCTACATTATAACTTAATATACTATTTACCTTGCGGATAGCAGAATATTGCCTACAAGCTAGAAATTTACAATATATTAAACGAGGCCTACTTTATTCACCATAAGCTATTTTTGAAATTTCATCATATAAATAAATTAAGATATTTTATAATAAATCGTAAAGCAGTTGGTTAGCGATTTTTTAACCATTGCTTTTATGCAAATAAGTTGTTTAAAGTCCATAAAAGAGATGTTAGTAAACCCCAGGGGGTGAGGAAGTAAATTAGACACATTTAATTTTTTGTGTTGTGTTCTAAAAATATTAAGCTGATATTTAGTAAACAAAGAGTTTTAGTATTTCACTTTAAGAAGTCATTTTACGCAAAAACTAAAAATCGGTTTGGAAGAGTTGATAATTAGGTATTGCAGTTTTCAAGCATCGTTGACGTCAAGTTTTGTGATCAACTATAACGCCATTCGTTCATTTATACTATCAGCATACGATAACTCTATATCATATCACCAAATTCTGTCAGTTACTCTACTCTGATCTGCAACTAATAAAAAACACACCTTTGTGCATGAAAGTATTTATAAAAGCAATCTCCTAACCATCATCTATTCCATTAATATTACATTTCTGCGAAATCTGTCAACTGACATTGGGTCTTTCTTAAACCAAAATGCCTCTACCTACATTGAATCAATATGATCATGTTTCGAAAAACCAATAGTACATGCTTCATCTAAATAATTAAATACAGCATACTAACGATCTTAACATATTAATGTTGTTTAATCATCTGTTTAAAACATATTGGAAGCACCAAATTATGCACTTAATGCAAATCCACTTATTATTTCTTTCTATCCGAAGAGAAAGATAGCTTATAAGAACATTTTTAGCCGTTATCATTACTTTTCCATCTGTTAAAATTATAAGAAACTCAGCTAACGTGTCTATCTGTTTTAGAAGATCCATCAATTCGTTATTTCTCCGTTTTGTTGCATTTTATAGGTTTATAGGTTTCTTGTTTTTGAAAAAACGTTTTGATTTCATTTGTCTATTCTTTTAGTTTGTTTTTCATTACTTTTTACGCACTTAGTTTTTGTGTGATCAATTGTAAGCGCCTCATGCCTTTGTTAATAAAATTGGTCCTTGTTTGAAGGAACGCACAGAGTAATTTTAATTGGCATTACATTTGGACTCCGACCGTTCACAGTTAGAATCAGAATGCAGAGTGTTACATAGTGCAGACTTCTAAATCAAGAAGTTGTACTTTTCTGTTTTTAGTGATCAGTAGGTACATGTTTCCGAATATTGAATACGTTTGTGTATGCCAGAAAATTCATGTTCATCTAGGACTTTTGATTTTTGGCCGTTTGAACAGGTTCATCAACTGCAGCAACTTTATAAAGTTGGAACGCATCTAAGTTAGGCAGCCAATAAACCAGAAATTTTGAATCTGTATGTAGCAATTGTTATGGTTGCTGACTTGCATACTTGAGCCAACGATTGTGTATTTGATGCTGGATAATGACTCTGTCCTTGTTTTGTTTGAGTCAAATAGTAATTACTTTAGCGCAGTGCATCTGAAAAGACGACATGAAAGCTCTGTCAATGGACTAAGGTGAACAATGTCGCAACAGACCAACTATAGCACACGATCGTTAAAAGTTAAATCTAGTAACAATAAATTTCTTGTATGTATATATTGTCCAACTGAGAATCACAATACAAAGTTTTACATTTGCCAGAGAGCTTCTTCGAGCCCACTTTAAAATACCTTCAATTTCTATTGATCCAAATTTATAACATGTAAGGAACCTTCCATGGGGGGTGCTATCAAAAAGTACAGCTTCGTATTTTTCTCTGGGAAAACCAAAAGTGGTGGAATATACTCAAATGTTGAGCACATGCAAGAAACAACTGAGGTTACTGCTCTAACTTGGGTCTTATAGTTTGGAGATGCCACCTTATTAGCTTTGTGCAGCACAATACGGAAACCGGATTCACCTTACTGGGATTACCTTTAACTTTGTTTAAAAGAGGGTCATAGAAATCAAAAGATAGTTTAACATTTTCTCTGGCAAATCCTTGATTCGTTTGATTGAAATCTTCTACCTCTAGTTCCTCACAGTAAGTTACGGATATTGCTATATGAGAACAATTACTTCCAGAAGCTACAATATTTTTAGTAATTAGAAAGTCTTAAGTAACTTTTCCTACTGGTTAAGATGTTACTTTTTCTGTTTAGCTGTTAGCCTATACAAACTAGACTTTGTATCTAAGCAACATTTTACTAAGACACCTTCTAACTTGGTACTAAAAAAGCTTTCTCCATATTAACCTATTAATTTTCCTTTTGTGTATGCTTTGTCTTTAAACACATCATACAGCTTGAAGATGAATTCAACCCCATTTCTTAAGCCGTTACTGCAATTAGTAATTTTTGTTTTATTTGGAGTTTACTTTCAATTACATTTGCAGATCGTATCTGACAGTGTCAAGTTTTGGACGTTGTCAGGAAGCAACGTTTACATTCGTGACAATTAAATAAAAATATAAAGGTAGTTGCGCAAGTCAAGTTAATTTTAATACTAGGATATTAAGGACTTTACATTTTAGATGGTTACATTAGGTAACAGATTAATTGTAACGCATTTTTTACCATACCGTTGCTATTTGTTTTGTCAAAGTATCGTTAGACATATCGAAATGTAGATATTTTCCCTCCATATTAGAGAAATGTGCCGTTTATATATATTGTAATGAAAACTCGATTTGCACAAACTACAGTTCTTTATTTTCAAACTTGTTATACAAGCCTTCTCAACAATTTGTAGTTACAATGAAATTTCTGAAAGCTCTCCTAATGCATTATACACTTTCTGAACTAATCGCTAACTGTACAAGTATTATCTTCTTAACACTACTATTACGATATTCTTAATTACTTATTATCAAAGCACAATGATTAATTTCTATTAATTTATATGATCACTAAAATAACTTATATCAACACCAATTTATATCGACAGTACACAGAAACTTATATTACATCTTTTAAAGCTCTAACTAGAGCATTTCGTAATAGAATCTATAAGCTTAACTTTAAAATTCACATTGTGATCAAGCTGCAATTAGAACTACATTGCAACATCTATGACTATAAATTTATACACATTTCAATTGTTCCGGATTAACCTACAACCCAGAATATCCAAATGACGTTTTCTAAATTTTTATTGCAAGCTTTAAATAACTTTTAAATATAAAAACCTTGTACTCGTCAATCAAAATTCATCCGAAAGAGGTAGCGCCACATCGGAAAGCCATCAATCACTTTTTGTGTTTTCAAACCCTTCATTTGCGTTCCAATATAATAATTGTCATCGAAAGCAGACCAATTGACGTTACAATATATATAATTGTTTGATACTTTTTTAAAACCTAATTACTAGTGCAGTATGCACAGCATTTCTAGAGTTAGTGCATAGAAATAAAGTAACACTATAACACTTACCTTTGATAAATTAAAAGTTATTGATATTTTAATAGTTATAAACAAATTGTTAGTCAACATCAGAGCATTATTACTTTTGCAACAAAGACAAGAATTTTTGAAATAATAGAAATTTTGCAATTGAAAAATTAAATAGCGATTTCTACTTGACTTCTTCCTGTACAGAATACATATTTTGTTGTACATTTAGTTTTATTTGCACATTGTTTTTGTTATTTCTACCTACAAGATGTCCTGCTTGAGTCACCTTGCTATTCTAATTTTTACATTTTGTAATTGTGCACTAATTATTTTCTTGTTTTAGGTACCAACATCATTTAGGTTTGTAGTTGAACAAACCCTTCGAGAGTTCTTCAAAGCAATCCAAGAAGGACGAGATCAGGAACAATCATGGAAAAAATCAATCTATAAGATAATTTCCAGGTTGGATGATCCAGTCCCGGAGTATTTTAAGTCTCCAAACTTTTTAGAACAACTCGAATAACTATATTAATAATAATAGAATGTTACCGTATTTATATGGTAATACGTTACAAGATCAACGTAGCGTTCCAATGAATCGGTGACGTGGACTGTCAACAATTTTATTATTTAAACATTTTCTTCTCTTACTGACTGAAATAATTGTGCGTCTGTAAACACATTCTTATGTTACTACATTATTGTTAATAGGTTGGCAGTTACAAATTAGAAAAATACTAATAATAATTGTCTCAGGCTAAAGTTCGCCTTGACGAACAGTGAATTCAAAACTCAGTGATTAATTATAAACAAGTTGGTCATTGAATTAATTATCTAATAGTGTTATTAACGTCAAGTCCTCAGGTTATCATCAAGTTACATATCTGCACCCGTTCGCCCACCATGTTGTTTGGCTTTTTTGCGCTGCTGTAAACTGTACTGTAAATATTGTACATATTTATTTTTTAACGTTCTTAACCAAAGCTATCCTCTTGCTAGTCTCCAGATTTTATTAGAAAATATAATGAAAAATTCCAGGACTTACAGTCCTGTAACTTTTCATGGACGTTTTATTCTTATATTAAATATAAGACTATTAACGCCTTTAATTTATTATTTATGTATTTGTTTAAATTAATTTATGCAAACATAAAGATGTATTAAATAGGTACCCAATCATTTTATGTTTCTTATGTTTGTTTTAATTTTTTTTTATTGTAGCATATATTTTAATTTATTAATAGTAGTAGTTTAGTTTTAGAATTTTATTTAGTATTAGTTTTCTGTATTTTTTTTTTGTTTTATTTTGTTTGTGTTTTGATGGGATAGCCTATTTAATATATCTTGTTTATAATTTTTAACAATTATCACCTTTAGCACCAAATTTTATAGACTGTAATTACACGATCTCGCAACAATGTCACTGTGTGAGAAACTAGTCAATAAATAAATTATTATACTACTTTTTGTTTAATACAGTTTACAGGGCCGTAGTGTAATTAATTTTATGGCGTATTGTAAAGCTACGCACTATTGTAAATAATTTCAAAAAACCTTATTTCTACTATGTATTCCTTCTTATCCCATTATTAGAAAAAAAATTCATAAGGTTCCAAGATTTTTATGGTTGCCTGATGATGTATAAATTAAAAGTTCCTAATAAATTTCGAAACTGCCGAAATTATCGATAACGAAAGACTGCCGTTAATTTATTAATTGTTTAAAATTAATTTAATTTTTATATTTTTAGTTTCCTTTCTAAATTAATGGTTTGGAATTTTAAAAAGTTGTGTTTGAATTTAAGTTTTAATCTTGGGACCTAAATATTTAACTGAGAGTACCTTATAACAAATTTTGGAAATTTATATGTCTGTTATGAAATTAAAAAGTTTAAGGTTATCGTTGCTAATTTGCTGGTAATGTTGGTTTCTATGCAAATATGGTCTCTAAAAGCTGATATAAAGTTAGAAACACTCTTAGCTAGATTTATTGGGAAATTGGTCAAATATTTTTGAACATGTTCAGTACATACATATAAACATCCATGAACTACGCTCAAGGAGCGTGAACGTAAAATAATATATAATTAATGTATCTTGTAACGTACAATTATCCTACGTGTTCCAATAAATTAGATCATTTGGTATGAGGCTGTGTAATGCAAAGTTATTTGTATGAATTAATAATTCAGAAATTAAATAAAACAGTTTGTCGCAAAAGATTTGATGTATATGTAAATTCTGTGGTTATAAAAATATTATTTTAATACAGACAAACCAACCTGATGCTGTATAATTCCACCTAAAAAATACCCATTTTTAAAATATTTTTTTAAAATGTAGCGATGTTGATTTTCACCCCTAGTACTATCACACTTATAATATAATTAAACATTTTGTTACAACATACTATTTCATGGCTTTTTGATAACACCATGTACCAAATTATCGATTTTGAAATCAAACATACATTGCTTAGTCTTAGGACAACAACCAGTTAAAACTATAAAACAAACGAGAAAAGATTAGTGCATTTATCTTTATATGCATCAAATTCTTACAGACTGTAAACAAGATCCTGAAATATTCTCTTTAAACAAACCTATAACAAATATTGCTGTATGCTAAAGCTTTTATTATATAAAAAACTACTGCCAAAAAGTTTTATACAAATTTATGGCCAAAATAAGTAGTTTAAAAAGCCAAATATCATCGATTTTTGGTAGCAGTAAAAGTTATATAAATTTTGTGATAAATGAAAATCCATTAACAATCAGAAATTACCACAAAACTTTCAAAATAACTCAAAATAATGTTGCCTAATAGTCGTTAAAATACTATACGTTTACTATTGCTTCAATTTTAGAGTTTGTTGCTAAAGCTATAAATCAAACTGCATTCAGCTGTAATTTTTTGTAGAACATGTTTAAATGTTTTAAGCTCGCGTTGATTTGGTCTTAAAAATCTAGGTTAAATAACCCTTTTCAAAATGCCCCACGTTCAATCTTATAATCGTTATAAAATTTTTATATCATCGAGACGACATTTAAAAACATTTAAAAATTGGACGACTTTCTGTGTGATTTAAATTATTGCATATATTGTCATTGAATAAAAGGAATCTATCAATACTGTATCAGTAAGTAAAATTGCAAACAATGCACTATCGATTTTTCTAAATGTATACACCGCAAACTTTATTGTACATAAGCTTTACATTAAAAAATCTTGCAATACTTAAAAGAAATTTGTATAAAACACGATAAGTTTAAGTACTTATGAAGGGGTGTTCGTTTAAAAGTATTTCAATATTAATTGTACTTAAAAATTTCTATCTTTCTATAATTTACTGCAATGGTTTTATTTATTGTTTCGCTAGTAGTTGTTGGATAGATCCATAGTTCCACATTTGCAAGCCGATTGATGAAATGCTTTTTTTATTGCTACAGATGCATTCCTATTTTTGCAATTCATTCGCATCATGTTGAATTTTGATAATTTTAAAGATGTTCAGTATGTTTAACAATTTTAGTAATTAAATAGAGAAATATTAATAATCAAATGGCCTTTAAGGTATAGTTAATCATTTACTACAATTATGTATCTCAAATAGTAGGGATTGCAGAAAAATCTGAAAAATAAGTTTCAATCCATTTAAAGTCTTACATTATTTTCCTTACCGTTATTAGTATGATTTGTTAATAACAAGATCAACTTACATTCTGTAATTTTTGACATTGTTAATTAACGATGAATGCGTTCTTAAAAAATTAAAATAAGTTGTGGTTTTAATATGTCATGAAAGCATCGATACAACCTAAAGATCTTTAAAGTCTGTAAGTCAGCAAGCATGGATGTGTGCTCAAATCAAAGTTACAGTTTTGTAATCGATTAAGCAATTATGTAAAATAGTAATTTGTTTAATAATTACATAGTGGACGTTCCAATGAACAAAATAAGAAGATTTTTTAACAAGTATAAAACAAGTTTTGAAATAGAAATCCAACAAAAGCTGTTTGTGTCTCATTCATTATTTTTGCAAACTAATCTGTACTTAGGTAAAATAATTTAAGAGACGCAACTGTAATATTTTAAAAGCACTTTTAAATGATATATTTCAATTAAATTGTTATGTTATCATATAAAGAATACATTATAGATAGTCGGTAGATTTGTGATTCTATTTTTCAATTATTTTAATAATGGGTAAATGACCAAAAAAGCATGAACTTTCATTTTACATTTTGGTCCTAAATACTCCAGTACTAATCTAAAGAGCTACTGGTGTTCAACAAAATTACACAAAAATTCATTTTTTAACTTGCAGAAACATGAATACAAAAATAACAAAATTGTCATATAAAATATGAGCAGCCTCGACAGATACGTTACATAATTCTAACTACCCCATTCTTCTTAATATGTTTATATTTGTTCAATTTAACTAAAATCTAGCCCGTTAGACAGGTGCTGCTTACTTTATTCAACAAGCAATAAGTTTGTGTCCGAGATCATTTAAATTAGAAACCAACATTATAAGGGATCTTGAAGGGAATACCAAAGTGCTTTATTCTTTAAAACGAAATCATGCTTACTGCAATAATCCAGCAGATATAACTTGGCTCTTAGCTGAATCGTTGTAATAAGTAATAAAAAAAGTTTAATAGTTATTACAGCAGTTCAAACTTACGTAAGACCTCAAAATTACTGTTGGATTTGACAATTCCATCGTTTGTTACAAATCCCAACAAATTCAATGAACTGAAACTGACTATTATGCATTATAATAAAAATGACGTCGCATGATGGCGACAGCTCCATGTACTAATGAATTGTTAAAGACAATTCAGACAGATGAATTCAGAAAAGGCCTGAATAAGGTCACGGAGGAACTACATTTCTTTCTGGATGAGACTGTAAAGTAATTTTTGAGGTCAATCCAATGTGCATCAGTTCCCGTTAATAAGGAATGTCCTGTAATAGAATAGTACCTTTCCTGTAGTTGTAGAACCCTATCAATTGCATGTCCCACTATTACATTGTCCGCATTTTTAATATTTGGCAAGTATGATATTAATTTGTTTTGTTTATAAATATTTAGTTGTAAATATGCACACACATTCAGGTAATAATATGAAGCGTGTAAGCTTTCATTTACAGATTAAAAAAAACACTGTTCGGAAAACGTTTAGGTCACCGGTTCAAAAAGTAATAAATACTAAAAAATATCACGAAAAAGTACAAGCTTATTTTAAGCACCTCTGCGCCTTAATTAATAAAAATTTTTGATGCAAAATGATATGAGTGTGTATAACCAAAATCTGCCTTATTCTATTTTCTTATGACGAAAAAATCTCCTACCGTTATTATTGTAGCGTGATTATTTGCTAGTATATATAAATATAATTCTTCAATCATCCAGATTATTAATACCGGCAATTTAACCATATTCATTAATAAGATTAACTTATCTAGTCCAAATATGTAATACATAGCATTTTGTGTGAGTTGTAGTATACATGTACAATTGTTGGTAAAAAATCGGACACCTTCGTTAACTTATTTATGTTTTACACACTGTTTTTTAAAATAGGTTTTATCGATGTTACGCTTGCGTTACAGTTGTAGTAAACTAGAATATTTATAATCTTAGGTTAAGGAATATTGTTTGTAAAAGGCAATGTAGTTATGGGATTTCCCCGTAATCTTGCAATATTGCTGCACACTACAATAATGGGCTTTAGTATAATATTGTTGAAAAGACCATTAACGCAGGCATTAGTTTTGTTATAACACAATTAATTTAGGGCGGAATTTATTTTAAAGAGCGCTCTCACTTTTGAAATAGTCATAATTAGGCCACACAAATCTGAAACAATAGTTAGAATGAAGGCAACAAACCAAAAAATTATATAAGCTACCGTTGTCGATGTTTTCGAAAAGCTGGTTACTACAATATACAAATAAAGGATACTCTTAATAAATATTTACAAATTTTGGGCCAATTCGTCCGTCAAAAAAGTGCCTTCAAATTTGTTTTTACGAAAAAATTACAAATAAGGGCCCTAAATAGACATGATGCTCAACTAAAGCGTTCTTTAAGACACATTCTGCTTGTGTAATTTGTTTGAGTTTGTACTAAAAGGTGTCTGATATCATTTAAGTCATAAGGTTATTTCATAAATATTATATTGTTATGCTAAGACGCCGAACCAAAGTATCCTAAAACTTTGGCGACGCTACTATTTGTGGTATATAGTAACTTTGAATTAGAAGTAGATAATAATTATTACATTACAGATCGATGGTTTCAGTTAAATCCATATGTTACAGTTTATGTTAACTGTTAATGTTATTCGTTAAAGCAGCAGGTAAAAATAGATACGGTTTTTAACACAGTAGAAAAGGAAACTACAGTTAATTGATTGCAATAACCAAATAGATTACAGCGGCTTTAATTCCATAACAAATCTGTAAATGTTTGTAAATGCTAAAGCGTAACCTTTAAAGCAAATAGAATTGTGTGCTTAATTATTAAATCTAAAATATCAAGAAAATAGCTAACGTTTATCTGGAACAAAACATACGCTAGTGTGTTGAACTCCCTAACTATAAAAATCAGTCCACAGGTTAAAATAAATTGATATTAATACCACAACCATTTCAGTTTAGGTAACTCTACGATAGCTATGGCTATTTTAAAAGATAATCTATTTTATAATTTTAAGATTTAGGTTTGGTTCATAAGAAAGTAAAAAACAGCATTTGAATAGATTCGAAACTATTTTGCATGCTAGATATTGAATCACCTTTCGAATCCCATCAATGAAGTGCATGCCCCTTAATCTTGGCTTCTCAAAAACGTGTTCGAAGCAAGAAGTTTGGAACCTATTATATAAATTTTGAAAAAAATTGCATACGTTGTTTTACGATATGGAAATAAAGTTGCAATCTAATAATATAATTAAAATCCCCAACTGTTAAAAATTATTTCGTTACATTTCATACAAAAACCCATAGAACTAACACTAGTACCAAACGTTTCCAATGAAATGTGCAATATGTATTTAAAATTCGTATCTATATTTACCTGCAATCTCCCTATTAAGTTTAGTTTGATGTACCAGATGGCTTCTGTCTTCCTTGTTCTAACTCGACAACGATTCCTATGACAATCGTCAACAAATTAGCCACTGAATTTTAAGGTTTTGGCATCAAAATTTCCGGAAATACAGTTGTATTAGCTGTATGGATATTTATAAATTTGTTATCCCTCCTTTGGATAAATTACATTATTAAATTTAGGATTAAATTATTATTAACTCAAGTTGAAATTCAATTTTCACCCTGTCAAATGATAAATTTGTATCGATCAGAGAAAACTCTCAAAATGGGTCATGTAAAATATGTAAGCCAAAAACCATTTTGAGTTGTGTCATGATTAAAAGAAGGGTGAAAAAAATTTGAGTTATTAAAACCCGGTAAAAGCAGTGGTTAGTTGTCGAGTGTGTTAGGTCATAGTCGCTGGTGCTTTTGACCACCGCCACAGCCAAAGGCTTCATTATAAAAAACTACAGTAACTATTAAGGTTAGGCATTGCGTAAGCGATAGAGAATCGAATAAGAATGTATATTTAGTACAAAAGATAAAACGTGAAAAATCGAGATAGCTCAAAATTTATTTCGTTTCGCGTATACCACCAAAGACCCAAAAGTTGATATGTAATATGTGTAAAAATTTAAGATATTTTTATATTTATATTAGTGTGATCAAAATTGAAGGTATGGACAAAAATTATTATTGTAGAGTTTTTAGGTTTATAAATTTAAGAAAAAATTAACGTTTAGGAATTTTTAAATAAATTTGTATATAAAAATTTTATATATTGATATATAGGTGGTTAATGGTGGCATACGCGGTATTTTTTGGAAAGTGTGTGAATGAGGCGTGGCGAAGCATATACTATAATACTTATATACGTACAAAGTACTCATTGGGTGTTGATTAGCACCTTACCAGTTGCTTTTTTTATTTAAGTGTGTGCAGTATCCATGTTATATTAGACAATTTTACCGTTTGGTGTACAGCAATTGTTTCGATTTTCTGAAGGTTTTTATGCCATATTGGATTATCGAGATGTTGTGACTGTGTTTTTATTGAGCAACATAATAAACATTTATTTGAATACTTGTGTTTTATTAAAATTAGTTGTACACACATTAATCTACAAATAGCTATTTAAATTGCAGACTGTGAAAGTGCACTTCTAGGTGTGAGGTGTTTTAAATGTCTGAAGTGAAGCGTAAGCGTAGCTGAGGCGAGCTAAAAACTCCAAACACTTAAAATAGCCTTTGTAGCGTTTAGTGTATTAAGCTCTTCATTTCGCTTGTCGACATTTAACTACCACCATCGTTAGGTTTTCAGTCCTGGTTAGACACGTACCTCCATTGTTTCCTATTCTGAGCTAACTTACCAAGTTTTTAAAATGATTCTGAACAACAAAATATTTCCTTTTGTTTCACACCTTATATCGCCAAATCAGCACGGGTTATTTTCCAAAAGATCATCTACCACTAATTTAGTCCTTATGACACAATTCATCTCTGAGACCCTAGATGCACATGGCCAAGTCGATGTTATATTTGCAGACATTTCCAAATTGTTTGATCATATACATCATGCTATTTTAGTACTTAAACTACGAGCATATGGCTTTAGCAACGTATTACTTCAGTGGTTTGACTCTTACCTACAAAAACGGATCCAATTTGTTACTTGCAATGCCACCTCCGGTGTGCCACAAGGTTCCAGTTTAGGATCCTTGCTATTTACCCTTTTTATAAACAACATTTGCAAATCCTTAGCCAGTTGTAAACTTTTATATGCTGATGATATCAAGCTCTATGCTAATATTGAATCGTATAATGACTGCAATAATTTGCAATTGGAAATCAATAGCCTTATTAGCTGGTGCTAGACTAATAAGCTTTCCATCAATGTTGCTAAACGTTACATTGTTTCATACACAAAGAAATTGGAACCCATAATTTATTCATATAGTATAGGACAACAGAAACTAAATAGATTTAGCAGTTTTAAAAGATTTGCGCATTACTTTTGACTCTGCTCTCGCATTTACTTTACATATTAATAAAGTTGTAAATGCAGCGTGTAAAACACTAGGATTTATCATTAGAAACTGCAAAGACTTTTTTAATGTAAAGTGTTTGAAAATACTGTTAAGTACACTTTTGTTGATTGTTAATCATACTTTTGATACTGTGAAATGTGCTTGGGGTGATGGCATAGCTAGGTGATGTGATGGTAGAGTCTTTAGTAGCGAGAGGTGGTACTTAACTTAGATCCTAGGGACCTTGGGATCTAGAGGGGTCTTTAGAAACCGTGATGGGGTTTTGGGGCAAGACATTCATGTAAAACGATTATAGTAATAAAGTGTAATGATAAGATGGAAGTAAACAACAATATTTAATAACAACAAATGAACATGTATATAGATTCAGTATAACAGCAAAGCATAATAACAGTTCAAGCAATAATAATAATAAAAGTTGACTTACGTTATAGAAATTCAGTGACTATTGTAATTATAAGTAATGTCTCAACAACCATAAAAGATTAAGTCACCATTCTGATGGTTGACTCTGAGCCGACTTGCTCCAGAGCAAGGAATGAACTATAATCATACTCATGCACAGACTCACTACTCAACTATTCTGGAGCTTCGTCTTTTATAACTGCTGATAACAAGAAATGGGTTTTCTGCCAAAGGTTGTGGCAGGCGATTAGAATGTATGTTTAATGGTGGTAAGCCAAAACTTCTCTGAATTCTAGGACATCTGCAGGAATCCTAATTATGGTTGTTACAAAGACAAGACACAGTAAAGTCCTGACCAAAAGATTAAATATACAAAAATATAAGTGTGGTGAGGTAATTTCAGAAACGTGACATTTGATAAGCATGATGCAAGTTTTCCTAGAACAAAAGATGTGCAGCTTACTGATTGTGTTACAATGCAATGTTTTAAAAGTAATCTAAAATAATGGCTTAGCTATATACAACACGAGAAATTTGGACCCCAAAACTTAAAATAAAAAAATAAAGTAAAAGTTGAAAAGAAAATATAAAGGAGTTTGCCAAGGAGGCAATTGTATATAAGAAGGCATTTACATCAAAATAAATCAAATCAATTCAAAACAAATGGTCACTGCAAAAATCGAAAGTTAAAAAGTAAAATTGTAAAAAGATAAAATTGCAAAAAATTAAAAGTTTACAAATTTTAAACATAAAAGAATTATATGACTTAAAGGTGCTGTCAATGTTAATACAAGTTAAATTATTAATCAAAAGTAATTTTAAATTGATTAAACGTAAAGAAATTAAATGTTGTTTAAAAACTTAAAATAACTAAAAATATAAATGTAAAAGTAAAAAGTAAAACCTATCAAAATATACATGAAGTGAGAATATATATATGAGTACAAATACAAAATACTTAAGATAAAATACAATTCAATACAATATACAATATAATATAAAAAAAGTAAACAAGTGGTAAATCAGAGCGCGCATATGAAGGTGTCGCAAAAAATAATTTAAAATGTCAATGCATGATGGCTTAAAGGTTAACAAATAAACAGTTTATACCAAAAGTCGGTGGTGCTTGATCAGGGCACACTGGTGACAAGTGGTAGAAATGGCTTGTTAGTGACTAAAGAAGTCTCAGGATGATTGCAGCTGTTGAATGCAAGTAGTACGTATTGCTTAGTATTGATGAAACGATGTCTGTGTTCACATAAGTTGAGAAAAAATTGATTGTTGGTTGGTGTAGTATATAATTGGTTCCATATTGTTTAGCTGAAAGCACTACTACGTGATTTTGTTCCAAGATAATAGTTGCAAATAGTTCCAAAACAAGGAGTTGTTGTTCGACTATAGTGTGTAGTCGTAAGGAAGATGTATTCATATCCATAAGGAATGGGAGTTTATGGAAAAGGAAAATAAGTTTTTGAATATGAAATATGTGCTCTTGTGCTTATAAAAGGTGTGCACTATCTCAGTAGTGGCTCTATAAAGTTAAGAATGATGAAGTAATCATTGGACCATGTGACTTTGTATATTTGGTTGCAGACATAGAAAAACGATGTCAAGTGTTTGCAACCACTTAATATCATACTCAGTGTCTGATGTTTTGTGTTGTTTCGCATTCATAAGTTCTGGTAAAACAGTGTATAGTCCAAAGCGAACATAGAATGCAACATGTGTATGTATTGGATTATAGTCAGTAGTAAAGTATCCAATTAAAATCAGTAATCATTCAAAATCAAAACTGCTTGATCTTGGGTGGTGATGTTAGGTTAGGGTTTCATGACCAAGTCAATAATATTAGTAGTCTTTGCCATTGTTTAGCTATTCGCTATTTATTGTGAGTTGCTGCCATTAGTACTTAGACTGTGTTGTCGCATTAATACAGTTTACAGGGCCGTAGTGTAATTAATTTTATGGCGTATTGTAAAGCTACGCACTATTGTAAATAATTTCAAAAACCCTTATTTCTACTATGTATTCCTTCTTATCCCATTATTAGAAAAAAATTCATAAGGTTCCAAGATTTTTATGTTTGCCTGATGATGTATAAATTTAAAGTTCGTAATAAATTTCGAAACTGCCGAAATTATCGATAACGAAAGACTGCCGTTAATTTATTAATTGTTTAAAATTAATTTAATTTTTATATTTTTAGTTTCCTTTCTAAATTAATAGTTTGGAATTTTAAAAAGTTGTGTTTGAATTTAAGTTTTAATCTTGGGACCTAAATATTTAACTGAGAGTACCTTATAACAAATTTTGGAAATTTATATGTCTGTTATGAAATTAAAAAGTTTAAGGTTATCGTTGCTAATTTGCTGCTAATGTTGGTTTCTATGCAAATATGGTCTCTAAAAGGTGATATAAAGTTAGAAACACTGTTAGCTAGATTTATTGGGAAATTGGTCAAATATTTTTGAACATGTTCAGTACATAAACATCCATGCGCATACGCTCAAGATGCGTGGATTTACAATTATAATACGTGTTCCAATAAATTAGATCTTTGATATAAGGCTGTGTAATGCAAAGTTATTTGTATGAATTAATAATTAAGAAATTAAATAAAACAGTTTGTCGCAAAAGATTTTATGTATATGTAAATTCTGTGGTATAAAAATATTATTTTAATACAGACGAACCAACCTACTGCTGTATACTTCCACTTAGAAAATACCCATTTTTAAAAAAAAAATTTTAAATGTAGAGATGTTGATTTTCACCCCTAGTACTATCACAATGATTTTATAATTAAACATTTTGCTACAAGGCACTATTTTATGGTTTTTGAATAACACCATGTACCAACTTACTGATTTTGAAATCAAACATAAATCGCTTAGTGTTACGATAACAACCAGTTAAAACTAAACAACAAATGAGAAAAGATGACTGCATTTATCTTTATATGCATCGAATTCTTACAGACTGTAAACAAGATCCTGAAATATTCTTTTTAAACAAACCTATAACAAATATTACTGTATGCAAAAGCTAAAAAGTTTTATACAAATTTAAGGCCAAAATAAGTAGTTTAAAAAGCCGAATATCATCGATTTTTGGTAGCAGTAAAAGTTATATAAATTTTATAATGAATGAAAATCCATTAACAATCAGAAACTACCACAAAACTTTCAAAATAAATCAATAACGTTGCCTAATAGCCGTTATAATACTATACGTTTACTATTGCTTAAATTTTAGAGTTTGTTGCTGAAGCTTTAAATCAAACTGCATTCAGCTGCAATTTTTTGTAGAACATCTTTAAATGTTTTAAGCTCATGTTGATTTGGTCCTAAAGCTCTAGGTTAAATAACCCTTTTCAAAGTGCCCCACGTTCAATCTTATAATCATAAAATTTTTATATCATCAAGACGACATTTAAAAAACATTTAAAAATTGGATGACTTTCTGTGTGATTTAAATTATTGCATATATTGTCATTGAAATAAAGGAATCTATCATACTGTATCAGTAAGTAAAATTGCAAACAATGCACTATCGATTTTTCTAAATGTATACACTGCAAACTTTATTGTACATACGCTTTACATTAAAAATCTTGCAATACTTAAAAGCAATTTGTATAAAACACGATAAGTTTAAGTACTTATGAGGGGTGTTTGTTTAAAAGTATTTCAATATTAATTGTACTTAGAAATTTCTATCTTTCTATAATTTACTGCAATGGTTTTATTTATTGTTTCGCATAGTAGTTGTAAGATAGATCCATAGTTCCATATTTGCAAGCACATTGATGATATGTTGCTTTTTTAATGCTATAAATGCATTCCCAATTCTGCAATGCATTCGCATCATGTTTAATATTGATAATTTTGAACGTATTCAGTATGTTTAACAATTTTAGTAATTGAACAGAGAAATATTAATAATCAAATGGCCTTTAAGGTATAGTTAATTATTTACTACAATTATGTAGCTCAAATAGTCGGGATTGCAGAAAAATTTGAAAAATAAGTTTAAATCTATTTAACGTCATATTATTTTCATTACAGTTATTAGTATGATTTGTTAATAACAAGATCAACTTACATTCTGTAATTTTTGACATTGCTAGTTAACGTTGAATGCTCTCTTAAAAGTTAAAATAAGTTGTGGTTTTAATATGTCACGAAAGTATCGATACAACCTAAAGATCTTTAAAGTCTGTAAGTCAGCAAGCATGGATGTGTGCTCAAATCAAAGTTACAGTTTTGTAATCGATTAAGCTATTATGTAAAATAGTAATTTGTTTAATAATTACATAGTGGACGTTCCAATGAACAAAATAAGAAGATTTTTTAACAAGTATAAAACAAGTTTTGAAATAGAAATCCAACAAAAGTGTTTGTGTCTCGTTCATTATTTTTGCAAACTAAATCTGTACTTAGGTAAAATAATTTAAGAGACGCAACTGTAATATTTTAGAAGCACTTTTAAATGATATATTTCAATTAAATTGTTATGTTATCATATAAAGAATACATTATAGATAGTCGGTAGATTTGTGATTCTATTTTTCAATTATTTTAATAATGGGTAAATGACCAAAAAAGCATGAACTTTCATTTTACATTTTGGTCCTAAATACTCCAGTACTAATCTAAAGAGCTACTGGTGTTCAACAAAATTACACAAAAATTCATTTGTTAACTTGCAGAAACATGAATACAAAAAATAACAAAATTGTCATATAAAATATGAGCAGCCTCGACAGATACGTTACATAATTCTAACTACCCCATTCTTCTTAATATGTTTATATTTGTTCAATTTAACTAAAATCTAGCCCGTTAGATAGGTGCTGCTTACTTTATTCAACAAGCAATAAGTTTGTGTCCGAGATCATTTAAATTAGAAACCAACATTATAAGGGATCTTGAAGGGAATACCAAAGTGCTTTATTCTTTAAAACGAAATCATGCTTACTGCAATAATCCGGCAGATATAACTTGGCTCTTAGCTGAATCGTTGTAATAAGTAATAAAAAAGGTTTAATAGTTATTACAACAGTTCAAACTTACGTAAGACCTCAAAATTACTGTTGGATTTGACAATTCCATCGTTTGTTACAAATCCCAACAAATTCAATGAACTGAAACTGACTATTATGCATTATAATAAAAATGACGTCGCATGATGGCGACAGCTCCATGTACTAATAAATTGTTAAAGACAATTCAGACAGATGAATTCAGAAAAGGCCTGAATAAGGTCACGGAGGAACTACATTTCTTTGTGGATGAGACTGTAAAGTAATTTTTGAGGTCAATCAAATGTGCATCAGTTCCCGTTAATAAGGAATGTCCTGTAACAGAATAGTACCTTTCCTGTAGTTGTAGAACCCTATCAAATGCATGTCCCACTATTACGTTGTCCGCATTTTTAATATTTGGCAAGTATGATATTAATTTGTTTTGTTTATAAATATTTAGTTGTAAATATGCACACACATTCAGGTAATAATATGAAGCGTGTAAGCTTTCATTTACAGATTTAAAAAAACACTGTTTGGAAAACGTTTAGGTCACCGGTTCAAAAAGTAATAAATACTAAAAAATATCACGAAAAGTACAAGCTTATTTTAAGCACCTCTGCGCCTTAATTAATAAAATTTTTGATGCAAAATGATATGAGTGTGTATAACCAAAATCTGCCTTATTCTATTTTCTTATGACGAAAAAATCTCCTACCGTTATTATTGTAGCGTGATTATTTGCTAGTATATATAAATATAATTCTTCAATCATCCAGATTATTAATACCGGCAATTTAACCATATTCATTAATAAGATTAACTTATCTAGTCCAAATATGTAATACATAGCATTTTGTGTGAGTTGTAGTATACATGTACAATTGTTGGTAAAAAATCGGACACCTTCGTTAACTTATTTATGTTTTACACACTGTTTTTTAAAATAGGTTTTATCGATGTTACGCTTGCGTTACAGTTGTACTAAACTAGAATATTTATAATCTTAGGTTAAGGAATATTGTTTGTAAAAGGCAATGTAGTTATGGGATTTCCCCGTAATCTTGCAATATTGCTGCACACTACAATAATGGGCTTTAGTATAATATTGTTGAAAAGACCATTAACGCAGGCATTAGTTTTGTTATAACACAATTAATTTAGGGCGGAATTTATTTTAAAGAGCGCTCTCACTTTTGAAATAGTCATAATTAGGCCACACAAATCTGAAACAATAGTTAAAATGAAGGCAACAAACCAAAAAATTATATAAGCTACCGTTGTCGATGTTTTCGAAAAGCTGGTTACTACAATATACAAATAAAGGATACTCTTAATAAATATTTACAAATTTTGGGCCAATTCGTCCGTCAAAAAAGTGCCTTCAAATTTGTTTTTACGAAAAAATTACAAATAAGGGCCCTAAATAGACATGATGCTCAACTAAAGCGTTCTTTAAGACACATTCTGCTTGTGTAATTTGTTTGAGTTTGTACTAAAAGGTGTCTGATATCATTTAAGTCATAAGGTTATTTCATAAATATTATATTGTTATGCTAAGACGCCGAACCAAAGTATCCTAAAACTTTGGTGAAGCTACTATTTGTGGTATATAGTAACTTTGAATTAGAAGTAGATAATAATTATTACATTACAGATCGATGGTTTCAGTTAAATCCATATGTTACAGTTTATGTTAACTGTTAATGTTATTCGTTAAAGCAGCAGGTAAAAATAGATACGGTTTTTAACACAGTAGAAAAGGAAACTACAGTTAATTGATTGCAAAAACCAAGCGGATTGCAGCGGCTTTAATTCCATAACAAGTCTGTAAATGTTTCGAAATGCTAAAGCATAACCTTTAAGACAAATAAAATTGTGTGATTAATTATTAAATCTAAAATATTAAGAAAATAGCTAACGTTTATCTGAAACAAAACGTACGCTGGTGTGTTAAACTCCCTAACTATAAAAACCAGTCCACAGGTTAAAGTAAATTGATATTATTACTACAACCATTTCAGTTTAGGTAACTCTACGATAATTATGGCTATATTAAAAGATCTATTTTATAATTTTAAGATTTAAGCTTGGTTCATAAAAAAGTAAAAAACAGCATTTTAAATAAATTCGAAACTATTTTGCATGCTAGATATTGAATCACCTTTCGAATCCCATCAATGAAGTGCATGCCCCTTAATCTTGGCTTCTCAAAAGCGTGTTCGAAGCAAGAAGTTTGGAACCTATTACATAAATTTTGAAAAAAATTGCATACGTTGTTTTACCATATGGAAATAAAGTTGCAATCTAATAATATAATTAAAATCCCCAACTGTTAAAAATTATTTCGTTACATTTCATACAAAAACCCATAGAACTAACACTGGTACCAAACGTTTCCAATGAAATGGCAATATGTATTTAAAATTCGTATCTATATTTACCTGCAATCTCCCTATTAAGTTTAGTTTGATGTACTAGATGACTTCTGTCTTCCTTGTTCTAACTCGACAACGATTCCTATGACAATTGTCAACAAATTAGCCACTGAATTTTAAGGTTTTGGCATCAAAATTTCCGGAAATACAGTTGTATTAGCTGTATGGATATTTATAAATTTGTTATCCCTCCTTTGGATAAATTACATTATTAAATTTAGGATTAAATTATTATTAACTCAAGTTGAAATTCAATTTTCACCCTGTCAAATGATAAATTTGTATCGATCAGAGAAAACTCTCAAAATGGGTCATGTAAAATATGTAAGCCAAAAAACCATTTTGAGTTGTGTCATGATTAAAAGAAGGGTGAAAAAAATTTGAGTTATTAAAGCCCGGTAAAAGCAGTGGTTAGTTGTCGAGTGTGTTAGGTCATAGTCGCTGGTGCTTTTGATCACCGCCACAGCCAAAGGCTTCATTATAAAAAACTACAGTAACTATTAAGGTTAGGCATTGCGTAAGCGATAGAGAATCGAATAAGAATGTATATTTAGTACAAAAGATAAAACGTGAAAAATCGAGATAGCTCAAAATTTATTTCGTTTCGCGTATACCACCAAAGACCCAAAAGTTGATATGTAATATGTGTAAAAATTTAAGATATTTTTATATTTATATTAGTGTGATCAAAATTGAAGGTATGGACAAAAATTATTATTGTAGAGTTTTTAGGTTTATAAATTTAAGAAAAAATTAACGTTTAGGAATTTTTAAATAAATTTGTATATAAAAATTTTATATATTGATATATAGGTGGTTAATGGTGGCATACGCGGTATTTTTTGGAAAGTGTGTGAATGAGGCGTGGCGAAGCATATACTATAATACTTATATACGTACAAAGTACTCATTGGGTGTTGATTAGCACCTTACCAGTTGCTTTTTTTATTTAAGTGTGTGCAGTATCCATGTTATATTAGACAATTTTACCGTTTGGTGTACAGCAATTGTTTCGATTTTCTGAAGGTTTTTATGCCATATTGGATTATCGAGATGTTGTGACTCTGTTTTTATTGAGCAACATAATAAACATTTATTTGAATACTTGTGCTTTATTAAAATTAGTTGTACACACATTAATCTACATTGCAAGCTGTGAAAGTACACCTCTAAGTGCAAAGTGTTTTAAATGGCTGAGGTGAAGCGTAAGCATAGCTGAGGCTAGCTAAAAACTCCGAACACTTAAAATGGCTTTTGTAGCGTTTAATGTATGAAACTCTTCATTCCCTTGTCGACATTTAACTACCATCATTGTTAGGTCTTCAGTCCTGGTTAGATAGGTACTATGTAAGGGAGAAACATTAAATTCGTTGGTTGTCTAAAGGATAGCCATTAAATGGGTACAAATGATGTTTTTTACGGTATAAGAATTTTAGGAATTTATGTTGAATTTTCTCGATTCCAGTGCTGTTATTGTTATAAAAATATGCCCAGATCTGAAAACCATATTCAGGAGTGCTGTGAATTAAAGAGAAGCATAAGGTTTTGAGACAATCTAGATCAGTGATGTACTACGCATTACGAAACCTAGAGTCCGCAGAGAGTGTTTGACAATGTTATTTATATTACAATTAAAAGAGAGTTTTATCAAATATAATACCCAAGTCATTAATAGTAGATACACAAGAGACTGAGCCGGTGTCTAGGTATTAATCAAAGTGTATTGGGTGTAGCATTATTGCTATAGGACAAAACAACGCATTTATTAAATTTAGACATAATTTATTAGAATCACACCATCGAAGTAATTGGGAAATATCAGTTTGTAATGATTCACGGTCGGCAGTAGAGTTAATTTTGGCAAAGATTTTTTAATCATCGGCAAAAAGAAGTTTATTATTTGAAAATATTTGAGTGATGTCATTTATATATAGGAGAAATAAAAGAGGTACAAGTACAGATCCCTGGGGCACTCCACTGGTTAGGGGAAAGTGTTTAGACTGGATGCCATTAAATTCAACGAATAATAAGCAATTTGTCAAATAAGACTTAAAGAATGTTAGCAAGTTGTCAGAGAAATTAAACTGATGTAATTTGTGCAATAAAATGTGATTGAGGACATCAAAAGCTTTAGTGAAGTCAAAATAGATAACATCACACTGGGATCGAGTACTCTAACATTCGGATATAAACTGTGTAACAAAACAAAGGTTAGAAACTGTAGAGCGCCGCTTTATAAAACCATGTTGGTATTCGGACAAAAGTTGCAGAACTAGAGGAAATAGTGAATCAAAAATAATTATCTAAGACTTTGCCGACATTAGAAATAATAGAAATTGGACAATAGATTTGAATAATGGATTTATCGTCTTTTATGAAAATTGGTTGTACACAAGATGATTTCCAGATATCCGAAAAAATAGATTTAGTTAAGCACAAATTAAAGATACGAGCCAAGGCAGGACTAATTACACGAGAGGTATCTTTGAAGACTCTTGCAGATATGCCATCAGGCCCATAACAAAATAATGTTAGTAATTTTTTTGTGGCTTGTATTACATTATAATTTAATTAAGGGCTGCTATGCTTGCGGCCACGTCTCCAATGCTCCTCCCGAAGGTACTACATTGGGAGGCTTGGCTTGTATTACAGCTGATTAAGTAATTGTAAGAATGTCTACAGAGTACCTGACATTTTGAAAGACTAACGTCTTCAGTAGTGCATGGTAAGGAGCTGCAACATGAAGCAAAGAATAATGCAAAAGCCATGGCAATACTTTTTGAATCAGATTTTTCACATACACTATATTTAAATATATTAGGGTAAGAAAAGTTTTGTTTGTTTTTAAAAAAAATCCAAAATTGTTTGGGATTCGTTTTTAGAGCAGCCTGGGTACTATTAATGTATTCTTTATAAGCTTTTTTGACCAAGAGCTTCAGGTTAGCATGAAGTTCCCTGAATTTGTGGTCGAAAATTTGAGAATTGAGGCTACACTTGTGATTAACAGCCAGAGAATGATATAAACTTTTCTTTTTTTAAGGCCAATAATAATTTCTTTAGTGTACCATATTGGATAAGATAATTTTTTGTAATCCTTTGTTTTAGGGACGGTAGTCGAAAAAATACGAAATAGATTATTTACAAGCAAGTTTGTAGCTAATTGGAGATCATTACTAGAGAGAATGTTATACCAGGAGGATTTCCCCATAAGATCATACATAAGATGAAAGTTAGCTTTTTTAAATTAAATTTGGAAGAGTGTGGTTTATTGAGTAGTTGACAAGGAATAGAGTGACTGGTACATAAAGATAAAGATAAGATCAACGCTGGATGGTGAGGCTCTTCAAGGACTAAGGGCGTATTGGACCTGACAGTGTTGACAGATAGGTTTTTTGAGAGAAGGCGCACGAATGAACGATCGAGCAAGACGCCTATATGGTTAGAAATAGAATTTGTTAGATCAAGGTTATGAAAAGATTGAAAGTCATACAATAGTTTTGCATTTACTGATACAGTCGAATTACCAATATTGACGTAATCAGGCACATTAAAATCACCTATAAGAATAATATTGTAGGGTATTTACATCAAGGCATTCAAGCACAGTACTAAGGAAGGAAGAATTAAATAGCGGTAGGTAAAGATAAATAATTACATGGCAGCGATTGAATAGGGTGATTTTAACAGCTAAGATATCTAAAGCCGGATGTCCAAAAAAACAGTTCCAAAGTCAAAGAGCGAGGATGTAAGTCTACTATTACAAAAGATTAGTGCACCGCCACCTCTGGTGCAGTTACAACTATGGAAATAACGCTCTTTTCTATAGGAATTGAAGCATTCATTGAAAATCTTAGCAGAGCATATATTCTGGTTAAGCCACGTTTCAGTTAGAATTAAAATATCGGCTTCGAGTAGATTGGCAGTAAGGTAAAGAGTATCCAACTTAGTACTAAGACCACGAACATTTTGATAATACATGTTACAAAGGTACTTGCTATTTATTTTACTGGGAACGAAAGTATTTTTGTGAACCAAGTCAAAATTTTTTTGTTGGTGCGGACATAATAAGCGATGTCTTGGTCATCTTAGAGGTTCATAGTAGGAGTATCGTTTAGTTTGAATACTGTCTTTGCTTTTAGCAAAAAGAATTGAGCAGACCAAAGAACAAACTTCATCGAGAAGTAGTGATTTACCAGAATTATTGATGTGGAAACCAAATTTGGAATAGTTAAGGTTATTCAAGATATCCAAGGGATCAATAAGGGATGCACAAGACTTGAAGATGGAGTATAACGATAGATTATTTTGGAATATAATGTTATTGAATTCAAAGGTATTATGCCAATAAGGAGGAAAAATAAATATAACATTTATGGGGGCCAGGCAGTTGCATAAGGTACTAAGAAATTTCCTGTTTAAGATGTTTCCTCTTAGGGCATCATTAGAGCCAGCAAAAATAACAATGAAGTCGTTAACTGAGAAACCTTTAAATAATTGGTCAATGTCAGTGACAACTTGTTCAAATTATGCATTAGGTTTGAAGAAGGCAGAAATGTCAAAACGCATCTTATTAAGCAGATTGTGAAGTAACTGGCTACAATTACGACCTTGACATTCGCTTAAATATGAAGTTTAGAAGATATGGGAGTAGGTAATTGTGGAGTAATATCCAAAGCCAGTGTAGAATTTACGACAGTAGAACTTTTAGTATAAATGGGCAAATAATGCAAACATTATTGAAAACCACTCATCAGAAAAGGATTTATTAGAATCACTATTTAAGTTAGGGGAGTTTGAATATCTGATCCAGCGCAAGTACTGGTACCAGTGACAGCGATTTGGGTTCCTGTTGACATGATTGAAGTAAGAGATAATTTAGAATTTAACTTATCAACTAAAGACTGAAGCATTATAATCTTGAGTATGGTATCCTGCAAAACAGGTTTTTCTTTGCCACAGCATCCTGCATGAACGAGTTGTGATCTTCATTTAATTTTGCTAAACGGTTTATCAGTTGATTTTTTTTATCCTCTGTAAGTCGGTGAAATCAGGAAGGAACATCATTAATAGTAAAAACATTATGGCAGTGAATGAAGACATAGTTGTGATATTGTCAGAGACTTTCACAGCCGGAGACATTATAAATATTTATGGTTTGGGGTTGGGACCATGTCATTTTATCAAATAAGGTCGATGTTTTGCCCACTTTTGTAAGGGGCTCATCAGGACAAGAAAATAAAATAAATAATAATAAAGATCATCATCATTAGGTCTTCAGTCCTGGAACTGGTTAGACGCGTACCATCATTGTTTCCTATTCTGAACTAACCTACAGATTTCCCTGAAATTTGCAGTCTGCATCTATCACTATCTGATCTAGATCTACATCCACCTCTTTTTTCCTACCTCTGCTTGTCATATATCCCATACTATTCCCCAAGAACGCCATAGAACGTATTCTGGCCTTCTATTCCTCCTATTTTATTTTCCAAAGATATCCTTGTTCCCCTACTGTTTCTATAACCTATTTGTTATTACCTTTGTCTGTCCATCCTCATACATCTGTCTGCTTTTCAGACTGCCCGTATTTCATAGGCATAATGTCTGTGCTGTGCTCCACACATATGCTTTCAACAACCTTTTGTTCTATGTTTGTTGTCTCTCATCATAGGCGCTGTTCTTTCTTGTTAGATGCAGTTCGGTCCCCTTCTATTGTTTTACAATTATATACCCTATTTCTCCGACATTCAGTGGTTGCAAAGGGGGGTAAGCCGCCTGTGGCTGCCAAGTTCCCTCAGCACTTGAACATTTACCGATTTAATATTTTTTCCAATATATTTTTTTGCACAGTCAACATTAGTTGCAGATATTTCACAACCAACACCTGTAGTTGTTTATAATAATCATCAGTTTATCTGCGCTTATTTTTTCGTCATTAGGTTTTTTGTCTCAAAACTGGTTGGACATATACCTGCACTTATTTATTTTCTAAACTAGCCTACATAGTTCCCTGAAACGAATGAAGATGGAATTGACAATCCCAATATTATTAGAAAACCTATTAATGTTTTAGTGACACACAGTCCGGATTTTATGTATATTTCACTTAATGATGAAGAATCTAAGCGTGTTTTGTACAGTTTACAACTAGATATTCAAACTTATTATAGCAGATACCACTCAGGTACACAATTGTGGAAGAAAGATGATCTTTGTGTTGTTCTTAATGAACAAAACAATGTTTATTATCGTGCAAAAATTCTTAAGGAAATTGAAAAAATTGATATTTGGTTCTTCTCCGGGACACTGCAAAAGAAATTACTGTTGATAAAAAGAACATTTGTATATTAGAGAACCAATTTACACAAGTCTATGAAGGAGCGATTCGTTATCATATGGGAGGCATTTGTCCTGCTGGTGATACTAATAATTGGAGTTTATTGGCAATTGAATTTCTTCAGAATGTTATTAATAAACAGACCAATATTTTTATGTCAAAAAATGGACCAGTTGATAAAAATCGTAAATCATTATCCGTTGAAATGTGGTATTCTGAGTTTAAACCAGGAGCTGCATTAGAACCATCGAAAACTGTCTTTCATAGTATAAACAAACTGCTAATTAAAAATGGTTTAGAACTGAAAAATAGAGTACCCTTACATTCTGAACCAAATATACCTAAGCCAGTCATTAGTACAAAGCAACCTGAAAAAACAAATACTTTTGAAAAAACCATTACTATCTATAAGAGGAAGGATAAGTCAAATACCAAAAAGGAACCAAATTCAAATTCTTTAACTACGACAAGGGGAAGGAACAATATTTCCAAAATAAAAGACGATAGTGCTTTTAAACATATAAATCCACTACCATTTAAAATTGAAAATGAAAAATATTATGCTACTAATGAAGCTTTTCTGCATCGTGATATTAAAAACATTCCTTCTGAACCCGTGGAAAGAAGATCAAAATCAGTCGAAAATAATGAATTTGCTACTGCAATTGATAGAACCATTGCGGTTTCAGTATCAGCTGAAAATATTTTAGTAGATAATTCAAGCTATTTAGGTGGCGCATCTTTCGTAGAACAGACACCGTCAATTAGTGATTGGAATGAAATTATTGAAATACATGAAGCTAAAGAAGCTGAAACTAATTCTAATTTAGAATCAGTTACGGATTGGCTGCCTCCAATACCATTTAGTGAAGTGCATTTTTATGCTTGTGCCACCTTTGTGGATGATCATGCACATATATACTTTTAAATACTCCCTGTATGTTTGTTGTGGTTTGTTTAGCATTCTTCTTAATCTTCTTTGGGAATGAAACCACTCATAGTTTTTAAAATCTATTTTATGTACGTTTCGATCCATGACCTAGGATCGTTGTCAAAATAATAAAAACTTCAAGTTTGACGTTTATGACATAAATTGAAGGTTACTTTGATTTATTGATGTTTGAAATATTTGGTTTGAGTACACTAAGCAAAAATTTTTAAAGTTTAAAAGAATGATTGCCTTCAATTTGTGTTGCGACCTGGGATCGACTTTCCTATGGTAGCCAATACGCTTAACGTGAAATCAGCTGATTAATTTTTATTGGTGAATTTTATATAAATTCAATAATTTGGGAAACATTTTTAACATGTTTCTATTTATACAATTGAGAGATTTCTGATTTTATGTCTTATTTTACCGAGATTCAGTGAAGGGGTTAAGCAACCTGTGGCTACCAAGATCCCCAACATTTATAATTTGCCGAAATAATGGTTTTCTAGTTAATATGCTTATTGTTATGTAATTAGTTATTGTATGTATAAATAGAAATCATGTATGTAGGCTGTATTTCATGTTAATATCGCAAGGAAAACCCAGGAAAAACTTGCAATGCTACCTAGTTATTGTGGGCATTTGATCTTCATTTGTTATTTCTTTTGTTATTTCTTTTAGTAATGGAATCCATTGTTTACTGAAAGTCACGGATTCGTTTGCGACGCAGTTATTTTTATGTAGGGTTATATAGGCAGCTTCCTTGATTTTGCGTTTTTGGTGGTTTTCTTCTTTGTCGATAATTTTGCATCTTCCCATTTTATTTTATGACTGGAGTCCCATGCATGTTGGCAAATCATGGATTTTTCAAATTTTCTATTTTTTATATATGATTTATGTTCTCTTAATCGAACTTCAAATGGTCTGGAGGTTTCTCCTATATAAAACTTATTACATTCACACGGTATTTTGTAGATACAGTTTTTTGAATTTTGTATTGCGTTTTTGGGTTTTGTTTTTGTTAATTGTGCTCTTAGTGTATTGTTGGTTCTAAATACTGTTTTAATTCTAAATTTGTTTCCTATTCTTTGAATTTTTCGGAGAATCCTTTTATGTATGGTATTGAGAGCATTTTGTGGAGTGTATCGTTGTTTTTGTTTTCTTTTTCTTTATTTTTAGGGTTTTTATTCATTTCTTTCTCTATTATTCTTTTAGGATATTTGTTTTCTATTAGTGTATATCTGATTAGGTCTTTCTCTTTTTTTAAAATTTCTTCGTTTGATGATATTAATTTTGCTCTATCATACATGGTTTTGATAATTCCTCGTTTGACACATTGTGGGTGGTTTGAATTGAAGTTTAAGTATCTGTTTGTGTGCGTTGGTTTTCTATATACCGATGTATTAATTGTTGTATCGTTTTTGCTAACTAGAATATCTAAAAACGGAAGTTTTCCATGTTGTTCTAATTCATATGTGAATTTAATAGTTGGTTCTATTTCGTTAATTGACTGTATAAAGTTTTTAATTAATTCTATATTATGAGGCCATAGCATAAACATCATCAACGTATCTCCACCAGATCAATGGTTTCAATTCTTGTGTGAATATCACATCTTTTTCGAATTCCTCCATGAATATATTACTGAAGATTGGGGATAGTGGACTTCCCATTGCCATTCCGAAGCTTTGTTTGTAAAATTGATCATTTATTTGAAAATATGTGGTATTTACGCATAAACCAAGTAATTCCATAATCGATGATATACTTAGTTTTGTTCTTTCTTTAAGATTGCCATCTTTTTCGAGTTTGTTTTTTATAATATTAAGCGTTTTGTTTATAGGGACATTTGTAAAGAGATTTACTACATCAAAGCTTACCATTGTGTGTGTATTTTCAATTTTATGTTTGATAGTTTTTCTAAAAGTGTTGGTTGTTTTAATGAAAGAATCCGTTTTGCCTGCTAATGGATTTATAATTTTTAGTAGAAATTTTGCTAAATTATGGCATGGTGAATCTATGGAGCTTACGATAGGTCTTAAAGGAATGTCTTTTTATGAATTTTGGTAGACCGTAAAAGTGGGGTGGTTTACTGTAATGTGGGACTAGTTTACTTCTTTCTTTGTCTTCGAATTCATTTTAAATTTAAATAGAGTTTTGTATATTTTATTTTCAATTGATTTTGTTGGGTCCGTTTCTAAACTGGTGTAATTCTCAGTGTTCAATAGTTCGTTGACTTTTGTGTTGTAATCGTTTTATTCATTATTACTGTTGCATTGCCTTTGTCAGCAGGTAGAATTATAATTGAGTTATCGTTTTTAGATTGCGAATTGCTTTTATTTCGTTATTACTTACATTTGGCTTTATTTTGTGATTCTTTTCTATTTCGATTTTACATCGTATTCTAAATTCGTTTGCTTGATCTTCTTCGAGTTGGTTTGCTGTTTTCTCAATACAGCTAATTATTTCAAAAGTTGGTATTGATTTTGGTGTTACTGCAAAATTAAGGCCTTTTGAAATAATTGATTTTTCTGTGTCGTTAATAGTTCTGTTTGATAAATTTATCACGGTGTTTAGCATGGTGTTCCTGTTTTCTAACGTTTTAGTTTGTGTGTTATTTTTCTCTATAAATAGGTTATTAAATTTCTTTATGTGAATTCCTTTTTGTTTGGAAAATACTGATTCGTAGTAGGTTTTTGCACTAACGAGAATTTTATCAAAATTCAAAAAACTGTATCTACAAAATACCGTGCGAATGTAATAAGTTTTATATAGGAGAAACCTCCAGACCATTTGAAGTTCGATTAAGAGAACATAAATCATATATAAAAATAGAAAATTTGAAAATCCATGATTTGCCAACATGCATGGGACTCAGTCATAAAATAAAATGGGAAGATGCAAAAATTATCGACAAAGAAGAAAACCACCAAAAACGCAAAATCAAGGAAGCTGCCTATATAACCCTACATAAAAATAACTGCGTTGCAAACGAATCCGTGACTTTCAGTAAACAATGGATTCCATTACTAAAAGAAATAACAAAAGAAATAACAAATGAAGATCAAATGCCCACAATATCTAGGTAGCATTGCAAGTTTTTCCTGGGTTTTCCTTGCGATATTAACATGAAATACAGCCTACATACATGATTTCTATTTATACATACAATAACTAATTACATAACAATAAGCATATTAACTAGAAAACCATTATTTCGGCAAATTATAAATGTTGGGGGATCTTGGTAGCCACAGGTTGTTTAATTACCTTCACTGAATCTCGGTAAAATAAGACATAAAATCAGAAATCTCTCAATTGTATAAATAGAAACATGTTAAAAAATGTTTCCCAAATTATTGAATTTATATAAAATTCACCAATAAAAATTAATCAGCTGATTTCACGTTAAGCGTATTGGCTACCATAGGAAAGTCGATCCCAGGTCGCAACACAAATTGAAGGCAATCATTCTTTTAAACTTTAAAAATTTTTGCTTAGTGTACTCAAACCAAATATTTCAAACATCAATAAATCAAAGTAACCTTCAATTTATGTCATAAACGTCAAACTTGAAGTTTTTATTATTTTGACAACGATCCTAGGTCATGGATCGAAACGTACATAAAATAGATTTTAAAAACTATGAGTGGTTTCATTCCCAAAGAAGATTAAGAAGAAAAACATATATACTTTCATGATATAAAGTATGAACGAAGTCTACAGGAAATGGAAGAAAAAATGAGACATATTTTTGATTCTTTGCCTGCAGAACCAAAAGGAACAATTTGGGTACCGGGACAAATTTGCACAGTGAAATTTTTTATAACTAGTAGCTGGTATCGTGGTAAAATAATCGATATCACAGATGAACATATTAAAGTTTTTATGGTTGACTATGGAAACATAGAGGAATGCAAGCATGACGATTTGCGCTTCAAAGTTATATACACAAATGTACCTGCATTTGCTAACAAAATTCAGTTATATAAAATATTTCCTAAAATTAATGAAAAATGGTTAACTTCTGATCTAGATGAACTACATAAAATGGTTGTAGAGAAAAAACTGTTTGTAATGTTGAAAGGAAAAATTAAACCTAATTTTGTTACCCCTGCAATTGTGAAGTTGATAATACTACTGTTAATGAGTGAATGCTACAAAAAAGGACAAATTTAGCACCATTACGTGTTAAACAACCTGTAATACCAAATACCGAAGATGTTGTCGAGCGAACAATCAGATGATCTAATAGAACAAACGTCAGAAATAATAACACCACAGTCTATATCATCAACCTTTTTACCACCTAATACTGCATACACCTGGAAACTTTTAAGTAAAACCTTGGAAAGCCAAAAAGTTCCTGTAGGTGTTGTAAATATCCTTAACTTTGACAAGTTTATTATTGAATTTGTTGATAATGCAAATGTAGAAGCTAAGAAATTATTTGAAAACATTTCTGATGATATTAAATGTCGAGGTGATCAACAACCGGTATTACTCGACTTACAAGTTGGACAGGCATGTATTACTCAATTTTCGGAAGATGGAGAATGGTACAGAGGACAAGTGTACAGTTTAGAGAACATTAACAATAGTGCAGTTGAGATTTAGTTTGTAAACTTTGAAAATTTTGAAAGTGTACAAAAAAATACTCGCTACAATTGCCAGTGCAGCAATATGTTACCAAAATTCATGCCATTGAACTGAGCGATGAATCACAGTTAGAGGATGTCTTAAATCAAATGAGTCTGTATTGTAATACTGTTAAAACCAGTAGAGATAATATGTATTGAACCATTACTTGTACAGTTGTACAACAATAATGAATTGTGTTATAAAGATTTAATTGAAAAAAATCTTCTTAAGTATAATCAATGATTGCTATCAAATGTTAAATCATATTTCTGACTTTTTATTCACTACTGATTTTTTGGTTAAATAATTTTAAAGCGTTTGGGGAGGGAGCACACTGTGCAAAAAGTTATACAAAAATTATACAAACTGCACAGGCGCTATAGCAACTGAAATAGTTTCTATCACCACCCAGTATCTTAATGTCTATAGTTGCTATGCTTAAAACCACCATTTTTCGATGTTTAAACAAAATCTAATAGTTGGGGTTTGGGTAATATCCTCCTCCACAGTTAACATATTTTGCTAGTTAATTATAGTTTAATCTTGTTTTTTTATAAGAAATGTTTTGATTGCATGTTGCAGTCATTTTTGGTTTTTATCTTTGACTGATTTATGGTATTTAAATAAACTGAGGTGTACAAGTTTTCCTGATAATCTACACCAGAAAGTATACACACTTCATAATCATATTCCTTATTTTTCCTTTATGTTGACTTTACTAATGTAAGATTTTCAAAATATTAATTTGTATTTGTAAAACTGTATTCATTTGTCTAATAAAATGTTGTTTCATTTAAAAAAAATTCTAACACAGCAATACAGCTCGGTTCCCCTTCTATTGTTTTCTAATTTTATGCCCTATTTCACTGAGATTTATTGAAGGGGGTTAAGCAGCCCATGGCTGCCAAGATCCCCCAACACTTAAACATTTGCCGAAATAATAGTTTTCCAGTAAATGCTTTCATGCAATTACCATTATTCGAGAATATTGCCCACCCAATACTTGTAGTTGCTTATAATAAATATCATGTTTAAGTGCAGTTACTTTCTTCGTCATTAAGTTATCCATCTTGGGACGGGTTGGATGCGTACCTCCATTGATTTCTATTCTGAGCTAGCCTGAAACTCCTACAGCCTATATTTCACTATCTGTGTGCAGTAGTCTAATCTAGGTCTACCTCTTCTTCTCTTTTTTACTATCTCTGCTTCTAGTATATTCCACACTATTCCCTCATGCCGTAGTATGTGGCCTATCATCCTATCTCTCCTATTTTTTACCGTTTTCCACATATTTCTTTCTTCCCCTACCATTTTTAGTACCTCTTCATTCTGAACTTTGTCTGTCAATGATATCTTCATCGTTCATCTGTAGCACCACATTTCAAAAGCTTCTACCTTTTTTCTTGTCTGCTTCTCCTACTCTCCAGGCTTCACAGCCGTACAGTGCTGTGCCCCAGTACATATGTTTTAAGCAATCTTTTCCTTGTTTCTATGTTTTTTTGTCTTTGAACACAATAGTTGCATTGTTTTTTAAATGTAGCACTACCTTGTGCTATTCTTTCTTTTATATCTTTTGTGCTTTTTCCATCTTGCGTTATTTGGCTTCCTAGGTAGCAGAAATCCTTAACCTCTTGTAAGTTCGTGTTACATATTTGTTTTCTTGTTTTTGATTTATTTTCTTCTCCTTTGCATACTAGTATTTTAGTTTTAGTTTTGTTAATTTTCATATCATATCTCTCTGTTAGAACCGTTTCCATTTCATTAAGAGCAGCTTCTAACTCTTTCTTGCTAGATGCTAATACCACTATATCATCTGCAAATCTAAGCATATCAATTTTTTGTCCCTGCATAGTAATTCCAAATGTCTTCCTACATTTGACAGTATTCATTGCCTCTACAATGTACAAGTTAAAAATTAATGGGGATAGGGCACATCCCTGTCTCATCCCTTTCCTAATGTTTACTTCTCTACATTCCTGCTCTAACTCTATTACTGCTGTTTGCTTTTTATATAAGCTATGTACTATTCGTCTATCCCTATAACTCATTCCAATCTTTTTGAGTATTTCGAACATGTTTTTCATTTTACATTGTTGAATGTTGTCCGGAGGTAAAATACTCCCTCTTTCGGATCTCCGGGAGGGGGTACTTGGGGCTCGTAATCGTAAGAACATAAAACAACAGTTCGATTTAGTGATAGGGACTTGGAATGCAAGGTCATTACTTAGAGTAGACAAGTTAACGAATTTATTAGTCGAAATGAGAAAGGGAAAGCTGGACATTTTAGGTATTAGTGAGGTGAGATGGCCAGATAGTAATGACTTTTGGAAAGATAATTATAGAATAATTACAACTTCTTCAACTAATGGACAGGCAGGGGTAGGAATAGTGTTAGGTAAAAGATTACGACGTAAAGTTAAAGAGTACTTACAATTTAGTGATAGAATAATTATGGTTAGATTGAGTACAAAACCCACAGACACTGTTTTAGTACAGGTTTACATGCCAACAACTACGAGGATGAGGAAGTAAAAAAGGTATACGAGGATATAAATAGTATAGTGAGAAAAATAAAAGGAGATGAGAATTTCATAGTTATGGGCGATTTTAATGCGTCAGTGGGAGAAGGTAGTGAGGGAAAAATGGTAGAAAACTTTGGGTATGGCAGACGAAATGATAGAGGAGAAAGATTAGTTGAGTTTTGCCAGGAACATAGATTAGTAACTGTAAACACCCTATTCCAACATGTTAGGAGAAGATATACCTGGAAAGCGCCATGTAATAGGGCTAGATACCAAATAGATTATATTTTAGTTAAACAAAGATTTAGAAACCAAGTTAAAAACTGTCGTAGTTATCCAGGGGCTGACATAGATAGCGATCATAACTTAGTTAAAATGAAGTGTAAACTAAAATTCAAAAAATTGAGAAAGGTTAAAAGAGAGGATGGGATCTAGGTAAGCTTAATGATAGTAGGGTAAAAGAGGAATATAAACAAGTATTAGATAATAAGAGCAAAGAGATAGCTGTAGGAGGGAACGTAGGAAATAGATGGAAAGAAATAAAACTGACTGTACATGATACGGCAACACAGACTATAGGTAAGAAAAAAATAGAAGCGAGAAAACCCTGGGTAACAAAGGAGATATTAGATTTAATAGAGAATAGAAGAAAGCTTAAACCTTTCAGAGAAGTGGATAGTGAAAGTAAGCAAAAAATATAATACAGTTAGAAATAAGATAGTACATGAGTGTAGAAAAGCTAGAAATAAATGGATGGAGGAGAATTGTAAGGGAATACAAGATGATTTGAGAGTAGGTAAGACAGACAGGGCTTACAGGGCAGTTAAAAAGTTTTTTGGGGAAGATAGAAAAAAATATAATAGTATTAGAGACGAGAATAATGAGCTTCTAATAAATAAAGTTGAGGTAGCAGACAGATGGAAAAGATATTTAGAAGATTTATATAAGGGAGACAATATGGATGAGTTAGAGAACGACCAAGAAGAGGATGTAGAAATAGGGTTTTCAATATTAAGAGAGGAATTTGATAGAGCTGTTCAGAATCTTAAAATAAATAAAGCGCCAGGGATAGACGATATTTCTGCAGAACTAATAAAATGTGCAAGTCAGAAAACTTTAGACAGATTATATGAACTAGTGAAAGTAATATATGACACAGGTGAGGTTCCAATAGATTTCGAAAAAAATATTATTATCCCAATCCCAAAAAAGTCAGGAGCTGATAGGTGTGAGAATTTTAGAACGGTTAGTTTAACTTCTCATGCTTCCAAAATATTAACAATAATAATTAAAAATAGAGTAGAAGCTTTGACTGAGAATTATTTAGGCGAAGACCAATATGGTTTTCGTAAAGACAGAGGGACTAGAGAACCGATACTAATGATTAGGGTAATTATCGAAAAAAGGTTACAAAAAAATAAAAAGACTCATTTCGCGTTTGTAGATTTAGAAAAAGCATTTGATAGGGTTAATTGGATTGTTAAGTTATGAGTTTTGCGAAAAATAGGAATCTCTCATAGGGATAGAAAAATTATTTACAGTCTATATAAAAACCAAAGCGTAGTAATTAGATTTGATGAAATAGAAAAGGAAGCTAAGATTAGAAATGGTGTTAGACAGGGTTGTATACTGTCTCCCTTGATTTTTAATGTTTATATTGAGGAAGCTTTAAACTCAGCTAGAGAGAGAAAAGAGATAGGTGTTAGTGTACAGGAACAGAAAATAGACATGTTACGTTTTGCAGATGATATGGCCATTGTAGCAGAGTCTAGAAAAGAGTTAGGAGAGTTTTTAAATATTTTAGAGGAGATACTACAGAGTAACTATAGTATGAGAATTAACTCAGCAAAGAAAGATAATGACAAGTGAGTTACAGCCTAGTTCTAAAACAAAATTAAAAATAGGTAATACCGAGTTAGAGGAGCTACATGAATTTTGCTATTTAGGTAGTATAATTACAAAGGATGGACGTAGCAGAAGGGATATAGTAGCTAGAATAGCTCAAGCTAGAAAAATGTTTTTAAAAAAGAAAAACTTAATAATAGCTAATAGTATTAGTTTGGATAATAGAAAAAGTTTCTTAAAGTCGTACGTATGGAGCGTTCTACTATACGGTAGTGAGACTTGGACAATTAAAGAAGTAGATAAGAAAAAGAAAGAAGCTTTTGAAACTTGGTGTTATAGGAGAATGTTAAAGATTAGTTGGACAGATAGAGTAACAAATGAGGAAGTTTATAGAAGGATAGGTGAGGAACCCTGTATGTGGAAACAATTAAAGGTCAGGAGAGATAGAATGATAGGGCACCAGTTACGACATGAGGGACTATTTAGTAAAGTCTTAGATTATAGACTACCAAATAAAAATAGAGTAGGAAGGCCTAGACAAAGCTATATTAGTCAAATTATTAGAGATTTAGGTTGTGAAGGGTATGTAGACCTTTTTAGACTAGCTCAGAATAGAAAAGAATTTAGAGCTGCGTCAAACCGACTTTAAGTAAGTTCGAAAACAAAACAAAAAGAATAAGTAAATAAAAATCAGTTAACTAAATGTCACCATGACATAACTCACAATTAGTTAGCGGTCTGGCATGTTGTTAGCGTTTCGTTGCTTAAGCCTTACCATAACATATAATTTAACACTTTTCCTTTTTTGAAGCGGATAACCAGGTTATAGTTCATTTCCTTATAAATGGTAATCATGTGAACATGTTAGAGTTCTTTAACAACCATCAGGTTGCTGGATTTATGTTATTCCATTCTGTTTCTACTTCCTTAGTATCAGATATTTTCCCGATATCTTGAGCAATTCATTTGACCTTTTTTCGAATCTTTCTTGAATATCTTTATCTTTTAGTTTCTTTAGGTCCAAGTGCCTTTTCCGTTTCTTTTTTACAAATTTTTAAATTTAAGTGTGGCCTTCATAATTACGATGTTGTGGTCAATGTCTATATCTGCTTCTGGGTCGCTTCTACAGTCTTTTACTTGATTCCTAAACCGTTGTCTAACAAGAATGTAATCTATTTGATATCTTCCTATATATCCTGGCATCTTCCACGTATATCGTCTTCTAGCATGATGTTGAAATAATGTGTTTGTAATGATTAAATTGTTTTTGTCACAAAATTCTACCAGCCTATTTCCTTTGTCGTTTCTAGTGCCTAAACCTAATAAACCTACTACCGTTCCTTTCCTACCCTCACCTATCATTATTAAATTTTCATGTCCTTGTACGTGTCTTAATATGTCTTCGATATCTTTGTAGATCGCTTCTACCTCCTCGTCGCTGTAGCTAGAGGTAGGCATGTATACTTGTATTGTTACTGTGTTTACCGGTTTAGATTCTAATATAATCATTAGTACTCTTTCGTTCTTTTGTAAGTAATTTTCTACACAGTATCCTATCTTTTTTCGTGCCTAAACCAAATAGACCTACTACTGCTACTTTCCTACCCTCGCCTTTCGTGCATTAAAATCCCCCGTAATTATTAAATTTTCATGTCCTTTTATGTATCTTAATGTCTTCGATATTTTTCTAGATTGCTTCTACTTCTTCCTCACTGTAGCTAGAGGTGGTCATGTATAATTGTATTATTACTTTATTTACCGGTTTGGATTCTAATCTAACCATGAGTACTCTTTTGTTCTTTTGTAAGTAGTTTTCTACACTTTGTCCTATCTTTTTTCGCATAACTAGACCCACACCCAAATTTCCTTCCTGTGCTCCTGTATGAATTACCCTGAAGTCTCCACTCCAAAAATCCCCCGTCTCTGGCGACCGAACTTCGCTGATCCGTACTATGTCTAGTGATAACCCATTCATTTCGATTTTTAGGTTCTCTAGCTTACCTACTTGCTTCATAGTTCTAATATTCCACGTTCCGACTCGCAAAATGTTCCCGACTCTTATTCTTAACTTTCGGATTGCATCCTCCGAAGTAGTCCCCTCCCAGAGATCCGAATGGGGGACTATTTTAACTCCGGAATCTTTTACCTCAGAGAATACCATCATGTTAATTACAATTTAAGTATGCTGTGTACTTGGGAGGTAATGTGGTGGTTTCCCATTGCCTTCCTCATCGCGGTTGTGTGTCTTAGACTGCTGTTAAAACTTATGTATAATGTTCGGCATGTCGACACAACACGACAAAGGACAGCCGTTTTTTGTAGTAGGTTTGGAACGATGGAGAGTAGTTGTTGAAAATAAATTCGGGTTCTATCATTATCAAAATAAATAGAAGTTAGTAATTTTAGTTAAAAGGGATAATAAAGAATATAAAACATGGCTTGTTATATTCAAGGTCTTGGAAGCTGCTTGTAGAACTGCGTAGGCACGGCAGCAGAATATTAATTAACATATACCAACAACGTAGTAGTCGAAGAAGCGTCTTCCAGGTAGGAAAAGCGCAATTCTTAACATTTGGTGACCCCCGACGTGATCTGTTTCGGTTTAGTAGCAGTTACAAGTTTGTTGTAATAGGTTGGTAGCTTGTAAAGGAAAACATGGAAGCGAAACCAGCAATTCGTACAGCCTTAAGAACTCAGTTCAAGATTGACGTACAACGGTTTGAAGATATTCTTTAAGTTGGTGTAAATGAGTCGAGTGTTGAGAGTTGTAAAGCGTGTTATGATATCTTAGAAAAGCGATTTGCAAAAATTCAAGCTTATGGTGAAAAGATTTTGGCTTCAATTACAGGCAAAGAGATGGAAGCTAAAATTGCAGAGAAAATTGAAGAAGGTGTTGTGTATGAAGTTATGTATAGTACATGTCATGCCGCTTACTCTCGCTGTATGAAAGAATTAGAGGCTCGTATTAGTATAGCGCCATCAGTAGTTATGCAGGAAAATGGCGGTCATTACAAACTACCGAAGATTGAATTAAGAAAATTCGGAGGCGAATTAAAGGATTGGATACCCTGTTGGGTCCAATTTGAAAAGATTCATTTGGACCATAAGTTACATGCGGTTGATACATTTCAGTACTTAGATCAAAGCATGTTACCAGGATCAAAGACCTTACATGTGATTTTCCAATGCTCCACCCGGAGGTACTACATTGGCCAGGAGGAGAGTTTTTTGTTGCCTGGAAATTTAGAATTTTGCCGAACCCTTGCCGTTCAAGGCAAGGTAGGGATCTTTAACTGCGTGACAACACTCACACACGGGACCTCCATTTAACCTCTCATCCGAACGAGGGCGTAATTTTTGTAAAAAATGCTCACCTGCCATTTTTCAAGCAGTCGGCCGTGTCGGGATTTGAACCCTTAGGGTCAAAGACCAAGAAATTAGTAGCGGGCTACTCGCATTCTAGCGATAACTATCCGAAAGCAATTGAAGCTCTAAAAATGAGATTTGGGAAAAAGGAGCTGCTGTCTGAGCTCTATGTTCGTGAATTTATATTGCTAATTGTTGATAGAATTACCGTAAAAGACAAGTCCTCGATTGGCTCTCTATATGATGAAGTTCTCTGTAAAGAAAAGGCGCTAGAATCGTTAGGATTATCAGCAGCTAGTTACTGGGATATTCTAAAGACATCTTTGGTTGAATCATGTTTACCAGTAGACACATTAAGGGTATGGCAACGGCAAGCTAAAGTTCCTGATGAGAGCATGTTCAAGCAATTGTTGGAATTTATGAATGAATAAGTTACCAATGAACAAAAGGTTGTATTAGCCAGTCAAGGGTTCAATAATATTAATGTTGATAAAAGGAACAAGTTCTACTTAAAAAATGAGCAGTCAGAGAAAATTCCAACTGTTTCAGTTTTATCCAATCAATCTAAAAAACGGAAAATGGATGTGTGTGCATTTTATAATATTAAAGGGCACGAAACGGTCAACTGTCGTAAAGCTAGCAATAGTAAGCTAGAGGATCGACGTAACGCTATTCGAAAAGCAAAACTGCGCTTTTACTGTTTGGGTTCTGGTCATGTATCTAGGTTTTGTAGAGTTAGAGTCGATTGTAAGAATTGTGGAAAACGTCATCAACTAGTAATGTGTCCAGAAATTAGTAAGAGTGAAGATGACGTACCTGTGAAAGGCAATTCTGATTCAAAGCAGTGTGATGATGATGTAGTACAAACTAATTCAATGAATTCGTTTTGCGAACGTGGAATTTTGTTGCAAACATTAGTCGTTTGGTTGAGTTCAGGGAATGTTTCTAAATATGCCAGGGCTATGATTGACGGTGGTTCTCAAAGATCCAGCATTTTGGCACACACTGCACAGCAATTAGGTCTAAAGGCAGTGGGGCGAGTCAAGCTTGTCCATGGGTTGTATGGTGGAGTTAAAACAGCAGAAACATTACACCAGCACTATGTTGTACAAGTCAATGGCATGAATAGTAATTACCAATGAAATATTAATGCTTGGATGAAAATAAATTGTGTAACAGCATTCACCAAGTAAGCAAAGGTCCTTGGATGAACAAGTTGAAAGAAAAAGAAATTGTTATCTGTGGCCAAGACCAAGAGATGTCGGAAATTGAGTTAATCATTGGCGCAGATGTTTATGGAAAGCTCCTTACGGGTCAGGTTATTCAATTAGACTGTGGATTAACAGCAATTGAAACGAAGTTAGGTTGGACACTTTCTCTATGGTGTGTATGACGTCAATGTTCCACGATTCTGTTCTGAGTGAGTTTTGGAAACTAGAAAGTATTGGTGTTAGTGATTCAGGGGAAACACGGGATCAGTTTGAGCTTCAAGAAGAGGCTAGAAACTATTTTGTAAAAACGGTCAAGCGGGACGCTGATGGTAAATATGAGGTGCAATTGCCATTCACGTTGAGTCCTGATAATTTAGAGAATAACTTGGTTGTTGCAGAGAAAAGATTGAGAGCATGCTCAGAAAAACTGAAAAGAAATGGAATGTGGAACGAGTATGATAAGGTTTTTAAAGAGTGGTTAGCAGAAGGAATTGTTGAAGCAGTTTCTGAAAAGGAAAAGGGAAGCTCATGTCACTATTTACCTCATCATGCAGTAGTAAAATTGGATAGTGTTACTACTAAGATTAGGCCGGTGTTTGATGCTTCGTGTAAAGTCAAAGATGGCATTTCATTAAATGACTGTTTAGAAAAGGGTGTAAACTTACTAGTTTTACTGCCATCTGTGCTCCTTAGATTCCGAGACGGAAAAATTGGTGTAGTAGCAGACATACGGAAGGCATTCTGTCAAATTAGTGTATGTAAAATGCACCGAGATTATCAGCCATTTTTGTGGTGGACCGATGAAACCCAGAATGAATTGAAAGTTTTTTGGCATAGGAGGGTTGTATTTGGTATAAATTGTTCACCATTTCTGTTAAATGCAGTGGTTGATTACCACTTATCAAACGTGCCGCCTGAAGAAGCGGACGTTGCTGAAAAATTAAAGACTGCTTTATACGTAGACAACGTAGTGACAGCAGTTGAAAGCCTAGAAGCGATGTATCAGTTTAAGGCTACTTCAATACAAATCTTAAAAGATGCTTCTATGGAATTGCGTTGTTGAGAATTGTCGAATTCTGAAATGGGATTCTCAAAAAGCAATATGTACGATTTAAGAACGATGGCCTATAGTCCGGATTTTACTTCAGTTCTTGGTCTGACGTGGGACAAACAATCCGACCAGTTGTACGTTAAAGTTCGTAGCGAGGAAAAGGTGGATGTTGTTACAAAAAGAACGGTATTTTCCGGTTTACAAAAGGTGTTTGATCCGCTTGGAGTTTTGTCGCCGTTTACTTTGCTACCTAAAGTTATGCTTCAAGAGGTTTGGGCACTAAAGCTGAATTGGGATCAAGTCTTGCCTGATTCGTATGCAGAAAAGTTTAAGTTATGGTTGTTATTGTTAAAAATGATAAAAAATATGGGTATTCCAAGACGCTTAGGATTGTTCACACGTACAGAAAGTGAATGGAGTTTACACTGTTTTGTAGATGCTAGTAAGTCAGCTTATGCTGCAGTTATATATTTAAGGTGCGAAAAGGGCGGTAAAGTATCAGTGCAACTCCTTCGGGTTAAGTCAAGAGTGGCTCCAGCAAAAAAGGTCACTATTCCTAGATTGGAACTGTTAGCGTGTGTAATTGGATGTAGATTGAGTAAAGATGTATCTGAAGCTCTAAATTTGCATTGTAAACAGTACTTCTGGTCAGATTCATCAACTGCTATTGCGTGGATTTCGCGTTGTCAAGTGGAGTGTTTCTGTTGCTAATTGTGTAAAGGAAATCAGGCGCCTTAGTAATGCAAATGACTGGAGGCATGTGCCTGGCAATCAGAACCCAGCTGACCTGCCATCACGAGGGTGTAGTGCGAAAGAATTATTAGATTTGCGATGGTGGGAGGGGCCAAGCTGGTTGAAACTGGAAGCAGAAGCTTGGTCAGGTGAAAAACCTGTACCAAATGAAGAGATTGTAAATGTGGAAAAGAGTAAGGTTATTTTATCAGAGGACGTTGTTCAAAGTGAGATTCTGCTGTTTCATTCGTTATTAATTTATACTACATACACACGACTTAGCCGTGTTGTTGCGCGTATATATCGTGGGAAAAATCATGCACCTAGCTATAACGAAGAATACTCGAGAGAGGAATTGATGAACGCTGAGAAGAGAATTTTATTATACTTGCAGAAAGACTGCAAATTGGAAAGTCATTTGCGTCATAAATGCAAAACTGAAAAGGACGAAGATGGATTAGTGCGAGTTGTAACGAAGGTTACCGAAAGAGATGATTTGCATGATTTCCGGCACACAATACTGTTGGTGGGTGACCATTTAGTAGTTCGTCTATTGATTAATAAAGCGCATGTGAATAATTGTCATGCGGGCGTTCAAACCGTTATGAGAATTCTAAGAGAGCGATTTTGGATTCTACGAAGTCGACGAGTAATCAAGAAGCTGCTATCAGCATGTTTACGTTGTCGCAGGTTTACAGCCAAGAAGATGGATCAGAGAGATGTAAGCCTTCCAGCAGCAAGAGTTGAAGATACAGCGCCATTTCAAGTTGTTGGAATTGACTTGGTGGGACCATTGTTTTTTAAGAGGTGGTGTCAAATTGTGGATAGTTTTGTATACATGTGGTGTCTACAGAGCCGTTCATTTAGAGGCGGTGACGTCACTTAGTACGGAGAATTTTCTTTTGGCATTCCGAAGATTTGTGTCACGGCGAATTCGGCCCTGCATTGTGTAAACACATCAGGGTACTAATTTTGTAGGAGTAGCAAATATGTTAAAGGACGTTGATTGGGATAAAGTAAAATGTCAATGGTCGGCAGACAAGATAGAATGGAGGTTAAACCCCCCTTGTTCACCCTGGTGGGGAGGATGGTGGGAAAGGTTGATCCGAAATGTGAAAGGATTATCGTTGAGGATTCTTGGTAAAAAAGTATTGAACTATGAAGAGATGGTTACTACGCTATGCGAGGTGGAATCTGTAGTTAATTCTCGCTCCCTCACGTATATTAGCGAAGACCCTAATGACTTAATTTGTTTGTCTCCTAGTTTATTTTTAAAAGGTGTTCAAGCAGATACTATTCCAGATGTGTTTGCAATTGATTCGCTTGGACTTAGGAAACGGCTTAGGAAACAAGCAAACCTAATGCGTGAGTTTCGACAGAGATTTAGAAATGAATATTTGAGTACCCTCAAGCAAAAGGCGAAAGAAGTGGGGCATAGATCAGTTCGTATCGGAGACTTGGTACTGGTAGGAAACGACGAAACAAAGAGATTATTATGGCCGCTGGCAAGAGTTGTCGAGGTTTATCCTACGCGAGATGGTGTAGTGCGTGTTGCAAAGTTAAAGACATCTGCAGGGTGGCTTATACGTCCGATACAGCGTCTTTACCCACTAGAGACAGAAGTGAATATGTCGGAGATGGAAATGAATACCGGATATGACGATCGAAACGAAAGATGTGAAGAGCCAGGGAGAGAAGCATCAGTGGCTAATAGTGTCGTTAAAACTCGTAGCGGTTGAATTATTAGAATGCCTAATCGGTATTAGCAATTAATCATGTTTGTTATGAATCGTGTTGTGTTAAAATAGGTCTCAATATTTTAAGGTGGGAGGATGTTAAAACTTATGTATAATGTTCGGCATGCCGACACGACAAAGTCAGTCGTTTTTTGTAGTAGGCTTGGAACGATTGAGAGTAGTTGTTGAAAAAAATTCGGGTTCTGTCATTGTCAAAATAAATAGAAATTAGTAATTTTAGTTAAAAGGGATAATAAAGAATATAAAACATGGCTTGTTATATTCAAGGTCTTGGAAGCTGCGTGTAGAACTGTGTAGGCACGGCAGCAAAATATTAATTAATATATACCAACTACCAACAACGTAGTAGTCGAAGAAGCCTTTTCCGGGTAGGGAAAGTGCAATTCTTAACAACTGCCATACCGACCCCTATGGTCTCCGCCAATCTAAGTACCGAAAGAGCCGCTGCTTTCTTTCGGGGACTTGTCTTCGTCTGGTTCCTCACTAACGACCCTACTACTTTGGTTGGACCTGTAGTTTGACTTTTTAGCTCATTAGAACACGCACGCCATTTCACCTGTTCTAGTAATCTAGAACTTTGGCAAGGTGCAGGTTCATTCGAAATGGACAGATATCACTGTTATAAAAATATTAGACTTATGTAAGTTTGTAATGCTAATTTTTAGCAAAAATGTGTAACAATTGTGATAGTAATTTTAAATAAAGGATTCTGTTGTAATATAATAATCATTTTAGATAGCACTCTTTACTGATATATTAATCTTAAGGCAATTTGCTTGATTTTTTAAAATAATTGAAACTTATTTCACATTCAAGAGAATCATTGTCTAATTGGGAAAAATCTCTACTTCTGTTGCGGTTTATTAATGACCTTAATTCCAAAGGAAAAACTTAGTGTATTAGAACCCAATGAAATTTTCAATTATTATGGTTGTTTGTTCTACTTTGTAAGTTTTGCTTGCATTTCAAGTCTATTGAATAAATTGATAACTGAATTTGATTGCTTCAAATTCTATTTAATAAATTAATTCCAGCATTATATTATGTTTACATAACAATTGCATTATGCTTGTAAAACATTAAATATTATTTCTGGCAACAAAATAGTCATTTTCAATAGGTTTGAAATTTGAACAAAACTCGCAAGTATAAGGCAATTTTTCCCAACATAAACTAACATACTTAATTATGTGTGTATGTGTTAAACTTGCATTTTGGCGATAAAATTTACTAGAGGGGAAATTGTACGGCACCATTCTATCAGATAAACGAACATACCCTGATCTGTACCAGGTTATGCTTGTATATGTTAAGCACTTGACTTTTACGGGGTAATTATTCAAAGCGAGGTTAGGAAACTACAATACGTTTTCGGAGTGCTGTACAAGTACATATTTTTTAAATAGTGGGGGGATACTTCAACATACCATACTCGAACAATTCAAGTATGTCCCGAAAAATCGCCTATAGTACTTAGTAAATTTGAATAGCCACCATTGGCGGCAAAATCGCTTTAGTGCGCAGATCAGGTAGCGCCGATGTTTTAGTTTGGTGCTATTAAATTTTAGTGCCCTTTATATTTTTTTGTTATTTGGTTTATTGTGCCGAATGGGCTCATAGATTATAAACGAATTTGACCGAGTTTAATATTATCGCGCCCTCTCGTGAATGTGAGATTCAAACTTCCAAACCAAATAGCGTGGAAGTATTCGTTAACGGATATAAGTGAAATATAGGGTGTTCGTTTTCTGTGCGAAGTCGTAGTTATAAATTTTTCTGAATTTCTAAAGCTTTAAAGTTATTACAGTAATCAGAGAATCTAAATATGAAGGCGGAGGAATCTGGTGCGAGTAATCATAGTGATGCCGTAAGTAATGTATGCTTGTCTGATTCCCCGGCTTCTGAAAATATCGATCGCCATTTTGAGGAACAACAATTGCCGACCAAAATTATTGTTTTATTCCCGGAAATGCTAGTGAAGATATTTTCTTATTTGGATAAAAAGGACTTATCTAGTGTTGCACGAGTGTGCAAATCTTGGCACGAGTCTGCTTACTCCAAATGTCTCTGGCAAAATATCGAAGTTAAAATTGATTTGGAAGAACCTAACAGTGTTTTATTTGCATCGTTAGCCCAACGTGGAATTAAGAAGTTACAAATTTGGTCCATTGAAAAACATTTGCCAGACCTTATAATGGTTTTTCCAAATCTAGAGTCACTCTATGTGAGTGGTGTAAAAACAATTTCAAAGATTACCCAAGGCAGTTTTTTACGTATACAGAGTTTTAACGAGGTGCCCGACAACTCTGTACATCAAATAGCTCTTCACTGCAAGAATCTCAATAAGTTGTGCTTGGATAACAGTAACAGTATTACAGACCGTTCGTTAATGTTAATTGCGTGGGGTCTGAAAAGCCTTAAGATCCTGTCTCTTCGTTTATGTAATCCTATCACTGACTTAGGCATTAAATACATTGTCGGACACAGTTTGAATCCATCAGCAGATGGTAATCGTTTATTAGAATGCTTAGAGCTTGAAGGGTGTACAAACATATCTGATGTTGCACTGCAGTATCTTTCAGACGGTTTTATGGAACATTTAAAAACACTCAATTTAAATCATTGTAGTAGGATAACTAATGTTGGTTTAAAACATCTATCAAGAATTGGTTCGTTACGTGAGGTCAAGGTAAACGGGTGTCCACAAATTACAAACGTCGGTGTTGAATATTTGGTCCAGGGCGGTTGTAAAGTGGATGCATCTGTGACTTTAAATCTTGATAATAGAACTATTGCAATGCCTGGGCCTGACGGTCGGTATTTTATCGTATCACAGCAAGAAATGATGAATCAATTACTAAATTAATACTCGTATCTGAATATAATTATAGGCATATATAACGTTGTTTTTATTAGTCGTGCCTAATTGTATAGTAATGGCTGGCAATTGGAAAATGTAAGAAAATAGATTGTTTGGCAAAAACAACAAAAAGAAATAATTATTCTTGGATATTTCAAATTAAATAATTGAAAATTGCTGACAAATACATATTAAAAACCCAAATACCTGGCACTTAATAATTGGAAACACCTGAAGGGAAATTAAGAACATATCTGTGGTAATATATTGATTAACATAACTATTGTATAGATGTACAATATCGTGATAATTGAATCTTTAATAATTAGGATAAATAATGCTAGTAAAGTGAGTAATCACTGCCGAGATAATTAAATTTTATTTATTAAATAAAAAAGAAATGTGTAAACATATTAACCCTCTATTGCACGAATTATTTTTTTTGATAAAAATATCAAACTTTTAGTTTTGGTTAGTGAAATAATAATTCTATCTCAGATAAATGTAAAAAAATTGTTTTAACATTTAATATAAAAAATGACATCTTACACATGTATCATATTTATTAGCCTTTACAGTAGGAAGTTGTAATTTGCAGTTCTCATGTCTGCTACAATATTCACTTGCAGCAGATGAATATATCAAAACAAACTTTTATTACTAAGAAAAAAACTCTTACATTATTTATTAGTTGGAATGCAAATGCAGAAAGCAAAAATCTATTCGTGTAGTGATGGGTAACGCTGCGCTGCATTGCGATATTGCGCTGAAGCAGTGGAGTGTGTTACATGAGTTGATGCATCAGAGTGAAGCGTTATGCCACATTAACGCAATTGTATTGTCGCTTACACAGTTTGTTTGCGTTTATATTTTTTGATATTATACAGTGTGTCTGCTTTTACTTGTCACAGCAAATATCTCGGTTATTATAAGAATTTCAGAGAAATGTTATATACAAAAGTTGTGTAACTTTTTATTTGCAATAATATGTCAAAATAAAAAAAAACAATGGAGCATCAAATTTTTGAGATATAGCAAATACATGCAAAATTTTAAATGGAACCTATGCATTATTATTGCATATTCTTAAAGTGATTAAAATTTTCTTTCCAACAATATATCACTCAATAATAATTATACACGAAAATAGATTATTAAATAGCGCTTAACACGTACCTAATTGAAATAGGCATGCAAAACAGTGGGTGTCAAAACAATTGCTAGCGCTTGCCTAAATGAAGAAATTGATAATAAGAACAACAAAGAAATACTAAATTACAAAATTAATTTAAAATGTTAAAGGTTATGTTCCACATGGCCTCCGTTATTTGCAAGACATCGCTGAGATCTAATTATTAAGTTTCTTCGTACTTTTTGCAACATGGTGTTATTTGACCACACGCTCTTCGGATGCGATCTTTAACGATATCAAGACTCTCTGGGCGCGTTACATAAACATGTTGTTTGAGATATCCTCAAACAAAAAAATCTAAAACAAAGATCTGGTGATCTTGTTCACCAGTTTTTAAGACCTCCATATCCGATCCATTTTGCACCAAACATGAAGATCAACAATGTGGAATTAAATTACTAAGGAACAATTGTCAAGAAGCGCTATCAATTGTTTCACCGTCTACTATTGTGAATGATTATTTCAAATAGACGCCTGATGTTAAGCACATTTAATAATCGATTTCTACGTTTAATTGATTGAATAATTATTATTGAGTGATATATCGCTGGAAAGAAAATTTTAAGCATAAGTTCCATTTAAAAATTTGAATGTATTTGCTATATCTCATAAATTTGATGCTCCATTGTTTTTTTTTGTTTTGACATATTATTGCAAATAAAAAGTTACACAACTTTTGTATATAACATTTCTCTGAAATTCTTACAACAGTCGAGATACTCGCTGTAACACAAAAAAAGACGCACTGCATTATGTAAAACTTACTGCTGCGTTATAGTTATAAAATGATACTTCAGTTATGATGGTGGAACGTGTGTTTAAATCGCCAAACAAAACAGTTTGGCATTAAATTTAGAAATGATATGTAATATATAAACAATACGTTGTCTTTATTGATTTTTATTGTATAAGTTTAAAACAGAAACTTAAACGTTATGATACATATTTCTTAAAAAGTAAGAAACGTTGTTCAAAACACAATAACTGGAAAATAAATAAAAATAGGAAAACATATCAAGAAAACAAAAATAAACTCAGTCACTGTTCTTTAAATTGTAATTTAAAAAAAACACTTGCGAAATTTTAGTAGATTTGTCTTTCGTGCTTTTCATTGGTTGTTTGTCCGGCATGAAAAAATATTCTCTCGCACGGTATTGAAATCGCCATAATACAGAGTATTGTCTTAACCATTTGGTATAACCGTGGATAGATATGTTTGTGTTGATTCCACCACGCTAGAGGATCTAGGGGCACTCCTTCATTACTTATTCTGGGCAACATTGATTGTTCTAAATACTTGTTTAGTTCAACTACAGCATGTGCAAATAAATTAGCCGGATGTAAACAATTTTCTACTTCTAAATCAAAATCTTTCCAAAGCCTTTCCAAACGATTTTTTTTTGCGACTCCTGAAGTACTGCTTAATTTTTTATTGTCATCTATGGCAAACTTAGATTCAGAGGTTTCATTCGTCTCTCTTAATTAGAAATTTTACTGTACATCTTTTCAACTGTCTTTTAAAATTTGTTTTCGTCGATTAACCCAAACTTTTTGAATCTCGGATCCAATATAGTTGCTTGAGAAATTATTTCATTTTCTTCCATATCTCTATACCTTCTGTTCATTTCAAATAAGAGATTTTTGCGATATTTTCTACATCAGGCATTAGCTCGAAATACTTAAAAGATTACAAATGTTTTATAAGCTGCTTGCAATATATTAATAAAGACGACACAGTTACGGTTTTTTTAGAACGTATGGCAGTTGTTGCGATGTCGAACATTTCCAAAACTTTTAGTGATTGTTCAGCAATAATCAATTCTTCGTTGGACAAAATTTGAATCGACTCGTTATCTTCAGTTTCATATCTGAGCAGGAAGAATTTATGAGAGCTATTGTTGATATGAGAGCATTTTTTAAGGTAATTACACGACGAACCATCTCGTTTGTGGCGTTCCATCGGGTTGAAACGTCATTTTTTAGTTTGAGAAGCGGAATCATCATCCTTTCCTCGGTTTCCCGCATTTGTGCATATGCATGACTGCTTTTGTTAAAAAATCGCACGATTACCTTAATTTTGTACACCATAACTTGTATATCTTAAGTACCGTTTGTGTCATTAAATTTAAGGAGTGAGCAAAACAACACCAATGGCGCAGCGCCATTCACCTAAACGTACAGCTAATTTCATATTTGCTGCATTATCGGTTACCACAGCAGTGATTTTATTGTTAATACCCCACTTCGCCAAAACACTTTTTAATTTGTTTGATATATTTTCACCGGTATGTCTAATGTTATATGCAACCCAATAAATCAGAGGTCAAAAAAGTACGATTTTCGCTTTCGACAATATAATGCGCTATAACACCGTAATAACTGTCATTACTTCTAGAAGTCCATCCATCCATCGTTAGACAAATTACAAAAGCTCTATTTAAACGGTTTTAACAACTTCAACACTTTTATTGTAAATGGTTGGTATTAGCGATTGGGAAACCGTATTTCTCGTTGGAAGTTTGGATTTAATAAATGCACAAACTTTTAGAATTCTTGATCCTCCATATTTTTATAATAAATAAATAACAATATTAACTTATCACATATGCTACGCAATGCAATACAAATGAAAGAGCTTTGTTTATTAAAACAATTATTACTTAGTCATGATATATATTTAAGAGTAGCCCGTACAAAATGAAACAAGTATGTTTTTTGCCATTTGTATTTTCTATCTTCCAATGACTAGCTAAATTTGAAATATTCGTTTAGACTTTACATAAAAGTGTGTTATTTCATTGAATAGTTATTTCAACTAATGGTATTATAATCAACTTTGTGTATGTATCCAATATTTGTATGTAATAGTAGGCTTATTTATTTGTTTTATTTACTCTAATCGTCAACTAGGTTTTAATCAATTATTTTAAGGCGATCTTAATCTTAATTTAGTACATAGGAAATTGACTTATTACTATTTAAATATTAAAGTCTCATAAAATGTAAACGAGATGAGTTTGAATTAGCATTAAAAGATCTGAAAAGTAGTAAGGCACTGGGTATAGATACGACTGGCTCTTAGACATAAAACTATTAAGTCACGGTTTGTGCATGAGGATCTGCATTGCTTAGTGTCTGTGATTAGCTTTCCCGGTTATTTAAACACTTCATTCTTTGATGCACGACTGAAAAAATATCTAACTGAAGTTGAAAATTATTCATATGAAGTGTGAAGATAGCTAATTTTTGTCTTGCTATAACAGGGCAGTTAAAAAGTTTTTTGGGGAAGATAGGAAAAAATATATTGGCATTAGAGACGAGAATAATGAGCTTCTAATAAATAAAGTTGAGGTAGCAGATAGATGGAAAAGATATTTAGAAGATTTATATAAGGGAGATGATATGGATGAGTTACAGAACGATCAAGAAGAGGATGTAGAAATAGGGTTCTCAATATTAGGAGAGAAATTTGATAGAGCTGTTCGGAATCTTAAACTAAATAAAGCACCAGGGATAGACGATATTCCCGCAGAACTAATAAAATATGTCGGAAAACTTTAGACAGATTGTATGAACTAGTAAAAGTAATATATGACACAGGTGAGGTTCCAATAGATTTCGAAAAAAATATTATCCCAATCCCAAAAAAGTCAGGAGCTGATAGGTGTGAGAATTTTAGAATGGTTAGTTTAACTTCTCATGCTTCCAAAATACTAACAATAATAATTAAAAATAGAGTAGAAGCTTTGACTGAGAATTATTTAGGCGAAGACCAATATGGTTTTCGTAAAGACAGAGGGACCAGAGAACCGATACTAATGATTAGGGTAATTAGTGAAAAAAGGTTCCAAAAAAATAAAAAGACTCATTTCGCGTTTGTAGATTTAGAAAAAGCATTTGATTGGATTGTTATGTTCAGGGTTTTGCGAAAAATAGGAATCTCTCATAGGCATAGAAAAATTATTTACAGTCTATATAAAAACCAAAGCGTAGTAATTAGATTTGATGAAATAGAAAAGGAAGCTAAGATTAGAAATGGTGTCAGACAGGGTTGTATACTGTCTCCCTTGATTTTTAATGTTTATATTGAGGAAGCTTTAAAATTAGCTAGAGAGAGAAAAGAGATAGGTGTTAGTGTACAGGGACAGAAAATAGACATGTTACGTTTTGCAGATGATATAGTCATAGCAGAGTCTAGAAAAGAGTTAGGAGAGTTTTTAAATATTTTAGAGGAGATACTACAGAGTAACTATAGTATGAGAATTAACTCAGTAAAGACAAAGATAATGACAAGTGAGTTACAGCCTAGTTCTAAACCAAAATTAAAAATAGGTAATACCGAGTTAGAGGAGGTAGATGAATTTTGCTATTTAGGTAGTATAATTACAAAGGATGGATGTAGCAGAAGGGATATAATAGCTAGAATAGCTCAAGCTAGAAAAATGTTTTTAAAAAAGATAAACTTACTAATAGCTAATAGTATTAGTTTAGATAATAGAAGAAGTTTCTTAAGGTCATACGTATGGAGCGTTCTACTATACGGTAGTGAGACTTGGACAATTAAAGAAGTAGATAAGAAAAAGATAGAAGCTTTTGAAACATGGTGTTATAGGAGAATGTTAAAGATTAGTTGGACAGATAGAGTAACAAACGAGGAAGTTTATAAAAAGATAGGTGAGGAACCCTGTATATGGAAACAATTAAAGGTCAGGAGAGATAGAATGATAGGGCACCAGTTAAGACATAAGGGACTATTTAGTAAAGTCTTAGATTATAGACTACCAAATAAAAATAGAGTAGGAAGGCCTAGACAAAGCTATATTAGTCAAATTATTAGAGATTTAGGTTGTGAAGGGTATGTAGACCTTTTTAGACTAGCTCAGAATAGAAAAGAATTTAGAGCTGCGTCAAACCGACTTTAAGTAAGTTCGAAAACAAAACAAAAAAAAATCAGTTAACTAAATGTCACCGTGACATAACTCACAATTAGGTAGCGGTCTGGCATGTTGGCAGCGATTCGTTGCTTAAGCCTTACCATAACATATAATTTAACACTTTTCCTTTTTTGAAGCGGATAACCAGATTATAGTTCATTTCCTTATAAATGGTAATCATGTAAACATGTTAGAGTTCTTTAACAACCATCAGGTTGCTAATATCTATGTAGAGCCAGGTGGATAGAAAAAAGATAGAAGGATATAGGAAGACCTAGACCAAGCTATATTAGTCAAATTATTAGAGATTTAGGTTGTGAAGGGTATGTAGAACTTTTTAGCTTAGCACAGAATAGAAAAGAAGTTAGAGCTGTGTCAAACCGACCTTAAGTAAGGTCGAAAACAAAATGATGATAACAGTTATAATTTTGTATCAGTATGTTATAAAAGGTAGACATGCAGTAAGCAATATTTTAAATAAAGTTTTAAATTAATGTTTCATGTGTGATTTGGCAGTATTTAACATAGAGTATATTTGAAATACTGGATAACGTGTTGGCAAAAATAATATTTTACATATGCATACTATCAATAATCGTCCAGGTTAATTACACATACATTGTGGTGGAATATTAATTTATACGTAATATATTTTTAGGAAACTTCCGTTACCCCTCTGAACATTAAAATCTCAGGATTACGAAAAAATTGAATACATGTGCAGTAGCTATTTTATTGAAGAATCTAAAAATATACAGTAAAATATTTCCAAGCCAATTATGATATGAAATTCAGCTACAGCATATTCGTATACCTGATACAACTAAGAAAAATATTGCTGAAGAATTAGCATTTAGCATGTCGCAAATGTGATAAGCATTGGAGTTTATAGTGTGACGAACTGATGACAAAGAAAGTTATCACCAATATTTGGCACACGCAAAAAATTGAAATTGACGATATATTGCTGTGATATACTCCTTTGAATGCGGGAACTGGGTCCTTTCAACAAAAAAATTCTAGTCCCACCGATTGGGCGTCATAAACTGCTGTGATCCTGGTTTCGCTTCAGCTGCTCACCTAATTTTATAAACCTCCCCATTCATAAAATTAAACAACACATTCCTACCACAAACATCAACGTTAACTCTATTTACATCAATATTCAGAATACATTAAATTTTCAAATTAAATTTCAGCACAAAATTCAGTTTAAAAAGAATTTCAAGATTAATTTTATTATCACTTTAACGTGCATCCAGAATTAAAGTCCTTGTTGGATGCCTACTAATTAATATAACAATATAAGCAGACCGGAGTCTGAGTATAAAGGGAGCATCTACCACCCCTTTACGTTAATTAACCAGGTTCGTCTAATTGAGCTCAAAGACATACCCAAAGTTTCATCATAATTCAGAACATCAATACTAAATACCCTTTCTACTTAAACAAGCAAATTTCATCTTAAAATTAAAATTTTATGGTTAGTACAATTTCACTAATGTCCATTTAAAGTAAATCAATTATAAAGTTATTCAACACACACAAAATGTCAAACAAAATAGTATAATTTACCTGAAGGTTACTGTCCTCGTAGCTTCAATGTACATCGTCCCTTTAGTTAATCACACCATTCCAACAGGATTATATTTACGGCTTCTAATTCTCAACGCTTTTAAAATTTTCTCCATCACCATTTATTTAAAGTTGTTTCTGGGCTTTTCCGGAACTCATCTGTGTATATCTGACCCTGGTTTTGTGGATCCAGACACGTATTTGAACCATTTAATTATTAACACCCCGAAAAATAGCAAAGAAATTCATGCGTCTTTCACCAATATACGCCAAAACTGCCTACTTTTGTGTATACATTTGTCGTTGTAAATTTTGCTAATTGGTACAGTGATACTAAATTTTATTACCTTGTATCTAAGTGCACTGAAGTACATTCATGTTAGCACTTAAATAACAAACTATTTTGAATCACTACAATATACGAGCAAAATTTTAAATTATTTTATCAAACTAAAATGCACTGTTTAACATCTTGAATCAAGTCGCGGATGTAAGAGCTTTTAACGCATCGAATAGTCAAAAGTCTAAGAGGCCGAAATTCATATTACCACCGGTATATATAGCGAATAGCCGGCACGTCGCTTTTGTCCTCAAAACAGACAATTCTTAAGAATTTCTTATTCTATGTTCCCAGTCCGTCGCTCGCGCGTCGGTTTTTACGAATTTTTCACTCGCCCCATTTAAATCTCAGAAATTCTCACACGGCACGCAAACATGTCCGAGAAAAACTAATTAATTTTGTACAGAATTTGTTGTTTCTACCTCTGATATTTGCATCCTATTTTCAACCAATTGTGACCCTCGTGACGTTGCTTAAATCACGCCTTTTACTATATGTGTCTTTGCTTGACGCATTTTCTCTTTCCTTTTCTAACCTGTTCGTATTGGTGCAAATTGATATTCTTTATTATCGATTATATTTTAGTCCATGTGGACTATCTGGGTTTAATAACCCCGTATCGCACCTTCTCGTGAATATTAAGCCCCGGTTTCTCCAAGATTCTTTGAAACCATTTGTTATCTACACAATTTTCGCCGTACGTGATATTTAAACTACGCAGGTGTTCAAAATAATATTAATTCTCAGAGCTTTTTAAATAAACCCTGTTTTGTATTTTGTGCTAAAGCATCTGACCGTTTCCAATATCCTTAGAATCGACATGTTTATCTAAACAAATTAAACTGAAATTGCCTTTTAAAATACGCAGGTGTGTTCAAACATCCTACTTCTAACTAACACTTCTAGGATTTGCATTTTAGTGGGTTTTTACAAGTTTCTATAGATATTATCTGTACGTTTTGTTCAATACCGGTTACTTGAAATAGGGTTAATTAATATAAATTTTGCACGTAATTTCCATTTGTTTAGGAATAATTACATTACACGCAGAGCTTTTTAATACTGCTTCTTTTGATATAAAGCGTCTTGTACCTGATTTAAATCTCTTATGTTTAATGAAACTAATAAATTTTTATGCTTCACGGTTTTAATAACGCGTATTATCTAATAATATTCATTATACACGGTGATTAAAATTATTTGATGTGATTATTTAATTTTCTACCCTGGTCTAAATATGAGTAATATATATATATATATATATATATATATATATATATCTACATTTAGTTATGTTATTTGCTCTCGAATACAATATTGTGCCCCTGCGCCACGCAACGCGCATCCTCATGTACAAACCATAACGTAATAGCAGAAACTTTAAAAGCCTCTGGACAAACAGTAACAGAACGTCTCTTCCAACTTGTAAGCTATGTGTATGAGACAGGCGAGATACCTAAAGATTTCAAATGTAACATCATAGTCGCTATATCAAAAAAGACAGGTGTGGATAGATATGAAAATTTTCAAACAATAAGTTTAACAGCACACGTGTCAAAAAATTAACTAGGATAGACAAAGACTAATGGAAAAAGCAGCTAAGAAATACTTGGGTTTAAAATAAAACATGGGAATACGGGAGACTATTTTAGTTCTGAGGGTAATAATGGAGAAGACAATAGAAGAAGGAGAAACCATGTATATAGTATTTGAAAAAGGCATTCCACAATGTAAAATGGAAAAAAAATGTTTGGAAACTCAAAAAGATTGGAATAAGTTTTAGGGATAGACATAGCTTATACAAAGAGCAAACAGCGGTAATAGAATTAGAGCAGGAAAGTAGAGAAGTAGATATTATGAAGGAGGTGAGACAGAGATGTGCCCTATCTTCCTTAAAATTTAACTTGTACATCGAAGAGACAATGGATACATTCAAATGCAGAACATCTCCGTATTTTCCCACCCCGCTTTGTTTTTTTGCTTAACGTACAAATAGCTATGCATTTTCATTTAATAGCAGGTATATAAATCTGATTACTAAGATATTATTTTCTATCGTATATTAACTTGAGGTTTCGCCAATGATAAATTGGAAAAAATCGCCAGCTGGCGATAAATTCAACATTTGTGAATTTTGAAATTTGTTTATTATATTTCTATTTTATGCACACATCTATAAATGTACAAGTTCTCAATAAAGAAGTCATTATTAAAAACAGGAAGACATTTGGGATTATTATGCAGGGACAAAAGATTAATATGCCTAGATTTGCAGATGATGAAGCAATATTAGCATCTGGCAAGGAAGAGTTAGAAGCAGCTTTTAATGAAATGTAAACAGTTCTAACAGAGAGGTATGGTATGGACCACTATCATTAGGTCTTCAGTCCTGGAACTGGTTAGACGCGTACCATCATTGTTTCCTATTCTGAACTAACCTACACATTTCCCTGAAATTTGCATTGTCTACATCTATCACTATCTGATCTAGGTCTACATCTACCTCTTTTTTTCCTATCTCTGCTTGTAATATATCCCATGCTATTCTCCAAAAATGCCTTCTATTTTTCCTATTTTTTTCCACAGATATCCTTATTCCCCTAATATTTCTATAACCTATTTGTTATTAACTTTGTCTGTCCATCCTCATACATCTAAAGCACAGAATTACAAAAGGCTGCTACCATTTTTCTGTCTGCTTTTCAGACTGCCCGTATTTCATAGGCATACTGTGTTATGCTCCACAAATATGCTTTCAACAATTTTCTTCCTGTTCTATGTTGTCTTTCATCATAGGCGCTGCGGAGCCGCCTTTTAGATATTTCACAACCAACGCCTGTGTTGTTTACAATAATCATCAGATTTATCTGCGCTTATTTTTTTGTTATTAGGTTTTCCGTCTCAAAACTGGTTGGACACGTACCTGCACTTATTTATATCCTGAGCTAGCCTACACAGTTCCCTGAAATTCTCACACAGCACGTATACAGCTCGGTCCCCCTTCTATTGTTTTCTAATTTTAAGCCCTATCTCATCGAGATTTAGTGAAGGGGATTAAGCTGCGTGCGACTGCCAAGATCCCCCAACATTTAGACAGTTGCCGAAATAATAGTTTTCCAGTAAATCCTTTCACACAATTAACATTATTGGAGAATACTGAACAAGCAATACTTGTAGTTGCTTGTAATAATCATCATGTTTAAATACAGTTACTTTCTTCGTCATTCACTTATTCATCTTGAGACTGGTTGGATGCGTACCTCCATTGATTTCTATTCTGAGCTAGCCTACACATTTTCCTGAAACTCCTACAGCCTACCTCTTTCACTATCTGTGTGCAGTAGTCTAACCTAGGTCTAACTCTTCTTCCCTTTTTTCCTATTTCGGCTTCTAATATATTCCGCCATACCGTAGTATATGGCCTATCATCCTATCTCTCCTATTTTTTATTGTTTTCCACATATTTCTTTCTTCCCCTACCATTTTTATTACCTCTTCCTTCTTAACTTTGTCTGTCCATGACATTTTCATCATGTGTCTGTAGCATCACATTTCAAACGTTTCTACCTTTTTCTTGTCCGCTTCTCCTACTGTCCCGGCTTTGCATCCGTACAGTGCTGTGCTCCACACGCATGTTTTAAGCAATCTCTTTCTTGTTTCTATGTTTGTTGTCTTTGAACACAGTAGTTGCTTTTTCTTGTTAAATGTAGCACGACCTTGTGCTAATCTTTTTTTTATATCTTTTGTGCTTTTCCCATCTTGCGTTATTTGGCTTCCTAGGTAGCAGAAATCCTTAACCTCTTGTAAGTTGGTGTTACATATTTGTATTTTTGATTTTGATTTAATTTTCCCCTCCTTTGCATACTAGTACTTTAGTTTTAGCTTTGTTAATTTTCATACCGTATCTCTCTGTCAGAACCGTTTCCATTTCATTAAGAGCAGCTTCTTTGCTAGACGCTAATACCACTATATCATCTACAAATCTAAGCATATCAATTTTTTGTCCCTGCATGGTAATTCCAAATGTCTTCCTGCATTTGACAGTATTCATTGCCTCTTCAATGTACAAGTTAAAAATTAATGGTGATAGGGCACATCCCTGTCCACCCCTTTCCTAGTTTACTTCTCTACATTCCTGCTCTAATTCTATTACTGCTGTTTGCTCTTTGTATAGGCTATGTACTATTTGTCTAACCCTAAAACTCATTCCAATCTTTTTGAGTATTTCGAACATTTTTTTCCATTTTACATTGTCGAATGCTTTTTCCAGATCTACAAACCCTATATATACGCTTCCCCTTCTTCTATTGTTTTCTCCATTATCACTCTCAGAGCTAAAATAGCTTCCCGTGTTCCCCTGTTTCGCCTAAACCCAAATTGGTCTTCTCCTAGTATTTCTTCAGCGCGTTTTTCCATTTGTCTTTGTACAGTTCTAGTTAATATTTTTGACGTGTGTGTGCTGTCTAACTTATTGTTCGAAAATTTTCACATCTATTCGTGCCTTTCTTTTTTTTGTATAGTTACTATGATGTTATGATATTATGTTTGAAATCTTTGGGTATCTCGCCTGTTTCATACATATAGCTTACAAGTTGGAAGAAACGTACTGTTACTGCTTGTCCAGCAGCTTTTGAAGTTTCTACTTGCACCTTATCTGTACCCAACACCTTACCATTTTTCAGACCCTTTAATGCTAATTCAAATCCCAAATCATCATTTTCAATGTCTGATTCCTGTTCTAACACTGTTAGTTCCTCTCCTGAATATAAATTCCTTATATATTCCTGCCATCTAACTACTTTCTCTACATTTTCTATAATGACGTTTCCTCCCACATCCCTTATATTTTTCTATACGGTTTTATATCCCTAAAATTATTTTTAATTAGTTTGTATGCTTCATCTGTCTTTCCTACTTCCATCTTAGTTTGTACCTCTTTGCACTTTTCATCAATCCCTTGTCCTTTACCTTTGCTGCATTTGCGAATAATTTCCCATTCTATGGCTTTATATCTCTGTTTTCCTGTTTGGTCTGTGTTATTTTTTTGTATTTTCGTCTTTCTTCTATTAAATTCAGGATATCCTTTGTTATCCATGGTTTCTTATTTTCCTTTTGTGTATAACCCACAATATCTCTGGCCGCTATGTCTAGGCTGGATTTAATTTTATTCCATTCTGTTTCTACTTTCTTAGTATCAGATATGTTCCCGAGATCTTTGAGCAATTCATTTGACTTTTTTTTTAATCTTTCTTGAATATCTTTATCATTTACTTTCTCTAAGTCCAAGTGCCTTTTTCCGTTTCTTTTTTTCAAATTTTTAAATTTAAGTGCTGCCTTCATAATTAGGATGTTATGGCGTGTCTATATCTGCTTCTGGGTAGCTTCTAGTCTTTTACTTGATTCCTAAACCATTGTCTAACAAGTATGTATTATATTTAATATCTTCCTATATCTCCTGGCATCTTCCACATATATCGTCTTCTAACATGATGTTGAAATAATGTGTTTGTGATGATTAAATTGTTCTTGTCGCAAAATTCTACCAGCCTATTTCCCCTGTCGTTTCTTGTGCCTAAACCAAATACACCTACTACCACTCCTTCCCAATCCTCACCTACCACTGCATTAAAATCCCCCATAATTATTAAGTTTTCATGTCCTTTTACGTAAATATGTCTTCGATATCTTTGTAGATCGCTTTTACCTCTTCGTCACTGTAGCTAGAGGTGGGCATGTATACTTATATCATTACCGTGTTTACCTGTTTAAATTCTAATCTGACCATGAGTACTCTTTCGCTCTTTTGTAAGTAATTTTCTACACAGTATCCTATCTTTTTCCGCGTAACTATTCCCACACCCAAATTTCCTTCCTCTGCTCCTGTATGAATTACCCTGACGTCTCCACTCCAAAAATCCCCTACCTCTGGCCACTGAACTTCGCTGATCCCTACTATGGCTAGTGATAACCTATTCATTTCAATTTTTAGGTTCTCTAGCTACCTACTTGCTTCATACTTCTAACATTACAACATTCCGTCTCGCAAAATGTTCCAAAATATTATTCTTAACTTTCCGATCGCGTCCTCCAAAGTAGTCCCCTCGCGGAAATCCGAATGGGTGACTATTTTTACTCCGGAATGTTTTACTCAGAGAATGCCATCATTTTATTATAATTTAGGTACGCTGTGTACTTGGGAGGTAATGTGGTGTTTTCTTGTTGCCTTCCACATCGCGGTAGCATGTCTTGGACTGCCATAGCAACCCCTATAGTCTCTGCCAATCGAAGCACCGAAAGAGCCGTTGCCCTCTTTCGGGGACCTGTCTTAGTCTGGTTCCTCACTAACGACCCTACTACTTTGGTTGAACATGTTTGGCTCTTTAGCTCATTAGAACACGCAAGCCATTTCACCTGTTCTAGTAATTTAGAACTTCAACAAGGTGCAGGTCCATTCGAAATGGTACGAAAACTAACAAAAAATAAAACTAAAGTACTAGTATGCAAAGGAGGAGAAATAAATCAAAAACTAGAATACAAATAGGAAACGAGAACTTACAACAGGTTGAGGATTTCTGCTACCTAGGAAGCCAAATAATGCAAGATGGGAAAAGCTCAAAAGATATGAAACAAAGATTAGCACAAGGTCTTGCTACATTTAACAAGAAAAAGTAATTACTGTGTTCAAAGACAACAAACACAGAAAAGATTGATAAATGCATATGTTTGGAACAGTCTGTACATCTATGAAATAGGGACAGTAGGCGAAGCCGACAGGAAAAGGAAGCCTTTTGGAATGTTTGCTTCAGATATATGATTTATTTATTTATTTATATAAATAATTACATTACAGGTAATACCCAAATAGTAATAATATACATAAGGAATAAGAAACATAGTTAACACTTTACAAAAAGGATAAAGATGTCTTCAAATATTTACACGTAACATTGAAAATATCGATATCGGATGGTAAAGAAGCATTGTAAACTCCCATTAACTTATCACTAAATGCACTAGCCCTATAGTTAGTACGATGACTACCGATGTAGAATAAATCATTAGTCCTGGTGACTTTAACTGGTATCCGAAACTGCAGCATGCTTAGTAATCCCGAACAGTCAACTATATCATGTATCAATTTATAAAGAAATATTATAAACGTTGCAGTACTTCGAGCTAGCAGTGATTGATAACCGACCAACTGACGCCGAATGTCATGTGAACTTTCGGCATACGGATATCTAAGCTTCCAGAGAATGAAATTAATGAACTTGTTTTGTACATGCTCAATTTTCTGGATGTGAGTGGCATAATAAGGTGACCAAATGATGCAATTGTATTCTAAAATACTGCGAACTAAAGAATTGTATAATGATTTCAAAGCTTGGTCATCGTTGATGTGTATACAGTTTCTTTTAATGAATCCCAACATCCTAAATGCTTTAGAGACAACTGAATTAATATGATTAATAAAATTTAAACCAACATCAAAAAAAACCCCTAAATCAGAGATGGTTACCACAGTTTCGAGTTTAGAACATCCAATGCAGTAATCAAACAAAATCAAGTCTTTACATTTTGTGAACCTCATAATTTTGCACTTCCCAATATTTAGTTTGAGTTTATTATGAGCCAAGTAGATTACTAAATTGTCAATATCTTTTTGCACTTTAAGATAGTCATGTATAGAACGAATACACCCAAAAAACTTTAAGTCGTCGGCATATAGTAGACATTTCGTATTTTTAAATGCAGAAACAATGTCATTGATAAAGAGAATAAAAAGAATTGGGCCAAGGTGTGTCCCTTGAGGCACACCTGACGAAACACTGATGCTTCTGCATATTATGCCTGTAAATTTCACACATTGGCTGCGATTCACTAAGTAGGAATATATCCATTTCAAATATGAACCTGTTATACCAAGAAAACGAAGTTTATCGATGAGTAACGTGTGACAAACACTGTCAAAAGCTTTCGAAACATCGGCGTATACTGTATCAACTTGTAATCCACTTTCCAAACTATTTATAAGAAAATCGTGATACATGGCAAGGTTAGTGACAGTAGAGCGGCCTTTAAAGAAGCCATGCTGTTCAATAGCAAAACAATTTTTAAATACACTGAATAACTCATCGCATATGATGGACTCAAACAGCTTAGCAATAGAGGATAAAATTGATATGCCACGATAATTCTTGATTTTAGCACGGTCACCCGATTTAAATACTGGGATTAAAAATTATCTTTTCCAAGCTAGGGGAAATGATCCACTACTAAAGCTTTTATTAAAAAGAATCGCTAAAGCTTGCAATTGACTATCACAGCATTGGTGTAGGAATAAGGAAGGAATGCCGTCAGATCCCGCACACTTAAATGAATCTAAGGCATGCATTTTTCTTTTTACTTAATCTTCAGTAAAGATATGTGAAACAAGAGTAGTGCTATTGTAAGAATATGAACATTTGCTAGAAGAGGAAAAATCATTCAAGTGATTAACATAGCAAGATTCAAACATTGAGGCAAAAGCATTGGCTAAACTACGGGCATCACTTAGAATTTTGCCATTGTATGACATCCGTTTTGGAATGCCTGAATCTCTCTTTAATGACTTAATGAAAGACCAAAAAGGTTTGTGTTGTCGGAAATCATTAGCTCACTATCACTGATGAATTTTAAATAACAAAAGTCAATAAAACGTTTTGATTCCTTACGAGCCGTGGAATATCTAACAAAGTCAGTTTCCGATCTAGAGTGCTGATACCTATTATATAGTTTATTTTTTAATTGAACGAGTTTAATCAAAGAATTACTATACCAACACGGATATTTTCCAGACTTTCTTTTTAATATGGGAACAAATTTATTAATACCTTCAAACACAGTTGAATAGAAGTAATTTGTGGCTTCATCTATACTTTGAAAGTTGTCAAAAACTGACCAATCAATTGACTTATACATTCTGTTAAGTTCATCATAGTTTGCTTTTTTATAAGCAAAGACATGGACATTCTCACAAAACCTAATACAAGGAATAAAATTACTCTTGATAGAAATAAGCAAGGGAGGATGGTGACCGTCCACAGTAGTTAAAGTGACATCAGATTCACGCACTAGAGCATTAACCCCCTCATCAGCAAAAACTAGATCCAAAAACTTACCAGAAGAATTAGAAACACCATTAACCTGCAGTAAATTAAGAAATTGCATATTCTCAATTAGATTTTCAGCCTCGATTGGCAAAGTTCCACATGTGCTGTAAGAATCAACATCAGGTACCCAATTAATTTTAGGTAAATTAAAATCTCCTATTATTAAAAATTTGGGATTTTTATAAGCCATTTGAAGTCTTGCAGCATTGTCCATAAATTCTTGATATAAATCACAATCTGAGTTGGGTGGGAAATATACTCCCATATTATTATACACTGCGAAAATAGGTTGATTCCCAGGTGTCTTCAAAATGTAAATTGGAACAACCAGGAAGCTGGGAAGTATTAATATTAGAAGTAACAGCAACAAGTGAGCCACCACCACAGTCACAATTGAGTGCAGAATAGTTCCTGTTGGTGTTAAAGACAGTGTAAGTAGAAGGAAATAACTCTTTATTAGAAATATCATTGTACAGCCATGTCTCAGTCAAGACAATAATTTCAAAATTGAAAGAACAACTGGCACGGTAGCAATCAACAGTTTTTATACGAAGACAACGAACATTCTGGTAAAAAACGTTGATGAATGATGAATGTCTGTTATTAACTTGTAGTTTTGTTAGTCATGAAGCTGGTAATTCAGTATCAAGCAATTTGTTAGTCACAGTCGTATTTTGCAAAGAACTTTTGGCAATTATTTTAGATTCCCTTTTGTCCTTATCACTGACCTTAAATTCAAAAAAGCGTACCATAACACCGCAAGGCCAATAAGAAGGAGACATGACCTTTTCAACAACTGCAGGAATTCCCAGTTTAAAAGAATTTAAATTACCTCTAGTGACAATCTTAAAGCAGACACCATTGACACCATCTTCCTGCATGTATCTCAAAATATGTGAGGCTTCCACAATTGGAGTTTGTGCATTAGCCATAACTCTACTAAAATGCAGCCAAGTTTTCTTTACACTACCACTAAAAAGAGCTGAATTAGGTAACACAATTTGGGTACCAATGATAACCTTGTTTCTTGATTTTAATTTGCTTTTTCTCCTATTAGCAACATCCAACCAAGACTCAGAATTCATACAATTTTCTGTATTGCATTCATTGCATAAATCAATGTTAGAAACGGATTCCACATTAGAAGCCATAGTCACAGGAACTGAGCAGTCACTATTCAAAGAAATAATCGTATCCATAGTTTTGCTACTATTCTTTGCTGCAACAGCATATTCTACTGAATGTATAGCCTTACTAACTTGGTCATTAGTTATTGGTAAATTAGAAACCTGAGAAGGTGTTAACTGTGTATCCAATATATGATTGTGAGAACTTGAAGCATGGTTCACCATGGAACTACCACTTTGAAAACTTACTAATTTGCTCTTTAAATCAGCAATTTCAATTTCCATTGAAAGAAACTTATTATGAAAAAATTCAGGATTTTGTCGCATACATTTTAAGATTGCTCGTAGAATTTTGGAATCTTGACCGAAGTCATCGCCAAACTCCTTTTCAGAGATAATGGAGGGTGCAGCACATTCAGCACATAACAACCTATCATATCCAATTATAAGTGTACCTTTAAGTCTTACTGCACAGCCAGGATGAAAAGAGGAAGCACAGGAGATGCATCTCACATCACCTTTAACACCTCTAAGACAAGTATTGCACTTTTTACTAATAGAGATAGTGACAGGTTTGCCTCCATCATCACCTATTATTGAAACATTAACTCCAAATATCTTTCAACATAAATAAAAATGATATAAATATGATACTGATAGCATGGACAGATAACGTTAATAACAAAGAGGTTATAGAAATAGTAGGGGAATAAAGATATCCATGGAAAACAAAAAAAAGAAAAGAAATAGAAGGGCAGGATACGTTCTTAGGCATCTTCGGGCACTAGTGCGAGATATATTATAAGCAGAGATAAGAAAAGGTAGGTAGCGGTAGACCTAGATCAGACTATTGCACGCAGATAGTGAAAGTTGCAGACTGTGTGAATTTCAGGGAAATGTGTAGATTAGCTCAGAATAGGAAACAGTGGAGGTACACGTCTAACCAGTTCCAGGACTGAAGACTTAATGATGATGATGATGAAAATTTAAATATAGATCCTCATGTGTGATATATAGGAAGACAATTTACACCATTATAATATTAATATTATTGATCATTGTAAGAGTGGAACTAAGCAAACAGCATATTAAACGACTAAATCCTGATGCAGAAGGTAATGCAGTAAAATGGGTTAAAAAATCAAATGCACGAAGTATTTGTATAAACACTTTCTTAAAAGATGTCCAGCATTTAATAAATTATGTGTAGTGTTTTGGCGAGTCCTGCGCTATAACGTTATAATGGAAAGGTTACTGCACTAACTCAACCCTTAGTTAGGCATAGGTATCACAAAAACTTTTGAATTGCTCGAATAAATTCAGAAAGTTCAACAAAAGGTTGAAAGGTTATTAAGAAAATCGCCAACATGCCAAAGTACTAGTGACGAAGTAACAAAATTTGTTCAAGACAAACAAACAAATAAACACGGTTAAAAAATTAACTTTTATTTTCAATGATGATTTACTGTGGAAATTAATGAACCCAGGGTAAAAAATGTTGACAAAAGGTTCTGGACAATAGGTAACCTCCAAGATACGAACAGCCAGCGGAGTGATTAGATTCCGCGGGAGCATGAGACAGTCGTGGGTCGAAAAATAAAAATAGGGAAAGTGCTACCTTATCTATTTAAAAAATGAACATAAGAAATTATCCTAAGGGAAGATGCAGAAAGCCTCGGGATGAAACAAAGCCGACGAAATACCAATATAACGTGCGTTTTCTGTAAAGGCATATTACGAAAATTCTAATAGTTTTGTTAGTGCTCAACAGAACTTTAGATATTGATCCGAAAATCACTTATACGATCTCTATGAAAAACCTCTCCATTCACAAAAAGTAGTTTGGTGCGCAATGTCATCTCACTCCATTATCGAGCCCTACTTTTTTGAAAATGAAAACGTCAACACAGTTACAGTAAACTCTGAACTTTATGCTGACATGTTGGTAACTTTTGGTTTGCCTGAAATCGACGAATATTATCCTGCTGAAGAAGCACTCTTCCAGCAAGATGGTGCAACAAGCCATACTGGCAATGTTACGATGGATTTGCTCAGACTCACATTTTCTGATCGTCTTAGCAAAAATGGCGACATCTTGTGGCCTGTCCGTTCACCTGACTTGACGGATCCAGACTTTTTTCTTTGGTGGTATCTCAACTCCTAAGTGTTCAAAGAAAATGCACCAAGAACCACAGAAGATTTGAAAGATCGAATTCGGCAAGAAATAAACAACATTCCGTTGGAGATGTTATGCAACGTCATGCAAGAATTCACTCGCATGCTCCGACAATGGGTAAAAAAACATGGACATCGTCTAACTGACACCATCTTCAAATATTGATTATTTTTTATGTAAGGTAACTATTTCCATTTATGTAGAACTGATTTATGTAGAATTAAAAAAACTTAATTTTGTTTGTTATTGGTTTAAATAGTGCCGTTTCACTGCCCCATCGTGTATAACAATTAATCTACCATAATAATTTACAACTACAAGTTTTCTTTTTACATGTGAGTAGTGAGCACTCACTAAACATACTATTCAATCATGTAAACTCCAAAAAACATTGACCCATACCATTAGCCTAATCAATTGGACATTCCACAATAAGTAAGTTTTATGCTTTTTTTTTAAATAAAGTTTTAACGTTTATTGTACAAGTTAAGGGTTTAGGGGACTTTTAAAAGCCTGCACTGGGAAATTCCCAGCAGATTAATGTGGTAATGTAAATGTATGTGAAAACCACACAAAGTTTTGGTTTGCATGGAAGGTCAGGTTGACTTATCTTTGTGGTCTGAGAACATGCAACGATTCCATTTCTTACATCTTGTTTGTCGGAGAACTTTGGCTCTCTTGGAGGGGATAGACATTTTCGTGGGAGCGAATGTATCGAACCAGAGGACTTGACTACCGACTTTTCGCGAGTGTTGTCGTGTGTTTTAGTGCTTCGACTTACCGACAAGTGATTTCCCCCCTTCTGTACCTACCCTATCGTTCATTGTATATCGTATCGGCACTTCGTCAATGAAGACTACAACCAGGAAAACACTGGTACAACAAAAAGCCACCACGAAATCCCTAGAGAGCCGTTTCACTGCTGCATCGGGAGCAAGATGTAGTGGGTATAGTTGAAATCAAATAGTCAGCCATGACTCATCATTTAAATTAATAACTAAGGATACGTATTTCTGAACTTTATACAGTATTCTTTTAAACCACTTTATTAGAGGTGGGAAAAATTATACTTTTCTGTATTTGTCTATTTATGTACAATATACACCTTCACATAACACAATTTATATTTACTCTTGGACTTTCAAAAGTGTTTAACTAATTAACTTTATACGATATAATTTATATTCGACATTTAGATATAGACTAACTCTGTACTTCATCAGCGGTCTTATATATACCCTGAATTAGATAGATGATTCATACTCCCATATATGCTAGAAAGTTCGAGGCTTCTGTAGTATATACATTGCTTACGGTGATTGTGTGTTTGACGGGTTGCCTAATAGTAGCTCGCAACACTGTCCCCTCTTTAAAACCGTTACGTCCCGTAACTGTAAATACATTTTGACACCAATTCGACGACTGATGACGGTATCGGCAGCTATCTTCTCTGGTGCATCCACCACGTCGTTGGAAATAACAGTCAACACTCTTTTCTTGGTCTTGTTGGCAACCGGTTGATAACAACAATCTTGTTTTCTTGAAAACAACAGCTATTCCTCTTGATATTTTCAGATCTTGAGCTACGCAATGTGCAAGGGAATAGTCTTCTAGTGCTCTAAATAGATCTTGCTGCTTTTCAGCAACAACGCCAAATCTCGCCTTAGCAGAACCACCATACGCCGCCATAAAACTTTCAAAATCTACATTTGACTCATGATTAGTAACTCGTCGAACATCATTCTCATTATACGAGTCTTCCTGGTTGTTGCCAGCATAAGATGTTAAACGGTGAAAGTGTACCACTTTCTGTTTACCACGGGGAAATCTTCTGATCCGGTACACTACATCATTAACTCTTTTTAACACTTTGTACGGGCTTTCCCATTGTCTTTGTAATTTTGGCGATAATCCACGTTTTCTTTGTGGATTATACAACCACACTAAATCTCCAGGTTAGTAACCACCTTCTTGTGCTCTCGTGTCATATTGTGATTTCATTCGATCGCTTGTTGCTTGGATATTCTTTCGGACGTTTTCGTGAATGCTATTTGATCTTTCATGAAGCTTACTAACGTAATCTTTACCTGCGATCTTTTCCCCAGGTTTAAATCTAAACTGAAGATCACATGGTAGTCACAATTCACGTCCTAACATCACGCAAGCGGGAGAGTATTCTGTGCTGTCATGTACCGAAGATCGGTACGCCAGTAGAAGCAAATGTAAATATTGGTCCCAGTCTCGTTGATGTTCAGAGACAACTTCGGCTAGGTACTTTCCTAACGTCCTGTTCGTTCTTTCAACCATTCCATCTGATTGAGGATGAAGTGGCGTGGTTCAAGTCTTCCTGATTCCAAGATGCTTGCAGACGTTTTGAAACAACGCTGATTCGAAGTTCCGACCTTGATCGGAGTGTAATTCCAACGGAACTTCAAAGCGACAAAACAACTCCTCACTAGTACATCTGCAACCGTCTCGGCTTCTTGGTTAGGTATAGCATACGCCTCCGGCCATTTGGTAAAATAATCCATTGCAACCAAGATGTATTTATTGCCTTTCTCTGATTTAGGAAACGGACCAGTTATATCAATGGCCACCCTCTCAAAAGGATTCCTCGCGTTATACTGTCTCATTGGGGCTTTCCGTTTTGTAACCGGGCCTTTTCCAGAGGCACACAACTCACATTTCCGGCACCACTTCTTTACATATTCTTTGCAATTCACCCAATAGAATCTTTCTCTCACTCTTTCGAGAGTTCTTTTCACGCCAAAGTGCTCTCCGGAAATACCATCATGCAAGTGCTGCAACACTTCCGGCACTCTGCTTCTCGGCACTATCACTTGAAGTCGTCTCTCAGTGCCATCGTCACATTCCAAGCGTCGTTTCAAGATTCTATTTTCAATCACCAAGGAGTTCCACTGTGCCCAGTATGTCTTCAGGCTCCTACTTGAACTACTAATTTCTTTCCAAGCTGGTCGTTGTCCTCTACTTTTCCACTCAATAATACGTCCCAATTCGGCGTCATTCTCCTGGTCTTCTCGTATTCTTTCGAGTTGCCAAGTATCATCGGTTACCGTCATTTTATGGATGACACTGATTTTCTCTTCCATCTTGGAGCAATGATTGCAGTCTGCCGGACAAGGTCTCCTTGACAAGCGTCTAAATTCCGATGACTAGTTCCTACACGATGTTCTGTGTCAAAATCATAAATCTGCTGCTCAACCGGTTGCTTTTTGGTTGAGTACAGCGTCTCTGTATATGACCAACTTCACCGCAGCTCCAGCATCGCAGACCCCATCTTCGCGGTAGTTGTTTTTCCAGCCTTTCCGCCTTTTGCTTTTCATTCACACGGTTGATTATGTCTTCTACGCCGTTCTGCGATTGACCAATTTCTTCTAAGGCAGACCGAACTTTGGGACTCATCCTGTGTGATGTCTGCTTAGCTGCTTCAAATTCAAGCGGATGAGCCAGTGCATCATCTAACATTTTTGGTCGTGCTAATGTTAGCGCTTGCTATATTTCACCATCTTTGATGCCATCCACAATACATTTTGACGCCAATTCGACGACTGATGACGGTATCGGCAGCTATCTCCTCTGGTGCATCCACCACTGGGTTTGTTTGAATTGTACGTTTGGACGGTTCTATTATAGTAATGATGTAAGGCCGGTCTGACTTCAAAACGGTGCACGCGTATGTTTTTCCATTGAAAGATAGATAGCAATTGTAGAAATATGAAATCTGCAGAAAATTTAATAAACCCAGTCATGTATAAATTTAATACTGACGTCCGCACAAAAATAAAATAAATATATTCAGCAAGAAATGCTGACATCAGCAGAATAATAAATAAACCCACTCAGTCAGCATGAATGAATGGGACTCACAACCCTGAAAGCAATTATATATATTTAAAATTAAAGTTGTAAATTGCAAAACCACAAAATTAAATTTACCGAGAAATCATTTGAAATATTTACTTTTTCAGTAAAACTGAAAGAAATTGACTTTTATACATTTTAATTAAATATATTAAAGAATCCCCGATATCATAGAATTTTTTTCTATTGCCTAATTTGTAGTACTTCATTACAAAAGAATTACATACGACAAGCGTTTTTTTTTCTTTGTCAACGAAGATCTAGTCTATTGTCTTCAGCACTCGCATTTCCATAGTTACGTACTAAAGCCAACTCTATGCAATTTTAGATCAGATGCATTTCTAATTTCAATCGCAAAAAATGAGTGCATCTATTCGAAATATGCACTCCAATTAAAAGTCAAAAATTGGTTTACACCGTTCTGTAAACTGAGATTAAATTCATATAATCCAAGGTTAAATTAAACTGTCAATTTTGTGGGTTTAATAATTTACATTCATGCTATGTGGGATGAAACGTTAACAGAAGCGATCTTGTACCTATCATAATATGATTTTAATATCTTGCTTTTAAAACAAAAATAGAATGCCGTTTTCTGATTGTGATTAGCTACACAAATTTTTTAAAACCAGTATTTAAACATTTGCAGTTATCCTAGAATTAACGTTGCGTGTGTAATTTGAAATAAAAATCGCACACCACAAACGTTTTTTTTTGTTGCAAGGAAGTTGTCTATTACACTTTCCGATGTTATGTCTGCATTCTTCGATAGTTTTGAAGTTGGAGCATTATATAAATTTTTTTCAGTTAAATGTTGCTGGTGTTTTAAACTTCGTTTATTTAACTGGAGATAATTCTAGTACCTTAAAAATCAATCACGCCTTAGTCGTAGGGTAAAATAAAACCTAATTTTTAAAATCAGTATTAAAAATATGCATGCAGTTATCCTAGAATAAACGTCGTGTAACTTAATTTACCTGTAAGCTATATTGCAGCACCTTGAAAATGAACAAATTCCTGTATGTATTTTATGGTTAGCTATAAAATTAGACATTTGCAAATTTTTCAGAAAATAAAACAATTCGAAATCTTGCATGATAACTATAAAAAATGCATATTTGCAATTTTTCAGGCAATGAACCAAATTCGTTATGTTGCTGAGAGCACCATTATTTTTGCTTACATACTGTTTTTTTATTCATGTCAGTATTGAAACAGTACTGCAGTTATCCTAGAATTAACGTTGTGTGTAATTTGAAATATAATCGTAGGTGGGCACTCGACAATCTTAAAACCTACAGGTACTTGAGGAAAAATTCCACAAATTTTTAAAACCACTTGCAGTTATCCTACAATTAACGTTGAAAGAATTTTCTGTTGTGTAATTTAAGTACTTGACCTTGGTTTAGACGAATTTAATCTCAGTTTACAGAACGGTGTAAAACAATTTTTGACTTTTAATCTGAGTGCATATTTCGAATAGATACTCTCATTTTTTGCGATTGAAATTAGAAATGCATCTGATCTAAAATTGCATAGTGTTAGCTTCAGTACGTAACTATGAAAATGCGAATGCTGAAGTCAATAGACTAGATCTTCGTTTACAAAGAAAAAAAACGCTTGTCGTATGTAATTTGTTTGTAATCAAGTACTACAAATTAGGCAATAGGAGAAAATTCTATGATATCGGGTATTCTTTAATATATTTAATTAAAATGTATAAAAGTCAATTTCTTTCAGTTTTACTGAAAAAGTAAATATTTCAAATGACTTCTTGGTAAATTTAATTTTGTGGTTTGGTAATTGACAACTTTAATTTTAAATATGGTATAATAATGTGTTTAAAATCTATGTGAAACTAGTAACCAGCTAATCTTAGATTGCGTTGATCAATTATAATTGCTTTCAGGGTTGAGAGTTACATTCATTCATGCTGACTGAGTGGGTTTATTTATTATTCTGCTGATGTCAGCATTTCTTGCTGAATACGTTTATTTTATTTTTCTGCGGACGTCAGCATTAAATTTATACATGACTGGGTTTATTAAATTTTCTGCAGATTTCATATTTCTACAATTGCTATCTAGACAATACCTTAGCATTAAATTCTTGCTGACATGGGTTGAATTTTCCGCTGTTCTTGTTGTTTAATATCTTTATATACTCAAGATATGTGTGTGGTAATCGCTCAATCTTTATTGTCAAGTTGTAGTTGTGTTACGTAAAACGAATCAAAAATGAAATTTCTTATTAAAATTGCCCTTGTCAGGAAAGAATAATGATAGTGATTGGGTAGTTTATAGTAAATCCAAAAGAAGTGCTGGAAAAATCGTTAGCTCCGTGAGTAGATCCACCAATTGCAATGTACGACCTGATGACACCAATACACCGTATGTATTTGTTGGCTTAATATAGATTTAATTTTCTTAGTGCATTTACTTGATCTAATCTTCATCTGAATTTTTTAGTGAACAAGAAGAAGAACAACCAGAAACGACCGCCCGTTAAAGATGAAGAAGACAGCCGTCATAGAACCGATAAGGTAATATTTTACCGTTCAGAGTTGGAGTGAGTTAGAACTGTTCTTTATATTTGGGATGCTTGCTCATTTGGAAAGACGAAGATATAAACAACTTAGGTGAATTATATTATGTTTATTCTATATATGTATTATATAAATTACAATAAAGAGAAATACATTGTGTTTTTCATTTCACATTACTCCCGATTTAATAACTACGACTTGTTATTCTTTAAAAGCGAGAATGAAGAATTGATGCAATCAGTCTGTCTGTCTTTGGTAAATTTCGAGATATCTGTACATTGGGAAACGAGTAACCAATAAATAACTTGTAGCATATATTTCAATAGATTTATTTCTAGTTTTTTAAGTTGGAGTATTTCATAAATTTCCCCGTTTATATTTCTTGCAGGTAACTGCATATATATTTCTTGCAGATAACTGTGTTCGCGATTTAATAACTACGACTTGTTAAAAATTTATGCAATCAGTCTGTCTGTCTTTGGCAAATTTTGAGATATTTGTACAATTTCTTAAATGTTGTAAAACCAGTAAAGAGCTATTGCGTTGATCAATTATAATTGCTTTCAGGGTTAAGAGTCCCATTCGTGCTGACTGAGTTTAATGTTTTTTTTTGTAGACATCAGCATTAAGTTTCTTACTGATTACAATAATACTGACACAATCTTTCTATCGTTTTTTATTATTATTAAATCATTCTCTTAATAACAAGGTATTTTGTTTTGCACATTGCAGACTATTATTGCTGTGTCTATAACAATGGATGTTACATAGTAAACGATTGTTGATTTTTCACTCCGATAGATTAGGACAACCTAGTGCAAGCATATCAGTTACAACGTTTTGTATTAGGTAGGTTTCCATCCATTTCTTCTTTTCTAGACCCTTTACACATACTTTTTCACCGTGTCTAATAATTTGCTTCAAATTAAGCGCTATATATGATGATACCATTCCAGCCATTGAAGATTCATCCCAAGAAATACCATGAATATTCCTTGTGACCCAGTCGTTATGTTTTATATGATCTTGGCTCAAACAACTAGACTGTATTGGCAGTTTAAAAATTTGTTGCCATACAACACCTTCCAACAAGTCCAAAACCGCAATTTCTTTGCACACAAACTCGTTTTTCTTGTATTTAAATTCTTGAATATCAATTATATACATGTTTGTATACGTATGTATGTAAATATGCAGTAAACTTCGACTAATTAAATTAATATTAGGAGAAATCTCATTATAAGGCAGATTACCACCATCTGCGTACATTGCTAACATACTTTTCAACCTATTACAAGAGTGAACAGATTTTGAATTGAAACCGGCCTATGTGTATTTGCAGAGTGGTCGCACTTTGAATTCAACCCTGCTTTAGCATATTTTGCATCTGACCTACTTTATAACTTCTCGCAAGAGAACATCTAATGCGAATTCTAAACAGCTCCACATTTTTTTTCATGCATCTACATTTTTCAACGTAGCATACGTATGGACACGTTTTGAAGTCAACCCGGCCTATGTGTATTTGCAACCTCTAAACAAAAGTAAAAAACATAAATTAGAATCTATTTTAATTAAATACAATTGACTTAGATGCGATATTTTACATCTGACCTACTTTATAACTTTTCGCTAGAGAACCGACTTCAAAACGGCTCCACATTTTTTGCATGCAACCTACATTTTTTCAACGTAACATACGTGTGGACACGTTTTGAAGTCAAACCGGCCCATGTGTATTTGTAGCCTCTAAACAAAAGTAAAAAACATAAATCAGATTCCACTTTAATTAAATACAATTGACTTAGATGCGATATTTTACATCTGACCTACTTTATAACTTTTCGCCCCCCCCCCACTTCTTATTGCTCTACCTAGGAATAGACCCTTAGCTATGTCGGAAGATTTTTGTTCACTGGCGCCCATTTAGAAAAATAAGTTTCACTAGCGCTCATCATACAACAAGAAAAATTCGTATCACTGGCGTCCACCTAAAAAATAGTATCACCGACGCCTCAACGTGTAGGGCTTCGAAATTTGTTTGCTCAAATTTGCTATTGTGCTCGATATTTGTTTTGGCATAAATTTAGTTGTGACATTGACTTTCTTTTAGTCAGTTAATTACTTTAGCCAAATTTATTTTTAACTTTAATTTTATTTTGGTCTAATAAACATTTTATTCGATATTGTTTTGGCAAAAATCTATTTTTACCAAATTCACTTTTTGACTTTGACTTTTCGTTGCCCAAATTTGTTTTGACAATTTTCTTAAAGTTTGAATCATTTAGATTTATCAATTTAATTTCATTAAAATATTAGACTATTACAAATATGTTTGAAAAATTTTAAGTTGTTTGTTTACTTAAAGAGGAACTGGAGTATGAACTTGGGATTAGAGGTGTAATAAGTAAGAGACCAGTTGTAAAGAAGGGGAAAATTTTGGGAAGACTTTTGGCTAAGGAAGTGAAAGATCCTGGTTGTTTAATTCGCTTGAGTCAATAAAGAACATTTTGTCAGAATTTGATGATAATACTACGAATTCTATTTTTAGGGGTACATCGGTTTGAGCTGTCGGCATATCATTTGAGAATTGCTTTTGTGCATAGGCACGTATTTGTTTTGATAGCAAATTTCTTATTTAGATCGGCATTGCAACGCAATTTAGTCTAGGCGGAACTTGTCGTCGTGGTTGGTCGCTTAGCAGTATGCTAGTCTAGACGAGACTCAGGAAGAGTTGGTCGCTCAGCATTACGTAAGTCTAGACGAGACTCGAGGTGAGATAGTCGCTCTAGTAATTTATGCATCATAATTTTTTTGAGTTGATGTAATTTTTGGTTGTTAGTCTAGGCGAGACTCGTAGAGGGTTTGTCATTCTAGCAAATTTAGGCGTTGTGAAGCATTTTAGTTGTTTCGACAGTTTGGTTGGTATTAGGGTGAGAGTGTACCGGAACACTGATATTTTTTTGTTAGCTACCGTCGTGATTAGTTTTTTATTGATGATTCTAAAGCCGGTAGATAGCACCTCAAAGATTTGAAGCCCTTTGCTGCATCTGACCCAGATGAGGAAGAGATCCTGAAGATTAGGTTCAGTTCTGTCATTTCTTTGATTATGAGTAAATCAATTGTTTGCTTGTTTCGTTTTGTTCTGGTTTTTGATTCGGTATAGTTATAACTAATAATAAATGAAGATTGTCCTTTACAACTTATTTTGTTTGGGAATTTTGTATGGTTATGTAAACTTGTATTCGAAATTTAGTAGTAGTTTTGTAGTGTACGTTGATGTACGTACTAGTTTAGTTTGGCGCGCGCTAGTAGAGGATATTGTTTGAAAGTAGGAATAAGTTGACTATACAAATTGTTCAGTCCTGATTTCTACATATTTAGGTAGAGAGAATATTAGCGTATTCTTTCCCTTGTTTTTGACCTTTCTTTGAACATTTTTTGTCTGGTAAGGTCAGAGGTTTGCTTGGTAAACCTCACCGTTTGGTCAGTCACTAATAGGTGATGATATTTGAGAAGTAGAGATAGTATAATCAGTAGGGTGAAGAAGATTTCAGCCCTGACTGGTTCGGTTTTGTATGAAGAGTTTTGTTTTGAGAAATATTTGTGTAAAAGTTTGAGTTTAGTAGAAGCAAAACTTCTAGCACTTTGAGTTATAGTGGTGATGTGCACTCACCTCCATTTTTGTAAGTAACCTGTTGGCTAGTTTATTTTGGTTTTGGTTATCGCTTTGAGCTGATATCATTTTGTATTAAGACACTGTTTTGATATAGTAGTGTCTTTTTTAGTTAGTAAAGTTACTAAAACTCCAAGAAGTAGAGTTAGTACCTTTGGAAGTTTGGATATTTTATGTTGTATTTAGTTATAGTTAGCATGTACTGGCTTCAGTAGGTGTAAGAAAATTCTTGCTCTGATAAAAGAATTCCCTTAAACTTAGATAATTTTTTTGGTCCCGTGGAGTGTTTGACTTTTCGATTTGACTTCTCTTGATTTTGACCAATACCGATTATGAATTCCTGATTTTGTTTCCCAATGGACGTTTGGTACACGTAGTTACCGGCACACTTAAATTTATATATATTAGTCCCTCTCGTTTTCATAATTCTCTTAGTTATTCTGAATTATGATTAATTAAGTGTTTCTAATTCGTAAACTGTGATGTTTTGCAAATAATTGTGTTATTAGTTGGGAGTTTGATAAAAGCTCTTATATAAAAAAAATCTTTTGTTTTTAGCTAAAAAATTTTTCGTTATAAAAGATTTTTTTCTTTTGGGAAAGGGGTAGTGTAGCATGTTTAATTTGATCAGTAATTATTCGCATTGAATTACGAGGATAATGCGCCAAGCGTGCCTTATTCTCTAATAATGTTCCATATAGTACATAATGGAACGCTTCGTTTTAATAATCTTCTTATAGTAAAATATCTGTGTGACTTAAAGTTATTTTGTCGGGCACCTCTAACGGCGAGTCCTTGAATCGTCGCTATCGTTCGTTACTCGCAGCCTAGCTATCAATTCATCAAGATGTTTTCCAGAGTAGAGGCTTGCGACCTCCGATTAAGTTATTTGTGTGAGTGGTTCAAGTCATGGTAGACTTGAATAGATTTCAATAATTTCTACTAGCGGTTTGTAATATATACATTTTACGAACTTAATTTAATTTTGTTTCATTTATTTAGCGCGCCTCCGAAAAACAATAGAAAAGGACAAATGAAGATTTTGTTTTGTAGGTTGTATGGTTTTGTACAAGGATTGGAGATTACAGACACGTGGTCGTAATTGCTGTTATCCTAAGTTTGAAATGGCTTATAGTATTGTTTGGAACTGATGGAATTTCTGTTCGGATTTGTCTAGGAAAATCCGATGCAGTTTGGTTCGTTATTAAGTTTAAGAAATTTTTGCTTGTGTTTAGAAGTCGTTAGTCTTTGATACACAGACGTTCATATAAAAAACCCGCAATTTGCTATCATGTTTATGACCATATCACCTGTTTCACTTTCGATTATTGTTGAACTGGTTTTACAAACCGTAGAAAGGTTTATATAATTGTAAGCTTTGTTCCATTTGAACTTCAGATAAATTTCAAGGTATATTTTCGACGTTATACTTTTTTTGTGATGTAGCAACATTTGACCGATGTTTGCCGTGAAAGCAGATGTTTCGTGCAGCTTTCCTAAAATTCAAATTAAACATTCTTCAATCTTGAAGTTAGCTATTATTCACAGATAAATTATAAAAACTAAGTGTAAAAATTTAAATACACGCTGCGTAATAATTATGAAACTGTAATCTACCTGATAAGATCTGCCCAGGATAGAAATGTTAGTACAATACATTGTGGTTACAAATTATTTTGATCAAATATTTAAAACATTCTTATGTTTAGAGAGCAGTCTTTTGCTTTAAAAAGGCAAAATTTTGACTTTGTTATAAATGTTATTATTGAGAATTTTTTCTACATGTTAAAAAGTTATGATTTTTAAAAGAAAGTTTTTTACTTCAGTAAACAATTAGTTAAACTTTGAGACTTTTATTTTGGTCAAATGCGATCAAATCTGATAACATAAAGGCAGAATTTTTGGGTAATAATTTTGTGCCCCATTTCGAATGGACCTGCACCTTGCCGAAGTTCTAAATTACTAGAACAGGTGAAATTGCTTGCGTGTTCTAATGAGCTAAAGAGCCAAACTACAGGTCCAACCATAGTAGTAGGGTCGTTAGTGAGGAACCAGACTAAGACAGGTCCCCGAAAGAGGGCAGCGGCTCTTTCGGCACTTAGATTGGCAGAGAGCATAGGGGTCGGTATGGCAGTCTAAGACACACTACCGCGATGTGGAAGGCAACGGGAAACCACCACATTATCTCCCAAGTACACAGCGTACTTAAATTGTTACAAACATGATGGTATTCTCTGGGGTAAAAGATTCCTGAGATAAAATAGTCCCCCATTCGGATCTCCGGGAGGGGACTACTTCGGAGGATGCGATCGGAAAGTTAAAAATAAGAGTCGGGAACATTCTGCGAGTCGGAGCGTGGAATGTTAGAAGTATGAAGCAAGTAGGTAAGCTAGAGAACCTAAAAATCGAAATGAATAGGTTATCACTAGACATAGTAGGGATCAGCGAAGTTCGGTGGCCAGAGGCGGGGAATTTTTGGAGTGGAGACTTCAGGGTAATTCATACAGGAGCAGAGGAAGGAAATTTGGGTGTGGGGATAGTTATGCGGAAAAAGATAGGATACTGTATAGAAAATTACTTACAAAAGAACGAAAGAGTACTCATGGTTAGATTAGAATCTAAACCGGTAAACACAGTAATAATACAAGTATACATGCCCACCTCTAGCTACAGTGACGAAGAGGTAGAAGCCATCTACAAAGATATCGAAGACATATTAAGATACGTAAAAGGACATAAAAATTTAATAATTACGGGGGAATTTAATGCCATGGTAGGTGAGGGGAGGGAAGGAGCGGTAGTAGGTTTATTTGGTTTAGGCACGAGAAACGACAGGGGAAATAGGCTGGTAGAATTTTGCGACAAGAACAATTTAATTATCACAAACACATTATTCCAACATCATGCTAGGAGACGATATACGTGGAAGATGCCAGGAGATATAGGAAGATATCAAATAGATTACATTCTTGTTAGACAACGGTTTAGGAATCAAGTAAAAGACTGTAGAAGCTACCCAGAAGCAGATATAGATACTGACCACAGCATCGTAATTATGAAGGCCGCACTTAAATTTAAAAATCTGAAAAAAAGGAACGGAAAAAGGCACTTGGACTTAGAGAAACTAAAAGATAAAGATATTCAAGTAAGATTCGAAACAAAGTCAAATGAATTGCTGAATGATATCGGGAAAATATCTGAAAGTAAGGAAGTAGAAACGGAATGGAATAACATTAAATCCAGCCTAGACATAGCGGCCAGAGATATTCTGGGGTATACACAAAAAGTAAATAAGAAACCATGGATAACAAAGGATATCGTGAATTTAATAGAAGAAAGACGAAAATACAAAAATAAATCAGACGAAACAGGAAAACAGAGATACAAAGCCATAAAATGGGAAATTATTCGAAAATGCAGGAAAGCTAAAGAACAATGGATTGATGAAAAGTGCAAAGAGGTACAAACTAAGATGGAAATAGGAAAGACAGACGAAGCATACAAAATAATTAGAATGAATTATAGGGATATAAAACCATATAGCAAAAATATAAGGGACGCACAAGGAAACGTCATTATAGAAAACGTAGAGAAAGTGAGTAGATAGCAAGAATATATAGGGAATTTATATGCAGGAGAGGAACTAACTGCATTAGTACAGGAATCAGACATTGAAAATGATGACTTGGGATATCCTATACTTCGAGACGAGTTTGAATTAGTATTAAAGAGTCTGAAAAATGGTAAGGCGCCGGGTACAGATAAGGTGCAAGCAGAAACTCTAAAAGCCGCTGGACAAGCAGTAACAGAACGTCTCTTCCAACTTGTAAGCTATATGTATGAGACAGGCGAGATACCCAAAGATTTCAAACGTAGCATCATAGTAACTATACCAAAAAAGAAAGGCGCGGATAGATGTGAAAATTTTCGAACAATAAGTTTGACAGCACACGTGTCAAAAATATTAACTAGAATTGTGCAAAGACGAATGGAAAAACGAGCTGAAGAAATACTGGGAGAAGACCAATTTGGGTTTAGGCGAAACAGGGGAACACGGGAGGCTATTTTAGCTCTGAGAGTGATAATGGAGAAAACAATAGAAAAGGGAAAGCATGTATATAGGGTTTGTAGATCTGGAAAAAGCATTCGACAATGTAAATTGGAAAAAATGTTTGAAATACTCAAAAGATTGGAATGAGTTATAGGGATAGACGAATAGTACATAGCTTATACAAAGAGCAAACAGCAGTAATAGAATTAGAGCAGGAACGTAGAGAAGTAAACATTAGGAAAGGGGTGAGACAGGGATGTGCCCTATCCCCATTTAATTTTTAACTTGTACATAGAAGAGGCAATGAATACTGTCAAATGCAGGAAGACATTTGGAATTACTATACAGGGACAAAAAATTGATATGCTTAGATTTGCAGATGATATAGCGGTATTAGCGTCTAGCAAGGAAGAGTAGAAGCTGCTCTTAATGAAATGGAAACGGTTCTAACAGAGAGATACGGTATGAAAATTAACAAAACTAAAATTAAAGTTCTAGTTTGCAAAGGTGAGGAAAATAAATCAAAAACAAGAATACAAGTAATTAACACGAACTTACAAGAGGTTAAGGATTTCTTCTACTTAGGAAGCCAAATAGCGCAAGATGGGAAAAGCACAAAATATATAAAACAAAGATTAGCACAAGGTCGTGCTACATTTAACAAGAAAAAGCAACTACTGTGCTCAAAGACCACAAACATAGAAATAAGGAAAAGATTGCTTAAAACATATGTGTGGAGCACAGCACTGTACGGTTGTGAAGCCTGGACAGTAGGAGAAGCGGACAAGAAAAAGGTAGAAGCCTTTGAAATGTGGTGCTACAGGCGTATGATGAAGATATCATGGACAGACAAAGTTAAGAACGAAGAGGTACTAAAAATGGTAGGGGAAGAAAGAAATATGTGGAAAACGGTAAAAAATAGGAGAGATAGGATGATAGGCCACATACTACGGCATGAGGGAATAGTGCGGAATATATTAGAAGCGGAGATAGGAAAAAAGAGAAGAAGTGGCAGACCTAGATTAGACTACTGCACACAGATTGTAAAGGATGTAGGCTGTAGAGGTTTCAGGGAGATGTGTAGACTAGCCCAGAATAGAATTCAATGGAGGTACGCATCCAACCAATCCCAAGATGGATAAACTAATGACGAAAAGATAACTGTGCTTAAACATGATGATTATTTAAAGTAACTACAAGAATTGGTTGGGCAATATTCTCGAATAATGTTAAGTGTGTGAAAGGATTTACTGGAAAAGCAATTATTTCGGCAAATGTCTAAGTGTTGGGGGATCTTGGTAGCCACAAGTTGCTTAACCTCCTTCACTGAATCTCGGTAAAATAGGGTATAAAATTAGAAAACAATAGAAAGGGAACGAGCTGAATACACATGCTGTGTGAGAATTTCAGGGAACTATGTAAGCTAGCTCAGAATATAAATAAGTGCAGGTACGTGCCCAACCAGTTTTGAGACGGAAAACCTAATGACGAAAAAATAAGCGCAGATAAATCTGATGATTAGTATAAACAACTAGTTGTTGGTTGCGAAATACCTGCAACTAATGTTGACTGTGCGAAAAGATAAATTGGAAAATATATTAAATCGCCAAATGGTTAAGTGTTGGGGGAACTTGGCAGCCACAGGCTGCTTACCTCCCTTCACAACCATTGAATGTCGGAGAAATAGGGCATATAACTGTAAAACAATAGAAAGTGATCGAACTGCATCTAACAAGAAAGAACAGCGCCTATGAGGAAAGACAACAAACATAGAATAAGAAGAAAATTGTTGAAAGCATATGCGTGGAGCACAGCACCGTATGCCTATGAAATACGGGCAGTCTGAAACGCAGACAGAAAAACGGTAGCAGCCTTTTGAAATGCTGTGCTTCAGATGTATGAGGACGATAGCATGAACAGACAAAGATAATAACAAATAAGTTACAGAAATAGTATGGGAACAAGGGTATCTGGGGAAAAAGAGAAATAGTAGGGCAGAATACGTTCTAAGGCATTTTTGAGGAATAGTATGTGATATATTACAAGCAGAGATTGAAAAGAGGTAGATGTAGACCTAGATCAGACAGTTATAGATGCAAACTGTGCATATTTCAGGGAAATCTGTAGGTTAGTTCAGAATAGGGAACAATGATGGTACGCGTCTAACCAGTTCTAGGACTGAAGACCTAATGATGATGATGATGAATTTTGTGCCAATATCATATTGGATATGCATTTTTTTATTTTTAATACTTTTATGGGACACAAATGGTGTTTTACTTTTTCTTTATTTAATCTTCGTAATTTCTTACAGGAGCTGCGTCTTATTTTTATAAGACAGGTTTTTGTTAACGAAGGCGATTGTTTTATCTTTGGGTTTCCACGTCCGCCCTTAGAATTGTGCTTTGCTCTTATCGTGATTATCTCAGGACTTGGTGGCGCCTATTTAACTTAGTTTAGCTTTGGTTTGCAAACAAAATTCGACTTACCCCCCCACTTCTTTTTACTCTACCCAGGAATAGACGCCTAGCTATGTCGCCTAGCTATGTTGTTCACTGGCGCCCATTTAGAAAAATAAGTTTCACTAGCGCCCATCATACAACAAGAAAAATTCGTATCACTGGCGTCCAACTAAAAAATCGTATCAATGTTACATTGAAACTTTCAATGGAAAACATACGCGTGCACCGTTTTGAAGTCAGACCGGCCTTACATCACTACTTATTATGTATTTTGAGAGATGTTGGAAGATTTCATTATTAGTTGAAAGGTGTTTTAAGCGTGCATGATGTCTGTTTAATTGGCCAGTTATTTAGGAGTATGGTTGGTTGCATACTCCTACAAATGTAAAGAGATTAATATAGAGAACGACAGGAGAAATATAGAACACTAACAGTAATTTGGAGGTCATACTACAAAGGTTTTAAAAAATCTACTATTCTAATCCTAATTTTTCAAAATTTTGTGGAAGAACCCCTAGTACCCTGCACCCCTTGTACGGTACTCCATCTCTCTCGAGAAGCTTTCCCCAAGCCCCAATGAAAATACTCTAATTACGTCTCTGGACTTCATTGAACTTAAATTTGACTCTGTTTTAGCGTATAACTCAAATAATCAATAAACCGCAATCTTTAGACTTTTTATATTTTTAAAGCATTTGAAATTATATTCGTATTTCGTAAAATATTTTTTCTATAAAATATAGAGATGCTGTACTTAATTATAAGCCACACTTTGCACTACAATCTATTATCATAAAACAGATAACAAAATTCCTTCTTAAACCACCGTCAATTCCATTTTGTTAACAATACGCCATTGACGCAACAAATTGGCATAACGCGATTACACATGCTGTCTTATCTTTAATGGCTATTTACTTTCTAGGTACCAGGGCAATAAACATGAAAGGTTATACGAGCATAACAGTACAGTTTTATACTACAAAACAGACCAGATTATTCAAACCAAGCGCGCTTAAAATACACCTTAGAAATACGATGGGCTAAAGTTATTAAATCGTATAAACAAATAAGTAGTATTGATTTCAACAACAAATATCCAAAATCCGGTAAAAAATGTAGAAACATATGGTTTGTTATGCAATAGTAAGCATATACATAGTAAAATATCCCTTTTAATTCAGTTAATGAGTAACGGCCCATTATTATCTAATCTATACACGATTGGAAAATAAATCGAAATTTTTGCCAATCGAGTATGCGCAAATAAACGTAAGTATTTAGTTTTGGTATGGTTTGTTAACCCTATATAATGTATCCATTGTTTCAGGATGGATTTGGAGCTATTTATTATTATAGCCCTCATTATTGTGTTTATGGTTTCATGTTGTGGGCTTATCCAGAAAATTAGACGCAACGGAGAAACTGGTAAAAAATTACGTCCTTATATGTATCTCAATTTCATAAAAGTGTTCTAGAACGGATTGTTTCACTTACACCTGTTCAACAGCAAAGTCACATGTATGGTAATAATAATCCAGTGTATGCAGGAGACGATGGACTTTACCATGGAGTTTACCCAGATACACTTGCACCCCCACCCTACTTAGGTAAGTAGGCTTAATACCATATTTTTGACTATATTTTTTATTCAATGGGATGACACCGCATTTTCGACTCTGTTTGCTTGATTTAACATTATTGTACCTTGTTATCTTTATTACTTTCGGGTCACACCATGAGTAGGACAAACTCCAAAAATTTCTAGTATCCTGGTGTAACGCTTCTATTGTGTGGTTAATACGGTTAACCTTTGAGCGATTTGTAATGTTAGAATCACCCTAGTTAAAGATTATAATTTAAATAAACAATTGTTCAACTGAAAAACAGCAAATGCAAACGTGCCAAAGGAATCTAAAATATTTAATAAAAAATACACAAATTGCACAAACTGCCAACGTCATCTTGATTTATAAAATTAATAGCTGTTACAGTATATTGAAATGACTACGAAAACTAGAAACATTGTGACTTACAGTCTTTAAAAGTAGGTTTTTAAAAAACCATCATTTTACTTGTTAGATATTGCTTATAATGTATTTATATTAAATCGATAACGTAAATAAACATAAGGTAGTATTTATTTTATTTGCTTTACGTTAACCTATTGAAGCGGGCTACTGCTACCGCGTTTCTTTAATTCAAAACAAGTAATAATAAATGTCTTTATTACTCACTGTTCACAAGTCTAATTAACAGTATATGCCTTGTTTACAGATGTTTTCAGTCCACTTAACAATGAAGCACTATTACACTAATGAATTTACAAGCACTAATATCTTCTTAAACTAACTCCTTTACCATAAGTTCATTAACAACACTAACACAACTATTTGTTTATACACTTCTATTTATTTATGTATACTGCAAGTTGCATGCACATTAGACACAGCATATCATTTATGTATATATTCTAAAAACTCAACTACGTTTACTTTACAACGACATAATTTATATTAGACATTCAAGAATAGACTAACTCTTACATTCATAAGCGGCCTTATATATACCCTGCATTAAGATATGACTCATTATCTAGAACTTTGTAGAAGGATTCTCGAATGCTGAAGAATACGCTGTGCCCCGGGCGTTTGTATGTTTGACGGGTTGCCTAATAGTGGATCGCAACACTGCCCCCTCTTTAAAACCGTTACGTCTCGTAACTGTAAATCCATCTTGACGCAATTCGATGACTGGTGACGGTATCGGCAGCTATCTCCTCTGGTGCATCCACCGCGTCGTTGGAAGTAACAGTCAACACTCTTTTCATGGTCTTGGTAGGCAACCGGTTGATAACAACAAACAAGAACCTGGACGTTGGTTCCTGAAAACTACTTCTAGCATATTTCGGACTATCCTCCAATCCAAGCGATCCAGTCCACAGCCCAGCTTGGGCACCGCTAGTCTCGTTACTCCATTTTCCATCATCTGCGCCTTAAGATTTAGCAAAGCCTCCCATAGATGTCCATAACTAGGTCTTTGCCATGAAGAATTTTGGTGACCAGATAGTAAACATAACGATTGTTATCTTGAAGAACTAAAGCTTTTCCTACAGTTGGCTGCTGTTGTACTAATTCATCTACACGTCCAAACTTTTCTTGAAAACAACAGCTATTCCCTTGACATTGCCAAATCTTGAGCTACGCAATGTGCAAGGAATACTCTTCTGGTGCTCTAAACAGATCTTGCTGTTTTCAACAACAACGCCAAATCTCGCCTTAGCGGAACCACCATATGCTGCCATAAAGCTCTCAAAATCTACATTTGGCTCATGATTAATAACTTGTCGAACACCATCATCATTATTCGAGTCTTCCTGGTTGTTGCCAGCGTAGGATGTTAAACGGTCAAAGTGTACCACTTTCGGTTTACCACGGGGGGATCTTCTGATCCGGTACACTACATCATTAATCCTTTTAACACTTCGTACGGCCCTTCCCATTGTCTTTGTAGTTTTGGCGACAATCCACGTTTTCTTTGTGGATTGTACAACCACACTAAATCTCCAGGTTGATAACCACCTTCTTGAGCTCTCGTGTCATATTGTGATTTCATTCGATCGCTTGCTGCCTGTATATTCTTTCGGACGTTTTCGTGAATACTATTTGATCTTTCACGAAGCTTACTAACGTAATCTTCACCTGTGATCTCTTCTCCAGGTTTAAATCCAAACTGAAGATCACATGGTAGCCGCAATTCACGTCCTAGCATTACGCAAGCGGGCGAGTATCCTGTGCTGTCATGTACCGAAGATCGGTACGCCAGTAGGAACAAATGTAAATATTGGTCCCAGTCTCGTTGATGTTCAGAGACAACTTTGGTCAGGTACTTCCTAACGTCCTGTTCATTCTTTCAACCATTCCATCCGATTGGGGATGAAGTGGCGTGGTTCTAGTCTTCCTGATTCCAAGGTGCTTGCAGACGTTTTGAAACAACGCCGATTCGAAGTTTCGACCTTGATCGGAGTGTAATTCCAACGGAACTCCAAAACGACAAAACAACTCCTTGACTAGTACATCTGCCACCGTCTCGGCTTCTTGGTTAGGTATAGCATATGCCTCCGGCCATTTGGTAAAATAATCCATCGCAACCAAGATGTATTTATTTCCTTTCTCTGATTCAGGAAACGGACCAGCTATATCAATGGCTACCCTCTCAAAAGGATTCCCGACGTTATACTGTCTCATTGGGGCTTTCCGTTTTGTGACCGGGCCATTTGCAGAGGCACACAATTCACATTTCCGGCACCACTCCTTCACATCTTCTTTGCAGTTCACCCAATAAAATCTTTCTCTCACTCTTTCGAGAGTTCTTTTAACGCCAAAGTGCCCTCCGGAAATACCATCGTGCAAGTGCTGCAACACCTCCGGCAGTCTGCTTCTTGGCACTATCACTTGAAGTCTCTCAGTGCCATCTTCAAATTCCAGGCGTCGTTTCAAGATTCTATTTTCCATCATCAAGGAGTCCCACTGTGCCCAGTATGCCTCTATTTTTCCACTCAATAATACGTCCCAATTCGGCGTCATTCTCCTGGTCTTCTCGTATTCTTTCGAGTTGCCAAGTATCATCGGTTACCGTCATTCTATGGATGACACTTATTTTCTCTTCCATCTTGGAGCAATGATTGCAGTCCATCGGACAAGGTCTCCTTGATAGAGCGTCTGCATTCCGATGGCTAGTTCCTACACGATGTTCTGTATCAAAGTCATATTCCTGCAGCCGCTCTATCCACCTTGCCACTTGCCCTTCAGGATTTCGAAACTGCAATAACCATTTCAGTGCAGCATGGTCTGTTCTCAACAGGAATTTACGGCCGTATAAGTACTTATAAAAGTGCTCTACGGATTTGACGACGGCCAACAGCTCCCTTCTTGTCACACAATAGTTCCTTTCTGGCCGCGACAAGACCTTGCTGAAATACCCAATAACTTTTTCTTGTCCGTCCTGCACTTGAGAAAGAACGCCTCCTATAGCTGTGTTACTGGCATCGGTATCCAACACAAATTTTCCCTCCATCCGTGGATAACTCAAAATTGGTGCTGTAACTAGTAGCCGTTTCAGTTGTTCAAATGCTCTGTGGCAGTCGTCATTCCAATCATATTCTTGTCCATCTTCGGTTAATTTTGTTAACGGTTTGGCAATGTTCGCAAACCCAAGTATAAAACGTCGGTAATATGTGCATAATCCTAGAAAACTGCGTAGTTGGTGTATATCTGCTGGTGTAGGCCACTCCTGTACCGTTTTTATTTTGTCAGGGTCAGCTCTTATTCCGGTCTCCGAAACGACATGTCCTAGGTATTTCACCTCTTTTCCAAACAGGTGACACTTCTTGGGGCTCAATGTAAGGTTTGACCCTCGTAATCTCTGGAATATCTCCTCTAGGTTCTTAAGATGTTCTTCGAAAGACCGACCTAACACTATCACGTCGTCCAGGTACACCAGACATGTCTTCCAGGACAGTCCACGCAGTACCGACTCCATCAATCGTTCAAAAGTAGCAGGAGCATTGCATAATCCAAATGGCATGACCTTGAACTGCCATAATCCAGTTCCAATTGTAAAGGCAGTCTTTTCTTTATCGTTTGGCTCCAAGCCTACCTGCCAGTATCCGCTTTTCAAGTCCAAGGTCGAAAACCATTTAGATCCGGATAGAGTATCTAAGGTGTCATCAATTCTGGGCAAAGGATAGCTGTCTTTCTTTGTCACATTATTAAGCCGCCGGTAGTCTACACAAAACCTTGTCGACCCGTCCTTTTCTTGACAAGCACTACCGGGGATGCCCATGGACTATTCGAGGGTTCAATCACTCCCTGTTCTTCCATATCGGTGATAATTTGCTCAGCTTCCTTACGTTTTGCCAAAGGAAGCCGCCTGGGTGTTGTCTTATCGGTTGCGCATCTCCAGTATTGATCTTGTGTTGCACAACATTCGTCCTTCCTTTCTCACTATCATCCAGTGCAAACACACCTCGATATCGTCCGACCAGTTCTTTTACCTTGCCCAGTTGGTCGCCATTTAATCCTTGACACGAGGGTATCAACATATCCAGCAATTTCTGTGAGCAACCGTTGGTTGGTTTATTTTCGTGTCGTCCACACAACGTTTAATATGACATACTGGAATGCAACTTCCCACAATCATGCCTTTCTTCAGGGTCACTGTATGGGGATTAATGTTCAGCACCCTTACTGGTACCATGTTTCGAGACTTTACCAGCGTTCTTCCAATCAGAAGTCCCTCCTGACCCATTCCGATTCAGTTGCTTCCATCATGCATACTTGTCCTTCCCGGAGCGTACCATCCGGGTGTCCCATTACTATCATTTCGCCTTCTCGGGTATTTTTACATCGCAAATCATTCGTACTTGCATCGTCTGGTTACTCCTACCTTGAAATGGAATCTCATCATCATCTATCCGAAGCACATTTTCTTTCATGTTTACATGAAACCCATATTCTCTCATGAGATCCATTCCCAAGATCACTTCTTCTGTAATTTCAGCTACCAACACTCGATGATTAATTAATTTGTCCCCAATTGTCAACATAACGGCAGTCTCTCCGTGAGTACCAATCTTCTCACCACTTGCCGTTCGGAGACACACCGATACAGGTAGCACTTTTCCACGACCAACCAAATCTGGTCTCACAATAGTTCTTGTCGCTCCTGTATCCACAAGTAATCGGACAACCCTACCATTAATTCTACCATCGATATAAATGCTGTCCAGACTTTCCACCGACAATGCAGCACGGATGATAATCTCCGGGGCACTACGCTGTGCTGTCGAAGTTCGCCCCCTTACATGGACCAGCTTTGGCACAACCGGTTGTTTCTTTGGTTGAGTACAGCGTCTCTGCATATGGCCAACTTCACCGCAGCTCCAGCATCGTAGACGCCATCTCCGCGGTCGTTGTCTTTTCAGCCTTTCCGCCTTTCGCTTTTCAAACACACGATTGACTATTTCATCTATGCTGTTCTGAGCTTGACCAGGTTCCTCTAAGGCAGACCGAACTTTGTGACCCATCCTGTGTGATGTCTGCTTAGCTGCTTCAAATTCAAGCGCATGGGCCAGTGCGTCATCCAACATTTTTGGACGTGCTAGTCTTAGTGCTTGCTGTATTTCGCCATCCTTAACGCCATCCACAAATGTTTGAACAGCAAATTGTTCGAGGAAGCTATCTGGTGCCGTTGGGTATGCCAATCTAACTAACCTGGCAATGTCAGCTTCGAATTCTTGCAGGTTTTCACTTGTCTTTTGCGAGCGGTTCTTAACTTGTGCGTGGTAAACCTGTTGAAGGTGAGCGTCTCCATATCTCATCTCAAGCTTCGATGTTAAGAGGCTGTAATCATTCTGCTGGTGATCGGGAATCGTTTGTAAGATGTTAAGAGCCTCCCCCCGTAGGGCCACTATTAGAGATAGCCTTCTCTTTGTTGCACCAACCGTTGGCTATTGCAGCAGCTTCAAATTGTTTCAAATATGTGGGCCAAGGTGTTTTACCATCGAATGTAGGTGGTTTTACCTTAAATTTAGACGGAATTGACTCGCTTCTTTCCATGGTTCTTATTTCTGGAATGTTCCGATTAACAACTTGGTCTGGTAATTCAAGTGGCCGCGTTGTTAGTGAAATCACTTGTTCTTGCAGCCTCATCACATCTTCTTTCATTTTATCAATTTACTGTCCAACTTTTGCTCAACTGTTTTACCTGTTCAGTGAAATCTTCTTTCAATGCAGTGGAGCTTTCCATTAATCTTCGTTCTAACGTGGCTGTATTTTCACTTAACTTTTCTATTTTCTCAGCATTTTCACTAAGTGTCATTTCCATGCCGTATTTAAACTCTTTAAGGGTCGATTCCAGTTCAACTGACTTCACTAAGTTTTCAATGAGTGTCACTTCCAGTTTAGCCGACCTCTCCTCCATTTTCTCAGCATTTTCACTAAGTGTCAATTCTAGTTTAGCCGACCTCTCCTCCATACCGGATTTAAAATTCTTGAGGAAGTTCATTAAAGTTTCTGCCTCCATTTTACTCTGATTTCTTGTAACTGGCATATATAAACTACTTTAATGTCTTTAGACTTGTGTTTTAAATTAATCACTATATACCCCGCACCTGGCACCAGTGAAGCGGGCTACTGCTACCGCGTTTCTTTAATTCAAAACAAGTAATAATAAATGTCTTTATTACTCACTGTTCACAAGTCTAATTAAAGTATATGCCTTGTTTACAGATGTTTTCAGTCCACTTAACAATGAAGCACTATTACACTAATGAATTTACAAGCACTAATATCTTCTTAAACTAACTCCTTTACCATAAGTTCATTAACAACACTAACACAACTATTTGTTTATACACTTCTATTTATTTATGTATACTGCAAGTTGCATGCACATTAGACACAGCATATCATTTATGTATATATTCTAAAAACTCAACTACGTTTACTTTACAACGACATAATTTATATTAGACATTCAAGAATAGACTAACTCTTACATTCATAAGCGGCCTTATATATACCCTGCATTAAGATATGACTCATTATCTAGAACTTTGTAGAAGGATTCTCGAATGCTGAAGAATACGCTGTGCCCCGGGCGTTTGTATGTTTGACGGGTTGCCTAATAGTGGATCGCAACACTATTTATGCTGCCGTGACTGATTGCTAACGCCATGAAATATACACTAACTTAATTGGAAATTTAAAATTTTCCCCAGTTTATGGTATATACAATAATAATAATACTAATAATAATAGGTCTATATTGTAAAGAAAAAAAAAGAAATCACAAAGAAATATGGGCGAAGTTCAGCTAATAGAGAATCCATCAGCTGTTCAGCCAGGCTCGACCCTAGATACTAATCCTACTAGTCAATTTTATTTGTATTTCTCTTCTTGAGCCCCACATTGTTTTTTCTTAATTTTGATATGTTAGGTGCTGTTAAGTAATAAAAGATAGCACGCGAGTTAAAGTTCGAGCCTTGGGAACTGCTTTTTTAAAAACCAGTTCCAAAACTTCTTAACAATCTTTGTTTTATCTTAAACAGAAATTATCATGGAATTTTGACTGAATAAAATAACTTTAAATCGATATTAGTTAATTAATTGAACTAATATTAGGGCGAGCAGCCTAGGTAAACAACAATGCAAAGGCTGTACTACTCAGACTGACTACTATCAACTGGGGCTCCCGGGCTTTTTATAATATCCCTACCACGTCACATGGCTGTGGGAACTTGCAGATCTCATGTCTGCTTATTCTTAATTCTACACTTTGTTACATTGTTTCAATCTTAATTTCTAGGTGATTGCGATATCTTAACCGTCTGTAACCTGCCACCTACAGTATCACTGTCGTCTTGGATACAAAGTTGCATAACCGTTCTCATGAACTGTTAATAACCTTTTTATATCTATCTTTCAGTTACATTGTTGTACTCGACTTATGATTTATTTAACAATTTTTAATAAGGTCCTATTAGATTTTATTATTTAATATATATCTATATAAATTGTGGGATACATAACTCTTCCCGACGTACATGAAAAATTAAGGGTTTTTCTCGCTTAATTTTTAATTTAAAATTAATAAAATTCATTTAATTTTATTATTTAAAATTTATTGTTTGTAAGGGTACACTTATTGTTTCTTTATTTATCTTGGTTTCCTTAAATCTAAAACTGTTCTCTGTATTCTTATATCTAAGATACATTTTGTAAAATACATATATAATTAGAAAAATAATTAAAGTGATTAACACAATTGTCCAAACACTTATAATGTCATAATGTAATTTGGGAACCTTGAGTTCACTTAAGCGTTCTTGGTAGTCTTCGATTAATTTCACGGAGTGGTTGAGGTCGTCTAATTCTAGATGTTCTAATTGCATGGGTTCTTGGATAGTTCCTTCGTCTTCTGGTTGTTCTATTTTGAATTGCAGTTCTGGTAAATTTGCGAGTTTCTTTGTTGCTATAGGGTCTTAATAAACTCTGATTACTTCGTCTTTCAATTTTAAATAACATCTTCCTTGAGGGTGATTAATTTACTTCCGGTTAGTGCTAGGTTGTTTTCGCCTTGATTGCAGTGGACAGTTGCTATTACTTCTATTAGGAAAATGACGATCCATTTGTTTTCTGTAATCTTTTAAATTTTCATGTTGGTTATTTGCACGGATTTGGCTTCACAGTTTTCTTAATGGTTTGAAAATTTTAATAATTGTACTTTGCTAGGGCTGTTTTCTTGAATGGTTGTTGTCGTCAACGATTAGCATAAATATTGGTTTGGTGTTACTTCGGTACATTTTTCGTATGTATAACCATATCTTAGTTCATTTAAGGATAGGAATTTGGTTTTAGGTATGATAACTTGGTATGTGCTTGTAATCTTCATTGGAAAAGCAAATAAATGATAATAATTATAATTGTTACTCTCTACTATTGGGATTTCTATTAAAAATATTACTTCGTTATTTTTTATATAGCCTTTAACTATAGCTATTTTTTCAAATATAAGAATGTTTGATTCTACTACATCATAAAGTAATTTACTCTTGGTTATAAATGATCAAGATATAGTCGAAATCAGGAAACACAGAATGCTTTTTTCCTGATTTCGACTATATCTTGATTTCTTACTAGCTTTCTTAATGTTTCGTTGAATTTTATAATTGTTGATTGGGTTAGTGACATTTAGCTGTTAATTATGGTTTTGATTCTCGATTAATTGCTGTATCGCGTTGTCATAACGTTCTGCGTCTTGTTTGTCTAATTTTCCTGTAATAGCTTTTATTATGTTACCTAATCCGTTGATTAGTCTTCTTTTTCGTCTTGTAGTTTGTTCGGTGGGCATTAATCTGTTAAGTTTATTTTCTATGTTTGTAATAATGCTTTCTATTATGCTGTCATAGTTCATCATTTCTATGGCGTACTCCTTTCCGAAGTTTGCTGTGTCCAGTGATTGTTTTAATCGGTAATAATTATTTTTGATTGTTTGAAATTCTTGTTTTAGTTCTGTTAAATCGAATTTTTGGGCGAATGTCCGATAGTCGATGGTATTTTGCATACTGCATAATTTTATTGGTAGTATACCTGGATTATTTTTAATATTTTCTATTAAAATTTCGTCGTATGTTCTACCTGGGAGGAGGTTGACGGTAAGGGTGATGATTGTCCATCTGAAATTACAGGGTGTCTTAAAATTTTCAAGTGAATGTATTTCGTTATTTTGCCGTTGTCTACCACGGCTATATTTTTGTCGGATATTTTCTTAATTTTAAATAAGCCTAAATTTCTGGGTGCCGTTTTATGTCGCTTACTTTGGAAATTTTTCTCATACACGGTTTGTCTTATTGAAAACTTATTTGCGTTGGTATTCTTATTACGGATTGTGGTGATACGTTCTTTATTGTTATCTAATTTATCTTTTATTTTGTCATAGGTTAATTTTAGTTTTTCTTTGTGATCCTTGGCGTATTGCTGGTATACTTCTTTGTTGTAATGTATGCCATAGGGATTGCGTGAATCTGAATGTCCTAGAGTTAATTCTAAGGGTGTAAAATTTGTCGATAAGTGAATTGTTTTATTGTAGGCGATTAGTGCAAATGACATTAAATTGGTTATATGTTCCTCTTTATAATTTATGATAAAATTCACGAGGTGAGCTTGCTCTCCATTAAAGATTTGAATCGTCTCCAGGTAACGTTTCATATCTGCACTCATTTTGGTTTAGGGTTGCTTTCGCTTTTAAATAATTTCAAATTTTATAAAAATCGAAATTTATTTCGTCGTTTGTATTGTTACTTTTGGTTGGATTCGTTAATTTTCAGTTTAGATTGCGTCGGGTTATTTAAAGAATCGTAATTGCTATATTTGTACTTGGCTACACGGTGCGGTAATTAATTTGTGGGGTTTATATTCGATAATGTCAGATTAATTGCTGTAGCCTTGAATTCGTTTGTTTTTATTTCGCGGACGTTAATTTGTCGTAAATTCTACTTGGGTTTTGCCTTCTGAAAGATTCCGATATGAATAAATAATTTCTCGCGGTACTTACTTCACTTAGTATGTTTTGCGCCAGTTATGACTTTATGTTCGTCTAGTTCTGCTGATTTTATTAAATCTGTTACAATTATATCCTATCCGTGGGTGTTAATTGAATTGCATAAACGTGTAATTTGTTTGTCTCGTCACCTTGAGTTTTAAATATAGAGTTTGCAGGTTTTCAATTAATTACTTTGTTACAATTTAATCACAAAGTTTTGTCTTCTTGAAGATGTAGTTTCCGTCTCGTGCTTATTTTAAATAAATTGCGTAATACTTTTGCTTAATTTAACAGGCAATTTGTTAATACTTTTCTGAAAGATGTTGTTTTCAGCTGGTGTGAGAATTATCGTTTCTTCACTTTGTTAATTACTGCATAAATGTTGCGTTTGATAATTATTGTTAGATATCTCCGTATAAAGAATATTCAATTATGTTGCACGTCTTTAAGTTAGTTATAGTTTTCAGCAATGTAGTTTATTTATAAGTTTGCAATGATGAATAGTTTCGTTCAATGTTGGTCGTAATTTTATGCGCTTTATTTTACTTCGTGATGGATTAATTATTTATAGATTGTAATGCAAAGTGCGTTTCTTTAATTTATAGAAATGTTCTGAAAGTTAATTTTTAAATAGTCGTTTCTCTAATGAAGTTTTTAAGTCTGGAATAAATCGTTTATGTTGCGTTTGTTTATAAGAATTGCGTTTAGGCTTTTGGTATTAAATGATGAAGTTAATTACGTTCTGTTTTTGCTTGCTGAATTACATCGTCGCGTTTTCGTCAGTTACGTTCGGTATTAATTTTAATAATTAAGCGCCAGTTATTTTGGTAAAAATAAGTAATTCGTTTGTACTATTTGTTCTCGAATTCTCTTTGCTTTAAAAATAATCTTTCGTATTTGAAAACAATTCTCTTAATATATAAGTGAACTATTTTCGTTAAGTGGTATAAAATAAAATTCTGTACATAAAATAATAAAATGTAAAATAATAAAAATTTCTGTTACACTAGCATATATTAATAATTTGTGAAAATCAATTTGGTTTAAGAAAAATGAATTTCTTCATCTGTTTCTTTTGTTTACTGGCTGTGAACTCGATCGATTTTGTATCTCCTCCACGTTCGTGTGTTTTGCTGGATTCGGTCGATGCTTGTACTTCCTCAACCTTGTTTGGGTTTTGTCAAGTTGGGAATTGAAATTATTGGTCACCGGTTTTTCGATTTTTGGATCCGTAGTGCCCTTTTGACATCCTACCGACTGCGCCAGCTAAGGTTTGGGCCTTGGGAGCTGCTTTTTTAAAAACCAGTTCCAAAACTTCTTAACAATTTATTTATCTTATACATAAATTATCATGGAATTTTGACAAACTGAATAAAATAACTTTAAATCGAAATTAGTTAATTAATTGAACTAATCTTAGAGCGAATAGCCTAGGTAAACAACAATGCAAAAGCTGTAATACTCAGACTGATTACTGTCAACTGGGGCTCCCGGGTTTTTTATAATATCCCTACCCCTTCACATGGCTGTGGGAACTTGAAGATCTCATTTTTGCTTTACTTTTATTTCCATACTTTGTTACATTGTTTCAATCTTAATTTCTAGGTAATTGCGATATCTTAACCGTCTGTGACCTGCTACCTGCAGTAGCACTATCGTCTGGAATACATTGTATTACATCCGTTTTCATGAACTGTTAATAACCTTTTTATATCTATTTTTGAGTTACATTGTTGTACTCGACTTATGATTTATTTAACAATTTTTAATAATTCCTATTAGACTCTATTATTTAATATATATATATATATATATATATATATATATATTATCGTGTAAGTTATAGGTTAAGAGGCATAGATAGGTCAAGAAAAATTTGTAACGACCGTGTATATAGAAAATAGGAATAATTTATTTACGCGCCAAATTAATTAGTTTTGACATTAAAACGGACGGATAATAGCATACATTTGTAGTAATAAATCGGAATGTTAAATTTGCATAAGTGTAGAAGCTTTATAGTACGTGAAAACTCAAGGAGGATACGAATAGAATCAGCTTTAATATTTTAAAGGTTGTAAATCAAGCACATCAAATAATAATGAGAGCTTTTGGGTATAAAATCAATAATGTAAACGCATATTTTCCATTTAACTAAACAAGCGTTCGTTAAATATAAATCCTAAGAAATTGTACAGGTTGAACAACATGGAAAATACGACTTCAAACGGACAATCGATTCAGAGAAAAGCCTGACAGATAAATAAACAAGTTCAAGGAACCTGAATGTACTTTGGAACATAATTCTGTAGAAATTTAGTTAACGGTCGATGCGAAGGCTACGAAAACAACAGGTGGTTTGAAAGCAAGTTGAGACGGGATATCGATAGCATAGGCGAGACGAGGAAAACAAAAAGAGATGTTGGATAAAACACTCGTTTAAAGTACGCGACAAAATTTAGAGGTTAACCACAATATCGATTTTATGTTGCTTGAGTGAATTGTAAAAAAGACAACGAATATGAGTTAGACGAAGGTAAGATAGTAGAAGGCTAGACCTAAGAATGGGAGAAATGTTTGTGATTGGTTGAGTGCTAGGGGGTGACAGAAAATTTCAAGAAGAGCGCTACGGTTGTATTTTGTTAACCAGTGTTTCGGACTAAAGCGACGATGGAATAAGAATTTTAATTTTTACAAAATTCGTTGGATATAAAATTTTCAGAATCGGTTACGCTAGGGGAGCTTTTCGATTATAAATACACGAGAAGACGTAGTAGGGCTTTCTTACTTTGCCTATCTTTTTGACTTCGCTTAGCTCTTTGACTACACTGAGCTCTTATTTGACTTACTTCTACGGTAACATAGAAGTGTAAAATTTTATAAAACGGTGTTAGTGCAGTCCGTCGAAAGTTAATTAAACGTGTGAAAAGCACGAGTGGGTGCTATTTAGTAAACGGTGCTGTAGCTATAGACAAGGATTGAACGAGGAATGTTACTGAGGTAAGCGTGCTGAGAAATTTTTGGAACGAGGATGCTGGGTGTTTGGTAGATCCGGAAGGTGACTAACATGGGTAGAAACATTGAAAGTGTCTGCAGAGACTTGGATAGCGATTGGAAATGAGTTTGATTTACATATAGCAGAGAGGTGTATAGAAGCAACGACGAGGTTTTGTTGGACATCTTCAGAGATGATGGTGAAAAAAGCTTACTCCAGGTAACGAAATTAATTTCTATTGTTATTGCTTGAACATTTTGTGCTGTTATTTTGTGCTTGAATGATTTGACACATTGGATGTGTTTTATGAACATAAAAGCTAATTTGAGGGTGTATGAAAAGAACAATTTGTGTTTATTATTTAAAGGTGTAAATGAATGACATAAAATTTGATTTAAAGAATAAACGGGATTTTAGGGTTGTTGAAAACAAAGATGCGATTTATTTATGCATTTAGAGTAACAGGGTTTATACTGAGCTCACGATAGACCAGAGTAAATTTTAATTTAGGGTTTCAAGATAGGCCCATCTAATTATATAAAACTAAAACTATTAAAATAAAGCAAAGTCATGTAATTTAAAAGGACTTAATGATTGAGATTGTAAGATTTTATGAAGCTGTATATCCGAATTTGTAAATATTGAACTGGTAACGAAAAATTTTGATTTGTATGAATAAAAAGTTGTATGTTTTGTTGAATTATTTGAGTGATAATTTTATTTGGTAGTGTAAGTGAGAAAGAGTCAACTTAGGATGGTAAGTATCTCCGAAAAAGCAGATTTTAGAGCTAACCGTGGTATGTAGAAATAAAGGGGGCGTTCCAAATAGTGGAAGATATTTTTTTTATTTTCAGGAAAAGATTTTATGACAGCCCAATTTGTGGGGCTCGATTGGTCTTTAGGAGAATTCACTGAGATTTTATGGTGCCCAATTCGTGGGACAAGAATAAAAAAAGGGTTTCTCTACAGCAAACCACAGAAATTTTATGGCGACCCGAACGTGAGGGCTCGATTTCCAGATAAAATTCAAAAGTTTTACGTTTATATTTTATGCCAGAAAACTGGCGAGCTGAGTGAGAGTGTGTGTGTGGTGTAAATTTGTAAATATTTTTGAGTGTGTGAAGAAGTGATTTAGACGTATGCAGAGAAAGGAGTGGCTTAGGAGTGAAGGAGTAGAAATAGGAAGTGACGATAGCGCGTTATTTGAAAAATCAGGAAAAATGGAAGAAGCAGGAGGTAGTAGGGATCAATCAAGGACAGAATCGGGAAAACAAGGAAATTAGATGATCATAAGAATGCTAGAAAGGATGAATGCAGAATCAAACCTGAAGTTTGAGCAAATGAGCGAGAAAACAGACAAATCGACTAAGGAATTTTCTGAGTTCAAAAATAGTTTAACTGTAAAAATGGGGGAAGTATAAACTAGTGTGATGCAGGAAATGGGACAATTGAGGACTGAAGTAAGAACCTTCTGTGAAGATGAAATCAATGTAAAACTGACGGAGGTGACAGATTCATGTCGAGATCTATTAGGAAGGGTTGAAAGAGAGGTATGCGGCATAAAACAAAATGTGTCAACTTTAATGGGGGATGGTCATAGATTTGTTACAGGCAATATTTCACTGGAGCAACAAATGAAATTTTACGGGGATAGTAGAGTAAACCCACAGATTTTTATAAATAATATTAGGAGCTTGGCAGGGAATTTTTTGACGAACAGGCAAAATTGAATATAGTAAAAGCGTTATTAAAAGACCATGCTGAGGCCTGGTGTAATCTTATAGGACAGGAGATAAAAACGTATAGTGAGTTTGAAGATAAATTTTTGAAACATTACTGGAGCGATCACAGACAGGATCAAGTACGTGACGACTTAATTACAGGAAGGTATAAGGGTGAATATGCAGGAAGTAGGGAACAGTATGCTATACGAAAGTACAGCGTAGCTAAACAACTAAGCCCACCGTTGACAGACAGACAAATTATTAAATACCTTTCACGACACTTTGAGGTTGAGGTTCGGCAACACGTAGCGTTGCAGAACATAGTAGATAGAGAAATGTTTTTAGAGTGCCTGCAAAGGTATGACGATGTGAGTAGTGGACGACCTCGTGAGAATAGAGAAAGACAAGTGAACACGGTTAGATTTGAGAACAGAAGGGACAATTACCAAAGACGGGGGACGAATTTTAATTTCAATACAAGACCGAACTGGGAACCACGACGGACATTCTTTCGAAGTAACAGTGTAGGTAGAAGACCCGCACCAAGACCTAGGGTACAGAGACAGAACCGGACATGAGGAGAACACAAACCACGATACCAAATAGAGAAAATGATAGAACAAACAGGGTAGAGACGCCACGGACATATGCTGAAGTAGTGAGAGGACAAGGACCGAGTAGGGAAAGTAGACCAGGACAGGATTTTTAAACAAAGACAAACCACTAGATTTACTTGTGTACAAGTACGAACATCCTAGGGAATTTTTGAAAATTGAGGAAGAAGTTGAGTCAGAAATTAAAGAAAATTTTTGTTTGCCAGTAATAGATGTTAAAATTTTTGATCAAAATTTAGAATCGTTGTTGGATTCTGGAGCAGATGCGAGTTTAGTATCGGAGGAATTCGTCAACGAAATTAAAGAAAAGGTGTGTGACAGGATTATGCCTATAAAAAAAAGTCATCTGGTAGCGCCGAATAAAAAGCGATTTGCTGTAGTGAATAGTGTGGTAGTATTGAAAGTAGAGTTAGGTTATGAGGTTAGATGAAAGAGAGGTGAAAGAGATCGACACATTTAAATGTCCAGAAGAAAAGTTAGAAGAGGTACAAGCAGTAGTGAACAAATATTCTGAGTTAGTAGGAGTAGAGGTGAGCGCAGCGTTAGGTTACACACAGGATTTAAAAGTAGGCATAAGGAAGATTAGTGGCAAAGATAATTTTGATAAATTGAATTTAAGAGATTTTTACGGTGTGACTGTAGTACATAAAGGGTCTCGAAGAGATAAAGTGTTTTCCATAGAGGGAAAAGGTAAGAGTGATAAGATGATATCGTTTGGTTTGTCCGCATCGAAGGTAGTAATAGTGAATGAGCAACAGACAAGTATAGGGACAGAGGAAGAAATATTTAAGAATCAGGACAGTAAGGATAGCTTTATTTTATGTGAAACACTAGGGATAATGAGTATAGACATAGGAGGAAGAGGCGAGGATGAAGTTTATTAAAGTTGTAAGAAGAAGAACATGGAGGATCAAGAAAAGAATCAGATTTAAATAAAGAGACGTGTTAATAGATAAAAATATAGAGATAGGTTGATAGATAAAAGTAGTTTTAAATAAATAGGGATAGAGATAGGTGTAGATAGCGAAGTAGAATTAGGAATAGGATAAATAAGGGGAGATAATTAGAGGTAGAGATAGAATTAGGTGAATAGTTAAAGTAACAAATAGTGATAGGTGTGAATAGATAGTGATAGAAATAAAGATAATTATAAATACAAATAGGTGTGAATAGATAGTGATAGAAATAAAGATAATTATAAATACAAATAGGTGTATATAAGTAGAAAGAACTTAAATAAATAGAAATAAAGAAAGATAGGTATAGAGGAATAAAAGTAAATTGAATAAAGAGATAGTGATCGACAAAAATAAATAAAAATAGGTGAAGGGTTAGTAATAGATAGAAATAGATAGTCAATAAATAGTGATAGGTGTGAATAGATAGTTATAAATAAAGATAGGTGTAAATAAATAGAAATAATTAGAGATAGATAGAAATAGTTAGGGATAGGTTGGATAGCTAGTTATAAGTAGAGTTAGATGAATAGATAGGTGTGTGTAAATAGCAGATAAGGTTAGTTAGTAGGTATTAGTCTTTGTATTTAAATTCAAAGAAAACTCGAGGAGTTATTCATTGAATTTAAAATAGGGGGAATATATCGTGTAAGTTATAGGTTAGAGGCATAGATAGGTCAAGAAAATAAGTTTGTAACGACCGTGTATATAGAAAATGGGAATAATTTATTTACGCCCCAAATTAATTAGTTTTGACATTAAAACGGACGGATAATAGCATACATTTGTAGTAATAAATCGGAATGTTAAATTTGCATAAGTGTAGAAGCTTTATAGTACGTGAAAACTCAAGGAGGATACGAATAGAATCAGCTTTAATATTTTAAAGGTTGTAAATCAAGCACATCAAATAATAATGAGAGCTTTTGGGTATAAAATCAATAATGTAAACGCATATTTTCCATTTAACTAAACAAGCGTTCGTTAAATATAAATCCTAAGAAATTCTACAAGTTGAACAACATGGAAAATACGACTTCAAACGGACAATCGATTCAGAGAAAAGCCTGACAGATAAATAAACAAGTTCAAGGAACCTGAATGTACGTTGGAACATAATTCTGTAGAAATTTAGTTAACGGTCGATGCGAAGGCTACGAAAACAACAGGTGGTTTGAAAGCAAGTTGAGACGGGATATCGATAGCATAGGCGAGACGAGGAAAACAAAAAGAGATGTTGGATAAAACACTCGTTTAAAGTACGCGACAAAATTTAGAGGTTAACCACAATATCGATTTTATGTTGCTTGAGTGAATTGTAAAAAAGACAACGAATATGAGTTAGACGAAGGTAAGATAGTAGAAGGCTAGACCTAAGAATGGGAGAAATGTTTGTGATTGGCTGAGTGCTAGGGGGTGACAGAAAATTTCAAGAAGAGCGCTACGGTTGTATTTTGTTAACCAGTGTTTCGGACTAAAGCGACGATGGAATAAGAATTTTAATTTTTACAAAATTCGTTGGATATAAAATTTTCAGAATCGGTTACGCTAGGGGAGCTTTTCGATTATAAATACACGAGAAGACGTAGTAGGGCTTTCTTACTTTGCCTATCTTTTGACTTCGCTTAGCTCTTTGACTACACTGAGCTCTTATTTGACTTACTTCTACGGTAACATAGAAGTGTAAAATTTTACAAAACGGTGTTAGTGCAGTCCGTCGAAAGTTAATTAAACGTGTGAAAAGCACGAGTGGGTGCTATTTAGTAAACGGTGCTGTAGCTATAGACAAGGATTGAACGAGGAATGTTACTGAGGTAAGCGTGCTGAGAAATTTTTGGAACGAGGATGCTGGGTGTTTGGTAGATCCGGAAGGTGACTAACATGGGTAGAAACATTGAAAGTGTCTGCAGAGACTTGGATAGCGATTGGAAATGAGTTTGATTTACATATAGCAGAGAGGTGTATAGAAGCAACGACGAGGTTTTGTTGGACATCTTCAGAGATGATGGTGAAAAAAGCTTACTCCAGGTAACGAAATTAATTTCTATTGTTATTGCTTGAACATTTTGTGCTGTTATTTTGTGCTTGAATGATTTGACACATTGGATGTGTTTTTATGAACATAAAAGCTAATTTGAGGGGTGTATGAAAAGAACAATTTGTGTTTATTATTTAAAGGTGTAAATGAATGACATAAAAATTTGATTTAAAGAATAAACGGGATTTTAGGGTTGTTGAAAACAAAGATGCGATTTATTTATGCATTTAGAGTAACAGGGTTTATACTGAGCTCACGATAGACCAGAGTAAATTTTAATTTAGGGTTTCAAGATAGGCCCATCTAATTATATAAAACTAAAACTATTAAAATAAAGCAAAGTCATGTAATTTAAAAGGACTTAATGATTGAGATTGTAAGATTTTATGAAGTTGTATATCCGAATTTGTAAATATTGAACTGGTAACGAAAAATTTTGATTTGTATGAATAAAAAGTTGTATGTTTTGTTGAATTATTTGAGTGATAATTTTATTTGGTAGTGTAAGTGAGAAAGAGTCAACTTAGGATGGTAAGTATCTCCGAAAAAGCAGATTTTAGAGCTAACCGTGGTATGTAGAAATAAAGGGGGCGTTCCAAATAGTGGAAGATATTTTTTTTATTTTCAGGAAAAGATTTTATGACAGCCCAATTTGTGGGGCTCGATTGGTCTTTAGGAGAATTCACTGAGATTTTATGGTGCCCAATTCGTGGGACAAGAATAAAAAAAGGGTTTCTCTACAGCAAACCACAGAAATTTTATGGCGACCCGAACGTGAGGGCTCGATTTCCAGATAAAATTCAAAAGTTTTACGTTTATATTTTATGCCAGAAAACTGGCGAGCTGAGTGAGAGTGTGTGTGTGTGGTGTAAATTTGTAAATATTTTTGAGTGTGTGAAGAAGTGATTTAGACGTATGCAGAGAAAGGAGTGGCTTAGGGTGAAGGAGTAGAAATAGGAAGTGACGATAGCGCGTTATTTGAAAAATCAGGAAAAATGGAAGAAGCAGGAGGTAGTAGGGATCAATCAAGGACAGAATCGGGAAAACAAGGAAATTAGATGATCATAAGAATGCTAGAAAGGATGAATGCAGAATCAAACCTGAAGTTTGAGCAAATGAGCGAGAAAACAGACAAATCGACTAAGGAATTTTCTGAGTTCAAAAATAGTTTAACTGTAAAAATGGGGGAAGTATAAACTAGTGTGATGCAGGAAATGGGACAATTGAGGACTGAAGTAAGAACCTTCTGTGAAGATGAAATCAATGTAAAACTGACGGAGGTGACAGATTCATGTCGAGATCTATTAGGAAGGGTTGAAAGAGAGGTATGCGGCATAAAACAAAATGTGTCAACTTTAATGGGGGATGGTCATAGATTTGTTACAGGCAATATTTCACTGGAGCAACAAATGAAATTTTACGGGGATAGTAGAGTAAACCCACAGATTTTTATAAATAATATTAGGAGCTTGGCAGGGAATTTTTTGACGAACAGGCAAAATTGAATATAGTAAAAGCGTTATTAAAAGACCATGCTGAGGCCTGGTGTAATCTTATAGGACAGGAGATAAAAACGTATAGTGAGTTTGAAGATAAATTTTTGAAACATTACTGGAGCGATCACAGACAGGATCAAGTACGTGACGACTTAGTTACAGGAAGGTATAAGGGTGAATATGCAGGAAGTAGGGAACAGTATGCTATACGAAAGTACAGCGTAGCTAAATAACTAAGCCCACCGTTGACAGACAGACAAATTATTAAATACCTTTCACGACACTTTGAGGTTGAGGTTCGGCAGCACGTAGCGTTGCAGAACATAGTAGATAGAGAAATGTTTTTAGAGTACCTGCAAAGGTATTACGATGTGAGTAGTGGACGACCTCGTGAGAATAGGGAAAGACAAGTGAACACGGTTAGATTTGAAAACAGAACGGACAATTACTAAAGACGGGGACGAATTTTAATTTCAATACAAGACCGAACTGGGAACCACGACGGACATTCTTTCGAAGTAACAGTGTAGGTGCAAATTTAAGCTCACTTTAGATTACACAAGTTAAGTAAAATTACAAATGCAACGTGTTATAATTTGAATAAATAGTTCTGATCTTATATTTTTCATAGTTCTTTTCTTGCGGAGATTGCTGACCCAAATTCCCGCTTGTTCTGGAACTTCCAGCAATTTGGCTTAGAAATCACTATTAATTGAATAACGGTCGTTTATTCAGTAGCTTAGAGTTGTTAACCAGCAACTTAGCGTGTTAACCCAGTAATTTGAAGTATTTTACCAGTAACTTTAGAAGTATTAACCAGTTATTTAGAATAGTTTACCAGTAACTTGGAACGTTAAGCAGCAACTTAGAGCCCTGAATCAATAAATTTCAAAGATTTTTATTTAAATTAATTATTTCAATACTTACGTTTATATCAACGGCAAAATTATATGTAGATTTATTACAGCACGCGCTCTACTGTTTATATCACTTAAAATTATAAATTTTTGTTAAGTTTCAACTTTGAAAATTATCAACTTTCACTAAATTCTATTCACGTAATAATTTTCTTTCAAAATAGCACAGTCGGCGCGTGAATTATAAAACAATCTCCTTTTATATGCTTCGTTAGTTTTATAGAATCAAATTTCTTCTCGAATATTCCACGCGTTCTCATTGTTTGATAGAACACTATCAGTTGTTCATATGTGGAAAAGGTGTTTCAATTATGGGTTATTTCTGCAACCTGTTGGGTTTTAGATGGACTTGATTAACAAATGGTATTAAATATACGTTATAAATCGCACGTATTATTAAGAATGGCATTTGATGTACGTTCCAAATTGCACGTATTACCGTCTACATAAATATTCATACATTATTTACATATGCTTGTTTTAATTAAATGTTGTATTTTATGTACGTTCTAAATTGCACGTATTTATTAACTTCTTTACGCAAATGCGTTTAGATTAAAAGAAATTTTATTTCAAACTTAATTTTCTTCAAATATGTCGAATTTGTATTTGTTTTGAGCTTAAGAAGGTTTTAAACATTCTAAGATGATTGAATTGCTTCCGCAATTATTTATTTTAATGAATGTAGTGAAGTTTATACGGAATGAGCTTCGTTTAATTAATTGTAGCTTGTTATTTATTTTAACCAGGTTGATTTGTATTTGCTTTTCTATAATGAATGAATTATGTACATCTTAAGGTCTTAATATTTGATTTATGTAGTTTTTATGATAATTACAAGAGGTATTCCTCCTTTGTGACCTTATACGACCTTAAATAACCTTATAATCATAGCATTTTATACATCTATCATCACGTCTTCAATCTTGAAACTGGTTAGACGCCTACCTCCATTGTTTCCTATTCTGAGTTAACCTACACATTTCCCTGAAATTCCCAGTCTGCATCTTGCACTATCTACGTGAAATAGACCGATATAGGTCTACATCTACCTCTCTTTATTCCTATGTATGCTTCCTGTATGTTTGTTGTGGTTTGTTTAGTATTTTTCTTAATCTTCGTTGGGAAATCTCAATAAAGATTAAAAAAAAATCTTATATATGCTTGTAATATAGCTCGGAGTATTCCGTAAAAAACATCTTAGAACGTATTCTTCCCTTTTATTTCTCCAATTTTTTCCACAGATATATTTATTTCCCTACTATTTCTATAACCTCTTTGCTATTAACTGTGTCTGTCCATACTATTATCATCATGAATCTGAAGTATAATATTTCAAAATACTTCTTCCTTTTCCTGTCTGCTTCTCCTACTGTCCCTATTTTATAGATGTTGTCTTTGAACATAGCTGATGCTCTTTCTTGGTAGATACAGCTCGGTTCCCCTTTTATTGATTTGTAAATATATACCCTATTTCACCAATATTCAGTGGTATGCGAAGGGGGTTAAGCAGCATGTGGCTACCTAGATTCCCCAACACGTGAACATTTACGGAATTAATAATTTTCCAATAATTCCTTTCATACAATCAAGATTAGTTGAAAATATTGCAAAACCAACATCTGTAGTTGTTTATAATAATCATGAGGTTTAAGTACAATCACTTTTTCGTCATTAGGTTTTCCGTCTTGAAACTGGTTGAACGCGTACCTCCACTGATTTCTATTCTGAGCTAGCCCACACAGTTCCCTGAAATTCCCACAGCCTAGATACAACTCGCTTCCCCTTCTATTGATTTCTAAATATATGCCCTATTTCACCGATATTCAGTGGTATGTGAAGGGGGTTAAACAGCATGTGACTACCAAGATGTCTCAACATAGACATTTACCGAATTAATAGTTTTCCAGTAAATCCCTTCACACAATTAACATTAGTTGAAAATATTGTAAATCAAACAACTGTACTTGCTTATAATAACCATCATATTTAAGCAAATTAATTTTTTTCGTGATAAGGTTTTCTATCTTGGCATTGGTTGGACGCATACCTCCATTTATTTTTATTCTGAGCTAGCCTTCACTTTTCTCTGAAATTCCTACAGCCTACATCTTTGACAATCTGTGTGCAGTAGTCTAGCCTAGGTCTACATCTTCCTCTCTTTTCTTATCTCTGCTTCTAATATATTCCACATTATTCCCTCATGCTTTAGTATGTGACCTATCATCCTATCTCTCTTATTTTTTACTATTTTCCACATATTTCTTTCTTCTTCTACCATTTCTAGAACCTACCGAAATACCACACATAAAATCTTGCGAATCTAGCAAATCATACAGGTAATCGCACGAGGACAATTTAAATAATAAGGCAACAGAAGGAAACGGTAGAAAACTCAAAAGATTACCTTGGATGGAAGGAATGGAGTAGGAGTAAAGGAATAGGGGCATCCTGGCGTACCTCACTCACTCACTCCTCCCGATACATATTCTCCCGATTCATATCTAACCTCGGTGTTTACATGTAAATTCGCACTATAAAGTCTTATTTTAAAGGGATTTTCTTCTTATGGGGAACGATTTCCTCCTCGTGAGGAGGGATTTCCTCCTTGTAGGGGTGAAATTTCCTCCTTGTGGCGGCGGGGGGATTTTTTCCTTGCTTCATTTTTACCCCCACCATCCCTACTTTAAAAAATCGGTAACCTAACCCCTAACATTTTCGAGATACCTCATGGTTTCTACGGGCACCGCACGACGTTTGCATTCCCACCTTTTTGATTTTTATCTTAACATCAACCTTTATCGAGTTACAACCCCCAATTTTATAACTTTTTTATTTATAAACAGTTTCTAATCGTGTATGGTAATACCGATTTAATTTTTTTTGGAAGTCCGAATCTACCATTAATTTAACCTTCGGCCAAATCAATTTAAAAAATTGTTGTAAGCAAAATAAAGTAGTACACACTCCTTTAAAACAATTTAATTTAATTATAAATTTACAGTGTACACTTAACATTTATTTTCATATAGGTAAAATCACCACAACACCGTACTGTCGGTAACCTAGTTTCGGTTACTTTTTCAAGGTCGTGGTGACGTCATAGCATTTTATAAATAAAGAGCAATGTAATACTATTCTAAAATTTTTATTCTGGCATTATACATAAGAAAATTTAAAAATATTTAATGCCAAACATGGAGCCATTTAAACTTAATTTTAATACAAAGTTATACACAGAAAACAGTCCTTTCTTTATGTTTGTTTGGAGTGGTTTTAATTTTATCTAATTTTATTTGCAGCTTGAAAATTAAATCGACACCCAAGCCCTCTATCTTCTTTTCTAACCAATAGTTTGATACATAGAGACCGTCTAGGTTTTTGAATTGTAAAATGTACCGAAGTTTGTCTCTATATATATAAAGTCTTTGATTCCACCGACAACCAGATCTATTCCTTCGTGTAATTCTTGCAGCTTATGACAATCTTTTAATTGCGGCTCTCCCACTATATCCTACATACGTATCTTGTTAGCTTGATCGACTTCTTCTTGTCGGTATTGGAGGGAATCCTTATTCTCCCACTCGCTGTTGCGTAGTTCCATGTCCACCACTTTTGGGAATATATGGTCGTTATAGGTTGTAGGACCCTCAATTTTAAATGATCCGAAAGGTTCTTTACTAGGCAAATATACAAAGTTTAGCGAAACCCCTTTGCGTGTGGTGTACACCAAGGTTGTGAAACCCGCATTTCTTAGTTCGTCTAAATTATCTGCCATTTTGATAAATACGTTTTTAGAATAACCATTTAAAAAGTATACGGATCTAGTGCCATCCTATTCCGCAAGGACGCCTACTAACTAAAACAGTCATTCCTACTAACCACAAATGCATACAGCTTGTAGAACCCGGATGTATCTAAGTCAATCCATCTGCACATAAAATAATTTTTTAATTCTTTCTCACTTTCTCTAATAAGATGTTCTTTGTCTGACACATCTTTGTACTGTTTGCGTATTGTCGCAGTGTTTTCCATGTAGTCCAACTTTCGCCTTTTTGTATCCATTTTCTTTAATTCAAGCTGTTATTTTGTGGCTATACAGGTGCGGTTCCTGTATAAGCCCGATGTCGATATTATTTTCGATGAATAACTTAACTAAGTTATTTGTTGCCCCTTTGCCTTTCCCGAGATTTAGTTGCGCAAATTTAATCTTCCTGCTTCGTCTAAATCTTTCTTTTTCGGTCCATAATCAATGTTTCGTGTGATTGCGTTCTTCAGTCTCAGCATCGTGGAGCATCCACTCGACTTGGCGTCGTGGCGCGTATCGACCTTTGAGCCACCGCCAGTTCTGTCGTTTGCCCTAGCACAAACCACACAGCAGGGAACTGCCTTCCGGCAATTCTTGAACTCGTGACCGACTTCGGCACAGTTACCGCACCACTGTACCTTCTCCCTGCACTCCATCGATCTATGGCCGTACTTGTAGCACCGGTAACACTGCGTCATCGAGAAGTGGTCTCGGGCCCATACTCTTCGCCACCTGAAGTTGATAGCATCAGCTAATAACCGCCTTCGAAGTGTGGGGGTCACTTCGAAGACTACGTTGGCGAAGGGATCCCTAGGGTCCTTTCCGCCAAACCTGAACTTCTCTCTCAGGTGGTCTTCCAGCTTCAAATTGCTGAAACGGGGATTCTGGCTAGCGATCAACCGCACCAGCTCTTCCGCCTTCATCCCCGCTTCGGCCCCCGGAAGAACGACCCGTGGACGCTTCTTCTCGATCTTTTCACTACGAGCTCTTTGCAGTTTCCGCCAACCTTCAACTACAGTTTCTTGGAGTCATCTCGACAGGCACATTCCACTACAACACCGCCCCTGCGCGTCCTACGAACTCCAACAACGACAAATCCATCTCGTGATGGCTCGTCCTTCTGCTTCAGAGTCTTCATCACGTCGTCCTTCTGGCCTGGCCTGGCGTCGACCCTGACGGCAAACGTCGACTTAACCTCTGCTGCATAAGAAGTGCGCGGCACCGATGCTCCATGACTCCGCAAACCCTGGGCACCTGGAACAACCAAAGCTTCCGCTGGAGTTCTCCCGACAACACTAGCTCTCTTAGAGTTATCTAAACAAAGACGCAGCGCCTTAACCATATCTATTAGTTGGTTCGTCGTACCGAACCATTTTCCTATCCTCTACGACGATAGTAGCGTTGGTAGTCGGCACCTTCACGTAGACAGCCGCGTGCGCCTTCCTCACCCTGAACTTCAAGAGTTCCAGATCATCGAGGTCGCTAGCATCAACGCTACCGTTGCTGCTAGTCAAAATCTTCCGCTGGGACCTTGAAGTTGAGGGCAATTCCGGCGCTGCAAACCACCGCGGAGGCCCCAAATCCCCAGACACGACCGCCGCAGACACAGGCTCCTTTACTACCTCCTCAACCTCCTCCTGTGTCCTTAACATAACGTCCTTCAAGGCGATCTTAAGCTGTTTCCTCCCAACAGCGCCCTCAGCCTCCGACCTAGAAGGTTCCGATCGATCGCCCCTCTTCTTCCGTGGCAACAGCTCCGTCCCGGTGAAACCATGCTAACAGCGCTAACGACAAAAAATAACCAACGAAAAACGCAACTCAAAAAAAAACCTGACCCTTACGACGCTAAAAGAACGCAAAACGTTGGTCCAATAAAAATATTTTGTTAAAGATAAACCGTAAACAAACCTGTATTTATTTAAACTTAGAACCGTCAAATTAAATTTCAAATTTATCAAAAATATAACAAACACTAAACGTCAAAATAACAGCTAGAACCAAATAAAATCGCTATCCCAATAAAAATATCTCGATTAAAAAAAAATGTATCCTAAACAACACTATTTATTTATTTTAAATTTTTAAACCCTTAAATCAAATTTAAATAAGCTAATTACTTGAAAATATAATTTATAAAATACTGTACTTTAAATTTAACTGTGGAAATAAACAAATAAAAACAGGTGCTATTGGAATGCGGTACCGAAACGCACTTACCTCGTGTTTACTCAAGCTTCAAGTAGTACACCACTAATGAACTGAAAACTCGACTTTAAGATCATTTAAGTACGCAGGACTTAAAATATGGAATATTTATATTTAATTTATTTCGAAATTTACAGTTTTTGAGCTATTTATTAAATTTAAAAGAGACCTAAAGTTTAGTTTTTACGTTGTTATTTTATTATACGCGCAATATAAAATTTTTACACACTTTTTTGATGGTTTTAGGCGGTCTTTTACACGATTTACGCAGTTTTTGTTTTGAAATTATTAAAATGCCTTTTAAATTATTTTGAAATTATTTTGGGGTGTTTGTTTATTAGTTTTTTACTCTATTAACCCGAAATTCAATTTACTTTATTTTTTAAACGCGGATTTTAGTTTAAATTCAAAGAAATGCGCGATTTATTTATTATTTAACGGATTAAATGATTATTTTTATTTTATTGCCCTGTGTTTAAAAAATTAATGCCGCACATAATAAAATAAAATACAATAAAAAGCAAAGCTTAAAATATAATAAAATAATGAAAACCCTATATAAACACTTACTTGCAGCTTTGTATCCGGGAGCTCCGTGAAACACGTCCGCTCACTTCAAGCGCTAACTAGTAACTGGAATTGGAGGAAATGGATGCAAAAAGGCAAAAGTTGGACTACATGGAAAACACTGCGACAATACGCAAACAGTACAAAGATGTGTTAGACCAAGAACATCTTATTAAAGAAAATGAGGAAGAATTGAAAGATTATTTTATGTGCAGATGGATTGACTTAGATACATACGGGTTCTACAAGCTGTATGCATTTGTGGTTAGTAAGAAAGACTCTTTTAGTTATGTAGGCGTCCTTGCGGAAAAGGATGATACTAAATCCGTATACTTTTTAAAAGGTTATTCTAAAACGTATTTATCAAAATGGTGGATAACATAGACGAACTAAGGAATGCGGGTTTTGGTAACCTTGGTGTACACCACACGCAAAGGGGTTCCGCTAAACATTGTATATTTGCCTAGTAAAGAACCTTTCGGATCATTTAAAACCGAGGATCTTACAACCTATAACAAACATATATTCCCAAAAGTGGTGAACATGCAACTACGCAACAGTGAGTGGGAGAATAAGGATTGTCTCCAATACCGACAAGAAGAAGGCGATCAAGCTAACAACATACGTATGTAGGTATAGTGGGAGAGCCGCGATTAAAAGATTGTCACAAGCTGCACGAATTACACGAAGGAATGGATCTGGTTGTCGGTGGAATCAAAGACTTTATATATAGAGACAAACTTTGGTACATTTTACAATTTGAAAACCTAGACGGTCTGCATGTATCAAACTATTGGCTAGAAAAGAAGATAGAGGAATTGGGTGTTGATTTAAATTTTAAACTGCGAATAAAATTAGATAAAATTAAAACCACTCCAAACAAACATAAAGAAATGACTGTTTTCTGTGTATAACTTTGTATTAAAATTAAGTTTAAATGACTCCATGCTTGGCATTAAATTGCAACATTTAAATTTTCCTGCAAAAATATTTGTCGACATTACCGCTATGCATTTATTATTTATTCAACAACGTTTATATTATTGATTTATTTGATTTTACATATTTAATAATCCAACAAACTTCAAGGCACACTATAATTTCAATTAGAATTACAATCTATAACGTATCACGTCGTCTCAACTGATAACATGTATACAAACCAATTCGCGTGCTCCTACTTCTTTGTAATATCTAAGATTTTCAAGTTATTTGGTTGATTCGTAACAGATAGTCACTTTTCGTTTCCTCGTTGAACAGAAAGGTCACTTGTGTTAAAAAACACTCAAGATGGTGCGGTAAACTAAGTTTTCCTGGCAGAGACGCCGCAATAAAAGGCACAGTTAGTTAAAAGTTGTCTTGAACAACTTACATATGTAGTGTATAAACTCATCTTGGCGGCGGTTTGTTTAAAAGTGTAATTAATTTAAAATTAATAATGAAATTTATTACAGTGCAACTCCGATACAACTCTTATGTTATCTTGAATACATTCAATTTGGTTTGGTTCAAGCAAAATTTTATTTTCATAGAACTTGTTTAAAATATAAATGCGTAAGCAATTTTGTTGAACAAAAATTGGATTTTCGGTATGCAGCTACACCTTGCGTGAATAGTTGGTGAACAACATGTCATTTGAAGGTTACAGGTCATTGCCGCCATGTGGTAGGGCTGTTTAATTTTTTAACATAACGCTGCTTTTGCAAAGTTCATTGCGTATATATGTATGTAGCGAATTCCATTTTTGAAAGCTTGTAACTACCTCATGCTGTTATTTACAATTCATTATGGGTCGAATAATTTTGTCAAGTAATTTGCTAAAAGCTTATCTTTTTAAAATGTAATGTTATAATTCATAGAACAATCTTTTACAATTAATAATGTGCTCAACCTTGGAAATTGTACTTTACCGGTTGTATATAAAACAATAGTAAAATGTGCAGACAAATAATCGTCACTTGTTTATTACAAGTTCTATATTTATCTTGTTTACTTCAATTTAAAATACCAACATGCTGATTTAATAGGGCCTAAGTCCAGAAAAGTAAAGTTGAAACTGAGATTAACTAATTAATAATTTTGCCACATGTTAAGTAAATTTTTAAAGAACTGTAAAGTCTTTCGTAGCGCTACGCCAGACTAATAATTATAAAAAATATTGTCACCAAAAGTTAAGTATTCAATTTAAGATTTAGTAGCAATTAAATTTTAATATTTGTTTTACACCCTCCGAGTAAAACAGAAACTACATTTATAAGAATTTTATTATTTATTAAGAACACTTATAATGTTCATTACTTATCTTAAATGAGAATATAGAATTATTTTTGACTTCAGTTTATTATTCTATAACTATTAAACTTCTCCAAAGTTTCTTAGGTAATTGAATGGTTTAACTTATAACGAATGCGTATCATAATACAATGAAAACTGAACGAAACTAAAATAAAGATTTCATGCTTATACAGGATCATAAGATATAAAGGGTATCTATGTTGGTAGTATTTATGTTTCAGAGCCGCCCTAGACTTCGTTAGTTCAGTGAAGAAAACGACCAGATGTAAGTAACATATTTGTGATCATCAAACTTTGTATTTAAAGTGGTTAGTGATAATTTAGTTTTCCAAATTTTTTTTTTCTCGCAATTTAATTCAGTCAGTTGCATTAAAAAAAATTTAGGTGGCGTCCATTATTTTATTTTCCAACTTTAATAAACCCATTGACCCAATCTCATACGACCGTGGGTCAAAAGTCAGTTAGCTAAAAAGTCTTAAGAGTGTTCTTTTTCTAAGAGTCATTTTCCATTCTAACCTTACCCTGGGCTTGTTACTGTTATATAAGAATTCTCGATAGGTAAAGTAAAACTACAAAAAAATCTACCACGATTTTTTATATCACAAAATATTTTTAAGTTTTGTTATGTATAATGCCAGAATAAAAATTTTAGAATAGTATTACATTGCTCTTTATTTAGAAAAGACTATGACGTCACCACGACCTTGGAAAAGTAGTCGAAACTAGGTAACCGAGAGCATAGTAAAGTGGTGATTTTACCTATATGAAAATAGATGTTAAGTGTACACTGCGTATTTATAATTAAACAAAATTGTTTTAAAGGAATATGTACTACTTTTTTGCTTACACCAATTTTTTTAATCGAGTTGGCCTAGGGTTAATTAATGGTAGATTCGGACTTCCAAGAAAAATTAAATCGGTATTACCATACATGATTAGAAACTGTTTATAAATAAAAAAAGGATAGGGATGGTGGGAGTAAAAATGAAGCAAGGAAAAATCCCCCTCCACATGGGAAAAATTTCACCCCCACAAGGAGGAAATTCCTCCTCACAACGTGGAAATCCCTTTAAAATAAGACATCAGATCCTCCTTATGTGAATTTACATGTAAAACCTAGGTTAGATATGAATCGGGAGGATCGGATGGATCGGGAGTAATGTGGATCTGTTCCAGGATCAACCAATTTCCCCATTTATAATGTTGTAACTGTTTTTAATTCTTTGTGTCATCATCATCATCATTGGGTCTTCAGTCCTGAAACTGGTTAGACGCGTACTATCATTGTTTCCTATTCTGAACTAACCTACAGATTTTCCCGAAATTTGCACAGTCTGCATCTATAACTATCTGATCTAGGTCTACATCCACCTCTTTTTCCCTATCTCTGCTTGTCATATATCCCATACTATTCCCCAAAAAATGCCTTAGAACGAATTCTGCCCTTCTATTTCTCATATTTTTTTCCAAAGATATCCTTGTTCCCTTACTGTTTCTATAACCTATTTGTTATTACCTTTGTCTGTCCATCCTCAAACATCTGAAGCACGGCATTTCAAAGGCCGGTACTGTTCTTCTGTCTGCTTTTCAGACTGCTCGTATTTCGTAGGCATACTGTCTGTGCTGTGCTCCACACATACGCTTTCAACAACTTTTTGTTCTATGTTTGTTGTCTTTCATCATAGGCGCCGTTCTTTCTTGTTAGATGCAGTTCGGTCACTTTCTATTGTTTTACAATTATATACCCTATTTCTCCGACATTCAGTGGTTGCGAAGGGGGGTAAGCAACCTGTGGCTGCCAAGTTCCCCCAGCACTTAAACATTTACTGATTTAATATTTTTTCCAATATATCTTTTCGCACAGTCAACATTAGTTGCAGATATTTCACAACAAACAACTAGTTGTTTATAATAATCATAAGATTTATCTGCGCTCATTTTTTCGTCATTGGGTTTCCTGTCTCAAAACTGGTTGGACATGTACCTGCACTTATTTATTTTCTAAACTAACCTACATAGTTCCCTGAAATTATCACACAGCAATACAGCTCGGTTCCCCTTATATTGTTTTCTAATATTATGCCCTATTTCACTGAGATTTATTGAAGGGGGTTTAGCAACCTGTGTCTGCCAAGATCCCCCAACACTTAGACATTTGCCGAAATAATAGCTTTCCAGTAAATGCTTTCACGCAATTACCATTATTCGAGAATATTGTCCCTCCAATGCTTGTAGTTGCTTATAATAAATATCATGTTTAAGTGCAGTTACTTTCTGCGTCATTAATTTATCCAATTTGGGACTGGTTGGATGCGTACCTCCATTGATTTCTCTTCTGAGCTAGCCTACACATTTCCCAGAAACTCCTACAGCCTACATCTTTCACTATCTGTGTGCAGTAGTCTAACCTAGGTCTACCTCTTCTTCTCTTTTTTCCTATCTCTGCTTCTAGTATATTCCGCACTATTCCTTCATGCCGTAGTATGTGGCCTATCATCCTATCTCTCCTATTTTTTACCGTTTTCCACATATTTCTTTTTCCCCTACCATTTTTAGTACCTCTTCGTTCTTAACTTTGTCTGTCCATGATATCTTCATCATACATCTGTAGCACCACATTTCAAAGGCTTCTACCTTTTTCTTGTCCGCTTCTCCCACTGTCCAGGCTTCACAGCCATACAGTGCTGTGCTCCACACATATGTTTTGAGCAATCTTTTCCTTGTTTCTATGTTTGTGGTCTTTGAGCACAGTAGTTGCTTTTTCTTGTTAAATGTAGCACGACCTTGTGCTAATCTTTGTTTTATATCTTTTGTGCTTTTCCCATCTTGCGTTATTTGGCTTCCTAGGTAGCAGAAATCCTTAACCTCTTGTAAGTTCGTGTTACATATTTGTATTCTTGTTTTTGATTTATTTTCCCCTCCTTTGCATACTAGTACTTTAGTTTTACTTTTGTTAATTTTCATACCGTATCTCTCTGTTAAAACCGTTTCCATTTCATTGAGAGCAGCTTCTAACTCTTCCTTGCTAGATGCTAATACCGCTATATCATCTGCAAATCTAAGCATATCTATTTTTTGTCCCTGCATAGTAATTCCAAATGTCTTCCTGCATTTGACAGTATTCATTGCCTCTTCAATGTACAAGTTAAAAATTAGTAGGGATAGGGAACATCCCTGTCTCACCCCTTTCCTGATGTTTACTTCTCTACGTTCCTGCTCTAATTCTATTACTCCTGTTTGCTCTTTGTATAAGCTATGTACTATCCGTTTATCCCTATAACTCATTCCAATCTTTTTGAGTATTTCGAACATTTTTTTCCATTTTACATTGTCAAATGCTTTTTCCAGATCTACAAACCCTATATACACGATTTCCCCTTTTTCTATTGTTTTCTCCATTATCACCCTCAGAGCTAAGATAGCCTCCCGTGTTGCCCTGTTTTGCCTAAACCCAAATTGGTCTTCTCCTAGTATTTCTTCAGCCCGTTTTTCCATTCGTCTTTATACAATTCTAGTTAATATTTTTGATACGTGTGCTGTCAAGCTTATTGTTCGAAAATTTTCACATGTATCTGCGCCTTTCTTTTTTTGGTATAGTTACTATGATGTTATGTTTGAAATCTTTGGGTATTTCGCCTGTCTCATACATATAGCTTACAAGTTGGAAGAGACGTTCTGTTACTGCTTGACCAGCGGCTTTTAGAGTCTCAGCTTGCACCTTATCTGTACCCGGCGCCTTACCATTTTTCAGACACTTTAATGCTATTTCAAATTCATCTCTAAGTATAGAATATCCCAAGTCATCATTTTCAATGTCGGATTCCCTTTCTAATGCAGTTAGTTCTTCTCCTGCATATAAATTCCCTATATATTCTTGCCATCTACCCACTTTCTCTACATTTTCTATAATGACATTTCCTCCCGCGTCCATTATATTTTTGCTATACGGTTCCATATCCCTAAAATTCATTCAAATTAGTTTGTATGCTTCATCTGTCTTTCCTATTTCCATCTTAGTTTGTACCTCTTTGCACTTTTCATCAATCCATTGTTCTTTAGGTATTCTTTGGCTTTCCTGTATTTTCGAATAATTTCCCATTTTATGGCATTGTATCTGTTTTCCAGTTTCGTCTGATTTATTTTTGTATTTTCGTCTTTCTTCTATTAAATTCAGGATATCCTTTGTTATCCATGGTTTCTTATTTACTTTTTGTGTATACCCCAGAATATCTCTGGCCGCCATGTCGAGGCTGGATTTAATGTTATTCCATTCTGTTTCTACTTCCTTAGTATCAGATATTTTCCCGATATCTTTGAGCAATTCATTTGACCTTTTTACGAATCTTTCTTGAATATCTTTCTCTTTTAGTTTCTGTAGGTTCTAGTGCTTTTTTCCGTTTCTTTTTTTCAAATTTTTAAATTTAAGTGCGGTCTTCATAATTACGATGTTGTGGTCAGTGTCTATATCTGCTTCTGAGTAGCTTCTACAGTCTTTACTTGATTCCTAAACCGTTGTCTAACAAGAATGTAATCTATTTGATATCTTCCGATATCTCCTGGCATCTTCCACGTATATCGTCTTCTAGCATGATGTTGTGTGTTTGTAATGATTAAATTGTTCTTGTCGCAAAATTCTACCAGCCTATTTCCTCTGTCGTTTCTAGTGCCTAAACCAAATAAACCTACTATCGCTCCTTCCCTACCCTCACCTACCACTGCATTAAAATCCCCCGTAATTATTAAATTTTCATGTCCTTTTACGTGTCTTAATATGTCTTCGATATCTTTGTAGATCGCTTCTACCTCTTCGTCACTGTAGCTAGAGGTGGGCATGTATACTTGTATTATTACTGTGTTTACCGGTTTAGATTCTAATCTAACCATGAGTACTCTTTTATTCTTTTGTAAGTAATTTTCTACACAGTATCCTATCATTTTCCGCATAACTATCCCCACACCCAAATTTCCTTCCTCGGCCCCTGTATGAATTACCCTGAAGTCTCCACTCCAAAAATCCCCCGCCTCTGGCCACCGAACTTCGCTGATCCCTACTATGTCTAATGATAACCTATTCATTTCGATTTTTAGGTTCTCTAGCTTACCCACTTGCTTCATAGTTCTAACATTCCACGCTCCGACTCGCAAAATGTTCCCGACTCTTATTCCTAACTTTCCGATTGCATCCTCCGAAGTAGTCCCCTCCCGGAGATCCGAATGGGGGACTATTTTAACTCCGGAATCTTTTACCCCAGAGAATGCCATCATGTTTGTTACAATTTAAGTACGCTGTGTACTTGGGAGATAATGTGGTGGTTTCCCGTTGCCTTCCACATCGCGGTAGTGTGTCTTAGACTGCCATACCGACCCCTATGGTCTCTGCCAATCTAAGTACCGAAAGAGCCGCTGCCCTCTTTCGGGGACCTGTCTTAGTCTGGCTCCTCACTAACGACCCTACTACCTTGGTTGGACCTGTAGTTTGGCTCTTTAGCTCATTAGAACACGCAAGCCATTCCACCTGTTCTAGTAATCTAGAACGTCGGCAAGGTGCAGGTCCATTCGAAATGGAATTCTTTGTGTATATTTAAAATTTTCTTTCTTGTTACTTATTCCATATATTTACTGCTTTCATGTTAATTTTCAGAAGGATAATTTTATTCACCCCAATAGGTAAAATGATCTTTCTGCATTTTTTTTGTAAATACAACATTTCCTTATATTGATAAGGTTTTGAGGTTAAAAATATGCGATGTCTAGAACAACGAAATAATGTATTAGGTCATAATCAAAGTGAAGTAAAAAGCATTTTGCGGGGAGCATTTTGCTTCATTTTCCTCACCATCGTTTTCGTAAACGCCTTTTTGAGAAAATGCAACCTTTTGATTAATTTAACATGATAAAGCAAACTATATGTAAAATTGTTTGCATTGTAGATTACTTACTCGTTTTGACACTTCACTAGATAAGGATCTTATACTTTCAAGCAGTGTTTCACCAGAATTCAGTTGTCTCATATTATACCTGCCATAAAATCATATCTACAGGATTAGTGACTGTGCAACCTTGAATTAAGTATTTTTTATTGTAGTGCCTAATTGTTATTTTATGAATGTGTTTTTCCATGAACTTTTTCACATTAATATACAATTTTTATTTTGCACTGAAATTAATTTTGTTACAAACTGAAGGTCTCTGAAACAAATGTATTTTTTATAGCTTTATTTAACATAGCACTAACATATATCCTTGTCTCTTTCTCTTAATACTTTTTTAAACTTACAGTGAAGGTTAATAATGTAAGATACCTGGCATTTGCATAACAATAGCAAAATAAGCCTGTTGTAGTGATTTTCCCCACTAGCCTTCATTGTAAGCTAATAGATAAGATAAATGAAACACATTTATTAATCACAGACTGACAACAAAATAATTACGTAGGTGTCAAGTTAATTTTTATTTTATCTTTTGCATGATTTTTATCATAATCTTTGTAACACAGGGAATAAGAGCTCGACCTGGTCGTTGAACAAATACACTCAGTGTGTACAACTCAAAAGTGAACATGTTCTCATCTCTTCATCGAAAAATTGTGTTGAAAATGACTTTATTTCTATTCCTATATTTCGGGTTCAAGCTTACTCCTCCAAGCAAAGAAAAACGGGAAAGGGCCCTTTGAAATTGAGCAATCTGCTACGTACATTGTGTTACGTTCAAAACCATGCAAACAATTTTTCCTGCATTTATTTTTAAAATGCCCTAAAATTCCTCAACAAGCTCAATTTCCCGCCATTTGAATTAGTATTATTTAATAAAATTTCTCAAGTAATTACTCTATACAAAAGTTTGCCTTTTAAAATCAAACAGCTGCCTAGGAAACATTACGTTACAAAGTAGTTGTAATAAATTCTAGCACCTGCAGTGATTACATTTTAAGTAAAAGGTGCATGTAAATGTGCAGCTTTCTTCTAAAAGATAAGACCGCTTACCACCTGCCTACATCTGCTTACAATGGACTTGTTATCTGGTATTCTGCAGCTGTTAAGATGTTACAAAGTAACAAAATTGTTCTCCTTTGTTTAAAACCCTTTGATAATTGCGTTATCTGCTTGTTGGCAAGCTGCTACAGTTTGTATTTCGGCAGCTGTTGTCTGGAAATTCTGCACACATAGTAATTCGGCGATATCTTTGAAAATCAAATACCCTACCCCCATACATGAGTCTGGCCTTATAAAATAGAGACCGTGCTTTGAAAGAGAGGAATTAAAGATTAACCATTACCGAAAAGATACATGATGTAAAGTCGCGCTATTAGAAATGCTCTCTGTGCTTGTATAAGTGAAGTTGGTGGTTGCAGCATGCAGCCAGCCCATAGAGAAATGCAACCGCATTTTTCCAGCCTTTAGATGAGACCAGCATGAAGCTGATTGCTCAAGGTACAGTTTTCCTATTTCCATAATTCTTTTTTTGCTGCGTGAAGAATAAACTTTTCATTTGCTGCTATTGCTTATATTATCCGATAAATTGGCACCACCCCGTTATAAAACTTACATGCACGATGCACGAACAACTATGTGATTATACTATAAATTAAAAATTAATTAATTAATGTTTATGTTGGAATCCTTCTTTACTGTTTCTTTTGTCTTTTTAACGTAAACCACTTACTTATAAATTTAAAAGTAGTTAATATTTGATTAATTTAAGTTAGGGGGTATAATTTTAATATTATATTATTTCTGAGGAGGTGCACTTCACAAAGCAGCGTGTACATATTATTTAAGTATATTTCTTTTTCTAGATTTACTGTATAGTTTATGCTTAATTTTCTTTTATATGTATTTAAGGTGAACCAGTAAGTAGGTATTTAGATTATAAGATGTTATATTTGATTACCAATCTTTATATGTTATGACACAATCACGATTACGCAACTTATTTATTTTATTGCTTTGTAAATAATCTTCCAAGATTCGATGTTATCAATAGAGTATCTCAGAGGTTTCCAACGTGTTTTTCTATTTTACCCACGCCCCTCTACGACGTTTTTGAGTTAGCCCAAATTCTACCATTCTATCCCTGTTTTGTTGCGGTATTCGGCGTAAACATTTCTTTATTTACTTTGACTGTTTTCTTTTGTGTTTGCGCGGAATACCGTAACAATTGACGTAGCCTACAAAAAAACCAAAAGTAAGTATGACCAGGCTCAATCGGTGAGTATGCGGGGTATTCCACTTACAAAAATAAAGGAAGGCCAGAAACAGAAAAAAACGACGCTCTCACTCATTCAATAAATCCCCACAAAACATAAAAAAAACTATAATTAAACAAAAAAAAAACATTATACCAGCACAGTAGTGCCAAAACAAATGTAAACAAGAATAACGCATAAGCGTAAAATACGTTTATCGGGAAAAACAAAAATTCTTCTCAAAATGGCGAGCTGAACTTTTTCGGTTCCGACCCTAAGTTTCTTACGGTCCCGTCGTCGCCGCACATACGACACAAAAGACAGTTGGTAACAATATTACCAAATGTTAAAATTGACGCTCAAATTTTGATGACGTCACACAATATGCAAATTATGGCAGGTAATTTTCAAATTTCTAAAATATATTATAAAACCCACGCGGGGTACTTACGTAAATATGTAAAGCTTTCTACGGAATTACTTCCTGATGGCGGCTCGTGGCTTCCTTCAGGATTATTTCATAATGGCGGCTGCGGAGCTCCCTTCAGGATTATTTCATGATGGTTCTCGGGCCGTGAATTTTCTACCAGGTTGTATCCAGGTTCGTCGTCTTCTTTCTATGTAGGGAACGATAAGGAACGGGTTGAGGAACGACAATCAAAAGGCAAAGGGAATCTACATAATACCAAGATACGATCGATACCAGACCAACCACACCTGTCGACGTTCAAATGCAAGTCCCTCCGCGTCTTGCGGAAACTCCCCCCCACTTTTCGTCCACACGCGTCGACGCGAAGTCTCGCGCAAGCACTTTTCAAGTGACGGAAATACGCGCAACAAGTCTTTTAAATTTATGGCGCGAAGTTCACGCATATTAAAACTATATTAAAAAATGTCTAGTGCCAAATTTTTGGCACGTAACAAGTTAATTACCTAAGAGAAAGAAAAGAAAAAACAAAATTTCCCCTTTAAAAACCACAGCTCTAAATCCTTATAGTAAATACAGAAGTAACTATCTAAAATTATCACAGGAAATAATCAGTACACAGTCTACTCTGAACCACACATATCTTCCTACAGAAACACAGTCATTTACTCGGAATAAGGTCAATCATCTATAGCACCATGGATATATGTAGTATCAACAACTACTTAACCCCATATAATAAAATGGTGGCTAAACACCCACCCTCGAGTCTACAACGTAGGACTGGCTCCTACCGTCTCTAATAACAGGGCGAAACACAAAAAGGGGCGACAATTCAACGGGTGAAGCTGGAATAGTTACAGGTATAATTACTTTATTGTCGCCGCAAGGTACATTTTTCTTAAAACCAGAAATACTTACCACACATGATTGTGTGCGCGAAATCCCATAAAAAAACAGAAACGAAAAATACAACGATAACGACGAGCACTTTTGTCGTGTTCAGAAAGGAAAATGCATATTCATTCGTTCAAAGTAATACTAGTGTTATCATACCACACCAACAGGTGATTAGAAAACTCAAAACACGGTTTATCAGATAGTTCAATACATTATTTCAACGAGTCCTTAGATTGAAGTAATCTGGAAAGTAATTATACGCTATCGTAATGTATGGCAAGTTCACGGATACCTAAAACGAAGTATTGACTATTTAAATTATAGAATAAGCTTTTCAAATTCGCAGCAAATTGGTTTAAATAAAATTCGTTAGGAAGCGTACTTATTGTAAAACGATAAAATATACAGGATGTTGTTGGAGTAGTAACAGAATCTACGTAAATGAATAGCGAATCAGAAAGGGTGTGTTTTTGCTACGTACATTGACGTAACATAAAAAAAAGAACTAAGAAAGAGAAAGAAGTAAGTATGACTGGGCTCTATCGGTGAGTGGGCGGGGTTTATACCTATAGATAAAGACCAACCTGAAATAAATAGAAAAAAATTTATATACACTCACTCATTCACACTTCGAACAAAACATACAATAGAAAAGAAAGAACTTATAATTAAAAACAAAATATATCTACAAAAAAACAGTACTCCCAAACCCAACCCCAAAAAAAGTCAATGTACCCAATTTATATAGTACATTTAAAAAAATTACCCATGAAAATGGCGAGCTGTAGCTTTTAGGCAATAACCCCCTGACAGTAATTAGTAAAAAAAAGAAAGAACCAAATGCAACCCTAAAAACCACAGCTTTAGACTATCGTAAATATTCACTTAACCTATTTTTACAAACAATGTATAGTTTTAGTAATTTAGCAACAAAGAGTAAGGTCGTAACACAAGAGCAGTAAATGCCAAAATAGTTTAATGATTTTCATATATAAAAAATCAAATTTGGAAATGCCATCTTAGAACGTTCTGGTTCCGAAGTCAGAATCGCATACAAAGAAAAAAGGACTCACCCTTGAGTTACTGGCATCGGGGTGGAACCAATCGCTGGTCTTACGTCCAGGCAGAGCGCATTTGACCTCGCATTCCCAGAAGAGGCTCAAGGGATTAACGTGTCCCCCGCAGGAAGCTTGAATAGTTATGAACAATAAATTAATTTAATGAAGCCGCAAAAGTATTATTTTATATAAACTCCATATACTCACCACGCTAAATAATGCCTGCCGGAAATTCGCATAACAAAACGAACCAATCAAAACAGAACGTGTTTTCGGGTTGCTAATCGAACAGCAAATGAATTGTTACATTTGTTAAAGCACCAAAGCAAAGAAATATACCAGGAAGACCCTAATTTTATTAAAATAAATTCGCCGAATTTTTTAAAAAGGGAAAACAGCATTTAATTATTAAAATACTTGGAAAGTCGCTATCTAATTAAGGCGTAAATTCCACGGGACGAAATTCTTAGAAAGGATATTTATTTTTCTAATGAAGCACAAAGATTTATCAACTGACATAGATAGGATATTTATTATTAATTACCATCCAAATTTTAATACACGAAAGGGTTATTTTTTAATTAACGGAATAAATTTTCTTGTTTAACGCCAAGGAATTTAAGATAAAAATTATTGTATATACACTAATCAATTAGTTACGAAAATGATCGTAACAGTTTTTAACTTAACGTCGAAAGTGAACGTAACAAATCCCCCACCCCAGCAAAATTAAAATCTTGGGATAGGAAAACAAAAGTACGGGAGCGGACAGTACAGAAAAAACCAACCAAACAAAAAAAAATCGCTTAAGAAAAAACCCAAAAAAAAACAACAAATCAACTAATATCCCACTTGAAAGACCAATGTATAATAAAAGAAAGAATAAAGAGAATTTGCTTAACAAAATAAATAAAAAACAGACCCAAAAGAAAGCGCCCTCCAAAATTTAAAAAAAAAGAAATTCTCATCCGGCTCGACGAACCAAGGTACCGGATAAAACAAACAAAAAAAATAATTGAAGAGAAGCACAGGGAAAGATAGGTAGGTAGTAACAATAAGCGAGGACAAAGGTAGAATGGCGTCAACAATGTCAAAGTTGTCAAAGGACGTATGCTTCTTCAGAAAAAAAGTAAAGTCTTAAACCTTAAACGAAGATTGGTTTTCTGCAGAAAAACCAAAAGCAAAGAAAAGAAGCTAGGAATAAAACCAACAGCAGCAGCCAAAATGACAAGCTGTGGTACCCTTGCAACGAAGGAAGAACCAAGGAAAAGAATAGCTAACTAGACATAAAGTCGATTAAGTTGTGGTTTCCCAAAAAAGGAAAAAACGGACTAGAAAGCAGCTACCACAGAAAGTGGATCGAAAAATTTAACTATGTCAGCACGAAGACCGACAGAACGTAAAACCAGCTGCAGAAAAAAGAATCGGAATGTGGAACGAAAAGAACGAGAAAAATACCAAAAAGAATAACACCAAGCAACAAGTACAAGAACCACAAAAACCTTAAGAATCGCACAAAAGAAAATAAAACCGAATCCCAGTGTAGTTACGTATGAGTATGTGTGCGTGGGCGTGAGTGTGTGTGTATGTGTGTGTGTGTTTATGTTTGAGTATGTGAGAGTGTGTGTGTGTGTGGGTGTGTGTGTGTGTGTGTGTATGTGTATGTGTATGTGTATGTGTGGTGCGTGTATAAAGTGTGCGCGTGTGTATGTGTTGGACCGCTGTAGTCGCCTCTTACGACAAGCAGGTCGTACCATGGGGCTATTCTATTCCCGAGCCTACACGAGTGAAGCACACAAGATTGTGTGCGCGAAATCCCATAAAAAAAATACAACGATAACGAAGAGTACTTTTGTCGTGTTCAGAAAAGAAAATGCATATTGATTCGTTTTGAAATAACCAGAGTACAAAGTAATACTAGTGTTATCATACCACACCAACAGGTGATTGGAAAACTCAAAACACGGTTTATCAGATAGTTCAATACATTATGTCAACGAGTCTTTAGATTGAAGTAATCGAGAAAGTAATTATACGCTATCGTAATGTGTGGCAAATTCACGCATACCTAAAACAAGCTATTGACTATTCAATTTATAGAATACAAGTGAATGCTTATAAGACAAACTCCTCCTAATTATGTAAAACACGTGACCGTCACTCTTACTTTTCAACATACCCCCCCGACCAAATCACTTTCAAAAAAAATCATTTTTAGACCCACCTCCTGATACATCTGCATTCCAACTACTGAATATTGTAAAAAAAATCTTTGTCCATACCTCCCAGACCGCTCCATTCGTGTCATTATCCGCCTCGATAAACTCTCTGACTTAGACATCATTGCCAACGTCAACCCAAACCCAGGCAATCACAACTGATTATTTTCAACATAGGGAAGAAACCCCCACTCTAGAATCCCTATCGTATCTATACCGAGAGAAGTTGTTTCAGCGCTCTATTCCTGACACCTCTTACAGATTCTAAGTTTCCATAACTGTTCGCCTGTAGGAAGAGTTTTCGTAGATGTTGAAGTCTGTAATTACGCATCAACTACAATGTGGATCAACATCTACCCTTAGAACAAATTAATTGTTAATGTAGCTAATGTCACATATGAGCATATTTTTAATAACGTGTTCGCAACTTATCTTAAACATAACCTTCGCTTGAAGCTTACAATTTAGAAATTATATACCTGAGTAAAGCATATGAAAAAATGATTTGGCTCTTTTTTATGCATATTGTTGTTAAATAAATGCTTATGGTTGTTTAAGAAGTCGACACCAAATAAAAAAAGTAAAATTTGACTGGGCATCAAACCACCCAACTTGCGAATGGCAGCTAGTGAACCTAGCATCACGCTACCGAGGTGACGTTTATTAGAAATCTGTTGGTGGTATACTTTCATTTTATCGGACACATACGAAATACACCGATTTTTGGCAAAATCACGCTCGGATATCATCGTAAAGAAACGCCAAATGTAATAATTACTTATTTCTGAAATAAATAGCCCGTGTGTATTAAAAAGGGATGCTTTTGTATAATAATAATCAATTATCGGTACTAATAAGTAATATTACATGATTTATAATGTTCAATTTAACAAACTTGAAAAAGTGTGTGTCATTTTAGATTTTGAAGGTACACGCTCGTATTTTTACGGCGGTGTTCTTTACCTGATTTTGACGTTTGTCGAATCAATTACACAAATTTTAATAACTGTTTTAAAAAAATACCATAGAACCAGCTTGCAAACTGTTAATGATTCAGGGTTTAAGATACGGATAGCGTTGTTTGCTATATATTAGATATTTTTTAGCGTCCGAAGACGAATTTTGAAAACCAATTCGATCTTTCTTCTCTTTCTACCAACGCTAACCGAGCAGTTGCCGACCTCGTCGCACGGCTCGTTCAGCTTTGAGATCGGAAATTTTGAGGATCCAAGCTTTTTAACACGTTAGCGAATACGTCGCTTCAAATTAATCTTTTCCCGGAAAACCCTTATTTCTCCCCAATTTATCGGTTTTCCGCAATAAAAACCGGCCTATGCAACGCACGCAAAAATTCTCCACCGAACCACCACCCGCCCGCGCTCCCAACTCGGAAACCCTCGGACGCAAATCTCGAAAAGCGATCAATTCGCGCCTCTCAACTTTAGTACAAAGACGGGCTATCAAAACTTATAGGTTTTAGAAGCTTTTCAAATTCGCAGCAAATTGGTTTAAATGAAAATCGTTAGGAAGTGTACTTATTATAAAACGGTAAGATATACAGGATGTTGTTGGAGTAGTAACACAATCTACGTAAATGAATAGCGAATCAAAAAGGGTGTGGTCTTTAACTCACCGTCGAAAGTGAACGTAACAAATCTCACGTGATATAGCGTCAAAAATATTGTTGGATTAAAGTTATTCATCTTGTATGAAACCAAACAGTGGCATGTATGGAGTTTATGGAAGCAAGTCCTTTTAGTAATTTCTATAATTCTCATATCTCTACTTTTGTGTTCGACAATAACAATTTGGGCTTTATAGAATTTGACAAGCTTTTTTTAGTCCAGTTGAACACCAGTTCTTGCGAGGGGTTTAACTACTATTGCTACTACCCTGAAGATGTTTTTCGGTTTTCTACAAATTGAAAAATAATAAATATACAGAATTATTAAATGTGTACCTTGATTAACGTGTCCCCGCAGGAAGCTTGAATAGTTATGAACAATAAATTAATTTAATGAAGCCGCAAAAGTATTATTTTATATAAACTCCATATACTCACCACGCTAAATAATGCCTGCCGGAAATTCGCATAACAAAACGAACCAATCAAAACAGAACGTGTTTTCGGGTTGCTAATCGAACAGCAAATGAATTGTTACATTTGTTAAAGCACCAAAGCAAAGAAATATACCAGGAAGACCCTAATTTTATTAAAATAAATTCGCCGAATTTTTTAAAAAGGGAAAACAGCATTTAATTATTAAAATACTTGGAAAGTCGCCTATCTAATTAAGGCGTAAATTCCACGGGACGAAATTCTTAGAAAGGATATTTATTTTTCTAATGAAGCACAAAGATTTATCAACTGACATAGATAGGATATTTATTATTAATTACCATCCAAATTTTAATACACGAAAGGGTTATTTTTTAATTAACGGAATAAATTTTCTTGTTTAACGCCAAGGAATTTAAGATAAAAATTATTGTATATACACTAATCAATTAGTTACGAAAATGATCGTAACAGTTTTTAACTTAACGTCGAAAGTGAACGTAACAAATCCCCCACCCCAGCAAAATTAAAATCTTGGGATAGGAAAACAAAAGTACGGGAGCGGACAGTACAGAAAAAACCAACAAAACAAAAAAAAATCGCTTAAGAAAAAACCCAAAAAAAAACAACAAATCAACTAATATCCCACTTGAAAGACCAATGTATAATAAAAGAAAGAATAAAGAGAATTTGCTTAACAAAATAAATAAAAACAGACCCAAAAGAAAGCGCCCTCCAAAATTTAAAAAAAAAGAAATTCTCATCCGGCTCGACGAACCAAGGTACCGGATAAAACAAACAAAAAAAATAATTGAAGAGAAGCACAGGGAAAGATAGGTAGGTAGTAACAATAAGCGAGGACAAAGGTAGAATGGCGTCAACAATGTCAAAGTTGTCAAAGGACGTATGCTTCTTCAGAAAAAAGTAAAGTCTTAAACCTTAAACGAAGATTGGTTTTCTGCAGAAAAACCAAAAGCAAAGAAAAGAAGCTAGGAATAAAACCAACAGCAGCAGCCAAAATGACAAGCTGTGGTACCCTTGCAACGAAGGAAGAACCAAGGAAAAGAATAGCTAACTAGACCTAAAGTCGATTAAGTTGTGGTTTCCCAAAAAAAGAAAAAATGGACTAGAAAGCACCTACCACAGGAAGTGGATCGAAAAATTTAACTATGTCAGCACGAAGACCGACAGAACGTAAAACCAGCTACAGAAAAAAGAATAGGAATGTGGAACGAAAAGAACGAGAAAAATACCAAAAAGAATAACACCAAGCAACAAGTACAAGAACCACAAAAAAAACCTTAAGAATCGCACAAAAGAAAATAAAACCGAATCCCAGTGTAGTTACGTATGAGTATGTGTGCGTGGGCGTGAGTGTGTGTGTGTGTTTATGTTTGAGTATGTGAGAGTGTGTGTGTGTGTGGGTGTGGGTGTGTGTGTATGTGTATGTGTATGTGTATGTGTGGTGCGTGTATAAAGTGTGCGCGTGTGTATGTGTTGGACCGCTGTAGTCGCCTCTTACGACAAGCAGGTCGTACCATGGGGCTATTCTATTCCCGAGCCTACACGAGTGAAGCACACAAGATTGTGTGCGCGAAATCCCATAAAAAAAATACAACGATAACGAAGAGTACTTTTGTCGTGTTCAGAAAAGAAAATGCATATTGATTCGTTTTGAAATAACCAGAGTACAAAGTAATACTAGTGTTATCATACCACACCAACAGGTGATTGGAAAACTCAAAACACGGTTTATCAGATAGTTCAATACATTATGTCAACGAGTCTTTAGATTGAAGTAATCGAGAAAGTAATTATACGCTATCGTAATGTGTGGCAAATTCACGCATACCTAAAACAAGCTATTGACTATTCAATTTATAGAATACAAGTGAATGCTTATAAGACAAACTCCTCCTAATTATGTAAAACACGTGACCGTCACTCTTACTTTTCAACATACCCCCGACCAAATCACTTTCAAAAAATCATTTTAGACCCACCTCCTGATACATCTGCATTCCAACTACTGAATATTGTAAAAAATCTTTGTCCATACCTCCCAGACCGCTCCATTCGTGTCATTATCCGCCTCGATAAACTCTCTGACTTAGACATCATTGCCAACGTCAACCCAAACCCAGGCAATCACAACTGATTATTTTCAACATAGGAAGAAACCCCACTCTAGAATCCCTATCGTATCTATACCGAGAGAAGTTGTTTCAGCGCTCTATTCCTGACACCTCTTACAGATTCTAAGTTTCCATAACTGTTCGCCTGTAGGAAGAGTTTTCGTAGATGTTGAAGTCTGTAATTACGCATCAACTACAATGTGGATCAACATCTACCCTTAGAACAAATTAATTGTTAATGTAGCTAATGTCACATATGAGCATATTTTTAATAACGTGTTCGCAACTTACCTTAAACATAACCTTCGCTTGAAGCTTACAATTTAGAAGTTATAGACCTGAGTAAAGCATATGAATAAATGATTTGGTTCTTTTTATGCATATTGTTGTTAAATAAATGCTTATGGTTGTTTAAGAAGTCGACACCAAATAAAAAGTAAAATTTGACTGGGCATCAAACCACCCAACTTGCGAATGGCAGCTAGTGAACCTAGCATCACGCTACCGAGGTGACGTTTATTAGAAATCTGTTGGTGGTATACTTTCATTTTATCGGACACATACGAAATACACCGATTTTGGCAAAATCACGCTCGGATATCATCGTAAAGAAACGCCAAATGTAATAATTACTTATTTCTGAAATAAATAGCCCGTGTGTATTAAAAAGGGATGCTTTTGTATAATAATAATTAATTATCGGTACTAATAAGTAATATTACATGATTTATAATGTTCAATTTAACAAACTTGATAAAGTGTTTGTCATTTAGATTTTGAAAGTACACGCTCGTATTTTTACGGCGGTGTTCTTTACCTGATTTTGACGTTTGTCGAATCAATTACACAAATTTTAATAACTGTTTTAAAAAAATACCATAGAACCAGCTTGCAAACTGTTAATGATTCAGGGTTTAAGATACGGATAGCGTTGTTTGCTATATATTAGATATTTTTTAGCGTCCGAAGACGAATTTTGAAAACCAATTCGATCTTTCTTCTCTTTCTACCAACGCTAACCGAGCAGTTGCCGACCTCGTCGCACGGCTCGTTCAGCTTTTGAGATCGGAAATTTTTGAGGGATCCAAGCTTTTTTAACACGTTAGCGAATACGTCGCTTCAAATTAATCTTTTCCCGGAAAACCCTTATTTCTCCCCAATTTATCGGTTTTCCGCAATAAAAACCGGCCTATGCAACGCACGCAAAAATTCTCCACCGAACCACCACCCGCCCGCGCTCCCAACTCGGAAACCCTCGGACGCAAATCTCGAAAAGCGATCAATTCGCGCCTCTCAACTTTAGTACAAAGACGGGCTATCAAAACTTATAGGTTTTAGAAGCTTTTCAAATTCGCAGCAAATTGGTTTAAATGAAAATCGTTAGGAAGTGTACTTATTATAAAACGGTAAGATATACAGGATGTTGTTGGAGTAGTAACACAATCTACGTAAATGAATAGCGAATCAAAAAGGGTGTGGTCTTTAACTCACCGTCGAAAGTGAACGTAACAAATCTCACGTGATATAGCGTCAAAAATATTGTTGGATTAAAGTTATTCATCTTGTATGAAACCAAACAGTGGCATGTATGGAGTTTATGGAAGCAAGTCCTTTTAGTAATTTCTATAATTCTCATATCTCTACTTTTGTGTTCGACAATAACAATTTGGGCTTTATAGAATTTGACAAGCTTTTTTTAGTCCAGTTGAACACCAGTTCTTGCGAGGGGGTTTAACTACTATTGCTACTACCCTGAAGATGTTTTTCGGTTTTCTACAAATTGAAAAATAATAAATATACAGAATTATTAAATGTGTACCTTGGTGTGACGTACCGGATTGTCTGGGATCACCTTATTAATACTTCGTGACAACAAAGATAACATCTATTTAGAAGTTTATAAATACGAACTAATTATACATTAAAAGCATGACACGAAATAGGTTTTGGGTCTTTGGGAGCTTCTTTTTAAAAACATTTATTTTCCAAAATATTTCAATCAAGTTTATTTTTAAACAGTAATTACAAAAATGGTTTAACAACTTGTACATTATGTTCATTAACGTGACTTTTAATATAACAAATCAAACAGAGTTAATATTTTAATAATTACCAATGAGTAGCTTGAACTACCAACAATGTTAAAGTTATGAAGTTCGAGACTGACTTGCCATCCGGGGCTCCTCAGGGTATTTATGTAGTCCCTGCCAGAGATGAAATGGGTCACCGAAAGAGTGACTCAGTGACCCAAATAGGTATGTGACCCACGGCCCATTGGCTCAATTGACCCGTTGACCAAAATTGGCCGGGTGACCCAAATTGATCCGGTGACCCAAATTGACCCATGAAGATAATTTACGTCTATGCTTATCAAATATTGTCATCAACAAAATACTTTATTTATTTTAAATAATCACATAAACTGTAAACAAAAGCACTAAAAATAAGAAAGAATTATAATATATAAATACAAATTATCTTATAAACCTACGTAACAAGAGAAGGTTACATCACTTATTAATTTATGTTCACTAGGCTATATTTTTAAAATTCCGTTTTTTAAAGATTCTGAAACAATAAGTTGACTTTCTACGTCATCAGCCTTGAGTTGTGCCCTATCTTTGCGTGTTATTTTTCCAGCACCAGAAAAATGTCTCTCTGACTCAGCAGATGAAGCTGGAATTACTAGGATTTTTTTGGCAATTTTGCTTACAAGTGGGTACTTCTTTTTATTAACACCCTACCATTTTAACGGATCAAATCGTGCTTCATCATTATCCTTATCGCCATTAAAGGCGCCAATTAAACTTTTATAATTGCGTTCTTCGTTGCTTATAAAATTCCGCAGTTCTTCTTCGGTCTGCTCTTTAAAATCTAAAGTGCGTGTAGAAAATAACTAACTGAACCAATAACTTTATGTATAATTTTGTGAAGGTACTTAATAAACTGACCTGAAAGTTCACTAAACTATGACTTTACCTAGACAAAGCCAATCTGTCACTTTATTAATTTGGATCACTAAATCAGTTTCGGTCACCGGGTCAATTTCGGTTACCGGATCAATTTGGGTAGCCGGGTCAATTTGGGTCGCCGGGTCAATTTGGGTCACCGGGTCAATTTGGGTCGCTACACATAACCCATTGACCCGGTGACCCAAACAAAAAAGTGACCACTTGGACCCACTTGACCCATGATCCATTTCATCTCTGATCCCTGCTCTCACATCATCTTGTGGGAAAGTGCAGATCTTACCGACTGCTATTTCTTGATAACATACAATGTCTTGTTCTAAGTAATGTTTTAATTAAGACTGTTTTATTGCAGTTCATTGTATCTGCACCTGCAGTATCAGATTGCGTCTGCAATACAAAGTAGTAGCTTCCGTTGTCATGTCTGATATGAACTCTGATTAACCTTTAATATTATAACCTTCAATTAATACACTGTAACATACTATTACTAAGACATACTAATGAATTTAATTTTATATACATATTAATATAGGGGATATGTAACTCCTTCCGACTTAGATGAAAACTAGGGGTTGTACTTAATTTTTAAAACTCATTGTCCCTAAAGTTCCATTTGTTTCTTTGTTCACTTTTGTTTCTTTGATCTTATATCTAATATACATTTTATACAATAAACATACAGTTAATAAAAATAGTACAATGATCAATAAAATTGTCCAAACACTTTTAACTCATTCAAATGTTTTTTATAATTGTCCATTAATTTCACTACGTGGTTGTGATCGTCGAGGTCTAGATGTTCTAATTGCATTGGTTTTTTGATAATTTTGTTGTCTTCGGTTTGAGGAATCTTGAACTGTAGTTGAGGTAGATGTGCAAATTTCCTCGTCACTGCTGGGTTTTGATATACACGAATAATTTCGCTTTTTAATTTTAAATAGCAATCTTCCTTTATAGTGATCACTTTGCTTCCAATTGGGGCTAAACTGTTTTCGTCCTGATTGCAATTGGCGGTTGCTATCACTTCTTGAGAAAATAGCGCAATCCATTTGTTGTCCGTAATTTTTTTGAATTTTGATGTCCGTAATTTGTACTGGTTTGGGCACACAATTCTCATAGTGATTAGAGAATCGTAATAATTGTATTTCACATGGGCTATCTGTTTGAATAGCTGTTGTCGTTGTCGATTGACATAAGTATTGGCCGGGTGTCACTTTGTAACAGTTTAATTGTCTACAGACCCTTCTGAAACAATATTGCAATGAATCGATTATTTTTAGCTTACATACTGTTCTCCCAATAAAATATTTTGTGTTATAAATCTTACTCAACGCCCAAAAACTTGTGTAATTTTTATAAAATAAATCTCAATAAGTTCTACAGATCAGAACTCGAAATTTATCGTAACAAAGTAGATAAAGTCATAGGTTCAAGGCGCATCTACCGGTTTTGTAACATGCCACAGCTTGTTGTTCTGTTGAACACTGCCGGCTGCATGGAAAATCCACCACTTGTAGTCCAAATACCAGCCCGCAAACATGTATTTGTTGAGCGCTCTGGCCGCAAGTCTACGTATAGCCATTATCATGGTACACCTAAGTAATTAATAGAAACCAATGCGCAACTACGTTTAATTATAGATTTAACTAAAACAAAATTTAATACAACCATGAAAAGTTTTTATAATCCTTACCTATGATGGCACTTTGGAAAGTAGCAACACGTTTTTATCCAAGATGTATTTAACTACCGATGCTGTACTTTGAACTCAAAAATTAAAGCAACGACACGTTTCGTTGTCATAAACAACTATGCATTTAGGAGGCTCGTATAGGTTTCGTTCAAGTAATCGATCTGCGACGTCATGGAAAAGCCAGGTTGCCACGCCTATAATGTACGGTCAGTCGTTATAAAAACATTTGCCTTGAAATTCGAATTGTTGGAATATTAAAGGAACTGTACTTAATATTATTAATCTAAAAACTTTGATATATATTAGTTGATAGAAGATCGTGTGTAATGTCATTTAAAACGTTTGGTTTAAAAGCCAAGTATAAATGAATTTGATTTCAGAAATTTTAGGAAGGGATTATTCACAAACTTTGAAATTTTAGTAATTGCAATATATAATGACCTAGTGGTCTTAACTGTAAGTCGCAGGGCCTCAGATCTGATCACCTTCAAAAACCAAAAATGTTTTTATTATGAAGTGAGAATTCAAATTTAAAATTCGACAAACTAGTTAAAGAGAAATAACTTTCATTTGATTTTGTGTAATTAAATCCTTTCAGTAGAAATAGATGCTTTGAGTTGACTTAAAATTTATTCACTCAGGTTTATGGTCATATAAATTAACGATAAAAAGAAGGAGTATGCAGTTCTGGTCGTAAAGACCGACTCAGAGATTATAAAAACTGGTAAGAGATATCAATTAAGTGGTTATAAGAACTATTTGCTTAACTATCGCCTATAGTGTTAAAGGTAATAGTGTTTACTCATAATTGAAATAATTAGAAATCCAAGATAAAGTAACTTCAACTGTAAATTCTTTAAGATACGTTATTCACTATAAAGCTTCTACTTTCGTGCTATAGTGTTGTTTTGTAAAATAATTTAAGAAAGTAGTGGCGCCGAAAATGTCCGTAGAATAGGAACCCCCCTGATAGGCTCTATAAATAACCGAAGGAGATAGAGTCCCAAGCTAGTCCGGAAGATTCCAAAGGTCATTTAACTACGGAAAACAACAACTTTGTTAAGACCTTTGTGAATACATCGGGAGTTGATCATAATGTATTAACCACCCGAACCGAGTGTCCCCACCTAGTTTGATTATTGTTCTTGGCCGGTATATAGTTAGCCGGACACGTCTCAAAACAAATTAACCTTTTAGAGGTTACAACTTTTTTATATTTTTCATTTGTGAATCCGTACCTCAGTTCATTTAGGGAAAGGAATTTGGTCTTAGGAATAATAATTAATAACTTGATATTGATTGTTAATTTTTATAGGGAAAGCAAATAAATGATAATAATTATAAGTATTAATCTTTACAATAGGAATTTCTATTAAAAACGTAATTTTATCATTTTTATATAACCTTTTACTATGACTATTTTTGCAAATAAAAATATGTTGGATTCTGTAAATTCAAAAGGTAGTTTACTATGAGTTATAAGTGATCTAATTCCTAATAATTCGTATAATAAATAAATGGGTTCGATAATACTAGCGTGTAAAGTATTTAATTTAGCAAATGTTACAGCATTTTCTAATGTAGCTAAAATTTGTTGAATTACAGTAAGGGTTGATATCATCTGATTAAATATCGTGTTAAATCTTCTTAAATCTCGCATTCCACGCATTGTGGTGAGAATGCAGACTATTATCAACACGATGAATAATTAATCAAGGGTTATTGTAAGTAGTTACATGCAGAATACAAACGAATAACATGCGTTTTATACATTTAATTCAGTTTCAGCTTGATATTTTGGTATAAATGTGGGTTTTGTAAAAGTTGAATTTAGTGCTGGTTTGGGAAACTGTAGAAATTAATTGTTAAAATTTGTATTATTAAAGTTTGGACTATCAATTCTCGATTTATTGGTGCGTTAAATGATGTAAATTTGTGTTGTGTTGGTATTTGTCTCTCGGCTTGTATAGTTTTAATTGGTAGGTAATTTTTGTTCGCATTAGGATTGTAAATCCGGTTTCTATAATACATCACGTTTTTCTCTTCGATAATTAAATTAATCTCTTCTTCTAGATTTTGGAGATTTCAAAATCTTATCTTGTCCGATAATCGTTCGGATAACGCGTTTATATAAGAGTCCAACGCCATCTCATCATACATTTTCGTTTTAATTAAGCGTACGTTTGGGTCTGGTTCCTCTAATTTCAATTTAGTTAGGATTATACTTCTAACGTCTTGACACCGTATACCAAATTCTTATGGCAATTGATTATTTTCTATTCTTCGGTTTAATAAGTCCTTGATAAGACATTTTATATTAAGATGGTCTCCGAAATACGCGATTAATATTTTTTTGTAGTCCCCCCAATCTGTCAGGTCATCCCTACGCGCAATTAAGGTCAAGGCTCTGCCCGTTAGCTTACCTAGAATTAATCTTAATAGCCAATTGTTGCGTTCAATGTCACCTTGTTTGTAAAATGATTTTAGAAATGTCTCGCACGCGGTAATAAAAATCCTAGTAAAGCTTGATTTCCATCGTACATTGGTATTGAGTCTAAATATAACCTTAAAATTTCAGTGTTCATCTTTATAAATTATTTATTTTCTGTTACTTCAGTCGAGTTTGAATTAAAGTTATTTAAAGAATCATTTATTGTTACGTGTATTGTATGTAATTATAAACCTCTGTTATAATTACATCGATTTCAGACTTTTGCTGAATAATTGTTTTCTTAATAATTGTTGCAATAAATAGTACATAAATGTGTATAATTATAAACCTTTGTTATAATCAAGTTTAGACTTTTGCTGAGTAAATTATTTCAGTAATAATAACTTGTGATAATAAATTGTACATAAATTCTTTTGTTTCAAATCTTATTTGCTAACATCAATATTCAATTAAAAAAAATGGTTAGAAAAAATGAACTGTAGGTACTCACAATAATTTGATTGCCAGTTCCATCAGCCTTCCTTTTTTATTGGATTCGGTCGATTCTGTACTTCGTGCAATTTTGTTCGTCCAGTAAAAAATTGAAATTTACGGTCACCAGTTTTTCAATTTTGGAATCCGTTTCGGCTGCACCAAATAGGTTTTGGGTGTTTGGGAGCTTCTTTTTAAAAACATTTATTTCCCAAAAATCCTTCTATCAATTGTATTTTTAAACAGTAATTACAAAAATGGTTTCGCAACTTGTACGTTGTGTTCATTAACGTGACTTTTAATATAACAAATTAATCAGAGTTAATATTTTAATAATTACCAATGAGTAGCTTGAACTACCTACAATGTTAAAGTTATAAAGTTCGAGACTGACTCGCCATCCGGGGCTCCTCAGGGTATATATGTAATTCCTGCTCTCACATCATCTTGTGGGAAAGTGCAGATCTTACCGACTGCTATTTCTTGATAACATACAATGTCCTGTTCTAAGTAATGTTTTAATTAAAACTGCTTTATTGCAGTTTATTGTATCTGCACTTGTAGTATCAGGTTGCGTCTGGAATACAAAGTAGTTGCTTACGTTCTCGTGTCTGATATGAACTCTGATTAACCTTTAATATTATAACCTTCAATTAATACATTGTAACATACTATTACTAAGACATAATAATGAGTTTAATTTTATATACATATTAATATGGGGGATATGTAACCCACGCACAAAGAAAATATATACAACAGTTTTTGTGTGCGCAATTATTGCAAAGGCCCTTAATCACTGAAAGCAGTTTAGTTTGTAAAGTTGCTGGATGTGTTTTCATATTGAAGAATGGAATGTTGCGGCTTTACGACGAAGACCTGGATCTGTGTTGTGTAGAGGATAATGTCCATTGTTGAGCAGAACGCAATGCGGCATCTAGCCGCGGTGACTGACATAACGTTTTCATGTTTCAGTACTCTGCGATTGGTAGGCGAAGATGCTGACATACGGGGGACATCTTTGATTGATGGAAATTGAAGCAACTGTTGAAAAGTTTGTGCGGCGTTTCGTAATCTAAAAATCATTTATAGGAATTTAAATAAATCAAAATGCCTTGTTATCGCATCTTTTCTATGCCTTTTTCGGTGACGGTGATTTGGTGATAGGCTCTGACAAGATCGATTGTAGAAAACAATTTTTTGCCTTGCAATTTTTGTGCAAAAACTTTCACAAATGAGAAAGGATACCATAGGAATTATGCGAGCGTTTAAAGCACTGTAACCTCCACAAAGTCACCACTCTTTGTTGTGTTTGACCACTAACTGTAAGGGCGAAGCCCATGGTGCTTTGGATGGCTTTGCTATTCCTAACTGGACCATTGATTTGAATTCGTCCTTGCCAATTCTGAATTTGTCAGGCAAAAATCTGCTTAACGACTGCATACTGGTGGTCCTTTGATCGTTAAGATGTGATGTTTAGTATTATGCTTTATTAGAGTGAGAAGGCCTTTTGGACGGACTATGTCCGTGTATTTGAATAGGATTTTGTGGTATTTTGAACTAGATACCGTGCTTGATATCGAACATGTTCCACAAGTTTTATGTTTTTCGCGTCATCTAGTAATTCATCGTGTGCGAGGAAATCTTTGCCAAAAATGGGTTTGTTGATGTCAGCGATGACGAATTGCCAACTAAATGGTTGTCTAATTCCTAAATCCAATGTTAATGTGATAGTTTATGAACGTCTCATTTGCTGCGAACAATTGATAGTTCTTCGGTTTGATTACTCCACGAATCTTGTTTCTTGGGTATTCACAGCGGTTTACACCAGTGTCGAATAAAAATGACACAGATATTCTGCGATCTTCTATGTACAAGCGGAGTGAAATGGAATGCAAGGAATTATCCACCTCTAACTCCTGCGTACGGCGTTTCCCTGGGCCGTGAAGTTACAGGGTTGTGTGCACTTGCATGCTGTGGCTTTGAATTTGTAGTGGAACCAGCATAAACTCTAGGTTTGTTGCTGCCGACACGGGCTTTGGCAACGTTGCTGTGTTCGAAACAATGATTTAGAAGAAATTTGGCTGTGATGTTTACTTGTAGCGCTTTGTGTTTGCTGGAGCTAGACTATGAGCGCTGCTACTTCTTTTGTAAACTTTTCCAGGAGTGTAGAGCTTGCATCTGCAATCGTATTAGCGTGATATGCAGATTACGTTTAGTAGACGGCATCTACTAAACGCGCTGTATCTTCCAGGGATGCTTGTGATTGAGTAACTAGAATTGCTTGCACTTGTATTGGCAAGCGGTTTAATCAGATTGATTTTAATATGTATCTGGCCTTATTGTTCCACTCAGTTAAGACCCTTCAAGAAGTCTGAGGGTTTCCTGTCACCTAGTGTTTTGTGCTCTAACAGCTTACTAGTTCGTTTTCTTGCAGTGATCTTAGCCGTTTAATTAATTCTACTTTGTAGGTTTCAGGCGATTTAATTATGTCACGGACTCCATCTGCAAATTTAGCTTCGAGGATGGATTCTATGTACGCGTATTCTGTAGCGTCTTGTGTAATACCATTAATTTAATCCGTGGTCTACTTGGGAAAACCATAATTTTGGATCCTCTGGTCACAGGTGAAATTCGCACGGCAACCATGTTCACTTGCTCGATCATTTTAAATGGTTTAAATTGTGCTTAAGCACTTAAATTAACTGGTGTTAGCTCTGTCGCATTCACCTCTTGGATGATCACGTCGGGATCACCAATGTTGCGTTCTGGATTGTCTGGGGTCACCTTGTTAATGGGTTGTAGCAACAGAGTTAACAATTAATTACAAGTTTAAAAATACAAACAAATTATGTATGAAAGGCATGACACGCACAAAGAAAATATTTACAACAATTCTGTGTGCGTAGTTATCGTTTATATCTTTAATCACTGAAAGTACTTTAGTTTGCAAAGTTGCTGGATGTGTTTCCATGTTGAAGAATTCAATGCTATAGCTTCACGACGAAGACCTGGATCTGTGTTGTGTAGAAGATGATGTCCATCGTTAAGGTGAATGCAATGCGGCATCTCACGGCAGTGACTGACATAAGATTTCCATGCTTCAGTACCCTACGATTAGTAGGCGAAGATGCTGGCATACGAACGACATCCTTGGTTGATAGAAATGGAAACGATCTGTTGGCGGAATGTACCCAATTCTAGCGTGCGTGTTGGTGTCACGTGCTTTAGAAGGTGATCTAATGGTCTCGGAGGTGGAACGGATTCAAGCTGAGTCCATATTGTGGTTAAAGAATCTATTTCATTCTATCCCGCTAGAGTTGGTAGCTACAACGAGATAATCTGAAGCAAAACCTTTAGTACACGAGGAGCTTGATGACTTCTGTCTTGTATTATTCTTAAGTTCTCTTCAAGAAGTTTGGTAACTACCTTAAGTGGAAAACAATTAAGAAATAATATGCTCTAGTGTTTGGAGCTCCTTTCATTACCGGGTTTGTTTGTATTGTACGTTCCAACGGTTCTGTTGTGTATTTCGAGAGGTGTCGGACGAGTCCATTATTGTTTGAGATGTGTTTTAAGCGTGAATGCTATTTATTTGCATGACGTGTGCTTATTGGTCAGTTAGTTAGGAGTATGGTGGGTTGCATATTTCTACATTGTCAATTTGCAAAGAAGTGACCGGTATTATTATACGTTAAGGATTCTGTAGAACCTGTTATATTCCTAGACAAGGTGCCTAGCTTAAACTTTATCTACGTAACCATTTTATATAATAGTTTTTACAAAAGATCAGAGTTAGTACCGTTCTTGTTAATGTCGTTCATAAAAACCTGTAATTCTTTTTAATTCTTTGTCCCTTTAAACAGACAAACATTCAATTTGCAACATGTTCAAGTCTTATTGCACTAATTTCCATTAGTTTTTCACCTTCAAGATATAATCAGCATCCCTTCAAGGGCGTGGAACCAGAACCTTAACAATATAAAGTTAGGATGGAAGATACTAAAACACATGGTCCTTCGAGATCTGATATAAACATTAATTGGTATACTTCAATGACATGGAATTAATGGACTTTCTAACTTGCAAGAGCATTTATTCAATAAGTTCAAAGTAGTGGTATTTTGGATCTAATTAAGAGTTTTGTAGACACTCCTTTGCTATATCATTCTGTTTTAGTGTGTGAAATTGTATCAATTTTCCTATACATAAGTGGATGCATGAGTGCATCTAAACCAGAAGTCTAAAGAGACATTTCCCAGTGGTAGAAGGACACAGGTAGGTCAGTTTCTAAAGCTGCGATTTTTATTATCAAAGTTGGTGTTGTAGTAAAGTAAGTACTCGGGGAATTCATAAAACCCAACTTTTCATTTCAATTTTTGTAGTACTACCTGTGCTTGTTCGGTCATAACTATTCGTAGATAAAATAATTATACGTTACATTTACCAAGTTTGAGTGGCGTCTTAAAGGTTAATTTAATATTCGTGCTTTATAACATTCCAGTGCACACACTACCAGGCCCCTAATTCGCAGCCGCGAATAATAAAGGGCGAGCTTACCAGATTCAAAAAATATGTAAGCAATTTAAAAATCGCTTACGATGATATAAATACAACAATTGTCGAATTACAAACATTAGAGTATAAAAGGGCAAAATATTGCTTGTGTCTTATTGTAAGATTACTAATAGTTTCACTCGGAAAGATGCTATCGCTGCAACTAAGCCGAAGAGGATTATGAGGAATTCGAGTCTTCATACTTTTCTGCTGTCGGATACTTAAAATGTAGTACGCAAACTAACGAGTGATTCGTGCTGCGGTTCACCGAACAATTCAATCAGTTCTCAGTATTCTAGCAGTCTTCAAAAATTGCTCAGGTTCAATTTGAGATATACCCAAGTTTTCAGGTGAAGATCAAGAAAGTTGGACTGAGTTTAAAAACATCTTTACAAGCTTAATAAAGGCTAACTTTAAATGATATTCAGAGGTTTCATTATTTGAAAAGTAGTTTTGTAGGTTCGGTGTATTTGATTTATATTTAATAATAAAAAGACGTATTTCTACGTGATTACGCTTTGACTTAATTAATTTCGACGTTTATAATTATTGAGAGTTTCAAATGTATCAATATTAATTGTTAAATGTATTAGAAGGCAACGAGTATATGTCGGATAGTACGAAAAAGTACCAGAACCTATGACGTAAGAAGCGAGATTATATTTAAAGGGATACGCAGAGTATGAAATCAATTAGTACTTGTTAAAACGTCGTTACGAGTATGTTTTTGTCCACAGCCGAGAGATGTTACGTAATTAATTTTGTACGTAAATATGTAGCAGCATATTATTATTTAAAGTATATTATTTGGAAATGCAAGATTTGGAATTTAATACATATTAAAACAATTTCAAGAGTGGAGTTTGATTCAAGAAATCAAAAATTTGAAGGTTAATTTGCAATTTATAATGGAAGTTTGCCTGCATAAAACAATTTTAAGAGAAAATGGAACATTGGTATTAATTTATAAGATGGGTAATTGTTATATTTGTATTCTTGAAGAGTACACTTGGTAGTTTGAAAGTAAATCACAAAATGAACACGAGGCTGTTAGAGAAGATCACATATGTAAACTATATTTTGTTTCAATTAAGAGAATTCAGGTTGAAAATTTAATTTTCATAGTTGATTTTTGTGTGCAACTCGGCTAAAATAATTTATTTGGGGTTACAAATTCACGTAAAGAATTTGTAATTACATAAGATATAACAACATACTGAATTCAGCAAGTTTAATACGGCATTAAAGGAGGGATATTAAATTAGATCACTTTCTATAGGACTGATTGTTTAAGAGCAGTGTAGATACAAAATAACCTGTGTAAATAATAATTTTAAAGAAAGTGTGGCAAAATGTCTCTAGAAGCTGTGCTACTAAACAGAGAACGACCGAGACCAAACAAATGACGTTACAAGGGCTAACTCTTTAAATAACAACGTTTTATCTAATAACTTTGGATAAACTTATATTAATAACTTTATTTTTACAGAGCACCTTGAGCCACCGCCCAAGTATGAAGATTTAATGAAGGAAAACCACCCTACGTTTACTTTCCCTACTACATTTGATAGAAGTTTGGAAAATTCTCATGTAATACAAATTTCCACAGTTCAAGAAAACTACAACGCGGCCAGTAACACAAGAGATAACAATAACACTGAAAATACAACAATAAGTAGGATATCTTAGATTTGATCATATTATAATTTATATAATAGTACTAATCCATCTGTTTATTATTTTTAATAATATTTGATTAGATGAATAATAAATACGTCTCAGAAACTTTATAAATTAAACAAGTTGTTATTGGCAAAATAGTTATTGCGAACAAATTTATAACAAAGTGGGCAGAGGAGCTATGGGCAAAAAATTAAAAGGTTAATCCGGGAACTGGCTATACATCGTAGGTGTTCTTTACTGGCGAAAATATAATAAAAAATTATATATATATATATATATATATATATATATATATATATATATATTATAAGTAGTTTTTACACAAGGTAAGTTAATAAATACTCACGTATTGCAATTAATAAGATGAAATAATAACTTAGACTTTTAAGTAAAGCCCAAATATATATATATATATATATATATATATATTGTTGTGATATACTCCTGTGAATGCGGGAATTGGGTCCTTTCAACAAAAAAATTCTAGTCCCACAGATTGGGCGTCATAAACTGCTGTGATCCTCTTTTCGCCTCGGCTGCTCACCTAATTTTATAAACCTCCTCATTCATAAAATTAAACACACATTCCTACCACAAACATCAACGTCAACTCTATTTACATCAATATTCACAATACATTAAAATTTCAAAATTAATATTCAGCATAAATTTTAATGTCGGAAAATTTCAAAATTAAATTTATTATCATTTTAATGTGCATCCAGAATTAAAGTCCTTGTAGGATGCCTACTAATTACTATAACAATATATGCAGACCGGAGTCTGAGTATAAAGGGAGCATCTACCACCCTTTACGTTAATTAACCAGGTTCGTCTAATTGAGCTCAAAGACATACCCATATTTTCATCATAATTCAGAACATCAATACTAAATACCCCTTTCTACTTAAACAAGCAAATTTCATCTTAAAATTAAAATTTTATGGTTAGTACAATTTCACTAATGTCCATTTAAAGTAAATCAATTATAAAGTTATTCAACACACACAAAAATGTCAAACAAAATAGTATAATTTACCTGAAGGTTACTGTCCTCGTAGCTTCAATGTACATCGTCCCTTTAGTTAATCACACCATTCCAACAGGATTATATTTACGGCTTCTAATTCTCAACGCTTTTAAAATTTTCTCCATCACCATTTATTTAAAGTTGTTTCTGGGCTTTTCCGGAACTCATCTGTGTATATCTGACCCTTGTTTCGTGGATCGAGACACGTATTTGAACCATTTACTTATTAACACCCCCGAAAAATAGCAAAGAAATTCATGCGTCTTTCACCAATATACGCCAAAACTGCCTACTTTTGTGTATACATTTGTCGTTGTAAATTTTGCTAATTGGTACAGTGATACTAAATTTTATTACCTTGTATCTAAGTGCACTGAAGTACATTCATGTTAGCACGTAAATAACAAACTATTTTGAATCACTAAAATATACGAGCAAAATTTTAAATTATTTTATCAAACTAAAATGCACTGTTTAACATCTTGAATCAAGTCGCGGATGTAAGAGCTTTTAACGCATCGAATAGTCAAAAGTCTAAGAGGCCTAAACTCATATTACCCCCTCTATATATAGCGAATAGCCGGCACGTCGGTCTGTTCCCCAAAACACACAATTCTTAAGAATTTCTTATTCTATGTTCCCAGTCCGTCGCTCGCGCGTCGGTTTTTACGAATTTTTCACTTGCCCCATTTAAATATAAGAAATTCTCACACGACACGCAAACATGTCCGAGAAAAACTAATTAATTTTGTACAGAAATTGTTGTTTCTACCTCTGATATTTGCATCCTATTCTCAACCAATTGTGACCCTCGTGACGTTGCTTAAATCACGCCTTTTACTATATGTGTCTTTGCTTGACGCATTTTCTCTTTCCTTTTCTAACCTGTTCGTATTGGTGCAAATTGATATTCTTTATTATCGATTATATTTTAGTCCATGTGGACTATCTGGGTTAAATAACCCCGTATCGCACATTCTCGTGAATATTAAGCCCCGGTTTCTCCAAGATTCTTTGAAACCATTTGTTATCTACACAATTTTCGCCGTACGTGATATTTAAACTACGCAGGTGTTCAAAATAATATTAATTCTCAGAGCTTTATTTTCTGGTATTATAATCTTGGATTTTCACAGACTTTTATGCTTATTATTAATAATGGTTTAATTAACTCCAATTAAAATTGACTTCTATCCTTTCATTTAGGCGAATACAAGTTAAATATTAATTATTATGTGTACACTTTGTTTTACTACCGGTTACTTAAAATAGGGTTAATTAATATAAATTTTGCACGTAATTTCCATTTGTTTAGGAATAATTACATTACACGCAGAGCTTTTTAATACTGTTTCTTTTGATATAAAGCGTCTTGTACATGATTTAAATTTCTTATTTTTACTGAAACGACCGAATTTATTTATGCTTCAAAGTTTTAATAAAGCGTATTATTTAATAAAATTCCTTATACACGGTGATTAAAATTATTTGATGTGGTTATTTAATTTTCTACCCTGGTCTAAATATGAGTAATATATATATATATATATATATATATATATATATTGCTGTGGATCCGGGGATTAAAGTTTTTAAGAATCGAGAGTGAGTCATTAAATACTTTTTAAAATAAAAGGTGTTCAACACTTACCCTGATTTCTGCTTCAAAATATCTTCGCAGCTTCCCTGGCTAGCTCAGCTGCGCCTCTTCTCGGATACCTAAATTTACAATCATTCTTTCTTCCCACTCACACATCATTCAATAAAAGCACATAATAATACAACAATCATACAATCTTTATTTACCGCTATTTACAAACAATTATTCACAGATAAGTACAGTTTGGTACTCTAGTTACAACTCAATAAGTACTATTTTTGTAAAGTCCTTGTTTTAAAATTTTAATTTTAAACACATTTAATACAATAGGAGTAAATGAGCCCCAAATAATACCCTATATTTATTGCACACTGGAGTAGGGCGAGCTCATAATAACCCAGTTTATTAATGTATGCCTTTCACCTTGCATAAAATTACTACAAATTATTAACCCATGTATTCTTAACAATCCTATTTAAATTCATAATGAAATTTAGTAAGTTTTACGTATACCTTTTTTCCAATATTTAAACTAACCCTACTTGTCAAGTACACGTACCTTTTCCGATACGTTATAAAACCATAAATAACGCCAATGTTCACTCACACATCACCAAATAATTCCAACAGTTTAACAAATAACAGAAAATACAAATAAGTTACCTGGAAAATACTTCAAAACTCTATCTCTTTCGATGATGCTATCCAGAACCCCTTTTCTTCGTGATTATGCGCTCTGATCCTCCAGACCCCTTTGGTTTCGTGATTATGCGTTCTGATCCTCCAGATAGATGATAACCTCAGTATACGCCGAGCTCGTTGCTATCAATTATCATACCATCACCGCATACAAATTCACGTACATTATACTTTTGTTTATTGATTTATTGGTTTGTTATGGTATTAGTTGGACCTCGGTTAATTTAATTCACTCGACACTACACCCGTTACTAACTACAAGGCCTCAACTTTACCACGTTATAAGTGCTAATACTATTTTTACTGAATTATACAATTTTTCAATACTCACAAGCGTCGGTTGATTATTATACGTAGTCTAAAGCGATGAAAATACAAAGAGAATCAAAGAATCAAAAGAGGACGAGCCCCATTCTCTCCGAGTATTTATATCATTAAAGCACCACCACCACTAGGCCACACTTCACGCGAAATAATTAATTAAAATAATATTTCTGCAAATTTTAATCTAACTGACTTAAAGCTCCCAGAAATTTACCTCGTGGACTCGCAATTTAATCCAAAACACCACATTCACCTGTCGCGTGTTCGTTCGTTGTAAAACTACTCGTTTGAACCAATCATACAGTCCTGTGTCGTCATAAAACTCCGCCTGTAATATTTTTATCCCTGTCTTATGCATATTAGATGTCGCGTTCCAACCTTACTTGAGTTATACAAAATCGATATAGCTGACCGCGTCGCCTGACTCCACGTGGATACGAACGTGCGTTTTGAAACCATTGCTTTGATATTCGTTCTTATCTGTAGCATATTATTGATCGTGCATCCCTTCTGCTTTTTAAGAAACTTTGTTAGCTTTTATTCGAAGCAACTGACGGTTGGAAACTATATTCTACAAAGCCCGCTCTATTATGTTTATAAATACGAAGAAGGTAACCTTTGCAAACATGCAGGTGTTCTTAATTATCGACCGTTTAAAATAACAATTCTCGGTATTCGATACAATTGACGTCCTTGTTTGTTACAACTAACCCTTTTGCCTTGGGATTATTGATTTTATATACCCTGGTGCGTTTTCTTAATGCTATTACACGTTGAATTAAAATAAATTAAATTAATTACGCGTTTCTATTTGTTTTAAAACTGGTTTTCTTTATGAACCCATTACTTTTCAATCCTTAATTATAAAAATACGTCAATACTTGTCCGTTTAAATTAAATCAATAAAATAAATTTTGCGCGTAAATAAATTGTTTGTTTCTCTATACAGGGTGTTTGAAATTGCATTGCTTACCCCAAATTTAACCCTTTGAATTCATAACAATATATATATATATATATATATATATATATTTCTCTTGTTTTTTCTCGTGGATAAACCAAATAAACTTACTACCGCTCTTTCTTTACCCTCACCTACCACTGCTTTAAAATCACCTGTAATTAATAAATTTTCATGCCCTTCTACGAATCTTAGTATGCCTTCGATGTCTTTGTAGATCGCTCCTACCTCTTCTTTACTATACCTAGAGGTGAACATGTAAATTTGTATTACTAAAGCTTTGAAAAAATTACCAAACTAATTTGCAAGGCCGCCCACTGAATTAGCGAGGGGGGGGGTCATTCAAAAATATTGGTTATTTGTTATTAGTTAAACAAAGGATAAACACTGTTAATGCAACCCTGTTATGGGACGTAATGGAAAGTAATGTACGTCATTAAATCTTGTTTACTTCGAGAGGCTCAAAAGCAGTTGGACTCACCGATAATGGAGCGTTTTATAAAACAATAAAGACTTATCAACCTGGCAAATTACTGTGTGTTGCAAGTTATCAATTCTTTTGGCTTGCTGTTACACGGGGTAGCAAAGGGAAAAATTGGATTTTACATTAAAACACCCTAATTGAAAATTGAATTGGCTTATTCTAATACACGTAATAAGCCGCCCGTAAGAAAATGTAGAAACACAGACACGACTCGACCTTATTTAACCAAAACACAAAAGCGACACTGCCAATCAGATGTTTACACAGATTAATTAATAGTAAATAAATACACGACCGGCACTTTAAATAGTGTCTTTAATATTTGTTGCACAAACAAATACGACTAAATGTACAAAACTACCATAACTCGAACTGCTGAATAGGGCCGTTCTCGCGTTTTATTAATCGCTATCATTTTTAAATGAAAATATCAATCTTCTCCGGCCTTGACCAAATCTATTTAGGACATCATTTATAAATGCTTGTTTCTCCCTTCCTACCATATTTTTATGTACACTAAGCATGCATAAACCTGATAATCTATCCTCCTACATGCTTGATTTAGCCACTACTCGCCTTAGCGTACCAAATGACCTTTCGCTGTTGTAATATTTGGAGGTAATGCCAAAAAATATTCAGCGCAGTTTGAATGGCTGGAAAAAAGAAACTTCATTGTTAAGCTGCTACGTCCACCCTCCGACGGCGTACTAAACCTTACGCCATTTTATTCCATTATTCATTTGCATAGATTTTGCTTTGGATACTCATACACCATCCTGTGTATTAGACATTCCTACAATAAGTAGTTCGAGGTTGGTTCGAGGTTCTGGGGAGTGTTAATGTTATAATTCCGAGATGTGTTAATTTGACGGAGAATTATTTTTAATTGGGCTTGGATTAATAAAGAGGGATCGAGAGAGTGGTTGGTGGAATCGATTTCGGGATGAAATTTCTGGTCAAATCGTAAAATATGCCCAGAGGGTTGGGGTAGTACTTGACTGAGAGATGTATGTAGCTTGCTACATTTCTCAGGTGGTATAATCCTAACATTGCAACACCAGTGTAAAGGAGCTTGACTCCCGTGAATGTTCTAATCTTTTATGGAGTAGTGAAGGACGCCTCACGACCTTTCGCGTTGAGCGGAACTAGTGTTTGTTACGTTTATTTTGAACATCCCGTATATTTTTACCGGTTACTAATCAATACGCGGTCCAATAAATTTTTAACTCAAATCCCTTTTTCTTTAACGACAAGTTTATGCTAAAATTAAATAGTTTACATCCTGTATATTTTATTTTTCTGCAATAAATACGCTTTCGAATAATTCTTCAATTTAAATCTATTTGTTTTTAAACGTAAAGTTTATTATGCTATAACTAAATAGTTCATAGCCTGTTTGTAGGCAACCTTCAATTTGTTCAACATTACAACCGCGTATAATGGGTTTTCTATTGTGACAAAGTAACAACTTGTTGAAATAAGGTCGCGCACTATTCTCAGGTAAAACCGTGTTTTCCAGTTTAAAATCGCGTTTCGATAACACGGATGTTTGGATTTCGAAATGGCGTTATTTAAATTTATTCTGAATTTGATTCTGCAGCCCGTGCGACGAAATAATGTTCTACATTACTCGTTCTATCACTATAAAAGCAATGCACGGTTATTGTTGTCCTGTCAATTAGAGATGTCTTGGGTGTATTTGACGAAGGTTCCCGCGCTTACCCCATCTAACCCGATTCTATTTTTAACTTTTTTTTGCTGGAAACCAAAAGCGTTCTTTCTGTGTGTAGCCCACCTGTTCGCTGCCGTGTACCAGTTACTGTAATAACGATGTTATGCTGACTTCTTTCTCCCAGCAGTTGGCAAGTTAAGTATCCTAACGCAGAGAGATATGCGCCTTGTATTCTGTTATACATGTCAAGGATTTTTATTTATCAACTGTGGATGGTGTAAAACCAGTCCACCATACTTATTGAACAGCTGGTTGCACTGGTGCTTCTAGGTATACGTCGTTAATTCTTGCTACAACGTGGGCTGTATTTAATGCTTAAATTTAACACTTGTACTACATTTAAAACCTAAATTTACCTTTAATACTTCAAAATTTAACATACTTGCTAAGGAGTAAATTTACATTTAATACCGAAATTTAACATACTTGTGATTGGAACATTTTAAGTTTTAATTTCCCTTTTTCTACTGAGTTTATTACATATTAGCCGCGAAATGCGCACTTCGTGGATTCACTATCCAATTTGTCCGTATAATATAATTGTTGGCGTTGAAATGATAACGCTTGTTTTATTACATTTTTTTGTTTGTACCGAATTATGTATTTAACTTCATTTTTTTTAAATTTTGTTAATAGATAATCGTGGCCGATGAAACTTTTTTTGTTTTGTTTTTTTTTGGTATGTAGGCAAATCCCCCACTCTCCGCGGTTGGTAGTTAGCCCGGTGTTTACTTTTCCTCCGGCTACGTCCAAGTACGTAGCATGTTGTATAGTTTAGGGTTTAGGGTTATACCTGGGGCTTTTACCTTCTACTTTTATTGTTTTATTTCTATTTTTTTTTAACTTGATGAATTGACTAAGGACTTTAGATGGATTACGAATACTAGACTAACGTCAGGAATGCTAGGATAACAGATTTTTGGAAAAATCTTGTTTCTAAGCAGGATGTAACGTTGGGCGTTACGGGAAAATAAAAAAATTAGATGACAAAGGAGGATTTAATCTTGAATGGACAAATTTGTTATTGAAGCACATTGAATAATTTTAGTTTTATGTTTAATAGTGTTCGAAACCTATATATGCAGTAAAATTGGTATATTCATTCAAAACATTAACTTAAAACCACAAATATAATAGTTTTATTACTGTTACAACAAAAGAAAACAACAGACATACAACGTAACAAACCAGACTCTGAAAGAAAACACACATGTATAAGGTTACAAAATTGACTCGATTTTTTTATTCAACATGTTACGTGTATTTATCTTATATGGCTTCAGACAAACACAAATGTAAACCTAAATAAAACACATGATAGCACCTACTTTTTGCGTTTCACCTGTTTACTCCATAGTTAGATTGTGCAATGACAAAATCTCTGCACTATGAATATAGAGTGGGAAAAATATCAAAATTTGACATCCGATTGAGATTTAATTTTAGTTATTTGGGAACCGGTAATAAATTAACATCATCATGTAGGGAGACAAGGGCGGACGTGTCCGCGTGGTTGAGGGTTGATATAAGGTTTAGTTAGACGTAACGTTGAACGGAACGCAGCTTCAATGAAAACTAAAGACATATCTCGCAGAGGCAATAAAAACGCGGTGTGCTTAAAAATGTGAACTTACTCTAGTGCGGGGCGAGGTATTTTCCATGCACTTGAGGATGGAATTATTGTCATTTTGACTGTTTAAAACAGGTTTAAGTTTATCTCGCCATTATGTTGGAACTTTGGGTTGTGTTTGGTCAATGGTAGGTTTCGTTCGAAAATTAAAAAAACAGGAATTATATTTATTAATAATATGGAAAGCTGGTGGGATCTAGACATGCTGAACCTTATAATAGGTCAATCAAACTGTAAATAATATTATAGGGTTATTTCTAATTCGGTATAATTTATATGTGAACGTTGGACTTAATCATGGTCAACATTGTACGACATAGGACAATAATTGAACATCACAGTGATTAATTTTTTATTGATTGATTAATGATTTGCCGACGGAACGAGTGGTGATTAAATTTAATTATAGGGTTATTAGTTTAAAATATTAAGGAATATGTAGGTGTTGGTATTAAAGTATTTTGGAAAAGACAATTAACAGATTATGAAAAGTTGGTACGTAACTGTTTTTTTTTGTTTATTATAACGACATGTCCAATAATTAGGGATTTATGAATGTCTTATAATTAAATATGAAAGCAGGAAAAGATTTGAGTGGCGAATAGTTTTGTTGGTGGCTTAGATTTAATGTTTTCTTTTAAGATTTATTTTTAAAATACCTGGCCAAATTTAAGGTTAAGAATTTGTTTTTAAGAAGATATATTTGTATGTGGGCTAAATTATTTTGTTAATAGAGTTTTCAGTTTAGATTGAATTCGAGTTCAATTTATTTAAGAAATAGGTAAAGTCGCCTAATTGCAAATGATATCTAGCTAGTTTTATTTAGAAGTAGCATTTTATTTTGGGAAATTTTTTTAATTAAGGTAAAGTTTAGTAGTTTTATACGAAAAATTGTTTTCTGTATAAAAGTAATATCAAAAGAATTGCTCTGACAGACGGTTTGGTGCCCCTCGATTTTGACACAGAAAAACCTTTTAGGGTAAATGTTATTGTAACGTAGATTTTTTGTATTTAAGCCATGTTATTTATTATTTTTCTACTTCTTTACTATCTTTTCTCATTTTTCCATAGGAAAACCCTCTCTCGCACCACTGCAGTTAGTCGAGGGGGTCCCAGTCCCTTTAGGGCAAATCAAAATTTATTAACTTCATGCACATTTTATTCATAACATTGTGTTTATAGTATATTAGTAGAAGGAGATAATAGGTGTAAATCGAAGCTCCAGCGACCTCAAGCAGCAGTGAAAACCGTTAATTGTCTCTCGGAACAGCCATCTTCCGGAGAAGCTTTAATTAGAGTTGATTATCCAGGTGGGTTGGCGCCCAAAGACAGAGTTCAAAGACCTTTCCAGGTAGCTGTAAAAGTATTTGTTAAAAGTTTATATAACCCTAAAAGTTATTAGCTTTCATAGAACCCACCCCGCACTGAAACCTAGTCGTCCACTAATTATATCACTTCGTTTTAGGCACTTAACGTCAATTCAGCACGTGGAAATTTGAAATAATATGTACGCAGAGCATGCAACAAACGTGCGTAATTAAAAACTGCAATATGTTAGTGTGAAGAGTTAGCTAAGTTTTAGCTCTTGCAACTGAATGAGGGGTCGTTGTGACCCCTAGGCTAAAAAGTTTGGAAACCTCTATATTAAGTGATCTACTAGAAATTACTGTTTATGTAATAAGTATGATATTCTCGCGATAGCGTACGTGGTACATTAAAAAGCAATAAAAAGACATTAAACTCAAAGTTATATAAAAGAATAAAATTTAATTAAATTTATTATAATTTAGATAATATGTATTAACCTTCACGGAAGCGATTAGTTCCATTGCTCTTCTGTCATTATAACGGTGATTGTTCTCCAAAATTTATGCAAATTAGGTTCAGCAACATTGGTTCTAACGTATTTTAACATCGAGATTAATAGACTATTTCGCATGGTGATGCATTCGCCTGAAGACGTATATGTAAATTTTAAAGGCAAGAATTTGCAAAGCGATACAACTGTAATCTCTGCAAATTAACCGATACAAAATTTATAGATAAAAATCAGTAATTAATTATTATGTAGTTGCAGTCAACCTGATCGACTAGTACGTAAATAAAATGTAGTTAAATGGCATGTAGTAGAGTGCCCTTAGGAAGAAAACGTCAATTATTTGGAAATATTTTCCCGCAGTTTGGATTTATATGAAAACCTATCGGATATCTTCTAATTTATGATAAAACGAAAGTTTGTACAGGATGTCCGCTAATTAATGGTACACAGCAAAACTGCAGATTCCTTAGATAAAAATATTAAGATTTTCCCAAACTTACCTTAGTACAAAAGTTGATAATAACCGAAATTCAGGGTGTTAAAGTTTCAATTTGCATTTCGCTTTTCTTAATAATTGATCAACAGCCCGTTATAACAGCGCGAAATTACGCATTTGGGAGTTTTCTGAGACGAAAAATTCAAATTCGTTCCACACGCCACTTGTAGAGGGCGCAACCTATGGTATATTAAATCTGGCTCCGTGACGTAGTTGGTATGTGTGTAACTACTACGCCCAAGGTCCCGGGTTCGAATCCCGACACGGTCCGCTTGAAAAATGTTAGGCGAGCATTTTTCACAAAAATACGCCCTCGTTCGGATGAGAGGTAAAATGGAGGTCCCGTGTGTGGGTGTTGTCACACACGTTAAAGATACCTACCTTGCAAGGGTTCGACAAAATTCAAAATTTCCAGGAAAAAAAACTCGCTTCCTGGCCAATGTAGTACCTTCGGGTGGAGCATTGGAAAATCACATGTAAGGTATTTTAAATCTTTTTAAAATGATCTAACCTTTTTGTGTCACGATGTATTAGCCTAAATGTTAAAGATTATGTATTTTCCGTCTTTTTACGCAAAAAAGGTATACCATATAAATGTCTCTCCGTATCAATTATTCAGTACACCTTTTTAATTTCCCAAAGAAAAGTTTTTTTAAAGTACGCTGTGACTAAATCAAATACAATAACAAACGGTACACATTTAGTTAATGTCAAACTTTCCTGTCGTTTGTTGACATTTTGCGTGTTTTACATGGTTTTTGACAGATTTTTCATAAGTACGAAATGCCCAAACATAAAGAGTTTGCTAACGAAGAGAATCGGAGTATGGTATGTGAGTACGCACAGGAAAAATTTAATGGACGGAGGGCTGATCAAAGATATGTATCCACAATGGACTCAGCCAGATTTTAAGATTTTCACAAAACGCCTTGTAATACGGGGAATAAAGACATAGCACTGCAGAATAAATAGGGGAAAGCTGGATTTTTGCATGGACCTTCCTTTTCTAAACCTTTTCTAAACAATATAACAAAGATCACCTTTGATACATGCGCTGCTTAAAATGTTATGCAAGGTCAAAGGTCACGAAAACGGTTTTTCGCAAAAATTTCGTTAATGGTCATTTTTATCGAAAAATAATGATAATCAAATTTGTAGTTTAGAAAATTACCTACAAAAAACATGTTATTCATTTTTTCTATAAGACTAACGGTTTTGGAGGAAATTTGATTTAAAAGTTATAGCACACATTTTACTCATGATATATGTGTATTTCTGTTGCACACTATGATTGATAAATATTGATTTACTTAAATAATAAGTTATAAATTTTTCTTTTTAAAGAATAATTATTGTAAAAATAGTATTAAATTATATTTGTTTATTTATTATCAAATTAATTTTTTTTATATTTATTATTACAAATTTTTTTTGTTTTAACAATATTTTTATATCAATAACAAACTCTATCATAAAATTATTGAATAATTAATTTGCGTTTATAAATGCAATTATTTTTATTGTTCTTCTTCAGACTCTATTTCGCTTATCATCTTCATCTCTTCATTGTCTTCATCATCCTCTGGTTCATATATTTCCATAGTTTTAGTCAAGAAACATGATGGATCTATATCCTCAGCAGGCTCGTCATTAGTAGCGTCATTAAGCGCATCAGGTGATACGTTTAAACAATCCTGACCATGGCAATTACAACAAATTGGTGAACAGTACAACCTAATTTTTCTGCAACCGCAGTTCAAGGTACATCCCTTCGTACAATTACAAAAAATAGTGTTCAGTAAACTATCAGGAGCGGGTGGAAGAAGAGTTTTAACTGGTTATAAAATTTCTTCCTGCAATACCCATCTCCAGTCTAGAGGGTTGAGATCGTTGCCAAGTCATACTTGCACTCGGTAGAAAACGCGATATAAATGTTGTTGAGCAGCACTAGATGTTGGCGAGAGAGACGATAAATCTACAGATTTTTTGAGCTGCGTTAATTTCGCAAACGTTAAATATCTGTGATTATCAATAGACACTTCTTTCATTGGTGCTTTATACAAAGCCAGTAGAAAACGAATGCCATGGTCAAAAATCACATTCGGAGAGCATTGTTGAGTGAAGACATTGGCAAAATTAATTAATTCCTTATTCTTTTCAAATAATTTAAAGGCATTAATTTTACCTCTGTGAAAAAAGCTAATGTAGCATCGCAACCGGTCATTGCATGTAAAAATAAAATGTGATTTCTACACTTAGGATACAAACGTATTCAACGTTTGATTACAAATATACGACATATACATACCGTTTAAGAAGTGCATATGTCACGTTCCGACTTTTAAATTGAATTTTCTCAAAAACCGTTATTTTTACGAAAAAAGTTATATAATGTTTTTTGTAGGTAATTTCATAAGCTACAAATTTGATAACTACTATTTTTCCTGTTAACGAGATTTTCGCAAAAAAGCGTATCGCGACCTTTGACCCTGCGTAACATTGTTAGCAGCACATATATCGATGGGGATTTTTGGGATATTACTTAGAACCCCAGAAAGAAGGTTCATACAAATATCCGGCTTTCCGGGAATTATTCCGAAGTTTGACTTTTTTTTGTCTTTATTCCCTGAACTATTGCGCGAGAACTTGTATAGGCAAATCCACCGTTAGCAAAATTCTTCATAAAGGGAGGCCGTATCCATTTCACTTGACGCCAGTGTTGTCTGATATGATTTCAAATACAGATGCAATAACTTATCTTTGTTAGTTGTTTGATTTTACGTTCTGGTACATGTTATGTCATCTGACATTTTCTTAACTAACCGCCTACTATGATATATGACATCTACTTCTTTTTCTTTTATCTGCATCAATACTATAAGTCAAACTATTTTTTACCCTAAATAATTATTTATAAACAAACCTAATCACTGTCATCTGTAATTCGGTGCTTAACAATTCTTTTACACCCAAATATAATAAACAACTAACATGAATTTTTAAACATCTCATCAACATTTTGTTTTCGACATTACTTAAGGTCGGTTTGGCGCAGCTCGAACTTCTTTTCTATTCTGTGCTAATCTAAAAAGTTCTACATACCCTTCACAACCTAAATTTCTAATAATTTGTCTAATATAGCTTTGTCTAGGTCTTCCTATACTCTTCAACCTTTTTCTTATCTACCTGGCTCTACATAGATATAAGCAACCTGATAATTGTTAAAGAACTTCAACATGTTTACATGATTCCCATTTATAAGGAAATTAAATATTACCTGGTTATCCCCTCCAAAAAGAAAAAGTGTTAATTATTTGTTATGATAAGGCTTATTCAACGAATCGCTGCCAACATGCCAAACCGCTAACTAATTGTGAGTTATGTCATGGTGATATTTAGTTAATTGTTTTTATTTTTTTTGTTTTGTTTTCGCATTTACTTTAGGTTGGTTTGACGCAGCTCTAAATTCTTTTCTATTCTGAGCTAGTCTAAAAAGATCTACATACCCTTCACAACCTAAATCTCTAATAATTTGACTAATATAGCTTTGTCTAGGTCTTCCTACTCTATTTTTATTTTTATTTTTATTAAGACCTTACTAAATAGTCCCTCATGTCTTAACAGGTGCGCTATCATTCTATCTCTCCTGACCTTTAATTGTTTCCACATACAGGGTTCCTCACCTATTCTTCTATGAACTTCCTCATTTGTTACTTTATCTGTCCAACTAATCTTTAACATTCTCCTATAAATAAAATTAAATAAAAACCCTTAACCACAAAAAAATATTTAAATTACTAGATACGTATTTCGACCACTATGTGGTCATCATCAGTAGAAAGGAAAAAAAAATTAGCTGTTGTTCTGGAACACTTCAGAGGATATTCTCCTCACCACTTAGGCTGAAGTGAACCTTCCCAACCTACAATTTACTATATTGTTGCTTTAAACGCTATCGAGGATATTCTCCTCACCCGCAGGCTGGTGTTCTCAACAACAAACAAGTGAATTGTGACATTATAACTTAAATCTACTTAATTTATACTAATTCTAAATCTACTGAAGCGGAACCAGTTTAATCTTGCTTTCTCATTGGTTGTTGACCAATAGTGAAAGCAAAGCAGATGACTCTATTGGCCCTTTATCGGTGTTTAAGAGGGGTCCTTTATGTTTAACAATTTTAATTGATTCATAGGCATTTAAGGAGGAAAACGTTGGTACCGCTTTTAACAATTTAACATTTTCTAGTTTAACGGGGTGGCTGGTTTCAAATATATGTTTGGCGACCTGAGACCTTTCATATTTACCATATTTGAAGTGAGCAATGTGTTCTTTAAATCTTGTTGTTATATTCCTCTTGGTCTGACCAATATATTTTTGAAAACACCCTGGCTCTGCACAACTAATTTCATAAATCCCCGACTTTTGCAATTTTTCCCCCTTGTCTTTTGAATTACCTAGCAAATCTTTAATTTTATTAGTATTAGTGAAAGCAATTTTGAAATTACACTGTTTGAATATTTTATCAAGACCCTTTGTGGTTTTGTGAAACGGAAGTTTAACATATTTAACATTATCGTTAGAGGTGGTTGATTGCAAAGTCGTTGATTTACGGATGTTGATCCTATTTTTACACTTTCTAAAAATATTATCTATAATATCAGAGGAGAAACCATTGTAATTCGCTATTTGTTTAATAAGAGCAAATTCCTTATTAAATCTGTTTTTATTTAAAGGGAAATTCAATAATCTATTAATTAAAAAGTTAAATGAAGCCAACTTATGTTGTATGCTATGATTAGAGGAAGACAAAATAAAGCGATTTACATTGGTTTCTTTTCTATAAATGTCAAATTCTAACTTATTACCATTTCTAATTACTAATGTATCTAAAAAGGGTAATTGTCCATTATTCTCTAGTTCATACGTAAATTTTATGCTTTGAAATCTTGAATTTATTTCTTTAAGAAAATCATCAACATTTGATTTAGAAGTGTCAAAAACTGCAAAAATATCATCCACGTACCTTAACCATATTCTTGGGAAGTATTTGGAGTTTTCTTTTAACTCGGTTTCAAAACGAGACATAAATAAATTTGCTATGAAAGGTGATAAGCTATTTCCCATTGCTGTGCTTTCATGTCATGTATTACTTGTACTAGTTCATATAATCTGTTTAAAGTTTTCTGACTTGCATATTTTATTAATTCTGCGGATATATCGCCTATCCATGGCGCTTTATTTAGTTTAAGATCCCTAACAGCTCTATCAAATTCCACTCTTAATATTGAGAACCCTATTTCTACAACCTCTTCTTGGTCGTTCTCTAGCTCATCCATATCGTCTCCCTTATATAAATCTTCTAAATATCTTTTCCATCTATCTGGTACTTTAACTTTATTTATTAGGAGCTCATTATTCTCATCTTTAATACCATTATATTTTTTCCTATCTTCCCCGAAAAACTTTTTAACTGCCCTGTAAGCCCCGTCTGTCTTACCTACTCTCAAATCATCTCGTATTCCCTTACAATTCTCTTCCAACTATTTATTTCTAGCTTTTCTACACTCTTCTTATTTCTAACTCTATTATATTTTTCCTTACTTTCACTATCAAATTCTTTGAAAAGTTTAAATTTTGTTCCATTCTCTATTAAATCTAATATCTTTTTTGTTACTCAGGGTTTTCTCGCTTCTACTTTTTTCTTACCTATAGTCTGTGTTGCTGTGTCATGTACAGCCCTTTTTATTTCTTTCCATCTATTTCTTACGTTCCCTCCTATAGCTATCTCTTTAATCTTATTATTTAATACTTGTTTATATTTCTCTTTTACCACACTATCATTAAGCTTACCTAGATTTCATCTCTCTTTTTTAGCCTTTCTCAATTTTTTGAATTTTAGATTACACTTCATTTTAACTAAGTTATGATCGCTATCTATGTCAGCCCCTGGATAACTTCGACAGTTTTTAACTTGGTTTCCAAGTCTTTGTTTAACTAAAATACAATCTATTTGGTATCTAGCCCTATCACCTGGCGCTTTCCAGATATATCTTCTTCTAACATGTTCTTCGAATAGGGTGTTTACAGTTATTAATCTATGTTCCTGGCAAAACTCAACTAATCTTTCTCCTCTATCATTTCGTCTACCGTACCCAAATTTTCCTATCATTATTCCCTCACAACCTTCTCCCACTGACGCATTAAAATCGCCCATAACTATTAAATTCTCATCTCTTTTTAGTTGTTTCACTATACTATTTATATCCTCCTATACCTTTTCTACTTCCTCATCCTCGTACTGAGTTTTTGATGTAAACCTGTACTAAAACAGTGTCTGTGGTTTTCGTACTCAATCTAATCATAATTATTCTATAACTAAATTGTAAGTACTCTTTAACTTTACTCGCGTAATCTTTTACCTAACACTATTCCTACCCCTGCGTGTCCATTAGTTGAAGAAGTTGTAATTATTTTATAATTATCTTTCCAAGTCATTACTATCTGGCCATCTCACCTCAGTAATACCTAAAATGTCCAGCTTTCTTTTTCTCATTTTGGCTAATAAATTCATTAACTTATCTACTCTAAGGGCGGGTTTTATGGAACGAGTTCAACTTAAGTTCAAAATAAACCACGGTTCTAATGTTAAAACCTGTTTTATGGCAGGAGTTCAGTCTTGAGCGTCGGTTCAAGAATCAGTTTATCTGAACGGCCGTTTTTCCCAGTTCAAGGCGCGTTCAACGGGAAAACATAACCTCACTTAATTTAGAAATAGGTACTTATTACAATTATAAGTACCTATTTATTTATTATTATTGTAGTGAATTTTTAAAGGCATGGCGCAAACTGTTGATGATATTACTGATGATGAAGACTTTTTAGAACTGATAAATTTAGTCCAAAATCCCAGGGTTCCAAGAAATTTTAGAATGAGACCCAACCATTTCCAAATGTGGAATGACCAGGAATTTAAGGCGAGATTTCGATTGTCAAAGGAGGTAGTCCGCCTGATTGTTGATGAAATATCGGACGAAATTTCATGCCTTAAAAACGAGTATGTATATACTTTCTTTGCGGTTTATATGTATATTTATTAACGTTTTGTGTAGGTACATTGCTGTTACACTCACTGATATGTTATTGGTAACGCTGAGGTATCTGGCAACAGGTTCATTTCTACAGGTTGCAGGAGATTTTTGTGGTATACATAAATCTACTACCAGCACAATAATAGCAAAGGTTTTAAGAAGTTTAGCCAGACTTCATGCTCAATTTATTTCAATGCCATCGAATGCAGAAGAAATTGAAGCAACTCAAGTTGGTTTTTTCAATATAAGCCGATTTCCAAAATGTGTGGGAGCACTGGATTGCACACATGTGAAGATTCAGTCTCCCGGAGGAAATAATGCAGAGCTATATAGAAATAGAAAAGGTTTTTTTTCTTTAAATGTGCAAGTTGTGTGTGATGCATATCTTGCAATTCATAATATTGTATGTCGCTGGCCAGGATCATCACATGATTCCACAATTTTTAACAACTCTAGGCTAAGGGCTCAAATGGAAAATGGTGAATTTGGCGAAGACAATTTATTGGTGGGTGATGGTGGTTGTGGGATAAAACCTTACTTGATAACACCACTACATAACCCACAAAGTCCAGCCGAACATTTGTTCAATGAAAGTCAAATTCGAACTCGAAACCCTATTGAAAGATGTTTTGGCGCTTGGAAGCGAAGATTTCCTATTCTAGCTTCAGGCATTAGATTAAATATTGCCAAAGTAGAGTCTTTGATCGTAGCTACGGCTGTATTGCACAATATAGCAATTAAAAATGGTGAACCAGAATTTTTACCTGATAATGAAGAAGTGGAGGCTGCAATTGAACTTGCAAATGGAATAAATTTAGACCAACCAATTGTCCAGAATATGGGTTTCAACATTAATAACATCACGAGGCATAATTTAATCACTCGATACTTTCAAGAACTCTTATAATAGTAATAAATAGAAATATAAGTTTCAATGTGTCACATTTATTTTACTAATTACATATTAAATCATTAAATAAAATGGCACCTAATTAAAATAAAACTTTAAAATTAAATAAAGTCAATATCAACCTGCTGTTCTTGTTGGTATTGTTTACACTTGGATTGTAAAAATTTTATTTTCAATTTATGTTCTTCTTCTTGAAATTTTAGAAACTGTGCATGTTTCTGTTTCTCTTGCTCTAGTTCTTGCAAATGTTTTTCTGCCATTTGTTTTAATTTGAGCGCATGTTGATCTAGAAAGCATTGTTCTTGTGTAGAGACAAAATGTTGCTTTGAAGAAGCCCAGTTCCCAATTTTACATTTTAGGTCATCAGGCCTTTTACGTTTATAATTGTAGTCAGCTAAAAACAATCTTGTGATTATAATACAAATTACAAAAAACAAACTTTACCGTTTGACCGATTTGTATGTAAGGCTGCTGAAGTTGGTGCTCGCAACATATCTGGTGTACACTTTGACCAGTCTTTCGTAGCTAAAGTTTATTTAGATTATAAAATATTATATTAACATTTATCACTAACATACCATAACTTGCAGTACTGGTGCTGGGCATATCAGTATTTGAAAAGTCAGCTTCTAGCGGGGCTAAAAACTAATGTACTAATTCAGTGTTGTCGTAACAATGCTTACCTGAAAGATTCATATCCATCGGTTCTGTGGGTACCTCTAAAGTCAAAATTTCATCTTTCGAATAACTATGCTCGTGAAAATGTGTGATGTTAATTTCTGAAAATGCAGTACACCTTGTTTAGATTAGTATATATAATTTCTTTCTAACAAACCCTTATCATCATCAAACTCAGACACAAGGCCAGTTAATTGGGAGCCAATTATCTCAGTGATAACATTATCCGTGCAGTCAGTTGATGGTGGTGTGAATGTTTTTGGTGGGCCACCTCCTGTACCATACATATACTTTCTTTCTTCCGCATATCTTTGTTTTTTTAGATTCTCATACTTATTTCGCAGAACTTTAACCTCCCGATACTGAACACTTGAGAGCATGTTGAACTCTGAACAAACTTTATTCCAAGCAGAATGTTTTATTTTAATGGTATTTGTATCACTCTTTCTACATTCGATCTGTTTATCATATTTTTTCACCAACCTTAATAGTAAATCCTGTTCTCTTGGCGTAAAATTTATCGCACGCTTTCCCTTTTCTTTATTATTCATATTGTAATGAAAAACGGTTATGCCGGTTATGGTGTTTACAATTCACACTTTAATTAAATTGAAACTTTGACATTCATGTGCTTGATTTATGACAAAATCCCTACATCTCCCTAGAAACCAGTGTAGCCAACACATTCAGATTGTAGTTTACGTGAACGCAGCTTGAACCGCAATGATAAAACGAATTTGTAGTTAAACCATCGTTCAAGTCGAACTTTGGTTCGCTTGAACGTTAGTTTAACCGTGGTCGATAAAACCGACCCTAAGTAATGACCTTACGTTCCAAGTCCCTATCACTAAATTGAACCGTTGTTTTAAATTCTTACGATGACGAGCCCCAAGTACTTTCTCCCGGAAATCCGATTGAGGGAGTTTTTTACCTTCGGACAAGAATTTTGCTTGTGAGCTCTCATACATAGTTCGTGTTTTAGGCTACGCATACCTGAGAAATATTGAGGTAGGTTCCCATATCTTTCTACAACGCAGTTTTTAAAGATTTTAGCTAAAAGCCGTATCTGTCACGGCTAACCCCCAACAACCTTGTAAATTATTTAGAATCGCCTGAAACCAACCGACTTTCCTCTAATATCTTTTAGTCAGCCAGGCTGCTGTTCCTTGCCGCGCCTTTTAATCGCCTTTTACGATAAGCAGGTTTACTATAGTAGTATTCTTTGTCCCCTACTATAGGGATCTGGCACTCATATATTTATAATGGAAACTACAGATCACGATCCCGAACAAGTTCAAGACATACATGCCCACGTACATCGGTCCATCAAAACAGATTTCTGACTTGTGCAACTCAGCCAGCATAAGATCCTCGCTGAAGACTGTTAGACTCCCAAACTGAACGGTGGGGTTGTTAAACCCTATATCCTAAAAACAGATGTACGAAGAATTAAATGACCACATTTAGAATGATTTCTTTTCAACAGGACGGAGGTAGATAGAGGTAAATGAGTTATCGGAAGAATTTTGAGTTAAGAACGAGGTTCGTATAGGCAAAGTCGGATCTATGAAATAGGATCAGCTTTGCTGGAATTGCAGAGTATCCCTCGCCTACCTGCGAAGAGTATTTGTTGGTGGTGATGTGCAAACATTTGTAATCGTTTATTTTTCATCTTGCGTAAGAAATGGTACGTAAAAGTGCAAGTCCATTTTTCTATAGTCCAATTTCAATTTTTTAGATGTTCTCCATTTTTCAAACTGGTAATTTAATCAACATATTAATTCAGTATGCTTTAGATGTTAAATCAAACACCTACCATACGGTTCACCTTGACTAAAAAATAAGTAGTCCTTGCTCCTTAATAGATATAACCTTTACCTTCACCCAAGATCGCGGAATCGGTTACATTGTAACATGGGTATTTCTACACAGATAATATTTCCCGTGTATTGTATTCCAAGAACTTTATTTTTATTAGATGATCTACTGGAAATTAACTGTACGAAGGTTGATTATATAACACCGCCTGTCCTAATTTTCTCATACACATTCTCGATGCCGTACTATTATTGTTGGCCTGGGTGAAACCGCCAAGACCGGTGGCAATGTAATGATCTCAATCTTACAAGTGAAAGGAGTATTCATTCAATGTTATGAATGCCAATAAAATTCAAAGTGGGTTTATTGCAATACAAATAAATATGAATGGATCATCATCCAACTGATTTATTCATTATTTTCTTCCGTCATATTAACGGTGTCAAATTATGTAAATTAAACCATAACGATCTGCTTTTTTTCTAGCATAGAAACACCGGAATTCAGTGACCGAATATGAGTAATACATTCAATGATATTGACCAAGTTGCGAAACGACACGAACAGGTTAGCCTTTTAATTGGACTCGATATATTCTGAACTGTGTGTGCGTCCGCGAACTAGCTCTATCATTCGCAAAAATTGAGAAATAAAAATGTGCGATTACAAATAGATACAATTAATGGTTCATGAAAGAATATAAATAAAAACAGAAGTGTTTTCCGAAAATTTCAATGTCCCTGGATGTTTTTGATATCGTAAGTGTTTTGCAAGGTGTAAATACAAAGTGCAAATTTGCTTGTGTATGTGAACCTTTAAGTTATGTTCTACCTAAGAAATTAAGAAAAAAGACTAGAAGGATGTTCTTGTAGTAAGTATTTTTAGAGAATCAAATTTATTTGTACTTATTAATACCTAACATTAGTAACCAATTACCTAAATATCAAATAATTAGGAATTTTCAAGGTTTATTTCGTTAGAAAGTGTGGGAATTTTTATATTTATACTACAATTAGAATCATATCAATTTAAAATCTGAAAAAAATGTGATGTATTTGCAGGATCGCCGCATAGTGGGAGAAGTTAGTGTTATACGTACTAATTTATTGAATGTTATTACTCTTTCGGGGTGTAATTTTAGTGTAGAAAAATAAAACTATATGCGTTACGCGAATTTAATTATAATTTACTAAATACTATATATTTTCATTCATCATTTTGTTTTCGACCTTACTTAAGGTCGGTTTGACGCAGCTCTAACTTCTTTTTTGGAAAATCACATGTAAGGTCTGCCAATACGAGATAGTGGATTTTTGTCATGTTATCCTCCATGGTAGCCGTTTTCGGGGCATCTGAGCGTGGCTCATCAAAAACCGACGTGCGACTACGTTGAAACTTGTTAAACCAAGTTTTGACGGTCGCCATCGAAGGAGAAGACTCACCATACACAACATCCAAGCGCTCTTTGATTTCGTTGCACGATTTCCCTTCCCAAAACAAGAATCGAATCACCGACCGATATTGTTCTTTTTCCATTTTTCTAAAATCCGCAGACACATCCGCTTCCACACGCGGTCAAAACAAAACTACGAGTCCGCTTCGGCTGAAATTTCGACAGTAGCCGCTTACGAGAATGTACTACACGATAGTAAATTTCTCTTACGATAGTGGCGCTATCGGACAGTGAGGCTAAGTACTTATCGGACCGCTCTTGTAAAGTTTCGTACGAGACGCAAAAGCTATTTGTTCAGAGATAAAGTTTTCAATAATTCAGAGACCTTTCTTTTCTTAATTCTAACATTTTCGGTATCAAATTAAGATTTTGGTCTGCCTCCTATGGAAGTCGATGCAATTGGTAACATTTTGCAAATTGAAATATCGCTTAAACCTAGTTGTATTGTTTGATAACCTCAAAAACAGTTTTGGTTTTATTGCATTTTTTCCATTTTTTGGAGACAGCGTCGGCAAAGTGAATTAAAATTTGTCGAGACTTCTCTGAAATATCTTTCAAAGGAGTTAAACATAATTTAATTTTGATATGCTCTAAAAATTGCATTCTTTTTATTTAACTTTTCTAAACGTCAAGATTCATACAAGTCTCTTCTTTTGATACAGCAAGCGTTTACTGAAACAAATAATAAGAAGTTTTTAGGCACTTAAAGTCAGCTAAAATTATTTTTACTGAATGTTTAAGCTTCTATCCATGCATTAAAAGTAAAAGTTACCTGACGTAAGCCCTCGTAGATAATCAAAATGTTTCAAATAATCAAATGTTTTTATTTAATATACATTTTGTAAAACGAAAAAGAGGAGAACCAAGTAGAAATGTGTGGGTGTATAAAGTGTGTGTGTGTGTTAGTGTGTGTGTGCGTGTGTGTGTGTATGTGTTGGATCGCTTCAGTCGTTTCTTACGACAGGCAGGTCGTACCGTGGGACTATTCTATTTCCGGACCCACACGGGTGAAAGAAAAAGAAAGAAAACCCAGCAAAACAGGGAACTAAAACAAAAAGAAAACTTAAAGTCCAGAAATCAAAACCTAAGGGGAGCAAAATCGGCATAAGAAACGGGCACGAGTACTAGATATTAGGCTTCAGGCGTGTGCGCTGCCAGCAAGAAAATGAAACAAGATTAAGGACATTAGGATTTCGCCGACATACATCTTTCGGTTCGGAAGGAGCATAGACTAATGTCTGCCTCTTTTGAGCAGCTTTCTGCCAGATCGGAACAGCAGGGGATGTAGCGGTTGTAGCATGCGGTTTAGGAGGTGGCGAGGGTAGTTTGGGAAACTCAAAACGAGTTAAGAAAGAAAGTTGTTTGTTGTTAGGGTTGAAGGTAAGAAAGTCAACGGTAGAAAAGGAAACATCATGAGTTGTCAGAATATCCACGGTAGAAAGAGAAAAAGTATTGGCTGTACGAGAATCAACCTTACGAAGAGAAACACAAGCAGAGCACACTTCAGTTACGTTAGATAAAGGGACAGAAACAGATAAAATTTGATCGATGTTAAATAAAGGACTAGCAGTATCTCAGTTATGAACGAAAACAGCATTGGCTGTAGAAGTATCCACCTTAGGAAAAGGAGCAGAACCAGACAGGAGTTCATCAACGTTACAAGAACAAACAGCATCAGGAAGAACTTCATCCACAATAGATAAGGAAGCAGAATCAGGTTGACCTTCGACAACATTGGATAGCAGGACCTCGGCTAAGATTTTACCAATCTTAGTTAAAAGAACAGAAGCACGTAGCATTTTGTCAGCATGAGAAAAAATGAGTAAGGGTAGGTAACGTTGCACCAACTTCCGATAAAGGTTTAGAATCAAGTAAGACTTCATCACTGATAGACAACGGAGTAGGAACAGACATAACTTCAGTAACAATAGGAACTGGTTCCTTAACAATACTAGATAACGAAACAGGATCAGGTAGAACTTTGACGACAACAGCAACAGGCATCACAGCTACGGGTTCATTAACTTCTACATAATCTTCTATCCGTATTAGGAGTTATCGTCAGTTCGGCTACAGCTGTTATTGCAGACACGACAAAAATTTCTTGAGTAGAAGCATTTAAGAAAGCAGAAACAGGTAGATTTTTGACAAAAACGGCAAGAGTTATTAAAGATACAGGCTCATAGGTTTTAACAGGACCTTCGCTGACTGAATTAGAAGTTACCGTCACTTCAGCGACATGTGTGCTTGCAGACACGACAGCAATTTTTTGGGTAGAATTATTTAAGAAAACAGGAACAACTTCTCGAAAAGCTAGCCGCAGGTGACTAATTTGAAGTATGAGTTGCAATGGTGGTGGAGGTACAGTCTGGGGTGAGAGTAAATAAGTAAGACGAGCAGAAGAAGGTGTAGAAAAGGATGTAGAACTAGAGACGGAAGAAATTTTGTTCAAAGCTATATTTGTCGATGAAGAGTATGTTTTGGTACTAGTAGCAAGATCACCCGGATGAGAGACAGAAGAGAACGTAGAGTGAGGAGCAGAAGAAATTAGACATCTAGAGGTGAGGGCAGAATTTGAAGGTCGAAAACCATAATAGTGGAGTACTTTAGGACAAGTACCACGGGTCGAAATATGACCCGGTTTGTCGCAATTAAAGCATACGACCTGACGAGTAGAAGTAGAACTAGGAGGAAGAACAGTACAAAGTACGGAGGAGGCATCTGATCTACCCGTAGGCGTAGGAGAAACTTTAACAACTCGGTCATGTGAAGTAAAAGTATTTTCCTCAATAGTAGCAGACTTATAAGCAAAATCCAGGGGTAGGAATTCTGAGTTTAATAAAGTAACAACGTCGTCCCAACATTTGAGGGAGCGCTGATGTGCTCGGAAGAGAAGTAAAGCCTTTCCGGTAAGTAATTCCGGAGTAAAAAGAAAAAGTTGCTGAGCAGAAATATTACACGAAACACTGAATTCCTTAATACGAAACAAGAATTCCGGCAGAGAACATTCACCTGAAAAAGAGACATACAATTTAGCGAGCGGGTATCCTTTAGTAGGGGTCATAGTATTGGCAGTAATAGAAGTATCCAATTCTTCCTCGAAATCTGAAGAAATATAAGGAATCTCTTCGGTGACGGCGGTAGTTACACTAAGTGTTTGTGGACTGGAAGAAGTATGTTCACTAAAATCGGCAAAAATAATACGATTGAATTTTCTAACAGTCGCCTCAACATCAGAACGAATGGTCAGAAGACGAATGATAATTTATTTTTCGTAACGGCTTCCTCCTCAGAGCTAGCCAACATCAATTCACAACGTCGCTGAATGTGTGCTCATAAGGAGCGTAAACGAGCAAACTTACTATCAGTAAAATCCCCAGTAAAATCGTCAGAAGACGGTCCAAGCTCGGCAAGCGCGCGTTTAATCGCCTCATGATCCTCTGCAAACGTAAAGGGCTAGGAGTAAAAGACTGATTCATTTCCACTTAAATCGCGTTGCGGACGGTTTTACCCAACTCACCCACGTCTCTACGGTATTGGATCTCTCGTTCGCTCCTCGGACCGGAGCGGGCCAGATGGACCTGAGATCACGTAACGGGTGCAGCCTTCTATACCCCAAGGAGCAACAATTTAAGAGACTATCGTGTCCCCCGCAGAAAGCTAGAATGATTACGAAAAATATTAATTTATTTACGCCGACAAGTACGGGTTTATAAAACCATCAATACTCACCACGCTGTATGGCGTGCTCGAAATTTTTATAAAGAAAAACGGAACAAAGAATCTAGCAATTACGACGAGTGCTTTTTAACATTTTGAAAAGAAAGTGAACATAAATTCGTTTAATTAAACAACCAAAGCTCCAAGTCATATTGTGGTTATCAAAGCGTGATTAGGAAACTTGGAAACACGCTTTTATCGGATAGTACGCGACCTTAGTTCGACGAGTCTTTAGATTCAAACCATAAAGAAGGCAAGGATACGTTATCGGAATGTTTAACAAATTAAAGGATACCTAAAACAAGGTATTGACTTGTTTAAATTTTATCATAAACTTGTCGTTTCCAAGCAAATAGATGTGAGTTAAACAATTATTGTAAAGCAGGCTTATGATGAACAGGTAAAATATACAGGATGTTGATGAAGGAATTAAGAAGCATCGGAATTGATTTAACTGAAAAACAAATTAAAGGGAAAACGGGTAACTAATATATCCGGAAAATAAACGTAAAAAGGTCCAACGAAAGGGAGGTTTGCCGAGACGGACTGTGGTTTGACGCCCTACCAATTGTGACAAAAGAAACATTCCATTCAAAGTAGGTGCACATTTTAACGCAGTTTTCGTAGTTTGACAGTCTTCATTTTTATATTTCGCACTACTGTAGTTAGCCGGTGCTCCGTTTAGTCTGGTCGTCTCCCGTCCCTTCCGGGTAAATTAAAGTGGCAATGCAAGGTCGGTTCTAGATGTATCAAATAGACCATTTGTTTATCTAATTAGCCCTTATAAGAATAACATATTTTACTATATTTTTGGTTACATAATGACAGATAATGCAGTCTGCATTTAAAGATTGCAAATGCAGTCTAATTTAGAATTATTGCATACACCAACACAGTTAACTCATCGTGTGTTGGTTTCTATTTACTAAATTGTTTTTCTGCGGACTATTAGCATATTTTTTGCACAAAGTGCTTGAATAAAATCAGTTTTGTTAAATTATTTTATTAATTCCATGGTATTATTTTAATTATCCCATTCCTTCACTGTCAATGACTTTAAGGCAACAGAGTGTTTCTGCTTAAATTATTCTACGTACAATATATTTAATTTACGTTAATCTGCAAATTAATCGGCATGGGAGTTATTTCTGTATTGTTGTTGGTTACCAAGCACGAACAAAGTTCCCAGTGTAAATATAAACGTATTATTATGTCTTCACAATGTATAGAATTATTTGCAAAACGTTTGTTTCTGAAGAACTGAACGGATGTTGTAATGTATTTAAACATAGCACGTGCTCTTTGGGTTTAATATTATTCGCAGTTAGGTTACGCATTGCCTATGGTATAAAGAAAGAGTAATATATACTTTTGAATTTTTTATGAATTCAGTACTATAACGCTTTCATGTGTCATTCGCATTAAGCTTGATCAACCCGGAATTCAATTTCAAACAAAATCAACCATCCATATAACAAGTTAATAATTCAACAAAATAATAAGTTCGATAACTTACAAAAGACTATCTTAACCGCGTGTGAAGCTTCTAATAGTTAAGTGTTGGTACAGGAAAAATTTAAATAATTAATTTGAACATAGTGAAGAACTCAAGAAGAACATAGTGAAGAATGTGCAAGAGCATCCAGTTGTAAGTATATACATAATGATAAGGTAGTTTCTAACTTGTAAAAGTAATATTTCCTTTTAATTGATTTTTAATCGAGTGGAGTAGATGTAACATTATTTTGTAATGTTAACGAATAAACAGATCAATTAATTAAAATTCAGTAACTTGCATACAGTATAGACAAAAATTCCACAATAAATTACTTCGTATTTTAGTTAGGCTCCCTTATAATAAAAGACCAGGGTTACAGATAGCTTCAGGCTACTGAACTATTAGAAATTCCAGCGGCAGATCATGATTTAAAGGTCTACCCTTGTAAATCAAATACAATAAACCTCTTAAAGTTTAGGTCGGTTACAGATTGACGAATCTGATAAAATTAAAATGGAATAGTACCTTTTAGCGTAAATAAAGTAAAGCAATTTTCAGTTTGAAAAACTTAATCTTCTTAATACTTTCGTTGATTGACAGCGAGTTATAGAAAACGAAACATTATAAATAGCGAAAACTATTTCCAATTTGATTTGTTCAAAGATTACAAGTAATTTTAAGTAGTCTGGAGACATCCATTGTATTTAAAATCCATTTCGGCTCAAGTAGGTTAGACGGTCTTTTGTTAATGGCAGACTACTGTCACTATAGGTATGTTCCACATTTCAATAATTAAGAAATTCTTAGAAGGTACAATATAATTTAAACCCTTGGGAAAATAATTGCTTCCGTGACTTTCATCTAAAAAGGGGTTGGATTTGGTTTTTGAAATCTTGTTTTGTGGGAGGTTCTGTTCAGTCATTGGATAACAGAAAATGACGTACATAATGAGTAGGGTAGGAATTAATCTATATAACTTAAGGCTTTAGCCAAAGACGAAGTTTTTTTTCCAATGGGGCTGTCCGTGGTGAAGAAGTAGAAAGAAACGTAGTTTGCGGTAGCGTTCTCCGGCATCACAGATATAATATTTCACTTCGTATCACGATAGTAAAAATTGGAAAGGAGTGATACTCTTCCAGGTCGCGAGGGTTATGCCCATATGTTCGCGGATTTATAGTGATACAAGGTAACTATTAAAAAGCTTGTAGGCGTGTGACGCACAAGTTAAGTGATATTGTCAAGAAGATCCTGCCAGTCAATTCTTTAAAAATTATAAACAGAAGCAACAAGCGAGATTCTCTCCCCCAATTTAAGAACTGCTCTACGTTGGAAGACAAACCCTCAAACAATGGACAATTTTTAGTAAGTAAGTTTTTATAGTTAAGTAGCATGACCAATTTTTAATTTGTTTGTTTGTTAGGACGTTTTGGCCATAAACCGTAGGATTAATTTAATGTAAGATTTATAATATAAGTTTTCGTTCATATACAAGTGTTTGGGAACTACTTATGTACTCAAAATTTTCATAAATTCTATAGTCACCTATTCACTTAAATTTCTAAATTAAAATCAATGAATGTAAGAGGTTCACGTTTATTGCTCTGTGAATTAATTAGTTTTGTTTGCCGTTGATTAAGTCAATAGTTTTTATTTTTTATCATGAAAGTTGCATAAGTAGAAAAAAAGTGAGGAATTGATTAAAAGGAACAATTGTCCTCCTTGGGATGACAAGTCTCTCAAGGTTTTGTACGAACATTTGGACATTCTCGACTAGTCTGGCGCCCTTGGCAATTGTCATTAAGCCACAATATTTTATGAAAAGTAAGTGCCAAATCTTTTGTAGTATATTATAAATTAATTTAACCCTTTTTTCAAATTTTAACCCTCTATATGATCCACGACCTTCCGCTAGCTAGTGCGGGTGACCCCCCTTTAATTTTTGTTTTACAGGCCGCCCCCATTTTATAATTTTACTGGAAAATACATACGTAGTAGCTTTTCCGCCTGTAACATAGAGTTAAACATACGCATGCATACCATACAAACATGTGCGCGCACATAAGCACTCATACATGCACGTACCTGCACACGCATTTAAACTTTGCATAAAAGCTGAGGTTATAATTTCACCTGTTACGTGCTAACTTGACCTTAACCAGTTCAATTAATCTTACTCTACAAGCGCTAAGTGACATAACGGTAAAATAGAGCACCGGCTAGCTTTCAGTGGTGCAGAATTGGTTCTATGAACGCAAAAACTTTTGGGGTATACAAATGTCAAGGCTTTTACTAAATACCTGGAAAGGTGTTTGAACTTGTTACTTTTCAAATTATGCTTTAAAATTTCTCTTGTTAATTCATAAGTTCACTTTACGATAATAAATCAACTACGTTGCATTTCTCACATCCTTCAACATAATTAATATAAACACGCTCGCGAATAAATTCTTTAACTCAAACCCCTTTTTGCTACTAAAACGAAAATTTATTCTATAAATTAAATAGTCTAGGCTTTGTGTTAAGTACCCTGAAATCTCCTAAATTCTTCAAAAACATCCTGTTTACAATAATAAATACTCTTTCTACAAATTTTCGTTTTGAACACATGTATTTCGAAACGACAAGTTTATGCTACAAATAAATAGTTATATCCTGTTTTTAGTACCCGCTATCTTGGTATACCTTACGATCGCCGTATAATGGTTTTCTATATTGTTCTAAGGTAACGACTTGTTGACATAAGGTCGCGCACTGTCCGATATAAACCTGGGTTTTCCGTTTTTACCGCGCTTCACTAAGCTAGGAATTGCCAGTTCGAATTGGTGTTGTTTGAACCATTGTTGAGTTTGATTCTGCAGCTTGTGCGTCGATGTGTTTTTTACATTTTATTCATCACTGTATTTCAAAAAGAGATACACGTCTTTCTGTTCAACAACTAGGAGGTGTCTTGCGTGTATTCGGTAAGTTTTCTCCGTGCGTACCCATTCTATTCAGATGTTCTTTTTAGATTTTATTCGCTGGAAACCAAATGGGTTGTTGCTTTATGTAGAACAACTACTTTTGTCCGTAGACTGCTGCTGCAATTAAAGTAACACCGTAAATGTATGCTGACGACCATGGCGTTTCCATGCTGACTCAACCCCGACGGCGTGCGAGCTAAGTATCAGGACACCTACAGGTATGTAACTTGTTTTCTTTTGTGTGCGTCAATGACATATTCCGCATCAACGGTTGATGTAGTTACGTGACAAGAAACGTCACATTGTAGAACTATTGTGTGTTAGCGCTCTACAGATGCGATGTACTATTTTTAAACATGCTTGTCAAACGAACGCACACGTTTATTCGCTTTACGGACTAGTTCATTTTACAAAAATTATTAGGTGAAATTTAAAAAAAAAGTTTGACAAAAGCTCTCACTGTTTTTATTTGATACTGATTAATTTTATTTTGTGTAAATACGAGATGCGCACTTTGTATCTAGATTCCTAAAATGTCCGTATAATATAATTGTTGGCTGTAAAATAGTAACGCCTAATTTATTTTCCTTTTGATTGCTTGTACAGAATCCTTTATTTATTTTTGTGTTAGTAGATAATCGTAGCGATGTACTTTATTTGTTTTTGTTTTTTTGGTATGTAGGCGAATCCCCCACTCTCCGCGTCTGGTAGTTAGCCTGGTATCTACTTTTCTTCCGGCAAAGTCTAGGTACGTAGCATAATTTCTGACGTTCTGACGTGGGGCTGCGAGTTTGCTTTAGTTAATTTTGTTGTGCTCCGATTTTGTTTCGTGTAACTTTGGCCCCGATTTTGTTTTAGTTAACGGTTACTTCGATTTTGGTTTTGATTAATTTCTGCTCCAAGTTTGTTTTAGTTAATTTTTACTCCAATTTTTTTTTATTGTTAGTGCCTAAGTTCCTACGTTACCCGCATTTCTCGGCCGGATACCACTTGTTTTTCCTTCCTTTACGTTCGAAATGTTATTTCCTTTTTCTTTCGGCTCTTTGCTGTCCCCCACATGCGGCTCAATCTTCTTAAATTTTAGTTTTGTTTTCTTTCCTAATCGCTCGATATTATCGGTTGGTTAATTTCAGATTATTGGACTTGTGTTTTCGCCAATAATCCTAGTCTATTAAAAACGCTGGCGTCCAAAATTTTTTCTTTCCTTCCCTCTCTGTATATTTTGTTCTCCCCATCAAGTCTAGAGTTGGTTTCTTCTTTCTGCGATTTTTCTTTTATTCTACAGTCCTATTCTAATTTCTACTTTGTTGTTACGCTCCTATTGGTGTTCCTGAAGTTTATCCGTCGGATATGTTTTAGGTTGTCCTGTATTCGCAATACATTTTTTTTGGCTATAATCAGATTACGGTTAGCCTTTAATTAGTTATTTTCTACCAATTTTTTTCTTGTTCGTATTCAAAATGACTTCTTACCAAGGCTTCCCAGTGTGGGAGTGGAATTAAAATTTGTCTGGTGTCCCGAACACTCTTACTATACATGATTTTTTGAGACGGGTCGAAAAACTCCGACGAACTCACCATGTGTCCGAATTGCAGTTATTTGAGTCTGCAGTGGACTTGTTCTAGGCTAAAGCGTTACTTTGGTATCGTGGTTACCGGCATAGATTTTCTGGAAGTCGTTGTCCAATTTACTCATTCAACATTTTGTACCCCCGGATTTTGCGTATAAGTTTGCTACTATTGAGGAAAACACTTCTGCTTCACATGACCGTACATCTTCCGTACATTCTACTGTTCTTCTTCCTAGTTCTGCTTCTGCTCGTCAGGTCGTATGCTTTAATTGCGATAAACCTGATCATGTTTCGACACGTTGTACTTGTCTTCAAGTACTCCATTGCCAAGGTTGCGGATATAAGAGAGTTTCTCGCCGTAACTGTCCGAACTGTCATCCTACTCCTAGTAGGTTTTCGAATAATCCTTCAAATTCTGCCCTCACCTCTAGATGCGTAATTTCTTCTGTTTCTCACTCTACGTTCTCTCCTATACCTGATCTAGGACATCCGGCTCCTACTATCAAAACATACCCTTTTTCGGCAAATATAACTTCGAACAAAATTTCCTCCACCTCCAGCAATATGACTTTGCCATTATTCACCGCAAGGGCAAAGATCATGTTGTTCCTGATACCCTTTCTCGTTCTCTTCCGGTTCTTGAACCAATTTCTATTTCCACAGTCATCTCTCTCGAAGTCTCCCTTCCTACTTCAGATCCCTGGTACAACGCCCTACTTGCCTCTAGATTCATTGGTCCTTTTCCCATTTCTAGTCGTTTCTCCCTGGACCTACGAACTTACTGATCCTGCCGGTCACAAATCCATTTGGCATGTTACAGATCTGAAACCTGCTCATCCGGACAATTCTAATGCCCCCGATATTCATGCTGTTTTTCTTCTGAGGGCGTAAACGCCTTAAGCCCAATATCTAGGCCTCGTACCCCAGATACTTATGCCGACTTTGCTCTCTTTAAGTTTTGATTTTTGGACGGAACGATTTCGTTTTACGTCACTGTTTTACTTGGTTCTTCTTTCCTTCTTTTTCTGTCACCCGTATGGGTCCGGGAATAGAATAGCCCCATGGTACGACCTACCTCTCGTAAGAGGCGACTACGGCGGTCCAACACATACACACACGAACACTTTATACACGCATAACACATACATACACACTTCTTACACATCCACACCAACACACACACACACACACGCACGCACACACCTACTCATACATAACTACACTGGGATTTTGTTTTATTTTCTTTTGTACGATTTTATTTTTTTTTTGGGTTTTATACTTGGTGTTGGTGTTATTCTTTTTGATTTTTTCTTTATTTTCTTGTTCCTTTTGTTCCACTTTCCTTTCCCTATCCTTTTGCTGGTCTTCATTGCTGTCGGTCCCTGGTCCGATTGTATTTCATCCATCCGCTCCTGTGGTGGGTGTTTTCTAGTCCGTCTTTCGTTCTTCAGAACAACGTCTTAGTCGACTTTAGAACTAGTTAGCCTCTCTTTTCTTCGGTTCTTCGGTTTTGGCTACCACAGTGTGCAGTACACCGTTTCCGTTTACCAGCATTGCTCCTGTCTTCCTATCGTTCTCCCTTGTTGTTCCTTTACATCCTTGAGGCTTGACCTTTGGGTCATGTTTTAGCTAGTACTGTTGGTTTCTTCCTCGTTCCTTTTCTTCTCTGGAGGTTGATAACCTTCCGGTTTCTTTACTAGAAATATCCGTCCTCCGACGACTTTTATTTCAGTGTCCATCTTAGTCCTCGTTGCTTGTTTTCCTTCCTTCCTTCCTTTTTTTTCTTCTTTTTTTTCTATTATTGGTCATTCGAACCAGACGAGAGTTCTTCTTGTTTTATTTTTGGGGTGTTCCTTTTTTCTTTTTCGGTTTTTTTGGTTTTGTTTTCGTAACGAATTTTCTTTTAGTTTTGAAGCGATTTCTTTTTCGTTTTGTTTGGGCTTTTTCTCTTTGTTGTTTTTGTCCTGTCCACTTCCATTACTTTTGTTTTCCTGCCCCGATCTGTTAATTTTGCTGGGGGGATTTGTTACGTTTTAATTTTGCTTTAAAATTTCCCTTGTTAATACATTAGTCCACTACAATAATAAATACGCTTTCTACAATTTTCATTTTGAACTCATTTATTTGGAAACGACAAGTTTATGCTACAAGTAAATAGTTATATCCTGTTTTTAGGTACCCGCCATCTTGGTATACCTTACGATCGACGTATTGTGGTTTTCTCTATTGTTCCAAGGTAACGACTTGTTGAAATAAGGTTGCGCACTATCCGATATAAACCCGGGTTTTTCGGTTTTACCGCGCTTCGCTAAGCTAAGAATTGGCAGTTCGAATTGGTGTTGTTTGTACCATTGTTGAGTTTGATTCTGCAGCTTGTGCGTCGAAGTGTTTTTTACATTTTATTCGTCACTGTATTTCAAAAAGCGATGCACGTTTTTCTGTTCAACAATTAGGAAGTGTCTTGCGTGTATTCGGTGAGTTTTCTCCGCGCGTACCCATTCTAATCAAATACTCTTTTTAGTTTTTATTTGCTGGAGGCCACATAGGTTCTTGCTTTATGTAGAAAAACTACTTTTGTCCGTAGACTACTACTGCTGCAATTATGGCGTTGCTATGCTGACTCAATCCCGACGGCTTGCGAGCTAAGTATCAGGACACCTACAGGTATGCAACTCGTCTTCTTCTTTGTGTGTCAATGACATATTCCGTATCAACGGTTGGTGTAGTTACATGACAAGAAACGTCACATTGTAGAACTATTTTTCGTTGCTGCGATTCGATATTAGCGCTCTACAGGTGCGATGTACTATTTTTAAACATGCTTGTCAAACGAACGCACACGTTTATTCGCTTTACGAACTAGTTTATTTTACAAAAATTAGGTAAAATTAAAAAAAAAAGTTCGACAATAGCTCTCACTGTTTTTATTTGATACTGATTAATTTTATTTTGTGTAAATACGGCGCACTTCGTATTTAAATTCCTAAATGGTCCGTATAATATAATTGTTGACTGTAAAATATTAGTGCTTAATTTATTTTCATTTTGCTTGTTTGTACAGAATCCTTTATTTATTTTTGTGTTAGTAGATAATCGTAGCGATGTACTTTATTTGTTTTTGTTTTCTTGGTATGTAGGCGAATCCCCCACTCTCCGCGTCTGGTAGTTAGCCTGGTATCTACTTTTGTTCCGGCTACGTCTAGGTACGTAGCAAACTCTTTGTATTTGAGTGCCAACACAACTGGATGATGCTTATCTGGAAGATAGGTGCTCCGAGAAGCAGCTTTAACGGTTTCCACTGCAGTTAGAGGTTGATAGAGCTTGCTTACAACCCCTACATAATCAAACTTGACTATCGCAATAAATGACAACAAATAAAATTCTTAAGATCTGCTCCACACTTTGTCAAACATGCAAATAACTACACATTGTACTCAAAATTAATGGATACAAAAGAGCATGTAACACTTATAAAATGGAAAGCAAAAATTCAATAGTCACAGGTGTGTTTATTATCCGCTGTAACGCTCCGACCACCTTCTAGTACAATAAATGGTTGTAAGTAGATGAATTATTTCAACTTCAGGTTGAATGATAGCCGTCAACACATACCAATTCCTCAATTAACGGTATTTTTAAGCCTCGCGTTATTACTCACGTTCAAACGCCTGTTTACTAACAGTTTCGGGGTTTTATATAGCGTAACTTTAACACGCGATTTACAACCTTATCCTCACGGCGATGATTGCGTGTCGTATTCAAAACCCTGCTCTGATCTTGAATAACTAAAGATTATTGATCGACATTATAATGCAAGTAAGGGCCACTATGCTTGCGGCCACGTCCCCAATGCTCCACCCGAAGGTACTACATTGGGTGTCAACGCGAAAAGTAAACGTGCTCCAAATTTAATCTAACTTCAGGTTAATCACTACTGAATAAAAATCTAACAAACTGAAACTAAAAATAGGGTTTAAAGAATGGTATCCCTAGCGTTGATTCTGGGGTTAGCCCGATCCTCAAGACACACACACAAATGAATGGGGAGGGATCCGTAATACCGGATAACAGCTGCCAGCTCTGTTTACCGGTGCGACCTGAAGGGTCGTCTTAAAACTAACCAAATCTACCTGGCTAATATTAAAAATGGATTCAAATTTTCTAAGCATTCGCCAAATGTTTAATAATGAATCCAGCTATTTTGCTTGTTCTGTATATTTACAAATTCGTTCTCCCAAGTCTAAGTATTTATTCAAATTTCATTCTAAATTTGTCCCTAGCGTTCCCTATCATTCCCTAACTGTCATATTATAAGTACAATCTTCTTTCCTATATTTACTGCCACCAAAAATTGGCGGCAAAACGTCTAGCAAATAAAATCAAGCCACAGAACAAAAATACAGGCAAAAATATAAATATAAATATAATGTAAGTATATAAATAAACATAAAATAAATATATAAATAAATTAATAAATATCTAAATAAGCAAAAGCATGCAACAGTGCATAAATTAGCAAAAGCATCGCCCAAATTATCAGTTGCACTCGCATAAGCATTATGATGGCTAGCGCCATTACACACAAAAACATGCTCGTTAAATTATTTCAAAATCTCCTTATTAATACAGGTCAATGCTTATGCGAGTACAGCAGCCACAATTTAATCCTACCTCGTATATAAATTTCCCAAACATACGAAGATCTGGTCGTCTTCTTACGTCTATTGGTATCTTAATGCTAAAGGGAGATGATGCACTGTTAAAGTTCTGGTGGGTATGCACTAAACGTTCTAGGAGGGGATCACAATCATTATCACTTTTAAATCTTAGGGGGATGCGCGGTTTCACTCTATTTTATTTTCTTTATTTATTTGCTAATTTAAGTTACTTAGGGTTTACTGATTTATTTTGTTTTATTTATTGTTTTAATTTATTCCCGATTCCGATTTTTCTGCGCGTATAAGGTTGGACAGTGATTGTTTTAGTGGTGTGGGGTTTGTCGTGCATATTAGATTTTGATTATTGATTTTTGCTTTTGTTTTTGCTTTTCATTTTTTTTATTTTGTTTTTTTTTTAAATTTTATACAGGCTTTGGTTATATCATGCTCATGCCCGTTTTTCATGCCAAGTCAAAAACAACCCCTACGATTTACGCGCAGTTATCACCGTTTAATCTTGCGACCCTTCCCGAAAATTCTTTGAAGAGTGTCCAGAACGCCTTCTGGTTAGCCACTTCCCTGACTTCCTCTAGGCTCTTTGGCCAGGCTAGTCCTGCGATAGCTAATTTCATATCAGCTAACCCTCGAGTGGGCAGTCGAGGAGACGTGCTCTGAGCTTTCTGCGCCCTCACAGCATTCGCGGCAATCGTTGTTGGTTAAACCGAACCTTTGTAAATACGCTTTCAGGACGCCGTTCCCTGTTATCAGTTGCACCATTTTACGATCGAGTTTCACTTCGATTTTACCTCTAACTTCTATGCTCGGTATGAATTTGTGGGTCAACCTGCCAGTGGCAGCGTTGTTCCACCTCTCTTCCCATTGTCGGATTGACTTTTCGTGCAGCTTTCTTTTAATTATAGACCTAGGTATCGACAAATGTGATATCAGAAAATCACCCATCACGGCCTCTTTAGCTAATTCATTAGCCCTATCGTTTCCTACGTTGCCATCGTGCGACTTAACCCAACAGAACTTTAAACGTCGAAACTCGAGCACCGTATGCTCTATCTTCAAAACGTCCACTTGGAGGTCTGTCGAGGGGTTCATGTTTGTTAAAGCCGTCAGCGCCGATTTACTATCACTGATTATATAATACTCGTCTCTGCGCGTATGATTTATTACGTAATCGATAGCCTCTCGTATGGCTACCAATTCACATTGGAAGATAGTGCTCCAGTTCGCGAGTTTGGTTTGAAACCGAAACACCTCCCTTTCCTGTTTATACACGACAAACGCCGCGCCTGCTTGTCTGTCATGCATACGTGAACCGTCCGTGTAAATTCTGATACCCGTCGCGTCCCCATCACCTTCGACAAACTCGATTCCTCTAATATCGGCCGGGTGCCTCCACTCTGATACAACGATCTTTATTTCTTTCTTTATTAATTTCCTCTTTCTAATTTTCCTAACGACATATTCGATAGGGAGAGTCATACTGTTCACCAGGACCGCCTCCGTGGAGGTGGTCCTGTATGCCCTGGCCGCCTTCACCGCGGTTATGCGTTGTACACTCGTCAATTGACGCATCTCCCGGAATTTACAACCTTTCGCACATACAGAAGTTGCGTACAGCATTGCCGAGTCAATTGCTCCGGCATAAATCATCGTCAGCGATTCGCCCCTGAAACCCCAGTTTATTTTCGCCGCCGTCTTCATTTTGTTTCATTTTTCGTTGCCTTTGCTTTTAACGCTCTGCACGTGAGCTTTCCAATTTAACTTATCGTCAATCTTTACCCCGAGGTATGTAATTGCTTCCTTAAACGGCTTTTAGGGTTTCCGCTTGCACCTTATCTATATCTGGTGCCTTATTATTTTTCAGACCCTTTAATGCTAATTCGAACTCATCTCTAAGTATACGATATCCTAAGTCATCCTTTTCAACGTCTGATTCTTGTTCTAATGCTGTTAGTTCCTCTCTTGCATATAAATTCCCTATATATTCTTGCCATCTAACCATTTTCTCTAGATTTTCTATAATGACGATTCCTCCCGTGGCCCTCATATTTTTGCTATACGGTTTTATATCCCTAAAATTCATTCTAATTAGTTTGTATGCTTCATCTATTTTTCTATTTCCATCATAGTTTGTACCTCTTTGCACTTTACATCAATCCATTGTTCTTTAGTTTTCCTGCATTTGCAAATAATTTCCCATTTTATGGATTTGTATCTCTCTTTGCCTGCTTCGTCTTAAATTTCTTGGATACGTAGTAAGTACTAATTCTCTTCGCAATGACCCTGAAAAAATTTCGGCAATGGTTAGCTATCCACGTCCGAAAACCACTACTGACATTAAACGTTTCGTAGAAATGTGTAGCTGGTATAGACGCTTCATATACTCATTTTCTTCTCTAATGTCGCCAATAAATGACTTGTTAAAAGATAAAAAGAAAAAACAGCAAATGGAATGGACTTAAGAAGCTGAAGTTTCCTTTTTAAAAATAAAACAAATACTAATTTCAAAACCTATCTTATGTCAGCCTGATTTCAGCCAACTTTTTACAATAGAAGCCGATGCTTCCAACACTGGTTTGGGTGGTGTTTTTGATGGTACCGATCGAATTATATCTTATGCTAATAGATCACTTTCCCGCTCAGAAAGAAACTATTCTGTTATCAAACGCGAACGCCTAGCAGTAATTTTTGCCATAGAGCGTTTTCGTCCATGGATCGAAGGAACAAAATTTCGTGTGATCACAGATCATCATAGCCTTCTGTGGCTAAACAATATTCAAAATCCATCCGGAAAACTTGCTCGTTGGGCAACACTTCTTCGACAACACACTTTCGATCTCGTTCACAGAAAGGGAAAATTACACATTATTCCTGATTCTCTCAGTCATATAACACATGAAAATATATCTAATTTAAATATTTTGGAAATAGATTTAAATAATGTCGATAATTTCCATAGTTTATTAAAAGACAAGATCATTAAGTCTTCAAATAGTTATCCTCAGTGGAAAGTTGAAAATAACTTAGTTTATAAATTTGAACCTGTTAACTTACCGTTTTCTTCAAATATTTTTGAGTGGAAACTTTTAGTACTAACTAAACAAAGAAAAACATAATTAGCGATTGTCATGATCTGCTTACCGCTGGTCATTTTGGTCCAGAGTAAAGGAGACATACTACTGACCAAAAATGAAATTCGATATTATGCGATATTGCAGAAACTGTCTTATCTGTGGAGCACAAAAAGCTTCTAATTTACCACCATTAGGAATATTTGGAAAGGGAAAATGTGCGTTTCCCCTTCCATACTTTAGCTCTCGATCTTATTGGACCTCTTCCTCGTTCCAAACAAGGTCACTAATGGCTACTAGTCATAGGTGACTGGTTTTTTAAATTTACCTTACTACACCCACTATGTAGTGCTCAGCCGCATACCATAAAAAAATATCTAGAAAACAATGTTTTCCTAACTTACGGAGTACCTCGCTTTATAATTTGTGATAACGGCAGTCACTTGACTGGTCATATCTTTAAAAATGTATGTTCCAAATATGATAAAGAATAAATTTGGTTTAACGCAGTGTATTCACCGCAGTGTAACTTTGTAGAAAGGATAAATAAAACTGTAGGCACTGTCATCAGGTCATACATTAGTACACACAATAAGTGGGATGAAAATTTGTCTAAAATACAATACGGAATAAATTCCGCAAAACATGAAATAACTGGTTTCACACCAAATTTTCTTGTCTTTAGCCGTCATGTAACTATCTGTGGTAAATTTTATAGTTGGTCTTAAAAACCCTCAGAAGATAGAGAGGCATATGCCGTTGACCATCAAGGTCTTTTGCACTTTTTAAAGAAATCCGTAATAAACTTCATTTAGCATACAAAAGTATGGCTAACAGATACAATATCCGTCGCAGAGAAATTTCGTTTAAAGTCAGCAATACTGCCTGGAGAACAAACAAAATATTATCTAGTGCAGCAGATGAATTTTCCTCCAAGCTTGCACCAAAAGTATATCTTATGCACTGTTAATAAAAAACTGACAAATCTTGTATATTACTTCACTAATACTGATGGGTCAAAAACGAATAATTGGCACATCAAGGACCTTAAACCTTATACTGGTACTGACATAAATTAATTTTCGTTGTATAATAAAAACCCCTCCCCCATGTCTTTGTGTATTAATTCTTTTTTGTTATCTGATTCTATAAACAATAGCTTTATTTTTTCTTTAAATTTTCTTCTTTCTAATTTTTTTTTAAACATGTCACCAATGAGTGGATAGTCCTTACCGATTATGACTTCCCAGATTTTTTACCCTACCGATTATATATCCCTTTGGGACGTTTGATACGCGTTAACTATCACACCACTTATTGTTGTTTTTTTTCAATTTTCTTCATGATGAAATTTCTTTTTCAGCTAACACATTTAATTTTTTAATTCTCCCTCTCTTTTCATTTATTTTTTACCGTATTCCCTTACTACAAAAAAAACTATTTCCTAATGTCATATTCTTTTTCTCTTTGGCCCGGGGCAGTGTAACATGTCAATTCACTGTTCCCTTGCCATGTTACATTATGGTCCAATTTACTTCAATATAAAAGCATTATTCGCCTTAATTTTATACTAATACCGTTTACAATCACAAGTTAGTTTTGATTTGTGTAACATTGCCCTTTAGTATTATTAAATAATACACTATATACATCTATCTTTGGTCTTAATTTAATATTCTTTCTTTTGTATAAATAATATAAATATTTAAGATTAGATGTAATTTTCCTATTGGTTAACCTTTGAATAATGTCTATAAATACACAGCTGGTGTATGTATGAATCTGTTATTGAGGATAGTTTTCTTGTTTTTCCTTCTTTCAAAATGTGTGGTTTTTTTGAGCACATGTAGTCTTCCGATAAAGATGTCCTTTCTAAGGCCATGACGTTGTACCTGGTATGTAAACGGTGTTTTTGCTTTTATTCTTCCTAACGTACATAAATATCGTTTTAGAATATAAGCAAAATGCTTATTAAGAAAGCCTACCTAAATAAGCCGTTCAAAATATTAATCAATGGTAAGCTGTTTATAGATAAATTTTTAGACTGTTCCGCGCGGCGTATTGTAATATTTCGCGTTTGTAACACGTTTATTTTCTAGAGTCTTCTGGATGGCATATCCTCTGATGGCATATCCTTGGATGGCATCCCCTGATGGCATATCCTCTGATGGCATTATTTTTCTTTGGTGAAGTATCTAATTACCTGTGCTAAGCTATCTAAGCCTATGCATTAATTTTATTACCTACAAATATTATCTTTTATCGTACAAGAATGTTATGTTGACATTTTATCTACCTTTTAAAATAAATTAGATGTCCGTTGATGAAACATGTGGCTGTGGTACAAACAAGGATTGGCTCCTACAAATTAGAAGTTTGAGGTTAACAACCAAAATAATTAACGATGGTGTTCGTCTCAACAAACCGTAAGAAGATCCTATAGTTCTGAACAAGCCGTAAGCTCAAAGCTTAAGTATATGTTTTTTTATATATTTTGAATACAGGTACGAGTTTATCTTATTTACTTTGTCATGGAACAATGTGCATGTGTTCAGCGTCGGACTGGCCATACAGTCGAGGTGGCATTTGCCAGCCCGGTCCCAGCCTGCGCGGGCCCCCCACAGGCCTGGGTTGCGGAGCATGCGGCAACCGTAGCACAGGGGGCCCGCGCAGCGTGGCCCCTGTGCTACGGTTGCCCGCGTGCATGTCTCGGAAACTATGCGTCGTACAAATAAATTGTACAGTCATAATTTGTAGAAAATTGCTTTGCCTACAAATATGTTAATATAACTTTTTGCCCTAAACTAAAGATTAAAGAAGTTAAAAGCAAAAAATAAAAAAACCCTTTTTGCTTATGTATAACTTCTCTAATTTTTAATTTAGGACAAAAAGTTATGTAAACATATTTGTAGGCAAAACAATTTGCTACAAATTATGACACAACGAATTTTTTGTAAGACGCATAAAAAAGTGTTTTCACCCCTTTTTTCAAGATGGCGGTTGGGGTGACAAGGGTGGCGACCCCAAAAACTTGAGGTTAAGCTTCTATTGACCCCCCACACATGTCCCAAAAATAAAATTGCGTCGTCTAATAAATGCAATACTCGGAAAATTGCCGGAAAATGATGGGAGTTTTATTTTGCTTTTTTTTATGTATTACAGTGGTTATTATTATTATTAATAATAATAGTGTTTATTCCGCCGTTTATTAAATAAACTAAAGCAAGAAACCCTACAGGAATCTGTCATGATTTCGAAGGACTGGGACTTCTTTGCTGAGGTAAGGTCGCGGAAAAAACGCGTAAAATTCGCAATTTACGCGGTTTTCTGGATCTAGCTAACACGGCACCAAGCATACACGGCTGATTCCTGGAAGAAACGTTCTTCACGTCAGATCCGTGGCTATTATTTTTTTTAATTACGGAAGAAAACTAAAATTATGTGGCAAAAGAGGGCTGAAAAATAAAACATTTTGTCGATGAGGCACCTTCATAAATATAATAGGAAGTGAAAAAAAATTGTTTTAATTTGTCTCGCCACGGATCTGACTATGCAAACCACGGATCTGCTGAGGTAAGGTCGCGGAAAAAGCGCGTAAAATTCGCAATTTACGCGGTTTTCTGGATCTAGTTAACACGGCACCAAGCATGCTGGGGCGATAGGGGTTAAAAACTCGATGCATTCGGAACTGCAACATTTATAAATAACAATTAAGAAACGTAACGTATTTATTTACTCTCATCTCATAATTCTGAGAAACGGAACGCATTAAGCAAGTAAAGAATTTTGTGGTTGGGGAATCCCCGACGTGCGTTCGCTGCTCTTTGAATCGCATTTCATTGTTTAGTCGGGTTTGTATCGCCGGTACTCTAGTTCAATTACGTTGTTTTTAAATATTATACTGACTTTCTTTACATCGAGAAACAATGGAAAAGGTTAGTTGCATTATATTATTTTTATTGCTTTCTGAAAAAAAGTTACTTTAGTGCTTTTGTAATTTAATATTATATACCTAAGTATTACTCAAATTGATATACTTAACGGTTTCAGTCACGTTCAGCGGCATATAAACCTAAATCTGGTTCGGAGAAACGGAAAAATAAAAGAAAGATAGAATTACAAACAGCGGCTTCGAATCCAAAGAAATCCAGGCTTTCTTTCACGTCTACATCTCAAGAGCTTGAAGATCCTCAAAATCGGAGCGAATCGCAACCAGGTTAATAGATTTAATTTAATACAGTTTTTTTTCTAATTTAACAAATCTTTACATATTTGTTTGCCAGTTTTACCTGTAGTTTCACTTTTAATTCCTTCTTTATAATCTAAAATTTGTCAAAATTATCTGTTTGAAGCCAAAATTACGTCTTTTATATATCGACTTTGATGTATAAATTTTAAGCTACAGATAGGTACGGAATATTTTAGAGAATGCTACATTTTAGAAATCTTATATTATTATAAACAAAAGTCTTGGCTGATTAACTCATTAGTGTCCAGACCATACCCTTGAACGTAGATAGCTCAATTTTGTAATAAAATGAAAACCCTTTACTCATATTGTAGACGAAAACGGATTTTTATTAAATTTCTGAAACCCTCAACCGATTTCAATGATATTTTGTGAATGTGTATAGCTATCAAATATTTATACAATATTTTATTTATTTTTATAGGATCCTCATCATCATCATCAGTATTTGAGTTAGACGAAAAATTGGATTCAGTTTCGTATGCAAGTAATTCAGAACAGAGCATAGCAGCGGCGACTCTACCCATACTAATCACGCAAGACACAGCCCCACAAGAAACAAATGCATGCTTTTCTAATCCTAAAGACACAATTACTTCAATTACTTCTAGCGACACTGGATCTAGTGCAAATATTGATAACGTTGCGTTAAAGCCACTTACATTAACAGTCGATGATTGCAGTGAAATTCAAAAACTTTCTGAATTTGCTGCGCCAAGAAAAAATGCTACGACTGCTGAGAAATTAAGTTTCTTATCTGTTCACCCTATCCAACCTTCGGGTGATAAAAACAGTTTGCCTTTCGATGCAAATCGAGTTTACTACCTAAAGTTACCAACAGGAACTTTAATTCGACGAGAATCCGTCTCTTATTCTCTTGAATTAAATAAGCTATTTTGTACTGCCTGCATGTGTTTTGCGTCTGACGCCACAAAAGAAAAAGGAGGAGGAAGAAATCCATTTATTGATGGCGTTACTCCATCCAAAAAACATATTTATGAGCAACTTGTCAAACACGAGGAAAGCCACAGTCATCAGGTAGCCGTAGTCGCCTTGCTTACAGCAAAAAAAAGGAAATGTGGAACATCATCTCACGCGAAAGAATATGCAAGAGATTTCCAATAGGCGTCTGGTCCTGAAAAGAATAATTGATATAATACTATTTATATCTAAACAAGGCATTGCTTATCGTGGTAAAAGTGAGGCGTTGTACTCGTTAGCGGATATCGCAGACGACAACCAGAATCACGGAAACTTTTTAAATTTAGTTGTCCTATTGTCGAAGTATGATCCAGTTCTTAAGGCCCACATGTCCGAGGCAATTACTGAAAGTAAAAAAAGAAAAGACTCAGGAAAAGGTAAGGGTCGAGGTAGGCTTGTTACCTTTTTATCAAAAACCACTATAAATAAATTAATAAATATATATGCACGTCAAGTTAAACAAGAAATCGTTAAAGAAATCCAGGCGGCGAAATCTTTTAGCCTTAATGTGGATTCTTGCCAGGATGTTGGCGTTGTTGACCAGGCTGCAAATTGCGTGCGCTATGTTAAGAGTGGGATCCCACAAGAACGGATGCTCAGCATGGTCTCTGTCCGGAAATCAACAGGAGAAGATTACAGAGCTCTTGTAAGCAATGAACTAGCCCAGTTAGGCTTAAATTTGCAAGATCTTATTAGCGTGTCATTTGATGGTGCCGGAAATATGGCAGGAAGGTATAATGGTCTTTAAGCAAAACTGAAGGAAGAAGTGCCAAAATTAATTTTCACACATTGTTATGCACATGTTTTAAACTTAGTGCTGGGAGGCGCTACGTCAAGCTGTACTGAAGCCAAGAATTTGTTTGGGCTCTTGGAGTCTACCAGTGTATTTATTCATGAATCATTTAAGCGCACATCTCTTTGGGTGGAGAAAATTTCAGAATTAACAGCTGAACAAGACAAATTGAGACGATTACAGAATATCGGAAAAACAAGATGGTGGGCTAAAGATAAAGCCTTGACCACTGTTATGGAGAAAACTCGATATGTGGCGTTGATAAAACTTTAAGTGCCATATCATCGAGCACGGAGTTCGAGCCAAAGGTTTCGTTCCAAGCAAAGGCTTTGATGGATTCTTTTTGAAATTCGAAACAATCCTGACAGCCTTCACGTTCAAGAAAATGTTTGACCTATCAACCCCAGTAAGCCAATATCTCCAAACCCTACATTGGATTATCTTAAAGCTTAGGATTCATCAAATGTTTAGATATGGATTTACGAAGATATTTAGATACTTTTGATGATGTTTTCAAAGCTGCAAGTTTATTTGCATCCGATGTTCAAGACTTGATGCACGCTGAAAACATTGATTTCGACATACAAACCACGTTACCGTTACGAAGAATTTCTAAAAAACCGAAGAAACATGGCCAGTTATGTGAAGATGAAGTAACATTATTGGCTACAGACCCAAAGAGATTTTATTCTATTTCTGTCTACAAAGTCATTATTAATACAGCTTTAGTTAAAATAAACGAGAAATTCATCTGCAACGAAGATTTAATGAAAGATGCCGCTTGTTTGGACCCAAAAAACTTCAATGGAATCAAAGAAAATGGGATTCCTAATGACGCACTGAAGTCTATCGCATCAATTGCAAATATTGATCGAGAGTTGCTGTCAAAAGAACTGGAATCTTTTGCAAATAATTTTAAGGAACTGTCTAAAACTCTTTGGGATGAGCACATTTCTTCTAGGCAGCATAAGCAAGATTCAGATTCACAAAGCGACGAAGAAAACGACGAAGATGTTTTAGACTTAGACCAGGCAGCAAAGGACGCCATGTGTTTTTCCGGAAGTGGTTTGGACGTCTGTCAAAGTTGCATACCATGTGCATGTAAACTTTTATCACAGTATAACATTCATATCAGCACGTACACCACCTTATATGTTGCATATTGTGTAATTCTCACAATTTCATTCACGTAAGTGACTTGTGAGAGACGATTTTCAGCATTAAAGCGCATTAAAACGAGACATCGTTCTCTACTGGGGCAAGTACTGTTAGATTCGTTAATTATATTAAATACAGAATCGGATCTAATCAAGGATGACGAAAACAGCAGCTTTTACGATCGAGTCATTAACTGCTTAGCTGAAAGTTCTCCTCTTTTAAAAAAAATGTTGATTGGCTAGCTTTATATTATTATTTGTTATTAGTAATTACCTACTTATTATTTTACTTTATTTTAGTATTGTAATAAATTTTTTATAGTTTGTTTATCTCAATTTGTGTATCTCAGTATTTTTCGATAGTATCCCATCACCATGATCTAGTCTCGGGCCTCGGGATTGCGATCAGCCACCGGGCCCTTCCGGCCCAGTCCGACCCTGCATGTGTTACATTTTAAATCTCAGTTTTCTGATAAATAATGCATGTATAATATAGTCATAATTTTATTTATCGATTACCTTAACTAATTTCATATTATCTTTGCTTTCCTATATAACCTATTGAGTTGTAAACAGAAAAGCTTTCATAAAACCTTTTTGTGCGTATTGAGGTTATATTCAATTTAAATGTTTAATTAAAATTCTCTTAACTAATGTTAAATACAAAAAAGAGTATTTATGATTTCCTTTTATTTCGAATGTTAATTTGAAATTGTGTCTAATTACAATAATAAATTTAGATTTTTTAATATCTTATCTGGTAGAGTTTGAGACAAATTTTAAAATTATGAGAGTGTAGATAAATGAACTACATGCACTTAGTGATTTTATTGTATGAAACTTTGGTTGTTAGAAAATAACTGTATATATTTAATTTTTTATTAATGTTATTAACTAAACGGCAATATATAAGTTGTATTAAGGTATTTTCCTTAGTCATGTTCTAAATTGCGTCCCTATAACTTGTCTGGGTAAAATTTAACTTAGTTCTCTAAACCCCTGAGATATAGTCTTAAGCAATCTACCGCAGCCACAAACGGTCGACGCAAGTCCCGCCAGAGTTTTATTTAGAATCTGTTGTACACCCATTCCTACCTGAAAAAGAAGGGTGCAGCTTTTACAGTCTTTTACTTGATTCCTAAACCGTGATCGAACAAGTATGCAAGCTATTTGATATCTCCCTGTTTCATGGCATCTTCGACGTGTATCGTTTTCTAGCATGAAATGTAAAAACTGTCTTAATGGTGTTTTATGTGTTTTTAAAGTTTTGATTAAATATAAGCTTAAGACTGGGGAATATCATTGTGTAGACACACATTTTACGATAGATGGCAGCTCTTCCATAAAAACTATTAAACACGAATTTACAGTCAGTCAGTGGAGTTTAGTTGCACTATTATAAACCAGTATTTAATTACCTTGTCATCAACGAGTTTACGTTATCTTTTGAGACATGATAGAATTCGCAGATACGCCCACTTAGAGCTTCCTTCGAGAGGTCTGCGTTTATCTACATAAAACAGCGTCACTAGCATTCCGCTTTATTATTTGGTTTGAGTGTACATTTTATTTACAAGAACATGCTTTTTTACTTTAGTGATTGTTGTTTCATTATAATTGGTATCTATATTATTTTAAAATACACGGTGTCAATTGAAATACCAATTGTTTGGAATTACTCCATTATGAAAAAGTAAACAGTAGGTTTTAGTTTTTATTACTACTAATTGAACAAAGATATATATTGTCGCTAAAACAGTCGTTTCTCTGATTTATAAAAATTAGGATCAACCAAATTGCATGAAATATCACTAACTGCATATTTAAGCCTAAACTAAATCGGCGTGACTCAGCTTTTCTTGACAAAAAATTGATTCTGTTAACATAACAGTTGTGTGGATGTAAATGCAACATATTTCTTGTTGAACGAACAAGGAGAATTTATTGTTTTGTTGCTTAATGACTAATTCACTCATTTCAATGCAATAAACATTGAACATACTTTGTTTACGTATTTGGTGTGTAACTTTAGCAAGGCAAGCAAAAAGACCTTACAGTATTGACTAATTTTTCCAAACAAATTTGATTTTTACTTGAACGAAATAGAAAATTAACTGCTGCAATAAAACTACAGATTTACGCTATTTGTAGATAGTATCAATTTATTTTTAAGAGTAGTAATACAATCAAACGTAAATTCTAAATATTTCAATTGATTACGCACGTATGTATTGATGTTAAATAATTGAAAATCGAAATAATACCCATACCGGTCCTATAGCTCAAATCTTACAGACAATTGCAATAGTGAAATTAGTGAGTATTATTGTTTTCGAAATGGGTAAAGGCAATTATAAACCAAGAACGCGTGCAACTAAAAGAAGTAGAACCAAGCGAACCAAAAATATTCAAGTAACAAAAGCAATAAAATCTGAACTAAAACTATCGAATTGCATATAAGTAGGAAGTATGCTAAAATAATGAAATATTCAGTGTCTCGATTTGATGCGTCAATAATTCAAAGAGCGGTACTACATGTGTGTAAAGTCAGCACCCTTTTTAAAAATTATGTTTTTGAAAATTCTTCCAGGTTGTTCTACCCTTGTACCACATTGTTCCACTTCGATTTACAAAAAGTTAGCCAATAGAATAAAAGAGGAAGATGAAGGGTATGTTTTACTCTTTTCGATATAGTCCAAAATCGATTTTGGGATATCCGGTAGTGATGCGAAGTTCGTACTTTATAATTTATATAGGTACTACATTCGGTTTGTTGGCGAAAAAGGGTTCCAACAAACAAGTGTTTTCCGTTTTTCAAGAATCGTTTTTAGGCGGAGTTGTCGTTTTGGAGCAATGTTTGGAACAAGTAGAACACTGTTCAACGGGTATCAAATCTTTGATTTGTGAAAAAAGGGTGCTAGTATTAAAATGGATTTTTCGGCTTATTCGAGAAATCGTTTGGAATAAAATAATATTGATTAGGAACAAAGTAGCACAACGTTAGAACAATCTGGAACAACTTTCAAAATCATAATTTTTAACAGGGTGCTATGTTCACACACATCGATTCTACGCTACATGGGGGGGGGGATATTTTTGAACACTTTTGGATGCTCTTTCTATCCTAATGTATAAAAATGTTAAAAAAAGTTTTGAATTATGTTTAGGAGGCAAGGTTAGTTTTCGCTTTTTGCATTGGAGATCTGCGCAAAATTTAGAACGCGAAGACAAAAGAACACAAATAAGTATGCAAAAATTTGAAAGTGTAAAGGACTTTATGGTATTAATTTTTTTTGTGTAGAATCGCTCTTCCTAATATCGACGCTTTATTTCCGGACACCCTGTTAGGTTAGTCATGCAATGTATTTTAAGAAAGTTGTAGGACTAACGGTACGTTAGCTTCCCGTCAGTCACCGGCTGGTGTTGATTTGATTGACGTGGAATCAGTTTGGAATGAGAGCAACATAAGTATTCCAAATAGCTCTTATAATCCTTCAAACCCACGGGGAACAGACGCCGAACTTAATGAGTATGTGAAAATCCCTAGTATTAATTCCATTTCATAATATTCTATATACAATTATGGTGGAGGAACTTACAATTGAAAAGGAGCCTCTACAGTATAAAGTTGAAGACAACAGGATTGTGGACATCACTTATCTCTTGCAGAGGACACTGTTTCTTGCAGAGACTCATGCGCGTGTATGCTCTGCAAGTAACTTGTTTCTTGAGAAAGAAATAGAAATGGCTGTAATTAATTAACTGTGAATAAATGAGCTGGCGCGTCATATCATTTGAGTGGACTGTATTACGAAAGATAACAAAACGCGAGCTTTAGATACGAATATTTGTATGCATGTACAAGACAAACAATAATGTTACATAAAGTAACTCACCAATATAGTTCATAGTGTGTTGTCCTCTTCATTGTTGCAATGACCCCGGGGGAGTCGGTTAAACACACTGGTTACAAGGCACTATTGTTCATTGTCTGTATAGGTTGCCAGGTAACTCGACACAACCGTTCCGGTGCTAGGTCGGAAGAAGAGTCGCCGACAAACTTGACAAAACTACTTTCACACGCATTACACTATAAGAGGCGCAAGCGCACTGCACAGTTTTGTTCCACAATATAATTTTGAAGTTTAATTATTAGGAAACAATGACCTTAGTAGTATTCTGTTTTTAAAATGCAATACGTGCGACAAAACATATTTATGTTCCACGGAAACTGTAAAAAATGCACATTTAAATCATGCAGCAGTATGGGGAACTTTACCCACTTTACCCACGTGGAAGAATTTTTATCAATTTTGAATATACCCTGTATGAGTAACAATCATTTTTATTCAATTCAAGAAACTTTGCGCCTGGTAAAATATACATTCATAATTTACAAAGCAAAACTATTACAAATATCTCCAAGATTTGCAGCGATAGTAGTATACTTTCAATGGAACGAGCTGGTGAGGAAGAAAAACACATTGCATTGGAAAATGGTGACATAGATGACGACGGAATTCCTTGGATAACTGTTTATCTACATGCCGGATGGACCAAAAGAAGCTATGGCCACAATTATGATCCTGTTTCTGGATTGGTATTCGCTATGATAGTTAGTGGCATTAGTATATAATGTAATTTTTATCTAAATTTTAGGCAGTTATTGTCGGGCAGAAAACAAAAGCATATGACTTGGGCATCGAAAAAAAAAGGTTTTAAAGATGGAGTTAAATATAGATGGGCAAAAATTAGAGGTTTGGGTCTTTAAAAGGTGTAACTTTGTAAGGGGTGGTCCTATTTAAAATCTATTTACAGATTTGGGCTCCCTAGAAAATCTAATATTAGTTGATACCAAACAAGATATATTTATCTTCGGATAATAAATACAATATACCGCTTGTTAGCAAAAAAGTTGTAGGGAAATTCAGAATGATGGTTTAGGTCATTGTCTACTACACGAAGATGACAATTTAACATGCGCTCGACACAATGTTGTTTTTTATTCGAAATGAATTTTATCGCTAGATTAAATGCTTGTATTAAAGTATATGTATTTCTTTAATAAAGTTGTATATAAATTATGTTGCATCATCGGCGCTAACCTACCCTATCAATTTTTCCTGCTATCTAACCTAAGCCTATGTGGATGGTTGTGGAGGTGTGGAGGTGGGTGGTGGGATGTGGAGGTGGCTGAGGATGTGAATGAATGTGGAGGTGGAGTAATGTGGAGTGATGTGAAGGTGTGTGGAGGAATGTGGAGGTGGAGTAATGTGGAGGGATGTGGAGGTGTTGTGGAATGTGGAGGGATGTGGAGGTGGACGGATGTGAAGCGATATGGAGGAATGTGGAAGGATGTGGAGGTGGTGGAGGAGCGTGGAGGGTGGTGGAGGAGGTGGGGTGGTGGAGGAGTCGCCAGAACCGGCCAGTTTCCTACTGCAAAGTATAATATACCCTTCAATATTTCAATCATGTTTTTAAAAATATATTTTTTTAGAAAAAAAGAAGATGCGCTTGATTAGTGACTACTGACGTAGTGGACTAGGCCTAAATGGGGGATACCACTTGTACTAATAGTACGCCTAGCACTCTACCTCTAATCGCATATATTTTTGGCGTTTGTATTTTAGCGAAAGGTGGTGTGGAAACGGGTATGATTATATAGAATGATTATGTGCAAAATATAAATCATATACGGGTGTATTATGTCGAAATTGTTAATAATATCAATGTACTTTGTTATTCTGTGTGTGCCTTTGGATGTGATAATTTGTATTTCATTTATGTATTTGAAACTTGCTAATTTTTCTGTTGTTTTTTGAGAAATGTTCAACTATATTTATATATACCTAATAATGGAATTATTTATAAAAATGAGGTCTTGGGTTGTTGGATTGGTCGAAAATAGAAGAGCTCTGATTAGCTAAAATCCTATCAGTTTTCAATTTCGAATAATAAATAGAATGGTCCATTGCTACAGCATCATCATCATTTTGTTTTCGACCTTACTTAAAGTCGGTTTGACGCAGCTCAAGCTCCTTTTCTATTCTGTGCTAATCTAAAAAGTTCTACATACCCTTCACAACCTAAATTACTAATAATTTGACTAATATAGCTTGGTCTAGGTCTTCCTATCTTTTTTCTATCTACCTGGCTCTACATAGATATTAGCAATCTGATGGTTGTTAAAGAACTCCAACATGTTTACATGATTCCCATTTATAAGGAAATAAAATATTACCTGGTTATCCCTTCCAAAACTGGAAAAGTGTTAAATTATATGTTATGGTAAGGCTTAAGCAACGAATCGCTACCAACATGCCAGACCGCTAACTAATTGTAAATTCTGTCATTGTGACATTTAGTTGACTGATTTTTATTTCTTTATTTATTTTCGTTTTGTTTTGTTTTCGAACTTACTTAGGGTCGGTTTGATGCAGCTCTAAATTCTTTTCTATTCTGAGCTACTCTATTAAGGTCTACATACCTTTCACAACCTAAATCTCGAATAATTTGACTGATATAGTTTTGTCTAGGTCTTCCTACTCTATTTTTATTTGGTAGTCTATAATCTAAGACCATAGTCCCTCGTGTCTTAATTGGTGCCCTATTATTTTATTTTTCCTAACCTTTAATCGTTTCCACATAAAGGGTTCCTCACCTATCCTTCTATAAATTTCCTGATTCGTTACTCTATCTGTCCAACTAATCTTTAATATTTTTTTATAACATCAAGTTTCAAAAGCTTCTATCTTTTTCTTATCTACCTCTTTAATTGTCCAAGTCTCACTACCGTATAATAGAACGCTCCATACGTACGACTTCAAGAAACTTTTTCTATTATCTAAACTAATACTATTAGCTATTAATAAGTCTTTCTTTTTTAAAAACATTTTTCATCTATCTTTTTCTCTCTCTAACTAAGTTTAAAGCTTCCTCAATATAAACATTAAAAATCAAGGGAGATAGTGTACAGCTCTGTCTAACACCATTTCTAATCTTAGCTTCCTTTTCTATTTTATCAAACCTAATTACTACACTTTGATTTTTATATATACTGTAAATAATATTTATGTCCCTATGAGAGATTCTTATTTTTCGCAAAACCCTCAACATAACAATCCAATTAACCCTATCAAATACTTTTTCTAAATCTACAAAAGAGTCTTTTTGTTTTTTGTAACCTTTTTTCGATAATTACCTTAATCATTAGTATCGGTTCTCTAGTGCCTCTGTCTTTACGAAAACCATATTGGTCTTCGTCTAAATAATTCTCAGTCAAAGCTTCTACTCTATTTTTAATTATTATTGCTAATATTTTGGAAGCGTGGAAGTTAAACACACCTATCAACTCCTGGCTTTTTGGGATTAGGATAATAATATTTTTTCAAAATCTATTGGGACCTCACCTGTGTCATATAGTACATTGACTACGATAAGAAAATCAGACAAAGGTTAGACACGACAACTTAAGTATCATTACAGATACAAACACACAAAACAAACTGTTTTAGGGCAGTTTTTCAAAACGGTAGCACCCTAAACACACACAAATGCCCAATTATAAGCAGTTAAATACAGGTACACTGTCCCAATATGCTAAAACAACCGAGAATTTAATAAGATAACAATAAAAGCAATAGCACCTCACCACAAAGTTCAATAAAAACAATGAAAAAATGTTTATAAGTTATGTAGATTGAGTAGAAAAAGAAAGAAATAATGATGTAGTATAATGTGGGCGACTGCAATAATTCAGAAGAAAAACACATGGAATAGGTAGTCCTAGTTTTTGCAACTGCGAATATGAACTATTTCTTACAATGGCATAGGTCATGACTCTTATGTTGGCCCAAAGAAAAAAATCATCCACTCAACATCAGCTAAAACCAATCATAAAAATTCAATGAGTTATTTCAACCAAAGTTACGACAATTACCACACAATTAAACCATGTAAGAAAATACTAAAACCCAAATAATATGCAGTAGGAAAAGTTCGAGGGTTGATTAAATGAAACGACAGAGTTATATTGGGGGGTGTAGAGAATGAAGTGACACACAACCAACGGTATAGTCAAGGGAAAGTCAACCAAAAGAGAAAGATAGCTAAATTAAGGTAAGTAAAGTTAAACGTGTAAGAAATTATATACTGTATGAGAGAAGGAATAAGTAATTAAAGATACTAATTGATGGTGAGAACAAAAAAATATTAGGTAAATAGTGAGGAGAATGGAACGTGAAAAACTTAATTTGCATTTGGGTCGGCAGAGAATGGCTTAAGGTCTTTAATATGCCACCTGCCTTGGCGTTTTCCTTCAGCATCCTGAAGTTCGTAGATAAGGGACTAATGACACGAGTGACCTTACAAAGAATGAATTTAGGGCTAATTTTGAAGAAAATTTCTTAGATGCATCCGATAAGACATAGTTCTTTTCCAAACTTGTTCGCCCAAGGCGAAGGAAATATTTCGTTTACGTAAGTTATAATGGTCCTTACTCTTTTCGTAAGCTTTTAACAAATTTTTCTAACGTCGTTAAAGATAGAAGGTAATGACTGTTGGTCCTTGTCCCAACGTACTTTATCGTCAAATTCGATTACGTTAGTATCGTCAGGCACTAAACCATAGTAACTCCCATCGATTGGGGTATATCTTCCAAAACAAGAAAAGACGGAGTGAATTGGGTTGCTTCGTGTTTAGATGTACGCATAGCTTGGGCAATTTAAAGATATGTTCATCCCATGTAGTATGGTCTGAATTAATATAGGAAGAGATAGCGGTAATTAACACTCGATTTACTCTCTCGGTAGGGTTTACTTGGGGTGATATTTTGCGTTAAACCAAATTTTTGTACTTTATAACTTTTAACGAAATTCTGAAAATCTTTAGAGATAAATTGTGCACCATTGTCACAAAGGATAATCTGAGGAACACCAAAGATAAGAAAGACATTTTGTTCTAGAAATTTAATTATAGCTGCAGATGTAGCTTTACGTAAGGGTTGCACCATAACAAATTTAGAAAACCAATCGGTAACCACTAAAAGATATTGATTACCTCTTTTGATCGGGGAGAGGTCCTAATAAGTCAAGCGATATTAATTGAAAGGGATAAGATACACGTTTGAAGTTACCCATTATAAACCAGGGCGAGCATCTTGTGAATTCTTATGGGAACCACAAATTTTGCAGCTCTTAATGTAGCGACAAACAGATTGCTTAAGTGTGGGCCAGTAATATCAATTCAGATATTTTAGCGAGAGTTTTGTAACACCAAGGTGTGCAGCAATGGGATCGTCGTGACATAATTTGAGCACCTCACTGCGGTTTGCAGTGGGCACGACCAGTTTCCATTCAGGTATATTCGATATTTTATGTGGGGACGAAGATCAAATTTATATAGTCTATTATTAGTTACACGAAAGGTAGGAAATTTGTCGGGGTATCGGAAACTTTTTAATCATATTGAGGTACCAGGTATCCAGAATTAAATTTGGAAGGTTAAGAGAAACGACATCACGAGATAAGGCATCAGGTACGATATTTAATTTGCCAGGCCTATGCCTAACATCGAAAGTAAATTGAGATATACGCAAGTTCCATCTTGCCAAACGACCTGGGGCTGTTTCAAGTTATTAAGCCATGTGAGGGCTGCACAATCAGTGATTACGGTAAAGTGTTACCTTCGACATATCCTCTAAATTTCTCGATGCCAAAGTCTGGTTAATTTTGGGCAAAAATTCAAGAGACATTTTTGTTTAGAATGAAATGAGCTACTGGAAAAAAAATTTTAAATGGCAAACAAATAATAAGACAAAAAGTTACATTGGAAATAAATTTTAGGGGTTGCGTTTTCACCTCTTACAACCATGGTGTAAACGAAATAAATTACTGAGTTAGTTTTTTTTTTATAATAAAAAATGTCACCTTAATTTCAATTTTGTAACTTTTTTAGTGTTTGTAAAAAAAGAAAAACGAATTTTATGTATCTGTATCTTTAGAAGGGGTGCTCCAATGAAGTTTCTTTATATGAAAGACCCTATCTCTTATACGATGAGGAATCATCCCCTGAAATGTTTTACACTTATTTTGTTACACCCGGTATAAATGTGTTCAAAATATCAGAAACGAATAAATTCATTACCAGGAATATATATTATTCAACGAAAATTGAAAGCTCTTCTGGAACATTCCTAAATGCAGTGAGTTGCTACGAAAGGCTTTTATAAGCCATAAAACAAGCATCGACAAGCAAGCCTATAATTTTAATTTATACCTAAGTACCTTCAAGGTTTTTATTTTATAATAACAATAAAGCCTAAATAACGCTTTGTGAAGTTATTTACTAATTATTAAAACTATAAAATCCAATTCATATTGAGATTGCTGTTGTGAATATCTAACAAAAGCAAACAATTAATAGCCGTACACTCAATATCAGTTGTCTTTATTATACTCGGTCCACGTGAAGTTGAATAGTACGTCAGCAATTTGTTAGATGTTTTTTTTTTTTATAGTGGTAAAAGATTTTATATCCGCTGTGTGGGACTCTTCCTTGCCGGAGCAAGGACATACCCACTAAAAATCCACTTTGGTGTCGGACTCGAGATCCCTTGTCAAAGGACGTTTATAGGGATCCCGTGACTAGCGTACCTGGACTAGGTCCTTCACCGCCGTCGCGATTGGAAATAACATGGCGTTACGCTCAGTTTATTCCTTTCGGAAGTCTGATGGAATCGCAGCAATTTTCATTGCCGGAGCATATTTGTTAGATTCCCTATCCAATGAGCTTTAAACACTATTGCTCTGGTTTGATGCACTTACCGACGATTATCGTTCTCCCTTTTACATTAACGGATGCAGACAATGCTTGTTGCAGTCACGTCTAATTACTTTCATAAAAATAGCCTAGCGACACCTTCGTAAAACTTGGTGAACTGTTGGGAATGTTCCCGCATACCGACTAGTTTAAATCCACACTACGTTTATGCAAAATATTTCTGGCACAATCTTAGATCGAAAAATTCAACAAAACAATTAATTTTTTGGTGCATTTTATAACAAGAAAGCATTCTGAAGATGATGGTATAAAAATTACAACAATATTTTATTTAATTCAGCTATAAACAAATTCCAAAATGTTCAAAATTAAATTCACAATTTTGATTTTTATGTCATTATCTTCTTTGATTTTTTTTAAAACCAACACCACTTTCAGATTTTTTTTAAAAAAAAGTTGGTCTATCTAAGATTGTGCCAGAAGAATGAGGAGAGAATTTCCCCAGTCTTAATAAGTTAGTATGCCAAAATTCTTTTACTTTGATGTTATTTGGATTTTCTATTTTAACGTAAAATTCTTATAAAATAAAAATATCAACATTGGATGTTTTATGCGTATTTCTTGATAGGGAGGTGCGTTGCTACCTACATTGTTTCATGTTTCTAGTTGCTTTACAAGCTTTATAGTACCCCTTTTCCAGGGTGCCGAAGCAAACATAAATTCGGTAAGAAAAATTTCCCCAATCCGACGCTGTTCTAAGCCAGCCAAGCTCATTTACCTTTACGGACACTGTCAAATTTACGAAGTCGCATAAAAATGCACCAATAGTAGTTTTACTATCTTCGATACACTTAATTTAGGCTAAACTGCAAATGAGTTGGATGAGAGTTATTTTTGTATTGTTGTTTGTTACCCAGCAAAGTTCGCAGAATAAACAGTAACACGCTTCATAAAGTAGGAAATTATTGTAAAACATTTGTTTTAAAGAGTGAGCATGTTCCGTGCTACTTGGTTTAATATTATTCGTAAATACGTTGTGTCGTTAATGAGGCTAAAAAGAATAGTACACATTTTTGGATTTTTAATGAATTCACTGCTATATGCTTATAGTGTATCGTTGGCATTTCACATAGATCAACGCGGAATTCTATTCCAGATGTAGTGAACTATTAATAAAACGAACCGCTATAATTCAAAATATAATAGTTTCTAAAATGAAAATAAAATTATAAATGTCTGAAAGTTTTTACTAATCAAGTGCAGATATTGCAAATGTTGGAATAACGCATTAGAACATCGTACAAGATGTGCAAGAGCATCCAGTTGTAAGTATATTCTTCTTCATAATCACTTACAGATTGGGTTAATTGAATAATTAAAGTAACCCGTGAGTTCTTTAATATTCTCAAATGGAACCAGTGAACTTTAAGGAAGGATTTCCTTAAAATGATGGAACGCAAATATCTTCCGACTATGCTAGGGGTCTATTCCTCGGATAGAGCTTATAAGGATTGGTCGTGGTTAGGGATGGACTCGGGCTCGGGCTTTCGGGCCGGCCCGGCCCGAGCCCGGCCCGATTTCGGGCCGAATCCGGGCCGGGCCGTTGACTACTTTATTCGGGCCGGGCCCGGGCCGGGCCTATCTTTTTTCGGGCCGGGCCGGGCCAAACGACTCGGGCCGGCCCGAACTTTTCGGGCCGAAAAACGCACGAGTAGATACTCCATCGTCCCTTCACTTCTATCTTACATTAAGTAAGTAAACGTTCTTAACTATATTTTCACATAGTGTCTTCATGAACCCATTAATAATCAGTTTTTCGTCTTGTTTAGTGCAAAGGAAACGTGATATTATAACTCGCTTCTTATACCGAATATTTTTCTAGTCCTATTTAATGTTCCTCATGTTGTATTTTAGGCAAGTTAAAGATGCTCAGGAACATCAAACTAGGTGATTTATTCATAATTCAAAAGTTTGCACGATTTATATTATGTATATGTATATACTCTAAATCTCAATCATGCGGCGAACGTCGATATTATCATCACGTGTATAATTTATGTCTACCGCCTAAAACACTAGAGAGTTATTGCAAAGTTCATTTTACCAATTTTTAATAAAGTTTTCCTTATTTGACATTTACATGCGCAATTACACCTTTAATATTCTTCTTAATTTTCTTTGGGAATTAAACCACTTATATTTTTAAAATCAACTTTATTTACATTTCGATCCATAACCTAGGATCGTTGTCAAAATAATAAAACTTCAAGTTTGACATTTATGACATAAATATAAGTGGTTTAATTCCCAAAGAAAATTAAGAAGAATGTTAAACAAACCACAACAAACATACAGGAGTATTTACACCTTTAATGTTTGTACTTTATTAAAATACAGGACACCTTTATTTAATTTAAACACAGGCAGGGAATGCTTTTATTTAAGGCGCCTTAATTTTGACATATGCCAAATGCCTAACGTACAAACTTACATTTAATTGTTGCTTGTATAAATATAGCGAAATACTAGTTTGGATCCGTTCTATTTATTATACCCGATAATATTTCGAAATGATAATTTAATTTCCGAATAACGTTAAGGGGCCAGTCGCCAACGGGTGTTTTAAGATAACGTCTTTCGTTTCCTGTGCCAAAAACTGTAAAAGTTGAAGAATCGCCTATCATTCTGATTACTAGCTTGGATAATAAAACAGTCTTGCGTAAGATCAATTCGAGGTATTTAAATTTGAAACGTTCATTGTGAATAATATTCAATCAGTGGAAATAAAATATCAAATAGTTAAGAATTGTTTGTAATGAACGTTACAGCTACTTTAAGTTAGTATTTTTCCAATATTTAAAGGGTAAACCTTATCAGAAACGTCATTTTAAGAATAATTTAAATTAAACCTTAATTAATTAGACACTAAGGAAACATATTTAGGAGTAATGAAAGCAAAATCAATGTTCAATTAAATAAATTTTCGTTGATAAATTTAAAAAGGACCTTTAAATTAGAAGATTCTTTAGGTGATCGTTATTTAACCTTTAAAGGAAACACCTATAGTCAAACAACTTCTTAGAAAGATTTATTGAAGTAGAATTGAAAAGTTTCAAAAGCGGGCTTTTTAAGGTTAAAGGAAAGGAACATAAGTTATATTTTAATTGTAATTTGTAAATAAACTAAATTTAAAGACATAAGGTAATTTAAGATGCTTAACAAGGAATTATCCTTCATAAGTTACAAGCAAAAAGCCCTTCAATTTACCCAATTTCTCCCATGTAATTCATTATTTAACCAATAACTCAAATTCCATACTTTAACCGTTACATAAAAAATAATTAAAAGGCAATATTTTCAATAACGTTTGTAACATAAGGTTTCTTTGAAAACCAGTTTAAATATTAATTAACAGGTAAATGACAAACACTTTTCTATAAACACATGAGATAATTTTAGGTGCAATTTTTTATTTAGCAGCAAGGGTTATATTTTCTGATACAAGGTAAATAACTATTAAAGCAACCGGTATTTAAGAAATGCAATTAAAATATTTATTGATACTTACTTGAAAAGTGAGGTTAATAAACAACCCTGTAAAATTTGAAGTATCATATAAATACTACACACATTTTTTCAGATAAACACATTTTTTAGGCAACTGTAGTTATAAACTTTATTTTAAAATTTCCATAAGGTAAATTGATTAGCATTTTTTTGATAAAAAGGCACAAATTACAATAACAAAGTGATCATTTTCATTACGAACGCTAATCTGTCAATTGGTGAAAATATTCTGGTGAATTTTTCCAAGTTACCAACTGAAATAAAACTTCACAGATATCTTATTGGACATAGATCATGAAATTTAAGGAGATTATTCAAATGAAAAAGCATGTTTAAAATTAATTTTTACATTCCATAGATATAATACCACCTAAATAACACGTTGGAGCGTCAAATTTGGCGCCCCACGTTGGGCGCCAAATTCTTATATGAAAACGGTAGTTAAAATTTAAAGTTCGATAATTGTACACCGGTTAACGTGGTAGAAACACTATCACAGTTGTCGCTACTCTTATACGAATTTCGGCTCGTCAACTACTGATGATGTTTCAAATATTGGACAATAATTTGCATTTAACTTAATAATTTAAATAAACGAGAGTCATGTAACGATTTAAAAATACTTCTTAACACAAAATAAGTTAAAGATTCTTTCTACTGAATTCTGCTTCTCTTGCAAATTATTGGTAGGCCTTTAACCACTCTGACAAAGGCTCCTCCCGATTATTTAGAGATGATTAACGTTATTACCAAATACGAGTGCAGAGCAGCTTCGGCTAGCTAAAGGTAGTCATGAGTCCTACCTGGCGTTAAATAGATAATCTTAATTTATTTCTTCCTTTTGTAGGGTTTGGTGGGAAATTTAGAGGTAGACAAATAAGATCATCAGGAAGGTTTTCTTCATAGGTGGACCCTAAGATAGATACGTTACCACAATCACGTTTACATAAGTTACCGATTAATTACTTGCCACGTTCAGGCGTCACCCCAACTCCTTGTCTAAGTATAGTACTAACCCTATCGGGATAAGCTTGATACGCAATTCAAAACTATTATGACTTAGAAGCACCGCATAAGTCCATTTAAATTGCCCTCGAAAAATTAAAATTATGGCGGAAACTTCCGTACATTAAACAAACTTAGCACAATGTTAAAGTGACCCTTGGCACGTAACAAGTAGTGCATACTTTGGCTTGGCCGGTTACAGTTGATACGTGGTTTCTGCTGCTAACCCCAAAGAATCAACCAGATCAGTCTTGCCAAGTTTGGTTATTTGCGAAATATAACAGATTACCGGTTTACAAAGTTATTGGTTGAAGGTTTCACTGCTTTTGGGTTTACCAAAATAATATACATTTAAACCGGTTTTACCTAAGGTATTGGAGGTTACAGAAATTTCGAATTATGTTGCGCGAAATAGAAATTAAAATAATTAAATTAAAGGTAACACAAGAGGTATACTCTTGCTACCTCATAATAAAAAAACTGAAAAGGTTAATTATGCACACAATTTTATAAACACAAATATTAGGCATCAAATTCTGAAAAAGCAATTAGAGCTTCTTTGTTAAATAGGAGCTACAAATATCATTACCTCGAAGGTATTTATGCCTTTTGTTCATCGACCTGGTTACACTATTTCTGAACTCACTTGTTCAAAATAAAACAATTAATTAAGAGAATTAAATGGTGATTCTTTAATTAAAAGTTGTGTCGTCTTAAAAAGTTGTATATACAAAATTTACGTTTAAAAAGGTTAATATAATTTCTTCTACTCTGAGGTAGGACTATGAATTTGAATGAAATCTCAAAAACTTTCAGCATTTCCTTTTACTACAAAAATTAACCCAAATCAATACCAAAAATACCAGATCTGCTATTCGGTTTACAAATATATATGAAAATATCTAAAATGTCTAATAATTCAATGTTTAAAGGCTGTAACTAAAATCATACATAGATGAAACTTTAATCAGAACTCAAAGGAGTCGCTTAATTTCATTAATAATAATAATAACTGTTATTACACTGCATTTATATTGGCAATAAAAATTTATCAAAGTCCTTCCTAGTTTGTTAAACAAAATAATAGTTGTAGGTCATCACCAAGTTATTTTTCTGGTGTAGCCTTGTATGAAAGTTTGCCAAGTGCGGACGTGATGTAAGAATAATATAAATTTCTTACCTCGTTTCAACAGGTGTTGTTTGTGTGACGGCGTTACATCGTGTTGGAGCAGATGTTTATACCTACGGACCCTGGACAAACAAGTGACGTCGCCTTCACATGTTGTACTGCTAATAACCAGCTGCGTGATTCTTGTACCTGACCATATGAGCTTCAAGCGTATTTCGTATACGCAACAACGGGACAAACCAAAATCCATTACAACGGTTATCACAAATAAGCAAAACTTCGATGTACTACTATATGTAGATCGTTACCAAAATAATTATCTTTGTGTAGTTATCCACATGGTTACTTGTAAATTCATACTAGCAATTTCAAAAAGACCATTATTGTTAATTATTGGACGTTAGATTGAAACCAAAAAATTGCTATCTACATTGCAGAACATTTCATTAAAATTTAAAACATACAGTTTCATTGCAGAACATTTCGTTAAATCCAACTATTATAGTAAAGTTGAAGGACGTTCATGCTAGACCAATATTTTCTTATCACTACATTGAAGTAATTGAACTGTAAACTCGATAATCGTAAATGCAAAGAAAGGATCCATATAATCTTGTAACACAAAATTTAAACGGGTTAATTTTTATAAAACCAGATAAAACGGAATCATACTAACGAAGGAATATACAAAGAGTACTTAAAGGAACATTCAAAAGTGTTTTCAAAAGAATATACGAAAGAATATTCAAAAGAATTTTTTAAAAGATATTCAAAAGAGCGCTACAACAAAATTATTTAGTTTGTCTAGGAGATTATATCTAATTGCTTACCATTATTAAAAAGCACTATGTCAAGGAAGTTATTACACTTGAGTTTCACTACGGCGTAAAGCCACATGCAAATTACTTGCTAAAACTCTCAGGTTCTCCATAGTACTTTCGTGACAAGTGTTCTAGCTAAAGTGGCCGTTGACACATTGTGCACGAAATAGGAAAGGTGTTTAGCCTTGAAATATTTGTACAAATAATTTACGCCTGATGTTAGCAACCAAACTAGCATCTCTGTATTGTGGTTAGACCACATGATCCCAATACGGATATTTATTTAATTGACGATGTTTACTGGTTTAATGGACTAGACAAAAAGATGTATTTAACTAATAATTTATTGATGCTTTGCAGTGGTCAAAAAATCTGTTACAATATAATAGATAAAACATAAAATAAATTTCAAAATCGTAAAATTACAACCACTTTTTTCGTAATTTGTTTTCAATAAAATTACTTTATTAACTAATTGGTCACATGACCACTAGTGTATTATGGAGCGCTTATGTATTACAATGTCCTTTTTATGTAAAAGGGGAGTTAAGTATGGCATACTTTCCTATTCTAAAGATCTAAAGATTCTAAAGATGAAAAATTATCCGTCTTAAGAAACCTTTTGGAGACTGGACTATCCTACGTCCGCGGAATTTGATGAGGCACAAGGGTGGAGTTTTAAAACAACGGATATGCCAGGTGCTACTACACCTTTGAAGACGTATATAATATATAAACTAGTAAACAGGGCCAAAAAAAGAAACTTTGACGTGAACACACGTTGAAGCAGCTCTAATCCTTGATGTAAAAATTACACAAAACCAGAACCTGAAAGAGAAATATATTGATTACAGATACGAGGCAGTATAATATAAGTAAGGGTCGCTACACTTGCAGCCACGTTCCCAATGCTCCACCCGCAGGTACTAAATTGGATTTAAACATGAAAAATTTTTGTGTTGCGAATTAATTAAACTTCAAAATTAATTAAACGGTAAATAAAATTCAAAATCTAAAAACTAGGGTGGGTTTAAATAATGGTACTCACAGCGTTGACTTTGAAATGTGTCTAATCAAAAAGACACCAGCAAAAAGTAAAAGGAGAGGGATTCGTAATACCCTATAGCAGCCACCAGCTCTACTTACCGGTACGACCTGAAGGGTCGACTTAAAACTATCCAAATTTAGCACAAATAGTATTTACCATTGGATTCGAATTTCTATGCATACGCCAAATTTATTAACAGCTAATCTAGCTATTTGTCCCTACTCTATAATATTACAATGTAGTCCGCTGTAATCTAAGTAAGTTACTCTAACTTCAGCCTAAATTCGTCCCTAACGTTCTCTATCGTTCCTTATCCGAGTTATTCTAATTTCAATCTTCCTTCCTATACATACTACCACCAAAAAGAGGCAAAACGCCAAATAAAACAAATGAAACGACAAAACAATTAAATATATAAATGTACAATATAGGTATGAAATATAAATATATAAATGCCTAAATAAAGCTTTAAGCAAATAACAGTCTATAGTATAGCAAAGAGCATCACTTAAATTATCAGGTACACTCGCATAAGCATTATATCGGCTAGCGCCATTTAACTAAGACGTGTATAAACATATGAGTGAAATCCCATAGAAAATAATACGCTCTAAGGACATATAGTGTTGTGATTTACCATTTAGAAACGAAGTCCAACTTTAAAATCCGTGAAAAAAAGCATTCCTTCACCTTCAAAACAAGTTCTATTGCTTATGCAAACGAAAAAACCGTCGCATCCACTTTAAGAATATTAAACAACTTCGATGTCAAGCTAACTTCTTTGAGAATATCGTTTAATAAACGTAATACCCAAGATTTATTGAAAGACTAAAATTCCAGACTGAGAAAATACAAAGGTTTGTACTTTTCTAGATGTATATTCCATAATATATGTATCTTCTTTAGAAGTATCAGTTAATAAACGTTATATATTCAAAACGTATAACCCAATTGCGAGTTTTAATGCAAAGCAGTTTTTCTTTCAAAGAAGTTTCGGGTTGGTTCTAAAATAAATTATATAACGAAAGTTAATTTCCGATTGGTTCTAAAATAAATTATATTTATGTTAACAAAACGAAACTACAGCATGCCTTCGGGAGTCATCTCAAAGCTATAAATCACCAAAGAACAGCTAATTATTTGTGGAAAGCGATAACACCGAGAAAGACTGTAAAGTCAGATAAGATAATAAGTTTTAATGGCTATACAGAAGCTCGTAGGGAGATAACAGCCATTGAATATATTCACTAATAGAGGACGAGAGATTTTTATGATCGCAGTGAATTGAAAATGACAGCTCATTAAAGAGATAAGAACGCGAAATTGTGAGTAATTGTTATATCACGCAGACGACTAATACCTTCAGAATGTAATCAGAAGATTCGAGGCCCATGACATATTAAAATTTTTTATTATATAAAGACGGATGAAGAATAGAGCGGATTCATTCATTTTTTTGGCATTTAAAATGTAACATTGAAAATTTGGCATTCACGATTTTACTGTCAAGATTTGAACATAAGTACTTTGATATTACATAGTTGATAGATAATTACTGAATGGAGTGCAACGATGATTAATTTATTACTCCAATATAAATAATCTTAGTGCAAGGTCACACGCTACTTTAATCTGCAAAAAATACTTTCCAAAATTGATACGACATCTTTCAACGTATGGAGATTAATTTGGAATAAAAAAAATTTCAATGCAGTCAATTTCAATGAAGGCGATCTGTTAAATAGCAAAAGACAGGTGATCATAAGGATAAGAATATCAGTACGAATTTGACGAGACTAAGAGCAAGTATAACTTTGTTTTAAATCTAAAAAGACGTTTGTGTATTATGAAGTAGATGAAGCTATGATAAGTTTTTATTTTGCTTATAAAAATTATTTGTAAATGGATGGATTGATTTTAGCAATTTTGAGGTCAGAGTTGGAAGCGTTTTAACCCTTACAAAAATTTCTGTTCAACCTCGTTGATCAACTACGTTGACACGGGTTAATTATACAAGAATATTTAAATTATCCATGAGGATTTAAAAAAAAATTGTAACTTACATATAAAATATTTTGGAGTTTTCCAGTAATTAGCAAGGTTTGGACGAAGATGGTATTAATACGAAAATAGTAATAAAATACTGCTTCTTTTAAACTTAAGCTGCAAAATGCATTCCTAAACGTTATTTATATCTGTGTGTCGGTAAATTACTTTGATAATGTGTGTAAAAGAAAGATGTTTTTGAATGTAAAGAGGATTGTTCATAAATGCTTCTGGAGATTTATTTGTTTGATTTCATTTTTGTAAAATCCACAGCATATTTGTCGCTGAGCTAGCAAGAGAGAAACGAGGCCCAGTAGGAATTCACATTTTTTATTAAGTCAGCATTCGGTGCATTCCTATATTAGTCAGGGTAATGTAGCATTTAAATTACAGTAACATCAAATATTCATTAATAAACAATTCTTCAAATAATAACAACATCTTTCTTCAACACACATTATCCATAAAGATTACTTACGCACAAGTATTAAAGCCTACAACTGCAATTTACATCTTGAGTCTAAAAACAACATTCATAACTACTAAATATTAAAATTGAGATCACACAGTCTCTGTAATTAGTATTCACAAAACTTTTCTTATGTAAAGCACACAATGCACAAAATTAAAAATTTTCTTTTAGAAATAGATATGGATAACTTTAATACCCTTCTATGAAAATCCGTTAATAAGTGTAGCTGATCATGCACATTAAAAAACCTTTTGTAATGGAATTCGACCTTCAAAAATCCTAAATTATTCACCTACAAGAAAAAATGTATATGCCATAGAGTAAGAAAATGCCCTTCAAAAGATTTAAGCAATGCTATTCTTGCATTTCACCATTAAATTATTTTGGAATTCATAAATTCGTTCTTGTCTAAATTGTTAATTAAGTTTCCATATACAGGTAGTTCCATTTTTTTAGAAGGGATTTACCACTAAAATGCATTTGAAAACCATACCATACCTTTCCGTGTCGTATTTTTCTGTTTAAATTTATCGTACAAGTATATACTTCATTAAATTGACTGCGTTATTTACTTCCAGTCCGAGTTATTCATATTTTAATCAGAATTACTTCGAACGTCAATAACTTTAAAACACATTGTTCTTGACAAATATTTTAAGCATATAATACCTTACTGACATGAAGTTGAACGTAATTACAATTCATAATTGACCGATTAAAAACAGCTGATAATTGATCAACAAACAGACAATTGGTCACTGATCCCCTGAACTAATTATTTCCCGCTTTGTATAATAAAAAGGTTTCTACGTCATAAACCTCTAGAAAGATACTTTTCTGGTTGAACTGACGTAATTTTTCCGGACAATAAGCTCTCATTTTACACGTTTATCTTATCTAAATTGGTTGTCGATTTTGATTTATTAAGTCATAAAATAGTTTTTTTAATTGGTATAGCTCAACAATGAATGTAAAATACTTATTGGCAAGCTTGTCATCGCGGGTTATCTTATCTAATTTATGGGTAAAAACGTATTAACTAGTTAATTGGAATGTTTATTCATTTAACATGTCTATTCATTTAACCTGTCTATCAATGCTTTATTGGATGTCTTCGCTACTTGTGAATAAATTTTAGACATTCGAAAAATGTAGAAAATGAAATGCAGTTTCTATTTAAAATTAAAATTTTTTTTGCATTAAAATGTTTTTTATAGAAAGAAGAGTGTTTTGATGTTCAATTTACGTAACGCGTTTTAGAAAACACGGGTTTTCAACTTACATAAAATGCGATTTAAATGGCATTTAGTATCAAGGGATGATTTGCATTTTCACGAATTTTATAACGTACTATGCTATTAAAGAAAATACTATTGTGCTAGGGTTATTGTACCACGGGAATATTACAGGGTGTTTCCAATTACAGGGCATGAGTAATTAGAATATTAGATTTTTTTATTGTCCCGGGATTTGGGGTGTTATGTACGCACGCACGCACGCGCGACGACGAGCCGATGTGTTCGCGAACCCCCAAGCCCTCGTGCACCTGTGCACGTGTTGTTTTTCCGACATTTGCTCTTTTGTAGATTCAACAACTTCGGTGTACTCAAAAAACTATACAATTTGATTGTCGGCTTTTGCTCGGACTTACGCTCCGGAGTTGAAAGAACAGAGGTTGGACTAATCCGGTGTTTCCTGCAAGGGGGCGGTTTGGGAGAGTCGCAAACCGTAGGGCTCGACTGAGGATAGTGTCCTACATCCGGTAGACGGGTTTTCGTCGCACGTAAGCGAATACTTCAGGAGAAATATAGCGGTTTTTGGGATTTATCGATCTTGCATTTACGTCTTTATTTGTGTGTCGAAGAAGTAAAAACCATCTAGAATTTCCTAAACGAAAGAACCAAACGCGCGGTGCGAAAGAGGCAACAATGTTTGTAAATGCCTTAGCAAGACAAAGAAAGAACATCGAGGTGTTTTCAAGAAAGAACATCGAGGTGTTGTCAAGAAATAGACACAGGACCTAAAACAATATCTAATATGCGTTATAACGTCCTACAAGCAAATTCGAACTTGAATTCGACGCGGTTTCGCAGTGCTGTGTAGTTTTTTAAATATTTATGCATAAAGTTTGTAAAATTACATAGAAAACCGTCAAAAACCGATATCGAAGGCCGTTGAGGGCGGCCAAAACGGTAATGTAGAAAGCGCTGAGCTAATGAATCAGAATAACATGCGCGTCGTTATGGGTTCGATGTCTGAGGTAATCTTTTTTTTAAGTTTTAAGGTATAAATAATGCTATCTAACTTGCGGATATATTATACAATTAAAATTTTCTAGAACATTTAATACGAGATCCCGAAAGCGTCGGTTTTCGTTTCGATTCACATTTGTTAATTGTCCGCAATTTTTATTAAAAATACAATTTGGGACGCTCCATGTCTTTACTTAGATTTTAGTTAAATTTTTATTTTATTTCAGGCCCTTTTTATTACAGGAACATTCCTAAACGTCATATGCTTTTGAAAAGTAAAAGAAAAGTAAAAATGTCAATTTTAACAATGAACAAAAATGTCAAAATACCACAGGTACAATTATAAATTTTAACAATAATCAGATCTAACTAGCGAAAGTGTATTTGTTTTAGGACGCAGAGATACGTTTTGGTTCAAATTTTTGTATTTAAATGTTCATTGCGTGAGAAAAATTTGTTGCAATTAATGGAGGGTTTAAATAAAAACGATAACTGGGCAATTATTTTACCACTTTCTCAAATTACTTGATCGTACATTTTGCTTATTTAGTTGGCATTTATCAAAAACAGTTGCCTGGAGGGCTACTCTGTTTCAAGACTAAGCTGATTCAAAATGCTCCGATTCAACCGTACCACGAAAATGAACATTCTATAATGTAATACTTTCAAAATGGCATAATTTGCTGTGATTTTCAACGAACTTTGTTCGTTTATGAAATCGATTTGTCGTCCGTCTGTCCGTCCGAGGCCTTTCTAATGGTCGGACATCAATGTGTGATACATCAATCGATTCAGCTCGGTGTCCTGAGCTTAAGTTTTGATGTCATTTGAAATCGGGCCACGGGGACGCCGTGCCCCCGCGATATTCCGTCGGGAAAATTAAAATTTCAAATAGGTCCAAAATTAATGTGCGATACATATTTGGACTCCCCTAACATAGCTGAGTCGAAATATGGTACCCCCACAAAATCTGACCACGGATACCCGACCCCCGGAGAATTAATTTTATCAAAATTTCAAATAGGTCCAAAATTAATGTGCGATACATATTTAGAATCCTCTGAAAAACTGAATCGAAATATGATGCCCCTTATTTACACACACACACACACACAACACACATACATACATACATACATACACACACACACATATATAGCTTTTAAAATATTTATTCAATAAAATAAAATATATTAAAATGTCTCTTTGTTGTTTATAAATTTTGTATTTTATCTGAATACTTATAATTATTACAACTTAATAATTTTAATTTCTTTAAATGGTTTTAAAGTAAGTCTACATTTGGAAGTTCGTTGCGACAATGCCTTGCATTTTCAACTTGTTCTTTGTGGATTTCTGGAATTTGTTGCAATTATTGTAGCGCCGAACTAAAAATGACAATTACGGAAATTTTTTTAGGATTTTCTTGAATTGCACGGACCTGGGCGAAAGGAAGCTGGACGAGAGGGGGTTAGGGCTAAACCATAGTTGGGACAGAAAGGACCGGGGGTGAAACAGGGTCTTGCGTAAGAGGCTGCTAGAGGGCTGGAGCGAAAGGGGTTTTGCTGAAAACAACTCACTCGCTCATGGAGTGAAAGCCACTTCTAGTATTACTTTAAATTGTGTTAAAAAATTCCTTTGTAATTACTTTGCTTTAAAACCTTTATAATAAATGTTTTTTTTTAAATTAAAAAAATGCGATAGTTGTCTTTTAAAGGAAATTTAATGTAGTTTATAAAAATGGGATTGTTTATCTCGTTATTTGGAATAGAAGCCTAGAAATTTATAAATTTTACTGCAGAAATCAAATTATTAAGAAAAACGTATTAAACAAAATCATATCTTTTGAACAAAATGAGATAGGACGGAAGTCATATTAACAATTTTTGTTGCAAAGTAGTTGCACTATCACTCAGTTCATCTTTGCACGAACGTTACCATTTACCCTATATGGGTATTACCTGTTTGTGTTTATTCACACGCACACGTATTGAGTTTGTAAATAACTAGTTATAGTGTGGCATATTAATTGCCAGTATTGTAAATATTTTTTTTGCGTGTGTATATATATATATATATATATATATATATATATATATTAATCTATACGAGGGGTACTCGATATATATCGAGAACTGACAGCATTAGTGTTGCTAGGTGTGATCTGACGTTTCTACCCTAAAATTTGACATTTCTGACAGAATACATACTTATAACATTTTACCATATGAACACTACTCGTTGTTTTGTTTTGATTGAGTTGAAAATTTCGTCACCGGTAAAAAGTGGAATTAACTTGTGAAAATTTTCGTGCGATGATTTCTTTACGATTTCCGACGTAGCTTATCTCCACAACAGTGCCTGAATCAAGCTATTTCGACTTTGAGGAAAACGCTCCAACTAAAACCACTGTATGTCGTTGGTATAGTGAATTCACTCGCGGTCGTAGTTCGCTAACGGATGAATTTAAAGAAGGTCGTTCAAAATCGACTGTTGTGCCAGAAAACATCGATGTTCTGCGCGAATTGATAATATCGCGAGATTCATGCATCCCTAGGAATTAGTATGATAAGTATACATTCGATACTACACGAACATTTAGCTGTGAAAAAGCTATGTGCACGTTGAATCCACATAATTTGACAATCACTCAAAAAAAAAGACTCGTGTCGATTGGTGCAAAGAAATGCTCAAAAAATACGATTGCGGTGCTTCAAACGCAATGTATAATATCTACATTGGTTGTCTGTTTTTCGAAATAAATGGACATTGCGTTGGAAGATCGTAGAACAGTTAATTGTGTTTGGTATACAACCATTTGGTCGCCACAAGCTTTCGGAGAAATAAGAAAAATAACCGACAATGTCGAATCATTCTCCATCATGACAATGCGAGCTCTTACATATCGGCTCAAACAAGTGACTATTTGAGCACTCAAAACATCGAATTGATGGGTCATCCGCCGTATAGTCCTGATTTGACCCCTAATGACTTATTTTTTTTCCCGTACGTAAAGAACAAACTGCGTGGACAACGATTTTCCACACCAGAAGTGGTGGTTGATGCGTTAAAAACCCATGTTATAGAGATATCTCAATTGAAATAGAAAAAATGCTATGAAAATTGGTTCAAACGTATGCAAAAGTGTATCAATCATCGTGGAGAATATTTTGAAAAAGAGTAAAAAAAGTGTTGTTTTTGTTACTTATTCCCGATACATATCAAGCACCCCTCGTATTGCTTTTGGTATTATTCTTATACTTTAAAGCTTATACAAGAAAATTTGATACACTAATACTAACGCTGAAAGACATCTATTATGTACACAACTTTAGACTTACCTTGTACTGATAAGGCACAATACAATAGACTAATATGTATTTTTTTTCTATTTATTTCAAAAGATATCCAACAGAGCTTATACCATTTGTATTTATAGAGGAACCAAAGAACAACTAAAAACTAGTAACAAAAATGTCCTTGATTGTTCGGCATTTTTGCTCTTGCAACACTGGTTGTGCAAGCAGCCCATGTTTTCTAGTTCCACCTTTTTATGTTGATTATTAAAATAGCCCAGCCTCGTGCAGGTTTTTTCAAGTTCACCCGCTTCCGATAATAATACTATAATAACCTATGTTTGTTTATAAATCGAAATGCGATATACAACTAACCTATCTTACATCTGTCAATGTTGATAGAAATATTCCAAGGTCGCATTGTTCTCTTGAGCGTGCTAGACAAATTTTGTGAAAAAAGAAATTTTTTTGTAAAAGATAAAAATAAAAAACCAAAAACTTGGTTAGGTTATTTGAATTTTTCACATAAATTTTGAGGTTATGTGAAAAAAGTGTAAATACAAAAGTTGTAGATCTTTTTATTACCTACAACTTTGCCAGTTAACTTTTTTCCATAGGACTTGTAGTTTTGCCAGAAATCAAGATAAACCGTTATCTACCCTTAAAAACTCACCCCCTTCCACTTCCCGACCTCAAATCGCCCGTAAATTATTTTTCCTTTCATTTTTGTTATATTCTCTTCCTTTTCCAATAGGTTTCATCATACTATTATTTTTTCCACTTTTTACTATTTTCAAAGCCTTCAGCCCTGATCTGATACGTTTTTATGGTATTAAAGCATACGATGACGAAGAATGAGTCATAAGCAATCTTGTTTGGTTTTAACTATACCACCATCCACCCCTGTATCAGACCTTTAACGATATACAATCACTTGGAGTTCACGGATTTTTTTCGTATTCACAGCTAAACATTGCATTTAAAACTTGTTTTTGACTTAAATAATCGCGTTCACATTATTTCCTAATTAATTCTAACGCTCGAAGCTATGAAAGGGTTCTAAATAAAATATATTTCAGTCCTTTCCTTATACGTTTTGACGTTTTTCATGGGGTTCTCGAGATCAAACCGGTATTCCCAAGGAGTGTAATTATTTAAAACTGTAGTCACGGCTAACGAACTAATCAACGAATCCAGTTCTTTATGTGCTGCCGAAATTATTGGCTAAATTGTTTTTGCGTGAGGTATCACGCGAGTTTTGCACTAATGAGTGACCGCATTAAATCAATCAGTTTAAATTATTTGTACTGTCACGCGACATTTTAATTATCACAAGATCTTTTGTTGTACAGGTAGATTTGAACCTCCATGAGAACATAAAAGTACTTGCTTAAATTGTTAACAATACATTTAATTTGCGCTAAACCGCGAATGAGTCGACGTGAAAGATTAATTTGCTATTGTTATTAGGTGCCAAGCACGAACAAAAATTCTCAAAGTAAACATATATTATTCGCGACTTCCTAAAGTATAAAATTATTTGCAAATTATTTGTTTTTACCATAGTAAACGGACGTAATACATTTAAGCATAGCACGCGCTATTTGATTTTAATATTATTCATAGTTACGTTACAGTGAGATGAGTAATCTGATGTATAATGAATTCGTTCTACAAATTTTTTGTGTACCTTTAAAATGACGCAAAGTGCTACTTTGAAAGTAATCGATCAGTTACCTACAATAAACTGAAAACATAAGTGCAACATTGTTATAGATGACAGTAATAACGCAGTGTGTTCTGAATAATCAAGTGCAAATTGCACATGAATTGGAATAAGTTATCAAAACAGTGTATAATGTTTAAAAACGGTCAATAGTAAGTATTTTTGCCCAGAATTTTTATTGATAGGTAGTTTAAAAACCAACTATCTTTTTGTACATCTCTTGAATGATAAATGCAAGTATGCATCAGTGACCACGATTAAAAAGTTGGTGTTTTATCACCTGATGGCAGTTTTATTTACTTTTGCCATAGTACAGAGATTGTTTCGAAATTATATCAGTATAATAGCTTTGATTACTTCATAGGATTGAAAACTAATCTGCTCTGATGAGGCTTAACAAAACCGAAACCATTGGTCAGTGGATGTTTCCTCCCCTTGTAACAATTTTATTTTCGATAATAAATCCCTCCATATAATTTTAAGAATAATGTAACAATTTTAGTAATAACAATAATAATTTGCATTCAACTTCAAAAGTAATACGTTAAGCCTGCATCGTCCTTTAATAATCTACTTATATTTAAATATCTGTGTAGTATACAACTATTTACAAGCACATCTCTGTTTGATTGTTCCCCTCCTGACGGCGCGACCGCCCGAGCTGGTTAGAGGATAGTCGGTCATAAGTGATAGAAATATCAACATGTACCCTAGATTGCAGGCCGGCAATCTGCGAATCCATTTCAATTAGTGAACATATCTTCGAATAACGGTCGGTAAGGTATATATTGTGCGAACTTGTATAATTTGAGATAATTTATTTAGCGCGACGAGTAGGATGTAACTTTTAAGACACACAAGGACAAGTAGGATGCAACTTTTAAGACACACAAGGACACAGTAAAGTATACACATGTAAGATGCTACCTTTGGAAGGCGGCGTAATTCAACTTCGAGATTACAACTGCTGCAGAATGTATTGCAACAGGATTTGATTTGACACGTGGAACGAAGTCATTATAGAAGTTGTTTTGGATGAATTTGTTTCAAATTACAAACGCTGTTATCGTTGCTTGAAATAACGGGGATCCCGTCTTTCTTTGTTACAATGCGACAAATGCAGTTTTGGTTCGTAGATAGCTATAAGTTCTTTTTATGTGTTTCAAAACTAGGAACACGTTAACTTGCTTTGATGCGTAATACAAGTACGTTATAAAAGTTTCAACTAATTGCTGAGCTGGATTTACCAGTAGTAAAACTAAAGTTCACTGATTTAATGTTTTAAAAACAACACGCTTTGCTCAATATGAATCGTCGGTAACGTCAACAGGTGTTACTGACGTCATATATTTTTCTGCTTTGTACTGCTGACAGATGTTATTTTGAAAGCAAATGCTTTGAACAGCTTTAGTACAATATATGTAAACATGTTTGTTTTTGTGATCAGCTTTATCTACATTAAAATTTGTATATGTAATTTAGAAAACTCAAATGCTAACATTGTTAGAAGCTATTAATTTGTTATCTGCCTGAACAGATCTGCACAGGTTAGAACCCTATTTGTACAACAAATTCATGTCTTACAGTAAAGTATTTGATTGAAAATAATTAAGACAAACATGAAAGTTGAAAGTTTTAGATTGATACAGTTAATGATTAAATTTTTTGTTACAAGTCACATTATTTTAAAAGAGATTTTTTTAGTAAACAATTGGTTCAAGATTAAAGATTTTTTATTTTGATCAAGTATGATCAAATCTGATAACATAAAGCTAAAACCCTTATGAGTAAGAAATTGATGCCAATTTTATATTGGAAATACCTTTTTACTACTTCTTTATGTATTTTTGCTGGACACAAATGGTGTTCCACTTTTTTAATTATTTAACTATTACAATTTCTTACATGAGCTGCGTCTTATTTTATTAAGACAGGTTTTTTGTCAGCGAAGGCGATCCTTTTTCTTTGGGTCTCCACGTCCGCCCTTAGAAATATGCTATGCAATTATCATAATTACATCAGGACTTGGTGGCGCCTATTTGGTTTAGATTAAGTTTGATTTGCAAACAGATTTCGACTTACCCCCCCATTTCTCATAGCTCTACCCAAGGAATAGACCCCTAGTTGTGTCAGAAGATTTTTGGAACAATAAGTGCCCATGAGTGAAGCCAGCTACATATAGAAAAAATTAGTTTCACTGGCGCCCAAAAAATTAGTTACACTGGCTCACAACGTGGGGCCATACATATACAAAAAAATTCGTTACACCCTATGAAGTAATAAAGCTAATGTTTTGTTAATGGCTATATAACTACCAGCCCGATTTGTATTTGTCAATAGCTCTTATTATTTTCTTAAAAGTTTGTTTACAGATACATCTTATTTTATATATTGTTCTACACAATTTCTTATTGCGGACTGCAAATAACTTGTCTTTTATATATATATATATATATATATATATATATATATATAGATACACACACATATATATATATATATCTTGCTGTAATTATAGGGTTAATTTAGGGGTAGGTTAAGTCATAGGGGTCGTAGAACAAACAGAAGAAACGCCCAAGTAACAAAAGCACATAAGTACAGATATTAGTAGAGTAAATAGGTCATTATAAATATTATTAGTTGAGAGCACACTGTATATAGCAGTACAAACGATTAAAACAGATATCCAAGAGTAGCTATGAGCAAAGATAAGAATTTCAAAAGGTAACGAAACGCATTGAAATTAAATCAGTGAAAAACCTGCATGAATTGGCTAGACAAATATTCAAAAAGTGCGTGGATATATCATCTTAAATGCACTTAGAAATTATGCATTATTTGAACAGCGTACGTGATTTAAAAGTATCACATTTGCTCAAAAATCCAATTTATTAGGAAATAAACAAACACCCAATTTATTCAATTTAGATTAGAATAAGGCCAACAACAATAATACTACAGGATCGATTGAATGAAGATTCCTGGGATTTCTAAAGTAAATGCATAGGTATAATAAGAATTTACGTGACAAAGTGAGCATCGCGTCATGCTATTGAACTAGAAAACTGTAAAAATTCCCAAAATAACAAGTGATAGTACATTTGGTCTCGCCCAGCATGTGGAGTCAGCGAATCAGAAACTAAAGGGGGCCGATCCTATAATTATCATAACAATTGAATATTGAGTGAGTATACTTTTGAAACTGGGCAGTTACTATACTTAAATGTGATAAATATTTACGTGAAAAGTTAAGTGAAAATTATTTTAAAGAGTGTATAATTGTGCAAAGAGAGCCGTACTTCTAAAAAGACGTAAGTAAATAAGATTTAGTGAAATTATATCATTTCTAATAATAAATAAAATAGGGCTCTGATTAAATACGTTCTGAATAATTACGATCTGATTAAATACGTTCTGAAGAACTACGTTCTAAATTACATTCTGAATAACTACGTTCTGAACCACAATCGAAATAACGTTACGATTCTTGTTAAAACTTTTAATAACGATCCATTACGATCTTAAATACAATTTTGGATACAAAACTCTGGAAAATGCTGTCTGTTTAAACAATTTAACAATCTCTGAAAATGGTAAATATTCTATTACGGAAATGAAAAACCTTTCATTGGAATAACGATTTGGATACTAAATTTTAGTTGGATATCGGCTTCAATTCCTAGGAATGCAGAGCTCCTACAAAACTACTTCAGGTTAGATATTTTTGATGATTTATTTTAAAACTGTTTTATTTCAGTAGTAATTTAAAAATGTAAGAGCCGACTAATTGGGGTTGCTAGTATAAATTTATGAAAAGTTATAGACATCTTGAAACGTTTCAACAGGTCTCGAAATGTAATAAAAGCTCGTTTTGCTGGCTTCATTTTCTAAAAATCTAATAGATGTAAATAATTCAAAAGGGAGAAGATTTAAAAAAAAGGAAGGTTGTAAATATTTAATCATTATACTGTGTATTGTGGAATTGCTTTATTTAATTCAATCAGTTAGTCGAGGCAAAAGAAAATTATAAATTAACATTTTCACAAGTGCTTGTGTGATATAAGGGTTAACACAGCATTTTTTGGACTGCCCAACCATGGGGCGGAATTAACACAGCAAAATATATATATATATATATATATATATATATATATATATATTGCTCAAGTCCCACGTTGGTTCGTCTATAAATTTGCTGTAGTAGCCCCCTCACTTGTTGTAGTCGGATATAATGAATCTTCTACTAAACGCCACCGCTCTGTATATTACTCTTTACAATTTAATCTTTTACTTTTATTATTATGCCACGGCTAGCCCTTTTTAATCTACACAGAGTGCACAACGTTACGATAATCAATTTTCGTTCACCCCTTTATGATTACCTGTGAGAATTGATAAAACGAAGTCAATCAACATTCATATAATGAAAGGAAATAATATTACAATTTTTGAAATTCTTTAAATGCACCCTTCAATCATTTAATATCATATTTATTGTTTATCCCAAAATTTATATTCTTTTAGTTTAAAATAAAGTCACCAAAAGCTATACCTTTACAAAAAAATCTGGAACGTTCAAGACCTCTTTATGATTACGTAAGTTTAAACATATGCAATGTTTCTTGTTGACTCTTTACATGTTTTGGATAAATTGAATAAATTCAGTATTAAAATTTAAATTGAAAAATATCTTAAGATTAAGTAGATCTGACCTCTGATCTCCTGATATGTTGTTTCGTGTTGTGGATCAACAACCCCTTGTTGTCTTCAATCGAATACCAATGCTCTGCTTTGTCCAACCAATATTTAAGTTTTCCAAAAATCACCTCGTGCTTCTTTATTTTATATTTCCTGCGTATGCTTTGAATCTCTTCCCTTAAATACCACTTGATATCGTGGGTTACTTAGTATTATGAATTATCCCAGAAATAGTCCAGCATTTGACTGGAAGCCGATTAGAATTGCACCAGAAGTCAATTAGAATTGTACCAGAATCCGATTAGAAGCCCTATATGATTATAAATATTTAATTAATTACCCAATTTCTACTCACATTTTCTAAAATAAAACAACGGCAAAAACTCTTCATGTATTCTTAACGTAATTTTTATGTAACACTATTTTCACTATAACATAAATTTGATATATTCTAAACTTTATTTATTTGACGCGTAGATTTCTGATTAAAAGTGATGTGGATTCAACCTGCATCAAGTGTGGACTGAGCTGTCTTATCACTGGTGGGTGTTAAATAGCCTTGTCCCACTACATCTGGGTTGGGTTTCCAAGCAGTTTTACAGATTGTTTCAACCAACCAGCTTTTGTCTTTAATATTCCCTGTATTTTTAAGCTGTTTTTGATAAAATTATGCTTGTTATTTACTATTGTTTGATACTTTATTATTTGTTATCGTGGCCAGACTTTCAACTTACGTCTGTTGTTTTGTATAGATAATGCTTTTGGATAATTGTACAAAAATAAATGATGTAACTCTAGTGCTGTTTTCGTGTATGTATTTATTTATTTGAAAGTGCGTTTGTTTATCAAAGCGCTCATGGTTCCAGCGTAACTGCATGAAGATTTGTTAGGTTTCATCTTATCTTCTGCATATTTTATTTCATAAACTTGTAAAATACTCCTCAACGTTACCTGTACAACTATTTCTTTGTTGAATACGCGTTTATTGAAAGATGTGCTCACTTGCATTGCTTAAAGTTAATTACGGTCTATATACAGGGTGTTAAATGCTTGTTATTTGCATAATATACGAATTACTTATTTTTCTGCTAAATAAATGCAGTTTTCGATTTCTATCGCTATTTACAGTTACTATGATACCCTTACTACTCAATACACTTCTAAACAACCCTTTATCACAGTTCATTTACATTTCCAATGCTCCACCTGTAGGTACTACATTGGCCAGGAGGCGAGTTTTTTGTTGCCTGGAAATTTAGAATTTTGCCGAACCCTTGCCGTTCCAGGCAAGGTAGGGATCTTTAACGTGCATGACAACACTCACACACGGGACCTCCATTTAACCTCTCATCCGAACGAGGGCATAATTTTTGTGAAAAATGCTCACCTGCCATTTTTCAAGCAGTCGGCCGTGTCGGGATTTGAACCCGGGACCTTGGGATCCGTAGTCTTATGCTTACTACATTGATCCACGGCGACGCCTACCCTTTATCACAGCATTATATATACAACGAATAGAGTTTTATAATGAATTTAAGTGTGTATTTTTAAGTCTTTAAGTTTCATACTCTCTAACTAATTGTGTGCGGTCGGTGTGGCGGTTAACAAGACCCTTGCATGCTCAGATGATGTAGGCTAAAGATCGAGCGACTACTTATTTCTATTTCCTGACAGCAAAGACTGCTGCGGCTTAAAAACTAGGTGATGCCTAGAGACATTATTCAATATATGTTTATCGTGCGTATAAGCTCTCGTACGAAGACCTTTCTCTTTCTATTTTTTCTTTTTTAAGCATTGACGCGATTTTTACGTCTTTTTAGACTTCACAAATTTTATTATAATATTAGAAATAGGCGATTTTGAATCTGAATTTGTAAGTATTATTTTCCATCTTTAATTTAAGTAGTATAAATTAGGTTATTACGTATAAAATTGCAGTTTCCAAGTTCTTACGCACTGTACGGGAATTACCTACCATTTTATTGTATGTATTTTGTCAAACAAGCATTTTCACACGTCTTGAAGAATGCATTATTATTGCCCTAATCAACGAAAACGCTGGACGGTGGGTGGGGACATTTACGCGTTCATGAGAAAAACGCATTTTAGCCAAAATGTGTTCGTCAACTACATTACCGTATCGACATGAACGTTTAGTGGGTGAAACGCAGTGAAATTTACCCGTTGTGACATAATTTCTTAAAATCATATTTTCCGATACTAGGAGATTGCTTAAAACAGGAACATTATTTGTTTCTCAGGAAAAAAGATGCTTATTCATTTTGGACGGACCCGGATTAAGTTATTTGACCAATCGCTTAGAACAAACGTGTTAGATTAGGTTTCGATGATTTATGTGTGCGTTCTTTGAAACCGATGGCATCGCGTCATCAAAGTAGTAATACTATTAAATACAAGACTAAATATATACCTAAATCTTTAGCATATTCAGTATTCTTAGTTTTAGTTATTTAGATGTAAATCAAATTCTAAATGATAAATGAAAATAAAAATTAAATTATTTACATAAACCACAGTTACGTCATACAATTATTTTATATAGTTCAAAGACAAGTGTGAAAAGTTTGTGTAATTTATTATCATGAGGTAAAAATATACATTATTTGTTGTCAACTGTAAAGAAATTTATATAACAAGCAATTCTAACAAGAAGTTCCCAGTATCAACTTTTATAATGACCTTATCTATCTTAGATTTTTTTATAATTGCTAGCACTGAAGTTACCTTGAGCTATGGTAAGCAATTTTAAGTCATTTGTCATAAATTACCTATTATTTACCAAGTCTAAGGTTGTTGGGATGTACTTAATTGTATATTGTACCTTGAACCTTGTAATATAATTTCATATAGCATGCATCACAAACTTAGTCTTTGTGTTTGAGAAGGTTTTATGCAGAGGAAAATGAGCTTTCTTGATGCGACAATTTAAAGAAACAGCAGAAACCGAATGAGGTCGAGTTGTTCCATATTTCAATCTGCATTATACTCTGATACCTTAATTTATTTGTAAGTATTTGTAGGATGATATGGCGCTAGTAATGAGCTCTAACTGTGATCTTGGGTTGCATAGATTAAATAAATTTTACGTTTCATTTATTTAATTCAAAACTCATCAATTTACATTCTCAACTACTGTAATCCTCATGTCAACAATCTGACACTCCAATTAGAATCCTCCATTTTCTGGAAGTGACTCCAATACCTACATACTTAAAATATATGACAAATACATTACATATTCCCTCCCTCACTAAATACGACTCACAAGTCTAGTCGCTGAGGTTTCTTAGTAACCCTAGTTGTGCGCTTTATAGTAACGGGTTGCTCTACGTTTGCTGGTTCTACTTCCGGACGGTCTTCTTCTACTTGAATTTCTGGGAAATTATTTCTCTCAACTGCACCACTAGCTTGAGCAGTTTGTTTTTGCTCTTCTGCTTCAACACGAACAGCATCTGGTAACTTGGCCAACATTGGTTCAATGGCAATACCCAAATGTTTTGTCGGATTTGTGCTTATACTAGCAGTAGAGGAATTGGATTTTTTTGGGACAAATCCACCTTATGGAATCCACCGAATCCACTTGCTTATGGGATTTTACATGTAAAACCCACTGTAAAGTCTTATTTTTAAGAGATTTCCACCTTTTGGGGAGGGATTTCCTCCTTGCTCCCTCCTTGTGGACTTCCTTGTGGGATTTTTACCCTCATTTTAAGAATTTTTACCGGTAACATTCTGAACCAAATAGTTTTCTTCGACTAACCATTTCATCTTTCGAGATAAATCTTTCTTTTTTGGTGTCAATTAATATTAGATTTTTTTCAGCTATCCGAATTTCTAGGAGTTTTTAAGATAGCATCATCTCCCAGGGAACTACCCTCATTTTAAGATTTTTTACCAGCAGCGATTTGTGACCATCCTTATAAAATTTTTTAGCTATGCGACACATCAAATTAGTCTGAAACTCTACGCAGAATTCGAATCTGTAAACAGATTTAAGATCCGACCACCCTTACCGTTTTACATACATACCCTCTGTGAGATAAATCTTTCTCCACATTTCCACCCACGAGATAAATGTACCTTGTTTCAGTTATCCGAATTTCTAGGAATTTTTCAGATTGCATCATCCCCAGGGAGCTACCCTTATTTTAAGAATTTTTTACCAACTGATTTTTTAATCACCTCCTATATATCTTGTAGGGGGTTCGAGATACGGATTCAGCTTGCTGTTTTGCGCAAAATCCGAATCTGCAAACAGATTTAAAATCGGGGTAACCCCTTAGCGTTTTACATACCCTCTAGCAAGCATATAAAAGATTATTTTTGTTTCTTTCGAGATAAATGTACCTTATTCTTAAACATTATAGAGAAATTCAAAATCTGTTCTTTAATAAAACATTCTAAACCCAACATACTTTATCAAAAACATGAGAGACGATTAAACAGGGTAAAAATTTTATCAATTTCCTAGTTTTACATTTCAATCTCTAAAAATGTATGTCATAACATAATTATGTAGTTAAGTCAATGCTATAAACTATGTACATTTAATCTATACAACTTACAACTAACACCTAACCTATATCTTTATGCCCCATGCATAGGTTGCTGTACTATTAGGGATGACGTACCTTTTGTCATCCTCGCCCGACAAACTAATTTTATGAATTAATTGGGTATAGAGTTGGTGTTTATGACTTCGAATACACATCATGCTATGCGTAAGGGCACCAGAATTATTATGTACAATGTCCTTAAAACTATTTACATTAATATTCTTAACTACACTTCGTGAGACCCCTTTAATCTTTTTAATCGCGTCTTTCTAGCTTTCAATACAGTAGGACTTAGCCCTACTACCAACAAATTCTAATACTAGATCCCCATTAAATTCGTCTTTGAATTTCCCTACAATTTTTTTGTTGACAAGCGGTGTATTGTATTTATTATCCGCGGGGTAGTCACTCTTTTAAGATAAATATATCTTGTTTGGTATCAACTAATATTAGATTTTTCTAGGGAGCCCAAATCTGTAAATAGATTTTAAATAGGACCATCCCTTACAATGTTACGCCTTTTAAAGACCCAAACTTTTAATTTTTGTCCATCTATATTTAACTCCATCTTTAAAACCTTTTTTTCGCTACCCAAGACATATGCTTTAACTAACCATTTCTTGAGAAATCTAAAACCGCTGTGTCCAGCGAACACTACGTGGAGATAACACATATACTCTGTCCACCAGGATAGAAGCAGGAAGGATTTGGAAGAAAGGAAGGTGGGAGAAAAACTTAAAAATTATAAAATCTTAAAACTAATGTATACAATAGATATGCAAAATCTATACAAATATAAACAACTATCTTATATCTTTATGCCCCCATGCGTTGGTTGATATGCTTCCAGGGATGACGTAACGCTTGTCATCTTTGCTAGATAAACTAATTTTATTAATAAGCAGCGTGTACAAATAGTGTTTTTTACTCCAGATACATACACCGGCAAGTACTCGATGCCACCCAAATAAGAATTAGATGCTTGGTGACTGTTAACTTCTGCTTCCTTCGTGTAAGCCTAGGCACGTCCCTGCCCATGCGCACCCCTGCGAGTGCGCACCCCAGGCCATGCGCACCCCTGCGCGTGCGGATCCCTGCCCATGCGCACCCATCTCATTGCCTCATCTCATGGCTTTTTATAAATAAAGAGCAATGTAATACTATTCTAAAAATTTTATTCTGACATTATACATAACAAACTTTAAAAATATTGAATGCCAAGCATGGAGCCATTTAAACTTACTTTTAATACAAAGTTATACACAGAAAACAGTTCTTTCTTTATGTTTGTTGGGAGTGGTTTTAATTTTATCTAATTTTATTTGCAGCTTAAAATTTAAATCGACACCCAAGTCATCTATCTCCTTTTCTAGCCAATAGTTTGATACATAGACACCGTCTAGGTTTTCGAATTGTAAAATGTGCCGAAGTTTGCTTCTATATTAAAATCTTTGATTCCACCGACAACCAGATCCATTCCTTCGTGTAATTCTTGCATCTTGTGACAATCTTTTAATCGCAAGCTCTCCCACTATATCCGGCATACGTATTTTGCTAGCTTAATCGACTTCTTCTTGTCGGTATTGGAGAGAATCCTTATTCTCACACTTGCTCTTGCGTAGCTGCTTGTCCACCACTTTTGGGAATATATTATCGTTATAGGTTGTTAGACCCTTGGTTTTAAATGATCCGAAAGTTCTTTACTAGGCAAATATACAATGTTTAGCGGAACCCTTTGCATATAGTGTACAGTGTGTCCCAAATTGGATGTATTAAATGGGTAACTTAGTTGTTATTAAAGATACAATAAAACTGTGTGCGCAGTCATGTGCCAACTTTTTGAGATCAATTCAATGGTGAAATCACAAATGATCGATCTTCTTTTGTTTTCGAGTTATAGCCAAAAATTGATATTTTTAACAATTCTATTAATTCGTATAACTCGTTTGGTTGCAAAAATATCCAAAAATACTGTAATAGTTTTTTATACGGTTTTTTACGTAGAATACAGTGGCGTACGCAAATATTTAATATTTATAATACTTTTGAGGTTATAATATAAACTTGCATTTTTTTAAATGGAAACCACAATTGGTTGTCACTTTATTTAAAAGCTCTTTTGACAGCTTTTCAAAATATATAGTTTAATATAATTATTTTTCAAATGGCCGAATTATTCCATGTTTTGGTATAATAAAATAATTTATTATATTGGTAATAAATAGTTGGCCGCGAAACAAAAGGTAAACAAAAACGACAATTGTTTGTATAACAAACGTCAACGAGCTTCAATCATATCTATTGCACATGCAATAAATTGTATTGTTAGTTTGTAAGTGAAGCATCAGTCTGTTACTAAACGGCAAAATTTGAAAATTACGAAAAGTACGATATGCTACTTCATTTATTGAGTCTGCGAGAATTCCTCTATCAGTAAAACTTTATATTTTAACAGGTAATTGTGCAACTAATAGCAAATAATATTACTATGTCGTTTGTAAATAATACAGATACCCTGAAAGACAATAACCTAATATTAACATGTTTAAAAGGATAGATAGTAATTTACAACAGTTTGGCTGCTTTGAAAACCAGAACGAAACAGTATGCAGTTTTTAATTAAGAGCAAACTACTGTTTCAACCATAGCATGTGGAAACAAACCCAAGAACATCATGTAGGAAAATTGAAAGGAAATGGGTGTTTCTAAATCAGCAGCTTCTAGAATATTGAAGCGTAATAAATATCGACCCTATAAAATAAAATTATACATAGTTTGTTTCCCGACGATTTTCAAAAAGAAGGCGATTTTGTCAATGGTATCCCCGTAAATGTTCTGCTACTCACAATTTTGGAAATAACATTATATGGTCTGATGAAGCACTTGCTGGTCGAATGAAAAACCTATTAAACATACGAGGTGTCAACAAGGTCGTTATGGTATGAATTTTGTTGCTACATTGTTGGTGGCAAATTTCAATACCATATTTTTGAAAACAATCATTCAGCTTGTCGCTATATTGAAATTTTGTATACCAACTTGCACGAATTACTGGAGGACATGCCTCTCGAAAAGACAAAAATGTGGTTCCAACAAGATGGTGCACCTCGCATAACGCTATAATTACTCGTGATTATTTAAATAGAGAATATCTCAATAAATGGATGGGTACGTTTGGACCTGTTCAGTGGCCGCCTAGATCTCCTGACTTGTCGATATTGGACTATTTCTTGTGGAATTTTTGAAAAGGAAATCTATAAAACCCAGAACCATAGTATTAAAGAGTTGCGGAATTCAATTGAAGCAGCATTTCGTAAAGTTAAGGCAGTTTATTTATTAAATTTATTAAAGTTTTTAATAAAACGATGCGAACTTTGTTTAAGAGAGAATGGAGGCCTGTTTGAACAATATCTCTGAATTATCAGTAAATAAAACTATTGTAGTATTCCCATCTGTGTTCTAGTGTTTTATATATATTATGTGAGAGTGTTTTGTGTGAGGGTGTGTGTGGTTGTGTGCGCATGCGTGCGTGCATGCGTGGGCGCGTGCTTGTGTGTGTGTGTGTGTTTGTGAGGGTATGAGGTGTGTGAGTATGTGTGTATTTGTGTATCCATATATGGATTATAGACTGTTTAAATGTGGACAGGTAAGTATAATTTTCAATTTAAGATGTAGTTAAGATGTAGTTAAGATGTAGTTATGATATTGTATTCTTCTAGCTTTCAAGCTTTGTTGTTTAGAGTGGTGTGGTACAATAATAAACTCTTGTTTTGTGTTTACCTTTTGTTTCACGGCCAACTATAAATTACCAATACAATAAATTATTTTATTATACCAAAAACATGGAATAAATCGGCCATTTGAAAAAATAATTATACTAAACTATACATTTTTGAAAAGCTGTCAGAAAGAGCTTTTAAATAAGGTGACAACCGATTGTGGTTTCCATTTAAAAAAATGCAAGTTTATATTATAACCTCAAAAGTATTATAAATATTAAATATTTGCGTACGCCACTGTATTCTACGTAAAAAACCGTATAAGAGACTTCTACAGTATTTTTGGATATTTTTGCAAACAAACGAGTTATGAGAATTAATAGAATTGTAAAAAATATCAATTTTTGGCCATAACTCGAAAACAAAAGAAGATCGCTCATTTGTGATTTCACCATTGAATTGATCTCAAAACGTTGGCCCATGACTACTGCGCACATAGTTTTATTGTATCTTTAATAACAACTAAGTTACCCATTTAATACATCCAATTTGGGACACACTGTACGTTATGGTATAATATTTTAAATTTGTAATTTTGATCAACTCCGCGGTACTTTAACAACTAATGCTCTGGAACATGGCTCCCTCGTCTTTTATGCTGACGGTCGAGCGTGCGCAGCTCCTTATTATGTTAATCGGTGTTATATTCAAGTCTTGACTGGGTGTGCATGGGTGCACACCGAGATGCGTCAGGGGCGATATAGAAAAATTTAGATGAGTATATAGATATAGAAGAAGACGTTAATGTTTCATAGTAAAAACGCTTTCACATACACTGCGGATAATATAAAATGTGTCTTGCAGGTAAAGTTGCAGAATAACAATAGAAAATCGATTTTAAACATGCAAGTTTGAAAATGTTGTCTTACCCCGAAATTTTCAAAGGTGGAAAAATTAATACGTCAAGGCTATTAAACATACCTTTTTGAATTACAATAATTAACCAAAGTATTGGAAAGTTTTAGAATGTTTTACCAGTTCTCTCATTGTGAAAACATTTACCCTAAAGGTATAGCAATCTAATTACCTGCTTCAAGATCGCATTTAATTACGCGCCTCACCTACATTCTTGAAATTTCGTATTAGTAAAACGTACGGACTTGAATATTTTTTATTTAAAGTTAATGCGGAGTTCCCTCTAACTAAATGGACTCGTCCGCGGAGACGGGTCATAGAAATAGTAATAACTATAAATATTGTATAAATATTTTTTTAAAATTGCTGTATTATAGAGTTAAATCTAAGTAAAAATGCCGAGGTGGTTTCCTGTTAGGCTTTTGAACATTAAAACACTATGCGGGTCTTTGTTGGAGCTAATTTTAAAAGACGCGATAATTGATTTTGATCCCCAGGAAATTCTATACTAATTTGATAGGTTACACAATGGGTTTATCTCAAACGACAGAGCGATGCTGTTTGGAAATAGATTAAAGATGAACCCCATATGGTTTGTAAAAGGTTGATCTGTAAATCAGTAAGGGGTCGTTCGATTTGAAAAAAATTCCAACGATTTGAGAACCTGAGGAAAACACAATGATAATTGATATCTTACACGACGAAGATATATTAAAAATAACGATAAGAGTAATTTTATAAAAATTCTAAATGGTGTAGGTGGTTAAATACAAACAGGTAGAACCCCACTATAAAACAATTATAAGCGTCACTCTTCCAGTCAAGACATTGAATATAACATTGATTAACATAATAAGGAGCAGCTACGCAACAGCGAGTGGGCGAATAAGGATTCTCTCCAATACCGACAAGATGAAGTCGATTAAGCTAGCAAGATACGTATGCCGGATATAGTGGGAGAGCTGCGATTAAAAGATTGTCACAAACTGCAAGAATTACACAAAGGAATGGATCTTGTTGTCGGTGGAATCAAAGATTTTAATATAGAGACAAACTTCGGCACATTTTACAATTCAAAAACCTAGACGGTCTCTATGTATCAAACTATTGACTAGAAAAGGAGATAGAGGACTTGTGTTCACGCGCGGGGGGTCTTATAAATTTATACATCGATTTACCTCCGCGGTGTTTTGTTTTGTTCTAAACTGCAGTTCCTCTTCCTTCAACCAAGTGGACTGTATGCGAATTGAGTCTGCGTTACGTTACACTTGCACTGTGTTTTTTAGGGGTTTCACAAATAAATTCTGCGGCACTTGACTAACTTACGGTACCGAACGAAAAAAACCGACGACTGTTCTGCTTCGATATCCATAAGAAAGTGTTTGTTCACTACTCTGTCCACCTTATTCACACATGCACAAGGAATTTTTATGGCAGGAGATAAGGGAACAAGGGATGACAGGTTTACAAGTAGATTTACAACTACGAATTTGAAGTAACTTAAAATTAACCACGCAACGTGCGACAAAGAGACCGAACAACTTGGATGTCGATTTAAATTTATAAGCTGCGAATAAAATTAGATAAAATTAAAACCACTCCCAACAAACATAAAAAAACGACTGTTTTCTGTGTATAACTTTGTATTAAAATTAATCATGCTTGGCATTAAATATTTTTAAATTTTGTTGTGTATAATGTCAGAATAAAAATTTTAGAATAGTATTACATTGCTCTTTATTTATAAAAGGCTATGACGTCACCACGAAATAGTAGTCACACAGAGATGGGTGCGCATGGGCAGGAGTCTGCACGCGCAGGGGTGCGCATGGGCTGGGGTGCGCACGCGCAGGGGTGCGCATGGGCAGGGGCGTGCCTAGACCTACATGAGGGAAGCAGAAGTTAACAGTCACCAAGCATCTAATTCTTATTTTGGTGGTATCGAGCACTTGCCGGTGTATGTATCCGGAGTAAAAAACACGATTTGTACACGCAGCTTATTAATAAAATTAGTTTATCTAGCGAAGATGACAAGCGTTTCGTCATCCCTGGAAGCATATCAACCAACGCATGGGGGCATAAAGATATAAGATAGTTGTTTATATTTGTATAGATTTTGCATATCTATTGTATACATTAGTTTTAAGATTTTATAATTTTTAAGTTCTTCTCTCACCTTACGTTTTTCCAAATCCTTTCTGCTTCTATCCTGGTGGATAGAGTATACATGTTATCTACACGTAGTGTTTGCTGGACACAGCGGTTTTATATTTCTCAAGAAATGGTTAGTTAAAGCATATGTCTTGGGTAGCAAAAAAAGGTTTTAAAGATGGAGTTAAATATAGATGGACAAAAATTAGGGGTTTGGGTCTTTAAGAGGCGTAACATTGTAAGGGGTGGTCCTATTTAAAATCTATTTACAGATTTGGGCTCCCTAGAAAAATCTAATATTAGTTGATACCAAACTAGATATATTTATCTTAAAAAAGTGACTACCCCGCGGATAATAAATACAATATACCGCTTGTCAACAAAAAAGTTGTAGGAAATTCAAAAACGAATTTAGTGGGGATTTAGTATTAGAATTTGTTGGTAGTAGGGCTAAGTCCTACTGTATTGTAAGCGAGAAAGACACGATTAAAAAGATTAAAGGGTCTCACTAAGTGTAGTTAAGAATATTAATGTAACATTGTACATAATAAATCTGGTGCCCTTATGCATAGCATTGTGTGTATTCGATGTCCTAAGCACCAACTTTATACCCAATCAATTCATAAAATTAGTTTGTCGGGTGAGGATGACAAAAGGTACGTCATCCCTAATAGTACAACAACCTATGCATGGGGGCATAACGATATAGGTTAGGTGTTAGTTGTAAGTTGTATAGATTAAATGTACATAGTTTAGCATTGACTTAACTACATAATTATGTTATGACATGCATTTAGAAATTAAAATGTAAAGCTAGGAATTTGATAAAATTTTTACCCTGGTTTATAGTCTCTCATGTTTTTGATAAAGTGTGTTGGGTTTAGAATGTTTTATTAAAGAACAGGTTTTGAATTTCTCTATAATGTTTAAGAATATGGTACATTTATCTCGAAAGAAACAAAAATAATCTTTTATATGCTTGCTAGAGGGTGTGTAAAACGCTAAGGGGTTGCCCCGATCTTAAATCTGTTTGCAGATTTGGATTTTGCGCAAAACAGCAAGAGGAATCCGTATCTCGAACCCCCTAAAAAGTATATAGAGGGTGATTAAAAAACCCGTTGGTAAAAAATTCTTAAAATAAGGGTAGCTTCTCGGGGATGATGCAATTTGAAAAATTCCTAGAAATTCAGTTAGCTGAGAAAAATCTGATAATAATTTATACCGATGAAGGTACATTTATTTCGTGGGTGGAAATGTGGAGAAAGATTTATCTCGCAGAGAGTATGTGTGTAAAACGGTAAGGGGTGGTCGGATCTTAAATCTGTTTACAGATTCGAATTCTGCGTAAAGTTTCAGACTAATTTGATGTGTCGCATGTCTAAAAAATTTTATAATGATGGTAAGAAATCGCTGCTGGTAAAAAATCTTAAAATGAGGGTAGCTCCCTGGGAGATGATGGTATCTAAAAAACTCTTAGAAATTCGGATAGCTAAGAAAAATCTAATATTAATTGATACCAAACAAGGAAGATTTATCTCGAAAGATGAAATGATTAGTCGAAGAAAACTATTTGGTTCAGAATGTTACCGGTAAAAATTCTTAAAATGAGGGTAAAAATCCCACAAGGAAGTCCACAAGGAGGGAGTAAGGAGGAAATCCCTCCCCACAATGTGAAAATCCCTTAAAATAATACTTTATAGTGGGTTTTGACATGTAAATTCCCATAAGCAGGTGGATTTGGTGGATTCTATAGATGGATTCCATAAGGTGGATTTGTCCCAGAACCATCCAATTCCTCTACTACTAGCTTCATCTAATTTCTGTGCTTTCCTACGTCTATTAGCATGCATATACAAAATGTTGTTTCCCACTTTCATAAGTATGTTACCTCACTAATAACTTTTATTATTACTCTTTCTGTCCATTTGGATTTTGCATTTGGACCTAGATTTTGGGTTAATACTTTCTCACCCATTTTGAACATCCTGGTCTTAGTGTAGACTTGCAGTGGGGCTTTGGAATAATATTTTGCTGAATGACCTGATTTCAATATGCTTAACCTTGTGCGAGGTTTAGTTTTAAATACTTCAGATGGGCACAACCCTGTTACACTACTTGGTGTATTCCGGTACGAAAACGAAAAGTTTGCTAGTAAATGGTTTAAGCTTACAGAGTTGTTTTAACCTATAAGTTTATCTAGAGCCCGTTTTGCCGGTTGAAGATACTTTTCTGGTAATCCATTCGATTGCAGGTGGTATGGTGAAGTTTTAGTACACTAAATACCATTTAACTGACTAAATTTGTTGAACTCCGATGAGTTGAATGGTGTCCTATTATCACTCACTACCTCTAATGGTAATCCCATGATGGTAAAAGTGTTCAGAAGGTTTTCAATAATTTGCAAACATCAGTTCCCGACAACATATGGTGGATAACTATTTTGACTTACTATCAATTATAAACAAGAATGTCTGACCCATTTTATGATAAAAAACCATTGTGAACTCGTTGCCAAATATTGTGACTTTCAGGCCATGACCTTAAATCCTGTTTCATACTTCTATGTTATTTTGCAGATTTGGTTACCAACTGATTGACCTTTGCAAGCTTTTTATAACGAACTACCCGAATGTGCTGTTCATGTAGTAGCTGAAGTACATTGCCCCTCAAAACTTCCGGAGTAATGACTCTACTTTCCAATAATATACAACTCTCGTTAGTAGATAATTCATTTCTGCGACTAAAGAATGATTTAAGTGTGATGTCGTCTACCTTTCCCGGTTTTCCCTACAGGAAAAGGTCATAAATTTTAACCAGTACGTTATCACATGCTTCGAGAATTTAACAACCTCTATTGCAGATAATGGAATTTCTTCTGTCAAACTAAACGAATTTATGAAACCATTGACTAGTGTAGGGACGTTAAGAGGTAAACGTGACAACGCATCTGATACGTAAATTTTACTATCCTTACGGTACTCAATTTTATAATTATATGCTGAAAGAGTGATATTTATAAAATCGATTTACTGCAAGCACAATAGTCGACGCTTCCCTTTCTATTTGATTGTAATTCTGCAGGGGAGAGTGTAGCATAAGCGACATGTCTGGTTTTCAACTCCTTTTAGTCGATGACTTAAAACACATCAACGCCATACTAACTACTATCACAGTGAATAACTATATCCTTTGATGGGTCAAAAGGAACTAAGACTTTATTTTGTACTATCAGTTTCTTACTAAGCTCAAATGCTTTCCTGCACTCTTCATTCCAAGAAAATTCGACCTTTTTACTTATTATCTATATAATGGATGTAATCTTAAGGACAATATTGGTAGAAACTTATTACGAGGGTAAGGTGAAAAGTTCTCGACCTGACACAGAGATGACGTTCCAATCAGCAAAAATTTGAGCTTCCCGCCTGCGTGCACATGGTGGATATTTGTATGACAAGTTTCAACTTGCTATCTCAAGTAGTTTGTTTACAAGCATTTTTTCAAGCAGACGTTTTATGCGTGTCCTTAAGATGGACAAACTTGAATATCGTGCGGTCATAAAATTCTTTGTTTTGGACGGATTAACCCCTCAGGAAATCCATCCGAAGTTGACAAAAATTTACGGAGACTCTGCCCCTTCCCTATCAACCGTTAAAAAGTGGGCAACTGAATTTAAACGTGGTCGCACGTCTCTCGAAGGTGATCCACGTGAAGGACGACCAAAAACCGCAACGGAAACGATCGAAAAAGTGTCTGATATCGTGTTGGACGATAGGCGAGTGAAAGTGAAGGAGATAGTTGAGGCTGTATGGATATCGGACGAAAGGGTGCGAAACATCTTACACAAAGAGTTAGGGATGCGAAAGCTTTGCGCAAGATGGGTGCCGCATTTGCTGAATGCCGATCAAAAGCAAATGCGAAAACGAGTTTCGTAGCAATGTTTGGCCCGGTTCAATAAGGATCCGAGCGATTTTGTGCGGCGATTTGTCACTATGAATGAGACATGGGTCCACCATTACACGCCAGAAACGAAACAGCAGTCGACACAGTGGGTAGAAGCCGGTTGTTCAACGCCAAAGAAAGCGAAGTCGATCGCATCTGCCGGAAAGGTGATGGCCAGCGTGTTTTGAGATGCGAAAGGGATCCTGTTGATAGATTACCTTGAAAAAGACAGAACAATTACAGGCCAATACTACTCCGCCTTTCTTGACCAGCTGGATGCCAAAATTCGCGAGAAGAGGCCTGGCTTGAAGAAGAAAGAAATCATCTTTCACCAAGACAACGCACTTGCACACAAGGGTGCGTTGGCGATGGGAAAATTGACGGATTTTGGGTACGACTTGCTTGATCATCTACCTATTCCTCTGATTTGACACCCTCAGACTTTTATCTATTCCCAAACTTGAAGAAATTTGTTTCTGGGAAGCGCTTCATGTCCAATAAAGAAGCTGAGAGACAGATATTTTCACACCCTTCCAGACTCTCACTTCCGGAAAGGAATGCTGATGTTGGAGAAACGCTGGACCAAGTGTGTTGAAGTTAAGGGGGATTATGTCGAAAAATAAAATCTTTTTTTACTGAAAATTGCAATCTTTCATTGTGGGCCGAGAAATTTTCACCTTATCCTCGTATAATAGTCTAGCAATCCCAAATATGACTTAATTGACTAACATTTTCTGGTTCTAGCGCCTACGTATTGCCCCCAACCCCTTCATCTATGGGACGAATACCTACGATAACGATGGTATGCCCCAAATAATCCACCGAATTCTGAAAGAACTTGTAATTGGGAGCATAAATTTTAATGTTATATTGTTGCAGACGTTGAGATACCTTAACGACTGTATCATGGCACTGTTTGAAATTTGAACTATGAATCAAAATACCGTCCAGAAAGCAACTAACATTAGGAATACCAGATAAAACCTTTCCATAACATTTTGCGAGATAGCCGGTGCACTAAATATGCCAAAAGTGAGGCGAGTATACCAATTCCAAATGCATGCTAATGGTTAACAACTCACGTACTCAAATCTAAGACCATAAACACTTTACCTCCAGCTGACGAAAAGATATCGGCAGGTAATGGCAAGGATCTGTAATTAGGGATTTATTTACAGTTGTATGGAAATCTACACAAATCTTCACGTCTCCATCTCATTTTGGGACTACTACTACTATCAGAAAAGCCCACTCTCTATCCATGACTGGTTTTAGGATACCATCTCTGACCATTGTATAAATTTTTGACGTCACTTTCGCTTTTAAAACATAAAACATGGCATAAGCCTTCTTAAATATCGGTTTACTACCTACCTCCTGTTAATTTTAAGTGTACTTTGATATTTTAAATTGCACCCTACTGGTTTGTCTCAAATGCCTCTTTAAACTGCACTTTTAAGTCTTCAATTTTTTTGGTTTTTGACCGAAATACACCATTTACTAACATCAATGTTGTATTTGAATTAAACGTACTTTGCCAATTTGGCCACAAAACATTGAACCAATTTCTACCTAGTAATGGCATAAATGCTTTACTGGCTGAAACAACTGAAATAGGTAATTCAATTTCCTGGCCCTTATTTGAAACTTTTACAAAAATATCTCCTACTACTTCTACATTATTCGCTGTAACCACATTTAAGTTTTACACACCTCTATATCAATTTCAAAATACAATACTTAATATCCACTGTGACTGGTATCTTATGTGTGTTATCCACAAGTTTTACGTTGTTTAGCACCAAACTACTTAGATTTAATTCCTAATTAAAATGGTTTCCTTTATTCTCTACCTCTTGCAGACTTCTAAGTGCTTTAGCCTAGCTGTGACACATTTTAGGTGTGTGACCCTTTTGATGACAATGAAGAGATTCCAAATTTATCGCCGGGCAACTATAAAGGCGATATCTTCGACCACAGCGATAATATTTTATACTACCATAATTTGTAGCTTTTCCTTCCATTCGATTGAGTACTTGAATGGCTCACTATTTGGTTCTCTTTCTGCTTAGGGCTACTTCTACCCAGTTTGGAGATATACGGTAAAGAATTTTGTTTTTCCCCCGGACCTTGCCGCACTGCTAATAGTGTCTGACTGTAACAACTTTACTTGTTTTTCGGCTAGCTCATAACCTAATGCAATTTTAAAGCTTTCGCAAAATCCAATTCAGTTACAGACAATAATTTCTCTTGTACTACCTCTTATAACAACCTACAAGCCAACCAGTCTCGCAGTGCACTATCAAGAAAGCTTCCAAAATTGCACGATGCCGCTAGATTTCTAATTTCGAGTATAAAATCTGCGACTGCTTGTCCTGATTTTTGTTGGCACCTATAAAATGTGAATCTTTCTGCAATCTCCATTCGCTGGTAAATAACGATTCCTTAATATATTAATGACATCTTCATATGACAAGACATCTATCTTTCATAGAGCTACTAAGTTTTTCAGGATATTAAATACTTCAGAACCTGCCAGCGAGACAAACATCGGCACTTGTAGAATGGTCTCCGCAACATTGACATTAAACATACTTTGCATACGTTTCTTGTACGACTCAAAATCTTCTATTTCACTGTCAAAGTGCCCGATTGAATATATTAACGCCATACTTGAATTCACTAAAAGCTTCCCTCTAAAATTTTATACTAATCCAGAACCTCGTTCCATTTTCTATACATTTTAAAATTAAGAATGCAATAAAATCATTTCTTGTTTAATACAATTAAAGTTTTCCTCTAAAACTAACTTCTAACTATACCTTATATGAAGTTTATTACAAAGTACCTTCTCTGATTTATAAAATACACAATTTTAATTGAAAATTTCAAGACTCATGACACATTAAAGATTTAAAACCATTTTGTCTATTCGTAACGAGTAGTATTTACTCATATATATGTTCGTACCTTTACCTAAATATATTTTCCCTTCCCTAGCATTATTTGAATGGAATTTCTACCTTTAACTTTATCTTATCAACATTAATTTACCTTACCGTTAAATCTTCATTTCGTTAACTTCTACCTAAATCCAATTTATACCTCATCGTATTTGTTATAAACATACTGTCTCAGAACTTCGCATTTTCTCAAACTTTTTCATTTCATAAATAGCTCCTTCATTTTAGAATAATAGCCGCCTTCTTCCTAGTTTTAAAAAATATTTTTTATTTGTCATTACAAGTGAATTATTTTATTCCCCTTAAATTTCCGTTTTTTGTATCGTTATTATTGGTATTATTATATAACTCAGCGCATATTTTATCGTAGTTGACATATCTTTGTTTAAACAATCTTAGCGAATTTTTAGGACTTGTACTAGCTGATGTGGGTTGATGCTTTGCTATTGGGATACACATTAGTATTTGAGAACTATGCCTTTATAGGAGAAAATCAATTTCCACAGTTGCGATCACAAAGAATGATGCATTTTCTTTCACAAATATCTCAATCATTACGTTTTAATAATTCCATTGTCAACTGTTTTTATGTCATAGGGACGTTAATATATTTTTTCTGCTTTTTCTGAGCATGTTGGTTAAAAACCTGTCGCCTTTGTCGTTTTCAATGTTATTCCTTATTGTTTTTAGTGTATGGAAATTTTTCTACTTATATTTTACAATTATTTCTGTGTTTGTGATAACTACTTGTCTTAGAAATTACTGTGTGGGTATATTAAATTGGCCGTGTTACCTTCGTCTGATTTTCTTACCCCAGTAGATACGCTCGGTAGGCAGCTGATCTGCCTAGGTGTCATTTGGAACCTTGCTGTTTTTAATTATCCGCGTGTTTGACTAGGGCTTGTCTAATCGCTAACGTCGCAGACCGATTTGTTTTAGTAGGTACATTCCCTACTCTCTACCCTTCCTCTAGGATGCTTATCCTAAAAACGCTACTTTTTTATGACTTTATCTCCGTTTCAACCTTATTTGTTTCTTCGTTGGACCTATTTTAGTCCCGAGACAACCGTCCATAACATGAGTGATACTTCCTCACTCGGGGCTGCTAACAACATTGGCTGGTCGAATAGTGCCAATATGAGCACTTTTTCTTCTCTTTTCTATGTGGTTGCTAGTCCTAACTCCCTCTTATTTTTTTTATTTTTCTACATTTTCCTTTACATTCTATATCGTTGCATAGTCAGAAGGTTGTTACTTTACAAACATTGGGCTGTGGGTTTGGGCAACTTCTTTTAGTTGTGTTTCACCACCGTTAATCTTTGTCACCGTCTCTGTACGTTTGCTAGTGAGCTCTGGATGCATGAAAAATGTGTTTTCGTTGATTTTGTATGTGAGTGTTTAGCTCATCGCAGTGAATTCCGTACCTGGCGACTTTCTGGCAATTCCTATTATTTGTTGCTCAACCGTTTTTACGTTCTGGTCTAGTTTTTCTACGGTTTTAGTAGATTCCTGTATAAACTCTTCACTCAATTGACTAGTTTTCTGTGAAACTTTTCTGTAGTTTTGCGGAATTTTCCTCCATGCCGGACTTGAAGTCCTTTAGGGAAATAATTTTGATGTACATTTTCTGTTGTCGACTACGAGTAATAAACATGCAAAATGTTTATTTTACTGCAACCGCGCGCACTTGACACCAGTGTAACAAAAACTCTAATTGTTCCTTTGCATTTATTTTCAATAAATACAAGTCTAATAATTATTCTTAAGTATTTACAGATTCTTCTTTATATTTACACTAGCTTAATCACTATTTGTATGCACTAATTTAGTCATCCAAGTACGATGAATTTAACAATATGTTTTCACCAATCTTACTGGTAATTTATCTAACTGACACATTTGTATCACTTAAGCGAATTTGTCTTTGCATTAATTTATGTACATCAAATGTTTATTAGGGTGGAATTAAAACTAATATTCAACTGTCTCATCAGAGTTCGTGCTTATACATAATGATCCTTTATTCTAGTTAAATTGAGAAAATATGTAGAATGTGCGTCATCAAATCTTTCAAGAACAACCGTATTGTAATGCGATATCTGTCAATGGCCCTTTGTTATCGGTAGACAGATATGGCGCCGCTTAAGTAACAACGGTATATCGTTCTTTCGAGAATGTTTCATATATTTCTTAATTACTGTTACAATACAATAAAGTATTTCAGTGCTGAAATACTTTCTAGTTCTGCATATTTCTTTATATTCTAAATACGTATGACAGCAAATTGCATGTTTTTATTATTACGAAAGAGTATCATAAAGTAATTCACGTCATAAAGAACGTATAATGTGTTTGTCGCTAATTGTAGCAGTTAATCCTTGGCACATAAAATACCAAATTATACCTTTAAAAACAGCGATTTTTAATCTATTTCCTTTATTAAAGCAAGTACTGGTAAAACGAACATTGTCTCAGTATTTGCGGGGAAACGAACTGAATAGGATGTAAACAGAATGGTCGTAAACCAGTGTAATTTCATAAAAATTAATAGACAAATAAAAACTGTAGTGTTATATTTTTCCAATATAATGTAGGAATCCTATAAGGATATGAAGTTAATGTTAATTGTATTTGTAAAATGCACCACGTAAAATTGTAAGTACCTTAGAATAATTGTTTTTTAATTATATAATTCAAGTCTATTATCGTTGTTGTGGACGACCTTCCTTGTTCGATATTTTTAATATGATATACTGAAGGTTACTATCTATATTTGCCTTCTGTTTACATAAATTAACCATTATTGTAAACCTTTCTTAGAATTTTATCGCTTAAGATACTAAAATTAGTTAGTTTGTTTAAAAAGAAGTTAAGTAATCTAGTGACCAACAATTAAAAGCTGTCCGTTTATATTAGTAACCGTGGTTAGCAGAAGAACATAAAACGATTTACATTGGCTGCTTTTCTATACACATTGTGACGGCAAATTGCACGGGTTAGGAAGGAAGGAATGCCCACAAGAGTTACTAAGACACAAAAAAAGGAAAGGGACGTTGCACTAACAAAGTCAAAGATTATAGGATTAGGGCACAGGAATACTCAACCCATTTCACTCCGTTGTAAGAGAAAAGATTACTAAATATAGTGTTGCGAGGTACTATTAGGCAACCCGTCAAACACATAAGCGCCGTAAGCACTCTATATTCTCCATGGACCGAGAATCATCTAGCAATTACTGGAGGATGAATTATCCTTTTTAATTCAGGGTATAAATATAACCGATGAGGAAGTACAGAGTTTAGTCTATATCAGAATGTCGAATATAAATTATATCGTGTAAATTTAAATAGTTGAGCTTTTGAAAGTCCAAGAGTAAACATAAATGTTATATTATGTGAACGTGTCTAATGTACATGCAGCTTGTAGAATACATAAATAGACAAAAGTGTAATAAATAAATAGTTGTGTTAGTGTTGTTAATAGACCTATAATTAAGTATTTAGTTTAAGAAGATATTAGTGCTTGTAAATTCATTAGTCTGATAGTGCTTCATTGTTAATTGGACTGAAAACATCTATTGGTAACGCCGGCAACAAATTCCTTTTATTTTAAAATTACAATTTATGAATTCGATAAATTATTGCCAGAATAGCATTCAATTCAGGTTATTTTAATTTATAGATAAATTGAAACATATGCCAATTCTGACAATAACTAAATTAAAACAGATAGTAACAAACATCGGTGTGATTCGGTTCGCTAGTAAACTGTCGCATCGGTGTGCACGTCAAAATAACCCCTTGCACCCGTCTTAGAGTGGGTTCGAAAACGTTAAATTTCTAAATTGGTGATCCTTGCCTTCCTTCAATGACCATGCTAAATCTCACCCTTTAAACGCCTATTTAAAGCGAGCTGCAGATCTTGGGTAAGTCCATTGCTTTATATTTGTTTGTTCATGTTTAAAAAATTACAGTCCACTGTGTCTTAACCGAGCGCTAATATCTATAAATAAAGCATATACTGTTAATTAGACTTGTGAACAGTGAGTAATAAATTCTCTTGTTATTACTTGTTTTAAATTAGTGAAACGCGGTAGTAGCCCGCTACAATAGATTCACATGGACAGGACGTTAGCCTGTCGAATAAACTAAAACAATTAAAAACAATCAAAAAAATAAAATAAATAACCCTGCAGAACAACATATTCAGAGGTAACCTCAAGTTTTGTATAGTTCCAGTAATTACATATAATTAATAGACCCACTCTATATATTCATGTGATTTAAATTTTTACCAAAGTCACATTATACCATATGATAAAGAGCTAACTTCATAACTTCGGGAAAATTCAAGAAGAATCAATTTATTTGTATAGGAATATTTGTGAAACTCCTTAAGTATTACTTACACTTGACACAAAACCTTTATTACTAAAAGAGTATCATTCATAGAGAATCCTGTTTTAGATAAAAATAAAGGTATTTATTACGTTCGACGCATAAACAAGTGCGTATTAAAAGTATTTTCATTCATATCAAATAGTTTTTTAAAATATGGTGTTTGTGTAAATGCTATTAAAAAATCTCACCCATATTTTATAATAAAAACATTGTCTTTAGAGAATTGTACGTTCAAATGCATTTAAATACTCAGTTTTATTTAAAGTCGCATGTTCTAAAACGATGAAATGTTAAGATACGTAAACGACGCGCTCAATTATTATATAGCTCGAGCGGTGGTGTGAAACAATGAACTTAGAATACACGTGAATGTTGATAACATGTGCAAATGACACACCTACATTCTTGAATAAATTCGAACGTAGAAATAATACAAATCGAAACGAAGCGAACGTTCGCGAAACAGTTACATTCGACTAGAAGCAACGACGTCGAGTGAGTTTGGCTTATAAAATCCGATCTAGAATGTGATAAACGGCAGTGTTACTCGAATAACCGACGTTAATCAAATCTTTGAGGACGGCATACTGTCAATGTAATGTTATAATACGTTATATAATTCGAAATGTACAATATTTGGTAGTAATAATTATTTAAATATTTAAAATGGAAGATACACGATTTGAAACTAATTAAAAGCTATTGTAAGAGAGAATTTACTTAAAAATACGAAAATTAAAATAAAAGATCAATGAGCGTATATGTGGAATTGCACTTTGCATAAAAATTTCTACTTTTTAAAACGATTTAAAAGAACATGTAGTATGGATTGATAATTATGTTTTCTAAAAGCCAAAGCTGGTGAATTGAAGGCAAACAACAAAAAGACACTTAACGGGTCTACTTCCGAAAATCATTTAGAACGCCTGGTTAGTTTTACCTCTAAGGTTCAAAACTTAACTATATTTTTGAAAAATGCACAGGCGATTCAACTCTCACTTTGCTAAATGTGCTGTATCTAAGATGCCAATGTTCGAAAAAATAGAATGTGTCACTTTTGCCGCGAATATAAATCCGTACCCATCATTGGAAGATCTTAGTGAATGGTCGAGGCAATTGCCTAGAATTATTACAAAGGTATTACTGAATACACAGACGGTAGCTACTAGATGGCAACAGCCACAGCCAAAAAGTAGTTCAAAACAGGCGTTCACCATGAGCAAGAATAAAGCGACTACAAGTCAAATCAAGAAGCGTGTTAGTTGTTCTGACTCGCATCATTTGCCTCAGTGCGGCGAATACTTGAATCGTTCTTCAGGTCAACTATGGCAGTTAGTCGAAGAACACAAGTTATGCTTTTCTTGTTTGCTTCAAGGCCATGGTATTGAAATATGCCGGCGCAAAGAAAACACTGCCAAATGCAGAATTGTAAGTGAAATTACCATCTGACCTTGCATGACGATACTCCACAGAAGCCCAAAGAAGAGCCTACAAATGCACACCCTTAACGACCACACGTGTAACATTCAATCCAAGAACCACAAAGTTGTTGTTTAAAATACTACCGTTTTCCTTGGAGGAACGGAAATAAGGGAAAACCAATCGAAACCTATGTGATGACCTCCATGGTGTTTGGAGTCTTTTGTTCCCCATGCATTGCTTTGTATGTCAAGAATAAGAATGTCGAGGAATCGGCAAATAGTGATTCCGAAGTGGTGACCGCAATAAAAGTCAATCATTACATAAACGACTTGGTCTCAAGTTTTGACAGTAAGGAGACAGCGCTACGTATAGGAGGCCGCGTCAGAGATACGAACGCCAAAACAGGATTTGACTCAAATTCCAGCACAGTACAGTCTGTTTTAAATGGCGACCAAAGTTATATGGGCACAGTAGTTAAAATAAATCAAGTCGATGCCATAAGTGCTTGGAATGTACTGGGATAGTAGCAACGTCCAATTCTATTTCAAATTACACTTACATCGTGTCAATTCTAACATTATCAATGCCAAGCAGTGACCGATCAAACGTAAATTGTTAAGTTTGGTGATGTCAATATATGATCTGCTGAGAATGTTGTCCAACTTTACAATTTGTGGGAAGGTGCCGTTGCAAGAATTGTGGCGTGTGGATATCAAATGGGATGAAAGGATTCCAAATGAAATTTACATGAAGGTTATACAGTTTATAAGAACTTTGCAAAAAGTGAAGAACTTCTTAGGGAATTGTCATTATTCGAAAACTATTATCGAGCTCCATATTTTTGTTGATGCGAGTGAGATTGCTTTCGCAGCAGTCGCCTACCGGCCAACTGTGCATCACTAAGGGTCTTGTCCATTCCTCCTCTAGAACTTCAAGCCATATTACTTGCTACACGTTTAAAAATGCGATTATAGAAAATCACAATATACAACCCACAAGGTCCCACTTCTGGAGTGACTCTAAAGCGGTAGTTTCTTAGATAAAGTCTAACCATCGACAATTTAAGACATTTGTGGCGCTTCGAATAGGCGAAATATTAGAGTCCAGCACGAAAGTGTTTGGAATTGGTTGTCAACAGAGTTGCATCTGGCCGACGTGGCAATTCGTACAAAGTATCCAGTAAAATATCAAGTGAATAACTTATGGTTAATGGGATCCGGGTGTTTAAAACAAACGGTGGACTTCTGGCCTAGACTTGTCGAGAAACAAGTACTTCTTGAATGTCTTGGCGAGAACGTCAATGCCATATGATAACTTTAGATACGGCTATTATAGATTTTGGTAGATACTCCAATTTTCTTCGTTTAGTGCAAACAGTTGCTTGGGTGATGAGACCTCTTCGTATTACTCGAGAAGCAAAAGGAAGTGGGAGCTTGAAAAACACTTTATATGCCCTATCCACAGAGGAGATTTAAGCCGCTGAGAAAATATTATGTAAATTAGCTCAGCGTCAAGTGTTTAGTAAACAAACTTTTAAGTAGCAGTGACATATTTGCATTTACCCTTGGTTTAAACGAAGAAGGCGTTCTTTGTGCCTACGGTAGAACTGATTATGCTTTAGCATTGCCAGAGTCTGCACGCTGACCAGCCATACTTCCTAAGAAACACGCATTCACCGATCTAGTCGCCTCATGGTACCACAGCCGATTTCACCGTCAAAACGACGACATAATGATTAATGAAATTGGGAGAAAATACTGGGCGGTGCATATTAGAGTAGTCGGAAAGCAAATTAAAGCGAACTGCATCCAGTGCAAAATTAGAAACGATACGTCAAAACATCTTGGGATGGGCCAGTTGCCCGCAAATCGTTTGACGCCATTTATTTACACTGGTACATATTACTTTGGTACAATGCAAGTTGTCATAGGGAGGAGAAGAGAAAAGAGGTGGGCCGCATTATTTACATGCATGACTGTTCGGGCAGTGCATGTCTATCGACGGATGCCAGGATACCATGTATAAGAAATTTTGTTAATCGTCGCGGGGTCTCTATCAAAATACGTTCAAATCTGGGTACTAATTTTGTAGGAACTGATGGTGAACTACGTAAGGTTAAGGATATATTCGACATGGCTTACATTCAGAACGAACCGTTCGCTTGAAATATAAAATAGGAATTTAACTGCCCTGCTAGTCCCAGCAGTGGTGGATGTTGGGAAAGACTTACCCAATCAACGAAAACAGTATTTGAGATAGTGCTGAAGGAAGTAGCTCCGCAAGTTGAAACACCACGCAGTCTTTTAATAGTAGCGGAAAATATTATAAATAGCCGTCCACTTACTCACATGCCGGTAAATGCAAATGACCTAGAACCATGTAGCGTACCCAATGTTTTATAGCATAGCATAGAAAGTATGGGGTTGAGATTGTTTAGAATAGCGACGCGGAGAAGAGAGGGAGTAATCGCTGGTCTTACAGATCATTAGGGTGTTGCTTGAAGCGACGCGTGGGTTTGTTTGCGACTTTTAGTCTATTTATGTAAAATCCCTACATTGTAATTATAGATAGCGGTATTAAATAAGGGTGACAAAGTGCACGGAGCAATGTCGATTGTGTTTGTCTTCGTTAACTGAATAATATAAATAATATAAATTATATAATATAAATATAATAAATAATATAAATTCTGCTTCTACAATTTACTTGAATTCTGAGAAATCGCATTATGTTAGTAGCTTGATTGAACTTTATGCGCTACTTTTGGTGGTCGCTATTATTTAAGCTTTTTTGTAGTAATTAGGTTAAGTAGCGACAAACTTTGGTTTGATTCGTTTACAGTTAAATAGTGATTATTCTTAATAATTAACAAGGGTTCATTAGTTTTATACGAACATTTATTCTTTTTCATTAAAACGATATCGACACTTATGGATTTTCTTTAGTTCAGAAGCGTATGTTTTCTTAATAGTTATCATCAAGAACCCCCACCCAGCTGTGCATAGGCGGGTCTTTAATATTTGGCGCTCAACCGTATGGCAGATAAATTTAAGAAAATAGTTCAATACGCTATAAGTACAGTTATTTCGTAAAAAGGAAAACAGTAAAAGTTATGGTCAAATGTATCCGCTCAAAATTTATAGTAAAACGGATTAATGATGGGAAAGGAACTGTAAAGAAGGATGATAATAATGATGGAGAAAAGGAGGAAAATGAAGCCAGGATTTCTGGACTAAAAAAAAAGTTACATGAATTAACGTTAGGAATGTCGGCTATTCAAGAATCGATAGGAAAACTTGTGGATTGTAAAAGGGGGGTGTGGAATCTATGCATGGAGAGACGACTCCCAGGTCGTAAGTAGTCAGCAAAACATATCAACAAATATGAGAGAGCGTGAACCCAGAAATAAAACACAACCACCAAGGTTTATACCTCGCAATAACGAGCCCAACAATGAAAGAAGTGATTTGGGATCGTAGGGAAAATTCGCGAATGGGAGGCATCTCGTCGCCAAACGAAGGCGCGGTGTCCACGATTTTCAATCGCGACCCTATAAATGACTCACTATCGGACAACGAAGAAACGGCAAACAGTAGTGCGCGAATACCAATGTTTCCGGGACTACCCATGATTAAAATAAAATTCAATGATGTTGAAATACCGGCCCTATTAGATTCCGGCGCCCAGTTGTTATGTTTAATTTTCAACATAAATTGAATGCCTTTTTTCCCTCTGGATAAGTCATTACCCGCTCGGATAAATTCCATTTCTATTCTTAAATTCTCCAACAATACCCTATGTAGTGTACCGATTCAGAATAAGCCCGCTTTAACATAATTTTAACTCAAATCCATTTTGCTTTTAAACAGAAAATTTATTCGATAAATTAAATACTCAATACCTTGTTTTAGGTATCCGTTAATTTGTTAAACATTCCGATAATGTATAATTGCTTTCTCTTGTGTTTCCCATCTAAAGACTTGTCGCAATAATGGATCCTACTATTATTTGATAGCGTGTTTTCCAGTTTACTAATCGCGCTTTGATAACGCGAGGATTGCAGTTCAAACTTGTGTTATTTGAACCAATTTTTAATTTGATTTTACAGCTTGTGCGTTGAAATATTTTCTACATTACTCATCCCAGAACTTCAAGAGAGATGCACGTTTTTTGGTTCGACAAGTAGGAGGTATCTTGCATGTATCGCTTTTAGATGGTGTCCAAATTGGTTCTTTTTTATGTAGGCCCAACTGTTCTTTGTCACAGATCAACTGCCGTTGCCTGTAGATCGCTAGCACCGTTATGGTAACAGGGTAAATAGATCCCGACGACCGTGGGGATGTGGTGCTGATTCACTCCCGAGGGCATGCAAGCTAAATATCCCGACACATACAGGTATACAACTTGTTTTCTTTTGTGTATATCAAGGGCATATTCCTTATCAGCGTTTGGTGTAGTTACGTGATAAGAAACGTGACATCTTAGGACTATTGTTTGTTGCTGCCAATCAATATTATCGCTCTACAGGTGTAATGTACCATTGTTAAAAATGTTTGACAAAAGTTCCCACACGCTTATTTTTTTCTACTGATTAGTTTATTTTACAAACGGTATTATGTGCAATTTTAAAAACGCTTGATAAAAGCTCTCACATGTTTATTTTCTACTGATTAGTTTTATTTTGTATAAAATACGAGATGCGCACTTCGTATCTAAAGTACTAAATTGTTCGTATCACATAATTGTTTGCTTTGAAATAGTAACGCTTAATTATTTTTTTTTTGCTTTTTGTACAGAATCCTTTATTTATTCTTATTGTTAATAGATAATCGTGGGCAACGTGTTTTTTTTGTTTTTTTGGTATGTAGGTGAATCCCCCCACTCTCTGCGTCTGGTAGTTAGCCTGGTATTTATGTTTCTTACGGCTACGTCTAGGTACGTAGCACAGTATAACTGTGTGTCGCCTTTGTTGTATGAGGAACTGGTGAAAATAGGAGTAAATATGCCGTGTTTTTCGGTAACAAACCTTAAAGTTTCAGGGGCGATAGGAAATAGCACTAGCAAGGTGCGCAAACAAGTCAATAACAGCCGAATTGGGAAGGTGTGAGCTGGAAATTCCGTGCATAGTCGTGCCCGGACTGTCAAGAAATATGATAATGGTTGTGGGTTTTTACGCGAATCAAAAGACGAAGTGTTGTTTGAAAAAAAAGAAGTCAGTTTACAAATACGTGGCGGAAAGTATACGGTAAAATTCGACAAACGTGTTACCGAGGCTCCCCCGCAATTGAACGAAATCGCAGACAAAGCATGGTTAGCTGAAAACGAATCTAAAAAAGTTGATACTGTTTTCAGGTTTTATACGGAAGAAGATCGTAGGCAGATGGCATTTTCTGCTGAAATGTTCGATCTGCCACAACAGGGCAAACTGTTGTAAACGATAATAAAAAGTTATTTTTTGATCAGTTTGGTGGGACAAACATATTTTTTTTCTTTGATTTTTAAATCTAACATTCTAGTCGTCTGTCATCTGACATTTTAGACAGACCTGTTTTCCCCCCATTGTAACCTGTGCTTGATTACTATCATTTTGTACGGATTGTGTTTGGGTGTTTTTCTTTGTTGTGTGTAATTGAGTAAGTGTCGATGTTTGTGTGTGCTTATGTGTGTGCGCTAGTGTGTTTTATTGTGTTGGTTAATTGTTGTGTTTATTGTTGATGTTGTTTCTACGTTGTACCTTCGCTCTTGACTAGGACCATCGGCAGCCGGAAATCCCAGTCTTGAGGGAAAGCGCCCAGCAGAATTTGTACCCTTCATCCGGACCATCGGCAGCCGGAAATCCGGATTATTGAGGGGCACAATTTGTGTTTGTATGTGTTGTGTTGGTGTGTATGGGTTTGCTTTTTTTGTGTTTGTAGTTATGGTGGTGTTGGTGTTGTTTCTGCTTCGTGCTCTCGCTCTCTGTCCAGGACTATCCGCAGCCGGAAATCCCAGTCTTCGAGGAAAAGCATTCCGCAGAATTTGTACTCTTCGATCTGGACTATCGGCAGCCGGAAATCCAGATTATTGAAAGGCACATTTGTTTTGCGTGTGTTGTGTGTGTGTGTGTGTGTGTGTGTGTGTGTGTGTGTTTGTGTTTACGCTCGTGTTTGTGTGGTTGTGTGTGTTCGTTTTCCAAAAGGTTAATTTCTTTTATGCATGTTTGAATGGTACAGGTTACAGTTGGGTGGAAATAAATACTTCAGTTTGACATTTTGTTGCCTCAATTACTGTTAGTTTTTGATTTAATACAGTGGTGTTAGCGTAAAAAGTTCCTATTCTACTACTTATCCTAAAACTTAGCCTAACTTACTACTAATGTTAGTCCTTATTGCTAGAGGCATAATTGGTCGGTAGATTTTGATCGGGTTTGAGTACCTTCTTCGGTCTTCGAGAGCTATTGTTCTCGGAATTTTCTGAAGACGGACTCTGGCGTCGAGTGCAGCCCCGGGATCCTAAACAGTTGTTCCTTGGTGTCTCAGTTTGGTATGTAAGATTGCGTGCCGTTTTTAAGAGGCCTGTTCAAGGTAGCGGTTGTGTAATACTTGCGTAGTCTTTTGAGTCAGTGCGTTTAGGTATGGGAAAATTTGTTCGTTCCATATCATTTCGTTGATAGGGATGTCTTGTAGTATTGTTCTGTATCCGTGTAGTTCCTGGGTAAGGTCTACGCACTCAAACACAACGTGCTCAGACGTACCAACCTCTCCGCATGTACAGGTGTCGTTTTGTGCTAAGTGCATACGGTCCCGATAGGTCGGATACGGGCAGTGAGGAAGTGGATCAGTCCTCTGCTAGGTATGAGATGTTTGTTTGTTAGTCTTTGTGTTATGTTAGGAATGACAGCGTACACCCTTCTACCAGTATCGCTGCCGTCCCATCTAGCTTGCCATTCCGCGATTATGCTTTCTTTTATCCCTTTTTTGGTGGTTGGGGGATTTTCGGTTTTTAAAAGTTGTTTTAATTAATTTTGGTCGTTGTTTGTTAAATGATATATTGCTGCTCTTTGCTTGGTTATTAGGGCGAGTGGCATTGTTCCCATTAGCACATGGAAAGCGTCATGTGCCGTTGTTCTATATGCCCCTGTCATTCTTAGGATTATGCTTCTTTGGGTTGACAATAGTTTTTGTTTTACCTTGATTATGTTTAGGCGGTGGCCCCAAGCGCTCGCAGCATATGAAACCATTGCCGCGAGCACGCTGTTGAGGTATAGCCTCACACAGGCAAGGGGGATTTTGTAATGCCGTTGCGCCAGTGTTGCGATGTTTTGCATGACCTTTGTTGCATTATTGCACACGGTTGTTATATGCTCAGTGAAATTTAATTTCTCGTCTAGGGTTATACCTAAATATATGTATGAAGGGGATCTCCTGATGTTGACTCCTTCTAGTTTAATTCTGGGATCACGCTTTAGTGCTCCTTTTATAAGCATATATTTGGTTTTGTTGGGTGCAATACTCACCTTGTTTGCTCTGCACCAGTTCTGGACTTCATTCAAGGCATTGTTTGATTTGTTCTCGAGTTCGCTTCTGGAGTTACCTTCGAACAACAGTAAGATATCGTCGGCGTATGCTATCGTCGTCGAAACCTCCCGGATGGTATCCAGCTTTTCCAGAAGTTCCTCAATTACGATGTTCCAGAGAAGTGGACCAAGGACCGAGCCCTGTGGACAGCCCCTGTTTATATGTTTTGTTATTCGAGTTGTACCGTCCAGGGTTACGTATCTGTCCCTACAGTAGCTCCTGAGGGAGTGATAAAGTTGGGATGGACAGTGTATGGTACTGAGTCGTGCGAAAAGGAAGGACCACCAAAGATTATTAAAGGCTCCCTCTATGTCAACCATTAGTATTATTAAGTATTTCGCGGTTGTGTCTTGGATGTTCTGAAGGGCTCGATTGATTGCGCCCTCTGTTGATTTGTTTGCCGTGAAGCCGTACCGGTGTGGGTGGATGCCCTGAATGTTGCGGTGTTCTTGCAGTCTTTTACTTAGTAGTCGCTCGTACGTCTTTCCTAAGGTGTTTAATAGACATATTGGGCGGTACGAGTTTGGTAGCTTTGGATCCTTTCCTGTGCCTTTTGGTATTATTACGACATTTGCTTGCTTCCAGGTGTTCGGAAACACTGCTTGTCGGAGGCATTCGTTATATATTTTGGTTTGTGGTGGTACCAATTTAACACGGAGCGCGGATGTTATCTCAAAGGGGATACCATCCGGGCCGGGTGCTTTCCTGTTTTTCGCTTGTATCATCGATGCTGTCACTTCCGATTCAGTGAATGGTTGTACCTCGTCGTCTTGATGTATGTTCCAAGGTTTGTTTCCTCTGTTGTTTCTTTCAATTACCCGTTGTCTCGTCTGTTTTTGTTCGTCCGTGTCGTCCTGCTTATTGTCGTCTGGTAAAAGTGTTTGTAATAGTGTTGCCGCGGTGTCTTCCCAGTCCTGTGTTTCTGTACCATCTTGTTTTGTTAGGGTAGAGTAAGTCGTTGGTGGTTTTATTTTTCCTTTTATAATTTTGTATGGGATACCCCAAGCGTCCGTTTGTAGGTGTCTGTCCACAAAGACCTCCCAGGTTTTTTGTCTTATGGTTTTTAGTTCCGTCTGATATGTGTCTTTTATGCGTCTGTAATTGTGTAGGTGATATTCCCTTTCTTGTGGAGTTATTGACATTTGGTAGTTTTTGCGAGCTTGGCTGGTCTGTTTTTTCAGGTCTTGTAGCCGCTGTGTCCATTGTATTGTTTTGGTGTGTTGTTTGTCTTGCTATCTTGGAAGTGTTCGTTTCATTGCCCCTGTAATAGCTTTAGTAAGTTGTTTGACGTGTTCGTGAACGTTCTCGTTGCTTTTTATGTCGAGTGGGGGTTCGAAGGAGTCCGTAAGTCTTTGCCAGTTGGCATTCCTAATGTTGTATCTGATCCCAGTTGTCCTGCTGTATTGTGTCCCTGTCGGTCTGGTCACTGCGTCAATCTGAAAGGTGATAATGTTGTGGTCGCTTAGTGTTTGGTTGTCGAGGACCTTCCAGTTTTTTATGTGCGGGTATGCTAGTGAGTTTGCTAAAGTTATATCGATGTTGGTCCCTGTTCTTGTTCTGTTACTATACGTAGGTGGATTGTCCGGTTGATTCATTACCTCTAGTTGTAGTTCATTGATTAGGTCTTCTACTCGTTCCCCTCTTTCATCCGGGATACGGCTATGCCACATGGGTAACTTTTCGTTCACGTCTGCCATCAATATTGTCGGTCGGTTATTGTATGCCAGAACTATGTTTCGGATGGACAAACATATATCAGCTTATCGTTAAAATGCACGATACTTCGCCATTTTATCAAAAATCATACCCGATACCAACTACTGTTAATATGCCGGTGACCGGTCTAATTCTTAAAGAAGCGAATGTGATCATTACACTCGCGCGTGACCGTTTAATGTCAAAGGCTCGGCGCCGTCAGGAGCGTCATAATGCCCTACGCAAACCTATGAGTTTTTAAGTGGGTGATTTGGTTTATAGACGCACACATCCACAATCATCCGCGGACGGTGCAAAAATTAATTCTTTCTGTTGTATGATGGGCCATTTGTGGTTAAAGCAAAGCCTGGACCGAATGTCTATCTGTTAGAAAGTGAGGATCGCCATGAGGTTGGTAAATATAATATAGTAAATTTGAAAAAGTTCATACCGCCATGTACGGAGATCTAGACTCCCTTTCAAATCGTTTTTTGGTGTGAATAATCTAGTTGTAAGCAATATCGTATGATAGGATTAGATATTAAAGTAAAGTCAATGTTTTCTGTTTACTTTAAGGGGGCGGGGGGGGGGGGGACGTAGCGTACCCAATATTTTATAGCATAGTTTGAACCTAAATGCAGAAGATCACGTAGAATATAGAAGGTAGGATGGTTGTGTTTGTCCTCGTTAACTAAATAATATTAAAAATGTGGAGGCTCCGCTGCTTCTACAATTTGTTACGTGCAATTTGCACTTAAACAGTGTTATTTAGGTTAGTTTTTGATGTACGGAAGTTTCCCGCCATAATTTTCAAATACGCAGTGCGCGGGAATTTTTAAATAGACTAGGCGGTGCTTCCGATACGTCATAATAGTGAGTTTGCGCAAATCGTGCAACCCTAGAGGGGTAGACCAATACTAGACAAAGAGTGGGGTCGAGTTTTGGTGACGCTCTGAATCGTGGCTGTTCTCTTTTGATCTTCGAGTGAAATAGTCGTGCCGGGTATCGTGTCTTATCTTATTATGTAGATTTCCTTTTGATTATCTTTGTTTTGTCTTTCCTAATTAACCTGTCCTGTCGTTCCACTACATTTAGGACGGATATGACCTGGAGCAGCCCACGACCCGATGTCCATGTTCAGCCAACAGCACCGGAGCCGAGGCCTACCGTAGCGTGACTTCCTGCCGGATACCGGATTCCTCATGTGAGTAAATTCTCTAATTTTCATTGTTCTAATTTTATGTAAATTTCCCGATTATGGCGCAATATAAATTATCGGTGACGTCATGGTGGTTGGCTACGCGAAACCTGTAAAAGGGGTTCGCGCTTCCGGCCGCCAGGGCGTAGCATTGCTTTTTATCCATTGCGCTTGCGCGATGTATCTTATGAACTTTGGTAATTGTATTACCGACTTTTATAAACTTTCACCAAGTATAGTGGAATAACAATCTTTCACGAATAAAGTGGAGTAACAAATTTGCAGGAAGTAGTTGTGCGAGACGATTACCATTAACACCAACCCATCTGTTCGCGACTTGAAATGTAGATAAGTTTTTATGTTGTTAAGATTATTTTACTTGAATTTTGCGAAATCGCATTAATGTTAGTAGATGGACGTCAATCCTGTAATAGCTTAATATTGTAGTAACGATATAGCCGGGGTTGACTGCCGAACTTGATTGAACTTTATGCGCTACGCTTGGTGGTTGCTATTATTTAAGCTTTTTTTTAGTAATTTGGTTAGGTAGCGACAAACTGTAGTTTGATTCGTTGACAGTTAAATAGTGATTATTCTTAATAATTAACGAAGGTTCTTTAGTTTTATACGAACATTTATTCTTTTTCATTAAAACGATATCGACACTTGTGGATTTTATTTAGTTGAGAAGCGTATGTTTTGTTAATGATTATCATCAAGAACCCCCACCCAGCTGTGCATAGGCGGGCCTAACCACTTACGCCTAATCACTTTCTGCAATGGGGTTTTAAAATGTCCGGTATCGAAATTAGCCAGATTAGATGTTGTGATAAAGTAAAGCTTGATAGGCTTCACGGGGGTGGAAAAGTTGTAGTACAACATATATGCTTGTACATTATATAGTTATTGTATTTTTTAATGTTTAGATACACGTATTTTGATGCCATGATGTAAAAGGCAATTTTTGTCAATTGTTACGTTCCAAAAAATCTGCACTAAACATTCTCTATTAAGTTTTAATATGTCAGAATTTCGCGCCATAAATTTAAAAGGACGTGTGCGTATTTACGTCACTTCAGAGAGCGCGTTGCGCGAGATTCGCGCCGACGCGTGTGGGCCAAGAAAGAAGGGGGGAATTTCCGAGAGACGCGTTGGAACTAGCCTCCTAGATGTGAACAAGGTGGTTTTTTGTGTCTTATTGTATCTTTGTGTTATGTAGATTCCTTTTGCCCTTATCTTTGATTATCGTTCCCTAACCCAGTTCCTTATCGTACCTCTGCATACAGAAAGAAGACAATCAAATTTGGATGCAACCTGGCTCAAGAAATCCCACGCCTGATAGATTAGTGAAGTAACCGACGCCCGGAAGACCAGCGAAGCCACGGGCGACCATCATGGAGTAATCCTGAAGGAAGCCGCCGCCATCATGAAGTAATCCTGAAGGAAGCTCTACAGGTTCACGTGAGTGCCCCCTTTGGGGGTTTTCTTTAAAATTTATTTCCTTTAAAATTTGTGTAATTACGTGCCATAATTTGCATATTGTGTGACGTCATTTAAAATTTGCGCGTCAATTTTTACATTATCTAATATCGTTAGCAACTGTCATTAGTGGCGCGCGTACGTCGTTTACGGGACAGTAATACAATGTGAAATATTATTTTTAGTTTTTTGTATGAATACTTCGATTTATAATATTTGAAGTCAACATTAGTAGAAGGGATAAAGCAAACCAGAAATAAACCCCACTCTAAACTACAAGATTTAGTTTTATTGTGTGCGTTTGGCCTTCCTGCACTTCCCAATTAATCTTGTGAAGGTTCTATTTGGTTTGCATTTCGATTGCCAATTAGCAAATAAGCCGACCGTAACATCCAGTATACATTTTTAAAAACCAAATTTAAGTTTATCAAATCCAGATGTTCTGAAGGATTAAAAAGGATAAATAAAAAGTACATAAAGCTCCAGAATGATACACGGTTATTTTAGTATTATTGCTTATAGCACAAAAATGATCATTTCTGAGTAAACAAAACATTTTTATAGCGTAAACCATTCGGATGTAAGCAATTTGTACATATTTCACGTACGAATCATTGATACAATGTATTTCTTAGCAGAAAAGAGGTTCTGATTATTAGTTATGATTAATACCGGAAATGTTAAACCAACTCTGTGCTGTAGCATTTTGTTTTGTATATAGTTAGTGCATGCTTCGTTTTAAATCGAACAAGAAAGTTGAATTAATGCAAGGTGAATTATAAATTGAATGAATGATCTAATGCAATCTTCGTTATCGCATAATTATTGTTACATTCAGTGATAAAGCGTATTTAGAATTATCTGAACATTAATGTAAAGAGTGACGTCAACATCCAGATACCATAAAGATTTAACGATTTAGTTTTGTTAAAAAATGTGTAAAAAATGCGAAATGTAAGTAACTTAGGTTCTAATATAGATTTAAAACAACTGCTGTGACAAATGTACCTTCGGCCATTTGGCTTAAGGTGGTTCAATAGCATAAAATGCACTTCCTTTTTAGAGAAAAAAAACTTAAAACCTTTACTCAGGATAACTTACAACCATAAGTCAAATGTAAATCTTTATTTATTCTGAAAATAGTTTACAAAATTTACTACATTATCCATGCTTGCTAACAATCCTAACTCATATTATGAATTGAAAGAAGACAAACAATGTCTCGCATCATCATCATCAATAGGTATTCAGTCCTAGAACTGGTTGGACGCGTGCCCTCATTGTTTCCTAGTCTGAATTAACCTACACATTTTCCTGAAATTCCCACATCCTACATCTATCACTATCTGTGTGCGAAAGTCTGATTTCGGTCTAGCTCTACCTCTCTTTTCCTATCTCTGCTTCTAATATATTCCACACTACTTCCCAAAAATGCCTTAGAACGTATCCTGTACTTCTGTTTCTTCAATTTTTTTCGTTTTCCACAAATATCTTTATTCCTCTAATATTTCTACAACCTACTTGTTATTAACTTTGTCTGACCATGCTACTATCCTCATATATCTGAAGCACAACATTCCAGAAGACTTATATCTCTTTCTGTCTGCTTTTCCTACTGCCCCTATTTCACATACGTACTGTGCTGTGCTCCACACTATGCTTTGAACAGTTTTCTTCTTGTATCTATGTTCGTTGTCTTTGAACATAGCTGCTGTTCTTTCTTGTTTGATGCAGTTCGGTCACCTTCTATTGTTATACAGTTATATACCCTATTCCCCCGATATTCAGTGGTATGTGAAGCAAGGTAAGCAGCCTTTGGCTGCCAAGTTGCCCCATCACTTAAACCTTTGTCGAATTAATGGTTTTTCCAATTTATCCTTTCGCATAATCAACATTAGTTGAAAATATTTCATAACCAACACCATAGTTGTTTATAATAATCATCAGATTTAAGAGCACGTATTTTTATGTCATTGGGTTCTAGGTCTTGAAACTGGTTGGACGTGTACATCAGCTTATTTATGTTCCGAGCTAGCCTACACAGTTTCCTGCAACTCTCACAACAGTCTATATACAGCTCGATTCTCTTCTATTGTTTTCTAATTATATGTCCTATTTCACAGAGATTCAGTACTTCATTGTTCTTAACTTTGTCTGTCCATGATATCTTCATCATACGTCTGTAGCACCACATTTCAAAGGCTTCTACCGTTTTCTTGTCTGCTTTTCCTACTGTCCAGGCTTCACAGCCATACAGTGCTGTGCTCCACACATATGTTTTAAGCAATATTTTCCTTGTTTCTATGTTTGTTGTCTTTGAACACAGTAGTTGCTTTTTCTTTTAAATGTAGCACGACCTTTTGCTAATTTCTGTTTTATATCTTTTGTGTTTTTCCCATCTTGCGTTATTTGACTTTCTAGGTAGCAGAAATCCTTATCCTCTTGTAAGTTCTCGTTACCTATTTGTATTCTTGTTTTTGATTTATTTTACCCTCTTTTGCATACGTTCTGTTACTGCTTGCCCAGCGGCTTTTAGAGTTTCTGCTTGCACCTTATCTATACCCAGCGCCTTACCATTTTCAGACCCTTTAATGCTAATTCAAAATCATCTCTTAGTATAGGATATCCCAGGTCATCATTTTCAATGTCTGATTCCTGTTCTAATGCTGTTAGTTCCTCTCCTGAATATAAATTCCATATATATTCCTGCCATCTTGCTACTTTCTCTACACTTTCTATAAGGACGTTTCTTTTTGCGTCCCTTATATTTTTGCTATATAGTTTTATATCCCTAAAATTCATTCTAATCGATTAGTATGCTTCGTCTGTCTTTCCTATTTCCATTCTTGTTTGTACTTCTTTGCACTTTTCGTCAATCCATTGTTCTTTAGCTTTCCTGCATTTGCGAATAATTTCCCATTTTATGGCTTTGTATCGCTGTTTTCCTGATTCGTCTGATCTATTTCTGTGTTTTCGTCTTTCTTTTATTAAATTCAGGATATCCTTTGTTATCCATGGTTTCTTGTTTTCTTTTTGTGTATACCCAGAATACCTCTGGCCGCCATGTCTAAGCTGGATTTAATGTTATTCCATTCTGTTTCTACTTCCTTAGTATCAGAAATGTTTTCCGATATCTTTCTGCAATTCATTGGACTTTTTCAAATCTTTCGTGTATATCTTTATCTTTTAGCTTCTCAAAGTCAAAGTGCCGTTTTCCGATCCTCTTTTTCAGATTTTTAAATGCGGCCTTCATAATTACGATGTTGTGGTCAGTGTCTATATCTGCTTCCGGCTAGCTTCTATAGTCTTTTACTTGATTTCTAAGTCGTTGTCTAACAATAATGTAATCTACTTGACATCTTCCTATATCTCCTGGCATCTTCCACGTATATCGTCTTCTAAAATGATGTTGAAATAATGTATTTGTGATGGTTAAGTTGTTCTTGTCACAAAATTCTACCAGCCTGTTTCCTTTGTCATTTTTCGTGCCTAAACCAAATAAACCTACTATCGCTCCTTCCCTACTCTTACCTATCACTGCATTAAAATCCCCTGTAATTAATAAATTTTCATGTCCGTTTACGTATCTTAGTATGTCTTCGATATCTTTGTAGATCGCTTCTACCTCTTCCTCACTGTAGCTAGAGGTGGGCATGTATACTTGAATTATTACTGTATTTACTGGTTTAGATTCAAATTTAATAATGAGTACTCTTTCGTTCTTTTATAAGTAGTTTTCTACACGTTAACTTATCTTTTTTCGCATAACTATCCCCACACCCGAATTTCCTTCCGTTGATCCTGTATGAATTACCCTGAAGTCTCCACTCCGAAAATCCCCTGCCTCTGCTCAGCGGATTTCGCTAATTCCTACTATGTCTTGTGCTAACCTATTCATTTCGAAATATTTGAACAGAATTTTAATTAAACGGAATTTATCTCGATGAACAACTAAATTTGGAACGAAATTATTTTTCGTATTATTTGTGAATAGGTGAAAATTTTTAGAACGCGGTTTGATTAAAACGGACTTTCTATATTAAGAACGAAAATAGTTTTGCTGATTTTTATTAGAATTCAACGTAACACACATTATTCTATAACATAGATGAAAAGAGAACTTACATACTTGTTTCATAATTTTGACATTCCACGCTCCGACCCGCAGAAAGTTCACGGATCTTTTTCTATGCTTTCAGATCACATCCCCCGAAGTAGTCCCCTCCCGGAGATCCGAACGGGGGACTATTTTACCTCGGGAATTTTTACCCCAGAGGATGCCATCATCATTAGGAACAGTTTGAGTACGCTGTGAACTTAGGAGATAATGTGGTGGTTTCCCGTTACCTTCCACATCGCAGTAGTGTGTTTTAGAATGTCATACCGACACCTATGGTTTCTGCCACTCTAAGTTCCGAAAAAGCTGATGCCCTCTTTCCGGGACCTGTCTTAGTCTGGTTCCTCACTAAAGACACCACTTATTTGGTTAAACCTATAGTTCGGCTCTTCAGCTCATTGAAACGCGCAAGCCATTCTACCTGTTCTAGTAATTTTAAACGTGGTCAAGGTGCAGGTCCGTTCAGGATGGATCGCATCATTATCTATCTCAAAATTATCACCTTCGACGTGATTACATTATTAATTGCAACTTCCTCGTTGATCTGCAACCCTTCATTCCAACATAATTCTTTGTCATTTACTACAACAATGTTGCTTTCGGCAATTATTCATATTCCTATCTGTGCAATGAAATTCATACCCACAATGCAATCACATTTGAGTTCCGGCCCTACTAAAAATTCCTGCGCTCCTTCTCATCATCAACAGGTCTTCAATCCTAGAACTGGTTGGACGCGTACTTCAACTGTTTCCTATTTTCAGATTACCTAAATTCTTCCCGGAAAATTTCACAGCCTACATCTTTCACTGTCTACGTGCAATAGTTTAATCTATGTGTACCTCTACATCTCTTTTCCTTTCTCTGCTTCTAATATATTATGCACTATTCCCTCATGCATTAGTATGTGTCCTATTATCCTCTCTCTTCTATTTTTTTACTATTTTCCACATTTTTTTTCTTCTCCTATAATTTTGAGAACCTCTTTGTTCGAAACTTTGTCTATTTATGATATCTTCATCATACGTCTGTAGCACCACATTTCAAAGGCATCACAGCCGTACAGTGCTGTGCTCTACACATATGTTTTCAGAAATCTCTTCATTGTTTCTATGTTTGTAGTCTGTGAACATAGTAGTTGTTTTTCTTGCTAAATGCAACACAGCCTTGCGCTTATCTTTGTTTTATGTCTTTTACAACTTCCCATATTGTGTAATTTGACTTCTTAGGTAGCAGAAATGTTTAACCTCTTGTAAGTTTTCGTTTCCTATTTGATTTCTGGTTTTTGACTTATTTCCCCTTCTTTACATACTAGTACTTTAGTTTTATTTTTGTTAATTTTCATATCGTATCTCTCTGTTAGAACTGTTCTATTTCAGTAAAAGCTGCTTCTAATTCTACCTTGCTAGAAACTAATACCGCTATATCATCTGCAAATCTAAGCATATCAATCGTTTGTCCCTGCATAGTAATTTCAAAGGTTTTTCTGCATGTGACAGTATTCATTGGCTCTTCTATGTACAAGTTAAAGATTAATGGGGATAAGGCACATCATTGTCTCATCCCTTTCCTAATATTTACTTCTCTACGTTCCTGTTCTAATTCTATTACCGCTGTTTGCTCTTTGTATAAATTATGTACTATTCATCTATCCAACTCATTCCAATCTTTTCGAGTATTTCGAACATTTTCTCCCATTTTACATTGTCGAATGCTTTTTCCAAATCTGCAACCCCTATATACACGCTTTCTCCTTTTTCTATTGTTTTCTACATTAAACACTCTTAAAGCTAAAATAGCCTCCCGTATTCCCTTGTTTCGCCTAAACCCACATTGATCTTCGCCTCTTAGTATTTCTTCCGCCCGTTTTTTCCATCCGTCTTTGTACAATACTAGTTAATTTTTTTGACACGTGTGCTGTAAAACTTATTGTTCGAAAGTTTTCACATTTATCCGCATCTTTCTTTTTGGTATAGTGCCTATGGTGCTGCGCTTGAAATCATACATATAACTTACAAGTTGGAAGAGGCGTTCTGTCACGCTTGTCCAGCAACCTTTAGAGTTTCTGCTAGCATCTTATCTATACCCGGTGCCTTACTATTTCAGGGTTTTTTAATGCAAATTCAAACTCATCTTTAAGTACAGGATATCCCAAGTCATCCTTTTCAATGTGTGATTACTGTTCTAGTGCTTATAGTTCCTCTCCTGCATATAAATTCCCTATATATTTTTGTGATCTAACCACTTTATCTACATTTTCTATAATGACCTTTCCTCCCGCGCCCCTTATATTTTTGCTATACGGTTATATATCCCTAAAATTCATTCTAATCACTTTGTATGCTTCGTCTGTCTTTCTTATATCCTTCTTAATTTGTATCCATATACACTTTTTATCAATTCATTGCTCTTTAGCTTTCCTGCATTTGCTAATAATTTCCCATTTTATGGCTTTGTATCTCGTCTGGTCTGTTTTTGTATTTTCGACTTTCTTCTATTAAATTTAGGATATTCTTTTTTTACCCATGGCTTCTTATTTTCTTTTTGTTTATACCCAAAAATATCTCTGACCGCCATATCTACGTGGATTTAATGTTATTTCATTATGTTTCTACTTTCTTAGTATCAGAAATTTTCCCGATGGCTTTTAGTAATTCGTTTGATTATTTCTTAAATCTTTTGTGGATATCTTTATCTTTTAGTTTCTCAATGTCAAAATGCCTTTTTGCGTTACTTTTTTTCAAATTTTTAAATTTAAGCACGGCTTTCATAATTACTATGTTGTAGGCAGTGTCTATATCTGCTTCTGGGTAGCTTCTACAGTCTTTTACTTGATTTCTAAACTATTGTCGAGCAGGAATTTAATTTATTTGATACCTCCATATGTCTTTTGGCATCTTCCACGTGTATCGTTTTCCAGCATGATGTTGAAATAATGTGTTTGTGATGGCTAAATTGTTTTTACCGCAAAATTCTGCCAGCTTATTTCCCCTGTCATTTCTTATGCCTAAAACGAAATAAGTCTACTAACGCTCTTTCTCTACCCTCTCCCACCATTGCATTAAATTTCCCGTAATTATTAAATTTTCATATCCTTTTACAAATCTTAGCATGTCTTACAATATCTTTGTTGATCGCTTCTACCCCTTACTCACTGTAGCTAGAGGTGGGCATGTATACTTGTATTATTACTGCATTTACCGATTTAGATTTTAATCTAACCATGAGCAGTCGTTCTTTTGTAAGTACTTTTCCACACAGTGTCCTATCCTTTTCCGCCTGACTATCCTTGACTATCCCCCACACCAAATCCTGTATGAATTACCTTAAAGTCTCCTCTCTAAAAATCCTCCGCCTCTGGCCAGCGAACTTTGCTAATCCTTACTACGTCTAATGTTAAACTATTCATTTCAATTTTCAGGTCCTTTAGCTTACCTACTTGCTTCATGCTTCTGACATTCTACGCTCCTATTCGCACAATGTTCCCTGTCTTCCGTTAAACTAATCGATCACATCCTCCGAAGTAGTCCCCTCCCGGAGATCCGAATGGGGAACTATTTTAATTCCGGAATTTTTTATCCCAGAAGACGCCTCATTGTAAAACATTTTCAATATACTGTGTACTTGGGAGGTAATATGGTGGTTTCCCGTTGCCATCCACATCGTAGTAATGTGTCCTAGAGTGTCATGCAGACCCCAAAGGTTTATGCCACTCTAAGTACCGAAAGAGCCGCTGCCCCCTTTCGGGGAGCTGTCTTAGTCTGGTTTCTCGCTATAGACCCCACTAATTTGGTTAAACCTACAGTTCGGTTCTAGCTCACTGAAACACGCAAGCGAACTTTTTCAAGGTGCAGATCCGTTAAGAATAGTTTCTTCTCCACTATCTAATTTCCATCCAAAATCTTTATTGTTTGATGCTTTCAAGTTACTACATTTCATTGGAATCATTTTATTTTTCATACCATCAAAATTCTTATTTATAAATTTCTCCAAAATAAATGTACATTCTTCTCCAGTATCTACCAACGCTTTAACATTTTCGTCGTGAATTTTAATATAAGTAGTGGGAAGTACACTTTTATATTATTCTGGTCAGATTGTTCATCAATTTTAATAAATTTCGTTTGATACTCATATTGATTTATGGAACGGCTTGGTTGGTTTTTTATCAAAAATGTGTGAGATTAGACGTAGTTAGGTCATTATCTGAGCGATTACCGACGCTGTTATCATTCGAGTGGGGGGCGTCTGAAAGCATGTAGGCTTGGCATGATTATTTGTTTAATAAGTATAAGCAAAAATGATTATAAGTTTCATAAATACATGAAAATAAAAATGAAATAGTTAAAATTGAATGATTTTAACAATTTGAGCAGTTCGGAAGTCTTCGGTAATCTTCGGAGCTCTTCGAAGGTTTCGGAATTTGCTTATGAGGACCAGTGAGAACTTGAACAATGGTAGTTAGAAAATATTTACAGTTTGAAGAGGTCCAGACATCTCGGCGGTCTTCGGAAGGTTTCGTGTTTACTTGTGGTACAACGTTAAGTTACAAAGAATAATGATATGAAATTAACAACTACTAATTGACAATATATACAAACATAGGGGTTCAGAAGTCTTCGGTTCTCTTCGGAACTCTTCGGAAGGCTTCGGAATTTATTTGTAAGGCCCAGTAAGAACTTCAACGGCGATAGTTAGGAAATATTTACAGTTTGAAGAGGTCCAGACGTCTTCGGAATTCTTCGAATGGCTTCGTGTTTTACTGGTGGGACAACGTGAAGTTACAAAGAATTATAATACGAAATTAAAACTATTAATTGAACATATATACGAGCATAGAGGGTTCAGAAGTCTTCGGTTGTCTTCTGAACTCTTTGGACGGCTTCGTGGTAGTGGTGCCTTAAGCCTCGTCGAGTGCGTCGCCGTTGAACTTTACGGAGTATCGTTTCGGAGGTTGAGTTGACAGATGCAATCACAATAACGACTTGTCGGTGAAGTATGCAACGGAGCTTAACGTCCGTACGTAGTTTGTTTACTATTGATTGATGCTTTATAGTGACGTGCCCTAGATACGGTGGCGGACAGCGTAACCGTCGGAGAATACGCAGGCTATGTAGGGCACTGCGTGATGAAGTATAGCAGGCTATGGAGAGCGCTGCTCGCTGAAGGTTTTGCAGGCTATGGGGAGCACTGCAAGGTGATCCCTTAGCTATGGTGAGCACTAACGAATGTTTTTCGAATGTATACACTTCCATTTCCTATGCTTCCTGTGTTGAAAAACGTTAATGCTATCTATAACTAATGGAATTGTGTATTTCGATTTTCAAATGTAAAAGAATCTCCAAATTTAGTTTGACCAATGAGCGTACTGATTTTTGGGTACCACAAAAAATGAGTTGTAAATTCTGGCGATTATTAGTTTGTTCTGTGTTCAGCACGTTTACTTTGATATAGTCAACTGCAATTCTTTAGTCTGTTCTGTGTTCAGCTTGCGTGCGGTGATACAGTCAACAACGCCCTCCTATTTACATCATTTCTACACGTCTCAATGGCTTCAGTACGTTGAGTGGCGTTTTGTATCTCTGTCTTGTCGTCTGTTGTCGACCCGTTCGTCTGTTTTCCCTAAATTTATTGTTACTATAGTGTTCCTAAAACCTTGTGTAATTAGCGTGGAAATTTCATGGTCTGTAATCTGTGCGTTTTAAATTGCTAGATTATTGTGGCGTTTCAAATATTCTAAAAACGCGTTCTGATCTAGTATATTCTGCAACACTACATATTGTGCAATTTCATGCTCAGTGTCTTGCAAAATACTTGATTATTTGTCTGTCCATCAGTGGTGGATTTAATTGTCTTACAATATTCATTTTTCTTATCGCATACTGTTCACACGTTAAACCAAGTTCTAAATTGTATTTCCCCATCATTAAATCGGCTTGTACATTGAACTGTTCCTTATCCCACCCAATAATTCGGATACTTTCTCTCAAAATCCTCAAATGTTTCTACTTCATGTTCAGTTAAATCCTACCGATTTTAAATACTTAATTAAAATTTTCGGATTAATTTCGTTATACCCGTACAATTTTGTTAATTTTTTTATGTGGCATCACATAATTATTACTATTTCGAAGCCTTTCTGTAGAAATTACAGATTTTTCCATTTTTAACGTCTGTATATCTGTTTCTAAATTTTGTACTTTATAATTAATTTCCGCGTGATTATTTGAGAATTTAGCATTTAACTATTCGTAGTTAGTTTTTGAATTTGCGTTCATTGAATCAAGTATGATTGTACACGATTTTTTTGCTTTATTAATTTTTTTAAATAATTAATTCGGCCATACTGTGTTACGTGCCAAATTGGCACTAAACATTGTTTTAGGTTAATTTTGATGTGCGGAAGTTTCGCGCCATAAATTCAAAAGACTCGGTGCGCGTATTTCCGTTACGTCACAGTGCGTTTGCGCCAGATCGCGCGACGCGAGTGGAGTAGGGACAAAGTGGGGAGAAGTTTCCGTGAGTCTATGTAACGTGGCTTTTTTGCCAGAACCTTCGAGTGCAGTGGACGTTTTTCGGTAACGTATCGTTATCTTTATCTATGTAGATATCCTAGCCTGATTATCTTTGTTTGTCGCCCTTATACCATGTTGCCTTTCCGTTCCCTGCATAGGTAGGTGATGAATTTGTAGCCGTTGGCAGAACCGCCTTCCACGCCGGAGCACCATCTTTAATTACTCCGGAGTGGAGCCCTGAGATCGAGTCCAAGCCATTTGGATGTACGTCAGACGTAACCTCTGTTAATTGCCTTCAAGGGGCCAGCAGCCGCCCTTATGGACGTGCTGACGCCATCTTTATCTATCCTGAAGGACGATTGGCGTACTTCGTGGAAATCTGGACCTATTATGTGAGTACCTTGTTGACCTAATTGTTGTAAATTTACTTTATATATTGCGTAATTTAATTTGCGCTTTTTCATCGCGCTTGCGCGATGTATTTATCGACGTTTTTTTAAACTGTAAGAATTGGTTTTTAAACGGTAAGAACTTAAATTTTCCCTCAGTATCATTTTGAAAATTATTTAATTTCCCATGAATACCATGAATTTCCTTTATAAATCCTTGTAATAATTCTTTTACTTTTTGATTAATTTTACATACTGATTCTGATTGACTCTGTTCAATAAAATTAAGAATGCCCCTCATACTAATTTCTGGTTCCATTGTATTTACATTTTCCTGATTAAAATGTTCTGCTGATCGTTCCATGATGCTTTAGAATATACAAAATGAAATAAATTACAAACTGGTTCTGACTAATCTCCCGAATTTTAAAACTTAACTTTGTTAAAGTAATCGACACCGAGTTGTATTGCCAATTTCTAAATTCTACGAAATGGTTCTACTTGGAATTCACAAATCTAAAAATGAACAAAGTAGTAACGAAAACGCGCCCTTGAGTTGGGTTGCCACTTTAATATGAGATGATACAGCTTTTGAATTGGGCGTCAATAAGAATGTTATGAAGTGCTTGATCTGCAAGATCATCGAAGTTGAGCGCCAATAAAATATACTGTGGAATACCTTTAGATGCTAGCTGTGAAAAGAATTGCTGGTCGTCGGTAGATATGAAAACTCCTTTGCGAAATCTGTGGAACTTACTGATTGAACATTTTAAAATTGAAAGCTAAAGCGTAATAAAATAATTTTACTTAATGCGAAATATGTATGTGTTCTAAATATTATGTTCATTAGACAAGTTATTAATAATGTAGCGGGCTACTACTACCGCGTTTCACTAATTTAAAACAAGTAATAACAAAAGTCTTTATTACTCACTGTTCACAAGTCTAATTAACAGTATATGCCTTATTTATAGATGTTTTCAGTCCCATCAACAATGAAGCACTATCGCACTAATGCTATTTACAAGCACTAATATCTTCTTAAACTAAATTCTTAACCGTAGGTCTATTAACAACACTAACACTACTATTTATTTATTACACTTTTGTCTATTTATGTATTCTACAAGCTGTCTGTACAATAGACACGTTCACATAATACAAATTTATATTCACTCTTGGACTTCCAAAAGTTTAACTATTTAACTTTACACGATGTAATTTATATTCGACATTTAGATATAGACTCACTCCTACATTAATCAGCGATCTTATATATACTCTGAATTAAATAGATGACTCATATTCTACTGTTTGCTAGAACGTTCGGGAGTTCTGTAAGATATACCATCGGTTATGCAGCTGTGTGTTTGACGGGTTGTCTAACAGTAGTTCGTAATAATAATTAATCATTTAGTACAAATAAATGAAATGTTAATTACATTATCAAAGTTATTTTATTATTCAAATAATCAAGTTTTACAAATTTGTTTATTGAAACTAATTCACTTTATACCGAGGGTCAAAATTTATCTTACCTGTAAACTTTAGTCGCTATATTGGAATTGTTTGTACACAGAAAAGTCTCCCATCATAAAATATTAATAGTTTTAAATTCAAATCAGTGTAAAATTTACGTTACATAACATAATTAATGTCCATAAAGCAATAATAAGTATTCAAAAAACAATGTTCATTATGTATTGAAAGTTGAGTAAATTTCTGACCTTGTTTATTGAATGTGTAGCAATTGATTACTGTCCATGATACATCGATCAGCACAAGTGAAGTTTTCGCTTGGATTTGTTCCGTACAGCCCCAATGGTGATATTCTCCTTCCAGACGTAGTTCTATAATGTAGAGTTAAAATATTTTTGCAATCATAAGTATTGAAGATTCTTAAATTATCAACCAACAATTCCTCCAATAGTTATTTAAAAATTCGCAAACCAAACGATTCCTGAACCATTTTCCAACAGTTACTTAAAATTCAATTTTGAATAAATTCTTACTCTTAAGTTTGTCAAACGCTTTATGAATTACGTTGAAAATTAAATTATATTAAATTAATTTCACTACTATTCGCGCATACTGGCCTACGGACTGTTTACGTCACTTGAGTCATAAAACAAAAATCCTCTTTTGGCATTTTATCCTGTATTTATACGATTTTTAATCGTGGGATTGTGAATTGTTTGTGATACTAAAACTTTCCGCAGCATTTGTCCTGTTTAGAATTACCCGACAAATAAGGAAATTTGATAAGCCCTTAACGACTCAAAATTAAACAGGCCAAAAATAATAGTAATTATAGACAAACTGGAGGTGGACCACTTATTAATGATATGTTAACTTCGTTGGAAGATGATGTATTGGAAATAATTAAAAAAGTGTCTGTAGAGGGACACGATGCTAAAGAATCAAGCGTTAACTTTCAATTTAATGACGACACAATTATTTTTGAAGTGGAAAGTGATGCTGAAGAAGAAAATGACGACCAAATGTTAACGGCAAGACCAATTATGGGTTCAACTACAATTGTTAACAAAAATAAGTCCCCAATATATACACCATTAGTGAAACCGTCTTGTTCATCCACACTAACTCTGGCAGAAGTGGAGTTACCTAAAATGATTAAATTGGATCAACCGAAACAGGATTTACACAAGAGACATATTGGTAAAAAAAACATTCCCAAAAAATTGGAAAATTTAATTAACTCTGCCGACGCAGCTACTGCATTCAAGGACAACTTGAATGAGAAATTAGACCTGAAAAGGGAATACTATAAAGAAAAGATTTCTTGCTTAAAGAACATCGAATCACTGAAAGCCAGAAAAGTGAATGCTCTTGAGTCAATCGCTGAGAGTTTAAAGAAACTTGCACAAAACGTTAGTTTGTAAGGAAGTACTGCTGTTTGTATAATATGTAAATACTTATTTGATGTATGCTAGGTTTCAGTTTCAGAATAACTTTAGTATTAGTTAAGATATTACACTCTAGTGAAACATACCTATGTAATTAAATTAAATAAACAATACGATACAAATGTATTTATTGATTTCCATTTATAGATAGAAATTGTATTAGAAAAAACTTGTAATGCATTAATTTCCTCGTGCTGCATTTAGAGAACGGACAAGTTTCATCCTAGCTCTTCTTCCATTAGCCAATTCAGGATTTATTTTTCTTGTTAAATTGTCTTCCTCACTAAATGGATTGCCATCTTCATCAATATTTTCTTCCGCATCTGCAAAATCGTCCGGTTGAGGATCTCTGTATTCCAGACATATATTATGTAATACTACGCAGGCAATTATAATATTACATGCTATTTCAGGTGCATAATGGAGCACTTGGTTTTATGTAAACAACGAAACCTTGCTTTCGATACACCATTACAGCATTCAATTTTAACCCGTGTGTTCTTGTGTACGGTGTTGTAATAGCTCTCTGGACTATCATCTTCTACTTCGTTAAACAGTGTTAATAACCATGTACGAAGGGGATAACCAGAATCTCCTATTTAAAATATACAAATAATGAATACAATTTTATGAACATCATATGATTAAAAATACTTACCTAACAAAAAATAATCTGTACTACCACGTGCATGTATATTTCTTAGTACATTCTGCACATTTGAGCAGCCCCAAATAAAGGCATCGTTGGTACTGCCAGGATATTTAGCATTAACGTTAATTATTTTTAAGTTAGAATCACATATCTAAAACATATTTATTGCAGTTTAAATGAAATGCTAACATATAATTATTGTTACCAATTGTACATTAATAGAATGATAGTTTTTTCGGTTTACATATAGGTGCTCGGGATGTTCTAGATCATCTGAACCTGGTGGTACAATAGCAACGTGAGTGCAGTCTATGCAGCCAATTACACCTGAAAAGCCATGTTGCTCATAAAATCTAAAAAAATATTTGATAGTTTAGAACTTATACTTTAACTGAATATACGCATGCATTAACAGCATTACTTATTTTGACAACTCACCTCTGTCGCACTTTGTTAAGTTCTTCAAAATCTTTTGGAAATTTTACCCATTCGTCAAATACAGCAGGTTGTCCCAATGCGGTTACAACTTCTTTCACACACTTGCTGACGCTGGATTGAGATAACTCAATAAATTTATTCGATCCTACATCTAACTGATAACTTCCACTTCCAAAAAAATCTCATTGCAGCCAATACCTAATAATTAGAGTTAAAAGAACGTCGCATTATACATTTTCAACTTTACCCTTGTCTGCAAATCTAAATCAGTTGATCGCAGCTGAGGACGCATATAGGGTTCTAAATATTCTATTAAATATCGGCATAGCTCCTTCGATAATCTAAACATATTTACAAACTGTCTTTCATTTAATTCTGTGAAAGGATCTTTTGGCTTATGCGTTACATTAGGTCGATAGTTATTTTCCGCGTGCTCCAAGTTACTTATTACAAGAACGTTCATCAACTCATCCATTTTTAATATTGTACACTAATTTCTGTCAATAAACAATAATTAAAGATACAACGTCACTTTTTCCAATAAAAGTAAATTTTGCAAAACCTAACCTCCAACATACGAATAACTTGACAATTGCGCCACTAACAAGCCGCTCGCAAATAAGCGCACATGAGGTTGCGAATACTTAAAGATGCGCCCGCTCAAAAATAGGAAATCATATGGTTTCGTAAAGTTGCTATAAATGTCAGTAGTTGCGAACGCTCAAAAATTGACCCCCATGTCTTGATTTTTCAATATTCTCAACAAATGCCGATTGTGCGAAAGGAGTTATTGGAAAACTATTGATTCGACAGAGGTCTAAGTGGTGGGGGATCTTGGTAGCCGTCAGGTTGCTTAACCCCCTTCGCGTACCACTGAATATCGGTGAAAACAATAGAAGGGGAAAGGTGCAAACGATATAAAGAAAATTAGGTCAAGACCGTGGTGTTTCTAACAAGAAAAAGCAACTGCTATGTTCGAAGACATCAAACATAGAAACAAGGAAAAAATGTTAAAAGCATATGTGCGGAGCACAGCACTATACGGCTGTGAAACGTGGACAGTAGGAGGAGCAGACAGGAAAAAGATAGAAGCCTTTGAAATGTGACGCTACACATGTATGATGATATCGTGGACAGGCAAAGTTAAGAACGAAGGCTCTAGAAATAATAGGGCAAGAAATGTATCTGTTGAAAACGGTGAAAAATTGGAGAAATAGAATGATAGGACACGTTCTAATGAATGAGGGAAGTGTGCAAGATGCATTAGAAGTAGAACACCGTCCAATAATTATAGACTATTTTAGCAAATGGCGGAGGTCTTTGCCATACTAACTGAAGAAGTTGAAACGGTTGCTAAAGCAGTTATGAGAGAATTATATGTTGCTCTTGTGTTTTGCTAGAACTGCACTTGGACGAATGCCGAAACTTTGAATCAATTTTGTTCCAAAATATCCGGTAAATTTTGAAATTAGGAACACAGTGGAACAAGTGCTGTGATCTGGAAAAGACATCACATTGTAGAACTATATCAGTTGACTAAAGAAGAGATTTGATATATACCCAACTGTCTATGAAGATATTCAGCTTACCAAGTGATCGCATGATGTTAAACACTAGCAAAATGAATTTCAATCAGGCGATCTGGTATCGATTCATAACCCGTAAAATAAAAATTACAAATAACAGTAGAAAAATTCTTACGTTATAGCAAAAAAAATTAACAGTTTGGAGTATCAAATCTGAAAACAACCTTTAACATTCCTCTGAATTACTTATAATCATATTTCATTTTAATAGTCTATGTATTGGTAAATCCCACTAATAAGGTTAGGATTATTTCCTTTAAGAAATATAATTTTTAGATTACATGCATACTTGATTATTCTTGTATCTTACATAGTTCATACTCAAGGGTTATCAAATTCATTATGGCAATTGTTAAGGTTCAGAATATCATCGTCACTTTGTGTTTCGAAGTAGTGTAGTTTTATCATTCATTTGTTTTTATTAATAATGTATAACGCTAGCGTCTATCATCTCAGCATCTTGGAAAGAAGAGGATTTATACGCTAAATTTATGCTGATTTAGAAACTAGTAAAGCACCTTTCTCTGGTTTAAGTTAAGGTTTCATTACGATAATTTTTTTGTTGAGCACCTCGACTTTACTATTGAAAGAGATAACATGCAAACTCGGATAAATACAGTTAATCTTTGATAATGAGGTGTCGAACAGATTAACGTGATTAGTTAATGAAGCACGGAATAATGCTCTACCAGATTTTATATTTTTTTATAAACAATGTTTCCATAAATATACAAGTTCATGTTGGGAAAACGGCAGCTTAATTAGGAACAAACTTTGTTAAGCAGTCGCAGATGTTCCGTAGGATCTGGTTATAACGAACTGAGTCCCGAATATCATTGAGTTTAGTTGTTTCCAAAGGAAAAAGGGAAAAAATCAGGTTGATTAAGAACAAACTTTGTTATGCAGTCGCAGATGTCACGTAGGATCTGGTTATAACAAACTAAGTCCCGAATATCATCGAGTTTAGTTGTTTCCAAAGGTATCTACAGCCAAATTACTACAAGTATTTATGATACAGCTTCTGAAACTATAACCTACAGTAACTGTAAATGAATAAACTTTCTTTAACTGAATGAATTTATAAACATATCCACAAGACGTTCTTGTTATTAGTTTAAGAACTTAGAAAATATTTTTATTCATCGAAAACGTTTTCCGATAAGCTAAGTAATTTTTAATATATTTGGGGTTGTTTGCTTAAGAATGTTTATATGTACTTGTGATGAAAACATAATAATATAATAGGGTAGAGACGTTCTTATATTGGTATTCTTTACAACTAAACTAAAGGTAGCCTTGATGTAACAATATATATTGCAATTACTAGTAACGTGATTAATATACAGATAATTTAGCAGTTGACTTTGAAAACCTTTTTTTCAGCTAGCAGTTTCTAAATAGGTATTTTAGTGTCCTTATTGTATATGTTTATTTTAGGTTGATTTTAGCATTATTGTACTTGATTGTTCCATGTGTGAATTTTAGGTCCGAGTCACTTTTCTGATCTCGGAGTTATGCATTCTCTTGTTATTCTATTTGGGGTTTTTCCCTAAAAGCCTCCGTATTTCGAGATTAGGTGGCGTCCAAGATAATTCCCGATTAAGATTGGTGTTTTCCCACACGACAACATTCCGGAACCTCGTAACCCAACTTTCATATTTGGTCTTTTTGGCTTCAATACCTGCTTCTAAAGTTGGATACTCTTCCGATCAATTACGATGCTGGTCAATTTGATTTGCACAAGCAGCATTTGCATTTGCCACTTTCATTTAGGTCATCCAGAAAGATCTTCCAATTTGTCAATGTGCAATTTAATATTGCACATCCTAACACTCGTTTATTCAAAAAAAAGGGATGATTTTTTTCACCAAAAAATGAGCCAGAATTATGAACTCATGTCACCGTATATTTTAAACGTGAAAGATATTACTTTTAATTATTTTGCGTACGCATACGGGGGCCCATAAACTGATGTAATTTTGAATTGCAATAGCGTAAAGTAATATGTAAACATGAAAACTGGTTTCATTCTTTGATAGATGTCACTTCCATTTATCGCACTTAAGGATGCGCTTTGCAAATGCTCTTGCAGCTTGTCGAAAAGTTTTGGAAAAATACAATTTACAATATAAATACTACCAGAGCATCGCACTTAAAGTCTGTCATACTTCCACCGTGACAGTGATTTATAAGCGCCATAGTTTTTTGTTACAAAGTAGAGTAAACGCAACATAAATTGAGTAATGAATGTTTAAATAAATTTATATGAACCCTTATATAAAATAGAACTGTAAATAAACTAGAAATAGTACTTAGTGCTATATAAATCGGACCTAGTGAGTTGGCTTACCCAAACGTGTTCATCAACTTTTATTTGTCTACACTAATCAGTGCAATTACATTATTACCCTCAAAAACACGCTTTTTTATCATTAATGTGTTATTTTTCTAACCACATCGATGTCATCTTAAATAAAGTTAGCCAAGAACGAGTTGAGCTCGCACTACTAGGGTTCCTTACCAATACTATAGTGAGCAATCAATAAACCAAATTAAGCTGTATTTATTTTTTATGTATATTTAAATCTTATCCAAATTTGATTGTGATAACTGAAAAATGAATATATTGTCCCACATTGTACTGGTACATTATTAGTAGATACGTTGTCTATTACTGTGTTTAAAAAATTTTTTCCCAGCAACTATTACACTGTAAAAAAACCTACAGTTTTCCGATAATCTATGACTCAATAGCTACTATCCCTATTAAATTCAAAATTTTAGCTTTGGAAATGTAGGAGAACAGGGTAGAAACTGTCATTTTTGGCACAATTTGAGCTATACGAGGGCTATTTTTTTTCAAGGTCCGATCGGTCGCGAAATAAAACTCCCCTAAAAATCGGATGAACCAGTGCGCAGATGTGTTGCGCAGCGTCACTAGTATGGCTGTCAATCGCGTCGCGTCACTTCCGTTTAGTTGTGTTCACGTAGGTAGCACGAAAACATGTCTACAACAATAGCATCTCCCGCCAAGTTCTGGGACCGAAATGGCGTTCTCTTGGTGGAATTCATGGAACGTGGCACAACCATTACAGCAGCCTCATACAGCGTGACTCTTCAACGTCTACGAAGGGCAATTCAGAATAAGCGGAGAGGAATGTTGTCATCAGGCATTGTCCTTCTCCACGACAATGCTCGGCCGCACACTGCAGCTTCAACAAAGACACTCCTACAGTCTTTTCAATGGGAAGTGTTTGGTCATCCACCATACAGGCCGGACTTGGCTCCATCTGATTTTCATCTGTTTACTCACATGAAACGCTGGTTAGGAGGACAACATTTTGGCACAGACATTGAGCTGCAAACCAGCGTACAAACATGGCTGAAAACACAGGCGGCTACGTTCTACAACGAGAAAAATCTCTGTGACAGACGGACGGACGGACACGAGAGTGATTTTATAAAGGTTCCGTTATACCTTATAAGATACGGAACCCTAAAAAGCTTTTTTTACCAGGCTATTCAACGGTGACCTTGGATTTGACCTTGATCTTGTCCCTCCAGAACATTTCAAGATCAATTATGGTTTTTCAAATGGGAACCCCTACCTTTTATTGCGCATTTGGAAAGAGCAGTAAACTTTACATTTAAATATGACCTTGACTATGAGCATGACCATGACCTTGAACGTCATCCCAAAGTCAAATTTGTTTTTGCAACGGAAACACTGAATAACTTTGAGGGAATTAAATATTTTGAAAAATGATAAGAACAAATATTTTAGGAATTTTTCCTGGCTATTCAATGGTGACCAAGTTATAGCAAAAAGAATTAACAGTTTGGAGTATCAAATCTGAAAACAACCTTTAACATTCCTCTGAAATACTTATAATCATATTTCATTTTAATAGTCTATGTATTGGTAAATCCCACTAATAAGGTTAGGATTATTTCCTTTAAGAAATATAATTTTTAGATTACATGCATGCTTGATTATTTTTGTATCTTACATGGTTCATACTCAAGGGTTATCAAATTCATTATGGCAATTGTTAAGGTTCAGAATATCATCGTCACTTTGTGTTTCGAAGTAGTGAAGTTTTATCATTCATTTGTTTTTATTAATAATGTATAACGCTGGCGCCAATCATCTCAGCATCTTGGAAAGAAGAGCATTTATACGCTAAATTTATGCTGATTCAGAAACTAGTAAAGCACCTTTCTCTGGTTTAAGTTAAGGTTTCATTACGATAATTTTTTTGTTGAGCACCTCGACTTTACTATTGAAAGAGATAACATGCAAACTCGGATAAATACAGTTAATCTTTGATAATGAGGTGTCAAACAGATTAACGTGATTAGTTAATGAAGCACAGAATAATGCTCTACCAGATTTTTTATTTTTTTATAAACAATGTTCCCATAAATATTCAAGTTCATGTTGGGAAAAAGGCAGCTTAATTAGGAACAAACTTTGTTAAGCAGTCGCAGATGTCCCGTAGGATCTGGTTATAACAAACTGAGTCCCGAATATCATTGAGTTTAGTTGTTTTCAAAGGAAAAGGGAAAAAGGCAGGTTGATTAAGAACAAACTTTGTTATGCAGTCGCAGATGTCACGTAGGATCTGGTTATAACAAACTGAGTCCCGAATATCATTGAGTTTAGTTGTTTCCAAAGGTATCTACAGCCAAATTACTACAAGTATTTATGATACAGCTTCTGAAACTATAACCTACAGTAACTGTAAATTAATAAACTTTTCTTTAACTGTATGAATTTATAGACATACCCACAGTACGTACTTGTTATTAGTTTAAGAACTTAGAAAGTATTTTTATTCATCGAAAACGTTTTCCAATACACTAAGTAATTTTTAATAAATTTGGTGTTGTTTGCTTAAGAATGTTTATATGTACTTGTGATGAAAACATAATAATATAATAGGGCAGAGACGTTATTACACTACTCCTGGTGAAAGTTTCTAAAAGTCGGTAATACAGTTACCAAAGTTCATAAGACACATCGCGCAAGCGCAATGAATAAGGCGAGTGACGCCTCTAGCAGAGGAAAGCGCAAACCTTTTACAGATTTGGGCGCGGTCATCTACCATGACGTCGCCGATACAAAAGGTATATTACGCAATAACCGGAAATATAAAAAGTTAAATAACAATTAACAAAAGTTCATATTCGTGAACAATATAAACACGGTATTACTCACCCCGGAAATCCGAACCAAGGTTGGCCTCTATCAAGGCTCCATGTCGGAGGGATTAAAGATGTGGACTCCTCCGGATCTGCCAGCGGAGCATGTACCTCAGGGTCGTGGAGCTCGTTTAGCCGAAGGTTGCTGTAAATTTACCTACCTATGTAGGGATCGGAATAAGGAACAAGGTAGAGGTCGACAACAAAGACAAGCAAACAAGGAAATACGATAACGATACGTTACCCAAAGAAACGTCCACTTAACTCCACGAACAAAGGCAAAAAGCCCCGGTTCAGAGCGTCACCAAAATCTCTCACCACTTTGTCCCCACTCCTTGTCTTTTTTCCATTGGCGCGAAGTATTCGTCTAACCCTCCCGTGTCATGCACTCTGCGCAAACTCCTATTATGACGTATCGGAAGCACCGCCTAGTCCATTTAAAGTTCCCGCGTATTTGAAATTATGGCGCGAAACTTCCATACATCAAAAACTAACCTAAAAACATGTTAAAGGGCCGATTGGCACGTAACAACGTTCTTATATTGGTATTCTTTACAACTAAATTAAAGGTAGCCTTGATGTAACAATATATATTGCAATTACTAGTAACGTGATTAATATACAGATAATTTAGCAGTTGATTTTGGAAACCTTTTTTTCAGCTAGCAGTTTCTAAATAGGTATTTTAGTGTCCTTATTGTTGATGTTTATTTTAGGTTGATTTCACATTAGTGTACTTGATTGTTCCATGTGTGAATTTTAGATCCTATTCACTTTCCTGATCTCGAAGTATGGCATTCTCTTGTTATTCTATCTGGGGTTTTCCCTAAAAGCCTCCGTATTTCGAGATTAAACGGCGTGCAAGATAATTTCCGATTAAGATTGGTTTTTTCCCACACGACAACATTCCGGAACCTGGTAACCCAACTTTCATATTTGGTTTTTTTTGGCAACAATACCTAAAGTTGGATACTCTTTTGATCGATTTACGATGCTGGTCAATTTGATTTGCATAAGCAGCATTTGCATTTGTCACTTTCATTTAGGTCATCCAGAAAGATCTTCCAATTTGTCAATGTGCAGTTTAATATCGCACATCCTAACACTCGTTTTGTCAAAAAAGATCGGGACGATTTTTTTTTACCAAAAAAATGAGTCAGAAATATCAACTAATGTCGCCGTATATTTTAAACGTGACAGATATTACTTTTAATTATTTTGCGTACGCACACGCGGGCCATAACCTGATGTTATTTTGAATTGCAATAGCGTAAAATAATATGTAAACTTGAAAATTGTTTTTATTCTCCGATAGATGTCACTTCCATTTATCGCACTTAAGCACGCGCTTTGCAGCTTGTCGAAAAGCTTTGGAAAAATACCATTTACAATATAGATACTACTAGAGCAATAAAAGTTTGTCATACATCCACCGTGACAGTGATTTATAAGCGCCATATTTTTTTGTTACAAAGTACAGTAAACGCAACATAAATTGGGTAATGAATGTTCAAATAAATTTATATGAACCCTTATATAAATTAGAACTGTAAATAAACTAGAAATAGTACTTAGTGCTATATAAATCGGACGTAGTGAGTTGACTTACCCAAACGTGTTTATCAACTTTTATTTGTCTACACTAATCAGTGCAATTACATTATTACCCTAAAAAAACACGCTTTTTTATCATTAATGTGTTATTTTTCTAACCACATCGATGTCATCTTAAATAAAGTTAGCCAAGAACGAGTCGAGCTCGCACTACTAGGGTTCCTTACCAATACTATAGTGAGCAATCAATAAACCAAATTAAGCTGTATTTATTTTTTATGTATATTTAAATCTTATCCAAATTTGATTGTGATAACTGAAAAATGAATGTATTGTCCCACATTGTACTGGTACATTAGTAAATACGTTGTCTATTACTGTGTTTAAAAAAAATTTTTCCATCAACTATTACACTGTCAAAAAACCTATAGTTTTCCGATAATCTATGACTCAATAGCTACTATCCCTATTAAAATCTAAATTTTAAGTTTGGAAATGTAGGAGAACAGGGTAGAAACGGTCATTTTTGGCACATTTTGAGCTATATTATGAAGACTACTGAACCGAAAACTTCGCGCTCAACCTCCGACCCGATCGGACGTTATTAGCGTGTGCTCCGCGAATTAACAAATAAATAGTATCATACGGTTAATTGTATATAAATTTAGCATTAAGTATTGTCGCTGGTTATGAACAGTTAGTGTAGTACCCTTTCATTAACTATCCGCACATAAAAATGAGAAAAACTAAGTGTAACTCGTGCGATAAGTCAATAGCAGATGGAAAGCACCTTATATGCAGTGTTTGCGAAAATGCGTTATGCATTGCTTGCTCTGGAATGTCGGAACATACGTTTGCAAAATTTTCAACTGCAAAAAGAGCTACATGGCGTTGCAAAAATTGCAGAGGGGATGAAGGAAGCTTGAAGGTTCCAAACGAAACAACAACATACGAAGCCGATGAGGTAAAAAAAATGTTTTATTCAATATCGAGGCAACTTGCAGAATACAAAAAAGCATTAGATAGTATAAGTGATGATTATAAAGGTTTGGCTAACTTATACGAAGGTCTAAAAGAGGAAGTGGCTTCCTTGAGGCAAGACAATGCCGAGTTAAAAGCGAAACTTTCCATAGTACTCGAGGTAAACAAGCAAAATGACAATAAAATTATGGATCTAGAAATACGCGTAAATGTGTTAGAACAACAGGGCAGATGTCTCAATTTTGAAATTCATGGTCTGGAACCGATTCCGGGGGAAGCCGATGAAAATTATAAAAAGTTAAGATTATCAGTAATTAAACTAGTGGACACACTAAATGTCGAAATTGTAGGGGCAGATATACAAGTCGCTCACAGATTACCAAGAAAGCGTCCAGACGCTATTCCATCGGTAATTGTACGTAATTGCTCGTCCCAGGAAATTCGGGATAAAATACTGGCTAAAAGAAAGACTATTATTACGAATAATGAAATTTTGAATAATAGAAGCGATAGAAGGTTAATATTGTTTGAAAACCTAACACCATACTATAAACGATTGTTGTGGTTAGCGAAGTCGCGAGCTGGTGATAAAGGTTGGAAGTTTGTATGGTTCAAATTTGGAAAATTATTGGCAAAAAAAGCTACTGACAGTCCAGGCGTTCTCAGAATTAATACTGAAAACGATTTAGAAAAGATTGTTTAATAAACAGGTAGTGTAGTGGATTTAGTAAGTATAGTTTAATAAGTTAGAATCAAGTTTTAGTTAGACTAGTTTAAGGATAAACATTTGTACAACTGTTAAAATTCAATTCGAATAACGACAGGTTTTACCAAACCAATACAATTCGTTTTCAATCTTTTATTAGTATATTAGATTGGAATAAGGAAAAGAACGCACATGTAAGTAATAATGACAATAATTACACCGATTTATCGCTGGTATCATTGAATATTAATGGCATAAAATCCCACTTCGATGAATTCAAAACATATGTCTCACACTCTACATTTAACATTATTGTATTAATTGAAGTAAAAGTTAAGGCAGACGAGCTATCAGCGTTTAATATCTTAGGTTATAAAATGTTCTATAAGTTACGTACAAGTATGGGAGGAGGTGGTATTATCTTGTACATTGCAAACAACATGATCTTTATTGAAAATAAATATAATACCTTTAGTTACGAGTCATTAGAAGGAACAATTAGTGTAAGTACAGGAAATAAATTAAAAATTATAATCTTGTATAGGCCACCAAATAATAGCATTGCAGAATTTTTAAAAGAGTTTAGGAACCACATAAATAATTCTTTGATATACAAAAATATTATTTTAGCTGGTGATATGAATATTAACCTCGATCAACCGGATAGCAATATTAATGAGTATGAAGCGCTATTAAATTCCGAAGGATTTAATAGATGCATCTTAGGATAGACAAGGGAAGCTTTTTATCGCGAAAGTTTAGTACAATCAAGCATAGATCATATTTTTATTCGGGGTGTTTATGATAGTGTGCTCTCAGGGGTTATCCACACTAGAATTTCCGATCACTACATGCTTGTTACTCACTTAATTTTTAAGGGTATCAATGCACCATCAGCTTGTTTAGAAGCAATTAGAAATGAATCTTATATAAGACGTCAACTACTTAATATTGACTTTAGTTCCTTAAACGAAAATAATGATCCGGTCTATCTGTTTAAAAAAATATACTATCCATTTAATAATATTTATAAAACCAGTAACTTCGTCGAACCATCAGCAAAGAATAAAACGAACCTAACAAGATACGTAACTAAAAAGGAATGAATGACTCTCGAGCTAGTTAAACAAATAGAACTTAGGGATAAATTATTTCGTAAATGGACACAAACTAAGTTACAATTGCATAGGGAAGAATATAATCGTCATAGAAATTGGCTAATATCACAAATTAGAAAACAAAAGCACAAATATTACAGTGAACGTTTTAGTAATTCACAATCTGACACGCAGTCCATTTGGCATGAAATAAATAAATTAATTAGACAAAAAGATAAACGCTCAGTGGATGACGTTATAAAACAAGCGAGACTGAATCAAAATAATGAATGTATAGCAAATGAGTTTGGTACTTTCTTTTACAATGCTGTATACTCCACAAGACACGACTGTTCATCCAAATTTATCAACTTAAATACTATGACCAATATCCCAAATTGTAGCATATTGTTAAAATATACTTGCTCTGAATTTGTGAACAGGAACTTTCAAAATGAAGAAAAATAAAACCCCGGGATATGATCAAATCAGAGTAAAAGACGTTTTACTAGTAAAAACCGAAATGATACCAATAATAGTAAGGTTAATTAACACAATTATTAAAACTACAGTTGTACCAAATTTTTTGAAAATCTCTATTGTTAGACCTATTTATAAGAAAGGAAGTTACTTGGAGTGTGGTAATTATCGACCAATATCAATATTACCGATATTAGAAAAACTCTTTGAAAAACATATTTCGGAACAAGTTAACACCTTTTTAGAAGCTAACTCAATAATCACGAAAGAAGAATACGGGTTTGTTAAAGGATTGGGTACAAATAAGTTGTTGTCGGATTTTGCATATTATGTGTATAGTAAATAAAAGATAGTTTACACGTTTTGTGTTTATTTATAGACTATTCCAAGGCTTTCGAACTTATTGAACATGGAATACTACTAAAAAAATTGGAACAGTTGGGCTTCGGTGGGAAGACACTGGCGTTATTTTCAAACTATTTACAATATCGTCATTTTGTTGTAAAGATAAAAGATTCTTATAGTCAAGAATTTGAGCAAGATTTTGGCGTACCGCAGGGGTCTGTATTAGGACCAATCCTGTTTCTCCTATATATTAATGACCTTCCTCAAGTCATACAAACGTGTACAATATATATGTTTACGGATGATATTTTAATAGTTTCGGTGCATAAAAGTTTACATGTTGCCAAAAATTTTTTGCAATTAGATATGGATAACACAGCTATGTGGTCACACGATAACTTTTTAGTCATCAATGAACAAAAAACGAAATTTATGCACATAACAACACCTTATATGCAAAAGGATAGCGTGGAAATTGTCTTGCATTGTTGTAAATGTTTCCAGCTGAAAAAAATAAGAGGATATACAGCATGTTTTTCTGAATGTAAAGCTATTACGCAATGTAATACATATCAATATCTAGGGGTAACGGTAGATCACTACTTTCGTTGGGATTCACACATATCAAACGTGTGTAAAAAACTAAAACATGTCTTAGTTAAATTGTACTATATAAAGCCAATGGTTACCTATAAAATAAGAAGAATTATTTATGTCCCTTTAGCAGAGTCCGTATTGCGATACGGGCTGGAGGCATGGGGCTTTGCTAGTAAGGCTTATCTAAACCGAATTATAATAATCCAAAAAAAATTATTAAAATTAGTATACGGCAAAGAGAATAAATTTACTTTTCAGGAAATGTTAAAAGAATGCGATTTGCTTAGTGTATACGGATTATTTTTCTATAAATTGATTATGAATAATTATTTTAAGGACACATATTTAGTAAAAGGCGCCCATATATATGATACAAGATCTAAAAGTTACGAACTACTTATTATTTTAAACAAATATGGAAAAAATACACTTTCTTATATTGTTCCAAAAATTTTTAACGAACTACCCGAAGATTGCAAAAGATTCTTAAGTATGAAAATATTAAAAACCTCATTAAAGATGTTCCTTAATGTTCATTATGCTAGCTAGTGCAAAAATTCATGACCTGCAAATTTTGCTTAAATTCTGCTTAAGTCAAAACATCGGCAGAAACCTTTGATTGATACTAAATACATCTATAATTATATTTACTACTATTCTGTAATTATTGTGCGGGGTTCAAAATATTCGTTTATTAGTTTCTAAAAGGGAGGGTTGAGCTGCATGAAACATAGTGTTAAGTTTTTAGTGGGTATAAAGTAGTAGAATTTTTCATTTAAAATTAAATAATCAAGAACAATATACCAGTTAGGTCATTTACAACGTAATTTCTAGGAATAAAAGTGGATTAATTTATAATAAATATGTTTTTACTTAATTTAAATTTAATTTATAATTAAATGATGGTTGTATTCTTTATAGGATAGGATGTTTAAAAGAGTAAATGAATTATGTAGTTTATATTTTTAAGTTATGTACTATTAAGTTATATACTGTTGATTATTTAATATGAAAAACAACTTGCAATTAATTATTACTACTGTAAATTAAGATGTACACCTGGTCAAGCAACCGCGGTTGCTTTAGGTGAAATTCAAAAGGATGCTAATAAAAATTTATTGTTGTTAATATTATTATTATAAAAAAAAAATTTTAGACGCCTTTTAGAATCTTTTTTCAAATGATACCTCACATGATATATTTATTAAAACCTTTTTTCTTTTGACCGAATTAACTCCGAAATTTTAATCTAAAAAAGTTTTTTTCTATTTTCTGACTGTCGATATATATATGCGCGCCATAAAGACATAGCATTGTGCCAAATTTCAAATTCCTACGTTACATAGTTTTCGAGAAAAACCTCTGTGACAGACGAACGGACGGACACGAGCTGATCTTATAAAGGTTCCGTTATACCTTATAAGGTACGGAACCCTAAAAAGCCTTTTTGACAGCATTAAGTCAAACACTAGCAAATATAGATATGTATGCAGTGACGGGATTAGTTAGTTTGGTTAGCAACGGATGGAAAAATATTTTATTTAACCTAAAAGTAGGCATATCAAATCCAGTCGTTTACGCTCTAACATTTATTGCTGTAAAAGTAAATTGTTTGGCAAACACAATAATCTGCATTTCGAATAAAAACAAGGTTAACTACGAATAAATGTTTACTACAGGTCGGGTTATCGCATTATGATTGTTGTTCGATAAACTGATTAGACGCGAGGAACGTTAAATTCTTTTCACGGTTCAGTGTAGTTTAAAACTATGAGGAATGTTCTGAAACTTTACATACGATCTCATTTCAAAATGAGCCAATAGTGAGTAACGTACTATTAATTTAAATGGAAATAAATTTTAACAGATCTGTACTTATTATAGAATTGAAGTTTAGTTACGACCTTCTTTTTTAGTATCCTTGATTGCATAGATTATTAATTTATAGCTTAGGTGTGTGGCTTTCACTGGAAAATTTATAGCACCTATTGTTAGTTTTACTTTATCATAAGATGTGGGATATACCGCAAATTATAAGTTTATAACTAAACAAATATGTTGAACAAATACGTCATAGTTGAAGGTTTTAATTAATCCTTCTGGAAAAATTCTTCAGGCTGTTACCTAGGTATATAATTTTTGTTAACCATACTAGTAAATATCGGTCCAAAAGTGCAATTTCGTAATCAAACCATACAAACATAAATTTCTCTAGAAAAATGTTGAAAAAATTACCATCAATAAATATTATTATAAATAAAAACTCAATAATCTACAAATTATTTCTTTTAAACTGACTTAATTGAATTTTATTAGATGGTTGTTTCCTTTAGTTACAGCAGAGTAGAAGATGTTATTCAGTCAAAAGGTTTTTATTTTATATTAAATAAAAAAAAACAATAAAAAAATTTCTGTGAATTGTGCTGCCACACACATATCGCTGACAAACAAAGTTAAGAACAAAGAGGTCCTAGAAATAGTAGGGGAAGACAAATACCTGCGGAAAACAGTAAAAAATAGGAGAGGTAGGATGATAGGATAAGGCATGAGGGAGTAGTGCGGTATATATTAAAAGCAAAGAAAGAAAAAAAGATAGTCAGAAGAGTCAGAGGTAAACCTAAATTAGACTACTCCACACAGATAGTGAAAGATGTAGACTGGGAAATTCAGAGAATTGTATAGGGTAGTTCAAAATAGAAATCTATGGAAGAACGCGTCCAACTAGTTCCAGACCAAAACACCTAATAATGAAAAAATAATTGTATTTAAACCGGATTATTTTCGTAAACAACTACAGGTTTTGATTTTTCAATATTCTCAACAAATGGTGATTGTGCGAAAGGAGTAATCGGAAAACTATTGATTCGGCAGAGGTCTAAGTGGTGGGGGATTTCGGTAGCCGTCAGATTGCTTAACCCCCTTTGCGTACAACTGAATATAGGTGAAATATGATATCTTTTTTTAGAAAACAATAGAAGGGAAAAGGTGCAAAAGATCATCATCATTAGGTCCTCAGTCTTAGAACTGGTTGGACGCGTATGCTCATTGTTTCCTAGTCTGAACCAACCTACACATTTCCACGAAATTTGCACAGTCTGCATCTATCACTATCTGTGTGCGAAAGTCTGACATCGACCTACCTCTACCTATCTCTGCTTATAATATATCCCATACTATTCCCCAGAAATGCCCTAGAACGTATTCTGTCCTTCTATTTCTCCTATTTTTTCCTTTTCCACAGATATCTTTATTCCTCTACTATTTCTACAATCTATTTGTTATTAACTTTATCTGTTCATACTACCATCCTCATACATTTGAAGCACAACATTCCAGAAGGCTTCTACCTCTTTTTGTTTGCTTTTCCTACTGCCTCTATATCATAGATATACTGTGCTGTGCTCCTCACTATGCTTTGAACAGTTTCTTCTTGTATCTATGTTCGTTGGCTTTGAACATAGCTGCTTTTTTCTTGTTTAATGCAGTTCGGTCACCTTCTATTGTATTACAGTTATATACCCTATTTCCCCGATATTCAGTGGTACGTGAAGGGGGGTAAGCAGCCTTTGACTGCCAAGTTCCCCCAGCACTTGAACCTTTGTCGAATTAATAGTTTTTCTAATGTATCCTTTCGCACAATCCACATTAGTTGAAAATATTTCACAACCAACACCTGTAATTGTTTATAATAATCATCAAATTTAAGAATACTTATTTTTTCGTCTTTGGGTTTTACGTCTTGAAACTGGTTGGACTGATACCTCAGCTTATTTTTGTTCTGAGCTAACCTACACGTTTCCCTGCAATTCTAACAACACCCTATATACAGCAAGATTCCCTTCTATTGTTTTCCAAATATATGCCCTATTTCACCTAGATTCAGTGGTATTTGAAGAGGTTTAAGCAGCCTGTAGCTGCCAAGGGTCCCCCAACACTTAGACATTTGCCGTATTAATAGCTTCCAGTAAATCCTTTCGCACAATTAACATTGTTGAGAGTATTACAAAACCAATATCTGTAGTTTTTTAATAATCACCATGTTTAAGTACAGTTATTATTTTTGTCAATAGTTTTTACATCTTGCGACTGGTTGGAAGCGTACCTCCATTCATTTCTATTCTGGGCTAGCCTACACATTTTCCTGAAATTCTCACAGCCTACATCTTTCACTATCTGTGTGCAGTAGTCTAACCTAGGTCTACCTCTACTTCTCTTTTTTCCTATCTCTGCTTCTAATTTAATTCCGCACTATTTCCTCATGTCTTAGTATGTGACCTACCATCCTATCTCTCCTATTTTTTACTGTTTTGCACATATTTCTTTCTTCCCCTACCATTTCTAGTACCTCTTTGTTCTTAACTTTGTCTGTCCATGATATTTTTATCATGCGTCTGTAGCACCACATGTCACTTTTTCTTGTCGCTTCTCCTACTGTCCAGGCTTCACAGCCATACAGTGCTGTGCTCCACACATATGTTTTAAGCAATCTTATCCTTGTTTTTATGTTTGTGGTCTTTGAGCACAGTAGTTGCTTTTTCTAGTTAAATGTAGCACGACCTTGTGCTAATCTTTGTTTTATATCTTTTATGCTTTTCCCATCTTGCGTTGTTTGACTTCTTAGATAGCAGAAATCTTTAACCTTTTGTAAGTTTTCGTTACCTATTTGTATTCTTGTTTTTTATTTATTTTCCCCTCTTTTGCATACTAGAACTTTAGTTTTATTTTTGTTAATTTTCAATTTTTTACAATCTCTCTCCGTTAGAACTGTTTTCATTTCATTAAGAGCAGCTTCTAACTTTTCTTTGCTAGATGCTAATACCGCTATATCATCTGTAAATCTAAGCATATCAATCTTTTGTCCTTGCATATTAATTCCAAATGTCTTTCTGTATTTGACAGTATTCATTGCCTCTTCTATGTACAAGTTAAAAATTAATGGGGATAGGGCACATCCTTGTCTCACCCCTTTCCTAATATTTACTTCTCTACTTTCTTGTTCTAATTCTATTATCGTTGTTTGCTTTTTGTATAAGCAATGTACTATCCGTCTATCCCTAAAACTCATTCCAATCTTTTTGAGTATTTCGAACATTTTTTTCCATTTTACATTGTCGAATGCTTTTTCAGATCTACAAACCCTATATATACGCTTTCCCCACTCTCTATTGTTTTTCCATTATCATCCTCAGGGCTAAAATAGCCGTCCGTGTTCCTCTGTTTTGCCTAAACCCAAATTGATCTCTTCCCAGTATTTCTTCAGCTCGTTTTTCTATTCGTTTTTGTACAATTCTGGTTAATATTTTTGAAACGTGTGCTGTCAAACTTATTGTTCGAAAATTTTCACATCTATCCCTGCCTTTTTTTTTGGTATAGTTACTATGATGTTACGTTTGAAATCTTTGGGTGTTTCGCCTGTCTTATACATATAGCTTACAAGTTGGAAGAGACATTCTGTTACTGCTTGTCCACCGGCTTTTAGAGTTTCTGCTTGCACCTTATCTGTTCCCGGCACCTTACCATTTTTCAGACTCTTTAATGCTAATTCAAACTTATCTCTAAGTATAGGATATTCCAGGTCGTCATTTTCAATGTCTGATTCGTGTTCTAATGCTGTTAGTTCCTCTCCTGAATATAAATTCTCTATATATTCCTGCCATGCTATTTTCTCTACATTTGCAATCAGTATTACTCATAAAACAATTTATGTTCGTCTGTATACCTTACTTGCACGGGATTGAAATAATCTGTGCTAGAATCACATCATCTGCACTTGCCCAATAAATTAATACTTAGTACGAGTCAATATAAAAAAAAATCGAATCTATCGGATTTTATAGATCTCTAATACAACGGAGTGATTTGGTGTCTGTTGGCTGCTGTATAGTAGAATTTATTTAAGAAGAGCCTGTACGTCATTTGATATATGCGCAAACCTTGAAAGTCAGTGGCAAAGAGGATTTAATAATTTTTAGGGTTCCCATAGAGTAAATATTTTAAAGTCAAATTTTATTTTGTTGGTGGTTTACATTAACATAGCAAATACGCAAATAAGCAAGGCATAAAACACACAGAAACAATAAGAAAACTATGAAAGCGTAAGAAAAAAATATAGAATGTTAAGTCACAAATGTCAATTGACATTTAACAGCAAATTATCTACATCACTGAAATGCTGAACGAACACGCCTATTTATAAACATTGGACAACAGCCGTGTACGCATGATGACGTACAGACTCTTCTTAAATAAATTCTACTCTGCCCTCTTTTAACCCTATATTTTAAAGCTTCGCGCCAATCCAACTGCTATTAAAAACTTTTTGTTTAATTTTTTTTGAATTCCACTTTTTTCCGCTAATTTTTCGATAACATTTTGAAGAAAATGCTGTTTCGAGTCATTTCCGTGTCATTATCATTAGGTCTTCGGTCCTGGAAATTTCCAGTCTGCATCTTTCATTATCTGTGTGCAATAGTCTGATCTAGGTCTACATCTACCTCCTTTTTCCTATCTCTGCTTGTAATATATCCTGCACTATTTTCCAAAAATGCCTTAGAACGTATCCTGCCCTTCTATTTCTCTTATTTTTTTTCCACAGATATCTTTATTTCCTTACTATTTCTATAACCTATTTGTTATTGACTTTGTCTGTCCATGCTACCATCCTCATACATCTGAAGCACAACATTCCAAAAGGCTTCTACCGTTTTTCTGTCTGCTTCTCCTACTGCTTCTATTTCATAGAATACTGTACTGTGCTCCACACATACGCTTTCAAAAATTTTCTACTTGTTTCTATGTTTGTTGTCTTCCATTTCTATGTATTTTTAATTAAATTTGACACGTTCCCAAAACCAAACCGTATCCCAACGTCCTTGGCTTCTGCCATTTGGATCTTCTTCGGTGGCACACATTTTTCATATGTCGCGAAAAATTTTATATGGGATAATATGTTGTGACTCAATGTTGAGATTTGTATAACTGCTTTTAATTTTTTAAATTGTATTGGTATTGCCCTTTTGTGGGTTTTAACTTAAAATGTACGTTACCGATCACAGGTATGCGTTTAGATGCAACTTTCACTTTGTATTAAGTCGTACTGGTTCGAGTGTACCGTTCGAACATGGACGCACGTTTCAGTATTCAGTTTAAAATATGTAAATAATTAATATGTATATAGTTTCAAGAACCAATAAAATGTGATTTAGTTTGTGCCAATTATTATTGGCATCATTTCAACACCAGTATAAAATCTACAGTCCATTAAATCGATATCAACCAACAAAGAGAATTGCAAATAATCAGCCACAGAAGCTACATCCTGCATTTTTTTTACTTCTCACCAAGGCCTTATAAGCACTCCAACACTCCACGTAGTCACAAATTCAAACATAAAACTTTTAGTGACGTTTCAGTTTTGGACAATAAAACTGGATTCGTCAGATTTACCGAATCTGCACTTGTTTGGTTATCTTTTCCGCATACTGTTACAGTGCATTCAGATGCCCAATGCGAGCTTACCACATTTATTACACGGCCATTTTTTCTGTTCTGCAATAAATTTCCTTCGTAATTTCCTATGATTTGAGGTGACAGATCTTTCTCTTTTGCTGTCTGACGTATTTGCTGATTTAGTCTTAATCGTAAATGCAGATGTTAAATCGTATAATTCAGTTTTTCGCAGCTCTATTGCGCAAAGTTTTTCACTCAGTAGATCAAGCAATTGTTTATCTTCTGGAACAATTCTCAAATATTCCAAAAATTCATATAACACGAACCTATTTCCAACGCTGCTAGAATGCATGCGATTAAAACGGATTCATCTAGCTCTTTCCGTTTAACACGTTTTAATTCTGCATTTAGCTTTGAAAGGTGTTCGTCGCACGTGCAATGAATTGAGCCACATCTTCTACAGAAGTTGGTACCAAGTTAAATAACTCTTGAAATAATCTGTCACGCCCTTGAGTGCTTGCGTGTTCAAAACACGAGTACATAATTTGGTCAACATTACAGGTGCTGTGGTTGTAAATAGAAGCAAGTCCATAAAGTTGTGGCCAAGAGTAACTATTATATTGTTAGAGGCAGTTGCATTGCTTGTAACCCAACTTTCATATTTGTTTTTTTGGTTTCAATGCCTGCTTCTTAAGTTGGATACTCTTCCGATCCATCCACGATGCTGGTCAATTTGATTTGCAGCATTTCCATTTGCCACCTCCATTTAGGCCATCCAAAATCATCTTCCAATTTGTCAATGTGCCATTTAATATCGCACATCAGAACACTCGTTTTATAAAGAAAATGAGACAGTTTGTTTCACCAAATAAACGAGTCAGAAATATCAACTTATGTCACCGTATATTTTAAACGTGAAGATACTATTTTTAATTATTTTACGCACGCACACGTATCTGGGCCCATAACCTGCTGTTTTGAATTGAGATATCATAAAATAGTATATAAACTTGAAAACTGGCTTTATTGTCCGATAGATGCATATATCGCATTTAAAGGTGCGTTTCACAAATGCTCACGAGGCTTGTCAGAAAAGTTTGAAAAAATACCATTTACAATATACATATTACCACAACAATAAAAGTCTGCCATACATCCACCGTGACCGTGATTTATAAGCGCCATATTTCTTGTTACAAAATACAGTAAACACAGCATAAATTAGTTAATGAATGTTTAAATAAATTAGTATTAAGATATAAATTAGAACAGTAAATAAATTAGAAATGTTACTTAGTGCTATATAAATCGAATGGAGTGAGCTGGTTTTCGCAAACGTGTGTATCAACTTTTGTTTGCCAACACTAATTAGTGCAATTACACTATTATCATCAAGAAAATATTTTTTATCATTAACGTTTTAATTTCCTAGCAGCATCGATGGCATCTTGAAAAAGCGTTTTTGACAGCATTAAGTCAAAAACCAGCAAAATTTAGATATGTATGCAGTGGCTCGATTGTTAACTTGGTTAGCAACGAATGGAAGAAATGTTTTTATCTAACCTAAAAGTAGGCATATTCAATTTCGTCAGTTATATTCTAACACATATTGCTCTAAAAGTGGATTTATTATCAAAACCTACCGGTTGCTTGGAATAAACTTTCTCATGAAGTTCACCATAGAACAAAGCAGTTTTTATATCAAATTGTCGCAACTGTGGGACTGTGGCTTATCGTCTTTGAAACAAACATGATAGAGCTTATTGGCAAATGTGAATTTCCTTAGGTCTCATTACGTCAGCGTGAATTTTTCACACACTGATGTTGCTAAATGAATGCGAGTTCGAAAAGGAAGACAACTCGTTTTTTCAAATACACAACTGTCGTAAAATTTTTCATCGACAACAGGGATATCGATACCCGTACGCTTGATAGTCTTCACTTTGCTTACTAAATTGCGCCGTCCTTTCATGCCAGACTTGTACACTTTCTTCATTAATTGACAAATTAACAATTGCTTCAACCTCTGGTTTAATCACACGTATCTTAATACATATGCTGCCCCAAATTTGTAGCCAGTAATGATGGTTTGGTGTTCACGACGAAAAGCAGCTGATTTTCTATCAAACGTTATAGGATGTCCCAAATCCGTTCCAAGAGTTACAGAAAGAAGATTATTTTCTGCGTCCGGTACAAACCACATATTATTTAAATGATTGCATTGCAATTTATTATTTACGCAAATTTCCACGTTGATGCGTCCACAACCATAGGCCAGCACAAAGTCCGGGTACAGAATCTGTGGGAATCTGTGAATCTTAATAAAAAAAAATATGGAAATCACCCACAAAGGCGCGATTTCCAAAATATAATAAGAAAATTTGCGGAAAAAATCGAATTCTAAAAACTTAAAAAAGGATTTAAAATATAGGGTTAAAAAAGGGTGTAGCAACTAATAAACAGACATCTAGTTACTCCTTTATATTAAAGATGTGCCAAATGCGATTACTTTGATCTTTTGATATCGCTCCGTATCAAGTATTGATTTATTGCGTTAGTGCAAACGATGCACCTCTAGCACTGGGTATTTCAATCCCGCAAGTAAGGTATGTATACAGGCGAGCATAAACCCAATCGACTAAGTTTTCTTAATTAGTAGAACATTTATACAACCAACCGCACCATTATTTTTGCCTCAACGCCATTTTCGCATAAGTACCCTTTTGATTATTTCGTCTTAGTAGTAAAACATATCGACTACTAACGTAGGTTGAAATCTCAACACTGTTTTCGCCTAAACATTATTTTTGAACAGGTATCCCATCAGTTATGTTGTCTTAGTAGTAAAACATTTCGACAACTAACCTAAGTTGAAACCTATACTCGCCTCAACACTGTTTTCACATATGTATCGTTTTGGGTACATCTTCTTAGTAGCAAAACATTGTTATCAGTCACCTAAGCTCAACGCTACCCTTTGGGTATTTCTTCTAAATAGTAAATTGTGTTGAGGTTTCAATTTAGGTTAGTAGCCGAAATGTTTTACTACTAAGATAAAATAATAAAAAGGGCGCATGCGCAAAATAGTGTTAATGCGAAAATAATGTCGAGTTTCCAACTAAGATTAGTAGTCGACACGTTGTACTACTTAGACAAAATAGTCGAAACTGTACATGTGCGAAAATAATGTTGAGGCGAAAATAATGTTAAGGTTTCAATTAGGTTAGTTATCGAAATGTTTCACTACTAAGACAACATAAGCAATTGAACTCATGCGCGAAAATAGCGTTGAGTTGTCAAGTTTGATTTGTAGTCGAAATATTTTACCACTAAGACAAAATAATCGAAAGGATACATGTGCAAAAATAGTGTTGAGGCGAAAATAGTGTTATGGATTCAACTTAGGTTAGTTGTCAAAATGTTTTCCTACTAAGATAACTTAAGCGAATGAACTCATATGCGAAAATAGTTGAGGCAAAAGTGGTTTTGAGGTTTCAACTTAGGTTAGTGGTCGAAATGTTTTACTCATGAGACAAAATAATCGATTGGGCACATGTACAAAAATAGTGTTGATGCGAAAATAGTGTTAAGGATTCAACTTAGATTAGTTGTCGAAATGTTTTAGTTCTAAGACAACATAGACGATTGTGCTTATGTGCGAAAATAGTTGAGGCAAAATAGTGTTGAGGTTTCACCTTAGGCTTGTAGTCGAAATTTTTACTACTAATGTAGTAGTTGTGGTAGTACCATACCATACTTGAGCGGGGTTTATTGAAAGAATTATTGTCAGAAATAACTTAAAACAAGCTAATAGAATATATTTATGCAGATACAATTGTAAAAGCATCTAAATTTTATTTTAAAATATAGACTTCCTCAGTTATGATTTTTCAATGCTAATTTGTACATGTCAATGTTTGTAAGATAATACGCATATTCCTGGTCACATGCCAAAACAGACATACTGTGTTGTGCTTCACTCATACGCTTTCAACAATTTTCTCCTTGTTTCTATGTTTATTTTCTTCCATTTCCATATATTTAAATAAATTTGACACGTTCTCAAAACCAAACCGTATCCCAAAGTCGTTAGCTTCTGCAATATGGATAATCTTCGGTGGCACAAATTTTTCATATGTCGCGAAAAAATCTGTATATGGGGTAACATGCTGTGACTCAACTGAATCACAAATTCAAACATAAAATTTTTTAGTGACGTTTCAGTTTTGGACAATAAAACTGGATTCATCAGATTTACCGAATTCTGCACTTGTTTGGTTATCTTTTCCGCATACTGTTACAGTGCATTCAGATGCTCAATGCGAGCTTACCACATTTATTGCACGGCCATTTTTGTCTATTCTGTAATAAATTGCTTTGGTCGTTTCCTACGATTTGAGGTAAATGATCTTTCTCTTTTGCTGCCTGACGTATTTGCTGATTTAGTCTTAATCGTTAATGCAGATATTAAATCATCTGATTCAGTTCTTCGCAGTTCTATTGCGCAAAGTTTTTCACTCAGTAGATCAAGCAATTGTTTATCTTCTGGAACAACTTCTCAAATATTCTAGAAGTTTATATAACACGAATCTATTTCCAACGCTGTTAGAATGCGTGCGATTAAAAGGAATTCATTTAGCTCATTCCGTCTACCACGTTTTAATTCTGAATTTAGATTTTGAAAGGTGTTCGTCACACGTGCAATGAATTGAGCCACATCTTCTGCAAAAGTTGGCAGTTGGCACCATGCTAAATAACTCTTGAAATAATCTGCCACGCCTTTGAGTGCTTGCGTGTTCAAAACGTGCACATAATTAGGTACACATTACAGATGCTGTGGTTGTTAACAGAAGCAAGTCCATAAAGATGTTGCCTAGAGTGCCTATTATATTGTTAGAGGCAGTTGCATTGCTCGTAACCCAACTTTCATATTTGGTTCTTTGGCATCAATGCCTGTTTCTAAAGTTGTACATTCTTCCGATCCATCCACGATGCTGGTCAATTTGATTTGCACAAGCAGCATTTCCATTTGCCACTTCCATTTAGGCCATCCTGAAACATCTTCCAATTTGTCTATGTGCAATTTAATATCGCACATCGAAACACTCGTTTTATCAAGAAAGCGAGACATTTTGTTTTACCAAAAAAACAAGTCAGAAGTATCAACTCATGTCACCGTATATTTTAAACGTGAAGGTGCTACTTTTAATTATTTTATGCAAGCACACGTATCTGGGCCCATAACCTGATCTTTTGAATTGCGGTATCATAAAATATGTACCTTCGGGTGGAGCATTGGAAATGTAAATGTACGGTATCATAAAATAATATATAAACTTGAAAACTGGTTTTATTGTCCGATAGATGTCACTTGTATATATCGCACTTAAAGATGCGTTTCGCATATGCTCTCGAGGTTTGTCAGAAAGGTTTGGAAAAATACCATTTACAATATACATATTACCACAGCAATAAAATTCTGCCATACATCTACGGTGACCGTGATTTATAAGCGCCATATTTCTTGTTACAAAAACTGTAAACACAACACAAATTAGTTATAGAATGTTTAAATAAATTAGTATTAAGATATAGATTAGAACAGTAAATAAATTAGAAATGGTAATTAGTGCTATATAAATCGGATTTAGTGAGTCGGTTTTCGCAAACGTATGTCAACTTTTGTTTGCCAACACTAATTAGTGCAATTACACTATTACCCTCAAAAAATATTTTTTATCATTAACGTTTTAATTTCCTAGCAGCATGGATGTCATCTTAAAAAAGGGTTTTTGACAGCATTAGGTCAAAAACCAGCAAATTTAGATATGTACGTAGTTGGGTCGAGTGTTAGCTCTTGGAAGAAATGTTTTTATTTAACCTTTAAGTATGCATATCAAATTTCATCAGTTATATTCTAACATAATTTGTTGTAAAAATGGATTTTGTTTGAAACACAATAATATGCATTTCGAATAAAAACAAGGTTAACTTCAAATAAATGTTTATTGCAGGTCGGGTTATCGCATTAAGATTGTTGTTCGATAAACTGATTAGACGCGAGGAACGTTAAATTCTTGTCAGTTCTGTTCAGTGTAGTTTGAAAACTATGAAGAAGGTTCTGAAACGCTACATACGATCTCGTTTCAAAATGAGTCAATAGTGAGTAACGTATTTTTAGTTTAAATGTAAATAAATTTTAACAGATCTATACTAATTAGGGAATTAAAATTTAATTAAGATCTTCTTTTCTTAATATCCTTGATTGCAGAGATTATTAATTTATACCTTAGGTGTATGGCTTTCACTGGAAAATGTATAGTACCTATTGTTAGTTTTACTTTATCATACGATGTGGGATATATCGCAAATTATACGTTTATAACTAAACAAACATGTTGAACAAATACGTCATGGTTGAAGGTTTTAATTTACCCCTCCGAGATTTTCAGGTAATGTAACCTAAGTATATAATTTTTGTTCACCATACTAGTAATTATCGATTCAAAAATGGAATTTCGTAATCAAACCATAAAAACATACATTTATTTAGAAAATACTGTACAAGTTGGCAATTGTAAATACTATTATAAATAAATTCAAGAATGTACAAATTATTTCTTTAAACTGATAGATACCTTAGCTGTTTTTTATTAGACGGCTGCTTTCTTTTAGTTATAGCAGAGTAGGAGATTTATGCAGTAAATCTTTTTTATTTGATATTAAATAAAACAAATAATAAAAATTTTTAAAAAAAGGGAAAACTTTGAAATGAGGTGCTACAAACGCATGATGAAGATATCAGGGACAGAAGTTAAAAACAAAGAGGTTCTCAAAATAGTAGAAAAAGAAAGATATCTGCGGACACCGCTAAAAAAACGTTAGAGATAGGATAATAGGACACGTTTTAAGGCTTGAGGGAATAGTGCGGAATATATTAGAAGCAGAGAAAAGAAAAAGATAGGTAGAGGAAAAGATAGATTAGACCATTGCACACAGATAGTGAAATATGTAGGCTTTAGGAATGTGTATGTTAGTTCAGAATAGGAACAATAGAGGTATGCGTAAAACCAGTTCCAGGACTGAAGACCTAACGATGATGATATTAAATAAAATTATTTGTAACATTTCCCTTTTTAGGGTTGGGTATTATAAGAATTACGTATACTATAGTAATACGCACCAGGACAACAGATACTTAAAACAAAATACCGATTATTTAAATTATAGAGGAACTTTCCATTTCGCAGCAAATAGGTTCAAATGGAATTGTAGCAAAGCGTATTTAATGTCGTAATGTTTGATATTTAGGGTGGTGTATAAGTATCAAAAACAGAATCTATACGAATGAATAATAAAATAACATGGCGTAACGTTTAGTACACCGTTGAAAGGTGGACGTAACAACCTGCAACATTAAACAAATATTATGTATGTATATATATATATATATATATATATATATATATATATTGCTGTGAGACCTCCACTATCCGGGTACTCCGCTTTTCGAATCGAGCCCCACAGATTGGGCGTCAAGAATGCTGTGAAACCTCTTGAATTACCTGGTCTGTTGATTTTCTTCTGTTAATCGCCTCGGCTGATCCCCTAGATAGCTTTCATCCTCATACATAAAAAAAACAACACATTCCTACCACAAACATCAACGTTAACTCTATTTACATCAATATTCAGAATACATTAAATTTTCAAATTAAATTCCAGCATAAAATTCAGTTTTAAAAAGAATTTCAAGATTAATTTTATTATCATTTTAATGTGCATCCAGAATTAAAGTCCTTGTTGGATGCCTATTAATTAATATAACAATATAAGCAGACCGAGTCTGAGTATAAAGGAGCATCTACCACCCTTTACGTTAATTAACCAGGTTTGTCTAATTGAGCTCAAAGACATACCCAAATTTTCATCATATTCCCGAACATCAAAACAAAATACCCCTTTTTACTTAAACAAGCAAATTTCATCTTAAAATTAAACTTTTATGGTTAGAACAATTTCACTAATGTCCATTTAAAGTAAATCAATTATAAAGTCATTCAATACACACAAAAATGTCAAACAAAATAGTATAATTTACCTGAAGGTTACTGTCCTCGTAGCTTCAAAGTATCGTTTCTTTAGTTAATCACACCATTCAACAGGATTATATTTACGGCTTCTGATTCTCTACGCTATCAAAACTTTCTCCATCACCATCCATTCAAAGTCGTTTCTGGGCCTTTCCGGAACTCATCTGTGTTTATCTGACCCTTGTTTCATGGATCCAGACACGTATTTGAACCATTTAATTATTAACACCCCCGAAAAATAGCAAAGAAGTTCATGCTTCTGTCACCAATATACGCCAAAACTGCCTACTTTTGTGTTTACATTCGTCGTTGTAACTTTTGCTAATTGGTACAGTGAAACTAAATTTTATTACCTTGTATCTAAGTGCACTGAAGTACATTCATGTTAGCACGTAGATAACACGCTATTTTGAATCACTAAAATATACTAGCAAACTTTAAATTATTTAATCAAACTAAAATGCACAGTTTACCATCTTCAATCAAGTCGCGTATGTACGAGCTTTTAACGCATCGAATCGTCAAAAGTCTAAGAGTCTAAGAGGGCTTGTTTATATTCATCTCGGTATATATAGCAAAAAGCCTGTCTGTCGGTCTGTTCCCCAAAACGGGTAATTCTAAGGAATTTCTCATGCCATGTTCCCAGTTTGTCGCTCGCACGTCGTTTTTTTACGAATTTTCACTCGCCCCATTTAAATCTCAGAAAATTTACACACGGCACGCAAGCATGTCTGAGAAAAACTAATTGATTTTGGTACAGAAATTGTTGTTCTACCTCTGATATTTGCATCCTATTTTTAACCAATCGCAACCCCATGACGTTGCTTAAATCCCGCCTTTTACAATATGTGTCTTTGCTTGACGCATTTTCTCTTTCCTTCTCTACCGTGTTCTTATTGGTGCAACTTGATATTCTTTATTATCGATTATTTTAGTCCACATGGAGTGTTATCTTGGTTTAATAACCCCGTATCGCACATTCTCGTGAATACTAAGCCCCGGTTTCTCCAAGATTCTTTGTAAACATTAATTATCTGCAAACTTTTCGCCGTATGTGATATTTAAACTACGCAGGTGTTCAAAATAATATTAATTCTCAGAGCCTTATTCCGTGGTATTTTAATCTTGGGTTTTTACAAGTTTCTATAGGTATTATATGTTATTAACGGTTTAATTAACTCCAATTAAAATTGATTTCTATCCTTTTCATTTTTAGCGAATACAACTTAAATATTAATTATTATATGTACACCTTGTTTTACTACCGGTTACTTAAAATAGGGTTAATTAATATAAACTTTGCACGTAATTTCCATTTGTTTAGGAATAATTACATTATACGCAGAGCTTCTCAATACTGCTTCTTTTGATATAAAGCGTCTTATAAATAATTTAAATTTCTTATTTTTACTGAAACAACCGAGTTTATTTATGCTTCATGGTTTTAATAACGCGTATTATTTAATGAAATTCCTTATACACGGTGATTAAAATTATTTGATGTGATTATTTAATTTTCTACCCTGGTCTAAATATGAGTAATATATATATATATATATTGCTATGATAAGAGGGTAGTTTAAGGGTGGATTAAGTCATAGGGGGTCGTAGGATAGATATAAATAATTTTAACTTTAAGAAAACCAAATAATTCCATCTATTGTAGGAGTAAATCGACTATTTTAGAAAAAGTCAATTATGAGCACACTGTATATATAGTATATTTGATTTAATGCATAAGAAAGAAGCTCATTTTGCAATAATCCGATACTATTTAGCGAAAATAATAATGTGCACGTCGTGTAATATGTTTTAAGATAAGGTTTTAAACGCAACTAATTGCATTAATATAAATACATTATCGGGAAAGATAGATAAACTGGCATTCTGGATATTTAAGAATTTCGTCGAAAATATCAACGCATGTATAAGAAAACACATTATAATACGTCATTAAATACGTGACTAGAAGTAGTACATTTGTTTAGAAAATCAACATATTTTAATAACAAATAAACACCAGACAGTTAATTGTACAATTAGTTTTGGACTTTTAAACGACAAATATAAAATACGTGACACAATAAAAGCAATATTTGGAAATTCTAAGAAGATGTTATGATATATTGAATGTTTACGTATGGGATCGATGGTAGGAACAATAATTAAAACCAGGGAATTTGGGAATTACCAAGGTACTACAGAGATAGGCTGAAATTATCAATAAACACGGGACGCGCACCAATTAAAGCATTGAAAGGAGGGGCTTATAAATACAATGGGGAATGAATAAACATTGAGTTCATTTTTAACAAGGCACGAATCATGTCAGTATGCAGTAGAAATTTACGTGACAGCATTAATTAGTGAAAAGTTTATAATTTAGTATAACTAAAAATTTGAAAGTGCCTAATTTGTGCAACGAATAATATCCAATCTACACATAGACGTAAGTTAAACTATTAAATAAAATATATTCTATTATTTTACTATTCAGGGCTCTAAATCAATATCTTGATACTGATCTAAATCAACAACTTGATACAGATCTAAGTTAATATCTTGATACTGATTGAAGTCAATATCGTCTCACATCTAAATTAAATATCTGAATATATTTCTAAAATTACCTCTAAAAGGAAAATATAAAAATACGTCTGAAAATACGACCAATTAAACAAAAGTAAGGACACTCATGGAACCCGAGGGAAACTACAAGCAATAAGTCGTAGCAAGGGATGCTGAACACAGATACTCTGAGGAAATTCCAGTGACAAGGAAAGAAAAACGCAGGTTAGCGATCTTAAATATTTTATTAGTTAAAGACTGTTTCAATTTTGATATTTGCTATATATTGTATGTTGTAAGAGTCAACAAAAAGGTCATTTGAGAATTTGAAAACAGGGAAGCATCTTAGAACGTTCGAAGGTACTTAAAAGTAATTAAAAAGATATTTTTTCTGGCTTTCAAGAAATCATAAATTTGGTAAATGTTAATGTTCTATTCAGGGGCTAAATTTTCAATTCATATAAAATTGTACTTATTATTATCAATCATTATATTGTGTAATCTTTGGATTGCTTAATTTAAATTTATTTAAACAGTAGAAAGAGCAATGGTTAAACAATCTTTATTAATAACATCCAATCGTAAGGGCGATATCATAGCAAAAAGAATTGCGTACCAATCGTGAGGCTTGTAGGGGCTTTTGATATCACAGCAATATATATAATTATATTGAAAGTGGCAGGTTTTAGGTTGGCTGGTAACAAAGAAAACTCTTTTTTATGGCATAAATTTTCGCATATATTTTTATGCTTGAATATACATATATGTATGGAACCTTCGGGATTAAGCTCTTAAATCGAGCCCCAGCATTGGGCCGTCATAAAATTGCCGTGGAACTTTTTAAATTCTCGCCCCACGAATTGGGCCAACATAAAATTTTCTGAAAATAATAAAAAAAATTTCTTACACTACCTTTTTGGACGCCTCCGTAGTTCTGCACACCCTGGCTAGCTCAGCATTTCAGCAATCGGCTTCTTCTTGAATACCTACCATCCTAAGTATCTTCCTTTCTCACAAACACAGTCAAATGAAATTACCACTCAAATAATGCAACAAAACATACAACTTATTTATTTACACATATTAACAAGTTTCCATTATTAACAAGATATTTACACATTGGTACATCCAGTTTGATAAAACTGTTACCATGTCAATCTTTAAATATTTCAAAATTTTATGATTTTAATTATTTCAACAAATTTCTTTAAGACTAGTAGATGAGCCCGTCATGCAACCCTAGATTGATTTTATTCTGGTATATTTTGAGCATATTATAACCCAGTTCTTCTAAATGCTTTTAAAACTTCGAATTTTCATTAAAAATAAATCTAAAGACCCGTTTACTTCTTACAACAATATTTTATATCATCAATAAACATTAATAAATAATCAGTCTTAACTGTCCTGTACATATACCCCTTTAAATGAGTTATTATGGTAATAAATACACCCCCAACAAGTCAAAACACTCAAACACAACAATAGCAGCACAAACGTTTAAGCAAAAAGCAGGAAATTAATTTTCTTTACCTGAAGTAGGCTTCGTCCATTGTTACTTCAGGAGATGTGTACCAAAAACCCTCGTCGTTGTGTCCATATACTTAACGATTATGTCTGGATCCAACTGATCCCCACTATCCAACTCTCTGCAACCACCTTTAATATTCTATCTGAAGACTTGTCTTGTCTACTAAACATTCCATACCAAGTACCATCCTATCATTCAATTGTATCTTGTAGTAACGGTACCTTTTGCAACTTTAGCAATTACTCTTTGCTAATCACTTTCAATACTTTTATGATCCTTTACAAACTGCTTTACATACTTTAAATTAGGATGTTGTACCGAATAAACAATAATTAATACAACTTAAGAATCCGTACAAACAATTACGTTAGAGATCTAAGCGCGATATTAGATATAAGATATAAGAGCTATCAGAGCTTTAATATCTTCCTCAGAGTATTTATATGCTTTTCAATACCCCACATGAAACCTATTTCCATTGAAAAGCTTATTTTCTAAACCGATTCTCAAAAATTTTATCGTAACGAACTCCAACGGTTGAAAAATTCCTCGTTCATCGTGTTGTTACATAGAAATTCGTTCGATAACCTCCACGTACGCGAGTTAAAGTTCGGGCCTTGGAGCTGTGTTTTTTAAAAAAACTTTGACACTTTAACAAATTTATTTTAATAAGTTAAACAGAAATTACAATGAAATTTAGAATAGCTGGTTCATAATAACTTTAATAAAAAATAATTAATTGTACTGGGCGAGTAGTCTAGGTAGACAACAATGCAAAAGCTGTAAACTCAAGACTGACTGCCGGGCATTGAGCTCCCGGGCTTTTTATAATAACCTGCTCCTCACACGGCTTGTGGGAACTTGCAGATCTCATGTCTGCTTTACACTTTGTTACAATGTATCAATCTTAATTCTAAGTAATTGCGGTCTGCTGACCGCCTGTGACCTGCCACCTGCAGTATCACTGCCCTCTCGGATGCAAAGTTGCATGTCCGTTCTCATGAACTGTCGATAACCTCTCTGGGTTATCCTTGTGTTACAATGTTGCATTGAACTTATACTTTTACTTAACAATTTCTAATAATTCCTATTAGATTCAATATATCAATATATATAGGTAATTGGGGGATACATAACTCCTCCCACCGTAAATGAAAAATTAAGGTTTTTCTTAATTTTTAAATACATCAAATTCATAATTCAAATTCATTTAAAATTCATTGTTTCTAAGGGTATACTTATTGTTTCTTTTTTTCTCTTTGTTTCCTTAAATCTAGAACTGTTTCCTTCATTCTTATATCTAAGGTACATTTTGTAAAATACATATATAATTACAAAAATTATTAAAATGATCAATACAATTGTCCAAACACTTATATTATTATAATGTAACTTTGGCGTTTTGAGTTCACTTAATTGTTCTTTATAACTTTCCACTAATTTCACGGCGTGGTTGAGATCGTCTAAGTCTAGATGCTCTAGCTTCATAGGTTTCTTGATTATTTCTTCGTCTTCTTGTTCAATCTTGAACTGTAGTTCCGGTAGGTTTGCAAGCTTCTTTGTTGCTATGGGATCTTGGTAAACTCTGATTACTTCATCTTTCAATTTCACATAACAATCTTTTTTGAGGGTAATTAGTTTGCTTCCGATTAATGCTTGGTTATTTTCATCTTGGTTGCAGTGGATGGTTGCTATTACTTCTGTTGGGAAAATGGCTATCCATCTGTTATCTGTAACTTTTTGAATTTTCATATTAGTTATTTGCACTTGTTTGGTTTCACAGTTTTCGTAATGATTTGAGAATTTTAATAGTTGTACTTCACAAGGCTGTCTTCTTGAATGGTTGTTGTCGTCATCGATTGACATAAATATTGGTTTGGTGTTACTTCAGTACATTTTTCGTTTGTATAACCATATCTCAGTTCATTTAGGGATAGGAATTTGGTTTTGGGTATGATTACTTGGTATGTGCTAGTAACTTTCGTTGGAAAAGCAAATAAATGATAATATTGATAATTGTTACTTTCTACTATCGGGATTTCTATTAAAAATATTATTTCGTTATTCTTAATGTAGCCTTTTACTATAGCTATCTTTTCAAATATTAGAATGTTCGATTCTGTTACATCAAAAGGTAATTTACTGTTAATTATAAATGATCTAATTCTTATTAATTCGTTTAATAAATCGGTTGGTTCAATAATACTAGAGTGTAGGGTATTTAATTTTGTAAATGTTATTTGGGTTTTGCATACTGCCTTATTTAATTGGTAGTATACCGGGGTAGTTTTTTATTTATTGTTATTGGGTTGTCCGTTCTACCTGGGCGGAGGTTGACGGTAAGGGTGATGACTGTCCATCTGAAATTACAGGGTGTCTTAGGTTTTTCAAATGAATGTACTTTGTTATTTTACCGTTGTCTACTACTGCTATGTTTTATCTGATATTTTCTTAATTTTAAATGGTCCTAAATTTCTGGGTGCTGTTTTATGTCGCTTGCTTTGAAAGATTTCTCATACACGGTTTGTCCTATTGAAAATTTATTTGAGTCGGTATTTTTATTTCGGGTTGTGGTGATACGTTCTTTATCGTTCTCTAATTTATCTTTTACTTTGTCATAAGTTATTTTTAGTTTTTGTTTGTGATCTTTCGCATATTGTTGATATACTTCTTTATTGTAGTGTATGTCATAGGGATTTCGTGAATCTGAATGTCCTAAGGTTAATTCTAAGGGTGTAAAATTTGTTGATGAGTGAATTGTGTTATTATAGGCGATTAGTGCGTATGACATTAAATTGGTTATATGTTCCTTTTTATAATTTATTCTTAATAATCGAATTTGTTCTAACAGGGTTAAATGTAATCGTTCGATTAGTCCGTTTGATTCAGGGTGGTTTTCCGTTATGAAATGAATTTTTATTTTGTGGAGTTCTAAAGTGTTTTGTATTGTCTCGTTTTTAAATTCGCTACCATTGTCTAGAGTTATTGATTCGGGTGTTCCGTAAAATGTGAAATATTGTAAAAATCCTTGGGTCACGTCAATGCTATTTTTGGATGTGATTGGTATTGCTTGGCCTATTTTTGTAAATGCGTCTACAATTGTTAGATAGTTTTGCGCTTCTACTACTAGAGTATCGGCATGTAGTTTTTGAAATGGTTTGTCGGGTGTTTTGGTTAACATTAAGGGTATCTTTGGGGGTTTCCTATCGTATTTTGCTTTGTCACATAATTCGCATTGGTTAATGAAATCTGTGGTCAAGTCCTTCATGTCTTTAAAATAATAACGTCTTATGAGTTGTTTTATTGTTTCGTTAATTCCACGATGGTTGGTTTTTCCTTCGTGTTGATTTCTAATTACATCGTTTATTTCGTCAGGGTCGTCTAGTGTTATTAGTTTTCTAGTACATCTGATGAGTTCAGGTCCAGAGTTGTTAAATAGCTTAATGTATAATTCTGAAAATCTTTGGTATAAATGTTCGGTGTTGAAATAAAAATAAAATCGTTTTTTCTCGGGGGTGTATTCTTTTAGAATTTTAATTATTTGTTCCTCGTTGTCATCTTTTGTTATTTAAATTTGATATATCTTTTTGTTATCTACTTTTGTATATTTTACTGGATTGGGGTTATTTAAAACTTCGGTTATTATAAATTGGTTGGGTTTCATATCGATTGCTTCGTTTAAAATTTTAATCGCGTTTTTTGGTTCTTTGTTTTGTGTCGATTGTATTGTGTCGATCTCGTCTGGATCTTCCCTTATTTCTGTTTCGTCTACGTTTCCTATAATGGATTCAGTTTCTAATGCATTGAGTTGAATTCTACTTAAAGCGTCTGCGTTGTTGTTATAAATTCCTTTTTAGTATATAATTTCGTAATCGTATTCTTCGAGTCTGATTCTCCATCTTTGTAATTTTGAATTCGGTTCTTTCAGTTTGCATAACCACACTAGTGGTCTATGCTCGGTGTATATGTAAAATTTTCTTTCGTATAAATAGGGTCTAAAATATTTTGTTGCCCAAATTATGGCTAATAATTCTTTTTCTATGGTACTATATTTTTGTTCGGTTTCATTCAGGGTTCTGGATGCGTAGCTGATAGGTTTATCGCTACCTACTTTTCCTTGGCTCAATACTGCGCCTAATGCTACATTCGATGCGTCTGTCGTCAGTATAAATGGTTTTGTAAAGTCTGGGTATTCTAATACAGGGTGATTCGTTAATATGTTTTAATTTTGTCTACGGCTTTAATAAATTCCGAGGTGTGTTCAATTTTGTTTCCTTTTTAAACAGTTTGTCAGGGTTTGGTTATCTGAGCGTAACCTTTAATGAATTTGCGGTAGTAACCACTAAGTCCTAGAAATCCTTTAATTTCTTTGGTTGTCTTTGGTAATGGGTAATTTAGAACTGCATTTGTTTTGTCTGGATTTGGCATTACTCCTTGGGGTGTTATTACATGTCCTAAAAATGATACTTCTTTTTGTAAAAATTCACTTTTGTCTAATTGTACTTTAAAATGTGCTTGTCTAAGTCTTTCGAATACTTCTTTCAATCTTTCTATGTGTTCTACCAATGATGTAGAATAAACTATGATGTCATCAAGGTATACAAGGCATTTTTCATTGTGTATTCCTCGTAGTATATTGTCCATGACTCTCTGGAAAGTAGCGGGTGCGTTCTTTAATCCAAATGGCATTCGTTTGTACTCGTAATGTCCTCTAGGTGTGCTGAAGGGGCCTTGGAGCTGTGTTTTTTAAAAAAAACTTTGACACTTTAACAAATTTATTTTAATAAGTTAAACAGAAATTACAATGAAATTTAGACTAGCTGGTTCATAATAACTTTAATAAAAAATAATTAATTGTACTGGGCGAGTAGTCTAGGTAGACAACAATGCAAAAGCTGTAAACTCAAGACTGACTGCCGGGCATTGAGCTCCTGGGCTTTTTATAATAACCTGCCCCTCACACGGCTTGTGGGAACTTGCAGATCTCATGTCTGCTTTACACTTTGTTACAATGTATCAATCTTAATTCTAAGTAATTGCGGTCTATTGACCGCCTGTGACCTGCCACCTGCAGTATCACTGCCCTCACGGATGCAAAGTTGCATGTCCGTTCTCATGAACTGTCGATAACCTCTCTGGGTTATCCTTGTGTTACAATGTTGCATTGAACTTATACTTTTACTTAACAATTTCTAATAATTCCTATTGGGGGATACATAACTCGCGCGCTTCTCAAAAACTGCCCTCCTTCGACCAATGATATTGCTTTGTCCCGTTATAACGTTTCACCTCCCGGCTAGCTTCCCCATTCCACGCATATTTTTCGTCTCATTCCAAATCCCACTCAAGCTACAGAAAATCGATATTGTTGTTGGCCTTCACATTTCCCCTTGTATTTTAGACGTGACTTGTAACCAATACTTTCTTATACTTTTCTCTGTCTGTTTTACATTATCGATTGTTCATTTCACTCCGCCTTCAAAGCACTTGTTATTTTAGCAGCTTATGCATTGACCGTTACAAACAAAATTTTATAGATTTTTGTGTAACGTTCGTTTAAGTTTCCTGAACTCGACATTTTATTTAATAAGTGTTTCTTTGAAACAACCGCCCGTTGCAAATAACAATTCCGAGTTTAACCATTCTTAGGATTTGTAAAACGAACGTCTTCGTTTCTTTAAATGAAATTCTGCATTTAAATTATTGATTTTCTATACTTGAAAGCTCCTTTCCTATCCCATGCGCTTGATTTAAAATTATTACAATTAATTTGCGTATCCTTGAGTTTTATATATTCTAAAGCTTCTTCCCTTTATGCAATTTTAACAAAATATATTAATAACCGTTCATCTTCCCTATTTAAACTGAATAATTTGGCGCGTAAATAAATTGCTCTTATTTCTTATATACACAGAGTTTGAAATTTTATTATCTGAACCTATTTAACCTATAATTCCACGTCAATATATTATTCTGGTCATTGTCAAATTTTTCTACTTCTTGGTGAAATAGTTCTTCCGATGTAAAATTGCGTTTCTGATGAGGGTTTGGTCGGATATGTGTTATCTTTGTATTTTGTCTGGTGTTACAGATGAGGTATCCATTGGTGTTGGTTTATAATAATTATTAGGGTTGTTATGATTATTATTCATTGGTGTATTTTTACTGGGGTTCGCGCTGAATGCTGGTCTTTGTTGGTTTAGGTTTGGATTGAATCTTAGTTGGAATGCGGGTTTCGTAAAATTTGGGTTAAACGTTGGTTTTGAAAAATGTTTATATTGATTGTTAAAATTCGTATTGTTGAAATTTGGTTAATTAATTCGCGGTTGATTCGTTTGTGTGTTAAAGGGTGTGAATTTTTGTTGAGGGATTGTTTGTCTCGCGGCTTGCATAGTTTTTATTGGTGAATAACTTTTATTTGCGTTGGGGTTGTATAGTCTGTTGCGGTAATATATTACATTTTCTTTTTCTATTACTAGGTTCATGGCTTCTTCTAGGTTTTGGGGAAGTTGGAATTTGATCTTATCTGATAACCGTTCTGGTAAAGCGTTTATATGTGTCCAGTGCCATTTCGTCATACATTTTTGTTTTATATGTCGAATGTTTTGATCGGGCTCTTCGATTTTTAATTTTGTTAGGATTAGACTTCTCACGTTTTGGCATTCCATTCCGAATTGATATGGGGATTGGTTGTGTTCCATTCTGAGGTTTATCACGTCTCGTACCAGGCATTTTATGTTACGTTGATCTCCGAAATATGCAATTAGTATTTGTTTAAATTCTTGCCATTCCTGAAGGTCATCTTTACTGGCAATTAAGGTTAGTGCTCTTCCGGTTAGTTTACTTACAAGCGTATAAGCAATGAATTCCTTTCGTTACTCCGGGTTTGTAGAAGGTTTTCAGGAACATTTCGGATTCTGCAATAAAATTCACGAGATGGGCTTGGATGCCATTAAAGGTTTGGATTGTCTCCAAATCAAGTTTCATGTTTCCACTACTCATTTTGGTTAAGGATTGCTTTCGCTTTTGGGTAATTTCCAAAAAAAATATATATTTTTTTAAATTGAGGTATATTTCGCTATTTGTATTGTTATTTTTCCTTTGGATTTACTAATTTTCCGTTTAAGTTGGATAATTTCAAATTTTGTAAAAATTGAGTTTGATTTTGCTATTTGGATTGTTATTTTTGGTTTGGATTTATTAATTTTTAGTTTAGACTGCGTCGAGTTATTTATAGAATCGTAGTTGCTGTTATTTGTACTTAGTTACATGGTGCGGTGATGAATTTGTGAGATTTATACTTGATAATGTTGATTTAATTACTGTAACCTTGAATTTGCTTGTTTTTATCTCGCGGGCGTTAATTTGTCGTGAGTTCTGCTTGAGTTTTGCTTTTTGAAAGAATCTGTAGTGGATAAATAGTTTCTGCTGCGTTTTTGATGAATAATGTTTTATTCACCGGTCTTATCTTATGTGTATAAATTTGCACGCTGGTTTTTAATTACAGTGGTTTAAGTTACTGATATATTTGCAGAGTGCTTTGCTGTAATTTATAAAGTATGATAGAGGTCAATGTTTTACGTAATCTTTTCTGTAATTGCTTGTTTATAAGAATTGCATTTAACTTTTGGTGTTATACGATGGAGTTAATTTGCGTTGTTTTAAGATTACTGGATTAACCGTGACGTTTTGTATCGCGCTAGTTAATTTTTTGTATTTCGGATACGTTTGGTATTAATGGATGTGCGTCAGTTATTTTTGGTTTATTTTTCGGTTTGTTTTAATAATTGTATTGAAAAAAATCTCTTAAAAGCAAGTCTCTTTTTTTTAAAAACTCTTTAACATTCAAGTCTCATAAAATTTTCTCAAGATAAATTCTCATTTGAAAATAATTTCTCTTTGTAAACTATTTTCAACAAATATTGGCATACAATAAAATTCTGTACATAAATAATAATAATCAAATAATAAAATAATAAAACTAGCATATATCAATTATAGTTTGTAAGATCAATTGGTTTTAAGGAAATGAACTTACATTAATTTCTTCATCTGTTTCTTTTGTGGGCTCGATCGATGCTGTATCTCGTCCACGTTGGTTTGTTGTGCTGGATTCGGTCGATTTGTGTACTTCCTCCAACCTGGTTTGGGTTCTGTCCAAATTGCGAATTGAAATTTTTGGTCACCAGTCTTCCGATTTTTGGATTCTTAGTGCCCTTTTGACATCCGTACGACAGCGCCAGTTAAGGTTCGGGCCTTTGGAGCGGTGTTTTTAAAAAACGTTTCCAAATTCTTAACAAATTTATTTTATCTTAAAACAGAAATTAACATGGAATTTTGAATAACTGTAAAAAAATAACTTTAAATTGAAAAATATTAATTAATTGTAATAAGGCGAGTAGTCTAGGTAAACAAGAATGCAAAAGCTGTAGTACTCAGACTGACTCAATTGAGTAGCTTGAACAACGAAGTATGGAGTTCGAGGACTGACTGCCGGGCCTTGAGCTCCCGGGTTTTTATAATATCTGCCCCTCACATGGCTGTGGGAACTTGCAGATCTCATGTCTGCTTTACTCTTAATTCTACACTTTATTACATTGTAACAATCTTATTTCTAGGTAATTGCGGTATGTTAACCGTCTGTGACCTGCCACCTGCAGTATCACTGCCCTCTCGGATACAAAGCTGCATATCCGTTCTCATGAACTGTTAATAACCTGTCTGGGTTATCTTTGTATTACATTGTTGCAATGAACTTATACTTTATTTAACAATTTCTAATAATTTCTATTAGATTCTATTATTCAATCTATATAGGTAAATTGGGAGATACATAACTCGCGGCCACTTGAATTAGCAAACCAAGTTGTAAATCAGGACATTCCAGAAATAAGAAGCATGGAAGGAGGCGAGTCATTACCGTCCAAATTTAAAGTAAAACCACCCACATTCGATGGCAAAACACCTTGGCCCACATATTTGAAACAATTTGAAGCTGCTGCAATAGCCAACGGTTGGTGCAACAAAGAGAAGGCTCTCTCTAATAGTGGCCCTACGGGGGGAAGCTCTTAACATCTTACAAACGATTCCCGATCACCAGCGGAATGATTACGGCCTCTTAAAATCGAAGCTTGAAATGAGATATAGAGACGCTCACCTTCAACAGGTTTACCATGCACAAATTAAGAACCGCTCGCAAAGAACAAATAAAAGCCTGCAGGAATTCGAAGCTGACATTGCCAGATTAGTTAGATTGGCATACCCAACGGCACCAGATAGCTTTCTCGAACAATTGGCTGTCCAAACATTTGTAGATGGCGTTAAAGACAGCGAAATACAGCAAGCGCTAAGATTAGCACGGCCAAAAATGTTAGATGACGCACTGGCCCATGCGCTTGAATTTGAAGCAGCTAAGCAGACATTACACAGGGTGAGTGACAAAGTTTGGTCTGCCATAGAAGAACCTGGTCAAGCGCAGAACAGAATAGAAGAAATAATCAACCGTGTGGCGGAAAGGCTAGAAAGACAACAACCGCGGAGATGGCGTCTGCGATGCTGGAGCTGCGGTGAGGTTGGTCATATACAGAGGCGCTGTACTCAACCAAAGAAACAACCGGTTGAGCTAAAGCAGGTCAATGTAAGGGGGCGAACGTCGACAGCACAACGTAGTGCAACGGAGATTATCATCCGGTCTGCATTGTCGATGGGAAGTCTGAACAGCATTTATATCAATGGTAGAATTAATGGTAGGGTTGTCCGATTACTAGTGGATACAGGAGCGACAAGGACTATTGTGAGACCAGATTTGGTTGGTCGTGGAAAAGTGCTACCTGTATCGGTATGCCTTCGAACGGCGAGAGGTGAGAAAATTTCTACTCACGGTGGGACTGCCGTAACGTTGGCAATTGGGGACAAACTAATTAATTATCGGGTGTTGGTAGCTGAAATTACAGAAGAAGTGATCTTGGGAATGGATCTCATGAGAGAATATGGGTTTCATGTAAACATGAAAGAAAATGTGCTTCGGATAGATGATGATGAGATTCCATTTCAAGGAACGAGTAACCAGACGATGCAAGTTCGAATGATTTGTGATATGAAAATACCCGAGAAGACGGAAATGATAGTAATGGGACGCCCGGATGGTACGCTCCGGGATGGACAAATATGCATGATGGAAGCAACTGAATCGGTTATGGGTCAGGAGGGATTACTGATTGGAAGAACGCTGGTACAGTTTGGAAATGTGATACCAGAAAAGGTGCTAAACGTTAATCCGCATATGGTGACCCTGAAGAAAGGCATGATTGTGGGAAGTTGCATTTCAGTATGCTATATTAAACGTTGTGTGGACAATACGAAAGATAAACCATCCACCGGTTGCTCACAGAAATTACTGGATATGTTGATACCTTCGTGTAAAGGACTAAACGCCGACCAACTGGGCAAGGTAAAAGAACTGGTCGGACGATATCGAGGTGTGTTTGCACTGGATGATAGTGATAAAGGAAGGGCGAATGTTGTGCAACATAAGATCAATATTGGAGATGCGCAACCAATAAGACAACACTCCAGGCGGCTGCTTTTGGCAAAACGTAAGGAAGCCGAGCAAATTATCACCGACATGGAAGAACAAGGAGTGATTGAATCCTCGAATAGTCCATGGGCATCTCCAGTAGTGCTTGTCAAGAAAAAGGATGGGTCGACAAGGTTTTGTGTAGATTACCGGCGGTGTAACAATGTGACAAAGAAAGACAGCTATCCTTTGCCCAGAATTGATGACACCTTGGATACTCTATCCGAATCTAAATGGTTTTCGACCTTGGATTTGAAAAGCGGATACTGGCAGGTAGGCTTGAGTCAAAAGATAAAGAGAAAACTGCGTTTACAATTGGAACTGGATTATGGCAGTTCAAGGTCATGCTTTTGGATTATGCAATGCCCCTGCTACTTTTGAACTTTTGATGGAATCGATATTGCGTGGACTGTCCTGGAAGACACTTCTGGTGTACCTAGACGACGTGATAGTGTTAGGCCGATCTTTTGAAGAACACCTTAAGAACCTAGAGGAGATATTCCAAAGATTACGCGTGGCAAACCTTACATTGAGCCTCAATAAATGTCACCTATTTGAAAAGAGGTGAAATACCCAGAACATGTCGTTTCGGAGACCGGAATAAGAGTTGACCCTGACAAAATAAAAACGGTACAAGAGTGGCCTACAGCAGCAGATATACATCAACTACGCAGTTTTCTAGGATTGTGCACATATTACCGACGTTTTATACTTGGGTTTGCGAACATTGCCAAACCGTTAACGAAATTAACCGAAGATGGACAAGAATATGATTAGAATGACGACTGCCACAGTGCATTTGAACAACTGAAACGGCTACTAGTTACAGCACCAATTTTGAGTTATCCACGGATGGAGGGTAAATTTGTGTTGATTACCGATGCATGTAACACGGCTATAGGGAGCGTTCTTTCTCAAGTGCAGGACTGACAAGAAAAAGTTATTGGGTATTTCAGCAAGGTCTTGTCACGGCCAGAAAGGAACTATTGTGTGGCAAGAAGGTGGTTATCAACCTGGAGATTTAGTGTGGTTGTATAATCCACAAAGAAAACGTGGGTTGTCGCCAAAATTACAAAGACAATGGGAAGGCCCGTACGAAGTGTTAACAAGAATTAATGATGTAGTGTACCTGATCAGAAGATCTCCCCGTGGTAAACCGAAAGTGGTACACTTTGACCGTTTAACATCCTACGCTGGCAACAACCAGGAAGACTCGAATAATGAGAATGGTGTTCGACAAATTATTAATCATGAGCCAAATGTAGATTTTGAGAGTTTTATGGTGTCATATGATGGTTCCGCTAAGGCGAGATTTGGCGTTGTTGTTGAAAAACAGCAAGACCTGTTTAGAGCACCAGAAGAGTATTTCCTTGCACATTGCGTAGCTCAAGATTTGGAAATGTCAAGGGGAATAGCTGTTGTTTTCAAGAAAAGAGTGTTGACTGTTATTTCCAACGACGCGGTGGATGCAGCAGAGGAGATAGCTGCCAATACCGTCATCAGTCATCGAATTGGCGTCAAAATGTATTTACAGTTACGAGACGTATCGGTTTTAAAGAGGGGCAGTGTTGCGAGCTACTATTAGGCAACCCGTCAAACACACAAGCGCGAATGCACTGTATATTCTCCAGGGACCGAGAATTTTCTAACAATTACTGGAGAATGAATCATCTTTTTAATTTAGGGTATAAATAAGACCGATGATGAAGTACAGAGTTAGTCTATATCAGAATGTCGAATATAAATTATCTCGTGTAAAGTTAAATAGTTGAGCTTTTGGAAGTCCAAGAGTAAACATAAATATTATATTATGTGAACGTGTCTAATGTACATGCAGCCTGTAGAATACATAAGTAGACAAAAGTATAATAAATAAATAGTTGTGTTAGTGTTGTTAATGGACCTATGGTTAAGAATTTAGTTTAAGAAGATATTAGTGCTTGTAAATTCATTAGCGTAATAGTGCTTCATTGTTAATTGGACTGGTAACATCTATAAATAAGGTATATACTGTTAATTAGACTTGTGAATAGTGAGTAATAAAGACTTTTGTTACTACTTGTTTTAAATTAGTGAAACGCGGTAGTAGTAGCCCGCTACAGTATTATCATGAACAGGTCAAAAATGGAATTAAGCAATCAGACCTTGGACTTATTTCCGGTCACGCCTAAATTTTAAGCGTTTTTACATAATAATTTGAGGTCAATGACGGAGTGCAACCTTGTAAACTATATGTCTGAATGATAGGCACTTTGTAATTGCTGATATCTTATCACTTATCAGACTATTTAGTTTGTTGTTAATTTCTCCAAGTACAAGTTATTAACGGTATTATTGTGTATGAAATATCGAAGTGATGTGCGGAGCACTTATTTTCTGATTACTATCGATTTGCAATAGCATAATCATGAAGCAAAGGCGCAAGTAAGTATTGTAGTTCTTTTTTCTGCTGCAGTTTAGAGTGTTGGATATTGACCATAAAAGTTTCTAATAGAGTTTTAATATTTAAAGAAGGGTAGTGCGTTGCTAACTCTAGAAATGAAATAGTTTGAATAACACCGTGGTTGGAAAGGAAAGGAGCATTCTCGCCCTTTAAGGTACGAAGAGAGGTGTGAAAACTCGAAAAAGCAATGCAATTTTTATATTCGTATGGAAAACTCGTACGCGATAGCATGTGAAGGTGAGATTAAAACAAAGAAATAAAAAAAGGCGAAATGTAGGTCGTTCAAACAAAATAAAACAAGTTTTTGTTACAAAAAGGGGACATAAGTAAAAAGCAACAGTGGTTGTAATCGATTAGCAAAAAGAAAGTGTTTTTTGAGAAAATAAATTTAAGCAGCGGGAGGAGGAATGCAGGAATGAAGTAACGCACACTTATACGAATCAGGCCAGAATGAAAAAACCTAAAAATACATAAGGTATGAAAATGCGCGTGGCAAAGGGATGTACAAAAGAAAAGTAAGCCGAATAGAATTGAGATGGACTGTAGGAGAAGTATTAAATGAACTTAAGATATTACTTTAAAAATTAAAATCGATACCAGATTTCATTTAATAATTTTCGTATTTGGGAAAATTCCAAATATAAATGAATTGTTACTTATTTCGTGAGGAAATGATTTAACTTAGAAGAGGTTTTGAAGTTGAAATTTTTATAGAACAAACTGTTTTAAACTTAGTTCCATTTAATTTCACTTAATAGTTTCAGTGTTAGGGGAATTTTAATAATCAACTCATTATCATTTATTTGTGCGAACGACCTATTTCGTATTCAATGTTTATTTAGTACAAAAAACTTTGATCAAATCGGATACATCAAGGGACTTTACAAAATTATGACATGAGTATTCTAAATGATTAGGTGATTCATTTATTTCTAACCTTATTTAACGGGGTTGGAATTCCCCTTGTATTTGTCTAATTGACTATTTTGCTGTATAGGAGAATATTTTGTTTTAAATTTAATTAGCCTTGGGCTAAAGACGTAAATGCAGTGAGTGAGTAAGACATGGTAAAGATACTGACAAAAACTTGGAGAGAAAGAAGGTATTTATTGTATTTTAATGTTGATTTAGATATGTACAATGTTCACAATCTTCTTATTAAAGTGGTACAGGAGTGTTTAAATGAGTACCCGATTTGGTTTGTTACTTCAAATGAGAATGTTTCTCTAGTAATTTGCATTGATTAAAAAATGATATTTGCCAATGCGTTAGTCACTAGCAAATTGGCTATTACGAATGGATTTAAATCAAAGTAGACCGAGTAACTTGTGGACAAAAAATTGAAGTGTTTAATTTTAGAACTAGTTAGCATAGGTCATTTAGAAAAAATTTAATTTATTAACCTTTAGAAGTACAGCAATTTTCTCCTTTTTGTACCTGCTTAATGTCAAAATAATGGCTCAAAACGAACTTTGTAATTTAATACTAACCCAAAATATAAATATATTTCCTTACTTATCACTTTCTACACTAAATTTCCTTGATTATAATGTTCGAGTTTACTTTTGTTAATTATTTAAACATTTCTGAACAGTCCTGCACCTTGACAACGTTCTAAAATACTAGAACAGGTAGAATGGCTTGCGCGTTTCAATGAGCTAAAAGCCGAACTATAGGTTTAACCAAATTAGTGGGGTCTTTAGTGAGGAACCAGACTAAGACATGTCTCCGAAAGAGGGCAGCAGCTTTTTCGGTACTTAGAGTGGCAGAGACGATAGGCGTCGGTATGACATTCTAAGACACACTACTGCGATGCGGTAGGCAACGGGAAACCGCAACATTACTTCCCAAGTACACTGCGTACAGAAATAGTTAAACATGATGGCATCCTCCGGGGTAAAAAATTCCGGAGGTAAAATAGTCCCTCATTCGAATCTCCGGGAGGAGACTACTTCGGGGGATGTGATCCGAAAGAAAAGAAAAAGATCCGTGAACATTCTGCGAGTCGGAGCGTGGAATGTCAGAAGTATGAAACAAGTAGGTAAGCTAGAGAATTTGAAACTCGAAATAGATAGGTTAGCACTAGACATAGTAGGAATTAGCGAAGTCCGCTGGCTAGAGGTGAGGGATTTTTGGAGTGGTAATTCATACAGGATCAGAGGAAGGAAATTCGGGTGTGAGGATAGTTATGCGAAAAAGATAGGATGTTGTGTAGAAAACTACTTACAAAAGAACGAAAGGGTACTCATGGTTAGATTTGAATTTAAACCAGTAAATACAGTACTAATACAAGTATACGTGCCCACCTCTAGCTACAGTGAGGAAGAAGTAGAGGCGATCTACAAAGATATCGAATACATACGTAAAAGGACATGAAAATTTAATAATTACGGGGGATTTTAATGCAGTGGTGGGTGAGGGTAGAGAAGGAGCGATAGTAGGTTTATTTGATTTAGGTACGAGAAATGACAGGGGAAATAGACTGGTAGAATTTTGCGACAAGAACAACTTAATCATCACAAATACATTATTTCAACATTATGGTAGAAGACGATTCACGTGGAAGATGTCAGGAGATATAGGAAGATATCAAATAGATTACATTATCGTTAGACAACGGTTTGGGAATCAAGTAAAGGACTGCAGAAGCTACCCGGAAGCAGATTTAGACACTGACCACAACATCGTAATTATGAAGGCCGCACTTAAATTTAAAAATCTGAAAAAGAGGAACGGAAAAAGGCACTTTGACTTTGAGAAGCGAAAAGATAAAGATATCCACGAAAGATTTGAAAAAAAGTCAAATGAATTGCTAAAAGATATCGGCAAAATTTCTGATACTAAGGAAGTAGAAACAGAATGGAATAACATTAAATCCAGCTTAGACATGGCGGCCAGAGATATTCGGGGGTATATACAAAAAGAAAATAAGAAACCATGGATAACAAAGGATATCCTGAATTTAGTAGAAGAAATACGAAAATACAAAATAGATCAGACGAAACAGAAAAAAAGGAATACAAAGCCATAAAATGGAAAATTATTCGCAAATGCAGGAAAGCTAAATAACAGTGGATTGATGAAAAGTGCACCGACGAACAAACTAAGATGGAAATAGGAAAGACAGACGAAGCATACAAATTAATTAGAAGGAATTTTAGGGATACAGAACCATACAGCAAAAATATAAGGGATGCGGGAGGAAACATCATTATAGAAAATGTAGAGAAAGTAGCTAGATGGCAGGAATATATAGGGAATTTATATTCAGGAGAGGAATTAACAGCATTAGAATAGGAATCAGACATTGAAAATGATGACCTGGGATATCCTATACTTAGAGATGAGTTTGAATTAGCATTAAAGAGTAAAAAATGGTAAGGCGCCGGGTACAGATAAGGTGCAAGCAGAAACTCTAAAAGCCGCTGGACAAGCAGTAACAGAACGTCTCTTCCAACTTGTAAGTTATATGTATGAGACAGGCGATATACCCAAAGAATTCAAACGTAACATCATAGTAACTATACCAAAAACGAAAGACGCGGATAGATGTGAAAATTTTCGAACAATAAATTTGACAGCACACGTGTCAAAAATATTAACTAGAATTGTACAAAGACGAATGGAAAAACGAGCTGAAGAAATACTAGGAGAAGACCAATTTGGGTTTAGGCGAAACAGGGAGGCTATTTTAGCTCTGAGAGTGATAATGGAGAAAACAATAGAAAAAGGGGTAAGCGTGTATATAGAGTTTGTAGATCTGGAAAAAGCATTCGACAATGTAAAATGGAAAAAAATGTTTGAAATACTCAAAAAGATTTGAATGAGTTTTAGGGATAGACGGATAGTACATTGCTTATACAAAAAGCAAACAGCGGTAATAGAATTAAAGCAAGAAAGTAGAGAAGTAAATATTAGGAAAGGGGTGAGACAGGGATGTGCCTTATCCCCATTAATTATTAACTTGTACATAGAAGAGGCAATGAATACTGTCAAATGCAGAAAAACATTTGGAATTAATATGCAGGGACAAAAGATTGATATGCTTAGATTTGCAGATGATATAGCGGTATTAGCATCTAGCAAAGAAGAGTTAGAAGCTGCTCTTAATGAAATGGAAACAGTTCTAGCGGAGAGATATGGTATGAAAATTTACAAAAATAAAACTAAAGTTCTAGTATGCAAAAGAGGGGGAAATAAATCAAAAACAAGAATACAAATAGGTAACGAGAACTTACAAGAGGTTAAGGATTTCTGCTATCTAGGAAGTCAAACAACGCAAGATGGGAAAAGCACAAATAATATAAAACAAAGATTAGCACAAGGTAGTGCTACATTTAACAAGGAAAAGCAACTACTGTGTTCAAAGACAGCAAACATAGAAACAATGAAGAGATTGTTTAAAACATATGTGTGGAGCACAGCACAGTACGGCTGTGAAGCCTGGACAGTAGGAGCAGCGGACAAGAAAAAGGTAGAAGCCTTTGAAATGTGGTGCTACAGGCGCCACACTTGAATTCACTAAAAGCTTCCCTCTAAAATTTTTTACTAATCCAGAACCCCTTCCATTTTCTATACATTTTAAAATTAAGAATGCAAACAAATCATTTCTTGTTTAATACAATTAAGAGTTACCTTCTAAAACTAACTTCTAACTATATCTTATGTGAAGTTTATCACAAAGTACCTTCTCTGATTTATAAAATACACAATTTTAATTGTAAATTTTAAGACTCATAACATATTAAAGATTCAAAACCATTTTGTCTATTCCTAACGAGTAGTATTTACTCATATATATGTTCGTACCTTTAGTTAAAAATATATTTTCCCTTCCTTAGCATTATTTGAATCGAATTTCTACCTTTTAACTTTATCATATCAACATTAATATACCTTACCATTGAATCTTCATTTCGTTAATTTCTACCTAGATCTAATTTATACCTACCTCATCGTATTTATTATATACATACTGGCCCTTAACTTCATATTTTCTTTTAAAATAATAGCCGCCTTCTTCCTAGATTTAAAAAATATTTTTTATTTGTCATTACAAGTAAATTATTTCATTCCCCTTAAATCTTTTATATCGTCATTATTGGTATTATTATATAGCTCAGCGCATTTTTTATCGTAGTTGATAAATCTTTTTTTGAACAAACTCAGCGAATTTTTAGGACTTGTACTAGCTGATGTGGATTGATGCTTTTCCCTTGGTACACACATTAGTATTTGAGAACTATGCCTCTGTAGTAGAAAATCAATTTCCTCAGTTGCGATTACAAAGAATGATGCATTTTCTTTCGCAAATATCTCAAGCATTACTTTTTAATAATTCCATTATCAAATGTTTTTATATCATAGGGACTTTAATATATATTTTCTGCTTTTTCTGAGCATGTTGGTGAAAAACTTGTCGCCTCTGTCATTTTCAACGTTATTCCTTAATGTTTTTAGTGTATTGAAAACTTTTCTACTTGTATCTTACAACTATTTCTGTGTTTGTGATAACTACTTGTCTTTGAAATTACTGTGTGGGTATATTAAGTTGGTCGTGTTACCTTCATTTGATTTTCTTACCACAGTAGGTACGCTCGGTAGGAGGCTGCTCTATCTAGGTCTCATTTGGAGCCTGGTTGTTTTTAATTATCCACATGTTTGACTAGAGCTTATCTTATCGCTAACGTCGCAGACCGTTTGTTTTAGTAGAAACATTCTCTACTCTCTACCCTTCCTCTAGGATGCTTATTCTAAAAATGCTACTTGTTTATCGCTCTATCTCCGTTTCAACCTTATTTGTTCCTTCGTTGGACCTATCTTATTCCCGAGACAACCGTCCATAACATGAGTGGTACTTCCCTACACCTAGGAATCCAAATAACGCTAGATGGGAAAAGCACATAAGATATAAAACAAAGATTAGCACAAGGGCGTGCTACATTTAACAAGAAAAAGCAACTACTATGTTTAAAGACCACAAACATAAAAACAAGGAAAAGATTGCTTAAAACATATGTGTGGAGCACAGCACTGTATGGCTGTGAAGCCAGGACAGTAGGAGAAGCAGACAAGAAAAAGGTAGAAGCCTTTGAAATGTGGTGCTACAGACGTATGATGAAGATACCATGGACAGACAAAGTTAAGAACAAAGAGGTACTTGAAATGATAGGGGAAGAAAGAACTATGTGGAAAACAGTAAAAAATAGGAGGGATAGGATGATAAGTCACATACTAAGACATGAGGGAATAGTGCGGAATATATTAGAATCAGAGATAGGAAAAAAGAGAAATAGAGGTAGACCTAGGTTAGACTACTGCACACAGATAGTGAAAGATGTAGGCTGTGAGAATATTCAGGGAAATGTGTAGGCTGGCCCAGAATAGAAATCAATGGAGGTGCCCTTCCAACCAGTCACAAGATGGAAAAACTAATGACAAAACTAATAAATGTACTTAAACATGGTAATTATTATAAACAACTACAGATATTGGTTTTGCAATACTCCCAACTAATGTTAATTGTGCAAATAGATTTACTTGAAAACTATTAATACGGCAAATGTCTAAGTGCTGGGGATTCCTTGGCAGCTACAGGCTGCTTAACTCCCTTCACATATCACTGAATCTCGGTGAAATACGGCATATAATTAGAAAACAATAGAAGAGAATCGAGCTGTATATCGGCTGTTGGGAAAATTGCACAACACTGTGTAGGCTAGCTCAAAACATAAATAAGCTGAGAGACAAGTCCAACCAGTTTCAAGATGTAAAACCCAATGACGAAAAAATATGTGCTCTTAAATCTGATGATTATTATAAACAACTACAGTTGTTGGTTGTGAAATATTTTCAACTAATGTTGATTGTGCGAAAGAATAAATTGGAAACTTAATTCGACAAAGGTTCAGGTGATGGAGGGACTTGGCAGCCAAAGGCTGCTTACCCCCCTTCACATACCACTGAATATCGAGGAAATAGGGTATATAACTGTAAAACAATAGAAGGTGACCGAACTACCTCAAACAAGAAAGAACAGCAGCTATGTTCAAAGACAACGAACATACATACAAGAAGAAAACTGTTCAAAGCATAGTGTGGAGCACAGCATAGTACATCTATGAAATAGGGGCAGTAGGAAAAGCAGACAGAAAAAGTTAGAAGCATTCCCGAATGTTGTGCTTCAGATGTATGAGGATGGTAGGTAGCATGGTCAGACAAAGTAGAGAAATAAAGATATCTGTGGAAAATGAAAATGGGACGGCATACGTTTTTAGGCATTTCTGGGGAATAGTACGGGATGTACTACAAACAGAGATAGGAAAAGAGAGGTAGACCGAGATCAGACTTTCGTACACAGATAGTGATAGATGCAGACTGTGCAAATTGCAGGGAAATGTGTAGGTTGGTTCAGACTAGGAAACAATGAAGGTACGCGTCCAGCCATTTCTAGGACCGATGATGATGATGAATTATTTAAAAAATTGAAGCGATTTACTTGAGAAAGTAAAAAAACTATTGCACCCTAAGGAAATAGGTAGTGACTACTTTAAATTTTGATATTTAAAATGGCGGATATTTAGTTCTTCTGAGAAATGAACCTGAATCTTTTCGACGCAACAAATATTTGAGTTGAAACTTCTGTAGTATGGTTTACATACGCAAGAAGTTGTAACATTCATTTGATCTATACTTAATAAAACTTATATCTACCTAAATCATTAAACTATTTCCTAACCGGTTGTTAACAAAAATCTATGTACTTGCAGTGTCGTTTTATCTAACAAATAACTGAAAATTCTATATCGTTAAGCTAAAGATTAATCAATCTAATGCATTACACAGAGGACAGGTGGGCATGCATCCAAGACAGTACGAGTTTAAGGGGAGGACGCTCGACAGAACAAGCAACGAACGCCAAGACAAACGCCCTAGTGGAAGCAACCCAAAAGTACGTGGTACTCGTCATGGTGGACATCGAGGGCGCCCTCAACAACCTATGGTGGCCTTCATTTACAGCGGTGATTCTCAACCACTGTCCCATGGCACTTTTGTGTGCCACCAAATTCTTGAAGTGTGCCGCCAAATTTTAGAAATGCAAACAATAAAAATTATTTTGTAGGTACTTTTATACCGCAATTTATTGGAACCGGAACGCAACGGGAAAAAAGATATCTAATGAGTTATGTCGCAATCATTACAGGGCATCGTCGGAATTATTGTTATGCCGACTCAGTTATTCTACCGGGCCGATTCAAACGTACCACTATACCGACGATCTTTTTTCGGTAGATTTATACAATTATGTCGATAGGTTGTAAAATCTTTTTAGACTAATTTTATTGTTAGTGTGCCGCCAAATTTCGAAATTGTTAAAAGTGTACTGCAACAAAAAAAGGTTGAGAATCACTGGTTTACAGCACCTAATATGTCCCCCAACAACTGTATCACGTGTTTAGGAGCTACTGACAGAACAGGTACACGACATTACGGTCCACGGAACCATACATTTGCAGCATCAACAAGAGAATAACCAAGGGTTATTCGCAGAGTTCGATCTATGGTTCGCTCTTTTAGGATTTTGTGGTCGAGGAACTGCAGGAGATTCTGAAAGCCGCGGAAGAGTTGTTATCTGTCATAACCTATGCAGACGACATCTTGATCGTGGTGGAAGAAGACTCCTGCAAAACTCTCGAACACTAAACCACGAGCACTACTAAAACTACACAAATGGGCTGCTATCAATAAACTAAAAATCGCGCAGACAAAAACCACATACACAGTAAATAAGGGAATCTTTAAACGCAACCCAAGTAATTTAACAGGCAACAAACCAATCGCACGAGCACAAAAGTGCACATACTTGAGAGTGACATTGGACTAAAAACTCAATTACAATCACTACATCGCCACAAAAAATAACAACGCGACACAGGCAATGCAAACCATTGCCAGCTTAGCATAACGCAAATACAAAATACCGCTACACAGCGTGCGTCTTTACCTTAGCATTGTGCTGGCAACTATGGTATCCTATACTGCTAATGTATGCGCACACCAAATAACAATACTGAAACCAAGACTCTTACATTTACGGTGTTTCTCTTACATAACCGTCGACGCGGTATATGCGACACAACGGCAGTTGGTAACGCCAATCTATATTACCGAAACTAGCGCGCCCATTTGTCAATGACGTCACACAATATGCAAATTATTACACGTAATGACGAAATATTCAAAATTCATAAAATAGGGTATAAACACAAAGTACTCACATGAATAGGTACAGCTTCCCACAGAGTCACTTCCTTCCGGGTTTCTCGTAGCTCCCTTCCGGATTATTTACAGATGGTGCGCATAGCGTCCTTCGGGATTGCTCCAGGCTAGCTACTCAGGGCTCCCTTCCGGATAAAGATGGTGCTCCGGCGTGGACTGCGGTTCGGCCAGGTTGCTTTCAAATTTATCTTCTTTCTATGTAGGGAACGGCAGGAACAGGTTTATAGGGACGACAATCAAATAAGGCAAAGGAAATCTACATAATAAAAAGATAAAGATACGGTACGATACGATACCCAACCACTCTCTCGATGTTGAAAGGCAAAAAGCCACGTTTCAGCGTCTCTCGGAAACTTCCCACCTTTTTTCCCCCCACACGCGTTGACGCGAATCTCCGCGCAACGCACTTCTGACGTGACGGAAATACACGCGCCACAAGTCTTTCAAATTTAAGGCGCGAAACTCCCGCACATCAAAACTAAACTAAAAAGATGTCTAGTGCCAAATTTTGGCACGTAACAAGACAAACAGTTAACAGAGCCTAAAGGGGTACACTAATACAACTGACTGGCGCGTACAGGACGAACACCACTGATGCCTTATCCGTGATTACCGAGTTGATGCCGCTCGATCTGATAATAAGGGAAAGAGCAGCCATGTTCCATTTTCGTGAAAACCGACTAGAAAAAGTAAAAAAAAGTACTATGATCTTTGGCGAACGCAAAGAAGAGGATATATGAAGTGGTGCTGTTCGAATAGCAAACTAGATAGAACTGGGCGACGAACACATGAATGGATACCAGACATAATACACAAATTCAAGACCAAACACTTACAACCAAGCCAAAGTCTTATCCATTTTCTGACGGGCCACGCCCCATACCCGATCTACACATACCGGATGCATTTGACAAATGATGTAACCTGTTAGTCAAGTCCATCTGAAGATGTTGCGTCGCAGGGACCTGTTAATCATTCTTTGTGTATAAATACCTCGTTTACGTTAAACGAAAGGTTTGCTAATAAGTGGATTGGCAGAATCGGTGAAATTGAGTGGCCACCAAGATCTCCTGATCTTACCCCACTCGATTTTTTCTTGTGGAGTTACTTAAAATCTATTGTTTACAAAACTCGGCCAGTTGATATGCAAGATTTACGAAATAGAATAATAAGGACGTGTAGGGCTATTCGCCGAGAAACTTTTCAAAACGTAAGAAAGAAATTTGAAAACAGACTTAACCAGTGTCTAACAAATAACGGTGAACATTTTAAACATTTGCTGTAGCACGTATTTCATAAAACCTAAGGTAACTAGATTAATTAATTTAAATTTATTGTACGCAACAGAACACTTTTATTTAATAACTACAGAACAAATCGATCGATTCTAATGATCTTTTCATCAAAAGACATCGTTTTCAACAGCTTTATTATTATGTAGTACAAAATGTTGGATGCTATTTAAAATTTTAAAGTTAAGTAGGCTATGAGTGGGCTGGTATAGTGTTATAATCTTACAATCCTTAAATCGTGCTTCTCCCTTGATATTTAATAATCCCTCATAAACCGTATTTCAATATCTTTACTAATTTTCTTTATATTACAGGTGAAAGCTATTAAAATGAACACACTGTATACTCTTGCCGTCTAACCACTTTATCTACATTTTTTATAATGATGCCTCCTCCCGCGCCGCATGTTTTTGCTATACGGTATCATATTCCTAAAACTCATTTTAATTAGTTTGCATACTTCGTGTGTCTTTCCTATTTCCATCTTAGTTTGTACCTCTTTGCACTTTTCACCAATCTATTGTTCTTTAGCTTTCGTGCATTTTATGACTTTGCATCTCGTTTTTCCTGCTTCGTCTGATTTATTTTTGTATTTTCGCCTTTCTTCTATTAAATCAGAATATCCTTTGTCATCTATGGTTCCTTTTTTTTTGTTTATACCCCAGAATATCTCAGGCCACCATATCTAAGCTGTATTACACTTTATTCCGTTTGGTTTCTACTTCCATAGTATAAAAAATTTTCCCGATGTCTTTCTGCAATTGTTTGACTTTTTCCTCAAATCTTTTGTAGTTGCTCAAAGTCAAAGTGCCTTTCTCCGCTCCTTTGTTTTTAATATTTTAATTTAGGCGCAGTTTTCATAATTACTATGTTGCGATCAGTGTCTATATCTGCTCCTGGGTAGCTTCTACAGTCCTTTACTTGATTCCTAAACCGTTGTCTAACAAGAATGTAAACTATTTGATATCTTCCTATATCTCCCGGCATCTTCTACGTGTAAGGTAGTCTAGCATGATGTTGAAATAATGTATTTCTGATGGTTAAATTGTTTTTGTCGCAAAATTCTACGTCATAGTTCCCCTTTCGTTTCTCGTGCTTAAACCAAATACACCTAGTGCCTTTTCTTTCCTATCTTCACCTACCTGTACATTAAAATATCCCGTAACTATTAAACTTGTATGTCTTTTTTCGAATCTTAGTCTCTCTTTGATATTTTTCTAGATCGCTTTTACCTCTTCGTACTGTTGCTAGAGGTGGGTATATAAACTACTATTATTACCGTATTCACCGATTTAGATTCTAATCTAGTTTTGTAAGTGATTTTCTAATGTCATACTTTTTTCCACATAACTATCCCCACACCAGAATTTCCTTCCTTTGATCCTGTATAAATTACCTAAAAAATCTCCGCTCCAATAATCCTCCGCCTATGGCCACTGAACTTCGCTAATCCCTACTATGTCTAATGCTATCCTATCCATTTCAATCTTCAATTCCTCTAGCTTACCTACTTGTTTCATGCTTCTGACATTCCACGCTCCGACTCGTAGAATGTTCTTGGCTGTCCTTTGCAACTTTCCGATCACATCCTCCGGAGATCCGGTTTAAAGACTATTTTAAATCCGGAATATTTTACTTGAAGGGATGTCATCTTTTTAAAAACATTTTTGGTAAGCTATGTACTTGAATGGTAATGTGGTGGTTTTCCGTTACCTTCCACATCGCAGTAGTGTGCATTAGATTGTCATTCCGACCACTATGGTCTCTGCCACTCTAAAGAGCTGCTGCCCTCTCCCAGGGACTTGTCGTAGTCCGGTTCCTCACTAAAACCCGCTAATTTGGTTTAACCTATAGTTCGGTTCTTTAGCTCACTGAAACACGCAAGCCATTCTACACGTTCTAGTATTCTAGATTTACTTCAAGGTGTAGGTCTGTTCAGAACAGCCTGTTATGTAATTCGTGGCAGTCCCTGTTCGGGCGCCAAAGTTATGCTACGTTGGCTCGTAGCCGTGCGTAACACAAAGATATCACGGAATGACCGGGCTCATTCGGAGATTAGGGGGGGTTGTAGAAAGCAGACTGACATATAATGTATGCGGCGGCAAGGAGCCAGTAACAGTACCTGCAATAAAAAAAATTAGAATAGCAAACTTGCAATAAAAAAGATTAGTCCTGCAAACCTGAAAAAAAAGAATAAGCATAGCAGCAATGAAAAGTCTAAATTATTCAGTACTTTGTAGAATGTAAAAAAAGAAACTGTTTGGATAATCTATATAATATAACAACGGTAAAAGCAATACAGAAAAATGTTTAGTACAAAGTGAGGTAATATTGGGGAGTAGCAGAAACGTTTCCTCACACACCAATTAAACATAAATCAGACAAAATGTTAACAAAAGATAAATAGATAAGATACAATTGGTATGAGTAATTCAGTAGTATTGATTTTTCTTTCTTTCTTTTTTTTTGTTTTATGTTTTAAAATAGCATGCAAGTCTATTGTAAAAGGTATCAAAACGACAAAGATATGGTAAAGCAACGGATAGATATTTAAAGAAATAACCAGTAGGAAATAGTTCAACTTACAAAAGTCCTTCAGCAACGCTTCCTTGCAACTGAAGTGTGGGATTCAACGATGTCCTGCACTAACGAAGCACTTCACCCCTGACTGTGAGGGTGTTGATGGAACTTATCACACGTTACACTAATCACACCTACGTATTTCACTGGTGTTAGCAGCAGACATTATCACGCATCGGAACTATGTAGCCTTGATAAATTTCTTGGTAATTCTATTTCCTAAGACAATAATTTCGAAATATTCTGTAGCACTAGTTTAATTTCAACTGGGACCAAATGTATATTATTTTCATAAACATCCCAAAAGCAGTGAGAAACTTCAACCGATACCTTTGTAAACCGGTAATCTGTTATGTTACGCAAATAACGAAATTTGCGCAAGCAATGATCTATTTTAGATTCTTTGTTGCTAGAAAATTCAGAAACTACAGTATCACTGTATTTAAATAATCCAAAGTATGCGCTACTCTGAGAAGAAAAGGACCGCGAAACTAGATCGCACACACAGTTTAAATATCAAAAGACAAAACAACTAAAAAGAACCAAAATGGGTAAAGCACGTGTATCACGAAAGCAAGTCCGTCAAATGTTCCTTAAAACATTTATCTCACAAGAAAAACAACTAAAAACAATTAGTAAGGCACGCGTAAGCAATAAAACCGTCCGTCAAATGTTCCGTAAAGCACACGTGCCTCGAGTTTAACAAGCTCTACTACTTTTATTTTCAACAGAAAATCAACTAAAAACACGGCGTGTTTGTTCATGAACAATACGAGAATTGATACCGCAGTAATTCTCACTATTCTCAAAGCAGAAAGAAGCAGTATTTTCAACGTACTTAATATATCGGAACACAGAACAGAACTCCTCTCCTCGTCTGTTTATATCAACTCGTCGCTATTACAACCGCTTATCGCCTATTATCTAGACTTGTATATTCACATAAGGAACTAAATTTGTACGACGGCCAGACAAGAACGATGCAATCTATAATTAATTACAAGCTGTTTAACCTTCACTCCTTGGAATTTATTTATTAATGAGAATCAATCTTCAATTTATCTATCTTTAATTAATACACACGAGTTAAATTGCATACAATTCTGAATTATTCTGAAGTATTTACTTGATACAAACAGCGATCCCAAAGAAACGATGTATTTTACGTATTTGGTAAAGTGTAGAATGTTAAATTACCAAAATGCACGTTACAAGCCAAAACAAGTATGCCTTCTAAATCAACAAGATAATAATGTAATAATTTTATAATTCAACTTTAAAATTTTGTATTCTTCTTAATAAATGGATTGCTAATAGTAATCCGATAAATTTTTAAACCTAGGTTGTTACGTTCCTTTTTTCGGCGTAAATTAATTCTAATAATTTTCAACTAAAATCCACTTTGCTTCTAAAACGAAACTTTATTCGATAAATTAAATTTCCTGTATATTTTACTTGATAAATCTTTCTGCTAATTAATAATCAATACCCTTTCTGAGAATTCCTTAACGTAAAGTTTATGCTATATTTAAATAGTCGATAACGTGTTGCAAGTACCAGATAATTGCTTTTTATGTGTTTTTCATTGAAAGAATTCGTCGAATTAAAATCACGTGCTATCCAATATAAACTCCGGTTTTCCAGGTTAATTCTAAATAAAAATACTACCTAAAGCTTTGGTCGCTAGTTAAACAAAATTAATATTCACTCTCTTTTCGAACAGCAACACGAAAGCATTGAATATATTTTTGGTTGTTTCCGTTCTGTTTTGCTTGATGAAGATTTCGTGCACGCAATGCGGCGTGGTGCGTATTTAGGGTTTTTAGAAAATTGTATTTTTCGTCGAAGCTAAATTAATTGTTAATTGTAATTGCTCTAGCTTCTTCTGGTGGTCGTAAAGCCACGATAAATGGTCGTCCCTTGTTATGATGAGAGAACCACCCCAAGGCGAGATGACGCACACCTCTCCTCTGCTCCATTATTAAAGACGGCAACAATTACGAGGGTGAGTGGTTGTTCCATATTTTATTTCTATGGGCTCACAAAACTGGTCGGACCAGTACCTTTCCGCTTCACTTGTGGACTAAATTTAACGATGGTAGAAAGATGATCGTTATGCGTGTGATTGAGTGAACATTAGTTAGATTGGGATAGTAGTTATTAATTTCGTTTTTGGGGAAATTTGTATGTAATCGTAATTTATAACTGTTGGTTTACCGTGGGTTTTTTGTGTTCTAAATTTTTATTAGATTAAGACATTGTACTGCCAATGTGGCATAACTGATTTTATAGTTATAACCATATAGAGCTGTGGTTTTTAGGGTTGCGTTGGTTTTTTTTGTTGCTGAATAATTTGGGGAGATGCCTAAAAACGACAGCTCGCTATTTCAAAACTGTTTTCTGTTTATTGTGTATATATGGGTAACTTTTACGTATGGATTGCTAATTTTGTTTGGGTACTCATGTGCTATTGTACATATTTTTTTAAATTATAGGTTTCTTCTTTGTGGTATATTTTGTGTTGAGTATGGATGCGTGAGTGCATAATTTTTTTTCTCTATTTTATTTCAGACTCTCCTTTACGGGTTTATCTGTACAATACCCCGCCCACTCGCCGATTGAGCCCGGTAATACTGTTTCTTTTTGGTGCTAGGCTCCGTCAGTGTACGTAACAAGGTATTGTTACAAAGTAGGAATGTTATCAAATAATCAACGCTTCAGAATCATTTCCTACAATTAAAATCAAACATTTCGCAAAAACTTTACAAATATTAGAAGTTTGTTAGTCGTATATAAAATATAACAACAACTACATTCTTTTCATAAGTACTTTTGTCTTATCTTTACTAGTTTTTTTTTTATCAGTACTTGACTTAAATCAAAGTTGCCAAAGTGCACTTTCTATGGTGATATCCCATTGACATAAATTTTTTCAAGCTATTGTAACTGGGTTTTAATGTACCTACGTATAAATCGATATCCAATTCGGACACAATGAACTGAAAGAGCCTGAGATCTTTATGCAGCAATATTTCCTAGTTCATGGCAATCTGATACTTTGTATCAATTTTTTGGAATCCATGTATGTAGTTTAAATTTAAACCCAAAGCAAAATTCAATTAACTCTCAATATGTACAATTTCAAAAGATTTAATAAAAAAAATTGTATAACAAAAAACCTGTAGCATTTGTACTTCGTTTAAGTTATGACTTGTAGTTCCAGTTAGTGATACTAGCGACATTTTTACTGAGGGAAGTTTAGAAAAGCATTTAATACCCTAAAATATTTATTTCAAGTCAGAGTGACTTCTACAAGCATAAGAAACGTGTCCAGAATGCTTTTTAGTATTCTCTAGCTTCCTCTAGAGGAAGCGGATATAATTTTTGACGTAAATAAAGATAAAGTTGAGCTTGGGTTTTGTCGATAATAATTAATAAATTTTATGGACCTTGGTATGATGCAACGTCAAATAATAAAAGTTTAGTCATTTATATGGTATTTGGGGAAACCCAATCGAGAGAAAGCGCTTGTAAAAGTACCTTCTCTCGAGCAGCAAACTTTAATTGTAAGCAAATGTAACTTTAGAAAAAGAGTTGGAAATTTTCGACGAATGGGAAGTGATCTATAATTAAATATACGTTGTAGTCATTTAGTTGAGTGATTACTACGCCTCTTTCGCTACGCAAAGTTTTGTTTTAATTTCAGATTGCTACTTTCAGCGACGTAGTCTAAAAATAAAAAAAAACACAAGGAAGGAAGAAAAGGAAGAAATTGACCGGGATCAATCGGCGAGTGGCGGTGTATTATACATACAAAACCAAATTAAAGGAAGGCCTGAAATAAAAATATACGCACTCATTCACACTCATAAACAAACCATACCAAAAACAAAACCAACCTATAATTAAACAAAATATTTACAAAAGCATAATAGTACCAAAAAAATTAAACAATCTATACTTACAAGTTACACATATCAGGTTGAACACCAAAACAAAATCAGAACCAAAGAAATGGCGAGCTGTAGTTTTTAGGTCCCTCCCTTATGCGTTAGTTACCCAAAAGAAAATTACATTCCTAAAAACCTCAGCTCTAAATTCTCATTGTACATCTAAAACTACATCTCTAAGGTTTTCGATAAGAGGTTGTGATTTTTAACAAAATTTACCCTGTAACAGGTCAGGATATAATACAATATTTTCAGGAAATAATTCCAGTAAAAGGTCAGGATATAATACAATATTTTCAGTCAATATCATCTCACATAAAGAGAATCGATTTACCCCCTACAAAATTTAAGTTAGCAATAGAAGAACCTTATAAATCGTTTGTTTCAATAAGTACATAAAACCCATATCAGAAGATGGTACTTAAACACTCACCCTCGAATTGCTGCCGTCTTTAATAACGGGGCAGAGGAAAGGTACGCGTGATCCCGCCTTGGGGTTGTCCTCTCATCACAACAAGGGGCGACCATTCATCGTGGCTTTAAGGGCCACCAGAAAGAGCTATAGTAATTACAAAATAAAAATTAATTTATTGACGTCGAAAAGTACAATTTTCTAAAAACCCTAAATACTTACTACGCCGTATTGCATGCGCGAAATTTTCATAGCGAAAACGATACAGAGAAAATCAGAATGGATGTTTTCGTCTTGCTATTTGAGAATAAAGTGAATATTCATTTCGTTTAACTAAGGATCAGAGCTCAAAGTAATATTGTTGTTAAGGCCTAAAACTGTAAAAACACGGTTTATTGGGATAATGCGCGGTTTTAATTCGGCGAAGCTTTGGATGGACAAAACACATACGAACCAATTATCGGATACTTAGAACCAGTTATCGCCTATTTAATTTTAGCATAAACTTTACGTTGAGGAGTTCTTAAAGGGAGTATTTATCATTAATTAGGCTCTAGGATTTACCAATAGGAATCGAATTTATACAAACAGATAAATGAATTAACACGTGAAAGGGTAATTTTAATTTACTGAATTAAATTTCGTTTTTAATGCCAATGGTATTTGGGTGGAAAATTATTGTAATTAACTTTTGCTGGAAATAAACGTAACAAGGTATAGGGATGTTTTGGTCCGAAAAGGAAAGCTTTTTCCCAACATTTTTCTTGTAAGTATAAATTAGGTTACTATGATAAAATTGCGGTTTCCAGTTCTCACGTATTGTAGATGAATAACCTGCAATTTTATTGTATGTATTCGTTTAAGCACACAGGTCCCAGGTTAAAGAAATGTGTGGTTATCGCGTTTAGCCAGAGAAGCGATTTTATGGTAGGGACAACGAGTTTGTGGGACGCGTTTTATACGGGACTTGACCGTCAACTACCGTACGATATCGAAATATTAAACGCCAGTACGTGCTAATTGCAGGAAGTGTACACGTGAAAACCCTTACCTATCCCGTATCTAATCCCCACAAGTATCTGTTCCCTAAAAGTGTAAGTTTAATGCACTTTGTGGCAAAAATCCGAACCAATTATGAAAACGCCCTTCACGATCCCCTGATCATATATTGAAAAGGTCAGCGGTGATTTTCGCTGAAAGCGATGCGCGGAGGATGTCTTGACTACACTACATTTGATTTTTCCAATGTTGCACCCGAAGGTACTACATTGGCCAGGAAGAGAGTTTTTTTACCTAAAACATTTTGGATTTTGCCGAAACCTTGCTGTTCCAAGCAAGATAGGGATTTTTAACATGCGTGACCACACTCACAGATGGCACCTACATTTTACCTCCCATCCGAATGAGTCGTATTTTTGCTAAAAATGCTCGCTTAACATCTTTTAAGCGGACCGTGCCGGGATTCGAACTCGGTATATTGGGCATAGTAGTCACACACATGCCAACTACGCTACGAACCGCCTTACCTTGACTACAGATATTAAACAAGATAAACCTCTTATATATTTTTTAATTGCTTTCTTGCAAACTCCTGTAGTTATTCAACGACAATAATTTACGACTACATTTGAGGCGTAATAAATTACGCCCGGGGTTAACGCAATAATTGACGCAAGATGGTAACTTAATAATTGACGCTCCAACTAATGGGCAGGTTTCTAAAACATTAAAAATTTAATGTTTGGTAATTGAAAATGTTAAAAGTTGGCTCCTTCTCTATAGTAATAAAATTTTTACCGATTGCAGCATGCAAATTTTATGGTTGTTTTTTAGCTATTATCTGAATTAAAAATATATCAATTTTACTATGCGATGAAAAAATATCGTTCAATTTCGTATTTAAATAATACGTTGTTTATTATAAAATCGTAATGAATTTTGGCACTTTAGAATATACTGCCGGCGACCGACTTATTTGCACACCTTACCTAACTATTGCATAATACCTTGAAATAATATAAAAATGTCAGTTTCCTTGTGTTAAGGGCACATTTTTTTTAAAAAGAAGATAATAATTAGGGTTTTAATGGAGTTTAATTAAAGTAGCGGTTTTGTGAACGTTCAACGGAATTTGCGCCTACTTGTTAGAACATTTTATATAAATGACTTGGACATACCTCTAATTTGCCGTTTCCGAAAAGAAGTTTTTTCCTACATTGAAGTTTTGTTTAGGTAAGACTTCTTAGGACACATAATCGTAATTCCTATTAACCTTTAAAATATTTATCTTGTAGTGATTTTCATTTAGTTGTTTAATACTTCAACGCTCAATACATTTCTTCGGTTTAAATGCTAAAACATTTTTTTATTTAAATAAACTTGTGAAAATTTATCTGTCGATTATTTTGATTACGTATTCAGTTTAATCTAGCGTTTGGTAGTTCTTATTTGTTGAGTCGCAAATAGAAACGCGTAAATCGATTTTTAGAGATTTTTTCCGTAAATTAAACTTAAGCTTTTATAAATAATACCAAACCTACCCAAGTCATTCTTGTAATAAATATTTTAACTTTTCTACTCAAAATATCGATCTGTTTTAATTATACGAATTGGTAACCAAAAAAATCTGACTTAGAAGCAAAAAAAATTGCTCTAATCTCGTTTAATTAATAAATAATCATAGCTTTTTATTAACTGCAATATCTATTTTTAACTTAATTTAACGATACCAATATTAATTATGTGTATGCAAGCTAGGAAAAAATCGCGTTTGCTATTTTAAGGTTGAAAATGCAACCAAATCATTTCTTACCTAACACAATTAAGGTTTTTTCAAGCACTAATTTCTAATTACATATTATCTAAATTATATCACATAGTATTTACATTACCTTATAAATTACACGACGTCAATTGTAAATTTTAAGAATCATGGTATATTTGCTATTTTTTCTGTTTACTTCTAACGATTAACAAGTAAGTCATATCTTTAATGATGTACATATCCTTGTTTTTTCTATCTTTAATTCAATTAAACTTTTTGCTTATGATGTAACCTTCTCTTTATAAATATAGCTTACCATTGAACTTCATTTCGTTAAATTTATTTAAAATTTATTTAAAATCTTAAAATTAAGACGGGTAGGTGTTGTTTGGTTTTGTTGTAAAATATTTAATTTGATAATATAAACGTCATCTAGTGTAATGAAGCGCGATACTTGGCGAACTACGAAGACAGCTGGTCGTTGAAATTCGGCGGGTTAAACGGCTGGATTAAGTGCATGTGATCTTACAGTCTCGCGATTAATTTGGGTTATCAGAGCGACGCGTTTTAAACGTAACTTTACCGTCAACTACCGTACGATATCAATGTATATCAATGTTTTGCACGAACTATATCTGTGAAACCCTTTACCTATTCCGAATTTAACCACCACAAGTATTTGTTCTCTAAAAGTGCAGGTTCAACACACTTCACTGCAAGAATCTAAATAAAACATAAGAAACAGACTTCCACGCAGCCTGATCTACATTTATACGTCAGCGGTGATTTTTGATTAGAAGCACAGGAGTGGAGAAATGCCTTGGCTACAGCTATTAATCAAGGTAGACGCTTTGCTTAGTTTTGAATTGCTTTCTTGTATATGTCACTAACCGTTTGGCGGCATATTTTGCTACCACAATTGGGGTGTAATAAATTACGCCCGGGGCTAGCGTTATAATCCATCCCAAGCTGCTAACGTAATAATTGGTGTTCCAACTAATGGGCAGTTTCATATGACAAAATGCCTAGTAATTATAAATGTTAAAAGTTGAATCGGTCTCTTTGGAGCCTGGTTGTTCTTTTATCGCACATGTTTTAGATTACAATTAAGAATACCATTAGCTGTTTTTATATCTTAGGGACATTCATAGATTTTTTGTTTTTTCCTGAACGCGTTAGTAAAGGGCTGTCGACTTTGTCGTTTCAATGTTGTTCTTTATTGTTTTGGTGTATTCAAAATTTTCCTACCTTTATCTTCAATTAACTGTCTATCGTAATTTTTCTGTCCATGGTAGCTTACCACTTTAAAATTCGCGAGAGGTACATTTAACTTAGCTTTGGTACCAAGACTGATTTGCTTATCGGCAGAGGATGCGCTCGGTAGGAAGATGATTCGTCTAGGTCATTTGGAGCGGTTGTTATAATTAAAGAAATGGTATAGAGTTTATCTTATTTGAGCGTTGTACAGATCCTTTCAGACCGGATGATTTTAATAGGAACGGTAATACTATCTACCCTTTTCTAGGATGCTTATCCTAAAACTCAAAAATTCTTATCCTCTACCTCCGTTTTCAGCAAAGAAACCGGACTACAACCTTTAAAACCGTCCATCAGTTAAGAATTGAACTCTCCATAGGCTGCTGACCACATTTTGGCTGGTCGCGAGAGCGACAGCGACAGCGGAAGCAAAGAAGGTCGATGGTGAAGGCTTGAGAGAGAAGCAAGTTACAGAGCAGCATTGCATAAAAGGAGTAAGAATTTAGAAAGCAGCCGTTCAAAAGATAGAGTGTGAAAGAGAAAACGGAAAGAACTATTTGAATGTACAGATTTTTTAACAGCGGTTATTGAATTTGAGTGACTGGGAGAATAAATAAATTTTGATAATTAAATGACTAAAAAGCTATCGCGTAAAGAAATGACGTATAGAATGTTACTCGACAAAGAATAACGGAAACTACAAAACCATTTAAAACTATTAGATTGAGTTGCAGACTTGAACTGAACCGATGCGTGGGAATCGGACGATTTACATATTGTTTCTCAAGGTGATATAATCTTGTGAAGTTTAATTTGTTTATAAAGTGATGAGACGAACGCAATCGACAGGACAGCATTTGCATAAAAAGTAGAGTTCAATTAATTTAAAAAGCAGCCGTTCAAAACGCACGTGAAATATCTGTACAGTTTTCTCTATGCTCTACAACTATATTGATAATTACTGAGCATAAAGAAATCTGCACAATCTAACAAGTTTTATTTTCTGCCTATACGTCATTAAATTCTCGACTATTAAGCAACACATTGCTTTATCGGTATCTAGAATATGTAAAAGTAATTTTTATCGCTAATACGTTTTTGTGATCTGATAACTTCTATATTCAAAGAATGGCATTTTTATGTTTGATGCGTTTAATTGAATGGATAGCTTACTTTGTAAGGTTACGATAAGGCGCCTGCACATTTAAAGTGATTGATGTGTTTACAGCCAATTAGGTAAATTTATATTTTTTATTGTTTATAGTGTTTTCAAAGCAACCGCACACCATGAATTAAATATTAACATCATCATCATCATCATTAGGTCTTCAGTCCTGGTTAGACGCGTACCATCATTGTTTCCTATTCTGAACTAACCTACAGATTTCCCTGAAATTTGCACAGTTTGCATCTATAACTATCTCATCTAGGTCTACATTTACCTCTTTTTTCCTATCTCTGCTTGTCATATATCCCATACTATTCCCAAAATGCCTTAGAACGTATTCCGCCCTTCAATTTCTCATTTTCCCCAGATATCCTTGTTCCCCTACTATTTCTATAACTTATTTGTTATTATCTTTGTCTGTCCATGCTATCATCCTCATACATCTGAAGCACAGCATATCAAAAGGCTGCTACCGTTTTTCTGTCTGCGTTTCAGACTGCCCGTATTTCATAGGCATATTGTGCTTTGATCCACATATATGCTTTCAACAATTTTCTTCTTGTTCTATGTTTGTAGCCTTTCCTAATAGGCGCTGTTCTTTCTTGTTAGATGCAGTTCGATCACCTTCAATTGTTTTACAGTTATATGCCCTATTTCTCCGACCTTCAGTGGTTGTGAAGGGAGGTAAGCAACCTGCGGCTGCCAAGTTCCCCTAACACTTAACCATTTAGCGATTTAATATATTTTCCAATTTATCTTTTCGCACAGCCAACATTAGTTGCAGACATTTCGCAACCAACAACTAGTTGTTTATACTAATCATCAGATTTATCTGCGCTTATTTTTTCGTCATTAGGTTTTCCGTCTCAAAACTGGTTCGACACGTACCTGCACTTATTTATATTCTGAGCTAGCCTACATAGTTCCCTAAGATTCTCACACAGCATGTGTATACAGCTCGTTCCCGTTCTATTGTTTTCTAATTTTATGCCCTATTTCACCGAGATTCAGTGAAGGGGGTTAAGCAACCTGTGGCTACCAAGATCCCCCAACATTTGCCGAAGTAATGGTTTTCCAGTAAATCCTTTCACACACTTAACATTATTCGAGAATACTGCCCAACCAATTCTTGTAGTTACTTATCATAATCATCATGTTTAAGCACAGTTATTTTTTCGTTATTAGTTTATCCATCTTGCGATTGGTTGGATGCGTACCTCCATTGATTTCTATTCTGGGCTAGTCTACACATCTCCCTGAAACCCCTACAGCCTACATCTTTTACTATCTGTGTGCAGTAGTCTAACCTAGGTCTGCCTCTTCTTCTCTTTTTCCGATCTCTGCTTCTAATATATTCCGCACTATTCCCTCATGCCGTAGTATGTGGCCTATTATCCTATCTCTCCTCTTTTTTACCGTTTTCCACATATTTCTTTCTTCCCCTACCATTTTTAGTACCTCTTCGTTCTTAACTTTGTCTGCCCATAATATCTTCATCATACGTCTGTAGCACCACATTTCAAAGGCTTCTACCTTTTTCTTGTCCGCTTCTCTTACTGTCCAGGCTTCACAGCCGTACAGTGCTGTGCTCCACACTAATATGTTATAAACAATCTTTTCCTTGTTTCTATGTTTGTGGTCTTTAAGCACAGTAGTTGCTTTTTCTTGTTAAATGTAGCACGACCTTGTGCTAATCTTTGTTTTATATCTTTTGTGCTTTTTCCATCTTGTATTATTTGGCTTCCTAAGTAGCAGAAATCTTTAACCTCTTGTAAGTTCGTGTTACATACTTGTATTCCTGTTTTTGATTTATTTTCTCCACCTTTGCATACTAAAACTTTAGTTTTAGTTTTGTTAATTTTCATACCGTATCTCTCTGTTAGAACCGTTTCCATTTCATTAAGAGCAGCTTCTAACTCTTCCTTGGTAGACGCTAATACTGCTATATCATCTGCAAATCTAAGCATATCAATTTTTTGTCCCTGCATAGTAATTCCAAATGTCTTCCTGCATTTGACAGTATTCATTGCCTCTTCTATGTACAAGTTAAAAATCAATGGGGATAGGACACATCCCTGTCTCGCCCCTTTCCTAATGTTTACTTCTCTACGTTCCTGCTCTAATTCTATTACTGCTGTTTGCTCTTTGTATAAGCTATGTACTATTCGTCTATCCCTATAACTCATTCCAATCTTTTGAGTATTTCAAACATTTTTCCATTTTACATTGTCGAATGCCTTTTCCAGATCTATAAACCCTACCTTTTTCTATTGTTTTCTCCATTATTACTCTCAGAGCTAAAATAGCCTCCCGTCTTCCCCTGTTTCGCCTAAACCCAAATTGGTCTTCTCCTAGTATTTCTTCCGCATGTTTTTCCATTCGTCGTTGCCCAATTCTAGTTAATATTTTTGACACGTGTGCTGTCAAACTTATTGTTCGAAAATTTTCACATTTATCCGTACCTTTCTTTTTTGGTATAGTTACTATGATGCTACGTTTGAAATCTTTGGGTATCTCGCCTGTCTCATAGCTTACAAGTTGGAAGAGACGTTCTGTTACTGCTTGTCCAGCGGCTTTTAGAGTTTCTGCTTGCACCTTATCTGTACCCGGCGCCTTACCATTTTTCAGACTCTTTAATGCTAATTCAAACTCGTCTCTAAGTATAGGGTATCCCAAGTCATCATTTTCAATGTCTGATTCCTGTTCTAATGCAGTTAGTTCCTCTCCTGCATATAAATTCCCTATATATTCTAGCCATCTATCCACTTTTTTCTACGTTTTCTATGATGACGTTTCCTTGTGCGTCCCTTATATTTTTGCTATACGGTTTTATATCCCTAAAATTCATTCTAATTAATTTGTATGCATAGTCTGTCTTTCCTATTTCCATCTTTGTTTGTACCTCTTTGCACTTTTCATCAATCCATTGTTCTTTAGCTTTTCTGCATTTTCGAATAATTTCCCATTTTATGGTTTTGTATCTGTGTTTTCCTATTTCGTCTGCTTTATTTTTGTATTTTCGTCTTTCTTTTATTAAATTCAGGATATCCTTTGTTATCCATGGTTTCTTATTTTCTTTTTGTGTATACCCCAGAATATCTCTGGCCGCCATGTTTAGGCTGGATTTAATGTTATTCCATTCTGTTTCTGCTTCCTTAGTATCATATTTTCCCGATATCATTCAGCAATTCATTTGACTTTTTTTCGAATCTTACTTGAATATCTTTATTTTTTAGTTTCTCTAAGTCCAAGTGCTTTTTTCCGTTCCTTTTTTTCAGATTTTTAAATTTAAGTGCGTCCTTCATAATTACGTTGTTGTGGTCAGTATCTATATCTGCTTCTGGGTAGCTTCTACAGTCTTTTACTTGATTCCTAAACCGTTGTCTAACAAGAATGTAATCTATTTGATATCTTCCTATATCTCCTGGCATCTTCCACGTATATCGTCTTCTAGCATGATGTTGAAATAATGTGTTTGTGATGATTAAATTGTTCTTGTCGCAAAATTCTACCAGCCTATTTCCCCTGTCGTTTCTCGTGCCTAAACCAAATAAACCTACTACCGCTCCTTCTCTACCTTCACCTACCACGGCATTAAAATCCCCCGTAATTATTAAATTTTCATGTTCTTTTACGTATCTTAATATGTCTTCGATATCTTTGTAGATGGCTTCTACCTCTTCGTCACTGTAGCTAGAGGTGGGCATGTATACTTATATTATTACTGTGTTTGCCGGTTTAGATTCTAATCTAACCATGAGTACTCTTTCGTTCTTTTGTAAGTAATTTTCTACACAGTATCCTATCTTTTTCCGCATAACTATCCCCACACCCAAATTTCCTTCCTCTGCTCCTGTATGAATTACCCTGAAGTCTATTTTTAGTCGATTTTTAGGTTCTCTAGCTTACCTACATGCTTCATACTTCTAACATTCCACGCTCCGACTCGCAGAATGTTCCCGACTCTTATTTTTAACTTTCCGATCGCATTCTCCGAAGTAGTCCCCTCCCGGAGATCCGAATGGGGGACTATTTTAACGCCTGAATCTTTTACCCCAGAGAATGCCATCATTTTTGTAACAATTTAAGTACGCTGTGTACTTGGGAGATAATGTGGTGGTTTCCCGTTCCCTTCCACATCCCGGTAGTGTGTCTTAGACTGCCATACCGACCCCTATGGTCTTTGCCAATCTAAGTACCGAAAGAGCCGCTGGCCTCTTTCGGGGACCTGTCTTAGTCTGGTTCCTCAGTAACGACCCTACTACTATGGTTGGACCTGTAGTTTGGCTCTTTAGCTCATTAGAACACGCAAGCCATTTCACCTGTTCTAGTAGTTTAGAACTTCGGCAAGGTGCAGGTCCATTCGAAATGGAAATATTAACATCTAAACTATTTATTTTATTGAAGAATGGTTTATAGTTCTTAACCGAATTTTTCAAGGTTTGTAAGAAAATCGAATTGAAAATGAAAAATAATTTCAAACTTAATTATTTTGTATGCAAAACCCAAACAGTGTTGGTTTTAATTTCTTTTGAGTATTTCAATGGCTTTAAAAAACTTCTTGACAAACCAGTCAGAAGAATACAGAGTCCTTTGCGCTTGTTTAATGCTTTACAAATGTATAAGGATTTCACTCTCATTTTTAATATCTTCATGTGCTTCTTCATCTTTCTGATATTTTGGTTCTAAACAATTCGGCTATATTTCATAAGATAAAAAATTATTGATAATACGTGTTCCAAATTCGGACTGCGACCGAGGAGCGTGATGACTTCCGTCTTGCATTTCTTAAGTTCTATCCAAGAAGTTCGGCGACTACTTAAAACAAGAACAATTAAAGTGTAATTTGCCATAACGTTTGGAGCTTCTTTTATATCCTGGACTTGTTTGTATTGTACGTTCGGACGATTCTATTACGTGTTTGAGGGATGTTTTAAGCATGCGTGCTATTTATTTGCATGCTGCGTGCTTATTGGTCAGTTAGTTAGGAGTGTGGTTGACTGCACACTCACTACACGGTCCTCTTGAAAAGTGTGAGGCGAGCATTTTTCACAAAAATTCGCCCTCGTTCGAGTGAAGGTAAAATGGAGGTCCCGTGTGTGTGTTGTCACGCATATTAAAGATTTCTGCCTTGTTTAGAACAGTAAGGGTTCGGAAAAATTCAAAATTTTCTAGATAAAAAAACTTGCTTCTTGGCCAATGTAGTACCTTCGGGTGGAACATTAGAAAATCAAATGTAGTGATTGCATACTCCTACGTGTATTTTTCTGTGGTCTCCATTCCAACTCATCTAACTGAACACAATCCGAATACATTCAATCTGTTCTTTTGCATTTCTTCTTTTATATTTGCCTGATCTTTATCGTTCAGGATCACTCAATGTGCTAATTTTTTTTCTTTTTTGCTTGTCGTTGCAATAAACCTCTTCTTTCGCACCTAGAGATAAGAATAGGTGAAAAGTTTGGTTCGGAATTATTTTACCCAAAAACATTTACTGCACGTATAAAACGAATAATGATGTAATTACCGTGTGTTTTGAATATCGCAGTATTACAACAACTGCCGTAAATGTATTTTGTGTAGCGCTTCAAACTCCCTCAATCTACAAGCACACAAAATCCTAAAAACCTGTTTTTTTCTTGAAATTTGCTGATCCATGGCTGATTGGATATTCTTAGACAAACCTATGTATCTGAATATTGTTCCACTACTCATAATCTATATACTTGCCAAATTGCTAAGGAAAGACATTTCAAGATCCAATTTGGAAGCAGTTAATTTCCAACTCCTAATCTCAAAAGATGCAGTCTGATTACGAAGACCAACACGATTTGTTTCCTGATGTCTAGTGGGTGTATTTTAAGTATTTTTGGTTGCTGAAACCGAATCTGCACTCAGAATTTCCTATCACCCTCAGGTATTAAGATATTAGTTAAAGATGGTTTACATTGTATAACATAGTGTAACGAATGTAATCCCGTGGGCGATTCATCATTGCAATTCATACAGCGTCATAACGTATGGTAAAGGTTCTAGAAATCGCCGAAAAGTTTGGCTTAAAAGTGCCCTGGACAAGATGAGCATCAGTTAATATCCTAAACGCGTCTATAAATAGATATATAATATAAACAAACAAATAATATTTTCTGTACAGTATAAGTTGCTGATAGACTTTATAAAATGTGGCGAAAGTGCATAAATCAAACCGATACGTTTTGTTACGTATGTCGCGAGTTTACGATTAAATCACACAAAACAACATTAATCAAAAGGATGGTTAAATGGTACCCGATATCAATGCCTTTTGCAGCGCCTATGTTGTGGAGAGAATCAAAGGATCATGTTACAGATTGCTATTTTTGCTTGACGAATCTATTTGAAATTTCACTGAATTTGAAGCATACTGTACAGTTTTAAAACGCGCAATCAGCTCACAGACCAGTTCTTTCAAACGTCCCCAAACGTCCAGAATCATATATACTTAACAATGATGTGAATGCTACTAAAGATAATATTGTTGAACCTATGGAAGAAAACACGGATCCTGATTTCCAACCGTTTGATATAGGTACTCCACGTTTAGTTTTGCAAGATGAACTTAACGACTTAATACGGGATTTTAATTTGTCAGAAACTCAAGTCGATCTGTTGGCATCAAGGTGGCAAGGTTGGAATCTATTACAGAGTGGTATGCATAATTCCACTTCTCGGAGACGTGCACAATATTTTCTTCATTTTTTACATCGTGTTATCAGTTGGTATACTGTCTAGATGTTCCTGGATACAAAACTAATGAATTGAGATTATTTATAGATTTATCAACTCTAAGCTTGAAGGGTTTCTCCGCCACATTAAAAAATCGTACTTCTCTGCTCCTAACATATGATGGAAAACAATGACAATATGAAAACTTTACTAAAAAAAATTAAGCATATAGAACATGGGTAGAGCGTATGTGGTGATATAAAAGTTATAGCACTTTTGCTACAAATACAATTGGACTACACCAAAGTACTGCTGTTTCTCTTCGAATGGAACAACATAGCAAAGAATAAACACTACTTTGTAAAAGACGAAAATGCGAAAAACCTTGTTGCTGGAGAAAAAATGTTACAAATCCTCCTCTCATTGAGGCAAAGAAACTTTTGAATCCACTCTGCACATATGACTGGGAGTGATGAAAAACTTTGTCAAAGCTTTATATAAAATGATGAAAGACAGCAATATCTGAGAGAGAAGTTTTCCAAACTAAGTGACGCAAAAATAAAAGAGAATTTTTTAAACCGCAAATTCGTAACATCATAAGGAATTCAAAACTGATGGAGAATGAGGTTCTTGCTTGGGTATCATTTAAAGGGGTGTGTTTCAATTTCTCGGGAAATACAAAGGCAAACAATTACCAACAAATTATGAATCTTTCAACTTCCAAATACATTACATGTGATTTTCCAATGCTCCACCCGAAGGTACTACATTGGCCAGGAAGCGAGTTTTTTTTACCTGGAAAATTTTGAATTTTGCCGAATCCTTGCTGTTCCAAGCAAGGTAGGGATCTTTAACGTGCGTGACAACACTCACACACGGGACCTCCATTTTACCTCTCATCCGAACGAGGGTGTATTTTTGCGAAAAATGCTCGCCTAACATTTTTCAAGCGGACCGTGTCGGGATTCGAACCCGGGACCTAGGGCGTAGTAGTCACACACATACCACTACGCCACGGAGCCGCCTTAACTTCCAAATCCAGCGATATGAATTGCAATAGTCCTTGAAGATTCATTTTTTTCCACTCATCTTTGAACTTTTTCTCCGCAAATCTAGTATCTGTGAGTGACGAACATGATGAAAGGTTTCATCAAGGCATTATGTATTGTGAAAACCGAAACCAAGGGAAGAAGCGTCCCACAACGCTCGCAGATTGCACTGGTCGACACGTTTTTTGTAACACACTTCTGTATTTTACATTGCTAATACTTTTTTAATAATAAAAAAAAAATTCATACATCCTTTTATATTCGCGAGTAGTAACTTTTATTAGGGGTCATTTAAAAGGGGTGCATTTTAAAACAGAAAATGGATGATTTATAACAGTAAACTTATTTAGTCTTCTTTTGAATTTCGAATTGAATGGTTCTGTAGAGAGTTTTTTCAACGTCGAAAATGCCAAGCGAAACGCGCTGCGGTTGCAAATTTTCTCCTCACAAGTTTTGTTATATAAGTGAAGAATTTCTGGTGAAGTCACAAGCCAGATCATTTTCTGAAATTGTAAAAAAAAAATATTTGATGAATTTCGGTGTTTTAATAGGAGATCAAGACAAGCAGTGGGCTTCCCATGTGTGCTGTGTCAGGTATAGCGTGTCATTGGTGCAGTGGATAAAAGGGAAAAGAAAAAGTTTTTTGCACTTACAATGATATGACGAGCACCCATTAATCATTTTGACGATTGCTATTTTTGCATGACAAAGACTGAAGGTTATTCCAAAAAAGAAAGGCGCAAGATGGAATATCTGAATTTGCCTTCTGCCATAACACCTGTTCTTCACAATGCAAACTTACCAGTACCGACTGCGCCTTTAGTTTAGTAAGATATTGTTTTAGGAGATAATGAAGATGATAGCGCATCCCCAGATACTTTCTAAGAACACTGTACCGGCCCCATTTTTACTTTGGGTCCCAGTTCCGGCCACATTTGATCGTTCAAATTGAATTAAATAATTCGGTATGTGATTTGAAGTTGTCAAAACAACAGTTAGAACTTCTTGGTTCCGGTTTTAATGAGTGGAACTTACCAAGGAATTAAAAATTACGACTTTTAAGAAAAGAAATTCTACGTTTTCTGCATTTTATAATATGCAAAATTCATTATGTTTGTATACTGACATCCATGGTTTAATAAAGGAATTCAATATCGAACATTCCCCCTGTGAGTGGTGTTTGTTCATAGACTCATCGAAATGCAGTTTAAAAGCTGTGTTATTACATAACGGAAACTAAAACCATCTATACCAGTTGCTCATTCAGTGACAATGAAAGAAACCTATGAAAATATGCGCATCCTTTTAGATAAAATAAACTATAACGTACAATTGGCAAATATATAGGGATTTAAAAGTCATAGTAATTTTAGTGGGACTTTAGGGAGGATTTACAACATATTGCTGTTTTATTTGTTTGTTAGACATTCGTGCAGTAATTAAACGTTATGTATCGAAAATTAGACCGAAAAGGAAAGAATTTCAACCCGGATCTCAAAATGTTAAGTTGGTACTCCATGTAGACCCAAAAAAAATGTTCTTTTTCCTCCACTTCACAGTTAAGTGACCCCAAGAAGGCATTTTTATTGGGTCACAAATTAGAAAATTGCTGGACGATGTTACTTCTACAAAAAAAAATCACCACGAGCAAATTCAGAGCTTGGTACTTATTTCTAAATTTAGCGAGGGGATTTTTGGGCAACAATATGGATGCAAACTACCAACAACTTGTTAATGAACTTTTAGACTTTTACAAGTTGCTCGAGTGCCGAATGTCATTAAAAATTCACTTTTTCCATTCCCATTTATCATTTTTCGTAAGAATTTGAGTGCTGCCAAAGACAAGCAGGGTGAAGGGTTCCATCAAGATATCAGGACAATAAAAATTCGGCACCGAGGGCGATTTGATCCAGCCCTGATGGGTGATTATTCTTGGTTTTTGAACAGAGAAGATATAACCTCCCAAAAAGGAAAAAATACAATTAGTGTATTTTAAATAAATATTTTTGATGTTTGCTTTTTTCTTAGATGTCAACGTTATATAAATTATAAATATAGTCGATATATAGGGTCAAAAAAACCATCATCATTTTTAGAATAAATCTTATATGTTATCGTTCTACCTGTGGTTTGTTTAATGTAACAAGAAAATCTTACGTGTTTTTGGGCCATTTTCGTATTTAGATAGGTTTATTCTGCTACAATATGCTGTTCAGCTTTGTGATATAACAAAAAATTGTTTTTATCGATCAGCGTTACTGTTCGAATCTAATCAGAGATGCTCCAAAGGACCCTACAAATGAAAATCACATACAAAAAATTTTTGAGATTCGGTAGTGACGTGGTATGCATAATTTGTATTATAACAAATGTAAACATTGTTTTCACTGGAGATGACAGACTCGTAATCAGCGGGGAAAATTCTATAGGAAACACTGATCGCAAATTAGGAAAGGAAAAAAATCAAATTGTTGTTCAGTGTTATCCCTGTCAGGACTTGAAGCCTACGTGGTTTCCCATTGTCTTTCACACCAAAGTTGTATTTCAAAGTCGCATGCCAATTTCTGTGGTTTGTTCTACTTTAGTACCAGAAATACCGCTGTACATTTTATGGATCTGCTTAGTCTGATATTTTACCAAGGGCCTTCTCTAATTTAATTGAACTTTTAGTTTGGCTGCAATACCTTAGTGAGACGCACAATCAATCCTCATCTACGTCGAGAACTTCGTCGAAACGGTTGATTTAGACTACCACTATTAAAAATATAAAAGACAAAAATTTTGCATAACATTTCTATTTTATCACTGACAGAAAAATGTTACAACTGTGAAAGTATATTGCACCCAAAGATTTTTATTTGGACGTTAAAAAATATTTCAGAAATTTTAATTTAAATCCTTTCTAATCAGAGAACAAATAAAGATAACGTCTGATATGTAGTATCATACTCGGACACATTTTTTGCTGATAATATATAAAACCCAGTGCAAGTTTGTTTTGTCAATTTTTTATTAAATTGGAAGTAGAGTTCACAAACCTGATACAAAGAAGCTTAGAGGATTGTGTTGCTCGCTATTTACTAGAAACCACCTGATTTTTTTCTCGTTACAAATGGTTACTCTGTTTATTTTTGACAGCTAGTCAGGTAGATTTTGTTAGTTTCCTCGTCTTATCAATTTAATTTTAGGATGCCTAATTGGAATAACCTCTCTTTTCCTTATGGGATTTTCAATTTTTATTGTCCTACGTGTTGCTAAAAAGATATCAAGTTGTGTCAATTATAATTTTTATAACAATTTTTTATATCACATCACCACATACGAATTATAAAAAACTTTCAGTTCTTAACGACTATGAAATTATAGATTTGTACTTTTTCCCCTTTTACGTAATACTTTAGTAGTTTCTAACAGGTGTCAAATGAAAAATTAAATTAAATGACGAAGCACAATTGAGTTGGATATTGTGACGAAGAAAGCAAAAAGACAAGTTATTTATCACTGCTGTTATTATAGCGATTAAAAATCCTGAAATCAAAAGTCAACAAGTTAACGTGAAAAATGACACAATTAAGTGGAAATTTATCGCCAACTGTAATAAACTCGACGTCTAAATGTAGGCTAACAACTTTTTTTTTCTATTGTAAACATTGCACACTATTTGTTTGACAAGTCTAACTGAGATCTAAATATATTTTGTACGAATATTTAACCTATTAAAACAATGTCTGTGTCACTAATGTAAGAATAATTTGAGGGCCGCAGAATAACTGGACAGAACTTTTGTATGGGAGACATTTTGAGCATATTAGGAAATTAATAGTTTATAACTTTTATATTACAAACATTCAGTTATATGAATTTGCTAGGGATGTACTCGGGCTCAGGCTTTCGGGCCGGCCCGGCGCGGGCTCGGCCCGATTTCGGGCTCGAATTCGGGCCGGGCCGTTGACTACTTTATTCGGGCCGGGCCCGGGCTGGGCCTACCTTTTTTCGGGCCGGGCCAGGCTAAACGATTCGGGCCGACCCGAATTTTTCGGGCCGAAAAACGCATGAGTAGATACTCCACTGTTCTTTCACTTCTATCTCACATTGAGTAAGTAAACGTTCTTAATTATATTTTCACGTAGTGTCTTCATGAACCCATTAATAACACAGGACAACAAAATTTTAGTTTTTGTTTGCTACAAGAACTGTAACAGCTGAAGCTTACAGTATTTTTAGCGCTGATTTCAAATATGTTAGTGGGGTTTTCTATCGAGCATAGGTTTTTTGTAATTTCAATTTAAAGAATACCTTTGTTATACACACATGTAATATTGGTACATTCCTAAAATCTGCCTCGTTTGGATTTTCTGGCGTGCTCTGCTGCAGGTAGATCGGTCTTAAGATTCCAGCAAAAGTCACTTAGCATTCTGGGGTTCCACTTTCCTTGGTAACGTGTTTCCATGGTGAATATTTCCTGACGGAAGCGTTCACCATGTTCGTCGCTCATAGCTCCAAAATTTTTTGGAAAAAAGTCCAGATGTGAATCTAAGAAATGGATCTTTAGTGACATGTTACAGCCAAGTGTTTTATAGTTTTCCAGAAGCTCGGTTATCAGTTCTTTGTAGTTATCTGCCTTGTATTTTCCAAGGAAATTATTAACAACATTTTTAAAAGATTTACAAGAAGCAAGTTCACAGTCATTCAAACTGCCTTCGAATCCTATATCATTCATTAGTTTTCTTATATCCGGACCAACAAATATACCTTCTTTTATTTTCGCATCACCTAAATTGGGGAACTTCTTTTTTAGCAACTAAAATCCACTTCCCTCCGGATCCATTGCTTTAACAAAATTTTTCATAAGACCTAGCTTAATGTGTAGGGGGGAAGGTAAACTTTTTCAGGTTTTACTAGTGCTGGACTCACAACGTTCTTCTCTCTCCAAAAGTCAATGTTTCTCTTTTTGGCCACTGTTGCTTAAGATAACGATTCTCTACTGTTCCACTCGCACAAAAAGCAACAAAATTTTGTATAACCAAGTTGAAAACCAAGTAACAGTGCTATAACTTTAAGATCTCCACAAACATGCCATGAATGTTTCTCGTACTGAACCATATCCAACACAAGTTTTATACTTTCATGTCTCCTTCATGTTAGCTGCATGAATCAAAGGGATCGACGGGTATTTATTCCCAACATGAAGAAGAACCGCTTTCAAACTACGTTTTGAAGAGTCTATAAAAAGATGTCCGGTCAAAAAGCTTCCAGTAAAGTTTCCACATCATTGCAGTAAACGTACAGTGTGAGAAAAAACATTCGAAGTCACACTGTCTGTCACGGAAACCACTTATTCTTGTGTTGCGTTGTAAAAGATTTCATCCTTCCAGTCGTGATGCTAGTATTTCAGCTCGATTCTTGGATAAATGTAGATCACGAACGAGATAATTTAGTTCAGACTGATTTATTAAGTGCGGTTTAGTATTTGTATTTTCTAAAAAGTCTGGGCCCTCCTTTCTTCATTTTTGATGCTACCGGAATTGGAAGCTGTGGACTGTGAAGCACTGGTCTTAAAGCAGAAGGAATATTAGGATATTTAACAGCGTGTCTAGTTTTAGCTGTTATCCCTGGTATTTTCGTTAAACAAAAATAACAAGTCTGTGGGTGATTCTTAGGTTCTCTCCAAACCATCAGAACTACAAATGTCATGTGACGAAATCCATTCAACCAACCAGTTCACATCGTTACACACGAATTACAACAACTATGAGGGGCACAAGACTTATCCTGATCACCCAATGTACATCCAAAATATAATTAATCCAATTTTTTTTATCAATGGAGTTATATTTCTCTTCTGAGACTTTGGTGTTACCTCACCACAAATATAGTAGAAACAGTCTGGGTGGTTAATGCAACTACGTGGCATTTTTATTGAAAATTTCACTGTAATACACGCACAAACACCTAACACAGATCATTTAAACAGTATAATACGGAAAATTAGATCACAAACTAATAGGAAAAGAATCGGTACCCGACGAATGAGCTGCAATACCCGAGAGCTCACATTAGACTAACTGGAGATATTTGTTAGTTGCGTTTGTTTGATTTATTTCAATATAGACTAAATCATCTAAGTCGTAAAAACTGGACAAAACTAAATACGCATAAAGTACGCGCACTTCAGTGTGATTAATCACGCTGGACATAATTGCTAGTTATGTAATTTGGATACATCATAGTAGTGTGTCATTTGTAAATGATTTGGCTAATGTGTTTAAATAATAAAATTATATTATTATTTATCCTGGACATTAAAAACAAAAATAAAATGTTTAGTTTGAATAGCAAAATACATATTGAAAAAAAATCAACTTATTATTAAACAAGCATAGTTAGTGCCCATGTTACGTTTGCGGGAAAATGTATAATAATGCCATTATCGAACTCATGCCATAAAAAAAGGATAAAGTGAATAAAATTTTATTGGTATATAAAAGGATCTATGTACTGATTTATACCTTTTGGTAATCATTTTTTAAAAAATTTTTCAACCTTAAACAATTACTTCATTTTACTTGTATTCCATCCGAAAATATGTATTTCTAAAGAATAAGGTATCCTCTACATACCACAATTTGAAAATCCAACTTTTTTTAAGCAAACATTCGGTATATTATTTGACTTTCAGGTTCCTTAAGTTCTTATAACATTAGGTACCAATTTTCAATCGCTTGAGACATTAACCGATGAAGTTTGGTACCGTTTATACTATGACCTATAAACAATTTATTTAATTTCTAACATTCAGTAATTCACCAAAAGTGTTAAATCTTGACCTTTGGCACGATTTGTCAGTCGGTCAAATAAAAATTTAAAAGAACAGAACAAAGACAGTCAAATTATTGCTCAAAGTTCAATTCCAAAAGCTTCAGTTTCTCAAAGTAAAAAAAGGCTATAAAAATCCGTCTATAACAATTTCATAAACATTGAAAATTGCTAAACATTTTGTACTTTTGTTACATATTTCTAGTATTTTTCAAAGAATCAAAAATCAAATGATATACTACGGTATGTTCCACAAGTATCTTGATTGTACCTCAAAATCATTATACTCTTAAATCAAACCAAAGAATGATAGTTACCTGTTGAACACAACCGAAAAAATATTTTATTCAGTGAATGAAAGTCGGGCTGGGCCGTCAGTTTTCATTTCGGATCGGGTCTCGGGCCGGGCCGGTCGCTTTTCTGCGTCGGGCCGGGCCGGGCTTATGAAAAGCCCGGCCCGAGTCCATCCCTAGAATTTGCAATCATTTGCACCGTATTCATAGTACCTGCTAGCAACAAATCACATAAGATTATACAGGGTGATTAATTAAGAATGGCAATCTCTAAAGTAGAGAGATACAACTCACCAAAATATTACGATGTAGCCTCAGGTAGGGAATGGTATCTAGCAGGATACACTACTGCAATATACAAGTCAATACAAAGCATGTATTTACAATATTGACAATTAATATGCGACACTATGACTAATTATTTACAAGATTTACTTGTGTACGTGTTAATAAACACAAACAGGAACAAATACCTTTATATAAAGCACCCACAAACACATATGCGAATAGAAAATGCTTAAATTAATTAATGACAAGTACAGTTCAATATTTACAGTATTAACATAAGTGCGTGTTAATGAGCACAAACAAGAACAAACGTTCATATATTCCTATATATAAGCAAACACAAACATACATACTGCTTAAGGCAGTAAATCAGAATGTAGCATGAATATTTACAGGACTAACACGAGTGCGTGTTAATCAGCACAAACAATAACAAATGTTCAAATATTCATTATATAGAATACTCAAATTTAGACCAGGGTAGAAAAATTAATAAACGACATCAAATAATTTTAATCACCGTGTATAAGAAAGCTTTGGGAAAATAGTATGCTTAATTAAAGGCCTGCTGTGTAGATTTAAATCATTCAATTAGAATGTAGGGTTTGTATAGAATTTCATTAGATAATACGCGTTATTAAAACCGTGGAGCATAAAATTTAATCTTTCCAAGTACTAAAACTATCGAGAAATTATAAAGACATGGGAAAGGCACGCAAAAGACTTCGGCGTATTAGAACTCAGGAACACCTGCAAAGAATAACGATGTATATGATAGTTCATAAGCTTTAAGCTATATGAGTGCAAGTAAGAAAACGAGTTTGTGGTATAAAGACAAGCGAGATGGAATGCATTAGCAGTTAAACGAAGGGAAATGTGAAACGAGAGCACAGGTTGTAGATAGAACGAACAGACTAGATTGGCAATTAAGGTTGAAATAAGATGCAAACATGAGAGGGGAAGCATATCAGTTGGTGTGTAAAATTAATTAGTTGTTCTCGGACGTGTTGCGAGGCGTGTGGAAAATTCTTAGATTTCAACTTGAACGTGTGCAAATTTTTAGTAGAATCGCTGTGCCGAGTCGTCGGAAGGGAAAAGAGAATGCGAATTTCTAAAAATTGGCCGTTTCGGGACAAATTCGACTTGCAAGCGGGCACTTATATAAGTCCGGGCTAATAGCAGTTTCGCTCTCTTATATTTTTGATTTTATTCGATACTTTAAACAGTTTTGCTCTTTAGTTTTTGATTATTCGATACCTTAAGTAGAATACGTGGTGATTACGTGCTACAATAAAAGTTATTAGTACACTTGAGAAGATAAATAAAGGTAACAAAGTCTAGTTATATTTGCGGGTATTACTGTACCAATTATCCAAATTAATAACGATAAATAAATAAATAGAAGTAGGCAGTTTTTGGTATAGCGTGAAAGAATTATGAATTTCAGTGCTATGTATCGGGAGTGTTAGTAATCAAATGTTATTCGTAAATGTGATTGGATCCACACAACAAGATTTAGATATATATAGATAAGTTCCTGAGAAACCCTGAAACCTTTTTAGACGAATGGTGGTGTAGAAAAATTTTAAAGGCGGTCAAAAATCTGAAGCCGTAAACATAAACCAGCTAGAATGGTGGAATTAGCAAGGACGATGTACATTGGAGCCACGAGTGCAGTAACCTTCAGGTAACTTAGGCATTGTTGTTCGATCTTAGATGTTTTGGTGTGTGTTGAATATCTTTATAATTTGTTTGATAAAAAATGGACAGTAGTAAATTTGTATAAACAACAAAATTTTAATTTTAAGGTAAAATTTTCTTGTATAAGTAGAAAGGAGTATTTATCAGGTTTATGTTTTTGATTATGATGAAAATGTGGGTCTGTCTTTGAGCTCAATTAGACTAACCTGTTAAATTAACGTAAAGGGGTGGGAGATGCTCCCTTTTATTCAGACTCAGGTCTGCAAATATTGTTAACCTAATTAGTATGCATTCTACAAGGACTCTAATTCCGGATGCAAATTAAAACGATGACAAATTTGAACTTGAAATTTTATAATGCTGAAATTTATGCAGAAATTTAATTTTGAAATTTTAATGTATTGTAAATAGAGTTAACGTTGATGTTTGTGGTAGGAATGTGTTTTTTTTTATGAATGAGGATGAAAGTTTTATCTAGGTGAGCTGCCGAGGCGGAAGGATTCAAGAGGCGATATTCAGGTAAGAAATCGAATATCAGAGGAGATTTCACCGTAGTAACGAGAATCACAGCAAATCTTGGCGTCCAATTCGTGAGGCTCGATTCTTATAGGGAATCACAGCAAATCTTGACGCCCAATCTGTGGGGCTCGAATGTTTTTTAGAAAGGACCAGTTCCTGTTGACGAGAGGATCACAGCAATATATATATATATATATATATATATATATATATTGTCGTGTTATGCGCTTTTAGGTCACAGGAACTGGTACTTTCTAAATAACATTCGAGCCCCACAGATTGGTCATCATAGATTGCCGTGTTAGCCCTATAAAGACCTCGCCAGAGTAAAAAAACATTTGAGCCCTAATATTGGACCGTCATAAATTGCCATGGAACTCTATAATTTAAGACCGGACCTCACCAGTTTTCAAAAAGAAATTTATTTTCAAACATATAAAAATTTAACAAAACTTTCACTTTCTTACCCATATTCTGCTTCATCGAATTATTTTCTTCAGCAGCTTCCCTGGTTAGCTCAGCTGTGCTTCTTTTCGTATACCTACATTTACTCTCATTCTCTTTACCGTTCACACACCATACAATAAAATCACAAAATAATACAACAATCATACAATACTTATTAACCACTATTTACAAATAATAATTCAAAGTTATTTACAGTTCGGTGCTCAAGTTGCACCTCAATACATGCTATCTTTGTAAAGTTCAAGGTTTTAAAATGAAAATTTCTAACACATTTAATGCAACAGGAGTAAATGAGCCCCAAATAATACCTGACCTTGGTTTCTTACTACACGCTGGGGTATGGTGAACTCATGATAACCCAGTTTATCAATGTATGCTTTCCACTTGGCATACTATTACTACAAACTTCAAAAAAAAAAAACCCATGTACTCTTAACAATTAAATTTAAATTCATCAAGTAATTCAATAAGCTTTACGTACACCTTTTGTTTTATATTCAAAATACCATATTAATAGTCAGTTATACGTATCCTTTTCAATACGTAATAACGAAAAATACCATCAAAGTTCACTCTCACACATCACAAAATTTTCAACAGTTTATAAAAAAAACAGCAAATTCTAATGCGTCACCTGGAAAAACTTGAAGATTCCATCTCCGTTGACTATGTATTATATTCCTGAATCCCTCAACCTAGTGGTTCTGCGTGCGTCTCCACTAGATGTTAAAAATGACCACCATCTAAGCTGCGCTTCATGCTACCCATCCAATATCAATTTCAATATCCAAACTCATGTATATTACACTTGTTATTTATCGCTTTATTAATTTACGACCTTGTTAAAGTATTCTTTGGACCTTAGTTACATTTAAATACCCTCGACACAATTCGCGTTTCTATCGATAAGTCCACAACAATCTAATATTGTACTATTGAATTTACAAATTTTTATTATACTTACAAGCCTTGTCAGTAGATTTTTGTACGTCGTAAGCGATGCAAAATAAAAGAGAGAGCTATTAATTCCCTAGCTTATTTATATCGTAAGCCAGACCCCTCTCTGGCCACACGCTACTCGAAATACCTAATTGCAAACTAACATTTCGCAAATTTTGGTGTAACCGTTTTAGACTTCTAGAAATATTGCTCGTCAAACCGCTACAAACAACAAAACTATCACATGTTCCTCTGTTCTAAAAGTACCTATTTCTACCAATCATACGTTTCAGTGCCGTCTTATAACCCGCCTGTAATGTCTCTATTCCTGTCTTATACATATTGGATGTCGCGTTCTAATCTTGCTTGAGTTGTAGAAAATCGATATAGCTGCCCGCGTCTTATGTCTACCCCACGCGGATTGAATAAATGCCTACTAAATGCATGCTTCTATGCCCGTCTCATTCTGTAACATATTATTAATTGTGCATCCTTTCTGCTCGTTAAGAAGCTCTTGTTAGTGTTTATTACGAAACCCACCGACGGTTACACAATATTTCCTTGAAGCTTGCTTTGTTATCTACAGAAATAAGCAGAAGGTGACCTTTCCAACGTGCAGCTGTGCCTAATTAATGATCGTTTAAAATAACATTTTTAGGAGTTTACGTTTTCCAGGTATTTTTATATAACGGACGTCTGTGTGTTTGTTACGAAAGATTTTCGCTTTGAGATTATTGATTTTTCATGCTTTTATGCGTTTTCTGACGTTATATCCCCTTAAATTAAAATAAATTAAATTAATTAATAATTTCTATTAGCTTATACAATTGATTTCTTTATGAATCTATTACCTCCTAATCCCTAATTATAAAATTACGTCAATACTTATAAATTTAAATTAAATAAATGAAATTAATTTTGCGCGTATATAAATGGTTACTTTCTTTATACAGGGTGTTAGGAAATTGCTTTGTTGACCCCAAATTTAACCCTTTAAATCCACTACATATATATATATATATATATATATATATATATATATATACAGAGTGGTAGAAAAGTCCCGGAACGGTCAAATATTTTGGGAAATACTCATCGCATCAAAAAAAAAAAAATACGTGTTCAATATTTTTTATAAGCTATCCAATGACACCAAAATTGAACCCCCCCCCACCCCTTGGGGGTAGGGGTGGGGCAACTTTAAAAGTTTAAGTGGAAACCTTCCCATTTGTTATTGCAGATTCGGATTCCGCAGGAAAAATTACCCCAAATTGACCTACAATATAAGCCATTTTGGATGATAGAAGGCGTTGTAATTGACAAAACCAAAATAGGGTACAAAAACATTTGAAATCGAAAAATGTCAGAATTACATTCATTTTTAGTATTCATTTCGTTACTAGCTTTTGATATTATTTCGTGTTGTCTCTGTCTGAAAGAGAAAGAATAATTGTCCTGATGATGCGGGGGTATGGAGATAAAGAAAGATCATTGCAGCAAGTCGCAGATTTATTCAATGAAGTCAATGCGGTACGTCAACCGATTTCTAAATCTACTGTGAGTCGAACAATGAATCATTTTGAGCGAACTGGTTCGGTGAAGGATGAACCAAGATCTGGAAGACCTAAAAGCACGAAGAGAGGTGGTCAATTTGAACACCTTCGGCGGTAATTTCGTTATGTATGAAATAAATAAATAATTATTTTGCTTCTTTTATTTTCTGATCCATCAATTCTTCTAGAAATAATTAATTTTTGTCGATTGCAGCGCCATCTGCAAAAAACCTAAAAAAATTATGACTAACATTTTGTGGCGAATCCGAATCTGCAATAACAAATGGGAGTTTCCACTTAAACTTTTAAAGTTGCCCCACCACTACCCCCAGGGGGTGGGGGTGGGGGTTCAATTTTGGTGTCATTGGATAGCTTTTAAAAAAATATTGAACACGTATTTTTTCTTTTTTTGATGCGATGAGTATTTCCCAAAATATTTGACCGTTCCGGGACTTTTCTACCACTCTGTATATATTGCTGTGTTTCTCGCTCTATTTTTGAATTGCCCACGTTCTGTGCCAAGAATTGCTGTGATTCTCTTGTCCGTTGAATCTCTTCTGATAATCGCCTCTTGACTCTTTCCTACCGCCTCGGCTGCTCACCTAGTTAAAACTTTCATCCTCATTCATAAAAAAAACAAACACATCCCTGCCACAAACATCAACGTTAATTCTATTTACATTAATATTCACAACACATTAAAATTTCAAAATTAAATTTCAGCATAAATGTCAGCATCATAAAATTTCAAGTTCAAATTTGTCATCATTTTAATTTGCATCCAGAATTAGAGTCCTTGTAGGATGCATACTAATTAAGTTAACAATATTTGCAGACCTGAGTCTGAATAAAAGGGAGCATCTCCCCCCCCCCCTTTACGTTAATTTAACAGGTTAGTCTAATTGAGCTCAAAGACAGACCCAAATTTTCATCATAATCAAAAATATAAACCTGATAAATACTCCTTTCTACTTATACAAGAAAATTTTACCTTAAAATTCCAAATTTGTTGTTTATACAAATTTACTACTGTTCCTCTTTATCGAACAAATTATGAAGATATTCAACACACACCAAAACATCTAAGATCGAACAACAATTCATAAGTTACCTGAAGGTTAATGCACTCGTGGCTCCAATGTACATCGTCCTTGCTGATCCCACCATTCCAGCTGGTTTATGTTTACGTCTTCGGATTTCTGGCCGCCTTTAACATTTTTCTACACCACCATTCGTCTAAAAGGTTTCAGGGCTTCTCAGGAACTCATCTAGGTATATCGAAATCTTGTTTTGTGGATCCAATCACGTTATACGAATAACATTTGATCACTAACACTCCCGAAAAATAGCAATGAAATTCATAATTCTTTCATGCTATACCAAAACTGCATACTTCTATTTATTTATTTATCGTTATTAATTTGGATAATTGGTACAGTAATTCCCGCAAATATAACTAGACTTTATTACCTTTCTTTATCTTCTCTAAGTGCACTAATGCATAATAACTTTTATCGTAGCACGTAATCACCATGTATTCTGCTTGAAGTATCGAATAAAATCAAAAATACAAGAGAACTAAACTCCTATCAGCACAGGTTTATATAATGGCTCGCTTGCAAGTCGAATTTGTCCCGCGACGGACGATTTTCAGAAATTCGCATTCTATTTTCCCTTCCGATGTCTCGGCACAATGATTCTACTGAAATTTGCACTCGTCTCGCAACACGTCCGAGAACAACTAATTAATTTTACATAGAAATTGTTATGTTTCCACCTCTCCTGTTTGCATCTTATTTCAACCTTAACCGCCAATCTAGTCTGTTCATTCTATCTACAACCTGTGCTCTTGTTTTACATATTTCCCCTCATTTAACTACCAATGCATTCCCTCTCGCTTGTCTTTATACCACAAACTCGCTTTCTTACTTGCACTCATATAGCTTGAAGCTTATTGACTATCATATACATCGTTATCTTTGCAGGTGTTCTTCGCTCTAATACGCTGAAGGTTTCTACGTGACTTCCCCACGTCTTTTATAATTTCTCGATAGTTTTAGTACTTGGAAAGATTAAATTAATTACAAATTGAACATTTTAACTCTGCTTCTTTTTATAGAAAGCGTCCAGTGAATAATCTAAACCCCTTATTTTTAACGAAACGAATAAATTTTTATGCTCCACGGTTTTAATAATGCGTATTATCTAATGAAATTCTACATTACTTCCTTCTACACTTTGATTATGATTATATACAAACCCTACATTCTAATTAAATGATTTAAATCTACACAGTAGGCCTTTAATTAAGCGTACTGCTCTGATATACACGGTGTTTAACATTATCTAAACAATATAAACCTTATGTTTAGAAGTAAATGACGAATTTATCCAATATGCCTTTAAATGAAGCGTATTATTACCCAAAGCTTCCTTATACACGGTGATTAAAATTATTTGATGTCGTTTATTAATTTTCTACCCTGGTCTAAATTAGAGTAATATATATATATATATATATATATATATATATTGTCGTGAAAATTATAGGTTAAGAAGGATAGATGGGTCTAGATAATAAAGTTTTAACAACTGTGTATATAGGAAATAGGAACAATTTATTTACGCGCCAAATTAATCAGTTTAGATAGTGAAAACGGACGGATAATAAGATATTTTTGTAGTTCTAAATTGGAATGTAAAATTGCATAACGTGTAGAAGCTTTAGAGTACACGAAAACCCAAGGATACGCATAATTAGTTTTAATATTTTAAATCAAGCGCATCAGATAAGAAACGGAGCTTTTTGGTATCGAAAATAGATAATTTAAACGCATATTTCATTTAACTAAACTAAACGTTTGTTATACAAATCCTAAGAAATTCTAAAACTCGGAATTATAATTCCAAACCGACAGTTTGCTTCAGAGAAACACCTGATAGCTAAAATGTCAAGTTCAAAGAACTGAAATATACGTTGGCACAAAATTCTATAGAATTGTTTGTACCGGTCGAGGCGACAAGCTGCTAAAATAACAAATGCTTTGAAGACAAAGTGAAATGAAATATACATAATGTAAAACAGACAGAGAACACGTATAATAAAACGTTGGTTAATATACTCGTCGAAAGTACGCAGTAGATTTGGAGGCCAACCACAATATCGATTTTCTGTAGCTTGAGTGGGATTCTAAAAGAGACAGTAAATATGTGTGAAACAAAGAAAGGTAGCTAGGGGTTGGACGTTAAAAACGGGGGAAAGCAATATAATTAGTCGAAGGCTAGAAGTTTTGAGAAGCTCGCGTCGGTTAGATGTTGTTGAGCGAATTTCAATGCATGAGCACGGTAAACTTGGAATTTTCAGACGTAGAAGTTCGTTACGTTCAAAATTTGGAGAATCGGTTTTGAAAAATAAACATTTCGATGAAAATAGGGTCCGTGAGGGGGTACAGAAGCATATAAATACACTGGGAGGGTATTAAAGCTTTCTTATATCCCTTATCTTTTACTTACTTGCTATTACGTGCTCTTGCGTTGTACTGATTCTCGCTTATGCGTGGACTTATTATACAACATCCTATTTAAAAGTATGTAAAACGCTGTTAGTTAACGTACCGATAATGTATTAAAAGTGTGATTTGCACAAGTGGGTGCTGGCGTATAGAAGGTACTGTTACTACACGGTACGATCTAATGATAGGATGGTACTTGGGTAAGCGAGTTGAGAAGTTTGAAACCAGTATGCGTGAAGTGTAGTGCTTATGGAAGGTTAAGCTTGGTTGAGACAATTATCTGGGTAGAAATACTAAAGGTGGTTGCAGAGATTTGGATAGCGAATGGAAATGAGTTGGCTCCAGGTATAACAACGAGGTGTATGGACACAACGACGGGAGTTTCGGAACACATCTTCAGAGGTAACGATGGAAGAAGCTTACTCCAGGTAAAGAAAATTAATTGCTTGCTTTTGCTTGAACATTTCAAGAGAAAAGCTTATTTTCAAACTGGCTTCTTAAAATTTTGAACGTAACCAATTCTAAATTCCGAAAAATTTCTCCCGTCCGTCGTTGTGTTCTCTAGAATTTAGTCTTCTACCTTGCTATATACGCTCTTTTCAAAAACTGTAGGTTATCAACCAATAATATAATTTCCTGTCGTCCCAATGTTCCACCTATCCGCTATACATCTCTGTTCTATGCATGTTTGTTGTCTTCTTTTCAACCCCACTTAGGCTACAGAAAATCGATATTGTAGACGTCCTTCGCCTAGTCCACGTGTATAACTTACGTGACTTCTATCCAAAGCTTACTCTATCTGCTTCTCTATCTATCTCACATTATCGATTGTTTATTCAAGTCACTCCTTAAGGTATTGTTATTTACCAGTTTATACAAATCGACCGTTGAACACATTTTCTATGGAATTCTATATTAGCGCCGGGCGCCGGTACTACATCAAGAATAAAAATCGAAAAGTATTCATCATCATTAAGTCTTCAGTCCTAGAAGTGGTTGGACGCGTACCCTCATTGTTTCTTAGTCTGAACCAACCTACACATTTCCCTGAAAGTTGCAGTCCGCATCTATCACTATTTGTGTGCGAAAGTCCGATCTCGATCTACCTCTACCTCCCTTTTCCTATCTCTGCTTGTAATATATCCCGTACTATTCCCCAGAAATGCTTTAGAACGTATCCTGTACCTCTATTTTTTTTTCGTTTTCCACGGATATCTTCCTTCCTCTACTATTTCTATAATCTATTCGTTATTAACATTGTCTGTCCATGCTACCATCCACATACATCTAAAGCACAACATTCCAGAAGGCTTCTATCTCTTTCTGTCTGCTATTCCTACTGCCCCTATTTCATAGACGAACTATACTGTGCTCCACACTATGCTTTGAACGGATTTCTTCTTGTATCTATGTTCGTTGTTTTTGAACATAGCTGCTGTTCTTTCTTGTTTGATGCAGTTCGGTCACCTTCTATTGTTTTACAGTTATATACCCTACTTCCATGATATTCAGTTGTATGTGAAAGGAGGTAAGCAGCCTTTGGTTGCTAAGTTACCCCAGCACTTGAACCTTTGTCGCATTAATAGTTTTTTCAATTTATCCTTTCGCGCAATCAACATTAGATGAAAATATTTCACAACCAACACCTGTAGTTGTTAATGATAATCATAATATTTAAGAGCTTATTTTTTCGTCATTGGGTTTTACGTCTTGAAACTGGTTGGACTTGTACCTCAGCTTATTTATGTTCTGAGCTAGCCTACACAGTTCCCTGCAATTCTCCCAACAGCCTATATACAACTCGATTCTCTTCTATTGTTTTCTAATTATATTTCCTATTTCACCGAGATTCAGTGGTATGTGAAGTGAGAGCGTCGCCGTGGATCAATGTAGTAAGCGTAGGACTACGGATCCCAAGGTCCTGGGTTCAAATCCCGACACGGTCGACTGCTTGAAAAATGACAGGGGAGCATTTTTCACAAAAATTACGTCCTCGTTCGGATGAGAGGTTAAATGGAGGTCCCGTGTGTGAGTGTTGTCACGCACGTTAAAGATCCCTACCTTGCCTTGAACGGTAGGGGTTCGGCAAAATTCTAAATTTCCAGGCAACAAAAAAACTCGCCTCCTGGCCAATGTAGTACCTTCTGGTGGAGCATTGGAAATATAAATGCACGGTATGTGAAGTGGGTTAAGCAACCTGTGACTGCCAAGGATCCCCCAACACTTAGACATTAGCCGTATTAATAGTTTTCCAGTAAATTCTTTCGCACAATTAACATTAGTTGAGAGTATTGCAAAACCAATATCTGTAGTTGTTTATAATAATCACCATGTTTAAGTACAGTAATTATTGTTGTCATTGGTTTTTTCATCTTGCGACTGGCTGGAAGTGTACCTCCCTTGATTTCTATTCTGAGCAAGCCTACACATTTCCCTGAAATTGTCACAGCCTACATTTTTCACTGTATGCAGTAGTCTAACCTACTAACCTCTACTTCCCTTTTTTCCTATTGCTGCTTCTAATATACTCCGCACTACTCCCTCATGTCTTAGTATGTGGCCTATCATCCTATCTGTCCTATTTTTTACTGTTTTCCACATGTTTCTTTCTTCCCCTATCATTTCTAGTACCTCTTTGTTCTTAACTTTGTCTGTCCACGATATCTTCATCATACGTCTCTAGCACCACAATTCAAAGGCTTCTACCTTTTTCTTATCTGCTTCTCGTGCTGTCCAAGCTTTACAGCCATACAGTGCTGTGCTCCACACATATGTTTTAAGCAATCTTTTCCTTGTTTCTATGTTTGTGCTCTTTGAGTACAGTAGTTGCTTTTTCTTGTTAAATGTAGCACGGCCTTGTGCTAATCTTTGTTTTATATCTTTTGTGCTTTTCCCATCTTGCGTTACTTGACTTCCTAGGTAACAGAAATCATTAACCTCTTGTAGGTTCTTGTTACTATTTGTATTCTTGTTTTTGATTTATTTTCCCCTCTTTTGCATACTAGAACTAAGGTTATATTTTTGTTAATTTTCATAGCATATCTCTCCGTCAGAACTGTTTCCATTTCATAAAGAGCAGCTTCTAACTCTTCTTTGCTAGATGCTAATACCGCTATATCATCTGCAAATCTAAGCATATCAATCTTTTGTCCCTGCATATTAATTTCAAATGTTTTCTATGTACAAGTTAAAAATTAATGGGGATAATGCACATACCTGTCTCACCCCTTTCCTAATATTTACTTCTCTACTTTCTTGCTCTAATTCTATTACCGCTGTGTGCTCTTTGTATAAGCAATGTACTATCCATCTATACCTAAAACTCATTCCAATCTTTTTGAGTATGTCGAACATTTTTTTCCATTGCACATTGTCGAATGCTTTTTCCAAATCTACAAACCCTATATATACCCTTTCCTTCTTCTCTATTGTTTTCTCCATTATCGCCCTCAGAGCTAAAATAGCCTCTCGTGTTCCCCTGTTTCGCCTAAACCCAAATTGATCTTCTCCCAGTATTTCTTCAGCTCGTTTTTCCATTCGTTTTTGTACAATTCTAGTTAATATTTTGAAACGTGTGCGGTCAAACTTATTGTTCGAAAATTTTCACATCTACCCGTGCCTCTTTTTTTTGGTATAGTTACTATGATGTTACGTTTGAAATCTTTGGGTATCTCGCCTGTTTCATACATATAGCTTACAAGTTGGAAGAGACGTTCTGTTACTGCTTGTCTAACGACTTTTAGAGTTTCTGTTTGCACCTTATCTGTACCCGGCGCCTTACCATTTTTCAGACTCTTTAATGCTAATTCAAACTCATCTCTAAGTATAGGATATCACAGGTCATCGTTTTCAATGTCTGATTCCTGTTCTACGCTGTGTATTTGGGGGATAATGTGGTGGTTTCTCGTTGCCTTCCACATCGCAGTAGTGTGTCTTAGAATGTCATACAGACCTTTATGGCCTCTGCCACTCTAAGTACCGAAAAAGCTACTGCCCTCATTCGGGGACCTGTCTTAGTCTGGTTCCGCACTAAAGACCCCACTAATTTAGTTAAATCTATAGTTTGGCTCTTTAGCTCATTGAAACGCGCAAGCCATTCTACCTGTTCTAGTTTTTTAGAATGTCGTCAAGGTGCAGGTCCGTTCAGAATGGCAAAAATATTACTAAATAAAATACTATTAAAGCAATAGTCCTAACTACACTAAAAGGAGGATCTGGGTCACAGTAGCTTAAGATCAAAATTTGGGAAAATGGCGCTGAATGAAGTACAAGAAAAAAGTATTATTAAGAAAATGAACCTACGCTTACTGTAGAGGTTCGCTCTCATTGATCCGGTAGAATGACAAAATAACAAAAACCTCAAATACCAGGAGTGAAACTCTATTTTTGAAAATTCAGAAATACCTGAAAAGTTTCCGTCCAATTCAAAAATACACTATTTAAAATCAGGAGTCTGTACGATACTAATAACAAAATGCACTATGACGCAATGATTAGCTTTCTAAATGAAATAATTACTTGTAAGCCATGGTCCAAAGTTTTTTACAAGTCATGACTCGTATTTATACAACCTTCGTAACGCAGGCTCAAATTTTTAACGAATACGAATACAGATAATAAGCTTTATATATAAAAATCTTAACAAAATCTTTTAATCGACGTGCCGAAGATATGGCCTGTGAGCTCAGCAAAAGAATTATGGCGTAGACGGTTGGTCTGATGACTGACTTTCTTTATTATATTTATTAAATAGGAAAATATCCACATGAAATGAAAAACCATATGAAAATATGCCTAATTTCATACGCAGTTAAATGGCATTTTAATCTTGGATACAGAACTAGACTAAGGGCAGGTGATCATATTGATATAGATCGATTCCGACTTTAAGAAAATAACGCATCACATAATATTATAGGATATTTGGAAAAAGAAAACGCAAACTTACAGTTTATTTAGATTATATTTATCTAGGGATTAATATAAAAAGTGTCTAGACATTATGACTGGAATAATCGGAATAGTGCGTTTTACCTTTTCTAAACTTTAGAACAAAATGAGCGCAATTCACTATTTAAAATTATTTTGTTAGAAGGCAAAATCAAAATACAAAAAGAATGAATCGATATGGACTTCGATCTCAATCCCATTTTTATGAGACGAGCCTAATCAAAGAATTGAACGTTCATAACGGTCTTTCAAGGAAAAAGATTTTGTAGCAGAAGTACATATTGAAGTGTTACACCATAGGTCGTTAATGCGTGAATATTTTACCTTTATTTATTTACTAATTAAATAATTCTCGAAGGACCAATTAAAAGTTTATTATTATAATGGTTGATTAAAACATTACATTTTTTAGATAACTTGAAGCTTAATTACATGTAGAAAAACACAACTTGAAGACGTACCTTCAAGTTCAAAGTATAAACATGAACTAACTTTACACACACTTTCTTAAGAAACCTTAGTCCTGTTCATAAAACCCATTACCTGTCCTATAGATTCCACAAACCCCTTTGTTAGAAAACATTAAAGTATTACTCATACATTCCTGGTTTACCTGAGACTGAAGGCAATAGATTAAAACATGTGATAGGACCCTTTGCAAGTTGAAGGAAGATTGAAAAACTTTCACTGTGTTAGTCATACATTCGGTCTGCTAAATAATATGAACCCTAATTTTAAACTGAAATATTATTTAATGGTTCGATTTCTCGAACATACTGCCCCCCGTTGAAGGCTTGTCTTCAACAAACAATTAATTCCTTAATTCAAAAAAAATTTTCTTTGTTGTTTTTTCTTTTATAACTGAAACCTACTAACTAACTAGAGAAACGCAAAGTTGTGTATTAAACATAGTATCTAAATAACTACTCTACAGAAACATTTTATTTAAACATTACCTATGGAGTTAAATTTCTTCATTAGGAAGACGGCATAATTTTGTAATATTTCTGACAAATACTCCATTTTGAGTTTTAACCTTAACTGCTCGAACTTTATTATCTCGACCACATATTAATTCGATAACTTTAGCCAAAGGCCAATTAAGTGGACGGGTATGTTCTTCCTTGAGTAAAACGATGTCGTTCACCTTTAAATCCTTTGAAGGAGTAAGTCATTTTGGCCTATTCTGAAGTTGATTCAAATACTCCTTTACCCACCTTTTCCAAAAATTTTGTTGCACACGAGTGCATTTTTGATATCGTGTTAAACGATTTTCAGAAATTTCTGATAAATCTTTTTCAGGAAATGCCATAAGGCTACCACCGATTAAGAAATGTCCGGGCGTCAGACAATTAAGATCGTTTGAATCACTGGAAAGAGGTTTTGAATTTAAAACCGCTTCGATTTGGACTAAGATTGTAGTAAATTCCTCAAACGTGAACCGCGACTCTCCTACAATACGGATTAAATGAAATTTTGTACTTTTTATAGCTGCTTCCCACAGACCTCCCCAGTGCGGACTTTTAGGGGGAATGAATTTCCATTCTACTTCCCTAGCTGCTAAGAAATTTTCTACCGAATCAATGTTTGCCCTTTTTTTGAAAAAATTGGAAACTTCTTTCAATTGGTTTTTTGAACCTAAGAAATTAGTGGCATTGTCGCTATAAATGATTGAGGGATTGCCTCTTCTAGAAATGAATCTTTTTAGGGTTAAAATGAAAGCGTCTGTGGACAGGTTAGATACTAATTCTATATGCACTGCTTTAGAAATCATGCAAATGAACACTGCAATATAGCATTTTGTCAAAGGAGCTCTTGTTAAGTTTGAACTTTTTACAAAAAATGGGCCACCGAAATCCACACCGATCTTGGAAAATGGCCTGGCAGGTTGTAATCTGTCGCGAGGTAAATCGGACATTAATTGTTCGCATGTTTTAGCCTTAAATCGATAGCAAACTAAACAGTTTCGGATTATTCTTTTTATTTCTGTAAGGCCCTTTAGGGGCCAGTATTTTAAGCGAACGTTCGACAAAGTGGTTTGCGCACCAGCGTGTCCTAATCTTAAATGTTCATAATTAATTATCATGTTGGTTACGAAATTCTTTGAGGATAGCAGAATTGGGTGTTTTTGGTCGTAGGGTAAATCTGAGTAAGACAACCTACCTCCTACACGAAGAATACCATTATTATCAAGAAACGGTGACAAATGTAATAATGCCTTATTTGCAATTATTTTATTAGATTGTAGTTCTGAAATCTCTCTAGAAAAGGACTGTTGCTGTATAATCTTAATTATGAGAAGTTCAGCTCTTTGGAGTTCTTCTACCTTTAAGGAACCAGAATAAATTTTCGATTTGTTTTGTAGGTTATTTACAAATCTTAGACAGTAGGCTGTCACTCTTCTTAGTTTAATAATTGAAGAAAATTTAAAGATAATGACTTTCCAAAAATTTGAAGTGTCTTGTTTAGTGTTATATAAAACAGTTTTATTGTTTCTTTCTTCTGGAACATTGCACACACAGATTTCTTTACAGTCAAACTCGTCTAAGTTTAACTCTGAATTTTTTAGAAATTGTGGCCCTTGCCACCAAAGAACAGATTTTATTATTTGCTGTGGGGTCATTCCCCTCGAAAGAAAATCAGCAGGATTATTCTCGCTCTTAATATGACGCCACCGACAGACAGTTTGACGTTATTCGTTGAATTTCTGAAACTCTATTGGAAACGAAAATTGACCACCTAGAAGGGCGTGCGTTTAGCCAGCACAGTACAATTTGGGAATCGGTCCACAAATTGATGGTAGAAATATTTAATTTATCTCTATAAATCGACAGTATTTTTCTTGTTAAATTTGCTAGTAGCAACGCACCACACAGCTCAAGGCGAGGTAAAGTAATAGTTTTTACCGGAGCAACACGACTTTTTGAAGTTATGAGGTTACATGACACGTAATTATTTTTGTAAATAGCACGTACATAAACTGCAGCACCATACGCCTTCAAACTAGCGCCACAAAATCCATGTATTTCAATTTTGCATATTTCGTCTTTAAAGAATAACAACCTCGGAATTTTTAGCCTTGAAAGTATGTGAATGTTCTCTGTGAATTCTAACCACTGATGTGAAAGTTCACTGGTCAAATTTTCATCCCAATTTATCTTAGAGAGCCAAATTTTTTGCATTAGAATCTTTGCTATGACTATGACGGGAGAAATTAATCCCAATGGATCAAACATTTGCGCTATTTGAGACAACACTGTACGTTTAGTTATTGAGTGTTCTCTTGAAATTTTGGAAGTGAAACTGAAAATTGATCGGAATTTGGATCCCAAGAAATACCTAAAACGTTATTAGAAGTGTGATCAACGTTGATCTCTACATGATCTTGAGAAATATTTTGTATAACCTGTTTGAGAAATTGAAAATCGTTAGAGCACCATTTATGCATATGAAAATCCGCGGAATTTAGAAGCTCTTTCAATTGTTTGTACATTTCTGTTAAATTGTCTAGTGAATTACTACCACATAAAATGTCATCAACATAGCACTCCGAAAGGAGTGCATCTGATGCGAGAGGATATTTTTCTTTATTTTGAAATGCTAGTTCATTTAAAATACGGGTCGCTAAATATGGAGCGCTATTTGTACCATCTGTTACCGTTAGAAGTTCTAAGCACTTTAACGGTTCTTGTGGAGTGTTGCGCCACAGAATATTCTGGAGAAACTTTTGAGAAGGATTGATTCGGATCATTCTGTACATTTTTTGTATGTCACAGGTTAAAACAAACGTAATGGTTCGGAAACGACATAGTATGTCAAATAATTCTGGTTGGACAGAAAACCCTTTAAACATTATATCATTTAACGAAACACATGTGGAAGTTTTCATACTTGCATCGAAGACGACGCGCAATTTTGTTGTGCAACTATCTTCTCTTAATACACAATGGTGGGAAAAAAAATATTTGTCTTCATTGATCTCATTTTTGAAGGATAATGGAATATATCTAGCATGATTTAGTGAAACACTCATCTATAAAGGCCTTATACTGCTTAAACAAATCAGCATTTTTTTCAAAACGTTTTTATAAATTTAAAAACCTCTTTTTTGCCAATAAATAAGAATCGCCCAACTTAAAATGTTCTCTACAATTTTATAATGGTAAATTTACTTGAAACGAACCACCTGGCAATCTTTTAGTACTTTCAAGAAATATTTTTTCAATTAACTGTTCATCCGGAGTACGAATTTTAGTTTGGTTTGGAACTTCTTCTATTTCCCAGAATTTTTGCAACATGTCATTAGGAATGACATCTTGTATAAAGAAACAATTAGTCACCATGGAATTATTTTGCTTAGCCATATGTAATATGGCTTCTTGAGGAATTGGACCACCTACAATATAGCTTAAATTAGTTTCAATTAAACTAAGGAAATTTCTTTGAAGTCTTATTATACCGCCAGTAACTAAACTATAATAGATGTCTGCTCCTAAGAGAAGATCAATTTTTGAAGAAATATGAAAAGTAGGGTTCGCTAACTGAATATTTTGTGAAATTAGAATTTTGTCTCTATTCAACAACAACTGCGGTAAATTGTGTGAAATTCTTTTAAGTACAGAACACGTAATATTGAAACTTATATTTGTCTTTACATTTGATAGAATATTTATGTTCGCTATTTTGTTAGATTTTGTAGCTATACCATTAATACCGTTTATTTGAATGCCTCTTTCTTGGGGACTATATTTCAGTTGTTGTACAGCATCTTCAGTAATCAAAGATGTGGTACTGCAAGAATCTAAGACAGCCCTTAGTTGAAAATGGCAACCAACTACATCCAATACTGCCACCATAGCCGTAGCTAACAGTGCTTCACCACTAGAGGAAAAGGTTGAAAGAACGACATTTTCTTGGGTAGAGTTTCCAGCGGTGTGATCGTTGGAGGAAGTACCGTTACCGTCCGATTTCGAGGAACGGGAAATTTCAGTATCGTTTTGTATTCGTTTAGAAAAACCGGAAGAATTGGAAAAACTAACATTTTGATTTCTTTGATTCGCTTGTTTACTGTTAATTTGAGACCTTGAGACATTGTTTGAACCCTTGTTATGAAAATTTTTATTCCATCTCTCTTCATGTAATAGAGCGTGATGTTTACCTTGACATTTAGAACAACCATGGGAACTACATTCATACGTGTAATGATTATATGCCAGACAATTAAAGCACAGTTTATTTGTCTTAACGAAATTTCCTTTTTCTTGATAAGAGCGACCACCAAATTTTGTACATTTATAGATTGTATGATTATTTAAATTACAGAATAAACATTTTTCCTTACTACAACCTGTATATTTCAATTTATTAAAATCATTAGGATGAGAATTTGCACGTTCACTTTGTGAATTTTGTGACATATGAACATAATGGGAACCTTTTTGATTGTGGGGCCTTTTTTGACATTGACCTAAATCAGGAATATTTGAACGTTCTAACACCGAACATCTTTGTTCTAAAAATTTAAAGAACTGGTCTAATGTAGGCCTTGAATTGGGAGGAATATCAATACCAAATGCCTTTCTCGTTTGACTGTCTAATTTTTGGGAAAAGATGTACACTAGTATCACATCCCAATCTTTAACATTTACTTTCAAATTTTTTAACCCTTCTAAGTTTTGTTTTAAAAAGGTAATAAGTTCTAAGGGACACCTGCATCTGTTTTACTCAAGGAATTTACATCCAACAAGTTTTTTATATGAGCATAGATTATGTTCAATTGATTTTCATATCTACTCTTTAATGAATCCAAAGCTACTTTGAAGTTATCACTAGTTAATTGTAGATTAGCAATTAGACTCAGGGGCTCGTCTACTAAATAGGATTTGAGATAGATTAATTTTTCCACGTCAGTTAACATTGAATCCTTTATTATTAAATTTTCAAAAAGCTCAATAAATGAATTCCAACCAGTCGGATCCCCAAAGAAGTGTGGAATTTTTAATTGTGGTTTATTTACATTTGAAATTCCTGTAAGTGGTTTAGTAGAATTAGGACTTTGGTTCACAATTGTTTGAAATAAATGAATTTTTTCTTGAAAAAGCGTTAAAAGCGAACAATATTTATCTTGAACACCATCCCTATCAGCTGATTGTGATTCATCTATCACTTCAATTTCATCTTGAATTAAATTGTATTTGTCAAAAGCTTTAGTTAAAAATTCTAGTCTTGTTTTAAATGCAAATATTTTCTTCTCTGATTCACAATTATTTGTAAACCAGTTTTCAGTCACAGCAATTTTTCTCTTTTCAACAGACCTTTGTTTAACTAAAGCTTCCATCTTACACTCAATTGTTAGAGCAAAAAATTATTAAATGAAAATTTTACAACTACAACTATAAATCAACCTACTTTGAATCTAGCTTAAACCCTTAAGTAAGAGCAGGCTGAATTAAACAAATTTCGTGAACACAGTATTAAAAAGGAACAATAATCAATTTATAACCTTAATGAATGTTTAAATCTGACCTTTAATCTCCGCAACGAACTTCTTATTCTTGAAAAACTAATTCACTTTCACTTGAAATTACACTTTCAGGAACTTTGAACACTATCAACACTAAATGCTTGCACCTATACTGGAACTGGAAACTTTCTTCAACTTTTATTTTAATGGAATTGAACTGGAAATCATTTGATTTTTTAGAATTTCTTTACCTCCTGGTTCTTTTTAGCATCCGTTTCGAAGTAATCAATTTCAACTATGTAGCAGAAGTACATATTGAAGTGTTACACCATAGGTCGTTAATGCGTGAATATTTTACCTTTATTTATTTACTAATTTAATAATTCTCGAATGACCAATTAAAAGTATATTATTATAATGGTTGATTCAAAACATTACATTTTTTAGGTAACTGAAGTTTAATTACATGTAGAAAAACACAACTTGAAGACACACCTTCAAGTTCAAAGTATAAACATGAACTAACTTTACACACACTTTCTTAAGAAACATTTTTCTTAGTCTTGTTCATAAACCCATTACCTGTCTTAGAAATTCCACAAACCCTTTGTTAGAAAACAAAGTATTACTCATACATTCCTGGTTTACCTGAGACTGACGGCAAAAGATTAAAACATGTGATAGGACCCTTTGCAAGTTGAAGGAAGATTGAAAAACTTTCACTGTGCTAGTCATACATTCGGTCTGCTAAATAATATGAACCCTAATTTTAAACTGAAATATTATTTAATGGTTCGATATAGATAAAACATAGATTAAACTGACTTTGAAAGTATTTATTCGATAAATTCCATAAAAATTCTCAAATAATGAACCCTCGAATAATCATGTCTTGTTCGCCCTTCTTCATATAGTTTCTCGTGTACCCAATTACTTAAATAAATTGTGGATAGAGACTCGTCTCCACAATGCTTATTTAATTATTTATCTCTTCTATTTAAAATTTTCCTTGAACTACATTAAAAGATATTTTATTTTCAACATATTGTATTTACCCGAAATTCGGAAACTTTTCTCTTGTAATTGGACTGTTTCATAAATCATCGAAACAGAATAACCTTCGACTTTGATCGTCGATGAGCTAACCAATTGCGCTACCCTGACGGGTGACAACAATTGGAAAGATATACCAATCTAAATTATGTACACAATCATACATCAACCTAACTTGTAATTACGTTTGGCATTTTTGTCAATCGCATATGACAGTGTTAAGTTTTTGACTTATGTCAGATATAGAAAGAAAACGATGTTCAAATTGGCTACTATAAGCCAACTACTAATTACAAATATTAGTAATCAGATAAAACAAATTCATTTTAAATTTTTTATTAGTTATTAAGATGAAATAATAACACAGACTTTTTTGTGAAACCTATTTGATCTTTTCAAATCGAGCTAGTAATTGAAAGATGGAAATGTAAGTTCCCGAACAGGATTCGAACCTGCAACCTAGGGGTTTGATCGCCCATGCGCTAACCAATTGTACCACCCGGACTGGTGATTACAATTAGAAAGATATATATCAATCCAACTCATATATGTAAGCAGACAGCAACCTAACTTTTAATTATGTTTTGTATTTTTGTCAGTCATATCTGACAGCGTCAAGTTTTTGACTTACGTTAGATACTGACAAGAAGCGACGCTCAAACTCACAGCTCTAAGCCAACTATTAAATACAGATATTGGGTAATTGCACAAGGCAGGTTGGTTATAATACTATACTATCAATTAATAAGATGAAATAATAACAGACTTTTTATATAAAGCCCAAATGGTCATTTCAAATCGAACTAGTAGTTGAAAGATGGAAAATATAAGGTCCCTACAGAGGTCGAACGTGTATCTTCGGTTATGGCTGCCGAAGCTCTAACTAATAGATAGAAATATTGAAATCATGTAAATCTGTGTATTTATTTTAAACTTCCTTGTATTGTTGGACAAATCAAACTAGACTATTTGCGTATTTTTGTATATTTTTTTGTTTATGACACTTCTGTTACACCTTTTAAAAACTTTTAAAACTAATTGTAAGGTATGTCATGGTGACATTTAGTTAATTGATTTTTATTTATTTATTTTTTTGTTTTGTTTTCGAACTTGCTTAAGGTCGGTTTGACGCAACTCTAAATTCTTTTCTATTCTGAGCTAGTTTAAAATGGTCTACATACCCTTCACAACTTAAATCTCTAATAATTTAAACCTTGTGCAAACTAAGCATTCAGAGATACCGTAAAAACGAGTTTTCATTACCAAGAGATGAAATACAGGGCTATTTGGTGCATTCGCGTGAGATCAATATCAATTTATTGCATTTATCAACAAAGCTCTCATTAATTAAAATATTAAATAGATTTTCTGTGTGTAAAATATGCGTTAGAACACAATTTTTTTATAATTGTTAAGAATACAAATCGTATTGTATTTGCAAAGTATAAACAACCCTAATCTTTTAGCCATATGCATAAATAATTACTCTTGAGAAAGACCTTGTGTAAGTAAAATCATTCTATACTTAGTAAAAACGCGTTTCTATCGTTAAGATATAAAACCATTCATTTTGATTTAACTTAAAAATATACTTCCGTTCATAAAATATTCGCTTAAATTATCGTAAAAATACAATATCAATTTATTGCGTTTACAAAGCAGAGGGAACCCATTTGGAGCCTAAATTCCACAATTTTTCTGGTTAATAAAAAAAAAATACGTCATTTTTACTAGAAATGTTTTTAAACGTCATTAAATGAATGAATGTCCCGATTCTAAGAGCGCGACAATTCGAAATGCCATAAAATAGATACGAACTATTTATAGGTTTCCGTGTAACAATAATATAAAATGAGACTCGGCCATTAATTTTGTACGTTAGAAGACGATAAACGGCACGTTTTACGATAAAATATAAATCATCGAATTGACACTAAATGGATCAGCACAAAAGCGATGTAAATTCTTGTTAATATTACATCACGTAGGTGAATAATTTTCTAGGTGGATACGGAAAATCTCGAACGGTGACATATTGAGATAATTTTGTATATAAACGGGAACTTGATTAAAAGCATTCGGTTTACGAGATCAACCATGCAGAGTTGCAACTAAACGTATATGTTTGAGTAAGTCTGAAACATAGAAGTTATCAAATGCAATTATTTGATGAAGCATCGTTTGTTTTGTAAAAATACAAGGAAGATTGAACGTTTTTCTATACAAAAGCTACTCTAAAGTTAATCAATTAAAAATAAAAGATACACTTTGAACATTAATATTCTATTTGGAGATTTAAAAGAATATGGATAATCTTGTACCATGGGATTTTAACATCAATTTAAAATTGGAATCCGGAGGTATTTAATATCATTAATTACGTTGGAGTTGGGATTATGATAAGCACTCTTTGGCAATAGCCCTGGGTATAAAATTTTGCATTTTTCTGTGTGTTAATTGCTAAAGATATTTGAGTATTTTGAATTTAAAATAGAATAAGTTTTTATTTAATTTTTTCTAAGGATAATTTACATCAAACTTTAAGGTCGAAGTTTGAGGTATTTTGACCTTTACTAAATAGATTATCTGTCAGGGATTATTGACCAATCACCCTTACAAGCGTGGTAGTAAAGAATGGGTAAATTATCTATCTATTAATTGAGAAGGATTATGTATCTGTTCGCAAAGATTAGATAAGGATTTTAATTATTTTCTGTATAAACTTGAACTGCGAATTGTTTTATAAACTGTTTTGTATGAAAGAAAAATGTTTTTGAATGAATATATGTTTTCTTGAGATTGCTGTGTTCTATTTCATTTTATAAATTCCATAGTATAACTTTCGTTGAGCTGACCAGGCAAAGAAAAGAAAAGGAAGGTAAGATAATAATTTCAAATTTCCCATTGATGTACCGTTGTCGTACTCTTTTAGCTCCCACTCCAAGAGAGGGTTTCACAGCATTGTTCTAGCAGCGCTCCAATGTTCGGCCGTTGTTACACCGATATATATATATATATATATATATATATATATATATATATATATATATAACTTGTTATTCACTTATACTAAAAATAGAATCCAAAATTTTTTTATAATTAGGTTGAACGCACTCTATCTTTAATTTCATTCAACAATAACTCATTAATTAAATTTTATGTACAAAATTTGTCAAGAAAAGTCAGTTACTAAAATACTCTTATATAACTTAACGTAATAGTCAACACATATATCATTTTTTAAACTTTAAACTTTAAACAATATAATTTTAGTTTACCGTAAAAAAAACTGCTGGTTGTTGTCTTTGTCCTGAGCTTAATCATCCATTCATGTTCTAAAATCGTTTTAAATCTTTTTAAAATACCATTAAATACAAAATTACCATTCCAATTCAGTATATGCTTTTATTCAAATTAAAAACTTTATATTGCAGTAGTCAATTATTATTTATTTATTTATTCTCCATTTTAAAATCATTTTACTTACTTCAAATAGTCTAACTTACTTCATTTAAAGCACTTTTCCGTCGCTATTTCAATAAAATAAAATTTAACAGCTAATACAGTACTAGTTAACTCGACCTCTACTACTAACGTATCATATAATTTAGCATTTTGACTCTGGAATGAGGGCTGGCTCTCGTATTAGATATCCATTGGGTTATATAAGCAAGCCTCCGTCTGACGTCAGCATCTAGATTTCTCTAGCGAAATCTAGTTGTCGTTTCTATGTTCGGATCGGGTATAAAATAACTAACCCCCATGTGTCTGGTTAATTAGCGCCATCCCCGTAGGTTTATCTGCCACATCGTCCGTCATCTTGCCTTCCACCGCCTTTATCTTCTGTTGAAATTCAACTCTAAATAAATCGAAATCTTTATCTCCGGTTTAAAACTATCCTTCTTTTTCAATTGATCTAATTTCATCTTTACCTCTGCTTGCGAATTTTTAACTTCCTGAGAATTTCGAACCTCTTTCTACGAATTTTCTACTTCTTTCAAAGTCTCTCGTACTTACACCTGAAAGATCACTAAAAACTTCTTTATTTCTCGATTGTCGTCTGCTTCTTTCACCTCTGAACTCCTGCCCTCTCGAACAGTCTTATCTGGTGTGACAACGATCACCGCTGGTTCTAGATATTTTTTATTCCCGGCTTCCTGCACGTCAGGCCGGTCCGTAGTTTGCGTATGACGGCCGATCCCAAGGTCCCTGATTTCATTCCCGATAAGAACCGCTTGAATAATGTTAGGCGAGCATTTTTCACAAAAAATATGCCCTCGTTCGGGTGAGAGGTAAAATGTAGGTCTTGTGTGTGAGCGTTGTCACGCACTTTGAAGATACCTACTTTGCTTGGAATAGTAAGAGTTCAGCAAAACGCAACATATCCAATTAAAAACTTGCCTCCTGGTCAATGTAGTGCCTTCGGGTGGAGCATTGGAAAATCAAATGTAAGGGCCTCCTGTACATCTTTCCCTTCTGCAACGTTTTGCGCACTCTAATTTCTGCTTCAATGTCATATATTCTCCCCATCTCGTTGATAGCTTGAATCCGTAACCCAAATATCTATGCACTATCACGATTCCAACAAAATATCGGGCCACACCTAAGCTTTGCCTACCCTTCAATATTTTAAAACCTTTCAGATTTTCTACTTTATTGTGTCGACTTAAGATACCCAACGTTAAGTGAGTCAAAACTTATATACCCACACATTTGACTTTCCAATGTTCTACCCGAAGGAAACGAGTTTCTTTTACCTGAAAAATTTTTAATTTTGCCGAACGCTTGCTGTTCCAAGCAAGTGGGGATCTTTAACGTGCGTGAAAACACTCGCACATGGGATCTACATTTTTCGAACGAGGGCGTATTTTTGTGAAAAATGCTCGCCTAACATTTTTAAAGCGTTCCGTGTTGGGAATCGAACCATGGACCTTGTGATCAGCAGTCATACGCCATCCTGTCTGATCCACGGAGTCGTGCCAAAATTTATATACGACCCCTCACACACACAGACACAGACAGTAGCACAGAATATTATTTCAAAATTTTATTTCGTAGTACGATACAGAACTTACGACAGGTCACATGTTAAAAGCACTGACTAACAACAAGTTTATATTCTAAATGTAACTTAATTTTTTATTTATTTATTTATATATGCCTCGGCTGATGAAACTTCTTTTTGCTTTTTTTTACTTTTTTTTTGCTTGTGTCTTGTTGATCGGGCACGCTCCAAAATCACCGCTAGGGATACTATTATTTAAACCCTATTTGTAGTTTTTGTTTCAGTTTGTTAGATGTTTATTTATGATGAATTAATTTTGAAGCTAGAATTAATTTGAAGCACGTTTATATTTTTCCCAATGTAATACTTTCGGGTGGAGCATTGGGGACGTGGCCGCAAGTTCAGTAGCCCTTATTTACATTATAATGATGAAACTTCTAAGATAGACTCTAATCCTGTCAGGGCCGTAAGACTAAAATGACACGAATAATTTTGGCGTGGGTTAAAATGAACACAACTATTCTTAGGCATATTGCAAAATTTACTTATTTTAGAGCAGTTTCCTTTTAGATTAAGGTTCTTGGTTTGATTTCAGTACGTCTTCACATGAACCTAGATTCAATCCTACATTATGAACATGGTATTGTTTCTTTGTAGACGCACGCACGCACACGCGTCGCACGTACGAATGCACGCACGTACTCAGACACGCCTACACGCACACACGCGCACGCATACACACACACTTCTTTTCTTGTGATATTTTTATAGTTATCCGAACCCGGTGGAGTGGAAAGCTTTTATAGCCAAAGTGTGGGACCTCCTGGCGGCATACCCACTAAAACCACTCCCCTGGCGGGTACGTCTGCCAAACGACTCCGCCGCATTGCAACCTAAAAGGCTTATTGTGCTGACCCTGGTTAAGTATTATACCCAATCTGCAAAGCTTGCGCCCCGTATTAGAGTACAGGTCCCTTGATGATTTCCTTCGGGTCTAACTTTGGTCGCCCGAATAGGCGCTGTCTCGTTCTACCGGCGCCTCTAGATGCTGTCGGTGTGCAAGTCTCTGAATGAGGTCTTTTACTGCCTTCGCTCTCTTTCTGCACCGACACCTTCTTTGTGGACGAATGTGACTCTGTCCAAGTCCCTGCTTCGACTTTCTTGGCTTGCTTCAACTTCTTACACTGAGCACCCGAAAGCCTCTTTGCTTGCAGTCCAGTGTCTGCGGGTTTTTACTCCGTGTCTGGTGTATCAGACACTGGTCTTGCAAGCGGACTTGCATCCCGGGTCTGCTCCACCTTTATGGATATGTTTTGGTCACCTGAGGGGTTCCCATTGCCGGATCCACCTCTTTAGGTTTTACTTATGGTACCAATATTATTCATAATTGTTCCCATGAGTAAGGGGGGTGTAAATGGTCACCATGCCAGGTGCCCCGTGTTTGCATGGAAGGCGCGAATAAAACGGGGTGCCGCCCTGTTTCCCGAGATCTGGACTGATTAAGACTGGTCAACTACCCAGCCACGCATTCCTTGGGCTCAGTCCTTCGCCACAGGATTTAGGATTTTTAGCGAGGTTGTCTCCTCTTGGTCCGGGCGGTTAAGCCAAGACCTCTACACTCTCTTGTCCGTCAGACAAGAACACGACAGCAGGGAAGGCGCGGTGTGTCGGTGTTGCAGAATTGCTCCGCCGGCTTCGTTTACCTCAGTGCAGGCCCATTATTCACGAAACTACAGCTTCGGCTGAGGGGTTTGGCCGCGGGATCGTTTTCACTTAGCTAGGGGGCGGATTTTATCCTGCTCTAGCACAGTCTCTTGCTCACCACCATGTTGTGGGTCTTATACCACTCAGGCACTGGATCACTGAAAGAGATAGGCCTATCACGATCTTTCGCACAGTAGATAGCCAATTCCTTGGTCATATATCCTGGGATTTCTTCTATCCGCCACCTGGAAACGCGCCCAATGGGTAACCAACCGCATGGGTGACAAAAAAAATTACTTTTACGGTTAATAAATAAAAGTGGTGGATGATTGCTAATTGACTATCAACTACTTAACCTAGAACTGATATTTAGGGCTGATAAAAATGTGGCGCCCACTTGATAAGATTCTAATTTATTTGTTTAATAGACGATATTTTTTGTTTACTTTATTGACAAAATTCTATACATTCCGTAATATTTTATCAATTGTTTGAAAAAAACCTTTTTAATCGCAAAATTCAGTTAAACGACTGGCCCCAGGTACATTTACCATAACCTAATTTTATCTCAAGAACCAATGCTAGAAATATTTTGGAATGTTGTCCAACAACGTATTTGTAATATTTGAAATATGTGTGTTTATCAAGACACTAATCTTTTTTTCTTGTTACAGTTGCATCGAATCCTGCTATTGGCACTTAATCGAAAAGCGGTTCTGCTATGACGAAAGTATTGCATTATACGAAGATCCAATGAAATCTGAATTTCAGCACTCTTCTTCATTTGATAATCTAACGTATTATGATCAAGTTTCCGTGATAGCTGGACGATCAATTGTTACAATTGATTCTGCACCTGCTAAACCCATCGAAAGCCAACCTAAACCAAAGCGACGTTGGTGGGAAGATGAAGTGGATCTCGAAAACAAAAAGAACGAAGCTAAAAATACTTTAGTCATTGGGAATTTAAAAAAACTAGAAATTCCCGAACGCACCATTTCAACAATACCTGAAGAATATTCTGATAACACAAGGAGAAGCATGGAAGATTTAGATAAAAGTGTTCCTAGTGACAAAGTAGAGAGGCACAATTCGCTTAAGTTGCCGGTAGATGACGGTGTTGTAAATATGCGAAGAAAATCATTGCAACAACGTCGTATGTCTAGAAGTCTTACCCTGTCTATCATTGATAGACCGATGGAGCTTCCTATAATTCGACAACAGTCAATGCCAAAATTTTATATTGACACTCCTGAGCCGAATCAAAATGAATCCTCAATATTAACGTTACCTAGTACCACTTTAGCAACTCCTGTGGTCCCACGTGATAATGGTTTTGACTTTTTTGACTTGAAATCCGTTGTACAATTAGAAAACGAGTTGCGGCATAATATGGGCAACCAACAACCAGTTCCTGTGCATAAACAAATTAGTCCAACTATGCGATGGAGTTCAATTAAGGGAAAATTAAAACATCCTAGTAAGTTAAAGAGGAACGCGTCTCTAAATCTACCAAATAGTATTAATCATATATAGGTGGCTGTTGTTTCAAAAGTGTATTAATCATAGTTTGCATTGATCTGCCATTTGTTAGTTTTGCATTTTAAAAATGGCGTTACGTATGCAGAACTTCCAAATGAATAAAAGTGTCTGCAATTAAAGATCTAGGAATTAATTGGAATTGTGTCGAGTGTACGGTTGTTGCTTTAAACTTTTATTACATTATTTAAAATTGCGTTATGAGAGAATCCAAATTTTAGATAGCAAAAAAGAGTTGCTTATTAGATAAAGTAAAGGAAATTTGAACAAAAAGAGAAGGTTCATAATTTTTTGATATTAACGGGAATGTAAACCAAGTCTTTTTTCTAAAATACTTTTTCTAAATATTAACTCTACTTCATAAAGAGATGATCCCATTATTCTAATCGCTTTCTTCAGAACACTATCTTTCAAAGTAGGGGATATCTCTCCATTTTATGGAACCGGAATGATAAAACGTAGATAGCAAAACTATCCGCATTTTCATTAACATCGCATGTGACTAGTTTTGCAAATGAAACACTGAATCCATTCGTTTTTGCCGGCCAATTCCCAAAACCATTATCCTTTCTGAGCTTGGTACGTTATTTATTTCTACACCTTTTTTATTTTGTAGTAGATAGTTCATTATACTGTCTGATTACTGTTTTGTGGGCTCCACTTGAAGAAATTTTAAGTTTTCCTTTCATTGGCTGCTTCGTTTAAGCTTACGCCGTTTGACTTCGACGCCTTATAACTCATTTTTATAAGAAGTTAGAAGTAACGACTAAGTTTTCTCTGTCTATTACGTCACTTGACCAATCGATTCCTTTCTGCTGGATGCAGTTTAACAATATTTGCATGTAAAAACAGAAAGGAAAAAAGATCTAGTTATAGAAAACTTCGCAAATTCGCCAATAGGAGTAAGGTTTTGAAATTTCGGTGAATTAACAGAACTCTATCCAAACTGTTGGGCAACGGTTTCCAAACTGGGTGCAGCTGAATCGTATTTTTCTGAAATGAGTAAGGGAACAAAAAATGATAGGGAGTATTTCCGGGTCTAGAGGAGATTTTAAAACCATAAACAACATTTTGTATTGTGTCGGTTTTAAGATATACTTTTCTGTACAATTTAGTCACTTGGTGTTCTGTAACTATATGCCTACGGAGATATAGCCACTTGTCCATTAACATGTGCTGAACGGGTGACGTGGGGGAAATATGAAGAGGCTGCATACTGAAGCTGCAATGGGGTGAAAAGCACACGCTATCAAAATAAACTATACCTTAATGTGGATAGCTTTCTTATAAAGTAAAAAAAAGTGCAGGTCTTTCGGCAGTTGAATTTGAATGTTCTATACATTTTGTAAACCGATAAATAAAAATATATTTTTGCATCCAACGAAAAAAATATCCAGGCGAAGGATGTTCCAACAGTTCGGCATTTATTTGTTTTCTTGAAAACATTGATAGCAAATAATTTCCAGTTGCATTCGTAGCAATTGCAAGGGTCTCCACTGAAATCAGTTTTCCAACCTGGCTCTTGCGCCTTAAACCAGTTATTTTATATTTATTTTTGAGGATGTGAAGATTCAACTTTTAACATTCGAAATCCCATTAGGATGTTTTGTTTTTGAAGCTGTTTGGATAATAGTGCAAAAATACTGAAACAGATGTTCTATTAATGTCAATTGCTCGAGTTAGAGAGGTCGCCTCAAAGTTTCGTTTACAAAATGAAACTAACATTTTTCAGAATTCTTTTTCTCTTGGCTAAAACTGTGCTTCAAATGTTTCTTCTAGTTCAAAATCGAAAGCTACAAGATGACTAATGGTAACCAAGAAATCTTTGTTCCTTGTGAAACGAGTTTTTTCTCGATCTTGGGAAAATAGTACTTTAAATCTTCCAAGACCGAAAAAGAAAAATAATTGAAATTAGTAAAAATTTTAGAATAGTAGACCTAACTTTATGCCCAAACTGAAGCAACGTAAGTTAAAATATTATGGCACTACTTTAAAACGTATTTTTGGCCATATCCCTCAAGAAGCAATATGCCATCTTCCACATACCTCTCAAAAATTGCCTGATAAGCGTCTGGACAGATTCCATTGCAGAGCAAATCGTATCCATACAGTTGTTGCATAAGTTTCTCGTCCCAAGGTTGTTGACCTCTTGTGCTTTGAAACAAAAGAGATAGTATTTTTAAACCTTATGCAAACTTGCTTTTTCAAGGTCTTCTGGTAACTTAATAACAAGGTTTTTGGCACTATATTTATATTGAAATAGAAATCACTGAGGTAATTATAATGCACCAAACTCCAATTAAAAATGTTAATCCAAAAGAAGAAATTAGCGTGACTAACATACTCGTTCAGCAATACAACATGGATAGTGAGTCAGTTCAAACCGTATACCCATTTTCTACATTTACGATAGAAATTGGTTAAACATTTTCTCCCTAAATTTCACTAATAGTACGTTCATAAACTAGAATATCTTCTTTTTGTCGTACCACCAGACCCTATTCGATTCTTCCCTACACTATTATCAATTTATAATTGTTAGGTGACTTGTTTATAACAGACCAAAACAGAATGAGAGGGAAGAGAGAAACTAAAAGGTTAGTGAATTATGAGCAAGAAATGCATAGTCAAGGAACAAAAGAAAGGTACTAACTGGAACTGGTTAGATGAGAAGGGGTATTAAGGAAGGTGTAAGGAAGCAGAGGAATAAGCATGAGAGAAATGGACATGATCAATCGCTTTTACGTGAAGTGGCCAAAAGGCTTCTATCTTGTGCAATTTTTTCATACAGACATTAGAAACGCACTTCTAAGGGAAATTGTAGCAGGCTTTGTATCTAATTTAAAGTATAAAAAACAAATTGTATTTAAACACCTTCTTATCCCTGCATGTATTGTAAAATATCATCAACTCAAAAAACTACAAGAAAATACTTCATTTTTCTCTCTAACAATCTGTAGCATTGAATTGTAGTCATTCTGATTTCTATAGTACCGCGCCATCTGTCAACTGTGATATAAAGTAAACATGGATGTATTATATAGATCCTATAAAGGACAAAAAGTTTTTATACTAAATTAATAAAAGGCAAATCAGTGCAAACTTGATATTTATTAATAATTATACTACTTTAATGTGATTTTTAGACATATAATAAGCAGGTTTACTTAAGAATCCATCCTTCTTTATTATACGCATGCAAAATTGTGTAGTTGTTACATGTACCTTATTGTATATTACAAATTCGTCATGTTAAACTGCTCAATTTTATAATTTAATTGAATACTGATTAGTTAGGTTTATATTACTTTTAAAAATGTGATAATAGGATAGAATTTTATATAATAAAATTATCGAATAATTGTTTGATTTGCCCTTAGCAGAGAACATATACAAATACAAAAGTTAAGCAAACAGAAAAGAAAATGTTTGTGCTGCCTTGCAGTGGGTGCGATCTGAACTATGGTAGGCGGTAAGTTATTATACCCCCGCCGGTGCGGTACGCGAGCCACTACAGTAGTTGGTAGCAATGTTAAATAATTGCAAAAATGATGCGCAATTAAGGGATTACGTCATGCAATTATTTAAAATTTCTACATCACATAAAAAACGAGAAAAGTACTTACGCAAACTGTAGGACTCTCACAGCACTACTCCATGATGGCGGCAGCGGGGCTTCGCTGATCTTTCGGGCGTGGGTGTTCGTTGGGCCCGGTTGAATCCAAATTCAAATTCGTCTTCTTTCTCTTCCTCTGTAGAGGTACGGTAAGGAAGACAGGTAGGGATGAACGATAATCAGATATAAGGCAGGGAACTTACATATCAAAAAAAGAAGACACGATAAGACACAAAGATAACTACATTCGTCCACGTTTCGGTCACCAGTTTCCACGTGTCCGGAAAATGCCACCACTCTCCTTACACTCCGCGTCGGCGCAATCTCGCGCAAGCGCACTGTCTGAAGCGACGCAAATACACACACGTCTTTTCAAATTATTGGCGCGACATCCTTACAAATTAAAACTTGCATTGAAAATGTTTAGCCATAAAAGAAAAAACTTAAAAAATGAAAATGACTGTTAACACGGTAACAGTTTAAAATCTAGACCTTAACTAATCTACATAAATCCTAAATTAAAACCCACAAAATGTTTATTTTAGGCGTCACCTGGTTTTTTTCGACCGATTACACGTCTTCCGGATTACCAGGAAACGGAAAAGTGCACACACGAGTCTTTGATGTGGCGCAGTTATAATCGACAGCACAAATTTGTCGGGGAGCATGAAACACTACTTAAACTAAAACAAATGCGACAAGTCGCCTAACCTATATACTAAGCTAAAGCTAACATTACAGTTTCCTAAGTGCAGACGCACTTGAACATTGCATGTAGACTGTTTCTTCGTTGACAAAAAAAATGCCCAAATTTAAAAATGTTCAAAAGAGTGAGTTACTCTACACTCTAGCAAATTTTGGCACTGGCACTCTGGTTTAATAAACAATACTCATCAAAATTTGTCCATGACATGGTTGTGAATCAACAAATTTACCAACAGTACCCCCTTACTAATTCCTTACATTACTAACCTAACAAATTACATGGCTACCATCAGGTTAGCTTTTACACTTAATATTCAAAAAAATAATTCCTACGTCTGGTCATAAATACCAAACGTTAGGAAGATAAAAAGATAACACAAAATCTCAAGTTATTATCAAAGATAATAGATAAGATAACGATATTGAGCTTAAGTTATTATCAAAGATAATATGTAAGATAACGATATTAAACTAAAGTTATTATTAAAGATAATAGGTAAGATATAGATATTAAGATAAAGTTATTATCAAAGATAATATGTAAGATAACGATATTAAGCTAAAGTTATTATTAAAGGTAATAGGTAAGATAACGATATTAAGCTAAAGTTATTATCAAAGATAATAAATAAGATAAAGATATTAACTCAAGTTATTATCAAAGACAATTGGTAAGATAACGATAGCGTGGCTCCTTGGAGCCGTTACATGGGAGATTCTCGTGCCCCCTAAAAGAGCGACCTTTGAAGCAGGCCCGTTTGCAGTAAACGGCACGAGGGACCGGCAAAAGCATTTGGGTGCATCCCTGTTCCCGGCGTTAATTGATCGGTGATATAATCACACGATACATATTTATATATATCATGCACTCACACATACACACATTTATACATAATTCACTGTTAGCGGCCATGTGCGCTGACAGCGGCACCGCATGGCCTCACGAAAGATTCCCAGAGACGTGGTCCGGGTGTCTGTGAAAACCCCCCGCACAACCACACGGTGACTAACGGAAATGAAAAGGCAGTAGAAATAGGAAAGGTAAAAAGAGGGAGGTGGGTATTTGGAATGCATAAGAGCCACTTCCAGGTAGAAGAAAATAGAGGAAGGGCTCGCATTGAGCTAAAGAGACAGAAAAGGTGGATAGCAAAGCACTACTCAACCAGCCAATGTGGTCAGTAGCCCAGAGTGAGGGAAAATGACTCTTACGTGGTAGACGGGTGTTCCGGGTCGAGAACAGGTCTACCGAAAGAAAGATAAGGCAGAAACGGAGACAGCGGGATATGAAAAAGTAGAGTTTTTGAACAAGCATCCGAGAGAAGGTAGAGAGTTGTCCCTATAAAACACAGGTTGGTCTGAAGGACCACCTGCGATATTAATCCGACAAGTTAAGGTATATTATAAGTAAAAAAATTCACTAGACTTAACGAGAACTAGTACAATCATTTTCCTAACGAGTGCATCCACTACGATAAGAAAATCAGACAAAAGTTGACACAACAACTTAAAAGTATCACTACAGATACCTTCACACAAAAACCCACTGTTTCAAGGTAATTTTTTAAAACGGTAACGCTATAAACACACAAAGACGCCTAATTATAAGCAGTTAAGTACAGATACACTATTCCAATATGCTAAAACAACCGAGAATTTAATAAGATATCAATAAAAAGCGATAGCACCTCACCACGAAGTTCAATAAAAAACAACGAAAAAATGTTAATATGTTATGATGACTTAGTAGAAAAAGAAACAAATAGTGATATAGAATAATGTGGGCGACTGTAATAATTCAGAGGAAAAACACATAGAATAGAAAGTCCTAGTTTTTTGCAACTGCGAATATGAAATATTTCTTACAATGGCATAGGCCGCGTCTCCTATGTGAGCTCAAAGAAGAAAGCATCCACTCTAACATCACCTAAAACCAATCATAAAAATTCAATGAGTTATTACGACCAAAGTTACGACAATTACCACAAAATTAAACGATGTAAGATAAATACTGAAAAGAAAATAGTATGTTGTAGAAAAGGTGCGAGGATTAATTAAATGAAACGACAGAGTTATACTGGGAGACCTAGAGAATAAAGCGATATATAACTAACGGTAAATTCAAGGAAAAGTCAACCAAAAGCAACAAGATAGGTAGTTTAAGGTAAATAAGTTACATGTGTAAACGGTAGGTGCTGTATAAGAGAAGGAATAAGTAATTAAAGTTAATTAATTAATAATAAGGACAAAAAACATTAGGTAAATTGTTAAGGAAATGAAACTTTTGGATGTACGTAGGGTTGAACGATTTTAAAGCTAATTTTATGCTATCTAGTGTGGTTTAAATCGATATATGAAGAGATAACAGTAACTAAAACTCGATTCACTGATAAAATTGTTGAAGAACGAAAAGATATCTTGTAACACATATATTTGCTAGGATAAGAAGCCCTTCTTTGAGCTTTACCTAGACTAATAAAGAAAAATTCCAACATCAATCTTAAAAAAAATGATTCACAAATTACTAGAGCGACAAACTTACCGCCAAAGTCTCGTCTAGAGTTACGTAATGCTGAGCGACCGACCCTTCATGGGTCTCGTCTAGACTTACATACCGCTGAGCGACCAAGTTCGACAGTAAATCTCGCTTAAACCAAATAGATCTTAAAATGCCGCGTTGGAATATCGATATATCTAAAAAAATATGTTATCAAAACAAAATCATACTCGCTACACAAAAGAAATATTCTACGATACCTGTATAGAAAAAACAGTATTCCAAATTATTAAAATATTCTTTTGATATCGCGAGATTTATCAACAACTATCGTAAATGAGCTTAAATACAAAACGTTAACAACTTCATTATTGTAGTGTTTAGAGAGGTAGATATAAAGAAATCCAGTTTATTACAGCGTTCCAAAAGGTAAAAGATATACTTAGATAATTGCGTTAGCTGTATTTTAAGCCAAAGTTTTCTTTAAAAAGGGATTCATAAGTTATGGTTAATTATTTAAATTACTAGGAAACACTTAAAATCATAGAGAAGTACGATATTATATGAGTTATTTAAACGGCAGCTTTGAAAAGTTAATCCAAAAAACAAGTTAAAATAGACTAAGAAAAATTTCAGAAGTAAAATGATTATTTTAACTAAACTTAATGTCAGTTTAAGAGATTTTTTCCTTTTTTTCTTCATAATGGATAGAAATAAAGCTATTTGTTTACAGTTAGAATACTTACAAACAAAATTATATAATTCAAACACGTGTTTAAGTGAGGTTATGTTATGTAATAGACAGTCCTGAAAGATATGCACTTTTAATTTTATTCCGAACCGAATTAGGTACTTATTTAAGAGAATTTAGAATAAAACACACTATTTTTATAGTTACAAGAGAATTAATTGGATTTGCAATACATTTATAAAAAGTAAACAGAAAAATCAATAATCAATATGGCAGCTCATGCCAAATTAGCATAGCAACTGTCATTTTATTAAGGTTGTCATAGCAACATACAGTGTTACCACTCTATACTTTCCAAGTTAACAGATATTAAAAATTCAAATAACTATTTATTTTTTTAAGTGAAAAAACTACAAACATATTTAATTAACACATTCTAAGATATAGAAAGATAAGAAAACAAATTTTTTCAACCTAATCTACGTTGGAATGCGCCACTATTATAGGCCCAGCGGTTCGGTACGCGAGCCACTACAGTAGTTGGTAGCAATGTTAAATAATTGCAAAAATGATGCGCAATTAAGGGATTACGTCATGCAATTATTTAAAATTACTACATCACATAAAAAACGAGAAAAGTACTTACGCAAACTGTGGGACTCTCACAGCACTACTCCATGATGGCGGCAGCGGGGCTCCGCTGATCTTTCGGGCGTGGGTGTTCGTTGGGCCCGGTTGAATCCAAATTCAAATTCGTCTTCTTTCTTTTCCTATGTAGAGGTACGGTAAGGAAGACAGGTAGGGATGAACGATACTCAGATATAAAGCAGGGATCTACATATCAAAAAAAGGAAGACACGATAAGAAACAAAGATAACTACATTCGTCCACGTCTCGGTCACCAGTATTCGCGTGTCCGGAAATTACCACCACTTTCCTTACACTCCGCGTCGGCGCAACTTCGCGCAAACGCACTGTCTGAAGTGACCAAAATACACACGTTTTTTCAAATTATTGGCGCGAAATCCTTACAAATTAAAATTTGAATTGAAAATGTTTAGTGCCGATTTTTCGGCACGTAACAAAGTTTAAATAATACCCTTACGTTATTTGAAGTTTTCGACTTTCTATATTTTTGTAAATATTTAAGTTGTGATTTAGTATAAGCTCTAAAAAAGTTTTTACTCTACATATTCTAATTGCTTACAGTCAAATAAGCAAACCACTGACACATGAATGAAGGTACGAAATTATTATTGTTGACAGATTCGTTCAAAGTAAGGTGTTGCTAGAATAGTTCCCAATACACTACAACAGCAAGTTACAGAAAAATTTGTTCTTAAAGAACAGTTATTATTAATTTGCCAAACAAATATATGTAAGAGTATGCGACCAACCCTATTTCTAACGTAGCATATAAACAAATAGTATGTAAGCAAAAAAACACCCCTCAACCAATAATGGACTTGTCCGACATCCCTCGAATACAAAATAGAACCGTCCGTACATACAATAAAAACAAACGTCAGTATAAAGGGAATTCTAAACGCTAGAGCAAATCACTTTTTATTGTAACTAGCGCAGTCACTAGAAAGAGGATATTGAAGTAACTTAAAAACAACCGCATTTAAAGCTCGAAGAGTTAATATTTACCACATATCTCCTCAAATTTACTCGGGGTTAAATTCAGCGGGGCGACAATTGCTTTTAAAATATTATTTTAGCACATCCGCGGTATCATGCTCCTGATGCAGCTGTTTCAAAATCTCTGGGATGTCGTGGGTAGAATCCTGATGTTCCGGTGTTTGCCTGGCTGTAGCCCTCTTCAGCAAAGCACCGATATGTGGTGAACGATAAAGGATAGGAAGGGAATCACTTCGTCGATATGTCGGAGCACTACAACACTGCTACACTAGAGGGAGGTCGGTAGTCAAGTTCTTTGTTTCGATACATTCGTTCTCACAAAACGTCTCTCCCCTCCAAGCGAGGTTAAAGTTATCTGACGCACATTTGTGGGTACACAACGACGTGCAACGCGTGAGAAATGCAATCTTTGCATATTTTCAGACCACAAAATAATTCAATTACTGGACCTTATCTGAACTCGACAAAAGTACTCGTCGTTATCGTTGTATTTTTCGTTTCTGTTTTTTTATGGGATTTCGCGCACACAATATTGTGTGGTAAGTATTTCTGGTTTTAAGAAAAATGTACTTTGCGGCGACAATAAAGTAATTTTACCCGAAATTATTCCAGCTTCACCCGTTGGATGTCCGCCCCTTTTTGTGATGGGAGGACACGTCCAAGGCGGGATCACGCGCCCCTCTGTTCCACTCCGTCATTAGAAACGGTAGGAGTCAGTTGTAAATTTGAGGGTGAGTGTTTAGCCACCATTTTATTATATGGGGTTCAGTAGTATACTACATATATCCGTGATTCTATAGATGATTGACCTTGTTCGGCGTAAATGATTGTGTTTCTGTGAGGAGTTATTTGCGGTCCAGAGTAGATTTTCCACTGATTATTTCCTGTAATAATTTTAGATAGTTACTTCTGTATTTACTATAAGGATTTAGAGTTGTGCTTGATAGCCAGTATTTCGGACTAAAAGCGGAGTGGAACGTGAAATTCTTAGTTTTAAAAAGACCGTTATAGTTGGATTTTCGGAATTTTGGAATCAAGTTACGGTAGTGGTGATTCGATGAAAACGGGGTACAGGAGGTAGGTTTCAACGCGTATAAATACACTAGGAGATGTAGATGGGCTCTCTTACTTTTTCGGTTCGCTTCAGACATACATGGTAACATCTACGTTAAAAATTTTAAATCGGTGATAAGTGCAGTCCGTCTTAATTTAAATTAAACGTGTTTGAAAGCACAAGTAGGTGCTAAGTTAAACGGTGCTGTAAGTAAATACATTCGAATAACGAATAAAAGATGTTACTGAGGTAAGCGAGTCTAGTTATTTTTCTGAACGAGGGTGCTGATTGCATGGAGGATTCAAAAGCTAACTAGCATGTTTGGACAAGTACCTGGGTAGCTGTATCGAAGACGTCTGCATAGCATTGGATGAGTTTGATGTACATGTAGCAGAGGGAAGTTCGATGTAATGCAACGACGAGGTTTGGTAGAACGACATCATCAGAGGTGACGGTGCAAAAGGCGTACACCAGGTAACAAAATTTGTTCCTTTTGTTATTGCTTGAACATTTTGTGCTGTTATTTTGTGCTAGAGTGATTTGACATATTGGGTGTATATTTTATGAACATAAAAGCTAATTTGAAGGTTATATGAAAAAGACAATTTGAGTTTATTATTTAAAGGTATAAATATAAGACGTATAATTTTGATGTAAAGAGTAAACGGGTCTTTAGAGTTGTTGAACACAAAGATGCGATTTATTTATGCATTTAGAATAACAGGGTTTATACTGAGCTCACCATAGACCAGAGTAAATTTCAATTTAGGGTTTAAAGGTAGGCCCATTTACTTGAACTATATAAAAAAAAATTGTTGAAATAAATTAAATTTATTAAATTAAAAAGATTTAAGGGTGGATATGGTAAAATTTTGTGAAGATGTTTATATCCGATTTTGTAAATATTGAACTGGTGACGTAAATTTTTGATTTGTATGAATAAAAGGTTGTATGTTTCGTTGAATTATTTGAGTGGTATTTTTATTTGGTAGTCTAAGTGAGAAAGAGGAAATATAGGATGGGTTAGTATCTCTGAAGAAGCTGCAAGCAGAGCTAGCTGTGGTATGCTGATATAGGGGAGCTTTTTCAAGAGATATTGTAGTTAAAAAAAAATTTTAACTTTCACAAGGGCATAATCCAAGAAGTCCACAGCAATTTTATGGCGCCCCATTCGTGGGGTTCGATTGTTCCACTGCAATATATAACAATCAATTGGATGATTAATAATAGTAAATAGGATGATGTTGGTGTGTAGTATAATTAAACATAAAGATAAAATATTTAAAAAATGTGTAAAATGTGTTTTAGAATTTTAAATAGTAATATTATTTTGATGTTGATGTATACTGTCTTGGTTTTTAATTTTTGTAAAACAGTTGTTTGTATGTTGCTTTTTATTGGTTATTAAAAATGATCTTGTGTATATAATTTTCAGTAAATATGTATGTACATGTTTTGTTTAATTTATTTATATAAATATAAAATATAAATATAAAATTATTATTTTGTAATATTTTCTTTTTATTCTTTAAAAGCTTTACCCTCGTGACTATCAGCTAAAAAATTAAACCTTCAAATTTCCTAACCCTTAACCTGATATCACAAGGTCGAGAATTTCTTCTTTTTAATGTAAGCCCAAGGTAATGTTGGATGGAGAATGGCTTGAGACAAAGAAAAACTCTTAAGATATAAACGGCTAGTTGAGTGTTAGCTCTGGGTAGATCATGAGCTTGGGTCATGGGTGGATAAGAGACCAAAAACATATTTAATGAGCGCCACCGTATTTTTCAATACAATAACCAACAAAATTTAACTGTGCTTGTATAAGGGGAATGCGGAAACCTTATCTTAACACCACTAACATAGCCATAAAACCTGAATTTCACTCTTTAGGACAGACTTACCAAGACCTCAACCACCAGATGTCATACAGATGTCTCAGCTTTACCTGTGAACAAACAAAAGCACAACATGGACACCATTTGTGTCCTCAAAAATATTTGCCAAAAATAAAATAATAGAATTTAGGCTTCTAAAATGTACTGAGGGAATCTGTTTTCATTACACACACTTTCTATTCCGGGAGGACTTGCAATTTTTGAATGTTAAATAATAAAACGTCTTTTAAAACACAAAATAGATTCTATTTGGATAAATTTCTGAATATATATGTATAACTGCAATATTTAAGTTTGTATCTTTATAAAATTTTCTCATAATAATTTTCTAGAACAGAAATAGACTAATAAAGTTTTGCATTCAAAATTAAGAAGATCTCTGAATGGATCTTTTCTATAAAATTTAATTAGATTGACGTAGAATTTCTAAGCTATTCATAATACATAAATTTCTTTTAATCAGCGAAGTACTTCCTTGATCTTCACAACAGAATTTAATTATCAAAGTGCAGACTTTGTAAAATGTAATTATTCTAATTTATTTGTATGCTACAATAAATACGCGAATTTCATATGTCGATGAAAGTGCCAGTTCATGACCTCAAAATCTTTAAACATATTTTAAATTAAATCAAGACAGCATATGGCGTCTAGATAGGAAAACTGAATCTATATTTTTTTTATATCTTACATAGGTTGTCTTTCACAACTTTATAAAATATACTATTTGCGTACATGTGCAAACATTCTGATAAGCAAGCGACATATTATTTAATTCACTGATTTCTCAAAAACTATTTTCTTTTTACGTTACTCAAATATTTAATATTAGATAATTTATAGTAACTTACTGTATTTTCAAAATTATCAAATTCTAAATAACACTCACGTGAATCAAAACTGAACTAAAAATACTGGACCTTGACGTCAGCTGTCGGAAATTTCCATCTGCATCAAATTTGCTTGGAGTACAACGACTACATCACGAAACCAACCATAATATCCTTGTTTGATATTATTCATCGGTAATATTGTAATATAAGGAACACATGTGAAATCGGCTTCTATGTTACTGCATGTTATATTAAATAGAACGAAACCATAAATTCTTGCTTTAAAATATTGCCTTCAGAAATTGTTTTAATTTATTATCGGAGATATTATTCAAGATATGTCCTTAAGATATTGCATGTCTAAATGATGTCCAAAGGGGCTTCCATCTTCTTAGGCCTGTAGGGATCAACTGAACTGTTCGGAGCGAGGCTTATCGAAAATCATGCTCACGCAACCGCTGTTAGGCTCGACCTCCAGACACCAAGAATTTTCCAATCCTCTACTTTTTTCTAACTTTGTTAGAAGCCACGTGCTTACACACGGCCATCTCGACTTCACTTACTCTGCAAAGCAGCCTGCCTTTTCGATAAGAAGATGTTACGTGTAATTTAGTTATTTGTTATTGGTTTATTTAGGTTTAAAAGTTAAGTATATATAGAGCTCAGGTTTTCAATGTTTTTTTGTTGAGTGTATTGGCATTTTGATAAATGTAGCACATTTAAAGAAATTCGCGTTTAGATTTTTTGTTTTCAATATGTAGGATTTTTGGATTGTTGAAATCTATAGTGTGGTCTGTTTTTGTTATGTGTGTGGTCAAAGTAGTTGCATTTGGTTTTATGCGTATATCACTTTTGTGTTGTGTGATTCGTTGTTTGAGACTTTGCAAACTTTGTCCAATGTAAATACTAAGGCAATTTGAACAATTTAATTGATATATAGTGTTTCTTTGTTCTGAAGGTGTGGTTTTGTCTTTAGTTTTGGAAAAAAGGTTATTTATTGTTAAATTTGGTTTTTTGCAAGCTTTATGTTAAAATGTTTAAAAATATTCTCTATTTTTGGAGTTAATTTGTCGAAATATTGAAATATTTTGTATTGAGTTGTTTGATTGGGTATGGTATTAGTAGAAGTGCTGTGAATTATTTTGGTGCATGGTTGTATATTAGTCTTTTCCGATTACCTCCTAATCATGTATTAATAAGTTTAGACGCAATATCACTATTTACAAATATTCCAAAATATCTAGCTTTAGACAACATTAATAAACTATGGAACAGAATCAAACACAACTGCAAAATGCAAAACAACAATTCATAAAAATAATGGAATTTCTTTTTGACAGTAGCTACTTCTGTTTCCGCAATGATTACTACTTACAAACAGATGGTTGTCCCATGGAATCCAATCTAAGTCCCATAATCGCTCAAATTACTATGAAAGACTTAATGGACGAAATAATTCCCAAATTATCTTTCAAATTATCTTTTTTAAAAAAATTTATGGACGATGTAATAACAGCTGTACCATTCGATAAAATTAACTCAATTTTAGAAACATTTAATAGTTACAACAATAAAATTCAATTTACAATTGAAAACGAACAAAATTATTCAGTTCCTTTTTTTAGATACTTTATTAATAAGAAATAAAGACTACAACATTAGTCTAGACTGGTATCAGAAACCTACTACTACAAGTAGATACGTAAATTACTACTCGTACCATCCATTAAATATAATAAATTTTATTTTAGAACTAAAAAACAGAATAGAAAACATTAGCCATCCATCTCTATACTAAAACAACTTAACTAAACTTTATAATATACTAAAAAACAATAGCTATCCTCCTCCTTTGATAAAAAGACTAATATACAACCATGCAACCAAAATAATTCACTAACCCCATACCCAACCAAACAACCCAATACAAAATATTTCAATATTTCGACAAATTAACTCCAAAAATAGAGCATATTTTTAAAACTTTTAACATAAAGCTTGCAAAAAAACCAAATTTAACAATAAATAACCTTTTTTCAAAAACTAAAGACAAAACCACACCTTCAGAACAAAGAAACACTATATACCAATTAAATTGTTCAAATTGCCTTGGTATTTACATTGGACAAAGTTAGAAAAGCAAGTAGTAAACGCACAACCGTACTATGTTGGCGCATATTTATGTAAGTTTAACGTCCTTGGAATTAATATTCCAAATGTTTTAAATTATTTTATTTATTATGCAATTAATGACCTCGAATGACATCGAAAATGATGTAGTTGTACTTGTCATCAAATAGTGTTTGCCAATTCCGTGTGTATTTATTTATTTTAGTATTCTAACAACGCAAGTTTTAAAGCCACACAAATCGAGTGTGGAGTCACATTATTGAACATATTAAATTAACCAAATAACCCCAACTATTTTTTCCGTTGAATGGTGGTCCTCTCGTGTATGTATGTTTTGGCTATGGTATATGGTAGATCTAATTAAAGTATTACTTTTAAATTAACACCTGCATGGTTTATGCTAGAAACGTATATAAAGTAATTCTATCAAGATGAGTGCTATTACCTTTGATAAACTGTATGATAACTATAATGTGTTATCAGAGGCAAAAGAGAAAGTTTCTGAGGTAGGGTCTCTTTTATCATTTAATAATTTTGTTGAACAACTCATTTAAAGCATGGACCTGAATTTGAAGAAGCGATTGAAGGTACTAAAGGAGCCGAACGCGAGAAGAAATTATCTGCACAAATTATTGCAAAATTTTTTAAACACTTTCCAGCTCTTCAAGATAGAGCGCTTGAAGCCATAATTGATATTTGTGAGGATGATGAAGCTTCGGTAAGTTATTTTTATATTATTTTTTAATTTGTGAATTCACTGCTCACACCTGTACCATTAGATATCAATTTTAGTTTGCGAGTTCGTTTAGACAATCTTCCATAAATGTTTAATACAGTGTTTAGACCCGTTTACAACGTAGTAGCATTTTAGTAACAATATTAAGTGTTATGCAGAATGTGTAGATTTTATAGAGAATTTGAAAATGAAAAAAAAATTGAACTACCATTGTCTACTTCAATTATAAGATGTTTTTTTGTATTTTGATATATGTGTTCATGGTAGTGACGAGCTAATCGGCTTCTTTTCGATCACCGGTAAAACAGCGACGGTGACTGTCGGTAACCGGTTACTTTTAGCAGCTACCTAAGTCGCCGCTACTGCAACTTTTAGTATTACGTAAATGTATAGGATGGCAATAACCTTGGAATAGCTGTAGCAGTTATTTATTATAGTTATCAACTAAGATATCTATAAAATAGGTGTTTTGATTTATATTTGGTGACACGAGTTTCCAAATAAAAAGTACTGTGGTTTTAATTTTTAATTCTTATATTATATCTACACATCAATTTGAATATAAATATCTACGTTTATAAACTATCAAAAAGCACTAGAATAAAAACGAAAATGTTTCTATTATTAATATATAATATTACATACTTTCAAAAAGTCAATGATATTTTTATTCATATACCTAAGTATATCAAATTATATTAGTTTTTCATTATTTTGAAGAAAAAGAAGCATCCTTGCTTTACTGGCTTTAAGTCGATTTTGTCGTTCGGTTATTAACTGCCCCACTTTCGAAAATAATCTTTCACAAGGCACGGAGGTGGCTAATGCACAGAATCTTTCTTGAAATATTTTACCTAATGTCGGATAATAAAATGTATGCTCCAACCACCATTTGCAGGGAATTTAGTTTCTAGTTGGTAATTCATCTTCAATGTACCTTTGTACTTCAATTATTGCATGTGAAGTGGCAGATAACTTAGGTTTAGCAGTAATTGCTACAGTTTTTTTAAAACTACTCTACACTGATAGTTCTTCATCCAAGTCACAATTGCCTTTATTCCTGGGTATGCTAAGTTGTGAATGCTTGTGAAAGCTTCTTTTCGTAATTTTTTTGTTATGAAGGAGCAAACTATCTCTGTTGAAACGTCACAGAAAATTATTTGTTCAGAGTTGGGAATTTCTATTAATATATTGGTCAAACTTAAGTTGTTGTCTCTGACACTTTTTAGCTCTTCATCGTTTTGCTGTGAATTAGATAGGTGTTTGAAGTCGATGCTATCCATTCTTGAGAGTGAGTCTATGACAATGTTTTCTTTCCCCAAAATGTGATTGATGTGTGTCGAATATTGGTATATGTAATCCATATATCTAAATTGCCTGGGCATGCATTACTATAACTTCTGTTGCAAAGCAAAGGTTAGAGGTTTGTGGTTTGTGTAGATTATGAAATATCTATGCTAACATATGTTTAAACTGTTTTACAGTTGGGCAATTTACGAGAACTTCTCTGTTGTATTTTGAATTGTGTGGACATTAGTTTTTGGAATAAAAAGGTACAGTCTGTATGTTTGTTGTGGGTTGTTTAGCATTTTTCTTAATCTTCTTTAGGAATTAAACCACTCATAGTTAATAAAATCATCTTTATTTACGTTTCGATTCATGACCTAGGATCGTTGTCAAAATAATAAAAATTTAAAGTTTGACATTTATCACATAAATTGAAGGTTACTTTGATTTATTGATGTTTGAAATATTTGTTTGAGTACACTAGACAAAAATTTTAAAGTTTAAAAGAATGATTGCCTTCAATTTGTGTTGTGGCCTGAAAACAACTTTTTTGGGTAGCCAATACGCTTAACGTGAAATCAGCTGATAAATTTTTCTTGGCGAATTTCATATAAATTCAATAACTTGATGATTGGAAAACATTTTTTAACATTTATACAATTGGGAGGATGGTTATTAAAGAAGTGTGTGATTACGTTACCGTAAGGCTTAAGCAGTCGTTTCTTTATATTTATTTTGAGGGGGAAAAGGTATACAGAAAACCAACGCACACAAACAGATATTAAACTTCGATTCAAACCACCCGCACTATGTCAAGCGAGGAATTATCAAAACCATGTATGATAGAACAAAATTAATATCATCAAACGAATAAATTTTAAAGAAAGATGCGATGAAACTCTAGGTTATATTAATGCGTAGAGTCGTGACTGATACATTGAGTTTGCTTTTTCTTCACGGTAAATTACTTGATTTTAATAACAAACTTTGCGGTAATGGTAGTTTAATAATACTTCACATAGAAACATTACAAGTATGCATAAAATAAACAAATTAAAATTCAATTGAATCAGACCGTCAATTCTTACTTGCCGCTTTAAAGTCCGCATACCCAATGTTCCCCACCTCGCACAAAAACCCCACTTCAATTTACGATCGCAGCGGCGCACACACAAAACCAGTGTCGTAACCGACCGCACCACATTTACCCCCTTTATTAAAATTATAGTTAACAAAACTGAGAATTTTAATACAACCAACTAAATAAAATACTACTCTATCCGCTACAAAACTTATAACGCCATGCCAGAATCTCCTAGGAGTAACCAACATATATAAGGTGCCATAAGTAATACTAACAATAATACATTATTGCTACATACAGCACATTAAGTATAATGAAAACACAATTCATCCGCGATCCTAAAAACTAAGGAAGTCCCTAACATTACCACCTGTATTTAAATCTCCGTAAGCACATGGAACAATTTAAGGTTTTTTACATTATGTCTTCCTTTGGACCGCCCATTCGCACCTTCAAGATCGTAAGAATTTGCACCTGCAATATTCTGTACAACGTAAGGTCCATCATAAAGCAAAAAAAACTTGGCTATTGAAGAATCTACCGCTGATGACTGACGAAATGATCGAACCAGAACCTGGTCGCCGACTTTAAATTGCACAGGACTGTTTTTGTTCTCACTTTTTAACTTACGTTTCTGAGCTTTGTTAGCTAATCGTTCGTAGACCAAGTGCAATAATTTCTCATCACGCACCTGCTTGGGGACTTCAGGGAAACTAATCAGGTTATGAATTTTATTAGTAGAGTTTTCCCCGAATTGCAAAAATACTGGGGTAAACCCAGTAACCGAATGAATACTATGATTAATAAGACACTCAACATGAGGTAACAGACAGGCCCATCGAGTATGTTTATCATAACAGAAAGCCTGCAATAACCTCCCGATCTCCTTGTTAACTCTTTCCGTCATGTTCCCCTCGGGAAAATAAAACGATGTAAATTTGAACTTAATGTTAAATTCGGTAAGTTGGCGAGCCCAAAGTTTGGATCTAAATTGCGTCCCATTATCAGACAACATTGCCTTCGGGATTTGTACTTGGACAAAATAATCTTTAGTGAGCCGATTCAAAATGGCACAGGCATTCGATTTTTTCAATGCATACAGTTTAGTATAACGGGTAAATGCATCGATTACCACAAAAATAAAACTCGCTCCTCCCCTCGAGGTAGGCAAAGGGCCCATCAAATCAACGCAAACCAACTCGCCAGGTTCCTTTGAAATTACCGAATTCATGGTACCAATAGTTCCCGTAGACTGTTTGGACCTTTGACACAACTCACAAGCCTTTACAACTTGTCGGATATTTTTATACATTTTGGCCAATAAAAGGTTGGCCTCATATAGGCGTACACTTTCTTGTATCCAAAATGACCAGTATCCACATGTTGCTGAATAATCAAATCTTTAACTTGAGAATGAGGTACACATAACCTCCACCCTGGAGAATGCACATCTCCTTTCTTGAATAAAACCCCTTTGTATAGTTGATACCATTCATAAAAGTGTTTTTTGTTTTTTTGATAATTCACCTCCCTTAACAATGTCATAATTCTATCCATCCAGGGTTCAGCTTGCTGATCCCGTTGAATAGTCTGTAGGTTTTCCTTTACCCGCTTAAATTCTTGAGTTAATTTCATTAACGCTATCTCGACCGTAATATTGCTGCAATCTGCAAAATCTTTTGGCGGACAAGGGTAGCGTGATAATATATCGGCTAACACATTGTCCCTACCGGCAATACACAATCTCAAACGCAAATTCTTGGGCAAAGAGAGCCCAACGAGCCAACCGCCAGTGGTTAATTTTAATTTCAATAAAAGGACAACGCCTTGTGGTCTGTGATTATGATTAGCTTTGCCCTAAAACCAATGTACGCCATTGTTTTAAAGCAAATATGATTGCTAGTGCTTCTTTTCAGTAATTTTATACCGAACTTCTGCTCCCGCAGGGTTCTACTGGCAAACGCCAGGATGCACTTATTGGAACTGGCATCCAGCTGAAACAACACTGCACCGACAGCCCGTTCTGAGCTGTCCGTTTGAATATAAAATTCTTATTAAAGTCCGGTGTGACACGGTGGCCACCTCAAAAGGCCTGCTTTATTTGATTAAAGGCTTCCGTGCATACGGAATCCCATTCCATTTGCCATTCTTTTTAAAAGTTTTAACAGCGGTAGCGTTAAATTTGAGAATTTATCGCAGAATCTGTGCTCATAATTAATGAAGCCTAAAATCCTCGGAGCTCCTTCACATTCCGTGGCATGGGAAAACGCTGAATGCATTCTACATGTTTAGGATTGATATCAATACCGAGGTTTGAAATAACGTGACCTAAAAACTCAACCTTTAACTTGTCAAAGTGCGATTTTTTTAATTTAATCGTGAGATTACACTCCCGAAACCTTTCCAGTACTCTTTTGATATGCTCAAGATGCTCTGTTGGATTGGGTGAAAAGACTAACAAATCGTCCACATAGGATAGGACAAAACCTTCAAATTCGGACCTAACGCCGCTGCGACAACGGATAAAGCTTGCTACCGACATACAAAGCCCAAACGGCAGCACATTGAAGCAGAAAGTGGAATTATCATAAAGAAAGCCCGTAAATTTGCGATGATCTTCACGTATAGGTATCTGCCAGTAAGAGGAAGACATGTCCAAGGTGGTCAAATTTTGTCCACGTTGGAATTTTACTAATAGTTCTTGAGTTGGGGGAATCACATGGTCTTTGACCATTCTCGAATTGAGAAACCGAGCATCTAAACAGATTCGAGGAGTTTTATCTTTTTAACACCACTACCAATGGCGATACATATTCCGTTTTGCACGGGATATTATACCTTCTCGAAGCATCTCATTTATTTGCTTCTTAACTTCCTCTCAGTACACAAACGGGATGGCATACGATTTTCTAAAAATGGGGTCTCGTCCGCATTAGTATTTCATGTTGATAGATTTGGGTCCTACCGGGTGTCTGAAAACACCTTGCTATTATTTTGCAACAACTTATATAATCGAATTTTTGATCTTCATCAAAGGTTTCGCCCCAAACGCAGCTTGTTTGAGCTCTACATCAGAGTATCTATGACAAGACGAACTTCCTTGACGCTCGACTAAATTTATCGATAATACTTCATTTAAATGTTCCTCATTAAAATTTAACTTCAACTGGATTTCCGGGAATATGATGATTTTACTGTTAAAATCAACTGTTGCTCCAACTTCGGAGAGCCAGTCACAACCTAAAATCACTTTATGATTTAATTTAGGTATAACAACGCAGGGTACTTCAAACATAACATTATTTAATGTAATGGGTAAGTAAACTTGTTCAGTTATTTTATTTAATTTTCTTCCAATCGCTACTGAGACCATCACATTTGATACAGGGAACACAGGAATTTTATTTTGCTCTTGTAACTGTTTAAAATATAACTCAGAAATTGCACATACCTGGCTGCCAGTATCAATTAATACGTTTATAGTTTCCTGCATTATTTGTGCTGAAATCGTGGGCGAGATTTGACTAGAGCCTGTAGGGCTGTCCTCACGCCACTCAACAGGTCTTCGGTGTTAACAAAGCACGTCGTTATAGATCTAATTTCCAGTACTGCTTGTAGGGTGGGTTTCCCTACTTTCCTGGTTCGACGCCCGCCAATTCTCCCTATTATTTGTCTGCGGATTCCCTCTTTCTATAGGATTTTGAGTGGCCTTAAAATGCGCACCTGTACTACGATTATACCGTTCGCCACGATTTAAATCGCGAGACACACCCCCCTGCTTTTCCATATACATTAAGTCCATTTTTCTGAGAAACTGTTCAAGATCGTTTATATTACTAATCCCCTGCAAGAGGATTCCCCTTTGGATCTCGGCCCCAAAGTGCTTTGATAACCATTGAACTAAGGTGGCATCATCCACACTTTCGGATACAAATTCCGCCTGGTTAACTAATTTTAAGGCGTAGTCAGCCCCGCTACCACCCTTAAATTGACCATATTTGAGCTCATAAAACAATTCCTTTCGTTTTCAATATTCCAATAGCGTACCTTAAACTGTTCTTGAAATTATTAAAGTCTGTAAAGTATTTTCACGGGCCGCGCCCACTCAGACGCTGATGATTTTAAACACAACAAGGTTAAATTTACTTTGCATTATCAGGTACCGCGTCGTTAAATAATTTTTAGTTTTCTTAAAATTGCATTGGGTGCATATTGCCATTGGGTCGGAACGCCAACTCGTTACCGCCCATATCCCTCCAAATTGACACATAATTTCTGTGCTCGGGTTTTACAAATACATCGCTTGGTATTACCTGAACATTAATTGGCGACTTGCTACGCTCAGATTTAACCCTAACAGATTCTGCTAACTCGCTTATACTATCTTGCATTTTTAATACATTTAGTGTTAAATTTGTCATTAAATTTTGCAGCGTCGGTATATCCATTACCTCACCTTCGTTTTCTCTATTAGGCATATTGAAATATCGTAATATTTATAACCACTATTTACTCTAATTATAGCATAAGGTCATAAACCTCACAACTTACGTAAACACGATTCAATCCCAGCCAAGTGTTCTGATAGCCGTTTGTTTTTTTGAAGGTCAACGTCCCTTTACTTGTAAATACATCGTATTTCGGATATTACAGTTGTCCTGTGAATTTTTCATCTCGGTGCTAAAATATGCTGCAACAATAAACAACCTACCACTGGTCGACTGTCACTAGCCGGTGCTTAAGGAAAGCGTTTTTCTTTCTTTCTCTATCTTCAATAGAATAAGTTTTATCTGTTCCAGGATGATGTATTGTAATTTGCCCGTAAAAGATATTCGAAACTCGTCCTTGTACCAGCTCCACGTGGGTGCCAAAATGCGATGAAACTCTAGGTTATATTAATGCGTAGAGTCGTGACTGATACATTGAGTTTGCTTTTTCTTCACGGTAAATTACTTGATTTTAATAACAAACTTTGCGGTAATGGTAGTTTAATAATACTTCACATAGAAACATTACAAGTATGCATAAAATAAACAAATTAAAATTCAATTGAATCAGACCGTCAATTTCTTACTTGCCGCTTTAAAGTCCGCATACCCAATGTTCCCCACCTCGCACAAAAACCCCACTTCAATTTACGATCGCAGCGGCGCACACACAAAACCAGTGTCGTAACCGACCGTACCACAAAGAGAAAGACCTAATCAGATGTACACTAATAGAAAACAAGTATCCTAAAAAAATAATAGAGAAGGAAATGAATAAAATTCCAAAAAATAAAGAAAAGAAAACAAAAACAACGATACACACCAAAAAATGCTCTCAATACCATACATAAAAGGATTCTCTGAAAAAATTCAAAGAATAGGAAACAAATTCAGAATTAAAACAATATTTAGAACCAACAATACACTAAGAGCACAATTAACAAAAACAAAACCCAAAACCCCAATACAATGTTCAAAAAACTGCATCTACAATATACTGTGCGAATGTAACAAGTTTTATATAGGAGAAAGTTCCAGACCATTTGAAGTTCGATTAAAAGAACATGGGACTTCAGTCATAAAATAAAATGAGAGGACGCAAAATCAGCGACAAAGAAGAAAACCGCCAAAAACGCAAAATCAAAGAAGCTGCTTATATAACCCTACATAAAAATAACTGTGTTGCAAACGAATCCGTGACTTTCAGTAAACAATGGATTTCATTATTAAACGAAATAACAAATGAAAATCAAATGCTCACAATATCTAGGTAGCATTGCAAGTTTTTCCTGGGTTATTCTTGCGATATATTAACATGAAATACAGCCTACATAAATGATTTCTATTTATACATACAATAACTAATTACATAACAATAAGCATAATAGTAACCCCTGTAAAACAGCATTGGTATCTGACAAGTGTAAACCTGCAATTGGGTTACGTCAAAACCATATACAATCTCCGTTGAACAATATTGGTATCTGACAAGTGTAAACCCGCCTTAGGGTCGCCTCAGAACCATATAAAATATTCATAGAACAACATTGGTATCTGACAAGTGTAAACCTACCATAGGGTCGCCACAGAACTATGTTAAAATCTACCAAAGAGGTAGCCTAAATCATAATGTTTTTCTTTCTCAAAATAAATATAAAGAAACGACTGCTTAAGCCTTACGGTCACGTAATCGCACGCTTCTTTAATAACCATCCTCCCAATTGTATAAATGTTAAAAAATGTTTTCTAATCCTCAAGTTATTGAATTTATATGAAATTCGCCATTAAAAATTTATCAGCTGATTTTACGTTAAGCGTATTGGCTACCCAAAAAAGTCGTTTCCAGGCCGCAACACAAATTGAAGGCAATCATTCTTTTAAACTTTAAATTTTTTGTCTAGTGTACTCAAACCAAATATTCTGAACATCAATAAAACAAAGTCACCTTCAATTTATGTCATAAATGTCAAACTTTAAATTTTTATTATTTTGACAACGACCTAGGTCATGGATCGAAATGTAAATAAAGATGATTTTAAAAACTATGAGTGGTTTAATTCCCGAAGAAGATTAAGAAAAAAGGTACAGGTTTCCATTGTTGATTGATCCAATGTTTGATTATTCCACTGACAGCAAATTTGCTATAGATAGTTTTGTGTCAGGAAGTGCATGTGTGAGTTGTACGGCTTGTGCTAGCTGTTCTTTGCGTTTTTCGAAAGCTATGTTTGCATTGACAGGCACGTTGCCTTTAATTTACCTTTTAGTAGGTTGAATAAGAAACATGAAGGTAGGCATCTAACCAGTTCCAGGACTGAAGACCTAATGATGATGATATATATTTGTTCGATGTGATCACCTTGTAGAAATGCTGTAACTGCATCTATTTGGTCAATGCTTAATCCATATTCTGCATCTACAGCAATTAAATATTGAATAGAAGTGAATTTAATCACTGGTGAATATGTTTCGTGTAATCAAATCCATATTTCTGTGAACATTCTTTGTCACTAAACGTGCTTTGTGGCGATTAAGCGGTAATTCAACCAAGTTCCATATATTATTCTCATCTAGTGACTTAATGTCCGCCTTTACAGCAGAGTCCCATTTGTTAGTGTCAATTCTAGAAAGCGCTACATTTAACGAACTCGGATCACTAGTCCCTATTTCTGCTTTGGAAGTATACACATAATCCTTTAGCTTAAGGGGTTTTTAGGTTCTTTCTTTTCTTCTAGGAACTCAGATGAGTGTAATACAATGTTTTCATCAGGAATATGAGACTTGTCCTAATGCTCTTCAGCTGATTCGTCCATAAAGTTTTCATCAGCTGTTTCTATTTGCATTATCGTTTTTATAATCTCCCACTGAAACCTTATCCTGTATGCCAGAAATTGTAGAATTTTGGTATATTTTTATTTGTGGTTCCAAAAACCATGACCCTTCTTATTTCTAAACCTTTTGTGACAGGGTTTATTCATCGATAACCTTTTGTTGTGTCAGTATACCAACAAAAATTAGTTTTGTAATTTTGGGTCCCAGTTCTTATGCTTTTGTTTTGGGACATGCTTCATTACAGGAATCCAAATATTTTTATATGGCTTAAATTAAACTTAAATTCTTCTGGAATGTTTTCCAGCAAGGTTGAGTTTATGGATTGATTAATTATATATACAACTATATTTACAGCTTTTGGTCAATACAGCTTTTCCAGTCTTGCATCAATTAGCTTGAATCTGACCCTTTCTACAATCATATGATTTGCTCGTTCTGAAATTCCATTTTGTTGAGGGGCATAAATATTTGTAGTTTGATGAATTATGCCTTTTTGTTTGCAGCAATTCTCCAATGTACACGACCGCAGTATTCTGAACCATTATCCGGGCATATTGTTTTAATTTTTAACCTAGTTTGTATCACCACCATATATTTGAAATCCTTTAAATAATCCAATACTTCATACTTAGATTTAAAATAAACCAATATTTTTCTTGAATAATCTATGAATGTTAAAAAATATTTTGCACCACCGATTGATAGATTTTTCATAGGACCACATAAATCAGTAAGCATTAATTCAAGCAGGACCTACGAATGTGGTGTTGAATTTTTGAACAGTGCACATGTATGTTTACTTTCTATACAGACTCACACATTAGGATTAGGATCAACTGATTTATTATTTAACTTAATACTGTCGCAAACAGTCGGGTCTTTGCAAATCTTCTAAAATTTATATGACCTATCCGTTGTTTCCAAATAATCATTTCATTCTCCGATGTGCTTGAGACCTAACTACGAGCTTCAGAACTCTGCTCCTTATATACACCTGAACAGGGTTCGGCTTTTACTACGAGTTCATTATTATTATAGATACTGCAGTCATCTTTATTAAATGTAACTGTATTATTATGATTTACAATTTGGGTAATGATAATAAATTTACAGTAAGTTCAGGAACTAATATAGGACACCTTTCACTGCAATTTCATGATTATTCAACAACAATGTTGTATCACCCACACTACTGATCTCCATTTTGTTATTATTTGCAGTTGTTATTTTTTCGATACCTGAACCATGCTTATTGCATAAAACAGCTGATAAGGGCTTCATACGATGTATTGTGCCACTGACTATATACCAGTTAGATATTTTAGATTTATTATCTTGTGAAAAAAATGTTGGTCTAAAGCTGTTTTTGCTTGGGATTTCTCAACTTTATTACAGCTGTTGTCATTCTTTTGCTTAGCAAAACACTCAGATGCTTTATGGTTTTTCTTGCCACAATTACAGTATTTTATAACCCTTTTCTTTGGCACGTTTTAGCAGACTTTCTGTTACTACTACAAAATGCCTTTTGCTTTGATCCAGAATAATCATCTTTTAATGATTTTGCTTTAATCAAATCACCAGTAATTTTGATACCACTGCTTTGAATTCGTAGGTTAGACCTGCTAATAAAAGAGCACCAATTCATTCTTCAGTGCTTTTGAAACCGGCACCTTTTAATTTATTCGCTGTTTCATTTTATTTATCTAACAAACTTATCTGAGGAGTTAATCCGTGGTTATCAAATAGATTTTGTGCCGCCTGCTAAATTTCTAATGCCGTATTTAGCATTTAAATATGCACATACAACGGTTCACTACAGTATGCGAGCTTTTGCCCTTTTGATTTTAGACTCATCAGTTTCTATACAAGGATTTGTTATGAATTTTTCAAATCCCTGAAATTCCAACTTTTTCCGTGGCGAATTTCTACGTGTGGTAGTTTTCGTTTCCTTCTCTATTGTATTTCCTTCTTGATTAGACATCTTGGAACTACAAACATCAAACTTACACACACATATATAACAATACCAGCTTCTAGTGCTTATTCATTGGCGTGACTGGGCCTATAACCTGATGAGGTTATGAATGAATTTAGCCAGCAGTAAAAACATGGTTATTTAAATTTTAATGTAACAAAATACTTGTTTAATTAAAAGATTATACTATTACAATATTTAATGGTTTTTTACGAACTAAGGAACAACTTGGCTTCTTGTCACTTGACTTTTTATCAACAACATCAAAGAAACTAAAACTATCTTAAATACAGTACAAATCTAGAAAGCATATAATTAACGTTACTTCGGTTTCAACAGCTGTGCCCTAACTTCAAAATAGACTGGCAATCGTGCATTGCAATACCAATACCAAAAACAGATTGCCTTTAAATACAATGGTAATACTATATTTTCTTAATGCCCTTTAAGTTTAAAACTTAACAGAAATTACTATTTATGACGTCATGTCATTGATTCTATGGATCAACAATAGCTAGCCATTCATATACATTATTAATACCATTATTTAAGATGAAGAGATTAAATAATCTCCAAGCCATCGACTTGTTTTGTAATCAATCCATCATAGATTTAAAGCAGACCAATTTTGCTATCACCTTCCTCAATACCAAAAATCGTTGTATATGACAGTTAGAGGTCTTTCAAAACCTCGTGGGCTGTTGCGCAGAACACCAATTTAAGTTATTTACGTTAAAATGCATCCTAAAAACATTGACAACTTATCTGTTTTTATTCATCTGTCATTTATTTGCATATTAAGATTTGTAGTTCATTATTATTGTTTTTGATTATTATTTATGAGATTTCAGCTTTGATTCAATTTCAACCAGTTTTTTCAAAACTACTGCAACTCAGTCTAGTTTTTTTATTTGTAGGTATAATGAAGGTTTCAATTCAATTAGAAGAATAAGGTTTGGTTTTACAGATTATTTCGTTATTTCTGAGTTTTAAATTTTACAATGAGTAACCGCAAGAAAATTGTTCACAGCCGAGGAAGAGAAATTATTTATAGTGTGTAAAGTTTGTGAAAAAAGAAAAGATCCTTCCTGTCATTCCTATGAATAATTTACAAGAACGAGTAGCAACAGCAACTGGAGTTGGACTAAACACGGTGGAGCGAATTATTTCAGAAGGAAGAAAATTAATAAGAGAAGTCCTAAATCTAATGTGGGTCAATTTGAGGATTGTGGTAGTAATTTTATGATTTCATGATTCTATGAAATACGCATTCTTAAAAAAAAATAAGAGGACAGTATTTTGGCTGCCAAGAGTTTCTAAAAAATTTAGCCGGTCTATTTTTATCCACACACGCACGGAAACATGACACGAAATGAACAATAAACAATACACCAAAAAAGTTACATGTTTCGCATACAAACATTGTAGTTTTATAATTTATATTATGTTGATAAATTATTGGTTATGCAATCCACATAGCATAGCAGTTGAGTTAATTCAGAATACACATCCGAAAATTCAATGTTTATAGATTTTACTTGTATTGTTCTTTCTATTTATATGATACCTCTCGCTTCCTTCATTGCGCAGGTGAGATTTTGAAAGACCTATACCTTATGTGTCAATATAAATAGTAATACAAAATTCAGAATTTAAAATTGAACAAAATTTCACTTGAATAATAGATATTATTGTTTTATTTTCAGATTCGCATTGCAGCTATGAAGACTTTGCCAACTTTTTGTAAAGATAACAAAAACTATGTGTTAAATGTGTCTGACATTCTTACACAATTATTGCAATTGGAGGATCCACAAGAGCACAACATAGCCAGTAACTCACTTTTACAAATTTTGAAATCAAACGCTATTACTGTACTATCGTATATTTTTAAGCAGATTCAAGAAACAGACGGTGACATTCGAAAGCAGTGTATAAAATTTTTAATAACTAAAGTGAAAGGTTTGGATAAATCTATTTTAACAAGAGAAGTTGAAGATATTATTATTACAGAAACGAAAAAAATATTGGAGGTATTTATTTTCCTATTATAATTTTTTTTTATTCAAAAATGTTTACTTATGTGAGTCGTATAGGATGCAACTGCAGAAGAATTCATCGATTTAATGCTATTTGTGAAGACGACTCGTTTAAGTCAAACTTTTACTGGACAACAGGAATTAGTTGACATTGCAGCAATTCGAGCTGAATTGGATAGTGATTTTATACCACGAGAAGAAAAGAGTAATAATGCAGATCGGTTGATCACGTGCATAAAATTTGTTATGCCATATTTTTCTGTAAGTAGTTACAAATATTTTTGGATGTGTTAATAGTCATTGTTATTTGTTTATGACATTTAAACTAAACAAAAATCTAAATCTCTGATTATTAGTACTACTTCTATTACTGTTACAAAGTTGCAATATTCTTCTTTAACATTATGAGACCAAAGAAAGAGGGAGGTCTATAGTCCGATGGTCAGAAATATTTGTGGGTAAATTGGTCTAGTATGTTACTGGAATTGTAGGTATGCTGTAAGAGAATACATTAAATTTTCATACAATTGATTAAATATATGCTCTATTCCATGATTAACATGACCCACTATAGATTATTCAGCATGTCTGTTAGCAGTTAAATTCAATGACTGACAATTTTAACAAAATCTATTATTTTATAAATAACCATTTTAGAGTACATAATAATTAATTAAAATTAATATTAATAAAAGTGCAATTGGCATGGCAAGTCCATTATTAAAGCCCTTGTTTAGCCAATTTGCAAAAACAAAACAGCTAAACGGCATGATTTACAACTTCATAATATATTATAACTGTTGCTTAAGAGAGGGACATTGATATTTACGCATAAAAGAATTATTTTTTAAATAATAACGACTTGAAATTTAAACGGATTGTTTTTAAAAGTGTTTGTAGTATACAGTAAAGAGGCAAAACACTACAGAAAACAATTCATAAATAACCAGCTTTTTTTCTAATCAGTACATCACTTTACCCAATGAAGTTGTGAATCACTTACTTTAACTTATGTTTAAAAAGGGGAGTAAAGTAATCTTTATGCAAAAAAAACACAATTTCTTAAAAATTAGAAACCTTAAGAAAATGTTTATGAAATGTATGTACTTACGTACTTTAATTTAAGTAGTTACTAACTAATTCTGCTTACAAAAGCAGCAACATCAAAAGAATTTTTGAGTTGTATGGAATCATGTTTGGAACATCGAGGTGGAACTTTGAGCAATTTATTAGATAATATTTATTTATTTATGTCCATACTTAATAATATTGGAGATATCTCGAGTTTAGAATGAACATGGCTACGATTTCATTAAAAACGAATAATTCGTAAATCAAATTTAGATGTTCTCGAATTTTGTTAATTTTGTAATTGGAAAAAACTTCTTATATGAAAATTGTTTTTAAAAAAATAATCTATGGGAATCTGTATGAAAATGTTGGAGTTGCCGTTAAAAAAAGTAAGTTGTATTGTGCATGCAGTATCAAAAAAAGTTAAAATGTTGACATTTACTCAAAATGGGTATTTTGGCATTTCCTATCACCTCCTGGAAGCCTCATTTCAATTCGATGTCATCAAGCTGAAATATTTAGTGGTGCCTCTTAGCGCGAATACACTATATATCTCTGTAAAAATGTATTTATGTGTGAGGGTATATGTATATTAGTGCATGTGCATTTACATACTATTCAAGTATATGTATATATGACACCGCCTATTTGCATGTGAATGTTTCTTTTTTATTTCTAATTTTTTAACAAAATCATCCTTTTCAACTAATCATTAACATTTTGTCAATAATTTTATTTGTCAAGCCAATATTTTATCTACTTAAAAAATTTTTATTCAATTCAATTTTATAACATTATATAAAGGAACTTACTTTAAATTTTGTTTATGGAAGCAAATTTTAATAATCTCAATGTAAGTAATGCTTATTAACACTAGTGGCTTTATTATAGTTGTATTATATTTTACTTAATCTTCTTTGGAAATTATACCACTCAGAGTTGTTAAAATCATCTTTATTTACATTTCGATCCAGACCTTTTAACAACTCTTGAGTGGTTTAATTCCCAAAGAAGATTAAGAAAAAGACTAAACAAACAACAACAAACATACAGGGAGTATTATATTTTAGTTATGGCCTCTGAGAAAGCATTAAATAAATGCGGAAATTTAGGCCATAAAGGAGTTTTCTTTTGCCCAGCAGACCTAATACCCGCAAACATTACAATCAATTATCAAAAAGGAGCTTGTTAATACAAAAAAATTAATATATATATATATATATATATATATATATTGTCATGTAACTGGGATCAATCTCTGGAACTCCCTAAAAATTATTCAAGCCCCAACGTTGGGCCGTCATAAAATTGCCGTGTACCCTCTCTAAATCGAGCCTCAGTAACGAAAATATTCGAAAATTTTATTAATTTACCCAAAAACCATCATAAATTTCACACAATAGTTAAATTTTCAAAAAAAATAATTTCTTACCCAGATTCCTCTCTTCATCACCTTAATTCTTCAACCGTTCCTGGCTAGCTCAGTTGGGCCTCCTCTTGGATACCTAGATTCACTATCACACTCTTTATCATGCACGCACACTCTCAATAAAACCACAAAATAATACAACAATCATACACTATTTATTTACCACTATTTACAAATAAAACTTCAAGATTATTTACATTTCGGTGCTCAAGTTACACCTCAATAAATTCTATTTTTGTAAAGTCCAGAATTTTAACTAGAAATATCAAACACATTGAATGTAACCGGAGTAAATGGGCCCTGAATAATACCTTATTTGCGTTCTTTATTTATAATTAATTTTAATTAGGACACTCTGGAGTTTGGTGAGCTCATGATAACCCAGTTTTTTTTATGATTAATGTATGCTTTTTACTTAGCATACGCTTACTGCAAACAAAAAAAAACCAAACCCATGTACTCTTAACAATAAAAAAATTTAAATTCCTAAGGAACGTTAATAAGCCTTATATACACCTTTAGATTTATTTTTAAATACCATAATAAAAGTTAATTATACGTATCATTTTCAATACGCAAAATAATGCAAAATACCTTCATAGTTCACTCTCACACATCACCATAATTTTCATAGTTTATACAAACAACAAATTCTAAAGCGTTACCTGGAATTTGTTGAAGATCCCTACTCCGTTGACAAAGCCGTTAAGTTCCTGCACCCTCGGTTACGTGGTTCTGCTCTGACCGCCGCCGCCAGCTATTTGTAGATGAACACCCTCTAAGTTGTGCTGCATACTATTCATACACGATACATCCAAATCCAAATATATTACACTTCTTTTATAATTGCTTAATTTAATTTACATTTCATTACTTCACTTCACGAGCTTGTTAAATTATATGTTACATCTCAATAAAATTTAGACTCGACACTCTCCGCGTATCAAATTATGAGGCCAACACTGTACTATTTAATTTAAAAAATTTTATATACTTACAAGCTCGTGGTAAATTTCTATACGTATTCTGAAGCGATGAAAATACTAAGAGCGAAGTTAAAAGAGAGCGATGCTAATTCCTTTAGAGTATTTATACACTTCGAAATGCCACCTGTCGGCCACTCTTCCCGCGAAATTCTTCATTTAAAATAATATTTCCTAAAATTTTGGTTCAACCGTTTTCGAATTGTTCGAAATTTAGCTCATCGTTATTATATTTTCCGAAAAACCTGCATTCAAATTTTCCCGTGTTTGTCTGTTGTACAACTAACTATATAGACCAATGAGATATTTCAGTGACGTCTTGAAACCCTGCCTGTATTAACGCTATTCCTATCTTATGCATATTCTAGGTTTCCTTCTAACCTTGTTTGAGTGGTAGAAAATCGATATTGCTGTCCGCGTTCTATCTAACCTATGTGGACTGAATACGTGCGTTTTGATATGAACTGCTATTATACCTGTCTCATTCCGAAGCATATCATTGATCGTCCATCCCTTCTGCGCTCTAAGGAAACTTTTAGTTAGCATTTATACGAACCGTCCGACCGTTTACCTGATATACCTCGAATTCTGTCTTTTATCTACACAAATAAGGGGAACATGACATTTCGAAAACCTGCAGGTGTTCAATTTAACGATCGTTTTAAAACAACATTTCTAGGAGTTTGCTTTCGATGGTATTTTATATTCAGCGGCTGTTCGTTTGTTAGCAAAGCATTTCACCTTGGTATTATCGATTTTTCAAGCTCTTATGCGTATTAGACGTAATAACCCTTTCAACTAAACTCAATTAAATTAATTAATAATTTGCATTGGCTTCTACAATTTATTTTCTTTACGAACCTAACTAAATTTTAATCCCTAATTGTAAAATTTGTTAATACTTGTTCATTTAAATTCACTAAACAAAATAAATTTCACACGTAAATTCTGGTTGTTTCCTCTCTACAGAGTGTTTGAAATTGCCTTGTTTATACTTAAATTTAGCCCTTTAAAACCACTACAATATATATATTCTTATGCTACCCCCTCGCGCCTTTTTTTTATTATTATTTAATTTTAATTTATATATGATATGAAAATATGTATTTTATGTTACGTGCTTTAGCTACGTTTGGTTGGTTTATAACAAAACTGTGTTGATATGCCTCGACTATTTGAAAACTTGTTCTTCCCAGGGTATCCACCTACTTACCGTGGGTTCAGTGGTAAGTAGATGTGCAATGCACCAACCAAACGGCACTACCTTTTGTTTTTGTACCTTTGATATTTTACACTTGTATATGCCAAATTTTTATATAAGATCCACGTAGCCTTGTGCCAAATTAATTAATATTACAAAATTTATGACTTTGACGTTATAACACACAGTACTCACCTAATTTTACACCTCGTCGTCGGCCTTTTGAAAAACTGGCTCAACAATCTCACTCGCCATATGCGTCTTTACAATGTTGGCACTATCGCAATGAAAGATCTGCTGTCCAGTTTCCAGGTTTCTTTTAATGAATTTTGATGTCCCCAAATCTAAAATAAGTATACCCAAATTTAGAATTTTGACTACCTTTTTATGTAACTTCCCCTGCGCTAATTTTCCTGATGTTTATTCTTCTTCGCTCGTATTAATCCTCCTGCTACTCCACTGCTTTCCTGTTCCAAATTCCGCTCGTTCCAAATTCAATGCTTTCCTCCTAAGTCCACTCTATCCAATTCACCGCTATCCTCTAATTATCATTCAATACCATTAATCTTCCTAATACCATATCCAAATCTATTCCTTAATATTGCCTTCAGTTTCATAAATACCATTCAATGCCTTTCTGCCTTTCTCAATCTCGTTCCAATATCCACTATTTACTACGCCTTTTCCACTGTTACTTCAATCCACTCGTACCTGTTTCACTTCGTCGTTACTATAAATTATTCTTACTCTTGCTTATCCGTACTCTTCTTTATATATTAATTAAACTCATAAACTTTCCAATTCATTTATTAATTTTTAAAATGTTCAAAATATAGCGCAGTTTACAAAATTACGTCTTACTACCAAAATTATTTTAAATCGACTTTTTGTTTATCTTTTCCTTGGTGATTACTACAATTCAAATATGCCTACTCTATAATACATTTTATACAAATTCCATCCAATAATATCGTCCCCACAAGTTCGTGTCACTCATACCTTATAATCTGTCTTTTACACTTTCCCTTTTCATATATAAATGTTCAATCATTGGTCCTTAATATCGCACAACCCTTCAATCATATTTGACAATACTTTTACTTATAATTTTGATATTACATGTTTGTCCAAAGGTTGATTCTATTAAAATAAATGCCGAAATGTTACACATATAAACCTGGATCTGCGTGGTGAATAGTGTAATTTCTACAGACGCATCCGGTTTCTCGATTAGCAAATGTACGTTCTATGGCTTATTCAACATACAACTCAGTGTAAATCCTTGAATACTGTGCTTTATCACGTCATCAAGTCATTGTTTTTTTTCGTCTTGCCACTTATCCTTTGACTAATATTTCAAATACTTTAACATTTGTAAAGTACGGCAAACATAAATTTCTCAGTTACGGAATCTGATATTTGGCTTTCTTTATTTGGCATACACTACCTTCAACAAAACAACCCTTAGAACCCTTTTAGTCCCTTCTAACATTTCAATATATATATATATATATATATATATATATATACAGGGTGAGTTTTTAGTGTGGCAACGGTCGATAACTCCGTTATTATATAAGCTACGTAAACCAAATTTGTAGGCATATTAAGCATACCTAAAGTGCACATTTTAAAAATATTTGGAAGCATACAGGATGTTTCATAATTCCAGGGCATATTAAACTTATATTTTTTTAAATAGAACACCCTATATATTATTACATTTTTGGAAAGCCCATAAAAAGAGCTTTAATTTGATATCAAATTATATCTGTCTATTCCTTTTAGTTTTTGAGATATTCAACTGTTTTTAGAAAAAATGACCCTGATTAGATACATTGCCACTGCACTAATACACAACTTATGTTAATTTTCATGATGCAGAAAATTTTACTATATACCATAGTATATTTGTAAATATCACTCTTTTGAAATTTTTTCACAGTATACAGGGTGTGTCAGGTTTCGCAAAACGCAATTTTTAAAACTTTTTTTAAATGGTACCCTACCAATATTATTGCTACAATGGATAGTTCATTAAGTGTCCTTTCATTTTTGTTAAGCATTCCCTATACCTAAATCCATTACTTTCTGAGATATTTTTGATTTTCTTCAAATTTTAAGAATGTTTTTAATTGACATAACTAAAAATAACTTACTATTGCAGAATATTATAAAACAATTGATACATTTTGATTAACAATTAACTACACGTATTTAATAACAGTTTTCACTAAAGATATACCAACCTACAATAATACGCTATCAACAGAATTCTGCCAGATCAACAATATGCATTTTATAGAAGATGTTTAAACAGGAAATCAGGCAGCCTTTGAAAAAAATACAAATTACAATTAAAATGTCATTTAGGTTTATTAATTGTAGTGTGTTGTCGTTTATCACATTATCAGTTCTGTTTTAAATGTAATTTTTGAAGGAGTTTTCAAAATGAATTTTACTGTGGAAGAACAAATATATGATTTGGGTATTGCCAGAAAGTTTAAGAAATTGCCTACTTGCATCAAGAATATACCAAGAGAGATATCCTGTTAAATGACAACACACTACAATTAATAAACCTAAATGACATTTTAATTGTAATTGTTATTTTTTTTCAAAGCCTGCCTGATTTCCTGCTTAGACTGCAAGCTAAATGATTGCCTTTTCGGTTTAAAATAATGCATTTTGTATGTTGTAGTAATTTAGAAGCGATGAAAAAACATACACAACGGCACACAGCAGAGACTAATTCACTAATGTGTGGTACTTCCCCATACAACCACTGCCGCCGCACCGCAGGTGTCACTCTGGCGCTTCCGAGATTTAACAATATCTATACAAATGAAATCGAGTACTCCATACATTATAAATTCAACAGTTAGTTTCCTAGAAAAATGAATGACTAGTAAAAGTTCGCTATAGACGATTTACTATCACAAAAATTGATTTCTGTTTAGTCTGTTATATCCGGAAGTTTGTTATAAATAAGATCGCTATAAGCGATAATTTTTAGCATGTTTCTTATGAATAATTTGCCGGGACTTTATATTTTGTTCATTATAAGCGAGGGTTTGCTACATCCAAGAGAGCTATAGCCGAAGTTCACTGTAACGTTGAGAACTCCTCGTTTCATTTCATTTTCGTAAAGTCCACAGCATATTTATTGCGGAACTGTCAAGGGAAAACGAGAATATTAAGGTAAGAATTAACATTTTCTATTAAACTAGCACCCATAGCATATATATATATATATATATATATATATATTACACTATTTCTTATTGCGGACTGCAAATAACCGTTCTGTTATATATATATATATATATATATATATATATATATATATATATATTGCCGTGGAATGTTCCTTTTGGTCACAGGAACTGGTACTTTCTACAGATCATTCGAGCCCCACAGATTGGGCGTCATAAATGCCGTGTTAGCCTATAAAGACCTTGCCAGAGTAAAAAAAACATTTGATCCCCAACCTTGGGCCGTCATAAATTGCTGTGGAACCCCGATAAAGACCTCTCCAGAGTAAAAAAAAAACAATTTTCAAAAATATAAAAATTTCACAAAACTTTCTTACCCATAATCTGCTTCACCGAATTATTTTCTTCAGCAGATTTCCTGGCTAGCTCAGCTGTGCTTCTTCTCGTATACCTAAATTTACTCTCATTCTCTTTACCATTCACACACCATCAATAAAGTCACAAAATAATACAACAATCATACAATATTTATTAACTACTATTTACAAATAATAATTCAAAGTTATTTACAGTTCGGTGCTCAAGTTACATCTCAATACATGCTATCTTTGTAAAGTCCAAGTTTTTGTAAAATTTAAATTTCTAACACACTTAAAGCAACAGGAGTAAATGGGCCCCCAAATAATACCCGACCTTGGTTTCTTACTACACTCTGGAGTATGTTGAGCTCATGATAACCCAGTTTATCAATGTATGCTTTCCACTTGGCATACTATTACTACAAACTTCAAAAAAAACCCATGTACTCTTAACAATTAAATTTAAATTCATCAAGCAATTCAAATAAGCTTTACGTACACCTTTTGTTTTATATTCAAAATACCATATTAATAGTCAGTTATACGTATCCTTTTCAATACGTAATAACGAAAAATACTATCGAAGTTCACTCTCACACATCACAAAATTTTCAACAGTTTATAAAAAACAGCAAATTCTAATGCGTTTCCTGGAAAAACTTGAAGATTCCATCTCCGTTGACGATGTATTATGTTCCTGAACCCCTCGGCCTAGTGGTTCTGCATGCATCTCCACTAGATGTTAAAGATGAACACCATCTAAGCTGCGCTTCATGCTACCCATCCAATATCAATTTCAATATCCAAACCCATGTATATTACACTTGTTATTTATTGCTTTATTAATTTACGAGCTTGTTAAAATATTCTTTGGACCTTAGTTCCATTTAAATAAACTCGACACAATTCGCGTTTCTAACGATAAGGCCACAACAATCTAATATTGTACTATTGAATTTACAAATTTTTATTATACTTACAAGCCTCTTCAGTAGATTTTTGTACGTCGTAAGCGATGCAAAATAAAAGAGAGAGCTATTAATTTCCCTAGCTTATTTATATCATAAGCATGGCCCCTCTTGGCCACACTGTACTCGAAATACCTAATTGCAAACTAACATTTTCGCAAATTTTGGAGTAACCGTTTTAAACTTCTAGAAATATTGCTCGTCAACCCACTGCAAACAACAAAACTCTCACTCACATGTTCCTCTGTTCTAAAACTACCTATTTCGACCAATCATGCATTTCAGTGACGTCTTATAACCCCGCCTGTAATATCTCTATTCCTGTCTTATGCATATTGGATGTCGCGTTCTAATCTTGCTTGAGTGGTAGAAAATCGATATAACTGTCCGCGTCTTATGTCTACGCCGCGTGGATTGAATAAATGTCTACTAAATGCATGCTTCTATGCCCGTCTCATTCTGTAACATTATTAATTGTGCATCCTTTCTGCTCGTTAAGAGGCTCTTGTTAGTGTTTATTACAAAACCCACCGGCGGTTACACAATATTTCCTTGAAGCTTGCTCTGTTATCTACAGAAATAACCGGAAGGTGACCTTTCCAACGTGCAGCTGTGCCTAATTAATGATCGTTTAAAATAACATTTCTAGGAGTTTGTTTTCATGGTATTCTATATAACGGACGTCTGTCTGTTTGTTAAGCAAAGCTTTTCGCCTTGAGATTATTGTTTTTTCATGCTCTTATGAGTTTTCTGATGTTATAACCCCTTAAATTAAAATAAATTAAATTAATTAATAATTTCTATTGGCTTATACAATTAATTTTCTTTATGAATCTATTACCTCCTAATCCCTAATTATAAAATTATGTCAATACTTGTTAATTTAAATTAAATAAATGAAATTAATTTTGCGCGTATATAAATGGTTCCTTTCTCTATACAGGGTGTTAGGAAATAGCTTTGTTGACCCCAAATTTAACCCTTTAAATCCACTACAATATATATATTGCTATGTACTAACTGGAACTCTCGAGCCCCGTCGTTATTACATCCAATAAATGCTTGAGATAACGCCGTACTCGGTATCAATGGCGTTTTCTACTTATAAGTCCACCTCTTTGTGTTTAATTAATCAAATTACACTCCCACTAATTTTATTATTCTGCCACGGCTAGTTTTTATTATTATTCTACACAAAGTTACGATGATCAGTTCTTCTTCCTTTTACCCCTTTATGATTACCTCTTTGTTTGAATTATAAAATGAGTGTTATTTAATTCCATATAATGAAAACAAATATTATGTACAGGTTTTGAAAATTATTAAAATACACTTTTCAATCAATCAATATTATAAGTCTTATTTATCTCAAAATCATATGCTTTGCAATCAATCTAAAGTCACCAAAAACTATTTTTTTTATCAAAGAAGCCTGGAACGTTCAAAACCCCTTTATTATATTACGTACTTTCAACGTATGCAAAGTTCGTTGCTGACTCTGTTACACAAGTTTATCTTAATTAAGTAAATTCAATATACAAATTCAAATAGAAAAAAATGTCTTAAAACTAATAAGATCTAACCTGGTTTGTTTACTTCGTGCTTCTTTATTTCTTTCTCGCAACTCAAAATTGTACCAAGATTATCGACACATCCATTATCAACCAACATCAATTAGAATTTTCCATGCATTATTATATCATCCATTTGGATCATTAACATCATATTCGAAATTATTCTCCACCAATTTGGAATTATTATACACCCATTTGAAATATTATCTACTGAATTATGCACCTCTTTGGAATTTCGAAATTATCATCAGCCTCGAATTATTTTCGTCAAACTTAAATTTATTATCGTCAGCCTTCGAATTATACATCCATGAATTATTGTCACCAGCCTCAAAATTATTATTGTCAAACTTAGAACCCTATTATTATTATATTTTAGTTTAAATAAATTCCCCAAAATCTACTTACGTTAATCGGCAATAGAAATTTTCATATTCGTAGCACTATCTGTCACTATACAATTTCACTATTAAAATATTATTACGCGTTACTCTTAGATTCAGAGTAACGCAGTTTGGCCTTGTTGAGTTGAAACTTAGCTCCGTTATCATTGCTCGCTGTTAATATATGGGTTGATCTCCCTTTCTATGTGGGCTTGGCTTACTAATCTTAACCAATGAGGTCTTTGTATTTCCTACACTTAAAGTGGTTTTCTGATGTAACATTTTTGGCTTTTCGAGTAATGGTTGTTTGCTACAGATGCTTCGTTATCAGACCATGCGGTGTTTTGAGTAAATAATCGCTTTTCCATATTATACTAAAATACCTGATGCAATTTGAATTTCGATTTTCATGTTTATTTACGCATCTTTGATTACCTTTACTATTAAAAATTGTTGATTGTTTGTATGCACATACACAAGGCTTTGTTTAAGTTTTATCTCCTATCTCAGTATTATCATAACTGATTAGAATTCTTTTGAATGCGTGTTTAATTACATTTATTATCATTCTCTTCTAAATACGCGTGCTTCTACTGAAAAATATCATTGTTTGCATTACTTAAATTTACTAAAGCTCTATATACCGTGTGTAAATATTTGTTATTTACCTAATGCATGAATTACCTATTTCTATGCTAAATATGCATCCTATTATTATACGATGTGTCTATTTGCATCGCTTAAAACTACTTGTACTCTATATACAGGGTGTTAAATGCTTACTATTTACAAATTATCGCAATTACTCAATTTTCTACTAAATAAATGCAATTTTCTGCTTCCTATTATAATTTATGGTTACTAAACGACCATTGATATAAAATACACTCTTAAACAACCCCTTATCACAGCAATATATATATATATATATATATATATATATATATATAAAGACAAGTTATTTGCAGTCCGTTTTATCACCTGATGGCGGTTCTATTTACTTTTGCCATAGTACAGTAATTGTTTCGAAATTATATCATTATAATAGCTTCGATTACTTTATAGGGTTCTTGGGAACTATTCCACTCTGATGAGGCTAACTAGCCGAAACCATTGGTCAGTGGATGTTTCCTCCCCTATGAAGTAATAAAGCTTATGTTTTGTTAATGGCTATATAACTACCAGCCCGATTTGTATTTGTCAATGGCTCTTATTATTTTCATAAGAGTTTGTTTACAGATACATCTTACTTTATATATATATATATATATATATATATATATATATAGCAGTGGAGTTCTGTATTATGCCCCTACGAATTGGGCGCCTTAAATATTGCAGTGGATAAAGCTCTAAAATCGATCCCCAGCGTTGGGCCGTATAAAATTACTGTGAGGTTTACCTGGAATCAATCCCTAAAATCGAACCCTACTGATTGGGCCATCATACAAATTGTTCCTGAAAAATATAAAATTCCAATATCTTTGGAAAGCTCCCCTAAATCAGCATACCATGGCTAGCTCTGCTTTTAGCTTTTTCAGAGATACTTAACCACCCTATGCTTACTCTCTCTCACTTAGACTACCAATAAAAATTACCAATCAAATAATTCAACGAAACATGCAACCTTTTTATTCATACAAATCAAAAAATTTACACCACCAGCTCAATATTTACAAAATTGAATATAAACATCTTCATAAATTTTTACAATATCAACCATTAAATCCTTTTAAATTGAATGACTCTAATCTATTTCAACACTTCTTTATATACAGTTCAAGTAGATGGACCTACCTTGAAACCCTAAATTGAAATTTACCCTGGTCTATGGTGAGCTCAGTATAAACCTTTCTTACTCTGAATGCATAAATAAATTGCATTTTTGTTTTCAACAACTCCAAAGATCCGTTTACTCTTTACATCAAAATTATACTTCATGTATTTATACCTTCAAATAATAACTTCAAATTGTGTTTTCATATAACCTTCAAATTAGATTTTATGTTCATAAAATATACACCATATATATATATATATATATATGTATATATATATATATATATATATATATATATATATATATATATATATATATATATATATATATATATATATATATATATATATATATATATATATATATGTATATATATATATATATATATATATATATAATCAAATCACTCTAACACAAAATACCAGCACAAAATGTTCAAGCAATAACAAAAGAAACAAATTTCGTTACCTGGTGTAAGCTCTTGCACCATCACCCCTGAAGATGTCGTCCACCAAATCCTCGTCGTTGCATTCCATCTAACTTCCCTCTGCTACATGTCTATCAAACTCATTTCCACACGTTATCCAATTCTATGCAGACGCCTTCAATGCTTCTACCCATTAATTGTCCAAATATGTTGATCGGCTTCTTTATATACCATCCCACCTGCACCCTCGTTCCGAAAAAATATCTAGCTTCGCTTACCTTAGTAACATTTTTTGTTCGTTATTCATATTTAATTACAGTCCAGTTTATAACATAGCACCTACTCGTGCTTTCAGACACTTAATTAAAATTAAACGGACTGCACTATTACCATATAGGTCTGAAACGAACAGAAGAAATAAGAGAGCCCCACTACGTCTCCTAGTGTATTTATAAGCATTCCAACCTACTTCCTGTACCCTGTTTCATTGAAATTCACATCTACCTTCACCGATTCTGGAAATCCAAAATACAACGATCTTTTAAAACTCAGAAATTTCTCATTCCCCTTAGCTTTAGTCCGAAAATACTGAGTTATGTAAAGTTGTATGAAATTATGTGGAGTCATATTAATTTATGTACAATTATAGCAAACTAATTTATTACCTTTACAGTTAATAACGTAATAAATTTCACAACCAGAAGGCATTTTTAAAATATGCTTCATTTGTAAAAGATAGTTGTCGTATAAAATTACTACGACTGCAATTAGGTGAAGGTGTATTGAAGCAGCGATTTGGATGAAGCAAAAAAATCACTACCGCACATCATGCATTCTATCCTTCTCGTTGAGATCCGGAATTTGATGCTAAGAGGCTCTAATGCGATACAGTTGTTATGTAGTTTCGTCCGTCCATTTCAAGGCTTGCCACATTTAATGACGTAATAACAGATGGTGAGTGTGAATTAAAAATCTCCTTTGTTGTCCAAGTTGGACGATTTAAATTTTAGAAGATTATTTGAACATATAAATACAATATGTCCTAAAGTGAAGGTTATATTGAAAGTGCTGTCTGATTTATGTGCTTACTGCAATAAGAAAGCAGTCAAAAAAGTTTATCAGTGCATTAAGTGCAATGTAAAGGTGCATACATCATGCAGTGAAAGAAAAGGTGTCATTCTAGCTAATGAATCAGGTGATAAGTTTTATATGTGCTTAATTTGTATGGAAAAGCATGAAAACAAAAACATGATAGATAGTCAACAATTAGGTATATCAACTTTGGGCATAACAGTTGGTCAGAGTTCAGCTTCATGATTAACAAGTGATAAGAACACAAATGCTCTTTGTAATGATATTTTAATATTTTTAAATAGCCAAGAGTTTGCTAATATTATAAGTGTTTCTGTAAAAAATGAAATGGCTGTATTAGAACAAAAAATTCTAGATTTAAAATCAGAAATAAACATTTTAAGGAGCTCAAATATAGATCTTGTTAAGCTCCTAACTAGAAATGTGGTCCTAACAAATACACAATCTGACATTGCAGCCAATACCGTCTCCAACTGTAATACTAGCAAAAAAGAACCAGAAACACTTTTAGATACTGAGAACTCGACCCACATGAGTGTTGGTGGTATTAATAGTAATAGGATAAATGCGTTTCCTTGAACGATAATACTATGCCTATTTAGAACCAAAAGACCAAGAATAGCTAATAATCGTAATAAGTTGATAATAGGGCTTGCTCCACCTACTGCTGAATGTCACGATTCAGAATAATTTATGGCAGTTACTGCACGGCCATGCTACTCAATGCTACATATCGCACGTGTGAACCCATCAGTTCATGTGCAGAAAGTAATAGACTATACATACTCTAAGTTAGGGGGCGACACTAACAGTGAATCGTCGCCTTATGTGAAGGTAGAAAAGTTAAATTCCAGGTATCCTAATAATTATAGTTCATTCAAGTTAACAATAAGCTCAGTGCACATGAAAACAGTATTGGATGCTGGTTTTTGGCCAAATGGTGTAGCGGTTCGCAAATTTTTCAAAAAAAAAAGCATAACACTAATAAGCAAGAACACAGTGTGTTGCATTCAGCTGATGAACCATCTAAGCCTATGTCATGGCAATTAGCCGCTGGTTTTGCCAGAAAGAAATCGTCTAATGTTACATACTGCTATTTTCAAAATGTGCGAGGACTCAGAACAAAAGTTCAATCCTTTTATGCTTCTTCTTCAGAATGTGAATTTGATTTAATAGCTTTAGCGGAGATATGGTTATTAATTGCTATCTCAAATTCCGAATTATTTCCAGGCCAATATATAGTAATGCGTGACGATCGTAATTATGATGCTTTAGATACCACACGAGGAGGTGGGGTACTACTAGCCATTAAAAATTCATATGCGGTCAAACCTCTTGATCTCACAAGAATTACACCTGCTGTGTCAATGATTGACATTGTAGGCTGTAAATGCTATAGTGAAGAAAATACTTTATACATTTTTGTGGTTTATGTCCCTCCAAATACAACCAGTGTTATCTTGGAAGCTCTTGTTGAGTACTTGGAAGAGTATGCTGAATTCCAGATACTTATTATGGGGGACTTTAATGTTCCATTTTACAATGATAACAGTAAAGTCGATGTGCGTACTAACATTCTTCTAAATTTTTTACATCTTACCAATGTCAGGCAACATAACAATATTGTAAATCAGAATAGTAGACTACTTGACTTAGTATTTTCTAACATGAATTGTAAAATTTCGGAAGATGTGTGTCCATTAGTTAAGAAAGATAATTATCATCCACCACTTTGCATAAATATTGATAGTAAGCTACATTATAGTAATTTTCGCAAATGTGACAAAAAGCAGTATAATTTTAAGAAAGCTGATTATCCAAACCTCTATAATGCTTTAGCAGTTGCCGATTGGACTTTTTTAGAAAATTTTACTGATGCTGAGGAGGTATGTGAGGCATTTTATGCCAAACTGTATCAAGTCTTGGATTTATATGTTCCGATTCATCGCAATTTTAAACGTCATTACCCTATATGGTATAATTCTAATATTATCAGCCTCATCAGGGAGAAGCATAAGATGCGGAAAAAATTCAAAATCTAAAAAAATTTAAATTGTTTATTAGAATTTAAAAGACTAAGAGCGCTATCTAAAGCTCACATCCAGACTGCATATACGAATTATATTGTCGAATCAGAAAGTACTATCCAGATAGACCCAAAAGCTTTTTGGTCTTTTATACAACGAAACAATATAGGTCTCGCATTCCTGCAGAAGTCACAATGGTCAGAACTACGATACCCCTCGGTTAATTATTGAAGCCTTTAAAACTTCTTCAGTGGTGTCTACTCAGCCAAGGTAGAAGATTATTCTCTGATTGGTATTAAATCGTTGTCAGATGTTTACTTACATTTATCTCGTTTCCACCTCGGAGATTGAAAGCTGTATGCGAAAATTAAAAAATAAATTCACTGCTGGTCTTGATCAAATACCTGTATTTCTCGTCAGGAATTGTGCATCTGTACTAGCCTACCTGTTAACCAGCATCATTATCTTACCATTACAAATTTCTACCTTTCCATCTGTTTGGAAGAATTCTCTTATATGTCTAGTCTTAAAAACTGGTGAATCGAATTGTGTTGAGAACTATAGGCCAATTTCAATTCTTTCCAACTGTGCAAAAGTTTACGAAATGGTGCTATATAACAGAATATTTGCTGCTGTGTAATGTCGGATTTCACCGTATCAACATGGTTTTTTTCCGGCAAGGTCTACCATAACTAATCTTTCATGTTTGTAACACTTCACTCCCCCCCCTACCCTGACCTATGTAACAGTCAAAGAAACAAGGAACGAGTTACCTAATACATATATAATTGAATGCCAACTCTACATCACTTTTATGGTCCATAATTGCAATGTAAGGGTCCACTTACCTATTCCAATAGTCTTGACTCTAGTTTCTTCAAACGCCTCGGCTACTCTACAACGGAGAGTACAAGGACATGTCCCAGGGTGGATAGGCCTAGAATTCTGAAACCGATACTGGTGAGTTAACTTACCCAAGAGTTTACAAAGTATCTGTAACTAAATGTATTTCAACAAACCCCTTTTACTACTAATTTATAGATATACTAGAAGCGGTTTGTAGTCCCTGCGGGACTACTTTGAACACCTGCACTCGCTTTGTGGCCCACTCTCTTTACGCCCCACCATCTTTACGCCCCACCATCTTTACGCCTCACCATCTTTACGCCCCACCATCTTTACGCCCCACCATCTTTATGCCCCACCATTTTTACGCCCTACTATCTTTACGCACCGCCCTCTCTACGCCCGCTCTCTGTGCCCTTTCTCTCTACGCCCCGCCCTCTATACACCCCGCACTCTCTACGCCACGACCTCTCTACGCCCCGACCTCTCTACGCCCCACCCTCTCTACGCCCCACCCTCTCTACGCCCCGTACTCGCTACGTCCCACACTCTCTACGCCCCGCCATATTTGCGACCCGCCCTCTCTACGATCCGTTCTATGTACGCCCGCTCTCTGTACGCCCCGCCCTCTCTACGACCCGTCGTCTTTACGCCCCGCCCTGTACGCCCCGCCCTCTCTACACCCCACCCTAGTAGACTTTGCCGAAATCACTTCTGGGAGACTTTGTCGAAATCAACTCATGGAGTTGATCGGATCAAGATCACTTCGCCCTAGCAGACTTTGTTGAAATCACTTCAGGGAGACGATAGGATCAAGATGCCCTAGTAGACTTTGTCGAAATCACTTCGTGGAACGATCGGATCAAGACCACTTCGCTCTAGTATACTTTGTCAAAATCACTTCGGGGATCGACCGGATCAAAACCACTTCGCTCTAGTAGATTTTGTCGAAATCACTTCGGGGAGCCGACCGGATCAAGAACACTTCGTGCTAGTAGACTTTGCCGAAATCACTTCGAGGAGTTGATCGGATGAAGATCATTTTGCCCTAGTAGACTTTGTCGAAATCACTTCAAGGAGTCGACTGGATCAAGAGCACTTCGCCCTAGTAGACTTTATTGAAATCACTTTGGGGAGTCTACAGGACCAAGACCACTCCGCTGTAGTAGACTTTGTCGAAATCACCTCGTGGAGCCGATCGGATTAAGATCACTTCGTTCTAGTAGACTTTGTTGAAATCACTTTGTGGAGCCGATCGGATCGAGACCACTCCGTTGTAGTAGCCTTTGTCGAAATCACTTCAGGGAGTCGATCGGATCAAGACCACTTCGCCCTAGTGGACTTTGTCGAAATTATTTCCGAGGGCCGATCGGATCAAGACCACTTCGCCCTAGTGGACTTTGTCGAAATTATTTCCGAGGGCCGATCGGATCAAGACTACTTCGTCCTAGTGACTTTGTCGAAATCACTTCGGAGAGCCGATCGGATCAAGACCACTTCGCCCTAGTAGTCTTTGTCGAAACCACTTCGGAGAGTCGACCGGATCAAAACCACTTCGCCCTAGTGATCTTGTCGAATCATTTCGGAGAGTCGATCGGATCCAGACCACTTCGCCCTAGTGACCTTATCGAAATCACTTATGGGGAGTTGATCAGATTAAGACCAATTCGCCATAGTAGTCTTTGGCGAAATCACTTCGGGGGAGAAGGTCGGATTAGAATCGCTTCGTCCCAGCAGACTTTGTCGAAATCAGTGTGAGGAGTCGATCGGATGAAGACAACTTCGCCCTAGTAGACTTTGTCGAAATCACCCCTGGGAGTCGATCGGATCAAGATCACTTCGTCCTAGTAGACTGTTGAAATCACTTGGCGGAGTCGATCGGATCAAGACCACTTCACCCTAGTGAGCTTGTCGAAATCATTTCTGGGAGTCGATTGGGACAAATAAAAATCCATACATGCAAACCAATCAAAATTAAGCAATATTTATTAATTGTTGCCAATGTTAAATATGAGCACATGTGTAATAACGTGTTTGCAAATAGCAACTTATGTTAAAGATAACCTTCACCTTCTATGCAATCAATTTTGCCATTAGTGATTTAGATAAAAAGAGGTTTTTTCTATGCCGCAATATGCGTTTAACATTTCTCAATTTAAATTGAAAAATGAGTGTAATACGTATACGTAAGCGGTATTGAATTTAGGTTTTACGCTCGGAAGGTTTGTGTTTTAGCACATATTTGGTATTTTATAAGGACTTTTAGTTAATGTAGGCAACCGCTTGGTTCTACCTTCTCTGTACATCATGCTGCCCATTACTACGTATTAGGTATGCTCGCAAGACAAAGTTGTCAATTGCTGTTAATGTAAATAAGGAATAGTTAACTTATTGTAGACCATTTTATAGAGGTTATAAATTTTGTTTGGGTATTTTACGCATATTAGAGGCTTGTTAATGTTTAAAAAAAATCAACAAAAATAAAGAAAAAAATTAATGTAATTGGGCATTGAACCGCCGAGGTTGCGTATGGTAGACGGAGGAAAGGAAAGAAAGGAAAGATAATCTATTTTTAACTTTTTCATACAATTTTGCTGAATACTAACAATAATAACAATAGATTTCCTTAATAGTACCTACGATGCGACGTTTAACTATAAGTAATTTAAATGACAATATTCGGTATATATACTAAAATATTTACCTAACTGTTTAAAATAATTAACGATTTCTTCTATTTTATTTGTATTTTATACCATTGTTGTGTGTTGTGCAATAGGAAAAGCAGTGGAAAAACTTATGTTAAACCTAATTTTAACCTTAATATGACTTTAAAGTATAAACACTAAAAAATAAAAAACTATATACAAATGCGGGCAGACGGAGGTGGCAGCCTTACGTTATCGAACCTTATTTTGTAGAAAATCCTTTGGTTGTATACTTGTAGTAGCCGAAGCCTCAAAAGATATATAGCGTTTTCTAAATTATTTACGTAGACTTGAAATTTTTCAGATGTATTAGGTAATAAACGTCAAATTAAATTTTTAACTTTTTGTGTTTAAAATAGACCGCGTCTATTAATGTGTGATACTTTTTTATAATCAGAATTAATAATTACCAGCACTATAAAGAATTACTATGTAATGTAGAAGCTTTAATTGTAGAAATTTGTAAATTAACTGTGTTAACAGAGTTTCAGATAGTGCGTACTCGTGCTTCTAAGTCTTTGTTCGTAACATAGGTTGGATGAGTTAGTATATATGCGCCACTTCCTGTTTATAAGATGTTGGCGTCTTTGTACGCCATCTGGGCGGATAGTGTTAATACTTCCTATGAAGTAAACGTTTGGTTAGCATCTACACTACATGAAAAAGGTTAAAAACCCTGCTATGGTTTACATCTAAGAATGCATTGCAAATGAATTTGAAAGCTTATAGATGCAAAAATTTATATTTACATATTTCACTAAAATGAATTACATACATACATTATGCATGTACATAAGTCAAATTAATAAAAATGAAAATATAAGTTTGTACATCATGCATGCATTTTAAGAAATGAAATAAAAATTTTTCCAAAATATATTATAGGCTTATTGCATATTACAGGAAGAAGAAAACCGATTTCAGGTACAATTGACAAATACAACAAAACACGGGCCATTGACATACAAATTAAAAAAATAATCATGAAAATGTAATTTTATTGTTATAGGGGTTTTGAAAATCTATGCCTAGTGGCATTCTTATTTCCACAACCCCTCACATAGTAGAGAACGTATCCATAATCCACGAATCGGATAAAAATATGTAATGCATTATTTTAACATTTGGCACAAAAACTAATAAATATGAATTTCCTCTAAATACAGTAATGTATAAACAAACACCAAGCTGTAACATTAAGACATCAGTTTCTCTTAAGTTTTAGTTTTACAATAAATTATTTATACATTCAATATCGGTAGGTACGTAAAAACGACATTGACGGTGAAATAAGTACCTATAAAAACATTAGTAATGAATGTAATCTTAAGTAAAAGTAATTGTATTTTTTTTAATCACACACCTGGATATATTCAAGAAGTCGATTAATAATATCATAATTCATAATGAATTTTTTGAAATGCAGCCAATCAAATTAAACAATCTTTGAATAGCGCTATGGTTAGATAAACAATAATTCTAAACGTCAAATTAATGTTGAAATGTTGAAATTGTGGGCGCCATCTATTCGGATAGTGTTACTACTAAAATGCGCCAACATAACCGTTTATAGAGTGGCACCACCGTGGTTCGTAACCTGCTTTTGACATTTCTCAAATAAATTACACAAATCGCAGCAAAAGTTTTAAATAAAGATGTAGAATTTATGATAGATGTAATATTTTTGGTACATATTAGAAATTTGTTAAGGATCGTATACCAATTTTTGAAACCAACTCGATCGTCTGTTCATCAAAGCAAAGGTACCGGTTTTTAGTTCTGTGCGTTTGGGTTGTTAGATCGTAAAATATTAAAGGTTTTTTAGTTTTTACACACATATAAGCGAATACGTTTCTGCAAGTTGAACAATCCCTGAAAAGTAAATGTTGTAAATGGATTTTGAGAAAATATAATTCACAAATTATAGATTGTAGATCGCATTGAAGCATATGAAAAAAAAGAGTTGGCTTATTTAATGCATATTGTTAAATGAATGCTATTGCATGTTTTAAAAAGCAACCTAAAATTAAATTAAAAAAAAAGAATTTTACTGGATATCGAACCAACGTACGTACGGTTCGTAGCCAGAGATCTTAGACCTGCGCTGTCGAGGTAATGTTTATTGAAACCGCATTGGTTGTATACTTGCTATGCTTAATGCCACATAAGGAATACATTGTCTTAGGAATAAATCACAGTATATTGTAATTGTTCGGGCGATTCCGTAAATATTCGTTCGGTTCCGTAGGCTTTCGGAACCTGTGTTTGACGTTTCTGCCGGTAAGTATACAAATTTTAATACCTGTTTTAAGAAAATACTATACTACCAGCTTACAAACTGTTAATAATTCAGATTTTAGAATACGAATAGCGTTGTTTGGTATATATTAGATATTTTTTAACGCTCGAATACGTATTTTAGAAACCAACTCGAACTTTCTTCTCTCTCGTACCAACGTCAACCGAGCAGTTGCCAACCTCGTCGCACGTCTTGTTCGGTTTTTAGATTGGAAATTTTTGAGGGATCCAAGCTTTTTTAACAAGTTAACGAATACGTCGCTTCAAATTAATCTTTTCCCGTCAAAACCTTAATTCCTTGCAATATATAGGTTTTCCGCGGTAAAAACCCGCCTATGTTACGCACGAAAAAATTCTCCACCTAACCACCACCCGTCCGCGCCCCCAAATCCGAAACCCTCGAACGCAAATCCCAAAAAGCGATCGATTCGCGCCTCTCAACTTTAACACAAAGACGGGCATACAAAACTTATAGTTATTAGATATCTCAACATTATCAAGTAATGAATTTAATAACCTTTAATATGGTGACAAAACTATTTACATTTACTATATTGACATACTTGAATGCAATAAAATCAATATCTCTTACTTGACTAAAAGTTTCCTTAAGCCGGGTTGTTTAATATTGTACTAAGCACTGCAAATTCTACAGTTAAAACAAATTGACTTCCAACTTAAACATAGCCAATAACTCTTGATATTCTACACAAAATTCATAATAATGATTGGTAACGTTAATAATGTCCAAACATTCCAACCTTAATCTAGCAACTTAACATATTCATGTAAAGCATATGTATATAACTATATAAAAATTCATACTTGCAACCCCCGTGTATGCATACACATATGCATACACGTCCGTTCTCTCGAAACATTTATTCAAAGATTCGCTCAATACCTGTTCAGGTATACAATACCCACTGTTGCTCCAATCTCTACAATACCTCCAAGGCAACTTATTCTCACCAGGGTTGATAATGCTGAACACGGGTGTTGATACATTTTGTGCTCGAAACTCTTGATATCTCCCTACTGCTGTAACTTGGTTTGGAATTGAACTTCCAAAACCCAAACTTCCACAATCAATCAATATTGAACCATATAGGTGTGGTTAAGTGTCATTTTCTTTGCCGCTAATAAACCTGCACTTTCTACCATTAACTGCTTTACAGCTGACCTATTTCGTTGTCGAATTACACTTAAATTTATTACTATTTAATTCTCTTTTAAGAGCCAAACTTTATTGTGGCCTTTATTCACTACTCTTTCAGTAATAAACATACGAAGTAATTAGCTCTGTTCTCTAACCATCGATTTAATTTTCCCGACCATATAACCAATACTGCTAAACGACATTGCACCCGACCCCACACTAGCTGTGGGCTAGTTAGTTTTTATCTCGTACTTTCTTTCATAGCTTTTGTCTTTGTGTGTCTTGTTGAGTCTTTGTGTGTCGTGTATCGTGTTTTTCTACTCCCCATATTTATATATCTTTGATCACGTGATTGTTCTAGCCAATTAAAAATCTTACATATTTCACAATTGTATATCATCCCTACATGTGCTTTTAGGTTACTCGTTTAAACCCTTTTTTATTATTGCCATTGCTAATTGAAATTACCCTATAATTAAATTTAAGTTATTCTGCAATATTCTAAAGTATTTCCTGTTAATATTTTTATAGATATCACGAAAAATTACATTTTATTACGTACTTCCGGTTTTGACTTTTCTACAACAAATTGGCATTTCCTTAGGCGCCTTAATTTAAAATCTTCTAAATTTCACGGGATGTTAGATATCAGCTTATAACGTAACTTACTCACTTACTGGTTGAGGTAACTAGTTAGGGGTTATTTTTATATCCCCAAATGTGACCAGTAACCTTTAAGGAAGGATTTCCTTAAAATGATGGAACGCAATTATCTTCCGACTATGCTAGGGGTCTATTCCTTGGGCAGAGCTTATGAGGATTGGTTGTGGTTCTTTTTACAAAGCATTATTTTATTACTAGGACTAGATTCTCGACAAAACAGGGGTTTGAATAGGGCGCCACCCAGTCAGTAACTTTAAACACATGGTTTCCCTAAGGGGGACTTGGGCGTCCTTAGGGAGGAATACAGTATTAACTGCTAACGCAGGAGCTGTAAAGAAAATTTAATTAAATATACAAGAATGAGGACACAAGAAGTATTCTCTTGCTACCTCATATAAAAAAACAACAAAGATTAATCAGACAACAATAACATGAACACAGATTTTATGCTTCAAATTCTGAAAAGGCTATTAAAGCTTCTTGTTAAATTGGGTTTACCACTTTACTCTATTTGATCTTATACCTTGTTACCCTACTTCTGAACGTACTTGTTCAGAATAAAACAATTAATTAAGAAAATGAAATGTTGTTTCTTTAATTAAAATTGTCCTTTCATAAAAATTGTAAATATAAAATTCATGTTTAAGAAAAGATAGTACAAGTTTCATCTACTCATAAGATAGGATTATATATATTCAAAGAAAAATATCAAAACTTCAAATGTTACTTTAGTTACAAAGGTTTAACTTGAATCTATACCAGAAATATCAGATCTGCTTTTTCTGTTTACATTTTTATAAAACTTTAACTACTTTGTCTATTAATTCATTATTTAAAAATTGCAAGTGAAATCATGCATATATGAAACATCAATACGAACTCTTTAAGTTTGCCTAATTTCTTAAAATTTAATAACTGTAATTGTACTGAACTAGTATTGACAACAAAAATTTACTAAGGTCCTTCTTAATATGCAAAACGGTTTTATCAGAATAGATAGTTACAAAAATATTTTCTGAAGCAGCCTCGTATCAAAGATCACCAAATGTAGATGTGATGCAAGAATAATTCTAATCTCTTACCTTGGCTCGGCAGGTGTTCTTTACATGTTGTCTTCACAACATGTTAGGGCAAGTGTTTATACATACATTTTTCAGAAAACAAGTGACGTCAAATCCACATGTTCCACAGAACACGAACAGCTGCGTGACCCTTGGACTGGACCATGCTAACTTCTATGCGTTTTGGTCATACGTACGAACTGGACCAACCAAATTCCAATACTAGACGTAGACGTTCTACTGTGTGTAAATTTTGAACGGAAGTTTCAACAGTACCATTCCAATACATCATCGGACTTAATTTACAAACAATAAAAATTTCTACATATTATGTAGAACGTTTTCTTAAAATTCGAACTTATTGTTTTCTCCATAATATTACATCAAATACAACTATCCATCGTACGGTTGAAGGACGTTCATATTGGATTTATATACTATCGCAAAGTTGACGTGAATGAACCATAATAATCTATAGGAACACTGTGGCACGATTTAAATAAAATTAAATAAAAACCATTAACCACAAAAAATAAAATTACTAGATACGTATTTCGACCACTATGTGGTCATCATCAGTAGGAAACCTGTAATTAAAAAATAATTAGCTGTTGTTCTGGAACACTTCAGAGGATATTCTCCTCACCACTTAGGCTGAAGTGAACCTTCCCAACCTACAATTTACTAAATTGTTGCTTTAAACACTATCGAGGATATTCTCCTCACCCGCAGGCTGGTGTTCTCAACAACAAACAAGTGAATTTTGACATTATAACTTAAATCTACTTAATTTATACTAATTCTAAATCTACTGAAGCGGAACCAATTTATTCATGCTTTCTCATTGGTTTGTTGACCAATAGGAAAGCAAAGCAGATAACTCTATTGGCCCTTTATCGGTGTTTAAGAGGGTCCTTTATGTTTAACAATTTTAATTGATTCATAGGCATTTAAGGAGGAAAACGTTGGTACCGCTTTTAACAATTTAACATTTTCTAGTTTAACGGGTGGCTGGTTTCAAATATATGTTTGGCGACCTGAGACGTTTCATATTTACCATATTTGAAGTGAGCAATGTGTTCTTTAAATCTTTTGTTATATTCCTCTTGGTCTGACCAATATATTTTTGAAAACACCCTGGCCCTGCACAACTAATTTCATAAATCCCGACTTTTGCAATTTTTCCACCTTGTCTTTTGGATTACCTAGCAAATCTTTAATTTTATTAGTATTAGTGAAAGCAATTTTGAAATTACACTGTTTGAATATTTTATCAAGACCCTTTGTGGTTTTGTGAAACGGAAATTTAACATATTTAACATTATCGTTAGAAGTGGTTGATTGCAAAGTCGTTGATTTACGGATGTTGATCCTATTTTACACTTTCTAAAAATATTATCTATAATATCAGAAGAGAAACCATTGTAATTCGCTATTTGTTTAATAAGAGCAAATTCCTTATTAAATCTGTTTTTATTTAAAGGAAATTCAATAATCTATTAATTAAAAGTTAAATGAAGCCAACTTATGTTGTATGCTATGATTAGAGGAAGACAAAATAAAGCGATTTACATTGGTTTCTTTTCTATAAATGTCAAATTCTAATTTATTACCATTTCTAATTACTAATGTATCTATCTAAAAAGGGTAATTGTCCATTATTCTCTAGTTCATATGTAAATTTTATGCTTTGAAATTTTGAATTCATTTCTTTAAGAAAATCATCAACATTTGATTTAGAAGTGTCAAAAACTGCAAAAATATCATCCACGTACCTTAACCATATTCTTGGGAAGTATTTGGAGTTTTCTTTTAACTCGGTTTCAAAACGAAACATAAATAACTTTGCTATGAAAGGTGATACGCTATTTCCCATTGCTGTGCCTTCATGTTGTTTGTACAACTTGTTGTTGAATTGTTCTGTCCCAGAACTGTTTTCAATTCAACAACAAGTTGTGCAACATGAAGGCACACAATGAAATAGCTTATCACCTTTCATAGCAAATTTATTTATGTCTCGTTTGAAACCGAGTTAGAAAACTCAAATACTTCCCAAGAATATGGTTAAGGCTGGATGATATTTTGCATTTTTGACACTTCTAAATCAAATGTTGATGATTTCTTAAAGAAATGAATTCAAATTTCAAAGCATAAAATTTACGTATGAACTAGAGAATAATAATATTTTAGAAAGTGTAAAATAGGATCAACATCCGTAAATCAACGACTTTGCAATCAACCACCTCTAACGATAATGTTAAATATGTTAAACTTCCGTTTCACAAAACCACAAAGGGTCTTGATAAAATATTCAAACAGTGTAATTTCAAAATTGCTTTCACTAATACTAATAAAATTAAAGATTTGCTAGGTAATCCAAAAGACAAGGTGGAAAAATTGCAAAAGTCGGGGATTTATGAAATTAGTTGTGCAGGGCCAGGGTGTTTTCAAAAATATATTGGTCAGACCAAGAGGAATATAACAAAAAGATTTAAAGAACACATTGCTCACTTCAAATATGGTAAATATGAAAGGTCTCAGGTCGCCAAACATATATTTGAAACCAGCCACCCCGTGAAACTAAAAAATGTTAAATTGTTAAAAGCGGTACCAACGTTTTCCTCCTTAAATGTCTATGCATCAATTAAAATTGTTAAACATAAAGGACCCCTCTTAAACACCGATAAAGGGCCAATAGAGCCATCTGCTTTGCTTTCCCTATTGGTCAACAACCAATGAGAAAGCATGATTAAATTGGTTCCGATTCAGTAGATTTAGAATTAGTATAAATTAAGTAGATTTAAGTTATAATGTCAAAATTCACTTGTTTGTTGTTGAGAACACCAGCCTGCGGGTGAGGAGAATATCCTCGATAGTGTTTAAAGCAACAATTTAGTAAATTGTAGGTTGGGAAGGTTCACTTCAGCCTAAGTGGTGAGGAGAATATCCTCTGAAGTATTCCAGAACAACAGCTAATTATTTTTTCATTACAGGTTTCCTACTGATGATGACCACATAGTGGTCGAAATACGTATCTAGTAATTTAAATATTTTTTGTGGTTAAGGGAATGAACCATAAGTTGATACTCGCAGGTGCACGCGCTGCCTTAGTTTTATATAACCAGATAATACAAAACGACTTCTTAAAGTTGAAAATTATAATATAAAAATCTAATTGAGGACTTCTACGAAGCGTTGAAAAACATATTTTATCGTACTTTTACAAAATCATTAAAGGAATATTTTATGTGTTATTTAAACAAATGCCCAAAGAATTATTAAATGAATTTATCTACGGAATTATCCAAACGAAGTTATTTACTAGAAGTCATTTAAAAACGTCTTTAAAAGGAACGTTATAACAGAAGAAATGAAAAATTACTAAAAGAAAAATTACGAAAAGTGCAATTATGAAAAGAGCGCTACAACAAATTATTTAGTTGGTTTAATTAATTAATATTTTAATTCTTACCATCGTTAAAACATCAATGGCCTAGCGTCCAGCGCACTAAGGATTAACTACCGCACAAAAAGCCAGACGCAAGTTGCATGCTAGAACCCTTATTGGTTCCATTATCGTTCTCGACGAGAGCTCTAGCTAATGTGAGCGCAAATGTGCTATGCACAAAACAGGAAAGCTGATTGGCCTTGATAATAATTGTATTAACATTCGGCGCCTGATGTTAGCAACCAAACTAGCATTTCTGTATGGCGGTTAGCACATACGACATCAATACTTGTATTTATTTATTTAAAAATGGTTCGCATGGTATTACTGACTATACCAGAGTTATTAGAACTAAAAATTCCTTGATGTTCTACTGTGGTCAAAAAAAACCGTTACAAGCTGATAGGTTATGTTCATTTAAAGTGTCAATTGTCACCCCAAAATCAAACTAGGATTGGATAACTATCTTAATTCTGGTCAGGGATAGGTCACATTTTAGATAGAATTGTTTGTGATTGGCCGAAAATATCATTTGAAATTTAAATTACTTTAAAAATGTTCTTGGGTGTTACATGTTTGACACAAACTATTTCTATTAGTCTGGATGCTCAGGGACAAGTAGATGTTTTTTACTCAGACTTTCAGAAAGCATTTGACAAGATTGACCATTTTATTTTGCTGCGTAAATTGACCCTATTAGGTTTAGATGTCACTTATTGCATTATTCGCATCATATATGAGTGGTCGTGCTTAGGGCTGGCAAAATTCGAAAAAGTTGTATTCCATTAATCGAATTTTGCAGTATTCGCAAACCGATTAATCGATTTTCTATCGAATATTCGGCTAATCGAATATTCGATTATTCGATTGTTAACAAATTTTTTAGTTAACTAATTGGCTAGTTCATTAATGGGTTAGTCAATCGATCGTATGGTTGTCTAGATAGTCTATTAATCGACTAACCGTTTATTCGACTAATCAACTAGTCAAACAAATTATTTCTGACCAAATAATCGTTTGTCTGATTAATTCACTATCGTACGGGGCAATCAATTACAAAATTTATCAAGTCGTGTTTCATTTTATTTTCAAGTATCCTTTATCCAATAGCAAGATCTTGTCCTGAACTTGCACTATGTATAGTTGTAGTTTTGTCTTCCCTCACGTTATAGCTTGTACACATAAGAAAAAGAGAACTTGGGCTCTATATACGTAATACAAATAATACGGCATTAATTTAGTTAGGTATTATAAGTTCAAGTTAGAAACAAACTTACAAAATAATTTTAAAATTATGAGCTTGCAATTTAATATATCGTTTGTAATTTTGTGTACAGGTCCGGTTCCTGTACACAGGTCAGAGCACCCTTAAGTTTTATTAGCTCTTGGAAGGTTTAGTTTAAAATAGAATCGAGGGTCTTCCTTTGTATTATAAAACGGACTTTGCTCCTTTTAGGATAAATCTTTTACAACATGTTTGTACTGTTATATTTTTAATTTTACTAGAACTTTCGTTCTGTAAGGACTTGCCTCTTAATAGAAATTATTACAATTTAATTGGTGATACATTTATATGGTGATAGTTCTTAAAAGTCGGTAATACAGTTAAAAGCCGATAATACAGTTACCAAAGTTCATGAAATACATCGCGCAAGTGCAATGAATACGAAAGCAATGCAACGCCCCTGGCGGCCAGAAGCGCGAACCTTATTACAGATTCCGCGTTGCCAACTACCATGACGTCATCATTACCCCAAATTATATTGCGCCATAAACGGAAATATAAAAATTTAACAAAAGTTCATATTCGTGAACAAATTAAACACGGTATTACTTACCCGAATCGAACGTTCTGCGGGGTTGAACCAAAGTTGGCCTCTATCAAGGTTCCTCTGGGCTCCATCTCGGAGTAATCAAAGATGGTGACTCATCATCTCGGGTCGTGGAGTCCGGTTTGCCTCGAGGTGGCTGCAAATTTATCTACCTATGTAGGGAATAGACAGGAAAAAAACAGGTAAAGGGCGACAACAAAGATAATTAGCAAAGGAAATCTACATAGGTACAGCTAACGATACGTTACCAAAAAAACGTCCACTCTGATCAAAGAACCAAGGCAAAAGGCCACGTTTCAGAGCGTCACCAAAACCTCTCACCACTTTGTCCCCACTCTTTGTCTTTTTCACATCCGCACGAAGTTATTCGTCTACCCCTCTAGTGTCGTGCCATCTGCGCAAATGCACTCTGACGTATCGGAAGTACACGCCTAGTCTATTTAAAATTCCCGCGCACCGCGTCTTTTGAAATTATGGCGCGAAACTTCCGTACATCAAAACTTAACCTAAAAACACTGTTTAAGTGCCACTTTGGCACGTAACAAAATAAAAGCAAACCATTTTTCTTCTAACTGTATTTTATTTACCCCTAATTTTTAATAGGTGTGTCCTATTGGTCGACTAATCGAATATTCGATTAGTCGAATAATCGATTTGTTAAAATTTAAAAACCGCGATTTTCGATTAATCGAATAATCGATTAATCGAATTTTATTGCCAGCACGAGTCGTGCTCAACATGTTATATAATGGATTTAAGTCGTCTCCATTTTTAGCAACTTCTGGAGTCCCACAGGGCTCCAATTTGGGGCTACTTTTATTCATTATTTTCATAAACGATATAGTAGATTCATTTTCATGCTATCATCTTCTATATGCTGATGATTTAAAACTTTATATGCACATAACCTCTTTTGATGATTGTCAAACTTTACAATTACAAATAAATAGTTTACATAAGTGGTGTGTGCAAAACAAACTTAATCTAAATATATCTAAATGTAATGTTGTATCCTACACTAGGAAGTTGCAGCCGATTCATTACAATTATCATATTGGTAACAAAAAGATAACTAGGCAAAAATCAATAAAAGACTTAGGAGTATTGTTTGATGTTTCACTTTCATTCACAGGTCACATAAATAATGTTGTAAATTCTACTCTCAAAATATCAGGTTTCATAATAAGAAACTTCAAATCATTTTTGAAACCCCAAAGTTTAATTTTGTTGTATCAAGCACTGGTTCATCTTAAACTTGAATATTGTGGTCTCCAATATATAAATATCAAAAGTTATTGTTAGAGTCAGTTCAGCGCAAATTTCTTAAATATTTATTTTTAAAAACAGAGATATCCAGAAAGTGGCTACAGTCAACTTCTATGTAAATAAATACAGTTTCCTGTCATTGGAGTCACGTAGTGCAATAATTGCAATTGTGATTTTATATAAATTGCTTCATAATAAGATTGATAGCATAGATCTGCTATCTTACTTAGAGTTTCATGTTCCAGGATATAATACCCGTCAACAGCAACTATTTAGCCTACCTATGAATAGAACAAATTTACTATCCAGGTCACCGATTTATGCTATGTGTTCACGATATAATTCAATATGCAGTTATTGCGATATTAATTATGATAGTTTAAAGGACATTGTGCGTACTGCTATCATACATTTATAACTTGCTGCGGTATATTTATATATTCATATTTATATTTATATATATTTATAAGTATGTGTATAAGTTAGTTTGTATTGTTGGTCCTATCTTCAATAATTGGGTTTACAACCTGTAGAAGATGTAACTAAATAAATAAATAACAAGGTCATTTAAATAAAATTAGTTAATTACAAATTCAACATATTAGATTTCAGGGTTGAATAAAAACTCAGCAAGATTCAATTAAATATTTAATCCGATTAACTATTGAACACGTAAATTGCTGTACTGTTATTATAATAAGAAACAAACAATTAAATATTAGTGTAAATCGAAGATACCAGATTTGCTCTCTACGATACTATTTAGAGTTGTCAATAAAATTTTATAAAGGCCCAAATACTAATTAGGAGCGATTTAGAAATTTCACTATCAATTACAAATTGTACAGATAAATTTTTAGTTATAATAAATGTATAAACTTTGATATTAACTCTTATTGTTATTGTTCTAAACAACACTAGGTGTTTACAAGTGAGGAATTATGTCATAAAATTTTATCTAAAAGGCGTTGAACCTAACATAAAAATGTTACTTCAATTTCAACCATAGTTACTGAACAAATTTTAGGTCCAGTACAGTAGTGGAAGGTGATACATTTATTATACTTTTGATAGGATATCCAGGAGCGCAAATAGTGGTCTCTTGGATTTAAATACTTACCTTTTCTTGCAAGTATGAGGTGAGGTGTGCAACAACTGAGCTTTTGTTCCCAGAAACGTTTATACGCTAAGCGGTTTCTACTTTTTCCTTTTAGTGTTTTTCCCGTTAGAGATAAAAATTTACAAAGTAGTGGCGCAGTGTTATTATCCGTTAATATGAACCCCCTTCGATAGTCTATTGAAATAACTGTGGAAGTTAGAGTTCCAAGTTAGTCCGGAAGATTCCAAAGGTCGTTAATTAAAATGGATTAATCTACAACTTTGTCCTGGCCTTTGTGAATATAGAGGTGAGTTGTATTTTCTTTGACAACCACCCAAGTCAAATGTTCCGACTTGTAAATATTAGTCTGTCTAGATCGAAATTATTTTAATTACAGTCGAATAAATGGTTCGAACCATGGCGGGTTAAACATTGTGGCTACATCGCTCCTGCAAACTATTTTATTTCACATGAACAGTATTGATTATTAATTAATTAAACCAAATACAATAGTGGTAGTGAAACTTGTAGTACCAATTATCTAAAAGGTATGTGATAAATACTAGTTTTAGATATTTATATTGAACTTATTAACAATCCTGATCGTATTTGTAAAAGGCGACACTTTAAACAAACTATTCCGGTTACTTATCGCGTTCTCTACACATTGCGACATTATTCTGAGCAGCTAATGTGTATATTTTAAGTTGTGCATTTACTTCTTTATTATTTGGATTAAATGTATTCTGCTATCAATTCCTTGGAACAGAGGTTCCAGATTACAATGACAGTGTTTGAAAAATCTCTGCAAGGAGTTGAGTTGCTAGTGGCAATAGCATGAAGAGTGTAATCACACTTGAGGCACTTTCCAGTGATTTCTATTTATTTAAAACTGAAATAATGGAACTTCTTTCTGATTTAAAGCTTCATATTAATAACTTATCTGACAAGGTTGAAGCACTGGAGGCGTATAGTAGAAGAAATTGGTTGGTTTTCCACGGAGTTGTGGAAGAAAATAATGAGAATATTAATTATGCAGTATCTGAATTTATTAAAAATAATTTAAAGCTTCCATCTGAATTGTCCATGAAAATGGTGGACCGTTCTCATCGTATTAGTAGAAAAAATCGTAATTCTGCTGCACCTAAACCGATCGTAGTAAAGTTTATTACCTATTCGTACCAAAACTTAATATGAATGCTAAAAAGCAATTAAAAGGGACAAAACTTCTAACTACTGAATCACTAACAAATCGTTCAAATGAACTCTATAAGGCAGCTAAAGCTAAATTTGGCAGTAAAAGTGTGTGAACGTTCAATGGTAAAATTTTCGCGGAACTCCTCGATAATAAAAGGTTTTGCATCCACAATGCTGTAGATATTGATAGAGTCTATATGGATCAGCAAAATGCACCTTCAAAAGAGCCAATTACTCATCGTCTAAGATCTAGTAGTCAGAAATTATTTACTCAATATCTCGTAACAATATTGTTCATTTTCCTTTTTAATGAATTTTAATTTTCTTGGTTTGGAAGCGACGTAGCTGAACCCCTGCCTAGTTGGTTATTTTAATCTGAACTTAGTTTTAGTATTTTTGTATTTATTCGGAATTTAGTTGCTATATCTTGGCTGTTATTTGTACTTATATAATTGTACGCTGCATATAATGTCATCCGTGTTTTGGTCTCCCCCGCTTTCTTGTCCAACCTCCATATCCAATTCTTCTGTAAATATCCTACTTAAGCATAATGAAGATGAAACATCTACCTTGGTTATTGATGAAGAATCTAAACACCGCGTTAATTCTGAGCTTCTTTCTGAGTTGGCAAAATTCCCAAACTATCTACAATTAAGCCACATAAATGTTCAGAGCTTACCTGCCCATATAGTAGACTTTCAACTCTTATTTGAGAACTCTACTATTGATGCAATACTTGTTACTGAAATCTGGCTAAAACCATCTATTCCAGATACGCTGATATCTATGCATAACTTCAATATAATTAGGTTTGATATACTATCTAATAGAGGTGGAGGGATTGCTATCTATCTTCGCAATACATACGAATTTAAAATTATTGCTCAGTCAAATCCAAATAACGAACATTCGTTTGAGTTTCTATTTATTGAGCTTCCAAAGTTCAAATTACTTGTGGGCGTCATTTACTGTCCACTTGAAGCAAACTACTTTGATGTTCTTGAGAACACCATCGAGCAGTTGAGTGCTGAATATTTAAACTGTATTATCATGGGTGATTTTAATGCTTCCCTTCTAAAAAATGACAACCGCGCTGTCAAACTTAAGAATATTGTTTCTTCTCTTAATTTATTCATTCAATCCTCTGATCCCACATATCACTACAGCGAACACTCAAGCTCTCTTTTAGATCTAACCATTTGTTCAGATCTTAGTAAAATTATGACATATAGTCAAACTGGTGACCACAATTTCTCTAAACATGATCTTCTCTATGTAGCTTATAAAGTAAAATTCATCCCTCATCGATCTAAATTCATTACATTTCGAGATATCAAAAACGTTAATATCAACCAGTACAGATCCGATGTAGCTTCAATTTGTTGGGTTCATATGCTACTACTAGACGCAATTGATTTAAAGGTGGACTGATTTACAAATATAATATACGCAACTTTTGACAGAAACGCGCTTCTCAAATGTGTAAAAACTAAAAACAAATCGTTACCTTGGATTACAAATGCAATTAAACAATTAATGAGCATACGTGATAAAGCGAGACATAAATATCTTCAGCAAAAAACTGAAATACGATGGGAAGAATATAGAATTCTACATAACCATTGTAATCAGCTATGTAGGAACGCCAAAAAGAAATTTATTAATGATTCCCTATCAGAAATCCCAATTGGAAATTGGAAATTTATTAATAGGTTGGGTGTAGGGAGTCAAAAACGTGGCATCCCATAAATATGTTTGATTTAAATGAACTAAATACTCATTTTGCACAACCTAAAACAATCCTGGAACACGAAATAAAGATTGTTACTATTAAAAAGCTTGATTCAGAAACAATTGCCACAACTTCTGCTGTTTCGTTTGTAGAAATAGATAATGATGAAGTACTATGGGTTATGGTGGCATAAATCGTGAAAGTATTTTAATTGTTGTCGACATTATTCTTCCCATTATAACCCACCTTGTTAATTTCTCTTTGTCCACTAGCTGCTTTCCAAAAATCTGGAAGAAAGCGCATGTCATCCCAATTCCAAAAATTTCAAATCCGGACTTAATCTCTCACTTTAGACCGATATCAGTGTTGTCTTTTCTTTCACCTTGTTGCGAAAAAATAGTCCACAAGCAGTTGTCTGATTATCTTGAAGTCAATAACTTATGTAATCCTTTGCAGTCAGGTTTTCGTAAAAATTCTAGTACATTAACGGTGCTTATTAAGGTTATTGATGATATTTGTTATGCACTAGACAATAAAGAGGTTACAATCTTGACCCTACTTGATTTCACTAATGTTTTTAATTTAGTTGATCATGACATCTTACTAGCTTATTTAAAAATGTATAATTTATCTGTGGCTGTCATTACATGGTTTGAATCCTACCTAACCGAACGTGAACAACGTATACAAGCCAGAAGTGGATCTTCTAATTGGGTAGAAGTCACCATGGGTGTTCCCCAAGGTAGTGTACTTGGGCCGTTGCTTTTTAGTTTGTTCATTGCCTCTATTAGTAAAGGTTTAACCTGTCATTATCATTTGTTTGCTGATGATTTTCAAATATACAGGCATTCAAAGGTACAGCATATTAATACTACAATTGGTCTAATAAATGAAGATTTGAGCAAAATAGCTGATTGGATTAATAGGCATGGTCTAGTAATTAATCTTAAGAAAACCCAATGTATTATTATTAGCTCACCTTATAATAAAGTACTTATACAGAAGAACACTCTTATTGATATAAAATTTATTGACACCGTAATACCTTTCAGTAGTGTAGTTAGGAACCTAGGTATCCATATCGATGATACTTTATCCTGGATTCTACATGTAAATAAAATTAGTCAAAATTTCTTTTTTACCTTCCATAAGCTAGCATTATTAAAAAATTTTCTTCTGTTCCAAGCTCGCTTACGTTTAGTCAATGCACTTTTAGTTCCAAAAATAGAATACGCTGATGTAGTATTTACAGGTATAGCTGGGTATCTGCGTAACAAAGTCCAACGTTTACAGAATGTTGGAATCAGATTTGTTTATAACTTACCTAAATTTGAACACATTACTCCAAACAGGAATGAACTGGGTTGGTTAACCATGGACGACAGACGTAGTATGCATTGCGCTGTATTACTTTACAAAGTGGTAAAAACGCATACTCCTCAGTACCTACAAACTAATTTTCACCTTTTGTCAGGATAGTACTCAACAAGATCGACTGATAATGTTCGTTTTACAATTCCAATTCGTAGAACTAATTTCTACAATGATTCATTTACTGTTAAAGTTATTCAACAATGGAATTAGCTTCCGATAGATATTAAAATATCTAATTCAATTAGTATTTTCAAAAATAAAATCAAACTGTATTTCTTCAACAAGACCTAACTTTCATGTGATCTGCTTCCTATTGTTCCCCATTCCCATCCATTTCCGTCCTTTCCCACACCTCTATGTTTTTCGTTTAATGTTCAAATAACTATGCATTTTTATTTAGTAATAGGTATATAAATCCGATTACTAAGTTGATATTTTCTATTGTTTATTAACTTGAGATTTCGCCAATGGTAAATTGGAAGAAATCACTATTTGTGAACTTTGTAATTAGTTTATTATTTTTTTATTTTATGCACACATGTAGAAATGTACAAGTTCTCAATAAAGAAGTCGTTATTATTATTATAACATCTAAGCGTTATAGATTTAGCGATAAATAATTCTCGTGGTTATGGCAACACATTATTGAGGTACTATTGTGTATCAATCATATAAATGGTCAATTGATGAGTCTCCTAAAATGATAGCAAACAAAAAAGTTTTTGATTGTTGGTGCTATTTTTTTTAAATCTAGTAAGATACAAGTTTGTTCATTAATATTTTTATATGCCTATTGTTCAATAATTTATTCATTTTATCATATTTCAATAAGTAAAGCATATTTGGGATATGACTTTCAGTCGCAATTCTCATACTTCTTTGCTATTTTACATGTACAATGCTCATTTGCGAAAATTGAAATTGTTACCTTGATAATTCAAAATTCAATCACTGGTCTGACTAAATTTTAATTTCTTTTGCACTCATCCAAATTTGGAAAGAATCGTTAGTTGCTGTTTTTTATAATTAATTAACATCAACCAGGTACCATTTGTGGGTGCTGTTCTGAGTTCCGAAAAAAAGAAACGTTTATCCCATTTAAGTTGAAAAGAAATTCCAAACTAAACCTAAGATAAATTTTATTGACTGAACCAAACTGCTTCGATGAATGTACAGTTTGGTTCGTGCCGTATGAATGGTGGGAAATTGACCTATGTTAAATGAATAATACTTTACAATTTGTAGTTTCGTGTTAAGATTGTTTTATTTATTGCAGGCAAAAGTAGAATCGACCAAGTTTGTAATTTATATTTGTGACCAAGTTTTACCACAATTGGACGAAATTAAAAAATCAGATAAAGGTGATTTATTACTACTTGTGATTTTACGACAGCTGGCAGAGTTAAGCACATATTGTGGAAAACTGGAACAAGCATCAGATCATGTTAATAACATCTATCAAAAACTTAAGGTTTGTAGTACAGATTAAATTTCAAGTAAGCAACATAATTTTATAGAACTATATGCCGTCTCCTCCCGATGATGCTGATTCAGTAGCAATGCCACTTCTTAATTTTACTGTTGTTGAATGTTTATTATATGCTTTTCATAAACTTGCCAGACAATGTCCTGATTTTTTAACACAGGATCCAGAAATGTTAAAAGACTTTCGTGCTCGTCTGATGTATTTTTCACGTGGTGCGCAAGGTTGTAGTAAAGCTGTCAGTGGCAACCTGGAAATAAAAGATAAGAAACTAACAGAAGACGAACTTAAAAAGAAAAAGATTGTTCCAAAACTTCTTAATAACATCACTACTCTTATTAAGGATTTGTTTTATAAACCACCAAAATATCAAAGTAGTATCACTCTATCATTTAAATATGACGATGCTGTTATTAAGGTGAAGATAGTCATCAATAATATGTTTTGTAATTCTGTACAATTGTAGAAGGTTGAAGAAAAACAAGAAACAGTTCAAAAACGCCATGTTCCAATTACATTCGAATCAAATGAAGATAAGAAGACCAAAACTAGTCGAAGTTCTGAGGGTATAAAATTGTATAGTCCTCCAAGTGGAAAGTTCAGCAGCACCTTTCAAGGTATGTATTATGAATTCTGACTTCTAACCTGCGTTCATAGTTGGCCCAATGAATAAAACAAAAACCAAAGAATATAGAAACAGTAACATCTTTTACTTGCTTTACTTTTGCTCCATTATTTGGTTGTGCTCGGTGGGAACTATTAAAACAGCCATTAAGTAAAACCACTCAGAATCTTTATTAACAGAACGAAGTATTTATGTAGATCCTTGGATAAAAAGGTAATCTGCCGACATAAAGGTTAACTTTTATTATTAGTTTAATCGCTATCAAAAACACTTGTGACTATCCATTTTTTTCTTTTCCACCTTCCATGGCAAGCCTTAATTCGACACTAAATTTTCATGCATATCCACATCTCATAGGTTTTTTCTTGTATACCCCACATCTTCCTGTGGAGGGTATCTTTGAGTTTTAAGTAAAGTACATTTGCACTACATCATCTCCCCTTAAAATCGTAATATATATTCAGATGTTGATTTTAATAACCTAGATATTCATAACTGAACAATGATTATTAACAATCCGTATAAAGGATAAATTCATATACACAAAATATTTCTTCTTTAACATTCTAAAAACTATAAATCCTAATACAGGGTGGCATTAGTTCTGTCATTAAATTTGGGAGGCGATAGAGATTGATTGGCCAAACAAAAAACCTCTAAGTCATTTTACTCTTGGATCGATTTTTAAATACCCAACCTAAGTTAACTTACGTAAAAATTTTAGGACTGCTGTTTTGTTACATCATCATTTTGTTTCGACCTTACTTAAGGTCGGTTTGACGCAGCTCTAACTTCTTTTCTATCCTGTGCTAATCTAAAACGTTCTACATACCCTTCAAAGCCTAAATTTCTAATAATTTGACTAATATAGTTTGGTCTAGGTCTTCCTATATCCTTCTATCTTTTTCCTATCCAGCTGACTCTACATAGATATTAGCAACCTGATGGTTGTTAAAGAACTCCAACATGTTTACATGATTCCCATTTATAAGGATATGAAATATTACCTGGTTATCCCCTCCAAAAAGGAAAAGTGTTAAATTATATGTTATGGTAAAGCTTAAGTAACGAATCGCTACCAACATGCCAGACCACTAACTAATTGCGAGTTATGTCATGGAGACGTTTATTAAGTTATATGTTCTGGTAAGGCTTAAGCAGCGAATCGCTGCCAACATGCCAGACCGCTAATTAATTGTGAGTTATGTCATGGTGACATTTAGTTAACTGATTTTTATTTCTTTATTTTTTTTGTTTTGTTTCCGAACTTACTTAAACTCGGTTTGACGGAGCCCTAAATTCTTTTCTATTCTGAGCTAATCTAAAAAGGTTTACATACCCTTCACAACCTAAATCTCTAATAATTTGACTAATATAGCTTTGTGTAGGCCTTCCTACTCTATTTTTATTTCGTAGTCTATAATCTAAGATCTTACTAAATAGTCCCTCATATCTTAACTGGTGCCTTATCATTCTATTTCTCCTGACCTTTAATTGTTTCCACATACAGGGTTCCTCACCTATCCTTCTATAAACTTCCTCATTTGTTACTCTATCTGTCCAACTATTCTTAAAGTTTTCCTATAACACCAAGTTTCAAAAGCTTCTATCTTTTTCTTATCTACCTCTTTAGTCTCACTACCGTATAATAGAACGCTTCATACGTACAACTTTAAGAAACTTTTTCTATTATCTAAACTAATACTATTAGCTATTAGTAAGTTTTTCTTTTTTAGAAACATTTTTCTAACTTGACCTATTTTAGCTACTATATCCCTTCTGCTGCATCCGTCTTGTATAATTATACTACTTAAATAGCAAAATTTATGTACCTCCTCTAATTCAATATTACCTATTTTTAATTTTGGTTTAGAACTAGGCTGCAACTCACTTGTCATTATCTTTGTCTTTCTTGAGTTAATTCTGACTATAGTTACGCTGTAGTATCTCTTCTTAATGCATATTTTTATAGTATATGTTGTGGCGCAAGTGAAACATATTTTTGATACGTTGGGCACCAGTGAACAAAAATCTTCCGACATAGCTAGAAGTGGGGAGGGGAGAGTCGAATTTTGTTTGCAAACCAAAGCTAAACTAAGTTAAATAGGCGCCATCAAGTCCTGAGATAATCACGATAAGAGCAAAGCACAATTCTAAGGGCGGACGTGGAAACCCAAAGATAAAATGATCGCCTTCGTTAACAAAAACCTGTCTTATAAAAATAAGACGCAGCTCCTGTAAGAAATTACAAAGATTAAATAAATAAAAATGTAGAACACCATTTGTGTCCTATAAAAGTATCAAAAATAAAAAAAATGTATATCCAATATGGTATCGGCACAAAATTATTACTTAAAATTTCTACCTTTATGGTATCAGATTTGATCGCATTTGACCAAAATAAAAGTCTCAAAGTTTAACTAATTGTTTACTGAAGTAAAAAACTTTCTTTTAAAATTTCATAACTTTTAACAGGTAAAAACAATTCTCAACAATAAAGTTTATAACAAAATCAAAGTTTTTTTTTTTTAAACAAAAGACAGCTCACTAAACATAAGCTTGTTTTAAATATTTGATCAAAATAATTCATAAACTCAATGCATTGAATTATCATTTCTATCCTGGGCAGATCTTATCAGGTAGATTACAATTTCATAATTAGTTCGTAGCGTGTATTTAAATTTTCATACTTAGATTTTACAATTTATCTGTAAATAAAAGCTAATTACAAGATTGAAGAATGTTTAATTTGAATTTTATGAAAGCTGCACAAAGCGTCTGCTTTCACGGCAACATCTGTCAAATGTGCTACAACACAAAAAAGTATGACATCGAAAATATACATTGAAATTTATCTGAAGTTCAAATGGAACAATATACCTAACTTGACAAAATTTCTTTCTACGGCTTGTAAAACCAGTTCAACAATAATTGAAAATGAAACAGATTATATGTTCGTAAACATGATAGCAACTTTCGTGCTTTTTATATGATAGTCTGTTTGTCAAATTTTAACGACATTCAAAACACATGCAAAAATTTCTTATATGTAATAACGAACCAAACTGCCTCTGTTTCTCCAAGACAAATCCGGACGGAAATTCATAAGCTCCAAACAATGCTACAAGCCATTTCAAACTTGGGACGACAGCAATCAAAACCAAAATCTTCACTTGTCCTTATCTATCGTTTTTCGTAGGCGAATTCTTGTACAAAACCATACAAATTACAAAACCAAAATCTTACTTGTACCTTATCTATCGTTCTTCGATGGCGAATTCTTCGTTGACGAATTCTTCGTTGACGCACTAAATAAATGAAATTAAATTAAATTAGTTCGTAAAATGTATAATTTACAAACCGTTAGTAGAAGTTATCAAAATTGTTCCAGGTCTAGCACGACCTGACCCGCTCGCACAAATAATTCAACCGAAGATCGCATGCCTCTAGCCGGGAATACATCTTAATAAGTCGGTTGCTAGGGAGCAACTAACTCGACAAGGCGAGGAACGAACGATAGCAACGTTAGAGGTGGGGAAATACGATAGACGCAGCATTGCATAGAGGTGCTCGTCAAAATAGCTTTATGTGACACAGATATTTTACTATAAGATTATTAAAACGAAGCGTTCCGTTATGTACCATATGAAACCTTAATAAAGAATAAGGCATGCTTAGCGCATTATCCTCGTAATTCAATGCGAATAAATACTGAACAAATTAAACATGTTACATTCTACAATATTTAAAAACTCTCCTAACTCTTTTCTAAACTGTGCTATAATGGCTATATCATCTGCAAAACGTAACATGTCTATTTTCTGTCCCTGTACACTAATACCTATCTCTTTTCTCTCTCTAGCTAAATTTAAAGCTTCCTCAATATAAACATTAAAACTCAAGGGAGATAATATACAGCCCTATCTAACACCATTTCTAATCTTAGCTTCCTTTTCTATTTCATCAAATCTAATTACTATGCTTTGTAGCTGTAAATAATTTTTCTATCCTTATGAGATATTCCTATTTTTCGCAAAACCCTGAACATAACAATCCAATTAACTCTATCAAATGCTTTTTCTAAATCTACAAACGCAAAATGAGTCTTTTTATTTTTTTGTAACCTTTTTTTCGATAATTACCCTAATCATTAGTATTGGTTCTCTAGTCCCTCAGTCTTTACGAAAATCATATTGGTCTTAGCCTAAATAATTCTCAGTCAAAGCTTCTACTCTATTTTTAATTATTATTGTTTGTATTTTGGAAGCGTGGGAAGTTAAACTAAAATTCTCATACCTATCGGCTCCTAACTTTTTTGGGATTGGGATAATAATATTTTTTTCGAAATCTATTGGGACGTCACCTGTGTCATATATTACTTTTACTAGTTCATATAATCTGTCTAAAGTTTTCTGACTTGCATATTTAATTAATTCTGTGAGTATATCGTCTATCCCTGGTGCTTTAGTTTAAGATCCCTAACAGCTCTATCAAATTCCTTTCTTAATATTGAGAACATTTCTAAATCCTCTTCTTGGTCCTTCTCTAACTCATCCATATAGTCTCCTTTATAAATCTTCTAAATATCTTTTCCATCTATCTGCTACCTCAACTTTATTTATTAGAAGCACATTATTCTCGTCTTTAATACCATTATATTTTTTCCTATCTTCCCCGAAGAACTTTTTAACTGCCCTGTAAGCCCTGTCTGTCTTACCTACTCTCAAATCATCTTGTACTCCCTTACAATTCTCCTCCATCCATTTATTGCTAGCTTTTCTACACTCATGTACTATCTTATTTCTAATTCTATTATATTTTTGCTTACTTTCACTATCCAATTCTCTGAAAGGTTTAAGCTTTCTTCTATTCTCTACTAAATCTTTTCTTACTTATAGTCTGTGTTGCTGTATCATGTACAGCCCTTTTTATTTCTTTTCACCTATTTTCTACGTTCCCTCATATAGCTATCTCTTTGGTCTTATTATCTAATACTTGTTTATATTCCTCTTTTACCTCACTATCATTAAGCTACCTAGATTCCATCCCTCTCTTTTAACCTTTCTCGATTTTTGAATTTTAGCTTACACTTCATTTTAACCAGGTTATGATCGCTATCTATGTCAGCCCCTGGATAAGTACGACAGTTTTTAACTTGGTTTCTAAATCTTTGTTTAACTAAAATATAAACTATTTGGTTGCTACACTTCATTTACAGTTTTACCTGGTCGGTAATGCAGTTAACAAAATGTTACGCTTAGATTCTGGTACATTGAAATGGCGATAGATGGCTCTTAAAAGCCGGTAATACAATTACCAAAGTTCATAAGATACACATGACGTCACTGATAATTTATATTGCGCCATAATTAAGAGAAGGTACATAAAATTTAAACAATAAAAATTAGATAATCTACTCACGTAAAGGATCAGCTAACCGGCAGGAAATCCGCCACGGCAACCTCGGCATCGCTGCTGGTAGAGTTGGACATCCAAATTATCTCGGGGTCATGGGATGCTCCAGGGTCATCTCCGTTCCTATATGCAGTGGAAGACGGGAATAGGGAATTAAGGAAAGATACTCAAGATAAGGAAATCTACATAATAAGATAACACGACACCCGGCACGACTGTTCACTTCAAAGTTCGGCGTAAAAAGCCACGTTTCCGCGAGAACCGCGGAACTCCCTCCTCTTTGTAGCATTGCCTTACCCTATGGGGATAATTCACACTTGCCAATTGCACTATTGTGACGTGCCGGAAGCCCCGCCCAGTTCATTTAAAAATGTTCGCGCGTCTTGCGTATTTAAAATTATGGCGGGAAGCTTCCGCACATTAAAACTACTTAACATAAAATGTTAAAGTGCAAATTCAGTTTGCACGTAACAATCGCGACAAAGCCACAAAAGAAAAACTTAAAAAGAAAAAGTCTGTTAGCACAGTAACAGCTTAAAATCTAAGTCCTTACTACCCTACATAAACCCTAACTTAAAACCTACAAAATGTTTATATAAGGCGCCACCTGGTTTTTCGACCGATAGACACGTCTACCGAAGTACCAGGAAACGGAATAGGTAGCCCGATAGTCTTTGACTACACTACTTACCGACAGCACAAATTTGTCGGGGAGCATGAAACACTGCTTAAACTAACACGGTGCGACAAGTCGCCTAACCTATCTAAACCTATCTAAACTTATCTAACTAAAGCTAACATAAAGTTCTTACATGCAAACACACATGAGTGTCGCATCAAACTATTCTTCTTTTTGGCAAGAAGTGCCCAAATTTAAAAGTTCATGAGAGTGCGTCACTTGCACTCTAGCAAATTTTGTTTCTGGTACTTTGGTTTCCTCCGATGCACATTTAACTTGTCCATGACACAGTTGTGAATCCACAAATTTACCAAAAGTACCGCCTACTAAATCCTTATATGCTAACCTGACAAATTACATTTCTAAATTGGGTTAGCTTTTTCACTTAAATTTCAGAAAGATAATTCCCACGTCTGGTCATATATACCACACGTTAGGACGATAAAAGATAAGATAAGATCTCAAATTGATGTTAAAGATAATAGATAAGGTAAAGATATTAAGCTTAAGTTGTTATCCTCAAAGGTAATGAATAAGATAACGGTATTAAGCTTTAGTTATTATTTGAGATACTCGATAAGATAACACGATATTAAGTTAAAGTGATTATAAGAGATAGTAGGTAACATGAATTTAAACAGAAGTTATTGCTCAAGATAACCGGTAAGATAACGCGACATAACTCGAAGTTATTCCTAACGGTAGTCGGTAAGATAACGATAAATTAAACCAAAGTTATTACTAACGGTAATCGGTAAGATAACGATACTAAACTAAGGTTATTACCAAAGGTAATCAATAAGATAACGATATTAAACCTAAAGGTATTGTCAAAGATAATAAAGAAGACAAAGATATTGGCCTAGTTATTACCCAAGACAATGATAACAACAAAAGAGTGGCTCCAGTAGAGCCGTTTAAATGGGATTGACCCTATAAAACACAGCGTAGTCTGAAGGACCACCTGCGATATTAATCCGACAAGATAAGATATACACATTTTTAAAATTCACTAGACTCCTAAGTGAACTAGTACGATAATTTTCCTAACGAGTGCTTCGACTACGATAAGAAAATCAGACAAAGATAGACACGACAACTTAAAAGTATCTTCACAGATACAAACACACAAAACAAACTGTTTTAAGGTAGTTTTTAAATCGGTAGCACCCTAAACACACAAAATGCCCAATTATAAGCAGTTAAATACAGATACACTGTCCCCATATGCTAAAACAACCGAGAATTTAATAAAATAACAATAAGAAAACAATAGCACCTCACCACAAAGTTCAATAAAAAACAACGAAAAAAAATGTTTATAAGTTATCTAGATTTAGTAGAAAAGGAAGGAATAATGTTGTAGTATAATGATGTAGTATAATGTGGGCGATTGCAATAATTCAGAGGAAAAAACACACGGAATAGACAATCCTAGCTTTTGCAACTGCGAATATGAACTATTTCTTTCAATGGCATAGATCGCGTGTCCTATGTGAGCCCAAAGAAGAAAGCATTCACTCAACATCAGCCAAAACCAGTCATAAAAATTCAATGGGTTATTTCAACCAAAGTTACGACAATTACCATACAATTAAACCATATAAGAGAAATACTAAAGACCGAACAATATGTAATAGGAAAATTTCAAGGGTTAATTAAATGAAACGACAGAGTTATATTGGGGGGTGTAGAGGATGAAGTGATATATGAGTAACGGTATGGTCGAGGAAAAGTCAACCAGAAGAAAAAGATAGCTAAATTAAGGTAAGTAAAGTTAAACGTGTAAGAAATTATATACTATATGAGAGAAGGAATAAGTAATTAAAGATACTAATTGAGGGTGAGAACAAAAAATATTAGGTAAATCGTGAGGAGAATGGGGCATGAAAAACTTAATTAGCACTTTGGGTCGGCAGAGAATGGCTTAAGGTCTTTAATATGCCACCTGCCTTGGCGTTTTCCTTCAGTATCCTGAAGTTCATAGATAAGGGGACTAATAACACGTGTGACTTTACAAAGAATGAATTTAGGGCCAATTTTGAAGAAAATTTCTTAGATGCATCCGATAAGACATAGTTCTTTTTCCAAACTTGTTCGCCCAAGGCAAAGGAAATATTTCGCTTACGCAAGTTATAATGGTCCTTGCTCTTTCGTAAGCTTTTAACAAATTTTTCTAACGTCGTTAAAGATAGAAGGTAATGACTGTTGGTCCTTGTCCCAACGTACTTTATCGTCAAATTCGATTACGTTAGTATCGTCTAGGCACTAAACCATAGTAACTCCCATCGATTGGGGTATATCTTCCAAAAACAAGAAAAGACGGAGTGAATTGGGTTGCTTCGTGTTTAGATGTACGCAAAGCTTGAGCAATTTCAAAGATATGTTCATCCCATGTAGTATGGTCTGAATCAATATAAGACGAGATAGCGGTAATTAACACTCGATTTACTCTCTCGGTAGGGTTTACTTGGGGTGATATTTTGCGTTAAACCAAATTTTTGTACTTTGTAACTTTTAACGAAATTCTGAAAATCTTTAGAGATAAATTGTGCACCATTGTCACAAAGAATAATCTGGGGGACACCAAAGATAAGAAAGACATTCTGTTCTAGGAATTTAATTATTGCAGTGGAGGTAGCTTTACGTAAGGGTTGCACCATAACAAATTTAGAAAACCAATCGGTAACAACTAAAAGATATTGATTACCTCTTCTTGATCGAGGGAGAGGTCCTAATAAGTCAAGCGATATTAATTGAAAGGGATAAGATACACGCTTAAAGTTACCCATTAAACCAGGGCGAGCGTCTTGTGAACTCTTATGAGAACCACAAATTTTGCAGCTTTTAATGTAGCGACAAACAGATTGCTTAAGTGTGGGCCAGTAATACAATTCAGATATTTTCGCGAGAGTTTTTGTAACACCAAGGTGTGCAGCTAAGGGATCGTCGTGACATAATTTGAGCACCTCACTGCGATTTGCAGTGGGCACAACGAGTTTCCATTCAGGTATATTCGATATTTTATGTGGGGACGAGGATACAAATTTATACAGTCTATTATTAGTTACTCGAAAGGTAGGAAATTTGTCGGGATTATCGGAAACTTTTCTAATCATATTGAGGTACCAGGTATCCAGAATTAAATTTGGAAGGTTAAGAGAAAAACATCTCGAGATAACGCATCAGGTACGATATTTAATTTGCCAGGCCTATGCCTAACGTCAAAAGTAAATTGAGATATACGCAAGTTCCATCTTGCCAAACGACCTGCGGGTTGTTTCAAGTTATTAAGCCAAGTGAGTGCTGCACAATCAGTGATTACGGTAAAGTGTGTACCTTCGACATATCCTCTAAATTTCTCGATGCCAAAGATAACACCCAATAGTTCTCGTTCGGTAGCAGAGTATTTTTGTTCGGCAGAAGTTAAGGCACGGCTCGCATAAGCGATTGGATGTTCTAAACCATTGTTTACCTGGAACAACATTGCACCTAACCCAGTAAGTGAGGCATCGGTTTGTATATAAAACTTATCATCGAAATTTGGAGAGATTAAGATAGGTGCTGAAGTGATTAGTGTTTTAATTTGTTCGAAAGCTTGTTGGGATTCTAAATTCCACTCGATAGTTTGGGATTTCTTTTTATTTTTAATTAAAGCGGTAATGGGTGCAGATATAGTTGAAAGGTTAGGTAGAAAAATGCGATAGTAGCTAATCATTCCTATCAAACGTTTGATTTCGGTAACAGTTTTGGTGTTTTAAATTTAGTAATAGCATCAACTTTAGCAGGATCGGCTCGTAAGCCTGTCCCATCGACAATAAAACCAAGAAATGTAAGGGATGAACGACAAAATTGAGACTTTTCCCAGTTTATCTTAAAACCTGCTGCATTTAAACGTTCAGCAACTTCATCTAATGTGGCGATATGTTCATCGAAAGAACTTGAGATAATTAAGATATCATCTAAAAATACAAAGGCACGTTCTTGATGTAAGATAGGACCTAACGTTTGATCCATAGTACGTTGTAAAGTTTGTGGAGCGTTACAGAGACCAAATGGCAAAAAATTATATTCGAAAAGACCTCGGCCTGGGACACAAAAAGCAGTTTTTTGACGAGAAGATAAGTCAAGAGGTATCTGATAAAAAGCTTGTCTTAGGTCGATAGATGAGATAAATTTTGCGTTACGAAGCCTGCTCAAAATTGAGTCAGTTCTGGGTAAAGGATAAGCGTCTGGAACAGTAACAGAATTTAGCTTCCTGCCATCAAAACAAACACGCCATTCGTCATTCTTTTTCCGAACTAGCAATACGGAGAGGTCCACGGTGAATTTGAAGGAGAGATAACACCAGATACTAACATTTTGTCTATTTCCGCATGTAAATGCTTTTGTAAGGCAGGCGATAAGGGATATTGACGTTGCTTAAAGGGAAGGGCATCACCTGTGGAGATAACGTGTGTTGCCGTTAAAACACAACCAAGTTCAGAGGTATTAAGTTTGCGAAATTTGTCGATTGTAGCGTTAAGAGTTACATCTTGGGAGTCAGTAAGAGAGATTTTGTTAGATATTCCTGTAGATGCACAGGAGTTCGTTTTAATAGAGGTTTGCCATGAAAAATCCTGAAAGTAAAGTGACAGATTAAAAGTTTACAGAAATCAACGCCCAGTAGAAAAGGATACGCTAATGCAGGGACAATCAAAATAAAACATCACGTTCAAGAGACTCTACACGAATTTTTAACTTAAGGGAACCGGTTACATGTATTTGATTATCGTCAGCTAAATTTATGGAAGTTTTTCAGGAATAATTTGAATTTTGATATTTTGTTGAGATAATTGATGTAAACCTTCGTTATTTATAAGAGAACATGAAGAACCTGTATCCAGTAAAGCAATTACATTTAAGGAACCAATTGAGATAGATAAGTGTGGACGGTTATCGAAGGGTTTTTAACAAGTTGTGAAACAGCGGTAGTCTTTTATGATAAAAGGAATTGACGGTTTGTAACCACTTAGACCACTCGGCTGGAGTAGTGTAGCATAATTCCTCTAATGAAGGTAAGGTATTTTGTACATTAATAGTAGCGGTATTATTATTAGATAAATTTAATGACGGTACAACGTTAGAAGTGGTTTTATAATTTAAATTTATTGGCGTCTGTGTCCGTTGAATGATTGGTGTTGAGGGCGATTTTGGTTTCTTGAGATATTCACACCCTGATTTAAAATATCTCGACGGGAGTTTCCCGATACGTTAGGATTACAGTTGGTGCAGTTAGATTTGTAGATATTTGAGCGACCACAACCATAACAAAAATATTTCTAGGGTAAGTGCAGACAGTATAGTTATGTCCACTTCGCTTGCAGTTCCAACAGGTAAGTGCGTTATTAGTTACGGTAGGAGGAACGTTAAGTGTAGATACTTTACGGGAAGGTCGAACTTGGCAAGCTAGATCAGGTTCGAGAAGACCAGATAATTTCTCGGTGGTGGTCGATATTTGTCAATCCTTGACCTCACTTCTTGAAGAGAGCGACATAGGTCTTTAAAATGAGCTAGCGAAGATATGGTCTGTAATGCCAAACGTTCTGAGAAATAGGGTTCAAATTTCTAAGTAATTGATCGATAATTTCGGATTCGGAAGGTTTTTGTCGAGTCTGCTATATAAAGCTTCTAATGAGATAATAAAAGACACAACATTTTCGTCGGGACCTTGAGTTCGGTTACAATTTCGTTCCAAAGATCGTTAATGTAGCCATAAGGTAGGAAGTCTCGTTTTAAACAGGCAACTAACTCATTCCAGGTAGAAATTTGGTGTCGTATGTTTCTATACCATATTAATGCTGAGCCTGCGAACAAATCACCAGCTGAGATAAATAGGTCCTGGTCGGTACACCGCGAGAAATTTTAAAATCGTTAATCCGGTCAAGAAAGGATGATAAAGAAACCTTCGAATCAAACCCTTCAAAGGTGAGACCCCATTTGTATACAGGTATAGGTTTTCCTAATGGTTTAGGTTCGGCAAGCGCAAGATTTGAAAAAGGTAACGATATATCTACGTCTGCGTTAGGATTAAGTCTTTCTAAAAGAATTCCTTCAAGCAATAACACCTCGGACAACAAACTTTGTTTAGCTTGAGTCACTTGGTCATCGTTATATAAAGATAATGAATCAACTCGCTGTTTGACGTGAGTTATTCTTGAAGTCAATCTCCCTAATTCGATATTAGTAGCCGCAGGATCTGTTTTGTTTATTATACCCGATATATCATCTAAAGATAATTTAATTTCTGATACGTTGAGTGGCCAGTCGCCAACAGGGTTCTTTAAGATAGCCACGCCTTTGGTTTCCTGTGACAAAACAGCCCTAAGTTGAGATCGCCTATCATTCTGATTGGTCGCAGCTATGATACTTCTGCACTCCAGCTCGTAGATCAATTCCAGCGATTTTAAATGTGATACGTTCATTATGAATACAATATTCAAGACACGATATAAAAAATATGCGATTTTGACGCAGGTTAGAAGGTAAAAAACACGTTACAGCTACTTTAAGGTAATACGATACGATATTTAGAGGTAAGAACTTGTTAGAACGTCACCGATAACACCAAAGAAACACATTTAAGGTATATGGAAACGAAATCAATGTTCAGTTAAATACATATTTTATAGATAATGACAGACAAGCCTTCCAAAATGGAAAATGGGCGCAGAGGATATGTTATTTAACCTATAAGGCAACAACGTATAGTCAAACACTTCTTAAAAAAGGTATACTAGCAATTTATTTCACTCAAGTGTTTTTAAACACAAAATTTTCATGTAAAAGATAAATCATAATGCAATTTTAGAATGTAACATAAAGAACAATGTATTTAAGTTTCAAAAACGGCCTTTCAAAGTTAAGGAAAGCAACTAAAGATATTTTAATAGGTAATTCTATAATATTGTATTTAAAGACATAAGGTAAGGTAAATACTTACATGAATAAAAGTAAAGTTCTTTAAGTGAAGAAGCTATTAATGCATTGTATCCTTATAAAGGAAATTATTCTAACCTAAAACAAAGAAGAAGCCCCTGAAGTTCATAGCCTGAACAGGTTGAAGGCGCCATCTGCTACACTTCATTTACAGTTTTACCTGGTCGGTAATGCAGTTAACAAAATGTTACGCTTAGATTCTGGTACATTGAAATGGCGATAGATGGCTCTTAAAAGCCGGTAATACAATTACCAAAGTTCATAAGATACACATGACGTCACTGATAATTTATATTGCGCCATAATTAAGAGAAGGTACATAAAATTTAAACAATAAAAATTAGATAATCTACTCACGTAAAGGATCAGCTAACCGGCAGGAAATCCGCCACGGCAACCTCGGCATCGCTGCTGGTAGAGTTGGACATCCAAATTATCTCGGGGTCATGGGATGCTCCAGGGTCATCTCCGTTCCTATATGCAGTGGAAGACGGGAATAGGGAATTAAGGAAAGATACTCAAGATAAGGAAATCTACATAATAAGATAACACGACACCCGGCACGACTGTTCACTTCAAAGTTCGGCGTAAAAAAAGCCACGTTTCCGCGCGAGAACCGCGGAACTCCCTCCTCTTTGTAGCATTGCCTTACCCCTATGGGGATAATTCACACTTGCCAATTGCACTATTGTGACGTGCGGAAGCCCGCCCAGTTCATTTAAAAATGTTCGCGCGTCTTGCGTATTTAAAATTATGGCGGAAGCTTCCGACATTAAAAACTACTTAACATAAAATGTTAAAGTGCAAATTCAGTTTGCACGTAACATGGTATCAAACCCTATCATCTGGTATATCTTCTTCTAACATGTTGTTCGAATAGGGTGTTTACAGTTACTAATCTATGTTCCTGGCAAAACTCAACAAATCTTTCTCCTCTATCATTTCGTCTTCCATACCCAAATTTTCCTACCATTTTTCCCTCATTACCTTCTCCCACTGATGCATAAAAATTGCCCATAAATATTAAATTCTCATCTCCCTTTACTTTTTTCACTATACTATTTATATCCTCGTATACCTTTTCTACTTCCTCATCTTCGTACTGAGTTGTAGGCATGTAAACCTTTACTAAAACAGTGTCTGTGGGTTTTGTACTCAATCTAACCATAATTATTCTATCTCTAAATTATAAGTACTATTTAGCTTTACATCCTAATCTTTTACCTAACACTATTCCTACCCCTACCTGTCCATTAGTTGAAGAAGTTGTAATTATTCTATAATTATCTTTCCAAAAGTCATTACTATCTGGCCATCTCACCACACTAATACCTAAAATGTCCAGCTTTCCTTTTCTCATTTTGACTAATAAATTCGTTAACTTATCTACTCTAAGTAATGACCTTACATTCTAAGTCCCTATCACTAAATCGAACTGTTGTTTAAAATTCTTATGATGACGAGCCCCAAGTACCCCCTGCCAGAGATCCGAATGAAGGAGTATTTTACCTCCGGACAAGAATTTTACTTGTGAGCTCTCCATCATACATATTTTGTGTTTTAGGCCACGCATACCTGGGAAATATTGTGGTAGGTTCCCATATCTTTCCACAACGCAGTTTTTAAAGATTTTAGCAAAAAGCCATATCCATCACGGCCAACCCTCAACAACCTTGTAAATTATTGAGGATCACCCGAGACCAACCGACTCTCCTTCAATATCTTTTAGCCAGCAAGGCTGCTGCCCCTTGCTGCGCCTTTTAATTGCCTTTTATGATAAGCAGGCTTACTATAGTAGAATTCTTTGTCCCCTACTATAGGGATTGTTTAGTTACATATTTATAAAAAAATAACCCACCTATGCAAGTGTTATCTTGAATCACATCATGCACTTGAATTTATTTCACAAACAAGTGTTTCAAATGACAATTGCTTTATGCAATTCACTAAACTACATAATATCTCTAATTACCTAAAATCTAGTATCATTGCAGTTGTCACAACACTACTGTTAAGTGTATCACCAAAGCAGCTGATGGAACTGCATCGTTGATTGAAAAACTACAATTAAGTTTAAGCTGCTGAATTGCTAGAACCTCAAGACTACGGGGTCAGAAACCTAATACAGTTGGCCAACTCAGCATAATGAAATTTATTCTTTGTTGTGATTATCATCGGAATTTTCACATACTTTAAAAACATTTTAAACTAATTTTAGTGCAGCTAAAGTGCATCAGGTTATTTCGCTTTATTACTCAACACACAGCATTTCACTAATTTATGTTTGCACATTATCACAACTTTGTTGGTCGACTGTAAAGGATGATTTTATTGCGTATTTGATTCGTAACTTATCTAAAATTGCAGGGGTTGTAAAACAATTTGGACACTTTTTTGGTGTGTACGTTTGTAACTTAACCATTCGTTTTAGACCACAGATTGATTGACAATTTTTGTTTGTTTCATCGGTCTCTATGCCCTCTTTAAATTAATGACATTTACTACTGTCATCCTGTATACAAGTGTAAAAATTTGCAAGTTTTATTTTTAAGCATTATTTCAACAATGAATCCAAACTAATTACAGGATCATAATACGGTTTCAAATGTTTAACATTATGAGTGCCCTTTGAGATTCTTTGATCGTCAGTTGACTCATATGAATTTACACCTACTATTTTATTAAAAAATATGGACCGTCGTATATAAGAAAAACTTTAGCAATACTTGAATCAATGGTAGAAGGCAAATGTATCCGTAAAAGAACTTTTTTTTTAATGTCAAACACTGGGGTTAATCGTTTTTTTCTAATTTACTTTTTCTTTTGGAAGCTTTTGTTATGATTTGTTATTGAGGTAAGTAAATGATTTGTCACGATGATAAACTACTTTCTCTGGTCTCTTGATATTCAACCACTTTGTGAATATCATTGGTTGCTTTTATCTTGAATTGTAGTAACATAGGAGAAACGCTGGTTACACTACGGACAGTTTAATTTATTAGGTTTCCACTTTAACAATGAAACAAACCCACCTTATTTTTTTTTATTTATTTACAACTTTATTGGTGTTTACCAAATGGTGGGAATTCAGCGAGCTGATTTTCAATTCCACCAACAAAAAGAAAAGAAAACAACATAGTATACAAAATACGTATCAGTAAAAGTTAATAATTATTGTTATTGTAGATGTAGTTGGTTGTTATGATGTGCATTGTTCAACTAAGAGAATGCATTGCATTTTGGTGCAAAACCTATTTTTGTTGCTAATGCTGAATGTTTCAGAGTATCTATTGTACACATGTGGAGCCATGTATGTAAAACTACCTTCGAATTTAGTTGTAGAATGTGGTGGTATGCTGAAGTGGTTGGCAGTCCGTAAGTTTAAGTTGTGAGCAGTCGATCTTGTAGTTAGCATATTGACTAAGTATGGTGGTTTATTGTTAGCAGTCAGAGTGTGGATGAAGACTGTCAGAGACAGCTTGACTCGTTTGTCATACTTCAGTAACTGGTTGGCATTGTAGAATGGTGTTATGTGCTGAGCATGCGGCGTATTGTAGACAAATCTGAAGCAAACATTTTGCATAACCTGTGCTCTGTGTTTAGATTGAATGGATAAAAGGTTGTAGTAAGCCACATTACAATAGTCCAGATGACAGAGAATTAAGCTACTGCAGTTTTCATTTGATGCTTGGGATGAGGTGGTCTTTATACCTGTATAACGAGCGAATTTTGTAGTAGCAAGTTCTTATTTTGTGGTTGAAGAGTATGTCAAATTTCAATGAAAAATCTATAAGTACACCTAGGTATTTGACACTATTTTTCAACTCGATGCTAATATCATTTACTTTTAAGTTTAGTGCACGTAACGAATAGGACTTAGCACAGATTATATTAGATCCAACGCACAGTGCAACTGTTTTGGAGGCATTTAAAATTAATGCGTTGTTGGAAAGCCATTCATTCACTTACTCAAGGTTATTATTTAGGCACTCAATGATACCATTGGTCTTAGAAACGTCATCTGAAATATATATAGCAAAATGTCCTTTGTATACATATAGTAGCCGCAATCCATGGATAGAATTGTGGGGAGGTCAGCAGTAAATATTTCAAAAAGTAAGGATCCCAATATGCTTCCCTGAGTCACACCTTGTGTGATATGCACAAATTCTGAGCTCTTACCTCGCAGATTTACCGATTGATGTCTATTTCTAAGGTAGGAAGTAAACCATTGAAGACAGGAGCCTCTAAGTCCGTTATAATATAGTTTGGCAATTAAGAGATCATGATTAATAACATCAAATGCTTTGCTCAGGTCTAGAAAAACCAGGTACGTGACTTTAGTTTGATCAATTGCATGTAGTAAGTCATCTATAACCTAGCTCATAGCTGTTGCAGTACTGTGACCGGCACGAAATCCAGACTGATGGTGGGGCAATACATTATTGACAGAGACATGGGCTATGCGTTGACTGTACACTATCCGTTCAATGGCTTTGGATAGAATAGGCAATAAGCTAATTGGTCGTAAATCACTATATGTGGATGCTACATTTGTCTTTGCGATAGGCACAACTATGGATAGTTTCCAGATTAATGGGAAGCTACCATTTAGTAAAGAGTGGTTAATGATGTGAATCATGGTACCAAAGCAATAGGGCAATACTAGCAATAGCATCTTACGAGTGATGCCATCTATACCATGAGCGTTAGACTTTATATGCTTGATGGATTCTTCAACCTCCCTGCAAGTTACTGACTTAAAGGTACACAATTTTCCAATTACGGTGGGAGATTGAGCGTATTAGCTATCTATCAGCTCTTGTGAAGCAAGCAGGCGAGGAATCAACGAGATTAAGAATTTGTTAACATCGTCAGGGTTTTGAATTTTCTCCGATATTTCTGGTTTATTTTAGGATGGATCTGGCAATTATCAAAAACATTCCACAGTCGTTTAGGGTTACCAACATTGATCCTACACTAATATTCTAGATAGGCTTTTTTCTTATTTCTAATGGTAGTGGTGATGTAAATACGCAGTTCTTTATAAAGTTGGTATTTAGCAATGGTTTTGGTTTTCAGATACCCTCTATAAGCTGCATTTCTGGTTTTCATCATAAGCTTAATAGTTGGTGTTATATAAGGTGGTGTATTTTTCTTAATTTGTATAGTATGAAGTGGAGCATGTAAATCAAAGAGGGTCAAGACAGGATCATTAGTGTAGCATACTTTGTCATCAATATTGTGCAAAGTTTCAGCATAGTCCCACCGGACCTGGTTGACATCCAATGCGAATTTGTTTAGGTTAAAGTAGCTGAAGTCTCGGTAGATCATAGATCGTGATGGAGGGTCTTGAACAGAGATGTTAAAGTCGCACATAATCGCTCTATGGTCACTTAGAGAAGTTACATCCACTGTTTTGCATGAAGTTATTCCAATTTGAGAAGAAGAGCAGACTATATCAATCAGTGTAGCTGATGTATCAGTCACTCATGTTGGTTCCGCTACATGTTGCACAAGCCCAAATATCTCACACAATATAGTTAGTTTGACACTATTGGTGGAGTAAGTCGATATTCGTGTCCCCAACAAGAATTATATTTTCATTTTCACTGATTAGGTTTGCTACTACTAGTTCAAGATCACTCAGGCAGGTTAAATATGTGTGTAACAAACAATCTATCTCTATTGACCAGTTAGATTTTATTACCTTTTGGAAAGTACATGGAAGTAAATTTTATTTTAATCCTCTGCTGGCTAAGTTCTTTCTCCCATAATTTTGAAGATCAGCTACTTCAAATCTTGTTCTCCTGACACAATTTATTACCGAGACTCTAGATGCTCATGGTCAGGTGTAACATACGCAGACATTACCATAGCCTTTGATCATATTGATTGTGCAATCTTAATATCCAAATATGCTTTTATTTTTTAGCAACATGTTCAGTTGCTTGTCTCTTAAACGAACATGTTCAATTCTTATAATGGATTTACTGCTACCTCAGGTGTACCGCAGGTTTCCAACTTTGGACTACTGCTGTTCATTCTCTATGTAAACGATGTTTGGGAATCGTTAGCCTGCATAAGCTACTATATGCTGATGACATTAAACCATATTCTTCTGTTACAATCATATAGAGACTGTGTTAACCTTGAGGTTGAACGTATTATCTTAGCAGATGGTGCCAGACAAATAAGCTTTCTATTAATGTTGCTAAATGTTTCATTGTTACATACACAAAGAAGTTACAATCCTTTAATTATTGTTACCGTATTGGTTAATTTCTACTAGACCGACTTAGTACTGCTAAGGACTTGGGTATTATTTATGACCCTGCTCTTACTTTTATTATGTACATTAACACTGCTTGTAGGAACTTAGGCTTATAATTAGGAATTGCAAAGCATTTTCTAGAATAATACACATTGAAAATGCTTTACAAAGCTTTGGTTCGGTCAAAGTTTGAGTTGGTATATTGTCTGATCTCTCAATTATCAGTGCCACCAATTGTCGCTTGAGAGAGTTCAACGAAAACTTCTAAAGTTCCTTTTCTTAAAAGTTGAAGATCACTACCCAAACAGAGATTGTTGTCAGAACTTTTTGTTAAACAAATTTAACATGTCTTCCTTGGAGATCCGTAGGTTAATGGCTGGTGTAACCTTCGTATACAAACTACTGCATAATTCCCATAGACTCTTCTGAATTAGTATCGTACGTCAATATACTAGTTCCTAGATCTTACAGTAGACAACACACATTCTTTTCCAGTCAGATTGCTAGAACAATTGCACTAACCACATCTCCCATCCATGTTCTTATTATAATCAAATTTGTAATAGCGCTTTAAAATTTATTCTTACCATTGCTCGTGATCAATTCTACAGTTAGTTACATTTGTTTCATCTTTACGTTATACTTGTTTATTATTGCTTTATATTGTAGGTATTATTTTATTATTGATTACATGTTGTGCTTTTTTTAAAAGGTTTTACCTTTTCATTGTATTATTTAAGTTTGGGGAATTTTTAAACCCCACATTAGGAAATTCTCCTTTATTATTATATCTAATATAAGCGTCACGTGTAAACCACACAAAGATTTGGTTCTCATGTAAGTCCAGTCATTGAAGTATGATTTGTGGTGTGGGAAACAGCAAAGATTACACTTCCTATGCTTAAAAATGCAACTGTATCTAACAGTTTAGCATGAGAGGACGATGGCTCGTTGGAACCAAATGTCAAAACGAGCAGCACTTAATTACCGGCCTTCCGCGAGTGTGGACGTGGTGTGTGGAGTAACAAGTGTTGACAAAGTAATCCTTTTTCCTTTGTTACCTTTTTCCTCTAGTGATATAAACAATACCAGCGCTTTGTTGATATAGGACAACCCACAACCAAACAACGAATAGCTGGACTCTCTGAGAGGAAAGACACACCAGGACTGCAATCTCCACAGAGTAAGTTTTAGCATTATAGTTTGAAAGGATTTGACGTCCCGGGTAATATTTAATCCCGTATAAATATAGTATATATCTATTATTGTGTGTTGTAACACTTCGCCCTCTTGCTCTGTCGTAAGTTACACTCAAAGAAACAAGAAACGAGTTACCTAATACAGATAATAAAATGCCAACTCTATATCACTTCTTACGGTTCAAAATTTCAATACAAGGGTCCACTCACCTATTCCAGAAGGTTGTCAACTATTTCTGATCCAACAGCAATCACTATACTTCACTCAAACGCCTCGGCTTCTCTACAGCGGAAAGTACATGGACATTCTCCAGGGTGGTTAGGCATAGAACTCTGAAATCGACACTGGTGAGTTAACTTACCAGAGAGTTTACAAAATACCTGTACCTAAATGTATTTCAACGAACCCGTTTTAATTGTTTAATTTATTGCTGTGAATCGGGGACTTAGGGTTGAAAGTGAGTCATTAAATACTTTTCAAAATAAAAAGTTCACAACAAAAAAAATTTCTTGCCCTGATTTCTGCTTCAAAATATCTTCAGCAGCATCCCTGGCTGCTCAGCTGTGCCTTTTATCGGATACCTAAATTTACATTCATTGTTCCTTCCCACTCACACACCATTCAATAAATCACCAAATAATACAACAATCATACAATCTTTATTTACCGCTATATACAAACAATTATTCACAGATATATATATACAGTTTGGAACACTAATTACAACTCAATAAGTGATATTTTTGTAAAGTCCTTGTTTTAAATTTTTATATGCAAACACATTTAATACAATAGGAGTAGATGGGCCCCAAATAATACCCTATATTTATTGCACACTGGAGTATGGTGAGCTCATAATAACCCAGTTTATTAATGTATGCCTTTTACCTTGCATAAAATTACTACAAAACTAATAAACCCATGTACCCTTAACAATCCAATTTAAATTCATAATGAAATTTAGTAAGTTTTACATACACCTTTTTTTTTCAATATTTAAAATAACCCTACTAATTGTCAAGTACACGTATCTTTTCCGATACGTTAAATAACCATAAATAACCCCAATGTTCACTCACACATCACAAATAATTCCAAAAGTTTATCAGATAACAGAAAATACAAATGAGTTACCTGGAAAATGCTTCAAGCCTCCATCTCCTTCGATGATGCTTTCCAGAACCCCTTGGCTTCGTGACTATGCGCTCTGATCCTCCAGATATTTATAGATGATAACCTCAGTGTACGCCAAGCTCCTTGCTACCAATTACCATTCCATCACAGCATACAAATTCACGTATATTATACTTTTGTTTATTGATTTATTAGCTTGTTATGGTATTAGTTGGACCTCGGTTAATTTAATTCACTCGACTTTACTCACGTTAATAACTATAAGGCCTCAACTTACCACGTTATAAGTGCTAATACTACGTTTACTGAATTATGAAATTTTTCAATACTCACAAGCCTCTACTATAACGTCGGTTTATTGTTATAAGTAGTCTAAAGCGATGAAAATACAAAGAGGGCCCTACTAATTCTCTTAAAGTATTTATACTGTTAAAATGCCACCTCTAGGCCACTCTTCACGCGAAGAACTTATTTTAGAATAACACTTCTGCAAATTTTGATATAACCGCTTTAAAGCTTCCAGAAATTCACCTCGTGGACGCGCCGCGCCGTATGATCCGAAAAATCGCTTTCACCTGTTGCGTGTTCGTCCGTTGTAAAACTACCCGTTTCAACCAATGATACTGTTCTGTGTCGTCATAAAACTCCGCCTGTAATATTTTTATCTCTGTCTTATGCATATTTGATGTCGCGTTCCAAACCCCGCTTGAGTTATAGAAAATCGATATAGCTGACCGCGTCTCATGACTCCACGTGGATTGAATACGTGCATTGAAGTCCGCTTTATTATGCTGATAAATTCAAAGAAGGTAACCTTTTAAATATGCAGGTGTTCTTAATTATTGACCGTTTAAAATAACAATTCTTGGAGTCTATATTTTACGGTATCCGATACAATTGACGTCCTTGTCTGCTACCACGAAACCTTTTGCCTTGGGATTATCGATTTTTTATACCCTGGTGCGTTTTCTAATGCTATTACACGTTGAATTAAAATAAATTAATTATGCGTTTCTATTTGTTTTTTAAAACTGGTTTTCTCTATGTGCCTTTAACCTTTCCAACATGAATTATAAAAATACGTCAAATCCTTGTCCGTTTAAATTAAATAAATGAAATAAATTTTGTGCGTAAATAAATTGGATTGGGACCGCGCTTCCAAAAACCGAACTTCCACAATCACTAAATAATGAACCGTATGGGTGGGGTTAGTCATCATCTTCTTTGCAGTTAGTAAACCTGCGCTTCCTATCATTAAACGTCTCACAGCTTAACCATTTAGTTTTCTGATTAAATTTAAATTCATCGCTATTTAATTTTCCTTAAAGAGACTAACTTATCTTATGGCATGGAACTAATATTTGTATATCTCCGAATATGGATGTTTAGTATTATGTTCACCATCATCTACTTAAATCACTATTCTTCCCGTATAAGCATACTCACTTCTTAGATTTGTTCACTAAACATTACTTTAATTTACACTGGCATATAACCAATACTGCTACACGGCATTGCAGCATAACCCGTACCAGCCTCGGGCTAGTTACATTTACATTCACGTGCCTCCTTTCATATCTTTGTGTGTCTTGGTGAGGCTTTTTGTGTCGTCTTTTTTAATTTCCCAATTACCGTAGTTATATACCTTCGATCACGTGACTGGTCTAGCCAATCAAAAACCTTACATATTTCACAATCTTAATCATCCCTACATGTGCTTTTAGGTTAATTGCTTAAATCAACTTTTATTATTGCCATTGCTAATTGAAACTACCCTATATTTAAATTTAAGTTATTCTGCAATATTCTAAAGTACTTCCTGTTAATATTTTTATAGATATCACGAAAAATTAAATATTATTGCGCACTTCCGGTTTCGAATTTTCTAGAACAAACTGGCATTTCCTTTGGCGCCTTAATTTAAAATTTTCTAAATTTCACGGGATGTTAGATATCAGTTGATGGGTTATGTTCATTTAAGTTGTCAACTGTCACCCAAAATCAAACTAGGGTTGGGTAACTATATTAATTCTGGTTAGTGATGAGTTACATTGTAGCAATTTTATTTCCTACCTAAATATTTTCATATAATTAATCCCTTAATTTAATAATAAATAATGTAATGCATAATAATGCTATTCGGTCCATTAATTAAACATTACCTATTGCCCAATAAAGTATTAGCATTCAATTAAAATTTAATTTTCACGGTGACAAAATAAAAGTTTCCATTTAGTATCCTTCCTATAGCTCCATCTACTTAAGAAATTGAGAAGTGATTGTGTTACCGGGCAGCAACTCGCTTGACCCGACAATTCTAACACAGCTGTGGTGAAAGCAGGTCGAATTGTTCTTAGCAACAATGGTTTTTTGCTGTTCTTCGTGTTGGAAGCACATTCGTTTCAAGTTGTCCTGAGAGGAAAATGTCATCTACGAAGGGCATTTTAGATTTGTCCACTTGTTAAAACAACTCGTAGATGACGTGAAATTTTTTTGGTCAAAGGGCCGTTGGGAACAGTAAGTAAATTTGTTTCTGTAACGATATTAATTAAAAATTTTCAGTGCAACTTAAATTATAATGCAATTTTTATATATGGTATTCGGTTTGAAGTGCAGGCAGCTTTGGTTGTGTATAATGTGAAATTTTATAAATGGTATTCAATTTAAATTACATAAAGCAGCTTTACTTATAAATTAACATGGAAATTTATATATAAAGTATTCAGTTTAAATACAAGCATCTTTAAATTAACATGCAGATTGGTTTTTACGCTTTGTTCATGGTGTGGAAAATAGGACGCAGTACTATTATTCGTTCTAAATTGGAGGATTCCGTATTTCAATGCTGACGTAAGCTCCCAAGCAGGTATTTTGAGACAAATCGGAGTTCTGGTATGTACAAAAAATTGTTTTCGTATGTTATTTGAACTATGGACGTAGTAACGAGATAAATTTTGGTTTAATCAAGTTGTGTAAACTTCTAAATAGGTCAAGGACAGACCACAATTATGTTTTCAATATTAAGCAATAGGAATCTGTAACTTTTACTTACCTCATTCTTTTATTAATTCAATGAAACATCAGAAGATGTCATTACGTGTTAGAGAAAGTGAATTCTTATAATTATGAGCACTTAAAAATTAAATTTCTATATTTGATATTTCATGAATACTTATTTGAAATTATCCATTGTAAAATTAAGGTAGATCTACCCTAATTAACTTTTTGTTATAAATAAGCAACAATTTAGAAAGCAACTTTATGCTTTGTTAATTTGTTAAATAAAACCACATTTAATGGTATTGGTACTGATTTTATCCAGTGCCTTTGTAATTAATTTTTCACAATTTAAATTAATCAAGATATAAAGAAAGAAAGATATTTTGTATAAAAGCACATTATTGAATACTATAGGAATAGATTTTTATTTTCGAACAAAAGACTATTCTTTTTATTTAGGATGAATGAAAGATGATTCCAATTGAATTTAAATATTTTTGAGTATGAAGGCACAAACAGTGCTATTCTTTGTTTAATCTGTTCACAGGTGCTGCAGAGGATTACTAAGGTCAAGGTCGAGCCATAAGGTAAGAAACTTCAGAGATTATGTGGTCTTTAAAAAATTGTATAGCGGCTATAGGATAAAGGTTTCCGCATTAGCCTTGTACAAGGGACTTGAGTCAGGTCTTCTCTGTATAGAAAAATACGGTGGCGCCTTATTCTTTATATTAGTGGTAGCAATTCCACCCCGACCCACAGCTCATGTTCCACCCAGAGCATATAGTTCGACTAGCCGCTTTGCCTTTGAGATTTCCTCAACTTTGAGCCATCTTCCATCAGAACTTGCCGTGGGCTCTTTTCAATTATTGGAAATTCTCGTTAAACAAAATCAAAAAATAACGAAAGGCTATAACATTTTAGATAGAATTGTTTGTGATTGGCAAAAATTTCTTTGAAATTTGGATTCATTTAAAAATGTTCTTGGGTGTTACAATGTGTATGCGTGTGTGCATGCATGTGTTTATGCACCCACGTGCATGTGTGTGTGTGCGTGCGTGCGTGCACGCGTGGGTGTGTGCGTGCGTGCGCGTGCACGTGTGCATGTGTGTGTGTGTGTGTGTGTGTGTGTTGTCACGCATGTTAAAGATCTCTACCTTGCTTGGAACAGCAAGGGTTCGGCAAACTTCAAAACTTCCAGATAAAAAATCTGCGTCTGGCATGGAAAAATTAAATGTCCGACTCAAAACCCTCACCTCGTAGTCCCCGGTAGCTCTGCAAAACGTAGTACTGACACCCGACCAAACATTATAAATAAAAAAAATACAAATGAGGATTACGTATGTAATTTGCAATTATAAACTAAATAAATACAGTAAATTAATTATGTAATTGGATATTTAGATATTTGATATTTTTGTCACATTTTTGTTGCAATTATTGCTTGACTGTCAACCATAAGGATACATTAAAAATGCATTTGCTTGGTGCCTCTGAATCATTTTTTTTACTAGGATGCTGTTGATTCCCAACTTGAGTTTTTGTAGGTTTGTAAATAACATAAGAAGTAATTGAGGAATTTTTATTATCTGTTTTTTATGGAATCTCTTTTAAAATTTTTAGTTTATAGATGAAAAACATTAATATTTCAAACACATCCTTGTAATATATCAAATTAAAGCTTTTAAAATTCTGAAGGTAATCGTATTTGTTTTACTGACCTGGCTTTATCCGAAGTCAAAGCATGAGAAAAACGTGTGTTCGTACAGCGTACAAACTTGCAATTTTTCCTAAATTTAAAAATTGATTGAAAACCAATCGTGCAACATAAAATTCTCAAATTCATAATTTGATACCTACTATAGTAATACTTAAAACAAAAGGAAGAAGATATTGTGTGAGGTCTGGTTAAAAATTAAATCAGTTTTGGATTACTTGATATGGATTGATCCTTTTGTAAATTAATATAGATGTGATTTCCTATAACACGAAAATGTTTTGTGAAAATAAATCTATTTATCTATGTAGTTATAGGAGGAAGCTAACGTTCTTTGTAATTGTTTTAGGACGTTCACGTACCCGAACTACACGAGGTGGTTCGGGTGGAAACCGAGGATGGTCATCGTCACGACCTTGGAGAAAGTGATATGCATGCTAGTAATAACATTGGTTGCAAGATATGTTATCTAAGCCAGTATTGTGTACCACTGTTTTTGTCTTATTATTTAAGCAAAAGTAAATTCTAGCAAGTTGTTGCATTTAATAATTTTGTGGTAAATTTTTTTTAAATATTGAAACTGAATAGATTTGATGTTATAAAGCCTTTCGTATAATTATTTAGTTTCGGCTATTAAGTTAAAATGAATATTTGCTCACAAAAATGACTAGTTGGTCTTAAAAAGTGTTTCCTAACAGGTAGCATAAGCTATAAAGTAAAGGATGTCTGTGTAATTATTTCTTGACGTGATCTACAAGCACGTCAGCAGATTAACACTATCAAAAAAACGCGCATAAAACTTGTAAAATGCAGTGTTATTTATTGAACAAACATTGTTAAAAACCAGAATACATTGCAGCTGTTTGCCGCCAACTCAATTTAAAATACTAATAGTCTGTATATGAAGTGCACACGACCATTCTTGCGGAATTCTAAAGCGCGAATCTGCGCAACAAAAACGAATCAAAAGCTACATAGTCCCACTCCTACAACCCTTCTTAATTACGTTCCGCAACGCTAACTATACGGCGCAAAATATAACTAATAAAAAGGTTCAAATTCAAATAATCCAAATAAGTGTAAATTCAACAAAGCTTAATGTAAGACTTAACATGCCGGCCCCCTTGGAAGCACCAGGCTTTCAACAAATTACACAAATCAATAAGAAAACACTAGCAAATGTAACATAACATACAAATAAATGCCTATCTTAAGTCTACAGAACAGTATATTTAACTAGTGCAAAACTTTTAATTCACAGGTAAAACACAGAACTTCTGAAAACTAATCTTAATATTCCCATTCAGAGTCTTAATTATCGCAACTCGATTTACTAAGTCTTTTCCAGCATGTAAGAACACAATTCTTCCTATCAACCATTTCATTGACGGTAAGTTATCGTCTTTAACTAAAACGAGATCGCCAACCTTTACGTTTAATGAAGACTGCTTCCATTTATTTTTAACTTGCAAATTGGAAATATATTCCTTCTCCCAGCGCGACCAGAAATGTTGTTGCTTTTTTTGCACGAGTTGAAAACACGTCAATCTGTTATCAGGCACATGTTAATGATCGAAATCTGGTAATACCATTAATGGAGCTCCAATTAAAAAATGTCCAGGAGACAAAGGATTCAAATCATTGGGATCTGAAGACATAGGGGATAGAGGCCTGGAGTTTAAAATAGCTTCTATTTGTGAAATTAAAGTTATAAACTCTTCATAAGTCAAATAACAATCATGCATAACCTGTTTTAAGCGATGCTTAGTGGATTTAACCCCAGCCTCCCATAAGCCACCAAAATGGGGGGGAGTAAGCCGGTATAAAATTCCATTCAACGCCTACTTCAGCAACAGCTTGAACTAAATGTGATTGGTTCTCTCTAAGAAACTTACCCAATTCCTTTAATTTATTATTAGCACCTACGAAGTTCATCCCATTGTCGAAGAAGATTTTAGAGGGTTTGCCCCGGCGTGAAATAAATCGTCTCAGAGCCATAGTAAAGCACTCTGATGATAAGTCTGTAACTGCTTCTAAATGTACAGCCTTTGTTACGAAGCAAATAAATATACATATATAGGTTTTGATCATTCTTGATCCCCAACCTTTTCGTTCTTTTATTAAACATGCTCCAGTATAATCAACACCTGTAGTTGCAAATGGAGCAGTAGGAGTGATTCGCTCTCTAGGTTAATTTCGCATAATAGTACTAGAAAAATTTGGTTTGGCCTTAAAACATGTTACACATTGCCTGACTACTTTACGAGCCAAGCCTTTTCCTGCAATCGGCCAATACTTCTGACGTACTGTGTACAATAAAGTTTGACTATCCGCATGCAACGAATTTAAGTGTTCATACTCAAATATTAACTTTGATAACAAATGTCTTGAACATAATAAGGGAATTATCTAATCTTCCGCCAATGCGCATGATACAATCTTTATCCAAGAACGAAGTAAGACCTAAAATTCTACTTTTATTTTTTTTCTTATACGTTACAATTTCAATGTACAATTATAGCTTATAGAATTTAGACAGCTTTAGGAGAATAATTATATACAATTAAAGATATTTAAAAATAAATAATATTGTACATGGTGTTATAGTTATGTATATACAAAATTAAGCACCTAAGTGATTAAACACTTGTATGTGCTAGGATAATAGTAAATAAAAATTATTAAATGCAATAAACACAGAAACAAGTTATATTCAATGGTGTTAGTAAGCGTATAGGTATAGATTAGTAATTGCAACAAGGTAAATTAGTATAGGAGTTTCAATAATTTGCTGTAGTTTTTGTATATGTATTCTTTTAATTTGTATATATATATATATATATATATATATATACTAAGCTGTTTAATTTCAATTGGCAACTGATTAAAAATCCTGTGTATAGTATAGCTTGGTAGTCTTTGACAGGGAGTTCTATTAAATTTTGGTACTTTTATTAGCTTTTGCGAAGTACTGCGAGCATTGTAGTTTGGTAATGAGTACGTATTTAGTAATTTATTGCTAAAAGCAAACATACATTGTAACGTATTTTTTTATGTAGTTACACTTCGCTTATTAATCTAAAATAATACCGCAATAATATAAAAATATGATTTGTAAATTTCCGTACAATAAAAATAATTCATAAAATTTATAATAGCATATACACTCCTTTTGCTCTTGAGGTCTAAATTTCGTTAATAAGCTTCGTCGAGTTGTCATTTCGTGTCACTTTTGTATCGGCATCTGAACGGGTAAGCTGCTATCAGCGGCGTAGTAAAGTCAAGATGGTGGTATCCAGGCACATGGCCTGTAACACAGTCCGCAAGAAGTTAGAATAGATTGAATCTTCGTGTCTGAAAGTGATTCCTAGCGGCTTTAGCGTGATGATTTTTTTATGTTCCACCTAGAGCAGTTTCTTACATTTAAGTGTCATTCTTACATTTCCGTCGACGCGGTATACGCGACACAACGGCAGTTGGTAACGCTAATCTATAATATGGAAATTAGCACGCCCATCTGTCAATGACGTCACACAATATGCAAATTATTACACGTAATGACGAAATATGTCAAATTCATAAAACAGTTTATAAAAAACGGAGTACTCACATGAATAGGTACAGCTTCCTACGGAATCACTTCCTTCAGGGTTGTTCGTGGCCTCCTTCAGGATAATTTAAAGATGGCGGCTGCGACTTCCATCAGGATTGCTCCGGCTAGCGACGGCGGGGCGTGCGCTGCTGTCAGGTTGTGTCCAGATTATCTTCTTTCCTATGTAGAGGTAACGATAAGGAACAGGTTTGGAGAATGATAATCAAAAAAGGTAAAGGGAATCTACATAATAAAGATAAGATACAGTACGATACGATACTCAACCACTCTTGTCGATGTTCAGCAGCAAAGTTCCCTGTTTTCTCAGCGTCTTCCGGAAACTTCCCCACTTTTTCTTCTCCCACACGGGTCGGCGCGATCTGGCGCAAACGCACTGTGTAGTGACGGAAATACACGCGCCAAGTCTTTCAAATTTAAGGCGCAAAATTCCCACATATCAAAACTAAACTAAAAAATGTCTAGTGCCAAATTTTTGGCACGTAACAAGTTCAGTTGATTCCTGCAGGCCAAAGGAGATAGAAGCTCCCCCTCATCGTTAAAACAGTTGGTATAATCAAGTAAATAAATTTTATGAATATTTTCCTCTTAGTGCAATATCTAGAAATGGGATTTGGAATACTAAATTCTATAGGATGTAATTAAGGAGGAATTGGTTTCCTTTAATGTTTTGTTCAGAAGAATTCTCATAGTTCCAGCGATAAATTCGTCCGTATTCCTTGTATTTCCTGTTTGTGCATCGCAGAACGCAGATGTTAATGAAATATCCCACAGCTGAGGTCATAGTTCGATTTCTTTTGGTCGTACTGTACTTCCACACGTGAGTGATATTTAGCATTTAATCACATTTATAATTATTTAATCGTAATACGAAAAATACAAGGTTGAAGCTTTACCTAGATTAAAGTAACTTAAAAATTATTTAGTGAAAGAAAGAATTCAGTAATAAATTTGTAACCTTGCATAAATTTTAAAGATAACTATGCTGTTTGCTTATCATAATTATTTCACAAACACATAACGTTAACTAAACTGAAAAAGTAGTTAGTGACATATGATGTCAAAGAAATATTCAGCTGTCCAAATTTAAATATCACATGTTATTTGACGCTAATCTAAAAATATATTTAATAATTTTGAGGACATGTACTTTGATTGTTAAACAACGTGATGAATTCTTTTTATACATATTAAGTAAAACTAACTCTGTGTTGAAAAATGCTATTTTATGAGATCCTAAATAATTAAATTAAATTGTGAAGTCAATGTAGTACTACACATGGCTGGGAATTAAAATGTGTAATATGAATTATTAAGTGAACTAAGACTTTTTACAAAATTTATTATGAAATATTCCATTTAGAGATTATTATGTTTTTTTTTAATACAAAACCTTATTGATTTTCTGTTCTATAAAATTTTTAGTAGAAAAAGATTATATTAAAACAAATTAAGGAATTTAATCAAATAGAATCCATTTTTGCATAACTCTTTTATTATTTAAAATACAAGTAAAACTTATAGGTCATTCATGAGCAGACATTGTGTCTACTGATAACAAATACCCTGGGTGTATATTTTTGAAACTTAAATTGTATTATAATATTTTTGGTAAATATTTTTAAGGACACAAACGGTGTCCATGTTGTGCATTTGTTTGTTTACAGGTTAAATCGAGACATCTGTAAGACATCTAGTATTTGAAATTTTGGTAAGTGCTTTACGAAGGTGAAATTCAGGTTTTGTGGCTATATTAGTGGTGTTGATATAAGGTTTCTGCATTCCCCTAATACAAGCACAGATAATTTTTGTAGTTTGTTGTATTGAAAAATACGGTGGCGCTCATTATTTATATTTTTGGTCATTTGACAACCCATGACCCAAGCTCATGATCTACCCAGAGCTAACACTACTAGCCGTTTATGTCTAAAGAGTTTTTCTTTTCCTCAAACCGTTTTCCATCCAACTTTACCTTGGGCTTTCATTGTTAATAAGAAATTCTCGACCTTGTGATATCAGGTAAGGGTTTAGGAAATATAAGGGTGCAATTTGTTATCTGATATTTACGAAGGAAAATTTATTTTGCTTTCAACATATACTGTGAAAGTACAGTGATCGAAGATTTGGTATTTCTTTTGTATAAATCATATTTGAGTGAGTTCTCTTGGGTTTGTTTAAAATAACTTTTAGAATATAGTTCTGTGTTGTATTAAGTTTTTGTAATGCATTATTATACAAACCGTCCCATATAAGTATCGATAGCGGAATATAGATTCAACTAGTGATTTGTAGATAATTAGAAGTTTTTTTGAAAGAAATTCACGAAGTTGATAAAATTTGTATATAAGTTTTCTAACTTTCTTTGTTAAATAGTCAACATGGTTAGACCATTTTAGATTTCTATCTATGATTATGCCTAAATATTTCACTTGGTTTGCTTCACAAATTTCATCTTCCAGGCCAGTTACCTTTATACTTGTAAAGTCAGGCCTATTTACTTCAGTTATTCCAAATACAATATATAGTGATTTGCTAATATTCAACGATAGTTGGAACAAATTAACTGTTCATAATTTTTTTTATACCATTAGCGAAAGCTCGTTTGCAGTTTTTCCAAGAGTTACCTCTAAAAATAACCACAGTATCATCAGCATGATATTATTTTTGCAGATATTTTAATGGATAGTAGTGAATTTATATAGACTAAGAATAGTATTGGGCCAAGTACTGTGCCTTGCGGGACTCCAATTTGAATTATCTCAGGTTTGCTTAATTCATTATTTATTTTAACTCTTTGTATCCTATTGGATAAGTAACTACGCATTAAGTCCAATGCTATGCCTCGAATTCCAATCTGCTCTAAGGTATTTAGAAGCAAGTCATGGTTAATCATGTCAAAAGCCTTTGCCAGGTCAAGGAAAACTGCGATGCACTTTTGGTTGGAATTGTTATGTTTGAAATTACAGAGTACATAGCATCATTTGTAGATTTATTTTCTTGAAAGCCAAATTGTAAATCATGTAGTATTTTATTTTTAGCAAAGAATTTCATTAAACGTGACTTCAAACATTTTTCAAAAATTTTACCAAAATTATTTATCACGCTAGTAGGCCTATAGTTATTAATTTTGGTTTTGTCTCCACTTTTATATACAGGGTGTCCCAAATTGAGTAGGATATCATGGGTATCTTTCTTATTATTAATGATAGAGATCTGCTTAAATGAGCAAAGTTGTGTCATTTGGATAGCTTATTTAAATTCCGCATAGATCATTCGAAATTCCAAACGGTTTAGAAATTATTTAAAAAAAACTGAAAACTGCCAATTTCTTCGAAGTCGAATATTTTTGTTATAATAAAAGATACCAAAAAATGTTTCTTATAAAAGTTACTTAGTTCAATTGTTTGCACTTAAAAGTGATATTAAAATTAAATTCAAGATGGCGGTTATCGAGATATTAGCATCAACTTTCATATTTTAAATGGACGCCATATTGGATTTTTAGATGGTTAGATAGCATATTTTTTTCTCTTTTCAACGATGTATTACAACATATGTTTAAATGAAAAAATGTACTGAAAATAATAATTTAAATTTTTTATCAAGTAGGCATCAACGCAAATCAGTTTTAAAACAAATTAAACGAAAAAAAAACATTAGAATAACATTTAACACCAACTAATAAATCATAGCAATTGTTCAAAATGTTGACCGTTATTATTTAAACACAATCGGCAACGTTTTAGAACACTTTTTGTTACGCGTCGTAATGTATTCCCACTAAGACCGTTTATTGCCTGCATAACCGCTTCCCGTAGTTCATCTACATTATTGTACTGGAAATAACTTCCATATACATTATCTTTTAAAGTGCCCCATAAATAAAAATCCAGGGGTGTTAAGTCTGCTGATCTAGGCGGCCATTATACAGGTGTGTGGGTCGTAATTACCCTGCCATCAAAACGGTTACTGAAGTAGGTGATAACATCTCTAGCATTGTGTGGAGGTGCGCCATCTTGTTGATACCAAATTTGATTATTTTGTGCCAAAGGTAGGTCGTCTAATAAATCTTCTAAAGATGTTTGAAGCATTTCCAAATAACGCTGAGAGGTTAAGGTTCCATCGAATATTATAGGACCAAGTAAACGGTTTCCCAATATACCACAAAAAACATTACATCCAAATCGAATTTGATTGCGGCGTGGAACTGTTATGCGTGGGTTTTCCTGTGCCCAATAGTGTTCATTATGACGATTAAATATTCCACAGTTAGAAAAATAAGACTCATCGGTCCACAAGACGCGATTGATAAAATCATCATTCTCTCTAACTTGATTGATAAACCATCTGCAAAATATTGATCTGCGGAGATAGTCGTTTGGTTGTAAGTGTTGAGCAATGTGAAATCTGTAAGGGTGACATTTATGCTTTTTTAAAATTCTTGATGCTTGAGACTTGGATACGTTTACTTGGGTTTCTATTTTCCGTGTTGAAATGTTTGGATTAGCTTCCACACAGGCCAGTGTCAACACCTCATCTGCAATGTCTCCATTTATGTTTCGAGTAGGTTTTTTTAAACATCCATACTGTTGCATATTTGTGTCTAATCTTTGAAAGATTTTAATGTTTGGCTGTCTTTTTTCGGGAAAGTTTATTAAGTATGTTTCGGCAGCAAGGCGACTGTTCTTATTACATTTTATGTATGTACAAAACATATGATGTTGTTCGCTTGTTGAAAAATTTACCATTTGAATATTTTATAGAATAAGTATATCACAACTTATAACTGGGAAAGTGAATACACAAATGCCAATTATTAGTACAACAGATACACTAATTCAACATGACAGTTTGTTATAATTTCATTTGTTTAAGAGAAATCTGATGATGCCTACTTGATAAAAAATTAAAATTATTATTTTTAGTAAATTTTTTCATTTAAACATATGTTGTGATACATCGTTGAAAAGAGAAAAAAATATGCTATCTAACCATCTAAAAATCCAATATGGTGTCCATTTAAAATATGAAAGTTGATGCTAATATCTCGATAACCGCCATCTTGAATTTAATTTTAATATCACTTTTAAATGCACACAATTGAACCAAGTAACTTTTATAAGAAACATTTTTTCGTATCTTTTATTATAACAAAAATATTCGACTTCGAAGAAATTGGCAGTTTTCTGTTTTTTTTAAATAATTTCTAAATTGTTTGGAATTTAGAATGCATCTATGCGGAATTTAAATAAGCTATCCAAATGACACAACTTTGACCATTTAAGCAGATCTCTATCATTAATAATAAGAAAGATACCCATGCTATCCTACTCAATTTGGGACACCCTGTATAGGAGTGATTATTGATGATTCAAATTGACTGGGTACCTTACCCTTTTCAAAAATCAACTTAACTATGTGAATGAAAGGCCTTATTAAGTATTTATGGTTTCTTTTAATTAAATCTGCAGTTATTTTATCTGGTCCTGGCAAACTGTTTGTCTTTAGGGAAGATATGTGTGTAATAATTTCATTTTCCGTTACTGGATATAAAAACATAGATTCACGAATTCTTTGTAAATTGTCATTGTTTCCATTCACTGTTTTCTCGATGTTTTTGACTAATTTTAATGCCACATTAGTAAAGTAGTTGTTACAGTAGTTTGCAGCATTTTTGTTGTTATCAAAAGGTTCATTATCTTCCTTTAAGATTGTAAGCATGTTTGTATGATATACTTTCTCATTGGTAGCATCTGAAATTAGCTGGTATATCTTTTTAAGGTTATTTTTATTTTGGTCAATGTTTGTCTTATAGTAGTCATTTTTTGTTTTTTTGGCAGTTTATTTAAAATGTTTCTGTATATTTTGTAATCATTCTCTAGTGCTGGCGAAAAATGTTGGTTTAACTTTTTTTTAAGTTTATCTCTCGTTTTTATTGAGCTTATAAGACCGATAGTAATCCAGGGCTTTATTTTCTGGACTTTTCTTGTATATGTCATGATTTTTGTTAATCACAATTTCAAATGTATTTGTTGCATTTTGCGGGTCATCTTGGGTCATTATGATGTCCCAATTTTCCTGTTTGAGGAGAATTTTTAATTTTTTATAGTCTATCACCTGGATTTTTGAAGTATAGGGTTTATCAACTTTCGGTATAGTTAGTGTTTTAGATTTTATACTTAATAGCAATGGATAGTGGTCAGTAACATGACAGGTAAAAATACAAGTCCTAAACTGAAAATTATGTCTGATAGGACTTTTTATAAATATGTGATCAATGCAAGATTGTGATTGAGATGTTATGCGGGTGGGTTTACTAATGTAGGGTACAAGACCATGTCTTGCAAGACTAGAAAGGTATTTATTTACATAAACGTCGTTTTCATTTAACAGGTCAATGTTTACATCTCCTGTTATTATTTCAATAGTTGATCTTTTCCTGTTCTTGTCGAGATAATCATCAAGTTCATTAACAAAATTAATCAAGTTACTAGGGTTGGGTCTATACAATGCAATTAATCTAATTAAGATAGTTTCAATGATTAAGTCAACAATGCTTAGAGCAACACCGCATTCAATTAGCTTGTGATTAAAATTACTGTAATTTATGTTCCATCTAATGAAGATGATAACACCATCATTTTTATTAAAATCTCCTTCACTATATAAAGTTGTATAGCCGTTGAGGTTTATATTGCTTATGGCAGCACCTTGAAAACTTTCACTTAAGACAAATATATCACAAGTTAGTTTGTAAGTTTCATACAAAACAAGGAATTCCTCAAAGTTTTTGTTAATGCTACGAATATTCAAGTGCATTATGTCAATGGGATAATCTTGATCTATTAATACAGTTGAATATTTATTAGGCTCCAAATAGTAGTCACAATGATCCTGCTCTAATTAATTAATGTTGCTTAAAACAATATTCTGATCAAGAATTACCATCAGGGAAAGTAATCAATTTTATTTCTAAGTCGCTTGATATGAAATTGCAGTGTCTGGCAATTTAAATCGGTTGAGCAGTGATTAATTTCATTCATAAGACCATATTTATTATTAGAATTAACAGTTAATGCAGATTTTTTTTGTTGGGGGCAATCTTTCTGTTCGTGTTCGTCACTACAATGAGGACAGTGTAACTTGTTTATACAATCTTGACTTTTGTGGTAATATTTTTGACATTTATAGCACCGTGGAATCAATAAATCTTCAAAAACAGGTAGGCATTCCCATCCAATATAAATATGTCTGAGACACATTAGTTCGTTAAATGACTTAAGGTGAGCATTCCCCAAATATGGTATAATGACCATTTCTGTTATTTTTTATGTATGTTATATTTAAATCTTCTAGTGTCATTTTGCTGAAGTAAGGATGTTGCTATGTCTTCCTTAGATCGTTTCTGTGAATAGTGTAGCAGCTTAAATCAAGGTTTACATAGTTTTGGAGTTTCAATGATGTACTTGTCTTTCAGTATATCTTTTGCAGCTGTTTCCAATACTCCTGCTTCTTTCCTACTGTTGCATTTAATTATAACTGATTCAGTTTTAGAGGTAATTATATTCTTGATTCTTACATTTATTGTTGCTGGATTAATGGTACCAATAATTTCTTTCTTTGTTTGTTCGGGGTTTTGCATGTTTCTTGGTTTAATTATTATGTCAGGAATGTTGTGTTGGTTTTTTAAGGTAGAGGTTTCAATAGTTGTCTTTATTACCCCTGCATATGTTGGATTAGTCGGTTCACTTAATTGCTTTTGTTCGTATTGGGAAAGTTTTTCCTGTAATAATTGTATGATTTCCTGTTTATCATTTATTATTATGTCTTTGTCTTTAATGATTAATTTTAGACTTTCTGTATAATCATTGTTTCTACATTTTTTGCAATAAAACTTGAGAACACGTTTTTGTAACGGTAAACATTTCAATTCTGATGCTGATAAATCAGAACACTCTGCACATATTAGATTCCTACAATTATCACATTGGTTACATGGAGTCTTTGTATTCTTTGTAGGCTGTTTAATTACCTTACATAAGTTGCACTCCATGATGTGAAAATCATTTCAGGTAATCTATTGTAGTGGAATTTCTTGTATACACAGCTGTTCTTGATGTTATTATCAGAGTATTGTTGTTTATAGAATTGAATGAAATCTTATCAGAGGTAAAGGTCAAACTTTTGTTATACTGTATTGAATATCAATTATTATAAGTTGATTTTTATTGTTTTTGCAATTTTTTTATTCACTTAACCAATTACACTAAACTCAGTATATAGACCTGTTGATCAGCTACACACAGATACCAAATACTTCTAATAAATTTAAATATTACACTTTTAATGCACAAATAACAGCAGAGCAATTTAAACATGACTTCACACTACACCTTAATTTCTTATACATTGGAAATATCTTTTCCCTGTTTAAGTGCTCTCTCTTAGCTCTTCAGAAAATGACTCAAATTGTGAATATTTTACTACGATTAATGTAGCTTGCTCAATCTCAATTCTCGTTAGTAACTCAATATTTTTAATTTTAGTTCTGCAATTCGTAGTCAAACGAACGCAATAAGCAACGCTGCGAATTAATCTATTAAAATTAGAAAATCGACTAAAGTCGATTAACTTAGTATCATTAATAGTTAAACATACATTTTCTTGTTTATGCAACTCTGGTAAAAATATTGTCTCTGTGCCAATTTTTGGCCAATACTTGTTACGTGCCAATAAATTGGCACTAAACATTCCCTAGTTTTAGCTTTGATGTGCGGAAGTTTTCACGCCTTAAAATTCAAAAGACTCGGTGCGCGTATTTCCGTCACGTCAAAAGTGGGTTGGGCGAATAATTTCACGCCGACGCGTGAAAGGACAGAAAAATGGTGTTTTTCCGATGGGCTCTGTAACGTGGTTTTTTTCCTTGGACCTTCGTGAAGAGCGGTTTGGTCAGGTATCGTATCGTGCCTTATCTTTATTTATGTAGATATCCTTGCCTGATTATCTTTGTTTGTCGCCCTTATACCTGTTCCTGTCTTTCCCTACATAGGTAGAAGTAATTTGTAGCCGTTGGCTGAACCGCATTCCACGTCGGAGCACCATTTTTAAACACTCCGGAGTGGAGCTGAGATCCAGTCGAAGCTATTTGGATGGACGTAGGCGTACCCTCCGTTAATTGCCTTAAAAGGGGCCATCAGTAGCCCTGATGGACTTCAACAGAAGCCAACTTTAACCCAGGGACATATTTATGTGAGTATTTCGCTGTTATAAACTATTGTCTTAAATTTATATTTTCCGATAATTGCGTATTAAATTTGTGCATTGGTGCGGTCATTGTCAGATGGACGCGCTAAAGCCTGTGTAAGATTAGCGTTACCAAACGCCGTGGTGTCGCTTTTCCGCACTTGCGCGATTGCTATTATAAACCTTTAAATTGTGCAATTATGACTTTTAAACTGTAAGAATTTGCATTTTTAAACTGTAGGATACTCTGCATTTTGTTGCAGAAAGGAAGGACCGTCCCACTACAAATTTAAACTTGGTAAAGCTATTGGATTAACTCCGTGCAGGCGTCGCCGTGGATCAATGTAGTGAGCGTAAGACTACGGGTCCCGGGTTCAAATCCCGACACGGCTGACTGCTTGAAAAATGGCAGGTGAGCATTTTTCACAAAAATTACGCCCTCGTTCGAATGAGAGGTTAAATGGAGGTCCCGTGTGTGAGTGTTGTCATGCACGTTAAAGATCCCTACCTTGCCTGCAACGGCAAGGGTTCGGCAAAATTCTAAATTTCCAGGCAACAAAAAACTCGCCTCCTGGCCAATGTAGTACCTATGGGTGGAGCATTGGAAATGTAAATGAACGGATTAACTCCGTGCGTCAATAAGTCAGCAGGGTTTTTTTGTGACCTAACGTGAATCCATTGATCAATTTCTGTTAACCTTTGTATAGTTGCTATGCGATTAGCAACAAATTGCCTTAATAAATTTGATTGAGTTTTTAACCACCCTAGAACTATGGTCGAGTCACACCATAAATATATTTTCTCCGGCTTTAAAGTAAACGATTTTAAAACCTTTTCTACTAATCGCGACAGTGCAAGTGCTCCGCACAGTTCCAAACGTGGAATTGTACTAGTCTTTAAAGGACTAACTTTAGCCTTCGCACATAGCAATCTTATACGAACCGTGCCTTCGCTATTTAGTGATTTTATGTATATCGCCACACTGTACGCTCTCTCCGAGGCATCAGAAAAGCCATGAATTTCAAAATTAAGAGTCCTTAGATCTCACGCACCGCTCTATATTTAAAGTAGGAAGCGACTCTCGAAATCTCAACCATTCGTTTTGAATAGGACTTGGAACTTCGTCGTCCCATGCCGCTTTTTCTTGCCACAGCCTTTGTAAAATACTTTTAGCAATTATAGTACAAGGTAACAATAATCCGACAGGATCGAATACCTGAGCAATCTCCGATAGAATGGTTCACTTTGTAATCATCGAATTTTTATTCTCGTTAATATTAAACCTGAAGCAATCCGCGCTAACTGCCCACGTTAGACCAAGAGTCTTTTTGTTCTCATTGAGTCCTAGATCTATTGTATCATTCCCTAAACTATTGGAAATAATTTCATCACTATTCGAAGCCCACTGACGCAAACTCAACCTCCTCGAGTTAAAATAACCGAAATATCTTCGACAATACTCTTAGCTTCAGCGACGCTGTCAGATCCGCTCAGTAAATCGTTGACATAAAAATCACGCAATATTATTTCAGATATCAAAGGGTATGATTTTTTACAATCATGACCTACCTGCTGTAAGGATCGTATCGCTAAAAAGGATGCAGATGCTGTTCTGTATGTCAATGTATTTAATTCGTAAGCCTGCAGTTTGTCATCGGGTGTATGCCTATATAATATGCACTGCAATCGCCTTTGTGAAGGCTCTACAAGTAACTGACGGTACGTTTTTTCGATATCGCTACAGAAAACATACTTATGTTGCCTAAAACAAATCAATATTGAAAGTAGGTCATCTTGCAATACGGGACCTACCATCTGCAGATCATTGATAGATTTGCCTGAACTAGTCGCCTGAGATGCATTGAACACCACGTGCAATTTCGTGGTTTCGCTGCTCTCCTTTAAAACTCCATGATGCGGCATGAAATACTGCTTAGCATCAGAGGGTTTTCTACCTTAGACATGTGTCCTAGACTTTCATACTCAGACAAAAAAGTAGTGTATCTCTGCGTAAGTGACGCGTTAGATGCAAATTTCCGCTCTAAATTTAGAAAACGTGATTTAGCTAATTCATAAGATTCTCCCAAAATATCTGGAGATGCCTTTAATGGAATAGACACCATGAACCGCCCGTCCTCTACATGCTTATAATTACTTAAGAAATGCTGCTCGCATTCCTCTTCTTCTAAAGAGTGTTGTCTTACTAGACCAATTTCTTCCAGTTCCCAAAATCGCTATAGCTGTGTATGAACATCTACGTTAATTAAGTTACAGTATGTGGTGCCTTTAAGATTTTTACGATTACTGAATACTGGCCCTGATAAAATCCAACGAAAGCTAGTTTCTTGTAAAATATGCATATATTTTCCCAACTGAATCTGACCCTTACAAACAAAGTTCCACAAATATTTGCTACCTATCAAAACATGTATGGGATGTGGCTCAAAAAACTTAGGATCCGCTAAATTCAGATTTTCTGGAATAGGAACATCATCCTTATCCAACTTAAAAGAAGGTAAGTATCCTGTAATATTTTTGATAACTAAACAAGACAAATCCGCACTGAAATGCTTATTGACAGATTGTACAGTCAAGTCGCACTTACATTCGATTGTTAACAATGACTGACTAAGCCCAGATACTGTAAGGTTTATTTTATTTTTATTTAGCTTTAAACATTCCACCAGTTCTTTAGTTATAAAACTATTTTGTAAACCTGTGTCTAAAAGAGCTTTGACAATATACTCCTTATTGTCCTTACTTCGCACTTTCACCAATACAGTCGAAAGCAAAACCTGTGTATTTATCGACGTTGTAGATAAATTCATCACCACAATTTCACTCGCCTCAGCTGCATCGATATACAAAAGAGAATTGTGTTTTAATTTGCATTTGGTATAACAATCAAACTTACAATCCTTGGCATAATGGTTTTCATGTAAACAATTTTCGCACAATTTTAAATCTCTAACCTTTTTATGCGGTTTTCCACCGTTAAATCCTTGAATTGCATACATTTATAAATACTGTGACCTTTCTTGCAATAATTACACAAGATGCTGTTAGCTACTAACGCCTTTGTGAATTGTCTGGGTTTATTATGACAGCCTATATGAGGTTTGTCAGAACGCCTTTCTAAACCAGCAGCCTCAAGCTTCTAACAAATCTGAACGTCCTTTCAGAAATTTAAAGAGATCCTCCAAAGTAGGTAAGTCTTTATCACCCTTAAACGATTCCCATTCTTGCGCAGAGGTACTATCTACTTTTGACGCAATAACATACACTAATGGCACATCCCAGTGCTCTATTGGTAACTGAAGGTACTCTAAGCTTTTCAAATGGGTGTTAACCGAATCTATGTTTTAGAATTTGAAATGATGACTCACTAGCCAAAACTTCTAGGTTAAAAATAGATTTTATATGGTTATAAACGAGTAACCTTTTGTTATCATATCTCGAACATAGAATATCCCACAATATCGTATAATTGGAATCTGATATGGGTATCGCTATAATCACTTGTTCCGTGCTACTATTTTGCAAACTGGCCTTCAAGTAATGAAATTTTTGAACGTTTCTAATATCTGTATTAAAATGAATGTGATTCAAACGTATTTTTATAATTGAGCCATTTAACGTACGAACCGTCAAATTTTGGTAAGTTTATCGTTGGCAGACGTATACCTGCATTCGAAATGTCAGGGGAAGCTGATCGCTTAACCTCCTTAGACCTTTTTGGGGAAGCATCTGAGCTAGCCCGTGAGACTACTTCTGTTTTTACAACTGATTCATAAGTTTGAATCGTTTACTGAACCTTAGACATTAAAGAAAAGTAGGCATCTTCAAATTGGCTGTCCTCTTCATAGCCCGCATCTTCCGAATGCTCAAGATTATCGATTTTTAATTAATTCGCCTCATATTCTGTTACGTGCCAATCAAATTGGCCCTTAAACATTGTTTTTAGGTTAATTTTGATGTGCGGAAGTTTCGCGCCATAATTTCAAAAGACTCGGGGCGCGTATTTCCGTTACGTCACAGTGCGTTGCGCCAGATCGCGCGACGCGAGTGGAGTAGGGACAAAGTAGTGAGAGGTTTCCGTTAGACGCTTGAACGTGGCTGTTTGCCTTTGATCTTCAAGGAGTGTGGTCGTGTCAGGTATCATATCGTGCCTTATCTTTACCTATGTAGATTTCCTTGCCTGATTGTCTTTGTTTGTCGACCTTTACCATGTTCCCGTCTTTCCCTGCATAGGTAGGTAATCTGCAGCCTTGGCGAACCGTACTCCACGACCCTAGACGAGCCGGATGTCCATGTTCCGCCGACAGCACCGGAGCAGTACCATCTTTAACTGCCTAAAAAGGGCCAGCATGCCGCCCTTATGGACGTGCTGACGCCGTCTTAACCTATCCTGAAGGACGATTGGCGTGCCATTCGTGGGAATCTGGACCTATTATGTGAGTACTTCATAGTTTAATTTGTTCGCGGATAATTAATTGTCTTTAAAGTTATATGTTTTCCGATTATTGCGTCTTAATTTTGTGCATTGGTGACGTCATTGGCAGATGGCCGCGCTAAAGCCTGTGTAAGCTTGGAGCTACCACCTGCCGTGGCATCGCTTTTTCATCGCGCTTGCGCGATGTATTTATAAACTTTTTAACTGTATTTATAGACGTTTTTAAACTGTAAGAATCCGTTTTTAAACGTAAGAAAATGACGTGGTTTTAAGCGTAAGAATTCCTCCAACAAGGGGACATAACGAGTATAACGCTCGTTGTGTTCGATGTACTTAACTTCTTCATTTAAAACAGCAAAATCCTGCTCATACTTCTGTTTAAACTTTCTTAATTTGTTTTTAAGAACACCTCTTTTCGCTATAAACGTTTTTAATTGTTCAGACATATTTGAAAAATACCTTTAAATTAAACAACTTAACCTTTAAAATTGCGTAAGAACCTCGCTAAAAACCAATCACATAAATCGCGTCAAACCTTTTAAGCTTATGTTATCAAAATTGACTTCTAATTTTCAAACACTAAATGATGGTTTAACCGCTCAATGGTTTTAGGTTATACAATACCAGTTTTGACGTTTTGCCGCCCTGAAAAACATGCAAGTAAAACTTTCTAAAACCAATAAATGTTTTCAGATCGCTTAAGGCAATGCACAGTTATAAATGAGTCACCCCTAGCATGTACAACTTTCTAAAGCTCAAGGTTATTTTTAGAAAGAAAATACGCCTGCAAGAACCTGTTTGGCAGTGTAATTAAATGCATGCAAGGACAAATAAGCTCTTTAATAATTTAACATTTACTACCCTCTCGCAATATTTCAATGCAAATTGAATGTGTGTATATGAAAAACGTTATTTTAATTGGAAAAACCACATTAAAACGTGTTATGCACATATAAAATTAAAGTTGTAACCTCAAAATTACGCAAATTATTGAAAATTGATTGGAAAACACTTGATTCCTCAAATAAACGCTATTTTCTATAAAGGAAGTCATATGGGTACCTGGAGCAATCCTTTTTGCGCAAATTTATAATCGCTTTAATTTCAGTAATTTGAAAGGTTACTGTTTCGCTGTGGCATAGACGCTCAATGCCTTCTGTAATTGTGATGGACCTTAATTTCCGTTTCAATAGTAATTATTATCCGGCTCGGAGGCCCATGTGTAATTATTCCTTGACGTGATCTACAAGCAAGTCTGCAGATTAACACTATCAAATAAAAAGCATAGAACTTGTAAAACGCAGTGTTATTTATTGAACAAACATTGTTAAAAACCAGAATACATTGCAGCTGTTTGCCGTCAACTCAATTTAAAATACTAATAGTCTGTATATGAATTGCACACGACCATTCTTGTGAAATTCTAAAGCGCAAGTCCGTGCAACAAAAATGAATCAAAAGCTACATAGTCCCACTCCCACAACCCTTCTTAATTACGTTTCGCAACGCTAACTATACGGCGCAAAATAAAACTAATAAAAAGGTTCAAATTCGAATAATCCAAATAAGAGTACATTCAACAAAGCTTAATGTAAGACTTAACAATGTCGGTAAAAGAATTTTCAACTTTAAATGTGAATAACTGACATATGCTGTGTCGGATTTACTTTATGCTTAGTAGTTCCTTACATCGCTATGAAACTAAATTAATTTACATTAAATTTAATGAATATTCTTATATTCAGAATAACAATAACGATGGTGTCGCTACTAAGCAATGTAATTGTTGCTAAAAGTTGTAGAGCAACTTACGTGCGACATTCAGTAGTTTGGCACAAGGTTCAATCTTTGGAATGATCTACAATCACATTATATGTTTATCTGAATCTGTAGTTTATATTATAAGGTTCATAGGTTTATATTTGACTACGTTTATTTTTATGTGGGTTTGCTATAGATTATTCAGTAAATCATGATAAAACTTGCGAGGTTTAGATAATATCCATTTATACAGATAGCATTTAAAGTGTTTATAATTTAGTTCGGTAGAGTATTAAATAATCGAGTAGCAGAGTATGAGGTTGAGGTTTTAGTTAATTGTTTAGAAACCTTATTGGTTTTTTCATTTAAGTTTAGTTTTGTCGAGTATTATGTAGATGATCGATTAGGTTTGTACTGCAGTACTTCTTATAGTACACTAGCACTTTTAATATAAAGATTTGCCTTACATCCAACACGTCAGCTTCTATATATAAAAGATTTGAATTATAGATTCTCGGTTTTCTATAGTATATTATTTTTATAAAAGACTTTTGAATTACTAAAAGTTTATTCATAATGGTTTTATAACATCCTCCCCAGGCTAAAATTCTATAACTAATGATTGAAAAGACAAGGCCATTGTATATTATTCCAAGATTTTTGATCAAGAGTATATCTCGTAGCAATATAAAGTGTGTCATTAGGAGTCTTAGTTTTCCACAGAGATATTTTATATGTGCATTCCATTTTAGGTGGACATCCACAATAACTCCTAAGTATTTAATTTGTAGGGTTTGCATAATTTTATTTTTACTTCTACATTAACCCTTACAAGCATCAGCATGAAGAATTATATCCGGCAATACTGGTATATTTTTTAAATATGTGAAGGGAATGTATTTAGTTTTTTCAGTTTAGTGTCAATTTATTCTCATGTAACCAAAGGATAATCTTTTTTTAGGCATATGTCACTTTTAGTGGTCACTTTCGACCCTGTTTCTCCCTGCACTATGATGACTGTATCGTCTGCAAACGAAAACATGAGCCTTTCTTAGTTCTGCAAAACATTAAGAAAGTCACTAATATAAATCAAAAACAGCATTGGACCTAGCACTGTCCCCTGAGGTATTCCACACTTTACAGGTAGATAATCGCTGAATTCATTTCCAAACTTGACACGCTGCTGTCTGCCTCTCAGATAGTTTGTCAGTATCTTAAGGGCAGACCCCACGCAGACCTATTTTTTCTAATTTAGCCAGCAGAATATCATGCGATACTGTATCAAAGGCTTTTTGGAGGTCTAAAAAAATACCAATAACAGGTTTAGATTTATCAACAGCATTATAGATGGCTCCGGTTACCGCAGTCAATGCATTATTAGTTCCTAGATTTGTTCTAAATTCAAATTGGTTTTCTGACAGAAGTTTGTTTTTGTCTACAAATTTCATTATTCGTGATCGCAAAGCTTTTTCAAATTTTTTTAGATAAATTAGATATTAAACATATTGGTCTATAGTTATTAATTCAATCTTTAGCACCTTGTTTATGTATGGGTTTGATAATGGCAGTTTAAAACTGTTTAGGGCATTCACCTTCCTGAAAGATTCTATTTATTAATATGTTTAGGGGATGTGAAATAGTGTTAGTTATTATTTTGATTATATGTGAGCCTATATTGTCTTCCCCAGGTGATTTGTTATTCTCGAGTTTATCGATAATTTCTTTAATTTCAGTATGTGTAACTGGCTCTAAAAACATGGATTTGCCATTTTTGTTTGATTTAAGATTATAGTTTTGTCTGGACAAAGGGTACATATTTTTTTGGCAAGTTTTCACCTACTGTAGCAAAAAAACTGTTAAACTGATTAGCAATTTGTAATGTCATCTTTTCCATTTTCAGCTTTAATACTACTTATCTGTATTTTTTGTTTATTTCGATGTAAAATGCTATTGGTAGTTTCCCATATTACTTTAGGGCTAAAATTACCTCATTCTATTTTCTCATCATAGTTTTGACGTTTAACTTTTCTTATTAACTATACTATTCTATTCCGATAAGTTTTATATTGTATTTTTAGGTTGACATTAGATGGATCTTTTTGGGCTAGGAAGGGTATTCAATCGACATGAGAGCCGTGCGGATTTCAGTAGCCATGAATCGCTGGTTGGCAGAGCACCGTGCGTTTGCTACTGAGGCATATTTTAAGAATAACAATTCTCCCGCTCTCGCACGGAGAGTGTTTGCGAAACATTTTAATATTCGGCATATAAGTAAGTGCCCGAGTACGCAACTTATTGGTAATTGGGAGCGAAGTTTTCGTGAACAATGCCCTGTAGTGGGACATGAACCAGAAGCATCACGAATACTAAGAAATGATGAAAACATTGAAACAGTTCGGCTTGACATGATCGCAAATCCCTGGTGCTCGATATGAAAACGGTCCGCATCATTACAGTTAAAGATAACATCCGTACACCAATAATCAAAAAAGATTTAGCGTTTCATCCATACAAAATTCAGATCACTCAAAAAATTAAGCCAAGTGACTATAGATTGAGGCTGGCGTTCAGTAGGACCATGCTCGATCGATTTTCCCGTCCACATGGTTATGAAAACAATCTTTTCTGATGAGACACATTTTTTACTGGATGGATCAGTAAATAAGCAGAACTGTCGTTATTGGGCTTGGGCGAATCCGGTACAGTTGCATGAAAAGCCACTACACTCACAAAAAGTTACTGTTTGGTGTGAAATAATTGCAAAAGTAATTATCCGGCCTTACTTTTTTCGAAAACGCAAATCACCAAACAATAACAGTGAACAGTCAAACTTATTCGGCTATGTGGGAAGACTTTTTGGAACCCTAGTTGGAGAACATTGAGTGCCTAAATGAATCCACATGGTTTCAGCAAGATGGTGCAACACCACACACTTCCCGAATATCAATGAACATTTTGAGGCGCATTTTCCCAGGAAAAGTCATAAGTCGATATGGTGGCATCCCCTGGCCCCCCTCAGGTCACTGAACCTGACACCAGCAGACTTCTTTTATAGGGGTTCCTTAAGTCAAGAGTGCATATCGACAAACCATGAAATTTATTGCACCTGAAACGAAATATTCGCAACGAAATTTCACAAGCAACGTGTCAGAAGGTGTTTTAGAATATGGTATTTTGTTTGCATGCGTGTATACATCTCCATGTTAAACATTTGACTTTAAATATTTTTAAGAAATAAATCTGCATTTCTGTAGTTTATTTTGAAAAAAAACAAATTCCATACACGCTTACAGGATTTTTCATATTTCATTATAAAGTTGAAAATTCTATCGCGGATACCCTATACATTTACGATAACACCCTTGTCAAAACATTCTGCATGTGGATTGGTCACTGGTTCATAGCGTTACGTTAAATACCCACAATGTGGTGAGGGTATAATATAAATTTCAGATAGACAGAATAATTGTGGACGTACTCTGTACGTAAAGGGTTAAGAGTTCATCATAACAGGTCACCTACCATCTGCTGTTAAAGCGCGGGTTGGGGTGAGGTATCGTAGGGCGGGACGAAATGTGGAGATGCAGATATTCATTAGAAAAGGATATGAAGGTTACTAACTACTCCGCCTACTTGGTTTATGAAGTACCAGGTAGCACATATAGACGGCAGTGCTTTGGAACTTACTAGTCTAGTTATAAACCTCACAGATAATCTCGGCCAGAAACCTGTGCATATTTTAGCGCTGTATTCGTAGTTCGCGACTTGCCGCTAGGGAAATGGAGGGCGATTTTTAGATGCAGCCGTATGGAGCATCCCTTATTTTTCTCATAATTAATTATAAATTCTGATTTTATTCAAAATTCCAGTTCTTGAAGTTGAAATATACACAAATTCTTAACAAATACCAATTTAATACTCTCGTATTCCTATAAGAATTTCAAATTATTAAAAAATCAAAATAGCATGCTGGGCAATGTAACCATACATAAATAATATTTTTTCAAAGCATTTTATGAAACAAATACAGAATGTTTTATCTCTGGTAAGACTAGTTTTCAGGAGATCAATTTAAAGTTATTGTTAATTTATGTAGTTAAGTCTTATACTATAAAAATTAGAAATTTTAAGACTTTTAGAATCTTTGACGGTACAGAAGGATAAGTACATGAATCATTGAGCACACAAAAATCTGGCCATCCTTTTGGGGATAAAATAGTGATTCTATTGAAGCAAAAACGTATTATATTAAACAAAATAAAACAAAAATATATCTAATTTTTTATACACACTTTTAATTAAAAATAAAAATGTATTATTATAACAAGAATCGTATTAGAAACATATTGGCTCAGGTAGATACTTAAATTACAATTCTTACCATCCAATGCACATACAAATAAATTTCATTATACATTAATATATATACAAATATGAAAGAATCTTGTCACTTCGAGGAATAGCTTGTCTCCACATTTATAATGTTTCCACATCCTACAAAGACATGTATTTAGAAACTCAATAGTATCACTAAACATCAAAAATACCTTGGGAGCAGAATAAATACTTCTCCTTACGTGCTTGCACCCAGGGACAAAACAACACTTCATATTTTATATCTATAGATAAGTTATAGGCCTCAAGTTTTACACACAATTGACTATTACAGCTATAAAGTACAAAATATGATGATCTTAGTCTAATTAGACTTCACAATTTTATAAAAATGCGATTTTAATACTAATGCGCCATAAGACATAATAGAAAATGGACCCTCCTTTTCCCTAGCGGCAACATTATTAACTAGAGATTATTTGTCACAGTTTTATAGTATTGCTAGGATAGGAAGATTAACGTCCTAAGTAGAGGAGTTCATATTTTAACTATACATATTCTCTAACATTCATAACCAGTGAAAACCTCTGAAATTCCGATATCTAATGTAAAAAAAAATTATTAGGGAACAAGAACTTATAAGATTTAACATTCCTACATTTGCATCGCGTAATTATTTTACAATTTGTAATATGCAATTGACAAAGCTGTTGCATTAATTAGTTGGCCAATAAATGGAAAAAACCAGAATAATGGTTTGGACGTGTCTCTAATAAAAAATGATTATGTAAAGTGTCAAGTGGGTTTTGATTACAGTTTGTGAAAAGCTGCAAATGTGGTTTCTTTTATTATTACAGCTTCGTTCCTTTATCATTTTCTAACAACGAAATAATGAAGAAAGTGGCCTCAACGGCTAAGCATGTTTTATTTAAGTGAATTTTTTACAATTAAAAATAGATATAAATATAAAATACAAATTTTCAATATATTTACAATGCTATTATATATTTGAAATTGTACTGGATTGGACACAGTAAACATTCCTCTAGTAGAATAAAAATGTATATCTTGCATTTTTAAGTAGTCCAAAGTTTGTTTTACTTTTATTTATTTAGAGAAGTTTGAGGGTAAAATAACTCAACTAAACATGGTTTGTAAATTTTAATTAACCGTAAGAATTTTTAGCACATTATTTCTTATTACTACACAAGCCTAAATATGAGCGAAATATTACCGGTGGCTTTTTTAAATTTATCCCAAAACACTAACTGAATTTGGGCATAAAATTAAACAATTCTGTGTTTATTCTTCTTTACAAGTCTTACACTACACTCATTCTTTCACCATATTACAAGCCAGTTTTTCATCCACTATATGGTATCATTATCATTATGTCTTCAGTCCTGAAACTGGCTAGACGCGTACCGTCATTGTTTCCTATTCTGAACTAACCTACACATTTTCCTGAAATTTACACAGTCTGCATCTATCACTATGTGATCTAGGTCTACATCTTCCTCCTTTTTCCTATCCTTGCTTGTAATATATCCCAAAATATTCTCCAAAAATGCTTTAGAACGTATTCTGCCCTTTAATTTCTCCTATTTTTTTTCCACTGGCATGCGTGTGACTACTACGCTTAAGGTCCCGGGTTCGAATCACAACATAGTCTGCTTGAAAAATGTTAGGCGAGCATTTTTCACAAAAATATGCCCTCGTTAGGATGAGAGGTAAAATGGAGGTCCCATGTGTGAGTGTTGTCACGCACGTTAAAGATCCCTACCTAGCTAGAAACAGCAAGGGTTCGACAAAATTCAAAATTTTTCAGGTAAAAGAAGACTCGCTTCCTGGCCAATGTAGTACCTTAGGGTGGAACATTGGAAAATCACATGTAGGATTGTGAAAGGGGGTAATCAGCCTGTGGCTGCCAGGATCCCCCAACACTTAGACATTTGCCGAATTTATAGTTTTCCAGTAAATCCTTTCACACAATTAACATTATTCGAGAATATTGCACAACCAATACTTGCAGTTGCTTATAAAATTCATCATGTTTAGTTCAGTTACTTTTGTCGTCATCAATTTATCCATCTTGGGACTGGTTGGATGCGTACCTCAATTGATTTCTATTCCGAGCTAGCCTACACATTTCCCTGAAATTCCTACAGCCTACATCTTTCACTATCTGTGTGCAGTAGTCTAACCTAGGTCCACCTCTACTTCTCTTTTTTCCTGTCTTTGCATCTAATATATTTCGCACTATTTCCTCATGCCGTAGTATGAAGCTTGTCATTCTATCTCTCTTATTTTTTTACCGTTTTCCACATATTTCTTTCTTCCCCTACCATTTTTAGTACCTCATCGTTCTTAACTTTGTCTGTCCATGATATCTTCAACATACGTCTGTAGCACCACATTTTAAAGGCTTCTACCTTTTTCTTGTCCATTTCTGCCACGGTCCAGGCTTCACAGCCGTACAGTGCGTGCTCCACACATATGTTTAAAGCACGATCTTGTGCAAATCTTTGTTTTATATCTTTTGCGCTTTTCCCATCTTCCGTTATTTGGCTTCCTAGGTCGCAGAAATCCTTAACCTCTTGTAAGTTCGTGTTACATATTTGTATTCTTGTTTTTGATTTATTTTCCCCTCCTTTGTGTACTAGTACTTTAGTTTTAGTTTTGTTAATTTTCACAACGTATCTCTCTGTTAGAACCGTTTCCATTTCATTAACAGCAGCTTCTAACTTTTTCTTGCTAGATGCTAATACCGCTATATATCATCTGCAAATCTAAGCATATCAATTTTTTGTTCCTGCATAGTAATTCCAAATGCTTTCCTGCATTTGAGAGTATTGATTGCCTCTTCAATGTAAAAGTTGAAAATTAATGGGAATAGGGCACATCCCTGTCTCATCCTTTTCCTAATGTTTACTTCTCTACGTTCCTGCTCTAATTCTATTACTGCTGTTTGCTATTTGTATAAACTTTGTACCATTCGTCTATCCCTATAACTCATTCCAACCTTTTTGAGTATTTCGAACACTTTTTACCATTTTATATTGTCCAATGCTTTTTCCAGATCTACAAACCCCATATAAACGCTTTCCCTTTTTCTGTTGTTTTCTCCATTATCACTCTCAGAGCTAAAAACAGCCTCCTGTGTTCCCCTGTTTCACCTAAACCCAAATTGGTCTTCTCCTAGTATTTCTTCAGCTCGTTTTTCCATTCGTCTTTGTACAATTCTAGTTAATATTTTTGACGCGTGTGCTGTCAATCTTATTGTTCAAAAATTTTCATATTTATCAGAGCCTTTCTTTTTTGGTATAGTTACTATGATTTTGTTTGAAATTTTTGGGTATCTCGCCTGTCTCATACATACAGCGTACAAGTTGAAAGACACGTTCTGTTACTGCTTGTCCAGCGGCTATTAGAGTTTCTGCTTGCACCTTATCTTACCTTACCTTTTTTCAGACCCTTTAATTCTAATTCAAACTCATCTCTAAGTATAGGATATCCCAAGTCAACATTTTCAATGTCTGATTCCTGTTCTAATGCTGATAGTTCTACCCCTGCATATAAGTTCCCTATATATTCTTGCCATCTATCCACTTTCTCTACATATTCTATGACTTTTCCTCCCGCGTCCCTTATATTTTTGCTATACGGTGTTATATCCCTAAAATTGATTCTAATTAGTTTGTATGCTTCATCTGTCTTTCCTACTTCCATCTTAGTTTGTACCTTTTTTCAGTTTTCATCAATCCATTGTTCTTTAGCTTTTCTGCATTTGCGAATAATTTCCCATTTTATGGATTTGTATCTCTGTTTTCCTGTTTCGTCTGTTCTCTTTTTGTATTTTCGTCTTTCTTCTATTAAATTCAGGATATCCTTTGTTATCCATGGTTTCTTATTTTCTTTTTGTGTATACCCCAGAGTATCTTGGCCGCCATCTCTAGGCTGGATTTAATGTTATTCAATTCCGTTTCCACTTCCTTAGTATCAGATATTTTCCCAATATCTTTCAGCAATTCATTTAACTTTTTATCGAATCTTTCTTGAATATCTTTATCTTTTAGTTTCTCTAAGTGAAAGTGCTTTTTTCCGTTTATTTTTTTCAAATTTTTTAATTTAAGTGCAGTCTTCATAATTATGATGTTGTGGTCGGTGTCTACATCTGCTTCTGGGTAGCTTTTACAGTCTTTTACTTGATTCCTAAACCGTTGTCTAACAAGAATGTAATCTATTTGATATTTTCCTATATCTCCTGGCATCTTTCATGTATATCGTCTTCTAGCATCATGTTGAAATAATGTGTTTATGATGATTAAATTGTTCTTGTCGCAAAATTCTACCAGCCTATTTCCCCTGTCGTTTCTCGTGCCTAAACCAAATAAACATACTACCGCTCCTTCGCTATCCTCGCCTAGCACTGCATTAAAATCCCCCGTAATTTTCATGTCCTTTTACGTATCTTAATATGTCTTCGATATCTTTGTAAATCGCTTCTACCTCTTCGTCACTGTAGCTAGAGGTGGATATGTATACTTTTATTATTACTGTGTTTACCAATTTAGGTTCTAATCTAACCATGAGTACTCTTCGTTCTTTTATAAGTAATTTTCTACACAGTATCCTATCTTTTTTCGCATAACTATCTTCACACCCAAATTTCCTTCCTCTGCTCCTGTATGTATTACCCATGTCTCTACTCCAAAAATCTCCCGCCTCTGGCCACCAAACTTCGCTGATCCCTACTCTGTCTAGTGCTAACCTATCCATTTCAATTTTTAGGTTTCCTAGCTTACTTACTTGCTTCACACTTCTATCATTCCACGCTCTAACTCGTAAAATGTTCCCGGCTCTTATTCTGAACTTTCCGATCGCATCCTCCGAAGCAGTCCCTTCCCGGAGATGCGAATGAGGGACTATTTTAACTCCGGAATCTTTTACCCCAGAGAATGTTATCATGTTTATTACAATTTAAGTACGCTGTATACTTGTGAGGTAATGTGGTGATTTCCCGTTGCCTTCCGCATTGCAGTAGTGTGTCTTAGAATGGCATACCGACTTATATGGCATCTGCCCATCTAAATACCGAAAGAGCCGCTGTCCTCTTTCGGGGACCTGTCTTAGTCTGGTTCCTCACTAACGACCCTACTACTTTGGTTGGACCGGTAGTTTGACTCTATAAGTTATTAGAACACGCAAGTCGTTTTACCTGTTCTAGTAATCTAGAACTTCGGCTAGATGCAGGTTCATTCGAAATGGACTACATGGTATATTATTTCAAATTTTTTAAAAAAAATATAAAACACTATTGCAATGTAGTCTTTCATTATCATTTACCTTAATACTGGGGGAATACCAAGTACTTGTTTGCACTAAATAAGAAATCCAACAAAAATTTATATAAATCCAAAGTTATGAAGAACAACTTATTTTTATAATTGCGAGGCGCTGAATAATATCCTTAATGATGGGTATAAATAGATTTGCGAGCAATTACGACTATAGTCGAAGTTCTTATGGATAGTTTTATCTCAATCGTATAGCATTTCCTGTATGTTTGTTGTGGTTTATTTTGAATAGTATTTATTCAAACCATTTCTGTTTTACAATAATGTTTGACACGGATTTCTAAATTTTTCCACGGCAGCACATTGCAGGTGAATTTTTATAAAAAGTACTAATATTTGATTTATTCGATAAATAAAGAGAATTGTAGTGTGCAATTTTGACGAAAATTCATAAAAATTATTCATACATTTGGGAAAGTTGCTGGTTTTGTTTAAATCGCTCTATTATCAGCAAAAAAAATATTTTTTTACAGTTAAAAAAACTCAAATGACTTTCCCACATAGAGAATTATTTTATAAGTAACTTTTGTTAAAACCGTTTTTAATTTGGGTGCCTAATAGGAAAGAAATTTAGATCTTTAGAAATTTCAAGATGGCCGCTACTGTGATGAGCTCTTAAGAATAATTAATTAATGCTAAACAAACGTAATATTTCAATTATGTTATTTCTAGAAACGTAATTCAGACCATAGCATTTAATATAACCTAAAAGTAATAAAATTCTCTTTACAATAAATTAAAAGGCAGAATAAGAAAATGCAACGAATTATTTAAAAACTGTTATGTATTTGGCCCTACAACAAGCTGGCCGATAATCCACAGAAAAACTCAGCTAAAAATCCTGTTTATGTAAAATACCGAAAACCTCAACTGTACTAACAAAAATGGTTGTCGACTAACTTGGTGGAACAGGTGGTGCAAGCGTTTGAAGATGGTTCCAGAATGCTATTGGGTATGAAATATGTGCCTCGATCGGGAAGTATCTTGAACGTCACCTGAGATCAGGAGAGTGGTTCTGTTTTAAAATTCACCCAAGTAATTGTTAAATATTATTGCTAAAACATAAAACAATCATTAACCATAAGAACACTAATAGATGTTTAAAACTGCTAGCTGAAAAGAAGGTTTCTAAAATCCAATGTTGCCTGACCACAATATGCAATCATACTTCTAGGTAATTGAAAATAATTTATTACAACTAACTATATCGTCACATTCATTGAAAAAAAATAACAGAAAAGTCTTTACACTATTTCCCAAGTTAGTTTTTAACTATATAATACACACTTACGTTTTCATTACATATACATGATAGATCCGTCCGAAGGTACTACATTGTATTCTCAAAGGTAGCTGTATCACGATTAAATACTATTTTAATGGAACTGGCACGTCTAATTAGTTTAAGTGGACTGAATGTTACGAAATAATTAGTGCGAGCTTTACAAACAATTTTATGTATGTAAACAAGAAAAATATATTACATAATCACTCACCAGTTGTACTTTTTGTGACGAATCTTCGTGGAGCTGCGATGCCATCCAGGGAGAGCTGATGGAATGCGAAGTACTATTGTTCAATTGTTTATGATTTGAAGGGAACATACGGCATGGAACTGGAGTGCTCCTCGCAAGGGCCAATGACGAAGTCCGAGTTCTTTTCAAATACACTAACACTACTGTTACATGTGCGACATTACGAGAATACAGGTGCCTTCAAAGGGCTGTCTTGTTCCACAATTGTTTATAGTTTTTAATTAATACAAAACATTCTGCTCACCAAAATAACTTAGGGCTATATTATTTTAAACAATACGAATTCTTCCGTAATGCAGATCATCACTTTCGAATTAGCGCGTTCCAGTTGTACTGTAATGTATGCATACTTAACACAACATAAGACACCATTCCAATAGTTAATTAAAAAAACGTCATTTTGTATAATAATCAACATGACATTTACAACGATCGGCGAGAATAAACGATGTCCATAAAGAAGGAATCCCAACTTAATTTTTAAATAATAAAATGTTACGAATACATATTTCATAATTATTCTCACAATTATTAGTATCAAAGAATAAACGCCCCCATTCAAAGAGAAGTGCGACTATTAACGAGCCGTAAAATAGATAATGCGGTTTAATAGCTTTACGTATTCCAGAGACAAGTAGGCTGGGCCCATTAACTTACTGCATTAGAAAAGAATAGATGATGCTTCAGGAGAATCATAAATCTTATTGACCACGACAGCTTTACATAAAATAGATCATTAAATACGACGTCCTTCTAAATTTTTCTTAATCTTCTTTTGGAATTAAACCACTCATAGTTGTTGAAATCATCTTTATTTACGTTTTGATCCATGACCTGTTGTCAAAATAATAAAAATTTCAAGTTTGATATTTATTATTTATTAATGTTCGATACATTTGGCTTGAATACATTTAGGTGAAAATTTTAAAGTTTAGAAAAATGAATGCCTTCAATTTGTGTCACTGTGACCAACTTTGAGGTAGCCAATACGCTTAACGTGAAATCAGCTAATTAATTGTTATATAGTTAAATTTCATATAAATTCAAAAACGCTTAAGCCTTATGGTAACATAATCGCACAATTCTTTAATAACCATCCTCTCAATCGTATAAATAGAAACGTTAAAAATTTTTCTGAATCCTCAAGTCATTGCATTTATATAAAATTTAACTATCAAAGTCACCTTCAATTTATGTAATAAATGTTAAACTTGAAATTTTATTATTTTCACAACAATCCTAGGTCATGGATCGAAACGTAAATAAAGATGATTTCAACAACTATGAGTGGTTTAATTCCCAAAAAAGATTAACAAAAATACAAAACAAACTACAACAAAGATACAGGGAGTATTCTCCTAAAAATTACATCAGGCAGAAAACTAATGTTTCGAAATGGAGCCGGAAAAATCTGGAACATGACGTATTGATTTTATTTTAGTATATAAGACGGGCCAGTTAAGAGGATTCGATCATTCTTTCTTAGGTCAAACAGCATCTAAAATTTAATATTCGAAGTTCAGAATTAATTCTTTTTACAAGCGAAGATGCATGCTTTAAAATATTTTACGACATGTAACTTATACGTTTCGAGTATTTTGAGATCTATTTCATTGGCGTTCCACAAGTAACATAGAAGCTATCAAGAATAATTATTTGATGAAGTATACGGACGACTTGGGATATTCTATAGTTAGTAGAGATGAGTTGAATTGGCATTAGTCTAAAAATAATAAGGCACCGGATATGGATAAGATGCAAGCAGAAATGCTCAAAGCCACTGGACAAGTAGTAACAGAACGTCTTCCAACTTGTAAACTATATGTATGAGATAGGCGAGATACCTAAGCATTTCAAACGCAACATCATAGTCACTATACAAAAAAGGAGAGGCTCGGATAGATGTGAAAACTTTCGAACAATAAGCTTGACAGCACACGTTTCAAAAATATTAACTAGAATTGAATGGAAAAACGAGTTGAAGAAATACTAGGAGAAGATCAATTTGGTTTTAGGCTAAACAGGGGAACAAAGGAGGCTATTTTAGCAAAACAAAAAGCATGGAAACCAGGAAAAAGATGCTGAAATCATACGCGTGGAGCCCGGCACTGTATGGCTATGAAACTTGGACTCTAGGAGAAGCAGGTATGAAAAAGATAAAAACTTTTTAAATGTGATGCTACAGATGTATGATGAAGGTGTCATGGACAGACAAAGTTAAGCACAAAGAAGTTCTAGAAAGGGTAGAGGAAGTATAAATTTTTAGAAAACAGTAAGAAATAAGAGAGATAAAATGATAGGACTTCAATAGCAAAAAAAAATGCAAAAAATATATAAAGAAAAGATTAGCACAAGACATGCTGCATTCAACAAGCAAAAACCAGCTGCTGTGCTTGCAGCCAAAGTATAGAAACAAGGAAAAATATTGCTGAAAGCAAATGTTCAAGATGACTAACAGTAAAGTTGTTAAGTACACAGTGTAGCAATTATCTTGCATTTATTGTATGAAAAGGGTAGTGAATAAATGTATTATGCGCAATAAGAGGGCAGCAGCTTTTTCGGTACTCACAGTGGCAGTAGGTAAGCTAGAGAACTTGAAAATTGAAATGCATAGGTTAGCACTAGACATAGTAGGGATCAGCGAAATTCGCTGGCCAGAGGCGGGGGTTTGTAGGAGTGGAAACTTTAGGGTAATTCATATAGGATCAGAGGAAGGAAGTTCGGGTGTGGGGATAGTTATGACAAAAAAGATAGGACAACATGTAGAAAACTACTTACAAAAGAACTAAAGTACTCATGGTTAGATTAGAATCTAAACTGTTAAATACAGTAATAATACAAGTATACATGTCCACTTCTAGCTACAGTGAGGAAGATATCGAAGACATACTAAGATACGTAATGCAGTAGTAGGTGAGGATAGGGAAGGAGCGGTAGTAAATTTATTTAGTTTAGACACGAAAAATGACAGGGGGAAAAGGCTGGTAGAATTTTGTGACCAGAACAATTTAATCATCACAAACACATTATTTCAACATCATGCTAGAAGATGATACACTTGGAAGATGCCAGGAGATATAGGTAGATATCAAACAGATTACATTCTTGTTAGACAACGGTTTAGGAATCAAGTAAAAAACTGTAGAAGCTACCCAGAAGCAGATATAGACGCTGAGCACAACATCGTAAGTATGAAGGCCGCTCTTAGATTTAAAATTTTGAAAAAAGGAACGGAAGAAGGCACTTCGACTTTCAGAAACTAAAAGATAAAGATATCTACGAAAGATGTGAAAAAAAGTCAAATGAATTACTGAAAGATATCGGGAAAATTTCTATACTAAGGAAGCAGAAACAGAATGGAATAACATTAAATCTAACTTAAACATGGTGGCCAGGGATATTCTGGGATGTACATAAAAAATAAATAAGAAACCATGGATAACAAAGGATATCCTGAATCTAATAGGTGGACAAAAATATAAAAATATTTCAGATGAAACAGGAAAAGAGAGATGCAAAGCCATAAAATAGGAAATTATTCACAAATGCAAGAAAGCTAAAGAACAATAGATTGATAAAAAGTGCAAAGAGATACAAACTAAGATGCAAATAGAAAAGACAGACAAAGCATACAAACTAATTAGAATGAATTTTAGGGATATAAAGCCATATAGTGAAAATATAAGGGATCTGGGAGGAAACATCATTATAGAAAATGTAGAGAAACTAGATGCATGGCAAGAACATATAGGGAATTTATATGCCGGATAGGAACTAGCAGCATTAGAACAAGAATCAGGCATCAAAAAGGATAACTTGGGATATCCTATACTTAGAGACGAGTTTAAATTAGCATTAAAGGGTCTGAAAAATGATAAGGCAGAAACTCTAATAGCTGCTGGACAAGCAGTAACAGAACGTCTCTTCCAACTTGTAAGCTATATGTATGAGACAGGCAAGATACCCAAAGATTTCAAATGTAACATCAAAGTCACTATGCCACAAAAGAGAGACTGGGATAGATGTGAAAATTGTCAAATAATTAGTTTGACAGCACATGTGTCAAAAATATTAACTAGAATTCTACAAAGACGAATGGAAAAACGAGCTGAAGAAGTACTAGGGGAAGATCAATTTGGGTTCAGACAAAACAGGGGAACACTGGAGGCTATTTTAGTTCTGAGGGTGATAATTGAAAAAACAATACAAAAAGGGGAAAGCGTGTAAATAGGGTTTAAAGATCTGGAAAAAGCATTCGACAACGTAAACTGGAAAAAAAAATGTTCGAAATACTCAAAAAGATTGGAATGAGTCTTAAAGATAGACAGATAGTACATAGCTTATACAAAGAGCAAACAGCGGTAATACAATTGTTGAATGTTGTGCTGCAGGCGTATGATGAGAATATCATGGACAGACATAGTTAAGAGCAGAGCTACCAGAAATGGTAGGGGAAGAAAGAAATGTGAGAAACTAAAAAAATGGGAGAGATAAGACACATACTAAGGCACGAAGAAATACCATGGCATATATTAGAAGCAGAAAATGAAAATGGAGAGGTAAAGGTAGACCTAGATTGGACTATTACACACAGATAGTGAAAGATGTGGGCTGTGGGAACTTCATGGAAATGTGTAGGTTAGCTCAGATGAGAAAACAAAAAAAAGTACACGACCAACCAGCTCTAGGACTGAAGACAATGATGATGGTGTAGTGTGCTATCAATCAAAGTAGTAACCCTAATTTATATATGTAAATAATTTACACACAATGACACAAATATTAATATTTATTGTATTTTAAAGATTATATACTGTTGTAATAAAACTTTTAAACATAACCTATAGTAAAATATAATGTACTTATGCAAAAAATTTGTAGATTCAGTCAAATTAAGTGTGCTAACTTAAAATTAATAACTGTGCAACCATTTCCTTTCTTAAAACACCAGTGTGAATAATTAACAATACTGATTAATTATAAACAATAATACTATATAAGGCAAAACTGTTAACATATATGCACTTTGCACTGCTCAAACGTGCATTCGTTTTGCATAATGCAACAAGTAGTAGTAATAGCAGTAATAAGAAACCTGCAAATAGCAACCAATTTCTAAAACAAATGTCGATACAAGTTTGATTACAGGCAAACTTTAAAGTCATTATTAGTTAACGCAATATCTAAATCAAGACACATAGTTACATAATAATTTCAATGCATTTTCGGGAGTTATAATTAATAATAAACATAAATGGGCTAAACAATTAAAATATATGGGAAAGGATGTAGGTAAGAGCTAGTTCATAATGAGATAACCCTTATGTTGAAAGTTTTTAAGTGACACCAGAAGCGAAAGCAGAAGTTAAAACATCAGGCTGCTTTCATAAAGTTACTAACTTGAAAATATAAAACATTATTTATTATTTGTAAGTGTAGTTCAAAAGACGTATTGAGGTATTAAGTGACTTAAAGAATTAATGGTCTTAGTGTATTCCATAATTGATATTCACCTAAGCTTTCACAGCCTGGCTCATGATTAATTATGGTCTGAACCATGTCATATTAGACTAAAATATCAATGTTTCGCCTGCAGAAACCCCTTACAATAACAGACAAAATTATTAAACATTATTTTATCATTTTTACCATATGCGAAAGGTATTTCCAGAAATAAAAAGGAAGTTTCAGAATCTTAACCTCTTTTACTTTGTTGCTTAAAATCTGTTCTTTAGGATAGTAATTTTATCCTAAACTTAAAGATGTAGCATGCTTTTTGAAGTCAAGTATTTAGTAATTCAAAACTGTTGGGAATTTAAAAAGCATTGAGTTTACATGATCCTTGGCCCCTAGAATTACCCTGAAAAGATGTAAGTAAGTAGATTTATCTACTCCTATTTAGTTATAAGACCATTATTCATATACTTTTGAACAAGTAATAGTGTTCATAATTAAACACCGTGAGTTATGAGCGTGAGTTATAATAACTCACGCTTCCAGCTTATATTTCTATTTAATTATCTACCAAAAATATCAAAGTAGCCATGCTCATTGACATTTACATAATGTCAAACAAATTTGTACTATAATTTTTTTAAAATAATCTTGATTACATGTGTTTATTAAAACTTGTTACTGTGCTTATAGTCGTAGATAAAGTATAGCATTCAACATACGGTAATGGCAATAACTCACTTGATGAATTACGGCACGAGCCAAAGGCTCGTGCCGCAAACTTCATCTGCGTGAGTTATTGCCTACATTACCGTATGTTGAATAATATACTATTATTGCATAACTCAATATAGGTTATTAAAGTATAAAACAAAATATTATACTATATAGCAAATTATTAAAATACAGTTAATAATATAATTAGTTTTCATTTCTAAAACTTAAAATATATTTTTTTAAATTACTCTTGAATTTTCTTTGAGAAGGCTGATTTGTAACTGATTTTGGTAATGTATTATATATCTTAACGCCATAATGAAATACATTTTTTGTGGTTATCGTTTTATTCTTCTGGTATATATAGTAATAGTCTGCTTGTCTTGTGCCGTAGTTATGTATATCTGACACTTTAATTAAGTTGCTAACCAAGTACGAAGGCAGCAAACCATTTATAATTTTATATATAACAAGTTGAAAATGCAAGGCATTGTCGCAACGAACTTCCAAATGTAGACTTACTTTAAAACAAATTAAAGAAATTAAAATTATTATGTTGTAATAATTATAAGTATTCAGATAAAAACAAAAATTTATAAACAACAAAAGAGACATTTTAATATATTTTATTTTATTGAATAAATATTTTAAAAGCTATATATTAGTTCTCATCAATAAGATAAGAATTTTTTTATTTTTATATGAATCTAATTATTTTCGGTAATCAAAATTTAAGTTTAAACAATGTCTATAATATTGGAATAATTGGCATGAAATGCCATAAATTGTTCAAATATGTGTCGCATATTGATTTTAAACTTATTTAAAATTTTAATTATCCCGGTGGATTTTCCCGGGGGCTCGGCGTCCCGTGGCCGATTTTAACTGACATCAAAACTTAAGCTCTGGACACCGAGCTGAATCGATTGATGTATCACACATTGATGTCCGACCATTAAAAAGGCCTCGGACACACAGACAGACAGATACACAGACAAATAGATTTCATAAACGAACGAAGTTCGTTGAAAACCATACTATTATATTTGATTTGTTCCTGAACATTTAAAAAATTAAGGCATTCTAACATTTTACGGACTTTGGCAAATCTGCAACATTTTAATAAACATCTCATTGCACGATTTTGTATATTTTGCAATCTTTCCAAATCACCTTGGTTTGAGACAAATAAAATGGTGCTGCAATATGTTAGGTGTGGATAAACTATTGCTCTATATAAAGTTATTCGAGCAAAACTTCAAAACTTGAAAGCTTTGCACTAATTCTTCTCAAAAATCCAACCTTTTTGCTTACTTTATTTATAACCATCTGTAGATGCATTTTAAAAGTTAATTTTTAGTCGATTATTACGCCAAGATATTTAATGTTCTCTACCAGTTCAATATCGGACCCATCTATTTGTACATTTCTGTTTTATCAACATTTATCTTCAGCTTATTTCCAACTAAATATTTGCTAATTCTTATTAAGTCACTATTTACAGATTGAATCAGGTTTATTACATTTGCACCTTCAGCATATATTAAGTGTCATCAGCAAATATATGCATCTTTGTTACCTTCACTACATTCACTATATTCGTTTATGTAAATTATAAAAAGCAATGGTCCCAAAATACTTCCTTGTGGAACACCCCACTCAATTTCTGATCTACTAGATGTTTCCCGTTGCCATCTTGTTTCTTGCTCCCTGTTTTGTAGGTAGTCTTTAAACCACTCTAATGCATTGTCTTTAACTCCATATTTTTCCAATTTTTGAATGAGAATATTTCTACTTATAGTCTCAAATGCTCTTTTGTAATCTATAAAGACTGCACACACCGCCTTTCCTTTGTCCATTGATTCTTTCCAGTCATTTATAATTAGCTGAATCGCTGTCTCACACGAGTGTTTCGTTCAAAAACGAGACTGATAGGTGGTTAATATATCAGTCTCATCCAAGAATTGCTTCAGTTGCTTATATACGACTGTTTCTAATACCTTTTCAATTGTGGCCAACATATTTATAGGCCTGTACTCTTCGCATTTCTTTGTTGATACTACTTTTTGAATTGGTGTAATTGTTGATATCTTTAAGTCCTTGGGCACAATACCATGCATAAGAGACATATTTATTATGTTTAGTAACGGATAACCAATAATATCAAAAAGTTCTTTAAGAACTCTACTGTTTACACCATCCGGGCTGCTTTTATTTGCTTGCTTATATACCAATTCTTTTAGTTCATGTATTTTTAATAATTTAAAAGTACTTAATTCCTTCAGACTTGTACGTATTTGGTCGTGAAACTCAAACTTTTCAATACCAATTGATGATGTAATTTCTGTTATACTATTTATGAAGTAAGTATTGAAGCTTTCAGCAATAGTCTTGTCATTAGTTTCTAGTGTATTCTCAAATATAATGTGCTTACTATTTTGTAAAGCGAGCACACCCCCTATATTATGCCCTTTTTTAAATGAAGAATGGAACTGGAAACAGGATGAGTGGGCATTGTACTCATTAAAGGTACCTTACATAGAATGGCAAAGGATTCGGGAAAATTCTAACCTTTCAGGCTTAATAGTTTAAATAGTACGGTAATGTGTCTGGGTTGCTGCTTGTGATATCAAGTTGTTTCGCTCTATAACACAGAATTATAAAAACAACATATTTCTTCGTTTTGTAAATTAATCTTACTGATACCATCACACGGGACTTTGGAATATGGCATTTTATAGTAACATTTATTAAGAAAACTGGAAATATTCCGTGCTTACATACAACAGGAGCACGTTTATTGCAAAACAGGTGCTCCACCCGAGACACATAAAGTGAGTGTTATTTAATCTTTGTGCCATTGCCAGTTTCTATTTGTTACATATTGAGTCCTTCGCATCTTTTATCTTCCCTTATTATACAAAAAACATTTGCTGTTGTTACTCAACAACATACAGTGTGGCCCATTTTGAACCAGAACACCCCTATTATTTTTTATTTATGATTCGGTTTTTCTTTTTTAAAATGCATGGCATGTGATGAAACCATATTTTGGTACAAGACTATTATATTAATGCATCAGACCAATGCCTACTATGGCATTTTTCAGGGTCGAAAATTGAGAAAAGCTTTAGGGATATTTTTATTATTTTTTTCACGTGTCGCTTCAGAATCCCTCAAAATGAATATACACCAAGTTTCATTTAATAACGATAACAAAAAGAAAACCGATCAAAAGAAACAACAACGTAAATTTTTGTTAACTTCAGCCAGCCCACATTCATTTCAATGTATTTTTCATAATGCCTGAAAATGTTTTATCTTCCTCCGTTGTTTTGGAGTAATTTCAGCGCAAGCATTTATAATTCAGGTGCTCAGATCATCAATTGTTTGAGAGCGCGTTTTATACACAATATGTTTAATCGTACCCTACAGGAAAAATCCAGTGGGGTGAAATCTGGACATCTAGGTGACCATTCTGCTAATAAGCTGTTACAACCTATCTATAAATTTTGAAAGAGAGTGTTTAGCCATTCCCTCACTGTTGCAGCATTATGAACAGGACTACCATCCAATTGAAAATACAGATTTATTGATTCTTGAAGAGGAATATTATCCAAAGCATACGTAAAGTCGTTTTCCGGGAATTCCAAAAAACGCTGTCTGTTTAAGATTCTTTCGAAAAAGAAAGATCCAATAATTCTTTCACGCATAATCCACACCACGTATTCACTTTTTGTGAATATTGACTCTTGTAGTTAATGATCCATTTATGATTGTCTACAGTCGTGACAAAAATTATAAAAAGAAACTACTCCGTTAGTTGTAAAAGTTTTATTATTTTACTGGGAAAATTTTATTTTAATAATTAGAAGTGTGCCGTGGAATCAAGTACAACAAAGTTTTGTACGAAAACGTCAAATTGACCAGATTATTAGATTATTTTGTAGTGTGTGCTCTGTTTACTAAACCATACTTTAATATTAAATTGTATTTATGCAAAAATTAAGTTTAGCAGAAAGATTAACGAATAATTTTGCCTGGCATGGAGAAAGTAATTCGAGCATAGGGGATCGAAATCAATATATAATTGTTGGTTATTTTGCAAAAGACAAGCGGACCGGTTTCAGCTTGCAGATCATCAGCGGACGCATATCTTTTGCAAACAACCAACTAAATTCTATACACAGTATCTATAGGCAAATATTCTTCATGCGCCTCTATACCGAGAATTGTTGATGGCATTGCCTACACTATCACGTCGGAGACTGGAAACAGTCTTCGATAGTTAGTTGCTTATTCTCGAGTATAGAGAGCGCATGAGAAATATTTGCACTATAGATACACTTTAATTTGTGTATTATTTAGAACTTAGTTGGTTGTTTTGCAAAAGATATCGTCGCCTGATGATCTGCAAGAATAGTGAAACCGGTCACGGCTTGTCTTTTGCAAAATACCCAACAATTTATATATTGATTTCGATCCCTATGCTCGAATTACTTTCTCCATGCCAAGCAAAATTATTCGTTAATGCTTAATTGGAAACGGATTGGTTTCCGTCGACCAACTTCCTCGATTAGCACTGGGTGTAGTACCTTCTTAGAAGGTACGCCAGTGCTAGGTAGGTAACAGGTCATTTGTTTATTTAATGTTCATCTTGTCTTTTGACTAGCTATTTAAATTTTGTCAGGCAATGCCATCTACACTATCACGTCGGAGACTGGAAACAGTCTTCGATAGTTAGTTGCTTATTCTCAAGTATAGAGAGCGCATGAGACATATTTGCACTATAGATACTTTAATTTGTGTATTATTTTAGAACTTAGTTGGTTGTTTTGCAAAAAGATATGCGTCCGTCTGATGATTTGCAAGAACAGTGAAACCGTCACGGCTTGTCTTTTGCAAAATAACCAACAATTTATATATTGATTTCGATCCTTATGCTCAAAATACTTTCTCCATGCCAGGCAAAATTATTCATTAATGTTTAATTGGAAACGGATTGGTTTCAGTCGACCAACTTCCTCGATTAGCACTGGGTGTAGTACCTTCTTAGAAGGTCCGCCAGTGCTAGGTAGGTAACAGATCATTTGTTTATTTAATTAGCAGAAAGAATCGAAGTTGTACGTCTAGTTGGCAATAATGTCCCCTGAATGAGAGAAGCAGCTAGGGAATTTAATATTAGGCATCCTAAGCGACTCCCCAATTAACTGCAGCGCTGTTTATAAGATTAATAAAATATTTAACAAGACAGGTGCTGTTTCAAGGTATCTTTTAGCAGCAAATCATCTACATTAAAGAGTAAGACCTATCGAACAAGTGGTTTTGAATTATTTGCAAAATAATCAAGGTAGCTAAAGAACCTCTGCTGTAGATTTGAACGTACCAAAGGAAACAATAAGATATCTTAAAAAGAACAAAATGAAGGTATACACCTAAGTTTTTGCATACCTTACAAGTAGATGATGCTGAAAGAAGAATGGAGTTGTCTACGTGCTCAAGAAAGTGTCTTAATAATGAAATGTTTAAGTCGTACGATGAGGCAATTTTACAATTAACAGAATAGTTTCTTTTCAAAATCTTCATCACTGGTCTGTAGACACAATCCTGCAAGAGTTAATATAATAAAAAGTGAAGGTGTGGTCAGAATTATGCATGAAAGAATTATTAAACTTTTTTTTCAGAAAGAACCTTAAATGAACAGCATTTTCTGGAATTCTGGAAAACGACTTTATGGATACTTTGATAATACTCCCCTTCAAAATTTAATAAATCTGCATTTTTAATTGGATGGTAGTCCTGTTCTAATACTGCAACAATGAGGGAATGGCTAAACACACTTTCAAAATTTATGGATAGGCCGTAACAGCCTATTAGCAAAATGGCAATCTAGATCTCCAGACTTAAACCTATGGTTTTTCTGAGTTAATGAACCACTCAAAATGGCAATTATTAGAAAAATTTTCTCTGTATCTAAAGTCGATATGTACGTATTAGAACATTTTCATTCATAACTTTTCTGTATTTCAAATTTCATCATTTTGACACATTTGATTTTAACAAACATTCATTCTAATTATTAATGAAATATGGCTATGTAATAAACATAACAATTGTATGAATGTTAAACTATTCTTATGTCATAAACTGTTTCCAACTAATGATTTGGCTTTCCTAAGGTAAAAAATAATACGAGTAAAGAATAAACTTATTATGACACAAAATGCACGATTACGCACACTACAATCCCGATTTCATATTATTTAAAACGTGCACGTAGCCAGAGGGCACATTTCCTATAACATACTAAATCACAATATCATTAAAACTACATTTACGTTACGCAATCACTTAGCACATTATTACTATTTATGACGGCATCTCATATTTATCGTAAATAGGATATAACCACATAGAGGTTTTGAAAAAAAAATTTATTATAGATATAATCTATGAATTAAGATTTTTTATTAAATGTGTCTGGATTTCTCAAGTACTGATGTCATGCATAAATTAAAGTAAGCAACTCTTTCAAAATTTTTAAATTTTGTAGGTGCCCTATTTTACATTTATAATTGAATTTAAGTAGGTAATAAATAGGTCCTTTAAGAACAAGTCACTCCACTTTTTAAGCTTCTTCTATACATCGGCTTCAAGATATTTTTACATTTAAATTTTCTTGATCCCAAAAGTTTTTAAATTTATATTTTTATTCGTCAGATGTAGACAAGTTGCAAAAGTATCTGAGCCTATCAAACCCTGAAAGGTTTGACAACACTGTCAAACAACTATTTAAATTTCATTGTTATTAGAGAAAACAATTTTTCTTTTGCTGTAATTTGCTAGACTTTTTGTTACCCACGACAATTAGTTTGAATTGTATCACAATTCTTTTCAAAGTGCTAATGGCAACGTGGTCAAAAATTGGTCGTAAATACTAGATATTGGTTACCATAAGTTGCATAGCTATTCCAAGGAAACCTTATACTGTAGGAAATTACTTTTTTCGCCTAGCGTATATGAAAATGAATCATATTTGTCCTAAAAATGTGACTGAAAGTAATCCATGCGGCCCTAGGGCCGCTAAACTCATAACAGCATGATTTTGTAGGTTTTTCACAATCTAGACACCTATGACTATCATTGAGATTCATTTATTGCGACTTTGACCTCAGATACTTACCAAGTGCCTACAAATTCTGGTATTATTATCCATAATAATGCTCAAGGGATAATTAATATCAATTACTATAATAAATAAATACGTCAAATGTTATTAACCTTTTTTATTTTGTGTTATTTTTCCTATTTTTTTTTTCTTTAATACTAGGCGAAAAACAGCTGTGTGTCACACAGGCAAAAATGCATTAGCAGCCCTTAGCTATCAACTGCCCTCGTTCGCTTCGCTTGCTCAGGCATCTAATAGCTGCGGGCTGCTAATGCTCACTTTCTGCCCTTGTGACACAATATACTATTAATATCTAGCGCCATTATAGGTGTCTTCATTGCAATATGTTTAATTATTTATTCATAATTAATTTTATGTTTGTCACATTATAATTAAATGATTAATAATAACTGTGACACGTTTCAAATACATATTTCGTATTTGCTGGTCATCGTGAATAGAAAAATTCAATAAATAAAAAATATTCCTGAACACTTCCGAAAATATTCTCATCACCATGTAGGATGAAGTGAACCTTTTCAATATACAATTTACCCAATGTTGCTTTGAACACTTGAAGATATTTTTCTCACCAGATGGGCTAGTGATTACATCTCACCAGATGGGCTAGTGATTTACAACAATAAGCTAATTCTTACTGCTTAATTTATACTAAAATTAGAATTGTTCAAGCAGAATTGTATTGCTTGCATTCTCATTGGTTGTTAAACCAACAAAGCAAAGCAAACGTGCTGAAGTTATTGGTTCGTCATCAGTACTTAGGAGAGCTACTTTGTGTTTATCTATTTCAATTAATTCGTGTGTGCTTAAGAAGGAATACTGGATGACCCGTTTCTCGGTTATGCTTAGCAACTTGAAATCGTTCGTATTTTCCATATTTGAAATGAGTAACGTGTTCTTTAAATCTTGACATTTCTCTTAGTCTGTTCTATATATTTTTGATAGCATCTTGATTCCGAAGAACTGATCTCAATAATTTCCGACTTTACCAACCCTTTCACTTCTTTCAGATTCCCTAACATATATTTAACTTTGTTTGTATTACTTAAAGCAATTTTGAAATTAAATTAAGACCCTTAGTCATACAATTAAAAGAAAGTTTAACATATTTGGCATTACCATTACTGGTAGTTGCTTGTAAAGTCATTGATACGGTTGTTATTTCTGTTTTACATTTTCTAATAATATTATTAATAGTAGTAGAAAACCTATTATAATTCGCTAATTGTTTAATAGATGCAAGTTCCTTATTAAACATATTCTTATTTAAAGGAAAGTCTAGTAATCTGTTGACCAAACACTTACAAGCGGTCAGTTTATGTTGTAATCTGTGGTTGGAGGATGACAAAATAACGATTTACATCGATTTCTTTTCTATAGACATCAAATACTAATTTACTACGTTCTCCGGTTACTAGTGCATCCAAAAATGCTACATGTTCATTATTTTCTAGTTCGTACGTAAATTTTATACTTTTAAATTTCTAAGTTAATTCATTAAGACATTCGTCAACATTTGATTTGGAGTGTCAAACACAAGAAAAAGTCATTCGTGTACCTTAACCATATTGTTGACAAGTATTTGGTGTGCTCTTTAAACTCAATTTCAAATTGCAATATAAATGTCGGCCATGTTGTGATTTGAAAAATTAGATTTAAAGAGCACTCAAAATACTTCCCACGAACAGTTAAGATTGGGGAAATGAACATTTCATTTTTATTTCTATAAATCAAATTAATGACATTCTCTGGTATAGTGCATCCAAAATAACTGTTCAATTTTTTTAGACTAGGTAAAATTTTATCTTTTAAATTTCTAAAGTTAATTGCATTAAACGTCACAACATTTGATTTGGAATAATAATGGACAAAATACCATTTTGGATACTAACCTATTGTTGAATTTTAGGATGCTTTAAATAATTAAATGCAAATAATAGTCACATTTGATATCTATAGAAAAAAACTAATGTAAAACGCTTTATTTTCTTCTGCTCCAACCACAGTTTAAAATAAATAATGGCAGCTTTTAATTTTTTTGTCAATTTTCCTTTAAATAAAGGAACTTGCACTTAAATAAATAACCAATTATAATGAGTTTTCTACTACTATTAATAATATTATTGAGAAACTGTAATACTAGAAACAACATCCGTAAATCAATGACATTACAACCAACCACCATTGATGACAATGTTAAATACTTTGAACTTCTTTTCATTGTACCACTAAAGGTCTTAATAAAATATTTAAACCATTCAATTTCAAAATTGCTTTCAGTAATACAAATAAAATTAAAGATTTGTTAGAAAATCCCTAAGACAAACTGTAAAGATTGCAAAAGTCGGGAATTTATGAGAGCAGTTGTTCGGCATCAGGATGCTTTCAAAATATATAGGACAGACTAAGAGAAATGATACAAGATTTAAAGAACACATTACTCATTTCGAATATGGAAAATACGAAAAATCTCAAGTTGCCGAGCATATTCTAGAAACAGTCCAATATATTCTGCCTTAAACGTATACAAAGAAATAGTTAAACAACATATCTCTCGTAAATACTTTCCCTATTGGTTTAACAACCAATGAGAAAGCAAGCAACAGGGTTTGCTTGAAGTTCTAATTTCAATGTGAATAGTAGTTTGTAGTCTTAGGGTGGCAATTAGGGTTGGCAGCAAAACTGATTTTTGGCAAGATGGCAATTTTGACCAAAACCAAATTTGGTAAAGCAGACTGGTTAAAAATCTGTTTCAATAAAACCGGTTTCTGTAAAACTGGTTTAGGCAGAATCGGTTTTTGGTACAACTGATTTCAATACAATCGGCTTTTCGTAAAGCGGTTTTAATAAAACTTGCTTGTAAACTAATTTTAATATTTAAACTGCAGTTAAAACTTTACACTAGAAGTATCGGTAACATGCCACTGTGCTACATACCAAGCAGACAACTTTGATGGTATGTTTTAATGATTTTGTACCATAGCTTGTATTTTTTGAATCATGTTCACTGTTTTCGAATATTAAAATCACCTTAATTTTTTCTCATGAAGTTGTAGGTAATGTGCAGTAGCGAAATATTCATATTAACAAAGGCAACTTCAGTTATTGTTTTTGTGTATAAAAAGTAAAAATTAATGAAATTACGAATAAATTTTACTCCCATTAAAGTGTCTGATTATTCTTTTTGCATTCTCAATTTAATCACTTCTTGTAAAGATTTTGATTTTATAGACCATTCGCCAAAATTGGACAAATCAGTATCTTTTTTAGTAATGGTATGATATAACTTAGTTCCGTTCCTACAAAACTAATACAAATTATGATTGTTTTTGCTTTTGGGAGTCGTTTTCGTTTAGAACATGTATTATGCCAACTGGCAAGTATTACGTTAGATTTCAATTTGTAAATAAATTCTTGCATATTTTTAAATGAATACGCCAACTTCCGTCGTCGCTGACAGTCGCGTCTGCACAAAAGTGAAGCGGAGTGCACGTGTGGTGTAAAAGGACGCCATTAAGTTACGAGCCCTCGGAGAAGCAACAATTATCTTGGTGTGGTATGGCTTTTCTTTTTAGGTGTAGGTTCCTTCTACCTTTATCTTTTATTGTGCCTGGTACCTTAATTCCTGACATTCCCCTACGTGTTCAGAAGTTAAAGGAAGGACAGATGGTAATTTGATTCAACATGGCGTGATCGAACCCAACCTGCAATTCACCGTTGTGCCTTGAGAGGTGCCACCACGTAAGTAATTTGTTTTGATTTAAATTGTGCTTGCAAATGGACTTAAAAAGCGGTTGCATCACTTTTAAAGCGTGGTCGGTATAAGTTACAATATTGCGGGAATTATACCGTGTAAAACTATAACAATTGCGCAATAGTATAACAAATGCCCAAAGTATAACAAACTGTAACATTGATTTTCATTAAAGTCGGCACGCCGGTATGTATAAAATCAGTTGCCTTAAAAACTGGTTTTGGTAAAACCTGTTTCAGTAAAACCAGTTTCGACTAAACCGGTCTAGGAAAAGCCATTTTCACAAAATCCAGTTTTCATTCTTCCGTTTTTGCCAACACTAGTCGCAACACATTGTTGTAGAGATCACTAACGTCACAGTAATGATAAAATGTTCACTTCAGGAGAAAATGTATAGGAAAGTGATCGCTTCAGGAGACAATAAATTGTTGACTTTTCGAACTTATATTGAATTTTTCTACTGGTGACCAAATACAAATTTAATACATATTTAGTTTTTAAATATTCTTTGTAGGTAAAGGGTTTTAATTATTGATTACATTATAATTAGTATTGATATTTCTTACAAACCATTGTATTTTGTAAATACATTCTTATTTTATGCCTTTGATTGATAAGTGAGGATTGGGTATGGGTTGTAGATTATTTATTTAAGAGCACTATATACCATTCTTTGTTGGTTTATAGGAAAACGTGGGTTAAATAAAACAGTAAATTACACACAAATTTTGGGGTACCATAGTACATCCACATCTACAATATAGATCAGAAACCATTCAAAATTCAACAGCACATCAAAAGGTGAATTTCGGACCGAAGTACTAGTTCAAAATCCAATCGACATCATGTAACCAACCACACTAATCTCGGAGACGACTTAAATTCATCCTATAGAAGGCAGTTAAGATTTTTTTAATACAAATAAATAATTATTAAAAGCAGGAAAAATTGTCTTCAAAAGAAAATGTGAAATATGTTTCAAAGATGAAAGTAGAACTTGCTTTGATATCAATGGATTTAACATTAGCATCTTCACCAGTTGAAGAGATCGTAGTTTACTAACAATCTGAACCACAAACGTGGTTTTGGTCCACAGGAAACCTATAAAATCCTGTAAACATTAATAGGGTTGGTATAGATATTAACAAGACTAATTGTAATTGCATAAAAACTATCAATTAATATGCTCACATACGTTTGTTAGCCTTATGGAGAATTATCGATAAAATAACTAACAATTGCAAGGACTTGTTTGATTCCATTAACTAGGGTAGTGTAAGTAATTATTTCGATATGAACTCACCGTCGGTTGATGATGTAGATGAAAAATAAACTTTATTAGATCGTGAGAAAATTTTATCAAAATTAGTATCAAAATTTATTTTATGTAAGCATCAGTCAGGTGTATTGTATATAAATTTAGGCATTCTAAAAAGGGTGCAAGTAATACAAGGATCAAAAGTTAGAGGTCTTTCAAAACCTCATGGGCTGTTGTGCAGAACACCAATTTAAGTTATTTGCGTTAAAGTGCAACCTAAAAACATTTACAACTCAGCAGTCGATTTTTAATTCATCTGTCATTTATTTACATATTAAGATTTGTGGTTCATTATTATTGTTTTTGATTATTATTTTGAGATTTCAACCTTGATTCAACTTTAACCAGTTTCTCAAAACTACTGCAACTCCGTCTGGTTTTTTACTTGTAAGTATCATGAAGGTTTCAAAATTCAATTAGAAGAATAATGTTTGGTTTTACAGATTATTTTGTTATATCTGAGCTTTTAATTTTACAATGAGTAACCGCAAGAAAACAGTTCACAGTCAAAGAAGAGAAATTATTTATAGTGTAACGTTTTTTTTACGTAGTTACACTTCGCTTATTAATCTAAAATAATACAGCAATAATATAAAAATATAATTTGTAAATTCCATACAATAAAAATAATTCATAAAATTTATAATGCCATATAGACTCCTTTACTTTTGAGGTCTAAGTTTCGTTAATAAGCTTCGTCGAGTTGTCATTTCGTGCCACTTTTCTATCGGCGTCTGAATAGGTAAGCTGCTATCAGCGGTATAGAAACGTCAAGATGGTCGTATCCAAGCACGTGGCCTGTAACACGGTCCAAAAGAAAAATATAACTGATTGAATCTTCGTGTCTGAAGGTAGTTCCTAGCGGCTTTAGCTTGATGGTTTTCATTTGTGTTCCACCTAGAGCAGTTCAGTTGATTCCTGCAGGCCAAAGGAGATAGAAGCTCTCCTCATCATTAAAACAGTTGGTATAATCAAGTAAATAAATTTATTAATATTTTCCTCTTAGTGCAATATCTTGGATCTAGAAAATATCTCGGAAGTAATATCTAGAAAATATGTTGGATACAGTAAATATCATGCAGTTAATTTCAAGGAATATTTAATGTTGAAAGATAATTTAGTTTGGGATTTGGAATACTAAATTCTATAGGATGTAATTAAGGAGGAATTGGTTTCGTTAAATAATATTTTATTCAGAAGAATTCTCAAAGTTCCAGCGATAAATTCGCCCGTATTCATGTGTTTCCTGTTTGTGCATCGCAGAACGCAGATATTAATGGAATATCCCACAGCTGAGGTCATAGTTCGATTTCTTTTGGTCGTACTGTACTTCCACACGTGAGTGATATTTAGCATTTAATCAAATTTATAATTATTTAATTGTAATACGAAAATACAAGGTTAAAACTTTACCTAGACTAAAGTAACTTAAAAATTGTTTAGTGAAAGAAAGAATTCCGTAATAAATTTATAACCTTGCATAAATTTTAAAGATGGCTATACTGTTTGCTTATCATAATTATTTCACAAACAGATAGCGTTAACTAAACTGAAAAAGTGTTAGTGACATATAATGTCAAAAAAAATATATTCAGCTGTCCAATTTAAATATCACATGTTATTCTACGCTAATTTAAAAATATATTTAATAATTTTGAAGTCATGTACTTCGACTCTTAATCAACGTGATGAATTCTTTTTATACATATTAAGTAAAACTAACTCTATGTTGAAACATGCTATTTTATCAGAACTTAAGTAATTAAATTTGATTGTTAAGTCAATGTAGTACTACACCTGGCTGGAGATTAAAATATGTAAAATGAATTATTAAGAGAGCTCAAACTTTTTAGAAAATTTATTATGAAATATTCAATTTAGAGATCTTTATGTTTTTTTGAATACAAAACCTTATTATATTTCTGTTCTATAAAATTAATAGTAGAAAAAGATTATATTAAAACAAATCAAGGAATTTAATCAAATAGAATCCATTTTTACATAACTCTTTTATTATTCAAAATACAAGTAAAACTTACAGGTCATTCATGATCAGACATTGTGTGTAATGATAACAAACTCCCAGCGTGTATATTTTTGGAACTTAAATTCTATTATATTATTTTTGGTAAATAGTTTTGAGGACACAAACGGTGTCCATGTTGTGCATTTGTTTGTTCACAGGTTAAGTCGAGACATCTGTATGACATCTGGTAGTTGAGATTTTGGTAAGTGTTTTACAAAAGTGAAATTCAGGTTTTATGGTTATATTAGTGGTGTTGATATAAGGTTTCCGCATTCCCCTAATACAAGCACAGATAATTTTTGTAAGTTGTATTGAAAGATACGGTGGCGCTCATTATTTATATTTTTGGTCATTTGACAACCCATGACCCAAGCTCATGTTCTACCCAGAGCTAACACTCTACTAGCCGTTTATGTCTAAAGAGTTTTTCTTTTCCTCAAGCCGTTTTCCATCCAACTTTACCTTGGGCTTTCATTGTTAATAAGAAATTCTCAACCTTGTGATATCAGGTAAGGGTTTAGGATATATAAGGGTGCAATTTGTTATCTGATATTCACGAAGGTAAATTTTTTTTGTTTTCAATAGTGTGCATAAGTTTATGAGACAATAAAAGAATGTAATGCCTGGCATTTCTATGAATAATATACAAGAACGAGTAGCAACAGCAACTGGAGTTGGACTAAAAACACAGTGAAGCGAATTATTTCAGATAAGCGAAGAGCAAACTGGAGGGTGGCAAATTTGTATTACTAAGGAAGAAAATAATAAGAGATGTCCTAAATCTAATGCGGGTCAATTTGAGGATTGTGATGGCAATTTTATGATATTTTTAGATTAAATTTCTATGAAATACACATTCTTAAAAACTTATAAGAGGACAAGAGTTTTAAAAAATTTAGCCTGTCTATTTTTATCCACACACGCACGGAAATATGACACACGAAAAGAACAATAACCAATACACCAAAAAAGTTACAGGTTACGCATACAAACGTTGTAATTTTATAATTTATATTATGTTGATAAATTACTGGTTATGCAATCCACATAGCATAGCAGTGGAGTTAATTCAGAATACACATCCGGAAATTTAATGTTTTTAGGTTTTACTTATATTGTAATCATCCTTTTTATAAAATACCTCAGGGTTCCTTCATTGCGCATCTCACAGCCCATGAAATTTGAAAGACCTATAAGAGTAGTGAGTAATAGCAGAACAGAAATCTTATCATAGGTATTGTATGTCTATGTAAGGTAGAGTAGAATTTATTTAAGAAGAGCCTGTACGTTATAATGCGCACACGGCTAAAACGGTGTCAGATTAGTGCCTTGTTTATAAATAGGCGTGTTTGTTCAGCATTTCAGTGGCATAGATAATTTGCTGTTAAATGTCAATTGACGTTTGTGACCGACATTTTATGTTTATGTATTATGCTTTCATAGTTTTCTTTCTGTTTCTTTGTGTTTTATGTCTTGCTTATTTACGTACTCGCCATGTTACTTTAAACCACCAACAAAACAAAACTTGATTTTGGAATATTCACTCTATGGAAACCCTAAAAATTATTAAATCTGCTTCGCCACTGACTTTCAAGGTTAGCACATATGTCAAATGACGTACAGGCTCTCTTTAAATAAATTCTACTATAACATTGATCACAATCCTAAACAAGTTGAAAATGCAAGGCATTGTCGCAACGAACTTCCAAATGTAGACTTACTTTAAAACAATTTAAAGAAATTAAAATTATTATGTTGTAATAATTATAAGTATTCAGATAAAAAAAATTAATTCCCGGAATCGGGTATCCGTGGTCAGATTTTGTGGGGGGTACCATATTTCGACTCAGCTATGTTAGGGGAGTCCAAATATCTATCTATCTATCTATCTATCTATGTATCGCACATTAATTTTGGACCTATTTGAAATTTTAATTTTCCGACGGAATATCGCGGCACGCGTCCCGTGGCCCGATTTCAACTGACATCAAAACTTAAGTTCAGAACACCGAGCTGAATCGATTGATGTATCACACATTGATGTCCGACCATTAGAAAGGCCTCGGACGGACAGACAGACGGACGACAAATCGATTTCATAAACGAACGAAGTTCGTTGAAAAGGAGTAGATAAACCATGATACATAAAGCACGTTTTGAGAATCTCATTGATATAACAATTTGTTGATCAGCTTGACATGCAAAGTACATGTTTTGAGAATCCTATTGAGATAACAATTTGTTGATCAATTTGACATGTATAAGACCATACAAGTCTAAAAAATGTATCCTATTTATAAATACGTATTCGCAATTTGTTTTAAATTAAATACCTGGTACCCTATAGTTTAAATTATTTATTTAGAGCGTAGCCACGTGATTTAGCTCAACAATAAATACGCGCATGTAATAGTATATTATACAACGAGGCTATAATGAAGGCTCTTATTCCTGAGCATGAAAGTTGCTACACGAGCGAGCGAGTGCAGTAATCATCCGAATGAATAGTACCCTTCATTATAGCGAGTTGTATACTATACTTTATCTACAACTCAGTATCAATATAAGAGAGCATAATTTATATAACTTGATTTTCCAAATTATCGAAATTCTACAATAAATTAGCAAAAACCAACGAGGCTAGTTGTTTGTGTTATTGCATTGAGACATAGTATTTGATATTTGGCATTTGACGTTTGTTTTAAATTTCAAAGGTATTGGGATTTAATAATATTATTCCCTAGCGTGATTAATATATAGCATTATACTGCAAAAACCACAGGTGTAATATGTATATTATATATTAGTTGTAGATAAAAAATATTATAGCAAAAATATAACTCTTTTAAATATAATTTTCTATGATAATTTTAGGACACGCCAATTTTTAACTTTTAGGAATGAAGATAGAAATGCACTTCTCAATGCATATTTCAATAATCAATTCAAATGTGTGATCATACTTGAAACTGGTTTAACTGATATTACAAAAAAAGAAAATTTATAGAAATGATAGAATATTATTCAGAAGTCAAAAGTAACTATAATCCGTTCCACAACAGAATAAAGCAGAGGGCATGTCGTACTGAGATCCATTTACACCACTATAATATAAAGAGTTTAATTTTGCAATTTAAGCTAATTTCTTATAACAGTTTAAAATAATGAATCGGAAATAACTAGAAAGTGCATGCTATATTTCATATATTATAAAGATCTGTGACGGAAACTAGTGACTGATGAACCTTTTTTAATGTATAGCACCAAGAAATTTAACTAAGTTAGCTACCAGCATGTTTCACGAAAATTAATAAATGTTACTTCATTACCCGATATTGCAAAGCACCACATTGGTAGATCTTTTTATCTGATCACTGAAGAATTTCTTCATATTTCTGCCACCAACTTCTACTATATTGGTAAGTAATCCTTCACAATATTAATCGTAATTAAAATTTATGGTAAGTTAAAATAATGAATATCAGTCGATAATATTTTTGTCTCAGCCCGATATCAAAATCATTATTTTCAAGTAGTGTAAATCGGTGTCATGTTTCAACCGATGAAATTGAGTATTTTTAGTCCCTTGCTTTTCATCGCTTTATTCACTCGTGATATGAAGTATAATTACTGTATTACATATTAAAATTGGACCCCCTTTGACTTCATGACAATGAGCAAATAAAAACAATAATCCTATTCTAGGTATGTAATCAGCAAGCAATTACGGTAATTTTTGAAATACACCAAATTGTTAAGTCACCTAATACCTTTAGAAATTGCAGCAATATACGTATCATAATCTTACATAATAATAAGCCTTTGTACAAAGCTGTAGTACATTAATATAGTTAGTTATAAGAATTAACACACAAAAACCAATGCATTTGTGCAACATCACAAATCCTCGTAGGTAATCACACAGAATAAAAAGTTTTCTAAAACATTTTATGCATTTTGAAGACATACAATGACAAATACATCTATTGGGATACTAAAAATTATATGTCAGAAGTGCAAATGAAATAAAAAACCTTTGCATATAAGTTTATAACATATTCTTAAAATTTTAATAATGCTATATTCAACAGCATTGGCTATCCATAATAATCAAAGAAATAAAATTATTCTTGAGTAAATTTAAAATGTGCATAGATATTTTTAAATCCACAGGCAGGTTTGACCAGCAAGATTTTTAGAATCACAGTATAATTTTGTATTCTTAAAGTAGTTATATATTTATATTTCTCAAGGTTATCCTTACCAAATCTATATTATATAGTTTCAGTTCAATGAAGTGCAAACAGAAGCTGATACTTTATGTTGTTCACTTTAAAAAAATTATATTGTTGTTTGGCTTAATTTTATTCACACTCGATATACTTTGCGAATCAATTACTATAAGATACATTCATAAAATATTTAAATACAAAAATAAAACATTCTATATACTAAAAATCTATTATATCGTCATTTTAAACCACATAGCAGATATATAAGACAGCGTGTTACTTGGCTATCGATTAAAAGGGAGTTTCAATAATTGCTGCAAAATTTGTAGTTCAAAATGAAATTCTAGTAGCTATAGCATTCTCGTAATCACACATCTTATTAGTATAGCTACCAACATAAATGAGTTCTGCTAATTCATTCTGTTTTTGGTAGGGTTCTTTTGTTTACATGAAGGGAGGAATGACTCACATGCCTGTAAATAATACCAGGATACAAAAGTTGTAGGTTAAAAAACCAAACTGTAAACTGTCAATTTCCACAATATTAAGTGATTACAGCTATAAAATACCTTCCTTGCCAAAAGCATTGAAATTCTGCATATAAGTTAGGATAATTTTTAGTCAATTTAGTGACTGTCTAATTCGATATTATTTACACATTTCTTTCTTTTAACACTAACTATTTTCTTTCATTACATTACTATCCTATCCAAAGGAATTTTTTATGACGTCAGAGAAAGACGGCATAGTATTAACATATCTCTTTCCTATCATCTTCCGAGGATGTTTTATTATGTCTAGTTCATTACAAATAAACCATTATTTTCAGGGAAGTTGTCGTTTAAACCATATTTGGTAACTAAAAACGAAAAACCCTACTTGAAACTTTGATAAAGCTTTTTGATTTTGACAGTTTGGTAAAATGTTGGGATTAAAAAGACCAACTAATAATGTATCACAATTATTTAAAAATGACATAATTCCAATGACCTTATTTTACCAGAATTATGTAACATTAGAAGTGTCTTGTTTTCTAGAAACTTCAAATACAGTAAAAGTGAACAACATAAACACATCTGAGCAATCAGTGCTGGCTGGCCTTAAGCACTATCTAAAGCCAGAGTTACCATTAATTTTCAGATCTTGCAATGGAGAGAAACACTTCTTCTAAAGTGGTCTCACTTATATTATAATCTTCTATAATGGGATGTCTCGATTTTAATGCCTCAATTTCTCTAAATAAATCACTCCATTTTTTATTTTTATCATTTATATGGTAATGCAATAAACCCTAAATCAAAACTGAAATATAAAAATCTCTTTGCACACAATACTTACAGAATGTTTATCACGCAAAGTACAACATCTTTCAAATAAAAATTCAAACTCTCTTTGTAACTTTTTTATTTCTTGACTGTCTTCAACAGCTGATATTTCTTTATTTACTCTGCCTTTTTGTATCCTTGTTCCATTTATTGTGTCATTGCCTGTTAAAGGACGGCTTTGGCTACTGGCTATACTATAAGCATCGTCATGACTAACTGGATTAACAGTAACTGTAAGTAATGATGGTTTCAACTTTAACATGACTGTAAATCCCTGGCCATATTTTTGTTTTAATTTTGGAATGGTACCATAGCATTCTAACTGACCAGCTTTCATTATAGCTAATCTAAAAATTAAAATGCATTTTAGTATACAATACACAGTGTCCCAGAAAATTCTGACCCATTTTGATCATTAATAACTTTTTATATGGAAAAGATAGAAGGATGTGGTCCTCACTAATCGATTTATTTGCTTTGTACGTTTTTTATGGGATATAATTTCCAATGTGCAACCTTTTATATAAGGTGTGTTTCCAAAATATGGTCATTTTCAACGTAAACTTTTGTTATTTTATATGAAACACTTTGTGTATAATAATGCCATGCAAAAGACCAATTCCTTCTCTTTCCAAAAACGTATAATTTATTACACTTTACCATTGGAACAAGCGAGTAATTTAATTTTCAATGACAGCATGTTTAAAGTGTTGCTACGTACAATGACGTAGCCGGAAGAAAACGTAAATATACTTGGAGGCTAACTACCAATGCGGAGAGGTGGGGTTCCTAGTAACACAAAAATAATAATTCGTCAACGATTTTCTATTTACAATAAAGAAACACAAATATAGAAATTTGTATCGAAACAGCAAAACACAATTAACTAAGGTTACTATTTAATAAACACTTTTACTCTATGGACAAATTCACTAATTGTTTCACAAAGTGCGCAATTTGTAGCCAACATGGAATAAATCTAATCAGTACCAAAAAGAATAACGCTGATACTTTCGTTTAAGCGGATGAGTTAATTAAAAAAAACATTAAATTTAGAAACTTTTCTAGTAAGGATTTTACAAGAACAAACATGAACGTATCTAATTTCAAATTTGGTTTATCCCTGGGTATGTTAGCGAGGAAAACAAGTCACATACATGTGTCGAGATACTTATTTTGTCAAGACTCGGAAGCGAATTGACAGCATTCACGGTGGTAGTCAGCAACAACCATGTTACTACCGTAATTGCAACGGCGGTCTACATGCAAGAGCAGATGATCTACATCAAGGAATAATCGAGCTACGCAACAAACAATTTAGCCACCGGCTAAGAGCAAATCTACACATTTGATAGAGGAGAAGCGTGCATCGCTCTTGAAGTAACAGAACGAGTAGTTTTTACAAGTGCATCAACGCACAAGCTGCAGAATCAAGGTTTAAAAGGAGTTCAAAATAACAAACTCGAAAAGCAAACATCGCGTTATCGAAACGCGATTGAAACTGGAAAAACACGGTTTTACCGGAGACTAGTAGGATATATTATTTCGACAAATCTTTAGATGGAAAACCCACTAGAACGCAACTATACTGATCGGAAAGTATAACGCGCTCACGGATACCCAACAATATCTAGACTAATTCATTGTAGCATAAACTTGTAGTTTCAAAACAACTAGATTATGTTGAGAAATTCTTAGAAATTTATTATTAATTATGGGGAAGGATTTAACAATAGACATGAAATTTATACAAACGAATAATGAATTAACAAGGGATTTGAGTTGAAAATTATGGTAAAACGAACTTATATGAACAGGTACAATATATCGGGTATTGTTGAAGAATTTTATACTAGAAAAGGAATTTATGTAAATAAAATAACCAATTATTGCCGAAAATGAACGTAACAAAACCCCCCAGCAAAATTAAGAGGTCGGGGTAGGGGAACAAAAGTACGGGAGTGGGCAGTACCAAACAAAAAAAAAACAAACAAAAAGAAACTTCGCTTAAAACTAAAAGAAAATTCGTTATGAAAACAAAAGAAACCAACCAACAAAAAAAGAACCACCCAACAAAACACAAAAAAAAATTTATCCAGCTCGAAGAGCCAATAATAGAAAAAGAGAAAGAAAAAGAGAAAAGAAGGGAAGACGGGTAATAAGTAATCAAGGAGGACTAAGGTGGAACGGCCTCAGCACTGTGGAGTCGTCAACAGACAGATGTTTCTCAAAAGAAACAGTAAGGTTATCAACCTCCAAAGAAGAAAAGGAACGAGGAAGAAAACCAATAGAGCCAACCAAAACAAGACCCAAGGGTCAAGCTTCAAGGATGTACAGGAACAAGGGAGAACGAGGGGAAGCGAAGAGGAACGCTGGTAAAAGAAACGATGTACTATCAACTGTGGTAACCAAGAATCGTAGCTGAAGAACTAAAGAAAAGAAATGCTGAGTAATCCTAAAGTCCACTAAGTCGTAGCTTCCGAAGAAAGAAAAATTGACTAGAAAGCACCTACCACAGGAGCGGATGGACGAAACACAATTGGAATGGGGACCGACAGCAAAAAAGACCAGCAACAGGCTAAAGGAGAGAAAGGTGGAACGAAAGGAACGAGGAAAAAACCCCAAAGAGAATAACACCAACGCCAAGTACAAAACCAAAAAAAACTAAAATCATACAAAAGAAAATAAAACAAAATCCCAGTGTAGTTATGTATAAGTAGGTGTGGGCATGTGTGTGCGGGTGTGTGTATGCGTGTATGTGGGTGTGTTAGAAGGGTGTGTGTGTGTCATGCATGTATAAAGTGTGCATATGTGTATGTGCAAGACCGCTGTAGTCGCCTTTACGACAGGCAGGTTGTACCATGGGGCTATTCTATTCCGGCCGCCTCACATTGGGTGCCAGAAATTATGCTACGATACAATGACGTAGCCGGAAGAAAACGAAAACCCTACTTGAAACTTTGATAAAGCTTTTGATTTTGACAGTTTGGTAAAATGTTGGGATTAAAAGACCAACTAATAATGTATCACAATTATTTAAAAATGACATAATTCCAATGACCTTATTTTACCAGAATTATGTAACATTAGAAGTGTCTTGTTTTCTAGAAACTTCAAATACAGTAAAAGTGAACAACATAAACACATCTGAGCAATCAGTGCTGGCTGGCCTTAAGCACTATCTAAAGCCAGAGTTACCATTAATTTTCAGATCTTGCAATGGAGAGAAACACTTCTTCTAAAGTGGTCTCACTTATATTATAATCTTCTATAATGGGATGTCTCGATTTTAATGCCTCAATTTCTCTAAATAAATCACTCCATTTTTTATTTTTATCATTTATATGGTAATGCAATAAACCCTAAATCAAAACTGAAATATAAAAATCTCTTTGCACACACAATACTTACAGAATGTTTATCACGCAAAGTACAACATCTTTCAAATAAAAATTCAAACTCTCTTTGTAACTTTTTATTTCTTGACTGTCTTCAACAGCTGATATTTCTTTATTTACTCTGCCTTTTTGTATCCTTGTTCCATTTATTGTGTCATTGCCTGTTAAAGGACGGCTTTGGCTACTGGCTATACTATAAGCATCGTCATGACTAACTGGATTAACAGTAACTGTAAGTAATGATGGTTTCAACTTTAACATGACTGTAAATCCTGGCCATATTTTTGTTTTAATTTTGGAATGGTACCATAGCATTCTAACTGACCAGCTTTCATTATAGCTAATCTAAAATTAGAAAGCATTTTAGTATACAATACACAGTGTCTCAGAAAATTCTGACCCATTTTGATCATTAATAACTTTTTATATGGAAGAGATAGAAGGATGTGGTCCTCACTAATCGATTTATTTACTTTGTACGTTTTTTATGGGATATAATTTCCAATGTGCAACCTTTTATATAAGGTGTGTTTCCAAAATATGGTCATTTTCATCGTAAACTTTTGTTATTTTATATGGGACACTGTGTATAATAATGCCATGCAAAAGACCAATTCCTTCTCTTTCCAAAAACGTATAATTTATTACACTTTACCATTGGAACAAGCGAGTAATTTAATTTTCAATGACAGCATGTTTAAAGTGTTGCTACGTATAATGACGTAGCCGGAAGAAAACGTAAATATACTAGGAGGCTAACTACCAATGCGGAGAGGTGGGGTTCCTAGTAACACAAAAATAATACATCGTCACCGATTTTCTATTTACAATAAAGAAACACAAATATAGAAATTTCTATCGAAACAGCAAAACACAATTAACTAAGGTTACTATTTAATAAAACACTTTTACTCTATGGACAAATTCACTAATTGTTTCACAAAGTGCGCAATTTGTAGCTAACATGGAATAAATCTAATCACTACCAAAAAGAATAACGCTGATACTTTCGTATAAGCAGATGAGTTAATTAAAAAAAACATTAAATTTAGAAACTTTTCTAGTAAGGATTTTACAAGAACAAACATTAACGTATCTAATTTCAAATTTGGTTTATCCCTGGGTATGTTAATAAGGAAAACAAGTCACATACATGTGTCGAGATACTTATTTTGTCAGCCCTCGGAAGCGAATTGACAGCATTCACGGTGGTAGTCAGCAACAACCATGTTACTACCGTAATTGCAACGGCGGTCTACATGCAAGAGCAGATGATCTACATCAAGGAATAATCGAGCTACGCAACAAACAATATAGCCACCGGCTAAGAGCAAATCTACACATTTGATAGAGGAAAAGCGTGCATCGCTCTTGAAGTAACAGAACGAGTAGTTTTTACAAGTGCATCAACGCACAAGCTGCAGAATCAAGGTTTAAAAGGAGTTCAAAATAACAAACTCGAAAAGCAAACATCGCGTTATCGAAACGCGATTGAAACTGGAAAAACACGGTTTTACCGGAGACTAGTAGGATATATTATTTCGACAAATCTTTAGATGGAAAACCCACTAGAACACAACTATACTGATCGGAAAGTATAACGCGCTCACGGATACCCAACAATATCTGGACTAATTCAGTGTAGCATAAACTTGTAGTTTCAAAACAACTAGATTTACGTTGAGAAATTCTTAGAAAGTGTTTTTATTATTAATTATGGGGAAGGATTTAACAATAGACATGAAATTTATACAAACGAATAATGAATTAACAAGGGATTTGAGTTGAAAATTATGGTAAAATGAGCTTATATGAACAGGTATTATATATCGGGTATTGTTGGAGAATTTAATACTAGAAAAGGCATTTATGTAATAAAATAACCAATTATTGCCGAAAAAGAACGTAACAGTGTCTTTGAGAATTATGACGCATTTTGACAGTTGCGTTTAAAAATAAAATTACTCATTTTCCCAGATTATACAATTTGGAAAATAAATGCATGATTCTTAAAATGTTATTATCACATATAATAGGATGTTGCATTTAAAGTAATAACCAATGTATTTTATTATTGAAAATGGCCAGAGATGCACTCAGGATAAAACTCGGAGCAACAATAAAACTACTAGCGAAAACTGCATCCTTATACTTTTCTAAGTTAAAAGTTATTTACTGTCAAAATGTATCAGAATTCTCTAGGACACTTTAAACATGCTGTTATTGAAAAATAAATTAATCACTTGTTCAGATGGTAAAGTGTAACAAACTATACATTTTTGAAAAGAAGAGGAATTGGTCTTTTGTATAGCGATATCATACACAAAGTGTTCCATTTAAAATAATGTAGAATTTTTACGTTGAAAATGGTCATATTTGAGAAACACCCTATATAAAAGGTTGCATAATGGTAATTATTTCCCACAAAAAAAACTTGCAAAGTAAATAAATCGATTAGTAAACTGCATCCTTCTATCTTTTTCCTGTAAAAAGTTACTAACAATCAAAATGGGTCACAATTTCCTGGAACACTGTATTTTCGAATGTTACTTGTTGCACAATGCTTCACATTCCTCCATGCTATGTGAGGTTAGTAAAAATGATGGTTTGTCATTTTGCTTTTGAAGTGCTGTTAAAGTATCCCATAATTTTCGTCGGGACACGGATCGACTCCGCTAGTTGGTTCATCCAACATAACTAATAATGGACCTCCAATTAAGGCAACGGCCATACTTAATTTTCTTTTGTTTCCACCACTATAATCTCCACATGGCTTATCTGCGTAATCTTCTAAACCTATTCAACAAACATAATTTGCAGAAATACTTTTAATCATATTTAAATACCTAACACTCTCAACCACATGTTAACTTCCTTATCAACATCCTGATCAATGCCACGTAACTGAGCAAAAAGTTTCAACATTTCACGCCCCGTTAAAACTTCATTAATAGCATCAAATTGGGGGCAATAACCAACTTTTTCCAAATACTGTAAAAAATACATGTTAAGTCGAAGATAACTCAATAATCTAAAAATATTTCATCTATCAAAGAGTAGCTACGAGTAAACATGTTTTCAAAGTTGAAATGTATAAAAAAATACTAAATTCACGCCATTGTCTACTTGTGCCGCCTATTGTGCAAGTACTATTTCTGGAGTAATTGTACTAGACCTCTAATGGCACAAATATATTTTTAACTTTTATATGTCCTAAAATCTCTTTTCATTCAAGGTTTGTAGTTTTAGGCACATATAAGGCTTCTATTATACATTTGTTCATTCTCAGTTGTAAATTAGTCCATGTGTCACAAGCAGTGCACACAGTAGTAGAAAATGATGCTAAGCTACAGCTACAGTAAAACTACGTAATTGCAAAATGAAAGGAAGTTTATCTATAGGAAGAAAATAGGTAATAGCAAAAATGGTACACAATCTTATTATGTAAACAGAATGCCTAACCATGTTTTTCATATGTAAACATATTGCTAACCTATGGAACACCTTCTGTTTCACTATAAAGCATTCCAAGTTATACAATATAAAACCATCAAGAACAATTGAAACAATCGATAATATACATATACATTTTCATTCGATTTACAACTTTTTCAAATATTCTCACACTTCAATTTCGATATTTTGTATAACTACCTGTTATAGGATACGCCTCTGATCACGTATTATAATTTAATAACTTGATTTGTTCTCATAAAACTTATTCTAATACAATTGAAATAAGTGCTTGTTAAACACCTTGTAGAATGTTATTCAGATATTTAAAGTCAAAGTACCTCTATTGTTTAATACAACAGCACAATTGTATTTCCTTATCAACAATCTTTGCTTTCTAAAAGGGTATGCTAGCTTTATTAAAACGAGTACCACAAGTTTGTATAGAATACATTTTTTACATGTGTGATTAGCGAAAGCGTCTGAATTCGAATTTGCCGGTCTCTCTTTAAGTATATATATATATATATATATATATATATATATATATATATATATATATATGCATTACAAATACTCTAGAAGTGTTCCTTGACATGTGGTATCCTAATATTTTAATCGATTATCATATTGTTTCCTAAACTGAGTTCGCCTATTCTGCATTTCGTCCTAAGATGTATTGTCTGCATTCCTGATGCTATTAATTTGAGAGCGATGCACACTTCCTTGGATAAGCTTATATCCCCTGTGCACTGCTTTTTTGTGTAGGCCCGCTGGTTTAATTGAGGTTGCAGCAGTAACGATACTGCCTACCGTGGTGACGATTCCTACGTGAGCAAGATGAAGATGTTTTGCTAGTTCACATCAACTGATTTAGGTACAAGATAAGTATCTCGGAAGTATGTTACCTTATTTTTTTCTTTAGAGATTTTTGCTTATCAGAGTTTGACGTCGATGCGTAACCCGTGCACCATAAAAAACTCAAATCACATTACTACGACGGGCGGAGCAAGTATAAAAAAACCGCTTCGAAACTAGCTTCACTAGTGTTTTTTGTTACTTTAAATTGTTTATTAGAAATTGCTCTAAATAGACTTTGTTTAACTGAAAATGTTTGTTTCAAAGAAATCACTACCGTTTTTGTTCATTACCGATCCACTTTACATGGTTACAATACAATATGTGCACATCGTACATCAATTATTAAAATTATTCATAGAATGTAATTCTTTTTTAAATTGGTTTTATTTTCTGAATAAACACATGTAATGTTTGCATTATGATAGGTCATTTATTGTTGCTAGTTTGGCAGTTGGCATTCACTTTTAAATTGTGAACAGCATCGAGTTGATGTGGTCGTATTCATATGCTTTCACCGACTGTAGCAATATTTTCATTCGACCGTCCGCTGCCAGGACATACTGGTGTTACTGTATAGCTAAAAACAGAACCAATTCTTTTTTAACTGCATTAGTTAAATTCAGAACTGTTAACTCTGTAGGTGCTTATACATTGTCCTAATATTGTACAAAACTTTTCTAATGTAATTAATTGATAGTCCATTTTTTAATGTATTTTTCACAGATTAATTGTTATATCGTAAAACTGCATGTTTACTCGGTATGGTTTGCATTTGCAAAAAAAATAGTGCACAATTCAAATCGTACACATGTTAATTGAGACATCTTTTATTACTATACACACAACTGCAAAAGATGAACTAAACAATTTTGGTCACTATACATTAGCTGTGCTTTATTTAGAATAAAGACAACCTTATTTGCAAGCTTCCTAAGGTATATTCTAGTTCAAACTGTACCATCTATGAATAAAAATAACTATGCAGGTTTCTTCTTTGCTGGTATGTTTAAAAACACAATGAATATTTCAGGCACAATGCACACAAAAGTAAATACCACATTCTAATTATTGTTATGTTTTATTTTAAAGCTTTCAGAATTTCGATTTATAAATTTAGAAGTTAGTGACTTTATTTTAATATTTGTAAAAATCCCCGTTTAATTACTGCAATTTGTCAAATGTTGTGGAAACCCTGAGATTAGTAACGTTCACACGGAGCTAGTTGCTTATCTTTGTAAATATAAGTGCTGACAGGGCTCTGGCATGAGAAGTTCATCTTCCCATGAACACAGGCGGATGTAGGTGGGAGAAACATTTAAGGTGAGGACCACCAGTTAGTTCGGCGCATTCTTTCGTACCGCCACATCTACCTTATCAATAAACTTATCGTACCGTTGCCAGGTAGTGCTGATGAGAGTGCTTTCGTTCCCACCCATTTTTATCTATCATATCATCTCATTAGTGAATACTTACCTGCAGAAGCAGCAACTTGAACAACTCAATAGAACAGAGAAGAATGGACCACGCCCCCTGAGGTCAACATCGAACAATACTCCAAAGTAAATGTTTGTAATAACTTTAATTCATTTGCCCAGGGATTTATTGATAGGGTTGAGCGTTATAATATGCAACCTTAATCTCGTCTTTACGAAAATATGTTTTACTACGTAACAACCTAGGGTTTGGCATATGATCAGTCTCTAAAAATGTTCATATACATCATGGCAAAAGTTAGTAGTGTATTTAAATGAAAAGAGTTTTTTTCCCTCTAATTTGTTGAACTCTATTGTTTTGTTACAAAATAAGGAAGTTTAGTATAGCAGGGCGTTAATATTTCTAGTTTAGAAAATTGTTTGTAGGTGTACGTCTAGATTTAGCAATAATGAACACATCTAATAACTATAAGTTTCGGACGCCCGTCTTTGTGTTAAAGTTGAGAGGTGCAAATCGATCGCTTATTGGGATTTGCGTCCGAGGGTTTCGGAGTTGGGGGCGCGGACGGGTGGTGGTTAGGTGGAGAATTTTTGCGTGCTTAGGATAGGCCTGTTTTTATGGCGGAAAACCGATAACTTGCGGAGAAATAAGGATTTTCCAGGAAAAGATTAATTTGAAGCGACGTATTCGTTAACGTGTTAAAAAAGCTTGGATCCCTCAAAAAATTCCGATCTAAAAACCGAACCAGTCGAGCGACGAGGTCAGGAACTGTTCCGTTGACGTTAGTACGAAAGAGAAGTAAGATCGAGTTAGTTTGTAAAATTCGTATTCGGGCGTTAAAAAATTTCTAATATATGCCAAACAACGCTATTCGTATTCTAAAACCTCAATTATTAACAAGTTTGCAAGCTGATAGTATAGTATTTTCTTAAAACAGGTATTAAAAGTTGTATAATTTATTTCATAAACGTCAAAAACAGGTTCCGAAATCCGGTGAAGCGAACGAATATGTACCTTCAAAATCTATGATTACACAATTCTTTTAAAATTTCTCAAAATTAAATTTATAATTCGTATAATATCATTTAAAAGTACCGATAATTGACTACAATTATACGAAAACATCGCTTTTTAATATACACCAGCTATTTATTTAAAAAATAAATACTTTATACATTTGACGTTTATATACGGAGTCGCCCGAACAATTACAATAGACCTTGATTTATTCCTAAGACGATGTATTTCTTATGTGACATTAGGCATAGCAAGTATACAACCAACGCGATTTCAATAAACATCTCCTCGACAGCGCAAGCACAACGTCTCTGATTACGAATCTTAACTCCGCTGATTCAATGCCCAGTAAAATTCATTTTTTTAATTTAATTTTATGATGCTTTTTAAAACATGCAATAACATTTGTTTAACAATAAACCAACACTTTTTTTTTCATATGCTTCAGTGCGATCTACAATTTATAATTTGTGAATTACATTTACTCAGGTACCATTTCCAACCTTTACTTTTCAGATATTGTCCAACTTGCAGAAACGTATTCGCTTATATATGCGTATAAAAACCCTTTGATATTTTACGATCTAAAAACCCAAATGCACACAGCTGAAACCGGTACATTTGCGTTGATGAACAGACGATTGAGTTGGTTTCAAAAATTGGTATACAATCCTTAACATATTTCTAATGTGTACCAAAAAATATTGCATCTACCATAAATTCTACATCTTTATTTAAAACTTTTGCTGCGGTTTGTGTAATTTATTTGAGAAATGTCAAAAGCAGGTTACGTACCACGGTGGTGGCACTCTATAGACGATTATGTTGGCGCATTTTAGTATTAACACTATCCCAATAGATAGCGCCCACAATTTCGACTGCAATTATGATTGTCATTTATTTGACATTAATTTGACGTTTAGAATTATTGTTTATCTAACCGTAGCGCTATTCAAAGATTGTTTAATTTGATTTGCTGCATTTCCAAAAATTTATTATGAATTGTGATATTAATATTCGACTTCTTCAATATATCCACGTATGTGATTTAAAAAAAACATTAGTTTTACTTAAGATTACATTACTATTCGTTTTATAGGTACTTATTTCACCGTCAATGTTGTTATTACATACCTACCGATATTGCATGGGCAAATAATTTATTGTAAAACTGAAACTTACGAGAAACTGATATCTTAAAGTTAGACCTTGGTGTTTGTTTATACATTACTGTATTTAGAGGAGATTCATATTTATTAGTTTTTGTAACAAATGGTAAAATAATGGGTTACATATTTTTATCCGAATCGTGGATTATGGATGCTTTCTCTACTATGTGAGAGGTTGCGGAAATAAGAATGCCACTAGGCATAGATTTTCAAATCCTTATAAGAATAAAATTAGGTTTCCATGATATTTTTTTTAATTTGTATGCCAATGGTCCGCGTTTTGTTGTATTTCTCAATTGTACCTGAAATCAGTTTTCTTCTTCCTGTAATATGCAATAAGCCAATAATATATTTTGGTAGAATGTTTATTTCATTTCATAAAATGCATGTATGATGTACAAACTTATATTTTCAGTTTTATTAATTTGACTTATGTACATACATAATGTATGTATGTAATTCATTTGAGTGAAATATGGAAATATAAATTTTTGCATCTATAACCTTTCAAATACATTTGCAATGCATTCTTCGATGTAAATCATAGCAGGGTTTTAACCTTTTAAATATAGTGAAGATGCTAACCAAACCTATAATTTCATAGGAAGTATTAACACTATCCTCCAAAATGGCGGACAAAGACGGCAACAGCTTATAAACAGGAAGTGGCGCATACATACTAACTCATCTAACGTATGTTACGACCTTGAAGCAGATCGCACTATCTGAAACTCTGTTAACACAGTTAATTTGCAAATTTCTACAATTAAAGCTTCTAAATTACATAATAATTCTTTATAGTACTGATAATTATTAATTCTGATTATAAAAAAGTATCACACATTAATACACGCGGTCTATTTTAAACACAAAAAGTTAAAAATTTTATTTGACGTTTATTACCAAATACATCTGAAAAATTTCAAGTCTACGTAAATAATTTAGAAAACGCTATATATCTTTTGAGGCTTCGACTATTACACGTATACAAGCAGAAAATTTTCTACAAAATAAGGTTCGATAGCGTAAGGCTAACACCTCCGTCTACCCGCACTTTGTATATAGTTTTTTAGTTTTTACTGTATATAGTTTAAGGTAGTATTAAGGTTAAAATTGAGTTCAAAATAGGTTTTTTCACTGCTTTTCCTATTGTGCAAAACACAACAATGGTATAAAAAACAAATAAAATAGAAGAAATCGTTAATTACTTTAAACAGTTAGGTAAATATTTTAGTACAGTTACCGAATATTGTCATTTACATTACTTGAAGCTAAACGTCGCATCGTAGGTACTATTAAGGAACTGATCTTGATCCTGATCAACTCCCCGAAGTGACTTCGACAGTCTACTAGCGCAAAGTCATCTTGATCCTATCGGCTCCCGCAGTGATTTCGACAGTCTACTAGGACACAAAGGTCTTAATCCGATCGACTTCCCAAAATGATTTCAACAGTATACTATGGCGAAGCGATCTTGATCCAATCGACTACCACTAACTGATTTTTACAAAGTCTTCTATGACAAAGTGATCTTGATCCAATCGACTCCTCCGAGGTGCTTTCGACAAGTCACTAGGACGAAGTGATCTTGATCCGATTGATTCTCCGAAATCATTTCGACAAAGTCACTAGAGCGAAGTGGTCTTGATCCGATCGACTCCCCAAGTTATTTCAACAAAGTCTACTACGGCGAAGTGATCTTGATCCGATCGACTCCATGAGGTGATTTCGACAAAGTCTACTAGAGCATCTTCATCCTATCGTCTCCCTCAAGTGATTTCAACAAAGTCTACTAGGGCGAAGTGATCTTGATCCGATCAACTCCATGAGGTGATTTCGACAAACTCTACTAGAGCAAAATTATCTTGATTCGATCGACTCCTGGTGTGATTTCGGCAAAGTCTACTTGAGCGAGGTGATCTTGATCCGGTTGACTCCCAGAAGTGATTTCGACAAAGTCTGCTAGGGTGGGGTGTAGAAAAGACGTGGCGTAGAGACGCCGGGTCGTAGAGAGGGCGGGGCGGGGCGTACAGAGAGCGGGCGTACATAGAACGGGTTGTAGAAAGGTCGGGGCGTAGATAGGACGGGGCGTAAATAGGGCAGGGCGTAGATAGGACGGGGCGTAAATAGGGCGGGGCGTAGAGAGTGCGTGGTGTAGAGAGTGCGTGGCGTAGACAGGGTAGAGCGTAGAGAGGGCGGGGCGTAGAGAGGGCGGTGCGTAGAGGGTGCAGGGTGTAGAGGGAGCGGAGCATAAAGAGTGGGGCGTAGAGAGAGCGGGGCGTAGAGAGGGCGGTGCGCAAAAATGGTAAGGAGTAAAGATGGTGGGGCGTAAAGAGAGTGGCCCACAAAGCGAGTAGAGGCGTTCAAAGTAGTCCCGTAGGGACTACAAACCGCTTCTAGTTTTCAATATTTGGCAAAGTAGCTGACAGTTGACCATATGATGTCATGGCCCTGATTCAACAAATAAAGTATTAATAAAATTTAAGTAATAACACCACATCCTTAAGAATTTGAACACAAAATATTATTTGAATATAAAACTACATAAAAAAAGAAAAATTAGAGCTCAACTTACTTTCTTTGAATTTTTTGAAATATGCACTTTATTTTGAGAAGAAGGTTCGCTAATTCGAGCATCTCCAGATATTAAGGGTTCATCTCCAGTCAACATCTTGAATGTTGTAGTTTTACCAGCTCCATTAACACCAAGTAAACCAAAACAGTCTCCAGGCTTTACTCCAAAACTGACACCATTTACAGCTTTATTATTCCAGTAGATTTTTTCTAACTGATGCACCAATAACAGATCGTGTTCTAAAACCAACAGTTCACGTGTTAAATAAGTTAAAAACATTAGGCTAAATACACATGCTATTACTAACAATAACCAAAGAATAGTAAAAATGCCTGCATTAAAGAGGGCAAATAAATTGTATTCTTTGAGAATACTCTCCAATATTGACTTCCTATAACATTTTTGATTCACTGCCAGGTACCAAAATATACCACACACAAAGTATTTGAATATGTCCTAACCTGGGTGTTAATATGCATTCCATCATAGTATATACAATTCTAGAAACAGGCATAATTGCCTTAATTGTGATTTAACACTGAAGCTTTTATGCAGCGTTAGTAAAAAGTCCCGGAATAATCACGTGACTTGGTTATTTGAAAATTAATATTTTTCAAATTTTTAATTTATTTATCACACTTTCATTTCAAGAGGAAATGCAAACAACTTAAATTTTTTAAATGGAACACCCATTATTTTTATGTTTTATTTAATGAATTTGTCCTAGTTCTGTTGTGGAGGTGTGAGGATTTTCTTGAATTGATAATAAAATATTGAAATTGGTAACTTCATTGGTTGCTGTTCTTGGACATCCACTTCTATGTATATCAGCTATTTGATGAAATGTTCCATACTTAGTACCCTATAATTGTGTTTTTATTGATTTACCGATCCACATAAATTGTATTAAACAATGTACTAACTTCTTCTAAAGATCATACATGGTCACCATATCTGCACATCATTAAAATGTTAATTTGCTCATATCCTGTAAGTGTTATCATATTTTTAATTAAAGCAGAACAAGGTTGGTGACACTAATAATTTATAACAATCTAAGGGTAATCAAATATTCGTGTTTTCAAAGATATGTTGATTTTGCAAAATAAATAAATCGTTAATATTTTTGAATGTAGTTTTTCGTTATCCATCAGACAAAACACCCCATTTATAAAAAACTAAAGTTGGTTGCATGCCCACTTAAACAGAAACTGAAGCAAAAATAAAATGTAATAACTAAATTTATCAATTTGAAACATACATGGGCACCAAATTTGAAAGATATTAGTTCCAAATAATCATGCTATTCATTCATTCCATGACTATTTATTTTTAGTTCTTGAGACTGTAAATTTTGCTATTTAGGTAGTATAATTACAAAGGATGGACGTAGCAGAAGGGATATAGTAGCTAGAATAGCTCAAGCTAGAAAAATGTTTTTAAAAAAGAAAAACTTACTAATAGCTAATAATATTAGTTTAGATAATAGAAAAAGTTTCTTAAAGTCGTACATATGGAGCGTTCTACTATACGGTAGTGAGACTTGGACAATTAAAGAAGTAGATAAGAAAAAGATAGAAGCTTTTGAAACTTGGTGTTATAGGAAAATGTTAAAGATTAGTTGGACAGATAGAGTAACAAACAAGGAAGTTTATAAAAGGATAGGTGAGGATCCCTGTATGTGGAAACAATTGAAGGTCAGGAGAGATAGAATGATAGGGCACCAGTTAAGACATGAGGGACTATTTAGTAAAGTCTTAGATTATAGACTACCAAATAAAAATAGAGTAGGAAGGCCTAGACAAAGCTATATTAGTCAAATTATTAGAGATTTAGATTGTGAAGGGTATGTGGACCTTTTTAGACTGGCTCAGAATAGAAAAGAATTTAGAGCTGCATCAAACCGACTTTAAGTAAGTTCGAAAACAAAACAAAAAAAAATAAAAATCAGTTAACTAAATGTCACCAGGACATAACTCACAATTAGTTAGCGGTCTGGCATGTTGGTAGCGTTTCGTTGCTCAAGCCTTACCATAACATATAATTTAATAAACGTCACCATGACATAACTCACAATTAGGTAGTGGTCTGGCATGTTGGTAGCGTTTCGTTGCTTAAGCCTTACCATAACAGATAATTTAATAAACGTCATCATGACATAACTCACAATTAGGTAGCGGTCTGGCATGTTGGTAGCGTTTTGTTGCTTAAGCCTTACCATAACATATAATTTAATAAACGTCACCATGACATAACCCACAATTAGGTAGCGGTCTGGCATGTTGGTAGCGATTTGTTGCTTAAGCCTTACCATAACATATAATTTAATAAACGTCACCATGGCATAACTCACAATTAGGTAGCGGTCTGGCATGTTGGTAGCGTTTCGTTGCTTAAGCCTTACCATAACAGATAATTTAATAAACGTCATCATGAACTCACAATTAGGTAGCGGTCTGGCATGTTGGTAGCGTTTTGTTGCTTAAGCCTTACCATAACATATAATTTAATAAACGTCACCATGACATAACCCACAATTAGGTAGCGGTCTGGCATGTTGGTAGCGATTTGTTGCTTAAGCCTTACCATAACATATAATTTAATAAACGTCACCATGACATAACTCACAATTAGGTAGCGGTCTGGCATGTTGGTAGCGTTTCGTTGCTTAAGCCTTACCATAACAGATAATTTAATAAACGTCATCATGACATAACTCACAATTAGGTAGCGGTCTGGCATGTTGGTAGCGTTTTGTTGCTTAAGCCCATAACATATAATTTAATAAACGTCACCATGACATAACCCACAATTAGGTAGCGGTCTGGCATGTTGGTAGCGTTTCGTTGCTTAAGCCTTACCATAACAGATAATTTAATAAACGTCATCATGAACTCACAATTAGGTAGCGGTCTGGCATGTTGGTAGCGTTTTGTTGCTTAAGCCTTACCATAACATATAATTTAATAAACGTCACCATGACATAACCCACAATTAGGTAGCGGTCTGGCATGTTGGTAGCGATTTGTTGCTTAAGCCTTACCATAACAGATAATTTAATAAACGTCACCATGACATAACCCACAATTAGGTAGCGGTCTGGCATGTTGGTAGCGTTTCGTTGCTTAAGCCTTACCATAACAGATAATTTAATAAACGTCACCATGACATAACCCACAATTAGGTAGCAGTCTGGCATGTTGGTAGCTGTTTGTTGCTTAAGCCTTACCATAACATATAATTTAATAAACGTCACCATGAACTCACAATTAGGTAGCGGTCTGGCATGTTGGTAGCGTTTTGTTGCTTAAGCCTTACCATAACATATAATTTAATAAACGTCACCATGACATAACTCACAATTAGGTAGCGGTCTGGCATGTTGGTAGCGATTCGTTGCTTAAGCCTTACCATAACAGATAATTTAATAAACGTCACCATGACATAACCCAGAATTAGGTAGCGGTCTGGCATGTTGGTAGCGTTTCGTTGCTTAAGCCTTACCATAACATATAATTTAATAAACGTCACCATGACATAACCCACAATTAGGTAGCGGTCTGGCATGTTGGTAGCGTTTCGTTGCTTAAGCCTTACCATAACAGATAATTTAATAAACGTCATCATGAACTCACAATTAGGTAGCGGTCTGGCATGTTGGTAGCGTTTTGTTGCTTAAGCCTTACCATAACATATAATTTAATAAACGTCACCATGACATAACCCACAATTAGGTAGCGGTCTGGCATGTTGGTAGCGTTTTGTTGCTTAAGCCTTACCATAACAGATAATTTAATAAACGTCACCATGACATAACCCACAATTAGGTAGCGGTCTGGCATGTTGGTAGCGTTTCGTTGCTTAAGCCTTACCATAACATATAATTTAATAAACGTCACCATGACATAACCCACAATTAGGTAGCGGTCTGGCATGTTGGTAGCGTTTCGTTGCTTAAGCCTTACCATAACAGATAATTTAATAAACGTCATCATGAACTCACAATTAGGTAGCGGTCTGGCATGTTGGTAGCGTTTTGTTGCTTAAGCCTTACCATAACATATAATTTAATAAACGTCACCATGACATAACCCACAATTAGGTAGTGGTCTGGCATGTTGGTAGCGTTTCGTTGCTTAAGCCTTACCATAACAGATAATTTAATAAACGTCATCATGACATAACTCACAATTAGGTAGCGGTCTGGCATGTTGGTAGCGTTTTGTTGCTTAAGCCTTACCATAACATATAATTTAATAAACGTCACCATGACATAACCCACAATTAGGTAGCGGTCTGGCATGTTGGTAGCGATTTGTTGCTTAAGCCTTACCATAACATATAATTTAATAAACGTCACCATGACATAACCCACAATTAGGTAGCGGTCTGGCATGTTGGTAGCGTTTCGTTGCTTAAGCCTTACCATAACAGATAATTTAATAAACGTCATCATGAACTCACACTTAGGTAGCGGTCTGGCATGTTGGTAGCGATTTGTTGCTTAAGCCTTACCATAACATATAATTTAATAAACGTCACCATGACATAACCCACAATTAGGTAGCGGTCTGGCATGTTGGTAGCGATTTGTTGCTTAAGCCTTACCATAACATATAATTTAATAAACGTCACCATGACATAACTCACAATTAGGTAGCGGTCTGGCATGTTGGTAGCGTTTCGTTGCTTAAGCCTTACCATAACATATAATTTAATAAACGTCACCATGACATAACCCACAATTAGGTAGCGGTCTGGCATGTTGGTAGCGATTTGTTGCTTAAGCCTTACCATAACATATAATTTAATAAACGTCACCATGACATAACTCACAATTAGGTAGCGGTCTGGCATGTTGGTAGCGTTTCGTTGCTTAAGCCTTACCATAACAGATAATTTAATAAACGTCATCATGACATAACTCACAATTAGGTAGCGGTCTGGCATGTTGGTAGCGTTTTGTTGCTTAAGCCTTACCATAACATATAATTTAATAAACGTCACCATGACATAACCCACAATTAGGTAGCGGTCTGGCATGTTGGCAGCGATTCGTTGCTTAAGCCTTACCATAACATATAATTTAACACTTTTCCTTTTTGAAGCGGATAACCAGGTTATATTTCATTTCCTTATAAATGGTATTCATGTAAACATGTTAGAGTTCTGTAACAACCATCAGGTTGCAAATATCTATGTAGAGCCAGCTGGATAGGAAAAAGATAGAAGGATATAGGAAGACCTAGACCAAACTATATTAGTCAAATTATTAGAAATTTAGGTTGTGAAGGGTATGTAGAGCTTTTTAGATTAGCACAGAATAGAAAAGAAGTTAGAGCTGCGTCAATCCGACCTTAAGTAAGGTCGAAAACAAAATGATGATGGGACTGTAAATTCACAAACTACACTTACGTATCTCAGGATCATATTTTATCTTATTCATCTTACTACCAAAATTACAAACAAATCCAGACATTTTGACCTCCAATTCAAGCCTTTAACGAAGTATTTACAAAGAAGATATTATTGTTCCTTGAACGGAAATTTTATATAACTATAACAATGAAAATTGCTTATCACTATATTAATATCCACACACAATTACGGTTAAAACTGTTATGCTATTTAGTCTGTTGTCAATTTTTTATATACAACTATGCTTTTACCCTAATGTTTTGAATAAAAATATATTTGCAAAATATATAGATGTGTATAGTTAAAATAAATTCAACGTTGTATATGAATTGATAAATAGATTTTATTAGTTAACATACAACATTGAAAATATATATATATATATATATATATATATATATATATATATATATAATTTATATAATTTTGGCTATGGAAAAAGGCAGTTGAGTCGGATCTCCTCCGTGCCGACTGTTGGTACAACCTGCGATGTCAGGTAAAACAACACGAAGACACAAATTGTGAGCTAGGTGAAGCTGTACATCCCATAAGGTGTCTGTATTAAATATTACAACTTTGCTACTCCTGTCCTGATGAGCCCCAATTAGGGCGAAAGCGTCGACAGTATGCCCTCGTGGTTGAATTTGAGTCACTTGCCAATAATTCATTTCAACATCAAATTATATATATATATATATATATATATATATATATATATATATAACTTGATGTTGGTTTTTGGGATGCTTTCGTTCGAAGAATTATATACTATAAATCCATCCCAAAAACCAACATCAAGTTGGTTTCTGCGGACGTTAGCTGCTTCGTTAATTTTCTAGGTATTATTCCGCATATCTGGCCGATTCTGAAGTGAACCGCTGTCAATTTGGCAATGTTTCAGCAAAATCATATTTGCCATCTTCAGGCTCTGTAGTTGAGCAGTGAATGAAGAAGTGTTCCTTTGTCCTGCTATATATACTAGATAGAATACATGCTCAATTACTCTTGCTTGATCTCTGATGCAGCTCTGTGTCCTGGTATAACATCTGACGTTGGGCGTCCGTGTAACCATTGTCATTTCTGTGAAAAGTGGTTGAGAGTACAAGTAGATGTCAAAACCTATACTCAAACTCTCTTGAAGGTATACTATAGATGGTACAATTATTCGTTCTAAATATAAAACCTTCAGGAGACTTCCAGTCTACTCCGAACTCTAACTTCGTGCAGTTTATAATGAGACACAGGTGGGAGAATGAACAAGACTCAAGCTCCACTGCAATTTCGCGGTTTCATGCAAGCTTGACCGTAGGGATAAGATGCAGAAATACCAACGCTCAAAAAGTTCACTCTGAATAACTCTGAACCTTTAACAGCCAAATCTAAATTGAAGCTGAGAGAAAGTGTACGGTTAATTATTAAAAATGGAACAGCAATTTACGTTCCAAATAGGTAACTCCATATAATCTCACACCATTACTCTCAAAACAACTTAATGATCATTTTATGAATTGTTTGCTATCACTGTTATATGATAATTTTTTATTCAATCGTTTTTGTTTTAAAAATATCTGAAGTCAACTTTCATGGACTTTTGTATGAGTTTACCAGGTCTTTGAGATGTTCAATAAATAAAATATCATGTAGGTTTAACTTAATTATATTCAACTTTGACAAGGAAAATTAGTAACAATTACAAAATATATATATAAAATACTCATATTTAGACCAGGGTAGAAAATTAAATAATCACATCAAATAATTTTCATCACCGTGTAGAAGCTTTGGGAAGAGGTACGCTTTATTAAAACCGTGAAGCATAAAAAGTCAGTCGTTTCATTAAACAAGGGAGATAAATTATGTACAAGACGCTTGCTATAAAAAGGAAGCAGTATTAAAAAGCTCTGCGTGTAATTTGATTATTCCTAGTAAATAAACAAAGAGAAATTACGTGCAAAATTAATATTAATTAACTCTATTTTAAGTAACCGGTATTAAACAAAACGTACAGATAATAATTGAATATTTAATTAGGATTCACTAAAAATTAAAGGGTATTATTTTAATTGGAGTTAATTGAACCGTTAGTAAGAGATAATATCTATAAAAACTTGTAAAAACCCAATAAAATGCAAATCGTAGAAGGGTTATTTAGAAGTGTTATTATGTTTGAACACCTGCGTATTTTTAAAAGGCTCGTTCTGCGTAAAGTTGGCAAATAATTAATGGTTACAGAGAATCTTGGAGAAACCGTAAATTAATAGTCATGGGAAGGCGCGATACGGGGTTATTTAACCCAGATAACAGTCCACATGGACTGAAATAATCGATAATAAAGAATATCAATTTGCACCAATAAGAACAGGGTAGATAGAGACAGATAATATGCAAGACCAAGACACATATAGTAAAAAGGCGTGAGTAGAAACAACGTCATGGGGTTGCGATTGGTTGAAAGTAAAGGCAAAATTTGAGAGGTAAAAATAACATTTCTGTATAAAATTCAATTAGTTATTTCCAGACGTTGCGTGCCGTGTTGAAATTTCTGAGATTTAACAGGGGCGAGTGCAAATTTCGTAAAAATCGCATGCCGGGCTGCGGAATGGGAACATAGCAGGCGAAATTCTTTAGAATTGTCCGTTTTGGAGACTCGACCGACAGACAGGCTAACCTCTATATATACCCAGGTGAATATGAACAAGCTCTCTTAGATCTTCTACTTGATTCAATGCATTAAACAGTGCTTTTTAGTTTTCCGGTTTTGATTAAATAATTTAAACAGTTTGCTCGAATATTTTTGTGATAAAAAACAGTTTGTTCTTTACGTGCTACAATGAATGTACGTTAGTGCACTTAGAAAAGAAGATACAAGGTAATAAAGTTTAGTATCACTGTACCAATTGGTAAAATTTACAACGACAAATAAATACACAAAAGTAGGCAGTTTTGGCGTATATTGGAGAAAGAAGTATGAATTTCTTTGTTATTTTTCGGGGGTATTAATAATTAAATGGTGCATAAACGTGTCTGGATCCACAAGACAAGGTTCAGATACACACAGATGAGTTCCGGAAAAGCACAGAAACAACTTTAAATAAATGGTGATGGAGAAAATTTTAAAAGCGTTGAGAATCAGAAGCCGTAAATATAACCCAGTTGGAATGGTGTAATTAACAAAGGGACGATGTACATTGAAGCTACGAGTGCAGTAACCTTCAGGTAAATTATACTATTTTGTTCGAACTTTGATATTTTGGAGTGTGTTGAATAACTTTATAATTTGTTTATTTTAAAATGGACAGTAGTGAAATTGTACTAACAATAATATTTTAATTTTAAGGTGAAATTTGCTTGTTTAAGTAGAAAGGGGTATTTAGTATTGATGTTCTGGATTATGATGAAAATATGGGTATGTCTTTGAGCTCAATTAGACGAACCTGGTTAATTAACGTAAAGGGGTGGTAGATGCTCCCTTTGTACTCAGACTCAGGTCTGAATATATTGTTATAGTAATTAGTAGGCATCCTACAAGGACTTTAATTCTGGATGCACTTTAAAATGATAATAAATTTAATTTTGAAATTCTCTGATATTAAAATTTATGCTGAATTTTAATTTTGAAATTTTGATGTATTGTGAATATTGATGTAAATAGAGTTAACGTTGATGTTTGTGGTAGGAATGTGTTTGTTTTTTTTATGTATGAGGATGAAAGTTATCTAGAGGAGCCGCCGAGGCGATTAACGGAAGAAAGTCAATGGACCAACACAGTTAAGGTAATGAATAGCTTTTTGTAGGTTTCACAGCATTCTTGACGCCCAAAAGTGAGGCTCGATTCTAATACACGGAATCACAGCATACATGGCGCCCAATTCGTGAGGCTCGATTCTAATACAGGGAAACACAGCATAACATGACGCCCAATCTGTGGGGCTCTAATGTTTTTTTTTGAAAGGGTCAGTTCCCGTGACCAAAGGTGTCAGCAAAGGTTTCACAGCACTCTATATATATATATATATATATATATATATATATACAGCTTTAATTAATGAAACCAAATTCAGGCCTGTGGATGGTTTACATGATCTTAGTATCATATAACCTAAGCTAAAACCTAAACTCCTTATCTTATGTTCCATTTAAAATTTAAATTATCGCTATTAAGCTCTTTTTCGATTAAACCTTAAAATTCAGTAGATATTATTTGTAACATCGCCACTATTCATATTAGGAACTTGCATTTAATGTTAAACAAAAGCAATGTGCTTCTATGCATCTTACAAACGAACTCAAAATAGTATGTATATAATGCTCTAATACCTTTATAATGTCCAGTTTTGGACATTAGCATGCCAAGGTTTCAATTGCAGTTAATGTACATAATATATATTTTGGAAAAAAATGTTTCAAATAGACATTATCGAGTCTTTTATTCTTAACAAATTTTGCTCATTAGCTACTCAATATATAGTTACATTTTTCAAAAACCTAAAAGAAAAGGTGGATTTTTTTGTATGCAAAATAACAGTTGCCATAAAAATGTGAGAACATCAAATGTCAAACAAAAACGAATTTTTGTTAATGTAGATATCTTCACAATTGCATGTCTCTTCAATAAATATGTCTGCATTTTTCAAACACTATATTCACTACTTCAAAAATTTGCTAAAGTTTTTAAATACAACTACTATTTATGTATTAAAGAAGTATCTAAATGACAATTTACAGGTATCGGCTATATTTAACCAGAAATTTATTTCTGTTGAAAATAGGTATCAAATTCATAAATTATACTTTTTAATAATGTCCAAGGTAGTACAGAGTGGTATATAATTATATTTCACAGACTCGCCCCCTTTATTAGCCATGCTCACTACCTTATCCAGTCATAAACTGCAGCTTGTCCAATACTCTTGATGGTACATTCTTACTTTCTCCTCATTTATTTATTTGGTTAATTAAATAATTAAGGTAATCCCCGGGTTCTTTAATATTGTCTGATGAAACCAGTGAACTTTAAGGAAGGATTTCCTTAAAATGATGGAACGCAACTATCTTCTGACTATGCTAGGGGTCTATTCCTCGGGTAGAGCTTATGGGGATTAGTCGTGGTCCTTTATACAAAACATTATTTACTTACTGACTCAATTTATACCAAAATAGGGGTTTGGGGAGGGCGCCACCAAGTCATTAAGTTTTAAACAGAGTTTCCCTAAGGGGGACTTGGGAGTTCTTAGAGAGGAATATTGTATTGACTGCTTAAGCAGGATCTGTAAAGAAAATCGGATTAAATTAACAAGGGAGGACACAAGAGGTGTACTCTTGCTACCTCATAAAAAGAAAAGCTATGAATATCAATTATGCACACACTTTTAAAGACACAAATATTAGGCATCACATGCTGAAAGTGCTATCAGTACTCCTTCGTCAAATGGAAGCTACAAATATCATTATATTGAAGGTATTTATGCCTTTTATTCCTTGATCCAATTACCCTATTTTGAACTCACTTGTTCAAAATAAAACAATTAATTAAATGAATTAAATGATGATTCTTTAATTAAATGTTGCTTCATGATAAAAGGTTATATGTACAAAATATATACATTAAAATTGTACTTCAATTTCTTCTACGCAGATGTAGAATAATAAAATCAAATAAAATATCAAATATGTTAAGAATTTCCTTTTGTTACAAAGCTATCTCAAATCAATACCCAAACTGTTATTAGGTTTACAGGTGTATATGGAAATATCAAAAATCTAATAATTTAACTTTCATATTTGCTTTAAGTATAATTACACATAAATGGAAACTTTAATCAGAAATCAATTAAAGTGTTTAAGTTCGTTTGTAATAATAACAGGTACAACCCTGGATTTAAATATTAATAATTACAAAACATCAAAAGTCCATTATAGTTTGTTAAGCAAAGTAATAATCGTAGGTCATTACAATGTTATTTTTCATATGTTGCCTTGTATCAATGTTGGCCAAATGCGGACGTCATGCGAAAATAATAAAGAAGGCTTACCTTGTATAGCCAGGTTCTTGTTTATGTGACAGTGTTACATTGTATAAACGAGATGTGCTTATATACTGTCTCGACAAACAAATGACGTCGCTGTCCACATGTTGTGACGCAACCAACCAACTGTACGCCTCTTGGACCCAATTATACAAACTTGAAGTGTATTTCTTCCTTGCAAAAATGAAACAAACCAAAATCCAATCCAACAGCTATCAAAAAATGCTATGCTTCCTTCTTTTACGGCATTTCGTTCGTTACAAAACAATTATGTTGATCGTAATTATCCACATTATTACTTGTAAATACCGGACATTTGTCAAGCATTTTCCTTCGAATCAAACATCATGGCAATTAAAGGATTATTGTAAATGCTAATTGTAGGACGTTTAGATTAAATCAAAAGAATTGCGATTAAATCGAAGAACATTCATATTAAATAAAAAGTATTACAATTAAATTAAAGGATGTTCATATTAAATCAAAAAATATTACGGTCAAATTAAAAACACTTATTCAAGTGCATCTCGCACTTGAATTAAACATCTAGGCGTAAGGACACATGCAAATTGTTGGCTAGAACACTCATCTTCTGCATGATGTGTTCTTATCAAGTGTCCAAGCCAGAGTGATGGGTTGGCACGCTGCGCATAGTATTTCAAAGTCGCTTGAGATTGAGGTATTTATTCAAACAGACAACGCCTGTTGTTAGCAACCAAACTAGCACTAGAGGATAATCTCTGCATTATGATTGGGCTACATGATCCCAATACGAATATTTATTTGAATGACGATATTTACTTGTTTAATCGAATAGACAAAAAGACGTATTTAACAAATAACTTTTAAGTGATTTGCAGTCATAAAAAAAAAGTTACAACATTAATGGCATAATATACACAAAATACGATATGGTGATAACTAACTTTAGATCACGAAATTGAATGTTTGATTCATAGTAGCAAACATGTGTATGTAAGAAACTTTTGATATAATTCTGGGAACAAAAATTTGATAATAAAAGTAGGCTAGCAAAATCACTAAAAATATTTAAAAATCTCTGTTTACCATTGCATGTACATAAATGCCTTTTAATATTAATAAATTGCTTAATCAAGTCTATCCTACTACTTACTATAACACACCGGCAAGAAATGTAATCAAAAATTGTAAACTTTTATCTAGATTACAATGCCTATATTTTTGATCTAACTCGATTCAAAACATTAGAAAAAAGAATTTTGTCCTTTGATGGACTAACCTAGACATTTGAAAATAATTTCCAGCATTCCTCTTTTTTCCCCTTAAAACGGTATGGTGAATGGTTTGTCAGATGTAATCAAATAGTGTCATTAATCACATGCATATGACATGCAGATAGCAAAATCTTAAATTACAGCTCTAATCTTATTAATTGTCTTAACTAAAAAATAAAATGAATATATACCTTCTTCTAAACTTCTGGGATGCGATACAGAATGCTGAGATTTTTCCTTTTCTAGTGTAGTATACACTCTCTTTGTTTCATCTTGTACATCTTCTTTGTCGCTTTTGATTAAGCCATCTGTTGCATCCTTCCCTTTCTTAAAAACCTTATTATACATGAAGACGTAAAGGTTGTCACGAACTCTACTGACGAAAGTTGTCTCTAAAATTAAAATAATAGCAAAATATATAATTGTCGAAGCTGCCATTATAACAAGATTATCCGTTATGTTATATTCCCCATTATAATACGACTGATACTGCATACATTCAGATGTTGTTTCGCCATCTGAAGTGTCACTAATAATAAAAATTGTACAACTAACAAAAGTATATTACCGCAACAAGGATTGTGTTCATATCTGCACTTAGCAGCTTTTTCCTCAGGTGGTTTTATATTCCAGTTATGGTTCCAAACAGTTTTGCGAGAAAATTGGACAACTGTGTAAGCGAGACCGAATTGGGGAAAGCACAAAAAGATATACTTGAGAGTTTTGCCAATGCTGGTATAATAATCATCGCCCGAAGATTCCAAGAGAAGAATTGCAAGAGTCATAACATCACTTACAAACATACTACTAATTAAAAATGAAGAAAATCCACCGGCTGCTGTTTGTTTATAACTGAATAAATAGGAATATGGAATTATACAGATTCCATATATGATGAGTATTGCCAATAATCCTCCTAAAATTAAAATTTAAAGTTCATAATTCTTGCTTCAATGAATTGTTTCTTACTAATTTCTCTTGATCCACTGAACACTTCTGTTGTAATACTTCCATATATCACAATTGACAGTATGAGAATAGCTATAGCAACTAAATATAACGCAAAATCAAATGCATAGCACATAAACCAATACCATATAGATCTAACACCACACATAAGTTGAAGTTGTTTTATTTTTGAAACACGCTCCATAAGAGGAAATAATAAAAATGTTCCAGCAAGAAATAGCATGCCTGTAAATAAAACACAATTAGTATTTATTGGATTGCCTGTACATATAGCAAATAAAGAACACTTGGCTGTCATACCGAAAGAAAGTGATTCAGCAATATATGCGTTTATTCTAAATTATATTGTAAAGCTTCAGAAAATATGCTTGTTCATTTTTACATTCATTTTCAAAAGAAAATTCAACATTTACAATGCAAAAGTGTTACTTATGATAAGAGAATCTTACTTTAAGGAACTTTCACCTTGCTTACAACAATGAACTAAATACTGATAATGCAAATCATTATTCATGTTGATCGACATGGGTACATAATACCTGAAGGAAGTTATGTTTAGTCATGAATTAAGATGAACTCTAAATATGCAGTAACATATAGGTCTTTTAAAATCTCAACAACCAAACTCCAAATATTACTGACAAAACTAAAAAACATAAGTGAAAATATGGTAGTGGAATGATAGTAATGTTTTCAACAGTGTTGACGTAATTGCAGTATTATTTTACGATTGTTTACCATATAAATATTTTCTATACATAAACATACTGAAAAAGACTTGTAGGCATCTTATACTTTTAGAAATTTTTCTGTTTTGTATCTGCTGCTAAGTATAAAGTACACACATTACGAAATCATTAATTTAAATAATCACTATAGCAGCAGTTTCTTTACGAATTCTTAACTTACTGTCGAGCCAATACTGCATCTTTCTTAGAACTTTAATTTTGACATTTACAAATCCTGCCTTTTCTTTCTGTTTTGTGTACTTTTAATTTCACTTAGTTAAAAGTTATTATAGTCGAAACCATGAAAGAAGTCATCTGCGTCATCACTTGTATTTGTACAAATTAAGTTGGAAATTATAAGTCAATGTAGCATCTAGTTCATAAATACCCAGTAAATATTCCGATTCGGAAGTTTCCGTCAAGCTTTTAAAACTTTAAAAAGTATATTCCATTTACAAAAAACTAAGAAAGATATCCTATTTTAAAGAAAAGGAATAATTTTACCAAAGGTTAGTCTGTTAAGTATATAATTCAAAATACGGCACATACTCTTCTCTGTCGTTTTCCCAGATGAACGTGTTCACGTATATCTTTATTTAAAACACGTACAAATCGTACTACTATCTTTATCATATACATTAGTTAAGCTATTAAATAATCTTAAACGTATGTTATGAATTGAGTTATACACCTATAACATAGAGGACTTCTTTTGTGGTTTCTACTATATAAAACATTCTTTCGAGACTAAGCTTCGAATAGGTTAGGTATTTATTTACAAATTTATTACTTGACATTACATTAATAGTCATATTAGCGAATCGTCAAATTTTTAGGTCGAACTGAAAACTATTACATCCTTTTCTAAAGGTTTCTCACTTCCTCCATTGCGCATCCCAAGATCGTTGAGATTTTAAAACTTTACTATACGTATCACAAAAGAATGAGTATTAAATTTGTTAAGACTTTTGCAGTTGCGCCCATTACATAATCGTGAGCATGCTTAACCTTCCCATATATTTCAGTTATTCAATGTTCCACCGGAGGCACCACATTGGCAAGGAAACAAGTCTTATTTACCTGGAAATTTAGAATATAGCTAAATCCGTCATTCTTAAACATGTGTGACAACACTCTGAACCTACATTTATCTTTCACCCAAACGGCGACTTATTCTGCAAAAGAATGTTCACCTCAAACTTGTCTCAGTGTCGAATTTTCCAACTAGCTAATAGTTATTCGATCTGCAGCATGATAGTAAATTTTTTGAATTACATTGGAGCGATATCGTGTTTATTTTAAGGCATTAACATAAACAAAGGACCATCATTTACATTGCTGTCGTATCTTGGCGATTTTAAACTATAATTAGTATGGCAAGTAAATGCTCATGTACTTGGCAATCACAATCAAACATATGTACATGGCACGACAGAAAATAAGTAAATAGTGAAATTTTCTGCTACGTACGTGAGTGGCATATATGATATGTGCAGAATAAGTGCTTAACGCATATTGTACAATTTTGAAACAGGTTAAGGTGTTGCATATATGCATACTACCAAATCTTTCATAACCTCATAAATGAAGTCAGTGTTAAATAGGACTTTTTACATGCTTCTATTTGATAATTGTTATAAACTTATAAAAATGTATTCATAGCTGGGGTGTATAAATCTCAAAGATGAATATTTTGAAAATAATAAAAGTTTCTTCAAAAAGAATGTTTTTCTTTCATAGTTTTTGTAGACTTAAAAGGCAACCCTCATACATATATGCAGGATGGCCCATCAGTTTCTTTGTATAATTTTAATAATTTCATAAGCATTTTAAATATTGATCTCAGGTTTATCAACATAGTAATATCTTCATATTAGAAATATATATGCATGACAGACAAGTATCCTTATTTGACACTAGAAATATCACACCTAATGGAAACAACATGAACCATAAAATCGCAACCTCTATTTCAGATGTTTGTTCAAGAGCATTCTCTGCCACAACTGGTAGAGGTAAATTTCCAGCTGATATAGAATATTGGTCTCCTGCTATACTCTTAAGTATACTATTTGTTATCAGATTTAGAGAAATTGGTGCCCCATGGCGAGCTCTATTAGAATACATGGCATTTATTGTTTTTTCGCCTTTTGTAGCATTAAACTCAGCTGCAACAATAATGTGTTGCTTATAATATGCAATATTCTCTTTACCCATTTTTATAATCACTAAAAAAATTATTTAGTACACATTATAAATCAATGTAACAAATACCATCAGAAACGCTTTCATCAACTGCTTTTCGTGGACGACCGTTTTGTGCAGCTGCAAGTTTTTTATAATAGCCTTGCATAGTTGCTAAATCTGAATCATTTCCTCCAGTACCACCATAAACAACACTTGTTTCACCATATTTATTTAAATTAAAATCGAACTTGTTGAATTTTTCAGATGGATCCCCCGCTGATTGGCCTAGGTACAATGTTAAAATCGTTATGGAAACTGCAATTATCACCTATAACAAAAATATAACTGTAGTAAAGCTGCTTTACAATTACCAGAATTTAAAATTTGATATTTACAATGATCCTTTACGTAAAGACATAAAATAAGTTACAGTTTTGTGTTCGCATGCAAATGGATACCAAAGATTTTTAACTTTTGGTTCTTTCTTAACACCAGATATGCTAAACTTTTGTTTTTCAAAAAAAGTCCACATCCATCTTATATTTAAAAAAATCAAAAATTGACTATTTTCTCACACCACCTGTGATCCTTTACTATTGTCATTCATAAAATTTATTTTAAAAAAATTCTAAATATTCTTATACTGAAATGAAAACAATCTAAATTTTGTTTGATTGGTATGAACCCAACTTCAAATTGGTATTTTTGTCAATAATATCCGACAATCAAGTTTTGCAATACATCTTCTGAAGAACAAATTGTAAAGTAAAAATGTTGCCATAAATTATCATCATCAGAGTCGTAAAATTCTTTCATTTTCTATATAATTTATTTTGCTTGTTACGTTCTTTTTTGGAAATAATTGGTTAGTCCAGGTACAATAATTTTTAGCTCTGATCCCTTTGGCGTGTTGAAAATTGTATTGCAATTAATGATAAATATCCTTTCTAAGAATTCATTAACGTGGAATTTATGCCATAATTAAATAGGCAAACATGTCTTTGCAAGTATCCAATAATTAATGCAGGCGTGTTTTCCCTTCGAAAGAATTCGTCGAAATTATTTAAATAAACTCTGGTTTTCCTGTTTTATTTCCTTAACAACAAGATTACTTTGACCTCTGTTCTTAGCTAAATAAATTTAATATTCACTTTCTGTTCGAATAGCAACACGAAAACATCCGTCCTCTTTTGCTTTGTCCTGTTTTTCGTTATGCGAATTTTGTGCAAGCAATGCGGAGTGGTAAGTATTTAGGGTTTTTATAAAACTGTACTTTTCGGTTTCAATAAATTAATTTATTGTTCGTAATTATTCTAACTTCCTGTGGGGGACACACTTTTTGTTGGATTTGGGAAAACTGTATTCGGTAAATATTTTGTTTAATTATAAGTTCTCTTTTTTCCTTTGTGTGTTTTGTTCTGAGTGTGAATGAGTGAGTTAATATTCACTTTCTGTCCGAATAGCAACACGAAAACATCCGTCCTCTTTTGCTTTGTCCCGATTTTCGTTATGCGAATTTTGTGCAAGCAATGCGGAGTGGTAAGTATTTAGGGTTTTTATAAAACTGTACTTTTCGGTTTCAATAAATTAATTTATTGTTCGTAATTATTCTAACTTCCTATGGGGGACACACTTTTTGTTGGATTTGGGAAAACTGTATTCGGTAAATATTTTGTTTAATTATAAGTTCTCTTTTTCCTTTGTATGTTTTGTTCTGAGTGTGAATGAGTGAGTGTATATAAATTTCTCTGTATTTATTTCAGGTTTCTCTTTCATTTGTCTATAGGTATAAAACCTTGCCCACTCACCGATTGAGCCCGGTCATAATTTTTCTTTTGCTTTGGTTTTTTTGTAGGCTACGTCAATGTATGTAACATGTTCTTTGTTCCGTTTATATCTAATCTGTTTAGAGGTAAGTGAAATTATTCAACCACATAAATTTCCCCTAATCCCCACGCAGCTGGAATAACTTTGATTGTTACTGCTTAACACTTTTTCATTGTAATCAAGATTGCTCGCCGTAATACTAAAGAATGAATGTAACATGCAATATCATGCTTCATTTCCTTTAAACAAGAGATGAAATGATAAATAATTTTTCTAGGGTAATTGAAAAATTGTTACAACTTCATGACCATACTTAAATGTCGATACTTGCTAGATAAGTTTTCTTTTCTACTCTGTGCCATTTTTATTTATCATCATCATCATCATTAGGTCTTCAGTCCTGGAAATATTTACGCATACCATCCTTGTTTCCTATTCTGAACTAACCTACATATTTCCCTGAAATTTGCACAGTCTGCATCTATCATTGTCTGATCTAGGTCTACATCCACATCCCTTTCCTATCTCTGCTTGTAATATATCCCATACTATTCCCCAAAAATGCCTTAGAACGTATTTTGCCCTTCTATTTCTCCTGGCCGATTAAACATACCACTTGATAATACTGAAAAATTTAAATGTTCCTTCGAATATCTTGCCAGCAAAACCTTCAATACTTATATTGAACTATACATATCTTGTGATAGATACTGCAGCAGCATTTTGTAAGACTTAAAAACATTCTGCTGTGTCAACAAATCCTGTGAATTATTATATCTTATGCTTAATAGGGTGTTGTTGAAAATCAGTTTACTGAACTACATCCTTTTAGTTAGGGCTTGTACATCTTGTATGGCTTTACCTAATAAAGATTAAATAAATAAAAAATATATATTTTTTTCCCACAGATATCCTTATTCCCCTACTATTTCTATAACCTATTTGTTATTATCTTTGTCTGTCCATGCTTTTGTCCGCATACATCTAAAGCACAACATTCCAAAAAGCTACTACCGTTTTCTGTTTGTTTTTCCTAGTGCGCATACTTCATAGACATACTGTGCTGTGCTCCACACATATGCTCTCAACAATTTTCTTCTTATTTCTATGTTTGTTGTATTTCACCATAGGCGCTGTTCTTTCTTGTTAGATGCAGTTCGGTCCCCTTCTATTATTTTACAATTATATACCCAATTTCTCCGACATTCAATGGTTGTGAGGGGGTACAGGTTCGTATTCTGACACGTCTGCTTGAAAAATGTTAGGCAAGCATTTTTCACAAAAATACACCCTCGTTCGGATGAGAGATAAAATGGAGGTCCCGTGTGTAAGTGTTGTCGTGCACGTTAAAGATCCCTACCTTGCTTGGAACAGCAAGGGTTCGGCAAAATTCCAAATTTTCCAGGTAAAAAAAACTCGCTTCATGGCCAATGTAGTACCTTCGAGTGGAGCATTGGAAAATCACATGTAAGGTTGTGAGGGGGGTAAGCAGCCTGTGGCTGCCAAGTTCCCCCAGCACTTGAACATTTCTTGCTTTAATATTTTTTCCAATATATCTTTTCGCACAGTCAACATTAGTTGCAGATATTGCACAACCAACAACTAGTTGTTTATAATAATCATTAGATTTATCTGTGCTTATTTTTTCGTCATTAGGTTTTCCATCTCAAAACTGGTTGGACACGTACCTACACTTATTTATATTCTGAGGTAGCCTTACACAGTTCCCTGAAATTCCCAAACAGCCTGTATACAGTTCGGTTCCCCTTCTATTGTTTTCTAATTGTATGCCCTATTTCACTCAGATGGGAGTTAAGCAGCCTGTGGCTGCCAAGATCCCCCCACACTTAGACATTTGCCGAATTAATAGTTTTCCAATAAATCCTTTCACACAATTAACATTAATCGAGAATATTGCTCAACCAATACTTGTAGTTGCTTATAATAATCATCATGTTTAAGTACAGTTACTTTTTTCGTCATTAGTTTATCCATTTTGGGAGTGGTTGGATGCGTACCTCCATTGATTTCTATCCTGAGCTAGCCTACACATTTCCCTGAAATTCCTGCAGCCTACATCTTTCACTATCTGTGTGCAGTACTCTAACCTAGGTCTACCTCTACTTCTAATACATTCCGCACTATTCCCTCATGCCGTAGTATGTGGCGTATCATCCTATCTCTCCAATTTTGTACCGTTTTCCACATATTTCTTTCTTTCCCTACCATTTTTAGTACCTCTTCGTTCTTAACTTTGTCTGTCCAGGATATCTTCATCATACGTCTGTAGCACCACATTTCAAAGACTTCTACCTTTTTCTTGTCCACTTCTCTGTCCAGGCTTCACAGCCGTACAGTGCTGTGCTCCACACATGTTTTAAGCAATCTTTTCCTTGCTTCTATGTTTGTTGTCTTTGAACACAGTAGTTGCTTTTTCTTGGTAAATGTAGCACGACCTTGTGCTAATCTTTGTTTTATATCTTTTGCACTTTTCCCATCTTGCGTTATTTGGCTTACTAGTGTAGCTTAGCCTATAGGACAAAAAAAAAGAAGAAGGGACTGAGTACGTTACTTATGACTTTGTCCCCGTAACACTATACGATGCAAGCCTACTGAATCTGGCTTCAGCTAGATCACTCACACTAGTATTAAAAACTTCAGAGAACATGAGATACTTACAACAATATCTTCAGGGTTGGTTCGACCTGTTTTGCTTAGCAATAATGAATAATTGGTTATAATTTTGTTTATTGAAGTGTCAATCGGTGCACCAAATAAAACGATTGCTGTCGGTTAACCAAGCTATATTAAATCACCATCAAATTTTTATATATGTACAAAAATTTAAGATTCCCTAAAGGGAAAATATTTACAATTGCTATACACAAAATATTTACATAAAAGGATTGATTGAACACACAGTAGCAGTTAAATGTTACAAAATAATAACCAGTGATAGTAAAGAGCTCTGTACCAAACACAGTTTACTTATGCACTAATAAATTTAAATTCCAGCAGTGCATGGGTTTGACTTTAAATAGTACTACTGCAATCATGCAAGAATTATTAACAAATGTAAGATCTAAACAGAATCTACTTATTAAAAAAACTTTAATTGTTTTAATTTAGGGTTAGAATATGTGATGATGTTTACTAATGAAGAAACTAAAGCATGAGCATTAAATGTTGTTTATTTAAAATGACTACTAAAAGATTAGTTTACTAAAAATTTTAGGTTAAACTACAATTATGAATAACCTTGAAGACTAAAAAAATGAACTTGACACTATCGTAACGTCATTGAACTAGATTAACGTTATCAATAAATACCTGCAGTTTACGTCTAAACGAAAACAAACATCTGGCGGACACACACACGTCACTTGACTGGATCCTTGGAGGCCCCGCTGTGGGAGTTCATAAACCTGACTGTTTATGAAATTCAGCCAAAATTGCAGACGTCCTGAAATGTGGTAGATCCGCTGCAGCTAATACTGTCTTTTTAGATACATGGAGATGCGCCGGACTCCAGGGTTTAACCATAGGTATGTCAGAACATCAGCTTCTTCAAGCCATTTACAATGTTAAATCTTCAGTAAAATATTTATTCTTGCTATTAGCAGAGATCGTCTTCTTGCTAGAGATCCTGTGTGTAATTTTACATGTGGTTCGTTCAATCCTTTTCTTATAATTCCGCGATCAATTAATCAAGTAATAATCGGAGCCCTAGCCTGCATCAAAAATCAATCTGATTTCCGATTATAATTTGAGACGCACACTTTTCCACCCAAAGGTAACTTCGCAATGAGATACTTGCAGTCAACCATTTAATTCAAAAAGAAAGGTTCGGGATCCGATCGGATCGTGGAGCATTCAATTTTATTTATTTATTTATTTCAAAAATTCATTTCCATAGGAATGTACAAAAAAACATTATGGAACAAGTCAACATTCACTATTATCTATAGAAACATTAAATATAACATTAAAATTTTAAATATACCTCTGTATTTCAGCGTTTCATAATTTTTTATTGAGGCATTGAACTCTGGAAGTGTTTTATTTTAATTAATACAATAAGTAACTCTATAAATATTTACATATCCAAATTACTATTAAAGAATTACAGTTTCAAATTCGTTCATAAAATAGCAAATATGCTTGTGCTTTAAGTACCCTTTTTTCGGGTACTTCTAAAACATAAGAGTCGTTAACATAATACCACTTTCCTGGCAGAATTTCAGCATTGGCTGAAAAATGGAGGTTTAGTTGTAAAATAGTTCCATCATCTTGTGAAAGTGATAAAGAAAGAATTATAAAATTTTATGAAAAGCAGGCTTCTGAGTTACAACTACCAACTGAACAAATATTTAGAGGAGTCTTAGTCAGTACATTACAGTGCCAAGACTGTAAACATATTTCACGTCAAGAAGAATTCTTTTTTGATCTAAGTTTGCCAATATCGAAAGAGAAATTTTACAGCCTTTTAATAACGATAAGGAAACCGATGATACATATGCAGATGAATATTCCATACAATCCTGCTTAAGCCAATTCACAGACTCTGATCTGCTTTTGGAAATAATAAAGTAAGTTGCAATTTTGCACAAAAAACATGGCGAAACTAAAAAAGGATTTATTTATACAAACGCAACTAAACAACTTCTAATATGTAGTCCTCCTGCTATATTGATTTTACATTTAAAACGATTTCGGGTTTTAAGACTCCGATCTGCAAAGGTGAATAAATATGTTTCGTTTCCCTGTTACTGGATTTAACGCCATTTTGTTCAATTGATAATCAAACTAAAGTGTTATATGCATTATATGGTGTTGTGCAACATAGCGGTTCAATTCACAAAGGACATTATGACGCATATATAAAAATAAGAACTGCTTTAGACAACAACAGTTACCGTTGGCAATTTCTATTTCAATATCAAAATGGCGTATTGCCTTTATCTTGCGAAAATAGCAAAGCCAATGCCTCTGTATTTCATATACCACACTATAACTTATGCATACTTGGCAAGTTTCAAACTATAGAAGAAAAACTCTTCAATGTTGTAAAAGCTCAGAGCTACCAAGAAACTTTTTAGTGTAACTCTAAAAGTTTTTACATTGTGTGAGGACTTTATTTCTTGAGAGAAACTGTTAAAATTTTTTGACCTAGATAAGTGGGAGATGTCCTTCCAATTCTATACTTAAAGCTGGGAATCCTGAGATCACTTTTATTGCGAGTGTCATGGTTATGACAAATAAAAACATCACGTGCATCGGAACAATGAGAATTGTATACCAACAACAGTTGGTTTGTATTCAAAAATGATTTAAGGTTTCTGATCAAATAGCATAGTGAATTTAATTTTGCGCACACTTTCTCACAATGAGGTTTCCAATTTAGATTTTGATCTACATTCACACCCAAAAAATTGATACTACCTGTTTGAGGTATTGGGGTGACATTGAGTGTAACGTCAATGTTCACATTTTTGCTATTGTAATCGTGAAAAATAATAGTCAACGTTTTGCTTGGATTGATGTATGGAAAGTTCATAGAGAACCAATTGAACAAATGATCAAGATTTTATTGCAGGATTGATTGGAGAGTAGGAGGATCCTGATTAGAGGTTACAATTGTAGCATCCATCAGCATATAAAAACTCCCAACTCCCTTCTACTATTGATTCGTTCCATAACGAATACCTTTAGATTATAACCACAATAGATTCACCAAAAGAGTGAACTAGGTTTAATTGTAATATATAAAAATATCTAGTGTTTTACTACAAAAGTGTAACTTAAGCATCTAACTTAACTGATAAATTATTTACATGCTATTGTCCAACCATTCAAATATAATTTAAAATAGATTCAAACCTAAATGATATACAATTTAACAAATAAAACTACTGCTGTTAAAGTTATCGATACCTAACCTCCCACTACACCCGGGAGGAGGTGGCTCATCATTTCTTTTATTGCGGATATCATATACTTTAATGGATCGGCGTCTTTTTATTTTATCTAATTGTGAATGGTCTTTTATTAAAACTTCTTTTAAATAAATAGGTAGAGCAGACTGTGGTAAACTATCTGGATCTGGACAATCTTGTTTGCGATAAAATAATATATAAGGGGTTGCAGGTGGTCTTACTCACATAGGTCTTCAAAAGTAGCTTGAGTGACAATAATGTCATTGAATCTAAACCAGTTATCACCATCGCGCGCATATGTGTAGTAATGACCAGAATCTAAACTTGATCCAGCATGAACCACTGCGCATACAATTCATAATGAATCTCATTTAAATCCACAAATAAATCTAATTTTACATGTTGCAGTAATTTAGTTCTCTGTTGTGAAGTTGTATCATATCGAAAATGTTTTAAGGTTAATATTAATCTGGCAGGAGGTTCTACAACTCTTGTAACTCTTTCCCCATCCGTTAAACTACGACACGTGTCACAATGATATTGATTATCCCCACTTAGTTTTCTGATTGAAGATAATAGTCTAACAATTTTTGTACTGACTGATCGCTAGAGTTATTTGGAAAAGATAGCTGCAGTTCACGGAAATGATCTGTATGTTCACTCTGAGTGTTACAATCATCACATCTAGATATGGTCACAGACTTGCCACTAAATGACTTTTGAGCGACAGTCAGTCCTACCAGTGATGATCCTATTGGAGCACCATCTCCAGCTAGAGGTTGACGGCACTCATTCGCTCTTGCTCATGTAGAAAGTCTAATAAAATCCTAGAAATTCTGAACTATCATGTTGTTGCCCTTGTTGAAATCCAGGTGGTATTGCAAGATTTAATATTTCATGTGGCGGAAGGAAGTTCTTGGAGAATGTTGCAAAAGCACAAACAAAACTTTTAATTTTGAAAATAACGGTATTGCATTTCTTGTACTTAATAAAATATCGTTACAAAAAGCTTTGTCATAAATAGTGCTTGTAAAAATTTAAATCATATATAATATAGATACGGAGCAGAGTACACTGGGTGCCTAGCGTTATGATTTGTATCAGGAATTTATCCTGTTACACTAGGTAGCAGATATCCTTAACCTCTTGGTAAGTTCTAGTTACATATTTGTATTCTAGTTTTTGATTTATTTTCCCCTTCTTAGCATACTAGTACTTTAGTTTTAGTTTTGTTAATTTGCATACCGTATATCTCTCTGTTAAAACCGTTTCCATTTCATTAAGAGCAGCTTCCAACTCTTTTTGTCCCTGTATAGTAATTCCAAATGTCTTCCTGCAATTGACAGTATTCATTGCCTCTTCAATGTACAAGTTAAAAATTAATGAGGATAGGGCATCCGTGTCTCACCCCTTTGCTAATGTTTACTTCTCTTAGGTTCCTGCTCTAATTCTATTACTATTTGCTCTTTGTATAAGCTATGTACTATTCAGTATATCTCTTTAACTCATTCCAATCTTTTCAGTATTTTGAAAATTTTTCCATTTTAAGTTGTCAAATGCTTTTTCTAGATCTACAAATGCTATATACACGCTTTCCCCTTTTCAACCAAACTTAGTTTGGTTAATGTCTGTCTGCCGTTGCCACCATAGTCCATAGCAGGGTTCCCGTGATTTTATAAATATATATATATATATATATATATATATATATATATATATATATATATATATGAATCTTATTAAGATTTATGCTGATTACCAATATGCTATACACTATTCGATATCTCATTTACTTTTCAAGTTATTCGACTTTAAAATCGATATTATACAACCAACGAAAGTTTCTGTTAATAAAAATAATTATAACTTAAATTCAATTTTTATTGTAAATGTGAACTATACGTAATAATAGAATATTCGTAAGTTTGGTTGTGAGCCGTACATGTGGCGCAAATTGATTTTCTCTATTGTTTTCTACATTATCACTCAGAGCTAAAATAGCCTCCCGCGTTTCCCTGTTTTGCCTAAACCCAAATTGGTCTTCTCTTAATATTTCTTCAGCTTTTTTTCCATTCGTCTTTGTACAATTCTAGTTAATATTTTTGACACGTATGCATGCTGTCAAACTTATTGTTCGAAAATTTTCACATCTATCCCCGCCTTTCTTTCTTGGTATAGTTACGATGATGTTACGTTAGAAATCTTTGGGTATCTCACCTGTCTCGTACATATAGCTTATAAGTTGGAAGAGACGTTTTGTTTCTGCTTGTCCAGCAGATTTTAGAGTTTCTGCTTGCACCTAATCTGTACCCGGTGCCTTACCATTTTTCAGACCCTTTAATGCTAATTTACTACGGTTTCCCACGTTTCATAAATATGTATCCCTTCCTATTGGATGTATTTTTAATTTTTGGGTTTTACCGGTTTAAAGTTTAGTTCTAAGTTTAGTCGTCGTGAATGTACCGCCATGATTAATTTCTTTCGTTCGTTACTAGTTATATATAAAATAGTTTATAGTGGAATGTAAATTGAGAAATAACTATATATTGTATTAAAGAAATTAAACTAAAGACGACAGCTTTCTTATTATTTTGCTCACAAGGTTATGGGCCCAGCAACGTAAAAATTGCAAGTTTTATAAAAGGAGGTCAGCATCTGTTAATATAAAGATGGCGAACAACAGCTGATGGCTGTTACATATTCTTAATAATTAATTTACGTAAGTTGTAATACAGTCATAAACAAGGTTTTATTGCTTTAATTGATGCTAAAAGAAAAGGGGACTATTGAATTTTATAATTGTTTATTGAAAATTGCATCATAAAAGAGGTTCAACGATAAAATATATTATTGGCGCCAACTGTAGTATATTTACTTTTATAAAGTTAAAATGGCACTTGATAATTATGATACAAAATGTGCTTTGGAGTTTGCAAAATTGCAAGGAGCCGCTAATGATAGAGAATGGCGGATTGATATAGAGATGCTCTTGCATGCTCATGGATTGCACAGCTTTATTACGAATGTCGATAAAGAAAAGGAAAATGCTCCATCTGAAGGTGCACCAGATAAAGAACGAATTGAATATACACGTCGGCGAAATAAGGCGTTATCGACTATTTATTTGTCATTAAGCACATTAGTTAAGCCAAGTGTTAATGGTTTAACAGAACAAAGAAGTGTATGGACAACTTTAACTTTGAGCCATCATCAAAGGCACTAATCGGAAGATTAATACGATTTTTTTCTTACCATTATGCAAGAAGACGAATCAATTTCTTTATATATAGCAAGGCTACGTGATTTGCAACAACGAAGATAAGGTAGAAGGGAACCTACATCCTAAAAGAAAAGTCACCAACCCGCACAGATAGATGTTCTGGGCTTCAGATCTCGTAGATTAATGACATCGTATCATACCGTGCGACTTGCGCCATTCACTACACGCAGGCGCGACTGGGACGACGGAAATTTACCAGTTTATTTAAAAATATTCACGAGAATTTATTTACATATTTATCAATGTACATTGCCAAATTTTGGCATGTAACAAATTCAAACTGGTCACTAAGTATAGGATATCCCAAGTCATCATTTTCGATGTCTGATTCCTGTTCTAATGCCGTTAGTTCGTCTCCTGCATATAAATTCCCTATATATTCTTGTCATCTGCCCACTTTCTCTACATTTTCTATAATCACGTTTCCTCCAGCATCCCTTATATTTTTGCTATACGGTTTTGTATCCCTAAAATTTATTCTAATTAGTTTGTATGCTTCATCTGTCTTTCCTACTTCCAACTTAGTTTATACCTTTCATCAATCTATTGTTCTTTAGCTTTCCTGCATTTGCAAATAATTTCCCATTTTATGGCTTTGTATCTCTGTTTTCCAGTTTCGTCTGATTTGTTTTTGTATTTTCGTATTCCGTCTATTAAATTCAAGATATCCTTTGTTATCCATGGTTTCTCATTTTCTTTTTGTGCATACCCCAGAATATATCTGGCCACCATGTCTAGGCTGGATTTAATGTTATTCCATTCTGTTTCTACTTCCTTAGTATAAAAAATTTTCCGATATCTTTCAACAATTCATTTGAATTTTTTCAAATCTTTCTTGAATATCTTTATCTTTTAGCTTCTCTAAGTCAAAGAGCCTTTTACCGTTTCTTTTTCAAATTTTTAAATTTCCGTGCAGTCTTCATAATTACGATGTTGTGGTCAGTGTCTATACCTGCTTTTGGGTAGCTTCTACAGTCTTTTACTTGATTCCTAAACCCTTGTCTAACAATAATGTAATCTATTGTAAGTGTAATAAAAAACGGGGGTAATTAAAACTTTTGTAAGTTTATTACCCTTTATCCTCGTGACTATCAGCTATATACTAAAACTCTCTATTTTTAATCTGATATCACTAGGTCGAGATTTTCTTCTTTATACTCCAAGCCCAGGGTAATGTCAGATGGAAAACGGCTTTAGACAAAGAAAACTCTTAGGGTTAAACGGCTAGTAGAGTGTTAGCTCTGGGTAGATCATGAGCATGGGTCATGGGTGGATAATCGACCAAAAATATTTTTAATAGGCGCCACCGTATTTTTAATACAAGTGCCAACAAAATTTAACTGTGTTTGTATAAGGGAATGCGGAAACCTTATCTTAACACCACTATCATAGCCATAAAATTTGAATTTCACTCTTTATCACACACTTACCAAAACCTCAACCACCAGATGTCAAACAGTTGTCTCAGCTTTACCTGTGAACAAACAAAACACCACATGGACACTATTTGTGTCTTCAAAAGCATATGCCAAAAATAGAATAAATGAATTTAAACATCTGTGAAATACTAAAGGGATTATTTTCATTATTCTGTCTTTTTACTTAATGAGGATTTGCTCTAGTTTTCTCTTTCCTAATTTAAATGTTGTATAATAAAACGTCTTTCAAAAGAAACAAAAGGAATTCTATTTATATATAGAAATCTGATTAAATACATGTGACTGCAATATATATATTACTATCTTGTCTTAAAATTTTTATAAAAAGAATTTTAGTGAAGTTTAACCTTCAAAATAAATATGTATTAATTGATCATTTCTATAAAATTTAGTTTAAGCAAACATGTAATAATTTATTAGATCATAACACATGAATTTATTTTTACTTATAATCATTGAAGCGCTTCCTTGACCATTTACAACAAAGATTGATCATCAGAAAAATAGCGATCATAAAATGCAACTACTCAAATTTAACTGTAGTCTACACAAAAAATATACACGAATTTCAGCACCAATAAAAAGCTTTTACATGACCTGACTGTTTTTAACCAAAATGTGAAAATTAAATCAAGACTGCATCTGGCGTCTAGATTAGGAAACAGAATCTATACTATCTTTTTTATCTGACATAAGTTGTCATTTTAAATATCTTAAAACACATTGAATGCGTGTACAAATAACTGACAAACTAGATATTTATTCGGTGTGTTATTAACTTTAAAAAACTACTTTATATTTTTGTTACTCTAATAATCAACGTAGGAAATCTCATAATAATTTACTATACTTTCAAAGTTACGGAAAGTTTCAAACACTCACGTGTATCCAAATAAATTGCAGGTGCAAAATCATGACGTCAGCTGTTGTATTTTTCCAGCGTATTAATCATCTGTAAGTTTGAAGTACCAAGATTCTTTGTATAATAAACCATTTCTCGGTCGTATTAAATAGATAGAACGAAACCATAACTGCCTGCTTTAAATTATTGCGACGAAAATTTATTATAATTTAACATTGAAAATTGTTGTTGTAGATATGTCCATAAGATATTGCACTAAAGTGAAAGTATTAGTTTAATTTATTGTATTAATCTATACCAACTGTCTTAAATTATGTATATTATCGTTCCATGTTCTCAACTCAAGCTCTTCTTCCTGACTCTATTAGACGCCTCGTGTTTTAGTCGGGACATCTTGACTTTTATCTCTAGTCTACAAAAGCGACTTCACTCTTGGACGTTGGAACAAAAGTGCTGATAATTAACTGGACAACGCTTGGTAACAAGCCTCAGAATATATCTTCTAGAATCTATGTGTTATTATGAACATTATACTTTAATTTTTATTGGCTGAATATTTACGAATTAAATGCTTTAAAATTTATCTGTTTTATTATTAATTTATTAGGCTTGGTGTAACAAGAAAAAATACGTTACACAGCCTCTTCCCAAGAGAAAAATTGAGGTATGGAAGAATTTTTCTAAAAAAATTTTCGACTGAAACTTCAAAATTACTCTTATTAACTGTATAAACCTCTTACAACTCACAACAAAACAGCACAAACTTTAACTATAACTAACGATGAGTTTAACAAAAAAAACAGAATCATTCACTAATTGATATGGGGGAATATTAATGCATGGGATTGAGTGATTAGTAACTGCGCGTACTACACGCCTATAAAGGGACAAATTCGGGAAGTCATAATCAGTATATACGTCAATCAGTTAAGAATATTTAGGGGAATCTAACACTCAGTGGATGCATTTCATCTATAGTTACAAACGCAACAACCATATCAAAGTAAAAAAAAATTTACCTGAAGCGAAAAATATTTTTCTATAAATTAGAACTGTAATAAACAAAATCGAATGTATAACAAAATTACTATTAAACAAAAATCTGTACAACGAATACTCTTCTCTAATTTACTATATCTGTCTTAAGGATTTATGTACATAACTTTCCAAGTGCTAATTACATTTAAACTAATCGATGAATTTAACAAGTACCAAAAGCTGTTATTTACGAAGTTCATTCACGAAACAAATCTCTAATACTCGAGAAACAGACAAAGTATTAACAATACTTATTCATCAACAAGATACCTTTGATCTTTGAGTGAGCACCTCACAACATTATCTGTACGACTACTATGCTACAGACTCAACTATATCTCTCAAAATTCTACAACATCAGTGATTCATCACCAAAGAACTCCAAAACCACTAATAAATCATACTTTGAGCCTACTGGGAGACATCCACCAGCAACTCACAAAAAACTCTTCATGAACTCTCTTAGCTCATGTACACTCTCAATAAAGAATAAGCACATCAGGCCTAGTCTCAAACTACTAAACCAAAACTCAAGCATTCCTTTAATGCTTAATACTCTATCACACTCTAACTATATAACTATACTCAATACTTTACTAAACACTCTCTATAATCTCCATCATGTACCTCATAACTGAATACGCACCTCTTCACCGAATACATATTCTTCTCTATATACCTGCAACATCTCTAAGCATATGCTGCACTCTCAAACACCTCAAAAAAACATATCATCATTCAAAATCCATAAACATATCCTTGTCGTCATCAAAATTATCATTTAACACATCCTTGTCGTCATCAAAATTATCATTTAACACATCCTTGTAGTCATTTAACACATCCTTGTCGTCATTTAACACATCCTTGTCGTCATCAAAATTATCATTTAACACATGCAACATCTAAATCAACAAACATATTAAGCTCTATTACTACTAAAACAAAAATTACTTTAAACAAACCAAAAAAATTTCACTAACTTTAATCTTGTCCTACTTAAGAGTTTAAAACATGGACCAAAAGGAATTACTACTGACATCAACTATAATTAGAAGTACTTAAGGATCAGAGACTTTTTTAACATCTTCATCGATACTAAACATTTTCTTAGACTTAAATTTGAAGATACGGATAAATGAAAAAGGGGGAATTTGAATACGAAATTATTTTCTACTTTACTTCATGATAACTATTAATAAATGTTCTGGTACACGCTTACTCTACCCATAATCAAACTGTCGATATAAACTAAAGTGCTTCACAACGCATAAATTTGCTAGTATGACAAGCTCCTACCAGTGATGATCCTATTGGAGCACCATCTCCAGCTAGAGGTTGTACGGCACTCATTCGCTCTTGCTCATGTAGAAAGTCTAATAAAAATCCTAGAAATTCTGAACTATCATGTTGTTGCCCTTGTTGAAATCCAGGTGGTATTGCAAGATTTAATATTTCATGTGGCGGAAGGGAAGTTCTTGGAGAATGTTGCAAAAGCACAAACAAAACTTTTAATTTTGAAAATAACGGTATTGCATTTCTTGTACTTAATAAAATATCGTTACAAAAAAGCTTTGTCATAAATAGTGCTTGTAAAAATTTAAATCATATATAATATAGATACGCGAGCAGAGTACACTGGGTGCCTAGCGTTATGATTTGTATCAGGAATTTATCCTGTTACACTAGGTAGCAGATATCCTTAACCTCTTGGTAAGTTCTAGTTACATATTTGTATTCTAGTTTTTGATTTATTTTCCCCTTCTTAGCATACTAGTACTTTAGTTTTAGTTTTGTTAATTTGCATACCGTATATCTCTCTGTTAAAACCGTTTCCATTTCATTAAGAGCAGCTTCCAACTCTTTTTGTCCCTGTATAGTAATTCCAAATGTCTTCCTGCAATTGACAGTATTCATTGCCTCTTCAATGTACAAGTTAAAAATTAATGAGGATAGGGCACATCCGTGTCTCACCCCTTTGCTAATGTTTACTTCTCTTAGGTTCCTGCTCTAATTCTATTACTATTTGCTCTTTGTATAAGCTATGTACTATTCGTATATCTCTTTAACTCATTCCAATCTTTTTCAGTATTTTGAAAATTTTTTCCATTTTAAGTTGTCAAATGCTTTTTCTAGATCTACAAATGCTATATACACGCTTTCCCCCTTTTCAACCAAACTTAGTTTGGTTAATGTCTGTCTGCCGCCGTTGCCATAGTCCATAGCAGGGTTCCCGTGATTTTATAATATATATATATATATATATATATATATATATATATATATATAATATATGAATCTTATTAAGATTTATGCTGATTACCAATATGCTATACACTATTCGATATCTCATTTACTTTTCAAGTTATTCGACTTTAAAATCGATATTATACAACCAACGAAAGTTTCTGTTAATAAAAATAATTATAACTTAAATTCAATTTTTATTGTAAATGTGAACTATACGTAATAATAGAATATTCGTAAGTTTGGTTGTGAGCCGTACATGTGGCGCAAATTGATTTTCTCTATTGTTTTCTACATTATCACTCAGAGCTAAAATAGCCTCCCGCGTTTCCCTGTTTTGCCTAAACCCAAATTGGTCTTCTCTTAATATTTCTTCAGCTTTTTCCATTCGTCTTTGTACAATTCTAGTTAATATTTTTGACACGTATGCATGCTGTCACACTTATTGTTCGAAAATTTTCACATCTATCCCGCCTTTCTTTCTTGGTATAGTTACGATGATGTTACGTTAGAAATCTTTGGGTATCTCACCTGTCTCGTACATATAGCTTATAAGTTGGAAGAGACGTTTTGTTTCTGCTTGTCCAGCAGATTTTAGAGTTTCTGCTTGCACCTAATCTGTACCGGTGCCTTACCATTTTCAGACCCTTTAATGCTAATTTACTACGGTTTCCCACGTTTCATAAATATGTATCCCTTCCTATTGGATGTATTTTTAATTTTTGGGTTTTACCGGTTTAAAGTTTAGTTCTAAGTTTAGTCGTCGTGAATGTACCGCCATGATTAATTTCTTTCGTTCGTTACTAGTTATATATAAAATAGTTTATAGTGGAATGTAAATTGAGAAATAACTATATATTGTATTAAAGAAATTAAACTAAAGACGACAGCTTTCTTATTATTTTGCTCACAAGGTTATGGGCCCAGCAACGTAAAAATTGCAAGTTTTATAAAAGGAGGTCAGCATCTGTTAATATAAAGATGGCGAACAACAGCTGATGGCTGTTACATATTCTTAATAATTAATTTACGTAAGTTGTAATAGTCATAAACAAGGTTTTATTGCTTTAATTGATGCTAAAAGAAAAGGGGACTATTGAATTTTATAATTGTTTATTGAAAATTGCATCATAAAAGAGGTTCAACGATAAAATATATTATTGGCGCCAACTGTAGTATATTTACTTTTATAAAGTTAAAATGGCACTTGATAATTATGATACAAAATGTGCTTTGGAGTTTGCAAAATTGCAAGGAGCCGCTAATGATAGAGAATGGCGGATTGATATAGAGATGCTCTTGCATGCTCATGGATTGCACAGCTTTATTACGAATGTCGATAAAGAAAAGGAAAATGCTCCATCTGAAGGTGCACCAGATAAAGAACGAATTGAATATACACGTCGGCGAAATAAGGCGTTATCGACTATTTATTTGTCATTAAGCACATTAGTTAAGCCAAGTGTTAATGGTTTAACAGAACAAAGAAGTGTATGGACAACTTTAACTTTGAGCCATCATCAAAGGCACTAATCGGAAGATTAATACGATTTTTTTCTTACAATTATGCAAGAAGACGAATCAATTTCTTTATATATAGCAAGGCTACGTGATTTGCAACAACGAAGATAAGGTAGAAGGGAACCTACATCCTAAAAAGAGAAAAGTCACCAACCCCGCACAGATAGATGTTCTGGGCTTCAGATCTCGTAGATTAATGACATCGTATCATACCGTGCGCACTTGCGCCATTCACTACACGCAGGCGCGACTCGGGGACGACGGAAATTTACCAGTTTATTTAAAAATATTCACGAGAATTTATTTACATATTTAACAATGTACATTGCCAAATTTTGGCATGTAACAAATTCAAACTGGTCACTAAGTATAGGATATCCCAAGTCATCATTTTCGATGTCTGATTCCTGTTCTAATGCCGTTAGTTCGTCTCCTGCATATAAATTCCCTATATATTCTTGTCATCTGCCCACTTTCTCTACATTTTCTATAATCACGTTTCCTCCAGCATCCCTTATATTTTTGCTATACGGTTTTGTATCCCTAAAATTTATTCTAATTAGTTTGTATGCTTCATCTGTCTTTCCTACTTCCAACTTAGTTTATACCTTTCATCAATCTATTGTTCTTTAGCTTTCCTGCATTTGCAAATAATTTCCCATTTTATGGCTTTGTATCTCTGTTTTCCAGTTTCGTCTGATTTGTTTTTGTATTTTCGTCTTCCGTCTATTAAATTCAAGATATCCTTTGTTATCCATGGTTTCTCATTTTCTTTTGTGCATACCCCAGAATATATCTGGCCACCATGTCTAGGCTGGATTTAATGTTATTCCATTCTGTTTCTACTTCCTTAGTATAAAAAATTTTCCGATATCTTTCAACAATTCATTTGAATTTTTTCAAATCTTTCTTGAATATCTTTATCTTTTAGCTTCTCTAAGTCAAAGAGCCTTTTACCGTTTCTTTTTCAAATTTTTAAATTTCCGTGCAGTCTTCATAATTACGATGTTGTGGTCAGTGTCTATACCTGCTTTTGGGTAGCTTCTACAGTCTTTTACTTGATTCCTAAACCCTTGTCTAACAATAATGTAATCTATTTGATATCTTCCTATATCTCCTGGCATTTATCCTCGTGACTATCAGCTATATACTAAAACTCTCTATTTTTAATCTGATATCACTAGGTCGAGATTTTCTTCTTTATACTCCAAGCCCAGGGTAATGTCAGATGGAAAACGGCTTTAGACAAAGAAAACTCTTAGGGTTAAACGGCTAGTAGAGTGTTAGCTCTGGGTAGATCATGAGCATGGGTCATGGGTGGATAATCGACCAAAAATATTTTTAATAGGCGCCACCGTATTTTTAATACAAGTGCCAACAAAATTTAACTGTGTTTGTATAAGGGAATGCGGAAACCTTATCTTAACACCACTATCATAGCCATAAAATTTGAATTTCACTCTTTATCACACACTTACCAAAACCTCAACCACCAGATGTCAAACAGTTGTCTCAGCTTTACCTGTGAACAAACAAAAACACCACATGGACACTATTTGTGTCTTCAAAAGCATATGCCAAAAATAGAATAAATGAATTTAAACATCTGTGAAATACTAAAGGGATTTATTTTCATTATTCTGTCTTTTTACTTAATGAGGATTTGCTCTAGTTTTCTCTTTCCTAATTTAAATGTTGTATAATAAAACGTCTTTCAAAAGAAACAAAAGGAATTCTATTTATATATAGAAATCTGATTAAATACATGTGACTGCAATATATATATTTACTATCTTGTCTTAAAAATTTTTATAAAAAGAATTTTAGTGAAGTTTAACCTTCAAAATAAATATGTATTAATTGATCATTTCTATAAAATTTAGTTTAAGCAAACATGTAATAATTTATTAGATCATAACACATGAATTTATTTTTACTTATAATCATTGAAGCGCTTCCTTGACCATTTACAACAAAGATTGATCATCAGAAAAATAGCGATCATAAAATGCAACTACTCAAATTTAACTGTAGTCTACACAAAAAATATACACGAATTTCAGCACCAATAAAAAGCTTTTACATGACCTGACTGTTTTTAACCAAAATGTGAAAATTAAATCAAGACTGCATCTGGCGTCTAGATTAGGAAACAGAATCTATACTATCTTTTTTTATCTGACATAAGTTGTCATTTTAAATATCTTAAAACACATTGAATGCGTGTACAAATAACTGACAAACTAGATATTTATTCGGTGTGTTATTAACTTTAAAAAAACTACTTTATATTTTTGTTACTCTAATAATCAACGTAGGAAATCTCATAATAATTTACTATACTTTCAAAGTTACGGAAAGTTTCAAACACTCACGTGTATCCAAATAAATTGCAGGTGCAAAATCATGACGTCAGCTGTTGTATTTTTCCAGCGCATTAATCATCTGTAAGTTTGAAGTACCAAGATTCTTTGTATAATAAACCATTTCTCTACGGCGTATTAAATAGATAGAACGAAACCATAACTGCCTGCTTTAAATTATTGCGACGAAAATTTATTATAATTTAACATTGAAAATTGTTGTTGTAGATATGTCCATAAGATATTGCACTAAAGTGAAAGTATTAGTTTAATTTATTGTATTAATCTATACCAACTGTCTTAAATTATGTATATTATCGTTCCATGTTCTCAACTCAAGCTCTTCTTCCTGACTCTATTAGACGCCTCGTGTTTTAGTCGGGACATCTTGACTTTTATCTCTAGTCTACAAAAGCGACTTCACTCTTCGACGTTGGGAACAAAAGTGCTGATAATTAACTGGACAACGCTTGGTAACAAGCCTCAGAATATATATCTTCTAGAATCTATGTGTTATTATGAACATTATACTTTAATTTTTATTGGCTGAATATTTACGAATTAAATGCTTTAAAATTTATCTGTTTTATTATTAATTTATTAGGCTTGGTGTAACAAGAAAAAAAATACGTTACACAGCCTCTTCCCAAGAGAAAAATTGAGGTATGGAAGAATTTTTCTAAAAAATTTTCGACTGAAACTTCAAAATTACTCTTATTAACTGTATAAACCTCTTACAACTCACAACAAAACAGCACAAACTTTAACTATAACTAACGATGAGTTTAACAAAAAAAACAGAATCATTCACTAATTGATATGGGGGAATATTAATGCATGGGATTGAGTGATTAGTAACTGCGCGTACTACACGCCTATAAAGGGACAAATTCGGGAAGTCATAATCAGTATATACGTCAATCAGTTAAGAATATTTAGGAATCTAACACTCAGTGGATGCATTTCATCTATAGTTACAAACGCAACAACCATATCAAAGTAAAAAATTTACCTGAAGCGAAAAATATTTTCTATAAATTAGAACTGTAATAAACAAAATCGAATGTATAACAAAATTACTATTAAACAAAAATCTGTACAACGAATACTCTTCTCTAATTTACTATATCTGTCTTAAGGATTTATGTACATAACTTTCCAAGTGCTAATTACATTTAAACTAATCGATGAATTTAACAAGTACCAAAAGCTGTTATTTACGAAGTCCATTCACGAAACAAATCTCTAATACTCGAGAAACAGACAAAGTATTAACAATACTTATTCATCAACAAGATACCTTTGATCTTTGAGTGAGCACCTCACAACATTATCTGTACGACTACTATGCTACAGACTCAACTATATCTCTCAAAATTCTACAACATCAGTGATTCATCACCAAAGAACTCCAAAACCACTAATAAATCATACTTTGAGCCTACTGGGAGACATCCACCAGCAACTCACAAAAAACTCTTCATGAACTCTCTTAGCTCATGTACACTCTCAATAAAGAATAAGCACATCAGGCCTAGTCTCAAACTACTAAACCAAAACTCAAGCATTCCTTTAATGCTTAATACTCTATCACACTCTAACTATATAACTATACTCAATACTTTACTAAACACTCTCTATAATCTCCATCATGTACCTCATAACTGAATACGCACCTCTTCACCGAATACATATTCTTCTCTATATACCTGCAACATCTCTAAGCATATGCTGCACTCTCAAACACCTCAAAAAACATATCATCATTCAAAATCCATAAACATATCCTTGTCGTCATCAAAAATTATCATTTAACACATCCTTGTCGTCATCAAAAATTATCATTTAACACATCCTTGTCGTCATTTAACACATCCTTGTCGTCATTTAACACATCCTTGTCGACATCAAAATTATCATTTAACACATGCAACATCTAAATCAACAAACATATTAAGCTCTATTACTACTAAAACAAAAATTACTTTAAACAAACCAAAAAATTTCACTAACTTTAATCTTGTCCTACTTAAGAGTTTAAAACATGGACCAAAAGGAATTACTACTGACATCAACTATAATTAGAAGTACTTAAGGATCAGAGACTTTTTTAACATCTTCATCGATACTAAACATTTTCTTAGACTTAAATTTGAAGATACGGATAAATGAAAAGGGGAATTTGAATACGAAATTATTTTCTACTTTACTTCATGATAACTATTAATAAATGTTCTGGTACACGCTTACTCTACCCATAATCAAACTGTCGATATAAACTAAAGTGCTTCACAACGCATAAATTTGCTAGTATGACAAGCTCCTCTATGAGCCTCACCTAGACTTATAAACAAAATTGCTAGAATGACAAACTCTTCTCTGAGTCTCATCTAGACTGACAAACTAAATAAGCAAAACGAATGACATCATAACCGACTTCAAATAATCTCAAGTGACGATGCCAAAACTGCTAAAGCGACAAACTTACCACGACCCTCGCATAGACTGACATAACGCTGAGCGACCAACCCTTCCGGAGTTTCGTCTAGACTAACATAACGCTACACGATGAACCACAACAAGTCTCGCACAGATCTAACTTAACTCAACATACTACGTTGTAACGCGACCATAAAAATTGCTACTCAAAACCAATCAAACTAAACCAAAACGTGCTCATGCACAAGAGCAATCTTCAAAACTATATTTCAACAGTAAAAACTAGTGTACCATTAATCGACCAACAAACATAACTAATAAGACTAAAAGATGAATCTATTATCGATGAAATACATACAAAATCAAACAAACTCGTAATATCCATCAAATAACTTTATCATTTTATCTAGAAACAGGAATTTCACTACTCATTTTTAAGTAAATGTACGATGCTATAAGTTTCTGCCATAATTAAATATCTTAATATCTCTAACGTAACTCAATTATAAAATTTTTGAAGATGAAATCTCAAACAAACGAATGTCCTAACTATATAAAGAAGAACTCACTATAAACTGTAACAAACTTTAACAAAATGAAACTAAAAGAAGACGTTATTAATATCAAAGCAAACCTCAGTCGGTGAATATAAGTGTGATGAAAATAACTACTAAATGTTCCAGCCTCTAAGTGAAATTATTCGAGCCTCTAACTGAAATTCGAGCCTCTAAATGAAATTCCAGCCTCTAAATGAATTTCCAGCCTCTAAATGAAATTCCAGCCCCACGTTGCGAGCGCAAGTGTAAGTGTAATAAAAACGGGGTAATTAAAACTTTGTAAGTTTATTACCCTTTATCCTCGTGACTATCAGCTATATACTAAAACTCTCTATTTTTAATCTGATATCACTAGGTCGAGATTTTCTTCTTTATACTCCAAGCCCAGGGTAATGTCAGATGGAAAACGGCTTTAGACAAAGAAAACTCTTAGGGGTTAAACGGCTAGTAGAGTGTTAGCTCTGGGTAGATCATGAGCATGGGTCATGGGTGGATAATCGATCAAAAATATTTTTAATAGGCGCCACCGTATTTTTTAATACAAGTGCCAACAAAATTTAACTGTGTTTGTATAAGGGAATGCGGAAACCTTATCTTAACACCACTATCATAGCCATAAAATTTGAATTTCACTCTTTATCACACACTTACCAAAACCTCAACCACCAGATGTCAAACAGTTGTCTCAGCTTTACCTGTGAACAAACAAAAACACCACATGGACACTATTTGTGTCTTCAAAAGCATATGCCAAAAATAGAATAAATGAATTTAAACATCTGTGAAATACTAAAGGATTTATTTTCATTATTCTGTCTTTTCTTAATGAGGATTTGCTCTAGTTTTCTTTTCCTAATTTAAATGTTGTATAATAAAACGTCTTTCAACAGAAGATAAGGTAGAAGGAATTCTATTTATCCTAAGAAATCTGATTAAAGTCACCATGTGACCCCGCAAATATATATGTTACTGGGCTTCAGATCTCGTAGAAATTTTATGACATCGAATTTATACCGTGAAGTTTAACCATTCAAAATACATCATGTTAATTGGGATCGATTTCTAGTAAAATTTAGTTTAAGCAAACATGTAATAATTTATTAGATCATAACACATGAATTTATTTTACTATAATCATTGAAGCAATCTTGACCATTTACAACAAAGATTGATCATCAGAAATAGCGATCATAAACATGCAACTACTCAAATTTAACTGTAGTCTACTAAAATATACACGAATTTCAGCACCAAGTCAAAGCTTTTACGATGTCCTGATGTCCTGTTAACTAAAATGCCGAAAATTAAGTTCAAGTCTGCATCTGGCGTCTAAGATTAGGAAACAGAATCTATACTATTCTTGTTCATCTGACATAAGTTGTCATTCTAACATTTTCTATAAAACACATTGAATGCGTCCAGCAAATAACTGACAAACTAGATATTTATTGCTATACGTGTTTTGTAACCTTTAAAATATTACTTCTAATTAGTTTGTATGCTTCATCTGTCTTTCCTAACTTCCAACTTAGATTATATACCTTTCATCTATACTATTCAAAGTTACTTTAAGCTTTCAAACACTGCACGTGTATGCAAATAAATTGCAGGTGCAAAATCATGACGTCAGCTGTTGTATCTCTGTTTTCCAGCGTATTAATCATCTGTAAGTTTGAAGTACCAAGATTCTTTGTATAATAAACCATTTCTCGTCGTATTAAATAGATAGAACGAAACCATAACTGCCTGCTTTAAATTATTCGACGAAAATTTATTATAATTTAACATTGAAAATTGTTGTTGTAGCATATGTCCATAATATATCTGGCCACCTAAAGTAAGGCTGGATTTAAGTGTTAATTCCATTGTGTTAATCTACTTCCTTACTGTCTTAAATGATGTATATTATCCGATCCATGTTCTCAACTCAAGCTCTTCATTCTGAACTTTTTTCAGACGCCTCGTGTTTTAGTCGGGATATCTTTATCTTTTAGCTTCTCTAAGTCTAAAGAAGCGACTTTTACTCTTTCGACGTTGGAACAAAAGTGCTGATAATTAACTGGACAACGCTTGGTAACAAGTCTTCATAATATACGATGTTGTAGAATCTATGTGTTATTATGAACATTATACTTTTAATTTATTGGTGAATAGCTTCAATTAACATGCTTTAAAATTTATCTGTTTTATTATTAATTTATTAGGCTTGGTGTAACAAGAAAAAAAATACGTTACACTATTTGATATCTTCCTATATCTCCTGGCATTTCCACATATATCGTCTTCTAGTATGATGTTGAAATAATGTGTTTGTGATGATTAAATTGTTCTTGTCACAAAATTCTACCAGCCTATTTCCTCTGTCGTTTCTCGTGCCTAAACCAAATAAACCTACAACCGCTGCTTCCCTACCCTCACCTACCACTGCATTAAAATCCCCCGTAATTATTAAATTTTCATGTCCTCTTACGTATCTTAATATGTCTTCGATATCTTTGTAGATCGCTTCTACCTCTTTGTCACTGTAGAGAGAGGTGGGCATGTATACTTGTATTATTACTGTGTTTACCAATTTAGATTCTAATCTAACCATGAGTACTCATTTATAATTAAACAAAAACCTTTCAGCATGTATACATTCAACAATGATATAAAAATCTACCAAATTTGTTTTCGTAGGTTTATAGATCGAAGTTAAAAGAATTAACCGACTTGATACAGTACACTGTATAACACAAATACTTGCACAACAGTTACAAAAATCAACTCTAATTACAGTTCGAGAAAGGTTTTGATAAATATACAGCAACAGTGAACAACACCAAAAAATTAATTCCTTAGTTTAATGAGTGTAGTCTACATTGTGTTATGACTAATTGATTATACTAACTACCAATAAGATTCTGTTGTATTTGAAACGGCATTTTAACTCAATTCGTTTCTTAATAGAGGCTTTAATAAAAAAATATGCAAAGTGTTTATGACAAAAATAAAATGAATACTATGCATATATAAAATACACCTACCTGTATAATAAATATTAACCACTTGCTCTTCAGCACCCACCAGCGTTTTCGAATTAACCCCCAGAGTTGTAGTGTAAACAATTGTGATCCAGTACGTCTTGACTGTGATGTTACACCTATATAAATAAATTTTATTTAAAAAACTTCATAAATAACTTTACAATATAAGAATTGCAAGTGCAGGTGATATAGATTCAGTGCAAGCTTTAAAGAATCAAGTATACCTAATACACTTGGCAACAGCATTTCACCGTCAGCAAAAAAAAGAAGAGAGATAATTATTCTTGCAGAATATATAAATTGAAGATACTTACTATTTATGCTGCTTGCACTATTGCTATTAATATTTGAAATATCTTCGGGTAGTTCCTTGTGGTTTCCTTTAGCTGCCAAATTACCAACTCTATGAAAAAATATTAGAAATAGATTAAGTTACTAGTTTTGAACTTACTTTAGAAAGACTTCTTCAAGAGTAGTTACAGACATTGCAATATTTGTAATACCCAGTTCAACCTTCGCATTTTCCAATTTGATTAAAAGTTCGCCGAATTGTGACTTAGTTTCATGAGGTAATAGGTAAGTTAATTGATTTCCAGTATTTGACTGAAGTACAGCTGTTCCAACTTCACTGCACACTGTTGTTGTAATACCAGCGACTTGAACATCAGATTTCCCGGTATCGTTGTCCCTAATAATAGTAAGGTGATATCCAGTTCCTTTATAAATACAAAGTGAATATGAAGTATTTTAAAATGACAAATACCCACCATACTCCTTTTTCAAAAACATTGAAGTTCCATAACAAATTAAACGACCATGATCCATTATAGCAATACGATCTCCAAGAACATCAGCCTCTTCCATAAAATGTGTTGTTATAACTATAGTACGAGAACCTCGTAACGAAAGCAGCATATCCCATATTTCACGCCGTGCTTCAGGATCAAGACCCGATGTAGGTTCGTCCAAAATTAAGACCTAAAAATCATTACTAATTTTATATAAAAACATAATGCAACATACTTTAGAAGTTCCAATAAGAGCAATTCCTAAGGAAAGTTTTCGTCTCATACCACCAGATAAATTGGAAGCTAAGCTGTCACGTTTGGACAATAAATTCATTCGTTCTAATAAATCATGGGCTTCCTTTTCCGCAAGTGATCTTGATAATCCCTTTAACTATTTTTAACAAAATTAAATTAACATAAAAGTATTAATAAATATGTTGCTCAAAATAATTAGAAGAACACACAATATACAAATCTATAATGCATATTTCAACAACTAAATTTTGTTTGAATAAATTTGCAAAAACAAAACAAATTTTATATGTTACTTTCAAGAAAACAACACCAATTCAAAGAAATTAGAAGACAAAGTTGAGTTACATCAAAATAAGACATTTAAATGACGTAGAAGTCGTTTGTGTTGTTGTTTTTATCGAGAATGGCAGTAGTATTCGTCAAGTTGCAAGAATTTTAACATCCATCGTGTGTCAAATCAATACTTAGAAACCAGAAGGTATAAAAAACACATTGGACATGGTCCTAAAAGGAAAACAAACCGAATGCAGGACTGGCTTTTAGTCATATCACCATAGTATTCTCATACATCCACGGCCAAAGATCTTCAAATCAGACTTAGACCAACTCGTAACGTTGAAATATCCTAACAGAGAATTAGGAATAGACTGAGAGAATCCAATCTGAGGTCAAAAAGACCTGTGTGAAAATCTGGCAACTCCGTACCAAACAAGATCTTGTTTATATTTTGCTTGTGAACATGTCATATTGCAACTTCAATAGTAGTGACCAGTACTCTTCACAGATGAGTCACAATTTCGCTCAACTCAATGTGGTCGATGAGTACGTGTATACCAACATCCACATGGATGTAATTCGGCAGCAACCATACAAGAAGTCGAAAATTTTGGTGATAGATCTGTAATGGTTTGGAGTAGAATTATTTTTATGAAAGAACATCTTGTGACAGTTTCAGGAAGATTAAATGCTCAACAGTACAGTGTTCTACTCCTGGAGAATCATGTTATACCAGCTGCTTGTGGTATATGTCCAAACTTGTGTTTATAAATATACTGCACTCTCCCATACTGTGGCTATCACTACATTTGATTTTCCAATGCTCCACCCAGAAGTATCATTGGCAAGGAAGTGAGTCTTTTTTAATCTCGAAATTTTTTATTTTGCCAAACCTGCTGTTCCAAACACGGTAGGAATCTTTACCGTACAAGACAACACACACACGGGACCTCCATTTTACCTCTCATCCGAACGGCGACGTATTTTTGTGAAAAATGCCCATCTGACATTTTTCAAGTGGACCGTGTCGAAATTTGAACCTGAGACCTTGGACATAATAGTCACAGATATACCAACTATGCCACAGAGCCGCCACTGTGGCCATCACCATGAACTTTCTATAGCACATGGGATTCAAATCATGGATTGGTCTCTACTAAGTCCTGATCTAAACCCCATTTAGGCTTTATTAGACAGATTTGTTTCAAGGTGTCCAGATCCACTTCAAGAGCTAATAAATGTCCTAATTAAAGAATGGGAGAATATACCGCAAGAAGACATACATAGACCGGTACGAAGCATTTCTCGGAGATATCAAACAGTAATTTATGCTAATAGAAGACACATGTTATTAATTAACCAAATCTTTTTAACAACCTTACTATATACAGAGACAGTATGCTGGCTTGTTCCACTTTATTTCTTTGAATAGGTATAGTTAAAATTAAAAACATTGTCAAGACATTTCTTTGAATAGGTATAGTTAAAATTAAAAACATCGTTAAGACGTAGATATGTGTTCCTCTATTTATTTTGAGCAGTGTATAAATACCATTCCAAAGAAAAGAAGATGTTCCATAACAGTAAGATCTGTAAATTGTAGATTATGTTGTGGACAAAGTCCTAACGAACTGCGCACTTTATTCATATTACATTTTATATCTAAATCATTTATTAAAACTGATCCACCAGTAGCTGCTATCATTCCTAAAAAATAAAATATCAAATTGGGTAATTAGTGACGTTTTATCTGAATATTCATTTTGTCTAAGGAACAAATACAGAATAGAACACAAGTAGAGAATTTGGCATTGTTAAAAACTTTTGAAAGATTGTATCAGTCTACTCACACCAATAGTCTGTGGCATTACTGCTACTGTCACCTCGTTTGGAATAAACATTCTGAACGAAGTAAGGTTAAAGACCTATTTGTGTTTAGCGTACTCGTATGCCGAACTTTCTTATTGGATGTATTCTAAACAAAATGTATCAATTTATAGTTTGTAAATGGTAAGTCTTGTGGCCACAAACATTACACAGATTTGTAATTACTTTTAGTTTATAAGTTTGGCAAACTTATGTACAGTTGTGAGATATAGTTTTAATTTCTGATATTCATGGTAAAGGCTATTATATATCTTGACTATGTAATAACCTATATTTATTTCAAGCTTTTATAAAGTTATGTTTCAGATTATTTTAATTAACAATATAACCAATTGTAAATTGTCAAGTTTCTTTATTCGTTAGAATTTGAATGTGGAAGTTTGTCTACCCAGAATTGATTAATTACTCGTGGAGCGAGTAGGATGATACTGAAGGTACGTCTAACTATGTACAAAGTGGGAGCTGAGGGTGATTATATTGCAATAAAGGTAAGGCTTAAGAAGTTATTCTAGGAATCCTGGTAACTAGGATATGCCAACTATTTACTAGTTAAAAAGAAGTTACGAGGTGAGACTTCTATTAAATTTGGCGTGACTAAATGCTTTTTATCTGACTAAGATATAAAGGTCATTACAAAGTAGACAAACTATTAAGAAATCATGGAACCGAAGTTCTATGTTCACCACCATAGCACTGCAAAATGAACGAAATCCTGAACAAAACCAGAATTTTCAATATTGTAGGATACTGTAAGAACATCGATGATTATTTCAGCAGTATTGGTGTTGGGTAACGAAATATGGAATGTGTAAAAAGTGTACATTAGTAAATTTTTGGTTGTCCATAGAATTTAGGTGAAGCAGCATTGTAGATCATTGATTACTGAAGCTCATCTGGATTAAAGTTTTTCTTATTCTTAAGATCAGATATTATTTTGTTTCCAGTGTATGGTGTTGGTTGGATCTTTATCAATAGGAACACATTTTTTATGCTGACAATTTCTTTGGGCAGTGTATCATACTGTGCATTGTGTAACAATACAGAAACGTTGTGGGATTCAGTTGAAATTAAGTTATTATTCATGATTATTAAGACTGTGATCAATAGCGTTCTACATTCTGTGTATGATTTTGGCGAATTTTATACAAAGTTATAATAACATTGGCGTTACGTGCAAACAAAATATCTTTCTGATCTACACCTGGTAGTATTTGGTAAATTGACATATCCAACTGTGGTGGTTGTTTCGACATTAAGCCAATATAACAATATTTAGAGTACATAATAGGAACTGACAGCGAGAGTTATCTGCTAATCACTATTAAAATACGTATACTCGATAGAATCAAATCTTGTATAAATTTAATTAAACTATATAAAAACCATTATTGTAGTAGAAATAAAATCTTAGAAACTATTAAAACATTACCTGTTATAATTGACATAGTAGTTGTTTTTCCAGCACCATTATGTCCCAATAAAGCTGTGATTTGTCCTTCATAAATATCCATAGAAAGTCCATTTACAGCAGTGTCTTTACCATATTTCTTATACAAATTTTTAATACGAATTCCGGTTTTCAAATCGCATGCATCTTCTATTTTACAGTAATCTTGAGCAGTAGTATTGTCCTCATCCTCAACTTTTATCTTGCTTTTTTGTATGCAGTTCCATAAAAACTGAAAATACAATATAAAAACACAATTAAAAAATATATAATAATTACTGAAATTGGAAAATGAAATGGTTTTGCTAATCCATAAGGACCAGGGTTAATATTTTCAACATACACAGTTATAAGTAAATATATAACTATTTCAAATAAAAACATCATAAACACATTTCCCATTGAAATATCGTTACTTCCACCACTAGCTGACTGGAAAAGATTATTCCAGTTGGCTCCCACTTCTATAAACGTATTAAATTAATTTAATGCATTTATTTAATTTCATACCTCTAGACTCATATACAGAAATAGCTTCATAACCGAATGATAGGGCCATGTTTGGAAATATACCAAATAAAACTTTTGTGCACCATTCCATACTGGGTCTGTGATCAACAACTCCTTTAGGCACAGAATATGACAACATCCAGGCAAGAACTCCAAATATCATTCCAAGAGTTGCTAAAATAATTTTAAAAAAACATTAAATCATTCTAACGTTATGAACATCACCGAAGCATATATAAGTATCCAATGATATTATTATTAAGTCCATATTAAAGAAATAGGTAGAGACTGCTATTTGTGCTGGAAAGGTAAAAATTAGCTTTTAAGCTACTCTTCAACTCTGCAAGTGCTACATTTAGGGTATAAATATTTAAAATAAATAGCAACAGATTTTGTCCCCTTATCCATAAGGAGTAGCAGATAGGAAAAAGAGCGAAGCCTTTGGAAATGTTGGGCTTCAGATGCCTGATGATGATAGCATGGACAGACAAAGTTAATAACAATGAGGTTCTAGAAATAATAGGGGAAGAGAGCTATCTGTGGAAAACAAAAAAAATTGGAGAAATAAAAGGACAAAACACATTCTAAGGCATTTGGAGAATAGTATGGGATATATTACAAGCAGAAATAGGAAAAGAAATAGGTAGAGGTAGACCTACATCAGAGTATTGCATGCAGATAGTGAAAAATGAACGTTGTGGGAATTTCAGAGAAATGTATAGGTTAGCTCAGAATAGAAAACAATGGAGATATGCATCTAACCAGTTCCAGGACTGAAGATCTAACGATGATGATCCATAAGATATAACTGACTTTTGTTTGATTTTAAATTTAGAACCTTCAACTACAACAAATTTAAAATTACTAACTGTGAAGACACAGACTTTGCATTTTCACACATACGTCACGCCTCCTTTAGCATCACATTCTAACTTTTAGCACGATCGCTCCAGGATATTCAAATTTAGATAAAAGCCTTAAAGTAACCCTTTCAAATTATGAAATGGCTTGAACAATTTAAGAAAAATTTTTCAATTTTTTTTTCATTATTGCAAATGTATAAATATATCTGTTGTTCCACTTTTTTTCAAAAAAGCTACACCTTTTATTGTATTAGTCAAGTTAACCCCGCACAGGGAAATTTGTCTGTAATATTTTGTTTAATATAAACGTTACGTGAAAACCACACATAGATTTGGTTCTCACGTACGTCCAGACATTGATTTATGATTTGGAAAGCCTCAAGGATTGCATTTCCCATGCTTAAAGTGCAGCTGTGCCCACCAATTTTCATCGTAACATTAACCTAACTTGGAGGGAGGGGACGATTGCTAGTGGAAGCCGATGCATCTAAACGAAAAGATTTCACTACCTGCCTTCTTCGAGCGGAGACGTGTATCATAAAGTTCAGACAGTCGACAAGGTGGTCCGTCCATTTGCTTTTCGTTCCTTATTCCCCTGTTATACAAAATATCTATGCTTTGTGATAGGAGAACTACCGCCAACCAAACAAGGACACACCTGAACGCCACCCTGAGATAAAAGCTACACTGGTATTAGGATAACTACGCGATAAGTGTTAGTTTTAAAATTTGAGACCCATTTTACGCCCCAGGAAAATTTTATCCCGTGTAAAGTTGACTATATTGTATGTTTATAATATTAGCATTTATGTAGTAAAAATTAACGTTACACCTTCTTGGTGACGTGGGTAAATAACTTGTTAGTATTTCAAGTTGCAAAATTGATGGTAAAGAGGATAATCTGAGAATCAAAATATATTAAATTGCCAAGTGGACATTGAAAACGTATTTTAATTTCGTTTTAGTGGCTTCGATTCAACAGTAATCCACTCTGCAATTACTGAAGCAGATTTAAAGAAGTCAACAGCAGGTCCTGATAACTCATAAAGTATGAAAATTATTGAGGTTCAAGTTCAACTGATGTCTAGATTCGAATTGCGGCAAGATTGTCACGGAACGGTTAGTGCTTTACTTATTTATTTATTTGTATACTTTTTAATTACATGCCTTGGAGTTATATAAATATTTTGTTAAAAATTGTTAACTAGAATTGTCTGATAAAGTACCCACTTCTTCATGCGAGAAATTCTAATTGTTACAGGTATCCACTTAACCACTTATCATTTAACTGTGTTTAACAGATACAATGTCTGCAACAATATTTTTAATGCCCAACCTGGTATTTTTGCCTCTAAATTGTATATAGTTCTTGCAATTTCTAAACCGGCTTTCGTCATCAATATTTGTGATGTCATATATTGGCACCGATGTCACTATCAAAATAGCAATTCCTTGTAACTACAATGAAGCTATCAGTACAATATAGATTTTGCAAGTATTTCGTAATTGGCGACGGAATGTGGTTTGTTACTTTTTAAAAAGTAACTTGTAAAATGATTTTATACTGACAAAATTGCAGTCTAAGCTGTTTAGCTTAATAATAAATGTTATTATGTGGGAATTTGTACTAGTGAGCATATTTTAAATATTTTAATTGAATGATTATAATGTGTTATATATTCTTAATTAAATAGCCAATACGCATGTTATACCGGGCACAGAATAATAGCCACCAACAATCAAGACTTCCAAAGGTTATGTTTATTAAACTAAAGTTATGAAAATTTGTTTTTAAGGTTTGCACTTTACTTCTTAAACGTGAACCGGACATGGTTTATTCACCCAAATAGAAATAACGCTAGCCTGTTCTAAAAAGAACAATTTTAAATGCAAACAAGAATAACACAAAATGAGGGACAAAAACTACGCAAGAGGTTAATGACATGAAATAAGAATGCCAACGAAAATCTAACATAACCAATACAAGTAATATTAGTTGTCAACAAATGTCTTAAATGAAGGCGGCAACATTGCAAAATTTGCAAACCAAAAAGGAAACTTTTTTCTGGAGTTAGAATAAGACTAGAATATCATTTGTAGTTGATATGACATGATGTCATTTATGACAAAAGTCGGTTTAGAAATTACGAGAACTATATGCTCCTTTTTGCATAAGATACTTTCAGAGCGCAAGTAATTGTTAGCATTGTTTAATAGTTAATTTTTAATGGACCTTACGTTTTTAATTCTTCCTACATACAGGCTACACATTTGTCCAAGTTTAAGTCGTTTCATATTTGAATTTAACTTAAAGATAAGTTTCCATATATTTTCGTGTTATGAACTGAAATAAAACTGAGCAGACGCAGAACTGAATATCAACAGTATAAATCAACAAAAGCAATAAACCAAACGATTCCTAAAGTAGTCCATTTCAATATTTGTAGAGTAATAGTCAATGTTCCAAAAGCAGAACCTTACTTAAAAAGTAACAAATATTTTTTCCTATTTTTTGTCTAATATTTGTTGTTCTGATCTAATGTCAAAAATAGGTAATATTACCAATTATTTCTTAATAAACGACAAACCCCAAGTATTAATGTAACTCAAAAGGTTTGTCATAACTGATCTATTAGATAGCAACCCATGCTCTAGCATTTGGGAAATCTATTATTTTGAAGTAAAAAGGCAACATTGGGTGATTTACAATGAATTCCATCCCTTAATTGAAGTTGGTATTAGGTTATCCATCTCTTTGGCATGTTTTGTTACTTCCTGTAAGTCTGAATAACTTACATGTTTTCACATCTTGAATAACGTATTACAAGACATACATGGCTCCATTAAAAAACAGTACTAAGAAATAGCTAAACATTTTTAACAATAACCATTTTTGATCATTTTATAAGTGCTCATCTTTTTAAATATTCATCAACGGATAAATATACGATATGTTTTAGTAATCGAAATGAAGAATAAACCTTGTCGTTATTTGCAACTAATAAAATTTTTATTATATTGATTTTAAATAAAATATAAAGTTACCACAAAGTAAACTATTAATCACATTAACAACGATATAAATAAACAAAATAACTAATTATTTTATGACATACTTACGTCGATTAAATATGCTGCTAATTGCAAAACAAAATGTAATACCGGCGGCGCAATACAATAAGAGAAAGACAAACAGCAGTGATGCATCACAATATTGTATAGGTGGAAACTGAGCATCCCATAAAGCAACCTTCATTAAGAATGTTATTATAAGTACTGAAACACAGTTGACTAGAAATGCATGAATAAACCATCCCAACCACAACATCCACGACTGTAAGCCCATCATTTTCATCAATTCCTAAAAATAAATAATTTTATTAAAATAATAGTATAGCTACATGTACCAAAATCTGTTAGTGTATTTTAAAATCAACTGTACCTTTAGAGATACAACTATAAATTCATAAACTACTCAAACTTGAGAATAAGTCGATTCATAAGAATTTTCATGTCTAGTTATTTTTCTGCATTATTTTAGTTTCCTTGTAAAATTTACAAGAAAAATTGTATAACTGCTCCGAATTACTGTTTTTACATCAAAAGGAACATCAACCGCATTATTATTCTTTAAACGGACCCTTCATAACCAATACGATGATGTGTTCTAATGAAAGTCATGGCTAAAGTGAATTCTACCATAATATGTTTCAAAGAACTCATCCCCATTGCTTGCAATGACACAACGTATGAATGTGGTTTAGTACCGTATTTATAGGTGTGATTATCTGTTGGAATATGTGGTTGTTCTGTTGGCAGTATGTAATTGTCCATACTGTTCGAATATGCTGTAACAGTTTGTTTTTCCTTTTCAAAAATAACACATAAACATTATGTGTTGTGTTATAAAAATTTTAAATTTACTTTTATAATTCAATATAAGTCATACTTCTACAATTAAAACAAAATTAAAACAAGGTATCATAATTTCGAAACACCCCAATTATTGTCGTTCTTCATTCTAATTATATAGTAAATAAAGCACATAGTTATAAATGTCCGGTTTGTATTTTAAAGCCGTGCTAAAACTCGAACAAGCTATCCAGAATTTCCACAAAGTATCTTCAAGGTGATATCGAATAGCGTGCTTTCGCGCACTTGCTTGCCGAGGTTGTTGCCGACGAGTCGAATCAGTCGGCTTTTGATCATTCTAACGTCAATATGGATAAATTCATATCCAAGGCTGACTTACGAGTCGCAAATTAGTTTCGTACAATCCATCGATCTAAATGCTTAGAAACTCATCATGGTTTGTAATTTCTATTTCTAAATAATTCAAACTAATTTTATTTGGTTTTCCTTAGCGCAAGACGAAAGAACTAATGAACTAGAAAAATAAAACAACACTTAAGCAATGAAGCTGTAATGATCGTGCGAGACTGTTAAATTTGTACTGCGTATAAGAAATATATACTCATGTTTCAACATGGAAATTTTGTTTTAATTCGGAAGCAACACTTTAAAACTGATTAATGGTTGTAAGAAGAAGTTAATTTAATTGCGTATAAAACGATTACGCATTGGAAACTTACAATATGGTTCTAGTTTACGAGGCGTTGTTATAACAATGTAGACAACTGCTTTTTCATGTGTTTATTCAATGTTGGAGGTCCACATGTGGGTCGAGTTTGTTTGTTAACTGGTCTGTAAGCAGCCATGCCCTGAATTCAAGGTCGGTAAGTGATATTCCTTTTTGAGACAGTCATCTGTTCGACGTTCACGTCATGTTAAACCGTAACCTTGGTAGTTTGAACCCATGGAAACTAACATCTTTGTGATAATATTTAATTATGAACTTAACTTTTCAAATGTGGCTTTGGATCAAAATTATGCTTTATAAAATTGTTTATCTAACATAATCTTTATAAATTTATATTATGAATAATATATTCTTCTTAAGCTTCTTTGGGAATTAAACCACTCATAGTTTTTAAAATGATCTTTATTTACGTTTCGATCCATGACCTAGGATCGTTGTCAAAATAATAAAAACTTCAAGTTTGACGTTTATGACATAAATTGAAGGTTACTTTGATTTATTGATTATACAGGACAACTTTTTAACAAAGATTAAGTTTGCTAATTAAAAAGATCTTATTACAAAACTAATTTTGTATACACGTGAGTCATTTAGTCAGTACTGAAAAGATGACAAAGAAGCTCATAATTATGTTAATGATATTTATATTGCCTATTTGCTTTAGAGGCTTTTTTATTTTAATTGTCCAAGATTAACAATATAAGTATATAAAATTAATTGAACATTCAGGAAGCTTATAATAATTATCTGTCAGAAAAAAACAAAAAAAATTCAGTTAATATATTTGTGTTGATACTCCACAGTTTTGATTTTTATAGACTTAAACAAGGTTAATTACACTCAAAGAAGCACTTAAGCAATAGTATTTATTTTGTCCATACTTATCACTGGATTCAATGAATTATATATAAACCAGAAGTGCATAAATTTAATAAGTAGAGTGTCCATACACGATTGCACAAAAGAAAAATATCATAGATGTACAAAACCTGTCTGATTTATTAATTTTATTTTGAGGCGCAAATTGCTGTCTCTAATATTATTTTATGTATTTTATTTCAGGAAAAACGTAGTACCATCTAAAAATACAAAATCTTGTATTCTTATAACAGAATATACTCGCTGAGATTCCTGTATTTTTCTTAGCGATATTTCTTGCTTTTACACACTATCTAAGTACAGTGGCGCCCTATCCATCCGTATTTATTTAACGACCCCCCTGATAGTCTCTCTAAACCTCTGAAGATAGAGTTCAGAGCTAGTGCAGAAGTCTTCAAAAGTCAGTTGTGTTAATACGGATAAAACAACATCTTCTGCACGACTTTTGTAAGAAAAAAGAAACATCTATTTAGAAAGTTGCACTATCGCCCAAGGCATAAGAGGCAACAATAAACAAAAAAAAAAGAAGAAGAGTTTCAATGCTGTCTGAATGGTTGTTGACTTGCATGTACGTTATGTTGTAAAGTTTTCCTATGTTTATCTCCATATTATCCAGTAAGCTGACATATATGTTTCACTTCTAAGGTTTCTTCTACTGCTCTAGAATTGTGTTCGGATTCTATAAGATGAGTTGAATATATGAGTCTAAATCTTCCAAATTTGAATAAATATATGTATTCTTAGCATCAGTCACTATGACTGGCTTGTCCTATGTATCTCTTATTATAGTGCTTTGTGCTGCATTTTAAAGATAAGTGTCATTGTAAATATGGGTTATATTCTTTAGTGTTATTCCTTAATATGTCGTATTGTTGTTGATTTTATATGCAGTTTAGTTATTGCTTTGATATGAAAGCAATTGTTTGCTTCTCAGTCTATGCATGGAAATGTCGTGAATTGTTATCTGGTTAGATGCATTTTTATGCATTACTTTTTGGCGTATTTTATTTATCCACATATTCATGCATGCATTAGAAGATGCAATTTGACAATATTCCATTTAGTTCTTTATGTTGTAATTTTCTCTGCCCATTGTGACTGATTTGACTGTTATAAGCTTCCGAGTACTGCTTGTTTGTGTTGGTGTGGACGATCTGATGTTGCATGTACGACACGACCATTAATGGTTGGTTTTTTGTATATTTTGTATTATAATGTTTTGTTACCTAAATATCTAAGAAGTTTATTGTGTTGATTGATGTTTTTTTCATTACAAATTTGAACAAAAGACCATTATCTTATCAAACTACATTAAATATGCTGCGAGACTGTTGTTTATATGGTTGTGGTACTAAAATTTGTACAATAAACTTTTCAACTTTCTTATTAAGGACATCATAAAAATCTGATAGATTTTTACAAAATTAATTTTTTAATTCTCTTACGAAAAAATACATGTAAAAATTGGGATTGTGGACGATTGCTTCTGAAGTTAACGTAACAAAAGATATAAGTCAAAACGTTTTCTAAATTATGAGCATTTTTATACTAAACAAAACTTAAACTTACAATTACTAAACTTAAAAACTAAAAAAATTTAAATGAACTGACCTTGATTCCTGTGCTTTTTTCTTCCACTACACGTTTCAGTACCGCTGTACATAACAATGAAAAACTAAACAATGTAATCAGTGGTAACACATATAAAAACATATCGGTTAAACCCATGTCATTTAAATATGGAGGATATGGAAGCTCTTGCATAGTCAGTGTAGTATACGGTAACGTCTTATTGGATACAAGTTCAATAAATGAAGTATCTAAGGCCATTTGTAGAGCAATAAAACCTCGCTGTATGTAATTCGTGGAACCTATATAGATTAGATTAGATTAGATATATTTGTACCCATTAACAATGTTAGTAAAAAATTACAAAATCACACATTAAAAATCAACATACAAGTAACATATACATATAATTAAATTGCAATTAATTTATTATGTCCAAAATTACTAAGATGAAAGGTTGTCATCTAGGAATTCATCAACTGTGTAATAGAAGCGTTCAACGAGCAAAATAATGCAGCTTTAAATTTTTTCAATGGTGCTAATGATCTAATTGTATATGGTAGTTTATTATAAAACGTCGGAGCCATAAATATTATAGATTTTTTAGAACGAGTAAAATTTGGTTTTAGTATATACTTTTGGTAACAGTATCTTGTATCATGGCTATGAACAGAACTGGCTGAAACGTAATTATTAGAATTTTTATAAAACAGAATGAGGGTCTCATAAATGAACATGGAATATAAAGTTAATACATTAAGTTTCGTAAAAAGAAGTCTGCAATGAGCATCCATCTCTGCCCCAAACACAATACGAATGGCTCTCTTTTGCAATTTAAAAACTATGGATGTATTAATGAGGCACGAGTTACCCCAGAGAGCAATTCCGTATCTCATTCTTGATTCGAATAATGCCAAGTAACATTTCTTTGAGCAAAGCACAGGCAACTCTCTGGACACTGATTTAAGTGCATAGCATGCCGAAGACAATTTAGATGTTAAATGAGAAATATGCTTGGACCAGTTTAGGTCCCTATCAACTATAAGTCCAAGGAATTTAGTGAAAGTAACTAAATTTAGAGTCGATCCTAATGTAATGTTGTTAGGCACAGATAAAGGTTTAAAAATTATACAGCAAGTTTTCTGTTCATTTACCAATAATTTATTAATATAAAACCAGTTTTTCATCAACAAGAGATCAGTATTTAATTTTTCTTTCAGTGAATCAACACTCGTTGAATCCCACTGAAGATTGATATCGTCTGCAAATAGAGTACTTTTGGCATGTTTAGTACAGTTAGAAAAATCATTTATGAAAAAGAGAAATAAAATAGGGTCCAAAACTGATCCCTGAGGTACTCCTAAATTTAACGCGGCATTTTCAGACCACACATATGTGTTACTGAGCTTGATCCTTACAGACTGTGATCTATTTTGAAGATAGGATTTAAACCAATCATTAGCAATACCCCTAATACCATAAAATTCTAATTTCTGCAGTAGTATTGAGTGATTTACAGAATCGAAGGCTTTACTTAGATCAACAAATACAGCAACTGAGACGCTTTGTCTACTATTTAATGTTAAATATGTTTTTTAAAAAATTGTACATTGCATCAGTTGTAGATTTGTTGGGACAAAATCCATACTGATTTGGACTAAATATTTTGAGTTTGTTTGTAAAGTTCATAAGTCGACTTTTTACTATTGTTTCAATGACTTTTGAAAATGAGGACAGCAAAGCAAAGGCCGGAAGTTATTAGCTGTAAGAGTGCCCCCTTTATGTAATGGAACCACTATTGCAAATTTCAGGCAAGTGGGGAATATTCCAGAATGAAAAGAGTCGTTTATTAAGTGTGCAAAGTGTTGTATTATGTCAAGCGGAAGTGCGAGCAAGGCTTTCGAAGGGATGTTATCATGACCAGCTGTGGTTTTATTTTTAAATGAATGTAAAACATTTAGAATTTCATATGCATTTGTCGGGAAAAAACATAAAGTTGTTAGAGACGCAACACATTATTTTTTAAAAAAGTAATCGCAGATGAACCTGGTTCTTTGTTATTTTCAACTAAAGTCGAGTCCACGGTTGCAAAGTACTTATTCAAAGTATCTGGTATATCATTTTCAGCACAATTATCAATAAGAATATTTTGTGTACTAGATGTATTTCTATCTGAAAGTTCATTTACCACTTTCCAGGTTTCTGCTTGTACATTTCCAGAATTAGAGATTCGGCTAGCAAGAAATTGAGATTTTGCTAATTTGACCACTTTTTTAAAGATTTTTTTATAGCACAAATAATAATTTTTTATAAAAGTTGAGTTGTGAAAGTGTTTATAAATGGCATGTAGTGATTTTTTATTTCTAGCAGATATTTTTATACCGTCAGTCAACCAATATTTACGTTTATGATTTAGATTGCATTTAACCAAAGGAAATGATCTTGTGAATGCTAATGCTATACTATATACTAATGATTGAAATTTTTGATTTAAATCATTCGATGTTATATTCATGTCAATATCTGAGCACAGTGTAGAAAAGCGATTTAAATTCTGGGTATTGTAAATCCTGCTATAAATGAAGCAGTTGTCAATAGTTAAGTCAAGATTTGCTTGAAAATGTATAAATTCATTATCTGACAAATCATTCGGTATAATTGTTGTGCTAGTAAGTACACCTGGATTAAAATTTGTAACAACATAATCAATTAGTGTGCTGGACAAATTTGATATCCTAGTATCTTGCATAATGTGCATTTTCAAATTGTAAATTGTAAAGAGTTGTTTTAGTCTAATAACATTTTTATCAAAGACATTTGTGAAATTGATCTTAAAATCTCCGCTAATAACTACGATACCTTTCTTAATATCTAGAATATGATGTAAAACAGTGTCCAATGAACTAAAAAATATTTCAATATTGCTTAATGGGGAACGATAAATGCTCAAAACATGTAGTTTAAGCTTACTATTATAAATATGTGAGAACTCAAAGTTCAGATCATCGCACAAGTATTTTAAGTTCAAATAGTTTTCAAAACAGCTATTTTTGTCTGAAGTGCAATAAATCGCTATGCCACCATGACGTCTATGCTGTCTGTAGGATATACTAACAAGATCGTAGTTATCTAACTTAATGTATTCATTATAGTCTAGCCAATGTTCAGTGATACAGACAAGTAATGGAAAATTTAGATCATCTAATAATATGTGTAGTTCATTAACCTTGCTACGTAGACTGCGCATATTACACAGCAATAATGAAAAAGTAACAGATTTTTTTATTTATAAAAAAGAACTAGAACTAGAATTGGTAGATATATCAGGTATACCAAATGAGTAGTCTGCTTCGTTAGCAGAAAGAGATTGTTTGTGATCTACCATTTTTACATATATAAGATTGCTGTTGCAAGAATTAAAAGATTTAGTAAATTGAGGTCGGAAATTATTAGTAATGGTCAGAATGTGATTTAATAATTGACGTTTTCCTATTAATCTCATATGAAGACCATGTGATGAGAACAGCGACGATTGTACAATTTTATTTATGTCCACATACAAAAAACTTGCATTTGATGCAACCAGTGCTGAATATACATCATTGTTGACAGAATGAATTAAATTGTTCAATATGTTACGTCCTTTCCAAAAGGTGCTGATATTAAAATCAGATTTGTAGCAGAAGCAATGTCATTTAGAAGCTGTTTAGCATGTGTAGACAGCTTTAACTTGAAGGTCGTTGTTTGTTCCACCAAGGATTAAGACATAGTCTCTGTGACTAAAAATTGAGAGTTTATTTGCTAGGTTGACTACAATGTCCTCCATAAGAGCATTAGGCTTGCACTCGACGTAGAAAGAGAAATCTTGTGGATCCAATAATGAAATTAAAATATTAGAAAATCCTCTCACATGACTGTCTCCATAAACGTGAATTTTTGATTTAGCTACAGGTACAGCGACTTCATTTTTATCATTAATTGACGTGATTTTCTCAACTGTGGCATTAAGTATTTCTTTGTCTAGAGGTAGATCGTTACGACTAATTTTTTTTATATGTACAGAACGTTGTAATGGGATGGCACTATTAAAAGATGGTCTCGTGTTTTTAACGTTATCAGTTTGAGTCATTTTTTCAACTACTTGTACAATTTCACGCTCCGTTTGCGAGCATACGTTAAAATTGTCAAAAACAAGTAATGGAAATGAGCAAGTTTGAGTTGATGTATTTAAAGTATCCAACTTAGGCTTATTATTTTCAAGTATTTGATCCTGTTTTAAACTTTCGACAACCTTAGTTAACGATTTTATTTTATTTGTAATACTGAAGTAGCATTGATTTGTAATCTTCCTGGTCATTTAGGAAAGAGTTCTCCATTATAAGACTTTCATCAAGGCTAGTTTTTAACTGTGCCTGCAATTGTTTATTGTGCTTGATCAAGCTGTTGCATTCTGATTTTAAGCTTTGATTTTCTTCTTGTAAATAGCTAAGATCATTCTTAAAAGCATCATATTCATCGCAAGAGATCGATATTGTGTTTTTGGTGCAACAATTTACTTTATATTGATGGATTTTGCTGAAAAGTTTTTTCCTAGATTCAAGGCAACTTTTATGATAAATAGCATTGCAATTTGTACAAACATAATTACTGTGGAATTTTCGTTGGCAGCAGGTAAACAAGAAACGATCAGACATGAGCACTAGATTAGTGTAGGCAGTAAGGATATGATAAGGAATAACTCTTCACACTGGCGGGGTCCTTCGCAGTGTCTGACAAAACACAAAACTGGACCACGGATGGTAAACACAAGAGAACAGAGGAGTTAAGTCAGTACCAACACAACCTTTGTAAGATATGCTTAGTGTCAATTCAACAGTTTATAATAACAGTATTTAACTAGCTGTAAGTATTAAAGCAGTATCTAGGTAAGTATAATTACATAAAGATCTTAATGTGTGGTAAATAAAATTCACAATGAAGTGATAAGGTGTATTTGTAGTACATGCAAATACTAGTCAATTATGTTAAATGATAATTGCAAACCAGTTATTATTTCAACTACAGTAATCATAACACATATATAAAATCACACATGTGGAGATTTATAAGGTCAAATGATAAAATAAATTTAGGGCTTTTCCAATAGCCAATTTAGTACTTTTGCCCACCCTTAAAATAGGATAGGGAGTCAAATATAAAAATAAAAATTTAATAGAATATAACTACAATACTATAAATTAGCACTATGTTAATTTTCATTAAAAATCATGAAGGTTTACCCATGATAATTTAAAATATAATGGGACCAGACACAAACACACTTCTTCACTTCACTTCACCAATTCAAGAAATTAAATTAAAACAGTATATAGTATTTCAGAATGCAGCTATCAAAATTTAAGGTAACAATAATGTCTATACCATAAAATCAAAATACATTAATATCGGTGTAACATTTGATAATATCACATACAACTTGTTTCCGTCCTTGGGATAGAAAATTAAATGGATGATATAAAACCATTCATCAATCACAAATGTGAAAGGTTTTATTAAAACCATGTTTATTCTTTAGTTGTTAGTTATTCGACACAATGTGATTGGTAGGGGACAAGACAAAAAAAAATTATAAACCAAAAATAAAGGATGTTTTAAAATTTGCATATGAATTGTTTAAGAACGAACCACTGGCACAAATTTCTAACGCAGTTATGTGATATCGATACCACTTAAGGTAGGCCAAGTATTGGTATCCTCAACTGAACTGAATAGCTTGCAGTTTCTCATTGTACAGTTTTAAAACGAAATAAGCCTACCAACCTAAGAGTGTCATCGCTCGTTTTTAAAAATATAGCGTATTTGTGAAACACAGTAGTTATTGTTACTGCAAGTGCAATGTATTCAGTTATGTAAATGTTCCTATGTATCGGAAAATAATGGCTGCTCACATGTATGAAAATGGGAAATTAATTAGTCGACACACTGCTTAGTTATGGAGAAGCACAGCAAATTCGCAATTTGCATCCAGGACGTATGCGGAAAAATTCCCTCATTGGTTTCATCTGGCACCCAGATGGTTTGTTGAATTGACTCAATGAGACCGTGATACAGGCCAGCTACAACAGCAAAAATGTCGTGACGGAGGTAGAAACATACCATCAGAAATCTTAGATGCTGACGAAGAAACTTTGGAACTGTTTGACACATCCCACCAGCAGCACACGTGACATTGACTGTCGATTAAATGTTTCCAACAAGGTTAGTATGGAGAACACTGCATGAAGATTCACTGCATCCTTTTCATTTTCGCAGAGTGCAAGCTTTGAGATCCACTGATTATGAAAACAAACTTCTCTTTTGCCAGTGGTTACTTCAACAAAACGCAGTCAACCCGAATGAAGTAAATGAAAGACAAAACCACGTTTACCCGAAATGGTGTTTTTAACCATCATAATAATCACCATTGGGCTGTTCACAATCCCCTTGTAATAAGGCAATCGAATTTCCAACAGCGCTTTGGAGTAAACATATGGGAAACTGTGTTAATATTAATAATACTAGCAATCCTGCCATACTGTTGTAAAGGTATCAGATGTTGTGCGACAGACAGCACCAACGGTTAAAAAATAATATATGCACTATGTATGTCATGTTGATGGGTGAAGCTATTATTTTCTATGATCTGCAATTTTAATAAAATATATTAGTCCAACTTCACCGATTTATTTATTTAACATTGGTTATGGGCCCAGGAAGGAGTAGTATATTTAATTAGTTGTGTTTACATTGCAAGAAACACGTGAAATCGTTTTGAAATTAAGTACAACATTTTTGCTTACTTTTGAAATAGAATCCCAGATAGAAAATAAACACAGAATTATTCCATTTGCAGGAACTAATTTTGGCAATTGGAAATTTAGAGTGCAATCAGTGCTGAAGGTGATGGAGGTAGATGAAGTTTTGAAAGAAGTTAAGCCAGAGGCAAAAAGTGAAGCATGGCACAAGAAAAACAATAAAGCTGTAATGATGATTGTACAAATTGTAGTCGCAGACTTGCATTTAGAATATATGAAAGGTATACAGAATGCTGCAAACATAATTGCTAAGCTGGAATGCATATTTGCTAAGCGTAGCACATGTTCAACGTTCTATTTGTTGGAGGAATTGACTCGTTTAAAATACATCTGTAGTACAAATTTACAAGATCATTTTGCATAGTCTGATAAAATATTTGGTGAACTGAAAAGTTTAGGAAGCGATTTTGGTGAATCGAATATGGCATGTTTCTAGTTATTATCTATTACACCAGATTCTGAAAATGTAGTGACTGCAATTAGAACGTTATATGAAAATGATTTGAAGCTGGAGTTTGTTAAAAGTCAATTGTTAGAGTTTAATGCGAATAAAAACTCTAGTAAAATTGAAAAAGGTGTTGAACAATCTTTTTCAGCAGAAATAGTTATAAAATGTTTCAAATGTGGTAAGAATGACCACATGAAAAGTGTTTGTGAAATAAAGTGTTATACTTGTCGTAAGTATGGACAAAAGGCGAATCAGTGTAATCAGAATAAGAAGGATGCTAACAAAAATACAGCTAGTTATGCAGAATGTGAAATAAAATCTACTGGCAGTCCGTTGCTTTCTGTGCTGCATCAAAGCTGGAATCAACAATCATAATAGAATGGTATGCCGATTCGGATGCTACCCATCATTATATAAATGATGAAAGTATTTTATTTAATAAAAGAAGTTTTGAAGAACATAAACTTATTCAATTGGGTGCTCAGAGCAAGTCGATGACTGCAACCCGTGAAGGTGATATAAATGTTATATCACTTATTGAAAATAAAAAATACCAGTTACATTGGAAAATGTAATACGTGTTCCTCATCTTAGAGTGAACTTGTCAGTTTCAACAATAGAAAAAGCAGATTACAAGATTGTAATAGTAATGTGTTGATTCAAAAGCGTAAAATGATTTATGCCATAGGTAAACATGTGAATAATCTTTACAAGTTAGCGTTTAATGTTGCTGATAAAACAGGAAGTGCAAATTTAGCTATAAAACCTGATATTGAATTTTGGCATAAACGTTACAGTCATTTGAATTATAATTTGTTAGTAAAAATTAATACTTTAAATTTAGTTGATGGCTTACATTTTACCAATAAGAGAAGTAAAGAAATTTGTGAAGTTGAGTGGAATCTAAGCAAAAATGTTTGCAATATTATTCAAAAAAGACCCAGTCTCATCGAGTACTGGAATTGGTTCGTATAGACTTGTGTGGGCCAATTACCGCTGTCATGTAATAAAAATCGGTATTTTGTTACCTTTGTAGATGATTATTTTCGATTTGTAATGGTTTATGTAATTAAAACCAAAGGCGAAGTTTTAACGAAACAAAGATATCTGCACTTTGTGACAAAAAACTATCCAAATTAAAATGTGACGATGGTGGTGAATATTGTTCAAATTTACTACAAAAACATTGTGCTGAAAAAGGAATTAAAATATGTTACACCACCATATACTCCACGGTTAAATGGTATTGCCAAAAGGATGAACCAAACATTATTAGATAAAGCAAGATCAATGATCATACAATCGGATATGGACAGAATTTTATGAGAAGAGGTAGTGTATACTGTGGATTACATAACAAATACAACACAATCATAAAGAAAAGAATTATGGCTAGGTAGAAAGCCAAATGTTTCAAACATGAGAACTTTTGATTACAAAGCTTATGCCCATATATCATATTCATCGAGAAGTAAGTTAGATGATAAAAGCATGAAATGCAGTTTGTTGGTTATGCTGAAAATGGGTATCGTTTATGGCAAAAAGATGAAAATAAACTGTTTCACAGCAGGAATTTAGTATTTGATGAATCAATTTCAATATAATTAAGCCAAATGAAAATGAATTGAAACACACAAATAAAATCAACCACGATAATTATGAGAGCATTTATGATATTGAAAATGATGTGATTGATAAGGAGGTTAAAACTGATTCTCAAAGATCAAAACGTAATAGAAAATTGCCACCCAGATTTGATAATTATGAGGTCGATATAAGTTGTCTAGCATTATTGAGTGAGTTTACAGATATACCAAGGTCTTATGCAGAAGCAAAAACATCTAAAACATTAGAGTTTATGGGAAGAGGCGATCATGGACGAGCTGGAAGCATTAAAGGAGAATGACACTTGGCAGTTAGTTGAAAATCCAAGCAATTCAGATTGACAAATTGCTGGAGTACTTTCAAATTAAAGAAGATAGGAAATGGAAAACAACTTTAGAAAGCTAGGTTGGTAGTAAGACGTTTTGAACAAAATAATTTTGCTGACATTTCTAAGTTGCATGCCCCAGTTGCCAAACTTTCAATTCTAAGAATTTTATTATCAGTTAGTAATTATTATAATTTATAACATTGGAGTTTAGATGTTAAGAATGCATTTTTAAATGGTTGTCTTAAGCAAAAAGTTTTTATAAAGGGGTTCGAGGTTAAATGTACTGATAAAACTAAAGTTTGTTTATTAAAAAGAGCTAGTATGGTCTCAAAGAAGCATCTAAAGTATGGAACCAAACAATTAATGATATATGTCTAGTTTGGGTTTTATTCATTCAAAATCAGATTACTGCTTATGCAGTTTTATTGATGAAAGTGTAAGATGTTATTTACTTCTATATGCGGATCATACTTTAATATCGAGTAATAGTAGTGAATTTTCAGACGTGCTAAAGTTAAAATTGTGTCAAAATTTTAAAATAAGATAATTAGATAATGTACATAATTTTTTAGGTATGAGAATTTTAAAAGACTTAGATAATCATGTTATCACTAATTGATCAAATGCATTCATTTGAGAACTTGGTTAAAAGGTTTAATATAGAAAATTACAAAAATGTTAATACTCCAATGGAGAAAAGTTTAAATTTGCAAAGAAATGGTGATCACGAATTAAATACGAAATTTCCTTACAAAGAATTGCTTGGATGTATAATGTACATTTTGATGATTACTAGGCCGGGGATATATGTTTTAATATTAGTTATTTCGGCCATTTTCAAGATAGTGCGACATAAACACTTTAGACACCTTTTGTGAGTTAAAGTATTTAAACTCGACAATCAATTATAAGTTATGCTTTTACTATTCTAATACTGGTCTGGTAGATTATTCTGATCCAGATTGGGCTAAAGATATGGAAGATAAAAAATCTGTTAGTGGTTACTGTTTTAAATTATTTGATAATCTAGTTGTTACGTATTTCTAGTAGACGCCACATTGTGCGTCAAAGTTATGTCACGTTGGCTCCTAGCCGTGCGTAACAAAAGAAAATCCAAGAAAAAAACAGTGACCGGGCCCAATCGGAGAGTAGGGGGGGGTTGTAGAAAGCAGACCAATCTAGAAGGGGCGCGGGCTGTCAGGAGTTAGTACCAGTACCTGCCATAGAGAAATTAGAATAGTAAACCTGAAAGAAAAACAAATTAGTCCTGCAACCCTGAAACAGAGAAAAAGCATAGCCTATGGATCAAGTATAAATTGTTCAGTACTTTATAGAATAAATAAGAGTAACTGTTTAGATAAACTCTATAATCTAACAACAGTAATAGCAGTACAGAAAAATTCTGAGTACAAAGTGAGGCCATATTGGGGAGTAGCAAAAACGTTTCATCACACACCAATTAAACATAATTCAGGTAAAATGTAACAAAAAAAAATATAAATAGGTAAGACATAATTACTCTAAGTAATTTAGTAAAATTTTTAGCAAAGACATAAATAAGTAGATAAGCACAATTGTTCTGAGTCATTCAGTATGGTTGATTGTTCTTTCTAAATAGCTAAGACATAATTAATCTAAATAATTTAGTAAAATTTTTAGCAAAGACATAAATAAGTAGATAAGCACAATTGTTCTGAGTCATTCAGTAGGGTTGATTGTTCTTTTTTTTTTTGTTATTAAATAGCGGGTATCAGAACGACAAGGAATATTGCAAAAACAACGGGTAGATATTTACAGTAAGAACAAATAGGAAATAGTGCAACTTACACAAAGTCCTTCAGTACCGCTTCCTTGCCATTGCAGTGTGGGATCCACGATGTCTGGCACTAACAAAGTGTGATATATCTAAACAAAATGTACGCATTTGTTTACATTATCTATTATGTATAAATAATATAGCAGGTGGTTATCAGGCCACACGCCTGGCTATTGCAACGTTGTAATGGGATGGCACTATTAAAAGATGGTCTGTTTTAACGTTATCAGTTTGAGTCATTTTTCAACTACTTGTACTATTTCACGCTCCGTTTCAGCATACGTTAAAATTGTCAAAAACAAGTAATGGAAATGAGCAAGTTTGAGTTGATGTATTTAAAGTATCCAACTTAGACTTATTATTTTCAAGTATTTGATCCTGTTTTAAACTTTCGACAACCTTAGTTAACGATTTTATTTTATTTGTAATACTGAAGTAGCATTGATTTGTAATCTTCCTGGTCATTTAGGAAAGAGTTCTCCATTATAAGACTTTCATCAAGGCTAGTTTTAACTGTGCCTGCAATTGTTTATTGTGCTTGATCAAGCTGTTGCATTCTGATTTTAAGCTTTGATTTTCTTCTTGTAAATAGCTAAGATCATTCTTAAAAGCATCATATTCATCGCAAGAGATCGATATTGTGTTTTTGGTGCAACAATTTACTTTATATTGATGGATTTTGCTGAAAAGTTTTTCCTAGATTCAAGGCAACTTTTATGATAAATAGCATTGCAATTTGTACAAACATAATTACTGTGGAATTTTCGGGCAGCAGGTAAACAAGAAACGATCAGACATGAGCACTAGATTAGTGTAGGCAGTAAGGATATGATAAAAACTCTTCACACTGGGGGGTCCTTCGCAGTGTCTGACAAAACACAAAACTGGACCACGGATGGTAAACACAAGAGAACAGAGGAGTTAAGTCAGTACCAACACAACCTTTGTAAGATATGCTTAGTGTCAATTCAACAGTTTATAATAACAGTATTTAACTAGCTGTAAGTATTAAAGCAGTATCTAGGTAAGTATAATTACATAAAGATCTTAATGTGTGGTAAATAAAATTCACAATGAAGTGATAAGGTGTATTTGTAGTACATGCAAATACTAGTCAATTATGTTAAATGATAATTGCAAACCAGTTATTATTTCAACTACAGTAATCATAACACATATATAAAATCACACATGTGGAGATTTATAAGGTCAAATGATAAAATAAATTTAGGGCTTTTCCAATAGCCAATTTAGTACTTTTGCCCACCCTTAAAATAGGATAGGAGTCAAATAAAAATAAAAATTTAATAGAATATAACTACAATACTATAAATTAGCACTATGTTAATTTTCATTAAAAATCATGAAGGTTTACCCATGATAATTTAAAATATAATGGGACCAGACACAAACACACTTCTTCACTTCACTTCACCAATTCAAGAAATTAAATTAAAACAGTATATAGTATTTCAGAATGCAGCTATCAAAATTTAAGGTAACAATAATGTCTATACCATAAAATCAAAATACATTAATATCGGTTAACATTTGATAATATCACATACAACTTGTTTGTCCTTGGGATAGAAAATTAAATGGATGATATAAAACCATTCATCAATCACAAATGTGAAAGGTTTTATTAAAACCATGTTTATTCTTTAGTTGTTAGTTATTGACACAATGTGATTGGTAGGGGACAAGACAAAAAAAATTATAAACCAAAAATAAAGGATGTTTTAAAATTTGCATATGAATTGTTTAAGAACGAACCACTGGCACAAATTTCTAACGCAGTTATGTGATATCGATACCACTTAAGGTAGGCCAAGTATTGGTATCCTCAACTGAACTGAATAGCTTGCAGTTTCTCATTGTACAGTTTTAAAACGAAATAAGCCTACCAACCTAAGAGTGTCATCGCGCTTTTAAAAATATAGCGTTTGTGAAACACAGTAGTTATTGTTACTGCAAGTGCAATGTATTCAGTTATGTAAATGTTCCTATGTATCGGAAAATAATGGCTGCTCACATGTATGAAAATGGGAAATTAATTAGTCGACACACTGCTTAGTTATGGAGAAGCACAGCAAATTCGCAATTTGCATCCAGGACGTATGCGGAAAAATTCCCTCATTGGTTTCATCTGGCACCCAGATGGTTTGTTGAATTGACTCAATGAGCCCGTGATACAGGCCAGCTACAACAGCAAAAATGTCGTGACGGAGGTAGAAACATACCATCAGAAATCTTAGATGCTGACGAAGAAACTTTGGAACTGTTTGACACATCCCACCAGCAGCACACGTGACATTGACTGTCGATTAAATGTTTCCAACAAGGTTAGTATGGAGAACACTGCATGAAGATTCACTGCATCCTTTTCATTTTCGCAGAGTGCAAGCTTTGAGATCCACTGATTATGAAAACAAACTTCTCTTTTGCCAGTGGTTACTTCAACAAAACGCAGTCAACCCGAATGAAGTAAATGAAAGACAAAACCACGTTTACCCGAAATGGTGTTTTTAACCATCATAATAATCACCATTGGGCTGTTCACAATCCCCTTGTAATAAGGCAATCGAATTTCCAACAGCGCTTTGGAGTAAACATATGGGAAACTGTGTTAATATTAATAATACTAGCAATCCTGCCATACTGTTGTAAAGGTATCAGATGTTGTGCGACAGACAGCACCAACGGTTAAAAAATAATATATGCACTATGTATGTCATGTTGATGGGTGAAGCTATTATTTTCTATGATCTGCAATTTTAATAAAATATATTAGTCCAACTTCACCGATTTATTTATTTAACATTGGTTATGGGCCCAGGAAGGAGTAGTATATTTAATTAGTTGTGTTTACATTGCAAGAAACACGTGAAATCGTTTTGAAATTAAGTACAACATTTTGCTTACTTTAAATAGAATCCCAGATAGAAAATAAACACAGAATTATTCCATTTGCAGGAACTAATTTTGGCAATTGGAAATTTAGAGTGCAATCAGTGCTGAAGGTGATGGAGGTAGATGAAGTTTTGAAAGAAGTTCCAGAGGCAAAAAGTGAAGCATGGCACAAGAAAAACAATAAAGCTGTAATGATGATTGTACAAATTGTAGTCCAGACTTGCATTTAGAATATATGAAAGGTATACAGAATGCTGCAAACATAATTGCTAAGCTGGAATGCATATTTGCTAAGCGTAGACATGTTCAACGTTCTATTTGTTGGAGGAATTGATTCGTTTAAAATATGTCTGTAGTACAAATTTACAAGATCATTTTGCATAGTCTGATAAAATATTTGGTGAACTGAAAAGTTTAGGAAGCGATTTTGGTGAATCGAATATGGCATGCTTCTAGTTATTGTCTATTCCACCAGATTCTGAAAATGTAGTGACTGGAATTAGAACGTTATATGAAAATGATTTGAAGCTGGAGTTTATTAAAAGCAGATTTTGTTAGAGTTTAATGCGAATAAAAACTCTAGTAAAATTGAAAAAGGAATTGAATCATCTTTTTCAGCAGAAAGAATTATAAAATGTTTCAAATGTGACAAGCATGACCACATGAAAAGTGTTTGTGGAATAAAGTGTTATACTTGTCATAAGTATGGACATAAGGTAAATCAGTGTAACCAGAATAAGAAGGATGCTAACAAAAATACAGCTAGTTATGCAAAATGTGAAATAAAATCTACTGGTGAATTGCCAAGGCAATCTGTTGCTTTCTGTGCTGCATCGAATCAGGAATTGGAATCAACAATCATAATAGAATGGTATGCAGATTCGAGTGCCACCCATAATTATACAAATGATGGAAGTCTTTTATTTAATAAAAGAAGTTTTGAAGAAAATAAGCTTATTCAATTAGCTGTTCAGGGCAAGTCGATGACTGCAACACCTATGTGAGTTATATAAATGTTATACCATTTGTTGAAAATAAGAAAATACCAGTTACTTAAAAATGTAATGCGTGTTCCTGGTCTTAGAATGAACTTGTCAATTTCAACAATAGAAAAACCAGGTTACAAGATTGTTTGTTGTAATAGTAATGTGTTAATTCAAAAGCGTAGAATGATTTATGCCATAGGTAAACATGTGAATAATCTATACAAGTTAGTGTTTAATGTTGCTGATAAAACAGGAAGTGCAAATTTAGCTATAAAACCTTATATTGAATTTTGGCATAAACGTTACAGTCATTTGAATTATAATTTGTTGTTAAAAATTAATACTTTAAATTTAGTTGATGGTTTATATTTTACTAATAAGAGAAGTAAAGAAATTTGTGAAGTTTTGTGTGGAATGTAAGCAAAAATGTTTGCCATATTATTCAAAAAGGACCCTGTCTCGTCGAGTGCTGGAATTGGTTCATATAGACTTGTGTGGGCCAATTACACAGCTGTCATGTAATGAAAATCGGTATTTTGTTATTTTTGTAGATGATTATTTACGATTTGTAATGGTTTATGTAATTAAGACCAAAGGTGAAGTTTTAAACTGTATTAAGAATTACGGAGCAAAAGTATCTACACTTTGTGACAATAAATTATCAAAATTAAAATGTGACAATGGTGGCAAATATTGTTCAAATTTACTACAAAAATTTTGTGCTGAAAAAGGAATTGAAATATATTACACTCCACCATATACTCTGCAGTTAAATGGTATTGCCAAAAGAATGAACCAAACATTATTAGATAAAGCAAGATCAATGATCATGCAATTGGGTATGGACAGAATTTTATGGGAAGAGGCAGTGTTTACTGTGGCTTACATAACAAATAGAACACAATTATGTGTTGTTTATAATAAAAATCATGAGTTATGGCTAGGTAGAAAGCCAAATGTTTAAAACATGAGAGCTTTTGGTACCATATTCATTGAGAAGTAAGTTAGATGATAGAAGCATGAAATGCAGTTTGTTGGTTAGGCTGAAAATGGTAATCGTTTATGGCAAAAAGGTGAAAATAAACTGATTCACAGCAGGAACGTAGTATTTGATGAATGCCATTTCAATATAATCAAGCCATATAAAAATGAATTGAAACATACATTTATAAATAGGATCAACCAGGATAATTATGAGAGCGATTATGATATTGAAAATGATGTGACTGATAAGGAAGTTAAAACATTCTCAAAGACAAAAACGTGATAGAAAATTGCCATCCAGATTTGATAATTATGAGGTCGATGTAAGTTGTTTAGCATTATTTAGTGACCTTACAGATACACCAAGATCTTATGCAGAAGCAAAAGCATCTAAAACATGGAATTTATGGGTAGAGGCAATCATAGACGAGCTGGAAGCATTAAAGGAGGATGAAACTTGGCAGTTAGTTGAAAATCCAGGCAATTCAGATTGACAAATTGCTGAGTATTTCAAATTAAAGAAGATGGAAATGGAAAACAATTTTATAAAGCTAGGTTGGTAGTAAGAGGTTTTGAACAAAATAATTTTGCTGACATTTCTAAGTTGCATGCTCCAGTTGCCAAACTTTCAACACTAAGAATTTTATTATCAGTTAGTAATTATTATAATTTAACATTGGAGTTTAGATGTTAAGAATGCATTTTTAAATGGTTGTCTTAAGCAAAATGTTTTTATAAAGATAGCAAAGGGGTTTGAGTTTAAATGTACTGATAAAACTAAAGCTTGTTTATTAAAAAGAGCTAGTATGGTCTCAAAGAAGCATCTAAAATACTGAACCAAACAATTTGATTTTATGTCTAGTTTGGATTTTATTCATTCAAAATCAGGTTATTGCTTATGCAGTTTTATTGATGAAAGTGTGAGATGTTATTTACTTCTATATGCGGATGATATTTTAATATCGAATAAAAGTACAGAATTTTCACACTTGCTGAAGTTAAAATTGTGTCAAATTTCTAAAATAAGGTACATAATTTTTAGGTATGACAATTTTAAAAGACAGATAATCATGTTATCACTAATTGATCAAATGCATTCAATTGAGAACTTAGTTAAAAGGTCTAATATAGAAAATTGCAAAAATGTTAATACTCCAATGGAGAAAAGTTTAAATTTGCAAAGAAATGGTGATCAAGAATTAAATACGAAATTGCCTTACAAAGAATTGCTTGGATGTTTAATGTACATTATGATGGTTATTAGGCCGGATATATGTTTTAATATTAGTTATTTTGGCCATTTTCAAGATAGTGCGACATAAACACTTTAGACACCTTTTGTGAGTTAAAGTATTTAAACTCGACAATCAATTATAAGTTATGCTTTTACTATTCTAATAATGGTCTGGTAGATTATTCTGATCCAGATTGGGCTAAAGATATGGAAGATAAAAAATCTGTTAGTGGTTACTGTTTTAAATTATTTGATAATCTAGTACCTTAAAGTTCGAAAAAACAATGTATTGTAACTCTATAGAGTATTGAATGAGTTTATTGCTGTCCGTGCTGCTTCATGCGAACTATTGCATATCAAAAATTTGTTAACTGATTTGCACGTAGATTATAAGTTGCCATTTATATTATATGAAGATAACCAAAGTGCAATCCATCTTTTGAAAAATTTTGAAAATAATAAAAGGTCTTAACATATAGATGTTAAATTGCATTTTGTGTTTGACTTAATTATTAAGGGCACTATAGAAGTTAATTATATTTGTACAAACGAACAATTAGCATTTATTTTTACAAAATCATTGAGTCAGGTGAAGTTTTCGAGTTTTGTTAAAGTGTTAGGATTATCTAAATAATAATAGTTTCTTGTAGATTGCCAACTTTGAGGAGGGTATTAATATTAATAATATCAGCAATCCTGCCATACTGTTGTAAAGGTAACGGATGTAGTGTGACAGATAGCCCGGCAGTTAAAAAATAATATATACACTAGGTATGTCATGTTGATGGGTGAAGGTATTATTTTTTGTTCTGAAACTAATAAAATATATTACTCAAATTCCACCGATTTATTTACTTAAGCTGTTATACACCGTCAGTTTATTTAGAGTGCATGAATTACCATCAAAAATGGATGGAAGACGGTATTTAGACTTTTTACAGTATACTATGGATGATTATTTGGAAGTTGTTCCTTTAGCGATATTCCATGTGATTTATGCATGACGGAGCTCCAGGTCATTTTCATGCAGAAGTGCATGAATTTTTAAGCGAACAATTTCCGTACAGACAGATCGGACGTGGGGACCTGTTGCACACACGTGCATATGGGCACGCATGCATGCCCACCATGCACACGTACCTCCACTTTTATGCATGCATGCATGCATGCACCCACCCGTTCGTCTGACATTAATCCAATGGGCATTTATGTGTGTGAGTTTTATGAAATCTGTAACGTATCATCCCAATTATGAGCCCATTCAAGATACTGACGAACAGGGCAAACACAATGTGATTCGCAGAAAGTGCTGTGAATCATTGTTAAAACGTACACAGTTGTGTATTCAGCGTCGTAGCGGAAACTTAGAGCATCTCTTGTAGTAGTTAAGCTGTCGTTCAGTGGTTCGCAAGCTGTACCTTGAAAGATAAGTTCAACTTTTGAATAAAAAAATTTTTTTTTTGTGCATTAACTTACATTTTCAACTAATTCATGCGAATACAAGTGATGATGTAGATGTCTTCTTTCCTGGTTTCTACTACAGTAGTGTACAAAATTTTGTGCAAAATTAAAATTACTTTATAGGTTAGATAATATGAATACTTATAATAATGTAATCTTAATATCAACAAATGGTACTTTTATTACAATATTTCATAAATCAAGAAGTATTAAGACCAAATCATAGTAAATTTAAAACAAGAAATATTCCCACAAATTACCTATCAGAACTAAGATCTTTATTTGAAAACATTACAATTTCTGTTTGTTAAAAGTTTTTTACATATTTAAATATACAGCTGTACACTGCATAAATTTCAATACATTACTATTCAAAAAATAACAGTATAATCGCTTTCTGTACAAGATTTTTGGTGCTACGTACCGTTGTTTCATCTTTATCATCTTCGGACGATCCTGTTTACAACAATTTTCAATTTTTCAAGAGTATAATCTAGCAAAACATACCTACACCAAGCTTCTTCTGTCAAACGATCAACATGGTCACAATGTTTTATTACCAAGACCAAGATACAGGTTTGAGTTCTGTCCAAGACCTTACATTTTCCATCTTTCCATTACTAGCTCGATTTGAAATGATCATTTGGGCTTTGTATAAAAGTCTAAGTCATTATTTCATCTTATTAATTGTAATATGTTAGTATTTCAACTTACCTTGTGTAAATAACTACCTAATATATTTATATATTTAATACTTGGCTTATATCCCTAACTTTGGGTGTTGCTTCCTGTCTATAACTGACATAAGTCAAAAACTTAACAAAGTCAGATATGATTGACAAGAATGCCAAACGTAATTGAAAGTTAGGTTGATGTATGGTTGTGTACACGATTCAGATTTGTAAATTTTCGAATTATCGTCATCAATCTCGGTGGTGTAATTGGAAAACGCATGGTCTGCGAAAGACCAAAATACAGGTTCGAGTCCTGTCGAAGACCTTATATTTTCATTTTTCAATTACTAGCATGAAAGTCCAAGTTATTATTTCATCTTATTAACTGTAAAACATTAGTATTTATCAACTTACCTTGTGCATGTCAACGCATTACCTAAATAACTATATTGTGTTCCATAAAATAATAGGGTCAACACACTATGCCGCCAGCATTTAAATAAACATAGAGGAAACTAAACCCAATATGGCACTGATCACCTGAAGACGAGTGGAGACAGCCATTGACTTCAGTGAATAAGCCCAGGGTTACGCAGTCATTGACGTCGTGGATAAATTGTAACTATTATTGGGGGAATGAAGAACAATACAGAGTCAGGATAAATTTATTAATGGGAAGATTCAATAGTGACTATAGACAGACAAGGTAACAGTACGCCATAAAAAAATTTAGTCTTGCAAAACAATTAGACCCGGTACAAGATGACAAGCAAATAGTAAGGTATCTAGCAAACCATTTTGAACAAGAGGTGAGACAATACTTAACATTACTGATGATTAAAGATTGAGATACTTTCTTAGGGTATCTCAGGATACATTACAACTTGGAACAAGTACAACGAATAGAGAACAGAAATAGAGGCAACTACATAAATAATAATTTTAGATTAAACATGCACACAGGACAACAAAACTATTGTACAAAGATTAGAAACCGGACACCAAGAGTCAACAACAGGAAAACCATGATCATGACAGGGATGTGGGATAGCAAGAATTCAGTAAGTTTGTTATGGAAGATGAAAAAGAAACTTGCCATGAAAATGTATTGCCGATTATATGCAATAGTTGTCGAAAATAAGATGGTTAAAGCGTTAGTTGATACTGAGGCAGACACCAGTTTGATCTTGGAGATTTTCATGAGACAACAAAAATTTGTTAATGGAAAATATGATACTGACAGGAAAACCATGATCATGACAGGGATGTGGGATAGCAAGAATTCAGTAAGTTTGTTATGGAAGATGAAAAAGAAACTTGCCATGAAAATGTATTGCCGATTATATGCAATAGTTGTTGAAAATAAGATGGTTAAAGCGTTAGTTGATACTGAGGCAGACACCAGTTTGATCTTGGAGATTTTCATGAGACAACAAAATTTTTAATGGAAAATATGATACCTTTGAAGAAAATAATTTAAAAGCGTGAAACAATAAAAGGTTTGTAACAGTAATTTTGAACCTGAAAATAGGAAGTGGTGTAGAGCAATTTAGATTTTTAATAGAACCAGAGTTCCACTTACAATGTATAATGGGGACGGATCTAATAAATAAATTAAAAATAAAGTTTAATGCCGAGAGCAAAACTATTACAATTAGGGAATGTTATAGGCGTGGGATGATGAATTAAGCATCAATGAAGACATTAATTGTGTTAATGTTAATTATATTGAAAATGAAATGAAAACATTAACTGTACTGGCAGAGTAAGTTGTCACAGTTCTACAAAAGTATCCGGAATTAATTGGTTCAGAACCAAGAATTGCTATAGGCTAGGTGCACAGATTAGAAGTGATAAATATGGAACCTTTTCAGTCAAAAGTGTATCCGATACAGCGGCACATAGGAAACAGGTTAATCTCATAATATAAAATATATTAAAGCGAGATATCATGGAGAGATCTTCGAGACATTTTATAAATCCGCTTGTGATGGAGAAAAAGAATGTTGTGTTCGTTTGTGTTTAGATACGAGAAAAATAAATCAACGAACAAAACCATAATATCATAGTCCTCCCACGATGGACTCCATTTTAGCTAGATTAGGAGGAAAGCAATATTTTCGGAATTAGATTTTCGAAATTCATTTTGGTCGTTTCCTCTAGAAAGAGAGTCTACCAAATATACAGGTTTTGCAGTTGAAGGTAAAATTTATCAATTTAAAGACATCCTTATGGCTTGTCCAACCACTGCAGCTCTCGTCAAACAATACAGTGTATTTTGAGATGGTATGAAAATTTTTGTAACACGTCGACGATATTCTAATTATCAGTGAGAATTTAGAACAGCTCTGGATGCATTTTGAAAGAATTTAGTTAGAATTAAATAACGAAGAACTTCGTTTGAACCTATGTGTGTTGATTGAGAAAATTTATGGGGGTACAACATTGGTTGTCAAAGACATGGTAACCGAATACGAAAGAAATTCCACATTAATCTTATTTATCCTTATAAACAGGAAGTACGAGATGAAGAGGAAGACAAAATGATACATTTTACTCTATTTCAACATTTTATATTTTTATTTGGGGAAAATGCTGAGAAAGATGCCATCTCGGTGATAAGTTATAAATTTCAACTCAGAGTTTGTCCTCCACTCCTGCTTACTACTTAGATCTAGTAATAAACAACTCGAAGCGTGTTTTGGAAACAAAAGAACTAGGCAAGTATACACCCCCTAAAATATTGTCGTACAATTTAGGATAACAAACTAAGTGGATTTACCACCATAATTAATAATGATCCGTATTGCCACAACAAGCAATTAATATTAATCACATATATATGGTTACTTACTAAATTGACGCAGATTGAATTCGCTCTGACTAGATACTGAAACATGTAAATACACGACACACACAACTATGTACAATAATACATCTAAAGATAAAGCCACAATTGTTAGGTAAATCTTAGTCTAAAGTGCTACTCTTAACATTTAAGGATGTACGCAAACAACATACCATTCAGGAGTGAAAGCAAACAACTGGCAGTTAACAAAACCTAATATACTTTGCCGCAGGCCGTGAAGAGGATGGGTAACCAGACAAAATATGCTGTACCAATAATGTAAATTTCTAGGATATAACAAAGCAACCTTAGTTCTAAAAATCAAGAATGTTTCATATGAATTAGGAGTTCTAAGAATCTAAGCATCACGAGTACAAATTCGTCTTAGTTCTAAGAGCCAAAGCATCTAAGGAACAAATTTGAGCAATCACATAAAAAGATACAATACATTTTTCATGATAAGAATTTGCAACTGCCGAATTTAGGAGAGAAGAAACAACGCAACCATGCGGTAAGTATTGTAATCTAATCATGGGTTAGCAGAATAACAGACATATTTCCTAAATATATATATTTTATTGAACATAAGAATTTTCTTATTTTCACAAACATAATAGTCAGGTTCATTTTTATAACCGGAAACTATACTATAATGAGAATCCCTCGACCAATCACATCATTGCTCTCTATAACTAATACGAATGCAAATAGGTAATGCTTAGGTGGCAGGAAATACAAATATTGCATTTGGAGGTAAATTTAAGATACATATATCAAACATAACCTAAAGGTACAATTTTAAACCTACAGTATTAAGTGAAGTTTTTACCCAATGTAGTTGTAAACTTGTTTTCCAAACAAATAATCACGGAAATCCCAATATAATAGAAATAAATTAAGCAGATGTTTATCTTGTCATGATAACAGTGGTTTTAACTGAATGTCATTAAACTAGCAACATTCAAGAAAGTCCTAATTAATAAAGATTACATTTCTAGATAAGGATAAGAATATAGACAAGTGAACTCGTGAATTTAACATAAAATGATGCAAGTTGGCTGCCTATCTGTGCGGGCTTGAAATTACAGAAGTGTAGCAACCCGTAAATTCAAATAATTGGAAACTGAATGATTTTTAACTTAATGAGGCAATAAATTTCAAATATGAAACGGGACGTAACAAATTCTGGGATAATTTAAAGTGTAAACAGTTATAATAAAAAAGTCACAAAAAAGTGTAATCGATTAGGTTAAGTCAGTCATTTGGGGGAGTTTTGTTAATACTAGTAGTGTTGGCAACCATATAGTAACTTAAAGAGCATTTACAATGATTTTTAAATCGTGAGTTATAAGTCTAATGCTGTCGATCAAGAATCTTGACATAATAACTTTGATAGCTTGCATAGCACTTAATGCTTGGATTTACTAAATCTGATAGTTAATGCCCATGTAAACTTAATCATAGTTAGACACAAATAAATATATCCGTTAACTTGTCACTGCAAATAGTCAACCGAAAATAGATTATGGCAAAGTAACTAAATAGTAGGACGCCAAAACCACAACTCAAGGGTTTCCAAACACGATAGCCAAGCACCACAAAGCTGCACAGTTCTCGCAATAACTCAAAAATAATAATACTAAAAAAATTCTAGCAATCCAAGGAATATAATGTTTAACTTGGACAAAATGATATATCAAATTTTACTTCTAATTTCAAAAATGTTAATATAAATCTGTTATAACTGCACAACTGGATTTAGTTGTAATAAAAATGTGGATCATTTCCACTGATACCCTGAGCTAAATTGGTTGGGGAGACAATGAATGGCATGTATCAAAATAAATAGATATGTCCTAAAAGATCTAGATGTCTGGTGTATCCTTATTAGCAGCAATCCATTACTGTAAATGGCCAAGCGACTATTGCTTCTCCCAGGGTAGAGGTTCAAGAAATAAGTAAGGTATAAGCAGGTAAGTATGAGTAAAAAAGAATTAAAAAAAAAAAAAGAAAAACCGTTAAAACAAAAAGGAAAATTAGAATATAAATATTGTACCTAATAAATACGTATGTTGGTCGGTCTTATTGAAGTAGAAAAGAATCGGTGATTCAAAAAGTTCCGCAAATGGAAGTGGACAAACACCACTAACTAACGTTGTATAACCATAAATCATCCCAATGAGATACTAAAAATCAAAAGCACCAAACACACTTCAAAGATCATACAAGAGAAAATAGAGCACTCATATTTTTTGTTTGATAGCGACAAACAGAATGACATCCATCATACCAAATCAACTACACCAACCAGGGGTGACAGTGGTCCATTAAGAAACGTACATAAACAATGAATTAAAGCAGAATGGAAATTAATTTTGATAATAAACTAAAATATCGCTTAGAATATAGACTAAATTTTATACAGAAAACTACACGTAACAAACTCTCAATAAGAATCACTCTTTATACAATCGAGCAACATATGTTCAATTTATCCTGTAGAAATAAATTTCAACATTCAAACTTCTAAATAAAATAATTTCTAGTACTTAAAGCAGATAAAAATAGGAATACTTTTAAGATAGATTACTGAACATTTATTAATGAAGTCAATACGTAATTCGTAGGAACAATCTGTTTAAGAATATTAACAAATACGACTTTTGATGTCAGCAAATTAGATTTTCTCAGTAAATAATCTTGATTGTTTCATAGAACGCTATGATGAACTCAAGCGAAAGAGACACAATAAATGCGAATATGATCCTTCTACCAATAACCCCTTATAAATGCTGAAAATAAATACGATTGCATTACTTGCCAAGCTCTAACAATTGCAGAAAGAGTTACTAAAATTACGAAACCACCTAACAGACTAATATTAACACTTAAAAACTTCAGATATGATACAACCTCACACAAAAGAACTAAACTGCTCAAACACATACAATCAGAACCATTTATAAAAATGACCAACCTAAACTACGAATTATATACCACAGTGATACATGTCGGACAAAATTTAGAATCTGGACATTATTACACATATGCACGCGAAGGTGATAAATGGTACAAATTCAACAACATCGTTATTACATAAGCTTCCCTTGAAGACCTAAACGACGAAAGACAACCTGCAACACCTTACATACTCTTCTACCGTAAACAAATATGCCCAGATCCGGACAGCTTACCACAATCGGCATTATCACCAAAATTGAGAGATCTAATCAAGACCTGCAATTTCTCATGTCAAACAATTATGAAGAACCAGATACAAATTAATCTGAAAAACCAAAGGTAGAATATTGAACATTGAAATAAAGTACATCTAAATTGATGGCCAAAGTCCAGAAATAAGAGGATTATTATTGAAATTATTTTATTTATAACTGAAATCGTATAAAAGTATAACTATGTGGTGATTTGCCATGATGTCACAAATTGCACACAAGTTTATTGTTAATTGAAAAAATAATCAGATTTTTTTTCAAAATTCTAATAATCAGTTTCTGAATCTTGCATATAACCATTTCTAGCAAGGATGTTCAGCATCATTTTAGTTATATTGTGTCTAAAAAGTAGTGAATACATCAATTGTTTATCATACGTGTAATATCAAGCTCAAGCTGCACTCGTCACTTGATATGAAAATAGCTAATTATACAGAATAGTGATAGGAATAATTATTCAATTTGATGAGCCAATGAATGCAAACTGCTTCACTAAAGAATTTTTCAATTTTTTTTACAAAGTAAACTAGGGATTAAAATAAAAACAATAGAACCCAGATTAGACCCCACTCCACAAAACATACACAACAAATTTTGTAGGTCAAACATTTCTGCATATGTACATCAGTGTAGTTATTATTGTTCTTATTATTAGATATTATGTTTTGTAGAATGTAATTAGAAAAACATAACTACAGTATGAGCAGAGCATATTATGACACTTTAATACAGTTTGGTCAAGCACTTCAATGAATCACGGTATTGAAATAAGATATAAATAGACTTTATTCATCATCAAACTGCATTAATAAGTCTGATAAGCAACATTCCATAGGCTTATCAAACAAACAGCTCCAAGATATGTTAAATCAAATGCATTAAAACTAACCACTCATATGTGACCTTATCTACGATATCCCATGAAGTGAAGTTACCCTTTGTGAAAATCTAAAACTAGCTTTAAAATCTACTTAATAATAAATTATTCAAAATTTGCAATACTGCTGTTCCTGAGTTTAAACTTAGGGAAAAATCCCACTCAAATGGCACACAAAGCGACTGCCTGAAAGTAAGGCATCTCTTACACAATAGTCAAAAAGTAGAAATTCTTAGTGCATCATAAAATTAAATATAAAGAACAAAGAACACTATCAAAACAAAAAGACTAACTATATTAATACAGCTTAAGCTCTTAAATAAATATCTCAAACAATCTTGAAAGTTTATTAATAATAAGTATCAGTTATGCACACAAACTACCTTTAAGTCGTCAGGCAACATTATTCACCAGTATTTACCGAGATTTGGATATTAACATACCAAGATGTCTCAACATCATCATTAGATCTTCAGCCCTAGAACTGGTTGGATGCATATCTCCCATGTTTTCTATTCTGAGCTAACCTACACATTTCACTAAAATTCCCAGAGCCTACATATTTTACTATCTGTGTGCAGTAGTTTAATCTAGGTCTACCTCTACCTCTCCTTTTTAATTTCTCTGCTTTTATTATATAATGCGCTATTCCCTCATGTCTTAGTATGAGTCCTGTTGTCCTACAGTTTTCCTCATATTTCTTTCTTCTCCTACCATTTCTAGAACCTCTTTGTTCTTAACTTTGTCTGTCCATGATATCTTCATCATATATCTGTAACACCACATTGCAGAGATTTCTTGTTTCCCGTTCGCTCCTACTACTGTCCACGTTTCACAGTCAAACAATACGGTGCTCTATGCATATGTTATCAGTGAGAAAACGGTAAAAGAGATCTATAAAGATATCGAAGATATACTAAGATTTGTAAAAGGACGTGAAAATTTAATAACTAAACAAGATTTTAATACAGTGGTAGTTGAGAGTAGGAAAGGCACAGAAGTAGGTTTATTTGGTTTAGACAAGAGAAATCACAGGGGAAATAGACTGTTAGAATTTTGCAACAAAAACAATTTAACCAACACAAACATATTATTTCAGCATCATACTAAAAGACAATACACGTGAAAGATGCCATGAGACATAAGGCGATATCAAATAGATTACATTCTTATTAGACAGCAGTCTAGGAATCAAGTAAAAGACTGTAGAAGCTACCCAGAAGCAGATATAGATACTGACCATAACATAGTAACTATGAAGGCCACACTTAAATTTAAAAATTTTAAAAACGAGAACAGAAAATGACACTATGACTTTGAGAAACTAAAATATAAAGATACCCACAAAAGATTTCAGAAAAAGTCGACCAACTACTGAACCACATTAGGAAAATATCTAGTACTAAAGAAGTAGAAGCAGAATGCAACATCATTAAATCCAGCTTAATATAATAGTCAGAGGTATTATGGGGTATAAACAAAAAGAAAATAAGAAATCGTGGATAACAAAGGACACTGAATTTAATAAAAGAAAGACAAAAATACAAAAACAAAGTAAAGCATGAAAACATACAAAGCCATAAAATGAGAAGTTATTTGCAAATGCAGAAAAGCTAAAAAAATACAAAGAAATACAGACTAAAACGGAAATAGGAAAGACAGATGCAACATACAAACTAATTAGAATGTAGTAGATGTGGATGGATGGCAAGAATATATGGAAAATTTATATAAAGGAAAGGAGCTAGATGCACTAGAGTAGAAATCAGACACTGAAAAGGATGACGAGATATCCTATACTTACAGATGAAGTAACATTAAACAACCTCAAAAATAATAAGGCACCGGGTACAGATAAGGTGCAACCAGAAACTCTAAAAGACACCGAACAAGCAGTAACAAAACGTCTCTACCTTGTTAGTTATATGTATGAGGCAGGCGAGATATAGAAAGATTTCAAATGTAACACCATTCTCACTATGCCAAAATTGAGAAATGCAGATTTGTGAAAAATTTCAAATAATGAGTTTGACACACAAGTGTCAAAAATATTAACTACAATTGTACAAAGGCGGATGGAAAAATGCGCCAAAGAAATACTAGATCAATTTGGTTTTAGGCAAAACAGGGACATGAAAGGTCACTTCAGCTTTAAGGATGATAATGGAGAAAACAATAGAAAAAGAAGAAAGTGTTTATATATGGTTTATAGACCTTGAAAAATCATTTGAGAATGTAAAATGCGAAAAAATGTTCAAAATTCTCAAAAAAATTTGAATGAGTTATAGGTGATAGACGGATAGTACATAGCTTACACAAAGAGCAAACAGCTTTAATAGAATTATAGCAGTAATGAGAGAAGTAAATAATAGAGAAGGGGATGAGACAGGGTGTGTACTATCCCTGTTAATTTTTCACTTGTATATCAAAGAGGCAATGAATACTGTCAAATTTTGAATTATAATGCAAAGACCAACGATTGGTATGCTTAACCGCAGATGATATAGTGCTATTAGCATCTAGTAAGGAGCAGTTAAAAGTGGGTCAATGAAATGGAAACAGTAGTAACAGAGAGACACGATATGAAAATTAACAAAAATAAAACTAAACACTAAAATGTAGAGGAAGTAGAGTATAAGTCAATAACCAGAATGCAAATAGGAAATATGAATTTACAAAATGTTTAGGATTTCCGGTACCTAAGAAGGTAAAAAGGCAAGATGGGAAAGTGCAAAGAGATAAAACAAAGGTTAACACAAGGTCGTGGTACATTTAATAAGAAAAAGCAACTACTATGTTCGAAGACAACAAATGTAAAAGATGTAAAGATAGTTGAAATCAAATGTGTGGAGCACGGCACTGTATGGCTGTGAAATGTGAACTGCAAGAGAAGTGGACAGGAAAAAGACAGAATCCTTTGAAATGCGGTTCTACAGATGTATAATTGGACAGACAACGTTAACATCAAAGAGGTACTAGAAATGGTAAGGAAAGAACGAAATATGTAGAAAACAATAAAAATAGGAAAGATAGGGTGGCAGGGCAAGGTCTAAGGCAAGACAGGTGGAGGTAGACTTAGATTAGACTATTGCACACAGATAGTAAAAGATGTAGGCTGTGGAAATTTCAGGAAAATGAGTAGGTTAGCTCAAAATGGGAAACACTGGAGGTACGCATCCAACCAGTTCCAGGACTGAAGACCTAATGATGATAATGAATTATTAATGAGACAATTGAACTTGCATCTGCTTAATAAATATTACAATTCGTGGTTGAGTTCGTGTCAAAGCCAATCCCATGTCCTTTTGAACGTCCAGCTCATTCCTGGTCTTTGTCTTGCTCTGGAGGCAAACCATAGCAAGTGTCAACTTGTTGCCACACCATTGCCGAATAAAATTCATATTTTGTAGGTGCATTACCTTATGCTTTTGCTATACAAAACTAATTTTTAAAATTTATATTGTGTCAGGGTCTAAAATAGATGTTGTTTTTGTTTTAGACTGCGTGCTATATTTTGCGTTTGCAGGCATTTGCAGTTTTATAGAACACTCAGCATTGGGTTTGTAACAATTTTATTTTTGGTTAATAAATCCCTTCATCAAAGTGCGAGAATAATAAAACACTTTTATTAAAATAATGGTAAAATACATTTAACAACTAAGGTAATACGTTAAAGCAGCATCGTCCTTTGGTATTCTATTTGTAGTTGAATATCTGTGTCTTCTAGAGCTATTCGCAAGCGCGTTTTGGTTTGACAGCCCCCCCCCCTCGGAAGCTGCGGTCGCCCGAGCGAGTTTGATAATCAGTCGGCCATACGTGGAGGAAGAGATAAGATATACTAGAGACTTCAGGCCGGCAATTTGCGTATAAATTTTGAGGAGTCGGGACACATCTTTGAATAGCGGTTGGTATCGTATGAACGTTATTAATTTGTTTAATTGAGATATTTTATTTAGCGCACGAACGACATGAACAATGCAACTTAGAAGATAGGAAATTCAATCCCTTTGTTAAAACCACTTTGTTTTACGACGTAAAATGCAACTTAGAAGATAGGAAATTCAATCCCTTTTGTTAAAACCACTTTGTTACACGACGTGTAAAATGCAACTTAGAAGATGGAAAGTTTAACCAATTAAAGAAGACCACCTAGTTATACAGCAGCTAACGAATGTATTGTGACCGTATTTAATTCTACACCTGGAACAACTCCATGTGGTAGAAGCTGTCTAGGATGAGCTGGGTTCATACTACATGCAGTAAACATCGCATGATGTAACAAGTATCTCATCTAGGCGAGAAAAGCAGTTTTTGGTTCGTAGTTAGCTTTAAGTAATTTTTCGTGTTTCAAATTAGAAACACGCTAATTTGTTCTTATGTGTAAAAGCACGAATATGATATGTTTCAACTATTGCTGAGCTGGAATTTCCAGTGTCAAAATTAAAAATTCACTAATTTGATGTTCTAAGAAACCGTTAGTTACAACAACAGGTGTTACTGACGTCACTTATTTTTCTGTAGTATACTGCTGACAGATGCGTTCTTGAAAGCAAATGCTTCGAACAGCTTTAGCACATCTTATGTAAATAAGAATATTTTTGTGATCTTTTTTTTGGAAACTAAAACTAGTACATTTAACCTAAAAAGAAATAACTTGAGTATTAACATTTTTAAATGTAATCTGCCTGAACAGATCTGCATGGGTTGGAGTATCTTTGTGTAACAAGTTTACAATATACTGTAAAATGTTTGATTATGAATAATTTTGGTAAACCTTAATTTAAAATTCACCAAGTAATTCAATTATTTATTAAATTTTGTTGCATTGCATTTTATTTTAAAAGAGATTCTTTTTAGTAAATTATTGGTTCAAGATTAAAGTTTTTTATTTTGATCAAATATGATCAAACCTAACCACAGAAAGCTAACATCTTTAAGAGTAGAATTTTGACGCCAACTTTATATAGAAAATATCTTTTCACTATTTCTTTATGTATATTTGCGGGACACAAATAGTGTTCCACCTTTTTTTATTAACCTAACTATTATAATTTCTTACAGGAACAGCGTCTTATTTTATTAAGACAGGTTTTTGTCATCGAAGGTGATCTTTTTTTCTTTGGGTCTCCACGTCCGCCCTTAGAAATATGCCATGCCATTATCGAGAATAAGTCTGGACTTGGTGGCGCCTACTTATCTGAGATTAAGTTTGACATACAAACAGATTTCGACTTACCCCCCCCATTTCTCATAGCTCTACCCAAGGAATAGACCCCTAGTTATGTCGGAAGACTTCGCTTCACTAGCGCCCAACGTCTAGAGTCAGATATAAATTAGAAAAATACGCTTCACTAGCGCCCATTCGAAAAAATACGCTTCACTGGCGCCCATGCGTGAGGCTAGCCTTTTAACTAATTAGAAGAAAACAAAACCCGTTACAGGTGATCTTAGACTATTCAAATAAGTGCAATGCATTTATTTAGTACACTCACGTGAAATATGGATTTATATAATAATGTATTATAATCATACTAGGGTACTTATTTTTTAAAAAGGGTTGTAAGGTCTTTGTCTGAAAATCCAAAGAACATTTGTTTATTACAATGTAATTTAAAATAATAATAAATTAATCTTTAAATTTTTTCAATTTGTGGTTTTCCTTTTGAACAATATTTAATGGTTATTAAGGATTTTTTTTAATTTAAATGATATGACACTAATGGTAGATCAACTTATAATTATGTAATATTTATTTTTTTTAAGCATTTTGTCTGATTTTTTTATGCTAATCAGTTTAACTGATTTGCTGTAATGTAATGTAAATGTATCTTCATTATGTATTGTTTTTTATGGGCTCTATCGTACTTGGAACATTCCTAATGTTCTTTATTGTTTGTAATATTTTCAAGATATAAACTGCATATTTAATCTTTATAATAAAATTATATTTTGAAATGTATACTATTATTTTTGTTTTAAATGTATATCCACCATTATCAATACAATAATTTTGGTTGATGGCATTCATTTAATAAATTATGCACATAAGTTTGTGGTTATCTATTCAGTTGTTTAGCTCTACATTACCAAATTACCTGTGCGCATTGTTTATGATTTAAAATCTTATACTTCTTAAATATGTAAACACCATAAGATAGGTTAGTACCAATTAGGTTGGTGTGTTCCCTCTTTTTTCAATTCTTTATTGACTAATAGCATTAACATTGAATTTTAGATCTTTCCATTTTGTTGGATGTCGGATGGGAACATTGCCTTTTGTTAATATTAATAATTTATATGCCCCCATATAAGAACTGCATATTTGAATAGTTATATTATACTACGTAGTTTTTAGTTTAGTTTTTAAAATTTGAAAATCGTTTTCCCCTAGTTTGGTTAAGATACTCCATTTTGTACTTTGTTAGTTAATTTAATTTTTATCTTGCAGAATGCTTCTAAACATCTGTTCATATTTGATAATAGTGCTGTCTCAGGATGAACCCTAGATTTGAAACAGTAGCTTTTACAGTAATAATTTCAAATTAAATAGAAATTTTTTCATAGTGAGATTATGCAAATTATATCTTTCGTTCGTCACCTTTACGCTATCGTGAGTCAAGGTAGCTGATTGCATTTTTGAAATATATTCGAATAAAATTAAAATATTTACAACCTATTGTATTTTTCAAGTATTGTAAAATACAGCTGTATAACTATGAGTACCTACACTGATGGGTTTGTACATGTGACATATTTTTCATCCTATTTCCACAAAAAGCATATAATTATATGCTTTTTTGTGGCAAATAGTGTGAAAAATATGTCCCATGTTGATGTATTAGACAGTGAATTAGAAGTGTTGTTCACATCACAAGAAGGTGAAAACCACATCACCTAGGTGTTTATTAGAAGGTGAAATAGCAGTCTTTTCATGTGAAATAGCACGTCACTATGAGATGCGTTCCTGAATGACGTCATACATCTGCAAGAAATCCACATTATTTTAACGTTGAAAAATACGTCGCCCGATGTTGCAGGTGACAAAAAAAGAACGTGATTTTGGCATTGCTCTGCTGGCTGGGTTTATAAATGTGTAGAGCGTATGTGTACTGATTGTATCATATTTAACATGTCGGTTTAAAATTGTACCTTTAGGTTATTTTTGATATATATATTTTAAATTTACTGCCAAATGTAATATTTGTATTTCCCACCAACTAAGCACTTCCTATTTGCATTCGTATTGGTTATAAATAGCAATTATGTGATTGGTCGAGAGATTTCGCATTGTGGTTTCTGCTTAAGAAAGTGAACCTGACTATTATGTTTGTGAAAATAAGAAATTCTTATATTAAATAAAATATATATTTAGGAAATATGTCCGTTATTCAGCTAACCCATGATTAGATTACAGCCTCATGTGTGGGGTTCAAGCAGAAATGGAATATTGGACTCGATGTATATGGAAAAGTTTATGTGAGGTTATGTAACAATGAGAACGTCGTCGAAAATGCAGCTTTTTGAAAGAGAACCGACTGCTGGAGCTCACTCACCACTGTTGGTATCTTCAAAGAGTAATGTTACACCAGAAAATATTCAAGAGGTAATAACAGCAGCTGTTAACGCTAGAGCAAAAACGCATTCTGTCGAGTTATCGTTGCAAGATATTTCTATTTTAATACTAACATTCACGGCAGCTCAAGACGAAGATGTAAATGTGTGGATTAAAATAATTGAGGAAATTAAGGAAACATTCAGTACCGGAAAATGTGTTAATGTTAGAGATGGTGAAAAATTGGAGGGAAAAGCTCTATGATGGTTTCATTCTAGTCCTGAAAATGTTTTGATGTGTTTTTCACTTTTCAAAGCTAAAATTAAATCATTGTTCAGTTGTCCCAATGATGCTGTTACGCTGTTAAGAAAATTTGAATCTAGAAAATTGGGAAGAAATGAAAAATTATTGACTATTTCACCGACAAAATTACGTTGGGAAATAAATTATATCTTTCCGAAGCAAATTGAATAACATACATATATGATTGAAGGCTTTAATAATGCTACCTTGCAAGTCCAGGCGAAAATGAAAGAATTCAGTTCATTAGAAGACTTGTATAGAGTTATGAATTCAATAACTGATTTAGAAAGAAGCCAATCATCTCGTTTTGTTACAGTTGAGCCGCGTGTTAGTAATCCTGCAATTAAAAACTATTTCAGGAAATTTCCGAAATTCTGCCAAGTCACGCAAATATTTTAATTGTAGCTTATATGGGTACTTTTCCCAGGATTGTCCGAAGCCGAAACGAGAACCAGGTAGTTGTTATGAATGTGGGTCACAAGAACATTATATTCAAGACTGTCCATCAAGGAAAGGTCATCCACCTAGGGATAGCCAGCCGATGTTAATAGAAGTTCAACCTTCATTGGAGCCGGCTTATAGATTTGATGTAAAAATGGTTAGTATAGATAAAACTTTGGAAGCAGTGTTGGATTCAGATAGTCCTGTTTCAATGATAAAAAAAAATGTGTCCCAGATTGTTTTATTCGAGCAGGTAAACAAACAAATTGTTTTTCCAATTCGAGAATTGAACAAATTGTTTTTTTCAAATGATGGTGTCAAGATTATTTCTAAAGCGATACATCCTGAATTTTTAACTAATGACATTCTCTTAATTAATGATTTATCGTCCAATGAACCTATTGTTTACATAAATAAAAGTTTGGATCCTTATCTGATTGCAAATGTTAATGGCATTTTAAGAAATTATTTCTTTGCTAGCAGGCCTGTAGTACCAAGAAATGAGTTTAGCATTCAGGTAAATTTATGTAAAAGTGAACCATTTTTTTGTAAACCAAGACGACTGTATTTTGTTGCAAAATGCATTACATGGTATTGTGCAAGATCTTTTAGAAGAAGGTATTATCCGTGAAAGTGACTCCCCGTACTGTTCACCCGTGGTTATGGTAGCAAAGAAAAACAACAAATTTAGAATGTGTATAGATTATCGCACATTACATAAGCAGGTAATTCGTGATCAATATCCAATTCCGTTTATTAACGATCATTTGGATCAACTCAAAGACAAAAGGTATTTTACAAAACTTGATTTGAAGAGTGCTTTTTATCACGTTTCGATTGCTAATGATTCAGTGAAATATACATCCTTTATTACACATATTGGGCAATTTGAATTTTTAAAGGCACCTTTTGGTTTAAGTACGAGTCCTAATAGTTTTTGTCGATTTATTAATAAAAGTTTTAAAAATTTAGTACAACAGAAAAAGCTTATCTTTTTCGGCGACATCCTTATCGCCACAGAAACGGTGAAAGAAAATCTTGAAGTATTAGCAAAAGTTCTGATTCTTCTGGTCGATAACTTACTTGAATTGCGTTTTGAAAAAATGTTACTTTTAATTGAGGAAATTGATTATTTAGGCTATCACATCGATAAGCAGGGTATTAGGCCCAATGGGGATAATATTCAGAGCATACAGAAATTCCCTTTGTGCACATCAGTTAAAGTACAATCGTTTTTAGGCTTAGTCAGTTATTTTCGACGTTTTATTAAAAATTTCTCTATAATCGCCAAGCCACTTTATGACCTGGTAAAAAAAATTCTAAATTCAAGTTTGGTGCTGAAGAACTCGATGCTTTTGAAACGTTAAAATCAAAATTGGTTTCTCAACCTGTTCTAGCAATATATTCCCCTTTAAATGAAACTGAATTGCATTGTGGTGCGAGTGCATTAGGTTTTAAAGCAATTCTTTTACAAAAGCAGCAAGATGGAAAGTTGCATCCGATTTTTTATTTTAGTAAGAAGACCACAGAACAGGAATCAAAATATCATAGTTATGAGTTGGAAACATTAGTTATTGTAAATGCCATTAAACGTTTTCATCCTTACCTTCAGGATATTCATTTTAAAATCAAAACTGATTGTGATAGTTTTCGTCTAACCTTGTCCAAAAAAGAAGTTGTGCCACGTATTAAGAGATGGTGTCTACTTATGCAAAATTATGATTATGAGATTGAGCATCGATCTAACCCAAGAACGAGGCATGTAGACTGTTTGAGTCACATCCATAATATATTAGCGTTAGAGGGCAATACTTTTGAGCAAACTTTGGCTTTAAAACAAACAACTGATCTAGATATTCAGCGTCTAAAAACCCAGTTAGAGAATTCTGAATACCCGTTTTTTGAACTTAGAAATGGTCTTGTTTATCGTAAGAGTAAGGGTCAAGTGTTGTTCTACATCCCTTATGATATGGTTATAATATATTGCATACCTATCATAATGAAACTGATCATGTTGGTGTAGATAAAGTTTACGATACTCGAACTTATTGGTTCCCAAACCTAAGAAGTAAAATTAAAAGTCATATAAAGAATTGTTTGAAATGCATAGAATTTAATCCGAAATTTGGAAAGGAGTGTTTATTGCACAACATTCCCAAAGGCGATTCTCCTTTTGAATGTTTACACTTGGATTTTTACGGTCCATTAGAAGTTGTCAGTCAATGTAGAAATAAATATATTTTTGAAGTTGTTGATGCATTTACTAAATTTGTTAGATAAGATAAGATAAGATAGAATTTAATCAGCACTTTGCCTATATACAAGATGTGATAAGTCATTACATTCTTATTCATATTCCATTGTGTATTAAAGTATTCCTTAATGCTATAGAACGACTTATCATATAGGAATTCTTTTAGTAAATGCTTATATGTTTTAAGATTGATTGCTTCTTTTATATAATTTGGAATAGCATTGTGAAATTATTCTTGATGAAGAAGGTGTCCTTGGCGTGTTTCATGTTCATGTATAGATGAGAGAGTACGAAAATTTTAATATTTTGTCTTACATATAATGATATTTTATATATGTATAACTCAATAACTGTCAAGATTTTTTTGCTTTAAAAACTAATTTACAGCTAGCTCTGGCATTTAGGTTAAACAGCAGCCTAATAATTCGTTTTTGTGATACCAGTAATCTTTTCATTTCAGTGGCTTGTCCACAGAGAATAATATTATAGTTTAGATGCGTATATACCAATGCGTAATATACGTTTAAAGCTTGGGGTTCACTTAAGTATTGCTTCATAGTTTTTAACATATAATATGATTTGTTAATCTTTTTGCATCGATGATCTATATCTGCTTGCCAGTTTAATTTAGCATCTATGTAACTTCCCAAGAATAATACTTGTTCACATATTTCAACCTTTGATTTATTCAGCCTAATATCGATGGTGCTTAGGTGTCTTATTTTATAAAAGTAAACACATTTTGTTTTAGCTATATTAATAACTAATCTGTTTCTTGCACACCACTGCCAAAATTGATCTATCACAATGTTTACTTTGGTCTGAAGCTCTTCTGAAGATTTAGCTTCAACCACCATTGTGGTGTCGTCTGCATAAAGTATTACTTTAGGTTTGGTTATGTATTTCGGAAGGTCATTGACAAACACATTGAAAAGCAGGAGCCCCAGAACTGATCCCTGCGGTACACCTAATTCGCACACATGTTCTTTTGATGTGTCATTATTGATTTTGGTTTTTATTTTTCGTTGCTGCATGAATGATATCAGCCAGTCACATATTTTACCTCTAATGCCAACATTAAATAATTTAGGTTGCATGATGTTAGGATTAACGCAATCAAATGCACGTCTGAGATCAAAGAAAAAACCTATAACATATTTACCTTCATCTTGTTGTTTGAGTACATAATTTAGAAATACACGTGCGGCTGTTTCTGCAGAACGACCTGCTCGAAAACCATGCTGCTCATTCGCCAACTGATTATACTTCATTAGAAAATTCATTATTCTTTTTGCAATTAATTTTTCAAAAATGATAGAGAAAACCGAGAGTATGCAGCCTGGTCAATAATTTTCAACACATTCTAGATCACTCTTTTTAGGAACTGGCACTATTAAACCGGTTTTCAATGCATCAAGAAACCGCCCAGTTTTCATAGAGTAATTTAGTAGAAATGTTAATATTGCAGAAAAATGCTTTATTGTCTTCTTTATAAATGATTTTGGAATTTCATCCACACCTGCCGAGTTTTTATTACTCAAATTAGCTATTGTATCTAATAATTCTTGCTCGGTTACATCTGTGAAATACATTACTGTTCAGTATTATTTTCGGCATTGTACAGTTACTACAACTAGTATCATGCAGACTATTGCTTACGATATTATTAGCAACATTACAAAAGTATTCACAGAACGCATTTAAGATGTCATATTCATTATTCGAGTCCTTTTCATTATATTTTATTCGAGTTACTGCAATTTTATTGTTCATTTTTCCAGTGATTTGATGAACTTATTTGCCACATCTGTTTAGTGTTTAAGGATGCTAATATTTTTTCTTGAAAGTATTTTCTTGCATTGCAAATATTTTGACCGAGTTGTTTTTTTTTGTACTTTGTATTCAGCTATTAATCTGCCATCATTTTTACCATCTGATAAAGTGTTCTGAGGTTTTATTCGTGCAAGACTACTTCAGCTAATGAAGTTATTAAGCACCTAAAATTTTTCTTTGAATCATATAGTTGTCCTAAACGAATTGTTACGGACCGTGGGTATTGTTTTACTTCAAGCAAATTTGAGCAATACTTGAAAAGTTTAGAGGTGCAACATATTGCAGTTGCTACCGAAGCACCCAGTGCTAATGGGCAAATTGAAATAATAAATAGGATGTTAACCCCAATGTTAGCAAAGCTAGTGAGTGAAAGACAGGAGACTTGGGATAAAGTTTTACCCGATGTTGAATTTTACTTTAACAATAGTGTTAATAGATCCACAGAATTTACTCCTGCTAAACTTTTGTTTGGTCATGGTCAGATAGCAAAAATTAACAATAATTTGAAATTAATTGTAGAAAATGTAGTAAATAAGGTTGAAGAAGATACTGAAATAACAAGAGGTAGAGCATCAGCTAATATAGTAAAAGCACAGAACAAAAACAAAATACAGTATGATAAGAGGCATAAGCCAGCATTCTTATAATGTGAGTGATTATGTAATGGTCGAAAATGTTGATGTTACAGTAGGTGTGAATAAAAAGCTGATACTTAAGTATCGAGGACCTCATGTTATCAAAAAAGTTTAAGATAATGATCGTTATGCAGTGACAGATATTATTGGATTTCAAAATACTAACTTACCTTATGATGGAGTCCTAGATGCTTCAAGGCTGAAAGCTTATACTACTTAAAATTAAGTTAAATTCGTGTTCAGTCTGATTCTAAGTTAGTTCGATCTTAAATTCTCAAAAACTCAACACGTGAATTGTTTTTATCTTATGTTTATGACAATGTTTATGATTTTTGCTTAAGCAATGCTTATGATAATTGTGTTTATGACTTATGTGCCTATGATGATATTTATAATTATGATTATGTAACAATTATGATTATGGAACGATTACGATTATGTCATGGTTTATGAAGTTATGCTTATGACTTTGCATTTGTGTTGATGTTTTTAAAATTGTATTTTGAGTTGGTTAAACAGAAGGTTTGTTCAGGATCGATCAATTTGTCAGGTTAGGCCGAGCTGTAGGTTTAATCTTGTATCTTTAGGTTATGTTTGATATATGTATATTTTAAATTTACCGCCTAATGTAATATTTGTATTTCCGCCAACTAAGCATTTTCTATTTGCATTGATATTGGTTATAGAGAGCAATGATGGGATTGATCCAGGGATTTCGCATTATGGTTTCCGCTTAAGAAAGTGAACCTGACTATTATGTTTGTGAAAATAAGAAATTCGTATGTTAAATAAAATATATATTTAGGAAATATGTCCGTTATTCTGCTAAACCATGATTAGATTACAAACATTAAAATATTAAAAAGCAGTGTGTGTGTGCAAAATACTCCTTTGTGACAAAGTACGCTCTGCCAAGCGACGGGTTAATATCTTTACGAAAAAAAAAACCATATACAGTTTTATAGGAAGCTTCATTAATAAAAACACCTATAGAACACTGACACTCCATTGTACTAAATGGCCACACAACTATACATGGTATGAGCACAGAATAAAGTGGAACAAGTATTGGTGACCAAGAGAAATACAGCAGTGGGCATGTAAAATCGTAAATCTCTGAAGAGAATTGTGACTCAACAACATTTTAGTAACAAACAACTAAAATAGATGCTCATTTATAAATAAGGTACATTTTTTCAAGAATTGTGGTTTTCTTAGTTGAAAATTGCCTTAGTAAAATAGTTCCTTATGCTCACTTCTGCTGGATGTGGAATTAGTAATTTTTTTAATTCACAATTTCTTAAAGCTCATTTTGAGTTGATCTTTAAGTTGAAATTTACACCAAAGCTTAATACTATAGACCTTTACTGTGTGCGGATTTCATATTTTTAATTTGTCCCCAACAGAGATATTGCAGCAGAAAAATTACAAAAAAAAGTCAAAAAATCAATTTTTAAGAGTGTAATTTTTAAACAGTAAGCTTCGCACCACCTGTATTTTATATAAAGTAACTATGCTCAAATATAAAAGCACTGAAAAAAATGTATGCTGAAAAACTGTTCCTTCTTTGATAAATTACCCTACGAAAATTGAATTGTGATCATTCGAGTGCAATAAGTTTGGCTATAAAGATTACATAAACAAAAACATATTAGGCATGTAAATAGGGTTTTGATGTTTAGGCCCGAATGTGCTAAATACAATGCATGTTATTTGAAAAGCCTAAGACAATTCAGTGCCGAGCAAATTTAGAAAAACATAAATGGCTGTAAATGCAAAAAACAGCACATGGCCTAAAATAAAAATAGCCTTAATTTTTTACGGACACGATAAAAATTTCAAAAAATAGTTTTGTTTGACAAAACACGAAAATGCACCTGCAAAATATGGATTTTTTATGTGAAGGTAAGCAACCAATTATTTTTTTCTGGACCACTTAAAATGGATTGACCCTATGTACAGAAGAGTTGAAAACCACTCTTGCAGAGATAAGTAGAAGCACATGACACTAATATTTGAAAAGAAAGCATGGAAGCTTTGGAATACAAATAAAGCATAGCACACCAAAATTGAGATAACAATTTTTCCTGAAATGTATAATGCGCTGAGGAGTCATTTCACAACTTCAAAAATTCATCCTGTACTTCATCGGAAATGTCGGTAACATAATGAAGTTTCTTGTTCAGAGAACTCGAAAAATAACGTTGAATTTCAGATTCAGACTTAAATGTGCATTATAATTTTGCTCTCTTAGATTATCAATTTCCATCTGCAATTTTTCAGTCCTGGCACAAAGGTGTTCACGATTGATTCTACAAAAGTGGGACTTTTCTGCTTTAAAAGAAAATGAAAAAATCATCAGACTGAAAAATACCGGAAATATGCTCATGTTGTTTAAATTGGGTTTCAAAGTTGAAACCCCAAAGTAGTCGAACTGGACTTTTTAAAAATAAAGATTTTCCCAGCAATTTTGTAACATAACATCTACTTTTATATCATTTAGCCGATGATGTTGTAAGTTACAGTTGTTTGTAAAAAAAAGTAGTAATAATTCGAGCACTGCATTTTCTTACAGTCATACACACGTAGTTAATTATTTTACAAGAATTTTTAAACTATCCACAATAAGCTGTTCAGAAAGTGCAAGTAAACTAAGAGTTTATAAATATCCTATATTTTTCTAACAATTTTGCTTGTAGTGTTTTGAAATCGTCTAATCTAAAACCGAATAGCATTTCTTGTATTATTTATAAGTTCGAAGATTTTGCACAATTCTCCAATTCCTTTTTAATTGCGTATCCAAAAGTTATTTGTCTTCTTACATGTTCTGGAACCTTTTATCCTTTTAAAATTTCTTTTGCCTAGGTCAAAGGCAATGGCGAAAATAGATGCTTGTTTTTTTTCTTTTCCCTTTTCCAACATTTTTTTTAATATTTTTCCAAAGAAGACTGCAGTGTTTTAATTTGTTTCTCTTTCTTTCTAAGAGTTCTGTACAACTTTGATCAATCTTTTTTACTAATTTACTTCTTCGTTGTTTTTGTTCAGAAATTTAATGTCTATTTGCAAAATTTTCTTCTAAATTTGAAGATGAAGGCAAAAGGGGGCGGTGTAATTTCCTCTAAATATTTAAACATTTTCTGTTTTTCTCTATACTTTTTCGAATTACACTGTTCCATAACGCTCTCTATTTTCTGGGATTTAATTCACTTATCGGCTTAACAATTTCAATTCCTTTTTTTGTATTTTATCTTTCTCTATCCAGTTTTCTTTTCCACTCACGTGCTTCGGGTGTCATTTTTGCTTTATATCTTTGATCCAATATTCTCACAAGATGTATTTTCCTTTGATATTTTTTTTTGTTAGGCGCATTTGTATTCCTTTTTGTGATTTTGGGAGACAGGGTAGCTTCATTTCCACAAATATTTAAATTTCTAACTTGAACAATTTTTAAATCTTCAGTTATGTTATGTTTTCTCGTAATAGTATTTTCCACCCTAACTGTTTGTTTCTATTTTTTTCCATTTTTGCATAGTTTGTACTTGCAGATATTTCTATAAAATAATAAAATACAAGTAAAACTAATTTAGATATACAATTGTTGTTTGATGATGCTACAATTATTTAAAGAAATACAATATTACATAACAAACTTTGATTTTGTTGGTATTTTTAAAAGTTTTTTACCTTTACGTATGCATAAAGTTGCTTGCAAGTGCGACTAACATAAAACTTGTAGCGGCACATACAATTAGTCATCTCGCCAATGCATGTAATATTCGGCGATGTCGGTAAAATGGTAGTTGGCGAAATGACGAACTGTTTGTAAATACCGCAATTTGCCAAGTAAACACTACTAAATTGAAAATCTTTTAGGTTATGATGATACATGCACATACCCATAGTTTTAAAACATTGAAGTTGTACTCCAGTTTTTATTTCACACGCTATGCTATGTCGGGGTAATTACACATAAAAAAGGTACGGAGCAATATTTTCCTTTAATTATAAGCGTAAAACAGTATTTATTAACATAATAACAATAATCGCATTTCATAAAGGAAGAACAGTCAACCATGTTAAGTATTGTCAGCACAGGTTATGTTACAGATTCAGGTTTTAGGTGTTTGAACTTAAAATCGTTTCATCTACGCAGTAGAATTGTAAGGCAGGGACATGCATTAAAATTACATTTGAATAACCAATTTCTTGTTTTTCTAATAAATCTAAATTATTTTACCAAAAGAAGGAATTAAAAAATCATTGTGTGTTATTTGGTTTCAAATAATGTTAGGGGTTATGGATGCATATTTATTGAAAAATTCAAAATGAAGATTGGAGACAGTCGGTGAAATGACGTTTTGCTACTTTGAAAATTTGTTAACAGCTTGTAATATGTATTGTTGTTGAACATTGTACTTGTCTAATACAAGATTTAACTATTTATAACTATTTTATAGCAAATAGCTTTTAACAAAGCTTTAATAAGAAAATTGTAGCGAAGGGACTCAAAAGTGCACACTTTCGTAGAATCAACCTCATATGCCAAAGTTTTCAGGATTTACTACACAGACGCCTGGATATTATCTCCAACGTGAATAATATATGTTTCTTTATGCTGTAGTTTTAAATTTAGCTTATTTAGCTGATCTCAAATATCAGAAAGTAAGCTACTATTTGTATCCAGGCCTCAACGTTATTTTCATACAATTTCTAAGAACTGTTTATTTTGTCTTTCAATTCAAAACCTCGGCCAACAACATGTCCTTTCTATAACCACAGAACAGCAGAGTAGAAAAGAAGAACTTTGTGATTGCTGCAATGCATTAGAGACAAGGCCAATATAAGGTTGTATGATTAATGTCAAATGTCAGTACGTATTCTCTATGACATACTGTATTGTAGTATACCGCGTTTTGTATTACCGCTTTTTACCTAAATATATCCAGCAAGTTTGAGGTCATCTTGTTTTTATATATTACATATTGACGACGAGAATAAAAAGTAAGGTAAAGCTGACAACATGACACAAGAGGGCACAGCTACAGCAGCGGAGCCCGGGGCGTTGGTACAACCTACAATGTGTACTAGTATTGATGCTATAACAAATTTTCAAGGAGAAGATTGGAATACGTATGAAAAGATATTAGAGCAATATTTCAGTGCGAATTTGATTTCAGAAGCATTGGAAAGTAGAGGTGTTAATCACTACGATTGGTAGTGAGACTTACAAAACCTTAAAGAATTTGTGCGATCCGAAATTGCCAAAAGATTTCACATATGTGGAATTATGCAACATTCTTCAAAAGCAATTCGCACCTCGCATTTCAGTTTTTATGGAATGCACGGAGTTCTATGAACTTAAACAGATTTCTGGTGAGAACATTCGTCAGTATTTTGCAAAACTAAAGAACAAGTTGTCGACATGTAAATTTGGGGCATTACTAGAAGACCATGTCAAAGACCGTTTTGTTTGTGGTATGCTAAAGGGTCCCATTAAGGACATAATAATGGATGAAGATTATAGTACACTGTTGACAGAAATTGTAGAAATAGCACTAAAGAAGGAAGCAGCTCTACAATCAGCAGCGTCTAGTATCGAATTTAGAGAAGTTCATAAAATGGGAAATACAAAGGGGGTCCAATAAAAAATTTAACCAAGTTAATGTTAGTAAGGAAGGTAAGGGGGATGAAGTGCAGCTAAAGAAGAGCAATAGTAGTAGATGTAATGCTTGCGGTAAACAGAATCAAAACTTTGCTAAATGTAAGTATAGGCAATATAGATGTAAAAATTGTAAATAGCAGGGGCATTTAGCAGTAGTTTGTAAGGTGCAAACTAGTAAAGCTAATCATCTGTACATGAGGAAGTGCTTGATTTTAACGAAGTTTTGTATATTGAGAATATTTCAAATCTTCCACCATTAATAGTCACAGTGGATGTTGGCGATAAGCAAATAGGTATGGAAGTTGATTCGAGATCAGCAATATCTGCTATACCATAAAAAATGTATGTAAAGTTATTTTTAAATAGGTATGACTTGGTAAACTCTAATGTCCTATTAAAGACTTATAATGGTAAGTAATGGTAAGTAATAAACCGATTGGGTGAAATCGAAGTTCAGGTTGCTTTAAATAATATAAAGGTAAAAGATGGCTTAGTTGTGGTTAAACATGGGTGCAGGCCATTATTAGGACGTGACTTGATTTCTGTGTTAAAGGTTTGTTACGTTCATCTTCGTAAATAATTGATTAGTTTAATGCAATAATTTCTAACTTAAATTCCTTTGGTGTTAAACTTGATAAATCTTTCTGCTTATTAAAAATAAATATCCTTTCTAAGAATTTCTTAACGTGGAATTTACGCCACAATTAGATAGGCGTCTTTCCAAGTACTCAATAATAAATGCTGGTGTGTTTTCCCTTGTTAAAGAATTCGGCAAAATTATCTCAATAAATTAGGGTTTTCCTGTTTTATTTCCTTGAGCTTTGGTGCTTTAACTAAACAAATTTAATATTCATTTTCTGTTCAAATAGCCACAAGAAAACATCCGTCCTGCTTTGCTTCGTTCCGTTTTTTTTTTGTTATGCGAATTTCTGGCACACATTATCTAACGTGGTGTGTATTTAGAGTTTGTATAAAACAATACTTTTCGGCTTCAATAAATTAATTTATTGTTCGTAATTACTCTAGCTTCCTGCGGGGGACACATTAATCCCTTGAGCTGTCGTTTATTCTAGTAATGGTAGGCCAAACGCGTTCTTCCTGGGCGTAGGCCTACCTACTCGCTGACGGACCAGCGACTGACTCAACCCCGATGTCAGTAACTTGAGGGTGAGTTTTTTTCTTTGTATTCGCTTCTTACTTTAGAACCAGAACGCATGGGATTTTACCGTTCCAATATGGCATTTCTAAATTTAATTCTTATATATGAAAATCATTGAACTATTTTGGTATTCACTGATCTTTTATTACTGCTTTATTATTTGTTTATAACTCACTAAAAATATACTAATTATTAATGTAAAAAACGGTTTAAAGACTTGCTGGCATATTTGAAAATGTTGTTGCCATTATGTTTGTAAATATAGGTTAAGTTTATAGTTACGATGATCTAGAGCTGTGGGTTTTTAGGGTTGCGTTTGGTTCCTTTTTTTAATAAATACTGTCAGGGGGTAATTACCTAAATACTACAGCTCGCCATTTTCATGAATAATTTTTTTTTACTGTGTTCTGTAAATATTTTGGTTAATTATAAGTTTTTTTTCCTTTGTATGTTTTGTTCTGAGTGTGAATGAGTGAGCGTATATATTTATTTTTTTCAGGCTTTCCTTTACGTGCTTATATGTATAATACCCCGTCCACTCGCTGCCTGAGCCCGGTCATACTGACTTACTTCTTTCTTTTTCTTGGTTCTTTTTTTTTATAGGTTACATCAATGTACGTAGCAGGTTAACACTTTTTCAGTTAATTCGTTAAGAAGGAACGTTAATGAAAAGTATGTAAATTTATTAATAAACAAATATTCGGATATTTTTAGTTCAGGTCTAGGAAAATTTAAATATGAGCAAATAGATCTAAAAAAATAGCAAACAGGGTAGAACCAGTTTTTATTAAGCTGAGGCCCGTTCCATATGCCTTTAAAGAACTTTTGAATAAGGAATTAGAAATATGGGAAAGGGTTGGAGAGATTGAAAAAACAGATAATAATGCTTGGTGTACGCCTTTAGTGCCCGTACTAAAGGATAAAAATCAGATACGAATTTGTGCAGACTATAAAATCACGATTAATAAGCATTTAGAGGATGTAAAACACCCATTGCCGAGAGTGGAAGAATTATTCAATGCGTTGCGGGGGTGGGGTGGGGGATGTTTTACCATGTTAGATTTTTCAAGCGCTTATAATCAATTAGTATTAAGGGAAGAGGCTCGTAAGTTAGTTGCATGGAGCACACACAAGGGTATTTATCTTTTAAATAGATTACCTTTTGGTACAAAACCCGCGTGTTCAATTTTTCAGCGGTTAGTTGAAAAGACATTACAAGGAGTAAATGGTGTTATTAATTTCTTAGATAACATTGTAGTAACTGGCATAAATAAAAGGGAGCATTTAAATAATTTAGATGCTGTTTTTCAAAGATTAAAAGATGCAGGATTTAAATTAAATGGTGAAAGTGTCAATATTTTGTACCTGAAATTAAATACTTGGAACACATTATAAACAAAAAGGATTATTTAAAGATCTTGAAAAAATTAAGGCAATAGTAGAAGCTCCTAAACCAAGTAATTCATCAGAACTTAAGGTATTCTTAGGAATCATAAACTATTATAAAAAGTTTGTGCAAGATTTAGCCAGTATACTGGAACCCTTATATCGATTATTAAAAAAAAAATGTTAAATTTAATTGGAGTAATCGTTGTGAACAGGCATTTACAAAAATTAAAAGTTTAATGGAACATAATCAAAATTTAGCACATTTTAATAATGAAATAACTATTAAGTTAGTATGTGATGCTTCGAATGTAGGTATAGGGACAGTCCTGCTGCATGTATACGCAGATGGTCCTGAAAAACCAATTTGTCTTGCCTCGAGAGTATTAAATGAGGCAGAGCGTAAGTACTCTGTAATACATAGGGAGGCGTTGGCTATATATTGGTCAGTTAAACAGTTTTACCAGTATTTAATGGGAAATAAATTCATTCTTTGTTCTGACCACAAGCCGTTGTTGGCATTGTTTGGCGAAAATAAAGAAATTCCACCTATGGCAGCTGGAAGGCTCCAGCATTGGGCTTTATTTTTAAGCAAATTCAATTATACCTTTGAATACATTCAAGGTAAAGTAAATGAAGTAGCGGACGGTGTTACATGCCAAAAATCGGCTATGTATCATATTTAGTTTAAGTTTAAATTTGTGACTAAATTCTCGCCATTATTTCAAATAAACTTGTGCATTTCCGCCATTCCGGACAGTTGCGTCGGCGCAAAAGAATGCGCAGGCGTGGAGTCGGTAAGTGCGCGGTTTGGACAGGACATGAGAGGATTAGCCAACGAGACGTCGAACAGTAACGTTTACCTGTGTCATTCCTTTGTCTTTTTCTTGCAGAATGTAGGTTTCCCTTTACCTCTACCGTCTATCGTTGCCTTCACCTTATTCCTTTGTTCTGCCTACAAACAAAAAAAGAAGGAAAACGTTAAATCTGGATTCAACGATGGCATAACAAAACTTACACCCAAACAACCCCAAACAATGCCCAAACGAGATACATGGAAATCAACATGGCTCCTGCGGCGCAAGGATGACCGCAAAATCGTGAAGTTCCACATTTTTAAGTGAGTAACTTTTATCTTTTCTTTTAAGGTGCATCTTTTATCACTGTTAACATATTTTGTACGTGATACAACTTGACACCAAATTATGACGTAATATCTTTGTTGTGCAATAATGTGAATGTGGATAGTATCCGTGTTGCCAACTGTGGAAGTAGCTCTGAACACACGTGTGCGGGGTTATAACAGTTATGCAGGAGTATAACAACGGGTTGTCCTGGGTACCTATCAAGATAAATTATGTAAGTATATGGGAAGACCGTTTCAATTTTTTGGTAGAGGATAATATTCCAATAAATAAAGCTGAAATAATAAGAGGCATTAAGACATATTCCTGAGTAAGGTGGTATTATATGCTAGAGACTGGTGGCCTAAACAATGCGAGGAGGAATTAGTCTTGTTTTTATAGGAAAGATGAAATTTTTGTATGATGACGGAATTTTAATGTGGGAATATAGAGTAATATTACCAAAAGAGCTTAGAGGGAGAATGTTAAAGGAGTTACATGCAACCCATAGTGGAATAGGTAGGATGAATGCAGTAGCAAGTCAATGTGTGGTGGCCAAATTTAGATAAGGAGTTGGAATTCTTATGTAGAAGTTGTGAGGCTTGTTTAAAAAACTCTAAAAATCCCAATAAGGCTACATTAGTGAAATTTAAAGAAGCAAAAGGTATTTTGGACAGAATTCATTTGAATTTTTTGGGACCGTTTCAAAATAAGTCATTTTTGTTAATCATAGATTCATTTTCAAAGTGGTCTCAAGTCTACCAAATGAATAGCTTGACGACAAAGGAAACCTTAACTAAATTAAGAGACTGTTTTGTGCGCTTTGGATTGCCAAACAAAATTATTTTCGATAACACATACTACTGAATCTCTGTGAAATAGGGCATATAATTAGAAAACAATAGAAGGAATTGAGCTGTATATCGGCTGCAGGCGGCTCCGTGGCGTAGTGGTATGTGTGTGACTACTACGCCCAAGGTCCCGGTTGAATCCGACACGGTCCGCTTGAAAAATGTTAAGCGAGCATTTTCACAAAATACACCCTCGTTCGGATGAGAGGTAAAATGGAGGTCCGTGTGTGAGTGTTGTCACGCGTTAAAGATCCCTACCTTGCTTGGAACAGCAAGGGTTCGCAAAATTCAAAATTTTCCAGGTAAAAAACTCGCTTCCTGGCCAATGTAGTACCTTGGTGGAGCATTGGAAAATCAAATGTAATGTATATCGGCTGCTGTGAGAATTGCAGGAATAGTGTAGGTTAGCTCAGAACATAAATAAGCTGAGGTACAAGTTCAACCAGTTTCAAAATGTAAAACCCAATGACGAAAAAATAAGTGCTCTGAAATCTGATGAATATTATAAACAACTATAGGTGTTGGTTGTCAAATATTTTCAACTAATGTTGATTGTGCAAAGGGATAAATTAAAAAAACTATTAATTCGACAAAGGTTCAAGTGCTGGGAGAACTTGGCAGCCAAAGGCTGCTTACCCCCCTTCACATACCGTTCATTTATATTTCCAATGCTCCACCTGAAGGTACTACATTGACCAGGAGGCGAGTTTTTTGTTGCCTGGAAATTTAGAATTTTGCCAAACCCTTTTGCCGTTCCAGGCAAGGTAGGGATCTTTAACGTGCGTGACAACACTCACACACGGGACCTCCATTTAACCTCTCATCCGAACGAGAGCATAATTTTTGTGAAAAATGCTCACCTGTCATTTTTCAAGCAGTCGACCGTGTCGGGATTTGAAGCCAGGACCCTGGGATCCGTAGTCTTACGCTTACTACATTGATCCACGGCGACGCCTTCCCCTTCACATACCACTGAATATCGAGGAAATAGGGTATAAAACTGTAAAACAATAGAAGGTGACTGAACTGCATCAAACAAAAAAGAACAGCAGCTATGTTCAAAGATAACGAACATAGATACAAGAAAAAAACTTTTCAAAGCATAGTATGGAGCACAACACAGTACATCTATGAAATAGGGGCAGCAAGAAAAGCAGACAGAAAGAGATAGAAGCCTTCTAGAATGTTGTGCTTCAGATGTATGAGGATGGTAGAGCATGGACAGACAAAGTTAATAACAAATAGGTTGTAGAAATAGTAGAGGAATAAAGACATCCGTGGAAAATGAAAAAATAGGAGAAATAGAAGGACAGGATATGTTCTAGAGCATTTCTGGGGAATAGTAAGAAACATACTACAAGCAGAGACAGGAAACGAGAGGTAGAAATGTGTAGGTTGGTTCAGACTAGGAAACAATAAGGGTATGCGTCCAACCAGTTCTAGGACTGAAGACCTAATGATGATGATGAATGGTGGGCAATTAAGTGTCCGATGAGTTTAACCAATTTTGTAGTAACAACGGTAACGTGCACATCACTTCTGCACCTGATCATCCATCTACAAATGGGGCGGCTGAAAATAAGTTTAAAACTTTTAAAGAAGGGTTAAAAAGAGCTTTAAACGATAAGAGTAATAGAGAAATAATATCGTTAAATACGTTAATTATTAGATATTTGTTTGCTTATCGCAACACACCACATTGTACGATGAGTGAAAGTCCATCACAAATTATGTTTGGAACAAAAATAAAAACAAGGTTAGATTTTATGAGAAAGGAGTTGTGCGAATTTCAGGTGGAAAATCAAATAAAGCACTATAAAGGAAAACGAGAGATTTTATTTGAGGAAGGAGAGCTGTCTTGTAAAGATGGCTTTAGTGCTACAGAGATTTGGCGATTTGGATATTTGGAGAATGATCCTATTGGTTAAAGTGAACACGTGATACCGCCGAGAAACGTCAAAATCACCGAATCTCCGATCTCCCAAAAGTTGGTTCAAGTTCAACTTTTCTGGCTATTTTGAGATCGGAGTATGCATGTTTGTTCAGAAAAGCACGTGATTTGTTTGTTTTGTTATAACTTTAACCTGACCTTTTCGTGTAGTTCACCGTTACATATTTTTGCGTTTTGCCTATTAAACATATTGAAAATGAATAGCAAATTCGTTGTTTCTTTAGATACTCATAGCTTAGTAACAAACATTGAAAACTTAACATACAGCAATCCAAAACAATAACAAAAGTTGTTAAATGCCGAAATTGGCACTAAACATTTTCAATTCAAGTTTTAATTTGTAAGAATTTCGCGCCAAGGATTTAAAAAGACGTGCGCATATTTTCGTCCCTTTAGATAGTGCATTTGCGCGAGATTGCGCCGACGCGGTGTGCCAAGAAGGGCGGGACTGGGGATCGAGAGGCCAACGAATGTAGTTATCTTTGTGTCTTATTGTGTCTTCTTTTTTTTGATATGTAGGTTTCCTCTCATTTCTACCAATTACCGTACCTCTACCTGTCTTCCTTACTGTACTTTTACATACAAATAGAAAGAAAACAAATTGAATGTGGATTCGACCGGGCTCAACAAACACCCATGCCCGAAAGATCAACGGAGCCCGCCATCATGGAGTCGCCCTACAGTTTACGTAAGTACCCCTTTGGGTTTTTCTTTAAAATTAATATAACTTTTTTATTGTTGTAATAATTCGAACATTGATATGACGCAATCTTTTATTTGCACGTCATTTTTACAATTATTTAACATTGCTACCAACTGACTGTAGTGGCTCGCGTACCGCACTGGCGGAGATATAATAGTCATCTGTCAAATTTCTCCAAATATCCGAAGCAGAAAATACCCTAGACAATTAAAGCAAAAATATCTAATTCCCCATATATCCAAATCGCTAAATCTCCATAGCACTAAAGATACCTTAAAAGATTATAGGGCAGTTAATAATTCATGGGTGAAGGCAATTGTAATTGAAGTATTAGGAGTAAGGAATTACTTATGTAAGTTAGTAGGGAATAGCAATGTAGTTTGGAATCAAATGTTAAAGAGTGAAAATAATAAATTAGAAGAAGGTATAAAGCAACCTAGTGTTTCAACGTGGCAAATTCCGAAGAAAAATGATACAGATGTTAAGGATACGTTAGTGTCTCTTAGTAATAGTAATGAAATCGGTGAATCTCAGGATACTGTAGTTGCACCTGCAATTGTGACTAAAATACCAGAAGATGTTCCACACCATATAACGGAGACGATGGTGGACAATAAAAGTACGGATACAGTAAATGATAGACCCAGGCGTCAAATTAAACCGCCTACCCGTTTAAATTTGTAAGTTCGCTAGGACTTGTATTGTACAGATATCTCTTTTAATGTAATTAAGCTAAAGGGGGAGGACTGTAATGTATTAGAGACACAGCCAATATAAGGTTGTATGATTCATGTCAAATGTCAATACGTATTCTCTATGGCATACTGTAATGTAGTATACCCCGTTTTGTATTATCGCTTTTTATCTGAATATATCCAGCAAGTTTGAGGTCCTCTTGTCTTTATATATTACAATTGCATAGTTCTTAGAATAGATGAGTATTGAAAGCACTAGATTCTATACTGAAAATTATCACCAACGACTCAAACACTCTTGCAAAGGCTTGGAAAGAATCTTTGTAGCAAGATCAGTGAGTCATGCAGTGAAATTTCTTGCTTGGGGTACAAGCTCATTTTGACCTAGATCCAAGCATGGATAATGTTCTATCAGTTCATACTTCATACAAGTTTTTTCACTGAAAGTCAATTTCAGATGGAATGTCGATATCATTGTGGGTAACCCTGGTGCATTTCCTTGGCAAATTTCACTAGGCAAAGAAGTGTGAAGGCTAGTCACCCATTGAGTACGTCATATATTTCATAAATTACCTTTTATTCATCACTTACATTTAAATTTTCTATTTTTTTATTTTTAAAGCCGCTGACCCCAAAAAAGACAATCCACTGGTTGTGAACTATCGATCTATACAACTAAGCATGATGCGCTTTGTTATCTAGCTAGTTTGGGCAATAAATATGGTCATTTTGATTATTTAAACTGTTCCCTAGATACCTTTAAAAGCAAATTAAATTGTCATTGTGGTTCATAAATATGCAACTTAAATATGTTGATGTTATATTGTATAAAATGTGTATCACCCATTTGGTTGGTTACCCATTGGGCACGTCTCCAAGTGGCTGATAGGAGAAATCCCAGGTTATATGGCCAAGGAATTGGCTATCTACTCTGGGAAGGGTCGTGATAAGCGTATCTCTTTCAGTGACCAGTGACCTGAGTGGCATAAGACCCACAACATGATGGAGAGCAAGAAGCCGTGCTAGTGCAGGATAAAAATCTGCTTCCTAGCCAAGTGAAAACAATCCCGAGGACCAAACCCCTTAACCCAAGCTGTAGTTTCGTGGCTAATGGGCCTGCACTGAGGAAACAAAGCCGGTGGGGCAATTCTGCAACATCGTCATACTGTGCCTTCCCTGCCGTCGTGGTCATGTCCCACGGGCAAGAGGGTGTGGGGGTCTTGGCTTAACCGCCCGGACCAAGAGGGGACAACCTTGTTAAAAATTCCTAAATCCCGCGGTGTAGGACCGAGCCCAGGGGATGCGTGGCTGGATAGTTTACCAGTTTCAATCGATCCACTTAGTGTTGTGAGCCGGGTAGATACCCAGTGGGTAGGTAATTATAAATTGGGTATTTACCCATTGCCCTGACAATGGGTAAATACTCAAAATGTGGGTTTTTTGAGTTTAAAAAAAGACATTTAATTTAATTAGGTAACTGAGATTAGTAACACTTATTGTATTCAGTTTTTAAAATGTTGTTTACAAAATAAAATTAACATCTTAGCAAAAAGAATGAATAATACCTTTTTAAATATTTTTTGTACCTATAACATTTTATAAAGGGATTAATTACATTGTACAGGTTTGCTCAGCTAAAAAATGTATTGTGAATGTGTAAAAACCACCCAAGTGCTTATACATAGTCTAACTTTTAGTAATGAGATTTTAGTTACTGACAGCAGTTATTTCTTTTATCTAATCCTTTAGAAGAGCAGCTTTCCTGCTTAAGTTAATGTTTTATTTTTAAGTTTTACTTCCTTTACTTCCTTTTTGCTAATAGTTAAGTGTGAAAAATGGTCAAGAAAAAGGGTTCAGCTTGGCTGTTTTTTAAAGAAAATAAAAAAAGTGGTGTTGATGTTATATGCAAATACTGCACTATTGAATACAAATATGCTAATGTTAATAAAATGAACAAACATATAAGGAAGTGTTTTAAGTGTCCTGAGGATATGAAGAAAATTCTCAATTTAAAGCCAAATACTGTATGTACTCAAGTATCCATGTTAACAGACACAGATAAGAAAACAACTCTATATAAATCAAAGCACAAGGAGTTGAATGTAAATATGCTTTTTGTGCCAGAAGAACCTGGTTCAAGTTCAAGTGATAGGCATGTGCAACCTATCCGTTCAACATGATTACATCTGAAAGCAGTGTTAGTAACATCTCTGAGAGAATGAGAAGTAATCGTTTGATTTTCAATCGACCATCATCCACAACTTCGAAAATCAGTGGAGGATGATTGGTTAATTTTTTAGACCATATGGACAGTCAGTTGAGTGTAAGTAAATAAAAGAAATTATTATTAAGCTTCATGTAAAAGGTAGTGTGCTTCCCAATGTTAAAATGGCCATAAAAGTCATCATGCTCTACGGCGGAATCGATTTTTTTTTGTTTATGGCAAACCTTTTTAGATAAAACCCAAAGGTCAAAGTTTTAGTAATTGCACTTCAATAATTTTTAACAAAATATTTATTTTTACCTAACTCTTGCTTTCTTCTAAAGACATACAAAAATGACAAACGCTCCAAAGAAGAATTTTTATGAGCTTACAGTTTCATGCACTTAGGTTGATACTTATGTCCCTACAATTTAAGTAATTTCAATCAAAACTTCTCCCTTAGATTGAGTTGAATTACGTGTTATGTGTTGTGCAATTGAAAAGAGTTGCATTTTAATATGTGGTCTTTTTTGTTTCAGGAAAGCCTTAACCAAAGTTTAGCTAAAGTTATTTTCGTAAGTGGTGCACCCTTGTCAATAATTGAACATCCACTATGGATAGAATTCTTCAAAAAAATTCGCCCATCTTACAAACCACCATCGAGGTATTGCCTTACTTACACGTACCTTAAAGCTCAGTACGCAGAAATGCAAAGTGAGGTTACAAATCAGCTAAGTGTCCCCTTCTCTAGAAATTCTTCCAGAAATAAAATCTCCCCCTAATATATTAGTTACTTCTACACAAAAAAGTTCCACTCAATTCTTGGATAAATTTTCTTCTCTCACCTTGCTTCAGCGTACTGTTGCATATGTAAACCGTTTTATTTACAATTGCAAGAACTCTGATAAAAAATTATCAGGCTCTCTTTCTTCTGATGAATTACATATCTCATTGATAACTATCATAAGAGTTACGCAACAGCAGTTCTACGCAAGAAATAAATCAACTAAATTTAAACAAGGTTGTTCTAAACAACTCCAAAAATTGTCCCCCTTTATTGATTCGCTAGGTCTTGTTAGGGTGGGCGGACGTTTGCGTCACTCCCTGTTGTCTTATGATAACAGACATCCCTTTCTATTACCGAAACAAGCCACTTTATCGCGATTATTGTGTGATAATTATCACCTTTTATCTATGCATTCAGGTGCATTCATGACGCAATCACTTATTCAGCGAAAATTCTGGATTATTGGAATACGTTCCTTAGTTCGTCAGAGGATCCACAAATGCGTTGTTTGTTCGCGCTTCTGTGCGACAACTGCTCAACCGTTCATGGCCGATTTACCTCCTTTCCGTGTTCAACTGTCCAGAACATTTACTCATGTGGGAGTAGATTTCGCCGGCCCATTTATGATCAAGTCTTCTAATCGTCGTAATGCCCCGGTGTCTAAAACTTATTTATGCATATTTATTTGTATGTGCACCAGAGCGGTGCACCTCGAAGTAGTGTCAGAGTTATCTACCGAAGCATTTTTAGCTTGTCTGACAAGGTTTACAGCTCGTAGAGGAATTCCTGATGTTGTTTACTCAGATCAGGGTAGAAACTTTCTTGGTGCCTCGCGGTCCCTCAAGGAAGCTATCATATTCCTTAAATCCAACAACGATAAAATTTTCGCCGCTTTAGCCTCCCGCCATATCAAGTGGCAATTTAATCCTCCATACGCCCCAAATTTTGGTGGAATTTGGGAGTCTGGAGTGAAATCGGCAAAGGCCTTATTAGTTCGTACTTTAGGTACACGCCTCAAACTTTTGAGGAACTATGTACAATTTTTCTAGGGTTGAAGCCATACTCAATAGTCGCCCTCTTTGCCAGTCTTCAGATCCTAATGACGGTACAGATTATCTGTCGCCCGGTCATTTTTAATAGGCGGTCCCCTTTATCTCTACCTGAAATTACTATTCCGGAGGAAATAACTTTGCGTTCCCGTTGGCAGCGAGTGTGTCAGGTTACCCAATCCATTTGGCGTCGGTGGTCAAACGAGTATCTTCACCAACTCACCCAACGTAACAAATGGCATTGCCCCACCATGTTGCCCAAGGTAAATGATGTGGTCATAATTAAAAATTTAAATACTGCCCCTTGTGTTGGCCTCTTGGCCGTATTGAAAGGTTATTTTTGGTCGTGACGGCATACCACGAGTAGCATCTGTAAAAACCGCTACAGGTTTAGTTACACGTCCAATAAGTAAGCTTATTATCCTCCCTTTGAATAAATAAATTTTATTTTTGTTATTTTCTCTCGTATTTATGTTCCGTTTAATTTTAAAATTTTTAAGGTTGTATTAAAGTTTTGTTTTAATTTGCCTAGCAACCTTAACATTTCTAGGGTGTATTTTTAAATGATTTATTTTATTTTGGTATAAAACTTATTCAGTTTTAGATGGGCGGTTATGTTTACGCCTTGCCTAATATAAAATAAAAGCATGCTCCTCTTATCTGTCGACGGCGATTTGTTATTCGCGCATCGCCAAGGTGAGCGCTGGTTACAACAATGAGATAAGCGAGTCGACACAGCTCTCTCTTAGAACACAGTCCATTATTAAATGTCACACTCGCGCCGGTTTGTCGGCATTAATTATTAATTAGTTAACAACGTGGGTACCTCTATTCCTTCCTTCAGCACCCTCTCCTACCTAACCAATTATGTATTTAGTGGTGAGTGTAAAGTGATAATTGAACACGGGGTAAGTTTTTTATGCAACCATATTTATTACACATTTTATTATAAACATTTTATTACGCATTTTTTGTTATTGTGAACCAGCCGCTACGCTAAGGCGTGAACAGCAACTAATATAAATAATGAAACCTGTTTTGTGCTTGAGCTTCATAAACACGTTAAAATGGTTTATTAAGCTTGCACAAATGGAAGACTCTTAGTTTGAGTAAAGTGCCATTTGTTTAAATAGATTTTACAAGGTTTATAACCTGTGTATTTCACATCGCAAGTGGCACCCCGTTTTTTTCGTGCCTTCCGTGCCAACAGGGGGCACCTGGCATGGTGACCATTTACATCCCCCAAACTCGTGGGAACAATCATTAATAATATTGGTACCACAAATAAAACTGAACCTGAAGAGGTGGAACCAGCCATGGAGGACTCCTAAAGTAACCAAAATGTATCCATGGAGGGGAGCAGACCCGGGATGCAAGTCCGCTTGCAAGACCAGTGTCTGAAACGCCAGGCATGGAGAATACTATAGAGAAACTTGCAGGCACTGGACTGCAAGCAAAGAGGCTTTCGGAAGCTCAGCGTAAAAAGCTGATGATATCCAAGAAAGTCGAATCTTGGACTTGAACGGAGTCACACCCGTCTACTATGTAAGCTGATGAGGGACTGCAATATAGCCCTTATCCAGGAACTTTAGATTTGCAAGGGAAGGGTGCTAGAACTGAGTTCAATCGATGGAGCACTTGTATATAGTAGATCCACTCATAGACCCAGGACTTGTATATTAATCAACTTAACCAGGGTCAGCACAATAAGCCTTTTAGGCTGCAGTGCGGCAGAGCCGTTTGGCAGACGCATCTGCCAGGGGGAGTGGTTCTGGTGGATATGCCACAAGGAGAGTTCCACACTTTGGCTATAAAAGCTTTTCACTCCAATAGGTTTGGATAACTATGAAAAAAAACATGATGTGCTTTGTTATCCAGCTAGTTTGGGCAATTTCGATTATTTTAACTGTTCCCTAGATACCTTTGAAAGCAAATTAAATTTTGTTATTGTGGTTTATAAATATGCAACCTAAATATGTTCATGTTATATTGTATAAATTGTTCTATAAATACAGAAATAATTACTTACCGTATTCAGGAATGTATGCAGGAATATTATTAAATAGGTCCTGTGTATACCAATAAACGTACTTCTCATATGGCCGAATTGCATAATTGAAATCTCGTGGAATAGCACTTCCAAAAACATTTGTAAAGACTATACCCATAACACTATTATTCCGTTCAGACTTTTCATAATATGCAACCATATCAGATTCGCTTGAAAATCCTTTCACATCTAAAACTAAAGTTTAGACATTTTCACAATTATAATAACTGATAAACCTTTAATATTCAATGTAAGTTTCAGCCGTACTGCATCGAGTAATTTGGTAGTAAATTCAGTCTCTGGGGCATACAAAATTCTGGTTTCTGGATTAAACTTATCAGCATAAAATTGTTGACTGGATCGTTCTGGATTGTATGTTGGTTCTAATACACGCTTCTTTGCAAGAGCATCTATTTTAGCCCGTGCATAAGCTATTAAAATAAATAGCACGATGGGAATAGCAATTTCGCATAATGACAAAAACCAATGATGTTTACGAATAATAAAATTCTTCCATAGAACAACTTTTAATTTGAGCCAAATAGACGTTCCCCTCATGTTGGTATTAACTGGGCTGTACCGCACTTCCTTAAAAGCAGAAAAATGATTGTGATTTATACTTAAGTAGTAAGGGTATACATGCCCATAATCTTACAAATCACCTACTATTATTGATTTCATTTTCAATGTAGGATTATTGGGAATCAAAAAGTAATTAATTCTTAGTACAACCACATTAATTATGAAAACATGCAAATGGGAAGAAACCAAATGTCAACTACAAGGTTACTTTTTAGAAATTCCTGTAAAGTTATTAAGAATAGAATAAATTTGTGGTTTCTATGACATGGAAAAATAGGGAAAACTGTATGTATGTAAATATAATTAAGAACACATACAAACATTAATCACATGAACTGCACGACAGCGCAAACTTTCCATTCATACAATAAGATACAGCCAACATTTAGTTGTTATCTTACCTTTAAAGACATAATAAATTGATCAACATCATTACAAAGCTATAGGACAAGTACACAATAAACTTTAATTAGAACTAAGATCACAAAAAAATCACTTTCCTATTGCTGTAACCCACATAGATAAACACACCAGTTCCACTACTAAACATAAAAATAAAAAATATATCCATACAGTGGGGTTCTTGTAAACATACTAAGTATGTAATAAACCAGAGAAATGTATAGTATTTATTCAAACGCACACCAATTAATAAAACCAACAAATGACCAATTACAAAATGACTTTTACCCTGATATTTTATTGTCGAGTTTTGTCACTCAAGAAAATGAAATTGTACTCGTTCTATTGTGTGCCGTTTTAAAACTATAGTGTACGCGAAGACAACTAATATTTTAAGAGCAGTAAGCTTGTAGTCATAAAATATTTTAAATCATTTCTTTGTTAGCTAATACTATTGTAACGGGCTACTACTAACGCGTTTCACTAATTTAAAACAAGTGTTATGTTCAAAACCCTGCAAACAAATTTTCCTGCATTTATTTTTAAATTTCGAATGGACCTGCACCTTGCCGAAGTTCTAGATTACTAGAACAGGTGAAATTGCTTGCGTGTTCTAATGAGCTAAAGAGCCAAACTACAGGTCCAACCATAGTAGTAGGGTCGTAAGTGAGGAACCAGACTAAGACAGGTCCCCGAAAGAGGGCAGCGGCTCTTTCGGTACTTAGATTGGCAGAGACCATAGGGGTCGATATGGCAGTCTAAGACACACTACCGCGATGTGGAAGGCAACGGGAAACCACCACATTACCTCCCCAAGTACACAGCGTACCTAAATTATAATAAAATGATGGCATTCTCTGGGGTAAAAGATTCCGGAGTTAAAATAGTCCCCCATTCGGATCTCCGGGAGGGGACTACTTCGGAGGATGCGATCGGAAAGTTAAGAATAAGAGTCGGGACAATTCTGCGAGTCGGAGCGTGGAATGTTAGAACTATGAAGCAAGTGGGTAAGCTAGAGAACCTAAAAATTGAAATGAATAGGTTATCATTAGACATAGTAGGGATCAGCGAAGTTCGGTGGCCAGAGGTGGGGGATTTTTGGAGTGGAGACTTCAGGGTAATTCATACAGGAGCGGAAGAAGAAAATTTGGGTGTGGGGATAGTTATGCGGAAAAAGATAGGATACTGTGTAAAAAATTACTTACTAAAGAATGAAAGAGTACTCATGGTTAGATTAGAATCTAAACCGGTAAACACAGTAATAATACAAGTATACATGCCCACCTCTAGCTACAGTGACGAAGAGGTAGAAGCGATCTACAAAGATATCGAAGACATATTAAGACACGTAAAAGGACATGAAAATTTAATAATTACGGGGGATTTTAATGCAGTGGTAGGTGAGGGTAGGGAAGGAGCGATAGTAGGTTTATTTGGTCTAGGCACTACAAACGACAGAGAAAATAAGCTGGTAGAATTTTGCGACAAGAACAATTTAATCATTACAAACACATTATTTCAACATCATGCTAGAAGACGATATACGTGGAAGATGCCAGGAGATATAGGAAGATATCAAATAGATTACATTCTTGTTAGACAACGGTTTAGGAATCAAGTAAAAGACTGTAGAAGCTACCCAGAAGCAGATATAGACACTGACCACAACATCATAATTATGAAGGCCGCACTTAAATTTAAAAATTTGAAAAAAAGAAACGGAAAAAGGCACTTGGACCTACAGAAACTAAAAGAGAAAGATATTCGAAAAAAGGACAAATGAATTGCTCAAAGATATCGGGAAAATATCTGATTCTAAGGAAGTAGAAACAGAATGGAATAACATTAAATCCAGCCTCGACATGGCGGCCAGAGATATTCTGGGGTATACACAAAAAGTAAATAAGAAACCATGGATAACAAAGGATATCCTGAATTTAATAGAAGAAAGACGAAAATACAAAAATAAATCAGACGAAACAGGAAAACAGAGATACAAAGCCATAAAATGAGAAATTATTCGAAAATGCAGGAAAGCTAAAGAACAATGGATTGATGAAAAGTGCAAAGAGGTACAAACTAAGATGGAAGTAGGAAAGACAGATGAAGCATACAAACTAATTAGAATCAATTTTAGGGATATAGAAACGTATAGCAAAAATATAAGGGACGCGGGAGGAAATGTCATTATAGAAAATGTAGAGAAAGTGGGTAGATGACAACAATATATAGGGAATTTATATGCAGGAGAGGAACTAACGGCATTAGAACAGGAATCAGACATCGAAAATGATGACTTGGGATATCCTATACTTAGAGATGAATTTAAAATAGCATTAAAGGGTCTGAAAAATGGTAAGGCGCCGGGTACAGATAAGGTGCAAGCGGAGACTCTAAAAGTCGCTGGTCAAGCAGTAACAGAACGTCTCTTCCAACTTGTAAGCTATATGTATGAGACAGGCAAGATACCCAAAGATTTCAAACATAACATCATAGTAACTATACCAAAAAAGAAAGGCGCAGATAGATGTGAAAATTTTCGAACAATAAGCTTGACAGCACACGTATCAAAAATATTAACTAAAATTGTACAAAGATGAATGGAAAAACGGGCTGAAGAAATACTAGGAGAAGAACAATTTGGGTTTAGGCGAAACAGGGGAACACGGGAGGCTATCTTAGCTCTGAGGGTGATAATGGAGAAAACAATAGAAAAAGGGAAAGCGTGTACATAGGGTTTGTAGATCTGGAAAAAGCATTTGACAATATAAAATGGAAAAAAATGTTCGAAATACTCAAAAAGATTGGAATGAGTTATAGGGATAGACGGATAGTACATAGCTTATACAAAGAGCAAACAGGAGTAATAGAACTAGAACAGGAACGTAGAGAAGTAAACATCAGGAAAGGAGTGAGACAGGGATGTTCCCTATCCCCACTAATTTTTAACTTGTACATTGAAGAGGCAATGAATACTGTCAAATGCAGGAAGACATTTGGAATTACTATGCAGGGACAAAAAATTGATATGCTTAGATTTGCAGATGATATAGCGGTATTAGCATCTAGCAAAGAAGAGTTAGAATCTGCTCTCAATGAAATGGAAACGGTTCTAACAGAGAGATACGGTATGAAAATTAACAAAAGTAAAACTAAAGTACTAGTATGCAGAGGAGGGAAAAATAAATCAAAAACAAGAATACAAATATGTAACACGAACTTACAAGAGGTTAAGGATTTCTGCTACCTAGGAAGCCAAATAACGCAAGATGGGAAAAGCACAAAAGATATAAAACAAAGATTAGCACAAGGTCGTGCTACATTTAACAAGAAAAAGCAACTACTGTGCTCAAAGACCACAAACATAGAAACAAGGAAAAGATTGCTTAAAACATATGTGTGGAGCACAGCATTGTATGGCTGTGAAGCCTGGACAGTGGAAGTAGCGGACAAGAAAAAAGTAGAAGCCTTTGAAATGTGGTGCTACAGACGTATGATGAAGATATCATGGAGAGACAAAGTTAAGAACGAAGAGGTACTAAAAATGGTAGGGTAAGAAAGAAATATGTGGAAAACGGTAAAAAATAGGAGAGATAGGATGATAGGCCACATACTACGGCATGAGAGAATAGTGCGGAATATACTACAAGCAGAGATAGGAATAACGAGAAGAAGAGGTAGACCTAGGTTAAACTACTGCACACAGATAGTGAAAGATGTAGGCTGTAGGAGTTGCAGGGAAATGTGTACGCTAGCTCAGAAGAGAAATCAATGGAGGTACGCATCCAACCAGTCCCAAGATGGATAAATTAATGACGAAGAAAGTAGCTGCACTTAAACATGATATTTATTATAAGCAACTACAAGCATTGGAGGGGCAATATTCTCGAATAATGGTAATTGCGTGAAAGCATTTACTGGAAAACTATTATTTCGGCAAATGTCCAAGTGTTGGGGGATCTTGGCAGCCACAGGTTGCTTAGCCCTCTTCAATAAATCTCAGTGAAAAAGGGCATAATATTAGAAAACAATATAAGAAGAATTGCTGTGTGAGAATTTCATGAAACTATGTATTTATTAGATAAGTGCAGGTACATGTACCAACCAGTTTTGAGACGGGCAATATTCATGACGAAAATAAGCGCAGATAAATCTGATGATTATTATAAACTAGTTGTTTGTTGTGAAATATCTGCAACTAATGTCGACTGTGCGAAAAGATATATTGGAAAAATATTAAATCAGTAAATGTTCAAGTGCTTGGGGAACTTGGCAGCCACAGGCTGCTTACCCCCCTTCGCAACCACTGAATGTCGGAGAAATAGGGTATATAATTGTCAAACAATAGAAGGTGACCGAACTGCATCTAACAAGAATGAACGGCGCCTATGATGAAAGACAACAAACATAGAACAAAAGTTGTTGAAAGCGTATGTGGAGCACAGCACAGACAATATGCCTACGAAATACGAGCAGTCTGAAAAGCAGACAGAAGAACAGTAGCGGCCTTTGAAATGCCGTGCTTCAGATGTTTGAGGATGGACAGACAAAGGTAATAAAAAATAGGTTATAGAAACAGTAAGGAAACAAGGATATCTTTGGGAAAAAAATATGAGAAATAGAAGGGCAGAATACGTTCTAAGGCATTTTTGGGGAATAGTATGGGATATATGACAAGCAGAGATAGGAAAAAAAAGGTGGATGTAGACCTAGATCAGATAGTGATAGATGCAGACTGCAAATTTCAAGGAAATCTGTAAGTTAGTTCAGAATAGGAAACAATGATGGTACGCGTCTAACCAGTTTCAGGACTGAAGACCCAATGATGATGATGATTTTTAAAATGCCCTAAAATTCCTCAACAAGCTCGATTTCCCGCCATTTGAATTAGTATTATTTAATAAAAATTTTCAAGTAATTACTATATACAAAAGTTTGCTTTATAAAATCAAACAGCTGTCTAGTAAACATTACGTTACAAAGTAGTTGCAATATTTCCTAGCACCTGCAGTGATTACATTTTAATTAAAAGCTGCAGCTTTCTTCTAAAAGATAAGACCACTCCCCACCTGCCTACATCTGCTTAGAATGGACTTGTTATCTGGTATTCTGCAGCTGTTAAGATGTTACAAAGTAACAAAATTGTTCTCCTTTGTTTAAAACCCTTTGATAATTGCGTTATCTGCTTATTGGCAAGCTGTTACAGTTTGTATTTCGGCAGCTGTTGTCTGGAAATTCTGCACACATAGTAATTCAGCGATATCTTTGAAAATCAAATACCCTACCCCCATACATGATTCTGGCCTTGTAAAATAGAGACCGTGCTTTGAAAAAGACCAATTACCGAAAAGATACATGATGTAAAGTCGCGCTATTAGAAATACTTTCTGTGCTTGTATAAGTGAAATTGATGGTTCCAGCATGCAGCCAGCCCATAGAGAAATGCAGCGGCATTTTACCAGCGTTAAGATGAGACCAGCACGAAGCTGATTGTGCAAGGTACAGTTTTTTTAATTTCCATAATTCTTTTATGCTGCTGTGAAGAAAAGACTTTTCATTTGCTGCTATTGCTTATAATTATCCGATTAATTGGCACCACTCCCTTACAAAACTTACACACGCGATGCACGATCAACTAGGTTATTATTCTATAAATTAAAAAGTAATTAATCAATGGTTATGTTGGAGTCCGTTTTACTGTTTCTTTTGTCTTTCTGAACTTATGCCTCAATTTAAAAGTATTTAAAATATGATTAATTTAAGTTAGGGTGTCTAATTTTAATGTTATATTCTTTCTGAGGAGGTGCACTTCACAAAGCAGCATGTACATATAATTTAGGTGTATTTCTTTTTCTAGATTTACTGTACAGTTTATGCTTAATTTTCTTTTATATGTATATAAGGTAAACCATTAAGTAAGTATTTAGATTATAAGATGTTATATTTGATTACCAATTTTTATATGTTATGACACAATCACGATTACGCAACTTATTTATTTTATTGCTTTGTAAATAATCTTCCAAGATTCGATGTTATCAATAGAGTATCTCAGAGGTTTCCAATGTGTTTTTGTTTTCACCCACGCTCCTCTCCGACGTTTTTGAGCTAGTCCAATTCTACCATTCTGTCCCTGTTCTGTTGCGGTATTCGGCGTAAGCGGTTTCTTCACTTACTTTTACCGTTTTCTTTTGTGTTTGCGCGGAATATCGTAACACAAGTAGTAATAAAAGTCGTTATTACTCAGGATTAACAAGCTTAATTAACGGTATATGCCTTATTTATAGATGTTTTCAGTCCAATTAACAATGAAGCACTATTACACTAATGCTATATACAAGCACTAATTTCTTCTTAAACGAAATTCTTAACCATAGGTTTATTAACAACACTAACACTTCTATTTATTTATTACACTTTTGTCTATTTATGTATTCTACAAGCTGTCGTTGCAATATACACTTTCACATAATACAAATCTTTATTTACTCTTGGACTTCCAAAAGCTTAACTATTTAACTTTACACGATATAATTTATATTTGACATTCTGATATAGACTAACTATGTACTTCATCAGCGGTTTTATATATACCCTGAATTAAATGGATGATTGATACACCGGTATATGCTAGAAACTTCTAGGCTTCTGTAGTATCTACATTGCTTACGGAGCTTGTGTGCTTGACGGGTTGAGTACAGCGTCTCTGTATATGACCAACTTCACCGCCGTTCCAGCATCGCAGACCCCATCTCCGCGGTCGTTGTCTTTCCAGCCTTTCCGTCTTTTGTTTTTCAAACACACGGTTCATTATTTCTTCTATGCTGTTCTGCGATTGACCAGGTTCTTCTAAGGCATACCGAACTTTGTGACTCATCCTGTGTGATGTCTGCTTAGCTGCTTCAAATTCAAGCGCATGAGCCAGTGCGTCATCTAACATTTTTGGCCGTGCTAATCTTAGCGCTTGATGTATTTCGCTGTCTTTAACGCCATCCACAATCGTTTGAACAGCCAGTTGTTCGAGGAAGTTATCTGGTGCCGTTAGGTATGCCAATCTAACTAATCTGGCAATGTCAGCTCCAAATTCTTGCAGGCTTTCACTTGTCTTTTGTGAGCGGTTCTTAACTTGTGCATGGTAAACCTGTTGAAGGTGAGCGTCTCCATATCTCATCTCAAGCTTCGATGTTAAGAAGCCGTAATCATTCTGCTAGTGATCGGGAATCGTTTGCAAGATGTTAAGAGCTTCTTCCCGTAGGGCGACTATTAGGGAGATAGCCTTTTCTTTGTTGCACCAACCGTTAGCTATTGCAGCAGCTTCAAATTGTTTCAAATATGTAGGCCAAGGTGTTTTACCATCGAATGTGGGTGGTTTCACTTTAAATTTTGACGGTATCGACTCACTTCCTTCCATGCTTCTTATTTCTGGAATGTTCTGATTTACAACTTGGTTTACTAATTCAAGTGGTCGCGTTGTTAGTGAAATCACTTGTTCTTGCAACCTCATCACATCTTTTTCCATTTTTACCAATTTAGTGTCCAACTTTTGCTCAACTGTTTTTACCTGTTGAGTGAAATCTTCTTTCAATGCAATGGAGCTTTCCATTAATCTTTGTTCTAACGTGGCTGTACTTTCATTCAACTTTTCTTCCATTTTTATAGCATTTTCACTTAACCATTCCATTTTCTCAGCATTTTCACTAAACTTTTCTTCCATACAGGATTTAAAATCTTTAAAGAAAGTCATTAAAGCTTCTGCGTCAATTTTACTTTGGCTTCTTGTAACAGGCATATACAAACTACTTAAATGTCTTTAAACTTGTGTGTTTTTTTCTTTTAAATTAATCACTATATACCTCACACAGTCTGACACCAGTGTAACGGGCTACTACTAACGCGTTTCACTAATTTAAAACAAGTAGTAATAAAAGTCTTTATTACTCACGATTCACAGGCCTAATTAACAGTATATGCCTTATTTATAGATGTTTTCAGTCTAATTAACAATGAAGCACTATCACACTAATGCTATTTAAAGCGCTAATATCTTCTTAAATGAAATTCTTAATCATAGGTCTATTAACAACACTAACACTACTATTTATTTATTACACTTTTGTCTATTTATGTATTCCACAAGCTGTAGGTACAATATACACTTCCACATAATAAAATTTATATTTACTCTTGGACTTCCAAAAGCTTAACTATTTAACTTTACACGATATAATTTATATTAGACATTCTGCTATAGACTAACTCTGTACTTCATCAGCGGTTTTATATATACCCTGAATTAAATGGATGATTCATACTCCGGTATATGCTAGAAAGTTCTAGGCTTCTGTAGTATATACATTGCTTACGGCGCTTGTGTGTTTGACGGGTTGCCTAATAGTAGCTCGTAACACTATTAACGGCTAATTACACACACCATTATATTTTAAGCGTCACTTAAAATTGCTAAACGAAGGATGCGTATTGTACACTCATTTTAAGTGAAGTTTAAATCCTTAGCCATAAGTGCACAAAGAGTTGCCCTTCATTGGACTTTAGGATGCTCCACGCGAAGGTACCACATTAACCAAAAAGCAAATTCATTTTTATCTGGACATTTTGACGAACCTTTGCTATTCCAAGCAAGGTCGGAATTTTTATCGAGTGGGACGACACTTACAAATGGAATCTACATTTTACCTCTCATCCGAATAAGGGAGTATGTTTGAGAAATATGCTCGCCTAACATTTTTGAAGCGATTCGTGTCGGTAATCGAACTCTGAACTTTGGGATCAGTAGTCATACGCGAACCGCACTGATCCACGAAGTCTCCCTATTAAGTTATGCTGCACTTGATTTTGCAATACTCCACTCAAAGGTAATATATTAGCCACGAAGCAAGTTTTTTTACCCAACAAATTTGAATTTTGCCGAACTCTTGCTGTACCGAGCAAGCTTTAACGTGCATGACAACGCTCACACACGGGACCTACATTTTACCTCTCATCCGAACGAGGGCATATTTTTAAGAAACCTGTTCACCTAACATTTTCCAAGCGGTTCGTATCGAAAATCGAACTCGGGACCTGGGGATCAGCAGTCATACGCGAATGTGTCTGGTCCATGAAACTGCCGCATACAGCTACTTTACATTTGGTTTTCCAATGCTCCACCCGAAGGTACTTTATTTGCCAGGAAACAAGTTTTTTTTTACCTAGTATTTTGAATTTTGTCGGAACATCCGTGACAACATACACGCAACCTACATTATATCCAAACGAAGCCATATTCTTGTGAAAAATTCCCGTCTAACATTTTTCAAGCGGTTCGTGTCGGAAATCAAAGTCGGCACCTTGAAATCAGCACTAACACACAAACCTATCTGATTCACTGAACCTCCCCATAGAGTTACCCTACATTTGATTTTCCAATACATCATCCAACGGTATTATATTGGTCAGGAAGCATGTTTTTTTATCTGGAGAATTTGAATTTTGCCGAATTCTTGCTGTACCAAGCAAGGTCAAGATCTTTACCGTTCCTGATAACACTCACACACGAGACCGATATTTTATCTCTCATCGAAACGAGTGCATATTTTTGTGAAAAATGCGGTTCGTGTCGGAAATCGAACTCGGGATCAACAGTCATACGCAAACCTGTCTGATCCAAGGAGCCGCACATAGAGTTACCCTACATTTGATGTTCTAATGCTCCATCCAAAGGTACTGTATTTGCCAGGAAACAAGCTTTTTTACCTGGACATTTTGAATTTTGTCAAACCTTTGCTATTCCAAGCAAGGTAGGGATCTTTAACGCGCGTAGCAACATTCACACGCGCGACCTACATTCTACCTCTCATCCGAGCGAGGTCGTATTTCTGTGAAAAATGCTTGCCTAACATTTTTCAAGCGGTTCGTGTCGAGAATTTAACTCGGAACATTGGGATCAGCAGTAATACGAAAACCTGTCTGATCCACGGAGCCACCCCATAGAGTTACTTTGCATTTGATCTTCCAATGCTCCATCCGAAAATACTACGTTGACCATGTAGCGAGTCTTTTTATCTCAAAAATTTGAATGTGCCAAAGCGAGGTAAAGATTTTTAACGTGCATAACAACACTCACACACGGAACTTACATTATATCTTTCAACCAAACGAGGGCACACTTTTGAGAAAAATGCTTGCCTAACATTTTTTTTACCGATTCGTGCCGGAAATCGAACTCAGGATCTTGAGATAAGCAATCATACGCTAACGTGACTGTTCCACGAAGCTGCCACTTAGAGTTACGCTACAGATTGTTCAATGCTGTATCTGAAGATACTTCATTTGTTGGGCCGTTGCTATTCCAAGCAAGAAAAGATCGTTAACGTGCGTGATAACACTCCGAACGAAGCCGTATTTTTGTGAAAACTGCTCGTCTAACATTATTCAAGCGGACCGTGTCGGGAATTGAACTCGGGACCTTAAAATTGTTACAGTCGGGCAATCGCCATACTGCGCAATTGTTATACTCGCGATATAATTCCCGCCAATTGTATCTTATACGGCACACGTTCTTAAAAGTGATGCAACTGCTTTTTAAGTCAATTTGCAAGCACAATTTAAATCAAAATAAACTACTTACATTCTCAGGGTCCCACGATGTTTTGCCGACTGGGTTCAATTCACGCCATAATGAATCAGATTTCTCTTTGTCTTTCCTTTACTGCTGTCGTAGAGAAACGACGGAATTCAGGTAACAGGTACACAAAGGTAAAAAGATAGAAGGAACCTACATACCTAAAAAGAAAAGGCACACGGCACAGATAAATGTTGCTTGCTCGTAACTTAATGGCGTCTTTTAACACCACGCGCGCATTCCGCCATTCACTCTGCGCAGGCGGTACTCAGGGACGACGGAAATTAACATTTTTAATTTGAAAATACGCGGGAATTACCTTATAAATGATAACTAAAACTAGAATATGCTACATGCCATTTTCACATGTAGCAAGATCAGCAGTCATATGCAAACCTGTCTGATCCCCGGAGCCGCTGCATAAAGTTATTCTATATTTGATCTTCCAATGCTCCATGCGAAGGTACTACATTGGCCACGAAGCGAGTGTCTTCTATCTGGACAATTTCAATTTTGCCGAACTCTTGCTGTACCAAGCAAGATAGATATCTTTAATGTGAATGACAAAATACACCCACGAGATCAACATTTTATCTCTCACCCGAACGAGGGCGTTTTTTTTGTAAAAAATACTCGCTTTACATTTTTCATATGGCCTGTGTCGGGAATCGAACTCCGGACCTTGGGATCAGTATTCATACACGAACCTGCCTGATCCACTGAACCGCCACAAAGAGTTATTCTAACGTTTAATTTTCCAATGCTCCACCCGAAGGTACGACATTTGCCAGAAAACGAGCTTTTTTACCTGAAAATATTGAATTTGCCGAACTCTTGCTGTTCCAAGTAAGGTAGTAATCTTTAATGTGCGTGATAACGCACACACTCCTCCCACATTATATTTCTCATTCGAACGAAGACGTATTTTTGTGAAAAATGCTGACCTAACATTTTTCAAGCGGTTCGTGACGGGAATCAAACCCGGCAGCTTGCGATCCGCAGTCTACGCGAACCACAGATAGGTTATCTGTGACGCGAACCAACTAAACCACACACACCAAATAGAGTAAACCCATAATGTATACACCTTGGAGTTACCCTATGATGAAGAAGCTCCTTGGCTAAAACTATACTTAACCTAACTTTTATTCCTCAGGGCACTTTATTCCATACTGGCATATCCTACCCTGCAGGATAATTATAAAACTACGTTTAATTTTACGTACTGTGTATTTGATTGTACATTAATATTTTGCTCTTTTATAAATCTATAATGAATATTTTTGATACAGTCGGGACTGGTTAAGCTGGCGTATGATTCACTACGGTACTTTATTAAGAATCTTAGATTAAATTTATGTCTTTGGCTTACTACTCCACGCTAGAATTAGAAAACGGTGTTATCTTGGCAGATTTACGAGTTTTGCCGAACGATTAGTCGGTCATAGATAACGTATTGGTTATTCATAGGTTAAATAGTTTAATTATCTATGGCGTCAGTGAAGAAGGATGCAAACAAAAACGCTGCTCAGCAGCGACTTTATAAACGCATTAAGCCATGTAAATAGCCCATTATGCGCTGCTAGTCCTAAGTCTTAAAATCACATTATAATGTCACAAATTCAGATTATTAAAACCTTTATTAGCTATTTTTGAATAAACAACTACTAGTAAATTTACTAATTCATCAGCGGCAGTTTTTTTTAACCTAAGATCTCTTTTTCATAAATGTTCATATATAAAACACAATTATTAATAAAATAGAAAGCATTACTTAAATCATAATATACAACTATTCGATTTATTAGTTTTTAAGCTTGGTGTTGCACGATTTTTCTAATATACTGGATATTTGCAACGTTATGTAAGTAGGGCAAAACAACCAACGATATCGTAGTTTCTTCCCATTTAAACCACGATAAAAGTGAAGACCATTCTGAACGGACCTGCACCTTGACGACGTTCTAAAATACTAGTGGCGTCTTTAGTGAGGAAGCAGACTAAGACAGGTCCCCGAAAGAGGGCAGCAGCTTTTTCGGTACTTAGAGTGGCAGAGACCATAAGGGTCGGTATGACACACTACTGCGATGTGGAAGGCAACGGGAAACCACCACATTACCTCCCAAGTACACTGCGTACAAAAATTGTTCATAAACATGATGACATCCTCTGGGGTAAAAAATTCCGGAGGTAAAATAGTCTCCCATTCAGATCTCCGGGAGGGGACTACTTCGGGGGATGTGATCCGAAAGAATAGAAAAAGATCCGTGAACATTCTGCGAGTCGGAGCGTAGAATGTCAGAAGTATGAAACAAGTAGGTAAGATACAGAACCTGAAACTCGAAATGGATAGGTTAGCACTAGACATAGTAAGAATTAGCGAAGTCCGCTGGCCAGAGGCGGGAAATTTTTGGAGTGGAGACTTTAGGGTAATTCATACAGGATCAGAGGAAGGAAATTCGGGTGTGGGGATAGTTATACGAAAAAAGATAGGACAACCTGTAGAAAACTACTTACAAAAGAACGAAAGAGTACTCATGGTTAGATTTGAATCTAAACCAGTAAATACAGTAATAATACAAGTATACATGCCCACCTCTAGCTACTGTTAGGAAGATGTAGAGGCGACCTACAAATATATCAAAAACATACTAAGCTACGTAAAAGGACACGAAAATTTAATAATTACGGAGGATTTTAATTCAGTGGTAGGTGAGGGTAGGCAAGGAGCGATAGTAGGTTTGTTTGGTTTAGGCACGAGAAATGACAAGGAAATAGGCTGGTAGAATTTTGCGACAAGAACAACTTAACCATCACAAATACATTATTTCAACATCATGCTAGAAGACGATACACGTGGAAGATGCCAGGAGATATAGGAAGATATCAAATAGATTACATTATTGTTAGACAACGGTTTAGAAATCAAGTAAAAGACTGTAGAAGTTACCCCGAAGCAGATATAGACACTGACCACAACATCGCAATTATGAAGGCCGCACTTAAATTTAAAAATCTGAAAAAGAGGATCGGAAAAAGGCACTTTGACTTTGAGAAGCTAAAAGATAAAGATATCCACGAAAGATTTGAAAAAGAGTCAAATGAATTGCTGAAAGATAGCGGGGAAATTTCTGATACTAAGAAAGTAGAAACAGAATGGAATAACATTAAATCCAGCTTAGACATGGCGGCCAGAGATATTCTGGGGTATACACAAAAAGAAAATAAGAAACAGTGGATAACAAAGGTTATTCTGAATTTAATAGAAAAAAGACGAAAATCTAAAAATAGATCAGACGAAACAGGAAAACATAGATACAAAGCCATAAAATTGGAAATATTCGCAAATGCAGGAAAGCTAAAGAACAATGGATTAACGAAAAGTGCAACGAGGTACAAACTAACATAGAAATAGGAAAGACAGACGAAGCATACACATTAATTAAAATGAATTTTAAGGATATAAGACCATATAGCAAAAATATAAGGTACGCGGGAGGAAACGTCATTATAGAAAATGTAAAGAAAGTAGCTAGATGGCAGGGCGTTGACCAATGTTGACTTGAACAAATACATAAAACGTTTACAAATATCCCACTTTCGTGGAATTTTCATGCGCAATTCACTTCCAAACACAATTCGATGGCGCGTATGTGGTATTCTTAATCATGACACTACACGTGGTGTGGGAACTCATTGGACCGCGTACAAAAAAGATGGTTCAAGGGCAGTCTATTATGATAGCATTGGTAATCTACGACTGCCGAGAGAACTTATCGAGTACTTAACCTCATCAGGGCCATGCACTTTTTATTATAATTATAAGCAATTTCAACCGCTTAACACTATTACCTATGGACACTTCGTATTGAAATTTTTACGGCAAAATAGTCCTCCGTTAAGTTTCTAATAACGCTATATATTATTTGATTTTTATTGTATTTATTAGCTGTTTTGTGTAAAAATGTGTTTAACTAAAAACCATATATTGCAAGTGTTTCAGGAATTTGCTTTTTAACACCCCATCCCAACTACCAATACGACTAGTTGTTAGTTTATCGTCAACCACTGAATATGTATACATTTACTTTAACTGGAACTGAATCTACGCTCACCGCAATCATCAACCCACCAATTGTTCTCGATGATGACCATGAATACGTTATTGGTCTTACAAACTTTGATACATATTTTTCAATTCCCAATGTAACGGAAGCGAACAATAGATTTTACATTGATAACATCGTGCTTACTTTACCAGAAGGAACTTATGAAGTGGCAGATATTAATAAGTTTGTACGACGTAATCTGAACGATCTTCGTGAACGCACTTCATCCAAACGTTATGTTATTGATATTCGAACCAATAATAACAGTTTACATACAGAAATCAAAGCAACTGGTATAGTGGATTTTACACAACCAAATTCACTTGCTTCGTTGCTGGGTTTTGAGAAACGTAAGCTGCCAGCTCTCACTACTGCTATGTCGGACCATCCGGCACAGGTCTTTCCAATCAATTCTATATGCATTGAATGTAATCTTGTGGTCGGATCTTATCGCAATAGCAAACCTGTACACATTTTGCATCAATTATTTCGCGCAGTTACTGCAGGTTACAAAATTATTGAAAACCTCGTGAACGTCACCTATATGCCTCTTAATACACGAATCATCGATTGCATCATTGTTAAAATAGTTGATCAAAACGGTAATCTCATCACTTTTTGTCGGGAAACCATCACGATTAGACTTTATCTAAAGCGTCTTTAAACAATGGTTCTGCAGAACGAGCATAAACCACCAAAACCTTTTAATAGACGTATTGTCAGCAACTTTACCAGTTACTTGACACCAGTGCACCGATTAACACCGGAAAACGTTAAATTTCTGCAAACATTAGGACTCAATGTGCTACATCGCTAAAATGGATAGCAATGTTTTAAATGTTACGCAACGTGCTATATTTGATACAACCATCGTCAATGCCGACAAACATATGCATACTCTGTACTTCAATACCACATATGAAAAGAACGATGTTATACGGATTCCAATAGAAAACGAAGATGTGTATACATTACCATGGGACAGCGTAATTTATATTGAGGGTACAATGAATAAGTCAGATGGTGGCGTTTCACCTACAGCCGATTTTGTCAACAACGGAGTTTTATTTTTATTTGATGAAATTCGTTATGAACTTAATGGAAAGATTATTGACCGCGTTCGTAATCCGGGTATAACTACAACTATTAAAAATTTCCTATCCTACGATTATAGCGAAAGCCGTCGCTTTAGAAACGCCGGTTGGTCCCCCATCGATAAACTTCATCTCGTTGATGCTAATGGTCATTTCAATGTATGAATTCTCTTGCGCATGGTTTTAGGATTTGCGGAAGACTGCCGAAAAATTCTTTTGAATATCAAACAGGAGCTTATTCTTATTAGAAGTAGTGCTGACAATGCAGCTATATCAAATTCTGATAACAAAGAGTCAATCAAAATTACTATTACACATACATCATAGCGGATTCCACATATAACCGTTGCAGATGCAGAGCGCTTAAAACTACTCAAACATATTCAAAGCCGTGACACCATGGACATCAGTTTTTGCAGTTGGGAACTATACAAATATCCAGAGTTACATACAACACACACGCATACGTGGGCTGTGAAGACGGCTTCTCGAGTGGAGAAACCGCGTTTTGTTATTGTCTGCTTTCAAACCGATACATCGCGCAAAAAGGGGCGCCGTCAGTTCGACCACTGTAAGTTGAGCAATATGAAATTACATCTGGGTTCATCTATGTATCCTTACGATAATCTTAACATTGATTTTAATACCAATCGCTATTCTATACTATATGAAATGTATACACAGTTTCAACAATCGTATTACGGGGGCATCAGCAAACCGATATTAACACCCAATGAATTTCAAACGCACGCTCCACTTGTAGTAATCGATTGTTCCCATCAAAACGAAATAGTGAAAGTGGGAGCGGTTGACGTACGATTAGAATTTCAAATAAAGAAAGCACTTAAAGCTCACACTACAGCGTACTGCCTCATTCTACACGATCGCTTGATTCGCTACAATCCTGCAACCAAAATTGTAAGCGAAGTCTAAAATGAATAGTCCATTAGTTATCGACGTCCAAGGTTTTAAAACTGCCAATAATAACTTTGTGTTTAAAAAAATGGCTGTTTTACCACGATCGTTATTGAATGGAGTTGCAATAACATATGTGCTGAAACCACCGTATTCTTAGAACTGACTATCAGCTTGCTTCAAATACCAAACGTATGGTTAAGCAGAAACTTTCACGGTATATCTTGGGAAGATGGTAACTTACAATGAATTTCCACTCATAAATGTTATTAACCTAGAATATTTAGGGTGTACTCCTCTACATAAATTAAAGGATTACACCAATCCACCGAAGTGTTTCTACCATAGCACACGACATTCGTCATTCAATTGCACAACCACAAATGTAATTGTACTCAAAAACTGGTTTGTACATATAACCAATTACTCATTTTTAATAAAGAATTATGTTAACCAACAGATTTACACTAAGTAGTGTTTTATTTGTTTGTTTTTTATTTTATACTTACATACATATATATTCCTTAAGACTAGTAAGATGTTTCTCAAAAAATGTCTCGTAATAAGTATAATTGTCTATTTTGTTGCAAACAACTCATCCTAACATCCCATGCTGTTGTTAAAAAATATGTAATCGAACTTCAAACCCACTAACCTCATCAACCTCGTATGTATAATGAAATTAATATATTTAAATATATTAGCTTCACCTACATGGGACTTTCTATTTATTCGTCTGATGAATCCCATAGTTTTTAGTTTTTTTGTATTTACTTGACCTATGTTCGTTTTCACGCAGACCTATAATTACCCTATAAAAGAGATTTGCTTAATCAACAACGACAATAGGGAAAATAAAATTTAAAGTTGGCAACCATGTTCGGTGACAATGTTGAATCAGTCATTGGTACCTACTGCAAGTTAGAACAAGTCGTATACACCAGAACAAAGATGCTGCACAACAACTTTTTGTAAAAGTACGTTTTCCAAGTGGATTTCTAATTTATTTTTGTTTGTATTAAATATGGAGCAAGCTGGATATAGTACTTATTAAAATCAAAGATTTTTTAAAGGGAAAATTAAATTTAGACTATATTTAGTAAAATCCCCGGGGTCATTGACTAAGATGCATTTTATCCGAATGTGGTTGTTAAAGGAAGTAATATCTCAGTTGGCAAATGTTGAAACTTTTGTCAATAGGATTGTGTGTAGAATTCAAAATCATCTCTAGTTAATATTCTAAAATCTTCTAATAAGTAGGTACACGTTGATACATTGGGTGTGTTTTTTTAAATAGTAAAATCCCTTAAACATACTTTCATCTGTAATACAAATTTTGTTATACCTACATCTAGAGCCGTCTCTAGCAGTGTAAAATTTAACTGGAATAAATAATGCACAATCTTTTTATTGTGTTTTATTAAATCGTTCTTTTAACAACAAAATAGGGTATTTTGCACATTGCAAATTATTATCACCATGCATATAACAATAAATATTACATAATAAACGGCTGGTTACCCACCTAACTATACAATTTTTCTCTAAGAAGACACAATTGGTGTATGCTGGGTTGCCTACCATATAATTACCAACTGTTAATTTCAAATACGTAGTTTGTCACCTTATTAATCACTTTATCCTTAACAAGTCATAATTTATGGACGTTGGGTTGCTTGCCATGGATACGCATATATTTTTAGGATTCAATTAAGTTTTAAGACATTATCCTAGAGTGGGTGGTATTGCACAATATTTGCAAAAATATTCACTTCTATAAACTAATTTCATTTATTACTAAAAATTGTTATAGTAGTCCATCCGTCGAATCAAGGCTAAGGCGTCAAAAATAGTAATCCAGGCAAACAAATCCTAAATGTCAATTCGTACGAAAAGATATAGTACGTCGACGTTACATTTTAGAGCATTCTGATTTTTAGAATTGGTATTACAATGTACTGTTACCAAGCCTGGCCTGACCATATCATATACTTTCATTATCTGCAGTAATATTTTTATTTTACCAACCACTGTGAGAATTACATTGGTCTTGCCGTATTGCTAAAAACAAAACCAGCTTTATAATAGCTTTAGTTAAATTCAGAACTGTTAACTTTGTAGATGCTTTCACGTCGTTCTAATATTGTACGAACCTTTTTTAATCTAACTATAATTGATTGCTCATTCTTATAATGTATTTCTTCTCAAACTAATCGTAGTTGAACCGTGAAATGCATGTTTACTTGGTATTCTTATACATAACAACCTAGGGCGTCTTTCGTACATGATCAGAGTCTCTAAAAGCGTTCGCATTCACCGTATCAATAATTAGTAATGTATTTAAATGAAAGACACATTTTCAACATTTGGCAACGTCCGGTAAGTGAAAATAATAAATATATTTATTACTAACAAAATTTTCTGAAATTAATACGACTCTAGCAGTGATAATAATGCTAAAACGAAAAAAAAATGAATGAATAAGAATCTGAATGGGTGCAAAGCCCGCGTTCAGAACACTTTATGAAGCCCCATTTCGCATTTGAGAATGATTACATCACCATCCAAATTCTGCACCACGTTTTAAATAACGACATGATTTGCATATATTTTAAATTCAGGCGGCTATAATTAGAATAAAAAAGACAGGGTTATATTTTAGATCCGGGTACGAGTTCAGTGTAATTGTATAAATTATTTTGGTTATGCAATCATGAACAAAACAACGAGATACCTGTCTTAACATGTTTTTTGCACACACACACACACCTATATTTTAAATTAAAACAATTATAATACGAGTCGAATAATTTCTGCTATTCTTTTTTGATATTTAATACAAAAATAATGGGGCACAGCATCGTACAGCACACGCTAAGGAGCCTCACCGCCATTCATCATTTTGAGAATGATTACGTCATCCACCACATTTCTTATTTTTGCTTAACCTAAAAATCTCTCTTCAATTAACTAATGCAACGAGAATAAAAACAAAGACAAAGCTCTAACGAGCACCGCTAAATTGTTCACCACATGCAAGTTTTAACCTAAAAATTCTTCATCACGTTTAATTTTTGCTTAACCTAAAAATCTCCGAAGTAGTCAATCACCTAGGAGGGCACAGCTTCGTTCAGACACCCTAGGGAGCCCTATTCTGCATTTATCATTTTTGTTTAACGTCATCCACCACGTTTCTTATTTTTGCTTAACCTAAAAATCTCCGAAGTAGTCAATTACCTAATGGGGCACAGACCCGTTCAGAACACTGCCAGGGAGTCCCATTCCGCATTTATCATTTTGAGAACGTCATCCACCGCGTTTCTTATTTTTTGCTTAACCTAAATACCTCCGAAGTAGTCAATCATCTAGGGGGGACACAGCCCTGTTCAGAACACCCTAGAGAGCCCCATTAAGCATTTATAATTTTGAAAATGTTTAGCGTCATCCGCCCCGATTTTTATTATTTTTGCTTAACCTAAAAATCTCTCATAGAGCACAGCCCCGTTCCTACACACCTTTTAAATTAAATCCATTATATTACAATTCGTATATTTTAAAAGTTATTTGATATTTAATACAAAATAAAAGCTTTCAAGGAGCGCTAAAAATTCCTAATATAACCTTGCCTTTTTTCCCATGAACAAAATAACGGGATACCTATCTTAACATGTTTTTTCGCATACACACGCACCTTATCTTAATTAAAAGCATATATTACGAGTCGAATTACGACATGATTTGCATATATATTACCAAGGTTATATTCTAGATTTCCGGCTGCAAATTTTTGTTAAATTATTTTCTGGTGAAGTAAGCATGAACAACTTGTCTTTACAAGATTTTGCATACACACCTTGGAAATTAAATCCATTATATTACAATTCGTATATTTTATAATGTTATTTAATACAAAATAAAGCGCTCGGGAACACTGCTAAAAAATTGTTAAAAATCTCCGAAGTAATCAATCACCTAGACGAACACAGCTCCGTTCAAAATACGCATTAGGCATTGATCATTTGAGAATGTTTAACGTCATCTGCCACGTTTATCACACCCCATTCACCATACTATCTAACAACAAAGACACCCGGCCGGCGCCCCCCGAGGGCAAAGGCCTAACGAGCCCCATTAAGCAAACCATCCACCAACAAAATGGCCGCCCACCGGAGCCCCAGAGCTTCGCCCGTATTTTATTCTACGCCGTGGACATCCCAAAAGCAAATTTCACACATAAAGGAAATTTTGTTCTCAAACCAGGGTATACATTCTTGCTGTGCGGATTTGTCGCCCTACCGGCCTAGCAAAACTACTCATACAAACAGTAAAAAAGTTAAGTATGCACCTTTAACGTTAGTAATTGATAACCATGCCATTTACCAAAATCATGATTAATGTAATAATAATTGTTAAACATTTGCGGCTTTTTTGTTATGTTTTGTAAAGCGAAAATGTAATTACAGGATTAGAATTACTAGTTTATTTCTAATGAATAATTTCGACGGTATTAGAAATGATCAGAAGAAACAGCAATACTTACTTACTCAATTTTACGGGGAATTCTCCTCAAGAATTTAAATTATATATGTAATAAACAACCGAATTAAGGAAATAACAATATATAGTCTATACCTATGGGTTTTTAATATTATTGTTTTTATCTTTTTAAATGGAAAATTTTTACTGACTAGTTATATGTGAAACCAAAATTTAAATTTTATAGGTATATTGATTAAATTGTAGCATGATCTTTGGCAAAGTCCTTATAATTTAGTGTGTCGAATTATTAATCCTAAATAGCTAATGGAATATGCAGAATACAATTTTCGTCATGCATTCAAACTGATTCATATCTATGTGTAAATGTAATAAATATTGATATTTAGTATCTTATCAGTTTATGTACATAATGGATTATATTTAAGAGGGTCTATGGGAATACCATGTAACACAATATAAAATAACGAAATTTTAGATATTTAGTATCTTATCAGTGTATGTACATAAAAGATTATATTAAGGAGGTCTGTGGGAAGTCCTTGTAGCGCAATATAAAATAACAAAAGTTACAAAAATTAATGATATAAAAATTTAAAAAAATTAAAATAATGTCTTACTTTTTTTCCATGTTTGAGTAATGGAGCATAATCATTATAGTCACCGTCCGAACCAGTTGATGAAGATGGAGAGTTTAAGTTACTTTCAAAAAATGTAGTCTTAACTTCAGGCTGATTTAAGTTTAGATTCAATTTTATTGTTGTATTACGAAAACCTTCCATTTTTATCAACTTGAATGTGTAGTAAACTATAACTACATCGTTACGTTACATTCTTCACTGCAGTTCAAAGTTTACACGCGTTATACATAAAAGTTCTAAATTTACTGCAAAGTCTACAGTAGATTAGCTACAGTTATCACTTATCAGGGTTGTAATCTATTACTGACAACAAAAATATTTGCATGCTGATTTTTGTAATGTTGAAAATCTTTATTGTTCTGATACTTGGTGTTGAAATATTATGCACAATTCTTATCTGTAAGGTAATTATTAACTAGAACAAAAAAATTGCAGAATAAATTATCCAGAATTATTTGATTGTTTCCCATTCTGAGCTAACCCATACATTTCCCTAAAATTTCCACAGTCAGCATCTTTCACTATCTGCATACTATAGTCTGAACTAGGTATTTTTTCCTATCTATGCTTGTAATATTGTTTGATACTTATATTTTAATAAAAACAGCAGCTAGATTTAACACTCATTTATTAACATAATGACAAACTTGCCCTGAATAGGGATAAAACCAAACAAATAATTTTTCCATTAAAAAGGGATTCTTTTTCAAAGGAGCAATCAGCTAGTTTTCTCGGTATCACCCTGGATAGCAAATTAAGTTGGGACACCCACTGTGATCTGCTATGCAAAAAACTTTGCCGAACTATTTATCTCATAAACTCTTTGGTAAGATCACTTTCACCCAATGTGCTACTGTCATGTTATCATGGCATGTTCCATTGTCATATTTCATATGCTATAATTGTGTGGGGTCATTGTAGTGGCTCCCTTCGGGTTTTCAAGCTTCAACGTAGAGTTGTTCGCAATATGTCTAACCTTGGGTCCCGTGATGACTGCCGTGCATCTTTTATGAAATTTAAAATTTTAACCTTGCCTTGTCTGTTTATTTTACAATGTCTTGTTTTCCATCAAAAAACAAATCTTTCAATATCAACACAACTCTGATATTCATCACTTTGACACTCGCAACAAGGAAAATTGGTTGTACCTTACCATAGGCTAAGTAGGAGCAGAAATGGTTCTAACTACTTTGGCTGTATTTTTTATAATGCACTTCATTCTAGCATAAAAGATTTGCCTATTTATCGATTTAAATTAAATATAAAAAGGTTCTTATTAGAAAATGCTTTCTACACAATACCTGAGTTTTTAGCTTCAGTTGGTTCTTTAAGGTTGTCCTCTGAAGATTTATAACATAATTTCCATCTTTTTGGTGATTTTTTTTAAATTGTATATTCTAAACATATTTTTATTGTATTTGACAAATTGTTATTCACATGTTTTATTATAAATAAATAAATAAACATGACATGACAAGGCATTCACTTGACGTTAGGACCGCAAGTGGCTCACATAGTGTCTAACTACATATAAACTAATATTAAACACCTTCCCCTCAAAGATTAAGGCGTTGCATCGGCTTAATTGTATGCCCATACTTCGACATTTTTAAAGCACAATCACTCGTAGCACTTATGTCTTTATTATCTAACTCATCATTAGTTTTCCGCACACTAAATCAGTATTACTACTTATCGGTACAACTACATTCTGATTGTCTTTGTCGTTTTCTGCTTGATGCTTTTCAGGTTCTATTGGGAATAACTCAGGCTCACTGATTAATTCTATGAAGTCAGTTTCGAATAAGAAGGTTTAATCTAATTGGTGTTACGCCTTACAATTCTGTTATTACTTTCCTTTCTTACCCAGTCTGGCCTTGGTTCATGTGCTTTTGCGACATTAATTGCCTTATCCCATGTCTTATTAATATTTGTTTTAATGACTATTTTATCCCCTTTCTTATATAATATTTGCTTTCTTTTACTGTGTGAATCATATCTGAGTTTTACATTTTGCTTTTCCTTACATGATTGTTTATATAAATGATTTTGTATTTTGGGTTGTAATTTGTTATAGGTAGTTGTGTTCGTACACTCCTGCTATTTAATATTTGCGATGCTGAGGCATTCAAATTTCCTATAGGACTGTTATTATATTCTAATAAAAGTTCACGAAAGTCTGTTTTTTCATCATTGCTTTTCCGTAGAATATGTTTTCCGATCCCTATGACTTTTTCTGCAAGACCGTTACTTTGGTGATAATGTGGAGAACATGTTAAAATAGTAATCTCTTTACAATTGTAATAGTCTTTGCATTGTTTTGAAGTAAATAATAAGTTGTCCGCTATTATGTATTGTGGGTATCCAAACCTAGTAAATACACCTTGCATGGCATCAATAACTGCATGAGATGTTTTACTATTTATTGGGATAATCTCTATCCAATGTGAAAAATAATCAACAAGCACTAGATATGCTTTTACACCAAATTCTAGTATGTCAGCACCTATTTTATTGAATCTCAGGTTCGGAATTGAGTGGGGTAGCATTGGTTCTTTGTGGTTTGCTGGCATACATTTTTCACACACTCTACATTTTGTTATAAAGTCGCATATATCTTTATTTAGATTTGGCCAGAAAAATAATGTTCTAGCTTTGTTTATAGTCTTATATATTCCTATGTGGCCTTTATGCAATAGGTTAATTATGCTGTTTTGTAACGTTTGTGGTACAATAATTTTATTTTCAATGAACACAATTCCTGCTTCAATGAATATATCATTTTTTAAATTATAGTAGGGTTTTATATTTTTAGGAATCTTCTCTTTATTTGGCCACCCTTTATAATAATAATCCGTAACTTTTGATAACGTGTCATCTTTAGCCGTATCTTTTCTAAATTCAGTTATTTTAGCATCACTCATAGGCAAATATGTTGAAACATTGTGCACCATGTCAAACATGTCTGTATCGACGTGTTCATAACTTGCTTTACCATTTGTCCTAGAGAGCATATCCGCAAAATGGATATCTTTTCCTGGGACATAATAAACATTTAAATATTTCAATAATTTTAACCTTAACCGTTGTAATCGTACTGAACCAATTTTACAGATGGGTTTGTTCATAATTGCTATAATCGGTTTGTGGTCAGACTGAACATCAATTTTAGTTCTATATATATATATATATATATATATATATATATAGTTATGAAATTTCTGTGTGCCAAAATAAATATCTAATAATTCCTTTTCTTTTTGGCTATAGTTTATTTCATGTTCGTCCATTGTCCGTGAAGCACATGCAATTAATTTTAGTATATTATCATGAATTTGAAACATGCAACAACCTAACCCGTTTTTAGATGCATCACACTGCAGTATAATTTTCTTTTTGGGATCAAAATGCAACTAATGTCAGTGATTTTGAACCCATAGATTTTTGCTTTTCAAAACACTTGATGCTTTGGTAGACATTGCCACTCAATACTTTTTTTTAATAATTCCTGTAATGGGTGTATAATTTCAGCCATATTTCGAACATATTTTCGAATATAATTAAAAGAACCGATAATTTGCTGCAGTTCAACCGCATTTTGTGATGTTTCCAGCTGGCACAGAGTTTCGACTCTGCTGGGGTCAACTCGCATGCACGATTGAGAAAAGATATGCCCATAAATTTTACCTGTTTTACAATATTGAAATTTATCCCTATTAAACTTACAGCCGGTTTCCCTAGCCAGTTCGACCACCTCAGCTACGGTTTTGTCATGCTCTTCCTTATCAGAGCCAACCACTATTATATCATCATGACATATAATTACATTACTTATGTTACAAAATTTATTTTCAACTATTCCTTGGAATAGATCTTGAGAATTTGATAGGCCATATGGCAGAACAATGAACCTATATACACCAAATGGTGTGGAAAAGCAACATTTGCAAGAAGAATTTTCACTGATTGGGATCTAAAGATACCCTTCAGACATGTCAAACACACTGAAATATTTTTTATTTAATATTTTTGACGATATTTCCTCAACTGTTAGACTAATCCTGGGTTTACGTACTATTTGAGCATTTAAATCTGATGGATCTAAACATATTCGCAGTTTACCATTGTTTTTTTCTACGACTACCATACGATTAATGCTTGCACGTGGGTCAATTTTGTCTACTTTAAGTATAGCGTTTCTTTTAACTAGTCTATCTAGCTCATTTTGTAGGTCATCTTTAATACTAACAGGATTTCTAGCCGGAGGGTAACATACTGCCTCAAAAATTTTTTATAGTAGTAATCTCAACAGTTTCTTTAAATTTGCCTGAGCCTACAAATATGTCAAGATTTTTGCTAATAAATTTATTCTAGTCATCATTTATGTTTACATCAATTTTATTAACACGTTTAATCAGATTTAAATGAATGCATGTTTTATCCCCAATTAAAACCTGACTAGTACCATCCACAACAACAAAGTCATCAAAAATACTTTTCTGTTTGTGTTTAATATTTTAATTAACAGTTCCCGTAGGTTTAGACACTGTCCCCTCAAATGCTTTCAGTACATACTCTATGGGTCTTATTTTACAATTGGTTTTAAATTTTTTAAACATCAGCCCTTGTATCTAATTTACTTTTGAATTTGACATTTTCTATATCTAAAATTTCTTCCCATATACTTTTATGCAAGTGTTTACATGACTTGTTGCTTTTACATTTAACACATTCATTAATATTTTGCACAAAAACATCAGAGTCGCTAGACTCGTCTTTTTCTGTAGCTTTCACATTTTTTACCTTACATGCTACAGCAAAGTGATTTTCTAATCCGCATTTTTTACATACGCAGGACATTCACGTGGCCCATGTGCCCGTTGGCACCTACGACATAAAAATTTATCTTGTTTAGCTTTGTCCTTTGCATTAGATTTCTTTCCGTGATATTTTGGTGTGGTACCTGTAACCCGGCTTACTTCATTTGTCTGCTGAAATTGTAGGCTTTGAGATCTGTTCTGCTCACTTGTGCGACAAAATTCGATAGCTTTAGTTAATGTAAGCTTGTCAACTCTTAATAGGATTTCTCGTGTTATTGGATCTCTTATTCCAATCACAATACTATCCCTTAGAGCTTTATGTCTTCTGCAGATTCAATAGGGTCAATGGCATTATAATTGCAAGATTTAATCAAATGTCTACAGTCGGTTAGAAAGTCTTCAAACCCCTCTCCCTCCTTCTGTGTACGTTTAAGAAAATTGTATCTTTCGAAACATTCGTTCATTCTAGGATTTACATATTTATCTAGCATCTCCATGTAACCTTATATTTGTTCAGTTCATCTGCAGCAATGCTAAACGTTGACATAATCCTTGCAGATTCACTACCGATAATATTTTTTAAAATTGAAAGTTTTATCTGGTCAGCGGATTTATTTTGTCATGTTACTATTAAATAATATTCGAATGCAATTTTCCAAAATTGACATTCATTAGCGGCGTGCTGCGCTTGAAGATCGAAATCCGGCGGTAATTTTACATGTCCGTTGAACCCTGCCATTTTTGTTATATACTTTTTTTTGGTACATCAACATCTACATCTAACATTTATTTCACGTTTCCATAAACTTGGTGATACCTGTGATATTTTAAGATTTTAATTTTCTTGACTGTGCCATGTTTGATACTTATATTTTAATAAAAACAGCAGCTAGATTTAACACTTGTTTATTAATATAATGACACATGACATGACAAGGCATTCACTTGACATTAGGACCGCAAGTGGTTCACACAGTGTCTAACTACATATAAACTAATATTAAACAAATATATCCCGCACTGTTCGTCAAAAATGCCTTAGAACGTATCCTGCCCTTCTATTTCTCCTATTTTTTTTTGTTTACCACAGATATCTCTATTCCACTACTATTTCTATAACCTCTTTGTTATTAACTGTGTCTGTCCATGCTATCATCCTCATATATGTGAAGCACAATATTCCAAAAGGCTTCTACTGTTTTTCTGTCTGCTTCTCCTACTGTCCCTGTTTCACAGATGTACTGTGCTGTGCTCCACACATATGCTTTCAACAATTTTCTCTTGTGAAATGCAGTTCGGTTCTCTTTCTATTGTTTTATAAATATATATCCTATTTCCCCGATATTCTGTGGCATATGAAGATGGTTGTTCATAATAATCATCAGATTTAAGTGCAATTATTTTTTTCGTTACTAAATTTCCGTCTTGAAACTGTTTGGACGCGTACCACCACTTATTTCTATTCTGAGCTAGTCTACACAGTTTCCTGAAATTGCCACAGCCTAGATCCAGCTTGGTTCCCCTTCTCTTATTTTCTAATTATATGCCCTATTTCACCAAGATTCAGTGGTATGTGAAAGGGGTTAAGCAGCCTGTGGCTACCAAGATCCCCAACACTTAAACATTTGCTGACTTAGTAGTTTTCCAGTAAATCCTTTCGCACAATTAACATTAGTTGAGAATATTGCAAAACCAATACCTGTAGTTGCTTATAATAATCCTCAGCTTTAAGTACAGTTATTTTTTCGTCGTTAGGCTTTCCATCTTGGAACTGGTTGGACGCGTTCCTCCATTGACTTCTATTCTGAGCTAACAGATTTCCCTAAAATTCCGACATCTTTCACTATCTGTGTGCAGTAGTCTAACCTAGGTCTACCTCTACCTCTCTTTTTTCCTATCTCTGTTTCAAATATATTCCGCACTATTCCCTTATGCCTTAATATGTGACCTATGATCCTAACTCTCCTATTTTTTTTACTGTTTTCCACATATTTCTTTCTTCCCCTACTACTTCCAGTACCTCTTTGTTCTTAACTTTGTCTGTCCATGATATTTTCATCATATGTCTGTAGCATCACATTTCAAAGGCTTCTTTTTTCCTGCCCACTTTTCTACTGTCCACGTTTCACATCTGTGCAATGCTGTGCTCCACACATATGTTTTAAGCAATGTTTGCATGCTTCTATGGTTGTTGTCTTTGAACACAGTAGTTTCTTGTTAAATGAAGCACAACCTTGTGCTAATCTTTCTTTTATACCTTTTGCACTCTTCTAATCTTGCGTTATTTGGCTTCCTAGGTAGAACAAATGCTTAACCTCTTGCAAGTTCTCGTTATCCAATTGTATTCTAGTTTTTAATTTATCTTTCCCTCCTTTATATACTAGTACTTTAGTTTTGCTTTTGTTAATTTTCATACTGTATGTTTTCATTTCATAAAGAGCAGCTTCTAACTCTTCCTTGCTAGATGCTAATACCGCTATATAACATCATCTGCAAATCCAAACATATCAATCTTTTGTCCCTGCATAATAATTGCAAATGTCTTGCTGCATTTGACAGTATTCATTGCTCTTCGATGTACAAGTTAAAAATTAATAGGGATAGGGTACATCCCTGTCTTACTCCTTTTCTAATATTTACTTCTCTACGTTCCTGCTCTAATTACATTACTGCTGTTTGTTCTTTGTATAAGCTATGTACTATCCATCTATCCCTAAAACTCATTCGAATTTTTTTAGTATTTCAAACATTTTTTTCCATTTTACATTGTCGAATGCTTTCTCCAGATTTACAAACCCTATATTCACGTTCTCTCCTTTTTCTATTATTTTCTCCATTATCACCTCAGAGCTAAAATAGCCTACCGTGTTTCCCTGTTTCGCCTAAACCCAAACTGACCTAGTATTTTTTCAGCCCGTTTTTCCATCCGTCTTTGTACAATTCTAGTAAATATTTTGACACGTTTACTGTTAAACTTATTGTTCGAAAATTTTCACAACTCTCCTCACCTTTCTTTTTAGTATAGTCACTATGATGATACGTTTGAATTTGGGTATCTCACCTGTCTCATACATATAGCTAACAAGTTGGAAGCAAAATTCTATTACTGCTTATCCAGTGGCTTTTAGTTTCTGCTTGCACCTTATCTGTACCAAGTGCCTTATCATTTTTACAGACCCTTTAATGCTAATTCAAACTCACCTCTAAGTATAGAATATCTCAAGTCATCCTTTTCAATGTCTGATTCCTGGGGATCTATTCTTGACAAGTGCATTTATGCACTCGCATATAGTATTTGCAAGGGCCGAAATGCATATTCGCACTGTAATTGCGATTCTTTTCTTTTCCAATCCTGAAATCGAAATCAATTCCGTGCACGCATTGATTTGCGTGTGCACGCGAGTTGGCAGCAGCGCAAATTATCAAAAAGCGCGGTAAATAAAGTTAAACTAACCTATGAATCTGTTTGTTGACCGTATGGAATAAGAAATTTGTTCAATAATTTTGACATGTCCTCGACCGATATTAACAGTGGTAATATGTTTGAAGGCGTTGAAATTTAAAAAAAAGGCCATCATCGTTCTGTAGAACAAAAACAATTACTTACAGAATTTATGCGTAGTAATCCAAATTTATTGAGTGGGAAATTTTCTCCAACATTTACTTATAGTTGTTCTATATGGAAAAGTGGAAAGAGATCACTGAAATATTAAATTGTATTCCTGGTGGTGATAAAAAAGATTGGAAATCCTGGAGAAAGGTTTGTATTTCATGTATTATACTTGATATAAGTTTACAAACCACATACTTTGTAGACTTAGCAAGATACTAGAAGTCGCACTAAGGCAAAAATTGTAAAGGGAAAAGCATCTGCTAGAAGAACAGGTGGAGGAACTCCCATTAAGCACACTTTGGACGATGATGATATCAATGATACTAGATATAATAAAAACGGTATCTGTTGATGGTGAAACAACAGTATGTGAATCGGCTGTCAATATTGATTTATCTAATAAAGAAGACGATGCTAATGAAGGCATAGAATTCTAATATACTCCCGAAGTACTAGCGATGAATATATTTCAGCCAATACGCATGCACCAGCTCCATCATTTACAATCTCTACATCAATGCCCACACCACAAATTCCAAAGCGAAAATCAAAAGCTTCAGAAATTGTTTCAGCAGTCGAACATTTGTTACGTTCATTTTCGGAAATAATTGGTAGTTCATGTACAATAATTTTTAACTCAAATCCCTTTCGCGTGTTTAAAATTGTATTGCAATTATAAATATGCTATATATTTTACTTGATAAATCTTTCTGCTCATTAAAAAAATAAATTTCCTTTCTAAGAATTCCTTAACGTGGAATTTACGCCCTAATTAGATAGGTGAGAACGTCCTTCCAAGTATCCAATAATTAATGCCGGTGTGTTTTTCCTTTTGAAAGAATTCGTCGCGAAATTATTGCAATAAATTTGGGTTTTCCAGTGTTGAAGCCTTAACATCAATATTACGTTAAGCTCGGATCGCTAGTTGAATGGAGTTAAGATTCACTTTCGTTTCGAATAGCAAAACGAAAACACCTATTCGGGCTTTCATCGTTTCGTTTGCTTTGATGTAAATTTCGTGCACACATGGTGTGGTAAGTTTTGCTGGTTTTTATAAAAAGATACTTTTCGACAACATTAAATTAATTTTATTTGTAATTGCTTTAGCTTCTTCCAGCGGCTTTAAAGCTGCAAGGAAAGGTCGTCCCTGGTAGTAATGTGAGGCCAAATGCCGTCTGTAGAGGTGCAGGCCCCTCACTACCCGTTGCTGTGGACCAGCTCCTACTTCAACCCCGACGCCAACAACGACACGAGTGAGTGTTTACTTCCCCTCTCGCTTAGAATTTTATTGTTTACTATTCTGCGTTTCTAAATTTAATTCTTCGATATATAAAAAAACAACAAAAGAAATTATTGAGCGATTTGGATATTTATTGCCTTATACAGATGCAGTACTACGTGGTTTTAACTAACTAAAAATAGTAATGATGTGAAAATGGTTTCCGACTTGCTGGCGCATTTGAAAGCGTTGTTGCCTTTATTATTTACCGCCTAGTTTTTTTTTAAATTAAAATATTTATTAGTAAGATTGTATTTATTGTGACCATGCTACATAGGCTTATGATGATTATTTAGAGCTGTGGTTTTTAGGGTTGCGTTGGGTTTTCTTTTGCTATTAAATAATGTAAGGGGATGGATACCTAAAAATAACAGCTCGCTTTTTTTAGAAATAATTTCTTTTCTTAATTGGGTAGGTATGTATAACTGTTAATTATGGAGTGCTAATTTTTGTTCTGGGTACTATTGTGCTTTTGTACATAATTTTTTTGTGTTTAATTATAAGTTTCTTTTTTGGTATGTTGTTATGAGCATGAATGGGTGTGAATGTGCCAAGTGTATATAATTTTCCTTTCTCTATTTCAGGCCTCCCTTAATTTTTTTATTTGGTGGTATGTATAAACCCCGCCCACTCGCTGAATGAGCCCGGTCAATGCGTTCTGTTAGTTTTTTTGTGACTAGCACATTTTAAAAATGTATCCTACGACAAAACTAACATAAAAAGAGAGTATAATGCAGCGAAGTTAGATATTCTGAATAAGTATTAGAATCAAAAATTGCACTTTAAGAAAGAGGCAAATAATTTTGCGACCAGGCAATGTGAAGCATTAGAAAAGGTAGCTGCATCTATTGAAAGTATTTGCAAGAATATATCTTGATTTAATATTAATAAGTAACAGATTGCAATAGATTTTATTTCCATTAAATATTGTCAATGTATACATTAAACTGTAACAACTATAAATTAATATTACTATTGTTAGATTTGATTTAATTATTGTAAATATTAATACCACTGTAATGTTTATTATTAGAATTAAATACAAATTTTAAATCTACCTAAAATACTGAACTAGACGATTTCTAACAACTCTATCTTTGGCTAGCTCAGGATTAACCCTACGTACCGCAGCTCCGCCATTAGCTTCTAATTCTTCCTCTGGCAGACCTTCATAATTGTACATTCAAAAATCAGGATTTGCTGGCAAATCGTTATCAATTACTTGTGGAATTTTATGCTCTATGCATAAGTTGTGTAGTACAACACATGCATTTACTATGCGTTCAGCAGTTGGTGGTGTATAATTAAGAACTCTGTCCCTAAATAGACACCTGAACCGTTTCTTTAAAACACCATTGCACCTTCTATTGAACACCGGACAGTTTTAAATGTAGCATTAAAACGATATTCAGTAGTACCACGAGGAGGATTATTAGATAGAGGAGATATCAGCCACGGACATGAGATCTGCAAGTTCCCACAGCCATGTGAGGGGGTAGAAACATTATAAAAAGCCCGGGAGCTCAAGGACCCGGCAGTCAGTCAAAGTATTCAGCTTTAACATTGCAGTTGCTTAGCCTACTCATGATAGTACATTTATTAGTTATTTTCGGACTTAAAATAATTTTAATTCAACTTGTCAAAATTCCCTAATTAATGTATGTTTAAGAATAAAATTTGTTAAGAAGTTTTGGAACTGGTCCCAAGGTCCGAGCCTTAACTTGCCTTGCAGGATATTTACTTCAACAAAATTTCTTGCCAGTTTGTATGAAACTTTATTTCTAAATTCTTTTGTATTCATAAAATGTAATGGATATAATAGTAACCTTTTGCATTATGAAATGAAGTACTAAAGTAAGATGCACAACAAAATATCCAGAAAGGTTTTATTGTAGATTGCAACATTATGTTTTAACAATTAATTATACGATTAGTTGAATGGATGTAATTACATACGATATTGTGGATATTTTAAATAATCGAAAATAAACAAATGTACGATTACCTACTTAGCACTGACGGACCTCCTAAGAAAGTACTACATCTAATGCTAAATGAGGAACTTGGTCAACAGAAACCAATACGTTTCCAGTTAAATAGTAATGAATAATTTTGCCTGGCATTGGGAAAGTAATTCAAGCATAGAGAACGAAAATTAATGTAAAATTGTTGGTTATTTTGCAAAAAGAATGAGTTTTTTTTCCAAAATAACCAACAATTTTATATATATTTTCGTTTTCAATGCTCGAATTACTTTCCCAATGCCATGTAAAATTATTCATTTTAAATAACGTTACAATGGTACAAAATGTAAGAATATAGTCATATTATTATGCAAGCTGTGTTAAACATCCTTACTAATCTTTAGAAACTACATAATCTATACATATATGCAACATCATTTAATATCATGAAAGATCTGGCATAAAAATAATTTCATATTAGTAGTAGTGGATGTATTACTGTACTTGATCAGGTTACCTCAACTCTGTTATAAAACGAAACAATATTGATCTAGAGGCCTTCCGAAATCACTAGGAAGTATTTTCTTCCGTCAGAAATACAATCGCTAAATCATTAACACAAGCCCATATTTGTGACCAATAATACAGCACCTACCCCTAAAGACGATTCCTAGAGTGCTTCTAACCTTTATCATCATCATTAGGTCTTCAATCCTAGAACTGGTTGGACGTGTACCCTCATTGTTTCCTAATCTGAACCAACCTACACATTTCCCTGAAATTTGCACAGTCTGCATATATCACTATCTGTTCTAACATTTACAATTAAAAAAAAATTAAAATAATGCTATGATATCTGCAAAATTCCATGTTATATTCAAGTACATCATGGTAGGTAGAGAAGAAACGGTAGGGTACACGTGCAGCTTGTACACTGGCAAACTAGAATTGTGACATCAACGCTAGTACAAACACGTGCAGTATCTCATTGTGTCGAGTGCATTTCCTTTTGTCTATTATTAACAAGTTAATTTTTGTATGTGAAATATTAAATTTTGATCTTTCACATTTTTAATAATATTATAGTCTTAGGATATCGATCAACAATAATAAACAAAATAATGATGAAATAATAATCTTCTCTAATTACTGATAGGTTTATAATAGGACCTATTTTGATCTTTGTTGAATAATGATGCTAATCTGTGGCTGTTATTATATTTCAGCAATATTTAAATAAATAATAATATCTTGAAATTTAACGCTAAGGTTATACATTTGGGAATAGAAAAATACAAATTACAAATACTCTAACCATACCACGTAGATATAAATATAAATAACCACCTATCATGTAACTATACAAAGAACTTTAAATAATGTTTTATTAAAATGTACAATTACAAAACACTGCACCTACTCTTAATTGACAATTTTTTAAAATTTATGTTTAGCTCTTTACGAACTTGAACTATTATTTAAAACAGAACGTTTTTTTCACAGAACGTTGATTCAAAGCTTTGTAACACTTCGCCCTCCTCCCCTGATCTATGCAGCAGTCAAATAAACAAGAAACGAGTTACCTAATACATGTATAATCGAATGCCAACTCTATATCACTTTTTATGGTTCAAAATTACAATACAAGGGTCCACTTACCTATTCCATAAGGTTGTCAACTATTCCTGATCCTATAGTCTTTACTCTACTCCCCTCAAACGCCTCGGCTACTATGCAGCGGAGAGTACATGGACATGTCCCAGGGTGGTTAGACCTAGAATTCTGAAACCGATACTGGTGAGTTAACTTACCCAAAAGTTTACCAAGTATTTGTACCTAAATGTTTTTCAACAAACCCCTTTTAATTGTGACATATATCTCAACATTCGTATCAAGTAATGAATTTAATAATCTTTAATATGGTGATATAACTATTTACATTTACTATATTGACATACTTGAATGCAATAAAAGCAATATCTCTTACTTAACTAAAGCTACTTTAAGCCGGGTGGTTATATATTGTACTAAGCACTGCAAATTCTACAGTTAAAACAAATTGGCTCCAACTTAAACATAGCCAATAACTCTTGATATTCTACACAAAATTCATAATCATAAGCGGTAACGTTAATAATAATGTCCATAAATTCCAACCTTAATCTAGCAACTTAATAACATATTCATGTAAAAGCATATGTATAACTATATAAAAGTTCATACTTGCAACCCCACGTGTATGCATGCAAATACACGTCCCTCTTCTCGAACCATTTATTCAAAGATTCACTCAATACCTGTTTCGAGTATGCAATACCCACTGTTGCTCCGATCTCTACAATACCCCGAAGTAACTTACCTCATCAGGGTTGATAGTGCTTAACAAGGGTGTTGGTAAATTTTATGCTCGAACTCTTTATCTCCCACTACTGCTGTACCGACTTGGTTTGGAATCGGACTTCTGAAATCCAAACTTCCACAATCAATCAAAAATGAACCGTATAAGTGTGGTTAGTTATCATTTTCTCTGCCGTTAATAAGCCGGCGCCTCCAACCATTAACCGCCCTACAACTTAACCATTTCATCTTCTAATTACACTTAACTTTATTACTATTTAATTCTACTTTAAGAGCGAAACGAATCTGTGCTCTTTATTCACTACTTAAATTCACTATTCTTCCCGTACTAAACATACTAATTTATTAGCTCTGTTCACTAACCATTGATTTAATTTACACAGCCATATAACCAATACTGCTACGCGACATTGCAGCCTACCCCACACTAGTTCCAAGCTAGTTAGTTTTCATTTCGTACCTTCTTTCATATCTTTTTTCTCTGTGTGTCTTGGTGAGTCATTGTGTGTCGTGTGTGTGAATTTTTCCACTTCCCATATTTATATACCTTTGATCACGTGACTGTTCTAGCCAATCAAAAATCTGACATATTTCACAATCGTACATCATCCCTACATGTGCTTTTAGGTTAATGATTTAAATCGACTTTTATTATTGCCATTGCTAATTGAAACTACCCTATATTTAAATTTAAGTTATTTGGCAATATTCTACAGTATTTCCTGTTAATATTTTTAATAGATATCACGAATAAAAACATTTTATTACGCACTTCCGGTTTCGAATTCTCTAGAACAAACTGGCATTACCTTTGGCGCCTTAATTTAAAATCTTCTAAATTTCACGGGATGTTAGATATCAGTTGACAGGTTATGTTCATTTAAAATGTCAATTGTCACCCAAAGTCGAACTAGGATTGGGTACTTATATTAATTCTGGTCAGTGATGGGTTACATTTTACATAGAATTATTTGTGATTGGCACAAAATATCATTTAAAATTTGGATTAATTTAAAAATGTTCTTGGGTGTTACAGCTTTCATTCTTAGAAACATCAGTGTCCTGGCATAACATTCGTTTTCATATTGAACTGAGGTTAACAATTCTTTCACAAGTTTTTTGTTTTGCCTGTTTAGGTATCGATCATTTCTTTTGCTGTGTTGGAGAACGTTAAGCTCTGCGGTTACAAAATAATTTGGCATGTTTAAATGTGGTTCAGCAGTAGATTTCAAAATCCGCTTTGGAATGATATTAATTCATCTTTTAAATCGTGCTCGTAGTCATTTTTATCAAAATGTTCCGAACAAATAACACTATTTTTTTGGTTGGAAAATGTCTTTTCGTTTACATAAATAAACCCATCTTTAGTATTTCGTCCGTTATTTCTACACGACGCTACTGCACAAGTTGATGGTATTTTTATATATATATATATATATATATATATATATATATAATATTCACTAACTATACAACATACATAAATTACAGTAATTCACAACTAATTTGAGATATCATTTAATTGATAAACCAGCGTATAACACGATAGTAGAACTTTATACACAGTGAGAATTGTACTAGACGTGACGTCACACAACATCAAGAATCACTGGGCATCCAGGGTTGATACCTACCGTATTCTCTACCTATCGTGCAAGTACATCATCAGTTAACCTCCTCAAAATGTTCATTCACCAGCATTTCAATAATCCGGGGCCTAAAATAATTTTAAAATAAGACTACTTCCCTTGGTATTTACTCAAAAGTGCATGTATCAATTCTAAACTTGTCAAATTGAAATTTTTTTAAGTTTCACGACAAAATATATATATATATTTTGTCGTGAAACTCCGCTCTAATTTAGTACTCTCTCAAAAACATTCGAGCCCCAACGTTGGACCGTCATAAGAATGCCGTGGTACTCGGGTAAAAGCCTCACCAACAAAAATATATTCGAAAATTTTATTAAATTTTCAAAACTCGAAAATTGCATAGAATAGCAAATTTTTCAAATATTAAATAATTAAAAAATTATAATTTCTTACCCGTTTTCCTCTCTTCCTCGGTTGAATTGCCTTCTTCAACTGCTTCCGGCTAGCTCAGTTGGACCTCCTCTTGGATATCTATATTCACTCTCATATTCTGTCGTTCATGCACACTCCCAATAAAACCACAAAATACAACAAACATACAATCTTTTATTTTTCACTATTTACAAATAAAATTCAATATTATCCACATTTCAGTGATCAAGTTACACCTCAATAAATCCTATTTTGTAATGTCCTGGATTTTAATTTAAATTATCAAACACATAGAATGTACCCGGAGTAAATGGGCCCTGAATAATACCTTATTTCTCATTCCTTTTATATAATTTATTTTAAATCTAACTAACTCTGGAGTATGGTGAGCTCATGATAACCCAGTTAATTATGAATAATGTATGCCCTTATACTTTGCATACTCTTACAACAAACAACAAAAAAACACCCATGTACTCTTCACAAATTCTAACTTCCTGATGGAACGTTAATAAGCTTTATATACACCTTCAGATTTCTATTTACATACCATAATAAAGTTAGTTATACGTATTATGTTCAATACGCAAAATAATGCACAATACCTTCAAAATCACTCCCATACGTCACTCAATATTCATAGTTTATAACCACAATTTCAAAGCGTTACCTGGAATTTCTAGAAGATCTCTGCTCCGTGGACGATGGTATTTGTTTTTTTTCCTCTGCTTTGCAGGCCGCTTCTAGCTATTAGTAGAAGAATCCCATGTAAGTTGAGCTGCTAGCGCTGCCTTCACGGTGTATCCAATTTCCAAATCCAAATTAATTCTACGTCTCTCACAATTATTTACTTTAATCCACGTTACTTAACGTCACGACACGAGCTTGTTAAAAAAATTATAGGTGATACCTCAATTAAAAAATGTAATCTCGGCACACAAACCGCATACAAATTATGAGGCTAACACCGTGCAATATAATTTAAAATGATTTTATTATACTTACAAACTCATGATAACTTTCATATGTCGTCTGAAGCGATCGAAATATTACTTCACCATGTTTTCGAAAAGCATTTATACAACTTAGGCTGCCACCTCCTAGCCGCCTTTCATTCGAAATCCCCCATCTACAACAACACGTTCTTAAAATTTTGAGCTCAACCGATTTCTAAGTCCGCGAATTTCAGCGCGTCGTTACGATATTTTCTGAAAATTAATATACACTATGCTCGTATTTGTCTCACGTCCAACTAACAATATCGACCAATCGTATATTCACTGACTTCCTATAAATCCCGCCTATACTACCGTTGTCCCTTGCTTATGCGTTTTCTACGTCTCTTTCTAACCTGGTTTGAGTGGTAGAAAAGCGATATTCCTGATCATCTGATATCTAACCCCACGTGGACTGCTTTAAATACCCCTCATTAGTGTTTACTGCGAACACATGCGACGGTTTACCGAAATTCTTTGTAACTGTTTGCTATCTATAAAAATTAAGTGGAACTTGACATTTAGAAAATACGCAGGTGTTTAATTTTAAACGAACGTTTTAACTAACATTTCTACGAGTTGGATTTCAGCGTATTTCAACCCCACCGATATATTTGTTTGTTAGCAACGCGTTTCACCTTGATATTATTGATTTTTACACGCTTTTATGCATATTATACGTAAATAACCGTTCAATTAAATTAATAAATTAATGGCATTGGCTTCTAACATTTTATTTCTTTTGCAAACCTACTAAATTTTAATCATTATTTGTAACATTTTGTTAATACCTGTTACTTAAAAATGAACTAACTGGAATAAATTTCGCCCGTAAATTCTGGTTGTTCCTTTATACAGGGTGTTTTGAAATTGCTTCGTTTATATTTACTTTTAATCTTTTAAAACCACTATAATATATATATATATATATATATATATATATATATAAATATATATATTTCTGATAGTATCTTTCTGATAATTCACTTTGCAATTCATAAAACTTTAAAATTAGATTTAACGTCTTATTAGGAAGTTCTGGCGTTCCTTAAAAAGGTGAATTCGATGTAGTTTTATTAAAATTAGATATTTTATTTGGAGATACCTGCCTTCAAAATAATTACAACTTTTTAGTTCAATAGTAATATGGCACAAACGGTATTATAACACAAATTAGTTATAGTTTGCTAGGTAAGTAATTCCATTCTCGTACAATATCAGAATCCTTGGAATGTAGTTCAAGTAGTTTGTCAACCTCTAAAAAATAACATACAATAAACAAAAGCACTTGTAATACAAAACAAACCTCCAGTTGCTAAAAATTCTTGCAAAACTGAATAAACTGCTAGAATCGGAATCGACATATTAGCACGAGGATAAACAACACCAGTTTCATTGATTTTAACATTCGATACAATTACAGCTGCAAGTTCACAGTTACTCCTAAAGATAGCACCTCCACTAGTACCAGGCAAGACACAACATGTAGTAGTTAACATTCCTTTATGAACCTGTCCAATACTGCCTTTTGTCAATGTTGGACGTACATTGAGTTCATACTGAAATAAAGGAAATCCTGCACTGAAAACATCTTCACCTACAAAAATTATTAATGTAAATTACTATCTAACAAAGCAATCTTACCAATATGTACTGGTGTTAAAGATATTTTTGCTTCTTCTATTGACAATTTTTGTATATCAACTGGGTTACACTGTAAAACAGCTAAATCATATACATCTGCATTGGGTGTTCTATAAATTACAGATGCATCACTGTGATGATTTTGCCAGTGTAGAACTACTTTACTAGATGCCTAAAATACTCATTACAATATTCCTATATAAACAATTAAATGTATTTACAACAACATGAGAATTGGTTAGAAAAATTCCTTTCTGCTTGTTTATTAAAATTGCTGTTCCCCAAAGTGATTTGCTCGTAACTTGAACCAAACAGCCATATACTGTATCTAAAATTGGATATCGTTCATGAACTGAATTTAGTTAGCATTTAAAAGTTAATTAAATCTAATTGAAATTGTACATTACTTTCGAAAATTGAAAACTAGTCACAATGTATCACATTTTCGTTATAGTATTTCCTTTTTAATTTGTAGAAATGTTATAGGTTGCTAAATTAGATAAGAGATTTTGACGTAACAAAATTATTTCATATTTTGCACAAGCTTGTTAGCAGAAGTTACTATTATGACAGACGATTAAATTCTCAAACATGTAACAAAATAAAAATTGTTTTCAATGATTTCTTAAAATAAACATAGTAGTGTAATATAAAAATTAAGAAAACACTTAAAAATTCGGCAAGTTTTACTAGTATGCAAGTTATGTATCCCCCAATTACCTATATATATATATATATATTGATATATTGAATCTAATAGGAATTATTAGAAATTGTTAAGAAAAGTACAAGTTCAATGCAACATTGTAACACAAGGATAACCCAGAGAGGTTATCGACAGTTCATGTGAACGGACATGCAACTTTGCATCCGTGAGGGCAGTGATACTGCAGGTGGCAGGTCACAGGCGGTCAACAGATCGCAATTACTTAGAATTAAGTTGTTACATTGTAATAAAGTGTACAATTAAGAGAAACGCAGACATGAGATCTGCAAGTTCCCACAGTCGTGTGAGGGGCAGGTTATTATAAAATGCCCGGGAGCTCAATGGCCGGCAGTCAGTCTTCGAACTCCATACTTCGTTGTTCAAGCTACTCACTAGTACAATAATTAATTTTAGTATTATGTACAAGTTAATCTAAATTTCATCAAATAAATGTGTTAAGAGTTTGAAATTGTTTTTTAAAAACAAAGCTCCAAAGGCCCGAACCTTAACTTGCGGCACAACTTAATGTTTATAAAACAAAATTATTCTACGCAAATAAACAAACTAACATTTTATAAATAAGACAAATTGTCGTAATAATGTTGGCATTCAGGTGGGATAGTTCTTTTGTCTTGCAAGTGTGTAACAATTTTATTTTCTGACAATATTTTCACAGATATCTAACTTATTTAATTCATTAATAACCAACTTAAGTATAATAATGTTACACAATCTACGAAATAAATATTGAATATTGTTGAAAACAATATAAGCCTTCAATTTGAAAGTATTAAATTACGCGGTGACAAAAGATGCCCTTTGTTAGTGTCATCATAAGAGTTCCCTCTGTTAGATGATTGTAATATTAAGCTTGTTGTCAGACGGCAACTCACGTCATCTTTTCACTTCCAACTGAGCTGTCGTTAGAGGAGGTCAATTGTTCCTTGAACTCAAGGATCATTACGCTGTTGCAGTCCATGTGTTGGAAGCACAGAAAAATTAAAAATTGTTTTCTTGAAATGGTATCGTCTCGGCGACGCGCATTTTTATATCCACACTTGTTGGAATTAGCTCGCAATTGACGAGACGTTAAATTGTTGAATGGCCTTTGGTTAACAGTAAGTATTACTGAATTTATAGCCTTAGTAAATTGATATTTTTAGTGCAATCTAGGATAATTTGTACATCTTAGCTTTTGAAATTTAAGAAATATAACTAATTTATTTGGACAAGAAATAAAAATTTATTAGAATTTATGTGAAGTTTAACCTTGTACGAAAGTCGAATTGGCGTGCTTCAATTATTTAATGTGGACGCCGTGATGTGATGTTGAATTTTCAGTATGCAGCTAATTTGGTTGTATGGAATTGGAAATTCCTATATTCTTAGTTGCTGAAACAAGAGAATTATAAATTATCAATTATAATTCCGGGTATGGTTGTAACAAAATTTTTGTTACATTAAATATCTCTAAAGAAAAACAGTTCTAGCCGTTGTTATTTCACGAATTTGTCATTTAGCGCGAAATCGTTAAATAGTTTGATTTACTATAAGGAAGAACACCTCTTTCCTTTTACATTATTTTCACCTATACGGAGTATTTAATGGTGACTCCTACGCTTCTGATATCCGCGAATACCTTGAACGTAACTTGAAGTCCACTTGTGCAATTACTAGACACAACGTCTGCGCGTAAGGTGACGCGATAACTAGGGTGTTGGCAAGGAATGCGGCCATCTTGCAAGCAACTACGAAGAAGTACGCTTCGTTGAAAAATGAAGAGCCTTGTTTGCAGGTGGAGGCTGAGAATAGCTCTACCGTCGGAGAGGGGCTAGTGGTTGCCGCGCGGAGGCGTCACAATAGAGCTCTTGTGGGGCCGCCCAGACAACCAGGAGAGCCGTAACAACATGTGAAGATAGAGGTCCATTAGTGCACATTTAAGAAACACGTTTGACAATGAGATTGGAATTTGGTCGTGTATTGTGAAATTACTCATTTTGAAGCTGTCCGAGGCATTGCATTTAGTAAAGGCATGTTTCGTACTTTTCTAAATTTCAAGGAGATGGAATGTTATGTGTTTTAGTTGGTCTAGTACGTCTATCAGCATCACCGTTGTATAATTAAGGCAAAACCAATCAGGTACTTATAAAACTATTTACTGAAAATTAATTTTACGTACTAATTTCGGTCAAAGCTTTGATTTAACGTTTACTAAATCATAAGAAACTTTTGTTAAAAAATGTAAATGTCAATTTTTTTTTGCAAGATATGTTTATGCTCAAATCTCACGTAAAAATCAGTTTGAAAATTATACCCTAGAAATTTAATAGGTCAAATACTTTTTGTTCAGAACTAAATTTTTTCATAAGAGGAATTTTTGAACCTTTAGATAATTTAAAAGTTGTTATTCAAAGCACGTATATAATGCACATGTTAATTGAGAAAAATAAGTATAAAGTTCACTTTTGGTTGAAAGACGTTTACTTGCAATATGTTATGTGATTAGTAGAATACCTAAGCTGCTTCTAACATATGTTGAACTGACTTTCTTTAATTTCATATAATGCTTAAGCCATATGAACTGTTTATGTAACAAGTTCTTTAGAGAAATTTTGTAAGCCAGAACAGATCTGTTTTATGGATGTTTAAGAACCCGACTGTATTAAATAATTTATAAATGCTAAGACCTCTCTATGTAGAGAAGCAAATTCAGAGATTTTTGAAACTTACTTTATGTTGATTATTTTGATTATAGAGAAACACATTAAGAAATTTTTGGAACTTATTATATATTGATTATTAAATTTTTTATTAATAATTTTTGCAACAAAAGAGAATTACATTTAAATTAAACTTTGAATTAATACCTTCGTCTTTTTATTTTACTAATTGAAATTAACATTGTCCAAATTAGATAAGCAAAATTTTGAATGTGGAACTTGGAAAAAAGTTGATACAGTACCAGGTAATAGAAACAGAATAAGTAATTTCCAGTAGAGAATTTTTTCATAGGTAAGGTGTTGTTGAGATTTTGAATTCAGGCCAATCGATCTATAAAGATCGAAATATTTTGTTGTTGTAAGGCACAAACAGTGTCTTATATTTTATTTTTTTTTGTGTGACATTTTCTTGCAGGTCCGACATCGCAGAAGCTGGAGCAGAGGTCCAAGAGGTTTCCAGAGGTATTGCTTATGGTAATTTGTATGCTTTTTGGTAATCATTATATCCTATAGGTTTCTGCGTCTTCCTGTAGGATACTTTAGTTTTGTTTATTGGCTATATAGATGCAGTGGCGTCCATTTACGTTTTCTTGTTCCCGTTTGTAGTCGAGCCCACCCTATATCCACGCCCAAACTCATTGCTCACCCTTGGGGTAATTCCCAGACTAAGCCGCGAATATAGTAAAGCTCGTGGGTCCACCGAGGTTTTGTTCACTAATTGACTCACTCCATAATTAAATTAAATAAAAGAAAAAAAGTAAGTTTCACTGGGGCCCACTTAAGTTTCACTTGTAGTGGAGAGAAACCACTAAGTTTCAACGTGGGGCGTGCAGTAGAAAAAATTATAAGTCCACATAAAGTTCTACGAAGTTTCACTGGCGCCCAACGTGTAAGGCTCGATTTTGTTGGTGCTCGATTTGTAAAAATAAGTTATTTCAATATCACTTAATGTGTTGGTTTAGTTGGTAAACTCAAAATTAATTTGGTTATAAATTTTCATAGGATTTATATCGTGTCTGGAACCTCAAGTCTTTTAAGCATTAGTTATTTGAATGTCCCAACAGGTTGGATTCGCATTAAAGAAATTTTTTGTCATATTGAGTTGGTCAAGAAATAAAATACTTTTAGGTTGTCATAATAAATTTTTTAAAATGGCAGTTCCTTCTCAAAAGGCAGCCATTATGATTTGGTAACAGAAGAATTATTTTTGTAAAAAAGATTGGTCAGATTGGTTCAGTGTAGTAAAAATTTTTTGTCATACTAATTCACAACCCAAGACTGATTCATTATTTATTGAAAAATCTGGTGATAATCGACCATATGTGATAGTAAAGCTGTATGATATGGATAGTATAGGTTTATTTGATTCTGGATGTACTATATCGATAGTAGGTTCATCTTCCATTCGTATTAGGTATAATAGTTGTTGTTTATTTTCTTGATTTAAGAAATAATGCTTTGAGAATTTGGTACACTAGTTTTTACTGTTGAAATATTGTTTGAAAATTTGCTCTTGTGCATCGGCACATTTTTGATTTGATTTGCTAGCAATTTTTTTTATTTATATCCGCATTGCAACGCAGTATGTTAAGTTGTTTGTATGTCTAAGCGAGACTTGTCGTAGTAGTTTGTCGGATAGCGGTATATTAGTCTAGACGGGACTCGTGGAGAGTTGACCGCTCAGCATTACATTAGTCTAAACGAGACTCGTGGTAAGTTTGTCGCTTTAGCAGTTTTGTCATCATTATTGGAGGTTAGTTATGATGTAATTTTTTTGTTTATTAGTCTAGGTGAGGCTCATAGAGGAGTTTGTCATTCTAGCAAGTTTATGCGTTGTGAAGCACTTTAGTTTTTCTTAACAGTTTAATTATGAGTAGTGTAAGAGTGTACCCAAAATATTTAGTTATTGTTATTCTCAATGGAAGGTTGAAAGCAATTTAATATATAAATTTATTACGTCTAAAGTTATCATTGTTTGCGAAGTTCATAGAAGAAGTAGAGTTAATGTTGATCCTGAAGAAAAACATGTAGTAAATTTAATAGAAGTCAAGCTTGATAATTTAGAAAATTGGTATGTGTCGTTACGTAAGAAAATTTTGGCGTCGCCTGAGAATTACCCTCAATGGAAAGTTGAGAACGAGTTTGTTTTTAAGTTTATTCCGTCAAACCTGCCTATGTTGTCAAATGTAGTAGAGTGGAAATATTTAGTGCCGAAAGTTCAAAGGGAAGAAGTCATCAGATCGTGTCATGACTCCTCAGTTGCAGGACATTTTGGGTTCTCGAAGACAATTGCTAGAGTCCAAGAACATTATTATTGGCCCAAGATGAATTTAGATGTGTTGAAATTTTGTCGTGCATGTTTGGTGTGTGGTGCGCAAAAATCTTCTAATGCAGGTCCTTTAGGTTTAATGGGAAAGGAAAAAGAGGCCAAGTTTCCATTTCAAATTATCGCGTTAGATCTTATGGGTCCATTCCCTCGCTCAAAATTAGGATTTAAATGGTTGTTGGTAGTAGGAGATTGGTTCTCAAAATATACAATTCTACATCCTCTACGCAGTGCAAAGTCACATGTTGTTGAACAGTTTATGGAACAGAAAGTTTTTTTAATGTTTGGTGTGCCCCAATTTATTATTTGCAATAATGGTTCAAATTTAGCTGGTCGAATTTTTAAGTCATTATGTAATAGGTTTGAAATTCAAAAGATATGGTATAATGCTGTTTATGCGCCACAATGTAATTTTGTTGAGAGGATTAATAGGACGGTAGGGACAGCTATTCGATCCTATCTCGAAGAACATGATACCTGGGATACTGAGTTAGCGCAGATTCAATTTGCTATTAATTCTGCTAAGCATGAGTCGACGGGTTATACTCCGAATTTTTTGGTTTTTGGCCGACACGTCCCCATATCCGGTAAATTTTACGGTAGTGGATTTATTCCTGAAGCTGATGTTGAAATCATTCCTGGTAGTCGCCCATTATATGCTTCAGACCATCAAGGTATATTTAAGGTATTTGAAGACGTTCGTGCGAAGTTGCATGTAGCTTATCAAAGGTCGAGCAATCGATATAATCTAAGGAGGAGGAACATTTCTTTTGAGGTTGGTAATAAAGTATGGAGGGCCAATAAGGTGTTGTCGAGCGCGGCTAATAAATTTACTGCTAAACTGGCTCCAAAATTTGTTTTGAGTGTAGTCAAGAAGAAGTGCTCGAATGTGGTGTACGACCTAATTAATTTAGATGGATCAAAGGCAGGCAGGTGGCATGTCAAGGATCTAAAACCCTATTCTGTCGTAGATCCAGAATATGTACCAGAGGACTGATTGGTTGTCTTTAGTATTTGTGTCGCGAAGGATATATTATAAATTTAGTTATGGGTTAGAGTGGTGATGACTAATTGAAGGCTTTTACCAGTGTTTCGTTGCTGTTAAAGATTAAATTTCTCAAATAGTGTTGTTTTTAAATGTGCATTAATGGAATATCTAGTAGTAGTAGATGAGAGAGACAAAAATGTTATTTTGCCCGTGTTGTTGTTATAGCCCGTAGTGGAGCGAAACAAATATTTGTTGCTTCATGTTTGTGGACGTGTTTTGATCACGTCATGTGGTGTTATGTTTAGAGTTAGTGAGGAAGATAGGTGCAGTTTGTTTTGTTGATGTAGGTCGGAGTAAGCTAGTTGGTGAGGCCATTGTAGTATTGAGTAGCTTTTGGTTCGAGATGTTTGGTGTGGCCACAGCAGAGTTGAGGTTTTTTTTTTGAGACTGAAGTGTCCCAAAGAGTAGCGATAGGGCTATGAATGGTTATGAGCTGAAGAAGCCAAGTATTCATTAGTAAGCTACAATGAGAATGGAATATTGGCTTGATGAGTGGTTTATTTTTAGTAGAAGCAATAATCAAGTTTTGCTGAATGTGTTGGGCTGGAATTTTTGAGACCAGCGAATACATAAACGTTGTTGGAAGATTATTGATATTTATGTATATAGGTGTGAGTTTTCGATTTACTATTAATATTAGTAAGGTTATCGTGTCAAGGGTAATAGTAAGAAAGTAAATCTTTTTGTTGTTATTTTGCGATAGTTCATGTCGAGCTTTTTGTTTGAATTTCATTTATATTTTGAAAAGTAGGTTAGTTTTTTTAGTTCCCCCGTTTAGTTGCAACTCGAGTGTTAGACTACAATATTTTGACTTTTACCGATTATGACTTTTTACCGATTACGACTTACCTATACTGACTCTTGGCGGATGTGTGGTACGCAGAGTTACCTACACACTCATTTGGTTGCACCCCATTTTCCTCTTCTTAATTCAAGAGGTCACTCATAATTTTTTTGGTTCAGAGATCAAAGTTCGAGCTTACTTTGTCCTTACTTAGATTAGTTATAATGCTTCTTTTTTGTATTTATCTTTTGGTTAAAGCGATAGTTTTCGTCTATAAAAAAAATCTTCTCGGTTATGTATATATTAAGATATAATTAACCTCAAAGTTTTTTTTCTTTTTGGTCGGAAGCAGTGTAACAAAATTTTTGTTACATTAAATATCTCTAAAGAAAAACAGTTGTAGCCGTTGTTATTTCACGAATTTGTCATTTAGCGCGAAATCGTTAAATAGTTTGATTTACTATAAGGAAGAACACCTCTTTCCTTTTACATTATTTTCACCTATACGGAGTATTTAATGGTGACTCCTACGCTTCTGATATCCGCGAATACCTTGAACGTAACTTGAGTTGCATAAGCTACAGGCGTTCTAAAGTCCACTTGTGCAATTACTAGACACAACGTCTGCGCGTAAGGTGACGCGATAACTAGGGTGTTGGCAAGGAATGCGGCCATCTTGCAAGCAACTACGAAGAAGTACGCTTCGTTGAAAAATGAAGAGCCTTGTTTGCGGGTGGAGGCTGAGAATAGCTCTACCGTCGGAGAGGGGCTAGTGGTTGCCGCGCGGAGGCGTCACAATAGAGCTCTTGTGGGGCCGCCCAGACAACCAGGAGAGCCGTAACAACATGTGAAGATAGAGGTCCATTAGTGCACATTTAAGAAACACGTTTGACAATGAGATTGGAATTTGGTCGTGTATTGTGAAATTACTCATTTTGAAGCTGTCCGAGGCATTGCATTTAGTAAAGGCATGTTTCGTACTTTTCTAAATTTCAAGGAGATGGAATGTTATGTGTTTTAGTTGGTCTAGTACGTCTATCAGCATCACCGTTGTATAATTAAGGCAAAACCAATCAGGTACTTATAAAACTATTTACTGAAAATTAATTTTACGTACTAATTTCGGTCAAAGCTTTGATTTAACGTTTACTAAATCATAAGAAACTTTTGTTAAAGAATGTAAATGTCAAGTTTTTTTTGCAAGATATGTTTATGCTCAAATCTCACGTAAAAATCAGTTTGAAAATTATACCCTAGAAATTTAATAGGTCAAATACTTTTTGTTCAGAACTAAATTTTTTCATAAGAGGAATTTTTGAACCTTTAGATAATTTAAAAGTTGTTATTCAAAGCACGTATATAATGCACATGTTAATTGAGAAAAATAAGTATAAAGTTCACTTTTGGTTGAAAGATGTTTACTTGCAATATGTTATGTGATTAGTAGAATACCTAAACTGCTTCTAACATATGTTGAACTGACTTTCTTTAATTTCATATAATGCTTAAGCCATATGAACTGTTTATGTAACAAGTTCTTTAGAGAAATTTTGTAAGCCAGAACAGATCTGTTTTATGGATGTTTAAGAACCCGACTGTATTAAATAATTTATAAATGCTAAGACCTCTCTATGTAGAGAAGCAAATTCAGAGATTTTTGAAACTTACTTTATGTTGATTATTTTGATTATAGAAAAACACATTAAGAAATTTTTGGAACTTATTATATATTGATTATTAAATTTTTTATAAATAATTTTTGCAACAAAAGAGAATTACATTTAAATTAAACTTTGAATTAATACCTTCGTCTTTTTATTTTACTAATTGAAATTAACATTGTCCAAATTAGATAAGCAAAATTTTGAATGTGGAACTTGGAAAAAAGTTGATACAGTACCAGGTAATAGAAACAGAATAAGAAATTTCCAGTAGAGAATTTTTTCATAGGTAAGGTGTTGTTGAGATTTTGAATTCAGGCCAATCGATCTATAAAGATCGAAATATTTTGTTGTTGTAAGGCACAAACAGTGTCTTATATTTTTTTTTTGTGTGACATTTTCTTGCAGGTCCGACATCGCAGAAGCTGGAGCAGAGGTCCAAGAGGTTTCCAGAGGTATTGCTTATGGTAATTTGTATGCTTTTTGGTAATCATTATATCCTATAGGTTTCTGCGTCTTCCTGTAGGATACTTTAGTTTTGTTTATTGTCTATATAGATGCAGTGGCGTCCATTTACGTTTTCTTGTTACCGTTTGTAGTCGAGCCCACCCTATATCCACGCCCAAACTCATTGCTCACCCTTGGGGTAATTCCCAGACTAAGCCGCGAATATAGTAAAGCTCGTGGGTCCACCGAGGTTTTGTTCACTAATTGACTCACTCCATAATTAAATTAAATAAAAGAAAAAAAGTAAGTTTCACTGGGGCCAACTTAAGTTTCACTTGTAGTGGAGAGAAACCACTAAGTTTCAACGTGGGGCGTGCAGTAGAAAAAATTATAAGTCTACATAAAGTTTTACTATGTTTCATGGTCTTATACCTAGAAAGTATTTTTCCATCGGATTAACATCTGGTATGTAATTTGCTTATCTTATACGTCAGCTGTGGCATTGGGTATAGCAGACAAATAATTTTTTGTTTGATCACGTGGTAATGTTCAAGTTCATTAGGTGAATGACAGACAAGTTATTTTTTAAATTATGCAACAGGAACCTATAAAGTTTCACATTAAATCTTTTTATTAATACTATTAATATACGGTAGATGTCATTATGAAGATAGGAAAAGTTAAATTCTATATTTAATGAAAATTGATGTAATTATTTGAAACATAATTTATTCAAATCTTAGAGAATTAAATTTTTACATTTTACATTTCACTAATTGTTAAGTGGAATATTTTGTCATAGAATGCGAGATTAAAGTAGTGCTACTCAAACCAACAGAAGTTGTAATATAAAGTTAAACATTCAAAAAAACTCATACTCATTCATTTGAGAATAAATTTTGCTAGACATTGCTAATATAAAATTATTATATTTTATCTGTGAGAAATACTGATACTATCAAGTACATATGTACATATCTTTCAATAATTTAATTTAATCAAACTTATTTAAAGAAGATGTCTTGTATATAACTTACTTGCTATTGAAGGAATAGATTTTTATTTAGTCAAGACTGATTATTAATTGGAATGAATGAGGGTTGATTCGAATTAATTATTAATTTTGGATATAAATGCACAAACAGTGCTATCTTTGTTTTAATCTGTTCACAGGTGTAGCAGTGCATCTATAAAGGTCAATATCGAGCCATAAGGTAAGAAAACTTTAGGGATTGTGCTTCAGTAATATATTGTATAGCGGTAATTGAGTAAAGGTTTCCGCATTCGCCTTATACAAGGGACTTAAGTAAGGTCTTCTTCATATACAAAAATTCGGTGGTGCCATATTCTTTACATTTTTGGTCGCAGTCCAACCCCGACCCACAGCTCATGTTCTACTCAGAGCAAATAGCTCGACTAGCCGCTTAGCCTTTAGAGGTTTCCTCATCTACGAGCCATTTTCTACCGAAACTTTCCGTGGGCTCTTTACACTTACTGGAAATCCTCGTTAAACATCCTTGTGCCTTTCAGCTAATTATGGTTTGGTAGTTTGAAAAACGCTTTTTAAAAACAATTTTTATTACACTTCTAATACAAATAATGGAAATGCATGTTATTAGATTAAATTCCAACTACAGACTAAAGTTCGTACACCTCACTTAACACGTCCGTTGTAGAAAACTATTCAGATGCACATCAGCGAAATACGATCTGTCTAGTAGGAAGTTCATTACACTTTCTAACAACTTCTAACATAATTCCTCCCGTGCGAGTTTCAAATTGCAGGCTGCGACGAAATTTGACTTATGGGAATATCTTCTGGTTTCCTTGCTGAGTTATTCTTTGACATTCTTCGTATACACAATTTTTTATAATATAGGAAAAAAACAATTCCAAGGGCGATAGCAATAATACAATAAGTTACGTAATTATGGTAATTCTCCTCAGATTGGGATTCCAGTTGAAAGTTACTGTAGAGGTATTTCCTGTTTGCATCCCTAAGTTCATCCAAATTAACATTTTCCAACTGAAGAGGAGCGAAGGTCTAATTTCGAACAGCTAATTTTGCAATATCGATCTCAAAGAACGTCATTGTATAGGTCTCTTCATTTTCATTGTAATATACGATTTTCTTGTTGACCGTAACTTGGCAATCGCTTGGAATTATAATCAAGTGTGTACCCATTAGATCTTTAACTTCGTTTTGTGTTTTACACTCGACGTGGATTTTCTGGCGACCAGGACTTATCAGTATCCATTTATTAGTTTCATCAATATTGAATAATTGCGGCGAGGTGACCGTCACTTCTTCGGATTGGCATCCGATGGTTGTTTGATTATACAATAAATTGATTTCACAGCTGTTGTAGTTGCTACCCTTTGGGATCAGGGTAGTTGTTTGCAATAGTAAGCATTATCCAAAATCTCCGAACATCTTTCGTTTGTTTGTGCATAAAACTCATCAGAAATAGCAATGTATTTTGTTTTAGGTAAAATAGTATAAAATTTAGAATTATCATACAGGACTGGAATCGAGTATAAATGATAAATATTAAAATCTTGAGGATGATTGATTGGTAAATTTAAAACAAATACAATTCTATAATTGCTGATATAGCATTGAATTTTATTAATAGTTCATAAGGTAAAATATTACCGTATTCGATCTTAAAAGGTAATTGACCTGGGAAAGCAATCCCTCTAGTTTTGTTAAAATAATAAACATTTCTTCGGTTTTTATAATGCTCGGATGGAGCACATTTAATTTCGAAAATTATAGAATTTTCGATGTCTTGTAGTAAACTATAAATTATTTGATAAAGTTTAATTATTTGATTTACAACGTTTGACGTCACTAAAGCCTTTTCAACGACCTCATTTTCTCTCTCGATAAGCATAATGCGGACCTTTAAAGAAGCCTCATTGTGGCTTATGCTTTGGATAGATGCATTAAACCTTTCGATTATTTCTACAGATATAGAATACTGCTTTCGAATTTGGTCCGCTAATTTGTTTTGATTACGCTGTAGACTGGAAATAATGTTGTCATAATGAACGCCGTCATCGGCATCCAGATTGCCAGTAATGCTTTTGAAAATTGAGCCAACTCCATTAATTAGACCTCTCTTTTGTCTCTTTCGGCGTGGGACTATCTCGTACATTTTTGATTCTACCATGCTTTGCGCAGCATTGAGAATTTTAATATAATTATTTAACTCTACAGAGTGCACACGATTTGTGTAGATGACGTTAAGGACATATTGTCTTTGAGAATCCAAACGATCCATTTCATGAAGTAGAGGTTTCAAATCGAAATAGTGTATCAACTTGTGGGTGTATTCCTGGATTTTTGCGGTACCTAATTTTACTGGAAGTAGTCCTGGATTGGTTTGTAAACTGCGTAGGATTACTTGGGAACTTACGTGCGTGATCCTGAAACATTATTCAGAATCAGAATCTATGAACTTTGAACAACTGGGGTCTGTTTGACGAGGCTTTTGTAGGCCCCTAAAATGATATCTAATGTTTGGTCGACTCTCGGTTTTCAACGTTTTAGTCACCGCATCAAGTTGGCTAATTTTTGTTTCAGCAGAGAATCGATCTCTGAGTTTATCTCTTTCCGTAATATTTACAGGGGTTTTTAATCTTATTGCTTTTCCTACTGATAATGCGGGTCATCCTTATTCCGCTCATTTAGTTTAGATGCCACCTTGTCTTTGTTTCAAATTAGTTTTTCGTTTATGGATTCGTAGAGCAATTTAGTTTTTTGTTTATGGGAGTCTACATACGTGGATATGATTTTAGCATCTAAATCTATGTTTAAGGGGTCGTCGTCTGATATATGACCATTGATTACCTCTACTGGTTTTAATTTAATCACAGAATGGATTGAGTTATTGTATCCTAATATGGCATATAACATTTGGGTTTTCATGTCTTGGGAAGGGTGCGTTTTATTTAGGATTCTTAGGTGTTCGAGTAGGGTGGAATGCAACCGTTCGATAATACCGTCTGAACTTGGGTTTCCTGATGAGGTAAAGTGTACATCTATCTTATGCAATTTTAACAACTCTTCTAAAATATTATTTTTAAATTCAGTACCTAAATCACACATTATTGTGTAGGGAATTCCATGATGACAAAAAAAAACTTAATTAAGCCTTGCATAACCTCGATTGAATTAATAGCATTAATTTGGTATGCCTGCGCATATTTTGAAAACGTATCAATAATTGTAAGAAATCTGTTTTTTTTTCACCAAAAATGTATCAATATGAATCATTTCAAAAGGTCTGGTTGCTGTAGGGGTTATATTATAAGGGATTTTTAAGGGATGGCGGTCATATTTAGTTGTCTGACATATATTACAACGATTTATTAGGTTTTGGATAGAAGTTTTCATATTTGGCCAATAATATTTAGATTTTATTCTCTCGTGGGTTTCATTAATACCACGATGGTTCGTTTACGAGGCATGGTATGCGTTTATAATTTCTTCGATCCGATTATCTTCAACGTCCTCTAGAATTTTGTTACATTTTATAAATTTATAAGATTGCCAATTAAAATTTCGTCTTAGTACTTCACAGAATTTCGTATACGCGTCCTCGTCCTTAAAATAGATATAATACGTTATTTGGGGGACGATAAATTGTTTGATAAAATCGATTAAGTCAGTGTCAAAATTATTTTTTGATAGTTGAATATGCATTCTTTGTCGATCACGATAATATGAAATTTTTGGCAAAGAAGGTGAAAAATTTACAATTGTCACTACTATTTGATTAATACCATAATTTAGTGGTTTTTCTGAAATCGGTACTTCCAGGATCAGGTTTTCGTCATTGTTTGAGTGTTGCGTCATTTCTTCGGAATCATTAAAGTGTTCTTCATCAAGGTTTACAAGTATAGACTGGTTATCTGAAATTTCATCGTTAGCAGGTTCCTCGGGGGATTGATCATTATCAACAATCGAATTCTGAGTTATTTCTTTAGTATGAATTTCAACGCGTGACAAGGCGTCGGCATTGGAGTTTAGTTTACCTTTCTTATAAATAATATTATAGTTATATTCGTCTAATTTTAGTCTCCACCTTAAAAGTTTCGAGTTGGGCTCTTTTAATGAGAACAACCACTGTAACGGTTTATGGTCCGTGATTATGTTAAATTCACGCCCATACACATATGGTCTAAAATATCTTACTGCGTAAACAATTGCCAAAAGTTTCTTTTCAATAGTACTGTAATTGCGCTTGCTATCATTAAGTGTGCGAGACATGTATGAAATTGGAAGGTCTTTACCTATTGGCCCCTGTGATAATACTGCACCTATAGCTACATTACTTGCGTCGGTCGTTATATTAAACGGGCGTTCAAAATCAGGAAATTGAAGTATCGGTTCATTGATTAATACATTTTTACACAATTCAAAACATTCCATAAAATCGGGGGTATGTTCAATTTTAGCGTTCTTTTTAAGGCATCTTGTCATGGGTTTAGTCAAGTCAGCGAAGTTTTTTATAAATTTACGATAGTACCCTAATAAACCTAAAAATCCCTTTATTTGTTTAGTAGTCGAAGGTAAAGGAAAGCCTGTAATAGCCCTAACATTTTCTGGATTAGGTCTTATGCCGTCAGGCGTGACCACGTGTCCTAGGAACGCGGTTTCTTTTCTCAATATTTCACATTTATCTAACTGAATTTTAAAATTAGATTCCTCTAATCTTTTGAACACCATTTCTAAATTAGTGAGGTGCTCCTGAAGGGAAACACTCCAAATAATGATATCGTCCATATAGGCTCCACAGATATCCGATAAACCTTGTAGAACATGGTCCATTACACGTTGTAGAGTGGAAGGGGAATTTTTTAATCCCATAGGCATCCTAAGGAAATGAAAATGTCCATTGTCTGTATTGAACGCAGTTTTTTCGACATCTTTTGGGTTCATTTCCACTTAATGGAAGCTACTGGCCAAATCGAGTGTCGAAAAGTATTGGCATCGACCCAACTTGTCCAGTAAATCATTGACATTTGGTAAAGGATACCTGTCGTCGACTGTCTTTTCATTAAGGCGACGGTAGTCAACTACTATGCGCCATTTCTGTTTACCCGAAGCGTCCAGTTTCTTTGGGACTACCCAAATAGGACTAGACCATGGGGAAGTAGAAGGTTCTATAATTTTGGCTTTTAACATTTTGTCAATTTGATGTTTTACCTCTTGTTTGTGAACAAAGGGGTATCGATAGGTTTTAGAATAGACTGGAGTCTCATCTGTGGTTCGTATTGAATGCTTTATTTTATTTGTAAATGTAAGGTTTTGTCCATCGATATGAAAAATCTTGGAATATTTATTACACAGTTTTAAAACAGCATGTTTCTCTTCCGAATTCATATGATCCGTTCTGATGAGAGATGTATCAAAATTTTTTGTCTCGGCGTCATAATGATTTAATTAGCACGAGCGTTCAAATTGATTCGCTTGGTAAGGAAGGACATTGATTGGTCCGTATACATTTATGGCTACAGGAGAATCCGAAAAATTCTTAATTGTTGTAAACGCTAAACCGTTCTTTGCTATTGTTAAACATTCAGGTATTTCTGTATGTTCCGTTTTTATAGAGGGTATAAAAATTTCACCGTTTTCTACTGACACTTTCAATTGAATTTGCTTTTCCATTAGGGGTTCGACTTCTATAGAATTTATAGCGCTAACCGGTTCCTGAAAGTAAATGGGAATTTTTGCTTGAGGTGTAATTAAAAGGTTGTTTTCCAAATCTACCTTGACCTTTAATTCCTTTAAATTATCCATACCTATTAGTCCTTTAAAAATTCTATGAAACTTAAATAAGTGAAATTTAAGCATTTTCGAAGGGTCATTAAAAATTTTTGAACTGGGAATTACCACGGAATAATTTTGTCTGGATTTATTGAAACAATTTGAAATTGTAATTGGGTCATATTTTACGTTTTCCGGCCAATATTTGGTTACTATTTCGGGATTCATAAAGGAGGAAGTGGCTCCTGTATCAACTAAAAGGGATAATTCCTGTTCGGGAAGGTATATATAAAGAAGTTTACTTATTCTGCTTTCATGATTATTGAAATCAATTACGTAATCTCGTTCCGCATCGGAACCTCCTGAAAATTTGAATTTTGATTACAAGCATAATCGTCACTTTCAAATTCTTCTAAATTGGAATCGATAGTATCCTGATAATGCAAGGTTTCGCTTACCGGTTGACTTTCCTCTGATTCTTGATTGTATAATTCTTCCGATGTAAATCGTTTAGGTACATTTTGAAAGGTTTTTTGAAAAGTTTGCCTAGTCGAAGTAGACATAGGGGTTGCCGGATTAGCGGGTTTAAAATTTGGGTTCGGCTTAAAAACGTCTCTGGACGCTTGACCCTGATAAGTTTGATTATATGATCTTCCAAATGTCTGAACATTTGTAGGAAATTTTTGTGGTGTGAAATTTGAACGAGGTTTGATGTTTAGCGACTGCGAGGGGAATCTATTTTTATCAGAATTAGGTGGTGGTTGCCCGTACTTATTATTATTTACCCAAGGTTTACCTGTGTTATTCGGTACTTGGTCCTTTTGAAAGTATCTAACGTTATCTTCTTCCGTAATAAATTGCAAAGCCCTGTGAAGGATGTCCGGTCTCATAGCTCTAATACTACTACCCAAAGGTTCCTTTAAACCACAAAGAAACGACTTTAACGCCAGCTTAGTAAAAAATTCTCGTTACGCTACTTTTACGTTTGCATTTCGTTCGTTTGCAATTACAAACGAACACAGCAAATTTAAAATTTGAATACATTTTCGTAAAATACCAAAGGCTTATCATTTCCTGCTTTAGTAACACCAAATCGCGAACTAAACAAGTATCATCTCTTTGATCACTAAAATTTCTGAGAAGAGTATTTTTTAATTCTGTCCAAGTGCTGACTTGTTGTATATTAACAGCGACCTTGGCTTGACCTGTTAATTTATTTAAAATAGATTTAAATATGAATAAGTTTTGAAAAGTGTTTGGTTTTGTCGGATCAACAAATGAGTTTATTATACTTTCTGCGGAAGAAATAAATTCGTTTAAATCATTTGGGTTGCCATCAAAATCTGGCACGCACTTTAAATACTCTACTTTAAATTGTTCCATTATTATTTCTGTATTAGAGTCTGATAGTTGGAGGTTTCTTACGTTTTCAATCAACGATTCAATTGACATAAAAGATTTTATGCACAAATCAACAGATTAAAATTTCAAGATGTACTTACATGCAGATTGCAATTAATACTTTCATCCTTCGCTTTGTATAATCTTTGTTTCAGAAATTCGTAGGACTGCTACGCGATGTAGACAATAAATTGGGCACCTGAATGTTGGTCCACTGTGGATGGCTTATTCGATTTCTAGAATGGCTCTCCAACAATTAGTGTTCCCTGGGAATGCTTCTATAAAATGCAATTCAATGTTCCGTAAACAGTTGAAACTGACGAAAATTTTTCGATAAAATTTTCTCGAAACATCCAATCTGACTGCGCCAATTATGGTTTGGTAGTTTGAAAAACGCTTTTTAAAAACAATTTTTATTACACTTCTAATACAAATAATGGAAATGCATGTTATTAGATTAAATTCCAACTACAGACTAAAGTTCGTACACCTCACTTAACACGTCCGTTGTAGAAAACTATTCAGATGCACATCAGCGAAATACGATCTGTCTAGTAGGAAGTTCATTACACTTTCTAACAACTTCTAACATAATTAGCTGGTCACATAGGAGTGAAAAATAAAATAAATAAAACCCCATAAATAAAAAGGCTATAAGTGATCAAATTATATTCTTGAAACATGTAATCCTTCATTTTGTAGATTTGTGTACTCGACCGTTTCTCTCCTTTGTAACTTTTGTGGTAGGTTCATCCAATCATCGTCAAAGACTAGCTTTACTTTTATGTATCCTTTAGGATCTTACAAGATGGCACGTAGATCGGTTACTTTAGAGTCTCCAGGTTTATGTCCTGAATTTATGTATATTAAAGTGTTTCCGGATTTGCATAATTTTTGAAGAAGTCAAACTGGACCATGTGTACTTTCATAAGCAAAAGGTTTTTGTCTTGCTTCTTTAGTTATAACGACAGTCACTTGGAAGGTGAATGTCGATTTTTAATTTTCTCTTAATACTGCTATGAACTGAATCACCGTCCATTTGTTCGTGTCGCACTTCTAGAAACTTTTGAGTAATTATGACTCCATGTGCAACTGAAAAGTTTAATAATGCATTCCATAAAATATTGGTACCGTTTTAATTTGTGCATCTACCAGTGTAGATAATACCGGACAAATTCTCATCAAGACAATGTCTACTTAAGTATTCAATGCTAAATGATACATAAGTAGAAGCTGTAAATTCGCTTTCAGTTTCAGGGAAACCAACAACAAGTGACATGATGGAAATAGACATTATATGCTGCATAGTTGTGGAGGCAAAGCTCAGTTTTATAATAAAAAAAAACACTTGCTGTTGTAAATGGGCATACCTTTACTGTTTGCAAATCAGCCGTCAGGCAATACTTTTTCTCTCATTTGCAAGTATTTTGTCTGCTAGTTTCTACAGTCTTGCTCTCTTGCCCTACACAAATGTCGTACACATCTTTTTTCAACTAATGCATCATTAAATTTTTATTATGAAATACCTCTTCAAACTCTTTTCTGGAAAATTTTTCTTCATATAATTCTCACCAATCAACTTTGTAAATCTGATATACCTGAAAATACTTCTATCAATAAACTCTAAAAAGAGTTTGTTTGCAATCATTCTGTTTTAGTGAAAGGAATGTTTTGAAATATCATCAAAAATATTTAAAATCCAAAATTGCATTTCTTTGCCCACAAATGATCACAAAACGATCTAAAGCATAATGTAAATAAGAAAATGCTACAGCAAATTTGTTTCTTTTCTGAATTTTCAATAATTGGTAAATAATAAACAAAACCTCCTCCCCTCGCAAAGCAGTGCTCAAGGGGGTGGGGTGGGGTGGGGGCAAAGTGGGTCCTTTGCCCTAGCACCCAGCTCATTTAAGGCCCAAACGTAAATTTTACTATTTTACTAAATATAGCGTATTACAACACCACAACACTTTTTGCAAAACTGTAAAATCTAATGGCTTGCTGCATATCATCATCAGCCACGGCACTACGATAACACATAATAATAATTATAATAATAACAATTTTCTCAAAATGTGATACATTAGGCATTGTAAAATGAAAAATTAAAGAAAACCTTTCAATTGAAAATTGTTAAATTATGTTTAAAAAGGACGAATATGAATAAAATACCTTGGCTATTTTCAATGTAAAACTTGAGACCACACAAAGTTAAAAAAACTTGTTCAACAAGAAATATAAAAAAAGATTACTAAATTACTGAATACAAAACTATAGACCAAAAAATTCATTACAGCTTTTAATACTTGGACTATTTCTAGTGTAACTTATACATTTGGAATACTTAAATGAAGCAAAACTTAATCGCATCACTAGACGATTAACAAAATTTCAATTTTTATATCCAAATTCATCTGTACATAGACTATGCCTACCACAAAAACTTGAAGGTCGAGGATTATGCAAAATTACAAAGATTTGTTCTGAACAAATCGTAAAAATGAAAATGTATTTCGAAAGCTTGAATCCTCTTCTGAAACAAACTCTCGCACATGATATAAATTACATACCTTTGTATTTAATTCATCATCATTAAGTTTTCAGTTCTGGAACTGGTTAGATGCGTACTCTCATTGTTTCTTATTCTGAGCTAACCTGCACATTTCCCTGAAATTTACACAGTCCGCATCTTTCACTATCTGCGTGCAACAGTCTGATCTAGGTCTACATCTACCTCCTTTTTTTCTATCTCTGCTTGTAATATATCCCGCACTATTTCCCAAAAATGCTTTAGAACATATCCTGCCCTTCTATTTCTCCTATTTTTTTGTCTTCCACAGGTACCTTTATTCCTCTACTATTTCTATAACCTTTTTGTTATTAAGTTTATTTGTCCATGCTATCATCCTCATACAACTGAAGCACAGCATTCCAAAAGGCTTCTACCATTTTCTGTCTGCTTCTCCTACTACCACTATTTCATAGACATACTGTGCTGTGCTCCACACATATGCTTTCAACAATTTTCTCCTTGTTTCTATGTTTGCTGTATTCGAACATAGCCGCTACTCTTTATATACCCTATTTCCCCGATACTCAGTGGTATGTTAAGGGGATTAAGCAGCCTGCGACGATCAAGATCTCACAGCACTTGAACATTTGCCGAATTAATAGTTTTCTAATATATACTTTATTTTATTTATTTATTTATTTAAAGTAGGTAATCCTAATATTACAATACATTGGAATAGAAAATAAATAGAACATGTTTTCTTAATTTAAGTAAATATAAATACAAATACATTTAGTGTTACTTAGAAGTTACTCAAGACTAAAAAGAAAAATTAATATCAGTAAAAGCAACTATTACTTAACTAGAAGTTTGAAAATTATAATTACTCCTACCAAGTTTAAGTCATTTGGTTTATTTTATAAAGTACTTACATTTTAGTTAGGTTTTAGTTTTTTCATTAATTTCTGTTTAAAAGATATCGATGTATTACAGTCTCGAATATTTTTTGATAAAGTATTATATTTAATCAGACCTTTGAAGAATATTGAATTCATAGTCTTTTTCAATTTGGTCCTTGCAACATGTATTGCCTTGTGACCTAGTTTCGTGGTTATGTATTTGGTTGGCATAAACAATAAACTCATCCAAATAACTTGGCATTAATCCATTGATAATTTTAAAAATAAATATCAGTGTTAAATATTCAATTTTTTCAAAAACCGACAGCCATTCTAAGGTACTTAACATTTTTTGAATGTTCGTCCTTTTGCTACATTCCAGTATGATTCTTAAACCTCTGTTCTGTAGTTTTTGAAGAGTACTTAATTTATTTTGGTCAAATAAATAGTATTGTTGCGCAGTAGTCAAAATGTGGTTGAATGATTGTTTTGTAGAATGTAATTTTAGTTCTTAAAGACAATTTAGGTGCTAATCTTGAGAAGAAATATAGTTTTTTTGTAATTTTATTTTTAACATAATCAAAGTGATTTTTAAATCTTAAAGTAGTATCCAACATAATACCTAAATACTTAGTTTGTTCAACAATTTGTTATATTTCGTCACCAATCTTCAATGTAATAGTATTTCTATCGAGTTTATTTAATTTATTAGTATTTCCAACAACCATTGCCACAGTTTTGCTTGTAATAAGTTTCAACTTGTGCATCTGAAAGTACCTATAAATTTTATCCATGCTATTATTCATTTTATTTGTTGCTGTTTGTACATCAGATTCTTTAATTACAAGTAGGGTATCATCAGCATATAGATTAACAAATTCATATTCGTGGTCAATACTCTGAAAATCATATAAATACAAAATAAATAACAACGGTCCTATAACACTTCCTTGAGGGACACCATTTTTTTACTAGAACTGAACTAGATGTTGAATTTCCTACTTTTGTTTTTTATCTTCTAATTGATAGGTAGTCATCCAACCATTTTATCACTGTTCCACCAATGCTGTAGTGTTGTAACTTAGTCAATAATAATTGTCTGTTAATTGTCTCAAATGCTCTTTTAAGGTCTAAGAAAACAGCAAGCATATACTCATCTTGATCGATGTATAGCTTCCACTTACTAAAAGTTAGCTGAATAGCAGTTTCACAGGAGTGCTTAGATCTAAAACCTGATTGATTACAATCCAATAACTGGTTACTGTCCACATAGTTTATTAATTGGTTATATACAGCAATTTCTAATATTTTTTCAATACAAGGAAGTGTGTTTATTGGCCTGTATTCGCTTGCTATTGTGGTGTCTTGAACTTTTGGAATAAGAATTACTGTACTACATTTTAGCTTAGGAGTTGACCAGATAAAAAGAACATTCCCAATTGAATCAAAAGTTGCCTTAATTACTTTTGTGTTTACTGCATCTGACCAGTTATACTTGTTAGGTAGATTATGCAGAATTTTTTTATATCATGTAAGGCTAATAATTTAAATTCAGTAAATTTGACATTGTGACTGTGCAATGGGTTTAGTCGATATAGAATATTAGTGTCAGGAATACTCTTCACAATATCTTCAATGCTGTTCACTAAGTAGTCGTTTAAATGTTCAGCTATATCCTTTTCTTCTCTCATAATGATTTTATGGTGATTATTTTCAAATTGTACTCTTTGTATGCCACAATCATTTACTTTATTACTAACCAACATTTTTAATATTTTCCATATTTTAGTGCTGTCTCTTCTGTTATTATCAATTTGCTTTTCATAAAATTCTGTTTCTTTCCTCTTCAATAAATTAACAAATTGATGTCTACATGTTTTATAATCTTTCCAGTTTGCTACACATTTAGTGAACTTGAATTTTTTATAAGCAAAGTCTCTTTCTCTAGCTTTGGCACGTACTTCATTGTCATACCAAGTTAAACAGTTATGTGGTTGAAATTAGCTTCGAATAGGAGCTTCATGGTCTAACACATGTGTAACTTTATTTAGTATATCATTTAGAAATATATCAACATATGTGTTGTCAAATTTCCATGTACATTTTAAAAGTCTTAGGTTAATTTGGTGAATGGCTGCATCGTTTAGGTTTCTGAATTGACTTATTTGGTTATTACTATTATAGTGTTTATTTTCTTTAGTAATTGCTACTGATATAATATTGTGATCAGTTATTATTGGTGTCAGATGAACAATAGCCCTGACTTGTTTAGCATTAGTTGAGATATAGTCAATTAACATTGAACTATTTTGTACAATTCTAGTAGGCTCTGTAATTAGTTGCTGTAAACCATTTACCCTAATGAAATTACTCAACTTTTTTACATAGTAGTTACCCTTATTCTCATAATTTAAATTGAAATCTCCCGCTATAATACATCGTAGGTCCGTATTAAATAGGTTTTCACTTCATTCTTCAAAGTTATTCAGAAACACTGCATCACTTGCACTTGGGGAATGGCATAACAATCCTATGATCCATAAGTGACCCAAATAATAACTCTTTCACAGTTTTACACCAATACATATTCTTTGTAAGCTTTAAAACCAATGTCCTAACGAATATAAAATAACACTCCCTCCAGTATGCCTACTAATAGAGTCACATCTTACTAAGATATAATTATCAATTGCTATTTCTTTGTCTTCCACATTATTAGTTACTCTAGTTTTCGATAACAACACTATCATAGGATTATAACACATCACATCAACCATTAATTGATATTTGTTAGACATTATACTTTGAACATTTAAGTAGATTATGTGAGAATTGAGTATTAATGACGAATTGCCATTTAGTTTTTTGAATTTCTACTTTATTTACAATTGTTGGTTTGTTATTAATATATTTAATTGTTTTTGAGATATCTCCATTTTCAGTTATTTCTTTGTCTCTTTTTAACATCCAAATAATATTGTCGTTGTTTCAGAGTTTGATCTCCAAATATCCGAACATTTTTGATTTGTTAATTTTGTTCTGTTTCTTAAAATAGACATTGCTTCGTCCTGAGATCCCGTTAAAAACCTTAAGTGGCGGATTTTTGTTTTCCATTCGTTTGCCCAGTCTAAAGGTTTTAACATTATCTAAATCAATATCAAAATTCCTAAGTAATTTACCAACAGTGGTTTTATCTTCTGCGTTTCTATCAGTGTATGAATTACCATTTGATTCTTGAACATTTAGTATTATAATATTTCGTGATCTATTTTGCCTATCAATCATTTCTGCTATTGTTTCTTCACAACCTATTGCACTTTTTGTTTTTCAAGATCTTCATTCTTCTTCTGTAAATCTTCTATTTTTCGTTCGAGAATAATTAATTTATTTAAAAATTCCGGAATCCTAAAGAAACCTTTCTCACATCCATCACATAGAAATATTAATTTTCGCTTACTAAGCTTCATACATCTAATTTCAGTCTCAGTTAACTGAGCACAGTTTTTACACAGTTGATTACTGCAGTGATCGCAATCAAATAAATAATATATTTTTCTGAACATTTATTACAGTTTTGCATCTCATACAATAAATCTACTCAGTAATCAGAAAAAGAAATTATTTAAAATACAATCAACATTAGTTGAAAATATTTCACAACCAACACCTGTAGTTGTTTATAATAATCATCAGCTTTAAGTGCAATTATTTTTTTCGTCATTAGATTTTCCGTCTTGAAACTGGTTGGACGCGTACTTTCACTTATTTTTATTCTGAACTAGCCTACGCTGTTCGCTGAAATTCCCACAGTCTCGATACAGCTTAGCGACACATCTGTTGTTTTGTAACTATATGTACTATTTCACCGAGATTCAGTGGTATGTGATGGGTTAAGCAGCCCAACACTTAGACATTTCCCCGAATTAATGGTTTTCCATTAAATCCTTTTGCACAATTAACATTATTCGAGAATATTGCTTGTAATAATCATCAGATTTAAGCAGTTATTTTTTTCGTCATTAGGTTTTCCATTTTGGAACTTGTTGGACGCATAACTTCATTGTTTTCTATTCTGAGCTAGCCTGCATATTTCCCTGAAATTCCCACAGCCTACATCTTTCACTATCTGTGCGCAATAGTCTAACCTAGGTCTCCTCTACCTCCTTTTTTCCTGTCTCTGTTTCTAATATATTCCGCACTATTACCTCATACCTTAGTATGTGGCCTATCATCTATCTCTCCTATTTTTTACCGTTTTCCACATATTTCTTTCTTCTCCTACCATTTCTAGTGCCTCTTTGTTCTTAACTTTCATGATATCTTCACCATACATATGTAGCACCACATTTCAAAGGCTTCTATCTTTTTCCTATCTGCACCTCCTACTGTCCAGGTTTCACAGCCATACAGTGCTGTGCTTCACACATGTTTTAAGCAATCTTTTCCTTGTTTCTATGTTTGTTGTTTTTGAACACAGTAGTTGCTTTTTCTTGATAAATGTACCACGACCTTGTGTTAATTTTTGTTTTATATCTTTTGCACTTTTCCCATCTTGCGTTATTTGACTTCCTAGGTAGCACAAATCCTTAACCTCTTGTAAGTTCTCGTTATCTATTTGTATTCTTGTTTATTTATTTTCTCCTTGCTTGCATACTAGTACTTTAGTTTTGCAAATCTAAGCATATCAATCTTTTGTCTACCTCCTCCCCACTGCACCTAGAGTATACTTGTATTATTACTGTATTTTACCGGCTTAGGTTCTAATCTAACCATGAATACTCTTTCGTTCTTTTGTAAGTAATTTTCTATACAGTTTACTATCTTTTTTCGCACAACTATCTCCACACCCAAATTTTCTTCCTCCGATCCTGTATGAATTACCCCAAAGTATCCACTCCAAAAGTCCCCAGCGTCTGACAACCGAACTTCACTGATCCCTACTATGTATAGTGCTAACCTATCCATTTTAATTTTCAAATTCTCTAGCTTACCTACTTGCTTCATATTTCTGACATTTGACGCTCCGACTCGCAAAATGTTCCCTGCTCTTCCTTTCAACTTTCTGATCAAATCTTCCGAAGTAGCCCCTCCCGGAGATCCAAATGCGGGACTACTTGAACTCCGGAATCTCTTACCCCAGAGGATGCCATCATGTTCATTATAATGTAAGTACTCTGTGTATTTGGTAGGTAATGTGGTGGTTTTCCGTTGCCTTTCACATCGCAGTAGTGTGTCTTAGAATGCCATACCGAACCCTACGGTCTCTGCCAATCTACGTACTGAAAGAGCTGCTGCCCTCTTTTGGGGACTTGTCTTAGTCTGTTTCCTCACCAGAGACCCCACCAAATTGGTGAAACATTTGGTTCGGCTCTTTAGCTTATTGAAACACTCAAGCCGTTCCACCCGTTCTAGTAATTTAGAACTTCTTCAAGGTACAGGATCATTCGAAATGGTGTATTTAATTAATTTAACATTTTCTGACTCCGCAACAGGAAATTGACAAAGAATTGTGGGAAGGAAAACTTTGCAGGCAAGTATCCAAAATCGTTGCAAAAAATACATCTTCAGAAAATCAGAGAAATGAATCAAAATTGGATACTTACAACCGGAAACAGAAGGATTTGCAATGGCAATTCAAGATGCATACAAAAATTATGAGAAACATACTTTTGGAAAATATCGAAGATATATGTCGCAAATGTAGTTTAGTTGGTGAAAGCTAGAACCATAGAACTAGCTGCAAATGCAACGACCGTCTCACGCCAGTAGTGCCGTGGCTGCAATGATAAGTTAGCTTACTGTTATAAATAGATATTATTATTAAAAACACAAATCACTTAATACGCATATCAGAACAGTTGTTGCTAAAACTATTGCAAACTGTACTGATATGCGTGTTAAGTGATTTGTGTTTTTTAATAATAATATCTATTTCTAACAGTAACCTAACCTGCCACTGCAACCACAGCATTACTGGCGTGAGATGGTTGTCAAACGCATACCTGAACCGCAATTATCAATTTGCAAAAATAATTCATATACAATTAGTAACAAATAATAATTTAAATACAAACCCGGAACCTTACTATAAATATCAGCCAGCTACAGTTTTAGAAAATAGTAGAATACTACTTTATTAGGATCGTGTGATTCTAACAGATCACACAGTTGCTTACAACAGACCAGATATATAATTCATTAACAAAATTGAAAGTATTGGTTACATAATTGACATTGTTGTTTCATTATGAAATAACATCATCAAAACTAAACATCAGAAAATCGCAAAACACACAGTCATTGTATCCTTGGTGATTCCAACAAATGGCATTATAAGTAAACATTTTGAAACAAAATTAAAAAGCTATCACTGTCAACAAAACTAAACTACCTCTGTTAAAACGCCGTTTTACTGCAAACCTGCCACATAGTTAGAAAGTTCCTTAGTTAATAAGCTCGGATGAATTTCTCTTTAATTTTCCAAAGGCACAGAATACTATATAAGTACTTTATACATTTCAGCTCATTGAAAGTAATAATAATAATAATTATTTGTAATGTGGATTCTTTTCTACAATCATCATCGTTAGGTCTTTAGTCCTGGAACTGGTTAGACACGTACCTCCATTGTTTCATGTTCTCCATGTTTCACAACTGTACAATATTGTGCTCCACACATATGCTTTCAACAATTTCTTCCTTGTTTCTATGTTTGTTATCTTAGAACTTGGCAGCTGCTTTTCTTGTTAAATGCACCACGGCCTCGTGCTAAGCTTTCTTATATAACTTTTACACTTTTCCCCTTTTATAATATTTGTCTTCCTCGGTAGCAGAAATCCTTAACCTCTTGAAAATTTTTATTTCCTATTTGTTTTCCGGTTTTTGACTTATTTTCCCCCCCTTTAAATACAAGTACTTTAACTTTATTTTTGTCAATTTCCATACTATATCTCTCTGTTAGTACTTGTTTTCATTTCATTAAGAGCATAATAATTTCAAATGTCTTCCTACATTTGATAGTATTCATTGCCTCTTCGATATACAATTTAGTGCACATTCGTATTTCACTCCTTTACTAATATCTACTTCTCTGCTCTAATTCTATTGCAGTTGTATGCTCTTGGTATAAGCTATGTACTGTCGGTCTATTCCTATTACTCATTCCATCTTTTTGAGTATTTCGGACATTTTTTCCCAATCTACATTATCGAATGCTACTTCCAAAACTACAAATCCTACATAAATGCTTTCTCTTTTTTCTATTATTTTCGCCATTAGCATCCTTAAAGCTAAAATGGCCTCCCATGTTCTCTGTTTTGCCTAAACCCGAATGAATCTTATCCTAATATTTCTTCAGCCCCCTTCTATTTTTGCTGCTTAGCAGCATTGTTGTTTAGCTTTCCTGCATTCACAAAGAATTTCTCACTTTGTATCTGTTTTCTTGTTTCGTCTGGTCTGTTTTTGTATTTTCGTCTTTTTTCTATTAAATTTAGAATATCCATGGTTTCTTATTTTCTTTTTGGTGTATACCCCAGAATATTTGTGCCCGCTATGTCTGAGCTAGATTTAATGTTATTCCATTCTGCTTTTACGTCCTTAGTATTAGAAATTTTCCCGATGTCTTTCAGCAATTCGTTTTGACTTTTTCTCATCTTTTGTGGGTATCTTTATCTTTTAGTTTTTCAAAGTCAAAATGCTTTTGCCGTTCCCTTTTTTCAAATTTTTAAATAAAAAAGCGGCTCTTATAATTACTATGTTGTAGTCAGTGTCTCTGCTTCTGAGTAGCTTCTACAATCTTTTATTTGATTCTTAAATAGTTGTCTAACATGCATGTTATCTATTTAATATCTCCCTACATCTCCTGACATCTTCCACGTGTATTGTTTTCTAGCATGATCTTGAAATAATATATTTACGATGGTTAATTTGTTTTTGCCGTAAAATTCCACCAGCCTATTTCCCATGTCGCTTCTCGTACCTAAACCAAATATTCCTAATACTGCTCCCTCCCTACCTTCACCTACCACTGCATTAAAATCTCCTGTATTTATTTAACTTTCATGTCCTTTTACAAACCTTAGTGTCTTCGATATTTTTGTAGATCATTTTTATTTCTTCATCAATGTAGCTAGGGGGTGGGCATGTATACTTGTATTATTACTGTATTTACCGGTTTAGATTGTAGTCTAACCATGAGAACCCTCTTGGGTAAGTAATTTTCTATACAGTGTCCTATCTTTTTCTGTATAATTATCCCCACACCCAAATTTTCTTCTTCTGATCCTGCATGAAGTGCACCCCTAAAGTCTCCACTCCAAAAATCCGCCGTCTCTGGTCACCTAACTTCGCTAATCCATACTATATCTAATGCTAACCTATTCATTTCAATTTTCAAATTCCCTACTTTATCTACTTGCTCCATGCTTCTAACATTCCACGCACTGACTCGCAAGATGTTCTCAGTTCTTCTTTTCCTCTTACTTAGCTTGCCGATCACATCCTCCAAAGTAGTCTCCCAGAGAACCAAATAGAGGAGTATTTTAACTCCGGAATCTTTTACCCATGAGAATATCATCGTTTTTGAAACGTTTTTGGTACACTGTGGATTTGGGAAGTAGTGTGGTGGTTTTCCATTGCCTTCCACATCACAGTGTTGTGTCTTAGAATGCTATACTAACCCCCGCGGTTTTGGCCACTCTAATTACTGAAAGAGCTGCTGCCCTCTTGGACCTGTTTTAGTGAACCTGTTGTAGTTAGGTTCCTCACTAAAGACTCCACAATTCGGAAAAACCTATAGTGTGTCGCTTTAGTTCAGTGAAACACTCAAGCCATTTCTTCAAGTTGCAGGTCTGTTCAGAATGAAAACTTTTGCATCCAGATAAAAATATAATTATTTTAACGCATAAAGCTTCCATTTCTAATCCTTACCAAATTCAATCAAATTAATCAAATTACTATACCATCAGTAACTGTCCTCGATGATTGTTACCTTTTCTTTTCCTATGTATGTCCTTTTCATTTTTAGTTTTGGTCCGGTTCCTGGATCCCGTCGAGCCGGATGAAAATTCTTTTTAGTTTTGTGGAGTGTTTTCTTTAGTTTTTTAGTTTCCAAGCAAATTTTTTTTTGTTGGTCCTACCCACTCAAATTATTTTGCTTCCCGACCCAGACCCTCTAATTTTGCTGGAGGGGATTTGTTACATTCATTTTCGTAAATAATTGATTAGTTTATATGCAATAATTTTTAACTTAAATTCCTTTGGCGTTAAACACGAAAATTAATTCCGTAAATTAAAATAACCCTTTTGCATGTTTAAAATTGTATTTCAATTAATAATAAATATCCTATATATTTTACTTGATAAATCTTTATGCTCATTAAAAATAAATATCCTTTCTAAGGATTCTTTAACGTGGAATTTACGCCATAATTAGATAGGCGTCTTTCCAAAGTATTCACTAATTAATGCTGGCGTGTTTTCCCTTTTTAAAGAATTCGGCGAAATTATTACAATAAAATTCGGGTTTTCCTGTTTTATTTCCTTGACGACAAGTTTACGTTGAACTTTGGTGCTTTAGCTAAACAAATTTAATATTCACTTTCTGTTCGAATAGCAACAAGAAAACATCCGTCCTGTTTTGCTTGGATCCGTTTTTCTTTACGCGAATTGCTGGCACGCATAATACCGTGGTGAGTATTTAGAGTCTATAAAACGGTACTTTTCGGTTTTAATAAATTAATCTATTGTTCGTAATTATTCTAGCTTCCTGCGGGGGACACGCTAATCCCTTAAGCTGTAGTTTCTTCTGGTAATGGGAGGCCAAACGCGTTCTTCCTGGGCGTAGGACTACATACTCACTGACGTGGATCAGTGACTGACTCAACCTCGACGTCAACAGCTCGAGGGTGAGTTTTTCTTTGTATTCGCTTCTTACTTTGGAACCAGAACGCCGGGGATTTTACCGTTCAAATATGGCATTTCCAAATTTAATTCTTATATACGAAAATTATTGAATTATTTTGGTATTTACTGCTCTTTTATTAATGCTGTACTATTTGTTGATAAATAACTAAAAATATACCACTTATTAATGTAAAAACGGTATAAAGACTTGCTGGGACTTTTGAAAATGTTGTTGCCATTATGTTTGTAAATATAGGTTAAGTTTATATTTACGATGATCTAGAGCTGTGGTCTTTAGGGTTGCGTTTGGTTCTTTTTTTAATAAATAATGTCAGGGGGTAATTACCTAAAAACTACAGCTCGCCATTTTCAGGAATAAATTTTTTTGAATGTTTGGGGGTTTCTCATAATGTATATAGTAAATTGGGGACATTGACTTTTTTGGGGTTGGGTTTGGGAATACTGTGTTGTGTAAATATTTTGTTTAATTATAAGTTCTTTTTCCCTTGTATGTTTTGTTCCGAGTGTGAATGAGTAAGTCTATATAAATTTTTTCTCTATTTCAGGTTTTTTTTAATTTATCTATAGGTATAAAACCCCGCCCACTTGTAACGTAATTCGTGGCATCCACGTTGGGCGCCAAAGTTATGTTACGTTCATCGTGGCCGTGCGTAACACAAAGAAAAAAACAAAGAAATGACCGGGCTCAATCGGAGAGGGGGGGCTGTAGAACGCAGACCAACATATAATGTATGCGGCTGTAAGGAGTTAGTAACAATACCTGCAAGAAAAATAGTTAAGCAAACCTGAAAAAGAAAGAATAAGCATAGCAGCAATGAAAAGTCTAAATTATTCAGTACTTTGTAGAATGTAAAAAAAAGAAACTGTTTAGATAAACAAACAACGGTAAAAGCAATACAGAAAAATGTTTAGTACAAAGTGAGGTAATATTGGGGAGTAGCAGAAACGTTTCCTCACACACCAATTAAACATAAATCAGATAAAATGTTGACAAAAGATAAATAGATAAGACACAATTGGTATGAGTAATTTAGTAGTATTGATTTTTCTTTTCTTTCTTTTTTTTTTCTTAATAGCAGGCAAGTCTATTGTAAAAGGTATCAGGACGACGAAGACATGGCAAAACAACGGATAGATATTTAAGGTAATAACAAGTAGGAAATAGTTCAACTTACAAAAAGTCCTTCAGTAACGCTTCCTTGCAATTGAAGTGAGGGATTCAACGATGTCCTGCACTAACGAAGCACTTCACCCTTGACTGTGAGAGTGTTGATGGAACTTATCACACGTTACACTAATCACACCTACGTATTTCACTGGTGTTAGCAGCAGACATTATCACGCGTCGGAACTATGTAGCCTTGATAAATTTCTTGGTAATTCTATTTCCTAAGACAATAATTTCGAAATATTCTGTAGTTTAATTTCAACTGGGACCAAAGGTATATTATTTTCATAAACAACCCAAAAATCAGTGAGAAACTTCAACCAATACCTTTGTAAGCCGGTAATCTGTTATATTTCACAAATAACGAAATTTGCGCAAGCAATGATCTATTTTAGATTCTTTGTTGTTAGAAAATTCAGAAACTACAGTATCACTGTATTTAAATAAGCCAAAGTATGCACTAATCTGATAAAACAAAGGGACACTAGACTAGATCGCACACACATTAATCCTAAAGAAAGAATCGGTCAGTTTAGCAAGTTCTACGACTCCTATTTCACAAGACAAACAACTAAAACCACAAATTAGTAAAGTATGCGTATCACTAAAGTAAGTCCGTCAAATGTTCCTTAAAGCATTTGTCTCACAAGAAAAACAACTAAAAACAATTAGTAGGCACGCGTAAGCAATAAAACCGTCCGTCAAAATGTTCCGTAAAACACACGTGCCGGTCGAGTAAACACGTTCGCCTATCAAGCATACTTCCTTCAAAAGGAATTAGAACTACACTTTCTACAGTTAAAATACACTTTTACTTCACAAGAAAAACAACTAAAATCGTGCCGCGCTTGTTCATGAACAGTTTGAAAATTAATCCCGCATTAATTCTCACTATTGTCAAAAGCAAAGAGGAAACAGTATTTTCAACGTACTTAATATATCGGAACAAAGAACAAAACACGACTGCCTTATCTGTTTATTCAACTCGTCGCTATTACAACCGCTTATCGTATCTTATCTAGACTTGTATATTCACATAAGGAACAAAATTTATATTTACGGCAAGACAAGAACGATGCAATCTATTCATTATAACACGACACATTCGTCAACGAGTTAATAAATATTAAATACAGAAATAATAATTTGTAGAAATGTATTTATAAATTGGGAAAGAGCGTAAAATGTTAAAACTACCAAAAATGCCCGTTACACACTCACCGATTGAGCCCGGTCATCCTTTCTTTCTCTTTCTTGGTTTTTTTTATAGGTTACGTCAAGGTACGTAACATAAAATATTGGCGCCCAACGTGCTCTGCGATTTTTTCCTAATTAATTTGTGCTGTGGTTTTATTTTAGTTTGGTTCAGAGTTCGTGTTAGTTAATTTTTTCTCCGATTTTTTGTTTATTATTGTTTGTGCCTAAGTTTCTACATGACCCGCATTTTCTCAGCCTGATATTACTTATGTTTCGTCCCTTACGCTTTATACTATTGGTGGGTTAATCTCAGATCATTGGACTTGTGTTTTCGCCAATAATCCGAGTCCATTGAAAACGCTGGCGCCCAAGATTTTTCTTTTCCTTTCCCCCTCTCTGTACATATTGTTCTTCCCGTCATATCTAGAGTTAGCTTTTTCCTCCGATTTTTTCTTCTTTATTCTACAGCCCTATTATAATTTCTATTTTGTTATTTCGCTCCTATTGGTGTTCCCGAAGTTTATCCGTCGGATGTTTTTAATTGTCCTGTATTCACAACATTTTTTTTTATTTTGAGCTTTTATAGAGTTACGGTTAGCCTTTATTTAGTTACTTTCTACCCATTTGTTACAAGCCGAAAATCGGCCTGTAAACACTTCTAATTTTAGTTTTGAATTTGCAAGTGAATGCGCGCCAATAATTTGAAAGACTTGTGTGTGCATTTCCGTCACTTTAGATAGTTGTGTGGCGCTCGAGATTGCGCAGACGCGGAGTGGAAAGAAAGGCTGATTTCCGTCACGCCAGAACTAGTCAGCCAGACGTCGGGCCGAGTGGTTATCTGTGTGCCGTTATCTTGTCTTCTCTTTCAGGTTATGTAGGTTTCCTTTCATCTCTACCTGATTATCATACCTCTGCCTGTATTCCTTTACCGTTCCGCTACAAGGAAGAAGAAAACAAATTAATTTGGTTTCGACGATGGGGCAAAAGGACTACCCACGCCCATAACGCCCACAATGCTCAACTGACGCGAGAGTAGCTGCAATGTTGTAACGAGTTCCACAGTTTATGTGAGTACCTTTTGTCTTCTATTATAATCAAAATAAACATTTTTTGCATGTGATATAGTAATTTAAAACATTTATATGACGTAATACCTTATTGCGCAACATTATGCATGTATTTATTATTGTTACCAACTGTCATAGTGGCTCTTATACAGTACCCGCCGGGACTTTAAAAGTATACCTTAGAGTTTAGACTTAAAGTATAACACATTTCTTTCTTGTTCGTATTCAAAATGACTTCTTTTTCGGCTTCCTACCAAGGTCTTCCAGTGTGGGAGTGGAATTTAAAATTTTCTGGTAATCCAAACACTCTCACCGTACATAATTTTTGGAACGAGTCGCAAAACTCCGACGAGCTCACCATGTATCCGAATTGCAGTTATTTGAGTCTGCAGTGGAATTACTCGAGGCTAAAGCTTTACTTTGGTATCGTGGTTTTCGGCATAGGTTTTCTGACTGGAAGTCATTGTCTAATTTACTGATTCATCATTTTGAACACATGAAGTTTGTTTATAAGGCTACTACTATTGAGAAAAATACTTTTGTTTCACATGACCGAGTTGTTAAGATTTCTCCGACGCCTACGAGTAGATCTGTTACTTCTTCCGTACGTTCTACTGTTCTTTCTCCTTGTTCTATTTCTACTCGTCAGGTCGTATGCTTTAATTGCGATAAACCTGGTCATGTTTCAACACGTTGTAATCGTCCTAAAGTACTCCATTGTTATGGTTGCGGACATAAGGGAGTTACTTGCCACAACTGTCCCAACTGTCATCCTACTACCAATAGTTCTTCATAGAATACTTCAACTTCTGTTCTCAGCTCTAGATGCCTAATTTCTTCCGCTTCTCACTCTATGTTCTCTTCTGTCCCTCATCCAGGTCACCCTGCTCCTACGAGCAAAACATACCCTTCTTTGGCAAATATAACTTCGAACAAAATTTCCTCCGTTTCTAGTTCTACATTCTATTCTACTCCTCCTTCTTCTCGCCCTACTTATTCACTCTCCCCCAAACTGTGCCTCCACTACCATTAAAACCCATACCTCAAATTAGTGACTTGCAGATAGCTTCTCAAGAGTTTGTGCCCGCTTTCCTAAACGATTCTACCAACGAATTTTCTGTTGTGTCTGCAAGCACAAAGGTCGTTGATATGACCATAACTTCTAATTCAGTCCGCGAAGGTCCTATTGAAGTCCACGAACCTGTATCTTTAATGCCTCTTCCCACTTTCGTCAAAATTTTACCTGTTCCTGCTTTCTTAAATGCTTCAACTCAAGAAATTCCTGTTGTGTCGGCAATCACAGCCATAGCTGAGGTGAAGATAATTTCTAACATGGATAGAGAAGTCCCTGTTGAGGTTGGGGAACCCGTAGCCCTGATGCCTGTTGATGTTGTCGTTAAAGCTTTACCTGATCCTGTTTCGTTACCTACTCTTAGGCATTTTTCTCATGCTGACAAAATGCTATTTGTTTCTGTTCTTTTAACTAAGGTTGGTGAAATCCTAGCTAATGTCCTGTTATCTCATGTTAACGAAGGTCAACATGATTCTGCTGCTTTTCCTAGGGTTGATATTCTTACAGCCAATGCTGTTTCCTTTCCTAACTGTGATACTTCTAGTCCTGCACATAACGTCAATGAAATATTATCTGCTTCTGTCCCTTTCTCTAACGCAACTGAAGTGTGTTCCCCTTGTGTTTCTTTTCGTCGGGTTGGTTCTCGTACAGCCAATACTTTTTCTTTTTCCACAGTTGATATGCTGACAACCCATGATGTTTCCTTTTCTGCCGTCGACCTTCATACCACCCATCCTAACAATAAACGACGTCCTTCTATGACGCGTTTTGAGTTTTCTAAACTACCTTTGCCACCTCCTAAACCTAGTGCTATAACTACTACACCCCTGCTATCCCTATTTGGCAGAAAACTGCCCAAAAGAGACAGACTTTGCTCCTTCCGAACCTGAGGATATAGGTCGGCGAAACCCTAATGTCCTCGATCTTGTTTCATTTTCCTTCTGGTGGCGTAAACGCCCTAAGGCCAATACCTAATCCTCGAGCCCCTGATTCTGATGACGATTTTGCTCTCCTTTGGACATGATTTTTGGATATTGCGATTTCGGTTTACTTCCCGGTTTTACTAGGGTTTCTTTCGTTTGCTTTCCTGTTTTTCTTTCACCTGTGTGGGTCCGGGAATAGAATAGTCCCACGGTATGACCCGTCTGTCGTAAAAGGCGACTACAGCGGTCCAACACATACACATACAGACTTCATACACACATACACACACTCCATAAACGCACACACTTCATGCATCCACTCATTTCTGTTTGGTTTTCCTTCTTTTGTTCTCTTCTTGGGTTTTTTTTCTTCTTCACCCGTGTGGGTCTGGGAATGGAATAGCCCCATGATACGACCTGCCTGTCGTAAGAGGCGACTACAGCGGTCAAACACATACACGCATGCACACTTCATACACGCATAACACATACACACACCCTTTTTACACTCCCACACACACGCCCACACACGCACGCGCATGCCCACACCTACTCATACCTAACTACACTGGGATTTTGTTTTATTTTGTTTTGTACGATTTTAGTTTTTTTTTGGGTTTTGTACTTGGTGTTGGTGTTATTCTTTTTGATTTTTTTCCTTTCTTTCTCGTTCCTTTCGTTCCACCTTCCTCTCCCTATCCTTTTGCTGGTCTTGTTTGTTGTCGGTCCCTGGACCGATTGTGTTTCATCCATCCGCTCCTGTGGTAGGTGCTTTCCAGTCCGTCTTTCTTTCTTCGGAAATCACGACTCAGTCGACTTTAGGACTAGTCAGCATTTCTCTTTTTCGGTTTTCGTTCGTTGCAATTTTTCGTTACCACAGTTGAGAGTACATCGTTTCCTTTTACCAGCGTTCTTCCTCTCTTCTTCTCGTGCTCCCTTGTTGTTCCTTTTGTTTACTTCAGGCTTGACCTTTGGGTCCTCTTATCGCCGTACTGTTGGTTCTCTTCCTCGTTTCTTTTTATTACTTTGGGTTTTCGCGAGAAATCAATTTCTTCGTTGAGGTCGAAGACTTCCCTGTTTCTCTTTCTGAGATGCATCCGTCCTCCGACGACTTTTCAGTGTCCATGTCATTCCATCTTTGTCCTCGATGATTGTTACCTTTTTTTTTCCTATGTACGTCCTTTTCATTTTTAGTTTTGGTCCGGTTCCTGGATCCCGTCGAGCCGGATAAAAATTCTTTTTAGTTTTGTAGAGTGTTTTCTTTAGTTTTTTAGTTTTCTTTTAGTTTCCAAGCGAATTCTTTTTGTTGGTCCTACCCACTCCCATTATTTTGCTTCCCGACCCAGACCCTCTAATTTTGCTGGAGGGGGAGGGATTTGTTACGTTCATTTTCGTAAATAATTGATTAGTTTATATGCAATAATTTTTAACTTAAATTCCTTTGGCGTTAAACACGAAAATTAATTCCGTAAATTAAAATAACCCTTTTGCGTGTTTGAAATTGTATTTCAAAATAATAATAAATATCCTATATATTTTACTTGATAAATACTTTCTGCTCATTAAAAATAAATATCCTTTCTAAGGTTTCTCTAACGTGGAATTTACGCCATAATTAGATAGGCGTCTTTCCAAGTATTCACTAATTAATACTGGTGTGTTTTCCCTTTTTAAAGAATTCGGCGAAATTATTACAATAAAATTCGGGATTTCCTGTTTTATTTCTTTGGCGACAAGTTTACGTTGAGCTTTGGTGTTTTAGCTAAACAAATTTAATATTCACTTTCTGTTCGAATAGCAACAAGAAAACATCCGTCCTGTTTTGCTTCGTTCCGTTTTTCTTTATGCGAATTGCTGGCACGCATAATAGCGTGGGGAGTATTTAGAGTCTATAAAACGGTACTTTTCGGTTTTAATAAATTAATCTATTGTTCGTAATTATTCTAGCTTCCTACGGGGAACACGCTAATCCCTTAAGCTGTCGTTTCTTCTGCTAATGGGAGGCCAAACGCGTTCTTCCTGGACGTAGGCCTACCTACTCGCTGACGTGGACCAGCGACTGACTCAACCTCGACGTCAACAGCTCGAGGGTGAGTTTTTTTTGTATTCGCTTCTTACTTTGGAACCAGAACGCCTGGGATTTTGCCGTTCAAATATGGCATTTCCAAATTTAATTCTTATATACAAAAATTATTGAATTATTTTGGTATTTACTGCTCTTTTATTAATGCTATACTATTTGTTTATAAATAACTAAAATATACTACTTATTAATGTAAAAACGGTTTAAAGACTTGCTGGGACTTTTGAAAATGTTGTTGCCATTATGTTTGTCAATATAGGAATATTTTCAGGAATAAATTTTTTTGAATGCTTGGGGGTTTCTCATAATGTATATAGTAAATTGGGGACATTGACTTTTTTGGGGTTGGGTTTGGGAATACTGTGTTGTGTAAATATTTTGTTTAATTAGAAGTTCTTTTTTCCTTTGTATGTTTTGTTCCGAGTGTGAATGAGTGAGTGTATATAAATTTTTTCTCTATTTCAGGTTTCTTTTTAATTTATCTATAGGTATAAAACCCCACCCACTCACCGATTGAGCCCGGTCATCCTTTCTTTCTCTTTCTTGGTTTTTTATAGGTTACGTCAAGGTACGTAACAAATTTCAAATACGTTAAATGCTATCAAATATCTTTAATTCTACATCAGTTAAATTTAGATTGAATTCTATTTGGACTTATTTATGAATTAGGTAAAACTAGACACATTTGTGAAAGGATATCCAACCACCTCAGAGATGGAGTCGTATTTGGAAGAGGCCAATTATTTAAAAAGTTTCTTTGACATGACAAATTTTAATCAGTGTTCTTAAGGTAAAATATGATGTGACAAGATTTAAGAAACTACAAGCAAAGAGACCTAATCGGAATAATAGTCTTCTGTGTAGGGAAAATAGCAAAGGGGTTGCTGAGACAAGACAGTTTGGTGTCTCTTAACCGTGACAATAGAAAAAGCCTTTCAAGGTAAATAGTCAATGTAATGTAGTTTGTTTGTAGTTCAGTCATTATTTCATCTAGTTAATCGGCGCACCCTTGAAATTGTTATGGAATTCCCGCGCCTTCAAAGCAAACCTAAATTTATAATGTAATGCTTATTTTACCCACAATTGCTTGTAGCTTGCGTTAGCTTTAATGGAATCTGGCAATGCACGGAATAGCTTATTGCCTGCATAAATTAAACTGTTTTTAACAAGTGTGGTTTTTGGTATAATAAGAAGATATAAAAAAGCCTTTCTAGTATTATATAAAGAATTAGTCTTGTGCAATTTAATACTGTATTTATTCCTGAATATGATTGATGTAACCTCAAGCTAATAGTTGTAAATCATCAAATAGTTGTCCTAGATTTAAGCAGGTAATATCTTTCAATTCTTTTACATATGAGATTCTATTAACGCAACTATCACACTATCACATAAATATTCAATTCAGTGTGGTTAGAGGTTAAGCATTGCACTTGTACCCAAAAATTCCAGTACACTTTGTATGTAGCGGCAGTTTACAAATACCTGATACATCACTGATTATTCACAATCATCTTACAAAATTTGATTAAAATTTAGCTTATAATTACTGTCAAATGAACACTTTTAACTATGTTTATATTATTTGGAATCATCACACTATTGGTGTTATCTGATATTCAGTACTACAAATAAACACTCCGAGACATAACAAAGATTTTTCAATAAAAGTTATTGATACAATCCTGGAATTACACTTGTAACCCATACATCGGCGACATTTTAAAATCATTGAGCCACAAGACTGAAGTTATATTCAAAACATTATTAATAATTTTTACAGTTCATGTACAAACTAAAACATGCTTACCTATCAATTTTGGAGATATAAAAGAGCGATTTTTATAAATTCGATTAACGTTAGAACGAAGTTCGCTAAATTGTTCAAGCAAAGGTACCAAATTTGCTGTTAGAGTTAATCCTACCCATTCACCTCTCCACCAGTTGATACAAGAAATAACAATTGCTATAACACGTCTTTCTCTACACTGAGTTTTAATGAATACAGGACTTCCTTCGCTTCCAGGAACTGATGGACAATCTGTTAGTAAAAAGCAAGCCTTTTCACCAACTATGTTTGAAATAATTCCCTGACTATATGAATTTAAAAACAATCTATTTCCAAATGGCACACTTTCGATAAATATTTCCTGTCCAATATGTGACATAAAGTTTTCTGCATTGGACAATAAGTTTAATAAAGCTTCGTTTAAATTTGTTTTTTCTTTTGTTGAATTGTTATTAAAACCATCATGAAGTTTTAAAATAAAAAATAAGGACAACAATTCTTTAGTGTGAAACGTATCATTTTCGAATTCAACAGCCCAATCTTTCAAGTATTTTTTACAAGATTTTTTAATATTTTGACAAATAAATCCTGCAATCACCTCTGCTGGTTTAACAATTATACACTCATTTTTAGTTACTACATTAAGCTTAGGCCAAATTGTTTCTTTAAACAGGCTGTGATGTATTATACCAGCATCGTGATTATTAAACCAGTTTTCTAGGCCAAATTGCTTTAAAAAAGGTAATAATACATGTCCAGTAATCAAAACAAAACTTTCTGCAAAAAGTATGCCCGAGCTTGTGATTATGTCACTGTTGTTGCCAGAAGCAAATTCAACCAAAGCTACTCGGAATGTCATTATCTAAAAAAAGAAACAATTAAATAGAATGATCTAAAAGAGAACGATTATTTGTAAGAAATTAATATAATGATGTTGGGTTTTACGATATCTGTATAATTCTATATTTTCGCTCTATCACATACCCTTTAAGTATATCTTACACAGCAGCTTTCTGATGCAAGAAATTATTTGTACGTAAGAGTGCCTAGTTAGAAAGAATCGTTGATTTCTTACTTGCCTTTGCTGAAGAAAATTATAGTCTGAAAGAATATATAAATAATCATTTGTTTTACTTTTAATTAATTTTTACTGGGATAGTTGTAAATGTGAAAATGCATATCTAGAATGTAATATAGCAAATTTATGTCACCTGAATAAATTGATCATTCACTTATACGGGGTGGAATTATAAGCTTTATATTAAATATTCAATCAGCAGCAAAAACACCGTCAATTTGCTAGGTTTTTACACAAAATGCAATAAAAAAACATTAAACTTTTTAAGAATAAAAAGACTAAGAGGGGCGAATTACTGTATGCTATTTACTTGAAATCGCGGCAATCAACTAAAATTTTTCCAAAATTGTTGAAATCACCAAAATCCAAAACACCTCTGAAATCCAATAATCACAACAAAAATTTTCAAAATCGACACTTTTGCACAAAAACCAGTGTGTAGTAAAGTATCGTCGATGTTTGTAATTAACTTTGTGAGTTGTGCATATTGATCATGATCTTGATATTTAACGAAATCCCGATGCTAGATTTAATGGTAGAAGTCTTAAAATTTTAAGTGAGTAAGTTTCGTTTAATTGTAATTCTGAGTATAAGTTATACATTAACATAAAACAATAATCAAATTTAAAGTGCAAATTTTATATTGCAGCAAAGAGTACTAACGCGTTCACATTATGTTAGAAACAAATTAGATGGGAAAGGAGAAATTAGTAAACAAACAAGTTTACAGACACATCTTATTTTACTTTTGTTTACACAAATGCTTAATGGTGGACTGCAAATAACTTGTCTGTTTTATTTATTTGTTTAATTTGTTTACCGACAGTACATAGTACCACAGGGGCAAAGACACACCCTTATGCTACAATTAAATTACAAATATAAGTAAGCTAAATATACAATATACATAGTCATATAGGGCACTCCCCTGATTGCGGTTGAAGAATTCTCAACTCAGTAAAAATTAAATTAAAAATGTCCACTTGGGAATATTTGTTTACAATATGACATAGCTTATAAAGTGGGCAATTCATATACATATTTGAATGAGATTTAGTTAAGTAGAATACTTCTGTGCATCTACTATTAGTTCCTCTAGGAACTCTGAATTGTAACCTATTTAAGAGAGAAATATTATCAATCTTGTTATGGAGTAGTTTATGTGCTACGACTAACGTGACATGTTCCATCATTATTTTGATTGGATGCATATTGAACTTCCTTAATAGGGTATTGTGATCAAAACCAACTTCAGGGTATATGCCATACTCTTTGAAATAACAGTATTTTAACATTCTACGTTGAATTTTTCTAATTTAATAATTTGATATTTAGAGTAGGGATGCCATATTATACAGCAATAATTGAGAAGGGATTTTACAAATGCATTATATAAAACAATAGTGGTACTCGCACTCCATGCCTTTGAGTTTCTAATAATGAAACTTAACATTTTGAGTGCTTTGTTTGTAACATTGTTTATATGTATGTTAAAAGATAAGCTAGTATCAAAAGTTACACCTAAGTCACAAGATGTGTTAACACGTTTTAAACATTGTCATCCATTCTATAATTAAACAGGATAGTTTTCTTTCTATTAGAAAAAGTCGCTACAAAACACTTCTTCATGTTAAAATCAAATCCAAAATTTTTGCTCCAAAGAAGTATGTTATCTGAATCAGATTGTAATTTAATGCAATCATCTGGCTCGGCAATAGCCAAAAAGTTTGAAGTCATCCGCATATAGGAGACCCCACTGAATATTTCAGAGATAAAAGGAGTGAATTGATAATTAAAAGAAACAGTAAAGATCCCAGGTTCGATCCATGAGGGACTCCAGAAGTGGGACTAAAAGTATGAAATAGGAAATATTTAATCTCAACCTAAAGTACTCTTTGGGAAAAGTAAGAGAATATGAGTTTTGTCAAGATAGGTTAAATATAAAAATCTTTAAGAACATTGATTAGTATCTCATGATTCACCTAGTTAAAGGCTTTGCACATATATGTATATACCACATCAACCAGGAGACCTAGTTGAGGTTATCATACACGAATTGAGAAAAGTTAAGAAGATTGGTTAAAGTACTTCGTTGAGGAAGAAAACCATGCTGTGCAGTTGAAATAATATGCTTGACTCTATCGTATAATCTATTATATAAAAATCAATGGAGGTACGCTTCCAACCAGTCGCAAGATGGAAAAACTATCAACAAAAATAATAACTGTACTTAAACATGGTGATTATTATAAACATCTACAGATATTGGTTTTGCAATACTCTCAACTAATGTTAAGTGTGTGAAAGGATTTACTTAAAAACTATTAATATGGCAAATATGTAAGTGTTGGGGATCCTTGGCAGCCACAGGCTGCTTAACCCCCTTAACATACCACTGAATTTCGGTGAAATCGGGCATATAATTAGAAAACAATAGAAGAGAATCGAACTGTATATAGGCTGCTAACCTTCGGGTGGAGCATTGGAAAATCACATGTAATGTATATAGACTGTTGTGAGAATTGCAGGGAACTCGGTGGGCTAGCCCAGAACATAAATAAGCTGAGGTACAAGTCCAACCAGTCTCAAGATGCAAAACCCAATGACGAAAAAATAAGTGCTCTTAAATCTGATGATTATTATAAACAACTACAGGTGTTGGTTGTGAAATATTTTCAACTAATGTTGATTGTGCGAATGGATAAATTGGAAAAACTATTAATTCGACAAAGGTTCAAGTGCTGGGGAAACTTGGTAGCCAAAGGCTGCTTACCCGCCTTCACATACCACTGAATATCAAGGAAATAAGGTATAAACTGTAAAACAATAGAAGATGATCGAACTGCATCAAACAAGAAAGAACAGCAGCTATGTTCAAAGACAACAAACATAGATACAAGAAGAAAACTGTTGAAAGTGTAGTGTGGAGCACAGCACAGTACATCTATGAAGTAGGGGCAGTAGGAAAAGCAGACAGAAAGAGATAGAAGCCTTCTGGAATGTTGTGCTTCAGATGTATTTGGATGTTAGCATGAACAGACAAAGTTAATTTGGTTGTAGAAATAGTAGAAGAATTAAGATAACTGCAGAAAACAAAAAAATAGGAGACATAGAAGAGCAGGATACGTTCTACGACATTTCTGGAGAATAGTACGGGATATATTACAAGCAGAAATAGTAAAAGACAGGTAGGGATAGACCGAGATCAGACTTTCGCACACAGATAGGGATAGATGCTGACTGACCAAATTTCAGTGAATATGTAGGTTGGTTCAGACTAGGAAACGGGTATGCGTCCAACCACTTCTAGGACTGAAGACCTAATGATGATGACATTTTTCCAAGCTCCAAACAACAGCATTCTGCGTTGTTCTAATGTAAAAATGTTTACTACAGCAGTGTTCCATTGGTAATTATTTTATATGATTTAATATGAAATTAGTGATTTCTATTATTTCCATTTTAGCCAAATAATTTAAATAACAATTTAGAATTCTAGTTAATCCTAGGGTATGGCATCTCAAATGCCTATCACGATGTGTAAAAAGTTAGATTTATATGTGTATTTTATAATTGTTTGTGAATAAATAAACTTTTTAAAAACACCTTTGTAGCTATACTACCATCTTACAATAAACAACTATAGATAATCTTGTTTTATCATTAATGTTAAGTATGTATACATTACAGAGGTAAACTGTACTAAGCCATATGTATTGAATTTTGAAGTAGCTTAAAATAAAAAAAGGAAATCCTAGTAATTGCTTGTATTTTTATATTGTTGTATCCATGTTTAAACAATTACTCTAAACTTTTTAAGCATAGATACCACTATATAAAAATACAATCGATTATAACGATTTTCTTTATTTAGTTTGAGCTTCTACAAAATTCAATATTACACGAATCCATACCATTTCCTAGTAAGGTTTTTAACCATTTTGTTAGCATGGATGCAAACCTTAGTCAAGAAACATGGTAGTGGTAACACAATGCAAAAGATGGCACATCAATAAAAAAACAAACAGTATGGAAGTAGCTTATCTATAGTAACTTATCTAACCTATGGATTGGACTATCGCACGCACATAGTGATAAATGTACTGTGCAAATTTCAGGGAAATGTATAGGTTAGTTCAGATTAGGAAACAATGAGGGTATGCGTCTAACTAGCTCCAGGACTGTAGACCTAATGATGATGATGAATATAAGATTTAATATAATAACAAAAAAAATGGCCCATGGGGGGATCGAACCCACGACCTTCGCGTTATTAGCACGACGCTCTAACCAACTGAGCTAATGGGCCACATACGAAAAGCAATTTTTCGTGTATTGTTATACTATCATGAAGATAAACATTCTTATACAAAGCACATACTCAATTCCATATTCAATAATAAAATCTATATCTACACATTAATTACATACCTATACTAAAAATTCAGACCAAAATGTCCCAAATGTTTTTATGAACAGTTGCTGTTACGATCATCCATGAATGAATATTAGAGTACTTCTTATAAATAGCTAAAACAATATTAGTTCATTGCACAGATAATAATGAAATTTCACACTTTAACTTGTGTTCGCCCTAACAGCACGACGTCGAATAGTTACATTACTGTTGGTAGCTCTTTTCGTTCGACTTGCTAAACATATAAAACGATTTGTATATTTCTGAAACAAAACAATGCACCTTGCAATTGTACTATTCTCAAACTCTTTCGGGCGATTTGGCCACTTAGTAATTATATTTTATAAGCGTAAGCCTAATTTTTAACGTATATGGTTACAGAAATGCAAATAAAAAGTGTTTATCTTTAAGTGCATTTTTGATTTTAAATGTTATTTAACAATTTACTTCCTTCAATAGACTATTTGTTTATACACTACCCACAATACACTACAACATCAATGGTAATCTACACTACTTGAAAAAAATATAGAGTGCCCGAATGTGTAACAAAGCGTTTTTTCTTACGGTAACTCTCCGAACACGTAAGAATTTGAATTATATATCTTTATACTTTTCAAGTTCATCTTAAAATTTAGGGTCAAATGCTAAGATGCCGCATGTGCGCGTTTGAGACCGACTTAATTTATTTAAACTTCACTAATTGTTCCACCTAATCAGAATTCAGTATAGAGAAAATACTTTGCAAGTAATTTTCTTTTCAAAATTAACCAACCTTCCTACATTCTCTTTAGGCAATTGAACACAACAATCAAAAGTATAAACAAGTTTCCATCCATTATATACGGAGGCGGCGATTTTGAATGAATTCTTCCTTCCCACAAACTTAGATATACGGTTCGTTATTATCATTCAAGCATAATTTCTTATTCAAGGGGTTTCCAAATGCTCGCCGGCAGGAAATACTCTCTCGAAGATATAGACAACAAGGAAAATAGCATTGGACCAATTTAATAATTTGAAACACGTGTGCATATAACGTCATCTATTCGTCGCGACACATTTTTTCATCTCTTTTATTAGTGCGCGGTAATAGAATACAATTGAAAGAAAACTCGCACACTTAGGAAAATGACCTAAATTGATCCACGACATTCACAAAATTACAAGAAAAACTATTCTAACCCCTAATGAAGCCAAAGAAAGCGTACATTATATTTCCTGTCTTTATTAGAGGTAACGAAAAATAATAGCTTGATATGTATGGTTACAAATAGAAACAAATAGTAATAACAGACATAAGTGAAAGGCAACAAAGTAAATACGATTAATAATAAGGGAGTAATCAAAAGATCATATCAACTAGGATGTGGAAATGATGACGTTAACGCACCACAGGGTGCTTCAGTTAACGGCGGTGGCGTCTCTATATTAGAGACACTTGAATGAAATGCTTCCCATTTGTGAAACCGTCGTCAACGGGCGACTTCGTGTGTTCTCTATTTGTACAAGGTAAGTGTCGTTGTTTCTATTAAATTTTTGTATGCATTGTACTTTGAAAAAAATAGGAAAAGAAAACAATTTTATTAGAAATGAATGAAGAAAGGAATCGTTATCGTATACTTTAGGGCGTGTACATTTAATTCCAAAATTGTTTGTTTATATCAGAGATTATTATAAATGAAGGTAACTCCCATAAAATGCTATTATTTGGTTACATTACAAATTGATTTCTGTCTCTAGCTAAACTAAGTTACAGGACGTTGAAATTATATATATATATATATATATTGCAGTGGAGTTCGGGATTACCTTCAAGTTGGGCCATCATAAAATTTTCCTGAAAAGATTAAAATTCCAATATCTCTGGAAAAGCTCCCCTAAATCAGCATACCACGACTAGTTCTGCTTCCAGCTCTTTCAGAGATACTTACCCATCCTATGCTTACTCTCTCTCTCTCTCTCTGACTTAGACTACCAAATAAAATTATCAATCAAATAATTCAATGAAACATACAACCTTTTTATTCACACATATCAAAAATTTACGTCACCAGCTCAATATTTACAAAATCGAATATAAACATCTTCATAAAATTTTACAATATCAACCATTAAATCCTTTTAAATTTAATGAATTTAATTTATTTCCACACTTTTTTTATATACAGTTCAAGTAGATGGGCATATCTTGAAACCCTAAATTGATATTTAGTCTGGTCTATGGTGAGCTCAGTATAAACCCTGTTACTATGAATGCATAAATAAATTGCATTTTTTTTTCAACAACTCTGAAGACCCGTTTAACCTTTACATCAAAATTATACGTCATGTATTTATACCTTTAAATAACTTTAAATAACTCACATTGTCTTTTTCATATAACCTTCAAATTAGATTTTATGTTCATAAAATATACTCCTAATATGTCAAATCACTCTAGTACAAAATAACAGCACAAAATGTTCAAGCAATAACAAAAGGAAACAAATTTCGTTACCTGGTGTAAGCTTTTGCACCATCCTCTGACGATGTCGTCCATCAAAACCTCGTCGTTGCATTCCAGCCAACTTCTCTCTGCTATATGTACATCAAACTCATTTCCACACGTTATCCAATTCTATGCAGACGCCTTCAATACATCTACCCATATAATTGTCCAAATATGTTGATTGGCTTCTAAATCTACCATACAACCAGCACCCTCGTTCCGAAAAAATAACTAGTCTCGCTGACCTTAGTAACATCTTTTGTTCGTTATACGTATTTATTTACAGCACCGTTTATAACATAGCACCTACTCGTGCTTTCAAATACTTTTAATTTAAATTAAACGGACTACACTATCACCGACTAACAAATTTTTAACTTTGATGTTACCATGTAGGTCTCAAGCAAACCGAAGAAGTAAGAGAGCCCCACTACGTCTCCTAGTGTATTTATAATCGTTGAAGCCTACCTCCTGTACCCTGTTTCCATCGAAAACACCACCACTGTAACCGATTCTGCAAATCCAACATACAACGATCTTTTAAAACTCAGAAATTTCTCATTTTACGTCCCTTTAGTCCGAAAATACTGTTACTCTTGCACTACGCTCGCAATGCACTTAGAAAAGTCTCTCACTTCACTCGTAATCAGCCAATCCAGACCATTTCCCCTGTCGTAGGTCTATCATCCAACTATATTATCCTTGTCTAACTCATATTCGTTGTCTTTGTTAAAATCCCACTATAGCAACATAAAATCAATATTGTCGTTAGCCTCTAAAAATTATCGCGCTCTTTAAATGGCTGTTTTGTCGCGTGTTTTAAATGGCTGTTTTATCCAACGTCTGTTATTTTTCATCCTCTTTTACCTTATGCTATTTATATTCCGTCCGTGCTTTGTTTTCAAACCACCTGCTATTTCTCAACCTTTGCTTCGACTGTTAACTCAAATTTCTAAAGAATTATGTTTCAACGTACATTCTGATTTCTTGAATTGCTTATTTGTCTGTCAGTCTATTCTATGAACCTTTTCCCAGTTTGAAATTGTTTTTTTCCATGTTGTTTAACTTGTAGATTTCCTAGGATTTGTTTTTAACGAACGCTTTGTTAGTTAAATGAATATATGCGTTTACATTATCGATTTTATTATTACTTGATATGCTCGATTTACAACCTTCGAATATTAAAGCTAATTATACTCGCATTCTCCTTGAGTTTTTACGTACTACAAAACTTCCACACTATGCAACTTTAAAATTGTGATTTATTAATACAAATGTATGCTATTATCCGTTTGTTTTAAGGTCAAAACTAATTAATTTGGAGGGTAAATAATTTATTCCCGTTTTCTATATACACGGTCCTTACAAAATTACTCTCTTGACTTATCTATCTCTCTATACATATAACTTACACAATAATATATATATATATATATATATATATATATATAATTTTATATATATATATATATATATATATATATATATATGCTGTGATATTACTCCAGCCCCTACAATGTTTTTAGCACCACGTTTGGGCATGTCATAAAATGCGGTGTTATCCCCTTATATTAGACCCCACGATTGGGCATACCATAAAATGTCGTGATATTTCAGCCCCACGATTGGGTGTACATAAAATGCTGTGTTACTCCCTTTATATTATGCCCCGCGATTTGGGCGTACATAAAATGCTGTGATACTCCTGCCCTACGATTGGGTCTATCATAAAATGCTGTGATATTTCCTTATTATATTTAGCCCCTACGATGGGCATCATAAAATGCTGTGTTATTTCAGCCCCTTTATTAATCAAGCACCTATGATGTGAAATGTTAAGTTATGGATTTTCTTTGCCTCAACTAGCTGATTCAATTAAATAAAGCAATTTTGCAATACACAATATAATGATTAAATATTTACAACTTTTAAAATCTTCCCCTTTTCAGAATATTTACATATACCAGATTTAAGAAATTGAAGCCAGCAAAACTAGCATTTTTGTTTATATTTAGAGATCTTTTGAAACGTTTCAAGATGCCTATTACCTTTCATAAATTGATCAATGAAACTACTGTTTTGTTGGCTCTTACATATACGAAAAATATTGAATTAAAACAGTTTTCAGTAATAAATTATATCAATAGCGCTAACCAATAGTTCTGTAGTTCCTCTGCATCCCCCAAGAGTTTTCGTGCCCAGTCTGAATATTTAGAGTCGAATTTGAAAGTCGACATCAAAACCAAAATACTATCCAAACCGTTATTAAAATCCTATAAGTTAATCCAATTTAAGATTCAATTTGAATATAAGTAAATAAAAGATTTTCCATGTCCGTAATTAACAAGACAGTAATAGAACATTTACCATGTCAGTAATAACCAAAAAGTAATTAACCAGAGTAATTAACAGGAGGTGATTAACCAGAGTAATTAACAGGAGCCCTGTTTTATTTATGTTAGAAATTGTGTTTTTACTAAGTCGTTGTTTACTTACGTCTATAATAGATCGGCCCACACTTGCACAATTTGTACACTTTTCAAAATGATTTTAATTTACTTTTGTATCACTGGTTACGTAAATAATTTAGCACTTCAGAGTATCGTCGTAGCCCAGTTTAAAATGTATACTAAACTCGTCGCTTAATTGTATTTAAAGGCCGCACCTCTCTTGTTTTCCATTCGTTTATTCACGTGTTGGGACGACACCTTTTGCCTTTATCTTTGTGTACTCCGGGAATTTTACCAATTGTATATTTCAAATATTCGGATGAATGCTCGACTTGTCACGTATTCATTCACATACCATGGTATTTAATTGAGAAAACCCACGAATTTCTGTTTATTAAATCACGTATTAAGTGTTTATTACTTATTCTAATCTGAACCGAAACAATCAGGTGTTTGTTTATTTCCTAGTTAATATTGTATTTTTGAACAAATGTAATACTTTATGTCACGTACGATTTTCAAATAATGCATAATTCAGACTGCGTATACGATAATATATTTAACACATAGTTTCTAAAACACAAATATACATTTCTGGAATTATTGTGTCACTAAAAAGTGGTAACACACACTTCCTGTATGTTTGTTGTGGTTTGTTTTGTATTTTTCTTAATCTTCTTTGGGAATTAAACCACTCACCTAGAATCGTAGTCTAAATTATTTAGACAACTATCCTAGGTCATGGATTGAAACGTAAATAAAGACGATTTTAAAAACCCTGAGTGGTTTAATTCCCAAAGAAGATTAAGAAAAATGGTAACACATAATTTGCCAACACATAATTTGGAGTAACTGTGCTCATAAGCCAAGTAAATCCTGTATTTTGGACAATACTAAATGGCATATTGACCAATGCAATCATTTCTGCAACAGCATAATTTAAGGACCTATTTCACCTATTTCCCATTTTTTGATTTTTCTATATCATACAATGTTGGTTGTCATTGTGGCTGAATAACCAGCAGGTTATTTTTATTACTTTTAGATGAGGTACTTGTTTTGTTAGCTTCTTTTCGTTCTGGTATTTATTTATATTCATCGGTATGATAGGGTGTAACATGACTTGAATTCTTAGGTAGCAGAAATCCTTAACCTCTTGCAAGTTCTCGTTTCCTATTTGTATTCTTGTTTTTGATTTATTTTCCCCTCCTTTGCATACTAGTACTTTAGTTTTATTTTTGTTAATTTTCATACCGTATCTCTCTTTTAGAACTGTTTCCATTTCATTACAAGCAGGTTCTAACTCTTTCTTGCTAGATGCTAATACTCCTATATCGTCTGCAAATCTAAGCATATGAATCTTTTGTGTCTGCATAATAATTCCAAATGTCTTTCTGTATTTGACAGTATTAATTGCTTTTTCGATGTACAAGTTTAAAATTAGCGGGGATAGGGCACATCCCTGTCTTACCCCTTTCCTAATATAAACTTCTCTATGTTCCTGCTCTAATTGTATTACCGCTGTTTGTTCTTTGTATAAGCTATGTACTATCCATCCCTAAAACTCATTCCAACCTTCTTGAGTATATCAAACATTTTTTTCATTTTACATTGTCAAATGCTACATTGTTTTCTCCATTACCACTCTCAGAGCTAAAATAGCCTCATGTGTTTCCCTGTTTCGCCTAAACCCAAACTGATCTTCGGCTAGTATTTCTTCAGTTCTATATAACTGACTTTATTTCTACTTCCTTTCCATTTAACAATCCTGTTTTTCTCCCATTGTAAATCATATTTTATTATGGTTGATTACTGGTTGATACAATGTTTCAAGCTTACTCATATGCTTACTTCACCGTTCTCGCACTTACAGTCTATTGTTCGCAATATTGTTCTGCGTAACCCTATACTTATATATTCTGATGTTTCAACATCTGTTTTATTATTTAGTATGCAAGATGTCTGTGGTTTTTATTTATGATAATTGAAACTATTAATAACCACGTGATACAGCATGGAATTTAATAAACCAACTTCCTAAAACTCACATTTGGGATGCAATGAGTTGATGTTTGGAGCTCCTTTTATACCGAGATTTGTTTGTATTGTACGTTCGGACCGTTCTGTTTTGTATTTTGAAGGGTGTCGGTCAAGTCCTTTATTGGTCGAGGACTGTTTTAAGCATGCAATGCTATTTGTCAGCAGGTGCGTGCTTATTGGTCAGTTAGTTAGGATTATATGGTTGGTCTTACAAGATGAACAGTTAATATGGAAAAACCACATTACAGCAGTAATTAGAAAAGTTATTGCCATGACAGTTGTGTTAAAAAGGTGTACGTGCACATTAAATTTTTATACTAAGGTATTCTACAATAATTTTATTGAACCATAGTCTACATATTCAATTACTTACTGGGGAAACATCTCACAGTGCATAACTGACTTATTCAAACGAAACCAAAATAGTAATTAAAGTATGTTTGGACTACATTATTAAACACCTTCCACATTGGTATATAAAATCTTTGGTATATATTCAGTTGAAAAGATAGGCAAAAAGGAGCGGATAAAATTAATATATAACATAACTGATAAATACTTGAATACTAATTTAACCTTAACTACTGGTGAAAATATTCATTGCTATCATCATGAAATGTAAAGAATATTAGAACAGATCTCTTCAACACTACTTAGGTGTCAACAATCACTCATATTACAAGTGTGTTTGAATACAACAAGTATTCCTGGAGAGGTTAGGACAGCAAAGAGATTTATCATCATCATTTTATTTTTGACCTTACTTAAGATCGGTTTGACACAACTCTAACTTCTTCTCTATTCTGTGCTATTCTAAAAAGTTCTACATACCCTTCATAACCTAATTTTCTAATAATTTGAGTAATATAGCTTGGTCAAGGTCTTCCTATACTCTTCTATCTTTTTCTTATCTACCTGGCTCTACATAGATATTAGCAACCTGATGGTTGTTAAAGAACTCCAACATATTTATATGATTCCTATTTATACGGAAATAAAATATTGTCTGGTTATCCCCTCCATGGTGACATTTAGTTAACTGATTTTTATTTTTTTTTTGTTTTGTTTTCGAACTTACTTAAGGTTGGTTTGACGCAGCTCTAAATTCTTTTCTATTCTGAGCTAGTCTAAAAAGGTCTACATATCCTTTACAACCTAAATCTCTAATTATTTGACTAATATAGCTTTGTCTAGGATCTAGGTCTTCCTACTCTAGTTTTATTTGGTAGTCTATAATCTAAGACCTTACTGAACAGTCCCTCATGTCTTAACTGGTGCCCTATCATTCTATCTCTCCTGACCTTTAATTGTTTACACATACAGGGTTCCTCACCTATCCTTCAATAAACTTCCTCGTTTGTTACTCTATCTGTCCAACTAATCTTTAACATTCTCCTATAACACCAAGTTTCAAAAGCTTCTATCTTTTTCTTATCTACTTCTTTAATTGTCCAAGTCTCACTACCGTATAGTAGAACGCTCCATACGTACGACTTTAAGAAACTTTTTCTATTATATAAACTAATACTATTAGCTATTAGTAAGTTTTTGTTTTTTAAAAACATTTTTCTAGCTTGAGCTATTTTAGCTACTATATCCCTTCTGCTACGTCCATCCTTTGTAATTATACTACCTAAATAGCAAAATTCATCTACCTCCTCTAACTCGATATTACCTATTTTTAATTTTGGTTTAGAACTAGGCTGTAACTCACTTGTCATTATCTTTGTCTTTACTGAGTTAATTCTCATACTACAGTTACTCTGTAGTATCTCATCTAAAATATTTAAAAACTATCCTAACTCTTTTCTAGACTCTGCTATAATGGCTATATCATCTGCAAAAAGTAAGTAACATGTCTATTTTCTGTCCCTGTACACTAATACCTATCTCTTTTCTCTCGCTAGCTAAGTTTAAAGCTTCCTCAATATAAACATTAAAAATCAAGGGAGACAGTATACAACCCTGTCTAACACCATTTCTAATCTTAGCCTCCTTTTCTATTTTATCAAATCTAATTACTACGCTTTGGTTTTTATATAGACTGTAAATAATTTTTCTATCCCTATGAGAGATTCCTATTTTTTTGCAAAACCCTAAACATAACAATCCAATTAACCCTATCAAATGCTTTTTCTAAATCTACAAATGCGAAATGAGTCTTTTAATTTTTTTGTAACCTTTTTTCGATAATTATCCTAATCATTAGTATCGGTTCTCTAGTCCCTCTGTCTTTACGAAAACCATATTGGTCTTCGCCTAAATAATTCTCAGTCAAAGCTTCTACTCTATTTTTAATTATTATTGTTAGTATTTTGGAAGCATGAGAAGTTAAACTAGCCGTTCTAAAATTCTCACACCTATCAGCTCCTGACTTTTTTGGGATTGGGATAATAATATTTTTTTCGAAATCTATTGGAACCTCACCTATGTCATATATTACTTTTATTAGTTCATATAATCTGTCTAAAGTTTTCTGACTTGCATATTTTATTAATTCTGCGGGAATATCGTCTATCCCTGGCGCTTTATTTAGTTTAAGATACCGAACAGCTCTATCAAATTTCTCTCTTAATATTGAGAACCCTATTTCTACATCCTCTTCTTGGTCGTTCTCTAACTCATCCATATCGTCTCCCTTATATAAATCTTCTAAATATATTTTCCATCTATCTGCTACCTCAACTTTATTTATTAGAAGTTCATTATTCTCGTCTCTAATACCATTATATTTTTTCCTATCTTCCCCAAAAAATTTTTTAACTGCCCTGTAAGCCCTCTCTGTCTTACCTACTCTCAAATCATCTTGTATTCCCTTACAATTCTCCTCCATCCATTTATTACTAGCTTTTCTACACTCATGTACTATCTTATTTCTAACTGTATTATATTTTTGCTTACTTTCACTATCCACTTCTCTGAAAGGTTTAAGCTTTCTTCTATTCTCTATTAAATCTAATATCTCCTTTGTTACCCAGGGTTTTCTCGCTTCTATTTTTTTCTTACCTATAGTCTGTGTTGCTGTATCATGTACAGTCAGTTTTATTTCTTACCATCTATTTTCTACGTTCCCTCCTACCGTAAAATTCGCACACCTATCAACTCCTGACTTTTTTGGGATTGGGATAATATTTTTTTCGAAATCTATTGGGACCTCACCTGTATCATATATTACTTTTACTAGTTCATATAATCGGTCTAAAGTTTTCCGACTTGCATATTTTATTAATTCTGCGGGTATATTGTCTATCCCCGGCGCTTTATTTAGTTTAAGAACCCTAACAGCTCTATAAAATTCCTCTCTTAATATTGAGAACCCTATTTCTACATCTTCTTCTTGGTCGTTCTCTAACTCATCCATATCGTCGCTCTTATATAAATCTTCTAAATATCTTTTCCATATATGTGCTACTTCCACTTTATTTATTAGAAGCTCATTATTGTCATTTTTAATACATTCATATTTTTTCCTATCTTCCCTGAAAAACTTTTTAACTGCCCTGTAAGCCCTGCCTGTCTTACCTACTCTCAAATTATCTTGTATTCCCTTACAATTCTCCTCAATCCATTTATTTCTAGCTTTTCTACACGCATGTACTATTTTATTTCAAACTCTATTATACTTACTTTCACTATCCATTTCTCTGAAAGGTTTAAGCTTTCTTCTATTAAATCTAATATCTCCTTTGTTACCCTGGGTTTTCTTGCTTCTATTTTTTTTCTCACCTAAAGTCTGTGTTGCTGTATCATGTACATCCCTTTTTATTTCTTCCCATCTATTTTCTACGTTCCCTCCTATAGCTATCTCTTTGCTCTTATTATCTAATACTTGTTTATATTCCTCTTTTACCTCACTATCATTAAGCTTACCTAGATCCCATGCCTCTCTTTTAACCTTTCTCAATTTTTTGAATTTTAGTTTACACTTCATTTTAACTAAGTTATGATCGCTATCTATGTCAGCCCCTGGGTAATTACGACAGTTTTTAACTTGGTTTCTAAATCTTTGTTTAACTAAAATATAATCTATTTGGTATCTAGCTTTATCACTTGGCGCTTTCCCGGTATATCTTCTCCTAACATGTTGTTCGAATAGGGTGTTTACAGTTACTAATCTATGTTCCTGGCAAAACTCAACTAATCTTTCTCCTCTATCATTTCGTCTGCCATACCCAAATTTTCCTACCATTTTTCCCTCACTACCTTCTCCCACTGACGCATTAAAATCGCCCATAACTATTAAATTTTCATCTCCTTTTACTTTTCTCACTATACTATTTATATCCTCGTATACCTTTTCTACTTCCTCATCCTCGTACTGAGTTGTTGGCATGTAAACCTGTACTAAAACAGTGTCTGTGGTTTTTGTACTCAATCTAACCATAATTATTCTATCACTAAATTGTAAGTACTCTTTAACTTTATGCCCTAATCTTTTACCTAACACTATTCCTACCCCTGCCTGTCCATTAGTTGAAGAAGTTGTCATTATTCTATAATTATCCTTCCAAAAGTCATTACTATCTGGCCATCTCACCTCACTAATACCTAAAATGTCTAGCTTTTCCTTTCTCATTTCGACTAATAAATTCGTTAACTTATCAACTCTAAGTAATGACCTTACATTCCAAGTCCCTATCACTAAATCGAACTGTTGTTTTATATTCTTACGATGACGAGGCCCAAGTACCCCCTCCCGGAGATCCGAATGAGGGAGTATTTTACCTCTGGACAAGAATTTTACTTGTGAGTCCTCCATCATATGTATTTTGTGTTTTAGGCCCCGCACACCTGGGAAATATTGTGGTAGGCTCCCATATCTTTCCACAACGCAGTTTTTAAAGATCTTAGCAGAAAGCCGTATCCGTCATGGCCAACCCCCAACAAGCTTGTAAATTATTGAGGATCGCCCGAGACCAACCGACCCTCCTCCATTATCTTTTAGTCAGCAAGGCTGCTGCCCTTGTTGCGCCTTTTACGATAAGCAGGCTTACTATAGTAGTTCTCTTTATCCTATACTATAGCGGAGAGATTAGGACAGCAAAGAGATTTATCATCATCATTTTGTTTTTGACCTTACTTAAGGTCGGTTTGACACAGCTCTAAATTCTTTTCCATTCTGTGGTAATCTAAAAAGTTCTACATACCCTTCATAACCTAATTTTCTAATAATTTGAGTAATATAGTTCGGTCAAGGTCTTCCTATACTCTTGCATCTTTTTCTTATCTACCTGGCTCTACATAGATATTAGCAACCTGATGGTTGTTAAAGAACTTCAACATATTTACATGATTCCTATTTATACGGAAATAAAATATTGTCTGGTTATCCCCTCCAAAAGAAAAAAAAGTGTTAAATTATATTTTATGGCAAGGCTTAAGCAACGAATCGCTGCCAACATGCCAGACTGCTAACTAATTGTGAGTTATGTCATGGTGACATTTAGTTAACTGATTTTTATTTATTTTTTTTTGTTTTCGAACTTACTTAAGGTTGGTTTGACGCAGCTCTAAATTCTTTTCTATTTTGAGCTAGTCTAAAAAGGTCCCTGTACACTAATACCTATCTCTTTTCTCTCTCTAGCTAAGTTTAAAGCTTCCTCAATATAAACATTCAAAATCAGGGGAGATAGTATACAACCTTGTCTAACACCATTTCTAATCCTAGCTTCCTTTTCTATTTCATCAAATCTAATTACTACGCTTTGGTTTTTATATAGACTGTAAATAATTTGTCTATCTCTATGAGAGATTCCTATTTTTCGCAAAACCCTGAACATAACAATCCAATTAACCCTATCAAATGTTTTTTCTAAATCTACAAATGCGAAATGAGTCTTTATTTTTTTGTAACCTTTTTTCAATAAATACCCTAATCATTAATATCGGTTCTCTAATCCCTCTGTCTTTACAAAAACCATATTGGTTTTTACCTAAATAATTCTCAGTCAAAGCTTCTACTCTATTTTTAATTATTATTGTTAGTATTTTAGTAGTGTGGGAAGTTAAACTAACCGTAAAATTCGCACACCTATCAACTCCTGACTTTTTTGGGATTGGGATAATATTTTTTTCGAAATCTATTGGGACCTCACCTGTATCATATATTACTTTTACTAGTTCATATAATCGGTCTAAAGTTTTCCGACTTGCATATTTTATTAATTCTGCGGGTATATTGTCTATCCCCGGCGCTTTATTTAGTTTAAGAACCCTAACAGCTCTATAAAATTCCTCTCTTAATATTGAGAACCCTATTTCTACATCTTCTTCTTGGTCGTTCTCTAACTCATCCATATCGTCGCTCTTATATAAATCTTCTAAATATCTTTTCCATATATGTGCTACTTCCACTTTATTTATTAGAAGCTCATTATTGTCATTTTTAATACATTCATATTTTTTCCTATCTTCCCTGAAAAACTTTTTAACTGCCCTGTAAGCCCTGCCTGTCTTACCTACTCTCAAATTATCTTGTATTCCCTTACAATTCTCCTCAATCCATTTATTTCTAGCTTTTCTACACGCATGTACTATTTTATTTCAAACTCTATTATACTTACTTTCACTATCCATTTCTCTGAAAGGTTTAAGCTTTCTTCTATTAAATCTAATATCTCCTTTGTTACCCTGGGTTTTCTTGCTTCTATTTTTTTTCTCACCTATAGTCTGTATTGCTGTATCATGTACATCCCTTTTTATTTCTTCCCATCTATTTTCTACGTTCCCTCCTATAGCTATCTCTTTGATCTTATTATCTAATACTTGTTTATATTCCTCTTTTACCTCACTATCATTAAGCTCACCTAGAGCCCATTCCTCGCTTTTAACATTTCTCAATTTTTTAAATTTTGGCTTACACTTCATTTTAACTAAGTTATGATCGCTATCTATGTCAGCCCGTGGATAACTACAACAGTTTTGAACTTGGTTTCTAAATCTTTGTTTAACTAAAATATAATCTATTTGGTATCTAGCCTTATCACCTGGCGCTTTCCAGGTATATCTTCTTCTAACGTGTTGTTCGAATAGGGTGTTTACAGTTACTAATCTATGTTCCTAGCAAAACTCAACTAATCTTTCTCCTCTATCATTTCGTCTACTATACCCTAATTTTCCTATCATTTTTCCCTCACTACCTTCTCCCACTGACGCATTAAAATCGCTCATAACTATTAAATTCTCATTTCCCTTTACTTTTCTCACTATGTTATTTATATCGTTGTATACCTTTTATATTTCCTCATCCTCGTACTGAGTTGTTGGCATGTAAACCTGTACTAAAACAGTGTCTGTGGGTTTCGTACTCAATCTAACCATAATTATTCTATCACTAAATTGTAAGTACTCTTTAACTTTACGTCCTAATCTTTTACCTAGCCCTATTCCTACCCCTGCTTGTCCATTAGTTGAAGAAGTTGTAATTATTCTATAATTATCTTTCCAAAAGTCATTACTATGTGACCATCTCACCTCACTAATACTTAAAATGTCCAGCTTTCCTTTTCTCATTTCTACTAATAAATTCATTAACGTATCTGCTCAAGTAATGACCGTACAGTCCAAGTCCCTATCACTAAATCGAACCGTTGTTTCAAATTCTTACAATGACAAGCCCCAAGTACCCCCTCCCAGAGATCTGAATGAAGGGTTATTTTACCTCCGGACAAGAATTTTACTTGTGAGCTCTCCATCATACATAGTTCGTGTTTTAGACCACGCATACCTGTGGTAGGTTCTCATATCTTTCCACAACGCAGTTTTTAAAGATTTTAGCAAAAAGCCATATCTGTCACGGCCAAACCCCAATAACCATGTAAATTATTGGGGATCGCCCGAGACCAACCGATTCTCCTCCAATATCTTTTAGCTAGCAAGGCGCTGCCCCTTGATGTTCCTTTTACGATAAGCATGTGTACTTTAGTAGTATTCTTTGTCCCTTACTATAGGGTAAGTAAAATAGATCGACCCTGAAAATTTTTTTATTTATTTCAACCTTAGTTCAGCACTCAAAAAGCCGTGTTCCAACCTAATTCAGAAACATGTGGTAACTAGCACCCTCTCTGAGTAACGCCAAAAGAAATCTCAAATTCGTAATTCTCATACTGAAAAGCACAAAAATAAAATTTTCGAATTCATCCAATCAAAAGGTTCAAAATGCTATAAAAACTTCAAAATAAATGTTCAACTTTGAACACCCTATATCTCTCAAACCAGTATCATTGGTACCATGCTTTCAGGCTAAATTGTAATATTTCAGTGTCTAGCATCTCCACTCCAGAGATTGCCCATTCTCAATGAACCACTCTGTTAGGGATATTACATACAATGAGATTGACTTACAGATTCTACAATTTCTTTTTAAATTGCCAAGAAACTTTAATATAATTATAATTTTTATATTCTGCTATTATAAATATTTTTCAAGTAGGAAACGATAAGTTGTTAAAAGGAGATTGAATCAATAATATTGTAACGCGCTACTACTACCGCGTTTCTTTAATTCAAAACAAGTAATAATAAATGTCTTTATTACTCACTGTTCACAAGTCTAATTAACAGTATATGCCTTGTTTACAGATGTTTTCAGTCCACTTAACAATGAAGCACTATTACACTAATGAATTTACAAGCACTAATATCTTCTTAAACTAACTTCTTTACCATAGGTCCATTAACCACTAACACAACTATTTGTTTATACACTTCTATTTATTTATGTACACTACAAGCTGCACAGCATATCACATTTATGTAAACTTCTAAAAGCTCGAAACTACTATTACTTAAACACGTTATAATTTATATTAGACATTCAAGAATAGACTAACTCTTGCATTCATTAGCGGTCTTATATATACTCTGGATTACAAGGATGACTCATGCTCCCGTAATTTCTAGAACAATTCTGGAATCCTTGAGAATACGCCGTGCCTCGAGCGTTTGTATGTAATTGATTGCTGAAAGAATTCTCGTATCCTGAAAGGTATGCAGAGTCTACAGCGCTTGTGTGTTTGATGGGTTGCCTAGTAGTAGCTCGCAACACTGCCCCCTCTTTAAAACCGTTACGTCTCGTAACTGTAGATACATTTGGCGCCAATTCGATGACTGATGACGGTATCGGCAGCTATCTCCTCTGGTGCATCCACCACGTCGTTGGAAATAACAGTCAACACTCTTTTCTTGGTCTTGGTAGGCAACCGGTTGAAAACAACAAACAAGGACCTGGACGTTGGTTCCTGGAAAACTACTTCTAGCATATTTCGGACTATCCTCCAATCTAAGTGATCCAGTCCACAGCCCAACTTGGGCATCGCTAGTCTTGTTACTCCATTTCCATCATCTGCGCCTTAAGATTTAGCAAAGCCTCCCATAGATGTCCATAACTAGGTCTTTGCCATGAAGAATTTTTGGTGACCAGATAGTAAACATAACGATTTTTATCTTGAAGAACCAAAGCTTTTCCTACAGTTGGCTGCTGTTGTACTAATTCATCCACACATCCAAACTTTTCTTAAAACAACAGCTATTCCCTTGACATTGCCAAATCTTGAGCTACGCAATGTGCAAGGAATACTCTTCTGGTGCTCTAAACAGATCTTGCTGTTTTCAACAACAACGCCAAATCTCGCTTTAGCGGAACCACCATACGCCGCCATAAAGCTCTCAAAATCTACATTTGGCTCATGATTAATAACTTGCCGAACACCATTATCATTATTCGAGTCTTCCTGGTTGTTGCCAGCGTAGGATGTTAAACGGTCAAAGTGTACCACTTTCGGTTTACCACGAGGGATCTTCTGATCCGGTACACTACATCATTAATCCTTTTAACACTTCGTACGGCCCTTCCCATTGTCTTTGTAGTTTTGGCGACAATCCACGTTTTCTTTGTGGATTATACAACCACACCAAATCTCCAGGTTGATAACCACCTTCTTGTGCTCTCGTGTCATATTGTGATTTCATTCGATCGCTTGCTGCCTGTATATTCTTTCGGACGTTTTCGTGAATACTATTTGATCTTTCACGAAGCTTACTAACGTAATCTTCACCTGCGATCTCTTCTCCAGGTTTAAATCCAAACCGAAGATCACATGGTAGCCGCAATTCACGTCCTAGCATTACGCAAGCGGGCGAGTACCCTGTGCTGTCATGTACCGAAGATCGGTACGCCAGTAGGAACAAATGTAGATATTGGTCCCAGTCTCGTTGATGTTCAGAGACAACTTTGGCCAGGTACTTCCTAACGTCCTGTTCATTCTTTCAACCATTCCATCCGATTGGGGATGAAGTGGCGTGGTTCTAGTCTTCCTGATTCCAAGATGCTTGCAGACATTTTGAAACAATGCTGATTCGAAGTTCCGACCTTGATCGGAGTGTAATTCCAACGGAACTCCAAAGCGACAAAACAACTCCTTCACTAGTACATCTGCAACCGTCTCGGCTTCTTGGTTAGGTATAGCATATGCCTCCGGCCATTTGGTAAAATAATCCATTGCAACCAAGATGTATTTATTTCCCTTCTCTGATTCCGGAAACGGACCAGCTATATCAATGGCTACCCTCTCAAAAGGATTCCCCACGTTACACTGTCTCATTGGGGCTTTCCGTTTTGAGACCGGGCCATTTGCAGAGGCACACAATTCACATTTCCGGCACCACTCCTTCACATCTTCTTTGCAGTTCACCCAATAGAATCTTTCTCTCACTCTTTCGAGAGTTTTTTTCACGCCAAAGTGCCCTCCGGAAATACCGTCGTGCAAGTGCTGCAACACTTCCGGCACTCTGCTTCTCGGCACTATCACTTGAAGTCTCTCAGTGCCATCTTCAAATTCCAGGCGTCGTTTCAAGATTCTATTATCCATCATCAAGGAGTCCCCCTGTGCCCAGTATGCCTTCATGCTCCTACTTGAAATACTAATTTCTTCCCAAGCTGGTCGTTGTCCTCTATTTTTCCACTCAATAATACGTCCCAATTCGGCGTCATTCTCTTGGTCTTCTCGTATTCTTTCGAGTTGCCAAGTATCATCGGTTACCGTCATTCTATGGATGACACTTATTTTCTCTTCCATCTTGGAGCAATGATTGCAGTCAATCGGACAAGGTCTCCTTGATAGAGCGTCTGCATTCCGATGGCTAGTTCCTACACGATGTTCCGTATCAAAGTCATATTCCTGCAGCCGCTCTATCCACCTTGCCACTTGCTCTTCAAGATTTCGAAACTGCAGTAACCATTTGGTGCAGCATGGTCTGTTCTTAAGAAGAATTTATGGCCGTATAAGTACTTATAAAAGTGCTCTAGGATTTGACGACGGCCAACAGCTCTCTTCTTGTCACACAATAGTTCCTTTCTGGCCGCGACAAGACCATGCTGAAATACCCAATAACTTTTTCTTGTCCGTCCTGCACTTGAGAACGAACGCTTCCTATAGCTGTGTTACTGGCATCGGTATCCAACACAAACCTCCCCTCCATCCGTGGATGACTCAGAATTGGTGCTGTAACTAGTAGCCGTTTCAGTTTTTCAAATGCGCTGTGGCAATCGTCATTCCAATTATATTCTTGTCTATTTTCGATTAATTTCGTTAACGGTTTGGCAATGTTCGCAAACCCAAGTATAAAACGTCGGTAATATGTGCACAATCCTAGGAAACTGCGTAGTTGGTGTATATCTGCTGGTGTAGGCCACTCTTGTACCGTTTTTATTTTGTCAGGGTCAGCTCTTATTCCGGTCTCTGAGACGACATGTCCTAGGTATTTCACCTCTTTTCCAAATAGGTGGCACTTCTTGGGGCTTAATGTAAGGTTTGCCCGCGTAATCTTTGGAATATCTCCTCTAGGTTCTTAAGATGTTCTTCAAAAGACCGGCCAACACTATCACGTCGTCCAGGTACACCAGACATGTCTTCCAGGACAGTCCACGCAGTACCGACTCCATCAATCGTTCAAAAGTAGCAGGAGCATTGCATAATCCAAATGGCATGACCTTGAACTGCCATAATCCAGTTCCAATTGTAAACGCAGTCTTTTCTTTATCGTTTGGCTCCAAGCCTACCTGCCAGTATCCGCTTTTCAAGTCCAAGGTCGAAAACCATTTAGATCCGGATAGAGTATCTAAGGTGTCATCAATTCTGGGCAAAGGATAGCTGTCTTTCTTTGTCACATTATTAAGCCGCCGGTAGTCTACACAAAACCTTGTCGACCCGTCCTTTTTCTTGACAAGCACTACCGGGGATGCCCATGGACTATTCGAGGGTTCAATCACTCCCTGTTCTTCCATATCGGTGATAATTTGCTCGGCTTCCTTACGTTTTGCCAAAGGAAGCCGCCTGGGGTGTTGTCTTATCGGTTGCGCATCTCCAGTATTGATCTTGTGTTGCACAACATTCGTCCTTCCTTTCTCACTATCATCCAGTGCAAACACACCTCGATATCGTCCGACCAGTTCTTTTACCTTGCCCAGTTGATCGCCATTTAATCCTTGACACGAGGGTATCAACATATCCAGCAATTTCTGTGAGCAACCGTTGGTTGGTTTATTTTCGTGTCGTCCACACAACGTTTAATATGACATACTGGAATGCAACTTCCCACAATCATGCCTTTCTTCAGGGTCACTGTATGGGGATTAATGTTCAGCACCCTTACTGGTACCATATTTCGAGACTTTACCAGCGTTCTTCCAATCAGAAGTCTCTCCTGACCCATTCCCGATTCAGTTGCTTCCATCATGCATACTTGTCCTTCCCGGAGCGTACCATCCGGGCGTCCCATTACTATCATTTCCGCCTTCTCCGGTATTTTCATATCGCAAATCATTCGAACTTGCATCGTCTGGTTACTCCTACCTTGAAATGGAATCTCATCATCATCTATCCGAAGCACATTTTCTTTCATGTTTACATGAAACCCATATTCTCTCATGAGATCCATTCCCAAGATCACTTCTTCTGTAATTTCAGCTACCAACACTCGATGATTAATTAATTTGTCCCCAATTGTCAACATAACGGCAGTCTCTCCGTGAGTACAAATTTTCTCACCACTTGCCGTTCGAAGACACACCGATACAGGTAGCACTTTTCCACGACCAACCAAATCTGGTCTCACAATAGTCCTTGTCGCTCCTGTATCCACGAGTAATCGGACACCCTACCATTAATTCTTCCATCGATATAAATGCTGTCCAGACTCCCCATCGACGATGCAGCACGGATGATAATCTCCGGGGCACTACGCTGTGCTGTCGACGTTCGCCCCCTTACATTGACCTGCTTTAACTCAACCGGTTCTTTCTTTGGTTGAGTACAGCGTCTCTGCATATGACCAACTTCACCGCAGCTCCAGCATCGCAGACGCCATCTCCGCGGTCGTAATCTTTTCAGCCTTTCCGCTTTTCGCTTTTCAAACACACGGTTTACTATTTCATCTATGCTGTTCTGAGCTTGACCAGGTTCCTCTAAGGCAGACCGAACTTTGTAACCCATCCTGTGTGATGTCTGCTTAGCTGCTTCAAATTCAAGCGCATGGGCCAGTGCGTCATCCAACATTTTTGGCCGTGCTAATCTTAGCGCTTGCTGTATTTCGCCATCTTTAACGCCATCCACAAATGTTTGTACAGCAAGTTGTTCGAGGAAGCTATCTGGTGCCGTTGGATATGCCAATCTAACTAATCTGGCGATGTCAGCTTCAATTCTTGCAGGCTTTCACTTGTCTTTTGCGAGCGGTTCTTAACTTGTGCGTGGTAAACCTGTTGAAGGTGAGCATCTCCATATCTCATCTCAAGCTTTGATGTTAAGAGGCCGTAATCATTCTGCTGGTGATCGGGAATCGTTTGTAAGATGTTAAGAGCTTCCCCGTAGGGCCACTATTAGAGATAGCCTTCTCTTTGTTGCACCAACCGTTGGCTATTGCAGCAGCTTCAAATTGTTTCAAATATGTGGGCCAAGGTGTTTTACCATCGAATGTAGGTGGTTTTATTTTAAATTTAGACGGTATGGACTCGCTTCTTTCCATGGTTCTTATTTCTGGAATGTTCTCATTTACAACTTGATTTACTAATTCAAGTGGCCGTGTTGTTAGTGAAATAACTTGCTTCTTGCAGTCTCATCACATCTTCTTCCATTTTTATCAATTTACTGTCCAACTTTTGCTCAACTGTTTTTACCTGTTCAGTGACATCTTCTTTCAATGCAATGGAGCTTTCCATTAATCTTTGTTCTAACGTGGCTGTTTTTTCATTCAACTTTTCTTCTAACTTCGCAGCATTTTCGCTTAACTTTTCTTCTATTTTCTCAGCATTCTCACTAAACTTTATTTCCATTTTCGCAGCATTTTCACTCAACTTTTCCTCTATTTTCTCAGCATTTTCACTGAGTGTCACTTCTAGTTTAGCCGACCTCTCCTCCATACCGGATTTAAAATCCTTGAGGAAATTCATTAAACCTTCTGCGTCCATTTTACTTTGATTTCTTGTCACTGGCATATACAAACTACTTAAATGTCTTTAGACTTGTGTTTTAAATTAATCACTATATACCCCACACCTGACACCAGTGTAACGCGCTACTACTACCGCGTTTCTTTAATTCAAAACAAGTAATAATAAATGTCTTTATTACTCACTGTTCACAAGTCTAATTAACAGTATATGCCTTGTTTACAGATGTTTTCAGTCCACTTAACAATGAAGCACTATTACACTAATGAATTTACAAGCACTAATATCTTCTTAAACTAACTTCTTTACCATAGGTCCATTAACCACTAACACAACTATTTGTTTATACACTTCTATTTATTTATGTACACTACAAGCTGCACAGCATATCACATTTATGTAAACTTCTAAAAGCTCGAAACTACTATTACTTAAACACGTTATAATTTATATTAGACATTCAAGAATAGACTAACTCTTGCATTCATTAGCGGTCTTATATATACTCTGGATTACAAGGATGACTCATGCTCCCGTAATTTCTAGAACAATTCTGGAATCCTTGAGAATACGCCGTGCCTCGAGCGTTTGTATGTAATTGATTGCTGAAAGAATTCTCGTATCCTGAAAGGTATGCAGAGTCTACAGCGCTTGTGTGTTTGATGGGTTGCCTAGTAGTAGCTCGCAACAATATAGAATATAAAGCAAAATGGAATCAAACACAGCACTAAGAATACATACTGGTTTCAAATGTAACAAAAAAATGTTAACTCTTAATTACAATTTAAATTTTAAATATAGCTTTGTTTTAAATTATTAAAATTTTTATTTCCGACCATATTAACAGGTTATTCATATTACTTCAACATACCTTGCTTATCTTGCATACAATTCTATACTAGTATGATAAAAATATTGTAGACTAGAATCAAAAAATTGGATTTGTATTGTAAAACGACACAATGAATAGGAAAGTAAATTACTTATACATCATCCCGCCAAAAAAAAAAAAATAAATACGCAATATTTACAGTACTTCTTGATACTCACAAAGATATTTAAAGTTTATTAAATTACTAAAACATTATATATCAGATTATAAAGTTCCAAAATCAAACCATGTCACTTTCCATAACAACATATAAACTCATACAATACTGCACAAGTCGAGAATGTTTCAAAAGTACCAAGCTAGATTTTGCTTCAACACATGCATACAGTTTGTATTTTATCTTGAACATTTTTATTATTAGTCATTATTTGTAATTATATGCTGCACATGTTGAATAATTTGCCTAGGTAAAAGTTAAATATTTATTCATATTAATATTCTTTTTTTCTTTTATTACTGTGTTTGGTACCCAATAAGCCCGGCCTCGGCCAGCAGTATATTTATTGTTTTGGGTCATAAACAAATACACTTCTTCTTCAAATATTAATTGCTGAAAGTGCGTGGGATTAGGATATTTATCTCATGTCAAAAGTCCACAAGAATTAAAAATAAACGGAACATTGCAAAATGAGATTTTGGAAAATATATTTTAGCTATAAGTTTAGAAATCCTACATTGTAATTCGTTACTGTTGAACAATTGTATGTTATTATTATTATTATTATCAGATCTTTATTCAACCAAAATTTACATGTATAAAAAAGTTGTTTACAAAAAATAATACATAAATCCTAGAGCGGGATTCAGTAGCTACTAGAAAGTACGTGCTGGTCTACCACCCAAACCCTGAACAATTATAATTAAATTGTAAGTGATAAAAGTAAAAGAAAAAGAAGAAATTAAAGAGTATTTACATATCTATGTGTATGTATATGTGGTCGGTATGTATGTATGTAAGATCATTACATCCCATATGGTAATGGTTATTTATTTTAGTTTATTCTATTAAACTTAAAGAAACTTGTTTTTGAATTTTAGAGGACTTAAATGCTTGTAGTTATTATTAATATTATTGTACATGGAGCAAATCTGATATGAGAAACAATGCGTGAAAAATGTTGTTTTATGAATAGGAGGCGTGAGGGTACCTTTAAAACGAACGTTGATATTGTGTACATGAGACCTAAATTGAATTTTGCTATATAAGTATAATGGGGCCCGATTAAGTAATATTTTGTGATAAAATAAGGCAGCATGTAAAAATCGTCGTCGTTTCATGTCTAGCCAACTGATCTCTTTTAACTTATGTGAAATTCTTTGAAATTTTCTGATACCAAATATCAAACGCAGACAGGAGTTCTGAATTTTTTGTGTTTTTACTTGTGTTTTTAAGTCCAAAAAGGGTCCATATACTGAATCACAAAAGGAGAAATGATATAGGACTAATGATTCACAAAGCATGATCTTTGTTTTTATGGTTAAAATATGACGATTCTGATACAAATTTTTTAGTGATAAATAAGCTTTTTGGATACAATTATTAACATGGAATCTAAATTTTAAATTGCTATCAAGAATTACACCTAGCAAATTTAAGATTATCGTTATTAATCTTGAATTTTAGGTTAAAATTAATAAATTCTGTTCTATATTTCTTAGGACGAAATAAAAGTAATTCCGTTTTAAGCGGGTTTAAGAATAATGCATGGTCTTGGGCTATTGAATAAATATTTGACAAATCGCTGTTAAAATTGCTACAAGTCATTACACAGTCGGTGGGTAAGTAGGACAAATAAATTTGCATATCGTCAGCATAGAGGTGGTGCTTAAAGTATTGCAGTTTTATAAAAACAGCTTGTGTAAATAGTGTACAATAAGGGACCGAGCATGGAACCCTGGGGCTCACCAGAGAGCAATGGAAGAGGGTTGGAAGTATCGGCATCTATCTTAACCGACTGGGAACGGTCATGTAGATAAGATCGAAATAGTTGAAGGATTTTTTTTATATATTTATTTGTTATTTATTTGTTCCAACGTTTCAGTAGTCTGCTACCTGAAATTTAAGCAGACCTGGCTTCCCCACAGAAAGTAACCATCATGTGTTATGTGTGTGTGTGTTTGGTTATGTGTATGTGTGATGTTGGTCCATGTAACGTTCCCCCTTTAGGACCAGGACCATCGGCAGCCGGATATCCCAGTCGTCAAGGAAGAACGCACAACGGACATTGCATTGTCAGTCCGGACCATCGGCAGCCGGAAATCCAGATGTTGAAAAGGAAATGGAAGTGTGTGGGTGTTGAAGGATATTTCATCTAGACCAATATCTTTCAAAATTTTTAATAAAAGCAAATGGTCAATTTTCTTGAAGGCTTTAGTGAAATCGAGTAAGGCCAAGACAGTTAGTTTGCCTTCATCTGTTGCTCTCACTATGTCATCAACAATACAATTCAATGCGGATTCACAACGAAAGTCCTTTCTGAAATCCGATTGAGTTGGTGGAATAACATAATTATTTAACACATATTCCTGTAACTGATTATTAACAATTTTTTCAAAAATTTATGATAAAACTGGCAATATACTGATGGGGCGCAGCATCTTATATTCTGTAACATTGCTTGACTTTGGGAGTGGTAATACCAATGCATGTTTCCAATTTTTAGGAAACACACCTTCCAAGAGACAGGAGTTAATTATATTTACTAAATAAGGAAGTATGTGCGGGCAACAAAGTCTAATCATAATAATACGTAGGTTGTCGATACCCTCGGATTTGGTCTTTTCGAATACAAAATTTTTGTAACGACGTCCGAAGTTATTAAGCTAAACGAGAAAACAGTCTGTGAACTTATTTTTATAAAAATCCAGAGCCCGTTTATGGGTTCCAGAATTAATCTGGCTATTTTGTACGTAGTAGCTATTTAGTGCATTGGCATCTCTTAAAACTTCTGGAATGGAAGTACATTTTGTATTCGTTATATTAAAGGACTTCAAGGTTCTCCACATTGCAGAAGAAGATTCTCGAGATTTTAATTCTAGGTAAGCTTTTCGTTCTCTACGAACAGCGAGTGTGGTTAAATTACGTAAATTCTTATAATGCGCCCAATCCATAGGGTTTTGGGAACTCTTAAATTTTCTCAGAGCCTTATCCCTTGTGCATTGCATGCTTCTAAGAGCATCTGTTAGCCATGGCATATAAAGTTTAGTTATCCTACTCGCACAAGGAGCGTGAATTTCAAATATTTCGTTAAGCACACTTGTTAGTAGAAACACCTTATCGTCGATATCTGCCTCTCTCTCTATATATTGTGTAATGGTGCACTTAGTAAATCATTTAGAAGGGAGTCCACATTAATATTCTTCAGTAGGCGATAAGTTTTAAAGTTTTCAATTTTGTTTAACGAACTTTAAAGAGCAGCTGACTAGATCACGGTCAGAAATATTTACACCGACAACCTCAGTACTACAAATAACTTCCAAATTAGAAGAGAACATTAAGTCTAGTAAGCTATGCTTACGTTCTGATATTCTGGTCGGCTTTGATACCAATTGTAACAAATCAAAGTTCAGAGCTAAGTTCACCATTTTCACAGTGATTTTATTGCAGAGATTCAAGAAATCAAAATTAAAGTCCCCACAGAGGAAAATTGTATCTGCACATGGGGTCAACAAGGATATAAGGTGGTTTCCAATTCATTTAAAAAATAAGAAGAATCATAGACCTAAGATCTGTAGCAAACCCCAAGCACCACTTTTTGCTTGTTTAATATAAAGGATAGCCAGAGTTGTTCAGTTGAGTTCAAAGTGACAAGTTCAATAGGTTTATCCTGGTTGAGCCTGCCCTCTCAGGGCACGTCTAGTAGTCAGCATTGACCTAGTGGTTTTTGCTGTCTTGTCTGTATCGTTTTGTCGTGAGAGTTTCTAGGTTTTTTTTTCCACCTAGTGGTCTGAATCTCGTGTTGTGTCCTAGTTGTTTTTTTTTATTTAGCCAACTAGTTCCAGTCTGGAGTGCTTGTCTGATAGGTTTGAAAATATCCCTAATATAAACTGCAACACCCCCACCCCTACCATTTCTATCACAATGTAATATTGTGTAATCAGGTATGTTAACATTTTCGGATTTTATTGAATCTGCTAACCATGTCACTGTTAGGCAGAGGATATCAATTTCAAGGTTTACGATAATGTCCCTAACTTGAACAAAATGGGGATGTAAAGACCTTACGTTCAGAAGTAACCATTTCATAAGATTAGCATTCATTAGTAGCTAAACCTAAAGTACGATTAGCAGTTTAACATAGCAGTACCACAAGAAGGTAATCGAATCAAAATTTTAAACAGGTATTTTGCTTCATGTTCGTTATACCATATACCGTCTCCTTATAATTATAACTATTGATTAACAAATGTTACCAGAGTCCACGAAATACGATAACAAGTGAACACGCTGTACTATCTAATCTGGTACAATACAATACTAGTTTAAGTCACCTGAGTAAATCTCTAACAACTTTATACAAAAGCAAATATCCAATATTTTCTTAACAAAACAATTTATATGGAACAACCAGATACCAACAATTTCCAGTTACAACAGTTGCAGCCACAATTTAATGTAGGTGCGCAACTCCGCAACTAGAACTGTGTTACATTACATTGTATTTTAGGTGAACCAATATTTGGAAGCTGCAGTCTGCAGTTATCCCAGATTAGTGTATTTCAGTTTAAACTAAAAATAAAATTAAAGGTACTCTAAATATGTTGTTGTCGTATGTAATTACAAAGCAACTAAATATCGCCAATCGAACTAACTTGTTTCACAGCTCCATTGAATTTTACATAAATATTGCCATCTCTGGACCACGTATTATTAAACGTATATTTCTCAGAAGCTGCATGTAGAATTTTGACGTGGTAACTCGTAAGATCTTCTCTGATTGAAATTTTACTACCTTTCGGCATCTTCTTTTTTGAAAAAACTAACTGCCGCTGGCAATACGATACAAACTTCACAATAACAGGCCTGGAAGCATTATGATCCCCTTTCCATTTTCCTAGTCGATGAACTCGATCGATTTGATTTCTAATTATAACAATACTGAGTTTTATATCAAACATAGATAAAATGCTTTCCAAAATATCCTCATTTGTGTATTTAGCCAAACCATAAATTCTAAGAGAATTTCGCCATGTATACTGTTCAAGTTCGCATTCCTGTACACATATTTCATTTACGGCTTTTAAGTTGTTGACCTCAGTCTTTAGTTCTGCAATTATTTCATTTTGAGCATTTAATTTTGTGTTAAAATGTTCTGAGACAGCCTGAGCACAGAATATCGACCTCTTACAGATGCGAAGGCTTTGTCGGATCGTTTGATGTTTGTAGGGCAAAATTCTACAACCTCAAACGAACCCAATGAGGTTTTTGCGGGAAATTTGAATGTGAATAATAAAATCTACTATGTTTTAACAGTAACCTAACCTCAATACTATTCTCGCATACCAGAATACTCACAAACTAAGACGGCTAACACTTTTGTTAGCAGTAAATAATTTCTAACAGTAACTTATCCTCAACATTTTTAGGTACACCATCGAAATACATGTTCAATATCTGTGAATTTATCAATTTTATCAGTGCAGTAGTCGCCCTCATAACTTTTTATACCAATAGGTTGAACTCTTCTTGATATACACTATTTTGTTTATTTTTATACTGAATCGAAATAACAGATTATCCACTGGTGGATAATCTGTGTCGAAGTCTAAAATCAAATTTTCTAAGATACTTACGTATACCTACACAGAATTGAAATGGTCCCGAATAACTATTTTCGTTGTGCCTTTTGCTTGATGCTAGCATAAAAGATTTACCATTTCTTCAGTTTAAAATGAATTTAAAAAATTTTTGTTAGAAAATGCTTTTTATATCTGATTTTTTAGCTTCTGTTATGATTCTTTTTGGTCGTCCTTTAGAGATTTATGATACACTTCTCTATACTATTTTCTGTTGTGTTTGTTTTAAATTATGTATATTGTTTGAAGAAAATTCTAAGCATCCCACAAATTTTTATTTCAAACATCTATTTTGATAAGTATACCAGTAATATTTTCAAGTTTTACTCATTATGTATGCCGAATTGACACCATGAGTAAAACTGGTAAATGTTGCTGAGAATAAGTGTAACAAAACATAGGTCGTTTGATATAAAAATTTGTGGGGAAGCTTAGAATTTACATCGATAAATATATATTAAATCATCTCACTTTGAGAAAAAACCGACAATACCGTTCCTATTAAATGAGGTGTTTTGTAAATATTTTGACAAATATCAAGACTTTAAATCCTCCATAACATTTTCGTAAAAGGCACAAATTTTTCGTAATACAGTTTTTGTTTATTTTTTTTATAATGAATAGAAATATCAACTCAGAATTCCAAAGATTCACACACGTGATAATATTGATAATATCTATACATCATCATCATCATTAGGTCTTCAGTCCTGGCACTGGTTATACGCATACCTTCATAGTTTTCTATTCTGAATTAAACTACACATTTGGCTGAAATGTCTTGTTTGCATCTTTCACTATCTTCGTGCAATACCCCGATCTAGGTCTGCCTTTCTAAAGAAACCTGCTCTAACAAGAACTTGATTAACATTCTGTTCTTAACTTTTATTTCTGCCCTAATTTTTTGTTTACTTGGTGTATCCAATTAATGTTGCTGATGTTTGTGACCCAATAGAAGAAGGTGGAACCCTGCAGGATATATTATTTTCCGACGACCACTTGTGAATTCAACAGATTACACACTACTTATTTATGTAGAAAGTAAAGTATATCACTCTAGAGTGCGAAAGTACATATCACTCTAGTGTTGAAATACTTTTCAACTCTAGAGTGATATGATTGATGTTAGTATGCTAGTTACCTAGGCAACCCAAACGACTACCAGTTTCTATCTTTTTGTATTCATTCGTTTCGTTTTGGCTAATAACAGTTTAAAATACTCATAGGTAAATCGATACTGACAGTTTCCGTTTTACCTAAAGATGTAATTACTCATATTAGTTTGTAATTGAAATGATTTCTTCAATAAAAATTGAGAATGCATACGCTAAAAGCAACAGAGTCGCGGATTTTATAAAGACAAAAACAAAGTAGGCGTTCGAATTTTCAACATCAAAACGTCAAATAAATTTTATAGGTGTCTGTCTGTCTTGCATTATTGTGTACACATTTATTGCAAATAAACATAAAAATAACTATTTCGTAATTGTTTTTAGTGGTGGTCGTCGGAAAAATAGTGTACATTACTCGCGTGGAAAGTGACATTTCACACTCGTGGAATAGTTGCACTCGGCTTACGTCTCGTGCGACAATACTCTTCCACTCGTGTGAAATGGGTCACTTTCCACACTAGTAATGTAATATACTATTAAAAATAAGTAACTGTTGTAGTTGTGTATATCTCATATGGAAAAAAGGATTAATTTTCAACTATTTAACTAGTGTGATTCGAAAACAAATGATTACCTTAATGGAAGGAACATAAAGATCTATACCCAGAAGATTTCAACCTAATCAGATTAATAATAACAAAATTATGGCAGGTTAAAGGTGCCATAAATTGAAGATTGTGCATTTTAAAGAAATTAACTAATAAAGGAGAAAATTGACATTTTAAATTGCTTTAGCTTTTTTGTCATTAATCCAATTATATTGAAATTTTCTGGGACTATGAAAGTTTGTAATGTATGTGAGTTGTATATGAGAACTACGAAAAAATAGCACTATCATTAAAATCGTATTACTTGATGTTGACGGTACAGATATATCCGCATAAAAGGGAGTAACTTCCTTTGGAAATATCATTTTGGAATCTTCTATAGTATTACTTGTAATATCTGAAATATTACATAATCAGTTAGAGGCAAAAACAAAGAACATGTTAGTTGTTACCAAATAAAATTACTATTTTTTTGTGGTTTATGTTAAAATTGATCTGGTACTTGTTTATCCCATTTCGAATGGACCTGCACCTTGCCGAAGTTCTAAATTACTAGAACAGGTGAAATGGCTTGCGTGTTTTAATGAGCTAAAGAGCCAAACTACAGGTCCAACCAAAGTAGTAGGGTCGTTAGTGAGGAACCAGACTAAGACAGGTCCCCGAAAGAGGGCAGCGGCTCTTTCGGTACTTAGATTGGCAGAGACCATAGGGATCGGTATGGCAGTCTAAGACACACTACCGCGATGTGGAAGGCAACGGGAAATCACCACATTATCTCCCAAGTACACAGCGTACCTAAATTATAATAAAATGATGGCATTCTCTGGGGTAAAATATTCCGGAGTTAAAATAGTCCCCCAGTTGGATCTCCGGGAGGGGACTACTTCGGAGGATGCGATCGGAAAGTTAAAAATAAGAGTCGGGAACATTCTGCGAGTCGGAGCGTGGAATGTTAGAAGTATGAAGCAAGTAGGTAAGCTAGAGAACCTAAAAATCGAAATGAATAGGTTATCACTAGATATAGTAGGGATCAGCGAAGTTCAGTGGCCAGAGGCGGGGATTTTGGAGTGGAGACTTCAGGGTAATTCATACAGGAGCAGAGGAAGGAAATTTGGGCGTGGGGATAGTTATGGGGAAAAGATAGGATACTGTGTAGAAAATTACTTACAAAAGAACGAAGAGTACTTATGGTTAGATTAAAATCTAAACCGGTAAACACAGTAATAATACAAGTATACATGCCCACCTCTAGCTACAGTGACGAAGAGGTAGAAGCCATCTACAAAGATATCGAAGACATATTAAGATACGTAAAGGACAGGAAAATTTAATAATTACGGGGATTTTAATGCCGTGGTAGGTGAGGGTAGGGAAGGAACAGTAGTAGGTTTATTTGGTTTAGGCACGAGAAACGACAGGGGAAATAGGCTGGTAGAATTTTGTGACAAAAACAATTTAATCATCACAAACACATTATTTCAACATCATGCTAGAAGACGATATACGTGGAAGATGCCAGGAGATATAGGAAGATATCAAATAGATTACATTCTTGTTAGACAACGGTTTAGGAATCAAGTAAAAGACTGTAGAAGCTACCCAGAAGCAGATATAGATACTGACCACAACATCGTAATTATGAAGGCCGCACTTAAATTTAAGAATGTGAAAAAAAGAAAAGGAAAAAGGCACTTAGACTTAGAGAAACTAAAAGATAAAGGTATTCAAGAAATATTCGAAAAAAAGTCAAATGAATTGCTCAAAGATATCAAACAAACAGGAAAACAGAGATACAAAGCCATAAAATGGGAAATTATTCGAAAATGCAGGAAAGCTAAAGAACAATGGATTGATGAAAAGTGCAAAGAGATACAAACGAAGATGGAAATAGGAAAGACAGACGAAGCATACAAATTAATTAGAATGAATTTTAGGGATATAAAACCGTATAGCAAAAATATAAGGGACGCACAAGGAAACGTCATCATAGAAAACGTAGAGAAAGTGGGTAGATGGCAAGAATATATAAGGAATTTATATGCAGGAGAGGAACTAACTGCATTAGAACAGGAATCAGACATTGAAAATGACGACTTGGGATATCCTATACTTAGAGATGAGTTTGAATTAGCATTAAAGAGTCTGAAAAATGGTAAGGCGCCGGGTACAGATAAGATGCAAGCAGAAACTCTAAAAGCAGCTGGACAAGCAGTAACAGAACGTCTCTTCCAACTTGTAAGCTATGTGTATGAGACAGGCGAGATACCCAAAGATTTCAAACGTAGCATCATAGTAACTATACCAAAAAAGAAAGGCGCGGATAGATGTGAAAATTTTCGAACAATAAGTTTGACAGCACACGTGTCAAAAATATTAACTAGAATTGTGCAAAGACGAATGGAAAAACGGGCGGAAGAAATACTAGGAGAAGACCAATTTGGGTTTAGGCGAAACAGGGGAACACGGGAGGCTATTTTAGCTCTGAGAGTGATAATGGAGAAAACAATAGAAAAAGGGGAAAGCGTGTATATAGGGTTTGTAGATCTGGAAAAAGCATTCGACAATGTAAAATGGAAAAAAATGTTTGAAATACTAAAAGAATCAGAACGTAGAGATATTGTTTGAAGATTTTATAGAACCCCTTCTAAAAGCACAAAATGTGCCATCTTTTTTATTTCTTCCATCCATATTCATTGTTAAACGCTAAAAAATAATACAATACGAATCGAAATAAAAAGTTAGGTTGACCAGAAGAATCTTAGATTGATTAGAAAACCACTTATTTGGAGCATGCACAATGAAAAACATTTAAGCAGGAAACGCTAGCCTTCACATCTGTAAGAGGTGGATAATCTGTGGCCTGAGTGACCGTATCAGTGATAGCCTTAATAAAGTTTACGTCCTTTAGTAATTTGCTTGTTGTGCAGAAATTATTGGATTAATGTCTTTGAGTTGATCGGGGGTAAAAGGCATATTGAAATATGTTTTACAATTTAACACGTTCAAATAACTCACCAGCAATGCGGCTAACGCCAAATAACTAATATTAATGATATTAAACTAGTTCACCTATCGCACTGATATATTTACCGAGCGCGCAGCTGTACGTATGTTTGTTACTAATCAACAATTTAGGAATATTTTAGTGTATAATAGTAATTAAAATAAAAACATTTTATAATATAACAAAAAAAAACTTGTTTCCGGCAGAAATCAACATTTTACAATATAATCAATAAAAAAACTGTTTCCGCCCGGGATCGAACCGGGGACCTTGTGCGTGTGAAGCACACGTGATAACCACTACACTACGGAAACACTATATTGTAGTTGTTTCATTCATGTAGTTTTATTGCATATATTGATTTTAAATATAATTGCAATCGTATACTGCAAATTGTGACAAAAAATAGTACATTATTCCTTTTTATTTAACTTAACCTAAATATTGGAAAGTACAAATGCTTATAAATAGTGGCGGATATTTCATGCGTGCTAGGTGTGCGCCGCACACCTTAAAAAATTATGAGATTAGTAAATTTGGTTTAACGTTTAACATTTTAAGTAATGTGTATTTTCAATTGTTTAAATATAAGTATTATCAAAATTGTGTCTCAAGTTGTATTTATAAAAAAAGTGGTTCAGTGTAATTGTGGTATAGCTATAATACCCAACGCCGTGTTCGTATAACTCTATTACTCATAATATAATTCGTCAACAGGTTAGTGTGCGGTACCACGACCGCACAACGCCTTATTCTTACTGCATTAGGAGAAATGCAATTGAACTGTCTTCGGTTTGACGTCGCTCTCACTCGGAGGGTTAAAAGCTACATACCTACATTGGTTGGTATCCCACCCTCGTGTGCTGTTTTAGTATCGCACATCATTCTGCTAGATATTTTACTTCTGGGTTTTTCAGTTGTAACAAATTGTTACCATTACGCCGTGCAATTCTTCGTGTTTTTGACGTTTTTGTTATTGGACATATGTAGTTTTTTATTAAGATGCGTTCTAGTTTTAATTAGTTTCTAATAGTAATTTAATTTAGTGTAGTATAATAATAATGAATCTTCGACGTAAAGGCCCTTGTTTTTAATTTCGTTTTAGTGGTATTTCTTAGTTGGCTAATCGTATTTTATTTTGTGTAGTGTATTTAATTTATTTTTATTTGTTATTTTATAGTGACGAATTAACACAATTTATGGTAGTGGTATATACAGTATAAAGTGAGTACGTAAAATTAATTCGGCCTACGCTTTCGCTTGTGCTGCAAGATAACCGCACCTTCTTGCGTTAAGGAACTGAAAGTCCGTTTAAATATAATAGTGTGTTTCTTCTAATATGGAAAACCATAAATGTGTAATAAATGCACTTTTAATAAACAAGTTTTCGACAAGAGATTTTCAAGAAAAATTGGAAATTGTTAAGAATGGTAGACCTTGCCCTGCTTTACCTGAATTAATAACCAAACATAAAACTAAAAAGGAAGAATACACGCGGCATTTTTCTGTATCACAATACACATCGATTCCATGGATAACAAGCTGTCCGAAATTGAACAAACTGTTCTGTTGACCCTGTTTACTGTTTTCGAATGATAATGGCTTGTGGACCAAAAATGGGTTGTTTGATTTAAGTCACCTGTCTTCTGCACAACACAAGCACAAATGGTCTCGAGCGCATGTTGATTCCTTTGTAAAATGTAAATTGGTTGGCAAACAGCGAATTGACGTTTTGATTGAATCACAATACAAGTCAAACATAAGCCAACACAACGAGCAGGTAAAAAAAATAGAGACATACTTAAAAGACTTATAGATGCAATTTGCTTTTTATCGAAACAAGAACTTCCTTTGAGAGGCCACGATGAATCAAGTTCGTCTTTCAACAAAGGAAATTATTTAGAATTTTTGGACGCCCTTAGAGAATACGATCCCCTTCTTGATTCGCATTTAAAAAATGCAACTGTGTTTCGAGGTACTTCTCTAACTGTCCAGAATGACATTGTAATTGCACTAAGTGATGTTATATTTGATGAAATAAAAAGAGAAATTGATACAGCTACTTTTGTATCTATTATGCTTGACGAAACATCAGACGTTATGTGCAAATCTCAACTGTCAACTGTAATAAGGTACGTAAGGGATGGTATTTCTTGTGAGCGGTTTGTAGGATTTAAAGATGTCAGCTCGGACAGAACTGCAAATGGATTATTTACTCATGTATCTGACATTATAAAAGAATATAATTTAAGTGCCAAATTAGTCGGACAAACATATGACGGGGCTTCTGTAACGAGTGGCCACTTAAACGGACTTCAGGCCCAAGTTAAGGAAGCATACCCAAAAGCTCTATTTACACATTGCTATGCGTACGTGTTAAACTTAGTCCTACAACAAGGCTTGTCTAACATCAAAGAGTGCAGAATTTTCTTTCAAACCCTTAGTGGTCTGTCGGCATTTTTTTCACACTCTTCCAAAAGAACAGTTAAACTTCAAGATTTGGTTAAAAAAAATTACTCTCAGTGGCCCCCACAAGATGGAACTTTACATCCCGGTTAGTCCATACGGTCAACGAATATCATAAGTAACTGGTTGAGTTTTTTGAGTGGCTAATTAATAACTCAAGCGAATGGGACGCGGATGCTATAGTAAAAGCAAGAGGATTTTTATCATTTTTGACCGATTTTGAAACAACTTTTTTCTTAGAAATTTTTACAAAATTGTTTTCCTACACAGATGTATTATATAACATTTTGCAGACAACCACAGTAGACATTCTTTATTGTAGTGCAAAAGTAAGCAATATTGTTCCTCAACTAGAAAAAGACAGAGATGATGTGAATTTTGAAGCACTTTGGAAATCGGCAACATCTCGAAAAGAAGGCAACGATTCAAAACCAAGAACTAAAAGGGGTCAAAATAATTGTGATAACTTGACTTATTTCCGACTGTACTTTGAAATTATTGACAACATTGTAGAGCAGATAAACACAAGGTATGGTTCGTTTTCCAAACTGGCATTTTTTCATCTCCTCGCCCATCAAAAATTTGAGCACTACTAAAACAATTTTCCTAATGAACTTGTAAATACCTTAAGATTAACTTACGGAACCACATTCGATTACGTTCTTCTTAAAAGTGAACTAAGTGTCATTTATACGAGCCCCGAATTTCAAGGTAAGCCCATTTTTAAACTTGTTCGGTTTATGGAAAATAACGATTTATTATCTGGACTTAAGGAAGTATATAAGTTGGCAGAGCTTATTTTGACAATTCCCTGTACCACAAACTCCGTAGAACGTTCATTTTCAGCTTTAAAGCGAATTCATTCTTACTGCAGGAGTTCTCAAGGTCAGGACCGTTTGAGTGGCTTAAGTTTAATATCAATTGAGAAAGAACTGCTGCACAGTTTAAAATTAAAAGACTCTTTCTATGATTTAGTGATTGAAAAGTTTCTGACTAAAGCAAGAAGGTTAGAGTTAATTTATAAATAAATAAAAAATGTTATACACAATTTCAATAAAGTTTTCTTTATTGATATGCGGAAAAAAATTAAATACATAATTAATTAGTTTATCATTTTATATCTGTTCCGTCATGAACGAACCATTCCGAGGTAGCATGCAATAACAATAGTGCGGGTTATTCTACAGCACAGTGCCAATCTGCCAATGCTGTCTTAGTTAACAGTAACGTATGTGAGTGCGCGAGAATGTACAATTTTGTTCTCGTAAATTGGCAGCAGTGCCGGTTGAAGAAGAGTAGTTAGCGACGCTAAGTGGAATGCGTATATTTTAGTTTAGTGTCCATCATCTATTTGTTTATGGTATCAATACATTTTAGCGTTGCCCAGAGCAGTACAAGGAAATTCGAGGTACTTATACCATTATTAATATTCTTTTTAGTGTATGTACATGTACTTGTTTTGTATATCAACTCATCAACTGGTAGTGTATTACAGAAATTGAAAGCGATTACTGTAATAGTTTCTTGTTATTATTACCCGTTATCCAGTTGTATTTAGCGTTTCTCAATGAAAAACTAAAAAATAATTATGACTTTTTTAAGTTCTTTTAATTTAAAAAATTTACTAGTGCAAAACGTGCATGTGGCAAGCATAAAACAGAATAGTACAGTATTGCCCGAAATAAACAGTACTGAAACTAAGTTGGCGGTGTTTTTATGCGTGCGCTGCCACACTCAAGTTAGCTAGTATAGACCTGTCAAGTAAACCTCAAACAAGTAATTAGTAGGGCCTAATTGTTAAAAATGGTGTTAAGTACAGAGGAGAGAGTGTTTCTGGTAGAGCATTATTTTCGTTCATACGGAATCGGCCGACATAATGGTGCAAGTTTGCTATACGTGTCTGATCAATTCACACAAAGGTTTAATAAACGTTCTCCAAGTAATGCTGTAATTTTGAAGGTTATTGAAAAGTTTAGAAATACAGGTAGTGTATTGTGCCAACGAAAAGGAAACTCAGGGCGTCCCAGGACAGTTAACAACAACAATAACCATGAACGTGTTTTGAGCAAATCTTAGAAAATCCGAAAGTCAGCCAGGCAAGGACAGCGTTACAACTTGATTTAAAAGAACTTCCTTTCAAAGAATCCTGAAGGAGCTGGGTACATTTTCGTATGTGATTCAGGTACATCAACAACTACATCCTCGGGATTATCGCAGTAGAGTGGAATATTGCGCCAGAATTCTCGCGTTACAGTATGAAAATCCTGAATTTTTGAAAAATGTTTGGTTTTCAGACGAAGCACATTTTCACTTGTCAGGCTATGTGAATCGTCGCACAAATCGATTTCTGGGCTTTGCCAGACCCGATGAGGTTCAAGAGGTTCCTTTACATAGTGAAAAAGTGAGTGTCTGGTGTGCTGTTTCCGGACACGGAATCATTGGTCCGTACTTTATCGAAGAGAATGGTAGGCAAGTCACACTTAATCAACAGAGGTACAGACAAATTTTAACACGATTTATCCCTGATCTACGTCAATTCTGTCGTGCACGTAACTTGGCATTTCGAAACCAATTTTTCAGCAGGACGGGGCAACTTGCCATACTGCTGCCGCAATTCGTCAATTTCTTCAAGAACATTTTCCAAGCAAATTCATATCACGATTTACTGACTTCCCTTATCCTTCACATTCTCCAGACCTCACACCTCCAGACGCATACATTTGGGGCATGGCTAAAAATGCCGTTTTCAAACGGGCACCACAAACCATCGATGAATTAAAGGATGCCGTTAGAGTCTTCTTCGCAGCCCTGAGACAACCCTTATTCAATAACATGACCAGAAACTTAGAACATCGTTATGAAGTCTGTCTCGAACGAGGAGGTGCACATTTAGAACATATAATAAAGTGTCAATAATATGTATTTTTTAAATATACAAAACAATTACAATTTCAGTACTGTTTATTTCGGGCAATACTGTACTTACATCTGCATCTGTATGAAGGTTATCGCTTATGCTGGCAAAAGCGACCAGCATACAGCACACCCAGTATATGGTACCAGAATACTCCACTGCTTATAAATTCTACGCTGAAAACGTTACTATGTTCTTTTAAAACTCGAGATTTCACTAATGTTAGAATGAAAATATGTAAGGTCAAAAGAAGACAAGATGTTGAATTTATATCTTGGCAAATTTTAATAATTGATTGTAATGTGCTCTCTTAAAGTAGTCCTAACTTAATCGAAGGCTATTTATGATATCACCTTTCATTTATAATAACGTATTCGTATAGTTTAAAGCACTAGACGATTCGAACACATCGATCAGCCATTTTAGTTCTAAAAGCAAACGGCAAATTTAAATAGTGGTACATAATTTTTGTCTTTATCACAAAGACATTTTCGTAACTGAAGCAAATGAATGTTTGTTGATTATAATAATTATATTATTACCGTACTAAACAAACTTTGTTCAACAAGTTCTTCTATACCATCATCATCAGTACTAATTACTTATGACAATTAACTTTAATGTTCACATTTAAAGAAACTACAGCAGAAGGTGTATAAATAGAATAGGTATATTTTTACAACTTTGATCATTCATTATAGAGTAATTAATCCGTAATGTTTCGATAATTGATCAATAAACTATACCCTACTAATAATCCACAACAGTTCAAGAAACTTGTAGCAAATCTACTTACAACATTAGTATTAGTACTAAGGTATATGAAAGTAACCTTTTGCAGCAATATAGAGTATCCTTTTAACTGGATAGAAAATTGTAGCCAGTAAATATTAACGCGTTTCACCAATTTAAAACAAATAATAACAGGTCTTTATTACTCACTATTCACAAGTCTAATTAACAGTATATGCCTTATTTATAGATGTTTTCAGTCCAATTAACAATGAAGCACTATAACATTAATATTCTTTACAAGCATTAATATCTTCTTAAACTAAATTCTTAACTATAAGTCTTCTTAACAACACTAACACTACTATAATTTATTTATTACACTTTTGTCTATTTATGTATTCTACAAGCTGGCGGTACAATATACACGTTCGCATAACACAAATTTATATTTACTATAGGACCTTCAAAACCGTAGCTAATTAAATTTACACGATATAATTTATATTCGATATTTGGATGTAGACTTACTCAGTACTTCATCAGCGGTCTTATATATACCCCGAATTAAATGGATGATTCATACTCTGGTGTATGCTGGAAAGTTCGAGACTTCTGTAGAATATACATCGGTTACGCAGCCTGTGTGTTTGACGGGTTGCTTAATAGTAGTTCGTAACACTGCCCCTTCTTTAAAACCGTTACGTCTCGTAACTATAAATACATTTTGACGCCAATTCGATGACTGATGACGGTATCGGCAGCTATTTCCTCTGATGCATCCATCACGTCGTTGGAAATAGCAGTCGACACTCTTTTCTTGGTCTTGGTAGGCAACCGGTTGATAACAACAAACAAGGACCTGGACGTTGGTTCCCTGGAAAATTACTTCTAGCATATTTCGAACTATTCTCCAATTTAAGCGATCCAATCCACAGCCTAGCTTGGGCACCGCTAGTCTCGTTACTCCATTTTCCATCATCCAGCAAGATCCAGCAAAACCTCCCATATATCCATAACTAGGTCTCTGCCATGAAGATTTTTGGTGACCAGATAGTAAACATGCCGCTTTCCATCCTGAAGAACCAAAGCTTTTCTTACAGTTGGCTGCTGTTGTACTAATTTATTCACACATCCAAATTTTTTCTTAAAAACAACAGCTATTCCTCTTGACATTTGCAGATTTGAACTACGCAATGTGCAAGGAATACTCTTTTGGTGCTCTAAACAGATCTTGCTGTTTTTCAACAATAACGCCAAATCTCGCCTTAGCGGAACCACCATACGCCGCCATGAAACTCCCAAAATCTACATTTGGTTCACGATTAATAACTCTTCAAACTTCATTCTCATTACTCGAGTCTTCCTGGTTGATGCCAGCGTAAGATGCTAAACGGTCAAACTGTACCACTTTTGGTTTACCACGGAGACATCTTCTGACCCGGTACACTACATCATTAATTCTTTTCAACACTTCGTACGGATCTTCCCATTGTCTTCGTAATTTTGACGACAATCCACGCTTTCTTTGTGGATTGTACAACCACACTAAATTTCCAGGTTGGTAACCACCTTCTTGTGCTCTCGTGTCATATTGTGATTTCATTTGATTGCTTGCCGCCTGGATATTCTTTCGGATGTTTTCGTGAATGCTATTTGATTTTTCACGAAACCTGCTAACGTAAGCTTTACCTGCGATCTCTTCTCCAGGTTTAAATCCAAACTGAAGATCACATGGTAGCCGCAGTTCACGTCCTAACATCACGCAAGCGGGAGAGTATCCTATGCTGTCATGTGCCAAAGATCGGTACGCCAGTAGGAACAAATGTAAATATTGGTCCCAGTCTCGTTGATGTTCAGAGACAACTTTGGCAAGGTACTTTCCTAACGTCCTGTTCATTTTTTCAACCATTCCATCCGATTGAGGATGAAGTGGCGTGGTTCTAGTCTTCCTGATTCCAAGATGCTTGCAGACGTTCCGAAACAACGCTGATTCGAAGTTCCGACCTTGATCGGAGTGTAATTCTAGCAGAACTCCAAAGCGACAAAACAACTCCTTCACTAGTACATCTTCAACCGTCTCGGATTATTGCTTAGGTATTGCATACGCTTTCGGTCATTTAGTAAAATAATGCATTGCAACCAAGATGTATTTATTTCCTTTCCCTGATTCGGGAAACGGACCAACTATATCCATGTCCACTCTCTCAAAGGGATTCCCCACGTTATACTGTCTCGTTGGGGCTTTCCGTTTTGTGACCGGACCATTTCCAGAGGCATACAACTCACATCTCCGGCACCACTTCTTCACATCTTTTTCTGCAGTTCACCCAATAGAGTCTTTTTCTCACTCTTTCGAGAGTTCTTTTCACGCCATAATGCCCTCCAGAGATACCATCGTGCAAGTGCTACAACACTTTCGGCACTCTGCTTTTTGGGACTATTATTTGAAATCGTCTCTCGGTGCCATTTTCACACTCCAGGCGTCGTTTTAAGATTCTATTTGCAATCACCAAGGAGTCTCACTCTACCCAGTATACCTTCAGGCTCCTACTTGAAATACTAATTTCTTCCCAAGCTGGTCGTTGTCCTCTAATTTTGCACTCAATGATACGTCCCAATTTGGCGTCATTCTCGTATTTTTTCGGGTTGCCAAGTATCATCAGTTACCGTCATTCTATGGATTACACTTATTTTCTCTTCCACTTTGGAGCAATGTTTGCAGTCTACCGGACAATGTCTCCTTGATAGAGCGTCTGCATTCCGATGGCTAGTTCCTACACGATGTTCTGTGTCAAAGTCATATTCCTGCAGCCGTTTTATCTACCTTGCAACTTTCCCTTCAGGATTTCGAAACTGCAGTAACCATTTTAGTGCAGCGTGATCTGTTTTTAACAGGAAATTACGGCCGTATAAGTACTTATAAAAGTACTCTACGGATTTGACGACGGCCAACAGCTTCCTTCTTGTCACACAATAGTTCCTTTTTGGTCATGACAAGACTTTGCTAAAATACCCAACAATTTTTTCTGTACGTCCTGCACTTGAGAAAGAACGCTTCCTTTAGTTGTATTGCTGGCATCGGTATCCAACACAAATTTACCCTCCCTCCGTGGATAATTCAGAATCGGTACTGTAACTAGTAGCCGTTACAGTTGTTCAAATGCGCTATGACAGTTGTCATTCCAAATATTTTCTTGTCCATCTTCGGCTAATTTCGTCAACGGTTTGGCAATGTTTGCAAAACCTGGTATAAAACGTCGGTAATATGAACACACTCCCAGAAAACTGCGTAGTTGGTGTATATTTGCTGGTGTAGGCCACTCTTGTACCGTTTTTATCTTGTCAGGGTCGGCTCTTATTCCGGTTTCCCAAACGACATGTTCTAGGTATTTCACCTCTTTACCAAATAGGTGACATTTCTTATGGCTCAAGGTAAGGTTTGCCCCGCGTAATTTTTTGAATATCATCTCTACGTTTCTAAGATGCTCTTTGAAAGGCCCGCCTAACACTATCATATCGTCTAGGTATACGAGACATGTTTTCCAGCAGTATCGATTCTATCAAACGTTCAAAAGTAGCAGGAGCATTGCATAATCCAAAGGGCATGTCCTTGAACTCGTCCCTTGAAATGGAGTCTCATCATACCTATCCGAAGCACATTTTCTTTCATGTTCACATGAATCCCATATTATCTCATGAGATCCTTTCCCAAGATAACTTCTTCTGTAATTTCAGCTATCAACATCCGATGATTAATTAGTTTGTCTCTAATTCCCAACGTTATGGCAGTCCCTCCATGTGGAAATTTTCTCACCACTTACCGTTAGAAAACATACCAATGCAGGTAGTACTTTGATACGAACAACCAAATCTGGTGTTATAATAGTTCTTTTGGCTCCTGTATTCACGAGTAATCTGACAACCTTATCATTAATTCTACCATCAATATAAATGCTGTCCAACTTCCTATCGACAATGCAGCACGGATGATAATCTCCGGGGCACTACATTGTGCTGTCGACGTTCGCCCACTTACGTCGACTTGCTTTGGTTTTCCCTGCTGCGTACTGTTTTTTTTTTTTTTGGTTTAGTATAGCGTCTCTGCATATGACCAACTTTACCGCAGTTCCAGCATCGCAGACCACATCTCCGCGGTAGTTGTCTTTCAGCGGCTCCGTGGCGTAGTTGGTATGCGAGTGAATACTACGCCCAAGGTCCCGGGTTCGAAACCCAATAAAGTCCGCTTGAAAAATGTTAGGCGAGCATTTTTCACAAAAATACGCCCTCGTTTGGATGAGAAGTAAAATGCAGGTCCCGTATGTGAGTGTTGTCACGCACGTCAAAGATCCCTACCTTGCTTGGAACAGCAAGGGTTCGGTAAAATTCCAAATTTTTCAGGTAAAAAAACTCGCTTCCTGGCCAATGTAGTACCTTCGGGTGGAGCATTGCAAAATCACATGTTGAAGAAAAAAAAGCAAAATGTGCAGGTAGGATTTCTTAAATAAAGAAAACATCAAACGATAACCACCTTATTTCTGCGCGACAAAATTATTTTTTTCTTTGAGTTTGTTCTCCCCATCCCATTCTGCAACTGGGATTAGCCAAGACATTCTGTTAGTCTGTTGTGACTTTTTTTTTTACTTTAACATAATCTTTTCTGGAGTGCCAATTTTACAATTTTCCCTTTAATTTAAATGGTTAATAACAAATTATTTACTTAAAGTTACTACATTTTATTGTACTAACTTACATCTAGCTGGAAAAAAAGGTTAGTGGTACTATCCTAGTGACAGCTTACTTAAGTACATTACTTTACAGAATCAAGCTAGCCTAACTTAACCTATAACCATCTTTTTCAGTCTTCTGTACTTTGTGGGTGCGACTTTGTCGTAGTCTATGGCGGTCTTGATGGACGGGTTGCTTGGTTGGGCCATTCCATTGAAGATTCTCGTTGCGGTTGTTCTTATTTAGTCTTCAAGCATTGAGATGTTGACGTCGATATGGATCTGTTCGATCTTAATGTACCATAGTGCATCGAGTGCTCTTTGGCGGTTCTTGTTTTGGGCGACTTGCAGCTTTTTGGTGTGCGACTTTGCAGCGTAGCTGTATGCTGTCGATGCGTTAGTTAGAGTTGGACAGACGACTGTCCTGTAGTGTCGAATCTTATTGTGGACGTCGAGTGAGCTTCTCTTGTTCAGCGGTGAGTAGAGGCTGGATATTGCTGCTCTAGCTTGGATAGTGCAATGGTCGGTGTTGGCTCATGAGGTCAGCTTCTTGTCGACGATTACTCCTAGCTACTTGGTTTCGTTCTTCCCACTATATATGATTTTCCAATGCTCTACCCGAAGGTATTACATTGGCCAGGAAGAGAGTTTTTTACCTGCAAAATTTTGAATTTTGCCGAACGAGGGCGTATTTTTGTGAAAAATGCTCGCTTAACATTTTTCAAGCGGTTCGTGTCGGGATGGTTTCGTTCTTACACAGGATTTTTCGTCGAAGATCACTATGTCCTTGTCTGGGTGTCGAGCTTCTTTGCCAGCTTCTTTCCCCTGGTTGACGTGGACCAGACATTCTGGAACCATTTCTCCAGGGCGGTGGCTGCATCCTGAAGTTTTCTTGCCACTAATCGAGCTAGTGACCTGGTGGCTACAGCTGTGTCGTAAGCATAGCGAGACATAAGGGTGTTACCAGTCTTCGGTACATTGCGAGTAAACAGCGGGTAGAGCTTTGGCAAGAAAGGCAATTCAGCTTCCATCTACCGGGTGAATGTTCGGATGTTGTCTATCTTTATCTGGAATCGCCGCTAGTCCAAGAATGATGTGAGAAGTCACACCCATTTATTGGCTTAAAAGTCAGACCCTGGTGCCACACTTTGTCGTGGAGACATCTAATATGACCCCTGTCGATTGCTTTCTGTTAAAACTATCGGTGACGTACTCGATGAGGCGCAGGATCTAGTGGACGGTCGAATGGCATGTCTTGAAGCCGAATTGCTCGTTGAGGAAGCTGCTCGCTGTTCGACTTCGTTCTGCACCTGTTGAAATATCACTCCTTTGCATTCTTGCTAGGACCGGTAGCAGACTGATCGGGCGGTAACCTTGCGGCTTTGTGGGTTAATTGGTTTGCGTGTGACTACTAAGCTCAAGATACCGGATTCGGTTTCCCACACGTACCGCTTGAAAAATGTCAGGCACGCATTTTTCACAAAAGAACGCTTTCGTTCGGATGAGAGGTAAAATGTAGGTCCCAGTACGTGAATGTTGTCATGCACATTAAAGATCCCTGTCTTGCTTGGAACAGCAAGGGTTCGGTAAAATTCAAAATTTCCAGGTATAAAAAGTCACTCCTAGCCAATGTAGTACCTCAAGATGGAGCATTATCAAACGTAGGAATATATATTCCCTGGTTCATGTACAAGATCGTGCCAGCCTATGGTGCACACGCGTAGATATCCGTGGCAAGCTGTCTACTTAACCTTCGTTTGTTAATTTGGGCAATCTAATTTTAATTGACTAAAAGGTTCAAGGTATAATTACAAGTTTGTATCAAATTTGCGATCAATGCAAACCAGTAATTAAATTTGGCCATTTTCTCAGCTGTATTTTATGTGTCGTAATTTCCTTCATTATATATTTCAATTTACCGTAATTATTATCACTAGATCAAATTATAAAATCAGAAGGAATGTAATATATCTCCAATTCTGTATAAGATCATACTTGGTTTAGAAATGAATATTTGCCATTGGTTCGCGCAAATATCAGGTGATCAACAAACGTAAAACTACAGCAAAAAATACAAATTCTGAAGCGTATAATTCCTTAGGTACATATTAATTACATAACAAATACATTTGAACACTTTCAAAACCGGATTGTGTGTATGTACGTATATGTATAACAACATTCCATGTAGTGAAATGGAAGCCTTGAGTAATACAGACTGCTTGGCGTGTTCCGATTTTCGTAATAAATGACCAACGTAGTAATTATCTAGTTTACTTGAGCTATTTTTATGTACGATTATGATGACTTGTGGGTTGCCGTCAGTAAGGCGTTAAGGAGTAATACTAGTCAGTGTATGCTGCATTTATAAATAAATTAGGTATAAAATATTTTCCAATATAATAAAAGTATTGATTTTTTATAGCGTGCCGCGAACATAAAGTCGTAATAAAATTATTGAGTTACCACCGATAACTTTCAAACATGATAAGGTGTACATAAAACACTACAGCTACAGTCTTGATATTTGTATGAACCTTACTATAAAAGGCAATGCTAACGTAGTTAACTTAATGACGAATTATATTTTTGTAGTAAAACATGCATTTCTCAACGGACCTGCACCTTGAAGTTCTAAAATACTAGAACAGGTAGAATGGCTTTCGCGTTTCAATGAACTAAAGGGCCGAACTATAGGTTTAACCAAATTAGTGGAGTCTTTAGTGAGGAACCAGACTAAGACAAGTCCCCGAAAGAGGGCAGCAGCCTTTTCGGTACTGATAGTGGCAGAAACCATGGGAGTCGGTATGACATTCTAAGACACACTACTGAGATGTGAAAGGCAACGGGAAACCACCACATTATCTCCCAAGTACACAGCGTACTCAAACTGTTACTAATGATGATGGCATCCTCTGGAGTAAAAAATTCCTGAGGTAAAATAGTCCCCCATTCGGATATCCGGGAAGGGACTACTTCGGGGGATGTGATCCGAAAGCATAGAAAAAGATCCGTGAACATTCTGCGAGCCGGAGCGTGGAATGTCAGAAGTATGAAACAAGTATGTAAGCTAGAGAACCTGAAACTCGAAATAAATAGGTTAGCACTAGACATAGTAGGAATCAGCGAAGTTCAGTGGCCAGAGGCGGGAGATTTTTGGAGTGGAGGCTTCAGGGTAATTCATACAGGAGCAGAGGAAGGAAATTTGGGTGTGGTGATAGTTATGCGGAAAAAGATAGGATACTGTGTAGAAAATTACTTACAAAAGAACGAAATAGTACTCAAGGTTAGATTAGAATCTAAACCAGTAAACACAGTAATAATACAAATATACATGCCCACCTCTAGCTACAGTGACGAAGAGGTAGAAGCGATCTACAAAGATATCGAAGACATATTAAGACACGTAAAAGGACAAGAAAATTTAATAATTACAGGGGATTTTAATGCAGTGGTAGGTGAGGGTAGGGAAGGAGCGGTAGTAGGTTTATTTGGTTTAGGCACGAGAAACGACAGGGGAAATAGACTGGTAGAATTGTGCGACAAGAACAATTTAATCATCACAAACACATTATATCAACATCATGCTAGAAGACGATTTACGTGGAAGATGCCAGGAGATATAGGAAGATATCAAATAGATTACATTCTTGTTAGACAACGGTTTAGGAATCAAGTAAAAGACTAGAAGTTACCCAAAAGCAGATATAGACACCGACCACAACATCGTAATTATGAAAGCCGCACTTAAATTAAAAAATCTGAAAAAGTGGAACGAAAAAAGGCAGTTTGACTTTGAGAAGCTAAAAGATAAAGATATCCACGTCTTGCGTTACCGTAAGCGAGGTATATGCGACACAAAGACAGTTGGTAACGCTAATCTATAATGTGGAAATTAGTGCGCCCATCTGTCAATGACGTCACACACTATGCAAATTATTACACATAAATCACGAAATATGCAAAATTCATAAAATGTATTATAAGAAACCCCACACACGGGGAACTTACGTGAATATGTAAGCGTCTCACAGAATTACTTCCTTCAAGGTTGCTCGTGGCTCCCTACCGGATTATTTAAAGATGGCGGCTGCGGGCTTCCTTCAGGGTTGCTACAGCTAGCGACTGCGGGGCTTCCTTCCGGATTATTTAACGATGGCTCTCAGGGCGTGGACTGCTGTTAGGCCAGGTTGCTTCCAGATTTATCTTCTTCCTATATGTAGAGGTAACGGCAGGAACAGGTTTATAGGGACGATAATTAAAAGGCAAAGGGAATCTACATAATAAAAGATAAAGATACGATACCAGACCCAACACCACTCTTGTCAACGTTCAAAAGCAAAGTCCAAGTCCCAGCGTCTTGTGGAAACTCCCCACTTTTCTTCTCCCACACGCGTCGGCGCGATCTGCCGCAAACGCACCCTGTAGTGAAGGAAATACGCGCAATAAGTCTTTCAAATTTATAGCGCGAAACTCCCGCACTTATTTAAAAATGTCTAGTGTCAAATTTTTGGCACGTAACAATCGCGACTAAGCCATAAAAGAAAACACTTAAAAAAGAAAAAGACTGTTAGCACAGTAACATTTTAAAATCTAAATCCTAGCTACCCTACGTAAATCCTAACTTAAAACCTACAAAATGCTTATTTGATGCGCCACCTGGTTTTTTCTACCGATAACACGTCTTCCGGAGTACCAGAAAACGGAATATGTAGCCCCATTGTCCTTGACTACATTTATAATCGACAGCACAAATTTGTCGGGGGAGCATGAAACACTACTTAAAGTAAAACAAATGCGACAGGTTGCCTAACCTATATACTAACCTAAAGCTAACATTAAAGTTTCTTACGTGCAAACGCACATGAGCGTTGCATCAAAACTATTTCCTTGTTGGCAAAAAGTACCCAAATTTAAAAATGTTCATGAGAGTGAGTTAGTTTTTGTTACTGGTACTTTGGTTTAAATAACGATACACATCAAAACTTGTCCATGACATGGTTGTGAATCAACAATTTTACCAAAAGTACCACCTTACTAAATCCTTACATTACTAACCTAACAAATTACATTTCTACATCAGGTTAGCTTTTTCACTTAATATTCAAGAAAAACAATTCCCACGTCTGGTCATAAATACCAAACGTTAGGAAGATATAAAGATAAAACCAAATCTCAAGTTATTATCGAAGATAATAGGTAAGATAAGGATATTAAGCTTTAGTTATTATTTGAGATACTAGGTAAAATAACGCGATATTAAAGTAAAGTTATTATTAGAGATAGTAGGTAAGGTAACGCGATATTAAACTAAAGTTATTACTAAAGATAATCGGTAAGATAACGATATTAAACTAAGGTTATTATCAAAGATAATAAATAAGATAAAGATATTAACTTAAGTTATTATCAAAGACAATAGGTAAGATAACGATAGAGTGGCTCCATGGAGCCGTTAAATGGGAATTTCTCGTACCCCCTAAAAAAAGCAACCTGTGAAGCAGGCCCGTTTGCAATAAACGGCACGAGGGACCGGCAAAAGCATTTGGGTGCATGCCTGCACCCGGCGTTAATTGATATCGGTGATATAATCACCCGATACCCACACGATGTATCGATACATAAATATACTCATGCACTCACACATTCACACACTCATACATACCTTCACTGTCAGCACCCCTATGCGCTGACAGCAGCACCGCATGACCTCACGAAAGATTCCCAGAGACGTGGTCCGGGTGTCTGTGAAAACCTCCCGCGCAACCCCACGGTGACTGACGGAAATGAAAAGGCAATAGAAATAGGAACGGTAGAAAGAGGGAGATGGGTATTTGGAATGCATATGAGGCACTTCCAGCTAGAAAGAAATAGAGGAAGGGCTCACATTGAGCTAAAGAGACAGAAAAGGTGGATAGCAAAGCACTACTCAACCAGCCAATGTAGTCAGTAGCCCGGAGTGAGGGAACATCACTCTTATGTGGCAGACGGGTGTTCCGGGACGAGAACAGGTCCACCGAAGGAAATATAAGGCAGAAACGCAGACAGTAGGATACGAAAAAGTAGAGTTTTTGGACAAGCGTCCGAGAGAAGGTAGAGAATTGTCCCTATTAAAACACAGATTGGTCTGAAGGACCACCTGCGATATTAATCCGACGAGTTAAGGTATATCAAAAGTTACAAAAAATTCACTAGACTCTTAAGAGAATTAGTACAATCATTTTCCTAACGAGTGCATCCACTACGATAAGAAAATCAGACAAAAGTTCACACAACAACTTAAAAGTATCATTACAGATACAATCACACGAAAACAAATGTTTCAAGGTAATTTTTTTAAAACGGTAACGCCCTAAACACACAAAGACGCCTAATTATAAGCAGTTAAGTACAGATACACTATTCCAATATGCTAAAACAACCGAGAATTTAATAAGATATCCATAAGAAGCGATAGCGCCTCACGACGAAGTTCGACAAAAAATAATGAAAAAAAAAGTTTATAAGTTATGGTGATTCAGTAGGAAAAGAAACAAATAATAATAGCGGGTAATGTGGGCGACTGTAATAATTCAGAGGAAAAACACGTGGAATAGAAAATCCTAGTTTTTTGCAACTGCGAGTATGAACTATTTTTTACAATGGCATAGGCCGCGGTTCCTATGTGAGCCCAAAGAAGAAAACATCCATTCTAAACATCAGCTAAAACCAATCATAAAAATTCAATGAGTCATTGCAACCAAAGTTACGACAATTACCACACAAAATTAAATGACGTAAGAAAAATACTAAAAAGCAAATAATATGTTGTGGGAAAAGTTCGAGAATTACTTAAATGAAGCGACAGAGTTATATTGAGGGGTGTAGAGAATAAAATGATATATATCTAACGGTATGTTCAAGGAAAGGTCAACTAAAAGGAAAAGGATAGCTAATTTAAGGTAAGTAAGTTAAACGTGTAAAAGGTATATACTTTATAGGAGAAGAAATTAAAGGTATTAAATTAAAGGTAATTAAAGTTAACTAATTGATAGTGGGGGCTAAAAACATTAGATACATTGTCAAAGAAGTCAAACGTGAAAAGCTTTTAGATGTACGTAGGGTTGAACGATTTTAAAGATAATTTTATGCCATTTAATGAGGTTTAAATCGATATGTGAAGAGGTACGAGTAATCAACACTCGATTCACTGATAAAATTGTTGAATAACAGAAAGATATCTTGTAAAACATATATTTACTAGGCTCTCGTTTGAGTTCCACCCAAACTAATAAAGAAAAATTTCAACATCATTCTTAAAAAAAGTGATTTACAAATTGCTAAAACGACAACTTACCAACCAAATTCTCGTCTAGAGTTACGTAAAGCTGAGCGACCGGCCCTTTGATTGATGGGGTCTCGTCTAGACTTATATACAGCTGGACGACCAAATTCGACGGTAAATTTTGCTTAATAGATCTTAAAATACTGCGTTGAAATATTGATATATCTAAAAAAATATGCAATCAAGACAAAATCATACTCACTACACAAAAGAAATATTTTACGATACATGTATAAAGAGAACAGTATTCCAAATTGTTCAAATATTCTTTAGATATTGCGGAAATTAGTAACAACTATCGTAAATGAGTTTAAATAGAAAACGTTAACGACAATTTCAATATTACAGTGTTTAAAGGAGCAGATATAAAGAGATTCCGTTTATTACAGCGTTTTGAAAGGTAAAAGATATGATTAGATAATTTCGTTAACTGTATTTGAAGATAAAATCTTTTTTTTTAAAAAAAAAGGCATTTGTAGGTTATACTATTTAAATTACTAAGGGAACACATTTAGAACGGTATCAAAGCAAGATAATGTTTAAGAAAACAAATACAAGGTTAGGTTAAAATAACACTTTAAAAGACACACTAAAAACTCAGTTAATTAGAAAATCTATATTTCGACATGGAATTTGCTTTATGGAGGTAATTATAAATTATACTTAATGATTTAGGTTATAAAAGACACTCAAAATTATAGAAAGATACATTATATATGTTATTTAAACGGTATCAGGGTTTTAAGGGTTTTAAGACGCAAAGTTACCCCTAAAAATAATTTGTAAACCATAACCAAATATCTAAATTACTAGAAAATACTTTTAAAATGTGTTTATTCGCAATTCAAAAACACTTTTTAAAGTCCAAAAAAACAAGTAATAGTTATGTTTAATCCAATATAAAATAGATAATTTCCTTAATAAACAATGAATAAGGCATCAATCAATTAATTATATATGTTTATTTATATTTATATGTACTTATGTGTGGAATTTGAAAGTGAGGTTATCGTGATGATAATCACTCCTAAAAAAACTTGTAGTTCCATTTAAAAAACAAACTATGCACTTAAATAAGATAATTCAAGTTAAAAAGGTACACTACATTTAAAGTTACAAGAAAATTAATTGAACTACAATACATTTTAAGAGCATAAGCTATGAATTTTAATAGCCCAAAATGGCGATTTATATTTAGTTACCATAACAACTGGCTTGCCATCTTAGAAATTTAGTAAGTTCAAAAGTACCAACCTAAAATTTTAAGGTCAATAGATATTGAAAAATTAAGGTAATTATATTTATTTTAAATGAAAAAGCTATAGATCGTTAAATAATACATTATAAAGCCATAAAACAAATCATACAACCTAAAACGCACGTTGAAGCCGCTATTCTTACGTAACCGTAAACTCGGTATATGCGACACAAAGACAGTTGGTAACGCTAATCTATAATGTGGAAATTAGCGCGCCCATCTGTCAATGACGTCACACGCTATGCAAATTATTACACGTAAATGACGAAATATGCAAAATTCATAAAATGTTTTATAAGAAATCCCACACACGGGGAACTTACGTGAATATGTAAGCGTCTCACAGAATTACTTCCTTCAGGGTTGCTCGTGGCTCCCTACCGGATTATTTAAAGATGGCGGCTACGGGCTTCCTTCAGGGTTGCTCCAGCTAACGACTGCGGGGCTCCCTTCCGGATTATTTAACGATGGATCTCAGGGTGTGGACTGCTGTTAGGCCAGATTGCTTACAGATTTATCTTCTTCCTATATGTAGAGATAACGGCAGGAACAGGTTTATAGGGACGACAATTAAAAGGCAAAGGGAATCTACATAATAAAAGATAAAGATACGATACCAGACCCAACACCACTCTTGTCGACGTTCAAAAGCAAATTCCAAGCCCCAGCGTCTTGTGGAAACTCCCCACTTTTCTTCTCCCACACGCGTCGGCGCGATCTGGCGCAAACGCACCCTGTAGTGACGGAAATACGCGCAACAAGCCTTTCAAATTTATGGCGCGAAACTCCCGCACTTATTTAAAAATGTCTAGTGCCAAATTTTTGGCACGTAACACACGAAAGATTTAAAAAAAGTCAAATGAATTGCTAAAAGATATCGGGAAAATTTTTGATACTAAAGAAGTAGAAACAGCTTAAACATGGCGGCCAGAGATATTCTATGGTATACACAAAAAGAAAACAAGAAACCATGGATAACAAAAGATATCCTGAATTTAATAGAAGAATGACGAAAATACAAAAATACATCAGATGAAACAGAAAAACAGAGATAGAAAGCCATAAAATGGGAAATTATTCGCAAATGCAGGAAAGCTAAAGAGCAATGGATTGATGAAAAGTGCAAAGAGGTACAAACTAAGATGGAAATAGGAAGGACAAAGGAAGCATGCAAATTAATTAGAATGAATTTTAGGGATATAAAATCATATAGCAAAAATATAAGGGACGCGGGAGGAAACGTCATTATAGAAAATGAAGAGAAAGTAGCTAGATGGGAAGAATATATAGGAAATTTATATTCAGGACAGGAACTAACAGCATTAGAATAGGAATCAGACATTGAAAATGACGACCTGGGATATCCTATACTTAAAGATGAGTTTGAATTAGCATTAAAGAACCTGAAAAATGGTAAGGCGTCGGGTACAAATAAGGTGCAAGCAGAAACTCTAAAAGCCGCTGGACAAGCAGTAACAGAACGTCTCTTCCAACTTGTAAGCTATTGAAATAGAAACAGTTCTAACGGAGAGATATGGTATGAAAATTAACAAAAATAAAACTAAAGTTCTAGTATGCAAAAGAGGAGAAAATAAATCAAAAACAAGAATACAAATAGGTAACGATAACTGACAAGAGGTTAAGGATCTCTGCTACATAGGAAGTCAAATAACGCAAAATGGGAAAAGCACAAAAGATATAAAACAAAGATTAGCACAAGGTCGTGCTACATTTAACAAGAAAAAGCAACTACTGTGTTCAAAGACAACAAACATGGAAACAAGGAAAAGATTACTTAAAACATATGTGCGGAGCACAGCACTGTATGGCTGTGAAGCCTGGACAGTAAGAGAAGCAGACAAGAAAAAGGTAGAAGCCTTTGAAATGTGGTGCTACAGACGTATGATGAAGAAATCGTGGACAGACAAAGTTAAGAACAAAGAGGTACTACAAATGGTAGGGGAAGAAAGAAATATGTGGAAAACAGTAAAAAATAGAAGAGATAGGATGATAGGCCACATACTAAGGCATGAGGGATTGGTACGGAATATATTAGAAGCAGAGATAGGGAAAAAAGAAGTAGAGGTAGACCTAGGTTAAACTACTGCACGCAGATAGTGAAAGATGTAGGCTGTAAGGATTTCAGGGAAATGCGTAGGCTAGCCCAGAATAGAAATCAATGGAGGCACGCTTCCAGCCAGTCGCAAGATGGAAAAACTTATTACAATAATAATTACTGTACTTAAACATGGTGATTATTATAAACAACTACAGATATTGGTTTTGCAATACTCTCAACTAATGTTAATTGTGCGAAAGGTTTTACTGGAAAACTATTAATACGGCAAATGTCTAAGTGTTGGGGGATCCTTAGCACCTACAGGCTGCTTAACCCCCTTCACATACCACTGAATCTCGGTGAAATAGGGAATATAATTAGAAAATAATAGAAGGGAATCGAGTTGTATATAGGCTGTTGGGAGAATGGCAGGGAACTGTGTAGGCTAGCTCAGAACATAAATAAGCTGAAGTACAAATCACACCAGTTTCAAGACATAAAATCCAATGACGAAAAAATAAGTGCTATTAAATCTGATGATTATTGTAAACAACTACAGATGTTGGTTGTGAAATATTTTCAACTAACGTTGATTGTGCGAAAGGATAAATTGGAAAAACTATTAATTCGACAAAGGTTCAAGTGCTGGGGAACTTGGCAGCCAAAGGCTGCTTACCGCCCTTCGCATACATCTGAATATCGGGGAAGTAGAGCATGTAAATGTATAACAATAGAAGGTGACCGAACTGCATCAAACAAGAAAGAATAACAGCTATGTTCAAAGACAACGAACATAGATACAAGAAGAAAACTGTTCAAAGCATAGTGTGGAGCACAGCACAGTACATCAATGAAATAGGAGCAGTAGGAAATGCAGACAGAAAGAGATAGAAGCCTTCTGAAATGTTGTGCTTCAGATGCATGAGGATGGTAACATTGACAGACAAAGTTAATAACAAATAGGTTGTAGCAATAGTAGAGGAATAAAGATGTCTGTGGAAAACGAAAAAAAAAATAGAAGAAATAGAAGGACAGGATACGTTCTACGGCATTTCTGGGGAATAGTATGGGATATATTACAAGCAGCTATAGGAAAAGATGGGTAGAGGTAGACCGAGATCAGACTGTTGCACACAAGTAGTAATGAATGCAAACTCTGCAAATTTCTGGGAAATGTATAGGTGGTACAGACTAGGAAACAATGAAGGTACGCGTCCAACCAGTTCTAGGACTGAAGACTTGATGATGATGAGTAAAACACGAAGAAAAATGTGAATATTATATTACGAAACGTACTGTTACAATCCAATCTACCAACCGTAGTTAATCCTGTTCTACGGCTTACCGGGATGCTTCAACTAAACACCCTAAATAAACTGTTCTGTTTATATTCATATATTTTTTTATTTTGGAACAAATACTTGTGTTTTTTTGCTTTTTGATACAAGACAATTCTGACAACTCTATTCTACTATTTTCCTTGATCTACGTTTTCATAAAACAAATTCTTACCTCTTTTTACACTGTATTGAAACACATGCGTTGCAACATAAAACTAAGTAGTGTAACCGACCTGAAGGCTGACTCCAAACGCCCTCTATAAACAGCACACCGGGCTCTGTGATCGATCATCTAGTGGCAGTGGCTTACGTTGTGTTATAATCATGTGATCCAAGTTCACACTGGGAAGATGGCGTTAAAGCGGGAAGGTTTGAAATAAAACTACAGCATTTGCCTAACTTTACTTTTAATCAAAAGAATAACCAATAAATAGGTCATTCGCATGAAAGCATAGAAAAATGACATTCAAAGCAAACAATGCCGTACTCAACCTGGGCGATTGGGGAAAGAGCATGGCAGAGAAAACCCAAAACTGCCCTCACACTTCTAACTGCATTTGGCACATCTCGACAAGGACGGGTAACGTACAAGTACCCAGATCACCAACACTGAAATTGACGGGATGTCAACTGTTACCCAGACATACCACACATGACAACTAAAGAAACGTTAGTGTAGACCAGCTAGTCTTTTCTGGTAGGTACTGAAGTCGGCGAGGCCAATACTACCCACCTAAAGTTGAAGAGGGGGAAGACCAGGAAGATGACCTGCACCTTGACTATCAATGTTCCTCCCCGCACGGACATAAACTGTTAGTAATATTCCACAAGTCTCGAACACACACGCCCACATACATACACAAACAGTTTCCAGCCCGTGTTATAAAATATTTTACAAAGGCTAGCCGACTTCCTATTATTTGCAACTACCAGTACATTGACAAGACCACATGAATTGCTGAAATGAACTTATGGTATGGTTGCGCATGGTTAAAAAGCTGCTTATTATTGAACAGACTATCTCCAACATAGTCATAAATGCAAACGCGAAGGCACAGGATGGTCGGTCATACCAGAGGTTCAATTTAATTACATCACAACAATTATCATAAACGTTTAATACTAGTTAATTATATAGGAACATCGGCTATATAATAGGATAAACGCACAACAATATATGTAATTACGTTTAAACCAAGATATGAGCGATGCAGTTGAATATGTGGTTAATATACCGAAATAAAACAATTACACATAGTACAAATGTCAAATGAATTACAAATATCAAACATTATAAAATATGTTGGCAGCAAATACATACTTAAAATTCTACATCATAAATACAAGCCCAGATTCAGGCGCTAAATCTTTATATAAACGCATGTTAGTTAAATATATTAACTCTAGTAAGCAAATGGTAAAAATTATTTATTATGATTGCATCGGTTAAAACGTACTTTTTAAAAATTAAACACATCGTGGCATTACAAATTACAAACAAAAAATATACACAACTTTGTGTATATTTCGATTACTATCTTAAAACCAAAACAAATATAACATAGAAATATAGTACTGTTCATATTCAAACTTGCCTAATAATTTGATTCAATATATCTAAAGAATGATGTTGGTACTTTTCATTAATTGCTCGTAAAGTCACAATGATGATACTTTTACTATTGGTTCTGCAATAAGTGCAATGCAATAGAAGTTCGAATTCTAAATAAACATTATTTCAAATAAACAAATATTAATTTTATTGTGATTTAGATACTAAATAAACAATTCAGACAAATAAATATTAATTTTCGGTTGTTAAACCAAACCACACTTATTTATACATAAAACGTTCAATAAAATTGTAAATTCACCTATATTAAACATCATAAGTACAACAATCGGCATCAAATTCTAAGCCAAGCGCAATAGGTAACACAAATATTTCCTTCAATGATTAAAAAACTAACGGTTTTAAAATAAGTACCAACATCACACTCAAAACATGGCTGGAATGACAAGATGTAATCAGATTACCTTAAATAGCAACTACATTATCAACATAAGACATTACCTTTAATAAAAACCCGCCAAGTGAAATCTTTCAACCTGACATCTTGAAATCTAAAAACAAAGTCCTTAACCTTGTCGACTCGATCGATTGTCCCTATACATGCGCCCTTTTTAATGTAAATTCTGATGTCACGGAATGTGTTCAGAAACCTGCAAGTGGTTACTGAGTTATTCTAACAAATACCTTCAAATATCGAAATGTACACTACAATATTTGCAATAATTATCAACCAATGAGAAATCGACTTAGAAACACTACGGATAACTACATTTACCACCTTTAATATTAATTAACTATAAAATAAAACTCTTAGAATTTAAGCAGTGCAGGGGATTTCACCTTCCATACTACATGAGTTTGAAGGTTTATAACGTTCCTGCCTGGCTCCACTACTCTTTTAACAGATCCCGACGATTTCGTGATGGGCTTTACGAACATTTTCGGTTTTTGACCGAGTTGAGGTAAACATTTGCCCCTACAAAAGAAAACACAGTTGTACTGGTCTGATATTCTCCGGATGAACTGCGCAACCAAACAGCTTGAGTCACCTCACTGAATGCGTCATGCATTTCCATTATGCGCGCAAGCGATTATCCATCCCTCTTAGTTTTACCATTACCTACAATAACATCCCCAAGTTCTATACTCGCTTGATCGTTGCATTAACGAACTTAGATACTTCTTCCGAAATTTACTTCGGAGATTCGCCTTTAGTCGCACTTGAAAACTACGTCACTTGTAGTGTGACAAATCTACCTTATCGAAGTTGAACACTCCACCAACATGGTTATCTCGTAAGAACACAGATCGAGATAAGGGTGTTAAATCGTCGACATCTTCGAACATATAAGGAAGTAGTTGATCATTACTGGTCGATTCTACATCGCAAACGATAATAAGGTGCTAACAATTCTTTTATTGAACGAATCGTGCGCTCCCACCATCCTCCCCATCACGCTGCTGTGGGAGATACGAATTTTCACTGAATACGTTGAATGGCGTGCATTGACAAAATCTAATCCCAATATAGGGCACGAAATTCATTTTCGGCCGCTGTAAAATTCGTTCCATTATCGCTATAAATTATAGTTGGGAGTCTTCTACGAGCTATAAAACGACGTAGTGCTTGCAAAAAAACCCTCAGTACTTAAACTAATCACTAGCTCATTAAGAATCACACGGTACACAGTACATGTAAAACAACGAACCAACGATGTGAAACATCGAGGCTTCTTCCATTCGATCTTTGGGAAGAGGTGGCGTCTCGGCAGAAAAACTCTTAGTCTTGTACCTTTCACATCTAACACATTTTTCGCGAGTTGTTTTAACGGTATTCGCACTCTTTAAAATCCAAAACCGTTCTCTAAGATTGTACGTCATTATTTGTGTTCCGGCATGACAGTTTTTCAAATGACACTCTCTAATTTACAAATCGACCAGGATATGTTTAGCAGGTAACAATATCGGACATTGAAATCAAAAGAGTCCCCTCTACTCACAATTTTAGTTAAAACACTGATAATGCGTTTGTCATCTACGATTGTTTGTACTTTATTCTTCCTTGACTCGTAACACCTTCTCTCTGTATCAACTCAATTACAGTAGAACCTCTCATATCCGACTTTCCCATAACCGACTCCTCCCGATATCCGACTAGGTGAGCCTGTATCTACTACACTACGTATGTTTTGTTATCGTGTCACAAACTGTCAGTTCAGCTGTAAGTGTTGATGTAGAATATACTCTGACTATCATCTTGTACTGTTCTATGTTTGTTAACGTCAATACTGTTTGTGTTTTCCCTCGGACTGTGAGGTGCTTTAAATTGAGGTTACGTGTGTGACAATGTCAACTCAAAAACGTAAACGTGTTTGTGTTTCTCTGCAATAAAAACTTGAGGTGTTACAACGATTGGACCATGGTGAGTCTGTTGTTAAGCTAGCTTCTGAGTTGAGTGTAGTGGTGACTACGATAAAAGACTGGAAAAAACCGTAAAGATCTGGAAGCGTACACAACGACAGTTGAGACAGATGATGCATTAAAAAGTAGAAAAATGTTGAAAAAACCAAAACTTGAACTTGTCGATGAAGCGTTATGGGTTTGGTTTTGTCAGGAAAGGCATAAAGGAACACCATTGTCAGGCCCCATCACAAAGGAAAAAGCCATAGAATTGCATGAAAAGCTGGGAGGTGATCTAGAAAAGTTTAGCGCCAGCGAAGGGTGGCTACATAAGTGGAAGTTGTGTCATGGCATACGACATGTTATAATTGCAGGGGAAAAACTATCAGCTGATAATAATGCTGCTAAAGAATTTGTAGAAACATTAGAGAAGTTGGTCACAGAACAGAAACTTGTACCTGAACAAGTGTACAATGTAGACGAAACGGGCCTAAATTACAAAATGCTTCCAAAAACCACTCTTCTGCTAAAAATGAACCAGTGTTAGGAACAAAGCTTGCTAAAGACAGGCTCACAATCACAACTTCTAGCAATGCCACGGGAAGCCACAAAATACCGCTGTTCGCCATAGGAAAATCTAAGAAACCAAGAGCATTTAAAAATCTAAACATGGCAACACTTCCAGTTTTCTATCGGAATCAATCATCTGCTTGGATGGATGGTGATTTATTTAAGGAGTGGTTTTTTGACGAATTTGTTCCCGCAGTAAAAAAACATTTAAAGTCTAAAAACTTACCCACTCGTGCTGTTTTGCTGTTTTGCTGCTCCTAGTCACCCCTCTGAATGTGAACTAAAGAAAATAAACATCGAGGCTTTATTTTCACCACCCCATGTTACACCTTTAATACAACTTATGGATCAGGGCGTCATAGAGTGGTTGGAGAGAAGATACAGAAAAAAATATGTCGGCTCTCTGCTGGAAAAAAACAGAAGAATGTAACCTTTTTGAGGCGATGAAAAGTTTTAACATAAAAGACGCTATCTACACCGTTGCTGCAGCTTCGGACGAAATTAATCAAACTACCCTTGAGAAGGTTTGGAAAAGGTTTGGCCAACATTGAAACAAGAAGAACCTGAGACAGAAGCAGAAGTTGAGACAGAAAACACAAAAGTATTACAAAATCTACAAGCATGATTACCAGATGAAAGATGTAGAAGAGTGGCTTGTTGAAGCTGATGTTTCGGAAGTTACCAATGAAGATCTCAACAACGACGAAATCATCGTTGTTGTGCAGAACAAAGCCATGGAAGAAGAAATTGACTTGAATGAAAACAAAACCACCAGATACTACATGTGATTTTCCAATGCTCCACCCGACGGTACTACATTGGCCAGGAAGCGAGTTTTTTTTACCTGGAAAATTTGGAATTTTGCCAAACCCTTGCTGTTCCAAACAAGGTAGCGATCTTTAACGTGCGCGACAACACTCACACACGGGACCTCCATTATACCTCTCATCCGAACGAGGGTGTATTTTTGTGAAAAATGCTCGCCTAACATTTTTCAAGCGGACCGTCTCGGGATCCGAACCCGGGACCTTGGGCGTAGTAGTCACACACATACCAACTACGCCACGGAGCCGCCTAACCACCAGTGACAACGCAATGAGTCATTTTGCTGCTAAGGAGGCCTTCGAGGTAGCGCTGAAATACATCGAGCAACATCCAAATGTAACCCCAATGGACGTATTGTGGGCAAAAAAGTGGAGGGACACTTCTGCAAAATCAAGATTTAAATAATCGAAACAAAAATCCATTACTGAGTTCATTAAATAGGGTATGCTTAGATTTACAAGTACAATAAAGTTCTATTACACTACTGTGTAGCTGTTTTTCTACTTAGGAAAGAAATTTTTTTTGCTCCTCCCAATATCCGACCTTTTAGCCGTTCTGACCATGGCCCGGTCCCGTCATGGTCGGATATGAGAGGTTCTACTGTAGTGAGATTTCTGCATTACCGATCTTTCTGATCGTCAATGGGCATGTAATCTTTTCACCGCGGGCGTTATTCACGAAACATTTGATCCACGACGCCACTCTTAAAACCTTAGCATAATTCAGTATGCGTTTGCATCTCTTTCGAGCAGTAGCTAATTATCATGGACACAGTCAATGTGACAGGAGACTTTCTTAGTTCTGCACGTTTTTACAGGTTGGCCCAAATTTCCAAATTGAATCGCCAACCCCCTCGGCGTTTCCCACCAACGTGATTCTAATATTTTTTTCGGTGTACAATCACGAGAGGATCGATCAGCTGGATTCATCATACTCAGAACATAGTTGCACTCGGTAGCCGACCTAAATTTCAGAATTTCGTCAATCCTATTTTGTACAAATACCAACCAATTTCGTTTTCTTTTTATCCAGGCTAAAGCGATTGTTGATCGCTTTAAGTTGGTAAATACTAAACCGGTCTTTCCCGTGTCGGCTAATCTTACAAACTTCAACCTTTGCTTGCACAAACTTAATAACATATTTATTATCAGTGACCGGATATCTCAAAATTAGCACGGCCGCATAAGCTGACTTGCTTGAATCACAAAATATGCGTAACACCCAATCCTTGTAACCGATAGAGTTCGACGTCGCCCACCTTGATAACTCTATAATACGACCTAATAGTCGAACCTGACCTGTCCACTTTTCGATTTGTTTTTAATAATTTCCGGTAACGTTTCATCCCAAGCCACCTTTTTTGCTCATACTTGTAGCAAAATACGCGAAACTATATAGTAGCCGCCGTCAAGAGACTTATGGGATGGTATACCCATTTAGAAAGGACAGCTTTTTCGCTTTAACAATTTTCTTGTTTCAATTTCAGGTATGTCGCAATTCAAGATATCCGCCACTTCGTTCCACTTTAACCCTAATACATTTATAACTTGATCTGAATTGCTAGCGGGATCTCTGACTATCGCCAACTACCATATTCTCTCACATGTTAAGTTCCATTTTTGCATCAACCAAAAGCCTGTAGCTATTTTTTAAATTCCTGCATTTCCTCAACAGTCGACCGAGAGAACGCAATTGTCTACATACAGACTATTTTTCAGGAGTTGGTGTTGCCACATTATCTAGATGGAAGGCAATTACCGTGTTCAATAAAAAAAGGGCTACAGTATACTCTGAATACTACTCTCTTATGCCGGTTCACTTGTATTTCTTTGACACATTCAGTCTTACATAATCATAAACGCCCTCCGTATTTCCGCGATAAGATCAATGCGTTTTTTACAGAATTTTAATATTAAGAGTAGATAGAACTGTAGAAAGTTAGGCCCTTTTGCTAAATGATCGTTTAAAGAGGTATGCCAAGTTGTCTTACAAGAAGCATTACGCACGATTCGAGTTTGACTGGTGTATTCGCTGTCCATTTTAAACATGGGTCCGTGCGGCATGTAGTGATTCTTAACGATTCTTTCAGTTACCCTTCCAATTAATTTTTCGCACTGCCAATCTACAAACATACTATGGTAACTATTATAATTTGTAACGTGCATTTTTAATTGTTTAACATTTTACGCTTTTTCTCAATTAATAAATACCTTTCTGCAATTACTATTTCTATATTTTATATTTATTAACCCGTTAGCGAATGCGTCGTATTATATTGAATAGATTACATCGTTCTTGTCTGGCCGTTCGTATAAATTTTATTCCTTATGTGGATATACAAGTCTAGATAATAGGCGATAAGTGCGGTTGTAATAACAACGAGTTGAGATAAACAGATGAGCAGTGGTAGTCTGATCTTGATTCCTATATATTAAGTACGTTAAAAATACTGTTCCTTTTTGCTTTAAAAATAGTGAGAATTAATGCGGGATTAATTCTCGAATTGTTCATGAACAAACACGGCACGATTTTAGTTGTTTTTCTTGTGAAATAAAAGTGTATTTTAACTGTAGAATGTGTTTACTCGACCGCACGGGTTTTAAGGTCATTGACAGACGGTTTTATTGCTTACGCGTTGCTTTACTAATTGTTTTTGTTGCTTTTCTGTTGGAAATAAAAGTGATAGAACTTATTTTACTCGACCGAACATGTTTTACGGAACATTGACTTAGTGATTACGCGTTGCTTTACTGATTGTGTTTTTTTAGTTGATTTGTCTTTTTATATTTGAACTGTGTGTGCGATCTAGTTTCGTGGTCCTCTTTTTTGTCAGAGTAGGGTATACTTTGGATTATCCAAATTAAATACAGTTGATACTGTAGTTGCTAAATTTTCTAACACCAAAGAATCTAAAATAGATCGTTGCTTGAAAGTCGTTATTAAAAAGCATTAGATTTTTCTTTGTTACCATATGTAGCAAATAAAACACCTCACATTACTGTTAGTATAATGCAAGAACTTATTAGATGGCATGCATTACATCGTGCCTTGAAAGCACGTGGTTCTAAATTCTTATTACTATTTTTCTTTACAACTTGTGTTACAAAATATTCCGGAATTATTGTCTCAGGAAATAGAATTAACAAGAAATTTATCAAGGCTACATAGTTCCGACGCGTGATAATGTCTGCTGATAACACCAGTGAAATACGTAGGTGTGATTAGTGTAACGTGTGATAAGTTCCATCAACACCCTCACAGTCAAGGGTGAAGTGCTTCGTTAGTGCAGGACATCGTTGAATCCCACACTTCAGTTGCAAGGAAGCGTCGCTGAAGGACTTTTGTAAGTTGAACTATTTCCTACTGGTTATTACTTTAAATATCTATCCGTTGCTGTACCATATCTTTGTCGTTCTGATACCTTTTACAATAGACTTGCATGCTATTTTAAAACATAAAAAAAAGAGAAAGAAAGAAAAATCAATACTACTGAATTACTCATACCAATTGTGTCTTATCTATTTATCTTTTGTCAACATTTTGTCTGATTTATGTTTAATTGGTGTGTGAGGAAACGTTTCTGCTACTCCCCAATATTACCTCACTTTGTGATAAAAATTTCTGTAATGCTTTTACCGTTGTTATATTATATAGATTATCCAAACAGTTTTTTTTTTCATTCTACAAAGTACTGAATGATTTAAAATTTTCATTGCTGCTATTTTTCTTGCAGGTACTGTTACTAACTCCTTACCGCCGCATACATCATATGTCAGTCTGCTTTCTACAACCCCCCCTAATCTCCGATTGAGCCCGGTCATTTCTTTGATTTTCTTTGTGTTACGCACGGCTACGAGCCAACGTAGCATAAATTTGGCGCCCAACGTGGCTGCCGCTAATTAACGTTACAACTGCCCAGACAATTTCAACCGCTCTGTTATTTTTAATAAAAGCTTCTTATCAACTTTGAAATTATATGGGATAGAAATTTTATCATTAATCAATGGTAAGCTCACTGTATACCGTCTTTTGGTATCTCTCTTAACCGTTTTTAAAAACTGCTCATAACGGATACGATCCCTTTGCTCCTTTGATTGTACCTTAGTTGGGTCAGTACTGTCTATTACCCTAATTTCTACAAATAGGAAACATCACATTTTCTTAACGCCAAACACGAGACAGCCATTTCTAAGCCTTTTGTCACAACCTAGCCTGTCTCGTCAAGAATGTGGAGAAGGCCACGTTACATATTTGAAGCTGGTTTCATTCAACATAACTTTTAATTTAACTTCGTCTCAACCCTCCAATCAAACAGTCACTTCCGCCTTTATACGTTCTTATATGTCTACATTTTGATATTTTTATTACTGGCTCGCGAATAATTAATTTGTTTTTATCGGATGTAATTATTGTCATTTAATTCCCCTTTATATTCAGTCGGGAGTTTTTAAAGAGGTATGCCAAAGTTCGTCTTACTAAGCAAGCATTACGCACGATTCGAGTTTGACTGGTGTATTCGCTGTCCATTTTAAACATGGGTCCGTTGCGGCATGTAGTGATTCTTAACGATTCTTTCAGTTACCCTTCCAATTAATTTTTCGCACTGCCAATCTACAAACATACTATGGTAACTATTATAATTTGTAACGTGCATTTTAATTGTTTAACATTTTACGCTTTTTCTCAATTAATAAATACCTTTCTGCAATTACTATTTCTAATATTTTATATTTATTAACCCGTTAGCGAATGCGTTCGTATTATATTGAATAGATTACATCGTTCTTGTCTGGCCGTTCGTATAAATTTTATTCCTTATGTGGATATACAAGTCTAGATAATAGGCGATAAGTGCGGTTGTAATAACAACGAGTTGAGATAAACAGATGAGCAGTGGTAGTCTGATCTTGATTCCTATATATTAAGTACGTTAAAAATACTGTTCCTTTTGCTTGTAAAATAGTGAAATTTAATGCGTGCAGTTAAGCATTTGACGTTTAGTTGTAATACTAAACGTCTTTCCGTTGCAATCTTACAAACTTACCTTTGCTTCACAAACTTAATAACATATTTATTATCAGTGACCGGATATCTCAAAATTACACGGCCGCATAAGCTGACTTGCTTGAATCACAAATATGCGTAACACCCATCCTTGTAACCGATAGAGTTCGACGTCGCCCACCTTGATAACTCTATAATCACGACCGTAATAGTCGAACCTGACCTGTCCACTTATTCGATTTGTTTGTTAATAATTGGTAACGTTTCAATCCCAAGCCACCTTTTTGCTATTACTTGTAGCAAAATACGCGAAACTATATATGTTAGCCGCCGTCAAGAGACTTATGGGATGGTATACGCCTTTAGAAAGGACAGCTTTTCGCTTTAACAATTTTCAGGTAATGTCGCAATTCAAGATATCCGCCTACTTCGTTCCACTTTAACCCTAATACATTTATAACTTAATCTGAATTGCTAGCGGGATCTCTGACTATCGCCAACTACCATATTCTCACATGTTAAGTTCCATTTTTTGCATCGGCCAAAAGTTTGTCGCTATTTTTTAAATTCCTCCATTTCCTCTTGTTACATTCCAAATTTGGAAATATACATTGTCAAATATGTGAGTAAATTCCTACCAATAGTTTAAAATAGACTTGTTAATTTCCGTCATTTCGGACAGTTGCGTTTGCGCAAAAGAATGCGCAGGCGCGGAGTGAATGACGCAAGTGCGCCGTGTGCGACACGACATTATTAGCCACAAGACGTCAAGCCGGTAACATCTACCTGTGTCGCGGTGTCTGTCTTTTTTTTTCAGGATGAGGTTTCCTTATCTCTAGCTCTTATCGTTTCCTTACACCTGGTTGCTCCTATCGTACCTCTACGAAGGGAAAAGGGGATAGACGGATAAATTTGGATTCAACAATGGCGTGACGCAACCCATACCCAACAACAACGAGGAGATGCCTTGAGATAAAACTGCAAGGCGCGTTTTAAGTTAGTACATTGCTTTATTTATATTTTAAGTGTTTGGTATTTGATACAATTTGCCGCGTAATTATGTCATAATATACAATTGCGCAATATTGTATAACGTGGACCGTATCAGTGGTGGCAAGCGTATCACTGTACAGAATCGACCGAGAGAACGCAATTGTCTACATACAGACTGTTTTTCAGAAGCTGCGAACATTTTTGACTTGGTGTTGCAGCATTATCTAGATGGAAGGCAGTTACCCTATTCAATAAACAAGGGGCTACAGTGTACTCTGAATACAACTCTCTTATGCCGGTACACTTGTATTTCTTTGACACATTCAGACTTCCATTATAAAATAAGTAAAAAATCGTGGTCTACAAGCTAACCTTAATAATCATAAACGCCATCCGTATCTCCGCGATAAGATCAATGCGTTTTTTTTACAGAATTTTAATATTAAGGGTAGAAAGAGCTGTAGAAAGTTAGGCCCTTTTGCTAAATGATCGTTTAAAAAGGTGTGCCAAGTTGTCTTACAAGAAGCATTACGCACGATTCGAGTCTGACTGGTGTAGTTGCTGTCCATTTTAAACATGGATCTGTGCCGCATGTAGTGATCCTTAACGATTCTTTCAGTTACCCTTCTCATTAAGTTCTCGCGCTGCCAATCTACAAGCAAACTATGGTAACTATTATACTGCCCAGGCAATTTCAACCGCTGTGTTATCTTTAATAAACGCTTTTTATCAACTTTGAAATTATATAGGATAGAAATTTTATCATTAATCCATGGAAAGCTCACTAGATACCGTCTTTTGGTATCTCTCTTAACCGTTTTTAAAAATTGTTCGTAACGGATACGATCCCTTTGCTCCTTTGATTGTACCTCAGTTGGGTTAGTACTGTGTATTACTTCTAATCTCTACAAATAGGAAACATCACATTTGCTTAACGCCAAACACGAGACAGCCATTTATAAGCCTTTTGTTACAACCTCGCCTGTTTCGCCAAGAATGTGGAGAAGCACACGTTACATATTTGAAGCTGGTTTCATTCAACATTACTTTTAACTTAACTTTATCTCAACCCTCCAACCAAACGGCCACTTTCGCTTTTATACGTCCTTGTATGTCTACATTTTCAATGTTTCTTTATTACCGGCTCGCGAATAATTAATTTGTTTTCGTCGGATGTAATTATTATTATTTAATTCTCTTCTTATATTCAGTCGGGAGTTTTTATCGTGGTATTTTCTTTCTATTGGGCTTATGTAATGAATCCCGGAAAAGTACTTGTAGTATCATGTGACTTACTTAGGCTGACGTTTATGTTACTTCCGTGTTCAGCAACATAAAATAAATACATGTATTGTATTGAAATGATTACATTATATCTGCAATCTTATATTCTTAAATGTTCCCTGTTCAGCGTTTGGACTTTTACATTGCATAACTATGTAACATTAATTCTAACTTACTAAAATTGTAAAACAGCTGTTTTACATTTGAGATACATATTAATTAATTCACTGTTACTTACTTCATACTTCTAACGTTTTCTTAAAATGGAATGACCACACTATGAAAATTTAGTGAAATAAATATTTTCTTTACCCTTTTCGTGGTTTAAAATAACTTACGAACTTATATTCCTTCTTAATATGTATTTTACCATAAGATTATATAAATGTGTGTGCGTTTGAGTGTGCGTGCGCTTGCGTGTGCGCGTGTGCGCATGTGCGCGTGTGCGCGTGCGTGCATGCGTGTGTGCGTACGTGCGTGTTTGTGTGTCTGTGCGTACGCGCGTGAGCGTGTGTGTGAGGCTGTACTTGTGAGTGAGCAAGCGCGCGTACATAATAGCGGACATGCGTGTGTGTGTTTGTTTATTCATCCTCTACAGCATGTCTAATATGTCGATAATAAAGTTTACAGATTTTAATGCTTTGCTAGCTTTTAATAAATATTTTTTTGTTGCAGGTGAGTAAAAAATTACTGAGTGCAATTGTAGTGCAAAATGTAAGTATCTTTTGTAACTTTTAGGAATTGTAACTAAATTTTCATTCATATCCTCTATAGAAATATTTTAAAACTTTTTACTTACTTTTATTTTTTTGGTGTAATATTAATAGAGTTAGATGTGTTTCATAAGAAAAGTATTTTAAAATAAGATGTATTTGTATATAAACACTTTAGGTTTTCAAATATCGTTTGAAATTAATTTATTGAATCCGTATAATTTATAAATAAATTTAGTATTTATGCTATTTTACAGTTATAAGTGCTTAAATAATAGCAAGAGTTGGCACTATTAGCTCTTAACTTCCTTTAAGTTATGATATGAGTTAAACGTTAACGTTGTTATCCACAAGACGAACGGGCCAGTAAGAAAGGAACGAAATCAATAACGTAATGCTCCCTCGAATTACGGGGTAACAATGAAGAAGAAGAAAAAGAAATGCCGCGTTAAACCGATTTTTGGCGGAAATTTAAAGTTTGGTTGGTAATTTAAAGCCTGATTCGTATCGGCTAAGTCGAAATTTGCATACAATTTAACTTTTTCGCTTTCATTTAATTATTATTTACATAGCCCTTCCTGTATCAACATGTTACTTGTTTACTGAAAAATTAATAATCCTCCTCTCCTAATACAATACTCTTATTTATAAACATTAGTTCCAATAACAGAGCACGTCTGGTGTAAAACTTGAAAAGTCTCACGTACACGATTACCAATGGGTGATTTTCTTTCAATCTTAAAATTCTATTTGTTGAAACATTCTAATTTTGCTAGTTCCACATAATCCTCACAGGTAAAATTCTAATAAAGTTGTATTGGTGTAATCCGCCCCAGTGTCAATTAACATTTTAACCACCTTATTTATATTCAATAAGCATTATTCTTATAATCGGTACTACATTATTGTTACTAATTTACTTTCCATTTTCAGCATCAAATTTAAATAAACTCTTGCTAACGTTCGTATTTGTTTACGTTGAAGGTATTACATGGCTCATCTCTTACTGCAAATTCTGCCTCCTCGAAGGTCCTGGTCGATTAACTATGTCCGCGAAGTAGTTTGGTTCATGTGCCCTCTCGTGTACTCCGTTGTGCGTTAGTGTCTTGTATTTTCCCTAATACTTATCAGAACCGCATTTTCTCTAATTCGTTCCTCAGTCATATTTTCTCTAACATATTCCTGTCTTGTATTTTCCTTTTGGCCCGTGTCTGTATCAAAATCATGGTTGTACCTGTATCTATGTCAAAGTTCTTGTCCAGTCTTGTTTTCTAGTGTGCACTTTTAATCTAAAGTTATTTATATGACTCCATTCGTCGTCCTTGTCCCAAAATGTCCTGTTTCCTGAAGTACTCTAAGGAAATATCCTTATCAGCAATGTCTAGATAGATACCTCACGATTTGTTTGTCATATAGTGTAAGGTTGAGTTATCTTGCGACGCTAAATTTCTTTACAGCATATTGTTTTCTCGCCTTGTCCATAAACGCCGTTGAATTTTTCTATTAATTAATTATCCCCGACTTTGTCTTGCTCATTCTCCCCCGTACTAGTTTAGAAGTTTTTTTACCAAATTCCTCAAACGTTTCTATTTACGACCCTACGAGACTAAACTAGATTTTCGAGTTGCTTTTTAACATAGTGCGAGTTACATATCTGCCATATTAATATGTATTTAAAATTAAACTTTATTATTATGCCTTAGATGTTACATGATGCATTGTAGAAAAGAATGTAAATTCATACTAGGAATAAAATAAGAGAAGACTGCTTTGTAACACGGACGCAAGTTGATACAAAAGGATAAGGAACAATGAACTGCTACCAAGCAGACTTATTTATAATTACTTAGAAATAAAGGCATTGCATGATTATTATCAAGAAGTAGCAGAAAAGCAATATTTACGATTTCCCATAGAACAATGTGAGACCGAAGGCTTCATGTTAAATGTACGAAGCTCGTCCACTCAGTTAGTTTTCGAACTTCATAAGTTTAACATTGTTAGGTGTTCCAGCTACTTATTCTTAATTATTAATTATTGATTTATTTAAATATTAATTTGTAATATTTTCAATTGCATTCACTTTGCGTAAGAATATAGGCATTCAAGTTCATTGTAAAAGAAACGGGTCATTTTTGTAATTAATGAAATAAAATTAAATTGATAGTTGTGTTTTTGAAAATAAACCTTTTACAAAGAAGCTCCAACGAACTAAAAATATATCTCGCGTACAATATCTAATTTATGTACATTCCCAACAGTTGTAAGCATATCCTTTAATTTGTTAAAAATATCTTGGAATTTATTTTTTCATCGCTATAAAATTTAGAAAATTGGTATAACGGAGTGACGTTACTACTGTCCTTGACATCATATATGGTGAGTTGTTCCGTTCCCTTTTCAAAATTTCCACCTCTACCTCCAATTTACTAAGATTTCTACCAACTTCTCGAAATGCTACCCTTGTATCCTGTTTGTTTTCTTCCAGGGTTTCTTAAAGTTACCCACTGTACGATCAACTTCTTCCATGCTCATATTTATCTCAGTCTTCGCTTCGGACATCCCTAAGTTAACCTCTTCTTGAACGTTTTGTATCATGAATAATGTCAAATTATCAAATCTATCGTTAGTTGATTTTATTTCTTGATGAAACCCCTCCCTATTTTGTTTTAATTCATAACGCGACTTTTCGTGACTTTCTTCTAACTTCTGTCTAATTTGCGACTTTACACTTTCAGATCTCGGCTGAATTTTTTTCTAGATTTTTTGTTAGGAAGTTCATTATGTCCATCGTACTGAGTTCTGCTTTTTCCATTTTATATAAAAAATTTTAAAAAGAACAAATTTACCCTAAGAAAAATGATCCCAATGAGTTGATTACAATGTAAGTTTAGAGAATTACAAAAATTTCGAGAAATTTGAGAACTTCGAGAATTTCGAGCCCCTTAGTTGTGTCGCCCATAAATATGTCGTGATGTTGGCAGCTCTCAATAAAGAAGAGTTTCACGAATTGGGTGCCAATTAATATGCTGTAGTATTAGACCTATTGAATTATCCCCACGATTGGGTCGCCAATTAAGTATGCTGTGAATATTAGAAGTGCCTGGAGTTTCTATGTTGTCTGCGCCAATAAATATGATGAGATATTGACATCTGATGAAGATGTTAAAAATCTTGCAAAAATAACTCTTACCTTGAGGGCCAATTTTTTTCTGCTTCTGAAACTCGTATTCGTCTCCTTTATTTAACAGTCGTAGAAATCACCTATTAAAAAACAACATCAATCAAAATCGGTATATTAAATTACAAAAAATTATAGAAATACAAAATTCACAAAAAAATAACAATAATAAAGCAAAATCAGTAAGCAGGGCAAAGCCAATCAAAAAAATTAAACATAGTAAAGTATCAATTTACACTATCTCACATCCTGTTTATTATTTTCAGGGTTAGAGCACTCTTACACTCTTACCTCTGAACGTTTACTAAAAATACCTTTGAGCCACAAAAATTCGTGTAAATTGTTCTTAGTTACAAATTACTCGTTTAATTGATTAATGAAATCCTATAACTATAATTTTTTGCGTAAACTTATTCCGTTCACAACTAACATTTCAAATTGCCCTTTACATAAGACACACAACTTAGAAACTAATCTGACTTTATTACAATAGACTTAAATTATAGCCAAATAAACGGTTTCTCAATATAGACGTCCTTCTCTAGCATTGAAGTACAAACAAAATTACCAAATCGACATCTAGATTAAAATACAACAGATCTTATTTAAGCAGTTCAAACCTATTGAATTAAAACAATTACTTTCAGGAAACGCATTAAATCTCGAAGAAACGACTGCGTTATTATTTAAAAATTCTATTAGAGCAATAGAACCACTTAAACGAAATGTACGACATTTGTAGTGGTACTTAAATTTCGAGTAGTAATTAAAATTTTGGTGGGTTAAGTTTAGGTTTGTATTGGCTAAGTTGAATTTGCATACAATTTAAGTTTTCACTTTAATTTAATTTTAATTTTACTTATATGTTGCACTTTTTGTGTAAACATGTTACTTGCTCAATGAAAAATTATTAATCTTCCTTTCCTAGTACGAATACTCTTATTAATAAACATTAGTTCCGATAACAGACCACTGGTATAAGCGAAATTTTGAAACCACACCTGGTGTAGAACTTGAGAAATCACACGTACACAATAACCAATGAGTGGTTTCTATTTCAAATCTTAAAAATTCTATTTGTTGAAAGGTTCTAATCCTGCTAGTACTACATCATCATCATAGAAAGAATTCTCCAACTGCAAATAACATCTTTAATTAATCTCCTACAAATGTGGTTCGTACAACAAAATTTTAAAAAAGCTGCGTGGCCGTTTGAGTGTACCACGAATTCGGGGTTCTCAATTTAACATCTGCGCGATTATTAATATTTGAATGATTTTTCAAAATGAATGCAATTTTTCAGTTTATATTAATGCGTTTTGTTCCATTAATAATTTTAGATTCTGCCGAATAAAATGATGATGAATAAAATGATCTCCAAAAACAAGCACGCTTAAATGAAGGTTTTACAGCTTTATATTTCCATGTAGTTTCCCTGCAGAATTAATCTTCTCTAATTTCGCTCATATAAAGCGCATTGTCTACATCAACACGTATTTAGTAAAAGTTGGCTCATTTGTATTAGTCGAATCCCCTACGGATGAAATTGAGTTTTATCTCATCAATGTGAATATGTAGCTATATGCTACCCAGACATTGAGAGCCAACAAAAATTATTTGGTGTGAATTATTCTGAAGATGCCCGTTTTGTTTTCTTAGCTCAGATTAAATAAAACAACAAAACTCCAACATCAAAATTATGATATAAAATATTTAATAATAAACAAATAATAATAGCTATATCCACAAACATCTTTCTTTAACACTTATTATCCTAAAGATTTCTTACACACAAGCATTAAAACCGACAAATACAATGTACAACTTAAGTCTAGAAACATCAGTTCTCAACTACTAAATATTCATATAGAATTTACAGTTTTCCCAAAATTTTCTTATGTAAGTCAGTAAGCACAACATTTTTAGAAATATCTATGGATAATATTAAAAATCTTTTCTTACCTCCGTAAAATAGGCGTATTTGATCAGGTACATCTACCAAAGATAACATTTTGTAATAGTCAAATTAACTCGAAATTTGATCTCAAAGACATCTAAAATTATTCATTTACAAGAAACATCTATATGCCAAAATTATGCAAGTTTAACCTACTTAAAATAACTATAGTACGGAAATGTGTTTCTAAAAATTTAAACAATGATATACTTGTGTTCCTTGTTAAAATTATTGATTAAGTTTTCATCTCCATATTGTACCATTCTTAGAAATAATTTATCAATAAATGCTCTTAAAAATACACGTTGTATTCCATTTATATTTAAATTTGTATACATTTGAAAATCATAACATGCTTTTCCATGTCGTATTTTTCTATTTATATTTATCGTACCGGCGATGCTTCATTAAAACTGACCAATTATTTTACTTCCAATCTGAGGTGTTATATTTTAATATAGTTTTGCTTTAGACGTTCATCGTTACACTGTTGACAAAAAGATCGCTTGTAATTGATCGATATAAAGACAATTAGTCACTGATCTATAAACAGGCCATTGGTAACTAACTCTCGTTACAGTTATTTCCTGCTTTATATAATAAAATCTTTACTACATTATTAATTCTGGAAAACTGCTATAATCTTGAAGTCGTTCCGATTCATAGAGGATATGTAATTTCTTTGAAAATCAGTTCATTATACACGTTTATTTTATATAAATAGCTGCCATTTCATATTTATTAGGTCTTATAAATCTCACTATATTTTCTTAATTGGCAGGTATCCATACGAATGAATGTGAAAGACTTATCTGTGAGCTGGTAATGACGGGCTATATTATCTACTTTTTAGGAATTTAATGTCATCGTTCTTTACAATCTCGCTAATTAGGATGTACATTTATATAATCTGTCGCTTGCTTATGTTTACAAGTTGTTTTACTCTTGGTACCGAATTCATGAATCTATTTTTCGAAAAATCTAGAAATAAAGTAGTTTTGTTTAAAATACAGTATTTCATGTTTTGCATTAAAATGCAAGAAATCTGGCATAAGTCAAAAAAACTTGACGCTGTCAGATCTGACTGACAAATATGCCAAACGTAATTGAAAGTTAGGTTGATGTATAGTGACATACATGATTTAGATTTGTAAAACTTTCTAATTTCAGCACCAGTCCGGATAGTGTAATTGGTAAATACGTCAGCCCGGATAGCTGAAAATTAAGTTTCAAACCTTGTCTGGGACCTAATATTTTTCTAAATCCAATTACTTGCTTGACTTGAAATGATCATTTGGGCGTTGCATAAAAGTGTAAGTTGTTATTTCAACTTATTAACTATATTATATATATATCGCTGTGATAGGCCCGCGTTGAGCGTCACTAAAAGAGTGATGTGATAAACGTCGCACGTTGGTGCGCCGCTGAAAGAGTGATGTGATAAAGCCCGCGTTGTGCGTCGCTGAAAGAGTGATATGAAGTGGCCACACGTTGAGGCGTCGCTGAAATAGTGATGTGACAAGGTCCGCGTTGAGCGTCGCTGAAACAGTGATATAAAAATGGTTTCGTGTTGGGTGCCACTAAAAAGTGATGTGACAAGGCTGCGTTGAGAACGCAATCCTGTTTTTAATAAACGCTTCCTTATATACAAATTATCTATTTTCTAGAATGTTACTAGAATACTATGGAACATTATAATGCAAGGTTTCTCAGAAAAACTCATTAGCATCTAAAATTGCGGCTTTTTATCACCTTGTTATCTGGTTCCAGTTATCCGTGACGCGCTCTGTTTGTTCTTGCTTAACCCTCAAAGTTAATGCTCGTGGTCTCCTTCTAACCTACATTTAATGCGAAAATCATAAATATTTCTTATTAATTTCTATTACATTTTCTGGGGTTTTAGTGTTCCGGGCTGCTTCTTGGTATAAAATGTTTCATTTATTAATTAGATATTTACGTAGTTCTAAATACGGATGACTCATACTTTTATATTCCTAATTCCAGAAAATTCTTTATTTAAAATAAATTTCTATAATCCACGGTGTAATTAATTTAAGCTTTAATTACTTTTTAATGCAAAAGGGGTTGCATTTTTTAAAAAAATATTTGCTTTCGTGTTTTAGTACACAAAATTAAGACTAGAATTGGTTTTTTAACTACACGAAATTATTCATTTTTATGCTAAATGCGTAAAGCCAGCACTCTTCTATGCTATTACAGCAAATGAAAAGCAAAAAAATGTATTGACTATTAAAAAATTGATGATTTTGTATTTGTCTTCAAAATTGATCGATTTGCGATCGTATTTAAATGCGTTTTTCGGTATCTTACAATTAATTATTTTTACATATACAACTTGCGTTACTTGCTACTTATCTACAATACGCTTATATCGTATATGGTGATTATTTATACACGCACAATTGAATGTTTCGCTTGTATATTAATGAATAAAAGTACGCTTGTATTGTACAGGGCGTAATAATGAATTTAGGGAAATTTTTATTTTTCCTGATTATACTATATTTATGTGGAATTTATTTGTAGAGTATGGGTTTCAATGACCTATCGTGACCCCTTATTACGTCATTATATATATATATATATATATATATATATATATATATATTGCTATGATTAGAAGGTAGTTTAAGGGTATATTAAGTCATAGAGGTCGTAAGATAAATGTAAATATTATTAATTAAACAAACAATTCCACATTAAATATTGTATATTATACATAAAGTCAATAGCGAGTACACTGTATATAAATCATATAATTCATAAGAAAAAAGCTCATTATTTAATAATCAGATACTATTTAGAAAAATAATAATATGTACGTCGTATAATGCGTTCTAAGTTAAATTAGGGTTTTAAACGCATCAAGTTTCATTAAAATAAACACGTAATCGAAGAAGATAAAGAACTTGGCATACTAGCTATTTAATAATATCATTAAATATATCAACGCATAAATAAGTAAACGCGTTCAAATACGTCATAATAGGAACATGAATACGTGATCAAAGACATTGTATTTCAATAAAATCCAACATATTTGGAGTAACAAACAATAAATAACAAGCGGTCCGTGATATGATGAAGTTTGAACTATAGTCAACACAAACATGAAAGACGTGACAAAATGCAATAAAGTTTGGACTTTCTGCAAAATATGCTAAACAAAAATGAGCGTCTACGTGTAAAATGGAATGTCTGACCAAGAATCGGAATAGGGAATTTTTAGAAATGCCGAGTTATGCAGAGATAAGCGCAAGATACAACGCCTTCATCAACAAACACACGATGAGCACCGACCAAGGCACTAACCACGTCAATTGAAAGTACGTAAAAGTAAACTTAGTGAAAATTAATAATTTATTAAAATAGTGAAAATTAAAAGTGCCAATTTATAAAACAAGAAGTAGCCGTTTTGAGCTTAAAACGTAAGGTAAACTATTTATTGAATTTAATTCAAGTATTTAAGAATTTAGGGCTCTGAATGTACCTCCGAATATACCTCTAAATAAATGTCTGAATATACGTCTAAATAAATGTCTAAACAAACTTCGAGAATATTCTAAAAATACTTCTAAATAGGCTCGCAAGGGAACATAAAATAAACGTTAAGATACCCATATTAAACTACAAGTAAACTCCAAGTCATTCCAAAATCCGAAAGGAGAATTCGAGCAGCAATTAATTAATTATTCTGGTTAACAAGTGAAGAAACTACGTTAACAAGTCAAGCTGTAACAATCCAGGAGTGCTGACCATCGATATTCAGGGGCAGTTCCTAGAGCCAAGCAGGAAAAACACAGGTCAGAGATTTTATTCATTATTAGTATAAGGCTGTTTTTCAATTTTTTAACATTTAATATTTGCTATATCAAATATTTGTAAGGGTAATCAAAAATTATTTGAAAAATAGAGAGAGGATCATTTTGAACGTTCAAAAAGTACTTAAAAGTGATTACAGTGACTTTTTGGCTGGCTTTCAGGGAACATAAAATTTGGTGGAATCAGATAAATATCAATATTTTATTTAGGGGCTAATTTTTGAATATTAAACAAATTAATAAGTTATTGACATAAAAGTGTACATATTATCGATTATTATATTGTATATTTTTGGATTGCTTCGTTTTCATTTTCATTTACATTATTTTAACAGATAGGTAATAGAAAGAAAAAGGGTTAAACAATCTTTATTGTCGTGACGTATGACACTCTGTGTTTAATAGATTGAGCTAGCCGAGGCGTACATATTCAAAGAATTATAGGATTTAGAGACGCAGAGGAAAAAGGCAGAGTACGAACACAACAGTAAAACTTTAAAAGGCGACGGCAACGTTAGGGGCTGTGATATAGCAAAGTATAACGAAATTATCGTGGGCTGAGATCACAGCAATTAAGATATTGTACCAACGTTTGGAGAGATTACAGCAAATAAATATAACGACCAAGTAGGGTATATTCGGAGCAATCTATAGGACACCCAACGTAGGGACTAATATCACAGCAAAATTAATATAACACCCAACGTAGAGCTAATACACAGCAATTTATATAACGCCCAATCGTGGGGCTAATTCACAGCAATTTATATGGGAACCAACGTAGGGGCTAATTTCACAGCAATTTATAGGACACCCAACGTAGGGGCTGTATTCACAGCAATATGCATTAAGTAATGAAAGAATTTAAGCGATTTTTATGATGTGCAGAAACATGATTAACTTTGAAAAAGTGTATTATTTTGCCAATGCAGATTCAATTGCAAGTAATTTTCAATTAGTCAAAGGTTCTTTTTCCATTGTTGATCGCAATACGTTTTACGGGTTACCGTTACTGTTATGGTACAAAATAAATCTTTTGCTTCAAACTTCGTTCCTTTATTTCCTATACTAAATTTATTTGTTAAAGATGTGCATCTTCAAACTTTATTTTGTGACTAGTTTTCATATTGTAACGCGCTGGTTTAACTGTTCTTTTTTGATTAAATATAAGCTCTTTTAGTCGCAATTACAGAGAAATTTATAATCACTGATGATAATTATTATTAAACTAATCACTAACAACGTTTACTGCACTAATTTATTTGTTAACACGACGATTGTCTACTTTATCACCAAGTTCGTCTATGTAAATATGTAAATATATCTACCCTACAGTTCATTTATATGCGCATTATTAAACGTATTTATTTCAACGATCTCTCCTATAATTTATGTATAATTACGACTTCACATCTCGATTGAAGACTTCGAACAAGACTAAGAAGACGAAACGGTGCCGACCAAGAAGTCCAAGGCATCGAAACCCGAGAAAGCGAAGCTCGCTGACAAACCGAGGCTGTGGTCGTCACAAAAGCACCTAAAAGGAAGTAGTCGCCGCTGGTATATCGTCGTCGCCGCTGGTGTATCGTCGTGGCCGCCTCTGCGCTGGTGGCCGTCATACAATGGCCCTATTCAGGGCTACAAATATATTTTATAAACGATTGATAAAGGTGACGCTCTGCGAAACATACAATACATATACATATATACATACGTAAATACATAATCCTTCATTGAGTAAGTAACTGTTACTGGATATAAGCGCTTCCTAGTTGTACGCGGTAACTAATTTTAAATATATTCATAAACGAAACAGTACATTCTGTGAGAAAAAAACCGAATCAAAAAGCTAAGAAAGTAAAATTTTCCAATATTTTATCTTTACCCTGTATAATATAATTTAACAAGATAAGTGTATTCCCATGTAAAATAAAACGCTTTAAAGACACATCATTTAAGAACGAAGCCCTATTTTTAAATCCGTATAAATAAAAGCATTTATTTCATCCATGTGTAAATATCTATTCTCCTGAGAAATGACTTAAAAGCAAGTATCATAAAGGAAGCATCCTCCTTAAAATACCATTTTTATGAGCGAAGCATTTCTTCTTTCAAAGAAACCATTGTGGGACGATTCTAGAATAAATTCTATTTTCGTTAACTTTCATACACCATAAGCAAAGCACAGCTAATTATTCGTAGAAAGCGATAACACCAAGGAGACACGATAAGGAGTTTTAATGGCGTTATATTATGTTCGTACCAGAGAAATAACGCCGGTTAAGGATATGAAACTTTTTACGATCGCTATAAATTTTAAACCTGAAGCGCGAACGAGCACTAACGAAGCACTTCTAGCAGTTCAAGCCGAGAGAGCAGGTGAAGTCGGCCTAGTCGGTTAAGCTTGTTATGCCGGTTAAACAGGTTCAGTCGGTTAAGCGGTTAAGTACTTAAAATTGGCTGATGCGGTCAAGTCGGTCGAGCAGTTCAAGCGGTGCAAACCAATGAGGTCGGCCTTGTCAGTTAAGCTTTTAAACCGGTTAAATCTGCTAAACCGGTTGATTAGGTTAAGCCGGGTTAGCCGGTGAAGACGACTAAACTGCCTCAGCCGGCTAAGTCTGTTATACCTTTTTAGCCGATTAAAACGGTTAAGCCGATTCAGGTGGTTGTCGTCTAAGCCATTTAAAATGGCCGAGTTCGGCGAACTAGGCTAAGTCGTTTAAACAGGTTTATCCGGTTAAGTCGATTTAACCGGTTAAGTCGGTAAGTCCGCTAATGCAGTTAAGTCGGTTAAACCGTTTAAGTCGGTAAAGACGGCGAAACCGACTCAGCCGGCTAAACCTGTTAAGTAGGTTAAGCCGGTTAAGTCGTCTAAGCCGGTTAAGCAGATTATGACGGTTAAGTCGACTAAGCCTATTAAATCGGGTAAGTCGGCAAACTCGGCCAAGTCAGTTAAGTCTGTTTTTCCGTTTATGTCCGGTAAACCGGTTAAGTCGAGTTAACCGACTAAGCCGGTTCAGTCGGTAAGTCGGCTAACTCGGTTAAACCGAAGTCGGTTAAGCCGACTGAATCGGATGAGCCAGCCAAGTCGGATAAGTTGACTAAATCGACTAAATCACCGGTTAAGACGGCAAAGTCCGCTAGGTCGGTTAAGTCGTTTAATTCGGTGAAGTCAATCAAGTCGGCCATGCCGGTCAAGTCGGCGTAGTTCGCTTAGACGGTTAAGCCGGTTAAGCTTGTTAAATCAGTTAAGTCGGATAAGTTGGTGAAGTCGATCAAGCCGTTCAACGTTCCAACGTTTTAGTAATCTGCTACCTGAAATTTAAGCAGACCTGGCTTCTCCCCAGAAAGTAACTGTAAGTATGTGTGTGTGTGTGTGTGTGTGTGTGCTCGCGCTTGAGAGCATGTGTTATGTGTGTGGGAGAGGTTGTGTGTGTGTGTGAATATGTGTTTTGTGTGTAATGTTGATATCTGTGTTACATTCCCCTTCTAGGATCAGGACCATTGATAGCCGAAAATCCCAGTTGTCAAGGAAGAATACTCAACGGTTATAGCCATATCAGTCCGGAGCGTCAGCAGCCGGAAATTCAGATGTTGAAAAGGCAATGTAAGTGTGTGAATAGGCATTTGTATTTGTACAGCGTTAAGGTGTGTGTGTGTATGTATTAAAGTAGACCAAGTCGGCTAAGTCTGTTAAGTCGGTTACGTAGGCTAAGACAGTTAAGTCGGCCATGCCGGTCAAGTCGACCATAACAGTTAAGCAATTCAAACCGGGCGAGTCGGTGAAGTAGACCTAGTCGGTTAATTCGGTTATGCCGGTTAAACCGGTTGAGCGGTTAAGTCGTCTAGGCGTCGCCGTGGATCAATGTAGTAAGCGTAAGACTACGGATCTCAAGGTCCTGACTTCGAATCCCGACACGGCCGACTGCTTGAAAAATGGTAGGTGAGCATTTTTCACAAAAATTACGCCCTCGTTCGGATGAGAGGTTAAATGGAGGTCTTGTGCATGTTAAAGATCCCTACTTTGCTTGTAACGGTAAAGGTTCGACAAAATTTCCAGGCAGCAAAAAACTCACCTCCTCGCCAATGTAGTACCTTCGGGTGCAGCATTGGAAATGTAAATGCACGGTTAAGACGTCTAAATTGGTTAATTCGGTCAACTCGGTCAAGCAGTTCAAGCCGGTCAACCTGTCCAAACCGGTGAAGTCGGCCTAGTCGGTTAAGCCTTTTAAACCAGTTAAGTCGGTTAACACGATTAAACCGGCTAGGCCGGTTTAGCCGGTGAAGACGGCTGTTAAGCCGGCTAAGTCAGTTGTGTCAGTTTAGCCGGTAAAACGGTTAAGTCGGCTAAGCTGATTAAACATGTTAAGACGGATAAGTCGACTAAGCCTTTTAAATTGGCTGAGTCGGGAGACACGGCCAAGTCGATTAAGCCGGTTTATCTGGTTAAGTCGGTTAAACCGGTTAAATCGATTTAAACGGCTAAGCCGGTTAAGTCGGTAAGCCGGCTAACTCTGTTAAGTCGGTTAAACCGGCCGCTGAGTCGGTTAAACCGGCTAATTAAGTTTTTAATTGAAGAAAACCCTGGCTAAGTGTGAAGTTCCGCCGGAAAATTATGAATTGTCATGTTCAGCGAGACGATTATTCGGCGATTTTCTTTTATAAAGTGCTAAAGAGCACTAACGAAGGCTAACTTTCGGCATCTATAAAAACATTAGTGCCTACAAAGTCGCGGTTAACACCTCATAATAATACAGAATTAGTTTTTAAAACCGTTTTGAACATGTTAATGAAAAGTAATAAAACAGTTTGATCAAGAAATGTTTTCCTTTGCTAGTTTTCGTAAAAGCTAGAATGTCACTCTCGTATACCGGTTGTAACAAAATAAGTGTAAAACATTTCAGGGGGTAATTACTCATCGTAAAAGAGATAGGGTTTTTCATATAAAGAAATTTCATTGGAGCAGCCTTTGTTAAAATACAGCCCCTTAAAGGGGTACATAAAATTTGTTTTTCATTTTTTTACAAACACTAAAAAAGTTACAAAATTGAAATTAAGGTGACATATTTTACTATCAAAAATACACTTACTCAGTAATTTATTTGGTTTACCCCATGGTTGTAGGGGGTAGAAAACGCAACCCCTAAAATTTAATTCCAGTGTAATTTTTTGTATTATTATTTGTTTGCCATTTAAAAATTTATTTTCAATAGCTTATTTCACTCTAAACAAAAAATGTCTCTTGAATTTTTTGCCCAAAATTAATCAGTTCGAAGAAAAAAATTATTTTACAAACAACTACAGAGATACATCGTCATAAATGCGAACTGGATTATTATTGTTATTTTATAGTTACTACCTGCATCAAAGTATGATTAAAGATGAATAAACAAAACTAATTTATTAATAACAAAACATACAACATGTAGAAATCATAGTAAATGTTCAATATGTCCACCTTCAGTCATTACGCATGCGTCTAGACGTCGGCGCATTGAGCCACGTATTCGCTCAAATATTCCTGGAGTCTCTCTAATTACCCTGCACGCATCGATGATGCGGTTTCTTAAGCCCTCTACATCACGAACAGGAGTAGGATAAACCAAACTCTGTAAAGGCCACAAGTAGAAAAATCGAGAGGATTCAAATCCGGGGATCGAGCAGGCCAATTCTGTGGTCCTCCTCGAACTATCCAATGATTTGGATATATTTGAGTTAAATGCTGACGTGCTGCTTGACTAAAATGGGCGGGAGCCCCATCATGCGTAAAAAACATAACCCTTCTGATACCACAAGGAACTTCCTTCTTTCAGCAGTACTGGATGCACTTCTCTTAAAAATTGAGTGTATGCCTCACCATTTAATCGAGGAGGTAGAAAATGAGGGCCAATTAAATAATCCCCAATAACTTCGACCCACACGTTAAGACAAAAATGTTCTTGATGGTTAGGTTGGACAATAGCGTGAAGGTTTTCATCAGCCCATATGTGGTTATTATGAAAATTAATAATCTTGTCCCGAGAAAAAGTACATTCGTCTGTGAATTCGATCGTCTTCAGAAAGTCAGGATTTCTTCTAATCATTTCCAGCATCCAATTGGAAAATTCAAGACGGTTCGGAAAATCTCGCGGTAACAGTGCCTGTACTCGTTGTAGATGGTAGGGGTATAAGAGTTGTTCCTTTAAAATTCGAATTACCGTCATATGATCAACATTTAACTGGAAACCAATCTTTCTGGTACTGCTAGTGGGTTGTTCTCGAACCAAATTAAGTACTGTTTCTTCAAGCTGTGGTGTTCTAACTTCGCGATGGCGACCACAATCCTGTGATCTATTTTCGAATGAACCATATTCTCATAATCGTTGATGAAGTTGGGCAAATATTCTATGCGAAGGAAGCTGCCGTTAAGGATACATTTCAGCATACCTTTTACAAGCTTCTAATCCATTATCCTGCGACAGACCGTAAACGTAATGCATATCAACCATTTCCGCATTTGTGTATGCCATTTTAATAACAAGTGAATTATTAAACTAATAAATTAAGAACAGAACAACGACACACAATTATTAATTTAATTTCAAAAATTTACAAACTGACAGCGTGATAACAATTTAATGGTCACTATCACTAATAGCGGCCTACTTGATAAATTAGTTTCGCATTTTCATCTAATGACGATGTATCTCTGTAGTTGTTTGTAAAATAATTTTTTGCTGCGAACTGGTTAATTTTGGACAAAAATTTGAAGAGACACTTTTGTTTAGATTGAAATAATCTATTGGAAATAAATTTTTAAATGGCAAACAAATAATAAGACAAAAAGTTACATTGGAAATACATTTTAGGGGTTGCAATTTCCACCACTTACAACCATGGGGTAAACCACATAAATTACTGAGTAAAAAATGTCACCTAAATTTCAATTTTGCAACTTTTTTAGTGTTTGAAGAAAAAATGAAAAACAAATTTTACGTTCCCCCTTTAAGGGGCTGTATCTTAGGAAGGGATGCTCTAAAGAAGTTTTTTATATGAAAGCCCCTATCTCTTTTACGATGAGGAATCACTCCCTGAAATGTTTTACACTTATTTTGTTACACCCGGTATATCTACCTGCCGTTCCTCTTGTAGTTCTTCGAAGTACAATATTGCTTTGATGTAGACTCTAACAGGCGTCGATTACAAGAACATGATTCAATTTCAATATAACAATTAATGCCCAGAAATATCCCATACAATTATTGAAAGATTCTAGACAGAAAACTATTTCCGGCTAATCTTTATAAGGTAGTAAGTTTAAGAAATTGTATAAAGATTTCATTCAAAAAAAGCTTGACTGCTGATTTTCTCAGAAGGTTGTAAAAGACTAATTAAACAAAGTGAATTCAAGTACGTTGAATGAGCCACATTCCCCAGAAAGAATTCTTCACTTTAGAAGCTGTACTCATCTCGGTTCATTTTACAGCTCGTATTATTATGTGATTCACAGGAATGCGAACAAAAAACCTAAAGATGTCGGAATGACGTCAGGAGCCAAAATCTAGCATACCAACAAGTACAAGAAAATAATGACAAGATAATAACCAAGCACATTGTGTTTAAAGTGTATAATATATACTTGTTCTAAAACAGGTTGTTAAAAATGATGTAACTCCTAACAGGTAAATAAATACTAACCTAGGTGAACTAATTTATAATTACCTTTTTGCTGCAATAAGACCCTGTCTCTTACGTCACTTTACATAGTTTACTTTATGGACCAGGTCACGATTTAATTAGTCTTATTACAGTGGTATGATGTACCTGTTGAGTATTACCTACTACGCATTTGATGTAATACATAAAACGTGTGAGAAAATTAAGGAAGTGATTTCTTTACCGAGAAAAGTTACACTCGGTAAGAGCTGTGAATTAAAGTTCTTGCGAGTTTCGCAAATTATTTATTGCATTCCTCAAAAATTTCGCACGACGTTCAGTTATTTCTATAAGTCGGGAATTCCCCTTGTATATCCCAATCTGTCAATTAGCTAATCTAATGTTAGTTATGTATATTATATGCTAACAAAATACTAAACAAAACTTCATGTAACAGGACTTTCTCCTTCGAGCAAAAATATTACTATTGCATGGTCTCTAATATGCGATAATGCAGGTTGTTTAATGCGCAGGGCGCTTTATAATTTTGTATATCACTTACATCCGCGTTATTCTATTGTTCTAAGGTGTAGTTCCTACTCTTTAACTAAGTGGACTGTATGACGAATTATTGTACGTGTTACGTTTGCACTTTCACTGTTTTTTAGGAGTTATCGATAAAATCACATTCGGCTACACTAATGACTAACTCACTTTACCGAACGAACAACCGCTTCGCTTCGATATCGATGAGCAAGTGTCTGTCACTATCCCTTTTTCAACTTAATTTCCACGTGCACAAAGGAGGTTTTATGACAGGATATAACGGGACAAGGGATGTCAGCTTTACTATTTGATTCACAACTACGAATTTAAATTAACTTAAAATTAACCAAGAAAACGTGCGACAAAGAGACCAAACATCCCGCCCACCAAAATAAGTATGAACTAACTTATTTTATATTTAAAAATAATTAGAGCTATTAACTAAGAAACCTAACCCGACAACTTATATAAGTGAATATATGTATATATGCCATTAAATATTAAGTAACTGGCAGTAAACATAGTTTCACCAGAGGATGTTTAATTAACCCTTGGACTGTCTTGGCTGTAGCTACACGAACGATACCGTCCTTACCAGGATGAACATCCACTACTCTTCCTAAACGCCATTGTATAGGGGGTTATTTTCTTCCTTTAATAGGGCAAGCGAATCAATGGGCAGGGTAGCGGAATTTCTCAACCACTTACCTTTCTGTTGCAACGTGTGCAGGTATTCGGCACTCCATTTTTTCCAAAACCCTTGTTGCATTTGCTGCAACAGTTGCCAGCGATTTAAACGAGAGGGTTTATAGACAACAAATCCGGATCTGGTAACACTGAGACTGGTTCAACATTAAGAAAATGACCCGGTGTTAAATACGAAAAATCATGCGGTTTGCAACTCAGTGCGCAGTGGACGTGAGTTGAGAATCGCTTCGATTTGAATCAACACCGTCGGGAATTCTTCAAACGACAAAATTTGTTCACCGATAATTCTTTTCAAATGGGTTTTTCCGATTTAATCCCGACCTCCCACAACCCACCGAAATGAGAAGCAGCAGGAGTGTTAAACACGAATTTGATTCCTCAACGCCTGCCGAATGGCGTATCAATTAAGAGATTTCACGAGAACGAAATTAGTGCCATTATGACAATGGATTTGAATACATTTGCCTCTTCGAGCAATAAATCGATGTAAAGCACCCAAGAGAACGTCTGTCGACAAGTTAGACACTAATTCCAAATGGATAACTTTAGTGCTGAAACAAATAAATAAGCAAATGTACGCTTTCAATGATTTTGCGCCACGACACCGATTCATCATGACATTGAAAGGTCCACTAAAGTCGACTCCCGTATGTAAAAACGCCTTACCTGGAATTAATCTAGAAGCTGGTAAATCCCCATAGGAGGGGGCATGAAGCCACAGAGTTTACACGAAAACAACGAATGCAGGATTTCAAACATTGCCGAATAGCCCTCTTTGCGGACAACAACCCATAATTTTGAGTTAATAAAAATTGAGTTGTTTGATTTCCAGGATGTAAATGTCTTTCATGACAATCTAATTAATAATTTCAGTCAATCGATGCGACCGAGGAAGCAAAATTGGAAATTTTGCATCATGCGATAACTCTGAATTACGCAGGCGATCGCCCGCTCTCAACAAATCACGACTATCTAAAAACGGACTAAGGCTACGCAGTTGTTTACTAACAAGTTTTCCAGTTTTAATATTTGCAATGTTTTGGGCAAAAACATTCGTTTGAACTCTTTTAATCAATAAATGTATAGTCTCTTGCTGCTGAGCTAGGGACAAACTATCAGAATATTTTGAACGCAAATCCGCCGGACATCGAACATTACGCATGAAATGACGAATACATGTAATAATCCTACAAATTTTCTGCAGTTTTGAAAATTTATCCAATAACAAATCTAAAAAATTCTCAGGCATAACGACTGTTAACGAGAGAGTACGATATTCGACGTCCATCTGAGATGAGTCGAATAGTTTTGACAGAGAGGTTACTGGCCATTCTTTGCTACGACGTACTAACCAGGAAGGCCCTTCCACCATAATGGATGATGAACCAACTCTAAAGCCAAAAGTCCACGTGATAAACAATCCGCAAGGTTGTCCTGGAACTTATCATGAAACTACGAAGATGGAGGAATACGTTCTTGAATTTGTGAAATGCGATTGCTAACAAACGTCTTCCACTTATGCGAGGAAGACTGAATCCAAGACAAAACAACAGTGGAATCTGACCACGCGAAAATACTACTAAATGATAAACTATCTGTATAAGTATTTTTGACGAAATCTACTAAATCTGCCAAGAGTACGGCAGCACACAATTCGAAACGGGGCAATGAAACGCGATTAGTAGGAGCGACTTTCAATTTACCGCATACTATATTATACCCCCGTCGTGCGGGTACGCGAGCCACTACAGTCAGTTGGTAGCAATGTTAAATAGTTGCGATATGACACGCAAATAAAAGATTACGTCATATCGATATTTGAACTATTGCAACACAATAAAAAGTTATACTAATTTTAAAGAAAATCCAAAAGGGGTACTCACGTAAACATATAGGGCGACTCCAGCGCTACTCCATGATGGCTACAACGGGGCTCCGTGGTTGATCCTTCTCAGGCGTGGGTGTTTGTTGACCCCGGTCGAATCCAAATTCAAACTTGTCTTCTTCCTATATGTAGAGAGCGACAGGAAACTGGTATATAAGGCACGATAATAAAAGAGAAGGCAAAAGGAATCTACATAACAAAAAAAAACACGACAAGACACAAAGACAACTACATTTGTTGGCCTCTCGATCACCAGTCTGGTCACGTATCCGGAAATCACCTTTCTTCGCACACCGCGTCGGCGCAATCTCGCGCAAACGCACTGTCTAAAGTGCCGGAAATACGCGCACAGGTCTTTTAAAATTATTGGCGCAAAATTCTTACAAATTAAACTTGAATTGAAAATGTTTAACAATCTAACTAATAACTAATAACTAATACTAATAATAACTAACTAATAACTAATAACATAGCAATATTACCATCAAAATCGAACGAACGAAAATAGACGACAGCTGCATACCCGACTTCAAAAGCATCACAGAACCTATGCAACTCCACCTTTTTAAAATTATTATATACGATGCGACGCGGAATCTTAATATTCGAAGCCGCGGGCAATTTACCCAAAAAATGTTTCCATTTTCTTACGACTTCCAATGGCGGCTCTTGGTCCCAACCGAGGCCTAAAAGCCAAAGATCTTGAACTAAACGTTTAGCGAACAGTACTACAGGCGCTATCGAACCGAGAGGATCAAAACATTACGCCTGGTGGAAGTGAGCTCTTCAGCGTTTAAGTGCTATAAACATACATCTGTAAGAGCGCACCACGAAAGGCCCAAAATTTTTGTTGAACCACTATCTTTATCTTGAAAGGTAATTGTTTCCAAACTGGACAGGGACTCCTTGATAATCACGATGAGTATCTTTAACCAAAATCTGCCGATACGTTTGTTTAATACCAGCTGTAATTACGATAGGATGTACACGAAAGTGCAATAACAAAACTGCAATGTCTTTTTGCAGAACAGGTCCAATAGTCAAACTATCATTTAACGAATTTCCAGATTGATCCTGACACGAAGCATCAAAAACTACGCGCAATTTGGTGCTAGTGCTATCACGCTTATGTACAGCATGACGGGGAATGTAATACATTCTCTCATGAACCGACGAATTCTCAGGCGATTCCACTTGAGCCATGTGACCGCTTTTCAAATAATCCTCCATAAATTTTTTATAATCCGAATACAAATCAGAATTTTTTAGCAAACGACGTTCTAAAGACAAAAATCTTTTAATAGAAATCGATCTCGTAGCCACGAATGAGGGTTCAGAAATTTTAAAGAGCAAGGACACTACAAAACGACCGTCCTTGTTACGTCTATAATTTTCCACAAATTCCTTTTCACACCGTTTTTCTTCAGGAGAACTGTGTTTCTTGAAGGAAATATTTTCTAGTTCCCAAAATCGACGAATGTTGCTGTTTAAGGGCTCAACGAAAGCCCACAACGACTTAATAGAATTATTCGGGAAAACGACCTTTCCCGTTAAAACCCAACCAAAAATTGTTATAATAGCAACTGGCTCGTTAGCGACACCCCAACGAGATTTGTTCAACAAAACCTGAGCAAAGATATCCACTCCGACTAGCATGTCAATCTTACCAGGGATATTAAAATTAGGATCAGCTAACGCTAAACCTCGAGTATGCGACCAATCGTTGACCCCTTTAGACGATGAAGGTATTTGATTACAAATGTTAGCTAAAATATAACAATCAATTTCATATGCTGGAGACCGTGCTCCCGAGGGGCTAACTACACACGATAGTGCACCAGACACCAACGACGAATTCAAACCAAGTCTTTGAACAGTGATATTGGCTCACCGTTTCTTTAAACCTAATTTCTGAAGGCACCTTTCAGTCATAAAACTTTCCATAGATCCGTTATCTAAAATTACACGAACAGGTTGCAATTTTCCTATCTAATCAAGTACCGACTCCATTGCCGTAGCTAACAGCGTCGTTGTATGTTTTAATGACGTCGAAATTAACGAGCTGGTGGCAGGTTGTTCATGCACAACCGCCGACGACAGATTGTCTTCACTAGGTCTACTAGAAGAAGTAAGTCTAAGCGTCGTTCTCCGAGGAGACGCTGACCTTTGACGATGAGTTTGTCTGCGTGGAGACATTGATTTTCCTGGTTTATCAAAGTGAAGTAACGAATTGTGTGACTGTTGACATTTTCTATACGACCAATCTAACTTACAATTTTTCATCGAATGTGAAATATTTGAACATTTAATACAAAGGTTTTTAACCTATACCACCTCAAATCTTTCTTGAGGAATTTTATCAAGAAACTGCTTACATCTATAAATAGGATGGACAGCTTGACACAAACTACAATTTTTACCATCATTGGTGGTACCAACTAAAAAAGTTTTAGCCCAAGTGCTACGAACTTTCCTTTTTCCCTTTGTTACACGGAATCTCGAAATTTTAAGCATGTTCCTGAAGCAATGTCATTTATTTCCAATACTTTACATTGTTTTTCAATGTACGACCTTAAATTTTTGAACGAGTGAATCTCGTCACTATTTTCTAATTCGAAACGCTTTTAAACGTTTTGTATCTAATTTTTGAGATAACAGATCAAACAACACGAAATCTAATAGATCTATTTCCATCTGCTTTAACGCGAATATATTTTTATCAAAACAACTAATTAATTGCCCGAGTTCCGTTTGCGAGACCGAGGAACTTACCTTAGAGAATTTTTCAGGAGCATTAAAATATGTTGTAAGTAATAACCTCTTAGACTGAAAACGATTAGTAATGATTTTATAGGCTTCTTCGTATGCACAATCGTTTAATGGCAAATGTTTTATTAACGCGCGCGATGGATCATCAAGTGTATCTACGAGATAGCAAAATTTTTGAACAGAAGACAAACCAACATTATCATGAATCAATCGCTTATAAATTGCATGATAACTCTCAAAGTCCGAAATACGTCCTGAGAACCGCGGGACTGACAAGTGTTTCAAGCTAATACCACCATTTAGCGACAAAGAATTATTCATATTTTCCACCTGTTGCTTATTTTCTACGAGATCTAATTCACATTGTTCAGCGATAATACGAATATCTAATAAATAATAATCGATTTTCACCCTAAGAGCCAAAAATCGTTCAATTGTTCACTTTCCTCACTAAAGAAAATATCCTTGCATTAAGACTTAAAATGAGTTTCAATTTGCTCGACACTTTTTATCGATGCTCTAATTACAGCAATCGATACATTTTCGAGTTGATTAATCTTACTGTATATATGAGGCAACTTTTTAACTACAAATCTGGCTTCAAGAATAGCTTTATCAATTGATATAACCATATTTAGTAAATGATTAATGGACAACAATAAAATTAACGTAAAAACAATGCCTCTTCAAATACGCTACGACAACTAATTAATCTACGAAATTAAGTTATTAATCGACAAATGCAACTAATTACAGTGCTCGCCCGACAAAGCTTTTAATGTTTCAAATAATAAGGAACAAATAACCCTTTTGTTATGGATGACTTGAGTGGTTAATTAAACTTGACGACGAAAAATAAGGTACGGATTTAAAACACAACCCCCTCATAAAAAGTATCCGAAACCTCTTTCACACAAAGTACACCGACCGAGCACTAATCCTTGCAACGAAGAAAAAAAGGATGTATTAAAAATCTACCGTTATGCGCAAATGTTTCTATACTATTAAATGTGCAAACAAGAGGTTAGCCTCTCTGTAACACGCTCAAACATAAAAATTACGACAATTATTAAATTAAAAGCATTAATAAGGAACGATAGGAATAGGAACTGATTAATTAATCAAATAATCCAGTTACGAAGTCCATGTTTAATGCGCGGGGCGTCTTATAATTTTGTATATCGACTTACCTCCGCGTTATTCTATTGTTCTAAGGTGTAGTTCCTACTCTTCAACTAAGTGGACTGTATGGCGAATTATTGTACGTGTTACGTTTGCACTTTCACTGTGTTTTTTAGGGATTTATCCATAAATTTACATTCGGCGGCACTATTGACTAACTTACTTTACCGAACGAACAACCGTTTCGCTTCGATATCGATGAGCAAGTGTCTGTCACTACCCCTTTTTCAACTTAATTTCCACATGCACAATGGAGGTTTTATGACAGTATATAACGGGACAAGGAATGACTGCTTTACTATTTAATTACAACTACGAATTTAAATTAACTTAAAATTAACCACGAAAACGTGCGACAAAGAGACCAAAAAGCAGGTGGGAAAGGAAATAAAATCTTATAACATTATTGCGAAGTAGTATCCAAAACTTCACACGTCTAGGACAGGCGAGCCAAGCCCCCTCTTCAGTTTTTAATTTTTTTTCTTCCTCACCAATTGTGCTGGTTTTATGCTCAATTGTGCCGATGTTTGTTTTAATTGTACTCATTCGCTTATAGCGGAAAAATTGAAAACAAATCAGTGTAAGGGCGGTAAGTTGATCGCTAGTCCCTGCTTTTTGGTTTTTCAATTCTTTCTTAGCTTAGAAAACACAGTTCAACTGTATAAAACTTGCATTGTCACCGGATCTCCCAAAATCGATTTGTTGATTATTGACAAAAGTAAACATAACCTTCTCCTTTTGTTCCATTGACTTACTTTTTATTCTGGGTTGTCTTAGGATTAGAAAACTTAATTCAGCAGCATATATCTCGCATTGCTACCGTATCTCGCTAAATCGATTTTTTGCTCTACCAACAAGAGTAGAAAGTTAGCCACTGGAATAAAAGGGTAGAAGTATGTTGCCACGTGCATTGCCGTAGTCAAGAAAAAACAAAAAAAAATAAACCGGGCGCAATCGGCGAATGGGCGTGGTATTAAATCTACAACAAAAATTAAGATAGGCCTGAAATAAAGAAAGAAAAATTACACACATTCATTCATACTCAAAACACAACATATCAACAAAAGAAACCTATAATTAAACACAATATGTACACGCAATAAATAATTACACATTAAATCTTAAAAAAAAATACCAACCAAAAGAACAAATCATTTTTTTAAATGGTGGGCTGTCGTTTTAGGTTACTCCCTACATTGAGTTTTCACAAAAAAAGAAATTAAGCGAAATTACCCCTCTAAAACCAACAGCTCTAAATCAGCATGGTAAATCTAAAACTAAGTATATACATCTGATGGCAACAACATTTTCAAGCGTGCCAGCAAGCCTTCAAAGCATTTAAATATAAAAAATATAAAAAATTAAATATAAAAAATTATGGAATGTAGTTGTTTGGTGAAACATGATTATTTTGTAAAATACCATGAAAACTGGAGATTCTTGGATACAAACGCTACTTTAAATTAGTTAATTAAAAGGAAGATGCAGTTTTAGGAACTGCTGTTCTAAATAGCGATTTAACTGAATATGGATGATTTTGTAAACTGGGATTTAATACCGTTGAGGATAATGAAAAGAAGATTTGGATAAGCGCTCCTTAACATATAATCTTACGTATAAAATTTTAGATTTCTTTGTTTGTTAATTGATATTATTTCAATATTTTGTATTTTAATAAGTTCACATTTTTTTTCCTAATTGTGAAGCGGATGATTTACAAAGAATTTTAGGTCGAAGTTCGAACAGTTTAATTTTTTAATAAAAAAATAAATGTGAAGCGTTTTTGGCCACACACACTTACAAGCGTGGGGATAAAAGCTTTGTGTATCTGTTAGCAAATATTAGGTAAGAATTTTAATTATTTTATGTATAAACTGGAACTGTGAATTGTTTTATAAACTGTTTTGTATGAGAGAAAATTGTTTTTGAATGTGATTTGATAACTTCCGTTGAACTAGCCAGGCAAAAAAAGTTAGAATGGAAGGAAGTCAGCAATTTCAAATTTTCAATTTTTGTTCCCGTTTCACAGTTCTTTTAGCGGTGCTCCAACGCGAGACGTTGTCACAGCACTTATTTAGCGGCGCTCCAACGTGCGGCCGTGGTTATGTCAATATATATATATATATATATATATATATATATATACTTATATAATGTTTCCAACCCTAAATATATATATATACAAGAAAAAATTTGACATAATATGTACAGTATTTTTACCTTCTCTGTGAAGTGCACTTCTTAAAAGAAATAACGTAACCCTAACTGAAATGAACCAAGTGTTAAGTTACTCTAGCTTATCATTTAGTAAACAAGTTGTTGACTATAGCATTAATTTAAAAACAGTAAAAATGTGTTTGCGTTTCTACAAACAATTCCCAACGATGGAATGTTAAATATTCTGCGAACACCACCTGCTAGATATTTTTTAGACAGCAGCTGCAAAATATTCTTAGAATACGGGTTGCAAGCAGTAACCAATTAAAAAGCAAAAGGCCTCATTATACTACAATGACTTCCATGTATTTCTCCGCATGGTAAAACGATGTCTGTTTAAATGATCAGAATTTGTAATGCGCCTTACGGCATTATGGAGTAAAGTGTATAACAGGTTGCCTAACTGTTATAGAAACAATAGGGATTTATTATATCGAAGTACAATACCGAGAATGTATTAATGTGGGGACGGTTTTATTGTTCGTAAAGTTGAACAAATTATACACCTGCATGATAACGAAATACGGTGTTGATGGGATTTCTCGGTACCATTAGAAACTTTTTTACGACGTAGGTTGTTGAAACATATTTCAACAAATTTATAAAGCGAAGCTTCTGATCTTCTAAAGAACCTATTCAAAAGTAGTTTAACAGTAAGAAGATGTTTTGCTTATTTCAGGGAATTTATAATGCGACTAACGAAGCAAACTAGTATAGAATATGTTCCAAGAAAATTTTATCGAAGGTTTTAAATAAGTACTAATTTCAATTGGAAGGTAACCAAATTTCTTAAATAAAAGTTGGTAAAATTTGAAATAACATAAAGAGTTCAAAGTCGTTTAAGTTAGAAATTTTAGGAGGCACTTCTTAATAAGTAGTGAAACAAGGTAGTTGGAAATTAAAATTTATATACAGCATAAAGAAATCAATTGTAACACAGTGTACGCTATATTCTCCAGTTCGAAAATCAAAACGCGTTGAACGTATCTAATTATTGGTTACAAAAGGAACTACAAGAAAAAAATATAGATTTAAATTATAAAATAAGAATTAAAAGTAGATAGTTAAAAACAACTTCGAATAAAAATAGAGATATTGCTGTGTTTTGTGTGGAAATGATTTTTTTATATTATGTATTTTATGTTATCTGAATAAAAACTAAAATTAGAAGTTGCTTATTAATTGGATGGTTCCTCGCAGTAGTCAAAGAGAAGTATATTTAAACGGTGACTTTGAAAATGTTTTCAACTATCATGCTTCAACTATCTAGTTGAAGCATGATAGTTGAAAATATAGTAATGTCCATTTGTTACCTATATGATTCTAGATGTGCTAAAATTTGGCAAGTAGGTCTAGCAAAAAGGTTGAAGACTTGTACTTTGCAGAATGCTGTTATCCAGTTGGAAAACGTGCTGAACCCTATTTCTGTAAAATATTAGCAAGTATACCGTGTAAAAAAAGGGAATCTTGTCATCTATAGGCAACACATCGTACGTCTAATTTGCAAAATAATGTACAGCGGTATATGTTATTTGAAGGGTTTATAAAGATTAATTTGTGCAAATATTGTGTAACATGGCTTACTCTGGAATGACGTGTTAAAATAACAAGTTAATAAAAATGCCTTCAGTATTTGTGAGACAGACAAGCTGCTGTAATTAGCAAGATGATTAGGTTAATGTATGCTTATCTATCTTTCAGTGACATATAGTCAGTCCATATAGAAACAATTTCCATGTATTTGAGTAGAGCTTTCTTCATTTTTACATTGGTTTAAATGAGCGGGATTTGTCTCTAGTTTTGACTTGTTTGTACTACTCAAAATTTTGTTTTAAAATCATGGCAAGTATGATTTTTGCAATTCTTGACATACCTAATTCTATTTTTTTCTCGAGTTTCATTTTGATGACAAACAATTTACCATTTCAGTAGCATTTTTAATTCTGAATAATTTTTTTCTTTTATGATTTTGCTATAAAACAATTAGGGGGAGCAGAAAATTGCAGGGGTGCGATTTTACCTGTAGAATCGTATTGCCGATAGTTCAAGTCAGCACCTTGTGAAATTAATTGTATTAATTTAGAGCACTCAAACAGAAAACTTCTAGTATTTTTAGGTATACAACTAGTATACAGTGCTTTTTCGGTTTTTCGAAGGTTTTCGAATCTTACTTCGACAGTTCCATTTTTCTACAGTTATAGGTTGCTGCTCCAGAAGAGTGGCGCGTCGAAGACATTAAGTTTTCGCCTACAATAGTGCCTCTTCTCGATGGGTCTCCCCAACTACTTTAACATTAAGCACATGTTTTTCTTATTGCTGTTCATTACTTGAATACACAATTGTAACACCGTTGGAGCGGTTTGTTTATAACTACCTACTTGGAGAACAATTGATTATTTTTACGTTTTCTTAATTTAATCAAACATGCATTTTTTTCTAAACAGGAACCTATTATCTCGTACAATTGTTAAAAGATTCGGCCTCCACTTCGGTATGCTATCAACCAATTATGCCCTAAATATCATTAGCTCAAGTGGTCTGTGTATATAAACGCACTAGTAGAGAATGTACATATATAAGGGCCGTATCAGGTCATGGGACTATCGTCGCTAATAAGCTTCATCCTGTACTCGGGCTACGTAAAAATATTGCTCCAAATGTTTAGTGTGAATATAGCGGGTGTTCGGGTAAAGTTAGTCCATAATTGTTGGTATTTTTTGTACGCGATTTGTGTTTTGTTAAAAATGTGCAAAAAAGTGTTGCTTAATATATTAAGGAATTAGCGGATTTTATTATGTTGCAAATTACGAAAATTTATATTAGTGTTACTAAGACGTAGACATATGTATTCATAAATACCAGCATGGTATTTGATAACATATGAACAATCATGCGTGAACTATAAATAGGTAAGTGTTGACATTATAAGAATTGAAAGCGGAATAAACTAGTCCAGTCAAATGATAAGAAAAAAAATTTTAACCAAGGGCGAGTCGAGCTCGCACTATTAGGGTTCCGTACCAATACTACAGTGAGCAATCAATAAACCAAATTAAGCAGTTTTAGGTATTAGTGAGGTGAGATGGCTAGCTAGTAATGACTTTTGGAAAGATAATTATAGAATAATTACAACTTCTTCAACTAATGGACAGGCAGGAGTAGGAATAGTGCTAGGTAAAAGATTAGGACGTAAAGTTAAAGAGTACTTATAATTTAGTAATAGAATAATTATGGTTAGATTGAGTACAAAACCCAAAAACACTATTTGAGTACAGGTTTACATGCCTAGAACTCAGTCCGATGATGAGGAAGTTGAAAAGGTGCACGAGGATATAAATAGTATAGTAAGAAAAGTAAAGAGAGATGAGAATATAAAAGTTATTGGCGATTTTAATGCGTCAGTGGGAGAAAGTAGTGAGGGAAAAATGGTAGGAAAATTTGGGTATGGCAGACGAAATGATAGAGGAGAAAGATTAGTCGAGTTTTGCCAGGAACATAGATTAGTAACTGTACACACCCTATTCGAACAACATGTTAGGAAAAGATATACCTGGAAAGCGCCAGGTGATAGGGCTAGATATCAAATAGATTATATTTTAGATAAACAAAGATTTAGAAACCAAGTTAAAAACTGTCGTAGTTATCCAGGGGCTGATATAGATAGCGATAATAACTTGGTTAAAATGAAGTGTAAGCTAAAATTAAAAAAATTGAGAAAGGTTAAGAGAGAGGGATGGGATCTAGTTAAGCTTAATAATAGTGAGGTAAAAGAGGAATATAAACAAGTATTAGAAATAAGATCAAAGAGATAGCTATAGAAGGGAAAGTAGAAAATATATGGAAAGAAATAAAAAGGGCTGTACATGATACAGCAACACAGACTATAGGTAAGAAAAAAATAGAAGCGAGGAAACCCTGGGTAACAAAGGAGATATTAGATTTAATACAGAATAGAAGAAAGCTTAAACCTTTCAGAGAATTGGATAGTGAAAGCAAACAAAAGTTAGAAATAAGATAGTACATGAGTGTAGAAAAACTAGAAATAAATGGATGGAGAAGAATTGTAAGGGAATACAAGATTTGAGAGTAGGTACGACAGACAGGGCTTACAGGGTAGTTAAAAAGTTTTTCGGGGAAGATAGGAAAACATACAATGGTATTAAAGACGAGAATAATGAACTTTTAATAAATAAAGTTGAGGTAGCAGATAGATGGAAGAGATATTTAGAAGATTTATATAAGGGAGACGATATGGATGAGTTAGAGAACGACCAAAAAGAGGATGCAGAAATAGGGTTCTCAATATTAAGAGAGGAATTTGATAGAGCTGTTAGGAATCTTAAAATAAATAAAGCGCCGGGGATAGACGATATACCCGCAGAATTAATAAAATATGCAAGTCAGAAAACTCTAGACAAATTATATGAACTAGTAAAAGTAACATATGACACAGGCGAAGTCCCAATAGATTTCAAAAAAAATATTATTATCCCAATTCCAAAAAAGTCAGGAGCTGATAGGTGTGAGAATTTTAGAACGGTTAGTTGAATTTGCCACGCATCCAAAATACTAACAATAATAAATAAAAATAGAGTAGAAGCTTTGACTGCTAATTATTTAGGCGAAGACCAATATGGTTTTCGTAAAGACAGAGGGACTAGAGAACCGATATTAATGATTAGGGTAATTATCGAAAAAAGGTTGCAAAAAAATAAATAGACTCATATCGCGTTTGTAGATTTAGAAAAAGCATTTGATAAGGTTAATTGGATTGTTATGTTCAGGGTTTTGCGAAAAATAGGAATCTCTCATAGGGATAGAAAAATTATTTACAGTCTATATAAAAACCAAAGCGTAGTAATTAGATTTGATGAAATAGAAAAGGAAGCTAAGATCAGAAATGGTGTTAGACAGGGTTGTATACTGTCGCCCTTGATTTTTAATGTTTATATTGAGGAAGCTTTAAACTTAGCTAGAGAGAGAAAAGAGATAGGCATTAGTGTCCAGCGACAGAAAATAGACATGTTACGTTTTGCAGATGATATAGCCATTATAGCAGAGTCTAGAAAAGAGTTAGGAAAGTTTTTAAATATTTTAGATGAGATACTACAGAGTAACTGTAGTATGAGAATTAACTCAGTAAAGACAAAGATAATGTCAAGTGAGTTACTGCCTAGTTATAAACCAAAATTAAAAATAGCTAATACCGAGTTAGATGAGGTAGATGAATTTTGCTATTTAGGTAGTATAATTACAAAGAACGGACGCAACAGGAGGGATATATTAGCTAGAAAAATGTTTTTAAAAAAGAAAAACTTACCAATAGCTAATGGTACTAGTTTGGATAATACAAAAGTTTCTTAAAGTCGTACGTATGGAGCGTTCTATTATACGGTAGTGAGACTTGGACAATTAAAGAGGTAGATAAGCAAAAGATAGAAGCTTTTGAAACTTGGTGTTATAGAAGAATGTTAAAGATTAGTTGGACAGGTAAAGTAACAAATGAGGAAGTTTATAGAAGGATATGTGAGGAACCCTGTATGTGGAAACAATTAAAAGTCAGGAGAGATAGAATGATAGGGCACCAGTTAAGACATGAGCGACTATGTAGTAAGGTCTTAGATTATAGACTACCAAATAAAAATAGAGTAGGGAGGCCTAGACAAAGCTATATTAGTCAAATTATTAGAGATCTAGGTTGTGAAAGATATGTAGACCTTTTTAGACTAGCTCAGAATAGAAAAGAATTTAGAGCTGCGTCAAACCAACCTTAAGCAAGTTCGAAAACAAAACAAAAAAAATAAATAAAAATTAGTTAACTAAATGTCACCATGACATAACTCACAATTAGTTAGCGGTCTGGCATGTGGCAGGTCATTCGTTGCTTAAACCTTACCATAACATATAATTTAACACTTTTCGTTTTTTGGAGGGGATAACCAGGTAATATTTCATTTCCCTATAAATGGGAATCATGTAAACATGTTGGAGTTCTTTAACAATCATCAGATTGCTAATATCTATATAGAGCCAGGTAGATAAGAAAAAGATAGAAGAGTATAGGAAGAGCTAAACCAAGCTATATTAGTCAAATTATTAGAAATTTAGGTTATGAAGGGTCATCATCATTAGGTCTTCAGTCCTGGAACTGGTTAGACGCGTACCATCATTGTTTCCTATTCTAAACTAACCTACAGATTTCCCTGAAATTTGCACAGTCTGCATCTATCACTATCTGATTTAGGTCTACATCTACCTCCTTTTCCTATCTCTGCTTGTAATATATCCCATACTATTCCCCAGAAATGTCTTAGAACGTATTCTGACCTTCTATTTCCCTTATCTTTTTCTCCAGATATCCTTGTTCCCCTACTATTTCTATAACCTATTTGTTATTATCTTTGTCTGTCCATGCTATTGTCCTCATACATCTGACGCACAGCATTTCAAAAGGCTGCTACAGTTTTTCTGTCTGCTTTTCAGACTGCTCGTATTTCATAGGCATACTGTGCTGTGCTCCACACATATGCTTTCAACAATTTTCTTGTTGTTCTATGTTTGTTATCTTTCATCATAGGCGCTATTCTTTCTTGTTAGATGCAGTTCGGTCACCTTTAATTGTTTTACAATTATATATCCTTATTTCTCCTTCATTCAGTGGTTGTGAAGGGAAGTAAGCAGCCCGTGGCTGCCAAGTTCCCCCAACACTTAAACATTTACCGATTTATATATTTTCCAATATATCTTTTCGCACAGTCGACATTGGTTGCAGATATTTCACAACCAACACCTTTAGTTGTTTATACTAATCATCAGATTTATCTACGCTTATTTTTTCGTCATTACGTTTTTCGTCTAAAAACTGGTTGGACATGTACCTGCACTTATTTATATTTTGATTTTCCAGTGAATCCTTTCACACAATTAACATTATTCGTGAATACTGCCCAACCAATTCTTGTAGTTGCTTATAATAATCATCATGTTTAAGCACAGTTATTTTTTGGTCATTAGTTTATCCATCTTGGGAGTGGCTGGATGCGTACCTCCATTGATTTCTATTCTGGGCTAGCCTACACATCTCCCTGAAACTCCTACAGCCCACATCTTTTACTATCTGTGTGCAGTAGTCTAACCTAGGTCTACCTCTTCTTCTCTTTTTTCCTATCTCTGCTTCTAATATATTCCGCACTATTCCCTCATGTCGTAGTATGTGACCTATCATCCTATCTCTCCTATTTTTTTACCGTTTTCCACATATTTCTTTCTTTCCCTACCATTTTCAGTACCTCTTCGCTCTTAACTTTGTCTGTCCATGATATCTTCATCATACGTCTGTAGCACCACATTTCCACCTTTTTCTTGTCCGCTTCTCCTACTGTCCAGGCTTCGCAGCCGTACAGTGCTGTGGTCCACACATATGTTTTAAGCAATCTTTTCCTTGTTTCTATGTTTGTTGTCTTTGAACACAGTAGTTGCTTTTTTTTTGTTAAATGTAGCACGACCTTGTGCTAATCTTTTTTTTATATCTTTTGTGCATTTCCCATCTTGTGTTAGTTGGCTTCCTAGGTAGCAGAAATCCTTAACCTCTTGTAAGTTCGTGTTACATATTTGAATTTTTGTTTTTGATTTATTTTCCCTTCCTTTGCATACTAGTACTTTAGTTTTAGTTTTGTTAATTTTCATACCGTATTTCTCTTTTAGAACCGTTTCCATTTCATTAAGAGCAGCTTCTAACTCTTCCTTGCTAGATGCTAATACCGCTGTGTCATTTGCAAATCTAAGCATATCAATCTTTTGTCCTTGCATAGTAATTCCAAATGTCTTACTGCATTTGACAGTATTCATTGCCTCTTCTATGTACTAGTTAAAAATCAATGGGAATAGGGCGCATCCTTGTCTCACCCCTTTCCTAATGTTTACTTCTCTACGTTCCTGCTCTAATTCTATTACTGCTGTTTGCTCTTTGTATAAGCTATGTACTATTCGTCTATCCCTATAACTCGTTCCAATCTTTTTGAGTATTTCGAACATTCTTTTCCATTTTACATTGTCGAATGCTTTTTCCAGATCTACAAAACCTATATACACGTTTTCTCCTTTTTCTATTGTTTTCTCCATTTAAACTCTCAGAGCTAAAATAGCCTCCCGTGTTCCCCTGTTTCGCCTAAATCCAAATTGGTCTTCTCCTAGTACTTCTTCAGCCCGTTGTTCCATTCGTCTTTGTACAATTTTAGTTAATATTTTTGAAACGTCAAACTTATTGTTCGAAAATTTTCACATCTATCCGCGCCTTTCTTTTTTGGTATAGTTACTATGACGTTACGTTTGAAATCTTTGGGTATCTCGCCTGTCTCATACATTAGCTTACAAGTTGGAAGAGACGTTCTGTTACTGCTTGTCCAGCGGCTTTTAGAGTTTCTGCTTGCACCTTATCTGTACCCGGCGCCTTACCATTTTTCAGACCCTTTAATGCTAATTCAAACTCATCTCTAAGTATAGGATATCTCAAGTCATCATTTTCAATGGCTGATTCCTGTTCTAGTGCAGTTAGTTCCTCTTCTGCATATAAATTCTTGCCATCTGCCCACTTTCTCTACATTTTCTATAATGATGTTTCCTTGTGCGTCTCTTATATTTTTGCTGTACGGTTTTATAGTGCTAAAATTGATTCTAATTAGTTTATATGCTTCATCTGTCTTTCCTATCTCCCTCTTAGTTTGTACCTCTTTGCATTTTTCATCAATCCATTGTTCTTTAGCTTCCCTGCATTTGAGAATAATTTCCCATTTTATGGCTTTGTATCTCTGGTTTCCTGTTTCGTCTGATTTATTTTTGTATTTTCTTCTTTCTTCTATTAAATTCAGGATATCCTTTGTTATCCATGATTTCTTATTTTCTTTTTGTGTATACCCCAGAATATCTCTGGCCGCCACGTCTAGGCTGGATTTAATGTTATTCCATTCTGTTTATACTTCCTTAGTATCACATATTTTCTCGATATCTTTGAGCAATTCAGTTGACTTTTTTTCGAATGTTTCTTAAATATTTTTATCTTTTAGTTTCTCTAAGTCCATGTGCATTTTTCCGTTTCTTTTTTTCACATTCTTAATTTTATGTGCGGCCTTCATAATTAAGATGTTGTGGTCAGTATCTATTTTTGCTTCTGGGTAGCTTCTACAGTCTTTTACTTGATTCCTAAACCGTTGTCTAACAAGAATGTAATCTATTTGATATCTTCCTATATCTCCTGGCATCTTCCATGTATATCGTCTTCTAGCATGATGTTGAAATAATGTGTGTGTGATGATTAAATTGTTTTTGTCGCAAAATTCTACCAGCCTATTTCCCCTGTCGTTTCTCGTGCCTAAACCAAATAAACCTACTACCGCTCCTTCCCTACCTTCACCTACCACTGCATTAAAATCCCCCGTAATTATTAAATGTCCTTTTACGTATCTTAGTATGTCTTCGATATCTTTGTAGATCGCTTCTACCTCTTCGTCACTGTAGCTAGAGGTGGGCATGTATACTTGTATTATTACTGTGTTTACCGGTTTAGATTCTAATCTAACCATGAGTACTCTTTCGTTCTTTTGTAAATAATTTTCTACACAGTATCCTATCTTTTTCCGCATAACTTTTCCCACACTCAAATTTCCTTCCTCTGCTCCTGTATGAATTACCCTGAAGTCTCCACTCCAAAAATCTCCCGCCTCTGGACAGTGGACTTCGCTGATTCCTACTATGTCTAGTGATAACCTATTCATTTCGATTTTTAGGTTCTCTAGCTTACCTACTTGCTTCAAACTTCTAACATTCCACGCTCCGACTCGCAGAATGTTCCAGACTCTTATTTTTAACTTTCCAATCGCATCCTCCGAAGCAGTTCCCTCCCGGCGATCCGAATGGGGGACTATTTTAACTCCGGAATCTTTTACCCCAGAGAATGCCATCATGTTTGTTACAATTTAAGTACGCTGTGTACTTGGGAGGTAATGTGGTGGTTTCCCGTTGCCTTCCACATCGCGGTAATGTGTCTTAGACTGCCATACCGACCCCTATGGACTCTGCCAATCTAAGTACCGAAAAAGCCGCTGCCCTCTTTCGGGGACTTGTCTTAGTCTGGTTCCTCACTAACGACCCTACTACTTTGGTTGGACCTGTAGTTTGGCTTCTTAGCTCATTAGAACACGCAAGCCATTTCACCTGTTCTAGTAATCTAGAACTTCGGCAAGGTGCAGGTCCATTCGAAATGGTTAGGAAGGGTATGTAGAACTTTTTAGATTAGCACAGAATAGAAAGGAAGTTAGAGCTGCGTCAAACCGACCTTAAGTAAGGTCGAAAACAAAATGACGATGAACTGAAAAATGAATATATTGTGCCACATTGTACTGGTACATTAGTAAATACGTTGTCTATTACTGTGTTTAAAAATTATTTTCCCAGCAACTATTACACTGTCAAAAAAAACTGCAGTTTTCCGATAATCTATGACTCAATAGCTACTATTAACATCAAAATTTTAGCTTTGGAAATGTGAACAGGGGGAGAGGGATGGTCATTTTTGGCACTATATTATAAAGACTACTGGACCGAAAATTATAAAAAAATGTTTTTAGAAGCCTTTTAGAATCCTCTTTCAAATGATACCTCACACAGTATATTTATTAAAACTTTTTTCTTTTGACCGAATTAACCCCCGCCATTTTAATCTAAAAATATTTTTTTCTATTGTCTGACTGTCGATATACGTGCGCGCCATAAAGACCTAGCATTGTGCCAAATTTGAAATTCCTACGTTACATAGTTTTCGAGAAAACCTCTGTGACAGACGGACGGACGGACACGAGAGTGATCTTATAAAAGTTTCGTTATACCTTATAAGGTGCGGAACCGTAAAAAAGGGAGTTTAATGCAAATAAAAGCAAACATTTGGTTTGATTTCAGGGAAATAGTGGTTGTGGGGATGAAGAAGAGCTTGTTTGAGAGTCTTCATATTCTTACAGGTTGTGCTATTTTTCTAATGCTAAAAACGCAAAAATATCGTTCTTAGCATTACTTGGATCTTCTTAATGATAGATAAAAGTAGACTCTTTCTGAAGGTCTTCTTGAGCCTTCTACAATTTGCTGTCACCCTGACCTACAATCTATGTGTTTTAAGATATCAAGGGAAAGAAAACATGCATTTTTGTTTCTTTCTTATTTTCTAGCGACATTATAATGTAATTAAGGGCCGCTATGCTTGCGGCCACGTCCCCAATGCTCCATCCGAAGGTACTACATTGGGTTTAAACGCGAAAAGTAAACGTGCTCCAAAGTTTTAATCTAACTTCAGGTTAGTCAATACTAAATAAAAATTTAACAAATTGAAACTAAAAATAGGGTTTAAAGAGTGGTATCCCTGGTGTTGATTCTGGAGTTAGCCCGATCCGCAAGACACGCAAAAATGAATGGGGAGGGATCCATTATACCGGATAGCAGCTGCCAGCTCTGCTTACCGGCGCGACTTAAAACTATCCAAATCTAGCTAGCTAATATTAAAAATCGATTTAAATTTTCTAAACATTCGCCAAATGTTTAATAGTGAATCCAGTTATTTTGCCTGTTCTATATATTTATAAATTCGTCCTCCCTGGTCTAAGTATTTATTCAAATTTCATTCTAAATTTGTCCCTAGCGTTCCCTATCATTCCCTAACTGACATATTATAAGTGCAATCCTCTTTCCTATATATACTGCCACCAAAAATTGGCGACAAAACATCTAGCAAATAAAATCAAGCCACAGAACAAAAATACAGGCAAAATATAAATATAAAATAAGTATGAATATAATGTAAGTATATAATTAAACATAAAATAAATATATAAATAAATTAATAAATATTTAAATAGCAAAAGCATGCTACAGTGCAAAATGAGCAAAAACATCGCCTAAATTATCAGTTGCACTCGCATAAGCATTATGATGGCTAGCGCCATTACGCACAAAACATGATCATTAGATTATTTCAAAACCTCCTTATTAATACAAGTCAATGCTTATGCGAGTACAGCCGCCACAATTTTAATCCTACCTCGTATATAAATTTCCCAAGCAACCGAAGATCTGGTCGTCTTCTTACGTCTATTAGTATCTTACTGCTAAGGGGAGATGATGCACTGTTAAAGTTCTTGTGGGTATGCACTAAACGTTCTAGGGGGGATCACAATCACTATCACTTTTAAGTCCTGGGAGGATGCGCGGTTTCACTCTGTTTTAATTTCTTTATTTATTTGGATGATTTAAGTTAATTAGGGTTTACTGATTTATTTTGGTGTTATTTATTTGTTTTAGTTTATTCCCGATTCCGATTTTTCCGCGCGTATATGGTGGGACAGTGATTGTTTTAGTGGTGAAAATGATTAATTACAAGAGGGAAAGTTCTTTAAGATAATGCTATTTTTAAAGATCTTATTAAATAATCGAAGGGAAGATTTAACCAGAAATGTACTTTGGTAATCGCTGTTTGAAATGAGAAATCTTTTATGGAGAATCTTGTAAGCTGATTTAACGTCAATTTAAAATAAGAAGATAATTTTATTATGAGGAACGTTTTCGTGGATTCTGCAAGTATCACTTTTAGATTTATCTTTAACTGATTTATATTTAATGTAAGGCATAATAATAAGAGTAAATCCTAGAATATTTTTTATGTAGAAGGATTTTACCAGGAGAATTTTTGATCAGAGTTCGAAATACTCTGACCTTTTAATAGATAATCTGTCAAGGATTTTTTCTCTCCAAAACAAATCTTTCAAGCGTGGAAATAATTATAACCAGGTAAACCATTGTCAAAAGAATAAGTTTAATTCTGTAAATTTAAAATAAGTTAAGAAACCTATTTTTTTATATCCTTTATAGAAATTATTTTTCTTTGAAAGAAACATTGTTATAAACATTCTAAATGCTTTTGTATCAGAAAAAATATTTAATACTGTATAAATGCTTTGGGATTTTGTTGTGTTTGATTTCATTTTTAAAAACGCCGCCAGCTACATTGAGCTAACCAGGCAAAGTTAAAAAAGGAAGGTAAGTGAACAACTGCAAGTTATACAAATAGCTGTATCTGTATCACAGCACCTTTTTAGTAATGCCTCTCAAACGCGGCTTTGTCATAACACGCGGTTGTGTCATAGCACTCTTTTAGCGGCACCACAACGTGCGGCGTTACTACATCAATATATATATATATATATATATATATATATATATATTGATATGATAACGCTGCCCGTCGATGTAATAAACGTCCAGTTTCTTGCTGTCCGCCACCGCTCTGTCTCTCTCTAATATTCTAATATTAATTATGCCACGGCTAGCTCAGTTTAACTCACACAGAGTGCACAACGTTACGATAATCAAATTAATTAACCCCTTTTCCCTAAAACTTTTCCTGTTTAGAATGATAAAACGAAGTTGATCAATATTTGTATAATGAGAAGAAAATAATATCTACACTACACAGTTTTATTATATAAAAAATAAACCCCTGAGAATCAATATATAATATTTAAATTATTTATCCCCAAAATTATATCTCCATTTCTTTAATTTAAAGTCACCAAAAATGATACTATTACTGGAAAATCTAGAACGTTCAAGACCTTTCCCCTTTCTACGTAAATTTTTACGTATGAAATATTTTTGTTGACTCCTTACAAAATATAGAAAGTATAGTCAATGTTCAAATAAAAAAATGAAATAATCCCTTATACTAGGTAGCCCTGACCTGTAGTTTTCCTGGTGTGTCCTTCTTTGTTTTCCCTTTGATCTGCTGCTACGTGTTGTGGATCAACACCTCTTGATTACCTTCAATCGAGTAGCTTCTTTTGTAACAATGCTCTGCCTTGTGCTTCCTCCCGTAAATTTGAACCAATAATTTTCATTAATTTGTTTCCAAAATTTACTGCGTGCTTTATTTAGATTTGCTGGTCGTCACTTAGAGTTGTAGTAACTTGGAGCTTGCTTAGTGCAACTTAGAAGTAACGTTGACGTAACTTAGACGTAACTTTGAATTTTCTTTGTCTTGACTTAGAGTCGTTTTCCAGCAAAGGGTGACACCTTTTTCATCTATTTTTACTGTAATTTATTTTAAAATATTGTATAACACCACTTTTCACAAATTTTAATTATTTAATTTAAATATTAATTCGACGTGTAAATTTGTGAGTAACAGTGACGCAGCTTCTACGTGGTTCTAATTGAACTAACTCTTATCAAACTCTGGGCGTATATAGTCCATCTCCATCTAAAATTCATTGGTTTATCTGAACTGTCGTTCAAAGATTGCAGCCAACCACAGGTTGTTTTGGGTATTTCTATGGATTTTACAAGTTTATTTTTGATGGAACAATTCAGTGATCACGTATTCTCTTAATATTTCTATTATTTGTCAATCTTTGACCGCTTGTTTTGGTATTATTACTGGAAATTTTAATTTACATTGGTCTTTAATTTAGCTTATGGCTTTATTTGTGTAGATTAAGCTTTTTGGGAATCGAAGGAATTTCACGAATAAAATCACGTAGCATAAATGACGTACATCAACATATTTTCGTTTATATCTTGTTTAAAACTCATTTCTTTTGAAATATGCGTTTCTTTTTCAGAGCACTTTACTATCTTCTTTCATTATCGCATGCTTAATTTTAATAGATATTGCGTGATGATTTACTAGCTTTTACCTTATTCCACGCGTATCTATTTATGAACGTTTCTCGATTTAGAACTATTTTAATTGCGTGTATAATTATATCTCTGCTGAATATGTTTATATTATTGAAGGACATGCTTACTGGCATTAAGGTTAATTGCGGTCCTTATACAGGGTGTTAAATGTTTGTTTGTTCTTTGCATAATATGCGAATTATGTGTTTTTCGTGCTAATTAAATGCAGTTTTCTAATTCCTAGTACTATTTTCTTGTGTTGCGTGACCACCACGACTCAATATACCCCTAAATAACCCCCTTATCATAGCTATATATAGAGAGTTGTGATACTGTAGCAATGACCCGTACGCCCTTTTTGTGAATTGAAAAGGTTAAAATTTTTAATCTGTCAATTTTTGATTTTTAATATATAATTATAATTGCATGGGCTAGCTCAGTTTTTAATTACGCACGTAGCTTGCGACAATACAACTAACAAAGACTTTAAATTTACCTTCTACCCCTACTTCCTATACTAATCTTTAAACCAAAACACCATTACGCACAAATTATTCTAATGTTCTCAAAAATATTTACAAGGTATGAAAAGTTTAAAATTCTAAAAACAGAACTTGAATAAAAAAATTAATAATTATCATCCCCAAAGTTGATCAAAAAATTCAGCAAAAATCACCCTTATTATTATTAACTGAAGCCTCATATACGTTCATTCAACTTCTTTAAATATTTACGTAATTTACAACGTGTACCCAAAAAAAACGATCCTTGCCGACCTCACATAAATTATCACGAAAGAAAATTTTAAAGTATTTAAATTGGAAATATGCAACTAAATGTTAATTTTTAAATTATTCAGATTAGAAATGTACAACAAAATATTCACAAATAAAAATAATAAAACATTCAGATTGGCTAACCTGTTATTTCCAGCTCGAATCAGTCCCTGTACCAACTGGTTCCGTATTTAGCTTAGTGATTTAATACTCCGAACGTTAAATCTGCTTTGGATATTGTCTGCATTTTTCTTAGCATAGCTTTAAATTATTTTATCGTCCTTTGTTAAATTTCTTGGCAATTAATAGTTGAAGTAAATGCTTGTTGCATTTCCTCATTTGATCCAGTAATTAATCAGAATTGTTTTCCAGTAATTGTTTAGAATCGTTATTCAGTAATTATTTAGAGTCGCTATCCAGTAATTATTTATAGTCATTATCCAGTAATCATTCAGAGTCCTTTTTATTAATGTTAATATTAGAATTTAAATTAAAACAACTTTTAGTTACTTACGTTTTTGAACGGTTAAAACGACAAACCTCCTAATTTTATTACCATTGTATTATTTCATACTTTGCAATAAATCACTTCACGTAAGTATTTTCTTTTTAAGCGATGTGAACTAAGCCTTACTTCATGTTTAACTGATTTGTTTACAAATCCGGTCATATTTAAATGAATCGTCTATCTATTGACAAGCGCAGAGTTCGTTGTTATACACGATACTTTCATGCCAGGTTTTTGGGTATTCCATCATATTTTATTGTATATTAAAATCAACGCGTTACTTTTGTCACGTACCATTTCGAGTTAATAGCATTCATTACTTTGGATTTACATATTACTAGATCACGTACACCATTGTTTGTTCAAATAAATTTGGTGAACTTTGATTTTATCCACCATCCCTTGTTTGTTTCCAATATATCAGGTGTCGATTTTAGCTTTCTAATCACGTATAATTTATGTATTAAATTATATGCGTTTGCTATCTTACGCATTATTAAACCTGCTTGTTTTAATTGGGATTCTTGGCGTAATAATAATGCGTTATCCATGCGTGTCGCATTTCAGCTTGCGTTTATGTTGTTTTACGACTTGCGAATTTGTTTCTTCAAATAAATCTTCAAAATATTTTTCATTAACTAAATTAATTATGATTATGGTTTATATACAGACCGTTGTCATTTACTTTCCAGCTTAATCATCGTATTTCTTGTTTTCTTCAGAAAACGCCTTGTTTTGATGCGCCGCTAAAGAGTGCTGTGATACAGATACAGCAAATTGTAAATTTTGAAATTATTCATTTACCTTCCTTTCTAACTTTGCCTTACATGGAAGCTCAACGAAATGTACGGAGATTTCAAAATGAAATCAAACACAGCAATATTAAAGCATTTATACAGTATGAAATTTTTTCTCTCATGCACAAACATATAGAACATTTACAACATCGTTTCTTTCAAACATCAAATAATTTCTAAGAAGTACTTATTTACTTAATAAAATGTTCCTTACCTTATTTTAAATTTACAGAACTTAATTTCTTCTCTTACGGATATTTTTCTTGTTTTTTCTCACGCTTGTAAGGTTTGTTGGTATAAAAAATCCTTTAAAAATCTATTAAAAGGTCAGTGTTTCGATCTCTGAACACAAACTTTCCTGATAAAGATCCTCACAAAAAAAAATTATATGATTAACACTTATTATTCTACCTTAAATTAAATGACAAATACTCCAAAATCAGTTAAAAATAAATCTAAAAGTAATACTTGCAGAATCCACAAAAGCGCTCCTCCAGTTCGTAATATAATATCTTCTTATTTTAAATTGACGTCAAATCAGCTTACAAGATCTTCCATATTTAAAATCGTCGTTTCACATAACAGTTACCAAAGTACATTTTGCTTAAATCTTTCTTTCAATTATTTAATAAAATTTTAAAAATTGCGTTATATTGAAGAATTTTCCGTCTTTATTGTATTTAATAATTTCCATTTTTATGTCAGTTACGTTTAAAACATCACTTCTTTATTCATTGTAACATCGTAATTAATAAATTAAGGTATGCTACTGCATACTTCAAATATCATCTTTTCAAAGCAACACGCTTGCGACTTTAATCAAAGTAACATTTTGTGATCGAATTATTGAATGACATTTTTAACAAACGCTTCCATTTGTATACAATTTATTTATATTCTAGTACGTTCGAGGTTAGTATGAAATTCCATTCCAAAGAACACGCCTCTATATAATGTAATATTCTGAGAAATCCTCATTAGCGTTTAAAGTTGTGGAATTTTATTAACTCGTTATCTCGTTCCAGTTATTAGTGACGTGCGTTGTTGGTCTTTGTTTAACACCCAAGGTTATTGTGGCGTTGCATACTAATCCAGTAATTGGAAAAGGTAATAAATAACTTTTATCAATTTTTGTTACAATTTGTTGGGTTTTTATTGTTCCAGACGCTTCTTGGAAGAAACGTTTCTTTATTGATGAGTTCATACGAAATTGAGGTACTCTCCCAAAACTTTCTTCTTATTCTTGTCTATTCCAGAAAATTCCTTATTTAAAATAAATTTATGTAATCCACAGGGCAGTCAATTTAAACTTTAATTGCTTTTTAATGCAAAAGGTGTTGCATTTTGTAAAAAATATTTGCTTTCACAGCAAAACGTGTTTCTGTACACAAAATTAATATTAAAATTGGTGTTTTAAATACACGAAATTTTTTATTTTTACGCATGGAAAGGGTATTTTATTTATTACAAACGAATGATCGATTTGCGTTCGCATTTAATGCGTTTTACGGTATCTTAAAATTAATTATTTTTACAAATACAATTTAAGTTATTTGCTAAGTATTTACAATACGCTTATATCATACAGGGTGATTATTTATACACGGGGAACTTGATTTTCCGCTTGTACCTCGATGAATAAAAATACGTTTGTATTGTACAGGGGAATTTACGGAAATTTCCATTTTTACGGATTCTTTTATATTTTGGTGGGATTTATTTCTAGAATTTGGATTTCAATGACTTCTCGTGACTCCTTATTACGTCATTTAGAAAACATTTCGTGTATAATACGGCATTAAAAATTTTAGATTTTAAAACACAAAATTCAAACCTCTTATTTTTAGTAAAGTTATATTTGCTAAAAGCTTTTCGAATGTGTTTTAAAGAAGCTAGTTTTCCTTGTATATAAATAGTGGAGATAAGAACTGAACAAACAACGACGATTCCAGTTACCGACGTCAATTAAGTGGTGTGAACGAGAGATTTATGACTGCTAGAAAGAGCGTAAAACTTAATAATTGGAATTGAAATGTGGCAGCAGTTGTCCGTTAAACAGCGAATATTAAAAACAAAGTAACAGAGAGAGTTGATTTGAGCGAGTATGTATGAGGGAGATGGAGATAACACGTGTTTGTTAGATGCCGTATTTTAGATGTTAGTTTTCGTTGACTTGGGGTGAATGCCAAGGTTAGTTTGGAGTATTGATTTTTCCAATACTATGCAAACATTTAGTACACGTGCAGTGGTAGTTCGCTTCAAGTTGGTTTACGGGAAAGTAAATTAAAATTGTGTAACTAATGAGTGGCGGTTGGAAAGGAATACACGGAATTTGTGTACATGCGAGTGTGAGTGTGAGGGGTTTTGCAGGAAGGCCTTGTGGATGTAGAAATTTAAGGAATTTAACAGGTTTTTGGTTGTGGAGACTGGTGGGACTGATTTGAAACTCTCTTATTTTTACAAAGCTTTTATTTGTTACAACATTTCTGAGAGTCTTATACGTTAATACTCTGATACTCTGATACTGAGATGATTGCAGAATATTTTGAATTTGAACAACGGTAAATGGTTTATAGTAACAACAGTTTGATTTAATTGCACATCTAGTGTAAAGTATGCAATTAGTTTGGAGTAATTGTCGGCGCTTACCAGTTTGGTTTACGATTAAAAATTATGGTACCAAAAGAAAAGGTTGATGTACAACAGGAGTTGGGATGCACTGACGAATGGTAGACGAGAGAGGACTTCTTGGTAATTTGGTTACAGCTTGCAGTTGGAAAAGGCAATCCAGGTTGGAGTTGTTCGTGCATGCAGCAGTCCTGGGAAGAATGGTTGCAGGTTCCGTGTGCAAATATGAACCTTAGGTAGCTGTGTCTTATTGATGTATGTTGTAAATATTTAAATGATAACTTTGTGGATTGGGAATGTGATTTTATATTAACTCAAAGGACAAAAAGTGGAAAGTTTCGTGATTGAATATATTAATTAGGATTATTTTTATTTTATATGTGAATTTATGTATAGGTTTAAGAATAATTTGGTATATGAAATATTTGATATTATGTACGAGGTAAGAGGGTCTGTTTAAATATTTGTGTGCCAAATTGGCACTAAAGGTCATGGTTTTACTATGACCTCGTATTGAAACAGAGATAGAGTAAGAAATGTGTTGAAGCGATATTACTTGCTTTCAATGAATACAAAATATATTATCATGTGTAAATATTGAGCTTGGAAGATTACTGTATAAGGGAGTATTACAAAGGGGTACGAAAATAACTTGTAAAAGAAGGTGTGAAGAAGCAGTCTAATTTGATTTGGCTTGTATATTCTTTTTACTTGGAGTGTAAATAAATGCTATGTGTTTATCGTAGCAGGATTTTTAGTGTAGATAGTTTATTTTTAGGAACGTGACCAGAGCAGCCGTGGAAAATTTGATAAATAGAGGTTTTAAGCAGGGAGGACGCAGCAATTAATAGTCACCACGAACGTGGGGCGACTCCAAGTATGGTTTTGGAACCTAGAACGTAGGCGGCTTGTATATATATATATATATATATATATATATATATATATATTGCTATGATATCGCCGTACTTCGATGTATTTAACGTTCAGTTGCCTGCTGCTAGCCACCGCTGTGTTTCTAAATAACCTAGGATAAATTTTAGATTTCACACAATTCGTTTTATATGCCTCGACTAGCTTAGTTCAACCCCACACAGAGTGCATGATGATACGATAACAGACAAGTCTCTGTCCCTTTTTTTATATAACACTTCCCATCTGAATGAGGTAAACAAAATTAACCAAAATTTATATAATAACCAAATATGTACAATTTGTAGTTCCACAACCTTTATAATATTATTCGCTTAACAAAACCCCTGAATCAAAGTAACAGTATAAATCAGTTAGTCCCCAAATTATGATTCCCTTAAATCAATTTCAAGGAAGCAAAAATAACTCTGCATACTACAGGAAGTACGTTGAACGTTTAATGACCTTCTTTCCCTTTAACGTAATTTCTACGTAACAAAAAAATTTTTTGATGACCCTTACATAAATATCTCAGTGCATACAAAAATTAAAATGTTCAAAAAAATTAATGCCTTATGCTATTAATGAATTTTATCTCCGACCTGTTGTTTTTCATTGTTGAACTCTTGGTTGTAAATATGCGTGCATTCACCTCAATTCTTAGAACTGCCACTGCGTGCTGTTGACCAGTATCCTTGGATTGTTTTCAGTTAGATTTTCTTATTGATTTTGTTCGGTAGTACAGCTTGGTTAAACGTCCAGTTTAACATTTAATCATTTACTTAGTGGAATTTAGTTCAATTCTTAGTGCAATAACTAGTTCAATAATTAGCTTTCCCGATGTCTTTTTGCAATTCATTTGACTTTTTTTTTTAAACCTTTCGTAGATATCTTTATCTTTTAGTTTCTTAAAATCAAAGTGCCTTTTCATTCCCTTTTTTAAATTTTTTAATTTAAGCGCGACCTTCATAATTACGATGTTGTGGTCAGTATCTATATCTGCTTCTAAGTGGATTCAACCGTCTTTTACTCGATTCCTAAACCTTTGTCTAACAAGAATGTAATCTATTTGATATTTTCCTATATCTCCTGGCATCTTCCACGTAAATCGTCTTCTAGCATGATGTTGAAATAATGTGTTTGTGATAGTTTAATTATTTTTGTCGGCACTTGACAACAGAAAATGATACTTCAGCTAATCCTTGCAGAATTTTGTTTTTCAGTTCTTCAATATCCTGTGGCACTGGATCTTTGTAGAACTTCTGTTTGAGGATTCCCCACAAAAAGACATCAGTAGGTGTGATATCGGACGAGTTTGAGGGAAAATGATGATCAGTTCTTCTGGAAATGAGACGTCCAGGAAAATACCTTTACAGAAGAAGCAAAGTTTCCCTAGCAATATGCGCAGAAAGGCCATCTTAGTGAAACCAATACAATTTCTCGTACGGCAAAACCGCCTTAGGTCCTCGTAAAAAAGGAGTCTCAATTGGTTCCTTGTACCTCTGCTTGTTAACTGTAACACGCCTACCATGTTCATCCTCCACAAAGTATGGGCCATTTATTCCATGCCTGGAAACAGCACATCAAACGGTTACTTTTTGGGGGTAATGATACCGTTCAACAAATTCCTAGAGTTTCTGAAAACCGAGGTGTCCTGTTGTTTGCTTCTTGATAAATCCTGATAATAATATATGTGATTTATTGATGTGATTTATTGATTTTATTAATTTAATTAGTCTGGCAGTCCATCTACCTTGTGTGGCGTTATCCCATCGTTCTTGCCATTTTTGAAGTGTGTTTTTCCTAATTTTGTCTTTTACTTGCTTAATAGTATGTTCTGTGATGTCTTTACACTCGTGGAATAGTTTTATCCTTTCTTCTAATAATAGGTTTAGTGGAGTTATTCCTGCTACTACCGGGACTGCTTCTAAGGAAACCGTTCTATATGCGCTATAGATTCCTAACGCCATAGCCCTTTAACACCTCAAAATCTTTTTCCTGTTTTGTTGAATCCTTAATGCGTTACTCCATATGGGTGCCGCATAAAGTATTATCAATTGTACTGTTTCGTACAATACTTTCCGTTTTTGAGCATTAGAACCCTTCACATTCGGTAATATTCTGCTAAGTGCTTTTACCGTTAACAAAGCCTTGTTTGTTACTTTTTCCACATGCTTTGAGAACATCAGGCCGTAATCAAAATTCACACCTAGGTAGTCAACATATTTGTCAGAAGTAATTGTTTTCCCTTGTATCTTGAAACAGAGGTGTCTGATCTTCCTGCTTATGTTGAAGATGATTGCACATGTTTTATCTAGGGCCATTTGTAAGTAGTTTCTCTGTAGCCATAGATCGACTGCATGCAGGCTATTATCTTTCAATAGTTTTAGTTCTCCCGCGCTTTTGGCCGATATAAAAATAGTCAGGTCATCCGTATAACAGATAAGTTGGACTCCCTGGGGCAGGTCTATTTCCATTATGTCATCATACAATATGTTCCATAATGTAGGACCTAGTACCGACCCTTGTGGTACGCCTCCAGCTAATTCATATGTATGTTCTTTGTTGTTGAGAATCTGTCTTTCTCCCAGATATGAACGGATCACGTTCTATAGGTATTTTGAAACATTTCTCTGTCCGAGTTTCTTTCTTGGCCAATATGATTCTCCTTAGGTGTTTCCTTGCGTCATGATATTCGGTTTTTACCCGCAGGGTGTTTATGTTCGTCACATAATGGACAATATTCATCGTTCTGACAGTCTTTTGCGGCATGCTACTCACTTCCGCATTTATAGCAGGCTCGCCTTCTATCGGGCCGCTGACAGTCTGTTGTATTGTGAAGATAATCCCAACAGCGGTAACATTTTCTTAAGTGTATTCTTTTTTCTGAGACACAAGGCACTAGACCAATTCCTAATTTAAAATTACATATTCTTTTAGCGTCTTCAGCGTTAATTGTAACTGAGACCGCTAGCGTGTTTCTGGTATTTGGCCTTAATTCTCCTATTCTACAATATTTGTCATCTAAGTTACCAACTGTTTCTTCAATTGTTTGTTTCACATCTTGTTTTTCTGTAGATGCGTCTAAGCCTCTTATATGTATTGTCTCTATAGCCTCACGACCACCTATTTGTCTGGTGCGTCCCCTGGTTTGTTTTTATAATGTTTCTTAGGCTCTGTAGTGCCGCCAGGTCCTTTTTTGTTGTAATAAGGAGTTTACCATCCTTAGTACTCTTTACGGAAGTTATTATTTGCGTAGCTTCTTCACCTTTCAATTTTATTTTTACCTCCTTTAGCAATGAGTTATAATCCGATTCCGCTTTTTCCACTACTAAAGCGTATGTTCCCTTCTTTCCGCTTCTATTCTCGTTTCCTGCTGCCTCATCAATCTGAGTTCTCTTCTTTGTAGTATAAATTATGATGATATTGCTTGATTCATGAAAGATATATTCTGCCATTCTACGTAAAGCTGTCATTTCTAAAAGTTTGGTTGTATGGATTGCCACCATCCCGTCGTCATTAAGCTCACTTTTGAGCCTTATCAATTAAAAGCATCCTCTTCTGTATGTTCGAGAAGTATCTTAATAATTTTATTCTTTATTGTTTGTTGTGTACCCTTGGTTTTTGTTACAGTGGTATTTTCCAGGTAATCGAAGTCCTCTAGGTTTATAAGTTCGGGGTAACGGTCCCGGTAGAGTTTTGGGTATGCGTTGCTCATATCTTGGTTTCCCGATTCTACTAAAACCACTTTAGTTGCAGGAGCTGTTGTGTCCAGTGGATTTCCTTCATGAACTTCTGTGTTTATAAACAAATCAGTGTCCCATGGTTTTGCTTTGACTTTTTGCCAAAGTTGCACGTAATTTCAGTTGACAGCTTTGTGACAGTCTGTTCTTGCGTTGTTCCTTTCCAAGCCATTGTTTGTGTTTCGCAATTCCTTTTTTGAACTTGCTTCTCATGCTCCCCATTAATTGTCATTATATTTTTGTATTTTTGTTCAATTCGCTTATGTTTCTCCTCTAGGTTCCTATATTTTTGTTCTAATATTTGTTGTCGTTTTTCAAAAGCGTTTCTAGTTTGTGCAAGTTCCGCCTCTAGGTCTACTCTTTTTTTGTTCTCGTAGACGCTTTCTTTTACCAACATTGTGATTAAATGTTGTATTTCGTCAAGACCAGTCTTCAATTCCTTGTGAACTTCCCTTTGTTCGTTTTTAAAGTGCACCAGTTTGTCGGTTTTTTCTTTGAGTCTTTTTAGCGTTGTATTTGTATTTGCCGCTTCTGTTTGAATTATGATGGGGCTCTCTCCGGTTCTTCGTTTTTTCATCCTTTTCTTAACTGCTCTGACGCTACTGTCAGTTGCTTCATCCATCATAGTTTCTGGCTCGGTTTGTGTTGCAGGGCTAAAAGTTTCTATGCTCTGCAGTGGCGATCTTACAATTATGTCTATTTTTGCAAAAACTTCTTTTTCTTTTTCCTTATCTACCTCTGGCGTTCTGTATAAATCAATCAAGTCTATCATATTGTCTTCACTCATTCTTCTTACATTACCTCTTACATCCTCCCCTTTAGGAGTTTGTATTGCAACTTTTGCGTATGTTCCCATTTTTGAGGATGGGTCCTCTTTACTATCTCCCATAGTAGTTTTTCCCCTTAACCTGAAAGGCTTTTTGGTGGGGTATACCCAGTGAGATCACATGACGGGTTCCCCCGTCTCACCAAAATATGCCCACGTGGAAGGAATCATCAACTTCCTTGGGGCTCCAGCCCCTTACTAGCCCTAATGTTTTCAGGGGTCCCGTGGCTCCGACACCACGGGCACCTTTCAGGCCGCCGCCACGCCGGGGGATCCACGGACACATCGTGCCTTCGCCTGCCGAAAGCCGTAGAGACCTCGACACTCCGCGCTGCTTCTCAGCCTTAGTCAACAAATCCAGATAATGTCCATTAATCCATTCTATTTCTCGCCAATTACCTTGATGTATTGCAGTTGAAGAAAGAAAGAAAAAAGGAAATAGGCCCTTCCGTCCTCGGTTAACCTAATAGCCAGGAAGGGCCAGAAGAAAAGTATTAAAGAGTATTAGAAAAGTGAAAGATGCTGAAAGATTACAGCTTTATTATTGTCGTGTCTGTGTTGTTCACGAATATGTCATCAGGGAATAGTCCTGTTGTCAGAGAGGGAGAGTACTGTTCAGATGATGTCTGCGTGTGATGTACCAGTGAGTGTAAGTAACGTTCCGTCGGGTTATTCTTAGCTTCCCCTTAATGCAGTAGCTGCATTAAGAGTACTAGGCCCCTTCACCACTACGAGGTGATAACCCTCGAAGGGGACCTTTTTAAAACCTAACCTAATCTAACCTAACCTAACCTAACACAACCTAACCTAACTTAACCCAACCTAACCCAACCTAACCCAACCTAACCCAACCTAACCCAACCTAACCCAACCTAACCCAACCTAACCCAACCTAACCCAACCTAACCCAACCTAACCCAACCTAACCCAACCAACCTAACCCAACCTAACCCAACCTAACCCAACCTAACCCAACCTAACCCAACCTAACCCAACCTAACCCAACCTAACCCAACCTAACCCAACCTAACCCAACCTAACCCAACCTAACCCAACCTAACCCAACCTAACCCAACCTAACCCAACCTAACCCAACCTAACCCAACCTAACCCAACCTAACCCAACCTAACCCAACCTAACCCAACCTAACCTATCGCCAATAATCCTTTTACAGGCTTTCATTGTAACCTAAATCAAAGTTTTTCACAAAGTTTGGTTGAAATCGAAGCATGGCCGCTTTCAGAAGAACAGACGAACTTTTAGACAATCATCAAAATCGAGCCATTTAAATCCTAAAATGTAAAATTAAACATATTTTGAAACTATTAAATAGCATTGAACAAATTTCTGAACCGATATCAGTATAACATCCTTCTTTTTAATAATTGTACACGAAAGCAAGATGTAAGTGATTGATCAGATGAGTTTTATTAATCGGTTCAAGCGATACTAAAACTGGTAAGAAAATTTAAACATCATAGAAAGCTTTTGTGATTTTACCTAATCCATACTTATACAATGTATAGTCAAAAACTTACTTGTGAAATAAATTATTATTTACTAACCTTGTCCGGGGTGCTTGATGTAATTGCTTTTCTTTGTAGTCACAATTTATTATGCGGTAGTAGATTAAGTATAAATGCTTCGTGAACTTGTCTATAATTTAAAAATTTACTGATATTCTGTATAAAACCCTTATTAATCTATAAATAAAATATTGTTTAAATGCAAATACCTGGATTGTTTTGTAATTGATATGCCATTCTTGGTAGGTGCTTAATAAGCATTGAATTATTATATCGTCTCATATGAAAACCATTGTTGGATACAATGAATTCCTGAAGTCTGATGCAACTTCGAATGCTTTTGGGGTAAGAATATAACCCATGCGTTGCTGGAGATAATAAATTCTCACCCCTGCTGAAAGCTACATTTGGCCATTGAAATTTATTACTGTTTGGGTTTTTTTAACAATATGTTAAAACTAATTATGGAAGGTTTCTACCCATGAGTATAATTTAAAAATAAGATACTGGATAATTTGTTCACTTTTTTATATAATCTTGAAAACCAAATACGATAGTCATTTTTACGCAATCCTAGAAAAATGATATTAACTTGCACGGCATCAATTTACGTTCAGCTTACACTGAACAACAAATTGTATTTTTTTTGTATCCTAATGTGCGTTTGGTGTTTGTTATAGGATCTTTCCCGTTGATTACGAAGCTGTTAACCGAATTTTTCCTTCACTCTCCAGTCAAAAGTTGTTCATATTTCTATAGTAACACGTTTTATTATGTAATTGTCTAATGTGCGGGGGTGTTATAAATTTGTATATCGACTTACCTCCGCGTTGTTTTATTGTTCTAAGGTGTAGTTCCTACTCTTTCAACTAAGTGGACTGTATGCGAATTATAGTACGTGTTACGTTTGCACTTTCACTGTGTTTTTGAGGGGTTTATCGACATGAAATTCTCAGGCATAACTACTGTTAACGACAGAGTACGATATTCGACGTTCATCTGAGATGAGTCGATAAATTTTGGCAGCGACGTTGCTGGCCATCCTTCACTACGTTCATTTACATTTCCAATGCTCCACCCGTAGGTACTACATTGGCCAGGAGGCGAGTTTTTTGTTGCCTGAAAATTTTGAATTTTGCCGAACCCTTGCCGTTCCAGGCAAGGTAGGGATCTTTAACGTGCGTGACAACACTCATACACGGGACCTCCATTTAACCTCTCATCCGAACGAGGGCGTAATTTTTGTGAAAAATGCTCACCTGTCATTTTTCAAGCAGTCGGCCGTGTCGGGATTTGAACCCGGGACCTTGGGATCCGTAGTCTTACGCTTACTACATTGATCCACGGCGACGCCCACATCCTTCACTACGACGCACTAACCAGGAAGGCCCTATCCACCATAATGAATGATGAACCAAAAGTCCAAGTTAGGTACAATCCGCAGGGTTGTTCTGGGACTTAACATGAAACCATGAAGATGGAGGAATACGTTCTTGAATATGCGAAATGCAATTGCTAACAAATGTCTTCCACTTATGCAAAGAAGACAGAATCCAAAGCAAAACAACAGTGGAATCTGACCACGCGAAAATACTACTAAATGGTAAACTATCTTTATAAGTATTTTTGACGAAATCTACTAAATCTGCCAAGAGTACGGCAGCACACAATTCGAAACGGGGCAATGAAACGCGATTAGTAGGAGCAACCTTCGATTTTGCGCATACTAATGACATGGTAATATTACCTTCTAAATCGAACGAACGAAAATAGATGACAGCTGCATACCCAGCTTCAGAAGCATCACAGAATCTATGCAACTCCACCTTTTTAAAATTATTACATACGATGCGACGCGAAATCTCAAAATTCGAAACCGCTGTCAATTCACCCAAAAAATGTTTCCATTTTTGTACGACTTCTAATGGCTGCTCTTGGTCCCAACCGAGGCCTAAAAGCCAAAGATCTTGAACTAAACGTTTAGCGCTATCAAACCGAGAGGATCAAAAATTTTTGCGATAGCCGACAAAATATTACGCTTAGTGCAAGTGCGCTCTTCAACGTCTAAGTTGTATAAAAATACATCTGTAAGAGCGTGCCACGAAAGACCCAAAATTTTTATTAAGTCACTATTTTTATCTTGAAAGGTAATTGCTTCCGAACTGGACAGGGACTCCTTCAAGTTGGACATCACTTCCGGGCAATTACTATTCTATTTTCTTAATTGAAAACCACCACTAGTGCAAATACTATTCGACTCAATAATTAATTGATTAGCAGCTTCAATCAAATTGCATCCAGTGACTAAGTCATTAACATAGGTATCGCTCGCCAATACCGATGACGCGAAAGGAAAATTAATCGATTCTAACCTTGTCAATTCTTGAACAGTACGCAAGGCCAAAAAAGGCGACGACGAGACTCCATAAGTTACAGTATTTAATTTAAAGTCTATAATAGGATCTGACGGAGAAAATCTTCAGACGATACGTTGATAATCACGATGAGTATCTTTAACCAAAATCTGCCGATACATTTGTTTAATATCAGCTGTAATTACGATAGGATGTACACGAAAGTGTAATAACAAAACTGTAGTGTCTTTTTGCAAAGCAGGGCCAATAGCCAAGCTATCATTTAACGAATTTCCTGATTGATCCGGACACAAAGCATCGAAAACCACACGCAATTTGGCGATAGTACTATCACGCTTATGTACAGCATGATGGAGAATGTAATACATTCTCTCATGAACCGACGAACAGGCGATTTCACTTGAACCATGTGACCGCTTTTCAAATAATCCTCCATAAATTTTTTATAATCGGAATACAATTCAGGATTTTTTTAGCAAACGACGTTCTAATGACGAAAATCTTTTAATAGAAATCGATCTCGTAGCCACGAATGAGGGTTCAGAGATTTTAACGGGCAAGGACACTGCAAAACGACCGTCCTTATTACGTCTATAATTTTCCACAAATTCCTTTTCACACTTTACTTCATCAGGAGAAATGTGTTTCCTGAAGGGAATATTTTCTAATTCCCAAAATCGACGAATGTCGCTGTCTAAGAGCTTAACAAAAGCACACAATGACGTAATTATTCGGGGAAACGACCTTTTTCGTTAAAACCCAACCAAAGGTTGTTTTAAAAGCAACTGGCTCGTTAGCGACACCCCAACGAGATTCGTTCAACAAAACCTGAGTAAGGATTTCCGCTCCGAGCAGTATGTCAATCTTACCAGGAATATTAAAATTATAATCAGCTAAGGCCAAACCTCGAGTATGCGACCATTTCTTGACCCCTATAAACAACGAAGGTAAATGATTACAAATGTTAGGTAAAATATTACAATCAATTGCATATGCTGGAGACCGTGCTCCCGAGGGCTGACTACACACGATAGTGCACCAGACGCCAAAGACGAATTCAAGCCAAGTCCTTGAACATTGACATTAGCTCTCTGTTTCTTCAAATCTAATTTCTGATGGCACCTTTCAGTCATAAAACTTTCCATGGGTCCGTTATCTAAAATTACACGAACAGGTTGCAATTTTCCTGTATAATTTAGCACCGACACTATTGCCGTAGCTAACAGTGTGGTTGTATGTTCTAATGACGTCGAAACTAACGAGCTAGCGGCAGGTTGTTCATGCACAACCGCCGACGACAGATTGTCTTCACTGGGTCTACTAGTAAAAGTAAGTCTAGGTGCCGCTCTCCGAGGAGACGCTGACCTTTGACGATGAGTTTATCTGTGTGGAAACATCGATTTTTCTCGTTTACCAAATAACTAATTAATTGCCGAATTTCCGTGTGCGAGTCTGAGAAACTTACCTTAGGGCATTTTTCGAAAGCATTAAAATATGTTGAAAGTAATAACCTCTTGAACTGAAAACGATTAGTAATGATTTTATAGACTTCATCGTATGCACAATCGTTTAATGGCAAATATTTTAATAACGCACGCGACGACTCATCTAGTGTATCAACAAGATAGCAAAATTTTTTAACGGGTGACAAACTGACATTATCATAAATCAATCGCTTATAAATTGCATGATAACTTTCAAAGTCCGAAATACGTCCTGAAAAGCGCGGAACTGAAAGATGTTTCAAGCGAATGCCACTAATTATCGACAAAGGATTATTCAAATTTTTCACCAGCGACTTATTTTCTACGCGATCTAATTCACCTTGTTCAGCGATAATACGAATATCTAATAGATAATCATCGATTTTTACCCAATGAGCCGAGAATTCATCCAATTGTTCACACTCTTCATCAAAGAAAATATCTTTGCAAAAAAACTTGAAATGAATTTCAATTTGTGCGACACTTTTCATCGATGCTCTAATTAAAGCAATCGATACATTTTCCGGTTGATTAATTTTTTTGTATATATGTTCCAACCTTTTAACTACAAATCTAGCTTCAAGAATAGCTTTATCAATTGATTTAACCATATTTGATTAATGATTAATGAACGACAATAAAAATTAATGTAAAAACAATGCGTACCACAAATACGCTACTACAACTAATTAATCTACGAAATTAAATTATTAATGGACAAATGTGCTTGCCCTACTAAACGTTTCACATAAATACCAACCCCTTTGTTATACTAAGTTGGATGAACCCGAGTGGTTGCTCAAATTTGACGGCGAAAAATAAGGTAAGGATTTAAAATACAATAACCCTCACAAATTTAGTTTACATAAAGTAAACTGACCAACCATTAATCTTTGCGACAAAGGGCAAGGGATATATTGTAAAATCTACCGTTACGACCAAATGTTTCTATACTATTAAATGTGCAAACAAGATGTTAGTCGCTTTGTAACACGCTCAAACATATCAAAAACTACGACAATTATTAGATTAAAGTATAAATAAGGAACCAAAGGAATAGGAACTAATTAATTAAATAATCCGGTTACGAAAGCCATGTCTAATGCGCGGGGAGAGTTATAAATTTGTATATCGACTTACCTCCGCGTAGTTTTATTGTTCTAAGGTGTAGTTCCTACTCTTTCAACTAAGTGGACTGTATGTGAATTATAGTATGTGTTACGTTTGCACTTTCACTGTGTTTTTTAGGGGTTTATCGACAAATTCACATTTGGCGGCACTAATGACTAACTCACTTACCGAACGAACATCCGTTTCGCTTTGATGTCGATGAGAGAGTGTTTCTGTCACTACCCCATTTTCAACTTAATTTTCACATGCACAAAGGAAGTATTAAGGCAGAATATAACAGGACAAGGGATGGCACCTTTACTACTTGATTTACAACCAAGAATTTAAAATAACTTAAAGTTAACCACAAAAACGTGCGATAAAGAGACCGAACAGTAATATTTACATTATTGTCATACAAATTATGCTGACTATGTCACTACCGAATCTCAAAATTCTTTTGCATGTGATGTTCGTTTGTAGGGTATTTCTGGAGGATCTCTGATTAGGTTCCAACAATAATCTGCGAGCATTGTTGGGCTCCACTTCCCTCGGTGTTCACAATACATTGTGTCATGGTGAAATATTATGCCATGTTCGTCACTTACAAACCGTCGATTTGAGGAGAAAAGTCCAAATGCGAGTGGGAAAAATGAATCTTCAAAGACATTTTGCAACACATATCGCTGTATGTGAAAATTAAAAGATATCAATTCGTTCGTAACTTTTTGCCATTGTATTTCCCAAGAAATTTGAACAAACCTCTTTGAATGATCCACTTGCAGCAGCTTCAATCTCAGTCTGTTGTAAATCGAATACACTGTCCTTTATGATCTGACGTATTTCGGCTCAATAAAAATTCCTTCTTTTATTTTTGCCTCACTTAATCTAGGAAATTTCTCTCACAGATATTGTAATCCTTCACCATCTTTATATAAAATTTTGACAGAGTTTTTTATCAATCCCAGTTTTATGTGCAGAGGTGGTAGTAAAACTTTCATTGTGTTAACTAGAAGAGGACTTATAACATTTTTTATCCAGTAACAAGATTTTCTCTCGTTTTCCAATCTTTTACAAAGTGGTGTTTATCTTTTGCTCTGCTGTCCCATTCGCAGAACAAACTGTAATGCTCGATATATCTGAATTCCATTCCTAACAAAAGTGATATGACTTTTAAATTACCACATATGCTCCACGCATGTTCTGTATGCTTAATTTTTTCAAGTAGAGTTTTCGTATTGTTATAGTTTTCCTTCATATGTACTGCGTAGTAAATAAGAACAGAAGAGTACGAACTTCCACTGTGAAGGAGAACTACCTTCAAGTTTACAGTAGATGAATCAATAAATAGTCTTCACTTTTTAGTTTTGTATTTACATCGTAATGCATCCATTAGTTCAGAATACGAACTGATCACACAATATAATAAAATGTAAAAAACCTTGTTCACGCCTCCGATATATGAAAATATGCGTACCACTCTGTAATAGATTCCAACCTTGCAACTTGGATCTCAACAGTTCGGCTTGAGCTTTTGAAAAATTTAAATCCCGTACTAAGTCGTTAAACTTATCTTGTGAAAGTAACTGTAGAATACCTATATCAAACTTGGAAATCTGGCTTTTGTCTTCTTCTGTAGGTTCAACAATATCTCCTGCAACACTCATATGATCGTCAAGTGTACCTGTTTCTGGATTTTTAGGGACAGTAAATTCTGGCTGTGAAGAACTGGTCTGAGAGTTGATTGTAGGTTTAGTTGCTGAACAGTATGCTTCAACGTCAGTGATCTTCCAGATGGAATCGTTAGGCAAAAATAGCAATCTGTAACACGATATTTAGGTTTTCTCCACACTCTAGGCACCACAAAACGCATTGACTTGGTAGACTGTTAAGCCATCCTCTTAAATTTACAGCACATCTTGCGCAAATGATATGCGGCGTCCTAGTTTGCATACAAAATAAAGCTCATAATCTTTTTTGATTAACGTAGCTATCGTCTTTTGGAGGGATTTAAACGTAAACTTGTCATATACCTAACAAACGTATCAGTTTGGCTTACACACTTTCGCGACATTCTGTAAAGTCTATCAACATTAAAATATTATTTCATTATTTATATTTTATGTTTATTTATCCATGCGTTTAGGATATGAACTGCTGCTTGTTCTGTCCGCAGCCTTTATATATATTGTCGTAGAAATTATAGGTTAAAAAGGGTATATAGGTCTATATAATAAATTTTTAACAACTGTGTATATAGGAAATAGGAACAATTTATTTACGCATCAAATTAATCAGTTTAGATAGTGAAAACGGACGGATATTAAGATATTTTTGTATTTTTAAATCAAAATGTTAAAATTGCATAAAGGGAGGAAGCTTTAGAGTACATGAAAACTTAAGGATACGCCTAATTAGTTGTAATATTTTAAATCAAGCGCATCGGATAAGAAACGGAGTTTTCGAGTATAGAAAATCAATAATTTAAACGCATATTTCCATTTAAATAAACGAAACGTTCGTTATACAAATCCTAAGAAGTGCTAAAACTCGGAATTATAAAGTTTAAACGGATAGTTTAATTCAAAGAAACACCTGATAGTTAAATGTCAAGTTCAAAGAACTGAAATATACGTTAGGACAAAATTCTAGAGAATTGTATGCAACGGTCGGTGCAACAAGCTAGGGGGTTGGACGTTATAGCGGGGAAAGCAATATAATTGGTCGAAGGCTAGAAGTTTTGAGGAGATCGCATCGGTTAGAGGTGGTTGAGCGAATTTTATGGTAACAGCACCGAAAACTTGGAATTTTTCAGATGTTGAAGTTCGTTACGAACAAAATTTGGAGAATCGGTTTTAGAAAATAAGCTTTTCGATGAAAAGAGGGTCCGTATCTCTTAGATAGCTCTTACGTATTGGCTATTACGTGCTCTTACGATGTACTGATTGTCGCTTGTTAGTGGAATTATTATACAACATCCTATTTAAAAGTGTGTAAACGCTGTTAGAAAATACCGGTAATGTATTAAAAGTGTGATTTGCACAAGTGGGTGCTAGCCTATCAAAGGTGCTGTTACTACACGCTACAATCTAAGGATAGGATGGTACTTGGGTAAGCAAATCGAGAAGTTTTAAACTAGTATGCGTGAAGTGTAGAGGTTATGGAAGGTTAAGTTTAGTCAAGACAATTATCCGGGTAGAAATACTAAAGGTTGCAGAGATTTGGATAGCTAGTGGACATGAGTTGGATCCAGGTATAATCACGAAGTGTATGGATACAACGACGAGGGTTTTGGAACACATCTTCAGAGGTAACGATGGACGAAGCTTACTCCAGGTAAAGACAATTAATTTCTTGCTTTTGTTTCAACATTTGTGCTGATATTTTGTGCTTGAGTGTTTTGACTTATTGGGGGTGTATTTGATTACCATAAAAACTCATTTTAGAGGAGTATATGTAAAGGACAATCGATATAGATTATTTAAAAATGTTTATTAATGACAGAAAAATGATGTAAGGAGTAAACGGGTCTTTAGCTTTATTTTAAACAAAAATGCGATGTGTAAAAGCATTTAAAGTAACTGGGTTATACTGAGCTCAAAATAGACCAGCATAAAATCAATTTAGGGTTGCACGACGGGCCCATCTACTCGTCTAAAATAAAATTGTTGAAATATATTAAACTCATCAAATTTTAAAAGATTTAAAGTTGAGATGGTCACATTTTTTATCAAACTGTATATACAAATGTGTAAATATTTTCGTGCTTATGGAAACTTGTTAATATGTGTAAATTGCATTATTTGAGTGGTAATTTCATTTGACTGTGTTTGTGAGAAAGGAATGTACTTAGGATGGTAGATATCCAAGAAGAAGCAGATTTCTGAGCTAGCCAGGGTGTGCAAAAATAAGGAGGCGTTCCCAAATATTGTAAGAATTTTTTTTATTAATTTAAGATCCACAGCAATTTTATGTTGGCTCAACGACACTAGGGCTCGAATTGGTATAAAGAAATCCACTGCAATATATATATATATATATATATATTGCTGTGAAACCTCCGATATTAAACTCGCCTCGGCTGCTCACCTAGTTAAACCTTCATCCTCATTCAAAAAAAAAACAAACACATTCCTACCACAAACATCAACGTTAACTCTATTTACATCAATATTCACAATACATTAAAATTTCCAAATTAAAATTCAGCATAAATTTCAGTATCAGAAATTTTCAAGATTAAATCTTTTATCATTTTAATGTGCATCCAGAATTAAAGTCCTTGTAGGATGCCTACTAATTACTATAACAATATATGCAGACCTGAGTCTGAGTACAAAGGGAGCATCTTCCACCCCTTTACGTTAATTAATTAACCAGGTTCGTCTAATTGAGCTCAAAGACATACCCAAATTTTCATCATAATCCAGAACATAAATACTAAATACCCCTTTCTACTTAAACAAGAAAATTTTCACCTTAAAATTAAAAATTTGCTGTTAGTACAATTTCACTACTGTCCATTTTAAGTAAATCAATTATAAAGCTATTCAACACACCAAAATATCAAAGTTCGAACAAAATAGTATAATTTACCTGAAGGTTACTGCACTCGTAGCTTCAATGTACATCGTCCCTTTTGTTAATCACACCATTCCAACTGGGTTATATTTACGGCTTCTGATTCTCAACGCTTTTAAAATTTTCTCCATCACCATTCATCTAAAGTTGTTTCAGGGCTTTTCCGGAACTCATCTGTGTATATCTGAACCTTGTTTTGTGGATCCAGACACGTTTATGAACCATTTAATTATTAACACCCCCGAAAAATAACAAAGAAATTCATACTTCTTTCACCAATATACGCCAAAACTGCCTACTTTTGTGTATTCATTTGTCGTAGTAAATTTTACTAATAGGTACAGTGATACTAAACTTTATTACCTTGTATCTTCTTTTCTAAGTGCACTAAAGTACATTCATTGTAGCACGTAAAGAACAAACTGTTTCAAATCACCAAAATACACGAGCAAACTTTAAATTATTCTATCAAACTCGGAAAACTAAAAAGCACTGTTTAACGCATTGAATCAAGTCGCAGATCCAAGAGAGCTTGTTCATATTCACCTGGATATATATAGAGGTTAGCCTGTCTGTCGGTCTAGTCCCCAAAACGGACAATTCTAAAGAATTTCGCATGCTAGGTTCCCATTCCGTAGCCCGGCATGCGATTTTTACGAAATTTGCACTCGCCCCAGTTAAATCTCAGAAATTTCGACACGGCTCGCAACGTCTGGAAATAACTAATTGAATTTTATACAGAAATGTTATTTTTACCTCTCAATTTTGCCTTTTATTTTCACCCAATCGCAACCCCGTGACGTTGCTCCACTCACGCCTTTTACTATATGTGTCTCGGTCTTGCGCATATTATCTGTCTCTATCTACCCTGTTCTTATTAGTGCAAATTGATATTCTTTATTATCGATTATTTCAGTCCATGTGGACTGTGAAATAACCCACCTTTAGCATTTCTCGTAACTATTATGCGACGGTTTCTCCAACATTCTCTGTAACCATTAATTATCTGCAAAATTTACGCAGAATGAGCTTTTTAAAAATACGCAGGTGTTCAAACATAATAACACTTCTACGATTTGCATTTTATTGGGTTTTTTTCAAGTTTTTATAGATATTCTATGTTACTAATGGTTCAATTAACTTCAATTAAAATTAATACCCTTTAATTTTTAGTGACCCATAATCAAATATTAATTATTATCAGTACATTTTGTTTAATACCGGTTACTTAAAATAGGGTTAATTAATATAAATTTTGCACGTAATTTCTCTTTGTTCCTTTACTAGGAATAATTAAATTACACGTAAAGTTTTTTTAATACTGCGTCCCCTTTTTTATAGCAAGCGTCTTGTAGATGATTTAAATCTCTTATGTTTAATAAAACGAATGAATTTTTATGCTTCACGGTTTTTTTAATAACGCGTACCTATTCCCAAAGCTTCTACACGGTGATTAAAATTATTTGATGTGATTATTTAATTTTCTACCCTGGTCTAAATATGAGTAATATATATATATATATATATATATATATATATGTATTGCTTGTGATACTTGCTTTTTTTGACCTATTTACACAACCAGAATTTGATTCCCCAAAACCCTATCGAAACACTTTACCAATTGTTCTCTTCTTGATTAACAAATGCCCCGATGTATATGCCTCGACTAGCTCTGCTTGTAGACGCCTATTAACAATAATCACAAGATGACACACCCATGAACCTGGTGTTAATTCTCATATTTTCAGTATAAGTTTGCAACACCTTTCTTTAAAGTTCATTAAAAAAACTTCAGGTTAAACATAAATTTATCTTCTCATTAGTTTCTTTCAAAATTATAACAAAGTATTTACAGCAAATTGTGGAGCTATAGACTCTATAAAATTATCAATAGTGATCTATCTCGAACTTAGCAAGAATTAATGATTCAGAAAATTTAATGTTAAAATGTTATATGAATTACTCTACATAAAATAATAATTTTTCTTATCGTTGGCAGTACTGCGAGCGATTTTACAATCAAAATTATTACAAATGATTTGAAAATGTGATCACTTTAAACATCACGAGTACATAGGGCCCATGTGGCACACATAACAAGTTATTTATACTTTAACATAAACATTATTTCATCAGTATAAGAAACTTTAAGCTTTGATTATTGAAGATTCTACCTTAATGCGGCAGATGCATAGAATTTTACTAACATAAAAATTTATCACCAACACAAAACTTCTATCAAAGTTCAAAATACAGAAGAACAAAGGAAAATGTGTAACGTTCTTACCAAATATTGTAAGTTGAACCAACCAAGATTAGCGATGCACCAAGAAGTTCATCCTAACAGTCTGAACTGCTGGCTTATTTCGGGGACCCGTTTGTTTACTCACTAAAGAGCCTCGATAATTTGGTTAAACCCATAGTTCGGCTTTTTAGCTCTCTTAAACACGCAAGCAGTTCCACCCGTTCTAGTATTCTAGAACTTCTTCAAGGTGCAGGTCCATTCAGAACGGAAATTTCTTTTTTGTGTATAGGAATTAAATTAAAAATTGAAGTGGTTAAAAAACAAACTTATATCAAGGCAATTGACAAACGCTTAAAAACCGAAAAAACAAAATGCTTAATAACTGAAAACATATTCTTTATATAGTAAATGGCATCGATATTACATGAGCAATTTGTAATTTAGCATTTCGAGGGCTTACTGAAAATTCGTCTCGCAATGAAGACTGTTCTGGACATTTTTTTCAGTGACTTAATTATTCTCCAGATATACACAATTGTTAGAACTTTTAGACAATTATCAAAAGCGATCGATCGATTTAAGTTCTAAAATGCAGAGTTAAAAATATTTTTAAACTATTAAATAGCATCGAGCAAAATTTCTGTATCGATATCCGTAAAACATCCTTCTTTTCAATAATTGTATACACAAAGCGAAATATAATTGATTGATAAGATGAGTTTTTAAGTTTTATTACTCCGTGCTTGATTCAATTGATACTTCGGCCGGTAAAAAAATTTAAGTATTATAGAAAGTTTTGTGATTTTAGCCAATCCATAATATAACTCTAAAACTTCATTGTGAAACAAAATAATTACTAATTTTTTAAGCTTGTGGGAGTTCTCGTTTGTGCGGTGGGGGACATCGCGTCGCTACATCATTGCTTTTTTTCGTGGTAACAATTTATTATGTGGTAGTAGTTTGAATGTAATTGCTTTGTGAACATCTATAATTTAAAGATTTAGGGATAATCTCTATAAAACCCTTGTTATCTATATAATCTACTGATACCTGATTTTTTTGTAATTACTAAGCGATTCTCATTATTTTATCGCCTAATATTAAAACTATTTATTCGATACAACGAATTCTTAAAGTATGATGCAACTTCGACTGCATTTATGCTAAGAATATAACCCACGCGCAGCTAGAGAATTTCTCACCCCTACCGAAAATTACACTCTGCCTACGTAATTTATTAGTTTGGGCATCTTATAGTCGAAATCAGGAAAGAATCAATGCACATCATAGGTTTCTGAATTAAAAAACCGACATACTTTCAAATCTTATGCATTAAGTATATTCCGATACATCCTTTAAAAGTATGTCGTTATTTAATTCAGAAACCTATGACGTGCATTCATCCTTTCCTGATTTCGACTATAACAATATATTCCAAAACTAATAATGGAGGGATTTGATCTATGAGTGTAATTTAAAATTAAGGTACTGGATAATTTTTTTCACCTTTTATATAATTTTAAAAACTAAATAGAAAAATGTTTTTTACGTAAACCTAATCCTAGATAAATGATATTAAATTGCATAGTAGAACACTGAATTTCAAATTATAATTTTGTTCTTGTTTCTTAATGTACAGTGTGTCCCAAATTGGATGTATTAAATGGGTAACTTAGTTGTTATTAAAGATACAATAAAACTGTGTGCGCAGTCATGTGCTAACTTTTTGAGATCAATTCAATGGTGAAATCACAAATGAGCGATCTTCTTTTGTTTTCGAGTTATAGCCAAAAATTGATATTTTTAACAATTCTATTAATTCGTATAACTCGTTTGGTTGCAAAAATATCCTAAAATACTGTAATAGTTTTTTATACGGGTTTTTACGTAGAATACAGTGGCGTACGCAAATATATAATATTTATAATACTTTTGAGATTATAATATAAACTTGCATTTTTTTAAATGGAAACCACAATTGGTTGTCACTTTATTTAAAAGCTCTTTTTGAGAGCTTTTCAAAAATATATAGTTTAATATAATTATCTTTTCAAATGGCCGAATTATTCCATGTTTTTGGTATAATAAAATAATTTATTATATTGGTAATAAATAGTTGACCGCGAAACAAAAGGTAAACAAAAAACGACAATTGTTTGTATAACAAACGTCAACGAGCTTCAATCATATCTATTGCACATGCAATAAATTGTATTGTTAGTTTGTAAGTGAAGCATCAGTCTGTTACTAAATGGCGAAAATTACGAAAATACGATATGCTAGTTGCATTCATTGAGTCTGCGAGAATTCCTCTATCAGCAAAAACTTTATATTTTAACAGGTAATTGTGTAACTAATAGCAAATAATATTACTATGTCATTTGTAAATAATACAGATACCCTGAAAGACAACAACCTAATATTAACATGTTTAAAAGGATATTTAGTAATTTACAACAGTTTGGCTGCTTTGAAAAACCTAGAACGAAACAGTATGCAGTTTTTAATTAAGAGCAAACTACTGTTTCAACCATAGCATGTGTGAAAACAAACCCAAGAACGTCATGTAGGAAAATTGAAAGAGAAATGGGTGTTTCTAAATCCGCAGCTTCAAGAATATTGAAGCGTAATAAATATCGACCTTATAAAAATAAAATTATACATTGTTTCCCGACGATTTTCAAAAAAGAAGGCGATTTTGTCAATGGTATCTTCGTAAATGTGCTGCTACTACCAATTTTGGAAATAACATTATATAGTCTGATGAAGCACTTGCTGGTCGAATGAAAATACCTATCAAACATACGAGGCGTCAATAAAGCCGTTATGGTTTGAATATTTGTTGCTACATTGTTGGTGGCAAATTTCAATACCATATTTTTGAAAACAATCATTCAGCTTATCGCTATATTGAAATTTTGTATACCAACTTGCACGAATTACTGGAGGACATGCCTCTCGAAAAAAGACAAAAAGTGTGGTTCCAACAAGATGGTGCACCCCCGCACAACGCTATAATTACTCGTGATTATTTAAATAGAGAATATCCCAATAAATGGATGGGTACGTTTGGACCTGTTCAGTGGCCGCCTAGATCTCCTGACTTGTCGATATTGGACTATTTCTTGTGGAATTTTTTGAAAGAGGAAATCTATAAAACCCAGAACCATAGTATTGAAGAGTTGCGGAATTCAATTGAAGCAGCATTTCGTAAAGTTAAGGCGGTTTTTTTGTTAAATTCTATTAAGTCTTTAATAAAACGATGCGAACTTTGTTTAAGAGAAAATGGAGGCCAGTTTGAACAATATCTCTGAATTATCAGTAAATAAAACTATTGTAGTATTCCCATTTGTGTTCTAGTGTTTTATATATATTGTGTGTGAGGGTGTGTGTAGGTGAGGGTGTGTGTGGTTGTGTGCGCATGCGTGCGTGCATGCGTGGGCGCGTGCTTGTGTGTGTGTGTTTGTGAGGGTATGAGGTGTGTGAGTATGTGTGTATTTGTGTATCCATATATGAATTATAGACTGTTTAAATGTGGATAAGAAAGTATAATTTTCAATTTAAGATGTAGTTATATTAATTTTTGTAATATATGTAGTTATGATATTGTATTCTTCTAGCTTTCAAACTTTGTTGTTTAGAGTGGTGTGGTACAATAATAAACTCTTGTTTTGTGTTTATCTTTTGTTTCACGGCCAACTATAAATTACCAATACGATAAATTATTTTATTATACCAAAACATGGAATAAATCGGCCATTTGAAAAACAATTATACTAAACTATATATTTTTGAAAAGCTGTCAAAAGAGCTTTTAAATAAAGTGACAACCGATTGTGGTTTCCATTTAAAAATGCAAGTTTATATTATAACCTCAAAAGTATTATAAATATTAAATATTTGCGTACGCCACTGTATTCTACGTAAAAAACCGTATAAAAGACTTCTACAGTATTTTTGCATAGTTTTGCAAACAAACGAGTTATGAGAATTAATAGAATTGTTAAAAATATCAATTTTTGGCTATAACTCGTAAACAAAAGAAGATCGCTCATTTGTGATTTCACCATTGAATTGATCTCAAAAAGTTAGCACATGACTGCGCACACAGTTTTATTGTATCTTTAATAACAACTAAGTTACCCATTTAATACATCCAATTTGGGACACACTGTACGATGGTAGCACTGTACGGCTGTAAAACATGGACGGTATGATAAGCAAACGGAAAAAGATAGAAGCCTTTGAAATGCTACAGACATATGATGAAGATATCATAGACAAACAAAGTTAAGAACAAAAAGGTACTAGAAATGGTAGGGTAACAAAGAAATATGTGGAAAACGATAAAAAATAGGAGAAATAGGATGATAGGCCACATACTATTGCACGAGAGAATAGTGCGGATTACATTAGAAACAGAGAAAGGAAAAAGAGAGGTAGAGGTAGACCTAGGTTGGACTATTGTACACAGACAGTTAAAGATGTAGGCTGTGGGAATTTCAGGGTAATGTGTAGACTAGCTCAGAATAGAAATTGATGGAGGTACGCGTCCAACCAGTTCCAAGAAGGAAAACCTAATGACGAAAAAAATAATTGTACTTAAACCTTATAATAAATATAAGTAACTACAGGTATTGGTTTTGCAATATTCTCAACTAATGTTAATTGTGCGAAAGCATAAACTGGAAAACTATTAATTCGGCAAATGTCTAAGTGTTGGGGGATCCTGGCATTATAATGTAATGAAGGGCCGCTATGCTTGCGGCCACGTCCCCAATACTCCATCCGAAGGTACTGCATTGGGTTTAAACGCGAAAAGTAAACATGCTCCAAATTTAATCTAACTTCAGGTTAATCAATACTAAATAAAAATCTAACAAACTAAAACTAAAAATAGGGTTTAAAGAATGGTATCCCTAGCGTTGATTCTGGAGTTAGCCCGATCCACAAGACACGCGCAAAAATGAATGGGGAGTAATCCGTAATACCGGATAGCAGCTGCCAGCTCTGCTTACTGGTGCGACCTAAAGGGTCGTCTTAAAACTATCCAAATAATTAATATTAAAAATGAATTCAAATTTTCTAAGCATTCGCCAAATGTTTAATAGTGAATCCAGCTATTTTGCCTCTTCTATATATTTACAAATTCGTCTTCCCTGGTCTAAGTATTTATTCAAATTTCATCCTAAATTTGTCCCTAGAGTTCCATTCCCTAACTGACATATTATAAGCACGATCTTCTTTCCAATATACCGTCACCAAAAATTGGCGGAAAATTTTTAGCAAATAAAATCAAACCACAGAACAAAAATACAGGCAAAAATATAAATATAAAATAAGAATAAATATAATGTAAGTATATAAATAAACATAAAATAAATAAATTAATTAATTAATAAATATCTAAATAAGCAAAAGCATGCAACAGTGCATAAATTAGCAAAAGCATCGCCCAAATTATTAGTTGCACTCGCATAAACATTATGATTGCTAGCGCCATTACGCACAAAACATACTCGTTAGATTATTTCAAAATCTCCTTATTAATACAAGTCAATGCCTATGCGAGTACAGCCGCCACAATTTTAATCCTACCTCGTATATAAATTTCCCAAGCATCCGAAGATCTGGTAGTCTTCTTACGTCTATTGGTATCTTACAGCTAAGAGGAGATGATGCACTGTTAAAGTTTTGTGGGTATGTACTAAACGTCCTAGGGGGGAACACAATCGCTATCACTTTTAAGTCCTGGGGGGATGAGCGGTTTCACTTTATTTTATTTTTTTATTTATTTGCCGATTTAAGTTAATTAGGGTTTACTGATTTATTTTGTTGTTATTTATCTGTTTTAGTTTATTCCCGATTCTGATTGGGTGGGACAGTGATTGTTTTAGTGGTGTGGGGTTTGTCGTGCATATTAGATTTTTGTTATTGATTTGTGCTTTTGTTTTTGCTTTTCCTTCCTTTTTTTTTATTTTTTTATTTTTTTTTAAATTTTATACAGCTTTTGGTTATATCATGCTCATGTCCGTTTCTCATGCCAAGTCAAAATCAAAAATTTTCAATCCTCCCCTACCCCCTCCGATTTACGCGCGGTTATCACCGTCTAACCTCGCGACCCTTCCCGAAAATTCGTTGAAGACTGTCCAGAACACCTTCAGGTTAGCCACCTCCCTGACTTCTCCTAGGTTCTTTGGCCATGCTTGTTCTGCGATATCTATACCAACTCGAGCGGGCAGTCGAAGAGCACGTGCTATGCGCTCTCTGCGCCCACACCGCATTCGCAGCGGTCGTTGTCGGTTAAACCGAACCTTTGTAAATACGCTTTCAGGGCGTCGTGCCCTGTTATCAGTTGAATCATTTTATGATCGAGTTTCACTTCGATCTTACCTCTAGCTTCTACGGTATGAATTTGTGGGTCAACCTGCCCATGGCAGCGTTGTTCCACCTTTCTTCTCATTGTCGGATTGACTTTTCGCGCAGCTTTCTTTTAATTATAGACCTCGGTATCGACGAATGTGATATCCGAAAGCCGCCCGTCGCGCCCTCTTTAGCTAATTCATCAGCCCTATCGTTTCCTACGCTACCATCGTGCGACCTAACCCAACAGAACTGTAAATGTCGAAACTCGAGCTCGGTATGCGCTATCCTCCAGACGTCCGCTTGGAGGTCTGTCGAGGTGTTTATGTTTGTTAAAGCCGTCAGCGCCGATTTACTATCACTGATTATATAATACTCGTCTCTGCCCGCATGGTTATCAATTCGCATTGGATGGTAGTTCTCCAGTTCGCGAGTTTGGTTTGAAACCGAAATACCTCTCTTTTCTGCTTAAACACGACAAACGCCGCGCCTGCTTGTCCGTCATCCATACGTGAACCGTCCGTGTAAATTCTGATACCCGTCGCGTCCCCATCATCTTCGACAAACTCGACTCCTCTATTATCGGCCGGATGCCCCAACTTTGATACAACGATCTTTCTCTCTACCTCCCTATTACCAAGATTAATATCTTCGATAATTTCGCGCCTTTTCCCTATATTTATTAATCTACTATATCTAATCTCCCTAATGACATATTCGATAGGGAGAGTCCTACAGATCACCAGGACCGCTTCCGTAGAGGTGGTCCTGTATGCCCTCGCCGCCTTGAGCGCGATTATGCGTTGCATGCTCGTCAATTGACGCATCTCCCGGACTTTACCACCTTCCGCCCATACAGAAGCTGCGTACAGCATTGCCGGCTCAATTGCTCCGCCATAAATCATCCTCAGCGATTCGCCCCTGAAACCCCAGTTTATTTTTGCCACCGCCATCATTTTGTTTGATATTTCTCTGCTTTTGCTTTTAAGGTACTGCACGTGAGCTTTCCAATTTAACTTATCGTCAATCTTTACCCCGAGGTATGTAATTTCTTCCTTAAACGGTATTTTCTCCTCTAATAGCTCTAGCCTAGAGGGTCGCTGTCCCGGGTTCTTTCCGAAATAGAGCGCCTCAGACTTCGCCGTGTTAAATTTTAATTTTACCACCTGCGACCATTCGTGTAGTTTATTAAGGTTCTTGTTCGGTTTTGTGCGCATACCCATTAACAATCGCGATATGACAATTAAAAGCGTATCATCCGCAAACCCAACGATTGAGCAACCTGTGGGCACCTTGACCCTAAAGATACTCTCATACAACAACTTCCAAAATGTGGGACCAGAACATGACCCCTGGGGACATCCCCTTCTCACCTCGCGCGACAAAACTTTAACCGAAATTTCAACCTGTGCCAATCGCCCCGAGAAATAACTCTTGACCAAAGACATCAAGTTTTGCGGAAAACTCCTATTTTCCAACTCGCAAACAATCAATGGCCACCAGGCAGCATCAAATGCTCCTGAAATGTCCAAAGCAACAATAACACAGTACTCTTTAGCATCTCTCGCCTGCTTAATTTCCCCGACAAGGAACTCTAATACGTCGATAGTCGACTTTCCCTCCATAAAACCGAACTGTCGGTTATTAAAACCGCCGCTGTCACGCACTAAGTGCTCAACTCGGGTTATCATAATGCGATCCAAAACTTTCCCCAACACCGGTAGCAAGCTAATTGGACGATAGCTACCCGGGTCTGATGCATCCGCCTTTTTAGGTTAAGGTATGAATTTCACGTTCTAGACCTTCCAGCAACGCGGAAAGACGCCCCTTTCTAGACAAAGATCAAACGACCCGGCAAAGACACACGGGGCTAACAGGCACGCCTTCAGATCTGCGTCTGAAGTGATTCCGTCATGCCCCGGTGCCATTTTCCTAAAAGCCCTGACGACCTAGTGAATTAAGATTGCCTTATCGGCACCTGTTTCTTACGCCTCTGTAGCTTCCCGACGTACTAAATCGTGCGACCCCTCATCCTCCTCGGGATTATCCGAAGGGAAGAATTTTTCTAATAAATAATCCGTATATTCGCCATTTGTCTTTCTTATGTTACCGAGCGCGATTTTCTGTTGTTTACCCCTTATTCGGTATGCGGTTCCCTAAGATTCTTTCTGTGAGTTTCGGGTGCAGAATTCTTTGTTTGCGTTTCTTCTATTAATATCTTATATTCTCGGTAACTTTGATTGTATTCTATTCTCCTTTGTTCTCTTATATCTCCCGAGGCGCGTTGATAGCGGCACCTTAAGTTACGCGTTTCTGCCCGCTTGGTGGTTAGTTCTCGGGTCCACCAGGGTACGTTTCTTTTAATGTTTTTTTTCGCGGCATGGAGTACAATGACGCGTGTACCACTGCGTCGTTTAAATTTTCCGCGAGTGTTTTTATTTCGTCTGCCTCTCGGCAGTTAAATAGCTCGTTTTCGAGTGCAGGGATACTTTCGCCAAATTTTTGTTTAAACCGCTCCCAATTTGCTTTTTTATTACAGAACCGCGGAAATATAGTTAGCTGCTCGTTTGCGCTTGTTTTGGTTTCAACGTCCCATCTTATTAATTTATAGTCAGAGAGCGTTTCCTCGTCCGACCTTAATTTCCAATCTCAAATGATTTCTAACATCTCGTGCGAGGCTGCAGTAATATCAACAAAACTGCTGCCTCTATGCCCCTCAAACGTAGGTGAATCATTAGTGTTTATTACACTAAGATTTCATTTCGTTAAAAGATCAGCAACCTGTGAACCCCTATCGTCTTCTATAGGACTACCCCATAACGGTGATTTAGCATTAATGTCTCCCACAATTATTAGTCTTTTATTCCTTCCAATTTGGCGAAAAATGTCTTCGATGTGATTTATTAAGTCCACGGTTTGGGGATTTTCCCGCCGGGAGTCGACTGGTGGAAGGTACGCGCTTATCACGTAGAACGTGTTTGTCCCTGTTTTTATTTCCGTGGTGGTTATAAACTCGTTGGATAAATTGTTTAATATTATCCTGGTGCACGTCCCATTATTTATTATTATACCGCTGAGCGGGCGTTCGCTATTCGCGTTTAATACGGTAACCCCCTCCCAAACCTGTTATTTTGTGACTATACAGGTGCGGTTCCTGTATAAGCCCGATTTTGATATTTGTTGCCCCTTTGCATTCCCGAAATTTAGTTGCGCGAATTTAATTTCTTGCTTCTTTTAAATCTTTGTTTTTTCTCACGATCCATAATCGATGTTTCGTGTGATTGCTTCGTGTGATTCAGCCGTAGCATCGTGGGGCATCTACTCGACTTGGCGCCACCACCAGTTCTGTCGTTTACCCTTGCGCAAACCACACAGCAGGGGACTGCCTTCCGGCAATTTTTGAATTCGTGCCCGGCCTCGGCACAGTTACCGCACCACTGTACCTTCTCCCTGCACTCCATCATCTATGGCCGTACTCGTAGCACCAGTAACACTGGGTTATCGAGAAATGGTCCCGGGCCCATACTCTGTGCCACCTGAGGTTGATAGCGTCAGCTAATATGCGCCTTCGAAGTGTGGGGGTCACTTCGAAGACTACGTTGGCGAAGGGATCCATAGGGCCCTTTCCGCCAAACCTGAACTTCTCTCTCAGGTGGTCTTCCAGCTTCAAATCGCTAGTAATTCTTTGCAATGCCCGCCGACCTTCGACTGCAGTTTCTAGGCGTCGTTACGACGCGCGCACTCAACTACTACACCGCACCTACGCGTCCTTCGAGCTCCGACTACAACAAATCCATCACGTACTGGGTCGACCTTCCTCTTAAGGGTCGTCATAACATAGCTCGTCTGACCTGGTTTGGCGTTGACCCTAACGGCAAACGTAGGCTTCACACCTGCGGCAGCTGCTGCGTAGGAAGTGCGCGGCACATACCCTCCCTGTCTCCGCAGATCCTGAACCCTTGAAACAATAAAATCCGCCGCAGGACTTCCCCCGACAACACTAGCTCTCCCAAAGTTGTCTAAACAAAGACGCAGCGCCCTAACAATACCTATTAGTTGGTTCGTCACGTCGCGGATGTCATCCTCGGCGTGCCGAACCATCTTCTTATCCTCTACGACGATAGTGGCGGAGGCAGTTGGCACCTTCCTGTAAACGACCGCGTGCGCCTTCCTCACCCTGAACGTCAAGCGTTCCAGCTCATCGAGGTCGCTAGCTGTTGCTGGGTCCTTGAAGTCGATGGCAATTCACGCGCCGCAACCACTACAGGAGGCTCCAACTCCCCAGACACGACCGCCGCAGACACAGGCTCCTTCACTACCTCCTCAACCTCCTCCTGTGTCCCTAATAACGTCCTTCAAAACGACCTTATGCTGTTTCTCTCCAACAGCGCACTTGGCCTCCGAGCTGACTCCGACCGATCGCCCCTCTTTTTCCTTGGCAACGGCTCCTCATTCCGGTGGACCACCATGATAACAAAGCTAATGACAAAAGAATAACGAACGGGAAACTCGACTCAAGAAGAACGACCTGATCGTTACGACTCTAAAAGAACACAAACGTTGGTCCAGTAAAAACACTTTGATTAAAGATGAACCGTATACGACCCTGTTATTATGTATTTAATTAAACTACAAACCGCCAAATTAAATTTCAAATTTAACAAAAATACGATAAGCACTAAACGTGAAAATAACAACTACACAACTACGACTAAATAAAATCGCTAGCCCAATAAAATAATTCGATTAAAAATGAACCGTAACCAACACTGTTTTATTAAAAAAATTTTTTAAAACCGAAAAATAAAATTCTAAATATACACAAGCTAATTACTTCTAAAAATTAAATTTATAAAATACTGCACTTTAATTTAAATATGGAAATAAACCAATAAAAACACGAGCTATTGGAATTCGGTTCCGGAAGCGCACTTATCACTTGTTTACTCGGTGCCTGGTATGACCTTCAAGTGTTACATCACTAATTATACCAAAAGATGGACCATAAGGATTCTTTAAGTACGCGAACACTTAAAATATGGAATATTTATATTTAATTTATTTCAAAATTTACGGTTTTGATTTTTTTGTTTTTTATTTAAAAGGGTTTAGATTTTGGTTTTTAGGTTGTCATTTTATTACACGTACACTACAACATTTTCCCGTATTTATATGCTGGTTTAGGCGGTTTATACAGGATTTACGCGGTTTTTCTGTAAATTTATTAAATATACGTTTTAAAATATTCTGAAATTATTTTGAGGTGTTAGTTTATTGGTTTATTAGCCCGAAATTTATGTTAGATTATTTTTAAACGCGGCTTTTAGTTTAAAATTTAAAGAAAACGAAATTTATTTATTGTTTATTTGATTTAAATTTTTGTTTTTAGTTTTATTTACTGCCCTACGTATTAAAATTAATGCCACACAATCATCATTCATTTTGTTTTCGACCTTACTTAAGGTCGGTTTGACGCAGCTCTAACTTCTTTTCTAATCTGTGCTAATCTAAAAAAGCTCTACATACCCTTCACAAAAATTATTGAGGATCGCCCGAGACCAACCGACCTCCTCCAATATCTTTTAGCCAGCAAGGCTGCTGCCCCTTGCTGCGCCTTTTACGATAAGCAGGCTTACTATAGTAGTATTCTTTATCCCCTACTATAGGGATCATTTTATGGTTGTATGCCACACAATAATAAAATTAAATACAATAAATAATAAAGCTTTAAATAATAAAATATAATAAAAACCCCTATATAAAAACTTACTCGTTTGCTTGCTGAAGCGGGAGCTCCGTAAAACACGTCCGCTCACTTCCAGCGCTAACTAGAAAGTTTGGAGGCGGAGGATCCTGGCAGCCACAGGCTGCTTAACCCCCTACACATAATACTGAATCTCGGTAAAATAGGACATATAATTAGAAAACAACAGGGGGAACAGAGCTGTATCGAGACTGTGGAAATTTCAAGGAACTGGGTAGGCTAATTCAGAATAGAAATAAGTGGAGGTACGCGTCCAATCAGCTTCAAGACAATAAACTTTGTTTGAAAGGATATATGGGAAAACTATTGATTTGGCAAATGTTCAAGTGTTGGGGGATCTTGGTAGCCGCAGACTGCTTAACCCCTTTCACATATCACTGAATATCGGGGAAATAGGGTATGTATGGTATATATTTGTAAAACAATAGAAGGGGAACCGAACTGCATCTAACAAGAAAGAGCAACGGCTATGTTCGAAGACAACAAAGATAGAAACAAGAAGAAAATTGTTGAAAACATATGTGGAAAATTAAAAAAATAGAAGAAATAGAAGGGATATGTTTTAAAACATTTTTGGGGAATAATGCGGGATATATTGCAAGCAGAGATAGGAAAAAAAGAGGTAGAGGTAGACCTAGATCAGACTAATGCACGTAGATAGTAAAAAATGCAGACTGTGAAAATTTCAAGAAAACGAGTAGGTTAGTCAGAATAGGAAACAGTGAGGGTACGTGTCTAACCAGTTCCAGGACTGAAGACCTAATGATGATGATGAATGTGCGATGGGTGTTTGGTATAAAATTTTTCCCGCTGATTTCGACTTTGTTAACAGAATTTTTCTATCACCCTCCAACCAAAAGTTGTTCATGTTTTTATAGTGTAACGTTTTATTATGTAATGTTTACATTTGTTATAATACAAAATGCACATCACGTCACAACTGAATCTCAACATTTATTTCCTTGTGCTTTACGTGTGTAAGGTACCTCTGGAGCATCACTGGTCAGGTTCCAACAATTATCTGCGAGCATTGCGTGGCTTCACTTCCCTTGATATATTGATTTTCACAATACATAATGTATTGGTAAAATCACCATATTCGTCAGTCTCAGATCCTAGATTTGTGGGGAATAAGATCAAATGCGAGTGGAGAAAATAAATCTTCAAAGACATGTTTCAACCCACATCGCTGTATGTTGAAATTAGAAAATTCACAATTGTTTCGTAATTTTTTACCTTGTATTTCTCAAGAAATTGGAACGTACCTCGTTGTATGATACCCACGCAGCAGCCTCAGATATGGGAATTATTCGCCATATTTATTTAAAATTCGATAAGAATTTTCATCAGCCACGGTTTTATGTACAGAGGTGGTAGCAATACTTTCTCAGTATCAGCGAGAGGATTTGTATCATTTTTTCCAGCAACAAGGTTATCTCTCATTTTCTAGTGTTTTAGAAAGTAGCATTTATCCGTTGCTGTTCCATTTGCAGAAAAAACAGCAGTAGTTGGTGTAAGCCAATTGCATTCCTAAGAAAAGTGCTTTAAATCACCGCAAATGCTCCTCCCATATTTTATATACTTAATTTTTCCAAGTCCGGTCTAGATTCCAATTTAACTATGAGTACTTTTACGTTTTTTTTTAAGTAGTTTTCTACACTGTGTCCTGTCTTTTTCTGCATAACTATCCCTACACCCGAATTTTTTTCTGTGATCCTGTATGAATTACTCTAGGGTCTCCGCTCCAAATATCCCTGCTTCTGGCCACCAAACTTCGCTAATACCTACTATGTCAAATACTAACCTATCCATTTCAATTTTCAAATTCTCTAGTTTGCCTACTTGGTTCATGCTTCTAACATTCTACGCCCCGACTCGCAAGATATTCCTGTTTCTTTGTTTCTTCCTATTGAGCTTGCCGATCACATCTTCCGAAGTAGTCCCCTCTAAGAGACCGCAATGGGGGACTATTTTAGCTTCGGAGTCTTTAATCTCAGAAGATTTCATTATTTTTAAAAACGATTTTGTTACGCTGTGTGCTTGGGAGATAATGTGGTGGTTCCCCGTTGCATTCCACATCGCAGTAATGTGTCGTAGAATGCCATATCGACCTATATGGTCTTTGCCACCGATAGAGCTGCTGCCCTTTGGGAACCCGTCTGATTGTTCACTAAAGATCTTACTAATTTGATTAAATCTATAGTTCGGCTTTTTAGCTCGCTTAAACACGCAAACAATTCCACCCTTTCTGGTATTCTAGAACTCCTTCAAGTGCAGGTTCGTTCAGAATGCAAATTTCTTTTTTGTGTATAAGAATTAAATTAAAGTTGTAGCTGTTAAAAGACAAACTTTTATCTACGTAATTGACAAACGCTAAAAACCAAGAAAAACAAAATACAATTTTAAAACTTTGTGAAACAAATTAATTATTTATTTTTTAATCCTGTGGAAGTTCTCGTTTGTGGGGTGGGGGACATTGCGTTGCTGCGTCATACAATTTTTTCGTGGTAACAATTTATTATGCGGCGGTTGATTAAATATAATTTAAAAATTTACCGATATACTCTATACAAATTCTTGTTATCTATATAATATTACTTAAGTACTGATACCTGGATTTTTGTAATTGCTAAGCGATTCTCAGTTATTTTATCGCCTGATATTAAAACCATTTGTTCGATACAATGAATTCTTAAAGTCTGATTCAATTTTGACTGCTTTTGTGGTAAGAATATAATCCACGCGTTGCTGGGGATAATAATTTTTCACCTCTGCTGAAAACTACACTTTGCCTTTGAAATTTATTATTGCTAGGGTTTCTTAACAACATATTCAAAAACTAATAATGGAGGGATTCGACCTATGAGTGTAATTCAAAATTAAGGTACTGGATAATTTTTTTCGCTTTTTATTTAATTTTCAAAACTAAATAGGAGAACGTGTTTTTTAGGCAATCCTAGAAAAATGATATTAAATTGCTCGGCACAATTTATGTTCAGGTTGTAACATGTCAATTCACTGTTCTCTTGCCATGTTACATTGTGGTCCAATTTTTTTCAATATAAAAGCATTATTTTATTTTATGCTAATACCGTTTACAATCACAAGCTAGTTTTGATTTGTGTAACATTTCGCTTTAGTATTATTAAATAATACACTATATACATCTATCTTTAGTTTTAATTTAATATTCTTTCTTTTGTATAAATAATATAAATAATCAAGATCAGATGTAATTTTCCTATTGGTTAACCTTTGAATAATGTCCATAAAATACACAACTGGTGTTGTATGTGTTTTTATCGACCAACGGCATTTTAAACCCAGTTAATCAATTAAAAATACACTAACCTGTAATGGTCGCCAGTTGCGCTGGTATGAAAAATGTAGTGGACTGTAATCTGCGTCTTGCACGACCGCCGTAAATTGCATAAACCAAAGGTTCACTATTCTTGAGGCGTTTTCACCATTGAAAGTGCCACGGTCAAAGCACACCGCACTGATTTGTACGGTCACTCCCGTTGCCAAGTTAATAATGCACTGTTCGATGCTCGACCTCGACTGTTTACGAACACAAAAAGGCACTTGCGCGCACACTTTTCAATATCCAAGGTTGTATATTTGTTATAGGATAGACAATACAAGGAAAGGAGCTTTGATAATGTAAATATCAAACCAAAATAATATGAAGTGATCATATGCCACCAAAAATGCTATAAAATGCCTAACATACCACCCACCAAAATAAAATTGAAAATTTATTTTAACCAATGTAATTAAGTATATACAAATGCGTAACACCACAAAAAATTATATAAAAGGGAATGCGTAATTCCACCAAAAAAAAAAGTATTGAGAAAAAAAAAGTAATTTTTTCTTTGTTATGTGTCCTCTAATGGGAGAGCACACAATTTGACCAAAGGTCGTTTAATAATGCCGTTTGCAGTTTGAACCTGCGCCACTCTGACGACATTATCTGTACCAGGATACAAGTGGGTAATGCGTCCTAGTCGCCAATGTAATGGAGGGGTTTTGACCCCCTTCATTAGAACCAATGTCCCAATTTTAACAGCGGGAAGAGATGAAAACCATTTAGTTTTCTGCTGGAGAGTATGTAAGTATTCGCTATGCCAACGGCGCCAAAAAGATTGTTGGATTCTCTGAATGAGTTTGCCAACTATCTAAAAATGATAGTTTCAGGTTCAAGACATTTGGGCCAGGAAGCACTGAAACTGGTTCGACTCCTAAGAAATGACATGGTGCCAAATAAGAAAAATCTTGAGGATTTGTACTCAATGAACGCAAAGGACGAGAATTGAGTATAGCCTCAATCTGAATTAGTACGGTATTGAATTTCTCATACGAGAGAATTTGAGCGCCGATAACCTTGTTGAGATGACTCTTAACTGACTTGATGCCAGCCTCCAACAACCCTCCGAAATGAGGGGACGACGGGGAATTGAAAATAAATTCAATACCGTCTGCGGTTGCAACATGTTGCATAAGTTCTGCCAGTTCACGGGCGGCACCAGTGAAATTTGTGCCGCAATCACAGTAAATTTTGGCACATTTACCACGACGAGCAATGAAACGCCTCAATGCTGCTATAAAAGCAGATGAGGACAAATTCGAAACTAGCTCTAGGTGCAGAGCCTTAGTTCCAAAACAAACGAACAAACAAACATAAGTCTTTAATGACTTTGAACCACGAGTGCGGCTCATGGTAATTGCGAACGGTCTACTAAAATCAACCCCAGTGTGTTCTAAGACCAGGAAGAAAATATTTTTGATGACAGTCCAAAATAATGAGATCTGTCAAACAATGAGTACGGGATAATAGGAGTGGAAAATTTTCCCCATAAGGTAAATTTGAATTTCGAAGGCGACCGCCCACCCTGAGTAAACCATGTCTGTCCCGAAATGGGCTACAGAGTCTAAGCTGTTTGCTAATGGTTCTCCCTTTTTTAATATTCTCTATGTCTTTATAAAAGAATTCTGATTGAACTCTTTTAACCAATAAATTAAGTGCAACTTGTTGTTGCTGACTTGAAATGATTTGCGATGCGTTTGAAACGATATCCACGGAGGTTCTCAAAAAGCGAATGAAATGAAGGACATAACATATAATCATCATCATTAGGTCTTCAGTCCTAGAACTGGTTAGACGCGTACCATCATTGTTTCCTATTCTGAACTAACCTACAGATTTCTCTGAAATATGCACAGTTTGCATCTATAACTGTCTGATCTAGGTCTACGTCTACCTCTTTTCAATCTCTGCTTGTAATATATCACATACTATTCCTCAAAAATGCCTTAGAACGTATTCTGCCCTACTATTTCTCTTTTTCCCCAGATATCTTTGTTCCCCTACTATTTCTGTAACTTATTTGTTATTATCTTTGTCTGTCCATGCTATCGTCCTCATACATCTGAAGCACAGCATTTCAAAAGGCTGCTACCGTTTTTCTGTCTGCGTTTCAGACTGCCCGTATTTCATAGGCATACTGTGCTGTGCTCCACACATATGCTTTCAACAATTTTCTTCTTATTCTATGTTTGTTGTCTTTGCTCATAGGCGCTGTTCTTTCTTGTTAGATGCAGTTCGATCACTTTCTATTGTTTTACAGTTATATGCCTTATTTCTCCGACCTTCAATGGTTGTGAAGGGAGGTAAGCAGCCTGTGGCTGCCAAGTTCCCCCAACACTTAACCATTTGGCGATTTAATATATTTTCCAATTTATCTTTTCGCACAGTCAACATTAGTTGCAGGTATTTCGCAACCAACAACTAGTTGTTTATACTAATCACCAGATTTATCTGCGCTTATTTTTTCGTCATTAGGTTTTCCGTCTCAAAACTGGTTGGACACGTACCTGCACTTATTTATATTCTGAGCTAGCCTACATAGTTCCCTGAAATTCTCACACAGCATGTGTATTCAGCTCGTTCCCTTTCTATTGTTTTCTAATTTTATACCCTATTTTACCGAGATTCAGTGAAGGAGGTTAAGCAACCTGTGGCTACCAAGATCCCCAACACTTAGACATTTGCCGAAATAATGGTTTTCCAGTAAATCCTTTCACACACTTAACATTATTCGAGAATATTGCCTAACCAATTCTTGTAGTTACTTATAATAATCATCATGTTTAAGCACATATAATACGACAAACTTTATTTATACCAGAAAATTTGTTTATTAAGAGATCAAGAAAATGATCCGAAATGATAATATTTAATGAGATAATTCTCTTTTCCAAATCCATAGATGTTGAATGTGTTTCAGAAAATTTACTCACAGGCCAATCTGATTGTGGCAAAGAAAGCCAAATAGGACCGGACCACCATAAACGATGCTCTACTAAATCCGTAGCTAGTAAACCCCGAGAGGCGCAATCCGCTGGATTATCTTGAGACTTGATGTGGTTCCAAGACCCAGGAGGAATTCGATCTTGAATGTGTGAAATTCTATTACTAATGAAAGTTTTCCAATGGTAAGAAGGCGATCGAATCCATGATAAAGCCACTGTAGAATTTGACCACGCATAAATTGATAACTGTAGTCGAACCTTGTAAATATTGAACAAGAACTCGATCAAATCTGATAGAAGTACCGCGGCACATAATTCTAGCCGAGGCACAGAAATGCGTTGAGTAGGTGCAACCCTTGATTTTGCACATACCTATGAAACTTTGATATTACCATTTGCGTCTTCCACTCTGAAATAAACTATTGCGGCGTATCATTGTTCGAAGGCGTCGCAAAAGCCATGCAACTGAAATTCCAGACAGTTATCGGACAAAATCCACCGAGGAATTTTCACCTTAGAAAATTCTGATAATTGATCAAGGTAATCTTTCCATTTGACAGTGACATCAACAGGAGGGTCGTGATCTCAATCGATGCCCCGAATCCATAAATATTGAATTAGGTGTTTTGCAAAAAACACCAACGGTGTCAACAAGCCCAAGGGATCTTTGATCCGCGCTATTTCTGAAACCATGTGTCTTTTAGTACAAATCCGATCCATCAGATTTACTACATAAAAAAATTCGTCCGATGACGGATGCCACTGAAGGCCCAAAATTTTTTGCGAGAGATTAGTTGAATCTTCGAATGAAAATGTCTGTTGATACCTGGCCGATTCAGGTACTACCTTAATTACGTCATATACGTTACTGTTCCATTTACGCAACGTAAATCCGCCCAACAAACACAGTTTGTCTAATTCCAAAATCAATTGTTGAGCTTCTTCGACCGATTGTGACCCGGTCACGACATCGTCAACATATGTGTCGAGTTCCAAAGCCTTAGCAGCTAAAGGAAATTTTGATGATTCAACACGCGCCAATTCTTGGATCACACGCAATGCCAAATATGGTGCTGATTTGACACCATAAGTTACTGTATTTAGTACAAAATCTGAAATAGGTTCTGTAGGATTAGACCTCCTAACAATTTTTTGAAATTTCCGGTATTCCGGAGAAATCAGAATTTGTCGATACATCTGTTTGATGTCTGCGGTGATGACAATTGGATGTAAGAGAAAATGCAAAAGTAAAGCCAAGATATCCTTTTGTAAGGAAGGACCGGCAAGCAAATGGTCATTAAAAGACCCACCAATGAGAGTAGTTGCCGAAGCGTCAAAGACTACCCTTAATTTTGTTGTGTTACTTTCTGGTTTAATAACCGCATGATGCGGAATGTAATATTCTGTCGAATGATGCGATGATTCCTTCATGCTAGAAGGAATGAGTGACATGTGGCCACTGTAAATAATCTTGTATAAACTCCCTGTACATTGTATACATATATTGTTTGAAATGAATGCGAATAAACCAAAGACAAAAATATGTCTTTAACAAATTAAATTAATTATGTAATTTAACATGTTTACCATTTCAATGAGTATTGGTGCTAAATTGTAACAATTATCCACAACTTCTATACGAATTAAATTGACACCAAAATAAACAATGTTTGCAAACTTGTGTTGAACGCGCGAGCAACTTGTATTATGTCGTTAGAACTACGTCGTTATCAGAAACAACAGGTTGAAACTGCCGGCGTTCTGACCTTGAAACTTATTATTTGAAATGAATGCACAGGTGTTCTTAAAGCGGTATCACACTTGTAAAAACTGAACCACATTGATTATTTTCAACACAAATACCATTGAATAACTAAATTAATGTGATTTAAATTGAAATTATAATAATTTAAAACCATGAAACCCAAAGAATAGCAATGCGTTTTGTTTTGTAATTAAATATTTATGCAATAAACGAGATGTAATATGCGGTTAGGAGCGTTAAGATTGAGGAACGTGCTGGAAAAAAATATATTATATGGCTCAGAAGGATCAAAGAATGTATGTGTTTTTATCGACCAACGGCATTTTAAACCCAGTTAATCAATTAAAAATACACTAACCTGTAATGGTCGCCAGTTGCGCTGGTATGAAAAATGTAGTGGACTGTAATCTGCGTCTTGCACGACCGCCGTAAATTGCATAAACCAAAGGTTCACTATTCTTGAGGCGTTTTCACCATTGAAAGTGCCACGGTCAAAGTACACCGCACTGATTGTTACGGTCACTCCCGTTGCCAAGTTAATAATGCACTGTTCGATGCTCGGCCTCGACTGTTTACGAACACAAAAAGGCACTTGCGCGCACACTTTTCAATATCCAAGGTTGTATATTTGTTATAGGATAGGAAATACAAGGAAAGGAGCTTTGATAATGTAAATATCAAACCAAAATAATATGAAGTGATCATATGCCACCAAAAATGCTATAAAATGCCTAACAGGTGTATATATAAGAATCTGTTATTTAGGAAAGTTTTCCTGTTTCGGCCTTCTCTCAAAATGCGTGGTTATCTGTAAACGAGAACAAATTTTAGTTTGTCTTCATATCTAACGGCCTTTTGAGCGCATGCCGTCTTCCGATAAATATGTCCTTTCTAAGGCCATGATGTCGTACCTGGTATGTAAAAGGTGTCTTTGCTTTTGTTCTTCCTAACATACATAAATATCGTTTTAGAATACAAGCAAAATGCTTATGAAAAAAGCCTACCTAAATAACCCGTTCAAAATATTAATGGATGGTAAGTTGTTTATAGATAAATTTTTAGACTGTTCCTCGTGGCGTATTGTAATATTTCGTTTTTGTAACACGTGTATTTTTTATGGTCCTCCCGTAGCATATCTTCTAATGGCATGTCTTTTCGTGGCATATTCCTTCCTGAAGTATCTTCAGGTGATATATTCTCCTGTAAAATATTCTCTGATATAGAATTTAATTATCTATGCTAGGCTATCTAAGCCTATGCATTAATTTTACTATCTACAAATATTATCTTTTATCGTTCAAGAATGTTATGTTGACGTTTTATGTACCTTTCAAAGTAAATTAAATGTTTGTTGATGAAACATATGGCTGTGGAACAAACAAGGATTGGTTCTTACAAATTAAAAGTTTGAGGTTAACAATCAAAATAATTAACGATGGTGTTCGTCTCAAAAAACCGTAAGAAGATCCTATAGTTCTGAACAGACCGTAAGCTCAACATTTAAGTATGTTTCCTTTCATATATCTGGAATACAGGTACGAGTTTATCTTATTTATTTCTGTGACGGAACAATGAGCATGCGTTACATTTTAAATCTCGAATATCTATAGAAAAGTAATGCATGTAAAATATAGTCACACTTTTACTTACCTATATCTTAACTAATTTAATATTATCTTTGCTTTGCTTTCCTATATAACCTAAAGAGCTGTAAACAGAAAAGCTTTTATGAAACCTTTTTTTGTGCGTATTGAGGTTATCTTCAATTAGATGTTTAATTAAAATTCTCTTAACCAATGTTAAATACAACAAAGCGTATTTATGATTTCCTTTTATTTCGAACGTTAATTTGAAATTGTGTCTAATTACAATAATAAATTTAGATTTTCTAATATCTTATCTGGTAGAGTTTGAGATACAATTTAAAATTATGAGAGTGTAGATATATAAACTACACTTAGTGATTTTATCGTATAAAAATTTGGTTGTAAGAAAATAACGATATATATTTAATTTTTTTATTAATGTTATTAACTAAACGTCAATATATAAGTTGTATTAAGGTATTTTTTGTCACGTTCTAAATTGCATCCCTTTAACTTGTCTGGATAAAATTTAAATGTGTTCTCTAAACCCCTGAAATATAGTCTTTTGAAATCTATCGCAGTCACAAACGGTTGATGCTAGTCCCGCCAGAGTTTTATTTAGACTCTGTTGTACACCCATTCTTACCTGTAAAAAAGAAGGGTGCAAGGTTACACTGAACATGAAATTGTAATTTTTTTTGTTTTCTAATATACGATTGGTGTTTGTCATAACGAGTGTCTAGCTACAAGGTTAAACCCTCCAATACAAATACAGAAGCTGCAAACCTTATGTATTAGTTAGTACCTCTACATTATAATCTCATAAAACTTATTTTTGAATTACATCTTTCCATTTCAACCTACTAACTTTTGTTTACATTTATTTGGATTGCGGTATTTATGTAATTGATAATTTGTTACGTGCCAAATTGGTCCTTAAACAGTGTTAGGTTAATTTTGATGTGCGGAAGTTTCGCGCCACAAATTCAAAAGACGCGGTGCGCGTATTTCCGTTACGTCACAGTGCGTTTGCGCCAGATCGCGCGACGCGAGTGGGTTGGACGAATAACTTCGCGCCGACGCGTAAAAGACAAAAGTGGGGTGAAGTTTCCGTTAGACGCTTTAACGTGGCTTTTTGCCTGAACCTTCAAGGAGTGTGGACGTTTGAGGTATCGTATCGTGCCTTTAGCTTTATCTATGTAGATTCCCTTGCCTAATTATCTTTGTTTGTCGCCCTATACCTGGTTTCCTTGTCCATTCCCTGCATAGATAGAGTAAATTTGCTGCCGTTGGCGAACCGTACTGCACGACCCTGGATGAACGAGCCCATGACTGCCGGAGCTGGTCCAAGCGCTTTGGAAGAGCGTTGGGCGTACCATCTTTAACTACCTAAAAAGGGCCCTCCGTAGCCCTGATGGACTCGAACAGAAGTCAACTTTAACCCAGGGACATATTCATGTGAGTAATTGTTATATAACCTATTGTCTTAAATTTATATATTTTTCCGATTATTGCGTAATATAATTTGTGCATTGCTGACGTCATTGACAGATGGGCGCGCCAAATCTGTATAAGGTTAGCGTTACCAACCGGCCGTGACGTCGCTTTTTTCGCGCTTGCGCGATGTATTTATCGACATTTTAACCATAAGAATTCGCGGTTTAAAAGCGTAAGAAATTGACAATTAGTTAAATTGTTAACAAAATTTTAAATAGTAGGTGAAATGTGCTGATTTGCTATTGGAGAGTTTAACCTTGCAGCTAGACACTTGTTCTGTTATAGGATTTTTCCCGCTGTTTACGACTCTGTTAGAATTTTTCTATTACCCTCCAGTCAAAAGTTATTGATGTTTTTATAGTGTAATGTTTTATTACGTAATGTTTACATTTGTTATAATACAAATTATGCATAGCACCATGTCACTACTCTGAAATTTTTTTGCACGTGTTTTTCGTTTGTAAGGTATCTCTGGAGCATTTCCAATCAGGTTACAACAATTATCTGCAAGCATTGCGGGGCATCACTTCCCTTGATATGTCGGTTTTCACAATACATGTCTTGGTAAAACCTTTCACCATGTTCGTCTCTCACAGATTCTAGATTTGTAGCGAAAAAGTTCAAATGCAAGTGGAGGAAATGAATCTTCCAAGACATGTTGCAACCCATATCGCCACTGTATGTTGAAATTGGCGTCGCCGTGGATCAATGTAGTAAGCGTAAGACTACGGATCCCAAGGTCCCGGGTTCAAATCCCGACACAGCCGACTGCTTGAAAAATGGCAAGTGATCATTTTTCACAAAAATTACGCCCTCGTTCGGATGAGCGGTCAAATGGAGGTCCCGTGTGTGAGTGTTGTCATGCACGTTAAAGATCCCTACCTTGCCTGGAACGGCAAGGGTTCGGCAAAATTCTAAATTTCCAGGCAACAAAAAACTCGCCTCCTGGTCAATGTAGTACCTTCAGGTGGAGCATTGGAAATGTAAATGCAATGTATGTTGAAATTAAAAGATTCACACCCTTTGAAGGGTCTTAGCTCCGTAGCGAAACCTCAAGGGGCAAAAATTTGAATGAGATACTATGCTTATTTTTTTATGGAGTGCCCTATGTTAAATATTAGCACACATTATTGATTTTGCCGACCTGATAGAGTAGGGTTATTTATGACGTACGTTTAAGTAAAAGTTTTAATTTTAGTTTTGATCAAACTTTCTGTCTAAAGCTGAAATAACTTTTTACCTTGTAAAATTTACTTACTCTGATACATATAATTATCCTGAAAAACTTCATTAATTAAAAAAACAAATTTGTTAAAATTGTAACGCCTGGGTTATTTTACAATTGTCAGCGGTTCTCTGAAACCGCTTGTTAAACGTTTAATTATTATAATATGGTCTGGTAGTTAACCATTTGTTCGTTATTCTAAATTCCTCGAGTCTGATGCAATTTTGAATGCAGTTAGGGTAGTAAGAATTTAAGACGTCAAACCTAGAAGCGTTACTGGGCATAATAAATTAGTTCTTACCCCGGGGAAAGCTATAAGAATCACCGGAATTTATGAAAGTATCGGATGGTTAATAGTAGGGTTAATAATTTGTTAAAGAAAGGTTTTGACGTATGAATATACCGCTATTTCACTAGAGAATAATTAGGACATTTGCAAAAGTTGGAAATAATTTACTATATAATTTTGCACATTTTTATGCAATTTTGAAGAAGGGTAATCGATTATACAATTCTCGAAAATTTAAATAGATGAGTATTTTCTTGCTGTGTGGTTTTAATAGCGAATTGAGTATTCTTGGGAATAAAACAGCGATAGAACTAAATTCTCTTTATTCTTTTAGAACTCGAGCTTTCGAGAATCTTTATCTCTTCTTCAGGAGTAAACTACAAATAGTGGTTGTACATAATGGTTTATACTTAAATTACTTACGAATGTGAGAAATGGATAAATTGTAAAAATTTTATGGTTTGAAAGTTATTTTCTATTGAATGAAAAGTAATTTGTCAATGTTAAATTTTGAGTATTGTGATGTATTTGATATTTGAATAAATCGTTGTTGGACATGAATTTTGGATCATGTGTTATTTTTATTTTGAATATTAATGGGTTTCTGGTGACAGTGAAATTATTTGTGGTGTATTTAAAGTGGAAACATTGCTGAAAATTTTGATGTGTTGATTATGGGACGTTTTTGAATTGTAATTGTGATGAATTTGAGTGGATGGATGAATGGTGAGAGGAGATAGACACTGGAAACGTGTTAATTGTGGAAAGTGATGTAGAAGTTGTATTTTTAATGTTTCATGTTTTGTCTATTTCTAGAAGATAAGCATAGACGCAACTTAAATTGTCAATGTCTTTCCTTTGATTTAACGCTTTTGGTTCTTGTGAAATTCTTACCATTTCAATGAATTTTCTTTTATTGGAATTTCTTTCAAAATCTAGAATTTGGCTATTTTCGTAATCCATGTTGTGACCAGTTTCTATTATGTGGCGCGAAAGAGCTAAAGAGTTGATCATTCTTCTTGTGTCACTTTTGTGTGAAGTGATTCTTTGGTGTAGTGTCCTTGATGTTTCACCAATATAATGTTGTTTGCAATTGTAGCAGGCGATTTTGTATATTAGATTCGAGTTGAATTTCTTTGGTATGGGGTCCTTGACTTTTGTGTGTAGATTTCTGCCAAGTTTTGTGTTTTTATCGCTATTTTGATGTTCGGGTTTTTGATAGTGGAAGATATTGTTTTGGTAAGACCTTTGATATATGGTAAAATTGCAAATGTTTTGATGTTTTGTGATTGTAGATCAATTTGATTTGTACATTCTTCGGATGTTGTGGGTTTTTGTTGGGTGTGTTATGTAGTCTTAAAAATGGTATTTCCTTCTGTAAAAATTTACTTTTGTCTAGTTGAACTTTATAATGTGCCTTTCTTAGTCTTTCAAATACTTCTCTTAGTTTTTCGATGTGTTCTACCAGTGATGTTGAATATACTATGATGTAGTCTAGGTATAGTTGGAATCAAATAAAGTCAAGCATGACTCATTATTCAAATCTGTAAGAACTAATAGTAGTACAACGCATTTCTTAACTTTATACAGTCGTCGGTTAAACTTTATTAGAGGTGGGAAAAATAGCAACGATTAAAGAACACGTTAAATACATTAAACGAACGCGCTTTAAAGTGACTCGTGATACCTGGATTGAAAAATATTATTGAAAGAGCGACTCATTTCTACACTTCAGTCGGTCCATGAACAAGTTATAGGTTATGACGGTTATGTTAGGTTTCTATTTAATTACCCAATTGGATATTTTGTTCCCTGAACAATTATATTTAGATTATAAACAAAGCAATTGCAAAGGTTTATTGAAGAGTATGCAAGAATCAAACTATTAAATTTATTACAATATTAAAACATCGAGCGTGTGTGTGCAATATATCTCAAATAAAATTCCATATTGTAGTTTGTCTGGTTGAAGAAATTTTGTTTTTGAATACGTATAGAGCTAAATAATTTAGGGGATCTACGACTTGCCGATTTACAATATCTACGAAAACACTTTCAGTTTACTGAAAGCCTTAACGTATTCCTTTCCTTGTGGTAGCCAACACACTTGGCCGATTTAAATTGTCACGTTGGTGGTAATGATATAATGATTGTATCCTTTTTTAACTTTTGAAAGCAAACAAGTTTTCTGTAAACGAGTTTGTTGTATATCAGAATTGTCTTTAACAGAAAAGTAGAAAATCGCAAGTTAAATAATAAAGCACAAATTCTAACCTAACCTTAAAAATGTTCGACGATTAATTACAAACGGAAATATTTTATGGACATGCGTTCAGAGTGGTTGCATTGAATTATACAGCCGACGAATATTTTTCTAGCTATCCTTTTTAGATGGGGGAGAGCCAGGTAATAGAGTAGCATAACAATATTGTAGCTGTGTTTTATTCATATGCGCAACGATGAGTCATGCTTGACTTTATTTGATTCCAACTATACACAAGACATTTTTCGTTGTGTATTTCTCGTAATATGTTGTCCATGACTCGTTGAAAGGTGGCGGGTGCGTTCTTCACTCCAAATGGCATTCGTTTATATTTGTAGTGTCCTCTAGGAGTGCTAAATGAGGTCTTCGCGGTGTCTTTTTCATCCATTTCTACTTGGTGATATCCTGATGCGAAGTCTAATGTTGAAAAATATTGACACTTTCCTAATTTGTCTAAAATCTCGGTGATATTGGGTAGTGGGTATTTGTTTAGCTTTCCGTAGTCTGTAACCATTTGATATTTTCGTTTGCCTGATGCGTCTAATTTCCTCGGTACTATTAATACGGGGCTGCTCCATGATGAGTTGGAATGTTGTATGATGTCTTGCTCTAATAAATCTGCTACTTGTCTATCGGCTTCTTTTTGGCTTGCCTGAGGTAGTCTGCATGCTTTCGTAAAAATTGGCTTATTGTCTGTTAGTTCGATATTGTGTTTGACTGTATTGGTAAAGGTTAAGGGTACTCCTTCACAATGGAATATATTGCGGTATTCAAAACATAAGTTTTTAATTGCTCTCACCTCTTTTTTATTAATGTCGGTGTTAAAGCGAATATTACTTAAATTTTCTCTTAACATCTTGTCGTGTTCTAGGAGGTTGTAATCGTTTTCTAAATTTTTGTCTATATCCATTTCATTAAAGTTCAAATCTTCTACGTTAATTGGGTTTGTTAATGATAGTTCTACGGGGTAGTTATTTGAGTTTAGAATTGTTGTAGTGCCATAATTATCTTTTATTTGTACTAATGCTGTAAGGGTTTCTACTCCTTGTTGAAATGTTATGTGGCTTATAATTTCTTCGTCGTTTTTTGAGTTTACTGGGATTTTTATTTTTTTCTCGGTATGGGGTTCTATGGTGTATTTTTGCTTGGTTTGGGTATTTTGGAATTTAATGGGGATTTGTCCGTGTTTTGTTCTTAATAAACGGTTTTTTATATCAACGTTGGCTCCTAATTTTTTTGAAAGATCCATTCCTGTTAGTCCGTCATATTTATCGTTAAATTCGAAAATGCAAAATTCGTGTTACATTTTTACTTTGAAGGTTTTTGGTAGGGGTATATTAGATATGAAATGATGTAAAGTCGTTTGATGGGCTGTTTTAATCTTAAAGGGTTCTCTTTCTACAAAATTTAAATAACATTTTTTAAGGTTCGGGGCTAATTAGTGTTTTTGAGGATCCTGTATCGATTAATAATTTAAGTTCTGCGTGGGGTATTTCTATGTATGGCAATACTTGTTGATTAATATTATTTAAATTGATTATGTTTGGTCATTTGTAAATAGGTCTATTTGAAAATTTGAGCACGTATTTTCTTCTTCGTCCTCTTCGTAATTTTCGCATGGTTCTTCGCGTTCATAATTTTTTAAGTGGTTTGATTCATCGTTAGATTCTTCTACTTCTTGGTGAAATAATTCTTCTGAGGTAAAGTTTCGTTGTTGATAATATCTTGGTCGGATGTGAGTTATTTTTGTATTTTGTCTGGTGGTACCAGATGAGGTGTCCATAGGAGTTGGTTTGTAGTAACTGTTAGGGTTATTATTGTCATTTATCATCGGTGTATTTCTAATAGGGTTTGCGCCGAATGTTTGCCTTTGTTGGTTTATGTTTTGGTTAAATCTTGGTGTAAATGTGGGTTTTGTAAAATTTGGGTTGAATGTTGGTTTCGGAAATTGTCTGAATAGATTATTAAAATTTGTGTTATTAAAATTTGGGTTGTTAATTCGCAGTTGATTAATTTGTGTGTTAAATGGTGTGAATTTTGATTGGGTGGTTGCTTGTCATGCGGCTTGTATGGTTTTTATTGGTGAATAGCTTTTATTCGCGTTAAGGTTATATAGTCTATTTTGATAATACATTACGTTTCTTTTCTATGATCATATTCATTGCTTTTTCTAAATTTTGGGGATGTTGAATATTTATTTTATCTGATAATCGATCTGGTAAGGCGTTTATGTAGGTGTCCAGTGCCATTTCGCCATTTTTGTCTTTAGTAGGCGGATATTTTGATCAGGTTCTACGATTTTTAGTTTTGTTAAAATAAACCCCTTACATCTTGGCATTTCATGCTGAATTGATATGGGGATTGATTACTTTCCATTCTGAGGTTTATTAAGTGGCGGATAAGACATTTGATGTTTCTATGGTCTCCGAAATATGCTATCAATATGCGTTTAAAATCTTCCCTCTGGTCTAATCGTTACGGCTTGCTATTAACGTTAGTGCCCTTCCGGTCAGTTTACTTATTATTAGTCGTTAGAGTATAACATTTCTTTCGTTATCTCCTAGTTTGTAAAAGGTTTTCAAAAATATTTCACACGCGGTAATGAAGTTGCCTAGGAGAGCTTTTCCTCCGTTAAATTGAGGTATGCGCTTTTGAGGTAAATTTTCATATCTGAACTCATGGTCGTTAAGGGTTGCTTTCGGTTTTAATTAATTTCAAATTTTGTAAAAATGAAAATTTATTTTACAATTTGTATTATTACTTTTTAGTTTGGTTTGTTAATTTACATTTTGGATTGTGTTGGACTATTAAAAAAGTCGCTTAACTTAATTTATATACGTAGTTATACGGTGTTATAATTAAATTGGGGGATTTGTACCTGGTAATGTCTGGTTAATTGCCGTAGCCTTGAATTTGTATATTTTTATACTTTGCGGATGTTATAGTTGTCGCGGGTTTTAATTTTCTGAAAGGTATTTATGAGATTAATAATTTCTTGCAGAAATTACGTTATACTTTGTACATTTTGTGCCAGATAAAATTTTTGATTCCAGTCCTGTTGAGTAAGTAAATCTGCTATAATTATCTCGTCTCTGTAGGTGTTATATTGATAAATGCATAAAATGATTTCTGTCAATTGTATTGTCTCGTTACCTTGAATGTCAGATTATAGAGCTTTAAGTTTTTAGTCAGTCGTTTTGTTCAATGTTTCCTTTATATATAATTTATACAATAAAATTGCCTAAATATAAAGTTTTAAGTCTGCTGAATGGTATAGTTTCAGTCTCGGTAATAAATTTAAATAAATTGCGTAATGTTTTTGTATAATTAGCTATCCTCGTGCTGAAAAATATTTAATTATACTTCATAAAGTTTGATTATTTTGAATAGGTTTTATTCAATGATAGTTTCTAGTAATAATTTGTATGAGAATCGCGTTTTAAATTTGCGCTTTACTGAGTTAGTTTAATAATAGGTTACAAAGATGTTTCTACAGTTATACACTAAGATGTTTAATTATAGAAATTGATGAAGGTTAAACTTTGAATAAATTGGTTCTATAATTAATTGTAATGAGAATTGCGTTTTATTTACACATTAAACTTTCGGTGACAAAATGGTTAAATTACTTAGGAATGTGAGAAATGGATAAATTGTAAAAATTTTATGGTTTGAAAGTTATTTTCTATTGAATGAAGGCAGCAAAATTACACAATTCATCACAGATATCTTAACAACGGCATACAATATCGAAAACACATACCACACCAAAGATTCTTTCCATTTCGCATTATTCATAAACAACTTCCAGATACCCAACAACTACATTCTTATAAGTCTAGACATTACATCTTTATTCACAAACATAACCGAAAATCTCGCCATCTCAAGCATAAGCAACAAATGGGAGACTATCAAAAATCATTGCAAATTACCACTATCTGATTTCATACAAATCATTCAATTCATCTTCGACTCCAACTATTTTTTATTTCAAGGAACATTCTATAAACAAATAACAGGAACTCCCATGGGCTCAGTTATTTCACCAATAATTGCACAATACGTAATAGATGAACTTCTAGACACATGCATACCAAAATTACCATTCGAGTTACCTTTTTGTAAAAAATTCGTAGATGATTTGATCTGTGCAATACCCAAAGATACACAAGAAACCATTCTACAAATTTTCAATTCCTACGACCAAAACATTCAATTCACAATAGAAAATGAAACACATAATGCAGTACCATTTTTAGATATGAAAATCATTAGAAACAACACCACCATCACAACAGACTGGTACAAGAAACCAAAAGCCTCAGGAAGATACATCAACTATTTCTGTTATCATCCAATGCACATCAAAATCAACACGATCATAAATCTAAAAACCAGAATCACACAACTCTCGAATCAAATATATATCGACAAAAATTTAAAATTAATTCACAACATTTTAATCAAAAATGATTATCCACCAACCTTTTTAAAAAAACTTATACATAACACACCCAACAAAAACCCACAACATCCGAAGAATGTACAAATCAAATTGATCTACAATCACAAAACATCAAAACATTTGCAATTTTACCATATATCAAAGGTCTTACCAAAACAATATCTTCCACTATCAAAAACCCGAACATCAAAATAGCGATAAAAAACACAAAACTTGGCAGAAATCTACACACAAAAGTCAAGGACCCCCATACCAAAGAAATTCAACTCGAATCTAATATACAAAATCGCCTGCTACAATTGCAAACAATATTATATTGGTGAAACATCAAGGACACTACACCAAAGAATCACTTCACACAAAAGTGACACAAGAAGAATGATCAACTCTTTAGCTCTTTCGCGCCACATAATAGAAACTGGTCACAACATGGATTACGAAAATAGCCAAATTCTAGATTTTGAAAGAAATTCCAATAAAAGAAAATTCATTGAAATGGTAATAATTTCACAAGAACCAAAAGCGTTAAATCAAAGGAAAGACATTGACAATTTAAGTTGCGTCTATGCTTATCTTCTAGAAATAGACAAAAACATGAAACATTAAAAATACAACTTCTCTACATCACTTTCCACAATTAACACGTTTCCAGTATCTATCTCCTCTCACCATTCATCCATCCACTCAAATTCATCACAATTACAATTCAAAAACGTCCCATAATCAACACATCAAAATTTTCAGCAATGTTTCCACTTTAAATACACCACAAATAATTTCACTGTCACCAGAAACCCATTAATATTCAAAATAAAAATAACACATGATCCAAAATTCATGTCCAACAACGATTTATTCAAATATCAAATACATCACAATACTCAAAATTTGACATTGACAAATTACTTTTCATTCAATAGAAAATAACTTTCAAACCATAAAATTTTTACAATTTATCCATTTCTCACATTCGTAAGTAATTTAAGTATAAACCATTATGTACAACCACTATTTGTAGTTTACTCCTGAAGAAGAGATAAAGATTCTCGAAAGCTCGAGTTGTTCTAAAAGAATAAAGAGAATATAGTTCTATCGCTGTTTTATTCCCAAGAATACTCAATTCGCTATATATATATATATATATATATATATATATATATATATATATATATATTAATAATTATCTTACTGTTTAACGACCTTGCTTTATATAGATATAAATAAATTATTGGTTGTGGGTTTCAGGTCAGCTGGCAAGTTCAGTAATACTCTTTTTTATTGCCTAAATTTTCGAATTATTTTAATTCTTGATCACAGGCACTACAAATGATAAATTTTAAAAACTGGTACAATTTGGTGTTAAAGTTACATACTAAATCGAGGTTTGTATAAATAATTAGCAACAATGTAAAATAACAGGAACTATAACGTAACATAACTAAAATAATATAAAATGTATAATTTAATAAAATGACACCATTTCAAATAAATTTGTCACATTGTTCTTTTATTTTTGTGTGACGGTATGACAAAATTGAATGCATGCATGTATGTATGCATGTAACGTTTTAATGAATTAAGTGGGTGTTAATCTGAGTATGTGTGTGTGTTAATTTTTTATTTTTGTATGTTTGGTTGTGTTGTGTGTTTATGTGTGTATATATATATTTTATATTATATAAATATTTTTATGGTGTATGTTTATAACATCTCACTGTAATAACTGTAAAAATTACTTTGATCCAATACGTAGTATCTTGTTTAAAGTATCTAATTTTTAAAATTTAATAAATAGGTATATATAGAGCTCAAGTTGTTTATGTCCGTCTTTTGTTCATTGTACAAGAATTTTGATAAATATAACACATTTCTAAAATAGTCTTTTGAATTCTGATTTTTGAATTTGAATAATTTTGGGTTTTGAAAGTCCATTATGTGATTATTTTCTAAAATATGTTTAGTTAAAGCGCATGCATTAGGTTTATGTTTAACATCACTTTTATGTTGAATTATCCTTTGTTTTAAGTTTTGTGAAGTTTGACCAATATAGATTTGCTTACAATTAGTACAGTTAATTTGGTAAATTAAGTTTCTTTGTTGTAGTTTAGGTGTTTGGTCTTTTAATTTGGAATGTAATTTATTTAAGGTAAATATATTTCGTTTGGCAATTTTGAATTTTACATTTTTAAATATTTTGGTTAGTTTTGTTGTTAAATTTTTTAATGAAAGGAATTAAAGAATTTCACATACATCATTATACAATAAAAACATAAACAAACTTTCAAAAATTTTAAAAGAAAATAATTATCCATTAAATCTTATTCAACAACTTTTATATAATAGCGACAACATTAATACCAACCATAAACTATATAATATAAAAACAAACAACAATCAAATCAATAATACCACCAATGATGAAAACATAAATTTACAAAACCAAATAATTTACAGATCACTTCCTTTCATTAAAAATTTAACAACAAAACTAACCAAAATATTTAAAATGTAAAATTCAAAATTGCCAAACGAAATATATTTACCTTAAATAAATTACATTCCAAATTAAAAGACCAAACACCTAAACTACAACAAAGAAACTTAATTTACCAAATTAACTGTACTAATTGTAAGCAAATCTATATTGGTCAAACTTCACAAAACTTAAAACAAAGGATAATTCAACATAAAAGTGATGTTAAACATAAACCTAATGCATGCGCTTTAACTAAACATATTTTAGAAAATAATCACATAATGGACTTTCAAAACCCAAAATTATTCAAATTCAAAAATCAGAATTCAAAAGACTATTTTTAGAAATGTGTTATATTTATCAAAATTCTTGTACAATGAACAAAAGACGGACATAAACAACTTGAGCTCTATATATACCTATTTATTAAATTTTAAAATTAGATACTTTAAACAAGATACTACGTATTGGATCAAAGTAATTTTTACAGTTATTACAGTGAGATGTTATAAACATACACCATAAAATATTTATATAATATAAAATATATATATACACACAAAACACACAACACAACCAAACATACAAAATAAAAATTAACACACACACATACTCAGATTAACACCCACTTAATTCATTAAAACGTTACATGCATACATACATGCATGCATTCAATTTTGTCATACCGTCACACAAAATAAAAGAACAATGTGACAAATTTATTTGAAATGGTGTCATTTTATTAAATTATACATTTTATATTATTTTAGTTATGTTACGTTATAGTTCCTGTTATTTTTTACATTGTTGCTAATTATTTATACAAACCTCGATTTAGTATGTAACTTTAACACCAAATTGTACCAGTTTTTTAAAATTTATCATTTGTAGTGCCTGTGATCAAGAATTAAAATAATTCGAAAATTTAGGCAATAAAAAAGAGTATTACTGAACTTGCCAGCTGACCTGAAACCCACAACCAATAATTTATTTATATATATATATATATATATATATATATATAAATGTTTGTTCTTCTTGACCATATATAGATAAATATTCTTAGTTCTTGGGAGTAGGTCAATATAGACTAGATCAGATTGAAATATTCATATACTATATGCAGAATCTTCTCTATTTACGCGTTTCGGTCCAATGGACCATTTTCAAAATAGCTACAACTTCACAACATATACAATAAATAAATACTAAAATATATGTTGCATACCAATTGTCAATTGAATACATTTTTTTTATTATTATTATCGCATAACAAACATAGACCAAAAACATAACAAAAGTAAAAAATATCTTGGAAAATAACGCCTACCCAAAACAATTTTTTGAACCCATTATTAGAAATAAAATACATAATATATTTAATAATGCCAATAATAATAGTAAAACTAATCAGAAAGACACAATAATAGGAATTGAGTATACACCCGGGCTAGCAGAAAAAATTAAAATTTTTTTGAAATTTCATATTATCCAGGTAACACACAAACCTAATAATTTTACGAAAACTTTCTATACCAATGTAAAACCTACAATAGAAAATAAAAATAAAACACATTCGGTTTACAAAATTAATTGTATTGGTTGTTCCGGATATTACATATGAAACACCAAGCAGTACATTCATAAGAGGGTTTACGAATATAAATATTCAATCCAAACAAGCAACAAAAAAGTACAGCACTCACTGCCCATGCAATTGAAATGTCACACCAGTTTGACTTTAAAAATGTTAAAATTTTGGGTACTGAAATAAACGATAACAAAAGAAATGCATTGGAAACTATACATATTCAACGCAACATAAATTCTATTAATTCTAAAACTGACCAAGAGCATTTCTCCAGTATATATTATAATTTAATACGAAATTCCAATTAACAATTGCAGCTCAGTAAAAATTGCCTTAATACTAAACTATTACAGAAACCTGCCTTTATATTATAGATTTGACAGGTGTCAAGTAAATACTATCACCACAACAATAATAAGTATACTTATAGTAAGCATATGTGGCATTTTATAAATTTACTTTGTAATATAAAACCTTCTATTTTAATATGTATATAAGTTTTAGTAAAAATAAGTTTCAAACATGTAAATTAATTTAAAAAAAAATGTATTCAATTGACAACTGGTATGTAACATATATTTTAGTATTTATTTATTGTATATGTTGTGAAGTTGTAGCTATTTTGAAAATGATCCATTGGACCGAAACGCGTAAATAGAGAGGATTCTGCATGTAGTATATAAATATTTCAATCTGATCTAGTCTATATTGACCTACTCCCAAAAACTAAAAATATTTATCTATATAAGGTCAAGAAGAACATACATTTGTATATATATATATATATATATATATATATATATATATATATTCTTATGCTCACCCCCCCCCTTTTTTTATATGATATTTATTTTACACTATGGTTTATTTATTTACAATTTTTATATACTTGACAGTGTGAAAATTTTGACTCTTATATTTCGTGCTTTAACTAAGTTTGGTCGGTCTACAAAACAAAACTATATGAATATGCCTCGACTATTGAAACTCGCCTTCTCAGGGTATCCACACCTACCTACCGTGGGTTCAGTGATAGGTAGATGGTCACTACACCAACCAAACTGCACTACCTTTATTTTAGTACTTGTAACCTTATATTCGTATATGCCAAATTTTTAATAAGCAGATCCACGTAGCCTTGTGCCAAATCAATTACTCTTACCAATTTGACTTTGACGTATCAAAAACACAGTACTCACCCGATTTACGCGTCGCTGTAGGCCTCTCTGAACTCTGGCTCAAAATCTCAATCACCGGATGGGTCTTCACACTGCGTGGCACTATCACTATGGCTCCTCTGCTTTCCAGACACCAGGTTTTGCTATACTTAATTTTGATATTCACCCAAATCTATAAATAATGACCAAATTTAGAATTTTCAATACCTTGCAATTTTACTTCCCCCCGCGCTAATTTTCCTATATTTATGCCTTCTTTCCGTATAATACTCCTGCTAATCCAACACTATCCTTTCTTTAATCTGCTCGTTCCAATTCTATGCTCCTTTCTGGTTTCCACTCAATACCAATCTATCCGCAAAGCACTATCCAAATCACTCCAAGTAGTTTCTCCTTCAGTCTAATAAATCCAATCCAATTCCTTTCTGCCTTAATCCAACTCGTTTCATTCATCCACTATTAATTCCGCCTGTTTCAATGTCGCTCCAATTCACTCTTACAACTTTCCACCCGTCTTTACTATTATTATTATTCCACTCACTTATCTATACTCTTCTTTGTTTCAATTAAAGACTTGAACTTTTCAAAATAATTTATTTACTCTTTTTAATATTCAAATTAGCGCAGTATACAAAAAAACACGTCTTGTTACAAAAATATTTTAATCGAACTCCCTTCGTTATTTATGTTTACCTAGGTGATACCACCTTTTAAATTATGCTTACTCTTTATACATTTTACAAATCCCCCATCCAATTAAATCGTCCCAACTAGTTTGTGTCACTAATACCTATAATTCATCTTTTACACTTTACAATTTTATACTTAAATATTCAATCATTGGTTCATATGACCGCGTCATCCTTCAATCAGCTTTGACAATATTTTCACTTATAATTTTGATACTACAAGTTTGTCCAAAGGTTGATTCTACTAAATAAGTGTCGAAATGTTTCACATATAAACCTGGTTTTGTGTGGTGAATAGTGGAACTTCTACAGACGCATCCGGTTTTTCGATCAGCAAATGTACATTCTTTGGCTTATTAACGTACAGCTTAGTATAAATCCTTAAATACTGTGCTTTCTCACGTCATCAAGTCATTGTTTTACGTTTTGGCACTTCTACTTTGACTAATATACTTCAAATACTTCACCATTTGTAAAGTACGGCAAACACAAAATTTTCAGTTACGTGATCTGATACTTGGCTTTATTTGGCATATACACAACCTTCAAACAAAATAATCTTTATACCCTTTTAGCTATCACTAACACTTCAATATATATATATATATATATATATATATATATATATTATTATGTGTAACGACCTTTAATTATTATCAATAAGAAGTGCAGTAACGGGTTTATAGGTCTACGTTCATAAAGGTAAAATTAAAAACTCTTTGTTCTTTACCAAGCTTTCGATTTAATTTTAAATCTTCCTCAGGGTGCTACAAAATTATAAACATCCATGTCAACATTCAAATAAAATACATTAACTTACAAAAACTGGAGTGTAAAATAGTAACTACATTGAAACATACTATACATACTATTTTACACTCCAGTTTTTGTAAGTTAATGTATTTTATTTGAATGTTGACATGGATGTTTATAATTTTGTAGCACCCTGAGGAAGATTTAAAATTAAATCGAAAGCTTGGTAAAGAACAAAGAGTTATTACTTATAAGTGATATAAATACCTATATATATTGCTGTGATAAGGGGTTGTTTAAGGGTGTACTTTATAGTGAAGGTCGTTTAGAAATGAGAAATTACCATAGGCAGCAGAAAACTGCGTTTATTTAGTAAAGAATTGAGAAATGGAGATAGTTTGTAAATAGTAAGCAGTCAACACCCTGTATATAAAGTAAAAATAGTTTTAAGCGACGCAAACACACACAGGAAGACGCATAGTTAGCGTAGGAATAAGGAAGATATGCATTAGGTAAACAGGAGATATTTAACACCATGTAGATAGAGTTTTAGGTAATTTAGGCAATACAAATAATGATATTTTTCAGTGGAAGCACGCGTATTTTATAAGTAAACATAATAAAGTGTAATTAAACACGCATTCAAAAGAGTTCCAAACAATTAGGTTAATACGGAGATAAGAAATAGAGCTTCAAGAAGCATAATGTAAATGCGTACAAGTAGTTAATAACTGTGATAAAGAGAGGTGATTAAAAATTGCGTAAATAACAGGCAGATATGAAAATTAAAAGTCGAATTGCATCAGTTGTTTATGGATAAGCGATTAGATTCGTCAAAACTCCGCATGTTTGATAACAAGACAGCTGCGAGCAGGCCACAATCATTTGAAAGCATAGAAAATTACATCAGAAACTACTTTAAATGCAAAGATTTGATTGGTTAAAATGAACGACGAGTTTGTAGACCATACCCACTGACGGAGTAGGAGATCAATGATATATTAACAGGAACAGTGATAAAGAAGTGGGTTTTCAACTCAACAAAGGCTGAGGTGCGCCACTCTGAGACAAAGTGAGATACGTAATAATTTAAAGTGAAAAATTGTATAAGTGCGAAGATGAAAATTACGATTGCCGATTAAACGGCTTCCGAGTCCTGGAAGAATAATAATACAATTTCTGAGTTCGGGGAGAATAGATGGTATTCTAAGTTTGGGAAAATTGATAAGAAGTAATAAGTCTGAATGAGATGACAATAAATTGGGGTGCATAAGTATAAGTTAATAATGGTAGTCCAAAGGATGATGGCAATAATTTAAATGCAATGGTTCAAGCGTGTGGATAGACAATATTTCGAATGGGCATGTAATAATCCTGAATTGGGGGAAAATAAATTTTATTCAAATGGATGGCTTAATGCATGGGAAATACTAGCTGATTATGGATGCGTCAATGCGAAGAAAATAGACCAGGTTAGATTTTTAGTTATACGACATTTTTTTTCTATTTTTTTATTTGAATATTGAATTTGCTTAATATAAATGAATGTGAAAAAGTCAACAAAAAGAGGACTTGCATACGTATAAAGTGCGTGATATGATAAGAGGTTTTGAACGTTCCACACTTCTTTTTTTTTATAAAAATAATAGGTTTTTTTTGTGACCTTGGGTTTGATTAAAAAGTATATGATTTTTGATAAATGAGATTTACATCATTAATTAATTGAAAAGTGTATTTTAAATAATTTACAAAAACTGTACATAATATTTGTTTCAATATATAGAATCGAATTAACTGAATTTTATAATTCCAAATAAATGCTAGTCGAGGTCATAAGATGAAGTTAATGGGAGTGATTTGATAATTTAAACAATCAAGGAGGAGCTATAAGTTGAATACGAAATTGATAACGAGTAAGGCGGTAACGTATCAAATTTTATTATTATTTTATTATTATTGGTCGACAAGGTTGGTTCAAGATAAAATCCAGTCAAGTTCCTGGAGGGAGTTTATAGCACTATTAATAAGACAGCCCAACGTCGGAGAACGATAATTCCAATTCCAGTTTATGCATAGCAAATAGCAATATATATATATATATATATATATATATATATATATATATATATAAAATTATGTGGTGTAACGACCTTGTAAATTATAAAATAAAGTATCTATAATAACAGGCTATTAGGTCTGCTGATTAATAAAATAAACTCTTTATTATAATTCAAGCTTTCGGTTTTTTATTTTTAAACCTTTATCAAGAATACTAAAAATTGTGAAACGTTAGTAGGGCATACAATAATCAAATTACTTACTAATGTGAGGTTTGTAAATTAGAATCGTTGACATAGATAAAATTCATAAATATAAATAAATAGTGATGTATAAAGCTTTTAACAAAAATAATGTGATATTCTTATTCAAGTTTGAAAGTTACAGAATGACAAATTCCTTTATAATTTTAACAGTTGTTGAGACAACTTTCTAGATGTAACTATTTCTTTTGTAAGTCGACTGAAATTTAGATATTATTTTGATGTATGTATGTATGTTTATATATATATATATATATATATATATATATTATATACATATGTATATGTTTATATATATATATATATATAAATATAATATAATAATATAATAATATAATAATATAATATAATATAATATAATATAATGTCTAAGGGAGCTACAAAGAGTTATAAGTATATATATATATATATATATATATATATATATATATATATATTAGTACAAGGTAGTATATGCCAAACAAAAATAATACACATATTTGATCACATAAACCTAAAAATATATGTTTGCCGTATTTTATGTATACTAAAATACCATTCAAATATAGTAGTTGAAATTAAGTGCCAAAAGGCAATTTTAAAATGACTAAGTGGCGTAGTAAGATGTGAAATGCTCAAGGGTTTATACCGAGTTGAATTTTAAAAGCCTTTGAAAGTACATTTGCCGTCCAAAAGCCGGATGCGTCTATGAATGTTCACTATCAACATGCATCCAGGGTCAAGTATAATTTATTTTGGTTTCATTTTCTATAGCATCAACTTTTGGACAATATTTGTAAACTCAAAATTATTAGTTATAACAACGTAAAATGTGATTGGTTGAATGTAAAGATTTAGGACATATATTAGAATTTAATGTGATTATGAAACTGTATAAAAGACATGGACTATGGTATGTGCGACACGAACTTAGGTATTTGTTATGAACTTTAAGATGTAGTTGGCTAGTAGAGAGTTAACATGGTCGCCTTAGAGAGTAAACAAAGTGATTATTTTCGAACCAATTTTGTAAAGACGTGTTTTCAGAACTGTGCTAATTTGTATTCAGATAATAAAAGTAATTGTTTTAAAGTGAGTTTAATTGAAAAGTGGTAAAAGATACAAGCATAGGAATTATAAAGGGAATAGTAGTGATTGTACGACGGAAAATTAGTGGATTTGGAGGGTGGTTTAAAGGTAGCAGGTTATCGAGAGTGGTTATACAGAAAGAAGTTTGATATTGGAGTGTGGTTTAAAGTTAGAAGGTCATCGAGAGTGGTTGTACAGATTAGAAGTTGGATATTGGAGTGTGGTTTAAGGTTAGAAGGAGCATCGAACAGAAAGATAAAGAAACGAGTAGATTGGAGATTAGATACGGAGAAGCGGACGGTTTTATAGAAGAAACAAGAATTCGAAGTGGATATTAGCACAAGGGAAGTTGTAACACGGTATTTTCTAAATTCTAAATTTGGGTTAATCATTTCAGATATTGGGGAACAGTTAAAAGTCGAGGACACCTGGAAGCTGCACGGAAATTCAAGAGCATCATTGTGAAGACGTATACGGTAATTAGAATTTTGTGCCAGCAGTCAGCGAGGCATCGACGGAGTATAGACCAGGTGAGTTTTAAAATCATATTCTTTAATACGTCAAAATTTAGTCATATAAAATTTGGTTGTAATTTAATTTGGCACATAGTAACTTTGATCTAATTAGAAATTTTGGCATATACTAAAGTAGAGTAGCAATTTTAGTAGTAAAACAAAAGGGTGCACGTTGGTTGGACTTAACACAACTACTTATAACGGAAACCCACTATAAGCAGTTGAATAACCTGAGATTAAGAGTTTTAAATAGTCGAGGCATTACATTAAATAGTTTATAAAAGAACCAACCAAACGGTGCAAGTACAAGGGGCGTGCATTAGGTGTGCACATTTTACAAAAGTATAAAATAAAGGGTACAGTATAGGTGAAACACAAAAAGTAGAGGGGTGGTGTAAATAATATATATATATATATATATATATATATTATTCACATATATACATATGCGAAAGTGCGCGCGCGTGTGTGTGTATGTGTGAATATGTATGTGTGTCTATGTTGCGTTTTATTAAGTGATGTGATCATTTATGTTGAATTTGTTTTTGGATTTAAAATGAAGTAGATAGGTGTAATGGAACGTAGTGCGTTGATATCAATTTTTTATTAATAGTGTTAGCGTTTTTAAATATGTAACACATTTCTAAGAATTCTCTTTTGGATCGTTTACTTTCAATTTGCAGTATTATAGGATTATCAGAATCTACTTTATGTTTGTTTGTATTTGCGTGTATGGTCAAAGCACAAGGTTTGGTTTAACACGAATGTCACTTTTATGTTGAGTTAGGCGTTGTTTTAAGGAGTAGCAAAGGTGTAATGTCAGGTAAAACGACACGAAGACACAAATTGTGAGCCAGGTAATGGTGTACTTCCCATATTGTGTCTCTATTAAATATTACACCCTTGAGACTCCTGTCCTGATGAGCCCCAATTAGGGCGAAACGCGTCAACAGAATGCTTTTGTGGCTGAATTTGAGTCACTTGCCAATAATTCTTTTTTACTTTGTATATATATATATATATATATATATATATATATATATATTGCTGTGATACTTCACCTTATATTAATTAAATGCTGTGATATTTTTTCAGCCCCTACGATGGTTTTATTTATTTTTAGCCACACGGTTGTGCGTGTCATAAAATGCTGTGATATTTTATTATATTTAGCCCCACGACTTGGTATACCTTAAAATGCTGTGTTATCCCCCTATATTAGGCCCCTCGATTGCGTGTAGTCTAATGCTCCCTTTATATCAATCAAGCACCTATGATGTGAAATGTTAAGTTATGGATTTTCTTTGCCTCAACTAGCTGATTCAATTAAATAAAGCAATCCTACAATACACAATATAATGATTAAATATTTACAACCTTTTTAAAATCTTCCTCTTTTTCAGAATATTTACATATATCAGATTTAAGAAATGGAAGCCAGCAAAACGAGTCTTTTGTTTATATTTAGAGACTTTTGAAACGTTTCAAGATGCCTATTACCTTTCATAAATTGATCAATGAAACTAATGTTTTGTTGACTCTTACATGTACCAAAAATATTGAATTAAAACAGTTTTCTGTAATAAATTATATCAATATGGCTAACCTGGAATGGTCCCATAGTTCCTCTGCATTCCCCAAGAGTTTTCGAGACCAGTCTGAATATTTAGAGTCGAATTTGGAAGTCGACATCAAACCAAAATACTATCCAAATCGTTATTCAAAATCCCATAAGTTAATCCAATTTAAGATTTAATTTGTATATCAGTAAATAAAAGGTTTTCCATCTCCGTAATTAACAAGACAGTAATAGAACATTTACCATGTAAGTAATTACCAAAGTAATTTAACAGGAGGTGATTAACCAGAGAATTAACCAGAGAATTCTCCAGAGTAATAACCAGAGAATTAACCAAAGAATATACCAGAGAATTAACCAGAGCCCTGTTTTATTTATGTTAGGAATTGTATTTTTACTAAGTTGTTTTTATTTACGTCTATAATAGATTGGCTCACACTTGCACAATTTTTACACTTTTCAAAATGATTTTCATATACGTTCGTATGACTGGTTACGTGAATAATTTAGCACTTCTGAGTATCATCGTAGCCCAGTTTAAAATGTATACTAAACCCGTCGCTCAATTGTTATCGTTTTTATAAGCCGTACCTCTTGTTTTCTATTCGTTTATTCACGTGTTGGGGCGTTACCTTTTGCGTTTATCTTTTGTGTACTCCGGGAAATTTTACCAATTGTATAGTTCAAATACTTGGATGAACGCTTAAATTGTCACGTATTCATTTACATACCATGATGTTTAGTTGAGAAATCCCACGAATTTTCGTTTATTTAGTCACGTATTCATTGTTGATTGCTTATTCTAATCTAAACCGAAATAAATTTGGTGTTTGTTTATTTCCTAGTTAAATTGGATTTATTGAACAAATGTAATACTATACGTCGCGTACGATTTATTCAAATAATGCATAATTTTAGCCTGCGTATACGATGATATATTTAACGCACTTGTTAAATATTTATCAAGCCAATTCATATAGGTTTTCCGTTGATTTAATTTTGATGCATTTCGTTAAGTTTTTAAATCTTATCTTAACTTGTAACTACTCTTGGATATTTCTATTTCTTATGCGTTTAATTTCTTGTACTATTATATACAGTGTGCTCTCAACTAACAATATGTATAGTGACCTATTTACTCTTATAATATCTGTAATTATGTGCTTTTATTAACTGGAAGTTTCTTTTATTTATTCTACGACTCCTGTGACTTAACCTACCCCTAAACTACCCTATAATTATAGCAATATATATATATATATATATTGACGTGATAAGGGGGAGGTCATTGAAACCCAAATTCTAAAAATAGATCCCACTAAAATAAAAGAATCCTGAAAAAAAACGGAAATTTCTGTAAATTTATGGTTACACCCTGTAAAATACAAGCGTACTTTTATTCATTAAAGTGCCATGCAAAAACACAAATTGCGCGTGTATAAATAATCACCCTGTATGATATAAGCATATTGTACATAAATAGCAAGTAGCGTAAGTTGTATATGTAAAAGTAATTAATTGTAAGATACCGTAAAACGCATTTAAATGCGAATGCAAATCGATACAATTTTGAAAACGTTTGTTGTAAATAGCAAAGAATAGAAATAGTTTTACGCATTTAGCATAACAATAAATAATTTTGTGCATTTAAAAAAAACAATTCTAGTCTTAATTTTGCGTACTGAAACATGAAAGCAAATATTATAAAACGCAACCCCTTTTGCATTAAAAAGCAATTGAAGTTTAAACTAATTACCTGGTGAATTATAGCAATTTAATCCAAGCTCAACAATGTCATAGAGTGGGGGGGGGGTGATGCGGAAAGAACAGATTGGAAACCTCAGTAACAAAGAAATTTATATTACGTACATGTAGGAAAACATACAATCAAAAGAATATTTATAAAACAATAAAAAAAACATAAGTCGCGTAATTGTCCTGTATAAAGTAATGCACAGATAACATTAAAATATAATTATGAACAATTAAAATAGCGAGAATAAAATCAAAATCTTACTACATAGCACTTACATATATACATACCAGTATGATGTTTCCAGTCCTGAATATGTACAAACAATGACAAAGCAATAATGCATTAAGTAAAGAATTTTGCTGTAGGAAGCGCATCTTGTAGCCTTAACATTTTTAAACAGCTACTTTTTGACGTTCACATTAAAACAAAAAAACGATCAGTAGAAAAGCGCTCTAGTCTCATTAAAATTTTAAATAGTAATTTATAAAATTAAATACATAATAGGTCTAGTGGTAAGCGTTCGTTAACGTCGGTTTGCCATTTATTGCGAAATTAATCAAAATAATGTCTACCTTCTAAAACAGCAACCCAAAAACAATATCGGCTTCGTGATGGTATCAACTTAGGTTGGGAGAATGAGGCTGCATTATGGACTGGATGCTGGAACCACCAACTTAACTCATACTAGCACAGAAAGCATTGTAAAAGCGCGACTTTACAACATCTTCTCGCTAGGAAGATGTATTCAAATGTCCCGCTTTCAAAGCACGGTCTCTATTTTATAAAGAAAGAACCATGTATGGGGGTAGATATATTGCCGAAGAATCAAGTGTGCAGAATTCTCAGACGGCAGCTGCAAAAATCTACAGCTTGCCAACAAAGAGATGGCGCATTAACAAAGAATTTTTAAACAAAGGAACAATTTTATTACTTTGAAACATCTGCACAGCTACAGGATAACAGTTTAAACCTATAGATAACAAACCCACTGCAAGTGTTCGTTTAGTAAGCAGATGGTAAAGTGGCCTTATCTTTTAAAAGAAAGGCGTGCATTTATATGTGTAATTGAAATCTATTCACTGCAAGTGGTAGAATTTATTTGTAGCGACTTTGTAATGTGAAGTTTTCCAAGCAACTGTTTGATTTTATAAGACAAAATTTTATAAAATAATTACTTGAGAAATTTTATAAAATAACACTAATTCAAATGGCAGGAAATTGAGCATGTTGAACGATAGTTTTTATGATTTGTGTAGAAATTTTTAGGGCGTTTTACATATTAGAAGTAGGATGATTGAATATTCATGCAGAAAAATTTAATTGCAGGGTTTTGAATGTAATAACTCTTTCATCGCGGCAGCCTCTAATTATGTGAAAATGTCTGCCAAGGTAAATTTTCATCTAATGTCGGTGGTTTTATTCTGAACCTTGACGTCGGTTCGCCTTCCCCGACATTCTTAGATTCTGGGACGTGCTGTTGCATCACTGGTGCTAGGGGTCCTGGTACTTGTGCTGTTAGCGGATTAATTAGTTCTCCCATCCTCAGTATCTCTTTTTAAATTTTACGCAGTCTTTAAAAGTTTTTCTGAAAATCTCGCTTCCAGCTCATGCGAGTTGTCTAATAAATTCTCTGAAAACTTAGTTTCCAAGTTCAAAAAACGGCCGCAAAATTTAGCTTCTAGTTTTTCCGCGATATTTGTAGTTTCTTGTATAAACTCCTTTCTTAATTAACCGTAATTTCTCATTAATTTTTACGCAACTGCTACTGCATTTTGATCTAGTTTCTATGTGGTTTTAGTAGCTTCTTGTGTAAATTCCTTCAATTCCTTTCTTAATTGACTGTAGTTCTATTGTAATTTTTCTGTAAAGCTCGCTCTACTTTTTGTCGGGCATGCAGTGTTTCGGCCCTGTTTTTCGGCATTTTCCTGCAAATTGGCGATGGTGTGGTTCAATTTTTCCGTAAGTTTTGCGGGTGTTTCCTATAATTTCTCTGTGAAACTTTCCTTAAGTTTGACGAAATTTTCAACCAAGCTCTCCACGACGCTTGACTTAAACTCCTTCAAAACAGAAACGCTTTTGCTGTGCATTTCCTGTTGTTGACTTCAAGTTACAAGCATGATAACAGGAATAGTTCAAATGTCTTTTTCACTAAATACCGCTACTTGACACCAATGTAACAAAAATTCTATTTGCTCCAACAGCAGTTCTATACTATCAAACTCATTATACAAGACTTTTTAATAACTCGTGGCTACAGTGAAACTTTCTAAAAGACCCCACAACAAGTTACTTCTAGCTAATCGCTAACAGTACAAATACTAATTTCTTAACACTACGATGCAATCTTCTTAATAGCCTATATTGATGTACCATAATTAATTAATATCTATGCACTGTAGTACATGTATATCAATCACTATCATAAATTTATATCGATCACGGTACAAGTTATAAACATAATTAAAACAATTGAAGAGGCATAAAAAATAAATCCGTTTTAAACGGAACTACACTTTAAAGAAGTTCAAGAATACTAGAACAGGTAGAAAGGCTTGCGTGTTTCAGTGAGCTAAAGAACCGAACTATAGGTTTAATCAAATTAGTATAGTCTTTAGCGAGGAACCAAACTAAGACAGATCCTCGAAAGAGAGCAGCAGCTCTTTCGGTACTTGGAGTGGCAGAGATCATATGGGTTGGTATCTTATTCTAAGACAACAGGAAACCACCACATTACCTCTCAAGTACACAGTGTACTAAAATATTTTTAAAATGATTATATCCTTTGGGGCAAAAAATTCTGGAGTTAAAATATTCCCCCAATTAAATTTCTAAGAGGAGATTATTTCGGAAGATGTGATTGGCAAGTTTAAAAGAGGAACCTGGAACAGTTTGCAAGCCGGAACGTGGAATGTTAGAAGCATGACATTTGGAATTATTATGTAGGGACAAACGATTAATGTGCTCAGATTCGCAGACGGTACAGCAGTAGTAGCATTTAGTAAGGAAGAATTGGTAGCAGTTTCTTAATGAAATGGAAACTACTAACAGAGAGATACAATGTAAAAATTATTAAATATAAAACTAAAGTACTAGTATGTAATGGACCTGAAAGTAAGTCAAAACCAGAATCGGAAACCAGAATTTACAAGAGGTTAAGGATTTCTGCTACGTAGGAAGCCAAATAATGCAAAATGGGAAAAGTGCAAAAGATATAGAACAAGGCTTAGTGAAGGCCGTGCTGCATATAACGAGAAATAGCATGTTCGAAAACAACAAACACTGAAATAAAGTAAAGACTGCTGAAAGTATGTGTGGAGCACAGGACTGTACTGCTGTGAAACGTGTACAGGAGGAGAAGCGGACAGGAAAAAGATAGAAGCCTTCAAGTGTGGTGCTGCAGATGTATAATGAAGATATCATGGACAGACAAAGTTAAGGACAAAGAAATTTGGAAATGGTAGGGGAAGAAACAAATATGTGGGAAACAATACAAAATAGTACACGTTTTAAGGCATGAGGGAATAGTGCGAAAAATATTAGAAGCAGAGTAAGGGAAAAAGGCGGGTAGAGGTAGACCTAGATTAGATTATTACATCAGATAGTGAACGATGTCGGCTGTGGGAATTTCAGGGAAGTGTGAAGTTAGACCTAATGATGATGAAAAAATAAATGTATAACTTTTACTTTTAAAACGCAAAATATTAGAAAACAAAAGGAAATCCTCAAAATTCATAATAATTTTTTAAACTAAGAACAACGATACCAGTCAAATTTGACACGAAAATAAATTGGAATTTTATTTTCACCTTTTCGTTAATTTTATGATTATTTGAAATGCTTTATTAAAGTTGGATATTACTTCTTCTACGCTGTTGCTAATCAAGGAACTTTTATTTTGGTTTTTTGCTTTCTATTGTCTAGTTTTATATCGTATAACAATCAATGTTTATCCCTTTAACACAGCGTTTAGCAGGTTTTTGAAATCCTTTTGTCTTTTTTGATAATTGACCTAAAATATTCTTTAAAAAAATTAAACTCATACTTTGGTGAGTTTAAATATAAGGTTACAGTTATTTGTCATATTTCAGCACCTAAGGTTGTTCCTGCATGGCATCCTTTATTTGGATAAAAAGTAAATGTTCTTCTAGTGGTAAAAAATGCAATCTACAGCTATTGGAAAAGAATTTTCGCAAATACGCTTAAAAATAGTTTTATTTCTCTAGACTTAACATACATGACAGTGCGTTAAATGACATAATCACATCTACAGATTTCTTTTAGCCTTATAATTGGAACAGATAAGTAAAAAGATAATTATACATCGTGCGATGACGTAAAATACAACAAAAATAAACCATAATTATATCCTATTCATCAGCATTTCAACAACTTGTCTGATTCCCTTTAAAGAACTTGACACGAATGTATAAATCTATGGTGAGATATTTACCTAAAGGTCTTTCCGTTTCCTAGGAATAAGAAAGTTTTACGTTTGTTAAAGTGATACAATTTACAGATAAAATGAGTTGCTGTTGCATCATGACCTCTTTTGGTATTTTTCAAACTCCGTTGATTGATTGAAAAGTAAAAAAATGCAGTTCGCGTTAGAAAGATGATAAATAATATGTTAATATTTACACTTTGCTAAATTTACTATTATTTATTTTAAATACAGAGTACTATTTGCGGTTTTAATAAATATATAGAGAGTATTTAAATTGTTATGAGTCTTAAATAGGCTAGCATGGTTTTCCACAGTGGCGGCGTTAGGCGCCGGCGACGTCGGCGATCGCCGACGGCCTCGCGCCCAAGAGAGCCTCGCAAAAAATGGCAGAAGTTGATTAATTGACCAAAAAAATATTTATTATCGTAGAACGAATGCCAGCATTCTGCAATGTTTTAAATGTAGGATTAAACCCTTATTTAAAAGCAAGTATTTCTTATTGCAAAGGCAAGCAATGCATCACACTAACAGACCGTAGAGCTGTTTCCTTCATTCTTATATCTAAGGTACATTTTGTAAAATACATATATAATTACAAAAATTATTAAAATGATTAATGCAATTGTCCAGACACTTATATTATTATAATGTAACTTTGGCGTTTTGAGTTCACTTAAATGTTCTTTGTAGCTTTCCACTAATTGCATGGCGTGGTTGAGGTCGTCTAAGTCTAGATGCTCTAGCTTTATAGGTTTCTTGATTATTTCTTCGTCTTCTTGTTCTATCTTGAACTGTAGTTCCGGTAGGTTTACAAGTTTCTTTGTTGCTATGGGATCTTGATAAACTCTAATTACTTCGTCTTTCAATTTCACATAACAGTCTTCTTTGAGGGTAATTAGTTTGCTTCCGATTAATGCTTGGTTATTTTCATCTTGGTTGCAGTGGATGGTTGCTATTACTTCTGTTAGGAAAATGGCTATCCATTTGTTTTCTGTAACTTTTTGAATTTTCATGTTAGTTATTTGCACTTGTTTGGCTTCACAGTTTTCGTAATGATTTGAAAATTTTAATAGTTGTACTTCACAAGGGCTGTCTTCTTGAATGGTTGTTGTCGTCATCGATTGACATAAGTATTAGTTTGGTGTTACTTCAGTACATTTTTCGTTTGTATAACCATATCTCAGTTCATTTAGAGATAGGAATTTGGTTTTGGGTATGATTACTTGGTATGTGCTAGTAACTTTCGTTGGAAAAGCAAATAAATGATAATAATTATAATTGTTACTTTCTACTATCGGGATTTCTATTAAAAATATTATTTCGTTATTCTTAATGTAGCCTTTTACTATAGCTATTTTTTCGAATATTAGAATGTTTGATTCTGTTACATCAAAAGGTAATTTACTGTTAATTATAAGTGATCTAATTCTTATTAATTCGTTTAATAAATCGGTTGGTTCAATAGTGCTAGAGTGTAGGGTATTTAATTTTGCAAATGTTACTGCGTTTTCTAACGTTGCTAAAATTTGTTGCATTAAAGTAAGGGTGGATATTATTTGAGTAAATGTTGTATTAAATCTCGTCTATTATTATTTGGTTGTCCGTTCTACCTCGGCGGAGGTTGACGGTAAGGGTGATGACTGTCCATCTGAAATGACAGGGTGTCTTAGGTTTTTCAAATGAATGTACTTTGTTATTTTATCGTTGTCTACTACTGCTATATTTTTATCTGATATTTTCTTAATTTTAAATGGTCCTAAATTTCTGGGTGCCGTTTTATGTCGCTTGCTTTGAAAGTTTTTCTCATACACGGTTTGTCCTATTGAAAATTTATTTGCGTCGGTATTTTTATTTCGGGTTGTGGTGATACGTTCCTTATCGTTCTCTAATTCATCTTTTACCTTGTCGTAGGTTATTTTTAGTTTTTCTTTGTGGTCTTTTGCATATTGTTTATATACTTCCTTATTGTAGTGTATGTCATAGGGATTTCGTGAATCTGAATGTCCTAAGGTTAATTCTAAGGGTGTAAAATTTGTTGAGGAGTGAGTTGTGTTATATGTTCCTTTTTATAATTTATTCTTAATAATCGAATTTGTTCTAACAGGGTTAAATGTAGTCGTTCAATTAGTCCGTTTGATTCAGGGTGGTTTTCCGTTATGAAATGAATTTTTATTTTGTGAAGTTCTAAAGTGTTTTGTATTCTCTCATTTTTAAATTCGCTACCATTGTCTAGAGTTATTGATTCGGGTGTTTCATAAAATGTGAAATATTGTAAAAATCCTTGGGTCACGTTGATGCTATTTTTGGATGTGATTGGTATTGCTTGGCCTATTTTTGTGAATGCGTCTACAATTGTTAGATAGTTTTGCGCTTCTACTACTAGAGTATCGGCATGTAGTTTTTGAAATAGTTTGTCGGGTGTTTTGGTTAACATTAAGGGTATCTTTGGGGGTTTCCTATCGTATTTCGCTTTGTCACATAGTTCACATTGATTAATGAAATCTGTGGTCAATTCCTTCATGTCTTTAAAATAATAACGTCTTACAAGTTGCTTTATTGTTTCGTTAATTCCACGATGGTTGGTTTTTCCTTCGTGTTGATTCCTAATTACATCGTTTATTTCGTCAGGGTCGTCTAATGTTATTAATTTTATAGTACATCTGATGAGTTCAGGGCCAGAGTTATTGAATAATTTAACGTATAATTCTGAAAATCTTTGGTATAAATGTTCGGTGTTGAAATAGAAATAAAATCGTTTTTTCTCGGGGGTGTATTCTTTTAGAATTTTAATTATTTGTTCCTCGTTGTCATCTTTAGTTATTTGAATTTGGTATATCTTTTTGTTATCTACTTTTGTATATTTTACGGGATTGGGGTTATTTAAAACTTCGGTTATTATAAATTGGTTGGGTTTCATATCGATTGCTCCGTTTAAAATTTTAATCGTGTTTTTAGGTTCTTCGTTTTGTGTCGAATGTATCGTGTCGATATCGTCTGGATCTTCCCTTATTTTTGCTTCGTCTACGTTTCCTACAATGGATTCCGTTTCTAATGCATTGAGTTGGATTCTACTTAAAGCGTCTGCGTTGTTGTTATAAATTCCTTTTTTGTATATAATTTCGTAATCGTACTCTTCGAGTCTGATTCGCCATCGTTGTAATTTTGAATTCGGTTCTTTCAGTTTGCATAGCCATACTAATGGTCTATGATCGGTGTATATGTAAAATTTTCTTCCGTATAAGTAAGGTCTAAAATATTTTGTTGCCCAAATTATGGCTAATAATTCGTTTTCTATGGTGCTATATTTCTGTTCGGTTTCGTTTAGGGTTCTGGATGCGTAGCTGATGGGTTAATCGCTACCTACTTTTCCTTGGCTCAATACTGCGCCTAATGCTACATTCGATGCGTCTGTCGTCAGTATAAATGGTTTTGAAAAGTCTGGGTATTCTAATACAGGGTGATTCGTTAATATGTTTTTAATTTTGTCTACGGCTTTAATGAATTCCGGGGTGTGTTCAATTTTGTTTCCCTTTTTTAAACAGTTTGTCAGGGTTTGGTTATCTGAGCGTAACCTTTAATGAATTTGCGGTAGTAACCACTAAGTCCTAGAAATCCTTTAATTTCTTTGGTTGTTTTGGTAATGGGTAATTTAGAACTGCATTTGTTTTGTCGGGATTTGGCATTACTCCTTGGGGTGTTATTACATGTCCTAAAAATGATACTTCTTTTTGTAAAAATTCACTTTTGTCTAATTGAACTTTGAAATGTGCTTGTCTAAGTCTTTCAAATACTTCTCTCAATCTTTATATGTGTTCTACCAATGATGTGGAATAAACTATGATGTCATCTAGGTACACAAGGCATTTTTCATTGTGTATTCCTCGTAATATATTGTCCATGACTCTCTGGAAAGTAGCGGGTGCGTTCTTTAATCCAAATGGCATTCGTAATGTCCTCTAGGTGTGCTGAAGGCTGTTTTTGATATATCTTTTTCTTCCATCTCTACCTGATGGTATCCTGATGCTAGGTCTAATGTTGTAAAATATTGGCATTTGCCTAATTTGTCTAAAATTTCGGTTATATTTGGTAGTGGATATTTGTCATCTACCGTTTTTTTCATTTAACTTTCTATAATCTATTACCATTCTGTACTTTCTCTTTCCGGTTGCGTCTAATTTCTTAGGTACTATTAACACGGGGCTGCTCCATGGTGAGTTGGAGTGCTGGATTATGTCTTGTTCTAATAAGTCTGCTACTTGTCTGTCAGCTTCTTCTTGGCTTGCATGAAGTAGTCTATATGCTTTTGTAAATATTGGCTTATTGTCTGTTAGCTCGATATTATGTTTTACTGTGTTGGTGAATGTTAGTGGTATTCCTTCGCAGTGAAATATGTCGCGGTATTCAAAACATAAGTTTTTAATTGCTCTTTCTTCTTCTTGATTGATATCGGTATTAAAGCGGATGTTAGTTAAATTTTCTTTTAACCTTTTCTCATGTTCTATTGGGTTGTAATCGTTTTCTAAATTTTCGTCTATTTCCATTTCGTTAAAATTTAATTCTTCTACGTTAATTGGGTCTGTCAATGATAATTCTACGGGATAGTCGTTTGAATTTAATATCTTTGTGGTTGCATAATTATCTTTTATTTGTACTATAGCGGTTGGGGTTTCTACTCCTTGTTGAAAAGTCATATGATTTATTATTCCTAAATTTTTGTTAGATTTTACTGGGATTTTTATTTTTCTTTCCGTTCGGGGTTTTATTGTGTATTTTTGTTCGATTTGTGTGTTTTGAAATTTAATGGGGATTTTTCCGTATTTCGTCCTTAATAAGCGATTTTAATGTCAATGTTGGCTCTTAATTTCTTAGAAGGTCCATTCCGATTAAGCCGTCATATTTGTCGTTAAATTCGAATACACAAAATTTATGTTTCATTTTAACATTAAATGTTCTCGGTAAGGGTATATTTGCTACGAATTGGTGTAGTGTCGTTTGATGAGCTGTTTTAATTTTAAATGGTTCTCTTTCTACATAATCTAAATAATGTTTTTTCACGGTTCTGGGGCTAATTAATGTTTTTGAGGATCCGGTGTCGATTAATAGTTTGAATTCGGCGTGGGGTATTTCTATGTATGGTAGTACTAAGTGATTTATGTTATTTAAGTTTATTAAGTTTGGTCGTCTATGAATTGGTCCATTTGAAAATTTAAGTTCGAGTTTTCTTCGTCGTACTCCTCGTAAGCTTCGTATTGTTCGTCGCGTTCATAAGTTTCTGCATGGTTTGATTCATCGTTCGTACCTGTCTGAATGTAATTATTCTGGTCAGTGTCAAATTTTTCTACTTCTTGGTGAAATAGTTCTTCCGATGTAAAATTGCGTTTCTGATGAGGGTTTTGTCGGATATGTGTTATCTTTGTATTTTGTCTGGTGTTACCAGATGAGGTATCCATTGGTGTTGGTTTATAATAATTATCAGGGTTGTTATTATTCATTGGTGTGTTTCTATTGGGGTTTGCGTTGAATGCTGGTCTTTGTTGGTTTATGTTTTGATTAAATCTTGGTTGGAATGCGGGTTTCGTAAAAGTTGGGTTAAATGTTAGTTTTGAAAAATGTTTATATTGATTATTAAAATTGTTGAAGCTTGGGTTATTAATTCGCGGTTGATTTGTTTGTGTGTTAAAGGGTGTGAATTTTTGTTGAGGGATTGTTTGTCTTGTGGCTTGTATGGTTTTTATTGGTGAATAACTTTTATTTGCGTTGGGGTTGTATAGTCTGTTGCGGTAATATATTACATTTTCTTCTTCTATTACTAGGTTCATAGCTTCTTCTAGATTTTGGGGTCGTTGGAATCTGATTTTATCCGATAGTCGTTCTGGTAAAGCGTTTATATACGTGTCCAGTGCCATTTCGTCATACATTTTTGTTTTTAAATGTGTAACGTTTTGATCGGGTTCTTCGATTTTTAATTTTGTTAGAATTAAACTTCTCACGTCTTGGCATTTCATTCCGAATTGATAGGGGGATTGGTTGTGTTCCATTCTGAGGTTTATTAGGTCTCGTACCAGGCATTTTATGTTACGTTGGTCTCCAAAATATGCAATTAGTAGCTGTTTAAATTCCTGCCATTCTTGTAAATCGTCCCTACTGGCTATTAAGATTAGTGCCCTTCCGGTTAGTTTACTTATTATCAAGCGTATAAGCAATGAATTCTTTTCGTTATCTCCGGGTTTGTAGAAGGTTTTTAGGAACATTTCGGGTGCTCAAATGAAATTTACAAGATGCGCCTGCGTACCATCAAACATCTGGATTGTCTCCAAATACAGCTTCATGTCCGCGCTACTCATGTTGGTTAAGGGTTGTTTTCGATTTTGGGTAATTTCAAATTATTTTTTTTTTGAATTGAGGTTTATTTTGCTATGTATATCGTTATTTTTGCTTCGGATTTACTAATTTTCCGTTTAGGTAGTGTAATTTTAAATTTTGTAAAAATTGGGGTTGGTTTTGCTATTTGTGACGTTATTTTTGCTTTGGTTTTATTAATTTTCCGTTTAGATTGGATAATTTCGAATTTTGTAAAAATTGGGGTTGCTTTTGCTATTTGTGATGTTAATTTTGGTTTGGTTTTATTAATTTTCCTTTTAGATTGGGTAATTTGAAATTTTGTAAAAATTGAAGTTGGTTTTGCTATTTGTGATGTTAATTATGCTTTGGATGTATTAATTTTCCCTTTAGATTGGGTAGTTTCAAATTTTATAAAAATTGAGGTTAGTTTTGCTATTTGAAACGTTAATTTTTGGTTTAGATTTTTTAATTTTTCATTTAGGTTGGGTAAATTCAAATTTTGTAAAAATTGAAATTGATTTTGCTATTTTCGGCGTTATTTTTGGTTTGGATTTGTTAATTTTCAGTTTAGACTGCGTCAGGTTATTTTTAGAATCGTAATTGCTGTTATTTGTACTAAGTTACACAGTGTAGTAATGAACTTGTAAGATTTATACTCGATAATGTTGATTTAATTACCGTAGCCTTGAATTTGCCTGTTTCTATCTTGCGGTTTTAATTTTGTCTTGAGTTTCTGCTTTCTAAAGAATCTGGAGTGAATAGGTTTGTTCTCGCGATATTTACTTAGCTTTGTGCTAGTTTAGTTCTGTTAATTTGTAATTACATCAGTTTTAATTGAGTTGCGTATAGTTCGTCTGTTTTGAATTCTAATTATAACTTGCAGGTTAATTACTTTTTCACTTTATCGTTGTAATTTAAATACTAAAAGATGTAGTCTTGGTTATTTAATCGCGTACACTTATAAACGTTGAGGTAATTAACACTTACACAACGGTGTTCGTTTTCAGTTTATAGGAATTAAATAATTCCCTTCTTCAGTAGTTAATTGCTTTGCATAAATGTTACGTCTGTTTATTTTTAGATATCTCGGTATTCAATTATAATGCTTGTTTGTCATTGAATCTCTCCGTATTGTTGGTTTTCAGGTTGCAATTATGAGCGTTTTTAATTAAAGCTTTTTACGATGACCGTTTAGCTTTTATTCCGTGTTTGTACTAATGCAATTTATTTATAGATCGCTGTGGTGTAATTTCATGCGCTTTTATGGATTAATTACTTGTGGGTATTAATGCAAAACTGCGTTGCTTTAGTGCTGTACAAAGGTTGTGAAAGTTATTGTTTTGAAGGCGATTTCTCTGAGGTAATAATAATGTTGCGTTCGCAGACTTTGCTTATCTGCGGATGGCGTTTTAGATTACGGTGGTTTTAAGTTACCGTAGTTTCAGTTATTGCAGAGTGTTTTTGCTGTAATTTATACAGTATTATAGAGGTCAATGGTTTAAATAATCGTTCCGTAATTGCTTGTTTGAAGAATTACCTTTAGCTTTGGAATTAATTTGTGTTCTGTCTTTTTAGTTTACCGGATTAAAACGTGCGTTTTGAATCGCGCTAGTGTATTTTGGTATTAATGGATGTGCGTCCGTTATTTTTGGTTTATTTTTGAGTTTGTTCTAATAATTGTAAGAATCTCGTAAATATCAAGTCTCTTTTTGCTTTTAAAAGAAAATCTCTTTAAACATTCGTCTCATAAAATTTTTGAAAATAATTTTCTTTGTAACTATTTTCAAAACAATATTGGCATAAAATAAAATTCATAAAACAATAATAAATGGTAATCAAATAATAAAATAATAAACTAGCATATATCAATTATAGTGAGATCAAGTGGTTTTAAAAGGAAATGAACTTACATTAATTTCATCTGTTTTTTTTGTGGGCTCGATCGATGCTGTATCTTGTACACGTTGGTTTGTTGCTGGATTTAGACTATTTTTGTTCTTTCTCCAACCTGGTTTGTTGCTGGATTTAGACTATTTTTGTTCTTCCTCCAACCTGGTTTGGGTTCTGTCAAAATTGCGAATTGAAATTCTTGGTCACCAATCTTCCGATTTTTGGATTTTTAGTGCCCTTTTGACATCCGTTACGACTGCGCCAGTTAAGGTTCGGGCCTTTGGAGCGGTGTTTTTAAAAACACAATTTGAAACACTTAACAAATTTATTTTAACTTGAAACAGAAATTACAGTGAAATTTAGAATAACTTGTACATAATAACTTAAAAAAAAAATTAATTGTACTGGGTGAGTAGTCTAGGTAGACAACTATGCAAAAGCTGTAATACTCAGACTGACTGCCTTAATTGAGTAGCTTGAACAACGAAGTATGGAGTTCGAAGACTGACTGCCGGGCCTTGAGCTCCCGGGCTTTTTATAATAACCTGCCCCTCACACGGCTGTGGGAACTTGCAGATCTCATGTCTGCGTTTCTCTTAATTGTACACTTTATTACAATGTAACAATCTTAATTCTAAGTAATTGCGGTATGTTAACCGCCTGTGACCTGCCACCTGCAGTATCACTGCCCTCACGGATGCAAAGTTGCATGTCCGTTCTCATGAACTGTCGATAACCTCTCTGGGTTATCCTTGTATTACAATGTTGCAATGAACTTATACTTTATTTAACAATTTCTAATAATTCCTATTAGATTCAATATATTCAATACATTTGTATAATTGGGGGATACATAACTCGCGTAGTTAAAATAAAGATAAAGAATCTATAATTGTTGGTATGTTTGATTATAAATACTAAAAGCTTCTGTGCTATTATTGTTTGGATTACATGCATACATTTTACATTGGGTATGATGTGAATTACATGTGTTAGTTTAATTTTTTGTATAATTAATTATTAAGTTACTTCCCGTATTTTAAGTCAGTTATATATAATATTCAAAGCTTTTTGCATTTAATCTGCGCTGGTATAAGCGTGTTTGCTTTTTATATTTGATATCGTCATTATAATGTCAGGAGGGCGTTCTAGAGACAGTTAGGAAATCGGAATCTGGTGCGTCAAAAAGAAAAAGAAAAGTTGAAAAGGCTCTGCCCAACCAAACCATGAGTTCCAGTATGATGAAATTTCTTAAGAAACCTTCATCAGGACCGGTCGGTACTACAATAACATTAAAGTCTGATGACTCTCTTGTACAAGTTTCTGGACCAACTTCAGATCCAGAGTTGGCAGAATCTACAGTTATTCAAGTTTCTGAACCCAGTAACAGTAAAAAGTTAGACTGTGACGACAACATTCGTGACTCAATGATTCAAAAACAAGCAGCCCATTTGACAGCGTTGTTTATGGATTCTGATCCGGGGAAGTGGGTATTTCCAATAACGGACTCGCAGCGTCTTGACTTAATTCAAAACGGTCCTCGCCAAAACCTAGAGACGTCTGACGAAAGTTATCCCAGAGACGATAATAATAGACATTTTTCTAAATTCCACTTTAATCGAAAATTGAGTAATGGGGAAAACCAACATCGCAGGTGGTTAATTTACTCTATATATGAAGATAAAGTTTATTGCTTTCCATGTAAACTTTTTTCCCATTTGCAAACACAGATGGTAAAAGAAGGATGTTGCGACTGGAAAGATTTGAGTCGAATATTGCAAAGACATGAACAAAGTCATGGACACATGGTGTGCATGATTAAATGGATTGAATTTTATAAAGGAATTAAACACGGAAAAACAATAGATGCAGAAAACAAGAGACTGGTTGAAGAATCGCAAAAGTATTGGTACAATTTGTTTGAAAGGTTGATTGATATAATTAACTACTTAGTTTCACATAATCTGGCATTTAGAGCTCATAGAGAATCTCTTAATTTTAATTTAAATAATAGCGATAATAGTGGCAATTTTATAGACCTATTTAAATTGTTATCCAAATATGATCTGACACTACGGGAACACCTGCAACGCATTAATAAAAAACAGCTTAATCAACATTATTTGAGTCACGATATTCAAAACGAATTAATCACATTAATGTCTAAATCAGTTGTTGATGAGATTATACAAAGAGTCAAACAAGCAAAATACTACGCGTTTATGCTTGATTGCACCAGGGATGTCAGCCGTGTTGAACAAATGTCGATAACATTAAGATTTTGTAATTCTTCAACTGGAGCGATAGAGGAGCACTTTGTTGGGTTTATTGCCGTCGCAGAGACAACAGGAGAATATTTAACAAATTCAATATTACAAGAACTAGTAAGAAATGGTTTAGCTAATCAAAATTGCCGAGGCAGGGATACGATAATGGCGCTAATATGGTCGGCATTAACAAAGGAGTTAAAACTAGAATCCTTCATATTAATCCAAGAGCGTTTTTCACAGTTGGAATTTACTGTTGATAGATGCAAGTAATTCTTATATAATTGCCAAGTCGTTTTTCGGCTTTATCAATAAAATATACTTTCTATTTACGAGATCAAGCAAGCGTTGGGGTCTGCTTAAAACCAAATTAAAATTAACATTAGTAGCATAGAAGCAGTTAAAGCGATATTGTTGCAATTTGATGATGTTGTCGATTGTGTAAGTGACCTGAAAAACGAAACTGAAGATTCCGAAACTCTAAGTGACTGTGAAGCTGTACTCAACAAAATGTTAACTTTTGAGTTTATTGTTGCAATACACGTTTGGTACGAGATTTTACTGCGCGTGAACAATTTAAGTAAATTATGGCAATCGGTTCAAGTTAACTTGAAGATCGCTGTTGATACTTTACGTTTGCTATGTAACTGGATTCAAGAATATCGTGATACAGGGTTTGAAAAAAGCGTTGCAGAAGCCAGATTGTTTGTGGAAAAAAGTAGTTATGAGATTTCGTCTCAATTTAAAGAAAAAAGATTGGCCAAAAAGAAAAGAAAGTTCTCGTATGAAAATATTGATGAACCAATACAATCTGCTGAAATGCAGTACAAAGTTGACTTTTTTAATAAAATGTTAGATGCTATCATAGTCGACACCGAATGCCATTTCAAATCGCTCCATAATTATTTTGAACAATTTGGCTTTATTATTGACATAAATTATTTAAAATCTATACCAAAAGAAGACCTTCTTAAACATTGTTATGATTTAGCTGCAATACTTCGGGATGGCAAAAACAGCGACATTCAGCCTTTCGAACTATGTGAAGAACTTCTGCTTTTACAATCGAATTCACTAATAGACTCTATCAAAGATGTCAAACAACTTATACAGTACATTTTAGAAAATAATTAGCAAGAAGTATACCCAAATGTTTACATAACAATCAGAATTATGCTTACAGTTCCGGTCACTACAGCTTCTGCTGAGAGAAGCTTCTCAAAGTTAAAATTAATTAAGACCTACTTACGAAGTACCATGGGCCAAGAGAGACTATCTGCGTTGTCAATTTTATCAATTAAAGCAAAAATAGCGGCTGGTCTAAATTATGATACAATATTGAAAAAATTCAGTAAAACTAAAAGCAGAAAAGTTCGTATATTGTAATTTGTGTTTGAGTGTGTAATTCGTCTATTTGTGTTCGGTCGTCTTAAAACTATTTAATGTTGAATTTGCGCTAAGAACAAGAGCCAGGTGCTTCATCACTTCGAGCTTTACGCCGCTTCAGAAGTGTTAGCTTCACTATCCATATAACAATTATACATGCTTCGATAGTAATATGATCCACTAGACTAGAGCTCTGAACGTTACGAGTTATAATGCTACGTGTCAATTAATCTCAACGGATAAAAATATTGCAGTGAAATTTGCATGTTAAATATCATGAGTGTAATTGGAATTTCATCAGAAACCATTTTTGTGCAACTAGCGTATGGATAATGGATATTTCCTCACCTCGTTATTTCCAAGTATATCCTTAATCATAATTTATAATTTTTAAAAGAAATTGTTTGGTTGTACTTCTTTGAGAAAATAACATGTGAACCCAAGTGTTATATATTATAGACACTCAAATTGTCTATTCACCTTCATTCATGTATCTTACCTTCTACTATACGTACAGTTAATTTGCTCCTTGAGTTCTAATTAACCGCCACAGTTTGATTAGCTTAGCAACAAAATACTTATATATACCTAGTATGTATTGGTATAATTCAGGTCATTAAACGTTTTGTTTTGGGCTCTGAGAAATGTTAGAGACCTCGAAAAACTGATGTCGCCGACACCCACGTTTGGTCTAGCGCCGCCACTGGTTTTTCACTACCTCTTACACTAGGTTTGCGGTTTAGTGTATTTTTATATCAAAATTTTTTTAAAACGTTTTTTCATTATCGCAACCAATTATAAGGTTGCTAATAATTTGACGAAACTAATGAAATTTTACCAAAAAAACATTACTTTACACATATCACAAATAATTTTAAAATACAATTTAAGTACAATGAATATGAAGCGTTTGGAGAAAAAATCCTAAAATCGTTTTACAATGAATAAGACAAGATTTGCGATAGACGAGATTTTCAATACTCTAGAAGTAAAAAAGTTAACTGCAGTATAATTTGAACACTGACTTCTTGAATGCTAAAGAAACACTCTTACTTCAAGATTTCAGCGTTATGTATTACTATGAACTGTAAATTTATTAGGTTAAACACTAGGTATTGTAATGCTGTGCCGTTTGGTTTACCTTTAAATGGAATGATGCGTGGGAACGTGAACTAAACATCTTACACGAAGGATGATTGATGGACTTCTGCGACGCGACATCTTTCAGATGGACTTGACTGACAGGTTACAAGAGTTTTATTAATGATACAATGTGAAACCTCTATAATGTTATTTACATAATTTTTGGTATGTTCTCGAAATAATTAGAACGATTGAATAAAATATAAATTGCCGCGATGAGCGTTAGTTTGTTCAGTTCTAATTGAAGCTTTGTTTACATAAAGAGTTCTAATTTGAAGCTTTGAAGGTCGTGGTATAAATTAGTGGTACATATAAATTACCCTATGTGAAATAAATTATTGTAGTGATCGATATAAATTTATGATAATGATTGATATACATTTATCAGAGTGCATAGATATAAGTTAATTATGGTACATCGATATAGGCGATTAAGAAGATTGCATCGTAGTGTTAAGTATCAGTATTTGTACTGCTAGCGATTAGCTGGAAGTAAATTGTTGTGGGGCCTTTTGGAAAATTTCACTGTAGCTACAAGTTGTTGCAAAGCCTTGTATAATCAGTTTGATAATAAAGAACTGTTGTTTGGCAAAAAGAATTTTTGTTACATTGGTGTCAAGTAGGGGAACTTAGTAAAAAAAACATTTGAACTATTTCTATTTTCATGCTTGCAACTTGAAGTCAACAACAGAAAAGGCACAGCGAAAGCGTTTCTGTCTTAAAGGAGTTTAAGCGTTGTGGAGAGCTAGGTTGAAAATTTCGTCAAACTTAAGGAAAGTTTCACAGAGAAATTATAGGGAACCGCCGCAAAACTTACGGAAAAACTGAACCAAACCATCGCCAATTTGCAGAAAAATGCCGAGAAACAGGACAGAAAGTAGCACGAGTTCAACAAAAAAATTATAATGAAACTAGTCAATTAAGAGAGGAATTTATACAAGAAGCTACTAAAACCACATAGCAACTAGATCAGAATGCAAAAGCAGTTGAGCAAAAATTAATGGAAAATTACAGTTAATTAAGAAAGAAGTTTATACAAGAAACTATAAATATCGTGGAAAAACTGGAAACCAAATTTTGCGACGGTTTTCTGAAATTAGAAATTAAATTTTCAGAGGATTTATTAGACAACTCGCATGAGCTGAAAGCGAGATTTTCAGAAAACTTTTAAAGACTGCGTAAAATAAAAGAAGAGGTACTGAGTATGGAAGACTATTTAATCCGCTAACAGAACAAGCACCAGAACCTTTAACACCAGTGATACAACATCACGTCCCAGAATTTAAAAATGTCGGGGAAGGTGAACCGACGTCAAGGTTCAGAGTAAAAATACCGACATTAGATGAACATTTACCTTGGCAGACATATTCAGATAATTCGAGGCTGCCGCGATGAAAGAGTTCTTACATTCAAAACCCTGCAAGTAAATTTTTCTGCATGAATATTTAATCATCCCACTTTATGTAAAACGTCCTAAAAAGTTCTAGATAAATCATAAAAACTACCGTTCAACAAGCTCGATTTTTTGCCATTTGAATTAGTGTTATTTTATAAAACTTCTCAGGTAAATACTCTATAAAATTTTGCTATATAAAATCAAACAGTTGCTTAAAAAACTTCACATTACAAAGTCGCTACAAATAAATTCTACAACCTGCAGTGAATACATTTCAATTACGCATATAAATGCAAGACTTTCTTTTAAAAACAAGGCCTCTTAACCATCTGCCTAGTAAACGAACTCTTGCAGTGGGTTTGTTATCTATAGGTTTATACTGTTATCGTGCAGCTGTGCAGATGTTTCAAAGTAGTAAGATTGTTCTTTTGTTTCAAAATCCTTTGTTAATGCGCTATCCCCTCGTTGGCAAGTTGTAGATTTTTGCAGCTGCCGTCTGAAAATTCTGCACACTTAATTCTTTGGCAGTATCTTTGAAAACCAAATATCTACCCCCATACATGGTTCTTTCCTTATAAAATAAAGACCGTGCTTTGAAAGCGGGACATTTGAATACAACACCCTCTTAGCAAAAAGACATGTTGTCAAGTCGCGCTTTTACAATGCTTTTTCCCAACCTAAAATGATACCAGTACGTAGCCGATAGTCTAACGTACAGTTTTTTTCTGTTTGCTTTTTTTTGGGTTGCTGTTTTGGAAGAAAGACATTATTTTGATTAATTTTGCAATAAATAACAGACCGACGTTAACGAACACTTACCACTAGACCTATTATGTATTTAATTTTATAAATTACTATTTATAATTTTAATGCGCCCAGAGCGTTTTTCTACTGACTTTTTTTTTGTGGCCATCTACCTTTTTTAGTATCATTACCCACGATAACAATATCCCCAATATTAGGACTATACATCCCCCTTTTGCTTGCTCTCTGTACCAACAAACTCAAGTACTCCTTCCGAAATCTACTACGAAGGCTCGCCACAAGTCGAACTTGATATTTACGCCTTTTATTAAAATTTGTCAAATCTATTTTATCTAGATCCGTCACGTCTCCGGTAGAATTATCGCGCAAGAACATCGAGGGTGATAAAGGTGTCAGATTCTGGACGTCTTCAGACACATAGGTGAGTGGTCGATTATTAATGGTGGATTCTACATCGCAAACGATAGTGTGTAACTCATCATAACGCAGTAGGGACCTCCCCAATACGCGGACTAACAGTTCCTTTATCGTCCGAATCAGGCGCTCCCACCATCCTCTCCACCACGCAGCAGTGGGAGGTATGAATTTCCACTGTATGCGTTGAGTGGTGTGTATCGACGCAATATGATCCCAATCAAGAGCACGAAACTCATTCTCCGTCCCCTTAAAATTTGTCCCGTTATCGCTATAAATTACAGTGGGCCGTCCTCTACGAGCTATGAAGTGTCGTAATGCCCGCAAAAAACCTTCAGTGCTCAAACTAATCACCAATTCGACGTGTATCGCTCGGTACACCGCACATGTGAAAATGACAAACCAGCATTTACTACTATCTTTCAAATAGAGTGGTCCGCCTAAATCAATTCCCACAATCTGAAACACCGAGGCTTCTTCTGCCCGATCTTTGGGTAGCGAAGCCGCTTCAATAGGAAAACTCTTGCTTTCGTACCTTCTGCATCTAACACATTTATCGCGAATTGTTTTGATGGCCCTCCTGCTCCTTAAGATCCAAAACCATTCCCTAAGCTTATTCATCATTATTTGGGTTCCGGCATGACAGTTACATGACAGTTATTTTCATGACATTCCCTAATTAATGCATCAACCAGAACATGTTTAGCAGGTAGTAAGATTGGGTACTTAAAATCATAACAATCGCTGCTACGAACAATTTTGGTCAAAACCCGTATAATTCCCTTGTCACAATGATTGTTCGTATTTTACTCGTGCCTTCATTCAAAGCACTTTCTTTCTTAATCAAATTAATTACCGAGAATTCCGCTTCATTGATCTCCCGGACGGTTAAGGCGTCTGTAACTTTCCCAGCCCGGGCGTTACACCCAAAACGCTTGGCCCACTATACCACTCTTAAAACCTTAGAGTACTCTATGACTCGTTTACACAGGTCTTCCGACCAACATCTGACCTTTTCCGATACAACCAACACGACTGGTGTTTTTCTTAGCTCCGTACCGACTTGTGACTCTTCAACATCGGCTGCTTTAAAAAACCGAGTCGAGTTTGCTAGCCACTTCGGTCCCTCCCACCAACGAGACTAACAATTTTTCCGGAGTACAATCACGAGATGGGAGATCTGTTGGGTTTTCTCCGCTCGGGACATAGTTCCACTCCGTAACGAGACTATATTTTAAAATTTCTTTGACTCTGTTTTGTACAAACACAGACCAATCCTGATTTCGTTTTATCTACGACAAAACAGTAGTCGAGTCGCTCCAGTACACACATTTTAAATTAGCAACAGCTAAACTTGCCTTGACCATTGCTGATAATCTGGCACCAATTAGACAGGCCACCAACTCTAACCTGGGTATTGTCCCTGCCTTGAGAGGGCAGACCCGTGTCTTTGCCTGCACAAACCGAACAGCATATTCGTCATTATTGACTGGGTATCTCAAAAATATGACGGCTGCATAAGCGGACTTGCTTGAGTCGCAAAATACATGCAAAACCCAATCTTTCTCATCGACAGAGTTAGCTGCCACCTACCTTGGTAGCTCTATACCGCGTAACAGTTGAACCTGACTTGCCCACCTTTCAAATTCATCTCTGATATTTTTCGGAAGCGTTTCATCCCACCCTACCTTTACTGTCCATGCTTGCTGTAGCAGAATACGCGGGATTATCGTAACCACCACTAAGAGTCCCATGGGGTCGTACAGCCCATTTAGGAAGGACAGCATTTTCCGTTTCGACACTATCGATTTTAATTTCAGGTACGTTACAACTTAAAACGTCCGCCGCCTTGTTCCACTTCAACCCTAATAAGTTTGTCAAATGACTTGAATCGTTAGGAAAAACCTCGCTATCACCAATAGCCGCGGTCTCCCACAAGCGTAGTTCCATTTTCGCATCGGCCAACAATTGTGTCGTTATTACCTTACATTCCTCCAATTCCTCAACCGAATCGACCGAAAGAACACAATTGTCTACGTAGAAACTATCTTTTAGAACCTGTGCCCATTTCTGATTTGGTGATGCAGCGTTGTCCAAATGATACGCTATTACTGCGTTTAGTAAAAAGGGGCTGCAGTTCACCCCAAACACTACTCTTTTATGTCGGTACACCTGCAGCTCTTCTTCACCTTCCGATTTCCACCACAAAAAACGTAAATAATCCCTATCTACCAGACTATTAATCATCATAAACGCTCTCCGTATATCAGCAACAAGGCCAATACGCCTTTTTCGAAATTTTAATATTAAAGACGGAATAAGCTGCAAAAAATTAGGCCCTTTTTCTAAGCAATCGTTTAAAAAGGAACGTCCACCTATCTTACAAGATGCATCGAACACTGGACTGACTGGTGTAGTCGTACTTTCGGCTTCAAACACGGGTCTGTAATGTCAGCCGAATGCTTTCTCCCTCCAATATCTCTACCATTTTCACTACTCACTACACTTACTGTAGAGCTACCATCCGCATTAATTTTCCTATCGAAATACGTTTTTCCTTTCATTTGCGCAATCCTATATGCTTCTCTATATTCTTCAATTGCCAGAAACTCTGCTTCGTGAGCATCCTCATCTCTTTCTGTTATTTCAGAGAATAGCTTTAAGATTCCGTCATCATAAGCGTCCAGCTTCTTAAAATATTCTTCCAAACCCTCAAGTTTAACCTTTAAAACTACTTCGTCAATAGTTTCTTAACCAAGCATGTCACTTATAACTTTGACCAGCCGTTTCAACTGTGCTCTAATTGGTGTTCTGGACTTTTTCAACTTGTCCATTTTACTTTGGGACAGTTTGTTCTCAGATCACGTCGGGGTCACCAAAAATGTTAGGATATAACTACAAACCGTGGCCAATCCTGTTCTAACCTTGCGAGTACCACAACACCTCAACTACAAACAGTACTCAGAGGAACTTCTATTTTATTCATGAACTGTCAAAATAAAATGGTACAAAAGGTTTTACTATTACAAACAACTTTCTGACAGCTCTAATCAATCTCGAAAAAAAGTCAACTGTTTTCCTTTCTGTTTTCTCTCCTACTATCTAATTGCACTAAAAGGTGTTGTAACAATATGCCTTGTAGCATACCCAAACGAATATATTTTTAGTTCGGATGATTTTTTGCCTTTTATTTCGTAGTCTTGTGTGTTTTAGTTCATCAATATCGTCCTTTTTCGCATGACATTTTGCATTCTTTTAAATCATTTAAACTTGTTATAATTTTTCCTACAATTCACATGAAATAATTTTTAGAAAGAAAATTTAATTAATATTTTAATTAGCTGAAATGAAAGGTTGAGAAACAGTTTATTAATGTTTATTATTTTCAGACTAATTACGTTGTCATTTTGGCACTTAGCATGTTCGACTTGGAAACCTTTTAATAGGAGAAAAGTGAATGTATTTATTGTGGTAAATTAAATGTAATCTCTAACTATTGTATAACAATCTTCGTTTAGTAAACTTTTTACAAGTGAAATTAAAAATAGTTTTTAATTCTCAACAAAAAGATATCAAACATAACATAATGACTGACGTCAAATGGTATAAGCACATTTATAGATTTATTTTAGAACATTAATTGGAACAGATAAGTAAAAAAAAATAATTATACGTTTTGTCATGACGTAAAGTATAACTAAAATTAGCTATAATCATTTCCTATTCATCAGCATTTTAACAACTCATCTAATTCTCTTTAAAGAATTCGACACGAATGGAAGTCAATGGAGAGATGTTTAACGAAGCCTTCCATTTTCCAAGAACGAGAAAGTTTTTCATCTGTCAAATTGATACAATTCACAGATAAAATTAATCGTGTTGCATCATTATTTCTGCTGGTATTTTGTAGCCTTCTTTCGTTGACAAGGATAGACGTCGCGTTAGAAAAAATTATGAATGCTAATATTTGCACGTTTCTGGGTTTATTATTATTTAATTTAAATTCAGAATACCGTTTGTGGTTATTTGTTTATAATTATGAGGAAAAAATTTAAATGGTATGAGCCTTGAAAAAGGTAAGCACTTGTTATACAAGGTTTGTGGTCATCGGGGCTCCTAACAACTTAGGGGTTTTCGCGCAAAATATTTTAGGGTCCCTTTTTTCGACAGAATTTGCATAAACAACAACAGTTTTAAATAATTCTGACCAACCATTAATTATTATATTTTATAGAGACATAAATTCATTTCTATGCAAAAAGGTTAGAATGATACAAGACTATTTGCCAACGATACCTTTAAATTGAAGGCAAGTGTGACGAAATTTACCTAATTAATTTATCCGACTTCTTTGTCACGTTTATTTAGTACACTTACGTGTTAAACATCACGAAATGCATATCGTTCGCTTCAATTATCACTTATAAAAAACACAAACCTGAAAAGTTGCTTGATTATCGACATAAAAAAATCAAAGTGCAGTTTTAATGCTAATGCTATATGAAAGGTTTTTAGCTCCAAATTTTGATTAAATCTGTCCTAAATTTCGTTTCTTCTTAGTCACAATATTTTTCACGCCACACGAGAATGTTTCCTCAAGTTCGATACTTAAAATTGACAGACTGCTTATGCGCATTTTAATCATTGTATTTTGTTATTGATATTATCATCATCATCATTAGGTCTTCAGTCCTGGAACTGATTAGACGCGTACCATCATTGTTTCCTATTCTGAACTAACCTACACATTTCCCTAAAATTTGCACAGTCTGTATCTATCACTGTCTGATATAGGTCTTCATGTACCTCTTTTTTCCTATCTCTGCTTGTAATATATCCCATACTATTCCCCAAAAATGCCTTAGAACGTATTCTGCCCTTCTACTTATCCTATTTTTTCCACAGATATCCTTGTTCTCCTACTATTTCTATAACCTATTTATTATTAACTTTGTCTATCCATGCTATCATCCTCATACATCTGAAGCACAACATTCCAAAAGGCAGCTACCGTTTTTCTGTCTGCTTTTCAGACTGCCCGTATTTCATAGGCATACTGTGCTGTGCTCCACACATGTGCTTTCAACAATTTTCTTCTTATTCTATATTTTTTGTCTTTCATCATAGGTGCTGTTCTTTCTTGTTAGATTTAGTTCGATCCCCTTCTATTGTTTTACAATTATATACCATTTTTCTCCGACATTCAGTGGTTGTGAAGAGGGGTAAGCAGCCTGTGACTGCCAAGTTTCCCCAGCACTTAAACATTTACCGATTTAATATTTTTTCCAATACATCTTTTCACACAGTCACCATTAGTTGCAGATATTTCACAACCAACACCTATAGTTGTTTATAATAATCATCAGATTTATGTGCGCTTATTTTTTTGTCATTAGGTTTTCCGTCTCAAATCTGGTTGGACACGTACCTGTACTTATTTATTTTCTGAGCTAGCCTACACAATTCCCTGAAATTTTCGCACAGCATGTTACAGCTCGGTTCCCCTTCTATTGTTTTCTAATTTGAAGCCCTATTCTACCGAGATTCAGTGAAAGGGCTTAAGCAGCCTGTGGCTGCCAAGATCCCCAACACTTAGACATTTGCCGAATTAATAGTTTTCCAGTAAATCCTTACAATTAACATTATTCGCGAATACTGCCCAACCAATGCTTGTAGTTGCTTGTAATAATCACAATGTTTAAGTACAGTTACTCTTTTCGTCATTAATTTATCCATCTTGGGACTGGTTGGATGCGTACCTTCATTGATTTCTATTCTGAGCTAGCCTACACATATCCCTGAAACTCTTACAGCCTACATCTTTCACTATCTGTGTGCAGTAGTCAAACCTAGGTCTACTTCTTCTTCTCTTTTTTCCTATTTCGGCCTCTAATATATTCCGCACTATTCCCTCATGCCGTAGTATATGGCCCATCATTCTATCTCTCCTATTTTTTACCGTTTTCCACATATCTCTTTCTTCTCCTACCTTTTTGAGTACCTCTTCGTTCTTAACTTTGTCTGTCCATATCTTTATCATACGTCTGTAGCACCACATTTCAAAGGCGTCTACCTTTTCCTTGTCCGCTTCTCCTACTGTCCAGACTTCACAACCGTACAGTGCTGTGCTCCACACATATGTTTTAAGCAATCTTTTCCTTGTTTCTATGTTTGTTGTCTTTGAACACAGTAGTTGCTTTTTCTTGTTAAATGTAGCACGACCTTGTGCTAATCTTAGTTTTATATCTTTTGTGCTTTTCCCATCTTGCGTTATTTGGCTTCCTAGATAGCAGAAATCTTTAACCTCTTGAAAGTTCGTGTTACATATTTGTATTCTTGTTTTTGATTTATTTTCCCCTCCTTTGCGTACTGGTACTTTAGTTTTAGTTTTGTTAATTTTCATCCCGCATTTCTCTGTTAGAACCGTTTCCATTTCATTAAGAGCAGCTTCTAATTCTTCCTTGCTAGATGCTAATACCGCTATATCATCTGCAAATCTAAACATATCTTTTTTTTTCCCGGCATAGTAATTCCAAATGTCTTCCTGCATTTGACAGTGTTCATTGTCTCTTCAATGTACAAGTTAACAATTAATGGGGATAGGGCACATCACTGTCTCACCCCTTTCCTAATGTTTACTTTTTTACGTACCTGCTCTAATTCTATTACTGCTGTATACTCTTTGTATAAGCTATGTACTATTCGTCTATCCCTATAACTCATTCCAATCTTTTTGAGTATTTCGAACATTTTTTTCTATTTTACATTGTCGAATGCTTTTTCCAGTTCTACAAACCCTATATATACGTTTTCCCTTTTTCTATTGTTTTCTCCATTATCACTCTCAGAGCTAAAATAGCCTCCCGTGTTCCCCTGTTTCGCCTAAACCCAAATTGGTCTTCTCCTAGTATTTCTTCAGCCAGTTTTTCCATTCGTTTTTGTACAATTTTAGTTCATATTTTTGACACCTGTGCTGTCAAACTTATTGTTGGAAAATTTTCACATCCATCCGCGCCTTTCTTTTTTGGTATAGATACTATGATGTTACGTTTGAAATCTTTGGGTATCTCTCCTGTCTCATACATATAGCTTACAAGTTGGAAGAAACGTTCTGTTACTTCTTGTCTTGCACCTTATCTGTACCCGGCGCCTTAGCATTTTTTCAGTCCCTTTAATGCTAATTCAAACTCATCTCTAAGTATAGAATATCTCAAATCATCATTTTCAATGTTTGACTCCTGTTCTAATGCAGTTAATCTCTCCTGAATATAAATTCCCTATATATTCTTGCCAACTACCCACTTTCTCTGCATTTTCTATAATAACGTTTCCTCCTGCGTCCCCTATATTTTTGCTATACGGTTTTATATCCCTAAAATTGATTCTAATTAGTTTGTATGCTTCATCTGTCTTTCCTACTTCTATCTTAGTTTGTACCATTTTGCACTTTTCATCAATCCATTGTTCTTTAGCTTTCCTGCATTTGCGAATAATTTCCCATTTTATGGCTTTGTATCTGTTTTCCTGTTTCGTCTGATTTATTTTTGTATTTTCGTCTTTTTTCTATTAAATTCAGGATATCCTTTGTTATCCATGGTTTCTTATTTTCTTTTTGTTTATACCCCAGAATATCTCTGGCCGCAATGTCTAGACTGGATTTAATGATATTCCATTCTATTTCTACTTCCTTAGTATCAGATATTTTCCCGATATCTTTGAGCAATTCATTTGACTTTTTTTGAAATCTTTCTTGAACATCTTTATCTTTTAGTTTCTCTGAGTCCAAATGCCTTTAACAGTTTCTTTTTTAAATTTTTTAATTTAAGTGCGGCCTTCATAATTACGATGTTATGGTCAGTGTCTATATCTGCTTCTGGGTAGCTTGTGCAGTTTTTTGCCTGATCCCTAAACCGTTGCCTAACAAGAATGTAATCTATTTGATTAGGGGGACTATTTTAACTCCGGAATCTTTTACCCCATAGAATGCCATCATTTTATTATAATTTAAGTACGCAGTGTACTTGGGAGGTGGTGGTTTCCCGTTGCCTTCCACATCGTGGTAGTGTGTCTTAGACTGCCATACCGACCCTTATAGTCTCTACCAATCTAACTACCGAAAGAGCCGCTGGCCTCTTTCGGGGACCTGTCTTAGTCTGATTCCTCACTAACGACCCTACTATTTTGGTTGGGCCTGTAGTTTGGCTCATTAGCTCATTAGAACACGCAAGCCATTTCACCTGTTCTAGTAATCTAGAACTTCGGCAAGGTGCAGGTCTATTCGAAACATATAATGCAAAAAAACAAAAACCCAAAATACAACCTCCCGCTAATAACTGAAGGTAGTCCAAGCAGTGAATAAATAAATAATGTTTTTTTACACATTACCCAGGACATGACAGCCAAGTCCAAAATTGGCGAAAAAATGCATTCCTCCTAAAATATCCAATTTCTTGTCACGAACCTAGTCTACCAGATGTAAAATAATTACTCGTCAAACACTAACCCTCCCCACCCTCTTGGAGGAGATACACAATTAGCCTCCATTCGGATCTTTCAACTATCAGAGTGAAAGCCAGCTATCAAATCTTATAGTGGGGTCGTCCGATATTGCCAATGTTGTTTACTGTGATTTGTTTAGTGTTCTCGTGGTAGAAAAAAACAGAACCAGAACTCCTGGAATTAATATGTAAATCAGCAATTAACAATTGTAGAGGAGTGCGGTCATAACACCAGAAATGTTACAAAACAGATTTTACACCAACAGAAGAAAAGCTTTTGTGTGGTAAGCAAGCCAAAGATATTTCCAATATTGACTTAAGTACAAATTTTTTTTAATAAAAACCTTATTAAATTTTCAGGTAGCTTTCATTCCTTTATCCTATGACAACTTAATAACGAATGGCACAATCTAAAATTTAAAAAGGCTGTTATATGTGAATACATGCGTTTTTATTTCCTCTGATCACAATAATTTTTCGTATCCTGGTATAATTGCAATATACATTACATAATTATGCAAGAACTGAAATAATTACCTGGTTATTTAAAAATTTTGTCTATTTTTTAACGGAAGATATTTTTTATTCACTATTTAGTATTATATACAGAGACAAAATATTGAGAATGCTCATATATTTTGACTATGTGGCTATGGCTTTTGACACTCAGCAGGCACCCATTTAAATAATATTTCGTTCTAGAACATTTTATAAGAATTTCTATAAAATGGACAGGACTATCAATCTGACAGTGTAGAACAAGTACCACTTAAAAAATCACAAACCAATACAAGTTATACCGTTACTTTCGTACTTGTAAATTTATCTTGCCACCGTCTACTTATTTAAATATACGGGTTCGCTACACTTTCATTATTTCAAATTTGTAGGAACTCAGTTAGACAACAAACTTTGATAGTTCTTTTATTTAATATAAGAGTCCTCATTTGATATATTATACTTTCGGGTTCCCTATCTAGGCATGTGTTGGATGCTCAAGAATTCCCTGAATGTTGTTATTTTAAATAAAATTGGAAATCACTCTTTGTATCTTTGTCACTATATTCTCGAGTGTTGGTTTGCATGGGTTCTTCTGTGATAATAATATAAACCCAATCGGACAGTTACAAAATTCTTGTGGTGAAAAACGTGCTTTTTTTACATGACTATCCGAATTTTAACGCAAAGTCGGACATTTCTTAGGTTCTTTGAACTAATGCTTAGTTGGTCGTACCACAGAAATTTCACATTGCTGTTACCACACATTTTGTTTAGCTGCCGCTCTCTGCAGATGAAGTTATGATGAGATAAGGACCTTGCAGTTACCTAAGATCTTTAAAAGCCTACGTGAAGGAACATCATTAAATACCAACAGGTACAATAGTTTCATTTACTTAGAATACGTGGATTTGCTTGTACTAGGTAAAAATTTAGAAATTAATGAGCAACACGTTGTTGTCTATTTAATACTGTCATTAGTAGCATAAGGATTTTGTGTAGTTTTGTATGATAATGTTTTTATATTGATGGATAACTGTATTAATTGGTTTCAAAATTGTAGATAGACTTGATAATTATCTACTAGTAGTGTTAGAGATTAATTATTTGTATTGGTTAGTTGATTGTGTTTAATCGTTATATTGTAAATACGTATTTTTTGTATTTATGTTTTTAGTAGATTCTAGTTGAAGAAACGAGCTCGACCGCGTCAACGTAGTAAAAAATTATGCAAGATTTATTTTTATAGTTGTCTAGGCTTATTGGTGTATTTGAAATTTAAAATTGTTTTACGCTTGTCGTCATGTTTCCATGTATCATCGGGTTCAATAGACACAATCTGAACTCGTCATGTTATTGTGTTTTAACCGCTGGACATTATGGTAATCAGAAGCATCCGGTATCACATAGTCACAGAAGTCGTCGAGGACCTAAACTCTGACCACCTCCCCTTCATCGTCACCCTACATACGAACCGTACAACACGAACTAGCAGGACAGTCCAAACAACCAAACTGGAGGAAATACAACGAATTTCTTCAGGGTCACATCCCACACAGAGACCACGTCATCAACACTGTGGGAGACCTGAATTCCGCAGTGATGGACTTGACAAATACGCTGAAGGTAGCCTTAGAACACAGCAAAAAGACCATCCAACCACACAACAGAAAAACCCAGCTACCTATCTACTTAAAAGTTTTGATCAAGGAGAAACGACACCTTGTAAGAAGATGCAACTTACAACTTACCATGCGACGAAGCTCAAACTGAACAACAAGCAATCATCTCTAAAAGAATCCTGAACTGCACGCATGAAAGCCACTCTGGACAGAAGAGGAAATCTATACCAACTGAACTAGACTCTTAAAAACAGAGACGAACAACACTCGACCACACTATAAGGACCAAGAGGATTGCTGTATGCCGCCAACGAATTCGTCAGGACTTTACAGGAAATATTATTTACGACAAGTCCCACAACAGGCGCAGACTAAGCAAGCATCATCCGGACAACCATTATTCGACTCAGTTATAGTTACGCTAATTACAATACAAGTTCAACTTCCTCGCGTCAATTATCATGCAGACTCTAGACGTAAAATAGTATGCCTACAAATTCGGCTGAATGCATGACCGTCGCGAGAGAAGCCCACAAGTCAGGAGCTTACCTGGTTATTAATAAGACAAAGGCAGCCACCTGTTTCTCAGATCTAGTTTGTCGGCTTGTGTTTTTTCTGGTGAGGTCTAAATTTAGGACGACGAAGCACAGATATAGATTTTAGGTATAGGAAGGTACAGACATGGGAAGGGAAACACTACGCCAAACGTAACCGCACGCACATCAGACCTCGTCAAACGCCAATCGATCTCACTAACTATATTAACCTCACTATTTTCGCTTAATACGCTACATTTTTCTAGCCTGGGAACGCAAACGTATGCGATTTGCGTACCATAAATTACGAGTAATGCCTTGGAATCCGTGGGAAACAATAATCGTGGAATTATACACGCAAAAACATAACTATGAATGGGAAAGGAAAACTTGCATGCTTTGTTTTAAAATTTCCTAAATTTAAATATTAAAGTAAAATGTAAAAAAAAGTGCAACAACTGTCGTATATATATCACCTTTATCGATTTAAAGGAAGTGAAACGAACGGACGGGATCACCAACAAAACCATTCGCAATACTGCAAGTTCCAAAATGACTCGTCTAACGCAATCTGCAACAGTGTTCTACATCTCAAATACTTCCCTCTGGTATGGAAGTAGGTACACAGTGGCAATGATCCCTAAGTCGGAAACACCAGAACCGATCCCAACAACCACCGTCCCATATCCTCACTGAACTTGATGGAAAAGATCTTCAAACGATTATTTCTACACTAACTAATGCACGTACCTGTTATTCAGAGAGAACATTTTTGATTCAGAGAACACCATTCTACGACACATCAAATCATCAGATTAGTCGATTACGTAGTCGAAAACTATGACAGACGCAAAACCAAGGTAGTCATTTCCCTAGGCATGAAAAAGACCTTCGACAAAGTCTCTCATGCAGGGCTTCTCTACGAACTGCGAGCAGTACATCAAGTTCTAATCAGCTACACTACGAGTCGAGATGCAGGACAGACCTTTGGACTCCACTCCAATTCACGCTGGCGCACCACGAAACTGTTGTGTATCACCTACCTTTTTCAACGCATACTTCGACAACTTTCATGCGACACCATCCTGTTGGCAGGTGGTCTTCTTTCTAAAACTGCCACAACCAGGATACAGAAATAACTGGACTATCTGCTTGGATAGCTCGACAACTGAAGAATGAAGATCAATATGAACAAGACCAAGGCAATTTTATTTTCCAAGCGCAAGACGTTACTATACGATCCTCCAACCCTATCTATAAAGGGGAAAACTGCGGTGGCAAACGGACACGATAATCGTACTTGTCTAGAGCAAGCAAATCACGACTCGAAGCCAATCAGGTATGACCTTCAAGTGACCATATTACACGACCACTGTGCAGCGTTGTCAGCCAATACATTCAAGAAAATAGACAACCCCGAACATACGACCATTCGTTACATTGCACCACTAGGCGGTGCACTGCACGAGTCAAAAGAAAACCGCGGCCTATGATTCAACCTTAAAACAAGCAGAAAAGAACATTCCATCACTAACAACACTCGAGTATTATGTAACTAGCAGCCATTCAAGTAGTATCTGCTGATGAATGCAACCACTGGAGTCCTATCTAAATCTATAAAGCTACTCATTAGAGTTATATTTTATGTGTTTTTGTGTGGCCGATATAGAAACACATGTTTCCGATCATTTTTTAGCTCGGAAAGTACGTTGTTATCGAGCTAGATCGGTAATGTGATATAAGAGATCGGAAAAGTGACACAAGAGCTCGGAAGAATGATTGCTAGGTTCATATGTAAACAATTACGTTAAAAACATATTACGTCAGTGGCCGTCACAGTACTATTTTTATCTGTCAGTAAGTTATTGTGAATTAATTATTACAAGTTTGTAAATTATTAAAAAATTTAAATATAGTACTTCGATAATATGATAACAGGGTTATTTAGGGTTGCAAGGGTTGTACACTCCATGTAAACGACACCGAAGTCTAGAAAATTAAACATTTTTATCATAAAGAGTTAGCAATTCGCCAATTATACAAAAAGCAAATATCAAACACACTGTATAAAATTCACAACCAACTTTAATCAGTGAAAGGAGGCTCATTTTTTAACAATTCAATTACATTTAGTAAGAAAAATAGCTTTGTACGCAATCCAATTTATTTTTAAGAATAGCAATGCATTCATAAACTTTAAATAAATACGCATCAAGAACATTGAAAGTCAAACAAACATGAAACGAAATTTCTTAAACTCGGCGCATCGGCGCATTAATAATCATGCGTGCCCATAATAAACGGGTTTTGCAAAACAAGCAAATTACAGAACGTAAAAGTCAATAAAAACGCATCTAATTTACGCCATCTGTTAAAGAATCCCATTATAAAATTTGACTACGTGATCTTTTAATAGTAAACTTGACAAAATTCGAATAAAATCCAGCACATTGGTAAACAAAAATAAGGAACCATACGTTTGACTACGTGCGGAATTAAACGGCAAGTTTGAATAAATTTCTATACAAATAAGATGACGTGACTTGAGAAGGTACAAGGTATCATGGTCAATAGAATCTACAGTATAAAATTTTGATCTATACGTGATCTGCTAAAGTATTGCGACGAAATTTAGGATGGTAACTCCATGGAAATCCGAAGGCTTGCACGATAAGACTAGTGCAACGTCTCAATTAACAAGATAAACTTGGTAAACCAATTATAACGGATGAAAAGGCGTTCCTTTAAAGAGTCAGTCTTTCTATGATCAAGGTACGCTCTGTACTTGTCTGAACCAAGATAACACGCAAAGTTAAACTATTAAATTAAATAATAATATTTAAGTGAAAGTGGGTGATTGATAATTTTAAATACTAGTACAAGTGCAAATATACAACAGAAATTCGTCGTTTGACTTTAAAACGTAAATTCAAAATTCTAATTAAATATAGGTAATCTTTAATATTTTATTAACTTAGGGCACCACGTAGTACACTAATTATTGAACTAATTAATGAACCAATTATTAAACTCAGGATCGAACTAAATTCAACTAAGTAAACGATTAAGTGTTAAACTGGGCGTTTAACCAAGCTGTACTACGCGATTCAATAAACAACTACCAAACAAAATCAATAAGAAAATCTAACTAAAACAATCCAAAAATACTGGTCAACAGCACGCAGTGGCAGTTCTAAGAATCGGGGTGCATGCAGAGACGCGTATTCACAACCAGGAGTTCAACAAGAAAAAGCAACAGATCAGAGATAAAATTCATTAATAGCATAAGGCATTAATTTCTTTAAACATTTAAATTTTTGTATGTACTGAGATATTTATGTAAAGGGTCATAAAAAATTGTTGGTTTATACGTAGAAATTACGTAGAAGGAAAGAAGGTCATTGAACGTTCAACGTACTTCCTGTAGTATACAGAGTTATTTTTGCTGGTTTTAAACTAATTTAAGGGAGTCATAATTTGGGATCAAACTGATTTATATTATTACTTTGATTCAGCGGTTTTCTTAAATAGCGAATAAAATAAAGGTTGTGGAACTACAAATTGTATATATATATATATATATATATATATATATATATATATATAATAAATATTATAACTAGTTTTTTACACAAGGTAAGTTGATAAATACTAACGTATTGCAATTAATAAGATGAAATAATAACTTAGACTTTTTAAGTAAAGCCCAAATGATCATTTCAAATCGAGCTAGTAATTGAAAGAAGGAATATATATATATATATATATATATATATATATATATTCTTATGCTCTACCTCCTCGCGCCTTTTTTATTAATTATTTAATTTTATATGATGTGCAAGTATTTATTTTATGTTACGTGCTTTATTTTCGTTTGGTTGGTTTATAAATCAAAACTGTGTTAAATATGCCTCGACTATTTGAAAACTCTTCCTTCCCAGGGTATCCACCTACTTACCGTGGGTTCAGTGGTAAGTAGATGTGCAATGCACCAACCAAACAGCAGTACCTTTTGTTTTTGTACCTTAGATAATTTACACTTGTGTATGCCAAATTTTTATATACGATCCACGTAGCCTTGTGCCAAATTAATTAATATTACAAAATTTCTGACTTGGACGTTATATCACACAGTACTCACCTGTTCTATACTTCGTTGTCGGCCTCTATGAATGCTGGCTCAAAATCCTACTCGCCGTATACGTCTTTACAAGGTCTGCACTATCACTACGAAAATCTGCTGTCTAGCCTCCAGGTTTCTTTAACTTAATTTTGATGCTCCCAAATCTAAAATAAATATGACCCAACTTTAGAATTTTGAATAACCTTTTGTATTTACTTCCCCTGCGCTAATTTTTCCGGTGTTATATCTTCTTTATCTCGTACGAATCCTCTTGCTACTCTAATGCTGTCTTATAATCTTGCTCCTCTCGTTCTAAATCACTGCTTTCTTTATCCGCTCGTTCCAAATCAATACTTCCTTCTATTTAATCCGCTCGTTCCAAATCAATCCTTCCTTCTATTTACCACTCAATGCCCTGCTATACATAAAACCATATCCAATTCAATCCCAATAATATCTTCTTCAATCTTATAAATCCTATTCGATGTCTTCTGCCTATATAAATCTCGTTCCAATATCCACTTATGTTCCGCCGGTTCGCTGTCGCACTAACTCCACTCTTAAGCTTGTTACTCGTCGTTGCTATTAATTATTCATTCACTGTCGCTTATCCTTACTCTTCCTTGATATAAATTAAACTCGTACTCTTTTCAAACTCATTTATTAAATCTTCCAAAATATTCAAACAATTTAGCGCAGTTTACAAACACGTCTTATTACAAAAATATTTAAAAATCGACCTCTTGTTTACTTTTCCTAGGTGATAATTACAATTTAAATATGCCTACTCTTTATTACATTGTATACAAAAACCATCCAATAACATCGTCCCCAACAAGTTCGTGTCACTAATACCTTATACTTTGTCTTTTGCACTTTTCCTTTTCATACATAAATGTTCAATCATTGGTCCTAAATATCGCACAACCCTTCAATCATATTTGACAATGCTATTACTTATAATTTTGATATTACATGTTTGTCCAAAGGTTGATTCTATTAAAATAAATGGCGAACTGATACACATATAAACCTGGATCTGAGTGGTGGATAGTGTAATTTCTACAGACGCATCCGGTTTCTGGATTAGCAAATGCACATTCTATGGCTTATTCAACATACAACTCAGTGTAAAACCTTGAATACTGTGTGTTTTATCACGTCATCAAGTCATTGTTTTTACGTCTTGGCACTTACATTTTGACTAATATTTCAAATACTTTAACGTTTGTAAAGTACGGCAAACATAAATTTCTCAGTTACGGGATCTGATATTTGGCTTACTTTATTTGGCATACACTACCTTCAACAAAACAACCCTTAGAACCCTTTTAGACCCTACTAACATTTCATTATATTGCTGTGGTACTCCGCTCTAAGTTAGTATTCTCTCAAAAACATTCGAGCCCCAACGTTGAACCGTCATAAGATTGCCGTAGAACTCGGGTAAAATCCTTACCAACAATAAATATTTTCGAAAATTTTATAAAATTTTCAAAACTCGAAAATTCAAAAATTAAATAATATAACAAAATATTTTTTACCCGTTTTCCTCTCTTCCTCGGTTGAATGGTCTTCTTTAACTGCTTCCGGCTAGCTCATTTGGACCTGCTTTTGGATATCTATATTCACTCTCAAATTTTATCATTCACGCACACTCCCAATAAAACCACAAAATACAACCAACATACAGTCTTTTATTTATTCCTATTTACAAATGCAATTCAATATTGTCCATATTTTATTGTTCACGTTACTCTTATTTTGTAATGTCCTGTATTTAATTTTAAAATCATCGAACACATAAAATGTACTCGGAGTAAATCGACCCTGAATAATACCTTCTCTAAAATTCCTTCTTTATAATTTATTTATTTATTTTAATAATCTAAGGGGTATGGTGAGCTCATAATAACCCAACTAATTCTGCATAATGTATGCCCTTCTACTTTGCATACTCTTAAAATAAAAAAAAAACAAAGCCATGTACTCTTCACAGAAATTTCACGTTTTGATGGAACGTTTAAAAGCTTTATAGACACCTTCAAATTTCTAGTTGAATACCGTAATAAAGTTATTTACACATATTCTGTTCAATACGCAAATAATTCACACTACCTTGAATAACACTCTCATACGCCACCTCAATATTTACAGTTCATAGGAATCACAATTTTAAATTGTTACCTGGAAATTTCTAGAAGATCTCCACTCTGTAGATGATGCCATGTATTTTTCTCCCTGGTCTGCAGGTCGTTTCTCGCTATTACTAGACGAACTCCATCTAAGTTGATCCGCCAACGCCGCCTTCTCGGTGTAACCAAATTCGAAATTTCATTTCAATTATACTTCTTTCACAGTAATCTACGTTACTTAATATCCCGACACGAGTTGATTAAAAATTATAGGTGATACCTCAATAAAAATTGTAATCTCGGCACACTAACCGCGTACTAATTAAGAGACTACCACTATGCAATACAATTTAAATGATTTTATAATACTTACAACTCGTGTTAACTTTCATACGTGCTTTTGGGACGATCGAAATAATAAGGACACGAAGTTAAAAGAGAAGAGAGCGAGTGCTCGCTCTCTAGAGTATTTATATTCTTCCAATGTAATCTCTCCTGGCCACATTTATCCGAAATCCCCTTCTCACAACAACACATTCCCACAATTTTGCACTCAACCCCATTTTCAAATCCGCGAATTTCAGTACCTCGTTATAATATTTTAAGAAAATTACGCTACACTATCCTCGTGTTTATATCAAGTCAAACTAAACATATCGACCAATCGTAGACCAAATGACGTTTCTCAAATCCCTCCTATACTATCTTGGTTTCATGCTTATACGTTTTCTACGTCTCTTTCTAACCTGGTTTGAGTGGTAGAAAATCAATATTCTTGTTTGTGCGCTGTCTACCACACGTGGACTTTCTACGTGAGTTAAATAACCGCTCATTGAAATTTCATGCTAAAACATCCGACCGTTTGTACAATCCTTAGAATAATTTGTTTGTTATCTACAAATTAAATAGAACTTGACATTTAGAAAATAGGCAGGTGTTCAATCGTAACATTTTAAATAACACTTCCACGATTTAGAGTTTTTCACGTATTTCAACCCTACTGATATATTTGTACGTTAGCAACGCGTCTCACCTTGGTATTGTTAGGTTTTTTTAAACGCTTTTATGCATATTATACATCAATAATCGTTCAATTAATTCAATTAAATTAATGGCATTGGCTTCTACCATTTAATTTCTTAGCAAACCTACTAAATTTTATTGATTATTTGTACAATTTGATTAATACCCGTTACTTAAAAGTGAATTAACTAATATAACTTTCGCACGTAATTTCTGGTTGTTCCTTTATACAGGGTGTTTTGAAATTGTTTCTTTTATATTTATTTTTGATCTTTTAAATATATATATTCATTTTTTGGATTAACGACTTCCTTTTTGATAATTGATTATAATTATGTTTGCGGGTATTAGGTCTGCTGGGGTAAAAGGAAACTCTTTTTATGGACTAAATTTTCGCATGTATTTAATGCTTTCTGAAAGACAATAATTTACACAAGTACGTTTCTTTTTTATTGTAATTCTTTAGCAAAATCAACTTTTCCAACTATTCGTTAGCGTTCTGTCAAAAATTTTATTTATGTCAAGCCAATATTTTATTTATACTTAAAAAATTTTTATTCAATTCAATTTTATAAGATTATATAAAGGAATTTAGTTTAAATTTTATTTATGGAAGCTAATTTTTATTAATCTCAATGTAAGTAACGCTTATTACTACCAGTGTCTTTATTATAGTTGTATTACTTTTTAGTTATTGCCTTGCCCAGCAGATATATATATATATATATATATATATATATATATATATATATATATTGTTATGTTGCTCCGGTTTATTCATAGAACCTAACTTTTGTGGTCCGCTAGCTCAGTGGTGTAAGTGCATGAGATTAAAAAGATACTAAAATTCAGGTGTGGATCAACTCTATTTAACTAAAATTTGTACTTGATGCTATGATTTGGCAACTCAGGCTTCAACAAAAAATTACTATGTCACTACAAACGGTTACGAAATTCTGAAATATTTCGAATTCCTTACATTACTCATTTTCACCTTTGTTTTCTTTTCTTTTTACGCCTTGAAGTTTAATCCTATCCAAATTAATACAATTTGTTTTAAAACATTAAAACATCCAAAAAAAAATTTAAAGGAAAACATAAAATCAAAAGAAAACATAAACTCACGGACCGGAGCCCGCCTCTGCATTCACGTTCTCTGAATGAAAATTTTTGATGCCTCACGTCCTGATGTAGTTATTTGTCAATAATTCCAATGAATTATAAATGAGTAACTATTCTGGTTGTGATAATGGTGTTTATAATTGTGATTGCACAATGATGATTGAATCTACTTATCAAAAAAAATTTTAAATGTCAATATAACACGTTTACGTGCTTACATAGAATATCCGATGCCATATGCGTTTGAAGTAGTTTATTGGTTTGAATTTACAATTGGAAATCAATCTCATATAATTTTATATGGTACTCGGCGAATATTGAATAACGTAGAAACTGTTTACTTTTAGATTATGACAACTAAGTATAATATTGTATTAAACTTGGGTATACTTTGTTAATTTCTCCAAAATAATAATTGTAAGTGTGTTATACAAAAGCCAATCCTACTATCACCTACGTTATTTCTACGCTAATTTACTTTTCGCGATATCTCAATAGAATGACCTTAAGTACACCTGATGCTTTTATTAATGAACAATGATAAATACAAATATGTATTTTCTCTTATATACAGGGTGGTTCCACGACAATATATATAAATATTTTAAGTAGTTAATTACACAAGGTAAGTTGATAAATACTATTGTATTGCAGTGAATAATAAGATGAAATAATAACTTTTATGCAAAGCCCAAATCGAGCTAGTAATTGAAAGAAGGAAAATATAAGGTCTTGGACAGGACTTGAACCTGTATCTTAGTCTTTTAGTCCTGTCCAAGACCTTATATTTCCAACTTTCAATTACTAGCTCGATTTGAAATGATCATTTGAGCTTTTCATAGAAGTCTAAGTTATTATTTCATCTTATTCACTATATATATATATATATATATATATATATATATATATATTGCCGTGGACTCTGGGATTAAACTTTTAAACATCGAGCCAGTGTCATCAAATAATTTTCAAAAATGCACAAGTTAAAAAAAAATTTCTTACCCTTTGATTTCTGCATCAAAAATCTTCAGCAGCTTACACTGGCTAGCTCAGCTGTGCCTCTTCTCGGATACCTAAATATACAACCATTCTTCCTTCACACTCGCACACCATTCAATAAAATCACCAAATAATACAGCAATCATACATACAATCTTTTATTTACCGCTATTTACAGACAAATTATTCACATGTATAAAACAGTTTGGTACGCTAATTACAAACTCAAAATGTAATATGTTATTAAAATCCTTAATTTTCTACTTATTTGCAAACAAATTTAATGAGATATGAGTAGATGGGCCCCACATATTACCCTACATTTACTATACACTGAAGTATGGTGAGCTCATAATAACCCAGTTTGTTTAGTATATGCCTTTTACCTTGCATAGATTAATACAAAATTAATAGACCCGTTTACGCTTTACAATCTAATTTATATTCAGAATAAAATTTAGTAAGTTTTAAATACACCCTTTTTCAATATTTAAATAACCCCAATAAATTGTCCAGTACATGTATCTTTTCCAATAAGTTTATATAACCATAAATAAACCTCAAAATTCACTCACACAGCACCAAAATTTCACAAAAGTTTATCAGACAACAAAAATTTGACATAAATTAGTTGGAGAATGCTTCAGACTTACATTCCTTTGACGTCGATCACCAAAACACTTTGGCTTCGTGACCATGCGCTGTGGTACACAACGGATTCACAGACGATACCCCATTTGCAAGCAAGCGCCTCGTTTTAAAGTACCATTCCATAACAGCATACAATACTGGTTGTTTGTGATGCTTACCCATTATTGATATTCTAGCTTGGTATAGTAGTAGCCAGACCTCTATTAATTTAATATACACTACTCGTATTTCGCGTTAATAAATAGAAGGCCACTACTAATAATTTTACACGTGCTTTCACTATATCTACTGTAATATTAACATATCTAATACTCACATAACAAAAAATCTACTAGAATGTTGGTCTATCGTAGTAAAGTCGTATAAAAGCGACGAGAAGACAAAGAGGCCCTTAATAATTTCCGTTCAGTATTTATATTAGTTCAAAATGCTACCCCCGGACACACTTCACGTGAAAAGCTTATTTTCAAATTTAGATTCTACAAATTTTGAAACAACCATGTTGAAAATTTCTGAAATTTACTCCGTCTACGTGCCGTACGTATCCAAAATCGCTCCCACCTGTCGCTTTTGTCTTCTTTTAGAAAACCGTCGGTTCTTAACCAATGATAATATCCTCTGTCATAAAACTCCGCCTGTACTATCTTTATCTCTGTCTGATGCATGTCTGCTGTCGCGTTCAAAACCCCACTTGAGTTATAGCAAATCGATATTGCTGACAGCTCATCTCCACTCCACGTGTATTAGTACGTGCGTTTTCAATATCAACGCCTTTATTTCTATCTCTATCTGTAGTATATAACTGATCGTGCATCTCCCTTGCTCTTTAAGAACTTTGTTAGCTTGTTATTCAAACCAAACTGACGGTTGAAAATATTTTCTATAAAGTCCTGTTTTAATATGCTCATAATTTCGACGAATGTAACCTTTTTAAAAACGCAGGTGTTCTTTAATTATCGACTGTTTAGCACAACAATTCTTGGATTTTATATTTCGTCGTATCAGACACAACTGACGTTTGTTTGTTAGAACGAACTGTTGTCTTGGAAATATTGATTTTGTTCCCTAGTGAGTTTTCTTTATGCTTTTACGTGTTGAATTAAAATTAATTAAAATTAATTATGCGTATTCTATTTGTTTTAAACTGTTTTTCTTTATGTACGTTTAGCCTTTCAATTATTAATTATAAAAATATGTCAATACTTGTCCGTTGTCCCTAAATGAATTAAATAAATTTTGCGCGTAAATAATTTGTCCTTTTCTCTATACAGGGTGGTTGAAATTTTATTGTTTACCCCAAGTTTAATCCTTTGAATCCACAACAATATATATATATATATATATATATATATTGCCGTGGATTTGTCAGGAATCTCAGTAGATTCGAAAATTTTATTCATTAATTGTAAATTGCACACAGTAGAAAAATTTAATAAAAAAATTAATCTCTTACCCAGATTCCTCTCTTCATCACCTTAATTCTTCTTCAGTTCCCAGGCTAGCTCAGTTGGGCCTCCTCTTGGATACCTAGATTTACTATCATACTCTGTATCGTTCACATACGCTCTCAATAAAACCAATAATACAACCATCATACAATATTTATTTAACACTATTTACAAACAAAATTCAAGATTATCCACATTTCAGAAATCAAGATACACCTCAATAAATCTTAATTTGTACTGTCCTGGATTTTAATTTAAAATATCAAACACATTGAATATACCCGGAGTAAATGGGCCCTGAATAATACCTTATTTTCTTTCTTTATTTATAATTTATTTTAAATTTGTATACTCTGGAGTATGGTGAGCTTATCATAACCCAGTTAATTATGAATAACGTATGCTTTTGTACTTCGCATACTTTTACAACAAACAAAAAAAAACAAACCCATGTACTCGTAACAATAAAAATTTTAAATTCCTGATGGAACGTTAATAAGCTTTATATACACCTTTAGATTTCTATTTAAATACCATAATAAAGTTAGTTATACGTATTACTTTCAATACGCAAAATAATGCACAATGCCTTCAAAATTCACTCTCACACGTCACACAATTTTCATAGTTTCATAGTTTATAACAACAATTTTAAAGCGTTAACTGGAATTTCTTGAAGATCTCTACTCCGTTGACGATGCGGTAAAGTAGTTTCGCTCTGCTCTGCTGACCGTCTCTAGTTATGTGTAGAAGAACCCCATTTAGGCTGTGCTGTTTGCTCTGCCTTCCCGGTGCATCCAAATCCAACTCCAAATTAATTACACTTGTTTTATACTTGCGTACTTTAGTTTAATTTAATTGAAATTTACGTTACTTCACGTCACTTCACGAGCTTGTTTAAGATATATGTTGCACCTCTATGAAATTTTAGACTCGTCACTTATTCGCATATCAAATTATGAGGCCAACACTGTACTATTTAATTTAAAAATATTTATACTTACAAACTCGTATTCTGAAGCGGTAAAAATACTAAGAGATCGAAGTTAATAGAGAGAGCGATGCTAATTCTTTTCGAGTATTTATATGATTCCGACTGCCACCTCTAGGCCGCTCTTCCCGTGAAAAATCGAATTTAAAATAACACTTCCTCAAATTTTGTTTCAACCGTTTTCGAAATCCCCGAAATTTAGCGCGTCGTTACGATATTTTCCAATAAACCCGACTTCAAATATTCTCGTGTTTGTCTGTTGTACAACTAACGATATCGACCAATAGTATATCCATTGAAGTCTTAAAAATCCCGCCTATATTAACGCTGTCCCTTTCTTATGCATATTCTACGCCTCGTTCTAACCTTGTTTGAGTGGTAGAGAATCGATATTACTGTCCGCGTTCTTTTTACTCCATGTGGACTTGTATACGTGCTTTGCGATAGTCGTTTAACCAATATTCTTTGAAACTTGTTTGCTATCTATAAAAATAAGGGGAACCTGACATTTCGAAAACATGCAGGTGTTCAATTAACCGACGTTTTAACACAACATTTCTAAGAGTTGGCTTTTCAAGGTATTTTATATTCAACGGCTGTTTATGTGTTAGCAAAGCGTTTCACCTTGGTATTATCGATTTTTCATGCTTTTAAGCGTATTATACTTAATTACCCGTTCAATTAAACTCTATTAAATTAATAAATAAATTGCACGGGCTTCTAAAATTTATTTTCTTTACTAAACTAAACTTTATTCATTAATTGTAAAATTATGGTAATACTTGTTACTTTAAAATGAACTAAATTAAATAAATTTCGCACGTAAATTCTGGTTGTTTCCTCTATACAGGGTGTTTGAAATTGCTTTGTTTATAGTTAAATTTAATCTTTAAAAACCACTACAATTTATATTGCTGTGTTATCCTTATTATATTAGGCCCCACAATTGGGCATGTCATAAAATGCTGTGATTCTCCTATTATAATCAACGAGCCCCTACGATGGGCGTCATAAAATGCTGTGATATTTTTATTCCCACGTTTTGGGTGTACATAAAATTCTATGATATTTTTATTTGCCCCTTTGATCAATCTGCACTTATGATGTGAAATGTTAAGTTATGGATTTTCTTTGCCTCAACTAGCTGATTCAATTAAAAAAAGCAATTTAACAATACATTATAATGATTAAATATGTACAAGTTTTAAAATCTTTCCCTTTTTCAGAATATTTACATATACCAGAATTATGAAATTGAAGCCAGCAAAACTAGCCTTTTTGCTTATATTTAGAGACCTTTGAAACGTTTCAAGATGCCTATTACCTTTTTATTAATTGATCAATGAAACTACTGTTTTGTTGTCTCTTACAAATACAAAAAATATTGAATTAAAACAGTTTTTAGTAATAAATTATCAATATCGCTAACCTGGAATGGTTCTGTAGTTCCTCTGCATCCCCCAAGAGTTTTCGTGCCCAGTCTGAATATTTAGAGTCGAATTTGGAGGTCGACATCAGAACCAAAATACTATCCAAATCGTTATTAAAATCCCATTTAAATTTCAGTGTTAGAGCCAGCATTAAGATGCCAGTAATAAGTTAATCCAATTTAAGATTCACTTTGAATATCAGTAAATAAAAAATTTTCCATGTCAGTATTTAACAAGAAGTATTTACCAAGAAGTAATCAACCAGAAGTAATTAACCAGAGTAATTAACAGGAGCCCTGTTTAATTTATGTTAGAAATGTATCTTTATTAAGTCGTTATTTACTTACGTCTATAATAGATCGGCTCACAATTGCACAATTCGTACACTTTTCAAAATGATTTTAATTTACTTTCGTCTCACTGATTACGTAAATAATTTAGCACTTCAGTGTATCGTCGTAGCCCAGTTTAAAATGTATACTAACCTCGTCGCTCAATTCTTATCGTATTTAAAGCCGTACCTATCTTGTTTTCCATTCGTTCATTCACGTGTTGGGACGACATCTTTTGCCTTTATCTTTGTGTATTACGGGAATTTCACCAATTGTTTAGTTCAAATATTCAGATGAATGCTTTACTTGTCACGTATTCATTTACATATCATGGTATTAAATTGAGAAATCCCAAGACTTTTGGTTCATTAAATCACGTATTCAGTGTTTATTACCTATTCTAATCTAAACCGAAATAATCAGATGCTTGTTTATTTCCTAGTTAATATTGGAGTTTTGAACAAATGTAATTTTTTATGTCACGAACGATTTTCAAATAATGCATAATTTAGACTGCGTATACGACGATATTTTTAACGCACTTATTAAATATTCATAAAACCAATTCATATAGGTTTCCCGTTAATTTAATTTTGATGCATTTTGTTGCGTTTACAAATCTTATCTTAACTTGTAACTACTCTTAGATATTTCTATATTCTTATGCATTTTAATTCCATGTATTTTTATATATAGTGTGCTCTCAACTAACAATATGTATAATGACTTATTTACTCCTATAATATCTGTAATTATGTGCTTTTGTTAACTGGAAGTTGCTTTTATTTATTCTACGACCCCTGTGACTTAACCTACCCCTAAACTACCCTATAATTATAGCAGTATATATATATAATATATATATATATATATATATATATATATATATATTATTAATAGCGAGTAAGAATACTCCACATTTGGAATGCAAATGCATGTTTATTAATATAATTAACAGTTATAAGATGAAATGAAAACCCAATCTTTTATGTTAAGTTGAATTGACATTTCAAATCGAACTGGTAATTAAAAACGGCTAAAAGAACAGCCCCAGCAGGATTAGAACCTGCGACCTGTACTGGCCCGCCCTTGAAATATAAATACGTTTATATATTAGGGTTGTTTAGATATAAGTGGAGTCGAGTTAAGGATGCGACGCCGTGCGGTTGTTTTGTTTGGCACGTGTCCTCCGGTCGTGTATTAATGATTGTTAATTTGTAAACTTAGTGAGCTATGAATTATTTAGTAATTTCAATCGATGTGGTAGTGACAGCATCTTTGAAATTCGTTCATTGTTGGATTACTATACAGATAAGTTTCAGTAGTTAGAATTTTATTTATTTGCGAATAGAACGCTATATGTGTATATCTATAAGAAGTGTCGTTTATCCTCGTTGTGATTGTATTATACGACACGCAGAGTATTGGGCTTTGTTTCTACTGTGTTACATTATTTTATAACGTTATTTCCTTAAACCCATATAAAATAGGCTGTGAGTTGGTTCATTCTTTCTAAACAGGTAATAGCGAGGCAACGAAACTATACCAGAATCTACGTGTATCCAGGAGGGTTGTGCTAGCCAGGGCCGACATCTCAAGGGCAACCGCTTCTGTGACGAGTCGTAAAGCATCGACAAACATTACAGACCATTGATTTGCCGGATCAACGCTCTAACCAACTGAGCTATGCAGCTGATTGATTAGACTGCTGTGGCTGTTCTTTTAGTGGTTTTCAATTACCAGTTATATTTGAAATGTCAATTCAACTTTACATAAAAGGTTGGGTTTTCATTTCATCTTATAACTGTTAATTATATTAATATAAACTGTGTATATATATATATATATATGCGCGCGTGTGTGTGCGTGCGTATGTGTGTGCGTGTTTAAACATAATATTTTCGATATCTATTGGAATCATCTTCGACGTTGCAGCAGAAAGTGCATTGTGTACTATATAACAGCACATCATATAGTTACGTGCAAACCGAATTTGCACTTTAACATTTTAGGTTAGGTTTAGTTTTCTTGATGTACGGAAGTTTCCCGCCATATTTTCAAATATGCAAGACGCGGGAACATTTTTAAATAGACTGGGCGGGGCTTCCGGTACGTCACAATAGTGAGTTGCGCAAGGGTTTTTATCCCCATAGGGGTAAGGCAATAGTAGAAAGGAGTGGGGTCGTGTTTCCGTGACGCCCGGGAATCGAGGCTGTCTGCCGGGTGATGTGAAGTGAAATGGACCTTTCTTTTGGGTGTCGTACCGTTACGTATGCTATGTAGAATCCTTTTTTCTAATTACCTTTGTGTTGTCTACCTTTACCTTTTCCCGTCAGACCCTTACATAGGTACAATTTGCGCCACCGAAGGACCTACCGACCTCCACACCTGTAGATGGAGAGCTCCATGCCAACCAACCGCCGCTAGCCGAGGTGTCCCTTAAGAATTTGGTAGCGTCGACGCCATCGTTACGCCAGAAGGAGCTGGATGCGTAGTTACAGGCCTACTGAAGGAAAAATACCTGATGCGAGTACCTTTAATTAACTTGCATGCACTATTTTTGTGCTAGAGTTTGTTTAAATTTGCGTATTATTACGCAATATCTGACACGTATCAATAATTGGCCTCGCCCTAAATCTGTATAAGAGTTCGCGTTGCCAACCGTTGATAGTGTCTATTATATCACATTCACGTGAAATAAATATCGAACTTTAAATTGTAATTACCGTTTTATCTTAACGTTTATCTTATAAGAATTTGGCGCCCAATGCATGCTTTTAGGTGGTATACTTATGTAAGATGTTAATTAAGGATAATCAGGCTTTTTCATCTAAACCAAACCAAGAATTTTTTTATTTATCTATTTTGCATAAAATATCTGTGAAGCTTTTTAATTTCAGTTGGCAGTTTTGGAATATTCCCCCAGAATATTTCAGAATTGACAATTGGTAATTAAAACCAACATTGTAACAAATAGTTTTATCTGAAAAAAATGTCCTTCTATTTACCATAATGTAACAAAAAAGTAATATTGTTCATAACTAGTGCTTAAAATATGTCTTGTTTGTCTGAAACCGCGTGTGTAGTGTTTATATAAAAACTACAAATTTTTACTAGGAGGGATAACCTAACTTTTTCAAGTACGTATAATAAATATTTTATTTGCATTTTCTAAATACCGTTACTGAATAATTAGTTACCTTGATTACATGCCGTTAAAACACGTTTATTACAAAATTATCTACATATACTAAATTAAAATATCTTTGTTTGTTTTTTTAACTTTAAAAGCCGTTTTTGAAACTTCAATGCACATCTTTCTATGTTGTATTGTAAAAATTGATTCAATTAACACTATCTCAAATACTTACACAAGAAAATCTTATGCTACAAACAGTAGTGAAAGAAATTGCCTTTTATAATATCCTTTTATGTAGGGTTAAAATATGAATTTTTATAATTATTAAATAAATAATACATTACATGGTGTATTTTCTAAAATTAAAATTTTTTCTGCTAACTTATGAAGAATATATCTTCTTATTAAACAATTATCTTGTTTAGATCCCTTTAAATACAGTTATTACAGGATTATCTATTATAAATATAACTTTTGTCGCTTTCTTAACGTTAGAAGACATGTTATTCGAAACTTTTATATCACATTCTAAAAAAACTGCATTATAGTTTATCCTTTACATGAAAATTTTGTGTTTAAAAAACACCGAGTGAAGTAAATTGCTTACCTGCGTCCATTTTCAATTTTTTGGAAGGCCTTTCTGTAATTATCTATAGAATATGTATTTAACTGAACATTGATTTCGTTTCCATATACCTTAAATGTGTTTCTTTGGTGTTTTCATAAGATTAAAGCTTTAACAGGCATATTATTTTTTATCGGTGACGTTTCTAAACAAGGTTCCTTCCCTAAATATCGTATCGTATTACCTTAAAATAAGTGTAACGTGTTTTTTACCTTTTAATCTGCGTCAAAATCACATATTTTTTATATCGTGTCTTGAATATTGTATTCATAATGAACGTATCACATTTAAAATCCCTCGAATTGATCTACGAGCTGCAGTGTAGGAACATTATCGCAGCGACTAATCAGAATGATAGGAGATCTCAACTTAGGGCTATTTTGGCACAGGAAACCAAAGGCATTGATATCTTAAAGAACCCTGTTGGCGACTGGCCACTTAACGTATCAGAAATTAAATTATCTTTAGATGACATATCGAATATAATACATAAAATAGATCCTAGTGCCACTAATATCGAATTAGGGAGATTGACTTCAAGAATAACCCACGTCAAACAACGTGTCGAATCTTTATCTTTATATAACGACGACCAAGCGACTCAAGCTAAACAAAGTTTGTTGTCCGAAGTGTTATTGCTTGAAGGAATTCTTTTAGAAAGACTTAATCCTATTGCAGACGTAGATATATCGTTACCTTTTTCAAATCTTGCGCTTGCCGAACCTAAACCATTAGGAAAACCTATACCTGTATACAAATGGGGTCTCACTTTCGAAGGGTTTGATTCGAAGGTTTCTTTATCATCCTTTCTTGACCGGATTAACGATTTTAAAATTTCTCGCGGGTGTACCGACCAGGACCTATTTATCTCAGCTGGTGATTTGTTCGCAGGCTCAGCGTTGATATGGTATAGAAACATACGACACCAAATTTCTACCTGGAATGAATTAGTTGCCTGTTTAAAACGAGACTTCCTACCTTATGGTTACATTAACGACCTTTGGGACGAAATACGTAACCGAACTCAAGGTCCCGACGAAAATGTTGTGTCTTTTATTACCTCATTAGAAGCTTTATATAGCAGACTTGACAAAAAACCTTCCGAATCAGAAATTATCGATCAATTACTTAGAAATTTGAACCCCTATTTCTCAGAACGGTTGGCATTACAGACCATATCTTCGCTAGCTCACTTTAAAGACCTATGTCGTTCTCTTCAAGAAGTGAGGTCAAGGATTGACAAGTATCGGCCACCACCCGAAAAATTATCTGGTCTTCTAGAACCTGATTTAGCTTGCCAAGTTCGACCTTCCCGTAAACTATCTACTTTTAACGTTCCTCCTACCGTAACTAATAACGCACTTACCTGTTGGAACTGCAAGCGAAGTGGACATAGCTATACTGTCTGCACATACCCTAGAAATATTTTTTGTTATGGTTGTGGTCGCTCAAATATCTACAAATCTAACTGCACCAACTGTAATCCTAACGTATCGGAAACTCCCGTCGAGATATTTCAAATCAGGGTGTGAATATCTCAAGAAACCAAAATCGCCCTCAACACCAATCATTCAACGGACACAGACGCCATTGAATTCAAATTATAAAACCACTTCTAACGTTGTACCGTCATTAAATTTATCTAATAATAATATCGCTACTATTAATGTACAAAATGCCTTACCTTTAGAGGAATTATGCTATACTACCCCAGCCGAGTGGTCTAAGTGGTTACAAACCGTCAATTCCTTTTATCATAAAAAGACTACCGCTGTTTCACAACTTGTTAAAAAACCCTTCGATAATCGTCCACACTTATCTATCTCAATTGGTTCCTTAAATGTAATTGCTTTACTGGATACAGGTTCTTCATGTTCTCTGATAAATAACGAAGGTTTACATCAATTATCTCAACAAAATATCAAAATTCAAATTATTCCCGAAAAACTTCCATAAATTTAGCTGACGATAACCAAATACATGTAACCGGTTCCTTAAGCTAAAAATTCGTGTAGAGTCTCTTGAACGTGATGTTTTATTTTGATTGTCCCTACATTAGCTTATCCTTTTCTACTGGGCGTTGATTTCTGTAAACTTTTAATTTGTCACTTTACTTTCAGGATTTTTTATGGCAAACCTCCATTAAAACGAACTCCTGTGCATCTACAGGAATATCTAAAAAAATCTCTCTTACTGATTCCCAAAATGTAACTCTTAACGCTACAATTGACAAATTTCGCAAACTTAATACCTCTGAACTTGGTTGTGTTACAACGGCAACACACGTTATCTCTACAGGTGATGCCCTTCCCTTTAAGCAACGTCAATATCCCTTATCGCCTGCCTTACAAAAGCATTTACATGCGGAAATAGACAAAATGTTAGTATCTGGTGTTATCTCTCCTTCAAATTCACCGTGGACCTCTCCCGTATTGCTAATTCGGAAAAAGAATGACGAATGGCGTGTCTGTTTTGATGGCAGAAAGTTGAACTCTGTGACTGTTCCAGACGCTTACCCTCTACCTAGAACTGACTCGATTTTAAGCCGCCTTCGTAACGCAAAATTTATCTCATCTATCGACCTTAGACAAGCTTTTTATCAGATACCTCTCGACTTATCTTCTCGTCAAAAAACTGCTTTTTGTGTCCCAGGCCGAGGTCTTTTCGAATATAATTTTTTGCCATTTGGTCTCTGTAACGCTCCACAAACTTTACAACGTACTATGGATCAAACGTTAGGTCCTATCTTACATCAAGAACGTGCCTTTGTGTTTTTAGATGATATCTTAGTTATCTCAAGTTCTTTCAATGAACATATCGCCACATTAGATGAAGTTGCTGAACGTTTAAGCGCAGCAGGCTTTAAGATAAACTGGGAAAAGTCTCAATTTTGTCGTTCATCCCTTACATTTCTCGGTTTTATTATCGATGGGACAGGCTTACGAGCAGATCCTGCTAAAGTTGATGCCATTACTAAATTTAAAACACCTAAAACTGTTACCGAAATCAAACGTTTAATAGGAATGATTAGCTATTATCGCATTTTTCTACCTAACCTTTCAACTATATCTGCACCCATTACTGCTTTAATTAAAAATAAAAAGAAATCCCAAACTATCGAGTGGAATTTAGAATCCCAACAGGCTTTCGAACAAATTAAAACATTAATCACTTCAGCATCTATCTTAATCTCTCCAAATTTCGACGAAAAGTTTTTTATACAAACCGATGCCTCACTTACTGGGTTAGGTGCAATGTTGTTCCAGGTAAACAATGGTTTAGAACATCCAATCGCTTATGCGAGCCGTGCCTTAACTTCTGCCGAACAAAAATACTCTGCTACCGAACGAGAATTATTGGGCGTTATCTTTGGCATCGAGAAGTTTAGAGGATATGTCGAAGGTACACACTTCACCGTAATCACTGATTGTGCAGCACTCACTTGGCTTAATAACTTGAAACAACCCGCAGGTCGTTTGGCAAGATGGAACTTGCGTATATCTCAATTTACTTTTGACGTTAGGCATAGGCCTGGCAAATTAAATATCGTACCTGATGCCTTATCTCGAGATGTTGTTTCTTTAAACCTTCCAAATTTAATTCTGGATACCTGGTACCTCAATATGATTAAAAAAGTTTCCGATACCCCTGACAAATTTCCCACCTTTCGTGTAACAAACAATAGACTATATAAATTTGTATCCTCGTCCCCACATAAAATATCGAATATACCTGAATGGAAACTTGTTGTGCCCACTGCAAACCGCAGTGAGGTGCTTAAATTATGTCACGACGATCCCTTAGCTGCACACCTTGGTGTTACGAAAACTCTCGCCAAAATATCTGAATTATATTACTGGCCCACACTTAAGCAATCTGTTTGTCGCTACATAAAAAGCTGCAAAATTTGTGGTTCCCATAAGAGTTCACAAGATGCTCGCCCTGGTTTAATGGGTAACTTTAAGCGTGTATCTTATCCCTTTCAATTAATATCGCTTGACTTATTAGGACCTCTCCCTCGATCGAAAAGAGGCAATCAATATCTTTTAGTCGTTACCGATTGGTTTTCTAAATTTGTTATGGTGCAACCCCTACGTAAAGCTACCTCCGCAGCAATAATTAAATTTCTAGAACAGAATGTCTTTCTTATCTTTGGTGTCCCACAGATTATTCTTTGTGCACCATGCACAATTTATCTCTAAAGATTTTCAGAATTTCGTTAAAAGTTACAAAGTACAAAAAATTTGGTTTAACGCAAAATATCACCCCCAAGTAAACCCTACCGAAAGGGTAAATCGAGTTTTAATTACCGCTATCTCTTCCTATATTAATTCAGACCATACTACATGGGATGAACATATCTTTGAAATTGCTCAAGCTTTGCGTACATCTAAACACGAAGCAACCCAATTCACTCCGTCTTTTCTTGTTTTTGGAAGATATACCCCAATCGATGGGAGTTACTATGGTTTAGTGCCTGACGATACTAACGTAATTGAATTTGACGATAAAGTACGTTGGGACAAGGACCAACAGTCACTACCTTCTATCTTTAACGACGTTAGAAAAAATTTGTTAAAAGCTTACGAAAAGAGCAAGGACCATTATAACTTACGTAAACGAAATATTTCCTTCGCCTTGGGCGAACAAGTTTGGAAAAAGAACTATGTCTTATCGGATGCATCTAAGAAATTCTCTTCAAAATTAGCCCCTAAATTCATTCTTTGTAAGGTCACTCGTGTCATTAGTCCCCTTATCTACGAACTTCAGGATGCTGAAGGAAAACGCCAAGGCAGGTGGCATATTAAAGACCTTAAGCCATTCTCTGCAGACCCAAATGCTACTTAGGTTTTTCATGTTCCATGCCCCTCACCATCTACCTAATATTTTTTGTTCCCACCACTAATTAGTTAACTTTAATTACTTATTCCTTCTCTCGTATAGTATATAATTTCTTACACGTTTAACTTTACTTACCTTAATTTAGCTATCTTTTCTTCTGGTTGACTTTTCCTCGACCATACCGTTACTCATGTATCACTGCATTCTCTACACACCCCAATATAACTCTGTCGCTTCATTTAATTAACCCTTGAAATTTTCCTACTACATATTGTTCGGTCTTTAGTATTTCTCTTATATGGTTTAATTGTATGGTAATTGTCGTAACTTTGGTTGAAATAACCCATTGAATTTTTATGACTGGTTTTAGCTGATGTTGAGTGGATGATTTTTTCTTTGGGCCAACATAGAGTCATGACCTATGCCATTGTAAGAAATAGTTCATATTCGCAGTTGCAAGAACTAGGATTATCTATTCCGTGTGTTTTTCTTCTGAATTATTGCAGTTGCCCACATTATACTACATCATTACACTATATCTTTATTGGTTTTTCTATTAAATCAACATAACTTATAAACATTTTTTTCGTTGTTTTTTATTGAACTTTGTGGTGAGGTGCTATTGCTTCTTATTGTTATCTTATTAAATTCTCGGTTGTTTTAGCATATGGGGACAGTGTATCTGTATCTAACTGCTTTTAATTGGACATTTTGTGTGTTTAGGGTGCTACCGATTTAAAAAACTACCTTAAAACAGTTTGTTTTTGTGTGTTTGTATCTGTGAGGATACTTTTAAGTTGTCGTGTCTATCTTTGTCTGATTTTCTTATCGTAGTCGAAGCACTCGTTAGAAAATTATCGCACTAGTTCTCTTAGGAGCCTAGTGAATGTCAACATATGGCATATCTTGTCTTGTCGGATTAATATCGCAGGTAGTCCTTCAGACTACGCTGTGTTTTATAGGACAACTCTCTACTTTCTCTCGGACGCTTGTCCAAAACTATACTTTTCTTAACCCGCTATCTCCGCTATACCTTATTCTTCTCTCGGTGGACCTGTTCTTGTCCCGGAACACCCGTCTGCCACATAAGAATGATGTTCCCTCATTCCGAGCTACTGACCACACTTGTTGGTTGAGTAGCGCTTTGCTATCCACCTTTCCCTCTGTCGCTTTTGCTCAATGCGAGCCCTTCCCCTTCTTTCTTCTACCTAGAGGTGCCTCTTATGCACTTCAAAAAACCAACCTCCTTCTTTTTACCGTTCCTGTTTCTCTACTACCTTTTCTTTTCTGTTAGTCACCGTGTGGTTGCGCGGGAGGTTTCCACAGACACTTGGACCAGGTCTCTGCGAATCTTTCGTGGGGTCATGCGGTGCCGCTGTCAGTGCATGGGCTCTGGCAGTGAAGGTGTGAATGTGTGAGTGAATGGGTATGTATATCTTTTATACCGTATGGATATCGGGTGATAGTTCACCGATATCGATCAACGCTGGGTGCAGGAATGCACCCAAAGGTCTTTGCCGGTCCCCCGTGCTGTTCTTGCGAACGGACCTGCTTCACAGGTTTCTCTTTTTAGAGGGCACGGGTCAATCCCATTTAAACGGCTCTACTGGAGCCACTCTTTTGTTGTTATCATTGTCTTGGGTAATAACTAGGCCAATATCTTTGTCTTCTTTATTATCTTCGATAATACCTTTAGGTTTAATATCGTTATCTTATTGATTACCTTTGGTAATAATTTAGTTTAGTATCGTTATCTTACCGATTACCGTTAGTAATAATTTCGGTTTAATTTCTCGTTATCTTACCGACTACCGTTAGGAATGACTTCGAGTTATTTCGCATTATCTTATCGGTTATCTTTAGTAATAACTTTTTTAAATTTATGTCACTTTACCTACTATCTCTTATAATCACTTTAACTTAATATCGTTTTATCTTATCGAGTATCTCAAATAATAACTAAAGCTTAATGCCGTTATCTTATTCATTACATTTGAGGATAACAACTTAAGCTTAATATCATTACCTTATCTACTATCTTTAACATCAATTTGAGATCTTATCTTATCTTTTTATCGTCCTAACGTGTGGTATATATGACCAGACGTGGGAATTATTTTGTCTCCTGAAATTTAAGTGAAAAAGCTAACCCGATTTAGAAATGTAATTTGTCAGGTTAGCATATAAGGATTTAGTAGGTGGTACTTTTGGTAAATTTGTGGATTCACAACTGTGTCATGGACAAGTTAAATGTGCATCGGAGGAAACCAAAGTACCCGTAACAAAATTTGCTAGAGTGCAAGGTGACGCACGCACTCTCATGAACTTTTTTAAATTTGGGCACTTCTTGCCAAAAAAAGAAGAATAGTTTGATGCGACACTCATGTGTGTTTGCATATAAGAACTTTATGTTAGCTTTAGTTAGTTAAGTTTAGATAGGTTTAGATAGGTTAGGCGATTTGTCGCACCCGTGTTAGTTTAAGCAGTGTTTCATGCTCCCCGACAAATTTGTGCTGTCGGTAAGTAGTGTAGTCACAGACTATCGGGCTACCTATTCCGTTCCTGGTACTTCGGTAGACGTGTTATCGGTCGAAAACCAGGTGGCGCCTTATATGAACATTTTGTAGGTTTTAAGTTAGGGTTTATATAGGGTAATTAGGATTTAGATTTTAAGCTGTTACTGTGCTAACAGACTTTTCTTTTTAAGTTTTTCTTTTGTGGCTTTGTCGCGATTGTTACGTGCAAACCGAATTTGCACTTTAACATTTTAGGTTAGGTTTAGTTTTCTTGATGTACGGAAGTTTCCCGCCATATTTTCAAATATGCAAGACGCGGGAACATTTTAAATAGACTGGGCGGGCTTCCGGTACGTCACAATAGTGAGTTGCGCAAGGGTTTTTATCCCCATAGGGTAAGGCAATAGTAGAAAGGACTGGGGTCGTGTTTCCGTGACGCCCGGGAATCGAGGCTGTCTGCCGGGTGATGTGAAGTGAAACGGACCTTTCTTTTGGGTGTCGTACCGTAACGTATGCTATGTAGAATCCTTTTTTCTAATTACCTTTGTGTTGTCTACCTTTACCTTTTCCCGTCAGACCCTTACATAGGTACAATTTGCGCCACCGAAGGACCTACCGACCTCCACACCTGTAGATGGAGAGCTCCATGCCAACCAACCGCCGCTAGCCGAGGTGTCCCTTAAGAATTTGGTAGCGTCGACGCCATCGTTACGCCAGAAGGAGCTGGATGCGTAGTTACAGGCCTACTGAAGGAAAAATACCTGATGTGAGTACCTTTAATTAACTTGCATGCACTATTTTTGTGCTAGAGTTTGTTTAAATTTGCGTATTATTACGCAATATCTGACACGTATCAATAATTGGCCTCGCCCTAAATCTGTATAAGAGTTCGCGTTGCCAACCGTTGATAGTGTCTATTATATCACATTCACGTGAAATAAATATCGAACTTTAAATTGTAATTACCGTTTTATCTTAACGTTTATCTTATAAGATGCTTACTAGCTTTGCTTGTACAATGCCAGCTGTTTTTTTAGAAGATAAGGCAACAAAATTTATGGCTGCATTTCTGCAGAAAGCCAATCATTTGATCCTGCAAATTGTAGAAATTTATGTAGTCCACAATTACTTTCGCTACGGTTTCAGCCGTTTCATTTGGAAGGATGTGAATTTTTAAAATATGTCTTAATTTGAATTGTAGGATTAACAATGCAGTATCTTACTAGCACAGGTAAAGTTTCATATTTTGTGACTTAATGCGTCGCATGATACCACAATAAAGCTTGGTGTTTGCAAACTTTTTTCAATCTATCTTCCGACCAATTATAATAAGACACTCTGACTTTATTCTTCCACAGGTTAACTTACGATCACATGATTTTCTCAACAAATTTGAAGTACAATACATATCCCTATGCGAATGTCCATGTTTAGCATTATGGTATGCATCCTCAAAGTTAAAACTTCACGACGAAAAATGATTCTAACTTTTGTTTTGAAACTAAAGAGCTTTGTATATGTTTCTTGGAACTAGCATGCTGCTCAATATCAAACTTCCTCTTATTAATGATAGACACCGTTGTATTGCACACAGTACAAAAAATTTATGTGGATCTGTTCTCACCCGTTTGACAAATATATATTGCTGTGTTAATCAGGTCATTTAGGGGTAGTTAGGACCAATAGTATATCGCACTTCATATAAAATACATGAAGGCCCAGAAAACGAGACAGTTTTCTGAAGAAAACAAGAAATACGATGATTAGGCTGTAAAGTAAACGACAACGCCCTGTATATAAACCATAATCATAATTAATTTGGTTAATGAAAATTATTTTAGAAGGCTTATGTGAATAAACAAATTCGCAAGTCGTGAAACAACATAAACGCAAGCTAAAACGCGACACGCATGAATAACGCATCATTATTACGCCAAGAATCCCAATTAAAACAAGCAGGTTTAAAAATGCGTAAGATAGCAAACGCATATAATTTAATACATAAATTATATTAAGTCTACGTGACTTCAAGCGAAAATCAGCACCTGATATATTGAAAACAAACACGGCATGGTGATAAAATCAAAGTTCACTAAATTTATTTGGACAAACAATTATCTACGTGATCTAGAAATACGAAAATCCAAGAGAATTAATGCTATTAACTCGAAATGCTACGTGCCGAAATCAGCGCGTCGGTTTTAATAAACAACAAAACACGATAGAAAGACCCAAAACCTGGTATGTAAGAATCACGTATAATAGCGAACTCTGCACTTGTCAATAGATAGGCGATTCATTTAAATACGACCAAATTTGTAAACAAATCAGTTCAACATGAATTAAAGCTTAGTCCACATCACTGAAAAGAAAATATTTACGTGAAGTGATTTATTGTGAAGTAATAAATGATACAATGGTAATTGTGAAAAATTAAAAGTGGTTTGTCGTTTTATCCCTTTTAAAAAAAACGTAAATAACTAAAAGTTGTTTAATTTAAATTCTAATATTAACATTAATAAAAAGGATTCTGAATAATTACTGGATCTAACGAGGAAGTTCAACAAACATTTAATTCAATTATTAATTACGAAAAAGTTTAACTAAGGACGTCAAAATAATTTAAAGCTATGCTAAGAAAATGCAGACCCTATCCAAAGCAGATCTGGATTTAACTTTGAAAGTATTAAATCACTAAGCTGAATACGGGAGCAGTTGAAACAACCGGTTAGCTTATCTGAATGTTTTATTATTTTTATTTGTGAATATTTGTTTGTATATTTCTAATCTGAATAATTTAAAATTAATATTTCGTTAAATATTTCTAATTTGAATGATTTAAAAATTGCTTTCATGAAAATTTGATGTGAGGGTCAACAAAGATCGTTTTTTTTAAATACATGTTATAAATTACGTAAATTTTTAAAGAAGTTGAATGAACGTTCATGGGGCTTCAGATAATAATAATAAGAGTGATTTTTGCTGGATTTTTGATTAACTTTTGGGAATTTTTATTCAATTTTATTAAATTATTAAAAGAAAGTTCTATTTAGGGAATTCCTAAACTTTTCATACATTGTAAATACTTTTGAGAATATTATAATAATTGTGCTTAATGGTGTTTTGGTTTAAAGAAACAGGGAGTAGGGGGTAGAAAGCAAATTTGAAGTCTTTGTCGTATTGTTGCAAGCTCCGTGCGTAATTAAAAACTGAGCTAGCCGAGGTAATTCAAATTATATATTAAGGTAATTAAAAATATATATTAAAAATCAAAAATTGACAGAATAAAAATTTTAACCTTTTTAATTTACAAAAAGGGCGCACCGGGGTATTTCTACCGTATCACAACAATATGTTTCTTCGAAACTGTCCAAAAACTTGCACTTCCCACGAGACATTTCAATGTTGAATAATACACAAAATTAAATACACCGAATTGCGGAATCGATCATTTGTTAATTTTTAATCTCAATATTACGAAACTATAGCTTAAAAACAGTAATTCGGAAATCGGCCAGTAACTTTTTCTTGCAAGTGTACGGGTATACTAATCATGGATAACTCAGAGGCGGTATTGTATTATGCACCCTCAGGAATCGCTATTGGGGGGGGGAGGCAGGGTGTTCGACGGCGCAGTTTGAAATGGATAAAGGTTTACCTAGATAGCCAAACATAGAGGCAGACTTAATTTATCAGAGAAAGGTTATTTACAGTTCAAAAAGGGCATTAGTGCATTGTATCTCAAATACAATTGTCGGTCCAGTGCAGGTAAAATAAGGCACCGCTCGTCATTATAAAATCTAATGTTCTTTAAAACCCTTTTATATAGTAAAACTTGGAGATTTGTCGCCGTATAAACAATGAAAGAGTATATTAGAAATAAAGAGCATATTGCTTAGATAAGAGTATAATTTTCTTAAAAAGAGTACGTCTTGTCGGTCTACCTTTGCAGCAAGTCAGATTAAGTGCCATTCGCAGGCATTTGTAATTGGTTTTGTTTTGCATTTTTAAATTTATTTTTAACTTCATATCTAAATTTAGAAATGTACGTTATAATAACTTATCACTTGTTGAATTGCGTACAATATCCTTGTAAAATAATCAGCTCCTTGGATATTTTTTTTACTGTTTGTATAACTAATTCATAATTTATGAAGTTTTAAAATAAAACTAAAAATATATATATACATCGGTATTTATAAACTATTTCTACCTGGAATGAATTAGTTGCCTGTTTAAAACGAGACTTCCTACCTTATGGTTACATTAACGACCTTTGGGACGAAATACGTAACCGAACTCAAGGTCCCGACGAAAATGTTGTGTCTTTTATTACCTCATTAGAAGCTTTATATAGCAGACTTGACAAAAAACCTTCCGAATCAGAAATTATCGATCAATTACTTAGAAATTTGAACCCCTATTTCTCAGAACGGTTGGCATTACAGACCATATCTTCGCTAGCTCACTTTAAAGACCTATGTCGTTCTCTTCAAGAAGTGAGGTCAAGGATTGACAAGTATCGGCCACCACCCGAAAAATTATCTGGTCTTCTAGAACCTGATTTAGCTTGCCAAGTTCGACCTTCCCGTAAACTATCTACTTTTAACGTTCCTCCTACCGTAACTAATAACGCACTTACCTGTTGGAACTGCAAGCGAAGTGGACATAGCTATACTGTCTGCACATACCCTAGAAATATTTTTTGTTATGGTTGTGGTCGCTCAAATATCTACAAATCTAACTGCACCAACTGTAATCCTAACGTATCGGGAAACTCCCGTCGAGATATTTCAAATCAGGGTGTGAATATCTCAAGAAACCAAAATCGCCCTCAACACCAATCATTCAACGGACACAGACGCCATTGAATTCAAATTATAAAACCACTTCTAACGTTGTACCGTCATTAAATTTATCTAATAATAATATCGCTACTATTAATGTACAAAATGCCTTACCTTTAGAGGAATTATGCTATACTACCCAGCCGAGTGGTCTAAGTGGTTACAAACCGTCAATTCCTTTTATCATAAAAAGACTACCGCTGTTTCACAACTTGTTAAAAAACCCTTCGATAATCGTCCACACTTATCTATCTCAATTGGTTCCTTAAATGTAATTGCTTTACTGGATACAGGTTCTTCATGTTCTCTGATAAATAACGAAGGTTTACATCAATTATCTCAACAAAATATCAAAATTCAAATTATTCCCGAAAAACTTCCATAAATTTAGCTGACGATAACCAAATACATGTAACCGGTTCCTTAAGCTAAAAATTCGTGTAGAGTCTCTTGAACGTGATGTTTTATTTTTGATTGTCCCTACATTAGCTTATCCTTTTCTACTGGGCGTTGATTTCTGTAAACTTTTTAATTTGTCACTTTACTTTCAGGATTTTTCATGGCAAACCTCCATTAAAACGAACTCCTGTGCATCTACAGGAATATCTAAAAAATCTCTCTTACTGATTCCCAAAATGTAACTCTTAACGCTACAATTGACAAATTTCGCAAACTTAATACCTCTGAACTTGGTTGTGTTACAACGGCAACACACGTTATCTCTACAGGTGATGCCCTTCCCTTTAAGCAACGTCAATATCCCTTATCGCCTGCCTTACAAAAGCATTTACATGCGGAAATAGACAAAATGTTAGTATCTGGTGTTATCTCTCCTTCAAATTCACCGTGGACCTCTCCGTATTGCTAATTCGGAAAAGAATGACGAATGGCGTGTCTGTTTTGATGGCAGAAAGTTGAACTCTGTGACTGTTCCAGACGCTTACCCTCTACCTAGAACTGACTCGATTTTAAGCCGCCTTCGTAACGCAAAATTTATCTCATCTATCGACCTTAGACAAGCTTTTTATCAGATACCTCTCGACTTATCTTCTCGTCAAAAAACTGCTTTTTGTGTCCCAGGCCGAGGTCTTTTCGAATATAATTTTTTGCCATTTGGTCTCTGTAACGCTCCACAAACTTTACAACGTACTATGGATCAAACGTTAGGTCCTATCTTACATCAAGAACGTGCCTTTGTGTTTTTAGATGATATCTTAGTTATCTCAAGTTCTTTCAATGAACATATCGCCACATTAGATGAAGTTGCTGAACGTTTAAGCGCAGCAGGCTTTAAGATAAACTGGGAAAAGTCTCAATTTTGTCGTTCATCCCTTACATTTCTTGGTTTTATTATCGATGGGACAGGCTTACGAGCAGATCCTGCTAAAGTTGATGCCATTACTAAATTTAAAACACCTAAAACTGTTACCGAAATCAAACGTTTAATAGGAATGATTAGCTATTATCGCATTTTTCTACCTAACCTTTCAACTATATCTGCACCCATTACTGCTTTAATTAAAATAAAAAGAAATCCCAAACTATCGAGTGGAATTTAGAATCCCAACAGGCTTTCGAACAAATTAAAACATTAATCACTTCAGCATCTATCTTAATCTCTCCAAATTTCGACGAAAAGTTTTTTATACAAACCGATGCCTCACTTACTGGGTTAGGTGCAATGTTGTTCCAGGTAAACAATGGTTTAGAACATCCAATCGCTTATGCGAGCCGTGCCTTAACTTCTGCCGAACAAAAATACTCTGCTACCGAACGAGAATTATTGGGCGTTATCTTTGGCATCGAGAAGTTTAGAGGATATGTCGAAGGTACACACTTCACCGTAATCACTGATTGTGCAGCACTCACTTGGCTTAATAACTTGAAACAACCCGCAGGTCGTTTGGCAAGATGGAACTTGCGTATATCTCAATTTACTTTTGACGTTAGGCATAGGCCTGGCAAATTAAATATCGTACCTGATGCCTTATCTCGAGATGTTGTTTCTTTAAACCTTCCAAATTTAATTCTGGATACCTGGTACCTCAATATGATTAAAAAGTTTCCGATACCCTGACAAATTTCCCACCTTTCGTGTAACAAACAATAGACTATATAAATTTGTATCCTCGTCCCCACATAAAATATCGAATATACCTGAATGGAAACTTGTTGTGCCCACTGCAAACCGCAGTGAGGTGCTTAAATTATGTCACGACGATCCCTTAGCTGCACACCTTGGTGTTACAAAACTCTCGCCAAAATATCTGAATTATATTACTGGCCCACACTTAAGCAATCTGTTTGTCGCTACATAAAAGCTGCAAAATTTGTGGTTCCCATAAGAGTTCACAAGATGCTCGCCCTGGTTTAATGGGTAACTTTAAGCGTGTATCTTATCCCTTTCAATTAATATCGCTTGACTTATTAGGACCTCTCCTCGATCGAAAAGAGGCAATCAATATCTTTTAGTCGTTACCGATTGGTTTTCTAAATTTGTTATGGTGCAACCCCTACGTAAAGCTACCTCCGCAGCAATAATTAAATTTCTAGAACAGAATGTCTTTCTTATCTTTGGTGTCCCACAGATTATTCTTTGTGCACCATGCACAATTTATCTCTAAAGATTTTCAGAATTTCGTTAAAAGTTACAAAGTACAAAAAATTTGGTTTAACGCAAAATATCACCCCCAAGTAAACCCTACCGAAAGGGTAAATCGAGTTTTAATTACCGCTATCTCTTCCTATATTAATTCAGACCATACTACATGGGATGAACATATCTTTGAAATTGCTCAAGCTTTGCGTACATCTAAACACGAAGCAACCCAATTCACTCCGTCTTTTCTTGTTTTTGGAAGATATACCCCAATCGATGGGAGTTACTATGGTTTAGTGCCTGACGATACTAACGTAATTGAATTTGACGATAAAGTACGTTGGGACAAGGACCAACAGTCACTACCTTCTATCTTTAACGACGTTAGAAAAATTTGTTAAAAGCTTACGAAAAGAGTAAGGACCATTATAACTTACGTAAACGAAATATTTCCTTCGCCTTGGGCGAACAAGTTTGGAAAAGAACTATGTCTTATCGGATGCATCTAAGAAATTTCTTCAAAATTAGCCCCTAAATTCATTCTTTGTAAGGTCACTCGTGTCATTAGTCCCTTATCTACGAACTTCAGGATGCTGAAGGAAAACGCCAAGGCAGGTGGCATATTAAAGACCTTAAGCCATTCTCTGCAGACCCAAATGCTACTTAGGTTTTTCATGTTCCATGCCCTCACCATCTACCTAATATTTTTGTTCCCACCACTAATTAGTTAACTTTAATTACTTATTCCTTCTCTCGTATAGTATATAATTTCTTACACGTTTAACTTTACTTACCTTAATTTAGCTATCTTTTCTTCTGGTTGACTTTTCCTCGACCATACCGTTACTCATGTATCACTGCATTCTCTACACACCCCAATATAACTCTGTCGCTTCATTTAATTAACCCTTGAAATTTTCCTACTACATATTGTTCGGTCTTTAGTATTTCTCTTATATGGTTTAATTGTATGGTAATTGTCGTAACTTTGGTTGAAATAACCCATTGAATTTTTATGACTGGTTTTAGCTGATGTTGAGTGGATGATTTTTTCTTTGGGCCAACATAGAGTCATGACCTATGCCATTGTAAGAAATAGTTCATATTCGCAGTTGCAAGAACTAGGATTATCTATTCCGTGTGTTTTTCTTCTGAATTATTGCAGTTGCCCACATTATACTACATCATTACACTATATCTTTATTGGTTTTTCTATTAAATCAACATAACTTATAAACATTTTTTTCGTTGTTTTTTATTGAACTTTGTGGTGAGGTGCTATTGCTTCTTATTGTTATCTTATTAAATTCTCGGTTGTTTTAGCATATGGGGACAGTGTATCTGTATCTAACTGCTTTTAATTGGACATTTTTGTGTGTTTAGGGTGCTACCGATTTAAAAAACTACCTTAAAACAGTTTGTTTTTGTGTGTTTGTATCTGTGAGGATACTTTTAAGTTGTCGTGTCTATCTTTGTCTGATTTTCTTATCGTAGTCGAAGCACTCGTTAGGAAAATTATCGCACTAGTTCTCTTAGGAGCCTAGTGAATGTCAACATATGGCATATCTTGTCTTGTCGGATTAATATCGCAGGTAGTCCTTCAGACTACGCTGTGTTTTATAGGGACAACTCTCTACTTTCTCTCGGACGCTTGTCCAAAACTATACTTTTCTTAACCCGCTATCTCCGCTATACCTTATTCTTCTCTCGGTGGACCTGTTCTTGTCCCGGAACACCCGTCTGCCACATAAGAATGATGTTCCCTCATTCCGAGCTACTGACCACACTTGTTGGTTGAGTAGCGCTTTGCTATCCACCTTTCCTCTGTCGCTTTTGCTCAATGCGAGCCCTTCCTTCTTTCTTCTACCTAGAGGTGCCTCTTATGCACTTCAAAACCAACCTCCTTCTTTTACCGTTCCTGTTTCTCTACTACCTTTTCTTTTCTGTTAGTCACCGTGTGGTTGCGCGGGAGGTTTCCACAGACACTGGACCAGGTCTCTGCGAATCTTTCGTGGGGTCATGCGGTGCCGCTGTCAGTGCATGGGCTCTGGCAGTGAAGGTGTGAATGTGTGAGTGAATGGGTATGTATATCTTTTATACCGTATGGATATCGGGTGATAGTTCACCGATATCGATCAACGCTGGGTGCAGGAATGCACCCAAAGGTCTTTGCCGGTCCCCCGTGCTGTTCTTGCGAACGGACCTGCTTCACAGGTTTCTCTTTTTAGAGGGCACGGGTCAATCCCATTTAAACGGCTCTACTGGAGCCACTCTTTTGTTGTTATCATTGTCTTGGGTAATAACTAGGCCAATATCTTTGTCTTCTTTATTATCTTCGATAATACCTTTAGGTTTAATATCGTTATCTTATTGATTACCTTTGGTAATAATTTAGTTTAGTATCGTTATCTTACCGATTACCGTTAGTAATAATTTCGGTTTAATTTCTCGTTATCTTACCGACTACCGTTAGGAATGACTTCGAGTTATTTCGCATTATCTTATCGGTTATCTTTAGTAATAACTTTTTTAAATTTATGTCACTTTACCTACTATCTCTTATAATCACTTTAACTTAATATCGTTTTATCTTATCGAGTATCTCAAATAATAACTAAAGCTTAATGCCGTTATCTTATTCATTACATTTGAGGATAACAACTTAAGCTTAATATCATTACCTTATCTACTATCTTTAACATCAATTTGAGATCTTATCTTATCTTTTTATCGTCCTAACGTGTGGTATATATGACCAGACGTGGGAATTATTTTGTCTCCTGAAATTTAAGTGAAAAGCTAACCCGATTTAGAAATGTAATTTGTCAGGTTAGCATATAAGGATTTAGTAGGTGGTACTTTTGGTAAATTTGTGGATTCACAACTGTGTCATGGACAAGTTAAATGTGCATCGGAGGAAACCAAAGTACCCGTAACAAAATTTGCTAGAGTGCAAGGTGACGCACGCACTCTCATGAACTTTTTTAAATTTGGGCACTTCTTGCCAAAAAAAGAAGAATAGTTTGATGCGACACTCATGTGTGTTTGCATATAAGAACTTTATGTTAGCTTTAGTTAGTTAAGTTTAGATAGGTTTAGATAGGTTAGGCGATTTGTCGCACCCGTGTTAGTTTAAGCAGTGTTTCATGCTCCCCGACAAATTTGTGCTGTCGGTAAGTAGTGTAGTCACAGACTATCGGGCTACCTATTCCGTTCCTGGTACTTCGGTAGACGTGTTATCGGTCGAAAAAACCAGGTGGCGCCTTATATGAACATTTTGTAGGTTTTAAGTTAGGGTTTATATAGGGTAATTAGGATTTAGATTTTAAGCTGTTACTGTGCTAACAGACTTTTCTTTTTAAGTTTTTCTTTTGTGGCTTTGTCGCGATTGTTACGTGCAAACCGAATTTGCACTTTAACATTTTAGGTTAGGTTTAGTTTTCTTGATGTACGGAAGTTTCCGCCATATTTTCAAATATGCAAGACGCGGGAACATTTTAAATAGACTGCGGGGCTTCCGGTACGTCACAATAGTGAGTTGCGCAAGGGTTTTTATCCCCATAGGGGTAAGGCAATAGTAGAAAGGAGTGGGGTCGTGTTTCCGTGACGCCCGGGAATCGAGGCTGTCTGCCGGGTGATGTGAAGTGAAACGGACCTTTCTTTTGGGTGTCGTACCGTAACGTATGCTATGTAGAATCCTTTTTTCTAATTACCTTTGTGTTGTCTACCTTTACCTTTTCCCGTCAGACCCTTACATAGGTACAATTTGCGCCACCGAAGGACCTACCGACCTCCACACCTGTAGATGGAGAGCTCCATGCCAACCAACCGCCGCTAGCCGAGGTGTCCCTTAAGAATTTGGTAGCGTCGACGCCATCGTTACGCCAGAAGGAGCTGGATGCGTAGTTACAGGCCTACTGAAGGAAAAATACCTGATGTGAGTACCTTTAATTAACTTGCATGCACTATTTTTGTGCTAGAGTTTGTTTAAATTTGCGTATTATTACGCAATATCTGACACGTATCAATAATTGGCCTCGCCCTAAATCTGTATAAGAGTTCGCGTTGCCAACCGTTGATAGTGTCTATTATATCACATTCACGTGAAATAAATATCGAACTTTAAATTGTAATTACCGTTTTATCTTAACGTTTATCTTATAAGATGCTTACTAGCTTTGCTTGTACAATGCCAGCTGTTTTTTTAGAAGATAAGGCAACAAAATTTATGGCTGCATTTCTGCAGAAAGCCAATCATTTGATCCTGCAAATTGTAGAAATTTATGTAGTCCACAATTACTTTCGCTACGGTTTCAGCCGTTTCATTTGGAAGGATGTGAATTTTTAAAATATGTCTTAATTTGAATTGTAGGATTAACAATGCAGTATCTTACTAGCACAGGTAAAAGTTTCATATTTTTGTGACTTAATGCGTCGCATGATACCACAATAAAGCTTGGTGTTTGCAAACTTTTTTCAATCTATCTTCCGACCAATTATAATAAGACACTCTGACTTTATTCTTCCACAGGTTAACTTACGATCACATGATTTTCTCAACAAATTTGAAGTACAATACATATCCCTATGCGAATGTCCATGTTTAGCATTATGGTATGCATCCTCAGAAGTTAAAACTTCACGACGAAAAAATGATTCTAACTTTTGTTTTGAAACTAAAGAGCTTTGTATATGTTTCTTGGAACTAGCATGCTGCTCAATATCAAACTTCCTCTTATTAATGATAGACACCGTTGTATTGCACACAGTACAAAAAATTTATGTGGATCTGTTCTCACCCGTTTGACAAATATATATTGCTGTGTTAATCAGGTCATTTAGGGGTAGTTAGGACCAATAGTATATCGCACTTCATATAAAATACATGAAGGCCCAGAAAACGAGACAGTTTTCTGAAGAAAACAAGAAATACGATGATTAGGCTGTAAAGTAAACGACAACGCCCTGTATATAAACCATAATCATAATTAATTTGGTTAATGAAAATTATTTTAGAAGGCTTATGTGAATAAACAAATTCGCAAGTCGTGAAACAACATAAACGCAAGCTAAAACGCGACACGCATGAATAACGCATCATTATTACGCCAAGAATCCCAATTAAAACAAGCAGGTTTAAAAATGCGTAAGATAGCAAACGCATATAATTTAATACATAAATTATATTAAGTCTACGTGACTTCAAGCGAAAATCAGCACCTGATATATTGAAAACAAACACGGCATGGTGATAAAATCAAAGTTCACTAAATTTATTTGGACAAACAATTATCTACGTGATCTAGAAATACGAAAATCCAAGAGAATTAATGCTATTAACTCGAAATGCTACGTGCCGAAATCAGCGCGTCGGTTTTAATAAACAACAAAACACGATAGAAAGACCCAAAACCTGGTATGTAAGAATCACGTATAATAGCGAACTCTGCACTTGTCAATAGATAGGCGATTCATTTAAATACGACCAAATTTGTAAACAAATCAGTTCAACATGAATTAAAGCTTAGTCCACATCACTGAAAAGAAAATATTTACGTGAAGTGATTTATTGTGAAGTAATAAATGATACAATGGTAATTGTGAAAAATTAAAAGTGGTTTGTCGTTTTATCCCTTTTAAAAAAAACGTAAATAACTAAAAGTTGTTTAATTTAAATTCTAATATTAACATTAATAAAAAGGATTCTGAATAATTACTGGATCTAACGAGGAAGTTCAACAAACATTTAATTCAATTATTAATTACGAAAAAGTTTAACTAAGGACGTCAAAATAATTTAAAGCTATGCTAAGAAAAATGCAGACCCTATCCAAAGCAGATCTGGATTTAACTTTGAAAGTATTAAATCACTAAGCTGAATACGGGAGCAGTTGAAACAACCGGTTAGCTTATCTGAATGTTTTATTATTTTTATTTGTGAATATTTGTTTGTATATTTCTAATCTGAATAATTTAAAATTAATATTTCGTTAAATATTTCTAATTTGAATGATTTAAAAATTGCTTTCATGAAAATTTGATGTGAGGGTCAACAAAGATCGTTTTTTTTAAATACATGTTATAAATTACGTAAATTTTTAAAGAAGTTGAATGAACGTTCATGGGGCTTCAGATAATAATAATAAGAGTGATTTTTGCTGGATTTTTGATTAACTTTTGGGAATTTTTATTCAATTTTATTAAATTATTAAAAGAAAGTTCTATTTAGGGAATTCCTAAACTTTTCATACATTGTAAATACTTTTGAGAATATTATAATAATTGTGCTTAATGGTGTTTTGGTTTAAAGAAACAGGGAGTAGGGGGTAGAAAGCAAATTTGAAGTCTTTGTCGTATTGTCGCAAGCTCCGTGCGTAATTAAAAACTGAGCTAGCCGAGGTAATTCAAATTATATATTAAGGTAATTAAAAATATATATTAAAAATCAAAAATTGACAGAATAAAAATTTTAACCTTTTTAATTTACAAAAAGGGCGCACCGGGGTATTTCTACCGTATCACAACAATATGTTTCTTCGAAACTGTCCAAAAACTTGCACTTCCCACGAGACATTTCAATGTTGAATAATACACAAAATTAAATACACCGAATTGCGGAATCGATCATTTGTTAATTTTTAATCTCAATATTACGAAACTATAGCTTAAAAACAGTAATTCGAAATCGGCCAGTAACTTTTTCTTGCAAGTGTACGGGTATACTAATCATGGATAACTCAGAGGCGGTATTGTATTATGCACCCTCAGGAATCGCTATTGGGGGGGGGAGGCAGGGTGTTCGACGGCGCAGTTTGAAATGGATAAAGGTTTACCTAGATAGCCAAACATAGAGGCAGACTTAATTTATCAGAGAAAGGTTATTTACAGTTCAAAAAGGGCATTAGTGCATTGTATCTCAAATACAATTGTCGGTCCAGTGCAGGTAAAATAAGGCACCGCTCGTCATTATAAAATCTAATGTTCTTTAAAACCCTTTTATATAGTAAAACTTGGAGATTTGTCGCCGTATAAACAATGAAAGAGTATATTAGAAATAAAGAGCATATTGCTTAGATAAGAGTATAATTTTCTTAAAAAGAGTACGTCTTGTCGGTCTACCTTTGCAGCAAGTCAGATTAAGTGCCATTCGCAGGCATTTGTAATTGGTTTTGTTTTGCATTTTTAAATTTATTTTTAACTTCATATCTAAATTTAGAAATGTACGTTATAATAACTTATCACTTGTTGAATTGCGTACAATATCCTTGTAAAATAATCAGCTCCTTGGATATTTTTTTTACTGTTTGTATAACTAATTCATAATTTATGAAGTTTTAAAATAAAACTAAAAATATATATATACATCGGTATTTATAAACTAATCATGAGGTTCATTCATAATTAATTATGTTTTGAATTATTTAAATTTTAATTGATGTTCTCAATCTATCCGTACTGATATGTTATTCTACTAAAATTAATAAACGAAAATTATAAAGAAATTCAAAACAAATTGCAGAACTGTTTACGAATTACGCATTCAGTAACTGAAAATGTTGAGAAGACTCTTCTAAAACAAGAATTAGCCAAGACGTTTTACTTATTTATAATATTGTTTTCACTTTACTATAGTATTCAATAGTGCAACAACCTGTTTTATGTATATCCATCCACCTGTGGTATTATTTTTATCTGTTTCTGATTTATAGTATTTCAAGTAAATATAAGTAACCACACTAGTGGCCCAGAAGAAGAAGAAGTCGCGTTACGCGTGTGAACACACGTTATTTCTCTAATAGCTTTAAACCATCCCTTTGTATTCTTTGATGTAAGTTGTTCAAAAATCTAATTTATTAGGAAATATACAAATAAAAAAATTTATTCCATTCAGATTAGCATAAGGCCAACAACAATAGTACGTGATTTGTTGGACGAAGATTCCTGGGATTTCTGAATTAAATGTGAGGTATTGTAATGAATTACGTGACATTCTTAGCATCGCTTCATGCAATTGAACTACACAATTGGTAAAATTTCCCAAAATAACAAGAGATAAGACACTTGACCTCGCCCAGCACGTGAAGTCAACGAATCGCAAACAAAAAGGGCCGATCCTATAAATATCATGACATTTGAATATCGAGTTAGTATACTTTTGAAACTGGGCAGTCACTATACTTGAAAGTGCTAAATATTTACGTGAATAGTAAATTAAATTAAAGTGAAAATTAAAGAGTGTATAATTGTGCAAGCGAGCCGTACTTCTAACGACGTAAGTAGATCAGATTTAGTGAAATTATACCATTTCTAATAATAAATAAAACAGGGCTTTTAATTATTATCTTAATTACCATCTTAATTACCATCTTAATTACCATCTCAATTACAATCTTAAATTACAATTGAAATAACGTTACGATTCCTGTTAAAACTTTTAATAACGATCAATTACGATCTTAAATATAATTTTGTATACGAGACTCTGGAGAATGCTGCCTGTTCAAGCAATTTGATAATCTCTGAAAATGGTAAATATTCTATTACGGAAATGAAAAACCTTTCATTGGAATAAACTCGCCAATAACGATTTGGATGCTAATTTGGTTGGATGTTGACTTTAATTCTGGAGAATGCATAGCACCTACTGAACCACCTCAGGTTAGATATTTTGATTTGATTTATTTTTAAAAACTGTTTTTATCTCAATAATAATTCAAAGTGTAAGAGCCGACAAATTAGGATTTCTTGTATAAATTTATGAAAAGTAATAGACATCTTGAAACTTTTCAAAAGGTGTCTAAATGTAATAAAAATCTCGTTTTGCTGGCTTGATTTTCTAAAAATCTGACAGATGTAAATCATTTAAAAAGAGAGAAGATATTTAAAAAGGTTGTAAATATTTAATCATTATAGTGTGTATTGTAGAATTGCTTTATTTAATTGAATCAGCTAGTCGAGGCAAAAGAAAATTATAAATTAACATTTCTACAAGTGCTTGAGTAATAAAAGAATAAATCACATAATAAATATATCTGCCCAACCGAGGGGCGAGAATAACAAGGGTTTTATTTTTCCTACAGGAAGATAACACGACATAAATATATTTGCCGAAGCGTAGGGGCTAACAGGGGTTATCACAGCATAAATATGTACGTCCAAGCCGTGGAGCGAATATCACAGTAAATATGACAAGCCCAAATCGTGGGGCTCGATTATCATAGCAATATATATCCTATAATTAAATAGATGACTCATACTCTGGTATATGCTAGAAAGTTCTAGGCTTCTGTAGTATATACATTGCTTACGGCGCTTGTGTATTTGACGGGCTACGTAATAGTAGCGCGTAACACTGCCCCCTCTTTAAAATCGTTACGTTTCGTAACTGTAAATACATTTTGGCGCCAATTCGATGATTGATGACCGTATCGGCAGTTATCTCCTCTGGTGCATCCACAACGTCGTTGGAAATAACAGTCAACACTCTTTTCTTAGTCTTGGTAGGCAACCGGTTAATAACAACACACAAGGACCTAGACATTGGTTCCCTGGAAAACTATTTACGGACTGACACGACAGTGATCTTATAAAGGTTCCGCTATACCTTATAAGGTGCGGAACCCTAAAAACGAACAATACTGTTAGTGTAATGTGATTCAAAGATATTATTTTTTACCGTCGTCTAGATGTTCGACGTGGCTTCCCTTAAATCGTAATTTTTGGAATCCTTACGATAAAATAATGATATTGAAAGAAGTTCAGGTTTCCAGTTTAGATATAAGACCCGGGGTTAAGAGTGTTAAAAAATAACCTTGAAAATAAGAAAACCTAATTTGGCGAAATGGTTAACTGACTTCCTAGGCTTACCGAGAGCATACACTGGGAGTGGGGAGAAGCTAGAAGATAAAGATATCCATGAAAGATTTGAAAAAAAGTCAAATGAATTGCTGAAGGATATCGGGAAAATTTCGGATACTAAGGAAGTAGAAACAGAATGGAATAACATTAAATCCAGCTTAGACATGGCGGCCAGAGATATTCTGGGGTATACACAAAATGCAAAATAAGAAACCATGGATAACAAAAGATATCCTGAATTTAATAGAAGAAAGACGAAAATACAAAAATAGATCAGACAAAACAGGAAACAGAGATACAAATCCATACGAGGGTGAGGTGAAAAGTTCTCGGCCGGACACAGAGATGGCGTTCCAAAAATTTATGCTTCTCACCTGCGTGCGCATGTCACTAGTTCGTATGATAAATTTCAACTTGCTTTCTCAAGTAATTTGTGTTTACACGAATTTTTTCAAGCAGACGTCTTATGCATGTTTCCTTAAGATGGATAAACTTGAATATCATGTGGTCATAAAATTCTTCGTTTTGGATGAATTAACCCCTCAGGAAATTTATCCGAAGTTGACAAAAGTTTATGGAGACTCTGCCCCTTCCCTGTCAACCGTTAAAAAGTGGGCAGCTGAATTTAAACGTGGTCGCACGTCTCCCAAAGATAACCCACGTGAAGGACGATCAAAAACCGCAACTACACCGGAAACGATCGAAAAAGTGCATGATATCGTGTTGGATGATAGGCGAGTGAAGGTGAAAGAGATAGCTGAGGCTGTAGGGATATCGAACGAAAGGGTGCGAAACATCTTACACAAAGAGTTATGGATGTGAAAGCTCTGTGCAAGATGGGTGCCGCATTTGCTGAATGCCGATCAAAAGCAAATGCGAAAACGAGTTTCGCAGCAATGTTTGGCCCGGTTCAATAAGGATCCGAGCGATTTTGTGCGGCGATTTGTCACTATGGATGAGACATGGGTCCACCATTACACGCCAGCAACGAAACAACAGTCTAAACTGTGGGTGGAAACCGGTTATTCAGTGCCAAAGAAAGCGAAGTCGATCGCATCTGCCGGAGAGGTGATGGCCAGTGTGTTTTGGGATGCAAAGGCGATCCTGTTAAAAGACTACTTTGAAAAAGGCAGAACTATTACAGGCCAATATTACTCCACCCTTTTTGACCAGCTGGATGCCAAAATTCGCGAGAAAAGGCCTGGCTTGAATAAGAAAAAAATCATCTTTCATCAAAACAACGCACCTGCACACAAGTGTGCGTGGGCGATAAGAAAATTTACGGATTTGGGGTACAACTTGCACGGCCATTCCCCCCTATTCCCTTGATTTGGCGCCCTCGGACTTTTATCTGTTCCCGAACTTTGAAGAAATTTGTTTATGGGAAGCGCTTCATGTCCAATGAAGAAGTTGAGCGGACTGTAGACAAATATTTTCACAATCTTCCAGACTCTCACTTCCGGGAAGGAATACTGATGTTGGAGAAACGCTGGACCAAGTGTGTTGACGTTAAGGGGGATTATGTCGAAAAATAAAATCATTTCTTTTACTGAAAATTGCAGTCTTTCATTAGGCCTAGAACTTTTCACCTTGCCCTCGTAAAATCGCAAATTATTCGCTAATGCAGGAAAGCTAAGGAACAATGGATTGATGAAAAGTGCAAAGAGGTACAAACTAAGATGGAAATAGGAAAGACAGACGAAGCATACAAATTAATTAGAATGAATTTTAGGGATATAAAACCATATAGCAAAAATATAAGGGACGCGGGAGAAAACGTCATTACAGAAAATGTAGAGAAAGTAGATAGATGACAGGAATATATAAAGAATTTAAATTCAGGAGAAAATCTAACAACATTAGAACAGGAATAAGACATTGAAAATGATGGCCTGGGGTATCCTATACTTAGAGATGAGTTTGAATTAACATTAAAGGGTCTGAAAATAATAAGGCGCCAGGTACAGATAAGCGCAAGCAGAAACTCTTAAAGCCACTGGACACGCAGTAACAGAAAGTCTCTTCCGACTTGTAAGCTATATGTATGAGACAGGCGAGGTACCCAAAGATTTCAAACGTAACATCATAGTAACTATACCAAAAAAAAGGAGGCGCGGATAGATGTGAAAATTTTCAAACAATAAATTTGATAGCACACGTTTCAAAAATATTAACTAGAATTGTACAAAGACGAATGGAAAAACGAGCTGAAAGAATACTGGGAAATCAATTTGGGTTTAGGCGATACAGGGAAACGGGAGGCTATTTTAGCTCTAAGGGTGATAATGGAAAAAACAATAGAAAAGGGGGAAAGCGTGTATATAGGGTTTGTAGATCTGAAAAAAGCAATCGACAATGTAAAATGGAAAAAAAAATGTTCGAAATACTCAAAAAGATTGGAATGAGTTTTAGGGATAGACGGTCAGTACATAGCTTATGCAAAGAGCAAACAGCGGTGATAGAATTAGAGCAAGAAAGTAGAGAAGTAGATATTAAGAAAGGGGTGAGACAGGGATGTGCCTTATCAGCATTAATTTTTAACTTGTACATAAAAGAGGCAATGAATACTGTCAAATGCAGGAAGACATTTGGAATTAATATGCAGGGACAAAAGATTGATATGCTTAGATTTGCAGATGATATAGTGGTATTAGCATTTAGCAAAGAAGAGTTAGAAGCTACTCTTAATGAAATGGAAACAGTTCTAACGGAGAGGTATGGTATGAAAATTAACAAAAATAAAACTAAAGTTCTAGTATGCAAAAGAGGGGAAAATAAATCAAAAACAAGAATACAAATAGGTAACGAGAACTTACATGAGGTTAAGGATTTCTACCACCTAGTTAGTCAAGTAACGCAAGATGGGTAAAGCACAAAAGATATAAAACAAAGATTAGCACAAAGACGTGCTACATTTAACAAGAAAAAGCAACTACTGTGTTCAAAGACAACAAATATAGAAACAAGGAAAAGGTTGCTTAAAACATATGTGTGGAGCACAGCACTGTATGGCTGTGAAGCCTGTGCAGTAGGGGAAGCATGAAGATATCATGGACAGACCAAGTTAAGAACAAAGAGGTACTACAAATGGTAGGGGAAGGACGAAATACGTGGAAAACAGTAAAAAATAGGAGAGATAGGATGATAGGCCACTTACTAAGACATGAGGAAATAGTGCAAAATATATTAGAAGCAGAGATAGGAAAAAAGGGAAGTAGAAGTAGACCTAGGTTAGATTACTGCACACAGATAGTGAAAGATGTAGGCTGTGAGAATTTCATGGAAATGTATAGGTTAGCTCAGAATAGAAATCAATGGAGGTACGCTTCCAACCAGTCGCAAGATGGAAAAACTAATGACAAAAATAATAACTGTATTTAAACATAGTGATTATTATAAACAACTACAGATATTGGTTAATTGTGCAGAAGGATTTACGGGAAAACTATTAATACGTCAAATGTCTAAGTGTTGGGGGATCCTTGGCAGCCACAGGCTGCTTAACTCCCTTCACATACTACTAAATCTCGGTGAAATAGGGCATATAATTAGAAAACAATAGAAGGGAATCGAGCTGCATATAGGCTGTTGTGAGAATTTCATGGAACTGTGTAGGCTAGCTCAGAACATAAATAAGCTGAGGTACAAGTCCAACCAGTTTCAAGACGTAAAACCCAATGACGAAAAAATAAGTGCTCTTAAATTTGATGATTATTATAAACAACTACAGGTGTTGGTTGTGAAATATTTTCAACTAATATTGATTGTGCGAAAGGATAAATTGGAAAAACTATTAATCGATACAGGTCCAAGTGCTGGGGGAACTTGGCAGCAACAGGCTTCTTACCCCCTTCACATACCACTGAATATCGGGGAAATAGGGTTTGTAACTGTAAAACAATAGAAGGTGACCGAACTGCATCAAACAAGAAAGAACAGCAGCTATGTTCAAAGACAACGAACATAGATACAAGAAGAAAACGGTTTCAAAGTATATGTGCGAAGCACAGCACAGTACGTCTATGAAATAGGGGCAGTAGGGAAAGCAGACAGAAAGAGATAGAAGCCTTCTGGAATGTTGTGTTTCAGATGTATGAGGATGGTAGGTAGCATGGACAGACAAAATTAATAACAAATAGGTGGAAGAGATAGTAGAGGAATAAAGATATCTGTGAAAAACGAAAAAATATGAGAAATAGAAGACAGGATACGTTCTAAGGCATTTCTGAGGAATAGTACGGGATATATTACAAGCAGAGATAGGAAAAGAGAGGTAGAAGTAGACCGAGATCAGACTTTCGCACACAGATAGTGATAGATGCAGACTGTGCAAATTTCAGGGAAATGTGTAGGTTAGTTCAGACTAGGAAACAATGAGGGTACGCGTCCAACCAGTTCTAGGACTGAAGACCTAATGATGATGGTGATGATTATTATTCTTATTATTAATATTATTACGGTAGTTAGTACTGTCTTGGTACAGGTATTAGATGGTGTTATTCATCCACTCTGGTATCCATGGAAAGAAACACTAAAGCAATTACTCATTCTGAAAAAAATTTCCAATGTTCTGTGACGAAAACTACTTCAAATTAATTCAATAGTAGAATAAATATTACTTTGGTTCGTGAACAATTTTAGATAAGCTTCATCGATAAGATAATAAATAATCAGACGTCTGGTAAACGTTACCATCATTTAGTTAGTGAATTAATAAAATGTATCACGTGCTAATTGCTTTTATATTGGTAACAGCTTCTGCTGCTTTAAACGAGTGTCCACCTGGAAAAGGATATGTAAACCCTGATGACGTATGATTGCAACAATTTACTTTAAATCTCTGATTCGTTAAGTTTCAGATCAAAGGTGACTATAATATTGTAAGTACACTTCATGCAGAATTTTTCGCTGGTAGTGATTGTTCTACAATAAGCATAAGTACGAATAACGATGGAGTAATTATTGCAACAGTCAAATCACAAGATTTGGCTAAAGAAACTGATATTGGATTAAATTTAAAAATTGAAAAAACTAATCTTCAAGGAATGTATTATATTTCCGTAAACGAAACATCTTTTGAAAACGATCACTATACTTACATCGCTGTTGAAAAAAACAAAGGACATGTGTTAGTGGGCTGTTGGAGGAGTATGGGTAAACTTTATTGTACGTTATTGGTCACTTTAAATTTAATCAGTAACTAATAGAAATATACTCTTTAGTTTCTGTTGCTGTTTTTGAAAAAGACAAAAGCCTATCTACCGATCGAAGAACGCAAATCAACGAAGAGTTGCGCAATTGGGGTCTTACACTAGAAGATGATCTTAAAGATGTCAAACATAATGATCAAAGATGCAGAGGATATAAAAACCCAAGTTCAGGATCGTCTTTTGTTATACCACGATTTGAAATTATTTTGGTTATTGCAAGTATTTTTACCGGAATGGCCATGTTTTCAATTAATTAGTCGTTACAAAAGTAACTGATACAAAGTAACCAACAATTTTGAAAAATAAATTTTGTGAGAAGGTTTTGTTTGTTTTTCTAAAAAAACTTAACGTTTGTTTTACGGTCATCATCATCATTAGGTCTTCAGTTCTAGAACTAGTTAGACGCGTACCTCCATTGTTTTTTATTCTGAACTAATCGACACAGTTTCCTGAAGTTCCCACAGCATACTTCTTTTACTATTTGTGTGCAGTCGTTTAATCTAGGTCTATCTCTAGCTCTCTTTTTCTTTCTGTGTTTCTAATACATTTCGCACTGTTCTTTCATGCTTTTGTCGTATCATTCTATTTCTCTTATCTCTTACTGTTTTCCACATATTTCTTTCTTCTCCTACCATTTCTAGTACCTCCTTGTTCTTAACTTTCTCTGTACTTTGTTTGTACTGCACACGTTTTACAGCCATACAGTGCTGTGCTCCACACATATGTATTAAGCAATCTTTTCCTTGTTTCTGTGTTTGTTGTCTTTGAATACAGAAGTTGCTTTTCTTGTTAAATACATAACTCGACCTTGTGCTAATCCTGTTTTTAATTTTTTGCATAGTTCCCCTTCTTTTGTTTTCTAAACATATACTCTATTTCACTGATATTCAATGGTACGCGAAGGGGGTTAAACAACTTGACTACTACCAAGATCCCCCACTACTTGAACACTTGCCGAATCAAAAGTTTTCAAATTACACCTTCAGCAGAATCATCATTTGTTGAAAATAATGCAAAACTAATACCTAGGTATTTACGATAATCGTCAGGTTTAAATACAGTTACTTTTTTCATCATTAAGTCTTCCGTTCTGGAACTAGTTGAACGCGCACCTCTATTGACTTTTATTTTGAACTAACCTACACGTTTCCCTGAAATTCCCACAACCTAAATCTTTCACTATCTGTGTGCAATAGTGTAATCTTGGTCTACCTTTACCTCTCTTTTTCACTTTTCTGTTTTTAATATACACCGTACTATTCCCTCGTGTCTTAGTATGTGCCTTATCATCCTACCTGTACTATTTTTTACTGTTTTTTACATATTTCTTTCTTCCCCTGCCGTTTCTAGTACCCCTTTGTTCTTAACTTTATCTGTCTCTGATATCTTCATCATACGTCTGTAGCACCACATTTGAAATATTTCTATTTTTTCCTGTCCACTTCTCGTACTGTAGACGTTTCACAATCATACAGCGCTGTGCTGCACACATATGTTTTAAGCAATCTTTTCCTTGTTTCTATGTTTGTTGTCTTCGAATATAGTAGTTGCTTTTTTTGTTAAATGCACAGCACGACCTTGTGCTAATCTTTGTTTTATATCTTTTACACTTTTCCCATCTTGCGTTATTTCACTTCTTAGATATCGGATATCCTTAACCTCTTGTAAGTCCTCCTTTCCATTTGCATTCTGGTTTTTGACTTATTAGTCCCTCCTTTATATACTAGTACTTTGGTTTCATTTTTGTTAATTTTCATACCGTATTTCTCTGTTGTCACTGTTACCATTTCATTAAAAGCTGCTTTCTAACTCTTACTTGCTAGATGCTAATACCACTATATCATATGCATATCTGGACATACCAATCGTTTGTCCATAATAATTTCAAATGTCTTTCTACATTGCCTCTTCCATATACAAGTCAAAAATTAACGGCGATAATGCACATCCGCGTCTCATCGTTTTCCTAATATTTACATCTCTACTGTAGCGGGCTACTACTACCGCATTCCAATAATTTAAAACAAGTAATAACAAGAGTCTATATTATTCACTGTTCACAAGTCTAATGAGCAGTATATGCCTTATTTATAGATGTTTTCAGTCCAATTAACAATGAAGCACTATCACACTAATGAATTTACAAGCACTAATATCTTCTTAAACTAATTCCTTAACTATAAGTGTTCTTAGCAACACTAAACACTACTATAATTTATTTATTACACTTTTGTCTATTTATGTATTTTAAAAGCTGCATGTACATTAGACACGTGCACATCATATAACATTTATGTTTACTGTTGGACTTCAAAAAGCTCAACTATTTTAACTTTACACTATATAATTTATATTCGACATTCTTATATAGACTAACTCTGTACTTCATCATCGGTCTTATTTATACCGTGAATTAAAAAGGATGACTGATACTCCAGTATTTGTCAATAGCTTCTCGGTCCATGGAGAATATACAGTGCTTGCGGCGATTGTGTGTTTGACGGGTTGCCTAATAGTAGCTCGCAACACTACGTTTGTGCTTAATTCTATTACAGCTGTTTGCCCTTTGTATATGGTATGTACCATCCGTATATCCTTATAAATTATACTAATCTTTTTGAGTATTTCAAACATATTTTTTCATTCCCATTCGAACTCTTTTTCCAGATCCATAAACCTTATACTCATTCGCTTTTTCTATTTGTTTTCTCCGTTATTATCTTTAAAGCTAGAATGAACTCCGTGTTTCCCTGATTCGCTTAAACCCAAAGTGATCTTCTCATAGTATTTTTTGAGCGCGCTTTTCTATCCGTCTTTGTGCAATTCTAGTTAATATTTTTGACATGTGAGGTCAAACTTATCGTTCGAAAATCTATCCGCATCTTTCTGTTTTTTTTGTATAGAAGAGACGTTCTGTTACTGCTTCTGCAGTGACTTTTAAAGTCTCTGCTTGGACTTTATCTGTACCTGGTGCCTTGTTAGTTACTTTAATGCAAATTAAAACTTATCTGTAAGTATAGGATATCCCAAACCATCTTTTCTAATATCTGATTCAAGTTCTAGTGCTTTCAGTTCCGCTCCTGCATATAAATTTCCTACAAATTCTTGCCATCAACCACTTTCTCTATATTTTCTATAATGGTCTCCTCCTACGCCCCTTATACATTAGCTATACGGTTTCATATCCATAAAATTCATTCTAATTAGTTAGTATGCTTCATCTGTTTTTCCTTTTTCCATCTTAGTTTGTACCTCTTTGCACTCTTCATCAATCCATTGCTCTTTAACTCTCCTGCATTTGCGAATAATTTCCCATTTTATGGAATCAGACATTGGAAAAGATGACTTGGGGTATCTTATACTTAGAGATGAGTTTTAATTATCATTAAAGAGTCTGAAAACTAATAAGGCACCGTGTAATAAGGTACAAGCGAAAACTCTAAAAATCGTTGGACAAGCAATATCAGAACGTCTCTTCTATGCCAAAATGAAAGGGGCGGATAGATGTCAAAATTTTCGAACAATAAGTTTGACAACACATGTCAAAAATATTAACTAGAATTGTACAAAGACGGATGGAAAAACGGGCCGAAGAAATACTAGGAGAAGATCAATTTGGATTTACGCGAAACTGGGGAACACGGAAGGCTATTTTAGCTCTGAGAGTGATAATGGAGAAGACAATAGAAAAAAGTGAAAGCTTGTATATTGGGATTGTAAATCTGGAAAAAGAATTCGACAATATAAAATGGAAAAATGTTCGGAGTACTGGATCGAGTTTTAGGTATAGACGGATGATACATAGTTTATACAAAAGGCAAGCAGCGATAATAGATTTATAGTAAGAACATGTAAATAATATGAAAGGGGCGAGAGAGAGAGTTGTGCCCTATACCCGTTAATTTTTAACTTGTACATGGAAGGGGTAACGAATACTGTCAAATGCAAGAAAACATTTGGAATTATTATGCAAGGACAAAAGATTGATATCCTTAGATTTGCAGATAATGTAGCGGTACTAGCATCTAGCAAGGAAGATTTAGAAGCACACAGTATGAAAATTAACAAAAATAAGACTAAAGTGGTAGTGTGTAAAAAGAAAGGAAAATAAATCCAAACCAAAAGGAAACAAGAATTTACAAGAGGTTAAAGATCGCTGCTACCTAGGAAGCCTGTTACGTTTTTTTCGTGACAGCCGCGTTGAGCGCCAAGTTTTTGTTACGTAACACAAAGAAAGTCAAAGAAATGACCGGGCTCAATCGGAGAGTAGGGAGGGGTTGTAGAAAGTAGACTGACCTATGATGTATGCGGCGGTAAGGAGTTAGTAACAGTACCTGCAATAAAAGAAATTAGAATAGCAAACCTGAAATAAAAAAGATTAGTCCTGCAAACCTGAAATAAAGAAAAAGCATAACAGCAATGCATAGTCTAAGTTATTCAGTACTTGGTAGAATGTAAAAAAAAACTGTTTAGATAATCTATATAATGTAACAACGTTAAAAGCAATATAACAAATTTTTAGTACAAAGTGAGGTAATATTGGGGAGTAGCAGAAACGTTTCCTCACACACCAATTAGACATAAATCAGATAAAATTTTAACAAAATATAAATATATAAGACACAAGTGATATGAGTAATTCAGCAGTATTGATTTTTTTTCTTTCTTTTTTTTATCACAGGCAAGTCTATTGTAAAAGGTATCAGGACGACGAAGATATGGCAAAACAACGGACAGGTATTTAAAGTAAAAAAACAAGTAGGAAATAGTTCAACTTACAGAAAGTCCTTCAGGAACGCTTCCTTGCATTTGAAGTGTGGGATTCACGATGTCCCGCACCAACGAAGCACTTCACCCTTGACTGTGAGGGTGTTGATGGAACTCATCACACGCTACACCTATCACACCTACGTATTTCACTGGGGTTAGCAGCAGACAATATCACGCGTCGTAACTATGTAGTTGATAAATTTCTTGGTAATTCTATTTCCTAAGACAATAATTTCGAGATATTCTGTAGCACTAGTTTAATTTCAACTGGGACCAGATGTATATTATTTTCATAAACATCCCAATAAGCAGTGAGAAACTTCAAACAATACCTTAGTAAACCGGTAATCGGTTATATTTCGCAAACACGAAACTTGCACAAGTAAGGATCTATTTTAGATTCTTTGTTGTTAGAAAATTCAGAACTACAGTATCACATCAACAAAAAAACAATTAGTAAAGCTACTCGTAAGCAATAAAACCGTCTGTCAATGACCTTAAAACCCGTGCGGTCGAGTAAACACATTCTACAGTGTTTTTCATGTACAATTCGAAAAATTAATACCGCATTAATTTTTCACTATTATCAAAGCAAACAGAAAGCAGTCTTTTCAACGTACTTCACATATAGAAACGAAGAACAAAACAACACTCCTTATCTGTTTATTCGTTTCAAAGCAAAACAGCAAACAGTAACTTTTACGTAATTAATATATATAAGAACCAAGCACGAAAACTAACAAATTACCGTAATTAACATATAGTAACAAAGGACAAACTACAACTCTTCGCTATTATATCCGCTTATCGACTATCAACTAGACTGGTATAATAACATAAGGAACATACAAAACGTGAATGTAACAATCGTATCTAATAATTAATTACAGGCTGTTTATCGTTTCCGATAAGTTGGAATTTATTTATTAATGAGAATCAAGCTTCAATTTATCTATCTTTAATTAATACACGCGAGTTAAATTGCATACAATTCTAAACTATTCGAAAATATTTACTTTATACAAACTGCGATCCCCACATTAGAATACGACGCATTTGCCCAAGGAGTTAATAAATATAAAATATAGAAATAGTACTGTAAAATGTTAAGCCTAATAAAAATGCCCTTTACAAGCCAAATAAGGCAAGATGAAAAAAGTGCGAAAGATATGAAACAAAGATTAGCAAATGGTCGTGCTACATTTAACAAAGAAAAGCAACTACTATGTTCAAAGACAACAAACATAGAAACAAAGAAAAGATTGCCGAAAGCATATGTGTGAAGTACACCACTGTACAGCTGTGAAACTTGGACAGTAGAAGAAGCAGACAGGTAAAATATGTAGTGCTACAGACGCATGACGAAGATATCATGGACAGACAAAGTTAAGAACGAAGAGCTTCTAGAAATGGTAGAGGAAGGAGGAAATATATGGAAAACATTAAAAAGCAGGAGAGAGGATGATAGGCCACATACTGAGCCATGAGAAATAGAAACAGAGATATGAAAAAGATGTAGGCTGTGGGAATTTCAGGGAACTGTGTAAACTATCTCAGAATAAAATTCAGTGAATGTATGTGTCCAACCAGTTCCAAGACTGAAAATATAATGACGAAAAAATAATTGCACTTAAACCTGATGATTATTTTAAACAACAAGTGTTGGTTTTACAATATTTTCAAATAATGTTGAATGTGCGAAAGGATTTATTGGAAATCTATTAATTTGGCAAATGTTGAAATTTTGGAGGATCTTGGTAACCGCAGGTTGCTTAACCCCCTTTACATACCACTGAATATCGGTGAAATAGGGTGTATATTTATAAAACAATAGCAGGTGAATAGAACTATATGTCAATAAAGAGCAGCGGCTATGTTCGAAGACAACAAACAAGGAAAAAATTGTTGAAAGCATATATATGGAGCACAGCAATTTACGGCTGTGAAATAGGGACAGTAGGAGAAGTAAACAGAAAAAAGTTAAAAGCCTTTTGGAATGTCGTGCTTCAGATGCCTGATGATGATAGCATGGACAGACAAAGTTCATAACAAGGAAGTAGTAGGAGAAGAAAGATATCTGTGGAAAACAAAAAAAAAGAGAAATAAAAGGGCAAGGCACGTTATAAGGCATTTTTGGGGAATAGTGCAAGATATACTACAAGCAGAGATAAGAAAAAAGAGAGGTAGACATTTACACAGACTGAAAATTGCAGGGAAATGTGTAGGTTAGCTCAGAATAGGAATCAATAGAGATACACGTCTAACCAGTTCCAGAACTGAGGACCTAATGATGTTCATGACGCTATGTACTCGCAGGTAATACGGTGGTTTCTTGTTGCTTTCCACATCATTACATTTAATTTTCCAATGGTTTACGTAAAGGTACTACATTGTTCAGGAAGAAAGTTTTTTACACGGAAATTCTGAATTTTGCCGAACGCTTGGTGTTTCAAGCAAGGTAGGGATCTTTAACGTGTGTGGCGACACTCACACAAGGAACTTACATTTTACCTCTCATCTGAACAAGGGCATATTTTTGTAAAAAATTCTCGCCTAACATTTTTCGTGTGGACCGTGTCGGGATACGAACCCTGGACCTTGGGCATAGTGTCACGCATGTACCAACTACGCTACGGAGCCGTCTTGCCTTCCACGTCGCAGTAGTGTATCCTAGAATGTCATACAGCCCCTATGTGTCTGCCGCTCTTACTAGCTAAAGAGTTGCTGACCTCTTCCGGAGATGTGTCTTAGTTTGGTACCCACTAAAGATTCCACTAATTTGGTTAAATCTATGGTTCAGTTCTTTAACTTACTGAAACACGCAAGTCACCGTACTCGTTCTAGTATTCTAAAACTTCTTTAAGGTGCAGGTCCGTTTAGAACGGAATTAAATTATATCTTCAAATTTTTATTGACTTTACTCTTTATTTTGTTAGGAATAATTAAATAAACCTTGCATTTAATGAAGTTCAAATTGGATAAGTACTTATACTTCTATTAATTTGTTTTCTTAGATTGTATTAACATTTTATCACATGATTACTCATTATAGCATGATTGTCACACGTAATTGGTATTTAAAAACCTCTTTTAGTTTAATTTTTAACTGTTTCATATGTTTCTGCACTCTAAAAAATCGTTTGGTGATAACATAATACAAACTCAGCAGCGCTACATTAACAAAAACAAAAGCAGATAGCACATCACTAATATCGAGCGTTTGGAAACCTTAGCTGGGTACCCTAACTTATTGGTAATATACAACGATGGATCGAATACTACTAGTGAAGTTGGAAGTACCTTTCTAACGTACATTATTTGCCACTTGTCGATTCTTACTCCAAACGTCAGCAAGTTCACTGCGGAGTTGTACTCTCTGCGGCAAGCCCTAAGGTACTCAGAGCGGTACCCATACAAAACCGTGGTTATCTACTCCGACTCGCTTAGCTCCCTTCAGACTCTAAAAAACGCCTTTAGCTCCAATCCAGTGCTATCTCAAACTTAACCGCTTACACACTGGCTAAAAGAAAACAATAAGGTGGTATTTGTATGATGCCCTGGACATGAAGCAGCAGATTTCGCTGCCTGCAAGACCAGGCGTCGCCGTGGATCAATGTAGTAAGCGTAAGACTACGGATCCCAAGGTCCCGGGTTCAAATCCCGACACGGCCGACAGCTTGAAAAATGGTAGGTGAGCATTTTTCACAAAAATTACGCCCTCGTTCGGATGAGAGGTTAAATGGAGGTCCCATGTGTGAGTGTTGTCACGCACGTTAAAGATCCCTACCTTGCCTGGAACGACAAGGGTTCGGCAAAATTCTAAATTTCCAGGCAACAAAAAACTCGCATCCTGGCCAATGTAGTACCAACAGGTGGAGCATTGGAAATGTAAATGAACTGCCTGCAAGACCGCAGAGAGATCAATGCCAGAAATACATTTTCTAACAACAGGAGACCATAAACGATTTTTTAAGGCCAGGATCAACGCTAAATGGAAAGAATAGTCGGACGAAAAACACGAACATCTGCATAATAATGGAGTCTCCAAACCTATAACTGAGGCACTCTGAAGACGAGAACAAGTGGTTTTCACGTGTTTGCGAATTGGCCATACGAACATCACATCATATAAAAGCCCTCTCCGTACAAATTGAGATTTATCATTAACAGTAGAGCATATTCTGTAAACAATACGTTGTACAAGAGGAACGAATGTCTCGCAGGATCTAAAATGGAAATTATGTCTACCGGGCTTCCTGAAATTGACCTAGTCTTTACGCTTATCTAGCAGTAACTCGGAAATCTAATACTACTCATTGCAATTATATAACTACTAGTACTCAGATGTAAGGAATCATTTAAGAAAACATGCATCTAACTACTAATAGCTCCAGAGAAACCCAACTAATGACCTAATGACCACATCTGTCGATGGTGGAAAAATAATGAGTTACAAGCAAATATTTTGAATCCAATTTACAAAAACTATCACTTCTAATTAGATTACACCACATGTGTCACAAAACAGTTGTTCTACAAACTATCACATAGTGAAACAATTTTTTTGTTAATGGACGATATGAATTTCTCTATTACTAAATTCTATTTTCTAAAGTACAAAATATGATACGTTTTTGAGCTATTAAAACTGCAAAATAATTATATAATAATAATCATCATCATTAAGTCTTCAGTCCTAGAACTGGTTGGACGCGTACCCTCATTGTTTCCAAGTTTGAACCAACCTTCACATTTCGCTAAAATTTGCTCAGTCTGAATCTATCCCTATCTGTGTGCGAAAGTCTGATCTCGGTATACCCCTACCTATCTTTTCCTATCTCTGCTTGTAATATATCTCGTACTATTCCCCAGAAATGCCTTAGAACGTATCCTGTAATTCTATTTCTCCTATTTTTTCGTTTTCCACAGATATCTTTATTCCTCTACTACTTCTACAACCAATTTGTTATTAACTTTGTCTGTCCATGCTACCATCCTCATACATCTGAAGCACAACATTCCAGAAGACTTCTATCTTTTTCTTTCTGCTTTTCCTACTGCCCCTATTACATAGACGTACTGTGCTGTGCTCCACACTATGCTATGAAAAGTTTTTTTCTTGTATCTATGTTCATTGTCTTTGAACATAGCTGTTGTTCTTTCTTGTTTGATGCAGTTCGGTCACCTATTGTTTTACAGTCTATACCCTATTTCCCTGATATTCAGTGGTATGTGTAGGGGGGTAAGCAGCCTTTGGCTGCCAAGTTCGCCCAGCATTTGAACCTTTGTCGAATTAATAGTTTTTCCAATTTATCCTTTTGCACAATCAACAGTAGTTGAAAATATTTCGCAACAAACACCTGTAGTTGTTTATTATAATCATCAGATTTTAGAGCACTTATTTTTTCGTCATTGGGTTTTACGTCTTGAAACTGGTTGAACTTGTAGCTCAGCTTATTTCTGTTCTGAACTAGCCTACCGAGTTCCCTGCAGTTCTCACAACAGGCTTTATACACTTTACATGTGAGTTTCCAATGCTCCACCCGAAGGTACTACATTAGCCAGAAAACGAGATTTTTTTACATCGAAAATTTTGAATTTTGCCGAACCCTTGCTGTTCCAAGCAAGGTAGGGATCTTTAACGTGCGTGACAACACTCACACACGGGACCTCCATTTTACCTCTCATCCGAACGAGCGTGTATTTTTGTGAAAAATGCTCGCCTAACATTTTTCAAGCGGACAGTGTCGGCATTCGAACCCGAGACCTTGGGCGTAGTAGTCACACACATACCACTACCCCACAGAGACGCCTACAGCCTTTATACAGCTCGATTCCCTTCTATTGTTTTCTAATTATATGTCCTATTCCACCGAGATTCAATGGTATGTGAAGAGCGTTAAGCAGCCTGTGGCTGCCGAGGATCCCCCAATACTTAGACAATTGCCGTATTAATAGTTTTCTTGTAAACCCTTTCGCACAATTAACATTAGTTGAAAGTATTGCAAAAGCAATATCTGTAGTTGTTTATAATAATCACCATGTTTAAGTACAGTTATTATTTTTGTCATTAGTTTTTCCACTTTGCGACTGGTTGGAAGCGTACCTCCATTGATTTCTATTCTGAGCTAGCCTACACATTTCCCTGAAATTCTCACAGCCTACATCTTCCACTATCTGTGTGCAGTAGTCTAACCTAGGTCTACCTCTACTTCTCTTTTTTCTATCTCTGCTTCTAATATATTCCGCACTATTCCCTCATATTTTAGTATGTGGCCTACCATCCTATCTCTCCTATTTTTTACTGTTTTCCACATATTTCTTTCTTCCCCTACCATTTCTAGTATCTCTTTGTTCTTAACTTTGTCTGTCCACGATATCTTCATCATACGTCTGTAGCACCACATTTCAAAGGCTTTTACCTTTTTCTTGTCTGCTTCTACTACTGTCCAGGTTTCACAGCCATACAGTGCTGTGCTCCACACATATGTTTTAAGCATTCTTTTCCTTGTTTCTATGTTTGTGGTCTTTGAGCACAGTAGTTGCTTTTTCTTGTTAAATGTAGCACGACCTTGTGCTAATCTTTGTTTTATATCTTTTGTGCTTTTCCCATCTTGCGTTATTTGACTTCCTAGGTAGCAGAAATCCTTAACCTCTTGTAAGTTATCGTTACCTATTTGTGTTCTTGTTTTTGATTTATTTTCCCCTCTTTTACATACTAGAACTTTTGTTTTATTTTTGCTAATTTTCATCCCGCATTTCTCTGTTAGAACTGTTTCCATTTCATTAAGAGCAGCTTCTAACTCTTCCTTGCTAGATGCTAATACCGCTATATCATCTGCAAATCTAAGCATATCAATCTTTTGTCCCTGCATATTAATTCCAAATGTCTTTGTGCATTTGATGGTATTCATTGCCTCTTCTATGTACAAGTTAAAAATTAATGGGGATAAGGCACATCCCTGTCTTTTTCTAATATTTACTTCTCTAATTTCTTGCTCTAATTATATTACAGCCTTTTGCTCTTTGTATAAACTATGTACTATCCGTCTGTCCTTAAAACTCATTCCACTCTTTTTGAGTATTTCGAACATTTTTTTCCATTTTACATTGTCGAATGCTTTTTCCAGATCTACAAACCCTATTTATACGCTTTCCCCCTTCTCTATTGTTTTCTTCATTATTACCCTCAGAGCTAGAACAGCCTCCCGTCTTCCCCTGTTGCGCCTAAACCCAAATTGATCTTTTCCCAGTATTTCTTCAGCTCGTTTTTCTGTTCGTCTTTGTACAATTCTAGTTAATATTTTGAAACGTGTGCTGTCAAACTTATTGTTCGAAAATTTTCTCAACTATCCGCACCTGTTTTTTTTGATATAGTTACTATGACGATACGTTTGAAATCTTTGGGTACTTTGCCTGTTTCATACATATAGCTTACAAGTCGGAAGAGACGTTCTGTTACTGCTTGACCAGCGGCTTTTAGAGTTTCTGATTGCGCCTTATCTGTACCCGGAGCCTTACCATTTTTCAAAATCTTTAGTGCTAATTCAAACTCATCTCTAAGTATAGAACATCCCAGGTCATTATTTTCAATGTCTGATTCCTGTTCTAGTGCTGTTAGTTGCTCTCCTGAATATACATTCTCCATATATTCTTGCCTTCTACCGACTTTCTCTACATTTTCTATAATGACGTTTCCTTCCGCGTCTCTTATATTTTTGCTATATGGTTTTATATCCCTAAAGTGCCTTCTAATTAATTTGTATGCTTCGTCTGCCTTCCCTATTTCCATCTTAGTTTGTACCTCTTTGCACTTTTCATCAATCCATTGTCCTTAGCTTTCCTACATTTGCGAATAATTTCCAATTTTATGGCTTTGTATCTGTTTTCCTGTTTCGTCTGATCTATTTTTGTATTTTCGTCTTTCTACCATTAAATTCAGGATATCCTTTGTTATCCATGGTTTCTTATTTTCCTTTTGTGTATACCCCAGAATATCTTTGGCCGCCATGTCTAGGCTGGATTTAATGTTATTGAATTCTATTTTTACATCCTTAGTATCAGAAATTATCCAGATAACTTTTAGCAATTCATTAGACTTTTTTTCAAATCTTTCATGGATATCTTTACCTTTTAGCTTCTCAAAGTCAACGTGCTTTTTCCGTTCCTCGTTTTTAGATTTTAGATTAAGTGCGGCCTTCATAATTACGATGTTGTGGTCAATATCTATATCTGCTTCCGGGTAGCTTCTACAGTATTTTACTTGATTTCTAAACCGTTGTCTAACAATAATGTAATTTATTTGATATCTTCCTATATTTCCTGGCATCTTCCACGTGTATCGTCTTCTAGCATGATGTTGAAATAATGTATTTGTGATGGTTAAGTTGTTCTTGTCGCAAATGCTACCAGCCTATTTACCCTGTCACATCTCGTGCCTAAACCAAATAAACCTACTCTCGCTCCTTCCTTACCCTCACCTACCACTGCATTAAAAACCCCCGTAATTATTAAATTCTTATGTCTTTTTACGTATTTTAGTATGTCTTCGATATCTTTGTAGATGGCCTCTACCTCTTCCTCACTGTAGCTAGAGGTGGGCATGTATACTTGTATTATTACTGTATTTACTGGTTTAGATTCAAATCTAACCATGAGTACTTTTTCGTTCTTTTGTAAGTAGTTTTCTACACGTCGTCTTCTCTTTTTGCGCATAACTATCCCCCCACCCAAATTTCATTCCCCTGATCCTGTATGAATTACCCTAAAGTCTCCACTCCAAAAATCCCCCGCCTCTGGCCAACGGACTTCGCTGATTCCTACTATGTCTAGTGCTAACCTATCCATTTCGAGTTTCAGGTTCTCTAGCTTACCTACTTGTTTCATATCTCTGATATTCCACGCTCCGACTCGCAGAATGTTCGCCGATATTTTTCTATACTTTCGTAGTAGTCCCCTCCCGGAGATCCGAATGGAAAACTATATTACCTCCGAAATTTTTACCACAGAGGATGCCGTCATGTTTACTGATAATTTCTGTATGCAGTTACTTGGGAGGTAATGTGGTGGTTTCCCGTTGCCTTCCACATCGTAGTTGTGTGTCTTAGAATGTCATACCCACCCCTATGGTCTTTTCTACTCTAAGTACCGAGAAAGCTACTGCTCTCTTGCGGGGACCTGTCTTAGTCTGGTTCCTCGCTAAAGACCCCACTAATTTGGTTAAACCTATAGTTCGGCTCTTTATCTCATTTAAACGCGCAATCCAATCTACCTGTTCTAGTATTCTCGAACGTCGTCAAGGTGCAGGTCCGTTCAGAATGGATATAATAACAGTAGTACTTTAAACATTTCGACCGAGCTGCTTGATTCAAAACAATCCTTCTTCGTTCAATGGTAAATAAAGTGCTGAAATTTTTTGTAATTTATTTTGCTCCTACTCCTATCCTTAAGTAGCTCAATTGTTGTTCTCATCCGTGAAAATAAACTTGATTACGTGCATGACTAGATGTTCTATTAATTAGCAAATTGATAACTTTTTGCTGTGACCCAGCAGCTTTTCCGTTGTCTGGAGTAGATGATATCCAAATGTATAGAAACTGGTGCTAATTTTCTAACTTTTTATAAATTATTTTTATAGGCACAGTCACTGCCACTTTTATTCGAAATTACTGCTTTTGTAGGGGAGGTTATATGAGTTTCCTTTTCCTCGTTAAGTCAATAGGCGTAGGAAATGAAAAGTTTAGAAATGAGAGAAAAATGTATAATAAAGCTCTGAACACGAGACAGTATTCTTGACTTTTGTGAATTTTCATTAATTAAAAGATAAGTAAACGAGCACAAAAGAACAAGAATAAAACTCATTTTTTAATAAAAATAATGTTTTATAGCATGAAAGATTTTCCTTAGGTAATTTTAAAGTCGAGCGTTGTCCAACGAGAAAGAAATGCTAATTAGAGAACAAATATACATAAAGCTACAAAAACAATATCGTCAGTCCAATGTCATACACATTATGTGTAAATGTATGGTTTTGAGAAAAGAGGATTTCCGATGTTCACTATCGTCATCATCATCATCATTTTGTTTTCGACCTTATTTAAGGTCGGTTTGACGCAGCTCTAACTTCTTTTTTATTCTGTGCTAATCTAAAAAGTTCTACATACCCTTCACAACCTAAATTTCTAATAACTTGACTAATATAACTTAGTCTAGGTTTTCCTATACTCTTCTATCTTTTTCCTATCTACCTGACTCTACATAGATATTAGCAACCTGATGGTTGTTAAAGAACTTCAACATGTTTACATGATTCCCATTTTTAGGGAAATGAAATAACCTGGTTATTCTCTCCAAAATAGGAAAAGTGTTAAATTATATGTTATGGTAAGGCTTAAGCAACAAATCGCTACCAACATGCCAGACCGCTAACTAATTGTAGGTTATGTCATGGTGACATTTAGTTAACTGATTTTTATTTATTTATTTTTTTGTCTTGTTTTAGAACCTACTTAAGGTCGGTTTGACGTAGCTCTAAATTCTTTTCTATTCTAAGCTAGTCTAAAAAGGTCTACATACCCTTCACAACCTAAATCTCTAATAATTTGACTAATATACCTTTGTCTAGGTCTTCCTACTCTACTTTTATTTGGTAGTCTATAATCTAAGACCTTACTAAATAGTCCCTTATGTCTTAACTGGAGCCCCATCATTCTATCTCTCCGAACCTTTAATTGTTTCCACATACAGGGTTCCTCACCTATCCTTCTATAAACTTCCCCATTTGATACTCTTATCTGTCTCACTAATCTTTAATATTCTCCTATAACACCAAGTTTCAAAAGCTTCTATCTTTTTCTTATCTACCTCTTTAATTGTCCAAGTCTCACTACCGTATAATAGAACGCTCCATACGTACGACTTTAAGAAACTTTTTCTATTATCTAAACTAATACTATTAGCTATTACTAAGTCTTTCTTTTTTAAAAACATTTTTTTGGCTTGAGCTATTCTAGCTACTATATCTCTTCTACTGTGTCCGTCCTTTGTAATTATACTACCTAAATAGCAAAATTCATCTACCTCCTCTAAATCAGTATTACCTATTTTCAATTTTTGTTTAAAACAAGGCTGTAATTCACTTGTCATTATCTTTGTGTTTCCCGAGTTAATTCTCATACTATAGTTACTTTGTAGTATCTCATCTAAAATATTTAAAACTCTCCTAACTCTTTTCTAGACTCCGCTATAATGGCTGTATCATCTGCAAAACGTAACACGTCTATTTTCTGTCCCTGTACACTGATACCTATCTCTTTTCTCTCTCTAACTAAGTTTAAAGCTTCCTCATTATAAACATTAAAAATCAAGAGAGATAGTATCAAGCCCCGTCTAACACCATTTCTAATCTTAGCTTCCTTTTGTATTTCATCAAATCTAATTACTACGCTTTGGTTTTTATATAGATTGTAAATAATTTTTCTATCCCTATGAGCGATTCCTATTTTTCGCAAAACCCTGAACATAACAATCCAATTAACCCTTTCAAATGCTTTTTCTAAATCAACAAATGCAAAATGAGTCTATTTATTTATTTGTAACCTTTTCTCGATAATTACCCTAATCATAAGTATCGGTTCTCTAGTCCCTCTGTCTTTACGAAAACCATATTAGTCTTCGCCTAAATAATTCTCAGTCATAGCTTCTACTCTATTTTGAATTATTATTGTTAGTATTTTGGAAGCGTGGGATAAGTTAAACTAACCGTTCTAAAATTCTCACACCTATCAGCTCCCGACTTTTTTGGGATTGGGATAATAATATTTTTTTCGAAATCTATTGGGACCTCACCTGTGTCATATATTACTTTTACTAGTTCATATAATCTGTCTAAAGTTTTCTGACTTGCATATTTTATTAATTCTGCGGGTATAATTATCTATCCCTGACGCTTTATTTAGTTTAAGATCCCTAACAGCTCTATCAAATTTCTCTTTTAATATTGAGAACCCTATTTCTACATCCTCTTCTTGGTCGTTCTCTAGCTCATCCATATCGTCTCCCTTATATAAATCTTCAAAATATCTTTTCCATCTATCTGCTACCTCAACTTTATTTATTAGAAGTTCATTATTCTCATTTTTAATACCACTATATTTTTTCCTATTTTCCCCGAAAAACTTTTTAACCGCCCTGTAAGCCCTGTCTGTCTTACCTACTCTCAAATCATCTTGTATTCTCTTACAATACTCCTCCGTCCATTTATTTCTAGCTTTTCTACACTCTAACTCTATTATATTTTTGCTTACTTTCACTATCCGATTCTCTGAAAAGTTTAAGCTTTCGTCTATTTTCTACTAAATCTAATCTCTTTTGTTGCCCAGGGTTTTCTCGCTTCTATTTTTTTCTTACCTATAGTCTGTGTTGCTGTATCATGTACAAGTCTTTTTATTTCTTTCCATCTATTTTCTACATTCCCTCCTATAGCTATCTCTTTAATCTTATTATCTAATACTTGTTTATATTCCTCTTTTACCTCACTATTATTAACCTTACCTAGATCCCATCCCTCTCTTTTAACCTTTCTCATTTTTTTTTAAATTTTAGCTTACACTTCATTTTAACTAAGTTATGATCGCTATCTATGTCAGCCCCTGGATAATTACGACAGCTCTTAACTTGGTTTCTAAATCTTTGTTTAACTAAAATATAATCTATTTGGTATCTAGCCCTATCATCTGGCGCTTTCCAGGTATATCTTCTTCTAACATGTTGTTCGAATAGGGTGCTTACAGTTACTAATCTATGTTCCTGGCAAAACTCAACCAATCTTTCTCCTCTATTATTTCGTCTACCATTCCCAAATTTTCCTACCATTTTTCCCTCACTACTCTCTCCCACTGACGCATTAAAATCACCCATAACTATTAAATTTTCATCTCCCCTTACTTTTCTCACTATACTATTTATATCCTCGTATACCTTTTTTACTTCCGCATCCTCGTACTGAGTTGTTAGCATGTAAACCGGTACTAAAATAGTGTCTGTGGGTTTTGTACTCAATCTCACCATAATTATTCTATCACTAAATTGTAAGTACTCTTTAACTTTATGCCCTAATCTTTTACCTAACACTATTCCTACCCCTGCCTGTCCATTAGTTGAAGAAGTTGTAATTATTCTATAATTATTTTTCCAAAAGTCATTACTATCTGGCCATCTCACGTCACTAATACCTAAAATGTCCAGCTTTTTCTTTCTCATTTCGACAAATAAATTCGTTAACTTATCTACTCTAAGTAATGACCTTACATTCCAAGTCCCTATCACTAAATCGAACCGTTGTTTTAAACTCTTACGATGATGAGCCCCAAGTACCCTCTCCCAGAGATCCGAATAGGGGTATTTTACCTACGGACTATAATTTTACTTGTGAGGTCTCCATCATACATATTTCGTGTTTTAAGCCACGCATACCTGGGAAATATTGTGGTAGGTTCCCATATCTTTCCACAACGCAGTTTTTAAATATTTTAGCAAAAGCTGTATCCGTCACGGCCAACCCCCAACAACCTTGTAAATTATTGAAGATCACCCGAGACCAACCGACTCTCCTCCAATATTTTTTAGCCAGCAAGGCTGGTGCCCCTTGCTGCGCCTTTTAATCGCCTTTTACGATAATCAGGCTTACTATAGTAGTATTTTTTGTCTCCTACTATCGTATATAAATCCAATTTATATTTTAGAAAAATAATGACAGTGTAACAATTTTATTTTCGATATAATAATTCTTTGCATATAATTTCAAGAATAATGTAACAATTTTATTAATAACAATAATAATTTGCATTCAACTTCAAAAGTAATACGCTAAGCCTGCATCGCCCTTTTATAATCTAGTTATATTCAGATATCTGTGTCGTATACAGCTATTTACAAGCACATCTCTGTTTGTGATATTGTCGGAGGCTTTCACGGCCGGAGTCATTATAATTATTTATGTTTCCGGGTTGGGACCGTGTCATTTTATAAATTAAGGTCGACGTTTTGCCCACTTTTGTAAGGGGCTTCATCAGGACAATAAATATAGTAAAAGTTAAGAATGATAATATTAAATAGACAAGTCACAGTGTAAAGAGAAGAGTTACTCCTGAACTAGCAGACTCACTAGCCCATTCATAGCCAAAAGGTGTCTTGTGGCGAAGTAACTCGCCACAAGACACCTTTTGGCTAGTTCAGGAGTAACTCTTTTCTTTACACTGTGACTTGTCTATTTAATATTATCATTCTTAACTTTTAATATATTTATTGTCCTGATGAAGCCCCTTACAAAAGTGGGCGAAACGTCGACTTTAATTTATAAAATAACACGGTCCCAACCCGGACCATAAATAATTATAACATCTCTGTTTGATTGTTCCCCTCCTGACGGCGCGACCGCCCGAGCTGGTTATAAGATAGTCGGCGACAGGTGATAGAGATATCAACATGTTCCCTTGGTTGGAGGCCGGCAATCTGCGAATCCATTTCAAATAGTTAAGATATCTTCGAATAACGCGCGACAAGTAGGATGCAACTTCTAAAGACACACAAGGACACAGTAAAACACATGTAAGATGCTACCTTTAGAAGGTGACGTAATTCAACTTTGAGAGTACGATTGCTGCTGAATGTAAGACGACAGGATATGATTCGACACGTGGAACGCAGGAATTATTGAAGTTGGTTTGGATGAATTGGTTTCAAATTGCAAACGCTGTTATCGTTGCTTGAAGATTGGTGATCCCGTCTTCCTTTGTCACAATGCGACAATTGCAGTTTTGGTTCGTAGATAGCTATAAGTTCTTTTTATGTGTTTCAAAATTTGGAACACGTTAACTTGCTTTGATGCGTAATACATGTACACTGAAAAAGTTTCAACTAATTGTTGAGCTGGATTTATCAGTAGTAAAACGAAAGTTCATTGATTTAACGTTCTAAAAACAACATGCTTTGTTCCATATGAATCGTCAGTAATGTCAACAGGTGTTACTGACGTCATATTTTTCAACTTTGTATAGCTGACAGATGTTATTTTAAAAGCAAATGCTTTGAACAGCTTTAGTACAATATATGTAAAAACATGTATATTTTTATGATCAGCTTTATCTACATTAAAATTAGTATACATAATTTTGAAAGCTCAAATGCTAATATTGTTATCTACCTGAAAAGATTTGCCCAGGTCAGAATCCTATTTGTACAACAAGTTCATGTTTTAAAGTAAAGTGTTTGATTGATAATGATAAAGACAAACATGAAAGTTAAAATTTTAAGATTAATGCAGTTAAAGTGCTTTTGAAAAATTTCGAAAACGTTAATTTCTTTGATTTTATTATTTTTAATTGGTTATTGCAGAAGTTAGATTCATATACTCTGCCAAACGTTTCGAAATGCAAAATGTTTCAAAAATACAAACCTTTAAAGAATTGAAACCATTTTTAGGTCAATTGTGTAAAGCGGTAGACATAAACGATTTGATGTCTCAAAAAACGTCGAAAACACTCGATTATGCCAAAGGTAAGATTAAATCGTCGTATATGAAAAGACAAAAGTCAGCTCGCGCGACGTGTGTATCTACGTCACAAAAAAATGCCTAGTGTGTAATGACTAACACTTAATTTATTCCTGCAAGGAATACCTGGGTAAACCATGAAAATATTCCTTCAAGCACACTCCTGATCATTCCAAATGTAGTTGAAAGCAATTAAGCTTCTCGATTTCAAATGATGGCCTGAAGTGAATTCATTGTATCCACGTATAGTTAGCCACTGCTTAGGTAGCAATTGTCGATGGATTTGGGAAACTACAAATTGTTAGGGCACTCTTAGATAATGGAAGTATGTCAAATTATACTACAGAAAAGTGCCGTCAAAGGCTTTTTGCAGAAGCATAGAAGTCTGGCAAAAGTTCAAGGTTTGGAATGGAGTTTGTATGCTTCGTCTGTCTTTCCTGTTTCCATCTTAGTTGGTACCTCTTTGCACTTCTCAGCAATCCATTGTTCTTTAGCTTTCCTATGCGAATAATTTTTTATTTTATGGCTTTGTATCTCTGTTTTCCTGCTTCGTCTGGTGTGTTTTGTATTTTCACCTTTCTTCTATTAAATTCAGAATATTCTTTATTACCCATGGTTTCTTATTTTCTTTTTGTATGTATGCCAGAATATCTCTGACTGCCACGTCTAACCTGGATTTATTGTTCTTCCATTCTGTTGCTGCTTCCTTAGTGTCAGAAATTTTACTGCTGTCTTTTAGCAATTCATATGACTTTTTCTCAAATCTCTTGTGGATATCTTTATCTTTTAGTTCCTCAAACTCAAAGCGCAATTTTTTCAAATTTTTAATCTAAGCGCGGTTTTCATAGTTTCCATGTTCTGGTCAGTGTCTATATCTGCTTCTGGGTAGCTTCTATAGACTCTTGCTTGGTTCCTAAACCGTTGTCTAACAAGAATGTACTCCATTTGATATCTCCCTACGTCTCCTGTTTGTGATGGTTAAATTGTTTTTGTCACAAAATTCTGTCAGCCTACTTACCTTGTCGTTTCTTGGCCTAAACCAAATAGACCCACTACCGCTCCTTCCTTACCTTCACCTACCACTGCACTAAAATCGCCCATAATTATTAAATTTTCACGTCCTTTTACAAATCCTAGTATGTTTTCGAAATCTTTCTAGATCGCTTCTATTTCTTCCACACTGTAGCAAGAGGTGGACATCGCTTGTATTATTACTGTATTTACTGGTTTAGATTCTAATCTTACCGAGAGTATTTTTTCGTTCGTTTGAAAGTAGTTTTCTAGTCGTATCCTTTTCTGTATAACTATCCCCACACCCAAATTTCTTTTGCCGATCTGGTATGAATTGTCCTGAAGTATCCGCTCCAAAAATCCCCCGCCTCTGGGCACCGAACTTTACTAATCCTCACTATGTCTAATGCTAATCTATCCATTTCAATTTTAAAATTCTTTAGCTTAACTACCTGCTTCATGCTTTTAACATTTCACGCCCCGACTCACAAAAGTTTTGGTTCTTCTTTTTAACTTGCCGATCACATCTTCCAAAGCAGTCCTCTTACCGAAATTACTACAACAAAATTTTTGGATTTTGTCTGCTAGGAGAGTCATGAGAGTGTCTTCGGTCATGTATTCCTTGTTTTAAGGCTGTTCCTATTTCAGGTGGTGTTTTCTATGGGAGATTTGCCCACTTCGAGAGTTACCCCTGGAAAATTATTTCAGCATACTGGTGTCGATTTTGGCGGTTCTTTTTTCATAACCGTTATTCGGGTAAAAGAGGCAACACCTTTATTGTCACATTTTTGCCTATTTGTTTGTACCAGCACTAATGCTGTGCACCTAGAATTAGTTTCAGATTCGTCTGCGGAAGCTTTTTGAGCAGCTTTCCACCGATTCATTTCCTGACGTGGAAAGTGTATACACATGTATAGCGATTGTGATACGAGATTTGTTGGTGCTGCATCCAGAATTCGAGAATTTTTACAACAATCAGCAGAATCAGAAACCATTGGATGGTCGTTTAACCTCTTCTGCTCTGCACTTCGGTGGACTTAGGGAAGCGGGAATCAAATCCGTCAAAACCCATGTATCTCGTGTTGTTGGTGAGCAACGCTTGACCTATGAGGAATTGAATAGTGTTATAGTGCAAACGATGCACTTTTAAACCCCCTTCGTTAGAACCGCTTAATTCAGATCCTAACGATTTATCGTGTTTAACTCCGAGACATTTTTAATCTTCAAACTTTTTCCGTGAGTCCAGATACGGAGTTTACGGAAATTCCCATTACTCGATTGCGTCGCTGGCAATTGGTCCAGCGGTTACAGCAAAGTTTCTTGAAGCGTTGGCAATTGGAATACCTCCACACGCTTCAGCAGTAGTTCAAATGGTTCGGCTTCGCACAATCACTAAAACTTAATACTTTAGTTTTAGTTAATGATGATAATGCTCCACTTCTTCGTTAGAGGTTGGGTTAAAATATCCAACTGCATACCGGCAAAGACAACGTCGTGCGCGTTGTCACAATTAACATACAACAGGGCATCTTTAAAAGTCCCATGACAAAGTTCTGCCCCCTATCCACAGAGTAATCATTTTTATTTATGTAACGAAGATGGCCTACGTTTGTTTATATACTTATATCACGGTTAGTCCAGTATTCACTTGCTCTTTAATTTCTTGTTCTGTGTATAGATGGGAAAACGAAGGCAATGGAGAATATATTTGTTTCACATCCTTCTTTACATTTATCCATTTCTCTTCATCATCTACTGCGATTTTAGGTATTTGTTTTGGTATATTTTTGCAATTACTCTGCTGTCTGTACTTTAAACCTATTCGTCGCAATATCTCAAATGAGAGAAATTATAATCATCATTAGGTATTCAGGCCTGAAACTGATTAGACGCGTACCATCGTCGTTTCCTATTCTGAACTAACCTACAGGTTTCCCTGAAATTTGCACAGTCTACATCTATCACTATCTGGTCTAGGTCTACATCTACCTCTTCTTTCCTATCTCTACTTGTAATATATCCTATACTATTCCCCAAAAACGCCTTAGAACGTATTCTGCCCTTCTATTTTTCCTTTTTTTTCCACAGACATCCTTGTTCCCCAACTATTTCTATAACCTATTTGTTATTAACTTTGTCTGTCTATCCTCATACATCTGAAGTACAGCATTTCAAAAGGCTGCTACCTTTTTTCTGTCTGCTTTTCAGACTGCCCGTATTTCATAGGCATACTATGCTGTGCTCCACACATATGCTTTCAACAATTTTCTTCTTGTTCTATGTTTGGTGTCTTTCATCATAGGCGCTGTTCTTTCTTGTGAAGGGGAGTAAGCAGCCTGTGGCTGTGAAGTTCCCCCCGCACTTGAACATTTGCCGATTTAATATTTTTTCCAATATATCTTTTCGCACAGTCATGGTTAGTTGCAGATATTGCACAACTAACACCAGTAGTTGTTTATAACAATCATCAGATTTATATGTGCTTATTTTTTTGTCATTAGGTTTTCTGTCTTAAAACTGATTGGACAAGTACCTGCACTTATGTATATTCTGAGCTAGCCTACACAATTCCCTGAAATTCTCACACAGCATGTGTACAGCTTAGTTCCCCTTCTATTGTTTTCTAATTGTATGCCCTATTTCACCGAGATTCAGTGAAGAGAGTTAAGCAGCCTATGGCTGTCACGATCCCCCAAGACATAGACATTTGCCGAAATAATAGTTTTCCAGTAAATGCTTTTACGCAATTACTATTATTCGAAAATATTGTCCAACCAATACCTGTAGTTGCTTATAATAATCATCATGTTTAACAACAGTTACTTTCTTCGTCATTAATTTATCCATCTTGGGACTGGTTGGATGCGTATCTCCAATGATTTCTATTCTGAACTAGCCTACACATTTTCGTGAAACTCCTACAGCCTACATCTATCACTATCTGTGTGCAATAGTCTAACCTAGGCCTACCTCTTCTTCTCTTTTTTCCTATCTCTGCTTCTAGTATATTCCGCACTATTCCCTCATGTCTCTCCTATTTTTTTTACCGTTTTCCACATATTTCTTTATTCCCCTACCATTTTTAGTACCTCTTCGTTCTTAACTTTGTCTGTCCATGATATCTTCATTACACGTCTGTCGCACCACATTTCAAAGACTTCTACCTTTTTCTTGTCCGCTTCTCCTACTGTCCAGGCTTCACAGCCGTACAGTCCTGTGCTCCACACATATGTTTTAAGCAATCCTTTCCTTGTTTCTAGGTTTGTTGCCTTTGAACACAGTAGTTGCTTTTTCTTGTTAAATGTAGCACGACCTTGTACTAATCTTTGTTTTATATCTTTTGTGCTTTTCCCATCTTGCGTTATTTGGCTTCCTAGGTAGCAGAAATCTTTAACCTCTTGTAAGTTCGTGTTACATATTTCTTTTCTTGCTTTTGATTTATTTTCCACTTCTTTGCATACTAGTACTTTAGTTTTAGTTTTGTTAATTTTCATATCGTATCTCTCTGTTAGAACCGTTTCTATTTCATTAAGAGCAGCTTCTAACTCTTTCTTGCTAGATGCTAATACCGCTATATCATCTGCAAATCTAATCATATCAATTTTTGGCCCTGCATAATAATTCCAAATATCTTCCTGCATTTGACAGTATTCATTGCCTCTTAAATGTACAAGTTAAAAACTAATGGGGATAGGACACATCCCTGTCTCACCCCTTTCCTAATGTTTACTTCTCTACGTTCCTGCTCTATTGCTATTACTGCTGTTTGCTCTTTGTATAAGCTATGTACTATTCGTCTATTCCTATAATTCATTCCAATTATTTTGAGTATTTCGAACGTTTTTTTCTATTTTATATTGTCGAATGCTTTTTCCAGATCTACAAACCCTATATACACTCTTTACCTTATTGTTTTCTCCATTATCACTATCAGAGCTAAAATAGCCTCCCGTGTTCCCCTGTTTCGCCTAAATCCAAATTGGTCTTTTCCTAGTATTTCTTCAGCCCGTTTTTCCATTCGTCTTTGTACAATTCTAGTTAATATTTTTGACACGTATGCTGTCAAACTTATTCTTCGATAAATTTTCACATCTAACCGCGCCTTTCTTTTGTGGTATGGTTTTGGTATGGTTTGGTACTATGATGTTACGTTTGAAATCTTTGGGTATCTCGCCTGTCCCATACATATAGCTTACAAGTTGGAAGAGATGGTCTGTTACTGCTTGTCCAGCGGCTTTTAGAGTTTCTGCTTGCACCTTATCTGTACCCGACGCCTTACTATTTTTCAGACTCTTTAATGATAATTCAAATTCATCTCTAAGTATAGGATACCCCAAGTCATCATCTTCAATGTCTGATTCCTGTTCTAATACAGTTAGTGCCATTCCTGCATATAAATTCCCTATATATTCTTGCCATCTATCCACTTTCTCTACATTTTCTATAATGACGTTTCCTCCCGTGTCCCTTATATTTTTGCTATACGGTTTTATATCCTTAAAATTGATTCTAATTAGTTTATATGCTCATCTGTCCTTCTTGCTTCCATCTTAGTTTGTACCTCTTTGCACTTTTCATCAATCCATTGTTCTTTAGCTTTCCTGCATTTGCGAATAATTTCCCATTGTATGGCTTGATATCTCTATTTTCTTGTTTTGTTTGATTTATTTTTGTATTTTCGTCTTTCTTCTATTAAATTCAGGATATTCTTTGTTATCCATGGTTTCTTATTTTTTTTTTGTGAATACCCCAGAATATCTCTGGCCACCGTGTCTAAGCGCCGGATTTAATGTTATTCCATTCTGTTTCTACTTCCTTATTATCAGATATTTTCCCGATATCTTAGAGCAATTCATTTGACTGTTTTTCGAATCTTTTTTAAATATCTTTATCTTTTAGTTTCTCTAAGTCCAAGTGCCTTTCTCCGTTCTTTTTTTTCAAATTTTTAAATTTGAGTGCGGCCTTCATAATTACGATGTTGTGGTCAGTGTCTATATCTGCTTCTGGATAGCTTCTACAGTCCTTTACCTGATTCCTAAATCGTTGCCTAACAAGAATGTAATCTATTTGATATCCTCCTATATCAACTGGCACCTTCCACGTATATTGTCTTCTAGCATGATGTTGAAATAATGTGTTTGTGATAATTAAATTGTTCTTGTCGCAAAATTCTACCAGCCTATTCCCCTGTCGTGTCTCGTGCCTAAACCAAATAAACCTACCGCTCCTTCCCTACCCTCACCTACCACTGCATTAAACTCCCCCGTAATTATTAAATTTTCATGTCCTTTTACGTATCTTAATATGTCTTCTATATCTTCTACCTCTTCGTCACTATAGCTAGAGGTGGGCATGTATACTTGTATTATTACTGTGTTTACCGGTTTAGATTCTAATGTAACCATGAGTACTCTAATGTTCTTTTGTAAGTAATTTTCTACACAGTATCCTATCATTTTCCGCATAACTATCCCCACACCCAAATTTCCTTCCTCTGCTCCTGTATGAATTACCCTGAAGTCTCCACTCCGAAAATCCCTTGCCACTGGCCACCGAACTTCGCTGATCCCTACTATGTCTAGTGCAAACCTATTCATTTCGATGCTTAGGTTCTCTAGCTAATCTACTTGCTTCATACTTCTAACATTCCACGCTCCGACTCGCAAAATGTTCCCGATTCTTATTCTTAACTTTCCGATCGCATCCCCCGAAGTAGTCCCCTCCCGGAGATCCGAATGGGAACGAGAGATATATTAATGGTTAGATTAATGTTAGTAATTTGGCGCCGTTGTCAAAAAGTAAGAAAAGTAAACAACTTCAAGTATTTAATATGTACTTAGAGATTAGTACTGTAAATAATAAGATACCTGTATGTTATGTCAACAGTTGGTGATAGTAAGAGAACTCGTCTGCTTGTTTCATTGAATTGTATTTACAAAAGTGAGTTACCTACTATTCATTCATACTACAGGTGTGAAAGTTTACCTTCTGCATTCTTACACACAATTTCTACTAAAGACACGTGGAGAATCTGTTTCGGATTTAACAGGAAATTAGTGACTCGCTCTTTAAAGATGCAAACGGTTATATTGTAATATCCCAGAATTTCTGTATAAATGACAGTGTACGAATTGTAAATGCACATTTAAAATTCGATAAGCTGTTGGTTCTCGTTTGATCATACTAATAAATAGGATTACTGAGAACCTATGATTCCAGCTGCAACAGATTTTGAATAAGCAACCAAAAATATTTGAACCATTCCAAAACTCATGAAAATTATACATAATAAGTTGGTACCGCTCGTCGGACAAATCAGCAAAAAATCCTTCATGGAATTAAAATAAATTTATAATAGGGTAAATGTGGGAGTAATGGACATCCAAGAGAAAATTGTGACTTTGAATGAGTGCCAAAATTTTATTTTTATATTTTGGGTAACAATCATAAAATGGTAGGGAGCTCTAAGATGTGTACTTTTTGATTGTTTTCACATAAACTTGAAAAAATGAACAGTAAAAAAAATAAAAATTTTTTTTAACTAAAACTTGAAATGCTGTAGTTATGGACATACATGTACGGGATATGGACACCTCTTGAGGCAATAATGGACACCATCTTAAATTACATCTTTATTCAAAGTTAATAATCTCTGGGATAGTATAGTGCCCTCTATTATTTTTCTCAACTGGTTTGTTGATAATACATTTTACATCTTCTTTAAAATAGTACAAAATATCGTCTTTTGCTGGCCATTTCAGGCTCCAACTCCGGCCGACACCATAGTTTTATTTCAGATCCTTCAGCATCTTTCTTCACGACAACTCCTGCAATTTGAGAAAATGGTAGATTGTGAAAATGGTTATTGTGCAATGAGATGAGGAGAACACAAAATTTTAACCCTAGCTATCTTGGGCTATAAATAGAGTAGGCATGGGCCAATAATAATCAGATAAGTAATAGGCAGTGTATTATTAAATTAAGCTTACCAGGATAATATTTTTCATCATAAAAGACTATAACGTATTGTTCTTCTTGATATTGTAAGTCTTCACAATCACTCATCGGATCCAAATCTTCATCAGCGCAAATCATGTCTACTTCAGAATCTGATGAGCTTTCTTCGGGTAAATTTAATTTTATTTTAGGCCGCTTTACACTTAATTTCTTCTGTTCTTCCTTCTTATAGTATTCTTTATACTTCCCACTAGATACAACGAAGGGAAAAATTGTTTTTCTTCGTTTAGGTGGTGGTGTCTTATCTGATGTCTTAGGAAAAGGCAAGCATGTTTTGAAGGGGGTTGGTACTTTATAGCCTTTAGCTTCTTTGTTACTATATTTGCACTCACCTGAATGGTCTGGAGATTGCCAGGAAGATGTTGGTGTCTCAGAAAAACTCCCACTGAACTGAACTGGAGTCTTGTGCCTTCGAGATAGATCAGATTCAGAAATTGCTGCTGATGATAAAGGTGTTTCAATTTCAACCTCTGAAGTTACATGAACTACATGCTCATTGAATTCATTCTGAAACAAACTCCATACTCTGTACAAATCAGCACATTCTACTCTTCCCTTCCAAATAGATTTATTAGTACCATATGTTCTTTGGAACTCTTGAAAGGTTTCGCCAGGTATTTTACTATTCAGCATTTTTAAGAATTTCTGTTCAAATGCACAAGTTTCAGTAGTAGCATTTTTAAGGTACTTTTTTCTATTAGCCGGTTTGGTATACATTTAGAATAATCGACGTTATTTCTATTAAACGGAAACAACCCGCTCTTTCGAAATCCATTTATAATAGTTTCAGGTAGAGCATATTGTTCAAACACTACTTGAAGTATTGAGCCAAACGTATATCTGGTCACATCCTTCGGGAAATTATCAAATTTCCAATTTCTAACTACAGTCCTCCAACCAGCTTTAAGGGGCTTAAAAACGGAAACGTCAGCAGGTTGCATTATGTGAGTTGTGTTAGGGAAGAGTGAAATTAAAACAAAACCATTATCATCACAAAGCTTGCTTACTTGTTGTGTCATGTGAGAGCGATGCCCATCGACAAACAAAATAGCAGGCCTTTCCACATGATTATCCTTTAAATATGGTAAAAAATGATTGGCGATGTATTCAAAGAACACTTCGGAGTTTATCCACCCTGTATCAGACCGCCCCAAAGCCCAATTCGTAGGAATGGATTCAACAATCAATTTTGGCATTTTTTTATACGGAAATATAAGCATGGGTGGTACATATTTACCAGCAGCAGAGAACGCTCTTTTTCCGCAGAAACTCTTATATAAAAATCTTCTGTTTGCTTGCTAGGTCCCAGAACCTTATCGGATTTGGGACACAGGGCAAACCCCACCTCGTCAGCGTTAAAAATTCTGGATGGGTTTGTCATTACCCCTTCCAAATTTTTTTCGAGAAAATATGCTTCGATTTCAGTAAACCACATTCCAATCCTGTCAGCTGTTACTGCTGCACGAGCTCGACTCACACTCTCAGCATGTTTTTCTTTAATTGATGGGTGTCGCTTGATAAAACCCTCAAACCAAGCTCTTCCTGGGCCTTTATTTTTGTCAAAGAAACGTACAATTCTCCCACTTTCTAATAGGAATTTTTTCACAGACTGCATTAAGTTATTCTTATGAACTGGAAAGCCTTTACGCCCCATAGCAATTATCCAATCGACTAGTGATTTTTCTTCCAATTCTGTTAATTCCGATGCTGGGCCCATTTTCCTTTTATTTGATCCTACTTGTCCTAAGACTTTGCGTATAAGTGTGCTTCTCGGCACATTGAATGTTGCTGCAGCTTTTTTTCTACTCATTCCACCTTGAACTGCCTCCAATGCATTTTGCATTGATTCTTCGGAGTAGCGGAAGAATGGTCGCTTCTTGCCACTATTTCTTTTATTCATATCTAAAAAGACAATAGTACAATTAGGTAAATACATAGAATTCAAGATTAGAGTAAATTACTACCTACATTACCCTATAGTTATATAAAAAAATCACAGGATGTCCATTACTGAATTCGGTCGAATTAGTAATGGACACAGGTGATGTCCATTACTGAATCATTTTTAAAATATTTGGTTGAGAAATGGACACCCCTATCTAACCTCCTCAATTAGTGAAATATTGCAAATTACAATAAAAACCTACGATTTATAGTATATCTTCTATCCCCTAACATACTTACTTGTTTGTTTTCGGGCTTTTCTTTTCTGCATCAATAAATTAAACGCAATAACGACACAAACTTTTTACAACTTAAAATTGGATTTCTCATAACCCCACAATAAAAATTTCACTGACATTTGACAGAACTTGCGTATTCCTTTTCTGTCAACCATAGATACTATAGTAGGAGTAGTGAGGTAGGGCCGGTCCTACTTCAAAAACGCGACAGACGTATTTTCCATGTGTAGAATACGGCTGAATCGTTTTGAATTAGGATCGGCCCTATATGATTTCAATGTAAAATAGTCGTGAAAACATTTCAATGTAAAATAGTTGTGAAAACATGAATTCTTCTATACTTTCAATGTAAAATGCTTGTGGGCACGTTTTGAATTAGGATCGGCTTTATATTACTTTCAATGAAACACACACGTATGTTGAAAAGTGCAGAGAAGAATGTGTGTAGCTGTTTTGAATTCGGTTTTCTATCGAGAAGTTAGACGTGCACCGTTTTGAATTAGGATCGGCGTTATATACTTTTAATGTAAAATGTGAAAACCTGAATTCTTTTCAAATGTAAAATACTTGTGGGCACGTTTTGAATTAGGATCGGCTTTATATTACTTTCAATGTAACACACGTATGTTGAAAAATGTAAGTGCAGAGAAAATGTGTGTAGCTGTTTTGAATTTGGTTTTCTAGTTAGAAGTTATAAAGTATGACAGATGCAAAAAATATCGCATTCAAGTCAATTGTGTTTAACACGTGCACCGTTTTGAATTAGGATCGGCGTTATATACTTTTAATGTAAAATGTGAAAACCTGAATTCTTTTCAAATGTAAAATACTTGTAGGCACGTTTTGAATTAGGATCGGCTTTATATTACTTTCAATGGAACACACGTATATTGAAAATGTAAGTGCAGAGAAAATGTGTGTATATGTTTTGAATTTGGTTTTCTAGCTAGAAGTTATAAAGTATGACAGATGCAAAATATTGCATTCAAGTCAATTGTGTTTAATTAAAGTGGATTCTGATTTATGTTTAGAGGCTGCAAATACACACATGGGCCGGTTTCAATTCAAAATGTGTTCACTCTTGTGATAGGTTGAAAAGTGGGTTGGCAAAGTACGCAGATGGTGGTAATCTGCTATATAAGGAGATTGCTCTAATATTAATTTAATTAGTCGAAGTTTACTGCATATATTAACATACAAACATGTATATAATCGATATTCAGGGATTTAAATACAAGAAAAACGAGTTTGTGTGCAAAGAAATTGCGGTTTTGGACTTGTTGTTAGGTGATGTTTGGCATCAAATTTTAAACTGCCAATGCAGTCTAGTTGTTTGAGTCAAGATCATATAAAACATAATGACTGGGTGACAAGGAATATTCATGGTCTTTCTTGGGATGAATCTTCAACGGCTGGAATGGTGTCAACATATATAGCGCTTTATTTGAAGCAAATTATCCGACCCGGTGAAGAAGTATTTGTGAAGGGTCTAGAAAAGAAGAAATTGATTGAAACATATATAATGCAAAACTTTGTAACTGATATGCTTGCACTAGGTTGTCCTAAGCTATCGGAGTTAAAATCAACAATCGTTTAAAATATAACATACATTGTTGTAAACACAGCAATAACAATCTGCAATGTGCAAAACAAAATACCTTTTTTATTAAAGGTTGGTTTGATAATAATAAAAAACAATAGAAAGATTTGTTTGTATTATTTATTTTAATATAATTTTACAATGTTAGCCTTATTAACTATTATTATAACAACTTCTAGCAAACATTATTTTTATCGATCCAGCTATTGTGTACGTTAGAGAAGCCTAACCATTTTACAAATACTTTATTTGCACTCTTTCTTAGGACTTTTTCTACCAGGTAAATTCCTGGATGTTTAACCTTTTGCAACTCCGTTTCATAAAATGCACCTTTGATTTCTTTCTCGTCTTGATCTTCTAATATATATGTAGTCGGATTGGTTACGTTTACCTTTTAATCTTAAAATTTCATTTGACCAGTTTGGCGTGTAACCTTTCGTAAATGCTTCCTGTGTTTACTAATCCTCACACTGTCTTTAATTGAATATTTTGGTATTTTGGTTGCAAGTTTGATGTGGGTAAATGATGATTTAAGAATAGTTTTTCAATTGATTTATCAACTTTTACAGGTTTGACTCCGATAGCATTGTGAACTGTATTGTTGTATTGTTTCACAATATCGCTTAAATTTTTTATCCAATTGTAAGAACCGTTCAGGTTAAACAAGCGCCACATTTTTCCCTTTAAAGTTCTAATTACACGTTCCACAATGCATGCTTTCTTTGTAGAAAAACACTATAATGGTTTATGCCATATGTCCGCATTAAGGATTGAAAGTGTTTGTTATAATATTCTTTACCAAAATCAGACTGCAAATTTCTTGGAGGATTTTTAAATTTATTTAAAATTGTTTTCATTGCAGCAGTAACATCAATACCCGTTTTACTTTTAAGTGGTACAGCCCATACGTATTTGGAGAAACAATCAATAACTACTAAAATGTATTTAAATCCTTTGTTTGTTTGCGAATATGGTAGCATTTCAATCAAATCGGTCTGAAGAAGGTCATTTAAACCTTTTACTATCACTTTGCGTCTCTTGAAATTTATTCTTGCTGGTTTATGAAGTTCATTTACTATATCCTCTTTCACTTTTGATTGAGCAACTAACATAATACTTTTTTTCTAATCAGGATTTATTAAATACAATTATTTAAGATACTTCTATGTTTGAATGTCGCTCCACTTGCTTTGAAAGGAACTTTTAATATAAAATCAAGAAACATTGTGGTATTGTTTATGATAGCACCTCTGTCACGAAAGCTGATTACATCCATACGTTTAAGCAAAAATCCTTGTAACTGTGCAATTACATAACTTTTTTCGTTTATAAGAATTTCAATGTCTTGCGGGTATCCTTTAATATTCTCAATGACTGCTTCCTCATAAGGAAATTCATAATTATGTTTAATATTGAAAATAAGAAATGTCTTATCACCGTCGAGGAATGTATTAGAGTAAAACGTTGCTACTACCGTGTAATGTAGCATATGTAACTTATACTCAATCAAGGTTTCAAAACCTTCACTTTTGTTTTCATATTCCTGTTCACTTATATCTATTTTACGGTTATGTAAGTGCCTTCCAAATTTGTCAATTGTCATATCATCTAATTACTTTTGCCTCACGCAATTCTTCAATGATCGAATTTATTTCGTTGCCGTGACCTGTGTGTCCAGCAGTCTGTGATGAAACTAAAAGTCGTAATCTATCAACAAGTTCATTGGGATCATTCCAATATAAATAATCTATTGCGTTATTTGATACTTCCATTGTCATACCGTCTCCAAGACGCTTTCTATAGGGTAATGTTCTAGGTCTACGGGGTGTTTGGGAAGTATGTTTAATGTAGATATTATATTTTATACTTATATGAAGTATTACCCTGAATTTGTTCTGTTTCAGAATAATATCTTCTATTAGCATTTGTTCTTTTCACAATATCAAGGTACGACTTTAGATCTTGCTGACTGTACCCGACAGGATATTTTTAAACAGTAGTTCGTATAATCCAGGAGTACCTGTATATTTCAAATCATTTATTAGAACATTTTCATCATCCAACGCGAAATTCGAATTGCCTATCATAAGACCATTCGAATCAGGGTTAAACCTAATACCATATTTATGATCAAATTCGTTCTTAACATCTTTAAACATATTGTAAATATATTCTCGAGGTAGCGGATGTAGCTGTTCGAGATAATGTGTCATACCAGGTGAATCGGCAAAGCTTTGAATATATTCCTGAGCTTCTTGTGCATTTCGATTAATTTCTGCTTCGTATTCATTCTCAACATCATCATCATTTACCTCTAGGGCATCATTTTTATATTTGGTATATGCTGTGCAATAACCGGCGAATCAATATAGTCAACGTTCCTTTCTAGCAATGTAGGTTTAATTTTTTTTACACTGCTATGAGGCAGTTCTTCTTCTTCTTTAAATTTTTCTTTCTTTACCACACTTTCTCCATCCAGTTTATTAGCAATAGTTTTTAATCGTGATGTTATGGGTAATATTGATTCCACTTGGACGACTTCATTATCTTTTAACTGACGCAATTTGTTTTTACAATGTTTCTTTTCTTAATTAAAATTCTTTTAAGTTTTATCGACTCCTTATTCATTGCGTAAAAGTTTATTGTAATAAAAAATTCTTCGATGCTAACGATACTTGCGTCTCTCAAGGTTTAAATATGTATGAAGTGATCAAAACCTATTCGGTACCTTCCTTGATCTGGTTCACTATCTTTGTCTACAACTAAGAAACCGTATTTGTCTCGCCAACAAGCAGCACATATTTCACGGAATTTATCATACTTCATATCAGTATTGACGTGATCGTCATATATATGTTTTAAGTTTAAATCATCTTGTTTAAATAAAACTAAAAGATTAGCATTATCACGTAGTAAGTGCTTAGGTATACGAGTATAACTTTGACAAAGGTAAAAACTGTCTACTTGTTTATGACGCCCCATACTAAAGTATTCCCTAATGATACCTTGTTTATCGCAAGCTACATCATCAAAAACAAATATAGAATTATTTCGAGCATCAGATGGTGATATAATATTATCAGAACTGGAAAATGTATAATATTTTATCCCTTTTATTGGTTGCTGTAGACTTTCAAGGTATTGATACTTTGGTTGATAAAGTGATTTAGAATAAACATATACGTTTTCAAACTTTAAACCATTAGGATGTTCTATCAACCCAATCATAACGTTGGTTTTACCGCAATTTGAAGGACCAACAACTAGACATCGAATAGATGCAGGTAGAAGAACGCTATGTTTTTCTTTTTAGCTAAAGATTGCGCACCAATGTCATTATTGTTTATGGTTAAAGGTGTTGATTGTTTCACAACATGCATGTTTGCAAGTACTAAATTCGATTTGTAAAAAGTAGAATTATATATATATAAGAAACGGCTAGTATATAAAGAATCATTAATTCATAATATTTTATTTATTTGCTGCACAGCTTGAGAGGATAGTTGTCCTCTAATGATTACATATAATAATTCTAAAACTACTGGGAACGGACTATTAAATACTGTAATTAACAATTTACCATTCGAAGCGCATATTCCGGGTTACAAATTTTGCGGTCCGGGTACAAAACTAATCGAACGGTTAGCTCGAGGAGACAAGGAATAAACAAGTTAGACGAGGCTTGTAAGGAGCACGATATTGCATACTCCAAAGAAAAGGATCTATCTAAACGCCATCAAGCAGATTCGAAGTTAGCTCAGTTAGCTACAGAAAGACTAAATTCTGGTGACTCGTCTTTAGGTGAAAAAGTAGCAGCATTTGGAGTAGCTGCCGCAATGAAAGCTAAAGTAAAACTTGGTATGGGTGCCTGTGCATCACTGAGAACAAAAAATATCGATAAAATAAGAAAACTGATAAAGAAACGTAAAATAAGAAGTACGCTAGGTATTAAAAGTATTATCAAACAGAAGGTTTAGGCACGCATTGGACCTCTTACAAAAAGTACGGTAGTAGCGCTATTTACTATGACAGCTACGGAAACCTGCGACCGCCAACAGAGTTGATAAGTTATTTGAATAGCGGGGGTAAATGTAGAATTCTTTATAACATTAACCAAGAACAATCGTACGGTACTGTGTTTTGCGGACATTTATGCTTACAATTTCTAAGTAGCGCATAGAACTGCGTACGAAGTCGTTATGTCGTACACTTTTACTCTAACGGGAAACACTTCAGTTTTAACAAGCAATTTTAATCCACCTATAAACTTGGATAATGATTCGGAGTACGTATTAGGATTAACAAATTTTGAGTATTATAACACAATTCCAAACATAGAAAAAGGAATAAATAATAAATTTTATTATGGATCTAACGGAGAATTCATAGAAATACCTGAAGGTGCTTATGAGATTAGAGAAATTAATAAATATCTTCAAAAAGCTTTAGGTGATAAAAGATGGCGTGGTCGTATGGATCAATCACGAAGCGCTAGAAAGACTCCAGTGTATATAGAAATTACAGCTGACAATAATACACTTAAATGTAGTATTAAATGTAGTCTAGATGTGGATTTTACCAAAAGGATTCAATTGGTTCTCTACTTGGTTTCAATCCACAAAATTGCTAGCATTTGTCACGCATCAAGCAGACTACGCAATCAACATTTGTAAAGTGAATGCAGTTTTAATCGATTGTAATATTGCAAGCGGATCCTATTTAAATAGTAAACCAGCCCATGTAATACACGAATTTTTTCCGCAAGTACCTGCAGGTTTTAAAATTGTCGAGTGCCCACCTACGATTATATATCTACCAATCAAGTCACGTATAATAAATGAAATAATAGTTAAAGTGTTAGATCAAGATGGAAATTTAGTTAATTTCAGAGGAGAACTGCTAACTGTAAGGTTGCATTTAAAAAAAATCTGCAATAGCCATGGGTATTAAGTATAATGCACGCAACATGTCAAGAATTGCTATAAATGCTGGAAATTTCAAAGCAATCGACACTCGATTGATTGTTTCAAAACCGCTAACAACACAAAACCGACAGTTTCTACAATCGTTAGGACTGCATTTATTTAATTAAAAAAAAAAGTAGAATGAATAGTGAAATACTGAACGTGCGTGAAAAGTTTACTTCGATAATGCAATTGTTAATATCGAAAACATACTCATCAACCTTATGCTAACACATCTTTAAACAATAATGATGAAATTCGAATCCTATACAGCAACAAGATGTATACACCTTACCATCGAAGAGCATGCTGTACATAGAAGGCAAATTAATTAGAACAGATGGAACGCCGTCTCAGACAGCAAAGTTTGTAAATAATGGAATTTTGCTGCTTTTGATGAAATTAGATATGAGATTGGAGGTATCATTGTAGATCGTGTTCGGAATCCTGGATTAACGTCTATAATGAAGGGATATGTTTCATATAATAGCAATCAAAGTAAACATTTACAAAACGCTGGGTGGTCTCCTATGGATGATTCGCAAATAGTTGATGCCAATGGGAATTTTAATGTTGCAATAAACCTTTCAATGGTTCTCGGATTATGCGAAGATTTTAAAAAAATTATTTTAAACATACGTCATGAGTTAGTTTTACTACGTTCCAGTTTTGATACTAATGCTATAATTAATCCTACACCCGATGAAGAAATAAAAGTTGTTTTAAACAAAGTTTTATGGAAAATGCCGCATGTAGTCGTTGATGATACTCAACGAATTAATTTAATAGAATGCGTTGCACAAAATCAGGATTTGCATATTCCGTTTAGAGGATGGGAGTTGCATGAATATCAACTTCTACAAGAAACGAAACGTCATACATGGAACATTAAAACAACAACACAATTAGAAAAACCAAGATTTGTGATTGTCGGTTTCCAAACCAACCGAAAAATAGATACATGAGCAACTACAGTCGTTTTGATCATTGCTATTTAACCAACATGAAACTATATTTAAATTCAGAAATTTTCCCGTACGATAACTTAAATTTGAAGTTCGAGAATAAACAGACTGCGTTGTTATATGAGATGTATGCTCAGTTTCAGCAATCATACTACGAAAAGGAAAATGAACCACTTTTAATCCTGAAGATTTACGAAGTATTGCACCATTAGTAGTCATAGATTGTTCTAGACAAAATGAAACGTTAAAATCTGGTACTGTCGATATTAGATTAGAATTTGAAACTAGCAGAAACGTTTTGCCAAATACATCTTGTCATTGCCTTATACTTCATGATAAGATAGTCAAATACAATCCACTCTCAAACAGCATAAGAATATTATAATTACTTTATTATTATTTATTACTGTACCTTTACAAATTATGAAAAACAATAAATCATTTAGCAATCACAGTCTATTTATTAATATTTTTACATGCTTTTTACAATATCTTTCACATATTATACATTTCTCAAAATAAACTAACTGGTATGTTATTAAGAAACTGGATTTTTAAAAACAGAACGGTTATTACTACTATTTTCTCTACAATACATTTATACTAATATAGTTCAAACTCAGGCAGATTGAAAGGTATCCTATTTTTAGATACATCCAAAAAACGGTGTACTTGTGCAGGTATAAACATAACACTGAAGTTTTATAACTAAAAAAATTATATGTTAATCGAGATAAAATAAATTGCATTCTTTATTTGAGCCAGCGGTTGAAGCTTCACAAGTCATTTCTGAGTGTATAGTTATACCCCAAGGTTTAGTATCAGTGGTTGAGGTACTAAGAATTCTTTTATCATCACTTGGATTAAGAACAATTTTGTTTTGTTTAATAGTAAAGACATCATGTTTGACTGATCTAATTAAACATTGTTGTTTCTGTACAGACTGGTTATAAAACAAAGCATTCTTATAATCATCAAAAGAAATTTGCTTAATACTTGCTAAGGAAGATCCCTTGACTTTTTATTATCCTATCCTGAACTCTGTAAGTGTACATTTTAGATCTAAGCCCTACAAACTCTAGCATGATATCACCATTGTTTTCATCTTTCATAATACCAGGAACTTTTTATTTGATAATGGAATATGATATTTGTTATGAGGGTCGTAATCGGAAGTATCAAATCTATGAATATCTTGTTTGATATAAGAGTAAATATCTTCAACGCTAAACTCGTATATCAAACTATCCGTATCTGTATACAGTAACTTTGCTTTGTTAGCAAATTGCGATTTTATATAACTATAGTGAAATTCATATAAATAGGTTTTGAAATATCTAGAATAGAGAAACCTACATAAATGGGTTTGTTTAAATAAACCTCTAATTTATTCATTTCTATTAAGACTAGATCTTTGTCTAACACAGTGCAACTATGAAAATTAGGCTTCGCTATGTAACTACGAGCTCCAAACCGCCCTTCCCATTTGCTCACTAATTTCACATCTTTCCTTTTCCGTACGTTTTCCATCATTTTCCATAAACCGAATTTATCATATTTTTATAAAAGCATATATCGAAACTGTTTTTGACTGTTGTCTTAATTTCGTATTCAAATCAATGTATTCTTTTAACCAAGGGGCTTGTTTAAATCGAAGTACCTTATGAATTTTTTCAGTTCTAAACCGTAGCTTAAATACATTTTAAATTCTTATAGTGAATAATATAGTTGAGTTTTGGATATAAAGTTGTAAGTAATTTCTTTAAGTTTGATTTATTTGAAGGTACTGGTGGTATCATATGTTCAGGCGCCAAAGGTAAGGCACTTTGTATTTCATGTAAAGATACTGGATAGTGTAAATCGCATTCAAAAATATATCCTACATCAGAATCATCGGGAATATTAAGTATGTCTAAACGTACTATCTGGACTGGTACCATCTAAAAATTCAAAATCTCCATATGGAAGATATTCAGACATTGCAGCCCCATATAAATTATTAACATCAAAATACATTAAATATTTAGAATCGAAATTTGGATCATAATCTGCATTCATATATTTGTTATTTGCTTTAGCATATCTATTCGAACATTGAGAAACACCGCCACGAATTCCCCGTTCTAAAAACATTATTTTTCAATATCAGTAAGCAACTCGAGTTTAACGTTCGTCGTTTTAACATCGCATCTAGAGCTAAACCAGGAGCCGTAAAGTAGTGAAGCGGATCTAACTTATACGTGAACATACAAGTTTTTCTAAAGTTTTCAAATATATCAGACAAGAGCAGTATATCTGTTTTTAAATATAGGTCTGAATAGTCCCCTAGTGTTTTTATATTAAATGTTTGCCAAACGTGTTTAGCATGATTGTAGTCTTCATCTGATATTTCTTCATTGCGTAAACGATTAAAGAATGCTGTTTTACAGGGTAAATCGGTTTCATTGAGTCTATCCCAAGAGTTAATGTAATCATAGGGAAATATGCCTTTGCGCGTAAGTAACTGCAACTCATTATCAGTGTTACAATTTTCCCTGGTGATGGATTTTTTATTATCATCTAAGTAGGAAGCTAATTTTTCGATGCTGGATGCCATAAACCTGAATGAATCGATAAATCTAAAACTAACTTTCATACCTTTTACATATTTTGTAAAAGATATGTATTTTCCTTATTTATTGGCAGAATGTTTAACGAACCTGACAACTCTAACGAGATTTTTTTAATAATGAAATGCGAATCGTAGCCTGATAAGTTATGAAAAACTACCGGTATCATATAAGAATTATGATAATTGATGTTGCAATCTTGATGAGCCACTCCTCGAAATTCACCTGTAAAGTGGCAGTGATCGCGAACTCTAATATCATCTATACTAAAGGTTTATTGCAAATGTGACAGTGAAGGGCAAATTTAAATGTTGACTTTTGTTCTTCCGTTAAAGGATTCATAGGTTTTGGGTTACAGAAAATTTTATTAGTCGTTTCTGAAATCAGTTTCAATTGAGCAACAAACCATTCTATACAATCCTTCCCGCGATACAATTGAAATTTGGAATATTTATTATCATACGAGCATTTCAAATAATACGCTACACTAAAGGGTATATGCCTTTGGTAACGAACTGTGTTTAATATTACCTCAGACTCATTGCATGGTTCTAGTATACATTCGAGATCTGCATAAACTACAAATGATACTTTTTCTTGATAGTGGAAATGTTTAAATGTTAGATACTTTTCAGATTCTTCAGGTAATCTTATTGAGCAAGTATTCTGTTTTTCGCAATAATTCGAATGACGCTTAAGTAATGCTGCTGTACTAAAATTATTTAAACATCTATAACAAAAAAATTTTTTATGGTGATGTGAAGACAACTGTTTTGCAAATAATTTTGACATATCCTTGATCCAAGTAAAATGAAAGTGATTCTCATTAGCATTTGTAGGACGAGCATATTGTAAGGAATCATTATTTAAAACTAACAGATTAATAGGTTCAATTTTTTTAAAATTTTCACTTAAACAAAATGGTAGTATTTTAGCATTTTCTATACAATATAGGTTAATTGCGAGATTGTTAAGCTTTTCAATTTTTTTTATGTCTTTTAATGCAATTGGAAACTGAATTGAATTGTAGCGTAATACTGTATCAAAATGCGGATAGCTAGATAATCTATGACTATTTTGTTTAGCAGGAAATAAAGCGGAAACCAAGCTCCAAAGAATGCAATGTTGATCGTTATTTATTACATTTACCACAGCTTTTTCTTTTTATAAAGTCCGGGACCGGTACAAACGTTGAACACCCTCCTTTAAGTGGATCATGATTGTTTATATTTACCTTCAAGTGTAAAACTTCTCGGATTGCCCAACCAGAATCTTTCTCACTAAATTCTTCTAATCGCTTCGAAATCTGGTTCAATACGTTCTCCTTATACCATAGCTTGAGATTGGTATTTATATCGATGTGACGATTTGCAGTAGGAAACGTTTTCAAATCCATTTCGCCAGTTGTAGGCTTAACAAAGTTAGCCGCAAATATTACATTAACTTTCAACATTGACTTTTTTAAGCAAGCAACAATCTTGCGTTTAAAACTAGCGAACGCCTTGTCTAAGAACACTAGAGGATCTCTATAATTTAAATTGGTAATAAGTCCCGTAATTATTCGACTTCCAAAACATGATTGTACATCATGCCAAATCAAATTTTTCGAGTATGACCTCTAGAAAGCGTTGAATCAACACCTTTTCCACGATATTCCAAAGAGCGTTTCAAGTGCCTCAATCGTACAAGGTAGCTTTTAAGATATGCTAAATTAGATTCCAGTCTACTAGGATTTTCTTGTCGATTGTTTTCGTATATCTTATTTCTAATAGCAAGCTTCAATATACTAATATTTGCTTTGATAACTAAAATGTGTTTCGTTATTTCATTCACTGTTTTCAATAAATTCACGCATTTTACAGTTAATCTCAAAATTGCTTCACTAATCTCGGATACGGTTTCAGCATTCATGATTCTATATAAAATCAAAATACACTACTCAATATACGTATTTCTCTATTTAATATTTATACCAAATATCATCTGACGTAAGCAAAACAATTTCAAAAGGTTCATTCATCTGAGTTTACGGAAAACACGTAAGCAAAACAACTGTAAAAAGAAATAGCATCAAATCAAAATAATTGCATAGCGAATTGCTTTGAATGCAATTGTTAAAAAATCTCCTTTATTTACGTTTTTATTCAAGATGATTTTCAAGCAGAGTTTGCATTCAGTACGTAACTATGACAAACAATTCGCTAAGCAAGCATTTCCAGTATTTACAAACTGAAGGCGACTTTGTGCAAAACAGCTGTAAAGGAATTCGCATACAACATCATTTTTCATTCAGTTACGTTTACTATGAAAAATGTTTTATATGACCTTTGATTTTATGATGTGTATACAGAAAAATACACACAATCATTACAGCGCTATTTTTATGGATACATATGAAAAATGTGAAAACCTGAATTAGGATCGGCTTTATATTACTTTCAATGGAACATACATAATCATCTAGCGTTTACTACAAAAATTCAGCATGATTCGCACAAATTACTATATCCCTATATATGCAGCGCCTTTTTGCAATTTATTTTTCAGTCAATGAATGTAATTCATTATTTCTGCTGAGCAGTACCTTTTAAAAAAATTCTTATACAGCGGTAATATAAACGAAATAAATATAATTTAGGGTTTTATTATGTGCATTCATTGCAATTTCTTTTTCATACAATGAAACTAATTCATTATTTCTGCTGAGGTATAATTATATTCGCTTACATACTGTTTTGTTTATTAGAATAGATTATAGAGCTGAATTTTTCAGAAAACGAGGCAAATTTTAATTTTTCTAACAGATCAGTTTATTACTTGAATGTAATTCATTATTTCCGCTTAGCAGTACCTTTAAAAAATTCTTATACAGCGGTAATCTAAACGAAATAAATCTAATTTAGGGTTTTATTATGTGCATTCATTGCAATTTCTTTTTCATACAATGAAACTAATTCATTATTTTCTGCTGAGGTATAATTATATTCGCTTACATACTGTTTTGTTCATTAGAATAGATTACAGAGCTGAATTTTTTCAGAAAACGATGCAAATTTTTAATTTTTTCTAACAGATCAGTTTATTATTTAATATAAATACTTCACGTAGATTTACCAACAGTATTCAATCAGATCTCTTGTATAATTATTAGTTACTATTACTAGCAACTTTTTAAAAAATGAGTAACTTGTCATCAGTCAAAAATTGTAATAGTACCAACGTAAAAGTTCTAGAGCAATTTATATTACATTCTGACGAAGACGTGATTAAAGAAGTTTTGGTTGTTCTTCGGCCCAACTCGATACTGCTGCTATTTTTGATAGTGACGTAATAGATATATCACGGTAAGTGCTTTTCACATTTATACATGTGTTTTTAAAACACTACTAATTTATAAGTTACATTAGATCAAAAAACCATTCTGGAAATTCTGAGGCTATCGTAGAATCGTTGATACACTCTGAACCTCTCAGAAACATCAGGTAGTATACAAAAGAAAAGGTGAACCTACAATAATCTTTTATGTTATGCTCACAGATCAGGCAAAAACATGTCGGCTATGAAAAAGTTATGTACAGAATCAAATATGACTGTTTGCTGTGAAGATGACAAATCCTACGAAGATGATGCAGTAGAGTTGCTTAACGCATTTAAAAAGCGTGGAGAGAAGCTACTGCGTCGTATATATTTGGAGCTAGAAATAATAAAGCAAAAAAAAGATGAACTAGCGGTGAGGAGCAGCAGTTACTTCAAGAACGTGAGTTAATAAATACTTTTCATTTATAAATAGTTAGATCAAAATATTCAACAATTTTGTAAAAATAAAAAAGTATTTTATAATAGTTTCTCTTTTGAAACAAGACTTTCTTTAAACAAGGTAGTAAACTCGAAGTAAAACGCACATAAATCAGAATCCACTTTAATTTAATACATAATTTTTTATACAATCGACTTAGATGTGTTATAATAATAAACTAATTTCTTAAATTAGTGACATATTATTCTGAAAATTCTATGTTGACAGTTAGACCGATCGATCCCTTACTAGTTATGTATACGTGTTTGTTCGAGCCAATACTTTCATTTAATTGTTTCACTCCATGTGCTTGAAGGTATTCAAAATATCTCAATGGCAATATACTCTTGAACTCTTCTGTTTCCACTAATACTCTATCTCCATATTTTGTCTTGAGTGTTTCCACTTTTAAAACTTTAAATCTCTTATTCACTATAATATCTTTTGAATTTACATAAGGTTTGCGATATGTGGTTTTATTAAGAGTATTAAAATCCATATTGCTTTTCTTTGACTAATTAAATTAATATTAGAGCAATCTCCTTATATAGCAGATTACCACCATCTGCGTACTTTGCCAACCCACTTTTCAACCTATCACAAGAGTGAACACATTTTGAATTGAAACCGGCCCATGTGTGTATTTGCAGCCTCTAAACATAAATCAGAATCCACTTTAATTAAACACAATTGACTTGAATGCAATATTTTGCATCTGTCATACTTTATAACTTCTAGCTAGAAAACCAAATTCAAAACATATACACACATTTTCTCTGCACTTACATTTTCAATATACGTGTGTTCCATTGAAAGTAATATAAAGCCGATCCTAATTCAAAACGTGCCTACAAGTATTTTACATTTGAAAAGAATTCAGGTTTTCACATTTTACATTAAAAGTATATAACGCCGATCCTAATTCAAAACGGTGCACGTGTTAAACACAATTGACTTGAATGCGATATTTTTTTTGCATCTGTCATACTTTATAACTTCTAACTAGAAAACCAAATTCAATACATCTACACACATTTTCTCTGCACTTACATTTTTCAATATACGTGTGTTCCATTGAAAGTAATATAAAACCGATCCTAATTCAAAACGTGCCTACAAGTATTTTACATTTGAAAAGAATTCAGGTTTTCACATTTTACATTAAAAGTATATAACGCCGATCCTAATTCAAAACGGTGCACGTTTAACTTCTCGATAGAAAACCGAATTCAAAACAGCTACACACATTCTTCTCTGCACTTTTCAACATACGTGTGTGTTTCATTGAAAGTAATATAAAGCCGATCCTAATTCAAAACGATTCAGCCGTATTCTACACATGGAAAATACGTCTGTCGCGTTTTGAAGTAGGACCGGCCCTACCTCACTACTAGTAGGATAGATAGTCCACATTAGCACCTCACAGAATGCTGTTAAATGTATAAATAGATTTTTTATATAAATATTGGGAGTAAAGGTGTCCATTACTGGAACAGTGCCCAATACTCCCACATTTACCCTAGTACTACATAATATTGGACGAGCCTCTACTTTAGTGACGTAGTTGAAATTTTCTAATACCTGGGGTGACTTTATCAACGTTTTTATACATGTGCGGAAAAAATGTGTTACCGTTCGTTTGTAAGAATGACGAGATTTCGAGTTTTAAAGTATTTACACGTGTGACTGAAAAACGTTTAACGTGTTTCTACTTAAAGTAAAGCTAGTTAAAATTGCATCGGGCTTTCTTTGTGAAGCCTTTTGAACATTTTTTAATACATTTGTGCATAATTAGACTAAGTAATTTAGTCTAGAAAATGTAAATTAATTTTAATAAAATCTCTCAACCACAAAAATTATTTAAAAGTTGGATACTTATTTTGATAGTACAAAGACTATTTGATTCTAATTTATAGTATGACAATTTGTTATGGTATTCTGTTCGGACAAAAAAAAGTAAAGTAAACAAAATAAATGATCCCCACCGAGTACCGCAACAAAAAAAGGAATCCAAAGAATGCATTGCTGGTTAAAAAGTTACAGAGTATGGGGTGGCTCACAAAGAAAGAAAACGATATCTTCAAGAAAGGAATGTTATTTACAAAACCTATAATTAAAGAACAAGTTACAGAAAAGGAAACCAACCCGCGTCAAAAACAATATTTATTCAACATATTCCGAAGAATTTACACAGTGTAAAATCGACACAAAAATAATTAATACATTCCTGACTTACCTCATACTAATTTTTACCCTTAAATCTAATATTTACATTAAACAAAATTAATAAAAAAACGTTTAGTGGATCGTGGGGTCAGTCTCTGGAACTCCCTAAAAATCATTCAAGTTCTAACGTTCGGCTGTCATAAGATTGCTGTGATTGGACTTATGGGTTTGACATCGCCCGTGTCAACACTGATTTTCAAAAAAAAAACAATAAAAAAAATTTATAAAAATATTCTTACCTGTTTATTCTGCTGCAACAATCTTCAGCAGCTTCCCTGGCTAGCTCAGCTGTGCCTCTTCTCGGATACCTAAATTTACAATCATTCTTCCTTTCCACTCACACATCATTCAATAAAATCACCAAATAATACAACAATCATACAATCTTTATTTACCGCTATTTACAAACAATTATACACAGATATATACAGTTTGGTACACTAATTACAACTCAATATATGATATTTTTGTAAAGTCCGTGTTTTAAATTTTTAATTGCAAACACATTTAATACAACAGGAGTAAATAGGCTCCACATAATACCCTATATTTATTATTTACTGGAGTATGGTGAGCTCATAATAACCCAGTTTATTAATGTATACCTTTTACCTTGTATAAAATTACTACAAAACTAATAAACCCATGTACCCTTAACAATCCAATTTAAATTCGTAATGATATTTAGTAAGCTTTACATATACCTTTTTTTTCAGTATTTAAAATACCCTAATAATTGTCAAGTAGACGTATCTTTTCCAATACGTTAAATAACCATAAATGACCCCCAAAGTTCACACACATCACAAATAATTCCAACAGTCTATCAAATAACAGCAAATTCAAATGAGTTACCTGAAAAATGCGTCGTCTCCACCTCCTTCGATGATGCTCTATCCTCCAGAATCCCTTGGCTTCGTGACTATGCGCTCTGATCCACCAGATATTTATAAATGATAACCTCAGCATACGCCGAGCTCCGTGCTACCAATTACCATTCCATCCCATCATCTAAAGTCACGTATATTATGCTTTGTTTATTGCTTTATTAGCTTGTAATGCTGTTAGTAGGACCTCGGCTAATTTAATTCATTCGACACTACTCACGTTCATAACTATAAGGCCTCCACTTACCACGTTATAAGTGCTAAACTACTTTTACTAAATTATAAATTTTTTCAATACTCACAAGCCTCTACTCTCACGTCTAAAGCGATGAAAATACAAAGAAGGCGATGAAAATACAAAGAGAGCCCTACTAATTTTCTTAGAGTATGTATACAATTTAAAATGCCACCTCTAGGCCACTCTTCATGCGTAATACTTAATTTAAAATAATACTTCTGCAAATTTTGATATAACCGCCTTAAAGCTTCCAGAAATTTACCTCGTGGACGCGCTATATAATCCGAAAAATCGCATTCACCTGTCGCGTGTTTGTCCGTTGTAGAACTACTTGTTTCAACCAATGATACCGTTCTGTGTCGTCATAAAACTCCGTTTGTAATATTTTTATCCCTGTCTTATGCATATTTGATGTCGCGTTCCAAACCCTACTTGAGTTATAGAAAATCGATATTGCTGACCGCGTCGCATGACACCACGTGGATTGAATACGTGCGTTTTGAAACCAATGCTTTTATACCCGTCTCTATCTGTAGCATATTATTGATCGTGCATCCCTTCTGCTCTTTAAGAAACTTTGTTAGTTTGTTATTCGAAGCCACTGACGGTTGGAAATATTTTCTTTGAAAGCCGCTGTATTATGTTGATAAATTCGAAGAAGGTAACTTTTTAAACATGCAGGTGTTCTTAATTATTGACTGTTTAAAATAACAATTCTTGGAGTCTACATTTCACGGTATTCGATACAACTGACGTCCTTGTTTGCTAAAACAAACATTTTGCCTTGGGATTATTGATTTTCTATACCCCGGTGTGTTTTCTAATGCTATTACACGTTGAATTAAAATAATTATGCGTTTCTATTTGTTTTTAAAACTGGTTTTCTTTATGAACCTATTACTTTTCAATCATTAATTATAAAATTTACGTCAATACATGTCCGTTTAAATTAAATAAATGAAATAGATTTTACGCGTAAATAAATTGTTCCTTTTTTATACAGGGTGTTTGAAATTGCATTGCTTACCCCAAATTTAACCCTTTGAATCCATAACATAATCCCCCTATTTCAATTCTAAAAAAACTCCCCAATGTTTTCTTGAATTTAAATATCTAGCTATCTACCATCTAATCTTACATGCTATTTCTATACACCTATCTACTCACCTCACACTACTTATACCTATTTATCCAACTTATCTACCTATCTCTATCTATGTCTACCTATCTCTACTTATTTTTATCTATCTACACCTATCTTTATTTATACTTAACTATTCACACCTATCGCTTACCTTCTACCTAACTATTTCTATCTATTACTGACTCTTCACTTTCTTATTTTTGTCTATTTTCTCTTTTATTTTACTTTTTCGTCATTTATTGACGCTTTAAGTACCTCACTTTTGTACTTTTTTCTATCTTCACTTTTATACTCTTCTAGCTATCTTCTACTTATGTCCCTCTGTTATATTTAACCTATCACTATCTGTATCTTATCCTAACTATATACACTTAACTCTATATCTACATCTAACTATCTCCTATATTTATCCTATACATAATTTTATTTTTCTATAAGCACCTATCCTAATTTATCCTATTTCTGCTTCTACTTTTCTATACACACCTATCTCTATCTCTAGCTATTTAAATTTTACACTACCATTCACCTATCTCTATATTTTTGTCTATTAACATGTCTCTTTATTTAAATCTTACTCTTTTCTTGATCCTCCAAGTCTTTCTTCTCACCATCCTAATACACTTCATCCCTATTTTTCCTCCAACTATTTCTATACTTATCATCCCTGTTACTTCACATAAAATAAAATCATCCCTATTATCCTGACTCTTAACTATTTCTTCTTCTGTCCCCATACATGTCTGTTTTTCATTTACTATTATTTCCTTTCCTGCGGACAAACCAAACGATACTACTTCAACATCTTCATCTTTTTCCTCTAAAGAAAACTCTTCATCTCTTCTAGACCCTTCATGTACAATATTTACCCCCTAAAAATTTCCTAAATTCAAATTACCAAAATTATCTTTGCCCTTAACTCACTTATGCCTACTTTTAACTCTTGTGTGTAATCTAGTGCTGCTTTTGCCTCTACTCGTATTAAATCTGACTCGTTATACTCTAACAATGTTGCACTCAACCTTACCTCTATTTGTTCAGCCTCTTCGTTCACTACCAATTGTACCTCTTCTAACTTTTCCTCATTATATTCACCTGAGTCGATCTCTTTCACCTCTTCCTCATCTTCCTCTGTAACATTAATACATAACCCCATGTCATCTTCTGTGACATCATAACTTGCCTTCCAGGGCAATATCCTATCCCCAATCCTAACTATTTTCCTCTCCATATCTATTACAACCCCTAACTTCACCATGCAATCGACCCCTAATATCCCTTTAAACTTTAACCCAGGTACAATTATAAATTCCTGTTCACAGCTAGCTGAACCTAACTCTACTTTTAAAATAACTACGCTATTCACAACAGCAAATCGCTTTTTATTCGACGCAACCAGGTGACTTCTTTTTATTGACATTATCCTGTCACACACTTTATCCTTAATTTCATTGACGAATTCCTCCGATACTAAACTTGCCTCAGCTCCTGAATCTAATAATGCTCCTACATTTTTTCAAAAATTTTAATATCGATTATGGGCAAACAAAATTTTTCTATTATTTCTGGCTCAACTTCTTCCTCAATTTTTAAAAATTCCCTTGGATGTTCATACTTGTACACAGTGATGTCTAGTGGTTTGTCCTTGTCTAAAAATCCTGTCCAGGTCTAGTCTCCCTACTCGGTCCCGGTCTGGCTACCACTTCAGCATATGTCCTTGGCGTGTCTACCTGGTTAGTATCCTGATGTTCCCTAGTGTTCGTGGTTGTCCCCCTCATGCCTAGTGAACTGTTTTGTCTAGTCATGTTCGGTCTTGGTGCAGGTCCTCTACCTACACTGTTATTCCTGAAAAACGTCCGTCGAGGTTCCTAGTTCTGTCTGTTGTAAGCAAAATTGGTCCCCCGTCTTGCGTAGTTATCCCGTCTTTGCTCAAATCTAACTGCATTCACCTGTCGTTCCCTACTTTCCCGAGGTCGTCCACTATTCACGTCATCATACCTTTGCAGGTACTCCAAAAACATCTCCCTGTCCACAATATTTTGCAACGCTACGTGTTGCCTCACCTCAACCTCAAAATGCCGTGATAAATACTTAATTATCTGTCTGTCAGTCAGTGGTGGATTAAGTTGCTTGGCTATGCTATACTTCCGTATAGCATATTGCTCCCTACTTCCTGCAAACTCCCCTTTAAATTTTCCTGTGATAAGATCGTCTCGTACTTGGTCCTGTCTATTATCATTCCAGTAGTGTTTAAGAAATCTGTCCTCAAGGTCATTTTACGTGTCAATTTCCTGTCCGATTAAATCGTACCAAGCTTCAGCGTGGTCTTTCAGTAAAGCTTTCACAACATTAAGTTTCGCCTGTTCGTCATATAAATTATTAACCAGACCTCTAATGTTATTAATGAACATTTGAGGGTTTACTCTACCATCCCCATAAAATTTCATTTGTTGATCCAGCGACATATTACCTGTTACAAATCTTGGACCATTCTTCATCAAAGTTGCTACATTTTGTTTAATTCCGGTCACTTCTCTCTCGACCCTACCTAACTGATCCTTACATGAGTCCGTTACTTCAGTCATTTTAGCATTAATCTCATCTTCACAGAAAATCCTTACCTCTGTCCTTAATTGTCCCATTTCCAGATTTAAACCTCTAATATCGCGCTCATTTTTATCTACCCTATTTTCTACTTCCCCCATTTTCATCGTTAAACTACTTTTAAAATCTGAAAATTCTTTCGTCGAAGTATCAATTTTCTGACTAATTTGCTCAAATTTCCTATTCGATTCAACGCTCATTTGCTCAAATTTCCTATTCGATTTAACACTCATTTGCTCAAATTTCCTGTTTGAGTCCTCTCTAACCCCGCTTAACGTCTCATTCACCTTTTCAAGCATCCTCATTATCATCTCATTTTCTTGTCTTCTGACTCCGTCCTCGACTGACCCCTACTACCTCCAGCTTCCTCCATTTTTCTTGTTTTGAATCCATAACAATATATATATATATATATATATATATATATATATATATATTGATATGATAACGCCGCACGCCGATGTAATAAACGTCCAGTTTCCTGCTGAACGTCACTGCTCTGTGTTTTCTCTAATATTCTAATTTTAATTATGCCACGGCTAGCCCAGTTTAATTCACACAGAGTGCACAACGTTACGATGATCAAATAATTTACCCCTTCAAATCTTACCTGCTTAGAATGATAAAATGAAGTCGATCATTATTCGTATAATGAAAGGAAATAATATCTACACCTCACAATTTTGTAATCCTTTAAATAAACCCTTCAGTCAATTAATATTATTTGGATCATTTATCCCAAAAATTATATCCCTATAATTAAATTTAAAGTTACCAAAAACGGCACCTTTTACTAAAAAAATCTGGAACGTTCAAGACCTTGTATCCCATTTACGTAAATTTCAACGTATTAAATATTTTTGTTGATTCCTTACAAATTAGAGAACAAATATATTCAGTGTTTAAATTTAAATATGAGATGATTCCTTATACTACTTAGCCCTGACCTGTGATTTTTTGATGAGACTTTTCCCCCTTTGGTCTGCTGTTGCGTGTGTTGGATCAGCACCCTTTTTATTATCTTCAATCGAAAAATAATGCCCTTCTTTGTACTCCTTCACGTACGTTTGAACCAATAATTCAGTAATTGTTACTGCTTGTTTCCAAAATTCACCTCGTGCTTTACTTTATATTTTTCTGGATACGCCTTAGACCTCTCCATTTAAATACAAACTAGATTTTTGAATACCACTCAGATTTCTCCTAACTTAGATATACCTTACTTAGATCCACCTTACCTAGATTCACCTTAGAATAGACTTGGAGCCCTACATTATTATAAACATTTAATTTAAATTAATTAACAAATTTCTACTCACGTTTTCAGCAAAACGGCAAAAGCTTTTTCATATATCTTCAACGTAATTTGTCATCAACTATTATTATACAATACCACTGTTCACAATAATTTAATTTAAAATTTATTTATTTGCCGCGTAAATATTCGAAAAAGAGCGATGCCGGTTCGACGTGCTTCAAATTGATTGATAGCTTTTGTTATCTACATTTTTGATTGGTTTATTCGAACAGTCTTACAAAGTGTTGTAACCAACCATGTTTGTTTTGGGCATTCCTAGGAGCTTTGAATCTTTATTTCTGATGAAACCATTCTGTAGTTACGTTATGCTTGTATTCCTATTATTTTACGATCTTTGACCGCTTGTTTTGTTATTATTGTTGGACTTTAATTTAGCTTATGTCTGTTGTTTGTGTAGATAAAGCTTTTTGGAGAATTGAATAAATAACTGATGTAATATGAGTGATGTAAATCCACGTGTTCCTGTTTACGTCTCGTATTTAAAACTTATCTTTGAAAGTGCGTCTCTTATCAAAGCGCTCTATTGTTCCTTTTTTTATCCCATGCGTAGTTTCATGAAGACTTACTAGGTTTTATCTTATCTCCTGCGTATCTATTTTATAAACTTGTTGAACGCTTCTTGAAGTAGTTTAATCGCATGTATAATTATTTCTCCGCTGAATACGTGTACTATTATTGAAAGATATGCTTACTGGCATTGATTAAAGTTAATTACCGACCATATACAGGGTGTTAAATATTTGCTATTTGCATAATATGCGAATTATTTATTTTCATGCTAAATAAATGTAGTTTTCTGATTCCTATTGCTATTTACAGTTACTACGCGACCCTTATGACTCAATACACCCCCAAACAACCCCTTATCAAAGCAATATATATATATATATATATAAAATATTTTAGATAGTTAATTACACAAGGTAAGTTGATACATACTATCGTATTACAGTGAATAAGATGAAATAATAACTTAGACTTTTATGCAAAGCTCAAATGATCATTTCAAATCGAGCTAGTAATTGAACGATGGAAAATATAAAGTTTTGGACAGGACTTGAACCTGTATCTTTGTTTTGCCGGAATCATGCGTTTACCAATTACGCCACCGAGACCGATGACGACAATTGGAAAGTTTTCAAATTTAAATCGTGTACACAACTATACATAAACCTAACTTTCAATTACAATTTGAAATGACCATTTGGGCTTTGCATAAAGGTCTAAGTTATTATTTCATCTTATTCACTGTAATATATATATATATATATATATATATATATATATATATATATATATATATATATATATATATGTATATATATTTTTTAGGTAGATTTTTACACAAGGTAAGTTGATAAATACTAACGTACTACATAATAAGATGAAATCATAACTTAGACTTTTATACAAAACGCGAATGATCATTTCAAATTGAGCTAGTAATTGAAAGAAGGAAAATATAAGATACAGGTTCATGTTCTGTCCAAGACCTTATATTTTCCTTCTTTCAATTACTAGCTCAATTTGAAATGATCATTTGGGCTTTGCAATAAAATATATATATTGCTGTGTTAATAAGGTCATTTAGGGTCATTTAGGGGTAGTTAGGACCAATAGTATAGCGCACTTCATATAAATTACATGAGGGCTCAGAAACGAGACAGTTTTTTGAAGAAAACAAGAAATACGATGATTAGGCTAGAAAATAAATGACAACGCCCTGTATATAGACCATAATCATAATTAATTTAGTTAATGAAAAATATTTTAGAAGATTTATTTGAATAAACAACAAATTCGAAAGTCGTAAAACAACATAAACGCAAGCTGAAACGCGACACGCATGGATAACGGCATCATTATTACGCCAAGAATCCCAATTCAAACAAACAGGTTTAAAATTGCGTAAGATAGCAAACGCATATAATTTAATACATAAATTGTATTAAGTCTACGTGACTAGAAGGCAAAAATTAGCACCTGATATATTTGGAACAAACACGACATGGTGATAAAATCAAAGTTCACTAAATTTATTTGGACAAACAATGGTCTGCGTGATCGAAAAATATGAAAATCCGAGAGAATGAATGCTATTAACTCGAAATGCTACGTACCGAAATCAGCGCGTCGGTTTTAATAAACAACAAAATACGATATAAAGACCCAAAGCCTGGTATGTAAGAATCACGTATAATAGCGAACTCTGCGCTTGTCAATAGATAGGCAATTCATTTAAATAGGACCAGATATGTAAACAAATCAGTTCAACATGAATTAAGGCTTAGTCTACATCACTGAAATAAATATTTACGTTAAGTGATTTATTGTGAAGTAATAAATAATACAATGGTAATTGTGAAAAATTAAAAGTGGTTTGTCGTTTTAACCCTTTCAAAACGTAAGTAACTAAAAGTTGTTTAATTTAAACTCTAATATTAACATTAATAAAAAGAACTCTGATTAATTACTTGATCCAATGAGGATATTCAACAAGCATTTGATTCAATTATTAATTACCTGAAAGTTTAACAAAGGACACTAAAATAATTTAAAGCTATGCTAAGAAAAATGCAGACCATATCTAAAGCAGATCTGGATTCAACGTTGGGAGTATTAAATCAGTAAGCTGAATACGGGAGCTGTTGGTACAAGGACTGATTCGAGCTTGGAACAACAGGTTAGCCAATCTGAATGTTTTATTATTTTTATTTGTGAATATTTCGTTGCATATTTCTAATTTAAATAATTTAAAAATTGCTTTTATGTAAATTTTATGTGAAGGTCAACAAAGATCGTTTTTTTTAATACACGTTACGTAAATTTTTTAAGAAATTGAATGACCGTTCATGGGGCTTCAGATAATAATAATAATAAGGGTGATTTTTGCTGGCTTTTTGATTAACTTTGGAAGGGATAATTATTAATTTTTACTCAATTATTAAAAGAAAGTACTATTTAGGCAATTGTTAAACTTTTCATACATTGTAAATATTTTTGAGAATATTATAACAATTTGTGTTTAATGGTGTTTTGGTTTAAGGAAACAGGAAGTAGGGGTAAAAAGTAAATTTAAAGTCTTTGTTTGTTGTATTGTCGCAAGCTCCGTACGTAATTAAAAACTGAGCTAGTCGAGGTAATTAAAATTAAATATTAAAAATCAAAAATTGACAGAATAAAAATTTTAACCTTTTTAATTCACAAAAAGGGCGCACCGGGTTATTGTTACTAATATTTTTATCCGGTTAGCCTAGAAGTTTAGCATAATATTCACTGTTTATTGTTTGGCCCTTGGAAAGATTGTCAATTAGTAGGACACCTTTAGCATCCCAAAAAACTGATGCCATAACTTTTCAAGCCGACTTCACGGACATTGCTTTCTTTGGTGGTGGAGAACCTCTATGTCTCCATTGTTTAGATTGTTGCTTGGTTTCAGGGGTATAATAGTGAACCCAAGTTTCATCTGTCGTAACAAATCGTCGGACGAAATCGGTTTCTTTGGAGTTAAGGCGGTCTAAACTCTGTTGGCAAATTCTCTTCTTTTGAAGGTTTTGATCAATTGTCAATATGCGCGGCACCCATTTTGCCGAAAACTTTTTCATACCTAATTCCGCAGTTAAGATATGAAAAGCTCTTTCATTTGAGATAACTGCATCCTTAGCAATTTCGGAGACCTTTAATCGACGATCCTGCGTAACTATATCATAAACTTTTTGGACGATTTCAGGTGTGGTGGCAGTTTTTGGTCGTTCGCTGCGCGAGTCTCTTTCTAGGCTCTCAAGGCCACGTTTAAATTTCGTCACCCACTTGTGCGCAGTTGTAAATGATGGAGCGGAGTCTTCTAATGTATCCTGCATATCTTTATGTATTTATGTTGCTTTCCAACCCTTTTTTACAAAATATTTGATAACAGCGCGCGTTTCAGTTTTATCCATTTTGAAAAACTCACAAAACTAACTTTACTTCAAATAGCACCAAATTAATACTACTTGACAGAAAATAATAACAATAGTTGCGAGGTTGCAATGAATATTGAAGTAATGTTTTTAAACCCAAATTACATACGAAAATGGAATTATTAATTACTAAGAAAAGGCAAAATTCTTCAGTATAAAGCTATTTTAAAGATGTAATAAATAAATAATCGAAGGGAAGATTTAACCAAAAATTGCTGTTGGAAATCAGGAATTTTAATTTGGAAAAACTTGTAAGCCTTTTTGGAGATCAATTTAAAATAAGAGGAGTTTTAATTATGAGAAGCGTTTTGTGGATTCTGCAAGTATCACTGTTAGATTTATTTTTAACTGGTATTAGAGTATTTGGATCTAGTTTAAGATAATCCTAATAATTTTTTTGTGTGAGGGATTTTTTTACTAGGAGTTTGTATTTAGGGTTCGATATACTCTGACCTGATTTTGAGCTCATTATAACCCAGTTTCTGTAAATTCTTTTTAAACCTTGCATTTTATTGAAAACAAATTTAAAAGACCCGTTTACTCCTTACAACAACAATTTATAGCATGAATAAATCTTTATATCATCAATAAACCCTTTTTTAATAATCAGAATTAATTGTCCAGTACATGTACCTCTTTAAACAAGTTTTATGGTAATAAATACACCACCAATAAGTCAACACATAAACACAAAAAATATCAACGGAAATGTTTATACAAAAACGGGAATTTACGTTTTGTTACCTGGAGTCGCCTTCATTCTTCGTCACCAGTGAAGATGATTTCCATAAACCCTCGTCGTTGTGTCCATTTACTACGATGATACATGGCAAAACAGATCCCCACCATTCAAATCTCCGCTACCACCACTATTAGCTTTGTCTCAAACGTAACATTCCATCTCAAATATACTTCAAGCATACAAATTTAAGCTTCGCTTACCCAAAATATCCTCTCTTTGTTTAATCGCTTCGTTGTAGTAACGGCACCTTTTATCTAAACAAGCACTAATTCGTGCAATATCACTTTTATAACACGCGGTACGCTACTACAGCTTTCATCATTTTTAAACAGGATGTTTAATGCAACTTTACTGAGCACACAATAATTGATAACGGTAAAAACTATTATGTTGTAGATCGAAACCCATATTCAGATCTAAATGGAAAAAAAGAGAGCTTTAACATCTTCGTTCGTTTATTTATATCATTTTCAAACCCCCAGTGGAACCGGTTTTACGTGAAAAGCTTGTTTTCGAAGCGGCTTCCTAAAATTTTGAACGTAACGAATACTGACTTCTTAAAATTTCCCCCGTCCGTCGTGCTGTCTACATAGAATTTTGTTTATTACCTTAACGTACGCGCAATTCTTGAAAACTGCTCGCCATCGACCAATGATAAAATTTTCCCCCGTTCAGACGCGCCATCTCTCAGCTATCTATCTCCGTTCTACGCATATCTGTTGTCTCCTTTAGAACCCCTCTTAAGTTACAGAAAATCGATATTGTAATTGGCCTTTGCATTTTCGTATGTGACATGTACCCAACGCTTGCTTTATCTGCTTCTCTATCTGTCTTAAAGTATCGATCGTTTATTCCACTCCGTTCTTAAGATACTTATTATGTAGCAGCTTTCCCAAATCGACCGTTGCAAACAATTTCTATGAAATTTTGTGCTAACATACATTTAAAATTCCCTGAACCTGACATTTAACAAACAAGTGTTTCTTGAAACAACCGACCGTTTTTAAAATAACAGTTCTTGGTTTCTTCCCTTCTGAGTATTTGGCTATATGGCTTTTAAAATAAAAACATTTGCGTTTAAAATTATTGATTTTCTATGCATGCAAGCTCTCTTGTTGCTTTCATGCGTTTGATTAACATTTGTTATAATTACTTATGCGTATCCTTGAGTTTTTATGTACTCTAAAGCTTTCCTTCCTTAAGTAATTTTAACATTCCAATTTAAATATAAAAATTACCTTAATACCCGTCCGTTTTCACTATATAAATTAATTAATTTGGCGCGTAAATAATTTGCTCTTATTTCTATATACACGGTTGCTAAAATTTTATTGTCTACACCTATTTACCCTCTAAATCTACAACAATATATATATATATATATATATATATATTGATGTGATGTTGATACAGAATCTCAAATCTAAATTTAAGAAACCACGTCATCGACTATTTCAGTTGGTAGATCATAAACATTCTGCTGTTCAAAATGATTAGTATTTTAACCTTTGCGTACCTCTTTTTAAAAATATACCTTTTATCAAGATGCGTGTAAATTGTTTTTTGTTATAAAGATTTTCCTAAATGAATCTTTGAATTAATGAAACCTTAAAGCTACAACTTCTAACAATACAATTATTAAATACAAAATGCACATTTACATATTTTCATAAAAAAACACAAATCTTAAAAACTAATCTGACCTTTGCATTAAGGAGCTTTGCATTAATTCCAGTTCAAACAGATTCTTAATGTTTTAAACTTTAAGCACAAACGTCTTTTACAAGGATTGCTTTTTGAATAAAAATTAGACAAAACCTTCCCCAGGTCTAAGTTAATGAAAGCTAATTTGCAACAAAGTCGATCTCAATGGAATTAAATCAGTTAGATTTTAACGGAGTGTAAACTAGTATTTGAACAGAACTAATATTTGAAGAAATATTTGAAGTATTATTAAAAATAATAATCGAAGAAATATTTGAAGTACTAATTGTAAAATACTTTTATAACTTTCGTAATACTAGAACTTATTTTATAAAACTCTGGCATTTTTAAATATTGCTTTACTTGTTTGTAGAGCACCAGGAAACCTCGTTTTAAAGTTACTCTAGTTATATATATATATATTGTTATGTATGTTGATATTTTATGTGTAATGATGCTTTAATATACGAGTAAAATAATAGGTGCAACCTGTAATATGGTGTAGTCTGTAAATGATTAAATAAAACTCTTTCAAATCAATTATGCCACGGCTTGTTGAAACTCTCTCTCAGGAAACTGAATCTAGTATTTTAACTCTGTAAGGAGAAGTAGGTTCTTTGTCCCCTTACAGGTATTGAAACACAGGCGCCTAAAGCGTATACGATCAAAATCAAACTTAACCTCTAAGTTGTGCTTACGTATACCGATTAAACAAAGATTGATAAATCTATTCTGCAATTATTTATTCTAGTTAATGTTTGAAATTTAATTTATTCCAAATTACTTAATATGAAGAGTAGATAACATTAACTTTTATACCTGTAACTCCGTTGAATGTGTCTGGGTGTACAAGATTGGAAACAGGATACACAAAGTTGCCTCGAGCGCTTTCCGTGAGTACCTAATAAATATATGTTTTAGTATAAAATACAATAATGTTTTTCCTCTAGTTTTAGGTTCTCTTATGGAACTACTTCAACCGCTAATTGTTTTAATTGCTCTACAAACTACGAACACCTTATACGTCACCAATTAACTGATCTGCAGCAACTCCTGAACCACAACAAAGGATGCCCCGATGGTGGTATATTTGAAATTTTTCTTTCTTTAATAAATTAATTTTCGTCGTTTAACTTTCACTTTCCTTTGACTAGATTGAAATGAAATGCAATTCCTTTAACATGTATATTTAATTTTATCAAAATTCTCAGTACAAGCTCTTAGCAAAACAAATTTATCAATGTACAAAAATTTATGTGTGTGTAACTCTTTCAAAATTTTATAATTAATAAATTCCTGAGAATTTTGATAAAATTAAATATACATGTTAAAGGAATTGCATTTCATTTCAATCTAGTCAAAGGAAAGTGAAAGTTAAACGACGAAAATTAATTTATTAAAGAAAGAAAAATTTCAAATATAGCACCATCGGGGCATCCTTTGTTGTGGTTCAGGAGTTGCTGCAGATCAGTTAATTGGTGACGTATAAGGTGTTCGTAGTTTGTAGAGCAATTAAAACAATTAGTGGTTGAAGTAGTTCCATAAGAGAACCTAAAACTAGAGGAAAAACATTATTGTATTTTATACTAAAACATATATTTATTAGGTACTCACGGAAAGCGCTCGAGGCAACTTTGTGTATCCTGTTTCCAATCCTGTACACCCAGACACATTCAACGGAGTTACAGGTATAAAAGTTAATGTTATCTACTCTTCATATTAAGTAATTTGGAATAAATTAAATTTCAAACATTAACTAGAATAAATAATTGCAGAATAGATTTATCAATCTTTGTTTAATCGGTATACGTAAGCACAACTTAGAGGTTAAGTTTGATTTTGATCGTATACGCTTTAGTCGCCTGTGTTTCAATACCTGTAAGGGGACAAAGAACCTACTTCTTACAGAGTTAAAATACTAGATTCAGTTTCCTGAGAGAGTTTCAAAAGCCGTGGCATAATTGATTTGAAAGAGTTTTATTTAATCATTTACAGACTACACCATATTACAGGTTGCACCTATTATTTTACTCGTATATTAAAGCATCATTACACATAAAATATCAACATACATAACATAATAATATATATATATATAACATGTTATTCAGATTATAAACAATCATGCCTTTAGAAAATCCACTATTATCCCTAATATGAAACTTGTTACTAATCACATAATTTGGATCAATACATTCGTTTCAGTTCATAACAAAACTTTTCATTAGTCGAGCGCTTTGATTAATGCAAAATCTATTCATTTTCTATACGTAAATCCCAATAATATTAGTTAATAATCTTCGAATATTGTCTTCATTCACAGTAAATTTGTTTCGTTATCGTAGTTTATCATGAAAATATTGGCTTTTAGTGAATGTAATAATAAGTGACTATGTGACTGACGATTTCCTTGTAGTGCTTTTCTAAGAATTTATACCATTTTTTAAGCAAAATAAACAACTCATTTCTTTTTGAAATTTCTACCCAAATACTGTATGAATAATATGAGTAAAACATGCATCCATTTAGCTAATACAAAACCTAACCTCATACACTGAGCGTTACTAATGAAAGTTTACGCACTTATGATTAATTACTGCGAATTTGAATTTTACCCTTATTAACCACACACACACACACACACACACACACACACACACACACACACACGCGCATACACATAATCAATACGCACATACGTATGCTTACAGACTCATACACATGCACACGAGGATTAAATTGAGTACACCCACAAATAATAAAGAAAAGAGCAATAAAAAAAATAAGAACAAATTATATTCAATTTTAAGTTCGATTTTTTTAACGGATATGTCAACTTAATACGTAATATTAAATTCTTTGTAAGACTAAATTTGTTCTCCCACTACCTTTTTCAAATGAGGTTCAACAGTTTTTATTCCGGTCTCTTACAAACCCCCAAAATATAAAAATAATGGCAATATACATGTAAAATGGTCCCTATAGTAGGGGATAAAGAATACTACTATAGTAAGCCTGCTTATCGTAAAAGGCGATTAAAAGGCGCAGCAAGGGGCAGCAGCCTTGCTGGCTAACAGATATTGGAGGAGGGTCGGTTGGTCTCGGGCGATCCTCAATAATTTACAAGCTTGTTGGGGTTGGCCGTGACGGATACGGCTTTTGCTAAAATCTTTAAAAACTGCGTTGTGGAAAGATATGGGAGCCTACCACAATATTTCGCAGGTGTGCGTGGCCTAAAACACGAAATACATATGATGGAGAGCTCACAAGTAAAATTCTTGTCCGGAGGTAAAATACTCCCTCATTCGGATCTCCGGGAGGCGGTACTTGGGGCTCGTCATCGTAAGAATATAAAATAACAGTTCGATTTAGTGATAGGGACTTGGAATGTAAGGTCATTACTTAGAGTAGATAAGTTAACGAATTTATTAGTCGAAATGAGAAAGGAAAAGCTGGACATTTTAGGTATTAGTGAGGTGAGATGGCCAGATAGTAATGACTTTTGGAAAGATAATTATAGAATAATTACAACTTCTTCAACTAATGGACAGGCAGGGGTAGGAATAGTGTTAGGTAAAAGATTAGGGCATAAAGTTAAAGAGTACTTACAATTTAGTGATAGAATAATTATGGTTAGATTGGGTACAAAACCCACAGACACTGTTTTAGTACAGGTTTACATGCCAACAACTCAGTACGAGGATGAGGAAATAGAAAAGGTATACGAGGATATAAATAGTATAGTGAGAAAAGTAAAAGGAGATGAGAATTTAATAGTTATGGGCGATTTTAATGCGTCAGTGATTGAAGGTAGTGAGGAAAAATGGTAGGAAAATTTGGGTATGGCAGACGAAATGATAGAGGAGAAAGATTAGCTGAGTTTTGTCAGGAACATAGATTAGTAACTGTAAACACCCTATTCGAACAACATGTTAGAAGAAGATATACCTGGAAAGCCCCAGGTCGTAGTTATCCAGGGGCTGACATAGATAGCGATCATAACTTAGTTAAAATGAAGTGTAAACTAAAATTCAAAAAATTGAGAAAGGTTAAAATAGAGGGGATGGGATCTAGGTAAGCTTAATGATAGTAGGGTAAAAAGAGGAATATAAACAAGTATTAGATAATAAGAGCAAAGAGATAGCTGTAGGAGGGAACGTAGAAAATAGATGGAAAGAAATAAAACTGACTGTACATGATACAGCAACACAGACTATAGGTAAGAAAAAAATAGAAGCGAAAAAACCGTGGGTAACAAAGGAGATATTAGATTTAATAGAGAATAGAAGAAAGCTTAAACCTTTCAAAGAAGTGGATAGTGAAAGTAAGCAAAAATATAATACAGTTAGAAATAAGATAGTACATGAGTGTAGAAAAGCTAGAAATAAATGGATGGAGGAGAATTGTAAGGGAATACAAGATGATTTGAGAGTAGGTAAGACAGACAGGGCTTACAGGGCAGTTAAAAAGTTTTTTGGGAAAGATAGGAAAAAATGTAATGGTATTAGAGACGAGAATAATGATCTTCTAATAAATAAAGTTGAGGTAGCAGATAGATGGAAAAGATATTTAGAAGATTTATATAAGGGAGACGATATGGATGAGTTAGAGTACGACCAAGAAGAGGATGTAGAAATAGGGTTCTCAATATTAAGAGAGGAATTTGATAGAGCTGTTCGGAATCTTAAATTAAATAAAGCGCCAGGGATAGACGATATTCCCGCAGAATTAATAAAATATGCAAGTCAGAAAACTTTAGACACATTATATGAACTAGTAAAAATAATATATGACACAGGTGAGGTTCCAATAGATTTCGAAAAAAATATTATTATTCCAATCCCAAAAAAGTCAGGAGCTGATAGGTGTGAGAATTTTAGAACGGTTAGTTTAACTTCTCATGCTTCCAAAATACTAACAATAATAATTAAAAATAGAGTAGAAGCTTTGACTGAGAATTATTTAGGCGAAGACCAATATGGTTTTCGTAAAGACAGAGGGACTAGAGAACCGATACTAATGTTTAGAGTAATTATCGAAAAAAGGTTACAAAAAAATAAAAAGACTTTCATTTCCTTATAAATGGTAATCATGTAAACATGTTGCAGTTCTTTAACAGCCATCAGGTTGCTAATATCTATGTACAGCCAGAGAGATAAGAAAAAGATAGAAGAGTATAGGAAGACCTAGGCCAAGCTATATTAGTCAAATTATTAGAAATTTAGGTTGTGAAGGGTGTGTAGAACATTTTAGATTAGCACAGAATAGAAAAGAAGTTAGAGCTGCGTCAAACCGACCTTAAGTAAGGTCGAAAACAAAATGATGAACAAAATGATGATGACATGTAAAATCTATTCCTCTTGCCTAAGATGATTCTGATATTAAAATAGTTTCACAAGACGCCTCGAAAAATAACTTCTATTGTCAGAATACAATTTTAAACGTTTTCCTCCACGCGTAATAAGACGCATTATATAAGCGTCCTTTAAAAAATGTGAACTAACTTGGAGATGTAACACTCATATCAATGGAAAATACACCAACAATGTTCAGTCCTAAATGTCAGAAAGCTTTCTTTGAGATAAGTTACGAAAGAGTTTATTCTCGTATGAAAAACGAATATGATATAGGATTGACACGAAAGCATTTAACATAAAACTTTAAACTGCGAGTTAAAAGGTTTTTCTCTTGATATTATTTAATAATTTTGAGTTAATAAAAAATGAGTAGTGCGAACGTCGAGATGAAGATCTATCTTTATTGTAACGCTCTTTAATAATTAAATTCGTCAATTTAGAGTACTTAAAAGTAATAAAGAAAATCTCTTGTTATAACCTAACCTAATTCTATGTTTCTAAGCCTACTGCCTTTTTTCAAGGGATTTCTACTATCCAAAAAAGGAGATAGTGGGCGCAACAACTTAATTTTCAATTTCTTCAGGAAAAATGTCGTGTTGAATATTTTATTTAAGCAGAGGTGTGAGTCAGATTGAAAAAATTGACAATCTCACTCTAAAACATCACTTTGACAATTTTCATAAATTTGCGATGGTTCGCACATAGTGATGGATTCGAACCGAACCGAACCGAAACTTGTCCTAGGTTCGGTTCGGTTCGAAAACTTTTTAGTCCGGTTTGGTTCGAGGTTCGGTTCGTTTTTTCGAACCGGTTCGACATTTTGATATTTCTAACAACTAGTGCGTTCAACTACAACAATTTAAATGTTTAATGTAGTTTTTATACTTAGTAGTTGCTACTTTCAAACCCAACATTAATTTGCTTTATATTTTAGTAGCATAAATCATATTTATACTATTTATCCATGTTTGATTTTTCAATACGTACTCTCTTTAACAAAGTGTAATTACAATTAGGTTAATAGTGAAAACCCCCTCCAAAATTTAAAATGTGTTAATAATTGATGATTTTTACTAATGTTATTTTACCCTACAAGAACGATATCACACGATCTTTGCGATTACTTTTATTTTAGTTAGTGTAAAAAGAGTATCAAGACATTAAGGTGTTACTGATTTCTGATACAGTACAAACAAAAAGCTGATTGTTAGTTTATCTTTATATTAAAAATTAAACGGTAAGGGAATTTTATACACTTCGTACAATACAGGAATAAAGAAACTGTGTTTATATAACAATTCGTATACTTACAAAAAAACGGTAGAGTACTCATGGTTAGATTAGAATTTAAACCGGTAAATACAGTAGTGATACAAGTATACATACCCACCTCTAGCTACAGTGAGGAAGAGGTGGAGGCGATCTACAAAGATATTGAAGACTTACTAAGATACGTAAAAGGACATGCAAATATAATAATTATGGGGGATTTTAATGCAGTGGTAGGTGAGGGCAGAGAAGGAGCGGTAGTAGGTTTATTTTGTTTAGGGACGAGAAATGACAGGGGAAATAAGTTGACAGAATTTTTGCAACAAGAACAATTCAACCATCACAAACACATTGTTTCAACATCACGCTAAAAGACGATACACGTGAAAGATACTAGGTGATATAGGAAGATATCGAACAGATTACATTCTTGTTAGACAAAGGTTTAGGAATCAACTAAAAGATGTTACGTTCCAATTTTGTGTTAGAAATTTCCCTTGTTAATTCATAAGTTCGCTTTACGATAATTTTTTTAAATCAACTACGTTGCTATTCTCACATCCGTCAACTTAATTAATAATAAATACGCTGTCTAATACTTTTCAACTCAAATCCCTTTTGCTTCAAAAACGACAAGTTTAAGCTACAATTAAATAATTCAATATCCTGTTTAGGTATCCGTGAGCGCGTTATGCTTTGCGATAACGTATAATTGCGTTCTAGTGGGTTTCCCATCTAAAGATTTGTGGAAATAATATATCCTACTATTCTCCGGTAAAACCGTGTTTTCCAGTTTCAATCGCGTTTCGATAACGCAGATGTTTGCTTTTCGAGTTCGTGTTATTTTGAACTCCTTTTAAACTTTGATTCTTCAGCTTGTGCATTGATGCACTTGTAACAACTACTCGTTCTGTTACTCCAAGAGCGATGCACGTTGCTCCTCTGTCAAATGTGTAGATTTGGTGTGGATCGGCAAGCGCTCCTGAGTTGTTAATATTAGTAATATTTTCCTGTTTTTTTAGCTCTTAGCTGGAGGTTAAATTGTTTGTAGCGTAGCTTTATTATTGGTTAATGTAGATCAATTGCTCTTGCATGTAGACCGCCGTTGCTGGTTGTTGCTGACTACCGCGGCGATAATGTGTCATTTCGCATCCGAGGACTGACAAGATAAGTATCCCGACACATGTATGTGACTTGTTTTTTTTTTCTAACATACCCAGGGATAAACCCAATTTGAAATTAGATACGCTAATGTTTGTTCTGGTAAAATACTTAATAGAAAAGTTTCGAACTTTAATGCTTTTGCTTTTTGTACTTGACCCATCTGCTTATACGGAAGTATCAGCAGTATTCGTTTTTCTACTGATTAGAGATGACAAATGCTTCGTATGGTAAAATCCTTACTAGAAATGTTTCTAAATTTAATGTTTTTTTTTAATTAACCCATCCGCTTATACGAAAGTATCAGCGTTATTCTTTTTGGTACTGATTAGATTTATTGCATGTTAGCTACGAATTGCGCACTTTGTGGAACAATTAGTGAATTTGTCCATAAAGTAAACTTGTTTTATTATTAAATAGTAATCTTAGTTAATTTTGTTTTGCTGTTTCGATAAAAATTTCTATATTTATATTTTTTATTGTAAATAGAAAATCGTTGGCGATTGGTAGTTAGCCTGGTACATTTACGTTTTCTTCCGGCTACGTCATAGTACGTAACAGAGACGGCTACCCAGAAGCAGATATAAACAGTAATCACAACATCATAATTATGAAGGCCGTTATTAAATTTAAAATTTGAAAAGAAGGAACGGAAAAAGGCACGTTGACTTTGAGAACTAAAACATAAAGATATCCACCAAATATTTGAAAAAAAAGTCATATTAATTGCTGAAAAATATCGGAAAAATTTCTTATATTAAGGAATTAGAAACAGAATGGAATAACATTAAATCCAACTTAGACATGGCGGTCAGAGATATTCTGGGATATCAGAAAAAGAAAATAAGAAACCATGGATAACAAAGGATATCCTGAATCTAAAAGAAGAAAGACGAAAATACAAAAATAGATCAGATGAAACAGGAAAACAGAGATACAAAGCTATAAAAAGGGAAATTATTTGCAAATGCCAGTAAGCTAAAGAACAATGGATTGATGAAAAATACAAAGAGATGCAAACTAAGATGGAAATAGGAAAAACAGACCAAGCATACAAACTAATTATAATGAATTTTAGGGATATAATACCATAAAGCAAAAATATAAGGGTCACGGGAGGAATCGTCATTATAGAAAATGTACAGGAAGTCGAAAGATGGCAGGAATATATAGGGAACTTATTTTTAGTAGAGGAACTAACAGCATTAGAACAGGAATCAGACATTGAAAATAATGACCTGGGATATTCTATACTTAGGAATGAATTTGAATTAGCATTAAAGAGTCTGAAAAATGGTAAGGCGCCGGGTACAGATAAGGTGCAAGCAGAAACTCTAAAAGCCGCTGAACAAGCACTAACAGAACGTCTCTTCCGATTTGTTAGCTATATGTATGAGACAGGCGAGATACCCAAAGATTTCAAACGTAACATCATAGAAACTATTCTATAAAAAGGGGCGCGGATAGATGTGAAAAATTTCGAACAATAAGTTTAACAACACACGTTTCAAAAATATTAACCAGAATTGTACAAAGACAAATGGAAAACCGAGCTGAAGAAATACTGGGAGAAGATCAATTTGGCTGTAGCTAGAGGTGGGCATGTATACTTGTATTATTACTGTATTTACTGCTTTAGATTCAAATCTAACCATGAGTACTCTTTCGTTCTTGTGTAAGTAGTTTTCTGCACGCTGTCTTATCTTTTTGCGCATAACTATTACCACATCCGAATTTCCTTCCTTTGATCCTGTATGAATTATCCTGAAGTCTCAACTCCAAAAATCCCTCGCCTATGACCAGCGGGGACTTCGCTGATTCCTACTATGTCTAGTGCTAACCTATCCATTTCGAGTTTCAGGTTCCCTAGCTTACCTACTTGTTTCATGCTTTTGACATTCCACGCTCCGACTCGCAAAATGTTCACGGATCTTTTTCTATACCTTCGGATCACATCCCCGAAGTAGTCCCCTCTTGGAGATCCGAATGGAGGACTATTTTACCTCCGGAATTTTTTACCCCAGAGGATGCCATCATGTTTAATAACAATTTCTGTACGCAGTGTACTTGGGAGGTAATATGGTGATTTCCCGTTGCCTTCCACATCGCAGTAGTGTGTTTTAGAATGTCATACCGACCCCTATGGCCTCTGCCACTCTAAATACCGAAAAAGCTGCTGCCCTCTTTCGGGGACCTACTTAGTTTGGTTCCTCACTAAAGACCCTACTAATTTGGTTAAACCTATGGTTCGTTCTTTAGCTCATTGAAACGCGCAAGCCATTCTACCAGTTTTAGTATTTTAGAACGTCGTCAAGGTGCAGGTCCGTTCAGAATGGCATAGTCAATATACCAAAAAAAAAAGACGCTGGGATAGATTTGAAAATTTTCAAACAATCAGTTTGACAGCACATGTGTCAAAAACATTAACTGGAATTGTACAAAAACGAATGGAAAAAACGGGCTGAAGAAGTACCACAAGAAGATCAATTTGGGTTCAGACGAAGCAGGGGAACACGGGAGGCTATTTCAGCTCTGAGGGTGATACTATAGAAAACAATAAAAAAAGAGGAAGCGTGTATATGGGGTTTGTATATCTGGAAAAAGCATTCGACAATGTAAAATGGAAATAAATATTCAAAATATTCGAAAAGATTGGTATGAGTTTTAGGGATAGACGGATAGTAAATAGCTATACAAAACGCAAACAACTGTAATGGAATTAGAGCAGGAACGTAGAGAAGTAAATATTAGAAAAGGGGCGAGACAGGGATGTGTCCTATCCCCATTAATTTTTAATTTGTACATCGAAGAGACAATGAATACTGTCAAATGCAAGAAGACAATTGGAATTATTATGCATAGACAAAAGATTGTTATACTTAGATTTGCAGATATAGCGGTATTTGCATCTAGCAAGGAAGAAGCAGTTCTTAATGAAATGGAAACAGTACTAACAGAGACATACGGTATGAAAATTAATATAAATAAAACTGAAGTACTAGTACGCGAAGGAGCGGAAAATAAATCAAAAACAAAAATACAAATATGTAACTTACAAGAGGTTGAGGATTTCTGCTACCTAGGAAGCCAAATAACGCAAAATGGGAAGAGCACAAAAGATATAAAACGAAGATTAGCACAAGGTCGTGCTACATTTAACAAGAAAAAGCAATTACTGTGTTCAAAGACAACACACATAAAAACATGAAAAATATTACTTAAAACATATGTGTGGAGCACAGCACTGCTAGTCTGTGAAACCTGGACAGTAGGCGAAACGGACAGGAAAAAGATAGAAGTATTTGAAATGTGGTGCTACGATATATGATTAAGATATCATAGACAGACAAAGTTAAGAACAATGAGGTACTAGAAATGGTAGGAGAAGAAAGATGTATATGGAAAACAGTAAAAAATAGGAAAGATAAGATGATAGGCCACATACTAAGGCATGAGGGAATAGTGCGGAAAATATTAGAAACAGAGATAGGAAAAAGAGAAGTAGAGTAGACCTAGGTTAGACTATTGCACACAGATAGTGAAAGATATAGGATGTGGGAATTTAAGGGAAATGTACAGATTAGCTCAGAATAGAAATCAATGGAGGTACGCGTCCAACCAATTCAAAGATGGAAAACCTAATGACGAAAAAAATAACTGTACTTAAACCTGATGATTATTATAAGCAACTACAGGTATTGGTTTCGCAATATTATCAACTAATTGTGCGAAAGCATTTATTGGAAACTATTAATTCGGCAAATGTCTAAGTATTGGGGTATCATTGGCAGCTACAGACTGTTTAACCCCTTCACATACCACTGAATCCTGGTGAAATAAGGCATATAATTAGGAAACAACAGAAGGAGAACCAAGCCGTGTATAGGCTGTGGGAATTTCAGGGAACGGTGTAGGCTAGCTCAGAATAGAAATAAGGGAAGATACGCATTCAACCAGTTTCAAGACGGAAAACTTAATGGCGAAAAAAATAATTGCACTTAAATCTGATGATTATTATAAACAACTGCTGGTGCTGGTTTTGAAATATTTTCAACTACTGTTGATTGTGCGAAAGGATATATTGGAATACTATTCATTCGGCAAATGTTCAAGTGTTGGGGGATCTTGGTAGCCGCAAGCTGCTTAACCCACTTCACATACTACTGAATACCGGGGAATTAGGGTATATATTTATAAACAATAGAAGGGAAACCGAGTTATATCTAACAAGAAAGAGCAGCGGCTATGTTCGAAGACAACAAACATAGAAACAAGGAGAAAATTGTGGAAAGCATATGTGGAAAACAAAAAAAAAGGAGAAATAGAATGGCAGGATGTGTTCTTAGGCATTATAGGGGGAATAATGCTGTGGGATATATTACAAGCAGAGATAGGAAAAAAAGAAGTAGAGGTAGACCTGCATCAGAGTATTGCACACAGATAGTGAAAGATGCAGACTGTGCAAATTTCAGAGAAAATGGAGGTTAGCACAGAATAGGAAACAATGAGGGTACGCGTCTATCCAGTTCCAGGACTGAAGACCTGATGATGAAGGTGAATACATATCATCCCTAATTGTACTTCAGTTTCGCAGAACTCCTGAGAGCGCGCGGTTTTATTGGGGGGGGGATCGGTCCAATCGGCTCAAAATCGACCCTGTTCGTATGAAAGGTGTTTCTAAAGTTACTAAATATCTTTAAAAATAAACGAATGGAATCGGAATCTTAGGATGCTCGAAGCTATTTATTTTTAAATACTCACTCATAACATTAAATAATCAACAAGTTCACCGAAAATACTTTATATATTTTTCAACGAACTTCGTTCGTTTATGAAATCTATTTGTCTGTGTGTCTGTCTGTCTGTGTGTCCGAGGCCTTTTTAATGGTCGGACATCAATGTGTGATACATCAATCGATTCAGCTCGGTGTCCAGAGCTTAAGTTTTGATGTCAGTTATAATCGGGCCACGGGGACGCCGAGCCCCCGGGAAAATCCACAGGGATAATTAAAATTTTAAATAAGTTTAAAATCAATATGCGACACATATTTGAACAATTTATGGCATTTCATGCCAATTATTCCAATATTATAGATATTGTTTAAACTTAAATTTTGATTACCGAAAATAATTAGATTCATATAAAAAAAAAAAAAATTCTTATCTTATTGACGAGAACTAATATATAGCTTTTAAAATATTTATTCAATAAAATAAAATATATTAAAATGTCTCTTTTGTTGTTTATAAATTTTTGTTTTTATCTGAATACTTATAATTATTACAACATAATAATTTTAATTTCTTTAATTTGTTTTAAAGTAAGTCTACATTTGGAAGTTCGTTGCGACAATGCCTTGCATTTTCAACTTGTTTATTAATAGGTTCGTTTAATTTTTATCTGGCTCTAAGTTCATTTAAATTTGCTTATCAGGTAGCGAAAGTCATCAAACATAATCAAATCAGTTGTTCAGCTACCTTTAGGCAACGACCGATGAGCAGTGATAATTAACTTTTCTTCTAAATTCCTTCCATAATTACTTATAGCATTTATTGGAATTCTTGATGCCTTTTCCAAATAGTACAGAAAGAAAACCTATTAGTTACGAGTGCTGATAAAAATACACTCAAATTATCAGATACGGTATCCAATCGTTCTCAACTCATTAGTTTAGAACGATTGTCTTTGTGAGGTCAGTACATCTAAGCAGGAATTTACTCAACTTACTTAAGTATTACGCGCGTATATCATGCATTATGATAGATTTAAACTTAGTTAAATATTTTAGAAAGAAGGTCGAACAGAAAGTATTGAAACATTTTGAATAACAATTTTAATAATTGGAAGACTGTCGAAACTTACTTATTTAGTTGAATCGTTTTTACAGGTGTGTAATCTGCATATCTACGCACAATTTTTGCCAACAAACTTAGATATCGTAATACGACTTAGCAGGTAATCTATTACGCAATCTTATAAATGCATTTACTTCCACGTCTTAAGATTAGCCCAATTGCCTGTGAGCCGATCGTAATATTCCTTCCTAAAATTTCACAAACGTCACAAGCGAAAACACCATTTGGCTCCCATCTCATTGGAAGTAATTACTCTGAAACCACAATTTCAAGCGATGCAGCATCTTTCGAATCGTAAACCACTAGTATTTGAAGCGTGTACTAAAGCTCATCCACAAATCTACATAACAGGTACGTGCTGCTTGTCAGACATGCCTACAACCAGTCTTTCAAATTTACAGCTAAAACATCGTAAATGCAAAAATCGTCGTCGATTAGATATAAATAAATTGATAATATTATTACAGAGTATCGGACGAGCCCCCACTTTAGTGACGTAATCGGAGTTTTCTAATACATATGTCAGCTTCTTGAGCCGAGTTTACCAATGTTTCTCCACATCTGCAGAAAGAATAACGTGTTACTATTCGTTCGTAAGAGTGACGTTCGAGGTTTCGAGTTTTAAAGTGTTTACATAAGTGACTTGCGAAGTCAAACGCGTTGCTAGTATTTAGTGCAGAGGAAGTTTGCTCGTTAAAATTCGCCAAAAATTAACGCCTTTCTACTTTTTTAATTACTCGAAATTACAGTTAAAATTGCATCATTAGTTAAGATTTAATAATTTTTCTTAGTAAGCGGTTGTGAGAGCTTTTAATTTATTTGTGTATAAATTAGACGAGTTGAACTAATTAATTTGTTCTAAAAAGTGCAGTTACTGCGCGTATACGAAGAGTGTGAAAAGAATTCCTTGTGCATCTTGATTTCCTTACAGAACCTTTCAAAAAGTAAGTAAGTACTTTTTATTTGATATATGGTATTAAAACATTTACTAAACGTGAACCCACGTATTTCATAGCTACGATTTTCCACCTAAAATGCTTCACGAAGAAGAAATTTTCAGTTCAATTTTTGCTTTCGGTTTTTGTTACTTTCAAACATTTCCTATATTAGAAATACGCAATTTTAAATAACCTGACTTCGATTTTTTCTTAGAAAATTGTGGTACATTTAGAAAATACTTGTATCGCATTACTGTACCAAACTATCTTGGTTAAGCATTTAAAGATCTAAAAATGTAATAGGAGTCGTTTTAATATTAGTTTCTATAAACTTGAGATGAGACCCAACATATTTTGGAATACACAAAACTGAAAACGAAATGAATAGTCCAAATAATGGCTCAAAACACGCTCCAGGGGTTAAATTGTATAGAAATGTTGGAATTTATGAAATGACGTGAGTTCTTTTGGTAGCATTTATTTTCATATCAAAGATTGAAACTCAAACCCAACTTTCACCTTCCTCCATTCATAAAAATAGACTAAGAATTACTCTTATATATAAAAATTACGATCAGTAGGGCAAATGGCGCCTTCATACGAATTTCTCTTTAAATATTTACTTTGATACTAGAAAGATTTAAAAACCAGCCTACGATGTTCTGAATTTTTAAATTCAATGGCTCGATGATTTAAAATCAACTGGAATTTTTCAATTTATAGCTTTCATATGAATTTTGTTTTACATAATTATTGTAGGTATTTTAATATGCAGAAACATCACAATATTCTTATTTCCGTACATGCAGTCAGCTCGTTCTCTAATTTAATTGCCAATCCTTTTGTAAAAAAACAGATTTTTCGGTTTCTTATTGGAGGCTATATCGCGTTATCTATGCATTATGGAGCAAAAGAGACGTCAATAATCTATTCCCCGATTGAAATAACCAATGAAAACGCACTTTGCCTTAACTTTAAAAGATATCGCCATACATTTTCTATGAAATTAAAACAAGAAACCCGAATTTCTTTGTTTCAGACGTGATATTTCGTCAGGCAGGAACGTTGGGAGAAACCCAATATCAGCATCTGATTCTCAGACCTCAAAACTCCCAAATTTAGAATTAGGGTTTTTCTGATAAAGATTTCGCCCAGTTCTAGTTGACCAATCAAGTTCATATAGTGATTTACCGTAGGTCTATCATGATACAAAATTCCGATGTGTTAATTGGTTTTCTAGTCTATAAGGGTTATACAATAAAAAAATCCGAAGACCTGAAAACATGAAAATGCTTGGTATTGTAGCAAAAATCAATGTCTATTTGCTTCAATGACTTTTCTTATTTTCAAACTGTTACACAAGCTTTTTTAACAGCGACTCATCGTACTATAAAATTAAAAGCTCACGGCTGTTTAGTTTCGGAGCTTTAACTGACTTAAACACTAAGATTCTATCTTCTTAATTACCTTAATCTCGAAGAACTACAATTAATTTATATACGAAGCACGAATCCCTCATGATTAACTTATATCAAATTTATGTCAACAGTAGAATAATCTATGTTACATATTCTAAAGCTCTAAGCTAAAGCTTTACATTAGCATCGGGTATTACTAATATGCGGTTTATTATAAACGAAGCCGCAATCAGAATTCATATCAAAGTTTCGATTACAACTAACTTCCCATATTCATGACAGCAATTTATATACATTTTAATTGTACCAGCAAAATCGAGAACATTTCAGAAATTATGTAAATTATTATCTGGAGATTTCTTACAATTTCTAGAATATATCCTATTGTAATATTAATTACAAAGCCTTGTACTTGTCAACCATCAGATCCCAAAGGTGTAAGGCAGCGGGCAGTCGTCCGTCATTCTTTGTGCATTACATGGATCCAGTGGCGTCACAATATCTTTGAACCGGTAGAACTTTTGAGATCATTAATGATATCAATATATCCGAAACATATTGCTAATTCATGCTGTCAAGTATAAAACTCATCTGCATTCGTATACATTTATCTACCCGAATTTTTGTAAATAGCCGGGTACCTTCGAAAGAAAGGATAAATTTTTGTGGTTAGACGTAAATCACAGGGGGCTAGGATAACAACTTTTAGTATAGCCGTACTAACTGACTTTCTGAGTCACGGAAAGCAAAAAACTATAACACGCGTGTAAAATATTGCGGTAAATTTCAAATAGCTCTTTGTGGTAGAGAGAAGTGGACTGTACATAAAATTTAAGTGATAAGTAACAAACAACATATAAAATTAATGGGATTAACTAGTTCAAGCATTTACTAAAAGCACTCACCTTGTTGTTTGCAAGCCATGCCAACGAAAAAAACGATGTAATATCTACTCTGCTGTTGCGGGTGTAGCGAAGCACATTTTATGTAGATAGCGGTTATGAAGAAAAGCGGTTCATAATTAATTTGTTCTACGGAGAACGTGTAAAACAGCGATGCGGTGTGTTCGAACGACAAATTGATTCTCTTTTGCTTCGTGAATTTTCCAATCACTACACTGTTCTTGCACATGCGGAATCACAGTCTTATCACTCGCAACACTTGTTGGCGTATCCTTGAAGTAAACAGAAATTTTACTTTAACAAATTTAAATATCCCGAGGCGGACGTAAATAATCAACAAACTCCAACGTAAAGTAAAATTGCTTTAGTTATTTACACAACATGTAATTAATGGTTTTAACTAGTTCAAGCATTTACTAAAAGCACTCAGCTCGTGCCAACGAAAAAAACGATGTAATATCTACTCTGCTGTTGCGGGTGTAGCAAAGCACATTTATGTAGATAGCGGTTCTGAAGAAAAGCGGTTTATAATTAATTTGTTCTACGGAGAACGTGTAAAACAGCGATGCGGTGTGTTCGAACGACAAATTGATTCTCTTTTGCTTCGTGGATTTTCCAATCACTACACTGTTCTTGCACATGCGGAATCACAGTCTTATCACTCGCGGCACTTGTTGGCGTATGCTCAAAGTAAACAAGGAAATTTTACTTTAACAAATTTAAATATTTCGAGGCGTACGTAAATAATCAACAAACTCCAACGTAAAATAAAATTACTTTAATTATTTACACTATAAACGGAACATCGCGTTTTTGAAAAAGCGAACTAAAATGATATATTATTCAGCCTTATGCATATTATAAACTTAACAAGATTAAAAATAAACAATGAACTAAAGGTTCGTTAAAAAACTTTAATTCATTACATGGTATACGTTAATGGTGATTTTATTTTTAGTTTTTGAAACTAGAGCTATTTTGCAATATCCATTTTAAAATTAAAACCAGAAAGCGCATGGATTACTGTATTTTCAAAGTTATAAGACTAAAAAGTAAGTAAACCGAAAATATATTTGTATATGCAAGTTCGTTTAGAGATGTTATTACACAAATGGTATTAGAATTTTAAACTGTCGAGGTTTTTTCTAAATATTTATCTTTATTCAGCTCAAGTAAAAACCAGCATAATACACAGAACTAAAAACATATAAATCAACTAACTACGTACTACATTCTTATTGAAAATTCAATACAATAGGTCTAATAATTCAAAATGCTATTGATTTCGTTGATATGTGGACGATACCTGTTTACAGAAAAATTTCGAAAGAAAACTTTTCGTTTCCTGCATATCTGAACACACAACATCAAAAATGAAAGAACTGAATTCACGTTAAGTAGATAAACAAATTTGACGCCCTTTAAAAGCAGTCTAAAATCTATTTGTGAAAATATTTGCCATTTCAGTATTATTTTAAAACTATAGCAAAGGACAATAAACTGAATACAACATTTATTATGTTTATTAAAGTATCTGAACACATTGTGTTTAAGTTATAGTGTAATTTCAAAAAAATTTTCATCGTCATCATTAGGCCTTCAGCCCTGGAACTGGTTTGACGCGTACCTTCCCATTGTTTCCCATTCTGAGTAACTTACACATTTCTCTGAAATTCCTACATCTTTGACTATCTGTGTGCAGTAGTGTAATCTAGGTGAGTTCTACTTCTCTTTCTTTTTTTCGCTACTTGTAATATATTCTAAACTACTCCCTCATGCCTTATAACGTGTTCTATCATCCTATCTCTTCTAATTTTTTTACTGTTTTCTGCATATTTCTTTCTTCCCCTATCGTTTCTAGTACATCTTTGTGCATAATATCTTCATAATACGTCTTTAGCACGATATTTCAAAGATTTCGATCGTTTACGTGTTCGCTTTTCCTACTGTCCATGTTTCACAGACGAACAGCACCGTGCTCCACACATATGCTTTCACCAGTCTTTTCCTTGTTTCCATGTTTGATGTCCTCGAACGTAGTAGCTGCTTTTACTTGTTAAATATAGTACGGTGTTGTGTTCATGTCTGTTTTATATCTTTTACAATTTTTCCATCTTGCGTTATTTGGCTTCCTAGGCAACACAAATCTTTAAGTTTTTGTAAGTTCTCGTTTCCTATTTGATTCTGGTTTTTGACTTTGTTTCTCTCCTTTACAGTTTTGCTTTTGTTAATTTTTAATAACGTATCTCTGTGTTAGTACTCTTTTCACTTCATTGAGATCTACTTCTGACTTTACCTCGCTAGATGCTGATACCGCTATATATATTATTTGCAAATGTTAACATATTAGCCGTTTATTCCTGCATAATAATTCCAAATGTTTTTCTGTATCTGACAGTATTCATTGCTTCTTCAATATACAGGTTAAAAATTAACAGAGGGAGCGCACATCACGATCTCACCCCTTTCCTAATATTTACTTCTTCAAGTTCCTGCTATAATTCTATTACAGCTGTTTGCTCTTTGCACAAGCTATATACTATCCGTTTATCCCTATAACACATTCCTATCGTATTGACTATCTCGAACATTTGTTCAAGATCTATTAACCCTATATACACGCTTTCTTCTTTTCTTATTGTTTTCTTCATTATCACCCTTAAAGCTAAAACGGCCTCCCGTGTTCTCCGGCTTCACCTAAACCCAAATTTATGTTTTGCTAATATTTCGTTAGGCCGTTTTTCCATTCGTCTTTCTACAATTCTTGTTAATATTTTTGACACATGTGCTGTCAAACTTATTGTTTGAAAATTATCACATCTACACGCCTTTTTTTTGGTATGGTGATCATTGTGATACGTTTGAAATCTTTGTATATTTTGCCTGTCCCATACATATTACTTACAAACTGGAAAAGGCGTTTTGTTGCTGCTTGTTCAGCAGCTTTTAGAGTTTCTGTTTTCATCTTATCTATACGCCGCGGCTTATTATTTCTCAGACTTACCTCTAAGTATAGGATATCTCAAGTCATCCTTTCCAATGTTTGATTGATGTTCTAGTGCTTCTAGTTCCTGCCCTGCATATGAATTCCCTATATTTTCTTGCTGTCTATCCACTTTTTCTACATTTTCTACAATGATGTCTTCCCATGCGCCTCATATTTTTACTAAAGGATTTTATATCCCTATTCATTCTAATTAGTTTGTATGCTTTGTATGTTTTTCCTATTTCCATCTTAGTTTGTACCTGTTTGCACTTTTCCTCAATCTGTTGTTTTTTAGTTTCCCCGTATTTGCGAATAATTTCCCATTTTGTGGCGTTGTATCTCTGTTTTGCTTCTTCGTCTGGTCTGTTTTTATATTTTCGCCTTTCTTCTATTAAATTCACAGATTCCCTATTACTCGTGTTTTTTTTTTATTTATACATCAGAATATTTCTGACCTGTCATGTCTAAACTGAATTTAATCTTATTGCATTCTGGTTCTACGTTCTTAGTATCAGAAATCTTCCCGGTGTCCTTCAGCAATTCATTTGACTTTTTCTTAGTTTCGTGAATATCTTTATCTTTTAGTTTCTCAAAGTCAAAGTGCATTTTTCCTTTCCTATTTTCAAATTTTTAAATTTAAGCGCAGCTTTCATAATTACTGTGTTGTGGTCAGTGTCTATATCTCCTTTCAGGTAGCTTCCTCTTTTATTCGATCGCAAAATCGTTGTCTAACAAGAATCTAATCTATTTGATATCATACTTGTCTTCCTGGCACTTTCCATGTGTATCGTCTTCTAGCACGATGTTGAAATAATGTGTTTATGGTGTTTAAATTGTTTTTGTCACAAAACTCTACCAACTTATTTCACCTCGTGCCTAAATCAAATAAAACCTACTTCTCTACCCTTACCTACCACTGCATTAAAATCTCCCTTAATTTTTTAATTTTCGTTTTCTTCTACGAATTTTTATATCTTTGAAATCTTTAGAGATCGCCTCTATTCCTTCTTCACAGTAGCTAGAAGTGGGTCTTTTTCCGCATGACTACCACCATAATCGAATTTCCTTCCTCTGATGTTGTTTGAATTACCATAAAGTCTCCGTTCCAAAAATCCCACGCCTCTGGCCTTCGAACGTCGCTAATCCCTACTAAATCTAATGCTAGTTCTATTCATTTTAATTTTCAAATTCTCTGGCTTGCCTACTTGCTTTATGCTACTAACATTCCACGCCCCAACTTGCAAGATGTTTCCGGTTCTTTTTCTTTTTATTGTACTTGCCGATCACATACTCCGAAGTAGTCCCCACTCGGAGATCCGAATGGGGGACTTTTCTAACCCCGGAATCTTTTACCCCAGAGTGCCATCATATCGAAAACGTTTTTGGTAAGCTGTGTACTTGGGAGGTAATGTGGTGGTTTCCTGTTGTCTTTCACGTCGTAATACCATACCGACCCCTATGGTCTCTTCCAATCTAAGTACCGAAAGAGCTGCTGACCTCTTTCGGGGACCTGTCCTAGTCTGGTTCCTCACTAACGACCGCTAATTTGGTTAAACATACAGTTCGACTCTTTAGCTCACTGAAACACGCAAACGACTGTAACCGGTTCTAGTATTCTAGAAGTTCTTCAAGTTCTTCAGGTCCGTTCAGAAACCAACAAAATTATACTTTTCTACATTTTGTATATACACGAAACTGGAGAAAATAAAAACTAACTATCATATTCGTTTATGGATTTCAATGTAGTAGATCAAATGATTTAAATTTGTCATTTCTTTATATTACGAAGGTTCCTTAAAAAGTTTGTTTTGTTGTATACCGTCATTTCTGAAAGATTTTTAAACAACAAAAGTATATTGTTTTCCTGCATTTTAAATACACGATACAGAAATTCGAAATAAAAGTAACATTTATATGAGCCATTCTATTAAAAATTTTCAAAAACTACCCAAAATACTTATTTTATTTCAGTATAATTTAAAAACGGACAAAAACACCTGACTAAAAGGTACATTCGCAAGAGTTCAATGCCGTACACCTATAAACTAAATTCTACCGATTTCTACAATGTGTGTAAACTGCATAATAGTTACATATGTACCAAGGGTATCCAGTAGATGTTTATGCCCTGTGGACGACCGTGTTATAAACCCAGGGGCTTCTGGCGCGAGCGTTTATAGGTCGTCCGAGCGCATAAAAATCTATTGATAATCACGGTGCATTCAACTTTTTATGTCATACTAGTTCGTTATTGCATTTAGAATATAAATAATATTGAGAAAAATCCTAAAATTTATGTGGTTTTCACTTTATCATAGCAGTCACTATCGTTGCTATGGTAATGTTATACTTGTAGGCGTAAACAAATTTTGTTAGTTACTAAACTTACAAATTCAGATGCAGGAAAGTTCTAAAATTCCTGACGAAATTGTAAAAAAGGAGAAAAGCAACACAAAACTTACTACCGACGAAATCGCGTGACGTCTACTTCAAAGAATATGACAAACTACTAAATTGGATGGCAGAAGACTGTGTAGAGGTTATTAATGAAACTGTGCTGCTTAGATGCTTCGGTGATCTCCCTGAAAGATTTTTTCCCAGCTGCTTATACTCCAAATATTCAATGTAAGTTAAGTGAATATTTGGCGTAGGGGTTGAAAGTGGTACCGGCCAAAAATCTAAAGTTCTGTCTAGATAAGATATTTTAAAACTTATTTATGAAGCACTGAATGAGATGTTTTCGATGATCAATATTGCATTTTTATTGGGTGTATTTGATGGATGTCGATGACATGAACTTGTGAATTTGCTGGATTCTCACATAGAAGTTCGAAAATCAGTTTTCGTGGCAAATGTAGCGTAGACAAAAACTAATAAAATGCGTATTGTACCATTATTGACGAAGACGAAATGAACAATTTGAAGCTCATACGTTTTTACGGCCGCATGGTTGTTCAGAAACGAGATTTTTTCTGAACTGCGGACAAGGTTGCTGTATTGTACAGCCAGTGGAAAAGAAATACATTTGGAAATATACCGTCCATCATTGCAAAATATCTGGGTTTGAGCGATTCAGAAAGGTACATAGGTCACTGTTTGCGACGAACATCAGCAACTCTTTTGTCAGACCACACTGAAACGCCATGGTGTATGGAAGAGTACATCGGTTGCTAAAGAATGTTTAGAGGAGAGTTTATCTTCAAAAATTTGCGTTTCAAGTATTTTGACAGGCACACCTTCTGAATACCTTTTCCTACAGAATTTTGATAACCAGGTAGTGAAAAGTGAATCAACGTTCGCTGCAGGAAATATAACTATTACCGGATCGTTCCAAAATTGTCACTTTAATATAAATTCGAATAAGTAATATGAATTAGGTAATTACACAATAATTTTCTTTTATATTTTGTAATTTTATTAATAAAAGTTATTAATAAATTAACTGAAACTGTTTCTTTTGTGTTTTTGTGCCCGCGTATGCCATAAAGTGCACTTTGTGCCCGTACCGGCATAAAGTACAGTACTATGTAGTTGGTAACCAAGCAGAAAGAAACTGCTTAAATGCACAAGATTAAAATCAGAACTAAAAGTTTTGCTTGTTTATTGCTTCACTTAGTAGGGAATCGCTTACATCCTAGTAAAGTTTTCGGAAGCTGTTTTAATATTATTTCTGTAAAATACATTCTTTTATTTCGTTTAATTTACAAACCAGCAATTACTCGAAATTAAAAATTTTATATTAAATACTACATTCTGTATACGAATTCAATTCAGTGGAACAATTCAGCCTAAATAGAATAAAAAGAATTACTAGTATACATCCGTTTATTGGTCGCACTAACTAGACGAAACGATATAAATTTTATTATAATTTTTATTTCATACTTGTTTCGTTTATATTGTAAATCATTTATTTTCCGTTGAGTTTGTTGATTATTTGCGCCCGCTTCGGTATATTTAAATTTTTTAGTGTAAATTTTCATGTTTTACTTCAAGCACGTGCCTACAAGTGCCGCGAGTGATAAACGTTATCCCCAAGTGCAAGAACATTGTATTAACTGGAAAACACACGAAGCAAGGATGAGTATCGATTTGTCGTTCTTGAAAGCCACATCACTGCTTACATTTTCTACGTAGAACCATTAATTAGAAGAACCGCTTTCCTTCAGAACAACCGCTATCGAAATAAATGTGCTTCGCTGCATCCGCCAAAAGAAAAGCAGATTTTACATCGTTTTTCCGTTGGCACGGCTGCGTAAACAACAGGTGAGTGCTTGAAGTAATTGTTTGATCTGGTTAATATCATTCATTATATGTTATTTGTTAATTATCATCTTTTTGTCGTATACATGTCCACTTTTCTATACCAAAGAGCTATTCGAAATTTACCGTAAAGTTTTTACAATACTGGTTTATTATTTTTTTTACTGCTTAGTTACCAACTACATAGTAGTGCACTTTATGCCCGTGCAAGCATAGAGACACAAAAGAAACTTTTTTTTTTGTTAATTTATTAACAATTTTTATTAATCAAATTATAAAATATGAAAGACAATTATTGTGTAATTATCTAATTAACATTACCTATTCGAATTCGAATTTACATTAAAGTGACGATCTTGGAAGGATCCGGTGATAGTTATATTTCCTGTAGCAAACGTTGATTCATTTTTCTCTACCTGGTTATCAAAATTCTGTAGGGAAGTGTATCCAGAAGGTGTGTCTGCTGATATACTTGAAACGTCATTTGTTGAAGATAAACTCTCCTCTAAATATCTTTTAGCAAAACCGATGCACTTCTTCCATCCACCATGGCATTTCTGCATCTGCATTTTGCAACGCTGGACGGTTTTTTTCCAATGCGTTTTCCCACTGACTGTACAGTACAGTGACTTTGTTCGTAGTTCAGAAAAATCTTTTCTAAACAACCATGCAATCTCTTATGAGCTTCAAATTGTTCATTTCGTCTGTGTCAATAATGCTAAAAACGCGCATTTGAACAGTTTTTGTCTCCGGTACATGCATTTACTACGAAAACTGATTTTCGAACTTCTATGCGAATAACTAACAAATTCATAAATTTTTGTTGACATTTACCAAATACACCTAATAATAATTCTACTCTGATAATCATAAACGCCTCATTAGGTGTCTCGTGAATAAATCTTAAAATATCTTTTCTGGACAGGATTTTAGATTTTTTGGAGGGTGCCCTTTTGACCTCTGCTTCAAATATCTTCGCTGTACAGGATTTTAGACTTTTTGGCTGGTACCCTTTTGACCTCTACTTCAAATATTCACTTATCTTATGGTAATTGGCAATGTTAATATTCTGCGTGAGCTCTTATACCGTAGGTGATCCCTAGTCGAAAAGAGATTGTTTATACACTTATCATAACGACATATGCCCGATTACTAGCTTTTGTCGAGGATAAGCAAAACTGGGATACGCCAAGTTCGCTTTTTCGTAGCCAAGTTGCTGCACACCGAACTAGGTATATGGAAGTGCTAAATATGCGATTGGAGCAGAAGAGAGTTTTTAATTTTTGGAACGGAGAATGCTTGACGGCTCCTTCACAGGATATTCCAGAAACTTTTGTGTGAAAAATATTCGGAAAATATGTAGAAGATGACGTTGCTGCGAGGTTGGTTGCTGATATGGGTCCACGTCTAATGAGTGGCAGCACAGCTTTGACCAACCCGATAGGTGTATGGGAACACCTCATCAGATTGTATTCGCCTATTTGATGTAATTACTGCAACAAATGCGTTGTGAGGTTACGGTTTTTACCTCGACCGACAAGTGTGATGTCCAGGTATCGTATCAGACGATACTAAATCAACATACAGATGAGGTTGTAGCAGGTATTTCGGACTGCTCTTCACTAGGAGCAATCACTTCAACACATTTGTATGGTACCAAGTAAAAAAAACTGAAACGAACTCCTGGTGAATGTGAACCCTATACACCTGCCGGAACCTTGTCTACGTGTTGCATTGAATATCGGGAGCTACGTAGTGTTTGGGAGCATTTACAGACTAGTTACATTATTGAACTTTACTTCAAATTAAGTTGTTAATTAGACCGCCAAGCATTGTAAATAAATAAACATTTGTATATCGTTCGGTGTCCTACCATTTTGCCCACTACATAGGTGACCGCCACCTGATGAACACCAAACCTTCTTGTTTATGCTAGTGCCAGCTAAAAATTCTACACGGGTGATACCATTATTTACGTATACGATGCGAAATTTATTGCAAACCGTTATCAGCCTTTAATTCCTACCGGCGGCATTTTTCTATGCCGTGAAGTTACAGGGCGATGTTCTTTTTTTGTGCTTTGTTGCTGAATCTTGTATGATACCGTATGTATTTGTGCGTGGAGTTTTTCTTATGAGGAGTTTATGAGGGTTGCGACTTTATTGATCAATTTTTCCCTCAACTCAGCTCAGCGATATTGTGAGTAGATTGGGTGTTGTAAATGGCGTTTGCTTGAGCTTGTATCGGTGAGAGTGTCTTCATGTGCTCTGGTAAATATCCTAACCAAGCTGATCTAAGAAGGGTGTGGGAACACTGACACCACCTAGTTGAAATATGTTGCTTGGAATTGCTATGGTTTTCTGTCGACTAACTCTTTGTGTTCCAACAACTCGCTGGTTATCTGTTCTTGTATTGAACTTAACAGTATATTTGAATTCTCGAATGATCCATTCGAAAGGTACCACATTGTTCAAATGACTGTGTTTTTTTAATTGAAAATTTAGAGCGTACCTTAACTATTACCGTATTTAGCAAGGTAGATCGTTATCGAGCGTGCCTATTATTCGAACGAGGACACATTTTTCTGAAATATGGTCGTCTAATGTTTTTCAAGCGGTCTGTGTCGAGAGAGAGGTTACACTGCTCTTTGGATTAGCTAGGTTTGCGTGCAACTTCTACTAAGGTATCGAGTTCAATTCCAGAGACCGACCGTATGAAAAATGTTAGGAGAATATTTGTCATAAATATGCACTTTTGTGAGGAGGATGAGAGGTTAAATGTAGGTCCCGAGTGAGAGTATTGTCATGCATGTTAAAAATCCCTAACTTGCTTAGTATGTCATAAGTTCGGCTAAATTATAAGTTTTCATGTAAAAAACTTGCCTATTGGTCAGTGTAGTACCTTTGGAGAGTTGGGTAATCGAACCAGACATTTGGAATTAGACCATTGCAAACCTATTAATCCACCCACCACCTTGCTTGAGCTTAAGCTCTAGATTTGTTCAGTTTCAACTTTGTCTGTTTTTGTTGCTCGGGCGGTTCGATGATGACGTCCCTGACTTCTTCGAGGATCGAAGTTATATAGACGTATTTGGTGATATCGCGTAAAGCACCACCTACGGTGAAGCTGTTTTCCACTTGAACAAAAAACCTTAACACTTTCATAGTTTTAAGGAAAATTTTGGAAAAAATGGTCCAGCTATTTTAACGTTAGAGGCAACGGATTTTTCAGTTACACCGGCATAGTTTTTACTTCCTGGCTTTTTTGTTTATTAATTGGAAGATAGACGGTTAGTCTGTATTATTGTTTGACCTATGTCTGGCTACGAACAAAATATTTAACGTTCTTTTAATTGAACAGCTATAAATAGAAAAACGTTTGTAGGTTTATGAATGCATTAAAGCGTGCAAATGGATCTCAAATAAAAATATAATTTCATTTTCTTTTAAGTTATAGGGGTTTACTGCTGAAAATAAACGAATAAACGAATCAATATTACATTACTCCCACATAAACCCAATCAAAACGTGGTGGATTTTATTGTGAAAGAGAGTGTAATACACTTTTTAATACCGCCGCCCACATACTTCTTGGCGGTCGCATTTGTACTTTAAATTACCACAGTGTATTCATGGTTATTTACAAAGTAATTACGCCTTTTAGCACCTTCTAATATCAACTTTATAACGTTTTTATATTTACTATCGTATCGAGCAGGGTAAATGAAAGGTTTCACGTGATTGAACCCACAAGAGAAGTATTTAAAACATTCCAACGATTGTGAAATTTCTGTTTTGTCAGCAAATAAACTGAGACAGCGGTTACTCAAGAGTTGTATGTAATATAATTTCTTCGAATTTCATGGTATTTTAAAAATAATTATAATTAACACCGGTATGAAGTTAGTCATAGTAGATTGCGCACAGAATCACGATACTCTTGTAAAAAGTAATTGGCCCGTGCTGACGTTGAAGAAGGTACAAATTTCCATTTAATTTTCCTCGATACTGGATCTTGATTATCTGTGCATTTGATACCAGGGCGGGTGATGGTATATTGCAGGTCTAATGCTAACGATTAATATACGTACTATAACTAATTATTCAAATTTTGACAAAAATGCCAAAAGTAATTGAAAGTTAGGTTGGTGTATGGTGACGCACATGATTTGAATTTGTAAAATTTCCCAATTTTCATTACCAGTCCCGGTAGAGTAATCGGTAAATACGTCTGCCGCGAAAGCTGAAATTCAGGTTCAAATCCTGTCTGGGACCTTATATTTTCCATCTTTCAATTACTAGCTCGATTTGAAATGATTATTTGGGCTTTGCATAAACGTTTAAGTTATTGTTGCATCTTATTAGAGAAGACCAATTTAGGTGATACATGGGAACACGGGAGGCTATTTAACTCTGAGAGTGATAATGGAGAAAACAATAGAAAATGGGATAAAATGTTCGAAATACTTAAAAAAATTGGAATGAGTTATAGGGATAAACGAATAGTACATAGCTTATACAAAGAGCAAACAGCAGTATTAGAATTAGAGCAGTAACGTAGAGAAGTAAACATTAGGAAAAGGGGTGAGACAAGGATGTGCCCTATCCCCATTAATTCTTAACTAGTAAATTGAGGAGTCAATGAATGCTGTCAAATTCAGGAAGACATTCGGAATTACTATGCAGGAACAAAAAATTGATATGCTTAGATTTGCAGATGATATAGCGGTATTAGCGTCTAATAAGGAAGAATTAGAAGCTGCTCTTAATGAAATGGAAACTGTTCTATCAGAGAGATACGGTATGAAATTAACAAAACTAAACCTAAAGTACTAGTATGTAAAGGATGGGAAAATAAATCAAAAACAAGAATGCCAATAAGTAACAAGAACTTACAAAAGGTTAAGGATTTCTGCTACTTAGGAAGCCAAATAACCCAAGATGGGAAAAGCACAAAAGATATCAAACAAAGATTAGCACAAGGTCGTGCTACATTTAACAAGAAAAAGCAACTACTGTGTTCAAAGACAACAAACATAGAAACAAGGAAAAGACTACTTAAAACATATGTGTTGAGCACAGCATTGTACGGCTGTGAAGCCTGGGCAGTAGGAGAAGCGGACAAGAAACAGGTAGAAGCCTTTGAAATGTGGTGCTACAGACGTATGATGAAGATATCATGGACAGACAAAGTTAAGAAAGAAATATGTGGAAAACGGTAAAAAAAATAGGAGAGATAGGAATATGGCCACATACTACGGGATAGGGGAATAGTGCGGAATATATTAGAAGCAGAGATAAGAAAAAAGGGAAGTAGAGGTAGACCTAGGTTAGACTATTGCACACATATAGTGAAAGATGTGGGCTGTAGAAATTTCGGGGAAATGTGTGGGCTAGCTCAGAATAGAAGTCAATGGAGGAACGCATCCAACCAGTCCCAAGATGGATAAATTAATGACGAAAAAAGTAACTGTACTTAAACATGATGATTATTATAAGCAACTACAAGTTTTGGTTGGCCAATATTCTCGAATAATGTTAATTGTGTGAAAGGATTTACTGGAAAACTATTAATTCGGCAGATGTCTAAGTGTTGGGGGATCTTGGCAGCCACAGGCTACTTAACCCCTTTCACTGAATCTCGGTGAAATAGGACATAAAATTAGAAAACAATAGAAGGGGAACCGAGCTGTATACAGGATGTGTGAGAATTCCAAGGAACTGAGTAGGCTAGCTCAGAATATAAATAAGTGCTTGTACGTGTCCAATCAGTTTTGAGACGGAAAACCTAATGGCGGAAAAATAAATGCAGATAAATCTGATGATTATTATAAACAACTACAGGTGTTGGTTATGAAATATCTGCAACTAATGTTGACTGTGCGAAAAGATGTAGCGGAAAAATATTAAATCGGTAAATGTTCAAGTGCTGGAAGAACTTGACAGCCACTAAATGTCGGAGGAATAGGGTATATAATTGTAAAACAATAGAAGGGGATTGAACTGCATCTAATAAAAAAGAACAGCGCCTATGAAAGACAACAAACAGGAACAAGAAGAAAATTGTTAAAAGCATATGTGTGGAGCACAGCATGCTTATGAAATAATGGCAGTAAGAAAAGCAGACAGAAAAACGGTGCAGCCTTTTGGAATGATGTGCTTCAGATGTATGAGGATGATAGCATGGACAGACAAAGTTAATTACAAATAGGTTTTAGAAATAGTAGAGGAATAAAGATATCTGTGGAAAAAAATAGGAGAAATAGAAGGACAGAATACGTTCTAAGACATTTTTGGGGAATAGTATGGGATATATTACAAGCAGAGATAGGAAAGAGGAAGTAGATGTAGACCTTAGATCAGATAGGGATAGATACAGACTGTGCAAATTTCAGGGAAATGTGTAGATTAGTTCAGAATAGGAAACAATGATGGTACGCGTTTAACCAGTTCCAGGACTGACGACCTAATGATGATGATGATGCATCTTATTAACTATAATACGTTAATATTTATCAACTTACTTTGTGTAATTAATTTATCTAATATATATATATATATATATATATATATATATATATATATATATGTGCGTGTTAATGAGCACAACAAGAACAAGCGTTCATATATTCATATATATGCAACCACAAAGATATATACATATAACAACCGCCAAGTCAGCAAATGACAATATAGCATAAATATTTACCGAATCAACATGTTGCGTATTAATAAGTATAAACAAGAATAAATGCTAGGTTAATTAAGGCACATACAATAAGAATACAAGATTAACACGAGTGCGTGTTGATAACCACAACAAGAACAAACTGGAAATAGAGGTGTAGTCTATTTCGCAATAAATATACATATACAAACTTAACCTAAGGAAATATTATTATGGACTAATAAAGGATTTTTATTAGCTAAAAGAAGTATGAGGTACTTAGAAGATGGCTATCGGCGCGGTGGCGAAGCTGGTGCTTCCACGGTTCATTGTGGTACGTCTGCACGACGTAAATCCGCTGACCAGACCTGGCTGGCCGACGGCGTCGTCGAGGTAATGCTCTGGGTCTCCAGGTCTAAGCGAGTAGGGGTGTGGTTGGAATGTAATTACTGACCGTGTAAAAGAATAAAAGAATTGAGTGCTACCAGGATATTAATCACTGGCTGTATAATGAGGTGACTCCGTGGCGTAGTGGTATGTGTGTGACTACTACGCCCAAGGTCCCGGGTTCGAATCCCGATACGGTTCGCTTGAAAAATGTTAGGTGAGCATTTTTTACAAAAACACACCCTCGTTCGGATGAGAGGTAAAATGGAGGTCCAGTGTGTAAGTGTTGTCACGCACGTTAAAGATCCCTACCTTGCTTGGAACAGCAAGGGTTCAACAAAATTCTAAATTTTCCAGGTAAAAAAATCTCGCCTCCTGGCCAATGTAGTACTTTCGGATGGAGCACTGGAAAATCACATGTAAGGCTGTATAATGATGGAGTAATAGCATGCTGCCAGGATCAGAATTACAGACGGTGTAATGTTGGAGCTGGGATAACAATCGCCGGCGAAGTGTGTTTAACCAGTAAAACAATCACTGATTGTGTGGAGTTTGATTTAATTAGCGTAAGCTTATACGTTGCGTATCCTAGATGCCTTTTGGATCTCCAAGCGAGCTAGAGTATTGGTCCTCGAGTGTCGATCACAAGGAATAACTTCTTGATTGATTTGGATCTACTTATATATGCTTTCCCTTTGTATATGCGCGCGCGTGTGTGCGCGCGTGCGTGCGTGTGTGTATGTGTGTGATTATCTTGATCGAAGAAAACGTAGTGAAGTTTGAGTCACTTGTACACGTTCATGAAACAGAATAAAAGGAAGTAAGTTTTAATTGACGGTCACAGGACAAATTTGTCAAAGTTTTTATGTCTGGTAACACATGTAAGAACAAAGGACGAGTGTCATTATTTAAAAATCATATAAAACAATCGATGTATCTAAGCTAATATTGGTAGAAGGCTAAATTTTGGCATACGTGTTGTTACGTATACTTTTGACGATATAAACACTAAAAGAACATACTGTGAAAAAGACGCACACAATTTCAGTAGTTAGTTTCAAAAATACAAGTGTACGAAGAACGAGATTTTGCAGCACGCTACGGTTTTGCAAGGATCGTTAATGGATTGCCTGGATATAATGCAAAATTTGGAACATGTTCAAACCCTATAGGAAGGGCATTTAGTATAGTTACTTCTGAAAAAATTTAATTCTTTAATTATGAGGTGGTTTCGTATATTTCTTTGTTACTGGTACTGGTCTTTTTGAAAAGACCTGAAACAAAACCCGCGGCCGGCTGTAAAACATGTTTCATGGTACCTTTACTTCAGTAGAACAAAATGGAAAAGATCAGCATAAGTCCGTGCTGTATTAAATAAGAAAAATCCATTACTATGTTCGAAGACAAACATGGAAACGAGGAAAAGACTGCTAAAAACATATATATGGAGCAGAGCACTGCACGGCTATGAAACGTGGAAAGTAGGAGAAGCGGACAAGAAAAATATTGAAGCCTTTGAAATGTGGTGCTACAGACGTATGATGAAGATATCATGGACAGACATAGTTAAGAGCAAGGACGTATCAGAAATGGTAAGGGAAGAAAGAAACGTGGAAAACAGTAAAAAAAATAGGAGAGATAGGGTGATAGGACGCGCTCTAAGGTATGAGGGAATAGTGCGGAATATATTAGAAGCAGAGATAGGAAAAAAGAGAAGTAGAGGCAGACCTAGATTAGGCTGTTGCACACAGATAGTGAAAGATATAGGCTGTGGGAATTTCAGGGATATGTGTAGGTTAACTCAGAATAGAAAACAATGGAAGTACATGTCCAACCAGTTCTAGGACTGAGAACCTAATGATGATAATCTTTATAGTTCAATGTGCGTAAAACCTATGCTTGAAGCAATACAAGGTAGTGAGATGATTTTATTTATAAAATTTGTAGCTACATTTTGAATAATATAAAGCAGTTAAAAGATACTTTTTTATTTTTCAATATGCTTGGTGCTGACTGAATTTAAAGTGGGCGCGAATCAAATTAAAGTGTATAATTTTATTGTTTTCGATGGTTAATTTGAATCCTACGCGCATTAAACCCCATTTTGAGCAACTCAAGATACTAAAAAATAAATTTTTGAAATAACTTTGTATTTCACTGCGCTTTGCTGGCTGTTTGAAGTTGACACTGACCTAAATAAATAGTGTATAAATCAGTTTTCGAGCTCATTAAAGCGCGTTTTCCGTACAGTAAAAGTAAAATAGCATAAAAGCTTTTTTAAATACTGTTTGAGCATTTTGTTTGTACAGTCCAGGTTTGTCATGAGTAGCGAAACACAAAGACTCTGGGATTTAATTGAAAAAATCGTGCTACTCTATCTTTAAATTTTTGGAGGCATTATTATTAGTTCAAGTATAACCTAAAGTACAAATATGTGTATACTTTCAAGAATGGAACATCAAAGCGTTCTAGCATTTTTAAAGGCGCTACCAGTATTATTTTTGTAAATCTTGGTAATACTTACTAACTTATATATAGTTCATGATCTTTGAGGATCTCATGACTCCCAACGCGATTTTTACAGAATCGGGCAATTAAGCTCAGTAAATATTTACTCTACCCACTGTGGCTACATCATTTAAGTTTGATGGTTTATTTGTATAAAAAATGTTAATGACTTTGAAATCTTTTAGACGTCAAAAGTATGTAAATAAACACTGTTTGAAAAGTGAACAAAGTTTCTAATTTAAGCGTTTAGTCTTATTTCGTGCTTTCAAAAATCGGTTGGACGTTATATCGATGAAAAGGGTGTAACATAATTTGTAAACTACCGCAAATTTAGCATTCGTCGATGTTAAATGTCCAAGTTATTTTTGTATGAAGAACGAAAGAGTCCAGCATTCAACAGGTCAGAGGTTTATGGTGTTTGCGTGAGGTCTCAGTATCTCGCAAGTGGTTTTGATCATAAGAGTGTCAACATGTCTGCAAATGATGTAGTGAAATAATACCAACTGTTATAGAACATAACGTTAACTTGTCTAAAAGCGAATCGTTGCATCGCAACGCATCGAAAAAATAGACATACTCGCACACACAACTCTCAGCATCGGTATATCGTAACACAATTAATACGCACACCACATGCATTTTAATTCATCAGACCACCAGCATGTTGGAATCTTGTTCTGCATAATTTATAGACTTTTTGAGAACACCGAAATAGATCAAAGGTTAGAGACACCTGCTCCATGTCTGTAAAAAGCGTTCGTTAATGAGGATACTGGGATTATGCTAATAATCAACATGTGTTTGATATCAAAGTAAATAAGATATTTGGAAATTGCTATTTTGAGGGCAAAATGTCAAAGTTGCATGGAGACCAAGGAGATCTGGTTTATTAATTTAAATTTACAGAAGAGATTAACGGTATTGGGGGACGGTGCAGAATTTCAGCCACTCGAAACTTTTAAATGCTTTGGCTTCTTTCTAAAGGACTTAACAACCCTTCTCGGTATTAACCTCGTTTTCTAGATTGTTATTAAAAAAGCTATGTAAATTTGTATATATTATAACTTAAATCTGCCACGTATTCTGTATGATATATGATTTGTATGACAGGGCATACTATTTATTAGTGTTTGCAAATAGTATATTAAAAAATTCTGATTACTTTCAAAAATAAACTCTTGGAAGTGTTTGTACCAACATGATATTTCTTCAAATTATGATACCGAAATTCTGCCAGTAGTCGGCGGTTTAACGGAAATGTCAATTTTCAGAAGCTCTTGAGATTGTCCCCCCTTTGTACCGAACAACTTAACCAATGATATGCGTATGTTCGTCAATTAGTTTTCTTTCTTCATAAAATGAAATTTACCAACTCGGTTTTGCTTTGACAACCGTAGAAAAAAAGAGCTAAAATTGTCATAATTTTTTAATAAGTTGCGGGACGTCCCTTCTTGCATCCTGTACCGCATATTGTCAAGCTGAACGGAACAGGACGTGGGACGAGACTGTGTTTTTTGATGCGGGATGGGATCAGACAATAATTTTTGTTGCGGGACGGGAATGAGTCTCTTTTCTCTACATTTAACTTTCCAATGCAGCACCCGAAGGTACTGCATTAGCCAAAAAGCGAGTTTTTTCTACCCCTCGAATTTTGCATTCTTGCTGTTCCAAGCAAGGTAGGGATCATTAACGTGTGTGACAACACTCACAAGCGGAACCTACATTTTACGTCTCATCTGAACGAGAACGTATTCTTTATCACACTTCTCGTTTAATGTTTTTCAAGCGGTCCGTGTCTGGAATCGAACCCGAAGCTTTGGGTTTAGTAATCACACGCAAACCAACTAGCCACAGAGCCCTTCTTAATCCTCTGTCCCCTACATTTGAATTTCCAACGCTTCAACCGAAGGTAGGAACCTTTAACGTACGGCAACACATGCACATGGGACTTACATTTTTACCTCTCATTCGAACGAGAGCGTATTTTTATAAAAAATGTTCGCTTAACATTTTTCAAGCAACTCGGGTCGGGAATCAAACCCAGGACCTTGGCTTAGTAATCACACGCGAACCCACTAAGTCACGGATCTGTTCTTAATCTTCTGTCTCCACATTTGTTTTTCAAATGCTTCACCCGAAAATACTACAATGATCAGCAAGCGAGTTTTTTTACTTGGAAATTTTGAATTTTGCAAAACCCCTGCTATTCCAAGCAAAGTAGGCATCTTTAACGTGCGTGACAACACACACACACACACACGCACGCACACACACACACACACACGTGACCTACATTTTACCTATCATCCGAACGAGAGCCTGTGTTCTGTTAAAAATGCTCACATAACATTTTTCAAGCGGTTCGTGTCGGGAATCGGACTCGGGACCTTGGGCTTAGTAGTCACACGCGAATCAAGTAAGCCACGGAGCTGCTCTTGACTTTCTGTTCCTACATTTGATTTTCCAAAGCTGCACTCGAAGATACTACATTGGTCAGGAAACGAGTTCTTTTACCTGGAAGTTTTGAATTTTACCGAACTCTTGCTATTTCATGTAAGGAAGGGATTTTTAACGTGCGTGACAACACTCACACACGGAACCTTCATTTTAACCCTCATCCGAACGAGGACGTACTTTTGTGAAAAATGTTTCACCTAACATTTTTCAAGCGGACGTGTCGGAATTTGAACCCGGTACCTAGGGTATAGTGTAACGTATTTTTTTTTTGTAACGTGTTTTTTTTTTTTTCTCTAATTGGCTCCGCTAGCCTCACGCATGGGCGCTAGAGAACCATTTCTTCTTAGTTTACTAAAACACCAGCCTGACACTACTTTATTATCACCATGCTCCAAGTCAGGTGTCTGCAAAACAAAGTCTTCCGACGTAACTAGGGGTCTATTCCTTGGGTAGAGCTATGAGCAATGGGGGGGTAAGTCGAAATCTGAAGGGGGTCATACTCAAACTAAAACAAACAGGCGCCACCAAGTCCAGATTGATTTATTTTAATGGCATAGCAAATTTCTAAGGGCGGACGTGGAGACCCAAAGAAAAAAAGATCGCCTTCGTTGACACATAAGCTTGTCTTAACAGAATAAGACGCTGTTCCTGTAAGAAAGAATAATAATTAAGTCACCTAGAAAATGGGAACACTATTTGCGTCCCTCAAGTATACCTAAAATGCATAAAGAATATTTTCTACATAATGGAGTTATAAAATTTAATTCTTATTGTTTTTTTTGTTTATCAGGTCTGATCAAACTAGATCAGAATAAAAACTTTAAATGTGGATTATAAATTTACTAGAAAGAATTTTTTTGTTTCAGTAAATAAAATTCAATGTGATAAAATAAAATGAATACTTGATATACTTGTAAAGTTGTTGTAAGGTTTAACAACTGATCCTTACTCAAATATATTACAATTCAGTGTGACTGGTTATGCTAAAGTTTTCTAACCCAATCAGATCTGTGTAGGTCATTTACAAATTACTATATAAAATTTCTCTTTAAGTTAACGGTATTAAAATTAATTTGAAGTCAAAATAATAACAAAGATATTCTCTAATTTTATCAAAAGTGGCAGTACTGTAATACTAAACATCTGTTAGCCATTATGCAATTGTTGACAGCATTGTTCAAACAAACAGGTGACGTAATCGCAGCTGTTAATTTATGCTGAAGCCACGTGTAGTCACATATTTACGAAACCAAGTGAAATCAAATTTGATACTGGGGAAAACCAGCTTAGTTACAGGTAAACTGAATAACCATTTTGTACTTTTAACAAACAAAACGAAATAATGTACTTTCAGAATGAAGTACTGAGGAAGTTCTTAAATCTACTACGAACCAAATACCGGCTGTTGTCCTTGGTTGTAATGGAAACCACCTCGCCGTGCGGGATTTGCAGCTAATTATGCTTGTTTTCCATGCTTTAATACAGGTGTTGAAGCGAAGCGAACTTCTTACATTGATTCAAGGCAGCATTGCTTTTGTATCGTAATCTTCCGTTGTCTAATCTTATTTGCAAATATAATTTTTCATTACGTAGTCTATAAGTTAAGGTTTCTAAATTGTCATTTCAAAGTGGTCGTGCGGTTTCTAATTTGTCGTTGTGGTTTCTGACTTATCGTTGCGCTAAATAAATTTTTAAATTAGCTAATATGATAACGAATATACAAAATGTGGATTATGTACTAACCGTTACTCAGGAAGTGTTTCACAAAAATAAGGCGACTCGGAGGTCACTCGCCATTCTTTTCAACTGCATCTTGTCGCTGCCTTTAACTATCGACTAGTGCCTTCGCTGCGTTCTTACATGGTGGGAGGGTCCCAGGTGGGGTTGTCAAAACCTCTCACGCGCGCGCCAGTGGCTGTGGAATGCACCGAACTCCGAAACAAATAGACTAATGATTCTAGATATTGTAATACTGTAAAAATTTGATTGTTACTCGTATCATTATTTTAGTTAATAAAGGTATTTTAATATTCATTGTACCTTTAATGAATAGATTCCTTTACTGCGAAAATAAAATTGTTACAATAGTAGTCACACGCATACCAACTACACCACGACCGCTGATTCTCTGCCCCTTGCATGTGATTTTCTAATGCTCCACCCGAAGGTACTACATTGGCCCGGTAGCGAGTTTTTTTTTACCTGGAAAATTTGGAATTTTGCCGAACCCTTGCTGTTCCAAGCAGGGTAGGGATCTTTACCGTGCGTGACAACATTTCACACACAGGACCTCCATTTTACCTCTCATCCGAATGAGAGTGTATTTTTGTGAAAAAACTCGCCTAACATTTTTCAAGCGGACCGTGTCGGGATGATCCTCTGCCCGCCGGACGGAGTTGTGGGACAGCCCCGCACGAAATTCTGAAAATTCGAAAGGTAATAAATATCTTGTCTTTGTTTTTTTTATTGTGAGCCCACACAGTACGAAAGGATGAGGTCTACTTCAGAAATTAAGAATATACCTGCGCGAGGGCACCCAAAATACAATTCATATATCGCAACGCAATAATCCGGGGCTGTTGCTACCTGCTATTGTTATCACTAACGGCCCCAATTTGCCTACCATACCCTTTAGTTACTAATACACGAATAGAAAGGTTTTTCAGAAAGCAATGAAAGAATGAACTTATATTTTATGTTAAATGAAAGTTTTAGCATAAGCTAAACATCGAAAATGACTTCGTTGAATCTCAATAAGTTTATTACAGTTCAGATTGTCACTTTTAGGTGTATCAGAAATCTATTGAAGCGTAAAATCTTTCCTTTTGTAGGTGAACCGTTTTCCGGGGTTCTTGTTATGTAAGGCTCTGTGATATTATGCAACATCCTTTATCTTTCGAGAAGAATCAACGACCCTTTATAAACACCTGCATTGTCACTTATCTTCACTCAGCTTGTTTAGTGTAAGTGTAATAAATAACCGTGTCTTTATTTTGTAACGAATTTTAATTTCGCACGCTTTGGGACTTATATCCGTGAAGTGCCTAAACATTTTTTAAAAATATCAAACTCGCTAGGAGGGGACAGGTATCTACGCTCTTCGGTGTGGTCATGTGCATAAATTTGTTACGCAACTACCTTGACAAAAGGATTGAAGAAATCAATATTGACATAGAAGATGGATCGACTTTCAACTTAAAAACTTCTATATAGCAGCACAGAATAAAATCATAAACCACTACAACAAGACAAATTGGGTGAATTGCATTTCAGTGGTAATCGATTCCTGTCACAAGCTTGAAACATATCGGTCTGAGCTAGATAGATACTTAGCGAAACAGGAACCACAGAAAAGTAGACATTATCATGGTGGAAAGACAACCAGACGAAGTTTATGACCATAACCCAAATGGGCAGGGATTTTCTTTCAACCACAACCATCTCTGTCCAGCCGAACGACTTTTCTTCAGAACTGGCCTTACCATTAGGAAGCAAAGTAGTCGACTCATCGAGGAATAAGCGACTGCGCTCTTTTGTGCCCAAGTTATGGACTAAAGAAAAACTTTTCTTGTCGTACCGAAGAAATTCTTCTAAATATCTAACTAAACTTCGTTTTTTTAGTAGTGGTGTTCCTAGTCTTGCACTATTGTACATAGTAACTTAAAATAAATCAATAATATTTTGCTCAAGTGTGATTCATTTTTAGTCACTGTGTCACTCGTCATGTATCACTCTTCATACAGCATATCTTCTGTGCCTATTCAGTGAAACAGGAAAACCTAAAACTTATAAAATGGGAAAAACATGTGGCAATTAATCGCACTGGCGGCTACGTGTTGTAGTTGGTTTACGTGTGACTACTAAGCCCAAGGTCCTGGGTTCGATGTCCGACACAGACCGCTTGAAAAATGTTAGGCGACCATTGTAAAAAAAGCTCGCTTCCTGGTCAATGTAGTACCTTCGTGGGGAGTATTAGAAAATCAAATGTAAGGCATATTACATAATAGAGAAAAAGTGTCATTGATAGAAACTGAAGTAACTATAAAATAAACCTGCCCGTCATTGTGAAACGATTTTTAATTACGTCTTCAACTTACCAGATGAACTAAATTAACTAAATTAAGCAAGTTGTTTATCTAATTGTGGTTTTAATCATTGTAAAGCAAATCTAATCAAAAACAAAATTTAAGGATAACAAAAAATGTTCAAAATTAAAATTGAACTTTTCTCTAAAGGCGAGTTTTAAATTTCTTTCCTTTGAATTGCTGTAGGTGATACACAATACAGATTTTATAGAAAATTAATTAACTAAGGTAATCATGCGGGATTGAGGGCCATGTCCTGCGAGATTGGGAAACCGAACAGCTTTTTCCATTTTAAGTACAGGATGGGAAATGGGTCGGGATAGGCATTTTTACTGTGGGACATGACTCTGAACAGGATAGCAGATGAAGTGCGGGACGCAGGACGGGTCAACAGCCTGCTGTAAACTTACTCTCCAACGTTGAATATCCAATACTCAGCTTCTGTTCTTCTCTCACTCTTAGTTATAACTTCAAGGTTAATTTGACACAACTCTTCACTGTTTCTTATCTTGAGCTATTTCGTTCAGAGTTTTATAAGGTTTTTTAATCTGGTCTATACAGGGTGTTTTTTTTAAGTGGGAGGTTACCTGTATATGGAAGACCAATAGTAGAAGGAAGCTGAAAATTTGCACTAAGAGGTTATCGAATGTGCCCTACACGTCTAAAATAGTTTCGATACGTTAGCACTTCCGGTTATACCGGAAGTCGGTAGTACTATCGTTATTTTAAATAGAACGCCCTGTATATTTATGCATTTTCGAATTCCTTGTCGAATTTTATGTGAACTTTTATAACACAACCATACCTCTATCTAATGCCGTTTTCGAGATATTTTGATTTTTAGTAGATTTTTGACATTTGCACGCTGTCACATAAATTAGAATAACTAGAAAGTGAACGAACTTACAAAATTGTTTTTTTGCAATCACATTCATAATACTTAATATTATTTCTACGTGCAAATAAAATCTGATTACAATGTACAGGGTGCTAGAAAATTCATTTTATAATTTGACTAATCAAATGTCAAATATTCCGTTTTTTTTAAATGGAACCTACTATATTTTGTTATATTAATCGATTCTATAGAAAAAAATACCTTAGGTATGTAATTACAACAATCCATTTATTGTAAGCCGTTTTTGAGTTATTTGCATTAAAAGAGTAAATGCACTAGTTCAGTAACATAATAACATTTGCTACTATCAAGTAGCTTGTGTCCGATACATTAACAAAAGAATAATTGGTTATTTTTACGAAACGTCAAATGTAGATAATTCTACGCAGATTGCAATTCCCGTACTGTAGTTATTTAGGAGGGTTAATCGAAACTTTACAAATCAAGATTATCTCAAAAATGATAATTATTTATGGCGAATGCAACAGAATTCTTCAAGTAACTTGCGATGTCTTTCATCAAAAATTTCCTGAAAAGCCAGCGCCGAATGTTAGGCTTCTTGAAACTATTCTTGAAAACTGTGCGAATAATGGATCATTTATTACAAAAAAGAACAGGACCAGCACCGTGACGGAGGAAGTAATTGGAGTTACTAATGTATTGGCATATTTTCATGCAGCAGAGCTTCACTAAATAATGCTGTGCAGGATATAGGAATGAGCCGTAGTTCCATATACAATATTTTGAAGGAAAATAATTTTAAAAGTTGGCCACTTTATCCTGTTCAGCACCTTAAGGAAGCCGATTTCGAAAGAAAGATGTTGTTTTGCGAATTTGTATTACTTAGAACGCAAGAGGATAAACAGTTTTTGAAAAATATCATTTGGAGCGATGAAGCAAAGTTTACGAAAAACAGAGTGTTTAACCGACATAATTCACACCATTGTTTCACAGAAAATCCTCACCAAGCATACATAACAAATTTTCAGGAAAGATGGTCTTTTAACGTTTATTGTGCTATTAGAGATTCGCGAATTGTATGTGTAGTGTTTTACCAGGAAAATTTAAACGGTAAAGTACATATTGTTTTAGTAATTCTTTTTCTTCTCGATGAACACTTTTTACAGGGGAACGATATTTAGAAATTGTGCATGGAGAAATTGTAGCATATTTAAACAACCTCCCACCTAATGAAATACGCAAAATATTTTACCAGCACGACGGTGCTCCTGCGCACAATGGAAACGTTGTAACCGAGTACTTACATGCCTTGTTTGAAGACCAATTTATAACTAATATCGGACCTCACTTATGGCCACCCCGATCACCCGATCTCACACCTTGGATTTTTTTTCTATGGGGTATGTAAAAGATACGGTCTTCTCCTACGCTCCTACTACTGAGGAAGATTACAAAAGACGAGTATTAAATGCTCTAAATTCTTAAACTCCAGAGCAAATACAAAAGGCAACAAATAAAGAGTTTATAAGACGCATTTTAAAATGCTTGGATCAAAATGGCCGCCAAATAGAACATTTATAAACAACCTCTTATATTTTTATTTATTTTTCTTTAGGTAAAATATTGTTAGATGAAATACATTGTTCCATGTTTGTGTAGCTTTTAAACATTATTTTTCAAAAAATGTTCTTGCGCTGCCATTTTTGGCAACTAAAATGTGCAAAAGCATTTCCTGCTTTCTAAGTACTAAGATATTAATTCCATAGAATTGATTAATATAACAAAATATTTGATGAAAGACATCGCAAGTTCTTTGAAGAATTCTGTTGCATTCGCCATAAATAATTATCATTTCGAGATAATCTTGATTTGTAAAGTTTCGATTAACCCTCATAAATAACTACAGTACGGGAAGTGCAACCTGCGTAGAATTATCTACATTTGACGTTTACTTAAAAATAACCAATTATTCTTTTGTTAATGTATCGGACAAAAGCTACTTGATAGCAGCAAATGTTATTATGTTACTGAACTAGCGCATTTTCTCTTTTAATTCAAATAACTCAAAAACGGCTTACAATAAATGGATTGTTGTAATTACATACCTAAGGTATTTTTTTCCATAGAATCGATTAATATAACAAAATATGGTAGGTTCCATTTAAAAAAAAGGGAATATTTGACATTTTATTAGTCAAATTATAAAATGAATTTTCTAGCACCCTGTACATTGTAATCAGATTTTATTTGCACGTAGAAATAATATCAACTATTATGAATGTGATTGCAAAGAAACAATTTTGTAAGTTCGTTCACTTTCTAGTTATTCCAATTTATGTGACAGCGTGCAAATGTCAAAAATCTACTAAAAATCAAAATATCTCGAAAACGGCATTAGATAGAGGTATGTTTGTGTTATAAAAGTTCACATAAAATTCGACAAGGAATTCGAAAATGCATAAATATATAGGGCGTTCTATTTAAAATAACGATAGTAATACCGACTTCCGGTATAACCGGAAGTACTAACGTATCGAAACTATTTTAGGCGTGTAGGGCACATTCGATAACCTCTTAGTGCAAATTTTCAGCTTCCTTCTACCATTGGTCTTCCATATACAGGTGACCTCCCACTTAAAAAAAACACCCTGTATACTTTGTTTTTGTTTTCTTCTACAAAATTTACTACTGGTCTGTCCTCTACCTCTATGAAGAATTAATTCCTGACTGTGTGCACGAAAGTTTTCAATAAAATCCAAAAGAGAGTATTTTCGTGTAGAAATAATATAATATTTATAAAAAATTATAAAATTACAGCAGAGCGCTTTCGGCGTTAGCTATCTTCGATGCCATGCCAACTTAAAAATTAATATTCCATTAAAGTATTACACTAAATATAGGACATTTTAAGTATTAAACTAATATCAAATCAATAAAGACTAGTTAAATTATTGATTCTTCCAATAAAGTTGAAGTTTTTCAACTTCATCAACGACGTAGGAAAGATGTAATCCATACTTATTGAAACAATCAATAATTTAACTAGTCTTTATTGATGTGATATTAATTTAATACTTAAAATATCCTATATTTATTGTAATAGTTTGATGGAATATTAAATTTTAAGTTGACATTGCACGGAAGATGGTTAACGCCGAAAGCGCTCTGCTGTAATTTTATAAAACTTTTTTAAATATTAACACGAGAATACTTTCTTTTGGATTTTATTACTCTACCTCTATCACCGCCCTGACTATTCATTTATGCCTCAAAACATACACTATCTTCCTAACACACTTTCTTTTAATTATTTCTTTAAACGTTTGTAAGTTCCTCCATTCAACTGGTCTTAAAAATCCTCCAAATTTCTAATATTCTAACTTCCTCTTTGTTTTCCTAATATTTAGAGCTTTCCTACTTTTTAGTGCCGTCCCTTACACCTCAAAGACGTTCCTCCTTTCTTTCTACCTTTAGCATCCTTTTCACTTCAATTGTCATTTCTGACGCAATTTCATAAGGGGAAACGCTCATTTATTTCTTCTAACTCTGACCCTAAATTTGTTATCATTTTTCTATTGTTATGCTGCCGTTGAACCGTGTCAATATAAGTTAAATTTGTCGTTTTTGTATCGAGTTAACGAAGATTTTGCTTGCGATTATGAACAAGCATAATATTTCCTTTGTTGTATAAATCCTTTCCTAGAAACTACCTCCGTTCAAAAAAGGACAAGTGTTCGAAAGGCAAACTGCGGTGTCAGTCGGAAAATAACGTAATATGCTGGAGAACCTAAAGGTCTTCGGACCTGTTCAAGGGATCATGCTTTTTCACCCTTGATATCATTAAAATATGGTGCATAACATTCGTTGTTTGTGCCGCGTAAAAGTAAGTGGATTCCGCATGTGCTCAAGTTTTAATTGTTGTGCGAACGTTGTGCAATTGATCGTTTTGCATTGCGCATGATAAAACAAGTGAGTTACAGTTCACTGAACTTCGATTGAACCGGCATTCGATATAGTTAAATACTATGAAGTATGTTATAGATTTACGCTATCTTCGTTAGCGGCATGCGTAAAGGTATTAATCATTGGCCTATTGCTATTGCTATTGTTGATTTCCATGCCTAATTTTCTATTTCTTTAATTTTATTTAGTTTTTTTTTAATTTCTTAGATATTTTTGCTAATATTATTATATCATCCACGTCTAGCTTTTATCGTCTTGAATTACGATATTTATTTCTTCCTTTTTGCTTGCTGCATTTCTTATTCTGCAAACTCATCGATGTCTATTGCAGCTGCCTTTGTAATCTATTCCTGCTTCCCTTTAAATCCCAAAAAATGTATTCAATTTGCATTGCCAAAAGCTTTAGCCGTATCTATAAATAATATTACGGCGTTTTTCTTCTTCTATGCTTTCTTCTAATATTAATCTTACTGTTAGAATTGCCTCTCACGTACTATTGTTTTACCTAAACCTAACTTGATCTTCTGCTCATCGCTCCTATATTTTATGATATATTATGTTATATTTTACTTCAGTTAATAATTTTGAATAGCCTAGCATACTAACTGTCCTACAATTTTTGAAATCCTTTGATTCTGATTTATTAAAGCGCACTAATCTATCCTTTGCAAACTCCAACGGGAGTTCCATTTTCTATTTATTAACGTAAATAATGCGTTTTTTACATTTCCACACTTATATCAAAGCAACTCTGATGGCAACTTATTTATTCTTATGGTTTTTCTTAACTTCAGTTGTTTTAGTGTTTTTTGGAATAATGTTTTTAGTATATTACATCCTATTGTCTGACCCTCTAGCCTAAATTATATTCAACAGAAAAAAAAAGATATTTTTAATATCTTTCCCGTATCTGCTATATATTTTACTTCTACTGATGGTATTCATGCTTTATCTTTTATTACTATCTACGAGATCTTATGAGTTTCTAATTTTTTGATGGGTTGTTCTCGATTTAGCATTATTCAGTGTTGACTAGTTATTTCCTCACAATTTCTCTACATCCATGGGTATTTACCCTCCTACGCAATCTATTTATGTTATTCCTAAGTTTTCTACATTGATTATTTTTCTCCATGTGTTATACTCCCGGTGTCCGTATTCAGCGCCACTACGACAGTTGGCAACACTGATACGATCCACGTTCACAATATTGCACAATAATGATATTATGACATGATTACCTGTCAAATTGTATCACATATCAAATACGTTTACAATGATACAAGTTGCACGTTGAAATGAAAATAAAGCGAAGTACTCACTGAAAATGCGTCTTGCAGTTCAATCTCAGGGGGCTTGTTGGGGTGCGGGTTGCGTCATGCCATTTGAATCCAAATTTATCTGTCTTTCTTTTTTCGTCGTTCGTAGCGGTACGATAGGATACAGGTAGACGTAACGATAAAAGGTAGAGATAAAAGAAAACCTACATCCTGAAAAGAGAAAAGACAAAAAACACGACACAGGCAAACGTTGCCGTTCTACGTCTCGTGGCTAATAATACTCATAAATACTCCCTGTACTTTGACAACGATCCTAGGTCATGGATCGAAACGTAAACGTAAAGATGATTTTTAAAACTATGAGTGGTTTAATTCCCAAAAAAGATTAAGAAGAATAATAATACTCATGTCCTGTCGTGTCGCAAACCGCGCACTTCCCCATCACTCCGCGCCTGCGCATTCTTTTGCGCAAACGCAACTGTCCGAAATGACGGAAATGAACAAGTCTATTTTAAAATAGTGGCGGGAATTCACTAACATATTTATACTTAATCTAAATATGATACATAGCCGATTTTCGGCATGTAACACATAGCAATCTTCTTCTATTAAAAATAATATTTCCTACGCTATCCAGTCTTTCCTAACTGCAAACTTGTTAATTGTCCATATAGTGTGTACTTCCTCTAATACTATTTCTTTTTTACAGCTGTCGCTTTTTCTGTGTTTTCCAACTTGCAACATTTTCTTCCTTATTTTTCTACTTTCTACATGATTTTGTAGTTCTTCAGTTTATCTATATATACTTTGGGTAACCTTGTATCTTCTTTTATGCTAAATCATATTTTGCTACTATTAAATTTTGACTATTTATATTTTCTAAGTAACTTTTACAATCTTTTGTCTGATATTTGAAATCTTTCATTTCTACCCTTACACCATACCCACCTATAACTTTTATTACTCTGCATCAACCTACAATCATTGAAACCTCTCATATCTAGCAATTTCTTGGTAACGCCATGAATAACCTCTTGAATTTGATAATACGCTCTTTCTGTTTCCTCAGCATCGTGATTTAATATGAGCATGTATGTATGAACTACAACCGGATCTGTTGATTTAGGAGAGCAGGTTGAAAAGTGATGCAGACTTGCTTGTAGAACACAAACAAAAAGAACAAGATCGGGCAAAAACTAAATCAAAGTACAATTGTGAAGGTTCAAAATCATATATTTATTTTTCAACATAGTCACCGTTAAGCTTAACACATTTTTCCCAACGTGCAACAAGTTGTTTCATCCCGTCACTGAAGAATTCTTCCGACTTATTTCGAATTCAGGACGCGATATCTGCTTAATATCATCATCCGAAGTGCAATTTTTACCTATGAGATCTCTTAAACAGAGGAAAAAAAATAGAATTTGCTAGGCGCGCAATCGGTAGAGTAAGGGTCGTGTGGAATCGGTTCAAATTTCAGGGGTCACAGTGCCTCTTCGCGGTACCCAGCGCGCACAGATGTTACGGTATCTAGTTGTTCAACAACGGAGCCGACACGTTTCTTGGATATTCCGATATGGTTCGCGATAAGCTTTTTAATGATTCGCCGGTCATTTTGAATCAAATCGTCGACGAGTTAGCGATGTTTAATCGTCTGTGGTAGTGATCGGACGTTCGCTGCGTGTTTCATCAACAATTATGGCCTTTCCCTGGCTCGCAACCAAAAAATTTTAATAACGATCTAGTTACAGTAGATCTATCAACAGTATCGTAACCATAAGCAGCCTTTAAACGGCGATGAATCTCAGTAGGAGTCACATTTTCAACAATTAAAAATTCGATAACAGCGCGTTGTTTAACTCGCATTGACATAGCTTCGTACTTTCGCTACTCAAAACGAACTGGTTAACGCAACGCCTTCAAAATGGGCATGCGTATAGAGGGTGATTGTGACTTCCGAATGCCATCATGCGCGTTTCTGTAGGTTAGGTTGTTCGTATTCTACAAACATGTGTGCATCACTTTTCAGCCTGCCCTCGTAGTACCAAGTCTTACTGCTATTATCCTATCACTAACCTGCTGAGCGTTTCTTTATTCTTCTTGTTGTAATAATTTTCACACCAAGCTCTAGATGGAGAACTCTTACTTATTCAAATCAAAAGTCTCCTCTGTCGACCACCTTACTCTAATAGCCCATACCAAATCTATTAACCATTTCTGACTTCCATACACTCAAAACACTCCGCACATCACACGTTGGAATTCGTAAAACACTCTTCTTTCTTGAAAGCTTCTTCCTTTTTCTCTCTTTCCGATTAACCTTTGGCCTTCGCCAAAATCGAAAGAAACAGTCTATTAAAGTATGGTAGTGTTGTGAGGTTGTCTCTATTCGTTTTGATTGTGTTTTCTTTTGGACTTTCTTGTACTGCATGTCTAGGGAAAATAATTCGGCGGTGATTTTCCATTGCTTTATACAGAGATGACTAATGGAATTTTCAAGGGATATTAGGTGTGAGAAAAGGACAGTTACCCCAGTTAGTCACTCCTTGCGGCTGGAGGGAGAAGCCCTAGGACCATTCTACCCTAGTTTTAGAAAGGTAACTTATTTTATAAAGTCAATAATAATACTTACAATTGTAGTGTCTCTTAGGTTGTTCCAGCACTAATTAGCTATACAGAATTTGCACCATATTAGCATGTTTGGAGGTTCATCAACTAATCTGTAGAATGTTTGAACTTATCTGGACCAGTGTAGGTGCTTGTAATGCTAACGAAATTGAAAACCGTACAACCCTTGCATTTAGGCATAAATTGCAATCTCAAGACAACTTTTTCTCTGTCAGTCATCTAACTTCACTAAGCCCTATCAAATCTGGTTTTAACCTAGCCATTTCAGCTTGAAAGTCTCAGATTTTTCAACTTTCAAAAAATTCCGAACGTTCCACGCTCAAATTCGCATAGCAATTCTGCCTTCTATGTGACTTCTTTTTTCTCTGTCTTCTCGAATGTCTTCTTGTCGCTCTCCAGAATCTAAATAGAACGACCTACCGATGTAGGATGTGATTGTGAGAAAACACATGCATGTTGTTGGTAAAATTGCGTTTTCTGGAAAAATAAATTGGTGATGGTTTTTGCGTTACCTGTAATGAAAAGGCTTTAAAGGACGGTTTTAGTGGCGAAAAAAGAATAGTTGCTCTAGTTATTAGTTATTAGATAGACGGGAGAGTCCTTAAGCTTAGAAGGTGGTGTTATGAGCAACTATTGTAAAACGAAGGCGTGTAGTAAACCCGAGAAAACCAAAAGGGCCCTAGATATGATAAAAGAAAAGTTCAAAGGAGTGCTATTGATCAAAGTAGGTATGAACAAAAGATTGTCAAATGAAAAAAAGAAAATTATATCACATATTATTAGATTTGTGTTTTTAAACATTTATTTTGTTAATATTTTTTTCTTATTAATTTTTTCCTTAGTGTAAAATGAATTACTATAAAAGAATTTTTTTGAAATGAAAATAAATTTCTCATAAAAGAAAAGTATGTATAAAATAAAAAAAAAGAAACGTAAAAATTAAAATTCGAAAGACAGGAAAAAAATATTTTAAAATTTAAATTATTTAAGTTTACTTCGCGAAGTGGAGCTAGTAAAGAAAAGTCAGTATCAGTAAGGATGATTCTTGTGTGACAAGTTATGTGTATATAAAATCCAAACGTTGGCCATAGCTTAAAAATTTCTTTATAAGTAACTAATTTCTAAAATTTTTCTATTATTTTATCATTTAATAACAATCCTTTTTCTATTGAAGTTAATATAAATCCGAAAACCCTAACACCTTGATGTGTTAAACTATTATAAATTTTTATTCGGTTCAGAGCTGAGAACAAACTTTCTTCTGACCATAGTAGGAATTGATAGAAATAAAGCTGTTAATTCATTTTCTTTAAGTCACACTACTAGGTTTATTTTATTACATAAAATCAAGAAGCTCGTATACTTAATTATTTTTGAATTTATGAGATAAGTAGTTGACAATATTCATTTTTAAGTCCAATAAATTCAAACACGTTGTTTTATAAACTCCAGAAATTTTTGAAATTATTACGAGAAATTTTGTTTTAAAAATAGGAAATTTCTCATAACGTAACAGAAATATTTTTAACGTATTCGAATAATCTTACAGAAATCGGTCGGTTCTTAATCGGTAAAATGAATAAATAAGATGCAAGGAAAATAGCTGCGTACAAAAGAAACAGGGAACGAATTCATAGAGATCTGAACTCCCGACAGTTCACCTTGCCGTCTAACTTGACGTGTTTATAATTGTAGTAATTGCATGCTTTAAATGATTGCGCCTAGATACAAAGGCGTTTTAAACACACCTTCATAAATCGTAATTTCTTTTACTGGTAGCGATATGATTTTATTAGCATTTATTTATTTTATTTTATAGTTATTATAATATTAATGTTGACTGTAAGGTTAATAATATAAGTTTAGTATGTGTGGCGAAATATGTTGTTTCAAAGGTTTTTAGTTTTTGTCGTGATGTTAATAAATATTATTGAAATTTTTAGTATCTCTTCGATTATTTCAAGGTAAGTGGCGCTCACTTAGCTTATAGGGGAAAAATCGCCAATGTTATTTAAAACTTTGTAGTCTGAGGTAAATATTTATTAAATGTTTTAAATCAATAGAAAAATACTCAACACCTCTGCTTGAATCACTTGAAATAAATTAACCTCCGGACATACCAATCGCATTATTTGCAACGTGTCTATAAAAAATCATCTAGATATAACAAATACAAACATAAATTTACATATCAGTCATAGTAGAATAAATTTGGCGCCACTATTTAGTCGAACGAAAAAATAACTGGAGCCTCTATATTTAACTATGATTATAATTTTCATAAAGTTGTGTTTTTTTACTTAAAATTTCAAGTTGACCTTCATTTGCCCACATCTTTACTTGAATCTGCTTTGTATCAGCGACGTTTGGTGTTAGTAAAAATAAACTAGAAGAACTTTCAACGCAGACTGAAATATATATATCGTTGATTATTTGTTAAGGATCGACTTTTGCAGCATTTAGAATTCTTCGGTATTGACAATTCGAGTTTATATATTGATCATGCAAATGTATCAAAATTAGACGATACATTTTTCCATAGTATTTGAATTAGATATAGGAGATCGTGGACCATTCTTGCTAATTAGATAGCTTTAAATAAAGAGCAGAGATGATTGGTGAAACAGGTTATTAGAAGTTTGGTGGACAGCTGACCGATTGGACAGGTCAGGCTAACTTCCAGTTACTTTTCGATTATTTAGTAAAAATACATGAAAGAGATAAATCTCTTGCCATTCTGAATTTATGTACCGTGGAAGCTTTATGTCCGAACAGGCGAAGCCGAAACGTACTTCATACGTGTCAAATTAATGTTCGAACATTTTCACCATTCAACAACACGTGTATATTTCAAAAACTCTACCAAAGTTATTCATCGATTTTTGCTTCTTCACAAAAATTTTGGTCCTCGTAGTGTTCAGTAATCAACATAGTTTGTTACCAGGTTAAAAATGTGGAGCATCTGAAGATATTGAGGATATCCTGAGATCTTTTTTTAGTGTTCGTACTCAGGAAAATGATAAAAAGATTACAAAGTATGTGCTAACTGCTCCCAGCACTTCTGTCAGGCGTCAAGAGAATTGGCTAACTAGTCCACTATAAACGGTCCTATGTTAGATAGAGATAACGTGTACTATCTGCACTTTTTAATAGAATAATACGTTTAGGTTCTGTCTTTCGTTCTTTATTAGATGATTATTGGTGTAGCCAAATAACGTAAGATCGAAAAAGTGCAAAAGATATAAAACAAATTTTAGCACAAGGTCGTGATACATTTAACAAGAAAAAGCAATTACTGTATTCAAAGACAAGAAATATAGTAGAAACAAGGAAATGTTTGCTGAAAGCATATGTGTGGAGCACAGTACTATACGGCTGTGATACTTGGAGAGTAGGAGAAGCGGACAGGAAAATGATTGAAGCCTTTGAAATGTGGTCCTACAGACGTATGATGAAGATATCATGGACAGACAAAGTTAAGAACAAAAAGGTTCTAGAAATAGTAGGGGATGAAAGATATCTGTTGAAAACGGAAAAAAATAAGAGAGATAGCATGATAGATCACGTACTAAGTCATGAGGAATAGTGCGGAATATATTTGAAGCAGAGATAGAAAAAGGATACCAGTTCCAAGACGGAAAACCTAATGACGAAAAGAAATAGTAATCGCATTTAAGCCGCACAGGCGCCACAGGCGTTGGTGTTGTGATATTCTCAACGAATGTTGATTGTGCGAAAGGATTTATTGGAAAACTATTAACTCGGCGAATGTTTAAGTATTGGGGAATTTTGGTAGCCTCAGGTTGCTTAACGGCCTTTACATATCACTGAATATTGGTGAAATAGAGTATATATTTAGAAAACAATGGAAGGGGATCCGAGCTGTATTTAACAAGAAAGAGTATCGGCTATGTTCGAAGACAACAAATATAGAAACAACACTGTAGGGCCATGAAATAGAGACAGTAGGAGAAGCAGATAGGAAAAAGGTAGAAGCATTTTGGAACGTCGTGCTTCAGATGTATGATGATGATACTACGCACAGATGAAGTTAATGACAAAGAGGTTGTAGAAATATTAAAGGAAGAAAGATATCTGTGAAAAACAAAAAAAAGATAGGAGAAATAGAAGGACAAGACACGTGCTAAGGCATATGGGGAATAGTGCGGGATATATTACAAGCAGAGAGGTAAAGATAGACGTGGATCAGACTATTTCACGCAGATAGTGAAAGATGTGGTCTATGGGAATTTCAGGGAAATGGGTACATTAGCTCGGAATACAACCTAGGCATGCGTCTAACCAGTTCCAGGATCGAAGACCTACTGATGATGATTGATGTAGTTGAAGACTTGTTCATTTTTCAAGACTGGTTTTGGAAAACGTGGCTTTGTCATTTACCACCAAAGTCGAAGCCAAGTACTCCAAAGCAAATGCATGATGGACGTAAAATATCCATCCATTTAACCATATGAAAAACGTAGTTTTATACATCGAGTGTTCTTAATGAAAGTTCACGCTTTTACTATGCATTATTAAGAATTAGAATTTTTGCCTAATTAACCAAAATAGCACATTTTTTCTTACAATATATATATATATATATATATATATATATATATATATATTACTGTGAAGTGGGCAGTTATAATGTTGTGAAGTTTAACTCTAAAAGTCCCACACTTGGAAGTCATGATGTTCTGAAGTCTAGCTGGAATACAAAACTCCTTTCAACTTACTTCTCTTTAATACCTATTTTTATCCTCTTCCTTTTGGACGCCAAAATACTCCCAGCTTTTTCCTATAATAAAAGAAACTTAACTTCATCAGTGAAGTTTGCCACGGCTGCTCTACGTTTACCTATAAAATCTTGCCCTAGTTTTTTTATTATTTATTTACACAGAAAATCTCACAGCAAACCATTTCAATTATTACGGCATACATTCACTGATTACATATATCCACGTCGATTACTAATTCATTTTTATCAAATATTTCTATATACAATTTTACTCTTCTGATTAAATAAATTATTGAAAGTAACTGGGCTTAACCCCACACCTTACTTTAAATCCCTGGTCTAATAAGAGCTCTTAGTAAACCTTTTTGTACTTGTGCTAAACTTTATTTTGCACAGAAAAACACCTAAAACCCATTTACCTTTTACATAAGCAACTAATACACGATTATTGTATAATACAACATTTCGACCTTAACATATTCTACATAATTCATTAAAAATAATAAATACTCAATTTCTTTGTCCAGAGAATTTACCAAAATATACCACCAAAAGCACAAAATGTCATAACACCAAACAATCACAAAAATAAAAGTTTTTGCAAAAAAAATCAGTTACCTGGAATGTAGCCCAAACAGGTATCTGCCATTAAACCATCGCAGACGTAGCTCCTCCCCGACTTTACGTACCGGAATCACACCAAGTTGACTCACACCATCTGGGACAGCAATATCTATCCAAAATTTTATTCTTTCAATCTACTGTAAGTCCAAATCCTCCATACATCAGCAAACGTTCCAATTACATCCACAATTCCATTTGAGTACTCAACAAGCACCAGCCACCAAAATAAGAAAGTAATTTCTACTTACTATTCCGCATGCTTCGATTTTCAAAATATATTTAACACATTTAGAACATTTATTTTTACAATACATTAATTAACTTGTGTACATTGAAATAATTTTTATAAAATATCAAAACTCACTAGTCGCTTGACTCAAGTACTCAAGATGTTCGAAGCTTTAGATGAAATTTTGCAGAAAACGACTCACCCCCTCCGGTGGCTTATATAGACCAAAATTACACCTCCCCCCGACTAAACTTACTTCCAAAAACACAAACCTTCTTGGTAAATTTCTCCAACGGTTTACAATTCTCAAAACACTCTTTATCAAACAACACTCGACCGTCGTCGATCTAAAAATCGTATCGTTAACTATCCACAATTCCGTGGAAAACTGGCAGCCGTATGCCAACCGTCTCGAAAGTATAAGAATTTTCCATATAAAAAAAACATTTTACCTCGAAAATCAAATTAACATTTTCAACGACCGTCGACTTCGTTGAATTCACTCATTGCTGATACAAACACAAGCATTTTAAACACTCCTCTCGTATGCACGTATATACAGTCACCTCGCTCTTTCTTATATCCAAAAATGTTCTGTCTTCTATTTTGTACCCTTCCTCTTTTCCATGTCAGTTACCCGTTTATCGTGTCCTTGTCTAACCCGTATTTTCTATCTCTACTTCCAAGTTCACAAGTATAATATTATTTTAATACATCTACCCTCTCTGGAGTATCGTCCATCTCCTTCCTATATGTGTATTCCTACCAACTATCTCCGTCTCTCCTATCTTCATTATATTAGTCCTTATCCCCTTAGTAGTTTCAAAGTCAATGTACACTTAAATTTTGTCTCAATTTAATACATGTTAAAATACGGCTTCTCTATCTAATACCGATCCATTTATACAACCTTCAACACCCTATCTCAAATACTTGTTTTTCGTTCGTTTATAACGATTTTGAGAAATCCCTGAAATAAAATTTCGTCTCTCCTTTTTAAATTAATACCACAAACATTTTCACCGTTTATTGTTTGCTTGCACGTTCCTTCTTAGAAACTTAAGCCGTTTAAAGTTGTTTGTCAACCACACTTTCCTACCCTACGTTACATCTTTACAAGGTTAATCGATGTTAAAGGTTCCACTATGCCAAATTTATGTACACTTTATGCACTTAAAGAAATCACCCTCTTAAATTATTGATTTGTGCTTCAGATGTATGATGATGATACAACGCACAGGTGAAGTTAATGACAAAGAGGTTGTAGAAATATTAAAGGAAGAAAGATATCTGTGAAAAACAAAAAGATAGGAGAAATAGAAGGACAAGACACGTGCTAAGGCATATGGGGAATAGTGCGGGATATATTACAAGCAGAGAGGTAAAGATAGACGTGGATCAGACTATTTCACGCAGATAGTGAAAGATGTGGTCTATGGGAATTTCAGGGAAATGGGTACATTAGCTCGGAATACAACCTAGGCATGCGTCTAACTAGTTCCAGGATCGAAGACCTACTGATGATGATTGATGTAGTTGAAGACTTGTTCATTTTTCAAGACTGGTTTTGGAAAACGTGGCTTTGTCATTTAGCACCAGAGTCGAAGCCAAGTACTCCAAAACAAATGCATGATGGACGTAAAATATCCATCCATTTAACCATATGAAAAACGTAGTTTTATACATCGAGTGTTCTTAATGAAAGTTTACGCTTTTACTATGCATTATTAAGAATTAGAATTTTTGCCTAATTAACCAAAATAGCACATTTTTTTCTTACAATAATATATATATATATATATATATATATATATATATTGCTGTGAAACCACCAAAATACGGGAACTCCGCTTTTCGAATCGAGCCTCTACGAATTGGATGTCAAGAATGCTGTGAATCCTACAAAAAGCTATTCATTACCTTAACTGTGTTGGTCCATTGACTTTCTTCTGTTCATCGCCTCGGCTGCTACTCTAGTTAATAAACCTCCTCATTCATAAAAAAAAACAAACACATTCCTACCACAAACATCAACGTTAACTCTATTTACATCAATATTCACAATACATTAAAATTTCAAAATTAAAACTCAGCATAAATTTCAGTTTTAAAAAGAATTTCAAGATTAATTTTATTATCATTTTATGTGCATCCAGAATTCAAGTCCTTGTAGGATGCCTACTAATTAATATAACAATATATGCAGACCGGAGTCTGAGTACAAAGGGAGCATCTACCACCCCTTTACGTTAATTAACCAGGTTCGTCTAATTGAGCTCAAAGACATACCCAAATTTTCATCATAATTCCAAACATCAATACTAAATACCCCTTTCTACTTAAACAAGCAAATTTCACCTTAAAATTAAAATTTTATTGTGAGCACAATTTCACTAATGTCCATTTAAAGTAAATCAATTATAAAGTTATTCAACACACACAAAAATATCAAAGTTCAAACAAAATAGTATAATTTACCTGAAGGTTAAGCACTCGTAGCTTCAATGTACATCGTCCCTTTTGTTAATCACACCATTCCAACTGGATTATATTTACAGCTTCTGATTCTCAACACTTTTAAAATTTTCTTCATCACCATTTATTTAAAGTTGTTTCAGGGCTTTTCCGGAACTCATCTGTGTATATCTGACCCTTGTTTCGTGGATCCAGACACGTTTTTGAACCATTTAATTATTAACACCCCCGAAAAATAACAAAGAAATTCATACTTCTTTCACCAATATACGCCAAAACTGCCTACTTTTGTGTATACATTTGTCGTTGTAAATTTTGCTAATTGGTACAGTGATACGAAATTTTATTACCTTGTATCTAAGTGCACTCAAGTACATTCATGTTAGCACGTACAGAATAAACTGTTTTACATCACCAAAATATAAGAGCAAACTTTAAATTATTCTATCACACTAAAAAAACACTGTTTAACGCGTTGAATCAAGTCGCAGATGTAAGAGAGCTTGTTTATATTCACCTCGGTATATAGCGATTAGCCTGTCTGTCGGTCGAGTCCTCAAAACAGACAGTTTCTAGAATTTCGTCATTCTATGTTCCCATTCCGTAGCTCGCGCGTCGGTTTTTACGAATTTTGCACTCGCCAGTTGAAAATCTCAGAAATTCTCACACGGCACGCAAACATGTCCGAGAAAAACTAATTAATTTTGTACAGAAATCGTTGTTTCTACCTCTGATATTTGCATCCTATTTTCAACCAATTGTGACCCTAGTGACGTTGCTTAAATTACGCCTTTTACTATATGTGTCTTTGCTTGACGCATTTTCTCTTTCCTTTTCTAACCTGTTCGTATTGGTGCAAATTGATATTCTTTATTATCGATTATTTTCAGTCCATGTGGACTATCTGGGTTAAATAACCCCGTATCGCACCTTCCCGTGAATATTAAGCCCCGGTTTCTCCAAGATTCTTTGAAACCATTCGTTATCTGCAAAATTTACGCAGAACGAGCTTTTTAAATAAACCCTGTTTTGTATTTCGTGCTAAAGCATCTGACCGTTTCCAATATCCTTAGAATCGACATGTTTATCTAAACAAATTAAACTGAAATTGCCTTTTAAAATACGCAGGTGTGTTCAAACATCCTACTTCTAAGTAACACTTCTAGGATTTGCATTTTATTGGGTTTTTACAAGTTTCTATAGATATTATCTGTTATTAACGATTCAATTATCTTCAATTAAAAATAATACCCTTTAATTTTTAATGAATCCTAATTAAATATTCAATTACTATCTGTACGTTTTGTTCAATACCGGTTACTTAAAATAGGGTTAATTAATATAAATTTTGCACGTAATTTCCATTTGTTTCTTTCCTCGGAATAATTACATTACCCGTAGAGCTTGTTAATACTGTTTCTTTCGATATAAAGCGTCTTGTACATGATTTTAAATCTCTTATTTTTACTGAAACGAATGAATTTTATTCTCCACGGTGTTTAATAAAGCGTATTATCTAATAAAATTCTTATACACGGTGATTAAAATTATTTGATGTGATTATTTAATTTTCTACCCTGGTCTAAATATGAGTAATATATATATATATATATATATATATATATATATATATATATATATATTACTCATATTTAGACCAGGTAGAAAAATTAAATAATCACATCAAATAATTTTAATCACCGTGTATAAGGAATTTTATTAGATAATACGCTTTATTAAAACACCGTGGAGAATAAAAATTCATTCGTTTCAGTAAAAATAAGAGATTTAAAATCATGTACAAGACTTTATATCGATTGATGATTATTTAATTTTTACCTGGTCTAAATATGAGTAATATATATATATATATATATATATATATATATATATATATATATATATATATATATACTCATATTTAGACCAGGGTAGAAAATTAAATAATCACATCAAATAATTTTAATATATATATATATATATATATATATATATATATATATATTACTGTGAAGTGGGCAGTTATAATGTTGTGAAGTTTAACTCTAAAAGTCCCACACTTGGAAGTCATGATGTTCTGAAGTCTAGCTGGAATACAAAACTCCTTTCAACTTACTTCTCTTTAATACCTATTTTTATCCTCTTCCTTTTGGACGCCAAAATACTCCCAGCTTTTTCCTATAATAAAAGAAACTTAACTTCATCAGTGAAGTTTGCCACGGCTGCTCTACGTTTACCTATAAAATCTTGCCCTACTTTTTTTATTATTTATTTACACAGAAAATCTCACAGCAAACTTTTTCAATTATTACGGCATACATTCACTGATTACATATATCCACGTCGATTACTAATTCATTTTTATCAAATATTTCTATATACAATTTTAGTCTTCTGATTAAATAAATTATTGAAAGTAACTGGGCTTAACCCCATTCCTTACTTTAAATCCCTGGTCTAATAAGAGCTCTTAGTAAACCTTTTTGTACTTGTGCTAAACTTTATTTTGCACAGAAAAACACCTAAAACCCATTTACCTTTTACATAAGCAACTAATACACGATTATTGTATAATACAACATTTCGACCTTAACATATTCTACATAATTCATTAAAAATAATAAATACTCAATTTCTTTGTCCAGAGAATTCACCAAAATATACCACCAAAAGCACAAAATGTTGTCAACCACACTTTCCTACCCTACGTTACATCTTTACAAGGTTAATCGATGTTAAAGGTTCCACTATGCCAAATTTATGTACACTTTATGCACTTAAAGAAATCACCCTCTTAAATTATTGATTTGTGCTATATACAGAAACTGGAACTTTCCTATTAAAAAACTTACAAGCTACTCCTTTAAAAATACAAACATTTTTCCTACGCTTTAGGAAACTACCTAATTCGTAATTAATATTAATTTTTATGTTACAACGACGCAGAAATTAATACTAAAGTTTAATGTACATTGTAAATTCTTATACTAACGTTTAGAAAACGTCTTAAATTCTCATTATTTTATATTCCTGCAATAAATAATTATCAGACATATCTAAACTCTATTGTACCTTATAAATCCACAGTAATATATATATATATATATATATATATATATATATATTACTCATATTTAGACCAGGGTAGAAAATTAATGAATTACATAAAATAATTTTAATCACCGTGTATAAGGAATTTTATTAGATAATACGCTTTATTAAAACACCGTGGAGAATAAATTCGGTCGTTTCAGTAAAGATAAGAGATTTAAATCATGTACAAGACGCTTTATATCAAAAGAAACAGTATTAACAAGCTCTACGTGTAATGTATTTATTCCGAGGAAAGAAACAAATGGAAATTACGTGCAAAATTTATATTAATTAACTCTATTTTAAGTAACCGGTATTAAACAAAGTGTACGCATAATAATTAATATTTAATTTGTATTCGCTAAAAATGAAAGGATAGAAGTCAATTTTAATTGGAGTTAATTAAACCATTATTAATAATAAGCATAAAAGCCTGTGAAAATCCAAGATTAAAATACCACGAAATAAGGCTCTGAGAATTAATAGTATGTTTGAACACCTGCGTAGTTTAAAAGCTCATTCGGCGTAAATTTTGCAGATAATTAATGGTTCAGAGAATCTTGGAGAAACCGTCGCATAATAGTTACGAGAAATGCTAAAGGTGGGTTATTTCACACTCCACATGGACTAAAATAATCAATAATAAAGAATATCAATTTGCATCAATAAGAACAGGTTAGATAGAGACAGATAATATGCACAAGACCGAGACACATATAGTAAAAGGCGTGATTTAAGCAACGTCACGAGGGTCACAATTGGTTGAAAATAGGATGCAAATATCAGAGGTAGAAACAACGATTTCTGTATAAAATTTAATTAGTTATTCTCGGACATGTTTGCGTGCCGTGTTGAAATTTCTGAGATTTAACTGGGGCGAGTACAAAATTCGTAAAAACCGACGCGCGGGCTACGGACTGGGAACAGAGCATGCGAAATTCTAGAAACTGGCCGTTTTGGAGACTCGACCGACAGACGGGCTAACTTCTATATATACCCAGGTGAATATAAACAAGCTCTCTTACATCCGCGACTTGATTCAAGATGTTAAACAGTGCATTTTAGTTTGATAAAATAATTTAAAGTTTGCTCGTATATTTTGGTGATTCAAAATAGTTTGTTCTTTACGTGCTAACATGAATATACTTTAGTGCACTTAGATACAAGGTAATAAAATTTAGTATCACTGTACCAATTAGTAAAATTTACAACGACAAATGTATACACAAAAGTAGGCAGTTTTGGCGTATATTGGTGAAAGAAGTATGAATTTCTTTGTTATTTTTCGGGGGTGTTAATAATTAAATGGTTCGTAAACATGACTGGATCCACTAAACAAGGTTCAGATATACACAGATGAGTTCCGGAAAAGCCCTGAAACAACTTTAAATAAATGGTGATGGAGCAAATTTTTAAAACGTTGAGAATCAGAAGCCGTAAATATAACCCAGTTGGAATGGTGTGATTAACAAAAGGGACGATGTACATTGAAGCTACGAGTGCAAGTAACCTTCAGGTAAATTATACTATTTTGTTTGAACTTTGATATTTTGTGTGTTGAATAACTTTATAATTGATTTACTCAAAATGGACAGTAGTGAAATTGTACTAGCAATAAAATTTTAATTTTAAGGTGAAATTTGCTTGTTGAAGTAGAAAGGGTATTTAGTATTGATGTTCTGGATTATGATGAAAATTTGGGTACGTCTTTGAGCTCAATTAGACGAACCTGGTTAATTAACGTAAAGGGTGGTAGATGCTCCTTTGTACTCTGCATATATTGTTATAGTAATTAGTAGGCATCCTACAAGGACTTTAATTCTGGATGCACATTAAAATGATAATAACATTAATCATCAAATTCCTTTTTTCTTTTGAATCTAATTTATCAATTAACCTGTAGTTGTTAATACGGTTCTTCAAAATAGCGTCTAATGTAACATAGATTTTCATAATTTTGTTTCTTTCTGGAAATGAATTTCATTCCCGTGGTTTTAATACGTTATTATCTAATAAAATTCCTTAGTACACGGTGATTTTAAATTATTTGTATGTAGATTGAATTTATTTTCTACCCGGTGTTTAATATAGAGCGTAATTATATATATAATTTATATATATTATATATATTTATTATTACTCATATTTAGACCAGGTAGTAATAATATTTAATATAATACATCATAATAATTTTAATCATTGTACTAAGGAATTTTAATTAGATAAATTAACGCAATTTATTGTTTTAAAACACCGTGGAGAATAAAAATTCATTCGTTTCAGTAAAAATAAGAGATTTAAAATCATGTACAAGACTTTATATCGATATATATTTAATTTTCTACTGGTCTAAATATGAGTAATATATATATATATATATATATATATATATATATATATATATATATATATATTATACTCATATTTAGACCAGGGTAGAAAATTAAATAATCACATCAAATAATTAATATATATATATATATATATATATATATATATATATATTACTGTGAAGTGGGCAGTTATAATGTTGTGAAGTTTAACTCTAAAAGTCCCACACTTGGAAGTCATGATGTTCTGAAGTCTAGCTGGAATACAAAACTCCTTTCAACTTACTTCTCTTTAATACCTATTTTTATCCTCTTCCTTTTGGACGCCAAAAATACTCCCAGCTTTTTCCTATAATAAAAGAAACTTAACTTCATCAGTGAAGTTTGCCACGGCTGCTCTACGTTTACCTATAAAATCTTGCCCTACTTTTTTTATTATTTATTTACACAGAAAATCTCACAGCAAACTTTTTCAATTATTACGGCATACATTCACTGATTACATATATCCACGTCGATTACTAATTCATTTTTATCAAATATTTCTATATACAATTTTAGTCTTCTGATTAAATAAATTATTGAAAGTAACTGGGCTTAACCCCATTCCTTACTTTAAATCCCTGGTCTAATAAGAGCTCTTAGTAAACCTTTTTGTACTTGTGCTAAACTTTATTTTGCACAGAAAAACACCTAAAACCCATTTACCTTTTACATAAGCAACTAATACACGATTATTGTATAATACAACATTTCGACCTTAACATATTCTACATAATTCATTAAAAATAATAAATACTCAATTTCTTTGTCCAGAGAATTCACCAAAATATACCACCAAAAGCACAAAATGTCATAACACCAAACAATCACAAAAATAAAATTTTTTGCAAAAAAATCAGTTACCTGGAATGTAGCCCAAACAGGTATCTGCAATTAAACCTCCCCCCGACTTTACGTACCGGAATCACAGCAAGTTGACTCACACCATCTGGGACAGCAATATCTATCCAAAATTTTATTCTTCCAATCTACTGTAAGTCCAAATCTTCCATACATCAGCAAACGTTCTAATTACATCCACAATTCCATTTGAGTACTCAACAAGTACCAGCCACCAAAATAAGAAAGAAATTTCTACTTACTATTCCGTATGCTTCGATTTTCAAAATATATTTAACACATTTAAAACATTTATTTCTACAATACATTAACTTGTGTACATTGAAATAATTTTTATAAAATATCAAAACTCACTAGTCGCTTGACTCAAGTACTCAAGATGTTTGAAGCTTTAGATGAAATTTTGCAGAAAACGACTCACTCCCTCCGGTGGCTTATATAGACCAAAATTACACCTCCCCCCGACTAAGCTTACTTCCAAAAACAAAAACCTTCTTGGTAAATTTCTCCAACGGTTTACAATTCTTAAAACACTCTTTATCAAACAACACTCAACCGTCGTCGATCTAAAAATCGTATCGTTAACTATCCACAATTCCGTGGAAAACTGGCAGCCGTATGCCAACCGTCTCGAAAGTCTAACAATTTTCCATTCAAAATAAACATTTTACCTCGAAAATCAAATTAAAATTTTCAACGGCCGTCGACTTCGTTGAATTCACTCATTACTGACACAAATACAAGCATTTAAAACACGCCTCTCGTATACACGTATATACAGTCACCTCGCTCTTTCTTATATCCAAAAATGTTATGTCTACTATTTTGTACCCTTCCTCTTTTCCATGTCAGTTACCCGTTTATTGTGTCCTTCTCTAACCCGTATTTTCTATCTCTACTTCCAAGTTCACAAGTATAATATTATTTTAACACGTCTACCCTCTCTCGAGTATCGTCCATCTCCTTCCTATCTGTGTATTCCTACCAACTATCTCCGTCTCTCCTATCTTCATTATATTAGTCCTTATCCCCTTAGTATATTCAAAGTCAATGCACACCTAAATTTTGTCTCATTTTAATACATGTTAAAATACGGCTTCTCTATCTAATATCGATCCATTTATACAACCTTTAACACCCTACCTCAAATACTTGTTTTTCGTTCGTTTATAACGATTTTGAGAAATTCCTGAAATAAAATTTCGTCTCTCCTTTTTAAATTAATACCACAAACATTTTCAACGTTTATTGTTTGCTTGCACGTTCCTTCTTAGAAACTTAAGCCGTTTATAAGTTATTTGTCAACCACACTTTCCTACCCTATGTTACATCTTTACAAGGTTAATCAGTCACCGAGGCATCCTGTGGATTATCGCTGATCTAAATTAAAAGTGCTGCCTTAATTACTTTTCTACCTCAGTTTAAATTAAATTACGAGAATCAGACATCAAACTTATAATGACATCAAATATTTTTTAACAAACAATCTTTCAAATAATAATTGCTACGTCCACATACAGCTTCTCTTTAACAAACAGTATCTTACATGTAACTTAAAAAGAATACTTTTATACAAACATTAATATTTAAAGATAGAGCCCAATATTGCCACAATATCTTAAATTTAAGATCAAAATTTTATAACTACTAGATAATCACTCGTTTAAACTAAAATAGAGTTTCTCTCTCCCTCTTCTTCTCTTACTCCCGCCATTCACCTTTTATCTCTTCCACCCCAAAGCTCATCAATTAGGTTAAATAAATGTTACTATAATGGCCAAGCTTTTCGGAATTCAACCACCCAATTTAGATTATCCTACACCAACTTATACATACGTAATTTAACCTACTTGAATTAAAAAGCATGTCTTTCTACGTTTAAAACCATTAGATCGTAGATCATAAAGTAATAAAAAATCGAGAAAGAAAGAAAGAAAGTAAGTCCGGGCTCAGGCGGCGAGGGCGGGGTCTTAGACCTATAGCTAAAGAGAAACCTGGAATAAATAGAAAACATAACTTATATATAACCACTCACTCATTCATACACCCAATGAAACATACCACGAAAAAGTAGGAACTTATAATGAAAACAAAATATATATATATACAAACAAACAGTACTCCCAAAACCCAACCCCAAAAAAGTCTAATGTCCCCAATTCTGACAGATTACATCTATGCAACACCCAATTAATCATTCAAAAAATTTACCCTGAAATAAATAAAATGGCGAGCTGTAATTTTAGGCAATCACCCTTGATAGCAATTAGAAAAATTAGGAAAACCAAACGCATACCGTAAAACTACAGCTCTAAATTATCGTAAACGTAAGCTTAAATTAAATTCTACAATCATGTACAGTTACCCGTTTATTGTGTCCTTCTCTAAAGCAACCAGTATTTTCTATCTCTACTTCCAAAATCGTTCACAAGTATAATATTCATATTTAACACGTCTACCTCTCTCGAGTATCGTCCATCTCCTTCCTATCTGTGTATTCCTACCAACTATCTCCGTCTCCCGTATCTTCATTATATTAGTCCTTATCCTTAGTATATTCAAAGTCAATGGCTCACCTAAATTTTGTCTCATTTTACATACATGTTAAAATACGGCTGTCGCTGGTCTAATATCGCTCCATTTATACAGGCCAGCTTAACGAGCCCTAGCGGAGCTCAAATGACTTCGTTTTCAGTTCGTTTATAAATTTTGAGAACGCAGCTCCTGAGAATCAACTGTCGTCTCCGGAAGCTTTTAAGAGTTACAATACCACAAACATTTTCAACGTTTATTGTTTGCTTGCAACGCATGGTTCTTATAACACTTAAGCCGTTTATAGTTATTTGTCAACCACGCTTTCCTAAGCGTGCCTATGTTACATCTTTACAAGGTTAAATCAGTCACCGAGGCATCCTGTGGATTATCGCTGATCTAAATTACAACGTGCTGCCTTAATGGCTTTTCTACCTCAGTTTAAATGACTATTACATGAATCAGACATCAAAGCTTATAATGACATCAAATATTTAACCAGGAAAACCATAGTCTTTCATTAATAATAAATTCTCCACGGAACTTCTCTTTAAACAGGAAAACAGTATCTTAGCATTTAAGTATTAAAAAATACTTGTATACAAATCGTCTAGCTAATTTAAAGATAGCGTCCAATATTGCCACGGGATCTTAAATTCTGAGATCAAGGATATTGATTATTAATTACCTATATAATCACTCGTTTAATACTACGAATAGGGTTATCTTTCTAATCTCTTACTCCGACATTCACCTTTTATCTGTTCACAAAGCTCATCAATTAGGTTAAATAAATGTTATATAATGGCAAGCTTTTCGGAATTCAACCACCCAATTTAGATTATCCACACCAACATACTACGTAATTTAACCTACTTGAATTACAAAAGCACTGTCTTTTAAAAGATTTAAAAAACCAATGAGATTCGTGTCCATTAAATGTTATTAAACTTCACATGCTTTTCAATTCTATATACCAATATCGTTCAATTCTTTTTAAATTAATTTACCACTGAATGCATTTTAAAATTCAGATACCATATGCTTCTATTCAAATTAAAAATCTGTTTTGCCGGAATATATCACTATTTATTTATTTAAAACCAGTTCAATTATCTACTTCAAAATCTTATTTCTTTAGAGTAGCACTTTTAAAATCGTGTGTTTATCACGTTATACGTTTAAAACAAGTATTCAACACTGGGCATTAAAGCGACTCATTCTTAGCTACTGCCTAACGTTTTTTAACGGTATTACAACACTTGACTATTGACCGCATTCTTTAATTGGTTATGTAGTATCGAGTCTTAACTACGTCTTAAATATAGAAACATCTGGCAATCTCCGGCGCGTAGTTCCTTACGTTTTCATTCATGTATTATGCAATTTTACAGAAAGTTACATTTTACGACTCGCAGCTATCGTTAATTAATACATTTTACAGGCGTTATCTGCTATCTTGAAATTAATAACTGTAATTCCTCAATTTTACTACCCTTATCTCTTGATTTTACTTTCGTTCATTGTTGAACTGACTTTTAAATTCCTTATCTGATATAATGGGCACCGTCATTTACCTGAATTTTACTTGTAGGTTTCTAATAAAGTACGCTTTTCAATTTAAAATACACGTTCCTCGTCAAAAACACGATTGCATGTTTTGCGTTATTTTAGACACTTTTAATCTTGTTATGAAAATTAAATCAAACTAAATGTCTGTAAACAGTAATTCTTTTAGAACGCGTTTAAATAATGTTTCTCATCGAGTACTTCGATAGAGAATTTATAATAGTCGATTTGAATGTCTTTTGAGGAGCTTTTTCAAAAACTCACGGAATAGCCTCTATTCTTATTTAAAGATACAATTAAGTTACGTAATACAAATGAAGCTTGTTAAATTACGGTGGGTGTTTATGTATTTATAGTACAATATTCTGAGTGTTATTTAAATACGCTACTGTGAAAATGCGTATAGTGTTGCATGTTCACGTAATGGTGCTTTATTTTGCATAGGTTCGGAGTGTTGCATGTTTACGTAATGGTGCTAAATAATTTTTTAGATAATTTCTAACCACATCAGTATATATATTTTTCCCCTTTTTCCCAAAGAGATTGCACTTCAATGCGAAATTCACCACTTGCCAATCCTTGAAACACATTTTCCGAGTCTCTTAGATGCCTTTCGAAGATTGTTCTACTACAACCACATCATATAAGTATACAAGATTTGTTTCGCACAAAGTATTCGGACCAGAAAAAAATATGCCACAATATGAACATTTGAGAAAGGAGTAATCAAAACGCGTTCCACAACTTCGTTATTGTTACGCCTGCAGCTAAGTGAATTATATTTTTTAAGAGACTAGTTTATTTTATCTTTTACTTTAACCTTTTTCTCAAAGGCAATATTATTCGTTTATTTTTTGTTGCAGTATATCGATCATATTGTCTTTTGAAGCATAGCGGTATATTACAAAAATGACTTTGTAACTGGAAGCGACTTTTTATTAGCATTAAAATGAAGCTAGTTCATATAGCGTCGTATATAAACCTGTCTTCTAAATTGACTCAATTAACCTTTACGATAATTATAAGAGAAAAAGTAAAACACTAATCATAAAAAGTTTTCTCTGCTGTTAACAGTAAAGGTTAATGAGCGAGCATAAACGTTAATGGTTGGATCGGTTACAGAATGTGACGCAACTTGAATAAATTGTGGTATCACACTTTGGCAGAAGTTTTTGCTAAACCTCTTTTCCGGAATACAATAAAATAATAGTTATTAAAGTGGACGCATTGTATAGAAAACATATCCCAAAATGTTTTCTTTTTCTGTCCTCATGTGGGAGCTATAAATTTTTGACGAAGTACGGAGCCCTTGTGATCAAAACCTTGTCTAAAATTAAAAGGTAGTATTGTTCTCCAATAAAGCTTTCTCCATCTCCAGATCCGCTATTGTGACGAGACCCACGTTTTGTTATGTGGTGGCTTAGAGTTAGGATAACAACTACATCAAACGATATCACCCACTTTCAAAGATTGACAAGTTGGAGCAATATGCGCCAACCGACAGCATCAATAAAGGTTTCGCTTCACTGGATTTCTGTATGAATGAGATGGCACCGAAGATATCTCTAAGGTTGGGAAATAACCAAACTAAAATTAAAGTCTTAATAGATCATAGTATGAAAACCTATTGAGTACGTAACTCTTTCGTGAATAAATTCAAGCTCAGTATTCAATCAAATGCACGTAGAATAAGCGGTTTTGAGCTCAAAGGGCTTAGATTATTGTTTTGTTGTTTTTGTATTTCGTACAGAAAAACTCTACCTTGACAATTTTTTAATTCCCTATACTTTTTAGCCATTACAACTAAACGGCACGACAAAGATATTTAGCCAAAATCTTGCAGGATGCCTATAGCTTTGCTATGGGCGTGATTTTACTGAACTCCAAGACTGTTAAAAAAAGATATTAGGTGTCTCAGTAATCAGTCAAAATCTTAAAGGCATTTACTTTAATTGCAACGGCACTGCATGTTATTATTAAATCGAGTAATTTCTTTTGCAGGTGTTTACGTGGTCAAAAAGAACATGGCGGCTCCGTGGCGTAGTTGATATGTGTGTGACTACTATGCCCAAGGTCCCGGGTTCGAATCTCGACACGGTCCGCTTGAAAAATGTTAGGCGAGCATTTTTCACAAAAATACACCCTCGTTCGGATGAGAGGTAAAATGGAGGTCCCGTGCGTGAGTGTTGTCACGCACGTTAAAGATCCCTACCTTGCTTGGAACAGCAAGGGTTCGGCAAAATTCAAAATTTTCCAGGTAAAAAAAAACGCTTCCTGGCCAATGTAGTACCTTCGGGCAGAACATTGGAGAATCACATGTATGGTCAAAAAGAACACAAAAATCGTTTTCTAATTTTTCAAAACTACAAAAGACATGCAAGTGCATGTAGATGTACAATCATGACCCATAACATCGTATGGGTACTAGTATTTGCAATGGAGGTGTTCTGTTAAGAAAGTTACGTCCAAAAAACCTCATATTATTCTCCGCCTGCAATAATGAAGAACTCTCTTACTGTAAACATTGAACAGAATTGATTTTTTGCAAAACCTAACTAATTCCACAAAGACGCCACCTTATGGTGGACAATCACTGAAAACCATATTTATGAAGCAGAATGTGTCAAACTGACGGATTATTGTGTGTTTCTCTTAACTTCAACATTACACCAATGACGACCAATTACTGGCGCCATTTTGTTTAAAGAACGTATGTAAAAACTGTCAGATTTTTGTCTATGTTGATTTTTCTTATTCTACTTCCATAAATATTGGGCCTAAACTCTAAAAGAATATTTTTCTACGTCCCATTTTTCTCTCTCTTTTGTTGTTGTACCTCCATTCCAAGTTTTCCATAATGAAAATAAGATTTATAAGGATCCCAGGTGTACATATTCTCAGGATAACGGATCGTCCTGGACAGCATATTCTTTTATTGAAAAAAATTCTAATAGGTATCAGTTAGTAGCCTATGAAACTTTATGAATATGTAGTATGTTTTGAATACGTTTTTTGCTAATCATGAAGTAGGGTAGATTTCATTTATCCATGATATGGTTATCAATGAGGATATCAGCAACAGATCATTGGCAGCCATGGCATTTAAACTATTTAATTTATAGACACTTGTCAATCAATCGACTTCTTATGCTTATAAAAAGTGATCGTAATAGGCCTGAGCAATCCCTGCGTATTTTTATTGCCTTTTACATTGAAAAATGAGCGTTTCTGAGATAGCGTTGTAGATTATCTAATGTCACCTACCTCCTATACGCCAAGAGATTTTCAGTGGCTACAATGGATCTTTGCAAAAAATAGCAAAAGGCCTACAAATTGAAATCAAGGCCAACCAAGCTTTAATAAAGTCGACATTTTCACCAAATACGAAAAGGCATTCCGTTCATTAAGTCGCGTTAACAATCAACGAAGTTGAATACTAAAGCTTTCAACTTAAAAACAAAAGGGGTGCTTCGGGTGGTCTTACAAGGTATCCCAGTCGGAGTCAGTGAATTTTCCAAAAAAACTAGAAGAAAGGGGCATTACAGCCTTTAAAACCAAAAGGCAAGGTAACCAACAAAAGTTACTTCCCCTCAAAATCTACGTAGGAGAAGGAATTTTCAATATAGCGTATATAAACAATCTTAAAATCGGCGTAGATACAAAAAGAAAACCCACGGCCCAATCCCAATTCTATCAATATCAAAAATACGGCCATATAAGCTGTCGATACAACAGTGAGTCAATATGCGTGAAATGTTCGGAAAATCATTCAAGCAAAATGTGCCCATACAAAAAGACACATAAACCAACATATAATAACTGCGGTGCAGAGAAACTGCATCCCACAATGATAGCCCCCTTACGTCTAAAAATATATAATTGAAGAACAAACAAGAAAGCCAAGAGCTATACAGACGAAATCAAGAAGCAATACGACTAGCAAAGGTAAAACAATACATCACACATTCCCAGGCAACAAACAAAAACTCATGAAAACAAAAGACCAACTTTAGACAAAGCACCCTTAAGCTAAATTGCAGCATCATATATAAAGAGATCGTGCCGCAAATTCTAAAAGCGGTTAAAAATGGCCTATAAAACCCAAAAAGAAGTCAATATATTAAACATATTAACCTGAAAGTTTGCGGTGATGAGCGTTTATCTCGTAGAAGAGTCCGCGAGTATTATACGTGCTTTAAATATGTTCGTGAAAACGTAAATGATGACTAATATGTTAGATAATTGAAGATGGCATCAAGATTGTACGCGAAGTAATCAAAGATCAGGTTAAAGCTTGACTGAAATTAATGGAAGTGGAATTGTATATCTCGAACACATCATTTTATCGCATTTTGACCGAACATTTAGGACTTCGAAAGATATGTTCACGCTTTGTTGCGTACAAATCGACTAATGACCAAAAATTGTGCAAAATTTAACATTCGGAGGACGTCATTAAGGAATCAAAAAAGGATCAAAGGGTTTTGTATAACAATGTCACTGATGATGAAACGTGACGCGTTCAACACGAAACCAAACACTAAGTTCAGGATGAATGCACCCAGATAAGTCTAATCCCAAAAAAGAAACTGTTTAGAGATGTCAAAACAACGTTGATTTGTTTCCACGATTTGAAGGGAATAATTCAGAAGGGGTTTATTCCACTTGACTAGATGATCATTACTGTGTTTTATCTTGGTATTTTGGAGGGTTTGATCCGGCGCATTTGTTGTAGTCGATAAGAATGTCGTAAAAAGGGAACTTGCCGCTTATTGTACGACAATACGCATCTCATCGATCAACACTTGTTACTGATTTTTTTACCAAGAAGCGCATTGTAGCCACCAATCACTCGCCGTATTTGCCTGATATAGCACCGTGTGATTTCTACCTATTAGAGAAATGCATGAAAAGAAATCGTGTGGAAGCCATCCAAAGGGCTTGTATTGACATTCTCAAGGGCATCTCTACGGACGAACTAAAACACTCGTTCGACATACTTCTTGACCATGCAAATCACTGTATAGCTACTCAAGGAGACTATTTTGATTGAAATAAATGATTTTTGTGCAAAAATATGTCATTGTTCTCATTTTGAAAAAGTCCTGTTTACTTTGAAACGCCCAGTAAACTATTCCCAGGAAAACAACTCAAAAACTATCTTGAAAATACAACCCAAAGAAATAGCAGAAAGGATTTCAACTCTAAACTTTGGGTCTGAGGATGTCTAAGCACCGACTCACGCTTCAAAAGACTACTAGAAATATGCGACAAAACCAACACCCCAACATCAAAGCACCTCTTGCATCAACAAAGCACTGTGGCAACGATTCTTGTAGCCCAGTACATCTATTTCTAACTAAAAATACCAGAGAAAAGAAGCAGATTAATGTATAATACAACTTAAGAGTCAGACCACGTAATAGTAACACTAAAAACAACATCAAAAGGAACACCAAGGAACAAAGAAACTATAAATGCTACGAACTGGGCACTATACAATTAAATAATGTCTGAGTATGAACACACAAACACTGTGAATGTACACGAAACAATTAAAAAACAAAAGTTGGTATAAAAAGATAAAAAATCATAACCTCACATTTTATTTTAGTATAGGTAAAATAATACACTTTAAGAAAAATGTTTGGCGGAAAGAAAAGACGTTTTTGATGGTCAAAGCTGCACAAAACAAATATAGCAACAGAAAATGTTAAAAAATAATAAAAGTTAAAAAGAAAAAAATAGGAAGGCACAATAGAACGAATTAATATACAAAACGAAACCAAAATTCAAAAAATATGGAAAATCGCACTCGCGTTCAGAAAAGACCGAAATGAAAACCACACCATGTTCTACAATAACAAATAAATATTTACTGAAGAGCTAAGAGAGAACGCATCGCCTAATATCTTCAAACCCAATTTAGTAAATATCTACCGATAACTGAACATATACAATTATTACTCAAAAGACACGAAAACGTATCCAAATATATACACCCCAATTGAAGAAAAACAACTATGATTATACGAAAGAGTACAAAGGATCATTCAAAACTCACCCAAAGATGAACCTCGAGAAAAGATATGATTTCCATGAGGCGCTAATCTATGCCTCTTCAACACTGATAACAGTAATTCCCAAACTATCCACCGAAATTTTACAGCCATAATGCTTTCCAAACCAATAAAAGTCCCCAATTATTGTGCCAAAAAGAGGAAAGCAGCCACTAAAGGCCAAAACCGCAAACCAATAATTTTGCTATGCTCGCTCCATGTCTAAAATGCTAGAAAAGCTGATCAATTCAGATTTACAAAAGCATCTAGAGGAAAACTTTCAAATTCTCAGAGTTGGATGCCGTCTAGCACGCTTAAAAAAGTTGCAACAAATCACCATACTTGAATAGCTTATGAAAAAGTATGGCGAACTGGTATACTTTTCAAACTCTATCAGATGAGAGCATCGAGACATCTGAGCAACATAATTGGGGACTTGCTGTGAATAAGCAAAACAACATCAGCAGCTTATAAAGTCAAAGAGTAAGTCCCACAAGGCCCCTTCACCGAATATTCCTCGCGCTTTTTTATGTTCTGGTCTACGTTATTCCCAAGGACATATCTTTTAATTCACAAATGACATTGCCATTCTCAACGCTGGAAGACTTTAAACACAGAGTAGCAGCTGCCAAAAATATCACAAACTGGGTAATTAAGTTGACAACAAATTGGGGAATGCAAATAAATACTAACCTATCAGAAATAGCACAACTCTCTAGTAAACATTACTTCGGCAATACAATTAGAACAACCGGTGTGAAGTTAGCAGTCATTTTTTACAGTAACTCTTTTTAAATGAACGTCAAAACTGACTTTCACAATTGGAGTTACACTTTCAGCATATTGCCGAGACAAAATTAACTTGTAAGGCTTCAAAAATCACACGTAAAGTATTAGACTATAAAAAAATCAGAAATGGCAGAAGGCAATGTGCACAACAATTGCTCCGACCCTTAGGGCTTCAAAAACTACACTTACATCCTGTAAGTGTAGCCTACTATTACTGGGACCGCCCTTAATGCATCTGTAAAAGCAAAATTCACTTGCGACCCATAAGGCTTCAAAAACCATACTTAAAGGCTAAAAATATAAAAATCAGAAATGACAAAAAACAATCGATTTACACCTTCCACCTAACCGTCTTTAATGCATTTGTGGAAAAAAAATCTACAGGATAAAAATATAAAAAAACAGAAATGACAGTATGTAAGCGAGTTACATCTTCCGTCTTGGCACAACTATTGTTGCGACCGTAAAGCTAAACGTTCGGAAAAATATGGGTTTAAATTCCTGAGAAGTTGATCTATAATTTCGGGTTCTGGTGGTTTTTATCTAATATGCTATATAAAGCTTCCATTGTGATAATAAAAGATTTTACGTTTTCGTTAGGTCCCTGGGTACGATTTTCTATTTCATTCCAGAGATCAGTGATATAGCCATTGGGTAAAAAATCGCGTTTTAAACACATAACTAGTTCTTCCCAGGTAGAAATTTGGTTTCGTATATTTCTATACCAAATCAAGGCAGAGCCGGAAGATAATTCGCCTGCAGAGACAAATAAATCTTCATCTGTACAGTTACGAGAAATTTTAAAATCATTTACTCTATCTAGGAATGACATTAACGAGATTAGGGAATCGAAGCCCTAAAAAGTTATACCCCACTTGTATACTGGTATCGATTTCGCGGACGATATAAAAGGTTGGGACATTGTTAAATTAGAAAAAACTGTAGGTAATTTTACATCTAAATCTAAGTTAAGTTTTTCGAGGACGATTCCTTCAAGTAAGAGAACATCAGATAGGAAAGTTTGTTTGGTTTCGTTTGCTTGTTCATCGTTAAATAACGACAATAAATCTATTTGCTGTTTCAAGTGCGTTATACGTGACCTAATACGTACGTTTAAGCTCAATCTCGGTGGGTTCGGAATCAGTTTTATGAAGTATATTACTAATGTCGTCAAGAGATTGTTTAATTTCAAAGGTATTTTGAGGTAGATTAGAGACCATTACACGAGGAATTAATTGACTTTTAGCTTCTTGAGCTAATATAGCTTTTAACTGCAATCGCCTATCATTTTGGTTGGTTGCCGCTTGGATATTACGCGACTCTAGCTCAAAGATCATTTCAAAAGCTTTAAGGTGTACGGGATTCATTGTACTATAGTGTTTGAGAAAGTAAATATAGCAAGATCAAGTTGCAGGGGGTTACGATAGTTGTGTCAAGGACAAAACTTTCTCTAAGAAGAATCTATAACCTATAGTATAGATTATAAGAAAACGGTTTAAAATCATGGCAAACAAAGATAATATAGGAGTTATCTAAAATTTAAACTAAAAACAGGTTTCAATAACCTAACCAAAATTGGTTAAAACAGGTATATAATCGAATTTAATATAATATCAAATATTTTTTCATAAGGGATAACAAATAAAACGATTAAAATACTTATGTGTAGAGGTACTTACAAGAAAAAATTATTTAATTCCAAAAAAGTACATTTTTGTTCATTTACAAGTGAGGTTAAGATAACTATTAAACACATCACAGGTATATATATATATATATATATATATATATATATATATATAGTTTAATCCCAAATTACGTTAGTAATTATTCAACAGAAATGCCAATACCAATTAACTGAGTTTAAAATAGTATACCTGAAAAGCAAACAAACACCATCAAAAATGGCGGTCTTGGTCATATAAATTGACATTCCAAGCTCCATTAAATGTCATCACGTCATAAAATAGAAACGTTGCGAAGTTGTATTTTTTCTACCAAAAAACCACTAAAAATTTAAAAAATTATTTTTTATTATATTACTTGAGTGAAAAACCTAATTTTCGTACAGAACAATTTTCAAAGCTATTTCTTAAAAATTAAATTTGAGGTTAAGACGAATTTATTTTTAAACACCGCGTATTGGACGTCACTGATACACTCCGCGTTTTATAATATTGCGCAATCGTTTAATATGACATGATTACGCGGCGAATTGTATCAAATACCAAACACGTTTAAAAGTGATACCATTCTCAAATTATAATATAAATAAAGCAATGTACTCTCTTAAACTTCTTTTACATCTCAGGGCCCTCGTTGTGGTTGTTGTTTCAGGATGGGTCGGCTACGCCATTGTTGATTCCAGATTTATTCGTCCATCCTCTTTAGGGGTGACGACAAGGATACAGATAGAGGTACGGTAGAAGGCAAGATAAGATACCGGAACCTACATCCTAAAAAGAGAAAAGACAAAAAACACGACACAGGTAGCTGTTACCAGCTTGAAGTCTAGTCGCTAATGGCATCGTATTCACACCGCGCACTTGCGCCATTCACTCCGCGCCTGCGCATTCTTTTGCGCAAACGCAACTGTCCGGAATGGCGGAAATTAACAAGTTTATTTGAAAATATTCGCGGGAATTTACTCACATATTTAACAATGTACATTTCCAAATTTGGAATGTAACAAAGAGTAGTGGAGTTACAACTAATGTACGTCTCTCGGGTATATATACCGCGTATTATCAAGTGAAACCAAAAAATCAGAGCAATTCAGAATGAGAATTTACTGTGAATCCGCGAACGTACATCCATTCACGTCCAATTCAGAAATACAAAAACATTAAGAATGACTACTAATAGAACTTGCCAAAATCAGATGGTACAAAATGTTAACAACGTGGAAAAACCATCTACATTTTAATATAAAACGACATTTGACATAAAATATAAGAAGTGTAAATGCTGCATCTATTTTAAGCGGCCACATTGCTGTCTAAGGATACTAGGGTAATTAATAAATCATAGGGCCTAAGCCCTGAAATTTATAAATCAAGGAGAGAAAGAAAAGCTTTATGAATGACAGTCGCGTCATATTGTCTACATATCAGGATTTATTTTGTAATTCTGTTGTTTAAAAATTCTCTTTAAACGAGTTCTGCCTTTTGTTTAGCTGACGTGAATAACGGTAACGTGCCTTTTTTTCGTCTGGTATGAATCCTAAGGACACACGCGCCTTCATTATCAACCGGCTAGGAAAATGAATCAGATGGAGTTCATCTATGAATAAACCATAGTATATTTGAATTTTTTGGTCCTCTAACAAACAGAATACCATTTAACTGCTTTCTCATGGCGCACTTCAATTGGTATGTCGGCTAGTACAAGAGAAATAATTTAAGTTTACTTGTGTACTGGCAATTATCGTAAACTTAGTTTATGACTTATTTGTGTTTCATAAGAAAATAACTGTCACATTAAAATGTAATGAGGCATGATATATATGTGCGCAAGTAATTCTTCTCGCTATACAATTATAAACATTATCACTGACCCATAACTTTACGATACTTCTTAGATTACGCAAATTTTAAACATGTATAAATAGTACTTATCTAATAATATTTTTATTGACGATTCTTTGAATTTATTAAAACGTACCAGACTTAATAGTGTAATACTCCTAAATAGTTGACTTTGAATGATAACCATAATGGCGTCTCATTTGCAAGAGTAAAAATAGCTATTGTTTCAAGTTACTTTATTCAACTGATAAAAACATTCCGTGGAAAATAAAACATTTCTATACAGTTTTGCAAGGGATTCTCATTTATAGAATAACCAGGTTGCCTATTAATTGAATATTTTGTAAAAGAATGAACCTCAAGGTTCATTAAGAGGTTACGCGCTCTGTAAAGATAGCATCGTGACGCTTTATACAGAAAAATATTAATTAAATCTTCTAATAATATCTGAATGCTGTTAGAAGTCAAAATTTGGGGTGACTGGGAGAACTTAGAAGTGTTAGGAAACAATGTAGGAAAGGTTCCGCATTTTAGGTATCGCTATGTTACTCTTAAACTTTCTTTTTTATATTTATCAGTTACACTATTTTTCCCTATTCTTTTTATAACATCTAGTGAGAGAGATATGAATAGTCATTTGTATTGTTAGGAATGTGTTTTTTTTCTCAGTTACCAAAGCGTAGCTGAAGACACTAAAATTCCAAAGGAGAAAAAAATAGACAAATTGTCTTGTTGATGCATAACCACTTTTCAAGAAATGTTTCATATTATTACCATGGACAGTCTTGGCAATATCGACGGGGTTCCTGTGAATAAAAATAATAACCTAAAGTAAAAGTTTTTTATTTTTGTTTAACGTTTTGGTCAATCGGCTGTCTAACATTTGGTATGCGTGTGACTACTAAGTTTAAGGTTCCGGGTACGGTTCTGGGTTCGATTCCCGACACGAACCGCTTCAAAAATGTTAGGCGCGCATTTTTCACAAAAATACGTTCTTGTTTAAAGGAAAGGTAAAATGTAGGTCCCTACTTTGCTTGGAACAGTAACGTTGCAGTAAAATTCAAAATTTCCAGGTAAAAAAACTAGTTTCCTGATCAATGTAGTACCTTTGGTTGGCGCACAGGAAAATCGAGTGTAGTGTTTAACTTGTACCTAACTGATGTTTAACGTGGTTTGGTCGTGTCTAGGATTTTTATTTCAGAAGTAGAGCCCTAGGAATGTCTGTAACCCAGACTTCGTTAACCGTCCCGTGGAGGCAGAACTGTGTTGTTTTATATTCTGTGTTCTCCTTCTTGCTCGGTTGTTTGTATTTGTTGCGTTTCCTGATGCGCAGTTAAGTGTGTATGTGCCCGAATTTACCTTGTATCCGTGTGTGTGTGTGTGAATGTTTGTGTTGTGTGATCTTGTTGGGTGTCCCCACCACCGGCAGCTGACTATCCAGAACTGACAGTTGGACACTGCCACACGTGCTCTGGACATCGACAGCCGGAAACCAGACGGCTCACGCGCGGCCCAAGACATTCTATGCTGTGTTTTGCTTTGAGTGTTTGTATGTTTTGTCTATGTGTGTTTATGTGTTGTGTTTTGTTGTTTTGGGTGTTTGTGTGTTGTGCCTGATTGTGTATTTGTGTGTGTATATATATATATATTGCTATAATTATAGGGTTAATTTAGGGGTAGGTTAAGTCATAGGGGTCGTAGAATAAACAAAAGAAACTTCCAAATAACAAAAGCACATAATTACAAATATTATAAGAATAAATAGGTCACTATACATATTGTTAGTTGAGCGCACACTGTATATAACAGTACAAGAGATTGAACGCATATCCAAGAGGAGTTATGAACAAAGATAAGATTTAAAAATGTAACGAAATGCATCAAAATTAAATCAACGGAAAAGCTATATAAATTGGCTAGATAAATATTCAACAAGTGCGTTAAATATATCATCATATACGCAGGCAGAAATTATGCATTATTTGAATAAATTGTACGTGACATAAAGTATTACATTTGTTAAAAAATCCAATTTAACTAGGAAATAAACAAACACCAAATTTATTTCGGTTTAGATTAAAATAAGCAAATAACGATTTGAATAGTATTTTGGTTTTGATGCCGACTTCCAAATTCAACTCTAAACATTCAGACTGGATACGAAAACTCTTGGGGATGCAGATAAACTACTGAACCACTCCAGGTTAGATATATTGATATAATTTATTTCTGTAAACTGTTTAATTTAATAATGTAAGAGCCAACAAAACCGGGGTTTCTTTGATAAATTTATGAAAGGCAATAGGCATCTTGAAACGTTTCAAAAGGTCTCTAAATATAACAAAAGGCTCGTTTTGCTGGCTTCAATTTCTTAAATCTGGCACATGTAAATATTCTGAAAAAGGGGAAGATTTTAAAAAAGTTGTAAATATTTAATCATTATATTGTGTATTGTAGAATTGCTTTATATAATTAAATCAGCTAGTTGAGGCAAAGAGATCTATAATTTAACATTTTACAAGTACTTGATTAATAAAAAGGGATTAACACAGCATTTTATTGTTGGATGTGCTTTCCTCTCAGTGCCAGACCATCGGCAGCCGAAACTCTGGGACTTAGAGTTAACACAATCGCTTGTGCTCTGGCCATCGTAAGCCGGAAACCATAGGGCTCACGAGCGGTCCATAACATGTTGTATGCTGTGTTTTGTTTGTTTGAGTGTGAGTGTGTATTTTGTTTTGACGCTTGTGTACTGTCTTTGTGTGTGTGTGTGTGTGTGTGTGTGTGTGTGTGTGTGTGTGTGTGTGTGTGTGTGTGTGTGTGTGTGTGTGTGTGTGGGTTTGTCGTTAGTGTTCGTGTGTATCTTTTTGTGTATGTGTTTGTGTGCTTGAGTTGTGTTGATCTTGTTTGGTGTGCTCCCTTCTCAGTTTCGGGCTATCGGCAGCCGGAAATCCAAGACTGAGAGTTGAACACAAATCAAACGTGCTCTGCCCATTAGTAGCCGGAAACCAGTGAACTCACGCGTAGTTTCAATTGTGTGTGATATTGTGCGAAGGTGCATTGTTGTGTGGATTTTTGTATGCGTCTTTGTCAAAAGGTTTGAGGTAAAAGTAGATGTCGAACGCCTAATAAACAAAGGAAACCCCCTAAAGGAATTTTTCTAGCTAGGCTTTGATGCGCAGAAGAATTGAACAGGTCTTGAGCATAAAAATTAAAAAATCTATAAACTAGGGTGCCAGTACATCCTAATAATGGACAATCGAAAAGAAAATTCGTACGAGAAGGTGTAGGAACAAATTTCTATAAACTGAAAAATTGATTTAAAATTAAATGCTTCTGAAATAGCCTAAGGAATTTCAATTAAATGAGTATAGGGACAAAAGATTGTTGTATGTAGTAGAGGAGGTCGTGAAAGAACGACAGGTGAGAAGTCTGATTAATAAAAGAGCATGCCAAAAGCAATATATGAATTTGGCATAGACAAAGGAATTGTGTAGGAACCAAGTGATGCGAAGAAGATTGTGAATGGTGTTCGTAGTAAAAGTAGTGTAGTAGTCTAGAGCTATACCCTGCATATCATCCCAGAAAGAGGCGCTAGGTTTGGTTACCCCGAAAGGAAATATCGTGATTGGTGATTGATTGATTAATTGATTGATAGGGAAACACTGAAAACAATGCGTTGCAACACATACGCGAAGTTGCGCACCTATTCTATAAATGAGGAGTATTATTTCTAGTGAATGGGAGGAATTACATCTAAGATTGGAGGAGTAATTAATTTAATTTTCGTTTACGCAAAAGGAAAGGTTTTTTAGGTTTATTGTTTTAATGAACATCTTCATTAGTTCGCCATGACGAAACTATTAACTCATCACTAGAAAGCAATCGAGGGCAAACATTGTTAGCTGTGAACAAAATGACTGTAGTTGCATATAAAGTATGACATGGTAGAATGTATAAGTCATAAGTGTTTAAATTCTTCAAAACTAAGTGATTTTTTCGAAAGTAGAAGTACAGGTACAAGTATAGGAGTTGCAAATTAAGAAAGTTATCCATAGAAGGAGTATTGAAGGTGAACTGACGTGTTTAATCTGCGCGAGAAGTTTTAGAGGCGCTCGTATTTAAATTAATTGTACATTTGTTTTGGAAAGAAATACCAGAAATTTTTAGTATTTAGCTAGAATAGACCTGGAAAGTTACGAACATGTTGAAGTTGCAAAAAATGAACTTTCTGTGCAAAAAATTGTGGGAAATTTTAAGTCAGTGAATGGTCAAGTTTTCCGATCAAAAAATTTGCAAGCAAGATAGGGGTTGTTAGGTGTGGTCTACAACTAGTATAGAGGAGAAATATGAAGAGAGGAACCCTGAATTGCTTAACAGAAGATTCAAATGACAGTCAAAAACGCTTGTGGATTTTTTTGCCTAAATGAGGAAAATTTACGTGTAGTCTGATCTAATTCAAATGCTAAAGTTTAACAAAGCTATAAATGAACACACGACCTTCCAGGTGAAGTGAAAATCGGAGAAGAGAATTTGTGCGTATAGTCCAATTAATTCGACATCTAAATGCGTAAAGAAAGGTTAGGCTTAACAGATTAATAAAGTAGTTTTGGCAATCAAAATAAATGTTGCAAGCAACTGCTTTTGTTAAAATAGATTTTTGATTATGGGCGTGGAAGTAATTTCTTACAATGTTTCACATCTTTTACGCGCGTTTAGCAAAAAGGTCTGGATCCGTTAAGCCGCCAGTTAATCTAATTAAAATTTGTTACAAAATCCAAACTTAATCAAATTCTAGCGAAGCAGAGAATGCAAATATGGCATTGAGAGTGGACAATTTTCTTCCAGTTGAACAAACTTCCACTTACTACAAATACAAAAAGCGGAATCCAGATGGATCTTTGACCGCTAGTGATAAAATTCGTTATCTACAAAAAGAAAAGTTAAAACTTAACAAACTATTATCATTTTTATTTAAATCATTTTAGTAATTATTAAAATGGAATCGGGAGATAATTTCTATAAACGATGAAATGGTACAGGCGGGTACGACTTCAAGTAAACAAGATAACGTTTGTATGTTATTATGTGCAATATACCTACGTAGATCGCATAGTTTGTACGCTGGGTTTTCTAAAATTAGTGAGAAAAGTGGTACTGTTGGATCTCTGATAATGTCAGTGGACGCTCTTGCCATTAATATAAGACTACAATTATATGAAATTGACCCCAATGAATTTTTTAATTAAGATATAGTTTGCTAAAGATTTAGAATTGTATTTTTCGTATATTTAAAACTTTTTCAATGTTTATAACAATCCCACAATTGTAAAAATATGAAAAAAAATAAAATGGTGGGACTTACTCCAGCAGTAGTTTGGATGTTGGCATTTCAAGCCTTAGCTGTCCCTGTTGGAGGTGGTATAATTTCAGATAGTGAGATATCAACTCACGGTATGACATTCGTTTCAAGAATCTGGACAACATTTTGTCATAGTTAACAAAAAAATGTTTATATCTTTCAGACTTACTTTAAGTGCTAACTGAAAGAGCACTAACGCGCAAACAGGGAGGTTGCTGGTTCGAATCCAGGTACGACCAACCACTTCTGATTTTTCCTCTATTAATTGCTGGTACAATTTGAAACTACAGGTAAATTATATATTCAAATAAAGCTTTTATTTCAAGGATGTCAGTTTTTAGTTTTATCTTTTGGTCACGTAAACGCGTTTGTAGTTGTGTCGGTGTGCATTCGTGTGGATATATGTTTATCGAGTTTACCACTATCGGCTGTCTTGTCAAACACGCATTTTGATTTATAAGGCTGTAACGTACTTTTTGTTCTTACTGAACGGACCACGATGTGGACGCCAGTGAAACGTATTTTTCCAAAAATCTTCCGACAAAGCTAGGGGTCTATTCCTTGATAGAGCAATGACTTTGTGAAGCTAAAAGATAAAGATATCCACTAAATATTTGAAAAAAAAATCAAATGAATTGCTGAAAGGTATCGGGAAAATTTCTGATACTAAGGATTAAGGAAGTAGAAACATAATGGAATAACATTAAATCCAGCTGATGTATTCACAAAAAGAAAATAAGAAACCATGGATAACCAAGGATATCCTGAATTTAATAGAAGAAAGACGAAAATACAAAAATAGATCAGATGAAACAGGAAAACAGGGATACAAAGTCATAAAATGGGAAATTATCCGCAAATGCAGGAAAGCTAAAGAACAATGAATTGATGAAAAGTGCAACGAGGTACAAACTAAGATGGAAATAGGAAAGACAGATGAAGCATACAAATTACTTAGAATCAATTTTAGGGATATAAAACCATATAGCAAAAATATAAGGGATGCGGGAGGAAACGTCATTATAGAAAATGTAGAGAAAGTAGCTAGATGGCAGGAATATATAGGGAATTTATATTCAGGAGAGGAACTAACTGCATTAGAACAGGAATCAGACATTGAAAATGATGACCTGGGATATCCTATACTTAGAAATGAGTTTGAATTAGCATTAAAGGGTCTGAAAAATGGTAAGGCACCGGCTACAGATAAGGTGCAAGAAGAAACTCTAAAAGCCGCTGTACAAGCAGTAACAGAACTTCTCTTCCGACTTGTGAGCTTATATGTATGAGACAGGCGAGATACCCAAAGACTTCAAACGTAACATCATAGGAACTATTCAAAAAAAAGGAGGCGCCGATAAATGTGAAAATTTTCGAACAATAGGCTTGAAGGCACACGTTTCAAAAATATTAACTAAAATTGTACAAAGACGAATGGAAAAACGAGCTGAAGAAATACTAGGAGAAGATCAATTTGGGTTTACACGAAACAGGGGAATACGAGAGGCTATTTTAACTCGGAGGGTGATAATGGAGAAAACAATAGAAAAGGGGGAAAGCGTATATATAGGGTTTGTAGATCTGGATAAAGCATTTGACAATGTAAAATGGAAAAAAATGTTCGAAATACTCAAAAAGATTGGAATGAGTTATAGGGATAGACGAATAGTACATAGCTTATACAAACAGCAAACAGCAGTAATAGAATTAGAGTAAAAAAGTAGAGAAGTAAATATTAGGAAAGGGGTGAGACAGGGATGTGCCTTATCCCCATTAATTTTTAACTTGTACATAGAAGAGGCAATGAATACTGTCAAATGCAGGAAGACATTTGGAATTAATATGCAGGGACAAAAGATTGATATGCTTAGATTTGCAGATGATATGGCGGTATTAGCATCTATCAAAGAAGAGTTAGAAGCTGCTCTTAATGAAATGAAAACAGTTCTAACGGAGAGATATGGTATGAAAATTAACAAAAATAAAACTAAGTTCTAGGATGCAAAAAAGGGGATAATAAATCAAAAATAAGAATACAAATAGGTAACGAGTCAAATAACGCAAGATGGGAAAAACACGAAAAATATAAAACAAAGATTAACACAAGGTCGTGCTACATTTAACAAGAAAAAGCAACTACTGTGTTCAGAGACCACAAACATAGAAACAAAAAAGATTGCTTAAAACATATGTGTGGAGCACAGCACCGTATGGCTGTGAAGCCTGGACAGTAGGAGAAGCAGACAGGAAAAAGGTAGAAGCCTTTGAAATGTCGTGCTATAGACGTATGATGAAGATATCATGAACAGACAAAGTTAAGGACGAAGAGGTACTAAAAATGGTAGGAGAACATAGAAATATGTGGAAAATGGTAAAAATAGGAGAGATAGGATGATAGGCCACATACTAAGACATGAGGGAATAGTGCGGAATATATTAGAAACAGAGATAGGAAAAAAGAGAGGTAGACCTAGATTAGACTACTGCACACAGATACTGAAAGATGTAGGTTGTGAGAATTTCAGGGAAATGTGTAGGCTAGCTCAGAATAAAAATCAATGGAGGTACGCTTCCAACGAGCCGCAAGATGGAAAACTAATGTCAAAAATAAAAACTGTACTTAAACATGGTGATTATTATAAACAACTACGAATATTGGTTTTGCAATACTCTCAACTAATGTTAATTGTGCGAAAGGATTTATTTGAAGACTATTATACGGCAAATGTCTAAGTGTTGGGGAAACCTTGGCGGCCACAGGCTGTTTAACCCCCTTCACATACCTTACATGTGATTTTCCAATGCTTCACCCGAAGGTACTACATTGGCCAGAAAGCGAGTTTTTTTTACCTGGAAAATTTGGAATTTTGCCGAACACTTGCTCTTCTAAGTAAGGTAGGAATCTTTAACGTGCGTGACAACACTCACACACGGAACCTCCATTTTACCTCTCTTGCGAACGAGTGTGTATTTTTGTGAGAAAGCGGACCGTATCGGGATTCGTATCTAGGACCTTGGGCGTAGTACTCGCACAGATACCACTACGCCACGGAGCAGCCCTCCCCTTCACATACCACTGAATCGCGGTGAAATAAGGCATATAATTAGAAAACAATAGAAGGGAATCGAGCTGTATATCGACTGTTGTGAGAATTGCAGGAAACGGTGTAGGTTAGCTCAGAACATAAATAAGCTGAGGTACAAGTCCAACCAGTTTCAAGATGTAAAACCCAATGACGAAAAAATAAGTGCTCTTAAATCTGATGATTATTATAAACAACTACAGGTGTTTGTTGTGAAATATTTTGAACTAATGTTGATTGTGCGAATGGATAAATTGGAAAAATTATTAATTCGACAAAGGTTCAGGTGCTGGGTGGACTTGGCAGCCAAAGGCTGCTTACCCCCCATCATATACCATTGAATATCGGGGAAATATGATATATAACTGTAAAACAATAGAACGTGACCGAACTGCATCAAACAAGAAAGAACAGCAGCTATTTTCAAAGACAACGAACATAGATACAAGAAGAAAACTGTTCAAAGCATAGTGTGGAGCACAGCACAGTACTTCTATGAAATAGGGCAGGAAAGCAGACAGAAAGAGATAGAAGCCTTCTGGAATGTTGTGCTTCAGACTTATGAAGATGGTAGCATGGACAGACAAAGTTAATACCAAATAGGTTGTAGAAATAGTAGAGGAATAAAGATATCTGTGGAAAATGAAAAATAGGAGAAATAGAATGACAGGATACGTTCTAAGGCATTTCTGGAGAATAGTACGGGATATACTATAAGCAAATATAGGAAAAGAGAGGTACAGGTAGACCGAGATCAGACTTTAGCACACAGATAGTGATAGATACAGACTGCAAATTTCAGGGAAATGTGTAGGTTGGTTGAGACTAGGAAACAATGAGGGTACGCATCCAACCAGTTCTAGGACTGAAGACCTAATGATGATGATGATGTTAAAGAGTTCATTTTTCTAAAGCTTCTTATTAAATTTCTTAGTCAAGGTATTGGTTTTTGAAATTTGTTTTATATTTCGTGGATATGACTGTTTGAGATATTCTTTTGATTTATTGTTTGAGCTGCCTACAAGTCATTGTAGTACACCATTGCAAATAGATGCTGCTTGAAAAGCCTGCATGGTAAAATTTCTTTGTATAATAAATACTTACGAATTTTATTCCATGCTCACAAGCCATACTAAAATACACGAATCATGAAGAAAACAATTCTATTAATTTATCAAGTTGACAGACTCGAAACTTAATATACAAGCCTTCATAGAAGCAACTAATTTGAACAATTAGTGGTTATAAAAACTAATGAATATCATATTTAGAGGCAGTAACGTTTCATGACAAGAAATTTTGTTCGCAAAATTTGAGAATCAATTTAAACAGCAAGCGTTAGGATTAAGACAGAGGGTGTACATCAATTCGTAAAAAATTTCAATATTAAATTCTTAACAAGCCACAAGACTATTGAAAGTCTAAAATTTTTAAAACGCTGGCAACATAATAATTAACGATTCTCAGTAATACTTGGATAATAAGCAACACCTGTTTGTGGCGTCTTGACCTTTTAAGTACGAAACCTTAGTTTTTCTTTTTTAATTTTGTTAAGTTTTATACGCATCGTCAATGATTGCGTAACCCCGGACGTAATTTATTGCATCCCAAACTTTGTTGCAATTATTGCAGTCAAACGGGTAAAACTAACAATTTAAAAATAAGCTAGGTGCTTGCCTGCTTAATAGCTGAATCCAAAGTCACCCTTTGCTCGTCTTCAAGTGGATCCGATTGGCGTGGAGTCAGTTTCCAATATTTATCCAAATTCTTGCGATGAAAAGCGTAAACCTACACCTTTACGAAACACAAGATAGCTATTAAGTAATTAGGGAAAGGTAAAAGATGAAAAGGAAACACATCCACGTTTGATATAGTTCGATAGACGGTAATCAAGTGCCTCGTTTTAAAATGTCTCGTTTTCACTAGCTTGTTTGTATCCCCTCCATACCGCTTTTCGTTGGCTCGACCGCGTTGACCATACATTTCTTTCCCTGAGAAATGCGTACTTAACATGAATACATGCAGTAAATTCTTCACCTCTGTTACATGAGAAATTATAATAATAATACTTATACGAAACAACTTAAGTAAATTTAAAATGGGGAAAAGCTTTTTTTTGTATTCCAAAATTCTGTAATCCTAATATTAAAATAAAACTCGAGTCTTTGAGCTTATATATACTTTGTTTCGTCTGATTACGTTAAGTTTTTAATAGCTTACAATATTAAGATAGTAAGTTTTTTAGCAGCACAATTAATGTATTATGGAATGATGCTTGTTGAAGTAAATATCCGAGCTTTTTAAGAATTACAAGCAGATTGGAGAACCGATTTGTATGGATTTTATTTCTATTGAAAAAGAAAATTCAATGGACGGTTACAAAGCTCAATGAAAATGTATGATATAATATCAAAATGGAAACACTTGAAATCCAGGTCACTGGCCTTTTTAAGACGAGGTGTAGCAGACAAGGTTACTAGCAAACACGGGAACGGTATGTAGTCAACTACGGTTGCATATAATTGATTACACAGTAATATTGTGGCTTATTCGGAGTCACTGACCAATAAATTTCCTTGGAAAATACAAGGTCCCGGATAGGATTCGAACACATGTATCCTTTGGCTTTGGTCGACGGTGTTTCGCCGAAATAAATTTGCATTATTTCTTAATATAAAAGCTACAAGGAATTAGTCACGCACTTGCTTTGTTATTCCATTCAATAAAAGCCAACCTTTGCACGATAAGGAGTGATATTGAAGCAAATTTTCAATATATGAAGGAAACATTAAACTGATTGAATTTACGTTTAGCAAATGAAGTCGATTATGCTTTGATGAGAACGCTCGACGAATGAAATGTTTTATTATGAACTAAAACGTTTGTTATTCGTTAAAATTACGTAACTCGTAAAGATTCTCACATTTGAGTAATGGTTGCTTATAATCAAAATGAAAGGACTTGTTATGCTTTAAAATGCCTGTTCTTGTTATTCTGCAAACTAATAAAATAATTTGAAAATTACAGTGTTTAATAAATTTTAGTGCATGTGAAATATTATAAATAGTAATGTATTTTGCAGTTAGTTTAATTTTACCGATTTTGAGAAATCGTAAGCAAACCTGCATATTTTAGATTAATTTAGGTAATAAGAGTATTTAAGGATGTCAAATACTACTTTAAATTCCGTTCAAATTCTAGTAAAGCTCAAATTTTGGTCAAATTTTAAGCAACTTCAATTAAAATCTATTAAACTTAATTCTTTTACATTTAAATTTGTTACAATGGTTTTCTTGGCTTTGTGGTGGAAAGGTCGTTGTAATTTTATTCCTAAATTATCACCTCGTGAAGAAAGTTTGCGTGGATAAATTATTGAGACCTGGAGAGTCGGGAATAATTTTAAGGCAGCAGAGATTAGATATTAGATTAGTTTCTAAAATTTGTGTTTTTGTGTAAATGCTTAATCGGCTTTAGTATTTATTAGTTTTATTGTGAGAAGTTGCAGCTTTAAGGTTTAATTAATTCAAAATTTCACTTAGAAGGTTATTTATATAACAAAGGGCAATTAACACGTATCTTTGAAAAAATTCATTCTAACAGGTTATTATGGTTTGTGAAGCATATTATATCGTCGATGTATCTTATCTATTGTTGAACTTTAATTTGTTTGTGATGTTTTGCAAGTGATATTTATTGAAATTCTGGCTGCAAACGTGTAAGTACATTACTGATAGTGGTTGGCCCATTGCTAATTCATCGTTTTATCTATGGAATTTATTGCTGAATCTGTTGCAGTATAATATCCAGGATGTTGATCATTAGTGCAGTACTCGGCATGTTCTTTTTGTTGAATATTGTTCTTTACGATTTAAACGTTTTGTCTCATACCATGTTGATCTGTAATTTAGTTACGTTGAATAATAATCTAATTGTGCTTACTGTGATTGGTATAATTTTGGATTACTTATCAGTTCTTGGCTATTTTTTATTGTGTATGTATTCTGGATTTGAAATATGTGTGTTAATTCTTTGAATATGTTCTTTGATATATTGTAAGTTAGAGCATGCCTGATGTTTACCAACAGACATATTCTTTTGACTTTATGCATTTTGATATCTTGAAATTTTCATGCCTGTGGATTCATTTGTTTTAGTAAATAAGCGGATTCGTTTTGAAAAATTTTTAGTAATTTTTTAATGGTCTTAACAAATTGATTTAATGCCATGTATTGCATTTAGGGTAATTCCGAAAATTGGAAAGAGGCTCCTTTTGGATAAATGTGATATTTCAAAATGCCTGGACTGTTCCTGTTAACTTGAAGAAAGCAATGAATAGAAGCTCACTAGATTGGTTAGTGATTTGCAATCGCCCTAACGATGGTGTTAGCTCTGTTAAAGTACGCGATGGAGATGAGTCCTATGTAGCGCTCTGTGATTAACCCAAAGTAAAATATAACATATTAGATTTCATTAAAGAAATGTTGTAAGGGTAAAATTTTGTAAGGTTAAGAAACATACGGGTCAGGCACAAACAGGAAGGACAATTAAGTATGGACCCGCACGAATCACGATTACGTATAAAAAGATTAAAAAATTTAGAAAGACCGGGCTAACTACAAACGCGTGAGTAGGGGATTCACATAAACAAATAAGTACATCACCAACGATTTTCTATTTACGATAAAAATAAATAAAATTTCTATATAAACAAGCAAAAATAAATAAGTAGTTTCTATTTCAAAAGCAATTATACTCTACGGACAATATATTAATTTAGATACGAAGTGCGCATCTCGTATTTTACATGTAAAAAGCTAATCGGTAAAAAATAAAACTTGTGATTTCTTTAGAGCGATTTTAATAACAATTTACAATAACATACAATAGTCCAACAATTTTGACTTTCTTTCAACGCACCAACACCAAACGCTATAAACAATGCACAAAAGAAAACAAGTCACATACCTGCACGTGCCGGGATACTTATCTTGCAAGCTATCGGATGTGGATCAGCACAGCATCACCACGGTATTCAGGATTTATTCACCCTGCTACCATAACTACAACAGCGGTCTATAGACAGAAGCAGTTGGTCTACGTCAAAGAATAATCGGGCTTACATAAAAGCAATTTGGTCTAACGTAGGGGAACCATTGGACCTATGTCGAAGAGCTAAAAGAGAATCTACTAGTATTGATATGCACGGAAGAACTTACCGATGCACCCAAGATATCCACTTCTTGTGAAAAGAAAAACTTGCATCGCTCTTGCAGTAATAGTATATTAATCACGTAGAGCACACATACTATCACGGCGAAAGACAGGATCAAAGTGAAATGCAATTAGGAAACACGATGATAAGCGATTCGAACATTTGATTAACTTTTCAAAAGAACACTTTTAAAGTCGTTGTAATGTAAAAATAGATAACCAAAACCTGTTAATACGAATGCAACTGTAGAACATTACGCTATTCAAACTTGCATATTCTTTGGAAAATAAAATTTGTAGATAATTTGAAGCTTTATATAAAACCATAAAGATAAATCGAGAGGCATCTCCTTTAACTGGTATAGTTATACAAACTATCAAAGCGGAAGCGTGAGAATATTTAAAATATCCTAAATTAAATGAAAATCATTTATTAGAGTAGAATTGAACGTAACAATGTTCCATAAAAAGCACGTTTAAATGGTCTACATGGGTGTGACCTAATGCAAAATGTCGTTCCGTCAGCTGTGTCGCCCAAATATGATTGTACAATAATGCTCCTAAATTAAACATTCCAAAAACCTAAAAACGGCAACAAAACCGATGTATTGTTATCGTTCGACTGGGAGGCGTCTGAAAATATGCAGGCTTGGCTTGATTAATTGTTTAATAACATAAGCAAAAATAATTATAAGTTCCAAAAGATACATAAAATTAAAGTGAAATTGACTGATTTTAATTTTTGAAGTAGTTCGGAAGTCTTCGGTTATCTTCAGAACTCTTCGGAAGCTTGATGCTTGCTTGTGAACACCAAATTAAACTCAAACACTTATTAAATGAATGTCTATATAGTTTGAAGGCGGTAAAAACGGCTTCGATGGTCTTCGGGATTGTTTGGAAGGTTCAGTTTCTTCTTTTTGTCACAATGTTAAGTCACAAGAGTTGTGATTTGAAATTAAGAACTACTAATTTACAATATTTACAAGTATGGAGGGTTCAGAAGTCTTCGGAACTCCTTGGAAGGCTTCGGAATTGAATAGTGAAGTTCAATAATAACGTGAATAGCAAATATTTGAAATTAAAAACTACTAATTTGCAATATTTGCAAGTATAGAGGATTCAGAAGTCATCGGTTGTCTTCGAAACTCCTCGGAAGGCTTCGGAATTGAGTTGTGAAGTCCAATAATAACTTGAACGCTGGCGAATAGTGATTAATTAGGTTTCGAAGGCCCAGACGCCTTCGATGAGCTTCGGTACATTTCGGCAGACGTCGTGGACGTTGTGCCTTAAGCCTAGTAGAGTACGGTTCCGTCGAACTCTACGGGGGGTTATCCCGGAGGTAGACCTGGCAGATGCAGTCGGTGACATTACAGTAATCTACTTCTCGGGGTGTGTTTGTAGTAGATTGAATGATTTTCTTCGGCGACGGCGGTAGAGGCGACAGAAGCCTTGGATGCGGTCGTATGGAACGGATCGCACGTCGAAGGGCGTTCTGCGCTTGTTTTCGGGCTGCTTGATGTACCGAACGAGGCTTACTACCCATACGTAGGTTGTTTGGTTTAGACCAATGAACTATTATGACGGCCCCAGGTACGGCGGCGAACAGCGTAACGTTCAGAGAGTACGCAGGCTATGATGAGCGCTGAGTTTAGAATTATAGCAGGCTATGGGGAGCGCTGCTTGGAAGGTTATTTGCAGGCTATGGGGAGCACTGCAAGGAGAGGATTCCTAGGCTATGGTGAGCATTACGAATGTCTTTTGCTGAGTTTGCATTTTCATTTATACACTTCCATTTTCTATTCTTCCTGTTGAAACGTTTGGTTTTGTAATTTCTACATTTGCCATTATTCATATAATTTAATATTATTTCCGTGCTCAGATCTTCATGGTCTGTAATACCTTTTATGTTGGCTAAATTGATAACTTCAATTTGGAGGTGGTTGATAAGAACCTGTCGAGGAAGTCATTGTTCTTCTTTCAACTAACGCCGCCTTGACAAGCAGTCTTTTGATGCATCCATCTTCATCTCGCCTTATTGCGGTTTTGGATGTATGTATTAAATGATATATTTGTGGAGTAGATTTTGGTATTATATTGGATGATACGTTTATTTTTCTACTCACAATACCGCCTTGCGGATATTTCCTGCTTTTAATTATATTAGGTGAGCCACGTTTTTTTGGTTTTGTGTTTTCTGATATTAATTATTTATCTTTCAGAATCTTGTATTCTACGAATATCAAAGTTGCTCTTTGTTAGCTATTAATTCATTGAAACCTACTTCTGTGGTAAAGTATATCTTTCTGAAATTTCAGCACTAGCATTACTTATTTCAGGGTCCTTAATCTTGGTCATAATCTTGTTATTAATCTTGTTTCATGTAAACAAATCCTTATATCAGCCCTTTGATGCTCCTTGTGAACCCACTTCAATTCTGTACTTATCATCCGTTTGGATTCCCGTTTAAATTCAATATTAAATATTACTTCATTCAGTGGCTTGGGTATTGAAAAATCGTTGGAAGCGGAAAGCATTGATTTATGATCCAGACTCCAGGTTGTATACTTAGAAATTAGTGATACCTATTGCTGTATTTATTGTGTGTTGCGTTACGCAAGTATTTGCGTAATTATTGTTTATTCTTGATTGAATCCGTGTAATTGGCCGTATGCTGGTTATATTATTGCATTGTTATTGGTAAACTATATCAAACTCTTGGTATCCTACCACCAGCTGTTTGTGTGTTTACTCATGTTACAGGTCAGCACTGGAGCACAGCGATTCACTAGCTAGTGATTGCATCGTCCAGGTATGCTCAATTTATGCCGCTTTCTGGTGAGTAATCATTTACATTAATTAATATTTATTGCTAACCTGAAGGTGAAAAGCCATTTGTGTGTAGTTTTGTAAGGCCTTTCTCCTCTGTGTTTTTGAAATTTACTTACTAGCGAGAAGCATTTTGTGGCTAGTTTAATGTCAATTTGTACTCGCCAACAGGCAAAAGATACCTTAAATTCATTGCTTTTAGTGGGATACCGATTTATATATTACCCTTTATGCCTGTTATTGAAATACGTTTATATTTGCATTGCCACTGTGGTGTGTATTTAATTCCAGATAAATTGCTTGTGCTTATAATTCAGTTATTTTGAAATATAGTTATATGATTGTAGTGGCTACCGTTGTTATAGTTATTTTGCTCTTTAGGTGTGGTATTATCCGAAACCATTGGGACTTGGGGTTTCGTAGTTTTTTCTGCATTTTAATCAAGTCTCTGGCGCCTTTTATACTGTATTTAATTGTAGGTCTGTTCGGGTTCTTAACGACCTACTTGCAGGAATCAAGATCCATCCCTGCAGAAGAATCTTTATTAGCCGAGGTGCAAAAAGTCACCGTATCTACCCTAAAGAACCCACCTTTGTAAGCTTTCATCAAATTACCGTGACACTATGTTGAAAAACGTTAATGATATCTTTAACCAATAAAATGCATTTTTCGATTTTTGATTGTAAAAGAATCTCCAAATTTTAGTTTAACCAATAAAAGTACAGAGTTTTGGGTAGCACAAAACTTAATTGGAATTTCTCGAGATTCTTTGATTTGTTCTATTTCCAGCTCGTGTACTCTGATATAGTCAACTGCAAGTTCTCAGTCTGTTCAGTGCTCTGCGTGTGGCGATAGAGTCAACATTCCCCCCCGCTGAAAAGTGTAGCGTAGCTTGGAGTCAACAGTATTGATATTAAATTTTCTCGTTAATTCCCGAGAACGCGAAGAGTCCTCCTAGATAAATGTGTTGTTTCAAAACGCTTGTATTTTCTCTACTAACATTGAGAACTTTCATGCTAATGGTTTATGATCGCATCTGCGTCTTTTCAAATTTGATCGTATTGGAACTGTTGAAGTAGGTAGTAGAGATGAGTACTGGGTAACGTCCTTTAATATTCCAAAGTAAAACTGTCCCAATGGATCACGCTTATAAAGAAACTAAAATACTTTACATCAAAAATAATGTCAATGATATATACGACAGAAGCGTTAATTACAGACTTACAACATTTCACTGGTCAATCCAAGGGTATAAACATAGCATAGCATACGTATTCGGTTTCTAATAGTGAATGAAATGTTTTAGCATTCGATATTGATCTGTCGAGTCGAACGAGGAGAGTAAAGGAATGGAGAAAGGAACCGATGCAATAAATAGCAATGTAAGAAATGTAACACGTTACAAGGTCTCTGTAATTGCTATAAAAAATTGCCATTGCACAAACGTGGGTGTGAGAAGGTAATACGAGAATTTCTACTTGAAAAGCATGTTACACATTTAATCTTAAACCTAAACTTAAGACAGTGCGAAATCTGAGTAGCTTACATGTCTTGGTTTCGTTTCCTAAAAAGTCGCATCTCCAATTATAGGTTATTCTATCATTATCGTCCAAATTCAGGAAATTTAATTTGTCACGTCTTTAAATGCATGCCATATGGTAAAATCTAACTTATTTTTTATTGGCAAAAGATTGGGTTATTCCTGTTCTACTGACAACCACCGGAAAAATAAATAAGATTGTGCGAGCTCACTAACACATCTTATTAAGTATTTTTGGATGTTCCTGTCGCTGTTGATGTTGCCACATATTTATTGTTATTGCGGTTGGTCTAGACCTGTATATATACTTTACGAGAATCATATTTATCAAGGCAGTCTAAAATATTCTATTTAATTTTGCAAATCAGAAAGGATGTGCTGATTCTATCAGTTTCAGACTTCAAGTTCTTGATGCGTTCTCACAGAAAAATATTTCTAAATTTTTTTTTTCAATTACGAGAAGCAAATAAAGTTTGTCGTCTAACAATAGGAGCATTTCCCGTACTCTCTTTTATCTTTCAATAGAATTTCTTTTAAATTGATAATTTGTTTCGGCGTAAAGACTACGTTAAAGTTATTCCGATATCAGTTCGGTCAAAGTTAGAAATGTGACTGGATTTTGACATTTCTTTTTGCATTAGAATTTATGTAGGGGAAAGGGTGTCAATAGTGTCAATATGACTTTGTAATGAAACTAGATTATTGAAAACGCGAATAGTAATGTTCGGTGGCATTAGTATTGTAACGAAAACTCTATTTGCAATAACAGCAGTTCTTTGTTTTCAAACCGATTATACAAGCCTTTTCAACGACTCGTAATTGTGTGTGTGAAGTTAGCACGAAGTTTTAATTTAAAAAAAAATACCAGTTCCAGTAGCACTTTACATTGTTCTATAGCTCCTGATTAAAAGAAAAAAAAGTTCCGCATTTATAATACCAGAAAATCGAAAATGAAAAAATGTCGTGCTAACTTCACGTTCTAGCACGACACAGCCTTCTCTATAGTACAAGAAACAGATGCGAAATACACTATACGACGAGTGTTCTCGTTAGTCCTAGACTAGTTCCATAATAATGAAGCATTTCAGAATAAAATTTCAACAATTAACAATTTTGTATTGTTTTAAATATTTGACGTAAGCACGACACTCGGCAAAGATGGATCGTGCTGACGACTTTCTGCATTTCCGATGGTAGTTCAGGCTTGTTCTACTCGAATTCTATATAATTCATCCAATTTCAACTATTGTTCCGTCGTATAACTATTTTTAAATAAATTTTAATTTATGGAGCCAGCACGACACTCTGCAAAAGTGCGTCGTGCTGACGACTTTCTGCATTTCCGATGGTAGTTCAGGCTTGTTCTACTCGAATTCTATATAATTCATCCAATTTCAACTATTGTTCCGTCGTATAACTATTTTTAAATAAATTTTAATTTTTGGATCCAGCACGACACTCTGTAAAAGTGCGTCGTGCTGACGACTTTCTGCATTTTCGATGGTAGTTTTGGCCTGTTCTACTCGAGTTCTATTAACTCACCCAATTTCAACTATTGTTCCGTCGTATAACTATTTTTAAATAAATTCTAATTTTTGGAGCCAGCACGACACTCTGCAAAAGTGCGTCGTGCTGACGACTTTCTGCATTTCCGATGGTAGTTCTGGCTTTTTCTACCCGAATTCTATATAATTTACCCACTTTCAGCTATTGTTCCGTCGTATAGCTATTTTTAAATAAATTTTAATTTTTGGATCCAGCACGACACTCTGTAAAAGTGCGTCGTGCTGACGACTTTCTGCATTTTCGATGGTAGTTTTGGCCTGTTCTACTCGAGTTCTATTAACTCACCCACTTTCAGCTATTGTTCCGTCGTATAACTATTTTTAAATAAATTCTAATTTTTGGAGCCAGCACGACACTCTGCAAAAGTGCGTCGTGCTGACGACTTTCTGCATTTCCGATGGTAGTTCTGGCTTGTTCTACTCGAGTTCTATATAATTCATCCAATTTCAACTATTGTTCAGTCGTATAACTATTTTTAAATAAATTTTAATTTTTTGAGCCAGCACGACACTCTTCAAAAGTGCGTCGTGCTGACGACTTTCTGCACTTCCGATGGTAGTTCAGGCTTGTTCTATTCGAATTCTATATAATTCACCCAATGTCAGCTATTGTTCCGTCGTAAAATCAAATGAATTGCTGAAAGGTATCGGGAAAATTTCTGATACTAAGGATTAAGGAAGTAGAAACATAATGGAATAACATTAAATCCAGCTGATGTATTCACAAAAAGAAAATAAGAAACCATGGATAACCAAGGATATCCTGAATTTAATAGAAGAAAGACGAAAATACAAAAATAGATCAGATGAAACAGGAAAACAGGGATACAAAGTCATAAAATGGGAAATTATCCGCAAATGCAGGAAAGCTAAAGAACAATGAATTGATGAAAAGTGCAACGAGGTACAAACTAAGATGGAAATAGGAAAGACAGATGAAGCATACAAATTACTTAGAATCAATTTTAGGGATATAAAACCATATAGCAAAAATATAAGGGATGCGGGAGGAAACGTCATTATAGAAAATGTAGAGAAAGTAGCTAGATGGCAGGAATATATAGGGAATTTATATTCAGGAGAGGAACTAACTGCATTAGAACAGGAATCAGACATTGAAAATGATGACCTGGGATATCCTATACTTAGAAATGAGTTTGAATTAGCATTAAAGGGTCTGAAAAATGGTAAGGCACCGGCTACAGATAAGGTGCAAGAAGAAACTCTAAAAGCCGCTGTACAAGCAGTAACAGAACTTCTCTTCCGACTTGTGAGCTTATATGTATGAGACAGGCGAGATACCCAAAGACTTCAAACGTAACATCATAGGAACTATTCAAAAAAAAGGAGGCGCCGATAAATGTGAAAATTTTCGAACAATAGGCTTGAAGGCACACGTTTCAAAAATATTAACTAAAATTGTACAAAGACGAATGGAAAAACGAGCTGAAGAAATACTAGGAGAAGATCAATTTGGGTTTACACGAAACAGGGGAATACGAGAGGCTATTTTAACTCGGAGGGTGATAATGAGAAAACAATAGAAAAGGGGGAAAGCGTATATATAGGGTTTGTAGATCTGGATAAAGCATTTGACAATGTAAAATGGAAAAAAATGTTCGAAATACTCAAAAAGATTGGAATGAGTTATAGGGATAGACGAATAGTACATAGCTTATACAAACAGCAAACAGCAGTAATAGAATTAGAGTAAAAAAGTAGAGAAGTAAATATTAGGAAAGGGTGAGACAGGGATGTGCCTTATCCCCATTAATTTTAACTTGTACATAGAAGAGGCAATGAATACTGTCAAATGCAGGAAGACATTTGGAATTAATATGCAGGGACAAAAGATTGATATGCTTAGATTTGCAGATGATATGGCGGTATTAGCATCTATCAAAGAAGAGTTAGAAGCTGCTCTTAATGAAATGAAAACAGTTCTAACGGAGAGATATGGTATGAAAATTAACAAAAATAAAACTAAGTTCTAGGATGCAAAAAGGGATAATAAATCAAAATAAGAATACAAATAGGTAACGAGTCAAATAACGCAAGATGGGAAAAACACGAAAAATATAAAACAAAGATTAACACAAGGTCGTGCTACATTTAACAAGAAAAAGCAACTACTGTGTTCAGAGACCACAAACATAGAAACAAAAAAGATTGCTTAAAACATATGTGTGGAGCACAGCACCGTATGGCTGTGAAGCCTGGACAGTAGGAGAAGCAGACAGGAAAAAGGTAGAAGCCTTTGAAATGTCGTGCTATAGACGTATGATGAAGATATCATGAACAGACAAAGTTAAGGACGAAGAGGTACTAAAAATGGTAGGAGAACATAGAAATATGTGGAAAATGGTAAAAATAGGAGAGATAGGATGATAGGCCACATACTAAGACATGAGGGAATAGTGCGGAATATATTAGAAACAGAGATAGGAAAAAAGAGAGGTAGACCTAGATTAGACTACTGCACACAGATACTGAAAGATGTAGGTTGTGAGAATTTCAGGGAAATGTGTAGGCTAGCTCAGAATAAAAATCAATGGAGGTACGCTTCCAACGAGCCGCAAGATGGAAAAACTAATGTCAAAAATAAAAACTGTACTTAAACATGGTGATTATTATAAACAACTACGAATATTGGTTTTGCAATACTCTCAACTAATGTTAATTGTGCGAAAGGATTTATTTGAAGACTATTATACGGCAAATGTCTAAGTGTTGGGAAACCTTGGCGGCCACAGGCTGTTTAACCCCCTTCACATACCTTACATGTGATTTTCCAATGCTTCACCCGAAGGTACTACATTGGCCAGAAAGCGAGTTTTTTTTACCTGGAAAATTTGGAATTTTGCCGAACACTTGCTCTTCTAAGTAAGGTAGGAATCTTTAACGTGCGTGACAACACTCACACACGGAACCTCCATTTTACCTCTCTTGCGAACGAGTGTGTATTTTGTGAGAAAGCGGACCGTATCGATTCGTATCTAGGACCTTGGGCGTAGTACTCGCACAGATACCACTACGCCACGGAGCAGCCCTCCCCTTCACATACCACTGAATCGCGGTGAAATAAGGCATATAATTAGAAAACAATAGAAGGGAATCGAGCTGTATATCGACTGTTGTGAGAATTGCAGGAAACGGTGTAGGTTAGCTCAGAACATAAATAAGCTGAGGTACAAGTCCAACCAGTTTCAAGATGTAAAACCCAATGACGAAAAATAAGTGCTCTTAAATCTGATGATTATTATAAACAACTACAGGTGTTTGTTGTGAAATATTTTGAACTAATGTTGATTGTGCGAATGGATAAATTGGAAAAATTATTAATTCGACAAAGGTTCAGGTGCTGGGTGGACTTGGCAGCCAAAGGCTGCTTACCCCCCATCATATACCATTGAATATCGGGGAAATATGATATATAACTGTAAAACAATAGAACGTGACCGAACTGCATCAAACAAGAAAGAACAGCAGCTATTTTCAAAGACAACGAACATAGATACAAGAAGAAAACTGTTCAAAGCATAGTGTGGAGCACAGCACAGTACTTCTATGAAATAGGGGCAGGGAAAGCAGACAGAAAGAGATAGAAGCCTTCTGGAATGTTGTGCTTCAGACTTATGAAGATGGTAGCATGGACAGACAAAGTTAATACCAAATAGGTTGTAGAAATAGTAGAGGAATAAAGATATCTGTGGAAAATGAAAAATAGGAGAAATAGAATGACAGGATACGTTCTAAGGCATTTCTGGAGAATAGTACGGGATATACTATAAGCAAATATAGGAAAAGAGAGGTACAGGTAGACCGAGATCAGACTTTAGCACACAGATAGTGATAGATACAGACTGCAAATTTCAGGGAAATGTGTAGGTTGGTTGAGACTAGGAAACAATGAGGGTACGCATCCAACCAGTTCTAGGACTGAAGACCTAATGATGATGATGATGTTAAAGAGTTCATTTTTCTAAAGCTTCTTATTAAATTTCTTAGTCAAGGTATTGGTTTTTGAAATTTGTTTTATATTTCGTGGATATGACTGTTTGAGATATTCTTTTGATTTATTGTTTGAGCTGCCTACAAGTCATTGTAGTACACCATTGCAAATAGATGCTGCTTGAAAAGCCTGCATGGTAAAATTTCTTTTGTATAATAAATACTTACGAATTTTATTCCATGCTCACAAGCCATACTAAAATACACGAATCATGAAGAAAACAATTCTATTAATTTATCAAGTTGACAGACTCGAAACTTAATATACAAGCCTTCATAGAAGCAACTAATTTGAACAATTAGTGGTTATAAAACTAATGAATATCATATTTAGAGGCAGTAACGTTTCATGACAAGAAATTTTGTTCGCAAAATTTGAGAATCAATTTAAACAGCAAGCGTTAGGATTAAGACAGAGGGTGTACATCAATTCGTAAAAAATTTCAATATTAAATTCTTAACAAGCCACAAGACTATTGAAAGTCTAAAATTTTTAAAACGCTGGCAACATAATAATTAACGATTCTCAGTAATACTTGGATAATAAGCAACACCTGTTTGTGGCGTCTTGACCTTTTAAGTACGAAACCTTAGTTTTTCTTTTTTAATTTTGTTAAGTTTTATACGCATCGTCAATGATTGCGTAACCCCGGACGTAATTTATTGCATCCCAAACTTTGTTGCAATTATTGCAGTCAAACGGGTAAAACTAACAATTTAAAAATAAGCTAGGTGCTTGCCTGCTTAATAGCTGAATCCAAAGTCACCCTTTGCTCGTCTTCAAGTGGATCCGATTGGCGTGGGAGTCAGTTTCCAATATTTATCCAAATTCTGGCGATGAAATGCGTAAACCTACACCTTTACGAAACACAAGATAGCTATTAAGTAATTAGGGAAAGGTAAAAGATGAAAAGGAAACACATCCACGTTTGATATAGTTCGATAGACGGTAATCAAGTGCCTCGTTTTAAAATGTCTCGTTTTCACTAGCTTGTTTGTATCCCCTCCATACCGCTTTTCGTTGGCTCGACCGCGTTGACCATACATTTCTTTCCCTGAGAAATGCGTACTTAACATGAATACATGCAGTAAATTCTTCACCTCTGTTACATGAGAAATTATAATAATAATACTTATACGAAACAACTTAAGTAAATTTAAAATGGGGAAAAGCTTTTTTTTGTATTCCAAAATTCTGTAATCCTAATATTAAAATAAAACTCGAGTCTTTGAGCTTATATATACTTTGTTTCGTCTGATTACGTTAAGTTTTTAATAGCTTACAATATTAAGATAGTAAGTTTTTTAGCAGCACAATTAATGTATTATGGAATGATGCTTGTTGAAGTAAATATCCGAGCTTTTTAAGAATTACAAGCAGATTGGAGAACCGATTTGTATGGATTTTATTTCTATTGAAAAAGAAAATTCAATGGACGGTTACAAAGCTCAATGAAAATGTATGATATAATATCAAAATGGAAACACTTGAAATCCAGGTCACTGGCCTTTTTAAGACGAGGTGTAGCAGACAAGGTTACTAGCAAACACGGGAACGGTATGTAGTCAACTACGGTTGCATATAATTGATTACACAGTAATATTGTGGCTTATTCGGAGTCACTGACCAATAAATTTCCTTGGAAAATACAAGGTCCCGGATAGGATTCGAACACATGTATCCTTTGGCTTTGGTCGACGGTGTTTCGCCGAAATAAATTTGCATTATTTCTTAATATAAAAGCTACAAGGAATTAGTCACGCACTTGCTTTGTTATTCCATTCAATAAAAGCCAACCTTTGCACGATAAGGAGTGATATTGAAGCAAATTTTCAATATATGAAGGAAACATTAAACTGATTGGAATTTACGTTTAGCAAATGAAGTCGATTATGCTTTGATGAGAACGCTCGACGAATGAAATGTTTTATTATGAACTAAAACGTTTGTTATTCGTTAAAATTACGTAACTCGTAAAGATTCTCACATTTGAGTAATGGTTGCTTATAATCAAAATGAAAGGACTTGTTATGCTTTAAAATGCCTGTTCTTGTTATTCTGCAAACTAATAAAATAATTTGAAAATTACAGTGTTTAATAAATTTTAGTGCATGTGAAATATTATAAATAGTAATGTATTTTGCAGTTAGTTTAATTTTTACCGATTTTGAGAAATCGTAAGCAAACCTGCATATTTTAGATTAATTTAGGTAATAAGAGTATTTAAGGATGTCAAATACTACTTTAAATTCCGTTCAAATTCTAGTAAAAGCTCAAATTTTGGTCAAATTTTAAGCAACTTCAATTAAAATCTATTAAACTTAATTCTTTTACATTTAAATTTGTTACAATGGTTTTCTTGGCTTTGTGGTGGAAAGGTCGTTGTAATTTTATTCCTAAATTATCACCTCGTGAAGAAAGTTTGCGTGGATAAATTATTGAGACCTGGAGAGTCGGGAATAATTTTAAGGCAGCAGAGATTAGATATTAGATTAGTTTCTAAAATTTGTGTTTTTTTGTGTAAATGCTTAATCGGCTTTAGTATTTATTAGTTTTATTGTGAGAAGTTGCAGCTTTAAGGTTTAATTAATTCAAAATTTCACTTAGAAGGTTATTTATATAACAAAGGGCAATTAACACGTATCTTTGAAAAAATTCATTCTAACAGGTTATTATGGTTTGTGAAGCATATTATATCGTCGATGTATCTTATCTATTGTTGAACTTTAATTTGTTTGTGATGTTTTGCAAGTGATATTTATTGAAATTCTGGCTGCAAACGTGTAAGTACATTACTGATAGTGGTTGGCCCATTGCTAATTCATCGTTTTATCTATGGAATTTATTGCTGAATCTGTTGCAGTATAATATCCAGGATGTTGATCATTAGTGCAGTACTCGGCATGTTCTTTTTGTTGAATATTGTTCTTTACGATTTAAACGTTTTGTCTCATACCATGTTGATCTGTAATTTAGTTACGTTGAATAATAATCTAATTGTGCTTACTGTGATTGGTATAATTTTGGATTACTTATCAGTTCTTGGCTATTTTTTATTGTGTATGTATTCTGGATTTGAAATATGTGTGTTAATTCTTTGAATATGTTCTTTGATATATTGTAAGTTAGAGCATGCCTGATGTTTACCAACAGACATATTCTTTTGACTTTATGCATTTTGATATCTTGAAATTTTCATGCCTGTGGATTCATTTGTTTTAGTAAATAAGCGGATTCGTTTTGAAAAATTTTAGTAATTTTTAATGGTCTTAACAAATTGATTTAATGCCATGTATTGCATTTAGGGTAATTCCGAAAATTGGAAAGAGGCTCCTTTTGGATAAATGTGATATTTCAAAATGCCTGGACTGTTCCTGTTAACTTGAAGAAAGCAATGAATAGAAGCTCACTAGATTGGTTAGTGATTTGCAATCGCCCTAACGATGGTGTTAGCTCTGTTAAAGTACGCGATGGAGATGAGTCCTATGTAGCGCTCTGTGATTAACCCAAAGTAAAAATATAACATATTAGATTTCATTAAAGAAATGTTGTAAGGGTAAAATTTTGTAAGGTTAAGAAACATACGGGTCAGGCACAAACAGGAAGGACAATTAAGTATGGACCCGCACGAATCACGATTACGTATAAAAAGATTAAAAAAATTTAGAAAGACCGGGCTAACTACAAACGCGTGAGTAGGGGATTCACATAAACAAATAAGTACATCACCAACGATTTTCTATTTACGATAAAAATAAATAAAAATTTCTATATAAACAAGCAAAAAATAAATAAGTAGTTTCTATTTCAAAAAGCAATTATACTCTACGGACAATATATTAATTTAGATACGAAGTGCGCATCTCGTATTTTACATGTAAAAAAGCTAATCGGTAAAAAATAAAACTTGTGATTTCTTTAGAGCGATTTTAATAACAATTTACAATAACATACAATAGTCCAACAATTTTGACTTTCTTTCAACGCACCAACACCAAACGCTATAAACAATGCACAAAAAGAAAACAAGTCACATACCTGCACGTGCCGGGATACTTATCTTGCAAGCTATCGGATGTGGATCAGCACAGCATCACCACGGTATTCAGGATTTATTCACCCTGCTACCATAACTACAACAGCGGTCTATAGACAGAAGCAGTTGGTCTACGTCAAAGAATAATCGGGCTTACATAAAAAGCAATTTGGTCTAACGTAGGGGAACCATTGGACCTATGTCGAAGAGCTAAAAAAGAGAATCTACTAGTATTGATATGCACGGAAGAACTTACCGATGCACCCAAGATATCCACTTCTTGTGAAAAAGAAAAACTTGCATCGCTCTTGCAGTAATAGTATATTAATCACGTAGAGCACACATACTATCACGGCGAAAGACAGGATCAAAGTGAAATGCAATTAGGAAACACGATGATAAGCGATTCGAACATTTGATTAACTTTTCAAAAGAACACTTTTAAAGTCGTTGTAATGTAAAAATAGATAACCAAAACCTGTTAATACGAATGCAACTGTAGAACATTACGCTATTCAAACTTGCATATTCTTTGGAAAATAAAATTTGTAGATAATTTGAAGCTTTATATAAAACCATAAAGATAAATCGAGAGGCATCTCCTTTAACTGGTATAGTTATACAAACTATCAAAGCGGAAGCGTGAGAATATTTAAAAATATCCTAAATTAAATGAAAATCATTTATTAGAGTAGAATTGAACGTAACAATGTTCCATAAAAAGCACGTTTAAATGGTCTACATGGGTGTGACCTAATGCAAAATGTCGTTCCGTCAGCTGTGTCGCCCAAATATGATTGTACAATAATGCTCCTAAATTAAACATTCCAAAAACCTAAAAACGGCAACAAAACCGATGTATTGTTATCGTTCGACTGGGAGGCGTCTGAAAATATGCAGGCTTGGCTTGATTAATTGTTTAATAACATAAGCAAAAATAATTATAAGTTCCAAAAGATACATAAAATTAAAGTGAAATTGACTGATTTTAATTTTTGAAGTAGTTCGGAAGTCTTCGGTTATCTTCAGAACTCTTCGGAAGCTTGATGCTTGCTTGTGAACACCAAATTAAACTCAAACACTTATTAAATGAATGTCTATATAGTTTGAAGGCGGTAAAAACGGCTTCGATGGTCTTCGGGATTGTTTGGAAGGTTCAGTTTCTTCTTTTTGTCACAATGTTAAGTCACAAGAGTTGTGATTTGAAATTAAGAACTACTAATTTACAATATTTACAAGTATGGAGGGTTCAGAAGTCTTCGGAACTCCTTGGAAGGCTTCGGAATTGAATAGTGAAGTTCAATAATAACGTGAATAGCAAATATTTGAAATTAAAAACTACTAATTTGCAATATTTGCAAGTATAGAGGATTCAGAAGTCATCGGTTGTCTTCGAAACTCCTCGGAAGGCTTCGGAATTGAGTTGTGAAGTCCAATAATAACTTGAACGCTGGCGAATAGTGATTAATTAGGTTTCGAAGGCCCAGACGCCTTCGATGAGCTTCGGTACATTTCGGCAGACGTCGTGGACGTTGTGCCTTAAGCCTAGTAGAGTACGGTTCCGTCGAACTCTACGGGGTTATCCCGGAGGTAGACCTGGCAGATGCAGTCGGTGACATTACAGTAATCTACTTCTCGGGGTGTGTTTGTAGTAGATTGAATGATTTTCTTCGGCGACGGCGGTAGAGGCGACAGAAGCCTTGGATGCGGTCGTATGGAACGGATCGCACGTCGAAGGGCGTTCTGCGCTTGTTTTCGGGCTGCTTGATGTACCGAACGAGGCTTACTACCCATACGTAGGTTGTTTGGTTTAGACCAATGAACTATTATGACGGCCCCAGGTACGGCGGCGAACAGCGTAACGTTCAGAGAGTACGCAGGCTATGATGAGCGCTGAGTTTAGAATTATAGCAGGCTATGGGAGCGCTGCTTGGAAGGTTATTTGCAGGCTATGGGGAGCACTGCAAGGAGAGGATTCTAGGCTATGGTGAGCATTACGAATGTCTTTTGCTGAGTTTGCATTTTCATTTATACACTTCCATTTTCTATTCTTCCTGTTGAAACGTTTGGTTTTGTAATTTCTACATTTGCCATTATTCATATAATTTAATATTATTTCCGTGCTCAGATCTTCATGGTCTGTAATACCTTTTATGTTGGCTAAATTGATAACTTCAATTTGGAGGTGGTTGATAAGAACCTGTCGAGGAAGTCATTGTTCTTCTTTCAACTAACGCCGCCTTGACAAGCAGTCTTTTGATGCATCCATCTTCATCTCGCCTTATTGCGGTTTTGGATGTATGTATTAAATGATATATTTGTGGAGTAGATTTTGGTATTATATTGGATGATACGTTTATTTTTCTACTCACAATACCGCCTTGCGGATATTTCCTGCTTTTAATTATATTAGGTGAGCCACGTTTTTTTGGTTTTGTGTTTTCTGATATTAATTATTTATCTTTCAGAATCTTGTATTCTACGAATATCAAAGTTGCTCTTTGTTAGCTATTAATTCATTGAAACCTACTTCTGTGGTAAAGTATATCTTTCTGAAATTTCAGCACTAGCATTACTTATTTCAGGGTCCTTAATCTTGGTCATAATCTTGTTATTAATCTTGTTTCATGTAAACAAATCCTTATATCAGCCCTTTGATGCTCCTTGTGAACCCACTTCAATTCTGTACTTATCATCCGTTTGGATTCCGTTTAAATTCAATATTAAATATTACTTCATTCAGTGGCTTGGGTATTGAAAAATCGTTGGAAGCGGAAAGCATTGATTTATGATCCAGACTCCAGGTTGTATACTTAGAAATTAGTGATACCTATTGCTGTATTTATTGTGTGTTGCGTTACGCAAGTATTTGCGTAATTATTGTTTATTCTTGATTGAATCCGTGTAATTGGCCGTATGCTGGTTATATTATTGCATTGTTATTGGTAAACTATATCAAACTCTTGGTATCCTACCACCAGCTGTTTGTGTGTTTACTCATGTTACAGGTCAGCACTGGAGCACAGCGATTCACTAGCTAGTGATTGCATCGTCCAGGTATGCTCAATTTATGCCGCTTTCTGGTGAGTAATCATTTACATTAATTAATATTTATTGCTAACCTGAAGGTGAAAAGCCATTTGTGTGTAGTTTTGTAAGGCCTTTCTCCTCTGTGTTTTGAAATTTACTTACTAGCGAGAAGCATTTTGTGGCTAGTTTAATGTCAATTTGTACTCGCCAACAGGCAAAAGATACCTTAAATTCATTGCTTTTAGTGGGATACCGATTTATATATTACCCTTTATGCCTGTTATTGAAATACGTTTATATTTGCATTGCCACTGTGGTGTGTATTTAATTCCAGATAAATTGCTTGTGCTTATAATTCAGTTATTTTGAAATATAGTTATATGATTGTAGTGGCTACCGTTGTTATAGTTATTTTGCTCTTTAGGTGTGGTATTATCCGAAACCATTGGGACTTGGGGTTTCGTAGTTTTTTCTGCATTTTAATCAAGTCTCTGGCGCCTTTTATACTGTATTTAATTGTAGGTCTGTTCGGGTTCTTAACGACCTACTTGCAGGAATCAAGATCCATCCCTGCAGAAGAATCTTTATTAGCCGAGGTGCAAAAAGTCACCGTATCTACCCTAAAGAACCCACCTTTGTAAGCTTTCATCAAATTACCGTGACACTATGTTGAAAAACGTTAATGATATCTTTAACCAATAAAATGCATTTTTCGATTTTTGATTGTAAAAGAATCTCCAAATTTTAGTTTAACCAATAAAAGTACAGAGTTTTGGGTAGCACAAAAACTTAATTGGAATTTCTCGAGATTCTTTGATTTGTTCTATTTCCAGCTCGTGTACTCTGATATAGTCAACTGCAAGTTCTCAGTCTGTTCAGTGCTCTGCGTGTGGCGATAGAGTCAACATTCCCCCCCGCTGAAAAGTGTAGCGTAGCTTGGAGTCAACAGTATTGATATTAAATTTTCTCGTTAATTCCCGAGAACGCGAAGAGTCCTCCTAGATAAATGTGTTGTTTCAAAACGCTTGTATTTTCTCTACTAACATTGAGAACTTTCATGCTAATGGTTTATGATCGCATCTGCGTCTTTTCAAATTTGATCGTATTGGAACTGTTGAAGTAGGTAGTAGAGATGAGTACTGGGTAACGTCCTTTAATATTCCAAAGTAAAACTGTCCCAATGGATCACGCTTATAAAGAAACTAAAATACTTTACATCAAAAATAATGTCAATGATATATACGACAGAAGCGTTAATTACAGACTTACAACATTTCACTGGTCAATCCAAGGGTATAAACATAGCATAGCATACGTATTCGGTTTCTAATAGTGAATGAAATGTTTTAGCATTCGATATTGATCTGTCGAGTCGAACGAGGAGAGTAAAGGAATGGAGAAAGGAACCGATGCAATAAATAGCAATGTAAGAAATGTAACACGTTACAAGGTCTCTGTAATTGCTATAAAAAATTGCCATTGCACAAACGTGGGTGTGAGAAGGTAATACGAGAATTTCTACTTGAAAAGCATGTTACACATTTAATCTTAAACCTAAACTTAAGACAGTGCGAAATCTGAGTAGCTTACATGTCTTGGTTTCGTTTCCTAAAGTCGCATCTCCAATTATAGGTTATTCTATCATTATCGTCCAAATTCAGGAAATTTAATTTGTCACGTCTTTAAATGCATGCCATATGGTAAAATCTAACTTATTTTTTATTGGCAAAAGATTGGGTTATTCCTGTTCTACTGACAACCACCGGAAAAATAAATAAGATTGTGCGAGCTCACTAACACATCTTATTAAGTATTTTTGGATGTTCCTGTCGCTGTTGATGTTGCCACATATTTATTGTTATTGCGGTTGGTCTAGACCTGTATATATACTTTACGAGAATCATATTTATCAAGGCAGTCTAAAATATTCTATTTAATTTTGCAAATCAGAAAGGATGTGCTGATTCTATCAGTTTCAGACTTCAAGTTCTTGATGCGTTCTCACAGAAAAATATTTCTAAATTTTTTTCAATTACGAGAAGCAAATAAAGTTTGTCGTCTAACAATAGGAGCATTTCCGTACTCTCTTTTATCTTTCAATAGAATTTCTTTTAAATTGATAATTTGTTTCGGCGTAAAGACTACGTTAAAGTTATTCCGATATCAGTTCGGTCAAAGTTAGAAATGTGACTGGATTTTGACATTTCTTTTTGCATTAGAATTTATGTAGGGGAAAGGGTGTCAATAGTGTCAATATGACTTTGTAATGAAACTAGATTATTGAAAACGCGAATAGTAATGTTCGGTGGCATTAGTATTGTAACGAAAACTCTATTTGCAATAACAGCAGTTCTTTGTTTTCAAACCGATTATACAAGCCTTTTCAACGACTCGTAATTGTGTGTGTGAAGTTAGCACGAAGTTTTAATTTAAAAAATACCAGTTCAGTAGCACTTTACATTGTTCTATAGCTCCTGATTAAAAGAAAAAAAAGTTCCGCATTTATAATACCAGAAAATCGAAAATGAAAAAATGTCGTGCTAACTTCACGTTCTAGCACGACACAGCCTTCTCTATAGTACAAGAAACAGATGCGAAATACACTATACGACGAGTGTTCTCGTTAGTCCTAGACTAGTTCCATAATAATGAAGCATTTCAGAATAAAATTTCAACAATTAACAATTTTGTATTGTTTTAAATATTTGACGTAAGCACGACACTCGGCAAAGATGGATCGTGCTGACGACTTTCTGCATTTCCGATGGTAGTTCAGGCTTGTTCTACTCGAATTCTATATAATTCATCCAATTTCAACTATTGTTCCGTCGTATAACTATTTTTAAATAAATTTTAATTTATGGAGCCAGCACGACACACTGCAAAAGTGCGTCGTGCTGACGACTTTCTGCATTTCCGATGGTAGTTCAGGCTTGTTCTACTCGAATTCTATATAATTCATCCAATTTCAACTATTGTTCCGTCGTATAACTATTTTTAAATAAATTTTAATTTTTGGATCCAGCACGACACTCTGTAAAAGTGCGTCGTGCTGACGACTTTCTGCATTTTCGATGGTAGTTTTGGCCTGTTCTACTCGAGTTCTATTAACTCACCCAATTTCAACTATTGTTCCGTCGTATAACTATTTTAAATAAATTCTAATTTTGGAGCCAGCACGACACTCTGCAAAAGTGCGTCGTGCTGACGACTTTCTGCATTTCCGATGGTAGTTCTGGCTTTTTCTACCCGAATTCTATATAATTTACCCACTTTCAGCTATTGTTCCGTCGTATAACTATTTTTAAATAAATTTTAATTTTTGGATCCAGCACGACACTCTGTAAAAGTGCGTCGTGCTGACGACTTTCTGCATTTTCGATGGTAGTTTTGGCCTGTTCTACTCGAGTTCTATTAACTCACCCACTTTCAGCTATTGTTCCGTCGTATAACTATTTTTAAATAAATTCTAATTTTTGGAGCCAGCACGACACTCTGCAAAAGTGCGTCGTGCTGACGACTTTCTGCATTTCCGATGGTAGTTCTGGCCTGTTCTTCTCAAGTTCTATATAATCCATCCAATTTCAACTATTGTTCAGTCGTATAACTATTTTTAAATAAATTTTAATTTTTGGAGCCAGCACGACACTCTTCAAAAGTGCGTCGTGCTGACGACTTTCTGCACTTCCGATGGTAGTTCAGGCTTGTTCTATTCGAATTCTATATAATTCACCCAATGTCAGCTATTGTTCCGTCGTATAACTATTTTTAAATAAATTTTAATTTTTGGAGCCAGCACGACACTCTACAAAAATGCGTCGTGCTGACGACTTTTTGCATTTCCGATGGTAGTTCTGGCTTGTTCTACTCGAGTTCTATATAATTCGTCCAATTTCAATTATTGTTCCGTCGTATAACTATTTTTAAATAAATTTTAAATTTTGAAGCCAGCACGACACTCTGCAAAAGTGCGTCGTACTGACGACTTTCTGCATTTCTGATGGTAGTTCTGGTTTGTTCTACTCGAATTCTATATAATTCGCCGAATTTGGGCTATTGTTCAGTCATATAACTATTTTTAAATAAATTTTAATTTTTGGAGCCAGCACCACACTCTGCAACAGTGCGTCGTGCTGACGACTTTCTGCATTTGCAATGGTAGTTCTAGCTTGTTCTACTCGAGTTCTATATAATTCATCCAATTTCAACTATTGTTTCGTCGTCTAACTATTTTTAAATAAATTTTAATTTTTGAAGTCAGCTCAACACTACAAAAGTGCGACGTGCTGACAATTTTCTGCACTTTCGATGGTAATTCGAGCTTGTTCTACTTGAGTTCTATATAATTCATCCAATTTTAACTATTGTTCCGTCGTATAACTATTTTTAAATAAATTTTAATTTTTGGAGCCAGCACGACACTCTGCAAAAGTGCGATGTGCTGACGACTTTCTGCATTTCCGATGGTAGTTCTGGCTTGTTCTACTCGAGTTCTATATAATTCACCCAATTTCAGCTATTGTTCCGTCGTATAACTATTTTTAAATAAATTTAATCTTTTGGAGCCAGCACAATACTTTGCAACAGTGCGTCATGCTGACGACTTTTTGAATTTCCGATGGTAGTTCTGTTTTGTTCTACTCGAATTCTATATAATTCATCCAATTTCAGCTATTGTTCCGTCCTATAACTATTTTAAAATAAATTTAATCTTTTGGAGCCAGCACGACACTCTGCAAAAGTGCGTCGTGCTGACGACTTTCTGCATTTCCGATGGTAGTTCTGTTTTTTTTTACTTGAGTTCTATATAATTCACCCAATTTCAACTATTGTTCCGTCGTGTAACTATTTTTAAATAAATTTTGACTTTTGGAGCCAACATGCTCTTAGATGAAGTGTTGAATGAGGTGAACAGACAGAAATGGTATTTGACGATGATGAAGAGGATGCAATCGATCAAATTGAAGTATATGACGAAAGTTCAGATACTGAACAGGAGTTTGAACCAGATAATGATGTGGATATTGCAAGTGCAGGACTGTACCTTAGAGGAAAAGATAAGAAAACATTGTGGAGAAAACATCAGCCTCTGAAAACTGTAAGAACAAGGGCAAAAAACATTATTAAAATGAAATTACCGGCAGTAGCCCGTGATTTACGTGCCTTAGACGATCCACTAGTAATTTGGAGACATTTTTTTGATGAGCAAATCATAGATATGATGGTAATGCACACAAATGAATATTTGGCGTCTAGTGATAATTATGGTCGTGCAACTTATACGAGACCAACAAATCGTATAGAAATAGAAGCACTTTTAGGTTTATTGCTTCTTATGGGTGTTAAAAAAAAATAATCATCTGAATGCAGACAACATTTTTAAAACGGATGGAACAGCTCTAGCAATTTATCGAGCCACCATGTCTTTACAGCGTTTTCGGATTCTCTTACGTTATCTTCGATTTGATGATATCTTAACTAGGGACGAAAGATGTCAAATTGACAAACTTGTTCCAATTCGGCAGTTATTTGATAAATTTATTGCGAACTGTCAAGCAAATTTCCATCTATCTCAACAAGTAACAGTGGACGAAAAACTTGAGGCATTCCGCGGTCGCTGCGGTTTTCGACAATATATGCCAAGGAAACTTAATAAGTATGGCATAAAAATTTATGCCCTTTGCGATGCTAAACTTTTTTATAATTCTAACCTTGAAGTGTATGTGGGAACTCAACCTGCAGGACCATTTTCGAAATGTAATACTATGCTCTCCGTCGTTTAGCGTTCATGTGAACCAATTTATGGTTCGAACAGAAATGTCACAACAGATAGAGGATTTACCAGCCTTGACCTGACGCGCACACTTCTAGACTTCGGGCTTACAAGCACAGGAACAATAATGTACAATAGAAAGGAACTTCCTCCAGAACTTGTACAAAAAAATGCTCGACCAATTGGTTCTAGCATGTTTTCATTTAGAGACAATTGTACACTTGTATCGTACATTCCAAAGAGAAACAAAAACGTTCTTTTTATTTCCAGTAGTCACGATGCCCAAATAGATCTTGAAAATGGTAAACCTCAAATGATTATTGACTACAACCAAGCCAAATGTGGGTTAATGTTGTTGATCAACTTGCTGCTAATTATAACTGTGCAACAGCAACTCGAAGATGGTAGATGGTTATCTTTTATAGTTTGCTAAGTATTTCAGGAATCAACACTCAAGTAATATATGCCACAAACACCAACCGAAAGATCGTTAGAAGACAGTTTCTTTAAAATTTAGCCTGTAGCTTGTTATATGCTCACCTTAGAATGCGTGCAAATTCTTCGTTCATGCCACAATCAATTCGTTTAACGCTTTGTGAAATATGTAAAGTAGTACCGCCCGTATATGTTTATGAAGAGGAAAGAAGCACGTTGGGAAGATGTGCACCTTGCGGTTCAAAGAAGAATCGAAAGGCAAAATACTATTGCAAGACGTGCAAAAAATTCTTATGCCTTGATCATGTTAATGGTGTTTGTACGAACTGTTACTTATCAAATATAAATGAATAATATTTTGTTTTCTTCTGTATACCATCGTCTTGTAATTTTTAATAAATACGTTAAATAGATATAAGAATTTTTATTTATAAAATTTACAAATTCAGGATATATATATAGATTACGGTCTTTAAGACCGACGTCACCGTTTATGTATTAAAGTTTAACGTCACTACTGAAGGGGTAAGGGGTATGTACGACTTGTTTTATCAAGTTCAAATTTCTCTCCTCCTAGCCCGTCAAGTTTTTCCAAAAACGATATTAAACTACATTATTCTTAAAGACTTATATTCTTGATCGTAATGCTATGATAAAGGTTTCATAAACGAATGAACTTTGTCACTGTTCAAAATACCAATTTAGCTCATTCCGTTGACCGAGAATTAAATTATATGCGTTAAGATTGCACTTTCTACGCGGTTTGAATATTTAATCGTGCAGTTAATAAAAGAAAATAATCTAACACTTGGCACAGATTATGTGTTTGGTCTGATGCAGATTTAATTTAAATGTAAACATCTGCCAACGCAAGATGATTAAAATAATCTTAGGCGCATGGACGATGATAGAGGCAATTGAAGAATAGATTGACATAAGTATGTATTTGCATGAAGGTATTTATTTTCTCGCATAACAATATTTTTCTAAAACAAATAGTGCAGTCAGTATATACTTTGTTGGAAGTTCATTGCCATAAGCATAACTGGAATATCTTCTGACATTGTTAATAGCATGATTAAGAAGAGTACAAAAGTGTGTAAGACGAACTAGGAGCGCCATGCTGTCTGTTAAATCTTGGCATCTATATAATGTTACATTGCTTGCAGCTGTTAGCCTTGTATCAAAGCTTGTTGCAGTTACAATGCTCTCTTTAATCTAATGTGAACAAGACTATTAGTACCAAGTCCGAGATCTATAAAGCACTTTATTTATTAGTTTTAATTACGTTTAATTATATTTGATACTTAGCAGTTGTATAATGTTTACTTGTTAAAATAGCACTGAAGAAGTTTATTATGAGTGTTATCGAGTTGGATCATCATCATAAAACAATACTTGAAACGTCCATTTACATTGGTTCGGTTTTTAATATTACCAAATTTCTGGTCAAAATTTTAGCCCTGAAACTAGTAGACTAGACTCGCATACAGCTGCGTAAAGTTGGCACTACAACATGAGACGCAATTTGTAAAACCGGTTGTTGACGTTGCTTACTAATGCACTCTAGAATTAAACTGTAATATTATCAACATACAAATAAATTAAGATGGTTGATGCCAAACTCATATTCGGCATTTTTTCAAAATCCTTTTTGCGTTTTTTTGCGTTTAAAATGTAACTTAACGTGCTCAAAAATCGAAAGCTCTAACGTCAAAAGATGTATGAAGAATTTAATTTGATTTACAATGTTACAATATTATGAAGTATTTTAATTTATGAGATAGTGAGTTCACCAATTGAGCATTACTCTTCATTATAAAATCATATCTTAGTATAAGATACTAATAGGTGCGTGAAGTTGATAACTAGGGATGGACTCGGGCCCGGGGCCGGCCCGAATTCGGGCTCGAATCCGGGCCGGGCCGTTAACTACTTTATTCGGGCCGGGGCCGGGCCGGGCCAAACGACTCGGGCCGACCCGAACTTTTCGGGCCGAAAAACGCACGAGTAGATACTCCATCGTCCCTTCACTTCTATCTCACATTGAGTAAGTAAACGTTCTTAATTATATTTTTACGTAGTGTCTTCATGAACCCATTCATCATCATTAGGTCTTCAGTCCTAGAACTGGTTAGACGCGTACCATCATTGTTCCCTATTCTGAACTAACCTACAGATTTCCCTGAAATATGCACAGTTTGCATCTATAACTGTCTGATCTAGGTCTACATCTACCTCTTTTTCCTATCTCTGCTTGTAATATATCACATACTATTCCCAAAATGCCTTAGAACGTATTCCGCTATTTTCTTTTCAGATATCCTTGTTCTACTATTTCTGTAACTTATTTGTTATTATCTTTGTCTGTCCATGCTATCGTCCTCATACATCTGAAGCACAGCATTTCAAAAGGCTGCTACCGTTTTCTGTCTGCGTTTCAGACTGCCCGTATTTCATAGGCATACTGTGCTGTGCTCCACACATATGCTTTCAACAATTTTCTTTTTTCTATGTTTGTTGTCTTTCCTCATAGGCGCTGTTCTTTCTTGTTAGATGCAGTTCGATCACTTTCTGTTGTTTTACAGTTATACTATTTCTCCGACCAATGGTTGTGAAGAGCTAACAGCCTGTGGCTGCCAAGTTAACACTTAACCATTTGACGATTTAATATATTTTCAATTTATCTTTTCACAGTCAACATTAGTTGCAGGTATTTGCAACCAACAACTAGTTGTTTATACTAATCATCAGATTTATCTGCGCTTATTTTTCGTCATTAGGTTTTCCGTCTCAAAACTGGTTGGACACGTACCTGCACTTATTTATATTCTGAGCTACTACATAGTTCTGAAATTCTCACACAGCATGTATTCAGCTCGTTCCTTTCTATTGTTTTCTAATTTTACACTATTTTACCGAGATTCAGTGAAGGAGGTTAAGCAACCTGTGGCTACAAGATACACTATACATTTGCCGAAATAATGGTTTTCCAGTAAATCTTTCACACACTTAACATTATTCGAGAATATTGCCAACAATTCTTGTAGTTACTTATAATAATCATCATGTTTAAGCACAGTTATCTTTCGTCACTAGTTTATCCATCTTGGGATTGGTTGGATGCGTACCTCCATTGATTTCTATTCTGGGCTAGCCTACACATCTCCCTGAAACCTCTACAGCCTACATCTTTTACTATCTGTGTGCAGTAGTCTAATCTAGGTCTGCCTCTTCTTCTTTTTCCTATCTCTGCTTCTAATATATTCGCACTATTCCTCATGCCGTAGTATGTGACCTATCATCCTATCTCTCCTATTTTTACCGTTTTCACATATTTCTTTCTTCCTACCATTTTAGTATCTTCGTTCTTAACTTTGTCTGTCCATGATATCTTCATCATACGCCTGTAGCACCACTTTTCAAAGGCTTCTACCTTTTCTTGTCGCTTCTCCTACTGTCCAGGCTTCACAGCCGTACAGTGCTGTGCTCCACACATATGTTTTAAGCAATCTTTTCCTTGTTTTTATGTTTGTGGTCTTTGAGCACAGTAGTTGCTTTCTTGTTAAATGTAGCACGACCTTGTGCTAATCTTTGTTTTATATCTTTTGTGCTTTTCCCATCTTGCGTTATTTGGCTTCCTAGGTAGCAGAAATCCTTAACCTCTTGTAAGTTCGTGTTAAATACTTGTATTCTTGTTTTTGATTTATTTTCCCCACCTTTGCAAACTAGAACTTTAGTTTTAGTTTTGTTAATTTTCATACCGTATCTCTCTGTTAGAACCGTTTCCATTTCATTAAGAGCAGCTTCTAACTCTTCCTTGCTAGACGCTAATACCGCTATATCATCTGCAAATCTAAGCATATCAATTAATCAGTTTTTCGTCTTGTTTAGTGTAAAGGAGACGTGATATTATAACTAACTTCTTATACCGAATATTTTTTTCTAGTCCTATTTAATGTTCCTCATGTTGTACTTTAAGCAAGTTAAAAATGCCCAGGAACATCAAACTAGGTGATTTATTTATAATTCAAAAGTTTGCACGATTTATATTATGTATATGTATATACTTCAAATTTCAATCATGCGGCGAACGTCGATATTATCAATCGCATGTATAATTTATGTCTACCGCTTAAAACACTAGAGGGTTATTGCAACGTTCATTTTACCAATTTTTTAATAAAGTTTTTCCTTATTTGACATTTACACATGCGCAATTACACCTTTAATGTTTGTACTTTATTAAAATACAGGACACCTTTATTTAATTTAAATACAGGCAGGGAATGCTTTTATTTAAGGCGCCTTAATTTTGACGTATGCTAAATGCCTAACGTACAAACTTACATTTAATTGTCTGCTTTTTGTATAAATATAGCGAAATAAATGGTTTTTGTAGTGTTGTTTCCGTAATTAAATTTAGAAATATAATGTCCAAGACTATAACGCGAAAAAGATATAAAACATCAACGCTCTAAATACGAGGATGCTGTTTTGTAATGCTTTTCCTAGAAGTAAGCTGTAAAAATCCTTTTGAAAACAGATATGTTATATGCTTGGGAAGAAGTACAAAACAATGTCTTGGGGTAAACTCCAAGAGAATTCCGTGAAAACACTTTGACAACACATACAAATGTTATCGAATCAGTGGGAAATGAAAGACTCAAATAATAAAAAAAGGTTCATCTTTGTGTGAATACAATTTCTTTGATTTTTTCCAATATAGTTAAACATGTTATAGGTCACCTTATCACAAAAGAGATTAATTCTTTATTCATTTTTAAAACATAACCTATAGATATAGAATACTAAACATATATGTCAGAATAAAGAGTAAAGGAAAAAACACTTGCACTAACACTCCTTTAGATTGGATGCAAACTTTTAAAAAATGATACTTTATTTAAAGATTCTTTTAATAAAGTCTGCTTTGAATGAGTTTGCAATAACTCTCTAATTTCAAGTAGGTAATTTTAGTAAAATTCTTTGAAGTAGGAACGACAAAATAAAGCGGACGCAAATTTATTATAAAGGTTATAAGGTACGTTAAGCGTGCAATTTCATAAATATTGAAAATTGCTAAACATTTTATACCTTTGTTACCCATTTCTAGGATTTTTTAAAGAATTGTTACGTTTATTTTTAGCATAAATTAATTACCCTATTTTTCTCCCTTATTAATTCAATACCCGCTCGAATAAATTCTGTTTCTACTGTTAAATCCTTCAACATAATTAATAATAAACACGCTCTCGAATAAATTTCTCAACTTAAATATAGTTGTTTTGAAGCGACAAGTTTATGCAACAACTAAATAGGTATATCCTGTTTCAGGTACCCGTTAATTTGTATACATTACGGCCGCCTATAATGTTTTTCTCTATTGTTTCAATGCAAAGACTTGTTGAAATAAGGTTGCACACTATCTGATAAAACCCGGGTTTTCCAGTTTTAATTATTATTATTATTATAGTGCCTTTATTTGCATCGTAATTTACAACACAATGTTAAGAAGTACATGAGGCGAAGTCTAGCTAACGCTACTCAAACTTAACCTCAACTAATTACAATTTTTACAAATTTTAAATAATTATTTGCAATAAAGAAATTGTGGATAAGTAAACACGACAAGTGACTTGTAGTTAGTCTACAACAATTACATTATGACTATTCAAGAAATAGTTAACTGTATGGTAAAGCTAGTGACCAAGTTGTGTACGTTTAATTTGTTCTTGCACTAGTTTGGCTTTATAGTGTTTTTAAAATATTTTAGCGTATGTGCTTTTAGATCCGCCGGTATATCATTATATATATTCACAGCATTATACGAAAAACTTCTTTCAAACACAGCACGACGAAATTTAGGCATCGTTAACGTATGGACATGTCGAATACTTCGTTCATGCATGTCAACTCTGAGTACTAACTTTTCTTTAAGATAAGCTGGCGAAGAAGTAGACAAAGTTCGAAACTAAAGCACTTATGTAATATTTAAACAAGTTATCTATTTTCAACCAACCAAGCTCATTTATCTTTGCAGACACTCTGTCAAATTTACGAAGTCCGTAGATAAATCTACAACAATTGTTCTGCACTCTTTGTAGACGATTTTGTGACCTGGAGCAAACATGGATAATATAATAACCATAGTTTAAAACAGGTAAAACTAATGTTTCACAAAGTATCCTTTTTAGTGCAAAGTTGAAAATATGCCTATTTTTATACAGTTGTCTAAGAACAAGGTAAGATTTTTTAATCAGTAGCGAGACATGCTCCTCAAAACGGAGTTAGTAGGGTATAATCAAGGATCCTGTGACCACATTTCCACCAGCATCCACATTTCACACACATCTGGACCAAAAGTTTTCTTCGACTAACCATTTTCATCTTTCGAGATAAACCTATCTTAAATTTTTTATGTTTCGAGATAAATGAGCATCCACATTTCCACACACGAGATAAACCTATTTTTAAGATTTTTACCGCTAACATTCTGGACCAAATAGTTTTCTTCGACTAACCATTTTTATCTTTCATCTGAACCAAATAGTTTTCTTCGTCTAGCCAATGCATCTTTCGAGATAAACCTATCTTGTTTGGTATCAATCAATATTAGAATTTTCTCAGCTACCCGAATCTCTAGGAATTTTTCAGATTGCGCCATCCCCAGAGCTACCCTCATTTTAAGATTTCTTACCTGTAGCGACTTTTGAGCGTTCTTATAAATTTTTAGTCATGCGATACATCTTGTTAGCTTAGAATTTTATGCAGAATCCAAATCTGCAAACAGATTTGAAATCGGATCACGCCCTGCAAAGTTACCTTTAAAGCTCCCAAACCACTTTAAATTGTTTTGCTCGTCTATGACATATGCTTTAACCAACTATTTCCTAAATCTAAAACCGCAGGATTTTAGAAACAGTCCTTTATAAACCATAAAGTGCTTAGTATTTAAAATCATTTTTCAAACAGTAATGTGCTTTCTCAGAATGTCGCAAAACCCATGACTTAAAATTTTTCTGGTTTTAACATAATTACATGTACAATGCTAAATTGTTGGAAAATACATGAACAAGAACAAACTAATCGCTTTACAATTATGTGACGTATAGTGAAAGTAGTATAGAGGACAAACTAATTGCTTTACAATTATGTTACGTAAAGTGAAAGTAGCCTTTCTTTTTATTAATTAGCAATGTGATTTGAAAAATACAATAGATATGCTCAATGCTAAATGCTTGGAAAATACAAGTCGTCTCAAATCAATTTCTTAACGAGCATGTGAATCACATGTGAAAACTGTATATAATTTCTTTTCTTGGACTTTCTATTAATTATGTTTGTGTATTAGAAATTGATTAATAATTGCAGATACAAATTTTAAATAAACACTTTGCTAGAACACCGAACTTGTTGTATACAGAATACTTACTAATAAAACAATTTAATTTTAAATAACTTCTACCATATTTTCGAAAATGGCATGCTTTGAAACAATCGAAGATTACCGAAGACACTCGAAGAGTGCACAAACAGTCAGTAAACCATAATTAATAATCGCCTTTATAGGTTCCACATTTCGACCATTTCCAATGACTTTAATTTCTTATTAGAGAATTCTTATTCTCCCACGCACTGCTACGTAGTTGCATGTCCATTCCTTTTGGAGTATATGCTCGTTATAGGTTGTAGCACCGCGTTTTTTAACTACACTTTGAGATCCCTTTAATCTTTTTTAATCGTGTCCTTCTCGCGTACAATACAGTAGGACTTAGCCTTTACCTACAAATTCTAACACCAAGTCACCGTTAAACTCGTCTTTAAATTTCCCCACAACTTTTTGTTAACATGCGGTATATTGTGTTTATTATTTCCGCGTACACCACTTTAAACCTAAAAATAAAAACAGGATAGTTTAATACGTCTATTAATAATTTATGGTAATGTTGGCGATACAAATATGTAAAACAAACTTTATCAAGAAATATGTTTTAATAGAATACATACATGTATTGATAACATCTATAAACCGCTGTGGTAACCAGAGTCTGGCGAATCTGGGATAGCCAAATCTCTAAACATTTGCGCAAGCGATTGCCTTGCAGTTGCATCTTTTAAGTACTGAATGGAAACATTTAATAAGTTCCAACACTGTCAAGTAATTTAAATTGCTGCAATCATTAGACAGAGAAATACTGGCACTGCTCTCTCCTCTAATAACGTTTGAACCCTTTCTTCCTCCGTCGTATTTCCACATACTTTTTATATCACCAACAAATTTTCGTAAAATTCTGGAAAGTTTCTACACCTTAACTCAGCCATTTTAAAACAGATCAATTCTCGCAAATTTAATAGCTTGATGCACTCGTACGCAGGTAGCACAATAACATTCCCATCTTTCGTAATCTCCATATTATATAAATTCTCTTTTCAAAATTGTTCAAACCATATACTTCTATTAAAGGCTGTGCTCAGCTGCAATTTGAAATCTTGATCCAATTGTATGTCAACAACATCGTTTCCAGTAGTCAGATCATTTAATCGTACTTGTTTTGAGTCTTGAGCAAATTGGCGAATTTGAAATTCCACTTGAAAAGTACAATTTGAAATTCCATGAAAAGTACAATTTCTTCCAATCGAAGAAGAGAATGTTATCGTAGAATCAGCACACATACCACTACAGCAAATAACTTGGATGGCAGGTTGAAGACCACCATATAAATCAAAACCAACTTCTAATATATGGTGGTGATAATTTGGAGGAAATTCGCCTAACCTATAGGTTGACTTACCAACTAGTTGGTTGATATTTAATTGTGGTACTCGCACATCACTTGTAACGTCAACACAAGAAAAATCCATCTTTAATTTATAATTTTAATCAAACTCGACGATACTTTGACGACTAATGCACTGGAACATGGCTCTCGCCTTTTATGCCGATGGTCGAGCGTGCGCAGCTCTCATTATATTAGTTGGCGTTATATGCAAGTCTTGACTGGAAAAGTGACGTCTATAATTGTTTTGTAGTGGGTTTTACCTGTATGTATTTAACCACCAACGCCATTTTAGAATTATTAAACAAAATTACTCTTAGCAGTATTTTAATATACCATCGTGTAAGATTTCAATTATTATTGTGTTTTCCTCAGGTTCTCAAATCCCTCGGAATTTTTCAAATCGAATGACCCTTACTGATTTGCAGAATAACCTTTTGCAATCACCGTATATAATTCATCTTTAATCTATTTCTAAACCGTATCGCTCTGTCTTTTGAGATAAACCCTGGTGTAACCTATAAATTAGTATAGAATTTTCCTGGGAATTGAAATTAATTATCACGTCTTTTAAAATTAGTTCCAACAAAGACCTGTATATATTGTATTAATATTCAAAAACCTATCAGCAAAACACCTTTGCATTTTATTTAGATTTAGCTCGATAATAGGTTAAACTCCAAAAATATTTATTAGTGGCTAGAATTGTTAAAATTTTCAATTAGTGAATCCACATACAAATGATTAAACCAAAGGTATAATACATATATTAATTCTATACGGTGACCTAGAAAGTGGTTCGATAATCTATTTTAAATGTAGTTCAACATAAGACGTATATTCTAAATAAATTTAAAGAAATGTATGATCATTAGCCTTGCATTGTTTGTTGATGACGTCTGACTATTAATTTAATAAAGCACTTTCCACAATTCTAGTTAATATACGGAATACACATTCTATAATTTGATTTAAATTGGGTTAATGTAAGGACAAATTATACTTATACTTTCTCTCAACGTATTTAGGAAGTTTATATCAAATCTTCCGCACATTATACATATGGAAGTTGACATGCAAAATCAGATATGCAAATTCGAGAACTTGCGTTTTATTTAAATAAAATTCTTTAGTGAAAATGTTGACATTTGATGGGAATTATATGATATTTACCAAAGGAACTTTAGAGCACTTTTAGGGTATCTCAGATCGTTCTCAACCATGCTAATACTTTAAAGAACTAACGGAAAGGGTACTCTAATATAGATCTGTTTCTGTTAGATGTTGCAATGGGAAGATATAATAGGAATGATGTCCTACAGAATCTCACATGATGTAATTAAAAGCAAATACAGTAATAGTGATATTGGGATCATATTATACAATTTATAAGAACCTACCAAGATTGTTTGAAAACAGTATTTGTAAACAAGTTGAGTATATGGAAGAATACAACAGTTTCCATCACGCATTTACGAGCGATGTTTAAATTTTAACCGAAGACTGAAAATTTTGTAACACTATTAATCACACTTTTGTTTTCTTATACGTTTCTAAATTGTTGTATTTCAACTACAGATATTAATAGATGTCAATAAAATTATGTTATAGTTTTAAATAAAACAATTCTGATTAATAATTTTGTAAAACGTTTATAACACCCTTTTAAAAATAATACACATCTTTGTTATAATTCTTTTCATAATTAGTTAGATACCCATTTCAGTTACGTGGACATTTGAAAAATTAAACAATACCAATGTATGCTTTATATTTTAAAACATAAACAAGCTAATATATACAAAATAATTTCTAAATTCACATAATTCATTTCTTATGATAACAGTTGTGGTGGTTAAATTTTTATTCTAAAACTTACAATTTAGTATATATTCCATTTGAATATCTGCCAACAGTTTATAAACCCCATCTCCTCGATTATTTCCATAAAATCATCCAGATCCTCAGGCATTGATAACACTGCAGCACAGTGCTGTATTGCTTCCTCGTATGACTGACACATAAGACATTTTCTCCTTCTATCAGCGTTGCCCACATTCTGCTTTTTTACTCGTGAGCATTGCGAAATCTTCGAATAACCTCTCCGAAGTCTTTATACATATTTGTTATATTGTCTCTTTGAACCGTACAATCAACAAATAATAACTTCTACGCGAACAGTCCTTTTATATGAGCTACTCCTATTCGGATATGTACCGATTGCACCCGATTTGTGTGCACACGAAGCAACCGGTATGGAATGTATTCTATGAACAAAATCATTACATTTCTTAAGAAAAATGCTAAGGACTTTAAAATAATTATAACTCTTGTTAGACCTCTAGTCTCTAGATAAACGTTATTATTTTAGGTTGTGTCACTGTTTTCTAAATCAATTTCCTACATACTTTTCCTAAACTATGCGTATCAATTGACGGTTATACTTTACTCCATAACCGACTTGTATATATTTTCGTCTTCGTCTCTAGCTAATCCGCATAGTAAAGATGGAACGGTTCTTCTGGAACGAGTTGCTTAATTTTCTTTATAGGTACGTCCATGTTTTCGACTTTAACCTTTGTTGTAGGTATGGATTTTTCGGTGATCGATTGCAACTGGGAAGCGGTTATTTGCAGTGGATCAATCAATTGTTTGTGCACTTCTTTGAATTTTGCTGAGATGTAGCATCTCCCTTTTTGTACGCTATAAACTTTTTCGTACAGCATCCTGCATAAGATGAAGACTGCGTTTATTCAATAAAATTGTTAACGTCCGTCATAATGAAACTTTGGATGGGAACTAACTTTTTGAATAATGTCAAATATTTATATACTCGTCGAAATTCTTCCTATATCGACCTTTATCCAAATCAAAATCTTTAACAACAGTTATAAAATTATGTTTTGAGTCACCCCAACACTGTAAACACATTTCTTTAAATTTCGGATATGTCATGTCACCACTTATATGATCCGAAAAGATATGTCGAGATTGGTTTCATCCTGTTTCCATAATGCGATTACATTGGCGTTATCTCTGAGTCTATGTTTTAAGGCACTAGCGTAAGTTTGACATAGATAGAACGAATCTATTGCTTTATGTCGACCGAACGAGAAAAACTGAGTGATTTTACTTTGCTCGTTTGCAGGTATATCATCGAAAACCATAATTGAATCTTCTTTGGTATCTCCGGGTTCGATCAAATCATCGTAATTTTCAAACTCATGGTAACCAATTTCTTCTTTTAATGGTGTAAAACGTTTCTTAACAATTCGTATTTCGGTTGATACAAACTCTTCGAAAATACATAGACATTTTGAAATCTAAGACCGTTCTCGTGCAAGATCAGAGATATTAAAGCGTTGGTCTTCCACAACTCGATGGTCCCACGAATATAGCTCGTATGTTAGATGGGAACAAGGACCATGTTTACCATCCTCTTTTGCATTAGCAATAGCAAAGTTATCATAATTCTGTATAGGTATTTTAACTTCTGGTATAACATCTCTGGATGCATCGTTGGAATTATGTAATTTCTTCACGTTCTGCAACCTTTTAACATATCTGCATAACGTTGTTCTAGGTATATTATATTTTTACTAGCAGCGTAGAAACTCGAGCCATCAGGATATCCTCTGCTGCTTTTGTAATAGATTGTTTGGAGCACCACTGATTGCTTGAATGCGACATCTTTCGAAAAATGTCTTACTATAACTAAGCTCAACCCAAAACTACTTCCTTATATACCAAATTTAATCTCCTGCTCACATAACCACATGACCATATGACCATGACCACATGACCATGACCACATGACCACATGACCACATGACCATATGACCATATGACCAGCCATGACCATGACCATATGACCACATGACCACATGACCAATGACCACATGACCATATGACCTAATTGCTTTTTGAGTTTCTCATTAAAACCCATTACCTAATTGCTTTTAATGAGTTTTCCATTAAAACCAAGTGTGGACCTAGGTTAGATAAAGGAAAATTAATAGGTTGGGCCAGCGCCGCGCGCTGGCTGTAATTTTCTACCCCTTTAAAACAATTGTGTAGGGTTTAATGAATCGTTCGGTCATGTGTGATGCGTATGTGTCTGTGGTCATGTGGTCGTATATCGTGGTGTGGTCAGTGGTCGTGTGTGGCTTGGTCGTGTATGTGGTCATGATCATGGTATAGTTGGTGGGTTTGGTTGACATTTAAGTGCGTTTGCAGTGTCGCTGGTGCTCACATGCTGTAGCAAACGGATCGGTGCTGCTAAGTATGGCGCCGTTATGCTGTGTCGGGACTGTAAACACGTCGAGCCATGTCGATAATTTGTTCAATGCATGTGATGTGGTCTGTTCGCATGTGCTGACCGTGGGACCATCGGTGGAAGACACGCTGTCTCAGGCTGGTTCAAAATGCTGTTTCGAGGTATCGCCATGGTGTACGTTTTCGTAGATTGACCACGGTTGACGATGATCGGCAGCGGTATGGTTTTCGATTCGCGACGAAATCCTCGGTTTCGTCGTCGACATGCGTTCGTTCTATCGGCATCGCTGTGCTAACTCGAGATAGCCATACGGGATGATCTCGGACGACTTTCGGATCTGTGACAGTGATTCGGGTAAAAATGTTTACTGTTGGGTGATCATTTGTTCAGTCGATAATATTTGACTGTTATCAAGTTCGATGACGGACGTTTTGTGCGACGTTCTTCATCTTATGCAGATGCTGGCTGAGTGAGATGCTCTCGCATCAAGATGCGCAAGGTGATCGCTTCCCGGTTGCGTCGATCGCACGCAAGGTTAAGTCGCTGACAAATTAGCAACTCGTTAGTCATCTATGCGGATGGACGAACAGTCGTTATGAGTGTATAACCGTCGTGTCGGTGAAAAATATTGAAAGTGACACAATAACGTTTATCTAGAGAGTCTAACAAGTTATGATATTTTAAAGTCATGCACTAAATGTTGTTCATGAACATTCATACTCGTGCTGTGCATCAATCCGATCTCAGGACTGTTCGCGTGTTGTTGATGTCGGTTCAGACAATTAACAATGGGATGCATCTCGGTAGCGTGTGGCAGAGGAAAATGTCGTCGATCGCAGCTGTGCTGCTGTCCGGGATCTGGATGTTGAAATCGGATGGGTTTATAACTGTTGGCGATGTCAAATGGTGTGGTTTAAATAAAACCACCCAACTGTATCATGAAATGATGTGTATAAGTATTTTATATTAACGTTTATGTTTTAAAATTAAACTGTGATTTTCAGTCACGTGAATGGTCGTGTGTAAGAATAGTGAATTGTTAAAGTTATTTTAAATTCAGAATGTTTGTTAAACTATTTTGACATCGAATGTCTGGTTGTGTTAAACGTATGAAAAAAAGTGGTGTGGTGTTCAAAATCTTCGGGTTAAACATCGCTCGATGCGTGGGATGCTGTGTCTTCCGTTTCAATGCTGTCAAATCTTGGTGCATCTATAATTGTAATGTATCACTTACTGTGTTGCTGATCGTGCGGTGGGACATCGTTTATCTTCCGTGCAACTGAAACAGATCTATGGTCCCTGTTGTAAGTTGAGCATGGTTGACTGCTATAAATATTCCATCAAATTCACTAATTCATGTTATAAATAAAACGCAGTTCTCGATCTGATTTTGATGTCACATATGCGTATGTGCGGAAGATTGATATAACTCTAAGTTGAGTATGTGTCCGATAACGGTTAAATCAAATTATGAATGTTGTAATGATTAATGGTGGTGGTCAATGTCGGTGTCTGAATGTTCAAATTGTTGAATGCCGTCTTGTGAACATTTAAAATAGTTATCGAACCACTGGTCCGTGATTAATATGTGCTGGGTTGTATTGGTTCGTAACTAATTCAATATGATTTTGGGTTTAACTCTGACTAAATCATAAATGCAAGTGTTTCTGATTTTCTGATATGTCTTGAATACGAGTGAAGTGTTCAATCAGGAAGTATAAGGTTATTATGTGAACGACCGTTTACTCGATCTAGATGGTTAAAGGTGTTACAGTTCGTGTAGTGTTCATTGAAACAATTCGGTTGAACATTTGAACTGTGATTAAAATGCTGCTGGTAATTTGTTAAAATCTGGCGTTGGTTTAATGACAGCATTGGGAAAATGGTTGGCGTCATTTGGTACTGCTAAACTGAGCGGCATCGCATAGGCGAGCGTTTGTTCGTCATATCGTGGTTGATAAATTGGTGATGGTTTTTGTGGACATGATGCGGTACACGGCATGGTGACCATGGTTGGCGATCTCATATCACCATGATTGTGGTTTGTTTATGTGTCCTCAACATTTGTGTGATGTTCTACTCTTCTTGTTGGAAAAATTTCGTGGATTCATGTTCGTGGTTAAATTCGCTCGTGCCAAGACAAGTTAAATTGATGATGACGGTGTTGGATCGGTCAGGCTGGCATGGTATGATGTGAAAATTATGATGGTTAGATTGGAGAATGTGGCTGCAGCATGGTGCGGCATTGTAAGTGCCTCCAGTGTGGTCGGTAAAAGTATGGACGACGGGCAAAGGTTGCAGTGAGAGGCTGTCTGTGTGCGAATTCATGTTCCCCATTCAATGCAAGATGCTGGCATCGCTGTGTTTGATGTTCTCATTCGCCAGACTCTGTTACCGCGGTTTATAGATGTTATCATCGTATGTCAAATTCTTGATAAGTTTATTTGTTGTATCGCCAATAATTGAATCATCTGTTTTATTGGTTTAAAGTGTGCGAAAACAATAGCATGTTACAGGTGGGGACATTAACGTGATGTGGAAGCAATCTGTTTGCGGCGATTAGATTAAAGGATCTAAATGCTGAGAATAACGCTGTCTCAAATGGACGTACTGCGCATGCGTGAATTTCTCTTGAAATTGTCGTGAATGTGGAACCTAAAAGCGTTGTTATGGTTTCTGACCGTTTGTGATCTTCGTGTCTTCGTGCCATTGTGGCGTAATTAATAAGCTATGTAATTGCTGTAACAGTTCGGTGCGTGTTGTTGATCCTGGATCAATTTCTTGCACGCATTGTCGAAAAAATAGTTTCATGTTACAGCTCGTTGTGACTGGCGTGGTATTGTGTTCAAATCATATGCTAATAGCTACTTCATAAATCGGTTTGCTCTATAGCGATAGTCTGTGTTTCATGTCTTATGACGATCAAAACAATAATGGTTTGCATTAAGTGATCTTTAATGACTGTTCATTTGTTCTGAATTATTTGTGTCTAGCAATGTTAATGTTGACAAGGCATTTAATCGTTTGTTCTGTAAAATTGACTAAGTTTGAAATCTAATATGATTTAAACTAGATGTTACAATGAGATGCGAATGTTAAATCTGAACTTATTTAGTTGTTCTATAAAGCAAAGGTAAAATTTAGAAGATCAGGACTTTAAAGGGATATAACTTTGCGGGCGTGGTCCGATTTCAAATCTGTTTGCAGATTCAGATTCTGCATAAAATTCTAAGCTAACAAGATGTATCGCGTGACTAAAAAGTTTATAAGAACGCTCAAAAGTCGCTACAGGTAAGAAATCTTAAAATGAGGGTAGCTCTCTGGGGATGGCGCAATCTGAAAAATTCTTAGAGATTCGGGTAGCTGAGAAAATTCTAATATTGATTGATACCAAACAAGATAGGTTTATCTCGAAAGATGCATTGGCTAGACAGAAAACTATTTGGTTCAGATGAAAGATAAAAAAATGGTTAGTCGAAGAAAACTATTTGGTCCAGAATGTTAGCGGTAAAAATCTTAAAAATAGGTTTATCTCGTGTGTGAAATGTGGATGCTCATTTATCTCGAAAACATAAAAATTTAAGATAGGTTTATCTCGAAAGATGAAAATGGTTAGTCGAAGAAAACTTTTGGTCCAGATGTTGTGGAAATTGGATGCTGGTGGAAATTGGTCTGGATCCTTGATTATACCCTACTGGAGTTTGCAATCAAAAATTATGCCTAGACTTTTGAGCACTTCAAATTCTTTAATGGCTGCTTTTGAATTATAATTTCCATGTTGATTGGTGATTCCTTTCTAAAGTTTGGAGCAAAATCGATGACGTTGCACTTTCCAATATTTAATTTTAAGTTGTGATCAGAGGAATATGTGACAAGACCCTGAAGGTCATTTCTGATACGATTCGAAGCATTATGAACAAATTCTAGATCATATGAAAAACATAGTTGAGTATCATCAGCAAAGCATTGGATATTTACATGTTTTATAGCCTTGTGAATATCCGACACGTAAATTAAGTATAGCATGGGGCCTAAGACTGAGCCCTGAGGTACACCAGATGTAATTTCTGAAAAACAGGACGAGCATTTCTCGATTACCACTTTTTGAAGTCGGTTTTTTAGATAACTGTTGAAGAAACTACAGGTGGTGTTATCAAGACCATAATATTTTAAGATAGCGCTTCGATTAGCGTGTTATTTGAACCATTGTTAAATTTGCTTCTACAGCTTTTGCGTCGACATATTTTCTACATTGTTCGTCCCGTATTTCAAAAGCAATGCACGTCTGTTTATTTTCTGTTCGACAACTAGGAGGTGTCTTGCGTGGATTGCTTTTTTTAGCTGGAGGCCAAATGGGTTCTTCCTTTCTATAGACCAACTGCTTTTGTCCGTAGATCGTTGCTGTAGTTACGATGGCAGGGTGAATGGATCCTGAATACCGCAGCGTTTCTGTGTTGACTCACCCCCGACTGTTTTCAAGCTAAGTATCCGGACACCTACAGGTATGCAACTCGTTTTCTTCTGTATGTGTCAATGGGATATTCCGTATCTACGTTTGGTGTAGTTATGTGACAAGAAACGTCACATTGTAGAACTATTGTTCGTTGCTGCTAATCGATATTATCGCTCTAGATGTGTGATGTACCCGTGTTAAAAATATTGGACAGACACACTTATTCCTTTGTACTTATTGGTTTATTTTACAAACGGTACTATGTACGATTTAAAAGATGTCTGACAAAAGCTTCCACACTTTAATTCTTTCCTACTAATTAGTTATTTTACAAAAAGTATTAGGTGAAACTTTAAAAACGCTTGACAAAAGCTCTCACAGGTTTATTTACTACTGATTAATTTTATTTTGTGTAAATACGAGATGCGCACTTCGTATCTGTGAAATACTTTCCTAGGTCGATACGAGATGTTCGTTACTCGTCGTTCTAACCTCAAATAAAGTAAAATCCGGAACATAAACAAGTGTTCTATATATTGATGCGTTCTACAGAAGAAAATAACTTGACAAATAACTTTAACAATAACTACGATAATACATTTATAAATATGTAAAACCGTGCTTAATTATATCGCTTTCAAAATTACAGTTCGATGACATAGACATTTTTTTTTTGGATACCGGCTGTGGCTAACAATACTAGAAGCTAATCGCGTTTGTATCGTATGTAGGCGTTATATTTTCAACAGTATCTAATGTACTAAATTGCTCATATCACCTAACTGTTTGTTTTGAAATAGTAACGCTTAATTTATTGCTCTTGCTTGTTTGTACAGAATCCGTTATTTACTTTTATTTGTTAATAGATAATCGTGGGCGATGTGTTTTTTGTTTCTTTTTGGTATGTAGGCGAATCCCCCCACTCTCCGCGTTTAATAGTTAGCCTGCTACTTACTTTTCTTCCGGCTACGTCTAGGTACGTAACAGAATCAAAAATCAAATGATATACTACGATATGTTCCACAAGTATCTTGATTGTAATTCAAAATCATTATACTCTTAAATTAAACAAAAGAGTGATAGTTACTTGTTGAACACAACAGAAAAAAATATCTTCTCATTTGGCCCGACCCGGCCATTTTCATTTCGGGTTGGACCTCGGGCCGGGCCGGTTACATCTCTGCGTCGGGCCGGGCCGGGCTTATTAAAACCCGGCCCGGCCCGGTCCGAGTCCATCCCTATTGATAACTCAAAAGAAATTACATTTTTTCTTATAACTGTAAGACTGTTAATTTTAAAATAGTATGACAGAATTATGAAATGTATTCTCCCATACCATGAAAACTCATTTCATTACTATAAGTTAATAAAAGGTACGTAAACTTAGCGCAGTTAAAAAATTGTAACACTTTTCTTATAATTGTGCGGCTAATTGAGAATTCTAAGAGAATCTCTCATGGTTATGAAATATTGAATCATATTCTTACCTATATTAAAATATTAAAATACCGATACGGTTACTTTTAAAATTAACGAATCCTCCTATATAAATAGCCATGTTAAGTATTTTTCAAGCTACCAAATGAAAATTGTTTGCAATTCAAGTCAGGTGGTTGTTTCCGTATATCTTTTATTTGACGAGTTTACGTTACAAAAATATATTTAGTTCCGTAAAAATATGCTTGAGGGGTTGAGGGGTATGTCAAATTTTCTTACTTAAGAAAAAGCAGTTCTGAACGGACCTGCTCCTTGACGACGTTCTTAAATACTAGAACAGGTACAATGGCTTGCGCGTTTTAATGAGCTAAAGAACCGAACTATAGGTTTAACCAAATTAATGGGGTCTTTAGTGAGGAACCAGACTCAGAATAGGTCCCCGAAAGAGGACAGCAGCTTTTTCGGTACTTAGAGTGGCAGAGACTATAGGGGTCGGTATGACATTCTAAGACACACTACTGCGATGTGGAAGGCAACGGGAAACCACCACACTACCTCCGAAGTACACTGCGTACAGAAATTGTTAAACATGATGGCATCCTCTGGGGTAAAAAATTATGGATGTAAAATAGTCCCCCATTCGGATCTCCAGGAGGGGACTATTTCGTGGATGTGATCCGAAAGAATAGAAAAAGATCCGTGAACATTCTGCGAGTCGGAGCCTAGAATGTCAGAAGTATGAAACAAGTAGGTAAATTCGAAATTAATAGGTTAGCACTAGACATAGTAGGAATCAGCGACGTCCGCTGGCCTGAGACGGGGGATTTTTGGAGTGGAGATTTCAGGGTAATTCATACAGGATCAGAGGAAGGAAATTCGGGTGCGGGGATAGTTATACGAAAAAAGATAGGACGCCGTGTAGAAAACTACTTACAAAAGAACGAAATAGAACTTGTGGTTAGATTTGAATCTAAACCGGTAAACACAGTAATAACACAAGTATACATACCCACCCCCAACTACAGTGACGAAGAAGTAGAAGCGATCTACAAAGATATCGAAGACATACTAAGATACGTAAAAGGACATGAAAATTTAATAATTACGGGGGATTTTAATGCAGTGGTAGGTGAGAGTAGGGAAGGAGCGCTAGTAGGTTTATTTGGTTTAGTCACGAGAAATGACAGAGGAAATAGGCTAAGGAAGTAGAAACAAAATGGAATAACATTAAATCCAGTTTAAACAAGGCGGCCAGAGGTATTCTGGGGTATATACAAAAAGAAAATAAAGAAACCATGGATAACAAAGGATATCCTGAATTTAATAAAAGAAAGACGAAAATACAAAATAGATCAGACGAAACAGGAAAACAGAGATACAAAGCCATAAAATAGGAAATTATTCGCAAATGCAGGAAAACTTAAGACCAGCAGATTGATGAAAAGTGCAACGAAGTACAAACTAAGATGGAAATAGGAAAAACAGACGAAGCATACAAATTAATTAGAAGGAATTTTAGGGATATAAAACCATATAGCAAAAATATAAGGGATGCGGGAGGAAACGTCATTATAGAAAATGTAGAGACAGTTGCTAGGTGGCAAGAATATATAGGAAATTTATATTTAGGAGAGTAATTAACAGCATTAGAACAGGAATGAGACATTGAAAATGATGATCTGGGATATCCTATACTTAGAGATGAGTTTGAATTAGCATTAAAGAGTCTGAAAAATGGTAAGGCGTCGGGTACAGATAAGGTGCAAGCAGAAACTCTAAAAGCCGCTGGACAAGCAGTGACAGAACGTCTCTTCCGACTTGTAAGCTGTATGTATGAGACAGTCGGGATACTCAAAGATTTCAAACGTAACATCATAGTAACTATAGCAAAAAAAGAGGCGTCGATAGTTGTGAAAATTTTCGAACAATAAGCTTGACAGCACACGTTTCAAAAATATTATCTAGAATTGTACAAAGACGAATGGAAAAACGAGCTGAAGAAATACTGAGGGTGATAATGGAGAAAACAATAAAGAAGGGGGCAAGCGTATATATAGGGTTTGTAGATCTGGAAAAAGCATTCGACAATGTAAAATGGAAAAATATGTTTGAAATACTCAAAAAGATTGGAATGAGTTTTACGGATAGACAGATAGTACATACCTTATACAAAGAGCAAACAGCGGTAATAGAATTAGAGAAAGAAAGTAGAGAAGTGAACATCAGGTAAGGAGTGAGACAGGGATGTGCCTTATATCCATTAATTTTTAACTTGTACGTAGAAGAAGCAATGAATACTGTCAAATGCAGGAAGACATTTGGAATTAAAATGCAGGGACAAAAGATTGATATGCTTAGATTTGCAGATGATATAGCGGTATTAGCATCCAGCAAAGAAGAGTTAGAAGCTGCTCTTAATGAAATGGAAACAGTTCTAACGGAGAGACATGGTATGAAAATTAACAAAACTAAAACTAAAGTACTAGTATGCAAAGGAGGGGAAAATAAATCGAAAACAAGAATACAAATATGTAACACGAACTTACAAGAGGTTAAGAATTTCTGCTACCTAGGAAGCCAAATAACGCAAGATGGGAAAAGCACAAAAGATATAAAACAAAGATTAGCACAAGGTCGTGCTACATTTAACAAGAAAAAGCAACTACTGTGGTCAAAGGCAACAAATATAGAAATAAGGAAAAGATTGCTTAAAACATATGTATGGGGCAAAGCACTGTACAGCTGTGAAGCCTGGACAGTAGTAGAAGCGGACAAGAAAAAGGTAGAAGCCTTTGAAATGTGGTGCTAGATACAAATAATGAAGATATCATGGACAGACAAAGTTAAGAACGAAGAGGTACTAAAAATGGTAGGCGAAGAAAGAAATATGTGGAAAACGGTAAAAAATAAGAGAGATAGGATGATAGGCCACATACTACGGCATGAGGGAATAGTGCGGAATATATTAGAGGCAGGGAAAAAAGGGAAGAAGAGGTAGACCTAAGTTAGACTCCTGCACACAGATAGTGAAAGATGTAGGCTGTAGGAGTTTCAGTGAAATGTGTAGGCTAGCTCGGAATATAAATCAATGGAAGTACGCATCCAACCAGTTCCAAGATGGATAAATTAATGACGAAGAAAGTAACTGCACTTAACCATGATGATTACTATAAGCAACTACAAGTATTGGGTGGGTAATAGTCTCGAATAATGGTAATTGCGTGAGAGCATTTACTGGAAAACTATTATTTCGGCAAATGTTTAAGTGTTGGTGGATCTTGGCAGCTACAGGCTGCTTAACCCCCTTCAATGAATCTCGGTGAAATAGGGCATAAATTTAGAAAACAATAGAAAGCTGTATTGCTGTGTGAGAATTTCAGGGAACTATGTAGGCTAGTTTAAAAAATAAATAAGTGCAGGTACGTGTCCAACTAGTTTTAAGACGGAAAACCCAATGACGAAAAGCGCAGATAAATCTGATGATTATTATAAACAACTGCATGTATTGGTTGTGAAAAATCTGCAACTAATGTTGACTGTGCGAAAAGATATATTGGAAAAAGTATTAAATTGGTAAATGTTCAAGTACTGGGGAACTTGGCAGCCACAGGCTGCTTACCCCCCTTCATAACCGTTCATTTACATTTCCAATGCTCCACCCGATGGTACTACATTGGCCAGGAGGCGAGTTTTTGTTGACTGGAAATTTAGAATTTTGCCGAACCCTTGCCGTTCCAGGCAAGGTAGGAATCTTTAACGTGCGTGACAACACACACACGGGACCTCCATTTAACCTCTAATGCGAAGCGAGGGCGCAATTTTTGTGAAAAATGCTCATCTGCCATTTTTAAAGCAGTCGACCGTGTCGGGATATGAACCCCATTCACAACCACTGAATGTCGGAGAAAGAGGATATATAATTGTAAAACAATACAAGGGGACCGAACTGCATCTAATAAGAAAGAACAGCGCCTATGATGAAAGACAACAAACATAGAATAAAAAGTTGTTGAAAGCATATGTGTGGAGCACAGCACAGGCAGTTTGCATATGAAATACAGCAGTCTGAAAAGCAGACAGAAGAACAGTAGCAGCCTTTGAAATGCCGTGCTTCAGATGTATGAGGATGGACAGACAAAGGTAATAACAAATAGGTTATAGAAACAGTAGGGGAACAAGGATATCTTTGGGGAAAAAATAGGAGAAATAGAAGGGCAGAATACGTTCTAAGGTATTTTTGGGGAATAGTATGGGATATATGACAAGCAAAGATAGGAAAAAAGAGGTGGATGTAGACCTAGATAAGATAGTGATAGATGCAGACTGTGCAAATTTCAGCGAAATCTGTAGGTTAGTTCAGAAGAGGAAACAATGATGGTACGCGTCTTACCAGTTTCAGGACTGAAGATGTAATGATGATGATGATGATTGCTATGAAACTCGGTTATTTTTTTTGTTTACAATATTTTGAATAGTTTTTTTTTATTAAAAAGTGTCCGAACACGCTGCTATGAATGGGTGAGTTTGAACACGCCTTTATTTGCACTAGAAAGCGAACGTATCATAGTGTAGAGGTGAGTTCGAATATTAAACATTAAAAACAGATTACATTTCAGCAAAAAATTATTTATGTAAAAAACAAGGGCAATAAAATGAAAAATAAGTAGGAAATTAAAATAAAACCTTTATTATTATTTTAAATACGAACAAAAATAGTAATTTAAAAAAATAAAAACTAGAAAAATATTTTTAGAACAGATGAGATGTAAAAAAACTAAAAATAAAAACGTAGATTTGTTCTTACTGCAAACGTAAAACAATATTTAAAAACTACTCAACATTGATATTAGTTTGAAGATTTTTGAAGATGTCTTCCCCTTCTAGGTTCTTTTAATTCCAGTTTTTGTAAAATATCTTTTTCAAGAAACAACCCTCCGTCTAACATCTGGAAATATAAAATTTACAATCTTTGTTTCGATTTTTAAATATTTTGCTAAATATTGATCTTCTTCATTATCAACAACTCGAACAGTGTGTCCCACAAAGAATCGATATTTTTACTTTCTTGATATGACACTTTCACTAGTACAAAATCACCGTCTGACATGTCTTTATCACATTCAGCTTCATTATTGTCACAGGTGCTAGTTGATGCTGATGGGTTGTCGCAGTTCTCTTCCTCAATTTGTTAACTGCAGACACTTTCAAGACGGTCACAACCGTTTTATGCTTTCTGAGAAATGTCTTCAGGTTGCACTCCTTTTCCAGCGGAAATGTTCAATCTTTTTCCTCTTTTTCTTTCTCCTATATTTTTCCTTACTTTTAGATTTCGACCATTTGGTAATTCTTTAAATATTCTATAAAACATTGTGTCCAATTTTGATTGGAATTTTGTTCAACAGTTTGAAAATCAGGCAGTTTATTGACAACCGCATCTGCATTTAATGTACAAATTCCACAGACTTTGAAACCCGCTTTAATACATTTTCCAAATTTGGGCTAAATAACACTCGGGAAAATTCAGATTTTGGCAAAACACTCTTGTTTTTTTTTGTTTCCATTCTGTTAATGATGCCCGTCAATGTTTCTTCATGGGACTAAAAAATGAATATCTGGAGTTGCCTCAAGAGCGTCGAATTCGGCGGTAGTAAAACGAAATCGATATTATTTTCTTCACATTGGGAAATTATGTTGAGGTTGGACAAATTGTCACCAATTAATACTTTTCCTCTCTAATTGGCGAAAATACAGCAATATTTTCTAAGTAAACTAGTCTTCAAACATCGGGACTTTAAACCGCCCATGCTGGGTCTTGTTATTTACGGTAGCTTCTGGACCTCCTTTCATCCATATTGCGTAGATATGCACAGGATTGTCCGACAGATTTAATTTGTCATATTTAATTATATTTACTGCTGGGATGCCTTTCAAAATTTGTGTCTAGCTTTCAAAATATTTTGAAATTGTGCTTTTGTTGACCTCTACCCTACATCTTTCTATATTTTGGGCAAGACGTTCCATTAAAGATTGGTTTCGTTTCATAAAACCATTCTAATTCGGGTCTGTTAGATCCGTTCCCTTGATCTACCGAAATATAGTTTTACAATTTCACGGATGTCCGTTCTAATTATGCGAACACCCCAATTTGCAGCACTCAATATTCTATTCTTATTTCCTCTTCGTCTTTTTGCTCAACTTTGTTTGTCCGCTCGTTAATTTCGTGTGCTCTTTCCCGAATGATCTGGAACGTTATAACGTTCTGCAGCTTCCCTTATTGACATTTTCTTATCTTTCACATCTCTAACGGCTCTTTCTAGATTTTTGTAATTAATTACTGTTTTGCTTGACATCTAAGGGGCACCAGTATGCGCGTAGCATTTTGTCCGAACTCACCTCTTGTTTTCGTTGTGTTGCCTAAAGTGAATTTTCAAATTATCAAAATAATAAATTTTTTGGTGTTAGTCAGCAGCTAAGACAATGCTAATTGAAAGTATCAAACATTAATCTATCACCCTGTAACTACCCCTTCCCTCAAGGCAATTATTTCCGCCTATCATCGAAACTCCGAAATTATAGCATATTAAAAATTATCTTTTACTTACGTTAAACGTAGCCCTGCTGATGGTATGAGTCAAACTGAAGCAACCAACCTGTGGAATGGCATAAGGTTATCTTAAATTTAAAACGCATATCCAATAAGACCCGCACTTATGATTACGTGACTTCCCCTGCATCGCGCGAACATCCGAATTTGTACCGCGCGTCCGAACTTTTCCCAAACGAAGGTAGCACATCAATACTATAAGATAATGCGTGAAATTTGCATCACAACGAAATTAATCTTACCTCATAATTATGCACTAATATCTGTGAATAATGAGATAATATCTCATAACTATGAATAATTTATCTCCCAATTATTGTGATGGGTGCTCGGAACTTGTACTACAGAAATAAGAGCGTTTCATAATTAACTCATAGTCACGAGAGAATATCTAATAACTTTTAGTAGAAAACCTGGTGGTTATTAAATAATATTTTATTATTAGGAAATCAACTTTCATTATTTTGAAAGTTTTTATTATTGTGAGATCTTAACAGTAGGCGCGTGAAGTTAGATCACCATAATACACAAATTTTAAAACTGACTGCACTTTACGATATTAAGGAATTTCTAAAAATTGGTAGTTTTATTCAAATCATAAACTAAAAACCGCCAATTTTAGTTTATTAAATTAAATTCACTGTTGCACATAAAGAAAACCCTAGACACACTTTAATATAATGTAAAAACCTACACCGAATAAGGGAAATTTACGGATATTAGATTGCAGATATGAGCTTAATCATTTCATACAATACATTACCATGTATTCATTTATATTACTGGACAGAAGGAATCGCGAATAGTAACATAAGTTTCCTCGGGTTTGATTCAATAGATTTAATAGGAAGACTGTACTATGACAAAAATCCTTGAACTGAACATAATATAGAATGGGGGAAAGTACCGTAGTTAAACATTCGACGGAGAATGAATAATTAAATATTCGTGAACCGGTAATAAGAACACATCGAAAATGAATTTATAGTAAAACATAAAAGGTGGACGGGACCGCGGAGATTGAGGATTGATATGATGTTAGTTTAAAAGTGAAAGGTAAAAGTACACAGCTTCAAGGAAAAATTAAAGATGGGTGTTCCTGCAGGGCCAATAAACGCGGCATACGATACATTTTTGAACTTACGCTTGCATGGACGAGGTGTTTTCAATGCACTTGTTGGTGGAATTGTTATCGGTTTTTTGCAACTCGTTGAATTGTCTATTTTTCCTTTCAGAAATTCCATTAAAAGTTGTGAAGTTATGCACATGACTCAAATAAATATAAATAGCAAGTTGAAAAATTCAAAACGCCATCTAGCCAAATTCAACAACGAATGTTGTAGGTGACTTTATTATAAAGTACCTGCAACCACGTTGAGGTCTCTGTGATCGGTATCATAACAAAAATCAATTATACACCAGTTGTGTTTGTTATAATTTGCAAAAAAGAAAAACCAGTGACTGGTTTCGCTTTTCTTTTGTAGCCTGTCGCATAATTTCATTAGTTATAACACTGCATGACCTCTCACAGTGCAAAACTACGGTTTCTGCATAAAACAAGGTTTGCCTTCTACTTTATTTTATCTATTTTCTAATTTTGACGCCCTGCGATTACACCTCAACATAGAAATGAAATCTCAAACATGTTGATTTGTATTATCAAAAGTAGGGCTGATTTTTAATAATAGTATGCGTATTGATGCTCGAAGAGCGCCCTTTAAAAAATTGTCATATTGTACAGTTTAAGTAATTTCATTTGTTTATATTTGAAGTAAAAAATCGTACAAATGAATTTCTTTTTGATATAAATACTTATTCACGTTGCTGAGTTCAGCGGCCTCTACGAATTAACCCGTGAAATAATTCAAGTAGATGTGCTGCAATGACTTTTTTGTTCCAGTCAGTAAAGCAAAAGTTCATTTACAAACTCATTCTATTTTCTGCGAAAGGAAGCACCATTATATCCTCACGCAATCTGATTAATAAATCTTTTCTTTAAATCACCTGTACCGCTGCACGTTTTGTGATGACTCAAGGCACCACAGGCGGCTTGTTAAAGAATAAATGATGGCGTATAATCATGGTTCTGCTGTAGTGTAAGAAGTTAAGTTATGGCTTCATCGATGCCTTCAAAGACCACCATCCGCTAACAAGATTGAGATTTTGCGTGTGCGATTACACCTATAAACAATGCCCGCCTATACACCACTTCTTCATATTGAATGAAAATGAGGTAATAATATCTAAGGCACCGGCAACGAAGTTTTTATAATATGCATTTCACATTATTATACATTGCAAGTGAAGACCTCGCGCGTAAAAAGAGAAGAATATTATGATTGCCGGAGGGTAACATTGTCCTGTTGTGTGGCCGATCGCGGTAGTTCTTTTACAATTTGTGCGTTTTCATTAAACTAAGCAAGGCTGTCGATTGCTGAAGGCTACCTGTAAGATATATCTCAATTTCGCCGGTTATTTATTGAGCAAAAATTGATTTTTTAAGCCTTCCAGCTCATTAAGGTTGCACGTTGAATAGAAAAACCTGCTGAGATAGTTGTTGCGGATAAGGATGTAATCTGTGACATGATTGGTCGTTTTGTTGTGCCTCAGACCAGCTGTGTTATGCCTAGTATTTCATGGGAGAAATACCGAAGGCTTTCTGCGGTGCTTTGTAGCAAATACATATGCTTATTAAACATTATCTTTTTAATGGCGATGTTCCTGCCATTAAGACTAATTGCTTTGGATAACCTTTTAAACCCGTTTACATAAATTACCGAATGACTGACTTTTGTAACTGAATGAAAATAGCAAATGTTATCAACATGACGCTCTCTGCGATTATGTTATGTTAATTATATAGCGATATCGTGATAGATTGGATTCCGAAAATAGAATAAAGATCAAGCAAAGCCTCTGCTACTCAAAATAAATGTGCAACATTGTTACAGACATATTTTATTAAAACTTTCTTTTTATCACAGGTTTGACCTTTAATTTCTTACGCAAATCAACGTATTGCTTTGCTTATGTCTCAATGTGGGGCGCCATTATTAATTGGTATAGTCCTAGATTTACATGAATGTGGGACGTTGCAAAATTGATAAGAGTTGTTAAATCTCACGCTATTGAGTAACTATCAGACGTAGTAGTCTAAAAATAAATTACAACTATTGGTTCACCTGCTCGGATACTAAGTCATAATAATTTGCATTCTGGTTTTTGGACATTGACTTTATATTCCCAATATGGTCACGCATATGATAGTGAACCAATATAAATCACCAAAATGATTCAGCAATGTATTTAAAGTAACAGATTTAACAGCGTGACCTCCTTCGTTATTAATAATTTCAAGGTAACTTTTACAAGAGCTCGAGGGATAGTTGTTTTTTTTGTTAGAAATACAATTACCATAGTAGCGCGAAGTCTAATTAGCAGTTCATGTGTGATTTATATATATATATATATATATATATATATATATATATTGTAGTGGATTTAAAGGATTAAATTTGGGTACAAACAATGCAATTTCAAACACCCTGTATAGAGGAAACAACCATAATTTACGTGCGAAAGTTATTTCATTCATTTAATTTAAAGTAACAAGTATTACCATAATTTGATAATTAGGGATTAAAAATTCGTAGGTTCGTAAAGAAAATAAATTGTATAAGCCAATAGAAATTATTAATTAATTTAATTTAGTTTAATTCAAAGGGTTATAACGTCAGAAAACGCATAAGAGCGTGAAAATCGATAATTCCAAGGCGAAACGCTTTACTAACAAACAAACAGGAAATACCTTGAAACGCAAACTCGTAGAAATGTTATTTTAAAACGATCGTTAATTGAACACCTGCATGTTTTGGAAAGGTCATGTTCCCCTTATTTTTGTAGATAACAAGCAAGTTTTAAAGAATATTGGTCAACCGACAGTCGCAAAGCACGTATACAACTCCACGTGGGGTAGATAGCACGTGGACAGTAATATCGATTTTCTACCACTCAAACAAGGTTAGAAGGAAACATCTAATATGCATACGAGAGGAATAGAGTTAATACAGGCGGGGTTTTAAGACGTCACTGAAATATATCATTGGTCGAAATAGTTAGTTGTACAACAAACAAGCACGGGACAGATGAATGCGGGTTTTTCGGAAAATAGCGTAGCGACGAGCTAAATTTTGGGGAGTTCGAAAACTGTTATACAAAATTTGAAGAAAGAGTTAGTTCAATTAAATATTTCGCGTTAAGAGGGTTTGGAGAGGTTACATTTTGAATCCTATAAATATGAAAGGGGAGTTATTAAATTTCTCTTGGACTTCTTTAATTTGCATCGCTTACGACGTACAGAAATCTTCTAACGAGCTTGTAAATATTAAAATTTATAAATTAAATAGTACAGTGTTAGATGGTTGTGGCCTTAGACTTTGAACGCGGATAGTGTCGAGTCGAATTTATTTATATTTAACTAAGGTACAACGTATACTGTAACAAGCTCGTAACGTAAAGTAAATTAAATTATGCAATAATAACAAGTGTACTATACTTGGATTTGGTTATTGAGATGGATCTTGAATGAGTAGCATGCAGCGCAACGTAAATGGTGTTCATTTCTAAATAGCTGGAGGCGGCAAGCAGCGCATAATCACTAGACCGAGGGTTCAGGAACATAATACATCATCAACAGAGATGGAATTTTCAAGTTTTTCCAGGTAACGCATTAGAATTTGCTGTTTTATACAAACTGTGGAAATTATTTGTGATGTGTGAGAGTGAGCTTTGATGGTATTTTTGGTTATTTTGCGTATTGAAAAGAATACGTATAACTAACTTTTATTATGGTATTTGAATATAAATCTAAAGGTGTACGTAAAGCTTATTAACGTTCCTCATGAATTTAAATTTTTATTGTTAAGAGTACATGGTTTTTTTTGTGTTTGTAGTAAGAGTATGCAAAATAAAAAACATACATTAAAAAAATAAACTGGGTTATCATGAGCTCGCCATACTCCAGAGTGTAATAATTAGAAAAAATATAAATAAGGTATTATTTAGGGCCCATTTACTCCTGTTACATTAAATGTGTTTGATATTTCAATTTAAAAACAAGGACTTTACAAAGATATCATTTATTGAGGTGTAACTTGAGCACCGAAATGTACATAATCTTGAATTATTATTTGTAAATAGTGGTAAATAAATATTGTATGATTGTTGTATTATTTTGTGGTTTTATTGAGAGTGTGCGTGAACGGTAAAGAGTATGATAGTAAATCTAGGTATCCAAGAGGAGGCCCAACTGAGCTAGCTAGGGAGCGGTTGAAGAAATCAAAGTTGATGAAAGCAGAATCTGGGTAAGAATTTTTTTTTGAAAATGTTCCTTTTTGTGAAATTTTCGATTTTTGGAAAATTAATAAATTTTCGAATGTTTTTTGAGAAAGTGCCAGGGCTAAGGAAGTTACACGGCAATATATATATATATATATATATATATATATATATATATTGCCGTGGAAGTCGAGGACTAAGGTTTTAACATCGAGCCTTCACCTAAATCATTCGAGCCCCACGAATTTTCCCAATATAAAATTACGAACAAATTCCTTACCCTTGCCTTAAGGCCGCCTTTGAATCTCTTCTGCTTCCCTGGCTAACTCAGCAATCGGCCTCTTCTTGAATACCTAGTTCTACATTCATACCACTTTTCCACGCACACACCATTAAATAAAATTACCGAAATAATAGGACAATCTTTTATTTACACCTACTAATAGATAAGATATATTTACACATGTTTCCAAACAGTTAGCTACAATAATTATCAGTTCAATCTTGTATGTTTCAGAGTCCTTGTTTTTTATAATGATTTTCACCAAATTATATTAAATATGAGTAGATGGGCCCCACATAAATCCCTAAATTGACTTTACACTGGAGTATTGTGAGCTCATTATAACCCAGTTTTGTTCGTATATGCTTTTTAGAAACCTTGCATTAATTACAACAAATTTACAGATCCGTTTACCCTTAACAATTCAATTTATATCCTGAATAAAATTTTGGATGTTCTAAATACACCTTTTTTTACAATATTCAACATCAGTAAATTATCCAGTACATGTATCTTTTACAATGAGTTTCTACAACCATAAATATGCCACCAAAAGTCACCCACACAACACAAAATTCCACAAATGTTTATAAAACAACAGAAATTTCAAATAAATTACCTGGAGAATTCTTCAGGCTTCCTTCCCGTCGGAGATGAGTGCCAGAACACCCCTCTTAATGTCTCCATTTACGGTGCTGCTCAGCGGATCTACAGGCCTCTACCATCTGCTACCACCGCAAGCTATGCGCCTCGTCTCACAGTACCATTCCATATATCATGCATACAAACTTGATTACTTGTGGTGCTTACCCCCATATATCATGCATCTATTTAATAATTTTTGTTGTAGTAGCCGGGCCTTTTTAATTAATACGCACTACTCGTACTTCACGTTAATAATTAGAGGTCCGCTATTACCATTCTATACTTGCAACCACTATACGGTAACATAAAGTACTCACAAAAAGCTTTACTATTGTCGTAGTCTGGTTCAAATAACACGAGTTCGAACTGCAATCCTCGCATTATCAAAGCGCAATTAGCCAACTGGAAAACACGCTATGAAATAATAGTAGGATCCATTATTTTGGCAAGTCTTTAGATGGGAAACACAAGAGAACGCAATTATACGTTATCGGAATGTTTAACAAATTAACGGATACCTAAAACAAGGTATTGACTATTTAATTTATCGAATAAATTTTCGTTTTAAAAGCAAAGTGGATTTGAGTTAAAATTATGTTAAAGCGGACTTATTCTGAACAGGCACACTATATAGGGTATTGTTGGAGAATTTAAGAATAGAAATGGAATTTATTCGAGCGGGTAATGACATAAGCAAGGGAAAAAAGAATATTTAATTTATGTTGAAAAATAAACGTAGCAAGCTCAAAGAACTTATTTTAAAATCACGTGTAATTCTTATTCGAATTATCAAATAACTAACCTGTAGTACTTTTAAGCCTTAACCAAACCACGTAAAACTGCATTGAAACACTTTTACTTTTCGCGTAATTTTTTAGTTCGCCATGCTAAATGCACACTTACTCTCGTCAAAGGCCTAAGACTAACTGGCGAGGGGTGCGGTCGCTTACTATTGTACTCACTCGTGCAATGACAGGTTTTTACGACTTCACTACACAAGTAACGTTTTTGTTAAAGAAATATTGTTGTTGTATCATTGTACCTATTGCATCTACGTGCCCCGGTTCCCTCTATAATTCTAAGTATTGTATCAATAAAGTAAAAAATTTTGATAACCTACTACTTATTCTTAAAACAAGTATAAGTTAACCAATAGCTAACCGTATCGATATCCATATTGGTGATGTTAGTTTCCGTCTCTTTAGATCAAAAAATCATTTTCGTGTTACTTACATAAATTTCCATGTTATTGTGATTTCGTGGAATCATTGTATTATCTTTTATTTGCATATGACAGCTCGCGCAATTACATGTTTTACGTATTCTAATTAATCTATAAGGATGTTTGTACATCCTGTTAAAATAAGCAGATAACAAAATCTAAATAAGATACTGTAACAAGCTGTTAAAAAGTTTACACTCGGCAGGTACACTGCATTTAGTGTCACTGGGACAATGATTTGATTGATAGCTACAAGGGTGCATTTAAAAACATAAAACTTACAAAAGGAAAAAAACCAGAAGCTTATTTAAATAGTAGACACAGAACAGGCTAACAAGGGCAGTTTTTACACATTACCTCATTATCCCGGTTCCCGGACGGTGTTCAGTGGGGCTAAGACATATATTTGATTTAAAACTTCCAGAGATATCCAAATCTTTTCGAATTTTTTAAATACGAGTATATCCTACTGATTACAGCCTTTTAACTACCTGAACCCAAAACTTCATTTTTCTTCTTTTACTCCATTTGTTTAATGCGCGGGGGGTCTTATAAATTTGTATATCGACTTACATCCGCGTTGTTTTATTGTTCTAAGGTGCAGTTCCCACTCTTCAACTAAGTGGACTGTATGCGAATTATAGTACGTGTTACGTTTGCACTTTCATTATGTTTTTTAGGGATTTATCGATAAATTCACATTCGGCGGCACTATTGACTAACCTCACTTTACCGAACGAACAACCGTTTCATTTCGATGTTCATGAGAGGGTATCTGTCACTACCCCTTTTTCAACTTAATTTCCACGTGCACAAAGGAGGTTTTATAACAGGATATAACGGCACAAGGGATGATAGCTTTACTATTCAATTTACAACTACAAATTTAAAATAACTTAAAATTAACCACGAAAACGTGCGACGCCATTGCCATAGCTAACAGCGTGGTTGTATGTTCTAGTGACGTCAAAATTAACTAGCTAGATGCAGGTTGTTCATGCACAACCGCGGACGACAGATTGCCTTCACTAGGTTTACTAATAAAAGCAAGTCTAGGCGCCGTTCTCCGAGAAGACGCCGACCTTTAACGATGAGTTTGTCTGCGTGGAGACACCGATTTTTTTCTTTTATCAAAGTGAAGTAACGAATTGTGTGACTGATGACATTGTCTACACAACCAATCTAACGTACAATTTTTCACCGAATGTGAAGTATTTAAACATTTGATACATTTGATACTACCTCAAATTTTTTTTGATGGGTTTTATCGAGAAACTGCTTACATCTATAAATAGGATGCACAGTTCGACATAAACTACAATTTTTACCATCATTGGTGGTACCAACTAAAGAAGTTTTAGCCGAAGTGCTAACGAACTTTCCCTTTTGCTCTTGCTTCACGGAATCTCAAGATTTTAAGCATGTTCCTGAAGCAATGTCATTTATTTCCAACACTTTACATTGTTTTTCAATGTACGACATTAAATCTTTGAACGAGGAAATCTCGTTACTATTTTCTAATTCGAAACGTTTTAAAACGTTTGTATCTTATTTTTTCGATAACAGATTAAACAACATGAAATCTAATACATCTATTTCCATCGGCTTTAACGCGAATATATTTTCATCAAAACAACTGATTAATTGCCGGAGTTCCGTATGCGAGTCTGAGGAACTGACCTTAGGGCATTTTTCGAGAGCATTAATATATGTTGAAAGTAATAATCTCCTGGGCTGAAAACGATTAGTAATGATTTTATAGGCTTCATCGTATGCACAATCGTTTAATGGAAAATGTTTTATTAACGCACGCAACGACTCGTCTAGTGTATCAACTAGATAGCAAAATTTTTCCACAGAGGATAAACTGAGATTATCATGAATCAATCGCTTATAAATTGCATGTTAACTCTCAAAGTCCGAAATACGGCCTAAAACCGTGGGACTGAAAGGTGTTTCAAGCGAATACCACTATTTATCGACAAAGGATTATTCAAATTTTCCACCTGTGGCTTATTTTCTACGCGATCTAATTCACATTGTTTGGCGATAATACCAAATCTAATAGATAATCATTGACTTTCACCTTAAGAGCCGAGAATTCATCCAATTGTTTACTCTCTTTATCAAAGAAGATATCCTTGCAAAAAAACTTGAAATGAGTTTCAATTTGCTCGACACTTTTTATCGATGCTCTCTAATTAAAGCAATCGGTACATTTTCCGGTTAATTAATCTTACTGTATATATGATCCAACTTTTAACTACAAATCTAGCTTTAAGGATAGCTTTATCAATTGATATAACCATATCTGATTAATGAATAACAATAAAATTAACGTATAAACAATGTGTATGCAAATACGCTACGACAACTAATTAATCTACGAAATTTAATTATTAATCGACAAATGCAACTAATTACAGTGCTCGCCCGCTCAATGTTTCAAATAACTACCAACAAATATTAATAACCCCTTTGTTATAGACGACCCGAGGGGTTCATCAAACTTGACGACGAATAATAAAAGAATTTAAAATACAACACCACCTCATCAATAGTTTACATAAAGGAAGCCGACCGACACTAATCTCTGTGACAAGGGGTATATTGTAAAATCTTCCGTTTAGACCAAATGTTTCTATACTAGTAAATGTGCAAACAAAATGTTAGTCTCTTTACAACACGCTCAAACATATCAAAAACTACCACAATTATTAAATTAAAGTATAAATAAGGAACGATAGGAATAGGAACTAATTAATTAATCAAATAATCTGGATACGAAGGCCATGTTTAATGCGCGGGGGAGGGGGTCTTATAAATTTGTATATCGACTTACATCCGCGTTGTTTTATTGTTCTAAGGTGTAGTTTCTGCTCTTCAACTAAGTGGACTGTATGCGAATTATAATACGTGTTACTTTTGCACTTTTACTGTGTTTTTTAGGCATTTATCCATAAATTCACATTCGGCGGCACTATTGACTAACTCACTTTACCGAACCGAACGAACAACCGTTTAGCTTCGATGTTCATGAGAGAGTGTCTGTCACTACCTCTTTTTCAACTTAATTTCCATATGCACAAAGGAGATTTTATAACAGGATATAACGGGATAAGGGATGACAGCTTTACTATTTGATTTACAACTACAAAATTAAAATAACTTAAAATTAACCACGAAAACGTGCGACAAAGAGACCGAACACCATTGCTGTTGTGGAAATGCAAGTATCAAGAAACTTTAATACGTCGATGAAGGGTTATGCTTTAATTATACATGATTTCATGTTTGAATACAACCCGATTACGGAGATGATTAATAGATATATTCACAATTAAATAATCTATTGTATTTATTTTCAATAAAAGTTTAATTTATTTTAATAAACTTTTTAATAAAAAATGTTGTATTAATTTAAAAAAAACTGAGGTTGCAGGCGCATACCCGAGCATGAGGGCGCATATCAGTCATATCGGTGTTGGGAGTCATACACGGCCGCTCGACATGACACCCTACGCCAGGGTATGTTCCCGCAACCTCATTTTTTTTATTATTAATAAAACATATTTAGTAAAAGTTTTATTAAAACAAATACAGTTTTTATCGAAAACTTATACAATAGATTATTTTAATTGCGAATAAATCTATTAACCATCTCGCTAAACGGGTTGTATTCAAACATGGAATCATGTATAATTAAAGCATAACCATTAATCGGCGCTTAAAATTTCTTGATACTTCCATTTCAGCTAGAGCAATGGGGTAAAAGCATAAAAATCAAGTCTAACTAGATGACCAAAATTCTTGGAGTTTGACTGTTAAAAGGGCTGTAACTCCTCAGGGGTTAGTTCATTTAAAAAAATTCAAAAAGATTTGAATTCCTCGGGAAATTCTAAATGAAATACATGTCTTAATTCTACCTAAAATCCTTGGAGAACCGAAATAATGGCAATGTATCAAAACTGTCCTAGTTGGTTTGGCGTCTAACTTTTGAATAAATCGAGATCCTTCTCTTTCAAATTTGGAACAATCTTGAACAATTGAATTTAGTTTCTAAAGCACACTTTTTGATAGATTAACCAGTTTAGTCGGACTTATGAAGTCGTGATAAAGAGATAAATTTGATCAAGTGTTAAAATAAATACATTTATGTAATATAAATTATTCGAACTACTGGTCGACATAAATTAGAAATTAACAGTTAGTACTTAACAATAGATATAAATTAATAGTGCTTTGGGTATTAGTTTAAGAAGATAGTGTACTGTCGTTGTAAGGAATTGGTGCAATACCATTGTTAGTAATTAGCTGGAATAAATTATCATCAGTGGACTACAATTTTGCTGTATTTAATCAATAAGGAATAGTTTATAGACGAAGATCGTTACAATACATAAACATAAACATACATAAGCATTATTTTTATACAACTGAGAAAGTTAATATTTAAAAGTTTCTAACTTTGTTAATATTATATTCTTATTTACGTTTTTTTAGTCAAAATTTTTAGCCCGATAATAATACTAATACTTAAAACAGGAGGTGTAATTTTTAATTTAAAAAAAGGAAATTCTTTCATTATGATTTTAATACGAGATTTTTTTTGTGTTTTATCTTCACCGAGATCTTTATCCTGTCACAAAATAATAGCCTACCAATAGAATACTAAATATTTTTGTACAACCCCCACTAAAAACGCAAATTAAAATAAAGATGAAGGCAAACTCGTCGAAAAAAAATCATTAAATCGATTTTTAATCACCTATACCGCTGCACGTTGCAAATTTTACAGCTCCAAAGGCGATTTGTTATAGCATAAATTATGATTTATAACCACGGTTCTGCTATACTATACAGAGCTAAATTATGGCTTTATTACTGACGAGCTTGGGCGTTTTCCTGTAATATTATGCGTATAAATAATATCCATCTGGTGTATAGTACGTGCACATTATAAGTTTGGCGTTTGAAAGCTCAGTAATAATTGGTATACCGTCGGTGGTATTTTAATATTAAATCGAAGGTGAGAAGTCCGTACTGTAAGAGAGCAAGAGTATGATTGGCCCGAAGTAATATGATCTCAATGTGTGGCCGATCGCGGTACTTCTTTTACAACTTGTATCTTTCCATTAAAGCAAGCAAGGTCATTGATTTTCGATGGTTTGTAGTAGAATATATTCTAATTTCACTAAGCAGAACTGATTTTTAAATATTATTTTGAGTTCAGTAGAAGGTAGCACATAATATAAGAGTCGTTTTTTACTAAAAACAAAGAGTAAAGTCCGCAAATACGGAACGCTTTTCCTATATATACAGTCTTAAACTAGAAATTGGCACGTTGAATTTTACAAGTTTTCCAGTGTGTACTAGAAATAAAACGAATTAAATTTTAATTTGTATCTGTTTTCTGATATTTCCAAAACGAACATATAAAATGTGAATTTGGAATGTGATTAAAAATGGAGCTTAATATGAAAAGTAATATAACTCAAATCTGGGGCAAAGATGTGCAAAAAATTATCTAAATGTACAAAATTAGATTCTACAAGGTCAGATTTAACACCGGACCCAATGGCAAACTTGCACATCATATTGAGATGTCGCCACAACTCAAAAGTATACCCCTACCACAGAGTAAGGTTTACGCGGAATTCCAGGCTCTGACAATTAAGGACTACATCGTTGTTCCACGGTATGTCTGGGACACGTGTCTAACCATTATACAAAAACAACGGAATCGTGCAAACATTGTGACGAAGAAACCGATACAAATTTAGAACACAACAAGGCAAACTGGTCAAATAAAAATAACAATAAAATATGCATGCATACCATGCAGCTAAAGTGGTAAAAGATGCAATGAAGATACCGGCATAAGTACAACCTGTAAAATCTTACTAGAAAGGCTACTGACTATAATCATAACAGGATAGAAAACGATAATTGCGCAATAAAAACAAATAGGAACACTATTCAAAATAGCGAAAATAAGAACAAATAGAGAACAGCCGTTGAAATCAACTGAAGCAGAACTGAAGCCCAACATACAGAAAGAAATTATCAAAAAAGAAACACAACATGAAATGGTTAATAAGGACATACGAATAATAATAGAGAAACACCCAGAGAAGGAAATAGAAATAGAAACCGGTAAGAGAACAAGAACAGATAGAAGAAGAAGAAGCAAGAGCTGCAGAAAGAAAAGTCGAAATATCAAACATAAGTTTAAACAGCCATAGCAATAACTTAAAAACAACAATCAAAACTAAAATTGAAGAAACTATTAATAGCATTAAAGTTTTCAAAAAAAAAAACAAGAAAAGTAAAGTCAAACATGGCTGGGAAGAAGAAGAAGTCAAAGTAAAAGCAATAGATAGAGCCCTAGAACAACAAACAAAAATGGATGATCAGTGGTTTTCCATCAGTGGAACAAATACAATAAAAACACGAACACGGTATGAAAACATCAATAATTTAACTTTATATAGAAACTTAGAGGATGGTCTGAGATTGGTTGAACTGGAAGAAACGGCACCCCTTGTAATGGCACCAAGGCAGGAACAAAACATTCTAAAGAGAAAACGATTATATTTCCAACTATAGAGACGGTAGATCACATAACTATAAAAACACATGTACTACCAACAAATGCTATCGGACCAAAAATGCTAATTCAAAGGATCTGGAAGAATTGTTTAAGCAGTTCACCATGGCACACGAGACAGTAAGCCTCGACTTATGGAAATCATAGTCAAAAACAATCACGTATACAAAACACCCATCATAAATGGTACTAATAATCACATAACTGAATGAGAATAAAAACAAAACCGTAATATAAGAAATTAGAAAGGTAGCTGAAGACCAGTCCGTTGATATAACACTTCTACAATAATCGTGTACCTTTAGGAACAAGGTAGGAGGCATGGTAGTCCAACCAGACGTATATACACGGGGGAGAACTCCTGCCTGCAACACTACTACTAAAGAAGGAAGTAACCGTAACAACAGTACAAAAACACACCAACACACATTGTGTCTGTACGATAATAAATTCCAAGAGTGCTAGGACATGGTTGATTGCTTCCCTAAACTTCCAGTTTTCACAAGACAGAACCATATCTAAAAAAGGTAACAAACGTATGCAGAGAATATTCTAATCTACCAGTATTGATATTAGCTGATGCCAATGCAAAATCCGCTGTGGCACCGCAATACAACTGATGAGACAGGAAGTAAATTAGTTGAGCTATTCAACGAACAAAGATTAGAAACAGTGAACATGGCAAGCCAATCACCGACATACACCGATAGGGCAGAGGCAGAGTCAAACAGATAGTAAACAACCTAGCGTGGACAAAATAAGAAATTGGCGTGCGCAGGAGCACAGGTCCCTAAATGATCATAATTTAATTAAATTTCAGATTAATAAAGATACCAACCAAGGTATTCATATCCCGAATCAAGAACAGATGCAAAAAAGAGAAGTATAACTTGAGAAAGGCAAACTGAAAACAGCTGCATAATACATTTATACCACCTACAGACATACAACTAGATGACGACATAGATGAGTACACAAATAAGCTAACTAGTTCAATAGAAGGAGCTACAAACGAAGCTCTACCACGTTCAAGAACAGACATCAGACTGAAAGATGTCCACAAATATAAAGATTCAAATCAGAAGCAAATAGAGTAAAAAAGCAGTACCAAAGGTCGAAAACGGATGAAGAGAGACAATTCATTCTCGAGAGATATAGAAATGTCAAGGCAGGCTATAAACAGTTAAAGAAGGATTGGAAGTAGGAAAAAATAGGAAAAATTTGTCAAAGAACATCTGCAAGTGACTGCCTAGGGAATCCCATTAAGATAGCGAGACAAAAAAAAACACCCTCGATTTACTATACATTACAAACAGAAAAGGGGTAAACACAAAGACATGGAAAGATACCGCAGATATCCTATTTAGTACACTACCACATGACGACGAACAACATGATAATCAAGAACAGAGAGAGACCAGAAAGAGAATAAAATAAAATATTTATGTATCAGAATATGATACACTACATTTGATTTTTCAGTGCACCACCCGAAGGTAGTACATTGGCCAGGATGCGAGTTCTTTTTACCTGGAAATTTTGAGTTTGTCGAACCCTTGCTGTTTTAAGCAAGGTAGGAATCTTTAACATGCGTGACAACACTCACACACTGGACTTCCATTTTACCTCTCATCCGAACGCGGGCGGTTTTTTGTGAAAAAATGCACGCCTAAACTAACATTTCTTCAAATGGTCCGTGTCGGGATTCGCACCCGGGACCTTAGGCTCAGTAGTCACACGCATACCAGCTGAGCCACGGAGCCCTTTTAAGGCGGTTAGAGCATACAAAAATATAAATCACACAAAAGGTAGGACGTACAGTAAAGACTTTTTGAATGTATAAATAGTACAGGATAAATTTGCTAAAGTCTAAGACTTTTGTTATTTAAACTGTAAAATTACTTAAGATGGGAAAGATTAAACATTTTTTACACATACAATTTATTCTCATCGAATATTAATTTAAATATGAAAAGGAATTTTTAAGAACATATGTATGAATTTTAGCTTAATACGTATTATATACGTTACTGTAGTTAATCACGTGCTAGCATAGAGAGCGTACTATATTACCAGAATTTACAAACAAAGGAAAATAATTTACTTGTCAAATTCCCAATGTAAATTAACTAATAATTCGCTTACCTCTAAATTAATGCATAGTTGCAAGCTGGTTAACGAATAATTGTTCTTAATCTCATGGTTATACGGAGCGTGGGTTGCAGGTGGCTTCTCTTGTCCATATTCTTGATAGAGTTCGTTTCTATTTCCCACAACATAAAAGAACAAAACAAGATATGATAACAGAAAAGGTAGAAATTAACAGGTATATACTCCACTACATTTTATAATACACTCACGCGCACGTCAATCAAGATAGCTTGTTCCTTCAAGAGTCCTTTGAAGTTGTTGCTTTTTCCACTCTTTCGCTATGTGTTCTCATTGATCGTGAAAACAACATGCCTGTTTCACAAACCGTGAGAAGTTATGTTTCATATTCCTTCCCACAATATAAAAAAATATTATTACGGAAACACAAAAGGTAATTCGCATGAGCTATTTTCTAACTATTACACAAACATTTGTAATGTCCCCAAAATTAATTATACATAAATTCCCTCAAATAATTATTTGCTACAATCTTTTGAGAAGCGCTTTTTAACGCGTAACGTATGGTTTTGAAACGTAGACTATGCGGTAAACAGATTGAAGCTTTTGAAATGTACTATAGGAAAATGTTGAAAACAAGCTAATGAATAAAAAACGAATTGGAGAAAAACTCTTTATTTGGAGAAATATAATAAGGAAAAGGAACTAACTTATTAGCCATTATTTACGACATCCAGAACTGGTAATATCAGTGATAATGAAAGAAAAGCGAATGAGAAAAGTTACGTATGTAGACAAAGACTTGAGTATTTTACATAAATTATAAACGATGTGGATATCGCGTTGAGTTGAAACAACTGGTACAGAATTGGGAAGCTTAGAAAGTTGCATCGCACTAACTAATTAAAAACGTTAATCGGAATAAGTATTGGCACGTGTTTGTCATCATAGAAATAAACAGCATGCATCATCAAAAAACAAAAATAAGCTCAGTATATCTAAGAAAATGTTCAACTAGAAGCTCGGATTAGCTCAAAAATTAAATGTGACTTGTTTCTCGTTAACGCACAGCTGACTTTTGCGGAAATTTGATTTTTTAAGTTAAAAGTCACTCGGTACCTCAGATTGTCGCATCCTTGGAAGGCCTCAATTTTTTAGATTTTTCATGAAGCCTCCTGAGACGCTTGGATCTTTGCGCTCACATAAACTAATTATTTATTTTCACACTGCTTTTACGGTATTTGCGCGTATATTAATTTCTTTGGTTTTCACGAAGGTTTTGCTTTTATTTCTGAAAAAAATTCATCATCATTAAGTCCTTAGTCCCGGAACTGGTCTACCTCTACCTTTCTTTTTTTTCTATTCTTCTAATATATACCGCGCTATTCCCTCATGTTTTAGAACGTATGCTTTTATCGCATTTCTCCTATTTTTTTTACTGTTTTACACATATTTCTTTCTTCCCCTACTATTTCTGGAACTTCTTTGTTCTTAACTTTGTCCGTTCATGATATCTTCATCGTACGTCTGTAGCACCACATTTCAAAGGTTTCAATTGCCCTCTCCTACTGTAAAACGTTCACAACCGTACAGTTCTATGCTCCCCACATATGCTTTCCACAATTTTTGTCTTCGAACATAGTGGTAGTCATTTCTTGTCAAATTCAGCACGACTTTATGCTAATCTTTTCTTATATCATTTGCACTTTTCCCCTCTTGAGTTACCTGGCTTCGTAGGTAGCAGAAATCCTTAACCTCTTGTAACTTCTGGTTTCCTATTTTTTATAATCATTATAATCATTAAGTCTGCAATCCTAGAACTGTTTGGACGCGTACTTACATTGTGTCCTAGCCTGAGCTGAATTACACATTTCCCTGAAATTCCCACAACCCACATCTTTCACTGTGTGCACAACAGTCTAATCTAAGTCTACCTCAACCTCTCCTTTATTATTCTCTGCCTCTAATATATACCGCGCTATTCCCGCAAGCCTTAATGTGTGTCCTATCACCCTCATCAGCATCAGTAGGTCTTATGTCCGGTAACTGGTTACATGCGTACCTCCATTGTTTCCTATTCTGAGCTAATCTGCACATTTCCTGAAATTTCCACGGTCTACATCTTTCACTATCTGGATGTAATAGTCTAATCTAGTTCTATATCTACCTCTACCACTCCTTTTTCCTATCTCTGCTTCTAATATATTCCGCACTATTCACCAATGTCTTAGAATGTGTCCTATCTTTCTATTTCTCCTATTTTGTTTTGTTTACCACAGATATCTTTCTTCCCCTACTATTTTAGAACCTCTTTATTCTTCTCTTTGTCTGTCCATGCTATTTTCATCATACATCTGAATTACCACATTCCAAAAGGCTTCTACCTATTTTCTGTTGGCTTTTCCTTCTGTCTTCATTACATAGCCGTACAGTGCTGTGTTTCACACATATACTTTTAACAATTTTTCCAGGTTTCTATGTTTATTGTCTTCGAACATAGTCGCTGTTCTTTCTTGTTCGATACAGCACAGCTTCCCGCCTATTGTTTGTTAAATACATTCCCATACGCGAAGAGGGTTAAGCAACCTGACGGCTACCAAGACCTCCCAACATTACATTTGCCGAGTGTTGTTATGATTATTATTATTAATTTTTATACCTTATCCAACCACCACGAATATTTCATTCGATAATGATTCGAAGTGAATTTGAAACGTTGGTTATTTCCCGCTCCCATAGCATTCTGCAGTTACTGATTATTAGTTGTAAATTCATAATCGTGTGATAATATGGAATAACAACTAGACAGAAATATGGAATACTTTATATTACCCGTCCAAATATAGTTGCATTTGTTTCTGATAAAAATTTTAAGGAAAATTATTAATAGTTTGTTGTGTCTTTGGGTGAACTCTTTTACAATTTAAAGTTCATAATTACACAATTTAAAGGTTCATAATAGCAATCGCGCAAGCGCGGAAAAAGCGACGCCACGGCAGGTGGTAGCTCCAAGCTTTACACAGGCTTTAGCGCGGCTATCTGTCAATGACGTCACACAATGCACAAATTTAATACGCAATTAACGGAAAATATAAATTTAAGACAATAGTTTATAACAGCGAAATACTCACATGAATATGTCCCTGAGTTAAAGTTGGCTTCTGTTGAAGTCCATCAGGGCTACTGATGGTCTTTTTAAGGCAATTAACGGAGGGTACGCCTAACGTCCATCCAAATGGCTTCGACTGGATCTCAGGGCTCCACTCCGGAGTGATTAAAGATGGTGCTCCGGCGTGGAATGCAGTTTGGCCAACGGCTACAAATTACCTCTACCTATGTAGGGAAAGGGCAGGAACAGGTATAAGGGCGACAAACAAAGATAATCAGGCAAGGAGATCTACATAAATAAAGATAAGGCACGATACGATACCTGACAAAACCGCTCTTCACGAAGGTCAGAGGCAAAAAGCCCCGTTTCCTAAGCGTCTTTTGGAAAATCCCCACTTTTGTTCTTTCACGCGTCGGCGCGAAGTTCCCGCGCGATCTCGCGCAAACGCTTTCTGGCGTGACGAAAATACACGCCAAGTCTTTTAAATTTTAAGGCGCGAAAACTTCCGCACATAAAAATTAAGCTAAGACAATGTTTAGTGCCAATTTGGCACGTAACAACTCGTACTTAAAGAAATGGCATAAATTTAGCTATTTATTTTGGAGGAACAAAACTTAATCAAAAACATTAAGCAAACTGTATTAAAACTAGCAACTGTGACTTACGATTGGTTTCTACCTTACTTGATTTACATAAGTGTGTTTGCAAACTCACTTGGTAATGAAAATCAATATGTTTATAACTGATATATAGGCAGAACGTTTTAGACTGCGGAACAATTTCTTAACAATCAACAATCACTATTGGGTACTAATATTTACTAATTGCCACAATCATTTCTTGCAGTTATCTGCAATGTAATAGGACCATCATATTATAATTAAAGTTTAACAGATGGCGGTACCCAGTTAAATATTGGCCGTTGCATATAATTCGATTTCTTTCATATACGTTATCATTATCATAAAACTTATTTGAGGTACCATGTACGTTAGTAGATATCAAAGTACTTCAGGATTATTTCTTCTGTTACGTCAACAGGTGAATTATAATGTAATAATCTAAGAGAAATTTAATTGTGATACATCAAAGTGCCATTCTAAACGGACCTGCGCCTTGACGACGTTCTAAAATACTAGAACAGGTAGAATGGCTTGCGCGTTTTAATGAGCTAAAGAGCCTAACTATAGGTTTAACCAAATTAGTGGGGTCTTTAGTGAGGAACCAGACTAAGACAGGTTCCGAAAGAGGGTAGCAGTTTTTTCGGTACTTAGAGTGGCAGAGACCATGTCGGCATGACATTCTAAGACACACTACTGCGATGTGGAAGGCATTACATGTGATTTTCCAATGTTCCACCCGAAGGTACTACACTGGCCAGGAAGCGAGTTTTTGTTACCTGGAAAATTTTGAATTTTGCCGAACCATTGCTGTTCCAAGCAAGGTAGGGATCTTTAACGTGCGTGACAACACTCACACACGGGACCTCCATTTTACCTCTCATCCGAACGAGGGTGTATTTTTGTGAAAAATGCTCGCCTAACATTTTTCAAGCGGACCGTATCGGGATTCGAACCCGGGACCTTGGGCGTAGTAGTCACACACATACCACTACGCCACGGAGCCGCCTTAGATGTGGAAGGCAACGGGAAACCATCACATAACCTCCCAAGTACACTGCATACAGGAATTGTTAAATATGATGGCATCCTCTGGGGTAAAAAATTCCGGAGGTAAAATAGTCCCCCATTCGGATCTCCGGGAGGGGACTACTTGGGGGATGTGATCATAAAGAATGGAAAAGGATCCGTGAACATTCTGCGAGTCGAAATGTGGAATGTCAGAACTATGAAACAAGTAGGTAAGCTAGAGAACCTGGAACTCGAAATGAATACGTCAGCACTAGACATAGTAGGAATTAGCGAAGTCCGATGGCCAGGGGCAGGGGATTTTTGGAGTGAAGACTTCAGGGTGATTCATACAGGATCAGAGGAAGGAAATTCGGGTGTGGGGTAGTTATGCGAAAAAAGATAGGACAACTTGTACAAAACTAACTATAAAAGAACGAAAGAGTACTCATGGTTAGATTTGAATCTAAACCAGTAAATACAGTAGTAATACAAGTATACATGCCCACCTCTAACTACAGTGAGGGAGAGGTAGAGGCAATTTACAAAGATATCGAAGACATACTAAGATACGTAAAAGGACAAGAAAATTTAATAATTACGGGGGATTTTAATGCAGTGGAAGGTGAGTGTAGGGAAGGAGCGATAGTAGGTTTATTTGGTTTAAGCACGAGAAATTACAGGGGAAATAGGCTGGTAGAATTTTGGGACAAGAATAACTTAACCATCACAAATTCATGATTTCAACATCATGCTAGAAGACGATACACGTGCAAGATGCCAGGAGATATAGGAAGGCATCAAATAGATTATATTATTGTTAGACAACGGTTTAGAAATCAAATAAAAGATTGTAGAAGCTACCCAGAAACAGATATAGACACTGACCACAACATCGTAATTATGAAGGCCGCACTTTAATTTAAAAATCTAAAAAAGAGGACCGGAAAAAGACACTTTGACTTTGAGAAGCTAAAAGATAAAGATATTCACGAAAGATTTGAAAAAAAGTCAAATGAATTACTGAAAGATATCGGGAAAATTTCTGATACTAAGGAAGTAGAAACAGAATGGAATAACATTAAATCCAGTGCTTAGACATGGCGGCCAGAGATATTCTGGGGTGTTAACAAAAAGAAAATAAGAAACCATGGATAACAAAGGATAACAAAGGATATTCTGAATTTAATAGAAGAAAGACGAAAATACAAAAATAAATCAGACGAAACAGGAAAACAGAGATACAAATTCATAAAATGGGAAATTATTCGCAAATGCAGGAAAGCTAAAGAAAAATGGATTGATGAAAAGTGCAAAGAGGTACAAACTAAGATGGAAATAGGAAAGACAGACGAAGCATACAAATTAATTAGAAGAATTTTAGGGATATGAAACCATATAGCAAAAATATAAGGGATGCGGGAGGAAACATCATTATAGAAAATGTAGAGAAAGTAGCTAGATTGCAGGAATATATAGGGAATTTATATTCAGAAGAGAAATTAACAGCATTAGAACAGGAATCAGACATTGAAAAGGATGACCTGGGATATCCTATACTTAGAGATGAGTTTGAATTAACATTAAAGAGTCTGAAAAATGGTAAGGCACCGGGTACAGATAAGGTGCAAGCAGAAACTCTAAAAGCCGCTGGACAAGCGTAACAGAACGTCTCTTCCGACTTGTAAGCTATATGTATGAAACAGGCGAGATACCCAAAGATTTCAAACGTAACATCATAGTAACTATACCAAAAAAAGAGACGCGGATAGATGTGAAAATTTTCGAACAATAAGCTTGACAGCACACGTTTCAGAAATATTAACTAGAATTGTACAAAGACGAATGGAAAAACGAGCTGAAGAAATACTTGGAGAAGATCAATTTGGGTTTAGGCGAAATTGAGGAACACGGGAGGCTATTGTAGCTCTGAGGGTGATAATGGAGAAAACAATAGAGAAGAGGATAAGTGTATATATAGGGTTTGTAGATCTGGAAAAAGCATTCGACAATGTAAAATAGAAAAAAATGTTCGAAATACTCAAAAAGATTGGAATGAGTTTTAGGGATAGACGGATAGTATACAGCGTACACAAAGAGCAAACTACGATAATAAAATTATAGTAGGAAGGTAGAGAACTAAATATTAGGAAAGGGGTGAGACAGGGATGTGTCTTATCCCCATTAATTTATAACTTGTACATCAAAGAGGCAATGAATACTGTCAAATGCAGGAAGACATTTGGAATTAATATGCAGGGACAAAAGATTGATATGTTTAGATTTGCAGATGATATAACGGTATTAGCATCTAGCAGGGAAGAGTTAGAAGCTGCTCTTAATGAAATGGAAACAGTTCTAACGAAGGGATATGGTATGAAAATTAACAAAAATAAAACTAGTATGCAAAATAGGGGATAATAAATCAAAAACAAGAATACAAATAGGTAACGAAAACTGACAAGGGGTTAAGGATTTCTGCTACCTAGGAAGTCAAATAACGCAAGGTCGTGCTACATTTAACAAGAAAAAGCAACTACTGTGTTCAAAGACCACAAACATAAAAACAAGGAACAGAATTGCTTAAAACATATGTGTGGAGCACAGCACTGTATGGCTGGGAAACCTAGACAGTAGGAAAAGCAGACTAGAAAAAGCTAGAAGCCTTTGAAATGTGGTGCTACAGACGTATGATGAAGATACCATGGACAGACAAAGTTAAGAACAAAGAGGAACTAGAAATGGTAGGGGAAGAAAGAACTATGTGTAAAACAGTAAAAATAGGAGAGATAGGATGATAGGCCTCATACTAAGACATGAGGGAATAGTACGGAAGATATTAGAAGCAGCGATAGGAAAAAAGAGAAGTAGAGGTAGACCTAGGTTAGACTACTGCACACAGATAGTGAATGATGTAGGTTTTGATAATTTCAGGGAAATGTGCGGCTAGCTCAGAATAGAAATCAATGGAGGTACGGTTCCAACCAGCCGTAAGATGGAAAAAACTAATGACAAAAATAATAACTGTACTTAAACATGGTGATTATTATAAACAACTACAGATATTGGTTTTGCAATACTCTCAACTAACGTTAATTGTGCGAAAGGATTTATTTGAAAACTATAATACGACAAATGTCTAAGTGTTGGGGGAACCTTGGCAGCCATAGGCCGCTTAACCCGCTTCACATACCACTGAATCTCGGTGAAATAAGGCATATAATTAGAAAACAATAGAAGGGAATCGAGCTGTATATCGGCTGTGTAGGCGGCTCCGTGGCGTAGTGGTATGTGTGTGACTACTACGCCCAAGGTCCCGGGTTTGAATCCCGACACGGTCCGCTTGAAAAATGTTAGGCGAGCATTTTTCACAAAAATACACCCTCGTTCGGATGAGAGGTAAAATGGAGGTCCCGTGTGTGAGTGTTGTCACGCACGTTAAAAATCCCTACCTTGCTTGGAACAGCAAGGGTTCGGCAAAATTCAAAATTTTCCAGGTAACAAAAACTCGCTTCCTGGCCAATGTAGTACCTTCGGGTGGAGCATTGGAATATCACATGTAATGTATATCGGCTGTTGGGAGAATTGCAGGGAACGGTATAGGCTAGTTCAGAACATAAATAAGCTGAGGTACAAGTCTAACCAGTTTCAAGATGTAAAACGCAATGACAAAAAAACAAGTGCTCTTAAATCTTACGATTATTATAAACAACTACAGGTGTTGGTTGTGAAATATTTTCAACTAATGTTGATTGTGTGAAAGGATAAATTGTAAAAACTATTAATTCGACAAAGGTTCAGGTGCTGGGGGAACTTGGCAACCAAAGGCTGCTTACCCCCCTTCATATACCTTACATGTGATTTTCCAATGCTTCACCCGAAAGTACTACATTGGCCAGGAAGCGAGTTTTTTTTTACCTGGAAAATTTGGAATTTTGCTGAACCCTTGCTGTTCCAAGCAAGGTAGGGATCTTTAACGTGCGTGACAACACTCAGACACGGTACCTCCTTTTTACCTCTCATCCGAACGAGGGTGTATTTTTGTGAAAAATTCTCGCCTAACATTTTTCAAGCGGACCGTGTCGGGATTCGAACCCAGGACCTTGGGCGTAGTAGTCACACACATACCACTACGCCACGGAGTCTCCCCCCCCCTCTCTTCATATACCACTGAATATCGGGTAAATAGGGTATGAAACTGTAAAACAATAGAAGGTGACCGAACTGCATCAAACAAGAAAGAACAGCAGCTGTGTTCAAAGACAACGAACATAGATACAAGAAGAAAACTGTTCAAAGCATAATGTGGAGCACAGCACAGTACATGTATGAAATAGCGGCAGTAGGAAAAGCAGAGAAAAAGAGATAAAAGCCATTTGGAATGTTGTGTTTCAGACGTATGAAGATGGTAGTATGAACAGACAAAGTTAATAACAAATAGGTTGTAGAAATAGTAGACTAATAAAGATATCTGTGGAAAATGAAAAATAGGAGAAATAGAAGGACAGGATACGTTCTAAGGTATTTCTGGGGAATAGTACGGGATATACTACAAGCAGAGATAGGAAAAGAGAGGTAGAGTTAGACCAAGATCAAACTTTAGCACACAGATAGTGATAGATGCAGACTGTGCAAATTTCAGTGAAATATGTAGGTTGGTTCAGACTAAGAAACAATGAGGGTACGCGTCCAACCAGTTCTAGACTGAAGACCTATTGATGATGATGACATCAAAGTGGTGTTAGTATTCTTACGGATGTGGTCTGCAGTGTATATCAAATACTTGTGTTCCAAAATATATAGTTTAATATGAGAAGTTTTCTCAGGAAAACTAATTGTTTTCGATAATCTTTTAAGAGCGTGTACGTAAATTAGATGAAAACTGACTTTCATAACGAAAAAAGACGCCCTCTGCAATTATGTGGAATCAATTATCTAGTGATATAAATACCAATCGAAAAACCGCATAACTGTAATAGTCACATTATTTTTCGGCATCATTTTAGAAGCAATTTGTTACGAGTTTTTATAACAAACTAGATTTTTTTATTTTCGACATAGTTTTCGTATTGTTTTGCTTATGTTTCAACATAAGGTGTCACTAGCAGTGTCTAATGAAATGGAAAGTTTCATAGTTGACAAAAGTTGATTCATATCTTAAATTTCTAGTATTGGAAACACCTGGTCTAATAATAACATTAATTTGCATTATAATTTAAATTAAATACAGACTTTATTTCCAAAATTTATAATATAATACTTGAGCCAAAATAATTACTGAAAATGATTCAACAATCTAATTAAAGTAACAGGAACTTGGTAGTTTGACCTCCTTGTAGCTTTTCTATTAATAATTCCAAGGTAACTTAAAAATGTCTTTCTTACAAGTGCCTGAAGGATGATTACTTTTCTCTTTTTTTTATAATAAGTACACTACTATTATAACAATTGCCCGTTGTTGGAATGTTAACATTGGTAATTATTGCAATTATTTTAAATAACTGGTTTCATTGGGTTTTTACAGTGTCTTTGCAATAATATAACAAGTGTTGTAAGCTGGTTTTTGTTGAAATGGGGTAATTCACAAAAAATTTATGAAGATCTTAACTTAATTTAAATACAGAATTAATTGATTCTTGTGATTAAAAAGAAACAGGACTATTGAATTTTGCATACCCGCATATTTTTCAATGTAAAGTATAATACTTTTCACGTCATTACGGGAAATTACCTAATGATTTATGTTGTAGGCCAAGTGAACGAGTCGTTTATTATCTCAATCGAGCAAAGTATTCACAGTGGTTTTGTTAATTGCCACAAGAAGGACAAAGATCACATAACTTCAACCTAACGTGCAATCGGCCACAAGCGACAACAAAAGACCCTCAACAACTTCTACACGCAGTTCTCAAACCTGCTTCCTACGTCACTATATCGAGTTTCGCCTCAATCACACATCTCTCTACCATTAAGTTAATTTTATTACATAAGGTACATTCATAAAATCAAGAAAAGGCATTTAACTCAATAACCTAACTTCGCCTAAATCTAACTACCAACAATTCTAAAAATTTAAGCTTGATTTTTTAGCTTAACTATGCAACTACTATCGATGCCATGGTTCCAAGTGATGTGATAGAATCGTTATTAAAGTTAAACGTTGTACAATTTTATTCTACCTCACCATCATCAGGTCTTCAGTCCTGGAACTGGTTAAACGCGTACCCCCATTGTTTCCTATTCTGAACTAACCTACAGATTTCCCCGAAATTTGCACAGTCTGCATCTATCACTATCTGATCTAGGTCTACATCTACCTCCTTTTTCCTATCTCTGCTTGAAATATATCCCATACTATTCCCCAAAAATACCATAGAACGTATTCTGCCCTTCTATTTCTCCTATTTTTTCCACAGATTTCTTTATTCCCCTACTATTTCTATAACCTATTTGATATTAACTTTGTCTGCCCATGCAATCATCCTCATACATCTGAAGCACAACATTTCAAAAGTCTGCTACCGTTCTTCGTTCTGCTTTTCCTAGTACCCGTATTTCATAGGCATACTGTGCTGTGCTCCACACATATGCTTTCAACAATTTTCTTCTTGTTTCTATGTTTGCTATCTTTGATCATACGCGCTGTTCTTTCTTGTTAGGTGCAATTTGGCCCCTTCTATTGTTTTACAATTATATACCATATTTTGCCGACATTCACTGGTTGTGAGGAGGGGGGATGGAGGGAACGGCCTGTGACTACCAAGTTCCCCCAACACTTGAACTATTGCCGATTTATTATTTTTCCCAAAATATCTTTTTGCACAGTCAACATTAGTTGCAGATATTTTACAACCAATACCTGTAGTTGTTTATAATAATCATCAGATTTGTCTGCGCTTATTTTTTCGTCATTAGATTTTCCGTCTCAAAACTGGTTGGACACGTACCTCCACTTATTTATATTTTTGCTAGCTTACACAGTTCCCTGAAATTCCCACTCAGCCTATATACAGCTTGGTCCCATTCTAGCGTTTTCTAATTATATGCCATATTTCACCGAGATTCAGTGGTTGTGAAGGAGGAGGCGGCTCCGTGGTGTAGTGGTATGTGTATGACTACTACGCCCAAGGTCCCGGGTTCGAATCCCTACACCGTCCACTTGAAAAATGTTAGGCGAGCATTTTTCACAAAAATACACCCTCGCTGTAAAATAAAAGTCCCGTGTGTGAGTGTTGTCACGTACGTTAAAGATCCCTACCTTGCTTGAAACGGCAAAGGTTCGGCAAAATTCAAAATTTTTCAGGTAAAAGAAACTCGCTTCCTGGCCAATGTAGTACCTTCGGGTGGATCATATTACATGCCAAACTGGTTATGTATCATGTTTTAGGTTTAGAAATACCTTGTAGCTTAATTGCCGCGTATTTTTCAAATGATACGCTAACTTCCGCTGTTGCTGACAGTCGAGTCTGCGCAGAAGGAATGCGGATGTGCGCGAGCGGAGAAAGCGGACATTAAGCAACGAGACATGGACTAAGCAACAAGTATCTAAGTGCGTGGTAGTTTTCTAAGAAAAAGGTATGTAGTTTCCCTTTACCTCCTCCTCTATCGTTCCGCTCGACGGATAGTGTAAGTGGTTGAAGAGAGTTTCAGAAGGCTAGAGGATGTGAAATATGTCTTAATCGGGAAGTATATTAGACGCCATCTGATCTCGTAGGGTTTTTAGGGAAAAGCCGTAAAATAATAAGTGTGTGCCAAAACCTGAGATCAGGAGAGTAATTCTGGCTCAAAATTTACCTGAGAAATAGTTAAGTATACAATTGCGGAAACATAACACAAACATTAAACACAAGAACACTTAGCTAAAAAGAATGTTTATAAAATCAAATGTTAAATGACTTGAATTTTCAATCACGCCTCTAGTTAATTGCAAAAAGATTTATTACAACAAAACTTAACTAGACCTTCACATTAATTGAAAAAACAAATATAAACATATCTTCACACTATTATGCACTATGTTTTCAACTACACTACACACGCGTGCTCATTACAATTACATGATAGACATTCTTAAACAAATATTAAAAATCAAATATATGACAAATTCACTTAACTAAATTCTTAACCTAATCACACTATGGGTACGTTTTATCAATTCATGCATTGAATTTAAAATGTTCAGCTATTTACAAATTTTCTCGGGTATGGTTTCAGAGATACCTGATGAGTGATCTGACTGTAGGGAATGCGGCACCACTAAATGCTTCTATCTACTTTGACTTTGAAACTCTTAACATGCTTATGCCCAACACAAAGTTGTCAATCCAGGAACCATTGTGTCCCTAAAATTAAAAGCAATCGAACATGGTTGATTACTTTCAGTCTGTTTGATAACATATTCTGAAAGATAGCTAACCTATTCAAGTTGTATGTTGATTGGTTGGATGGTAAGTACGAAGACTCTCTAGGAAAACGGATCTACTCTTCATAAAATAATTTGAAACATCTTCGGCACTTCGGACAGATAAATTAAGACAGCAAATTGGAAATACAGTATGTCGTATTTTTCTATCTGGTATGTGTATAATTAACTTACGGATCAGTTAACTAAGATCGGAAACGGCATTTCAAATTTATTGAGTCAGCAGAATTCTGCCTGTAAACCTCTTTGCGCCCAGACTGAGATCATTAGCGCCAACGTAATACATTATTAATCAAAACAAATGAATCATAAACTGTAATAATTTAGAACGAAATTGCAATGATGATATCATTCCTAAAAAATCTATGTAGATCTGGAAAAAGCATTCGACAATATGAAATGGGAAAAATGTTCAAATTGTTAAAAAAATTGGAATGAGTTTTGTGAACAAACATAGTACATAGCTTATAGAAAGAGCAAACAGCGGTAATAGAATTAGAGCAAGAATGTAGAGAAAAAAATATTTAGGAAAGGCGTGAGACAGGGATGTACCCTATCCCCATTAATTTTTAACTTATACATCAAAGAGGAAATGAACACTATCAAATGCAGAAAGACATTTGGAATTATTATGCAGGACAGACGATTAATATGCTCAGATTTCCAAACGACAGCAAATCCAGGAAATGTAGTGCTACAAATGTATGATGAAGATATCGTGGATAGACAAAGTTAAGAATTAAGAACAAAGAAATAGTAGGAGAGGAAAAATACCTGTAGAAAACAGTAAAAAAATAGGAGAGAGGGTTATAGGATAGTTATAATGCATGCTGCATAGCGCGGAATATGTTAGGGGCAAAGAAAGGAAAAAGAGGCGGAGGTAGACCTAGATTAGACTATTGCACACAGATAGTGAAAGATGTAGGCCGTGGAAATTTCCGGGAAATGTGTAGGTTAGCTCAGAATAGGAAACGATTGAGGTACGCGTCTAACCAGTTCCAGGACTGAAGACCTAATGGTGATGAAATTAGGGTTGAAGTCGCTTATGGCACAAACAGGACGCCGTAGGTCCTAAAACTTAGGGCTGCTTAAGTTACAGGTTCGAGTTTTACTTGTAGCAACATTCTTCTTAATCTTCTTTGGGAATTAAACCACTCATAGTTTTTAAAATTATCTTTATTTACGTTTCGATCCATGACCTAGGATCATTTTCAAAATAACAAAAACTTCAAGTTTTTTTTACTTGAAGTTTTTATTATTTTGAAAACGATCCTAGGTCATGGATCGAAACGTAAATTAAGTTGATTTTAAAAACTACGAGTGGTTTAATTCCCAAAGAAGATTAAGAAGAATGCTAAACAAACCACAACAAACATACAGGGAGTATTTGTAGCAACATTTTATCAGTGAGTCGTTGTCATTAATTTGGATATTTAAGGTATGAAGAATGTTAGTGATCGTAGTAAGGTAATATCAAAACCGTCTCGCATCTGACTGGACCAGTTGACAATTTGTGACATTTCTTGGAAATGTTTATAATTATAGTTTGTTTTAATAATTACTGTATTAGTAAATTTTCTCAATAGGGTTAGACAAATTTTTAGGTTACATGCATTTTGATCTAAGGTAAAATTATTTTTCTTTCATATATTGTTCAAACTCAAAGGTTGTCAATTTATTATGGCGGTTTTTAAAGGTTAGAAATGGTATCATCATTGTAATTTCGTTTTAAATTATTACAGTTTTATGATTCATTTGTTTTGATTAATTATGTTTTACACTGGCGCGCCGATGATTTCATTGTTTGAGCGCAAAGACACGTCACATGCAACTTGTGCCGACCAAATAAATAAAAAGTGTCCGTTTCTGAACTAAGACAACCTATCGGTAAGTTAATTACACATATATATTAAATTTAAAAAAACGCAAGGTATTTTGAAATTGCGGTCTTGATTCATCTGCCCGAAGATGTCTCAAATTGTTTTATGAAGTGAAAATACATTTTCTTATAGAGCACTTCGTACTTCGCCCAAGCAATTAACATACAACTGGAGTGGGTTAGCTATCTTTGAAAAAGGTTATCGAATAGACTGAAAGCAGTCGACCATGTTCGGATAATATTTTACCAAGTTGGTTATTATTAATTTTATGGGCAGATTGGTTTCCAGGTCCACAACTTTATGTTGGAGATAAGCGTGTTGAAAGTTTCGAAGTCAAAGTAGACAGAGATATTTAATGGTGTATGCTTTAGCTACAGCTACCAGTTACTCATAAGGTATTTATGAAAACCATCGGAAACTAAGCTCAAGAAACATTTATAAGTAACTGAACATTTTGAATTCATTGCATGAACTGATAAACCCGTATCTACAGTACGTCTGCGTGGTTAGGTTAAGAGTTTAGTTAAGTAACTTTTTGATATGTTTGATTTTTAATATGTTCTTAACGTCTATCGTGTCATTGTGTGTAATACCGTTGAAAACATAATTGTGTATAATAGTGTAAAGTTTATATTTGATTTTTTAATGTGAAAGCATAGTTACAGTTTTGTTGTAATAAATTACTTGGCAATTACCTAGAGACGTGATTGAAAATTCAGATCATTTAACATTTGATGTTAGAAACCTACCGATTTTAAATAGGCCTATTAGTGTTCTTATGGTTAAGTTTGTTTTATGTTTAAGCAATAGTGTACTTAACGATTTCTCAAGTGAATTATAAGTTAGAATTACTTTCCTGATCTCAGATTTTGGCACCTTATTCTTGTATATTCCGGAGCTTCCTTCTTGAAAACCTGCGAGATTAAGTGGCGTCCAAGATACGTCCCAATTAAGACAGGATTTTTAGCGGGGTACTTCACCGAGTATTTCTGTGGATTACCGGTTAGATTTTCTGGCAAAACTATACGTAACAAATTTTTTCTAACTTTACGTTTCTCTCCCTCTAGCTTTTACTACTCATTCCCTGTTCTGCCCTTTGACTGCAAACCTACTCGACTTCTTAATAAAAATGGCTACGCGTGGATATCAAAAGGAGATCAACCTCTTTTTGCTTATGAGACGTGGAACTAAGACCCAACGTCTTAGGCTCACATCCTTTTCATATTCTCATTTATAGTCAGCACTGATTTCGTCGTGGTTTACGCAGATTGTAGACCTATGAACTGCTTCGATTCTTCGAACGGTAAGATATTTTCGTAGAATGGAGTGATCGAGCCGAAAAAGACATCCCTTGCCGTTATTTAGTAAACATATCGTTTTTAATTCGTTCGGCTTTTGACTTTTATAGCCTTGTTTTGTTACATGCCAAAAATCGGCTATGTATCACATTTCGATTAAGTGTAAATTATAAAGTAGTTTCCGCGAATATTTTTAAATGAACTTGTCAATTTTCGTCATTCCGGACAGTTGCGTTTGCGCAAAAGAATGCGCAGGTACGGAGTGTGTGAAAGGACGTCATTAAACTACGAGACCTGAAGCCAATAACATATACCGGTGTTGCGTGTCTGTCTTTTCTCTTTTCAGGTGGTAGGTTCCTTATCTCTACCTTCTATCGTTCCTTCTACCTGGTTATCTTTGTCGTCCCACCTACAAACAAGCATAGAGAATAGACGAATAGAATTTGGACTCACCAAATGGCGTGATGTGACCCACTACGAGATGGCCCTGGGATTTGGCGGTAAGGTGCGATTTAAGTGAGTACATTGCTTTTACTTATAGTGTGCATCAAAATTGACCATTGTATCATTTTAAACGTGTTTGGTATTTGATACAAAAGGTGCGTAATTGTACGTTATATTAACGATTGCGCAATAATATGAAACGCGGAAACCGTAAGAGTGGCATTTCATATTATTGTGCAATCGTTTATATAACGTACAATTATGCGGCATTTGTATCAAATATTAAACACGTTTAAAATGATACAATGGTCAATTTTGATGCACAATATAAGTAAAAGCAATATACTTACTTAAATCGCACCTTACCGCCAAATCCCAGGGCCATCTCGTTGTTTCTGGTGTGGGTAGGCTATGCCATCGTTGTTTCAAATTCCAGATCCGTCCAACATTTTTGCTTGTGCGTAGGTGGAACGACAAGGATAACCAGGTAGAAGGAACGATAGAAGGTAGAAATAAGGAACCTACTACCTGAAAAGAGAAAAGACAGACACGCAACACCGGTAGATGTTATTAGTTTCAGATCTCGTAGTTTAATGACGTCCTTTCACACACTCCACACCTGCGCATTCTTTTGCGCAAACGTAACTGTCCCGAATGACGGAAATTGACAAGTTCATTTAAAAATATTCGCGGGAACTACCTTATAATTTATACTTAATCTAAATGTGATACATAGCCGATTTTTGGCATGTAACAGGTTCCTCTTTTCTATCTCTTGTGTTTATAATTATAACTCGGGCGCCACTAATTTTAGGCGTGTACTTAGTTTAGAACCTAAAGATGAGCATTTGTGTCCTGTCAGCTTCCTCGTTTCCCCATTGCATGTTACATGTAGGTCATGACTAAATCAGCTGGAGATTATAATGGTCGCTTTTTATTTCGTAGCTTTATATAGATAAACGTTTACGTGCACGGTACTTGTTTTTTAATAGGTCTGTCGTTAAGATGCTTAAGCAACTTGTTATTTTTTGTTTCTATATTTCCAAAAAAGTTCCCAAATGCTAAGATAGACTCTCAAATGTCAAAAATTAAAAAGGAATCGAATCCAGTTAAGCTTTCCTGATTATAGTCACGTAAATCTGCAGTCGGTTCCTGAACTATGTACTATTTTTCACAAATGCTCAGTTTCTAATTTAGGAAAAGTATGACTCAATTAAAGAATTAATTGGTTTTTTTGCGTACATAATTATTCTTAAGTTTAACCAAAGATGTCCTTCTACATTGCTATTTGAGCAAATTGTATACGTGCACGCGTATGAGCTTCAGTGACAAAATGAGAAGTAAATCGATCTTTTAATTATTGGAAAAGTTCTATAAATGTCTCGTCCATTCATTATGAAATCTGTTTACTCTCATAGCATTGAAAATGCCCCTTTTTTTGAATAATTCCACCGAAGATACTATAGGACTTACTTAACATATTGAAAATTGGTTTTTGAATCATTACTCTTTGGATTATCATTCGTTCACTCTCAATATGCGCCATGTACATTTCATTTCTCATCTTGTACAAACATTTTTCTTGATTAATAGCATGTCAACAACATTCTAGAAAATAATTATTACTGAAGTTGGCATAAATTAATGACCTCACGAAGGTCAATAATAATATACTTAAAACTACATTTATATGTATTAAATTGTTGGAATGTGCGTCATAACAAAGCTTTATTGCCAAACAATCATCACATATACATACATACATATCTACAAATTGTTTTATGTGTATTTTATTAATAATCATCACACACAACCATTGTGATCTAAATTTTTCTATTTACTAAACGAAACGAAACCAAAATGGAAAGTTTTTAATATAAAACTGTTACATAAGGTTAGTAATCTATAGGAACACTGTGGCACGATTTAAATAAAATTAAATAAAAACCCTTAACCACAAAAAATATTTAAATTACTAAATACGTATTTCGACCACTATGTGGCCATCATCAGTAGAATAATCAAAAAAAAAAAAAACCTGTTCTGGAACACTTCAGAGGATATTCTCCTCACCACTTAGGCTGAAGTGAACCTTCCCAACCTATAATTTACTATATTGTTGCTTTAAACACTAAGTGTTTAACTAACACTAACACTAAGTGTTTAACACTGGTGTTTAAAGCAACAATATAGTAAATTAGTTGAATCACTCAGCCTGTGAGAATATAGTAATTTATATTTTTGATTATTCTACTGATGATGCCACATAGTGGTCGAATACTTAGTAATTTAAATTTTTTTTATTTTTTAATTATTATAGCTCTGAATTCATGCATAGGACGAGAGATAGTATAGGTTTTCACTAACTTGCTTGATCAACGGTAATCAGGACGGCAATACACCTTAGAAGATACACGAGAACTGAAAGACCTTAAGGGAAAGTGTAAGAACGCATGTGCAATTTTTATTTAAGTTTTTCAATGGTACGCGAAACGTCGCCCAGGGTTGTTCAAAACCCCAATTGAACCTAACTGAAGCAGAGCACTGATAGAAAACACAATTCGGGCCCCAAAATATTGTAACAAGAACTCTTCTGCAATAACAACAATTCTTTATTATCAACCGATTACGCAAGTCTTTTGAACTACTTGTAGCTATAGTGAAATTGTAAAGCACTCGCGGCAATTTATTTCCAACTAATCGGTAGCAGTACATATATTAACTTCTAAAACTTAACATGTTATCTTCTTAATTACTATCGAAGCACTAAGTGTTAATTTATATCGATCACTACACTAAGTTATGTAACGTTGTTACATTTTTTTTATTATAGTGTAACTACTCTACCTTATAGACGGCAGAGCCCCTATAAATTATGAGGGGTTCCTGTCTAAGGTTTAAGCCTAGGGTAAAATGTATGTAAAACGTCTGAGTATAATAGGGCCCTCTAAAGAGATCTTCCAGCCAGCTAAGTGTCTTCAACTAGGGCAGAGCTATGAGCTAGGGTCGTAGGATGGTATACGATAATAAAAGAATTTTTAATGGACGCCACCGTATCTTAATAATAGCTATAATGAGTAAGGATCCGAAGATAAGATACGGAAATCTTCGAAAAGAAAAAACATCTCCTTAATAAGCAGAACATAGAAACATAATACTTACTTGTGACTCTACAAACTGGAATTACAACGACGATCTCGTACTATCTGAAAATTTAATCACCTCAAAAAGATTTGTAGAACTAGGGCTACATTAGAGCCTAGTCACTTTATCACAAAAAAATAAATTCCAAAAAGATTAGCTAATTAAGATTATCCCTCAAAAAAATATCTTACCAATACAATATCAATAACCTTTTTTTCTACACTACAAAAATTTTATGAATTTGGTTGCTTGCTTTTATAGAAAAATTATTATCAACTTCAATGAAAGAAAGCTTTAAAACAAGTTAGTCCACCTTCTATTGCTTTAAAGAAGTATATATATATATATATATATATATATATATATATATATTGCTGTGAAACCTACAAAATCCGTGAACTACGCTTTTCGAATCGAGCCTCACGAATTGGGCGTCAAGAATGCTGTGAATCCTACAAAAAGCTATTCATTACCTTAACTGTGTTGGTCCATTGACTTTCTTCTGTTAATCGCCTCGGCTGCTCCTCTAGTTAAACCTTCATCCTCATTCATAAAAAAAACACAAACACTTTCCTACCACAAACATCAACGTCAACTCTATTTACATCAATATTCACAATACATTAAAATTTCAAAATTAAAATTCAGCATAAATTTTAATATCAAAAATTTTCAAGATTAAATTTGTTATCATTTTCAAGTGCATCCAGAATTAAAGTCCTTGTAGGATGCCTACTAATTACTATAACAATATATGCAGGGTACAAAGGGAGCATCTACCACCCCTTTACGTTAATTAACCAGGTTCGTCTAATTGAGCTCAAAGACATACCCAAATTTTCATCATAATCCAGAACATCAATACTAAATACCCCTTTCTACTTAAACAAGCAAATTTCACCTTAAAATTAAAATTTTATTGCTAGTACAATTTCACTACTGTCCATTTTGAGTAAATCAATTATAAAGTTATTCAACACACACACAAATATCAAAGTTCAAACAAAATAGTATAATTTACCTGAAGGTTACTTGCACTTGTAGCTTCCATGTACATCGTCCCTTTGTTAATTACACCATTCCAACTGGGTTATATTTATGGCTTCTGATTCTCAACGCTTTAAAAATTTTCTCCATCAAGTTGTTTCAGGGCTTTTCCGGAACTAATCTGTGTATATCTGAACCTTGTTTTGTGGATCCAGACACGTTTATGCACCATTTAAGTATTAATACCCCCGAAAAATAACAAAGAAATTCATACTTCTTTCACCAAGATACGCCAAAACTGCCTACTTTTGTGTATTTATTTGTCGTTGTAAATTTTTTTACCAATTGGTACAGTGATACTAAACTTTATTACCTTGTATCTTCTTTTCTAAGTGCACTAACGTACATTCATTGTAGCACGTAAAGAACAAGCTGTTTTAAATCACATAATATTCGAGCAAACTGTTTAAATTATTTAATATTAAAACCGGAAAACTAAAAAGCACTGTTTAACGCGTTCAATCAAGTCGAAGATCTAAGAGAGCTTGTTCATATTCACCTCCGTATATATAGCGGTTAGCCTGTCTGTCGGTCTGTTCCCCAAAACGGCCAGTTTCTAGAATTTCGTCATTCTATGTTCCCATTCCGCAGCTCGGCATGCGATTTTTACGAATTTTGTACTCGCCTCAGTTAAATCTCAGAAAATTTCCACACGGCACGCAACGTTTGAGAATACCTAATTAAATTTTATACAGAAATGTTATTTTTACCTCTCAAATTTTGCCTTTAACTTTCAACCAATCGCAACCCCATGACGTTGCTCTACTCACGCCTTTTTACTATATGTGTCTCAGTCTTGCGCATATTATCTGTCTCTATCTACCCTGTTCTTATTAGTGCAAATTGATATTCTTTATTATCGATTATTTCAGTCCATGTGGACTATCTGGGTTAAATAACCCCGTATCGCACCTTCTCGTGAATATTAAGCCACGGTTTCTCCAAGATTCTTTGTAACCATTAATTATCTGCAACATTTTCGCCGTACGTGACTTTTAAACTACGCAGGTGTTCAAACATAATATTAATTCTCAGAGCTTTATTTTATTGGGTTTTTACAAGTTTTTATAGATATTATATGTTACTAACGGTTCAATTAACTTCAATTAAAATTAATACCCTTTAAATTTTAGTGAATCCTAACTAAATATTAATTATTATCTGTACGTTTTAATACCGGTTACTTAAAATAGAGTTAATTAATATAAATTTTGCACGTCATTTTTATTTGTTTCTTTACTAGGGATAATTAAATTACCCGTAAAGTTTTCTAATACTGCTTCCTTTTATATAAAGCGTCTTATAAATAATTTAAATTTCTTAATTTTAATAAAACGAATGAATTTTATGCTTCACGCTGTTATTTAATAACGCGTACCTTTTCCAAAAGCTTCTACACAGTGATTAAAATTATTTGATGTGATTATTTAATTTTCTACCCTGGTCTAAATATGAGTAATATATATATATATATATATATATATATATATATATATATATATATATATATATTGTAGTGGATTTAAATGGTTAAATTTGAGTATCAGCAATGCAATTTCAAACACCCTGTATAGAGGAAATAACCATAATTTACGTGCGAAAGTTATTTCATTTATTTAATTTAAAGTAACAAGTATTATCATAATTTGATAATTAGCAATTAAAAATTCGTAAGGTCATAAAGAAAATAAATTGTATAAACCAATAGAAATTATTAATTAATTTAATTTAGTTTAATTCAAAAGGTTATAAGGTCAGAAAACGCATAAGAGCGTGAAAAATCGATAATTCCAAGGCGAAACGCTTTACTACCAAACAAATAGGAGTCGAATATAGGAAATACCTTGAAACGCAAACTCCTAGAAATGTTATTTTAAAACGATCGTTAATTGAACACCTGCATGTTTTGAAAGGTCGACTTCTATGTATTTTTGGAGCATAACAAGCAAGTTTCAAAGAATATTGTTCAACCGACAGTCGCAAAGCACGTATACAACTCCACGTGGAGGAGATAGCACGCGGACAGTAATATCGATTTTCTACCACTCAAACAAGGTTAGAAGGAAACATCCAATATGCATAAAAGAGGAATAGAGTTGATACAGGCGGGGTTTTAAGACGTCACTGAAATATATCATTGATCTAAATAGTTAGTTGTACAACAGACGAGCACGGGACAGATGAATGCGGGTTTTTCGGAAAATAGCGTATCGACGAGCTAAATTTCGGGGAGTTCGAAAACGGTTATACAAAATTTGAAGAAAGAGTTAGTTCAATTAAATATTTCGCGTTAAGAGAATTTGGAGAGGTTACACTTTGAATCCTATAAATATGAAAGGGGAGTTATTAAGTTTCTCTTTGACTTCTTTAATTTGCATCGCTTACGACGTACAAAAATCTACTAACGAGCTTGTAAGTATTAAAATTTATAAATCAAATAGTACAATGTTAGATGGTTGTGGCCTTATACTTTGAACGCGGATAGTGTCGAGTTTATTTATATTTAACTAAGGTACAACGTATACTGTAACAAGCTCGTAACGTAAAGTAAATTAAATTATGTAATAATAACAAGTGTACTATACTTGGATTTGGTTATTGAGATGGACCTTGAATGAGTAGCATACAGCGCAACGTAGATGATGTTCATCTATAAATAGCTGGAGGCGGCAAGCAGCGCATAACCACGAGACCGAGGGTTCAGGAACATAATACATCGTCAACAGAAATGGAATCTTCAAATTTTTCCAGGTAACGCATTAGAATTTGCTGTTTTTTTATAAACTGTGGAAATTATTTGTGATGTGTGAGAGTGAGCTTTGATGGTATTTTTTGTTATTTTGCGTATTGAAAAGAATACATATAACTAACTTTTATTATGGTATTTGAATATAAATCTAAAGGTGTACGTAAAGCTTATTAACGTTCCTCATGAATTTAAATTTTTATTGTTAAGAGTACATGGGTTTTTTTGTGTTTGTAGTAAGAGTATGCAAAGTAGAAAGCATACATTAAAAAAACTGGGTTATCATGAGCTCACCATACTCCAGAGTGTACTAATTAGAAATAATTATAAATAAAAAAAATAAGGTATTATTCAGGGCCCATTTACTCCTGCTGCATTAAATGTGTTTGATATTTCAATTTAAAATCCAGGACTTTACAAAGATATAATTTATTGAGGTGTAACTTGAGCACCGAAATGTACATAATCTTGAATTATTATTTGTAAATAGTGGTAAATAAATATTGTATGATTGTTATATTATTTTGTGGTTTTATTGAATGATGTGTGTGAATGGTACAGAGAATGTTAGTAAATTTAGGTATCCAAGCGGAAGCACAGCTGAGCTAGCCAGGGAAAATGCTGAAGAAATCAATTAATGTGATGAAGCAGGAATCCGGGTAAGAAATTTTTTTTGAAAATTTTTCTTTTTGTGAAATTTCGATTTTGAAAATTGATAATTTTCGAATCTACTGAGGTCCAGAGCGAAGTTACACGGCAATTTATGGCGACCCGAACGTGAGGCTCGAGCTCCAGGTAGAATTTTAGCAATTTTATTCCAGGAAACTGGCGATCTGAGAGAGAGAGAGAGTCTGTTTTGTATAAATTTAAGAATATTTTGAGTGTGTGTGAATGATTTGAACGTATGCAGAGAAAGGAGTGGTTAAGAAACCAAGGGGTGGAAATTGGAAGTGACGATAGTGCCTTGTGTGATAAAAATTCGAAAATGGAGGAAGCTGGAGGTAGTAGAGATCAGTCGAGGACGGAATCAGGGGATCAAGGAAATGAATTGACGATGAAAATGCTAGAGGAAATGAGAGTAAGTAGGGAAGAATCTAATAGGAAGTTTGAGGAGATTAGAGAAATGAATGCTGAATCGAATAGAAAAGTTGATCAAATGAATGAGACATTAACAGGAGTTAGGGAAACACTAAGTGAAAAAATAGATAAAGACGAATAAAGAAGTTTCTGAATTCAAAAATAGCTTGACGGTGAAAATAGGGGAAGTAGAAAATAGGATAGATAAAAATGAGCGTCATATTAGAGGTTTAAATCAGGAAATGGGACAATTAAGGACAGATGTATGGATTTTCTGTGAGGACGGGATTAATGCTAAAATGACTGAGGTAACGGACTCGTGTAAGGATCAGTTAGGACGAGAGAAAGCAACTTTAATGGGGGATGGTCCAAGATTTGTAACAGGTAATATGTCATTGGAGCAACAAACGAAATTTTATGGGGATAGTAGAGTAGACCCTCAGATATTCATTAATAACATTAGAGGTTTAATAAATAATTTATATGATGAACAGGCGAAACTAAATGTTGTGAAAGCTTTACTAAAAGACCATGCTGAAGTTTGGTACAATTTAATTGGACAAGAAATTGACACTTACACTGACTTTGAGGACAGGTTTTTGAAACATTACTGGAGTGACCACAGACAGGACCAGGTACGAGACGATTTGATCACGGGTAAATTTAAAGGGAAATTTTCAGGAAGTAGGGAGCAATATGCTATACGAAAGTATAGTATAGCGAAACAACTTAATCCACCACTGACCGACCGACAGATTATCAAATACTTATCACGACATTTTGAGGTTGAGGTGAGGCAACACGTAGCGTTGCAGAATATTGTGGACGGAGAGATGTTTGTGGAGTACCTGCAAAGGTACGATGACGTTAACAGCGGACGACCTAGGGAAAGTAGAGAAAGACAAGTTAATGCAGTGAGATTTGAACGACGGGACAACTACACAAGACGGGGAAATGATTTTTCGTACCAGAGACAGAATTGGGAACCGCGACGGACGTTTTATAGGAGCAACAGTGTAGGTAGGGGAGTTGCGCCTAGATCGGGACCAACGAGACAGAACAGTTCACCGGACATGAGGGGGACATCAACTACAAACAGGGAAGGTAACAACACGGACAGAGTTGAGACGCCAAGGACATACGCAGAAGTGACAGCAAGACCAGGACCGAGTAGGGAGACCAGACCTGGACAGGATTTTTAGAGCAGGACAAACCACTAGACATCACTGTGTAGAAATACGAACATCCTAGGGAATTTTTAAAAATAAAGGAAGAAATTGAGCCAGAAATTATAGAAAAATTTTTTTGCCCATAATTGAGATTAAAATTTTTGAGAAAAATTTAGGAGCATTATTAGATTCAGGAGCTGAGGCGAATTTGGTATCGGAGGAATTCGTCAATGAAATTAAAGATAAAGTGTGTGACAGGATATAATGCCAATAAAAAGAAGTCACCTGGTTGCGCCGAATAAAAAACGATTTGCTGTCGTGAATAGCGTGGTTATTTTGAAAGTAGAGTTAAGTTCAGTAAGCTGTGAACAAGAATTTATAATTGTACCTGGGTTAAAGTTTAAAGGGATAGTAGCGGTCGATTGCATAATGAAGTTAGGGGTTATAATTGATATGGAGAGGAAAATGGTTAGGATTGGGGATAGGATATTGCCCTGGAAGGCAAGTTATGATGTCACAGAAGATGACATGGGGTTATATATTAATAGTATAGAGGGAGATGATGAAGAGGTGAAAGAGATCGACTCAGGTGAATATAAGGTGGAAAGATTAGATGAGGTACAATTGATAGTAAAAGAAGAAGCTGAACAAGCAAAGGTAGAGTCAAGCGCGGCATTAATAGTGGAAAACGAGTCAGAATTAAGAAAGATAGAAGTAAAAATAGCATTATGTGACACACAAGAGGTAAACGTAGGCATAAGTGAGCTAAGGGGCAAAGATAATTTTAGTAATTTGAATTTGGATTTAAAAGATTTTTGTGAAATGAATATTGTACATGAAGGGTCTAGAAGAGATGAAAAGTTTTTGTATAGAGGGGAAATCTGTATTTTAATTGTGCTGTCAAAAAAAAAATAGATTTTATAATGTGACAAACAAACACGAATATGTCACCTGCTTAGTACAAGCACATTTTAGTATAACCTTATAAATTCAAATGAAGTTATCTTATAAAAATTTCTTTGCGTTCTTACGAACATTTATACGATATCTAACTATTAAATTCTGAACAAAAAAATTACGTATGCCCATTTAAATCGCTATATAGAATTTACAAAAAATTATTACATCTCCAGTAATGGTTCGGTGAAACGAAAAATGAATTAGAATTGGAAAGCACACCCCAAATAATCCTCTAGACATCATCGTTCGTTAATCTTCGTGTGCAGTTACAACAACAACAGGTGCGCGAGGTTCGCACGTTTGGCATTACAGCTTGACTTTCATGCAAAACAAAATTAACGGAAAATTCCACAATACTCCATAGGATTGCAACACTCGACAATTTGAACTTTTCATACTGCATTACAAAAAAGACTTGCGTTTCAAGGTTTCATAACAATTAGACTGTGCTATATTCCATAATTAAAAATACTTTATATATTACATAACTACATAAAACTTGCGCTGAAAAGAATCGAGAAAATGATTTAAATCCAAAATTGAAAACTATTCACCTACCGTAATGATGTTTACTCTAAAACTACAATAGGTCGATTAAACTATGGATCGGTACAACGGTATTCTTTGTGACCATGCCACCTGTCTTTGGGACTGCATGTTTTCCAAGAAACCAGCTGGCCCACCTCGCCACAAACTTGTTTATGCGATCACATCCGTACGTTTAATGGCGAACTTTAGCATCAAAGCAATTTATTACTCGAGCACTCGCAGAAGACTGAATTATTGCATCAACACATACGCGGATAAAAAGGAAACCTAGATTCTACTTCAAGTCCATAAACATAGATGGAGTTCTAAGTAACAAATAGATATTATATTATTGAAATAGGAATTTGTTGTTTTCTATACAGTAAAGGATCTTTGTTAAATAAATAATTATAACAAAAGCGTATATTGATGAAGGATGTAATCGTATTCGTTACAACGTAGAGCTATTTACTTTAATGCTGTATTAATACTAATTTATTTCGTATCACGACTTTATAGATCAAAATCAAATAAAATTAGTATTATAATCAAAGCTTGAATTAGAACTAACTCTAATGCTTACGAACGCCAATTCATATACCGGGTGTAACAAAATAAGTGTAAAACATTTCAGAGTGTGATTCCTCATCGTAAAAGAGATAGGGTCTTTCATATAAAGAAACTTTATTGAAGCAGCCCTTGTTAAGATACAGCCTCTTAAAGGGGGTACATAAAATTTGTTTTTCATTTTTTTACAAACACTAAAAAAGTTACAAAATTGAAATTAAGGTGACATTTTTTACTATCAAAAATATACTTACTCAGTAATTTATTTGGTTTACCCCATGGTTGTAAGGGGTGGAAAACGCAACCCCTAAAATTTATTTCCAATGTAAATTTTGTCTTATTATTTGTTTGCCATTTAAAAATTTATTTCCAATAGCTTATTTCATTCTAAACAAAACATGTCTCTTGAATTTTTTGCCCAAAATTAACCAGCTCTAGCTTGTGGTTACTGTCTATAACTGTTTCTGGGTAGTTTCTTTAGTGTCTTACGTGATTCCTAAACCTTTGTCTAATAAGAATATAATCGGTTTGATATCTTCCTATATCCCCTGGCATTTTCCACGTGTATCGTCTTCTAGCATTATGTTGAAATAATGTGTTTGTCGCAAAATTCTACGAACCTATTTGCTCTGTTGCTTCTCGTGTCTAAACCAAATAAACCTACTACCGCTCCTTCCCTACCCTCACCTACCACTGCATTAAAATCCCCCGTAATTATTAAATTTGCATATCCTTTTACGTATCCTAGTATGTCTTCGATATCTTTGTAGATCGCTTCTACCTCTTCGTTGCTGTAGCTAGAGGTGTACATTTTTACTTGTATTATTACTGTATTGACCGGTGTAGATTCTAATCTAACCATGAGGACTCATTCGTTCTTCTGTAAGTAATTTTCTGCACAGCGTCCGTTCTTTTTTCGCATAACTATCCCTACACCAGAATTTCCTTCCTATGCTTCTGTATGAATTACCATGAAGTCTCCACTCCAAAAATCCCACGCCTCTGTCCACCGAACTTTGCTGATCTCCACTATGTCTTGTGCTAACCTATCCATTTCAAGTTTCAAGTTCTCTAGCATACCGACTTGTTTCATACTGCTAACATTCTACGCTCCAACTCGCAAAATGTTCCCGACTCTTATTCTGAACTTTCCGATTGCATCCTCCGGAGTAGTCCCCTCTCGGAGATCCGAATGGGGGATTATTTTAACTCCGAAATCTTTTACCCCACAGGATGCTATCATTTTAAAATAATTTAAGTACGCTGATTACTTGGGAGGTAATGTGATGGTTTCCCGTACCCTTTCACATCGCAGTAGTGTGTCTTAGAATACCATACCAACCCCTATGGTCTCTGCCAATCTAAGTACTGAGAGAGCTGCTGCCCTCTTTCGGGGACTTGTCTTAGTCTGTTTTTCACTAAAGACCCCGCCAATTTGGTAAAACCTTTGGATCGGCTCTTTAACTCATTGTAACACTCAAGCCGTTCCACTTGTTCTAGTAATCTAGAACTTCTTCAAGGTGCGGGTCCATTCGGAACGGCAGTTTATTCCAACCACGTTTTTTCTGTACTTATCATGTCACCATTTCACCCACTTTTAAAATAACCTGTTGTTTTCTTTAAAAGTATTCTACATTATATCTTGCCATTCGCCTTTTATTTTTTCCCTACTTCCTTTCACAACCTTTTTATGCATCTTTCTTCATTCTTTTCACCATTGCCATACAGCAAACTTTTTTGCAGATTCAATTATTGCGCTCTTTAGTTTATCGCAAGCACGTGTTATTTTGTACTTATCATTTTTCACATTTTACCCACTTCTAAAATCACCTGTTAGTTTCTCCAAAGGCATTCTGCATTATTTTATATTGTTTACCTTTCATTTCTTTCTTACTTCCTTTCACTACCTTTTTGCACACATATTTGTCTGCCTATAGATATTCTGTAACTTCTTATCATCTATCAGATCACTTTCAGCAATTATCCTCTTAACGCTTCTTTTTTTTCTTGTTTGTTTGCCTTATTCTATTATTTTACCAGGCATCGTTTTTCATTTTTCTTCAGCACTACTGCATACCGTGTCGGGATTCGAATCCGGGCCTTGGGCGTAGTAGTCACATGCATACCAACTACGCCACGGAGACGCCTGAAAATCTATGAAACCACCTGGTATTCCTCTTCACGATCGCATGTTTCTTCTATACTTAGTCAAATTCTATTGGCGAAGTGAATATACCTATTTGAGATATTTTTTAGGTAAGAGGAAAAGGCATGGGAATAGGAAGAAGTTACTTAGCCGGAACTAACACACGCGTTTTATGTCCTCGATAGCCGATAGTCAAATCCCTGGCTTTAAAATGAATCGCTCTCCATTCTACGTTTCTAGTGGCTGACCGCCTAACCACATCACATTCCTGACAAACGTTGTCTTATACAGAATGCATGCCATAAATCATGGGATTATTCTCCTCGGGTTCATGAGAAACTATATTCCTAAACTTCTCACGTAATAACTTAATTTAAAAACAGGAAAAAAGCTTTCTCTTTCTGGATTCAAAAATCCCCTATTTCTAATATTAAAATAAAATTTGGTGCAGTCAAAAGGTGCAACAACCAGTGGTTTTTCAGGTGGAGACGAAGTGTTAGGAGTATTGCGAACATGTTTAAAGTACTCCAGTCGTTAGAAAAGGAGTGGAGTATGTTTTGGACGCATTTCTCTTCATAACTACTAATTATAACCACCAAAAACATTTTTAAAAGCGTTTGGTACGAAAACAGATTTGAGCATACGAACAATGTCATGCACGCTATCTCCATTAACCCTATATAATAGCAAAGCTAGCTGTGATGGAATTTCGGGCGGTGGAAGTAAATAATTGGTGGGAGAAGACTCCTCTACAAGAACATAATCCATCCGTGCGAACGAGAAAACCCATAAGGATTCCTCGCCAGAAAAATTTAGGCTAAGTTTGAAAACTGCATTATTTTTAGTAACAGTACGAGTTGGATAAGAGCAAGCGCCTCAGACTCCTCGGCGTCCCATTCAAGCTTAAGAGGTGGAGGTTCTTCGGCGATTGCGTTAGGGATACCAATCCGACTAAAGATAATTTCCGGCGTACTTGGGGAAGCAGAACCCCGACTAAATTTTGTAATTTTATCTTTATATGTTATACTCCCGGTGTCCGTATTCAGCGCCACTACTACAGTTGGCAACACGAATACGATCCACGTTCATAATATTGCACAATAATGATATTATGACATAATTACGTGTCAAATTGTATCACATACCAAATACGTTTACAATGATACAAGTTTATATTTACACAAAAGTAAAGCAAAAGTACTCACTTAAACGCGCCATGCGGTTGATCTCAGGGTATCTCGTTTGGGTGTTGTTTGGTGTGGGTTAGGTCACGCCCTTGTTGATCCAAATTTATTCGTTTTCCTTTCGTTTGTAGGTGAGCGGCAAGGATACAGGTAGAGGCAACGATAGAAGGTAGAGATAAAAGAAAACCTACATCCTAAAAAAGAGAAAAGACAAAAAAACACAACACAGGCAAACGTTACCGTTCGACGTCTCGTGGCTAATAATACTGTCCTGTCGTGTAGCAAACCGCGCACTTTCCCATCACTCCGCACCTGCGCATTCTTTTGCGCAAACGCAACTATCCGAAATGACGGAAATGAACAAGTCTATTTTAAAATAGTGGCTGGAATTCACTCACATATTTATACTTAATTTAAATATGATACATAGCCGATTTTTGGCATGTAACACATACCTGAACATTTCTGAATCGCCACTTTGATCGGTGCTTGTTCAATCTATTGATGGCGATCCGCCAATGTACTATTTTGAATAAGAATAACTAAAAGAAAATGGAAGAAAAGTAACTAAATGCTAACTACAATCTAATAAGAACTCAACAAAAAATTACTGCGAACCGCAGGACAATTTAAAATAAACCCGACGAAATTTGTAGGAACGAAAAATAGAGTCTAGAAATACTAATACAAATAGGGCGCCAGTGTTTTCAAAAACTCAAATTGCCAGCAAAAACCGAATTCTGGTAACTCGGCATAAAGAAAAATCTACAGAAAATCACCAAGTACCGGACGAGAAACAATAAAACGAACGCAACAGAAATTTTTATCAGGACAAAACGGTGTATGTACAGAAAATTCAGGCCAAACGTTAAGTAAAAGAATAGAGGATTTAAAAAAATCGGGCACCAACTTTAAGTAAAAGGAACGGTTTTAGAAATCTAGCCGAACGTTAAGAAAAGGGATGGTTTTAAAAATTGGAACCCCACGTTGGGTATACCAAATTCTATGCTACAGTAATCCGTGCGGACAAGATTAAAGTAAAGTACAGTAAGCAAAATAACAGTAAGCCCTCACCGAGTACCGCAACAAAAACAAAAAGAATCGAAAGAATTAATGCTGTGCTAGCCAAAAACGACGTAGAGTGCACCCCACTCTACATTTACAAATCCTCAAGAAAACAACCTGCTATAAAAGAAAAACCAACTCGCAAAAAAACATTTATCTAGAACCTCCCAGAAGAGTTATACAAGTACACAAAATCTATGCAAAAATAATACTTTATCGCAAAAATAATGTATATCCTTACCTAGAGCTAACATCTTCTGTTGCGTTTGTTTTGTTGTTCCTTGTCCGTTGTTGATCGATTTTAATAAAATTTTTCACAAAATGATTATTGCAATGAAACAAACAAATGAGTAAAATATGAAACCAAAAGAACAAATAAAACAGCTTTTTCAATAATGAATTGCTATGCACTCGTTTAACTGGTGGAACATACTGTCAACCAACTGATCTTTTTTTGCAATATATCATCCCATGCTTTCTGAATCCGAAGCCGAAGACACTTCAAGTCGCTGGGTGGATGTTGTAATTCATTTGCCTTCTACCCATCATATCCCAAACATGCTCAATAGGTGAGGAATCTAACGAGCGAAAGGACATGGAGAAACAACAGTGTTAGCTTCTTGCAAACATCGTAATATAACCTTTGCCGTATAAGGGCGTGCGTTATCTTGTTGGAAAATAGGATTTTATAACCCCCGAAGAAATGGAAGTGCAACAAGCTCCATCACATTGGCAATGTAACTGGCTGCGCTTAAGTTGTTAAAGAAGAAGACCAATGGTGATCTGCTACCATAACATATTGCACCCCCATATCATCACTCCTTGTGTAAAGGCTGTGTGGCGTTCTAAAAAAATGTTGAATTATTGCATTCTCCGCGCCCAAACCTACGACCGTCGTGAACTCGCAAACAAAATTGAGACTCGTCACTAAACACAATTTGATGCCATTCTTGAAACCAATATGTTCTTTCGTTATTCTATTCTAGTCTGCGAGTAAGAGAAAGACACAAAAATGGACTGTACGAATGCAGTTAATAAGATTTTATCTGGCGATACACTGACGACATTAACATTCTGAGTCTTGCACTTTCCATCCGGTCTATTGCAATTGGCCGAATTGTTGAAAATCTGTCTCTTCTGGACAAAAGCCTTAAACAGCGTTCTTCACGATCTGTAGTCACCCGGGGACGTCCAGATCCAGAACGGCGTTGTTGAACTTCTTCATCAAACCCTCCGGACCAACATCTTGCTACCGTTGCAACATCACGATTTACATGGCCAGCAATATTTCTAAACTTAAATCCAGCCTCTCTCATACCAATAATACGGCCAAGTTCAAAATCATTTAGTTGTCTATAATTTGCACTTGGGTAAACTCTTGGGATTCTTAAATTTTCCCATAGCTATAGTGGACAAACTAATCGAAAATTTGACGCCTATTACAAACCAACAACTTGTTTACATTTAATTGATACTAAGTGAGAACAAAGAAATGAACACCGCAACACACGACCAACCTAACAACCATAGAGGAGTTAAAAGGAGGCACTGAGTTCCTTCAAACCTCCATTGTAGAGTCCTTTGAGAAGGCATGCCCGGTTTGAACAGCTTCTTTTCGTCCCAACACCCCATGGTGGTGCAGAGAGCTTCAGAAGCTGAAGAAAACCGTGAACCGACTGTTCAATAGGGCAAAAATAGCAAAAATTATGGTCGACTGGGTGGTTTACAAAAACCACCAAAAACTATAAAATGTTTCAATAAGAAAACGACAAAGAGACTCATGGAAGACCTTCTGTAACTTAGTTGAGTCTGCCAAAGAAACGTCTCGAATAAATAGAACCCTGTCTAAAGATCCGCGTCAGTAATCACGTTGTCTCAAATGTGCGGATGGCTTGTTTACCAACAATAAGGAAGAGACAACGAAATTACTCCTAGATACAACTTCCCAGGAAGTGTATCCTTATCGTCTATCACTAACATAGAGGAGGCAGACTTGGAGGTAGCCAACCGGGTGGTTGAGGAAGAAAAAGTATAATGGGCAATCCTAACCTTTCAACCTTTTAAGTCCCCAGGTTTGGATGGCATTTTTTCAGCCCTACTGCAGTGGGGTTTGGAGAGGCTGCTTTCTCACCTGGTGCGGGTGTTCAGAGGTTGTATTGCGTTCAGATACGTCTCCAGAAGTTGGAGGAAGGTTAGGGTGGTCTTCATTCCCAAACCGGGACGGAAGGACTACTCCTCGGCCAAATCCTATCGCCCAATCAGTCTAACGTCCTTTTTGTTAAAGACGCTGGAAAGATTGTCCGACATTGATATTAGGGAAAGGATGGGACAGTACCATCCTCTTCACCCAAACCAACATGCCTATATACCAGGTAGGTTTACAAAGTCTGCCCTACACGCTGAGGTAGGGCGGATCGAGAGATCCCTCAAGAACAATTTGTCAGCTTTAGGTGTATTCATAGATGTTGAACGCGCGTTTAGTGAAACCGCCTTTGAAAGTATTTATAAAGTTATGAGAGAACACGAAGTGGATAACACGCTCAAGCAGTTAATCCAACTGTACCTATGCTGTCGTGAAGTATGTGTCTGTGTGGGAACCACTTTTTATGCATGGCGGTTGCTAATGGCTGTCCTCAGGGTAGCGTATTATCACCACTACTATGAAACCTAGTAGTTGATAACCTGTTACATCGTCTTAATGGGGCCGGCTTCTACACGGTGGGGTATGCTGATGACCTGGCTACTGTAGTAGTTGGCAAATATGAACAAGTGCTGTGCAATTTAATGCAAACAGCATTAAAGCTAATTGAACGATGGTGCGTGGAAAACTCCTTGACCATCAATTCAAACAAGACCTCGCTAGCCTTGTTTACCAGCAAAAGAAAATTAACGGTAACCAGATTACCATCACTTTTTTAAACACCCTTAACTCTCCCAGAGGGACTGAACTACTAGCAGAGGCTTTCAGCAGCTCAGCTTAGAAAGTTGAAGAGCGCCAAAAAGTCGAATCTGGGACTTGGACGGAGTCAAACCCGTTCACTATGTAAGCTGATGGGGGACTGCGATATAGCCCTTATCCAGGAACCTTGGATTTGCAAGGGAAAGGTGCTAGGACTGAGTTCAATCGGTAAGGCACTTGTATTTAGTAGATCCACTGATAGACCCAGGACTTGTATACTAATCAACTTAACCAGGGTCGGCACAATAAGTTTTTAGACTGCAGTGCGGCGGAGCCGTTTGGCAGACGCACCCGCCAGAGGGAGTGGTTTTAGTGGGTATGCCGCAAGGAAAGTCCCACACTTTGACTATAAAAGTTTTCCACTCCACCGGATTTGGATAACTATCAAAAAAAAGAAAACAGCCTCTCAGAGGAAGTCAAGCATTTGGGTATTATACTTGATAGGAAACTGAAACGAACTAAACAGTTACAAGTACGTGCCATAGGCAACTTTGGGGTCTTTCACTAAAGGCTGTCTTATGGCTATATAGTGCAGTAGTGCGACCTATGCTGTGCTACGGAGCTGTTCTTTGGTGGTCTCGAACCAGACAAGTTAACGCAGCTGAAGAACTTACACGCATACAAAGACTAGCCTGTCTCAGTATCACGGGCGCAATGAAATCCACACCAACTGCGGCCTTAAAAGTCGGCGTCGCCGTGGATCAATATAGTAAGCGTAAGACTACGGATCCCAAGGTCCTGGGTTTAAATCGCGACACGGCCGACTGCTTGAAAAATGGCAGGTGAGCATTTTTCACAAAAATTACGCCCTCATTCGGATGAGAGGTTAAATGGAGTCCCGTGTGTGAGTGTTGTCACGCACGTTAAAGATCCCTACCTTGCCTGGAACGGCAAGGGTTTGGCAAAATTCTAATTTTCCAGGCAACAAAAGCTCGCCTCTTGGCCAATGTAGTACCTTCGGGTGGAGCATTGAAAATGTAAATGAACGGCCTTAGAAGTCATCTTGAGCCTCCCTCCGCTAGACCTACATGTGGAGGAGGTGGCTCTAAGAGCGGCACTAAGACTAAGCGTTAAGGGATTGTGTAACAATAAAAGAGATGGTGGGAGATACGAGAATATCTTTAAGGAGGCGTTGCTAACAATGCCATCCTTGGATGCCATGGTCGACTCAATTACACTCAGACTAATATTCAGGAAGCAGTGCAAGGTATGTGTGGTCCTTGAGGACGTGATTCCAGCAGATACATTCATCTTCACAGATGGCTTTTCAACATCTGGATTTCCGGCTGCCGATGGCCCGGACTGACAAAGCAATGCCCGTTGAGCGTTCTTCCTTGATGACTGGGATATCCGGCTGTCGATGGTCCTGGTCCTAGAGGGGGAACGTAACACGGACCAACAGCACACACATACACATAACCCTCATACACACACGTAACACATGCTCTCAATCGCGCACACACACACACACATACACGCTGTACTGACGGTTACTTTCTGTGGGGAAGCCAGGTCTGCTTAAATTTCAGGTAGCAGACTACTGAAACGTTGGAACAAATAAATAAATAAGAAAAAAAATCTTCACAGATGGATCAAAAACGAAGGAGACCTAGACCTTCACGAAAGCATAGCGTTGGGAACGTAGGCAACTGTTTTCCAACGAGGTAATCAAAATAAAACTATATGCATATCCACAGATAACACGGCAGCCTTAATGGCCCTAAATAGGCAGAAGATCCTTTCAGAGGCGGTACTTCGGTGCCGACCTTACTCTTCAACGGACTTCTTACTCTAATATCCTCGAGCTGACCTGGATCAAGGGTCATTCAGGTAAATACGGTAATGAGCAGGCTGATTCTTTGGCAAGATAAGGATCAACTCAGAGTTTTGTCGGACCTGAGCCATCGGTTTCTCTTTCGCCATCTGTGCTATTTACCAGGATAAGACAGAGAACCTACCATTGCCATTGCGAGAGGTGGGCAAAGAAAACATTGCCGACAGGCAAAAATGTTCATCAAGTCTTGACCAAAAATGGGAAACTTTGCATAGGCTTCCCGCGACAAAAACTAGAACTCTTAGTAGGTGTTTTGACTGGGCATTGCATGGTAAAAAATCACATGCACAGATTGGGTTTATAAGAGAGCACAACCTGTCGCAGTTGTCAATGGGATGAGGAGACGGCAGAGCACATCCTGTGCTGTTGCCCGGCACTCGCCAACCTCTGAGGATTCATGTTAGGTGACTTCTGGCCAGACACCGCCAGAATTAGTAACACGTCCATGACGGATATCCTCAGGTTTGTCTGTAAGCTCGAATGGCTGAGTGATTAAGGACCAGGAATAAGAAGGTAGCACAATGGGCTTATATTGAGGCCTAAGTGCGCGTGGTTTTGCCACCCTTTCAATGAAATCAATCAATAAGTGAGAACAAATAAATGGAAAAAAAACAAAAGAAAAAATGTTTAGATTTATTTAAATTTTAATCTTTACTTTGTTTCAGCAAAATAACCATGTTTTGATAATATTATTAAAATCGATCAACTTCTGTGTTGTTTTTTATGAAAGTCAGTATATTTACAGAAGTTTGACATGGTTGCATGAAGATATTGCAGAGTGAGTGAATGACATGGTTTTTATGACAGTTTTTGTATTTGTATTTGAGCTTTAGAAAAGAATACGCAAATGATTTTTGCTGTAATAAAGTGCATTGCCACCAAGTGTTTCGAGGACTTGCAAAAGTGATTTTTATCAAAATACGTTCAGCTTGATTAATTTCATTAACTGAGGTTGACTGAATCAACCTTTGATATATTTTTATCATCTGGAACTAATTTTAGAAATCTCATTATTTATTATTGTTCGTGATGCAATATTAGTTATAAATAATAGTTAAACATATGAAATTCGTGGATACGTGGTATGTAATTGTAATTAGGGACAGTCCCTGGACCGAATCGATGCAGAATTTTCTCGCTAATGTTATTTACGTCACTGTTCTATCGATATATTACGTGCATATTTGAAAGATATAAAATACGAATATCACATTCATGTCTTTTATTTTTTCCAGATGCATCATCTAACGTCGACTTGGCTTAGCACACGCGGAGTGTGGTTATGCGTAGCATTAGCCTTAACCATACAGTTAACACGAAGCAGTCCAACACAAAGATCACAACCAGTTCTATTTCACCATCTTACAAAAAGAGCTTTCGCCGATCAGCAATGCAAAGGTGTTTACGACAAAAGTATATATGCACGATTAGACAGAATCTGCGAAGATTGCTATAACCTCTTCAGGGAACCGGAGCTCCATTCGCTTTGCAAGTAAGTACACTTTACCTACCACAAATACAGATCATTTTAGTAATAAGAAGGTGAGGTGATGTGATGTGGCAAGCATCACGCCAGTATTGTAGAGCTACCAATTACAAACCGACCATGTTTCTATCTATAAATAAATCATTTCCTGGTATCGGTTGAAGATTAAGCCGATATAGATACACGGAATACTATTAGAACAGTCGCGTTTCCTTGAAAAGTATGTTGAGAATTTCCGGAGTAGAACGGGCGTTTTTAAAGTACGTCGTGACATTCCAAAGCGTGATTCACGATGGTTTATCGTAGTACAACCTATAAACTACAGTTCTCACAATCACGATTCACAAATATTTCATTCATAGATAATGGTTTTATTCGTGTTCCAGTTCCGCTTCCGCAAACCTTTAACAATTTCTAATGAATTATTTAAAAATAGCTTTACAATACCAGAAACAGTTACAAAACATTGTTTACATTATAAACTGTTTATAAATACAAATATTAGTGGGTATAAAGACGTAGTTTGGAAGACTGTCACGGTCTTTAGGTAAAAATTCAACTTAATTTGAAAAATTTTAAATAGTCTTTCGCCGACAATTGAGCTTCACTTCCCGTATACATAAAGTGACCATAATTTTTTTATTGAAAAACGGGACGAGTTTCTAAATTCTATTAAAAATTAATAAAAGTAGATAATATTCTACGCAACCACTTTTATTGGTTTTATTATAAGTAAAATAGTAAAAAATACATTTTTGTTATTGCTATGTACTAAACGGAAAACTAGTAAAAGTATTAATTAATTCTTTTATATTTCTATGACGAAGATATTTTTTTTAATAGTTCAGGAGAAGACTTTAAATAAGTGTAAAACTCTTGACATGACTTATTTATATTAACCTTAGTTATTAAAATGGCTTTTAGAACATTCACGTGTAACTGAGTTTTTTCAGCTGTCCATATTTTTTTATTCATTAAAGAGAATATTCTCTCAACTGGAGCATTGGTTCCAGGTAGACACCATATATATTCAATAAGTGTGCAAAAGTTTTTGTGATTTATATTATTATTTTTAAAGTGATTAAAGAATTCAACCCATCGGTTTTCTACTGGTAGATTAGCATTATTCCATTCTAAAACTTTTTGTTCTTTTATATAATTCGTCTTCGTCATCATCATCATTAGGTCTTCAGTCCTGGAATTGGTTAGACGCGTACCATCATTGTTTTCCATTCTGAACTAATCTACAGATTTCTCTGAAATTTGCACAGTCTACATCTATCACTATCTGATCTAGGTCTACATCTACCTCTTTTTTCCTACCTCTGCTTGTAATATATTCCATACTATTCCCCAAAAATGCCCTTTTATTTCTTCTATTTTTTCCCCAGATATTCTTTTTCCCCTACTATTTCTATAACCTATTTGTTATTAACTTTGTCTGTCCATGCTATCATCCTCATACATCTGAAGCACAGCATTTCAAAAGGCTGCACCGTTTTTCTGTCTGCGTTTCAGACTGCACGTATTTCATAGGCATACTGTGCTGTACTCCACACATATGCTTTCAACAATTTTCTTCTTGTTCTATGTTTGTTGTCTTTCCTCATAGGCGCTGTTCTTTCTTGTTAGATGCAGTTCGGTCACCTTCTATTGTTTTACAGTTATATACCCTATTTCTCCGACCTTCAGTGGTTGTGAAGGGAGGTAAGCAGCCTGTGGCTGCCAAGTTCCACCAACACTTAACCATTTACCGATTTAATACAGTGTGTCCGAGATAAGGAGGGCCACTATGGGGATCTTGAAAACGGTATAGCCTTTGAATTTATATTAAGGGATTTTTCTTATTAGGTTTTTTCTATGTGACCAGCTGAAAGGCACAAGAAAGTTTTTACGAGGATTTCCAGTAGGTGTAAAGAGCCCACGACAAGTTTCGGTGGAAAATGGCTCGTAGATGAGGAACCTCAAAAGGCTAAGCGGCTAGTCGAACTATTTGCTCTGGGTAGAACATGAGCTGTGGGTCGGGGTTGGACTGCGACCAAAAATGTAAAGAATATGGCGCCACCGAATTTTTCTATACGAAGAAGACCTTACTTAAGTCCCTTGTATAAGGCGAATGCGGAAACCTTTATTCAATTACCGCTATACAATATATTACTGAAACACAATCCCTAAAGTTTCTTACCTTATGGCTTGACTTTGACCTTTATAGATGCACTGCTACACCTGTGAACAGATTAAACAAAGATAGCACTGTTTGTGCATTTATACCCAAGATTTAAAAATTAATTCTAATCAACCTTCATTCATTCCAATTAAAAAGAATAGTCTTGACCAAAATAAAAATCTATTCCTTCAGTATTTAGTACGTTAATTACACGATATCTTTTTTCTTTAATATAAGTTTGATCAAATTAAATCATTGAAAGATATGTACATAGGTACTTGATAGTATAAGTACTTCTCACAGATAAAGCATGGTAATTTCTATTAGAAATGTCTAGCAATATTTATTTAAAAATGAGTGAGCATGAGTTTCTATTCTGAATATTTAGTTATAAATAACAATTTCGGTTGGTTTAGTAGTACTACTTAACCTCACAAAAATATTACACTCAGCAATTAGTGAAATATGAAATGTAAAAATTTTATTTCTAAGATTTGAGTAAATTATGTTTCAAATAATTAAATCAATTTTCATAAAATATAGAATTTAACTTTTCTTATCTCATAATGACAACTACCGTATATTATATGTATTAATAAAAAGATTTAAGCTGAAAATTTACAGTTTCCTGTTGCTTAATTCAATAAAAAGATTTAAAGTGAAAATTTACAGGTTCCTGTTGCTTAATTTGAAAAATAAATAGTCTGTCATTCACCTAACAAACTTGAAGTTCAGATCACGTGATCAAACAAAAAAATTATTTGTCTGCTATATCCATGCTACAGCTGACATATATGAAAGAAATTTTACATACCAGATGTTCATCCGATGGAAAAATACCTGCTAGGCATATGGGCCATACCCGGAATTATAATTGATGATTTACAATTCGCCTGCTTTAACACTTAAATACAGGAAATCTCCAATTCCATACAACCAAATTAGCTGCTTACTGAAATTCCAAACAATATCACAGCGTCCATATTAAATAATTGATGCACGCCAAATCGACATTCGTACAAAGGTTAAACTTCACTAAATACTGATCAATTTCATTTCTTGTCCAAATAAATTAATTATACTTCTTAAACTTTTCCTAAATTTTCCTACGTTGCATGTTAACTAAAATTGCATGCTAACTAAAATTGCATGTTAACTAAAAGTTGCATGTTAACCAAAGGCCCTTCAAACAAAATAACGTCTCGTCATCTGCGAGCTAATTCCAGCAAGTCTGGACAACAAAAATGCATGTCGCCGAGACGATACCATATCAAGAAAACAATTTAATTTTCGTGTGCTTTCAACACGTGGACTGAATAAACGTCATCGTCCTTGCGTTCAAGGAACAATTGACCTCTTCTAACGACAGCTGTATTGGAAGTGATAATATCACGCGGGTTACCGCCTGACAACAAACCCAACACTACAATCGTCTAACAGAGGGAGCTCTAAGGATGACACTAACAAAAAGTATCTTTTGTCAGCGCATAATTTAAAATTTTACACTTTCGAATTGAAAGCTAATATTGTATTCGACAATATTTAATATGTATTTCTTAGATTGTGTAGCATTATTATACTTAAGTTGGTTGTTATTAAATTAAATAGGTTAAATATCTGTAGACATAATGACAGAAAATAAAATCGTTACAACGGTATGAGATACGGATTTGGTTAAATGGGAGAAAAGTTGTGTAATCAAAGGCCTAAAAAATGGCGTTTAGAAATCCCCAAAACAATTTTGGTTCTTGAGATATTTCGAAAAAATTGGGTTTTATTTATTTTCATTATTATTTTGTTCTGGCGTTAATATGGCACCTAGACCAAAACCGAAGGCACTTCTCCACAGCAACTTTTAATGTCCCTTAACATGGCATTGTCAGTTTTTTCACCTGACGTTTCGTCTTTGCAGAACCATCTTCAACTTTTTTTTTAAATACCGTCCTGGTGACCTGGTATCAGATTCTGAAAACCCTTTTTATGCCAAATTCAACGATGTATTACACTTTATGGTTTAATTGCGTTTTCGTTTTTTTTCGGCCTTAATCAAGAAAATTCCTATTACGGACCTGTAGTGCATAGTTTTTAATTTCAAAGAATAAACAATTAGCTATACCAATTAATAGTTTAGTCATTTAGGTGTTTAGTAATAGTCTACTGGCTGAATTTATGCACTAATTTAATAGAATAAACAACGAACAAATAAAATTAAATTAACAAAAGACCAAAAAATTAAAAGCTTGCGTTGGAAAACAAATGAATGTGATAGTAGCGTATTTGGATTGACAGTAACGTTAGTTTTTGGTGCTTAATTTATTGTGAAGTATGTTACATTCCAAAAATTGGCATTGCACACTTTTTAATTTGTGAGTGAATTCGCGCCAATATTTTTAAACAATAGACTTGTGCATTTCCGTCACTTCGGGTAGTTGCGTCGGCGTAAGAGAATACGCAGACGTGGAGTGAGGAAGTAAGGCGCGGTTTCCGACACGGGAATTAGTCAACGAGACGTCGAACAGTGAGGTTTATCTGTGTCATCCCTTTTGTCTTTTCTTTTTCAGAATGTAGATTTCCCTTTGCTTTTATCGTCTATCGTTACCTTCACCTTATTCCTTCGTCCTGCCTACAAACAAAAGAAGAGGAAGACAAATTAATCTGATTTCAACGATGGCTAACCGGAACCACGCCCAACAACGCCGAGATCCATGGAAATGTATACGGCTCCTGCCGCAAGAATAACCGCAAAGTCGTGAAGAGCTCCACATTATTTTGTGAGTACATTTTATCTTTTTGTTTAAGGCGCCTCTTGTATCACAATACACATTTTTGGTATGTGATACAATTTGAGACGCAATTATGACGTAATATCTTGTTGCCCAATATTATGTACGCTTTAGTATGTATTGCCAACTATCGTAGTGGCTTTGACACGCGCGCGCGGAACTTTAACGGTTATACCTTAGACTATAACAAGTAATTAGTAATTTCTTCCATTAATTATGTTATCTAACGAAGAAAAGTTTGATATGGTGGCATGCTTTATTTCGTCCAACCGAAATTGTTTTGTTGCAGAACGTATGTATTTGCAGAAATATCCCGAAAGGAGACAGCCAAATAAAAGGACTTAGCAAATTAGTAGCAAACCTTAAAGCATATGGTAGTTTTAAAAAACCTGTAGTTTCTCAGAAAAAGACCAGCAATGAAGAAACTGTACATAATGTTATGTTAGCCGTCACAGAGGATCCTGGAACATCAGTCCGGCGGATTGAACAAAACGCTTGTATACCAAAATCAACGGCACATTGTATTTTACAAAAACAAAATTTACATCCCTATAAGTACAGAATTTATCAAGGACTTAGACCAGGGGATTGAGAATGTCGTCGCTTATTCTGTGAATGGTACACAAGAAAATGCCAGGAGGATATGAATTTTCTATATCATATAAAAAGGGTCTGATGAAAGCATGATTACGAATAACGGTATTTTCAACAGACGAAATGTTCATTATTGGTCTGAAACCAATCCACGTTTAAACAAAACATCAAGGCATCAACACCGTTTCGGTTTTAATATGTGGGCTGGAATATTCGGCACAACGATTATAGAACCGTTTTTTTACCACCGTAACTTAACATCAGAGCGTTACTTACATTTGCTGCAAAACGATTTAGAGGATGCTCTCGATAACATGCCTCTGGCAACAGTTCGCAACTGTTGGATACAGCAGGATGGTGCACCTGCACATAGTTCCAGAGCCGATCGGGAATACCTTTCAATGAGATTTCCAGAGAAGGTGATCAGCACGCATTCGGAAACACCCTGGCCAGCGCGTTCACCCGATGTAACCCCACTTGATTTCTTTGTATGGGGGTTTGTTAAAAATCATGTTTATCAGCAAAATTTTGCTACAGAACAAGACCTTAGGGGGTTAGTTCTGGAAGCATTTGCTGGTATTACTCCACAAATGTTGACTAGAGTTTTACAATCGACAGTTAGAAGGTGCTATTTATATTTGGAAAATAATAGAAGTTTGTTCGAACATATGCTCTAAATTTAGTTGTTTTGTTCGTGTTCGTTAATTTAATTTTATTTGTTCGTTGTTTATTCTATTAAATTAGTGCATAACTTCAGCCAGTAGACTATTACTAAACACCTAAATGACTAAACTATTAATTGGTATAGCTAATTGTTTATCCTTTAAAATAAAAAACTATGCACTACAGGTCCGTAATAGAAATTTTCTTGGTTAAGGCCGAAAAAAAAACAAAAACGCAATTAAACCATAAAGTGTAATACACCGTTGAATTCGGCATAAAAAGAGTTTTCAGAATCTGATACCAGGTCACCAGGACGGTATTTTAAAAAAAAAAGTTGAAAATGGTTCCGCAAAGACAAAACGTCAGGTGAAAAAACTGACAATGCCATGTTAAGGGACATTAAAAGTTGCTTTGGAGAAGTACCTTCGGTTTTGGTCTAGGTGCCATATTAACGCCAGAACAAAATAATAATGAAAATAAGAAAATCCAATTTTTTCGAAATACCTCAAAAATCAAAAACTGTTTTGGGGATTTTTAAATGCCATTTTTTAGGCTTTTGATTACACAACTTTTCTCCCATTTAACCAAATCTGTATCTCATACCGTTTTCAAGATCCCAATAGTGGCACTCCTTATTCGTACACACTGTATATTTTCCAATATATCTTTTCGCACAGTCAACATTAGTTGCAGATATTTCGCAACCAATAACTAGTTGTTTATACTAATCATCAGATTTATTTGCGCTTATTTTTTCGTCATTAAGTTTTCCGTCTCAAAACTGGTTGGACACGTACCTGCACATATTTATATTCTGAGCTAACCTACATAGTTCCCTGAAATTCTCACTCAACATGTGTATACAGCTCATTCTCCTTCTATCGTTTTCTAATTTTATGCCCTATTTCACCAAGATTCAGCGAAGGAGGTTAAGCAACCTGTGGCTACCAAGATTCTCCCAACACTTAGACATTTGCCGAAATAATGATTTTCCAGTAAATCCTTTCACACACTTAACATTATTCGAGAATATGCCCAACCAACTCTTGTAGTTACTTATAATAATCATCATGTTTAAGCACAGTTATTTTTTCGTCATTAGTTTATCCATCTTGGGATTGGTTGGATTTCTATTCTGGGCTAGCTTACACATTTCACTGAAACCCCTACAGCCTACATCTTTTACTATCTGTGTGCAGTAGTCTAACCTAGGTCTGCCTCTTCTTCTCTTTTTCCTATCTCTGCTTCTAATATATTCCGCACTATTCCCTCATGCCGTAGTATGTGGCCTATCATCCTATCTCGCCTATTTTTTTACCGTTTTCCACATATTTCTTTCTTCCCCTACCATTTCTAGTACCTCTTTGTTCTTAACTTTGTCTGTCCATGATATCTTCATCATACGTCTGTAGCACCACATTTCAAAGGCTTCTACCTTTTTCTTGTCCGCTTCTCCTACTGTCCAGGCTTCACAGCCGTACAGTGCTGTGCTCCACACATATGTTTTAAGCAATCTTTTCCTTGTTTCTATGTTTGTGGTTTTTGAACACAGTAGTTGCTTTTTCGTGTTAAATGTAGCACGACCTGGTACTAATCTTTGTTTTATATCTTTTGTGCTTTTTTCATCTTGCGTTATTTGGCTTCCTAGGTAGTAGAAATCCTTAACCGCTTGTAAGTTCTCATTACCTATTTGTATTCTAGTTCGTGGTACATACTTGTATTCTTGTTTTTGATTTATTTTCTCCACCTTTGCATACTAAAACTTTAGTTTTAGTTTTGTTAATTTTCATACCGTATCTTTCTGTTAGAACCGTTTCCATTTCATTAAGAGCAGCTTCTAACTCTTCCTTGCTAGACGCTAATACCGCTATATCATCTGCAAATCTAAGCCTATCAATTTTTTGTCCCTGCATAGTAATTGCAAATGTCTTCCTGCATTTGACAATATTCATTGCCTCTTCTATGTACAAGTTAAAAATCAATGGGGATAGGGCACATTCCTGTCTCACCCCTTTCCTAATGTTTACTTCTCTACGTTCCTGCTCTAATTCTATTACTGCTGTTTGCTCTTTGTATAAGCTATGTACTATTCGTCTATCCCTATAACTCACTCCAATCTTTTTGAGTATTTCAAACATTTTTTTCCATTTTACATTGTCGAATGCTTTTTTCAGATCTACAAACCCTATATATACGCTTTCCCCTTTTTCTATTGTTTTCTCCATTATCACTCTCAGAGCTAAAATAGCCTCCCGTGTTCCCCTGTTTCGCCTAAACCCAAATTGGTCTTTTCCTAGTATTTCTTCCGCCCTTTTTCCATTCGTTTTTGCACAATTCTAATTAATATATTTTTGACACGTGTGCTGTCAAACTTATTGTTCGAAATTTTTCACATCTATCCGTGCCTTTCTTTTTTGGTATAGTTACTATGATGCTACGTTTGAAATCTTTGGGTATCTCGCCTGTCTCATACATATAGCTTACAAGTTGGAAGAGAAGTTCTGTTACTGCTTGTCCAGCGGCTTTTAGAGTTTCTGCTTGCACCTTATCTGTACCCGGCGCCTTATCATTTTTCATACCCTTTAATGCTAATTCAAACTCATCTCTAAGTATAGGATATCCCAAGTCATCATTTTCAATGTCTGATTCCAGTTCTAATGCAATTAGTTCCTCTCCTGCATATAAATTCCTATATATTCTTGCCATCTACCCACTTTCTCTGCGTTTTCTATAATGATTATATTTTTGCTATACGGTTGTTTTATATCCCTAAAATTCATTCTAATTAATTTGTATGCTTGGTCTGTCTTTCCTATGTCCATCTTCGTTTGTACCTCTTTGCATTTCTCATCAATCCACTGTTCTTTAGCTTTCCTGCATTTTCGAATAATTTCCTATTTTATGGCTTTGCATCTCTGTTTTCCTGTTTCGTCTGATTTATTTTTGTATTTTCGTCTTTCTTCTATTAACTTCAGGATATTCTTTGTTATCCAAGATTTTTTATTTTCTCTTTGTGTATACCCCAGAATATCTCTGGCCGCCATGTCTAGGCTGGATTTAATGTTATTCCATTCTGTTTCTACTTCCTTAGTATCAGATATTTTCCCGATATTTGTGAGCAATTCATTTGACTTTTTTCGAATCTTTCTTGAATATCTTTATCTTTTAGTTTCTCTAAGTCCAAGTGCCTTTTTCCGTTCCTTTTTTTCAAATTTTTAAATTTAAGTGCAGCTTTCATAATTACGATGTTGTGGTCAGTATCTATATCTGCTTCTGGGTAGCTTCTACAGTCTTTTACTTGATTCCTAAACCGTTGTCTAACAAGAATGTAATCTGTTTGATATCTTCCTATATCTCCTGGCATCTTCCACGTATATCATCTTCTAGCATGATGTTGAAATTATGTGTTTGTGATGATTAAATTGTTCTTGTCGCAAAATTCTACCAGCCTATTTCCCCTGTCGTTTTTCTCGTGCCTAAACCAAATAAACCTACTACCGCTCCTTCCCTACCCTCACCTACCACGGCATTAAAATCCCCCTAATTATTAAATTTTCATGTCCATTTACGTATCTTAATATGTCTTAGATATCTTTGTAGATGGCTTCTACCTCTTCGTCACTGTTGCTAGAGGTGGGCATGTATACTTGTATTATTACTGTGTTTACCGAACGAGATTCTAATTTAACCATGAGTACTCTAATGTTCTTTTGTAAGTAATTTTCTACACAGTATCCTGTCTTTTTCCTCATAACTATCCCCACACTCAAATTTCCTTCCTCTGCTCCTGCATGAATTACCCTGAAGTCTCCACTCCAAAAATCCTTCGCCTCTGACTACCGAACTTCGCTGATCCCTACTATGTCTAGTGATAACCTATTTATTTCGATTTTTAGGTTTTCTAGCTTACCTACTTGCTTCATACGTCTAACATTCCACGCTCCGACTCGCAGAATGTTCCCGACTCTTATTTTTAACTTTCCGATCGCATCCTCCGATGTAATCCCCTTCCGGAGATCCGAATGGGGGACTATTTTAACTCCGGTGTACTCGGGAGATAATGTGGTGGTTTCCCGTTGCCTTCCACATCGGGTTCGAATCCCGACACGGTCCGCTTGAAAAATGTTAGGCGAGCATTTTTCACAAAAATACACCCTCGTTCGGACGAGAGGTAAAATGGAGGTCCCGCGTGTGTGAGTGTTGTCACGCACGTTAGAGATCCCTACCTTGCTTGGAACAGCAAGGGTTCGGCAAAATTCAAAATTCTCCAGGTAAAAAAAACTCGCTTCCTGGCCAATGTAGTACCTTCGGGTGGAGCATTGGAAAAAAAAATCACATGTAATGCCTTCCACATCGCGGTAGTGTGTCTTAGACTGCCATACCAACCCCTATGGTCTCTGCCAATCTAAGTACCAAAAGAGCCACTGTCCACTTTTGGGGACCTGTCTTAGTCTTGTTCCTCACTAACGACCCTACTACTTCGGTTGGACCTGTAGTTTGGCTCTTTAGCTCATTAGAACACACAAGCCATTTCATCTGTTTTCATCATCATTAGGTCTTCAGTCCTGGAACTGGTTAGACACGTACCATCATTGTTTCCTATTCTGAACTAACTTACAGATTTCCCTGAAATTTGCACAGTCTGCATCTATAACTATCTAATCTAGGTCTACATCTACCTCTTTTTCCTATCTCTGCTTGTAATATATCCCATACTATTCCCCAAAAATGCCTTAGAACTTATTCTGCCTTTCAAGTTCTCCTATTTTTTCCACAGATATCCTTATTCCCCTACTATTTCTATAACCTATTTGTAATTAACTTTGTCTGTCTATGCTATCATCCTCATACATCATTTAATATTTTTTCCAATATATCTTTTCGCACAGTCAACATTAGTTGCAGATATTTCACAACCAACACCTGTAGTTTTTTATAATAATCATCAGATTTATCTGCGCTTATTTTTTCGTCATTAGGTTTTCCGTTTCACCTGTTCTAGTAATCTAACACTTCTGCAAGGTGCAGGTCCATTCGAAATGGCTAAAAACACTTATCACAATTTATTTCCAGATAATCGTTAACAATATAAATACTAACTTATTAAAAACTACAATGCTATCTTCTTAATTAGTTACTATCAAAAACATACCAAACCTTGTAGCCTATCAATCAAGTTCATCTGAAGATGTCATGCCGCAGGACAGCTATCAATCATCTTTCGTGTACAGATGAGTCGTTTATATTTTCATGTACTATACGGTTCAAACGTAGACTAAACTGCGCTATACTACCTATCTCTAAAAGCTATTTTGTCCTAGAAAACTCCATGACCCGGACGTTGGAAGTCCTTGTGGCGGCAAAGACAGTAGAAGCTATTTTTGCAATTTTCATGCTCATAGAAGTAGGAATCAACACTTCCTATAGCAGGCACCGTACGGTATGGATTGTAACCGCACACCATAATCTGGACCCCAGTTTTCTGGAACAGTACCTCTGTCATATTTTGTACCTCCCTCCAGTCCAACCCGTCAAGCCCACAACCGATCTTGAGTATAGCCAATTTCTTGTCTCCAAATATGTTGATCTGGCCCTTGAGGTCCTCTAGCGCCTCCCACAGATCCTAATAATTTGGCTTTCCAGAAGGCTCTTGCTTGCCACGATGTCGGTACTTTAACCGCATGGTATTTCCAACCACTGGTTGTTGTCGGCGAAGTTGATCCAAACCACCAAATTTATTTTTAAACACCTAAGCAAGTCCTCGGAACATATTAAAGTTCACCGCTACGTAATGTGCCAGGGAGTATTCTGACGAAACATCGAATAGATCACCGTGAATCTCTTCTGTGACTCCAAATCTCGCTTCGCCTGTGTCGCTGTACAGAGATACGAACCAATCATACCTCAGTTCAGACTTGCTCATCCTGACAAACGTAACTGTTTATTTGTCTCACTGCTTGCCGTTCTTCAACATTACCGGCGTCATCACTATCGTAGGATTCTAACCGGTCAATGTGCGCCACTATTGTCATTTCTTTTGGAAGCTTACGAATTCGATATACAACACCGTTGATTCGTTTTATAACATCGTACGGACCGTCCCAATGTTTTTGTAACTTCGACGACGGGATTATATAACCAGACGCAGTCACCCTCTTGAAAACCAGAAGTGGGTATTTCCGACAATTTAAGCGGTTCTTTCTGCTGTTGGAGGCTAATGGAGCCTCTATTACGCCTTTCTCCCCTCATACTAATTTAAAATAAATAGAGAAAAAATTCTACTTTGTGTATACGTAACCTATATAGTAAAACGTGATTTACAAATCAGCAAATAACAAAAACCAAGAAGTATGATCTACCTTTAATTTGGATAAACACACGTTTAGCTAAAAACGTAAACAAGATTAACAACAGTACAACTTCGTCGTGAATTAACCGATGTAAATGTTACTTGCTACATAATAACGAGCTTTTATGTATGAGAATTCGATACAATTCGCTAGAAATTTATATAAGCGTACACTAGAGGGAATAGTCTTTCTTACTAGTAAGCTCCACACTTTTACATATGTTAACAATCAATTCCAGTTAATTAATATAAGAAATAGCATGTTATGATTACCATCTGGATAGCAACAAATTTAATTAACTTACAGTTTTTGTCTTATTCTCTCAGAGACTCCATCGACACATTTTGGGCACAACTTGTCACAGGTAAAAAAACAACCGTTATGGTTGATAAAAGCTTTCAACACTCGTCACTTTCCAACGATGCCGGTAATCACATCCACGTTCTTTACATCCAAAAGCCCGTTTTTTCACTAACAGCATCGAGATCTGAATACTGTCGCGTTAACATCATGTATTTGCTTTTCCAGTGTCGTTCCGCACTGTGATAAAGGTTATTGTCTAATAATAATTTGACCCTTCTCTTTTCCTATCTATTGATTTTTATAAGTTTTACGTCCCAGGGCCATTGCATACCTACCATCTTCGTTATCGCGGATTGTAAGTCTAAACTATCATAATTTCTATGTCAATGTCGTTTTGTTCGTATGAATCATCATTTTGTTCCACTTTTTTACACTTAGTATTCAAGTTCGTCATTTGTCGTTTGCAACGATTTCAGTTTATGGCTGTATTTTATGAGTATATGGTTATTGAAGTGTATCTTCCATGGTTGATGGTTTATTTTATATGTCGACTATTTCTCATGTCCTGTAATTTTTCTAAATTTAGTACGAAGGAGTGAAAAGTCCAGATATTTATTACCGTTTGTATTTAGTGTACTAGATGCCTTACTATTTATTCTTTCATCTTAATTTAATATATCATTCCAATAGCAACGTTATTAAATGTAAGCTACCAAAGCTGTTAAATTTTACAGACTGTTTTCGTGATAAAAGCTCATTTAACGAACTGAAATTAATAAACTCACTTGTATTACTTAAGTTTTGCTTAAATAACACTCCGTCATTAACAATTTGTTCCATGTACTAAAATGTCTAGAGTTCCATAGTTTGGAACAATCATAAGCAAAATGTTGGGAACTGGAAAGTACCAATTTTCGTTGGTTCTGTTGGAATTCTATAGTTCCCTTTCTACTTCTAAAAATAATATATACTTATAAATATCATGATAAAGAAGCAAATACAACGTTGGACTCAATATATACAATTCTGGAATCCAATCAAAAGCATCAGAGAAGATACGTAATTAGCCTCCCTTAGGACATCTCAACTATCGAAACGGGAGGCCGCTATCAAATCTTATAGTAGTGTAGAATTCAAAAATTTTGCTTTACATTCAGGTAAATTATTGAAAAGTAGAGGATCACCCTATAAGGATCTAAATCGCCAAAAAGCTTATCAAAATGGCGCCTGGGACACCATGTATAGATCTTGACTGACCTTTAACGGTCTTAACCAAATGGACTTGTACAAGATGTCAACGTAGTGACATTGCCAAGAAAATAAAGCGTATTATTGTTATTCTTCTAAAAAGGTTTGTTTTTAATTTTCGTCCATTTTTAGCAAATTGGTGTTATATTTAATAGTTGGTTAGAAACACTTTCGACAGGGAAACAGTACAATATAAAATTATAAAGGTAGAACGAGACTGTTTCAATTGCTAATGCTTGTGGTTATCAATTCGAACAAATATTTTTTGTTATTTAAATGAAACAAAGAATTTACATCAAAATTCGACCAACCACTGTTAAAAGAACTAACAGCTAGTGTTTGCTCAACAGTGTGCTTTCGAGTGCCTATATTTCGAAAAAATTTCATCCTAGAACTTATTTGACTATTTCTTCTTATAAAAGTACAGTAAAATCTGTTATTAATGACTGATTAAAATGGCTTTGCCAAAGGAGCCTTCATACATTTGACGCCAAACTCATCTCCACAGAATATTTTGTACGCTGTTGCTCTTCTTGTGTGGAAAATCACTTTCATGCCTTTTGCTGTATTTTTATTTCAGCTTCTCTTCAGGAATGCTAAGTTGCACAGAAGCTTTCCAAAGTGTTTTATTCATCGATTGACTTCTGTAGAGGTTAGTAATGTTCAATTTAAGACTTCCACAAGTTATATAGACACATTGTTTTTCTAGATGGCACCTTGCATTGTTGTTGATGAGTTGTGAAGAGAATCATTAGTCTAACGACGTTTTCACTAAACTGCATCAGTTATCTTATGCTTTGGCTTCTACTCACTATTGAACTGCTGTTGGTTTGCCCGGCATTGCTGCTTATTTGCTCCTGGCCGGTTCCTGTTCATTAAGCATGGCCAGTTTTTACCATTTACACTTGACTAGTGTTATGTTTGGTTACCCTAGGCTTATTGTGATATTGAATTCAGTTGTGTCTTCCTAATCTTGATTATATTAAGGATTGGTTTCCATACTTTCTGTGTGTCCTCGTGCTTATTTATATTACTTTAGTGTCTTTCATTTCTGTTTTGTTTTGTTTTATATGGGTGTAATAAATATTCTGTTTTCAAAGTCTGTTGTGCACCTGGTTGATTTAACGTGTTATGGTAATATGAGGGGTTTTTTTTGGTCATTTTTAACGACATTTTTGGTCTTATCTTCACAAATTTTATTTGTCTAATGTATAACTTGTCACATTCTCTACATGGTATCTTGTAAACTCCTCGATTTTCAATTTTAATTTTGTTTTTGGATTAAGAAACACTGCCTTTATTTTCTTGCATGGCTGTAAAACAGTCTTTATTTTGTACCTTTCCAGGATAATTCTGATTTTGTCCATTGTCCTCTTAATATATGGAAGTTGAGCCATACAATGGATTTGTCTTCTTTTGTGTTGCTTATTGAGTATGGTTTGTCTCTGCTTTCTTAGAGAATGTATTTTGTATTATTGTTAATGTTTTTGGAAATGATAGAACAGCAGGTTTTAGAGATCTCCATCCATAAACTAAAGCTGCAGTGTCACAATGTAGATGACACCTTTGTAATATGAACGCAAGGTAGAAAACAGTTTAGGCATCTTTTTACAGTATCTTAATAATATACACCACGATACTCATCTTCACTGTGGAGTTAGAGAAAACGAACTACTGCTCTTAGACATTTTGGGTAAGATACATAATACCAATAAACAGCTCATATCAATTGCTATACTAAATGCAACATTACGTCATCGTCTAATACAGCTACAATTAGTATCTAAGACACCAATTGCACGATCTTGGATTAGTAGAAGCAGGATATAAGGGTCAAGAAATAAAAACCTCCATGAAGCTCTAATACAAAATGGTTTTCAAATAAACAGGTTAAAAAAGCAGAAACAAACAACACTCAAAAAGCAACAGAAGTAGAAGACAAACCCATCGTACTGCTCAACTTCCATACGACAACAGATAGAATCAGAAAATGCTTGGAAAGGCACGAAGTAAAACCCATTTTCCGGCCACACAAGGAAATAAATGTGGTTCTTCTTAAGTTAAAAACAAAAGTGTAACTGAAAAATTAAGGCGTTTACAAAATACCATGTGCAGGATGCAACAAGTCAAACATGGACAAACAGAATAAATGTGAGAAGAGAAGAACATAAAAATGTTGCACAATGAAAATACATTATTATTAGCACAGCATGTCGAAACAATCTGGTACAGAATAGACTTTGAAAACATAAGATCTATCTTAACTGTGGGAATCATCAAGGAAGCCTTACAAATAGGAGTTACTAGAACACTATGAACACTGGCCACAACTTGCAGCAGCATAGAAACTAATCCTTAATTCAACCGAAATTTGGTAAACAACTGAAGATAACACTGGAACCAACCAAAGGTCACAACATCAGTCATGCAAAAATGTTAAAAGCTAGATGAAATGTCAAACTTGCGGTTCTTTTCAGAACCTGTGACGACACAAAAAACTTTTGTTTGATACTCAGATACTGTATCAACTGCGCTATCATGACTGACTTGGAGAGATGTGACAAATCTAAATTGCGTTTATCACTCTTGCGGCAACCTCCTTGATATTTAAATGATAATTTAGGCTACATTTAGTCTAAATTTAATTTCATTTTATTACTACTATTATCATTGTAATATTAAATTCAACTTGCTCTGTATGATTATACTTAAATTGTATTTAATAATAATTAGCATTAGCTATATATTTGAAGATTGATACCCGTCTTTATCTAAATTTATTAAAAAGCTTGACACTGTCAGAAATGACAATTCAAAATGGCATATATAGTTAAAACCAAAGTAAATATAATATTAACAAACAATACTTAAATCTGTCAACCCCTCTAATTGGATTGTTACTCTCAGTAGTTGAGTCGGCAGACTATCTGAGTATCAATTGGAAGTTTATAGTTTAAATTTTATTCAAGACCTTTTATTTTTTTCTTTTTATCACTACCTCAATTTGGAATGATCATTTAGATTTTGCATAAAGGTCTAAATTGTAACATCATGTTAATATCATAAACATTTTTATATATTAAATACTGAGTAGAGTAGGTGATATCGATTAATACTCTTTAAAAGGATTATGGCGGAAACTCTCTTGCAATAACAACAGTTCTTTATTATCAACTGATTAAACAAGCCTTTTCAACTACTCGTGGCACGGTGAAATTTAAAGCACTCACGACAATTTATTTCGGAACCAATATCTAACAGTATAAATATTAATTTGTCTAAGATACAATGCTCTCTTCTTAATTATTATCGAAACACTATAATTAACTATCAAAGCACCAAGTGTTAATTTATATCAATCACTGCAATAATTTATATCACATATAGTTATTTATTTTACGGTGGGTTAACTCTAATTAATTTTTTTATCATGACTTTATAGATCAAGACTCGAATAAAGAATAGTATGGTAATCAAAGCTTGAATAAGAACTAAACTAAGTGATGCTCATGACAGTAGTTTATATATAATCAATATTTCTGGACTATTCTGAGAACTTACTAGAATGATGCAAATAACATCTAGAAAGTTCATATTGTAAGCTTGCAAATAACATCTAGAAAGTTCATATTGTAAGCTTAATACAGTTCGCAAATGCAACCTCTTGTAAACTGTTAATCAAGTCCTCTGAAGATGTTACTCTAAGGGTTGCTATCAATTATCCTTTGTGTACAGATGCCTCATTTACATTTAGCTGTATTATTCTGGTACAAGGTAGACTAATTTAGGTCTTATTACAGTATAATTGGACATGCAATTCATAAAAATTAAAATTTCAGTAAAATATTATAATTATTACTTAACATTTAAGTGGTGTTTTTGTTTTTATCAAAGTTGTATGAACTGTGGAATTTTGAATGATGTCAGTTACAAAATTACTACCTTACAATCGAAATTTATTAAAATTCAGTTCATGCTTAAAGTTATAACAGAATTGTAATAAAATTTGTGTTGTATGCAGTGAAAGATTAAAAAATAATTTCCTACTTACAATACGTACAACCACGCTGGTATTGCCAAATTGTGTAACGAATAAATCGTCTTTTGTTTAGGACTGTATTTCATAGGTTAATTGCCATTTCATGCCATAGCACCATATTACCAGTGTTTTAAAGATGCCGACAAACGAATGTTTTATTACCACAAAAAAAAACAATGTATGTTGTGACCACTGATTTTTATTGTTCACTACGATAACTAACTCCACGCACTTAAGCAACTATTTGCTTTGCAACATGCAAATATGATATGCACAATGTTTTAAGAACGAACGACAAACACATAGTGACACAAATTAACGTCTGTTATTTGTAAGGTTAAAACAAGAAAACATGGGATGTGTTCCACTTGGTTCGGATTGGATCGTTTTGGAAAACCATAAATGTGTAAAAGCCAGGGTGGCCCCTAGCAATTTATGCAATATGTGATATTTGATTTATGTTACAAATTAAACTAAATGTAAACGGCATTAACAATTTGCTTCATCTAAACCATCATGATTTGAATATATCTGTATCTGTTTTAAGTATATGTATAGAGAATGAATTCATCTGTGCATGGGCTCCTGGATATTTACAAATATATGGTGTGGGAGAAGCTAGTTTTAAAACATCTTCACACAATTTGAGAAATTGTTGCATTTTGCCATGTCTATAACTATTTAGTTCCCTAATTAACCTAATTATTTGAAATATATTTCTTAAATAATGTTACTTGATCAATTATACAGATATAAAGGTACTATAGTTCATGCATACCCATACAGGGTGTAAGTTTATTGCACAAATTTTACCAATGGTAATATTTAAATCATTTACAAAATGAGTATGAGTTACAGGCACTAGGATAAGTTTACCTGTAGTCCTTCTAAAAATTAGATTACTGTAAATCCACTTAATGAATTCTTGATTACGGCATTTACCTTGCTGAAATACCAATGAAGCTATTCTTCTTTCTTTGGTTCTACAAGGTGTGGGGTTTCAGTGACCTCTTTAGATTAGATTAGCAGTAACGTTTATTTTTTATTTACCTACAACATATACGAACAAACGGTACGATAGGGATATATATAAAGGATCGACAAAGGTAACTTTACTGTATTGTAAAACACTACTGAACAAGTCTTTCAGATACGATAGTTGCGTGTACGTAGCATGGTATCTTGGCCGTTTTTGTTTTTAACTGTCCTCTACTCCTTGTAGTTATCGCATTCTCATGATCGAAACAATGACATATATTTATTTTGAAGTATAAAAATGTCTATGCCGCAAGATACAGAATAATAGAAACTAAATATTAAAAAACCGAGGATAATTACACGACCTATTTAGTAGCTAAGTTACATGTGCACTACCCCTAGATGCTAAAACTATTTTGCACAACTATGTGTAGTATACTTTAAATTAATGGTTTGAGATTCCCTTATTATCATCATTAAATCTTCAGTCCTGGAACTGGTTGTATGCATATCTCCATAGTTTTCTATTTTGAGCTAACCTACACATTTCTCTGAAATTGCCTACATCTTTCACTAGGTGTGCAATAGTCTAATACAGGTCTACCAATGCCTCTCTTTTTTCATTCCCTGCTTCTAATATATTATGCACTATTCCCTCATGCTTTAGTGTGTCCTATCATCCTATCTCTCCTATTTTTTTACTATTCTCATATTTCTTTCTTCTACCATTCTAGAACCTCTTTGTTATTAACTTTGACTATTCGTGATATCTTCATTATAAGTTTTTTCCTTGTTTCTATGTATATTGTCTTTGAACTTAGTAGTTGCGTTTTCTTGTTAAATGCAGAACGGCCTTGTCCTAATCGTTTTCTATATATCTTTTGCACTCTTTCCATCTTGTGTTATTTGACTTCCTAGGTAGCAGAAATATGTAACCTCTTGTAAGTTTTCATTTTCTGTCTGTATTCTGGTTTTTTACTTATTTATCCCTCCTTTACATTCTAATATATTAGTTTTATTTTTGTTAATTTTTATATCATATCCCTCTGTCAGTACTGTTTCCATTTCATTAAGAGCTGCTTCTAGCTCTTCCTTGCTAGATGCTAATACCACTGTATCATCTGCAAATCTAAGCATATCAATCGTTTATTCCTGCATAATAATTCCAAATGTCTTTCTGCATTTGACAGAATTAATTGCCTCTTTGATATACAAGTTAAAAATTAAGGGGTGTAGAGCACATCCCTGTCTCACCCCTTTCTTAATATTTACTTCTCAATGTTCCTGCTCTAATTCTATTACCGATGTTTGATTTTTGTATAAGCTATATACTCGTCTATCTCTCTAACTCATTCCAATGTTTTTGAATATTTAAAACATTTTTACCCATTTTAGATTGCCAAATGCTTTTACCAGATCTTCCTATATACACGCTTTCTCCTTTTTCTATTGTTTTTTCAATAACATCCTTAAAGCTAAAATGGCCTTATGTATTCTCCTGTTTAGCCCAAACGCAAATTGATCTTCTTCTAGTATTTATTCAGCCCGTTTTTCCATCCGTCTTTGTACAATTCTAATTAATATTTTTGATATGTGTGCTGTCAAACTTATTCCTCAAAAGTTTTCACATCTATCCACACCTTTCTTTTTTGGCAGAGTGACTATGGTGTTGCGTTTGAAATCTTTGGGTATCTCGCCTGTCTTATACATATAACTTACAAGTTGGAAGAGACGTTCTGTTACTGTTTGTCCAGCGGCTTTTAGAGTTTCTGGGTGCACCTTATCTATACCCCGTGCTTTATTATTTTTCAAACTCTTTAATGCTAATTCAAACTCATCTCTAAGTATAGGATTCTTAAGTCGTCCTTTTCAATGTCTGATTCCTCTTTTCGTGCTTCTAGTTCCTGTCCTGCATATGTTCTTGACATCTAACCGCTTTCTCTACATTTTCTATGATGATGTTTCATCCTACACCCTTTATGTTTTTGCTAATTGGTTTGTATACTTCATCTGTTTTTCCTATTTCCATCTTAGTTTGTACATCTTTATACTTTTTATCAATCCATTGTTCTGTAGCTTTTCTGCATTTGCGAATAATTTCCCATTTTATGGCTTTGTATGTCTGTTTTCCTGCTTTGTCTGATCTGTCTTTGTATTATCGCATTTCTTCTATTATTAAATCCATTTTGTTTTATTAAATTCAGAGTATTGTTTATTACCCGAGGCTTCTTTTTTTTTATACCCCAGAATATCTCTGGCCGCCATATCAAAGCTGGATTGAATGTTATTCCATTCTGTTTCTACTTCCTTAGTATAACAGATTTTCTCGATATCTTTCAGAACTTCATTTAACTTTTTTTCAAATCTTTTGAGAATTTTTTTATCTTTTAGTTTCTCGACGTGCTTTTTTCCATTCCTTTTTACAAATTTTTAAATTGAAGCGTGGCCTTCATAATCACAATTTTGTGGTCAATGTCTGCTTCTGACAGTCTTTTACTTGATTCCTAAACCATTGTTGAACAGGAATGTAATCTACTTGATATCTCCCTATGTCCCCTGGCATCTTCCACATGTATCGTCTTCTAGCATGATGTTGAAATAACGTGTTTGTGATGGTTAAATTGTTTTTGTCGCAAAATTCTACCAGCCTATTTCCCGGGTCGTTTCTCGTGCCTAAACAAAATAAACCTACTACTGCTTCTTCCCTACCCTCACCCACCACTGCATTAAAACCCTTTATAATTATTAAGATTTAATGTCCTTTTATGCATCGTAGTATCTCTTCAATATATTTATAGTTGCTTCTACCTATTCCTCAACCAAGCTAGGGGTGGGAATGTATATTTGTATTATTACTGTATTTACCGGTATAGATTTTAATTTAATCAATGAGTACTCTTTTGTAAGTAGTTTTCTACACGTTGTCCTATCTTTTTTCGCATAACTATCCCCACACTCGAATTTCCTTCCTCTGATCCTGAATGAATTATCCTAAAGTCTCCGCTCCAGAAACCCTTCGCCTCTGGTCAGCGAGCTTTGCCAATCCCTACCATGTCTCGTCAACCTATTTATTTCAATTTTCAGGTTCTCTAGCTTACCTACTTGCTTCATGCTTCTGGTATTCCACGCTCCGACTCGCAAAATGTTTCAGGCTTTTCTTTTAAACTTTCTGATCACATCCTCCGAAGTAGTCCCTCCCGTAGTTCCGAACGGGAGACTTTTTGATTATAAGAAAGAAAATTATGTATTATTACTGATGTCTATTTTCATTAATGGTTTATAAAATTTAAATTGCAATAGAAAGTTCTGTCTATTATTACTACAAAAAGTAGGCTTTGCACAAACTTTTATGCATATGTACTTTGATGTACTAACTAGCTTGTGTGAATTATTTATAAGCTTTTCACATTGCACGACCAATAAATAGCATATTTGCACATTCTTACAATTTTTTCGTTTTAGCTTATTTACATTTTCTTTTTGTAATATAACCCCTCTTATATTTTTAATTTAAGTGTGCTGAGAATGAATTCTGAATATTTTTACCTTTAATTGTTTAACTTTTTTTTTGAAGTTAAATTTAAGAATTAAATGTTTCCGTACATTGTTAGATTAAAGTGTGTAGTAAAAATATCTAGAATTCACTGACAGTTGCAGGCAGTAGTTTAAGCATGATTTCTTTTTATACAGCATGATTTTCTTCTTGTGTTTATTTTCAGGACAAACTGTTTTAAGTCAAAATATTTTATTTCCTGTGTGGATGCTCTTAACATAGAAACAAAGATAGAAATTATGAAGATGGTTAAACAAGTAAATAGTCGTAAACATGTTTATAACATTGACTAAGGTTTAAGGTTTTAGTTATTTAATTCCATAGTTTTTCACTAAATATATTTATTAACACTGTGATATGATTTAGAAATCTATGCTTTAATATTTTATGTTTATTTTTGTAGTTTATTGGTTGTGGTAATTTATTTTATTGTGATTTATAGAATATTATTCAAGTTAGCCTATATACAAGAAATTTACTTTCTTATTAGATTGATAATTGTTTTAATTTCGTAGTTATGTAACTACTAATTTTATAATAGGTTTTGTAGTTATTTAATAAAATGCTTAACTTAAATTTTTCGTTTTGTTAATTGCATGGCTGTTCTTCTTCGCTCTATATGTTCTTTAAAATAATTATTTTTTGTTTGTTGGTATTTACTTTTTTATATCAAACACAAAGACGTACTTCCAGGTAATAAAAACACTAAAAAAATAATTTTTTACTGATAATGAAAAAATCCATTAGTTGCATAAAAGTTTTTCGTAAAGTGTTTAATAGACTAAATTTACTTAATTGTTCAATCAGCACAACGATATAAAAATAATTAATAAACAAGACATTGACTGTGTATACACGATCGATTACGTCTGTAGTAAGTACAACCGAAAGACTTACTACTGTAGCGTATACACAACAGAAACGGTGTAAAATCTAATAGCGTAGTAACACCTTCTTGAAGTTGTATTATTCATTCAGGTTCACCAAAACAAAATAATGTGCTTGAATTCCTAGAGTCAATTTGAGCAACTCGAAATTTTTTTTCATCTAAGTTTTTTAATACTTGGCACTCTCTTACAAGCCACAAAAAGAATCTCCTCTCCTCAACATCTTACGTTTCTCTAATGTATAATACAATCAAAAAACAAATAAATATCTTAGGTTAGGGAATTTAGTTATTTCTTTGCTGTGTTTATTACACCTTACCCATATACACGATTTTGAACCATCGTAGTTAATACTACAAACCTCATCGGAAACGGATGTAATGTAGTTAATCGGTTGTACTTACAACCGGTGTAAAATGATGTATATACGACCATTTACAACCGTAGTAATAACAACGGTTTTTAGTATTCGTGTATACGCATTAATTGTAGGTGTTGAAATTCCAAAGTGCTTTTGTCCTTTAAAAGTCACCTAAATGGACAAAGCAAATTTTAATTTTATTCAAGTTAATAAAATGTTAAATATAAAAATAATCGATGGAGAAATTCAGTTTCTTAGTCTGCTTAGAACAATTTATGTTATATTCTTTTAGATGTGACATTCCAAGTTTAATATGTTATGTTGCAAAACATGACCAAATATTGAAAGCTTTTTGTAAATTTCTCTGTATGCAAGCTTTATTTTTATCGTTTGAAACATTTAAAATTTAAAAATATTTTCATCCCATTAAATATCACCTTTTAAAAGTAAAAAAATCCCTTGGAATATCAATAAAAACTTTACAAGTTCGTTGTTTTTGTTAATCAATTATTAATTACGTGCTCGTCACTTGTCGAGTTGTAAAAACCAATATAAAACCAACAGACTATCCTAACGCTGCTACCATTGATTCATAACAATCCAAGCACTATTATTATTTAGGTTCATATCTCATTTTTTGACTGTTATTTATTTGCTGTAGAAGTTGTTGCATCTCTAGAAAATAATGAAACAATCATTGAGAAACATCGCTTTTCAACTTGAACATGAATAAATAATCTATGAGAGCAATATTTATCAAACTAGATATATCATTAGAGTCAGTTGCATTAAGAACACTTTCAGAAACACTAAGATTTGCCGCTAATGACTTTGGTACACGGACAATATTTGTTAAGAATTATGATTTTCTATTCCATTGCTCTGATGCGACTCAACACTTGATTTCCATTTAAAACTCGTTTAGCATCTTTATTGTTGCACTTCAGAGTGAATCTGTTTCATATCCTTCTTTTGTCGTGGATGATTTCGATCTGCCATAACAGTTTAGGCAAAGTATATCCACCAGTGTTGCCGAAAAGCATGACTGAAAATCTCAAAAAGTCTTTGTTTGATTCGGTGCTATTGCAGAGCCTATTTGTAGCCTCAAGATATTTCTTTACAATTTGAAGGTATTAAATGCCATGTATAGTGTTGTTGAAAACGTTAAACGTGCATGAAGTGTTTCTTTTTGTTATACAAATGTAAATAGCCACAAATGAACATTATGTTGGACGTCTTACAGGTCTAATTGAAAAGTTTGTGGGTGTGGTGTACTTTGACTATATCAATCTCGGCTATTGCCTAAAACTCTATGCTATAAAATGTTATATATTTAATTGAAAAATCTAAATTACCTTAAACATTATATATTTTCCATCTGGTGTATCCTTTAAAGCAGTTGATATAAACACCTTCCATTACTTCAGTATGGCCATCATTTTTTCTGTTTAGAAGTGCTTGCAGTTTTCTAGACTATGAAATATTAACGTCGTCTTTATTTCCATCCTTCTTTTCAGCATCTAATACTCGTTTCAAAAGCTCCCAAGAGATTTTGACGTATTAACTGTTCTAAAAAAGACCCAGCAACTGTTTCTTCTACATTCTGTACACCTTTATTGGACACACCAATTCTTAAAATCTTCATATATTAAATCATACCTGAATTTCGATTTTTGGGAAACAATTCTTGTATGGTTAGATTTATAGGTAGGGAACAAATAATGTGCTACAGCGTGATGTAGGGGATTCACGGTGCCTTACGTTGTCACTGTACATCCTACATCTGCTTCACTATATATATACGTTGTAATTATAACAGAACTCAAACTGCTAATTGATAGTTTCTTTACAACAAATTGCTTCTTTATTTCTCTAGGCAGAAAATGCATAATCCACATCTTGTGCAAAATGATTAAATGTGTCCATATAAACGGGTCGTTTTTAATACAATAAATTACAATGAGATGAAAGTATAAAGTATTGTGAAAACTCACTACCCTTAACACATAAAAATCTTACCAATTTAAAATACTAAAATGTCTGATTTGTAAATCTTATTCTAAGAATAGATCTAAAATTTTTAAAATAAAATAATTTAGTACTTTCAGTAGTGCAATTTATTAGTTAAGAAATTCATAATAAAAACGGATGATTTACACTAACATTGCAGTAGGTATCCACAGAAAGTATGTTAATTAACATTAATAAAATGTAAGTGCTTAAAACAAAGCACTACATGAATAATCTTATCTTTAATTAAGCGAAAAAAAATTAAATAAAATTATCGAAGTGTTCAGATTACAAAAGTTATAATAAACAAGATTCTCATTTATAACTAGATTGCAAATATTTTATGTTCAAATTAACAAACTCATTGAGTTTCCTAGTCAAAACAAAACAAGGTCAGCGAAATATCAGTTGTGATAGTTAGCCGACTTACCACTTTTGTGTTTAGTTAAAGGAATGCTATCTAGCAGACTATTTAAAAATTCAGACAAAGTCCCATACATGCATGTATGGGGTGCATGTACACATGCATGTGTGTGGGTGATTGAGTGTGTGTGTAGAATGGGACGAGTTACTTGATAGATCCTGTTACGTTTGGCCACATATCAGTGCAACACGACTAAAAACCTTTGAATTTATCAAATGATCTTCAATTCTCACGCTAATTGCTTCATTTAACTACAAATAGAAATACTGTCGATATACTAGACAATTATTTTTAGTAATAAAGCATACTTTTATTGTACTGGATATTTGGTCGGCCAAGAATTCTCGTGCATATCTAAAATCTGCTTTATGTCCCGAAAAAAAAAGTTATAAGATAGTTAGAACAGTCGTAATATATTTTTGTAACAACAACGATTGTTCATTTTTGGTAGAACTAAGGCTGTGTATATTTATGTTATTGTTTTATCATGTAACTGTAAAAAGTTTGAGGTTATACTTGCGAAAAATTAGTCCATTTATTTTGTTGTTTGTGAATTTACAACATGCTTTGCATTTTTGCCATATTTTATGAGATTACTTCCGAAAAGGAAAAAATGGGCGTCAAACTTGCCAAAAGGTGTGTGAAAGTTATGGTGATGATACTTTACAAGGACATCAGTACCAACGATGGTTTGCAAAATTCTGTGCTGGTGATTTTGATCCTAAAGGTGCTCCTCAGATAGGAAGTCTAACCCAAGTTGATGATAATCAAGTAAGGCGCTAATTGAGTCAAACCAGCATTACACAACGCAAGAGATTGCTGAAAGATTGAATATTCATCATTCGGTCTGCCATGACCATCTGGCGAAGTTCTGATATTCTATCAAGATCGATACTTGGGTACCATATGAACTCGATAACGTTCATTTGACAGCACGCATTATCTCTGACATGCTCATTAAACATAATGAAAACTATAATTTTTTGAAGCACTTAATAACTGGCAACGAGAAATGAATTATTTATAAGAACGTGCTTCCCAAATTATCTTAAATCCGGTCTGGTGATACTCCTCAAACAACGCCCAAAGTAGACATTCACCAGAGGAAAAATATGCTATCAGTGCGGTGTGGGATTTTAAAGGGGCTATGTATTTCATAACTTTGCCAAGGAACAAAACCATTAATTCAGAAGTATACTGTCAACAATCGAATACTTTGAACAAATGCATCATTCAGAAACATCCAGAACTCGTAAATCTTAAAGGACGTATTCCATCACGACAATGCTCGACAATAGACAAGTTTGGTCACTCGGCAAAAAATATTGGATCTTGAATGGGATGTGTTGCCACATCCAACATACTCGCCAAAACTTGCTCCATTGGATTTTCATCCATTTCGATCTCTGCAAAACTCATTGCCTGACATAATGTTTGATTTAGATGATGCTGTGAGGCACCTTATTCAACTTTTCTCTGATAAAGACGGGTCTTTCTATGGAGGAGGAATTGTGAAATTTACTGAAAGATTGCGAAAAGTTATCGAGCAAAATATACAATATAGCTGACCTAAATATCTATAATAAATACACTTTTAAAACATTGAAGAAATGCTTCAAGGCTTTTCCGACAACCTGATACTATTACTCTATTATACAATACAAATGTTATTTTGTGAGTGTTAAAAAATAGTCCTTCAAAGCTTTCCACCAATTCTTAAATCCCTTTGTTTTTCATGTGCAATTAAATTACTTCTAATTGTACTAAAACAGAAAATTCTATAATTCTTAGAAGAATTTTAATTGGTTCATCACAAAAATGTAAAAACATGGCTCTTTACAAACTATGTCTAGTATATTTTTGTATGCGATATAATACTTTTAGTATCTGAAAATATCAGTCGCTTCATTTTGAAAAGACTTTTTTAAACAACTCCCTTGTCATACGTGAAAAAGTTACTAATAAATTCAGATATTCGTGTCCTTTCAATATTTTTGTAACCTAATTTTTACATGCTTGCTATTATGTGGCATTTTTCCATCGTAGGATATTATTTCGTCAATATTAAATCATTGGAAATTTCGAAATTTGTAATTTGATGATAATCAGTTGTAAGGACTGCAATTATAAAATTATAAAATTGTTTTTATAAATCAATCACTATTTGTGACTAATTTTGTTTGTTCTAATAAAACTTAAACAACTTATTGAAATTTTGGTTTAAAGAGTGATCTTCAAAATCACTGAGTTTAGACCCTGAATATGTACATTTTTGCAATCAGTAATTTATGCAGAATTTAAAAGGTTTTTCTATTTGCAAAAATTCTTGATGTTATAATTAAATCAGTATGTGTTACATCAGAAATATGTTCCGGTTAAAATGAGTGTTACGTTAATAAATTTTATTTACCATGAAGAGGCGGGGAGCCTGTAACAATATAAGGGTGCATCAGCTAACTGCAGTGGTACGAGAGTGGCTTCCTATGGAAATAAAATAATAAATAAAAAGGCTGAAATACAACTACGTGACATTAATTACGTATCCTGAAAGGCTTTTTCTCTTTGTCATAATTATGGACACTAAACCGTCTCTCACGGCAATTCCTTCGACATCCCTACACGGAATATGGTTATTCTACATAGGTCTCCCTTGCTTCGGTTCCTAAAATCATCACATTATACTTTACCTTGAAGAAATTTTCATTATAAAATGCCTGTTCCAAGTACTGGGGTGATTGGATATCCTTTTACAATTAGCTGATTTTACCTAGTTCCTAAATAAATTCAAATAAAATTCAATCTATACTTAACCTCTAGCAACATTAAATAATTTTGTAACAAATTTTTTTGCTATATAAGAAAATTGCTTTTCCAAAACAAAGGTATTAAGGCAATAGAAGAAAAATGAAAAAATTTGCCAAGAAAATTCATTTGCAAATTTAGATATATTTTCGAATTTTTAATAAGTCTGGTTCGTATGTAAAACTGATGTTATTTTCTGGTTTAGTTAAATTATAAAGCTAAGTTCAACATTTTGTACCCACAATCTTATAAAAACAATTCAGCTGTTTTGAAACCTTGTTTGTAAAGTCGTAAATAGCATAATGGTAAATAGCAAAAGTCCGTGTAAACACCTTATTGTTCAAAACATATTTCAACTTGTTTCATACACACGACGCGTGGGTATTAAACATTTGTTCTAATAAGACTCCCCCGGTTGAATTGTCTTTGTAAGACATCATCTTCGAGTCAAGCAGGTTAGGGAGTCATTGATGCATAAATCCTGTAGGGCCTACAAAACCCTCTAGGGCTAACAAAACCCTGTAGGGCAAACGAAATCCTGTAGGGTCAACAAAAAAACTGTATGGTCAAAAATCTGACCAACCAAATTCTGTAAAGCCAATAAATGCCGTTGAACCAACAAATACCTACCCGCGCACATGTACCCTCAAGTCAACTAACGTTGTTAATGTCCAAGCATCTCTGAGTTGACCGTCATCTTTGAGCTCACCCATCTCGTACTACGACACACAATCTGGGGCCATCGCCTTTGTCACTGCAAGCAACCAGTTGAAACCTGGGCCCAATCAATCCAAGAGTAGTAGCCAGCGGTAAAGGGTGATTTATGTTTACTTAATCCCAAAACGGATTTTGTATTCCATAACACCTTTCCCATAAACGGCGTAGTTTCAAGCCGCGAAACCTCCATCGCTCCAGTCTGTAAGACCCGGCGCCCAACTGAGTGGATATAATTTATTTTGTTGATTATTTAAAATTTTTTACCTAGAATGTGTATTTTCTTGAAAGTAATATTTGGTTCTGACTTGGGTATATTTGAATTTCTTGCTAGTAACTGTTTTGGAATTATTTGAATTACAATTTTTGATTGGATTTGTGCATGATTGTCAGATCTGATGCTCATCTGAATGCTAAGAAATGAAATTTTGTTTAACTAATAATGTTTTATATGATTGACATAGTGAAATTATTCATTTCTTTTTATAATTGTTATTGAATGCAGGTTATTTATTGTACAATAGAAGCCTTTTGATTTTAGTATGTTCAATTTTCTAGTTAGGGTGAATTAAAAATTTTGAAATTATCTACACCGATGGGGTTTCTGTATCTACCCTAAAATTACCTTTTTTTTTAATACTTGCTAGATAAAGCGGCGTCCAACTTTACGTTGTTTTGTTTTCCGTTTAACAAAGATTATTTCAACGCTGCCCTCATCAAGAGCTCCCATGAGGTAATGGCCAGGATAATAATCGGCGTAATGGTTTTTTATTGTTCTACCTTGTACGTGTTAAAATTTTAAGTACCTTCGAAGTTCCGAAATGTTGTGTCTCATGTGCACGGTTATTTTAAAGGTGTCCATTAGAAATTTAGAACCGTTGTAACTCTAAAATTTTAAATTTGTTGGAAAACTATTACAGTTGCTCTCGCATCGTAAGGCACGAATTGTTGTTCTTTTTCCTCCCTTAAGGCAAGACCTCAAAGCGTGTTCTCTTAATATTTTAAAAACGTTTACAATTTCAATAAAATACACACATATATTCCTAAAAAAATTAAAGTCTTAATCTCCGGCCACGTATTACTAAAAGAACAAAAAGCGCATTACATTTAATCTATCAATAATATTATCACTCCAAATTTTCCCCGTTTGCTATATTAAATTATACGACATTCTAAAAACCAATTTCTGAAAATGTCTTTAATAACCAACATAGACGACAGTTAAATACCAACTTTTTCGTTATATAATTTTATTATCCATTCCAAAATAATTTAAAATCAAGGCATACATATTTCTTAACACTTTAAAATGATAACATTATGTTTAAATTTAACCAACACTCTTTACATCGCTAAGTCAATCATTTAAGAAAATTCACATATACATTAAAAATATATAAACATGAAAGCTTATAAATACTCGCAGTTTAATTCACCTGTTATAAGGTTAAGAATGCTCAGACTACATCTGCTATCCAATTTTTCATACTCCAAATAACAATTACAGGGATCATCCAACAGAGCTCCCTTGACTCAACGCAATCCACTTATTTTAGTTATACTCCTAGGTAGTCCATCATCACACCACATGCACGAGTTTGCAAAGTCCCACGCATAGTTAACTCCTTTGCCAAATCTGCAGACGAAGTCCTACAAAAACTCGCACACCGTTGAATTTACCTCTTCAGAGGCTTGGAAGCTGATTGTCTCCCCCCCACCCCCCATTTACAATTAGTTTGTATTGCTACATTTCGATGTTTTCTAGTGAACTGTTTGTAATTCAAATTTTTTTCCGCCTGGTGTAACTACTATACTTCTAATATTAAATCATTTATTGCATCAGCATCCTGTATTACAATGTATCACGTTTAATGTATGCTTCATAGCAAACTCATCCCATTACTTACATCAGTTATATACTTATGCAATCGTCCTTTATGTCTAGCCTTGTTTCAGGTTTGATCTGTATTTCTCATGTATATTTTATTTCATTTATATATACTGTGGTTTTTGTTCATTGCATGACATCCTAAATTTGTTACACATTTACTACATTGTATGTTTTATGGAATCTTTCATTTCAGCGGTTTATATTGTAGTGACGTTTATCCCATTTATTGACTACTGCATAATCTTAATATTGTATTAAATTGTACCAATTTATTTTTAAAAAAATTATTTTTATTGCTTTAGTTATACTAACTGCCCTAATTTGAAATTGTATTTTCTAAAATAAAGGAATTGTAAAATCATGCTTAGTTAAGATTAATTATTTGTTAAATTTATCATACGAAGTACACCATATTTATTCTGTCAAATTAAAAAAAAATAGCATAACGCAACACTTTACAAATATTAAAAGATGAGATACCCACAATTGCATATACAAACCGACATATCTGGGTTTTAAAAAAAAATTTGTAATATAGAACATAATGAATTTTATTTCATGGATATACAGAATGTGACTGACTGCAAATTTAATTTTTATTAATTTCATATCTGTGGATGCGTACATAAAGTGAATATACTTAAAATTTTAATTCAAATTATTTAACTAGTACGTTTAAATGTTTATAAAGGTTTTAAAATGTCGAATCGTCGATCACAAACTTATTGGTGTTGCAGTTATAAACTAGTATTATAACTATGTATTCATATAAATTGTGATCTGAAAAAATAATGTTTGCTGCATCACCCACCTATAATTACAGTCTTGCAGGTTTAGTAGATGATTTACAGTTGCTGTATTACTTTTAATTATTTCCTTAACAATTACAATGATGTATTATAAAGTAATTTTTAATTCCTTGTTACATATTAGAAAATTGTTAGAGTTCCTATCAATATTTTTTAATTTTTGTTACTATTTTTAGTAAAAGGAGAAATACAATTTTCTAAAGATATGAAATATATATATTTAAAGACATAATTTGTTATTATTAAGGAAGTTATATTATTAAAAATTTGATCCAAACGAAAAGTTTTTATAGTACCATCATTTGATAAAACTTAACATGACAATTGAATGTGCATGAAAGAAAATATTCCTATATCGACATTAGGCAAAAATGGCAAAAGCTTTATGGTTAATCTTTTTTGTATTTTTTTCTAGTCACTTACAAAAAAATAGCATTAAGCACTTGCAAAAAATATATTTACTGCACTAGAAACATTTGAGATAAATTTTTACGATTATCCAACAACAGGAACTCTCTTAACCCAACAGACGATCAAATCCTAAATATTAGAAGGGTGAACTCTTTGGGTGCATATCCTCTTCTCGAATCGGTTATAACGACATTACTTCCATGAACCTGTGAATTGAAATCAAGCATAGTTCAACAAATAAAATTGCATGCCACGTTTTTCCCTCTGGGAATCGATATTCTTATTTTAGAGTTCAGTACTTTCATCTTAACTTTTAACTTGTCCTCAAATCGCCGCACACAGCGAGGCCCCCGCGGATTATGTCTTTGTATGATTACATTTTTGATATTTTCTGATTCCCGGCGTGCGAATAAATAATTAATTTTTTCGCCAGAGCTAATTATTATTTAACTCCCTTCCCGCTTCTTTCTTATGTTGTCAGGGTTTTTTTGTGATAATAATCTTCCTAGTAGATTTATAGAGTGAATCCTACGGAAGTGCTGGTGATATCTTATAACCTATTGTATCAAATGATTAAATTTTCTACAAACTGATATTCCTGAATTTTACTACGTAGCATCTGAGTTTTATACATTGTATTGCAACTACGATTTAAAACTATGTAACATTAAATTAAATTTATGTAACTAAAATTTGTAAAAGCTCTCCTATATTTGAGATGCATATTGATGAATTCACTATTATTTACTTCATATTTCCAAAGCTTTCTGAAAAAATAACGATTCCGTTACAAAAATTTACTGAAATAAATATTTTCTTTACCCCTTGTGTGGTTTAAAATAATTTATAAACCTACGTTCAGTTCCAAAATGTATTTATCAGAAATTATTTCTAATGAATCACGAGAAAAAGGTTTCTTAATTTTATGTGAGAAGTCTAATATTAAAATTCGTTTTCCTTTTTGTCGATATTACCAAGATTAGCACAAAAAGCCACCCCAAAAGCCACGTTCTATACATATTTGAATGTAATTCAGATGAATTACATTGAAATTTGTATAGAACGTGGCTTTTGTGGTTTCTAAGTTCAAGATTTTAATAGAACAAACTATTTATTGCAATACCAAGTTTACCAAACACAATTATGTATGAGATCAAAATTATACAAGGTGCATCAATTTGGATTTTTTCTTATTTCCCATAACGCCAAAGTATTACGATTTGTTTGCATGCTCTATTGCTGGGTAGGAAAGTTTTATAGCTTGACTTTTTCATAATTTTGCTTACAGTTGTCAGTAATTTTAATTTAATATTTGTTAAATTTTCAAGTTTTGACAAATTTTATTAACTGTAGATATTCATTATGAAACACAAACGATTGCGTTTATTACTTGACATTTGAATAGAGAAAATCCCTTCTTTATTGTGGGAACGAATGCACTTATAATACAGTAAACTACTGTGAAATTTAATTGAAACTCACTATAAACCAAAGCCAACAAATAACGTATCATAATATAGTTCTTGGGTGTCTTTGCACAAATGTAACTAAAAAATATGTTAATCCTTTATTTTATTGTTCATATTCACAAAGAATACCCATAATATTCCTCTACTTGATGAACAAGGTACATGCATTTTAATGTTACAAAATAATTTACTTTTTATAACACATCATCAGAACAACACTGTAAATACTACAAGATATTGTTAATTTAGTCAATTAAGCTTAATCTACTTTTTACAAACCTTTCAGGAAACAATGTTTTACGACTGACTATTTCAAAGCATGTTTGGATTCGCTTCAGCTGCAAGATGAAATGGAAAAGGTCCAAACGTGGATAAAACAATTGCATGGGGCCGAACCGGGGGTTTAGGTACACTTGCACCCTTTTTTTTTTATTTTTAACCCATTAATTTAGTTTTAAGTTCAGTTTTTAATGATCCTCTAATGCACACTTACCACCCTTTCCTATCTTTTTGACTATTAATTATTTTAACTATGCATTCTCCTATTTTTTACACATTTTTGGGGAGGTTATAATGCAGAATTTTTTTGCAGACATTTTGGATTTTGACTGCATTACTTTTAGTAAAAGGAAATGTTTAATTGCGATTCTAATATTTGTGTAATTTTACAGGTCTCAATGCTTTTCAACAAAGTATTTTACGGGTTGCTTGGAGGCTTTACTTTTATCCGAAGAAACAGAAAAATATATACAAATGATCGACTATCTCAAAGGAAAATGAAAAAGTAGGCCAACAAATAACATGCTCTCAAATGTGTCCTATTATTCTAGTCCAGCCATTTTTCAGGCGATTTGATGTATTATTTAATGTAGGTTTTAAATTTTTGTGGTGTACCCTTAAGTAGCATAGCTGATCGCATTCTTTCTTTTTTATAGTAAATTTTTACTATATTTTAACTAGCTTCATCTCCAAACAAAGTTTACTTTGTTATTCTTATTGTACATACACACATAAGGAAAGAATGTTATCTACAACATGTTATTCTCCTTAAGGATATATTAGTAATGTAGCTCCTTAAGCGATAACATGATGCATCACTCAATAGCTGTATCAAAACAACTTATGCTATGAATTTTTTACAAATGAGTATTATAGTTAAAATCATTGTGCCGATTCTTTACGTTAGTATTTGTAAATATATCAGTTATTAAGAGTACATTATTTATTATTTAATTTAATGCATTTTTATATCTTCATTCTTTCATCTCTTAGGCTGGATCGCAATCATTTTATACATTATTTTTAAATCTGATATATTTATAAAAATTAGGAATTTTTAAATATAAGTAGAGGGTTTGACTTGTACCAACAATGATAAACCCTGTTAACACATTCCGTTATCAGTATTTTTTAAAATATAACTTTTCAAAATGGCAAAATTGTTTATTAATTATTGTATATATAAAGTCAATGAATTTGTCGATAAATAATTGTAAATGCAATGACGTATACTGTATGTAGAAATGTAATAATTATAATAACGATAAAATTCTGGCAGTACTATATAAACTAAGATATATTTTGATGCAAAATTTCTTCAAAACGGCAGCTTCAAGTCATTAAAGAAATTGAAAATATTTTGCCTTTTATTTACCTGCCTTAACACTTCAGTGTACCCTTCCCACTTTTCAACACAGTGTTATGTATCTATCCATTACTTGTAGATAACTAACAGAAAACTAAAACAAAGATTCATTAATGAGTACTGGAGTGGTTGCTTTAGCTAAACTTTTAGGTAAAGCGGCCGTTACTGTTGCATTATATTGTTTATGAGATGATTTGCACACGACTTTAAATTGTCCACGCTTCTGACAAGATTCACAAGTGGTGTACAAGGCTGGATAATACTAACAGTGTTTACTAACTTCTGATATAACATTCAGATTTTAACTTCGAGTTTGTTCTATGAACAGCACCTTCTTTGGTATCTAGTACAGTGTGGTCGGTTGTAGGACAGCCTTGTTCAACTTGGACTCATTGTGAATTTCCTTCGTTTCACATACAACTGCTTTGAAAGTTGTAGTTTACTCTGAATATCTTTGGAACATTTCTGTCACAATCGTGTCTAAAAAATTTCAGAAATACACAGTTTTAGGCTTTTGATTACTAATATCCCTTATGATCTCATGATACTCTTCGGCAGTGTGATATAATTTCTTCTTGCCTTCGTCTAGGCCAGCTAGACTAAGGTATATTTAACTACTATCAAGTATGTGACTGTCTATTTGGCAATTCTAACTACTTTATTTGTTACTTACCAATGGCAGGTTTAATTCTACATAACTAAAGCCATATTTTCTGGAGGTGACTAATAGTACAATTTATTTAACATAGAATTTATTTTAGGGGCTTCACACAATGGTAAACCTCATAAACCTGTGCATCATGGACTTGAAACTTCTGAGATCTGAATGCTTTGATAGTGATTCCAATGCCAAAGGAGCTATACCAATATGGATACATTGGCACAAAACCTAAAGAACTTCAAAGCAAACGACAAGCAAAAATTAGAAATGTTAATCAACCATGTTTCCGCAAATGTGTTCTCGTACATTAATGAGTGTGTTTATATAACGAACCAATAAAACTGCTAAGGTGCTTATATGATAAGTCCAAAAATGGGATTTTCACTCGATGTGTTCTTACCACGTGTATGCAACTACCACCTGAAGCAATAAATGAATATTTCCTACAATATTTCCAATCAATGTGAGGTTAGTAAACAAGTAAACAAGGTGAATTTGTGCTCTTCAAATAAAGTGTGATTTCTGCAGGAAATATATGGAATAAAATCTTGGAATTTGGTATAAAAGTAGTAATAAGTGGCAAGCTTTTGCTGATGTGTTTTTGGGGACCTAGTTATTATTAAGAAATACACAATTTAAATAAAAGTTAAAATTTCAAGGTGTGAGTATGAGTATCATTATAAGTTATTAACAGTGACCTTTCATATCAATCAAAATAGATAATTTTAACAGTGCAGATGTTTATGTTTATGAATTTGTAAGTATTGGACTGGTTTTGTTTACAACCAATTTCTGTAAGCAACAATAAAGAATGTCTACTGGAGTAACTAAAATTAATATCTCTGAGCTAACAGTTTGCAATTACTGCTCAAAGAAGGTAGTGAATGCAGTGTTATGTAGTAAATGCAATAAGAGCTACCACCCCAGTTGCTCATCGAAAGCTAAACTTATTGTTGAAAGCGACAACAAAAAATACTGTGTAACTTATTTTTAAAAAAGTCCTAATATTGATGAAACTGTCACTCAAATACCGCAAACTTCATCTATTTATGGGGAATTACCCCTTACAGATAATCTTAGTAATGAGTTGGTGGAAGCTGTGAAAGAAATCCACCGAGCAGTTACTTTCATGTCTAAGCAGTTTGATTCGATTCTTGAGGAAAATGCAGAACTCAAAAAACTACTGAAAGAAAATATTGTATCAAGCAAAAAAATAAATGATTTAGAGGGTAAAGTGATTCTGCTAGAAGGTAAAATAAATGATATTGAACAAAGGGGTCGTTGTGTAAATGTGGAGATTGATGGTGTACCAGAAACACCGCATGAAAACTTACACAAAGTTGTGCATAGTATAGCCAAATTTACAAATGCTGAAATACAGCATGATGATATAGATGTATGCCATCGATTAGCAAAAAAACGTAATTCTGAAATAAGGGGTATAATAGTCCAATTTACAAACCATACTGCAGAAATAACTTTTGAATTCTCGCAAAGTTTTCTTCATAAAATCGAATGAGCTGGACCTGCCCCAAAAATTACCACCACATCGTATATTTATTAATGAAAACTTAACTGCCTTCAATAGGAAAATATACAATCTAGCCAGAAAATTAAGAAGTGAAAAAAATTACAAATTTATATGATCAAGAAATGGTGTAACATATCTTAGAAAAGAAGAAGGCAGTGGTGTTATCTGTATAAAAACAGAGGTTGATTTAAATCAAATTGTATGAGCCTCAAATCAGTCCTGGTAGTATTCACTAGTGTATAAATTTTATGTTAAAAAATCTTTTACATGATATAGATAATAAAAAATTAAAAACAAACACTGCTCATACAAACAAGGACTGCATAGATATCTTAAACTGTAAGAGTGCAAACTTTAATATTTTTCATACAAACATCAGAAGTGAGTTACAAATATTAATGCAAATTTATAATAATCTTTTCGATGTGATAGTTTTAGGTGAAACTTTTCAGTGCGAATCTCCAGCACTTTTGATTTAAATGGATATACTCATTACTATAATGAAGCAAAAGTTGTAAAAATGATGGGGTTATTGTATATATTAAAATTCAATAAAACACAAAGTACATGTAATATGCACAAATAAAATAAATCTTATAAGAGCAGAATTGTTTTGCAATAATACTAAAGTAGTCATAAATGCATTGTATAGGCCTCCAACTATAGATTATCATGAATTTATTGGTTGTATAAATGAATATATAGAGCATATTTGTTTGGAAACAAATGAAATCATAATTGGCGACTCAAATATTGATATACTAGCAAGTACAACACAGGCAAACAACTATTTAAATTTAATGCTTGAATTTGGCTTTCGTTCTTCCATCAACGATTTTACTAGATGTGAAAAGCAAACAAAGTCATGTATTGATCATATTTTTGTTAAAACTAAGTTACCAAACCACAAGCTTGTGCCTATAATCCTAAATAGTAAAATTACAGATCACTACCCCATTATTCTTGGTTGTATTTTTGATTTTAAAACCCGGATACCTGTTTCAACTATTAAACAGTATTATAAACATAATATAATCTTGTATAATAAAGTCATTGAAAATTTAAAAAAGGAATCCTGGAGTGAACTTGTGAATATGAATGTTAACACTGCATGTAACACTTTTATTTCTAAATTACAATCGTATATTAACCTATCTAGTATAAAAGTTAATAATAAGGTAATAAAGAAATGGAGTGAATGGATTACAAAGGGAATAGCAACATCTATTGGTGTACGTGATAATATATACAAAAAATTAAAAAATGACAGACAATCAATACCTCAATCAATTGTATAAATTCTATAGAAATAAAATAGTTACACTTATTAGAGTATCTAAACAAAATTACTTTAACAATAAACTAAAAAATGAAGATTCAAAAGCACTATGGAATGTAACAAATACTGTACTTAAAAAAAATATAAACAACAAGATAATGACATACAGTTACTCAAACAAAATGGCACACAAACAAATAATGATAAAGAAACGGTAGATGAGTTCAACAAATTTTTTGCAACCATTGGTGAAAGAATGGCAGCAAAAATAAAAGACATTGCAATTCAATCCCCTACTTTGCCCAGCAATATTCAATTAAACCAGTATTCATGTTTTTTAAAACCAGTAACTGAATCAGAAATTAAGAAATATATATTAGAATTTGGAAACCATAAAGCTTCTGGTTTTGATTATATTAGTACTGCTTTTCTAAAAAAAACTGCAGACTATATCATACAACCTATAGTTATATTAATCAATACGTCTTTCAGTGAAGGAACCTGCCCTGATCATTTTAAAATTGCTATCATTAAACCAATACACAAGTCTGGTAACAAAAATGAAACAACAAATTATAGACCTATTTCTTTAGTTTCAAATTTAGCAAAAATATTTGAAAAAGCAATAAAATGCAGAATGACAGATTTTTTGAATAAACATAACATACTATCCAAAAATCAGTATGGTTTTAGGGCATCCATGGGGGTAAATAATGCTCTTACTGCTGTTACTGAAAAAATATATGATTCCATGGAATTATCAAAACCTGTCATTGCAGTTTTCTTGGATCTGCAGAAAGCATTTGACACAGTATGTCATAAACTCCTCTTATATAAACTCGAGTGTGTCGGTTTTCGTGGTACTTGTCTGCACCTTCTTAGGAGTTATCTAACAAATCGTAAACAATATGTAATATTAAATAACATCAAGAGTAATTGTGAATTGGTAAAATATGGAGTGCCACAAGGTACAGTACTTGGTCCGATATTCTTTCTTATCTATATTAATGATCTATTAAGTTTAAATATTAACGGTGATATTATATCTTTTGCAGATGATACAGTCTTAATCGTGAATGATACGGACTGGGAACGTGTAAAAAGTAAAACATCTAACTGCTTAAACCAAATAATACAATGGTTGGATAATAACTTATTAACATTAAATATAAAAAAACCAACTACATGCCATTTGCACCGTATAAAGACAGCCTACCATTGCTTGAGAACCTAAGCGTAGTATGTGAAAATAGAAATACTAGTCATTATAGTATTTTAATTAACCCTACCTTAAAAATTAAATATCTAGGTATCATGATTGACTGTCATTTGAAATGGAGTGACCATATAAATTATTTGTGCGGGAAACTGCGACACCTAATTGCTCATATTATCTCGCTGCGAAACATTTTAAATATTCACAACTTAAAGATAATATACCTAGGGCTGGTTCACTGCATATTAAGGTATGGAATAATAGTCTGGGGAGGTACAGCAAAATATAATCTAAAAAAATTGGAAGTCTTACAAAAAACCACATTAAAAATAATTTATAGAAAACCCAGATTGTATGGCTCTAAAGCACTGTTTAGGGAATTGAATATATTCAATATATACCAATTGTATGTATTTGAAGTTCTTAAACATTACAAAAAATTTTCCATAAAAAAAATTCTCCCCCACAATTATGAGACAAAAAGTAAACTGGATTTAGATGTACAAACGGTCAGAACCACAAAACTAATCACTCAACAAAGCTTTAAGTATATAGCTCCACGTCTATATAATTTACTACCAAAAGAAACTAAGATATCAATTTACTCTCATTTTATTACGAAAGTAAAAAGTTGGATTGCAGAGTTTTGCTTGCCTGATTAAATATGTTGTTTCTTTGTTTAAACAAATATGTTACTTTCTATTGGTTAAAATGCATATTCTAAGTAGATTAGTTATTATGTAATGTGAATATGAATATTTACCTTGTTTAATTATTTTGTTCTATCCTCGCGCTCAAGCTCTATTTAGCTTTTGCGAGGTAATTACTTACTTTATTTGTATTCTTTTCATTTGTTTTGTAGTTTTTATTTTTCTGTGTAATGCAAATAAAGATTTATTTATTTATTTATTTTACAACTAAAATTATTTTTTATTTTATTTTATTCATTTACGGCAATGCCATTTTACAAAGATTAGTTAAAAAATGTGAAATTTCCTATAAGAATAACTAAATTTATTATTTTATAAATTTTTTAATGATTTTTTAAAAGATGGACTGGAAGAATCAAACAACTCCAACCTAAATTCGTAGGTGTTTGCTAATTTCATAATACGAGTGATAGGTTCATTTTGACCATAATTTGTACAATGAAAAGTTATATTAAAAACTTCAGAGTTCCTAGTTCTTTTCCCTGCAACATTTAGTTTAACTAACTGCACTAATGTGGAATCATTGACCCTACCATTCAATATCTTATGTAAAAAACACATATCTGCATGCACTCTACGACTTTCTAAAGAAGCCAAATTAAGAATTTTCAAAGTCTCACAATAATTATATGTATCGTAATAAAAACCTAGCTGATATCCACAATGTCGTACAAATTTACGTTGAACGGATTCTATCAAATCTATATATAAACTATATCTAGGGCACCAGATAATAGAATTGTATTCTAAAGTAGATCTAACTAGCGAGCAATATAGCAGTTTAACTGAGAATACAAAGAATAATTTGGTAGTTCTCCTAATAAAACCCAAAGTTTTTAAAGATTTTGAAGTAATTTCATTAATATGAGTATTAAATGTTAGTTTTGAATCTAGTACTACACCTAAATCCTTAATATTAGGTTTCCTTACCAAAGATACATCATTAATTTTATATGGGAAAATAATAACATTATAGTTTCTCGAAAAAAGTGATTTTGCTACATTTGTTAATATTCAGGATTAAAGAATTTTTGTTGCACCATTCAGTTAAATATTGTATGTCCTTTTGTAATGTTTCTGTATCTTTGATGTTACTAATAGTTCTAAACATTTTTAAATCATCCGCAAAAAGTAATATTTCACTATATTTAATCACTTCCTTTATGTCATTGACAAAAAGGTTAAATAATAGAGGACCAATATGAGAGCCCTGTGGTACCCCCGAGGTCACTGTTATCGAATTCGAAATTGAATTTCCACATTTCACATATTGGGTTCTTCCAATAAGGTAACTGTTTATCCATTTCAAAATATTGCTTTGCATTCCAAGTGCTTGCAATTTAGCTAATAATATTGAGTGATTAACCCTATCAAAGGCTTTAGCAAAATCTGTATATATGCAGTCCACTTGTACTCGATTCTCCAAAGCCATAAAGATATGACGTGTGTCCAATAAAAGATTAGTGCAAGTGGATTTGCCTTTTGAAAAACCATGTTGCTCTTCAATAATTACATTTCTACAATCCCATGTAACCTTCTTATTAACCAAGTATTCCAATAATTTAGGAAGTTCCGATTGATTACACACAGCTCTATAATTTGTTACATCCTCACGAGAACCTGTTTTGTAGATTGGTGTCAAATAACTATTTTTCCAATAATCTGGAAAAACCGCTGCATCCAAGGATTTATTGAACAAGTATTTTATTGGGTGTATTAAAGTATACAAGCAGCGTTTTAGAAAAACCAGTGGAATTCCATCTGGTTCACGTGTTACTTTATTTGGCATCTTCATAACATGATTTATTATTTCTGATGCTTCAATGTAATAATTGCTAACTTCTATAGTGTCTGTATAAAAAAATGCTGGTACTCTATAAATCTTTGTATTACTGTATACGGTTAAATAATATGACCCAAACAAATTTACTATCTCCTCATTACCACTACCTTTCATGTTGTTATAGACAAGTTGTGATGGCAGATTAAATACTTTTCGTTTGTTATTCACAAACTTCCAGAATGAATTTGGTTGTGATTTAATATATGCCTGGATTTTATCTATATAAGCCTTATAACATAAATTATTTAAAGATTTACGTGTTTCCCTAAGAAAGGCAAACTGATCATAATCATTCTTACTACCACTTACTTTGTATTTCTTATGTGTTGCATTCTTTTGTCTTATAGCATTTCTTAGCTCGGTACTGAACCATGTTGGAAAACTTGCACCCTACCCTTTTTCCAGGTGTTTTAAAAAGGATAGGCGCACGACAGAGCATAAAAAATTACACTCTGGCACAGCTAGCATCGACCGTTGAGGTTGCAGAGGCTGCAAGAGACCTAAAATCTCGAAGGGGAGAAAATTTGTGAATTAATAACTGTAAATTAAACAACTGTGAGAAACTATGAAAAGTTATATAGTGTGTTTATTAAATTTTATAGAAAATAAATTTTTGAAACAAAACATAAATATTCTATGAAGTCAGATAAAATGAAAGGATCAGTAAAGATTATGATACATGTTTCTTTTTTTTTTTGCAACTAGTCAATGTAGGTACTTAAGTCTAAGAGAGTTTTTTAAATATGTGAATGTAACATATAAAAAGTCAATAAAATATTTAATGTGAACTAAACGTTCAAAAATACAAAGAAAAATATCTTGTGCTTTTAAATGCTTAACGAAATTAATAAATGTACTTTACTACCATAAGTTTCATGAAACGTGTGGCTTACATTTGGACAGTATGCGTCCAGTAAGACTATGTATAAAAAGAATTACTATTTGTGAACACCAGATAAATTATCTGTAAGATTTATATGTTTTACAAGTGTAACATAAAGAGAAAATTTAATATTGTATAAATCAGTTCATTAAATTTTGAGTAGATAAATAGTATTTTAGTTTGTCATACCTGACATGTGCATTGAATAACATATTTTTTTGTTACCCTGATATTCTTGAACGGAACATCTGTAGAAATCCAAATCACATGTGTAGAAACTGCAGGAGTCCCAGGTAACATCAAAATTAAACAAATGGTGAGGTAGAATTCGCTAGCATACAAACAAGTTGAAAACATTATTCTGTGTTAACTTCATAGATCCATATTAAACCAAAATTTAAGAGAGTAATTAATAAAACTAAAAATGTATGTTGCGGTAGCTTAATTTAAATGTACAACGCCATCGTCATCTCATGGTCAAACGACAGCAAAACACATTTGCTTCTTTACGGAGCGTAAGGTGCAAATATAGGAAAACTGAGGGTATAGAACGACCCTAAAATACAATATGTGAATTAGTTAACACGCAAAAAAGTCAAAAGGAAATTAAAATACATCTGTTAATTTCTTACCATCGGAAAAGCAATCCGGTGGGATTCGCAGCCCATGAAGGAAGGAAACGCTAGACAAGATAGCTGTAATATTATTTAAATGATTACACATCTTTTATTTAACAAAATAATACATACTTGATACGACCTCATGGTCAATTTTATCACCTTGAACTCAAAAGCGACCTGTTGTGCACAAGTCAAGACAAGAAATGAAACTTTTGTCAGAACGTTTTGACAGGCAAACAATCTGTCTCAAATATCAGAGCGGGGTATTTAGGATTGTAAGGAAAGAAAACTATAGAGCTCTTCTGCAAAGTAAGTGTGAAATTAAATACCAAGAATACTGGATTGTAGGCAACTTTACAAACAAGTATGAATATTAGAAAAACAAAACACGGTACTTTATAAAGTACTATAACCTTCTTATATTCTGAGATTATAATAAATCTATTAAAGTAAAAGTGTATATTAAGGTTCAATGGACTTTTTAAAGTAAAATCTGAGGTTTAAAGGGAGAGATAAATCAAGCTGAAACGTGGCGTTTACCATAGGTAAAATGACATGTTTCAAACTTGACACTTTAAACCTTTTCAACTGTACAAATCTTTTGATGGCATTGTCCAATATGTTATAAAATTCTGATATATCTATATTGATGTCTGTGCCTTTAAGCATAATGGAATTCCAATCAGTACCAGCAAAGCAGTCATTCATAGATTCAAAATTAGCATTCTTAAAATCGTAGTATAATTCTTCAAATTATAATTTGTTATACTCCACGTGTTCTAGTCTAAGGTATACTGTTAAAGTCCCGGCGTAATTGATAAGAGCCACTACGACAGTTGGCAATACATATAATAAACCCGTACATAATATCGCGCAACAAAATGTTACGTCAGATGTGCATCTCAAATTTTGTATCACATGCAAAGAAACAGATAAATATACTCACGTAAAATGTGGAGCTCTTCACAACATAGCAGCTATAGGGTCTTTGCGCTAGTTGGGCGAGGGTCGGCCTTCGCTCCCGTTGATACCAGATTGGTTCGTCTTCCCTCTTCTTGTGTAGCGGTACAATAAAGGATACAGGCAGGAGGAGCGATAATAGGTACGAGACAGGAAACCTTCATATCTGAAGGAGAAGACAAGATAAAAGGCACACAGATCAACCTCACTGTTTGACGTTTCGTTGACTAGTCCATGACGTAACGGAAATTCCCACTTCCTTCCGCATTCCGCGTCTGCGCATTCTCTGGCGCCGACGCAACTGTCTGAAGTAACGAAAATGCACGCACAAGTCTATTTTTAAAATATTGGCGCGATTTCAGTCACTTATTTAAACTAAAACCAGAAATGTTTACATAGCCGATTTTCGGCATGTAACAATCGCGACAAAGCCATAAAAGAAAAAAAATCTTTAAAAAAGGAAATGACTGTTAGCACGGTAAAAGCTTAAAATCTAAATCCTAACTAACCTACATATACCCTAACTTAAATTCTACAAAATGTTTATTTTAGGCGCCACCTGGTTTTTTTAACCAATAACACGTCTTCCGAATTACCAGAATGTGTAGCCCTATTGTTTTTGGACTACATTTAAAGTGCACACACGAGTCTTTTATGTGGCGCAGTTATAATTGACAGCACAAATTTGTTGGGGAGCATGAAATACTACTAAAACTAAAACAAATGCGACAAGTCGCCTAACATATATATTATAACTAAAGCTAACATTACAGTTTTCTAAGCGCATACGCACATAAGCGTTGCATCTAGACTGTTTCTTCTTTGGCAAAAAAATTCCCAAATTTCAAAATGTTCAAAAGAGCAAGTTACTCTGCACTTTAGCAAATTTTTAAGTACTGGTACTTTGGTTTAATAAACAATACATATCAAAACTTGTTCATGACATGGTTGTGAATCAACAAATTTACCAACAGTACCATCTTACTAATTTCTTACAGGTATTACTAACCTAACAAATTACATTCGTATCATTAGGTTAGCTTTTTCACTCAATATTCAAAAAAATAATTCCTACGTCTGATCGTAAATACCAAACGTTAGGAAGATAAAAAGAGATAAAGCTAAATCTCAAATTATTATCAAAGATAATAGGTAAAATAACGATATTAAGATAAAGTTATTGTCAAAGATAATAGGTAAAATAACGATATTAAAATAAAATTAGATAACAATAGATGAATCCGAAACGTCCCAGCACGCTAGGGCACGCTACGACTACATACATCAAAGATATAACGTAGAATTCCCCAGCTCAACAAGCCGTTTTGTCACCCATCCCAAAGATATAAGATAGAGTGACTCCTTGGAGCTGTTATATGGGGAAAAGTACTCGTACCCTCTAAAAAGAGCGATCTGTGAAGCAGACCCGTTTATAAAAAACGGTACGAGGGACCGGAAAAGGCATTTGGGTGCATTCCTGCACCCGGCGTTAATTGATATCGATAAGATATCCATACGTATATATTGTAACGCGCTACTACTACCGCGTTTCTTTAATTTAAAACAAGTAATAATAATGGTCTTTATTACTCACTGTTCACAAGTCTAATTAACAGTATATGCCTTATTTATAGATGTTTTCAGTCCACTTAACAATGAAGCACTATTACACTAATGAATTTACAAGCACTAATATCTTCTTAAACTAACTTCTTTACCCTAGGTCCAATAACCACACTAACACAACTATTTGTTTATACACTTCTATTTATTTATGTATACTGCAAGCTGCATGCACATTAGACACAGCATATCATTTATGTATATATTCTAAAAACTCAACTACGTTTACTTTACAACGATATAATTTATATTAGACATTCAAGAATAGACTAACTCTTACATTCATAAGCGGCCTTATATATACCCTGCATTAAGATATGACTCATTATCTAGAACTTTGTAGAAGGATTCTCGAATGCTGAAGAATACGCTGTGCCCCGGGCGTTTGTATGTTTGACGGGTTGCTAATAGTGGATCGCAACAATATATATATATATATATATATATATATATATATATATATCGGCACCGCATGACCTCACGAAAGATTCGCAGAGACGTGGTTTTGGTGTCTGTGAAAACCCCCCGCGCAACCACACGGTGACTAACGGAAATGAAAAAACAATAGAGATATAGGAAAGGTAAAAAGAGGGAGGTGGGCATTTTGGAATGCATAAGAGGCACTTCCAGGTAGAAGAGAATAGAGGAAGGGCTCGCATTGAGCAAAAGAGACTGAAAAGGTAGATAGCAAAGCACTACTGAACCAACCAATGTGGTCAGTAGCTCGGAGTGAGGGAAAAATCACTCTTATGTGGTAGACGGGTGTTCCGAGACAAGAACAGGTCTACCGAATGAAAGATAAGACAGCTGGATATGAAAAAGTAGAGTTTTTGGACAAGCGTCTGAGAGAAGGTAGAGAGTTGTCCCTGTTAAACACAGGTCGGTCTGAAGGACCACCTGCTATATTAATCAGACAAGTTAAGGCACCTAATAAGTTAAAAAATTACTAGACTCTTAAGAGAACTAGTACAATTATTTTCCTAACGAGTGCATCCACTACGATAAGAAAATCAGACAAAAGTTGAAACAACAACTTAAAAGTATCGCTACAGATGATACCTTCACACAAAAAACCAACCGTTTCAAGGTAATTTTTAAAAACGGTAACGCCATAAACACACAAAAATGCCTAACTGTAAGCAGTTAAATGCAGACACACTGTCCCAATAAGCTAAAACCGAGAATTCGATAAGATATGAATAAAAAGTGATAGCACCTCACAACGAAGTTCAATAAAAAACAACGAAAAAATGTTTATATGTTATTATGACTTAGTAAAAGGAGAAACAAGTAATGATATAGGATAATGTGGGTGACTGTATTAATTCAGAGGAAAAACGCATGGAATAGAAACTCCTAGTTTTTGGCAACTACGAATATGGACTATTTCTTACAATGGCATAGACCGCGTCTCCTATGTGAGCCCAAAGAAAAAAGCATCCACTCAAAACATCAGCTAAAACCAATCATAAAAATTCAATGAGTTATTGCAACCAAAGTTACGACAATCACCACAAAATTAAACGATGTAAGATAAATGCTGAAAACAAAATAGTCTGTCATAGAAAAGGTGCGAGGATTAATTAAATGAAGCGACAGAGTTATACTGGTGAATCTAGATAATAAACCGATATATGACTAACAATAAATTCAAGGGAAAGTCAACAAGTAGCAAAAAGATAGCTTGTTTGAGGTAAATAAGTTAAACGTATAAAAGGTATTTGCTGTATAAGAAAAGGAATGAGTAATTGAAGTTAACTAATTCATAATAGGGACAGAAGCATTAGGTAAATTGTTAAGGAAATGGAACGTGAAAATTTTAGATGTACGTAAGGTTAAACGATTTTAAAGATAATTTTATACCACCTAGTGTGGTTTGAATTGATATGTGAAAAGATAACAGTAATTAAAACTCGATTTACTGATAGAATTGTTGAAGAACAGAAAGATATCTATCTTATAACGCATATACTTACTAGGATGACGAGCCCTCCTTTGAGCTTCACCTAGACTAATAAAGAAAAACTTCAACATCATTCTTAAAAAAATGATTTACAAATTGCTAGAACGACAAACTTATCCCGAGTCTCGTCTAGACTTATGAAATGCTGAGCGACCAACTCTTGATGAGTTTCGTCTAGAACAAATAGATCTTAAAATACTGCGTTGGAATATCGATATATCTAAAAAATATGCTATCAAAACAAAATCATACTCGCTACACAAAAGCAATATTCTACGATACATGTATAAAAAAACAGTATTCCAAATTATTAAAATATTCTTTTGATATCGCGGGATTTATCAAAAATCATCGTAAATGAGCTTAAATACAAAACGTTATCAACAACTTCATTATTGTAGTGTTTAAAGAAGCAGATATAACGAAATCAAGTTTATTGTAGCGTTTTAGAAGGTAAAAGATATACTAAGAACTCAGTTAATTGCGTTAGCTGTATTTGAAAGCAAAATTTTCTTTAAAAGCGATTCGTAAGTTGTAGTTGATTATTTAAATTACTAAGAAAACATTTTAGAATAATAATAAGGTAAGATAGTATATAAGTTATCTAAACGACGACTTTTAAAAAGTTAACCCAAAAAAGAGGTTAGAATAAAGCAAGGAAAATTTTAGGGTTAAAGTAATTATACTTGGTGTCATTTTAAGAGATTTTTCCCTTTTTTTTTTAATCATAATGAATGGAAAATGAAGCTATTTATTTATAATTAGAATACTTACAGAAAACCTTATGTAATCCAAAAAGCACATGCTTCCACCTAGAACTGAGGTTAAGAGAATCTGTCAAACACATTTGAAAGGTATACATTTTAATTTTATCCCAAACCTAATCAGGTAATTATTTAAGAAAATTTAGAACAAGAACACACTATTTTTATAAAGGAAAAGTTGATTAATTAAATTTAACAATAACCTATATAAAAGTTAAAAAGGAAGTCAAATATGGCTGTCTAAATCAGATTGACACATCAGCTGTTTCCATGTCATTTCAACTTAAGATAGTTGTCATGGCAACTTGCAATGTTGCCAACTTATATTTTTTCTATTTGAAAGTTATTGAAACACATTTTTTTATTATTTTTGAGTGAACAAGACCCAATTATTACAGAAATATTCAAAACTAATACCTTATAATATACACAAGAGGCAAAAACAAATTTCAACAACGTTAGGTGCGCCACTGTTATACTCCCGCCCTGTTCTAGTCTAAGGTATACTGTTAAAGTCCCGGGGTAATTGATAAGAGCCACTACGACAGTTGGCAATACATATAATAAACGCGTACATAATATTGCGCAACAAAATGTTACGTCAGATGTGCGTCTCAAATTTTGTATCACATGCAAAGAAACAGATAAATGTACTCACGTAAAATGTGGAGCTCTTCACAACATAGCAGCTATAGGGTGTTGGCGTTAGTTAGGCGAGGGTCGGCCTTCGCCGCCGTTGATACCAGATTGGTCTGTCTTCCCTCTTCTTGTGTAGCGGTACGATAAAGGATACAGGTAGGAAGAACGATAATAGGTACGAGACAGGAAACCTACATATCTGAAAGAGAAGACAAGATAAAAGGCACACAGATCAACCTCACTGTTTGACGTTTCATTGACTAGTCCATGACGTGACGGAAAATGTTCACTTCCTTCCGCATTCCGCGTCTGCGCATTCTCTGACGCCGACGCAACTGTCTGAAGTAACGGAAATGCACGCACAAGTCTATTATTAAAATATTGGCGCGAGTTCAGTCACTTATTTAAACTATAACCAGAAATGTTTACATAACCAATTTTCAGCATGTAACAAATTGTTTGTATTGACTGACACTAGCATCAAAAAAGGTTGCAGTATGATATATACTACTAAGAAACAATTTATCAATAGCTTCTGTAACGTGTGTTTCATTTGTAGTAGCAAATATTAAATCTAAAAATGTATTCCTACTATTTGGGATAGTATTAATTTGAAATAAGTTATGGTAACTAAAACAACGCACTAAAAATAATGCTGGATAATTATCAGGACAGTAAACTTTTAGCCCGAATTCATCATTGTACCATTCTGCTTGAGGAAGATTGTAATCTCCACATAAATACATTCGGCAGTTAGGGTGAGCTTCAAATATATAATCCACTGTATTTACATGGTTATCAGATAAAACAGTGTCAGATAGGGGAAGTATATATCCTTCTCCTATAATTGATTATCACTTTTGCAAGGTATTTTAACAAAAAGTTGCTCAATATTGTTATTAATGTGATTGATTATAGTACGAAATAAATTACTTCTAATTACAATTAGTATTCCACCACCTTGAGTTTTATTTGAATCAGTCAAATCCCAATCAAATCTAAATACATCATATTCTTTCAAGCCCAGTTTCTTTATTTTCTATATTAGCATTCAACCAAGTTTCCACTAACACTATAATGTCATAATTTGAACACAATATTGATTGCTGCAGTAGTAATAATTTTGTTTTGAGCCCTCTCACATTTTGAAACTAAACATAAATAGGTATTTGTGTATTATTGACTATATAATTTTTGCTTGGTTTTTTGAAGCATGAATATAAGGTACCCCTTTATTTTATAAATAAACCTTCTTTGCCCTTTCCTTTTCTTATTTCCATCTCATTACGTAAATTCTTCCAATGCTGGACCTGTTGTGGTGTGAGATCTGCACTAACAAAGATATTTTCCTTTTTTAAAATGTGCTTTGGTCCCCTTATCACCTTCGTGGCATCCTCATGATTAGAAAATGTAACCCTTAATGCTCTCGATCCATTTTTATTCTTCTTTTCCATTCTATATATACCGGTTAACTTTAAATCTTCCTTAACCACTAATTTAATTAAGGCCTGAGCATTAGCCATATCATTTTGTAAATCTTCCGCAAAATTATAAATCATTATATTATTCATTCTCCTGTCTTTCAAAAATTTCGTTGAGCACTTTTTCTTCACAACTTTGTTCTGGTACCACAATGGAGTTTTTGAACTTACTAAATTCAACACACATTTCATCAGTTTTCTTAATAAGCTTGGGAACTAATCTTACTCCTTCATTGCAATCCTCACAGTAAAATTTTAGAGAGCGCTTTTCCTTCAGCTCCATTACTTTTATTTCTGAGGATGTAAGATCTGAACATTCTTTATGTACTGGTTTTTCTCATCCATCACAAAAAATAACTGCTTGAGAATTACTGCTGTTGCATTTAATGCATTCTATAATATTCCTTATTATCCACAATTTAGAAATAAGGCAAAAATAATTTCATATAATTATGTAATAATCTTTATCATCTGCACATGCATGAATATTGTTTGTATAGGAAACCAGTACTGATAACAGTTTCAAGAAAATGATAATGATATTTATTAAAATTAATGATAATTGTAATTTAGTGGTTAACTATTTATTTTGGGCATTTAATTTTATCAACACTGTCTTGCTGCTCTATATAGCTTTATTTTAATACCAAACACTGTTAATAAATCATAATTTTACTGCTTATAAAACCACTTTTTGATGAGTAAACAACCAACAGTTCTTTTCACAACAACTAATAGGTAAATATTGCAATTTTGGAGCTGTTGACGCAGCCAGTCACTGTGACAAATATGTTAGAAATTTATTTAAACAAATCCACACATTAGACAGACTGTTAGAAAATAACAATACGATTCTTGAAGAAACATCTAAGCAAGCAAGATTCCTCAAACTAGCACATACACAATCTCTATGAAATCAAACTTATTTGCAACTTCTAATGGTATCTTACGAGATAAATTCTTATCTTCTATAACCAACAACACTACACTAATTACCAAAGAATGTGCTGTACTTAGAACAAACTCGAAGTCAAAATTTAAATGCTATTTTAGCAGTTATTAAACACCCATATTACTTATGTCCAGACTGGTAAGCTACTTGTGAATCTTGTCAGATGCGTGGACAAATTAAAGTCGTGTGAAAATCATTTCCTAAACAATATAATGCAACAGTAAGAGCCACTTTACGTAAAAGTTTAGCTAAAGCAACTACTCCAGTTTTCATTAATGAATCCTTGGCTAATGCACTTATTGATACTGGAAACTCGGCAAGTTTTATCAAAGACGCTATAGTAAATTAAAAGCCTTACTAAGATACCTAGTATGGGAGAAGTGTTGATGGCTAGGACATCACTGCAGTCACAAATCCTTGGATTTTGCCGAATCAATCTAACTATTGCAGGTCATGTACATTAAAACGTCAAAGCGACTCTTTTACTTAACCCATGTACAGAAGTCATAATTGGCCATGTTTTACAGTTACATTCCAGTATATCTGTTGACTTTGGAGGAAACAAAGAATCCATAGCTTTCTGCAAACTAGATGCCTCAAGCAGAATTGTTCAACTTTCTTTCAGTAGTCTGTCACCCCATAGCTACTAAGTCAAGGAAACACCATGATAACGACCATGTTTTCATTACTGAATAAATTAATAAATTCACTAGGGAGGGTGTAATTGAGACAGCAATTCGTCTTGGCATACACAGGTTCTCATTGTCAATGGTTGAAGAAACGCATGGTAGTTGATTACTCAATGATTAAATTGATTTACTGAACTGAATACATATTCTTTCCTTAAAATTTAAGATATAGTTAACAAAGTTGCTACTCGCAATACGTATAATACGACTGATTTTGAAACTGAGTTTTATCAAATCTCAATTCCAGAAAAGAATAGATCATGCACCGCACATTAAGTAACCGGTAAACTTTATCAATTTTGTCATGTTTCATTTGGTGTTACAAATGAAGAAGCAGCATTTCAATGTGTCCTATACTAGTTGATGAAAACTGAAAATCTTCGGGTGGTATGCATATATTGATGAAGCAACAGTATGCGGTATACGCCAGACGAGCACAACAAAAACCTAACACAATTTAACGCTGTGGTAACAAAGTATGTTTTACTATAAACGAAGAAAAAACAAATACTGATTAACTAGAATCAATCTTTTTGACAACCAGATTTCGTATAAGTCCATAAGCCCAATCCAGGCAAAGTAAAACCGTTGTTGGACTTAGCTCTACCAGAAGACCACCAATCATCTCTAAGAATAGCTGTTGAAATCTTGGCTCATGCCAAGTCTTTCCCACTTAATTCGAAAGCAGTCAAAACCTACAAAAACGTAAAACAAGAAATTACCACATCTAGTTTAACTCCAATAGATTCTTTCTTACCATTCACTGATGAGATGGATTTGTCGGACATAACCATAGCAGCATTCTATCGCAGTGTGGCATTCTTTTATAGGCTCCTCAGCAATGGCGAGAAGTGTCAATATCTGTAGAAAAGGAAGCATATGCGATACTCTATAAATGAAATGAGAAATATAACAATCTCATGTAGAGTTTACTTTGAATTAAAACACATTCTATAAAAACAACGAAAAACTATTAGAATGCCACGTTACCTTTTGAAAGAATTAACTTGAACTTCAAAGACCCTCTATCATCCTCCTCCAAAAATAGTTATATCCTAACTGTAGTAGATGTATTTTCTTGTACCCCTTTTGCAGATATAAGTGCCAACACCGTAATGTCCTGTAACTAATGCTATCAAGCGGCTCCGTGGCATGGTTGGTATGAATGTGAGTCCAAGGTCCCAGGTTCAATTCCCAATATGCTTCGCTTGAAAAATGTTAGGCGAGCATTTTTCACAAAAATACACCCTTGTGTGGATAAGAGAGGAAATGGAGGTCCCATGTGTGAGTGTTGTCACACACGTTAAAGATCCCTACCTTGCTTGGAACAGCAAGGATTTGGCAAAATTCAAAATTTTCCAGGTAAAAAACTCGCTTCCTGGCCAATGTAGTATCTTCGGGTGGAGCGTTGGAAAATCAAATATAGCGTCATTAATGCTAAGCCACACAAACAACTGTTCACCTTTTTCAGGTAAACTCCCAATGGACAAGCACTGCCAGCATGGTAAAACGGTCCGAGAAAAACACCGATCGGATGATTTATATGGAAAAGCAAGTATGAGTCATTGGACAATGAAGTAATGCTGACCTAATGTAATCCTGATTATGCACAACAAACTTCCGTATTGCCTGAACATAATTGGAATAACATAATGCCTGATACTCAAGGAAATGAAGAGCCTAAAACAGAATTGTCTAGGTTACCAATAAAAGTCTCTAGCCGTCCTGAGGAAAGTTGTTACATGCCAAAATTTGGCAATGTACATTGTTAAATATGTAAATAAATTCCCGCGAATATTTTTAAATAAACTGGTCAATTTCCATTGTCCCCGTGTCACGCTTGCACGGAGTGAATGGCGCAAGTGTGCGCGATGTGATGAGACGTCATTAAGCGACGAGACCTCAAGCCCAGAACATCTACCGGGGCTGTGTTGTTGTCTTTTCTCTTTTTAGGATGTAGGTTCCTTCTACCTTATCTTGCCTTATCGTTCCTCCTACCTGGTTGTTCCTATCATTCCGCTACGAGGGAAAAAGAGGATGGACGGATTGGAATCTGACTTAACAATGGCGTAGCCCATCCACACAAGAACAATAAGGATTCTGAGATGTTAAGAAATACACGTGAGTACCTGTTTATATTTATATTGTGCTTAAACTTGGACCATTGTATCACTTTTAAAGGTGTTTGGTATTTGATACAAATGGCACGTAATTTGCCGCATAATTATACATTATATTAAACAATTGCGCAATAGTAAGAAACGCGTCAAACCGTGATAAAGTAACTCTATGATAACATAATACTACAACCAGCTCTTCTAGGAACTGACATCTTAGGGTATGGCAAGAAGACTGCATGCTAGGTGGAGTCAATGTGATATAATTTTCTGTTACCTTCGTCCAGACTATCTAGAAAAACGTATATTAAACTACTACTAAGTATGTGACTCTCTTTGTATATAGTTTCATTATTAGTTACCATTGACATGTTCAATTCTATGTTAAAAAAAATCTAAGCCGCATGTACGGCTCACAACCAAACTTAGACATTAAGTTCAACAAATATTACTTACCTTTGTGTTAAATATTTGAAATTTAATTGTACGCGATATATAAAAAAATTAAATAATAAATAGTAATGTGTAAAAATTCGTATTTAAAGTCGAATATCTTGATTAATAATTGAAATATCGAAAAGTGAATAGCGTATTCGTATTCAGCGTAAAAAACTGGATAAGAATCATATATTATATGTCTTGTAACATCACGGGAACCGTGCAACGGACAGACAGACAGACCGACCGACAGACTAGACCATCTCATTAACCAAACGAAGTTTGGTTGATAAAACCTTACATTCTGGTAGTTATTAAGAGTACAGGCAGGAAGAGAAATCCTCGAGATGCTTTTGCAATTGATCCCTTTTGTTCAACAAGAAAGATGACTACTGATGATGTACTCCTGATACTTTTCAGCATGGAAAGAAATACTTTGGTTGGTTTTGCTATCGAAATCTTTTGTTCTTCTAGAAAAAGAACTAATATTCATTATGATATACTAATACTCTTTGTCAGGAAAACAAATCCTTCAGATGGTTTTGCAATCGGTTACTTTTGCCCTAGAAGAGAAACGATCTTAAGATACTTCTCGGCAGCAAAGCAAATCTTTCAGATATGATGTTGCACCCTATAAGAAATAGGACTAACATTGCTTATACCTGCCGATACCTTTCTGCAGGAAATAAAATATTTTAGATGGTGTTGCAATCGACCACTTTCGTCCAACAAAACAGATGTCTAATATCCCTTATGTTTGGATACCCTTTGGCAAGAAAATAAGTATTTTAGATGATTTTGCAATTGACCACTTTCACTCTACCAAGAAGAGGTCTAGTATTTTATTTATTTATAGTTACATTCAACAGGCATAAGCCTTTTTATAGAGTAAACAGAATACAGCTTGTTACATACAGAATTATAGATGTCAATACAAAACAAGTCTAAAAGGGTTAGGCAATAAATTTATATCAGAGAATAAGTAATGTACATAAGAAAATAATAGTATTCGTTGTTGTAGACTTTTTAGCGCTTTATGTGATAAAGATATCACAGTCTGATTCTGTATCATTATATAGTTTTGCCACGACTATCCAGTAATGCATTTGTTACGCATTTAAGAATGGGTTAATAATGGTACTCATTATTCTGTAGGTGTATATGAATTCATAATCCAACACCTTTAACCAATCAGGAACGTCTGGGTCATGGGTTATGATCATAATCCAACATCTCTGACCAATCACTACAAATTTTCATTTTTCATAATCAGAGAGGTGTAGTTTTCGTTATCATGCAAAGTAGGCTGTTGCACTTTGACAAATGAATTTTTAATTATCAGTGTTTGCGATATTAGTTAAAACGTTTAGAAAATATCTGATATTGAAGATTTGTGTAGTCGTAGGAAAATTATAGTATTCCACTCGCGAGTTATGGCCATTACTCATTCGGATTACGTCACTCGTTCTAACCGGCTTGCGGTGCAAATCTTCCGAATGAGTAATGGCTATCATAACTCGCTTGTTGAAAAATATACTATTACACATTACATGTAGTGGTGAATTATTGTGATTGTTTGTATGTGCTACTTGTACCTCATAGAAAAGTTCTTGTAATCCTGGCGCAGTATGCAGCAACGTTGATATATATCATTTGCAAAACCAAAGAATTGTCAGTAGATGTGGCGTCTATATAGTTTGGGGTTTCCTGGCTTCTGATTGGTCGATGGCTCCGCCCCCAAGACCCTCCGCTATTTTATGATTGGCCGATGGCTCAGCCCCAAGACCCACCCCTTGTTTTCTGATTGGTCTGTAGCCCCGCCCCAACCTCGCCATTTTTCTGATTGGTCGATGGATCCGACCAAACAACCCCGCTGCGTTCTGATTGGTTGATGACTCCGCCCATTTACCCTACCAATATTCAGACGTCAAATCTCCGACCTTCCGGCTCCGCCCAATCACCGGCCACCATTTTCCACGACGCCACGCCCTCCTCCAGTCTGAAGTCACGACCTTGACTGTGTAAAATAATTTAATTGCTTTTTTTGTACACATTTTATTTCCAACAAGGTATTACAATAAATTGATAGAGACTTCCCTGGCCGTTGACCCCAGACCGGTGATCAATCGACGGCGTCAAAGGTATACAAGCTACTTTAAAAATATGTTTGGTACACTGCTTTTGCGGTATTTTGTCGTTTTTAGATTGCGTAATAAGTAAGAAAAAAGGAGAGCGGGCTTTTATTTTATTCTTATGATGTGTATAGTAATTGAAATCTCGCTGGATAGCTGACCATGACAAGAATGTGTACTGCAAGATATAACAAAATGTGTACAGGTATATGGTACTACGATTAATTAATTACCCATTCCAGAAGGTGAGAACTACGACACCTGGGATTTAAAAATTTTTAGTAATATGCAAGGTAGGATTTTGACGTACATGACAAAAACGCGTTCATAAAAGTTCATGCACGAGTTTCTTACCCGGATAACCTTGAAGATTATAATGCATATCGAACTACGAGTCTAATTAATGCATGCGTAAAGTTCTTCAATGAACGTTATGCTTGACCTATATACTTTGAATTGCCGGGTTTTCAAACAGCGGGTACTGAGTACATCAGATATTATACATGTGACGATTTTATAAACTATCACATGCGTTATAAATGGCTATTATGATTAATAGAAGGTATGAGTCATATTAAGCACGCCGGAACTTGCAGAGCTATTTTCGCAATGGTTCCTACAACAATGCATCGTCATATGTATTGTACGCCAACTCTTATTGTAATATAGAGGTTTGACTGAGAGTTCTAGTGATCAAGGCTACACTAAATACACAATTTAAGTGGAACATTTATAACATACCTAATTATTTTTTCTATGTACTGTATCAAAATGTAGGATATCTGCATAGGTGAATATTTGTTTTTAAAACTAGCACCTAAATGCATTGTATCAAAAATTCTAAGCGAAATGTAAGGATGACACACAGGTATATAACGCGCATAATTCCTTAAAGAATCTCAGTATTGATTAGTCTGCGGTAGCAGTCGGTCGAATTATTGTTTTTATTCGTGCTGATAATTTTATCACAAGTTGGTAGTTGACATTGTGTTCTTTTCCAACAATGGTGTTTTCAACAGTAAATCAGTCTACAAAAGTCAATAAGCGTTACAAATTAACCCAGCATTGTGTTAATTTTAAATTAAATGCTCTCGATAAAGAAGTCGAAAACGCAGAGGAATGGTTAAAAATAGTTTTAAACAAATTTTTAAATATATTACGAATAACCTGAACGTCGAGGATAAAGTTGGAATTACGTTTACTGGAGACACACTGGAATCAGATCTGCATGTTCCTTTTACGCCTGTGTCCGATCTTAAGTTTGAATCATTATGGCAACTACTGATAAATTTATATCAAAGTAACAGAAGTGTTGTAGAGACGATACCTTTACTATACTTTCTATAAGTTTTAGTCCACTTCGAGGCTCTGGCGGAATCCATAACCAATTTACTACTTTCCAAGAGGAGGAAGAGGTATAATTTCAATCAAAAATAGAGATAACCTGTGCTTACATAGAGCAATCACGGTAGCAAAAGCTTGTGCTTTAAATCTTCCTTTTCTAAACTAAATTAAGCGTAATATCGACAAAATGCAGGATCAGGAGGTTCAGAAATTGTTCCAATTCCTCCGCAAGGTGCTGGTATAGCAGAACGCCAGCAGTTCCAACAGTATCTTGAACATTTCAAAATCTCAGTTTACATATATGGTTCCAAGAGAAGAGAAATTTTATTTGAAGGTCCCGATGTACCTAACAAAATCAACTTGTTGCATCACAACAGCCATTTAAATGTTATCACTTCCTTACTGGAGCATTTGGTTGTTGTTACTTTTGCGAGAGATGCCATATTCCTTACGAGCACAAAGGTAAGCACAGATGTACTGGTCAATGTCCTGGATGCCGACAAGAACCACCGTGTCCAAAAGTAAAAGACGAAATAATATGCATCGATTGTAATTGAAAGTTTAGAGGCCAGCAATGCTATGGTAATCATAAGGCTGGCCGAAGACACACTAAAAGCACGTGCGAACGTGTAAAACGATGCGAAGAATGCCTCAAGACTATACAGACTGGTAGAAAACATATCTGTGGCAAAATATTTTGCAGTATATGCAAGAAACACCAACCTACAGGACATAACTGCCATATACAATTAGATACGGGTAAACCCATAATTACAAACACACTTTTTATTTTCTATGATCTAGAAACTCGTCAAGACGACCAAAATATGAAAGGCAAAAATGTACATACACCGGTTCTTTGTGTTTTTGAACAGAGATGTAACGAATGCTTTGAAGTAGTTGGCAAAACGATCGAAATGTCTTAGCAAAGTGGATGGGTTTTCATCTGCAACAAACCAGATATTTGAGTTTCATGGATGTTACCATCATGGTTGTCCAAAATGCTATGCATAATTTTACAGAACACATATTGTAAATAAGTTAATACAGCAGATTTTGAGGTTATTTCATCTTCACAACAAATAATTCTATTCTCTTGTATGATTTTTACACCTTTTAATCTTTCAGCACTTGATAAAAAACTGATACACATTTTATGCACCCCACACTGTACACTTTTTGGTTGCACAGCACTTACAACATTTGCCTGGAGGATCATGATCTCACGATCTCCTGATAATTTTTGACTCGGCACGAAAAAATCATTTAGATCATTTTACCAACGATCTCCTTCACCCTATAAAAAATTGGACTAATATCCCGTTGATCTCCTAATACCCTTTGGATCAACAGAAAAAGAAATTCTTTAGACGATTTTACAAACGATCACCTTTGCCTTACACGCAATAGGACTAAAATCCCTTATGATCTCCCGATACGCTTCGATCACTTTCACTCTGATATTCTTCGACAGGAAAAGAAATATTTTAAAAGTTTTTGTAATCGACCACTTTCACCCTACAAGAACGAGGTTTAATGTTCTTTCGGATCGGCAGGAAAAGAAATCTTTTAGATGAATTTGCAAACAACCACTTTTATCCTACAAGAAAGAGGTTTAGCATCCCTTATGATCTCCTGGTATCATTCGGCAGCAAAAGAAGTATTTTACATGGGTCTGCAATCAACCACGTTCGCCCTACAGGAAAGAGATCTGATATCCCTTATGATTTCCCGATACCCTCCAGATCTGTAGAAAAAGAAATCCTTTAGCTTATTGTGCCAACAATCAGTTTCCTCCTACAAGAAATAGGACTAACATCGCTTATGATCTCCTGCTACCCTTCGGCAGCAAAAGAAGTGTTTTAGTTGGTTTTGCAATCGACCACTTTCATCCAACAAAAAAAAAAAGGTCTAATAACCCTTATGATCTTGTGATACCCTTCTGATTGGTAGAAAAAACGAAATCCTTTAACGTATTTTGCCAATGCTCACTTTAGCCCTACAAGAAATAGGATTAATATGGTCATGATCTGATACCCTTCAACAGGGAAAGAAATGTTTTAGATGGTTTTGCAATGGAGCCCTTTTGTCCAACAAGAAAGATGTATAATATCTCTTATAATTTCCAGATACCCTTGGGCGGAAAAAAAGTATTCTAGATGGTTTTGTAATCGACCCCCTTGGTCCAACAAAAAAGACATATAATACCCCTTATGCCCTCCTGATACACTTTGGTGGGAAAAGGAATCTTTTTGAAAGTTTTGCAACTGACTATTTCTTTCCTACAAGTAAGAAATATAATATCCCTTATGAACACCTAGTACCCTTCGGATTGGCAGGAATAAAATCTTTTAGATGATTTTGCAAAAGTTCCCTTTTGCCCTACTACGAATAGGATTAATATCGCTTATGCTTCCTGATACCCTTTGGCAACACAAGGAATATTCTAGGTGGTTTTGCAATCGGCCACTTTCACTTTACAAGAAACACGTATAATATCATTTATAACGTCCTGATACCCTTCGGCAGGACAATAAATATTATAGATGGCTTTGCAAACAACCACTTTCACCCTACAGGAAAGAATGTATCCCTTATGATCTCCTCGTAACCTTCAGCTAAGCAGGAAAAATCAGATGATTTTACAAACGATCAGTTTCACCCTAAAAGAAATAGGACTAATATCACTTATGATTTCCTGATACCCTTTGGATTGAACAGAAGTATTTTAGATGGTTTTGCATGACTCTGTAAACGATCACTTTTGCCCTACAAGAAATAGAACTAATGTCACTTATGCTCTCCAGATACCCTTCAGCAGGAAAAGAAGTATTTGAGATGGTTTTGCAATCGACCACTGTCGCCTTACAAGAAAGAGATCTGATATCGCTTATGATCACCCGATACCTTTCGAATCGGCAGAACAAGAAATCCTTTCACTGATTTTGCTAAAGATCACTTTCGTTCTACAAAAAAAAAGGACCAATGTTGCTTATGATCTAATGATACCCGTTTAGCAGGAAAAGAAATCTTTTAGATAGTGTTGCAATCGACCATATCCACCCTACAAGAAAGAGATCTGATATCCCTTATAATCTCCTGATACCCGTTGAAACGGTAAGAAAAAAAATCTTTAGCTTATACTGATAACGATCACTTTCGCACCACAAGTAACAGGACTAATATCGCTTATGATCTCCCGATACCTTACAGCAGGAAAAGAAATATTTTAGATGGTTGTGCAAACAACCGCATTCACCCTACAAGAATGAGGTCTAATATTTCTTGGAATTGGCATGAAAAGAAATCTTCTAGATGAATTTTAAAACGATTCCTTTTGCCCTACAATTAAGAGGTCTAATATTCCTTATAATCTCCCGATACCCTTCGGCAGGAACAGAAATGTTTTGATGGTTTTGCAATCGACCACTCTCGGTCTACAACAAAGAGGTCTAGTATCCTTTAAAATCTCTAGATTTCCCCGGGATCGGCAGAAAAAGAAATCCTATAGCTAATTTTGTAAACAACCATTTTTATCATACAAGCAATAGGACTAATATCGCTTGTGATCCCCTGATACCCTTTAGCAGGAAAATAAATGTTTTAGACAGTTTTGAAATAACCACTTTCGTCCAACAAGAATTTTGTATAAGTATCCCTTATGGTCTACCGACACCTTTTGGTGGAAAAAAAGATGGTTTTGTAATTGACAGCTTTCGCTCCACATGAAAGACGTATAATATCCCTTATGATGTATTGACACCCTTCGGCAGGAAAATAAATATTTTAGATGGTTTTGCAAATAACCACTTTCACCCTACAAGATAGAGATCCGGTATCTCTCATGATCTACTGATACCCATCGGATCAACGTAGAAAAAATCCTTTAGATGATTTTGCAAACAAGCACTTTCACCTTACAAGAAATACGACTAATATCGCTTATGTCTCCTAGTACCCTTCGGCAGGAAAAGAAATATTTTAGATGGTCTTGCAATCGATCACTTTTGGTCTACAAGAAAGAGGATTTTTATCCCTTATGATTTCCCAATACCTTTCGAATTGGCAGAAAAAATCTTAATCTCCTGATTGATACCCTTTGACAGGATAAGAAATGTTTTAGATGTTTTTGCAATCGAGCCCTTTGGTCAATAAGAAAAATGTATAAAATCCCCTTATGATCTCCTAGTACCTTCTGCTCGGAAAAAAGTATTCTATATGGTTTTGCAATCGACCGCTTTCGGCCTACAAGAAGGAGGTCTAATATCTCTTACGATCTCCAGATACCCTTCAAATCAGCAGGGAAAAAATTCTTTAGATGATTTTGCAATCGACCACTTTTGCCCTACAAGAAAGACGTGTAAGATCCTGTATGATGGTGCGATACCCTTCGGCAGGAAAATAAGTATTTTAGATGGCTTTGCGATCAATTACTTTCACCCTATTAGAAAGAGGTTTAGTATCCTTTATGATCTCCTGATAACCTTTGGCTCAGCAAGAAAAAAATCTTTTAGACAATTTTTCAAACGATTACTTTCGTCCTGCAAGATATAGAACTAATATCCCTTTGGTATTTTAGATGGTTTGGCAATTGACCACTTTCACCATACAAGAAAGAAGTCTAATATTTCTTATGATCTCCTGATACCATCTGAATCGGCAGGAAAAGAAATCATTTACATGATTCTGTACACGATGACTTTCGCCCTACAAGAAATAGAACTAATATCCCTTTGGTCTCCAGATACTCTTTGGCAGGAAAAAAAGTATTTTAGATGGTTTTACAATTGATCATTTTTGCCCAACGAGAAAGAAGTCTAATATTGCTTGTGATCTCCCGATACTCTGGCAGGAAAAGAATTATTTTAGATGGTTTTGCAATTGACCACTTTCACCCTACAAGAAAGACATCTAATATCTCTCATGATCTCCAATGTTTCGGCTCAGCAAGAAAAGAAATTATTTAGATGATTTTGCAATCAATCACTTTCGTCCCACAAGAAAGAGAACTAATATCCATTATGATCTCCAGATACCTTTCGGTAGGGAAAGAAATTATTTAGATGGATTTGCAGTTACAAGAAAACTAATATCTCATATAGGCTTCTGATACCTCTTGACAGGAATTATATTTATATTTATTGAACAATATTTCAAGCTGTTACAGAATTTACATTAAATGATTAGCATAAAATAATCACGAATACAAAACTGCATTATCAGCCATCAAAAAATGGTAAGTGCTATCTTTTGTCCCTGTTTATTAAAGCAAACTCAGTTTTGCAAATAAAATTAAAGGTGCATTTTAGTTTTTGTGTGAAATACATTTAGAAGCAGAGATAGAAAAAAAAGAGAGGTAGAGGTAGACCTACGTTAGACTACTGCACACAGATAGTCAAAGATGTAGGCTATGGGAATTTCAGGTGCAGGCTAGTTCAGGTGTAGTGTAATTCCAAGATGGAAAACATTATGACGAAAAGAAGATAATTGTACTTAAACCTGATTATTATTATAAACAACTACAAGTGTTGGTTTTGCAATATTCTCCACTAATGTTAATTGCGTGAAAGAATTTACTGGAAAACTATTATATTCTAATTCGGCAATTGTTGATGTTGAGGAGATCTTGGTAGCCACCTTTGCACACCACTAAATATCAGTGAAATAGGGCATATATCTAGAAAACAAAAGAAGGGGAGCCGCCACAAGCTGCTTAACCTCCTTCACATACCGTTCATTTACATTACCAATGCTCCACCTGAAGGTACTACATTGGCCAGGAGGCGAGTTTTTTGTTGCCTGGAAATTTAGAATTTTGCCGAACCCTTGTCGTTCCAGGCAAGGTAGGGATCTTTAACGTGCATGACAACACTCACACACGGGACCTTCATTTAGCCTCTCATCCGAACGAGGGCGTAATTTTTGTGAAAAATGCTCACCTGCCATTTTTCAAGCAGTCGGCCGTGTCGGGATTTGAACCCGGGACCTTGGGATCTGTAGTCTTACGCTTACTACATTGATCCACGGTGACGCCTAACTTCACATACCACTGAATATTGGTGAAATAGGGTAATATTTACAAAATAATGGAGGGGAACCAAACTGTGTCTAACAAGAAAGAGAAGTGGCTATGTTCGAAGACAACAAGTATAGAAACAAGGACAAAAGTGTAAGAAGCATATGTGTGAAGCGCAGTGCTATACGCCTATGAAACAGGGACAATAGTAAAAAAAGACAGGAAAAGAAAGAAGCCTTTTGGAATGTTATGCTTCAGATTATGATGTTGATAGCATGGACAGATAAAATTAATAACAAAGAGGTTATAGAAATAGTATGGGAATAAAAGATATCTGTGGAAAACAAAAAAAATAAAATTAATAGGACAGGATACATTCTTAGGTATTTTTGGGGAGTAGTGCGGGCTATATTACAAGCAGATATAGGAAAAGAGAGGTAGACGTAGACTTAGATCAGACTATTGCATGCAGATAGTGAAAGATGCAGACTGTGGGAATTTCAGGGAAATATGTGAGTTAGCTCAGAATAGAAAACAATGATGGTACGCGTCTAACCAGTTCCAGGACTGAAGACAATGATGATGATGTGAAATAAATATGTTTCATTCTGGATCGTATTTAATTGCAAGAACAAAAACAAGAAGTCAGATATTACTTTTGTTATATTAAAAGTGGCAAAATTTAATAACTTCCATAATATTCTATTGATTTTAGTGACTTCTCATGGAGTTCTGTGACTTCCGTGAGCAGTACGACACCATGATTAGGGAAAACACTGACTCGCTTCTCATATTGCATAATTTTGCCAATTTACATTTCAAAGATATAACCCTTAAATTAGCAAAACTTAATGACCGATTTTTTTTATTATAGTGGTTATTGATCGGCTGATATGAAACCCAAGAAATATTTTTTTTTTAATTTTCGAAGTTTTATGTATTGTAATATTAATAGTTTTATTATTAAAAAACGGGGGTAATTAAAACTTTTGTAAGTTTATTACCCTTTATCCTCGTGACTATCAGCTATATACTAAAACTCTCTATTTTTAATCTGATGTCACTAGGTCGAGATTTTCTTCTTTAGACTCCAAGCCCAGGGTAATGTCAGATGGAAAACGGCTTTAGACAAAGAAAACTCTTAGGGGTTAAACGGCTAGTAGAGTGTTAGCTCTGGGTAGATCATGAGCATGGGTCATGGGTGGATAATCGACCAAAAATATTTTTAATAGGCGCCACCGTATTTTTAATACAAGTGCCAACAAAATTTAACTGTGTTTGTATAAGGAAATGCGGAAACCTTATCTTAACACCACTATCATAGCCATAAAATTTGAATTTCACTCTTTATCACACACTTACCAAAACCTCAACCACCAGATGTCAAACAGTTGTCTCAGCTTTACCTGTGAACAAACAAAATCACCACATGGACACTATTTGTGTCTTCAAAAGCATATGCCAAAAATAGAATAAATGAATTTAAACATCTGTGAAATACTAAAGGGATTTATTTTCATTATTCTGTCTTTTACTTAATGAGGGTTTGCTCTAGTTTTCTTTTTCTTAATTTAAATGTAGAATAATAAAACTTCATTCAAATGAAACAAAATGAATTCTATTCATATGTAGAAATCGGATATATATACATGTGACTGCAATATATATGCTTACTATCTTGTCATTAATTTTTTATAAAAGAATTTTAGTGAAGTTTAACCTTCTAAATAAATATTTATAAATTAATCATTTCTATAAAATTTTAGTTTAAACAAACATATCATAATTTATTTGTTCATATCACAAGATTTTATTTTTACTATAATCATTGAAGCGCTTCCTTGACCATTTACAACAAAGATTGATCATCAGAAAAATAACGATCATAAAATGCAACTATTCAAATTTAACTGTTGTCTACACAAAAAATATACACGAATATCAGCACCAATAAAAAGCTTTTACATGACCTTAATTGTTTTTAAGCAAAATGTGAAAATTAAATCAAAACTGCATTTGGCGTCTAGATTAGGAAACAGAATCTATACTATTTTTATCTGACACAAGTTGTCATTCTAAATATCTTGACACACATTGAATGCGTGTACAAATAACTGACAAACTAAATATTTATTCGGTGTGTTATTAACTTTAAAAACTACTTTAAATTTGTGTTATTCTAATAATCAACGTAGGAGATCTTATAATAATTTATAATACTTTCAAAGTTACGGAAAGTTTCAAACACTCACGTGTATCCAAATAAATTGCAGGTGCAAAATCATGACGTCCAGCTGTTGTATTTTTCCAGCGTATTAATCATCTGTATGTTTGAAGTACCAAGATTCTTTGTTGAATAAACCATTTCTATGCGGCGTATTAAATAGATAGAACGAAACCATAACTGCCTGCTTTAAATTACTGCGACGAAAATTTATTATAATTTAACATTGAAAATTGTTGTTGTAGATATGTCCATTAGATATTGCACTAAAGTGAAATATATTAGTTTAATTTATAATATTAATCTATACCAACTGTCTTAAATGATGTATATTATTGTTCCATGTTCTCAACTCAAGTTCTTCTTTCTGACTCTATTAGACGCCTCGTGTTTTAGTCGAGCCATCTTGACTTTTATCTCTAGTCTACAAAAAGCGACTTGATTCTTCGACGTTGGAAACAAAAGTGCTCATAATTAACTGGACTACGCTTGGCAACAAGCCACAGAATATAAATCTCCTAGATTCTATGTGTTATTGGGAATATTATACTTTACTTTTTATTGGCTGAATATTTACGAATTAAATGCTTTAAAATTTATCTGTTTTATTATTAATTTATTAGGCTTGGTGCAACAAGAAAAAAAATACGTTACACAGCCTCTTCCCAAGAGAAAAAATTCGAGGTATGGAAGAATTTTTCTAAAAAATTTTGACTGAAACTTCAAAATTACTCTCATTAACTGTATAAACCTCTAACAACTCACAACAAAACAGCACAAACTTTAACTATAACTAACGATGAGTTTAACAAAAAAATCAGAATCATTCACTAATTGATATGGGGGAATATTAATGCATGGGATTGAGTGATTAGTAACTGCGCGTACTACACGCCTATAAAGGGACAAATTCGGAAGTCATAATCAGTATTTACGTCAATCATTTACGAATATTTAGGGAATCTAACACTCAGTGGATGCATGTCATCTATAGTTACAAACGCAACAACCATATCAAAGTAAAAAATTTTACCTGAAGTGAAAAATATTTTTCTATAAATTAGAACTGTAATAAACAAAATCGAATGTATAACAAAATTACTATTAAACAAAAATCTGTACAACGAATACTCTTCTCTAATTTACTATATCTGTCTTAAGGATTTATGTACATAACTTTCCAAGTGCTAATTACATTTAAACTAATCGATGAATTTAACAAGTACCAAATCTGTTATTTACGAAGTCCATTCACGAAACAAATCTCTAACACTCGAGAAACAGACAAAGTATTAACAATACTTATTCATCAACAAGATACCTTTGATCTTTGAGTGAGCACCTCACAACATTATCTGTACGACTACTATGCTACAGACTCAACTATATCTCTCAAAAATTCTACAACATCAGTGATTCATCACCAAAGAACTCCAAAACCACTAATAAATCATGCTTTGAGCCTACTGGGAGACATCCACCAGCAACTCACAAAAAAAACTCTTCATGAACTCTCTTAGCTCATGTACACTCTCAATAAAAAATAAGCACATCAGGCCTAGTCTCAAACTACTAAACCAAAACTCAAGCATTCCTTTAATGCTTAATACTCTATCACATTCTAACTATATAACTATACTCAATACTTTACTAAACACTCTCTATACTCTCCATCATGTACCTCATAACTGAATACGCACCTCTTCACCGAATACATATTCATCTCTATACACTTGCGCTCGCAACGTGGGGCTGGAAATTCATTTAGAAGCTGGAAATTCATTTAGAGGCTGGAATTTCATTTAGAGGCTCGAATTTCAGTTAGAGGCTCGAATAATTTCACTTAGAGGCTGGAACATTTAGTAGTTATTTTCATCACACTTATATTCACCGACTGAGGTTTGCTTTGATATTAGTAACGTCTTCTTTTAGTTTCATTTTTGTTAAAGTTTGTTACAGTTTATAGTGGGTTCTTCTTTATATAGTTAGGACATTCGTTTTGGGAAATCTTACCAATTTTAAAAAAATTTGTTAGAGCATTATTATGTATACTGTGAGATATATAACTGAATACTCAACACTTACACAAGTGTGAAAGTTACTAAATCTTTTTAGCGACTACGTTTATGTCGGTATTTTCAATCCGGATTGAAGTCAAGCGGCTTCAAATGTCAATCACAATCCCGAGTGTTTAGATGTAAAGGGTTTCAAAAAGAGAAAAAATATATTTCAATCCCATTTCAATTATTGCACGCACGCATCTGTTGAACTGCAACTTGTGTTACTGTTCAGATGCGTTCTAAAATGTATCGGACACATCAGGCATAGATATTAATTAATACTTTAACTACGACTACTGCGTCAAGAACATAGTTGTAAATGTGGTGTATTTATATTTTCCATTACTTTACTGTAATTCAAAGTAGTATGAATTACAATCAATGTTCCTTTCCTTCCTGGTTTAAGGTTATGTGGATACAGACAGGAGCGGCAAATGGTATGAAGCGAAGTTGGGTACAAATATGACACTTTAAGTGATATTTCAAGTGGGTTGATGAGCTGACCCGTTTATGTCGCAGTTTGAAACCGCTTCAGTCAAGTAAACGCTGTAAATTTTTAGGATTGACTTGAACTGTTCAAGCCGCTAGAAATTATATTCTTGTGGGTTTAAATCAAAGCTTGAAACTGGATTACTTAAGCCGCTAGACTTCAATCCAGATTGAAAATACTGACATAAACATAGTCATTGTTTATCTAAATTACATAGATAAGGAAAAATAATCTTACATCTCAGTAGCCTAAGAACGCTAAAACATAATGCAAGAAACAAAAAATTTTGTATATACAGGAACGTAAATCAGCCATATTACACAAAAGTAATTTATGTTTGTAGAAAGATATTAATTGTTATGGTGGAATGTATAAAAACGATTTCGCTTCTTTACTAAACACAGTCTAGTGCCACATTTCGCACAACCACTCAGTGTCTCCTATTTTTTTACAGAGGCAGCATCTAGCTTTGCTTGTGTGCTCGACGAAGTGATCAATTCCATGTAGTCCGATTTCTGTTGATGATCTAATAACAATTGCATGTTTTATCCTTTCCTGAATATCTACATTCTCAATAGAACGCAAAGTGGTTGCTCTTCCTTTCATTCTTAACGATTTGGCAAAATAGTACTTTAAGTTGTTCAATCCGATTTCTTTCGTATTAAGATTACTTATTTCGGTAAATTCCAGACCAGTTTCTCGACGATAAAGAAATCATGCATTATTTATACATAAGTCTATCATCTGGGTCTGTATAGATAAATACCAACAAGTTTTTAGTGGCGTTCTGTAAAGCAAAACCAAAATGTCCACGAGGTCAACTCCTCTCATATGACTATTATATTGTTTTACAATATTAGGGTAGCAAACTTCAGTTTTACCTTTTTTTGTTTTTCATATATCGTGCAGAAGTCGTCATCGGATCTATAGATTCATACGTGCTTACAAGAGTTACTACCTTATTGTCAAACCATTTAACACAACTGATCTTATCGATATTATCATTTTTGCAGGAAAAGGATCCCTTCCATTTTGTGTTAGAATTTTATGTTTCCAGATCATAGTTTCCTATACGATTAGATTTTATTGTCACAAATGATAAAAATCCATAATTTTGCCTTAAAATATACAAAAGTTGTCAAAATAAAAAGCTAAACGGATAGGGTTCTTCATAGATTTACACAGGCTAAGAACTACTTTTGCCCCTACGCCTATAGTATTTTACTCGCTGGTAAATAGATGGTACTCTCTGAATGTGCGTTCTCCGTCAGATATGATAATACCCGATACACCTGCTTTTACAAAAATTGTAATCCCCACTTTTTTGGCTTAGATTACATATACTGTCGTTTGGATTCCGCTCTGTTTCTTTTATATGGCTCCATCATTTCATCAATGCTTTGGTTCTTTTCTTCTTCCACAACCATAAAATTATTCCTTACAGTTTCCAGAACCTGTCTAATTTTGAAGTATGAATAGTCATTTTGATTGACATTGTTTACAAAAGGAATGTATCTTCTTATATGTTGGCACCCCTTGCGATCTAGGCTTGTAACCTGATTCAACTTAATTAAGACTTACTAACAAGACCTTTGCGAAACCATTGGACCGTCATATTCATGATGGGCATCTAAGATGGAAAATATCTGGTCCATCAGGTAACAACTGCACGAATCAGGAAAAGAGATTTGGTACTTAGGATATCAGGAGAGTGTACATTAAAGAGTATGAAATCATGAATGAAACGAAAGAAAGGCGCATGGATGTGCTGTGTGTGAGTGAAACGAAGTGGAAAGTGAGAGATGTTGAATTAATTAGATGACGATATGTTGGGTTTGTGATCTAGAGTAGAGAGCAATAGGTTCAGTGTGAAAGGTGCTTGCTTAGTTTTAAATGACCAAGCAAAAGCGTTCATAAAACAATATGAATGGGTGTCTCCCCGTATTTTGTGGATTAGAATGAAAGTGGACTTCAGAAAGATCTTCTTAGTAGCATGTTATGTTCTGGTGAATGACGATGGGGAGTGTGAGCAGTTTTGACAGGAGTTGGAAAATGTATTAGACAAATGCGAAAGGAATGACCGTGTGGTGCTATTAGGTGATATGAATAGTTGGGTCGGAGTACACAGAGAAAATGCTGAACATGTGATAGGTCCGTTTGGTGATCCAAGAACAAACGAAAAGGGAGATATGCTAGTGAGTATGTGTATAGAAAGAGAACTTTTTGTATCCAACACGTGGTATAAACATAAGGCCATACGCAAGTACACATGGCAAAGGGGAAATGCGAAAAGTATAGTCAATTTGGTTGTATTTGATGAAAGTTTAAGAGAACTGGTAAAACACACAAGAGTAATGAGAGGATCTAAGTGTGGGACCAATCATTTTCTAGTTTTGACCAGAAATGATCTTAGCCGAAAGTGGGTGTGAGCAATCAAGAATGAAAATAAAACGCTTGTTGGAAGAGTCCACTCAAATAGAGTACAATACTATGTTATAGAGGGAGTTGTATGACTGCCAACAGGAATGGGAGAATGCTCTGAAGTCTCAAAATGAGGGGAAAGCATGGGATTGTTTGATGAACATTGTCATGAAATGTGCTTTGGAAGTATGTGGAACGACAATGATTGGCACATGTAACAAAAATGCATGGTAGAGCGATGAGGTCAAAAAGATCGTTGAAGAAAAATAAGTGGTATATAAGAGAATGATTGCAGAAAAAAATGCCGAGGAAGTATATAAGAAGAAAAGGTGATATGCAAAAGAAGTAGTGAAGGCAAGCAAAGAGTAACAGAGAGAGGGAGGGTGAAAAAATGCAGAGCGATTTTGAAGGCAATAAAAACTTGTTTTGGAAATGGGTAAGGAAAACAAGAAAGACTGAAAATAAGCGTGTGAATAGTGTTGTTAACAGTAGAAATGAAATTGTTTGGAACGAAAATATGCAATCGAAAGTGAATGTAAATAACACGAAGGTAATGATTTATGACGAAGATGGCAGAATAGATGACTTTGTATTTAGAATAGACAATGACACAATAGAGAAAGTCAATGACTTCGTGTACCTTGGTAGAAAGTTTTTGAGCAATGGAATATTGGATGGTGAAATAGAAAAAAAAGCAAATGCTGGAAAAAAAGTTTCTGGAAGTATGTGGGCAGCGAACATGAATGAAGGATTGAGTATAAATGCAAAACCGGCCATTTCCAACAGTGTGTTTGTGCCAATTGTTTTGTATAGAAGCGAAACTTGGGTCTGGCAGAAGAAGCACGTTAGTTGTATAAATGCTGCAGAAATCAGGTTGCTAAGAAGTATATGCAAAAAAACATTGATAGACAAAGTGCCAAACGAATGGATTAGAACAAAGTGCGGAGTGCAAGTGCCCCTTATGGAGTTGAGCGAGCGAAGCGCGCCTAGATGGCTTGGACATGTAGAAAGAATGAACGAGGATAGACTTACCAAACATATATATGCAAGTAAGATGACTGGTAGAACTGCAAGTGGCAGACCAGGTAAAAGATGGTTGGCTGGGGTAAAGGAGGTACTGAAGGAAGGACAGGTGAGAGGTTAGGAATAAAGGAGCATGCCAAAAGCAATGTACGAATGTTGCAGAGGCAAAGGAAATGTGTAGGGACCGAGGGATGTGGAGAAATATTGTGAATGGTGCTCGAAGTAAAAGTACTGTAGTAGTCTAGAGTTATACCCTGCACATCGCCCCAAAAAAAGGTACTAAGTTTGGTTACCCCGAAAGAGAATACCGTGATTGATCAATTGACCTCTTTAGAGACATTATTTTCACAATGTCATCATGCCTATATTTTTAACTCCAGTAGTCAACATACTGTTACGTGCAGTTTCTGCATTTAAATGTTTATTAACAATTACAACCACTTTTTCAATTTAAACAATTGTTTATTCATCACCCTGAAGGTTTTTAGCAGTACATGCAATTATAAAGATTTGTAATCTATTCTATTTCGATATAAGATTAAAATTTAGTATTTTATTATCAACATCATGCGCTTTCTTAAAGATTATAATAAGTTTATGAATGCGGAATTCGGTCACTAGAACAGTTGTTTTCAGAAATATTACAATGTGGTGAACGTGTTTTCTACTATGTTGTTTGCAAACATAGGCCTCGATCCATAGAAAGTTTCTGGTTTGCTTATCTTTACACGGGATTGAAGATAAATTATGCATTATATTATATTGTATTTTCTATAATTTTATGCAAAAGCTAGGTAACTCTTATTACACGTCATCATAGATATTAATTAATACTTTAACTACGACTACTGCGTCAAGAACATAGTTGTAAATGCGGTGTGTTTATATTTTCCATTACTTTACTGTAATTCAAAGTAGTATGAATTACAATCAATGTTCCTTTCCTTCCTGGTTTAAGGTTATGTGGATACAGACAGGAGCGGCAAATGGTATGAAGCGAAGTTGGGTACGAATATGACACTTTAAGTGATATTTCAAGTGGGTTGATGAGCTGACCCGTTTATGTCGCAGTTTAAAACCGCTTCAGTCAAGTAAACGCTGTAAATTTTTAGGATTGACTTGAACTGTTCAAGCTGCTAGAAATTATATTCTTGTGGGTTTAAATCAAAGCTTGAAACTGGATTACTTAAGCCGCTTGACTTCAATCCAGATTGAAAATACTGACATAAACATAGTCATTGTTTATCTAAATTACATAGATAAGGAAAAATAATCTTACACCTCAGTAGCCTAAGAACGCTAAAACATAATACAAGACACAAAAAATTTTGTATATACAGGAACGTAAATCAGCCATATTACACAAAAGTAATTTATGTTTGTAGAAAGATATTAATTGTTATGGTGGATTGTATAAAAACGATTTCGCTTCTTTACTAAACACAGTCTAGTGCCACATTTCGCACAACCCCACTCAGTTTCTCCTTTTTTTACAGAGGCAGCATCTAGCTTTGCTTGTGTGCTCGACGAAGTGATCAACTCCATGTAGTCTGATTTCTGTTGATGATCTAATAACAATTGCATGTTTTATCCTTTTCTGAATATCTACATTCTCATTAGAATGCAAAGTGGTTGCTCTTCCTTTCATTCTTAACGATTTGGCAAAATAGTATTTTAAGTCTTTCAATCTGATTTCTTTCGTATTAAGATTACTTATTTCGGTAGATTCCAGACCAGTTTCTCGACGATAAAGAAATCATGCATTATTTATACATAAGTCTATCATCTGGGTCTGTATAGATAAATACCAACGCATATTTAGTGGCGTTCTGTAAAACAAAACTAAAATGTAGGTCAACTCCTCTCATATGACTATTATATTGTTTTACAATATTAGGGTAGCAAACTTCAGTTTTACCTTTTTTTGTTTTTCATATATCGTGCAGAAGTCGTCATCGGATCTATAGATTCATACATGCTTACACGAGTTACTACCTTATTGTCAAACCATTTAACACAACTGATCTTATTGATATCATCATTTTTGCAGGAAAAGGATCCCTTCCATTTTGTGTTAGAATTTTATCTGTTTCCAGATCATAGTTTCCTATACGATTACATCTTATTGTCACAAATGAAAAAAAATCCATAATTTTGCCTTAAAATATACAAAAGTTGTCAAAATAAAAAGCTAAACGGATAGGGTTCTTCATAGATTTACACAGGCTAAGAACTACTTTTGCCCCTATACCTATAGTATTTTCCTCGCTGGTAAATAGATGATACTCTCTGAATGTGTGTTCTCGGCCGGATATGATAATACCCGATACACCTGCTTTTACAAAAATTTTAATCCCCACTTTTTTGGCTTAGATTACATATACTGTCGTTTGGATTCCACTCTGTTTCTTTTATATGGCTCCATCATTTCGTCAATGCTTTGGTTCTTTTCTTCTTCCACAACCATAAAATTTTTCCTTACAGTTTACAGAACCTGTCTAATTTTGAAGTATGGATAGTCATTTTGATTGACATTGTTTGCAAACATGGGCCTCGATCCATAGAAAGTTTCTGGTTTGCTTATCTTTACACGGGATTGAAGATAAATTATGCATTAGCTTATATTGCATTTTCTATAATTTTATGCAAAAGCTAGGCAACTCTTATTACACGTCATCATTTGGGAGCAAATAGCAAAAGCAGTATATATAATAAATATGCGTTGCAAAGAATGCAAATATCAATAGACGATTAGACCGTTATGTTTCCCAATAATGGTAACAAAAAGTCCATAATAAGAAATATAAATGTAAAAGTCCAACAGAGAACAATCCCATAGTTGAAAGAATGTCAAGTTGTTCGGAGTACTGTCCTTAAAAAAAAACGCCAGGCATGCTTCTGAACGCCCCAAGATGCGACAAAGTTATTGCAATAAAACGAAAACGTTTTTGTCTTTATTGAATTCGCCACAAGGAACAAATGCCTATCAATGTTTTGTTAAAGATATTAAATGCCTGACGTTTGTCAGCTCTGAAAGCAAGCACAGAAAGTATAACATAACATAACCTTAGGCGTAGCAAAAGCTCTTGTAGTAAATAGAATATGTACATTATACCAAGGTACAATTTATCGATTTTAGACAGTACTGACGTTAATAAAGTTCGTCTTGTCTGTATTGTGCGTAATAGAAGATGAAAAATAATAAAAGATTGCGATTAAAAAAAAAAGTAGACGTAGCCGAGCAACGAAACCCTGCCCCCAAGTATTGAAAGCGAGCTCCTTAACCGCAACACTACCGAGAACACTTGTAACAAAACGTTAAAAGTCGTATATGTGGGATTAACAACCCAACAATCAGAAAAACGAAACCTAGTAATAATCCACATCGTACAGTGGTTGCGTTCGGGTAGTAGTTTCGGGACAATCCAGACGATACAACATTTTTTAGCACATCAACCGGTCCGTGGCATAAAAATGGACAATCACCGAAAACCTCCAAGTCCTTTCTTAAGATCAATATTAGCGGTACAAAAGCCACTCATGCAATGTACGGGATTATTGTAAGCTCTGTTATAACCCTAAAGCCTTTGTATTAAACATACTTTCAGAGGATATACGCAAATAATAAACCAATCTTCCTTTTCATGTTTAGAGCGAAAGGCGGCTATCAAGTTTTACAGTGCGTGTCGAACTGGATGTACTTTCATATTCCGTAAAGCATTTACGACCGGTTCTAATGTATAAGTTAAACATGGTGTTTCCGTGATCGATTGTAGCCTCGCTTGTGGAAGTGATATAACGGGTTGGGATACGAGTTAAATTCATTTTTCATTATTGTGCCGGTTCATTACTTGGGAAGTTTAAGTTTGGTCATACGTATGATCTCAGATGATTTTCTTGTAGCAAATGTGAGCTTCGTTGGTGTAACATTAGAAATATTCCATTTCCTTTAATAAAAAAGAATAAAAATGATTTTGCTCAACACCAAGTTTTTGCTAAACAGTTTTTTACGAAAACAATAAGAATAGCGGAAACCTTCAAGCACTTACGTGACTTATTACATTAAGCGGTGTTCGAATAACTAGTAGTAAAAAACGTCGACTTTTGACAGGATGTCATATCTGTCTAACAAAAAACCATTGCGAAGCACAGCACACTTTTAACTAAGTTTTAGTGGAACATCAATAACACAGAGTGGCTTGAAGGCTGAATCGCAACAAATCTAATGACATTTTGATGTCCACAAGGCGGATGCGAGTTTACCTGCAAGCTAATATTGAACCGAGAGTACAAATTGGGATTATTGAAACACGTAACAAAATCATTTATCATAGGTTAGATAAGGTTATTACAAAAAACATCGTGCATTTTTATCAATTATTCATATGCTATAATTATGTTATAACTAACAGTAAATTATCTATAAATACAAACGGAACAGTACTACTAAAGCTAAAAATGCATTTCGGTTGGTAGAGGGTTTTTTTTTAATTGCTGTGGCCCACTACGTAAGTATATAATTATATATTGATATAACACTGATTGATTTTCCTGGGTGTTGGACTGAGTATAGGTTAGTATTATAGACTGTCACCTGCATCAAATACTCATAAAAATCCATTTTAAAATACTCTAGCGGCCTTTTACTTTATCAGGGATGGTAAAATGATTGTCATGTATCTCTATAGAAAAAACAATTTTTTTGTTTGACCAATTACAATCAATCTTTGCTTTTTTGCCTTAGTCTTTCTTTTCTTGACGTTATCGTTTGTTTCCATGGGTAAGTTTACTTCTATCCCGTTCTGTTTTGAATAAGACCTAGTTTTCAATGGTGTGAAAGACAATGAAGAGCCTGGTGTGGAAAATTACTTTCTTTCATTGATTTTTGAGGTATTGTAAAAATCGACTCACCTTCTTTTGATCCATCATCAGTATCTGATAATTGCTGCATTGTTTCTTCCATTTCAGAAGATACAACATCCGGAATGGATTGTGCTTCAGAAGTACCATTATCCTACTCTATCGTCAATTAGAAATGCTGTACAGGAACTTCTTCTTCATTGTCACTTTCGTCGCTCATATCGGAACATGGAGGTGGTAAAAAAACCATAATCTTCTCTATGCGTGTAAATGCCATAATCCTGTAATTTTTTCTGAATGAAAAATGTAGTGAATGATCTCAACGAAGCTAAAAAAAAAGGTAATATTTTTATAACTTGAATAAACCCCTGCTAATTTATGCAAGACTAATGGATATATATAAAATATGATATATATATATAAGTATAAACTTGTATTGATGAAAAACTGGCAATGTGTACCATAATATACACAATAAACCATATATCGTTTATAGAAACGTTGACATTGTAGATTATAGGCTATAGTTGAAATAAATAAGCTGCCCTGACAAAATAACCTACAAAAATCAAAATTATGCTTTGTAGTATAGATACAACATTTATCAACTGAAAATTGCCATTTTTTTTACACAAAAAACATCATTTTATACAAAAATCGTAATACATTACCTAATGGTCACACTACTTGTTTCAGTCGGCTGATAAGTTTCTGTCATTATGTTGTTATTTGTACATGAAATACTAGATAACAGTAAAAGTGTCAAATGTTAGTTAAAAACTGTTAACAGAAGTGGTCTTAAACTTACAATCGCAATATTCCCTCTAATAATCATCATCATATCCAATAAGATACAACATCAATTCAAGGGTTAAACTTCAGTAAATATAAGATCGCTGCACATAAATTTGCATAAGTAAACATTAACACTGCAGGCATTGTTAATTATACATATTATTTAAATTATAGGGTACATTTTCATATTAGCATCCATTTCTCTTTTTGAAAATTTATATTGCTTCGGTATGTTTTTTAAAGTATTGTTCAAAATAATTTATAGGGTGTAGGTACTACTTTGCATTAGCTACTAAATAATTTGGAACCAACAACCTTCCATTTAAAGTATTTTACAGAAATAACAACGTTAATTATGAATTATATCTCTATGTAGTTAATACAAATCAACAACGTACATATATGTATCTTAACACATACCAATGGAAATATTTGATTCTACTCCATAATAATAACAAACTATACACTAAAATAAATAAAATATCCATACATAATAAGTATACAAAAAAACAGCATCTTACCAATAATCACAGACATGTATAAACCTTTAAATTAATAATATCGCTACTTTACACCGTAGTTATTCTTCGGGCAACATTTTTTAAAAATATTCACAATTGTTAAATCTTAGACATTACTTTATTGAAAAACCCATTAGTTCTCGTTTAAGGTTAATCCAATCAAAAACTTTCTGTGCATGACCTTTTGTTTCACATAATACTTTAGCAGCTTCTTGGAATTTATCTTCATTACGTCTTAAATACATTATGGCATCCATTTCCAACTGTTCAAGTTTTTTAGGATCTGTTTCAACCATATTCAACATTTCAGTAAGATACGGATTAAACCGGAAATAAACATTAGGAGGTAAAAGATCATTAAGCATAGTATGAACACCTGTGACATAATCTTACAAATGAACTTCTAAATATTTATATACCTACCTTCGGTGTCTGTAGCACTATCTAATATCTTCATAAATTTGTTTCGCCATGAGGAACTATTGTTTGTCTGTTCAGTTATGGCTTCGGGATGATTAGGAACAGTTCGACCAGTACCAAAAGATACAACACACTGTAAGGAATGATTAGGCCACAGTTGTTTAGCTTCGTGTATAGCTACGGCTGTAGGGTTATTTACTAAAATACCACCATCCTATGAATAAATAAATGCCGATGACAGTTTAAAACTAACTAATGACAAACCTGGTGCAACAGATTACCCAACCTACATTCTTCAAAATACGAAGGTGCGGCAGCTGATGCACGTACAGCTTCCCAAACTTTATGGTTATAACCACCCATATACTGCGACTGCACCCGCCATGGTAATGAATAATTTCGAAAAACATATGCAGTAACTCGTGATTGATTTACTACAGCAGATATAGCTGCTAACTGCAATGAAACATTAAATTCATATAATATCCAAAATATTAAATACCTTTGGACAGTGAGGATTTCTAGCACTCATGATCAATTCTATTTCTCCAAAATGTTGTTTCAAAACCTTTTCAAAAAGGACCGTATCATAGTAGGAGTGACTCCACACCAAATTTCCAGTACCCCATAAAGGTGATTGTTTAAATACTTGAGTACTCATCTCTCTATAACGCTGAGCAAGATCATTCATGCTTGATTGAAGTGTTCCTAAAAATAAGGTTTTAGTAATATGTAAAAATTAATGCAACTACTTTTAGCAAGGACTAGTATAATGCTTTTTTAATGCATTAGCTTCTCAATTTTCTTTATTTTCATGTTGGCCAATCCCTAAAAATTTTCAATAATATAATTCAATTCCTAACAAATCTAGATTGGTGGAATGTACAAAGAGTTTCTTTGTTTTCAATTCCAATTGATTTGTACTGCAAATACATTAAAAAATTTACATATCTATATAACATAAAACAACTTCGGCAATATTGTACATTGCCTTGAGAATTAAGATTTCTACCAAAAGCAGAGCTGGTGCAAACATATAGGCAAATTAGACAATTGTCTAGGTCACCAGAGGCTGAGGGGCGTCAAGCTGCTAAAAGCTAAAAAAATGAAAAATCTTCTGTTGGCAAGATAAATAATTATTTTATAATAGAGAAGCAAATACATTTTTATATTTCCATATGCATCTTGTTCATTGTGTATCTAGAGTTTGGGAGTAATATCTCGGTTCTGTTGCAGTCGGCTGTCCCTGGCCCATAATCAAACTGATTCACTGTTGGCGACATTCATAGCACTGACTGCAGTAGTCATTAACCTCCTAACCTTTATGTTTCTCAGTGGATCGGAAGACATGCAATACATACATTCTTCAATAAAAGTCGTAAATAATCTAGATTACTACTGTTAAATACTTCCTGTATGTTTGTTGTGGTTTGTTTAGCATTTTTGTTAATCTTCGTTGGGAATTAAATCACTCATAGTTTTTAAAATCATATTTATTTATGTTTCGATCCATGACCTAGGATCGTTGTTTTTGGTTTGGTTTAAGGTTCTAGTTTTTACGTCCTGATTTATTTTTGCTTCTTTGTTCTATTTCTTGATTTATTGATACTTCTTGTTCTTGTCCTTGTTGTGTGAATACAATCACTTACATGTAAACTGATTCTGAATTCTAAGAACGGTTTTAATTATGGGCGAGTGATTCTGCCGTTGAATCATGTAATAGAAATATTGCAAATACATCTCCAAAATCTTATTATTGGTGAAATCCACTACTATAGCATTTATGCAAAGCCGCAACCATTGTGAAACATAAACAGGTTCTACTTAGCTGTCCTGCTTTTGATTATTATTCTTTACTATTTATTTTATAAAGAATACTCTGTAATATTTACTAACTTAAGGGAACTGCTTTATTCTTTGCACAGCAAATTTAGTACACTCGACGTTTGGTCAATTGCTCACACTATACCTTATGAGTCTATTTAAATTTGAGAATCTTTCTAGTAAAAACGATCGTAGAAAGGTTAATTTTCTTACTTGCTGTAACTTCTTGCAATGATTCTGGTTGTAGTGGCCAAATAAAGTTTGGTTTAGAAAATATGGGCCATGCCACCAAAGTTCGGAAGTTCTTAATAACTTGTGGTTTATGCCTCAAGATAACAAATCAGCTTGGTTTTGTTGTGAACCATACATGAAACCAATTGCTTGTGTTTGTCAGACTGAATTTCTGATACCTGATTAGCCACAAACATTTGTGATACACATGGAAAACTATGCAACCAACAGAGTATTACCGTACAGTCAGTCTAGCAATAAATTGTATTACATGCTACATTAATGGAATTAAGAACCTTAGTTAAATGTATGATAAGATTAGAGCATCACATAGCTTTAGACGAGGAAGAATAACCATTTTGAGTGATGGCACATTAGCTTTAGCATGTGGAAGTTGCACAGACACAGAACCATGCTGATCTACCGAGCATACGTAAATGCACACATCAAGCCCAATCTGAGAAATAATTACAGAAATTGATAGTTTTGTTTGGCATAGAATTTTATGATTATTGAATTCTAACCAGGGTTGGTAAATATCATGATATTTATAATAAATATCAAAATATCCGATATATATGTAATATACTTATATCCGATATATATATATATATATCGGATGTTTATAAAAAAATAAAAAGTTTTTCCATTTTTATGGTTTTATGTGATATATAATATTAATATTATATTTCATGCGTTAAAAACTCTTTAAAAAATATAAAGGATTAAGTTGTGTGCGAGGATTATCTTTTTGCCTTAACTTTGCTAGTGGTATCTCCAATTCAGCATCCGTATCTAAATCTATGAGTTGTGCTTCTTTTTGGACTGCAGGAATGATATTCGACGACTTCTGTCTCAGTTTTGATTATGGTATCTAAACATACATCTCAACTTGCTTGCACTTTCATTACCTAACTTATTTCTTAGTTCTGACTGCACAAGTCCAAAGCTTGAAAACATTCTTTCTATTCCTGCAGTAGCAGCAACTGTAGCCAGTAGTTGATAACAAAGATCTCAAAATTTTTTTTGCAGCTGCAGCTAATTAAGGTATTGTTCAGCATTGTTAATCACTATAAACGTCCACCATGTGATTGGAAGGGGTAGTATTAGACTGTTTGTAAAACAAATACGATGGAAAAGATTTAGATTTAGTATGTAATGCCATGACAACTGAAATGGAATTGAGGTTGATTGTTTCCAAATAATCGAGTGCACATTGTTTCTCGTAGGCATTTAAATTATTACCTGTAAATCTGTGGTCACACAAATTAGCTAAATAATGAGCATCGGTTAATGCCATTTGTCTTTGTTTCTTGAAATGTTTTAGGACAAATTACGACTGTGCACTACAATCTACTTCTAATCGTTTAAAAATTTCTACAGCAATTGTAATTGTAGATCCATCTCATTGCATTCTTTCAAGTGCTATGCAACTGACGTCCCTCGTTCTCTCTAAAAGTCTTTTGCATTAATAGTTATCTGTATATCATTCACACTTCTGAAAAGGTCTAATCAGTAATGGTGTTCATCCTACGTCTTGTAGCATTATTTTACCTTTTACTGTTTTGTACCAAGCACTACATTTCATTGCTCCACCTGAAGGTACTACATTGGCCAGAAAGCGAGTTTTTTTACCTGGAAATTTTGAATTTTGCCAAACCCTTGCTGTTCAACACAAGGTAGGGATCTTTAACGTGTGTTACAACACACACGGGAGTTGTACGTAATCAGGATTACATTCGGTCAGCGTTACTTCATCGACCAATGGCTCATACTTGCCCTTCCAAATAAATCACCTGGTTAGTGTTTTTCTGGGACTGTTTTACTGTGCTGGCAGTGCTTGTCCATTGGGAGTTTACCTGAAAAAAGGTAAACAGTTGTTCGTGTGGAGTAGCTGAAAACTTAATAAAAAAACTTTCCACACATTCAGTAATTAATAACTCTGTTTCAATGGGCTCTCATATGAGTATTCCAAACAATTTTATGTTTTTTCCTACGGATTATTATGAAGTGAATGCTGTTATTAAATCTCTACGTAATAAATATTCTACTGGTAATGACTACATTCCTGCTTTCCCGCAAAATATTTGAATTATAACTTAACAATATATAATCCCGCAAAAATATAAAAAAACCAAAATCAACTTATACGGCAAACCGCTTAACCGGTTTCCTAATCCTATCAGGGTATCGTCTAGCAATGGGAGAACTTTCCATGGAACTATCAGTATTTAATTTACCAGGTTTAACATTTATAACGTCAGGTGATCGCTTGACCGGCACGATAGGGGAGGTTGAATTTCGCCTGACTACTACTGTTGGGTGAATATCTCCAGCCACTTCCGGTAAGGGGGAGAGTTCAGAAACAATATCTGTGGAAGGTTCCATGCCTTCACTTTCTGAGTTAGTAAGAGGTGCATCGATAGCTACTAGCTGATCGATGTGCCGTCTCCACGTAATACCGAACTTAGCTTGACTACATACATAGTAGGGCTAATTTGTTTCACGATAATTCCGTCTATCCATTTATTTTTGATCTGTAATCCCTAACAAGTACAGGTTGATTTATAAATAAAACACGAGTTTTGCTACCGCCTGTATACAATTTTGTTTAGTCTGATTAGCTCTTACACTACCAGACAGGTTCGGTCTTAATAAATCTAACCGAGTTCTTAAAGAACGGTTGAACATTAATTTGGCGGGTGTTTCGTTGGTGGTTGCATGCACAGAATTCCGATAATCAAAAGGATTCTGCTTAAAGCCACCGAAACGTCTATATTGTCTCGGAATGCACACTTTAATTTAGATTTTGCATATTTAACCGAGTTTTCGCTTGCCCGTTTGACTGCGGGTGATACGGCACCGAACTCGTATGTTTAATGCCATTAGAATTAAAAAATGAATCTAATTCGGCTGAATTAAATGGAGGTCCGTTGTCGGTGTGAACCGACACGGGTAATCCAAAACGTGCAAATAATTGTCTTAAAATATCGACTGCTTGTTTAGCCGACGTTGAAGATGTTTCGAAAACCTCTAACCACTTAGAGTGAGCATCCACGATAATTAGATACCATTTCCCTTTTAACGGTCCCAAATAATCTAAGTGCAACCTTTCCCATGGTTTACTTGAGTAATGCCAATGATGTAATTCGCTTTTCGGGGTTTGCTCGCTCTAACACACATGACGAACAGTTTCTGATTAGGTTTTCGATATCGTCATCTATATTGGGCCACCAGACATACGATCTAGCAACCGACTTAGTTTTACATATGCCCAAATGACTGGCATGTAATTCATTTAATACGTAAGCTCGTAAACTACTAGGAACAATGACTTTGTATCCCCACATTAACACTCCTTGTTCCATGGTTATCTCGTCTTTCTTTTGAAAAAGTTAACAACTCTCTGTCCTCTTTGGGTACAGAGCATGGCCATCCATGCATAACATAACCATAAATTTTGTTAAGCCGGATGTCTTTTGTGTTGCCCTGCGAACATCTTCGCACGTTATTGGAAATGAACTTTCTTTAACGCAACGTAAATAAGTTCCAAGCCACAATAACTCTGCGTCGCCTTCCACATGTTTAGTACTGAGTGGCATCCTTGACAATGCATCAGCACTATTTTTATCAGATTTGACATAATTAATATCAAAATTGTACCCTGATAAAAACAAAGCGTATCTCTGCAGCCTGCTGGCTGCAAATACTGGCAACCCTCGCTTAAGTCCAAAAATACTGACCAATGGTTTATGATCACTCCTGAGAGTGAAATGACGCCCATATAAATATTGGTGGAATTTTTTTATTCCATAAACCACTGCCAATGCCTCTTTATCAATTTGAGAGTATTGTACTTCTGTGGGTGACAAAGTACGCGACCCAAAAGCAACTGGCCTCTCTATGCCCTCCGCCATAATACTAAGCACGCACCCTAAACCGGTACTACTTGCATCTACCGTAAGTATTGCTGGAACCTGGGGGTCGTAGTGTGCTAGTATTGGAGCACTAGTTAAGACTTGCTTTATTTTATTAAATGCCGTCATACAATCTTTGTTAAAGTTAAAATCACATCCTTTTTAACAGATTGTATAAAGGAAATAAAATAGTAGATAAGTTGGAAACAAATTTTGTAAAATCCTACTAAACCTATGAACGATTTAACTTCCGTTACGTTTTTGGAACGGGCGCTTGCACAATAGCCTGCACCTTAGCTGGCGATGTGCAACCCTCTTTATCAATTGTAAATCCCAAAAATTCTAATTGTGGTTTGAAAAACTCACATTTTTCTCGCTGAACCGTAAAACCCACTTTTCCGAGTCGTAAAACTTCTTTTAATTTTTAATGTGGAGGTCATTATCTGGAGCTGATAATAAAATGTCGTCTAAAAATACGATGACACCTGGTATTCCTTGTAAAGTTTGCTCGATTTGTCTTTGAAAAATACCAGGAGCCGACGAAATACCATAAGGCATGCGCTTGACGAAAACAAACCTTTATGAGTGCTTATCGTGCATAATTTAGAACTTTCGAACTCAACTTGAGCTGCATATAAGCATTACTTAAATCGATTTTACTGTACAACTCTCCTTTTGCAATTCATTAAATAAATCCTCTATTCGTGGAATAGGGTGTCGGTCAACTTGTAAATAAGGGTTTAACGTAACCTTAAAATCGCCACAAATTCTAACGGTTCCGTTTCTCTTTATTATTGGTACTATCGGTGTACCCATTCCGAACTTTCTACCGGACATATAACAGCGGCGTCGATTAGACGCTCGAGTTCCTCTTCCACTTTAGCCTTTAGTGTGAAAGGAAGGGCCCTAGGTTTATAATACCTCGGCTTAGCATCCTCCTTTAAATATAATTTAACCGGGGGTCCTACATATTTGCCTAATTCTTTCGTGAATACCTCAGGAAAATTTGTTATTATTTCACTTATTTGTTTTTCCCGAATTGGCTTCTCATTATTATTCTTTTGTATTTTCGTAATATACAAGTTAGTTTTAGGAACATATGCAATGTTTAACGCTTGGATCCACTCACGGCCTAAGAGAGGATGAGATCCGTTTTTAATGACATACAATTCGAGATTTTTATTAATCCCATTATACTGGACTTGACTAATATTTTGCCTAACGGTAAAATTTGCTCATTTGTATAGGAACTAAGTGAAATATCACTAGGTAACAATTTACAAAATGTAACTTCTCTTTATAAAATTATCACTAACTACGCTAACCGATGCGCCAGTATCAATTTCAAAACATACTAACAATTTTTCTACCTTTACGCTAACTTTGAAAGGATCAACTCTATTAGTATTATTAGCTATTTTACAAATAGGACTATCTTCCGTCAACTTAAACAAATTTGACACGTCATAAACGATGTCCTCATCCTGTGCCGGAACCACATGGTTCACAGTTTCTACATAATTATGCGATTTTCGTGATTTGCTGAAATCTCTAAGTGCACCACCACCACCACTACCAGCTTTATCAAATGAATTGTTGCACTTACCCAAACGAGATCGACATACCTTGGCTAGATGATTTTTTCCACAAAATGGCACTTACTACCTCTGAACCGACACTCTTTTTAAAATGGCCTAACTGCCCACAGCAATTACACTGCACTTTTGTGTGGTATCACTGGTATCCTTTGGTTGCCTTGAAAATGCGTAGCACTTCTCCAATTTGATGTTGTGGGAGGTTCGTTTAACCCCGCCCGCGAACCCGAGGTGTGCTACCATTTTATGCATTCTGCCACCATTATTACCTCCGATTGCTAACAAAGCTGAATTTTTTCTGCTGCTTCAATCGAAGACACAATCGCCACCGCCTTATCGAAAGTAAGATCTACTTCCCTAACAGCCGTTGCTTCGTTGAATCACTTGAATTCCACTTACTAACCGATCCCGTAAGTAATCTTTAAGATTAGCTCCGAATTCACAATGTGTAGATAATTTTTTAAATTCGCGACATACTGTGCAACTGTTTCATTTTCTAATTGATTCCTCACACTAAATTTATAGCGTTCCGCGATAAGCGAAGGTTTGGGATACAGGTGGTCTTTAATTATTTTATTTAATTGTTCGTAAGTTTTCGTAGACGGTTTATCTGGTGTACATAAGTCACGTAAAGGTTAAAGTTTTAACACCCACGACCGTAAGAAGTGTGCAAACTTTTACTTTCCGTAATGTTATTGCAAATTAAGAATAACTCAAAGCGTTCGATGTAAGAATCACGATTCTTCATTCGCATCGAATTCGTTTACACTACCAATAATTCCAGACATTTTAAGCCTTAATCACCGAAATCGCTTCAATAACAATGCTTTTCTAATTTCTAAACCCGCTTTTACGTTCTACAATAATGTAAAGATAAACAACATAGCACGCGGCGTTAACAAACCCGCGCAAACCAAATTACCCTCACTACCGTGTTTTTGAACGTAAAATTATTCCAATATCCTCGTCGCCATGTAACGTCTTAGGTGGGGTTATTGCTTATTAAGGGTGTAGGCTTTTAATGATACACGAGTAACATTAGTAATGTAATATGTAATTAAGAGGCCACACGCCGTGCGCTCTTATTGACATATTAAATACGACTGTCCTTTAGCAATAGCCAGGCGTGTGGCCTGATAACCACCTGCTATATTATTTATACATAATAGATAATGTAAACAAATGCGTACATTTTGTTTAGATATATCACAACAATGAATAAGGTAAAGGTAGAGTGGCTCCATTGTCACAAAGGATAATCTGGGGAACACCAAAGATAAGAAAGACATTTTGTTCTAGGAATTTAATTATAGCTGCAGATGTAGCTTTACGTAAGGGTTGCACCATAACAAATTTAGAAAACCAATCGGTGACAACTAAAAGATATTGATTACCTCTTTTCGATCGGGGGAGAGGTCCTAATAAGTCAAGCGAAATTAATTGAAAGGGATAAGATACACGTTTAAAGTTACCCATTAAACCAGGACGAGCATCTTGTGAACTCTTATGAGAGCCACAAATTTTACAGCTCTTAATGTAGCGACAAACAGATTGCTTAAGTGTGGGCCAGTAATATAATTCAGATATTTTAGCGAGAGTTTTTGTAACACCAAGGTGTGCAGCAATGGGATCATCGTGACATAATTTGAGCACCTCACTGCGGTTTGCAGTGGGCACGACCAGTTTCCATTCAGGGATATTCGATATTTTATGTGGAGACGAGGATACAAATTTATATAGTCTATTATTAGTTACACGAAAGGTAGGGAATTTGTCGGGATTATCGGAAACTCTTTTAATCATATTAAGGTACCAGGTATCCAGAATTAAATTTGGAAGGTTAAGAAAAACGACATCACGAGATAAGGCATCAGGTTTGATATTTAATTTGCCAGGCCTATGCCTAACGTCAAAAGTGAATTGAGATATACGCAAGTTCCATCTTGCCAAACGACCTGCGGGCTGTTTCAAGTTATTAAGCCACGTGAGGGCTGCACAATCAGTGATTACGGTAAAGTGTGTACCTTCGACATATCCTCTAAATTTCTCGATGCCAAAGATAACGCCCAATAATTCTCGTTCGGTAGCTGAGTATTTTTGTTCGGCAGAAGTTAAGGCACGACTCGCATATGCGATTGGATGTTCTAAACCATTGTTTACCTGGAACAACATTGCACCTAACCCAGTAAGCGAGGCATCGGTTTGTATATAAAACTTTTCGTCGAAATTGGGTGAAATTAAGATAGGTGCTGAAGTGATTAATGTTTTAATTTGTTCGAAAGCCTGTTGGGATTCTGAATTCCACTCGATAGTTTGAGATTTCTTTTTATTTTTAATTAAAGTGGTAATGGGTGCAGATATAGTTGAAAGATTGGGTAGAAAGATGCGATAATAGCTAATCATTCCGATTAAACGTTTGATTTCGGTAACAGTTTTAGGTGTTTTGAATTTAGTAATAGCGTCGACTTTAGCAGGATCGGCTCGTAGGCCAGTTCCATCAATAATAAAACCAAGAAATGTAAGGGATGAACAACAAAATTGAGACTTTTCCCAGTTTATCTTAAAACCTGCTGCGCTTAAACGTTCTGCAACTTCATTTAATGTGGCGATATGTTCATCGAAAGAACTTGAGATAACTAAGATATCATCCAAAAACACAAAGGCACGTTCTTGATGTAAGATAGGACCTAACGTTTGATCAATAGTACGTTGTAGGGTTTGTGGAGCGTTACAGAGACCAAATGGCAAAAAATTATATTCGAAAAGACCTCGGCCTGGAACACAAAAAGCAGTTTTTTGACGAGAAGATAGGTCGAGAGGTATCTGATAAAAAGCTTGTCTAAGGTCGATAGATGAGATAAATTTTGCGTTTTGAAGCCGGCTTAAAATAGAGTCTGTTCTAGGTAAAGGATAAGCATCTGAAACAGTCACAGAATTCAACTTTCTGCCATCAAAACAGACACGCCATTCATCATTCTTCTTCCGAACTAATAATACGGGAGACGTCCAGGATGAATTTGAGGGAGAGATAACACCAGATTCTAACATTTTGTCTATTTCAGCATGTAAATGCTTTTGTAATGCAGGCGATAACGGATATTGACGTTGCTTAAAAGGGAGGGCATCACCTGTAGAGATAACGTGTGTTGCAGTTGCAACACAACCAAGTTCGGAGGTATTAAGTTTGCGAAATTTGTCAATTGTAGCGTTAAGAGTTACATTTTGGGAATCAGTAAGAGAGATTTTGTTAGATATTCCTGTAGATGCACAGGAATTTGTTTTAAGAGAGGTTTGCCATGAAAAATCTTGGAAATAAAGTGACAGATTAAAAAGTTTACAGAAATCAACACCTAGTAGAAAAGGATAAGCTAATGTGGGGACAATCAAAAATAAAACGTCACGTTCAAGGGATTCTACTCGAATTTTTAACTTAAGGGAACCCGTTACATGTATTTGATTATCGTCAGCTAAATTTATGGAAGTTTTTTCGGGAATAATTTGAATATTAATATTTTGTTTAGATAATTGATGTAAACCTTCCTTATTTATAAGGGAACATGAGGAACCTGTATCCAATAAAGCAATTACATTTAAGGAACCTATTTAGATAGATAAGTGTGGACGATTATCGAAGGGTTTTTTAACAAGTTGTGAGGCAACAATCTTTTTATGATAAAAGGAATTGACAGTTTGTAACCACTTAGACCACTCGGATGGCGTAGTATAGCATAATTCTTCTAATGAAGGTAAGGCAGTTTGCACATTAACAGTAGCGGTATTATTGTTAGATAAATTTAATGACGGTACGACGTTGGAAGTAGTTTTATGATTTAAATTTATTGACGTCTGGGTCCGTTGAATGATTGGTGATGAGGACGATTTTGGTTTCTTGAGATATTCACGCCCTGATTTGAAATATCTCGACGGGAGTTTCCCGATACATTAGGATTACAGTTGGTGCAGTTAGATTTGTAGATATTTGAGCGGCCACAACCATAACAAAAAATATTTCTACGGTATGTGCAGACATTATAGTTATGTCCACTTCTCTTACAGTTCCAACAGGTAAGTGAGTTATTAGTTACGGTAGAAGGAACATTAAGGGTAGATACTTTATGGGAAGCTCGAGCTTGGCAAGCTGAATCGGGTTCTAAAAGGCCAGACTGTTTCTCTGGGGGCGGACGATATTTGTCAATCCTTAACTTCACTTCCTGAAGAGAACGACATAGATCTTTAAAGTGGGCTAACGAAAAGATGTGTTGTAATGCCAAACGTTCCGAGAAATACGGGTTTAAATTTCTAAGTAACTGATCGATAATTTCGGATTCTGAGGGTTTTTTGTCGAGTCTGCTATATAAAGCTTCTAGTGAGGTAATAAAAGAAACAACATTTTCGTCAGGACCTTGGGTTCGATTATGTATCTCGTTCCAAAGGTCGGTAATATAACCATGAGGTAGGAAGTCTCGTTTTAGGCACGCAACTAACTCCTCCCAGGTAGAAATTTGGTCTCGGATGTTTCTGTACCATATCAACGCTGAGTCTGAGAACAAGTCACCTGCTGAGACAAATAAGTCCTGATCTGTACACTGCCGAGAAATTTTGAAGTCGTTAATCCGGTCAAGAAAAGACGATAAAGAGACCTGCGCATCAAACCCTTGAAAAGTGAGACCCCATTTGTAAACAGGTATGCATTTTCCTAATGGTTTAGGTTGGGCAAGTACGAGATTTGAAAAGGGTAACGATATATCTACGTCTGCATTTGGATTGAGTTTGTCAAGAACAATTCCTTCAAGTAATAATATTTCGGTCAACAAACTTTGTTTAGCTTGGGTCGCTTGCTAATCGTCATATAAAGATAATAATTCGATACGCTGTTTGACATGCATTATTCTGGAACCTAAACGCCCTAACTCAGTATCACTGGGACGAGGATCTGTTCTATTTATTATACCAGATATATCGTCCAAAGACAGTCTAATTTCCGATACATTGTGAGGCCAATCCGAAACGATCTTCTTTGAGATAGCAACGCCCTTCATTTCCTGGGCTAAAATGGCCCTAAGCTGCGATCTCCGATCATTTTGATTTGATGCAGAAATAATATTCCTACACTCAATCTCGTAAATTAACTCAAGCGATTTTAAATGTGAAACATTCATCTTGGATTTCTATTTGAGACACGATATATATGAGATATGCAATACTAACGTAAATCAGGAAGTTTAACCACAAGGTTTTTCTTGTAAAGGTAATTAAGATATTATTAATTCAATAGGTAAATCAATAATGCAGTTTTTAGAATGTAACATTCAAATTTCAAAAAACGGTCTTCTAAAGTTAAGAAAACAAACAAAAGTTATATTTTAATAGATAATTTTGTAATAAACTGTGTTTAAAGGTATCTAATTAAGGTAAATACTTATTTGTATACTTACATAAATAAAAGTAGGGTTCTTTAAGTGAGAAAGCTGTTAATACATTATATCTTTATAAAGGAAACTATTCTAACCTAAAAACAAAGGATAAAAGACCCCTAAGTTCATAACCTCACACATTAAAGGCGCCATTCTTATTACAATTTAATTGGTGATACATTTATATGGTGATAGTTCTTAAAAGACGGTAATACAGTTAAAAGCCGATAACACAGTTACCAAAGTTCATGAAATACATTGCGCAAGCGCAATGAATAGGAAAGCAATGCAACGCCCTGGCGGCCGGAAGCGCGAACCTTATTACAGATTCCGCGTTGCCAACTACCATGACGTCATCATTACCCCAAATTTTATTGCGCCATAACCGGAAATACAAAAATTTAAGCAAAAGTTCATATTCGTGAACAAATTAAACACGGTATTACTTACCCCGGAAATCCAAACGTTCTGCGGGGTTGAACCAAAGTTGGCCTCTATCAGGGTTCCTAAGATACGATACCTCAAAGCGACCACTTCACTCGAAGAACAAAGGCAAAAGGCCACGTTTCAGAGCGTCACCAAAACCTCTCACCACTTTGTCCCCACTCTTTGTCTTTTTCACATCCGCACGAAGTTATTCGTCTACCCCTCTAGTGTCGCACGATCTGCGCAAACTCACTGTGACGTATCGGAAGTACACGCCTAGTCTATTTAAAATACCCGCGCACCGCGTCTTTTGAAATTATGGCGCAAAACTCCCGTACATCAAAACTTAACCTAAAAACACTGTTTAAGTGCCACTTTGGCACGTAACACTGATTCTATTTATGATTTAGAACATGGTTTTTTCAGATTCTGATACAATAATCATAAGTTTTTCTTCCTAATAGTCAGTTATATTATCTAATGGATTGAGTTCAAATTTAGAATTCTTGTCTAGTGCAATATTTCTAGACAACAGTTCCTTCTTTAATCAGCTATAAACAAAATTGAAACGAATAATAGCTTTACAACCACAAATACTGTATTAAACAAATTTCTCACCTTTAGCAGGAAATTTTTCCCACTCATTTTTATATTTCTTAAATTGAATACGAATAACAAATTTCAAAAAGTTGCTAGTCATTTATTAGCGTACGTCATACTACAGAAGCATAGACTACAATAATCCATACTTGTGTCTCCTTTATTGATATTGGATGTAAAAACCAAGCTCTTGTTCTATATGACAAAAGTGCATTATTAAATTTCTATTAGAACTAAAAAGATCAACATTTTTTAAAATTTGCAGTACAATTTCGTCCAAAATAATACATTCGATTAATTTTTTAAAAATTGTAATTAAACATTTTTTGAATATAATACATTTAGACCGTTCCGAAAGAACCTGCACCTCCAAGAAGTTCTAGAATACTAGAAAGGGTAGAATGGCTTGCGTGTTTCAGTGAGCTAATTAGTGGTGTCTTTAGTGAGGAACCACACTAAGACAGGTCCCTGAAAAATGGCAGCAGATCTTTCAGTACTTAAAGTGGCAGTGACCATAAGAGCTGTATATCATTCTAACTACTGCAATGCAGGAGGAAACGAGACACCACCACATTACCTCCCAAGTACACATACAACTAAAAGTGCTTTTACAATGATGGCATCCTCTGGGGGTAAGATTCCTGAGTTAAAAGAGTCCCCCAATCAAATCTCTGGAAAGAGACTACTTTCGAGTATATGATAGGCAAGTTCAAAAGAGCCGAGTAAATTTTGCGAGTCGAAGCATGGAAAGTCAGAAACATGCTGCAAGTAGGCAAGCTAGAAAATTGAAATGCATATGTTAGCATTAGACAGTAGGGATTAGTGAAGTTCGGTGGCTAGAGGCAGCAGATTTTAGGAGCAGAGACTTTAGGATAATTTATACAAGATCAGAAGGAAATTCAAGTGTGGGGATAGTTATGCGGAAAAAGATAGGACACCGTGTAGAAAACTACTTACAAAAGAACAAAAGAATACCCATGGTTAAATTAAAATCTAAATGTGTAAATACAGCAATAATATAAGTATACATGCCAGCATTTAGCTACAGTGAGAAAGAGGTAGAAGCGATCTACAAAGATATTAAAGATATACAAGATTCGTAAAAGGACATTAAAATTTAATAATTACAGGAGATTTTGATGCAGTGGTGGGGGGAGCATAGGAAAGGAGCGATGATGGTTTATTTAATTTAGGCACGAAAAACGATAGGTGAAATAGACTGGTAGAATTTTACGATTAAAACAATTTAACCATCACAAACACATTATTTCAATATCATGCTAGAAGACTATACATGTGGAAGATGCCAGGAGACATAAAGAGATATCAAATAGACTGCATTCTTGTTTGACAAATCAAGCTTAGACATTGCAGCCAGAGATATTCTAGGGAACAAACAATAAGAAACCATGGATAACAAAAGATATTCTGAATTTAATAAAGGAAAGGTGAAAATACAAAAACAGATCAGACGAAGCTAGAAAACAAAGATACAAAGCTATAAAATGGGAAATTATTCTCAAAGGCAGGAAAGCTAAAGAACAATGGATTGACGAAAAGTGCAAAGAGGTACAAACTAAGATGGAAATAGCAAAGACAGACGAAGCACAGAAACCAATTAGAATGAATTCAAAAGATATAATACCATATAGCAAAAATATAAGGAGCATGGGAGGAAATATCATTATAGAAAATGTAGGAAAAGTGGTTAGATGGCAAGAATATATAGGGAACCAGGAAACAGACATTGAAAAAGGATGACTTGGGATATCCTATACTTACAGATGAGTGTCAATTAGCATTAAATAGTCTGAGAAATAATAAAACACCATATATAGATAACGTGCTAGCAGAAACTCTAAAAGCCGCTGGACAAACAGTAACAGAACGTTTCTTCCAACTTGTAAGCCATATGTATGAAACATGCGAGATACCCAAAGATTTCAAACATAATACCATAGTCACTATAAAAAAAGATAGCTGCGGATAGATGTAAAAATTTTCAAACAATAAAAGTTTTACGGCATATGCGTAAAAAATATTAACTAGGATTCAACAAAGACGAATGGAAAACGGACTGAAGAAATTTTAGGAGAAGATTAATTTGGGTTTAGGCGAAACAGGGGAACACAGGAAGCAATTTTAGCTTCAAAGATGATAATGAAGAAAACAATATAAAAAAGAAAAATCGTGTTTATAGTTTGTAAATTTTGAAAAAGCATTTGACACTGTAAGATGGAAAAAAATCTTCAAAATACTCAAAAAGATAAGAATGAGTAATAGTGATACAAAGAGCAAACAGTTATAGAAATAGAGCAGGAACATAGGGAAGTAAATATTAGGAAAGGTGTGAAACATAGATTTGCCCTATCCTTGATAATTTTGAACTCGTATATCGAAGAGGCGCCGAATTCTGTCAAATGTAGATAGACATTTGGAATTATTATACAGAGTGAAACGAATGATATTCTTAGATTTGCAAATAATAATGGAAACAGTGCTAACAGAGAGATACAGAATGAAAATTAACAAATATAGAACTTAAGTACTAGTATAGAGCGGTAAATATGTAAAAAACCAGAATACAAACAGAAAACCAGAATTTACAAGAAGTTAAAGATTTCTGCTACCTAGGAAGGCAAATAACACAAGATGGGAAAAGTGTAAAAGATATAAAACAAAGATTAGCACAAAGCAGTGCAAGAAAATACAACTATGTTCAAAGGCAACAAACATACAAAAGAGGAAAACATTGCTGAAAGCATATGTGTAGCACACAGCACTGTACAGCAGTAAAACGTAGACAGTAGGAGAAGCAGGCAGGAAAAGATCGAAGCATTTGAAATGTCGAGTTACAGATGTATAGTGAAGATATCATGGACAAAGTTAAAAACACAGGTTCTAGAAATTGTAGAAAGAAGAAATATATTGAAAACAGTAAAAATAGGAGAGAAGATAATAGAGCAAATACTAAGGCATAAGGGAATAGCATGGTATATATCAGAAGCTGAGGAAGAAAAATTAAAGGTAGAGGTACAGCTAGATTAGACTATTGCACACAGTGGGTTGGGGAAATTTCAGGGAAAAGCGTAGATTATCTCACAATAGAAAACAATGGAAATACATGTCCAACCAGTCTTAGGACTGAAAACCTACCTAATGATGATGAATATATTTGGACCTATTTGTAATAAAGTAATAAATTAGTACCAAAAGTACTGAATCTATTACTATTGTAATATACGTGGCATCACTGACTAATTATTTCGAACAAATGTTTGTTTATATACCATGATCTTGCACAATTTCAATTGATTAAAATAACTCTTCCTCTGACCGTACTTTAACAAAAGCAACATATTCCTCAAAGAACATGTATGCCTAAAAAACTTTATCTTTAAACAACTGAAAAATGCCATGTAATTGATGTATGGTATAAATAAATAGTGATATATTATCAAATTTGAATGTAGATATACAAAAATCAATATAGGGAAATATATTTACCTATTGAACAAGCTATTATAGCTCCTGTACTAACACCGCATATAAAGTCAAACATTTCATGCACACGTTTCCCAGTCAATTCTTCTAATTTTCGGAGCATTTCTATTACTAAGAGACCTCGTACACCACCACCATCAATAGATAATATACGCACGCCATGTCCAAAAATTGGATCGCAATAACCCAATACAGACAATGCTTCATTAACAGCAGCATGCACATTAACATCAGTGGCTTCTTTGCGTATCCTTAATAATAGTCTTATACCACCTTCCTAAGCAAAATACAAAATTATATTAATGTTCTTGTATGATACACCAAGCATTGAACTAATTTATAACAGAAAGTAATAATCAACTACCAGAGCATATTACTTAGTTTTGTTTGTGATTTATAATTGCTGTACATGTTAATAAATCAAAATTATTTTAATGATAATATAAACCGTTCTGAATGAACCTGCACCTTGAAAAAGTTCTAGATTACTAGAACAGGTAGAACGGCTTCAGAGTTCCAGTGATCTACATAGCCGAACTATAGGTTTAACTAAATTAGTGGAGTCCTTAGTGAGGAACCAGACTAAAACAAGTCCCTGAAAGAGGACAGCAGCTTTTTCGGTACTTAAAATGGCAGACCTCATAGGGGTCGGTATGATATTCTAAGACACACCACTGCGATATGGAAGGTAACGTGAAACCACCATATTACTTCCCAAGTACACAGCGTACTTAAATTGATATTTAAGATGATGGCATCCTATGGGGTAAAAAGTTCCGAAGTTAAAATAGTCCCCCAATTGGATCTCCGGGAGGGGACTGCTTCGGACGATCTGATCTGAAAGAATAAAAAAAAGCAGTCTTGAACATTCTGCAAGTCCGAGTGTGGAATGTCAAAAGTATGAAGCAAGTAGGTAAGCTGGAGAACTTGAAAATTTGAAATGTATAGGTTAGCACTAGACATAGTATGGATCAGCGAAGTTCGCTGGCCACAGGCAGGGGATTGTTGAAGTGGAGACTTTAAAGTAATTCACACAGGATCAGAGGAAGGAAGTTCGGGGTGGAGATAGTTATGAGAAAAAAGATAGGACACTGTGTAGAAAACTAGCTACAAAAGAATGAAAGAGTACGCATGGTTAGACTAGAACCGGTAAATACAGTGATAATACGTATACATGCCCACCTCGTCATAGTGAGGAAGAGGTAGAAGTGATCTACAAAGATATCGCAGAGATACTAAGATATGTAAAGGGACATGAAAATTTAATAATTACAAGGGATTTTATTGCAGTGGTAGGTGAGGATAAGGAAGGTGGAACTAGAATGTAGTAACCAGTTTGAACCATACCACCAAAGTGATGAATCAATGAGTTTGTCTGCAGTAAGACCTCGAGACCTCCAGATTACTTTTAGTAAGAACGTGGTTTTAGATATCACCCCTTGTGAGTTCTTGAATTTCCACAACACGATTACTAACAAATGTTTTAGAACTGCGGGTTTGGTATTCAACCACTCTAACACAATAGTAGAACTAGTCCAACAGAAGAATTGGCAAGAATCAAGATTCAGAGCATTGGATGCTTGTTTTATTGCCTTAGCAAGCACTTGGGCACCACACAACTCAAGCCACGGCATAGTAGTTGACTTCAGTAGAGCAACTTTAGTCATAGCCACCAGAAGGTTTGCCCAAATTACACTTTTCATTCTCAGAAAGATAAATACAAGTCCCATAACTTGTAAGCAAAGCATGGCATAATTCATGCATTTGAACCTCAACATGATTATGAATGAGAGCATATTTTACTATTCAAATATTATTCAAATTGACTAAGTCCGAGCGGAACAATTCCACCTTAACTGTAATTGAAGTGAAATTTCTTGGTCCTAAGGTAATTTTTTCAACCACATTGTTGAAGAATAAACTTTTGCTATGATAGCACAAGCACTCAATAACTGCAATAACTGCAATCAAATATCTGAGCACTTATAGATAATAGCAAATTTTTAGTAATTAAATCAATGCTAGGTTCAAAAATCGAGAACAATAAGTCAGTGATGTGACTAAAATAAACCAAAGGTCTTGAGATATTCATGCGAGCCTAAATTAAGTACACTAAGATGAATGTCCAAACGAGAAATTCCATCGAGAGTCTGAGAATGATTGGACATGCCTTTCCTTAATGTGAAGCCACCAGAAGGTAGAATATTAAGCAAGATTTCAACAATGTGACAAGACTCTCCCAAAAAATTAATTGTAGTAAGCTAATCCTCAACATAAAGGTTTTGTTTAATAACTGTCGGACTTTGTGAATGAAAAGTTTCACTTTCATTTCCTAACTGAAACAATGAACAAATGGTTAAAAAAGGTGCAAATGTGGTACCATAAGTTACTGTATTCAATTAAGTTCTGATGGGATCAAAAGAATTTGAATGCCACAAAATTCTTTGCAGTGAGTAGTTACTGTATTCAACTAAGTTCCGATGGGATCATAAGGATTGGAACACCACAAAATTCTTTGCAGTGACCATTGATTAGAATCAACTAACACTTGCTGGTACATCTTCTCAATGTCCCAAGGCAATACCATATGCATTCTTGTAAAAACGCAGTAGAATAGACAATAAGTTCTGCTGCATGGTTGGACCTATCATCTGTAGCAAATTTAACGATTGACCCAAAATGGTAAATGAAGAACCATTAAACACAACATGCAGTTTTGTAGTTTCGCTGTCTTCCTTTAAAACTTCATCGTGCAGAAGATAGTTTGCAATTCCACTAGCATTCTCATTTACTGAGGACATCTAACCTAAGCCTTCGTATTTAGCCATGAATTTCCTAAAATAACTATGCAGATTATCATTACTATTAAATCGATTCTCAAGATTAAGCAATTGTTTCTCAGCAATATGATGTGAATCGCCTAGCAACTCTGGTGCATTTTTAAACCAAATGGATGTGATGAATTTTCACTTGGAAAACCGCTTTGTGTTCTCAACAAAATGTGCTCCACAGGTGCTTTCTTCAATCATAAGTGATCTTACATATGGAAACTGTTCGATTTTCCAAGATGCTATATTGATTGTGAAGTTCTAGCACAAAATTGCAACGAACTGTACCAGGATTAGACGACTAAATATTTCCAGATACTATTCGACCAAAACAAGTTTTCTGTAAGATAGGTTGGTCAATGCATAGATAAATCTGCCCAATACACAACAATTCTCGAAAGATGGGTACATCAATTAGATCAATTTGATGAGACACTGAGATCTAGATCAGCTAACTTTATGCAGTTTGGAATGTCAAACATCTCTTCCTTGAAATGAACACCAGGTAAATCGCTAGCTATCACCAAGAACGAAACTTTAAGTTTGAATTGTGAATTCAATGACTTCAACTTAATCTCTAACTTCTCACTGATGGTCGAAATACTATTGCCAATACCTACCACATTGATATTAACAGGTTCAGTCTGCAAACCCAATTTACAACAAAAATTTGCAGGTATAAAGTTTCCGCACCTCAATCAAGTAGCGCTGTACACTTACGAATGCAACCAGATTGATTACAAATACCTACACAAGCTGTAGGAAGAAGCACTTGAGCAGAGTTAACAGCAATAGTAGCCGTGACTATACTTGACTGCCGTGGCTGTAATTAGAAATTGGTAGTTTCTGTGTGAAGTGAATAAGCGAATGATGCTTGCCATTGTAATATTTACAAGTGTACTTCAAACTGCACTGAGCTAGGAAATGCCCTTAGTGTAAACAATTAATACAAGCCTTAAGGTTACGTATCTTAGACCTTCTCGTTCTTAGATTGAGCTTTAACAACTCTTTGCACGATCGTATATTGTGGGCACTTTTGCATATTTTCTGCATTGTAACAGTTTTTTTGACCACTGCAGAACATCAACGAATTTTTAGTCCTAACAACTCTAGTATAGTCATTAATATCAAACAAATAAATACCAATATTGATATTATATGTGCTAACCGCCATACAGAAATGCTAGTTTGGTTGCTAACATCAGGCGCCGAATGTTAATACAATTATTATCAAGGCCAAGCAGCTTTCCTGTTTTGTGCATAGCACATTTGCACACACATTAGCTAGAGCTCTCGTCGAGAACGATTATGGAACTAATAAGGGTTTTGGCATGTAACTTGCGTCTGGCTTTTTGTGCGGTAGTAGAACCCTAGTGCGCTGAACACTAGGCCTTGGTGTTTTAACGATGCGCTCTTTTCCTAATTTTTTCTTTTCTTCTGTTATAACGTTCCTTTTAACGACGTTTTTAAATGACTTCTAATAAATAACTTCGTTTGGATAATTCCTTTGATAAATTCATTTAATAATTCTTTGGACATTTGTGTAAATAGCACTTAAAATATTCCTTTAATGATTTCGTAAAAGTTACGAAAAAACATGTTTTTCAACGCTTCATAGAAAGTCCTCAATTAGATTTTTATTTTATAATTCTCAACTTTAAGAAGTCGTTTTGTATTATCTGGTTTTATAAAACTAAGGCAGCGAGTATGCTGTATTTAAAAGAAGATATAAATTCTACTTTTGCACCTGCGAGTATCAACTTATGGTTCATTCACGTCAACTTTGCGATAGGGTATCGATCCAATATGAACGTCCTTCAACCGTACGATGGATAGTTGGATTTTATGTAATATTATGGAGAAAACAATAAGTTCGAATTTTAAGGAAACGTTCTACAAAGTATGTAAAAATTTTTATGGTTTGTAAATTAAGTCCAATGATGCATTGGAATGGTACTGTTGAAACTTTCGTTCAAGATTTACACACAGTAGAACATCTAAGTCTAGTATTGGAATTTAGTTGGTCCAGTTTGTGCGTATAACAAAAACGCATAGAAGTTGCAACAGGAAATCACCACATTACCTCTACTACATAGCATACCAAAGACGTTTTTAAAAATGATGATATTCTATGAAGTAAAAGATTCCGCAGCTAAATAGTCCCACATTCGGATCTCAGGGAGTGGACTATTTTGGAGGTGTGATTAGTAAGCTTAATTAGAAGAAAAGAATAATCAAGAACAGCTTGAGTGTAAGGGCGTGGAATGTTAGAAGCATGAACCAAGTATGTAAGCTAGAGATTTTGAAAATTGGAAGTTTAGGTAGCATTACATACAGTAAGCAATGGCGAATTTGGTGGCTATTGTCAGAGGAGTTTTGGAGCGGAGACCTTAGGGTAATTCATACACGAACGCAGGAACAAAATTCTGGTTGATGATAGTTATACGGAAAAAGATAGGGCATAGTGGAGAAAACTACTTAAAAAACATTAGAGTAATAGTTAAATTAGAATCTAGACAGATAAAAATGATCCAAATCTAATACAGGTTTACACCTCTAGCTACAGTGAGGAAAAGGTAGAAACGATCTACAAACTAAGATTTGTAAAGGCCATGAAAATGTAATAATTATGGGAGATTTTAAAGCAAGAGTAGTGAAGGAGCAATAGTGGGTTTAGTTGGTTTAGGCACGAGAAACAACAGGTAAAATAGGCTGGTAGAATTTTGCGACAAAAAAATTCAACCATCACATACACATTATTTCAACATCATGCTAGAAGACGATACGCGTGGAAGATTCCAGGAGATATAATAAGAAGATATCAACCAGATTACATTCTTGTTAGACAAAGATTTAGGAATCAAGAAAAGACTGTATAAGCTACCTGGAAGTAGATATAGACACTGACCACAACATAGTAATTCTGAAAGCCATGCTTAAATTTGAAAAGTTGAAAAAAAGGAACGAAAAAACCATTTTCACCAAAAGATAAAGATATCCACAAAATATTTGAGAAAAAGACAAACAAATTAATGTTGATAATAAATTAACTAACAAATGCATGCAGGACTGTATATAATTATTTATTTTTATAAGAGCTTGAGTATATTTACAAATGAGGAGCAAACACGAGCGTGTCTGTGTATGATACATGCCTGCAAACAAATGGATGTGTGGCTAAACACACAAAAGTAACACAACATAAATCCAAATTAAAAATAAAATATTAAACATAAAGGCTCCCAAAAAAAAAACTGAAAGTCAAACGCTATCTTTTTTGGTATGTATTATTAAGTAGACAAACAAACGCCTGTAAAGTAAACAACTACCAGAAACAGTTTAACGCACTAGCGCAAAATAATAAAATGTCAAGTAAAAATACACGCTGTCAGGTAACAGACAAAGCTTCGCAAACGAGCTTCGTCTGTCTTTCCTATTTCTATCTTATTTTGTATCTCTTTGGACTTTTCATCAATCCATTTCTTTTCCTGCATTTGCGCATAATTTCCCATTTTATGGCTTTGTATCTTTGTTTTCCAGCTTCGTCTGGTTTGTTTTTGTATTTTCGTCTTTCTTCTATTAAATTCAGGAGGAGCTATATTAATAATCAAAATAAAAAAGTGAGACTAGAAAACATCGACTGCTTGCACGTCTAGTGTTGCCAGAGCAAAAATTGTCGAGCAACCAAGGAATGTGTTTTAAATAGTTTTATGTTGATGTTTGCTCTTCTATAAAAATGATCTGAGCTTATTGTTAGATGTGATACCCCAGATTATTGATTGATTGGATCAGTGTACACAAGATATTTTATCACTTATAGTCACTAGTAGAACAAAAACAATTTGGTAGTACTACATATTGGTTTTTTTCAAATCAATAGACGTTTTTGTTTTAAACACAAACTATAAACACTATAAAAATGTCAAATGCCCACCTCGAAAATATTACTAAGATTTATTACAAAAACGTTTTAAGAATATGTTTACACAATGATACTCATGGTGTTGTAAGTAACAAAAACAAAACAAAAACAATTTTTAATTAATACCAAAAGGTTTTTATATCATTTGTTATATTAATATTATTATAAATTGCATATATCTCGTACTTTATTTTAATGGATCATAGAATCAACAATTCAGTGCTGTAGAATTGAAGGAAGAGGAACAGTTATAGTATGAAAAGAAAGGTAATTAAGGCTTGCATCTTGTCAGGTTATATATTTTTTACATAACCTCATTTATAGTTTAGAAATATTTGCTAAATTAATATATTTTTTACGCACTTCATCGATAATCTAGCTATAAAATAATTCCTTGAATAATTAATAATCTTAACCTTTCTGACTAAACAAAAGCAATATTGCTTATATGACTGAAGTTAGATATACTACACCGGCCTGATCAGGTGCTGTTGATATTATAATCATAGATTATTTAAATCGTCAAGCCTGCATAATGTCGTCGAATGCGGAATTCAGATCCGATCGAGTAGTACAATCCACTTGTTTTAATGGATTGACTAGAGACGCCGCATCGGATCAAAAACTGGTTTATGTCGCCAAACTGAAGCGAATTAACACGATCGGATAGAAGCGCCGAGATAAATACAGCCAATAAGAATCCCTTTTGGAGACAAAGAATGGACATGCTTAACAGAATTGATTATGATTGGATTAAAATGTAAAATGATTCAATCACTTTGAAAGCCAATCATTGATTGTTTCAGCTTTAAAAGTGATCGATTGTCACAGCACTACTGAACATAATTTGATATAAAGACTGCTTCCCTCTTTAAGCAAGTTTTATTTCAACACCTCAGTAATAAACAATAATGTACAAACAAATGTATTTATGACACATATTTTCTACAACGCTAAATAAAGACCATTATTCAACTATTTTACATAAATTATATTTTAAATGGGTTCACATCCTAAACTTTCATCCCCATCATCAGACTCATCGCCTGAGGATAAGTATCCATCTGAATTATCGCTATTATCATCAAACCCGTTTAATTAGGTCTTGAACCTCGTCTATTAAAGTTTCTCGTTCCATATAATCCTTTTCAATTTTCTCTACGTGCAGACATACTTTAGTCCACTCGTTGATACCAATATTTTTTATATGTTCTTCTGCCAACTTCCATACATCATCTATTTTGAAGGTTACATTACATGCAGCGACACGGTTTTTAAGTAACGCCCAAATCATCTCGATAGGATTTAGTTCTGGGTGATATGGAGGTAAACACAATACTACATGACCATGTTCTGCCAGTAACTGGTCAATTACAAACAGCTGATGAACAGGTTTATGTGCCTTAATTTTGGAATATAATTCAGGCTTGGTTTCCTTACATTCAAAGAGGATATTTCGTTCCTTCAACCATTTCTGCATATCTGTTTTCTTCCAACTTGAAGTAGGATTACGATGCACAAGAACATTATGATATGACGCATTGTCTATCACAAACACTGAATTTGGTTCCAAATTTGGTATTAACTTTTCTTGCAGCCACTTTTTATAAATGCGATGATTCATGTCATCGTAATAATCCCCAGTTTTCAAACCAGACTTAAATATCAATTCTGCATTTGGAACGAACCCATTTTTTCCACCTGCATGAACAATTATCAAACGCTTCCTTTTTTAAACTGACGATTTCAAACCCTTGGTGGTGCCGTCATCCCAACACTTTGTTACACTGTGAGAACTGTGCAGATATGTTTCATCGTCATACACAATGCTTCTGCCCCCTTCTTTATACTTACTAAGATTTTTCAAAAATATGGTGCGCTTTGCCCTTATATTGCTTTGTTCAACAAGAATTTTCCTGTTATCTACAGTTCTCTTCCAACGAAACCCTGCTCTTACAACAATTTTTCTGAACGAACCTAATTTTCCCGTGTAATGAGGGCAATCATTTTAAATTCGTCAAACACTAACTTCAAAGTCGGTCTACGTTTATGTATTGCTGCAAACCGATACATAACGGTTCTTAGAATCTCTTCACAAATCCATTCACTGTTGACTTAGGGCTTGGTTTATTTACGGTTTTCCTTGGTGAACTGAACTTGCTGCAGGGTGGTTTGTTTGTACCTTCCTTTACAATTCTGTGCACCGTCCACAATGATACACCTGTTGCTTCAGCCACGCACTCTTGCAAATTGCTCAGGTTGGAGGCGCCCGAATCTTTTATGCGTTTCAATTATTGAAACACATTAAAAACAATCTGTCGTCCTTGACTATAAATCACCTCCTTCTTATTCATAATATTACTCTAAAAAATATCATAATTAATCATTGAACGAACATTCTTTTTAAATACTTACATTGCTGAAGAAATTAACTATCAGTTAGTTTTGAAAAAACTGTTTTGATGACTATTACTTGATTCAAAAATTTAAAACGGAAAACTGGAAACAATAAGACCTTGATAAGAGCGAGAATGACAATGACAGTTACGGTTCACATTCGGTATATACAGTATTGGGATCCGCTGAGTATGTGCACTGTTGCCACAGCAAATATTTACGGATAAAGAAACTACGAATCTAGAATTGTTTATAAGTAAAAACAAGTAAAAGCTCCGATATTATATGGAGGTCTGGATTTATTTCATATATTTACGAATTTCTAGATACCGCCAGCATGAACGGGGCCTTACAAACAATATTTTACTTAACGTAATAAATGGGATATTCGTGACGACGTATTACAGCCACATTGCTAGCAAGATGTTTGTGGGTTGTACTGTAGCGTTGTGAATCTTGAGGTTTAAGTTTAAATTGAACCTATTGCGCATGTGACGTCACCCGCCATGAGATAATAATACTACTATACAGTGAGACCTAGATTAAACTATTGCATACAGGTAGTGAAAGATGCAGGCTGTGTGAATTTCAGAGAAATGTAGATGTTAGCTCAGAATAGGAAACAATGAAAGTAGGCATCCAACCAGTTCCAGGACTAACCTAATGATGATGATGATGATGATATAAATAAACAAAAGAAACTTCCTTAAAGGTAAATGAAATCTTTCTGCCATTAAAATCTGAAAATTTTAACTTAAGATTAAACCAATAACATTCATCATGAGCAAGTTTATCGATAATTATGCACTGAATAAACAAAAACATGTCTTTCCGAGTGATTTTCAAAATTTATTAATTTAAGAACAGGTTCTTGAAAGCTCTAGATAACCCTGAGGGTATGCATATTAATATAATACCATTCTACTAAATTTGCGTTACAATTGTACAGAGGCGTGCAACTAAGTTTCCGGGTTTCACACATGGATGAGGCATATATGACGAAGTGTTTCTTTAATAGCTTGGACATCTGATAACAACGACCGGTCGTAATACTAACACATAATGCAACACAAAAATATTTTTTCTAACAACGAAGGTGTCGAGTTTTGTACCAAATAAACAGTATTTGCGGGAAGTTTTGCTTTTCTGCTTTAACTTTAAAATATGCAACTGAAACTCGTTAATTGCTTGAGGAGGTCTACAGCGAACATGAACCATCAAAAACTACATGTAAAGATTGATTTAAACACTTCAGAAGTGGTGATTTTCACACTGAGAACAAGGAACGTTCCAGAAGACCAAAAACAATTGAGGAAGCCAATCTACAAGCATTATTAGAGATGATAATAAGCAATAACCAAATCAAATTGTACAGGCAATAAACATTACTCACCACCGTATTTCCAAACTTTTACATGCCCTGGGTAAAATACAAAAAGAAGAAAAATGGGTGCTGCATGAATCGACTGAAACAGATGGAAAATTGAAGAACCACTTTCAAAATTTTGCAGAAACGGCATGAAAAAGTTTTCTGCATTGAATTGTTACTGGCAATGAGGTGGATATATTTCGAGAATTCCAAATGCAAAAAATCATGGGTTTCATCTATTGTCATAGGAAAAATTCAAAAACAAGGAAAATGGATGTTGCATGATTCGACTGAAACAGATTTAAAATTGAAAAGCCATTTCCAATATTTTGCTTTTACGGCATGAAAGAAAGAGTTTTCTGCAACGATTGGTTACTGACGATGAAAGTGGATATATTTCAAGAATCCCACATGCAAAAAATCATGGCTTTCACCTGGCAAAGCATCAACATCGACAACATGGCCAAATTGCTTCAGAAAGAAGACAATGCTGTGCATTTGGTGGGACAGAAAAAACTTGCATACTATGAGCTGCTGAAACTGGGCAAAACACAATGGGCACCGCTACCGAAAACAACTGATCGATTTAAACCATGTATTGTTCGAAAAATCGTCAGAACACAAAACATGAACAAGGTATATTGCAGCACGACAACACTCCATGCCATCACACTTCCATCGTCAGAACATCATCAATCAGCTGAAATAGGATCTGCTGCTATGCCCGCCATAATTGCCAGACCTGGCCCATTCTGATTATTGCTTATTCCAGTCAATGGCACATGGCTTGGCTGGACTACTCTTAGTCAATTTCTAAAAAGTGCAAAATTGGTTGGATGAATGGTTTCGATCCAAGGATGCATCGTTTTATCATCACGGTTTTCATGTACTGTCAGAGACGGCAAAACACCAGGTAGAAAAAGACGAGATTTTGAATAAACCATTTTTTATATTTTTCATGAAATTTTTCATTTTTATTGACCAAAAACTCCGGTAACTTAGTTGCACAACTCGTATAAGAGCACACGATTAAAAATAAAAACATACCAGCACGATCTGACTTTTAGATTCTGGAAATTCTTTAAGATGCTGTAATAAACCTTCAACTCGCTTCAATTTCGATTCGTAACTCTCTGCAGTTGCAAGTGAAAGCAAAACATATTTTGTTCGAGAATCGACGGATAACTAAAAGAATCTTGCTATAAATAAAAATTAAGCACCAAGATATATCTATACCTTTGAAACACCAGGTAATGAATTTTTCCATTTTGGTAACACTTCTTTTAACTCACTTTCTTTTGTGCCACTGATTTTATTCTTTAAACCATGTAAAACGTTTGGAAAAACATAAACATTTTCAACCTTATCTTCGCTTTGTTTGGTTTCAACCTCGTCACTTGCAGCAACCTGAGAGCCAGTGTTATCTAACATTTTTAAGCCTTCTCTTCCATACACTGCAGGTTGTAATTTTTGTAACAATTTTGCCACTTCTTTATTAAAAGCATTATGTAATTTTTTATTATTCGAGAATTTTGTCAAATATTCTTTTATGTGGACCAGCATTTTCCACTGATTAAACGTTAATATTTTACTGTGCATCTTTGAAGTTTTTATGGTATTTGAACTTCCAAAAGGGTGAAACCTAAAAAAATAATTAATACACATTATTGTATAGGGTAGCTTATTAAGAAACTCACAAACACCTTAACAAATAAACATCGAAATATACATATTGTGTACTAACTATCTAATATCAACAAAACAAATTTTAGTTTAATTTCTAAAACCTTGATCTTATTGTGATACTGGTAACCTACTAATCGGATTATTACAAACAAACGTCTATGCTCGTAATAACATAATCAGCTGTTCGGTCGACATAGTTGCCACTTTCGCAGCAGCTAATTACTAGTTCAAGACAACAAATATGTATAATCAGTGTCTAAAAGCGTATTGATTCCCAGCCTACCAATCACAGAGTAATTCAAACTAGAAATAGTAATTAGTTACTATAAAAACAATTAAGCAATTTGTTCGCTTGAAAATAAAATCCCTTTTTAGTTTAGAGTGAAAATGTGAAAAAATAGCATATGATGCAAACCTGAGAGGCTTAAACGTAACGCGAGTTAAGGTTCGGGCCTTGGGAGCTGCCCTTTAGAAACCAGTTTCAAAACTTCTTAACAAATTTATTTTATTTATACAGAAATTAATTGTGGAATTTTGACAAGTTAATTAATATTATTCTAAATTCAAAATTAATTAACAAATGTACTATTTTGAGTAGTCTAGCAAACTGCAATGCTAAAGAGAAATACTTGACTGACTGCCGGGTCCTTGAGCTCCCGGGCTTTTTATAATGTCCCTACCCCCTCACATGGCTGTGGGAACTTGCAGATCTCATGTCTGCTTATTCTTAATACTATTCATAATTACATTGTTGTAATCTTAATTTCTAAGTAATCACGGTACCTGACCGTCTGTGACCTGACATCTGCAGTGTCACTATCGTCTGCGATACAAAATAGCGCATTCGTTCTCATAAACGCTAATAAACTTTTATAACTTGTCCTTGTATTTACTTTGTTGCACTTACTTAACATTTTCTTTACACTTTCTAACAATTTCCTAATTAACCTATTTTATAAAATACATCAATTGGGGGATACATAGAAGTACATTAAAAATTAGGGGTTTTCCTTTTCTTGATTTTTAGTTCATTAAATTCATTTAATTTTATTGCTTAAAATTCATAGTTTATAATGGTACATTTGTTTCTTTGTTTACTTTGTTGCCTTAAATCTAAAACTGTTTTCTTTATTTTTATACCTAATATACATTTTGTAAATTACATAAATGATCACTAAAATAATCAAAATAATTAATACAATTGTCCAAACACTAATGTTATCGTAGTGCACTTTGGGCGTTTTTAATTCACTTAAATGTTCCTTATAATTTTCCATAAGTTTCATGGCGTGCTTGAAGTTGTCTAGTTCCAGATGTTCGAGTTGCATGGGTTTTTGAAGTATTTTTTCGTCTTCGTTTTGCGTTGTCTTGATTTGTAATTCGGATAAGTTTGCTAATTTCTTGGTTTGTACGGGATTTTGGTAAACTCTGATTACTTCATTTTCAGTTTTAAATAACAATCTTCATTAAGGGTGATTAATTTACTGCCGGTTAATGCTAAGTTGTTTTCGTCTTGATTGCAGTGGCCGGTTGTTATTACTTCTGCGGGAAAAAATGGCTATCCATTTATTTTCTGTTACTTTTTGAATTTTCATGTTGGTGATTTGTACGGGTTTCGCCTCATGGTTCTCGTAATGATTTGAAAATTTTAATAATTGTACTTCGCAAGGGCTGTCTTCTTGAATGATTGTCGTCATCAACGATTGGCATAAATATTGATTTGGTGTGACTTCATCGTATTTTTCGTTTGTATAACCATGTCTTAGTTCATTTAAGGATAGGAACTTGGTTTTGGGTATAATAACTTGATATGTGCTAGTCATTTTCATTGGAAAAGCAAATAAATGATAATAATTACAATTGTTAATCTCTACTATTGGGATCTCTATTAGGAATGTTATGTCGTTATTTTTTACATAGCCTTTAACTCTAGCTATTGTTTCAAATATTAGAATGTTTGATTCTACTACATCAATTTACTGTTGATTATAAATAATCTAATTCTTAATAGTTCTTTTAATAAATCAATTGGTTCTATGATACTGAAATGTAGGGTATTTAATTTTGCAAATGTTACTGCATTTTCTAACGTGGTTAAAATTTGTTGAATTAAGGTAAGGGTTGATATTATTTGGGTGTATATCGCGTTGAATCCAATTAAATCTCGCATGCCTAACATGGTGGTTTGCATATTGTTTCCAAGGGTTTGTATTCGGTTGACTATACTATCTTGGTTTCTAACTAGTTTTTTTAGCCGTCTCATTGAATTTTATAATCGTTGATTGAGTTAATGATATTTGGTTGCTAATTATGGTTTTGATATCGTTTTGGTTTTCGATTAACTGTTGTATTGCGTTGTCATAACGTTCTGCGTCTTGATTATCTAAATTGCCTGTGATTGCTTTTATTATGTTTCCTTATCCGTTGATTAGTCCTCTTTTTCGTCTTGCCGTTTGTTCTGTGGGTATTAGTCGGTTAAATTTATCTTCTATATTTCTCAAAATATTTTCTATTACGCTGTCATAATTCATCATTTCTATTGCGTATTCCTTTCCGAATTTTGTTGTGTCCATTGATTGCTTTAATCGGCAATAATTGTTTTTGATTATTTAAATTTCTTGTTTTAGTTCCGTTAAGTCGAATTTTTGTGCAAAGGTCCAATAGTCTATGGTATTTTGCATACTGCCTAATTTTATTGGTAGTATACCGGGGTTGTTTTTTATGTCTTCAATTATTATTTCGGTGTCCGATCTACCTGGGTGGAAGTTGACGGTAAGAGTGATGATTTTCCATCTAAAAGTACAGGGTGTCTTAAGTTTTTCAGGTAAATATATTTTGTTATCTTGCCGTTGTCTACTATGGCTATGTTTTGTCCGATATTCTTTTAATTTTAAAAAGGCCTAAATTTCTAGGTGCCGTTTTGTGTCGTTTGCTTCGGAAATTTTTCTCGGTTTGTCCTATTGAGAATTTATTTGCGTCGGTATATTTATTACGGGTTGTGGTAATATGTTCCTTGCCGTTATCTAATTTATCCTTTATTTTGTCATAAGTTATTTTTAGTTTTTCTTTATGATCCTTGGCATATTGCTGACATACTTCCTTGTTATAATGTATGTCATAAGGGTTGCGTGAATCTGAATGTCTTAAACTTAAATTTAATGGCGTAAAATTGGTTGATGAATGAATTGTGTTATTGTAGGCGATTAGTGCGTATGACATTAAATTAGTAATGTGTTTTATTTGTAGGTTATTCTTAATAATCTGATTTGTTCTAGCAGGGTTAAATGTAGTCTTTCGATTAGTCCGTTGGATTCATGGTGGTTTTCAGTTATAAAATGAATTTTTATTTTATGGAGTTTTACAGTGTTCTGTATCGTTTCATTTTTAAATTCGCTGCCGTTATCTAACGTTATTGTTTCGGGCGTTATATAAAATGCAAAGTACTGTAAAAATCCTTGGGTTACGTCAATACTAACTTTAGAGGTGATTGGTATTGCTTGGCCTATTTTTGTGAATGCGTCTACAATTGTCAAATAGCTTTGTGCTTCTACTACTAGAATATCGGCATGTAATTTCTGAAAGGGTTTGTCAGGTGTTTTAGTTAACATTAAGGGTATTTTTGGGGGTTTCCTGTCGTATTTTGCTTTGGTGCATAGTTCACATTGATTAATAAAGTCTGTAGTTAATTCTTTCATGTCCTTGAAATAATGTCGTCTCATAATTTGCTTTAGGGTTCCATTAATTCCACGATGGCTGGTTTTTCCTTCGTGTTGGTTTCGAATTGCATCATGTATTTCGTCAGGATCGTCTAAGGTTATTAATTTTCTAGTGCATTTTATAAGTTCAGGGCCGAGTTATAGAATAATTTAACATATAGTTCTGAAAATCGTTTATACAGGTTTTCGGTGTTAAAGTAAAAGTAAAATGGTTTTTTCTTGGGGGTGTATTCTTCTAGAGTTTTAATTATTTGTTCTTCATTGTTGTCTTTGATTATCTGAATTTGGTATATCTTTTTGTTATCTACTTTCGTATATTTTACAGGGTTGGGGTTGGTTAAAACTTCGGTGATTATAAACTGATTGGGTTTCATATCGATGGCTTCATTTAAAATTTTAATCGTGGTTTTTGCTCTTCATTTTGTGTTGAATGTATGGTGGCCATTTGGTCTGGATCTTCTCTGTTTTCTGTTTCGTCTACGTTTCCTATAATTGATTCCGTTTTCAGTGAGTTGAGCTGTATTCTACTTAAAGCGTCTGCGTTTTTATTATAAATTCCTTTCTTGTATATTATCTCGTAGCATATTCCTCCAATCGGATTCTCCATCGTTGTAATTTTGAATTAGATTCTTTAAGTTTGCATAGCCATACTAATGGTCTATGATCAGTGTATATATAAAATTTTCGTCCGAATAGGTATGGTCTAAATACTTTGTTGCCCAAATTATGGCTAACAATTCTTTCTCTATGGTGCTGTATTTCTGTTCGGTTTCATTTAGGGTTCTGGATGCGTAGCTGATGGGTTTATCGTTGCCTACTGTTCCTTGGCTCAATACTGCGCCTACATTTGATGCATCTGTCGTTAATATGAATGGTTTCGAAAAGTCGGGGTATTCTAATACAGGATGCTTTGTTAATATACTTTTAATTTTATCTACGGTTCTAATAAATTCTGGGGTATGTTCAATTTTATTTCCTTTCTTTAAACCATGTGTCAGGGGCTTGGTTATTTGAGCATAACCTTTAATAAATTTGCGGTAGTAAGCATTGAGTCCTGAAAATCCTTTCATTTCTTTGTTCGTTTTTGGTATGTGGTAATTTAGTTCTGCATTTGTTTTATCGGGGTTCGGCATGACTCCTTGGGGTGTTATTATATGTCCTAAAAATGTCTACGTACACAAGACATTTTTCGTCGTGTATCCCACGTAGTATATTGTCCATAACTCGTTGAAAAGTTCCGGGTGCGTTCTTTAATCCAATTGGCATCCTTTTATATTCGTAATGTCCTCTAGGTGTGCTAAAAGCTGTTTTAGGTTAATCCTTTTCATCCATTTCTACTTGATGGTATCCTGAGGCTAGATCTAATGTTGAAAAATATTGGCACTTGCCTAATTTATCTAAAACTTCGATTATATTTGGTCGTGGGTATTTGTCATCTACCGTTTTTCATTTAGTTTTCTATAATCTATTACCATTCTATATTTTCTTTTTCCTGATGCATCCAATTTCTTGGATATTATTAATACGGGGCTACTCCATGGGGAGTTGGAGTGTTGTATGATATCTTGGTCTATTAAGTCGGCTACTTGTCTGTCAGCTTCTTCCTGACTTGCCTGAGGTAGTCGGTATGCTTTTGTAAATATGGGTTTGTTATCCGTTGGTTCGATATTATGTTTGACTGTATTGATAAATGTTAGGGGTATTCCTTCACAATGGAATATGTCGCGGTATTCAAAACATAAATTTTTAATTGCTCTTTGTTCTTCTTGATTGATGTCGGTATTAAAGCGGATGTTACTTAAATTTTCTCTTAACATTTCGTCGTTTTCTGCGGGGTTGTAATTGTCGTTTAAATTTTCGTCTATTTCCATCTCGTTAAAATTTAATTCTTCTACGTTAATAGGGTTTGTTAAAGATAGTTCTACGGGGTAGTCATTTGAATTTAAAATCGTCGTTGTGGCATAATTATCTTTTATTTGTACTAATGCGGTTGGGGTCTCTACTCCTTGTTGAAATGTTATATGATTTATTATTCCTAACTTGTTATTTGAATTTACTGGGATTTTTATCTTTTTCTCTGTTCGGGGTTCTATTGTGAATTTTTTTCCAACTTGGGTATTTTGAAATTTAATGGTGATTCGTCTATATTTCGTTCTTAATAAACGGTTCTTTATGTCGATGTTGGCTCCTAATTTTCTTAGAAAGTACATTCCTAGTAGTCCGTCGTATTTGTCATTGAATTCGAAAATGCAAAATTTATGCTTCATTTTTACGTTGAATGTTTTGGGTAAGGGTATGTTAGCTACGAATTGGTGTAGGATTGTTTGATGGGCTGTTTTAATGTTAAACAGTTTTCTTTCTACATAGTCTAAATAATGTTTCTTTACGGTTCGGGACTAATTAATATTTTTGAGGATCTGGTATCGATTAACAGATTGAATTCGGCATAGGGTATTTCTATATAGGGTAGTACTATGTGATTTATATTATTTAAGTTTATTAAGTTTATAAAACGGTCTATCTGAAAATTTGAGCACGCGTTTTCTTTGTCGTCCTCTTCATAAGTTTCGTATGATTCGTCGCGTTCATAAGTTTCTACATGGTTTGATTGATTGTTCGTACTGGGCTGAACGTAATTATTCTGGTCATTATCAAATTCCTCTACTTCTTGATGAAATAGTTCTTCCGATGTAAAAGTGCGTTTTTGTTAGGGTTTGGTCGAATGTGTGTTATCTTTGTATTTGGTCTGGTGTTACCAGATGAGGTATCCATTGGTGTGGGTTTATAATAGTTATTATAGGATTGTTATTATTGTTTTGTCATTGGTGAATTTCTAATAGGGTTCGCGTTGAATGCTGGTCTTTGTTGATTTACGTTTTGTTGAATTTTGGTTGAAATGCGGGTTTCGTAAAATTTGAGTTGAACGTTGGTTTTGCAAAATGTTGATATTGATTATTAAAATTCGTGTTATTGAAATTTGAGTTATTAGTTCGCGGATGGTTTGTTTGTGTATTGAATGATGTAAATTTTTGTTGGGGAATTGTTTGTCTCGCGGCTGGTATAGTTTTTTGGTGAATAACTTTTATTCGCATTGGGGTTGTATAATCTGTTTCTGTAATAGATTACGTTTTCTCCTTCGATTACCATGCTCATGGCTTCCTCTAAGGTTTGGGAACGTTAAAATCTGATTTTGTCTGATAATGCATTTGGATATGTGTCTAATGCCATTTCGTCATACATTTTCGTTTTTAAGAGACTGATATTTTGGTCGGGTTCTTCAATTTTTAGTTTCGTCAAAATTAAACTTCTTACATCTTGGCATTTCATTCCAAATTGGTACCGGGATTGGTTATTTTCCATTCTAAAGTTTATGAAGTCGCGTACTAGGCATTTTAGGTTACGTTGTTCGCCAACATATGCAATCAATATTCTTTTAAAGTCCTCCCGTTGTTCTAAGTCATCTCGGCTGGCAATTAATGTTAGTGTCCGTCCGGTTAGTTTACTGATAATAAGGCGTAGCAATAATACGTTGCTTTCGTTGTCTCCGGGTTTATAGAAGGTTTTCAAAAATATTTCACAAGCTGTTATAAAGTTACCAAGAAGACATTGGTCTCCATTAAAGGTTGGAATTGTCTCCAAATAAATCTTCATATCTACACTCATTATGGCTGGGGGTGGGGTTGGGGTGTACTAATAATTAATATTTGGTTTTGATTTTAATTAATTTCAAATTTCCGTAAAATTGGAATTTATTTCGCAGTTTGTATTGTTATTCCTTGCTTGGGTTTATTAATTTTCTGTTTAGATTGCTTCGGGTTACTTGCTATTTTTAATTCGAGTCGTTTTAGTTTATTTAAAGAATTGAGTTGCTTGTATTGTATTTAATTGTACGGAGCTGTAATTATTTCATGGGCTTTACGCATGATACTGTCTTGAATACGTTTATTTTTAATTCACTGATGTTAATTATATTGTAGGTTTGATCTCTGAAAAGTTCGATGTGACCGAGTAATTTTGGTGGTAATTTATTTCACTTCGCAAGCTTTGCGTCAGTTAAAACTTATTTTTAATTTATTTATGCTGATTTAATTAACTGTCTTTTGTAATTATCTTTTCCCTGGGTGTGTGTATGTGTAGTTTATAAGCTGCTTTCTTTGTAATTATATTGTCCGATCACCTTTAATCTTAATATAAAGTTTGCAAGGTTTCGTCCTTTGCGTTGTTCAAAGTTGCATAAAATTTCTCCTTTTGTAATTAATACAATGATCTGTTTTAATTACAATGTTTTAAACTACTGTAAGATTGTTGCTTTTCAGTTAACTGTTTGCGTCAGTGTCTCTGTTGCACTTTAATTACAAGGTTCTTTTTAAATTTACTGTAGGTGTAATTCAGTTTCTGTGAATGCTTTGGTATAATTAAATATGCAATTATACTTTATTTGATCTTCCTGAAAGCTTTTATTTAAATAGATTGCGTCTTCTATTTCGTTAATTATATTTGTCACGTCCAATAATGTTTATACTTTGTTAATTGCTGCAGTATTTTAATTATAAAATGTCAAGTCTGAATGAAAGTAATTGTGCTTTTTATAAGGTTGCAATATGCGTTTTCAATAGCGTGATTATTTATAGGTTTCTTAAGTTGATTTTAGATATCAAAATGCGTTTTTAAATAGCTTGTAAAGATTTAGGACGAACGTTTTCTCGGTTGGTATTGTTCAGTAGTTATAATTAGATATATCCGTTTCCAATTATAACCGTTTATAGCGTTGCGTTTGGTGAATGATTTTATTTGATGATGATACTCGCGTTTGGATTTGCCTTATGTTAATTTTCGTTATAATAATCTAAGTTAATAATAGATTTCAAGGTGTGTTCTTTATTTATAGAATGCAATAATGTTACGTGTGGATAATTTGTTTCCATTTATTTAGTTGCGTTATATACAAAGATCTCGGTAATAATTGTAATTTAATTTCGCTTTATTTTTGAGTATTTTTAAATTATTTTTGTGCGCCAGTTAATTTCGTATTGTTAATTAAAATTCGTTTTTGTTTTGTTTCTATAATTTTTGCGTCAGTTAACTTTCGTAATAATTGTTTCAAGTGCGCATGTAATGCGTCTTTTTTTCTCTAGTTTTAATAGGTCCCTTTTAAACAAAATTAGATTTGAAAATAATTCTCTTAGTACCTAAGTTAATTGTTTCCATTAAATTGCATAAAATAATAGTACTAATAGTCAATATACATATATAAATAGTAAAATCATAAAAAAATTCTCTTATATTTACTAGCAAATATCAAATGTTTGCAAAATAAAAAATTCAATTGGTTTAAGGAAATGAACTTACACTAATTGTTTTGTTGATTTCATGGGGTCCGTCGATTTTTGTACTTCTTTCACGTCGGTTTTTTGGATTCGATCTATGCTTGTATCTCCTCCAGGTTTTCTTTTGTTCAATTTAAACGATTTTGTTTCGCCTCCAACTTCTGTTTGGGTTTGTTGAATTTGAACGATTTTTGTTTTGCCTCCAACTTCTGTTTGGTTCTATCAAATTCGGAATTGTAATTCCAGGCCACCAGTTCTTCGAATTTGGGTTCCCTAGTGACCTTTTGACATCCGTACGACTGCGCCAGTTAAGGTTCGAGCCTTGGAGCTGTCTTTTTAAAAACCAGTTCCAAAACTTCTTAACAAATTTATTTTATTTATACAGAAATTAATTGTGGAATTTTGACAAGTTATTTAATATTATTCTAAATTCAAAATTAATTAATAAATGTACTATTTTGAGTAGTCTAGCAAACTGCAATGCAAAAGCGAAATACTTGACTGACTGCCGGGTCCTTGAGCTCCCGTGGTTTTTATAATGTTCCTACCCCATCACATGGCTGTGGTAACTTGCAAATCTCATGTCTGCATTTTCTTAATATTATTCATAATTACATTGTTTTAATCTTAATTTCTAAGTAATCACAGTACCTGACCGTCTGTGACCTGACATCTGCAGTGTCACTATCGTTCTCATGAACGTTAATAAACTTTATAAATTGCCCTTGTATTTACTTTGATGCACTTCACTTAACATTTTATTACACTTTCTAATAATTTTCTAATTATTCTATTTTATAATATATACATCAATTGGGGATACATAACTCGCGTTGTGCAGAATGTGGACCGGATCGTTTCTTAGTTGTATCAAAAATGGATTTAGGACTTAAAATTTGTATAAAAGGAACGTAAATATGCTAAACAGTAAAAAGTAAAAATAACCATTCCAAAATGAATATATGCAAAAGAATTAAATACAGTTTGGAAGAGATATTGGACTTGCAAGAAATTGGAAAGAAAAGTAATTATTAGCAGTGTTGATTACGCATGTGATAAGCTGAAGGCAGAGGACAATTGAATGTGCGAAAAACGAATGCGGTATAGCGTCAATGAAAGAAAAATGAAGGAATATGCCTGGTGGAATGATAAAGCAAGACAAGCAGTAGAAGAAAGAAGTCGTGTAAGTTACTGAAAATGATATAATAGAACGTAAGAAACAGAAAATAACAGACACAACGAGAAAGAGGAGAGTGATATTTTACAGTTACATTAAAAGAATGAATGATGAAAGATTAACAAAGACACTATTCAATTACTTCGACAAAAACACTAAGACACAGATAACACGGATCAAGGAAATTAGAAAAGACATGGAAGAAATGAAAATAGATAGAAAAGAGGTAGAACAAAGAGAAAAGCTCAAAGTAAAAGTAAGAGGATACAAAGGTTTCCAAGAAAAGGAAAAAAAGAAGACGAATAAAATGGACAGAAGAAAGGAAGAAACAACACAGAGAAAAAATGAAAGAATATTGGAAGAGAAGAAAGAGGGGAGAAAGATAATCATCATAAGTTATTTCACGTGATCCATAGTTGGCCGAAATCGAAAGAAGCAGAAGAACGTAAGAAGTTGCAGGTTTTTGAAACAAAAAATTATGTGTTTAAAAAAGGTTGTAAAAGACAGCAAAATGTTAGAAGTGATTTTTGTTATTTCATTTAATCTGAGCTAGCAAGACAATAAGGGCATCTTCACGCAACAATATGGTTTTGTACCTTCAAAAGGTTAGAGTTCAAGCATTTTCAATAAAATCACGGTTAAGGCCCAGTTCGTATTTGTTATCTAATCGAAATCACATTTCTTCATCCTTTACGTACCTACGTCTGTAATAACAGGTGCAAATTTATATTTATCCTAAAACACTTTGCAAACTATTAGTGTCAGAAAATATATAGTATTTATAATCTCAGCACCAAATTATATTTGTTGTGATTAGCAGAACGCGCGTGAATATTATAATTAAAATTAACAAAAAGCTTAAACGTTTTTACCTTAAATTCGAAGTGTATTTAATACGTCAGTAATGTCGTACACTCTTTTCTTAAATATAGCTTGTTCCAACACTAATAATACAAGAGTGTGATGATCTCTAACGCCCTTAACACAATCACTTTCTAAAGCGTCTAATTTCTTCTATATAAATTCAGTTAACAAAGGTTCAAGCTTTATGCTTTTACAATTACGAATTTTTCCCGCAAGTACTCAGATTCTAATGTTGTGCTTGTAAACAAATATTAGATTTTATAGCTTTCTCAAGAAAAAACGTAATTTGTTTTGAAAAATACTAGTTTAAATAGAATTAAGCGAACGTAAAGAGTGAAAACACATGTCCTTGCATAACTATTTCCACGTGTAGAGATAGTATTTGAATTGCTGCCAATAAGTATTTGAATTCGTTACGTTTCTCATCATACGATGTTTGCTCCGCCTCGTAAACGCCTGTAGAACATACCACCTGTGGCGATGTTGTCAAGTTGATTTCTATGTTATACTTTTTTAATTCTATCTACTAAATTTACATCTACATCTTGTCGATTTATTGTAAGAGTACTTGCGATACATAACGTATTTATAATGTAATTTATTCTGCTGGCGTTATAATTCAATTATAATTTTATTTGTACAGTTTAATGTTATACTTTTATTTATCCGTTGCAACAGCACTGATAGCATTTATAAAAACATTTCACCTATAATGTAAAATCACTGTTGAATTAATTTATATTCACTACCACAGATTATTCATTTCTTACAGATGTGAAGGCTAGCGTTTCCCGCTTGTTTTTCTTTGCGCATGCTCAAAATAAGTGGTTTTCTAATCAACCTAAAATTTTTGTCTCGTTAACCTAACTTTTTATTTCGATTCGTGTTGTGTTATTTTTTAGCGTTTAACAATGAATATGGACGGAAAAATAAAAAAGATGGCACATTTTGTGCTTTTAGAAGGGGTTCCATAAAATCTTCAACCAATGTCTCTGTGTTCCGATTCCCAATAAATTATCGAGTGAGTCCTACACTGATTTACCATTACTATAGGATAATCTGTACCTACAGCATAGCTTGTTTTGGATAATCTGTGCTTTTAGTTGCTTATTGCAATATTTCTACTTCCACAGATGAGAGGCATGGTTAGCAGCATGTAATCGGAACGATTTACTGGCAATGGATTCAGATAAACGGTATAACAATTATAAATTGCGTGAGAAACATTTTCTAGAAAAATATTTCCTGAAAACCATTAAAGTTCGCAAAAGACTATTAAGACAATTCCTACTGTTTTTGATAAACAAGTAATGGATCAATTTGAACGTAAACCACAAAAAAATAGTAATTATATCTGGTAACAACTAACATGTTCTTTGTTTTGCCTCTAACTTATTATGTTATATTTCAGATATTACAATTAATACTATAAAAGTTTCCGAAATGATATTTCCAAAGGAAGTTACTCCCTTTTATGCGGATATATCTGTACCGTCAACATCAAGTAATACGATTTTAATGATAATTTTGGAGTTTTAATAAAATCAGGGTAGCAACATCTTTATATACATATGTCTAATTGTGTATAGTAACTATGTCGTGTGCTAATATGTTTTTGGTAACTGTCATGTCATTATTATAAAAAGAAGGGAATAAATTATAATTAATTTTTTTCGAGCAATTTTATTTCTCCAAAAGGTTGTGGGCCCAGAAAGATGAAAAAGGTTACGCAGTACTACAAAAACGGTAAAAAACTTCTACACACAAAAAAATGGCATTAAGCTCAAGTAATTTTCTGAATTTACCTCAACTGAATCCTAATAACTTTTCTAATTGGAAATTTCGGTTGAATTGTGTATTAGAAGAAAAAGGAGTGCTGGAAATAACTGAAATATTAAATGAAAGGGCTGACAAAGAAGAAAAAGCAATTTTCAAGAAAAATGATGCCAAAGCAAGAAACGTAATTGTGCAATGCGTTACTGACCAACATATTGAGCTTATCAAATATGTAGAAACAGCTAAAGCTATGCTAAAAACTCTTGAAAAGGTTTTTGAAAAAAAAAGTGTTTATTCTCAATTATATGCGTGCAGGAAACTTTTGTCATTAAAATATTAGTCTGGTGATTTGCAGGATCTTGAGTCCACAGGTTCAAGTATTGAAAAAACTGACAGTTGTCATTTATTGCAAGAATAAAGAGCCAGCGGTAATGACTTCATTTAAAGCAAATGCGAATTATTATACTAATAAGAGGTAACAAAGCAGTTTCAGAAGTTATGGTAACAGAAGTTTCAGAGGCCATAGCACCAGAGGGTATTATAGAGAACGAGGTCATGGAAGAAATGCCAAAAATAATAATTTTGACACGCATGATGCTGGTTATAGTGATTATTTTAGAAGGAATGGTAATAAATACAAGACGAATCAAAGAGAAGTATATGTTACAGAAGAAAAAGAAACTAATTATGAAAACAGTTTTATAGCAACTTTGTTAAATGAAAAAAGTGCCTTAAATGCTAACGTGCAAATTAGTGTTACATTCGTTCTGGATAGCGGCGCTACAAATTCACTTTTCTGCTCACACATTAAAGACAAAATAAATGTAATTGGAGATATTGAACCAATAACTGTAAAAATTGCTAACGGTGAGTTTGGTGGCAAGATACAAAGGAGTCCTAAAGGTATGCTTTCAAAATATTATTATTAACATTGAAGGACTAATAGTTGAAAATTTGCACTACAACCTTCTGTCAGTAAGAAAGATAATTCAAAAAGGATAAGCAAGATCACCTTGGCCCCCCAACAGCAAATTATTTTATTTTCTGTATAGCATCTGATTGCACCAACATAGCAGCACAAGACTTATAGCTAGCACCCAAAAACTATGTCAGTTATTACAGTTCAAAGTTTGGCGTGTTAGCCCCCCCCCCATTCTACTTTTTTAAATTTTTTTTCTTGTACCTGCTTGCATTAACATAGCACCGCATAGCACCACCAATCGTATAGCTGGCACCCAAAAAATGGCGTAGATATAACAGTTTAAAGTTTAATCTTTTCTCTAGCACCTGCTAGTACGTCAGCCACCCCCACACACACTTTCTTGAAATTTTTCTTCTTGCAAGTGTTAGAACTCATATAGCACCACCAGTCCCATAGCTAGCACTCAGAAAATGACGTAGATATAGCAGCTTAAAGTTTATGCCCTTAGGCGATGTTAGCCCCCACTCCACTTTTTTAATTTTTTTTCTTGCACTTGCTAGTACTAACATAGCACCACCAATCGTATTGGCACCCAAAAAATGGCGTAGATATAACAGTTTAAAGTTTAATCTTTTCTCTTGCACCTGCTAGTACGTCAGCCACCCCCATACACACACTTTTTTGAAAATTTCCTCTTGTAACTAATGTAGCACTGCATAGCACCAACAGTTGCTTAGCTAGTACCTAAAAAAATGGCAAGATATATCGGTACAAACTTTGGGGAGGGCTAAAATAGCATGAGCCTCCTGGCAAAATTTTTTCTCGCACTGCTAATATTAACAAAGTACCACGTAGTACCACCAGTCGCATACCTAACACCCAAAGTATAACGATTAGAATTTTGATGCCAGATAAGATTAACACCCCCCACTGTATGCACTATATTTTATTATTTTCGTACCCCTACAAACACTAACATAGCATTACGTAACACCACCAATTGCTTAACTTTAAACCAAATGATTGAGATGTAACAAGTTAAAAGTGGTGCCACCCTCACTACTCCCTCCCAACACGCTAGAACTTCGCTACTGACATTATGCCTCCGCATAGTAGTAAAAATGGTGTAGATAACTAGATTGGAAAAGATGTTGAAGCTACAGCGGTTTAAAGTTGCGTGGGATAGACCTAGTTCTACAAACTCCCAAACAACTTGTATGTAACATACCAAAAGTACACTTATAGATCTGAATTAAATATAATGTGGTACTATGTTAGTACTAGCAGATGCAACAAAAAAAATTAGAAAAAGTGGAGTGGGGGGCTAACATCGCCAAAGGACATAAACGTTAAACTACTATATCTACATTATTTTTTGAGTGCTAGCTATGGGACTGGTGGTGCTATGTAGTGCTATATTAGTTCTAACAGTTGAAAGAGGAAAAATGTCAAGAAAGTGTGTGTGGGGGTTGCTGACGCACTAGCAGGTGCTAGAGAAAAGATTAAAATTTAAACTGTTATATCTCTGCCATTTTTTGGGTGCCAGCTATATGATTGGTGGTGCTATGCGGTGCTATGTTAGTACTAGCAAGTGCAAGAGGAAAAAATTAAAAAAAGTGGAGTGGGAGGGCTAACATTGCCTAAGGGCATAAACTTTAAGCTGCTATATCTATGTCATTTTTTGAGTACTAGCTATGGGACTAATGGTGCTATGTAGTGCTTTGTTAGTTCTAACAGCTGCAATAGGAAAAATTTGAAAAAAATGTATTGAGCGGTGGGGGGCTGACGTTGCCTAGGGCCCTAAACTTTAAATTGCTATATCTATGCTAATTTTTGGGTGCTAGCTGCAAGAATGGTAGTGCCATGTTAGTGCTATCAGATGCAAGAGAAAAATTTGAAAAAAGTGTAGTGGGGGGCTGGAATCACCTTAGCGCCCCCCACTTTGAACTGTAATAACTGACATAGTTTTTGGGTGCTAGCTATAAGTCTTTTGGTGCAATGTTGGTGCAATCAGATGTTATAAAGAAAATAAAATAATTTGCTGGGGGGGAGGGCAAGGTGATCTTGCCAAAAGGATATCTAATTTTGTTTAATGATAACCATGTAACTATAATGATTAAGAATTTAAAAATAATATGCAACCTAATACGAAACCTTTTTGTTGTACAATTTGATATTATGAACTGGACGCTTGATTACAAAAGAACAAAACTTGTGGCACCTGCCGTTGGGACATTTAAACAGAAACAGCTTACACTAGCTTGGGCTGCCTGTATGTAGTGATATATGTGAGTCGTGTAAAGTGGGTAAAACAACGAAATTGTCATTTTATTCATCAAGAACTACAACTAAAAGAGTATGTGAATTAATTTATAGTGATGTATGGGATCCAATAAATATCGAAGGTTTAAATGGAGAGAAATATTCTGTATCCATAATTTACGACTTCTCCAATTTTACAGTCGTGTACTTAATGAAAGATAAATCAGAATGTGTTATAAAATTTAAAGTGTATATAGAACGACTACGTGCGAAAGGAAGCAACATATCTAGAATACGTACTGACAAGGATGGCGAATATCTGTCACAAGATTTCCAAAAGTATTGCGAAGACAATGGTATAATGCAAGAATTTACGGTGGGGTTTACGCCTCAACAGAATCTAAAATCAGAACGCCTGAATAGAACTCTGTTAGATAAAGTCAGATGTATGTTTGTGGACACATGCTTACCAAAAATATTATCGGGTGAAGCATTGCAATGTGCGGCATACTAATTGAACCGATCACCAACAAAAGCTACAAATGGTAAAATACCAGCTCAAATATTTTATGGAGGTGACATCTATTAATCACGTACGTGTCTTTGGTGCAAAATGTTATTATATTAATCCAAAACAAAATAAATTAGAGCCAAGAGGCAAAGCAGGAAGAGTGGTTGGTTATAGTGCAGCTGGATACAGAATTTGGGATCCTTTTACAAATAAAATTACAATATCAAGAGATGAATTTGATATCAAACATATAGAAGAAAAATTGACATTAAAAATAACTGAAATCGAATCAACAGTTCCTGAAATAAGTACGATAAAATCTGATAATCTCGAAATTTTAGAAAATAAAATAAAAAATCAAGAAAAAGTTCAAAAGGTTACTACAAGAGTCGGACGAGAGGAAATTGCCGAAATATTTAAACGATTATGAAGCTTATGCATCTTATTGCCTCATAAGCAGTGATGAAGAAGTTCCAAACTCTTACGAGGAGGCCATTAAAAACAAAGAATGGGAAGAAGCCATTAATTATGAAATCGGTTGTTTAGAAAAAATGAAAACATGGGAAAGTTCAACGTTACCAAGTGATAATAATGCTAGACACAAAATGGGTCTTCAAAATAAAAAAAAATGGTTCTAAAAAAGCGAGATTAGTCGCAAAAGGCTTTCAGAAACAATATTATGATAATAATTATGCACCTGTAGCAAGAATAACAAGTATTCGAATCGTTTTAACCATTGCTCCAAAAAAAAAACCATTGGAAAGGCTGCAGAAGGAGTAATAAGATATTTAAATCAAACTATTGACTTTTTTTTCCGGTATATAATTTATTTCAAATATTTTTGTTTTTTTGGTACACTACTGATTTTATTTGTCAAATTTTACGCCCTTTCAAAATTTTTTTATACAAGTTCTAAGTTTTTTTTTGTTGATTAATATAATTTATTGTTTAAAATATAAAAAATTTCTGAAAGTGATTTCGATGAAGGGAAAGTTCCCATGACCGAAATTGCGTTCCCACGTTGAATTGCTACTCCTAATCGTTGAAAAAGGAAAGAACGCGAACGGGGTTCACCAGATTGGGATGCAAGTAGACTTCCGAGCTTGTTCAAAAAAGAAATTGCTTCATTACACAAAGGACCCATTGTTTCTACTGCGAAAGGCAGGAAAGAGTAGTTAGTGTCAATTACAGATGAGTATTTTACAGTCTTCGCGAAAGCTGCATGTTGGGCAGCAGAACCAGCGCTTTTGATTGAATTTGGCAAGTTAGAGGGGGCAAGAGTATCAGAGTATCAATATTAACATAGTGATGATTAAATTGATACTACCTTTCTGCTTAGATGCCATTACATCCATTATAAATCATTCAATCTGCAATGGGGTATATCCAAACCTATGGAAAAAATCAAAAATCATCCCTTTAGCTAAAGTGCCATTGGCAAAAAACTTCAATGACCTGCGTCCGATAAATATACTACCCACCATGTCCAAGATCATTGAAACAGTGGTACATCAGCAATTACTCGCATATGTACAGAACTACAGTATATTGCCTACGGTACAGTCTGGTTTTAGAACAAAGCATAGCACAGCAACCTGCCTCTCCAAGATCACTAATGATATTGCAGCAAATATGGACAAATCAGAAGTAACATACTTATGTCTACTGGACTTTAGTAAAGCCTTTGATGTGATTAACCATGATCTCCTTCTAGCAAAACTCTCATTTTATGGTTGTGATGATACGGCTATACAATGGTTTACAAATTATCTCACTGATCGATCACAATCTGTGATGATCAACTACAAACAGTCAAGATTTCTTACAAATAAGCATGGAGTACCGCAAGGAGCATCTTAGGTCCGTTGCTTTTTGTTATCTTCACAGCAGATTTATCCACATGTATAACTAAAGAATGCAATATTCAAATGTATGCTGATGACACACAGCTTTATATGTCATGTTCACCGCTTAATACTAATGAAACTATACTCAAATTGAATCACAATCTAGATGCAGTGCATAAATGGTGTGTGGCAAATGGTCTAATACTTAATCCTAACAAGAGTGTGGCTTTATGTATTGGCACACGGTTAAACTGTTTCAAATCCAAAACTTACATTACCAATGATTTAAAAATAAATAATACAGTGATTAAAATATGTGATAATGTGAAGAACTTAGGTATTATATTTGACTCACAATTAACTTTTGAAAATCACATTAACAAGATAACAAGCAGCAGCTTTTTTAAGCTTAAATCATTGTACAAGTTTAAATATGAACTACATTCAGACATTAAGTGGAAATTGGTGAATAGTTTAGTATTAAGTCATATTGACTACTGTTCGACAGTATATTATAATTATTTAACTATGCGTTTGAAAAAGAGAATCCAACTAATCCAGAATACATGTTTAAGGTTTTCATTTAATATACATTCATATGAACATGTAACCCCTTATTACGTCAAATTAAATATTCTGAAATTCAATTACAGGTCTGAGCTACTTTTGCTACATTTATATTTAATATACTTAAGTATCAGTTACCCAGTTATTTATTCAACTTACTCAACAAACGTTTTACAGTTCATTTCCGGGATATGCAACCAAAATAGTCTAAGTATACCTAAACACAAATCTGCTAAATTTAAAGGTTGTTTTGCTTATTGTGTATCTAAAATGTATAACAAATATCTAGCCTTATACCAAACTGACTCAAAAACGCTTTTGAATTCCTCTATTAGGAATAGCCTACTTGCCTCTCAAAAAACAGAACTTAGGTGATAACTTTTTGACCTACTCATGTGTAAAGGGTATGATTGAAAATCATCTTTGATGAATCATGCCCTTTGAATTTGAATAAGATACAAGTAAATGTAGTTATTTAGATGTAATTACATATATTATAAATTATATATTTTATGTTTATGTTGTACTTGCAATTTTGTATATTTTATTCAATATTCAATAAATCAATCAATCAATCAGTGCATGTGGCATCCCATACTAGACATTTTCCTTTCTCCCAAGGAATTAGAGTAACTCCGTCAACCCGTTTTCCATCGTTTCGACATAGCCCGACAGGTTTTAAATGACAAGGTATTTTTGCTGATATAAGAGCACGGCTTAAAATGTTGTTGATCTCCTGATAACGAGAATAACGGCCTGTACTGTTGGTGCAGCTTAGACCATGTTGTCCAAACTCATCTACAACGGTTCCACATAAGCATGTATGAGACTTACAAATTTTACAACCAAGACTAAGGCCAATGGCTATTCTGAAACTATTGTTATCTAGCAAGGTACCTAAGCTTTGAGATGGGAAGGCTTGAATCCATGCGTTTGTCTCTTGCTTTTCGGATACTAAACGTATTGCTTTATCCCTGTCAGATGACGGGTGGTGATTTTCTATACTAAATTTCATTAAGACGTCCCAATTTTTTTGTTCAGAAGAGCCAGCCGGGACACCAAAGTCCTGTGTACGAATATTCCATTCCACCATAGCTTTATCATGTAAAGTAACTGTCGGCTTGTCGGAATCTTGAAGATTTAACATCATAGTGACAAGCTTAAAAGTTCCATACACAGAAGAAAGGAATGCAGGAAGTGAAATATCTTGAATTCTTCTTATTCCCAATCCTCCAAATTTAATAGGCAATGAAGAAGTGAAAAGCTGAGAGGTGTCTAACTGGCAATTGAGGATATGCTCCAAGGCATCTTTGACCATTGTATCGAAAGTTACAAGTAGATCTTGATGGTTCCATAAAGGTGTTGAACGGAGAAAGTACGTTACTTTTGGTATTGCAAAACAGTGTCTAAGGAGGTAGAAGGATATCTGGAATTTTTCCAAATCTCTCAATCTTGCGAATAAAATCATTAGATCATCCTTTTTTTCATCCAGCTTTTCTGTAAATGGTCAGGTGAAACGGCAACTCCAAGAAAACTAACCTCTGAGACAACCTGAATGTCAGGAGACATGGATGAAAATTGGGACAGGATATTGGTGTCAACAGAATCGCAAAAGTGAAGCTCACATTTTGAAGGGTTAATTTCTAGTCTGATCTTCCGACATTCTCGAATTATGATGGAAAAATCATGTAGTACGGTATTAGGATCTCCGGCTAATAATCCGTCGTCAAGATAGAAGCAGACCATCTTTGATAGCAGTAAATCTATTATAGGTTGCAGGGTCAAACAGAAAAGAAGGGGTCCTGCTGGGTCACCTTGCTGGCATCCAGTTATCGATGGGATGCTCATATCTCCAAAGCATAGAAGAGATGGGAAATAGTAAGCTTGCCAAAAAAAGGCTTCCAAGGCTGGAACCATTTTTTCACTGCATTTAGCATTGAGTCACGATTCAAAGTATTAAATGCGTTGGAGAAATCAATTTTTAGTAAAACAGCTCCCGGAGTTAGCGGGTGATGTAAGATTGTTCTGGTGGCATCAACTGCAGCCTCACAACCACCCTTTGTAGCAAAACCAAGTTGTTTTGGACGAAGGTATTGGCCTATTGGCTCTCGAACAGAGAAACAAGCTAACTTGGTGACTAGTCGTCGAAGCGTCATTCCAACCGCAATTGGACGTATTCCGCCATCTTTCTTCTTCAAGGCACAAAGGTTAGCACCGTAAAATAAAGCGAGGATGTCTTCGTTTATATTTCCGGATAGAACTAAGTTGCAGAAACTGGTGAGAGATGTAAGAAGTCGGGATGCTGCCTCTCCATTACCAGCAGAAATTAAATCTTTCAAATGTTGAAGCCTCAAACCGTCGATTCCCGATCCTGACCCATTTGCGAAGGTAAAAATAGCATCTCTGACATTCTTTTCAGTTACCGTTAAACTATCCACTTTTTCGGGAGGCGAAGAAAACTCAATAGTTCTATTTGGAGTTGGATGTTTCTTTAAAAGCTTGTTATAAGTATCTGTATCTTGAGGACCCAATGAGTCATTAGAAGAAAGTATCTTAACACATCTGTTGATATCTCCTTCAGAAAACTTAGAGAATACTCTGAGGGATAGTGATGTTGACTTGGCTTGAACCCTCGAGAAGTTATGATATGTACCGTTGATATTAGCTTTGACTAGATTCCCGAGGGATCTACTCTTCTTATCTCTTATAAGAACACAGAGGCATGTGAAAGCGAAGGTAAAAAGTGTAAACCAGGAATGAGAATCGTTCTTTTTAACACAGGTGTCCAGAAATGAAGATAGTTTAGTGGCAGCAGAAAATCTCGCGGCTTTTGGCACTCTTTTAAGGATCTTGATAGTGGACTTCATTTCCGATAGATTATTTCCTAGATCATTAATGTTGGTGACATTTGAGGATTATTGCTTAAGTTCGGACTTGGTGTCGTGATGTTTCCTCCCAATGTGGATGGCTAATCCCCTCTCGGAAAAACATTTGTCGCAGAAAGGGCAACGTGAAAGGATTGTTGTTGCAGAGCCTGATGAAGTTGGTTGAGTAGTGGCAAGGCATTCACATATTTGACAGAGCCATTTTGTACTTTCTTGGCCAAGTTTTAAGACGTCATTATCGGTGAGGTCGGCACAAGAGGAATGAAGCCATTCATGGCAGTTATCACAATGAATCCATTGTTCAGATAAGTTATCTATTCTTCCGCAAAGACACATGTCATCATTTCTATCCATGTCAGATTGACTATTTGAATTTTGATCAATTATTATTATTATTTTTGTTTAACTGTTTTAGGTTTTGTGAATCAACTTTAATGTGAATCATAATCTGAATAACGTTAAAGTTCTTTATATACATATGCCTAATTGTGTATTGTAACTATATCAAGTGTGCTAATATGTTTTTGGTAACTATCATGTCATTATTATAAAAAGAAGAGAATAAAGTATAATTAATTTTGTCAAGCAATTTTATTGCTTCAAAAGATAGTGTTATTTTTTCGTAGTTCTCATATACAACTTACATACATTACAAATTTTCATAGTCCCACAAAATTTCAACCTAATTGGATTAAGGACAAAAAAGTTAAAGCAATTTAAAAATGTCAATTTTGTCTTTTATTAGTTAATTTCTTTAAAATGCACAATCTACAATTTATGGTACCTTTAACTTGCCATAATTTTGTTATTATTAGTCTGATTAGGTTGAAATCTTCTGGGTATAGAAGATCTTTATGTTCCTCCCATTAAGGCAATCATTTGTTTTCGAATCACACTAGTTAAATTATTGAAAATTAATATTTTTTATCCATATGAGATATACACAACTACAACAGTTTCTTATTTTTAGACAATATATCCTGCAGGGTTCCACTTTCTTCTATTGGGTCACAAACATCAGCAACATTATTCGGATACATCAAGTGAACAAAAAATTAGGGCAGAAATAAAAGACTTAAGAACAAAATGTCAATCAAGCTCTTGTTAGAGCAGGTTTCTTTAGAAAGGTAGACCTAGATCAGACTATTGCACGCAGATAGTGAAAGATGCAGACAGGGAATTTCAGCCAAATGTGTAGGTAAATTCAGAGTAGGAAACAACTAAAGTACGCGTCTAACCAGTTCCAGGATTGAAGACCTAATGTAAAATTATTTTTAATTGACCTTTTTGTAATTGTTTGTGTTAATTAGAAAGAAGTTCAAACATGTTTTATTATTATGAGAATCTACATTATACATTAATATGTATGACTTCAGGTAATACATGTTCAACAAACCTCAAAAGCTCATCTAGGAATTCAATGTACGTGTGTCTTTGGAATTTTAAAAATTCTGAGTTGAGATTTCTATTCATTATAAAAAAGTAAACAAAAAATGTATTACGAAAAATTTGTGCCTTTTACGAAAATGTTATGAAGTATTTAAGTCTCGATATTTGTCAAAATTTGAAAAATTTCAGAATTTTTTTCTCAAAGTGGGTGAATTGATATATATATATATATATATATATATATATATATATATCAATTCACCCCACTTTGAGAAAAACGACAATACGTTCTTATATATATATATATATATATATATATATATATATATATATGTAAATGTCAAGTTTGATTGGTCGCTTTGAATTTTACGCTATGCAAACAACGACTAGAATAACTGCGATTTATAGAGACAGGCAAACTCAAAGTTTTCTCTCTTACAGTTTATTCAAATCCTTAAATAAATAATTACTACTAAATCGTTATATAAAGAAAACTTACAATTTGTATACCATTTTGGCGTAATTTAAAACTAAACAACCTTTTACATCAATAAATTCCATTGACACTAAATTATGGCTGCAGATCATATGATCTATTATTTTTATATTAAATTTTTCCCGCCAACTAAACTACTCTACACGCCACTTGACAAACGGCGAACTTTAAGATTTAACACTCCCACCCGGTACAGCATTCTCCAGTTGGACAGCTGTACCGTCGTTTATCTTTAATTTCACCATTTTTGTTGCTGGGCGGTCAAATACTCCAGTACTGGTTTGCACCGTTGCTGATCTTACTTGTCCATCAGCTGCTAATTTTGTGCATATTATTCTGCCCTTTGGCCAATTGCACCTAGGAAACCTTTGGTCTACTATTAGCACGATATCCCCGCATTTTAAAGGTTTTGTTTTGTTATGCCACTTCGATCGAAGCAGTAACTCCGGAAGGTACTCAGATACAAACCGCTTCCACATATTATTGGCGAACCTTTCCCGGTATAGATAACTGCATTTCAAGACTGTATTATCATCGTCTATGGGTGCCATTGGCTTTTCACTTTCGGAATCATACAGAAATTCTGGGCCTCTAAACCAGCAACCACTTGCACTAAGATTGGGAGGTTTGTTCCACTTAGTGGCTTCGTCCGCAACATTGTATCCAGAAGGTACGTAGCGCCAGTCGGCAATTATCGACAAATCTTGTATTTCGGCTATACGATATGATACAAATACATATTTCCTAGAATCTTCGGCACGCAACCAGCAAAGTACAGTAGTGGAATCAGACCAATATGTAATTTTTGTTAGATGAATACTCAAGGCTTCTCGTATTGACTTGGAGAAACGGGCACCTAATACAGCGGCATCTAGTTCTAATCTAGGAATACTTTGAATTTTTAGTGGGACCACCTTTGTTTTCGCACCAACTATGCTGCACACAACCGTTTTGCCGTCAGAAATGCGAAGATAAGCAACAGTGGCGCTAGCATTTTCACTAGCGTCTACAAACGTATGCAACTGAACGTCTAGTTTATCATAATTGTTAAATATTTGAAGAAAGCAGCGCGGTATTCGCAAATCTTTTAAGTTTAGTAAATACGTTTTCCAAATTGAAAATTTATTATAAAGTTCTTCACTTAACGGGTCATCCCATGCTAATTTACTTCTCCATACTTCTTGTAGTAAAATTTTCAAGTACACCATAAAATGCGCTAGAAGCCCCATAGGGTCATAAATCGACATTAGTATTCTAAGAAGCTCCCTTTTTGTGGGAAATTTATTTCCACACAGGATATCGGTATTTCGTTTGTTAGAACGTATAGAATATGTAAAGCAATCTGAACTCAAATGTCACCACATACCGAGAATCTTCTCTAATATCGGCTCAGGACTCAAATTCAAGTTCACTACTGTTTCTTCGACTTGGTCATTCATTTCTCTCATAAATTGTATCGAATTAGATTTCCAATTGCGGATTTCAAAGTTTGCGTGTCTATGTATTTGTGAAACTTGTTTGGCTAGGTTGATTGCTTCTACCTCATCGTCCACAGAGTCCAAATAATCGTCCACATAGTGGTTTTCTACAATAGCTGTCACTGGACGAGGAAATTCGTTTTGAACCTTAGTGCGTTTACATTTTAATGTACTGCGAATAACTTGGTGCGCAAGTAGCGCCAAAAATTAATACTGTGACCACATATACATCCGCATGTTTATTGTGTTCGTCATCTTGCCAAAGAAAGCGTAAAGCATGCTGATCCTCGTCCCTTATTCCGATGCGCAGAAACATTTCTTTTATATCGCCTGTATACGCTACTTTTTTGACGAAAACGCAAAAGTATGCCAAGCAACGACGAAAGTAAGTCATGTCCCGTGAGCAACATCGAATTGAGCGAAACACCATTTACTGAAGCAGCAGCATCCCAAACTAACCGGAATTTGTCCGGCTTATTTGGATTAAGGGCGATTAAAAGTGGCAAGTACCAAATCTTTTCATGTTGCTCTTCAATTTCTTCTGGAAGCTTTTTACGCACATAACCTTTATCCGCCAAATCTTGAATGTGGCTTTTTAACCTTTGAGCAAGAACAGGGTCGGTTTTCAAACGATTCATTAAAATTTGATGGCGCTTAAGCGCCATATTTCGACTATCCGGAAGTCGTAAATGATCGTGTTTCCACAACAATCCCACTGTATAACGATTATTTTCCCATTTAGTATTATTACTCATGATTAATTCAGCACGATGAAGTTCTAATGATTCCTTAGAGTTGATGGGTGGCTGCACGCCTAAACTTTCCACCGCAAAATAAGACTTTACTGAATTATGTAACTCTATGTCGTCAGCTTTGACTGCACAATCGCAGCTTTCGTGAAAGTTTTGATGTTCATTTTCAGTATGTCCTGTTAGAAACGCAAATATAGACCATCCCAGGCGACATTTGGCTGCTATAGGATCAAATTTGCCACCTTCTTTAACTTTTAAGGGAACCGCTAATTCCCAATTATCTAAACCGATCAACATATCAGGCTTTATATTCCTATAAGATTCCACTGGTAAGTTTTGTAAATAAGGAAATTGGCGGCTAAGTACCTTCATGTCAAGGGTTTGTGTTGGCAAACTTAAATTGCTCACCGTACGTGCTAGACGATCGTGAAATATTTTAGCGCCAACGTAGGTGCCAGCAATAGAAAACCGCACTAGTTTCGAATTGTCTTCAACTCTGTGCTGGCCCCCGGTCCATTTTAGACATAAAGGCTGTACCTCACCCGACAGATTCAGTTGATGGGCTAATTTGTCATCAATCATAGTGGTGGATGACCCTTCATCAAGAAAGGCGTAGAAAACAATTTCTTGATGGCCACTCAAGATCCTAACAGGTAAGAAACGGAAACGAATGTCTTGAACTTTATATAGGTAATTTATGTTTATATCTGCGTTTACACTCGAGACTTGGTTATTTGTTGCAACTGAAGCAAAGCTAGACGTTGCTGCCACCTGACTAGGCATGAGCTCGATTTCTTTATGCAAAGTAGTGTGATGAACGCGATGGCACTTCTCACACTTCAATTGGGATTTGCAAGGAAACCTATGTTTTTGCAGGCATATTCTACATAGTCGTAAGTCCTTCACAATTCTCCACCGTTTATTTAACCCAGCTTCTTTATATTGGGCGCATTCCAACACTGTTTGGCAACTTTTATCGCATAACTTACACCTTATGGTTTTGTCAGCGGCATAACCGTCGTGTAAATGTGTGCGTTCGTGTTTGGACCCTTTATTTTCACTAAAGGTAAGCGTAGGAATAGCGGTACATATGTTTAGAGCAAGTTGATGTAACCATTGCCCAAATTGTAGAATACCCACGTAGCTTTGTGTAGCCCTATGCATCGCCCACTGTACCTTTAGTTGAGCCGGCAGCTTACTTACTAGTTCGTGCATGAGCATAGGGTTGATAGAGTATTCAGCTACATCACTAGCTTGAAGACACGCGCAGAGGTTTTGAACAGTGACGCCATATTCAACCAATGATTCTAGCTTTTCCATTTTGACCGGTGCATGTTGTCGGACTGCATTTATAAAACTATCCAAAATTTGCTCCGGCCTTCCGAATAATAGTTTTAAGTTAATAATAATATCTTATACGCAACGAGGTTCGTGCAAGAATCCTTGTACCATTTTTCGAGCATTACCCTTTAGAGCTTTGTCTAAACGGATTAAATTTTCACTGTCATTAAACCCACACAATGCGGTTGATCTATTGAAACTACTTATAAATATATACCAGTTCCTCGGATCTCCGTCAAAAAATGGAAGATCTCGTGGAATAGATTGTCTTGCAGCAATATGAGCTGAATTTAGTGGACATAGAGATACGTCGTTTAGGGGTTTGCCTGATCTGGCTGATGCTATGACATTGTTTCCTACTGTTTGATTATTTTTGTTCTGAACCACTACGTTTGATAAGCGCGATGACCGACCGTTATAAGGTGGTGCAACAATAGACGTTTGCTGCAGTAGCGATTGGCTGGAATGCTCTTTTGGTAACGGCTGACGCACTGATTTATATTCCTGCAAGTTTAGCTGCGCTGGCTGTTGGTGCCACAATGCTTCTTGTGCATGTAATGATGGTGGCGATGGATGCCACTGAACTTCATTTTGTATCGGGCGCAGGAGGGTAGGCAGCAAACCCAGTTGTGTTACCTCTTGTTCAATTTGACCCTCATTTTGATTAATCAAAATTGGTACGCTGGACGACAGACCTCTGGTGGCTGCTTGTTCAAGACATCTAGAGAGCTCTAAATTGGTTTCTGGATCCGCTTCTCCTATTTCATCATCATCTAACCTTTGACTTTCATCATCAGACTCCACTAAGAGTGACGACATTTGTTGACAAATGATTAATTTGTTTTGAATTAATTTTTGCTGTTCTTCAAGTAACAGCTTTTGTTCCCGTAGGTTTTCCCAACGTTGCCGCCGACGTTCACTAGTGGTGGTAGACTGTGTGCTCAATGGAATAATCGGCTTACCACATTGACCAACACCGACTTCGTTATGCTTAACTGTTCTATGTTTCTCGAACTGGACCATTCTTGAACTTGCTTTAGGAACAGCAGACAAAGCAGTGCAACATGGGCAACGCCAATCCTCAATTTCTGCAACACCATCATCTACATGCACACATTCGTAATGGAACCACATCTTACAGATAGGACATTCAACCATATCGGTTTGGCGGTAAGGGGTCGAACACTTCGGACACAAATCATTCATGATTAACTATACCAAAATTGATTTGAATTATTTGTAAATGTCAAGTTTGATTGGTCGCTTTGAATTTTACGCTTGCGGCAAACAACGACTAGAATAACTGCGATTTATAGAGACAGGCAAACTCAAAGTTTTCTCTCTTACAGTTTATTCAAATCCTTAAATAAATAATTACTACTAAATCGTTATATAAAGAAAACTTACAATTTGTATACCATTTTGGCGTAATTTAAAACTAAACAACCTTTTACATCAATAAATTCCATTGACACTAAATTATGGCTGCAGATCATATGATCTATTATTTTTATATTAAATTTTTCCCGCCAACTAAACTACTCTACACGCCACTTGACAAACGGCGAACTTTAAGATTTAACATATATATATATATATATATATATATATATATATATATATATATATATATATATATATATATAATTTTTATTTCAAACGACCTATGTTTTGTTGCACTCATTCTTAGCAACATTTACGAGTTTTACTCATTGTGTCAATTCGGCATACATAATGAGTGAAACTTGAAAATATTACTGGTATACTTAGATGTTTGAAATAAAAATTTGTGAGGAAGGTTAGAATTTTGGTCAAACAATATACATAATTTAAAACAAACACAACACAAAATAGTACAGAGAAGTGCATCATAAATCTCTAAAAGGTGACCTAAAAAACCATAACAGAAGCTAAAAAACCAGATATTGTATAAAAAGCATTTTCTAACAAAAATCTTTTTAAATTCATTTGAAACTGTAGAAAGGGCTAATCTTTTACTAGACTCTAGCGAAAGATACAACGAAAATAGTTATTCAGGACCATTTCAATTCTTTGTAGGTATACGTATCATAGAAAATTTGATTTTAGACTTCGACACAGATTATCCACCAGTGGATAATCTGTGATTTCGATTCAAGATAAAAATAAACAAAACAATGTGTATCAAGAAGAGTTTGACCTATTGGTATAACAAGTTATGAGAGGGACTACTGCACTGATAAATTCACAAATCTTGAACGTGTACCAAAAAATGTTGAGGATAATTTACTGTGTAGTTACTGTTAGAAATTATTTACTGCTAACAAAAGTGTTAGCCGTCTTAGTTTGTGTGTATTCTGGTATGCGAGAAAAGTATTGAGGTTAAGTCACTGTTAAAAACATTATATTAGATTTTATTATTCACATTCAAATTTCCCGCAAAAAACCTCGTATGTAATGGCGGATTACGTTCAAGGTTGTAGAATTTTGCTCTTCAAACGATCCGACAAAGCCTTCGCATCTGTAGAAGGTGGATAATCTGTGACACTACCGTAAGGGCATATTATAGGCAACCCGAATAACAGTCAAAATAGTTTTTGATATAATTTTATCACTGGTTCGCACTGGTTCTTTTATCAACTACAAATGTTACAGAGATTACGAGTAATATTATTCTAATTACATGCATCCGTAGTCTTTGATTTTTCTGCGTATATAATGTCTGAATATAAATTAATATGTTTAAATTTGTTATTTTATGGTGACATAAAATCTAACATATTTATTTGGTTTAAATTAAACATAAATCAGTAGGGGCTCGCCAATCTTTACAACTCTTTTATTGAAGCAGTAAATATTTTATCGTTGCATAGCAAAGCAGTCATAGAATATACCTGAAAGCAGTTTATTACATTAATATATACCTGCATTGAGCATAACTGCTGTGCGTAAATGTTTGGTCTTATAAAGGTGTCATTATCATCACATGTGTCAACTCCCATTGAATTAATAATTAGCGGCTTTTCCTTCTTTAGTTTTCTAAATTGAAGTTTGTGTTTGTTGTTTGTTCAATAATTGCCTCCTGAAACTTGAAATCAATTTATTTTGAGATCAGCACGTCTGTTTTAAATATATTTGTCTTTATTTGTAATATTAATATTGGTTTTTAATTTACAGTTATTACCAGAACTTGTATTTAAATTTTCCCGTATTTTTCTGAATCTAACCTCAAAACTTGTAGGTTTTAAACAATGGACCCTATTCGTCTGCAACAGCAAATTCGTGATAATACAAGTGATTTAATGAGCTTTTGTGCTGATCTTAAGCAATGGGGCGAAGAAATGAAACACAAAGATACCTCGCTTAAAGATACAAATAATTCTGCAAATGTTGATGTAATTAGGTGAAATTTAATAAAAATATCACTCCCATTGTATAATTTTTTAGACGCCTGCAATAAGGAATAAAGTAAAGAAGCGACCCAAGTCAAAAGAAGGTTCATCATTAAGTAAAAATCCTCCAAAAAGTAGTAAATCTATTAGCGGTGTTGATTATTCTGCTTGGGACAAATACGATGTTGAAGCTGAATGTTCTAAGATAGATGAACAGAAATCTGAAGATGATGATTCTGGTGAATTGACAGATGAGTGTGATGAAGCGTTACGTGAGGAAGCAGTATATCATAAGGAAAAGGTATATGAACAATATAAAATGTTGTTTTAGGTACCTTTGGTTTTAAAAGTATAATAATTTTTGTGTCAAATTAGAATTCATTGAAGTAGGGCTTCGCATTAGTAACCCGAATATTTTTAGGGATGTTTATATAGTTCGACTGGATTTTTAGGAAAGTGCCCGTTAAAATTATGAGCATTTTAACTTTGTATTATTACCATTATTGTGGTGAGTTCTAGGCCACAACGTAATAAAAGTAAAACAATGGTTCACTGCTTTAAATTTGTGTGTACATTTGCTTAAAAACTTGTGTTTATAAAAAGTAAGGAAATTATTGACATGTTTGACGTGCATCCAGAAAAAAGTATGACAACAATTATACTACTAGATAAATGCCCAAATATTTTATAAACTTAAACACGCAAAGTAACATTAAATGTGAAGGCTGACTGTTTGTCGCTGTAACAATCTTCCTCCCGCTAGTAGAACAGGATTCAATGATTGTTCGAACTACTCATTAATTTTTTCTACGTCTAAAACCGCTAACTTAGATGCAGGTCTCACACATATCCCTTCAATAGTTTTGACGGTAGCTTGTCGAACTTGTCTATTTGGGCCAGCCTTAACGTTTATTACCATGCTTTTGTTCTAAGTGTTATGGGTTTGCTTTTCATCGGCTATTATAACGATGTCACCTTTTTTTATAGTTTCAACTTTACGAAACCATTTAGTTCGCCTGGTTAGGTCAAATAAATATTCCAAAACGTAAAGTTTCCAAAATGTGTTTGCCTACACTTGTGCTATTTTCCAGTTTTTTTCGTAGGACTAACTTGCCATTTGTAAATTCACCGTTCGGTTTCTGCCCTTAGAACTCCCAAGCAAGAAGCGGTTTGGGGTAGGTGCTTCAGTGGAACTTGAATCTAAAGGAATATATGTTAAGGTCCGAGAATTGACAATGTTCTCAACTTCCAATAGCACATTTCGCAGAAGCTCATCTCTTGGTTGGCGTGTTGAAAGAATTGACTGCAAGATTTTTTTTAAACAATCTTTTCAAGTTCCCTCCTATATGGAGAGATGCTGGAGGATTAAAATTCCATTTTATTTTATCTCTTGGAAAAGTTTCCTCTTGGAGCTGGTTGAGATTAAATTTCTCAAGTCAAAATAAATATCTATCTATCTATCATTCAAGACTGAAGGAATCCATCTCCATTCTGATATATTAGAAAGTTCTAAAATTTCACTTACTCGAAACGCTACAAATTGTTTAAATTTTTTTGCTCAGACCTTAACCAACATAACACAGTTTTGAATCTGACCATATTATGCGACGGCTGATTTTTGCCAAACGTGTACCCAATAAAGCAGCTTGCAGTTCAAGATGTGGAACTGAAATAAGTTTTTGAGGTGCAACTTTAGACTAATTAAAGAGCACTCGATGCTGAATCCACAATCAATATGAAAATATCCAACGGCAGCATACGCATCCTCCCTCTCATCTACAAAAACGTGTAGCTTGACTGACTTGTACTTAAATGTTGGATGAGTTGGATATCTTTGAATTTTTAATTTTTTGATACCTGGAAGAACACGAATCCATTTTAACCATTTTTCATACAAAGTGGATGAAATGTTCTCATCCCAGTCAATGCCTGATTTCCAAATCTCTTACAACAGTACTTTAACATATATTAAATATGATGCAAGAATACCAAGGGGATTAAATATCGACATTAATGTACATAGAACTTCTCGCTTTGTCGGTATTCTATGACCATATAAAACATCTTTATTAACCTTGTTGTATGTCTAAAGCTAAGTAAAGCAGTCTGATTGTGTACACCACCATGTGCCTAAAATTTTTTTCGTGGGATAGATCCATTTGAATACTTAAACTTTTGATGTCTGCGACTGAATTTTTACCAAGGGCGGTAATAACGGCTTTTGAATTTGAAACCCAATTTCTGATTTCAACCGGGGCCTTTGTCATGTATGAGTTTGATTTCACTGACTAATTTTATTGCATCTTGGACAGTATCAACACTGGCTAGCAAATCATCCATGTAGTGGTTCTTCAGTATCGCTTCAACAGCTTCCGGGTAAGTGGTTATATATTGTAGTGCATTAAGATTTTTAATATAATGAGCAGAGCATGGAGAGCATGTTGCACCAAAGGTCATAACTTGCATTATGTATGTCAGGTGGATATCGGTGATTGTTGTGCCATAAAAATCGCTATACTTGTAGATCAGGTTCACGAATCAAGATCTGGTGAAACATTTCACGAATATCCCCTGTAACTGCTATAAGTCATTTCCAAAACCGCCAGATTATCTCTGGCAGGGTTGTCAATTGGTCTGGACCTTTTGAGGAGAAACAAGTATAAAGAAACTCCGTTTACCACTGCTGTGGCATCCCAAACAGTTGTTCGTTTTCTGGGCATATTTGGGTTGCAAATAGAAAATATTGGCAAGTACCAAATTCGCGGATAATCTAGTTTCAACTCTTCGGTCAACATCTGTTACGTGCCATTGCACTTAAACATGTTTTTAGGTTAGTTTTTGATGCACAGAAGTTTCGCGGCATATTTTCAAATACGCGGTGCGCGGGAATTTTAAATAGACTAGGCGTGTGCTTCCGTACGTCATAGTAGTGAGTTTGCGCAGATCGTACAACACTAGAGGGGTAGACCAATACTAGACAAAGAGTGGGGACGAGTTTTGGTGACGCTCTGAATCGTGGCTGTTTTCCTTTGATCTTCAAGTGAAGTAGTCGTGCCGGTATCGTATCTTATCTTACTATGTAGATTCCCTTGTCTTGCTTATCTTTGTTTGTCTTTCCCTAATTAATCTGTCCTGTCGTTCCACTACATGTAGGAAACGGATATGACCCTGGAGCAGCCCACGACCAGAGATGACCCGGATGTCCATGCTCAGCTAACACCACCGGAGCCCGGAGCAATACCATCTTTATCGACCCGGAAGGATGATAGGCGTACCTGGGGAAAAACTGGACCTATCGTGAGTAAATTCTATAATTTTCATTGTCCTAATTTTATGTAAATTTTCCGAATTATTGTGCAATGGGTGACGTCATGGTGGTTTGCAACGCGGAATCTGTAATAAGGTTCGCGCTTCCGGCCGCCAGGGCGTTGCATTGCTTTTTATCCATTGCGCTTGTGCGATGTGTCTTATGAACTTTGGTAACTGTATTACCGACTTTTAAGAACTATCTATCACCATATAAATGTATCACCCTCTAAAGTGCAATACTTTGTTAACTGTTTTATCGACCATATAAACTATCACCAGTAGTAGTGTAATAAGAATGGCGCCTTATTAACGTGGAGGTTACGAACCGGGGAATTTTCCTTTGTTTTTTATAAACATTCAATATATTATCAATGTTATTTATAAAGAAAAGCTTTTTCACTAAAAATGAAGTAATTAATGTCTGTAATCTTGAAACTTATACGTGTTTTGAAACACGCATTCTTTTAGATGTCAAAAAGTAAACTTCAACTATTTAACCCTACCTTATGCATGTAAGTATATAAAAAAATAAGCTTTCACCTTATATTATGTCTTTAAACACTGTTTATTACAAAATTACCTACATATATTAAATTAAAATATCTTTGTTTGTTTTCCTAACTTTAGAAGATCTTTTTGAACTTGAACACACTGTCTTGTATGTTACGTTTTAAAAAATGCCTTAGTGATTTACCGATTTAATAACAAAATTGTTTGCCTAAATATAGATTTTCTATTTACCTAAGTTTTTAGTGCCTTTTAAAGCGTTATTTTGACCTAACCCTGTATGGTTTAAACAGTATAACCTATAAATGCGTTTTATAAAGGTTCTTGCCTTATATATAGTAACGAAATTACCTAGACCATATTTTTACCTTTCAAGGTGTTGTAATAAACTACATCCCTTTATATCTGTTCCTTTGAATGCATAAATAAAGAAATTTCCGTTAACGTTTATTATTTGAACTCATTTGTGATACTTGTTGATGGCTTCTGCAATATTGAAAGAACATTCCAATAATTTGGAATACCTTTTGTATAGGTATCGTGGAATTTTTCTTTCATGTAGCGAGTTTGATTTTGTCTGATTGCATATTTTTTTTAGTTATTGATATCTCAACGCACCTTAACATCTGTAAGCGAGATTTACTGTCGAATTTGGTCGCTCAGCGTTATGTAAGTCTAGACGAGGATTCGGTTGGTAAGTTGTCGTTTAGAATTTGTAAATCATTTTTTTAATAATGATGTTGAAATTTTTCCTTATTGGTTTGGGTAGAACTCAAATGAGAACTTCCCATCCCAGTAAAAATATGCCTTCTAGAATGTCTTTTTGTTTTTCAACAATTTTATTAGTGAATCGAGTTTTATTTACTATTATCTCTTCACATATCGATTTAAACTTCATTAAATGCCTTAAAAATTGTCTTTAAAATCGTTTAACCTTATGTATATCTAAGAGCTTGTCACGTTTACTCCTTTGACAATGTACCTAATGTTTTCTGCTCTCACGTGGCTTAATAAATTAAAATAACCCGCAGGTCGTTTCGCAAGATGGAACTTGCGTATATCTCAATTCACTTTTGACGTTAGGCATAGGCCTGGCAAATTAAATATTGTACCTGATGCCTTATCTCGTGATGTTGTTTCTCTTAACCTTCTAAATTTAATCCCTGATACCTCGTATCTTAATATGATTAAACCCTCACGATTTACCTAATATTTTTCTGTTTTCACCATTAATTAGTATCTTTAATTACTTATTCCTTCTCTTATACACCTACGTTTTATACGTTTAACTCATTTACCTTAAACCCTTTGCTTCTGGTTGACTTTTCCTTGACCATACCGTTAGATATATATCACTTCATTCTCTATACCCCCCAATATAACTCTGTCGTTTTATTTAATCAACCCTCGAACTTTTCCTACTGCATATTATTTGGTTTTTAGTGTTTATCTTACGTCATTTAATTTTGTGTGGTAATTGTCGTAACTTTGGTTGTAATAACTCATTGAATTTTTATGATTGGTTTTAGCTGATGTTGAGTGAATGCTTTCTTCTTTGGGCTCACATAGAACATGCGCGATCTATGCCATTGTAAGAAATAGTTCATATTCGCAGTTGCAAAAATTAGGATTGTCTATTCCATGTGTTTTTCTTCTGAATTATTGCAGTCGCCCACATTGTACTACATCATTCTTTCTTTCTTTTTCTACTAAATCAACATAACTTATAAACTTTTTTTTTTCATTGTTTTTTATTGAACTTTGTGGTGAGGTGCTATTGCTTCTTATTGTTATCTTATTAAATTCTTGGTTGTTTTAGCATATGGGGACAGTGTACCTGTATTTAACTGCTTATAATTGGGCATTTTTGTGTGTTTAGGGTGCTACCGTTTTGAGAAACTACCTTAAACAGTTTGTTTTTGTGTGTTTGTATCTGTAATGATACTTTTAAGTTGTCGTGTCTACCTTTGTCTGATTTTCTTATCGTAGTTGAAGCACTCGTTAGGAAAATGATCGTACTAGTTCTCTTAGGAGTCTAGTGAATTTTAAAAAAATGTGATACCTTATCTTGTCGGATTAATATCGCAGGTGGTCCTTCAGACTGCGCTGTGTTTAATAGGGACAACTCTCTACCTTCTCTCGGACGCTTGTCCAAAAACTATACTTTTTTCTTAACCCGCTATCTCCGCTATGCCTTATTCTTCTTTCGTGGACCTGTTCTTGTCCCGAACACCCGTCTGCCACATAAGAATGATGTTCCCTCATTCCGAGCTACTGACCACACTGGTTGGTTGAGTAGCGCTTTGCTATCCACCTTTCCCTCTGTCGCTTTTGCTCAATGCGAGCCCTTCCTCTACTTTCTTCTACCTGGAAGTGCCTCTTATGCATTCCAAAACCAACCTCCTTCTTTTACCGTTCCTGTTTCTCTACTGCCTTTTCATTTCTGTTAGTCACCGTGTGGTTGCACGGGAGGTTTTCACAGACACCTGGACCATGTCTCTGCGAATCTTTCGTGGGGTCATGCGGTGCTGCTGTCAGCGCATGGGCACTGGCAGTGAAGGTATGTATGAGTGTGTGAATGTGTGAGTGAATGTGTATATATCTGTATATCGTTATATACCGTGTGGGTATCGGGTGATGGTATCACCGATATCGATTATCGCCGGGTGCAGAGATGCACCCAAATGTCTTTGCCGGTCTCTCGTGCTGTTTATTGCAAACGGACCTGCTTCACGGGTTTCTCTTTTTAGAGGGCAGGAGTCAATCCCATTTAAATGGCTCTACTGGAGCCACTCTATTTGTTGTTATCTATTGTCTTGGGTAATAACTAGGCCAATATCTTTGTCTTCTTTATTATCCTTGATAATACCTTTAGTTTTAATATCGTTATCTTACTGATTACCTTTAATAATAACTTTAGTTTAGTATCGTTATCTTACTGACTACCGTTAGTAATAATTTTGGTTTAATTTCTCGTTATCTTACCGGCTAATGTTAGGAATAACTTCGAGTTATTTCGCGTTATCTTACCGGTTATCTTTAGTAATAACTTTTGTTTAAATTCATGTTACTTTACCTACTATCTCTTATAATCACTTTAGCTTAATATCGTGTTATCTTATCTAGTATCTCAAATAATAACTAAAGCTTAATTCCGTTATCTTGTCTATTACCTTTGAGGATAACAACTTAAGCTTAATATCATTATCTTATCTACTATCTCTAACAACAATTTGAGATCTTGTCTTATCTTTTTAGAAATTTAATTTGTCAGGTTAGCATATAAGGATTTAGTAGGTGGTACTTTTGGTAAATTTGTTGATTCACAATTATGTCATGGACAAGTTTTAAATGTGCATCGTTAGAAAAGCAAAGTACCAGTAACAAAATTTGCTAGAGTGCAAAGTGACTCACTCTATGAACATTTTTAAATTTGGGCACTTCTTGCCAAAAAGAAGAATAGTTTTGATGCAACACTCATGTGTGTTTGCACATAACAACTTTTATGTTAGCTTTAGTTAGATAGGTTTAGATAGTTTAGGCGACTTGTCGCACCCGTTTTAGTTTAAGTAGTGTTTCATGCTCCCCGACAAATTTGTGCTGTCGATGATTAGTGTAGTCAAAGACTATGGGGCTACCTATTCCGTTTCCTGGTACTTCGGTAGACGTGTTATCGGTCGAAAAAACCAGGTGGCGCCTTATATAAACATTTTGTAGGTTTTAAGTTAGGTTTTATATAGGGTAGTAGGTCTTAGATTTTAAGCTGTTACTGTGCTAACAGACTTTTTCTTTTTTTAAGTTTTTTCTTTTGTCGCTTTGTCGCGATTGTTACGTGCCATTGCACTTAAACATGTTTTTAGGTTAGTTTTTGATGCACAGAAGTTTTGCGGCATATTTTCAAATACGCGGTGCGCGGGAATTTTAAATAGACTAGGCGTGTGCTTCCGTACGTCATAGTAGTGAGTTTGCGCAGATCGTACAACACTAGAGGGGTAGACCAATACTAGACAAAGAGTGGGGACGAGTTTTGGTGACGCTCTGAATCGTGGCTGTTTTCCTTTGATCTTCAAGTGAAGTAGTCGTGCCGGTATCGTATCTTATCTTACTATGTAGATTCCCTTGTCTTGCTTATCTTTGTTTGTCTTTCCCTAATTAACCTGTCCTGTCGTTCCACTACATGTAGGAAACGGATATGACCCTGGAGCAGCCCACGACCAGAGATGACCCGGATGTCCATGCTCAGCTAACACCACCGGAGACCGTAGGAATACCATCTTTATCGACCCGGAAGGATGATAGGCGTACCTGGGGAAAAACTGGACCTATCGTGAGTAAATTCTATAATTTTCATTGTCCTAATTTTATGTAAATTTTCCGAAGTATTGTGCAATGGGTGACGTCATGGTGGTTTGCAACGCGGAATCTGTAATAAGGTTCGTGCTTCCGGCCGCCAGGGCGTTGCATTGCTTTTTATCCATTGCGCTTGCGCGATGTGTCTTATGAACTTTGGTAACTGTATTACCGACTTTTAAGAACTATCTATCACCATATAAATGTATCACCCTCTAAAGTGCAATACTTTGTTAACTGTTTTATCGACCATATAAACTATCACCAGTAGTAGTGTAATACATCTTGTGCACATACCCTTTACTTATATGATTCTGTATTGTTTCTTGTATACTTTTTGCTAACTCGGGATAACGTGACATTTGTTTCTCAAGACAAATGAGGCGATTATATGCTATTTTATAGCTATCAGGTAATTTAAAGTTATCGTACTTCCATAATAACCCGGTTTCATGTCGGTGGTCTCTGTAAATCGTTGTAGTTTCCATTATCATACGGACTCGCTTATTTTCAGTTTTCTTCTCAATCTTCTTTGGGAATTAAACCACTCATAGTTTTTAAAATCATCTTTATTTACGTTTCGATTCATGACCTAGGATCATTGTCAAAATAATAAATTGAAGGTAATCATTCTTTTAAACTTTAAAAATTTTTACTTAGTGTACTCAAACCAAATATTTTGAACATCAATAAATCAAAGTCACCTTCAATTTATGTCATAAATGTCAAACTTGAAGTTTTTATTATTTTGACAACGATCGTAGGTCATACATCGAAACGTAAATAAAGATGATTTTAAAAACTGAGTGGTTTAATTCCCAAAGAAGATTGAGAAGAATGCTAAACAAACCACAACAAACATACAGGGAGTATTTATTTTCAGTTGATTCTATAGTTGTGTCGGATACCTTTACACCAAAATTTTTTATAGATGATTTGCTGTAATTTGTTGTCTTGTTCACATTGGCAAATAAGTATGCTTTGATGCTGATGGTTCATGTGAACGTCTAATGATGGACGTAGTACTTCCTCACAGAAACCATGAACACACCAACCGAGACGAGACGTTTATGATGCAGTGGGTTTAAGGCACGAAGTTTCTCGAATTTCTTGTGGAAGTGCCACTCTGCTGTTATCGATTCCAACAAAAATGTGGGGAATTGCATTTGTGTATGATTTGATCTTGACATTGCCAAAGTATGAATATTTTTCATGAAGCTGTTTTGCTTCTATGGACTGAGCTGGTTAATCAAAATTGTGCACTGTTCGTACATCAAAAATCTTGTACTTGTGCGCTCCATCGTAAGTGCCAGATATTTCCAAGCATGCTCGTTGCGAATTTGCTTCAACATGCAAATTATTATCGGTCCACTTTAAACATGGGGACTGTGGCGTACTAGATAAACCAAGTTGTTTTGCCAAATTATGTTGGGGTAAGGTAACTGACGATCCTTCGTCTAAAAATGCAAAGGTGCATAGTGCCACACCCTCACCATATAGAACAACTGGATTAATACGGAACAGAATAGTTGGACTTGGCTTGATATGTATATTACAATTTTAATTTAATTTAATATGAATTATAAACAAAATTACATCTTTACAACAATACATCTTTAGTGTTATATATTATTTGTATGCACCTAGGTGCAAATCACGTGTGTGTGCATAAACTTCTTAATTAAGACCCCGAACTTCATTTGTGGCCATTTTGGGAATATCTGAATTGTCGCCAGTGCTTAATTTCCGATTTTCATTGTGAAGTAATTTATGGTGCTTGAACGTACAATTGCCTTACCACAAACTGTATTAGAGTTGCAGTTGGCTACAGTTTAGTATAAGAACTTTTCGATATCGTGGAGTGTTATACATCAAATTGTTCAGCTCGGCGAGCTGAACAAGAATATGTATCTCGTTTTGTGCGGAAATGCATATTAACGTCGAAATCGAGATTTGAAGATACTCCTGTATTGTTGTGTTTGTTAGATTTTCTAATCTTTTGAATGAACAATATAGTTGATTGCTTATATGTATAGTTGATCCATGACCAGGATCGTTGTCAAAATAATAAAAACTTCAAGTTTGACGTTTATGACATAATTATCCTAGGTCATGGATCGAAACGTAAATAAAATAGATTTTAAAAACTATGAGTGGTTTCATTCCCAAAGAAGATTAACGAGATTTGAAGTTTGTGTGCCAAATAAAAATAATTTTTAAAATTTTTAAATTTTGTTGATCTCGTATCTGGAGTACACACTAACACTGTGGAATCAAATTGGCGTCTCTTAAAGAACCGTATTGAGCGTGGAGGTGTCGGTGGGAAGGGGAATCTGGCGGAACATCTATGTGAGTATTTGTAGATGCGTGAGCACAAGGATGACCCCTACATATTTTCCTCTTTTATCGAGGCTGTTGCAAAATTGTGTAAGCTGTGAATTATTAATTATCAAATTTTTGACGTTCTAATGTTTGTTATATTCAACGATAATGAATAACTACTTTTGTGATTTAAATCAATTACGGTATTGAAAGTCGCCATTTGCATAAAAATGTATTGGCAAGTTATGCAGAACGCTTGCGGGATAGTTTGAGGTAATATTTAGTAATTGCGGATTGTAAGTTGCCATTTATATAAAAGTGCATTTGCAAGTTATGTAGGACAATAATTGAAAATTTTTGCTTAATCGGTTAAAAATTGTGTTTGCAAGTTCTGTAGGAGACAATAATTGAAAATATCTGATTAATCGGTTATAAATTAGTTGTTTTTCAATTTGGCACACAAAATTCAAATCTCAATTTCGACGTTAATATGCATTTCCGCACAAAACAAAATTCATATTCTTGTTCAACTCGTCGAGCTGAACAATTTGATGTATAACACTCTCCGATGTTGAAAAGCTCTTATACTAAACTTTTTCCTGCAGTTGCATGGATGATGCATCTGCAAGCATTTTCGACACTGCTTATTTTGTGTATTACCAGCCACTTTTCAGAATGAGTAAGTGCTGAAAATTTGTCACAATTATAAATTAGATGTGCATCAAGTTTACACACTACACATTTCTATCTAACTTTTTCTGAATGAGATTTAATATTCTTATTTTTTCTACTCGATATTTCAATGTGAGTGTCTATGAAATTCCAGAATTACTCATGTGTTTTTTTCGTTCACTAAGTGGTGTTTCGATGCTTTTAAACTTTATTAATACAGATCTAAGTATAACATATTTCAACATATCAAATCTACTAGTGACAACCAGTGTTTCCACATCAGCTAAATATATTTGTGGAAGTGTCTCCACTCGAACACACTTATTACTAGACAAATGTTAACTTATTTCTAAACAGAAGTCACGCTGCTTGCTGCACGTGCAACCTGAATAAACCAAGCACTACATATAGACAGGGTAGTACGTGCTTCTGTCTGGTTGTACTTAGCCCAATTGAGCTTAATTTGGGGCAGTAGTTTTTCTACAAGCTCTTGCTGCAAACAGTGGTTTATCAAATGGTTTTCTAACCGAGCAGCTTCCATTATGACGCACAGATTTTCTACGGCTAAGGTTACTAGATTACAAGATTTTCCAATGTATCTGCTTTTGGAGGTGATTGGGATCTTATAGATTGTAAAAGCGAATTTATAATTTGTCTGGTCGACCATACAACATTCTCAAGGTTTCAATTGATCTTGGAACTGTGTGTGGAAAAAAAAACCTACTTCTTACTGCTTCCAGCGCTCTACCCTTTAAAACCCTCTGTAACCGGATTAAATTTTGTGCATTGGAAAACCCGCACATTACCGTCAAGGCCTCATAACTGCTAATAAATATTGACCAGTCTTCTGGTTTACCACCGAATAACAATTCTTTAGGCGTTACTTGTCTGGCTGCTAATTGATATGAGTTCAAAGTTTGCATACGTCGTGCCAAATTTTGAATATAAACATCGTCAGGATTGGCTTGTCCAGATAAATTCGGGGTTTGATGTACTGGCTTGGTTGATGCAAATCTAAGTTCTGGCCATGGTTCTGTTATTGCCGGGGTGGTTGCATATACTGGTTGAGCAGGTTGCATTAAGAATAACGGGTGTGTTGATGGAATCAGTCTATGATATGCCTAAACGTATTTTAGGGTAGAAAATCTTGTTTGGGTATCCATTTCTGGGACTCCATTTGTGCCTAGCAATGGGGTGGTAGGATGGCATATTTGCAATAGAAGACATTGCATGTTGATTGCGTTGTAGCATAAGGGAGTGAAGATGATAGAAAATTACTAGCACCATAGAGCTCTTGGGTTGTCGCTGAAGTTGGCAATTTAGTCTTTGGTTTTGAATTTTCAAATAACTCATTAAACTTGAATTTTTTGATTGCGTTACTTTGCAATTTAAAATTGTCTTGTTCGCAGTAATCTGTCTCACAATCTGAATCATCTGCGCTGAGAATACTGTACTTTTTATTTAAATACTCCTAATCTCGTTCTTGCATTTTAAGTTTGTGAGCTAGTTCACGTCTCTCCATTAGAATGCATTCTTCTTTTAAACGTTCTAATTGTAATTGCTTTCTTCTACCAGATAACTTAGAGGATGAAACTGATAATGTGTCACGTATATTCTGACATACTTCTTCTAATGGCCATTGATTTAATGGTACTGCTACGTTATTGGCAATGGACGCAACAAATAGTCTTTGTCAGCATTGAATTAGATATGTTTACACATACACAATGATACCATGAATCATATTGATCACACTGGACCATGCACTAGTTATCAGCTTCTCTGTATTTTTTGCAGCTTTGGGTAACATGTAGCAGTGGATTACTAGTTATAGGCGATAGTTCAAATGGCATAGTCATATTACTCGATATGAAAGGGGTTTACAAGATAAGTTAAGGATACAATGGTTTTTGTAACTTTTTGGGCAATATATTGGTGTAGCCAGTTAATCATTTAATGCATGCACACTTTTCTTTTGTAGTGCCATGCCTCAATAAAACACAAATTTAAAGGCTGTTGTGGCGAGTTCTGGGCCACAATGTAATAATAAATTTAAAAGCAGGAATAGCGTGTTTATTTAACAGTAAAACAGAATGGTTCACTGCTTTAAATTTGTATGTACATTTGCTTAAAAACTTGTGTTTATAAAAAGTAAGGAATTTATTGACATGTTTGACATGCATGCAGTAAAAACTATGATAACAACAGTTATACTACTAGATAAATGCCCTAATATTTTATAAACTTAAACGCACAAACAAGTAAAATTAAATGCAAAAGCTGACTGTTTGTCGCTGTAACAACCATACACAAATTTTTTTGTTTGTTTGCGATATAAGGTGTCGAATACGAAAAAGACCCCAATCTAAGGTAATCGAACATGACCCAACTTAACAAAAGCAGTAAACAAAAATATGTAATTATTGAAATATTTAATATTCAACGTAAAAAGCAAAAATGAATATTTTTTTATAGATGGATACAAAATGCATATTTTAAACTCTGATATCACGATATTATCGATGTGTACAAGGCTATGCACGTGTTTGCGATTATAACAACCCTAGGGATACTCGCACAGGAATGTGGCCATGAAAATAATCTTTAGTAGCTCACTTAAACACTTTGCTCAGTGTGGACACCTATAGCCAAAATCTAACATTTATCATTTAATAATGCTGGACTTCTTAATTTATTTGCCACCAAAGTTTGCGTTATGGTTAATTTCGCTAACGTGGAATTTTGATTTGGATATTTTTTCGATTGCCACCTGTTTGACCGAAAAGCAGTCTAGGATTCTGTCTTAGACAGTTACCGAATTAATAGTTTTTCAGTAAATACTTTTGTACAATTAACATTAGTTGAGAACATTGCAAGACCAATACCTGTAGTTGTTTATAATAATTATCACATTTAAGTACATTTATTTTTTCGTCATTAGTTTTTCCATCTTGAAACTGGTTGAATGCGTACCTCCATCGATTTCTATTCCGAACTAGCCTACATATTACCCTGAAATTCCCGTATCCTATATCTTTCATTATCTGTGTGCATTAGTGTAATCTAGCTCTACCTCTACTTCTCTTTCTTCGTATCTCTGCTTCTAATATATTCCACACTATTCCCTCATGTCTTAGTATGTGACCTATCATCCTATCTCTCCTATTTTTTTACTGTTTCTCACTTGTTTCTTTCTTCCCCTACCATTTCTTCTAGTACCTCTATGTTCTTAACTTGGACTGTCCATGATATCTTCACTACACGTCTGTAGTACTACATTTCAAAGTCTTCGACCTTTTTCTTGTCCGCTTCTCCTACTGGTCAGACTTCACAGCCGTACAGTACAGTGCTCCACACATATGTTTCAAGCAATATTTTCCTTGTTCCTATGTTTGTTGTCTTTCAACACAGTAGTTAGATGTAGCACGACCTTGTGTTAATCATTGTTTTAAATCTTTTGTGCTTTTCCCATCTTGCGTTATTTGACTTCCTAGGTAGCAGAAATCCTTATCCTCTTGTAAGTTCTTGTTACCTATTTGTATTCTTGTTTTTTATTTATTTTCCCCTCTGCACACTAGTACTTTAGTTTTATTTTTGTTACTTTTCATATCGTATCTCTCTGTTAGAACCGTTTCCATTTCATTAAGAGCAACTTCTAACTCTTCTTTGCTTGCTAATACTGCTATATCATCTGCAAATCCAAGCATATGAATTTTTTGTCCCTGCATAGTAATTCCAAATGTCTTGCTGCATTTGGCAGTATTCATTGCCTCGTCTATGTATAAGTTAAAAATTAATGGGGATAGGGCACATCCCTGTCTCACCCCTTTCCTAATATTCACTTCTCTACGTTCCTGCTCTAATTCTATTACAACAGTTTACTCTTTGTATAAGCTATGTACTATCCGTTTATCCCTAAAACTCATTTTTCCATTTTACATTGTCGAATGCTTCTTTCAGATCTACAAACCCTATATACACGCTTTCCCATTTTTTTATCGTTTTGTCCATTATCGCCCTATGAGAATAGCCTCTCGTGTTCCCCTATTTCGCCTTAACCCAAATTGATCTTCTCTATTATTTCTTCAGCTCGCTTTTCCATTTGTCTTTGTACAATTCTAGTTAATATTTTTGACACGTGTGCTGTCCGATTTATTGTTCGAAAATTTTCACAAATTGTATAAGCTAAACTGGTTTAAAATTGTTGATTGTCTATAAAAAAAAAATTGTCAGAACATGAAAACAATCATACATTAGAAAATACCTACTGATCGTAATAGTATTAGGAGTAAAATGTGAAATCGCATCAAAACAATAGGGTATACATGTATATAAATAACCTTTTAAGGGTCATTTCCTAAGAAATGAATTTAAGGTAACAGCACCAATTATTGACACTGCACTAATAGTTGACACATACAAAAGATTTCTGTTCAAATAAGCTCAATTTTTCTCAAACACTATTTAAAATTGCCACTAAAAACATATTGCGCCATCTAGGTATATACTGTATAAACTCCACAGCAGGTAAGCCACAGTTTTCAAAATGGTGGATATTAAAGTGAAGCTTGTTGCTACTCTTACCTCATTTTACATTATTTCTTACTGAATCTGTTAAGGAGGTGACAATCTTTACAAGTAAGTACTGTAATTTCTATTTCTGTTTTTAAAATACCGATTCTTGCAAACGAGGATGACTAGAGTTATTTTCAATTGATTGTCTGTTAATATAACTTTTAGTTTTCTTGAAACATATGATGTCAACTATTGGTTCCTAAAAATAAGTGCTATCCAGTAATTGACATGTGTGTCAACTATTGGTAATTAAACCTAAACTTACAAATAGGGTCATGTTTGCTCGTTGTAGCATGTTGATTCAATGAACGACCTTTCGCTATGGGAATCAACTTTTTCTTTATATTATGTCCAATAGTTGACACCTGTCAACCACTAGCTAAATTATAGGTGTCAATTTTTGGTTCCAGAATATAGTCATACTCAAGTTTTCAAAATGCCTCCAAGAAAGGGACACATGTTTCAATATACTGAAGCCGATATGGAAGCGGCAATTCAAGATGTTCAACGTGGAGTTCCAGTTGCAACAGCTGCAAGATTGTACAGTATTCCTAGAATTACACTTCTTTATAAAGTTAGAGGTAAAACTCCCATGAAAATAAAAATGGGCAGGAGTTCATATTTATCAGAAACTCAAGAAGAAATATTAGTCACCTGGGTAAAAAAGGTTGCAAAGGCAGGATTTCCTGTAACAAAAGACAAACTCTTAGACAGCGTGAAAAAGTTGGTTGATGAATTAAAAATTGATACGCCCTTTATAGATGGACGCCATGGTAAACGCTGGTACCAAAGTTTTTTAAAACGCCATCCATACCTATCAACTAGAGTAGCTCAAAATCTTACTTCAACTAGAGCATCTGTTACAAAACAACAGATAAGTAATTGGTTCGAAGAAGTAGCTGCTTATCTGAAAGAACATAATTTTTTTGAAATTTTATTAAACCCTTCTTGTGTTTTCAATTCAGATGAAACAGCTTTTTTTTTAAATCCAAAGGGTAATAAAGTTTTGGTAGCTAAAGGTGACAAATCTATATATCAGCAGATTAATGCGGATGAAAAAGAATGCCTTACTGTAATGATTGCTGGAAATGCTGCTGGTAGTGTTGTACATCCTATGGTAGTTTTTAAGTACGAAAGGGTACTTAGAAAACTATGTCTAACTGTTCCTAGGTCTTGGGGTATGGACGTTCAGAAAATGGCTGGATGACCAGCGAGACATTTTTTGAGTATATTTCAAACATATTTAATACATGGTTACACGAAAACATAGTTCACAAGCCGGTTATTCTTTTCATCGATGGGCATACATCTCACTTGACTTATCAAGTAAGTAAGTTCTGCTCCGAGAACGACATTATTTTAGTTGCATTGTATCCCAATGCAACTCATCTACTACAACCCATGGATGTTGCGGTATTCCGATCATTAAAGGGCGCTTGGAAAAATGCTGTACATCAATGGCGTATTGAGAATATTGATTTTCCTACATTGAAGAAGGTCCATTTTTGTCCTTTATTAAACAAGGTAATCCAGGAAAAATTAGTGCCGACAATTTTGCAAAATGGATTTCGAAAATGTGGCTTGCTTCCTTGGAATCCAAAAGCTGTATGTGGTAGTGAAACATTTTTAAAAACAGAATATGCTAAAAATTTGAAATTTGTTCAAGAGTTGGAATCAGGGATTCTTTTTATGGAAAAATATATAGATAAGAATAAGATTTCACTTTTCAAAACCAGCGATGAATGGTCCGGTAGTACAGAAGACAAATCTTTGTACGAGTTCTATAAAAACAACATCTTCTTTGCTAAATCAAACAATAATGGAAATTGAGGATCCATCAAAACTTGAAATAAGTCAAAATGAGAATAATTTAACAGGCTTAACAAATTTTAATAAAAACGAACAAAATCTTACATTATCTGTACATGATAGCCAACACAATGAGCAGGTGGTAGAAGCGTTTGTAATACCACCAAGCGAAATCCATACGCCAAAAATAAACCTAGACTGTAATATTCTTACTACTGCTGTAGCTTCAAGTTTATATCCAGAAGCAGTTAGCCCTTCCAAAAATAGTCTGTCAGAAACGATTGCTGGCGATCAACTACACTTAGGATGTAAAACTCCTGAACCTGAAAGAGCATTGCTGTCACCATTAAAAGAGACTGAGAATTTTAAAGCCCAGGATTCTGGTAATGAAATTGCATGTTCAAAATCCAATATTTTAATTCCCAGTCCTTTTAAGAGAGTTTTATTTTGGCCGGGACCCAAACAAAATCTCAAAAAAAGAAAAACTGAGAAAATTCCAGCTGTTGTTTCTTCTATTAACTGGCAAAAATATTACGAAAATAAAGAAAATAAAAAGGCAGCAATTATTAAAGAAAAGAACAGAAAAGCTGAAGAACGTAAACTACGAAAGGAATTTAATGAGAAAATGAAAAAACAAAAACTGTTGAATAAACAAAATAATGAACGAGATGCTGCACAGAAAAAAAAAGTTAAGAGAAAAGTCTATTTTAATGATACAAGTTCAGAGAGTAGTGAAGAGTGGGTAGTGTCTTCGATAGTTTAGATGATATTGATTCTGAAAAAGAAGAAAGTGAAAATAGTGAAGTTAAAGAAATCAGTACGGAAAACCTTAAAGAAGGTGATTTTTTGTTGGTTAGTTTTCCAGGAAAAAAGAAGAACTATAAATATGTGTGTATTATTCAAAAAATTGTTGATAAATGTGAGGTTGAAGTTAATGGCAGTGATATGCTGTGATGTGAACAAAACTATATTTAGACAAAATGAGACTGATGTTAGTATTATTAACCAAAACCAAATAATTGATAACCTCCCAATGCCAAAATCAGCTTTAAGTGGAGAAAGAGTAAAATATCAATTCCCAGAACCGATTACCGTTGACGGTTAAAGCTTTTTATGTTGCTGTCAACTATTGGTTTTTATAGTGTCATACTTTAGGCATTTTTGTTTCGTCCCATGTCAATCCTTAGTGGTTAATTATGTAAATCTTAAACTTTACTTTTTTAACTACTATATTAAATATTTTGAAAATGTTTTGATGTTATATCTTTGGTAATATACATATACAGTGACTGAAATAATTTTGTTTTGATTTATTTAATAAAAATGTGTTGTTTTTTTATAAAAATCCATAATATTTTCCTTAGCATGTCAACTACTAGTGCCTTTACCTTATGTATTCTGGCTCGAGACGATTTCCAATCAAATTACATATCCAATCCCTAAAAATATTTTAGTAGTCCATCGTCAAGATAGAAATATCTCATTTCTGAAATGGGAGATTTTGTTTTCGACTGAATCGGAAGACAAAATAGCAGGAGTACAGCCGGGTCGCCATACATGGAAGGAATCTAAACAAATAAGAAGACAATCGTAGAGTACCTATCAGAAATATTTGCAAAGTTTATAAGTCATCAGTCAGTAGCGATTCTGTTGACAGAGTTGGTGTTCTGGCATCATATTTTCAAAATCATCTTTTAAAATTAGTCATCTAAGTGGCTATGTGTCGAACTCCCTCTTCCTTTTTAAGGGAGCAAAGGTTTGCTCAATCTACGATTAGCTTAAAATTCTTATTACATTTGCCTGAGACCATGATATCGCAGAATTCTGTTAAAAAACTAACAGTTGTAAGAGGTGGCTTCTTTGTTGTGCAAATAAGCATTTAAATCAAACGTAATTAGCGACACACTGTAGCATCATGGTTTAAAACTGATTATTTATAAACTTCTAAGCTCCATATTAGATTTATTTCTATACATAAAACCAATGAATTAATATATCTGTTTATTGTCAAATCCTGGAGATGAAGGGGAACAAACAATTTTGTATCTAATAAATTCAAACGCAGATACTACCAGGAAATTTTGCTTTAAAATAAAAAGTTTCTAACACTAACTACAATATTTTCAACATGATTAAGTGATTCCACAGAAGTTCGATCAGCACTTGCATGAGTAAAATAAATGAATGAAATACAATTACAACCAAGATAGCTATAGCGTGCGAAAAACCACAGCCCATCGAAATGATTGAAAATGAATTCATAGAAACGCTGCTAGCAGTTTACAGTGTTGGTTAATTTCACACATTTTTACTAGTAGTATTTCTGAGCATTTATGTAGGACAAAGGCTATTTGAAGTTCACAGAATGACTTAATTATTTGTCGTTTCTTTTATCTGCATAGGCATACACTGATGTCATTTTACAGTTTAGTTTTCAACCACTTCATTGCAAGTTATTAATTTTTGTTGAAATGTGGACTAAAAGAGCATGCATAGATCAGATGTAGTTGCACTTTATATTACAGTAGGCGGGTAGCATAAGTTAATAAAGCATTCTTACTCTTTGAATTGTAATTAGTTATTAGTTAATATCTGCAACAGGTTATGGGTACAGGCATTCTGAAGCATAATAACTAATTATGATGTTCGAAGACAGATTCATAGTCACATTGTTCAGTGGAGATAATTTCTCAAATTGGAAGTTTATTTGGAGACTGTATTGGACGAATTAGAGGTACAGGTAAACGCAGAAGAAAAACTGGAAGGACTTACAGAAAGGAAAGAGATTGAAGAATCAACAAGGAATGACAAAATACTGTGTGCAAATAATTATGTGTATAGCTGATTCGCACTTAGAATATTGTAACGTATTTTTTTGCTCAGTTACACTTTCCTTATTAATATAATATCATGTGTCAATAAGATAAAAATATAATTTATAATTGTCTATTCACTAAAAATAATTTATAAAGAATATAATGGATCATGCGCTCCTTCGCTTTTGATGTCTAAGTTTCTATAATACAAATCGTTTGTCTGTCATTTCGTGTCACTTTTCGATCAGCGCTTGAATAAGTAAGCTGCTCTTCGCAGCGTTGAAAGGTCAATATGATCAGGCACGTGGCCTGGAATAGAGTTCGTAAAAGAAGATATAAGCTCCCATCATTAAAACATGCAATACCACTGAAATCAAGATTTTGTTTGAAATTTAGAATACAAGAAAATAATAGGACATACTTAATGGAGATTTGGTTTGGTTAGATAATATTTTGTTCGGAAGGTCTTTTATAATTCCAGCGTAAAATTCAGTCATAATGGTATGTTTTCTTATTGCGTGCATCGCAGATGTACATGGAATAGTCCACATCTGGTGTTATTTGGTTCTAGTCTAAAAGTTCCAAGTTTTTTTGATTGAACTGTACTTCGGCACGTGAGTGACATTTAACCTTTAATTTAAGTTATTTTTATTTAAATGTTTTACGAATGATCGAAGGTTGAAATTTTACTTTGATTTACTTACCTTAAAATTCATTTAGAAAAGAAAGATCTCGTTGTTCTATTCTTGTAACTTTACAAAATTTTGAAGATGACTACGTAGTTTGCCTATCATATTTGTTTCATAAGCAGACAGTGGTGGCTACACTAAAAAAAAGTTGTTATTGACATATGATGTCGAAAATATCTAGTTATTCAACATAATTACCACATGTTATTTTGCGTTACATTAAAAATATCTTTGGTTATTTTGAGGTCATGTAATTTACTTTTAAAGAACATGATGAATTTTTTTGTAAGATATAAAGTAAAGCTTACTCTGTGTTTGAAAGATACATTTTTATATGACGTAAAATAATCCAATTTCTCACTTGTAAAGTCGACCGTAGTACTACTGATGACTATAATTAAAAATTTGCAATATGAATTATTAAGAAAGCATATACCTTACAGTAAACTTATGTAGAAGTATTCAATTTAGAGATTTTTGTGTTGTTTTCTTGGAAGACAGAACCATATTAGTTTCTTTTTATGTAAATTTTTGTTGAAAAAGTTAATGCTGAAACAAGCTAAGACAATTCAATTGAATAGAATTTATTTTCGCTTAACTCTTTTATTATTAAACATTCAAGTGAAATTTATTGGTTCTTAATAAGCAAAAGGTTAACTGTGCCTAATGATAACAAATACCCGGGGTGTATATTTTTGGAACTTAGATTCAATTATATTATTTTTGGTGAATATTTTTTAAGGACACAAACGGTGTCCATGTTGTGCATTTGTTTGTTTACAGGTTAAGTTGAGACATCTGTAATACATCTGGCAATTGATATTTTGGCAAGTGCTTTGCAAGGTTGATATATAGGTTTTGTGGCTATATAAGCGGTGTAGACTTCAGGTTTCCGCATTCCCCTAATACAAAGTACATGTATCTTCATATGTTGTTGTATTGAAAAATACGGTGGCGCTCTTTATCTATATTTTTGGTCAATAGACAATCCATGACCCAAGCTCATGATCTACCCAGAGCTAACACTCTACTAGCCGTTTATCTCTAAAGAGTTTTTTTTCCCTCAAGCCGTTTTCCATCCAACTTTACAGTGGGCTTCCTTCATTAATAAGAAATTCTCGACCTTGTGATATCAGGTAAGGTAGTCGTTTATGTTTTATGGGGGTCCAATTTGCTATATGATATTCACGAGCGAAATTTTTTTTTTACAGTATATCAAAGACTGATTCATGCTTTGCCATATGGATTAAACTGCAAAACATCTTTGAAAGAAAAGGTGTGGCCAATCAATTACTTCTGCGTAAGAAGTTGCTATTGATCATGTTTGACTCTTCCCTTGTACAATTTGACAAGCTTGTATGGAAGTTTAAACAGACAGGTGCTACTTTTGAAGAAATTGACATAATTTGCCACTTGTTAACGTTGCCTTCTGAATACGATAATCTTGTAACTGCAATAAAGACACTATCCTTATTATTTGTAAGAAATTGCCTTATGGTACATCAGATATCGATGGGGGACATTCATCATCAGCTGTGTTCAGTACACAAAACACACGAGTGGAATAGTAAACAAGTGCAGAAAGAAGAAGAGTTTTTCTTTTGCATGTCACAATTGTAAAAGAGTAGGTCATCGACGTGCGGAATGTCCTAATCTGAAGAATTTGTCTAAGCATAAAACGCAGGTTACTAAACAAGACTGTAAAGACTTATCATTTGTCGCAGTGTCTGCAACAGTGACTTTTGTCCAGGAGAAAACAAGTTCCAGTGCAGTTCTATCTAGACTTGCATGATATGTAGTGAGGATGCACTTTTGCTAGACAGTGTGGAGGAGCTGCTTCACTCACTGAATATCGCTGTGGCTTCTGGATAGAAAGTTAGTGTAACTAAAAGGGGAAGATACATGTGTTAGTTAATATTGGAAAAGGGGTTGAACTCTTAACAGTGCATGTTGTTGTTAACTCGCTTTACCTTTAACCTGCTATCCATGGGTAGAAGTACGGTCGTATAAAATCATGTTTGAACGCGGGAAAGCAGTTATTGCAAAATAAAATGTGAAGTTCATTGAAGGTGAACGTGTTGGGCAGGTGCACTTCTTTGATTTCCAACTAGTGTCAGAAGTACCAATGTTATTGGCAGCTAAGCTTACTCCAGAAACTGTGGCACAAGCGACTTGGACATATAAGCAATCTTAAATGTTCTAGAGAAGCAAGTGGCTCGAATTGCAGTTGCAACAGCACCAAGGAAGGCTTGTGAAACTTCTGTGAAAAATAAACAAACAAAATTGCTCTAATATAAAGTTCACATTCGTGCTTGTTGAGCCTTGGAGTTAATACATAGTAACACAATGGGAGCGATGGCACAAGACAGGGCAAAATATATCGTGATTCTTGTTGATGACTTTACTCATTTCATAGTAGCCTATGCAATAAAGACCATATTGGAGGTGCTAGAATACTTTAATTAGTATGAAATTAAGGTCACAGTGCAGTTCTTGAATGTATGAATCTCTTTATTATGGAAAAAGCTAGATGCCTGTTACTTGACTGTGGTGTACCAAAGACATGGTCTGAAACGTTCTATTCTGCAGTGTATTTAATTGATCGTGCTCCTACGATTGCACTTGAGAACAAAGTACCAGCTGAGCTATTGTTTACAAGAAAAATTACTATAGAGAAACTTTAAGTTTTTGGTTGTTGTTTGCACCTACGAGGACCTTGAGGACTCATAAGAGAACTGGACTTGAGATCTGAAAAGTGACATAGTTGGATATACGTCAAATGGTTATCACTAGTGGAATGAGTGTGAAAAGAAACTGTACATCGTTCATGACCTTATAGTCGATGAAACTGAGTGGCTACTTTTACAAGAGTATAACCAAAGCGTCCAAGTCAGGCAGAGATGGATCTAGTGAATATACAGAAGTTATTCTACGTGAAGAACCTTATGATGAAATTCTAAAAATCTGAGGGGAATCAGAAGTGGCAACTGAAGAGAAAGAAGATGATGATGCTACTAAAACTTGTTCAAGCCATGTTGTTGGTTGGTCAAAACACTTGGATGAGTACACCACTGGTTTTGCTCTTTGTTCGTTCATTCGTGGACTACGTGTCTGATATGTTTGATGAAATTTCAGGTAGCAGTGATTATGTAGAGGAAGAGAGCTACTGAAGAAGGAATGAATATGTTAAAAGAAAACACTATATGGGAGTTAACGGGTTTATCACCAGGTAGGCAAACTATTGCAAATAAATGGATCTTTAAAATCTAAAGAAATTCAAGTGGGGGTAATGGAGAAATACTAGACTCGATTAGTAGTGAAAGTCTGTGTGCAAAAAAGGAGTTTCGATTAGAATGTGACGCATGTTTCTGTGGCACGTCTTGCCACTGTTCGCACACTTGTTGCAGGTGCATTGCATAAGGCAACAAATGGGGATAAAGACTCGTTCTTGCATGGTGTAGTTTTGAAGATCTTCATGAAGCAACTGGCTGGCTTTGGTGATGGAAATAAGGTGTGTCGACTAAAATAAGCCCTCTACTGACTTCAACAGATATCACGCATCTGGAATGCACGAATAAATTATAGCTTTCACTAAGCAATCCCTGTCTATATGCGAAAGAAGATGAAGAGTTGTATCTTTTGCTGTATGTGGACGATTGTCTAATAGTAAGAAATCAAGTAAACATGAAGAATTTGAAGAACGACTTATGTACTGAATTCCGAACGATCGACTTTAGTTATCTAAAATGTTTTTTGGGCATCAATGTTGTTATGAAGAAAGGTATGTTCCTTAATCAGTCAAATTATTTGCTGGAAGTTTTAAATAAATTTGAGGTGGAAGGCTGTAAACCAGTGAAAACTTCCTGGGAAATTAGTACCGCTTTGCATTATTGTAGCCAGCTTCAAACTAACGCAACGAATGTGAGTAGAAAGGACTGAAGTAGATTCTTCCGTACATAAATAGGACCATGGACTGTGGTTATGCTCAAGTGCGGTTATAAACAACTATTAGTGGGATATGCTGATTCTGATTGACATGTGGAGTACTTTGAGACATCTAATAATGATCTCTGGGTGTTCATCAGTGTGGTCTACTATAATCGAAATCATGAAAGAAGTCGTCTGTGTCATCACTTGTATTTGTACGAATTAAGTTGAAAATTTTAAGTCAATGTAGCATCTAGTTCATAAATACCCAAAAAATATTCCGATTTGGAAGTTTCGCGCATCTACAAACCGTAATGATGTATGGTTGCCAATATTTTATTTTTATAGAGATAGTTGCTTTAACTATTTTTAAATTGGTATTTTCTTATTTTACTAGTTTAATGAATTTATTTAAAATAAAACGCATTTTCATAAATTGAGTTACATATATTGATCTGAATAGAAACGTGCAATAACTACAATATAAACTATTTACGGCAGCTGCATTGAAATCTTTCTCGGTACGATAACTTTAGCAACCGTGCTTTTTGGAACAATTAAGATTTTGTCTTGTTTACTAATAAAATGACTAATGACATTTTTACACCAAACATTTAATTTTCATTAATTCTTTTAAAACTTTAAAAAGTATATTCCATTTACAAAAAAAAACAAGAAAGTTATCCTATTTTAAAGAAAAGGCATAATTTTACCAAAGGTAAGCCTGTTAAGTATATAAAGTTCAAAACATACGGACATATACTCTTCTCTGTCATTTTCCCAGATGAACGTGTTCACGTATGTCTTTATTTAAAACACGTACAAATAGTATTATTATCTTTATCATATATATTAGTTAAGCTTTTAAATAATCTTAAACGTATGTTTTGAATTGAGTTAGACACCTATGACGAAGAGGACTTCTTTCGTGGTTCCTACTATAAAAAGTAATCCTCTGTAGCCATTTTGTCTACAGAAATGGAGTATGTAGCTCTTGCGGGTGCAGCTGCAGAAAATCTGTGGCTGAAAGGAGTGCTGAAAGATCTTTGTGTTGATATACAAGAGCTTATTGTGTTAGTTGAAGAATGCATATATCAAGTACTGGGATGAATGGTATCTGAAACGTTTGAAGAATGTGGATGTCAAATACCATTTTGCCAAGCAATTGGTGAAAGAAATGCATATTCCGATGCAAAATCAAAATGCAGATATTCTAACTAAATCGCTTTGTGGAATTTGCTTTGGTACGGAACCAAATTGGTGTAATTAAAAATTTTGGGACGTGCTGAGATGGAGTGTTAAAATTTGCACTAGAACAGTGCACCCAGATTAGATGTAGTTACAGACAGCTAGCGTTAGTTGTACATTAAAACAACATTTTGAATATCAGGTGTTTTAACTTTTCATTTTTCTGGCTTGAAGTTGATAAACTATTCATACAACTGTAATTAGTTATTAATCAATATCTTCAACAATTTTAATGGTGACTATAAAACCTATAATGCAAGTTTAATAAGTGGGGCCCGAACATGTGTTGTTGCAAAGCTTATCTTTTTTTTCGACGTGATATTGATAAATATTAACTGCATTATTATTTTTTATTCAATTATTTCTAGGTGTGTCGCCCACACCTAGGCCACGAATTGTTATACATAATTATTTGGTGCTATTTTTTTAACTATATTAGTTGCAACAACAAAAACCACTTCTGATTTTTATTATCTCCTTACTGATCTAGTAACAGATAAAAATTATTAATTAAGAACAGTGTTGGTTGTGTTCTAGACTTATATTTACGTTGAAGAGTTTTTGTTATTGTAATAACTCTCACTGATTATGAAAATTTTGTCTGCTACAGGGAAACAAATTTGTAAAAAGAAAGATGGAATCAAGCTATTGAGTGCTATACCAAAGCTATTGAGTGTTATGCGTATGATCCTATATTTTATGCAAATCGAGCTCTTTGTCATTTAAAAAACTCTGAGTATGTTATATATGATTTATTTTTATAATTATTAATGATACTTATTTTAGCTATCGTCTAGCTGAATCAGACTGTACATCTGCTATTCAACTTGACAAAACATATGTAAAAGCATACCACAGAAGAGCGCAAGCAAGAGAAGCATTAAATCAATTAAATGAAGCACATGCTGATCTTTTAAATGTGTTTGATTATGAGCCAGATAATAAAGAGTCGAAGGTATCTCTTGCAAGAATAGAAAAGAAATTAGAATCAGTCGTAAAAGAGGTAAGTGTACTTTTTTTTTTTAGTAGATTTTGAAATTTATTCACCACCGCAATTTATTTCCAATACGAATACTATGGTTGTAATCAACAGAACTTATTAGTTTGCTTATATTTATCAGTGGCTTACAATTTTAAGTTTGCAATGCTTTGGCATTATGTTAAACGGAAACCGGACGCAAAAAAAAATTAATCTCAAACGGACAAGCTTGATATTGATATACCCCGTATATTTTGATTTCATATTTAGTAGTGCACAATAAGCAAGACATTGCAGTAAAATTGGTAGTTCTATTAAAATCATAAACTTAAAGATCGGAAATTGTCATTTTATCTCTGTTAAATACAAATTGGAACAGAACTTAGTTTCATAACTTTTCTTAAACCACAAAAGTGTAAACCAAATATTTATAACTGTAAACTTTTGCAGTGGAATCGTCATTTTCTATGAAAGTTTTTAAATTAATAAGTAAATAACAGTAAAATTATTAATATGCATCCCAAATATAAAAGAGCGCTTCAAATTTTAGTCAAATAAATTAAATTCACTACTACATATTCTAATACATAGTTGCACTACCATGTAACAAACTCAGTTTCTGTATAGGGGAAATTCATGAATATCAGATTGCAGATGATTTAATCATTTCATACAATATGTTACAATGTATTCATTTTATAGTGCAAAGACATAAGGAAACACAAATGTTAACCTAAGTAAATTGCATGATATGACAAGTAGTTTCTCAGACATTCATTTTATAAATCTTGTAGGAAAACTGCCCAATACAAAAACCCCTGCCAACATGGAAGAAAATGTAAGTAGAATAAAGTGACAATAATTACATTCGACTGAGAAGTTAGTTAATTATTCGTGAACCGGTGATAATAACATCAAAATGTAATCATTTGAGCACGTATATAGCGGCAGACTCATGTGACATGGGTTGGTATGATGGAAATTTGTTTTGAAAAATTAAGTTTTTGAAAATCCAGAGAAGTTAATTTAGAATGTAAGAATGTTGTAATATATGTGAATAACAGAAACTTGAACGTAACACAGCTCCAAGGAAAAAAATTAATATAGATGTTCCTACAGTGACAACAAACGTGGTGCGGCTGTCCAATAATTTTTGAATTTAAGTTTGCACGGGCAATTCACATGTTATGGAGTTATCGTCATTATGACTGGTTAAAGGGGCTTGGATAGTTCATCACTCTATTAATTTGAAATTTTATGTGGTGTGTCAAGAGAGCTATTGTTTATAGGATGAGAAAATCAAAAATACAGGAGGTATCTAGACAATCTGAAAGTTTTAAAGATTGGAATTAAACTGTGAATAGAATGAGCTTTTATGTGTAGAATTATTAATTATGCATTTGTGGTCTAAAAAGGTCTTATTGTTTGTATTTATGCAGTAGGGAATCAAAGTGAAAGTAATTGTTTTGTTGGACTAAAATAGCGTGACAGTAGTGTATATTGATTTGAAATGCAAATTTTATTAGTGAAATTTAGCGTTCATAAAAACATCAAAATTGAGTAGTTTTGAATGAACAATGAAAGGATATAACGAAAAGTTGGTATTTAACTGTTTTCTATGTTTGTTATTAACATTTCCAGATATTGGGATTTATAAATGTCTTGTAATTTAATATTGTAAACAGGAAAATTTGGGTAATGATAGCTTTGTTGGCGGGTTAAATTTAAGGTCTTTTTAGGATTTTTTTTTTGCAATGCCTGGACAGGATGAGGTCAAGAACTTTGGGTTTTTCTTTTAGGGACAGTATTATAGTATTTTTGTATTGAAATTATTTTATGTTAATAGAGTTTACCCCCCATATGTTTGTTGTGGTGTGTTTTGTATTTTTCTTAATTTTTGTTGGGTATTAAACCACTCAGAGCTTTTAAATGCTACGGATGTAGCATTCAGAATTACATAGAACATATAATTGCTGACATAGCATATATATTTTATAATTTGTGGTGCGTTCATATGTTCATAACATACCTGTCAAACTTACATATTGAAAATATGCAAATAAATACTAAACTTTTATTATGTAAATAAAAATCAGTTGTGCTAAATATTTTAAAACTTTTCAATGAGTGAAATAGTTCAAAACAGGGTACCGCACAAAGTCCTATGTCACAGTCGGGACAACAATATATCCACCGTCCTTTCTTCTTTTTCGGTAATTGCTAAGCTTCCTTATCCGTCAAACCGACATATCCTGCCATTATACAAGAATTTATACCTATGCACTATTTAGCAGCAAACTCGCCTGCGATACGATTGAAAATCTGAACACGACTAAATCTAATAAAACCGCAAATGCATGTGATTTACTAAGTACATATATGCAACTATAAAATAGAGTAGGCGAGCTTCTCGTACGTATATTTACTGACAACGCACAGATTTTTTAAATTATAAAACGTATATTTACGGACGTAGCAGTTAAAGGGTTAAAGAAGTGTGTGATTACGTTACCATAAGGCTTAAGCAGCCGGGGGCTGCTAGTATGCCTATTGTTATGCAATTAGTTGTTGTATAGAAACCATGTCTGTAGGCTGTATTTCATGTTAATATCGCAAGGAAAACCCAGGAAAAACTTGCAATGCTACCTAGATATTGGGAGCATTTGATTTTCATTTGTAATTTCTTTTGTTATTTCTTTTAGCAATGCAATCCATTGTTTACTGAAAGTCACAGATTCGTTTGCTACGAAATTATTTTTAAGTAGGGTTATATAAGCAGCTTCTTTGATTTTTCTTTTTTGGTGGTTTTCTTCTTTGTCAATAATTTTTGCGTAAATAAATAAAGACAATTTAAAAAACTCTGAGTGGTTTAATACCCAACAAAAATTAACAATAATAGAGTTTACGTTAGATTGGAATAATTATTAATATATATATCGTTATTTTTTTACAACCAAATTTTTTACGATAAAATCACTAAGTAAATTTTGTCTCAAACTCTACGAGATAAGATATTAGAAAATCTAAAATTATTATTGTGCTTAGACACAATTTCAAATTAACGCTCTTAATAAAAGGAAATCATAAATACATTTTGTAGTGTTTAACATTAGTTAAGAGAATTTAAAATGAACCTTTAAATTGAACATAACCCCAAAAATCACAATAAAGGTTATATAGCAAGGCAAAAATAATATTAAATTAGTTAAGGTAATCGATAAATAAAGTTATGACTATATTTTTACATGCATAATTTTTTAAACAATTGAGATTTAAAACGTAGTGCATGCAGGTCGTTGCATCGCAAAAATAAATAAGATAAACTCGTACCTGTATTCCAGATATATGAAAGGAACATATACTTAAATGTTGAGCTTACGGCTTGTTCCGAACTATAAGTGTTTCTTACTGTTTGTTGAGAGGAACACCATCGTTAATTATCTTGGTTGTTGACCTCAAACTTCTAATTTGTAAGAGCGAATCCTTGTTTGTTCCACAGCCATATGTTTCATCAACGAACATTTGATTTATTTTAGAAGGTACTTAAAACGTCAATATAACATTCTTAAACGATAAAAGATCATATTTGTAGGTAGTAAAATTAATGCATAGGCTTAGATAGCTTAGCATGGATAATTAAATTCTCCATAGAGAATATTTTACAGGAGAATATATCACCTGACAATACTTCAGGAAGGAATATGCCACGGGAAAACATGCCATCAGAAGATATGCTATACGGTAGGATATGCCACCATAGGACACACCATCCAAAGATATGCTACGGGAAGACCCTAGAAAATAAACGTGTTACAATACCGAAATATTGCAATTCGTCACTAGGAACAGTCTAAAATCTATAAACAGCTTACCATTCATTAATATTTTGAACGGGTTATTTAGGCAGACTTTGTCCATACATACTTTGGTAATATTCTAAAATAATATTTACGTATGTTATGAAGTATAAAAGAAAATACACCTTTTACATACCAGGTACGACATCATGACCTTAGAAAGCACGTCTTTATCGGAAGACGGCATGTGCTCAAAAGACCGTTAGATATCAAGACAAATGGAAATTTTGTTCTGCCTTACAGATAACCACACTTTTTGAGAGGGGGACAAAACAAGAAAACTATCCTGAATGCTAGATTCGTATATACACCAGTTGTGTATTTATGGCTATTATTCAAAGGTTAACCAATAGGAAAATTATATCTGATCTTAATTGTTTATATTGTTTATACAAAGGAAAGAATATTAAATTAAGACTAAAGATAAATGTATTTAGTGTATTATTTAATAATACTAAAGGGAAATGTTACACAAATCAACACTGACTTGTGATTGTAAACGGTATTAGTATAAACTTAAGACAAATAATGCTTTTATATTGAAGAAAATTGGACCACAATGTAACATGGCAAGAGAAAGGTAAATTGACATGTTACAAAATTCAACTAAATTTGTGAAAAATATGATATTGTAATCATTTTGTCCAGCTTTCTTGTAAAATCAGTTAAATTCATAATACATTGTTTATATAAAACTTTAAGGTAACGTATCTTTCTTGTTATTTAGCATGGGAAAATTGATGTAAGAAATAAAGTGCTATTTAAATTTCTAGAATTAAAATCTCAGCTTGCAACAGAAAAAGCAAAACAGGGGACTTTTTAAGTAACTTAAAGTTAGTAGGGCAAAACAACCCTTACTTAATCCCTAGTATCTCAATACAAAATAATTATCAAAAAGAAATGTTAAGAAATCACTATGGAGATATTTAGTATGAAATGAAATTCAGGAAGAAAAACCCTTATTGTGTATCTGACAACTGAAAAATATAGTCGTTTAGTAATGTAATATGCACTGATTTTACTTAATAACTAGAAGCAAAAATACCTTTAAGCTTAAAATCATAGATTTTTTAATCTATAGAGAAAATATCCATTATAATGACAAAGGAGTATAGAAACAACTCTATTTTAAGGCAGTTGAATTCTTTTAATGTGATATTTCTGAAAAATTTTGTTTCAAGGTTTATATTTCATATGTAAAAAGCATCGTTTTATAGTTATATGTTATAAAAGCTGTACTAAGGAAACGTTTGACTGTACTATTCACTAGCTGCTGTTTTATAATTATAATAATTCTTGTCATTTTATTTGAATTAAATGGTTTTTAATTGCAGGCTTCTGCCAAAACAAATGATGTTGGACAAAGACCTAAATCAAAATTTACTTTATCTAGACAACAGCACAAAGCAGTACCTCATATTAAGCCACAGAATGTTAGTACAGCAAATTCAGAATCGTCTCTTAGTAGTACAACAGCAGCTGAAAATGTAAAATATTGGCCCAGTGGAAATAACATTGAATTAGTTACCACAATTAATAAAGCACCTCACCTACGCTCAAAAATACCTCTTCGTAGAATTAATATTATTGAAACTGATTCAATAACAGCTCCACAAGAAGAAGTTACAGCACAACCATTACCATCTCTCACTTCTAACAATACTATAATAAAATGTGATGACTTTAAAATAGTGGAAAGAAAAATAGAAAATTATAAAAAGGTTGAAGATATAAAAACAGATAACAAATATAAAAAGGAATTAGTTTCAGAAAAACAATATAAAGCAAATTCGTTTTCTTTTGCTGTTCCAGAAACATCTGTACAATTTGGTTGTGATTGGAGGTTACTAAAAAATAATCCAGAGTGGCAGTATTTATATTTGAAACAAATACATCCTAAGCAATTTAAATCAATTTTCAATGAATCACTGGAGTGTGAGATTTTTAGTGGTATTATCAGTACCTTAGCAGAGAACTTTATTCAAGAAAACATTCCAGTTTACGAATATCTATTAGGACTTTCTGAAGTGAAGCGATTTAACATGTTGGCGATGTTCATGACAGATAGTGATAAAGAAGGTAAATTAATCAAGGTAATTTGTTTTGTTAAATGTATATTTTAAGGTTTTTGGAAATTAGTTGATTACATGAAATCTGATAAAAGTATTTCTGGTTTGGAAATTGAAAATATAGTTAACAAGTATGGTCTTTAAAATGATTAACACTGCTTTTTATTTTTGTTTATTATTAAATAAATGAAATTGTAAAAGTTGTTTTTTTAAACATCCTTCTTGAATGCAGCTTGCGACGGTCTACTTGAGGCAGCTGCCCTAAAAGTACCATATACAATAAAAAGGAAGTAGTAACTGGAAAAGAATCTGAGTAACAGAACGACTGATAAAAAAGAAATGTACACAGCTATCTGACTTAGTTGCATATAGACAGTGGAGTGGGTAGTAAACCATTCGTGGCTGCAAATCTGTAACGAATAGAATACTCGGCCGTACAAATAGTACATACGCTGCCATCTCAAAGCAAAGTGATGATAGCAGATCGTGATCTACTACAGAAATAAATAAGGGAAAAATGTACTACCAATAAAAAAAGTCTCCATACAACTTGCCCTGTGCACGCAACTAGCAAGATATGGATTAACATTATTGAAACCAAATGATTGTGTAGGCAACTTAATTATTGGTAATCTTATATATAAATTTTAAATTTCACACCATTAGATTTATGCCTCGGCTAGCTCAGTTCAACTCCACACAGTGCACAACGATACGATAACAGAGAAATTTTTACACACACACACACCTTTTCTCTAACACTTCATACCTGAATAATATAAACTAAACAACCAAAATTTGTATAATAAGCCAAGAAATATGTACAATCTACAACTCTACAACCTTCGTAATATTATTTGCTTTTTAAAACCCTTTGTTACGTACATTGACGGAGCCTATAACCAAAGACCAAAAAGAAACAGTATTAGCGGGCTCAATCGGCGAAGTGGGTGTGGTATTCTAGAGATAACCCCATAAAGGAGAGCCTCAAATAAAATAGAGAAAGAAAAATTAAATTATACACTCACGCATTCATACACAAAATATACCACAAAGAAGAAACCTATAATTTAAAAAAATATGTACAATAGCACATGAGTACCACCCAAACAAAAATTTTCAATCCATACGTAAAGGTTACTCATGTATGCACAATAAACAGATATAGCGAGCTGTTGTTTTAAGATATCTCCCCCTAAATTATTCAGCAATAAAAAAAACCAATGCAACCCTAAAAACCACTGCTCTAAATGGTTATAACTATCAAATCAGTTATGCCACATTGGAAGTACAATGTCTTAATCTAATAAAAATTTAGAACACAAAAAAAAACCACGGTAAACCAACAGTTATAAATTACAATTACATGCAAATTCCCCAAAACGAAATTAATAACTACTATCCCACTCAATCTAACTAATGATATCAACCCCATCACATGCATAACGATCACCTTTCTACCAACATTAAATTTAGTCCACCAAAAAGCGGAAAGGTACTGGTTCGACCAGTCTCGTGAGCCCATAGAAATAAAATATGGAACAACCACTCACCCTCGTAATTGTTGCCGTCTTTAATAACGGGGCGTGCATGATCCCGCCTTGAGGTGGTTCTTCCATCATACAAGGCTTTACGGCCACCAGAAGAAGCTAGTGCAATTACGATTAACAATTAATTTATTTCGACGAAAAATACAATTTTCTAAAAACCCTAATACGCACTACGCCGCATTGCGTGCACAAAATCTTCAACAAAACGGAATGAAAACAACCAAAAATATATTAAATGCTTTTGTGTTCCTGTTCGGAAACAGTGAATATTAATTTTGTTTAGCTAGCGACCAAAATTTAACGTAGTATTTTTATTCAAAATTAACCTGGAAAACCCGAGTTTATATCGGATAGCACGCGGCTTTAATTCAACGAATTCATTCAATGGAAAACATAAGAAGCAATTATTTGATACTTGGAACACCTTATCGACTATCTGAATATAGCGTAAACTTTACGTTAAGGAATTCTCAGAAAGGGTATTGATTATTAATTAGCAGAAAGATTTATCAAGTAAAATATACAGGATATTTAATTTATCGAATAAAGTTTCATTTTAGAAGCAAAGTGGATTTTAGTTGAAAATTATTAGAATTAATTTATGCTGAAAAAAGGAACGTAACACCTTGCATCAAAGTAAATAATATAATTCTGTTTATCACCAAATTATAGCCCTATCAAAGCAGTTAAAGCCAGCAAAAATAACTCTGTATTATTTTGGAAACCTCGAATGTTCAATGAGCCTTCTCTCTCTTAACGTAATTTCTACGTATCAACAAAATTTTTGATGACCCTTTACATAAATATCTAAGTGCAAGTTTTAAATGTTCAAAAGAAATAAGTTTTATGCTATTAATTTACTACGATCTCTAACCTGGTATTTTTCCCTGTTGATTTCCTGGTTTGAATGTGTAGCTCTGCACATACCCTAATCCTTTTAACTGCCACTACATGCTGTTAACCAGTGACCTTGGGTTGCTTTCAGCTTAATGTCCTGATTCAGAGTTTTTCTCTTTATTATGTTTGGTACTTGTAGTATTGGATTTTTACATTAGATTTCTTATTGAATGTGCTAAGTGAATTGTTTATTGAATCGCTAGTAGATTTCTCTGTAGAATTCTTAGTGTATTTCTCAGAGCCCTAAGTTAATAAATGAAGATCATGTTTACCTTAATTAAAATTTGGACTTATGTTTTATGTCAATGGCGTATTTCTATTACACTTGTATATTTTAACATGCACTTGTACTTGAAATTTTTAATTACCGACTTTCACTTATAATTGTAGTTAATTTCACACTTGAACTTTGCATAGTATATTTGTTCAGACCGGTACAATTTGTGCTTCAGTTATAGAGACTGGCCGTTATCAGCTTTGCGTAATTTATAAAGGCAAGCCAACCCACCTACTGTTATTGGTTTATTGCACTTGGCTTATCATGTAATTATTCGGGTTTTACACGGAGTTACCTATCCAATACCTTGTTGAAATGCTCCCAAAATCACGTAGACACCAAAGCTTTACGTTATGGAGTTTGTTGACCATGGTACTTTGCATCTTTCAATATCATGTATTCGTATTTTGTATAGGAAATTATTAACTATTACTCTTAAACTGGCACGTAGCCAAACTTATGTTCCACATTTTATTTTCTTCATATGCTGGATTCTGGCGATTTTTTATTTAAAATATCACGCAGACGATTTTATTATGAGATTTATTTATTTATACAAGTCAAAAATTACATCACGCCAGCTCAATACTTACAAAATGGATATAAAACATCTCCATAAATTTTCATAATATCAACAATTAAATCCTTCTAAATTTAATTTATTTCAACACTTCTTTATATTCAGTTCAAGTAGATGGGCCTATCTTGAAACCCTAAATTGAAATTTACCCTGGTCTATGGTGAGCTCAGTATAAACCTTCTTACTCTGAATGCATAAAAATTTCCATTTTTTTTTAAATTACCCTAAGACCCGTGTACTCTTCACATCAAAATTATACGTCATGTATTTATACCTTCAAATAATAAAATCAAATTGTCTTTATCATATAACCCTCAAAATAAATTTTATGTTCATAAAATATTCACCATATAAGTCAAATCACTCTAACACAAAATACCAGCACAAATGTTCAAACAATAACAAAAAAAACAAATTTCTTTACCTGGTGTATGCTCTTGAACCATCACCTCTGTAGATGTCGTCCACCAAATTTTCGTCGTTGGATTACATCAAACTTCCCTCTGCTACATGGACAGCAAACTCATTTCCACTCGTTCATCCAATTCTAAGTAGACGCCTTCAGTACAGCTACCTATATAATCATCTAAATATGTTTGTCGGCGTCTGGATATACCATACAACCAGCACCCTCGTTCCGAAAAATAACTTGGCTCACTTACCTTTGTAACATCTCTTGTTCTTTATGAGTATTTAAACTTACAGCCCCATTCATGAAATAGCACCAACTCGTGCTTTTAAACACTTGTAAATTAAATAACGGGCTGCACTATCACCCGATCTACAAATTTTCAGCTTTGATGTTACACCATGTAGGTCTGAAGCGAACAGAAGAAATAAGAGAGCCCCACTACATCTCCTAGTGTATTTATAAGCCTACCCCCTGTCACCTATTTTCACAGAACTTCACCTCCATCTTAACCGATTCTTGAAATTGCCTCGCTTCGAAACACAACGATCTTACAAAACTAAGAATTTTCTCACCCCATCGTAGTTTTAGTCCGAAATACTGATTAGAATGCTCAACGGTTGAAATTCTCTCAGAAAAGTTTCTCGCCCCAATCGCTTTCAACCAATCAAAACACATTTCCCCTGTTCAGGTCTATCTTCCAATTCTATTATCCTCGTCTACCCCATATTTGTGGTCTTGTTAAAATCCCCCTATAGCAACTTAAAATTAATATTGTTGTTAGCCTCTACAAATTATCGAGTGCTTTAAATGGCTGTTTTGTACACATCTGTTATCTTTCATTTTCCTCTACTCTGTACTACTTATATTCTGTCTCCGGAATATCTTGCTTTGTTTTGCAATAACCTGATGTTTCTCAACCTTCGCTTCGGTCGTTAGTCCAAATTTCTAAAGAATTATGTTTCAACGTACATTATGATTTCTCTAATTGTTTATTTATCTGAAAGTCCTTTCTATGAATTGCTTGCCAGTTTGAAATTGTATTTTCCCAATTTGTTTAGCCTGTACACTTCCTAGAAATTTGTTTTTAACGGACGCTTTGTTGATTAAGTGAAATATGCGTTTACATTATCGATTTTATATACTGCAAAGCTTTTCGTACTACACGTTACTTATATGGAATTGAAGCATGCTTAAATTATTGATTTTATACTCTGTAAACAAAAGCCTTCCCCTATTATTTGAAGTGCTCGATTTACAATCTTAGAATACCAAAGCTACTTGTCCTCACATTATTCTTGAATTTTTATACACTGCAAAGCTTCCTCACTAGGCCAGTTTAGAATTACGACTTATTGACAGCCATTGAAAGTATTAAATCTAAAAACTGGTTTACGCACAATAAGACGATAAAATGTTCAACTTCTGATAGAAACTGATTATTTTAATTAATAGAGGATGGTATGACTTCATCTGATATATCAAATGAATAGTAATATCACTGGCTCACAGTTTTATTGTAACAGTTCGCCCCATTATTTTCACAATGCTAATACCTTTCAAATAATAGAAAAAATACTCATAAATCCCTAATACCACCACTTCAATGGGCTTATTAAACCCTTTTATATTGGCAGATAGTAAATTTCATCAGTGATGCTGTATGCGGTGGCAAAAGTTTTGTTATATTTGTGGAGAATTTCTAGTGGTCGCAGGCCAAACCATTTTTTGAAAATGTGAAAAAATACTATTTCATGTATTTTGGTGTTTTAACAGGAGTTCAAAGACCAATGGGCTCCCCATGTAAGGCGGCTCCGTGGTGTGGTGGTATGTGTGTGACTACAACGCCCAAGGTCCCGTTGTGTGTGTACTATTGATCGTATAATGCAAGTACATATTATCAAGCATTTTCCCTGCGAGTGGCGCCTGTTCATAGACTCATCTGTATATAGTTTAAAAGCTGTGTTATTACATAGGGAAAATTTAAAACCCTCTATACTAGTTGCTTGTTCGATGACAATGAAAAACCTATGAAAATATGCACATCATTTTTTTAGATAAAATATACAACCGGTACAAATAGCAGATATGTGTGGATTTAAAAGTTCTAGCAATTTTAAGTAGAATTTCGGGGAGGTGTTACGATATTCCATATAAACACGAAAGAATGTAGTAAAGAGAATTGCCTACACGGAAATACCGCAACAAAACAGGGACAGAATGGTAAAATCGAAATCCAAAAGTATTAGATTTCGGGTTAGCTCAAAAATGTCATAGAGTATGGTGGTTGATACAGAAAAAACGCATTGGAAACCTCAGTAAAACTATATTACCAACATACAGTCCCGTAAGACTATTTACAAATGTCAAAAGACATTGACGTATTAATTCGGTATAACGTGATGTAAACAGCATAAATTCACATATACTATAGTATAAAACTAAACTTTTAAAATAGCGAGAACAAAATTTTATTATCTAAATACAAGAATACTTACATGTTCAGCCCGAAATATGTACAAGAAAATATTAGTGAAGTGCACTTTTAAATTTAGAACATAATGTAACATTAAATTTTAAACAGCTTAATCAAATAGTAACTAGCTAGTAGTTGCTGTTATTAGTTTACACAGAAAAGCAAACAGTAGAAAGTGCTTTAACGCAAGCTTTAAGGATAAGCTACATAATTGTTCGTGTAGTGAGCACGTAATTTGGTAACATACAGTCTGCAATTTAGTACGTAATCAACCCAATAAAGGAAGTGTCTATTTTCAAAAACAGCAACACAAATAAGGCAAACAAACAAATTCACTGTACCTTGAGCTATCGAATTCTTGCTGGTACCGTCTTAGGATGAGCAATGCGGCTGCAATTGTCTATGGACTGGATACAGGCTCCTCCAATTTAACTATATTGGGTCACTACTTACAAACAGCATCTTAAGATCACGACTTACAACATCTCTTTTTGCTAATAAGATGTATTCAATGTACCACTTTCAAAGCACGGTCTGTATTTATAAAGAAAAGAGCCTCTTAGGGGGCAAGGTGTTTGGCTTTCATAATATCACCGAAGGATCAAGTGCAAAGAATTCTCAGACAGCAGCTGCAAAAATCTACCAGCTTTTCAACAAGCAAATAACGGCTACCAAGAATTTTTAACAAATGGGAACAATCTTATATTACTTTGAACACCTACACAGCTGCAAGATAACAGTATGCCGCATTATGGAAGTATAAACTTGGTATAGATAACAAACCCATTCCAAGTGTTCATTTACTAGGCAGATGGTTAAGTGGCCTTATTTTTTAACGAAAGCCAAAAACGTGCAGCTGTGGTTGAAACGTATTCACTGCAGGTGGTAGACGCGGTGGTAGGATATCTTTGTAGTGACTTTGTAACGTAAGGTTGCTAAGCAACTGTTTGATTTTATAAGGCAAAATTTATAGATTAAAAACTTGATGAAAGTTTATAGAATAGCACTAATTTCGAATGGCAGGAAATTGAGCTAGTTGATCGATAGCTTTTATAATTTGTTTAGAAATTTTAGGGAGTTTTAAATAGTAGTAGTATGATTAATATTCGTGCAGAAAAGATTGCTTTGCAGGGTTTTGAACATAGTGGATTTACAAAATATTGGTTTTTTTTGTTAGTGGGACAGTCGTGCAGTGATTGAATATTGTGTAATGAAAATTTGGTTGCTAAGGAATGAACCTGAACCAGGATCTCAAAATGTTAAGTATGTGCTCTTCGTAGATACAAAAATGTCCTTTTGCCTCCTCTTCTTCGCATTAAACTTGGACTGATGAAAAACTTTGTGAAGGCTATGAATAAATAGGGTGAATGATTTAAATATCTAATACGTCTTTCCCCAGTTAAGCGGCATCAAATTAAAAGAAGGCATTTTTATTGGACTACAAATTAGGAAATTGCAGGATGTTACTTTTATAGAAAAGTTCATGCACAACCTCAGACTTTGTAAGTGAGGGTTTTTAAGCAACAATATGGATGCAAACTACGAATAAATAGTTATTGAACTTTCAGACTTCTACAAATCGCTAGATTACTGGATGTCATTAAAAATTCACTTTCTCAATTTACATTTATAATTTTTCCTAAGAATTTGAGCGCCATCAACAACGAGCAAGGTTAAAAAGTCTATCAAGACAAAGGAAACTCGGTACCAAGAACGATGGGTCCAGCCATGATGGGTGATTATTGTTAGTTTAAGAAGAGAGAAGATGTGATCCCCATAAAAGGGAAAATTATAATTGGTAAATAAATATTTATAATGTTTGTTTTTTTAGATATCAACTTAATATAAATTATAAGTACAGTCTATATACAGTGTAACTTACCAGGTCAACGTTGCAAACGTTAGTACAATTTTCCTTCGGTCTCTCTAGCAGCACCTGAATGCTACTAGTGAATACACAGTAGCCAAGGATATGGATTATGCTTCAGATGTACAAAACTGACCCACTTACCGTATCAACGACTAGCTTGAGGTTTAATTCATAGGGCAGCATGATTTTGGATAAGGGTTGAATATGGTAGCTCAAAATTTCAGAAGATAACAAGGTACCACGGCATCTTTAAACATGATTAAAAATAAATTAGTCTTGAGGGAAGATGCAGAAATCCCATAACAATTCAAGACCTACAAATAAATTATCAATAATATACTACAAAACATTTCAAAGCAGTCAATACCAACATACCACAACTTGATGTCAACGTTGATTTTGAACAGAAAGTCACGTAATTAAATTTATTATTGGAGACACTATTTGTGTTGCTTCAAAAATACAAAACTTATAAATAAACTTCTCTTAACACAAAAGTATAAAATTTTATCTTTTAATTGTATTACTGTTAGTCTTTTAATTGATGAGTATCTCAAGAAAATATTATGTATATCGTTTTCAGATATAAATAAAAAATATCCAACTAAATGTTATATTGATAAAGTTCTATTGATCAAGTTTAATGTAACAAGAAAACCTTACGTGTTACAACTTTTTTTGGGGCCATTTTCGTATTTATAGATTCGTTCTACTACAATATGCTATTTAGCTTTATGTTACTACAAAAACCTTGTTTTTTGTCAATCAGTGTATTGTTTTGATCTTGTGTACAACAAATATTTTTGAATGTAATTTTTTATCTCCATTATATGTAACAAATCTACTAAAATGTCATTTGCATATGGTATTATATTGTACAGGTGTAGAAATAATGTTTAATATTGAAGGTAATATTAACAATGATAAAAGTTCTTTTGGCAATACTTTATTTAGGTGCTTTTGTGAAATGATCATTAAAAATGCATTACTGTAAATGAGTAAACTTAGGTAAGACGTCATATTTGTGGACCTTGACCTTTAAATTTAAAAGCTACTGTCAAATATTATATTTGAAATTTTAGTGGATGTTGAGGATAAAGCGTAATGTTCCAAAAACCATGAAAAAAGTAAATTATATAAAAGTTCTTGTCTGATTGTGATTTGAGACTTTGATAGTGCAGAAGGAAGTTATATACAGTAACCAGATAAAGTCACTAGAAGCAACAAGAGTCAATAATTTCTTTATAGATAAATGTTAAACTACACTTGTTAAACGACACAACTTCATCACCAGTTAGCTCGTGAATTAGCCATTACTTTTATAATTATCATGTGACCATCAGCTTAGTTTACATTGACTAACTAATTTGCTTGTAATACAAATTCTTTATTAGGGCAGCCTCAAATGTTCACTAATCAATAAAAATGTATGTAAACCAATTTTCACAAACCTAACGAAATGATTCAATTTAATACACTGTAAAGGTAGGTTCTGTGCTCTATGTTTCCGTTTGTACGCTGACCAATCAGATTGCAGGAATAGTTTGAATAGTCATTCAATTTTTCAATGGAAAAGTTGGTTGAAGCCTGTTGACCCCGTGAAAATGTCAGTGTATTGAGTATGAGCATATAGGTTAGGTTATAAGTATTAACAAAACTAAAATTCTTTTTCTTGATTATCTGGAATGGCAGTCTGTTAGTATCGCATCTCAAACATTTTCACGTTTCACTACAGTGTGCTACGACTCGACGTAGTCTGAAGTATAAAAACAAGAATGACCGGGGTCAATCAGCGAGAGGGCAGGGCATTACCAATATAAAAGTAAAGGATAGGCCTGAAATAAAAGCACACATTAATTTAGGACAAAAGAATCATGTGACACAAAAACGTCTAATTAGGTAACATGTTACATAAATAAAAGGAAAACCCATTTAAAAACACCCTACCCCTTTCCTTTGTCATACTCTTCAAAAGAACTTCTATAGTATAAAATAGAGGGTACAGCAACATTATTTAATACCTTCCTAAATTTCCCACTACTAATTTAGATGGTAACGCTCCCCATGTCTATAAATTCAAAAATTTACACCCAAAACCACCTACAAGTATACTATATGGATAAATTATTTGTTTAGATACGAAGTGCGCTTCTCGTATTTGACAAAAAAACAAAATAAAAACTAATCAAATTAATCATAAAACTTGTGAGTTTCTTTTGACAAACGTTTTGGTTTTTGCTTCAAAATTGCACATCATACCTGTAGGACAATTCTAATATTTATGTATAGCAACCAACAATAGCCCTACGTTTCCAAGTGTATTGGCACATAACTACATCAAACACTGACAAAGGGTAATCTTTTGATGTACATACAAAGCAAACAAGTCATATACCTACATGCGTTTGGCTCCTTATCTTACACGCCAGCGGACGTAACTCAGCAGAGAATCGCCATGCTAGTCGGATTAATTCACCAAATTACCATAACGGCAACAGCGATCTATGAGTAAAAAGCACCAGTTGGCCTGTGGCAACAAACAGTCGGGCCTACATAAAAAACAACTTGGCCTACAGTTAAGAGCTAAAAGATAATCTTATTAGTATGGGTAAGTGCAGGAAAACTTACCGATGCACCCAAGATATCCACGCCACTTGTCAACAAAAAATAAAAACGTGCATCGCTCTTGAAGTACCGGAACGAGTAAATCGAAAATATTACCAGGCACGAGCTGCAGTATCAGATTCAATTTTGAAAGCCGAGTTCAACATTCAAACCTTGCGTTATCACAACATGCCCAGCGATGATTAGAAACTCAAAACACATCAAATAGTACGTTTATTGGACTACAAATTAGGAAATTGCAGGATGTTACTTTTATAGAAAAGTTCATGCACAACCTCAGACTTTGTAAGTGAGGGTTTTAAGCAACAATATGGATGCAAACTACGAATAAATAGTTATTGAACTTTCAGACTTCTACAAATCGCTAGATTACTGGATGTCATTAAAAATTCACTTTCTCAATTTACATTTATAATTTTTCCTAAGAATTTGAGCGCCATCAACAACGAGCAAGGTTAAAAAGTCTATCAAGACAAAGGAAACTCGGTACCAAGAACGATGGGTCCAGCCATGATGGGTGATTATTGTTAGTTTAAGAAGAGAGAAGATGTGATCCCCATAAAAGGGAAAATTATAATTGGTAAATAAATATTTATAATGTTTGTTTTTTTAGATATCAACTTAATATAAATTATAAGTACAGTCTATATACAGTGTAACTTACCAGGTCAACGTTGCAAACGTTAGTACAATTTTCCTTCGGTCTCTCTAGCAGCACCTGAATGCTACTAGTGAATACACAGTAGCCAAGGATATGGATTATGCTTCAGATGTACAAAACTGACCCACTTACCGTATCAACGACTAGCTTGAGGTTTAATTCATAGGGCAGCATGATTTTGGATAAGGGTTGAATATGGTAGCTCAAAATTTCAGAAGATAACAAGGTACCACGGCATCTTTAAACATGATTAAAAATAAATTAGTCTTGAGGGAAGATGCAGAAATCCCATAACAATTCAAGACCTACAAATAAATTATCAATAATATACTACAAAAACATTTCAAAGCAGTCAATACCAACATACCACAACTTGATGTCAACGTTGATTTTGAACAGAAAGTCACGTAATTAAATTTATTATTGGAGACACTATTTGTGTTGCTTCAAAAATACAAAACTTATAAATAAACTTCTCTTAACACAAAAGTATAAAATTTTATCTTTTAATTGTATTACTGTTAGTCTTTTAATTGATGAGTATCTCAAGAAAATATTATGTATATCGTTTTCAGATATAAATAAAAAATATCCAACTAAATGTTATATTGATAAAGTTCTATTGATCAAGTTTAATGTAACAAGAAAACCTTACGTGTTACAACTTTTTTTGGGGCCATTTTCGTATTTATAGATTCGTTCTACTACAATATGCTATTTAGCTTTATGTTACTACAAAAACCTTGTTTTTTGTCAATCAGTGTATTGTTTTGATCTTGTGTACAACAAATATTTTTTGAATGTAATTTTTTTATCTCCATTATATGTAACAAATCTACTAAAAATGTCATTTGCATATGGTATTATATTGTACAGGTGTAGAAATAATGTTTAATATTGAAGGTAATATTAACAATGATAAAAGTTCTTTTGGCAATACTTTATTTAGGTGCTTTTGTGAAATGATCATTAAAAATGCATTACTGTAAATGAGTAAACTTAGGTAAGACGTCATATTTGTGGACCTTGACCTTTAAATTTAAAAGCTACTGTCAAATATTATATTTGAAATTTTAGTGGATGTTGAGGATAAAGCGTAATGTTCCAAAAACCATGAAAAAAGTAAATTATATAAAAGTTCTTGTCTGATTGTGATTTGAGACTTTGATAGTGCAGAAGGAAGTTATATACAGTAACCAGATAAAGTCACTAGAAGCAACAAGAGTCAATAATTTCTTTATAGATAAATGTTAAACTACACTTGTTAAACGACACAACTTCATCACCAGTTAGCTCGTGAATTAGCCATTACTTTTATAATTATCATGTGACCATCAGCTTAGTTTACATTGACTAACTAATTTGCTTGTAATACAAATTCTTTATTAGGGCAGCCTCAAATGTTCACTAATCAATAAAAATGTATGTAAACCAATTTTCACAAACCTAACGAAATGATTCAATTTAATACACTGTAAAGGTAGGTTCTGTGCTCTATGTTTCCGTTTGTACGCTGACCAATCAGATTGCAGGAATAGTTTGAATAGTCATTCAATTTTTCAATGGAAAAGTTGGTTGAAGCCTGTTGACCCCGTGAAAATGTCAGTGTATTGAGTATGAGCATATAGGTTAGGTTATAAGTATTAACAAAACTAAAATTCTTTTTCTTGATTATCTGGAATGGCAGTCTGTTAGTATCGTACTCCGAAACATTTTCACGTTTCACTACAGTGTGCTACGTACCTCGACGTAGTCTGAAGTATAAAAACAAGAATGACCGGGGTCAATCAGCGAGAGGGCAGGGCATTACCAATATAAAAGTAAAGGATAGGCCTGAAATAAAAGCACACATTAATTTAGGACAAAAGAATCATGTGACACAAAAACGTCTAATTAGGTAACATGTTACATAAATAAAAGGTAAACCCATTTAAAAACACCCTACCCCTTTCCTTTGTCATACTCTTCAAAAGAACTTCTATAGTATAAAATAAAGGGTACAGCAACATTATTTAATACCTTCCTAAATTTCCCACTACTAATTTAGATGGTAACGTCTCCCATGTCTATAAATTCAAAAAATTTACACCCAAAACCACCTACAAGTATACTATATGGATAAATTATTTGTTTAGATACGAAGTGCGCTTCTCGTATTTGACAAAAAAACAAAATAAAAACTAATCAAATTAATCATAAAACTTGTGAGTTTCTTTTGACAAACGTTTTGGTTTTTGCTTCAAAATTGCACATCATACCTGTAGGACAATTCTAATATTTATGTATAGCAACCAACAATAGCCCTACGTTTCCAAGTGTATTGGCACATAACTACATCAAACACTGACAAAGGGTAATCTTTTGATGTACATACAAAGCAAACAAGTCATATACCTACATGCGTTTGGCTCCTTATCTTACACGCCAGCGGACGTAACTCAGCAGAGAATCGCCATGCTAGTCGGATTAATTCACCAAATTACCATAACGGCAACAGCGATCTATGAGTAAAAAGCACCAGTTGGCCTGTGGCAACAAACAGTCGGGCCTACATAAAAAACAACTTGGCCTACAGTTAAGAGCTAAAAGATAATCTTATTAGTATGGGTAAGTGCAGGAAAACTTACCGATGCACCCAAGATATCCACGCCACTTGTCAACAAAAAATAAAAACGTGCATCGCTCTTGAAGTACCGGAACGAGTAAATCGAAAATATTACCAGGCACGAGCTGCAGTATCAGATTCAATTTTGAAAGCCGAGTTCAACATTCAAACCTTGCGTTATCACAACATGCCCAGCGATGATTAGAAACTCAAAACACATCAAATAGTACGATACCTTATTTCGACGAGTTTCTAGGTCGTAGCATTTAAGAAGTAATTTTACGTTATCAGAATATGTAGCACACCAGCTGACATCTAAAACAAGGTACACACTATTTCATTTAGAACGGAAACTTTCTAATTTCACAGCAAATGAGTTGCATTGAAAATATAATAAACGGACTTATTGTAAGAAAGTGAAATATACAGGATGGTGATGGAGTATTGAAAAGTAGAAACAGAATCCATGTGAATGGATAATGAATTAAAAGAAACAAACTGTATTTTAATTTATGCCGAAAGTAAACGCAACAAGTGGTTTGGAAAAACAAAATGAATTCATATTTATTTACTTCAGATTTATTTGGCAGATGTATATGTTCAACGAATAGCAAGGAACATAGTTTAACTTGTACGAATTAGAGACTCAACTAAAACAAAATAAATATATTAAAAAAATTTTAAAATAATACTAAAAACGGCAAATACAAAATATTATACATTATAAATTAGAATGTAATTTTTGAGTATTTATTACATATTATAAAATTATGGACCTCGTAATAACTTTGCAACATCACAATATCATTTAAAATTGTATTTTATTATAGTAATGTAATTAATATGAACAAGGACATATAACAAACAATATTTGAGTATAAATTACCTATCTATAACAATAAATAAATTAATAAATAACATTCAGTTTTCTAAATTTGGCTGTTTAGTATATGATAAACCTACAGTGTCATATCGTGTGCAATTATACATATTTACCAAACTATCAACTCCATCTTGTAATTATAAAATATGAAAGGTTTTCGTTTCAATTTAATGTACTAATTACTTCATCGAATCATCAAAGTTAAAATTTTGAAAACTGTCTGACCACTTACTAGCCGAATTTCTATTTTCAGAAAAAAATTCATCATCAAAGGGATCGTTTTCTCTGGCAAAAATATTAACAGACTCAGACTTATGTAAATTGGTGTCAAAATGAAAATTACTTCGAGTGGTACTTTTACTACTTAAAATAGTTTTCCTCATTATACTTTTATTAAAACTATTAGCACTAATGGAGTCTTCTTCATCAACTTCGTCAGTTTCCTCTTTTATACTAGATGCACTAATTTGATCACATTTATCAATAGGAGGAGAAAAGTCATCGTCAAATGGTGATTTTTGTGAAGTTCGAGAACTTGGAGAAATTCGAGTATCTTCTTTGAATGTAGTTTTTTTAGGTTTAGTTAAGTGTTTCTGTTGATTCTCAAAACGTAGTCCTTTTCCAGGTTTTGAAACAATTGGTGAATCAGCTTCTGATGTTTCAAAATCATTTTCAAATGTAAATCTTGGACTGACCACTGTAGATACTGGACTTTCAGTTTCTGAGGGTATAAAATTATTTTCAAATTTTCTAGAAAAAGTGTGAGAAGGCTCTTCTGTTTTTGGACTTTCTTTTGTTTTCTTACGATTTCCTAGTGTACTACTTTTCTTAAGTGTATCTGATTTAGAACTGTCTAATTTTTTAGGCTCTGGTTCTTTATGATGGCTGTGTTGTTTTGATCTATAGGCACTACGTAGTTGAGGATTGGTTTCAAGTTTATGTCTATTATGTGACACTGTATCAGTAAACTGTGAATCACGACTTCTTGAACGTCTCCCTGCTTTATAACGCCTCTCCCTTTCACCATCGCTTCCTCCTGCAAACCATACCAATTATATCATGCAAGTTTAGCAATTAAGTTTGATTGAAATTGCATTATATTTTGATAAAAACCAAAATATACTTACCACTTGCTGCATAATACTGTCCTGGTCTAATTTTAATCTCCCCCGTCTTTCTATCCATTTCTGATGCACTACTAGGACGTTTCCAATTTCGTTTCATAGTTGCACTTAAATAACGTCCATGTTGTGGTTCTGGTTTATTTCCATAATCATCTTCCCAAGGAGATTCCTGTGTTTCTCTCGTATAATACCGATCTTCATGTTTACAATAACGGCTTGTATTGTAACGACTAGGAGGCTGTTCTATAAATATACAATAGTAACATAAAGCATTGTATAGATGTAGCATACCACTAGCGTCTTGTTTCCGCTCAGGACAGCACCAATGATCATATTCTACATCACGCCTGCGACGGTGTCTCCTGGAATCAGACCAATCGTCAACCCAACACTCAGGTTCCCTATGTCTTTCTTTTTCTACTTCGCGATTGCCATGTCGTTCAGGCCAATGGTATCTGCCAGAGTGTTCCTCATCATACCTTCAAAATGCATTTATACAGATAGATGTTACAACATTTCCATCAGCGTATTTGAAGCATATTGGCATTGTAAGTAAAATTATTCAGAAATAATATTAAGTTAAAGTGCTTATTTAAACTTTAACGCATATTTTTAAGAATTCTCCACACCTAAAATGACAATTTTATTTTAACCATCTCAACAAATTGCGATCTATAATCTTCAAATTTCTACATGTTTCAAAAGCATGAACTTTTTTAAGTAATTAACGTAATACAACGAATTAATTTCCAAAGTTAATTTTAATACAATTAACAGATATGCAATGAACATAGAGATGCAGATTAAATCTTATAGTGATGCAACAATTTGCACATGAACGATGCCGTTTTACTGTTAGACAAAAGCCACTCTGCAATTTTTCCAACAGTTTTTAGTCTCAAAAATAACTTCAGATTAGACATGCACCCTTCCTTTTTACAGGTAGAAATGGGTGTACAACAGAGTCTAAATAAAACTCTGGCGGGACTAGTATTGACCGTTTGTGGCTGCGGTAGATTGCAAAAGACTATCTCAGGGGTTTAAAGAACAAAGTTAAATTTTACCCAGACAAGTTATAGGGAACATGAATTAAAAAAATACCTTAATACAACTTATATATTGATGTTTAGTTACTAACATTAATAAAAAAAATTAATATACAGGGTGCCCACAATCTATCTCCGTATATGGGTAACTTTTTTATTATAGAAGATACAATATTGGTTAAATTAGCAAAGTTGAAGAGAAATTTACGAGTAGTATGATGCTTTTTTGAAAACTCACCTAGATGCTCAACTTTTTTAGATATTTGAAAAAAACTGAAATTTGCCATTTTCTTCAAACGCTAATAACTTTTTAACGGTTTAACCTATAGAGAAAATAAAACTGCTTGTAAGGTAACTTTTACGTAGAATTCAATAGCGTATATGACAATTTTAATTGGAAATGGGTTTTCAAGCTACAAACATAACCTCACTTTTTAAATGGAAACCATAGTTCAATATAACCCAAATGGAAAGGTTTTTCTTTTCTGATTACCTTGATGTAAGGGTTGATGTACTTATTTTCAGTAGTTTCTTCATAATAAAGAAAAACGATTTATTTATTTGCGGACATCAAGGAGTCCATGGATACATATTACAAACAAACAAAATGTGTAAAATCAATAATGGAAACACAAGTTTATTGTAACTAAATTTATTATAAACTAAGAAAAATAAAATACTTAAAAATAAACTATCCATACAATACAAATAACTTAATCAAAGGAAACAAAATTAATTAATGCGAATATGCCCACTCCTACATTAACATATGCTCAAAATGACCTCCATTAGCTTGCAAACACATTTCGCACCTTTTAATTAGGTTTTGGTGCACCTTATTTAACGTTTGTGGTTTTATACTTGTAATAACTGCTGTAATACTATCTTTGAGTTGCTCAATGTTATTGGATTTTTTAGCATACACTACATCCTTTACAGTACCCCAAAGAAAAAAATCCAGTGGCGATAGTTCTGGTGACCTTGCCGGCCATGGAACAGGACCTGCATTGCCAATCCAATTTGGAAAACTATTATCAAGATATTCAGAAACGGCTTGAGCAGGTGCACCGTCATGCTGAAAATAATATAAGTTTTGCAGTAAATTAAGTGGCAAATTATCGAGCATTTCTTGCAATTCGTTTTGTAGAAAATTCAAATAGTGTACACCATTTAAATTATAATTATAGAAGAAAGGCCCAAGTATTTTATTACCAAAAATGGCACACCACACATTTATCAAAAATTGATGTTGATCCCGCCTTTCTTCTGTTAAATGGGGATTTTCCTGACTCAGTAGACTGTATTTTTCTGTTAAACATGCCTTTGTTAGTAAATTTTGCTTCGTCGGTAAATATAATAGTGTGACTAAAACCAGGATTATTATTTGTTTCATTAAGAAACCACCTACAAAACTGTTGTCTTCTCTCACAATCCCCATGATACAGTGTATTGCTAACATGGGTTTTGTATGGTTTGTAGCGGTTTTGTTTTAAAATTAGGCGAGCTTTTTCTGTAGAAGTAGCGCACTCAATTGCAGTTTCTCGGTGGACGCTGTTGGCTTAAAATTTATGTAGGCTAACACACGTTCTTCATCATCAGTTTTGAATTTTCTTTTATCAGTACTGGGTTTTGTAAAAGCACCAAACCTTTTAAATTGTTTTTAATTTAGAAAACAATCGTTTATCTGGCTGCCTTCTTTCCAAATATCTTTCATAATACATATCACCAGCAGCATCACAATTTCTGTTACAGACATAGTAACAAAAGAGCATGTCATTTTTTCGTCGTTTGTATACATTCTCTATTATAATCAAATAAATTTAAAAGTCTTCTACACAAAATTTGCAACCCAGAGCAAATAAACACTTTAACTAATAATATCTGACAAATGCCAGTTGTTTTTGTTTATTTAAAATATGTATCCATGGACTCCTTGATGCCCGCAAATAAATAAATCGTTTTTCTTTATTATGAAGAAACTACTGAAAATAAGTACATCAACCCTTACATCAGGGTAATCAGAAAAGAAAACCTTTCCATTTGGGTTATATTGAACTATGGTTTCTATTTAAAAAAGTGAGGTTATGTTTGTAGCTTAAAACCCATTTCCAATTAAAATTGTCATATACGCTATTGAATTCTACGTAAAAGTTACCTTACAAGCAGTTTTTATTTTCTCTATAGGTTAAACCGTTAAAAGTTATTAGCGTTTGAAGAAAATGGCAAATTTCAGTTTTTTTCAAATATCTAAAAAAGTTGAGCATCTAGGTGAGTTTTCAAAAACGCATCATACTACTCGTAAATTTCTCTTCAACTTTGCTAATTTAACCAACATTGTATCTTCTATAATAAAAAAGTTACCCATATACGGAGATAGATTGTGGGCACCCTGTATACCGTTATTTTCTTACAACCAATTTTTCATACGATAAAATCAGTAAGTGTAGTTTATATATCTACACTCTCATAACTTTAAAATTTTGTCTTAAATGCTACCACATAAGAAATTAGAAAATCTAAACTTATTATCGTGTTTAGACACAATTCCAAATTAACGTTCTAGATAAAAGGAAATCATAAATACACTTTGTTGTGTTTAACATTAGTTAAGAGAATTTGAATTGAACATAACTTCAAAATTCACAAAAAAAAAGGTTTCATGAAAGCTTTTCTGTTTACAAACCATAAGGTTATATAGGAAAGCAAAGATAATATTAAATTTGTTAAGGTAACCGATAAATAAAGTTATGACTATATTTTACATGCATTATCTTTCTAAATAATTGAGATTTAAAATGTAACGCATGCACATCGTTCCATGACAAAAGTAAATAAGATAAACTCATACCTGTATTCCAGATATATGAAAGGAAACGTATACTTAAACATTGAGCTTACGGCTTGTTCAGAACTATAGGATCTTCTTATGGTTTGTTGAGACGAACACTCGCGTTGTTCATTTTGGTTGTTAACCTCAAACTTCTAATTTGTAAGAGCCAATCCTTCCGTCCCACAACTATATGTTTTGTCAACGGAACATTTAATTTATTTTAGAAGGTAAATAGATACGATAAAAGATAATATTTGTAGGTAGTAAAATTAATACATAGGCTTAGATAGCCTAGCATAGATAATTAAATCCTCCAATATAGAATATTTTATATGAGAATATATCACTTGAAGATACTTCAGCAAGGAATATGCCACCGGAGGATATGACATCCAAGGACTCTAGAAAATAAACGTGTTACAAAAACGAAATATTGTAATACGCCACGAGGAACAGTCTAAAAATTTATCTGTAATCGCTTACCATTATTAATATTTGGAACGGGTTATTCAGGTAGGCTTTCTCGATAAGCATTTTGCTAGTATTCTAAAATGATATTTATGTATGTTAAGAAGAATAAAAGAAAAGACACCTTTTACATACTAGGTATGACATCATAGCCTTAGAAAGGACATCTTTATCGAAATACGGCATGTGCTCAAAAGACCGTTACATATGAAGACAAACGAAAATTTGTTCTGGTTTAAAGATAACCACACATTTTGAGAGAGGAACAAAACAAGAAAACTATCCTAAATGACAGATTCATATATACACCAGTTGTGTATTTATGGACATTATTCAAAGGTTTACCAATTGGAAAATTACATCTGATCTTAATTATTTATATTATTTATAAAAAAAGAATATTAAATTAAAACTAAAGATCGATGTATATAGTGTATTATTTAATAATACTAAAAGGAAATGTTAACACAAATCAAAACTAATTTGCGATTGTAAACGGTATTTGTATAAAAATTAAGAGAAATAGTACTTTTTATTGAAGGAAGTGTGACCACAATGTAACATGGCAAAGGAACAGTGAATTGACATGTTACACACATTTGAAACTTTTGCATAACAGCACCAATGAAATGAAATACACAAAATCCAAAAAAAGTAAGATTTTCGAATCCACCCACTTGTTAGCCATTTTGAAGCGATTGAAACGTATAGGAGCAGTTAATCCAAACTGATTCACATTTACAACAAAATAAAGTGTTGCGATATATCAAAAATCTCTAAACTGTCCTTAACTTCTTGTAAGTTTACATCACTCAAAGTATGAACATAAATTATTTCAAGCAACATCCTGATTAGGAGTAATTACATAGTGTGCGATAGGGCTATATGCTGCAAGGTGGAGATACATTGCAATAAGTGATAATTATCAGTGTGCATTATCTGTTCTGCATTATGCTGTGATGACATACAAGACATTGGCAATTCACAAGATAAAAGCAGACTAACATTTTATTGCGATATATGTCTAAATGAAATGGTGAGTTAAAGCAGTTTGTTCTAAACTAAGTAAAAAATCATGGAATTAAAACACGAATTAATTAAAGATTATGTTAAGTTCGATTTTGTACTTATAAATTTTACTGCCTCCTTGATTTAAAGACCATTTCAGTTTCTACATACTTGAAGATATGGGTTCGCCACATGCAGTACTTCAGGTTTGAAATAGCTCAATTAGGCACTTACGAGTCTGCATTTGATATATTGAACTTCTGGTTTCTTATCTAGACATGCGTTGGATAGTCAAGAAATCCCCAAATGTTGCTATTTAAATAAAATTGAAATCCCTTTTGGATTTTGTTGTCAGTATATTTTCGAATGTTGGTTATTAATCAGACTTCCTATAATATGTGTTTGGAATGCCCGATATACGTAGTTTATTTTGTTAAATTATAATCTTCCCTCTTCATAAATTCTGTCCTTGCATCAAAAACAATGTTGTGTTCTAGGAAGTAAGTTATATCTAAGTTGGTTACGCATGTTAAGCGCATCGTGGGGTGAGAACGAGGGTAACTTGTATAATCCTGTGGGTTGCGGGCAGATACATAATCAGTTAGTTGCGCCTGGACTATCGGCTGAGTGAGATATCAGGCGAGATATTCATTAAGAAACGTGGTTTTTGGGTGATTATTTATGCTTATATTCGCGTTGAGAATTTAATGTGGTTCCATTGTGAAAGTGATGCTTTATTAATTAAAGCTTAAAGAATAACTGAAAAAGTGACAAAGTGCTAAGTTGGAATTCAGAACAGAAAACAATCTGTAGGTATGGTATAATTTTACAGTATTAAGCATGCTCAAGCTTTTTGTTATGAAGAAATATTAGAATTCACGGTTTGTAGATAGTGGTGATCTGGTTACAGATATTATCCAGCACTAATTTCAACCATCACATGTGTTTTGTGAAAAGGTAGTTGTTTGCTTTGTATGACGATGATTCGCTTGTATACGATCAACCTCTTACAGAAAGGAGCCCCTATCTAACATTATTTTAGCTACGTTTGGTGTTATATTTTACCTCGCCGACGTTACCAAACCGCGGAACTTGGGGAAAGAATTATATTAATAAACTTCAGGGGTGTGTGAAAGTGAAATAGTATTGGCACGGAAAATTTCGAGTTACTAATATTAGCATGATTTATGATAAGTGGTTGCTAGCATTATTATCAATACCTAAGCTTATTCTACCTATGTCCGGTAGTTCTTTGAGTCTGAATAGTTAAGAATATTTTAGCTAGAATATGAGGACTGCAGTAAGGTTGTTCTGTACCCTTTTAGGTTTTTGTTTTTATTAGCGAGTATAAGCGTTAACTAGGATGTTCATTTTCCTTTATTATTGTGGAGAATAAAACCACGTAACTGGAATCCAGTAATTTTTCATTTCATGTTTTTAAGTAACCCACGAAAAGAACCCGTAACTAAGAATCCATACCCCTGAGTCTACTTCAAATACATTATTGTCGTTTTCTTTATGAAGTATATTTCACATTTGTTATACATGGAGCACGTAGTTTAAATGATAAATCATGGCTAACAATGAATAACCTGGTGTTGTTGATATATCTATTTTATGATATTATTGTAAAAAGGTGTCTAACAAATTTGTTGAGTGTAAGAATTGTAAAGTTTTTGTGCACCCAATCATGTGGTAAAAGAAATGGGGTGTTTTTGAATGCTCCTGGTAAAAATAGTGAATATTTATGTAATAAATGTTACAAGTGTTATAAACATGGTAGTTCTAATGTCAAAGATCATTATTTAATGATTACCTGTACAACTATTGCTAATTCAACTATTTATAATGGTGGAGACCAGAAGGATGTTGAAAATGCTGTGGTTAATTTCCTTAAAAGTGACCTATTCTTGAATATGATTAACTCTTTAATCACTCAGAATACTGAACCCCTTTTAGAGGAACTCCAGGAATTAAGAACTGACGTTAATAACCTGAAATGAGCAATATAGACTTTATTAAGCTGCCTATTAAAGATCATTTGTGTAAGTCTTTATTTAGTAACGGTGAAATTAAATCACGGATTGATAACTTTAGCACATCCAATATTTTGAATGCAGAATTAACAAACATATGTCTGAATAAAAACTTAAATGTTATTGATCCAGGTGTTGCTGGAAATGCTAGTTTGTTATCGGGTTTGATGTCTTCTGATAAAACACCTTTTATTGCCCCCAATCAACGTCTACCTGACCAGGGTTCATTACTTGCACCTGCTACTAAAACTCCCTATGCAGATGTTGTAAAGAACAATGTACATCAAGAACTTTTCTACAGTTCATAAAAGAAAAAGAGCCGATAAGAAATCTATATGTGGCACTGGTTCTTCTAGCAATTTCAATTCCAATTTAGTTGCAGTTGGAAAGAGAGCCTGGCTTTTTATTGGGCGAATTAAACCTGGAACCCAAAGAGAAACTGTTTCAAATCACCTCAAAGAAATTATACCCAATAAGGAGTTTTCTTGTGATATCTTGGAAACACGTGGGGTGTATGCATGTTTTAGGATTGGTGTGAATTTTGAGTATAAAACTACTGTTGAAAACTCTAAGTGGAACCGAAATACGACCACATATCTTTCGCAACAAACCAATCTCCGCTAATAAATCTTGACCTTATGTCTGATGGTCAATTGGAAATAGAAATCATATTCGCATTTTATTATCAAAACGTGTGTGGTCTTTGTACCAAGACTAATTCAACGTTACTTAATATTTGTTCTGAGAACTTTGATTGCATAATTTTTACAGAAACTTGATTATCCGGGAAATTAATAACGGTGAAATTTTTCCCAATGATTCCGTTGTAATCCGAAATATAAATTATTAAGTAAACTGAGAGGAAGACATATTGCAACTAAATCAAATATTAAACTAACTTACCATTCGAATCTGGGTCTCAATTTTTGAAGACATTTGGATCCAAATTATTTATGGTCTTTCAAACTTAATAGTTGGAGTAGTGTATTTCCCTCCTAAAACATCTCATGAACTGTACCAATTGTTTGTGGATACAGTTGATCGTTTAAGAACTATTAATGGCTCGGAGAATTTTATAATTTTTGGCGATTCTAATGTTAGTGATATTAAATGGGTTAGGATTGATGGTGAACTGCTACCTGACAAACTTACATCTTTGGTTAATGAAGTTTTGTTAAGTGATATGCAAATGGCTTCTTAAAATCAGATTAATTCAATTGCAAACAATTAGGGCAAACTTTTAGATTTACTATAATCGGATTTAGAATCACCTGAAACCTTTAGATTCGATAAAACTCTAGTCAAAGAAAACGGATATAATCCAGCTTTGGAAATAGTTCTATCATTAGAAAAGTATCTACTATTACTCCATCAAATGTGAAATCTGTCATACCAATTTAAGAAGGTATCTATCTTATCCTGATATCAAACAATTTCTGCAAGAAGCTGACTGGAATTTTGTTCATCAACATCTTAATATCAACACTATTGTTGACAGCTTCTATGTACTAATTACTGCTGCCATAAGTCGTTTTGTTCCTATAAAACTTTCTCAATCCAAGAAATACCCGAAATAGTATAATGTGGATCTAATCAGACTAATTAAGTTAAAAAATAAACTGTACTTTAAGTACAAGAAGTTTAAGTTAGAGAATGACTACAGTGAGTACTCAGAAGTGCGGCAGTTATGCAAAATTGAAATTAACAGTCGTTACCGCTTGTTCATCAGGAATGTAGAAGCAGAAATTAACGTGTACACTAAGAGCCTTTGGTCATACATTAACTCTGATAGCAATGATAGCAATCTTCTCTCTTCCCCACAAGAAATAGTTAATGGTTTTGCGAATCACCTCAGTTTCTGTTATTTTCCTGATCAGAGTATTATCAATGGTGCACGTAATCCATCAAATCTATGTTCTTCCTTTGCTAGCTTGGGCAATCATATATTCACAACTAAGGAAATTATTGATAAGTTAACCAGATGGTATACCACCCATCTTCTGGAAACAATGTTGTATAGAACTTGCCGAACCACTATTATCTATATTTCAGAAGTCAATGGACCTGCGCATATTTTCACAACAGTGGGAGAAATCTTTTCTGTATCCGGTTTATAAAACTATCTATCGTAAATTACAGAGGAATCTGGCTACTCTCCACTATTGCTAAGACCTTTGAATCTATTATTTGTGATGAGATAGTTAACACGTTTAAACATGCCTTAGCAAAGCAGCAACGTGGTTTTTATAAAGGAAGATCAACACTAATTTGGCAGTTTTTCAAGACTTTTTAGTTAACGGCTTGGAGGATGGCAACCAAGTTGTAATATATACCAACTTATCTAAATCATTCGATAAGGTTAACCACAATTTATTGCTTGAGAAGCTCCATGCATTTGGAATTCATGGAGTTTGCCTTCAATTGCTTACTTCTTTTTTATCGAGTAGATTACAATACATAAACATACGAGGTGTTAAATCTAAAGTGATTACTATTATGCCTGGAGTGCCTCAAGGATCACACCTTGGTCTAATATTATTTACACTTTTCATTAATGATGTAATTTCTATGTTTAAATCAACTCACTGCCTTCTTTATGCTGATGACCTGAAATTCTATAATTACGGGGACTCATGCAGATTGCTTAAGTATGCAACGTGATCTGGATAATTTAATTGGTTATTATAAACATAATCAGCTTAGTATTAATGTTGGCAAATGTCAAACGATTAGCTTTTACAAATGTAAGAATCCTATGAGATTTATTTATCATACCAATATCCCTTTCAAATCTGTTAAAAGCATTTCTGACCTAGGAATAACATTTGATCATGAAATAGCTTTTTCTGATCATATTGACCAGATACTACCAATATGTTGGGCTTCATCAAAAGAAATAGTTAGATTTATATGATGCATGCTCTTTGAAGTTACTGTTTAATGCTTTTGTTCTAAGCATTGTTAAATATAACTCTCGCATCTGGTCTCATTATAAACGTCATATAGGCAGGGTAGAACTTGTTTAGAATAATTTTGTAAATTTTTGCTGTGGAAACTGAAATTTCCTTATGACAAGCTGGATCAAGAGACCAGGAGAAAGTTAGTAGGGATTCGAAGCTAGGAGCAGAGACATGTGATGGCCTTCTTGTTAAGTTTTTGAACAGCATCATATACAGAGTGGTAGAAAAGTCCCGGAACGGCCAAATATTTTGGGAAATACTCATCGCATCAAAAAAAGAAAAAATACGTGTTCAATATTTTTTTAAAAGCTATCCAATGACACAAAAATTGAACCACCACCCCCTGGGGGTAGGGGTGGGGGCAACTAAGTTTAAGTGGAAACCCCCATTTGTTATTGCAGATTCGGATTCCGCAGGATAAATTACCCCAAATTGGCCTACGATACAAGCCATTTTGGATGATAGAAGGCGTTGTAATTGACAAAACCAAAATAGGGTACAAAAACATTTGAAATCGAAAAATGTCAGAATTACATTCATTTTTAGTATTCATTTCGTTACTAGCTTTTGATATTATTTCGTGATGTCTCTGTCTGAAAGAGAAAGAATAATTGTTCTGGTGATGCGGGGGTATGGAGATAAAGAAAAATCAGTGCAGCAAGTCGCAGATTTATTCAATGAAGTCAATGTGGAACGTCAACTGATTTAGAATCTGAAAAGCATTTTATGCCTCGGGGAATTTAATCCCGTGTAAATTTGAGTTTATATGTAGTAAGAGTAAACGCTTCAGAGCATTTAAATACATTTTAATTTGTTTCAAACAAGGATAAAATCCGGGAACATTTCCCATTTACAAACCCCTTTTCATTGAAATTTAATTAACTCATAATACAAAGAGTGCAAGTAATACATTTAATTAATAAGAGTGGCACAAAATAACGATCTTTGCATATTATTCAATAACACACTTAAAACAATATTCGGTTCTCGTTTAAATAAAAATTTGAAACAACATAGTAACCAAGGCTCTACTCTTGTTTCTAGTAAAGTGACAGTGAATAGTCACAAATATGGAATCTGTTTCAACATGGTCGAATAATCTTACTGGAACAAAATTAACGTATTTTTTAATAACTACCATAACTTGTAACAATTTTTTTTGATGCTTATAAAAGCTTATAATTTTAATTATAAAATAAACTGAATTGTTTATTCAAATAAACAATTAATTTCACACTGTTAATAAATGTTGAAATCAGTACCGTATAGCCCAATCACGAGTCATATATTAATTAATAATAATGTAGGCTCTATTCGTAAACGTTGGTCATTTGAACTGCATTTTCAATGTCAGACGATTTTTGTGCCTTGTGCACATTCCGTCGACGGAAGGATCAGTCTGGCTCGACCACTCAGTGCAGTTAGAAGCACCATGGGTCTCAATAAGGGCCGGATTAGCGATCTACGTGTTACCACAGACGTGGCAGCGTAATCAAGTGATGAATGCACTTGACTTTAGTTTGTTTCTGATAACAGTAAGTGTACGCGCCATATCAGTCCCCGTTCGGGACATTCCCTCTCTCCGCGCGAGCGGGTCCGAATAGTTCGCGCTAGTTAAGGCGAGTCGGTCGTCAAGTCTCGTGATAGCCACACTAGTAACAATAAGTCTGCTCTCTTCTTCTAATCCGGCATTGGACTCTTCCTTTCCTGTCTCGCTCCTTTCCTTCAACCCTTGGCCAAAAGCGTTAGTTACAGTGTTTAGTGCCTCTCCAGTGCCAAAGGAACTTTCAGTAAGTGTTTTTTATGTCTTTGTATGATTATACTCCTATAAACTGTTCTCACCCTCACCCCTTAATAATTACAGTCCACGCTCTATCTCGGAACCCCTTGTTTACGGCCTTTTGCACTCAAGGTGGTTCTATTTGTATCCCGTTACGGAAAACGGGTATTCGATAACAAAACATTTGGTCCTTCGAGCCAGATCTAGAACTACGTTTATATCGTTCTCTCTTTCTCGCCTCATCGATTCAAAGGCATACAAACGTAGGTCTTTATTAATTCACAAATTCGTAAATCATTTAGTACTTGATAATAGAAACGATTTGAAAGTGTTATCTGTACGTTTCAATTTGTTGTTAAATCGCACGTGCATTCTTTCGAGTTCAAGTTCATTGCAATTAGATTATTGTTACCATATTCCAATATCAAGATCATTGCACTCCATTCAGAATTTGTTTGTTTACAAACAAGCCGTCCTTAATACGCACGTTAGTTTACTTAACTATTGTTAATTTATTCATAAAGTTCTTAATTATGGCAGAAGGTGATATTTTAAAGAAAAACTTGAAGATTATTTCGCCGCTTAACCGAAATTGCCGATTATGTTCGTACTGCAACCCGTTTAGCTGCCGTAGAAGCGAGATATCTACGTATGCAAAGTATTGAACAACAACTAGATGTTGTCTACGATAAAATTTTAACCTATAATTCGGTTGTTGACGAAAAGGAGGAGATTAAAACTCAAAGTTCTTCGTTTGACAATCTGTTAGACGTCATTCGTACGCGGTATTTAGATATCAAACAAAATGCATCAAAATCGGTTGATGATACTTCAACTAATCCTCTCAAACTTCTGTAAGTTATTTAAAACCTCTAAGTATAACCCCCTTTGATGGATGTGTAGAAAACTGGCAAAATTTCATTTCGCTTTACAAGAGTCTGGTTCATGAAAACGAACAAATTCCGCTAATTCGTAAATATCACTATTTGCGTAGCTATCTTAAGGGTGAAGCTCTCGCCCTAATTTCGGATCTAACCCTTGAGGCTGATTTGTACCAACAAGCTTTTGATAAGCTAGAAGAACGCTATAGCTCACCCGTAGAATTACTAGCTATTATTTAAATAAAATATTACAATTTAAATCATCTGGATCTCTCTCAAACTTCATCAATATTCATTTTAACGCTGTTAACACATTGAAGGCGGCGGATAAAGTCGAAGATATGGCCGACTTTATACTATTTTCGTTGTGTTACCGTAATCTTGAATTCAAAACGCAAAATGCTTTTGATCTAAAAGTAGGTTCAAGTTCCTACTTGTTCTCAGCTCTTCGATTTTTTATCGTTGCAAAGCAAAACCTCTGAGCTTTATGACGATATGAAAAAAGATAGGGTTATTAAACCTAATGCGCATCCTCGTTTCAAATCCAACTTCAATCAGTCTCTCTTAATGAAAAGTTCGCAAAATGCCGCTACGGCTAAAGCTGCCCGAGTTTCATGCCCGTGCTGTGGTGAAGCTCATAAAATTTATGGTTGTTCAACATTTCATGCACTTAATATTGCCGATCGTTATTCCACTATTAAAACTTTAAATTTGTGCTTTAAATGCTTGGGTAATCATACTCGAGGTTGCAATTCTGAAGGTAAATGTAAAGTTTGCCATTCCTCATATCACCATACTTTGTTGCATAAACCCCTGCCCAACGAGGTGGTGCATAATTCGGAAAATCCTCTACTGCAATAGCACCGAAATAGTTTCGCTTGTAATGTTTCAATTCTCATGAAAATTATACTGTGCTGTTGGCAACAGTGCAGGCTCTTATTTTAGATATAAACCAGGATTTACAACCCGTAAGGTGCGTTTTGATTCTGGATCTCAAATAAACGCAATTACTAGTACATGTGTTCAACGTTTGGGTCTTCAGCGTACTAGGATTCCCGCCAAGTTAGTGGAATTTCCGACGCTTTAATAAAGTCCAAGGGACTGTTTGTTGCACAGTCTATTCTAAATATTCTCAAAATAGAATTCAATTCAAGGCTTCAATATTTCCTAAAATAACAGGAAATATACCAGGTAGTTCATTGCCCATTTCTGTTTATAATAAATTTAAAAATATGCAAATGGCTGATAAAAGTTTCCATCAATCCTTGCCCGTAGAAATTCTTCTAGGTGCCGAGATATGTGCCAAGTACTGTTTTCCGAACATTCCGCTATTATTCCTGGCCGCCCTTTGGCGATTCAAACCATGTTTGGTTACGTGCTGCTCGGTCAAGTTCCGTGTATTAACCCTACGGTTAATGCTACTTCACTTTTCATTCAATCTGATTCTATAGATAAAGAAATAAGAAATTTCTGGGAATTGGAAGAAATTAAAATTCCCATGGAAACCTCCCCAGAAGATGTGTTTTGTGAGACGCATTTTCTCGCAACCCACTCGCGTGACGATTCTGGTCGTTACACGGTTGCTCTTCCTTTCAATCATAGTATTGAACCGCTTGGTAAAAATCGTCGGGCCGCTTATAATTGCTATTTAAATTTAGAAAGGCGTCTTTTACTCTCTCCTGAAAAGTTAAATGCTTATAATGGCTTTTTGCAGGAATATTTTGATCTTGGTCACATGTCCGTTGCCGAAACCCCCTCCGATTATGTACTATCGCATCATGCAGTTTCTAAAATAACAAGTAGCACTACGAAGCTACGCGTTGTTTTCAACGGTTCTGCTACTGATTCATTAGGAATTTCTCTTAATGACAGGTTATATTCTGGCCCTAAACTACAAGGAAATCTACCCGAAATAATATCCGCATTTCGTTGTCACAAAATTGCTGTTTGTGCGGACATCCAAAGGATGTACCGTCAGATTCTGACTTGTTCCTCGGATCGTCAATTCCAGCACATTTTTTGGCGATCTACTTCTCAAGAAAATATTTGTGAATATGAACTCAAAACTCTCACGTACGGGTTAGCGCCCTCCGCATTTCTGGCTCAAAGAGTACTTCAACAATTAGTAATTGACGAGGGTAAATCTTACCCTATGGCCTCCGAAGCTATTATGCATCACACATACATGGATGATGTAATTTTTGGTGCCTGTAGTGTCACAGAAGCGAGACAGCTACAGTGCGAGCTTATTAAGCTTCTCTCTCTCGGACAATTTCATTTGCGTAAATGGTCAAGCAATGCCGTGGAATTGTTACAAGATTTTGAAAAATCGGAATTAGAAACTCTTATTACTTTCTCTGATCAAGTGAGCGGTATAAAAATATTAGGTTTAGTTTGGAATCCTTTATTAGACGTATTCACTTATAACGTAATTCCCTTTGCAGGCCCGTTTAATAAACGCGCCGTACTTTCTTATATGGCTCGTATATTCGACCCGTTAGGTTGGTTAACCCCGGTAATTTTTATAGTCAAAAACCTGTTACAACGGCTTTGGTTACAACAATTAGGTTGGGATGATGTCCCCTACCATAATTGGTGTTCTGAATGGCAAGATTTTTGTAACCAAGTTACAATATTATCGCAGCTAAAAATTCCTCGTCTTTTGTCTCAATTCACGGAACCTACAGATTGTTAGGATTCTGTGATGCGAGCGAAAGGGTTACGGCGCTATGCGTCTATTTACATATAATTTGTGGTGATTCAGTGAATTGCAACCTAATTCAAGCTAAGAGCAAGGTTGCTCCTCTAAAATATTTAAGTATCCCCGCTTAGAACTTTCGGTGCTCTTCTATTGGCAAAATTAATTCATTCAATTACTTTAAATAAATTTTCTTACCCAATTTTGGAAACGAAACTATTTTCTGATTCTCAAGTAGTACTAACCTGGCTACAGACTCCTTCATATTTGCTCAAGCCATTTGTGGGAAATCGAGTTAGCCAAATTCTGGAATATACTACTATTTCTCAGTGGCGTCATATTTGCGGGAAAATAATCCCGCAGACGTGGCTTCAAGAGGTTGTTCTCCACTTCAACTATTGCACAACGAATTGTGGTGGCATGGTTCGTGCAATTTCAATTACGATTTTATCAACCTCAACAGCTCTTTCCCTCCTATAGGGGAAGTTCCCGAATTGAAACAAATTCCTGTCTCGCTTATCGCTACAGAACAAAATGAATTTTGTGATTTTATGGAGCGATTCTCTTGTTTATCTCATTTGCAATACAGCATGGCATATGTGAATCGGTTTATTCACAATTGTCGCCACCCCGAGAAAAATGTTAGGCCCCATTTCCTGCGACAATTCGAAATGGTCTGATGACTTGTGTAAAGTTGACTCAACGTCAGTTTTTTACTTCAGAATTATTATTATATGAAAAAAATAAGGATCTTCCTCTCTCGTTTAGAAAGTTATCGCCCTTTATTGATTCCCAAGGCTTGTTTAGGGTGGGCGGTCGCTTGAAACATTCTCAGTTGCCCTATACTAGCAAGCATCCTCTATTATTGCCTAAACGGGCGAACTTATCTAAATTAATTTGCAAACATTATCACCTTTTATCGTTACATTCAGGCCCCTCTATGACACATTCTCTTATTCTCCGAACTTATTGGATTTTTGGTCTGCGCTCTTTAGTTCGGCAAACTATTTACCATTGTTTGTCCTGTTTTCGATTAAACGCTAAGCCCCCTCAGCCAATAATGTCCGATCTGCCTCCTTCTCGTGTACAATTAACTCGCGCATTTGCTCACGTCGGAATTGATTTTGCTGGCCCCTTTTAACGAAAGCTTCGTTAAATCGAAATTCTTCTAATCGAAAATCTTATCTATGTGCCTTTGTTTGCATGTGCACCAGAGCTGTGCATTTAGAGCTGGTTTCTGAACTTTCTACAAACGCCTTTATGGCATCCTTTAATCGTTTTGTTTCTCGTCGCGGCGCTCCTGATTCCATTTATTCAGACTGTGGCAAAATTTTATTGGCTCCGCCGCATGATGAAGGAAGCCAGTGAATTTTGCGTCAAAATCATGAGGAAATATTTTCTGCAATGGCTGTTCTTCAAGTTAAGTGGCAATTTAACCCCCCATATGCACCTAATTTTGGTGGCATTTGGGAAGCTTGCGTAAAATCCGCAAAAGCCTTATTACTGCGAACTATCGGTCAACAGGTCCTCACATTTGAGGAGCTCACAACTATATTTGCTCGTATCGAAGCCGTGTTGAATAGCCGACCTCTAGCTTTCTACTCCTTGGACGCTACTGATAGCCCTGATTACCTAAGCCCTGGTCATTTTCTGATTGGGGGTCCAATTCTGAGTTTGCCAGAAATCACTCTTCCCGAGAGTATCAAATTACATTCACGTTGGCAACGCTTATGTCAAATCACTCAATCTTTCTGGCGCCGGTGGTCGAACGAATATTTACTCACACTCACGCAGCGGACAAAGTGGAACCGTTCCTTGGATAACGACTTGAAGGTGGGTCATATGGTTTTTCTCCTAGGAATAAATACCTCGCCTTTGTCATGGCCGCTAGGCCGTATCGAAAAGCTATTTCCCGGTCGCGACGGAGTTACTCGTGTTGTTTCAGTAAAAACGTCTCGTGGTACCTTCGTTCGTCCCGTGAATAAAATTCTTCCCCTTCCTTTAGAAAAGTAATGCTTAAATTTTCGTTAGTATATTTTTAATTTTTTTACGATTTTAGTCACTCTTTTAGTTGTTTTCTTTCTCTTGGTTTTCTTCTCCCCCCGAGTATCGGCGGGTTAACCGTACTCTGCGGCTAGGAGGAAATGCCTAGCTCTAATTATATTTCGTTGTTTTTTTTGTAAAATTTTTTTTCTTAATTTTAGGTGGGCGGTATGTACGCGCCATATCAGTCCCCGTTCGGGACATTCCCTCTCTCCGCGCGAGCGGGTCCGAATAGTTCGCGCTAGTTAAGGCGAGTCGGTCGTCAAGTCTCGTGATAGCCACACTAGTAACAATAAGTCTGCTCTCTTCTTCTAATCCGGCATTGGACTCTTCCTTTCCTGTCTCGCTCCTTTCCTTCAACCCTTGGCCAAAAGCGTTAGTTACAGTGTTTAGTGCCTCTCCAGTGCCAAAGGAACTTTCAGTAAGTGTTTTTTATGTCTTTGTATGATTATACTCCTATAAACTGTTCTCACCCTCACCCCTTAATAATTACAGTCCACGCTCTATCTCGGAACCCCTTGTTTACGGCCTTTTGCACTCAAGGTGGTTCTATTTGTATCCCGTTACGGAAAACGGGTATTCGATAACAAAACAGTAAGCTAGTTAAATAATTATTAAGGTGGACTAAATGATTCTATTGTAGCGCTCACCGATTAATTTTTGATCTCGATAGCTCATCGATTACATATTGATTACGAATTTACAAGTTCAGATATCACATTTTAATTTCTCAGTTTACCATTAGATAATCGTGCTTTAAGATAAGTTAAAGGAGAGTCGAAAATGATGCACATTCAATAGCTCGTTTTATGGATTGATTTTATGTTTCGATTTACTTCAATGGATTGCACAACAAGTTGATGAAAATGGTTCCTTATAATGATCCAGTATAATACGCTGTAATGCATTTAATTCGTCATTAGTTCAAAAGAAGAAGCTCAAGCTTACGCTTTGTAAGATACAGATGTGGAAAGTTCGCTGACTTCACTTGTTTGTCCAAGAATCGCAGGCTAACACATGTGGTCTCAACAAGGTATTTGTTGCAATGAAGTTTCAAAGTACAACCAGTTGCTAAGGTAAGCATTAGCCTAAGGACTTGACCTGACAACAGCTGTTCTGAATAACTTGATAACGAAGCGAATATTTGAAACTAAAATGGTAGCTTTTTTTTTGTTTGTTTTACGAGGAAGTCGAGAGAACTTTTATCGTTTGGATTTCATTATAGTATAAATTATTGCTTACATTAGACATTACTGCAAATAATTAAGATTATCAATTTCCTTATTTAATCCGGAAAAGTATTTCGTTCAAGTTCAGTAATACATAAAGTAATTATGAGAACTAATTTTATTTAGCATTGAATATATAACAAATATTTGTAAACCAAGGTAAACGGATCTGTGCATTTTGGGTATTTAAAAACTTTACGATCATATTTAATTCATTGTTGACATTTCGATTCCTAGTAGAAATTATCAAAATTCTCGTATTTAGATATCTGAGTCTAAAAGATTAGACCACATTTTTTATTGTATATTTTTGTATTTAAATTTTACAACAGAAAAAGGCAAATTTAATTAAAGAACCATCATTTGATTTAATTGAACAACTGTTTTATTTTGGACAAGTGCGTCCAAAGATAGAAATATATAAGTTGCAAGAGAATATATCCCCTTTTATAAATAATAAGGTGGTTGGTTGTCATACAATGAGGAAGTACTAAACAGTGCTTTCAAGAAACTTGATATTTAAATTTCCTTTTGCTACTTATGTTTATATAGGTATTAATAACTACTCTTTTTCTTTATTGTATAAGATAGCAAGAGTATATCTCTTGCGTCCTTCGTTATTATAATAATTTTATTTTCTTTCAGATCCCGCGTGTTCGCAGTAAAAGCGATTTTTTCCCCCCTGAGGATTTCCAAGTTCTCCCTTAGAGAAACCCGGGCTTTATCAATTCTAGGACTTGGTGGCGCCCCTTTTGCACCCCCTATCTTTATTTGAGAGTCGGTATAGAAAACAATATTTTTGTTGTGAAACCCACGACCACTCCTCATAAGCTCTACCCGAGGAATAGACCCCTAGCTTAGTCGGAAGACTGTCAATTCCCCTTCACTATAAGGGTGAAGTCGTTTTTTACTGGTGCACAACACTCTTTATTGTTTTAAACTGACACATGTTTACCTATAAAAGAAAAAGTTCCAAATCTACCTCCCAACATAAATGTACGTCTCAACCAAACATGAATTACAACAAGTTAAATTTTTTGTACAAAGTGATTGGGAATTACATAAATTGTTTAATACTCGAGTATCTCCATTTTCTAATTTCTTATTTAACTATACACACAAATCCGATGTACCATATCAGAATTCCAAAATTAACAATTTAATAAAATCACCCGTATATTACATATGTTAAGATAGGGTTCTTGTAATCCCAAGCCATTGCTAATTAACTGATCGTTGAAAAAACAACAGTAGTATAAATTTTGGTATGAAATAAAAATAGATTAAATCCAATATGCAATCAGAAAAATATATAACACATACTCATAATCGTCCTCTTCATCCCAACTATCTGCATGTCTCCTCTGTCTTTCAAACGAATGTTGCCGAGGGTGACGTGACCATGATTCTCTAGGATTTCTTCTCCTAGGTTCTTCTTCCCAAGGACTAGCATCTCTTGAACTAGAAGAGTGACCACCTGTTACTGCACTCGTGCTCCCAGTGGTTGCAATTCCTTGGCCATGCCCAGTCCATGAATTTATCTGTTGTTTTCTGCGCGATGGTATATCATAGTAATCATAATCATCATCGTAACTGTCAGTGGACCGACGATATCGTGGATAATACTCCGCTAAAAATAATCAAATTTATGTTAAAAGAGTCGATTTTGTAATAATTCAAATATTAGCTTAATTATTATTAGAACAATATTGTTCAATTTTCAATACTATAATTTGCAACTCACTTCAACTTATATTGGTCAGGGCGGCTGTACCTGTATATTCACAGCAACATGGTAGTAATTCATGGGATTGTCGTTCGTAACCAAAAAACAACCATCATGAAATAATCAGTTATTGTGACATCTACGTTTCGACTTATATAAAGTCTTTTTCAAGATCTAAAAATTAAGAGTGAAAACAGTCATTAACCTAAATAAAATAAAGAGACTTACCCAAAATTGGATATTAATGCCTGGACTGCTTTAACATGAAGGAGGATACCAAAGAAATAGCTAAGCATTTAATGTAAAAGTAAAATTAAGACTAAAAACAGCGTACAATATGGACGAACACAGACTAAGAACTAACGTGTATCAAATAAAGAAACTCCAACAGCAAAGTAGTTTTTTTTAATAAGAGAGTTGCTAAATATGCCAGGTGATAAACAACAAACAGAAAACCTAATATACAACTATTACAAAGATATGAATGTGTTATGTGGATTTTGGGATTTGTAATACATCCACATGACACATTTATGTCTTTGTAATAGTTGTATTTTAGGTTTTGTTTGTTATCTACCACCTGGCGTATTTATCAATTCTGTTATAAAAAAAACTACTTTGCTGTTGGAGTTTCTTTATTTGATACACATTAGTTCTTAGTCTGTGTTCGTCCGTATTGTACGCTGTGTTTAGGCTTAATTTTTCTTTTTACATTAAATGTTATCGCTATTTATTTGGTATCCTCCTTCAAGTCAAAGCAGTTCATGTATTAATATCAAATTGTGTGTCTCTTTATTTTATTTATGTGTTTTCACTCTTAATTTTTAGATCCTGAAAAAAACTTTATATAAGTCAAAACGTAGATGTCACAATAAATGATTATTTCACAATAGTTGTTTTTTGGTTACAAACGACAACCCCATGAGTTATTATCATCAACGTGTCTATATATATATATATATATATATATATATATATATATATATATATATATAAACTTCTTTATAAAGATAACGACCTTAATTTCAATATAAAATGGTATTCTTTTGTAGGTTTCAGGTCTTCTTAAATAATCAGTACTCTTTTTATAAATCTAAGCTGGATATATTCAATCCTTTGTCAAAGATACTAAAATATACAGAAATAATAATACTGTAAAATTATAAAGGTATGCTGTTACTTACTAAAGCGAGGCTACAGATATAAATTAAAAATACATTTGTTTAGCAATACAAACATTAAAGATATAAACTTGTTGGAAGTTAGGTAAAGTTTGACATTTGACAGGTGTTTTATTTTTGACTGAAAGCTCCCCCTCTGTTTTTTATATGTTTATTTAAATTTTAAATAGCATGTTGTGTGTGTGTGTGTGTGTGTGTGTGTGTGTGTGTGTGTGTGTGTGTGTGTGTATGTTAGCAGCTGTTGTGTAGATTACTGAATATTTTTAATTTATGTGTTAGTGGTTTGAAAATTTAGAAGATAAGTATATATAGAGCTCAAACTATCAAAATCAGTTTTTTTGTTCATACTGTTAGAATTTTGAAAAATGTAGCACATTTCAAGAAATTCTCTTTTCTTTTTATGACTTTCAATGTCTAAAATTTTTGGTGTGTTGAAATTTATCTCATGATGAGTGCTATTAACGTGAGTAGTTAAAGCACATGCATTGGGTTTGACTCGTATGTCACTTTTATGTTGAGTAATACGTTGTTTCAACTTTTGTGAGCTTTGTCCTATGTAAGATTGGTCACAATTTAAACAATTAATTTTGTAGATAACGTTTCGTTGGTATAATGGAGTTGTTTTATCTTTTACTTTAGAGAATAGGTTATTTAGAGTTAAACTATTCCTTTTCGCAATTTTATGTTAAATTTTTGAAAATATTTTCTAATTTGACGGTTAAATGTTCTATATAGGGAGAGATTGAAATATTAAAGTAGTATCGTTTTGGTTTTTGTGTTATTATTGAGAATTGCATGAGGTGTCATGTGATTGTATAGAAGACGTTTAATTAAAATGGATGGATAGTTATTGTTTTTAGTATGATAAAGAGTTTTTTAAATTTTTTGGTATAACGATGGATGACTAATTTTTGAATTCTATTCTTTAAACCTAAGATGAAGTTAATTTTAATGTTGTATGAGTGATATGATAAATAATTTAAATACCTGCCGGAATTAATAGGTTTTGGCACCAATCTAAAATAATGTTGTTTTCTGAATTTCTAATTAGTAGAGTGTCTAAAAAGGAATCGAGCGATTATTTTCGTTTTCTATGGTAAATTGTATTTTGTTGTTATAACTATTGAAAATTTGTAAGGTTTCATTGAGTTTATCTTTAGGAATAGCTGTTACTATGTCGTCTACAAATTTCTTTATGAATGGTAAACTGAAAGGTAGTTTAGGATCACATTATCTAGTAGGGTGTCCATGACAATTTTGGCTAATATAGGACTTAAATTGGAGCCCATTGGACAGCCAAATATCTGAAGATAAAATTTATTATTAAATTTAAAATAACTTGTTTCAAAGAGAAAATTAATAATTTCTATAAAACCGGTTTTGAGATATTACAATTGTTTGTGATGTTTAACCATAAGTTATCAATATTTTGTAATACTAACTCTTTTGAAATGTTTGTGAAGAGTGAAATTACATCTAAACTTATTAATATATAATTGTTTGGTAGTTGGAAGTTGTTTATAAAGGTTGCAAATTCAAAAGAATCTTTTACATTGTATTCGTTTAGATTTGTTGATTTTTCTAAAATAATAGCAACGAATTTAGAGAGCTTTTCAGTTGGATTATTGTATGAAGCTACAATTGGTCGAATTGGGTTATCTAATTTATGGATTTTGGTAGACCATATAATTTTGGAATTGAGCTGCTATAATTATTAAGTAATTTAGCTTCTTCATTAGTAATGAATTTTTGTTTTTAGCTCTTGTATTAATTTTAAGGTTTGTGCTTGAAAGCGAGATGTCGGGTCTACACGATTTCTTTGTAAGTTAAAGGATCATTGAGTAAGGTATCTATCTTCTGAATATAGTCAGTTTTGAAATGGCTACACTTAAGTTTCCTTTATCAGCTTTTAATATTAGTAAATCACTATTTTCTTTTAAGTATTTACGACATTTGTTGAAGTCTAACATAAATTTTGATTTAACGTTCAAGATTCATGTATAAAGTTAGTAATTATATTGGTAGTCTGAGCTCTACATAAATCTCTTTTTATTATCAATATTATCTATAATGGTTTCTAAATCAGCTAAAACATTGATAATTGTCTTGTTATTGATTTTGGTGGTATACTGAATTTTGGACCAAGAGATAGAAAAGACTTAATGTCATCTGGAATCTCAAAGTCACTTATGTTTTTGAACCATTTGTCAAGATTATTAAAACTAAGAGTGTGGTTAGAATTTATTAGGTTAGTAATCTTTTTAGGTTAGCTGTCTTAATTTTGTGAAACATTTTATTGTAATTTATAGTTTGTCTATGTTCGTATTCAGTATAAATATAAAGTGGTAAAGTGGTTGAAATCTTTTCTTTAATAGCCGTTAGTTCTTTGTACATCTTATTGAGTAAGTAGTGGGTTATTTTAATCTCTAAATTTAGAATTTTCTTTTTAGCCTGTCATTAAAGCGTTGAACAATCGGGCAATAATTTTACCATTACTTTCCAACAATGAATATAAGTTTTTAAAGCTTCTGGAATATGTCTTGGCAAGATACATTTGCTTCTACATTGTAGCAGAAATATCTTCCTATTGCTAAATGATGCCAATTTGATGTTAATTTTAGACCAGCGTTTTAGGAGTATAGTGATATTAGCTCCATAAGTTTTAGATATTCTTTGATAAAACCCATATTTCTTATAAACTTCTTTATAAAGATAACGACCTTAATTTCAATATAAAATGGTATTCTTTTGTAGGTTTCAGTTCTTCTTAAATAATCAGTACTCTTTTTATAAATCTAAGCTGGATATATTCAATCCTTTGTCAAAGATACTAAAATATACAGAAATAATAATACTGTAAAATTATAAAGGTATGCTGTTACTTACTAAAGCGAGGCTACAGATATAAATTAAAAATACATTTGTTTAGCAATACAAACATTAAAGATATAAACTTGTTGGAAGTTAGGTAAAGTTTGACATTTGACAGGTGTTTTATTTTTGACTGAAAGCTCACCCTCTGTTTTTTTATATGTTTATTTAAATTTTAAATAGCATGTTGTGTGTGTGTGTGTGTATGTTAGCAGCTGTTGTGTAGATTACTGAATATTTTTAATTTATGTGTTAGTGGTTTGAAAATTTAGAAGATAAGTATATATAGAGCTCAAACTATCAAAATCAGTTTTTTTGTTCATACTGTTAGAATTTTGAAAAATGTAGCACATTTCAAGAAATTCTCTTTTCTTTTTATGACTTTCAATGTCTAAAATTTTTGGTGTGTTGAAATTTATCTCATGATGAGTGCTATTAACATGAGTAGTTAAAGCACATGAGTTGGGTTTGCCTCGTACGTCACTTTTATGTTGAGTAATACATTATTTTCACTTTTGGGAGCTTGGTCCTATATAAGATTGTTCACAATTTAAACAATTAATTTCGTAGATAACGTTCCGTTGGTATAAAGGAATTGTTTTATCTTTTACTTTAGAGAATAGGTTATTTAAAGTTACACTATTTCTTTTCGCAATTTTTATGCTAAATTTATGGAAAATATTTTCTAATTTGACGATTAAATGTTCTATATAGGAGAGACTGAAATGTTGAAGTAGTATCGTTTTGGTTTTTAGTGTTGTTAATGAGGATTGCATAAGGAGTCACGTGATTGTATAGATGTTTAATTAAATTGGATGGATAGTTATTGTTTTTTAGTATGATAAAGAGTTTTTAAATTTTTTTGGTATAACGATGGATGACTAATTTTTTGAATTCTATTCTTTAAACCTAAGATGAAGTTAATTTTAATGTTGTATGAGTGATATGATAAATAATTTAAATACCTGCCGGAATTAATAGGTTTTTGGTACCAATCTAAAATAATGTTGTTTTCTGAATTTCTAATTAGTAGAGTGTCTAAAAAAGGAATCGAGCGATTATTTTTGTTTTCTATGGTAAATTGTATTTTGTTGTTATAACTATTGAAAATTTGTAAGGTTTCATTGAGTTTATCTTTAGGAATAGCTGTTACTATGTCGTCTACAAATTTCTTTATGAATGGTAAACTGAAAGGTAGTTTAGGATCACATTATCTAGTAGGGTGTCCATGACAATTTTGGCTAATATAGGACTTAAATTGGAGCCCATTGGACAGCCAAATATCTGAAGATAAAATTTATTATTAAATTTAAAATAACTTGTTTCAAAGAGAAAATTAATAATTTCTATAAAACCGGTTTTGAGATATTACAATTGTTTGTGATGTTTAACCATAAGTTATCAATATTTTGTAATACTAACTCTTTTGAAATGTTTGTGAAGAGTGAAATTACATCTAAACTTATTAATATATAATTGTTTGGTAGTTGGAAGTTGTTTATAAAGGTTGCAAATTCAAAAGAATCTTTTACATTGTATTCGTTTAGATTTGTTGATTTTCTAAAATAATAGCAACGAATTTAGAGAGCTTTTCAGTTGGATTATTGTATGAAGCTACAATTGGTCGAATTGGGTTATCTAATTTATGGATTTTTGGTAGACCATATAATTTTGGAATTGAGCTGCTATAATTATTAAGTAATTTAGCTTCTTCATTAGTAATGAATTTTTGGTTTTTTAGCTCTTGTATTAATTTTAAGGTTTGTGCTTGAAAGCGAGATGTCGGGTCTACACGGATTTCTTTGTAAGTTAAAGGATCATTGAGTAAGGTATCTATCTTCTGAATATAGTCAGTTTTGAAATGGCTACACTTAAGTTTCCTTTATCAGCTTTTAATATTAGTAAATCACTATTTTCTTTTAAGTATTTACGACATTTGTTAAAGTCTAACATAAATTTTGATTTAACGTTCAAGATTCATGTATAAAGTTAGTAATTATATTGGTAGTCTGAGCTCTACATAAATCTCTCTTTTTATTATCAATATTATCTATAATGGTTTCTAAATCAGCTAAAACATTGATAATTGTCTTGTTATTGATTTTTGGTGGTATACTGAATTTTGGACCAAGAGATAGAAAAGACTTAATGTCATCTGGAATCTCAAAGTCACTTATGTTTTTGAACCATTTGTCAAGATTATTAAAACTAAGAGTGTGGTTAGAATTTATTAGGTTAGTAATCTTTTAGGTTAGCTGTCTTAATTTTGTGAAACATTTTATTGTAATTTATAGTTTGTCTATGTTCGTATTCAGTATAAATATAAAGTGGTAAAGTGGTTGAAATCTTTTCTTTAATAGCCGTTAGTTCTTTGTACATCTTATTGAGTAAGTAGTGGGTTATTTTAATCTCTAAATTTAGAATTTTCTTTTTTAGCCTGTCATTAAAGCGTTGAACAATCGGGCAATAATTTTACCATTACTTTCCAACAATGAATATAAGTTTTTAAAGCTTCTGGAATATGTCTTGGCAAGATACATTTGCTTCTACATTGTAGCAGAAATATCTTCCTATTGCTAAATGATGCCAATTTGATGTTAATTTTAGACCAGCGTTTAGGAGTATAGTGATATTAGCTCCATAAGTTTTAGATATTCTTTGATAAAACCCATATTTCTTATAAACTTCTTTATAAAGATAACGACCTTAATTTCAATATAAAATGGTATTCTTTTGTAGGTTTCAGGTCTTCTTAAATAATCAGTACTCTTTTTATAAATCTAAGCTTTGGATATATTCAATCCTTTGTCAAAGATACTAAAATATACAGAAATAATAATACTGTAAAATTATAAAGGTATGCTGTTACTTACTAAAGCGAGGCTACAGATATAAATTAAAAATACATTTGTTTAGCAATACAAACATTAAAGATATAAACTTGTTGGAAGTTAGGTAAAGTTTGACATTTGACAGGTGTTTTATTTTGACTGAAAGCTCCCCCTCTGTTTTTTATATGTTTATTTAAATTTTAAATAGCATGTTGTGTGTGTGTGTGTGTGTGTGTGTGTGTGTGTGTATGTTAGCAGCTGTTGTGTAGATTACTGAATATTTTTAATTTATGTGTTAGTGGTTTGAAAATTTAGAAGATAAGTATATATAGAGCTCAAACTATCAAAATCAGTTTTTTGTTCATACTGTTAGAATTTTGAAAATGTAGCACATTTCAAGAAATTCTCTTTTCTTTTATGACTTTCAATGTCTAAAATTTTTGGTGTGTTGAAATTTATCTCATGATGAGTGCTATTAACGTGAGTAGTTAAAACACATGCATTGGGTTTGACTCGTATGTCACTTTTATGTTGAGTAATACGTTGTTTCAACTTTTGTGAGCTTTGTCCTATGTAAGATTGGTCACAATTTAAACAATTAATTTTGTAGATAACGTTTCGTTGGTATAATGGAGTTGTTTTATCTTTTACTTTAGAGAATAGGTTATTTAGAGTTAAACTATTCCTTTTCGATCAATTTTTATGTTAAATTTTTGAAAATATTTTCTAATTTGACGGTTAAATGTTCTATATAGAGGGAGAGATTGAAATATTAAAGTAGTATCGTTTTGGTTTTTTGTGTTATTATTGAGAATTGCATGAGGTGTCATGTGATTGTATAGAAGACGTTTAATTAAAATGGATGGATAGTTATTGTTTTTTAGTATGATAAAGAGTTTTTTTAAATTTTTTTGGTATAACGATGGATGACTAATTTTTTGAATTCTATTCTTTAAACCTAAGATGAAGTTAATTTTAATGTTGTATGAGTGATATGATAAATAATTTAAATACCTGCCGGAATTAATAGGTTTTTGGTACCAATCTAAAATAATGTTGTTTTCTGAATTTCTAATTAGTAGAGTGTCTAAAAAAGGAATCTAGCGATTATTTTCGTTTTCTATGGTAAATTGTATTTTGTTGTTATAACTATTGAAAATTTGTAAGGTTTCATTGAGTTTATCTTTAGGAATAGCTGTTACTATGTCGTCTACAAATTTCTTTATGAATGGTAAACTGAAAGGTAGTTTAGGGATCACATTATCTAGTAGGGTGTCCATGACAATTTTGGCTAATATAGGACTTAAATTGGAGCCCATTGGACAGCCAAATATCTGAAGATAAAATTTATTATTAAATTTAAAATAACTTGTTTCAAAGAAAATTAATAATTTCTATAAAACCGGTTTTGAGATATTACAATTGTTTGTGATGTTTAACCATAAGTTATCAATATTTTGTAATACTAACTCTTTTGAAATGTTTGTGAAGAGTGAAATTACATCTAAACTTATTAATATATAATTGTTTGGTAGTTGGAAGTTGTTTATAAAGGTTGCAAATTCAAAAGAATCTTTTACATTGTATTCGTTTAGATTTGTTGATTTTTCTAAAATAATAGCAACGAATTTAGAGAGCTTTTCAGTTGGATTATTGTATGAAGCTACAATTGGTCGAATTGGGTTATCTAATTTATGGATTTTTGGTAGACCATATAATTTTGGAATTGAGCTGCTATAATTATTAAGTAATTTAGCTTCTTCATTAGTAATGAATTTTTTGTTTTTTAGCTCTTGTATTAATTTTAAGGTTTGTGCTTGAAAGCGAGATGTCGGGTCTACACGGATTTCTTTGTAAGTTAAAGGATCATTGAGTAAGGTATCTATCTTCTGAATATAGTCAGTTTTTGAAATGGCTACACTTAAGTTTCCTTTATCAGCTTTTAATATTAGTAAATCACTATTTTCTTTTAAGTATTTACGACATTTGTTGAAGTCTAACATAAATTTTGATTTAACGTTCAAGATTCATGTATAAAGTTAGTAATTATATTGGTAGTCTGAGCTCTACATAAATCTCTTTTATTATCAATATTATCTATAATGGTTTCTAAATCAGCTAAAACATTGATAATTGTCTTGTTATTGATTTTGGTGGTATACTGAATTTTGGACCAAGAGATAGAAAAGACTTAATGTCATCTGGAATCTCAAAGTCACTTATGTTTTTGAACCATTTGTCAAGATTATTAAAACTAAGAGTGTGGTTAGAATTTATTAGGTTAGTAATCTTTTAGGTTAGCTGTCTTAATTTTGTGAAACATTTTATTGTAATTTATAGTTTGTCTATGTTCGTATTCAGTATAAATATAAAGTGGTAAAGTGGTTGAAATCTTTTCTTTAATAGCCGTTAGTTCTTTGTACATCTTATTGAGTAAGTAGTGGGTTATTTTAATCTCTAAATTTAGAATTTTCTTTTTTAGCCTGTCATTAAAGCGTTGAACAATCGGGGCAATAATTTTACCATTACTTTCCAACAATGAATATAAGTTTTTTAAAGCTTCTGGAATATGTCTTGGCAAGATACATTTGCTTCTACATTGTAGCAGAAATATCTTCCTATTGCTAAATGATGCCAATTTGATGTTAATTTTAGACCAGCGTTTTAGGAGTATAGTGATATTAGCTCCATAAGTTTTAGATATTCTTTGATAAAAACCCATATTTCTTATAAACTTTTATAAATAACGACCTTAATTTCAATATAATTAATTATTCAATTTAGTTTCAGGTTTTAAATATACTATCTTTTATAAATCTAATTGGATATATTCAATCCTTTGTAAAAATAATACAGAATTTATTAAAATTAAGCGGTTGTTACTTGATAAGATATTAATTTTTATTAGATAATTTAGACAGGTTGATTATCAAAGCTGTTTTATTATAGAAGACTGATTTTATTTTTGAAACTTAACAGCATTTAAGCTGATTTTATTGCAGTTAGTGCGATTTAAACGACATTAGGAGAATCAGTCATTTTATAACGTCACTTATGCAAAGCCATATAACTGGCCATTAACGCTTACGAGACATGTACCATTGCTGTTGATAGTTGTGATCTTTGTCAATGTAAACACCAGATAACTCCCATTGTACCTGAACACGAGCTACTATTAGACTGAATTATTTGAATGACGTTAATGTGAAAAATTCCTGATCGTTCACGCTGATAAGACTGAAAGAGTCAGTGTAATTTTGATCAGAAGTCGATCAGAAGATGCATCAAGACCATGTAGTTCACAGTACAAAGTTAACATTACCGCGACTAATTTATCTAACTAGATTATTACCCACACAAGACATGACATGAACACCTCGACCAGTTCCACAATCACAGACAACGAGCCGAATTAGTACCATGCAACAGATTATTCAAACCACACTACTTACTGTCTCAATTGACAAGAAAACATAAAGCCATGCAGACATAACCAGATACAACTGAAACACACTCATGTCAAGAACATCATATACTACATTAATCAATTCAAAAAATTCACATTTGAATCAATAGCTAACCATTATAATATTTGTACTAACTTGAATTATTAGCAGTTAATTACTATATAACACAATCTTACATGATTTGTTCAATTAGAACATTTACTGTTAGATTCAGACCATCCTAGCAAACCTAAAGAAATAGGTAAAAAAATTATAGCTATAGACAAGTACTATAATTAGCTCATTCAAAATTAACTCAATTCTGAAATAGATACCATTCTTTTAAATGATCCTTAACACAAAGAAATCCCTGAGACCCGACATCTCGCTTTCAAGCAAAACCTTAAAATTAATACAAGAGCTAAAAACAAAAATTCATTACTAATGAAGAAGCTAAATTACTTAATAATTATAGCAGCTCAATTCCAAAATTATATGGTCTACCAAAAATCCATAAATTAGATAACCCAATTCACCAATTGTAGCTTCACACAATAATCCAACTGAAAAGCTTCTAAATTCGTTGCTATTATTTTAGAAAAATCAACAAATCTAAACGAATACAATGTAAAAGATTCTTTTGAATTTGCAACCTTTTATAAACAACTTCCAACTACCAAACAATTATATATTAATAAGTTTAGATGTAATTTCACTCTTCACAAACATTTCAAAAGAGTTAGTATTACAAAATATTGATAACTTATGGTTAAACATCACAAACAATTGTAATATCTCAAAACCGGTTTTTATAGAAATTATTAATTTTCTTTGAAACAAGTTATTTTAAATTTAATAATAAATTTTATCTTCAGATATTTGGCTGTCCAATGGGCTCCAATTTAAGTCCTATATTAGCCAAAATTGTCATGGACACCCTACTAGATAATGTGATCCCTAAACTACCTTTCAGTTTACCATTCATAAAGAAATTTGTAGACGACATAGTAACAGCTATTCCTAAAGATAAACTCAATGAAACCTTACAAATTTTCAATAGTTATAACAACAAAATACAATTTACCATAGAAAACGAAAATAATCGCTCGATTCCTTTTTTAGACACTCTACTAATTAGAAATTCAGAAAACAACATTATTTTAGATTGGTACCAAAAACCTATTAATTCCGGCAGGTATTTAAATTATTTATCATATCACTCATACAACATTAAAATTAACTTCATCTTAGGTTTAAAGAATAGAATTCAAAAAATTAGTCATCCATCGTTATACCAAAAAAATTTAAAAAAACTCTTTATCATACTAAAAAACAATAACTATCCATCCATTTTAATTAAACGTCTTCTATACAATCACATGACACCTCATGCAATTTCAATAATAACACAAAACCAAAACGATACTACTTTAATATTTCAATCTTCCCCTATATAGAACATTTAACCACAAATTAGAAAATATTTTCAAAAATTTAACATAAAATTTGAAAAGGAATAGTTTAACTCTAAATAACCTATTCTCTAAAGTAAAAGATAAAACAACTCAATTATACCAACGAAACGTTATCTACAAAATTAATTGTTTAAATTGTGACCAATCTTACATAGGACAAAGCTCACAAAAGTTGAAACAACGACACTCAACATAAAAGTGACATACGAGTCAAACCCAATGCATGTGCTTTAACTACTCACGTTAATAGCACTCATCATGAGATAAATTTCAACACACCAAAAATTTTAGACATTGAAAGTCATAAAAAGAAAAGAGAATTTCTTGAAATGTGCTACATTTTTCAAAATTCTAACAGTATGAACAAAAAAACTGATTTTGATAGTTTGAGCTCTATATATACTTATCTTCTAAATTTTCAAACCACTAACACATAAATTAAAAATATTCAGTAATCTACACAACAGCTGACATACACACACACACACACACACACACACACACACACACACACACACACACACACAACATGCTATTTAAAATTTAAATAAACATATAAAAACAGAGGGGAGCTAGTCAAAAATAAAACACCTGTCAAATGTCAAACTTTACCTAACTTCCAACAAGTTTATATCTTTAATGTTTGTATTGCTAAACAAATGTATTTTTAATTTATATCTGTAGCCTCGCTTTAGTAAGTAACAGCATACCTTGTTTGGTCTTTTTTATTATTTTATTAAATTTAATTTGAAGACGACTCGCTCCTATATCCTATTAATGTAGACATTGTTAATATGCATCCTGAATACCTCACCCCTTTTATCACGAAGGTTACGCGTGATCAGTTTCGAACAAGTAGAAACTTGTTTTGACCTGCTTGCACCCCAATATAGAGTGTAATAACGGAGTCGTAGTTAATCGTTTGAAACGTGAAGACGTTATTAACGCAACATACAATCGGTATGTTTTAAGCTCGTTTCATGGTTCGTATGTAAAACATTAATTATCGTGTAGTGTTCGGAATAAAGGGTTGTAAATGTAATTACACAAGTGCTATTTATGGCCATAATAGTGCGAGCTTTGTAAGTGAGAATAAACTGGTCGTTTAATGGATATTTCGCCTCGGCTTGCAGAGGAAGCATTACAATATCATAACCATACAGTCCATTAATTCGTCGATTATTAATCATTGGACCAGCAAACTCCGTACTTCGATAATATCTCCAGGTATGTACATGCTATATTCTAGCTACAACCTCATAGGTATGTCCATTGGTCGCTTCGTCGCCGTATCTGGTTAACGGTGTAGTTAATGAACTTTGTACCCTCAGGGTATAGTGCAGCTGGCGTTGGTGTCGGTTGTATTCGTATCACGTGATTGGTGCGTGAATAATTCGTTGTTTGGTGCAGGTTGTAAATACTTGTGTTTATTGACGTCAATAAAATCTTGTTATTCCTTACCTACAAACTTGGAGTCGCCTTCAAATATTAATATAATTGAAATTTCGTCGTTTTAATAACTTAGATAATTTATGCTTGTTATTTAATATTCAAAATGAGTAATAAATTGGAAACTATTATTTTAGAAGCTAAAACAGCGTGGAGTAGATTAAATAGTATTCTTGATAATATGAAAGAAATTGGTAGAGCGGAAAATAATTGTTGTGTGATAGACGTTTGGCTGGATTCTGCGAAAGAAGTCGAATCAGATTTTAAACTTTTGTGTCAGACGGTCGTTGTGGAAGAGTCCGTGGAATTAGAGGAATATCGTGCTTTGAGGATAGAGATAGGTAATCTAGTTACGGAAATTAAAATTTTCGCTGCTAAATTTAAAGTGGAATTCGTGAAAGATGTTAAACCGGTTATTGGTACGTCAGCTACAGGACCGCATGATGTTGTTCCCGTTAGTGGTAACCTCCCCCTGCCTTTGTTAAAAATAATTCGCTTTTCCGGTAAGATTGTCGATTGGGAGAGTTTTCGATCAGTGTTTGAAAAATTGGTTCATGAGAATGATAGATTGTTGCCAATTCAGAAATTCATGTATTTGTTAGATAATATTGATTCGAGTACACATGCTTTGATTAAACATATTCCAATTGGGAATGATTCGTATCAAAAGGCGTATGACATTTTAGTAAACCGTTTTCAATCCAAAAGGTTATTAGCATCCACTTATTGGAACTCGCTTGAGAGATGTTCGAAAATTAGTACGGTAAATTCGCATAAACAATTAAGAAGTTTGATTAATTGTATCGATGAAAATTTGTTTGCATTGGAAAAATTAGAAATCGACTTGTGAGATTTTGCACTTTTTAATTTGTTATCCAAAAAATTAGACAGTGAAACTCTAAAAAGGTTTGAGTTGGAGAATGTTTTAGATGTTCCTACATTTAAGGATTTAAGAGCATTCGTAGAAAGGCAATGTAAGGTGTTGGAAGTGAGTGAGATTGTTTCATTAGATACTTCTTCGAAAACTCGGGAAAACATAAAATTCGGTGCTTCAGATATTAGAAAATTCGCTAGCGCATCGTCGGCGCCTAGAAATTCGTTTGTCGCTACTTCTACTGATAGAAAGTGCATTTTGTGTCAAGCTTCGCATCCATTGTATAAATGCAAGCAATTGTTGGATAAATCCCCTCAAGAACGCTATGAGGTGGTAAAAAGGCACAAGTTGTGTATTCGTTGCTTAGGTGATGCACATTCGGTGAAAGATTGTCGTTGCCAGTGGAATTGTAGAGAATGTGCCAAAAATCATAATACCTTATTACATTTTGGAAATCGTCGGCACCAGTTTCTCCATGAGAACCACATCAATTAATAGTTCGTCATCTTCAACTGAAGAAAGTTCGGTGGTTAACCAACAGGTTATTCAACAACAAACCACTACTAATTCGTTATTATCAACGTCGTTAGACCATACCACCACGTTGTTAGCTACAGCGGTGGTTTCGGTACAAGATTATTCGGGTCAATTACATTCTGTTCGAACTTTAATCGATAATGGAAGTATGGAAAGCTTTATTACAGAAAAATGTCGGCAGAAGTTAGGGTTAAGGAAAGCTAAAACTGAAGTCACGGTTCAGGGATTAGGTTTGAAGTCATCTTCAGTGTCTGGCAAGGCATTGTGTTTTGTTAGTCCACTTGGTTTATCGTCACCTCTATATAAGACTGAATGTTTTATCTTGCCTACGATTTGTGATCGATTGCCGTCTACTAAACTACCAATAAATAATTGGCCACATATTCAAGATTTACAGTTGGCTGATGCAAAATTTGATGTTCCGCAGCCAATCGAAATGCTTTTGGGAGCAGACGTATTTGCTCAAATAATATTAAATGAATCACGTTGGGGCAATGCATTTGAACCCGTTGCCATTCATACTACTTTGGGGTGGGTACTAACAGGTAAAGTGGTATCTCCTACTCGTTCGCTTACTTCATTCTGTGCAGTGGTAGAACCACTTGATGTGGACATTCGTAAATTTTGGGAATTGGAGAATATTCCTTCCACAGTGCATCGTTCGCCTGAGGAAGAGAAAAGTGAACAAGATTTTTGTGAAAATTATTCGAGGGATGAAACTGGAAGATTTGTGGTTTCATTGCCATTGAAAAATTCGGAACCTTTGTTTTGTAATTCTAGAGAAATTGCAGTTCGTAGATTTTTGAGTTTGGAACGTCGTTTATTAAAGGATTTGGATTTGTATTCGAGCTACAAAGAATTTATGAGAGACTATCTTGACAGTGGTCATATGACTAAGGTTAAGGCCCTTCAGTAGATTCTCTAAAATGTAGTAATTTGTATTATATACCGCATCATGCAGTACATAAGGTAGACAGTACTACCACTAAATTGAGAGTAGTATTTGACGCCTCGTGCAAGGATGCTGCAGGTAATTCTTTGAATGATAATTTGTTAGTTGGTCCTGCTTTGCAAAAGGATATAATTGTATTATTGTTGAATTTTCGTGTACATCGTGTAGTCATATCTGCAGATATAAAGCAGATGTATAGACAAATTCTCGTTAAAGAAAGTCAGCGTAACTATCAACGCATTGTTTGGAGAGATACGCCCTCGGAATCTATTTGTGACTTTCAGTTAAATACTGTCACATATGGGTTGGCATCGTCGCCATTTTTAGCATTACGTACCATCCAAGAACTAGCAAAGCTACAAGCATCTAATTTCCCTCTTGCTGCAAAGGCCATGGTCGAAGATACGTATGTAGATGATGTAGTAACAGGTTGTGATTCGATTGCAACAGCAAAACAACTTGTCATTGAATTGAATGCCCTTTGTAAATCTGGAGGATTCGAACTGCGCAAGTGGTGCAGTAATTCGGTAGAAGTTCTCGCAAGCTTCTCAAATTTAGGTCAAATGGAAACATTGTCATTTCAAGATAATGTAAACAGTTCTTTAAAAATTTTAGGTCTTCAGTGGCGACCTTCGTCAGATGTTTTTGCATACACTATTCATGTGCAACAAAGACAATGTACTAAACGTAATATTTTGTCGGAAATAGCTAGAATTTTTGATCCGCTTGGTCTTTTAGCGCCAGTGGTGTTTTTCGCTAAACGGTTTATCCAAGAATTATGGTTATTGGGGTTAGATTGGGATCAAGAACCTCATAATAAGTTCGTTCAAAATGGAGAAAGTTTATATCAGATTTACAGGAAGTTTCGAATATAGAAATTCCTCGTAGATTCGTTGGAGATAACTTACAAAAATAGAGTTACATGGTTTTGTGATGCCTCTGAGGCAGGATATGCTGCAGTAATTTATTTTCGTTGTGTGGATATGGATCATAATATTGTCGTTTCTTTGGTATGTGCTAAGTCAAAGGTAGCACCACTCAGCAAGATAACATTGCCAAGATTGGAACTCTGTGCTGCAGTATTATTATCGGAATTAATTCATTTCGTCATGGTGACATTTAAGGATATTTTGGAGTTCGCAGATATTTTTGCTTGGTCGGATTCAAAGGTGGTATTAGCGTGGATTCAATCAACGCCGAATAAATGGAAAACCTTTGTTGCAAATCGGATAGCTCGTATCCAGTCATACGTAGCTCCTTCAAATTGGTATCATGTGGAATCGGTACAATCCCGCAGATTGTGCTTCTCGTGGTTTATTCGCTTCGAGCTGGTCAACCATCCCTTATGGTGGGCGGGTCCTCCTTGGTTATTGGTTGCAAAAGGAATTGGCCTTCCAGTAAGGTATTAGAAATCGAGGATACGTTGCTTACGGAAGAGAGAGTTACGAAAACATTTTTGGTAATTTCTCAGGAAAATTTCTTTGATTGTTTGTTGTACAAATTCTCAACATTACAGAGACTATTAAGAGTACTTACGTTTTGTAGACGTTTTGCATGTAACTTGAGAGTTGCTCGTTCAGAACGATTGGTGGGAAACATTTTAAGTCAGGAATTGCAATCTTCATTGCATATTCTGGTGAAAAATGTACAGTCGGAAGTATTTCAAAAAGAACTGGACAATTGTTTTCATAAAAAACCTATATCGAAGCAGTTTCGCCCTTTGAGCCCATTTATTGATGATCGGGGTTTGCTTAGGGTGGGCGGCAGATTGAAAAATTCGCAGTTAGGATTTGATGCAAAATATCCGTTAATTTTACCAAAGTCGCATAAATTGACGGAACTTATTATTATGGATTGTCATGTCAAATATTTACATTCGGGTGTGCGCACTACATTATTTTTGCTTGCTCAAAATTTTTGGATTATTTCAGCAAAGGGAGCAGTAAAAGCTTGCTTGAAAACTTGTGTTCGTTGTTTTAGGACTAATCCTCCTTATTATCGCCTTCGATGGAAATTTACCCTCTTCCCGAGTCACTCCAGGAAAGGCTTTTCTCAATTCGGAGTTGATTATGGTGGACCTTTAATATTACATTCAATAGGACTAGAGGCCCACGGATTACTAAAGCTTATATTTGTTTGTTTGTGTGTTTAAGCACAAAAGCCATTCATTTAGAATTGGCATCGAGTTTATCTTCGGAAGCATTTATTGCAGCTTTGCGGCGATTTATCGCTCGACGAGGTCGTTGTTTAAAAATATATTCGGATTGTGGAACTAACTTTGTGGGTGCCTCTAGAGCCTTGAAAGAAATGATGAAAATTTCAGTGGAGTCGGAAAATATCGAATTCGTTTTTAATCCGCCTGGTTCTCCTCACTTCGGAGGTCTCTGGGAATCTGGGATTAAATCCGTGAAAGGTCACTTATATCGTGTAGTAGGTGATCAAATTTTAACGTATGAGGAAATGTGCACAGTATTGGCGCAGATTGAAGCGGTGCTGAACTCACGCCCATTATGTGCGTTGAGTACAGACCCTAATGACTTTTCGTATTTAACACCAGGTCATTTTTTAACTCTCGGTCCAGTCTCGGCTCTACCGGATCCAGACTTATTGAATACCAAAGTGTCTCGGTTAGATCGGTGGCAACTGCTACAACAAATACACCAAACCTTTTGGAAAAGATGGAGTGTAGAGTATTTGCACACTCTACAACAAAAAAATAAATGGTTTATTAATCAATCGAATCAGGTGAATATCGGTTCGTTAGTGCTTCTTAGGGAAATGAACACTCCTCCGTTAAAATGGCGTTTAGGACGCATCGTTGAAGTGCATCCGGGTAATGATGGAGTTATTCGGGTTGCTACTGTAAAAACTAGCCAAGGGTTAATCAAACGACCACTGGTTAAGTTATGCTTACTGCCTGTACAGTAATATAGTTTTTTTTGTTGTTGTATATACTCACGTATAAACCTATTGTATTATCGTTCTATCTTTAGCTTAAAAATAAGTTAGTTTCTAATTATTTTTGGTGTGCGGTATGTTTGGTCTTTTTTATTATTTTATTAAATTTAATTTGAAGACGACTCGCTCCTATATCCTATTAATGTAGACATTGGAAATATGCATCCTGAATACCTCACCCCTTTTATCACGAAGGTTACGCGTGATCAGTTTCGAACAAGTAGAAACTTGTTTTGACCTGCTTGCACCCCAATATAGAGTGTAATAACGGAGTCGTAGTTAATCGTTTGAAACGTGAAGACGTTATTAACGCAACATACAATTCGGTATGTTTTCGAAGCTCGTTTCATGGTTCGTATGTAAAACATTAATTATCGTGTAGTGTTCGGAATAAAGGGTTGTAAATGTAATTACACAAGTGCTATTTATGGCCATAATAGTGCGAGCTTTGTAAGTGAGAATAAACTGGTCGTTTAATGGATATTTCGTCTCGGCTTGCAGAGGAAGCATTACAATATCATAACCATACAGTCCATTAATTCGTCGATTATTAATCATTGGACCAGCAAACTCCGTACTTCGATAATATCTCCAGGTATGTACATGCTATATTCTAGCTACAACCTCATAGGTATGTCCATACCTTTATAATTTTACAGTATTATTATTTCTGTATATTTTAGTATCTTTGACAAAGGATTGAATATATCCGAAAGCTTAGATTTATAAAAAAGAGTACTGATTATTTAAGAAGACCTGAAACCTACAAAAAGAATACCATTTTATATTGAAATTAAGGTCGTTATCTTTATAAAGAAGTTTATAAGAAATATGGGTTTTTATCAAAGAATATCTAAAACTTATGGAGCTAATATCACTATACTCCTAAAACGCTGGTCTAAAATTAACATCAAATTGGCATCATTTAGCAATAGGAAGATATTTCTGCTACAATGTAGAAGCAAATGTATCTTGCCAAGACATATTCCAGAAGCTTTAAAAACTTATATTCATTGTTGGAAAGTAATGGTAAAATTATTGCCCGATTGTTCAACGCTTTAATGACAGGCTAAAAAGAAAATTCTAAATTTAGAGATTAAAATAACCCACTACTTACTCAATAAGATGTACAAAGAACTAACGGCTATTAAAGAAAAGATTTCAACCACTTTACCACTTTATATTTATACTGAATACGAACATAGACAAACTATAAATTACAATAAAATGTTTCACAAAATTAAGACAGCTAACCTAAAAAGATTACTAACCTAATAAATTCTAACCACACTCTTAGTTTTAATAATCTTGACAAATGGTTCAAAACATAAGTGACTTTGAGATTCCAGATGACATTAAGTCTTTTCTATCTCTTGGTCCAAAATTCAGTATACCACCAAAATCAATAACAAGACAATTATCAATGTTTTAGCTGATTTAGAAACCATTATAGATAATATTGATAATAAAAGAGAGATTTATGTAGAGCTCAGACTACCAATATAATTACTAACTTTATACATGAATCTTGAACGTTAAATCAAAATTTATGTTAGACTTCAACAAATGTCGTAAATACTTAAAAGAAAATAGTGATTTACTAATATTAAAAGCTGATAAAGGAAACTTAAGTGTAGCCATTTCAAAAACTGACTATATTCAGAAGATAGATACCTTACTCAATGATCCTTTAACTTACAAAGAAATCCGTGTAGACCCGACATCTCGCTTTCAAGCACAAACCTTAAAATTAATACAAGAGCTAAAAAACAAAAAATTCATTACTAATGAAGAAGCTAAATTACTTAATAATTATAGCAGCTCAATTCCAAAATTATATGGTCTACCAAAAATCCATAAATTAGATAACCCAATTCGACCAATTGTAGCTTCATACAATAATCCAACTGAAAAGCTCTCTAAATTCGTTGCTATTATTTTAGAAAAATCAACAAATCTAAACGAATACAATGTAAAAGATTCTTTTGAATTTGCAACCTTTATAAACAACTTCCAACTACCAAACAATTATATATTAATAAGTTTAGATGTAATTTCACTCTTCACAAACATTTCAAAAGAGTTAGTATTACAAAATATTGATAACTTATGGTTAAACATCACAAACAATTGTAATATCTCAAAACCGGTTTTTATAGAAATTATTAATTTTTCTTTGAAACAAGTTATTTTAAATTTAATAATAAATTTTATCTTCAGATATTTGGCTGTCCAATGGGCTCCAATTTAAGTCCTATATTAGCCAAAATTGTCATGGACACCCTACTAGATAATGTGATCCCTAAACTACCTTTCAGTTTACCATTCATAAAGAAATTTGTAGACGACATAGTAACAGCTATTCCTAAAGATAAACTCAATGAAACCTTACAAATTTTCAATAGTTATAACAACAAAATACAATTTACCATAGAAAACGAAAATAATCGCTCGATTCCTTTTTTAGACACTCTACTAATTAGAAATTCAGAAAACAACATTATTTTAGATTGGTACCAAAAACCTATTAATTCCGGCAGGTATTTAAATTATTTATCATATCACTCATACAACATTAAAATTAACTTCATCTTAGGTTTAAAGAATAGAATTCAAAAAATTAGTCATCCATCGTTATACCAAAAAATTTAAAAACTCTTTATCATACTAAAAACAATAACTATCCATCCATTTTAATTAAACGTCTTCTATACAATCACATGACACCTCATGCAATTCTCAATAATAACACAAAAAACCAAAACGATACTACTTTAATATTTCAATCTCTCCCCTATATAGAACATTTAACCGTCAAATTAGAAAATATTTTCAAAAATTTAACATAAAATTGCGAAAAGGAATAGTTTAACTCTAAATAACCTATTCTCTAAAGTAAAAGATAAAACAACTCCATTATACCAACGAAACGTTATCTACAAAATTAATTGTTTAAATTGTGACCAATCTTACATAGGACAAAGCTCACAAAAGTTGAAACAACGTATTACTCAACATAAAAGTGACATACGAGTCAAACCCAATGCATGTGCTTTAACTACTCACGTTAATAGCACTCATCATGAGATAAATTTCAACACACCAAAATTTTAGACATTGAAAGTCATAAAGAAAAGAGAATTTCTTGAAATGTGCTACATTTTCAAAATTCTAACAGTATGAACAAAAAACTGATTTTGATAGTTTGAGCTCTATATATACTTATCTTCTAAATTTTCAAACCACTAACACATAAATTAAAAATATTCAGTAATCTACACAACAGCTGCTACACAACACACACACACACACACACACACACACACACACACACACACACAACATGCTATTTAAAATTTAAATAAACATATAAAAAACAGAGGGGGAGCTTTCAGTCAAAAATAAAACACCTGTCAAATGTCAAACTTTACCTAACTTCCAACAAGTTTATATCTTTAATGTTTGTATTGCTAAACAAATGTATTTTAATTTATATCTGTAGCCTCGCTTTAGTAAGTAACAGCATACCTTTATAATTTTACAGTATTATTATTTCTGTATATTTTAGTATCTTTGACAAAGGATTGAATATATCCGAAAGCTTAGATTTATAAAAAAGAGTACTGATTATTTAAGAAGACCTGAAACCTACAAAAGAATACCATTTATATATATATATATATATATATATATATATATATTATTGTGTAAGGGAGGGGTTATAAGGTTTCTAAAGGTATATTTGTATTAATAGGGTGTATGCCAAACGATAGGGTAAATATTTCAGATTTAATAATTTAAAAAACTATAAATTTTGCTATACTTTACATACGTTAAAGTATGTACCATTTCAGATTGAAACTTATATGCCAAAAGGTAGTAACATGACTTTATGACGTTGATATAATGCACGGTACTTGAGGTTTTATACCGAGTTGATATTGCATGAGCCAGTTGAGAGTACATTTGCCGTCGGAAAGCCGGACGCATTTATGGATATCTGCAATATAACAAAGCGTCCAGGTCGTGTATGAATTATTTGGCTTTTCCTTTTTATAAAATCAAACTTTTAGACGAATTGTAAATCAAAATTTAAAGTGAATCAAAATGTAAAAGGTTATTGGAGTTTAGTGAAGTGTTTTGGACCAATGGTAGAAATTTAAAATTATTATAAAGACTATAGCGAAGGTATGTTGGACACTGAAAGATAGGAGATTTGTTATTGGATGTTATATATGTAAAAAATGTTATTGTAGTAAGCTAAGTTTGTTTAGTTAATAACCAAGCGATATAAATAAGAGACTTCTTTTTAAAATTTGTTCAGATACAGACCTATTTATGAAACCTGCGTTAAAATTGTAAAATAGTTTTGAAATAAAAGTTTATTTGTGTATTCATCGAGTATTATTGAATTCAAGTATAAAAGGAAAGTATATAAAGTGTTTAAAAGTGAAAAGGGAAAGTCAGCGTGTATGTAAAGAAGATTGTGGAAGTGGTTATTGGTGCAAAGGAGAAAGCGACGGTATATTATTTGAGAAGATTAGTGTTGGTTTTGGGATAGATTTGGGTATTACGGCAGCAGGATATTGGAGTGGTTAAAGAAGGCATCGACACGTAAAGAATTTTGGGATTGATTTGAGAAGATATAACGGCAGAAGGACATCGTATGGATAATTGGTATAGCAGGATTAGGAGTGATTTGTATTAAGACAGCGGGATTGATTTGGTTGTGCGAAGAGAGAAGTAAGCGGATACGGAGCAGAGGAACAGGAGATAGGAATACGGCGAGGAAGAATTGACGCAGGAAAGTAGATAAAGGTTTTACTAAATTCTAAATTGGGGTAACATTATTTCAGGTTTGGGTCATCAAAATTGTTTTAAAACACCTGGAGGCAGTGCGCAAGAGGACAATTTTGGAGAATCTTGTGTAAAAGTGCGTACGGCAAATTTCGAACTTGAGCCAGCAGTCAAAGGAAGGCCTTCAGCGCAGTATATTTCTGGTAAGTACCGTGAATATATTAGAACGTCAGAAATTAAAGTCATAAAAGTTACATAAATTAATTTGACATCAGGCATCGTTGATCTATTAAGATTTGGCATATCAAAATAAATTTAGTACATTTCAAAAGTGGTAAAACAAACGAGGGTGCAGTTTGGTTGGGTAGTGCACATCTACTCACGATTGAACCCACGGTGAGTAGGTGAGAAAACCCTGAGATTAAAGTTTTCAAATAGTCGAGGCATATAAAATATAGTAATTAGTAAAAGAAAAACCAACCAAACGTTTGCTAAAGCACCTCGATTTGAAATCATAAGGGACGACGACAAAAGTCGTATAATAAAATCTTGTTTAAAGGAGGAGTAAATATTATAAAAATAAAATTTAGATTCCAAGAAGGAGTAATTATATAAAGTTAAAAATAGTAGAGACAAAAAAACATAGTAATTATATACAAGAAGGTGGCAAACCCAACGTGAGGCTCGAGAAAAAGGTTAAAAAGGTGTTAGAGCGAAAGAGAGTAGAATCCGGGAGCCCGAGTTAGGTGGGGCCTGCAAGTTTTTTTTTAATTTTTTCAGGAAACGAGTTCAAAACAAGGAAACAGAGATGACGGACGAGGACACAAAAAGAATCACAAGATCGGGACTAATATACGGGGTTGAAATGGATGTAGGGAGACAAGACATAGAGCTAGACGCAGGGGGCGACCTACAGGAGACGGACACGATGCAGACAGAGTTGGAGATGACAGACACGGACTTGGACCAGGCGACGGTACCGCAGGTGAGAGCAGCAGAAGCCGACGGAAACCAGGACCTTAGGAGATTTCTGATGAGTTTGCAGAAAAATTTAACGGACAAAATGGATGAATCACGAGGAACAAAAGAACTAAAACGGAATTAAAATTAGAATTTAAGACATCACACACAGAACTGACAGACAAAATTAATGAATCACGCACGGAACAAAAAGAAGCGAATGCGGCGTTAGCCATAAAAATTGTGGAATCACATACAGAACTGACATACAAAATTACGCAATCACATAACGAGTTAAGGGACGAGTTTAGGACAGCGCACGCGAACCTGACGGCGAAAATGAACCACACACAGGAATACTTACTAACGCAAATACAGATTGCAAAAGACGACGTGCGGACAGAGGTCCAACAACAAATAGACAGGGTTGACGACAAGTTAGAACACACACGGGCACATTTGCAAGGAGACTTGAACGCGACACGGACTGACTTAAGAACTGAAATTAAGACACGGGTCGACACAGTGGAAGAAACAATGATTAGCGGGTTTTCAAATTTAAGTACGGAAATAGAAACATGTGACAAACGACAAGGGACTAACTACAAAAATTTAGGACAAACACTAGAGACCATACAAAACGAAAACGTACACGGTAGGACAAAACTTGACGACAAAGTCACGGGATTAGAAACCAGGGTAGGACATGACGTTAGACAAATTTACGAGAAACTCGATGACATAGAAAGGAGGCGAATTGGACTGGACTACGGACCGCACTTTCGATTAAACCGACGCTTTATCAAGTTTGAGGGACGAAGACAGAACAGCCCATGGGATTCCTGGACCGACTAGACGAGATCGTAGGGACAGAAAACGAACGAACAAAATTACAGATTGTGGGGCGAGTTTGACAGGAAACGCCGAAAAGTGGCATAACATTATTCGTAAACAGTATGACACGACGCGGACTTCAAACGACTATTTATAGAACAGTTTTGGAACACTACACATCAGACCGACATAAGGACGAACCTAATTACAGGACATTATAGCAGGACTCACGGTACACGCGAAGAATACGCGATTGACAAGTTCAATCAGGCGCAACACTTAACACCGAAACTGAGCGAGGACGACATTGTACTTCTGGCAGGTCATATGGAAACCGGAGGTTACCAGAGTTGTAGTGGTACAAAATGTCAAGACATTAAGGGAATTTTGGGAGTAATGAGAAATTTTGACCTAGCGACAGTACTGGAAGCGAAAACGCGGACACACCATTGGGAACAAAACAGGGGTTACAGGAAGACAGTCGGCGACCACCGTCCATGAAAACAGACAAAATTATAGACAGGAAAATTTTAACTACGGACATAGGAATCATTGGGGACACGAGGCACATAGACGACCGTATTTCAATAGGGATCACCGGGATAACGTCTACAATGGACAGAACAGAAACCGCACGACAACGGCGAGGATGACGGCCGGACGACTGGGGAGGAATACAAAATGGAAATAGCCGGACGGACAGGGACGTAAACGTCCAACATATAACGACGAGCGCAATTACAACGGACCCGAATAGGATTGAGGTGGTGGAAATTCACGAGTCGCCTCAAGAAAAAAACGCGAATTTTTGGACGACCGACTGCTTAGGAGTAAAGATTGATGTTTGCTATAGTATAAGGGATTTGTTGTTAAACAGTTACATTTTAATAAAAGAATTTGTTATTTATAAATATTAGTTTAAGGGACCGTGTTTATGTTGCTTTAGTGGATAGTGGGTCACAGTTGTCGCTGGTAAATGATAGGGTAGTAGTCGAACATGGAGAATTTTTAAAGGAAAGAATAGGAACAATTGAGGGGTTAATTTATGGTCAGCGATGAACAAAAAGCTTACGACGATTTATAATGTTATCCGTACCGATATATATAGGAAATAAAGAAGCAGGGAATGCAGAGTTTCTAATTACGAAAGGGTTACAGTTAGACTTCATATTGGGTATGGATTTTATAGAGGATTTTGGATTGAATATAGATGGAAAGGATAGGTCAATTAGGATATTTGATAAAGATAGGTCATGGGTGGTGCCTACGGTTAGTGAGGAAAATAGGAATGGAAATGATATAGATAGTACAGGATTAGGAATGATTAAAGAGTATAATGATGGACAGGTTAAAGTACGATTATGTAATATGTTTGTAAGATTAATTAATGATGAACAGATAGGGAAAGTGAGTATTGATACTAAGATGAAGCTAGGAGAATTATTTAATAAATATGTAGGGTTATTTAATGAAGAGCCAAGATTTGCGAGGCGGTACACACATAAGTTGGAGGTTACGGAAGACATCGGATTTAATACAAGGGTGTATCCAATTCCGTTTGCCATAAGAAATAGGGTTAAAATAGAGATAGACAGGATGTTAAAAGAGGGTATTATAGAACCAGCGAGAACTCAATATGTGAACCCAGTAGTTATAGTACCAAAACCAAATAAAAGGGATATAAGGATTTGTTTAGATGCGAGGAAATTGAATGCGATTACAAAACCGCAGTATGAGCAACCACAAGGGTTGGATAATTTATTGTATAAAGTATATGAAATGAAAGTTTTCAGCAAATTAGATTTAAAGAATTCGTTTTGGTTAATTCCGTTGCATGAAGACAGTAAAAGTTTACAGGATTTAGTATCGAAGGCGAGATTTATATGTTTTCTGTAGTTCCATTTGGTTTAAGTAGTTCTTCAGCAGCACTTGTAAGAGCGATGCAGAAGTTGTTTAATGAATATGAATGTTTCTGTTCGCATTATGTCGATGATTTGTTAATTTTTCAAGGGACGAGCAAAAACACCTGGAGCATTTAGAAAAGGTGATCCAACGACTGGACGAAGGAGGTTTAAAGCTGAACGAGAAATGCGAGTTGTTTAAAAGCAAGGTTACATACTTAGGGTTTGAAATTAGCGAACAAGGGATGAAAATTTGCAATAAAAGATTGGACGAGTTGAAAAACATTCAGCGACCAAAGAATGTGAGAGGACTGCGAGGATTTTAGGGTGCTAAATTATTACAAACGGTTTATACCGAGGTGTTCTGAAGTGTGCGTACCGTTGGTGAGTTTGTTAAAGAAAAGGAGAGATGGAAGTGGACTGCTGAACGAGAGAAGGCGTTCCAGGATTTAAAAGGTGCATTTTACAAGGAGTTAGCATTAAAATATCCAAATTTTAAAGATGATTTTATTTTGAGGACGGATGCGTCGAAATATGCAATCGGGCTGAGTTGGTGCAGATACAGGATGGAGTTGAAGTACCAATTGTTTTCATTTCTAGGGTGTTGAAAGACTGCGAAACCAGGTATGCGACGGCAGAGAAGGAGATGTTGGCCATAGTATACGCGGTGAAGAAGTTGCGTTTTATTTGTTAGGTAAGAAATTTCTAATAGAATCCGACAACACGGTGGTAACGTTCATGAAGAAAAGGAGTTTTAAACAGTAGGTTGTATAGATGGGCATTGGTGTTACAGGAATACGACTTCGAAATTAAGCATAAGCCAGGAAAGGAGAATGTGACGGCGGATTTTCTGAGCAGACCGCAGGTGGAATCGAATCAGGACATAAACGGGTGTTTAATTGCTTTGCAGGAATTCAGGGATGTTGGTCGATGGACAAACACCAAACTTATAGAGGCGCAGAGGCACAGCGAGGTGAGCTCGATCGAGAGAAACTTACAAGAGAAAATATGGAAGAGTACAGGGATTTACCATCGTAGGGCAGTTTGTGGTGAAAAAATAGGGATGCAGAGCTGGTAGTGCTATCAAGAGACGTTGCCGCTGAAATCATAAACGAAATTCATTTAAAATTCGGACACATAGGTATCAGAAAAACATTTTAGTATTCAGAGAGGCGTTTACGCAAAAAATGATATAACGGTGATTAAGGAAAGGATAAATCGGTGTGAAATTTGTATTCTAGGTAAAGACAAGAACGTGGTGCTGCAGAATATGCCGATGAGCGTGAGCGTAAATGGACCATTGGAATTGGTGGCGATTGATTATTTAAGCAACCTGATCACGAGTGAACAGGGGTATCGACATATTTTGGTGGTGGTCAACGTTTTTTCTAAATTTGTAAAATTATTTCCTGCAAGACGGAGTAACACGGTGCATGCATTGCAGTCAATTGGAGAATTTGTACCCATATAGAGTAGTACAGGAAGAGGGTTTAATAGGATAGGTTAAAATGTGGTTCATGCAACGGAAAGTTTAGTTTGTGTTTTGTTTTGTTTTGTTATAGTAGTATAGTATAGGTTAGAAAATAGCGTAGTGTAATAGATGTGAGAGATAGGCGAATGTGGGTTGCCAAAGTAAAATAGTAACATCGAAAGGATGGTTTTGAATGAAAATCAGAAATTTTTGCACACCAGGGGAAGAGAAAAACATATGAAATTTCAATTTCATTAAAAACCAGTGGGGCCAAATATTGTGTAAGGGAGGGGGTTATAAGGTTTCTAAAGGTATATTTGTATTAATAGGGGTGTATGCCAAACGATAGGGTAAATATTTCAGATTTAATAATTTAAAAAACTATAAATTTTGCTATACTTTACATACGTTAAAGTATGTACCATTTCAGATTGAAACTTATATGCCAAAAGGTAGTAACATGACTTTATGACGTTGATATAATGCACGGTACTTGAGGTTTTATACTGAGTTGATATTTCATGAGCCAGTTGAGAGTACATTTGCCGTCGGAAAGCCGGACGCATTTATGGATATCTGCAATATAACAAAGCGTCCAGGTCGTGTATGAATTATTTGGCTTTTCCTTTTATAAAATCAAACTTTTAGACGAATTGTAAATCAAAATTTAAAGTGAATCAAAATGTAAAGGTTATTGGAGTTTAGTGAAGTGTTTTGGACCAATGGTAGAAATTTAAAATTATTATAAAGACTATAGCGAAGGTATGTTGGACACTGAAAGATAGGAGATTTGTTATTGGATGTTATATATGTAAAAATGTTATTGTAGTAAGCTAAGTTTGTTTAGTTAATAACCAAGCGATATAAATAAGAGACTTCTTTTTAAAATTTGTTCAGATACAGACCTATTTATGAAACCTGCGTTAAAATTGTAAAATAGTTTTGAAATAAAAGTTTATTTGTGTATTCATCGAGTATTATTGAATTCAAGTATAAAAGGAAAGTATATAAAGTGTTTAAAAGTGAAAAGGAAAGTCAGCGTGTATGTAAAGAAGATTGTGGAAGTGGTTATTGGTGCAAAGGAGAAAGCGACGGTATATTATTTGAGAAGATTAGTGTTGGTTTTGGGATAGATTTGGGTATTACGGCAGCAGGATATTGGAGTGGTTAAAGAAGGCATCGACAACGTAAAGAATTTTGGGATTGATTTGAGAAGATATAACGGCAGAAGGACATCGTATGGATAATTGGTATAGCAGGATTAGGAGTGATTTGTATTAAGACAGCGGGATTGATTTGGTTGTGCGAAGAGAGAAGTAAGCGGGATACGGAGCAGAGGAACAGGAGATAGGAATACGGCGAGGAAGAATTGACGAGGAAAGTAGATAAAGGTTTTACTAAATTCTAAATTGGGGTAACATTATTTCAGGTTTGGGTCATCAAAATTGTTTTAAAACACCTGGAGGCAGTGCGCAAGAGGACAATTTTGGAGAATCTTGTGTAAAAGTGCGTACGGCAAATTTCGAACTTGAGCCAGCAGTCAAAGGAAGGCCTTCAGCGCAGTATATTTCTGGTAAGTACCGTGAATATATTAGAACGTCAGAAATTAAAGTCATAAAAGTTACATAAATTAATTTGACATCAGGCATCGTTGATCTATTAAGATTTGGCATATCAAAATAAATTTAGTACATTTCAAAAGTGGTAAAACAAACGAGGGTGCAGTTTGGTTGGTAGTGCACATCTACTCACGATTGAACCCACGGTGAGTAGGTGAGAAAACCCTGAGATTAAAGTTTTCAAATAGTCGAGGCATATAAAATATAGTAATTAGTAAAGAAAACCAACCAAACGTTTGCTAAAGCACCTCGATTTGAAATCATAAGGGACGACGACAAAAGTCGTATAATAAAATCTTGTTTAAAGGAGGAGTAAATATTATAAAAATAAAATTTAGATTCCAAGAAGGAGTAATTATATAAAGTTAAAAATAGTAGAGACAAAAAAACATAGTAATTATATACAAGAATATATATATATATATATATATATATATATATATATATAAAAGCAAAACTTTCTCTGCAATCTGCAGTTACAATTAAACCAATTACATGAGATGTATCTGTAAATACACATTGTATTTACCTATACAAATCGAACTGGTATTTGCATAGCCATTACAAAACAATTACTTGATCATTTTGTAGGGGAAAAAACATCCATTGACCAGGTTTCGACCTCTTGGGTCTCGTCAGAATGGACTAGTCTTAACCCTAACAAAATATCAAGAAACCTCAAAGTATAGGCACGAAGAAACCTCTGTACGTTGGCGAAAGGAAGATAGAGCGCCATCAGTTGGCTAGAACTAGCACTAAGGCTGAAACTGTACAGAAGTTGATTCGAAACTGTACTGTGTTCTATAAATGGCTATCACAAATACGTACTGCCTTTGGGATATTAACAATGTACATGCATATATTTAATGCAATAGTAACATTATTTCCCCGTGGCGGCGTCCAATTCTTGCCTTTAAGGCACACAAAATATATAAAAAAGCAAAACTTTCTCTGCAATCTGCAGTTACAATTAAACCAATTACATGAGATGTATCTGTAAATACACATTGTATTTACCTATACAAATCGAACTGTTATTTGCATAGCCATTACAAAACAATTACTTGATCATTTTGTAGGGGAAAAAACATCCATTGACCAGGCAAGAATTGGACGCCGCCACGGGAAATAATGTTACTATTGCATTAAATATATGCATGTACATTGTTAATATCCCAAATAGATAGATAGATAGATAGATATTTAATCAGTACCCATGTAAACATGGTAAAAGTACATAGTGAGCAATGCCCAATACATAAATAAATACATATATACATACCATTAGCCTAGTTTATCAAGTAAGAGTGTAATACAATTTAAGAAGTGAAGAGAATAAATACATAATTTAAAAACTTAACAATAAAAGTTTGTCACAGCCTAAAACATCACAATGCTTTATCCAAGCTTGTCACATAAATAATGCAAAATCACAAAATGTGATAGAAGTCATCAGTTAGAGATAAAATTTATAGAATATTACAGAAACTACAAGAAAACAAACCCAAGGGTTAATCAAAATGATCAGTAAGGAATTCTTCGATCCCGTAATAACAGCGCTCACGCAGCAAGGACAGTAACGAAAAAAGTTATTGAAAGATTTTATTTCTTGGGGAAGTTTATTGAAAAGTGTCGGTGCTGTGTATAAAAATGATTTTTTTATAAAGTTTGATAAAGGTAAAGGTCTATAAAAGTCAGCTGCAGTTCGTGTATTATGATGATGAAATGAACTATGAGTAGCAAAATTATTATTATATCTGTGAAAAAGGATTAATGATTCAAAAATGTACATTGAAGCATAGGTTAGTATGCCGAGTTTCTTGAAAAGAGGTTTACAATGAGCAGTTTTATCCGCCTTGCAGATTATTCGAATGGCACGTTTTTGTATTTTAAAAATAATTGAAATATTTTCCAAAGTAGAATTGCCCCAAAAAGCTATGCCATACCTCATTCTCGACTCAAATAGTGCAAAGTACACATTAAGAGTACATTGTTCCGATAAAGCTCCTGAGATAGTTCTCAATGCAAAACAAGCCGAAAACAATTTATAGGCTAATGAGATTATATGTTCGGACCAGTTGAGACTCTGGTCAACTATTAATCCTAAAAACTTTGTCGATGAAACTCGGGACAGACATAAGTCATTCAAAATATTATCAGCAATCTTTATACCTTTAAACGCCACTAGACAGGTTTTTTCAATATTTACTACTAACTTATTGGCAGTAAACCATTTTTTAGCAGATTCAAAATCTGTCATAATATTATTTTCTAAGCAATTGATAGATGGAGATTCCCAATTAATAGTAATATCATCTGCAAATAAAGTAACATTTCCATGTTTAATTGCATCAACAATGTCATTGATATAAAATAAAAACAAAATGGGTCCTAGCACTGAACCTTGGGGAACGCCTAAGGATATTTTTTGTTTATCAGATACATTATTATAAGGAGTGTGAACTGATTGGAATCTGTCGTTTAGGTATGATCTTAACCAATTGTTCGAAGTCCTCTGATTCCGTAGAAATGAAGTTTCTTTAAAAGAATGTCATGATTAACACACTCAAATGCCTTGCTAATATCTATGAACAATGCAGCTGACAGAGTATGCTTTTGTTTAATGCAGAGTACACATCACTCAAAAAATTGTGAATAGCATCCATAGTGGATTTATTTTCACAGAAACTAAACTGTGCAGAAGAAAAGACATCGAATTTTTTTGCAAAATTAACAAATCTTATTTTAACTAATGTTTCAATTAATTTCGAGAATACTGACAACAAGGAAATAGGTCTGAAGTTGTTTGCAACAAATGGACCTCCCTTGTGAAGCGGAATGACAATTGCATGTTTTAGACATGCAGGAAACACACCTAATTGGAATGACTCATTTATTAGATCAGTAAGATATTTTAATAGATTCATAGGCAGGCAGACCAAAACCTTAGCAGGAATATTATCATCACCTGTACAATGTTTGTTTTTAAATGATTTGATGATGTCCAGAATTTCATATTCGTCTGTTGGAAATAACATAAAATTTTTTTCAAACTGTTTACAATTATTCCTTAGAGAGTCAGTTGCATCAGACAATGATGAGTTATTGTTAGAGACCAGCTTAGGTGCAGTTGTAGCAAAATGTAAGTTCAGGAAACTAGCCACATCCTTTTCTGGTATATTTTCAAGACGAATATAAGAGGTATGAGACTTTGATCTACCCGTCAATTCGTTGATAAGCTTCCATGATTCCTTTTACCTATTCTTAGATAGTAAAATACGGTTTTTAATGAAAGTGATTTAGCCAAATTGATTACAGTTTTAAATATTCTTTTGTAATTTAAGTAATAGTTCTTAATAAAAGGCGATGATGGAAAACGTTTGTAAAGGATATGTAAAAAATTTTTATTTTTGGCAGATATTTTGATGCCTCTTGTCAGCCAATTTTTCCTTTTTATATAATGACTTTTTTCTATAGGAAAAGTCACTTCAAAAGCTGATGAAATGTTGTCAATTAAAATCTGGAATTTTTTATTTAAATTTATTTAAATTGTTCGACTTCGTTATATCATTCTAAGCAGGTAAAATTTGAGGGAAAAGGGGTAAATTATTTGATCATCGTAACGTTATGCACTCTGTGTAAATTAAACTGAGCTAGCCGTGGCATAATTAAAATTAAAATATTAAAAAAACACAGAGCAGTGGCAGACAGCAGGAAACTGGACGTTTATTACATCGGCATGCGGCGTTAGTGGTATGTAAACTTGTATTATTACCCTATTTACCGATTTAGATTCTAATCTAGCCATGAGCACAGTTTCGTTCTTTTATAAGCGGTTTGCCACACAGCGTCCCATTTGTTTCCGCATAACTGCCCCCCCCCATCCAAATTTCCTTCCACCGATCCTGTATGAATTACCCTAGTCTCCACCTCAAAAATCCCCCCCTCTGGCCACTGAACATTGCCATATCCCTAATACGTCCAATACTAACATATCCACTTCAATTTTCAATATCTCTAACTTACCTACTGTTTCATACTTCTAACGTTCTACGCCCCGACATGCAAAATGTTTCTGGTTCTTCATTTAAACTTGCCGATCACATCTTCTGAAATAATCCCCCCCGAGATGCAAATAGAGGACTAATTAAACTCCTAAAACTTTTACCTCGGAAGATGCCGCATTTTTAAAAACGTTTTTATTATGCTGTGTACTCTGAAGAGGCAGTTCCATGACATAGTTGGTAAATGTGTGACTACTATGTCTAAGGTCCCGGGTTCGAATCCCGATACAGACCGCTTGAGAAATGTTAGGCAAGTATTTTTCACAAAAATACGCTCTCATTCGGATGAGGTAAAATGGAGGTCCCATGTGCGTGTTGTTGTGCACGTTAACGATCCCTACCTTACTTGGAACAGCAAGGGTTCAACAAAATTCAAAATTTTCCAGGTAGAAAAGAAACTTGCTTCCTGGCCAATGTAGTACCTTTGGGTGGAGTATGCGAAAATCAAATGTAGTGTGTACTTGGAAGGAGGCGGCTTTGTAACTCATTTGGTATGCATGTGACTACTGAGCCCAAGGTACCAGGTTCGAATCCCGACACAATTCGATTGAAAAATGTTAGGCAAGCATTTTTCACAAAAATATGCCCTCGTTCGGTTCAGACGTAAAATGTAGGTTCCGTGTGTGTATATTGTCACGCACGTTACAGATCCCTACCTTGCTTGAAACAGAAAAATTTCCAGGTAAAAAACTTGCTTCCTGGCCAATGTAATATCCTGGGTTGAAGTATTGAAAAATCAAATATAGTGTGTACCTATCTGGAAGGCAATGTGGTGATTTCATATTGTCTTTTACATTGCAGAAGTATGTTTTAGAATACTATACTGACCACTATAGTCTCTACCATTCTAAGTACTGGAAGAGCTGCTGCCCTCTTTCGAGAACCTGTCTTAGCGTTTCCCATTAAAGACCCCCACTCATTTGGTCAAACATATAGTTCAGTTCTTTAGCTCACTGAAACACGCAAGCCATTTCACCCATTCTAGTATTATAGAATTTTTTCAAGGCGTATGTTCATTCAAAATAGCATATTGACATCATCAGGTTAAAATAACTGCTTTCGAGAAAAATGACTTTCAACATTTCCATGTCGCTCTTTAAATTCGAAGTGTTTGTTCTCACAACCAGGTTTATTAATTTTGAAAATTAGTTTAAGAGTATACTGCGCACTTAAATGTTTGCCGTTTTTCTCGAAAACAGTTTATTTATACATGAGGTCATTTTTTAACGATTGCTTGATGCTCTTTAGTTACGTGCTTCTAAATTTATAAAAATTTTCAAACACGAAAGTTCTGAACCAATATTATATGAACAAGAACAAATTTGCCCCTTTGCCAGTGGAGGATCTGTATTAAATTTAGAACATGAATATAAAAGAACACTAGTAACAAGTATACAAAATTTGAAGAAAATTGAAAAATGTTATAGGACTTTATACCATTATTTCTTGTGAAGAATTCGTATCCATAATATTTATTATCACTTCCGGAAATCCTGCATAAGGTTAATCGTAAATAGTTTTTAATCACGTTTCAAGACTAATAATTAGTCAGTTCAATAAAATTAAATTTCCTGTAAAAAATTTAAGATTCAATGCACTGCTTTTTGATGATTGCATACTATGTCAAAATTGAACATACATTGTCTTAGATGTAATACCTGTCTGTATTTAATAATTATTAAATACCTTCAGGTTCTGCAGAAGTATCCCACCAACCTTCCTGATCTCTTCGATGACGCTCCCATCGGTCGGTTGTTTTCCATTCGGGTGGCGAACCATTTCCGAATTCCTTTGAATCACTCGACCAAGGAGAAACACCTTCTTCACTATGTTTATCACGAACTGAGTGTTGAGATAAATTTTGTTGATCAAATGCAGCCCAACTTTCACCTAAAAATGAAAAATTTAGAATAAAAATTTTAATTTTAATGTTCCACGTATTCACCTATAGGATCTGTATGTTTCTTACCAACTTCTGAAATGCTTCCAGTATTGTCAATTTCGGGAGAGCTACCACTTATTGCATCTGATAAAGAACCAGACGTTAAACGATTATTGCTTTGAATAACTTCTGATATAATATTCAAAACAGGACTTTTTACTATAACTGGTGACTTTGATGGCGTTGGTGATACCGTTTTCTTAATGTTTGTTGTGTATTCTATTATTTCTTCGTTGTCTTTCAACAGTAATTTTTCTCCAGTGTCATTTATATTAGTTTCATTTTTAATTCTAACATTTTCGCTTATAACACTATCCTTTTCATCTATATGTGTACTTTCTTCTTCTTCTTCTTCTGCAATAGTTTGATTAATTTCATTATCAACTATTTCACGTAAAGCTGCATAACGGTCTGTTTTATCACTAACTAATGCATCTAAGTTATTTAATTTTTCTTCCTTTTTTCGTTCTTGAATATGCTCTTCTGGCTCACTATCAATTTTTGTTTGTTTAATTTCCTCTTGTAACAACTCACGAAACACTGCATATTTATCATGAGGCGTTTCGTTAAAATTATTAAAGTTTGCAAAATCCGCTTTAAATTCTGCGGTATTACTACCAATATCTCCAGTTTTATTTTTAATAAAATTTGATACGTATTCAGTTAATTGTACTAGGGTCATATTACTTAATTGACTTGAAGATATATTTAATTTTACAGCTAACTCATTTAAACCAGAAATGGTTAACTGGCTTAACGTGATATCTAAACCATCTAATGGACTTGCTTTCTCTGTAATTTCAGTTTTTGATTTAATTTCAGAAGGTGTTGCAATAGACTGATCTAGAGTTTGCTTGTTTAAACCTTTTTGTGGTGGAGGTAATATAACTGGTTCGGAGATACGTGAAATGTCTTTCTGTGGAAATGATACTGGAGTTAAATAATCCTCTTCACTAGACTGCAATAATAAAACTGATAATTCTAGTTACTAAAGTTCATGCAAATAAATTTTTATGTTACAAGTTTGAAATGCATAACTGTATTTAATATGTTCTTGTTTAAAGCTAAGTAAATTTGCAAATAAATTAATAGAAAAATGCAACATAAAATGAGATTGGTTTTACATTTAATAGTTTTAGAAGCGTTTCATCAATAAACAAATTCTTTAATACACCGATGTTATTAGTGAACGGAAATGCTCTCAAAATAGTTCTGCAGGACCACACAGGGACCAGTGGCACTTTTAAAATCTGAACAAAAGGATACTCCCAACACATTAATAATCTATAAATAAATAGCTTTTCGTTCATATATTCCATCATCTCAGTGGATTACTACCATCAACAAATAAATAAACAAAATAATGGACATACATTATCGTAGAATAAAAAAATAGGTTAAAAGCACATACACAATTAAAATAGAAAACATGTGTATATTTTGATGAAGGATTGCAGTTGACTCATATTTGCTCTTTCTACAATTTTAAATACTGCTTGCAATTTAAAATATACAAATACCTTAGTGTAACCAGTTAAAAAAGTTCTTTCGCTGTATTCTACTCATATTATTATTTTAAGTTCACCCACCAAACTGTTGTTTCGAATAGTCTATTTGTTCTAGAGTATCCGTGTTATAAGAGAATAACTATCTTCATTTCTTTGTGATAATCAATCACTGGTTTGAATTCCAGTGATCTGTACTTCTTAAATTATGAAAGGTTCAATTCATGACAGATCTCTGCTTGTTAGTACATTCAGTTTTGAGTTAGTACGTTATCTAGTATAACAATCGTCATCTTCAATTGATATAAATTGTGCATGAAACTATCTACCTTATTTTAACATTGTTTCGAGCTTTGTCTCGCAATCGTTGGTAAGTGATCTATTTGTAGATTCTACTCATTCTAGTAGAGAACATGAATGAGGTGATTTACACAGTTTAGGCGATTTACAGCTTGGGCCATTGTTATTTATCCATGATAAATACGATTAAGTGTTAGCACCCCGTTTCATCAAACGCAGATGCCACCATTGTCGCAGGATCAAAAGGTCAGTGGTGAAAACTGTGCTAACTGGACCTCCCACAAACATTATTGCTTCTGGAATCGCCCAAATATTTCAGCTAAGTGGCCTGTTGCTTTAAAATTCGGTTAATTGTACGCATATTTATTGTCTGTACCTGTAATGTTTTTTAGTTTCAATCACTTGTGGTAGCTAAATTTAAATTATGTCCCTTTATGATTCAAGTAGTCACATGATACATGGTTACTAACTTGGTTTTAGGTAATTTAGGAAATTGAAAATCCTCTCCAATAACTTATAAATGCAACAAATATTGTCAAGGGCACACCATAGCTTGCCTGAAAAGTAGTTTTTAAACGAGTGACTTGATAGGATAATATCTTGAGTTGACGTACCATTATTTGAGTGTTTTAAGAAATTAGGTAGTTCCTACGCCAAATCCTTCACTAATAATTAGTGAATTAAAAAGTGGCATGGAAAGTATATTTTAAATTGAAAAAACCGTGAATTAATAAATTGAGCAATAAAGTATGCTACAATGGATACAGAATGATTAGCGACAGAATATGTGTGCTAGTTTGGTTGAAAGTTTTACGTATGTAATACTATTGCAAGCATCAGAAAAAGGAATCGTTTTCTAATTTGAAACTCACAGATCCACAATGGTTTTTACCAGGTTCAATCGACGTATTATTAGGGGCACATGTTTTCGCACTTATTGTAAAAGATGGTTTTATTCCTGGCGATGGTGTTCATCCAGCAGGTATAAATACTGTATTTAGTTATGCTTTATTAGGCACAGTTTCCGCACCCACACCAGTTCATTCATTTTTTGTATCAACGGAAACGTATCTCGATGATACCTTAAAGAAATTCTAGAATTTGGAAGAAATTCATTCGAAATTAAACATTTCTTCTGACGATCAACAATCAGAGGATTAATTTGTTGACATGCATTTTCGTGAACCATCAGGTCATTTTGGTATTCGGCTACCTTTCAAGGATCCCAAGAATCTTCCCACGTTTGAGGGTTCTTTAGACATAGCCGATTGCAAATTATTAGCTCTTGAACGCAGGTTGACCAGTCAATCTGTTGTCCGCAACATGTATGTTGATTTTATGAATGAGTATCTCAAGTCCGGACACATGTCAAAAATGTCGGATCATCGGATCCAAATTCATATTTTATGTGTTTTGTGTTTTATTGTGTTTCCAAAACAAATGGGTGACACTAAAGGTATTCGTGTGGTCTTTGATGCATCAGTAAAGGCACAAAACAATGTTTCCCTAAATGATTGCATATTAGTGGAGTCAAACTTCAAGCAGACATTGCTGAAATTTTACTTATTTTCGTATCTACATTTTTGTTTTCACGTGTGACATCCGTCAGATGTTTAGACAAATTTTAAATTGGGAACCGCACCACAATTATTAATTAATTCGTTGGAAATTTACTTCCGAAGAATTGATAGGTACATATTGCCTTAATACGGTGACGTATGGGGGTTACTTCTAGCCCTTTCATTGCCATTCGTTGCCTTCCTCAATTAGCGAATGAAGGTAGACATGAATTTCCATTTGCTTCGCAAGCACTTCAATCAAATTTGTATGTCGATGACCTAGTCTGTGGTGGCCAAGATCTTTCGGCGGTCTTGGAATTACACAATCAGCTTATTGCTTTGTTACAGTCAGCTTGTTACATGCCAAAATGGTCATGTATCATGTTTTAGGGTGAGATACCTTGTAGGTCAATTACCGCGTATTTTTGAAATGATACGCTAACTTCCGCCGTTGGTGACAGTCAAGTCTGCGCGCAAAAGGAACGTGGAAGTGCGCGAGTTGAAAAAGCGAGGATTAATTAATTTGACATGGACTAAGCAACAAGTGTGTAAGTGTGGTGTAGTTTTTAAAGAAAAAAAGGTATGTGGTTTCCCTTTATCTCCCCTTATCGTTCCACTACCTATTTCCTTTTAAACCTCTTCGAGATGTAATAAGAAGTTCAGCAACGGATAATAATTTGATGTTCAACCCGGCGAACTACGAAAACAAACCAACACGTGGTGAACCCTGAGATGAAATTCTGAGATATACAGATCACGTAAGTAATTTGAACTTTATCTGAAATGTGCATGTAAATTGACTTAGACATAGCAATTGCATCATCCGGTAAAAACGTGGTCGGTATAGATTATATGACGGCGTTAGAGTCACACCTAAATTGTAATAACGCGGTACATGTAACAAGCTTGTTTCGAGTTACGCAAATGGGCAGCTAATAATAGCACAATTCTGGAAAACATTCAATCAGAACATATTCAGTCAAATCATTTGAGTTTTGACAGTGATTCAATTGTCAAGATTCTAGGCCTCCAATGGCATTCTAATGTAGACATATGTTCTTTTGAAGTCACAACAGTTGACTCTTGTACAAAGCGAACCATTCTTTCAGAGGTGGGCCCGTATATATGACCCCTTAGGTTTTTCTAGCTCTTATAACATTTTTTGTCAAACATCTTATTCAGTATCTATGGGCGTTAGGCTTAGATTGGGACTCTACACCGGAAAATGTTCGCACGCAATGGAAAAAATATAAAGATTCTTTGTCGTAATTGTCTAAAGCCAGCATACCTAGATGTTTGCGACCTACTTCATCTTCTCCTTGTCAACTTCATGTGATATTTATATTGTCTTCTTTACTTTGCTATTGGGGTTTTTCCTCAACATGTTTTTCTCCTGAGAGTGTGGGAGATGTGAGGTTATGTTATGTTTTGTGACCACATTGATGATTCCTTTTTGATACAATAAATGTTTTGTAATTCTTTAATTTCAAAACCTGATTAAGCATATTAGCACATGGTTATAGGCCCAGTCTCGTTTATTTAATGCAGGAAAGTGAAATTAAAGAAAAAGAAATCGCGATCGCGCGTGTAAGATAAAATTTTTTTTGATACCGTATTATGTTGCAGAAATACTGTGTGCAGTAATAGTAACAGCGATATTGGAATACTTTACAGTTCGTTTTAACAACAGTATTGTATGAGAATTGTATGTGGTATTGCATCACCGATTGATTGAAAATGTCTTCTGAAAACTATGATATTAAAGGTGCACTTGATTTTGAAAAGTTGCGAGGGGCATCGAACTATAGAGAATGGCGGCTAGACGTGAAAATGCTTTTGAGGTGTAATAGCTTGTTTGGCTTTATTACAAACGTCGAAACTGAAAAGGAAACTTTAGCCACCGATAGTACTAATAAAGATAAGAATGACTTTAATAGACGGCGAGACAAAGCCTTGTCGATTTATTTGTCATTGGGTCCGCAAGTTAATCCAATTGTCAATGAAATAATCGAACCTAGAGAAGTATGGTCTACACTAGAAACAAACTTTGAACCTTCATCGAAGGCGATGATAAGTCGTTTATTAACAGATTTCTTTTTGGCAGTCATGCTAGAAGACGAGTCAATTTCAATATACTGTAACAATTTCGATTTTCTGTCATTCAAATACACAAGTTTTGTTCGATACACCTAATCAATAAATGTTAAATTTCTATTGAAACCTTTTATTATAAAATTCATACATAGTACGCCCTCTACATTAGAATAGCAAAAGTACACTTCAAGTGAACTTCTAGTTCGTATCTTGTTTCAATATCCTCCTTCCCCGCACATACTAGTATAATTGAGGTTGCCTCGTGGAATAAGCCATTTTTTAATATCAGATGTAGTCCGTAGACACGTATTTTTCGGGGCTTGCAAGTTTTTAATCAAAGATGCCGCCCGAGCAATTATTTAAGTGGAGTCAACATGTTCCATAAGTTAGTTTTGGTAATAGCATCGACCTAAAATGGATGTAGATATATTTTTACGTGCAAGTTCTTGAAGTTCTTGGAGTTCTACAAGCTCTTCAAGTTTTTATTCATTTTTTAGTTTAGCGTTTTAAGGATTAAACTACCTATCATTAAACATGGAGATAATTATTAATTCCGAATTTTAAAATATTAAAGTCAAGTTGCAAGTAAAGAAGTTATGGAAATTTAAGTATTGTAAAGAATCCAATTGTTAATCATAAAGCATACACTAAAGTGAGAAGCAGTTTCAATTGTTACTAGGCAGGAATGTAGAAACCTGCACATGTTATTGGTTAATATGAAGGTTAAATCCGGACCCCTGGGTCAGCTACGCTCAACTATAAGAGTAAGGACGCAGATATAGCAGATGGTTAGCGGTGAGTCATCCTCCATTTTTATTCTATATTTTTTCAAGAAACTTTCAATTAAAATGCTCAGATAAATTTTCGAAGAAGTTATACCTAAGTTTGTTTAAAATTAATTCTCAAAATTTTGCTAAAGTTCATAGTTCAATTAATTTGTTTCATTTAAAAATTTAATTTATAAATTTAGTATTTGAATAAGGCATAATTGGCCGTAACATTTTTAAGATCTTTGTATAATATTATGTTTGAAGTAACAAAGTTGTATTAAAGGGTTTGCTTTATCGAACATGTGATATGATAAGAATTGTTTGCCAAATTATAATGTATAACACATGGTGATAATACACCCGATGTATAATTCAATGTCGACAATAAGTACTTTTCTCTGACCTTTGATTTTATTAAAAAATGGTTATTAAGAATGTGTAACCATAACATGAGAAATTACTTTTGAATATGTAAATTTTTTTGTTAACTGGAAAGGATCCTATTCAAGTAACATGAAGTCATTGTAACGTAAAGTAAAAGTAACATATTTCTTAAAGAAAACTAAAATAATTTATGCATTTAATAAAACAATATTCCAAGAATGCTTAGATATTAATATTAAATAGTGAAAACGGAACTGTTTCGAAAGTCTCCGTATAAGTAAGTTGTATAAACAATGTATATATAAATATTTTTTTAAAAACAAAATTAATAGAAAAAATTTTAAGTTGTCTCAAAATTTTCTTTCTTTGAAGTCAACAGTGCTTGTCCTACAGAAGCAAACTGTTTATAATTTAGAAGCTTTAGTACTGAAGGAAGGTATTATTGGTGTTAAAGTTAAAAGTTTTTTTTGAAAGTATAATTTTGATTAGTGATTTACATATAATTATTTTAGTGATAAAGTGACTAGGCTCTCATGAAGCCCTAATTGGAAAATGTTTAGGTGTGATTAAATTTTCAGCTAGCACGAGATAGTCGTTCCTATTCCAGGTTGCAGAGACCACAGTAAGTATTTTTGTATATGTTGCTTGTCGTAAATTTTTTTCCTCTTTCGAAGATTTCCGTATCTGATCTTCGAATAATTTCTTATAAAACACTCATTAAGATACGGTGGCGTCCAATAAAATTCCTTTTGTTTTTTCGTATACCATCCTACGACTCTAGCTCATAGCTCTGCCCTAAGTTGAAGAAACTTAGCTGGCTGGAAGAACTCTTTAGAGGGATCCTTTTATCTCAAAGCCATTCAACATCCTTTTACCCTGGGCTTGACCATCAAACAGGAACCCCTCGTAATCTATCGAGGCTCTGCCGCCTGTATGGTAGAGCAGACATATTTAATAGAAGGCTCGAATGTTACATAAATGACGCCCGAAACGTGGGGCTAGAATACATAAATAGCGCTCACAACGTGGCGCTCAAATACATTTTGATGATTCAAACATTTATAGCAACTCAAACGACAAGCCTCGATTTAGTTATTTCAATTATTGACACTGCAACATAAATTTTTTTTTTTAAAGTGGTTAGTGAAGAATATTTAGCGGAACGAGAGTGCTGTTTTTCATTTTTGACTATAGTGTTAGAAATTTAGCGGTTGAAAAGTTTTCTTTTAAATTTTTGAAATGGCAGATACTTTACAGATTGTTTATTTGCACAAAGAAGAGTTGGAATACGAGTTAAACATTAGAGGTATAGAAAGTAGTAGGTCCATAGTAGAGAAAATAAAAATTTTAGGTAGACTTTTGGCTACGGAAGTGAAAGAACCTGGTTGTTTAATTAATCTTCTTGGGTATACAGCAACATTTTTAGAAGAACGTAAAGAGATCGATTCCTCGCTTGAATCTATAAAAAATATTTTGTCCGAATTTGATGGTAATGCTACCGATTCTATTTTTAAAAGGGTACAATCTAGACTGTTTCATCTCGTCGGTCGAGTCAAGAGAATTAAACTTCCTACAGAAAATGTAGAGGAAGCAGTATTGTTTAAAAATGAAACGTTAGCTACAATTTTTATTCTTGAAGCAGACTTATATGAGAAAGTTAATAGAGCTAGTAGTTCAGTAGATCGTAAAGATATAACTATCGAATCTCCCTCAGTTGTTGGTACACCTATTCCCACAGTTACATATCTTACCCCCTCTATACCTATAAGTTCTTGGCCTGTGAAATTTTCAGGTGATTCAAAACACGTGTATCAATTTTTAGATCGAGTAAAAGAACTAGCAGATTCTCGAGCTGTATCCGAAGCTGATTTATATCGTGGATCCTCTGAATTATTTGTAGGAGATGGTTTGATTTGGCATACAAGTATCCGTAATTCAGTGAAAGATTGGAATTCTTTAGTCAAACGATTAAAGGAAGATTTCTTACCCGCTCATTCAGAAGATGACATATGGAATTTAATAAAAGCACGCCATCAAAAAAAATCTGAATCAGTTGTTTTATTTATTGCCCATATGGAAAATTTATTTAGTAGACTACCACAATGCCCTGCTGAGGTCACAAAGGTTAGAATAGTTAGAAAAAATTTGTTGCCCAAATTCATTTCATAGCTTGCTTTGTCAGAGATAGATGATATGGCGACTCTGGCCAAACTCTGTAAAAAGCTAGAAGAAGCTGATCATTTAAAACAAAAATCTGTTTCGGTTTCGACAAGTTATTCATACGAGCCTAAGGACAATCATCGATCAAGTTTTCATAATGCTTCTTCAGTATGTTTTAAAAATCTCTCCAAACCTAAGAGTCAAGTTGAAAGAAATTTAGCACAATTCCCTCGAGCAGAAATTTTAAAGAATAATGATTCAGTACCGGTCTCGAGTAGTCCTAGAATAGTAAAGAAGAATAATGGGTGTTGGAACTGTTCGCGTTATGGCCATACATTTCAGTTTTGTAGAGCTTCCAAGAAAATTTTTTGTTATAAATGTGGATATAGAGGAGTAACTTCAGTTTTTTGTAAGTCGTGTTCGTATTCTGCCTTAGATCCAAATAATGACGTTCTAGAAAAGTAAATTTTGGCATGGAATTCTGTTTGTCAAAGAAAACTTTTGTAGTAGAAAGAGTATCGAGTGTTTCGGTGATAATTTTGTTTAAGTAACGATCATGCTTTCGTGTTTGTACTTATTTTTTTGTAGATACTATATTAGTATTAAATTTGTATAAGTTTAGTGTCATAAAGATTTTTGTTGAAAAACTTGAACGTAAAAAAAATGTCTAGGCTGTTGATGTGATTGTTTTGGTCGGTCGATCGTATTGGTAAGGTTGATGTTTGTTATGACGACTATGGCGATAATATTGTTTAAGTTTAGGTTGTTGATTTTGGATGATGCTGATAAGGTCGAGTATAGAGGTTGTGTTGGCATTGGTGATGTTAAACATATTTGAGATTTTAGAGTTTAAGTAAGCGAAAGTCGCTTGCATTTTGTAGAATTTTTTTGTGATGTCGAGTATAGAGGTTGTGTTGACATCCATGATGTTAAACATATTTGATATTTTTAGAGTTTAGATAAGCGAAAGTCGCTTGCATTTTACAGAGATTTTTTGTGAAGTTGGTCAAAGTTGATAGTTGTATTTAGTAGTAGAAGTTTTGACCACTATGTTGGTATAGGGATTTGATTTGATATCAAGTCGAGTAGTTTTGTGTGTGTCCACTGTGGTGCGGACATATATTAGTGAAGTTGAATTTTTTGGATGCAGTATAGTTAGAGAAATATAGAGTCAAAAAATAATAGTCTAGGTAGGACTAAGCGTTATGAAGTTGAAAGTCTAATGAGGTAGTTTTACCAAATTTTTTTGTAAAAGGTAGGACGTAGCTCTCAAGTACTTTTTTTTGGGTTGAATTTATGCTGTCTAATTCTAAAAGACAATTTAAAAAAAAAAAAGGTTTATGTGGGTAGGGTTGTCAAATTTTTTTGATAGACAATCATAATTCCCAACTTGAATTTTTTTTGCTCTTAGGACTTTACGAAGTCTAGTGCGAATGGCAATTGCCCGTGTGTGAATAGTTTGAACTTAAAGTTAGTTTAGGACATAAAGAATCCTGTGTAAAGTATTTATAGGTTTATAAGTCTTTCCTTTTTGCGTTGGTTCATTTTTTTGTCAGTGAATAGTAGTATGGTTGTGCATAGGCAAATACTTAGTGTTGTTTCTATTCTATTGAGTGACATTTGAGTGTCAGACCTTCCTGATTAAGCCCTATCTATTTTGTCTTCCCGGATATATCTCCTTTTTGGACGTGTTGTACGCGTTAGTTACTATAACACTCATTCGCTCATAATATTTTTTGTTCTTTTGTACTTCCACCTTCCCATATTATAAGTCAAAAAAAAATTTTTTTTTTAGTTGATCTTACGTCAATGTTTAGGGTTAAGTTAGTTGGTATTTGTTTATCGTTGTTGGAGATTATGTAGAACAGTTTGACATTCGCTGATCTTGCCCCGCCACCTATTATTACAAAAGGTCTATTCGATAGACAGACGTGTTGTGTTCTCCGTACGTTTGGCATCTCAAGCCAACATGTATGTTAAATGTTCAATATACACTTTATATAAAGAAGTTATATTATTTCAAAATACAGTCCGCTAAAATATCGAAAAATCCAGCGCATTTTTCCAGGGAAATGTACATCACCTTCAACAATCGCGTTAAGGTTATGTACGCCCAAACATAAATTGGTCCAATCGACCCGTATTATTATGCAACAAGTGCTAATGGTAATATGGTTTACGAAGCTGCAGCTTGCAATTCATAAATATTTCAAGATAGTTTTCAATTGCATTTACCGCAATTATCAATTCAAGTTGAAACAAGAAGTTATTAGTGGATGCACAATATTCGTCTGGTCCACATTCATAATTCGTAAGTAATAATCCAGTATTTCAAACATACACATTGTAGAAAGTTGCTGAAATTAATCGTACAAGGGTGAGAGCAGTAGCATCCGATAATTTAAGCGTGAGCAAGTAGGATAACCATAGACGCAACCCTTCCTTGCTTGCAACCTTCAATTTCTGGTTTGACTTCAGGTATATCGTTCACCGATGCGATCGATATTTTCGCTACAAGCAGTGGTTCCAAACCAAGAAATCATTCCGCTACTCCATCAAGGTACGTTTAAATTTACGCTTTTGCTTGTGTTTGCAGATGCAAAGCTCTTTATTTTAATAAAAATAAAGGCGATTAAATTAGTGTAAAGCAGGTTAAGTAATACTTTCGCTACGTAACTAATAATAAAAGGTTTATTCGCCACAGTTTATGCTGCAACTAAGGGCACATAAATAAAATAATATTGCTAAGTTTGTGTAGCAGGGCTACGCACAATTCTATACTTTTATTTTCTATACATTGTTTGTTCAAATTAATTATTCATAGGTTTAAAGCTTAACTATGGAGGCTTTAATTCGTTCTCGTTGTATAATTAAAGGTAAGTTGACGCGATTTATAAAGCATCTGAATGCACTGAGGGTCATTCACGATGATATAAATCAAACAGTTTCAGGAACACAAATTTTAGAGTTACAAAGGAGGCAAGCCAATGCCTTAGCTTTCTTATCAGATTATGAGTCTATTCATGCTGAAATTATTGCAGTAGCGGGTTTAAATGCTACATCCGAGGCAGAAGCCGATTATGAAGAATTCGAAGCTTGTTATTTCTCTGCTCTGTCAGAGGCAGAGGATTTAATAAGACAATTAACTGGAGGCTCACGCGCTGAGTCACCTATCGGCTCAGGCCGGAACACGCGGAGTTCCGGGGTCAATTCACGTGAATCCAGTTCGCCTTCAAAAGGGTCGTCTGGGTTCAAACTGCCAAAAATTAGCATTCCAACCTTTGAAGGGGATAATCTAGAGAATTGGGCTGAATTTAAAAGCATTTTTTCTAGTCTGATCAAAGACAATTCAAGTCTAAACGACATCCAAAGGCTCCATTACTTGAAAAGCTGCCTCAAAGGATCTGCAGCGGAGGTTATCAAGTCTTTAGAGTTTTCTGGTGAAAATTTTCATATTGCATTTCAAGCATTAATTTCGAGATATGATCAGCCAAAGTTGTTGATACGTAATCACTTAAAATCCATTTTGGAATTGGACTCTTTAACGAAGGAGTCAGCTTCTGGTCTAAGAAAGGTCAATGATACGCTGTTCAAGCATGTCACAGCTTTGCGAGCATTTGCTAATTCAGAAGAGTTGTTTGAAGCTTTCATTATTCATGTAGTTTCAGGGAAATTAGATACTGTTACCTTCCGCCAATGGGAAACTCATCGTAACAAGTCTACATCTGATTTACCTACCTTAACCGAGTTTAAGGGTTTTCTCACAAACCAAGCCAATCTTTTGGATAGTTTGGGAACAAAACAGATCAAGGTTGTTCCAGATAAAATCAAATCTCATTCTAAATCGTTCATAGCCAGTAATGCTACATGTTTATTGTGCAAAGGTGATCATAATCTATTCAAGTGTAATGATTTTATTAAATTAAGTCCCCAAGAAAGGACTACAAAGGTAAAAGGGTTGAAGGTGTGCTTCAACTGCTTAAGCAAGGGTCATATAGTGTCCCAATGCCAATCAAGGTTTACTTGCAAAATGTGCAAGTCTAAACATCATACTTTGTTGCATACTGATTCATCGTCGAGTCAGAGACTAGAACAATCAGGAACGGTGGTGTCTACACCCCAAATCCCTATTGCTTCTTCACCTACTGTCTCAGCCTTCTGTTCAAACACAGTAAAGGTTCTACTTCCAACAGCTAACTGTAAGATCCTCGATTCTTATGGCAATGCTCATTCAATTCGTGTTTTGCTTGACTCGGGCAGTCAGTCAAATTTCGTGCGGTCTGACTTGTGTAGCAAGTTAGGTCTGTCTACAAAACAAGTGGATATTTCAGTTTCGGGACTGAGCGGATCTCTCTCCCACATTCGTTCACGTTGTGATGTGGAACTTAGTGCTCATCATTCTTCTTACAAAATCAAACTCTCATGTCTTGTGTTAGATGAGATCACAGGTAATGTACCCTCCTTTCGGGTAAACAGTTCTAATTTCAAGGTGCCAGATAATATTCGATTATCTGATCAGTCTTTTGGTCAACCAGGGAGAATCGATATGTTGATTGGTTCTCCAGCGTTCTTTGAGCTTCTTTGCATAGGACAGATACGTTGCGGCCCCAACCTGCCAATTCTTCAGAAAACGCGTTTTGGTTGGGTCGTATCTGGTTCAGTTTGCGCCAGTTTGGCCACACAGGTGCAGTGTCATCTAAGTACTCTTGAGGTTCAAGATCAACTATCTAGATTTTGGGAACTTGAAAGTTATCCTGCAGACAAAATTCTTTCTACAGAGGAGAATGCTTGTGAACTTCATTTCGCACAAAATACTTACAGAAATTCAGAGGGAAGATTTGTTGTTTCTATTCCGCTTAAGTTGCCCACAGAAGTGTTAGGTGATTCACTAGCTGTGGCGCAAAAGAGATTCTTTGCTTTGGAGAAACGTCTTCAAGCAAATCCTGAACTTTCAGATCGTTATTCTGCATTTATGCGTGAATATTTGGACTTAGGTCACATGTCGGTGTCTAATCCAAATACCAGCTTGTGCTACTATTTACCTCATCATGGTGTCTTAAAGAAAGACAGCCTCACCACTAAACTTAGAGTGGTATTCAACGGTTCACAAGTAACCACAACCGGTCACTCTATCAACAGTATACAAATGATAGGGCCAACTATTCAACAAGATCTCTTCTCGATCTTAGTTCGTTTCAGAAAATATTTTTATGCCATAGCTTCAGATATAGAGAAGATGTATCGGCAAGTTCAGGTGGATCCTTCTCAGAGACCTCTACAGCGCATTCTGTGGCGGTTTTCACCTACAGATCAGATTCAATCTTACGATTTGAATACAGTCACTTACGGCACAGCAAGTGCTTCGTTTTTAGCCATTCGTTGCCTATTTCAGTTAGGTATTGAGTTAGAAATTTCTTTACCTGAGATTTCTAAAATAATCAAACGCGACTTCTACGTTGATGACTTGCTTACAGGTGCAGACAGTCTCAATCGAGCTCGTGAGATTTGTTCACAACTTTCAACAGTCTTAGAAGCAGGGTGTTTTAAACTCCGAAAGTGGATCTCCAACGATCCAGATGTCCTCTCGGACATTTCTCAGGCTCATCTTCATCCAGGTGTTCTTGAGTTTGCTTCTCAAGAGCATACTAAAACGTTAGGACTCATTTGGTCCTTTTCAACCGATCACTTTATGTATTCGATTTCGGGCTTAAATACTACAACCCAAATCATCACCAAAAGGATTATCTTATCAGAAATTTCTCAGATCTTTGACCCACTAGGGCTTCTTTCGCCGTGTACTAGTAGTGCAAAGATTATTTTACAACAGCTGTGGCTGGAAAAGCTGTGTTGGGATGACCCAATTCCAACTAGTATCCAATCAAAGTGGATCGTGTATCGTAAAGATCTTGTTGGTCTCAACGACCTTAAGATACCACGTCATGTGCTATGTCCAAACCATGTTGATGTTCAGCTTCATGGGTTCTCGGACGCTTCACTTTATTGTTATGGTTCATGTATCTACCTTCGTTCTACTGATGTGAACAATTGTGTTCAAGTTCATTTACTTTGTGCTAAGGCGAGGGTTGCTCCCCTCAAAACACTTACAATACCCAAACTGGAGCTCTGTGGAGCATTACTTCTTGCTAAGCTTACAGATCAGGTTCTGAAAGCCTTAGATATTTCAATTTCAAGTTGTATCTTTTGGACAGATTCAACGATTGTTCTTGGGTGGCTCAAAACCAGTCCCAATTTGCTAAAGACGTTTGTTGCTAATAGAGTAGCAGAGATTCAAGGTTTGGCCCCAGATGCGGTCTGGCGTCATGTTCCCACTAAGTTCAATCCTGCGGATTTAGTGTCAAGAGGAACTACTCCTCAAAATTTGAAAAACTCTGATTTGTGGTGGAACGGTCCTTCATGGCTATCGCAGCATCAGCATTCTTGGCCCGTTTCAAATGCAAATAGTGTCAAGCTTCCAGAGTTAAAGGGTCAATCTCATTGTCTTTTAACCACGGAACAATTGTTTCCATTCGTAAACTTTTCAAGTCTCACTCGACTTGAAAGAATCATTGCTTTTTGTTTAAGGTTCCTTCACAATTGTCGTTATCCCAAGGGTGAGCGCCGTACAGGCCCTCTTAACCCTACTGAGATTCAGAATTCACTACTGGTGCTAGTGAAAATTGCTCAAACTGAATCTTTTGCAGAAGAGTTCAAGCAACTCAATCAATGTAAATCCTTAAAGTGTTCGTCATTGAGCAGTCTAAATCCGTTTTTAGATACTAAAGCCATTATTCGCGTCGGAGGACGACTGCGAAATTCTCAATTTCCGTATAGTAAGAAGCATCCTATACTACTATCAGGAAAACATTACTTATCGAAGCTAATTGTGGAGCGTGAACATATCCGATTGTTGCACGCTGGTGCTCAGCATTTGCTTTCTTCATTACGTGATAGATTTTGGATCACTTCAGGCCGAAATCTTGCGAAACAAATTGTTCATCGTTGTGTTCGATGTTACAGGTTTTCTCCAAGTCAAACTCAACCTATTATGGGAGACCTACCTGCTTCTCGTGTAGATCTTTCATATCCATTTCACATAACTGGCGTCGACTTTGATGGACCCTTATTGATCAAAGATAGAAAAGGTCGAGGTTCCACGATCTCGAAAGCGTATATTTCACTATACGTGTGCTTTGCTACAAAAGCCGTTCATATTGAATTGGTGACAGATTTGTCGACCGAATCTTTCTTACTATCATTTCGTAGATTTGTGGCCCGGCGTGGCAAACCCCTCCATGTCTATTCTGACAATGGGACGAATTTCATTGGTGCCAACTCCGAGCTACAAGAACTTGGTAAGTTTTTTCAAACTCAACATAACATAATTCCTGAGGCAGTTGCGAGCGAGGGAATTACTTGGCACTTTGTACCAGCATACAGTCCTCACTTTGGAGGATTGTGGGAGGCAGGGATCAAATCCTGCAAATTTCATTTAAAGCGCATAGTTGGTAGTTGCGTTTTGACCTACGAAGAGCTTTGCACATTGCTTTCGCAGGTGGAAGCAACCCTGAATTCCAGACCTTTGTGTCCTATCTCATCCGATCCTAATGATTTGCAACCCCTCACTCCTGCCCATTTCTTGGTTGGAAGACCATTGAGCGCTGCTCCCGATCCTGATGTAACTGGGATATCAGATTCCAGATTATCATTTTTTCAACGTGTTCAACAATTCCATCAACATTTGTGGAAACGATGGAGTTCCGAGTATATTTCAGAGTTGCAAGTATGCCAAAAGTGGCAGCTTCATCATTCTGAGCTGAAGCCAGGAACTTTGGTTCTAATTAAGGAAGAGAATCTACCCCCTATGAAATGGAAGCTCGGTAGAGTTCTACAAGTGCATCCTGGTGCTGACAACATTAGTCGATTTGCGTCCGTACAAACCTCAACAGGCATAGTGCGACGTTCCTTTCCAAAACTGTGTCCACTACCGGTGGAACCTTCTAGTGTGTGAGTTTAGTGCGCAAGTTCGCTCAAATTGCTGTGTTGTGCGCTATCTTTGTACAAGTTTTCTATGTTCCATGTTTACCGTATAATTTACTGTTAGTGTTTATTTCTATCTTTGTATTTACATTATAGAGTTTAAGCAAACTATGTATATTTAAAAATTCCAAATTTTTGTAAAATTTGAATTTTGCCGGGGGGCATGTTGGAGATTATGTAGAACAGTTTGACATTCGCTGATCTTGCCCCGCCACCTATTATTACAAAAGGTCTATTCGATAGACAGACGTGTTGTGTTCTCCGTACGTTTGGCATCTCAAGCCAACATGTATGTTAAATGTTCAATATACACTTTATATAAAGAAGTTATATTATTTCAAAATACAGTCCGCTAAAATATCGAAAAAATCCAGCGCATTTTTTCCAGGGAAATGTACATCACCTTCAACAATCGCGTTAAGGTTGTACGCCCAAACAATCGTCAATTAGCTAGTTAGCTTTGTGGAGATTGTTATTGCGACGATTATAAAAAAAAATCTTTGATCCTTCTTTAGAATTTGTTTTGTTTATCCAAGATTTTTTTCTTTTTGGAGAGAGGATGTGTAACAATTTCGATTTTCTGTCATTCAAATACACAACACAAGTTTTGTTCGATACATCTAATCAATAAATGTTAAATTTCTATTGAAACCTTTTATTATAAAATTTATACATAGTACGCCCTCTACATTAGAATAGCAAAAGTACACTTGAAGTGAACTTCTAGTTGTTTGTATCTTGTTTCAATTTCCTCCTTCCCCGCACATACCAGTATAATTGAGGTTGCCTCGTGGAATAAGCCATTTTTTAATATCAGATGTAGTCCGTAGACACGTATTTTCCGGGGTTTGCAAGTTTTTAATCAAACATGCCGCCCGAGCAATTATTTAAGTGGAGTCAACATGTTCCATAAGTTAGTTTTGGTAATAGCATCGACCTAAAATGGGTGTAGATATATTTTTACGCGCAAGTTCTTAGAGTTCTTCAAGCTCTTCAAGTTTTTATTCATTTTTTAGTTTAGCGTTTTAAGGATTAAACTATCTATCATTAAATATGGAGATAATTATAATTCCGAATTTTAAAATATTAAAGTCAAGTTGCAAGTAAAGAAGTTATGGAAATTTAAGTATTGTAAAGAATCCAATTGTTAATCATAAAGCATACACTAAAGTGAGAAGCAGTTTCAATTGTTACTAGACAGGAATGTAGAAACCCGCACATGTTATTGGTTAATATGAAGGTTAAATCCGGACCCCTGGGTCAGCTACGCTCAACTATAAGAGTAAGGACGCAGATATAGCAGATGGTTAGCGGTGAGTCAACCTCCATTTTTATTCTTATATTATTTCAAGAAACTTTCAATTAAAATGCTCAGCTAAATTTTTGAAGAAGTTATACCTAAGTTTGTTTAAAATTAATTCTCAAAATTTTGCTAAAGTTCATAGTTCAATTAATCTGTTTCATTAAAAAATTTAATTAAAAAATTTAGTATTTGAATAAGGCATAATTGACCTTAACATTTTAAAGATCTTTGTATAATATTATGTTTGAAGTAAAAAAGTTGTATTAAAGGGTTTGCTTTATCAAACATGTGATATGATAAGAATTGTTTGCCGAATTATAATGTATAACACATGGTGATAATACACCTGATGTATAATTCAATGTCGACAATAAGTACTTTTCTTTGACCTTTGATTTTATTAAAAATTGTTATTAAGAATGTGTAACCATAACCTGAGAAATTACTTTTGAATGTGTAAATTTTTTTGTGAACTGGAAAGGATCCTATTCAAGTAACATGCAGTCATTGTAACGTAAAGTAAAAGTAACATATTTCTTAAAGAAAACTAAAATAATTTATGCATTTAATAAAACAATATTCCAAGAATGCTTAGATATTAATGTTAAATAGTGAAAACGGAACTGTTTCGAAAGTCTCCGTATAAGTAAGTTGTATAAACTTTATATATATAAATATTTTTTTAAAAACAAAATTAATAGAAAAAATTTTAAGTTGTCTCAAAATTTTCTTTCTTTGAAGTCAACAGTGCTTGTCCTCCAGAAGCAAACTGTTTATAATTTAGAAGCTTTAGTACTGAAGGAAGGTATTATTGGTGTTAAAGTTAAAAGTTTTTTTTGAAAGTATAATTTTGATTAGTGATTTACATATAATTATTTTTGTGATAAAGTGACTAGGCTCTCATGAAGCCCTAATTGGAAAATGTTTAGGTGTGATTTAATTTTCAGCTAGCACGAGATCGTTGTTCCTATTCCAGGTTGCAGAGACCACAGTAAGTATTTTTGTTTATGTTGTTTGTCGTAAATTTTTTTTCCTCTTTCAAAGATTTCCGTATCTGATCTTCGAATAATTTCTTATAAAACACTCATTAAGATACGGTGGCGTCCAATAAAATTCCTTTTGTTTTTTCGTATACCATCCTACGACCCTAGCTCATAGCTCTGCCCTAAGTTGAAGAAACTTAGCTGGCTGGAAGAACTCTTTAGAGGGATCCTTTTTTCTCAAAGCCATTCAACATCCTTTTACCCTGGGCTTGACCATCAAACAGGAACCCCTCATAATCTATCGAGGCTCTGCCGCCTGTATGGTAGAGCAGACATATTTAATAGAAGGCTCGAATGTTACAATACTTAGCTAGATTATGTGATCTCCAGCGTCGTTTGGCAAATGTAAAATGCGAAGTTAAAGATTTGTACTTAGCATATAAAATGATAAGTGGTAACGCCTGAACGGTACAACATAATTGTGCAACAACTGTATCAACTTCCAGATGAGAGGTTTACTTCTGACGTGGTGGCAACGGCGTTACTAACAGAAGGGAGATTGCAGAATTCTCTTCCAAAACTGGCGCACGGTCCCGTATCTAGTGCTTTCTCAACAGACATAAAAAAGGTTGATGTAAAAGTAAAGAAGAAATCTACCATTAGATGTTACAAGTGTAAGGAATTAGGTCACATTTCCAGAGATTGTACCATAGTAAATAAAAGTACTAATAACAGTCGTAAACCAAAATATATTAATAATAATAATAACAATAAAGGTGCATATGTATCGTTAAGTTCTAATGATTTATATTCTGATATGGGTGGTGCTTGGTTGTTAGAAGTGAATAACACCGAATATAATGAATTTAAGTATGAATTTGGTTTCGATACTGGGGCTACTCACCATTTTTGTAAAGATAGGGATTTATTTTATGATTTTACTGAAATAAATAAAAATGTTAGCAAAGGTAAAGGAGTTCTTGTTGCTAAAGGTGTAGGAACGATCTATGTAGATTTTATAAATAGTAATGGAACTAAGGTAAATGTTAAGCTAAGAGAGGTATTTTATGTGCCGGATTTATCGAAAAATTTAATTAGCTTAGGTTGTATTGCCAAAAATGGTTTTTATTTTGTAAGCAAAAATAATCAACTTGATATTTATACACCAAATAAAGTTTTATTTGTTAATATTAGTAAAACTCGGCGTCTATATACAATTAGGGGTAAAAATGTCAAATTAAATGTAGATAATAAGCCCAATGTCAATATTACATTGTCTAGTGTGGTAAATAATAAGTCGTTGATGTTATGGCATGAAAGCTTTGCTCATTTAAGTCCTGAAAATGTTCACCGAACAATTAGTAAAGGTATTGTTTTAGGGGTGGCTAAGGTTAATAAAGAGGTCATTAACTGTCATGCCTGTATTGAGGGAAAACTAAAGCGAGGGCCCTTTAAGAGACTGTCAGGTGTACAATCAACGAGGTCTTTAGAATTACTACATATTGATTTATGGGGAGAATCTCCGATTATTAGTGCAGGAGAAGCCAAATATTTGTTGGTATTGTGGATGATTATTCACGATGGGTCAGTTTACTTGATTAAAAGTAAAGACGAAGAGTTCTTAAAAATTAAGGACTTTATTGCTCAGGCAGAGCAAACACTAGGATTAAAGGTGATCTCGATACGGAGTGATAACGGAATGGAATTTTGTTGCAAAGAGATAGAAACCTATTTTCGATCTGTCGGTATCAAGCATCAGTTAACAAGCATATATTCGCCAGAGCAAAATGGTGTAGCGGAGAAGATAAATTATGATGCTGTTGATGCAATTAGAACACTTTTAATTGCCTATAAGCTAAGTTCCAAGTTTTGGGGCGAAGCGCTGCAATACTACGTGCATACAAAGAATAGAATTTCTCATGTCACTAACCCTAGTAAAACTCCGTATGAGTTGTTCTTAGGGAGAAAGCCTAGAATTTCTCACTTTAGAATTTTTGGTACTCTTGCTTTTATCTTTATCCAAAAGATACAGAAATAAATTAGAACCAAAATCAAGAAAATGTATATTGGTAGGCTATGCCACACATACTAAAGGTTATAGAGTAATCGACCCAGTCAGAAACGCGGTTGTTGAACTGAAACACATCAAAGTTGATGAGTCTGTTCTTGGTGTAATAGAAATTCGTGATGTAGTTAGTCCAATTCCAAAACCTGATATTCCAAATGACGATTCAAGTAAAACGTCTGAAGTAGAAGAATATGTGCCTAAACCAGAATATGTTCCACAGTCGTCAAAGAATCAATCTGAGAAAAGTGGCCCCCATGTAAGTTGGAGCAGGCAGGAAGTTCCAAGAAAAGATGGAACAAGAACTGATATTTATTATTGGTATGGGCCACATAAATGTCGTTCTAACAAAGATGTTCAATTTATTTGTAAACAAAAAGGTTTAGACTACGACCCAGATTTGTTTAATTTCTCAGATCCTTCAAAGATAAGTTCAGCTAAATATTTGGAATGTAATAATGATGAAGAATCTTTATTAATGTGTTTTATACAAATTCCAGATAATTATCATAGTGCAATTAAGTCAGAGTTCAAAGATGAATGGCAAGAAGCAATGACTGAAGAACTTGCTATGAATGAAAAACTCGAGGTATGGGATATTGTACCAAAATCACAAAACCAGAAAGTCATAACATGTAGATGGGTATACAACCTCAAAATTAATGTAGATGGTACCCCAAAGCGTTTTACAGCACAGTTGGTGGCTCACGGATATAAACAAATTTTTGGTGTCGATTATTTCCAAACTTTTGCCCCAGTCATTGAATTTGATTTGGTTAAACTGATATTTGTTCTTCTAGTAATTCAAAATAAATGGGTGCATGCACACGGATATAAAGTGTGCGTTTCTACATAGTAATTTAAATGAAGAGATTTATATGCAAGTACCTCTTGGCTATGGAAAAGCAAACCCTGAACTGTGCATTTTACGATTAAGAAAATCAATATATGGGCTTAAACAGTCTGGTCGAAATTGATACAGCTATTTTACAGACATTCTAAAACAGATTTTTCAGTTTCTCAATATTGTTGTATTTTTCAATTAAAAAGCGAATGTGTAATTCTGTTGTATGTAGACGATATTGTGATTTTTGGTGTGAACAAAAAGATATTACATGGTATTTATATGTGTATAAATAAACATTGTAAAGTTGTAGATCTAAGCCCTATTAAAGAATTTCTTGGTGTTGAATTTGAAAATTCTGACGGATGTTATTACCTACATCAACAACAGTACATTGAAAAATTATTGGAACGATTTCATGTGAATTTAAATTTTCCTATTTATTCTCCCATGTATGTTGGAAATGTTTTTTCACAAAATGTTAAATCGGAAGAAAAATTACCTTTTAGAGAACTTTTAGGTTCTTTGCTATTTTTAGGAAATCGATCACGTCCTGATATTTTATTTTCAGTTATTTATTTAGCGCAGTTTTCTACTAATGCTAATAGTGAACATTATAATTGCTTATTGCGTATTCTCAAATATGTTGGAAGCACAAAAAGTTATTCAATTAATTTATCTTGTTCAAGTACTTCCGAGTTGATAATGTACACCGATGCCTCTTGGGCTATTGCCATTGATTCCCGCAGGTCATTCAGCGGATTTATTTCGTCAGTTGGTAACATTTTTCTCGGGTGGCGCTGTAATATCCAGAAATGCATATTTAGAAGCACAATACAAGTGGAATATGTTGCATTAGACTCTGCCTGTATAGAAATGATGTGATTTAAGAAAATACTAGAATTTAATTGCTTGTCTGTAAAAACTATTAAGCCATTTCTTACGTGATAACCAATCGGCAATACATTTTTCAAATAGTACAATTGTCAACAATAGGACAAAACATATAGACATAAAATACCATACTATAAGAGAATTGTTGAGTAGTAATTGTTTAACACTCAAGTTTGTTAATAGTAAAAATAATGTCGCTGATCTATTGACAAAACCTTTATCACGCATAAAATTATTTAATTTTGTTAGTCAGATTTTTTTTATGAAAGATAATATAAATAGGGAGAAATTGTAATATTTATATTGTCTTCTTTACTTTGTTATTGGGGTTTTTCCTCAACATATGTTTTTCTCCTGAGAGTGTGGGAGATGTGAGGTTATGCTATATTTTGTGACCACGTTGATGATTCCTTTTTGATACAATAAATGTTTTGTAATTCTTTAATTTCAAAACCTGATTAAGCATATTAACACATTTCATGCATTTTGCGATGCCTCGGAACTAGGTTATTCCGCAGTCGTTTATTTTAGATTTATAGATCACCAAGGAAGGGTGTCTATATCTTTTGTCATGGCCAAGTCCAAAGTCGCACCACTCAAACGCATCTCTATTCCTCGTTTAGAGTTATGCGCCGCAATACTACTTTCAGATTTAGTAGACTTTCTTTCACAAATCTATCGACATTATGTACATATTGATGAAATATATGCATGGAGTGATTCCACAGTCGCCTTATCATGGATTGGTTCTTCACCACACAGGTGGAAGACTTTTGTAGCCAATAGGGTGACTCATATTCAGGAAAGGGTTTCTCCGGTTTGTTGGCATCATATTCGTTTAGCTGACAACCCAGCGTCCAGAGGTTTATTACCTCGAGCTTATTGCGTGCTCCTTATGGTGGGCAGGGCCTTTATGGCTTCAATTATCGCCCGATTTATGGCCTTTCCCAGCATCTTTTGCTTCGTTGTCAACTGATATCACTGGAGAAGAAATAAGAATTTTAACATTTGTTTTAAAAGTGTTACCGTCAATCATCGACTCGCTTCTCAATCGATTTTCTTCACTTCGCAAAATTCAACACATTTTAGCATATTGTTTTCGGTTTAATAATAATCTTCGTAAGATTCACAAATTTTCCGGTGCTTTAGTGGATTATGAATTATATCAAGTTTTATTGTACATTGTCAAAGATACGCAATCTTCCGCATTTAAAACTGAAATCGAATGCATCAAAAGGAAACTCCCATGTTCTAAACAATTTCAAAATTTTCTCCTTTTTGGATAAGGATGGAATGCTCCATGTGGGTGGTCGATTGTCCTATTCATCCCTGCCGTTTGAAACTAAACATCCCACACTTCTCCCCAGCAAGCATCGCTTATCGGAACTTTTGATTCTTCAAACTCATCATGATCATTTACATGCCGGAATTAATACTACAATGTATTTAATTGAACAAAAATTTTGGATTTTGTCCGCAAAGCGCTTGATTAGATATTACTTATCAAAATGTAACCACTGTTTTCATTTACGTCCAACCGCATTTGTTCACACAATGGGTGACTTAGCTTCTACACGAGTTACAGAAGTTAAACCCTTTAGTGTAGTCGCAGTCGGCTATGATGAACTTTTTCCATTCTTTTGTCACGTCGACGTGGGTCTAGAACTCAAAAGCCCTACATATGTATTTTTGTTTGCCTTGCAGTCAAGGCTCTTCACATTGAAGTAGCTTCCGACTTATCAGCGGAATCATTTATAGCCGCCTTGCATCGTTTCATTTCACGCCGTGGTCGCTGTTCTCAGATCATCAGTGACAATGGCACTAACTTCGTCAGAGCCAACAAAGAGCTCATTTTGCATATGGGAAACGCCGTAGAGGGTAAAGCAATTGCTTGGAGTTTTCACCCCCTTGTTTGCACCTCTTCAGGTCAATACAAAAGGCCAATGATAAAGCTTTGCGCCTTACCTACACAATAATCTATTAGTTTTAATTTTGTATATATGTATTGCTTACTCACATTGCAATCTAAATAAACTTAGTTTTTTTTATCTTTTGCATATGGTTACATATAGTTCATATTATCGTTTGGAAATTACCCATTTTTTTGTAATTTCGGTGGGGAATGTTTCGTCCCTAAACCCTTTTACCTAAGTTATCCTTCAACAATAAGAAACCACAGTGGGTGCGTGTAATAGAAACTCGTTTGGCACGTATCATTTCATCATACAAGTGACTGTTCGTCTAGCAGCCGTCGAGTGAACATGTGCATGTTCGAGTAGGAACAAGTTTTCGCAGTAAGTTCGTCATAGAACCAACAATCAGTAGGTGCTCAATCATTTACACAAACATTTGAATTATTAATTGCATTCAAAGCATATTTGGTGGTCCTTTACAATCAAACATCAATTAGCAACCCTCAATAAGCTCCTTAATTAATCCGCATTCATAACATGTATGATACATGACTTTGTTAGCTTAATTAATTGCAGATAAGTTAACATTGCAAAACGTTGACAGAGACATCCATAAAACTTGATTTACCACTTAACTACACTAAAATATCAACTAAATAATAGAACATAGAACCTCAAACATAGCAGTACACTGAAATAGAAATTTAACCAATTATAAAACGAATTGTTTCAACTGCAATACTTACCACTGATGTGGGTAAATTCTAACACAAATTGTGCCTACAAGTTGTTGTACTGTGACAACCCTTTTTGCTACTTTCTAATCAGCTTAGTAAAACGGGGTTAAGCCCCAAAGTATTTATAGAGCATGAGACTGATACTTTTAGACAGGGGGGGTTTGGTCAGCTTAGTAGTATTAAGAGAACACAAGTCAACACAAAGTAACTCTATTCGTCTTTACCAAATACTTACATAAAGATAATCAAGCAATAATTGACAAATCTTAAGTACGACACACAAGTAAAGTATTATTTTATAACTACAAATTATCGAAGCAATGGCTTACCTCTTTTGCTTACTAAATAACTTACGCTCCTCTGGCGATGCCTGACATGAATGATGGTATTGCAGAATAAGACATGTACCATAATGCAACGGTGGTCGCTATAGTTGAAATGTTACTATAATTTTTGCATATTACAGTGCGTTGATAATTGCAGATCTGCAAGGAGCTGCAGAAGTTGAACGCAGTAGTAAATGTTTAACAATGATTTTAGAATAAAGATGAAACTGAGGATACAGATGCGAGGATGCCCAGTGCAGTTGGTGAAACCTTAATCCCACTGCAGACAAAGAATTCCAACATCTGCGTACAAATATGGATTTGTGTGATGACGCCCCCAGAGGAATAATATCCCACGAGGTTACTAATGCATTTCCAAAGTCACAAGCTTACAGGCTTAACGTGCAACTTCAACGCACAAACCAATGCGGAATTTGCATCACAATAAAGGCCTAGTGGAAAGATCCCAAACGGAATAGCCAAGATTAACGACCATAAAATTCCACTAGAACCATACCAGACTGGACTCGTCGGCAGATCACACCACACTCTACAAGATGTAAGAACGAAATCCATTTTCTTTAACATACCAGCCAACCCTATTCAAGACTTGAAAGAATTATTGTAAAAACTGAAATTCAGTCTAATTTATCCAATACCTTTTTGACACAGCACGAAATTACAACCACACCCAAAGTGAACTGTAAAAGATCAGGATTGAAACTAGAAAGTCACTAGCATTAAAATGCAAGGACAGAACAAGTCAACCTCAACCAGTGGCGTTCATACAAATATGTAACAACACCTAACAGCTCCAAAACCTGACCAAACGTATGAATTAGTAATGCTCGTATAGCCAATCACAAAAACACTTACAGTTATTCATTCAATAACATCACAAATACATCAAATAACTCTGATAAGTAAATTATTAAATTAAATTCCACATGCACGCTCATGCGAAATAATACCAGAACTGAAAATAACAGCATTACCAAATAACCAAACTAACATTAAATTACTAACATTCACGTTACCTGACACAATGATAAAAAAGTGACCATAGATACATACCAGCATAACAGCCAAATACATAAAAAAAATTTTACAATTAGACTCGCAATTTATTGCAACGTTATAACTTGAAAATAAACCCGTTACAGTACATCACCTTCGTAACAATGTCAATAAATAAAAGAGAGCTAGGTCTTCATCTGTAACTCTTACCGCATACAAGGTGGATAATAGACTTTCCATAATGCACAAACAATATTTTGTAAATACAAACCTGTACAAGAACTAATTATTAAAACCAATTTCAATGTGACAAAAATAAGAGTCAATCAACTAATGACAAAATGACAAGTGACCATAACACGCAACTAGGAAAGATATGAAGACAACATGCACAAGATCTTGAATTAAAATAAAAATGAATGGAGAGACAAGTAGCACAGAGATTTATTACGACAAAGAATAAGCAAAGAACAAGGCACATCACAATGTTTATATTTTAACGTTTCCAAAACCGAAACACTATTATTGATGATGAATTAATCGCTGTATCAGACAAATTGGTACTAAAAGATTTCATAAAGTGATTATCCACTGAATTTCAAATAACGACAGAAACTGATTATGTTAATTACGTAAACATACGACGATCAGTATCTGGAGTTTTAACTAAGTATAGTGGACGAGATATTGGCTGAATTAGCAAACATCAGCAATCAGTCGCTTGATCAATAACAAAAACTGAGTATATAGTAGCAAACGAAGTGGTCAAGGAGTATGTTTAAATGGCCCAATTGCTGAATGAAATCTAAATGCTAAAGAAAACTCTAGCTCTTCATATTAATAAACGCTATGCGATTGGTTAAAAATCGAAAATATTATAAGTTCTTAAAACATATTGCCATACGTTACCATTATGTAAACAACCAATATCAAAATGGTGCTTTTCGCATTGAATGTGTGCCTAACAATGAACAGGCAGTAGGCATACTAACAAGCCTAAACCATGGGTTTATTTTGAATCCTACATAATTTGATTGGAATGGTTGAACCCAAAATATATCATGCTGATCAGATATGATTTTTTTTGTTTTGTTGGTTTGGCAGTTTAAGGAGAACTGTTAAAGTATTAAATATAAATTGCTGAGGATGGATGTTACTAAGTTAATTACTATTCATTGATGACGCAAAAACAAATTAATGAAACTGTTCAGTCACCTATAATTTGATTAAATTATATCAAATGTTTAACAATAATAAAATCATGTCCATATTTTCCATTACAATAAAAATTTAAAAATGTGGTTTTTCCAAATATTTCAAAATTTAAAAATATGTTGATGTTCCAAGTGGTATATTATTAATGGCATAAATGTATAACTTTCTTATAATTTAACTAACTTGCAAATCATCACTTCTAAGATCGCCATACCGAGGCTCAAATTGGAATAACCTATATAGAGCAAAAAGACTCCATCACAAGTGAGGGGTGTTAAGTGGATCGTATGCAACAAATACACACCATCTTTAATTTAACAAATTTAGCACTATTTCAAAACAAGTTTCAGTTTCTACATGCTTGTAACATAAATACTTTAGAAAAAATACAAGTACAATATATAAAAACTTATAATTAAAATAAATCAAATATTAAAATTATGAAATATTTACTTACCCAACTATCATGAATGTTAATTTGTTTTTTTGGACGTTGAGGTGCATTTGCTAAAGCAGTCTCAAACTTAGCTTTACGTACAGGTGCTGGTAGTGGAGGACTTTTATTATCTAATCGTTTTATAGAATCTACACTATTTGAAGCAGCATCAAAACTATCCATGTAATCATAAAGAGAATCATCTGAATACGGAGGCCTTGCAGGAGGTTTCATACTAATTTCACCTGGCTGTTTTTTGGGAGGTAGAGGTGGAGGTTTTAATTGTATTCCATTTGAAGTAGGTCTTGGAGGAGGTTCAGGCGCACACTCTGATTCTGAAGACATATCTAAACTACGATTTTCATGTACTTCCGAAGTTAGTTTAGGTTTTTCTGAATTAAACTGTAAAGTTTGCGATGACAATGTATCTTCGTTTTCAACTTCTGAACTTTTAATAGGTGATTTTGAAAGGCACGACTGATTCACGGGCTGAATGCATTCAGCACTATTTAGAAGTGGAAATTTAAATCTTTCAGCAAAATCATTTGACTTAATTTTAAATCTTTCAGCAAAATCACTTGGATTAATATTCTTGTTAAAAGTTCTAAAATCCATGCCTAAATGGTCTGTGTCAAAAGGTCTGGGTTAGAAAATTCGGTTTCAGCAAATGGATCAGTTGTATCAAAAGGATCGTCACCAAATGGATCTGCATTAAAATTACTTTCTGTCTTCTTCGATAAAAGCTGTTCAAAATTTGCATTAAAAAGTTTTATTTCATGTGGTTGCTTCCCTGTAGCTAAATCATTCAATACCTTTTTCGGGGGATTCTTTAATTCTTGAAAGAAGTCTTTTTTGTCAATATAAGGCTTTATTTTACCCGTACCTAGAAAAAAAAGCAATGTACTTTTAACATATTGTTTTATATGCAATTGCAACAAGCATGAAGAATAAACCCTATTTTTCATTTTCCTTGTTTAATTTATGAATTTTTTCAACACCATGTATTGAATACCAAATCAGTAAACCACATATTCTTCATGCACATTGTCAAAACAATTGTAAATCAATTAAAGGCATTGCATAGTTAGTTTAAAGCAAAGCATCTATATTATATAAACTGTGAGTGAAAACTTTTTATTGAATATGTGACTATTTCAACAATAAATCTTTTCTTATATTTAGAATGAAGAATAGAAATCAATGGAGGTACGCATCCAACCAATCCCAAGATGGATAAACTAATGACGAAAAGATAACTGTGCTTAAACATGATGATTATTATAAGTAACTACAAGAATTGGTTGGGCAATATTCTCGAATAATGTTAAGTGTGTGAAAGGATTTACTGGAAAACCATTATTTCGGCAAATGTCTAAGTGTTGGGGGATCTTGGTAGCCACAGGTTGCTTAACCTCCTTCACTGAATCTCGGTAAAATAGGGTATAAAATTAGAAAACAATAGAAAGGGAACGAGCTGAATACACATGCTGTGTGAGAATTTCAGGGAAGTATGTAGGCTAGCTTAGAATATAAATAAGTGCAGGTACGTGTCCAACCAGTTTTGAGACGGAAAACCTAATGACGAAAAAATAAGCGCAGATAAATCTGATGATTAGTATAAACAACTAGTTGTTGGTTGCGAAATACCTGCAACTAATGTTGACTGTGCGAAAAGATAAATTGGAAATATATTAAATCGCCAAATGGTTAAGTGTTGGGGGAACTTGGCAGCCACAGGCTGCTTACCTCCCTTCACAACCATTGAAGGTCGGAGAAATAGGGCATATAACTGTAAAACAATAGAAAGTGATCGAACTGCATCTAACAAGAAAGAACAGCGCCTATGAGGAAAGACAACAAACATAGAATAAGAAGAAAATTGTTGAAAGCATATGTGTGGAGCACAGCACAGTATGCCTATGAAATACGGGCAGTCTGAAACGCAGACAGAAAAACGGTAGCAGCCTTTTGAAATGCTGTGCTTCAGATGTATGAAGACGATAGCATGAACAGACAAAGATAATAACAAATAAGTTACAAAAATAGTAGGGAAACAAGGATATCTGGGGAAAAAGAGAAATAGTAGGGCGGAATACGTTCTAAGGCATTTTTGGGGAATAGTATGTGATATATTACAAGCACAGATAGGAAAAAAGAGGTAGATGTAGACCTAGATCAGACACTTATAGATGCAAACTGTGCATATTTCAGGGAAATCTGTAGGTTAGTTCAGAATAGGGAACAATGATGGTACGCGTCTAACCAGTTCTAGGACTGAAGACCTAATGATGATGATTTAGAATGAGCTAACCTACGACGTTAAAACTTAACATATGGCTATACATTTAATATCTTAGAAAATTCATGTTATTACCACTTTAATTGTACCGTTACCAACAGTAATAAACTATCATATTGCATACTCCAAACACCAAAAGAAATATCTATTTCTTGTTTTTATTGATCCTGTTTTTAATTTGCAAATATGTTCACGAAGACAAAGAACACTATCGAGCATGGTTACATTAAAATACCAAAATTTGCTTAAGAATACACAATGTGAGAAGGTTCCCAACAAAGCAACGTTTCATAAAAGTAATAATATTTACAATATTTAAGCCATACTGCAAAATCCAACAAGCACAGAAAAAGCATTCTTCAACTGGTCTTAACAGTAACAGCTGGAGAACTCTATTATAATTTGTTGTACAAATGTTTGTAAAATTGAAACAAATTATCGTCCATCCTTATCAGATGTTTAAGAGTAAAAATTTCAACTTCTCCAATCTGGTTGTTTTATAATTCAAATGAAGGCCAGTAACCACTGATCACAATACCAATGCTGTCAAAATACAACATTGTAAGCAAATAATTTGTAACGTTTGGGCATTACGAGAAATAAAAGTCAGATGATACAGGGAAAAAGTAATTTAAAACAGTAACTTACTATTGAAGCACCCTGTGTAATTTCAGTATAATAGTGTTTAATAAGCTATTGCAATAAATAGGAGTTCTATAAAAATCATAAATTTAGAAATCACCAAAGCAGCATTTTAGTTCTGTAAATATATTTGAAATAAAACTCCCACTTCATTAATTATTTTAAAAACCACTAAAAAGGAAACAACTTTCAATACATTTCTCAAAACCTATTAACAAAGTTTCTGTACATTAAAAATATTCCATTTAATAATTCGCCCACATAATTACCGATAGTTACAATGTATACAAGATGCAATAAAATAGAGTTCTACAAAATAACACAAAAGAAAAACAATGAGTGCATATATATTCATTTATATCTCAGTCATATGGAGCTAACACAAAGAAACAAGGGCAGTCTGTCACTTTAGGCATCAGGTATATATTAATAGCCTACCCCTCTAAGGCAGAGTAGTGGGATAATGACATCACGAGACAGTTACTTCAACAAAAGAATTTAAATTCCTTCAAAGCCATCAACACAAACAGATGGGAGTTAGACAAAGTAAAAGTTTGGTGTGTCATAAACACCCTATTATAAAACAATAAATAAGGGTCTATGTGTTCCAGCACAGATTTTCGGCATAACCTACAATCCATAGGAGATTAGGGCAGTTGTTACCCAGCAGAATATTTTGCAATTAAGGCCCAAAAAGGATGAAATAATCTCTTAGTGCAATGGAATTCAGGCCCTGAAGGGTAAAATTGTTATAAACTTAAATGTGTAATTTGGCATTTATACAGCATTGCCAATGTGTGGTGTTACATTTTTAGGAATATACAGTTTGAACATTGTGAATTTAATAATAAGTAATTAACATATCTAACCATACGGGCTAGATGTATTAAGAATGAACTGCTATTGAATTTTACCATTTATTGTTTGGTTATAGTGATAATTAAAGGTTATTAACCCGAAGATTAATGTATATTAATAATATTAATGTATATATCTACAAATTTGTTTTATGCCTATTCGTTTTATTTGTTAGTCAGGTGACATTTTGGGAAATCCGTTTCCCAAGAGAATATCTCGAAATTTTGCCATTTATTACTATAAGCAACCCCTCCCACACACTACAATTGGCCGTGCATCCTTATTTTGTTATGTCATTGCCGCCCCTTTTGGGTAATTTCAAATTAAAAATTTAATGCATCAAACACTGGTAATAAATTTACACATATTAAACTACCCCCTCCTTTCTTTATTTATAACTCAAGGTAAATAAATAAATTTTGAAAAACTGCTAGTGGGTTCTAATAGCAAAGCCTCCAAAAAACCAACACTTAGCGCCCTCTGTCTTCCCTGAATTTAAATAGTAGCACATAAACAAACCTAAATGCTCTAAATACAGGTCTTGATAAAAAATTTAAGATCTAGGTATAACCAAACAATGTTGAATGAAATATTTGCAATTTATTCAATATTCCGGCTTTCAATTAACAAGTCTACTGGTGTATTGAAATTACAAATTATACCTTACCAATCCAGGGGTGGTTTCTCCTTACAGCCAACTGATCTGGTCCAATTGATAGTATTAGCTTTATATAGTTTTAGGTAAAATAAAAGTTTAATAAAGAAAATTGTAGTTCATATACGATTACTGGTTGTTTAAATGCTTCTCTGGATCCTGGATCTGCTCCTCTATGGACAATCAAAGAAAACTCCAGCTCCAACACGAATATATCACAATGTCCTGAAGTGGAAATCTCTCCAAAACGCTTCCTTGCTGTTACAAAAAGCTCTAGGATTCCTTCAATAGGCAAACTAATGCCTTTATACAAATTTACACTTTGTGTTTTTACTCAATTAAGCAAATAATCTCTTAGATTAAACTTTAATATCGTTTATGCCTTATTTCACCTTTGTTTTAAAAAGAAATAACTTTAACACACAACAATTCTCTACTAGTTTATTCAAAAGAACTTCTGCAGCAACCTAGCAATAATAGAACAGTCCAAAAATTTTTTATCATCAATAATGACAAAACAAAGATTATTACCTAGCAACAACAATCTTACTAACTATGATCCTTTATACACCTATAAAATGACATTGAAAAACACAGATAATCATCTATTCAATGAATTCATAATACAGTTAAGTATACAATTATAAAATTAACAATAATAACCTAATTCCTTTTAGGTGCTAACTACTAATAATTATTTCAAAAGGTAAAACCACACAGATAGAGTCAAACACCCCTTGAACAAGTATAATCCTCTGAATTGCACAGCATAAAATGACCTGAAGCCAAAATATTCAGTAAATCATGTTAAATACTTCACACAACAGGTTTATTATTACGTTTACTATTAAAAATTGCCTGAATATACCTACTTTATGGGAAATTCTGTATTCAAGCCACCCAGATTCATTTTAATATATTACTTTCAATAACACTTCGTATTTACGATACAGGTTTCCTCTTCTTGATTATTTTTTACTTAAGCACTTATTTCAGTAGTTTTAAGTAAATGGACTAAAGTGAATATCAAGGCCCTGCAATTTTTTTATATTTCTTTAGAAAAATATAATTTTGAAACTAAATATCGTGAATTAATCCAAATTCCGTCTCTATATCAGAAAACACTTGAATTTCTAATTACCTACACATAGATGATTTTCTGATAAAATTGAAAATTTTTGTAATTTTTTACGCTAACTTTCTGAAATAGAGAGATTCTGCATGAAATTACAACGTTCGTAATTGAAGCTGCTAATCTAAACCCCACATGTTATTCTCCCAAATAATCCAAACCTAATAAATATTCAAGTATTAAAAACCGTCCTGCATAAAAATGTTCTTCAATACGTGAAATATATCCCGTAACCTTTTATCAATTCATTAAAAAAAAACCTAACAAGCATTTACATCTTCTAACACTTTAAATAAACCATCTTCCTCGATACATGCTAGTTAGTTTATTATTCCAAGAGTTTCGTCTAAATATTTGCTATTGTAAAACTGAGAACCTTGCCTTAGCAATTCTTCAAAAAATAATTATAACTGTTGCCCATTGTAGTTGCTGGTCGTTAAACTACTTCTAAATAGGTTTTTTTTGAAAGATTAAATGCTTAATTGTGTTTGATATTTGCTCTATTTCTTGAAATTCCGTGTTGTTATATTTACATGTGTTCGTAGCAACGTCTTTCCTTATTAAATTATTCCAAGAATAGTTATAGTGTGGATCGATAATCTTACAAACCGCTGTTCTGGTCGAGAAAGCTAGGTCACTTTACATGCTTCACCGTAGTTTGATTTATCTATATCATAGAGGCATTTTAAAATGTAGCTTGCTTCCCCTTCAACCAACGAAATTCAATAGAATTAATTATCCCATTTTGTTTTCTTAATTCCAGGAAGGTTTTGCCATTGTATATATTCTCGCTTGCCTTCTCAGAATATTCTACACCGATATCGATGGGAATGGTTTTGATATTTTCCCTCCATGATTTGCAAAGCTGTATAAATACAACTCCAACTTTGAAAAGGTTTCTTAACTATTTCGGATGGTTTCGGACATAAGGCAGTTACTCGCTGCAACTGTCCAAACTGTCATCCTGCCGTCTTCAAATACTTTTCAAATTCTGTTCTCAGCTATAGTAGCCAAATTTCTTCTGCTTCTAATACTACGTTTTCTTCTGTACCTCATTCCGGTCATCCTACTAATACAGCCAAGACATACCCTTTTTCGGCAAACATGACTATGAACCAAATTTCTTTCGTACTTTGTGATTCAAAAGATGATCAAAAAGATCCCACGTTTTCACTTCCTCCTCAGACTGTGCCTCCTCCAACATAGGAACCCATACTTCAAATTACTGACTTACATGTAGCAACTCAAGAGTTAGTTCCTGCTTTCTTAAATGATTCTACTCAAGAAATTCCTGTTATGTCTGCAACAGCAGATGTAGCTGAAGTGACGATAACTTCTGCGGCTCTCAGGGAAGGTCCTGTTGAAGTTAGTGAACCTGTATCTTTAATGCCCGTTGCTGTTGTTGTCAAAATTTTACCTGTTCCTTTTTCTTTATCTGCAGTTGTAAAATAGTTAAAAGACCTTTTCAAAGTTGAAGTCGTATTTATACAGCTTTGAAAATCATGGAGGGAAAATATCAAACCATTCCCACCGATATTGGTGTAGAATATTCTGAGAAGGCAAGCGAATATATATACAACGACAAAACCTACCTAGAATTCAGAAAACAAAATGGGATAATTAATTCTATTGAATTTCGTTGGTTGCAGGAAAGCAAACTACATTTTAAAATGCCCCTGCGATATAGATAAATCAAACTACAGTGAAGCATGTAAAGTGGCATAGCTTTCTCGACCAGAACAGGGGTTTGTAAGATTATCGATCCATACTATAACTATTCTCGGAATAATTTAATAAGGAAAGACGGTGCTACGAACATGTGCAAATATAACAACATGGAACTTCAAGTAATACGAGCTAATAACAAACACATTTAAGCATTTAATCTTTCCCAAAAAAAACCTATTTAGAAGTAGTTTTAACAACCAGCAGCTACAACGGGCAGAGGTTATAATTATTTTTCGAAGAATTGCAAAGGAAAGCTCCTCAGTTTTAGAATAGCAAATATTTCGACAAAACTATTGGAATAATAAACTAACTAGCACGTATCGAGGAAGATGACTTATTTCAAGTCGTTTGAGGAGCAAAACATTTCAAAGAATTTAAAGTGTTAGAAGATGTAAATGCTTGTTAGGTTTTTTTAATGAATTGATAAAGGGTTATGGGATACATTTCACGTATTGAGGAACATTTTTATGCAGGACGGTTTTGAATATTTAAATATTTGTTGGGTTTCAATTATTTGGGAGAATAACATAAGGAGGGGTTTAGATTGGCGGCTCAATTATGGGTGTTGTAATTTCATGCGGAATCTCTCTATTTCAGAAAGTTACCGTAACGAATTACCAAATCAAAGAAAGTTGATTTATAGTGTTGTATTCATTTCGTAGATCAAATGTCAGTGTCGAAACTCTTGTCTAATAGACACTCATTTTATAGTTATTCCAGTATAAAATTTGATGAAATTTTTTGTTAGTCGTTCATTAGTTACCTTAATTTATATCAAATGTCGATGGAAGGAGACCCTGAATTTGTTGAGTGTTAAAATTATATTTTACTGCGTACAGTTTCATGACATGAAAAAAATATAAAATACTGCTGCCACTGCTGGCTTCTTACAACTGTAATACACATCCAAAGTTCAAAGCTTAGAGTTCTCCAGGTTGGCAGGGTTCATCAACCACTAACATACAATACAGTTAAATAAAACATCTATGAAAATTTATCTAACACGCTCAATATATGCTGAATCTTGAAGTGTACAATAATGTCAATAAACAATCTCACAAAATACATAGTCAGTTTACAGATACTGCAACTAAAATAAATAATTTTTAAAAACACGTGGTTTTGATGTCCAATATAATTACGTAAAATGGCATACTTGGGCCTCTTCTAACTGGATGACTATTTATTAACATAATATACTAAAATATTGTTTTCTACATGGAATTAATTTGAGCATATTGCGTATAATTGACCAGCAGTCAAACTGATATGTATGACCATTTGCAAATGAAAGATTAAACTTTGAATGTGAACAAATGTAACACATGCACTTGCACTAGATATAAGAATTAAACGGATAAGGAAAAGTAATCTAAAACAAACAAAATTCATGTTGAAATATCCTGTATAATTTTGATTTCATCTATAATAGCATTCAGAAGCGCAGGATTGCAATAAATTGATAGTTCTATTCAAATCATAATCTTAAAAATAATCATTTTATCTCTGTTAAATACTTAGGAGGTAGTGTAGGAACGTAAATTATTTTAAACCCCAAAAATGTAAACAACAATTTTATAACTGTAAACTTTGATATTGAAGTCATGTCTTTTAAGAAAGTTTTAGAATTGTAAAATAATAGTGAACTCATGAATATGCATTCCTAATAAAAGCTTTTAGAAATTTTAGTTAATTAATTTCCATGTACTATTACATATTATCAATATACATAGTTGTAATTACCATGAACCAAACCCAGACACTGACTAAGGAAAATTCACGGATATTAATTACAGATGAGAATCTTTTGATACATGTTACAAGAAATTTACCTAGTTACATAAGAGAAAATTAAACACGTCGTATAAACCGTGTATTTTTCACGTGACAGAATTTTAAAATGGAAAAGATATTAATAGTTATATCTGAGTAAAAGATAATTATGTAATTATACACGAACCATTAATTAGAAAACATCAAGCTGTAGGTATACGAGGCGAAGGCTGATGTGACCGCATGTTTAAAGACAAGTTAAAAGTTAAGGTAAACGATACAGAACTTCAAGATGTGATTGGTTTTTCCAACAGGAGAATAATGCAGCCACGAAAACGAATTATGTCAGCAAGTTGCAGAGTAAGATTCACACACGTGTCGATTGTTTGTTTGAAAACAAAAAGGTTAGGAACCTCATAGTTCACCCTTCCAATAATTGGGATCTGATGGCATGTGGGTTCAGGGTGTTTCTGTGATTGGATATCTAAAAAATAATTGAAATGAAAAATACTGACTGTTGGAAATCCTGGAATTAAAAACTGAGTAATATTATGAGCTATTATGCAACTTTTTAAAAACAATAGTATGTGGATTTTTAAATGACAATGGTATGTATTTCAATAATTAGAAATTAAGTAAATTGAAAATAATTGTTTGGTTGTACTAATTAGTAACGAAAAGAGTGTATATTGATTTTAAATGTCAAATTTATAGGTGAAATTTAGTATTTTTGGAATGGACAATGTAAGAATAGAACGAAAAAGTTGTGTTCTATGTGTTATTAAGTGCATTTTCAATAAATTGGGATTTATAATATCACATAATTCATATGGGAAACAGAAAAAATTTAGAATGAATTATTATTGTTGGATGTAATTTAATGCTTTCTGTAGGTTTTCTTTAGTGACATGGAGTAATTGAATGCTTTTTTTCTATAGGATTTATTGTAGCAATACCTGGTCAAAAATGATGTTAAGAAATTAAGTTTTTTGTTAAGGTTATTTGTATTCAGAGTGCAATTATTTTATGTTAATAGAAGCTAAGTTTAGGTAGAATTTTATTTAAATTTATTGAAAAGTAGGTAAACAGATGCATCTGTAAAGGATATCCAGCTACCCCAATGAGTCTTATTTGGAAGAAGCATCTCATTTTTGGGAAATTTCTTTAATTATGACAGAATTAAAAGTGTTTTTAAGGTAGTTTCGAGAAAGATGGCATTTAAAGGAATAGAATTTAGAATAACGAACCAAAGAAGATTTATGCAGAATAAGTCTTCTGTTTAAGGAATAATATCCAAAGGAATTACTGTGACAGATGGTTTAGCGCCTCTCGATTTGACAAAAGTGGATAAACCTTTCAGGGTAAATGTAACGTAGTTTTTTTTGTATTTCAGCCATTTTCTTTATTATTTTGATATTTCTTTACTTTTTTATTTTCTTTAATAATTTTTCCATAGGAACCCACTCCCGCAGCACTGTAGTTAGCCGATGCACCCTTATATTATTACGAGTTCTCTGCTCCCTCAAGGCAAAGCAAAATTTATTCATATATCGTTCATTTTACCTACAACACAAATAATGGATAATAAAACACGAAATAACATTTAAATTCTAATAATCCCGTGAGTCTTTCATAAACCGTAAGATATATTTACATACAAAAATATAACCCAAATGTAAGCATATCTAAGAACCATTTGAATAATACCTGAAGAATTAGCTAATAAATGCTTTACTTTCATTAAGTAAACCAAAAATCTTAAGATTTTACGAAACAACTTGAATAATAAAATCAAACAAATTTTAATGTAACTAAGAAGCATAAGTTATAATAAACAAAAGGTGTCATCTCCTGAAATTAATAACAGCAAAACTCGCCAAAATAGGCTGTCACAGTATTTATTTATAAACCGTTGTTTCGTTTTTGTTAATGAATATCGGACTAAATTACACCACAGCTTAAGTGTAACAACTCTGCAAGTTATGCATTGCATAGGCTTGTAACATGTTCACGTTACTTAAGAAATAAATCAGGTACGAAAGAAAAACTTAAGTTTTGGAGGGACAGAATAAATATGGACACACCCTGTATATTTAAATTTTGCAAATAGTTAATTTAATTAAGCATGACATTTCAATATTGTTTGTTTGTATAAAGGTAATTCAGATAAACTTTAACCTCGAGAACTATAGCCTTATTTCTTTCAAATACATTGCTTATGTAATAATCTAGGACGATGAAATTTCAAAACCGCAAAGGAAAACGGATTTAAATGTTACAAGATGCTATGTATTGCCTTACCATGGAAAGATGATTTACTATGGACAGATGTGGCCTGTTCCAACCATCAAACATGCAAACGATACCATATTAAGACAATAATACAGATAACAAAGAAACGTATATGCAAATTTTATTAAATGTATGTTTGAGCACGAATTAAATCTTATATTGTGGGAATGGAATTTCGACTGCAGCTACATGAAGAAGAAATGTTATATAATGACTAAGCCAGAAAAAAAAGTTAAGTGAAGTTGAAGTAAAATACAGAAATCAAGTTGGAACGAAACACATCTTCAAGATATAAAGATTGAGTTTCTGAAAGAGAAACTTCAGTGCGCAAGATTTTGATTAACTTCACTTGCAAGGTTTGGCAAAACTTGTTGTCAGCACTGGTAATAAAGGGCCACCTGTGGGTACAGAAGTGGTTTTGGTATATGTCAAGGGAGTTGTGAAAATGATGATTTTAAGTTTAAATATAATGTTATCAAGAAATGAACTTTGAACATTTTGAAAAGTAGGAAATAGGTGTGTATCAATTTTAAAGTATTTTTAATGCACAAGTGAATAATGAAAAGTAAAAGTTGGTATTTAACTGTTTTCTATGTATTGTTAATTATAATTTTTCTAGAAATGGAATTTTGAACATGATGTATATCAATATTGGAAACTAAAACAATTTGTGTATTAGTATTAGTGTTTGAGTTAACTTTCTTTTTTGAGGTTTTCTTTTTTTAGCAATGCCTAGTCAGTCTGATGTTAAGAAATTAAGTTTTTTTGGAAAGTATTTGTATTCCTATGGTATTTATTTAATGTTAATAGAGATTAAGTGTAGGTTAAATTTTATTTAGACGTATTCATGAACTAGGTAAAATTGGAGATTTGTGAAAGGATATGCAGTCACCCCAGTGATGAAGTTGTATTTGGGGGAAGTCCTCCATTTCACAAGTTTATTTAATTTGATCTGTTTTTAATGTGTTGCAGAACAAGGTAAAGTATAACGTGATAAATTTAGGAAACCAATAGCAAAGGAGATGCTTCTAGAATATCAGTCTTCGGTGTAAGAAAAATATTGAAAAGTATTGCTGAGACAAGACGTTTTGGCACCACTTCATCATGCCTATCGAAAAAGCTTTTCAAATTAAGTGGTTATTGTAACATAGTTTTTGTATTTCAGCTATTTCAAATATTTATTTTTATTAACATTTTTTTCATAGGAACCCACATCCGCACCACTATAATTAGCCAGTGTACCCTTAAAATTGTTATGGTGTTCCCGCCCCTTCAGGGCAATTCTAAGTTTATAACGTAGTGTTCATTTTACCCATAACAGGCTGTTACCCTTCTAAATGGTCTTTACATCCTCTATGGAGGACATCTACAAACAAATGCATCATATTTTAACAATTATCTTAGTTCGAATATTGCCTCATTAGTCAAAGGATTGAGGAGATGTTAACCAGCATAATGCTCACAACACGCAAATGTATTATTTCTGATAGATAGTAATAAAAAAGACAACTTGTTCAACAACTCAGAAAGTGGTTGAATGAAAAATACTGATGTCTTGTGGAACAGAAAAAACCCCATGTACAATATAAAGGTATCAGGATTAGGCATGAAAACTAAAAACAATTATGACCTGCCACGGTAAAAATTCGATATCTAATCGATATAATGGGTTCCTTAACGTTACGATGACAAATAGTGCTCCGGAATAGCTCAGAAAAAACTCATCAGGGCGGTGGGTAAAGAATCGCATTCAGGGACCATAAGGAACCACTAGAAAGGTCCAATAAGTCAAAACTAACTATTTTATTAATGGGCGCCAGGAACAGGAGCAAGCAGAATCAACGAGAAATGTTCCACTATTCTCGGGCGGAACCCAAGGTAACTCACTATATCAATAAATTAACAGGGCACAGAATTAAACCTGAATTTATTGAAGTAACTACAATGCAAACATGAAATCAAACACATAAATATAAATTTCACTAGAACAAATAATTCTACAAATAATCATACATACAAGATTCAAACCTAAATGATTCAAGAGAAAATTAACCAAGCTAACTGCTCACAATAAGCAAATATATGTTTACTCCAGGTGATTGTATACATAATATTTAACAGTAATAACGCAATGGTGTTCAGAATATCCGGGCACGAGCCCATACGCAAAAATAATTCGTACTAAGTAATAATCGGCTACGCAGATTTGGTGGCCACTAAGTACGCTGTAACAGCATAACTCAAGTGAGTAATGATTTAACCAAGGGTCTCAGCTCGTGACTAGATTTACAATCAATATGTATAAATCACTGAAACGCATTAACGAGTTGTTAGCATTAATCATAAGAACATATCACTTACTAAGGAAGCATTCAAACATTAATACCTAGATAATTTTATCATAAATACAGATTTTACGTTAATTATCGCAACCCACCTTACACACAGGTGTAAGTATGGTTGCATGCAAAGCAAAATAATAAGAGGGTGAATATAAGGTTTCATACACAAAAGTATTAATCCAATAATCTCAACAGAACATACACAACACACTTAAATAAGGAAGTATACGACCTCAAGAAGTAATTCCAATGCACCAGTAGCAGTCAAGGATTCCAAATCCAACTTAACGGGATTACAGCAATTACAGTTAGTCACACAAAATCGCTTCAGGTGTAATATTCATCCACGGATAACTCCAACAGGTTTCGATTAATATTTCGGTAGTCCAGCAGATGGAACTTATTGTATCAATAATTAGTTCTTCATCGGGAGCACCAAAACGATTACTTAAACAAATCTTCACAAATGTGCCTCTACTTAAATTGGAACTGCTAAACCTAAAATATGTAATTACTCTTGGACTCGCACGCAGATGTAGACGTAAATTTGGACTTAAATTTGGACTTGAATTTGGACCCTAAAATTCATGTAACACATAGAACAAGAAGTGCTACAAAGCAATTACTTACCACATAACAATGTGGGTAGAATATAACAAATATCACAAAAATGTGCTTCCCTAACTGAGCAAAGGCCAAACCAATAGTATTAATAAAAACGATGTGAAATCCGCCAAAGGCGTAATAATTAACTTTCTTACTCACAAACACCAGAAAGATTAATTTTATCCAAGGTAGTAAGCTAGAATCCGCTAAAATAAGCGATATAGATTTTGCTAACGCACCAAGTTCGTCGTTTCGATTCGAAGGCTGGATCAAGAAGAACGAGCCACCACATGGGCTCGTTATCACCCTTAGGTGAGATAACATTTTCTCACAATTAAACCACTTTTTTATGAACAAAAGCAAATTAATGTGCATCACATTAATACAGTGCTACAATAACAACTTGACAAATGTCAATTCAATGAAATATCTAACCAAAGGAGAGATTCAAAGGCTTCTAACCACAGAGCATTATGTTAAAAAGATACTAAAAGTTGCAATGAGTTATAAAACTTAGAACGGGACGGATTGAGGAGATTTTAACCAGCATAATGCTCACAACACGCAAATGTATTATTTCTGATAGATAGTAATAAAAAAGACAACTTGTTCAACAACTCAAAAAGTGGTTGAATGAAAAATACTGATGTCTTGTGGAACAGAAAAAACCCATGTACAATATAAAGGTATCAGGATTAGGCATGAAAACTAAAAACAATTATGACCCTGTTGCAAAGACCATGATGAGCCTACATTCTACCCCATTTTTTCAATTATTATCCCTATTAATTGATTGAGGAAAATAACGAGCAAAACTCACAAACCTACTACTTATGAACAACACTCGAAATGAGATTGTTCAAACAGCTCAAACACAATGCATGGTCAAATTCCAGATACAGATCTTTAAAAGAGCCCGATGGGAAAGCTAAAATACATCTAGAAAACCACCATAAACAAAATGATTTTAATCACAATTAGTTTTTTTTAAGTAGCAGTAGCCACCAAAATAAAATATGACGTAACTACTACACACTAATCATATTGCACCAATTGTAAACTTAAATCGATAATCACTAAAACATTTGGATACAGCATCGTACACTATAAAATTAAAAAAATTCATAACAGATTAAGCTTGAGCTATTCTCCAGCATAAATATTTATTAAATTGTTGTCAATAATTTATTACTCTTAAAACCAGATGCAACAGAAGTTGATCAAAGTGCATAAGTTTCGATTATCAATACTTTTTAATTGAACTATTCTTTCAGTATTTGTTATTAGTGGGAGAATGCAGTTAAATAAATTTATTTGTTCAATGTGCCACAATGCCTACAACTACAGAAATATTTTTCAACTATGTAAATTTTACTGCTATAAAACTTATAAGAAAAATTTTCATTAAATATGTTTAATTTAATAGCACCATCTTGGAGACAGCTTTCAATTTTTTTTTAAATTTTCAATTTATTATTATTTTGTTCTTTGAATAATAAGTGTGACATGATATATCCTGTATGCTCGACAAAGTGATTCTTACAAATGAATTTAACAACTTTATGCACATAATCGTAATTTCGTACCTATCAAAAAACCATCAACTTTTGAATTTAGTCAAAATAAAAATAAACAGCTTAATATTCCACAAGCATAGAATATTGTTTTAGTTCCAAAATCATCAGCAAAAATACAGGAAGTAAAACATAACTCATATCTAAAATAATAAAAAAAAAAGAAATAAAGTGAGTACGTACTCATACCTAGTGGATCCAATTCAGTAAATACATCAAATTGTGACAATATTTCTTGCTTTGCTAAATTGTATTTCGTTTCAGGCACTAAAATTGGCTTCGATTCATTTAAAGTTTTATTTTTTGTAGAATGTGAAAACCAGTCTCCACCATGTGATTCTCCACGTGAAGTATTTAAATCGTAAGCGAAGGAATAGTCAGATTGTTCAGTTTTATAAAGATTTCCATCTGTAGCACTAATAGTTTCAGAATTACCAATTTTAATTGGAGTTTTTGGACTAAATATACTACTACTTTCTGATGTGCGACTGGATCTTTCCCTACCAGCTGGTGGTGGTGGTAAAATAGGCTTAGGCTAAATCATAACGAATTCTTAATATATTGAACTAAACATAACAAACTTACAGGATAACTAGTAAAACTATCACCAAAAGGATCATCTTTAGACCCAAACGGATCTGATGGAGTAATACGTTCCATCTGTGAAATTCCTTGCTGTAAACTATTTAATTCTAATTCCAAGTCCACAAGATCTGCTACCGCAGGCCCTTGAGATTTCGAATCTGATCTAGTTGAGTCTCCTTTACTATCTGACAGTGGTTTATTGGATGCTTCATCAGAGAGTGCCTTAAAAATATATAGAGTTAAAAATAAATGACATTTGGGGTTGTTGTAATTTTAACAACCCTGTTTAAATTGAACAGACATTTAACAAATATATTGTTCTGTAACTACAACTGTGTTATTATTTTCAACAGGCTCCTGTATTTTTGCACATTTAAGAAATACATTCGCAAAGTTAGATCTGGAGGTTTTAATTATAATAGGTATGTTAATTGGCTGTAAAATGGATATTATGGAATTATGTTGTAGTAGGTATGCCCTGGCTGTGTTGGGCACCCCTACAGTAAAAGTTATGTTAATGTATGTAAATATTTGTTTATTTTGAAGAGTCACCTGGGACCCGTAAAAATGACAGAAGACGATTGTCATTTTGAAAGATGTGATAGTTTTTTACTTTTTGAGTTTTGTATCGATTTTTATGTATCTTAAAGCTGATTAAAGCTATTTAATATACCGTGGCATGTTTCTTTGATATTGAAGTTGTTCCCTATATTCTCAACACACCCCTGAACAGTAACGAATCGCCTGAGAGTTTAAAGTGTTATCAAATAAAACATAACTGTTACAATATATATCCTAATCATAGAGTAACCTTCAGAGTGTTAACTTAATAGGAAAATTTGTCCGGACGCTATAAAAATCTATCTCACTTCATTATATAGATTGAAGGATGATACTATCTTTATCCATCAATATGTAAAGTGTACTGAGAGGGCGCAAAACGCAATCATAAATTTTACAGATTTCTAGATAATTTCCGGCACGCAACTGTCAGGTTGACAGCTATCGGTGTTTACAAAGTTAAAACAGCTTATAAACAAAACGGTTCCTGCTGTTTATTACGTTTTTGTGTTTATATTTAATGTTTATGTTAATTTTTTCGTTTATGTTTATATTATTCTATAGTGTAGTTTATTGTATTGAACTAAATAACAGTGCCTTACTATTTTCGCTAAAAAAGTGCATTTAAATTTAACTGCAAGTTGTTACATTTTTGACCATTAAGAATTTTATATGAACTAACAACGTATTATCATTATAGTTGAATTGGTAAGTATATATTATCATTGATTTTACATCACTATTAAAAAGTTTGTAACCCTTTACTAAATTTGGAATTTTTGGTGAACGGTTAGACACCTAAACCATATAATGTTATTCATTCTAACTACTGCTTGTTTTTAAATATAAATTTGTCAAATATACTAGAATTTTTAAAATATGTATGTCTTTACAGATTAATTTTATATAATGGTTTTCTGTTTGGTGTGTGGAAATGCTGACACAGAACCGAATGCATGCATAATTTCCCTCAAAATCTCGAAAAGTGAGTGTTTTTGTATTTAAATCGCTATATATAAGTAGTTGAATTCTTTTGTAGATCGAAATTGTGGCTGGAAGCAGTAGGCATACACTATAATGGGGACTCATTACACACCTCTTTTATTTGTAGTCAACAATTCATAAATCCTTTACTATATATGCAATAACAAAATCTATCTGTCGTATTGGTATCCCTTGGTTCTGTACTCGACGCAATCGTTCACATCAACATGCAAAGAAAAATTCCACAGCGCTAGCACGTAAATTAAAAAAATTCCAGAATTTGTGATTTAAACATTGATTCATTTCTGTGTAGAAACTGTGCTCTTTTATTAGTTATCTATGACGCATTAAGAAACGTAAGGGAGTGACCAACTGTTTATAAGCATGTAATCTATATTATAAAATGTAGAATTATATTATATCATTCGCTATGTTTTGCAAATTGTCTTTTAAAAAATAGTTTTGCATTAAAAGATACAATGAAGACCACGTAGAATTATTTTTTATTAAGTTTGTTCAACGCTAAGAGTTTATCATTTGTAGTGTTAAAATTGACTGAGTAAAGTTGAAAACAACAAATTGTTGAAACGTTAGATACAACACGAGACCAAATCACCATACGTAAAATTTTAATAATTAATATAAAAGGGAAATTAAAATTTTACATTGAATGGTGATTTGATCTTGAGTTGTATTTGAAGTTTCAAATAACTTACAGTATTTGAAATTCTTGTCAATTTTCCCGCCTAATAATTTGAATTAAAGCGTTTCCCGCCATTTCCTCCCTCCCACATTTGTGGCGCCCCCTCAGTACACTTTGAAACTGTGTAAGAAAACTGAAAGTATATAAAAATTGCTATCCCCGTCTCTCTTGCAGCGGATAAAAAATTAGCATTAAGTTGACTCTCAGAAGGTTACTCTATGATCCTAATTATCAAATCGTGAATAAAAGGAGCACTTGCGTGCATTGTTGTCGCTATGTACATACTTTTATACATGTGAATGTTTGGTACACAGAAGCGTGTGGTAAGACAAGGAGGTTGTCGGAGCCAAGAATATCAATGGTTGGGGAATTGTCAAAGTTATTATAGTTATAATTACACTATCACTACGATTACTTGTGTTAAATATCTACCTATATCCCAATACATTACAATGCATTATAATAATAAAGCAGTTTTTCTTATTGCATTTGTTGAAATAATTTCATTGTTATTTCAAAGAAGGAACTAAAATAATCTCTTTAAATTATCAGAAAATATTTATAATTACTTCAAATTAACAAACTTGAATGGATAAGGGATATGCAGGACACATTGTTAGCATATAAAACAGTCAGTAATGGCACATCATTATGGGATCATAAATTATAAAAGGCTGCTTATAACCATGCAATTTTGGAGGCAAAGAAAGTGTTTTATAACAAAATTTTGATTAACTCAACAAACAATATCTGCAACTCATGGAAAATTATTAATAGTGAACGCGTGATAGAAACCAAATACGAGATACCAACAAGCCCAACCTGTGACGAATTTAGCACTCACTTTCACAAGTTTCAAGTATAACGTAGTTTAACAAAAAAGTCCAATTAAAAATAAAAAATAGTGTAAGCTAAACAACTTATCCTGTTCATAGTACAAAAACATTTTTTCTTGACGAAGATGAGTTATTCAACGTAGTTCAAAGGATGAAAAATTTACAGAACCTTGACCTTTACTTAATAAATATAAGAATAATTAAATCAACGATCGATATAGTCTGCCCATATCTAACTGCACTGATCAATAAATGTTTTGAGGAAAACTATTTCTCGGGGGTGTTAAAATTTCAAAAATAGTACTTGTTTTTAAAAAGGGCGATCAAACTCAGTACAAAACTATCGAGCTACTGCAATTATTCTTATATTAAGCAACATTATTGAATATATTGTAAGGGGGTGATTCAACGATAACTGCTCTTACCTCTATCCTAACTCATATAATAGAGAGATTTGATGATAATCGCAATGGTGCTATACTTTTGTGCGACCTCTCTAAAACATTTGAGAGTTGTGACCATCAAATTTTGTTAGGAAAAATGCAGGGTTATGGATTTCGAAAACATTTTGCTAAGTTCTTTAAATCATATTTATTTATTACAAATAAGAAACAAACAGACCAAGACCTTATTACATGCATCTTAAGTTAATTACCATAAACCGGAACTGCATATTTTGCAACGAGAGATTAAACAAAAAATACATTAATAGCTACTTCAGAATATAAGGATCTTAGCGTGTTATAAATTGCACCTTAAAGACAGTGAAAGCAATTTCAAATATTTTGAGAATATTATTAAATAAGTTAGACAATCATTGAATAAGATACTGAAGTCCAACAGCAATATTAAGTCTATGAGTGTGGAAAACCTCAAATTCACGTAGCCTAACCTGTGACGCATATAATTGAAATTTTGAAAGTAAATATAATGTACAATACATTACAATAAAGAATCATAATTCTAACTTAACATCCAAGTCAGAGGCCCGGCACCACAGATCTCTGTACTTGGGCGGATACTTTTTAGTCAACCGACTGCCTTCTTTCGTGATCCCGACTATATAATCGATGTTTATAAATATTTTGCATACCAATTGTGTAAAAATAATGTTTTCGAAATTTTATCACATTTCTATCATATATTTCTATAAAATTCTTAAAATCACTATTTCAAAATAATTAAATGAGGTTCTGATATCTATTGCAATGTTTTATTATTATTATTATACATATTATGAAAAATAACTGACGTGATTCCCTGAATAAAATACTTAAGCAATTCAATCAAACCTTTAAACATCACACTTTTACATACCTTATTTGTAGCGCTATTATCAGAAAACACTGCAGAGGTGCCATATCGATTTTTATCTAGATGCTGCTTGGCTAGTTCAATTTCCTTTTTCTTCAATGCAAAGACAACCTGAAACAGGTCCCGCATTGCTATAACAACCTATGTGTAAGCAGTATTATAGAAGATTGAAAAATAATAACAAAATCATCCAACCTGACTAGCAGCTTTATCAGTTTTAATTCCAAAGAATCTATGGCCAGTGTCAGGTGAACCAAAAATGTATCCAAAAGCTCTTGAGTCAGTCATATCTTGTGCAATAAATGAAATTTTATGTACTGGATGGTGGTACAATGAATCCTGAAATTTTAAACTATTGTACTGAGCGAGTCGAACGCTTAGTAATATAATATTAACTATAAAATTAACTTAGGTCATCAATTTCATTTAAAACATATTTAATGCTTATAATTTTATTACAAAAGTAGATATAGATAAAAAAACATTCGACAATGTAAAATGGAAAAAAATGTTGGAAATACTCAAAAAGATTGGAATGAGTTTTAGGGATAGACGGATAGTACATAGCTTATACAAAGAGCAAACAGCGGTAATAGAATTAGAGCAGGAACGTAGAGAAGTAAATATTAGGAAAGGGATGAGACAGGATGTGCCTTATCCCATTAATATTTAACTTGTACATTGAAGAGGCAAAAACAAGAATACAAATAGGTAACAAGAACTTACAGAGGTTAAGAATTTCTGCTACCTAGGAAGCCAATAACGCAAGATGGGAATAGCGCAAAAGATATAAAACAAAGATTAGCACAAGGTTGTGCTACATTTAACAAGAAAAAGCATCTACTGTGTTCGAAGACAACAAACATAGAAACAAGGAAAAGATCGCTTAAAACACGTGTGGAGCATAGAACTGTACGGCTGTGAAGCCTGGACAGTAGGAGAAGCGGACAAGAAAAAGATAGAAGCCATTGAAATGTGGTACTACAGATGAATACTAAAGATATCATGGACAGACAAAGTGTTAAGAACAAAGAGGTACTAGAAATGGTAAAAGAAGAAAGAAATAAGTGGAAAACAGTAAAAAATAGGAGTGATAGGATGATAGATAGAAAACATACTAAGACATGAAAGAATAGTGCAGAATATATTAGAAGCAAAGATAGGAAAAAGGAGAAGTAGAGGTAAGTAACACCTAGTTTAGACTATTGCACACATAGAGAAGATGTAGGATGTGGGAATTTCACGGAAATGTGTAGGCTAGCACAGAATAGAAATCAATGGAGGTACGCATCCAACAAGTCACAAGATGGAAAAACTAATGATGAAGAAAATAACTGTACTTAAGCATGATGATTATTATAGACAACTACAGGAATTGGTCTTGCAATATTCTCAACTAATGTTAATTGTGCAAAGGGATTTACTGGAAAACTATTAATTCAGCAAATGTCTAAGTGTTTGAAATCCTTGGCAGCCACAGGCTACTTAACCCTCTGCAACCGAAGGTACTACATTGGCCAGGAAGCAATTTTTTATGCCTGAAAAATTTTGAATTTTGCCGAACCCTTGCTGTTCTAAGCAAGGTAGGGATCTTTAACATGTGTGACAACACTCACACACGGGACCTCCATTTTACCCCTCATCCGAACGAGGGCATATTTTTGTGAAAAATGCTCGCCTAACATTTTTCAAGTGGACCGTGTCAGGATTCGAAGCCGCGACCTTGGGCGTAGTAGTCACATGCATACCAACTACACCACAGAGCCGCTTCCTCTTCACATACAACTGAATCCCGGTGAAATAGAGCATATAACTAGAAAAAAATAGAAGGGAACCGAGCTGTATATAGACTGTTGTGGGAATTTCAGGGAACTGTGTAGGCTATCTCAGAACATAAATAAGTAGAGGTACGCATCCAACCTGTTTAAAGACGGAAAACCTAATGACGAAAAAAAATATGTGCAATTAAATCTGGTGATTATTATAAACAACTACAGGTGTTGGTTTTGAAATATTTTCAACTAATACTGATTGTGCGAAAGGATACGTTGGAAAAACTATTAATTCGACAAATGCTCAAGTGCTGGGGGAACTTGGCAGCCACAGGCTGCTTACCCCCCTTCACATATCACTGAATATCTGGGAAATAGGGTATATAATTGTAAAACAATAGAAGGTGACCAACCTGTATCTAACAAGAAAGAACAGCGGCTATGTTCAAAGACAACAAACAGAAACACGAATAAAATTATTCAAAGCAAATGTGTGGAGCACAGCACAGTTCGTCTATGAAATAGGGGCAGTAGGAAAAGCAGACAGTAAGAGATAGAACCCTTCTGGAATGTTGTGCTTCAGATGTATGAGGATGATAGCATGAACAAACAAAATTAATAACAAATAGATTATAGAAATAGTAGACGAATAAAGATGTCTGTGGAAAACAAAAAAGAAGTAGGAAAAATAGAAGAGCAGGATACGTTCTAAGGAATTTTTGTGGAATATTACGGGATATATTTCAAGCAGAGATAGGAAAACAGAGATAGAGGTAGACCGAGATCAGACTTTCGCATACAAATAGTGATAGATGCAGACTGTGCAAATTTCAGGAAAATGTCTAGGTTAGTTCAGACTGAGAAACAATGAGATTACGCGTCTAACCAGTTCCAGGACTGAAGACCTAATGATGATGAGATGAAGTAAAAGAATTATTAAAGTGGACTATACTTGCACCAATGAACAACTGATGGATATATTCACAAAATCATTAGATTACGAAAAATTTATTTATCTTGTTCATCATCATCATTAGGTCTTCAGTCCTAGAACTGGTTAGACGCGTACCATCATTGTTCCCTATTCTGAGCTAACCTACAGATTTCCCTGAAATATGCACAGTTTGCATCTATAACTGTCTGATCTAGATCTACATCTACCTCTTTTTTCCTATCTCTGCTTGTAATATATCACATACTATTCCCCAAAAATGCCTTAGAACGTATTCCGCCCTACTATTTCTCTTTTTCCCCAGATATCCTTGTTCCCCTACTATTTCTGTAACTTATTTGTTATTATCTTTGTCTGTCCATGCTATCGTCCTCATACATCTGAAGCACATCATTTCAAAAGGCTGCTACTGTGCTGTGCTACACACATATGCTTTCAACAATTTTCTTCTTATTCTATGTTTGTTGTCTTTCCTCATAGGCGATGTTCTTTCTTGTTAGATGCAGTTCGATCACTTTCTATTGTTTTACAGTTATATGCCCTATTTCTCCGACCTTCAATGGTTGTGAAGGGAGGTAAGCAGTCTGTGGCTGCCAAGTTCCCCCAACACTTAACCATTTGGCGATTTAATACATTTTCCAATTTATCTTTTCGCACAGTCAACATTAGTTGCAGGTATTTCGCAGCCATTAGGTTTTCTGTCTCAAAACTGGTTGGACACGTACCTGCACTTATTTATATTCTGAGCTAGCCTACATAGTTCCCTGAAATTCTCACAACAGCATGTGTATTCAGGTTAATCTTCTTTGGGAATTAAAGCACTCATAGTTTTTAAAATCAACTTTATTTACGTTTCGATCCATGACCTAGGATCGTTGTCAAAATAATAATAAAAACTTCAAGTTTGACATTTATGACATAAATTGAAGGTGACTTTGATTTATTGATGTTTGAAATATTTGGTTCGAGTATACTAAGCAAAAATTTTTAAAGTTTAACAGAATGATTACCTTCAATTTGTGTTGCGACCTGGGATCGACTTTCTTTAGGTAGCCAATACGCTTAACGTGAAATTAGCTGATTAATTTTTATTGGTGAATTTCATATAAATTCAATAACTTGGAATTGGAAAACATTTTTTAACATGTTTCTATTTATACAATTGAGAGGATGGTTATTAAAAAAGTGTGCGATTGCATTATTGAAAAGCTTAAGTAGTGGTTTTTTTTATATTTATTTTGAAGGGGAAAATTCATTATGATTTAAGTTACCTCTTTGGTAGATTTTAACATGGTTCTGAGGCGACTCTATGGCGGGTTTACACTTGTCAGATACCAATGTTGTTCTATGAAGATTGTATATGGATCTGAGGCGACCCTATGGCGGGTTTACACTTGTCAGATACCAATACTGTTCAACGGAGATTGTATATGGTTTTGAGGTAACCTTATTGTGGATTTATACTTGTCAGATACCAATGCTGTTTTACAAGGATTGTTAATATGCTTATTTTTATGTAATTAGTTATTTTATGTATAAATAGAAATCATGTATGTAGGCTGTATTTCATGTTAATATTGCAAGGAAAACCCAGGAAAAACTTGCAATGCTACCTAGATATTGTGGGCATTTGATTTTCATTTGTTATTTCTTTTGTTATTTCTTTTAGTAATGGAATCCATTGTTTAATGAAAGTCACGGATTCGTTTGCAACTCAGTTATTTTTATGTAGGGTTATATAGGCAGCTACTTTGATTTTGCGTTTTGGTGGTTTTCTTCTTTTCAGGAGTATGTATTCAGCTCGTTCCTTTCTATTGTTTTCTAATTTTATACCCTATTTTACCGAGATTCAGTGAAGGAGGTTAAGCAACCTGTGGCTACCAAGATCCCCCAACACTTAGACATTTGCGAAATAATAGTTTTCCAGTAAATCCTTTCACACACTTAACATTATTCGAGAATATTGCCCAACCAATTCTTGTAGTTACTTATAATAATCATCATGTTTAAGCACAGTTATCTTTTCGTCATTAGTTTATCCATCTTGGGATTGGTTGGATGCGTACCTCCATTGATTTCTATTCTGGGCTAGCCTACACATCTCCTGAAACCTTTACAGCCTACATCTTTTACTATCTGTGTGCAGTAGTCTAATCTAGGTCTGCCTCTTCTTTCTTTTTCCTATCTCTGCTTCTAAAATATTCCGCACTATTCCCTCATGCCGTAGTATGTGGCCATCCTATCTCTCCTATTTTTTACCGTTTTCCACATATTTCTTTCTTCCCCTACCATTTTTAGTACCTCTTCGTTCTTAACTTTGTCTATCCATGATATCTTCATCATACGCCTGTAACACCACATTTCAAAGGCTTCTATCTTTTTCTTGTCCGCTTCTCCTACTGTCCAGGCTTCACAGCCGTACAGTGCTGTGCTCCACACATATGTTTTAAGCAATCTTTTCCTTGTTTCTATGTTTGTGGTCTTTGAGCACAGTAGTTGCTTTTTCTTGTTAAATGTAGCACGACCTTGTGCTAATCTTTGTTTTATATCTTTTGTGCTTTTTTATCTTGTTAAACAATTAAATTGAGTATTTCCGTAGATTGAAAGAGGATGCCAGAATAAATTGAATTATATTGTTAGTCTTTGCCAAACCTGATTACTTTGTTCTAGTCAATTATTAGTATTAAGATTATGTTCTAAAAGTAGACCTAGATATAAAAAAAATAAATGAGAACTGTCATATTTATTTGTCAAGTTGGTTGTTAGTATTTTTTGGATATTAAAAGAAAGGTTTTTATATTAATTTAATAATTAAACACAACTCTTTTGGCTACATGTTTATTTAATTTTGTAACATATTTGAGTTAATAAATACTTTAATTACATTCCGTTTCTCTGCATTCATGGGTAAATATACTATCCCACTGAAAACATGTTAGTTGGTTACGATCTTAAAAGAAGGAAGCAAAGAAACGAGCAAATTATTTTCAAATGGATTCAGAACAATTCAAGGAACTATTGGCTACAATTCAAGAGTCACAAAGAGTTTCAAATCACTACTCAGTTGAATCCTCAAACGATAATAACATTTCCAACTAATTTTGCAAGCAATCCGCCTTTTGAAAACTTTGACAGCCGTAACGAGAGGTTCAATGTGTATTTAGAACGATTCAAAAACTACTACACAATGAAAAGTGTCATAAATCCAGAAGAAATAGCACAATTATTATGTGTCAGTATTGGCAGAGAACATAACAATAATTTAGCAGCATTCCTTGGTCCAGAAAAATGTTGGTCAGAGTGCATGAATAAATAAGTAATGCGATATATCAGTAGTAAATCTTGTATTTATTTGGCTCTATATTATTGTACAAAAAACTAGACATCAACCACGACATAATATAAAAAATTGCCATAGCAACTGTTAGGACAAGTTTTTTCCAGGCTCTTTATGATATACTTAAAGGTATTTTGTGGTCCTCAACCAACAAAAAACATGTCAAAAAGCTAATATGTGACGAGTTTATCCAAGCATTTAAAAATCGTTAATCCTCAAGAAAAGTATCATTCTTGCCCAGCATCATTTTCTAAACATTTTCCAAAGGAAACTACAAACTATGCTGCCCTGAAAAGAAATTTGGCAGAATGTGCACTTTCCATAATCTCTTCATGCGAGAAAACAGTATCAATTGCCAATGTTTTTTTAGAACTCAATTTAATCAAGGACCAAATGATAACTGGTTAACAGAACAAATTTTACAATCAGGTGTCACCACTTATGATGAATTTTTGACCAAGATTATTACGCTTGAAGCTTCAAAAATAGAAAGTAAGGAACTGACCCAAACCATTACGTCTAGTAACTATAAGTTGCAATTAATACAAACAAAGCAGTGCCCTAATCAGATTTTCAATCTAGTTAAACAAGAAAGCATCCTAATTCCAGATTGAGGTAAACCTCACAGTCGAAGTAAACGTAACCACATATAATAATCTTCTGACGATGGAAGACGTATGAAATGGTAAACAGTGACAGATTTGATAATGATTCAACTCAACCAACAATTTGAAGTAGATTCTGGCACAAGATATACCCTGCTGCAGAAAAATGAATATAATAGACTTGAAGTAAATGTACCTATAGAACCCTGTAATATAGTTTTCCGATCCTACTGCGGCAACATAATACAGTCGAAGGGGAAGATTTCTGTAACAGTTTCATATCAAGGACAACACATTTGGGGAGACCTACACATTGTACCAGAAGGACACAAAGCGCTATTAGGACGTCAATGGATACTTCAACGCGTCGCGGAAGAACTTGATTCTCTTATAATAGACAGAATCATCTCTCATAGAGACAACAGACAGGGGTTCACCGTTGGTTGTAATCCCAAAACAAGATGGGGGTATACGTGTGTTGATTACAAATGTGGTGTAAAAGGCTAATCCAGGCTAATCATCCTATTCAATGCATCAATGATATCCTGCTTAATCTGCTTAACTCATGTTATTTCTGCAAACTTGATCTTTATAAAGCATACTTACATCTTAGAGTCGATGATAAAAGTAGTATTATCCAAAAAAATTTCACTCATAGAGAAACAAACAGTGTAAATCGCCTAAGTTTCAGAATAAAGACGGTTCCATCAGAATTTAATCGGATATTGTCCCAGATTCTAAAGGGATTTACAAAAACAGAGGCATATTTCATGATAGTACATGGTTCAAACATGGAAGAATGTAATGAAAACCTTCAAAATTGTTTCAAAAGGCTCTCAGAATATGATCTACATCTGAATAAGAACAAATGCAAATGTTTAAAAACAAAATAGAATACTTAGAACATGTTGTAGAATTTAATGAAATCAGTAAATCTCCAGAAAAAGTAAAAGCCGTTTAAGATGACGTAAGTCGCTTTCTTGGTTTAGTGACGTATTACTACAAATTTATACCAAAATTCTCTGAGACAACTTATCCAGTCAAATGTTTACTTAGAAAGGATACGCGTTGGGAATGGGCAATCAGATGTGAAACGGTATTTGTAAAACTAAAAGTGGAGCTTTGTAGTGAACGTATACTTGTTCCTTTCGATCCAGTATTGTCACTGGTCTTGACGACAGATGCAGGCCCTTTTGGTATCGCAGCGGTACACTTAGTCAAAGGATTCAGGTTAAAATGTTTATAAACAATAAACAAATCTAGCAATTTGGAGAACTCAAAAAGAAAATGGGAACATGACATTATCAAGTTGTACTGGATACCGGAAAAACGTTATCAACCAGCTGTGGCCTACACTAGTAATCAAACAAAAAAAAAGTGTAACGTTTGGTACCTGAACTTTTTGATTTGTTATTTTTTTGTTGTTTGTATGTTTGTGCTAGCTAGGATTTTTGGCCTGTAGATGCAGTAAATAAATAAATAAAACGCGAAATGAAAGCTCAAAACAAAGACTAACACGAGATTTATAATTTTGCAAAATGTCTTATATGGACATAAGATGCGAATCCAATTTTGCACAAATATAATTTTAATTATTGCTTTTAAGAGTAACTAAATTTAAATATATGTAGCTGATCTCTTAAATTTGTTTCCAAAAGTCAATTATCATAACAGTAGTAGTTGTGAATCACAGATTTTTACCTTTCTATTGATAACTGCTTATGGATAAATCCATACCAAGTGGTATGGCACTGGTTGCTTAACAAACTCTGAAAAAAATTTGATATTTTCTGGGCGAATTCCCTAATGTTGAATGGACTTTACAATATTTTTAAAAATATTGTTTATCGTTTAGAAACAGCGACCATTTTGTTTCAAGCCGCTACGTTTTTTTCACATTTGTAGCATCTCTGTTTTTTTTTTAATAATTCAGTAATGGGTTGCCCTAGGTCTTTCGAATAAAAAGTATTCAGTTAAGCACACTCTGGCCTACAAATTAAAATCATTACCACCTAACTGAATGTATTCCTTAATATATTTTTAATAGGTCAAAACCATTGGCCACAATTTTAAAAAACTCAATTTTTAAACAGTAGTTTTCCAAAGAAGGAGTAATTTGTTAGCGTTAATATTTTTGTGTTATTACACTACATAGTATAGTTATTTTTTATAGTGTTGTAATAAATATTATTATTAAACTTTGCAATTCTATCTTTAATATTCATTATTAACTTTACCCTCGTGACTATCAGCTAAAAAATTACACCTCCAAATTTCCTAAACCCTTAACCTGATATCACAAGGTCGAGAATTTCTTCTTTTTAAGGTAAGCCCAAGGTAATGTTGGATGGAGAATGGCTTGAGACAAAGAAAAACTCTTAAGACATAAACGGCTAGTCGAGTGTTAGCTCTGGGTAGATCATGAGCTTAGGTCATGGGTTGATAAAAGACCAAAAATATGTTTAATGAGCGCCACCGTATTTTTCAATACAATAACCAACAAAATTTAACTGTGCTTGTATAAAGGGAATGCGGAAACCTTATCTTAACACCACTAACATAGCCATAAAACCTGAATTTCACTCTTTAGGACACACTTACCAAGACCTCAAACACCAGATGTCATACAGATGTCTCGGCTTTACCTGTGAACAAACAAGAGTACAACATGGACACCATTTGTGTTCTCAAAAATATTTGCCAAAAAATAAAATAATAGAATTTAGGCTTCTAAAATATATACTGAGGGAATTTGTTTTCATTACACACAATTTCTAATCCGGGATGACTTGCAATTTTTTTGAATGTTAAATAATAAAACGTCTTTCAAAAACAAAATAGATTCTATTTGGATAAATTTCTGAATATATAAATATAACTGCAATATTTAAGTTTGTATCTTTATAAAATTTTCTCATGATAATTTTCTAGAACAAAAATAGACTGGTGAAGTTTTGCATTCAAAATTAAGAAGATCTCTGAATGGATCTTTTCTATAAAATTTAATTAGATTGACGTAGAACTTCTAAGTTATTCATAATACATAAATTTCTTTCAATCAGCGAAGTACTTCCTTGATCTTCACAATAAAATTTAATTATCAAAGTGCAGACATTGTAGAATGTAATTATTCTAATTTATTTTTATTCAACAATAAGTACGCAAATTTCATATGTCGATGAAAGTGCAAGTTCATGACCTCAAAATCTTTAAACATATTTTAAATTAAATTAAGACAGCATATGGCGTCTAGATAGGAAAACTGAATCTACGTTTTTTTATATCTGACATAGGATGTCATTCACAACTTTATTAAATATACTATTTGCATACATGTGCAAACATTCTGACAAGCAATCGACATATTATTTAATTCGCTGATTCCTCAAAAACTATTTTCTTTTTACGTTACTCAAATATTTAATGTTAGATAATTTATAGTAATTTACTGTATTTTCAAAGTTATTAAATCCTAAAGAACACTCACGTGCTACGAAACTGCTCTGAACTAAAAATACTGGACCTTGACCTCAGCTGTCAGAAATCTCCATAAGCATCAAAGTTGTTTGGAATACAACGACTATATTACAAAACCAACCATAATATCCTTGTTTGATGTTATTCATCGGTAAGGTTGAAATATACGGAACACATGTGAAATCACTTTCTACGTTACTGCATGTTATATTAAATAGGACGAAACCATATATTCTTGCTTTAAAATATTGCCTTAAGAAATTGTTTTAATTTAAGTTTCCATCGTAGATATTATACAAGATATGTCCTTAAGATATTGCATGTCTAAATGATGTCCAAAGGGGCTTCCATCTTCTTAGGCCTGTAGGGATCAACTGAACTGCTCGGAGCGAAGCTTATCGAAAATCATGCTCACGCAACCGCTGTTAGGCTCGACCTCCACACACCAAGAATTTATCAATTCTTTACTTTTTTCTAACTTTTTTAGAAGCCACGTGCTTACACACGGCCATCTCGACTTCACTTATCCTGCAAAGCAGCCTGCCCTTTCGAACGCTGATAATGAAGTGCCAATTGACAACTTGACAGAGCTTAGTGACGAACTTTAGAGCATAAACGTAAAAGAATCTATGTGTTATTATGAATTTTATACATTAATTTCTATTGGACGGTAATTCACAAATTAAATATTTTAAATTATAGCTGTTTTATTTTTATTTTATTGAACGAAATGTAACTAGAAAAAAAATACGTTACAGTGTAATTTCTAAGGGTAAGCTTCTCACCATTGATACTCTATAAAAAGTAACTATAGTATGTAGTGTAATAGCATAAAAAATATTAAAGCTAATAAATTACTCCTTCTTTCGAAAATTACTGTTCAAAAATTGAGTTTTTTAAAATTGCAATCAATGACTTTGAACTATTATATTAAGACTTGTAAATATTCCCTGTATGTTTGTTATGGTTTGTTTTGTATTTTTCTTAATCCTCTTTGGGAATTAAACCACTCATAGTTGTCAAAATCGTTTTTATTTACGTTTCAATCCATGACCTAGGTAGCATTGCAAGTTTTTCCTGGGTTTTCCGTGCGATATTAACATGAAATACGGTCGCAAGGCTGCTTAATCCCCTTCACATATACTAAATATCAAAGAAATAAGGTAATTTTCCTCCTCAAGATAAATATAAAAATCGGCTGCTTAAGCCTTACGGTAACGTAATCACACACTTATTTAATAACCATTCCCTCAATCGTATAAATAGAAACATGTTAAAAAAATGTTTTACAATCTTCAAGTTATTGAATTTATATGAAATTTAACTATATAAAAATTAATCAGCTGATTTCAAGTAAGCATATTGGCTATCTCAAAGTCGCCCCCAGGACGCAACACAAATTGAAGGCACTCATTCTTCTAAACTTTAAAATTTTCACCTAATGTATTCAAATCAAACATAATAAATCAAAGTCACCTTCAATTTATGTCATAAATGTCAAATTTATAATTTTTATTATTTTGACAACAATCCTAGATCATGGATCGAAACATAAATAAAGACGTTTTTAACAACTATGAGTGGTTTAATTCCCCAAGAAGATTAAGAAAAATATTATATTAAGACATACAACTATGTGATAATGGTTTTAATTTGTAGACCAGAGCGTGCTGAACCAAATTCTTTTTATTTGAACGGCTTAGGGCAACCCATTACTGAATTATTTAAAAAACCGCAGATACCTGAAGATGAAAAAAACGCTTGTGGCCTGAAACAAAAATGGCCACCTTTCTAAATGATAAACAATAAAAAAAATTTAAAAATACTTTTGAGTCCACTAAACATTAGGGAATTCACCCAGCAAATATCAAACTAGTGGTGAGACTCGAGTCGAATTTTTGTAATCGAGTAACTCGATTGTAATTTTTGTTTGACTCGAGTAGAAACTCGAGTCGAGTTAAAACTCGGTTCGATATTAAAAAGCCTAATAATGGGACTGGAGTACATTTTTTTTTTTTTACTCAAGTTAATTTATTTACTCGAGTGACTCAAATATAAATTCCATCTGATTTGAGTTGAAACTTAAACCGTTGATTGAAACATTCAATCAACACTAAAAACCAGTCACAACGTGGTGAGTAACTACTATGCCGATTGGCAGTGCTTTTTGCGTATATAAAATTAAATATGGAATTTTTTTTTATTATGAAAAACGCTGTAATCTGTAATAAATAAATACACAATCTCTTTGTATAAGTGCAGCCACAGCTAGTGAATGAAGTATTATCGATTTTATCATGTTTGAGTTCGGAACACCCCTTAAGTTCTATACACTTTCTCACAGACTAAAATAATAATAATAATAATAACTTTCTGTATATAAAATATCGATAAAAGAAAAGGGAAGATTTTATCTTTCCAAGATATGATTCACTTTCATTCGAACTAAACCATAGAAGGAAGATCAATTAGAGCAACACCGTAAATTCACGAACTTTGAATGTAAAAAATTCGAGTTGAGTGAAAAACCCACCCAACTCAACTTAAGAATTGAAAAAATGACAACTCAATAGTCGATTATAATCGAGTTGCAAATCGGTTCAAGTTACAAGGGGACTCGAGTTGCACGAGTCGATTCGAGTTTCAGGCCGACTCGAGTTTCGAATCGACTCAAGTTTCGAGTCGACTCGAGTTTATAGTCACTTGAATGGATTCACACAAGTAGGGTTGTCACTCGAGTCACTGGATTAATTTGCGACTCGAGTCCCATCACTAGTTTGTATTTATTTAAGAAATTATAAGTATCTGTGCTTTGCACCAACTATAATGTAAAATCAGATTTCACTATATTGTTTAAAATTTTTTCTGTTATAAGAGTCAATCTATACCAAGTGGTCCAGTAAAAAAATTATTGGTTACTTGACCATCTCAGGAGAGTTTGATATAGTGATGGGATTCGACTCACAAATTAATCAAATGACTTGAGTGACAACCCTACTCGTGTGAATAGAGCCAAGTGACTATTCGAGTCAACTCGAAACTCGAGTCGACCTGAAACTCGAATTGACTCGCGCAACTCGAGTCGACTCACAACTCAAGTCCCCTTGTAACCTGAACCGATTTGCAACTCAATTATTATCGACTATCGAGTTGTCATTTTTTCAATTCTTAAGTTGAGTTGGGTGGGTTTTCCATTCAACTCGAATTTACACTCAAAGTTCGTGAATTTACGGTGTTGCTCCAATTGATCTTCCTTCTGTGGTTTAGTTCGAATGAAAGTGAAACATATCTCGGAAAGATACAATTTTCCCTTTTCTTATATCAATATTTTATATATAGAAAGTTATTGTTATTATTATTATTTTAGTCTGTGAGAAAATGTATAGAACTTAAGGGGCGTTTCAAACTAAAACGTGATGGAATCGATAGTACTACATTCACTAGCTGTGGCTGCACCTATACAAAGAGAATGTGTATTTATTTATTTCAGATTACAGCGTTTTTCATATAAAAAAATATTCCATATTTAATTTTACATACGTATATAGCAATATAAGACACGGCACTGCCAATCGGCATAGTAGTTACTCATTACATGTGATTTTCCAATGCTCCACCTGAAGGTACTACATTGGCCAGGAAGCAAGTTTTTTTACCTGGAAAATTTGGAATTTTGCCGAACCCTTGCTGTTCCAAGCAAGGTAGGGATCTTTAACGTGCGTAAAAACACACACATGGGACCTCCATTTTACCTCTCATCCGAACGAGGCCATATTTTTTGTGAAAAATGCTCGCCTAACATTTTTCAAGCGGACCGTGTCGGGATTCAAACCCAGAACCTTGGGCGTAGTAGTCACACACATACCACTACGCCACGGAGTCGCCATAGTAGTTATTCACCATGTTGTGACTGGTTTTTAGTGTTGATTGAATATTTCAATCAACGTTTTTAGTTTCAACTCAAATCAGAGGGAATTTATATTTGAGTCACTCGAGTAAATAAAATGTACTAGAGTCCCATTATTAGACTTTTTAACTCGAGTTCAATATCGAACCGAGTTTTAACTCGACCGAGTTTCTACTCGAGTCAAACAAAAATTACAATCAAGTTACTCGAGTACAAAAAATCGACTTGAGTCCCACCACTAATACAAACCTTCTCAATTTAATAAAATAAAAGAATTTATTCCTTAAAGAAAAACCCCATTGCGAGCAGATGCTTATACCTACGTTAAAATTTATTTATAATTACCAAATATTTGCAACCCCTTCTTAACAGCTTTGCAACTCCCTAGGGTAGCTCAACCTATAGTTTAAAAGTTCGATCCTGTATGATATTACTATTTGTTATTTTATAAATAGGCAATATTTCAGGAATACAAAACACTCGAATTGTAGGTGCCGTAATAGAACCACCCATATAACGAATAATCCCCAAGTAAGACAAAATAAATTGTATTGGCAACCACTAAAGTAATATCAAAAAAATAATAGAACACTGAAAGAGCGTGCAGTCTAGTTGGCCAGGTATAACTGAATATTAATAATCAAACTCTATTCTGATTTTCAAACACATTAAAAATTAATTAAAGCAGCAATTGTTACTATGTGCACTTATTACAATACAACATAAAGAACTTAACACCTCTTGCAACTGTCTGTACTATTATTAAACGAATGACCTTATTATTGCCTCGGACATACAGAATCAACATCAAAAGCATTTATAGCCAAAAGTTACTTATTAAAAATCAAGGTCATAAAAATGATAAGCATTATAAATAGAGCAATACACATACCCCTGTTTTTTCATCTCTCAGTCTTAAGCCATCAATAGCAACATTAATCGTAATTCTTTGCTTATGTTCTCCGGCTGCCCGAATAGCCATTTTTAAATCCGATAAGGCTTCTTGACACATTCTATCTCCACGGGCTTCTGAAACCTCCAAAATTCCAATCAATTTTGCTTTGAAACTTACCCCATCTCCCAGAAATCGAGAGGTCTCATTCTTATCTATAACAAGTATATAAATAATTCTAATAACAACTATTATATCCAATTGACAATAATTGAGCTAGTGAGCATGTTTATTTTTAAATATAATGTCATAACAAACAATGGGATGTTCTTATTGTGCCCACGGAATACTTACATTTTAATGGGCTACTTTTCTTTCTTAAAGTTTGCATTTTTATTTATTGAATATAAAGTAAATAACACTACAATTTAATTAATAACAATGTTAACCATCTGGCAAATTATAATCACAAGGTATCACAAATATTAAAAGTTTAACATATAAATACTATTTACAAATACTAAAAGTAATTGGTTTATTGCATTGAATTAATAATTAAAATAGGTCCATGATGTAAGAATATATTGCATATTAGTACTTCATATTGATTTAAGAATCCATTGCTTTGATACAACTGAGAGGGTAGTGTTTAGGGGGTAAGTTACCTGCACATGCTCAAATGGTCAGCAGTTATTGATTGTTTGGAAAACTTTAAACCTTAATAATTTAATTTTTTATTATTACAAATTTTGTCAAAGTGATATCCTTAACAATAAAAAAGAAATTAATGTAATCTCAGACATTTCAACAATTGGGAATACTCAATAAAAAGTGCGTACCGTCTTCAATCGACATGATTTATGTAAAAATTGCATTTCCAATTTGTTTCTGTAAAAGTCATAAAACTAAGAGCATTTTATGTAATTTAAACGGCTAACTTTTAAACAATATCAATAATATTTATTTGACATTTTTGTTAATTTTTGACATTTGAAACAATTAGACTTGTGTCTAACAGTACGTACCGTAATCACAATAAGTAAGGGAATTTAAAATTTACAAATATAAAATCTACATCTTTCAAGTATTTTATAAATTACCTTAACTTATAGGTTATATTTAAATTGTTATATAGGGATACGAGTTGGTAAGGCTTTCGAAAAAATAGCAAAATATTTGTGTTTACGACACTACCGAGACAATATATTATTCTATACAGGGTGTTTCAATCGCAATGGGACCACGGCTAACTGGAGATACCATGCATCAAATAATGACCATTCAGACAAACCTTTCTTATTCGACTGTTGATGGTTTAAGAAGTACAGGGTTTTAAAGATTATAATTTTATTTTAATTTTTTGACATTGTGAAAATTTTTAGGTTAATGACTTGAAAATTAACATCTTCATATTATTGGGTACAGAATATGGACCTCTCGACTAAGACATTAATTTCGATCAGAAACCTGTGCACATTTTCGCGCTATATTCCTAGTTCGAGACTTTCCGCTAGGAAAATGTTGGGCGATTTTTACATGCAGTCTTATGGAGCATCCATTATTTTTCTCATAAACAATTATAAATTCGGATTTTATTCAAAATTCCAGCCATTGAAAGTTGAAATATACACAAATTATTAATTAATACCAATTTAATACTTTCGTATTACTGTAAGAATTTCAAACTATTAAAGAATCAAAATAGCATGCTGGTTAATGTAACCATACATAAATAATATTGTTACGAGCTAGGCAACCCGTCAAACACTCAAGCGCCGTAAACAATGTATACACTACAGAGGCCTCGAACCTTCTAGCATATACAGGCGTATGAATCATCCATTTAATTCAGAGTATATATAAGATCGCTGATGAAGTACAGAGTTAGTCTATATCTAAATGTCGAATATAAATTATATCGTGTAAAGTTAATTAGTTAAGGTTTTGGAAGTTCAAGAGTAAATATAAATTTGTGTTATGTGATTGTACCGCCAGCTTATAGAATACATAAATAGACAAAAGTGTAATAAATAAATAGTAGTGTTTAGTGTTGCTAAGAAGACTTATGGGCATGGATTTAATATAAACTTCTTATAACCATTTCAAGCTTTCGAAAATGTTTATTTTTTTCATCAGGATACTAAAAGTTTATAATTTAACATTTATATGATAAAATTATATAGGTTACTTACGATTATAAAGTTTACAATTATATAAACATTAAATGACATCTATATGACATGGACAGGTTTTTGTTCATACGCGTACATGTAAAAGTTTCTTATAAGTATATGCAAAATTAAAGTTAAAGTTAAAGTAGTAAAGATATTAATTAAATAAAGTAACATAGTTATTATAGGTCTTGATAAAAATAAAAATAGAAACTAAAAAGTGTTATACTAGTTTCTAAAAATTAAAGCTAATCGTATTGTACCAAAGGTGTTATAAATTTGTATAGTGTGATAGTTTTATATAAGTTTGGAATTATTTTTATTCTTTATTATTGTTATAAGATATGAATAAATATTGTTTAAATTTTGTGTGTCTGTTTTTTTATTTATAGGATTTTCTTCGAGAGCAATCGCGATCATTTCAAGAAATAAGCGTTTTTTATAGCTAGTTTCTCTGAATATAATTCTGGTGTCATCATAATTCATAGTGTGACCTGTACGCGTATGAACAAAAACCTGTCCATGTCATATAGATGTCATTTAATGTTTATATAATTGTAAACTTTATAATCGTAAGTAACCTATATAATTTTATCATATAAATGTTAAATTATAAACTTTTAGTATCCTGATGAAGAAAATAAACATTTTCGAAAGCTTGAAATAGTTATAAAAAGTTTATATTAAATCCATGCCCAATCTGACTGTATCCCCAATATTTATCTTGCTTATATATATGTATATATATATATATATATATATATATATATATATATATAGCTTGTCTCCACTTTTCTAATGTTTCCACATCCTACAAAGACGTGTATTTAGTAACTCAATAGTACCAAAAATACTTTGGGAGCAGAATGAATACTTCTTCTTATGTGTTTGAATGATTTTATCCGGATTTGCATCCAGAGACAAAACAACACTTCATATTTTATATCTATAGATAAGTTATAGGCTGCAATTTACACACTATTGACTATCACAGCCTATAAAGTACCAAATATGATGATCTTAGTCTAATTAGACCTCACAATTTTAAAAAATGCGATTACAATACTGATACGCCATAAGACACAAAAGAAAATTGACTCGCCTTTTCCCTAGCGGCAACATTATTAACTAAAGATTGTTTGTCACAGTTTTATAGTATTGCAAGAATACGAAGATTAACGTCGTAAGTAGAATGGTTCATAGTACATAAAAAAAGAAAATGATACTATTTTTAACTTTGATCATAGAGGACGCTACTTACAACCTTTTCTTATGGTTAATTAGCCACGACATTTTAATCTTTACATCTAGAGTAGAACCGACTTCGAAAACTAAAAGACCAAAACTTTTTAAATAAAAAGGACCATATTCTTGTTTCTCTTTGATATTCCACTATTTAAGAAAATCCCGTTTAATTCAATATATGTTTTAATCCTTATTAGTGGGATATCACACCAAAAATATTAATAATAAAATTTAGTAGGCAAATTTAACTATCCAGCCGTCATTATGGTGTCACTATTCAACGCAAGCAGCAGCACCCTCTCAAGGTTGTCAGAAGTAGTCAATATTTATCAATGCGTTTCTAAAGTTTCTCCAGCGCACCAAGGCATTGAAAAACCAGCTGCAGAAAAATGAGGACAAAGAGCATCAGAACGAGGCGTACGCATATTTGCCACCGACGCTTCTAAATTCAAATTTCTACAAAACTATTTTAAAGTCAACAACATAGAATTTTATACGTACTCTGTTAAATCGGAACGCGAGTAGTTATCAGGGGACCTGCTTAGAGCATAACCACGAAAGATGTCCATACAGAACTTACCGACTACAAGGTCAAACGAAATCAACACCCTCGCCAACTTCTTGTACTACAACCGAGTAAAGGTCTCCGCTTTAAGTCCAGGGTACACTACAACAATGCACCAAGGAAATACCATCACGCAACAAACAACTCAGCTTACTTAATTGCATACAGTACGCAATTAGAGACAAGTAGACACTTGCCAGAAAATGGCAAAGTACACGCTACCTTCAAGTGAAGAGACATCTTAACAGAAAACAAAAAACGATAAAACTCTTGATAAACGAACATTACAATAAATCCTGGTTCGGCCTCTTAAACAAAACTCTACAAACTGAAGGCGTCGCAACAATCTCAACAGCAGATTAATGAAACTTAAGAATCCGAATCTAGCGCCACTTCAAAGTCAAAGCGGAATGCTGTACAGTCGACATTTACAAACTTTGTAGATACGATCGTGAACCATGTACTACAAGCACCTACAGAACACGACACGGAACATATTTCAATGAAAGAAGTCAAACAAATCATCATCACTCAGAATAAGAGAGAGGCTTTGGGAACGGACGAAATTCCACAACAGGCACTAAAATATATCACAAAAGAGACGCTAATGTTTATTACAAAAATTTGTTATAACGTCATCAACTACAAAGGCTTCCTCAAAGCCTAGAAAACAACCATAATCGTGATGATCCCAAAACCAAAAAAGAAGAAGAAAGACGCTGAAAACTATAGATCGATTTCATTACTAATCACAACATCAAAAATCTTCGAACGACTTTTACTATAGTAGGAACCACGAAAAAAGTTCTCTACGCTATAGGTGTCGAACTCAATACAAAACATACGTTTAAGATTATTTAAAAGCTTAGCTAATATATATGATAAAGATAGGAATACGATTTGTATGAGTTTTAAGGAAAGACATACGTGAACACCTTCATCTGGAAAAACGACAGAGAAGAGTATGTGTCCGTATGTTTTGAACTTTAAACTTAAAAGACGAACCTTTGGTAAAATTATGGTGTTTCATTAAAATAAAATACCCTTCCTATTTTTTTTGTAAGTGGAATATACTTCTTAAAGTTTTAAATGAATTAATGAAAATTAAGTGTTTGGTGTGAAGATGTTATTAGTCATTTTATTAAAATGTTAAGAAGACAAAATGTTAATTTCTTTATAAAGCACGGTTGCCAAAGTTATCGTACCGAGAAAGATTTCAAAGCAGCTGCCGTAAATAGTTTATATTGCAGTTATCGTACGTTTCTATTTAGATCAATATATGTAACTCAATTTATGACGATGCGTTTATTTCAACTGAATCCTTTAAACTTGTAAAACAAGAGAACGCGATTTTAAAAATATTTAAAACAACTACCTCTATGAAAATATAATATTATTGGCAACCGAGCTTTATTACGGTTTGCAGATGCGCGAAGCTTGACGGAAACTTACGAATCGGAATATTTATTGGGTCTTTATGAACTAGATGCTACATTGACTTAAAATTTTCAACTTAATTCGTACGAATACAAGTGATGTCGCAGACAACTTCTAGCGTGGTTTCGACTATATCAAGAATAGTCACTATTCAAGACGTGTTCCTAACAACCGCACGCTAGCGTGTAGTTAGTCACGATGGATATCATTTGACAGCGCGGGAAATATAATTTTTTTAGGTTATACATATTGAACAATTTTTGTGTGATGTTTTTGTTTATTTTTATTAAAGTTGGATTAAAATGATTTCAAATAATTTTAGGAAACAAAGACCAGAAAAGCCAGAAAACAAACAGCAGATAACTAAGTTAGTCAATAAAGATCTGGTTTTCTCTTTTCATTATTTTTTATTAAATAATACTATTATTAACAATTTTACTTATTGTACTTTTTCTTAATGTTAAAATGCATATGTATAGTTAAACGTTTTTACAGGGAAGAATCATCCGAAACGAGAGTTGAACAAGTTATTGAAAATGATGCCATTGATTCTAAATATGGATTTGATCGAGTTCGAGATACTCAAGAACGCACAGGTTTTTTATTAAATATGCATTCGGTATAGTTTCTTGTCGATTCAGCGGTGTTAATTTTTAATTTACATATTTTAGACTGAAATTTTAGATGAAGATAAGCGCTTAATTTCAGCCGTAGATTACTACTTCATGGAGGAAGATGGTACACGGTTCAAAGTTTCTTATCCTTTTAAGCCGTATTTTTATATTCTTACTCGAAGGGAATTGCTCGTGGAAGTATCCCAATATTTGTTAAAAAAATATTATGGAACAATTGCACAAATTGAAGAGGTTACAAAAGAAGATTTAGACTTGGTGATTTTGAGTGTTCTGTAGATATAATATAATGATTATATTGTAGCCCAATCACCTAGTTGGTTTAAAACAGCATTATCTGAAATTATCCTTTGTTAATCAAAACGATATGATGAAAGTTAGGAAAGAGATTTTAGCTGTTGTTCGTAAAAATAGAAGACGCGAGAATCCCAATAGCTTTTATACTGAAATGCTTACTAATGCTCTAACTAATAAAGATGATATTACACGATCCAAAATGAATACAGACCACATGGAAAATATTTCGGATATTAGGTAATTATAGTGTGGTGTTCCATCTTTAGGTTTTGCTGATTGTCCATTAATTAATAAGAAATTCGGGGACGTTCTTGTGTGTAACTATATTTGACATTGCAAGAAGTGACTGTTCTATATGGAAGATCACATACAAGTTCGTATTCTAACAATTGTATTTAATGTTATTCCATTCTGCTTCTACTTCCTTAGTATCAGAAATATTCCCAATGTCTTTCAACTATTCGTTTGACTTCTCGAATTTTTTGTGGGTATCCGTATCTTTTAGTTTCTCACAGTCAAAGTGCCTTTTTCCATTCCTTTATTCAAATGTTTAAATTTAAGTGCAGCTTACATACATGCATTTTCTTCTTCTGATCCTGTATGAATTACCCTGCTCTAAAAATCCCTAGCCTTTGGCCATCGAACTTTGCTAATCCCTACTATATTTAGTGCCAACCTGTCTATTTCAATTTTCAGATTCTATAGCTTACATATTTGCTTCATGCTGTTAACATTTCATTCTCAGACTTGCAAAATGTTCCCAGTTCTTTTTTTAAACTTGCACGATCATATTCTCTGAAGTAGTCCCCTCCCGGAGATCTGAACGGAGGTCTATTTTAACTTCAGAATCGTTTATCCCAGATGATGCCATCATCTTAGAACCACTTTTAATACGCTGTGTACTTGGGGCTTTGTGGCATAGTTGGTATGCGTGTGATTACCATGCCCAAGGTCCTGGGTCCGAATCCCAACATGATTCACTTGAAAAATGTTAGGCGAGCATTTTTCACAAAAATACATCCTCGTTTGGGTGAGAGGTAAAATGTAGGTCTAGTGGGTGTGTCATGCTTGTTAAAGAACCCTATCATGCTTGGGCAGCAAGGGTTCGGCAGAATTTAAAATTTCCTGGTAAAAAAACTCGCTTCTTGACCATCGGATGGAACATTGGAAAATTAAATGTAGTGTAGCATGTACTTGGGAGATAATGTGGTCGTTTCCCATTGCCTTCCATATCGCAGTAGTGTGTCATAGATTGCCATACTGACTCCTATGGTCTTTGCCACTCTAAGTACCAAAAGAGCTGCTGCCTTCTTTTGAGGACCTGTCAGTCTGGTTCCTCACTAATGACCCCACTAATTTGGTTAAACGTATAATTCATCTCACTGAAACACGCAAGCCATTCTATCCATTCTAGTTTTCTAGAACTTCTTCAAGATCCAGGTGCCTTTTTTTTTAAAAAGAACTTGATGAAATTAAAGTCTCTTAAAAAAAAATGAATCTTTTATTACGACATGCGCATTTTGTTTACAAAATTTTTACAACTCTGAAATTATAATTAATGTAGTATTGAGTTCATTAATTCTTTAAAAAAAGAATGCTTAAGCAAAAATTTAAATAACTTGTGACTTTGTCAACAACTGGTAATCTTAATTTCAGCATGCACATTTCAATAAAAGCAGCTAGTTCTAAATTATAACACAATTTCTCACAACTTCAAAACGTAGTTTGATAGAATTTTTGAACCCCCAAATAAAGTACAGTAACATACTGCTTGCTATGAAAAACAAATATACTTGTCTTCCATAGGAGTATACCACATGCAATATAAGAACCATTCAGCAGCATTTCACTTTATAAATATTTATGGTTTCGGGTTGGGACTGTGTCATTTTATAACCTAAGGTCGACGTTTCGCCCACTTTTGTAAGGGACTTCATCAGGACAAAAAGAAAATGAAATATAAATATAAAATAATAATAATGATAAAAATAATAATTATAAAATATTAATTAGACAAGTGTAAAAGTATAAAAAGTATGAGGAGTTACTTCTGAACTAGCAGACTCCAAAAGATCCAGAAAACAGTCTTAAAACCCAGGCGTATATAGTATACCTTGCAGCTGTGGTTTAGTGTACATAGGAGAAACAGGATGGTCAGTGCAGACTAGACTAAGCGAGCATAAGCGATGCTTAAGAACAAGTCAGTACAATCGCTGAGCAGTGGCCGAACACCAACATGAAACAGGCCATACCATTAACTTTGACAAGACAAAACTAATTGCCAGAATTTTATTTTTCTACAATAGAAAAATCAGAGAATCCATATAAATAATTAAAAATTCTAACAACTTAAACAAACACGTTGGATACTACCTTTCTCCCATTTGGAAAACGAACCTATGTTCACAAAAGCAGAACCGTAACGTTCACTGATCCGTTACACACTCCTCTCTATTTGTGATCACACGAGCATCAAGTTCTCGCTCTATGTAAACCACCACTTTTGCTACTTTCCCCAGTTACTTTGCCACAAGACACCGTTTGGCTTAAATGGGCTGGTGAGTCTGCTAGTTCACAAGTAACTCCTCTTACTTTATACACATGTCTAATTAATATTTTATCATTATTATTTTATATTTCATCATCGACCTTAGGTTATTAAATGACATGGTCCCAACCTGGAACCATAAATATTTATAATGACTACTCCGGCCATGAAAGCCTTCGACAATATCAGCATTTGACTTTATTAAGTTATCAACTGGCGTCAATAATTCCATTAATCCTGGGCATAGTGCATTAAGCACCAAATGTGGTTGCAAGTTATTGCCGTCAAATGACTATAATTTTCCATGCACAAAGGCAATTTATAAATATGCAAAAAGCTTACCATGATTAATAGGTGTGGCTAAGGCAAGATGGCTCAGTGACTTAGTTGCAATGCATGTGACTACTAAGCCCAAGGTCTCGGTTTCAAATCTCGACATGTCCGCTTAAAAAATCTTCATTCGGATGACAGGTAAAATGTAGGCACTGTGTGTGAGTATTGTTACGCACATTAAAGGCCCTACCTTATTTGGAACAGCAAGGGTTCGGTAAAATTCAAAATTACCAGTTAAAAAAACTCACTACCGGGTCAGCATAGTGCATTCGGGTGGAGTATTTGTTTCCATATGAAAATCGTCAATGTTGTCTTCAGGTAGATCAGGGTTTTGTGAAGTTCATTTCTTATGTTTGGTCCAAATTCTTGCAACTTAGTACGTTGAATCTACACTTTTAGGGAACAGATTCTTGTGAGGGCTAGATATGGGATAGGTAAGGGTTTTCAAAAGTACACTTCCTGCAGTTAACACATGCTCGCATTTAATACATAGATATTGTACGGTAGTTGACAGTCAAGTTTCGTTAAAAATGTATTGTCCTCACGATACAAACTCTTCTCCTTGGCCTGGGAAAAATTTGTTTTTAAACGAATACATACAATAAAATTGTAGGTTATCTCCCTACAATACTTGAGAGCTGGAAACTGCAATTTAAGATAGTAACCTAATTTATACATACAGTAAATGATGAGAAAACTTTTCCCTTTCAGCTTAAAACATCCCCATACCAGCAAAACTTTAAGCAGCCAAAGTGGCATAACAACTTCATAACTTCATTTAATTGTTATTGCACAGGTGCATAATAACCCATTTGACCATTCTTGTATGTTCTTTAATACGATTTTCAAACCCAAATAAAATTAATAATGAACTAATACATCCTCTATCCATTATACGACAAAACACTGGCAATTCCACAAATAAATTTTTACATTCAAGCATTCAACATAAAAAACCGCATGTAATGTAACTAATTATGCCAAAATTTAGAGTGATCAAAATAATTGCAAATATTACAATTAGTTAAAAACTTACTGCTAGTCGTACACATAATGAAACTTTCTTGTTTAATCCGAAAGGCCACTGCGACCACTTAGTGCACTACTTTCACCACCAAGGGTTAATGTGTTCTCATTAGCTCTAACAATTTCAACTGCCCAAATTAATGACCAAGGAACCACCTACAAAGCTATAAGCGATATCTTGCAAGAAACCAAAGCTCGAAAACACACTTTACTATACAATAAACAAGATAATAAGTTTTCCAAATCAGGAAAATTAAACAAGTTTGAATTGTTTTCAACAAAATAATTCAAGGACTTGTTATTTTTCACAATTTTAAAAAGCAGTATGTGGCAGAAAAATAAATACGTTATAGTGTTGGGAATAAAAAAAATCTACACTTAAAGAAAGCTGCTTGCGATAAAATTTCAATTTTGATACAACATATGACTGAACTTCTGTGAAATTGAAATATCTTTTACAGTAGATCAATTAACTGTACGAGGAGTTTCTATGTGTTTGTTATGCTAATTGTCATCGTATGTCAATATGAACATTGGTAACGAGAGATGGGCTAAGGACACACGTGTGAAATTGACCGTTTACGATATGCATTAAATTATATTTTTGTGCTGTTTCCTTGCAAATGTACTATACCTAAAAGAAACATTTTTCATTACGTTTATGTGAGTGTTTATAGAAAGATAATGTTTTCTACACAATTAATTCTTTCCTTTTTAACGTCCCTTTCTCTAGTAAAATTTGTGATTGCGTTTTTATAGCCTGTTGAGAACCCACTACAGGTGATTTTTATTTTCCTTGATTTACCTCCATACAACTTTATATTCTATACAAGAACAATATATTTCAAATAATAAAAATATAATTAATATATAAGCATGGACAGACAAAGATAATAACAAATAGGTTATAGAAATAGTAGGGGAACAAGGATATCTGGGGAAAAAGATAAGAGAAATAGAAGGGCAGAATACATTCTAAGGCATTTTTGGGGAATAGTATGGGATATATTACAAGCAGAGATAGGAGAAAAGAGGTAGATGTAGACCTAGATCAGATAGTTATAGATGCAGACTGTGCAAAATTCAGGGAAATCTGTAGGTTAGTTTAGAATAGGAAACAATGATGGTACGCGTCTAACCAGTTCCAGGACTGAAGACTTAATGATGATGAATTAATATTACAAGAGTCGGTTTACTTTTTTGTGGTGATATCTACTACTGTTTATTTTGTTATCAAAGGTAAATATCTTACTTCAATGACTTACGCCCAATGATGCGAACAGAAAGAAATGTTTTAAAAATAAATTCTTTTTAGTGATTATTAAAAATGAGATAGTTATTTATAGATTGTGGTTAAAATAAAGAAAAATTAAAACCATAATCTAAGGACAATGTTCATACTAGAGATACGAAGTCTACATTTCGTATGTACATGTAAGCGTAAAAAAATGTTTATGCTTTCGTATCAGTAGTGTGTTTGATAAAAGAGAAAAACATACATGCAATGTAAGACAAATTCTAGAGATCCTTTTTTTGAGGAAAGCATCCAAAAACACCGGCGGAACTAATTTCCAAGCGGATTTGAATCCACGCAAACATATGGAGACATACGGTATAAAAGAAAGTCTCAAAATAAAGATAGGTGCTGTGATACTTATCTTGTATTTTCTAGTATCTTGAACGGTAAATTCGTGAAACGACTTGACCTCGCTCACTGAACGTTTGTCGTCTCGGTAGTTCAAACCATTAAGACTGGGATCATACTCGCAACAGCGGCCGATGCAACAGAGGCCGATGCAACAGAGCATTTGGGTTTGCATAAAAGAAAAAAAACTATTTGGTCTACACAGAAGGACCACTTGTGTCCACGTAGAAGAGCTTAAAAGAAACCTTATGTGTATTAATAAACGCGTACGAACTTACCCATGCATAGGGATATAGCCTATCCAAGTAAGCGTGCATTGCTCTTAAAGTAACAATTCATTAGGCATAGCGTACATGCTAGCGCGGAAAGCAGCATCAGAATGAAAGTCAAATTAGGAAACGAGCTGATAATCGATTCAAATATTTGAGTAACACATATCAAAAGAACGCTTATAAAGTCGTTGTTATGGATGAATAGATAACGAAAACCGGCAAATACGAATACAATTGTAGAAAACTTGCGCTATTCAAACTAGCATTAATACTTATAAATAAAGCGAATATATTCTTTTCAGAAAACAAGGATTTGTAGATAACAGAGTATAATAAGAATAAATTGAGGTACTTTTAACTTAAACTAATGCGCTGTTGGAAAAGTACTCGCATCAATTGTATCAGGCTGTGTTTTACAGGAACCAATTGATTTATTTAATTATAAAGTGTAATTAGGGGCATCTCCCAAATTTAATTGTGATTGTTTGAATTATAGTATATTTGCGTATCCAAAATTTGATTGAATGGCTAATAGTCAATTTGTTGAAAAAACTGTTGATGCTATTTGCTGTAATTAATGTCCTATAAAAATATATGCCAATCTCTTAAGAATTATTATAGTGGACAGTATATTTTTTTTTAACAAAAATGCAAACAACTGTGGATAGACTAAACAAAGAGGAATTAATTTTCGAATTACTTTGCCGAGGTGTTCAATCATCCGATTCTAGTACGGTCAGAGAATTACAAAATGTGTTAAGGGAACTGTTAGAATTAGAGAAACAAGGGAAAAAATTTAAAGCGGAGATCAATTTAGTAGTTTCGGATGAACTAAAAATAAGTTCAGAAAAGCTGAAATTGGCAGAAACATGGTTTTTAGAACCATCAACCCCTAGTGTTGGATAGAATAGAGCGTATAAATTTTTCCATTAAAGAGGAACAGGAAGAAAACTCTAAACTTTGTGTGTATGTGTGTGTGTCTGTGTGTGTGTGTGTGCTGCATGCGTGTGTGTGCGTGCATGCATGTGTGTGTGTGTGTGTTAGGTATTTATGGATTGTTTCTAAATTTATATGACATTACCTATTTATTTTAGGGAATATGATGTTCCTTATCATATACGAGTTTCAATTGATTTAAAAATATTTTGTGGATTATGGTATACTGTGAAATGTAAATCAGCAGCGATTCAGCCACCTTTGATTATACCAAAACCTGATATCATAGAACGTCCTGAACCGATTGTACTTGCATTTGATATCGAAACTACCAAATTACCACTTAAATTTCCTGATGCAAACACAGATCAAATAATGATGATTTCATATATGATAGATGGACAAGGGTTTTTAATAACAAACAGGGAGATCCTATCACAAGATATAGAGGATTTTGAGTACACTCCTAAACCTGAATTTGAAGGCAAATTTGCAATTTTTAATGAACCAAATGAAATGTCTTTGATTCAAAGGTTTTTTGATCATATAGTGGATGTACGTCCTCATGTGTTTGTTACATATAATGGAGACTTTTTTGATTGGCCTTTTGTCGAAGCAAGAGCTGCGGTTTATAACCTAGATATGAAGCGTGAAATTGGATTTTACAAAAGCAAAGATGGTGTTTATTGTTGTAGGCCTGCTATGCACATGGACTGTTTGTGCTGGGTAAAAAGGGATTCGTACTTGCCAGTTGGATCACAGAACCTTAAGGCAGTAGCTAAAGCTAAATTAAGGTAAATTGAATTAGTTGCGAATTTGTATAAATCCAATGTTGCAGATACGATCCTGTTGAGCTAGATCCTGAAGATATGTGTCCATTAGCTGCTTCACAACCTCAAGTTTTGTCTAATTATTCGGTGTCTGATGCTGTTGCAACATATTATTTATATATGCAATATGTTCATCCCTTTATTTTTGCTTTAAGTACTATAATACCATGTGAGCCAGATGAAGTTCTCAGAAAAGGTTCAGGTAAGTTGAAAATTTTCAAATTATCTTACTACTGTAAAAGTATTTTAAATATTTTTGACCTTTTTGAGTATAAAATGGAACCTGTAAAGACAGTTTTTCTGAAGCTGCTAAAGTTTGTATTTCCTTTTATATGAATCTATGGAACATTTCAACTTAATATAATTTAGAATTTTTCCCGAGAGGGTGCTGAAACTTTTTTTGTGCATTGTTTATCGTTCTAATTCTTTTTGCATCATGTTTCTGTGCATGTGTAGATGAGAATGGACACGTTGAATTTTTGAAAATGCCATTAGCAGCCGAAATATTGTCCTTTTACTGTTTTTTAAGAATGCTTTCTTCTGTCAGGAACAGTAATCTAGTTGCCAATCGGACATTTTTAAAAATTCAGCCAGCTCATTTTCATCCACATACACTCAGGAATATGACAAAAAGAATTATAACAAAAACAAAACACAATAAAGTTGCAACACCTGCAAAGGAGAAAATATTCTTTATTTGACTGATTTTTTTTGTGTCGGTCCTGTAACTTTTTTTTATACTGTACTTTGTTCTGTTACTTTTTGTATTGTGTTTTTGGGTGTATGTAGCTAATAATGGACAGGCTAAGTTTTTAAAAAATATTTTATTTTGGTGTCTGTACGTATTTTTAAATGTGGGACAAGTTTTGAGGAATATTTTCTTCTTTGTTGGCTTCGATGTTGGCTTTTGTGTTTTGTTTTTTGATCTAATTCTTTTTGTGTTGGTGTGTGTGGATGAGAATGGACAGGCTGAATTTTTGAAAATGCTCTTGACAACCAAAATATTGTCCTTATATTATATTTTAAGATTGTTTTCTAATATAAGGAACAGTATTTTGGCTGCCAAGAAGTTATTTTCAAAAATGCAGCCTGTCCATTCTCATTTACACACACCTAGGAAAACTATACAAAAGAATTGCAACGAAAAACAAAACACAAAAAGGTTGTCGTCGAAGCCAACTTTTATACTTCTAGTATTATTATAAATTAGTTTGTGAAATTCACTCTTCTCCCAAAAAGAAAAATTGTAAGGGTTATGTTTAGGTTACTAAAATACAGGTGTTACAGCCTTGTCTGACCACTTTTGCTCTAGCTTTCAGATATGAGTTGGGCCAATGGAAATTCTTTTTCAAAATGAATTTTTTTTTTAATTTTTGCACATGGTCATTGAATATTGCCCAAGAAATTTAATAACATACCTTGATAACGGTCTCTACTTTATAGGTGAATTAAACTTATTTACTACTGTAAAGGACGCACAAGGACTACGTAAATCTTTCTGTACAGTTCAATTCACCATTATTCTTCACAACCCCCACTCCAAGGTGGTGAAAAAGGACACAGTAAGTAAAAGTAACAAAATTTTCTTTTGTGAAAGTAAAGACTATCACAGTTCCAACACTAAACCAGTAAACACAAAACATATTATCAAAGGGCCAAACATTCTTCCCAATGAAATAAGTATACCATGACATTTTAAATTTAATATTAATTATAAATATAAATGGAAACAAAATAAGCGATAAAACAAACAACAAAATTAAATATATTGTGTCTGAGTGACTATACATTGTGTAGGATTAATAGAAAATGTAGTTTTAACTGTTATTCGAAATGGTTAGTGCATCCTTCAGCAGGTATAATTTAGTATGGAAAAACATCTTGGATAAAATGGTATGGGCGTGTCAACGTGCTCTCTGTTATGTACGAAATGTAATTTTAATTATTAAATTCTCATTAAATCTATTTTATAAAGAGTATTTTATACAGTCCTATTCTCTGAGCTACTATCAATTACATCTATAAGTTGTTATACTTTTTTATGCTTTATTTTAAAGCTAAAAATTAGGTTTATTAATTTAAAATTAGAAACTTTTTAAGAATTTAGAAAAATCCCCCTTGAATAGTGCAATTTTGTTGACACTTTGAAACCCCGGGATTATTAACGTTCACGCGGACCTTGACGTCATTCGTGTATCTTAGCAATTGAAGCGAGGATTGCCACTTAGCTCGATAGACTTATCTTACCGATTTTCGAGAAAGAACGATTATCGTACCATTCACCAGGTAGTGTTGACATGAATGCATTACCGTTACCAGCAAGAGCCGGTGCCGCGATTCACAACACAACGGGACAACAGCAGTAAGAACCGTCCCTGAGAACAATACCCATGTGGTCGCCGGGGTAAGTGTTTTAAAACTTTATTTCCTTGCCCAGGGGTTTACTGGGAGGATTTAGCATAATAACTTCAAGCCAACTATTAGTTAAACTGTGAATGAAAGTTATCAAGTTTGCTATTTAATTATACTAGGAAATAACAGATCGTTGTTGGTTTTCATATGGGACCAAAGATTTATTAAGAATTTGAATTATATAGGTTTGCAAATAAATAATTTTTAGTGATTTTTCCATTTTTTCTACCTGCCTTAATACAGCTTTGTTACACTGTAAAAAAATTTTGTTTCACAAAAAAAATTGTTACACAGTTGGTTCGTAACAGCTGATTTGTTATCGCATGGCATAAACCCTAAGTTATTAAGAACTATTAAGAACTACTATTGCGATATTAAAACGTTTTATTTCTCGATGAAGAAAACCTGCTCATCAGTTAATGTTGGATAGCGGATGTAATTTTATTGATGTAAAGAATGAGCTGCAGAAGCTGCGCGACTTTTTTCAATCCGAACAAGGAAACAATTATTGACTTTACAAGTTAACAAATTTGTCATTCTATTCCTGCCTATTCTCCTCACTTTGGCAGATTATTTGAGGTGTGCATTAAGTCAAAGAAATGGCATTTGAAATGTATTCCATCAAATCTTGCTTTAACTTATGAAAATTTTTACACCACGTTGATACAAATTGAAACTATACTAAATTCCCGTCCTTCCACTCGTCAGTCGATCCTGAAGTTTTAACTACACTCACTCCTGCTCATTTTTTGGTTGGGAGGTGTATGCGTTTGCCTCTTGAATTAGATCTTATGCTGTGAAATCCAATAGGCTAGATAAGTTCCGACTCCAGAAATTACGCCAGCATTTCTGGTAACGGTCACTAAAGTATATTTCTGAACTCTTAACAGCGACAAAGATGGAAGACAAATAAGTCAACACTTGAGCTTGATTCTATGGTCCTCATCAAAGATAAAAATTCTCCATCTCTTACTTGCCAGGTTAGTAGAATTATTGACTCACATTCTGGTGCTAAATCATCGTTCGAGTTGTTTCAATTCACACATCAAAAGACATTATTCGTTGTGCTGTTGGAACAATTGCTGCATTACTTGTAGAAAAAACTATTCAATTCCAGGTCCTACAATGAATTTTTTATTTTTATTATTTTCAAATATGTTCGTATTTTCCATTTTTTAAATTTCTACCGGTTTGTAATATTTAATTTATATTTAGTACTTATAATTGTTTTCTGTTGAAATGCTCCTCCTTTCAAGGTGGGGGCATGTTCAGGATTAATAGAAAATATAGTTATTACTGTTTTTCGAAATGTTTAGTGCACCCTTCAACAGTTATAATTTAGTATGGGAAGACATCTAGGGTAAGAGGGTGTCTTCATACTATTATTAAGTTCGGGAATTCTGGGATGATAATCTAGCGGATTTTTGATCATCATTAGTAACTAAACGAACAATGTCGTCCTTGCCAGGTTGAACTTTAACTGTTCTTACTAAAAGCCACTATAGAGGAGGAATGTTCTGTTTTTCTTATTAGCACAAGCAAATCTGTAACAAAGTTAATAAAATTATTGATTGAGTTTCTCTTTTTTTATTCTAAAATATGCAAATATTCAGTACTCCATCTTTGTTAAAACTTCTGTTGCAATAGTTGCCAATGAATATTTTAAGACAAGTTTATTGGTAACAAATCTAGATCCAGTAACACCGAAACCAGTTCTACATTGTTACGTGCCGAAATCGGCCGTAAACATTTATAAGTGTTAATATGCGGGAATTTCGCGCCACAAATTTGAAAGACTTGGCGCGTATTTCCATCACGTGAGAAGTGCGTTGGACAAACTTCGCGCCGACGCCTGTGGGGGAAGAAATAGTGGGGAAGTTTCCGGGAGACGCTGAAACGTGGCTTTTTGCCTTTGAACTTCCAGAAGAGAGGTCGTGTCTGGTATCGTATCTTTATCTTTTTATGTAGATTTCCTTGCCTTTGCTTATCTTGTTTATCGTTCCTCAACCTGTTCCTGTCATTACCTCTATATAGAAAGAAAATATGAACACAACCTGGCCGAACCGGAGTCCACGCCCTGCAGTGCTAGTTGGAGCAGTCATGATTGAGGTTGCAGCCACCATCTTTAAGTAACTTGGAAGGGAAGCTGGACCTATTCATGTGAGTACTCGATTCTTATATACTGTTTTATAAATTTGATATATTTCGTCATTACCTGTAATAATTTGCATATTGTGTGACGTCATTGACAGATGGGCGCGCTAAAATCTGTATTATAGATTAGCATTATCAACTGCTGTTGCGTCGCGTATACCGAGTTTACGGTAAAATAACAACACGTTTTAAATGTAAGAACATATGGAAATAACAAGGGGGTCAAATATGAAAGAATGATGTGGTTTGGAACTCAATGTACGTAATGGACATGTGTTGAATATCGCATTGGTTTGAATGAATTACATAAAGACTTTTCAAATAATGAAGCCTTTTCCTAATAATCTGCCTCGCAGTACTAAGAATTATACTGATCCTTTTCATATGGAATTTCATCACTTTAATCTAACTTTCTCACAATCCATCAAAATGAGTGGCAGTTGGAGTGTTAAACACAAATTCGTTTCCCTCAACGCCAGCTGATTGCTGCATTAATTGATTAAATAGTGGTTACTTAGAGATGCTCTTAGAAACTTTGTTTGTTAGCAAATAAGTGTGGTTTGTTAAATACATATTTGTTTTTATTTTAGGTACTCTTTGCGAAGCATTATTGATGGTGGAAGCATTTCAAGTGAACGTTATTTTTCCAAACAAAGAAGAAACTATTTTAAATAAACTCACTAGAGATGGGCACGTTTTACATCAAGAAACATATGTAGGCGGTCATGTTGAAGCTTTAGAATCTGGTGTATTTCGTGCTGATATTCCATGTCGTTTTCGACTAATTCCTGAAGCAATTGATCGGCTCATACAAGATGTTCCTAAAACACTTGCTCATGCTATTGAGACTGAAGAAGGAATTCCCTTAGATATGGTTTTGAATCTGCACGAAATTACACACGAAATTGTAACGAAATTCAATTCACTAAAGGTAATTTGATATATTTTTAGCTAATTGGTGTGTTCAATATTTTTGTTTCATAGTTATTTATGTCTTTTTTTACAATCTTGATTTGCAATTTTATATATTATATTGGTTTTATTATGCTATCTTTATAAAAAATGATAAAACAATCTTACTTATATTTGTCTACACAAACAATTGACTGCCAAGTTTATTTTGAAACATCTCTAAGGTGCTGACCTATATATTGCATACAGTTTAGTGTTTATAATACAGCGGAAGTGTTGTATTGGAGAAATACTGGTTCTGAATATATTTTCAGTGTGGACTGAAGTTATTCATGAACAAAGACATACCGGCTAGCTGGAGCTTAGGAGTGATTTACAGATGAAATATTGAGAAACGATGGAGAACTTCAGCAATATAGAAGAACACTGATATACCTGGCACTTACATAGATGACTTCATCTAAGATATTAAATTTCAGATGTTACCAGCGATCTAATCCTCCCTAAATTTTGTTTAGTTTAAAAAGAATCTTGTAAATTACCCACACTTAACCTAATGCAGTCTATGTGCTTGAGTATCTCCACAGTGTCGTGTAGTTATGGCGTAAAATCATATAACTGCCATACCTTGGAAGGTTTAAATAATTTTTGGTTAATCTAGTATATACTTTGAAATCAATTGCGTAAAAGTTTTTGCAACTTTTATTGTAGCTCTTTTTAATTACATTCTTTTCTAAGTAACTAATGAAAAATATTATTAGATGATATTTAACAAATACTTAAAAACGGTTAAACAGTTTTAAATAATATAAATTATAGGTAACTAAAGCTTAGAATTTCGTTACCTAAAACACTTACATACGAGAGTTGTCTTTTATATTTCGGGATTGCGTTAAACTAGTGTTGCCACCTGGCAACTGATATTTCTATTGTAAAGTTTGACATTTTTAATGGTATACGTGCTCAGAATGTATTGACGTACAAATGCTATTTGTGCTGTTTACAGTAACTTGAAAAGTTCATCTCGGCTAAAAATGGAATTAAATTGTGAATATTTTCAAGTAATTATTTTGTACAACGTTATATGTGGATTAATCCAACAACAGTGCATCAACGAACTTAATTTAATTTATGGCAATGAAGCTGTGATGTTACTGACATTTGAAGCAATTGAGTTTTTGCATAAATACAAGGGCATAAATCAAAACGGTTTCGTCCCTTATCTTACGGGTCACCATAAAGTTTTGAGGGTCGTAAAAGCATTCAAAAATAAAAACATAGTAAGACATAGCAATGTTAAGTAAAAATTCTACTACTCATGTTATAAAATACCTAACGGAGTTCATAAACTACTCTTTTCTAGATGGAATATTTTCTCCATGCTTGCCATTGTCATCCTTTTACACAAGGGTGGATCGTACATGTTAAACAAATTTAGACCGATTTCCTTATCGTAAACTTTTTCGAAATTAACTAGTAACGCTTGTGAAGGATTGTATCCCGAATTTGCTAACAAATTTAAAATTATTGACGTTAATCAGTTTGGTTTTTGCTCCAACAAATCCACATAATTTTTTATTAGGTCTCTAATTCACGTTAAATATAAGAAATTCTGTAACTGCTGCTTTGTTTGTGGACATTAGTAAAGCTTTTGATTCTATACATCAGCATATTTTTAAATAAACTGGACCATTATGACATTAGAGGTGTGACAAATACTTGGTTTAAGTCACGCTTATAAAACAGAACTCAATCAGGTAGCCCCACTACTCAATATAAAACAATTGTATCGAATATGGTACGTTTAAATCTAGAAGTGCTCCAAGGTTCTATATTGGACCCCATCTTATTCTTATTTTATATGAATGACTCCACATATTTTATTAATTATGCTTCATGTACACTATTTGCAGATGACATGGGATGATGACTGGAACTGCTCCTCTCTGCCTTTACTACACAATTGGATTTGGTCGGATTCTATGCAAAAAAGGTTTAAAATAAACAAATTTTCTGTAAACTTTAAAAAAACTTGCTGTTTAAATTTCAAGTCACATTTCATCTCTGAAACTATAAATGTAGCTAACAAATTATCACTAAGTTTTGCTACTAATACTAAATTCTCAGACTCAACTATTGATCATGACTTGACATGGTCAGATCTTATCGCCTCACTTGCCACTAAATTAGCATCAGCTTGTTGTACACTGAGAACCATATTCACGAAATTATCATAAGTCGCTTTTCTTAAAGTTTATTATGCCCTTTTCCGGTATGGTTTACTCTTCTGGGGATATACCACGTTAAAAAAGATCTTTCTCATCTTCAAATTGTAAAAACGTGCAATCTGTACTATTTGCTGCATTGCAAGCCACACTTTAAACAACTAAATCTTCTAAAGTATTTCTCTTTATACATTTTGGATACCTTGTTGCTCTTCCACAAAAATATTCTTAAATACTAGAAATGCATTGACATGTATTAAGTTATGTCTACTTCGACCTTGGTTCATAAATCTATTTTTTATATGGCACCAACACTTTACAATCAACTTCCTGATGATATCAAATGCTCTAAGAACACTGATAAATTCAAATTGACGCTTTTGACCTTGTTGCATGACCGTTGTTATTACTCAGTGCAGGAATTTTTAAATGAGTCTGTGTAGTAGACCTACTATTGTGATAAGGCCTTATTAATCTTTTATTGTTAGTCATTCCTTCTTTGACTGTGATATATTTTATCGTACATTATTTTTAAGACTCTTATTAATATGTCTAGTGTTAAGTTCTTGTACTGCCATACGTATATGGGTATAATAAATAAATCAAAATAAATCGTGTTATTTTAATAGTTTTTGGATTAGTAAATCCACCAATGGGGTTAGGTTTTTTCCTTTATGAAATATAATTTTTAGGTTACATGCATTCTTGATCAAAGGAAGGATTAATTATGTCTTATATTGTTCATACTCAAGAGTTGCCTATTTATTATGATGGTTCAAAGGTTAGAAATGATATCAACAACATACCTTTCTATTTCAGAATTATTACATTTTATGATATATTTGTTTTGATTAATAATATATCACGCTGACGCCTATGACCTCATTGTCTGAACACGAAGAAGCTTACATAAAAAATTTGTGGTGAGTCAAAAAAAATGGAAACTCGTTTCTCTGGTTCCAGTTAACCTTTCTGTGAGTTAATTTTATATATATATATATATATATATATTAGATATTGAAAAGACACAAAGTAACTTCAATTTGCAGTCTTAATTCATCTGTTCGAATTCTGCTGAAGACATATCGAATTATTTTTGGAGGGAAAATAAATCGTATAGAGCACTTTGTATTTACCATCCAAACAATTAATATATAACTTGAGTTGGTTAGTTAACCTTGAAGAATAGTTATTGAACTGACTGCCAATACTCAATAAAGTTCAGATAATACCCTACCAGGTTGGTTGTTATTAATTTTAGGGACATTATAATTTGAATAAGGGCCGCTATACTTGCGACCACGTCCCCAATGCTCCACCCGGAGGTACTACATTGGGTTTAAACGCGAAAATAATCGTGCTTCTAATTTTAGGGACACCTTGGTTCTCGTTATGTTGATGACTTCATGTTGGACAAAAGTATATTGATTCAGAATATCTAGTTGTTCTTCGAAGTCCAAGGAGGATCTGGTAAGATCAAAATACGTCCAGGAGATCAAATGCTTTTAGTGGTGTCTGAGTTACCTACAGGTAAAAATCGCTGGAGGTTTTCTGATTAAAATTTCTGAAACTATAACCTGCCGTTATTGTAAATGTGTGAACATTTTTAATTATGGCATGAAATTTATAAACGTGTCCACAGTACGTTCTTGTTATTAGGTTAAGAATTTAGATAGTAATTTTATTGGTCAAGAACGTTTTCCATTAAGCTAAGTAATTTTTGTTATATTTGATTTTCTAATTTTTGCTTCAGAATGTTTATCATGTACTTGTAATGATTACATAATGTTTAATATAATTGAAAACAATCGTATTAAAGAGTAAAGAATTTTTTTATTGGTGTTCTACACAACTAATGTGAATGTAATTTTTCCAGTTTTGTCATAATAAATTATATTGCAATTACCTAGAGGCATGATTAAAATTAAGGTAATTTAACACTTTCAGCTAGCAGTTTTAAATAGGTATATTAATGTTCTTGTGGTTAATGTTTGTTGTATGTTTACTTTAACAATAATGTACTTAATGATATCCCATGTGAATGTTAGGCCAGAATCACTTTCCTGATCTCATGGTTTGGCATTCTCATGTTATTCTTTCTGGTGGCTTTCCTTAGAAATCCTTATACTACAAGATTAGGTGGCATTCTAAATACTTCCCAATTAAGACATATTTCACACAAGATAGATAGATAGATTTATTGCGGAATAATATATACAAGATATTTAACCATGTCGTACAAAATGCTTTATATTATTATGGTACTCTTTAGGTAGTCATCAATGCTGTATGGTGCAAGGCCCGTAAGGTACACTTTCATTCTGTTGACCAGTTCCCCAGTGGTCTTCTGTTGTAGATATTGATTTGGGATTTTATTGTAAATCTTGTAAGTCCAGTAATTTACTCCACTTTTACTTTTGTTCATGTGGTACCATGGTACTACTAGTTTAAAGTTGTTTCGCGTTGTAGCTATGTATGTCTTGGTGTGTCAATAGATGCTTTTGTAGTGCTGCAACATATTTAATGCACTGAAGAACATATATTGCCGGCAATGTTAATATTCCTAGCTCTCGGAATAGTGGTTTACAGTGAGTGGTGATTGGTACATTACTAAGTAATCTGATATCTTTTTTTTTAGAATGAATGCGTGCTTAGCATGTGGTGAGGCACCCCATAATATAGTCCCATAATGCAGGTGGCTGTGTATGTGTGCATAATTAGCGGATTTAGCTGCAGATTGTGTGCTTATGTTAATTAATTTTCTTATTGCACATAGTGATCGGGCTATTGTAAACACATTTTGTGTATGTGTATTTTCCAGTTCAATTTAGAATCTATCGTGAAGCCTAGAAATTTTATACTTTCAGTGTCATTATGATGATTTACGTGATGTGCGAAAATTTGTATGTTGGTTTTATTCTTTATTGACTTTAAGTTTATTTGTATTAAACCAGTCCGTTGCTGATAGAAGTACGCTGTGTAGATCAGCCATGCTTTGTTCGTAGCTTTCGCCTGTTACCAGGATAGTGGTATCATCTGCATATAAGCATGTATGTAAGCCTATGTTCTGCGGTAAGTCATCAATAAATAGGAGGAATAGTAGTGGTTCAAATATGGATCCTTGAGGGACTCCAGTCTGGACCTTTTCGATTTCTGATTGTTCTTGAGCAGTATCAGTTTTTTGTAGCCGAGACCCTATTCAAATACTTATACCATACATCCTACTGTGTTACTCAGCAACCATTCTTGTTAATACAGTCTAGGTTTTAGTATTTTCTCGAAACAGAACTTTTAGCAAGGTGTTCACTGAGTTTTTCTGTGGATTACCGGCTAGACTTTCTGGGGCGAAAAGGCTTCAAAGCATCATCAAGGACTACTGTTTATATCGATGGTTTGCCGACTTCAATTGTGGCTGTGTAGTTTAATTAAAGACGAATTTCGTGAAAGTCATCCAAAATTTGTTGCTTTTCTGCAAAATATTGATGTTATACATTAACTGATATTGCAAGATTGTCTTGTGACATCATGAGATTGAGGCATCCATGGGCATTAGTGAGGTCAGCATACATTCCTTATAACATTTGGCCAACAAAAACATTTGTTCTCGTTAGTCCTACATAATTTGACAATCACTCAAAAACAGACTCATCTTGCTTGGTCCAAAGAAATGATAGAACACGACCATTGTGCTGCCAAGCACGTCTACAACATCAAGACAGGCTATGAATCGTGCATCTACGCATGTGAACCAGAAAGTTAACTGCAATCGATTGTATGTCTTTCAAAATGATCTAGTTCAACCAAAGTTGCTCGTGCATGTAGCACTTTCAAGTAAATGGTTACCTGTTTTTTCAGAAACACTGGACATGTTGCAACTGTTCCTTTAGAGAAGCATAGAATGATCAATTCTGAATAGTGCATAACCAATTGTTTGCAGTGGTCTCTGAAGAAATAAGGAAAATCAACTGCTTAAGGTGAATCATTCTCCACCATGGATACGAGCTCTCACAATTGACCCAAACAAGTGACTTTTTGAGCACTCAAAATATCGATTTGATGGGCCATCTGCTATATAATTATAATTTGATAACCAATGAATTTTTTTTCTTGCGGCATGTCAAGAATAAATAACAAGGGCAACGTTTTTTGACACCTGAAGAAGCAGTTAATGCATTTAAAGTGCATGTTTTGGAGGTGCCTCAATTGGAGTGGAAGAAAGTGGTTTGAAAATTGGTTCAAACCCATCGAAAAGTGTAATTGATCTTCGTGAGAATATTTTGAAACACAATAAACACAAGCCATAATTAGACTCAAAGTAAATTAGGAACATGAATATGAAAAGGATGGAAATTGTATTTTTCTTTATTTTCTTTATTAATTTATTATCTTTATTAACAAAATATCCTTACAATGAAATTTAATAAAGTAATATAAGTATGAATGTAATTGCAACTGCATAGAATACCTAATTTACAACCATGTTTAAATGGCACAAATTGTTGTATAGTGGGCACAAACACCATAATTTGTTTGATGACACTCTACTGAAAATAAGTTTTCTGCTCTAGTATTACGTTATGGAACATTGAATTTGATTTGCATTAGAATCAATCTATACGCGCATTTAATATTTTGTATTAAAATGTAATATCAATTATAAACTGTCTTAGTTTCAAAATTTTTATATCAATGAAGTTCCTTACGTAATCATATTGTATTATTAACGTCTAATTGCATTTTATAAGGGGAATATTTTAAAAATGCATTTTGAGCTTGTTGAATTGTAAAAAACCAAAATTAATAAATGGAGACCATACCATGCAACTGACTTTCTAATATTGGCCGAATTAAAGAGATAAACACTCTTTTTATATAATTTATATTACGTAAGTCCTTCAAACGATGCCCCATGTGTTGTTAATCCATGCGATAATGAAAACCACAGATAGCAATAAAACAAAGCAAGATTTAAATGTTAACATTGACTCTTCAAAATTACATATAGAGGTAAACAAAATAAGAAAAATAAACTTGGCATCAGTAGTTGTAAAAGGTACAAATATTAAAGAAGGAATAAATTAAAGAGTAAAGTGGAAAGTAAATTGGAAGAAAAATCCAATACATAAATATTCCCAAAGAGAATCACAAATGAAAATTATTGGTATAGAGGAACATTTAATTTGTCAAGAGCTTGTATATTGAAAGAAAACAACTGTATTAAAGAGACTGACAATTTTGAAGTCATAATGGTTAGGAAAATAAGAAGAGCATACGTGGCAATTGTAAAATCTAATATACAAAGTTTCAATACACTCATGAGCCAAGCTAAACTACATGTTAAATAGACGTGTTTGTAAGTGGTGGAAGACATCCCAATATTGCAATGCTTCAAGTATTTAGATAACAACCATAAAGCTACTGAATGTACAAATAATACGTATTGTGGTAAAGAGGAGCATAAAAGCAATGAATGTGAAGCGACTAAATGTATAAATTGCATACGAACACGTATGAAATTAAATGCTGAACACAGTGCCTTTGATATGTGTTGAGATGTACGAAAAAGGTAAGAAAAGAAAGACAACATGAGAGGATAGATTATGCTGTATAGCGATTACATGGCGTTATGGATAAAAATTGAAAAACTCCAAAATGCTGTTTTTAAAGACAGATAAATACATGTCTTATGCTGACAAAACAGTAGTAGATAACGATGTTGCTTTGCAGAATTCAGTATCGAAAAAGTTTGCACAACTATATAATGTAAAAGTGAAAATTACAAGCATTAAAAAAAAGGATCATTTAGCAGGAACTGGCATTAAGCATGGATTAAGGTTAGATTCTATCTTATAAAATTTAATGTATTTTAGTACGAGAGGACCAAATATGTATTAAATATTAATTATTATTTTGGCGGATTAGTGTAATTGATTTAGAATCATTTTAAGTAAGATTTATACAAATAATACTTGATTATGTTGAATTATTATCTTTTTATTAGATGCTTATTTATTTTTGTGTTATTTTTATTAGTTGGAGTAGCTTTTTTTACTTTAATAGAATGTAAAGTTCTTGGATATATTCATTTGCGGAAGGGGCCAAAGAAGGTGGGGTATTTGGGGTTAGTTCAACCTTTTAGGGATGCTATTAAGTTATTTATTAAAGAAATGGTTTTTCCTCATCTAATTTTGTTGTTTTTATTATTTGTCCGATATTAATGTTTTTTGTCTTTAATTATATGGGTGAGTATTCCTTTTTTTTCTCACTCGAAGGAATAGAAATGTTGCGTATGGATTTGTGTGATAATATTAAAGAGAAGTCAAAATCCTAAACATCAATGGTTATCGTGTGATAACTGCTGTTTGTAATTTTAGTGTATAATATAATACCACTTGCACCACTTTTATCACCCAATGTTATAAAGACAATATGAGAACAACCTCCTACAAGTGTAGGACACAATTATTGCTGGTGGAAAGGCTTTTTAACCAGCATGAAGTGTATTTAATTTCCTATTCCAAATAAATATAAAATTTCAATAGTTTAATCACTCTGTGAAAAGGTCAAAGAAATATACATACAAAGTTTCAATGTGAATAAAAATAATCTTAGATTTTCCAAACAAACTATTCAGTAATAATATTACACATAACCTTAAGTTTAGCTCTTGAACCTGCATGCACATGGAAATTAGACAGTGTAGTTTTTGCTATCGGTCTTCGGCGGTTAACGTTCCCTAGTCTTCGTATCAAGATGTTGTCTATTGAAGGGAAAGCCAATCTAAGAATTGCCATTAGAAGTGAAGTTTAAGGTACTTGAATGTGACCTAAAATAAAAAACGTTCTATTGATCCATCAATAGTCAGTAATTTATTAAATCTTACCTGGTGTAATTTCGTTTTTCTTTATCGCTATTTAGAGAGATTATGTACATAATTAAAGTATACTGTAACAAATTTATTTTCAAGCAGTATTTGTATGGATATTTATGCTATTATTTTTGGAAGGTTATTTCAAGCCTTACATCATTGTAAATGTCTAAGTAGTAATTAATTTTACGATTCTGTTTTACTTCATGTATTTATTATCAGCAGTGTTAACTTAACTTTATGCTTCAAAACTGTGAGCATCATTTCAAATTGTGCGGTTCAAGAAATAACTCTTATGAGTCATTTCAAGATCTCCGTCCTCCTATAAATAGAATGATCATTGTAACTGTTAAATTGGCAAGTAGTTGTCTTAATTTGAAATTGATAAACTAATCTACAGTAAGATTTTTGGTTATGGCATACAGTAGATGATTTGAGAAATAACTATCAATTTCGTGATGGTAATAGTAGGCTTCAGGATTTGCATAAATTCAGGGAATGGTATAAGTGCATCTCTGATATTTCTGTAAGTTGTTGAACATCTGGTATGTTGTTTGTTCTGAAAGAAAGTGCAAGTTTTGATTTTATCTGTACTCCAATCAAGTAAGTGTTTTTAAGTTTTGTTTAAGTTGGAAATTTCTAAGTTATTTAACGTCGTTTGACCTTATTATATCCTTGTGATAGTGAAGTGAACATTATAAAAACTCCATTTTTAAATTTGAGATGTGCCGTTAAAACTCATAAAGGGTAGTATGCAAAAATGGGCTATCTTTTTTTGAAATTTTTTTGTTGGTATATCGTTAGTCATTTACATAGTGCAAATTTTTAATATCTATATGAAAAATAATCAATTTGATAATGATGTGTATATATTGAGTAATCATTTGTAAATAGATATTTTCGATAACTGAAATATTAAGAGCCTTTTATCAGAGGGCATTCAAAGAAACTGGTTTTAAAACTATTTTTGAGACCCATCGATATCTAGAGTGAAAAATTGACCTAATTTTCAATACTGACTTCTCCAACTTGCAATTATGTTTAATTGAAATTTTATTTTAAGTATAAACATTAAGTCTATTCACTCAGATTGCAGTTTATATTTTTATTTTGTATGTTTAGGCTCAACCAACGCGTTTGGAAAGACCGCTCATTTATCATTTAGATGTGGGAGCGATGTATCCTAATGTTATATTAACGAATCGTCTTCAACCTTATGCAATGGTAGATGAAAGTATATGTGCGGCATGTGATTTCAATAAACCAGGTGCCACTTGTCAACGCAATATGACCTGGATGTCAAGAGAAGAATACAGTAAGTTAATTCTTTTTATAACTAACAAACTTACAACTATAATTTTTTCCTTTCCGATGCTTTAATTATCAAATGTTGTTAGCTGCATATATCGATAATCGTATAATTAATTCGAACGATTTTAAATATTACTGTAATTCGTTAATTTATAGGATGTATCTTATTTTTGGTAAATGAATTTTGGAATCTTTCGTGATATTCAATTTTTTTTATTAAAGCACTATTGTGTGGTTTTGTTCTAAATACTTGGTTTGATTACTTGTTAGTCATTTATTATTTTTGGTCATGAAGTCCCAAGAAAACATTTGATGATAATTTTCTATATGAATTAAATATTCTTTATGTTTTGGAAATTCATTTTGTGTCTTGGTTACAAGATCTACAAATGGAAGTGACTTAATTTCAAGAATGAATAAACTGGCACTAAACAGCTTAAATTCATTCAACAATACTGTCCTAAATTATTAAAATAAGTTATATTTTTATCGATGCATTTAAAAATTCAAATAGAACAAAATTTACTGTGTGTGCGTGCGTGTGTGTTCATGCATGTGTGTGCATGTGTGTGTGCATGTATGTGTGGGGTGTGTGCATGCATGCATGCATGTGTGCATGCACACATGTGTGTGTGTGTGTGTGTGTGTGCATGCATGCACTCATGCGTGCGTGCATGCATGCATGCGACCGTGCATGCATGCGACCGTGCATGCATGTGCACATGTGTGTGTCTAGTGGGTGTTGTTATAGTTGAAGATATTTCTTAAAATAAAACTTTCTTCCAAATACGATTCCATCACTGGGATATCTGGATATTTCTTACAATTAGATGACTTTATCTATTTTTTAAATGAATTTAAATAAAAATTGAACCTAAACTTAAATTCTATTAACATAAAATAATATCAATAGAAATAGAAATTTACTTAAATAAATATAATTTCTTAACCTCAAATATGACCAAGTATTGTTAAAAGAAATATTCTAAAAAAACCTTAAATCTAAGCCATTGGTTAGATTTAAATAACTTGATGAACAAAGGATAGAGATAGGTGAATTGTAGTATAGATATAGAAAATTAATTTAGGTATAGGATAAATATGGGAGATAATTAGAAATAGGTTTAGGATGAGAATAAAGAGTAAATGTAGGAAGAAAAGAAGATAGGTTAAGTATAGATATTTCATAGGAGATTAGTGGAGAGTTAGGAATAGAGTAAGAGTAGGATAGGTATATAGGATTAGGTAGGATGAAGTAAAGTATAGTGAAGATTAGTTAAAAGTTAGGAATAGGATAGGTATATAGGATGTATATAGGATTAGATGGATAAGTAGGATGAAGTTAGGGATAATTTCAGTTTATAAAATTAAGTGAGAGTTAGGAATAGGATAGGGATATAGGATAGGTGTAAATATTTTTTTGGATTGGAGATAAAGTAGGTAAGTTAGATAGATAAGGGTAGAGAGATAGGCAATTTTTTGTAATTTTTTGTCTAAATGCTTTATATTTGCATTCAAATAAGTGGGATTATTTGTATTCAAATAGGGGGAAAATACTCATATTTAGACCAGGGTAGAAAATTAATGAATTACATAAAATAATTTTAATCACCAGGTATAAGGAATTTTATTAGATAATACGCTTTATTAAAACACCGTGGAGAATAAAAATTCATTCGTTTCAGTAAAAATAAGAGATTTAAATCATGTACAAGACGCTTTATATCAAAAGAAACAGTATTAACAAGCTCTACGTGTAATGTATTTATTCCGAGGAAAGAAACAAATGGCAAATGGAAATTACGTGCAAAATTTATATTAATTAACCTTATTTTAAGTAACCGGTATTAAACAAAGTGTACACATAATAATTAATATTTAACTTGTATTCGCTAAAAATGAAAGGATAGAAGTCAATTTTAATTGGAGTTAATTAAACCATTATTAATAATAAGCATAAAAGCCTGTGAAAATCCAAGATTAAAATACCACGGAATAAGGCTCTGAGAATTAATAGTATGTTTGAACACCTGCGTAGTTTAAAAAGCTCATTCGGCGAAAATTTTGTAGATAACAAATGGTTTCAAAGAATCTTGGAGAAACCATCGCATAATAGTTACGAGAAATGCTAAAGGTGGGATATTTCACACTCCACATGGACTAAAATAATCGATAATAAAGAATATCAATTTGCATCAATAAGAACAGGTTAGATAGAGACAGATAATATGCACAAGACCGAGACACATATAGTAAAAGGCGTGATTTAAGCAACGTCATGGGGTTGCGATTGGTTGAAAGTAAAAGGCAAAATTTGAGAGGTAAAAATAACATTTCGGTATAGAAGTCAATTAGTTATTTCCAGACATTGCGTGCCGTGTTGAAATTTCTGAGATTTAACTGGGGCGAGTACAAAATTCGTAAAAACCGACGCGCGGGCTACGGAATGGGAACCGAGAATGCGAAATTCTTTAGAATTGTCCATTTTGGGGAACAGACCGACAGACAGGCTAACCGCTATATATACCGAGGTGAATATAAACAAGCTCTCTTACATCCGCGACTTGATTCAAGATGTTAAACAGTGCATTTTAGTTTGATAAAATAATTTAAAGTTTGCTCGTATATTTTGGTGATTCAAAATAGTTTGTTCTTTACGTGCTAACATGAATATACTTTAGTGCACTTAGATACAAGGTAATAAAATTTAGTATCACTGTGCCAATTAGTAAAATTTACAACGACAAATGTATACACAAAAGTAGGCAATTTTGGCGTATATTGGTGAAAGAGTATGAATTTCTTTGCTATTTTTCGGGGGTGTTAATAATTAAATGGTTCATGAATGGGTCTGGATCCACAAAACAAGGGTCAGATATACACAGATGAGTTCCGGAAAAGCCCAGAAACAACTTTAAATAAATGGTGATGGAGAAAATTTTTAAAGTGTTGAGAATCAGAAGCTGTAAATATAACCCAGTTGGAATGGAGTGATTAACAAAAGGGACGATGTACATTGAAGCTACGAGTGCAGTAACCTTCAGGTAATTTATACTATTTTGTTTGAACTTTGATATTTTTGGTGTGTGTTGAATGACTTTATAATTGATTTACTCAAAATGGACATTAGTGAAATTGTACTAACAATAAAATTTTAATTTTAAGGTGAAATTTGCTTGTTTAAGTAGAAAGGGTATTTAGTATTGATGTTCTGGATTATGATGAAAATTTTGGGTATGTCTTTGAGCTCAATTAGACGAACCTGGTTAATTAACGTAAAGGGTGGTAGATGCTCCCTTTGTACTCAGACTCGGTCTGCATATATTGTTATATTAATTAGTAGGCATCCAACAAGGACTTTAATTCAGGATGCACATTTAAATGATAATAAATGTAATCTTGAAAATTTCTGATACTGAAATTTATGCCAAAATTTAATTTTGAAATTTTAATGTATTGTGAATATTGATGTAAATAGAGTTAACGTTCGTGTTTGTGGTAGGAATGTGTTTGTTTTTTATGAATGAGGATGAAAGTTATCTAGGGAGCAGCCGAGGCGATTAACAGAAGAAAGTCAATGGACCAACACAGTTAAGGTAATGAATAGCTTTTTGTAGGATTCACAGCATTCTGGACATCCAATTCGTAGGGGCTCGATTCGAAAAGCGGAGTACCCGGATTTTGGTGGTATCACATCAAATTTGGCGACCCAAAAGTGAGGCTCGAGTTCCAAATAAAATTTTTGTGATTTTATTCCAGGAAACTGGCGATCTGAGAGAGAGTTTTGTGTGTGTATAAATTTAGGAGTATTTTAGAGTGTGTGTGAGTGATTTGAACGTATGCAGAGAAAGGAGTGGTTAAGGAGTCGAGGAGTGGAAATTGGAAGTGACGATAGTGCATTGTGTGAGAAAATTTCGAAAATGGAAGAAGCTGGAGGCAGTAGAGATCAGTCGAGGACGGAATCAGGAGAAACAGGAAATGAGTTAATGATGAGAATGTTAGAGGAAATGCGATTAGCTAGGGAAGAATCGAATAGAGCGAGAGAGGACTCAAATCGAAAATTTGACCGAATGAATGAGACATTAACAGGAGTTAGGGAAACCCTAAGTGAGAAAATAGATAAGACGAATAAAGAAGTTTCAGAATTTAAAAATAGTCTTACCGTAAAGATGGGGGAAGTTGAAAATAGGGTTGAAAAAAATGAGCGTGATATTACAGGTCTTCGACAGGAAATGGGACATTTAAAGTCCGAAGTACGCATGTTCTGTGAAGAAGAGATTAATGTAAAAATGACTGAAGTGACGGACTCAGGTAGGGATCAGTTAGGCAGGGTAGAACGCGAAGTTAGTAATATCAAATACAACATGTCAAATTTAACGGGGGATGGTCCCAGATTTTCTACAGGTGGAGTATCATTGGACCAACACATGAAGTTTTATGGCGATAACAGGGTAAATCCACAAATTTTTATTAATAGCGTAAGAAATCTAGTGGGAAATTTATTTGACGAACAGACTAAACTGAATACGATAAAGGCTTTATTAAAGGACAATGCGGAAGCGTGGTACAATTTAGTAGGACAGGACATAGACACCTACATGGACTTTGAGGACAGATTTTAAAGCACTACTGGAGTGACCACAGACAAGACCAGGTACGAGACGACTTAATCACAGGGAAATTTAAGGGAGAATTTTCAGGAAGTAGGAGCAATATGCTATACGCAAGTATAGCATAGCAAAGCAACTGAACCCACCACTGACGGACCGACAAATTATTAAGTATTTATCACGACACTTGAGGTAGACATAAGACAACACGTAGCACTACAGAACATAGTGGACAGAGAAATGTTTTAGAATACCTGCAGAGGTACGACGGCGTAAGTAGTGGGCGACCTCGGGATAATAGGGAAAGACAGATCAACACAGTTAGGTTTGACAATAGACGGGACAACTATGCTAGAAGGGGGAATAGTTACGGATACCAGCGACAGAATTGGGAACAGCGACGACCATACGTTAGAAGTAATAGTTTAGGAAGGGGACCTGCACCGAGACTGGGACCTACCAGAATGAATAGTTCACCAGACATGAGCGGGACTGCTAATACAGACACGGAACGAGTGGAAACGCCTAGGACATACGCTGAGGTGACGGCTAGACCAGGACCTAGTAGGGAAAACAGACCTGGACAGGATTTTTAGAACGCGACAGACCACTAGATTTCAGTGTAAATGTATATGAACATCCACGTGAATTTTTCAAAATTGAAGAGGAAGTAGAGCCAGCAACTAAGGAAAAATTATGTTTGCCAATTATTAATTTAGAAATACGATTCCATCACTGGGATATCTGGATATTTCTTACAATTAGATGACTTTATCTATTTTTTAAATGAATTTAAATAAAAATTGAACCTAAACTTAAATTCTATTAACATAAAATAATATCAATAGAAATAGAAATTTACTTAAATAAATATAATTTCTTAACCTCAAATATGACCAAGTATTGTTAAAAGAAATATTCTAAAAAAACCTTAATTCTAAGCCATTGACAAAACTATTCAACAGTCCGCATTTTTCCTGTTTCAATTAAATGACATTGATAAATTCTAATTAGTGAAAATTCCTCTAATAACGGCATTGAAAAAGGTTGAATACCAGCTTTTCATAATCTGTTCATTGAACTTTTCAGAATTCTTTAGTATCAATAGCTGTATATTCCCCAATCTTTTTAAACTAATAATATTATGCTTAAATTAATCAACACCCATTTCGTCGGTAAATTCTTAATCAATAAAAATAATCACTTTTTTGTTCAATTAATGTCCTATGTCATAAAATACCGACCATATTTATGTCCAAGAGTTACATATAAATTATAGAGAAGCATAAACAAGCCTATAATATTACAGTTTAATTTGTCTATTATAAGATTCAGAATGTCCAGACCACATCAGCTTTCCAATCTATTACTAATTTAATGTTTTTCATCTCCTTCAAACAACAGCTACTAATTACCCAACACAACTCAAAATTCTAAATTAATGGCAGAGTGAGCTATTCAAATCTCCAACCCATCTAAATGGTCAGGACAACAATAATTCCATCCCCAGGTGCATGGAAATACCTTTGTCCAATTGAAAGTATGTTGTTACACTTGATTTGAATGTTTATACGGTCGGTAAAACAGTTAACAAAATATTACACTTAGATGGTGGTACATTGAAATGGCGATAGATGGCTCTTAAAAGCCTGTAATACAGTTATCAAAGTTCAAAAGATACATCGCGCAAGCGCAATGGTTAAAAGCGATGCTACGCCCTGGCGGCCGGAACGCCAACCCCTTTTACAGGTTTCGCGCGCCAATCACCATGACGTCATCGACAATTTATATTGCGCCATAATTAGGAGCAGTTACATAAAATTAGAACAATGAAAATTAGAGAATCTACTCACGTGAGGAATCCGGTAACCGGCAGGAAGTCACGCTACGGCAGCCTCGGCTCCTGGTGCTGTTTGTAGAGCTCGGACATCGGGGTCGTGGGCTGCTCCAATGGCCTCGAGGTGCAGCAAATTTACCTACCTATGTAGGAAAAGACAGGAACAGGTTAATTAGGAACGACAACAAAGATAATTCAGACAAGGGAATCTACATAGATACGATAAGATATCACACCCGGCACGACCGTTTCACTTCAAGGTTCGGCGAAAAAAGCCACGATTCCGGGCGAGAACCTCGAAACACCCCACTCTTTGTCTACTATTGCCTTATCCCTATGGGGATAAGCACACTCATAAACTCACTATTGTGACGTGCGGAAGCACCGCCCAGTCTATTTAAAAGTTCCGCGTCTCGCGTATTTGAAAATTATGGCGGAAAACTTCCGTACATTAAAACTAAACTAAAACAATGTTTAAGTGACCCTTGGCACGTAACAATCGCGACAAAGCCACAAAAGAAAAAACTTAAAAAAAGAAAAAGTCTGTTAGCACAGTAACAGCTTAAAATCTAAATCCTAATTACCCTATATAACCCTAACTTAAAACCTACAAAATGTTTATATAAGGCGCCACCTGGTTTTTCGACCGATAACACGTCTACCGAAGTACCAGGAAACGGAATAGGTAGCCCGATAGTCTTTGACTACACTAATTACCGACAGCACAAATTTGTCGGGGAGCATGAAACACTACTTAAACTAACACGGGTGCGACAAGTCGCCTAAACTATCTAAACCTATCTAAACTTATCTAACTAAAGCTAACATAAAGTTCTTATATGCAAACACACATGAGTGTTGCATTGAAACTATTCTTCCTTTGGCAAGAAGTGCCCAAATTTAAAAAATGTTCATGAGAGTGCGTCACCTTGCACTCTAGCAAATTTTGTTACTGGTACTTTGGTTTCCTAATGATGCACATTTAAACTTGTCCATGACACAGTTGTGAATCCACAAATTTACCAAAAGTACCCCCTTATATGCTAACCTGACAAATTACATTTCTAAATTGGGTTAGCTTTTTCACTTAAATTTCAGAGAAAAAAATAATTCCCACGTCTGGTCATATATACTACACGTTAGGACGATAAAAAGATAAGATAAGATCTCAAATTGATGTTAAAGATAATAGATAAGGTAAAGATATTAAGCTTAAGTTGTTATCCTCAAAGGTAATGAATAAGATAACGGTATTAAGCTTTAGTTATTTTTTGAGATACTCGATAAGATAAGACGGTATTAAGTTAAAGTGATTATAAGAGATACTAGGTAAGATAACACGAATTTAAACAAAGGTTATTACTAAAGATAACCGGTAAGATAACGCGAAATAACTCGAAGTCATTCCTAACGGTAGTCGGTAAGATAACGAGAAATTAAACCAAAATTATTACTAATGGTAATCAGTAAGATAACGATACTAAACTAAAGTTATTACCAAAGGTAATCAATAAGATAACGATATTAAACCTAAAGGTATTATCGAAGATAATAAAGAAGACAAAGATATTGGCCTAGTTATTACCCAAGACAATGATAACAACAAAAGAGTGGCTCCAGTAGAGCCGTTTAAATGGGATTGACCCGTGCCCTCTAAAAAGAGAAACCTGTGAAGCAGGTCCGTTCGCAAGAACAGCACGGCGGACCGGCAAAGACATTTGGGTGCATTCCTGCACCCAGCGTTGATCGATATCGGTGAAACTATCACCCGATATTCACTCGGTATATACGATATACATACTCATTCACTCACACATTCATACCTTCGCTGCCAGAGCCCATGCACTGACAGCGGCACCGCATGACCCCACGAAAAATTCGCAGAGACATGGTCCAGGTGTCTGTGGAAACCTCCCGCACAACCACACGGTGACTAACAGAAATGAAAAGGCAGTAGAGAAACAGGAACGGTAAAAAAGAAGGAGGTTGTTTTTTTTGGAGTGCATAAGAGGCACCTCCAGGTAGAAGAAAGTAGAGGAAGGGCTCGCATTGAGCAAAAGCGACAGAGGGAAGGTGGATAGCAAAGCGCTACTCAACCAACCAGTGTGGTCAGTAGCTCGGAATGAGGGAACATCATTCTTATGTGGCAGACGGGTGTTCGGGACAAGAACAGGTCCACCGAAAGAAGAATAAGGCATAGCGGAGATAGCGGGTTAAGAAAAAAGTATAGTTTTTGGACAAGCGTCCGAGAGAAGGTAGAGAGTTGTCCCTATAAAACACAGCGTAGTCTGAAGGACCACCTGCGATATTCATCCGACAAGATAAGATATAACATATGTTAACATTCACTAGGCTCCTAAGAGAACTAGTACGATCGTTTTCCTAACGAGTGCTTCGACTACGATAAGAAAATCAGACAAAGGTAGACATGACAACTTAAAAGTATCATTACAGATACAGACACACAAAAACAAACTGTTTTAAGGTAGTTTTTTAAATCGGTAGCACCCTAAACACACAAAAATGTCCAATTATAAGCAGCTAAATACAGATACACTGTCCCAATATGCTAAAACAACCGAGAGTTTAATAAGATAACAATAAGAAGCAATAGCATCTCACCACAAAGTTCAATAAAAAACAACGAAAAAAAAATGTTTATAAGTTATGTTGATTTAGTAGTAAAAGAAAGAAATAATGATGTAGTATAATGTGGGCGACTGCAATAATTCAGAAGAAAAACACATGGAATAGGCAATCCTAGTCTTTGCAACTGCGAATATGAACTCTTTCTTACAATGGCATAGGTCATGACTCCTATGTTGGTCCAAGGAAAAAATCATCCACTCAACATCAGCTAAAACCAATCATAAAAATTCAATGAGTTATTTCAACCAAAGTTACGACAATTACCACACAATTAAACCATATAAGAGAAATACTAAAGACCGAACAATATGTAGTAGGAAAAGTTCAAGGGTTAATTAAATGAAACGACAGAGTTATATTGGGGGTGTAGAGAATGAAGTGATATATGAGTAACGGTATGGTCGAGGAAAAGTCAACCAGGAGAAAAAGATAGCTAAATTAAGGTAAGTAAAATTAAACGTGTAAGAAATTATATACTATATGAGAGAAGGAATAAGTAATTGCGGTTACTAATTGATGGTGAAAACAGAAAAATATTAGGTAAATCGTGAGGAGAATGGAACGTGAAAAACTTAAGTAGCATTTGGGTCGGCAGAGAATGGCTTAAGGTCTTTAATATGCCACCTGCCTTGGCGTTTTCCTTCAGCATCCTGAAGTTCGTAGATAAGGGGACTAATGACACGAGTGACCTTACAAAGAATGAATTTAGGGGCCAATTTTGAAGAAAATTTCTTAGATGCATCCGATAAGACATAGTTCTTTTTCTAAACTTGTTCGCCCAAGGCGAAGGAAATATTTCGTTTACGTAAGTTATAGTGGTCCTTGCTCTTTTCGTAAGCTTTTAACAAATTTTTTCTGACGTCGTTAAAGATAGAAGGTAATGACTGTTGGTCCTTGTCCCAACGTACTTTATCGTCAAATTCAATTACGTTAGTATCGTCAGGCACTAAACCATAGTAACTCCCATCGATTGGGGTATATCTTCCAAAACAAGAAATGACGGAGTGAATTGGGTTGCTTCGTGTTTAGATGTACGCAAAGCTTGGGCAATTTTAAAGATATGTTCATCCCATGTAGTATGGTCTGAATCAATATAAGACGAAATAGCGGTAATTAAGACTCGATTTACTCTTTCGGTAGGGTTTACTTGGGGATGGTATTTTGCGTTAAACCAAATTTTTTGTACTTTATAACTTTTAACGAAATTCTGAAAATCTTTAGAGATAAATTGTGCACCATTGTCACAAAGAATAATCTGAGGGACACCAAAGATAAGAAAGACATTTTGTTCTAGGAATTTAATTATAGCAGCGGAAGTAGCTTTACGTAAGGGTTGCACCATAACAAATTTAGAAAATCAATCGGTAACCACTAAAAGATATTGATTACCTTTTTTCGATCGAGGGAGAGGTCCTAATAAGTCAAGCGATATTAATTGAAAGGGATAAGATACACGCTTAAAGTTACCCATTAAACCAGGGCGAGCATCTTGTGAACTCTTATGGGAACCACAAATTTTGCAGCTCTTAATGTAGCGACAAACAGATTGCTTAAGTGTGGGCCAGTAATATAATTCAGATATTTTAGCGAGAGTTTTTGTAACACCAAGGTGTGCAGCAATGGGATCGTCGTGACATAATTTGAGCACCTCACTGCGATTTGCAGTGGGCACGACAAGTTTCCATTCAGGTATATTCGATATTTTATGTGGGGACGAGGATACAAATTTATATAGTCTATTATTAGTTACACGAAAGGTAGGAAATTTGTCGGGATTATCGGAAACTTTTTTAATCATATTGAGGTACCAGGTATCCAGAATTAAATTTGGGAGATTAAGAGAAACAACATCTCGTGATAACGCATCAGGTACGATATTTAATTTGCCAGGCCTATGCCTAACGTCAAAAGTAAATTGAGATATACGCAAGTTCCATCTTGCCAAACGACCTGCGGGTTGTTTCAAGTAATTAAGCCAAGTGAGAGCTGCACAATCAGTGATTACGGTAAAGTGTGTACCTTCGACATATCCTCTAAATTTCTCAATGCCAAAGATAACGCCCAATAGTTCTCGTTCGGTAGCAGAGTATTTTTGTTCGGCAGAAGTTAAGGCACGGCTCGCATATGCGATTGGGTGTTCTAAACCATTGTTTACCTGGAACAACATTGCACCTAACCCAGTAAGTGAGGCATCGGTTTGTATAAAAAACTTTTCATCGAAATTTGGAGAGATTAAGATAGGTGCTGAAGTGATTAATGTTTTAATTTGTTCGAAAGCCTGTTGGGATTCTAAATTCCACTCGATAGTTTGGGATTTCTTTTTATTTTTAATTAAAGCGGTAATGGGTGCAGATATAGTTGAAAGATTGGGTAGAAAGATGCGATAATAGCTAATCATTCCTATTAAACGCTTGATTTCGGTAACAGTTTTTGGTGTTTTAAATTTAGTAATAGCATCAACTTTAGCAGGATCTGCTCGCAAGCCTGTTCCATCGACAATAAAACCAAGAAATGTGAGGGATGAACGACAAAATTGAGACTTTTCCCAGTTTATCTTAAAACCTGCTGCATTTAAACGTTCTGCAACTTCATTTAATGTGGCGATATGTTCATCGAAAGAACTTGAGATAACTAAGATATCATCTAAAAACACAAAGGCACGTTCTTGATGTAAGATAGGACCTAACGTTTGATCCATAGTACGTTGTAAGGTTTGTGGAGCGTTACAGAGACCAAATGGCAAAAAATTATATTCGAAAAGACCTCGGCCTGGGACACAAAAAGCAGTTTTTTGACGAGAAGATAAGTCGAGGGGTATCTGATAAAAAGCTTGTCTAAGGTCGATAGATGAGATAAATTTTGCGTTACGAAGCCTGCTTAAAATCGAGTCAGTTCTAGGTAGAGGGTAAGCGTCTGGAACAGTCACAGAATTCAGCTTTCTGCCATCAAAACAGACACGCCATTCGTCATTCTTTTTCCGAACTAATAATACAGGAGAGGTCCATGGTGAATTTGAAGGAGAGATAACACCAGATTCTAACATTTTGTCTATTTCAGCATGTAAATGCTTTTGTAAGGCAGGCGAAAAGGGATATTGACGTTGCTTAAAGGGAAGGGCATCACCTGTAGAGATAACGTGTGTTGCCGTTGTAACACAACCAAGTTCGGAGGTATTAAGTTTGCGAAATTTGTCAATTGTAGCGTTAAGAGTTACATTTTGGGAGTCAGTAAGAGAGATTTTGTTAGATATTCCTGTAGATGCACAGGAGTTCGTTTTAATAGAGGTTTGCCATGAAAAAGTAAAGTGACAAATTAAAAAGTTTACAGAAATCAACGCCCAGTAGAAAGGGATATGCTATTGCAGGGACAATCAAAAATAAAACCTCACGTTCAAGAGAATTTTTAACTTAAGGGAGCCGGTTACATGTATTTGATCATCGTCAGCTAAATTTATGGAAGTTTTTTCGGGAATAATTTGAATTTTGATATTTTGTTGAGATAATTGATGTAAACCTTCGTTATTTATAAGAGAACATGAAGAACCTGTATCCAGTAAAGCAATTACATTTAAGGAACCAATTGAAATAGATAAGTGTGGACGGTTATCGAAGGGTTTTTTAACAAGTTGTGAAACGGCAGCAGTCTTTTTATGATAAAAGGAATTGACGGTTTGTAACCACTTAGACCACTCGGCTGGGGTAGTATAGCATAATTCCTCTAATGAAGGTAAGGTATTTTGTACATTAATAGTAGCGGTATTATTATTAGATAAATTTAATGACGGTACAACGTTAGAAGTGGTTTTATAATTTGAATTTATTGGCGTCTGTGTCCGTTGGATGATTGGTGTTGAGGGCGATTTTGGTTTCTTGAGATATTCACACCCTGATTTGAAATATCTCGATGGGAGTTTCCCGATACGTTAGGATTACAGTTGGTGCAGTTAGATTTGTAGATATTTGAGCGACCACAACCATAACAAAAAATATTTCTAGGGTATGTGCAGACAGTATTGTTATGTCCACTTCGCTTGCAGTTCCAACAGGTAAGTGAGTTGTTAGTAACGGTAGGAGGAACGTTAAGTGTAGATACTTTACGGGAAGCTCGAGCTTGGCAAGCTAAATCAGGTTCGAGAAGACCAGATAGTTCCTCGGGCGGGGGCCGATATTTGTTAATTCTTGACTTCACTTCTGGAAGGGACCGACATAGGTCTTTAAAGTGGGCTAACGACGAGATTTGTTGCAATGCCAAACGTTCTGAGAAGTAGGGGTTTAAATTTCTAAGTAATTGATCGATAATTTCGAATTCGGAAGGTTTTTTGTCAAGTCTGCTATATAAAGCTTCTAATGAGGTAATAAAAGAAACAACATTTTCGTCGGGACCTTGGGTTCGGTTACGTATTTTGTTCCAAAGGTCGTTAATATAGCCATAAGGTAGGAAGTCTCGTTTTAAACACGCAACTAACTCTTCCCAGGTAGAAATTTGGTCTCGTATGTTTCTGTACCATATTAACGCTGAGTTTGCGAACAAGTCACCAGCTGAGACAAATAGGTCGTGGTCGGTACACCCGCGAGAGATTTTAAAATCATTGATACGATCAAGAAAGGATGATAAAGAGACCTTCGAATCAAACCCTTCAAAAGTGAGACCCCATTTGTATACAGGTATAGATTTTCCTAACGGTTTGGGTGAAGCGATTACAAGATTTGAAAAGGGTGACGATATATCTACGTCTGCATTTGGATTAAGTCTTTCTAAAACAATCCCTTCAAGCAATAACACCTCGGACAACAAGCTTTGTTTAGATTGAGTCGCTTGGTCGTCGTCATATAAAGATAATAATTCGACACGCTGTTTGACGTGCATTATTCTTGAAGTCAATCTCCCTAGCTCGATATTAGTAGCAGCAGGATCTGTTCTGCTTATTATACTCGATATATCATCTAAAGATAATTTAATTTCCGATACGTTAAGTGGCCAGTCGCCAACGGGTTTCTTTAAGATAGCAATGCCTTTGGTTTCCTGTGCCAAAATAGCCCGGAGTTGAGATCGCCTATCATTCTGATTGCTAGCTGCGATAATACTCCTACACTCCAGCTCGTAGATCAATTCGAGGGATTTTAAATGTGAAACGTTCATTGTGAATAAAATATTCAAGACACGATATATAAGGTATGCGATATTAACGGAAATCAAGAAGTTTAACCACAAGGTTTTCTTGTGAAGGTAATTAAGATATTATTAGTTCAATATATAAATCCATAATGCAGTTTTTAGAATGTAACATAAAGGACAATGTATTTAAGTTTCAAAAAACGGCCTTTTAAGGTTAGGAAAACGAACAAAAGTTATATTTTAATAGGTAATTCTGTAATACTGTATTTAAAGACATAAGGTAAGGTAAATGCTTATTTGTAATACTTACATGAATAAAAGTATGGTTCCTTAAGTGAGAAAGCTGTTTAAATAACATCTGTTAAAACATTGAATGTTTATAACTGAAATTAACATAACCTAAAAACAAAGAAGAAACCCCTAAAGTTCATAACCTCACCACATTGAAGGCGCCATCTGTTACACTCGATTAGAATGTTTATACGGTCGGTAAAACAGTTAACAAAATATTACACTTAGATGGTGGTACATTGAAATGGCGATAGATGGCTCTTAAAAGCCTGTAATACAGTTACCAAAGTTCAAAAGATACATCGCGCAAGCGCAATGGTTAAAAGCGATGCTACGCCCTGGCGGCCGGAACGCCAACCCCTTTTACAGGTTTCGCGCGCCAATCACCATGACGTCATCGACAATTTATATTGCGCCATAATTAGGAGCAGTTACATAAAATTAGAACAATGAAAATTAGAGAATCTACTCACGTGAGGAATTCGGTAACCGGCAGGAAGTCACGCTACGGCAGCCTCGGCTCCTGGTGCTGTTTGTAGAGCTCGGACATCGGGGTCGTGGGCTGCTCAATGGCCTCGAGGTGCAGCAAATTTACCTACCTATGTAGGGAAAAGACAGGAACAGGTTAATTAGGAACGACAACAAAGATAATTCAGACAAGGGAATCTACATAGATACGATAAGATATCACACCCGGCACGACCGTTTCACTTCAAGGTTCGGCGAAAAAAGCCACGATTCCGGGCGAGAACCGCGAAACCCCACTCTTTGTCTACTATTGCCTTACCCCTATGGGGATAAGCACACTTGCGCAAACTCACTATTGTGACGTGCCGGAAGCACCGCCCAGTCTATTTAAAAAGTTCCCGCGTCTCGCGTATTTGAAAATTATGGCGGGAAAACTTCCGTACATTAAAAACTAAACTAAAACAATGTTTAAGTGACCCTTGGCACGTAACAATGTTCATATATTTTATCATATGCACGTTTTTGTTGTCCCTGCAGAACATCAATCTTTAATTTTTTCTTGCAGCTGCATTCCATTCACCTTTCTACTATTAATTCGTCTTACTACATTTTACTTTTGAAAACTTAACTTCTTGCTATATCGAACCTTGACTGTATGGGTCATCACCATATTATGTTTTTGTATCACTACATCTTGGCATGATTTCTTATTATCGATTTGTAACGAAATGATTTTATTTCTTTCCCATCTGGTCCAACAAATCTAATTTTTCATACCATAAATCATATTAATTACTATCAGCATCTGGTTAATACAATGTATCGGGTTTAATTTATTCCTGTTAAGCATTTTGTGCAAACACTATTTTGTATCAGCATCATAGTTATAGTAACAGTAGACAAATAACCCATTTTTGCAACAGGTTTATGTGATAACAATATGACTTCTGTTAGGTTTCCAGAAACAAATATATTTAATTTACTTTTTTGGGATTTTCAATATAGTTGATAACTACTTTAAATTTCTGTCAAGTTTATGTTCTTAAATTTTAAATATGAATATTTTGTACTAGCCAAATGAATATACTATTGTATCATACTTTGGAATTTTTTTATAGTGCCAGCATCTCAAAATGAATACCACAGCATTCAGCAGCAACTTGAAAATGAAAAATTTCCTCCAAAATATCCAGATGGTAAAAATAGAGCCTTTCATGAGTTACCTGCAACAGAACAGGCTGAATATGAAAAGAAACGATTAACAACATATTGTCGTAAAGTATATAAAAAGTTAAAGATTACAAGAACAGAGGAGCGAACTTCTACAATATGCCAAAAAGAGAATTCATTTTATGTTGATACAATACGTGCATTTAGAGATAGAAGGTTTGTATTTTATTTTTTTACTTTTAATTTAACAATTTTTTGTAAATTGTGTATTTAAATAATTTCGATTCTTTACTTTGTAACACCTTTTATACTTCTTTCTACTTTTAACCTAACTAACTTTAATTTCAAAAGAACAAGACGTGTATGGTTTTTGTATTTTTAGATCTGCATTGGTTAATAATTGTTTGATAATATATTATGAATTTGTTCAATAGCAGTTCGTAACAATTAAGTAATTCTAAATCAATTGATTAACTTTTATTACACTCTTTGATGCACAAAAACATTTATATAATTAGGGGAAAACAAACTCGTAAGAAACTTACCTTATAAATAAGAATGGGATCGCCTTTCCCTCTATTGGTTACCCGGGTTTCCAGTTTATACAAAATTATTAAACTTCTATCCTGACAAATTTGCAATTTAACTATCTGGATAATCTTCTAATATCGCTATAGCTCTTAACTATATACAAAATTCAATTGTCACTTCATCGTCATTCATCGTTAGGTCTTCAGTCCTAGAACTGGTTAGATGCATACCCTCATTGTTTCCTATTCTGAACCAACCTACACATTTCTCTCAAATTTGCACACCCTGCATCTATCACTATCTGTGTGCGATAGTCTGACGTAGGTCTACCTCTACCTCTTTTTTTCCTATCTCTGCTTGTAATATATCCCGCACTATTCCCCAAAAATGTATCCTGTCCTTCTATCTCTTCTATTTTTTTTTTGTTTTCTGCTGATATCTTTTTTCCTTTACTATTTCTATAACCTATTTGTTATTAACTGTGTCTGTCCATGCTATCATCTCCATATATCTGAAGCACAACATTCCAGAAGGCTTCTATCTCTTTGTCTGCTTTTCCTAATGCCTCTATTTCATAGACATATGCTCTCAACAATTTTCTTCTTGTTTCTGTGTTTGTTGTCTTTGAACATAGCCGCTGTTCTTTCTTGTTAGATGTAGTTCAGTCCCTTTCTATATTGTTTTACAATTATATACCATATTTCCCCGATATTCAGTGGTATGTGTAGGGGGGTAAGCAGCCTGTGGCTGCCAAATTCCCTCAGCATTTGAACATTTGCCGAATTAATAGTTTTTCCATAATATTGTTTCGCACAGTCAACATTAGTTGAAAGTATTTCACAACCAACACCTGTAATTGTTTATAATAATCATCAGATTTAAGTGCGCTTATTTTTTTAACATTAGGTTTTCCATCTTGAAACTGGTTGGACGTGTACCTCCACTTATTTATACTCTGAGCTAGCCTACACAGTTCTCTGAATTTCTACAACAGCCTATATATAGCTTGGTTCCCCTTCTTATGTTTTCTAATTATATGCCCTATTACACTGAGATTCAGCGGTATGTGAAGGGGAAGCGGCTCCGTGGTGTAGTTGGTGTGCGTGTGACTACTACGCCCAAGGTCCCGGGTTTAAATTCCGACACGGTCCGCTTGAAAAATGTTAGGTGAGCATTTTTCACAAAAATACGCCCTTGTTCGGATGAGAGGTAAAATGGTGGTCCCGTGTGTGAATGTTGTCACACACGTTAAAGATCCCTACCTTCCTTGGAACAGGAAGGGTTCCCTAAAATTCAAAATTTTTTGGGTTAAAAAAAACTCGCTCCCTGGCCAATGTAGTACCTTCGGGTGGAGCATTGAAAAATCACATGTAAGGTATGTGAAGGGGGTTAAGCAGCCTGTGACGTTTGCCGAATTAATAATTTTTCAGGAAATACTTTCGCACAATTAACATTATTCGAGAATATTGCACAACCAATACTTGCAGTTGCTTATAATAATCATCATGTTTAATTAAAGTTATTTTTTTGACATTAGTTTTTTCATTTTGGGACTGGATGGACGCGTACCTCCATTGATTTCTATTCTGAGCTAGCCTACACTTTTCTCTGAAATTCCTACAGCCTACATCTTCCACTATCTGTGTGCAATAGTTTAACGTAGGTCTACCTCTACTTATTTTTTTTTCCTATCGCTGCTTCTAATCTATTCCGCAATACACCCTAATGCCTTAGTATGTGGCCTATCAACCTATCTCTCCTATTTTTTACTATTTTCTACATATTTCTTTCTTCTCCTACCATTTCTAGTACGTCTTTGTTCTTAACTTTGTCTGTCTATGATATCTTCATTATACGTCTGTAACACCACATTTCAAAGGCTTCTATCTTTTTCTTGTCTGCTTCTCCTACTGTCAAGGCTTCACAGCCGTACAGTGCTGTGCTCCACACATATGTGCTGTGCTAATCTTTGTTTTATATCTTTTGCGCTCTTTCCATCTTGCGTTATGTGGCTTCCTAGGTAGCAGAAATCTGTAAGCTCTTGTTACCTATTTGTACTCATATTTTTTATTTATTTTCTCCTTTGCATACTAATACTTTGGTTTTATTTTTGTTAGAACTGTTTCCATTTCATTAAGGACAGCTTCTAATTCTTCTTTGCTAGATGCTAATACCTCTACATCATCTGCAAATCTAAGCATACCAATCTTTTGATCCTGCATAGTAATTCCAAAGGTCTTCCTGCATTTGACAGTATTCATTGCCTCTTCAATGTACAAGTTAAAAATTAATGGTAGGGCACATCCCTGTCTCACCCCTTTCTTAATATTTAATTCTCCACGTTCCTGCTTTAATTCTACTACTTCTGTTTAAACTTTGTACTATCCGTCTATCCCTAAAACTCATTCCAATCTTTTTGAGTATTTCGAAAAAAATTTTCCATTTTACATTGTCGAATACTTTTTCCAGATCTACAAACCCTATATACACGCTTTCCCCTTTTTCTATTGTTTTCTCCATTATTATCCTCAGAGATAAAATAGCCTTCCGTGTTTCCCTGTTTTGCCTAAACCCAAATTGATCGTCTCCTAGTATTTTATTTCTTCAGCTCGTTTTTCCATTCGTTTTTGTACAATTCCAGTTAATATTTTTGATATGTGTGCTGTCAAACTTATTGTTCGAAAATTTTCACTTCTATCCACGTCTCTCTTTTTTAGTATAGTTACTATGATGTTACGTTTTAAATCTTTGGGTATCTCGCCTGTCTCATTACATATAGCTTACAAGTTGGACGAGATGTTCTGTTACTGCTTGTCTAGCGGCTTTTAGAGTTTCTGCTTGCACCTTATCTGCACCCGGTGCCTTACCATTTTTCAGACTCTTTAATGCTAATTCAAACTTTCTTCTCTAAGTATAGTATATCCCAAATCATCATTTTCAATGTCTGATTCCGGTTCTAATACAGTTAGTTCCTATCCTGCATATGTTTGTATAATACAGCTTACAAGTTGGAAGAGACGTTCTGTTACTGCTTGCCCAGCATCTTTTAGAGTTTCTGCTTGCATCTTTTCGGTACCCGGCACCTTACTATTTTTTAGATCCTTTAATGCTAATTCAAACTCATCTCTAAGTATAGGATATCCCAAGCCATCATTTTCAAAATCTGATTCCTGTTCTATTGCGGTTAGTTCGTCTCCTGCATAAAAATTCCCTATATATTCTTGCCATCTAACCAGTTTCTCTACATTTTCTATAAAGACGTTTCTTTCTGCGTCCCTTATATTTTTGCTATATGGTTTTATATCCCTAAAATTCATTCTAATTAGTTTGTATGCTTTGTATGTCTTTCCTATTTCCATCTTAGTTTGTACCTATTTTCATTTTTAACTTTCCTGCATTTGCAAATAATTTCCTATTTTATGGCTTTGTATATATTTTTCTGTTTCGTCTGATCTATTTTTATATTTTTGTCTTTCTTCTATTAAGTTCAGGATATACTTTGTTATCCATGGTTTCTGATTTTGTTTTTGTGTATACCCCAGAATATCTCTGGCCACCATATCTAAGCTAGATTTAATGTTATTTCACTCTGTGTCTACTTCCTTAGTATCAAAAATTTTTCCGATATCTTTCAGCAATTCATTTGACTTTTTCATATCGTTTGTGGATATATTTATCTTTTAGTTTCTCAGTCAGAGTGCCTTTTTCCGTTTCTTTTTTTTGAAATTTTTAAATTTAATAGCGGCCTTCATAACTACGTTGTTGTGGTCAGTGTCTATTATCTGCTTCTGGGTAGCTTCTACAGTCTGTTACGTGATTTCTAAACCTTTGTCTAACAAGAATGTAATCTATTTGATATGCTCCTATATCTTCTGGCACTTTCCACGTATATCGTCTTCTATCATGATGTTGAAATAATATGTTTGCGATGATTAAATTGTTCTTGTCGCAAAATGCTACCAGCCTATTTCCTCTGTTGTTTCTCGTGCCTAAACCAAATAATCCTACTACCGCTCCTTCCCCACCCTCACCTACCACTGCATTAAAATCCCCATAATTATTAAATTTTCATGTCCTTTTACATATCTTAGTATGTCTTCGATACATATGTCTATCGCTTCTACCTTTTCGTCACTGTTGGTGGGCATATATACTTGTATTATTACTGTATTACTGTATTTACCAGTTTGGATTCTAATCTAATCATGAGTACTCTTTCGTTTTTTCTAAGTAATTTTCTACACAGTGTCCTATCTTTTTTCGCATAACTATCTCCACACCCGAATTTCCTTCCTCTTCTCCTGTATGAATTACCCTGAAGTCCCCACTCCAAAAATTCCCCGCCTCTGGTCACAAACTTCGCTGATACCTACTATGTCTAGTGCTAACCATTTTAATTTTTAAGTTCTCTAGCTTACCTACTTGCCTCGTACTTCTGACATTCCACACTCCAACTCGCAGAATATTCCACATCCTCTCTTTCTAGATTTTCTGATCACATCCTCCGAAGTAGTCCCCTCTCGCAGATCTGAATTGGTGACTATTTTAACTGTGGAATTTTTTACCCCTGAGGATGCCATCATCTTTAATAACAATTTAAGTACGCAGTGTACTTGGGAGATAATGTGGTGGTTTCCCGTTGCATTCCACATCACAGTAGTGTGTCTTTGAATGTCATACCGACCCATATGGTCTCTGTCAATCTAAGTACCGAAAGAGCTGCTGCCCTCTTTCGGGGACCTGCCTTAGTCTGGTTCCTCACTAAAGACCCCACTCATTTGGTTAAACGTATAGTTTGGCTGTTTAGTTCACTGGAACTCTGAAGCTGTTCTACCTGTTCTAGTAATCTAGAACTTGTTTAAGGTACAGGTCCATTCAGAATTGTCACTTACCTAATCTATATTTACATTCAACCTTTTACAATTTAATATAACCATATAAAATGATTCTCCTTAGATACACAAGTTTCCTTTTGTTTGTTCATCTGCGGCTAATCACAACAGGCAGTTTGTTGGTTTCGACATTATGAATAGTTTCTTCTATACCTGACTTCTTATTTCCCTTTGCATAATAGGTATAAGGTTAAATCTTTTGAAATCCCATAACGCAATTCTAGGTTCTCCTACACATTTCGCCAATTATCTGGAATACTTTGTATTATTCTTATGCACTTCTAGCCTCCAAACTCATAGATTTTACTCTCAAAATTCCAATAACGCGATTTTTGTTTATTCTTCTTAACTACACTTCACCACAACTTATTGCACGGTTTAGCACATTACATGCGTTTTTAATTCATATTGTCTATTTCTGGTCTTAACCCGACCAATGTGTAATGATTTCCTTTTCTCTTTGGTTGACATCCTATATTTTTCACCTTGGTCATGTGGTTCGTTCCACCAATCAAAATACTAGTAGATTTCACTAATTTACATGTGCCATGAGGTTAGACCAACTGAACCAGTTTTTGTTGTTGTCATTGTTGACTGAATCCTATTTTAAATTTAAATTTCAATTGAGCGTTAAAAGAATGCTGTGAGACAGGTACAGCAAATTGTAAAATTTGTAATTACTGACTTACCTTCTTTTCTAACTGTTATTTGCCTGGCTAGCTCAACGAAAGTAATGGAATATACAAAATGAAATCAAACACAGCAATATCATAAAGCGTCTATACAGTCAAAAATATTTTTCTCATACAAAAGAATATAGAACATTCACAGTATAATTTCTTTCAAACAAAATTATACCTAACAAGTACATATTTACTTAATTATCAAAATGTTCCTCACCTTATCTAGGTTAAAATTTACAGAACTCATATCTCTTATATTGGATAGTTTACCTAGCTTTTATTCCCACGCTGTAAGGTTGTTTTGGCCAAAAAATTCTTGACAGATAGTCTATTTAAAAAAATCAAAATGTTTCGAACTCTAACCACAAATTTTCTGGAAAATATTGTTACAAAAAAATAATTGATTAAGGCTTATTCTACCTCAAATTAAAATGACAAATACTCAAATATCAGTTACAAACAAAAGAATCTAAACTTTATACTTATGGTTATATGGTAAAAAAGCACTCATTCAAATCTTCCTTCGTGGTTTTATTTTAAATTGATGTCAAAATCAGCTTACAAGATTTTCCATATTATTTAAATCTCCATTTAGAAACATCAGTTACCAAAGTGCATCCTCGGTTCACTTATTTAATTAAATTCTAAGGTAACCTTTTATCTCGAAGAATTTTCCATCTTTATTGTATATTACAGATTAAAATAACTGCATAACAACTTTCAAATTTACGTTTCAAGAATTACTTCTTTATTCACTGCTACATCGTAAACATTAAATATGGTATGCATACTGCATACTTTAAAATTACTCTTCACGACTTAATCAAATTGAATGAATGAATCGAATGAATGACATCGAATCCATTCACTGAATGAATCTCATGTCAATTGCTCCTGCTTATATATAAAAATTATTTCCTATCTAGAGTTTTTCGTGCTCCGTATGAAACATACTACACAGTAATGTTGTAAAATTTATGAGAATTTCTCATTAGCGCCGACTCGCCGTGGTCGTTTGTCCTTGTCGAACATATAAGGTTAATGGTTGCGTCTGACACTATTCTTTAGTAATGCGAAAGATAATAACGGTTAACGTGAAATCAGCTGATTAATTTTTATATAGTTAAATTCCCAAAGAAGATTAAGAAAAATACAAAACAAACCACAACAAACATACAAGGAGTATTTAGAAAATGTGTTGGTGCCATATGCTTACCTCTTGAGTATTTCCTTTAACTAAAGACTATTTATAATATTTTGTAGGAACCCAACTTACATTTAAGTGGTACGTTAGTTTCGGGAATACTTAGCTAAAGTTTAATTTAAAGTGGAACCTGTCAGCAATAATTTAAATATGATTGTAAAGTTTTTAAATACCCAAAATACACAGATCTGTTTACCTTGGTTTCTATGCAACTGGGCCTCAATCTTGCACATACAAAGTGTATGATTGCCAATATGGCACATCTCTGTCATACACATTTACCTTTTTATTGTGCTACCTCCAATGTTTTTATCATCATCTTTTGTTTTCTTCCTCCTTATATTTATAATCGATTTGTGCTTCTTTTAAGATCCTAAAGAACATAATATAATCTATATTTTCAAAAGTCTTCTTTTGAGGGTTATTGTTGTAATTTTCACTGTTATTTCTGTTGTTCTAATACTGTACAGAAGATATTATTCGATTATTGTTATGAGCATTTTACTTTGCCTGCAAGTTATAAAGTAAGTACTATTCTGGATTATAAACTACAACAGCAGTGAAACTGGCATCAGGTGTTCTTTCCATACGAATTATCAAATATTCTTAATTTGTTCTTGTGTTGCATCTGATCATTTTAAAAACTTAGTTCTTAATTTAGAAAGTACATTTTTAAAGAAACGTATGATTTTCAGTTAATTAGTAAATTTTGGTACGTTGTATTTACTAAATGATTTTTTCAGGTATGAATATAAAGGTCTATCAAAGAAAGCAAAGCAGCAAGTTACCGCAGCCTTAAAAGATGGTAATGCAGCAGAAATTAAATCAGCCAAAAATCGAGAAGTTATATATGACTCCCTACAGTTGGCTCACAAATGTATTTTAAATTCATTTTATGGTTATGTAATGCGGAGAGGGTATGTATTTTATATTGATTTTAGTGTATTATAGCATATGGTAATTTGAAGATACATTGTTTTAGTTGCATTTCATTTATTTTAAATGCATTGATTGACTGGAAAATATGTCAATGTGACAATGTAACTTAAACTTAGACTTTGTTGTAATTTCTAATAATAGTAAACACAGTACTTACTTTTAATGTCCTAGTTTAAACAAATTTTTCTGACCAAAGATATCAGTTGTTAAACATCTATACCGATCAACCTGATAATTTCCAGCATTCCATAGCTAAGTTCAAAATTGATGTTCTTTATATTCAAATAATTTTAGAAATTGTGTGTAATTTATGTTAACAAAGATTATTTCAATATTTATTTTACAATTATTTAGTTATAATTTTATTTAAAAGCAAAATAAAATAATTACACAGAAATTAGTTATTCCAAGGAATTGATTTTGATTTTGCAAAAGTTGTGTCCCATATTTTCGGACGAAATAGGAAAAGATATTGGTGTTTGATTCCACAACCACCTAGGACTATAATAATTGTTATACACTCGTTAGTTTATATTCAATCGTTTATAAATGTTATTCATACCAAAAAAAAGTGCATATTATTGATCTTGATGTATACCGGGTGATGAATTGCTTTGGTGTACCTAGGGATTTAACATGTAAAATCATACTTAAGCATTTTCCTGCTTCCCTATTTATTTTAAGGCAAAAGTGCAAGAGACATAAATGGTTCAAAATCCCTCAGGTGGCTAAAATTCAAATAAGTGTCGCAGTAGCTTAAGAAATCATAATATCTATGAATTGATTTGTAAATAAATTTGACTTTTATAATTTTAACGTTTGATTAATTAGAATCTGTTCTCTGATTTAATTAAAAATGGTTTGTCTGTACACAATAAGCGAAAAAAATCAATTTTTAAAGTGGTATTATACGGGATATAGTTTTATGGAAGTGCGACCGAGATATGTTTGCAAATCTTTATCCGAATCGAGCAATTCCTATTATTACTACAATTCAAAAAGCTAAGTATGGTTCAGTTTTTAAACCATGTAAATCCTGCATTGAGAAAACAACAGATCTTCATGAACAAGAGGAAACTGTGATGGAAGTTCAAACAGAAAACAAAAACAGCAACGAATTAAAAGTTATCGTAGCTGTATGTAATTATCCTAATATTAGTTAGTGCTAGACAAATTGGTCTCGAGTTGGATATACACTATACAACTGCATTAAAAATATTGGATAAGAGTAAATATAAATCTTATAAATACAGCAATCATCAAGAAATTTTTGAAAGAGATGGACTGGCAAGAATAACATTCTGCAAAACAATAATGGATAGGGCTAATCTTGATAGGAACTTTCTTAAAAACATTTGCTTTTCCAATGAGTCAACGTTTAGTATAAACGGTGAACCAAACCGTCAGAATTACAGATACTGGGACACACAAAATACACACTTAGTAATTGACAACCACTTTAAATATCTACAAACCGCGAATACTTGGCTTGGTTACTAGTATATAATTTAATCGGACCATTTTTTATTGAGGAAAGCCTTAATGGTCAGAAGTATTTGGAGATGCTTCAAAATGATATTGTACTCGCCATTGATAATATTGCAGGACTTGCTGAGGAAAATATATGGTTTCAGCAGTGTGATTGTCCTGCTCATTTTACGAAAGATGTAATTGCTTGACTAAATGAAACATTTTTTAATTCATGGATAGGGCGTGGCGGACCGATAAATTGGCCAGCTCAATCACCTGATTGATCACCAAATGACTTTTTCCTGTGGGGTCATTTAAAATCAAAAGTTTATGATCAGAGGCATCCTAATGTTGATTTCTTAAAAAACAAAATTGTCGATGAATGCAGGAAAATAACTAATAGACAACTTGCTAACATGAGAAGAAATTTCTATGATAGACTTGACAGCAAGTGGTGGATTATTTGAACATCTCTTGGTTTAAGCGTTAACAGTTTTTGGCTTATTTTTGATATGTATTTATTGAAACTTTGAAATTAATTATTTACACCTGTATTTTGGCCATACTCCATTACATTAAGTTGTTTATCTTGGTATGAGCCACAATAGAAGACGATCGAATCATTGTATAGTAGTCTGCCTAGAACGCCTGGCCAGAATACCACTGCAGGCTAAATAATGGCGGTACGACCATCAAAACACACGTCACTGATCTACTAAACATGATTAGTTTTAAATTTTAAACAAATTATGTCTCTTGCACTTTTGCCGTAAAATAAATAGGGAAGCAGGAAGCTGCTTATTGTGTACAGATAAACAATTTTTAATTAAATCAGGGAACTGATTCTAATTAATCAATCATTAAAATTAAAAATGTCAAATATATTTACAAATCAAGTCTTGGGTATTACGATTTCTTAAGCTGCTGCGACACTTATTTGAATTTTAGCCACCTGAGGGACCATTTGGGTGGTAGGCAACTAAACCACCATGGACAGTTTTAGATTTTAAACAATTTATGTCTCTTGCACTTTTGCTGTAAAATAAATAGGGAAGCAGGAAAATGCATAAGTATGATTTTACATGTTAAATCCCTATGTACACCAAAGCAATTCACCACCCGGTATATTTTCTACATATTGTATGGATTGGTATACTACTTTTTGCTTTTTGATTAGTAAATATAATTCAAGTGGGCAGCAGCATACATTCAGTACATCTGAATGTTTCTTATAAGTGATTCTTGTATATAGATCTGGTAATTTTTGTTTTGTTTTATTTTTGATTACTTCTGCATAGATTTGTAACAAATTAAATTTGATAATTATTGTTTGAGATTTTTGTGCATTGCATTGTTTTCTCTCGAAGACATCTCTATCAATCTGTTCCACAGAAATCTGAATATTTAATTTACAAACACTTTTTTTGTCCTCATCATTAGGTCCACATTCCTGGAACTGGTTAAACACATACCTCCATTGTTTCATATTCTGAACTAACCTACGCATTTCCCTGAAATTCCAATAGCCTACATCTTTCACCATCTGCGTGCAATAGCCTAATCTAGGTCTAGCTTTATCTAACTTTTTCCTATCTCTGCTTGTACTATATCCTGCAGTATTCCCCAAATACCTTAGAATGTGTCCTATCCTTCTATTTCTTCTATTTTTTTTTGTTTTCCACATATATCTTTCTTCCCCTACTATTTCTGTAACCTATTTGTTATTAACTTTGTTTGTCCATGCAATCATCATCATACATCTGAAGCATACTACATTCCAAAAGGTTTCTACCTTTTTCCTGTTCGCTTTTCATAGCCATATAGTACTATGCTCCACACATATGCTTTCAACAACTTTTTCTTGTTTTAGTTTGTTCCCTTGAAATATACCAACTGTTCTTTTTTTGTTAGATACAGCACTTTTCATTTGTTTTCTAAATATATACCCTATTTCAGGATATTCAGTGTTACACGAAGGAGGTTAAGTAACCTGATGACTACCTTTTTCTGTATTAGGCCAATAAAAGTAGTTTTGTGAATAACTTCACAATTTATCTGTATATACTTTATCATATTATAAAACTAGTATTTTTAATTTTCAGAGCTCGCTGGCACAGTATGGAAATGGCAGGTATTGTTTGCTTTACCGGTGCAAGTATTATTATGAAAACAAGAGAAATTGTTGAACAAGTTGGACGGCCTCTCGAATTAGACACTGATGGAATTTGGTGTTTGTTACCTACATCATTTCCTGACAATGTTTCAGTTTTAACTAATCATGAAACTAAAAAGAAAATTAATATTTCATATCCTAATGCTATATTAAATGCTATGGTTAAGGAACATTTTACAAATGATCAGTACCATAAGCTTATTGATCCTCATACTTTAAAATATGAACAAATATGCGAGAATTCAATATTTTTTGAAGTTGATGGACCTTACAGAGCAATGGTGCTTCCGGCAGCTAAAGAAGAAGGTAAAAAATTAAAGAAACGATATGCTGTTTTTAATTTTGATGGCACGTTAGCTGAACTTAAAGGGTATGTTTGTTTTTTATTCTTTTTTTACTAATTTTTAAGTTTAGTTTTGAAGTTAAACGTCGTGGTGAATTGCAGCTGATCAAAATATTCCAATCATCTGTTTTTGAGTCATTTTTAAAAGGAGACACACTCGAATCTTGCTATGCCGCCGTTGCACAGGTTGCAGATTATTGGTTGGATGTTTTATATTCACATGGTAGAAATATGCCAGATTCAGAACTGTTTGATTTGATTTCAGAAAAAAAATCAATGTCAAAAAAGCTTGATGATTACGGAGCACAGAAAAGCACATCCATTAGTACTGCTAAGCGTTTGGCTGAATTTTTAGGTGATCAGATGGTTAAGGATGCTGGACTAGCCTGTAAATATGTTATTTCGAGGAAACCCGACGGTGCACCTATTACAGAAAGGTAATTTTCAATGATTAATAAATCAAACAAAACCTTCATGATTCTTATAAGTAGTTTAAAGGGCACGTTGAGGTGATGCTAAAAGAGTACAGTGATAATGGCCCGCCTTAGGTCGTTACTTAAAGGGTGCTGTGATACAGATACAGCAATTTGTATAACTTGAAATTGTTCACTTACCTTACCTTTGCCTGGCTAGCTCAACGGAATTGACGGAATTTTCAACATCAAATCAAACACAGCAATATCACAAAGCATTTATACATTATGAAATATTTTCTCTCATACAAAGACATTTACAACATCGTTTCTTTCAAACAAAATAATTTCTAGGAAGTACTTAATAAATAAAGAAATATTGTTCCTTACCTTATTTTAAATTTACAGAACAAAATTTATTCTTATGGATGGTTTACTTGGTTATGTTTATTGCCACGCTTGTAAGGTTTGTTTGGCCAAAAAATCCTTGACAGATAATCTATTAAAAGGTCAGAGTATTTCGAACTCTGATCACAAATTCTTCTGGTAAAACTCCTTTACAAAAAAATATATTATATGATTATCTTAAACTAGATACAAATAGTCTAATATCAGTTAAAAATAAATCTAACATTAATACTTGCAGAATCCACAAAAACGCTCCTTGTAATTAAAATCTTCTTATTTTGCAATTGATGTCCAAATCAGCTTACAAGATTAAAATCTTCGTTTCAAACAACAGTTACCAAAGTACATATTTTGGTTAAATCTTCCTTTCGATTATTTAATAAATTTTTTAAAATAGCTTTATATTGAAGAATTCATCGTAATTAATAAATTCATTTTTATATGTAATTTGCGTTTAAAAAAAATCACTTCTATATTCATTGCAACCTCGCAACTATTAAATTACAGTATGTTTACTACATACTTCAATCACCTATCTTCGCATAGCAACATCTCGCGCTTTTTAATTAAAATAACTTTTCGCGATCTAATGAATGAAATCGAATGAATCTCATGAATCAATAAACGCTTCTTTATATACTTTAAATTATCTATATCCAGAAGCTACTAGAAAAATGTGAAACATTATGCAAGGTTCTAGGAAAAACCAATTAGCGTCTAAAATCGCACGTATATTCCACGTAATATCGTTCCAGTTATTCGTAACCTGTACTATCTGTTCTTGTTTAACACATATACTATTGTTGTGGCGTTGCATACTAATGCAAAAATAATCAATTTTATCTGATATTTCTTGGAATTTTCCGGTTTATTTTCAATGTTCAATGTTTATTTATAAATGATATTTACGTAGTTTTGAATCCTGATGACTCATCCTTTTATATTCTAGAAAATTCTTTATTTAGAATAAGTGGCTATAATCTACGGGTACATTAATTTAAACTTTAATTGGTTTTTAATGCAAAAGGGGTTGCGTTTTTATAGTAAATATTTGCTTTCGTGATTCCATACACAAAATTAATATGAAAATTCAGTTTTTTTAAATAAACGTTGATTGTAGTTTTTTAAACTAAACGCGAAAACCTAGTTCAATGCTATTTACAGCAATTGAAAAGTATTTTTATATGCATTGAATTTGTATTGATAATTAATAAATAAAATAAACGGCTTTGTATTTATTTTAAAATGATCCATTTTACGGTATCTTACAATTAATTATTTTTACATATATGACTTAACGTTACTTGCTATTTATTTACAATACGCCTATATCATACAGGGTGATTATTTATACACGAGCAATTTGCGTTTTTGGGTTGTACTTTAATGAATAAAGGTACACTTGTATTATACACAGTGTAACCATGAATTTATATTTTTCCGGATTCCCATTATATTCTTCTTAATCTTCTTTGGGAATTAAACCACTCATAGTTTTTAAAATTATCTTTATTTACGTTTCGATTTGAAATTTTGATTTTGACAACGATCCTAGGTCATGGATCGAAATGTAAATAAAGATAATTTTAAAAACTATGAGTGGTTTAATTCTCAAAGAAGATTAAGAAGAATGCTAAACAAACCACAACAAACATACAGGGAGTATTCCCATTATATGTTGGTGGGATTTATTTGTAGAATTTGGAGTTCAATGACTTCTCGTGGCCCCTTGTCACATCATTTTCCCGCAAATCAAAGTATAAAATTCGAAGTCTGCGTTATTTTCCCGCATACATGAGTTATTTTACTATTTTTATGTCTAACGACTTGCTATCTATAACTAATTCTATAAGCTTTATAATACTCACGCATAATCTTTTCATACTAGGTCTTTCCTTCTTTTAACAATCCACCTATTCCTATCTTATAATTAACTAAACTCTCCTTAACTCTATACTAATATCATCTATAATCTAATATTTTTATCCTCTATATCTCTCTAATTTTTCATATTTACACACGGTCACATCAAGTTTCATTTCAAACAAAATTATTTTCACTATCTAACATAACTCAACGTATTATAGCACATTCCTCTCTAAACATTCATAATCTTGGAAAAATATGTATAATAAATGTTCATGAAATTGTCCCAGCTATACTACTCACGTCCAAAAAATTATGGTCTAGAATCTATATCTAGCCTACTTAGGTTACTCTCCAATTATACATCTTTCAATTACATTAAATGCATAAACTTCAGACTTTAATAGTTCACTATCAATAACTTCCAACTTATTTTCACAATCAGTAGTAATTCTTAACTTTCTATCTTTCAATTCATAAGATTCCCCTTAACAACGATTTTATTTCATTCTTTTTTCACCTGGACATTTAACAACCATTCTTCCCTTTTCTACATTTTCCTCTAATTTTCTCTTAAAATAATTTACATCTTTCTTAAAATAATTCACATTTATACTTTTAACTCCCTCATTCTCTTTGATTTCACTAATTTCTTTCATTTCCCTACGCTTCCACTTCTTTCTTACATCCGCATATTTAAATGAATGTTTCTACAAACCAAACGCAATTCTTCCATATTTGTACATATACCATTTAAAATATCGATCTGATTCTCTAATCGCAATTATCCCAAACGAATTATTAAGTTCTACTTTCAAAATTATTTCATCATTGTTTAATATTTTACTATCTTTATTTATTTTATTTTTAAGAGCTGCATTTACAGAAAGTTTCTTTGGTTCCTTTTTAACACCTGCAATTATATTATTTTCAACAGTTTCATCTATTATTTCCATCTCTTCAATATCATCTTCTGCAGTTTACAATAATTCTGAGTTTTTCTCTAAAAACGCTACAACTTTTCTCCTAACTATTTCCTTCAAATTCCATCTCCTGCAAATTTATACAATCTCCTTGTACTTCCATATGGACTTTTTCCACCCATTTAATCCTCTCATCTCCCATAATTATCACCTTATGCTTGGATTATACCTTTCAGCTTACTTAAAAAATCCATTCCCAGAAGGGCATCAACTCTTAATCCTGGCACTACTAAAAACTCTTGCTTCACTTCTATCTTTCCCAACTTAACTTTCAGAATTATAATACTCTTGATAACTACAAACTTCTTATTATTCGGCGATATTAAATTATTTCTCTTAATAGGGATAACTTTCTGTATTAACTCCTCTGAATTATCTTTAATAAAACCTACACTTACTAACGTTACTTCGACTCCTGTATCTATCAGTAATTTTATCTCTTTTCCCTCTACTTGCAATTTTAATATAGGTAGTAAATCATTTTTTTCATTAACTTCTTTATCATTTTCCAACTCAAATTTTATAAATTCATGTGCATGTTCATAATTTATTAATTTCTATATTTCGTCGTTTGATTTGTCATCTAAAAATCCTGCATACTTGACGTTCCAGGCCGATTAGCTATTTCTGCATATTCTATTTTCGTTGCTACCATTTAAGCTATTTTTCTGTGCGTTTGCCACATTTTCACTTCCTTGGGTAACGGTTCCATTCTCAATGGTCCGGGATTCATTATTTTCCCTTCCCTGTCGCTCTTAATGGCATTTCCTCTATTCCAATTATTTCTTTGGCTATTCCCCCTTTCAAATGGTCTGACTTGACATCTCTCCTGTCCATCATTCCTCTGGAATCTGAATGTATTGAGACGCTGGCTCTTTGGCCTAGTCTCCATCTTCCTTGTTGACCCATATCATCGTAATGTTGAAGATATTTTAATAACACATCTCTATCAACAATATTTGATAAGACTATGCATTGTCTTACTTCCGTTTCGAAGTGACCTGTTAAATACCTTATAATTTGCTTGTCCTCTAAAGGAGAATCAAGTTGTTTGGCAATGCTAAATTTCTTGATCGCATACAATTCCCTTGTCATGCCTGAATCGCTACTATATTTGCCCATTAATAAATCATCTCTAACTTTAAATTGCTGGTTGTCTTCCCAGAAATGCTTTAAAATTTTAATCTCGAAGTTTTTAAACGAATTCAACTCACTTTCAATCATTCCAAACCAAATTTCGGCACTACCCTTCAACATAGACTTCACGATATTTAATGTTGTTTTCTCATCCCGGCTGCTCTGTATTAAAGTTCTTAAGTTATTTCAAAATATTTTAGGATTAAGTTTATTATCCCCATAAAATTTTGAGTGTTGTTCCAACGGAACACTGGTTGGACTCCATCTCATCGGTTCCCCAACATGAATATTTTTAACTTTATCTTCTAAATTCTCTGTCTGTTTTAAGATTTCCCAAATCATTTCTAAATGTTTTAAAACCAGCTTGGCAGCTTCCCTCTATTTCATTTACTTTTTGATCCAAAATTTTAATTTTCCCTTTAGTTTCTGAGTTCAACCGGGCATTGAAAGATCTGAATGAAAATAAGACACCTGGAATTGATGAAATACGATCAGATTTGCTAAATGCCATGGCAAATACAGCTATGACAAAACTGTACCATCTGATAAGTAAGATGTATAAGACGGGTGGGGAGCTTTCGGATTTCAAAAAGAATGTGATTATTCCCGACCAACAAAAATGGGGGCTAACAGATGTGAAAACTATATCAAACCATTAGTTTAGTCAGTCATGCCTGCAAAATTCTAACCAAAATGTTCTACAAGCAGATGAAAAACCAGATCGAAAGGAAACTGGTGAAGACCAGTTTGACTTTCGAAGTAATGTTGGAACATGTGAAGCTATATTGAGTGTATGACTTATCTTGAAGGACAATTAGGAAAACCAAACCTACATTTTTGGCCTTTGTTGATTTATCTTGATAAAGTTAATTGTAACAAACTCTTCGAGGTCATGAAAAGGTATGGAGTTAAATATAGAGAATGCAGGTTTATCTACAACTTATACAGGAAGCAGACTGCAGTGGAAGGACACTAGACGGAGACAAGGTGAATCAGTGAATATCAGATTAGGGAAAAGAACATTGAAGGAAGTAGAGGCTATAAAGTGTAGACTCGAGCGTTGCTGAAATAGGAAATTTGATGACTTGAAAAATAAATTTAAGTATAAGGAAAACATTTCTGGAAATGTTTGTATGGAGTGTGGCTTTGTATGAAAAAAAGAAAATAAAGGCCATCGAAATGTAATGTTACAAATGAATTTTAAAGATGTCATCATCATTTTGTTTTCGACCTTACTTAAGGTCGGTTTGACGCAGCTCTAACTTCTTTTCTAATCTGTGCTAATCTAAAAAAGCTCTACATACCCTTCACAACCTAAATTTCTAATAATTTGACTAATATAGTTTGGTCTAGATCTTCCTAAATCCTTCTATCTTTTTCCTATCCAGCTGACTCTACATAGATATTAGCAACCTGATGGTTGTTAAAGAACTCTAACATGTTTACATGATTACCATTTATAAGGAAATGAAATATAACCTGGTTATCCGCTTCAAAAATGAAAAGTGTTAAATAATATGTTATGGTAAGACTTAAGCAACGAATCGCTGCCAACATGCCAGACCGCTACCTAATTGTGAGTTATGTCATGGTGACATTTAGTTAACTGATTTTTATTTTTTTTTGTTTTGTTTTCGAACTTACTTAAAGTCGGTTTGACGCAGCTCTAAATTCTTTTCTATTCTGAGCTAGTCTAAAAAGGTCTACATACCCTTCACAACCTAAATCTCTAATAATTTGACTAATATAGCTTTGTCTAGGCCTTCCTACTCTATTTTTATTTGGTAGTCTATAATCTAAGACTTTACCAAATAGTCCCTCATGTCTTAACTGGTGCCCTATCATTCTATCTCTCCTGACTTTCAATTGTTTCCACATACAGGATCCTCACCTATCCTTCTATAAACTTCTTCGTTTGTTACTCTATCTGTCCAACTAATCTTTAACATTCTCCTATAACACCAAGTTTCAAAAGCTTCTATCTTTTCTTATCTACTTCTTTAATTGTCCAAGTCTCACTACCGTATAGTAGAACGCTCCATACGTCGACTTTAAGAAACTTTTTCTATTATCTAACCTAATACTATTAGCTATTAGTAAGTTTTTCTTTTTAAAACATTTTTCTAGCTTGAGCTATTCTAGCTACTATATCCCTTCTGCTACGTCCATCCTTTGTAATTATACTACCTAAATAGCAAAATTCATCTACCTCCTCTAACTCGGTATTACCTATTTTTAATTTTGGTTTAGAACTAGGCTGTAACTCACTTGTCATTATCTTTGTCTTTACCGAGTTAATTCTCATACTATAGTTACTCCGTAGTATCTCATCTAAAATATTTAAAAACTCTCCAACTCTTTTCTAGACTCTGCTATAATGGCTATATCATCTGCAAAACGTAACATGTCTATTTTCTGTCCCTGTACACTAATACCTATCTCTTTTCTCTCTCTGGCTAAGTTTAAAGCTTCCTGAATATAAACATTAAAAATCAAGGGAGACAGTATACAAAGATGTAATAAAAAATTATTTCTTGCTTGATTTTTTATTATTAACTTTATCCTCGTGACTATCAGCTAAAAAATTACACCTTTAAATTTCCTAAACTCTAACCTGATATCACAAGGTCGAGAATTTCTTCTTATTAATGTAAGCCCAAGGTAAAGTTGGATGGAGAATGGCTTGAGATAAAGAAAAACTCTTAAGACATAAACGGCTAGTCGAGTGTTAGCTCTGGGTAGATCATGAGCTTGGGTCATGGGTTGTTAAAAGACCAAAAATATATTTAATGAGCGCCACCGTATTTTTCAATACAATAACCAACAAAATTTAACTGTGCTTGTATAAGGGGAATGCGGAAACCTTATCTTAACACCACTAACATAGCCATAAAACCTGAATTTCACTCTTTATAACACACTTACCAAGCCCTCAAACACCAGATGTCATACAGATGTCTCGGCTTGACCTGTGAACAAACAAAGGTACAACATGGACACCATTTGTGTCCTCAAAAACATTTGCCAAAAATAAAATAATAGAATTTAGGCTTCTAAAATATATACCGGGAATTTGTTTTCATTACACACCATTTCTAATCGGGATGACTTGTAATTTTTCTTTACTTGAATTCTAAATAATAAAAAGTCATTTAAAAACAAAATAGATTCTATTTGAATAAATTTCTGAATATATGTAACTACAATATTTAAGTTTGTATCTTTATAAAATTTTCTCTTAATAATTTTTCTAGAACAGAAATAGACTAGTGAAGTTTTGCATTCAAAATTAGGAAGATCTCTGAATGGATCTTTTCTATAAAATTTAAATATATTGACTTGGAATTTCTAAGTTACTCATAATACATAAATTTCTTTAAATCAATGAAGTACTTCCTTGATCTTCACAATAAAATTTAATTATCAAAGTGCTGATATTGTAGAATGTAATTATTCTAATTTATTTTATTTAACAGTAAGTACGAATTTCACATGTCGATGAAAATGCAAGTTCATGACCTCAAAATATTTAAACATATTTTAAATTAAATTAAGACGGCATGTGACGTCTAGATAGGACAACTGAATCTATGTTTTTTATATATCTGACATAAGATGTCATTCACAACTTTATTAAATGTACTATTTGTGTACATGTGCAAACATTCTGACAAACAATCGACTTGTTATTTAATTCGCTGATTCCTCAAAAGCTATTTTCTTTTACGTTACTCAAATATTTAATGTTAGATTATTTATAGTAATTTACTCTATGTTCAAAGTTATTAAATCCTAAAGAACACTCACGTGCTACTGAAACTGCTCTGAACGAAGATACTGGACCTTGACCTCAGCTGTCGGAAATTTCCATAACCATCAAAGTTCTTCGAATGCAACGATTATATAACAAAACCAACCTCAGCTCGAATGAATTTTTTTTCAACAAAACTTTAGCTCCAAAATTTCCTTATTTGATGTTATTTATTGGTGAAGTTGAAATATACGGAACACATGTGAAATTGCCTTCTACGTTCCTGCATTTTATATTAAATAAGACGTAACCATATATGTTCTTGCTTTAAAATATTGCCTTAAGAAATTGTCTTAAGTTATTATCGGAGATATTGCACTAAGATGAAAAATATTAGTATAATCTATTTAATTAATATATACCAACTGTATTAATGATGTCAAAAAGGGGCTTCCATCTTCTTAGGCCTGCAGGGATCAACTGAACTGCTCTGAGTGAAGCTTATAGAAAATCAAGCTCACGCTACAGCTGTTAGGCTTGACCTCCAGACACCAAGAATTTATCAATTATTTTCTTTTTCTTACTCTGTTAGAGACCACGTGTTTAAACACGACCATCTTGACTCCACTAACTTGTAGAACAGCTTGCCCGTTTGAACGCTGATAATGAAGTGAACAAATTGACAACTCGACAGAGCTTAGTAACGAACTTTAGAGCATAAACGTAAAAGAATCTATGTGTTATTATCAATTTTATGTATTAATTTCTATTGGACGGTAATTCACAAATTAAATATTTTAAATTATAGCTGTTTGATTTTTATTTTAAAGACCGAAGTGTAACTAGAAAAAAAATACGTTACAAAGATTTGGTGGGTTAATGAGAAGGTATTAAGACACATTGGTAAGAAGAAAGCTCTGTGGCAAAATGTAAAGAAAAGGAGGGATATTATGATTGGACATACCTTGAGGCATACAAGATTGAATAACTTATTATTAGAGGGAAATGTGATGGGTAAAAATGGTAGAAATAGACCGATGCTTATGATATGATACCACATTCAGATGGATGTAGGATGTATTAGTTACGTATCAATGAAGAGGTTAGCTCAGGATAGGTTAGCACAGAGAGTTGCATCAAACCTGTTTGCAAACTGATAACCCAACCGCAACATAGAAGAAAATTCTGTACCATTTTAATTTGAATTATAGAAGAATATAGAAGAATGTAGTATGGATAAATGGTACAGGAAAAAGGCATCAGGTTAGAATTGAAACAGATGGTACAATATATTTGGACATGCGAAAAGCTTTCGATCGCATCAATATAAATTTGTTTCTTCTTAAGTTATCTTTTGTAGGTTTTGATAATCAAATTGTGAACTGGATTAACTCCTATCTTTCTAACAGAATACAAACTGTAAAAATAAATGATGAGGAATCACATCCAATTACTGTTAACTCTGGTGTTCCACAGGGATCTCATCTTGGTCCATTGTTGTTTGTATTGTATATTAATGATGTTACATCTGTAATTAAGAGTTGTGAAATTTTGATGTATGCTGATGATATAAAAATCTTCAGGAAAGTTGAGCAAGTACAGGATTGCGTGTTAGTTCAAAAGGATATAGATTCAATAAAATCATGGCGTGACAAAAATTATTCAGATTTGAGCATCTCCAAATGTAAATTTATAAGATTTTCAAAGAAACGTGTTGATAATAGTTATAATTATTCTATCTCCAATATAGTCTTGGACACTGTTTTAAACATTCGTGACTTAGGTGTGTTATTTAGTAGAAACCTAAATATGGACATACAAATTGACTATATTCTGAACAGAGCCAATAAAATGGCAGGTTTTATAAAAAGACAATCTCTAGATTTTTATCAACTAAGAACAGTTTTATTATTATACATTAGCTATGTGCGCTCCATACTAGAATACTGTTCTATTATTTGAAGTCCTAATACTTATAGTCATAAAAATAGACTTGAAAATGTCCAAAAAAGAATTGTTAAACTTGTTTGTTTTAAATTTAATATTACGTACTCCTCTGAAAACTATATTACTATTTTAACTTATCTAGGTTTAAATACTTTAGAAAAAAGGCGCTTATTTTTTGATCTTTGTTTCTTATTAAAGTATTTAATAGTGTAATTAACTGCTCTGAAATTCTGGAAAGTTTTGATATTTTATCTCATAGGTTTAATATAAGAAATCATGATTTATTTAATGTTGATTTTCATAGAACAAATTATGGAAAGCACTTTTGTATTACTTCTCGCATTTCGCATTTTGCTAATTTATATTTGAAAGATATTGATATTTTTAATCTAAGTTTCAATAAGTTTAAGACATTACTACAGAGGAATTTGTTTAATTTGAATGATAATACATAGGTCATAAAAAAAAAGGTTAGCGTCAATTTTCTTTTTTATATTTAATTTATTATGATATAAGTTTCTAATGTTAAATGGTTTGTTCAACTGTAAATAAATAAATAAATAAACATGCAGTCCGTTTTTGCTACCAGGTCATCGAAAGTGACATCCAGGTATTTATTGAAAACTTTTTTATGTGATTTGGATTTGATTGTGTTTTAAAAGAAGGGTGTTGAATGCTGGACACTGTTTTTTTAATTATGCTATTTTATTAGATAAAATATTTCTATTTAATGTAACAATGATGAATTTATTTTTGAGGTTTTATTTATAATGAAGGTTAATTAAAAGTCACAGATTTTATTATTATCATACAGTCCTTATTCTGTTAATTAGTCATTTATAAAATGAGGTACGGGGTTTAAGAAAGTGAAAAATATATATAGATTTTTATTTATAAATTTTGATTATGCAAATGACAATTGATTTTGTAAACAACTATTTTTTTGTGTTTTACATAACTTTCAAGTTTTTGGCAGATGTTTATTAACAGAATGGGAAGAGCATATTTTTTTTTATTTTGTGAGCACTATTTTTTATGTGTAATACACAATTTTTGAATTTCGAGAGATATTAATTGTATTATTTTGTTTGTGTATAAACTTGTAAATTAATAACACCTCATACATGCTCACAGTGCCTGAGGTATTTTATTTTGAGGGTTCGTGTTCATGGTTTTGAGAAGAATGAGGAATCTATAAATCCTTATCACTCGTACATCTTTATCGAAAAACAATCTTCCTAAAAAGGATTGTTCAACCTAGAATGACTAGACCATAATTTGAATTATCTTTAGAAATTCCTATGATTTTATATGACAACCTTTTTTACTTGGTAGTTTGGTAAAACTTTTCACAGCAGAGTTTGTCAGAAGGTGCCAAAAGGATATCAAACGGAAATTTTTAGTAAAAAGTGACCTACGGTCAAATAGTGGTGGAAATAGTCGCCAACAATATTTAGAAAAATTCTGAGAGAAGTTATGGTTAGTTGGGGTCAATTTTGTTGAGGCTTGAAGGGTGGTTAACTATAAGGTTTACAAGAAAAGATCAGGTGCCCTAACCACAAACGGGTTGAAAGTAAGTGGGGATAAGCCCTATTTCAACGTGAGAAGAATTTTTTTAATAACGATACTTTGCTGGCAAACAAGCAAAATAAGTAAAGATACTGAAATGATTCACTAATCTCTATCAATATGCATTCAATTAAAAATTTTAGCTCTGGTCAAACTGAGGATAACCCGTAAATAAATTCCGCACCAAAAATATATGGTTGCCAGTTGCGGTAAAAATCTTTAATTCCTAGCATAACACAAGCAATAAAAATATATAAATAATCTGGACAAATACGTAGAGGCTTGCATTCTTTTCCACAAAAATATCATAAAATTAAATATTATTTATCTATACACTGGACCCAACAACAATGTCTAAGGACCTAAGTGATCATGTTGATTCCTAAATTCATCTTTAATAGACGATTCTAAAAATAAACGAAGATGTGGAGTAATTGTTTTACTAATTTAACGTGTGTACATAAAATAAATTCGGCAACAGATATGTAGAATAGGAAAAAAATAAGCAGACTGAAAATTTGGTGTGATTTTTCAAACAATATTTGAAAATTAATTTTGTACTTTACAAAACCTTTTTTTTCTAAGAAACAGTGACTTAAATAATTCAAAATTGTTGCAAAAATTAACATATTATTAGTGGGAGATGCACATCTTGCCTACAAAACATCTTGGTAGCATTGTAATCTTATTAGGGTAGTTGATATAACAGCATTCTTTAAGTTTGTTTAATATTAAAAATTGACAAAGTGTACGAGCATTGCATAGGAAAAATTTTGAACAATAAGTACTAATTCGAAAAAACTGATTTAAAAATTACAGCAAGCATAGTTTACAAACGTGTCAGTCCAAAATTACTTCTTAAATTATTAGTAGAACAAAGCATGTAATAACAAAGTGTCTTTAAACTTACATGGCAGCTAACAAAATATACCTCTTGCTGCTTACTATCTTTGTACTTTATCTCCTACAGAAGGAACTAGATTCCCCGTTTGAACCAAACAACCTTGTATCAAATGCCATGGCATGACATAAATGCATGTGTACACTTTATTGCTGGTGAAACCTTAAGTTATAGCTCATCGAGTAACTTCAATAATATATAATTAGGAGTATCATGTTCTGTGTTATACAAAGGACCAGAAAACTTTACTTGAACTATTGCATAGTGTGCTTTTTTCAGACCTCCATATCTATATTAAAAATCAGTAAAATATGTTTGAGTAATTGTGTGTTGGTCCGATCATTACTAACTTAAAACATCAAACTTAAAAGCCAACCACTGTGCCCACATTTGCGTCTTTCAGGCACCACTAATGCCACCAAGAGTAAACATGTAATCTATTATAATTCAGGCATACACCACTAAAATCAAAAGACAATTCTACCACTTCCATTTTCATATGACACATCTTGCAAACAATCCTGTTTGGAAGTAATATCACGTCACTCACAACAACATGATACAAGCCCAGTACAGGAAACATCAAAACTAAATCAAATTATCTAATACAAATAACTCCAGGTACTTTGCTAAATATTTTAAATTTTATAAGAACCCAGTGGACAAAAATATAATATGTAACAATATTTTTAGTTGGTATTATTATGGTAAAAGCAACAAATTCCTTACCCAATGGGTAACGTTTTTAATTTGTGGGCTGTGGTAATCATAGCTTGATTTTACCTTTTAACTTATTAGAATTGAGAACGAAGAAACCCCCTAATGACATATCCTTGAATACTTTATGATATTGATCAGAACATGGCTATAAAAATCATTTAGAAACACTTTTATTAAAAAAGCATTACATATTCCACCATAAAATACTAAAATTCACATTTCTTACCTATCGTATTCTCTTGATTCGGCATCTTTAGATTTTCATAAATTCAGACTTTCCATTTTCTCTTATTAGAAAAATTTAATTGAATTCTAAAATACATTTCAAACACCTTTTCTCTTAGAAAACATGGAAGTTGTGGAAGGAGAGAAGTTTTAAATTGCCCGATAAATTTAGAAAAGTGTATAAGATCTACCTGGTACGTATGTAGAAAATCTTAGCTTTAAATTTAAGGTAAAACAAAACTACTTAATGCAATGTAATTTTGAAGGAGCAATACTTGTTTAAGTTTATGTAGATGTTTATATCCTCTACTGTACATATAACTGTTAAAATACATTGATTTGTATTGGCTTGTTGATGTAATTTTATGCTTTGTATATTTTTTATTTATAAAAGTTTCTTTTTTCTATTCTAGAGCTATACCATTAGCAATTTTTCAAGCTGAAGAAGCTGTTCAAAAGCATTTTTTAAGAAAATGGTTGAAAGATTCCTCATTAAGTGACTTTGATATTAGAGATCTTTTAGACTGGTCATATTATATTGAAAGACTGGGAAGTGCTATTCAGAAAATTATAACAATACCAGCAGCAATGCAGGGTGTAAGTATTTTTCAATATTGTGTTGTATATGGCTGTTACAAATACTTAATTATTTGTTATTACATTTTTTAATTAATGAATTAAAGGGAAACTTACTTCATCGAACATTTTTTTTAAAATTATGAGACCTTCATTTATATATTTCTATCGACCATTATTACAGGATTCTCATGATTTAACTTATTATTATAAAATTTACCTTGTGAAAAAATAAACTGAATATCGCATGCAAGTTGTATTATAGAATTTAGCGATAATTATATTGTTTACCTATGTATTATTCACAAATGCATAGCATAGAGAAATGTCCTGTTAATTACAGTAATTTAAACTTTTGTTAATCTAATCTAAGATCTATATATATATATATATATATATATATATATATATATATTGCTACGATATCGCCCCTTGCCAGATGTACAACGATCAATTGCCTGCTGATTGCCACCTCTCTGTTCCTTTAAAATAATTTAAAATTAACACGATTAAATTTATGCCTCGACTAGCTCAGTGATATCACGAACAGAGTGAGCAACGATATGATAACAAAGAATTTTTTACTCACTCCTCTCCAACACTCAATACCTCCGAATAAGATAAACTAAATTCGCCAAAAATTTGTATAATGAACTAAATAAAATTACAATTTACAAATCTACGCCCTTTTTAATATTATTTACTTTTTACAGAACTTTTAAATCAAAATTAAAATAAGTATTCCTATCGAATTAGCTCTTTATGAAGGTTATAGCGTTTTACACCTTTTTATAGCAATTAAAGCCAGCAAAAACAATTGTAGCTTACCACGAATGGTTTCGTTGAATGTTCAAAGTAATATCGCCTTTCTTAAACATAATTCTACGTACCAACCAAATCTTTGTTGACCTTTTACACAAAATATTTTAATAACATGCAACTTTTAAGCTCACTTCTGAATACACAAATTATGTAAAACTATATATGCAACATACTATAAATAGAATAAATAGTTCTGACCTTATATTTCTTTTGTTTTTTCTTGCTGGAGCTTCCTGGCCCAAATCGCTTGTTTGTTCAGTAGCTTAGAGTCATGAACCAGCAACTTAGCGTGTTAACCCAGTACTTTGAAATATTTACCAGCAACTTGGAGTCGTTTGCCCAATAATTTGAAGTATTAACCCTGTACTTAGAGTATTTTACCATTTATTTAGAGTATTTACGTCATAACTTGGAGTCATTAGCCAGTACCTTGAAGTATTTACCCAGTAATTAGAGTCGTTTGCTCGTACCTTGGAATGGCAACCATTAACTTAGAGTATTTACCCAGTAATTTGAATCGTTAACCATTACCTTAGTTGTTTGCCAGTACCTTGGAGTCCTAAATTAATAAATTGCAAAGATTTTTATTTATATTGATTATTTATAGACTTATGTTTATAATCAACGGTAAAATTCTATATACACAGATTACAACGTGCACTTTATTGTTTATTTCACGTGAAATTATATTTTTTTATTACGTTTCAATTTCTCAAACTTATAACTTTTACTAAAATTCTATTCACGTAATAATTTTCTTTCAACTAGCACAGTCGGCGCGTGGATTATAAAATGATGCTGCTTTATCTGTTATGTTGTTAGTTTTATAGAAACACGTTCCTTCCAGAATGTACCACGTGTTCTCATTGGATGACAGAACGCTATCAGTTGTTCGTCCGTGGAAAAAGGTGTTTCAATTGTGGTGTTCTACAAGGTGTTGAATTTTAGAAGGTCTAATATGTACGTTGTAAATTGCACGTATCTCGCAATTTTCTTGAGGGACTTTATTAACAAATGGTATTTTGTGTACGTTGTAAATTGCATGTATTCCGTCGCTTCAAATATTCACACTTTATGACATATGCTTGTTTTATTAAGTATGGCATTTTATATACATTCCAAACCGCACGTATTCCGTCGCCTTAAATATCTATACTTTATGAAATATGCTTGTTTTTAGCTGTTTGCCTATTACAAACTGGTATAAATTTACACATGTTTATTGGCTTCTATACGCAACTGGGTTTAGATTAAAAGAAATTTCATTTCACGGTTATTTTTCTTCAAATATATTGAATTTTTAATTGTTTTTGAGCTTAAGAATGTTTTAAATGTTCTAAAAATGATTGGAGTGTTTCTGCGATTATTTATTTTAATGAATATAATGAAGCTATTGATTTTATACAGGGTGATATGTATTTGCTTTTCTGTAATGGATGAATTATGTACATTTTTGGGTTTAAATGTTTCTTTTTCATGCTTTTTATGATATTTACATGATGTATTCCTCCCTTGTGATCTTATATGACCTTATTTTCATAGCAATATGTATATATAACGGGTGATTTTTTTGAGGTTAGGATTTTCATGCATTAGTATTTGACAGATCACGTGGGATTTCAGACATGGTGTCAAAGAGAAAGATGGTCAGTATGCTTTGACATTTCATCATGAATAGACTTACTAACGAGCAACGCTTGCAAATCATTGAATTTTATTACCAAAATCAGTGTTCGGTTCGAAATGTGTTTCGCGCTTTACGTCCGATTTATGGTCTACATAACCGACCAAGTGAGCAAACAATTAATGCGATTGTGACCAAGTTGCGCACTCAGTTTACTTTATTGGACATTAAACCAACCACACGAATGCGTACAGTGCGTACAGAAGAAAATATTGCGTCTGTTTCTGAGAGTGTTGCTGAAGACCGTGAAATGTCGATTCGTCGCCGTTCGCAGCAATTGGGTTTGTGTTATTTGACCACATGGAAGATTTTACGCAAAGATCTTGGTGTAAAACCGTATAAAATACAGCTCGTGCAAGAACTGAAGCCGAACGATCTGCCACAACGTCGAATTTTCAGTGAATGGGCCCTAGAAAAGTTGGCAGAAAATCCGCTTTTTTATCGACAAATTTTGTTCAGCGATGAGGCTCATTTCTGGTTGAATGGCTACGTAAATAAGCAAAATTGCCGCATTTGGGGTGAAGAGCAACCAGAAGCCGTTCAAGAACTGCCCATGCATCCCGAAAAATGCACTGTTTGGTGTGGTTTGTACGCTGGTGGAATCATTGGACCGTATTTTTTCAAAGATGCTGTTGGACGCAACGTTACGGTGAATGGCGATCGCTATCGTTCGATGCTAACAAACTTTTTGTTGCCAAAAATGGAAGAACTGAACTTGGTTGACATGTGGTTCCAACAAGATGGCGCTACATGCCACACAGCTCGCGATTCTATGGCCATTTTGAGGAAAACTTGGAGAACAATTCATCTCAAGAAATGGACCGTAAGTTGGCCACCAAGATCATGCGATCTGACGCCTTTAGACTATTTTTTGTGGGGCTACGTCAAGTCTAAAGTGTACAGAAATAAGCCAGCAACTATTCCAGCTTTGGAAGACAACATTTCCGAAGAAATTCGGGCTATTCCGGCCGAAATGCTCGAAAAAGTTGCCCAAAATTGGACTTTCCGAATGGACCACCTAAGACGCAGCCGCGGTCAACATTTAAATGAAATTATCTTCAAAAAGTAAATGTCATGGACCAATCTAACGTTTCAAATAAAGAACCGATGAGATTTTGCAAATTTTATGCGTTTTTTTTTTAAAAAAAGTTATCAAGCTCTTAAAAAATCACCCCTTATATAATATATATATATATATATATATATATATATATTGCCTTGACAACGGTTGCATGTTGAAGTACCGCTACAAGTATGCTGTGACACTTCTGTACAGCGATGGGAAATTATTCTCTTACTTTCCTTTTCTTTGCTTTGCCTGACCTAGCTCAACGGAAGTTATACTACAGAATTTACAAAATGAAATAAAACAGCAATCTCAAGAAAAAACATGCATTGAAATACATTTTTCTTTCATACAAAACAGTTTATAAAACAATTCAGTTTCAGTTCCTACAGAAAATAATCAGAATTCTTACCTAATCTTTTCTAACAGATACACAATCTTTTTTAATTAATAGATGGATAATTTACCCATTATTTATTACACACTTGTAAGGGTGATTGGCAAATAATCCTTGTCAGATAATTTAAATGTCAAAGTACCTCGAACTTCGACCTTAAATTTTGCTGTAAATTATCCTTACAAAAATAAAATGAGAATTTATTCTAAATTATCTTACAAAATATTCGATTATTTTTATCAATTAACAAACAAAAGAACCAAAGCGTTTATCAATATTTCATTTCCTTCGTAATTAACGATATTAAATACCTTCTAATTCTATTTTACATTGACATTAAAATCTCAGTGTACAAGATTATCCATATTCTTTTAAATCTCCATTTAGAATATTAATTTTCAAAGTATCTTCTATTTTTAATTAATTAACTAAACATTCTTTTGCATCGAGGATTGTTCAATTCTTGTAGTGTTTTACAAAATAATTATGTTCATATTTATGCAGAGTTATGTTCTAAGAATTAATTCTTTACTCAAAGTTACATCTCACATGTCAAATACTGTATGCATACCGCATACTTAATGAATGACTTTACTCAAAGTAACATGTTCGACGTCTTAAAAAAAGTGAATCGCGAATTTTACGTATCGTTTGGCTTAGGAAAGAATCAAACGCGAATTAATGAATGAATACCTCTAATAAAGTTCTGGCTTATATATAAAAATTATCTCTATACGTCATTATTCCAGGTTCTTCCTGATTCACCTAGAAAATTAGTCACAGTTGGTGTAAGAATTTCACAGTTTTACGATCCAATTAGTGTCAAGCTATACGGCCAAAATGATTTGTTTTTCCCGAAGCGTCTCGTTGATCCTTGCCCAGCGTACGAAGTTACTGGTCGTGTCTCACTTTATTCCATTGTTACACGGAAATCTATACATAGTTTTGATTGATTTTTATTACTTTTGAATATCCATGCGAGATCCATGAACCGGCATTTTTTCATAATTGGCTATTTAATGGTTTTAAAAACATTTTTTAGTATTTGATGTATTCATTCCTGAATAAAGAAAATTCTAGATTAATATTTAAAACTCATAAAATGAATATTTTAGTATTGATATTATACACACGCAGAAAAATAATTAAAGCTCGCGATTGTTTTCATTGTTTGATTTGTATACTAATAAAGTACAGATTTCAGTATAATTACATAATTTTGCAAAGCTTCAATTGTTTTCTTAACGGTTTTGCAAATGCAACATTTTTAATCTTAATAATTGTAAAAACAGATTGGTTTATGGTAATAAAGCGTGTTGTAATGCATATTTTACACAGAAAATTTATTTGGTATTTTTATTAATGAGAGCTTTATTGATTAATGCAATAGCTTTGTATTTTATCTCTTAGTAATGAAAACTCGTTTTTACGGTACTTCTCAACGATTAATTTGTATAAAGTTTAAAGTTTTATATTCGTTTTATGATCTTTTTTCATATTCTGCATGGGATTTTAATTAGGTGATTAATAAGGGCTTCTTTTTATGTTTTGTAATATCGCGAATGAAATGAATGGCTTTGCATGTACAGTACGCTTATATTTATAGAAGGTGGATAAAAGTGAATATTCGGAAATTTCATTTTTTTTCCTTCTCGTTGGGTGGGTTTATGATGGAATTTGAAGTTTCAATGACCTCATTATCACATCAATATATACACAGGTGTCATTGAGTATCATATTCTGTACATATATTAACCCAAAACCAGAGAAAATAAAAAAATTTATAATACTTCATTTCTGTGAAGAAACACTGTATATTATATATATATATATATATATATATATATATATATATAAATATTATTGATAAATACTAACGTATTGAAATTAATAAGATGAAATAATAACTTAGACTTATTTTAAGTAAAGCCCAAATGATCATTTCAAATCGAGCTAGTAATTGAAAGAAGGAAAATATAAGGCCTTGGACAGGATTTGAACCTGCATCTCATATATATATATATATATATATATATATATATATATATATTGCTGTGATATAGTTGCAATAACCCGGTGGCCCCTTTTTGTGAAATAAAAAGGGTAAAATTTTTCTTTTTGTCAATTTTAATACCTCAGCCAACCTTTTATTACTTACGTTTATGAGGATTAAACGACGAAACTTTCAATAATTATAAAATCACTTGTAATTCTTTTATGTAAATATCTTTCTTTCAGGTAATGTGAACCATGCCTTCTTTTAATTCAAACTGATTTGTTTACGAAATGCTGTTGTATTTAAAGAGAACGCCTATCTGTTTACAATTGGTTGTTCAAGCGCATCGTCCAAATATTACCGCCGTGTACCTTAATCTTCACATGCAGGCTTGGGTATTTCTACGAATTTCCAATCTACAGTGAAGTTGAAACGCTTGTCCCTGAACATAGGATTTTAAGTTATTTGCATAGATTGGTTGGATTTTCAAATCTTCCATGGTCTTTCAAAACACGCACGCTTTGTTTGTACGGCAAATTTGATGAACTTTGCTTTATCACCATGCTGTAATTATTTCCTATGTATCAAGGTGTTGGATTTTATACTTTATCGGTCACATAGCTTTATTTATTGATGTATGAAATTACATATGTTTTTCTGTTTTATGCATTTACAAACCTGCTTGTTTAAATGAGATTCCTTGTATAATTAATAATGATGCACTACTCGCCCGTATTGTGTTGCAGCTTCTGTCCACTTCGTTTTATGCTTTGTAAAGTTGTTTATTTAATTGGCTCTTTTGAAATACTCTTGTTTCCTTGAGTCTAATTATAAATATAGTCTATATACCGGGCGTTGGCATTTGCTTTCTCGTCAAATTTCGCTTCATTGTAAAATGTCTAGTTTTCTGGATTGTCATGATGTTTACATAAGGAGCACTATCCTAGTGATCCTATATACCCCTAAATGACACTACAATCTAAGTAATATATATAATAATTTTTATATTTTCTTGACCATTTATATTATTTTTTTCAAAACTTTTCTTGGAACTGGTCATTAATAATTAATTTGAATGTTTTCTACATGTCAAATAAACACTTTTTTCTTGCTTTTTAATTTTTATTATTCATATGACGCGTTTCGGTTAAACAACCATTTTCAAATATGAAACCTATAAACTATCTCTAATTAAATAATGATTTTTTAAAATTAAGTTGCATACATACCATTTAATGCAAAGTCAAACTACTAAAACTTACAAACTAAATAAATTATTTCTAACATTGTAGGATAAGCAACAATACATCCTAATAATACTCTTTTGGGTATGTTTATGACAAGGAAAGCAAGTTTTAAATTAAAAACATACCCAAAAGAGTATTATTAGGATGTATTGTTGCTTATCCTACAATGTTAGAAATAATTTATTTAGTTTGTAAGTTTTAGTAGTTTGACTTTGCATTAAATGGTATGTATGCAACTTAATTTTAAAAAATCATTATTTAATTAGAGATAGTTTATAGGTTTCATATTTGAAAATGGTTGTTTAACCAACGTCATATGAATAATAAAATTAAAAAGCAAGAAAAAAGTGTTTATTTGACATGTAGAAAACATTCAAATTAATTATTAATGACCAGTTCCAAGAAAAGTTTTGCAAAATATATATATATAAATATATATATATATATATATATATATATATAATATATATATATATATATATATATATACACTACTTGGTATAAAAGAAACCAACAGGGATTATTCATCTATTAATCAAAACGAAAACACTACTCATATCAAGTAAACATTAACTTCAATAATCCCTGTTACATTATACAAAACTAATTTTCATTAGGCGCGACTTTCACTATGGGCACGTCTTCTTCCTCACACCGTCGATCGTGTACTACTCCAACTGCATTTTCTCACGTTTCCGTTAGGGGTACAACAGGTTCATACGTCACTCACTTATTTATTAGTTGCACCAACAGGACATTGCGAATTATGTTAGCACATAAAGTTCCCACATATTGATGTGATTGAAGGTAATAGAAAGGCCATGTTCCGTTGTATAATCCGACATCATAAATGCGAGAAAATTGGAAAAAATTCGAGAAAAAGTTTGTTCAGAAAACATTTTTGAAATACCTGGTATAAAAGTTATCTATTACGTTTGACGCCGGAAACCATGATTATTAGATAGTTTAATCGTGTTTTAGATAAAAAAAAAAAATAAAGGCACTTATAATGTTCAAATGCATTTAAATATTCACTTATATATTATAAAATAGTTTTCGTCTTCAAATGCGTAAATATTCTAAAAGAAATTTCAGTACCGATTTATGTCAAGCTTATGTAAAACAGCATAATTTAAAAGGAATTTTTATTTAATAGCAAAAGTATGTTAGTATTTCAATTGAAAAAACGTATTTCTGATTGTAAAATGCGGTAACAAAACTACGATAGCTAACTAGGAGAGAAATGTGGACTGTATATAAAATTAAGTGATAATTTAACAAACAACATATAATTAATGGTTTTAATCAGTTCAAGCGTTTACTAAAAGCACTCACCTGGTATTTATGAAGCCGTGCCAACGAAAAAAACGATGTAACATCTACTCTGCTGTTGCTGGTGTAGCAAAGCACATTTATGTAGATAGCGGTTCTGAAGAAAAGCGGTTCATAATTAGGAGCTTTACATAGAACATGTAAAACAGCGATGCGGTCAGTTCGAACGACAAATCGATTCTCTACTTCGTGGATTTTCCAATCACTACACTGTGTTCTTGCACATGCGGAATAACGTTTATCACTCGCGGCACTTGTTGGCGCGTGCTTCAAGTAAAAACATGGGAATTTTACTCTAACAAATTTAAATATACCGAGGCGAACGTAAATAATCAACAAACTCAATAGAAAATAAAACTTAGCTTTAAATTATTTACAATATAAACGGAACACTGATTAAATAAAAAGTGTGTTTATTGACCCCATGTTGTAGAACAATCAAATGTTGAGAGAAAATATATGTACAAGACACCGTCCAATTATTTAATAGACTGGAGCTGTAGAGAATAAAGAACTTAAAAATGTTGATAAGCATACAAAAACGATGCGACCAATTATTAGATAGCCTGAACTGATAGTAAAACAATAAATTCTCTAAATTTCATAGCTTACGTATGACACACCTCCTTTCTGAACAAACAAAAACATGGATACATCTAGACCCGGCTAGCATAAATTGCTTTAGAGGCGGTTTGGTTAGAAAATCTAATACCAGGCAACCGTTATGAGGAGAATTACTCAAATCGTTGACTTTAGAGTGTTAATTGAAACTCCGAAGTGAGTAGATTAATTTGACGTACTTACAATTGTACGTAACTAATTGCTTACACAAACTGTATGATGTTTAATGGTAATAATTATTTAAGCTCAAAATGGAAAATAAATGACTAAAAATAATTAAAACCCGCAAGATAAAATTTTCTTAATTGTAAGAGGGGTTTATGATTTGGAATGGTTTGTTATATGTGGAATGAATCAATTTGCACGAACATGATTATTTTTTAAAACGATTTAAACAATTTTGGAGCATGGATAGGTAATTAATTACGTTCTGAAAAAAGTCAACGTTGGTAAATTAAAAGATGTGCAACGGTAAAATTTAAATCAATTTATTTTAAAGCACTTTGTTTAGATATTTAAGTGTTTCTAAAGATTCATTGCTTAGTTTAAGTTTTAAAATAGAAGGTTGTGTGTAAAAGTCAATCTAATTTAATTTTAAGTATTTGGCAATCCTGCGATATAGGTTTTCGCCATTATTCAATTGAACTTATCCGAATTCAGATAAGTTTAGTTCAGATTTAAGGGGGAAGGATATTCGATTACATGACTTATAAAGGTACCTGTTAACAGTTAAGGAAAATTTAATTATGAAGTTGCTTATTGATGATAATCATGTGTTTAAGATTTGTTTAGACTAAGTGAGTGATCATCCTAGTTTTAAAGAATTATTTTGGACTCTATATTTGGTATATTGTGTTGAGAGGAAGTTATTTTTCATACTATGGTTCTTCGATTGTAAAAAGGGTAAATAAATTAAATTAACATCGGAAATGAAAAATTCAGTCACTTGCAACAAATATGCTTTTACTAAAAAATATTAGGTCAAAATCTGCTTCTCCGTGAAAGCTATAAAATGAAATCCTTGCAGGTTTATGAAGCAAAACTGCTTGATTTAGGTACCTGTAATATTATGCGTTTCATTTTATATTATGTTCGATGTTTTTGTTGTGTTCAGTCAGTTTATCACTGCTATTAGTTGTCCTATTTTTGTATATCAGTAAATAAATGTTAACTTCTGTTATTGAATGTAAATATAATTTTGACCAAAAACACAATAGCACCCAAATATATTTACAGAATATTAATAAATTCATTGTTATTATTTCTAAATTTCAATTTATCTGACATTTATTATGTTAAACACCATTGTACAGTATTTCAGAAATGATATGCTGTTCTATAACTTTACCTGTAGGTTTTTACTTGAATATTTCCAAAAACAATTGATGTTAATTGTATGGCAGTTCTATTTGCAGTCATGCTGAATTGTTCTTTTGTATTACTTATTTACATATTTTCTATTGTGCTTATAGGTCCCAAATCCAGTTCCACGGGTACGCCATCCTGATTGGTTGCACAAATTAGTTTTAGAAAAGGCTGATAATTTTAAGCAAAGACGTATTAAGGATATGTTTGCTGCTTATTCTAAACCTACTAGAGATATTGATATTGAAAATTGTGATCGGCCCACGAAAATACAAAAAAAATTACCTGTAATAGCTACCGTATCAAAACGAAAGCGTAATGTAGAAAATGAATTTGAAGATATTGACTTCAGAAAGAGTTGGCGAGATGTTCTTGGTGCTCCTCCTCCATTTGGAACTACTTTGGTAAGTGGATTTGAATTTTCTATACTACAGTATGTTAGGGAAATTGTTTTACTTCTTGTGATAATAATATATAATGTATGCATTTGTTCTCTAGCGTTTCTTGAAACAATTTAGGAATGGGTCAGGCATGACTGGGAAATAAGTATGAATGAGATTCATTGTATTGTGACTCGTAGCTATCTCTATAGTTTATTTTTTTGTACAAATAACGTAAATGGGCAGAGTTGTATAATATTTTCATTGCCATAACAATTAACAAATGTGCTTTGAAAAACTTTGTAGGAGTATGCAGTCACTACATTTGATCTTCCATTGCTCCATCCGAATGTGCTATATTGGCCAGAAAGAGAGTTTTTTATCTGGAAATTTTGAATTTTGACAAACTCTTGCTGTTCCAAGCAAGGTAGGGATCTTTAACGCACTTGACAACACTCACACACAGCGCTTACATTTTATCGCTCATCCAAATGAGGGCATATTTTTGTGAAAATTGCTTGTCTAAGAGTTTTCAAACGGTACATGAGAAAAATCAAACCCAGCGCCTTGGACTTAGTAGTCACACGCAAACCAACTAAGCCACGGAGTTGCTCGGAGTATGCTATCAATCAACCATACTTCTAACTAACTGACCAATATGCATACAGAACACAAGCAAATAGCATCATGCCTAAAACACCCCTCAACCAATAATGAACTTGTCCAACACCCCTCGAATACAAATAAAACTATTCGAATATACTATATAAACAAATCTGTGTATAAAAGGAGCTCCAAAAGCTAGAGCAAATTACTTCTTTTCGTTTTCTCTTTAAGAAAGTTGCTAAACTTTATCACGCTCAACCCTTTCAGTAAACCCCCGGGCAAATGAAATAAAGTTATTAACACTTACCACAAAGGTTCATGTTGATGATCTCATGCTCTCAGATGCGTTATCCTTTCTGCTTTGTCCTGTTGTCGAGTTTTTGCGCCGGCTACGGCTGGGGTAGGGCTGCACTGTGCTACACTTCGTTTACAGTTTTACCTGGTCGGTAATGCAGTTAACAAAATGTTACGCTTAGATTCTGGTACATTGAAATGGCGATAGATGGCTCTTAAAAGCCGGTAATACAATTACCAAAGTTCCTAAGATACACATGACGTCACTGATAATTTATATTGCGCCATAATTAAGAGAAGGTACATAAAATTTAAACAATAAAAATTAGATAATCTACTCACGTAAAGGATCCGCCAACCGGCAGGAAATCCGCCACCGTAACCTCGGCATCGCTGCTGGTAGAGTTGGACATCCAAATTATCTCGGGGTCATGGGATGCTCCAGGGTCATCTCCGTTCCTATATGCAGTGGAAGACGGGAATAGGGAATTAAGGAAAGATACTCAAGATAAGGAAATCTACATAATAAGATAACACGACACCCGCACGACTGTTCACTTCAAAGTTTGGCGTAAAAGCCACGTTTCGCGCGAGAACCGCGGAACTCCCTCCTCTTTGTAGCATTGCCTTACCCCTATGGGGATAATTCACACTTGCCAATTGCACTATTGTGACGTACCGGAAGCCCCGCCCAGTTCATTTAAAAATGTTCGCGCGTCTTGCGTATTTAAAATTATGGCGGAAGCTTCCGCACATTAAAAACTACTTAACATAAAATGTTAAAGTGCAAATTCAGTTTGCACGTAACAATCGCGACAAAGCCACAAAAGAAAAACTTAAAAGAAAAAGTCTGTTAGCACAGTAACAGCTTAAAATCTAAGTCCTTACTACCCTACATAAACCCTAACTTAAAACCTACAAAATGTTTATATAAGGCGCCACCTGGTTTTTCGACCGATAGCACGTCTACCGAAGTACCAGGAAACGGAATAGGTAGCCCGATAGTCTTTGACTACACTACTTACCGACAGCACAAATTTGTCGGGAGCATGAAACACTGCTTAAACTAACACGGGTGCGACAAGTCGCCTAACCTATCTAAACCTATCTAAACTTATCTAACGAAAGCTAACATATAGTTCTTATATGCAAACACACATGAGTGTCGCATCAAACTATTCTTCTTTTTTGGCAAGAAGTGCCCAAATTTAAAAAATGTTCATGAGAGTGCGTCACCTTGCACTCTGGCAAATTTTGTTTCTGGTACTTTGGTTTCTTCCGATGCACATTTAACTTGTCCATGACACAGTTGTGAATCCACAAATTTACCAAAAGTACCGCCTACTAAATCCTTATATGCTAACCTGACAAATTACATTTCTAAATCGGGTTAGCTTTTTCACTTAAATTTCAGAAAGATAATTCCCACGTATGGTCATATATACCACACGTTAGGACGATAAAAAGATAAGATAAGATCTCAAATTGATGTTAAAGATAGTAGATAAGGTAAAGATATTAAGCTTAAGTTGTTATCCTCAAAGGTAATGAATAAGATAACGGTATTAAGCTTTAGTTATTATTTGAGATACTCGATAAGATAACACGATATTAAGTTAAAGTGATTATAAGAGATAGTAGGTAACATGAATTTAAACAGAAGTTATTGCTCAAGATAACCGGTAAGATAACGCGACATAACTCGAAGTTATTCCTAACGGTAGTCGGTAAGATAACGATAAATTAAACCAAAATTATTACTAACAGTAATTGGTAAGATAACGATACTAAACTAAGGTTATTACCAAAGGTAATCAATAAGATAACGATATTAAACCTAAGTTATTACTAACGGTAATCGGTAAGATAACGATACTAAACTAAGGTTATTACCAAAGGTAATCAATAAGATAACGATATTAAACCTAAAGGTATTGTCAAAGATAATAAAGAAGACAAGGATATTGGCCTAGTTATTACCCAAGACAATGATAACAACAAAAGAGTGGCTCCAGTAGAGCCGTTTAAATGGGATTGACCCTATAAAACACAGCGTAGTCTGAAGGACCACCTGCGATATTAATCCGACAAGATAAGATATACACATTTTAAAATTCACTAGACTCCTAAGAGAACTAGTACGATAATTTTCCTAACGAGTGCTTCACTACGATAAGAAAATCAGACAAAGATAGACACGACAACTTAAAAGTATCTTCACAGATACAAACACACAAAACAAACTGTTTTAAGGTAGTTTTTAAAACGGTAGCACCCTAAACACACAAAATGCCCAATTATAAGCAGTTAAATACAGATACACTGTCCCCATATGCTAAAACAACCGAGAATTTAATAAAATAACAATAAGAAAACAATAGCACCTCACCACAAAGTTCAATAAAAAATAACGAAAAAAAAGTTTATAAGTTATGTAGATTTAGTAGAAAAAGGAAGGAATAATGTTGTAGTATAATGATGTAGTATAATGTGGGCGATTGCAATAATTCAGAGGAAAAACACACGGAATAGATAATCCTAGTTCTTGCAACTGCGAATATGAACTATTTCTTTCAATGGCATAGATCGCGCATGTCCTATGTGAGCCCAAAGAAGAAAGCATTCACTCAACATCAGCTAAAACCAGTCATAAAAATTCAATGGGTTATTTCAACCAAAGTTACGACAATTACCTCTCAATTAAACCATATAAGAGAAATACTAAAGACCGAACAATATGTAGTAGGAAAATTTCAAGGGTTAATTAAATGAAACGACAGAGCTATATTGGGGGGGTGTAGAGGATGAAGTGATATATATCTAACGGTATGGTGAAGGAAAAGTCAACCAGAAGAAAAGATAGCTAAATTAAGGTAAGTAAAGTTAACGTAAGAAATTATATACTATATGAGAGAAGGAATAAGTAATTAAAGATACTAATTGAGGGTGAGAACAAAAATATTAGGTAAATCGTGAGGAGAATGGGACATGAAAAACTTAATTAGCATTTGGGTCAGCAGAGAATGGCTTAAGGTCTTTAATATGCCACCTGCCTTGGCGTTTTCCTTCAGTATCCTGAAGTTCATAGATAAGGGGACTAATAACACGTGTGACTTTACACAGAATGAATTTAGGGGCCAATTTTGAAGAAAATTTCTTAGATGCATCCGATAAGACATAGTTCTTTTTCCAAACTTGTTCGCCTAAGGCAAAGGAAATATTTCCTACGCAAGTTATAATGGTCCTTGCTCTTTTCGTAAGCTTTTAACAAATTTTTCTAACGTCGTTAAAGATAGAAGGTAGTGACTGTTGGTCCTTGTCCCAACGTACTTTATCGTCAAATTCAATTACGTTAGTATCGTCAGGCACTAAACCATAGTAACTCCCATCGATTGGGGTATATCTTCCAAAAACAAGAAAAGACGGAGTGAATTGGGTTGCTTCGTGTTTAGATGTACGCAAAGCTTGAGCAATTTCAAAGATATGTTCATCCCATGTAGTATGGTCTGAATCAATATAAGACGAGATAGCGGTAATTAACACTCGATTTACTCTCTCGGTAGGGTTTACTTGGGGGTGATATTTTGCGTTAAACCAAATTTTTTTGTACTTTGTAACTTTTAACGAAATTCTGAAAATCTTTAGAGATAAATTGTGCACCATTGTCACAAAGAATAATCTGGGGGGACACCAAAGATAAGAAAGACATTCTGTTCTAGGAATTTAATTATTGCAGCGGAGGTAGCTTTACGTAAGGGTTGCACCATAACAAATTTAGAAAACCAATCGGTAACAACCAAAAGATATTGATTACCTCTTTTCGATCGAGGGAGAGGTCCTAATAAGTCAAGCGATATTAATTGAAAGGGATAAGATACACGCTTAAAGTTACCCATTAAACCAGGGCGAGCGTCTTGTGAACTCTTATGAGAACCACAAATTTTGCAGCTTTTAATGTAGCGACAAACAGATTGCTTAAGTGTGGGCCAGTAATACAATTCAGATATTTTCGCAGAGTTTTGTAACACCAAGGTGTGCAGCTAAGGGATCGTCGTGACATAATTTGAGCACCTCACTGCAGTTTGCAGTGGGCACAACGAGTTTCCATTCAGGTATATTCGATATTTTATGTGGGGACGAAGATACAAATTTATACAGTCTATTATTAGTTACTCGAAAGGTAGGAAATTTGTCGGGATTATCGGAAACTTTTCTAATCATATTGAGGTACCAGGTATCCAGAATTAAATTTGGAAGGTTAAGAGAAAACATCTCGAGATAACGCATCAGGTACGGTATTTAATTTGCCAGGCCTATGCCTAACGTCAAAAGTAAATTGAGATATACGCAAGTTCCATCTTGCCAAACGACCTGCGGGTTGTTTCAAGTTATTAAGCCAAGTGAGTGCTGCACAATCAGTGATTACGGTAAAGTGTGTACCTTCGACATATCCTCTAAATTTCTCGATGCCAAAGATAACACCCAATAGTTCTCGTTCGGTAGCAGAGTATTTTTGTTCGGCAGAAGTTAAGGCACGGCTCGCATAAGCGATTGGATGTTCTAAACCATTGTTTACCTGGAACAACATTGCACCTAACCCGGTAAGTGAGGCATCGGTTTGTATATAAAACTTATCATCGAAATTTGGAGAGATTAAGATAGGTGCTGAAGTGATTAGTGTTTTAATTTGTTCGAAAGCTTGTTGGGATTCTAAATTCCACTCGATAGTTTGGGATTTCTTTTATTTTTAATTAAAGCGGTAATGGGTGCAGATATAGTTGAAAGGTTAGGTAAAAAAATGCGATAATAGCTAATCATTCCTATCAAACGTTTGATTTCGGTAACAGTTTTTGGTGTTTTAAATTTAGTAATGGCATCAACTTTAGCAGGATCGCTCGTAAGCCTGTCCCATCGACAATAAAACCAAGAAATGTAAGGGATGAACGACAAAATTGAGACTTTTCCCAGTTGATCTTAAAACCTGCTGCATTTAAACGTTCAGCAACTTCATCTAATGTGGCGATATGTTCATCGAAAGAACTTGAGATAACTAAGATATCATCTAAAAATACAAAGGCACGTTCTAGATGTAAGATAGGACCTAACGTTTGATCCATAGTACGTTGTAAAGTTTGTGGAGCGTTACAGAGACCAAATGGCAAAAAATTATATTCGAAAAGACCTCGGCCTGGGACACAAAAAGCAGTTTTTGACGAGAAGATAAGTCAAGAGGTATCTGATAAAAGCTTGTCTTAGGTCGATAGATGAGATAAATTTTGCGTTACGAAGCCTGCTCAAAATTGAGTCAGTTCTGGGTAGAGGGTAAGCGTCTGGAACAGTAACAGAATTTAGCTTCCTGCCATCAAAACAAACACGCCATTCGTCATTCTTTTTCCGAACTAGCAATACGGAGAGGTCCACGGTGAATTTGAAGGAGAGATAACACCAGATACTAACATTTTGTCTATTTCCGCATGTAAATGCTTTTGTAAGGCAGGCGATAAGGGATATTGACGTTGCTTAAAGGGAAGGGCATCACCTGTGGAGATAACGTGTGTTGCCGTTGTAACACAACCAAGTTCAGAGGTATTAAGTTTGCGAAATTTGTCGATTGTAGCGTTAAGAGTTACATCTTGGGAGTCAGTAAGAGAGATTTTGTTAGATATTCCTGTAGATGCACAGGAGTTCGTTTTAATAGAGGTTTGCCATGAAAATCCTGAAAGTAAAGTGACAGATTAAAAGTTTACAGAAATCAACGCCCAGTAGAAAAGGATACGCTAATGCAGGGACAATCAAAATAAAACATCACGTTCAAGAGACTCTACACGAATTTTTAACTTAAGGGAACCGGTTACATGTATTTGATTATCGTCAGCTAAATTTATGGAAGTTTTTCAGGAATAATTTGAATTTTGATATTTTGTTGAGATAATTGATGTAAACCTTCGTTATTTATAAGAGAACATGAAGAACCTGTATCCAGTAAAGCAATTACATTTAAGGAACCAATTGAGATAGATAAGTGTGGACGGTTATCGAAGGGTTTTTAACAAGTTGTGAAACAGCGGTAGTCTTTTATGATAAAAGGAATTGACGGTTTGTAACCACTTAGACCACTCGGCTGGAGTAGTGTAGCATAATTCCTCTAATGAAGGTAAGGTATTTTGTACATTAATAGTAGCGGTATTATTATTAGATAAATTTAATGACGGTACAACGTTAGAAGTGGTTTTATAATTTAAATTTATTGGCGTCTGTGTCCGTTGGATGATTGGTGTTGAGGGCGATTTTGGTTTCTTGAGATATTCACACCCTGATTTAAAATATCTCGACGGGAGTTTCCGATACGTTAGGATTACAGTTGGTGCAGTTAGATTTGTAGATATTTGAGCGACCACAGCCATAACAAAAAATATTTCTAGGGTAAGTGCAGACAGTATAGCTATGTCCACTTCGCTTGCAGTTCCAACAGGTAAGTGCGTTATTAGTTACGGTAGAAGGAACGTTAAGTGTAGATACTTTACGGGAAGGTCGAACTTGGCAAGCTAGATCAGGTTCGAGAAGACCAGATAATTTCTCGGTGGTGGTCGATATTTGTCAATCCTTGACCTCACTTCTTGAAGAGAGCGACATAGGTCTTTAAAATGAGCTAGTGAAGATATGGTCTGTAATGCCAAACGTTCTGAGAAATAGGGGTTCAAATTTCTAAGTAATTGATCGATAATTTCGGATTCGGAAGGTTTTTTGTCGAGTCTGCTATATAAAGCTTCTAATGAGGTAATAAAAGACACAACATTTTCGTCGGGACCTTGAGTTCGGTTACAATTTCGTTCCAAAGATCGTTAATGTAGCCATAAGGTAGGAAGTCTCGTTTTAAACAGGCAACTAACTCATTCCAGGTAGAAATTTGGTGTCGTATGTTTCTATACCATATTAACGCTGAGCCTGCGAACAAATCACCAGCTGAGATAAATAGGTCCTGGTCGGTACACCCGCAGAAATTTTAAAATCGTTAATCCGGTCAAGAAAGGATGATAAAGAAACCTTCGAATCAAACCCTTCAAAGGTGAGACCCCATTTGTATACAGGTATAGGTTTTCCTAATGGTTTAGGTTCGGCAAGCGCAAGATTTGAAAAAGGTAACGATATATCTACGTCTGCGTTAGGATTAAGTCTTTCTAAAAGAATTCCTTCAAGCAATAACACCTCGGACAACAAACTTTGTTTAGCTTGAGTCACTTGGTCATCGTTATATAAAGATAATGAATCAACTCGCTGTTTGACGTGAGTTATTCTTGAAGTCAATCTCCCTAATTCGATATTAGTAGCCACAGGATCTGTTTTGTTTATTATACCCGATATATCATCTAAAGATAATTTAATTTCTGATACGTTGAGTGGCCAATCGCCAACAGGGTTCTTTAAGATAGCCACGCCTTTGGTTTCCTGTGACAAAACAGCCCTAAGTTGAGATCGCCTATCATTCTGATTGGTCGCAGCTATGATACTTCTGCACTCCAGCTCGTAGATCAATTCCAGCGATTTTAAATGTGATACGTTTATTATGAATACAATATTCAAGACACGATATAAAAAATATGCGATTTTGACGCAGGTTAGAAGGTAAAAAACACGTTACAGCTACTTTAAGGTAATACGATACGATATTTAGAGGTAAGAACTTGTTAGAACGTCACCGATAACACCAAAGAAACACATTTAAGGTATATGGAAACGAAATCAATGTTCAGTTAAATACATATTTTATAGATAATGACAGACAAGCCTTCCAAAATGGAAAATGGACGCAGAGGATATGTTATTTAACCTATAAGGCAACAACGTATAGTCAAACACTTCTTAAAAAAGGTATACTAGCAATTTATTTCACTCAAGTGTTTTTTTTAACACTTAATTTTCATGTAAAAGATAAACCATAATGCAATTTTAGAATGTAACATAAAGATGTATTTAAGTTTCAAAAAACGGCCTTTCAAAGTTAAGGAAAGCAACTAAAGATATTTTAATAGGTAATTCTATAATACTGTATTTAAAGACATAAGGTAAGGTAAATACTTACATGAATAAAAGTAAAGTTCTTTAAGTGAAGAAGCTATTAATGCATTGTATCCTTATAAAGGAAATTATTCTAACCTAAAAACAAAGAAGAAGCCCCTGAAGTTCATAGCCTGAACAGGTTGAAGGCGCCATCTGCTACACTTCGTTTACAGTTTTACCTGGTCGGTAATGCAGTTAACAAAATGTTACGCTTAGATTCTGGTACATTGAAATGGCGATAGATGGCTCTTAAAAGCCGGTAATACAATTACCAAAGTTCCTAAGATACACATGACGTCACTGATAATTTATATTGCGCCATAATTAAGAGAAGGTACATAAAATTTAAACAATAAAAATTAGATAATCTACTCACGTAAAGGATCCGCCAACCGGCAGGAAATCCGCCACCGTAACCTCGGCATCGCTGCTGGTAGAGTTGGACATCCAAATTATCTCGGGGTCATGGGATGCTCCAGGGTCATCTCCGTTCCTATATGCAGTGGAAGACGGGAATAGGGAATTAAGGAAAGATACTCAAGATAAGGAAATCTACATAATAAGATAACACGACACCCGGCACGACTGTTCACTTCAAAGTTTGGCGTAAAAAAGCCACGTTTCCGCGCGAGAACCGCGGAACTCCCTCCTCTTTTGTAGCATTGCCTTACCCCTATGGGGATAATTCACACTTGCCAATTGCACTATTGTGACGTACCGGAAGCCCCGCCCAGTTCATTTAAAAATGTTCGCGCGTCTTGCGTATTTAAAATTATGGCGGGAAGCTTCCGCACATTAAAAAACTACTTAACATAAAATGTTAAAGTGCAAATTCAGTTTGCACGTAACAACTGACGAGACGGTTGAATGGGTTAAAAAGAGTGTGGAACGAAAAACACATTCGCTCCGACACTGCCCAATAACGGTACAGTAATATCTGTAAGATAGATGTGACGGTATAATAAAATCTGATGAACTAAACAGTAGTCCTCGCCTTAAATTTTGTCCCCCGCCAACCGAGATTGATTTACTTTCACCTGCGTTCGTGGGAAGATGAACTTCTTCTCACGCCAGAACCCTACATCAGTGCTTACAATTGCAAAAATAAGTAACTGACGTCGAGATCCGCGTGAACGTTTCTAATCCTGAGGTTTCACAAAATCAACGAAATTGTGCTAATTAACGAAGATTTTTACAAATTCTAAAAAAGTCTCTAGCTTCTAAATTAATGGATTGAATTCCTAAAAGTTTTCAAATAAAACATAACAACTTCTTGAAGAGAACTTAAGAACAGTGCAAAACGAGAAGTCAACAAGCTGCTTGTGCACCAAGAATTTTTTTCAACTTACCTCGTTGTGACCAACAAATCTAATAAGATAAAATTAAGTAAATTTTTATAACAACACTATGGAACGGCACTCATCATAACATGACTTGGACCGGTCCACTTCTGAAACCATCACTGCTACAGTATTGCCTCCTAGAGTATGTGATCTCAACAAGCACGCCACGATTGGAAATACTCTACCATCAGACTGCTTCAATATCTACCAATTAAGGAAGCCGCCTGTATGTAAGCATCTGCCCACCAACCACTAAGTACCTAAGCTATGGACTTGCAATTGCAATCACTGCCACGAGAGGCTAACTTACATTCAGCGTAACCCGGGCAGGGTTACCTATAACCAGGATGGACTTCTTCACCTACACTACACCAGATTTAATTCTTAGAGTTCGACCGTGTCTGGATTGGCTTAACAAAGGGCACTAAGTTTTACACAGAATTGTTAAAGTTGAAAAAAACAAAATTGAATTAATTAATTGCTTAACTTTCATTTAATTCATATTTGCAAGTTGTGTAGTAGGTAGGTTTATCTCGGGTGAATTTCATGTTGGTAATCAGGTGCTTTAGATTAAATACCTGTGGTGATAGTGCTTATCTTCTTGCTATAACATAATCAGGAGGCAGGTTAAATGAAGTAAAAGGAGATATGGAAAACGTCACCATGTGTTTGTAATGTACTTACCCGTGAGTAGATAAAAGGAAACGTCAACTTCTGAACACTGTCTCAGATAGTGATTTTTTCCACTATCTTGAACAACGCCTGCTTGCTTTTACACGTGTCGTGATATGCTGAAACGTGTCCTATGATGCTACAAACCCATGGGTTAAATGTTTAAATCCATTTCTCACTTGATTAAAAAACTATTTCCCTAAAATAACATAGGAACACTTCAGCACCCGTTTTACGAAAAATATATTGCGCAGTATTGGTAATAATGTTTAATGTATAATAAGTTCATGACAATATTTTAACGTGTAAATAAACAAAGGTTATTTCTATTGCTACGAAGCATTGACAATGTGACCTTACATGTGATTTTCCAATGCTCCACCCGAAGGTACTACATTGGTCAGGAGGCGAGTTTTTTGTTGCCTGGAAATTTAGAATTTTGCCGAACCCTTGCCGTTCCACGCAAGGTAGGGATCTTTAATGTGCGTGACAACACTCACACACGGGACCTCCATTTAACCTCTCATCCGAACAAGGGCGTAACTTTTGTGAAAAATGCTCACCTGCCATTTTTCAAGCAGTCGGCCGTGTCGGGATTGACAATGTGACCACAAACAAACGGAACACCACAACTTTTTGTCATTTGTTTAATTTTCTAGTTTGAATAGCCTTATGTGATTTCTTAGCTAGATGGACACTTTTCAAAGAATTCTGAAATATATAATTTATTGTGCATGTTTTAGTAACCTTTTTAAAAATCTAGTGAGATGGCCATTCATTAAAAGTTTGCTTTGACACTTAAACTGTTTTATGTGCATTTTAAATTAAATTTTGATATGGGCGAATAAAGCGTTCAGTTATTAAATTTGAAATTTCCTGAATGGGTGGGAATCCCGAAGGGTGTACCAGCTAACTACAGTGGTGCGGCAGCGGTCCCTATAGAAACAATTAAAGAAATGGAACAAAAATCGAAAAATGTCACAATTAACTAGTTTCAATTCAAGCTAGTTACCAATTACACTTACCCTAAAAGATTTTCAACACCATTTTAAATTTCTGGGCACCAACTCATCTAGTCTAGTGATATCCTCGGATGACGAATATTCCTGGGGATCCTGCTTACATCGGCCTTGTAATGGAATGGAGTTCATTTTACAAAAGTAAAAGAAGTTTACTCAACTATCCTCACATGTGTTCTCGTCTATATGGCTCGCGAATAATTAATTCATTGTTTTCCGTCCACTGCCTAGTGTTTGTCATTTTCTGCCACTCTTCATAGGTTTGGGGGTATGTCCATGTATAATATTTTTATAAAGCTTGTGCAAAATCATGTGACAAATGTGTGAGTCCATATGGTTTCATAATGTAAATATTACGTTTCATATCCTCAGCAGTCTGAATGGATACATTGAGACCATTTTTACGTTGTATTTATTTTATATTTCTTTCGAAATTATGTATTACTTGATATTTGTGTTTTACTAAATAAGCGTTTGTTGTGTTTAATTGATTAACTACATTGCATGATACCATTACTATATTCTCTGAGGGTTACTTTGTATTAGAACGACACTTTCACTGTTATTTACGTCTTTAATTATTCTAAACCCTTTAAAATAGCATGACCATGCTATGAAAATTTGCTGTTATAGTTATTCTGTTTACTACTTGGTCGAGTAATTAATTCTGCTCTCATCTTTGTATTCGACTTGATAATTGAAATCTGTTTTTCCTCTTTGTTGTTTTGAATTAATTTATGAAGATAATTTATTGACTTGAATTATGTTAACTGATTTCTGATTCCCTGGTTCGAGTTTATTACTCTTTTAAAACTAAAAATTATTGAAATGTCTGGCTTAATTAATACTACTATTCATGAGATTATAGTATAGTGGATACATCCGTATTTATTTCGTCCATTTTAGATAAATGTTCCCCTTTTCCATCTTATTTGTATGTAACATAACGCCAGTGCGTTACAACTTTACTCAACTGTCAGGCACCGTCTTTGCCACTAAAGATTTCTATAGCCCTCAATATTTAATGTTTTTATCATCATTACAGGAAGAACGTAAAACTTGGATACTTTTCCAAAAAAAGAAGTGGCGTTTTCAAATGTTTCAACGATTTGAAGGTCAACAAAATGCCAAGAAACCACGAACAACCACTGCTGTAGTTCGAACAAATGCAATAGGATCCATGAGTGAATTTCTACAAAGGGCTCAACATATTTTACTTACCGACAATTGGCAAATTTTACAAGTTTTTCCTACAACCACACCTGGTGAATTTAAAATATGGACCCTTGTATGGAAAATCATTTAAGAACATATAATATTTGATTGTTTTTAGGTTCGGTCTGAATTGCACTTACTTAAACTGATTTTACCAAGGACGTATTATGCGAATTTAAGAACGCCGAAGTGTTCAGATGAAGGTGATTTATTTAAGAAGTGTAATAGGACTTTACCACATTCTCGACCTGTACATAATTTATATCTTTACACTGTGTCAGAAGCTATGTACCAGGAACATGGAAAGTATGTTACTGTGAAAGGAAATATGATCTTTCTTTATATTTGTTTGCAGGAAACTCTTCTTAGAGCAAAATGATCCTAATGTTGAAGGCATTTATGAAACACATGTTCCTCTCATTTTTCGATTTTTAGTACAAATTGGTTGTGTATGTCGAGTGCAGTCGAAATTTAGAAATGTAAATTTTGACAACTTTATGTTACAAGACTTAGAAAGAATCAGTATATCAAGACAACCATATTTACCAAAAGGCTGTGTTAAACATATCTTTTTATATCAACATCGTGCATCATCAGGTCCTCGACAGCTAATCGGTTTATTTCTAACACCACTCAAGAAAGCACTTATAATAGTGGTCGACAGTGTTAGAACTAATTTAATGCCTAATTTGCAAAATCTGTACAAAGCAGAACACACTGCAAAGTAAGTAATACCGATTGAGTGTACTGTAGTATACAGGTTGATTGTATTTGTCTTCCACATGTTCAAGGTTAATTGTGCATTAAAAACTCAAACAATTTTCCATGTAACATTTTTATTCAAAATGAGTATAGGAGAATGACAATTATTATAACTAGTGTATTCGATTCTTTTGTTTTTGCCACTTACTATGCACTTTTAAATTTTTAGTATAGCATGGTTTATTTACTAAACTAGTCTACTGTTCATGTAATCAATATGTTTCTATTACACTCGGTGTATAATTTTTAAAAGCATCAGGTTTGGTTAATACAAATGACTATTACCTTATTTTAAAACAAGCACTATTTTACTTTTTATGCAATATTTTTTAGTATTTGTATGCAAACATCAGCCCGGGATGTATGTGTACTATAAGGTAGCTAGAATAAGTTTTTTTCTTGAAAATATAATATTATATAAGCTATGTTATTCACTTCAGTCTGATTCTAATGATTATTGGAAATTTAAGTATTTTTTAAAATATATTTTTTGAAGTGATAGAAGTTACAGCTCTGAAAGTTGTTTTTTAATACCTAGAAAGTCGTGTCGTGAATGTCACTGTTTACAGAGCTAGAAATTTTACATTGTCATTGGTATTAAAAGTTAAATATCATCAGAGAATTATTCTAAGATATACTATATTATGGGAACAGAGGATTGTTCTGAAACCTGTAATCTTCTATGTAAAAAATGCAGTAGGAGTAAAAATATATAGAACTGGCTTCAGACGAACCACAAGCAGATGAGAAATTTGTAGATCTCAAACAAAATTGGCAAAACAATTCACTGTGTTTTAATATGAGATAATAAAATATACTATAAACTCAAATCGACAAAAAATTGTATTGGATTATAAGCAACAGTATATTGACTTTATCCACACTAGCAAACATGAATTGCTCTACAGATCTTCAAATTGAGTATAGAAAATTGCACAAATAACACTACAAATCTGGGATCAAATTCTATTGGATTATAGAGCATTAAGGAAATCAGTCATTTATAGAATGTTAAAACAGCTTTATTCCTTATAAATATTGTTCTGTTCAATTTAATCTGGAGTTGCCAATAGGTGCTTTATTTTTTTTATTGTTGGTTAACTGCGTCTTGTAGAGAAACTCCTTATGTAAGAAATATAATGTGGAACAACAAATCAATTTTTTAGAATTACCAATTGCTTAACCAATTAAAATATGCATTGATGGTCTTGAGAAAATCTACTGTGAAATTATTCATCACATTCCCAAACAAGGTACAGTGCCACCAAGCAAACATAGGACCCGGAAAACATGTGAACTAATTTCCAACAACAACATATGGAACCCCAATCAGAAAGCGATTTGTTTCAAAGTGCACTGCGGGAACAAAGTATTTTTAAGCAAATTTAAAATTATTAAAGATTAAACATACCAAAATGCCATTAATGTTGAATATTAATAACCTAACCTTACAAATATTTCAATTTGACAAATAAAAGCTTTCTACTTTGAGTGTACTTCTTAGCAGGCAGTGACACCAAGGACACACCTCCCAAGTCCTATGTTTGCATGGTGGCACTATATACTGTTGTTTAATTAGCGGTAAAATATATAACCATCAGAAAGAAATCGGAGAGTGTGGGTCAGCAACGAAAATGTTACTCCTAGGTTTCTTAACTTAAATGCCTCTTAAAGGAAACCAACTTACCATTGTTGGGATCAAGAGTACCTCTCTTAGATTGCAAGAAAAATAGAATTCGATATATCGTCAGAGTGAAGCTTCAAGCAGATTGACTTATTAAAGGACTTGGTAGGGTTACATAAAAATGCATGTATACAACGTTTACTTTAAATTACTCGCAAACAGTAATATTTATCAAATTGTAATAAGTATGCCTTTTTGCATAGAATAGTCTGGAGAATATTGTTTTTAAAACATTTGTTGAAATAATTGCAGATTATATTAACTAGAATTGTACAAAGACGAATGGAAAAACGAGCTGAAGAAATACTAGGAGAAGATCAATTTGGATTTAGGCGAAACAAGGGAACACGGGAGGCTATTCTAGCTCTGAGAGTGATAATGCAGAAAACAATAGAAAAAGGAGAAAGGAGAAATGAAAAAAATGTTCAAAATATTCAAAAAGATTAGAATGAGTTATAGGGGTAGACGAATAGTACATAGCTTATGCGAAGAGCAAACAGCAGTAATAGAATTAGGGCAGGAACGTAGAGAAGTAAACATTAGGAAAGGGGCGAGCCAGGGATGTGCCCTATCCCCATTAATTTTTAACTGTACATAAAAGAGGCAATGAATACTGTCAAATGCAGGAAGACATTTGGAATTACTATGCAGGGACAAAAAATTGATATGCTTAGATTTGCAGATGATATAGCGGTATTAGCCTCTAGCAAGGAAGGGTTAGAAGCTGCTCTTAATGAAATGGAAACGGTTCTAACAGAGAGATATGGTATGAAAATTAACAAAAATAAAACTAAAGTACTAGTATGCAAAGGAGGGGAAAAACAATAACACAAATAGGTAACAAGAACTTACAAGAGGTTAAGGACATCTGCTGCCTAGAAAGCCAAATAACGCAAGATAGGAAAATCGCAAAAGATATAAAACAAAGTTTAGTACAAGGTTGTGCTACATTTAACAAGAAAAAGCAACTACTGTGTTCAAAGATAACAAACATACAAACAAGGAAAAGATTGCTTAAAACATATGTGTGGGACACAGCACTGTATGTCTGTGAAACCTGGACAGTAGGCGAAGCGGACAAGAAAAAAGTAGAAGCCTTTGTGTGGTGCTATAGATGTATGAAGAAGATATCATGGACAGACAAAGTTAGGAACGAAGATGTACTAAAAATGGTAGGGGAAGAAAGAAATATGTGGAAAACGGTAAAAAATAGGAGAGATAGGATGATAGGCCACATACTACGGCATGAGGGAATAGTGCGGAATATATTAGAAGCAGAGATAGGAAAAGAGAAGAAGAGGCAGACCTATATTAGACTACTCCACACAGATAGTGAAAGATGTAGGGAAATGTGTAGGCTAGCTCAGAATAGAAATCAATGGAGGTACGCATCCAACCAGTCCCAAGATGGATAAACTAATGACGAAAAAAGTAACTGTACTTAAACATGATGATTATTATATGCAAGTACAAGTATTGGTTGGGCAATATTCTCAAATAATATTAATTTTGAGAAAGGTTTTACTGAAAAACTATTAATTCGACAATGTCTAATTGTTGGGGGATCTGCTTAACCCCTTCACTAAATCTCGGTGAAATAGGGCATAAAATTATAAAACAATAGAAGAGGAACCAAGCTGTGTATAGGCTGTGTGAGAATTTCAGGGAACTGTGTAGGCTAGCTCAGAATATAAATAAGTGCAGACACGTGTCTAACCAGTTTTGATACGGAAAACCTAATGACGAAAAAATAAAATCTGGTGATTATTATAAACAACTACAGGTGTTGGTTGTGAAATATCTGCAACTAATGTTGACTGTGCGAAAAGATATATTGGAAAATATATTAAATCGGTGAATGCTCAAGTGTTGGTGGAACTTGGCAGCCACAAGCTGCTTACCTCCCTTCATAACTTTACATGTGATTTTCCAATGCTCCACCCGAAGGTACTACATTGGCCAGTAAGCGAGTTTTTTTACCTGGAAAATTTGGAATTTTGCCGAACCCTTGCTGTCCCAAGCAAGGTAGGGATCTTTAACGTGCGTGACAACACTCACACATGGGACCTCCATTTTACCTCTCATCCGAACGAGGGTGTATTTTTGAGAAAAATGCTCGCCTAACATTTTTCGAGCAGACCGTGTCGAGATTCGAACTCGGGACCTTGGGCGTAGTAATCGCACACATACCACTACACCACGGAGCCGCCCCCTTCCTTCATAACTACTGAATGTTGGAGAAGTAGGGTATATAATTGTAAAACAATAAAAGGGGACGGAACTGCATCTAACAAGAAAGAACAGTGCCTATGATGAAAACAACAAACAGAAACAAGAAGAAAATCGTTGAAAGCATATGTTTGGGGCACAGCACAGTGTGCCTATTAATTACGGGCAGTAGGAAAAGCAGACAGAAAAACGGTAGAAACCTTTTAGAATGCTGTGCTTCAGATGTATGAGGATGATAGCATGGACAGACAAAGTTAATAACAAATAGGTTATAGAAATAGTAGGGGAACAAGGATATCTGGGGAAAAAAATAGGAGAAATAGAAGGGCAGAATACATTCTAAAGCATTTTTGGGGAATAGGATGGGATATATTACAAGCAGAGATAGGAAAAAGGAGGTAGATCAGATAGTGATAGATGCAGACTGCAAATTTCAGGGAAATGTGTAGGTTGGTTTAGAATAGGAAACAATGAGGGTACGCGTCTAACCAGTTCCAGGACTGAAGACCTAATGATCATGAATTGGAGATTAAAAAAGGCAATTCATACTCACCATGCAAAACATTCCTTAAGCATAAGGGATGAAATAAGTGGTAACATAAATTTGATTGTCCTAAGGTCATATATGAATCTTTTATTCAAAACCAGCTGGAAAATATTTTTAAAAAAATTATTTTCATTTCATCTCTTTACAGAGTTGTATCTCCCTATTATTGGGTTTTGGAAAAAAGGACATATAAAGAGATGTGGTAATTTTTAAACATTGTAACAATTTTAAAAATATGATACGTGCTAATTATACGGTTACCCTGCTAAAATTTAAAATGCACTACGATGCCGACATTAGTGTAAGAGTTTTGAATAATTGAAGTGGGCTTAATCACAATTATTACACCTGACATGGGGCAATAATGTATTTTTTTTTTAAATTAAGCTTTTATGCTTACTAGATGGAAAGGCTAAAAACTGTTTTGCCGATGACTAACTTGGCTATTACCCTATGGGTCAGAGATGACTGGGCTGAAATTTTCTTAGTTAAACTGAAAACAATTTAAATCAACGTTAGACACTACTGTATCTAGCAACAATTAATCAAAAGAAATTATTTTATGGTAGATTCAGAAAACCCTTTTGTAGTGATTCTTAATTTTTTTACTTAAATTCTTGAATAATTGGTCAGACCTCTTTAACATAGAAAAAATTAGTAGAGTGATAAAATTTTTATTCCATAACAAATAATTTGAATCAAATAACACCGATTGTTAACAAATAAAATATATCACAGGCTTTTTAGTGTAAAAAATTTGAACAAACACTCGTTACATAATCGTCATGTTCGTTAGTGAATGCCAGATTTGGCATTCATGTACAAGTTTAATAAAAAACTGGTATTTAAAACAATCTTAATATAAATCTTATTTTGTTACTCATAAAGCATAATCTCATTTAAACTTCTCGTAAGTGAGAACTTCACATACAACAAAATTTAACGAAAGATTTTTCTTTCACAAAAAATATAGATATATTGTCATGTAGAAGTAATAAAATTAAGGGAGCTGAAATATTTAAGAGATCTTCTGAACTGAAACGGTGAGGATTTTCATGACTGATAATTAGAACATGTGGAAAAGGAGTTGTTCAATAAATCTCCCATCTTGCTTGGTTCGAAGATTAAGTGGAAGTGAGCGGACTAAGAAAATAACTTATGAAGACAATTTCATCTGGAGAATTCTTATCAGAACAAATACTTGGTGACCACGTGTCATGTTTATGAATCAAGTTGAAAACTGATTTATTTTGTGAACAACAAATTATTTACATGGACTTTTAATAATTAGAATGCTATTTAAAACTTTCTACGCAAGGTTTCAAAACACTTGAATTATTTTCTATAATATTATTGGTACAGAATGTGAAACTTAACCTTATAATTTAATTAAACTAGGAAATAACAGATCGTATGTTATTTTCCATATCATCATCGCTGCCTTCAGTCCTAGAACTGGTTGGACACGTACCCTCATTGTTTCCTAGTCTGAACTAACCTACACATTTCCCTGAAATTTGTGCAGTCTGCATTTATCACTATTTGTGTGCGAAAGTCTGATCTCGGTCTACATTTACCTATTTCTGATTGTAATATATCCCGTACTATTCCCCAGAAATGCCTTAGTACGTATCCTGTCCTATTTCTCCTATTCTTTTTGTTTTCCACAGATATCTTTATTTCTTTACTATTTCAACAAACTATCTGTTATTAACTTTGCCAGTCCATGCTACCATCCTTATTCATCTGAAGCACGACATTCCAGAAGTCTTCTATCTCTTTCTGCCTGCTTTTCCTACTGACCCTATTTCATAAATGTACTGCGCTGTGCAACACTATGCATTTTCCATATGAGATCAAAGATTTATTAAGAATTCTAAAACTTATTTAGGTTTGTAAATAAACAATTTTTAATTTTTTCAACTTGCTTTGCTTTGTTTTTCTGCGTTTTTTTGCTACACGCGAAAAAAATTGTTACAACGTTTTATCAGCTCTAACAATTACGGTACATAATTCTGTAATGTATATAGTTGAATTTAAGAAAATATTAATTACTAACATAGCACGGAGTACTACACTAAGCAATATTTATTTTATTTAATGGACGGTTCAAATAAATCAAATTATATGAAGAAATGTCTGTCAATATTGGTTTCCTATTCTTTTTAAATTTGTGATATATTAAGCAGTTTACATTTAGTAAGCAACTTTAAAAACTGTAATCTAAATACTGATCATAAAATTTTTCCACATTTGTAATTTATTTATTTTTTGTAGACTAGAAATCAATCCAGAAAATGGTGATGTTCTGCCCCCTGAAGAAATTACATTTGAAGTTCGTGTTGAAACTGACTTAAAGCAAGTGCACAAATTACTGCAGAAATATATACAAGCTTATAAAGATGAGAAAAAGGGCCCAACTCTACTAAATTTGCAAATGCACGATCCTATAACAAAACTACAAAATCATGTACCGGCTATAAGTGAGTTGCCACATGTACAGTTTCATATTAAGGTAAGAAATGTTATATTATGAACAGTATTATACTCTCAAGCAGCTTCTTCTGTACAATAGTAAACAATATTGTGTAATAATAAATGTGTGCCTAAGTGAAAAGGTTTGAAATGCTCGGACAATAATTGCTGTTGCGTACTGAAACCCGTACCCAACTGAGTCCTTTTCCAATGAGATGCACATGCACTATTTTTTGTCCGATTACAATATTTCAGAAAATAGCCAATTTAGACCATCACATTATTTTTTTAATAAACCAAGCTTCATGTGTAAATAATTTTAAAATGAATCACTTTACCCATTTCAAAAAATTTTATTATTAAAGCAATTGTATTTGTAAATTTGATCTTGCAAAAGACATTGCTTAGTAACAAATTTCATGTGAGTACTTGAAATGTTTTACAATAAGAATATGAAAAAGGTTTTAACAATTTAATCGTAAAATTGTTTTTTGCTATTTGACTTGACTCTTCCTGCTCTAAGTTTATGGTGGAATTTTTTTAGTTTATTGGTTTTACACCATATTAAAATATTGGTTATTAATGTTTTATCCAGGTTTCTTTTATTTTTTCATTGTGGATTTTAAGATTGTCTGCCGTTTTCCTGCTCTTTGTATAACTTGATTGTCATTTTATAAATTACCTTTAATCCATCTTCAGATTATTTTTTCCAACCTTTGCCATGTCCATCTTTCAAATACTTTCTCTCATTTTCCATTTGTCTCTTTAATAATTTTTCATCAATATGAGATCCATTCTCCAGATGAAGCAATTTTTTTGTCTCATTTTTTTAGTGGTTTACAAAAATCAAAGTGTTCTTTTTTTGGCAGTTGCTTTGGTCATTGTTGTATTTTTTGCTACTGGCATCTTAGGTTTTTTGTTATGATAAGACTGTATTATTTAAAATTGAATATTATTCCAATAGATTCCATTTGTTGAAAACTCCATACTCTAGTGATAAATTCGTGTTGTGAAACTTTGACTTTATTCAAATATTTTACCTTTATAAACTACACTGTAGCGTTGTTTCAATAATGTTCCCCTTTTCGTATTAATTTTTATACCATATTTTCTGTCTTTATCGTGTCATTCTTATATGTTTTTCTCTAAATGTGGTAAATGAGATTGATTACTTCAATGTCTTTATTATACCTTTTTTCTGCTTCGATATTTTCTATTGTCTGTGCTTAACTTTGATCTTTTATTTTCTTTTATCACAGACCTATCCTTTTATTTAGTCATTTGCTATTTAAGACAAGTTTGATGATTCCTTTTACATTTTTTCTCAATTCATGTGTATAACATACTTGTTATGGATAAAATGTGCATGAAGTTAATAAATTTCGATTTGTCCTGAAGGGACGGGGATCCCGTAACAATATAACAATGCATCGGCTAATTGCAGTGGCGCGATAGTGGGTTTCTTTGGAGAAACGGGAAACGAAAATAAAGAAAAATAAAGAAATACAAAAATAATAAATAACATGACTCAAATACAATAATTTTACGTTATATTAACACTTACCCTGGGAGGTTTTTTTCTGTTAAAATTGAGGGGCATCAATCTGTCGTTCCTAGTAATTTTTTGGATGTTATCTCTACACGGAAAACGATTACTCTGCATAAAACTTTCTTGCTTTGGTATCCTAAATTTTATCACCTCATAGTTACTTTGTTTAAAAATACCTTACCACATTAATTCTGTCATAATTGAATAAACTTGTAAAATAAAATACTTTCCGACTAAGGTTCCATGACTGGGGTAGCTGGGTATCCTATACGAATCATCAACTTTACCTATTTCTTAAACGAGTTCAAATAAAAATTCAACCTAAACTTAAACTCTATTCGCATATAAAAATATTAATACAATGACAAACTTTCCTTTCCAAAAAAACAATTTGGTTACCTCAAATCTGAAAAAGACATTAAATCTAAGCCATTGACAAAACTATTTGCTACTTCAAATTTTTTCTGCTTTCATATTTAATTATGACATCCACAAATCCCAATTATTGGAAACGTCATTCATAATTACAAAAAGGCAGTTAAATACCAACAACAACAACAGTCATGGTATTCCCTTTCATGGTAACCACAACAACCACCTCTTTTGGGAGGGGTGGTGGATTCACCGTATAACTATAAACTACTAAATTTTTGACTCCCAGCACCATTCACAATCTTTCTCCACGTCCCGCGATCCTTACACACATCCTTTTCACCAACTTTTCATGATCTGTTCTTTAGCTTCACCTATATATTTTTTTAATATTTTAAACGAATCACATTATGCCTAAATTTAATTACCACTTGTTCCGTCGGTAAAAATTAAATTAGTTACTGTCCTACATCATAAAATACCAACCATGTTTACGTCCAACACTCGCATATAAATTATAAAGAAACAAACAAGCATATAATATTACTTACAGTTCATGTATTATAAGGTTTAGAATATCCAAACAGCACCAGCTTTCCTTATTGTTAATAATAATTCCTTATTTTAATTTTTTGAATGACAGCTACCATTGCCCTAACACAACCCAAAATTACAACTTAATTGCAGGCTGAACGATCCTAGATTTCAATCCCTCTAAACATTAACAATTACAATAATTCTACTCATGGGTGCATGGAAAATACTTTGTCCCACGCGAGAGTAAGTTCACATATTTTATTGTATGCTTCGTTTTTGTTGTCTCTGTGAGACATCTATCTTTATTTATATTTCTTGCAGCTGCATTACCCTCAAATTTTTACTAGTAATTTGTCTCACTGCATGGGTCGCCACCACATTACGTTTTTGTATCACTACATCTTGAAATGTTTTCGTATTACTGATTCACATATAACTTATTGTATTTCTTTTCCGTTGGGTTCAGCAAATCTAATTTACTCTCACTGTAAATCATATTAATTATGGTCAGCGTCTGGTAAATACAATGTATCGAGTTTAATTATGCCCACAACAAAAGTTCTCATGCCACAGTATATACAATGTATTTATCTGTGGAAAATGTATACGTTATTGTATTTTGTCATATTGCACTATCTGCTATGCAACTTAATAACATCATCGTCCTTCATTATCATCAGTAGGTTTGGCTTAAATATTTCTTGAAGTATATATTTAGTTTCGAAAAAAAATTTGTAATAACCAAAGTTGCTATCGAAACTATATAGGAATTTTTCAACGATCAGCCAAAATTTTCATTGAAATTAATGGAAATCCAATTGCATATTTCTGAAACATCAATTTAGCGCATTTTGGCTGGACATTTGGGCCTTTGAAAGATGTGTTCTGCTTTGTTCCTCACAAATTGACTGACTTCATCAAGAAGTCAAAAGGAGCAAAACGTCTAATACACCATTGTAACTGACCAGTGTTACGAAAAAAGCCATTTGGAGAAATCTAAAGTAAAGACAATGTTGATTTGTTTCTAAGAATCGAAGGGAATAATTCATAAGAAATACATTCCTCCTACTCAGATGTTTAATGTTATGTTTCATCTTGATGTTTTGAAGGGTTTGGTGTAAGTTTTGCCAAAAAAGTATTTGTTCTTATTTTGAAAAAGTCCTGTTTATAAACTTACCATGTAGTAATAACTTAACTTACTAATGATATGCATAGTATCTTCAACCAAAAAGTTTTCTTTTGTTTTTAGTTACTAATAGGTATTTTTTAGGATGTTGAAGATTTATATAACAGTCTAGAATGGCAAAGAATTGGAGCAAAGGTGTTAATTCGCCACTATCTTCAAAGCACTAAGGTTTTTGAAATTCTGTCTGAACAATGTCGTTATTACCATTTACCAATTGGAAATTTACCTGAAGATTGTACTGTCTTTGCATCTGATTTGTTCTTTGCTCGTCATTTGTTGAAACAAAATCATGTTTTGTGGTGTTCTCCTATAGATCGACCTGATTTGGGTGGCAGCCAAGAAAATAATGCCAGGTAATTTTTAATAGCTTTTATTTAAATTATGTACTGATGGTGGTATATATTTGATAGATCTGTTTGATAACGATACATTCTATATATTCAACTTACTTTAACAAAGTTGTAAACTACTAACAATAATGATAGGTTTTTGGATTGAAGTTTTTCTAATATATAATCGTGAACTTTTGATATGCTTATCTATCTGTCCGAAAATAACTTTGCTGTGAAGAATATGTATTTGACCTGTTACGAATAAAAACATGTTACAGGCGGAAAAGCTACTAAGAATATTATTTTTATTAAAATTATAAAATGGGGCGGCCTGTAAAACAAAAACTAAAGGGAGGTCACCGGCACTAGCTAGCGGAAGGTCGTGGATCATATAGAGGGTTAAAATTTTGCAGAAAGGTCTAAATTAATATATAATATACTACAAAAAAGATTTGGCACTTACCTTTCATAAATATTGTGGCTTAATGACAATTACCAAGGGCGCCAGACAAGTCGAGAATGTCCAAATGTTCGTGCAAAACCTTGAGAGACTTGTCATTCCAAGGAGGACAATTGTTTCTTTTAATCAACTCTTATCTTTTTGACTACTTACGCAACTTTCATGATAAAAAAAATAAAAAAACTATTGACTTAATCAACGGCAAACAAAAACTATTTAATTAACAGAGCAATAAACGTGAACCTCTTACATTCATTGATTTTAATTTAGACATTTAATTGAATGGGTGAATATGGAATTATGATAATTTTGCGTACATAAATAATTCCCAAACACTTTATATGGAAGAAACTTATCTTATAAATTTTACACTAAATTAATCCTACGGTTTATGCTAACTTAACTACAAAACTTACTTACTAAAAATCATCAGTTGTTTGATGGCTTGCCTTCCAACGCAGAACAGCTCTTAAACTGGGGGAAAGAATCTTGCTTGTTGCTCTGGATCTTTGCAACTATTAAATAATTCAAATGACACACGAACCCGGCAGGAGCTTGTTGATAATTTAACTTAACTTGTGTGTCACACGCATACAAGCTTTTTCATTATTTACCTTATATCACTGATAAATCCGCGAACACACAGGCGTAACCCTCGCGAACTGGAAGAGTTAATTACTCCTTTCCAATTTCACTATCATGATACTAAGTGCAATATCATATCTGTGATGCCGGACAACGCTACCCGCGAACTTCTGTTGCTACGTTTCTACCTTTTGACCATGGACAGCCCTATTGGAATCTCTGTCTTTTGGCTAAAGCTTTAAGTTATATAGATTAATTCCTACTCTAACCATTATTTACGTCATATTTCTGTTATCCAATGACTTAACAGAACCTCCCACAAAACAAGACTTCAGAAACCAAATCCAACCCCTTTCAAAATGAGGGTCACGGATGCAATTATTTTTCTAAGGGTTTAAATATTTTGTATCTTCGTGGAAGTTTAATTATTGAATTGTGGACCATACCTATTGGCGACAGTGGTCTGCCATTAACAAAAGACCGGTTAACCCACTTGAGCCGAAATGGATTTTAAATACAATGGATGTCTCCAGACTACTTAAAATTACTTGCAATCTTTGAACAAATCAAATTGGAAATAGTTTGGCTATTTATAATGTTTCGTTTTCTCTAACCCGCTGTCAATCAACGAAAATATTAAGAAGATTAAGTTTTTCAACTGAAAATTGCTTTTTTTTATTTACGTTAAAAGGTACTATATCATTTAATTTTATCAGATTCTTCAATTTATAACCGACATAAGCTTTAAAAGGGTTATTGTATTTGATTTGCAAGGGTAGAGCTTTAAATTATGATGACTGCCGCTGGTATTTACAATATTTAAGCCTTAAGCTATTTCTAAACTTGGTCTTTATTATAAGGGAGCCTAACTAAAATATAAAAGTAATTCATTATGGAATTTTTCCTATAAGTTATGCAACCTATTGAAATTTAATTAATCAATTGATCTGTTTATTAGTTAACATTACAAAATAATGTTACAAACAGTATTAAGAGCTAAACAGAATTTCTGAACTCTTCTATTTATAAATTTTCGATTTACTGCATAGAATTACAAAATGTCCTAGCTTAATACAGGCATGAGAGGGGGATGCAGTGGCTAAAAAATTGTAGTCATTATGGAAATTATACGCACACGCACGCACGTGCCTGCACCTGCATGCACACACGCATGCACACATGCACACGCACACACATACATGCATGCATGTACATGTGCACCCACACTTGCATATGCATGCATGCATGCATGCACGCACACATGCACACACAATTTATCTTATCTTGAAAAATACTTGGAATAAAAGGTCATTATCTAAAAAGTACCAGTTCATTCCCACCACAGTCAATTCACTCAACATAATCATTTGACGCACTGAGAAATGTGCTACGATAAAACGTATGAGTCAGACAGAAACCGAAAGGAAAGTAAAGTAAGGATCTACACGAATCACGATAACGTATATAAAGATAAAAGAAACTTAGAGGTGCTGTGCTAACTACCAAAGCTGAGTGGGATGGTTCACATAGACAAAGAAAGTACAGTTTTGTAAATTACGTCTGATTAACTTTTGCACATTTTATATAAATATTTTCTAACTCACATTTCATTAGAAATTACTATTTAAAGTGTAAAAAAAATATTTAAAACTACATTCAAGTTAGCAAAAACTACAGCAATTACTCGGCAAATCGTGAATTCTAAAAAATAGCAAAAAGAACTGTTGCACATATTTAGTGAGATATCTGGTAAAGCGAAACCTTCAGCCCAGTGCACTCGTTTAGAAAATTGTAATTTGATAATTGTCGCTTATACTTTAAATTTGAATTTGGCAGAATGAAACTTGCACTTTGGTGTCTCGCAATCAGGAACCCTTGACTGCCTCTATGGAATTTTTGTATAAACAGAAACCATTTAATTCAAAGAACTTCTAACAGATAATATCCGAAAGAGTGGTAATTAGTAACTTCAGAAATAAAAGTTGTGTCCCAGTCAATAACTTACCAGCTAAAATTCTCTTCAACCTACCTAATAATATGCTAGTTTATTTTTCTGATGTCATCAACGATTTATTTTTCCCAAGGATTATTCCTGCTTGTCTTAAATATGCAATTGTAATTCCCCTGCATAAAGGTCGTTTATTGTAACAAACTTTTGTCGAATATCTTTGTTGTCGAATTTCTTAAAAATTATTGAGGTTTTATTCAAATCGCGTATAGTAAGATTTGTTAATAAGATCAATCTATGTTGGACGAATCATTTTTGATTCTGTGCAAAAAATGGAGCAAGTGACTGTATTTACAACTTTCTAACAAATATATTTTACAGCGTAAGTAATCTTAACTTCTACTTTTTTGCTGTATTCATTGATATAAGTAAGGTATTTGAGTCTGTTAATCATGGGAGTTTAATTAATAACATTTATTTCTGTGGTGTACGTGGAATCCCCAATGATTGGTTGGTTTAAGTATTATCTTGGTGAACGAACACAATCAGTCCATAATAGAAAGTGGAACATATCATCGAAATTAAAATTAAAGATTGATGTATCACAAGGTTCTGTATTGGGACCAATAGTCTTTTTATTTTTTTTCAATGACTTTACCAATTCCACTCAATATGCACATGCCACCATGGTATAACAGAATGTCTACTAGAACAACTGAATAAAAATTCTGTACTTTTTATGTACTTTTTAATACCTCAATTGAAAAAATTCAGTAGTTCTTGTTGTATAAAAAACTAAACAGAAGCGTGATCAAAACAATCGCATACTTTAATTAGTTCAGAATGCATACATAAAAAAAGAAAAATTACATGATAATACATACATACAAGAATGAAGTGCATAGAAAATATTTTTATTTATGTATTTTTCAGTCAATTTTTTTAACTTCTCTAACACGTTCGTACCACAATCCATACTCCTCTTAGGGTCGCACAGACTGTACGAGAACGATACGGTTTCTAACCGCATTAAAATGTCATTCTGTTTCGAACAGTGCTATAACTGAAGAGAATACACAGAATGAACGTTCGCCGAACGTTCTTGCGACGACCAATAGAGTTTGTCTTAACTTTTTGAACTTTGAAACGTTTCATCACATTATTGTTTGCGTACATCCCAGGGGCATTGATGAGGGCTGCTTCCTGATAGCTATACACACATAATTTGGTTGTTTTGTTGCATTTCCTAAACTTTCTGAAATGCAAATTGTGGCTTTTTAAGCAATATTTGTATTCAGTAATTTTGGGTTTGCGTAATTTTAACAACAGAATGATTGACCTATTTCCGACAAAGAGAACACGTCGAATGGACTTTTTATTAAAATCATTATAAGATCGTTGTTCGTGTTTTAATTATATGTAGTTATAGTATGTGCTCCACCTAATTTTTAGAGGCACGAATCGCCACTGGTAATGATTAAGGAAAAAATGCAACTCTGAATGAATGACGTAGAGAGATCGTGTTGGTTCGCGTTATGGCTAACACTCACGCTAACAATAGATATGGGGTTTTTGAACTAAAACTGTAAAACAAAACAATTGCAAAAGTAGGAGGAAGTGAAAAACTATCAGAAATCAATTTTATTGGTTAGCAAATTAGAATGCAGATAGAAATTTTGAAATAATTATGTTAATATTCTGCTAACAACTCTACAAATTTCACGGATGAACTGCGTTTTAAAAGTAACTTATGTTTCTTATTGATATTTTTAATAAGTTAAAAATGAATTGTGGAACTGTTGTCAATTTCTTTTAGATCAGTGTGAAATGAAGCGATATATTAATTGAGATTTTATTCGCAGTTGCTAAAATGCCTAATCTTACAGCAAAAAATAACACATATAACTTAACAAAGAAGAATGCATTTAACCTAAAGAGAGATTTTATGTAATTTGTTTTCGATTATGGATGCATTTACAGCCGTTGTACTCGTTTGATCAGTTTTTACTAGTAAAACATTTCTAACATATAATAACCTAACCTGCACACTATTTTCCGATATTTTTTCCTATGTACCCCATAAAATCGTCGGCATTTTAGCAACTGTGGTTTTATTCAGATCAAGTAGTAACATCGGATCAATTCGTGCAAAAACAGCACGTCAATAATTTTTTAACTTTCTGCATCCCAGGCCAAAGCAAGTTAAAATTTAAAAATTTTGTTTATTTTATTTTATACACACAATGAAAGATTGCATAAATAGAATTCAGATTTTCTTTATGTGTCTAAAGCAGACGCATAATTTCTATACGCGAAGTGTAAATTATGCACTTTTTCCTCATTTTCGGACTTGCTTTACAAAATCGGCACTTTTTCAGTACTTTCTAGATTTTCGGTACCCGTAGACACCCTGTATAAGCTTAGGGCCTACATCCATCTACACACTTGGAACTAATGTAACTTTTGATATGACTTCTAATATGACTAACAGTTGGTTCGATATAAAGAAGCTATCAGTAAATGCTCAGAAAACCTGTTCCATGTCTTGCAAAGGACAGAGCATTACTTTAGGACAAACGCCGCTTACTAATCTAAATAACATCATCATTACCAAATTCTTAGAATTATTAATGCCATTCTTTAATATTATTCTATATATATCTCTCTAATTTTCCAATCAAAAACTCCATATATAGCCATAACATCTCAAGTTTCATCTATCGTCCTATACCTTCCTTCGTTTGCTTCAAAAGGTCATTTTGGTATACAGATCTTACTTTATACAGTAAACTCCCTATACAATCAACTTGTCAGAAACTCCCGCATCTTTCAAGAGTGATCCGTTACTCATGCTTTGCAAATGATGCTACTGTTACATAGAGCAATTTCTGGCGAATGACTTTGAATAGCATTACATTTATGTTTATGTTTATAGTTATATTGTATATATTTGCACAATTTTAAATATTTGAACTTCCATGTTTCACATGAGTTGTTATGCTTTTTTTTGAAAAGCTTTAATGTTTATTGTATTAGTTAGGTTTAGGGAACTTTTGAAAACGCCACACTAGGAAATTCCCAGTAGATTAATGTTGTAATGCAAATGTACGTGAAAACCACACAGTTTTGGTTCTCACAAAAGTCCAGTTATTGGCTTATCTTTGTGGTCGGAGAGAATGCCAAGATTGTATTCTCGCGCTTTGTACGGTGTTATATCTACCAATGTGCGTCAGAGAACTTTAACCTCTCCTGGAGGGGATAGACGTTTTTGTGAGAATCGAATGTATCAAAACAGACGACTCAACTACTGTATTCTCTTGAGTACAGACGTGTGAGTAGTTCTTCGACTTATTGACAAGTGATTCCCCCCTCCCTATCGTTTATCAAATATCGTATTGGAACTTCGTCACAGAGGGCTACAGCCAGACGAACATTGGAACAACAGGGTACCGCCACGAAATCCCTGCAGAGCCATTGAAGCTGCTGCATTAAGAACAAGATACCGCGGGTAAGTGTTAGTTATAATAACTTAGGGCGCATTAGGTCACCCCGGAAAATTTAACCTCCGAGTAAATTTGAGGTTGTATGTGTGTTAAATACAATTTTACCGAGCTCTAAATGCGGTGATTTTAAGGTATTTCATGGTAAAAATATATATAGCAAAACTTATTATTTTTGTTTGCCTTCATTGTCTTTCAACTTAAGATAGAAAGATGTATTCCTATCTCCCTCCCTCTCTCTCACTCTGTTACTTGCAGTTTCTCTGTATTTAAAATGTAATATATAATAACTAAATAAGCTTACTAAATTGGTATTTCCTGTTGTTTGACACTTCTCAGCTTATATAGCAGAATCTTAAATTTAACTATAGGTATAATGCACCTATGTGCCTTTACCCTCTTAATTTATTTCTATCCCCGAGAAAGGGTTCTAATTTCATAATTGCATTTTCATATAATGTATGGGGTGTTTCAGCATGAAAATCCTTATTAATGCTAACTAGCATTATAGACTTTAATAATGCATTATTTTACAAAATCATACAATGTAGCATTGCAACATTACATTATTACATACCCCGACCCATACTTAATTAAATGTTAAAGTTTGAATAATGCAATTTTCTATATACAGATTTTAAAATTATAACCTATGGTTCAGTCCTCATCTATAAGCTCATCTCAGGGTTTTCAGTGGTTTGGTCCTCTGCAGATTTTTGACGTAGTGCTGTAGCACTTTAAGTGAAAGGTACGAAAAAGTAAAAGGTGAGAAACTGCACTACATCGACACATAGTAACACACCTCTAACAACGCAGTTACTTCTTCAAACTCATGTGCTAAAGTACCTACAACATTTTCGGCAGAAATGGTTCTAGGTATGATAAAAGTTTCTCATCACTTCCACAAGAGCAATAAAAAATCTTCAAGAAGGTATCTTTGCGCATTTATGTTTATTCAAATCCTTCTAAGCATATGATATAACTAATAATTTATAACATATACAGGATGGGATTAATGAAATAAGGGAAATTACTTTACTTTTAATACCATAATAATGGTTTATTAAATATAAGAAATGTTACTGGTTAATTCACATAACAATTGCGGCAAAACTACAAAAAAGAAAAAGAAAAAAATTCTATTGTTCCCCCAAGTCTAGGCAACTACTTATTATCTAAAGCACTTAATGACTAAATAAAGTTTTCAGGCAATATCTATAAATTAGGAAACTGAAAAGGAAAAGTAGCTATTAATTAATTGGTTGCCTCAATATTGTATGCACAGTTATCTTTTTACCACAATTCCTGCCAGCAACACATTTTGTTGGAAAGCAAGAGACTTTCCTTAACCTAAGATCTTACAGTTCTAAATTAAATTCTAAGTCTTAAGATATATCTTAGTTTGTTACGTGCCATTGCACTTCAACATGTTTTTATGTTAAGTTTTTTGATATACGGAAGTTTCCCGCCATAATTTTCAAATACGCGGTACGCGGGAACTTTTAAATGGACTAGGCGGTACTTCCGTACGTCATAGTAGTGAGTTTGCGTAGTGTGCTTATCCCTAGAGGGTTAGAGCAATACTAGACAATGGGGTGGGAGAGTTCTCCGCTTCTCTCGCGACAACGTGGCTTTTTACGGGGTATCGTGAAGTGAAGTGCACGTGATTGTCTCTGGTAACGTATCGTTAGGGTTTACCTATGTAGAAATCCTTTCCTAATTATTGTTTGTTTGTCTACCTCTACCTCTTTCCCGCCAAACCCTACATAGGTAAGAATTTGCTGCCACCGAGGACTACCGATCTTCACGCCTGAGGATGACCTCATGTTTACCTAGCTAGCCGGAGCCGTTCCGTATGCATTTGATAGCGTTGACGTATCATCTCTGATTCCTCCGGGAGGAGCCCTCGATGGACTTCAGAGAAGCGAACTGTAACGCAATCCCGTCGGATACCGGATTCCTTATGTAAGTAATCCTTTACTTATTTTCTACTTTGTTCGCTGTATTATGTGTTATCTTAAATGTATCTATTTTTTCCGATAATTACGTCTTAAATTTATGTATTGATGACATCATAGTAGTTGACTGCGCCCAAAATCTGTATAAGAATTAGTGCAGCCAACTGTTAATAGTGTCTATCATACCACACTACCGGTGTTGTATTTATCAAACTTTGTAAATATAACCACCGGTTTAGCGTAAGAATTTGACGCCCAGCGTGTGTTATTTAGGTGGTATGATTCCTATGTACCTATGGAATGAATAGATTAATTTTAAATAAGCTTTTTCATTTAAATAATATCCATAAAATTTATTATCTATGTCCCTTAAGATATCTGTGAAGTTTTAATTTCAGTTGGTACCTTGCAAAGATTCCCCAGAAAATTTTCAGCAATTGACAGATTAGCGTTTGTAATGAAAACGGTCACTTTGTTATTGTAATTTGTACCTTTTTATCAAAAAAATGTTAATTCATTTACCTTATTGAAATTTTAAAATAAAGATAACTGTAGTTGCCTAAATATGTGCAAGTTATTTGAAAAAATGTGTGTAGTGTCTATATAAAACTTCAAATTTTAACAAGGATGTATATTAACCTCACTTTTTCAAGTAAGTACAATAAATAAATAAATATTTTAAAGCAATTGTACGTCGTAAATACCGTTTATTATAATAATAAGTTACCTTGATTACATGCCTTTACAACACGTTATTACAAAATTATCTACATATACTAAATTAAAATATCTTTGGTTGTTTTCCTTAACTTTGAAAGCCCGTTTTTTTGAAACTTAAATGCACTGTCTTGTATGTTACATTTTAAAAAATGCCTATTTAATAACAAAATTGTTTGCCTAAATATAGAACTCTTGTTTAACTAAGTTTTTAGTGTCTTTTAAAGCGTTTTAATCAATCACTTGTTTAACTAATATTTTAGCATATCACCTGCGTGCATTTTCTACTTTGGCGGGTTTTTTTGTAACTTATCAAGGAGACATCCCTTGTTAAATGCTGGCCTTGTTCGCATATAGTTTTAAATGTGTTTCTTTGGTGTTTTGATTGATCAACGTGTTAACATTTGCATATTATTCTTTACCGGTGACGTTCTTAACAAGGTTCCTCCCCTAAATACCGTATCGTATTAACTTAAAATAGCTGTAACGTTTTTTTTACCTTCTGATCTGCGTCAAAATCGCATATTTTATATATATAAAGTCTCGAATATTCTATTCACGATGAACGTTTCTCATTTAAAATCGCTGGAATTAATTTACGAGCTGGAGTGTAGGAATATTATCGCCGCTAGTAATCAAAATGATAGGAGATCTCAGCTCAGGGCTATTTTGGCTCAGGAAACGAAAGGCGTTGCTATCTTAAAGAAACCCGTTGGCGATTGGCCCCTTAACGAATCGGAAATTAGATTGTTTTTGGACGACATATCGGGTATTATAAATAGAACAGATCCTGGTGCTAGTGATATTGAGTTAGGGAGATTGGCTTCGAGAATAACTCACGTCAAACAGCGTGTCGAATTATTATCTTTATATAACGATGAGCAAGCGACTCAAGCTAAACAAAGTTTGTTGTCCGAGGTATTATTGCTTGAAGGGGATTGTTCTTGAAAGACTTAATCCTAATGCAGACGTAGATATATCGTTACCTTTTTCAAATCTTGTGCTTGCCCAACCTAAACCATTAGGGGAAATCTATACCTGTATACAAATGGGGTCTTACTTTCGAAGGGTTTGATTCGAAGGTCTCTTTATCATCCTTTCTTGATCGTATTAATGATTTCAAAATCTCTCGCGGGTGTACCGACCAGGACCTATTTGTCTCAGCAGGTGACTTGTTTGCAAACTCAGCGTTAATATGGTACAGAAACATACGAGACCACATTTCTACCTGGGAGGAGTTAGTTGCGTGTTTAAAACGAGACTTCCTACCTTATGGCTATATTAACGACCTTTGGAACGAAATACGTAACCGAACCCAAGGTCCTGACGAAAATGTTGTTTCTTTTATTACCTCATTAGAAGCTTTATATAGCAGACTCGACAAAAAACCTTCAGAACCCGAAATTATCGATCAATTACTTAGAAATTTAAACCCCTACTTCTCAGAACGTTTGGCATTGCAGCAAATCGAGTCGTTAGCCCACTTTAAAGACCTATGTCGTTCCCTCCAGGAAGTGAAGTCAAGAATTAACAAATATCGGCCACCCCCCGAGAAACTATCTGGTCTTTTAGAACCTGATTTAGCTTGCCAAGCTCGAGCTTCCCATAAACTATCTACCCTTAACGTTCCTTCTACCGTTACTAGTAACGCACTTACCTGTTGGAACTGTAAACGAAGTGGACATAACTATACTGTCTGCACATACCCTAGAAATATTTTTTGTTATGGTTGTGGTCGCTCAAATATCTACAAATCTAACTGCACCAACTGTAATCCTAACGTATCGGGAAACTCCCGTCGAGATATTTCAAATCAGGGTGTGAATATCTCAAGAATCCAAAATCGCCCTCATCACCAATCATTCAACGGACCCAGACGCCAATAAATTCAAATCATAAAACTACCTCTAACGTTGTACCGTCATTAAATTTATCTAACAATAATACCGCTACTATTAATGTACAAAATGCCTTACCTGTATTAGAGGAATTATGCTATACTACGCCAGCCGAGAGGTCTAAGTGGTTACAAACCGGCAATTCCTTTTACCATAAAAAGACTGCTGCCGTTTCACAACTTGTTAAAAAACCCTTCGATAACCGTCCACACTTATCTATCTCAATAGGTTCCTTAAATGTAGTTGCGTTATTGGATACAGGTTCTTCATGTTCCTTATAAATAACGAAGGTTTACATCAATTATCTAAACAAAATATCAAAATTCAAATTATTCCGAAAAACTTCCATAAATTTAGCTGACGATAATCAAATACATGTAACCGGTTCCTTAAGTTAAAAATTCGAGTAGAATCTCTTGAACGTGACGTTTTATTTTGATTGTCCCTGCATTAGCGTATCCCTGTCTACTAGGCGTTGATTTCTGTAAACTTTTAATCTGTCACTTTATTTCCAGGATTTTCATGGCAAACCTCTCTTAAAACGAACTCCTGTGCATCTACAGGAATATCTAACAAAATCTCTCTTACTGATTCCCAAAATGTAACTCTTAACGCTACAATCGACAAATTTCGCAAACTTAATACCTCCGAACTTGGTTGTGTTACAACGGCAACACACGTTATCTCTACAGGTGATGCCCTTCCTTTTAAGCAACGTCAATATCCCTTATCGCCTGCATTACAAAAGCATTTACATGCTGAAATAGACAAAATGTTAGAATCTGGTGTTATCTCTCCCTCAAATTCACCGTGGACCTCTCCCGTATTACTAGTTCGGAAGAAGAATGACGAATGGCGTGTCTGTTTTGACGGCAGGAAGTTGAATTCCGTGACTGTTTCTGACGCTTACCCTCTACCTAGAACTGACTCGATTTTAAGCCGGCTTCGAAACGCAAAATTTATCTCATCTATCGACCTTAGACAAGCTTTTTATCAGATACCTCTCGACTTATCTTCTTGTCAAAAAACTGCTTTTTGTGTTCCAGGCCGGGGTCTTTTCGAATATAATTTTTTGCCATTTGGTCTCTGTAACGCTCCACAAACTTTACAACGTACTATGGATCAAACGTTAGGTCCTATCTTACATCAGGAACGTGCCTTTGTGTTTTTAGATGATATCTTAGTTATCTCAAGTTCTTTCGATGAACATATCGCCACATTAAATGAAGTTGCAGAACGTTTAAACGCAGCAGGTTTTAAGATAAACTGGGAAAAGTCTCAATTTTGTTGTTCATCCCTCATATTTCTTGGTTTTATTATCGATGGGACAGGCTTACGAGCAGATCCTGCTAAAGTCGATGTTATTACTAAATTTAAAACACCTAAAACTGTTACCGAAATCAAACGCTTAATTGGAATGATTAGCTATTATCGCATCTTTCTACCCAATCTTTCAACTATATCTGCACCCATTACCGCTTTGATTAAAAATAAAAAGAAATCCCAAACTATCGAGTGGAATTTAGAATCCCAACAGGCTTTCGAACAAATTAAAACATTAATCACTTCAGCACCTATCTTAATTTCACCAAATTTCGATGATAAGTTTTTTATACAAACCGATGCCTCACTTACTGGTTTAGGTGCAATGTTATTCCAGGTAAACGAATGGTTTAGAACATCCAATCGCTTATGCGAGTCGTGCCTTAACTTCTGCCGAACAAAAATACTCTGCTACCGAACGAGAATTATTGGGTGTTATCTTTGGCATCGAGAAATTTAGAGGATATGTCGAAGGTACACACTTTACCGTAATCACTGATTGTGCAGCTCTCACGTGGCTTAATAACTTGAAACAGCCCGCAGGTCGTTTGGCAAAATGGAACTTGCGTATATCTCAATTTACTTTTGACGTTAGGCATAGGCCTGGCAAATTAAATATCGTACCTGATGCCTTATCTCGTGATGTCGTTTCTCTTAACTTCCAAATTTAATTCTGGATACCTGGTACCTCAATATGATTAAAAAGTTTCTGATAACCCCGACAAATTCCTACCTTTCGTGTAACTAATAATAGACTATATAAATTTGTATCTTCGTCCCCACATAAAATATCGAATATACCTGAATGGAAACTGGTCGTGCCCACTGCAAACCGCAGTGAGGTGCTCAAATTATGTCACGATGACCCCATAGCTGCACACCTTGGTGTTACAAAAACTCTCGCTAAAATATCTGAATTATATTACTGGCCCACACTTAAGCAATCTGTTTGTCGCTACATTAAGAGCTGCAAAATTTGTGGTTCCCATAAGAGTTCACAAGACGCTCGCCCTGGTTTAATGGGTAACTTTAAGCGTGTATCTTATCCCTTTCAATTAATATCGCTTGACTTATTAGGACCTCTCCCTCGATCGAAAAGAGGTAATCAATATCTTTTGGTTGTTACCGATTGGTTTTCTAAATTTGTTATGGTGCAACCCTTACGTAAAGCTACATCCGCAGCTATAATTAAATTCCTAGAACAAAATGTCTTTCTTATCTTTGGTGTCCCACAGATTATTCTTTGTGACAATGGTGCACAATTTATCTCTAAAGATTTTCAGAAAATCGTTAAAAGTTATAAAGTACAAAAAATTTGGTTTAACGCAAAATATCACCCCCAAGTAAACCCTACCGAAAGAGTAAATCGAGCTTTAATTACCGCTATTTCGTCTTATATTGATTCAGACCATACTACATGGGATGAACATATCTTTAAAATTCCTCAAGCTTTGCGTACATCTAAACACGAAGCAACCCAATTCACTCCGTCATTTCTTGTTTTTGGAAGATATACCCCAATCGATGGGAGTTACTATGGTTTAGTGCCTGACGATACTAACGTAATTGAATTTGACGATAAAGTACGTTGGGACAAAAACCAACAGTCATTACCTTCTATCTTTAACGACGTTAGGAAAAATTTGTTAAAAGCTTACGAAAAGAGTAAGGACCACTATAATCTACGCAAACGAAATATTTCCTTCGCCTTGGGCGAACAAGTTTGGAAAAAGAACTATGTCTTATCGGATGCATCTAAGAAATTCTCTTCAAAATTAGCCCCTAAATTCATTCTTTGTAAGGTCACTCGTGTCATTAGTCCTCTTATCTACGAACTTCAGGATGCTGAAGGAAAACGCCAAGGCAGGTGGCATATTAAAGACCTTAAGCCATTCTCTGCCGACCCAAATGCTAATTAAATTTTTCACGTTCCATGCTCCTCACCATTTACCTAATATTTTTTTGTTTTCACCATCAATTAGTATCTTTAATTACTTAGTCCTTCTCTTATACACCTACGTTTTATACATTTAACTCATTTACCTTAAACCCTTTACTTCTGGTTGACTTTTCCTTGACCATATCGTTACTTATATATCACTTCATTCTGTACACCTCCCAATATAACTCTGTCGTTTCATTTAATCAACCCTCGAACTTTTCCTACTACATATTATTTGGTTTTTAGTATTGTTCTTACGTCATTTAATTTTGTGTGGTAATTGTCGTAACTTTGGTTGTAATAACTAATTGAATTTTTATGATTGGTTTTAGCTGATGTTGAGTGAATGCTTTCTTCCTTGGACTCACATAGTGTTCGCGACCTATGCCATTGAAAGAAATAGTTCATATTCGCAGTTGCAAAAAATTAGGATTATCTATTCCATGTGTTTTTCTTCTGAATTATTGCAGTCGCCTACATTATACTATATCATTATTTCTTTCTTTTTTCTATTAAATCAACATAACTTATAAACATTTTTTTTCATTGTTTTTTGTTGAACTTTGTGGTGAGGTGCTATTGTTTCTTATTGTTATCTTATTAAATTCTCGGTTGTTTTAGTGTATTGGGACAGTGTATCTGTATTTAACTGCTTATAATTGGGCATTTTTGTGTGTTTAGGGTGCTACCGATTTGAAAAACTACCTTAAAACAGTTTGTTTTTGTGTGTCTGTATCTGTAATGATACTTGTAAGTTGTCGTGTCAACTTTTTTCTGATTTTCTTATCGTAGTCAATGTACTCGTTAGGAAAATGATCGCACTAGTTCTCTTGAGAGTCTAGTGAATGTCAACATATGATATATCCCATTTAAACGGCTCTACTGGAGCCACTCTTTTGTTGTTATCATTGTCTTGGGTAATAACTAGGCCAATATCTTTGTCTTCTTTATTATCTTTGACAATACCCTTAGTTTTAATATCGTTATCTTATTGATTACCTTTAATAATAACTTTAGTTTAGTATCGTTATCTTACCGATTACCGTTAGTAATAATTTTGGTTTAATTTCTCGTTATCTTACCGACTACCGTTAGGAATAACTTCGAGTTATTTCGCGTTATCTTACCGGTTATCTTTAGTAATAACTTTTGTTTAAATTCGTGTTACTTTGCCTGCTATCTCTTATAATCGCTTTAGCTTAATATCGTGTTATCTTATCGAGTATCTCAAATAATAACTAAAGCTTAATACCGTTATCTTGTCTATTACCTTTGAGGATAACAACTTAAGCTTAATAACATTATCTTATCTACTATCTTTAACATCAATTTGAGATCTTGTCTTATCTTTTATCGTCCTAACGTGTGGTATATATGACCAGACGTGGAATTATTTTTCCTGAAATTTAAGTGAAAAAGCTAACCCGATTTAGAAATGTAATTTGTCAGGTTAGCATATAAGGATTTAGTAGGTGGTACTTTTGGTAAATTTGTTGATTCACAACTATGTCATGGACAAGTTTTAAATGTGCATCGTTAGAAAACCAAAGTACCAGTAACAAAATTTGCTAGAGTGCACAGTGACGCACTCCATGAACATTTTAAATTTGGGCACTTCTTGCCAAAAGAAGAATAGTTTTGATGCAACACTCATGTGTGTCTGCACATAACAACTTTTATGTTAGCTTTAGTTAGATAGGTTTAGATAGTTTAGGCGACTTGTCGCACCCGTGTTAGTTTAAGTAGTGTTTCATGCTCCCCGACAAATTTGTGCTGTCGGTAATTAGTGTAGTCAAAGACTATCGGGCTACCTATTCCGTTTCCTGGTACTTCGGTAGACGTGTTATTGGTCGAAAAACCAGGTGGCGCCTTATATAAACATTTTGTAGGTTTAAGTTAGGGTTTATGTAGGGTAGTTAGGACTTAGATTTTAAGCTGTTACTGTGCTAACAGACTTTTTCTTTTTTTAAGTTTTTTCTTTTGTGGCTTTGTCGCGATTGTTACGTGCCATTGCACTTCAACATGTTTTTATGTTAAGTTTTTTGATATACGGAAGTTTCCCGCCATAATTTTCAAATACGCGGGAACTTTTAATTGGACTAGGCCGTACTTCCGTACGTCATAGTAGTGAGTTTGCGTAGTGTGCTTATCCCTAGAGGGTTAGAGTAATACTAGACAATGGGGTGGGAGAGTTCTCCGCTTCTCTCGCGACAACGTGGCTTTTTACGGGGTATCGTGAAGTGAAGTGCACGTGATTGTCTCTGGTAACGTATCGTTAGGGTTTACCTATGTAGAAATCCTTTCCTAATTATTGTTTGTTTGTCTACCTCTACCTCTTTCCCGCCAAACCCTACATAGGTAAGAATTTGCTGCCACCGAGGACTACCGATCTTCACGCCTGAGGATGACCTCATGTTTACCTAGCTAGCCGGAGCCGTTCCGTATGCATTTGATAGCGTTGACGTATCATCTCTGATTCCTCCGGGAGGAGCCCTCGATGGACTTCAGAGAAGCGAACTGTAACGCAATCCCGCCGGATACCGGATTCCTTATGTAAGTAATCCTTTACTTATTTTCTACTTTGTTCGCTGTATTATGTGTTATCTTAAATGTATCTATTTTTTCCGATAATTACGTCTTAAATTTATGTATTGATGACATCATAGTAGTTGACTGCGCCCAAAATCTGTATAAGAATTAGTGCAGCCAACTGTTAATAGTGTCTATCATACCACGCTACCGGTGTTGTATTTATCAAACTTTGTAAATATAACCACCGGTGTAGCGTAAGAAGTTTAACTAGCTATTTCTTCAATATTTTTTTTTATATAAACATTTTGATATACAAAACATTTTACAAAAATATTTACAAAAATACAGGTAAGTATACACATCTTACCCTCCCTATTTGGCATCTGAATCAAACAAATTTTCAATAATTTTCTCTAAGATATCATAAAGCTAAAGCCAGTTAGGTTCTTTCTTTCAATTACTTTTGGTTTCAAAATATCAGTCAATGAACTTTTCCTAAAAAATTTTTATCCAATTATAAAAACGAAAGAATAATTTCTCAAGATATGCTCAAAATAGCGATAAAATCCCAAAGATAATTTCTAAACGTTATTCCAAGTATAGATAATATCCCAAGATAATTCCCAATCATAATCCCAAGATAAAGATAACATTATAAGATAAAGACATAATTATACTTAAAACTAAATTCAGAGAGTGGTTACATAGAACCGTTAAAAGCGGATTTTCTTGTGCCCAAAATGGAGGTTTAAAAAGGGATACCTTTTCTGTTGAACACACAAGGGACCGGCTGATTGTGGGCACAGAATGCCTGTGCTCCAGGTGCGGAGTCAATAAGATATGCCATAGGCAAACAAATTAACGAAAATACTGCTACTGCTTAAGGTAAGGACAGTGGCGATGCATGACTTGAAACGAGGTCCGCACAACATGGCAGTGCCGTGGGTTGCTTGCTCCCCAGACCATAGGGCGACTAACAGCAAAAAAGGTAGATATAATAGAAAAAGGTATTAAAAGAAAGAGGTTGGAATCAGTTGGATGCCATAGTTAGTAGCTTCCAAGGCAAAAACAGAAGAAGGACTCGTATTGACCAAAGGTGGTAGTCAAGGTGGATAGCAAAGTGTGACTTACCTCACCAAAATGAAGTCAGTAACTCGAAGCGGTAAAGTACCACTGGTATGTGACAGGCAGTAATCTTTGGGACTTAGAGTTAAGACTTAAGACAACCGGAGGAAAAATAAGAAAGAAAAGTAGACAGCGCGATGTAAAAAAAGTTAAGCTTTTGAACAAGCGTCCCATAGGAGAAAAAGAGAAGTATCTCGAAGTAAAAAGATCAGGAAGTCGGAACGACCCTTGCCTAACAAAAAGATACAAAAATAAAACTATGCCCTGCAGTTCTCAAAAGTAGGCATACTCAGTCCAAAGACACAAAAAATCGATAAGACAAAGACATACAGGAAATTCACACCACCATAATTAAGAGAGGTATAAGAAAGTGACAGCGTCTCACCTTTATGTTAAACAAAAAAAGTAAAAATTTAATGAAATTTCTAGGTCAGAAATAAAGGGGAGGAAGGAACGGAATAGGATAATGAATGAAAACTCCAGTATTAACACACAAGAAATAGAAATTCCCTATTTTGCGATTGCGAATATTGACTTTTTCCAACATAGGCATAATTGTCGACTACCATTGCCTGTTTTAAAAACATCAACTCACCGTCAGCTCCAACAAGTTCTAAAGATTTATTGCGTTGCTCATATCGAAGATATATTAATCATAAATGGATGAAGGGGAGAGGTGTAGAAAAAATGTTAACGGAAAAAGTATTAGAGACATGAGTGAAGATACTTTGAATATTTAAGGAGTCAAAAATAAAAATTAAAGGTTTATTGTATAGATGAAAAATCAGTCATAGAAACAAACAATATTTGAAAGGTAAGGGAGAGGTGTAGAAGAAATGGCAACGGAAAAAGTATTAGAGAAATGAGTGAAAATACTTTGAATATTTAAGGGACCAAAAAAAATAAAAACTGAAGGAATATGCTTTAGATGAAAATCAAAATCGTAAGAACGAATAAATTTAAAAGAAATTTATCAAAAGAAATAAAGAAATTTAGAAAACTAAAGTGTTTTATTCATTTAAATATCAAAGGTAGAATAGGTTTTCAGCATAAAATGAGGATAATAAAAACTAGCAAATGGAAATGATAGCAGACATGAGATATATAATATTTTTTAAATAAAAGATATATTTAAAAGGTGGATAAAAAGTATTAATTATTGTTGAGCATTATTGACAAAAGGTGTTAAATCTTTTATATGCTATTTTCTTTGTGGCTTACCACCATGATCTTCGACTTTATAAATAAATGAAGTGACAACCAGTTTTACTTTATATAAGATAAACTTTGTGGATAATGTAACAGAAAATTTTTTAGGTCCAGAACAAACTTCTTTCATTTTTAAATGTAGATAATTCATTTTAGAAGGGTAAATGTACTTTTTGAGAGAAAGAAAATCTCTAAACAGTCAAGTTAAAAGCTTTTATTAATAACTCGGCACATAAAAGTTATCAAAAGATATGTTAAGTCAATAAGTAGGTAAACGAAATATTTACAAAGAAAATTTTTACCAAATTATCTAAATAAAAAAATTTTCACCATTCCAACAGGAAGAAAATAATTTTTAAGCGTCGAATTTTAAATGAATAAGTAAAAATCACTGCAATGTAACTATTTTAAAACTTATTAATAGTGAGTATTTATTTTATGGAAATTTACATAAAGTATATTATACTTCAATATAAAAAGAAAAACTTTTATTCTGCAAAGGCAAATTACAGGTAGGTTCAAGTTATTTATTAAAAAATGTTAAGATGTATACTGTGGTATTTTAAAATAAGTTAATCTATACAGGACTAATTACGAAAATAAATTATTTATAGGTTATGTGGAAAGTACGAGACCTAACAGCGTTATTAGTTACCAAATTTTAAAGTTTTTCATTCAAATAAACATAAATTATGTTAAATTATTTGCAAAAAAAAACTATAACTTTAACTCATTAACTTTATTAAAGCTTAAACATTAATTTTTCCTTAAACAAACTTAACTAAATACGAGATTATTGCATTTCCTGTATTATTTTTAAATATTATGCAATAAGTTATGTGGACTAATACAAAAGCAAACCAATTTGCGATTGCACCCAATGTATCTTGAAGTATTACAATCTACTAACTTGATATTGTCGGAGGCTTTCACGGCCGGAGTCATTTTAATTATTTATGGTTCCGGGTTGGGACCGTGTCATTTTGTAAATTAAGGTTGACGTTTCGCCCACTTTTGTAAGGGGCTTCATCAGGACAATAAAATAATTTTTTTAAAAAATTATATAAAAAGAAGAATGATAATATTAAATGGACAAGTTACAGTGTAAAGAGAAGAGTTACTCCTGAACTAGAAGACTCACTAGCCCATTCATAGCCAAAAGGTGTCTTGTGGCGAAGTAACTGGTGAAAATAACGAAAGTGGTGGTTTATATAGAGCGAGAACTTGATGCATTAGTGATCATGCATAGAGAGGAGTGTCGTAGTGGATCAGTGAGCGTCACGGTTCCGCTGTTGTGAACATAGACTTGTTTTCCAAATAGGGGAAAGGTAGTAGCCATCGTCTTTGTTTAGATTATTAGAATTTTTATTTATTTCTATGGATTCTCTAATTTTTCTATTGTAGAAAAATGGAATTCTGGCAATTAGTTTCGTCTTGTCAAAGTTGATGGTATGGCCTGTTTCATGTTGGTGTTCGGCCACCGCTGAGTGATTGTACTGGCTTGTTCTTAAGCATCGCTTATGCTCGTTTAGTCTAGTCTGTACTGACCATCCTGTTTCTCCTATGTATATTAAACCGCAACTGCAAGGTATACTATATACGCCTGGGGCTTTAAGACTATTTTCGGAATCTTTTGGGGTTGGTTCAACAATTATTACAAGACGGTTCCTACACTCCTATAACAAAAGACCCCACTTTAAAGCTTGAACGGGAAATTTCAGCACTTATCAAATCCTCCAATATTCCCAAAACTGTCCAAAAACGCATAATACCTCTCGAATCTAAACCACCTCGCCTTTACGGCCTTCCTAAAGTCCATAAACCGGATGTACCTCTCCGTCCGATAGTTAGCACAATTGACTGTAACTTGTCCATTTAATATTATCATTCTTCTTTTTATATAATTTTAAAAAAAAATTATTTTATTGTCCTGATGAAGCCCCTTACAAAAGTGGGCGAAACGTCGACCTTAATTTACAAAATGACACGGCCCAACCCGGAACCATAAATAATTATCTACTAACTCGTTACGTAAATTAACATGTAACATGCTTTTTCAATTACTGGATAACCACCAATTTCCATTTCTGTTTTTACTTAATCTATTGTTTTTAGTATTATAGTAAAATAATTCTTCTTGCTTTCTGACTCTGGTCCTGTGTATGTTATAAAATGATTTAATAACTATAAATATGTTAAGATACTTACGGAAATTTTTTTATTGTTCTCGGGAATATATTGTGAACACGTATTATCAAAATGTCGAGGTTTTCTATTCCAATTGGTTGTAAGCCTTCGGCCAATTTGACTGAGTCAGTCCTGTGGAGTGGTGAATAAGTTCTGGAACAATGAAGGTCATTTACACGAACCAAAATTGATCACTGCAGTACCTGGAATCAACTGAAACGGTTGTGTTTTGTCGGAGTGCAGTTCTCGCTTATGTGTGTAGTGCTCGTTTATTTTTCCAACCTACATTACCTTTCTCTTTAGGGCATTACCGGTATTGGAAGCAGCAATATTCTACAATGTAAGGAAATCAGACTCCACTGAAAACCTTGAGATGAGGTCTCGTTGACTAGGACTGAACTGTAAGTGTTATAACTTTAAAATCTGTGTATATAAGTTTCCATTAACTGAACCTTAATATTTAATTAAGTAATGGGTGATACATAACTTTACAATAAGGAATGGAATTTGATAAAACTTTAATAAAACACTCACAAAGCTTCCTCTTTCATGTTAATACTTAAAAGAATTATTTAGTTGCGAAATTGAAAGATATTTTGCGGTCCGAAAGTAGAGTGATGTTTTCAGTTTATATAGTAATCTTAATACCAACACATAGCAAGTACTGACACAAAGGAGGGCGTAACATACGATTTAAATTAATATAGCTATTTCATAATGCAATCGGTAAATTTTTTCATTAATACTGTGAAAGAAGGAAGCCAACCTTTAACATTTTCTAATAAATAAACAACATCATTTTATAGAAAACCATCCCCTAAGTTGAAGCGCCAATTATTCCCTAGCCCGACCCTTACTTAATTAAATATTAAAGTTCAAATAATGCAACTTTCTATATATAGATTTTAAAATTATAACACCCATTTCAGTCTTCATCGACGAACTCATCTCACGGTTTCCAGTTTTTCAACCTTTTGCAGATTTTTGACCTGGTACTGGTCGAAAGTAGCTGTAGCATCCTAAGGGAAAGGTACAAAAAAGGTAAAGGATGAGAAACTTGAGCATGGTGACACACTCTGAACAATGCAATTACTTCTTCGAACTCCGGCACTAAAGTATTTACGTGATTCCCAGCAGAAATAGTTTGAGGTACAATAAAATAAGTTGCACATCATTCCCCAAGAGCGATAAAAAATATAACTAATAATTTATTACATACACAGGACCTGATTCAGGAAACAATGTGTATTATTATACTTTTAATTCAAAAAATAATTGATTTATTAAACATAAGAAATGGAAACTGGTTATTCAATAATTAAAAAGGGCACATTATGGGTTAATTTACTTAAAACGTAGCAACATCTAAAAAAAATAGTTAAGAGGTTGAACTTGTTTAATAGTGAATTAAAATTTTGTATAGGTCAGAAAAATGGTATGAGATCAAGCAGACCAATAGTATGGAGTTTAGTAAATGGCATATAGTAAGTACCAGTTATTCAACCAAAGGAGACGTGCTATAATCATGCGCCTCTTAATAAAGCTTTGGAAGCTCTGAAAGTTATCCTTTGGTTCCTATATTTAAAACATTTTAAGATTATTTTACAATACAGTTTTAACAAATTAAAATTGGTTAATTAAATTGTATATCCAAATAAATGCTCTATTAATTAAGGATCAAATGGTAAACCTATAATTATTAATAATTTCCCTTAATTTACAACTATAACATATAAAAAAATATACCATAAATCGCTATTTCATTAAAATCAATCGTTATAACCTAAACCCCGCATTCAGATTTAAATATCAGAGTAATGATCATGTACAAAAACACTTACCCCAGTAGTCCTCAGCTGATTCAAAGGTTCCGGTCTTTGGGGTGGCTTTTGTTTCTTCCTACTGCTAATGTTGCTTTTGTGGTGGACTGTGTGTCGAAACGATAAAGGAAGGTATGAAAGGTGGGAACCACTAGTCAATACTATCGAAACACTCGTACGCAAGTAAGTCCCAAGTTACGATCTTTTTTACCACGTAAATGTCTATCCCCTCCAGAAGAGGTTGAAGCAATCCAACGCATGGATGGAAACAACACCGTTCTAACCGTGAGAATTGTCATGTTAGCTTAATCTCAGACCACAAAGATAAGCCAATAACCTCAATATCCATGTGAACCATAACTTCTTTGTGGTTTTCACAGGTATTGGCAGTACGGTATTATCTGCCGGGAATTTCACTATGTAGAGTTTTAAAAAAGTCTCCTAAACCTATATTAATACACTAAATGTTATAGCTTTATAAATTAAAGCGAACACCTTGTGCCTTTAATGTTAGTCTCTTACCATTATATTAATTTCCAGTGTGCTCAAAATAGAACCTGTTTGATAACTATTTCAACTTTCTATGCTTTCTTCAATTATAATTAAAAATCCATTGTGCTAAACTTTGTGAAATGAATCAGACAAAAAAGAAATAATATCATTAGTGAAATAGTATTGTAACAATAATATAAATTAAAATAAAATTACATTTTACCTGCGTCATCAATCGTGTATAGCCCTGGACATAAATTGTTACATCCCCAAATTCAGTTGCAGATATCGTCGTCACAGGTAAAGCCAACAAAATAACAATAAACCAGGACTTATCTACTTTTTGATGGAACCAAAGGTCGCCTCGCTCGCCTTTAGGTGTGTTGCATGTGGGAAGTTTCATCTATGTGTGGGCAAATTCTCAATGCAAAGTGAATATAACCACACTATTGCAGAACACGAGATTGTTTTTTTAGGTATGAGGGAAGGTACGGAGGTAGGAAGGGATTACTTTGCTGAACTAATGTGCACACCTGTTCAATCTCTTCGATTGCCGATAGTAAAGTGCCTTGCTTTAAAATACATTGCTCCCACCAGCCTGTTGTATCTTCTCTATTCCATGCTTATGGTTGACCGTTTAACCACATCACATTCCTTTAACCTGGGAAATGCAGTTTTATGCAGAATACATGCCATAAATCATGGGGTTCATGAGAAACCACATTCAAACTTTGCATGTAATAACTTAATTTGAGAATGGGAAAAAAGTTTACCCTGGCGCTGGATTCAAAAATTCCCTAAATCTAATATTAAAATAAAATTTGATGCAGCCAAAAAGTGCAACAAAGCGTACCCTAATAAATATCTACAAAACACAACGAATAACCTTTGTTCACTACTAAAAAGCTTCTTGACAAAATTGTTGTTTAGAGTTAATGATGAATGATGTTTGCATCGAATTTTTTGATGCTCTGTAATTATAATAAATCGGGACTTTTTACATTTTGTGGCTAAATTATATTGTCTTGAAATAATTCTTTATTGCCTTTCAATTAATACAAACGATTTTTTAAATGCTCTTTTTACTTATTACAATTTAATTGGTGAGTGATACATTTATATGGTCGATAAAACAGTTTGCAAAGTATTACACTTTAGATGGTGATACATTTATATGGTGATAGTTCCTAAAAGTCGGTAATACAGTTAAAAGTCGATAATACAGTTACCAAAGTTCATAAGATACATCGCGCAAGCGCAATGAATAAAGCGAGTTACGCCTCTGGCGGAGGAAAGCGCGAACCTTTTACAGATTTGGGCGCGATCCTCTACCAATGGCGTCACCAATACAAATTTATATTGCGCAATACTTCGGAAAATTTAAGAATTTAAAACAAACATAATTTACTCACATGATAGGTCCAGTTTTCCCCCAGGTACGCCTATCATCCTTCCGGCTAGGTAAAGATGGTATTGCTCCGGTGCTGTTGGCTGAGCATGGACATCCGGGTCTTCTCTGGTCGTGGGCTGCTCCAGGGTCGTATCAGAGTCCTAAATGTAGTGGAACGACAGGAAAGGTTTATTAGGAAAGACACACAAAGATAAGCAAGGCAAGGGAATCTACATAATAAGATAAGATACGATACCGGCCCGACTACTTCACTTGATAGTTTTAGGCAAACAGCCACGTTCTCGAGAAAAAAGGAAAACTCTCACCACTTTTCCCCACTCTTTGTCTAGTATTTGCATACCCCTTCTAGGGACACGCACACTGCGCAAATGCACTACTATGACGTACGGAAGTACCGCCTAGTCTATTTAAAATTCCCGCGCACTGCGTCTTTTGAAAATATGGCGCGAAACTTCCATACATCAAAACTTAACCTAAAAACACTGTTTAAGTGCAAATTGCATGTAACAATCGCGACAAAGCCACAAAAGAAAAAACTTAAAAAAAAGAAAAAGTCTGTTAGCACAGTAACAGCTTAAAATCTAAATCCTAACTACCCTACATAAACCCTAACTTAAAATCTACAAAATGTTTATACAAGGCGCCACCTGGTTTTTTCGACCGATAACACGTCTACCGAAGTACCAGGAAACGGAATAGGTAGCCCCATAGTCTTTGACTACACTAATCATCGACAGCACAAATTTGTCGGGGAGCATGAAACACTACTTAAACTAAAACAGATGCGACAAGTCGCCTAAACTATCTAAACCTATCTAACTAAAGCTAACATAAAAGTTCTTATGTGCAAACACACATGAGTGTTGCATCAACTGTTCCTTGTTGGCAAGAAGTGCCCAAATTTAAAAATGTTCATGGAGTGTGTCACTTTGCACTCTAGCAAATTTTGTTACTGGTACTTTGGTTTTCTACGATGCACATTTAAAACTTGTCCATGACATAGTTGTGAATCAACAAATTTACCAAAAGTACCCCCTACTAAATCCTTATATGCTAACCTGACAAATTACATTTCTATATCGGGTTAGCTTTTTCACTTAAATATTAAAAAAATAATTCCCACGTCTGGTCATAGATACCACACGTTAGGACGATAAAAAGATAAGACAAGATCTCAAATTGTTGTTAAAGATAATAGATAAGGTAATGATATTAAGCTAAAGTTGTTAGCCTCAAAGGTAATAGACAAGATAACGGTATTAAGCTTTAGTTGTTATTTGAGATACTAGGTAAGATAACGCGATATTAAGCTAAAGTGAAGATTAGAGATAGTAGGTAAGGTAACATGAATTTAAACAAAAGTTATTACTAAAGATAACCTGGTAAGATAACGCGAAATAACTCGAAGTCATTCCTAACGGTAGTCGGTAAGATAACGAGAAATTAAACCAAAATTATTACTAACGGTAGTCAGTAAGATAACGAGACTAAACTAAAGTTATTACTAAAGGTAATCGGTAAGATAACGATATTAAAACTAAGGGTATTATCAAAGATAATAAAGAAGACAAAGGTATTGGCCTAGTTATTACCCAAGACAATGAATAAAGTAAAGGTAGAGTGGCTCCAGTAGAGCCGTTTAAATGGGATTGACTCGTGCCCTCTAAAAAGAGAAACCCGTGAAGCAGGTCCGTTTACACGAAACAGCACGAGAGACCGGCAAAGACATTTGGGTGCATTCCTGCACCCGGCGATAATCGATATCGGTGATACTATCACCCGATACCCACACGGTATATAACGACATATATACTCATTCACTCACACATTCACACACTCATACATACTTTCACTGCCAGAGTCCATGCACTGACAGCGGCACCGCATGACCCCACGAAAGATTCGCAGAGACATGGTCCAGGTGTCTGTGGAAACCTCCCGCGCAACCACACGGTGACTAACAGAAATGAAAAGGCAGTAGAAACAGGAACGGTAAAAAGAAGGAGGTTGGTTTTTTGGAGTGCATTAGAGGCACTTCCAGGTAGAAGGAAGTAGAGGAAGGGCTCGCATTGAGCAAAAAAGACAGAGAAAAAGGTGGATAGCAAAGCGCTACTCAACCAGCCAATGTGACTAGTAGCTCGGAGTGAGGGAACATCACTCTTATGTGGCAGACGGGTGTTCCGGGACAAGAACAGGTCCACCGAAAGAAGAATAAGGCATAGCGGAGATAGCGGGTTAAGAAAAAAGTATAGTTTTTGGACAAGCGTCCGAGAGAAGGTAGAGAGTTGTCCCTATTAAACACAGCGCAGTCTGAAGGACCACCTGCGATATTAATCCGACAAGATAAGGTATACACATTTTTAAAATTCACTAGACTCCTAAGAGAACTAGTACGATCATTTTCCTAACGAGTACATTGACTACGATAAGAAAATCAGACAAAAGTTGACACAACAACTTAAAACTATCATTACAGATACAAACACACAAAAACAAACTGTTTTAAGGTAGTTTTTCAAAACGGTAGCACCCTAAACACACACAAATGCCCAATTATAAGCAGTTTAATACAGATACACTGTTCCAATATGCTAAAACAACCGAGAATTTAATAAGATAACAATAAGAAACACTAGCACCTCACCACGAAGTTCAACAAAAAACAATGAAAAAAAATGTTTATAAGTTATGGTAATTTCGTAGAAAAAGAAACAAATAATGATGTAGTATAATGTAGGCGACTGCAATAATTCAGAAGAAAAACACATGGAATAGACCATCCTAGTTTTTGCAACTGCGAATATGAACTATTTCTTTCAATGGCATAGATCGCACGTGTCCTATGTGAGCCCAAAGAAGAAAGCATTCACTCAACATCAGCTAAAACCAATCATAAAAATTCAATGAGTTATTTCAACCAAAGTTACGACAATTACCACACAAAATTAAATGACGTAAGAAAAACACTAAAAACCAAATAATATGTAGTAGGAAAAGTTCAAGGGTTAATTAAATGAAACAACAAGGTTATATTGGGGGGTGTAGAGGATGAAGTGATATATATCTAACGGTATGGTCAAGGGAAAGTCAACCAAAAGAAAAATATAGGTGATTTAAGGGAAGTAAAGTTAAACGTGTAAGAAATTATACACTGTATGAGAGAAGGAATAAGTAATTAAAGTTAACTAATTGATGGTGAGAACAAAAAATATTCGGTAAATCGTAAGGGTTTAATCATATTAAGATATGAGGTATCAGGGATTAAATTTGGAAGGTTAAGAGAAACAACATCACGAGATAAGGCATTAGGTACAATATTTAATTTGCCAGGCCTATGCCTAACGTCAAAAGTAAATTGAGATATACGCAAGTTCCATCTTGCCAAACGACCTGCGAGCTGTTTCAAGTTATTAAGCCAAGTGAGAGCAGAAAACATTAGGTACATTGTCAAAGGACTAAACGTAAAAAGCTCTTAGATATACATAAGGTTAAACGATTTTAAAGACAATTCTAAGGCATTCAATGAAGTTTAAATCGATATGTGAAGAGATAAGAGTAATTAAAACTCGAAGCACGAATAAAATTGTTGAAGAACAAAAAGACATTCTATAAAGCATATTTTTACTGGGATGGGAAGTTCTCATTTGGGTTCTACCCAAACCAATAAGGAAAAATTTCAACATCATTATTAAAAAAATGATTTACAAATTCTAAACGACAAACTTACCAACCGAATCCTCGTCTAGACTTACGTAACGCTGAGCGACCAACCCTTGGGTCTCGTCTAGACTTATATACCGCTGAACGACCAAATTCGACAGTAAACCTCGCTTAACGGATGTTAAGGTACGTTGAAATATCAATAACTAAAAAAAAATATGCAATCGGACAAAATCAAACTCGCTACATGAAAGAAAAATTCCACGATACCTATCCAAAAGGTATTCCAAATTATTGGAATGTTCTTTCAATATTGCAGAAGTTAACAACTAACGTAAATGAGTTTAAATAATAAACGTTAACGGAAATTTCTTTATTTTAGTATTCAAAGGAACAGATATAAAGAGATGCAGTTTATTACAACATTTTGAAAGGTAAAAATATGGTCTAGGTAATTTCGTTACTATATATAAGGCAAGAACCTCTATAAAACGCATTTATAGATTATACTGTTTAAACCATACAAGGGAAAAACTTTTAAAACTATATCCAAACAAGATAATATCTAAGAGAAAAAAAATATATCAGGGTTAGGTCAAAATAACGCTTTAAAAGACACTAAAAACTTAGGTAAATAGGAAATCTATATTTAGGCAAACAATTTTGTTATTAAATAGGTAAATCACTAAGGCATTTTTTTAAAACGTAACATACAAGACAGTGTGTTCAAGTTCAAAAAGATCTTCTAAAGTTAGGAAAACAAACAAAGATATTTTAATTTAATAAATGTAGATAATTTTGTAATAAACAGTGTTTAAAGACATAAAATAAGGTGAAAGCTTATTTTTTTTTATATACTTACATGGAAAACAAATAGGGTCAAATAGTGGAAGCTTGCCAAAGTTCATATATGAATTCAAAATTGAACCAATCACACACAGTACATCTGTAGTTAACAAACAGAACGCACATTCTAAATTTAGAAAAGCATTGTATTAAAAACACATTTTATAAACAACAGTTATATTTTCAAAATGGCGGTATTCACTTTTCAATTTTCATAGCAACTAATTTTTGACATCTAAAGAATGCGTGTTCCAAACCACGTATAAGTTTCAAGATTACAGATATTAATTACTTCATTTTTAGTGAAAAAGCTTTTTTTTAAATAACATTGATAATACATTGAATGTTTATAAAAAACAAAGGAAAATTCCCCGGTTCGTAACCTCCACGTTAATAATTGCGCCATTTTATTACAATTTAATTGGTGAGTGATACATTTATATGGTCGATAAAACAGTTTGCAAAGTATTACACTTTAGATGGTGATACATTTATATGGTGATAGTTCCTAAAAGTCGGTAATACAGTTAAAAGTCGATAATACAGTTACCAAAGTTCATAAGATACATCGCGCAAGCGCAATGAATAAAGCGAGTTACGCCTCTGGCGGAGGAAAGCGCGAACCTTTTACAGATTTGGGCGCGGTCCTCTACCAATGGCGTCACCAATACAAATTTATATTGCGCAATACTTCGGAAAATTTAAGAATTTAAAACAAACATAATTTACTCACATGATAGGTCCAGTTTTCCCCCAGGTACGCCTATCATCCTTCCGGCTAGGTAAAGATGGTATTGCTCCGGTGCTGTTGGCTGAGCATGGACATCCGGGTCATCTCTGGTCGTGGGCTGCTCCAGGGTCGTATCAGAGTCCTAAATGTAGTGGAACGACAGGAAAGGTTTATTAGGAAAGACACACAAAGATAAGCAAGGCAAGGGAATCTACATAATAAGATAAGATACGATACCGGCCCGACTACTTCACTTGATAGTTTTAGGCAAACAGCCACGTTCTCGAGAAAAAAGGAAAACTCTCACCACTTTTCCCCACTCTTTGTCTAGTATTTGCATACCCCTTCTAGGGACACGCACACTGCGCAAATGCACTACTATGACGTACGGAAGTACCCTCTAGTCTATTTAAAATTCCCGCGCACTGCGTCTTTTGAAAATATGGCGCGAAACTTCCATACATCAAAACTTAACCTAAAAACACTGTTTAAGTGCAAATTGCACGTAACATACTATATGCTAAAAACTATAATAATTGACAATTTACTGAAATGAATTTGAAATTATTTTTAAACACAAAAATTTAGTATGTTCTCATCAATGCTTAAATTAGATTTTACAAGCACCTTTATTCTCTTAATACATACTATTACTTGCCTGGCTTTCATAAACCGTAAAAAAGATTCAAGCTATTATTTCAATTTTACTAGTTATTGATTTAATATTATTGTAGGCTTTTGGCAGAAAGTATAGAAGGTTCCACTGAAATATGTAATATTCCTGGATGGTATACAAGTGTTTGTGTAGAACTCGATATTGACAGTCTTGCTATTAATACATTACTTCAAGCTCCTCATGTGACGGATATAGAAGGAACCAGCACAGCCACTGCATTTGATGCAACAAGTAAAACATCTATTGATAATTTGATTAGTGGCAACAGCACTGCTACAATTTATGATGAAACAGCCAGATGTGCTGATGCATTTCGAATTCTTCGACAAATGGCTACTGTTTGGATGCGAGATATATCTTTATACAGAAATAAGTTTGCAGACTTCCAAGTTATTCACTTTTACAGGTGAGTTAAAATTTAATATGAATGTTTCTGTTGCAGGCAAATTAGCTTTTAGTGAATTTTAATTTTGAAAAGTGCACTAGTTAGCTTGTAAGTTTCCTGATTACAATAGAAAAAAAATTAAATTTTGGGCTAGTTAGCATGTAGTAAAATTATTTTTATATGGATAGTGAACCTAAATTGTTACACATTTTGAGCCCCAAGGCATTGGGCATTAATGTAAAGGTATTATTTTAAGAACACGTTTTGCGATGCTGCCCCTAGGGAGAAGATACAACAACAATACAGAACTTAAAGGGACCTATAATTTGTACCCGTTATTACGCTCAACCCTCCCAGTGAACCCCCAGGTAAGGAAATAAAGTTTTAAAACACTTACTCGATCTTTACTGGGCGTTGATGACCTCAGGGGCGGTCCTTTCTGCTATTGTCCTATTGTGTTGTGGTTAGCGCCGGTTTCTGTTGGTAGGGCTTTGCTGACGAGACGATAAGGATTGGTTACAAAGGTTGGAACAGAACGCATTCACTCCTGCACTACCCGGTAAATGGTACGATAATCGCTCTTTCTCGGAAATCGGTATGATGTCTGACGAGCTAAGCGGCAGTCCTCACCTTAAATGACTCTCCCCTCTAAACGAGATTGATGTACTTCTGCCTGCATTCGTGGGAAAATGAACTTCTCTCATAACAGAACCCCACGTCAGCGCTTACGATTGCAAAGATAAGCGACTGATGTCGAGACCCATGTGAACGTTACTAATCCCAGGGTTTCACGGCGTCAACAAAATTGCACTATTCAACGGGAATTTTTCCGAATTCTAAAAGTTCCTAATTCTGAATTAATGAACCTAATTTTTTAGCTTTAAAACTAAGCATAACAACGTATGAGATGGAACTATACAAACTTGCTTTTTCGGCGGTTAGCTTGGCTATTATCCCATGGGAGATCATGCGAAGGGCAGGGTTGAAATATTCTTCATAAAACGGAAAATAAAATGGAGTTGGACGCCACTGTATCTAGTAAGTATAAAAACTATGATTTTTAGATATGATTCAGGAACCCTATCGTGGGATATAATTAAAAATTTTTTTATCCTATTTAGAAAATTGAACATATTAAAATCAGAAGGTATCTATTATATAATAAATAATTTTTATTCAATCCTGATTATAAAAAAATTAAATAATTTCACATGTATTAATGATATCAAAATTAGTAACTGAACAAAATTTCATTTCTTACAATTTATATGAACATCAGATCTGATAATCACATTCAAACATTACCAAATAATCTTACACTAGTTATTAATGAAAATTCTAAACATATTAAATTTAGAGCAAATATTGCTTTCAAGAAAAATATATTCTCAGTACAAAATTAAATAATCAGTAGTAATAGATAGATAGATTGATTTATTTGTTCCCATCAATGTGATGATAATGCACACTTCTACAACCATTATTAGAAATAGTCAACAATGTGTATAAATAGTCATTAATTAAAATTAAATAGTCATTAATTAAAATTAAATATTAGATACATAGTCAATTATTGTAACTAAATCATATCTTCAAGAAACTCCATTACATTATAATAATAGTGCCCACAAAACAAGGATAATAGTGCTGATTTAAATTTAGAAAGTCCGTCAAGTGTAGTGAGTGGAGAGTTTGTTTTAAAAATTATGAATGAAGATTTAAGAGAATTTATTGTGAGGTAATTTGCCTTACACCACTCTCTATAAGTAAATAATCAAATTATACATTGAAAACTTGTTGCACAATTACAAAGAGTGTCAATTTGACAGTTAAAGTAATCTGACCCCGAAGCGGGAGGATTATTCTGTTAAACTGACATGATTTGTAATTGTGCAGGAAGTTTGAGGTGTATAACCGTAATTAATTTAAAGTACGAATAGTATTTGATACGATTATTTTTTGAGTAAATTTGAACAATAGAAACAGTTTATTAATAAGTTCATATTATCGCCGTAAAAATTACAATTATCATAAACTATGTTTTTTATTTGAGTTATTATCTGTGCTGGAAATGTCAATGTGATTACTGTTTACTGAAGTGTTGGAAATTTCGTCGCTACTACTTGATCCTGCAGTGTTTCGTAGGTTGGTTTGATACACTGTCAGTTCACAATATTGTGCAATCGCACATTCTAACATAATTACGCTGCAAATTGTATCAAATACCAAACACGTTGAAAGTAATACAAGTCTTAACTTAAAATATAAATAAAGCAATGTACTCACTTAAAACGCACCTTGCAGTTAAATCTTAGGGTTTCTCACATCTGTGGATCACACCACGCCATTGTTGATCAAGATTTAGTCGTCCCTCCTCTTTCGTCGTTTGTAGGTAAGGCAGAGGGATACAGGTAAAGGTACTCGAAGATACAGGTAAAAGGGAACCTACATCCTAAAAAGAGAAAAGAAAAAACACCACACTGGTAGCTGTTTTCGGCTGGATGTCTCGTGACTAATAATGCCGTATCCCACACCGCGCACTTGCGCCATTCACTCCGCGCCTGCGCATTTTTTTGCGCAAACGCAACTGTCGGAAATGACAGAAATGAACAAGTTTATTTTAAAATAGTGGCGGGAATTTACTCACATATTTATACTTAATCTAAATATGATACATAGCTCATTTTCGGCATGTAACAGGTTCTCATCTTATTTATTATATTTTGTGATGCTCTTGATCTAATGGTAGATAGAGTTTAATAGAATTTCTATTATGCCATTATTTTCATCAGTTCTTGTTCCAATACACCTGCTTTTGTTAATTGCCAAACAATGGTGGCTTGGTGGAATGATTTGAAATTTTCTTGTCTATAATATTTAAACTAGCCAATTCTGTAGACTTTTTAGTCTATTTGCTAATTTCATGCATTCCAATTGGCATATTTTTGTACCAACCAAGGGATTTTTTATTTTTCCAGTTTGGATCTATTGTCAGAAGTAACTATCTGTTTTAATATTGATATTTTCACTCATCTAACATTAATTTGTTCAGAAGTCTTACTGGGCACTGACTTGCTTTAATATAGGTTGGTTCATGCCATTTATTATTAGCACAAGTTTTAACTCCTCCGTGTATGGTTTTCGTAAAAATGGATTATATTGTATTCTACCTGTTAGAGAACCACTTCCAGCTTCCTTTTGAAAATAGCGAACTAAGCATGATGCTCCTTCATTTTCTCTCCTATCATGTTCTATGGAAGCAATGAGAAAAAATTTTTATTTGTACCCTTGCGGAGTATTTTCATCCCAAGCTTCTATCATTACTTCATACTCATTGTCTTTAAATACTGATGCACTGACTGTTTCTTATCTGGTAGTGCTTGAAGCTCCTTTCTTTTTGAATCTTTAGCATTTCATGCCACTAAAATATGGGACTGTGTTACATTCCAAATTTGGAAATGTACATTGTTAAATATGTGAGTAAATTCGCGTCAATGTTTTAAAGTGGACTTGTTAAACTTCCGTCATTTCGGACAGTTGTGTTTGCGCAAAAGAATGTGCAGGCACGAAGTGAATGGCACAAGTGCGCGGTGTGTGACACGACTTCGTCATTAGCTACGAGACTTCAAAACTGGTAACAGCTACCGGTGTGTTTTTTGTCTTTTCTCTTTTTAGGATGTAGGTTCCAGTATCTTATTTTACCTTCTATTGTACCTCTACCTTTATCCCTCTGCCCTACCTACAGACGACGAAAGAGGAGGGACGAATAAATCTGGATCAACAATGGAGTGGTGTGACCCACAAGGAGATGGCCCTGAGATTTATCTGCAAGGCGCGTTTTAAGTGAGTACATTGCTTATTTACATTTTAAAATAAGAATTGTATCATTGTAAACGTGTTTGGTATTTGATACAATTTGCCACGTAATTATGCTATAATTTACAATTGCGCAATATTGTGAAACATGGATCATGGCAGTGGTGCCAAGTGTATCAACTGAAGAATGGTTCAATTACTCTATTAAATTACTTCATATATTTTTCTCGTACGTGCTTTGCCATAAGATTCCATATCGTTTTAATCACATTTTCTTTATAATTTTTCCATTACATTTTCAAATATTGAAAGCCCAATCTTTCAAAATAGTGGAAATTGATTCATTCAATACATAGTTTTTTTCACTACAAAACATAAGGAACTGTTTCCATACATAATTTTTTGTTTTTACTGTATTATAAGGTAAGTAAGTAAGTAAGTAGATTTATTGCATAACTCAATATAGGTTATTAAAGTATAAAACAAAATATTATATTATAAAGCAAATTATTAAAATACAGTTAATAATATAATTAGTTTTCATTTCTACAACTTAAAATATATTTTTTAAATTACTCTTGAATTTTCTTTGAGAAGGCTGATTTGTAACTGATTTTGGTAATGTATTGTATATCTTAACGCCATAATGAAATACATTTTTTGTGGTTATCGTTTTATTCTTCTTGTATATATAGTAATTGTCTGCTTGTCTTGTGGTGTAGTTATGTATATCTGACACTTTAATTAAGTTGCTAACCAAGTATGAAGGCAGCAAACCATTTATAATTTTATATATAAAAACCATACTATTATATTTCAATTTGTTCCTGAACATTTAAAAAATTAAGGCATTCTAACATTTTACGGACTTTGGCAAATCTGCTACATTTTAATAAACATCTCATCGCACTATTTTGTATCTTTTGCAATCTTTCCAAATCACCTTGGTTTGAGACAAATAAAATGGTGCTGCAATATGTTAGGTGTGGATAAACTATTGCTCTATATAAAGTTATTCGAGCAAAACTTCAAAACTTGATAGCTTTGCACTAATTCTTCTCAGAAATCCAACCTTTTTGCTTACTTTATTTATAACCATCTGTAGATGCATTTTAAAAGTTAATTTTCGGTCGATTATTACGCCAAGGTATTTAATGTTCTCTACCAGTTCAATATCGAACCCATCTATTTGTACATTCCTATTTTCTGTTTTTATCATTTGATAACTTCTATCATTCGTTAACTACATCCATTTTGTTTTATCAACATTTATCTACAGCTTATTTCCAACTAAATATTTGCTAATTCTTATTAAGTCACTATTTACAGATTGAATCAGGTTTATTACATTTGCGCCTTCAGCATATATTAAAGTGTCATCAGCAAACATATGCATCTTTGTTACCTTCACTACATTCATTACCTTCACTACATTCAAGTACTCTATTTTGTATAGTAGCGGCTATTGCACTTAATGATAAACTACCAAATCTACTCATTTTTGAACAATTATTGATCAATATCAAAATTTGACAGCATGTTTAGTTTGTATGCAACAATATGAAATTGGTTACTATGGAAATGACAATGTAAAGTTTTTGATTGGTTGAATTACTTCATGTATTATCGAGTATTACTGCTATAATACGAGGTAGCTTACTAAATAATATGTTCTGACTGGTTGAAAATCATACCAAACAAAAAGTTAGCTTGTATTATCGAAAATATACAATGTAACTTTAGTTGCTTAAAAGTGTTTGGTTAGAGGGTACATATGGACTAGCTAGTGGTTCCCCATTCTACTGCATATTGTCGGCTTGTTGCATGATTGTTGTTAGCACTACAGGGTTCATGTTGTTGGCCCTACTGGGTCTTTGCGGTTCTGTTCTGGAACCACTTTTTTACTATATATTAATGATTGAAGTGAAGTATTAAACTATCAACATCTAATGTATGCAGATTGTAGAACCGCCACTGAAATTAGTAAACGCCGCTTTATAGTGACGGGTGCAAGAATATGAGAAGCTACCCGCTTCAAACACCCTTGCGCAGGAACACTTTATGTTTATCAAAAGTAATACTCAACTTGTATTAAACTGTGCAATTTACTGGCATAAAATATATCTTTTTAGACGAGACATAAAAAACTCTTGACATATATGTAACAATTCATAATAATAATAAATCGCCTACTACTTAAGTTTTAATACATATGAGGCGCGTTTGCAACACAGATGTTTTAAAATTTATTTTGGTTATTTGTTCTCAACAGGACCATATTAAATTGCAAGCTAAGCTTGGTAAAGTAGTACAGTGGTGTTCAGTTAATGATTTAAACCAGACCGATTTGAAATTATAACGGTTTATTCGTTTAAGAATAAATACTGTGCAGGTTATGATAATGTTCCTGTGTCAACTATCTATCTGATTTGATTCTTGATTCCTTTCAATCAGGGATTTTTCCGTCATGTTTAAAACTTGCTTTAATGATACTACTATATAAATGAGGTGCTGCCACGGTCAACAATTTGCATCCTATTTCTATCGACTTTTTCAAAATTAATTGAAACCTTAGTAAAAGTCTGCATTGTGAATTTTCTTGTAAAATATGAAATTTTACACACTGACCTATTCTGGTTTTTATCCAAAAAAATCTACTATGGATGCAATGCATAGCTTACTAGATAATGTTTTCAATTCATTTAATAGCAAACATGTTTGTTCCGCTCCCTTGGTTGTAGATCTATCAAAAGCATTTGATAGTGTACATCACCAAATTCTCTTAAACAAATTGGATTTCGACGGTTTTTAGGGTACAGTGAATAACTGCTTTAAATCATTCCTAGAAGATGAAACACAATTAGTAAAAATTAGTTCTGGCAATGAGACTCTTTTATCTGATACTGTTCCATTTAAGCTATGTGTACCACGATGCTTCGTTTTGAGCCCTGTCTTATTTTTAATATTCATAAATGACTTTATCGTCTATTAAATATGCAAAATGTGTATTATTTGCTGACGACATATTTTTCAATGGGGTGCTACTTTCTGATTTAAAATCCATAACAAACTGGTTTAAAATAAATAAGCTTGTAATGAATACACAAAAAAAAACTTGCTACATGTCTTTTAATATTCGTGACGATGATATTTTTTTAGATTTTTCATTAAATCAGTTAATTCAAATAAATTTTAATGTATTATTATTGACGACAGACCAAAATGGTCAGATCATATCAATGCATTAGCAAGCAGTATGCTTTGTTCTAAGGACTGTATCAAGGGAATTGTCTGAAGATAACATATTGGAGCTATATCATGCTCTATTTGAATCCCAAACGAGGTACGGTATAGCATTTGGGGGAAAGATTCCTGGACAACATTAATTTAATTTTTAAACTGTAAAAACGTGCTATCCATAATATTAATCATTCAGATAAATATACCTGTTGTGGACCTCTATTCAAAAAACTAACAATTTTCACTTGCATGTCCATATTTATTTTGGAGACATTCCAATTATTTCGCAAAAAATACATAAATATAATACTTGAGCTCCTTTCACGACTACAACACCTGCTCAGCCAGTAATATACACAAAACCGTCCCTAATTCTTCATTTATACAAAAATTGTTTGTTCACATGACTCCAACATTATGTAAATAAACTCCCATCTACTCTAAAGGGTTTAAATACAGAGACTAAATTCGAGGGAGTATGCTGGCCTTGCTGCGTGAGCAGTGTTATTATAAAGTTGAAGAATTTTTAAATGATTCATTTTAAGTAGTGATTGTAACTATCTGTGATTTTTTTTATTTATTTATTAATTTTATTAACATTATGGTTGTTGTATATGAAGTGTATGTACTTGTTATTACCATGTTTTTGGGCACAAATATAATCTATCTACTGCATGCCACGTCAGTTATGAACCTAGGTGGTTTTTGATTTTAAATTATCTTTTACGGAACACATTGCGAACATCTCAAACTCTACAGCTAAAATGTCGGAATTTGTTATAAGAAACTGCAATTGTTTTTCTGATATTACACGACATTTGATTTTCCAATACTCCATCCTAAGGTATTACATTGGCCAGGAAGCGAGTTTTTTTACCTGTTTCAAGCATAGTAGGGATCTTTAACGTGTGTGACAACACTCACACATGAAACCTACATTTTACCTCTCATCCAAACAAGGGCGTATTTTTGTGAAAACTGTTTGCCAACATTTTTCAAGCGGACCATTGTCGGGATTCGAATCCGGGATCTTGGTCTCAGTAATCCCATGCATACCAACTGAGCCACAGAGCTACCCTGATATTACAGCTTATTATACCCCCGCCGGTGTGGTACTAGAGCCACTACAGTCAGTTGGTAGGAATGATAAATAATTGCAAAAATGATGCGCAAATAAGGTATTACGTCACATAAATGTTCAAAATTACCACATCACATGCAAATAAAAACGAGAAAAGTACTTACGTAACTGTAGGGCTCCTTACAGCATTGCGCTAGTATAACGGCAGCTGGGCTCCGTTGAGCCTTGTGGGCGTGGGTAATTCGTTGCCCCTGGTCGAATGCAAATTCAAATTTGTCTTCTTCCTATGTAGAGAGCAACAGAAAACTGGTATAAGGAACGATAATTGGGTAGATAAAAGGAAACCTACATAACAAAAAAAGACAAGATACAGCACAAAGATAACTACACTCGTCCACGTCTTGCTCACCAATCTCGACATGTCCGAAATTCACCACTTTTCCTCACACTCCGCGTCTGCGTAATCCTTTGCGCAAACGCACTGTCTGAAGTGACGGAAATACGCGTACAAGTCTTTCAAAATTATTGGCGCGAAATCTTTACAAATTAAAACTTTATAGGAATGTTTACGGCCGATTTTCTGCACGTAACAAGTTATAAAAATGCTCTACTTTGCCTTAGTACACTCAAAAGTTTAATACTGTTCTGTAACATGGACCTCCTACTATAATAAGCAGTGCACATTAATAGAATATGTTCAAAAAAAGTTACTATGTTTCCTTCCTTTTAAATTGGATGGTATGTATTCAAACAACTACCATGGATTTCTTACCAGATTTAATACTATGTCTCTCGAGGTGAGGCGCATTAAAATCCTGTTAGTTTCACGTATAAGTTAATGCACAGTTTGGTCGATATTCCTGGTATGCTATATTAGCTAAATTTTTTAGTTCCCAGACTTGTATCTCGGAAAAGTCGTGTTTTATTGTGCAAGGGCTCGTACCAACTTTATGTTAAAGTCTCCTATTTATGTCATGCAATATAGTAAACATTTTTTCTGACAAATGCGATATATTCACTGTCGCCCTATCATCTTGCAGAACTGTTATAGATGAACACTTAGAATGTAATCCTACCGCGTGTGATAGTTATTGTGAATTATTTTATCTTGTTATAATCTTAAGCAGTTTCTTGACATAATAATAACTAATTGCATATGCTATAGCGGTATATTCGCATGAGAGCTGCTAATATTTTACGATATGTGTTTTGTTAATCTTTGAATTTGTTGTATGTGAGTTGGCATATATTTATCTATCATGTAATTGAAACTTTGCTCTGTTGCATATTAAATAAAGAATCACTATTATTCAACGTAGTTGGTATGTGGGGTGCTCATCCGGCCGGCAGTTTTGCTGTCAGTAACAGCGACACCACCAGAGCAAAAACGCTCAATGCATGATTCAGTTTATTGAAACGGATTCAGTAACCATAGTATAGTGTAATTATCGATGAGGATGTGGTGGATTAATTTATTTTCAGCAAGATGGCACTGTTGCATTTCAGCAACCGTGCTTATGCTGCATTGGATATTTGATTTTCAAACAGGTGGATTGGAAGAACAGGACCGATCGCCTGGTCACAAAGAAGTCCAGGCACCCCCACTAGATTTCTTATTGTGGAGACATGTTAAAAACATTGCTTAGTCAGAAAAATATGCAGCATCGAACATTTGCAGGAGAGGATTGTGGAGGCAACAGCATCCATTACATCAGACATGCTAGCAAATACATGGGGAGAAGTGGATTATCGTTTGGATGTGTGGAGCAACGAATTCTGCATATATCGATCTTTATTAAACACACAAAACTTAAGAATGCCGTTTCAGAATATATACTAATAGAACTAATTCTTTGAATATATTGTTTAAATAAATTTTGAAACCAAGCTGGTCTTTTATAAGTAACCTATATTTTAAATTCATATGTACAAACTTTTGGTAGAAATGTTTGTTTTATATATTTTGTTTCAGGTGGTTACGTTCACCTAAGGCTTTGTTGTATGACCCTGCTTTGTTACGCACACTTCAAAACTTAATGAAGAAACTATTTATGCAGCTAGTAGCAGAATTTAAGCGTTTAGGCTGCAATATAATATATGCAAATTTTAATAAAATAATTCTGTGTTCTAAGAAACGAACAATTGCAGATGCAATCGCTAATGCTGAATTTGTTATTGCTTCCATACGTAACAAAGAACTATTTCATTCATTACAAATTTCTTGCAGGTAGGTTATGTTGTCGTTAACAATTTGAAATACATATATTTTTAGTCGTTGTTGGGAACAGTTGGTATGGTTAGATCCTGCAAACTATGGCGGTATTTGTGGAAAAATACTACCACATTTAGCAGATAAAACTGGCGATTCTCAAGAAAATGGAACTTTATTAATACAAGAAAGTTTTGCAGATAATTCTGAATCTAATGATGAGGTATATAGCACTAAGAATTAGTTTTTGATTAAGATGTATTTTTTTAGCCTACTGTTGTAATGACTTGGAATCTAATTGAACAACTTTCGGAAGCATTTGGTTGTCGTAGCAGTTTTACAGCGATCATTGCTGGGTATATAAAAGCAATTTATTTTAAACTATGTGAAACTGAAATAGCAGAAGATGCAGTAGTTGCATTCAGTCAACTATCATTAGGCCTTGCATCGCATTCAGATGTTGCAGAATATGCTAAAGAATTAATTTCGGGTGAGATAAGCCAAAATCTGTTTAGGTAAGTATTAGAACATCATACAGGTACTCTTTTAAACGCATTCTTAAGAATTACAGAGAGATTAGTGAATCATCTACCAGTACGGAAAGAAACAAATTCTAATCCTGCATTAGATTTTGTAAACGCAATTTGCCATATCCTTGACTTGGATCCTGCAGTTCAGGATGAAGTTTATAAACTTAAATGCAACTTACTAAGAATAGTAGGTGAGATTTTATAGGTTTTAGTATCTTGTTCAGTACCACAAGGACTACGTTCTAAATATTGTGAATTAGTGAATAGTTTTACATGTGTGGTTATACGTTTGACTAACCTTTGATCGCTACTATTACAAACGTATGAGTTGGACAAGGTACTTGATTTCGATAGTAAGGTAAAATAATCACAAAAACTTGTTATAAGCAGTCTATCCTTTCTGAACTGACCTGTGCCTTGAAGAAGTTGTAGAATATTAGAACTGGTAGAACGGCTTGCGTGTTTCTGTGAATGAAAGAGCAGAACTATAGGTTTAACCTGATTAATGGGGTCTTAGGTGAGGAACCAGATTAAGACAGGTTCTCGAAAGAGGGCAGAAGCACTTTTGCCACTTAAAATGGCCAAGACCATAGGGGTCGTACGGCATTTTACAACATATATCACTGCGATGTAGAAGGTAAACCAAATTACTTTCACATAGGAAATTTTTTTTGATAAAGATGATTGGTCAAGATGGCTAGGAATCGTTAAAGATTTTTGTCAACAGAACGTCAAGCCAAAAGCTGACGCGTTATTTGTAAGGAAACCTCAGGACAATCGTCCGTACATTATGGTAAAGTTGTTGGATAGAGACGTCACGGGTTTGTTCGACTCTGGTTGTACTACTACCGTGGTTGGTTCATTAGCATTTTCTGTTCTTGAAGAATTAAATTTAAAAGTTTTTAAAACTGAAAAGAGAAAAGTTTCCACTGCTGATGGTGCTCTTCAAGAAGTTATTGGTTCAGTTGATTTACCTATTAGAATTGGAAGACAATATCGTATTATTAACGCTTTGGTTGTACCATCCCTTCCTCACACATTTATTTTTGGTAGCGATTTTGCTAAATCCTTTGGTTTAATAGCAGATTTCAAAAACAATACATGGCATATTCAAGATTATGATAATAATAGTATTTCGTATATAGGTCATTCGTCAGTACCCTTAAGTTGTAGTAATCAGTTACTTAGTTTAGATGATTTGTTGGAAACACAGCAAGTAAAAGCACGAATAGCAATAGAATCCTTCAATGAAATTAGTAGTGAAAAGAGACTAGGGCGTACCGATAAAATTGTTTTAGATATTGATACTGGTGATGCAAAGCCATTTCGTAAAAAACCATACGTCATGTCCCCCTTTATGAGTAAGATGTTAGATAAAGAGTTAGATGAGATGTTGAGATTAGGAGTAGTGGAAGAATGTCAGAGTCCATGGTCATCCCCCGTACTGTTAGTTAAAAAACAAGACAGCGAGTACAGATTTTGTTTTGACGGAAGAGCGCTCAATGATATTACTAAACATGATAGCTACCCATTGCCAAATATCGATAGGATTATTAATTTACTTAGAGGTGCAAATTATATTTCTAGTCTAGACCTTAGAAAGAGTTTTGGCAAATCCCACTTTCCGAAACATCTAAGGATAAAACAGCATTTAGTGTTATTTCAAGAGGACAATATAGGTTTGTCACCATGCCATTCGGATTAAAGAATGCTGCTCAGACGCAACAGCGTTTGGTTGATTCAATTTTGGACCGAAATTTGAACCACATGTTTTTGTTATTTAGATGACATTATTTTGTGTTCAGCATCTTTTGAGGAACATTTGAAGTTATTAGAAACGGTGAAGGAACGTCTTAAGGAGGCAAACTTTACGATTAACTTGAAAAAGTGTGAATTCTTTAAGAAATCGTTGAAATTTCTTGGTTATATTGTTGGATCGAATTCCTTCGTACAGATCCCGAAAAGGTTTCTGCTATGGTAAATTTCCCTAGACCTAAGACCACTACTGAGGTCAAACGTTTTTTAGGCATGTGTAGTTGGTATCGTCGTTTTATAAAAAACTTTTCATCTTTAGTGTCACCAATTAGTGATTTAGTAAAAGGAAGAAAAAAGGGTCAATCTATTGTTTGGACGTCCGAGGCTGAGGACTCATTTGTACAGATCAAGCAGGCTTTAGTTTCCGCTCCATTGTTATCACAACCGGACTATTCAGTTCCATTTATTGTCGAATGCGATGCCAGTGATACAGGGCTCGGAGCAGTTTTAGTTCAAAAAATCGATGATGTAGAGCACGTTATCTCTTATGCCAGTAAATCACTTACCCGAACTGAGCGAAATTATTCAGTCACGGAGAAAGAGTGTCTTGCTGTAATTTTCGCTATAGAAAAATTCCGACCTTGGGTAGAAGGTACCCGTTTCACTGTTATCACAGATCACTTTTCATTGTTATGGCTTAATAATATACAAAACCCAACCGGTAAATTAGCTAGATGGGCTGTCCGTTTACGACAGCATACTTTTGAGTTAGTTCATCGAAAGGGAAAGTTTAATGTAGTTCCAGATTGTCTTAGTCGTGCAGTTCCAGTCGCAAATCATGTGGATAATTTAGTTGAGATCAAGTTAGATAATGTGGATCCCTAGTATGTGTCTTTTTCTTCTTAATCTTCTTTGGGTATTAAACCACTCATAGTTTTTAAAATTATCTTTATTAACGTTTCGATCCATAACCTAGGATCGTTTTCAAAAAAACCTAGTATGTGTCTCTTCGAGAAAAGATTTTATCTTCACCTGATGATTACCCACAATGGAAAGTGGAAGATAATCATGTATTTAAATTTCTTTCTTCAAATTTACCACTCGCGTCGAATGTAAGGGAATGGAAATATTTAGTTCCTAGATCACAAAAGGAAGAGGTTATTCGGATAAATCATGACCCTTCAGTGGCCGGACATTTTGGTTTTTTTAAAACATTGGCACGCATACAAGAGAATTTTTATTGGCCAAAAATGCGTATTGATGTGTTGAAATTTTGTAAAAAATGTTTAACGTGTGGTGCACAGAAAGCATCGAATAGAGGACCCCTTGGTTTAATGGGAAAGGAAAAAGAAGTGAAGTTCTCCTTTCAGATTATTGCTATAGACCTTATGGGCCCATTTCCACGGTCCAAGGTTGGACACAAATGGTTATTAGTTATTGGTGATTGGTTCTCAAAATTTACATTAATGTTTCCGTTACGTAGTGCTAAAGCGCATTTAATAGAACGTGTACTGGAGGAAAAAGTTTTTTTAGTTTATGGTGTCCCCAAATTCATTATTTGTGACAATGGCTCACAATTTAGTGGAAGAAATTTTAAGGCAGTATGTAAAAAATATGATGTTCAAAAAATTTGGTTTAATGCAGTTTACTCTCCCCAATGTAATTTTGTGGAAAGAATAAATCGAACCGTCGGAACAGCTATACGGTCATATATTAAAGAACATGATACTTGGGATATTGAGTTACCCCAAATTCAGTATGCGATTAATTCTGCAAAACACCATGCCACTGGTTATTCGCCAAATTTCTTAGTTTTTGGTAGACATGTTCCCGTGTCTGGAAGATTTTATGGTCTTGATGTGGAACCCTCAGATGATATAGATATTATTCCTGGTGATAGACCTTCGTATGTGTTAGATCATCAAGGACTATTTGATATTTTTATAGACGTACAGAAAAGGTTACATTTATCTTACATGCAGTCTAGTAATTCATATTATTTAAGGAGACGTAACATTTCTTTCGAAGTAGGTGACAAAGTTTGGAGGTCAAATAAAGTTCTTTCGAAAGCAAGTGATAAGTTTACTGCTAAGCTCGCGCCAAAATACGGTAGATCCGGAAGAATTTTGCTAGTCGGGGCGTGGAATGTTAGAAGCATGGAACAAGTAGGTAAGCTAGAGAATTTAAAAATTGAAAGATACGTTAGCATTAGATATAGTAGGGATTAGCAAAGTTTGGTGGCCGGAGGTGGGAGATTTTTGGAATGGGACTTTAGAGTAATTTATACAGGATCAGAGGAAGTATGTTTGGGTGTGGCAATAATTATAAAGATAGGGCTCTGTGTAGAAAACTACTTAGAAAAGAATATAAGAGTACTCATGGTTAGATTAGTATCTAAACTGATAAGTACCGTAATAATTCAAGTTTACATGTCCACCTCTAGCTAGAGTGAAGAAGAGGTAGAAGTAATCTGTAAAGATATCCAAGACACACAAAGTTTTTTAAAAGGACATGGAAATTTAATAATTACGGGAGATTTTAATGCAGTAGTAGGTCAGAAAAAGATAGTTAGTAGGTATATGTGGTTTAGGCACAAGACATAACTGTGGAAATAGGCTAGTAAAATTTTGCGACAAAACAATTTAAGTATTATGTATACATCATTTCAACATTGCGCTAGAAGACAATGTACATGGAAGATGTCAGCAGACAGGGAGATATCAAGTAGATTACATTCTTGTTAGACAACTTTTTCGGAACCAAGTAAAGGACTGTAGAAGCTACTCTAAAGCAAATATAATAATACTGAGCACTACATAGTAGTTATCAAAGCTATGTTTAAATTAAAAAATTTGAAAAAAGGGAACGAAAAAATGCACTTTGACTGTGAGAAACTAAACGATAAAGATACTCTCAAAAGATTTTAGAAAAAGTTAAACAAATTATTGATAGCTATCGGAAAATTTTCTTATTATAAGCAAGTAAAAACAAAATGGAATAGCATTAAATCCAACTTAGACATGGCGGCCAGAGATTTTCTGGGGTATTAACAAAAAGAAAATAAGAAACTATGGGTGATAGTTCTGAATTTAATAGAAGGAAAGCAAAATACAAAAACAGGCCAGATGAAGCAGGAAAACAGATACAAAGATAAAATGGGAAATTATTTGCAAACGCAGGAAAAATAGAAAAGAATGGATAGAGGAAACGTGCAAAGAGGTAGAAACTAAGATGGCAATAAGATGAAGTATACAGACTAATTAGAATGAATTTTAGGGATAAAGCCACATAACAAAAATAAAAGGGACGTGGATGGAGACATCATTATAGGAAATGTATTTAGATATACGGCAAGAATATATAGAGAATTTATATGCAGGTCCGGGACTAGAAGCACTGTAGCAGGAAACAAGCATTGAAAGAATGATTTGGGATATCCTATACTTAGAGAGGAGTCTTGTAACGATTTTATTTCCTATCAAGATGTGTACATATAATTAATCTATTTATTTAATAAAAAACAATATAAGGCATAATAATGCTACACAATCCACTAAATAAATATTACCTATTGCCCAATAAAATATTAGCTTTCAATTCAAATTAAAATTTAATTTATACGGTGACAAAAGATACTTTTCAATTAGTGTCATTCCTAGAGCTCCCTCTGTTAGACAATTGTAAGGTAATCTTGTTGCCGGGCGGTAACTCGCGTGACATGAGCACTTTCAATACAGCTGTGGTGAGAACAAGTCGAATTGTTCCTTGAACCCGAGGACAATGGCGTTTGAAATATCTACGTGTTGGAAGCACGTGCGATTTAAGTTTTTTAGGAGAGAATGTCATCTCCGAAGCTCATTTTTGTTGTCCACTTGCTGGAACATAGCTCGTAGATGACGAGAAATTATTTTGGTTGAAGGGCCGGTGGTTAACAGTAAGTAGTATTGATTCTGTAACCATATTAAGTAAAGATTTTCAGTGCAACTTTCGATATAGTATTCAACTTTTGATATAATATTTAACTTGGAAATAATATTCGAACTTTAATTTACACACAACCTTAACTAATATGCAATTTGTTAATGATATGAAAATTGGAATGTAGTTTGGAGCTTCAGTAAGCAGCAAATTTACTTGTACTGAATTGGAGATTCCTTTATTTAAATGCTGACGCAAGACGCCTAGCAGGTATTTTTCTGTCAGATGAACATCTGATATGTAGAATTGCTTTCATATGTCCGCTGTCTTATGGATATAGTAGATAGATAATTTTTTGTTTAATCAAGTTATTTGAACTTCATAGTAGGTCAAGGACAGACTATATATATATTTTTCATATTAAGCAACAGGAACCTGTAAATTTTTCATTTCTAAATCTTTTATTAATACACTGAAATTATGGAAGATGTCATTATGTGATAGAGAAAGTTAAATTCTCCTATTTGTGAAAATAGATATTATTATTTGAAACATGGTTTGCTCGAACCATTAGAAATTAAACTTCTATGTTTACTATTTCAGTAATAGCTAACGGGAATAATTTATTGTGAGGTTATGGTAGATCTACTCAAACCAACCGATATTGTTATCCTTAAGTAATTGTTCAGAAAGCAACTTCAGGCTTAATCATTTTTAAATAAAATTTGGCTAGTTAATTCTTATAGAAATGACCACATTTTAAACTGGAAGGTACTTAGTATACCCAGTGCCTTTGTAAATTATTTTCATGAATTAAATTAATTTAAATTATATTAAAACTGAAAAGATGTTTTGTGAAATGCACGTTAACAGAATACAAGAGGAATAGATTTTTATTTTGATCAAGACTATTCTTTTTAATTAGCATGAATGAAAGTTGATTCGAATTGAATTTTAAAATTTTGAGTATAAATGCACAAACAGTGCTATTCTTTGTTTAATCTGTTCACAGGTGTAGCAGTGAAGCATAAAGATCAAAGTCGAGACATAAGGTAAGAAACGTTAGGGATTATGTCGTCTTTAATAAATTGTATAGCGGTAATTGAATAAAGGTTTCCGCATTCGCCTTGTACAAGGGACTCAAGTAAGGTCTTCTTCGTATAGAAAAATTCGGTGGCGCCTTATTCTTCATATTTTTGGTCGCAATCCAACCCCGACCCACAGCTCATGTTCCACCCAGAGCATATAGGTCGACTAGCCGCTTTGCCTTTGAGATTTCCTCAACTTCGGGCCATTTTCCATCAGAACTTGCCGTTGGCTCTATTCGCTTACTGGAAATTCTCGTAAAGTAAAATACCTTAATAATTATAATGGCTATAGTCTGAACAGCATTATAGAGCCTGAAAAATAATAAAGCATCGGGTACAGACAAAGAGCAAAGAGAAATTTTAAAAGCTGCCTGACAAACCGCAACAGAGTGTCTTTTCCAACTTGTAAGCTATATGAATGTGACAGGTGAGATACCCAAATATTTTAAATTCAACACTATAGTCACGATACCAAAAAGGAGGGGTGCCGATAGAAGTGAAAATTTTCGAACAGTAAGTGTAACAGCACATGTCTCAAAAATATCAACTAGAATTGTATAAAGATGGAAAAATGAGTTATAGAAATACTAGAAGATACATTTGGGTTTAGGCGAAACTGGAGAACACTGAATACCAGCCTTAAGGGTGATAATTTAGAAAACAATTCGACAATGTAGAATGGGAAAAATGTTCTAAATACTTCAAAAGATAGGATTGAGCTATAGGGACAGATGAATAGTATATAGCTTATACACAGAGCAAACAGCAGTAATAGAATTAGAGCAGGAACATAGAAAGGTAAATAGTAGGAAGGGGGTAAGACAGGGACATGTGCTATCCCTATTAATTTGTAACTTGTATATCGAAGAGACATTGAACACTCAAATGCAGAAAGACATTTGGAATTATTATGCAGTGACAAATGATTGCTATGTTAAAGCGATTTTTTTTAGCTTCCTTGTTGCTGGCCAGCCTCACGCATGGGCGTAAGTGAAACAATTTTTTTTTCTTGCACTAGTTGGATATAAGTGAAGCTTTAATTATTCGCGGCTAAGTCTGGGAATTACCCCAAGGGTGAGCAATGAGAAAGGGTGTGGGGATGGTCTAAACTCTACAATAAACTAACAAAAAGAAAATGGGTTGAGCGCCACTGTATCTGTATGAACGATAACACTAAAGATTCATTACTCCTATGAGAAGATACAGAAACTCACGGGATGTGAACACAATAAAAAACTTACAACTTACTGAACTAATGTATCTGGAAACCTCTGGAACATACTTACGACCTCTCCGATCTCGATGATCCTGAAAGAAAAAATTACACAACAAATTCTCTATTAGAAAGACACAGTTTGTGCTTTCCAATAAAAAACAGACTAATAATTACAGGTGGATAATATTAAGATTACCACACCAAAGATATTTAAATCAAAAATGAATACCTAGAACAAACCAGTTGTAGCATATATGTGCTTTTTAAATTACTTCAGCATTCGTATAATTCAACAAACTTATTTTCTTTAAAAATTTAGTAAAATTAATTATGCATGGAATAAAAGACTTGAGTCTAAAAATGAAATTTAATATAGTTTCTCTTCCTTGATTTTTTTTTTAAATATGTTTACAAAAATGAACTAATAAAATTGGTTTCTCTATACATCTGCCTTTGACATAACAAGACCTTAAGTTAATAATATTTTAAAACAAGTTTTGACACCAATTGTTCAGATCTGATTATTGGCTCACATATGTTTCTCATAAATTATTTCTAAAAAAAATTTGAATCACATGTAGTTAACTTGGACAAACAACTTTTCATTTAATTCAGGTATTATGAACTTATTAAAATTTAACATCTACAAATAAATTTTCTAAAAAGCAAGAAATGGACTTTGTAATCTCATATTTTTAACAAATGAATTTCTGCAAATTTTATAAAATTATTACTATAGCATTTAGTTACTATTTTCTCCCACGCTGTTCTATATACACAAAATTTAACTTGACCAAACGATCCTTGAAAACTAATTATGTGAGCATTCACGAATTCTCACAAACAAAACAAAAAAAGAAGGTTTGATACCTGTAGATGTTGATGTCTTCATCTCTAGTTCTCAAACGGCGATGTACATCCTCTAAAATCTGCTCATCAACTTGTCGTAACAAAACATTAAAAAAACAGCTGTAGTTGCCCTGATAAACGAATAGCTTTCCAATCTTTGATTCAAATATATCACCGTCCTACCATATCATAATGTTATTGCAACATTTAAAAATACTTTTCCTACATTCTAGTCCGTCATATTAATTCTTCATTCTACTCCGTCATACGCTAAAGGAATAAAAATATTTTATAAGTTATTTGGTTAAAGCGATCTTACCATTAACAAATTCCAACACAACAATTCAAGAGGCGGCGTGTTCCAGTGCCTTGCCGGTGTCACAGGAGCTTGGAGCTTCACTCTGTGTCCCAAGGCGACTCGCTCCCCTATTATTACCATCCCACGCCGATCCGGAGGCCCCACTTCTGCAAGGCCTGAAGATTCATACTTTTAAAGAAAACAATGCCAACTCGACTACATATCCAAAAGCAATGGCCGACCTCGTTCCGTTCTAGTACGACACCTTATTTGCGTGGCGCATTACTTCTTCGTGACCAGTACACGCACGCGCTATTCTAATTCTAACGAATGAAGGGGAAGAATCCGCCTGTAAAGTAGGCAACACAAACGACTAGACCCCATATAAATACTTTCCTTGAATGTATAATATTAATAAATATCTCTGTGCAATGCATTTAAGTTATTTAAGCGAACATGATTTCCTGTTTTCATATAGAATTGTTTCTCTTAGATATTATAGCATCAAATACGAGAATTAAATACCACAGAATAAAATTATACTGAAGCGATTCTTGCAAACATGGTGCTATAGAATATATATTCGTTACAATGTTCAGGTTTGCCGATGATATAGCGGTATTAGCATGTAGCAAGGAAGAGTTAGAAGCAGCTCCCGATGAAATGGAAACAGTATTAACAGCTAGATACTGTATGAAAATCAACTAAAATAGAAATAAATTCTGGTATGCAAGTGAGGGGAAAAAATCAAAAAGAAGAATACAAATAGGTAACGAGAACTTACAAGAGGTTAAGGATTTCTGTTACGTAGGAAACCAAATAACGCCAGATGGGAAGAGCACAAAAGATATAAAACAAAGATTAGCACAAGGTCATGCTACATTTAACAAGAAAAAGTAACTACTGAGTTCAAAAACAACAAACACAGAAACAAGGAAAAGATCGCTTAAATCTTATGTGTGGAGCACAGCACTGTACGACTGAAGGCTGGACATTTGGAGAAGCGGACAAGAAAAAGGTATAAGCCTTTGAAATGTGGAGTAGTATGCAAAGGAGGGGAAAATAAGTTAAAAACCAGAATACAAATGTAAACCAGAATTTATAAGAGGTTAAGGATTTCTTACTTAGGAAGCTAAATAGCACAAGATAGGAAAAGTGGAAAATACATAAAACAAAGATTAGCACAAGGCAATGCTAACAAACAAAAAAGCAACTAATATGTTTGAAGACAACAAACATGGAACAAAAAAGATTTCTGAAAGCATACATGTTTAGCACAGCACTGTGCAGTTGTGAAATATGAACAATGGGTGTAGGAATGGCATGATCTACATTTAAGGCTTTGAAGCGTCTTATACTTTTGCTTGAATTACTTAAAGGCTACCACGATAATTTACACTACGATGCAAGCAGCATTCTTGATTGTTCGATTCTTCTACATTTTAATACTTCAATTATTCTCCACATACTTTATACCCGTTCTGAATGAACCTGCACCTTGAAGAAGTTCTAAATTACTAGAACGGGTAGAATGGCTTGAGAGTTCCAGCGATCTAAAGAGCCATACTACAAGTATAACCAAATTAGTGGGATTTTTAGTGAGGAACCAGACTAAGACAGGTTCCCGAAATGGAGCAATAGCTCTTTCGGTATTTAGAGTGGCAGAGACAATACTGCGATGTGGAAGGCAACGGGAAACCACCACATTACCTCACAAGTACACAATGTACAGTGTGTCCCAAATTGGATGTATTAAATGGGTAACTTAGTTGTTATTAAAGATACAATAAAACTGTGTGCGCAGTCATGTGCCAACTTTTTGAGATCAATTCAATGGTGAAATTACAAATGAGCGATCTTCTTTTGTTTTCGAGTTATAGCCAAAAATTGATATTTTTAACAATTCTATTAATTCGTATAACTCGTTTGGTTGCAAAAATATCCAAAAATACTGTAATAGTTTTTTATACGGTTTTTTATGTAGAATATAGTGGCGTACGCAAATATTTAATATTTGTAATACTTTTGAGGTTATAATATAAACTTGCATTTTTTTAAATGGAAACCACAATTGGTTGTCATTTTATTTAAAAGCTCTTTTTGACAGCTTTTCAAAAATATATAGTTTAATATAATTATCTTTTCAAATACCCAAATTATTCCATGTTTTTGGTATAATGAAATAATTTATTATATTGGTAATAAATAGTTGCCCGCGAAACAAAAGGTAAACAAAAAACGACAATTGTTTGTATAACAAACGTCAACGAGCTTCAATCATATCTATTGCACATGCAATAAATTGTATTGTTAGTTTGTAAGTGAAGCATCAGTCTGTTACTAAATGGCAAAATTTGAAAATTACGAAAAATACGATATGCTAGTTGCATTTATTGAGTCTGCGAGAATTCCTCTATCAGTAAAAACTTTATATTTTAACAGGTAATTGTGTAACTAATAGCAAATAATATTACTATGTCGTTTGTAAATAATACAGATACCCTGAAAGACAACAACCTAATATTAACATGTTTAAAAGGATAGATAGTAATTTACAACAGTTTGGCTGCTTTGAAAAACCTAGAACGAAACAGTATGCAGTTTTTAATTAAGAGCAAACTACTGTTTCAACCATAGTATGTGTGGAAACAAACCCAAGAACATCATGTAGGAAAATTGAAAGGGAAATGGGTGTTTCTAAATCAGCAGCTTCTAGAATATTGAAGCGTAATAAATATCGACCCTATAAAAATAAAATTATACCATAGTTTGTTTCCCGACGATTTTCAAAAAAGAAGGCGATTTTGTCAATGGTATCTTCGTAAATGTGCTGCTACTAACAATTTTGGAAATAACATTATATGGTCTGATGAAGCACTTGCTGGTCGAATGAAAATACCTACCAAACATACGAGGCGTCAACAAAGCCGTTATGGTTTGAATATTTGTTGCTACATTGTTGGTGGCAAATTTCAATACCATATTTTTGAAAACAATCATTCAGCTTGTCGCTATATTGAAATTTTGTATACCAACTTGCACGAATTACTGGAGGACATGCCTCTCGAAAAAAAACAAAAAGTGTGGTTCCAACAAGATGGTGCACCCCCGCACAACGCTATAATTATTCGTGATTATTTAAATAGAGAATATCTCAATAAATGGATGGGTACGTTTGGACCTGTTCAGTGGCCGCCTAGATCTCCTGACTTGTCGATATTGGACTATTTCTTGTGGAATTTTTTGAAATAGGAAATCTATAAAACCCAGAACCATAGTATTGAAGAGTTGCGGAATTCAATTGAAGCAGCGTTTCGTAAAGTTAAGGCGGTTTATTTATTAAATTCTATTAAGTCTTTAATAAAACGATGCGAACTTTGTTTAAGAGAGAATGGAGGCCAGTTTGAACAATATCTCTAAATTATCAGTAAATAAAACTATTGTAGTATTCCCATCTGTGTTCTAGTGTTTTATATATATTATGTGTGAGGGTGTGTGTAGGCGAGGGTGTGTGTGGTTGTGTGCGCATGCATGCGTGCATGCGTGGGCACGTGCTTGTGTGTGTGTTTGTGAGGGTATGAGGTGTGTGAGTATGTGTGTATTTGTGTATCCATATATGGATTATAGACTGTTTAAATGTGGATAAGAAAGTATAATTTTCAATTTAAGATGTAGTTATATTAATTTTTGTAATATATGTAGTTATGATATTGTATTCTTCTAGCTTTCAAACTTTGTTGTTTAGAGTGGTGTGGTACAATAATAAACTCTTGTTTTGTGTTTACCTTTTGTTTCGCGGCCAACTATAAATTACCAATACAATAAATTATTTTATTATACTAAAAATATGGAATAAATCGGCCATTTGAAAAAATAATTATACTAAACTATATATTTTTGAAAAGCAGCCAATAAGAGCTTTTAAATAAAGCGACAACCGATTGTGGTTTCCATTTTAAAAAATGCAAGTTTATATTATAACCTCAAAAGTATTATAAATATTAAATATTTGCGTACGCCACTGTATTCTACGTAAAACCGTATAAAAACTATTACAGTATTTTTGGATATTTTTGCAACCAAACGAGTTATACTAATTAATAGAATTGTTAAAAATATCAATTTTTGGCTATAACTCGAAAACAAAAGAAGATCGCTCATTTGTGATTTCACCATTGAATTGATCTCAAAAAGTTGGCACATGACTGCGCACACAGTTTTATTGTATCTTTACTAACAACTAAGTTACCCATTTAATACATCCAATTTGGGACACACTGTACTTAAATTGTTGTTTAAGATGATGGTATCCTCTGGGGTAAATAATTCTGGAGTTAAAAAGTCCCCCAAATGGGTCTACAGGAGCGGACTACTTTGGAGGATGTGCTCAGAAAATTTAGAAAAAGAGTCAGGAACATTTTACGAGTTGGAGCGTGGAATGTCAAAAGTATGAAGCAAGTAGGTAAGTTAGAGAACTTGAAAATTGAAATAGATATGTTAGCATTAGACATAGTAGGAATCGGCGAAGTTCAGTAGCCAGAGGCGGAGGATTTTTGGAGCGGAAACTTTAGGGTAATTCATACAGGATCAGAGGAAGGAAATTTAGGTGTAGGGGTAGTTATGAGAAAAAAGATAGGACACTGTGTAGAAAACTATCTACAAAAGAACGAAAGAGTACTCACATGGTTAGATTAGAATCTAAACCGATAAATACAGTAATAATACAAGTATACATGTCCACCTCTAGCTACAGTGAGGAAAAGGTAGATGAATTCTACAAGATATCGAAGACATACTAAGATGCATAAAAGGACATGAAAATTTAATAATTACTGTGGATTTTAATGAGTGGTGGGTGATGGTAGGGAAGGTGCGGTAGTAGGTTTATTTGGTTTAGGCACTAGAAACGACAGGGGAAATAGGCTGGTAGAATTTTGCGACATCAACAATTTAACCATCACAAATACGTTGTTTCAACATCATCCTAGAAGATGATATACGTGTAAGGTGTCTGGAGATATAGGAAGATATCAAAGAGATTACACTTTTGTTAGACAATGGTTTAGGAATCAAGTAAAAGACTGTAAAAGCTACCCAGAAGCAAATATAGACTTTGACCACAACATTGTAACTATGAAGGCAGGCCGCTCTTTAATTTAAAAATGTAAGAAACAAAACAGAAAAAGACACATTTACTTAATTAACTAAAAGATAAAGATATCCACGAAACATTTTAAAAAAAGTCAAATGAATTGCTGAAAGATATTGGGAAAATTTCTGATACTAAGGAAGATGGGAAAAGCGCAAAAGATATAAAACGAAGATTTGTACAAGGTTGTGCTACATCTGACAAAAATTTAGAACTTGTAAATAAGCACTCATTTATACTAAAAATAGAGTCCAAAGTCTCTTTTATAATCAGAATGTGCACACTCTAATCTTAATTTCATTCACCAATATCTACTTAATTAAATCTTATTGTGTACAAAATTTGTCAATATAAGTCAGATAATTCAATAGTCTCCACTTTGAAATTTTGTTTTACACTTTAAATTCTGCTGGCGGTTGTTGTTGCCCCTGTTTAGCAAGTAGTCATCCGTCCATGTTCCAAAATTATTCAAATCATTTAAAATTTTCCATTAAATGCCATCAAAATTACCATTCCAATTCCATATATGCTTTTATTCAAATTAAAAACTATCTTGCAGTAGACAATCATTATTTATTCTCCATTTTAATTCAAATTTAAATTCTATCAGTCCTCTTTAAATAATTTATACATTGGACATGTCACTAACATTAAACAATAGTGTAATATTCCAGACTACTTTACAGTATAGAATTTGTTCATCAGAACACTACATTTAAATTATTATTTACTAAATTAGTAATAAAGTATAAGTCATCACAGTGCCCAGTGTTTTCATTTGTTACTTTTGTTCTAAAAATTCCTTAATAGAGTATATTGTGTTATTTAATAACAACTGTATACGGCACATTTGTACTTCGTAAAATTGTGCAGAAATTTAATAGATACAGGTAAGTGGTTGTAAAGAGTAAGAGGCATCGCAGTACTACTTTTTTGAATCAGTGTCCTTTGATGTTGAGGAATACGTAGCAGGTCAGAGTTTCTTACATTATATTTAACAACTTGATTTGTTTGAAGATAATTATGTAGATTCTGTCTAACATACAGGATAGAATGCAAAATGTAAATAGATGGAACAGTCAAGATATTGTGAGTTTTGAATAGCTCACGACACGAATAATTGAATGGTTTGAAAAATAATAGTCGTTAAGATTCTTTTCTGCAATAGTAATAGTTTATCAAGAGTGGATTGAACATTAGCAAAATAGTAGAGTTTCAATTTTCTTAAAATTACGCTAACCTAAACTTGAAAAGCTTTTTAACTAAATGTATATCAAACCTGATATAATTTACACTATATGTTAAGGATGTTTTCCCTTTTATTAAGTATGCAAAATTAATTAGTTCTACTACCTAATCTATAAATATTTTGAAAATTCCTTGCGAATATTGGCAAAGTAAAAATGAAGTAAAACCTTACTCTAACTTTGTTAATTCTTACCCTAGAATGTTTTAAATGTTCTCTAAGTTGTATCTACACGCGGCGGCTTATCCTACATTGTCAAATGATTTATATAATCAATCCTAACCTATAAATAACACAGAAATATATATAATAACATTATAAGGGGTCACAAGAGGTCATTGAAACCCAAATTCTACAAATAAAGCCCTCTAAAATATAATAGAATCCGGAAAAAATAGAAATTTCCGTAAATTCATGGTTACGCCCTGTATAATACAAGCGTACTTTTATTCATTGATGTACAAGCGAAAAATGCAATTACGTGTGTATAATTAATCACCGTATGATATAAGTGTATTGTAAATAAGTAGCAAGTAACATAAGTTTCATATGTAGAAATAATTAATTTTAAGTTACTGTAAAACGCATTAAATGCGAACGCAAATCGATCATTCGTTTGTAATTAAAATATTGAAGCTGTATTTTTTTTATATCTATAGCTAGCCTCACGCATGGGCGCTAGTGAAACTAATTTTTTCTATAAGGCTGGCCCCACGTTGTGAGCCAGTGTAACGAAGTCTTCTGACATAACTAGGGGTCTATTCCTTGGGCAGAGCTATGAGAAATGGGGAGTCGAAATCTGTTTGTAGATCAAACTTAATCTAAACCAAATAGGCGCCACCAAGTCCTGACTTAATTATGATAATTGCATGGCATATTTCTAAGGGCGGACGTGGAGACCCAAAGAAAAAAGATCGCCTTCGCTGACAAAAACCTGTCTTAATAAAATAAGACGCAGCTCCTGTAAGAAATTGTAATAGTTAAATACATAAAAGAGTGGAACACTATTTGTGTCCAGCAAAAATACATAAAGAAGTAGTAAAAAGGTATTTCCAATATAAAGTTGGCATCAAAGACCTACTCATAAGGATGTTAGCTTTATGTGATTAGATTTGATCATACTTGATCAAAATAAAAAACTTTAATCCTGAACCAATTGTTTACTAAAAAGAATCTCTTTTAAAATAATATGATTTGTAACAAAAATTTAATCAATAACTGTATCAATCTATAGCTTTCAACTTCATGTTTATCTTAATTATTTTTAATCAAATACTTTACAGTATAATATGAACTTGTTATACAAATAGGGTTCCGACCTGTGCAGATCTGTTCAGGCAGATGACAAATTAATAACTTCTAAAAATGTTAGCATTCAAGTTTTCTAAATTACATATGCAAGTTTTAATTTATATAAAGCTGATCACAAAAATAGACGTGTTTACATCTCTTGTACTAAAGCTGTTCGAGGCACTTGCCTTCAAAAATACATCTGTCAGCAGTACACAGCAGAAAATATATGACGTCAGTAACACCTGTTGACGTTACCGACGATTCATAATGAACCACGCGTGTTGTTTTTAAAACATCAAATCAGTAAACTTTAGTTTTAATACTGGAAAATCCAGCTCAGCAATTAGTTGAAACTTTTACAATATTCATGCTTTTACGCATTAAAACAAATTAACGTGTTCCTAGTTTGAAACACATAAAAAGAACTTATCGCTATCTACTAACCAAAACTGCATTTGTCGCATTGTTGCAAGGAAAGATGAGATCCTCGTTATTTCAAGCAACGATAACAGCGTTGTAGTGTGAACCAAATTCATCCAAAACAACTTCTACTATGAATTCGTCCCACGTGTCGAATCAAATCCTGTTACAATACATTCTGCAGCCGTTGTAATCCTGAAGTTGAATTACGCCGCCTTACTAAGGTAGCATCTTTACATTGTCCTTGTGTGTCTTAAAAGTTTGCACTGCAAGTGTCGTCTTCCAAAAATTGCTTTCTAAATTTTGTATTCTAAATTTCGTGTTCTAAGAGTTGCATTGTAAGTTGTCGCGCTAAATAAATTATCTCAAATTAAACAAGTTAACAAACTATATACGTTATCGACCGTTATTCGAAGATGTGTTCACTCATTGAAGTGGATTCGCAAATTGCCGGCCTGCAATCTAGGGTACATGTTATTGCTTCTACTACATATGGCCGACTGACTACAAAACTAGCTCGGGCGGCCGAGGCGTCCGGAGGGAGACCGTCAAACAGAGATGTGTTTGTAAACAGCTGCAGATGACACAGATATTTAACCACAAGTAGAATACCAAAGGACGATGCTGGCTTAACATATTACTATTGTTGTTGAATGTAATTTACTATTGTTAATAAAATTGTTATATTATTCTCGCAATTTTATGGAGGGATTTATTATCAAAAATAAAATTGTTACAATATGCCCTTTCAATGCATAAAAATAAAATTTCGTGTATTTAGAACCCCAATTCTAATCTTAATTATAGGTATTAAACATGTTATATCGTGAAAGCAAATATTTGCTATAAAATGCAATTAATTTGCATTATAAATGCATTAAAGTTTAAATTAATTGCCCTGTGTATTACCTAAATTCAATTTAAATAAAACATGTTCTCGTATGTTCGAGAGGAATTGAGAAGAATTACGTCAACTTCGTTGAACTTATTAATAAATAAACGTTTAATCTACTAAGCGTCCGGAACAAAAAAAACTCATAAAATGTAACAAAAATTGATAAAAATTATTTATTACCTTTTACAATTACTGGATTAGTATGCGACGCCACAATAACCTTGGGTATTAAACAAAGACGAGCAACGCACGTCACTAATAACTGGAACGAGATAACAAGGAAATAAAATTTGACGATTTTGAAGGCTAATTAGGATTTCCCAGAAATTATGAAAGATCGGCGTAAATTATTGCAAATGGAATCGCTCAAATACCACTACATTCTAAAAATATAATTTTGTATATATAAGGAAGTGATATCCTTAAAGTAGGTAAATACTATCTTTATAAAGCGCTGACAAGTATTAACTATTACTTAAGGTGGCTTTGTAGTTCATGGTATTATAATTGGAATGTGCATAACAATTGCAGTGATTCTCGCTCTCATTTGAACAAAAATTGCAGAAAGCATTTAACTCCCCTCAAAACCCTACTAAAACACAAGTGCCCTGTTTAATAAATGCCCAAATAAATATACCTCGACTAGCTTAATTACCTAAAACTTTAAATAAATATGCCTCTACTAAGCTCCATGGAACAAAACACTATGAAACAAATTGGGTTAAACCTGAAATAAAAGTACATGAAAATAATTCAATATTGGAAACAACGTTTGTGTTCCATAAATCACTAAAATCAAAATTATAAATTAATTTCCTTTCAACAATACCAAAACCACAATGCTTTATTACTATGAGCACTAACAGGAATTTTGCTCTCCCATGAGGTTAAAATGCCTTCAATCTTTGTAATAGCAACCTCTTAATTCACCATTCACTTTGAGATATTGAAATAAAAAATTCGTTTGCTTCAAAATTGTACTAACAAAACAAAATAATCCTATGTAAACATCAACGTATTTACAGTTTCATTATTAAGTTATTAATGTATTACAGTTTGAAAATAATTTTCCGGATTCAGATCTGTATTCAGCTACACTTTTTATTAATATTTATTAAGAAATTTAGTAAAATACAAAACTTTTAATAAAGAAGAACCTGTTGAGATCGGTTTTTGCTTAGTTTAAACATATATGATTTTTATTTTTTAAACAATAGATTTAATATTTACAATAAGCAACATGAATATCCATAGTTAAGACACTGGTTTTTCTTAACCTTAAATATGCCAAGTGTGGCCATTTATGACCCTGACCATCTCATAAAATATATGAATTTTTCAAAGCTTCACTTCACTAAATGTCGATTTCTAATGTAGAAATTTAATTTGTAAACAACTTGAAACTACTGGCTAAATTCAAACAAAGGAATTTAATCTAAATTTTTTATAAATGAAACGGAATTAAACTTAATTTCAAAAAATATCTGGATTAATAAAGATTGAATCTTGTACCACTTTCATTACAATAAAAGTAAGCAAATTTTATCACTTGCTATGAGTTATCCTTAACTAAAATGAGTGTTGAGTATCTTAGAATGACAGACTGTCACCACTAGAATCCATGACTTTCATCTTGACTTCCCATAAAAACAACGCAATACAGCTGATAGCATCCACCAAGTCAAGAACCGCCACAGGTGTTGTCACCAACAATCAACTTGCATTCCAAACAGCTTTAATTTTCTTCGATACGAAAACAGATTATGCTTTTCATAAACAAATTAACTTCCATCATATAATTACATATGAATGTTTTATTAACAAATTCCTCCAACACTTACTTACTTCTTACTTACTGTGCTGTAAAACAAAAACGTTACCAATTGTCCTTAATTCTACATACCTATTTCCTAGCCACTTGCAAATTGGTATGCACAACCAAAGATTTAAAACGAAAATAAAAGTTTGTCGTTGACCAAAGAGTGTTCAGTTTTTTTGATAAGAAGCCGGGGCTTTTTCGTACCATATCGAAATCCTTACCGACCCAGCTGTTAACGACAGACATTTTGCTTAAAAAAACTGCGTACATACCAACAGCTCAATTAAAATCATTATGGCTATTCAACAATCGTAACAAACAATGATGTTTCACGTGCAGACGTTATACAATATAGTTCTTAGCCATAGTTTGATGAAACTAAAGGTGCATCCACAGTGAATGTAAACACAATCTTTCCCTAAATTAATTGAAATGAAACGCTATACACTTAACCTTATATTAAATACACATATTTGAGTATTTAGACCTTCAAAATGAATTCACAACCTAATTGAATCACACTCCTCACCAACATTCATAACTGTGCAATTAATTTCAATGAAATTAATTAAACTACGAAAATTTTTAAAAATTAACTAAAATTTTGTTTGACAGACTATTGTATCTGGCTTACATAATTATCCCCACCTCACAATATTTCCGTGTTATTGGGATAAGTTGCATAATTTACCATACATATGAAAAACCGACAGGAAAGATATAGTAGGCTTTAAAATGGGATGCTACAGACGTATGTTGAAGATATCATGGACAGATAAAGATAGAACGAAGAGGTACTAGAAATGGAAAAAATAGGGGAGATAGGAATGATAGGATATATTCTAAGGCATGCGGCAATAGTGCGGGATGTATTAAAAGCAGAGAAAGATAAAAAGAAAAGTAGAGGTAGACCTAGCTTAGATTATTGCACACAGAAAGTGAAAAATGTAGTCTGTGGAAATTTCAGGGAAATGTGTAGATTCACTCAGAATAGGAACCAATGGCGATATGCATCCAATCAGTTCCAGAACTGAAAACCCAATGTTGACAAAACAGTTTGTAGATTGAAAATTTGAGTTTCGAACGCCAATGAAAATGAGGTTATTTGAAAATGGCATCAAATTTACCACTGTTATTAAATTGATTGCTAGGGACTTCTTGAATAAAAGCACATACTTTATATAGAAGAAGTGGATTCTAATTTTTACACATATTCGCCAAGTGTGTTATATATTCCGGTTTTTAGTATGTAGGCCCTGTGTATTAGACAGCAGTATTATAATTTCTCACTTAACAAGATGGGATGCAGGTATTTTTTTCATAGTTACTCTGAAGTGAAGATACAGGAAGGATAAGAAAATTTAAAATAACTTTCGTAATGCATGTTGGATATATCAAATTCTCACATTACTTTATTTTTCAATTCCTTAACATATGTAGGGATTTTTTTATAGAAAATTCAAGAAGGGGTTTTATTTCCTTTCTGATCTGTTTGTGGAGATGCTTCAACCCGCTGCGTTGAAAATATATGAAGTGGAGAAACTACAACTGTGCCCTTATGTTATTACTTGACCAGTGAATGCACTTTCACCTTGGTATGAACATGAATCTAGTTTAATTAACTTCACAGCAGCAGATATCTAACCTAAAAACACAAAATAACTATATCAAGAAAAATGCCATAAAAATAAAATTATATTGGTGAACTTCAAATTAAAAATAAGTAAGTTATAATTATTAAATCTTAGGTAAGTGGAGCACGTAAACATGTGTTAGAATAAATTTTTTTGGTCAATAACGAATAAAGATTATTTCCTTTTTTATGTGATTTTAAGTGCCAAAATACCTATTGTCATAGGGAATTTCGAGAACAAGTTTGTTGTAAATATACTACAGCCTTAGTCTTGCGTAATTATAGATTGCATTACAAAGTTTACTTCATTCGATTCAATTGTTAAGTAATCTAAAATCTTATTGGATAATAGGATGGACGTTTTTGATTTTTAATTCCGATTAGTGGAAGCAAAACATCATCTAGGTTGTTGTTCTATATATCCTAAATTTGAGGTTTTGTAAAGCACCAAGTAGGTCACCTAATAAGGCATTTTTCACATGTGTGTGCATGTACGTGCACAGTTGCTTGCACTTTCTTCTAAGTTTTTAATACCCAAGTCTAGTTCTACAGATAGTTCTTGAAGAATTTATGTGTTATTGTTAACAGGTTAGGCATAATATAACTCTATTTGTAGAATACGATTCTCTTTGCTGGTAAAATTTACAGTTGTAAGGTTTTCACTCTTGTGTTGAAAGTCAAAGTGTCAAAGTTAACATTTTTAGTAGTTTCTGGCAACTTGAGTTTTTCAATTTATTATTTACCTACCCATATGTAAGAAAATGTGTGAACCCAAGGTTCACGAGACGTGGGATGAAAATACGCAGAGTCACAGCTAGATACAGAACTTGTTACAGGTATATAAAGCATTAAATTATTAAATTTGAAATTGCTCAAAAGGGACAGGAATCCATGCAACAAAATAAAGATGCCCCAGCTAACTACAATCGGTGTAAGTCCCTATAAAATAAAACGGAAGAAAATTGTACAAAATTTGAATAATGAAAAATTTTCTTGGGCAATTTCAAGGTACGTTGCCAATAACATTTACCTTCAAGGACTTTCAATTTCTGTCAGATATGTTTTCCAGCTCATATAATCGAGCCTTGTGAGAATCACGTTTAAACGACTAGCAATCCTGAAGGAGACTTTAATTACTTTACACTCTAGTGTAATGGAGTTACTCTCACAATTAATTGATATACTGAATCAAGAAAAACACAGTCTCACTGAGTCACCTAAATCTATTTTTAATACCATCACAGTATTATTTTTGTGAACAGGTATATATATAAAAATAATGCAGTGACTTGCAAGTGTGTATACAGTATATCTTCAAACACGTTAGTGATTGATGGAGCCAATACCACCTTTCTTTGCAAATTGAACACCCCAAAGATTTGACTAAGTTATTGTTTTACATATGATGACAATTTAATCAATGATTTGATTGAATTTAATAATTTAGTAAATTTACAACTTGCATGGTAATGAAGACCTGATGATTGTTGTAAGTATATAAAGTAATAATTTTAAGTGTAATCTGTATCTCTGTTAACGAATATTTTTATGGAAATTGAATTCACAAGCATTTGCACCAAGGATTAAACTTTGTTAAAGTGCTTTGATTTTTAAGAAATTTTATTTAATACATTTTACATGAATTTCGAGGTTTTTCAAACTTATAGAAAAAAATGTTAATGTCATTAGCTGTAAGCGAAAAGAGATAACTTTCTGTATAAGGCGACTTTCATAATTACTTTTATTCTATTCATATTATAATTTGTTGATTTCTTTTGGTACTGTGCAGTTTATTGAATCAACCTAGCAATTATACTTAAATATTTTTTATTTACTAGGTATTGGAGAATTTTCAGATAAAGCAAACTGGAAAGACCGCACAGTATCACATGTAGTTTCTCAATTAATTTGTAAGGGTTGCAATCATTGTCGAGACGTTGATCTTGGTAGAGATTCTCACCGTTCAGAACATGCATGGCTTTGTCCGTTATGCAACGCCTCTTATGATAATGCAGAAATTGAAGCATTATTGTTAGAAACAATAAGCCGTAGGTTTTTGTCTTATAATTTACAAGACTTGCAATGCAAAAAGTGTTCACAGGTATCTTTTAATATTGTTATTTTGCATTCGTTTATTTAACTTGTACATTTATTTCAGATAAAAATGGAAAATTTGATGAAGCATTGTCAGTGTGCTGGAGAATTTCAAGGATTAATTGCTAAAGAAAATTTTATAAAATTGTTAGAAACATTTAAAGGACTTGGTGATACTTTTAATATGCCTGTATTGTACGAAACTGTTAATGATATCTTACAATTAATAATTTAATGTAAGTTTTAAATAAATGTGGTATTTATTTTTATATGCTCTAATAACACACATATTTAGTGTTTGTGTACCATAGTCCTTAAAAACTGTTTGACTGACAAATTACATTTTTAAAACTAAATAATGATAGATTTTATAACTGCTCCTTGTGACATGCAGTTTTTTTATATGAGTTTATTTTCTACACTTTGAGGTGGACTTCAAATAAAGTGGCACAGTTTGGGAATTTCTGCACCATAAATTATTTTCGCCATTTAATTACCCTGTGCGCCCATACTTAACTTCCATGTTTTTATGCAACATTAAATGCTTATTTAAATTTTACGATAGAAACGTATCAAGTTGAGCAACATTGTACTGTCTGGGAATTAAAATTGGTATTTTTGAACATAAGACATGTACAATATTGCAAGTGTGTTTTCAAATCGGGTATGGGACATTTTGCATGGGGTTATGAAATGTGAGTATTGCTAGAATCTACTTCCTTTCTTTATCTGTAATTTATTTTTTTCTCATTTCAAGCTTTGAAAAACATACTTTCCTACTTACAAATTTAAATGATACAAGGAAGTGCTCTACAATGAGTAAGTGGTAAAAGTTAGTATATTACCATATCATTGATTAATATGTACTGCGCTGCAATTAATAAACGAGGCTAGAGCAATTTAACAAGTATGATATTTATGTGAAGACCCTGATATTTTTAAAGTAGTTCTCTTGTAAGGCTACAAATATATTGCAGCATTAACACAAGTTTGGAAATATGTTTTAAAGCCCTTTATCTTAATTTTTTCTAGTTCGGCTATTTGCATTTTCTGGATGTCCCTATATTCTGATGTTTGTGTATTTTCAGACTTGTTTTCGCAGTTGTGAAGAGCATATTATAGATAAATATGTGGCGGTGAAGATAGCTAGGACAGCAAACGAGTGTTATATAAATCCTCAATAAAGGAATTATAGAAGAAAGCAACTCTTCGTGGCGTGTATTGGTAATTCGTAGTGAGCATCACAAAAGGAGACTAGTGATTGATTACTCCCAAACAATAAATCTCTTTACTTTGCCAGATGCTTATCCTATTTCAAAAATTGAAGACACTGCAATAAATAGCAAAGTATTCTTATTACAATATAATAGATCTTTGCAGTGCTTATCACCAAGTTGAATTACTGGAAAACGAAAGTTATACATGGATTTTGAGGCTTGTGGAAGACTATCAATTTACACGAATTCCATTTTGTGTAACTAATGAAGTAGCAGGGTTTCAGAGTAACCGACAGTTTAATAAAAGAAAATGGATTAAAGGACACATTGACTATGTAACTATTTGTGGATATAATCGCTCTGATCTTGATTCTAATCTAGAAAAATATTTTTACAAGGTTTTAAATTAACTATTAATTCACAAAAATCTATATTTGGGGTTACTTCGGTGAAGATACTTGTATATGTGGTAGAAAATGGTACCATAAAACCTGATCCCGATCCCTACAGCCACTGATCAGCATTGCTATTCCCAAAAAATGGTTCGGATTTACGAGCATTGGGGATATTTGCATATTGTGCAAAATGGGTTCCAAAATTCTCTGGTAAACTCGGTCGGTCCTTTATTACAGGCAAATGAAGTTCCATTACAAAAGTTGGCAGTAGGCTTTTCAATAATCAAAGAATGACATTAGTAAAGCTTGCGTGCATGCAATTGAAAGTGATGATCTATTTACAGTGGAAACTGATGCCACCGATTATGCCTTGTCTGAGTAAATTACAGTATCTTGGCAGAAACTACTTTCATTTCATCACAATAACATCAAGTACCCTATACACAGAATTTTAATTAATCTAAAAGCTGGTTACCATAAATGAGCATAGATTGCAGTTAATGAAAAGACCAACAAACTGTTTGGTTGATGCTTTTTATAGGCTAATTGATACTAGAATCTTAACCAATTAATAAAAAGCATAAATTTGTATTATTTATGTATGTTAACATTTCTATACACGTGTGTCGGTCTCATAGACCGACGACTTCTTAGTTTGTTTATTACGGGAAAAAGAGACACTTCCAAGTGCTCATGATCTGGATAGCTTCTCATAACTTTGTACGTTTTATGGCAGTAAAGTAGAAACCGTTGTAAAAACAACACGTGCATTTGTTTACATATTCTGTCTGACAGTCCGACGTGTGTAAATTTGTTATATTTTCCTGAACGGTAAGTATTCTGTTTTTTTCATAGTAGTACACACATTTTTGTGTTATTTCATGTTTGATATAATCTTCGTACACAAAATAAGCATTACATAGACATTTATTTTCCTAGTTTGAATATATGTTTATTTGATATTTGTCCATCCCGAATGGACCTGCACCTTGAAGAAGTTCTAGATTACTAGAATGGTGGAATGGCTTGTGCATTTCAGTTATCTAAAGAGCCAAACTACAGGTCCAACCAAAGTAGTAGGGTCTTTAGTGAGGAACCAGAGTAAGATAGGGCCCCGAAAAAAGAGCAGCAGCTTTTTCGGTACTTAGTGGCACTACTGCGATGTGGAAGGTAAAGGGAAACCACCACTTACCTCCCAAGTACACAGCATACTTAAATTGTTATTAAAGATGATGACCTCCTCTGGGTTATAGGATTCCGGAGTTAAAATAGTCCACCATTCAGATCTCCGAGAGGGGACAACTTCGGGAATGTGATCGGAAAGTATAAAAAAAGAGTCGCGAACATTCTGCAAGTCGGAGCGTGGAATGTCAGAAGTATGAATCAAGTAGTAAACTTGAAACCTGATAGGTTAGCATTAGACATAGTAGGGATCAACGAAGTTCAGTGGCCAGGAGGCGGGAAATTTTTAGAGTGGAGGCTTTAGGGCAATTCATACATGATCGGAGGAAGGAAATTCAGGAGTGGGAATAGTTATGCGAACAAAGGTAGGACAACGTGTAGAAAACTACTTACAAAAAACGAAAGAGTACTCATGGTTAGATTAGAATTAAACTGGTAAATACAGTAATAATACAAGTATACATGCCCACCTCTAGATACAGTGAGAAATAAGTAGAGACGATCTACAAAGATATCGAAGACATACTAAGATACGTAAAAGGACATGAAAATTTAATAATTACAATGGATCTTAGTGCAGTGGTAGGTGAGGGTAGGGATGGAGCTGTTGTAGGTTTATTTGGTTTAGGCGCGAGAAATGACAGTGGAAATAGGCTGGTAGAATTTTGCAACAAGAACAATTTAACCATCACAAACACATTGTTTCAACATCATGCTTGAAGACGATATACGTGGAAGACGTCAGGAGATATAGGAAGATATCAAACAGGTTACATTTTTGTTAGGCAACGGTTTAGGAATCCAGTAAATGACTAGAAGCTAACCAGAAGCAGATATAGACACTGACCACATCGTAATTATGAAGGCCGCTCTTAAATTAAAAATTTTGAGAAAAAGGAATGGAAAAAGGGACTTTGATTTTGGGAAACTAAAAGATAAAGATATCCAAAAAAGATTTGAAAAAGTCAAATGAATTGCTGGAAGATAATCTAGAAAACTTCTTATTCTAAGAAAGTAGAAACAGAATGGAATAACATTAAATTCCGCTTAAACATGATTGACCAGAGATATTCTGGGGTATACACAAAAAGAAAATAAGAAACCATGGATAACAAAGGATATATTGAATTTAATAGAAGAAAGACGAAAATACAAAAATAGATCAGACGAAACAGGAAAACGATACAAAGCCATAAAATGGGAAATTATTTGCAAATGCAGGAAAGTTAAAGAACAATGAATTGATGAAAAGTGTAAAGAGGTACAAACTAAGATGGAAATAAAAAGACACGAAGCATACAAACTAATTAAAATGAATTTTATGGATATAAAACCATATAGCAAAAAATATAAGGGACACGGGAGGAAACGTCATAAAAAATGTAGAAAAAGTGGTTAGATGGCAAGAATATATAGGAAATTTATATGCAGAAGAGGAACTAAGCATTAGAACAGGAATCAGACATTGAAAATAATGACGGGATATCCTATACTTCGAGATGAGTTTGAATTAGCATTAAAGGGTCTGAAAAATGGTAAGGCGTCGGGTACAGATAAAAGTAAACAGAAACTCTAAAAGCCGCTGGACAAGCAGTAACAGAACGTTTCTTCCAACTTGTAAGCTATATGTATGGGACAGGCGAGATACCCAAAGATTTCATAGGTAGCATAGTAACTATACCAAAAAAGAAAGGTACAGATAGATGTGAAAATTTTCTAACAATAAGTTTGACAGCACATGTGTCAAAAATATGATTTAGAATTGTACAAAGACGAATGGAAAAAGGAGCTAAAGAAATACCAGGAGAAGATCAATTTGAGTTTAGGCAAAACAGGGGAACACGGGAGGCTATTTTAGCTCTGAGGATAATAATGGAGCAAACAATAGAAAAGGGGAAAAGCGTGTATATAGGGTTTGTAGATCTGGAAAAAGCATTCGACAATGTAAAATGGAAAAAATATTCGAAATACTCAAAAAGATTGCAATGAGTTTTAGGGGTAGACAGATGGTACCATAGCTTATACAAAGAGCAAACACTGGTAATAGAATTAGAGCAGGAGCGTAGAGAAGTAAATATTAGGAAAGCGTTGAGGAAGGGATTTGCCTTATCCTCATTAATTTTTAACTTGTACATTGAAGAGGCAATAAATACTGTCAAATGCATGAGGATATTTGGAATTACTATGCAGGGACAAAAAATTGATATGCTTAGATTTACAGATGATATAACGGTATTAGTATCTAGCAAAGAAGTGTTAGAAGCTGCTCTTAATGAAATGGAAACAGTTCCAACAGAGAGATACGGTATGAAAATTAACAAAAATAAAAATAAAGTTCTGGTATGCAAAGGAGGGGGAAAAAAACAAGAATACAAATAGGTAAGGAGAACTTACAAGAGGTTAAGGATTTCTGCTACCTAGGAAGTCGAATAATGCAAGATGGGAAAAGCACAAAAGATATACAACAAAGATTAGCACAAGGCCGTGCTACATTTAACAAGATTTAACAGTGTTCGAGAAACTAAAAGCGTAAACAGGTGTGTGTGTTTTGTGCTCTGTTATATAATGCAAAAGTAATGGTACAACTTAAATAAAATTTTCGGAAATGTTCCTGTGAATAATCTGCTTAAGGTATCTTCTTACATTCTGTAATATGCATATAAAAATCTATAAATTAGCATTAATTAAATAATTTCTCTATTGTATTCAAACTAGAAGTCATATTCACCTCAAATCAAGTGTTGTGATAACTTTCATGCATTATCTATCTGTTATTAATGTTGCCATATGAGAATGTAAACTTATCCAAATGGAATGTGAAATTTGTAAACAATTAAAGCAGTCGACAAAAATATTAAAACCCATGTAGAGCATGTGATTCATGTAAAAGTTTAATATGTATTGATTGCTCAGATTTAACATCTTCACAACTAAGATGCATTCCTATTCAGAAGCGCATACTTAAATACTACTGCCAAAAATGCAGAAAATTTGAACTTATTAAAATTTTGCAAAACACCATAAATGATAAAAATAGAATTATTAATGATCAGGATGTAATAAGCAAGTTATTGCAGAAAAAAGTAAACACCTAAGAGGATAAACTTGAATCATAACAGAATCTCCTATGTGGATGCATTAAAAACTAAAGTACCTAAAGAGAAAGTACCTATAAATTTTCCCAACATAGTAATACAGCCAAAACAAGCACAGACATCTGCACAGACTAAAAGAGATTTAAATCATAACATTAAATTGGCTGAAATTAAAGTTGGGGTAAAGAGTGTAAAATCAGTTTAAAATGGTAATGTAGTAATACAATGCTTGTCCAAGAATGACACAGATTCTAAAAAAATGCAGTAAGTACAAAGTTACATAGTTATGATGTTAAATCCCAAATGTTAATCATGTACATACCAAGGAGGAATTTGAGCAGCTTATAAAAGAACAAAATCAAATTCGGGGAGATACGAAAGTTACTTTTATTAAAAACACAAATAGCGTGAATACAGTGTATTGTGAATGTTCACCACTAGTATTTAAACAAGTAATTAATCTAAAGAAAATTTGCATTGGTTGGGAAAGATATTCAGTGTACGAAGACATCAATTATGAGATGCTTCCAATGTCACAATTTTTATTATAAGAAGCAAAATTGTAAAAATTCGATCGTATGTGGTACTTTTTCAGAACAACACGAAGATTCCAATTGTTGAAAAACAAAAATTTGTTGCACCAATTGTATTTCGTCAAATGCCAATTACAAAATCTCATATTCTACTAATCATACAGCAACCAATCCAGAATGTTCTACCTTAAAGTATCATACTGAAGTGTTAAAAAACAGAACTGATTATTTCACAAAATGATTAGTATAACTTATATATACCAAAATCTTTAATATGGTGAACAAAAATGAGTCATATTTGAAAATAGCGCAGTTAAATGTAAGATCTCTGTTGCCAAGCTTTGTTGATTTCTATCAATTAGTATACGATTCTTATGATGTAATAGGTGTAACTGAAACTAGGTCGAATACTACTATCCCTACAAGTGCAATTACTTTATCAGGATTATTTAGGAAAGATAGATTAGTAAGAAATGGAGGTGGATTTGGGGTATATGTAAGGTCATCAATTTTTACTAAAAACCACAATATTACTTTCAATAATGGGTATTTTGAATGCATGTCTTTAAGCTTAAAAATGATTTTAGAAATTGCTTTAATTATAATATACCGACCACCCAATACTGTACTTAGTGACATTAAATTTTTGTAATCATGCAATTCCACAACTTTTAACTGAATTTGATTATTCTATTATCATGGGTGATTTGAATATTGACATGATGAAGCATAATAGCTTATTGCAAATTTTTAGTACATATGGTTTTAGCCAACTTATTTCTAAACCAACCCGTATCACAGCAACTTCAGCTACATGTTTAGACCCAATTTTTATTAATTGTAAGGCCCTATGTCATACTAGTGGTACAGTAACATATGATCTACCAGATCATAACCAAATGCCTTTTTGTACTTTGCGTCTTATTATAAACAAACCGAAACAAAAATTTATACATACTCGTGATTTAAAAAATTTCAATACTTAAAAGTTTGAAAATGATTTATCAAGTATATCTTAGGATGATATTTTTTATATAAACAATCTAAATGATAAAGTTAGATTTTTGGAAAGTAACATTGTATCTCTATTTGATAAATATGCTCCTTATAAAACCATAAGATTAAGCAAAGCGCCAGCACCCTGGGTAACTGAAAACTTAAGCTAATCTTAAAACAACGAGATTGTTCACTTGCTAAATACAAGTGTAATAGAACATTTGAAAATTGGAATAATTATATACAGTGCCGCAACTTTGCATCAGCCTCTATTAGAAGAAAGAAAGCAACATACTTGGCAAGTCTTCAAACTGACAAAAACTATGGCATGGACTTAATAATGTAAGCATTTAGAACTAGTAGTCAATTACCTTCACATATGCATAATCCAAACGAAATAAATGATTACTTTATTAGCATTTTTAAAAAGTCTACTAACTGTACCTCCCAAATTGAATTCTATTTAAACAATTGGTTTAATAAAAACATATTTAATTTTACACAAGCAGCTGATTCTGATGCCATTTTACAAATTATAAATAGCATCAAATCAAATACTGCGGGACCTGATGGAATTACTACTTACATGCTCAAACTGTGTTTACCAATGATTTTAAATCATTTAACCCATTTGGTTAATACCTCTTTAGTATGTGGGTATTTCTCCATAAAATGGAGGAAGTCATTAGTACGATCTATACCAAAAGTATCTACTCCTACTATTGTGCAAGATTTGAGACCTATAAGTTGGTTATCTGTAATCTCCAAAATATTAGAGAAAGTAATTTATATCCAGGTGTATGCTTACACCATAAGCAATAATATGATGCCAATTCAACAATCTGGGTTTAGAAAAGCTCATAGTACTGTCACAGCACTTCTGAACCTGCTTATGATGGCATTATTAGAGCATTAGGTAAAGGCCTTACTGCAATATTAATCACCTTGGACTATTCCAAGGCATTTGACCTTATAGATCATAACTTGCTACAGCTAAATTCCAATTTTATGGTTTTGATATCATTTTTCAAATCTAATTTATGGAAACGTCACCAGTGCGTATGTAATGAAAACAAAATTTCAGATTCTAAATTCATAATATCAGGGGTTCCTCAAGGATCAATTTTGGGTCCATTACTATTTCTTATATACACATCAGAATTATCAAATCTTCTTAGTGTGTGTGATATTCAGCTCTACACGGACGACACACAAATAGTACATTACTTTGATCCCAATTTGTAAATAATATTATATTGATGCTTGATAACGCTCATTTGCCCATTTCTACATGTGCCAAAAATTTAGGTGTAATTATTGATAACTCTAAGATTTAAGCCACTTGTAAAGAATTTATTACAGAAATGTTATTCGCGCATGAGAATGCTATTCCGCAACAAAAATATTCTTACTTTTAAATTAAGAAAACAATTATCAGAAACATTTGTTTTACCTTTATTAAATTACTGTTTCGTTGTACATTTTCCCTGTCTTGATATAGCTACAAAAAATCAGCTACAACAAATGTAGAACACATGTAGATTTGTATGTCATCTGAGGAAATATGAACATATATCTCACTCTATGTTGCAATTACCATGATTAAATATTCCTGATATATTTCAGCTACATTTTCGATTCTTTTACAGCGTCTGATCAACTTGCAAAACCCCAAGTATCTACTTGATAAATTAGTTTTCAGACATAGTATTCATAGCTGCAATATTAGACATGTTGCTTCACTATGCCTCATCACACCACAGTTTTATTTGAGCGAAATTTTACATACAATGCAGTTAAACTGTTTAATTTGCATAAACCAAATTTATGTAGTTCTTTAAATATATTTCAAAAAATATAAAACACTACTTGTTAAATTAATATTAAATTATACAATTGTATATATTTTTCTTAATGTTTATATTTTTGTAAACTGGAAAGGTTAGAGTAGCTTAAAAGCTAATCTTTGCCTTTCCAGGACAAATATTGTGCTAAGTACTTATTTGTTTAATAAAGACAAAATAATAATAATAATGGGAAAACACAAAAGACATAAAACAAAAATTAGCACAAGGTTGTGCTACATTTAACAAGAAAGGCAACTACTGTTTTCAAAGACAACAAACAAAGAAACAAGGAAAAGATTGCTTAAAACATATGTGTGAAGCATGGCACTGTACGACAGTGAAGCCTGGACAGTAGAAGAAGCGGACAAGACAAAGGTAGAAGCCTCTGAAATGTGGTGCTACAGATGTATGATGAAGACATCATGGACAGACAAAATGAAGAACAAAGAGGTACTGGAAATTGTAGGAGAAGAGAGAAATATGTGAAAACAGTAAAAAATAGAAAAGATAGGATGATAAGCCACATACTAAGACATAAAGGAATAGTGCGGAATATATTAGAAGCAGAGATAGGAAAAAAGAGACGTAGAGGTAGACCTAGGTTAGACTATTGCACACAGATAGTGAAAGATGTAGAAATTTCTGGGAAATGTATAGGCTAGCTCAGAATAGAAATCAATAGAGGTACGCATCCAACCAGTCCCAAGATGGAAAAACTAATGATGAAAGAAATAACTGTACTTAAACATGATTATTATAAACAACTACAGGTATTGGTTTTGCAATATTCTTAACTAACGTTAATTGTGCGAAAGGATTTACCGGAGAACTATTAATGCGGCAAATGTCTAAGTGTTGGGGGATCCTTGGCAGCCACAGGCTGCTTACCCCCCTTCACTTACCTTACATGTGATTTTCCAATGCTCCACCCGAAGGTATTACATTGGCCAGGAAGCGAGTTATTTTTTACCTGGAAAATTTGGAATTTTGCCGAACCCTTGCTGTTCTAAGCAAGGTAGGGATCTTTAACGTGCGTGACAACACTCACACATGGGACCTCTATTTTACCTTTCATCCGAACAAGGGTGTATTTTTGTGAAAAAATCTCGCCTAACATTTTTCAAGCGGACCATGTCGGGATTTGAACCTGGGAGTTTTTTTTACCTGGAAAATTTGGAATTTTGCCGAACCCTTGCTGTTCCAAGCAAAGTAGGGATCTTTAACGTGCATGACAACACTCACGCACGGGACCTCCGTTTTATCTCTCATCTGAACGAGGGCGTATTTTTGTGAAAAATGCTCGCCTAACATTTCACAAGTGGACCGTGTCGGGATTCGAACCCGGGACAAGTTGTAAGGCATTATAATTTGAATTAGGGCCGCTATACTTGCGGCCACGTCCCCTATGCTCCACCCGGAGGTACTACATTGAAAAAGTTGTAAGGCAGCAGAATTTTTATGATAAAAGGAATTAACCGTTTTCAGCCAATTTGACCATTCGGCCGGGGTGGAACGACATACCTTAGACAAAGAAGGCAAGCTCCTCCGTGAGTTTAAGGTAGCGGTATTATTATTATTAGATACATTAGATAAAGGTTTAATATTGGAAGTAATATTATGCTTTAAATCTATTCACGTCTGGGTGCGTTGAATAGTTGGTGTTGAGGACGATTTTGATTCCGTAAGATATTCACATCCCGAGTAGGAATATCTCTGCGGAAGTTTTCCGATAAGTTAGGGTTACAATTTGTACATCCGTGTCGGGATTTAAACCCGGGACGTTGGGCATTCTCCCTCTTCACATACAACTGAATTTTGGTGAAATAGGGCATGTAATTAGAAAATATTAGAAGGGGAACCGAGCTGTATATAGACTGTTTTAGGAATTTCAGGGAACTTGTGTGTGTAGCCTAACTCAAAGCATAAATAAGTGGAGGTACGCGTCCAACCAGTTACAAGACGGAAAACCTAATGACGAAAAAATAAGTGCACTTAAATCTGATGATCACTATAAAGAACTATAGGTGTTGGTTGTGAAATATTTTCAACTGATGCTGAGTGTGCAAATATTGGAAAAACTATTAATTTGACAAATGCTCAAGTGCTGGGAGAACTTGGCAGCCACAGGCTGCTTACCCCCTACACATACCGCTGAATATCGGGGAAATGGGGTATATAATTGTAAAACAATAGGTGATCGAACTGTATCTAACAAAAAAGAACAGCGGAAACAAGAACAAAATTGTTCAAAGCATATGTGTGGAGCATAGCATAGTACGTCTATGAACTAGGGGCAGTAGGAAAAGCAGATAGGAGATAGAAGGCTTCAGGAATGTTGTGGCTTCAGATGAATGAGGATGATAGCATGGACAGACAAAATTAATAACAAATAGGTTATAGAAATATTAGAGGAATAAAGATGTCTGTGGAAAACAAAAAAAAATAGGAAAAATAGAAGGGCAGGATACCTTCTAAGGCATTTTTGGAGAATATTATGAGATATATTACAAGCAGAGATAGGAAAAGAGAGGTAGAGGTAGACCAAGATCAGACTAAGAAACACCGAGGGTATGTGTTTAACCAGTTCCAGGATTGAAAATCTGATGATGTGATTTGTAATAAAAAAGATTTTTCATGCACAACAAAAAATAATTATATATCTTGTTTTCATTATACAGGGTGTCCGGAAAATACATGTGCAACGTAAGAACAGAGATTCTTTGGCTCGAAATAGATCGATTTGAGCCAACTTATCTATTATACAAGTTGCTTCATTTAGCTGCTAGAGGGCTTATATTTGATATTTTAAAATAAATCGAAAACGCGTTGATAGATTTTGACCATTTTTGGGGTGCGAGTTTCTTCTTTCAATTGACTTCTTTTGGTGGTGTGCGCAATAATTTTAAAAGCATACGAGTGTCCCAAAAATGATGTATGGTATAAATATCCGACCATTACCTTTTTCCTGTTTATGCAATGACTACCAATTTTTTTTATTAGTAGCCGACTTAATTTGGAAACTTTTTTGTCTCGTAAAATTTTGATTAGACGAACGGTTTGACAGAAAAAAATAATTTCAAATGTCTGTTTTTTTATTTCATTGTTTTGTTTATTTTTTATTACTATCATTGAAAATTAACAGCGCAGTACAAGTGTTGGACCATTACAATAAATTTTCAAAATGGCCGCCATTTTCTTCAATGCACAAATTAAGTCTTCGTAAGAAGTTTAACTGAACCCTCTGCATTGTTTGTGCATTATTTTTTAAAAAGTTGGCTGCATTTAAAATTCGTCTATACAATTCTTCTTCGCTATCAAGTGGAGACGAATAAACCTTAGATTTTAAGGTACCCCACAAAAAATAATCACAGGGCGTCAAGTCCAGCGATCCGGATATTTTTCGTGTAAATGTTGTCGAACAGCTAGAGTAAAGTGGGGAGGAGCACCATCGTGCATGAACCACATGTCTTGGCGAAGTAACAATGGCAGATCTTCCAATAAATTCGGCAACGTTTGTTGTAGAAAGTTGAAGTAATTGTCTCTGTTTAATCGATTTGGTATCACAACAGGGCCGATAATAAAATTATCAATAACTCCAGCCCAGACATTAATCTTAAATTCATGTTGATAGTGAGTCACTTTAGTTGCATGAGGATTTTCTACAGCGTAAACATGTTCATTATGTATGTTAGTAATACCAGATCTTGTAAAAGAAGCTTCGTCTGTAAATAAAATTTTGCGACTGAAATTTTGAATTCTCTGATCTTGAATAAATTGACAGAAAGTTAGATGCCTCTCAGGATCGATAGGCAAAAGGTCTTGTGCCTGTTGAACGTGGTATGGGTGTAATAACTGTTACTTTAAAACGTCATGAACAATACTTTTAGGAACTTGTAGTTCAAGTCCTAAGCATCTGGTGCTTATTTTTGGGTCTTCTTCAACTCTATCCAAAATTTGTTCCTCCAGATCCGCAGTTGTTGTGGTACGTTCACGTCCTCGATCCGCATTTCTTGACTGAAAGCTACCATTTTCACGAAGACGTCTTTCAATATTTGCGAATGTTTGATGGTTTGGAATTCGGCAATTAGGAAATCTTTCCCTATAGACTCTGACGCTTTTACGACCATTGCCTTGACAAAATCCGAAAACCAAAAGCATATCCACCTGTTCGTTGTTTGTGTAAGTACTCATAATGTAAGATGAAAGATACAAACTTTTATTGAATTAAGCAGAAATTCACGACTTGACAGGCAAACTGAGGTTAAATAATATTCAAATTAAATAACAAATCAAAAGCAAAGCCTACTACTATACCTATGTTCTTTTATTTGACCCGTTTTACAGTTAATGCAGCAATGATGACGAAAGTATGCAGACATTTGAAATTACTTTTTTTCTGTCAAACCCCTTGTCTAATCAAAATTTTACAAGAGACAAAAAAGTTTCCAAATTAAGTCGGCTACTCATAAAAAAATTGGTAGTCATTACATAAACAGGAAAAAAGTAATGGTCGGATATTTATACAATACATCATTTTTGGGACACTCGTATACTTTTAAAATTATTGCGTACACCACCAAAAGATGTCATTGAAAGTAGAAACTCGCACCCCAAAAATGGTCAAAATCTATCAAAGCGTTTTCAAGTTATTTTAAAATATCAAATATTTTTCACGATTTTTGAAGCCCTGTAGCGGCTAAATGAAGCAACTATAATAGGTAAGTTGGCTCAAATCGATCTATTTTGAGCCAAAGAATCTCTGTTTTTACGTTGTACACGTATTTTCCGGACACCCTGTATATTATTACATATTTATTACGTACAGAGATAATTTTAAAATGGGAGATTATAAATGAGAGCAGGTAAGGCTGCAGTGTCTTAGACGAAGCAGATTTCAGGGAAGGTGAAATAATTGACGAAGCTCACAATATAGGGAATAACACTGAAATTCCAGAACAAATAAACGATATCGAACAGGAGTTTGATACTGATGATGAGAATACTGATAGTTCAATTGATTCAGCCGAGGAACCTCAGAGGAATCATTTTATTAAAAAATACTTTTGTTTAAGGCACACAAAAATGATATGTGAGGATTGCTTCGAGAGCGAGTAATTTATAAATATATATTACATTGTCTTTTGAAATATATTTTATTTAGAATGAAAGGTGTATTATAAAATAAATCGCGTGTACAGAAACGTTAAAAATCAACTATATGTGGAACATCGATATGTTATAATGAAGCGAGCACTTGTTAAAAACCAGAAACAAAAAAATTAAGCCAAATTTGTAGTTGTTCTTTTAATAGTTAACGTTTTCGAACACCAAACAGTCTCCTAAACTTTTTGCAGATATAAAATTTTTTGTGTAAATCGAAATTACCATTTTTTATTCAGAACATTATTGTATGAGAATATAATTTAAAAGACATTAGCACTTTTTATTAAAAGTTCACATAACAACAGGTCAGAGTTAAACCACAATGACAATATAAATAACAAAAAACACCACCCAATCAAAGTTAGCAGTGAACTATTATTATAAAACGTTAGCCCTAAATTACGCAGCAAGAGTTACCATTTAATAGTAACTACAAATACCACTGTTCAACTAAATTTCTAGAAGTTGTTCAAAATACATCGACTAAATGTATAGAACATATATAAAAGAAATCTTTGAAAACTATTCATTTGCACTATTTTATTACTTTACATTTTACAACTATAATTTATTTCTGTTCCAAATTAATGGGATCAATTACGGGATCAATAAATTTAAACGTTGGAAACTTGGTCATATCAGTGCCTGAACCACCACCATATACTTTGGTTATTCTTTCCAATTCGCTAGAAAGTTCTTTCTGTATTTCAGGAGTTGGATCGACCAACTTATTACCCCTAAAAAACACTTTTTGATCAAACTAAACTAGCCAATTTTTATAAACCTACCCTCCACTCTTCTTCCCATATTCTCTTATTTTGTCTATGAAAAGCTGTTGAATTGGATCCGAAACCTTATTCAACATGGGGGCAGCAATTCCTAAGTTACGCTGGCAGACAACATTTCGAATGTGATGCTTTGCAGTATTCAGGGCTCCAAAAGTCAACATCTAAAAAATAAGGTTAAGTTATGTAATACTTGAATTCAATTTATAAATCATATTAATTGTGAGAATTCTATTTTTAAAACTAAATTTAATTTACCCTTAGAATCAATTAAATGACAGGATTAAAAACCAAGGAAATAAATATGATTATGGGAATTAAATTGTAACTGGAATTTAGTCGCCAGGGTTTGGATAGGCACAGAAAACTATATGTAGATAGCAAGTTCATAGAATTATGTTAAATTCATAAATTATGATTCTATAATCTATTGTTTTGTACCTTCCGCTTGATTGGCCAATTAAAAATAACATTAGTTATTCTTCAGCATGCGAAACACGTTACGAAAACTATTGAATTAAACACACAGCAATTTGTTTTTAAAGTTTTTTTCGAGCAACATAGTTATTTTTCATGTACGCTAGATATAAACAACGTTCGATTCTATTCTTTCTGTCTTCTGCTGTAGGTTTGAAGAAGTTGAAGAATAAATTATCACTATAAAGCTTGTTTATGCCCTATTTCCACAAACCAAAACTGTTTTTGAATGCATATATGTGAGTACAAAATTTATTTGTTTTACTTTTACTGAAAACTTTAAAAATTTATATAGGTTGCTTGAATTATGCAATGCAAGAGCTATGCGATAGGTATTGCATTGCGTCTTGCCTATATGTTTTACATACATGCTATGCAAGATTTTAATTCTGAATTTAAAATTGCCAACATCGAAATAAAGAGCGTTGTAACCCCACTTATTAATTGACAATTTTAAATACTAGAGCAATGAGAACTGAACATGTACAATCAATTTCTATTATAACAATAATTATAGCAAGGGTATTGATAGCGATTGGAAGAAAGAAAAAACTAACAAGTGGTAGACACGATCGTGGTTAAGCATATAAGGTAATTTGCATTTAGCGGAGGACTTTAACAACATTAATATCAAAGCAACCTACCGCAATTTCCTTCGTATGGATTAAGAAGCATTCAATGTATTTATAAATATAATTAGGTATCGCTTAGAAATCTTGGTTTTTCGGTATCTTCTGTTGTGCTGGCAGATCGGAAATTTATTCTTTGCTGCAAAAAAAACAGCCACAGTTCTAGCTCGTGCAATGCATTTTAATTCCACTAGCTTATCCAGAACTTTGTAACAGCGCAAGCACAGGTGCAATATTGCGTCTTGCATAGCGGTCCTGTCACATTTCTACAAAAGTATATATTTCTATAAATAAAGTTGAACATCTTATTTCAGTTACACGATAAGGTTTTAATTTTTTATTTGCCATTATTTTATTATACTCATTGTGGATTGTGATAGTGTAATAATATCTAAACCAGAACAAAATATAGATGCATTTCTTTATTAATACTTTAACATTTAACCGCTTTCTACAATATTTAAAATACAGAATTGTTGTAACCATTCATCTGAGCAGCACTTACTCATCCGTTATGTTTGTTACTTATTAATGTTTAACAAATCAATATTGTTACACTCCAAATTTTTCAATGTACATTCTTATAATTTGTAAATAAATTCCCGCGGATATTTTTAAATGAACTTGTCAATTTCCGTCATTCCGGACAGTTCCGTTTGCGCAAAGGAATGCGCAGGTGAGAAGTGCGTGAAAGGACGCCATTAAGCGACGAGACCTGAAGCCAAGAGCATCTACCTGTGTTGTGTGTGAGTTTTTTCTCTTTTTAGGGGCGTAGGTTCCTTATATTTACCTTTGTGTTTTTCAGACCTGGTTGTTCCTATCATTCCGCTATGAACGAAAAAGGGGATGGAAGGATTGGAAATTTGGCGTAGCCTACCCACAAAAACGACAAGGATCCTGAGATGTTAAAAATACAAGTGAGTAGCAGTTTTACTATGGTAAATGTAAGTTTGACTATTGCATCACTTTTAAACATGTTTGGTATTTAATACAAATGGCGCGTAATTTGCCGTGTAATTATATGTTATATTAAACAATTGCGCAATAGTAGGAAGCACAGGAAAGCGTAGCAATCTTGGGTGTTTTAAATTTAGTAATAGCGTCAACTTTAGCAGGATCTGCCCGAAGACCAGTTCCATCGATAATAAAACCAAAAAATGTAAGAGAAGAACATGAAAATTGACACTTCTCCCAATTTATTTTAAAAGCTGCTGCATTTAAGCGTTCAGCAACTTCATTAAGTGTAGAGATATGTTCCTCAAAGAAACTTGAGATGACTAATATGTCGTCTAAAAATACAAAGGCACGTTTTTGGTGTAAGATAGGACCTAACGTTTGATCCCTAGTGCGCTGTAAAGTTTGCAGTGCATTGCAGAGATTAAACGGCAAGAAATTATATTCGAAAAAATCCCGACCTGGAACACAAAAAGCAGTTTTTTAACGTGAAAATAAGTTAAGAGGGATCTGATAAAAAGCTTGTCTAAGATCGATAGATGAAATAAATTTAGCATTTCGAAGCCGAATTAAGATAGAATCCGTACGAGGTAAGGGATATGCATCGGCCACAGTTACAGAGTTAAGCTTTCTACCGTCAAAGCAAACACGCCATTCATCATTTTTCTTACGAACCAATAGCAAGGGAGAATTTGAAGGAGAGATAACACCGGGTTCGAGAATTTTATCTATTTGGGAATGTTAATGTTTTTGTAGTGCAGGCGATAGCGGATATTGGCATTGCTTAAAAGGAACGGCATTACCCGTAGAGATAATTTGTGTTACGGTGGTAACACAACCAAGTTCAGAGATATTTAATTTATGAAATTTGTCAATTGTAGAGTTAAGAATTGCATTTTGGGAATCGGTAAGAGAAATTTTATTAGATATACTAGTCGACGCACAAGAATTTGTTTTAAGAGAAGCTTGCCAAGAAAAGTCTTGAAAATATAGAGATAAAATAAAAAGTTTGCAAAAATCCACACCAAGTAGAAATGGGTAAGCTAGTGTAGGTACAATTAAAAATGGAACATCACGTTCAAGTGACTCTACTCGAATTTTTAATTTAAAGGAACGAGTTACATATACTTTATTATCGTCAGCTAGATTTATAGAGGTTTTTTCCGGAATAATCTAAAATTTAATGTTTTGTTCAGATAATTGCTGTAAGCCTTCGTTATTTATAAGAGAACATGACCAACCCGTGTCCAATAAAACGATTACATTTAGAGATCCAATAGAGATAGTTAAGTGAGGGAGATTATCTAAAGGTTTTTTAACAAGTTGTAAGGCATTACATGGGATTTTGCAATGCTCCACCCGAAGATACTACATTAGCTAGGAAGCGAGTCCTTTTTAACTTGAAAAATTTGGAATTTTGCCGAACCTTTGCTGTTCCAAGCAAGGTAGGGATCTTTAACGTGAGTGATAACACACACGCGGGACCTCATTTTACCTCTCATCCGAACGAGGGTATATTTTTGTGAAAAATGCTCGCCAAACATTTTACAAGCGGATTCGAACCCGGGACTAAGTTGTAAGGCATTATAATTTGAATTAGGGCCCCTATACTTGCGGCCATGTCCCCAATGCTCCACCCGGAGGTACTACATTGAAAAAGTTGTAAGGCAGCAGAATTTTTATGATAAAAGGAATTAACCGTTTTCAGCCAATTTGACCATTTGGCCGGGGTAGAACGACATACCTTAGACAAAGAAGGCAAGCTCCTCCGTGAGTTTAAAGTAGCGGTATTATTATTATTAGATACATTAGATAAAGGTTTAATATTGGAAGTAATTTTATGCTTTAAATCTATTGACGTCTGGGTGCGTTGAATAGTTGGTGTTGAGGACGATTTTAATTCCTTGAAATATTCACGTCCCAGTACGAATATCTCTGCGGAAGTTTTCCGATAAGTTAGGGTTACAATTTGTACATCTAGATTAATAGGTATTGTTACAACCACAGCCATAACAAAAGAGATTTTTTGGATATGTACACACACATTGTAAGTATGTCCACTTTTTTTACAATTCCAGCAGGTAAGTGAGTTAGTTGAAGGGGAAGCAGTAAGAGTAATAATAGATACCTTTCGAGAAGGTTTAGACTGACATGCTAGGTCTGTTTTTCTGGGGGAGGACGGTATTTATCTACACGTAATTTCACTTCTTGAAGCGAGAGATATAAAACTTTAAACTGAGGTAAAGAAGAAATATGTTGTAAAGCTAAACTTTCGGAAAATATGGATTTAAATTTCTAAGAAGTTGATTTATAATTTCAATTTCAGATGGTTTTTTATCTACTCTGCTATATAAAGCTTCCATTGAGGTAATAAAAAAGATTACGTTTTCCTTAGGTCCCTGGGTACAATTTTTTATTCCATTTCAGAGATCAGTTATATAGCCATGAGGTAGGAAGTCGCGTTTTAAGCATGTAATTAGTTCTTCCCAGGTAGAAATCTGGTTTCGTATGTTTCTATACCAAATCGAAGCAGAACCGGAAAATAATTCGCCCGCTGAGACGAATAAAGTTGGTATATACAGTTACAAGAAATTTTGAAATCATTTACTCTGTCTAGAAATGACACTTAAAAAATTTGGAGTCAAAGTCCTGAAAAAATATACCCCACTTATACACAGGTATAGATTCAGAAATGAGGTACTTGATTGCGATACTGCAAGGTTAGAAAAGGCAGACAGTACATTTTCATTTGAATTTAAGTTAAGTTTTTCGAGGACGATTCCTTCAAGTAAGAGAACGTTAGATAAGAGAGTTTGCTTAGTTTCGTTAGCTTGTTCATCTTTAAGTACGATAATAAATCTATACGTTGTTTTATATGCATTATCTGAAACGTCATCCGCTCTAATTCTATGTTTGAAATTTCTGGGTTGGTTTTATGAAGTATATTGTTAATATCGTCTCAAAGGTATTTTGTGATAAATTGGACACTAAGATACGAGGGATTTGTTAACCGTTAGCTTCTTGAGCTAATATAGCTTTTAACTGCAATCGCCTATCATTTTGGTTTGCTGCCGGTTGAATACTACGCGTTTCCATCTCGAAGATCGTTTCAAAAGATTTGAGGTATACTGAATTCATTGTACTATTATAGTTTTAGAAAGTAGATATACTAAGATACGATTAAGGCGAATAACGATAATAGCTTTTTTTTAGAAAATAAACTTTTTTAAAAGAAATCCACACAGGTAGTTAATTATTTAATTATAAGCAAAAAGTAATATAATATGGTGGTTATCTAAAATTTAAAACTAAAAAAAATCTTTCAATAATCCAGAGGAATTTCAGGTTCAAAATAATTATTTAACCAGATTTGATGTGATTTTAAGGAATTTTTTAATCATAATGAATGGTAAATAAAGCTTTTATTTATGACTAAGCATACTTACAGGAGGAATTATTTAAATTCAAAGAAACACATTTCAGTTCACGCACTAATTGAGTCAGGTTAGATAGCCATTATGCAACAGATTTCAAAGGTGCATAACAATTTTTTTTATAAGGAAAATTTAAACAACACTGCTTTTGTAAAGGGAAATAAATAACACTAACTTGAGTGCATTTTTAAGGTAAATGTAAATAAATACTTAATTAAAGTGACAAGTTAAAATGACATCATCCTTCTTCAAAGGCTGCCACCACATAAGAAAAACTAAAGGTAACTAGATTTGGTGTTGCCAAATTGCACTTTTTTCCCAAAAGCCACTAAAAATTTTAAAAAAAATATTTTTTATTACATTACTTAAGTGAAAAAAAAACCCTTTTCCTAAAAAACAATTTTCAAAGCTATTTCTTACAAGTTAAATGAGAGGTTAATTATGGACGGAGTTAATATCAACAACCACGTATACGTACTTGGCGCCACTGTTACGATTTTCCGCGCTTCTTACTCTTGCGCAATTGTTTAATATAACGTCTAATTACGCGGCAAATTACGCGCCATTTGTATCAAATACCAAACACGTTTAAATGTGATGCAATAGTCAAATTTACATTTACCATATAAGTAAAACGGTTACTCACTTGTATTTTGTAACATCTCAGGATTCTTGTTGTTTCTGTGGGTGGACTACGCCATTGCTGAGTCAAATTTTTAATCTGTCCATCCTCTTTTCCCTCGTAGCGGAATGATAGGAACAACAAGGTATGAGGAACAGAAAGGTAAAGATAAAAACCTACGCCCCTAAAAAGAGGAAAAACTCACACACAACACAGGTAGATGTTCTTGACTTCAGGCCTCGTCGCTTAATGGCGTCCTTTCACGTACTCCGTACCTGCGCATTTCTTTGCGCAAACGCAACTGTCCGGAATGACATAAATTGACAAGTTGATTTAAAAATATCCGCGAGAATTTATTTACAAATTATAAGAATGTACATTGCCAAATTTGGATTGTAACAATATAACAATATAATGGAGTTATAACGGTATATTATTATAATTTTAAACGGTTAAATTGGCCTATGATTCACCACGTTAGAGCATTTGAATTAATACCCAGTAAACATGTTTTCTTGATTTCTTCACGTAATTATTGTTGACAGATCGCACGGTTACTCACCTTTTTATGCGTGTAACAATTACTTTTAGTTTTGAAAAACTGTTTATATTCTACAATAAATTACTTGAAATCTGTACCAACAAATAATATTGGATCAAAATTTATTAAACATAAAGCGTGACAATTCACAGAAATTCGTAGAGTATATAAAAGTTAGATATATTTAGACATACGTCTTTACATTGTTCTATATTATATTCTGCAGACGCACTATCTCCTATCAACTTTGTTTTTGCGGCGAGTAGTTACATACATAGAAAAAGACACTAATTTTATCTGAGATTTTTCATAATGTACTGCAATGGATAATACGCCAGCTTAATTGGTCTCGACTATAACCTCTAACCTAAGGCGTTTGATTACGTTTAATTGATTCACATTAAATCATGAACCCCCGTTACAAATCGTTAAAATTAGACTTTGTAAATCTTCTTGCTGCCTTACCAATCAAAAGTCAATTTATGTTAAAACACTATTTTAGTTTATTAATAAACTATAGCCTAGCTGATGCTTCTTTTTATAGCTTTTATCATTAATCAATGTGGTCCAGGCTTGCAGTACCATATATATTACACTACTGTAAATATACTTTAAAACATTTCTAACAATCATTCATCTTGTACCAAATATTTATTTTAGTTGTTGCTAACCAAATTTTTTGCAATTTATTTATATGTAGATATAGAACAAAATTTTTTAACTAAAGTTATTTAAGCAAGCCTGTAACATTGATTAGTAGAACTGATAATTAATGTTAGTAGTTTTAAATTTTAATTTATTCTTACGACCCAGAATGTGTTTTTTTTTGTTATTTGTTCCATAAACCCTAGTATGCACAAGAGTTCTACGCTTACTATATTTTATTTTATTTCTATATTTGAACATTGACTAAATTTGGAACGTACCAATAAATGTCAATATTATTTTCAACCAATAAAATTCATCATTTGTATATACTTTTTTTGCGGACAAATCGTATTCATATTTTTATCTACCTGTCAGTTTTAACGGTTATTTTAAAGTATCGTTTTAACATTTGGTGTACAAGTTTTATTTAAATCTTAGGGGTAAGTTTATTGCTAGTGTTTCTTTAAATATTAGTGTGTAGCATTTCCTGTTAGAGCTACTAGAAGTTAGGAGATCTTAAATTCATTTATATTAGGCAGCAGAGCCTAATTATAATAATGGCCCAGAACTGGATTTCTTCGACATTACGTCCTAGAATTGTGTGACATTAATGCAAATGTAACATTTTTAATGAAGCATTAATTCAGCTGTTGTGCAAAACATTGTAGAAATACTTGTACTGTAGTATCCAGGAAGCATTCTTATTAGCAGTTTGATCAGTATTGCTAATATCAGTTCTGCTAGCCTTAAAAACCTCAGATAGTATTTAATAATAGAATTCTTTGGATGGTATTTACATTTTAATGCAAACATATTAGAGTAGATCAATTTTTATGCTCACTAATTGATAAGTTAATTTTCAATATGCCTATATTTATCAGATGGTCAACATGTTTACCTGCATTATCACCAGATTAAGACTAATACTCTTAATCAAAAGCACTACTGGAGAAAAAAATATTCAACATACATTTAAATGAAATAAAAACATTGCTTCTTATATAAATGTTTATATGCTCTTTCGATTATTTTCAAAGATATCCGAGAAAGAATTGATGTACCTTCAGCTGTTGCTGTAGTATTTTTCTATAAGCAGATTTTAGTTGTAATTAATAGATATTTCACTAAGTTTTAATAAGTACATAAATGTTCATAAAATAGTCTAACAATTTACTACTTTGTGTCCTTTAGAAAATAAATAGTCAGAATAACAAAATCTAAATATATTAGAGTTATACATAATTAGATATAGATACACTTCTCAACATTTCCTCAAGACATGTATCCATCCATAGGAGTTATCCTTCTGCTATATAAAGGTGAACTATGATGCAACCATCCTCATGTCACGTTCTAGAACAGTGCACATCTGTCTATCTTGATAGGATTGACTCTTGATCTTCTAGTTTTACAGTATTGTTATTAAAAGTTTTTTTTCCCTAATTCAAAATAAAGAAGAATAAAGGTTTCAAATAATATTAATGTTGCTTGTGATATCTTTTATAATTCGCTCTATATAGTATCTGCTACCAATTTGTGCCATATCATGCAAATAGATAAACTGTAGGCAAATATCCATTTTGGTTTTCTTTTGAAACTATTAAACTAATCAAATCTAAGATTAATGAACATAAAAAGTATAGAACACAATCTGAAAAAAAGAGTTTAGAAGTCGCTTTAGAACTGAATATGCAGATTAAATTAAGAAACATGAAAATTCAGTAAAAGAATACAGCAAATATTTTTAGTCATTTATCAGGGCCAAGAAAGATAACTCCGAATATCTGGTAAAATATTTAGAGGCGATCTTCATGTCATTGTGAATACACTTGCAGATTATTTTAATTTTGCCTTTAAAGATACAAATTTAATATGTGATAACAGCATTCTTAAAGACTGTTTAAACCACGCTATTAATATCAGTATTTCAGTTGTATGTGAACGTTAGTGAAGCTAGTGCTACTATCTACCGGCCGCTAAATATCCATATGCCTACCAATCTCTATCACTACAACACATAACTTTACTGAAACGTGTTTGACTCAGTAATTATTTTTTTAGCTTCTGTAAGACCTGCGGTCTTGAAACTTGGTAGGTAGCTAGTGTAGGTGTACTAAAACAACACATATCTTTTACAGAAACGTGTTCGCCCTGGTTCACAAATTTTTTGGAATTTGCGTCAGGACACTTTAAGAAAATTAAATTATTTTTTTTATTTTCTTCTGTAAGTTCGCGCACTTGAAATTTGATGAAAAGCTAGAGTAGGTGTACTTAAACAACACCTACCTTTTACAGAAACGTGTTCGTCTTGGTTCACAAATTTTTCCGAATTTACATAGGGATATCGGATATCTTAAGAAAATTTAAAAATTCATTTCTTAGCTTCTGTAAGATCTGTGCCCTTGAAACTTGGAGTCAGCTAGGGTAGGTATACTAAAACAACACACCTTTTTCACAGAAACGTGTTTGCTCAGTTCATAAATTTTTCCAAATTTGCATAAGGACAACTTAAGTAAATTAAAAAATTTTGAACAGGGGCAGACACGTTTCTGTAAAAGATATGTGATGTTTTAGTACACCTAGACTAACTTTTCACCAAGTTTCAAGCAGGCAGGTCTTACAGAAGCTAATAAAAAAATGTTTTAAATTTATTATGATGTCCTGATGCAAATTTCAAAAAATTTGTGAACCAGGGTGAACACGTTTCTGTAAAAGGTAAATGTTGCTTTAGTACACCTGGTGTACTCTAAAATTCCAAAAATTGAGAAAGGCTAAAAAAGAGGGATGGGATCTAGGTAAGCTTAATGATAGTGAGGTAAAAGAAGAATATAAACAAGTATTAGATAATAAGATCAAAGAGATAGCTATAGGAGGGAACGTAGAAAATAGATGGAAAGAAGTAAAAAGGGCTGTACATGATACAACAACACAGACTATAGGTAAGAAAAAAATAAAAGCGAGAAAACCCTGGGTAACAAAAGAGATATTAGATTTAATTGAGGATAGAAGGAAGGAAGGAAGCTTAAACCTTCAGAGTATTGGATAGTGAAAGTAAGCAAAAATATAATACAGTTAGAAACAAGATAGTACATGAGTGTAGAAAAGCTAGAAATGAATGGATGGAGGAGAATTGTAAGGGAATACAAGATGATTTGAGAGTAAGTAAGACAGACAGGGTTTACAGGGCAGTTAAAAAGTTTTACGGAAAAGATAGGAAAAAATATAATATTAAAGATGAGAATAATGAGCTTCTAATAAATAAAGTTGAGGTAGCAGATAGATGGAAAAGATATTTAGAAGATTTATATAAGGGAGACGATATGGATGAGTTAGAGAACAACCAAGAAGAGCAGGTAGAAATAGGGTTCTTAATATTAAGAGAGGAATTTGATAGAGCTATTAGGGATCTTAATCTAAATAAAGCGCCGGGGATAGACGATGTACCTGCAGAATTAATTAAATATGTAAGTCAGAAAACTTTAGACAGATTATATGAACTAGTAAAAGTAATATATGACACGGGTGAGGTTCCAATAGATTTCGAAAAAATATTATTATCCCAATCCCAAAAAAGTTAGCTGATAGGTGTGAGAATTTTAGAACAGTTAGTTTAACTTCCCACGCTTCGAATATACTAACAATAATAATTAAAAATATATAATAATTAAAAATAGAGTAGAAGCTTTGACTGAGAATTATTTAGGCGAATACCAATATGGTTTTCGTAAAGACAGAGGGACTAGAGAACCGATACTAATGATTAGGGTAATTATCGAAAAAGGTTACAAAAGAATAAAAAGACTCATTTCGCGTTTGTAGATTTAGAAAAAGCATTTGATAGGGTTAATTGGATTGTTATGTTCAGAGTTTTGCGAGAAATAGGAATTTCTCATAGGGATAGAAAAATTATTTGCAGTCTATATAAAAACCAAAGCATAGTAATTAGATTTGATGAAATAGAAAAGGAAGCTAAGATTAGAAATGGTGTTAGACAGGGCTGTGTACTATTTTCCTTGATTTTTAATATTTATATTGAAGAAGCTATAAACTTAGCTAGAGAGAGAGAATAGAGATAGGTATTAGTGTACAGGAACAGAAAATAGACATGTTACGTTTTGCAGATGATATAGCCATTATAGCAGAGTCTAGAAAAGAGTTAGGAGAGTTTTTAAATATTTTAGATGAGAGTAACTATAGTATGAGAATTAACTCAGGAAAGACAAAGATAAGGACAAGTGAGTTACAGCCTAGTTCTAAACCAAAATTAAAAATAGGTAATACTGAGTTAGAGGAGGTGGATGAATTTTGCTATTTAGGTAGTATAATTACAAAGGACGGATGCAGCAGAAGGGATATAGTAGCTAGAAAAGCTCAAGATAGAAAAATGTTTTTAAAAAAGAAAGACTTACTAATAGCTAATAGTATTTGTTTAGATAATAGAAAAAGTTTCTTAAAGCCGTACGTATGGAGCGTTCTATTATACGATAGTGAGACTTGGACAATTAAAGAGGTAGATAAGAAAAAGATAGAAACTTTTGAAGCTTTGTATTATAGAAGAATGTTAAAGATTAGTTGGACAGATAGAGTAACAAACGAGGAAGTTTATAGAAGGATAGGCGAGGAACCTTGTATGTGGAAACAAAGGTCAGGATAGATAGAATGATAGGACACTAGTTAAGACATGAGTGACTATTTGGTAAGGTATTAGATTATAGACTACCAAATAAAAATAGAGTAGGAAGACCTTGACAAAGCTATATTAGTCAAATTATTAGAGATTTAGGTTGTGAAGGGAATGTAGAGCTTTTTAGACTAGCTCAGAATAGAAAAGAATTTAGAGCTGCGTCAAACCGGCCTTAAGTAAGTTCGAAAACAAAACAAAAAAATAAATAAATAAATAAAAATTAGTTAACTAAACGTCACCTGTCACCATGACATAACTCACAATTAGTTAGTGGTCTGGCATGTTGACAGCGATCCGCTGCTTAAGCCTTACCAAAACATATAATTTAATAAACGTCTCATGATATAACTCACAATTAATTAATTAATTAATCACAAAATACATAACTTAGTTGAATTTCTCTCCATACTTTTTTATTTAATTCCAATTCCTAAAACGGCTGATTTTCAGGCAATGTGTTATAGAAAAATTTTTAGTGCATCCTGGCAGGATCATTATGTAATGTGGTTCTTCCTAGTTCATTAGATTGTGATCAGACTTCTGATTCAAACTAGTTAAATCGAAATAAATTATTACACTACTCTGGTGATAGTTTATATGGTCGGTAAAACAGTTAACAAAGTATTACACTTTAGATGGTGAAACATTTATATGGTGATAGATAGTTCCTAAAAGCCGGTAATACAGTTACCAAAGTTCATAAGATACATCGCGCAAGCGCAATAAGAAAAGCGAGTGACGCCTCTAGCGGAGGAAAGCGCAAACCTTTTACAGATTTGGGCGTGGCCATCCACCATGACGTCACCGATACAAAAGGTATATTACGCAATAATCAGAAATATAAAAATTAACAGTGAAAGATAGAATCGAATAATTTTAACAAACAAATTACTCACATAAGATATCTGGCTTTTCCCAGGTACGCCTATCATCCTTCCGGGTCGATAATGAAGGTATTGCTCCGGGCTCCGGTGGACATCAGGTCGTGGGCTGCTCCTAGGGTCGTATCAGTCCTAAATGTAGTGGAACGACAGGAATAGGTTAATTAGGGAAAGAAACAAAGATAAGCAAGGCAAGGGAATCTACATAATAAGATAAGATATGATACCCGGCACGACTACTTCACTTGAAGATCAAAGGAAAACAGCCACGATTTAGAGCGTCATGGAAACACTTCTCCCCACTCTTTGTCTAGTATTGCTCTACCCCTCTAGGGATAAGCACACTGCGCAAATGCACTACTCTGACGTACGGAAGTACCGCCTAGTCCATTTAAAATTCCCGCGCACCGTGTATTTGAATTTATGCCGCGAAACTTCCATACATAAAAACTTAACCTAAAAACACTGTTTAAGTGCAATGGCACGTAACAAAATAACACTTATTATTTATTTATTGATATCAGTTAATACAAGTATGTATAGCGTCTCACATGTTTAGTTCAATTCATTACAATACTATTATTCTGTTGTTTTCTTCAGTTCTACATTTTACTCGTTATGTAACCTTAAGCCGGTAAATATCATAATTATAGAATGCCGACAAATAATAACTATTACTTAAGTAGCTATGTAGTTCATGGTATTACAAATGTAATATGCACACAGTCTTTCAATGTGTTACGTAGTTTTTGCCCCAGGAAGTCTAGCCGGTAATCTACAGAAAAACTTAGCGAAGTACTCTGCAAAAATTTTTTTCAGTATAATACCGAAAACCTCGACTATACTAATAAAAATGGTTGCTGACTAACTCAGTGGGATGGTGTTTGAAGACGGTTCCAGATAACTATTGGGTATGAAGTATGTCTTGATCGGGAAGTATCTGGGTCATCACCTAATCTCGCAGGGTTAAGCACTAAGAAGAATAATAACAGGTGCCAAAACCTGAAAAATCGGTAATGACACTTACTTAGACATAAAACAAACCTTAACCATAAGAACACATATCTAATTAAAACTGCCGACTGAAAAGACGGTTTCTAAAAGCAAACTGTAACTGTCATGAAAATCACACTTCTAATAATATAATAAATATGTCTTTATGCTATTATACACAACTTGTTTCTAACTATATAGCACACCTGTTTTCATTATATATACATAATACAGTCTTAAACAAGTATTAAAAAACAAATATATCATAAATTTACTTGACTAGAATTTTAACCTATACACACATACGTACTATAGGTACGTTTTATCAGTTCATGCAATAAATTTCAAATGTTTATTTAGTACAAACTCTTTTCTCTGGTATAGTTTGTGCCGTGCACGTCCCTTCCATGATATGTTATTAGTATGTAGGTTCTTAAGGGTTTCATGTTATTTATTTATCTATCGTTAATTCCTATGCCAATGGCATAAAGTAGTTTTGTAGTAAGTTTTAAGCAGTGCGATTTCGAACCTGCGGGGTTAGGTATGACCTTGTTGTTGGTTGTGTATTAAAAACACTAGGGGGAGAGGAGTCAGTTCATTACCGGTGCGTGAAGAAGCATGATGAATGCGACAGACTTATACATACGATCAAATAGTTTTATCCTAATGTTTTTTAATTATTAATGTTGTAAGTGAATCGTGTTCATGTGCGTTGGATTAAGGTTTATCTATCAGGAGTATCCTCGAAACAGTTAATGGAATTTAAATAAGGTAAACTCATTCTGTTAAGCTGTGCGTGTTATTTTAGCTGTTGTCAAGGTGCAACACGATTTTAAGCAACTCCTCAATAACATTGGAATGTCGGTAGTGTAAACCCACTGCTTGGTCTAGTAATTTATTGACGCCAGTAGTATTATAACGAGAGGTATGCATGCATACGGTTACATAAGAAAGGTATAAAGAACGTAATTCGTTCTTATATTTATCACTTGTTGTCTTAGGTGAGACCAAGTGGCGGTTTAGCGAAAGGTCAGCAATCCCGGGAAATTGGAAACACCTGTGTGTTAGTTCACAAGTCCTGCGGAATTATAATTATCGCGTGTTTGTTTATTTAGGTTTTAAGGACACTAGTAATAAAAGGGGTTATATTATGATGAAATTTACTGTTTTTGTTATTGTATCCTTAATATTAATAAATTTCTTGGTAAATGGTTAGGTATAGTTTCATATTCAGAGTAGCTCAACGTTACATGTCCACACTATTGACCAGAACTCACCCTAAAATCTTGAGCCCGCACTTGTGGGCACGTTCCAAGTTTCAGATGGATTCATAAATACCTGATGAGTGATTGGCTGTCGTTAAGGTGGATACCGTAAGATGCCTATGGTGATTTCGCATTCTTCAACATGTGTATCTCCTACATATAGGTGTCAATCTGGAAACCAATGTGCCCCTAAAATTGAAAATAACCCACTTGGTAGGGTATTATCCAAACATGATTAAACTACTTTGTTTTGTTCGATAACCTTGTAGTCAAAGGTAACTGACCTACTAAAGTGGCATGCTGATTGTTTGTATGTTAGGTACGAAGTTTTCTAAAAAATGGATCTACCTTTCCTAAAATAATTCGAGACATCTTCGATAAACTTCAGAACGTGATTTAAGACTGCAAAATGAAAATACCTCGTTTTTCTTACTTACAGATAGCTTAGCTCAACCAGAAATCAGAATTTTTTATTTACTTGAGTCAGTACAAATGTCTATGAAGTATTCATGCCCTGCCGACGAAACCACTTCCAAAAAGTAAAATAAGTATTTTGAAACCAGAAATCCATTTAGGCAAGGGAACAAGATTATGCCTGGAAAAAGAATGAGAAATGTATTCGCTATTATACCGAAAGGAAGTTGTATAGTTTACAAGTTAAACAAGATATGGGAACCTGGGAAAATAATTAAACAATTGAGCAATGTCACTTATCTTATAATAGTGAATAATAATATAAAGCTAGTTTATGCTGACTACCTGAAACGAAACAAATGTCAAGCGCAAGAAGATAAGTTACCTGCAGTCATTTCCATAGACGAGGGTAGCTCACTTATCAGTTATCAACCACCGAATTTGACTGATGTTCAGGCGGATGTGACTGTAGACAATTTTGACTAACGTGAATTGCTCTCTAGTCAAGAGACTAAAACGTCCCCTATTAAATCACTCATAAAAGTCTCTTAGGAGATCTTACAGAGTTAAAATACCAATTATCAAGTTAGATTTGTAACATATCTGTGAAATATTTTACTTAGTATTTAGTTGTGCCTTAATGTAAGTAAGGGGGTGTGTAGTGTATTGAGTGGACACTTCGGAATGCACCATGAAATAAAAGAAAATGAGGAGAGCCGATGTCGTTGCACTTACGCAGTGACTTGATGTAAAAGTTTAAATTGTAAAAAGTCAATAAATAACGTGTTCTTATTTAAAGTCTATTAATTACTAACACTCGTTTAAATACATATTAGATTCCAATTACCGAATCATCATCCACGCCCAGTGACATATCCTTACCTAGTCCCAATCCTGAGTTATCATTGCGCAGATCTCAATGCACTATTAGATCACCTATTAGATTATATTTGAAAAATGGAGTAACTTCAGTTTAAGCGGAGGGTGGTGTAGTGTATTCAAGTATTCAAGACTGATAACGGTGGCATAAAAAGTGATACTGCCAGGAATGGCACATGGGCAGAAGTGTAATGTATATTATGTTATGTGAGCAAGTCCGACGTGCTTTAGTATATTTTGTACAGATACAAATAGTTGCTTTGTAAATTAACTGCAATAAATACATACAGCATTCAAGTGTTTCATTTGTCTAATAATGACCATCGTTCAATTATTCCCTTGGGTTTCATAATACATTACATTAAACTTTTTTACCATATCAATACAATAGTGTCTAAAGCATTTCGAGTTTTAGCTTTCTTAAAAAGATGTAAAAGTATTCATACTGTGGAAGTGTTGAAATTGTTATACTTTACTACGAATACCATGCAAATCACATAGAAAGAATCCAATCAAAATTTACAAAATTTATTTTATATCAACTACAGTTTGTATATGTTAATATTGATTCCTACATTAGACTACATTAGACTTCAAATATTAAAATCCTTAGAAGAAAAACAATGTTTATATTCCTGTATAAAATTGTTAACCTTATTGACTGTAATATTTTACTTTCTAAGTTAAACTTTTGTATCGGTGCACAGGAAACCAACTTTACTATTTTACTCTTGATAAATTTTCATATGACTAACAAAGGACAACAAAGTATTATAGATTGGATTATCAAGGCTGCAAATGTCGATACGTTGTTTTACTAACTTTCATCATTATGCTAATGATTAATGTTAGTTAAACTTGGTGGTAGCTTAACCACTACTTTTCAAGTTGGTACTTCGGTATGATTTGTCATTAAGTTGGTCCTGCTTCTTTCTTATTCGTTGGTGGACATCATCTTATGTTGATCTGTCGTAGGAAGATGGCAAGGTTCTGTGTCCGCCTTAAACATCTCTGATTTTAGAGGATTTCAGCGGCTACAGAGATTTTAGTTGGCACATCTGTTTAGATTTGTTTGGATGGTGATATTTTTCAACTTCATCTTGTGACGGATTTAAAACCTCCCTCTTTAATGGTACATCCTCATAGCGTAATTTTTAATAATGCTATCTGCTTTCAGGATCCTATTGACTTAAACTTTAAAGTATTCATTGAGGCATACTGTTATTTTGTGTATTAATATTGATGTAGTTTGCCGACTTTGTGGTACGTTGTTTCTGCGTACTGTTATGTATTAGTAACTTATTCATTTATTTCAGGGAACTACTTCAGGGACTCATTTTAGGGAATTATTGCAGGGTCATATTGCAAGAACGATTTTAGCGTACTATGTTGGCGTACTAGTTTTGGTGCTACTTTTGGGATCATCTTTATAGTCTACGTTTAGAAGCAGTATGCGAGCTTTATCTGTTAATTCTGTTTGTCATTTATTGTTCTGCATCAGCAGAAGTTATTGTATGAGTTTTAGGTTTATACATAACCTTCGTATGTGTGTAGAGGAGTTTTTGGGATGTGTGTATAAATGTATGAGTACAATTACTTGCAAGTTTGTAAATACCTTTATCTATTATGTATCTCATCTGAGTGTTGTGTAGGTTTTAATACTGGAATCATTATATTCTAATTCATTGTGATAACCTCTGTTAGCTAACTGAAACGTACAGGGAAAAGCCTTTAAGTAAGTCGGTACCTTCATTAGAGTATACGTGTATGTTTTACACTTAGTGGAGAAGAATATTTGTAGTATTTATTATGTGTTTTTACTATATCATAGTGGCGACAAGTCAATAGTACATATTGGTCCTATAGCTATATTTGTATATGTACGCCCTACATGTGTTTATTATAGGTACAAATTGGGATTGTAACATACTGAGTAAAGGCTGTAAGTATATGTATATCTATTGAAAGGTGTCAAGTTGTAAATCCCTTGGTGAGAAATAGTTCACCAGCAATATTAATTCTTACTTACTAGCTAAAAGATTTATAGGATTAGCACTCGGGTTGGGAATCTTGTGTATTGTTCTGTATTTAGCTTCCGTACAATTTATGGATGTGCGGTTATAGATGTTTTGTCTGCTTATATGTCATAACAGTTGTTTGCTTTTGTGTATTTAGATTTAGCAATCCAGTAGCGTATTGCTTGTCTTAGTTTATATTACAGGAACTTACAGGTACAATAAATTTATTTTGCGGATAGATTGATGCTATTTTGGTGTTGTGTTTATTACCTTTATTTTGGGAATAATCCCAAATATGTTGGAACTGAGGATTCGTTGTTCTTGTTGCTCCAACATTTTAGTTCCTGGCACCTTGGCATTCAGCAAACTGATATTCTGTTCCTTGCAGTTTGCCACGGAACCCACCCTATTTCGGGATTGAGTCTCAGACTGAGCAAACCTGAGCATATTTTTGTCATCGTATTCCCAAGGAACTCCATTATGTCAACTTTATCAAAATTAGCATGACAGTGTGTCATTTGGCAATGTACACCTTTTCTGTATAAATTTATGTACTTTAAAAGAACTTATTAATGTTAGTTTGCAAGATCTATTATGAATTCTGTGTATTTCTTAAAATGTTTTAGCTCCAGTACTAATCAGATTCTTGTATCTGTAGTGTACTTTCTTCAAATAAATAAATAAATAAAATTTTATCGGAAATATGCTAAGTTTATCCACCTCAAAAATCCTGAAGACTATATATAGCTTGCTTATATTTTTTAAACCAAAATATGAGCATATTCTATAACCAAACTAAATTTACAACCTGTTTTGGATCATCCAAATTTGTACATCTACATTTAACAAACTGTAAATGAAGTTTGTAAACTTTATAGTTACTGTATCTTGAATGCGCCGTGCTTCTTGCTAATCCGGGCCAGAATGGACATTGCTGTCTATAACAATGTCGTTGGGCCACAGTGGACACATTCATTTTTTTTTGTTTTGAAAAAATTGTAATTAAAAATATAATAATTGTTTAATTAATTTTACTACTAAATTCGATTTTAAACATTGAATTACTTTTTGTTAAACTATATTTGAAACTTATTTTTAAATTTTAGATGAATTCTGATAAGGAATCTGTTCAAGTAGCAGTTAGAATAAGACCTCTAATTGAGAGTGAAATATCACAAGGGTGTAAAAATGTGCTAGAAGTTTATCCAGAGATTAACCAAATAAAAATAAAAGATTCCAATACTGCCTTTACATATAACTATATTTGTGATATAGATACAAACCAGGATAAATTTTATGACAGTTGTGTGAAGGATCTACTTGACAACCTTTTTAAAGGTTATAATTTAACTATTTTAGCTTATGGACAGACTGGCTCTGGCAAAACATATTCTATGGGTACGTGTTACGATGGTAACTGTGAAATGGGTGTAATTCCACGTGCAATCAGTGATATTTTTACTTACGTTAATGATAATTTTTTATATGATTTTACCATAACTGTATCTTTTATGGAATTATATCAGGAAATTTTGTACGATTTGCTTGCCGTAAGACAGCGTGAACAATGTGTCTTAGATATACGTGAAGATGGCAAGGGAATTATTATACCTGGCCTGACAGAAATTGCAGTAACTTCTGCCGCAGCTACCATGTCATTTTTGACAAAAGGTTCATTATCTAGAGCTACAGGAAGCACTAACATGAATGCCCAAAGTTCACGGAGCCATGCAATTTTTACAATTAATATTTGCATGCAAAAGAAAGGTGATGCTAATTCTAATAAAACTGCAAAATTTCATTTAGTAGATCTGGCTGGATCAGAACGTTCCAAGAAAACTGGTGCAACTGGACAAGTATTTAAAGAAGGTGTAAATATTAACAAAGGTCTTCTAGCACTAGGAAATGTTATATCTGCTTTAGGGGATGAAAAGTTGCAGAATAGCTACATTTGTTATCGTGAAAGTAATCTTACAAGACTTTTAAAAGGTTTTCATGTTTTTAATTAAATTATATTTTGTACTAATATGCAGGTTGCAGATTCCTTAGGTGGAAATAGTATAACCTTAATGATCTGTTGTGTAAGTCCTGCCGATTATAACTATCAAGAAACTGTATCCACATTACGGTATGCTGATCGGGCTAGAAAAATTAAGAATAAACCTGTTATTAATCAAGATCCAAAAGCGGCCGAAATTAATAGACTGAATAAATTAGTTCAGCAGTTACGTCTTGAACTAGTTGGTCAAGGTGAGTAATTATTATATAATAAGTAGATTTGGGAAAACAGAAATATTTCAACACACAAGTGTTGTTGCTTTATACAGCTGTGTTTATTTTTTATTGACAGAAAAAATGTGCAAATGTGATTGTTTGAAATCGTGGAAATCGCAAAGAAGTGTTGAATGTAAAAGTAAATCATCCGACAATTTTAGAACAAAATCTTTTTTTTTGCTGATGAACTTACATCGCTAAAATACATTATTGCAACAGAAATGTGTGAATTTAAAATATTTTTTTTCTGTGATGGAAAAAATATGACGTTCAATGTTTCTTGACAGGTAACAAAGTGTCACTTTTTATGAATTTACCTTTCTCCCCGGGAAAAAAAGTGTACTTTTTTTCCGGGTATGTGCAAATAAGTAAGAACACGAAGATATTTAATTTAAAGCTGGATCCACACTTGTAACATAACATGGTATCATAACTTTGTCGTGTTCAAAGCAACCGATATACACAACTTAAGTAAGCAATGTTTGAAACCACTCGCAGAATTAATTTGACAGATATTTGATTACTTTAAAGGTTTCCTTAGCAACGCAAGTAACTGTTCTTATAAGTACAACAGCCTACTTGTTTGAAACTTCAAATTTGACATCGATTGATTTTTTGACTTTAATATATTGTAATATATTTTTCAATATTAAATCGTGGTTTTCTTGCCTGTCACAGAAAAAAATAGTGTATTATACATGGGTAAAAATGTAAGATTTTAACTCTCGGTGTTTTGTCTCCCTCTGCTTTGCATCGGGTGACAAACACACCTCGAGCAAAAAGCTAGTACTTTTTTCCCTTGGATAATAAATAACTATTACAGGCTTAACAAAAAAAAATAAAACTGATTGAGTTGTCAATGACATGTAAACTATGTATGTTTACAATCACTGTATTTCTTCAGTGCCTGCATTATTAATTGCATGCATTGGTATGGCTGTTACCTTGCAAAACATCTTTTGGCGTAATTGGACATGTGGCCTTTTGCCACGAAAAATCTTTTGGCTTGATCGGGTTAGTGAGTTTGCTACTTCATAGGTAACTTTCTTTTATTTACTAGTTTGTTGCAAAACACCTCTCAGCTTAATTGGGCATGTGAGTCTGCATGTTCAAAGAAGTAGTGTTCTATGTCTTGCGATATGCCCCTTATGACCTCAAGTAAAACGTCGACTTTATTAGTTTCTAATAATACTGTTCAAACCCCTGAATGCATATTATTTGTGTCAAATGGTGCCTATCTATATTAGCTAGCATCCTGAATTTATTTGTCGTATAAATTTTTGATTATCAAAATTTGACATACTTTGTAGTACAGTTCTTACTATTGTAATCAGCATCAATTTGTTTTTGCAACAGAATACAAAACTTATATGCTTCAAGCATATTTTCGATTGGTGTACGTAATAATGAAAATTGAGAATAGTCTACATTTGTTTATGATTGAACCATTTTCAAATTTATTTTTGAACCTTTACAGTGGCATCTAACGATTTTTATTTGTACATCTCAAATTTACTTGTAACGAATGGGGCAGACATTTCTAATGTTTAGTTGTTTTTTTTTTATTAATATTAGTCAATAACAATGTTTAGTCTTTACAAGTATTTTCCTTTCTTTTGTTGCCTTTTTAATTGCGCATCGGTTTAAATATATAATGTGGTAAAATTTTAGGATTTGAAATAAAAATAAATTTCATATACAAATTAAAGAAAAATGAATAGTTCACAATTTAATTTTATTTGTGCAGGATTTAAGAACAAAACAAGTTTTAACAATGGATTTTTAATGTATTTCAACCAGTGATCTAACTGCACCCGTTTTATGCCTGAACTAAGTTTAAATTGAATGAAACATAAGTATGTATGCCAAGTATGTACAAATACAAAACAATGTTTAAAATTGTAATTTATTGAATAGTATATTCAATTGTGATAATGTAACATTAAAATTTACCAGACCTTAAATAAACTTGCCGTTGTTTTTAATAATGATCAAACGAAAACGGATAGTCTTGTTTATTAGCACTAACTTGTAACAATGTTTTCTGGAAGAACTTGAAGTTACCAATTTGTGATTTTGGAGAACATTACTTAAAGCAAACAAGTTTTTGCTTTTGAGGGTGCAATGTGAGTGAAGTTCTATCTTTCTCTCTAAGCCATATTGGTAGGATGAAAAGAATGATAGTTGTGATATCGTCCATACGAGCCAGGTTTATATCAATCTTCTTGCAGCTATTATCTTTGTCAATCTCATAATTACAATTTATTTTAATTTGTGTAACTTATTTGATTTTCATAACAACGCACTTTGTATACATCAATATATTATTAGATGCAATTTTAGTATAACCTCTTTGTAATGCAGGAATATCAAAGTTTGTGTTATTAGTTTTAAATATCAACATTAAACTAGTCGATACCGTAAAATAGTTTTCATGTTTCCTGTATTTAAGAATAGACTCTAAATCGTAAGTAAACATTTTAATTACATTTTCTAATTACACTTAATTGTAGTTTCCTGAAGAAAGAAATAAAATTTTCGAAAGCTCAAATTGATCAATAGGAATTCTTGACCTGGCCAAATTGACCACAACCCCAATAATTAATTCATAATATTAAAATTAACGTAGTCAAAATTTATATATATATATATATATATATATATATATATATTGTTGTGATATTCTCCTGTGAATGCGGGAACTGGGTCCTTTCAACAAAAAAATTCTAGTCCCACCGATTGGGCGTCATAAACTGCTGTGATCCTGTTTTCGCCTCGGCTGCTCACCTAATTTTATAAACCTCCTCATTCATAAAATTAAACAAACACATTCCTACCACAAACATCAACGTTAACTCTATTTACATCAATATTCACAATACATTAAAATTTCAAAATTAAAATTCAGCATAAATTTTAATATCAGAGAATTTCAAAATTAAATTTATTATCATTTTAAATTGCATCCAGAATTAAAGTCCTTGTAGGATGCCTACTAATTACTATAACAATATATGCAGAGTACAAAGGGAGCATCTACCACCCCTTTACGTTAATTAACCAGGTTCGTCTAATTGAGCTCAAAGACATACCCAAAGTTTCATCATATTCCCGAACATCAATACTAAATACCCCTTTCTACTTAAACAAGCAAATTTCATCTTAACATTAAAATTTTATGGTTAGTACAATTTCACTAATGTCCATTTAAAGTAAATCAATTATAAAGTTATTCAACACACACAAAAATATCAACGTTCAACCAAAATAGTATAAATTACCTGAAGTTTACTGCACTCGTAGCTTCAAGGTACATCGTCCCTTTTGTTAATCACACCATTCCAACTGGATTATATTTACAACTTCTGATTCTTAACGCTTTTCAAATTTTCTCCATCACCATTTATTTAAAGTTGTTTCTGGGCTTTTCCGGAACTCATCTGTGTATATCTGACCCTTGTTTGTGGATCCAGACACATGTATGAACCATTTAATCATTAACACCTCCGAAAAATAGCAAAGAAATTCATGCGTCTTTCACCAATATACGCCAAAACTGCCTACTTTTGAGTATACATTTGTCGTTGTAAATTTTGCTAATTGGTACAGTGATACTAAATTTTATTACCTTGTATCTAAGTGCACTGAAGTACATTCATGTTAGCACGTAAATAACAAACTATTTTGAATCACTAAAATATACGAGCAACATTTTAAATTATTTTATCAAACTAAAATGCACTGTTTAACATCTTGAATCAAGTCGCGGATGTAAGAGCTTTTAACGCATCGAATAGTCAAAAGTCTAAGAGAGAGCTTGTTTATATTCACCTCGGTATATATAGCAAAAAGCCTGTCTGTCGGTCTGTTCCCCAAAACGGGTAATTCTAAAGAATTTCTCATGCCATGTTCCCAGTCCGTCGCTTGCGCGTCGGTTTTACGAATTTTCACTCGCCCCATTTAAAACTCAGAAATTCACACGCACGCAAACATGTCCGAGAAAAGCTAATTAATTTTGTACAGAAATCGTTGTTTCTACCTCTGATATTTGCATCCTATTTTCAACCAATTGTGACCCTCGTGACGTTGCTTAAATCACGCCTTTTACTATATGTGTCTTTGCTTGACGCATTTCTCTTTCCTTTTCTAACCTGTTCGTATTGGTGCAAATTGATATTCTTTATTATCGATTATATTTTAGTCCATGTGGACTATCTGGGTTAAATAACCCCGTATCGCACATTCTCGTGAATATTAAGCCCCGGTTTCTCCAAGATTCTTTGAAACCATTTGTTATCTACACAATTTTCGCCGTACGTGATATTTAAACTACGCAGGTGTTCAAAATAATATTAATTCTCAGAGCTTTTAAATAAACCCTGTTTTGTATTTCGTGCTAAAGCATCTGACCGTTTCCAATATCCTTAGAATCGACATGTTTATCTAAACAAATTAAACTGAAATTGCCTTTTAAAATACGCAGGTGTGTTCAAACATCCTACTTCTAACTAACACTTCTAGGATTTGCTTTTTATTGGGTTTTACAAGTTTCTATAGATATTATCTGTTACTAACGATTCAATTAACTTCAATTAAAATTGACTTCTATCCTTTCATTTTAGCGAATACAAGTTAAATATTAATTATTATGTGTACACTTTGTTTTACTACCGGTTACTTAAAATAGGGTTAATTAATATAAATTTTGCACGTAATTTCCATTTGTTTAGAAATAATTACATTACACGCAGAGCTTTTTAATACTGCTTCTTTTGATATAAAGCGTCTTGTACATGATTTAAATCTCTTATGTTTAATGAAACTAATAAATTTTTATGCTTCACGGTTTTAATAACGCGTATTATCTAATAATATTCATTATACACGGTGATTAAAATTATTTGATGTGATTATTTAATTTTCTACCCTGGTCTAAATATGAGTAATTGCTGCAAAAGCTCACTCCTCACAATTTGAGCGCCATTATTGCTGCGAAAGCTCCCTATATTCTCATGCTAATTCGAGCCCAACCTTAGGGCATCATTTTACTGTGAAATCTCTGGTCTCGAAAATACGACATGCTACAAACCTTCGATGCTGCTTATATACCTGATAAACTTAAAAATATCTCTGCTTTGCCACGAAGTATGCCACGGCTGCTCAGCTGCTTTTCTGTAAATCAAACTAACTGCTAAAAAAATTTTGCTATGGTAAATCGCCTAAGTTTATTAACATATTCATAGAAAAAGACATGCCAATATCAACATAAAACTCCTCATTCATTCATTAATTATACATTATATACATCCTCTTTGTAAAAAAATAACACATTTTATAATACATTTTGAAAGCAATAATTACCCAAATAAATATTTACAATTATATTATCATAGAAAGTAACAGGACTTTACCACCATCTTTACTTTATCTCTAGTTTAGTACGAGCTCATAATAAGCTTTAATCCTTTGTGCCTAATTTTGCAAATCAATCCCCAAAAGTACCCTTTTACCTTGTACATACCAAATATTGTTAATACTAAAATTATTTCTAAACCTAAATTTCCTCATAAAAATACTCTACAAGAATGCAACAGAAAAAGTTCAATCCATAACTCCACAAGTTTATCCTTTTAGTTTATAACATTATACCCACAATGCACAAAACACCTGTTTATACACAAATGCAAAAAGAAACAACAGTTACCTGATTTCTATCACTGCTCCCAGTCAAACCATAAACGACTGTTGCCTACAGGAGCATTCAGACTCCCAAACTTCTTCTATAATGTGTAGGTAATCAACCAGTTTAACCAAACACTAACTTTTACTCCATTTTCAATCTTACATTTAGCACACTTAGTGTAAATTAAATATAACGGTTTTACTTACATCAACATCACTTTTAAGCAACTCGTAAACGTATTAATACTTGGAACTTTCAGCCGGTTGTACACTACTAGTGCAAGTCTAAAGAAACGTACGCTTGCTGGAAACTTAGAGAGCCTCACCACAACCTGCTGGGGTTTATGCCTTCCTTCTCACCCCACAAAAGCCTGTCAATACAAACATTCACTTCTAAGTAAAATATTCAACTGTCCATGATTCTTAAAATTTCACAAACTAACGTACACAAACAACGCCAACCGACATCGAAATCCTAGAAATATTCTAATGTACGTTCAAAATTCCTCGTAATTTCTGTAATCGATATGATTTTTCCAAAACATTTCCTTGAAAATCCCCCTAATGTTCACAACCCACACTCTTACTCGACCTGTTTCCCTGTATTCAAAATCTCTTTCACCAACCACGTTGTGTATATTTAATCCCCAACTGACAAAATTAACATTTAACACGTCCCTAATGCAACAAGTGTAGTGTCTATCTCACTTCAACTTACACGCTAAAGCAACTAACTATCTTTTACTTCATCTGTCTTCCTTTTTGTAAACGAATGTTAAGCATTCAATCTACAACTATCTCACTTGTACTCATTTTCATCTAATACTCCACCTTCGTTTTCTGGTTTGCAAGTTCTATTGTAACTGGCAAATCACCCTCTCCTCTTAGTTTAACTATGTCTATGTTAACACAGGATATTTTATCTTACTTCTACCCATTCTAACAAATAACCCTTCTTTGTTTTCTTGTTAGCAAGTTGATTTTAACCGTATACGGCTTTTCCCCATTCCACCTATAAATTTATTTAATTGACAGTGATAAACAATAGTACCTAGAATTTGCAGTTGTTTGTGTCCTCTTATCTTTTAACGCTCCTTAAAATATACCAGAAAAACTTCGACAAATGGGTTCAAACTAAAACGGTTTCAAATGCAAAAAGATTACCTTGGTTTATAATATGAAATTTACAATGCTTTATACTTCTTAAATACAACTATTTGAAATGTTATCTCATATACGCTATACTTTATGAATATTTACACCAGCAGGATTATGAAAAATAACTTTTAGCTTCCCGAACTATTACTGTAGAATTATTGATTTTGATACTAACGATTTGAAAAGCGTTTTCAAATTGTACTTTGTCGTTTTTACATGCTAATAACAAATTAATTCTAAAATGAATACTAATACTTTTATAACCCCTAAATATCACAGTAGTATATATATATATATATATATATATATATATATATATATGAATTGTTTATATTGCGGGTTTTAGGTCTGCTGGTAAGTAGGTATATAAACTCTATCTTTAACTGCCTAAATTTTCGGATTTATTTTTGAATCCTTGACCACAGGCTTTCTATAATTATATAAAAATGAATGGGCTAAACTATACATAAAATCTGTATACACTTACAAATTTTTAATTTTACACCTTAGCCAAATGCAAACTACTTTCACGACTAGATTTTAATGTAGATGCAATCTTTTTATTAATCTCAATTTTGTAAGTGTATACAGATTTTATGTGTAGTTTAGCCCATTCATTTTTATATAATTATAGAAAGCCTGTGAATAAGGATTCAAAAATAAATCCGAAAATTTAGGCAGTTAAAGAAAGAGTTTATATACCTACTACCAGCAGATCTAAAACCCGCAATATAAACAATTCATATGATTATAGCAAGGTCGTTACTATAAAAGTTTTATATATATATATATATATATATATATATATATATATATATATATATTAAAATAGTCCTCTATTTGGATCTCTGGTAGGGGACTGCTTTGTGATTGGAAAGTTTAAAGGAAGAGCAGGGAACATTTTGCGAGTCGGAGCATGGAATGTCATAAGTAGGAAGCAAGTAGGTAAGCTAGAGAACTTTAAATTGAAGTGGATAGGTTAGCACTAGACATAGTAGGGATCGTTTTTGGAATGCGATAGCTTTAGGTTTAGATTGTCCAACTGTCTAAAACAAATACAAATCTCAGGCCCATACCTGACTTGTGAATACTCCCTGTATGTTTGTTTTTTTTTATTTTATTTTTTTTTGACAACGATCTTAGGTCATGGATTGAAACGTAAATAAAGTTGATTTTAAAAACTATGAGTGGTTTAATTCCCAAAGAAGATTAAGAAGAATAGTAGGGATCGGTTAAGTTCGCTGGTCAGAGGCGGGAGATTTTTGGAGTGGAAGCTTTAGGGTAATTCATACAGGAGCAAAGGAAGGAAATTTGGGTGTGAGGATATTTATGTGAAAAAAGATAGGACAACCTATAGAAAACTACTTACAAAAGAACAAAAGAGTACTCATGGTTAGATTAGAATCTATACCTGGAAATACAGTAATAATACCAAATATACATGCTCACCTCTAGCTACAGTGAGGAAGAGGTAGAAGCGATCTTCAAAGATATCTTACATGTGATTTTTTTTCCCAAAGCTCCACCCACTACATTGGCCAGGAAGCGAGTTTTTTTTTACCTAGAAAATTTGTAATTTTGCCGAACCCTTGCTGTTCCAAACAAGGTAGTGATCTTTAACGTGCGTGACAACACTCACACACGAACGAGGGTGTATTATTGTGAAAAATGCTCGCTTAACATTTTTCAAGCGGACCGTGTCGGGATTCGAACCCGGAACCTTAGGCATAGTAGCCACACACATACCACTATGCCACGGAGCCGCCCTCTACTAAGATATGTAAAAGTACACGATAATTTAATAATTACAGGTGATTTTAATGCATTGGTAGGTGAGAGTAGGGAAGGAGCGGTAGTAGGTTTATTTGGTTTAGGCACGAGAAATGACAGGGGAAATAGGCTGGTAGAATATTGCGACAAAAACAATTTAACCATCCCAAACACGTTATTTCAACATAATGCTAGAAGACGATACATGTGGAAAATGCCAGGAGATATAGGAAGGTATCAAATAGATTATATTATTGTTGAATAACGGTTTAGGAATCAAGTAAAATACTGTAGAAGCTACCCAGAAGCAAATATAGACACTGACCACAATATCCTAATTATGAAGGCCGCTCTTAAATTAAAAAATTTGAAAAAAAGGAACGGAAAAAGGCATTTTGACTTTGAAAAACTAAAAGATAAAGATATCCACGAAAGATTTGAAAAAAGTCGAATGAATTGATGACAGATAGTGGGAATTTTTCTTAAACTAAGGAAGTAGAAACAAAATGGAATAACATTAAATCCAGCATAGCGTTAGAGATATTCCGGGTTAAACACAAAAAGAAAATAAGAAACCATGTATAACAAAGGATATCCTGAATTTAATAGAAGAAAGATGAAAATACAAAAATGGATCAGATGAAACAGGAAAACAGAGATACAAAGCCATAGAATGGGAAATAATTTGCAAATACATGAAAGCTAAAGAACATTGGATTGATGAAAAGTGCAAAGAAGTAGAAAGTAAGATGGAAATAGGAAAGACAGATGGAGCATATAAACTAATAGAATGAATCGTAAGGATGTAAAACCATATAGCAAAAATATAAGGGACATTGGAGGAAACGTCATTATAGAAAATGTAGTCAATTGGTTAGATGGCAATAATATATAGGGAATTTATTTGCAGCATTAGAACAGGAATCAGACATTGAAAAAGATGACTTGGGATATCCTATACTAAGAGATGAGTTTGAATTAGCATTAAAGGGTTTGAAAAATGACAAGGCGCCCAGTACAGATAAGGTGCAACCAGAAACTCTAAAAGCCGCCATACAAGCAGTAACATAATGTCTCTTCTAATTTGTAAGCTATATGTATGAGACAGGCAACATACCCAAAGATTTCAAACGTAAGATCATAGTCACTATATCAAAAAGATGGCTCTGATAGATGTGAAAATTTTCGAAAAATTAGTTTGGTAGCAAACGTGTCAAAGATATTAACTAGAATTGTACAAAGACGAATGGAAAAACGAGCTGAAAAAATACTAGGAGATGATCAATTTGGGCTTAGGCGAAACAGGGGAACACGGGAGGATATTTTAGCTCCTAGGATGATAATGGAGAAAACAATAGAAAAGGGGGAATGCGGGAATGTGGGTTTGTAGATCTGGAAAAAGCATTCAACTATGTAAAATTGAGAAAATGTTTGAAATATCCAAAAAGACTGGAATGAGTTTTTGGGATAGACGGATTGTACATAGCTTATATAAAGAACAAACAGTGGTAATTGAATTAGAGCAGGAACTTAGAGAAGTAAATATTAGGAAAGGGGTGAGACACGGATGTGCCCTATTCCCAATAATTTTTATCTTATATATCGAAGAGGCAATGAATACTGTCAAATGCAAGAAGACATTTAGAATTATTATGCAGGGATAAAATATTAATATGCTTAGGTTTTTGCAAATGGTATAGCGGTATTAGCATCTAGCAAGGAAGAGTTAGAAGCTGCTCTTAATGAAATGGAAACAGTTGTAACGGAGGGATATGGTATGAAAATTAACAAAATAAAACTAAAGTTCTAGTATGCAAAGGAGGGTAAAATAAATTAAAAACTAGAATACAAATAGGTAACAAGAATTTAAATAGGTTACAGATTTTTGCTACCTAGGAAGCCAAATAACGCAAGATGGGAAGAGCGCAAAAGCTAAGAAAACAAAGATTAGCACAAGGTCGTGCTACATTTAACAAGAACAAGCAATTACTGTGTTACGTTAATTCGTGGCCGCCACGTTGGGTGCCAAATTTATGTTACGTAACGCAAAGAAAGTCAAAGAAATGACCGGGCTCAATCGGAGAGTGGGGGGGGGTTGTAAAAAGCAGACTGACATATAATGTACGGGGCGGTAAGGAGTTAGTAACTGTACCTGCAATAAAAGAAATTAGAATAGCAAACCTGAAATAAAGAAAAGAGATTAGTCCTGCAAACCTGAAATAAAGAAAAAGAATAGCAGCAATGCAAAGTCTGAGTTATTCAGTACTATGTAGAATGTAAATAAAAACTGTTTAGATAATCTATATAATATAACAACGGTAAAAGCAATACAAAAATATTTAGTACAAAGTGAGGTAATATTGGGGAGTAGCAGAAACGTTTCCTCACACACCAATTAAACATAAATCAGACAAAATGTTTACAAAAGATAAATAGATAAGACACAATTGGTATGAGTAATTCAGTAGTATTGATTTTTCTTTCTTTCTTTTTTTTTCTATGTTTTAAAATAGCATGCAAGTCTATTGTAAAAAGTATCAGAACGACAAAGATATGGTAAAGCAACGAATAGATATTTAAAGTAATAACCAGTATGAAATAGTTCAACTTACAAAAGTCCTTCAGCAACGCTTCTTCGCAATTGAATGTGGGATTCCCGTTGTCCTGCACTAACGAAGCACTACACCCTTGACTGTGAGGGTGTGGATGGAATTTCTCACACTTTACACTAATCACACCTACGTATTTCACTAGTGTTAGCAGCAGACAAATTTAGTATCACGGGCCTCCAAGACACGATGTAATGCATTAAATTAAAAGTACCGTGAGGTGTTTTATTTGCTACCTATGGTAACAAAGAAAAATCTAATGCTTTTGAATAACGAAAGTTCGTGCAAACAATGATTTATTTCAGATTCTTTGGTGTTAGAAAAATGCAGAAACTACAGTATCCACTGTATTTAAGTAAGCCAAAGTATGCGCTAATCTGATAAAACAAAGGGACACTAGACTAGATTGCACACACATTAATCCTAAAGAAAGAATCGGTCAGTTTAGCAAGTTCTACGACTCCTATTTCACAAGACAAACAACTAAAACCACAAATTAGTAACGTACGCGTATCACTAAAGTAGGTCCGTCAAATGTTCCTTGGAGCATTTGTCTCACAAGAAAACAACTAAAAACAATTAGTAGGCACGCGTAAGCAATAAAAACCGTCCGTCAAATGTTCCGTAAAACCCACGTGCATGTCGAGTAAACACGTTCGCCTATCAAGCACACTTTCTTCAAAAGGCATTAGAACCACACTTTGTACAGTTAATATACAATTTTCATTTCACAAGAAAACAACTAAAAATCGTGCCGTGCTCGTACAGGAACAATACGAAAATTCCGCATCAATTCTCACTATTGTCAAAAGCAGAAAGAAGTAGTATTTTCAACGTACTTTGTGTATCGGAACCAAAGCAAACTCCGACTACTTTTATTTCAAAAGAAACTCAACTAAAACCACAATGAATATCTAGGAACGAAGAACAAAACAACCCACCTCTCTAATCTGTTTATATTCAACTCGTTGCTATTATAACCGCTTATCGACTCTTATCTCGAGTTCGATAATAACATAAGGAACAAAATTTATACGACGGCAAGCCAAGAACGATGCAATTTATTTATTAATTGAAAATCAAACTTCAATTTATCTATCTTTAAATTACTACACACGAGTTAAATTGCATACAAATCTGAATTATTCTGAAGTGTTTCCTTTATACAAACAGCGATCTCAAAGAAACGATGTATTTTTAAGTACGTTAACAGAAAGGAAGCGTAAAATGTTACGCTATAAAAAATGCCCGTTACAACTGTGTTCAAAGACAGCAAACAGAAACAAAAGAAATATTGCTTAAAACATATGTGTGGAGCACAACACTGTATGGCTGTGAAAGCTGGATAGTAGGACAAGTGGACAGGAAAAATATATAAGCCTTTGAAATGTGGTGCTACAGGCATATGATGAAGATATCATGTACAGACAAAGTTAAAAACGAAGAGGTACTAGAAATGGTAGGGGAAGAAAGGAGCATGTGGAAAACAGTAAAAAGTAGGAGAGATAGGATGATAGGTCACATACCAAAGCATGAGGGAATAGTACGGAATATATTAGAAGCAGAGATAGGAAAAAAGAGAGCTAGAGGTAGATCTAGGTTAGACTATTGCACACAGGTAGTGAAAGATGCAGGCTGTAGGAGTTTCAGAGAAATGTGTAGGCTAGCTCAGAATAGATCAATGTAGGTACACGTCCAAGCAATTCCAAGGTAGAAAACCTAACGACAAAAAACATTACTGTACTTAAACGTGATGATTATTATAAGCAACTACAGGTATTGGTTTTGCAATACTCTCGACTAATGTTATTTGTGTGAAAGGATTTACTGGAAAACTATTAATTCGGCAAATGTCTAAGTGTTGGGGATCTTGGGCAGCCACAGAGAGAGATTTCAGAGAGGGGGAAGAAGGGTGTGGTGAAAGAGGGGAAAGGGGGGAGAGGAGAGAATGAGATGATGATGAAACTGCCCTTCAATTGGGCAGCAATAAGAACGTTGTGGAATGCACCCTTGTGTTGCTAGCTGTGAAAAGAATTTCTGTCTGTACAATTGGTTTCAATACTACGTTTATTAGTCAAATTATTTATAGTTAATAATTTCGATGAGCACCAACTGAGTATAAAAGAATGTAATGTTAATTATATTATCAAAATTATTTTTATCCTTTAGATAATCAAGTTTTATAAAGTTTGTATTATTAAAACTGTTTATTTTTACACCATGGCTCAAAAATATGCCTTACGTGTAAACTTTAGTCATCGTAATGCAATTGTTTGTGGACAAAAATCTCCACCATAAACATTATTAGATTTTCAACTCAAATCAGTGTAAAATTCACCTTACATAACATAATTAATATTCATAATGCAGTAATGAATATTCAAATACCACCATAAAATATTAGTGTTCATTAATTATTAAAATACAGTAGATTTCCGGCCTTGTTTATCAAATGCGTAGCAATCAGTCTCTGTCCATGATACCTCAGTCAGCATAAGTGAAGTTTTCATTTCTCTATAGTCCCAATTGTGTTATTTGCTCCTTACCATAGTTTCACGCTTACTCCAATAAGTACTTACACGTTTTCTAAATACGTAAATTCTTTAAATATTTTTCAAAAATTACTTAAATTTCTTTCACTATTCTCCAAAAATTACTTTGGCCATTTGCCAACAGTTACTTTTATTTATTTGGCCATTCCCCAACTGTTACTTAAAACTTTCTAAAAATTTTATAAGCATAAGTTAAAATAAATGTGTACCCCTTTAAGTTTGTCATTCAGCTTTATGTATTACGTTGAAAATTTTACTAAATTTGTGTTTAAACTAATTTTACTATATTCGCGTACAGTGGTGTGCTGACTGCTTACATCACTAGGGTCGCATAACAAAGTCCTTCTGACATTTTGTTCTGTTTTATATGATTTTTAATAATGGTATAGTGGATTATTGAAACTTTTCCCAACATTTGTGTCAACACATAAAGGAATTTGATAAGCTTTTAATGACAAATGCACATGATTTCCTATTATTTTCTACTTTATTAACACCATATTTAGTACATTTACCTTGAAAAATAGCAGAATGTTAGGACTTTTTAAATCCAAATGTTTGCTGCACAATATTCTCAATAACACGCAATTTTGGACAAAGTAAACATTTTTAACGGGAATGTTTTGTTATTTGACTTACATTTTAAGCGTTTTCCATGAAATTATTTATTCTTGAGGTAACACATGTCGTAACGTTGACAAATTAATGATTTTTGAGAGTGACTAAGTTTTAATGCCCTAAAAGACATTTTCTTAACGTACTGTATTTCTTTCTAACACTAGAATTCGAATAAGTAGTGCTGTTTATGAAATATTTACAAACTAATACAAATATAACATCCTACACTTTAAGTATTGTGAGTTACCTAAAGTAATTGATTGGTTTTAAATGCTAAACATTTTTTTATAACGATGCGATTTACAAACTATTTACAAAAGTATACAGCTGAAAAGATTATTGTTGGTTAAATTTTATATTATTTTATATAAAATACTCATCTACAGTTCTAGGATAATGTGTATTTTTCTATATGTGCAGAATCAATATAACTCTTGCTCAAAGAGAAATAACGATGTTGTTACTGCAATCGGTCGTATGTCAAAAATATTTTTCAGCTTGAGGTGCCATTGGAACTAAAATAATCATGTCTGCCCACTGATAAAATCCCGTATGTTATAGAAGAATGGGGTAGAGTATACCAGTAGACCAAGTACATCTTATGTCCCAGCTGTCCCATTTTGGTGAGTTCCATATTGAAACGCATTGTGCGTTATTCATAGTGGGTTGATTCTTATGGATTTATTTAGTATAATCTATCATATTCACAAGTATATTGGAGTGTTTTTGGTGTTTTTTGAATATGAGGTAAGTTACTAATTCATGTTTTACAAAGTTTTTAATAAATTAATTAACATAACCAAAAATTGGAACCATGTTTTTGAAGTTTTCGATGTTTTTGCTACATTTGCATGTTACAATTATGTAGCATTAGTAGTTACTTGTAATTATTTTGTAATGATTAAAACATTGCAGCATAGATTTTATGAGAAAGGTATTAAGTACATAAATTTCTCGACATACAATGTATTACACATTTTAACATTACATTTTGCAATTCTATTTTTTTTATTACTACTAATTTATTTTATTTTTGTAGAGCTAGTCACACGGTTCTGTTGATCTTTCAACATGCAGAACAGTTTGTACCAGCAATTTTCTACACATGCATGATGCTTATCTTCAAGAATTAATTGAGCCTATAAGTATGTCAGTTAAGAATACTTCAAAAACAACTGATTATATAAAATTACGAATGGCAAATGCATCGTTAGGATCTGACAAAAATAATGCAGAACTGTAATGCAACAAATCCGAAATCTCAACTACTGTTTACAGTACTGACACACAAAATACAACATAGTTCATCTATTCCAAACAAGAAAATTGAGGACAGTATTACGAAGGATATGATTCCGAAGGGTTCTTTCTTGGTGGGAGAAATCTGGTTCTGAATACGTTTGGTCAGACAGTGAAAGTACAGGAGTAGCCCATGTAGAAAGAAGTCAAGCTTCATTAGTTGAAAGCAATTCCGATGCAGAAGACAGCCACAAACACTAAAAGAGAAAAAATAAAAGCAAAGCAGACACTAGATTGTGGAAATGAGCTAAAAATTCCAACTTACAACTTCATTGACAAGCTTACATTGGATTTAATAAAATAAAGCTGGAATGTACAAACTATCAGCAGCTAAAAGGGAACGAATAATGAAAGGAAAATGTGTTGGCCGTTTAAAAAAAAAGCTAGAAAGGGTGGGCCGAGATAAGAATTTGAATGTGCCGAAATAACAGCAGCAGAGACAATATTTGTTCACTTCTTTCTGGAATTTAAATACATAGGAAGCCAAGAAGTCATTCATTAAAGAACAAGAACTATAGTCCATTAAAAATAACTTTAGAATGACGTCAAATATAGTAATAAAGTGTTGGCAATTGTATACAAATAAATACCTAGAATTGCACATGTCACCGCCAAATTATAACCATTCAGAGAGTGCATTACTGGATTTTACTTCCTTTTTTTTAGAAACATGCACATTTGCTAGTGAAATTTTACCTTCAATAATAAATACCAGCAAACTTGCTTGTCTAAAAATTTCTATAGATACCGTATCTCTTATTAAAGTTTTAATTTTTATAATTTATTTCTAGGTTCGTACCTTGATTTATTTTTGTACCACTGTATTACAAAATTAAAAAAAGTATAAAATCGCATTCATTAGAAATGTCGTCGTTACAATCTGGACCCCAAAAAATGATTAATGTAGTACATGTTCTGCATATAACAATGGGTCAGTAATAGATGTTATTTACAACACCGCTCCATGTCACAGAGACATCTCGGTAAGAAAAAGAAAAGAATAAATCCGAATCCCAGAAAGATGTCAAAGTTTTAGCTTACTCTGCAGATCTCCAAGCTGTTCTACTAGCCTCCAGATTGGATGTAACAGCAAATTATTATAAAATGAAATTAAAAGTTCACAATTTAACTTACTACAGTATGAAAAATAAGAATGTCACCTGTTTCGCGTTGCATGAGAGAGAGAGAGCATGCTTGAAAGTGATGTGTTTGCATCTATAGCAAACACCATCCTACAAAAATTGTAATATGGAGTGTTGGATGTTGAAATCCTTGAAATCACTAAAAATAATCATTCTGTCACAATCAAACAGAAGATCTTGTGGCGGATCATTCCCAAATGGAGGTAGACTCGGTCCATAGTTAAGTTGAATGTAAATTAGGCTGTAGGAAATAAATATACATTTCTAGTGATTATTTACGCATTTTCACAGAAGCACGACAAAACCTCTCCTCATATGAAGCTATATCTCTGTCTTATTTAGGTTTCTTTTTGTTTTGAGACTAAATATTATTCCAACATCATACGTGGAAATAAAGCCGGCAATCCTATTGTGACATATGTGGCCTACAGATGGGATCATGTTCTGTTAATTGAAATTTTCAAATGTCTGGATGGAGCTACCTCATGATCAAAAATACACAATATCGACGACCACATTCCGCTTTACGATGGACTCTGCTCTGTATATGCATCGAAATTTGCTCACCTACAAGAATTGAAGGAACTTATTCCACAAGACTGTAGGCTGCTTTATGAAAATTCGCTCCACATATAATAATAAGTATTGCAGTTATTAATGTGACTATTTTCTCAACATTTTGTTCATTATTCGTTGCAAAAACAGAATAGTTTGAAAACTTTTTAATAAAATTGAAAAAATATTTGTTTAGCGTAATGTTGTATTAATTTTATTTTCCTTCCAAACATAGTATTAAACGATGTAGTGAAATTAAAGACTATTTTAATGTGCCATTCATCAATTTCTGCTTGCAAAACATCTTAGTCAAAATTGGTATCCAAATATTAGAATCAATATGTCATATGTGAATGCAACTCGGTTTTTTGTTGGTTTTATGTATTACTCCTTAATATACAATAAAATGGTCTAAAATGAAGTATCTTTAACATTCCAATTTGAGGAAACAAAAGAGGTTGAAAAGTTTGATTTCTCAAAAATGCATACTTTTGACAACGACCTCTTATTGCAGTATCAATGTCAATATAATATAGATGTTACTACATTTATTAAAATTACCAACAATACTCTGATGTACTAAAATGCAATATGTTCTGTGTTGAGTATACGAGAAAGTTATGGGGAGACCCTTCACTCATCAACTTTTTATACATTTAAATTACCAAATTCAACATATTGAAATATAAGCGACTCTAAATTCAATTTTATTACATTGATATAAATGTCATATTGTATTCATAGGTGGATCTGTGATTTGCCAAGCTGAATTAGAACAAATTAAACGTGAGCTGGAAATCCTAAAAGTTAAAAATCATGAATTAACCATGCAGCTCTCCAGTGCATTGACAGAAAAGACCGGCCTTTATGAACGAATAATGATCATGCAAACTGCTAATGAAGAAATGAACATAAAATTACAAGAATTAAAGGGCGAATACAATATTACTGTAAATGTTTTAAGTAAAACTTTTGAAGAAAACGATCCTGATGCAATGAAGCAGCATTTAAAAAAATTACACACAATAGAAGATCTTTTTAATGATTTAAACTGCCAGTTAAATAAAAATGAAGAAGAAATACGTCAGCACGAACTTCGCGGTAGTTTAACAGACATTGCAAATGGAGATGCAACTCTAGATTCGGAATTAAGTTCAGAACGTGAGATCCATATGAAAAAGCAGGTTGCTATTAATTATGAATTACAAGAAGTTACCAAAATGTTAGCTATGAAAGAACACATCGCCCAGAAAATGTTAGCAAATACTCATCATTTAGTCAATTACAACAGCATAGTGGAAAATGAATCGAAAATTGGAATATTGCAGAGAGAAAAGGATGAATTGGTAAAACAATTAAAAGATATTAATGCCACTGGCGTTACTAATAAAATAGCCGAGCAGCGCCGAGTTCGAGTTTTAGAATTAGAAAAGCAAATTCAAGAATTACACAAAAAGGTTAAGTTATATTTTACATTAATAACATTTCAATTTTGTAATTTTAGATAAGCGAACAAGCACGGATGATTAAATGTAAAGAAAAGGACGAGCAAAAAATAAAACTTCTTGATAATGAAATTCGCGAAATGAAGCAAATTAAAGTTAAACTTATAAGAACCATGAAACAAGAAACTGATCGGTTTAACAGCTGGAAGTTACAACGTGAGCGCGAATTGCTAAAATTAAAAGAACAAGATCGCAAACGACAAAATCAAATTATAAAAATGGAAAACATACACAGCAGGCAACAAAATGTTCTAAGACGAAAAGTAGAAGAAGCAGCTGCACTTAATAAGCGACTTAAAGATGCACTGGCATTGCGTAAAAACATTCAGGAACAGAAAAATTTTGGCAAAGTAGAACGCATAATTCCTTGGGTAAGTTCTTTATATAATAATTTTAATTTAGTATATTAGTAATTTACGGTACAAAGACAATTATACCTGTGTAACATGAATTACATGTGTATGATGAAAGTAGAATTTATCTTTGATAAGTTTGGTATTACTATTTAAACAATAGAAGACTTTATGTTGATTACTTAGGCTTTCAATCTGAGCACTTCATTGCTACCTCTGGAGTTCCTCAACACCACCCTTGGACCCAACTTCTTTAAAATTTTCAGTAATGAAGCTGTAGTTAATTTGTTATGCACATGAAATGAAATTTTTCAGCACTATAGGACAAACTGAAGACCTGTTCAAAAGTACTGTAGAATCTGGATAGATTACATTTCTGGTGTACTACAAACAATCTCTCTCTTAATCTCGATAAATGTTCTGTAACAAATTATTCTAGCAAACAAATTTAATAGAATTTCCTTACAGTATTGCAGGTTCATTACTTCAAATTACTGATACTTTTCTTGATCTTGGTGTACTTTTTGATGTTACGTTAACTTTTAATTTGCACAGCTTTAACACTATTAAGATTGCACATAAATCACTTGGTATTTTAATCAGGATGGGTAAACACTTAACTATTAATACTATCGAAATAATATTTTTTGTATATGTTCGGGATGAAACTGGAAGATTGTAGTACAGTCTGGAATCTATCTATCTGCTATCTGCATAAACATGATAGAGAGGGTGCAGCGTCACTTTCTTGAATATCTTGTGTTCAGGGAGGATCCAGTCTATCCAGCTGTATGCTATGACAAATTATGCCCAATTTCCTTGACTAGTTTAAAATCTTGACGGGATCTGAGTAGTGTGGTTTTTCTATACAAAATACTTCATAATGTAATTGGCTCTTCTAATTTTTTATCTGCCTTAAATCTCTAAGTGCCTTCATCTACTACATGCGACATTATGTTTTATCTAAGTATCCCCAGAACCAATGTATTTAAGTTTTCCCCTTTGTATTTTATGTGCACAACATTGCAAACCGTTTGTAATATTATGCCATCTTTTATGACTTAATAGTGAACCTTAAAAAGTTTATAATATAACTTTTAACTAATATTTTCTTTTAGGTTGTTTTTTTTCCTTTTTTTATTTTTAATTTTTTAATTTACTACTATTGCATATGTTTATTATCCATCCCTTATACCTATTTTATTAGTTTTGTATATTTGAGTTGATGTAATTGCCTATTATGTAATTTGGTTGTGAAACCTGTAAAATAGTGTAATGATAATAGCATTAAATAAGCAAAATTGTTTTGCTCATCATTATGTGGCACATCAATGCGAGGCGTCACAGCACACTTTTAGTGACGCTTCAACGTGCGGCATGTCACAGCAATATATATATATATATATATATATATATATATATATATATATATTGCTGTGATATCCTCCTTTGAATGCGGGAACTGGGTCCTTTCAACAAAAAAATTCTAGTCCCACAGATTGGGCGTCATAAACGGCTGTGATCCTCTTTTCGCCTCGGCTGCTCACCTAATGTTATAAACCTCCTCATTCATTAAAAAACAACACATTCCTACCAAAAACATCAACGTTAACTCTATTTACATCAATATTCAGAATACATTAAAATTTCAAAATTAAAACTCAGCATAAATTTCAGTTTTCAAAAGAATTTCAAGATTAATTTTATTATCCTTTTAATGTGCATCCAAAATTAAAGTCCTTGTTGGATGCCTACTAATTAATATAACAATATAAACAGACAGGAGTCTGAGTATAAAGGAGCATCTACCACCCTTTACGTTAATTAACCAGGTTCGTCTAATTGAGCTCAAAGACATACCCAAATTTTCATCATATTACCGAACATCAAAACTAAATACTCCTTTCTACTTCAACAAGCAAATTTCATCTTAAAATTAAAATTTTATGGTTAGTACAATTTCACTAATGTCCATTTAAAGTAAATCAATTATAAAGTTATTCAACACACACAAAATGTCAAACAAAATAGTATAATTTACCTGAAGGTTACTGTCCTCGTAGCTTCAAAGTACCTCGTCCCTTTAGTTAATCACACCATTCCAACAGGATTATATTTACGGCTTCTAATTCTCAACGCTTTTAAAATTTTCTCCATCACCAGTTGTTTCTGGGCTTTTCCGAACTCATCTATGTATATCTGACCCTTGTTTCGTGGATCCAGACACGTATTTGAACCATTTAATTATTAACACCCCGAAAAATAGCAAATAACTTCATACTTCTTTCACCAATATACGCCAAAACTGCCTACTTTTGTGTATACATTTGTCGTTGTAAATTTTGCTAATTGGTACAGTGAAACTAAATTTTATTACCTTGTATCTAACTGCACTGAAGTACATTCATGTTAGCACGTAAATAACCAACTATTTTGAATCACTAAAATATACGAGCAAAATTTTACATTATTTTATCAAACTAAAATGCACTGTTTAACATCTTCAATCAAGTCGCGGATGTAAGAGCTTTTAACGCATCGAATAGTCAAAAGTCTAAGAGTCTAAGAGGCCTTGTTTATATTCACCTCGGTATATATAGCAAAAAGCCTGTCTGTCGGTCTGTTCCCCAAAACGGGTAATTCTAAAGAATTTCTCATGCCATGTTCCCAGTCTGTCGCTCGCGCGTCGATTTTTACGAATTTTCACTCGTCCCATTTAAATCTCAGAAATTTCAACACACGGCACGCAAGCATGTCCGAGAAAAACTAATTAATTTTGTACAGAAATTGTTGTTTCTACCTCTGATATTTGCATCCTATTTTCAACCAATTGTGACCCTCGTGACGTTGCTTAAATCCCGCCTTTTACTATATGTGTCTTTGCTTGACGCATTTCTCTTTCCTTTTCTAACCTGTTCGTATTGGTGCAAATTGATATTCTTTATTATCGATTATATTTTAGTCCATGTGGACTGTTATCTGGGTTTAATAACCCCGTATCGCACATTCTCGTGAATATTAAGCCCCGGTTTCTCCAAGATTCTTTGAAACTATTAATTATCTACAAAATTTACGCCGTATTTGACATTTAAACTACGCAGGTGTTCAAAATAATATTAATTCTCAGAGTTTTATTTTCTGGTATTATAATCTTGGGTTTTACAAGTTTCTATAGATATTATCTGTTACTAACGATTCAATTAACTTCAATTAAAAATAATAGCCTTTAATTTTAGTGAATCCTAACTAAATATTAATTATTATCTGTACGCTTTGTCTACTACTTGTTACTTAAAATAGGGTTAATTAATATAAATTTTGCACGTAATTTCCATTTGTTTAGGAATAATTACATTACACGCAGAGCTTTTTAATACTGTTTCTTTTGATATAAAGCGTCTTGTACATGATTTGAATTTCTTATTTTTACTGAAACGACCGAGTTTATTTATGCTTCAAGGTTTTAATAAAGCGTATTATTTAATGAAATTCCTTATACACGGTGATTAAAATTATTTGATGTGATTATTTAATTTTCTACCCTGGTCTAAATATGAGTAATATATATATTGTCGTGGAATTATAGGTTAAATAGGTCTAGACAATAAAAATTTAAACACTGTGTATATAAGAAATAGGAGCAATTTATTTACGTGCCAAATTAATCAGTTTAGATAGTGAAGACGAACGGTTAATTAATATATTTTGTAATTCTAAATTATAATGTTAAAATTGCATAAAGGGAAGAAGCTTTAGAGTACATAAAAGCTCAAGGATACGCAAGTTAATTGTAATAATTTTAAATCAAGCGCATGGGATAGGAAACGGAGCTTTCAAGTATAGAAAATCAATAATTTAAATGCAGATTTCCATTTAAAGAAACGAAAACGTTTTTTCACAAATCCTAAGAATGGTTAAACTCGGAATTGTTATTTTAAACGGACGGTTGTTTGAAGGAAACACCTGTTAGGTAAAATGTCGAGTTCTGGATACTTAAACGAACGTTAGCACAAAATTCTATAGAAGTTTGTTTGTAACGGTCAATGTATAAACTGCTAAAATAACAAGTGCCTTGAAGACTGAGTGGAATGAACGATCTATAATGTAAAACAGACAGAGAAGCGTATAAGAAAGCGTTGGTTACAAGTCACGTCTAAAATACAAGGGAAAATGTGAAGGCCAACAACAATATCGATTTGCTGTAGCTTGAGTGGGATTCCAAATGAGACGGTAAATATGCGTGGAAAAGAGAAGGTAGCTAGGAGGTGGAACGTTATAACAAGGCAAAGCAATATCATTGGTCGAAGGATAGCAGTTTTTGAGAAGCTCGCGTACGTTGAGGGTATTGAACGAATTTCTAGGTAACAGCACGATGAACGGGGAATTTGTCAGCCGTTGGAGTTCGTTACGATAAAATTTTTGAGAATTGGTTTAGAAAATAAGCTTTTCAATGGAAATAGGTTCCATGGGGGGGGATATTGATAAGTGTATAAATACAATGAGAAAGATATTAAAGCTTTCTTATCTCTGATATCTTATATCACGCTTAGATCTCTAACGTAATTGTTTGTACGGGATCTTAAGTTGTATTAATTATTGTTTATTCGGTACAACATCCTAATTTAAAGTATGCAAAGCAGTTTGTAACGGATCATAAAAGTATTAAAAGTGATTTGCACGAATGATTGCTAAAGTTACTAAAGGTGTCGTTACTACAAGATACAATTGAATGATAGGATGATACTTGGTATGGAATGTTAAGTTTGTACAAGACAAGTATCCGGGTAGAATAAAAGGTGGTTGCAGAGAGTTGGATAGTGGGGATCAGTTGGATCCAGACAATCGTTAAGTATATGGACACAAAGACGAGTGTTTCTGGTACACATCTCCTGAAGTAACGATGGACGAAGTCTACTCCAGGTAAAGAAAATTAATTTCCTGCTTTTTGCTTAAACATATGTGCTGCTATTTTGTGTTTGAGTGTTTTGACTTGTTGGGGGTGTATTTATTACCATAAAAACTCATTTAAAGGGTATATGTACAGGACAATTAATTTTGATTCTTTAAAAATATTTATTGATGATATAAAATGTTGGTGTAAGGAGCGAACGGGTCTTTAGATTTAATTTTAATGAAAATGCGAGGTTTAACAGCATTTTGAGGAATTAGGTTATAATGAGCTCAAAATAGACCAGAATAAAGTCAATCTAGGGTTGTATGACGGGCCTTCTACTCGTCTTAAAGAAATTTGTTGAAATAATTAAAATCATAAAATTTTGAAATATTTAAAGATTGAGATGGTAACTGTGTTTATCAAACTGGATGTACCAAAGTGTAAATATCTTCTTAATAATGGAAACTTGTTAATATGTGCAAATAAAAAGGTTGTATGTTTGGTCGCATTATTTTAGTCGTAATTTCATTTGACTGTGTTTGTGAGAAAGGAAGATACTTAGGATGGTAGATATTCTAGAAGAAGCCAATTGCTGAGCTAGCTAGGGTGTGCAGAACTACGGAGGCGTTCAAAAGGTAGTGTAAGAAATTTTTTTTTATTAATTTTTTTTGAATATTTCATGTTGGCCCAATTCGTGGGGCGAGAATTTTCCTACTTACACGGCAATTTTATGACGGCCCAACGCTGGGACTCGAGTTAAGAGCTTAATCCCATCAATCCACGTCAGTATATATAATTAATTACACTTTAATGACCTTTATATTTACTATTTAGATAAGATGTTATAAATTTATTGGGATGTTTTTGGTCAAAATAAATAGCAATTTAAAATATTTTGTTATATTTCTTAACGTTTCGGCAACACATTATTGCCATAATCATAAGTCTATAAAATAAAAAAGATTTAGTCAATCAATTAGAACAGGGCAACTTACATTAACTGTTATTCATAAATAAATAATTACTTAGTTAATGACAATGACACTACCTCATTTAATTGAAAGTAGTATAACACAATAAATTGATATAAAACTGCTAGATCTTGGTTGATAAATTGGCATAATCAGTGACACATGACTAACATAGATGTTTTAAGATAATAATAAAAAGATCAGTAAATATTATTGATCATAAAAACGAGAATATACGACACTTAAATTTTCCATATATTGTTTGTTGTTCATAGAACTGGTGTCTTTGAATATGCGGAAGGATTCCAAGAACAAGCGCTTTTTATAATTGGCTTCAGTTTCCATGATCTTAACTTGGTTATACTCCGGGTTGTGTTTGGTGGCATACACATGTCTAGCTTAGGCGCAATTGTTTTTACCAAGTTTTACGTCACTGCAATGTTGTGTCATTCTATTGCACAACCACTGATTAGTTTGTCCCACATAACTACAATAGAAAAATTAGAGAATCCATAGAAATCAATAAAAATTCTAATAACCTAAACAAAGACGATGGCTACTACGTTTCCCCCATTTGGAAAACAAGCCTATGTTCACAACAGCGAACCGTGACTTTCACTGATCCGCTACGACACTCCTCTCTATTCATGATCGCTCATGCACCAAGTTCTCACCCTATATATACTGCCACTTTTGCTACTTACGCCTCGCCTCAAAACACCTTTTGTCTTTGAATGGGCTAGTGAGTCTGCTAGTTCAGGAGTAACTATTCTCTTTACACTTTAACTTGTTTACTTAATATTATCTCTTTATATTTTTTATTATTTTTATTTTATTACTTATTTATTTTCTTGTCCTGAGAAAGCCCCTTACAAAAGTGGGTGAAACGTCGACCTTAATTTATAAAATGACACGGTCCCAACTCGGAACCATAAATATTTATAAAGTTGAAGTTGGATGAGTTGAATTAAAGTTGTAATTAATAGAGCGACGAAGAAGAATCAAACAAACCCCAGGCGTGATAGTCCTAAAAATACCATTTAATATTAGTGACGTGTAAATGTATTTTATAGATCTACGGCTTCCACCATGTGAACTGGACAATCCTTTAAATGAATGTTATTTCATAATAATTTAAATTAACTTTTAGTGGAAATAACCCCAGGATGGGGCCGTCATAAATATTGTGAAGTTCTCTTGAATTGTCTCGAGCCTAAAATTAATTCGAACCTCACACTTTGGGCGTCATAAATATTCTGAAGTTTCCGGTCTGTTAAACAGGAACAATCGTGTCTCATGCTTGGGTCGACATTTTATTGTGTAGTTCACCGCGGCTGCTCCGCTATACTTTGTAAATGCTTATGAAAAGCTCTCAAAGAAGATTACCTGAACTGCTGAATCTCATCTCCACCTAACTGTCTCTATGCTGTAATCTAAAAGAAAATTACTGCCTTAGAATCATACTCAAAATAATGCAACTCACAATATACATCACACACAAAATAAAATTTACATCCTCCAAAACTTTTCATCATCTACATAGTATAATATAACCTTGACTAGAAGCAATTCAATTTCAAAAATGAGGTTGTATTAAATATCTTTATCAGACATATATCCGATTAAAGTAAGTGGACTATCCTCATAGCTACCTTTAACTGTCGTCTTAATATGAGCTCACAGTAAAACTTTTTAAACCTGTGTGCAACATTATAGCACTGCAATAATAAAAGTCCCCTTTACTTTGTACAAAACATTCTGGTTATCCTTACATTAATTATAGACCTGTTTTTATTTTCATATAAAGTTGAACAAAATTTTCAGTTCAATAACATTCCTAGAAATAAGCACTCAAACGCACAAAAGAGTAAAGAAACACTTCAAATAACAGCACAACAGTTTTATAAAAATTTGTTACCTGGTAACCATTATCCTGCAAGCAGCTGCAAACCAGCCCTCGAAGAAGTTGCCGTCTAGACTGACTCTAGGCCCTGGAACCACTCTCCAAGTTGAAACACCATTCCTCTCAGCACGCTGCTATCCAAATCTTCCCTAATTTTTTGATAGAAAGTGCATCCACACCTCCAAAATCTTCCATTAACTTCTATTTTAGATCAACAAATCAATATTTGATGCATTCACCATTAAAATTCCATTTAAAAACGCTTTTATATGCTCCAATACCCAAAACAGCAGTAGTTTGTACTTCCATGCTTAATAAAAACTTCGCTCTCAACTCTGTATTTACTTTAAAATTTTTACTATGCCAATTCATTACCATGGCACACCGACTTTTGTAATTACAATTAACAATACTTGTTATAAAATCACGAAGTAAGATTGACTACTTGAATTAACCTCAATGGCTAGCGAAGAAGTAAGAGAGCTTTACCATAACTCTACGGTGTTTATATAGAGCTAAACATACCCCCCTGTTTTCAAATTTTTGCACAATTCTCCAACGGATAAACAAACATTTCTAGTATTCTACCAACCGTCGACTCCCTTCTTGAAACTCCAAGCATAACGACCACAGAATTCCACCTAATTTCGAAACAAACATCAATGGTTTTTCACCCTCTGTCAAGTTTAACGCACGAACACAGAAAATACCGAGAAAATCGTTCTTAACTGTCCAACGGTCGGTGCTTTCGCTGAAAAACTAGCCTCAACGGATATTGATTCCTACTAGATCACGCCTCAACTGAAACGAACTTGGTCCCTCTTTCTTCCTCTCACATACAACTATGCTCCTTCTTGTTTTGTTATTATGAACCCCACTTGGATAAGTGTCCTCTCTAACTTCTAAAACGACCAATTATATTTCTTAATTCCTTTCTCTATTTTCGATCGATACAAACATCTTTCATCTTACTCTAGCTAATAGCTTCAGAACTACCCTTGTTTCCCTGTTTGTTACAAAGTCTATCTGATATTCGACTTTAGCATCTCCCTCTGTTATGTGCTGTAACAAAGTCCATCCTTGTTTGTGATATCGATCTATGTATGCCGTTAACATTCATTTACATTCATAGAAATTATTGATTTTCTTTCCTGTCCATAACAAGCTCACGTTTTTAATACTACCTTACACTAAACAGTATTGAAATGTTTCCATTATTAACAGATGCCCTTAATATTATTGTTCCTACGCTAAAGCAAATTTTAAAAGCTTTCAAACCATTGTACACTGTTTTATAATTAAAGCGGCATTTTTATCCTGTACACTAAATTGCTGTTTTTGATAGATGTTTAACCTTTATCGCCGTACTCTATAAATATTATATTTCTTTACAAATAAATGCAAAACTGAATTAAAACCATATTAACTCTAAATTCGTACTTTGAATTGAATAATCGTTACCTTAAATATCTAAAACACCTAATTAAATTTTTAATAATTTCTAGTTTGACCTATGATCTATTTATCTATTTTTAACCTATAAATTACACGATTATATATGTATATGTATATATATAAAGAATAATTAAATTTAATGAGTCCTAAAATAATATCAAAGAATGAAATTTAGTGGCAAGTGACTCAATATTAGCCACAAGGACATCCTGTCGACACGTTTCGCCCTTATTGGGGCTCATCAGGACAGGAGTAGCAAAGATGTAATATTTAACACGAACACATTATGGGAAGTACAGCATCACCTAGCCCACAATTTGTGCCTTCGTGCTGTTTCACCTGACTTTGCAGGTTTTATCAACAGTCGGCACGGAGGAGATTCGGCTCAACTGCCTTTTTCCATAGCCAAAGATTATAATTATAAAGAATAAGTAAATTTAATGAGTCTTAAAATAATATCAAAGAATGAAATTTAATGGCAAGTGACTCAATATTAGCCACAAGGGCACAAATGAATTTAACCTTGCATATTGATGGGAGATAAATAAAGTACTAATATTTGATTTCATATTAATTGTTTTTTTAACAATGGTTTCTTCAGAAAAGAAACAAGTAAACATTCATTGAAAAAGTTTTATACGGTTTATGACGTAAATAGAAGGATGCAAATTTATATAAAGTAGTAAGGTGTTGACTTACAAATTTTAACACAAAATATGTGCAGAAGTTCTAACAATATCTAAGTTATATTCATATTTTTTAAAGAAGTGCAGCTATAAAATGTCTCTCTTCATCAGTGTGTAAAGTGGTTCTTTTCTGGTAATTAAAATTAAAATCATTATGGGTCAGTGATTTCCTTTATTTAAAGTTTTCACCACCGTAATGCATATATAGACTACTGCTACCTTCTATTACGACTAATTACATCACTTCAATTCAGATAGTATGCAAAGTCAATGATTGCCTATTTTAGTATTAGTTTGTTGTACATTGAACGGTGAACTCTGAGCTGACCTCGTGTCTTCAAATGGAGTATTACTAACTTGCGAAAGTGTAATTATAAGCAATATCCTAGTTCAATGTACTTACTAGATTGTAAAATAATTTTACCTTATTTAAAAGCAATTATTACGGCATAATTATTTTTTTAGGTTCAACAGGAGATCGACATTTTCGTTAACATAGTTGATGCTGAGTCAACTATTTCAAATTTATTAGAAGAACGTGCTACTTTAACAAAGCAGTTAGACCACATGAATCTAAACCCAGCAATGTTTAATGCTGATGAAATTAAACAACTAGAAGAAGATCTAGAAGTTAGGTCTCTTCAAATTCGAGATCTACAACAAAAAATTCTTGATTCAGATCACGGTAGTTTTTGAGTAAGGGATGTTTTTAAAAGTAAACAAGGTTATATATTTTAGAAAATAAAAGCAAAACCAGATGGGATAATATTCAGACAATGGCAGAAGCAAAGTTTGCTCTTAAAGCACTGTTTGATTTGACAACTGAAGTTCGCTTGAAAGAAATGGCAAGCCAGCAAAAGATAGCAGAACTTTTAAGTGTTCAAGAGGAGGTATCATTATTTTATTAAAATATTTTTGTTAGGGTTGTATTGTTTTAGACGAATCAAAGACTGACTAATCAAGAGAGTTGCAACAAAACACTTAAATCGGAATATGACGAAAAATTATCTGAACTGAATAAAGACTATGAAGAAAAGATATGTCTTTTATTGAGACAACTACGTGGAATTACAGTCCAAGGTTAGTAATTCTTTTGAAGCTTTTAATATATTACAATTTTGTTGATTCAGGGGTAGAAGAACAGCTAAAACAACAATGTACTATCCAACAAGAAACCCTAGATCACGTAGAAACTGAAATGGAGGAATTAAAACAGCAGAATCTAAAATACATGGAAGAAATTAATGATTTACAGCATAGAATGACTGAAATTAATGTATGTATAAAATATTTATCTTTTTTTTTTAAGTTTATGGCTAGTTGCTTATACAGGAACAATTGTTGAGAGCACCAAAGCAAAATAAGAAAATTAATTCTAGTTTCCCAAAACCAGCAGAAACTATTAAAAAGGTTTGTATGCTTTCTATTCTATAGTGTTATAAAAGTGATTTCCTATTTCAGATTTATGAGAATGGAAATAATTCTGATTTAAGCATAAGCTACGACGATCCTAATGATCCAGATTGGCATAAGACCCCATTAGCCAAACGTATTAAAAAAATCAGGAACATTTCACAAACTTCAGGTAAACTGCTTTTTATTTATCCAAGGTCCCTCTTTTATATTGCCCTCTGCAAAAATAAATCTCTGTTGCTACTAATACTGCATTTTAATCGGCAAGTAACTCTTAAGCTGCTACGCCATATGTTGCCTTAATATTTATCAGAGGGAGAAACGCTTTAACTAGTACATTTTATGAATTATAGGGTTTGTTTGTATTGGTATAATGTTATTCTTTGACATTAGACCGTTTCTAAATTCCTAAAAGAAATCCTTTATAGCTTGCACTGTTCCCGAATTATCGCTGAAATACTAAAAAATCTCATTTGTTTTTCTGTTTATAACTTTTCTGTTTATGAATAAATTGTTATGAAATATGACATGCACTTGCATTATTTGATGACATGGTCTTTCTGGTGGAAGTGTCAACATTTTTCGAAGCCAACAACATCCGAGATCCTTTGATCACTTTTGATGTTCTTATGGCCACCGTATTGAATTCTACTAACGCTAAAAGACATCAACAAATTTGATTTTAATCATGTATTACACATGAACAATGCAACACTGTTTATTAACAAAAATCATGAATTAAACATTTTCTGTTAAAAAAAAAGTTGTCGTGCAATTAAGTAAGGTTAAAATGAAGTTGTCATTTCATTGGCTTGGCATTTCAATAGTATACATAGAAATCAACTTTTGAGTAAGATATTATGCCTTTTTGATATTAAAAAAATGGCAAGATATTATCCGGTATATGATAAAATCGATGACATGTGAAAAGTTATAGATATTCGGCAGTTGTATTCAGATTTTATGAAGAGTTGTATCCTGAAAGAAGGCTACCTGATCCAATCCTATTTCGGCATTTGTGGAACAATGTAAATAAGTGTGGTAAGTTTGAAAATGGAGAGTTTGCCAACAGAATCCCATGGTGTCGCAACAAAAAATTAGTTTGCAATACAAGGTATCCAAATTTGGGGTACAAAACGTATTAAGAAAATGTAACTTTCACTATTTTAAGTTTAAATCACTACAGACTTTGCATGTGGGAGCTAAACAAAACATTAAAAATTTTGTCGCTGATTTCGTGACCAACCATCTGACGAGCCCCATTTTTGTAGTAAAATGCTTTGGTCCGATGAAACATTATTATCAATGGCGGAGTATTTAATAGGAAAAACGAATTGTCATTCTGAATCAAATACAGGATGATGCTAAATTACATATATTAAAATTTTATTTATGTTACAACTATAATGCAAATACAAAATCAAATGCACATAACACGCAAAATGAAACTTCTCGTTGTCGATGACTTTGGTTGTTGACGACAGTTAGTGTGGGTTCTTCATGATCGAGTTTATTTTTAATATGACTTCTTTATTGAGAACTTGTAGATTTATGCATGCGTGCATCAAAATAGAAAAAGAAATAATAAACAAATTTCAAAGTTCACAAGTGGTGAATTTATCGCCAACTGGCGATTTCTTCCAATTTACCATTAGCGAAACCTCCAGTTAATAAACAGTAAGAAAGTAAAAAAATAAAAAAATATTATCTTAGTAATCGGATTTGTATATCTATTATTAAATAAAAATACATAGTTATTTGTACGTTAAACGAAAAGCAAAGAGGGGTGGGAAAGGACGGATACGGATGGGAATGGGGAACAATAGGAAGCATATCACATGAAAGTTAAAAGTCTTGTTAAAGAAATACAGTTTAATTTTATTTTTGAAAATATTAACTGAATTAGATGTTTTAATATTTATTGGAAACAAATTCCATTGTCGAATAGCTTTAACAGTAAATGAATCATTGTAGAAATTAGTTCTATGAATTGGAATTGTAAAACGAACATTATCAGTTGATCTTGTTAAGTACTATCCTGACAAAAGATGAAAATTAGTTTGTAGGTACTGAGGAGAACGTGTTTTATTGGCACCATTAGCGGTTAAGTCGCTCTAAATTGTAGTTTTTAGAGGAGGAAAAATGGCACTTTAAAAAGAATATTGCCATCGTGATTGCGATTTAAAAATAAAGCAATTGACTTGTGTTGTTGAAGGATGTTCCAGTAAGTTTGTCATCGTGTAATGTCGATTTGCCATTCACAACCAGTGAACTCTATACGAATCAAAGTTCACCGTTCAAGAGCTCCCAGCAGACCTTATTCATGACAAACTAGTGGTGGGTTGTAACAGCAATACAGTTGTGACCATGATCAGTTTTCATTCTTATTAAATCACAGAGAAATCCGTGACAGTCATGCTGGTGATTCTTTTATTTATAAAACTTGATATGCTGGCTCGTAGCCGTGCGTAACACAAAGGAAACCCAAGGAATGACCGGGCTCAATCGGAGATTGGGGGGGGGGGTGTTGTTGAAAGCAGACTAACATATAACGTACGCGGCTGTAAGGAATTAGTGACAATACCTGCAATAAAAATAGTCAAGTAAACCTGAAATAAAAGAATAAGCATAGCATACCGATCAAGCATAAATTACTCCGTACTCTGTAAGATGTAAAAAAACTGTTTGGATAATCTATATAATATAATCACGATAAAAGCATTACAAAACTTTGATTACACAGTAAGGAAATATTGGGGAGTTGCAGAAACGTTTCCTCACACACCAATTAAACATAGATCAAACAAACTTATAACAAAAGATAAATAGGTAGACACAATTGATATGAGTAGTCCAGTATTGTCGATTTTTTTTTTTTTTTTTTAAATAGCATGTACTTCTATTGTAAAAGGTATCCAAACGACAAAGAATATTGCAAAACAAACGGATAGATATTTACAGTAATAACAAGTATGAAATAGTTCAACTTACACAACCAGGAGCACCGGAAGAGTTTCTATAGAATTGGACTAATTCGGCTACTGATAGCCTTGCAGTTGGAGTTGGTGGAGTGTGGGGTGTCCATGGTTCCATCCCATTATCAACTTGAAACTTGACACTACTAGCCACTGCAGACTGTTCTTTTACTTTCTGTAACTGATCGAAAGCCTCCTGATAGCTTGGTAAGCCGGATGCACTGGTGTAGCTTGGCAAAGATTCACAGTCTATTCGCGGGGGTGGAAGTTGTGGTACAACAGACAGGAACACATGCAACACACGCAACTAAGAACAATTAAAGTTAGTATAATTCCGATCCAAACATCCGTCAAGAATTTTTCGTATTGCGGATCTGCTTCAGCAGAAAGAACTTCGTCAACTTCTGAAGCTAATTTCAGTTGGTAAAGGCATTGTTTGAATACGGTGAAACATTTAAAAGCACGATCACTCTCACAATCTCGTCTTTAAAAAAAAATGCACGTTCATATTTTATTTACTTATTATGCAAGGTAAATTTAACATATCATTAATACGGAATGAGTTAAACACTTTTGCAATTTCATTTTGCAAATGTTTTAGGGAGTTTAAAACCTGACTAAAGTGGCTCCTTTAAAAATTCTGTACAAGTTTATTGCACTTATCCTGATAAAAAAAGGGACCACTACACTAGATCGCACACACATTAATCCTAAGAAGAATCGGTCAAGTTTAGCAAGCAAGTTCTACAACTTTTATTTCAAAAGAAACCCAACTAAAAACACAATTAGTAAAGCACGCGTAATCACTAAGTGCGTCCGTCAATGTTCCGTAAACAAGCACGTGCGGTCGAGTCAAACACGTTCGCCTATAAAGCATCTTTCCTTCAAAGGAATAAGAACTACACTGCCTACAGTTAATATACAACTTTTATTTCACAAGAAAAACAACTAAAATCGTGTCGTGCTTGTTCATGAACAATTCGAAAATTCATACCGCATTAATTCTCACTATTTTCAAAGCAAACAGGAAAACAGTATTTTTACCGTAATTAATATATAGGAACCAAGAACAAACTACAACTCCTCTCTAATCTGTTTATATTCAATAGTTGTTACCATAACCTCTTATCGACTATTATCTCGACTTCGTTAATAACATAAGGAACATCCAATAAATGAATGCAGCAATCATATCTACTAATTAATTACGAGCTGTTTATCATTTTCTATAAGTTGGAAAGTAATTTACGAATAATCCTATTTAACATTCGTTCCTTGCAATTTATTTATTAATTGAAAATCAATCTTCAATTAAACTATCTTTAATTAATACACACGAGTTAAATTGCATACAATTCTGAATTATTCTGAAGTATTTACTTTATACAAACAACGATCCCAAAGAAACGACGCATTCGCCCAAGGAGTTAATAAATATAAAATATAGAAATAGTAGTGTAAAATGTTAAGCCATTAAAAATGCACGTTACAAACTTTGTTACTAAAAAACAAGCGTTGAGTTCTTATTACTGCAATAAATATATTCTTTTATTATTTTATCCTAATAACGTTACCATTTTGTGATTAATGAGTTGTATTTGCAATTGCAACCATATATCTAAAACACAGTTTGGTGTATTGTAAGTTGTCATCAGCAGCAAGAACATGTTTGTTCCAGGAGTGTTTATTTTTATTTTATATTTACTGAACTAGTAACAATGTTATTGCAAATCGGTATCGTTGAAGGGTGTTGCGATACCGTTCTCGATATTGTATCAGTCACGTGAAACTGAAAACATCAAATACCTGTTATGATTAAGAGCACGTATTTTTCATTTTTACAAATGTGATCGCATCATACTGCGATTGAATAATGTTATTGAAAGAACAACTTGTCTTTAGTAGTTTTAGTTAGATTCATAATTAAAGAGAGAAATGAGCTCCTGAAATGATGCGCTGCGCATATTTCAATATATTTCTAGAATGAAATTTATGATGCTGTTGTTTCTTATTAGGTATAATAATTTTGCAATGAATTTTTAAATTGAATCGCATTTTATAATTTTTCTATCCCAAACTGCGATGCGATACCGCTTATTTGCAATGCTGTGTCTTGTTGTGTTCAACGTTACTAACCCTGTATGTAAGTTTTGAAGTGCTTTGTTATATAACCTTTACCTATATAATCCTTTGTAATTTTAAATGAAACATAGTATCAACTTTTCAAACAATCAGATTATTTGTTTTGTAGATGCCGAAATTTCACGATTAACAGTTAAAAGATCTTCAGATGGATCCTGTACATGTAGAGGCACGTGTAGACGCAGCTGTGGATGTAAAAAAATTTCACAATTTTGCAGTAACTCATGTAAATGTTTAGAAGTTAAATGTCTTAATCGAAATGGTGAAAAAGAAAATGTGAGATTTTTGTAAGGCAAATTACAATTTTAATTAGTATTTATTTATAGATAACGGCTGCTGTTAATGATGATACCACCTTAAACGATGATACTCAAATTAGCGAAGATTCATATAAAAGGTCCAGGTAAAGACTGTTGTGTTATTTTGTAATTTTTAACACAAGGTTTTATAAATGAGTCCATATGTAAATATTATAATTTGTATAAAATTAGTTAGAAATCATTAAGTAATTTGTGTATGGAGTTTAAACATAAATAAGGTTTGCATAGTAATAACTATATATTTTATTCAAATGATTTATTTGAACCTTTTTTTTATTTAGGACGCTGCGCGAAGAGAACAATACATTCGACGTTCGTCCTTTTAGAAAAAACAAAGCAGCGAGTGGTCTTTTTAACTATGAACCTTCCGTAAAACTAAATTTTGACTGATTAAGTATTATGGTATTTTATTATAAGTGTACCACTAGGTTTAAATGTGGCTAGTATTTATTATTTTTTTATATTTTTAATGTGTGACGAAGTGGGTATTTGTAAATGTTATAATTAAATTTTATTTGCATTATTTATAACATGCTCCGAGTGTAATAGTTATAATAATGAATTTGAAAATTATACAAGATCTCCGAATGCATATGTATTAAATATAAAAACTATATTGCAAAACTTATTGTTCAATACTGAGTACTTACAGATTAATTATGTCAATCTGACCTTCTAGAACAACTTTATACTTTTTTATACTAAGATTTTTATTAATATAGTTTTTTTTAATGTACAATATATTTTTACATTCCAAAATTTGGTTGTCTTGTTAGCTATTTTATTTTAAAAATCATCTTGATCTCTATGTAATGTTATAGTGATGACTACTAAAATTGAAATTCTAAATTATTTCCTAATAAAACATCATAAGTTTCTAAGATATTTTTTTCTGGGACTAATCGCATTGTCTTTTACTTAATGTATCTAGTGTAGCTTAAAATTTGATGCGGCCTTAATACATGTTAAAATTATATTACATTGAATTTTTTACGATGATTTAATTTGCACATGAACCAAAAATTGTTCAGAATGTCCTCGACAGATAGCTAAGCAATCATTCGATTTTTTATCAAGATTACTTATAACATTTTCCAAAGTCCGGAAAAATGCTAATGTTTATCTATGAGCACGTTCCTTCAGTGCTGTAAATTCGTCGTAAAGAACATTTTTTTAAATCAAGATTTCTTTTTATAATTTTAGTGATCACTGTCTGAGCAAAATAAAGAACTTCACTCAAAATAATAAAACCTACTAAATGCAATTATTACAATTTTGCATTTTAAAGTACGTCATAAGTTTTAATAAAAGACTTTTGGTGACCTCCTTGCCATTCAAATACCAATGAATAGATTTATTTTAGAAATAATGAATGTTTTTTTACTTTTGTAAATATGATTTTGAAATAACAAAAAGTAACATGGGGTAGAAGTGCAGAAGCATTTTCCCATTTTAAAAATTCATGTATTTTAATGAAACATATTGCCGTTTAGTATTTAAAACCAATTTGTTTCGTTAGTTAAATTGATTTTATGGCATTTTTGGTAGTGATGTTATTAAATTTAACTGCAAATGCCCATTTCACCTACACACCCCAAGATACATTATTTTGATACGTTCATTTTTGGTTATTTTATTTACAATAATTTTCAACTCAAATCCTTTGCTAATTAATTATCCGTTTATCTAAATTCCATGTCAACGGTTAAATAAAATTGTCTTTTCATAATTAAAAAGAAATACACTGGCTAACAATTTTCAACTAAAATCCACTTTGCTTCTAAAACGAAACGTTATTCTATAAAACTTGGTAAATGCTTCCGCTAATTACGAATAAATTCTACTTCCCAGAATTCCCTAACGTAAAGTTTATGCCATACTCAGATAGTCGATAACGTGTTCCAAGTATCCGATAATTGCTTCTTATGTGTTTTCCGTCTGAAGAATTTGTCGAATTAAAGCTGCGTATTATCCCAATATAAACTGTGTTTTTCCAGGTTAATTCTGAATACAAATATTACGTTGAACTCTGGTCACTGGCTGAACGAAATTGATTTTATTTGCTTTCCAATCGACACGACGGAGACACGTGTAGGAATGTTTGGTTATTTCCGTTTTTCGTTACGAAAATTTTGCACATGCACCATGGTGTGGTAGGTATTTAGGGTTTTTAGAAAATTGTATTTTTCGTTGAAATTAAATTAATTTTTACTGGTAATTGCTCTAGCTTCTGCCAGTGGTCATAAAGCCACGATGAATGGTTGTCCCTTGCTGTAATCGGAGGCTACGTTCTTTCTGGACGGTTGAGATTTTCGGTTTAAGCTCATGCATTCCTAAATTTAATCCGTTTAGATGACAATTAGTGAATTAGTTTGAGATCTATTGACACTATATGAATGCATTACTATTTGCGTTAAATAACTAAGAGTGTACAACTTACTAAAGTGAAAATGATTCGAAGGCTTGTTGGCACGTTTGAAAGTGCTATTAGATGTATATACTTAGTTTTAGATTTACCATGCTGATTTAGAGCTGTTGGTTTTAGAGGGGTGATTTCACTTAATTTCTTTTTTGAAACTCAATCTAGGGAGAAACCTAAAACCGGCAACACACCATTTTAAAAAAATGATTTGTTCTTTTGATTGATATTTTTTTAGATTTAGTGTGCATTTGTTTATTGTGTGTACATATTGTGTTTAATTATACGTTTCTTTTGTTGATATATTGTGTTTTGAGTATGATTAAGTGTGTGAAATTTGTCTTAATTTTTGTTGTAGGTATAATACCCCGCCCACTCGCCGATTGAACCCGGTCCATTTCTATTTTTTGTTTTTTTCTGATCTACGTCAATACACATAGCAATTTGTTCTATTAGAAGAATATTTTCAGTGGTGAATTGAAGATGGTATTTGGGGGATACAGACCGGGGGTCTGGGGGGACAGCTCCCTCGAAAAAAGGGGAGACTTGCAATTTATGCTTAAAAACTGCATTTCTGTATTAAAAATGAGTATTAGTGCAAAATAAATCAGATAAGAATTGCAAAAAGTTCGCCAGTATCAACTTACACTTTGGCAAACGCTAACATCGACCTTTCAGGGCCATGTACTTTCACTTCTGAGATTGTCTGTTTAAAAATATACTTTTGAACAAAAATGCATATAGATCGCTCTTCATTATAAATAATCTAAATAAATATTTGAATTAATTAAATCTTACAACTTGAAGCAGTTTTAATTATTTTTTCATGTGTGCCACGAACAAATATTAATTAATTTTACAGAGCCTCGCGCATTGGGCGTCAATGTAAAGGGTTTTAACAATATAGTGCTTGCATCAGTGTAACAAATTTATAATATGATTTGTGCTAATTATACGGTTACCCGGCCAAGGTTAAAATACCCTATGATACAGCACGAATGTAACAAGTTTTAAATAACTGAAGCGGGCTTAATCACCATTATTGCACCTGAGACGCAGTAGTACTGTACTTCATGGAAAATTAAAGCTTTTGTGCGTACTAGATGTAAAGACCAAAATTGCTTTGCCAACGGCTAACTTGGCTATTACCCCAAGGGAGAGTTAGAAATGGGCTGAAGTTTTCTTAGTTAAACTAAAAACAATTTAAATTTAAGTTGAACACCACTGTATCTATTTTTTAAAAATAGTTGAACAATATTTCATTACATAACTGTTCTTGAATGATTGTCAGATCTGGCAGTCGTATACAAATTTAATAAAAAAACTGAAATTTCAAGCAGTCTTAATTTCGGTATTAGAAAGCATAAACTCGTAAGGCATGTTCTCATTCACTTACCGTAATATAAATTAACGTAACGTAAAACAAATTAACATAACAAAAAAGTTAAAATACATAGACATATTTGTTGGCGTTTGAAACGAAAATTATCCTACTTTACTTAACTTAACGGTTCATAAAGTTGAACCAACTTGAACTTAACGAAGTTCTTAAATTCTGTGTTCTTAATTCCGCTAACTGCTGGTATCTAGAAACGGCATAGCTATATAGATTGTGCACCTTGTTTAAATTAAACTAGTAATTACCGCCTAAAATAATAAGCATTTATTATTTACATAACCTGAACTTACTGTTTATTAGGCGAATGTTGTAATTCATTTAGTAAATTTAAACACAGAGTGCATGATTTAAATATGTAATACGGTATATAATTCCAGATTCCAGCATTTATTATGGATGATGGAAAACTTATAGACTTGATATAGTAGAATTTATTTAAGAAGAGTCTGTACGCCATTTGACATATGCGCAAACCTTGAAAGTCAGTGCCGTAGCGGATTTAATTATTTTTTAGGGTTTTGAAAACACTCCCATAGAGTAAATATTCTAAAATCAAGTTTTATTTGTTGGAGGTTTAAATTCATATGGCGAATACGCGAATAAGGAAGGCATAAAACACAAAGAAACAGAAAGGAAACTATGAAAGCGTGTAACATTTTCAAACGTTACGTTTGCAAAATAACCCCATTAAGTACTTTTATTATGTAGTCATACATAACCCCTAATATATGCAACACACTTTACAATACCTATTACACAGTTGGTATATTTGATCAGCTATGATTAACACATTGGGACAAAATAATTATATCCCAACAATTGATCCAGTTGTCGTTTACAACATTTAATTTATATTCTTCAGTGATTTAATAAAAATTTATTATTACATTCATAATGTAGATAAAATAAATACATTCCTAATTTACATCTTTATGAAATATTTGGTAATATGTACAGCCATCTGCCGTAAATATACGAAGACGAAGGTGTCGAGTGAATGACAGCTTGTTCTTAATCGAAAAGAGGGTGTAAGGTCGCTGCTTATCAAACCAACATGACTCGTTTAGCGTCCTTGAACCTGCGGATCGGGATAGTTAAAAGGAAGTGAGTGAAGCGTCGAGAATGATCGACGTGATGTTTCCGTAAGGAATTAACAATGCAAAAAATTTTCGGTACGTTAATTCAAGATCTAATATTACAATTCGTTTAAGATGCACACACAAGATTGTTAGGTTAGTTTTTGGAAGAATCGCCGTGATATTTACTTACATCTATCCTGGATGTGCGTAATTTCAATGCAGTACAATTGCTTGGTACAAGATTGCAAGATTCCACCGTGTTTGAATTAAATAAATGGATTAATTATCTGTGAAGAGGCATGGTCAAAGTCCGGCCAGCCGTAATTCGTTACACAAACAGCACGCCATCGATACATAAATCTGGTTGGTATAACAGGTGTTCAACTGGATTTTTCAAGGTGCGTACTTTTTATAATTTTATTCGAAAGATGTCATTGGTCAACTTTGTTTTGTTTACATTCTAACAATGGTATCATAAAACCTAACTTAGCCATAAATATTTCATGAAATTTAAGTAAATTTAAAAATTAGAAACGCGTATTTCGCATTGATTATGTAATTTGATAATATTGATCGATACATTTAAACATAACCCTAGTTCTAGCTTAATTAATTACAACTTGCTATAACAGCTATCGAGTAAATTTTTATATTGTTCACCTCTTATTATGATTAAAGAAAGACCTTATAATACTTTAAAGAGTTTATATTAAAGCTTATTTGTTTATCAACATTCCATACTTCAGCTTATTTTGATATTTAACTGCTGATTTAATTTTTTTTGACTAAAGATATTTTTACTTTTGTCATCTGATTATGAAACGTTACTCAATTTATTTACAATATCAATGTATTTAATATCTATACATTCCAATTGTGAGTAGTTAACGGATCCGATTTCTACATAAAATAATAATTGTTGCATTTTATTAGAACCAAACGTTATGGTTTAGCATTAACGTGAAATTTAAAATCAAGAGAGTCATATTTTCATTATATATATATATTTAAAGAAAGTTAAATTACTATTGCACAAACATTTTTAAATACCTGAATTATATATACGTTCCATTTTTGCTATAACATATAAATTTGTTAAAGGATATTATGCTACATTATACTTTTCTAAGAAACCTAGAACACTTTTATTTAAACAAAAAGATATACAATCTTTGAGTATACAAAATACTTTCACAAAGGTTAATGGTACAAGATATAAAGGTACTTACAATATCATGTTGTTTTGAAATATATTGGAGGAGCAAATCGCTGCCTCATATATTATATTTTTAATCTTGTAATTTATTTCAAGTATCTCATCGTTGTAGTTAACTTCTGGGTTCTACATTCCCCTTTTGTCTGAATGTAATGGCGCTCAATATTTTGTTAATTTTCTTAGTATCAATTCCCACCCCAGAACCATGCTTTCTACTGCTTAGAATAAAGTCTAGAGCATAGCATCGGTAACATCCAATTCCTTTAAATAAGGTTTGGGTTAAAAGCGTAAGAAATAAATATAGAATGTTGGTCAGAAATATCAATTGACATTTAACAGCAAATTATCTACGCCACTGAAATGCTGAACGAATATACGTATTTATAAACAATGGACTAATATGACATCGTTTTAACCATGTGCGCATGATGACGTACAGGCTCTTCTTAAATAAATTCTACTCTACCTAGCTACCCCCATTTATATAATAAGAAAAGATCAGACTTTAAGGACACCACCAAAAAACAAGATTCCCGGATTAAAATTTCGAAATTAATGAATAAAACTGAAGAATAATGTAATTAATACAACTATTTGGTTATAAACAAAAGTATTTATAGGTTTATAGTTTATATAAGATAAAAATAGCGTTGTTATTATCACGCTAAGGTGACAGTTTGAGGAAGTACGCATGCGTAACAAACTAATAATTAACTACTCTAAGTGGTTTTGGACGCAGGAATATTATATTAATTTGTGTTACATTGATTTATGTTACCTTAAGTGAATGAGAACAAGGCCTTAAACTTCTCGTTAAGTAAAAGCATCATACATAATAAAATTTAAAGAAAGATTCTTCTTTCACAAAAAATATACGGTCATGAAAAATTAACAATATTAAGGGAAGTTACTACACAGAAAAAAATGTAATCTGTGTTTAATATGAATCATCTTGATTCAACACAATACTTGTTTAAATAGCCTCAACACAAACTAGTATTGATCGTAACTACTACCTATACTTAGCATCTAAGCTGAGCATTTTCTTAAATTAAGAATAGAGTATGGTTGAAGCTCAAGTAAAGGCTGAGGTTCATTTGCAAGATCAGTCTGTGTGTAGCAATAAGATTAGACTATTCTTGCAATAAATTGTGTTTATACTCTATTCTAAATAATGTTTACTCATACAGACAGTAAAATATTTTCCACTTAACAAAACACGTATGTTGAAGTAAGAAATTAATACCATTGTTTCTAGAATATAAAATGTTAAATTGAATTTAGAATTGTCTTTGTTTCAACAGAAGTAAATGGTTATGGCAACCATAACCTTACGCTTGTTACAAAGAGAACTGATATACTACTACATTAGATGCTTTTGCATTATTTACCAATTTTTCACGGAAATAGTTGTTATCCACTGGAACGCATTCCTTCCAGATTTTTCATTCACTCCAATAAAGAATTGCTAAGCTGTCCGAAAATGGCAAATAATACAATTGACACCTAACCCTGATCGCTTGCATGCAATTGTATGGTAACATATCTACTGTAGCTCCATAGACCCTTCTGAACATATTGATTGAAGTTGCTAATGCAATGTCCATCATAAGACAATGTCTGTGACATTAGTATAATATAGTTTTGGTCCAATCGCAACTAAAAAATTGTCAATAACAGTGATGAACAATCTACAAAATAAAATAAATATTGCAACATACATTACTTTTCTACTTTTCTCATGTTTAAACGATTGCGTATTGATTTACGGAAGATTTAAAACAGTCATGTGTTAAAGAATGTAATTAGTTTTTGCACAATTATGTCTATTTTGTCATTTAGTCCGTATTGACAAAAACGGGAAATTGATTTTAGTGAAATAGTGTTGCTTTTTGTTAGCAACCATAAAGTACGCATGTAGTTTCCAGGATGGCTAAGTGCAACCTGTGAAATAAGTGAATTTGTGGTTATACAGCTTTCAATATTTACTTAAGGTAACAATGATGTATTCTTGTATTCTAATATTCTCTCTCACTTTCATGGTCTGAAAGTTTTTAGAAGTTTCCAAACAATAACATTGACATTATGTCAGGACAAAATAATCAATTAACTCTTTTTAAATAACTAATTACTGGGATAAGCATAATCAAACTATACAATTATTGCAATAATTTAAAATCACTTATTAATTTTGAAAATCGTTCAACCCTATATACTTGCCAAACATGTAAAAAATTTCGAAATTGAATTCACGGTTGTTAAGAATACCACACTCAAATGTCTAATACAAAAATGCAATGATATTTTATTTTTGGCAAGTTCTCATTTTGTACATACCTAGTCTCCTTAATAAACATATGTTAAACAGATCAGAACGGCAAAAATGTTTGATACAATCTAATACATAAACAACCAATGCAAGGTAATTTAAAAAAAAATCATACATATCAACATTATTTGGTCTTCATTCTTGGAACTGGTTAGACGTGTACCCTCATTTTTTCCTAATCTGTACTAATCTACACATTTCCCTTAAAATGTGCACAATCTGCATCTATCACTCTGCGTGCGATAGCCTGATCTAGGTCTACCTCTACCTATATTTTTCCTATCTCTGCTTATAATATATCTCATACTATTCCCCAAAAATGCCTTAGAATGTATCCTGCCCTTCAATTTCTTCTTTTTTTTTTGTTTTTCGCCGATATGTTTATTCCTTACTATTTCCATAACCTATTTGTAATTAACTTTGTCTGTCAATGCTATCATCCTCGTACATCCGAAGCACAACATTCCAGAAGGCTTCTATCTGTTTCTGTCTGCTTTTCCTACTGCCTTATATTTCATAGACGTACTGTGCTGTGCTCCACACATTTGCTTTCAACAATTTTCTTTTTGTATCTAATGTTTGTTGTCTTTGAACATATACGCTCTTCTTTCTTGTTAGATGCAATTCGGTCTCTTTCTATCGTTTTAAAATTATATACCCTATTTCCCCGATATTCAGTGGTGTGTGGTGCGTGGCTGCCAAGTTCCCTCAGCACTTGAGCATTTGGCGAAATAATAGTTTTTTCAATATATCCTTTTGCACAATCAACGTAGTTGTTTATAATAATCATCAGGTTTAAGTGCACTTATTTTTTCGTCATTAAATTTTACGTCTTGAAGCTAGTTGGACACGTACCTCCATTTATTTATATTCTGAGCTAGCCTACACAGTTCCCTGAAATTCCCATAACAGCCTATATACAGCTCGGTTCCTTCAAAAACTCAAGTTCTAATTATATCACATAGTACCTCCTTTAGCATACAAATTACAAGAGTTCAATTGTAAATTTCGAAAATTGTGACAAACAAAAGATTTACAATCTTTTTTCTTTACTTTTAATGATTAACAAGTAAGTCATACCTGTCGTCGTACCATTAAATATGTAGATATATATTATCTTTAATTGAATCAAATTTTTTTCTTATGACGCTACCTTCTTTGTATAAATATATCTTTCCATTGAACTTTCATTTTCTTAACTCTTGTCTAAACCTTCAATCGTTCTAAACCATTTCATGTAAAATATGGCTTACCTATTTCTAAATGGTAGATCCCTCATTCCTAGTTACAAAAAATCGTTTTATTCGTTCCCCATTCTCGAATATTTCTATTTCTTTTAAATTTCCATCGTTTATTTTGTTATTATTCCACAAGTCAATACATTCTTTTATCATGGTTGATATATCATTAATAATCCTCTGGTTTACACGTCGACCAGAAGAAATTCTATTAACCCAGACGTAGTAAGCGCATTTTAAGCTTGACGGATCGAAAACCTAACAAGATAAGTGCTAGTACTAACGTAGCTTGAAATCACACTTAGGTAAAATTTTGATCATTACGCAAGTTTGTTCGATTTTTTGTCATTTATTACTATAGGAACCCACTACCGCAACACTGTAGTTGGTCGGTTCATCCTTATTTTGTTACGGGATTCCCGCTCCTTTTGGTCAATTTCAAATTTAAAACTGAATATTTCAAATACCCGTAACAAGTCGGTTGCATATTATTATCTAATGGTACAAAAACTTGTTTTTGCGTAGAATATGAATTGGTGGTTGTCTAATCTGTTTGGTTCACTAGTTTCATATACACACGCTATTCTAGGTGTGGTCTTGTGATATACATGTCTCTAAGTTGTTTGCAATATTAATGTAATACCCTGTATATTACAGACAACTTTATGTATCTAATCAATTTCTTCCTTTCTACTGTAACTAATTTATAGCTGCTTTAGACGTAACAATTTATTGATCAATTTCTAGAACTTAAAAAATAAGTAGAAGATTGCCAAAAATCTTGAAGAGCTTGTATGGTTTTAAACACATCAATTTGTCAACTTTTTTCTGGTTATTTCAGAAGCAGCAACTGTTTTTCAATATTTACTTTCTATTTATGTACCTACTACAAGTTGTTGACGTGATTTATATTAATTTAAATTGGCAAAAATTACACTACCTTGAGTAATTCATAAAAACGCAGAACAATAAATACTTAACCCCAGAATATTTGTATTGTATTCTGGGTCTTAACGTCTTACTTATTATGGAAAACAAGTTAGTGATTACTCTATAGGTTGATAATGCAAGTCAAATATTAAAGTTTCTAGAAAATTGTTATGTATTTTTGTATATAAAATGCACATGGTCTCTGGACTGTTGTCGACCCTGACCAGAGTTAGTTTTTTAACTAGACTACTTGGGTAGGTTAGCAGTGTAGACTGGAACCTACATCAAACAACATATGTACTTGGTACTTAATAGTCTTACAATTTATTACTAACGTTATGAACAATATGGAATCTAATAAACATAAGAGTTGAATCTTTGCGTGTTTTATTGACAACGTAAACACAATAATCTGATGACGAGGATGCGATAATCAAACTTATTAGCACGGATTGAATTCGGCACGTGGAAAAATAGTTTCGTTTTTCTTAGTAGTTGGCATTACCTAACCTATGGTTGACATTCTGTTTGGGTTGTGTGAAATAAGCGAACTGACAAATATTAGCAGAAGATGGTAAACAAAAGCAAAAAGGTACAGTTATAAGTACACGTGTGTTACAAAACAAACTAACAATGGCACTAATCGGAAATATTAAAACGTTTAAAGGTGGAGCAGAAGAATTTGATATGTATATAAAGCGTATTGAGCACTTGTTTTTGGTAAATGTGGTTAAAGATGAGGTAAAAGTTGTAGTGTAACCGACCTGAAGGCTGATCCAAATGTCCTCTATAAACTGTACACCGGGCTCCATGATCTAACATCTAGTGGCAGTGGCTTGACGATACCTACGTTGTGTTGTTTTAATGTAACCCAAGTTCACACTAGGAAGATGGCGTTAAGGCGGGAAGGTTTGAAATAAAACTACAGAATTTATCTAACTTGACTTTTACTCAAAACAATAACCACTAAATAGGTCATTCGCATGACAGCATAGAAAAATGATATTTAAAGCAAACAGTGCCGTACTCAACCTGGGCGATTGGGGAAAGAGCGTGGCAGAGAAAACCCCAAACTGCCTTCACACTTCCAACTGCATTTGGCACATCTCGACAAGAACGGGTAACGTACAAGTATCCAGATCACCAACACTGAAATTGGCGGAATGTCAACTGTTACCCAGACATACCACACATGACTGAAGAAACGTTAGTGTAGACCAGCTAGTCTTTTCTGGTAGGTAATGAGGTCGGCTAGGCCAATACTATCCAGCTAAAGTTGAAAAGGGGGGACACCAGGAAGATGACCTGCACCTTGACTACCTATGTTCCTCCCCGCACTGACATAAAATATTAGTCATATTCAACGGTGCTCGATCACACGTGCCCATATACATACATTAACAGTTTCCAGACCGTGTTACAAAATATTTCACAAAGCCTAGTCGACTTCCTATTATTTGCAAAAGAGTACACTACAAGTACATTGACAAGACAACATGAATCGCTGAATTGAACTTATGGTATGATTGCGCATAGTTAAAAAGGCACTGGTTATGAATAGACTATCTCCAACATAGTCATAAATGCAAACGCGAAGGCACGAGATGGTCGGTCATACCAGAAGTTAAATTTAATTACATCACAAAAATTAAAAACTAGTTAATTATATAGGAACATGGGCTAGATAATAGGATAAACACACAACAACAATATAATTACGTTTAAACCAAGATATGAGCGGTGCAGTTGTAAATGTGATTAATATGCTGAAATAAAACAATTACACATAAAATAAAAATGTCAAATGAAACATAAAAATATCAAACATTATTAAATATGTTGACAGCAAATACATACCCAAAATCCTATTGCATAAATACAAGCCTAGACTCGGGCGTTAAATGTTTATATAAATGCATGTTAGTTAAATATATTAAATCTAGTAAGCAAACGTTAAAAATTATTCATTATGATTGCAACGGTTAAAAAATACTTTTTAAAAATTAAACACATTGTGGCATTACAAATTACAAACAAAAAATATACACAACAACGGTGTGGTTAATTCAATTACTCTCTTAAAACTAAAACAAATATATCATAGAAAAATAATACTGTTCATATTCAAATTTGCCTAATAATTTGATTCGATATATCTAAGGGATGATGTTGGTACTAATTGCTCGTAAAATCACAGTAAGGGTACATCTACTATTGATCGGGTAACAAGTGCAATGCAATTGGAGTTACAACTCTGTATTAAATACTAAATAAACATTATTTCAAATAAACAAATATTAGTTTTACCCTGATTTAGATACTAAATAAACAATTCAGATAAATAAATATTAGTTTTCAGTTATTAAACCAAACCACACTCATTTATACATACAATAACATCGTACATTCACCTATTAAACATCACAAGTAAAACAACCGGCAAGACAGTATTGTATACATCAATCTCAAAAAAGCAACAGGTAATTATAAAAATATTTCCTTCAATGGTTAAATAACTAACGGTTTTACAATATATACCAACATCACACTCAAAACAAGGCTGGAATTACCAGATGTAATCGGATTACCTTAAATAGCAACTACATTATCAACATAAAACATTACCTTTAATAAAAAAATCTCCAAATGATATCTTTCAACCTGCCATCTTAAAATTTAAAACCAAAGTCCTTTAACCCTTGTCGACTAGATCGATCGTTCCTACACATGCACCCCTTATAATGTAAATTCTGTCATCACGGAATGCATTCAGAAACCTGCAAGTGGTTTGAGCTATTCTAACAAATACCTTCAAATATCGAAATGTACACTATAATATTTGCAATAATTATCAACCAATGAGAAATCGACTTAGAAAGACTACGGATCACTACAAAGCGTCCTTCTTTATTACGTTGGCCGGCTCAGAAGTGTATCAAACGCTGAAAAATTTAATAGCGCCGCGAAAGCCTACTGAAGTTACACACACAGAAGTAACAAAGTGCTAAGATCGCATTATGCACCCACCATTTCGTAGATTTACGAAAGATTTGTGTTTATTACAAGCATTCAGAAACCCAAACAAGGAGTAGCTGAGTATATTGTAGAACTTGCGTAAGTTAGCCAACACTTGTAATTTGAAACAGTTTCTGGACGAAGCAGTACGAGATCGATTTATATGTGGCTTACGTTCTGAAAATATTCAGAAGAAGTTGTTGTCCGATGATCACCTGGCAAGTAAAGTAGCACAGGCGGTAGAATTAGCAGAAAAATAACTTAAAAATATATCTGGCGACGGTAGTGTACACTATGTGAAACCACAACATCAAATAAAAAACTATGAAAAAAAGATGTATCACCTAATGGTAGCAACCCTAGATGTAACAAATGTAATAGGATCCACTCTAAAGAAAGATGCCCAGCAAAAAAGTGGAGATGTTTTGGATGCTCACAAGTAGGGCATGTTAAGGGTCTATGCCCTAACAAACTGTTATCAAATGTTGGTTTTGTTGAGGAACAAGCATCTGCAAGTAACGGTGAAGAGGTTGACGTAAACAGTGAGTGGTTTAACTTGAACAAGGTAAGTTCGAGTAGTGTCCCTCCACATCGTGTAGTGTTGAAAATTAACAATCAACCCATACAATTTGAAGTCAACACTAAAGCATGTAAAACTGTTGTCTTAAGAAAACAGTTTGTTGATAATTTTAAGTTATCATTGATGAAGGTAACGTTAAATTCAGTGTCTGGTTAAGGTATTAAAGCACTGGGTGAATATATTGTAAATGTTGTCGCTACTACACAAAATGTTCAGTTGTTGTTAACGGTGATTGAATCTGAAAAAAAGTTTGTTCCACTACTTGGGAGAAATTTGTTAAATATTTTGCTTCCAAAGTGGCGAGATAACTTTGCGATTAATGTAATAAGTGTTAAAGACAAACCAGAATTAATTGAGAGATTTCAAGAGGAATTTAATAGTGTTTTTGATAAAGAGTTTAGCACTCCTATTAATAACGTTGAAGTAAAATTTAACATTAAAGAAAATATTACACCTTGTAGTGTAACCGACCTGAAGGCTGACCCAAATGCCCTCTATAAACGGTACTCCGGATTCCATGATCTAACATCTAGTGGCAGTGGCTCGACGACACCTACGTTGTGTTGTTAAAATGTAACTCAAATTCACACTGGGAAGATTACGTTAAGGCGGGAAAGTTTGAAATAAAACTACAGCATTTACCTAACTTGACTTTTAACCAAAACAATAACCACTAAATAGGTCATTCACATGAAAGCATAGAAAAATGACATTCAAAGCAAACAGTGCCGTACAACCTGGGCGATTGGGGAAAGAGCACGACTGAGAAAACCCCAAACTGCCCTCACACTTCCAACTGCATTTGGCACATCTCGACAAGGACGGGTAACGTACAAGTACTCAGATCACCAACACTGACATTGACGGGATGTCAACTGTTACCCAGACATACCACACATGACAACTGAGGAAATGTTAGTGTAAAACAGCTAGTCTTTTCTGGTAGGTACTGAGGTCGGCTAGGCCAATACTACCCAGCTAAAGTTGAAGAAGGGGGACACCAGGAAGATGACCTGCACCTTGACTACCAATGTTCCTCCCCTCACGGACATAAAATGTTAATAATATTGAACAAGGTTTGATCACACGCGCCCACATACATACATTAACAGTTTCCAGCCTGTGTTACAAAATATTTCACAAGGGCTAGCCGACTACCTATTATTTGCAAAAGAGTACAATTACAAGTACATTGACAAGACGACATGAATCGCTGAAATGAACTTATGGTATGATTGTGTATAGTTAAAAAGGCGCTGGTTATTGAATAGACTATCTTCAACATAGTCATAAATGCTAACGCGAAAGGCACGAGATGGTCGATCATACCATTACATTACATTACATCACAACAATTATCACAAACGTTAGATACTAGTTAATTATATAGGAACATTGGCTAGTTAATGGGATAAACAAAACAACAAACATATAATTACGTGTATACCGAGATATGAGCGATGCAGTGGAATATGTGGTTAATATGCTGAAATAAAACAATTACACGTGATATAAATATCAAATGAAACATAAAAATTTTAAACATTATAAAACATGTAGGCAGCAAATACATATCAAAATTTTATATCATTGAAACAAGTTCAGATTCAGGCGCTAAATGTTCACATAAATGCATGTTAGTTAAATATATTAAATCTAGTAAGCAAATGTTAAAATTATTCATTATGATTGTATCGGTTAAAACTTTTAAAAATTAAACACATGGTGGCATGACAAATTACAAACAAAAATATACACAACATTTTGGTTAAATTCAATAAAACCCAAAACAAATACAACATTGTAATATAATACTGTTCGTATTCAAACTTGCCTAATAATTTGATTCAATATGATGTCAGTGCTTTTCATTGTTTATCGTAAAATTACAGTAATGGTACCTCTGCTATTGATTCTGCAATAAGTGCAATGAAATTGGAGTTACAACTCTGTATTAAATACAAAATGAACATTATTTCAAATAAATAAATTTTAGTTTTACTCTGATTTAAATATTAAATAAACAATTTAAATAAATATTAGTTTTCGGTTGTTAATCCAAACAACACACCTCTATACCTCAAACATATTCAATAAAATAGTAAATTCACTTGAAATTTTACATATTAAACAATCCACATGAAATTCTAAGTCAAAAGCAACAGGTAACCCAGAACTATATTTCCTTCAATAGTTAAATAACTAATAGTTTTACAATAAATACCAACATCACATTCAAAACAACGCTCTGATTACAAGTTGTAATCAGATTACTTTGAATAACCACTACATTATAAACTTTTTCGTCGACCGTTTATTAATGTCAATATTAACCAATGATTTTGTTTTAAAAAGGATGCATTAATGGATGTCATTAATGCACTCTTTTTCATTAAGTAACTCTTTTTGTGACTTTGACGTTTTGATGTTTTAATAGAGGTATAACCTCAACCAGACATACGGATATATGCATCCTTGTTAAATTCGCATGTCATATATTTCAGTGGTGACTAGTTTTCCTTTAGCAAAAGTGAAGTTTATGTAAAAGCGAAAATGTATGAAGTTGACATTATTGTATTCTGACGGTCTTTGTGGAAAAGTAAATTTTATTGTACTTGCGGCCGACGAAAAAATGTTGTAATCAACTCGTTTGTTAATAGGCGATTAATAATCTCAACTATTAAAGTACTCACTCGCTTTGCTCGTTCGTGCTTTAAACAGTTCGATTATTAATCACCTTCATTAACCAACTAGTTGATTAAATAACTATAAAACATTACCTTTAATAAAATCCGCCAAGTGAAATTTTTCAACCATCCATCTTGAAATCTCAAAATAAAGTCGTTCTAACCTTGTAGACTCGATCGATCCTCTGTACACATGCGTCCCTTATTCTGACATAACGGAATGCGTTAAGAAACCTGAAAGTGGTTACTGAGCTATTCTACAAATACCTTCAAATATCGAAATGTACACTATAATATTTGCAATAATTATCAACCAATGAGAAATCGACTTAGAATCACTGCGGATCACTTCAACCTGTTGTAAAAAGGCCTATATATGCTGTATGCATTAAAGTCCAAAGTTGAAAAAAATTGACCAAATAGTCGAAATAGGTATTTTAAAACCAATAAACTACAGTGAGTGGTCATCTCCTATTGTGGTAGTGCCAAAAAAGGATGGTGACGTGCGTATATGCACTGATTTCCGGGCGACTGTTAATAAAGCACTAAAGATTAATCGGTGCCCGTTGCCGAAGCCAGATGATATTTTTGCTAGCCTGGCCTATATTTCAGGCTATTATGGACTAAATTTTAAGTGGAATTCTAAAAGTACATTGTTACTTAGACGACATCCTTATTGCAAGTACTTCAATGGCAGAAATGGGGCAACACGTAAGATTAGTTTTAGGAAGGTTAGCATCCTTTAATGTAAAAGTCAATTTAGAAAAATGCAAATTCTTTGAACAGGAAGTGGAATACCTAGGTCACATAATTGATAGTAAAGGTATTCACCCTACTCAAGAAAAGTTACGGGCCATTAGGAAGGCACCGTACCTAGATAACATAACGCAGTTGCGTGCTTATTTGGCACTCGTTAATTATTTTAATCGGTTTATACCAATGTTATCATACCAGTTGCACCCGTTATATAGCTTATTAGAAAAAGGGGTAGATTTCAAATTAAATGATTCGTGCAAAGAAGCACTTGCTCTAAGTAAAACTTTAATTATAAACAACCAAGTTTTAACTCATTATGATCCAGCAAAAAAAAACTATCATAATTTCATGTGACGCGACTTCTTATGGCATAGGGAGTGTTTTGAGCCACTGGGAGGGTGATATCGAAAAACCAGTATGCTATGCTTCTAGTTCGTTATCTATGGCGGAGCAGAATTATTCGCAGTTATAAAGAGACTTTAGCCATAATTTTTTGTGTAAAAAAGTTCCATAAATATATTTATGGCCTGTCGTTCATATTGGTCTCAGATCATCAACCTCTTAGGGTGATTTTTAACCCTGATAAGAATATTTCCGTGTTATCAGCTTTAAGAATTATTAGATGGAATGCCATTCTGTCAGCTCATGATTACAAAATCGGATACAGAAAGGGGACACAGTTAATCGAAGCTGATTTGTTATCGAGGTTACCCCTCACAGATGCGACGGATATAGATAGTTCAATAGACTCCTTCAATGCATCTGAAGAATTACCCATTTCATATCAAGATATCTCTTATGTGTCCAAAAAGGACCCCATTCTAATTGGGGTAATGGAATTTGTGAAAACAGGCTGGCCAAATAGGGTAGAAGGTGAGCTGAAACCGAATTTTTTGAAAGGTAACGAACTATCTATCGAAGAAAACTGTCTAAAGAAAGATGTAAAAGTGGTTGTACCTCAAGTCCTACAAAAACAGGCTTTGGAGATTATTGATGAAGATCATGTTGATATTGTACGTTCTAAAATATTGGATAGGTCCACTGTATGGTGACCTACTTTACAGGCAGCTCCGTGGTGTAGTTGGTATGCATGTGACTACTATGCCCAAGGTCCCGGGTTCAAATCCCGACACAAAAATACACCCTCGTTCGGATGAGAGGTAAAATGGAGGTCCCGTGTGTGAGTGTTGTCACGCACGTTAAAGATCCCTACCTTGCTTGCAACAGCTAGGGTTAGGCAAAATACAAAATTTCCAGGTAAAAAAACTTGCTTCCTGGCCAATGTAGTACCTTCGGGTGGAGCATTGGAAAAAATAAAATGTAGAAGGCCGACTTTACAACAGGATATTGAGAACTTAGTCAATTCATGTAAGGTCTGCCAATTAAGTCAGAAAAATCATGAAAAATTTTTAGTACCGTGACCAAAAAACGGAAAATGTGTTTTCCCGAGTACACTTAGATTTTTGTTTAGGAGTAATAAGTCGTTTTTACTAATAGTAGGAAGTAAGTCTAAATGGATAGACATACACCCTTTGTTAAAAGGCACTAATGCTATACAAACAATAAAAAAATTGAAAATTACGTTTGCTATGATAGGGCTTCCTGATTCGGTTGTGACTGATATTGGATTACCTTTTTGTTCACATGAATTTCTTAAGTTTTGTCAAGTGAATGACATAGTTGTGCTAAAGTTTCCACCATATCATTCACAATCAAATGGGAATGTAAAACGTCATGTTCAAAATGTTAAGTTAGCGCTAGATAAGTTTATGTTGCAAAAGCCTACCTTGACCATTGAGCAACAAATTGTCCACTTTTTATTTAGCTCCTCAACTAGTTCGGGTGCTAGTCCTAATGAACTAATTTTTAAAATTAAACCAAAAAAAAGGTTGGACCTATTAAAACCCAAAAAGGAAGGAAAGGTTGGTATTAGAAATTCAAATAATTGGGTGAATCCGCCCATGTTTTTGGTTGGTGAAAAAGTGCTGGTATGTAATCTAAGCTCATATGTAGTAATAAGTGGCAGATAGGGGAAGTGGTTAAAATAATTAGTGCTCTTACGTATTTCGTGAATATTGAAGAAAAATTAGTACATAAGCATGTGAAAAGTATTCGCAAGTACAATGAGAAAAATCAGGTGCAACAAGATTCCACTATAGTGAATTATTGGGAGTGTTCAATAGTGAAAGCTAATAACTACATTAGCTGCATTATTGGATACATTATTGGATACTAGCAGCAGAAGTTTGTCAAGCAGTCGGAGGTGATAATAGAAAAACGTAGTGTACCAAGTCTAACTGGTAGTAATGTACCTTTAAGACGCAGTACACGTACCCACATAGCACCCCAAAAATTAGATTTATAATTATGTTTGTTATAAGAAGGGGAAAAGTGTTTGTATTTTTGTAAATAAAATGCACATGGTCTCTGGACTGTTGTCGACCCTGACCAGTTTTGTAACTAGACTACACAGGTAGGTTAGCAGTGTAGACCGGAACCTACGTCAAACAACATATGTACAGGTCTTTCAAAACCTCATGGACTGTTGCGCAGAGCACCAATTTAAGTTATTTACGTTAAACTGCATCCTGAAAACGTTTACAACTCAGCTGTCGATTTTTAATTCATCTGTCATTTATTTACGTATTAAGATTAATGGTTCATTTTTATTGTTTTTGATTATTATTTATAAGATTTCAGCTAAGATTCAACTTTAACCAGTTTTTTCAAAACTACTGCAACTCAATCTAGTTTTTTTATTTGTAGGTATAATGAAGGTTTCAGTTCAATTAGAAGAATAATGTTCGGTTTTACAAATTATTTTGTTATTTTTGAGCTTTTAATTTTACAATGAGTAACCGCAAGAAAACAGTTTACAGTCAAGGAAGAGAAATTATTTATAGTGTGTATAAGTTTATGAACGAGTAGCAACAGCAACTGGAGTTGGACTAAACACATTCGAGCGAATTATTTTAGAAGTGAAGAGCAAATCGGAAGATGGCAAATTTGTATCACCAAAGAAGAAAATTAAAAAAGTAAGTCCTAAATCTAACGTGGGTCAATTGGAGGATTGTCGTAGTAATTTTATGATTTTTTAGATTAAATTTGTATGAAATATGCATTCTTAAAAAATTATAAGAGGACAGTATGAGTTTTAAAAAATTTAGCCTGTCAATTTTTATCCACACACACATGGAAACATGACACACGAAAAGAACAATAAACAATACATCAAAAGTTACAGGTTCCGCATACAAATACAAACATTGCAGTTGATATAATTCAGAATACGCATCCGAAAATTGAATGTTTTCAGATTTTACTTATATTGCTTTTTATAGGATACCTCTCGCTTCCTTCATTGCGCATTTCACAGCCCATGAGATTTTGAAAGACGTATACTTGGTAGTTAATAGTCTTACAATTTATTACTAACGTTTGAACAATATGGAATCTAATAAATATGAGTTTAATCTATGCGTGTTTTATTGACAACGTAAAAACAACAAAAATATATAGAAAATTGATGTAAAATCAAAACATTTTCTAAGTCCGCTTAAATTGATCAGCACCAAGTTTTTAAAATTGATCTATAAATTGTTGTATATAATACACACTTTTGAGCCGATTTACTGGTCAAGGTCACAAGTTCTAGAAATTATCAATAAATTGTTGTGTGTAAAATAACTATTGCTTTGGATTTTCAATAACCGTACGCGTTTATTTCCATATCCACGTATAATTACATCCAGAAATAATTCTGCATTTTCAGTTTTTTTACCATATGACCCAATTAGGATTCTTAACTAACAGCTTTATTTATTTTGTTACTGTTCTACGTTTATAATTTTCTGACCTTCTTCAAGTTTATTATTGACCTACCTCACTGCTATTACTTATTTCTTCAATATTTTGTTATGTATTCGTTTGGCGTTTTAAAGTTGCGCGTTTATAAATTACAGGATTTATTTTTAATCAGACGTTAGCCTCACGACCTTTATTCAATATAGCGTAACAGGTATTGATTGTAAAATCCTGACCGCGATAATTGCAATCACAAATTTGTATCATTCTATTCCTAATCAATACGTAGCTGTTTCGTCAACTTTCAGTTGCAACAAAACTATACACCTATCGATTGTTCTTATTTTATAAATCTTGCCCTCTTACAACAAATAGAAAAATGAATCAGATTGCGTCAAGGTTTCTGTAATCTTGACAAAAAACTTTTTTCAGAATGATCAAGTTCAAATTTAGGAAATTATTTAGTAACGTTTGCCCATATATTAGTTAATAGGAGTAACGATTATCGTAAAAATTTACAATTTCAGTAGTTTTTTGTTACTATTACAACCTACTCGGTTTTGATAAACACCTATATAACATATCCTATTATAATTATATCCTTGCTAGTTACTATCGTGTATTTTAAAACCAAAGAACTATAAACGCTCAACATTAAAACTGCTAATAGTTTTCATTTCTAGTATATAAGTAAAAAATATGATTTTATGGAGTAAAATAAAACAATGTGTTTCCCAATAACATTACAATATTCAGATTATCAATTAAAGAAGGAAGATAAGGTGATTGATGATTGCAGGAATGACAAAGAAAGGAATATACAGACGACGCTTAAAGCGCCCCTATCGTTAAACATTGTTAACTAAAGTGCTGCACTAGCCTCTCCAATAAATTTATTGTCCGAACAAAATGGCAGTTTCAAAGAGTTGGTGTTCACTTCGTCCTAAATTTGTGTTACAAGTGCTTGTTGATTCGATAGTATAGTAAAGGTATTTATACTACGAGTGTACATAAAAGAAAGTGATTTGAAGAAATTCAACAAAATGTGTTCAAATCGGGAAGTAGAACAGAAAATTTTAAAATCTGTTGTTTCAAACACACAGCCCCGAATCCATGATGAAGAGAATGTTGCGCGCGCATCTAGTGCCAGAGAGCAAGCGTCGACCTCGAGAGAACCCGATGACCAACCGAAGTCAAATGATGATGAAGTACCCCCAAAAAAGCGCAGAACAAGACGTGGTAGGCGCCGCCATCCCTATTTGAAAAGTCTGGGCGAGAGAAAAAATTCTGGTGAAGCTGAAAAAGTGGTAAAACCTGAAGCTCCACATAACAGTAATCAGTTTTTAATTGAAGATCACGGTAAGTATATTTTTTGTACTATAAACAGAAACGATCTTATACTCCATTCAAGAATATTTTGCAATAGATACAAGCCTAAAACCCTACCCTACATATGTATGTAATTTTTCAAATAGTTGTTTTTAAAATTGGCGTTGCTCCATTTTTTCTAAGCGATTTAACAATTAAAACCAATCTCTTTTTAGTAAAAATTCACTTGATGCGGTTTAGTATAATTTAGATACCATGTTAATTATATTCAAGAGTTTGTACACTTTAATTAATTGATTATATTTAAAGTACAGTCAACAGACGCAAACATGAGACCTGGAAGGGCGTTGTATGATGGCTCTGCTAGTTTTAGAGTACAGTCCGAGTAATAAGTAAACAAAAAGTGGTGTACATTAATGGTTGTAAACAAAACATAGATATTGATGTGTATTGCATGCAGAAAGTACAACACCACCAATTACAATTCTTGAGCTTATTAAACCTTCGAATATTAATTAATCCCACTAATGGATAAGTGGAAACTTGACTTCTGTTACATAATGTACATCCACCCCGATTCCTCTTTTGATTTACTGCATATATTGGTGGCTCATTTTAGTTCCTATATTTTCCAGATCTCATGTTTCCTTCTTTGAGCTGTATGTGAAATTATATTCAAAAGATTAATGCTACACTTTATTTAAATAATTATATTTATAAGGTGGGTGCACCAATGGTTGACCATTTAAGAAAATGCTTGCAGATAGAAAATTATTAAATTTACTTGGAAAATAGGTATAGCAGCATATAGACACGTTTTTGTTGTAGTATTAAATAAAATTGCCTAGGACGTAGGTATATGTTGCCAAGGTAATTGTCAGAAAAAGGTTTTTTTTTGTAATTTATCGAGAACTGTCTGTTATTATGTAATTTTCGTTATTTATTAAAGCATATTAATAAAAGCTAGGTTTCTTTTCACCTGGAATAACCACATTATGGTAGCAGAGTGTGGTTAATCCTATCATAACAAAAATAACGAACAAAAAAAAATCAAATTTAATTTTTTATTTTAAACGATGAATTTAACAATTTGTATATACGATGGAGATAATTGCAACGAATAATAATGACCAACGGCTTCGAGGTGCAGACAACTGGTTATTCTGGAAATTTAAAGTAAAGAGGTACTTTACCTGCTCACGGTCGAGCATACGAAGTATGTATCGGTGTTTATGTAAAACCTGAACAACGCTTGCTGAACCAACGGAGCAACAAAAAATAATGTTTAAAAAGGAGGTTGAAAAATGGAATAGAAGTAACAACCTTGCTATTTTTGTACTGACAAGAATGTTAGAATCAAAAGCATCGACCTTAGTTATGTAATGTAATACGGCAAGGGATATATGGGTTAAATTGCATACGATATATGAGCAGCAAACGCAACAAGCTGCGCATATGGTGCAGTCTGAATTCTCTACGTTTATGATGAAGAGGTTCTGGATTTACTATCACGATATGATCAGCTAATTCTACGAATGGAACACATCGGAGAAAACCAACAGATTCAGCATTGGTAGTTAGGCTCCTCGATGTTTTACCAGATACTTATGAATCACTTACACAAGCGTTCTGGACTCGCTCAACGGAGCAACAAACGTACAATAATCTGCGTAACATTTTATCAATAGATGAACAACAACATAAATCTAGGATTAGTCAACAAGATGATATAGTTGCACTTATGGCCAATACAATGATTAAAAATGTAAACGATAATAAGGGCAACACAAAAACGAAGGCAAAAACTAAAGCAAAAGGCAGAGCAGATTAATCAGGGTCTCTCAAGAAAAATGTTAAATGTTTTGATTACAATAAATTTGGTCATATACGCAAAAATTGTCCAACGCATGCATGGAAGTCTGACGAAAAGGTAAACAAGGAAGCAAGTACGATCGAAAAAATGGATAATCAAACAAATGCATTTGTCAGTGAGGTAATAAATTAGAGGACGATTCTTGGATACTTGATTCTGGAACAACAGATCACGTGACAAAGTGCTATAACTGGTTTACAGCATTTTCGAGATTTCCATGTTCAATATATATACGAATGGGCAACAATACAACTATGCAGGCACTTAGAAAAGGGCGTATATACTTTAAGGCGAATGTCAACGGGGAATGGCGTAATTGTCATATGGATGATGTTCTATACGTTCCCGATCTTCGATGTAATTTATTTTCGATAAATGCGGCCCTAGACAAAGGCACGGAGTTGAAATCCACAAAAACCCAGTGTATATTCGTAAAAGACAACGTAACGCGCGCGATTGCCGTACATTCTGGTCGTCTGTTTAAGATGCTTATTAAAATAAGCATAATGAATAAAATTGAAGCTAATTTGACAGAACAAATTAGGTTACAAATTTGGCACGAACGTCTTGCACATCAAAATAAACGTCACGTTAAAAAGGTTCTTGATAGATACGACATACATGCTAAAGACGATGAAGAATTTTGTGGAGCATGTATTGAGGGAAAGCAGCATCGATTAACCTTTAAATCACGGATGCAAGGGGCAACTGCTGTTGGTAAAATACTTCACGTTGACCTATGCGGACCAATGGAAAAAACTTCAATTGGTGGTTCAAAATATTTCATTTGCTTCACTGATGATTACTCACGTTTTCGGCAGGTTTATTTTCTTAAAGAAAAAACGGATGTTTTTAATAAAGTTGTTGAATGCATAAAGTTTATAGAAAAACAATCCGGAAAAAGCATAAAAATGATTATGAGCCATGATGGCTTATAGTTTGATAATTTTAAAGTAAAAAACCTATTAGCAGATAGTGGTATAAAATTTGTAACAGCAAATTCTTATACACCACAACAAAACGGAAGTGCCAAACGTACGAATCGAACAGTTGTTGAATTAGCACGTACAATCCTTTTAACAAAAGACTTGCCAAAATCGCTGTGGGGCAAAGCAGTCAATACGGCTGTTTACATTTTGAATTGTACAGGTCCAAGTCCCATTATTGAAAAATCTCCATATGAAGTCTTTACTGGACAAAGAACACGAATTGATAATTTACATATTTTTGGTACTAACTGATCAGAACCGAAAAAAGTGGGATGCGAAAAGTCAGAAGGCTGTACTTGTCGGTTATTCAGATAGCATTGATGGTTACCGAGTTTGGGTATGCGGAAGCAATATAATAAAACGTAGTCGCGAAGTTGTTTTTGAACCAGAATATGCAATTGAATCAACAATTATTCTTCCACCTCCAGAAACCGTGTTAGATTATAGCAACGAACAAGATGATTCTCAGGCAAATGTTGACGATAGTCATTACCATCTTCGTGATCATTCGTTGATCAATCGTCCTAAACGCTTAATTGAAGCAATGGTAGTGGAGGTTAACGAACCCAAAAGCTACAACGAAGCTGTAAGTTCAAAACAGGCTGTTCAGTGTAAAGCTGCAATGGATGATGAAATGACTTCATTACATGAAAATGGTACTTGGAAGTTGTTCAATTGCCAAAAGGACATAAACCAATCACCAATCGATGAGTTTATCGAGTTAAAAAAAATGCAGATGGTAACATTAAGCGTTACAAAACTCGCATAAAATCCAATGCCTGTGGTGTTGACTGTATCAATCTTAAGATGTTATAACTAATAATGCCCTACTGTATCGAAATAATTACATATCTGGTGAATTTATCACTGCAAGAAGGCATATTTCCAAATTCTTGGAAACGATCTGTCAATGTACCTATCGTGAAAAAAACATTATCCTGTTCGCCTTCCGATTTACGGCCTATTAGTATACTGCCAGTGATGTCAAAAGTCATTGAGCACACACAAACGTATATACACAAATGTTGGAACATATTAACAGATGTAGCATCCTACCTTGAACTCCAGTCTGGATTTAGAAGCGGGCATAGCACAGCTACTGCATTGACCAAGGTATTAAATGATCTATCACATTCAGCAGACAAATCAGAGGTTACATATCTCGCATTCATAGACTTCAGTAAGGCATTTGACATTATCGTGCATGACCTACTAATTGTGAAACTGCACTACTTTGGATTTGATAAAACTACTCTTGAATGGTTCACTAGCTATTTAAATGGCAGATATCAGAATGTCATACTAAATAATAAAACCTCACAATCGCTACATGTAACTCAAGGTATTCCTCAAGGAAGTAACCTTGTACCTTTGTTATTTGTGATTTACACAGCAGATTTACTGCAGGTCTTAACGCCGACTTGTAGATACCACATGTATGCAGATGATGTATTATTATATACATCGTGTAATACTCTAACTGCAAATTCCGCAATCAATCTACTAAATAAAAACCTGGCTGCTGTTAGTAGATGGGTCCAACGTCATGGACTACTTCTGAATGTCTCCAAAACGGAAGCACTGTGTATATGTTCTCAAGAAAATTACGCAAGAGTAGAAGAAGCTCCGATAAATAGTCTTACTATGAATGGTGCAACAATTAATATTGGAAGTGCCGTTAAATATCTTGGAGTAGCATTGGACAAGCAATTAAACTTTGAAAGTCATGTCAATAAAAAATCGGACTTTGTTACTATAAGTTGCGCACCCTATACAGATATAAACAATTTCTAAGCCCCGAAGTAAAGTGGAGAATATGTAATAGTCTAATTCTATGCCATCTGTACTACTGCAATGTAGTATATTACAGCTATCTAAACGTACGAATGAAACGTAGAATACAAGTCTTACATAATACATGCTTCAGATTTGCATATAGCGTACCTTATAGACAGCATATCACACCGTTCTATAACTTGTGCTGCAAGCTTAAATTCGACCGACGAGCAACCTTATTTTTAGCTACATTCATATATGCTATTATCACCTCCCGTACCCCACTTTATCTGTATGAGATGATGAAACCAAGAGCTAGTATACACCTACTAAATTTACGAAATAACAATGACCTCAGTATCATGCAGCATAAAACTGCTAAATATGAGAGTTGTTTTGCTTACATAGCTACCCAATTATATAACAAATATAAAATAATCTTTTATGAAACTTCAAAAGACAAATTTTACAAGAAGCTATATGATGTCTTACTATATGAGCAATCACAAAGCTACGCTGATGGAAATCTAGGAAACGCTGGAATCCTTTCCTCTATTTATCAATTTTTACTTAGTTTGGCATATGTACATTGTGTTTACCTATTACTTATATTGTTAATTTATAATTGTTATATTTCTTAATTTCTAGGAGGAATTTAAAATCAGCTTTGCTGAATTCCTTTCCTTTTGGATATACCAATAAATTTTTGATTGATTGGTTTAGTAGTTCGTGGATTTTCTCAGCGCAGTGGTATTGATTACTTTGAAACGTTTAGTCCAGTTGTACGTTTTGATACTATACGCGCGGTATAATCGCAGCAAACGAAAAACTCCACTTAATGAAATTTGACGTTAAAACTGTCTTTCTCTATGGCAATTTAAATGAAGAAATTTATATGCAGCAGCCTTAAGGATACGAAGATTATACCGACAGGGTTTGCTATCTGATCAAGGGACTATATGGGTAAACAATCGCCGAGATGCTGGAACAGACGACTAAGTGAGTTGTTAGCATCATTTGGTCTTCGAGAAGGCACAGCTGACCCATGTTTATATTGTAACGTGCATAGCATTTCCAAAACCGAAAGACTATTGTTGGCGCTGGGCAGGAGTTTGATTTAGCAACCATGTTTATTTAAGGAGTCTTATATATATTTCGACGTAGAATTAAATGCTGAGTACGAAAATGGTAACCATTTTTGTAGGAAATGAAAAATAAAAAAGTTATGAATTTTTTTATTTCCCATGTAAGTCTATGGGAAAATTATTTTCGAAATTTATAAATAATAAATATTACCTTAAAAAAGCCAATTCCAACATAACCTAACCTAACCTAACCTTATGAATATAATAATAAATTTGAAAATAAGCAATTTTTCTTCGGGTTTAGTTTTTCTAAGGATGAAAGAAAACAATTTTTGATTATGCACGAAAGTCACCAAATTCCCAACGGATAGCTTGCAGCAATGCTTCAAACGGATCCCGTTTATTTTTCTTATTCCAACGACGCCATAAATATTCACGCAGACGTTCTGCAAAAGCTTCTTCAAGCACGTTCTTCCCATGGAAGTATCCTTTAGGAGCACGCCACAGAGCTTTGGCCGCTGAGTATTTACATCAGTTTCTGGATCTAAATAACATACTTAATCAAATATAATTAAAATCAAATTCACTTACCGACAAAGTTCACGCTATGGTTAACAGCTGCATTAACATAGCTGTGACACGGAAGGGACAGGTAAGCGCGCCAGCCGTCAGTCCAAATCGTCGAACCGGCAGCAACATGCTCCTCAATAATGGGAACTAATCTCTCCGTAGTTCGACTGTTCTTGGGGTATATCACTATTCTGAACTCCGAAGTTTGCTCGCAACTGATTCCCAGAACCCAGTGCCCTTTAATCATTCTACCCATGTTAAATTTGCATTTACCAAACTTCGACTCATCGATCTGCACAACAATTCCAGGCCCTCCAATTTTACCGCGTTCATGTTGCTCAAGAGAAAAGTGATCGGCCACAAGCTGGTGGCAATACATGTAGCTATAAAATAAATATAAATAATAAATTGTTTTAATTTGTAGCTATTTGTTTTATTTCTTACCGCACAGCTATTGTATCCCGGCCTAGTGCAGTTTGTTCTTCTGGCGAACTGTCGAAATCCATACTCTAGTGTGTAACACAGTCATAGCTCTCGTCATGAGCAAATCCATACATAAGCCTAGATACAATAAAATTAGAGTAGCAATCTACTAATTTGTAGTTCAAACAAACCTTATTTCATCTTGAGTCTTCAAGCGTGAACCTTCGAACTAAGTGTCCTTTGCCACGCTAGGAGTGCTGCATTTACCACCACCTGCATTGCAATAGAACGCACCATACCCATGATGTGGTTTTATTCTCATAACCGAACGATGGCGGCCATAGGATTTAGTGCGCGGAAGAAAGCCCTGCTCGAAAGCCCAAGATGTCACCGTTTCTCGGGTTGTAGGCAATCTTCGGCTGTTCCATAATGCTACGAAGTTGGCCATGACCTTAAGGAACAATAATCAAATAAAATACACTCAACTATCCGAATAATATACATTGTCCAACTTCTAGTTAATAAACATTCTCTTTAATGATGGTTGAAGCAAGAGTGAAAGGTTAGAGACGTCAAAAATAATGTAAACAACAGAAGGGGACGCCACCTATTAAATAATTTTCATTTAAAATAAATAATTTGATAAACATAATTTTCCCATAGACTTAACATGGAAAATAAAAAAATTCATAACTTTTTTATTTTTCATTTCCTAACAAAATGGTTGCCATTTTCATACTCAGCATTGAATTCTACGTCGAAATATATATATACGATCCCTTAAAAAAACATGGTTGTTAAATCAAACTTGAGCCTTGACGCTGTATGTTGATGACGGATTAATCGCTGCATCAAATGAATTATTATTAAAAGATTTCATAAAGTGTCTATCAACTGAATTTCAAATAACGACGGATATGGTAGATTCCTTTTTAAATATACGGATGAAATGACTGGACGATGGCAGCATTTTTATTGATCAAGAATTATATGCTAACACCATTTTAAAACGTTTTAATATGACCCACACACATCCAATATCAACACCTATCGAACTAGGCTCACTTTCGGAAGAAGTACGTTCGAAAGATATGGTTAACACGAGGGCTAACATACCCTATCGAGAGGCTGTTGGAAGCATTATGCACTTAGCTATTACAACACGACCGGATATCGCGTTTGCTGTGGGGTATGTTAGTTGCTATCTTGACAAGACTGAAGAAAAGCATTGGGAAATGGTCAAACGAATTTTGAAATACATCAAAGGAAGCTCTAAATGGGGTATTCTCTATCGAGCTAATGCTGAATCCCAATTTTTGGAAACTTTTAGCGATGCTGACTATGCAAATGATGTGAACACGCGACCATCGGTATCTGGAGTTTTAATAAAGTACGGTGGTGGAGTTATTGGATGGATTAGTAAACGTCAGCAATCAGTCGCTTTATCAACAACTGAAGCTGAGTTTATGGCAGCAAGCGAAGCGGCCAAGGAGTGTGTTTGGATGACTCTAAATACTGAATGAAATTACACCCCTAAAGAAAACTCCTACTATACATATCGACAACGTAAGTGCTATCAGACTAGTTAAAACCCGGAATACCATAAGCGCTCGAAACATATCGACATACTCCCTGTATGTTTGTTGTGGTTTGTTTAGCATTCTTCTTAATCTTCTTTGGGAATTAAACCACTCATAGTTTTTAAAATCATCTTTATTTACGTTTCGATCCATGACCTAGGATCTTTGTCAAAATAATAAAAACTTCAAGTTTGACATTTATGATATAAATTGAAGGTGACTTTGATTTATTGATGTTCAAAATATTTGGCTTGAGTACATTAGGTAAAATTTTTTAAAGTTTAAAAGAATGATTACCTTCAATTTGTGTTGCGGCCTGGGACCGGCTTTTTTAGATAGCCAATACGCTTAACGTGAAATCAGCTGATTAATTTTTATTGGTGAATTTTATATAAATTCAATAATTTGGGAAACATTTTTTAACATGTTTCTATTTATACAATTGAGAGGACTTTCAGTAAACAATTTCAAAATTCAAAACGAATCAGTGACTTTCAGTAAGCAATGGATTCCATTACTAAAAGAAATAACAAATGAAAATCAAATGCCCACAATATCTAGATAGCATTGCAAGTTTTTCCTGGATTTTCCTTGCGATATTAACATAAAATACAGCCTACATACATGATTTCTATTTATACATACAATAACTAATTACATAACAATAAGCATATCAACAACCCCTGTAAAACAGCATTGACATCTTACAAGTGTAAACCCGCAATAGGGTTACCTAAAAACCATATACAATCTCCGTTGAACAGTATTGGTATCTGACAAGTGTAAACCCATCTTAGAGTCGCCTCAGAACCATATACAACCTTCATAGAACAACATTGGTATCTGACAAGTGTAAACCCGCCATAGGGTTGCCTCAGAACTATGTTAAAATCTACCAAAGAGATTGCCTAAATCATAATAATTTTTCCTCCTCAAAATAAATATAAAAAAACGACTACTTATACCTTACGGTAACGCAATCGCACACTTCTTTAATAACCATCCTCTCAATTGTATAAATAGAAACATGTTAAAAAATGTTTCCCAAATTATTGAATTTATATAAAATTCACCAATAAAAATTAATCAGCTGATTTCACGTCAAGCGTGTTGGCTATCTAAAAAAGCCGGTCCCAGGCCGCAACACAAATTGAAGGCAATCATTCTTTTAAACTTTAAAAATTTTTACCTAATGTACTCAAACCAAGTATTTCGAACATCAATAAATCAAAGTCATCTTCAATTTATGTCATAAATGTCAAACTTGAAGTTTTTATTATTTCGACAACGATCCTAGGTTATTGGTTTAATTCCCAAAGAAGATTAAGAAGAATATCAACAACGTTACCACTAAGTTCGCGAACAATATCAAAATGGTGCTTTTGATATTGAATATGTGCCTGGGAATAAACAGGCGGCAGATATACTAACGAAACCTATACCACGAGTTCGTTTTGAATTCCTATGCAACTTGATTGGAATGGTTGAACTGGCAGTACGTGATGCTGATCAAATATGATTTTTCTTTGTTTTGTTGGGCAATTTTAGTTTAAGGGGAAGTGTTGTAGAATTAAATAAAATTGCTTAGGACGTAGGTATATGTTGCCCAGGTAATTGTCAGAAAAAGTTTTTTTTGTTTTTGTAATTAATCAAGAACTGTCTGTCATTGTAATTTTTGTTATTTATTAAAGCATATTAATAAAAGCTAGGTTTCTTGTCACGGGGAATAACCACATCAGTTTTGGGATTATAAATAGTATGTTCAACCTTAGAAAACAGTGTATAGTTTTATTTAAAAATATAAATAAACGAAAAGTCAGAAATCACCGATAATTGACGAGCGTGTACTAGTATTTGACCATAATTTTACCTAGTGGTTGACCACATAATAAAATTAAATAAATCTCTGTATGGGTATGAACTTATTTATTAAAAACAAACGAATTTTCAAATAACAACTTTAAAATACTTTAATTCCAAAAATTCCATTTAGAATTTTTCAAAATCATCTAGATATACCTAAGTACTTAAATGATATTTTTGGAAAACAAATTTAGTGTGGTTCCCTGTTGCTATAACACTTGGATGTTCTAGTTTCGTAACGAGTTGATCAATATTTACAACACTGATGTCATTTTCAATGACTTTAAAAAGAGATTTACTTCCTTCGATTGGAGTAAATGCCTGTACCTCAAAATCACGCATGTCATAAATATTTTGTACGCAACAAACATACTTATGATTGATTTTTTTCCAGGAAATGTAACCAGATAAAAGTCTCCTATCGAAATCGTTTTCTTGAGTTTCTTCGACAGATGGGCGAGTGGTTCATTTTCACTATCACTGCGAAAATTCTCGGATATATCATCTAAACTTGAGCCACTCCTCATTGTCACTTTCCGTACTATCTGAGTATTCTACTTTGGTTTTCTTTTTTTATATTTTTCTTTTGTAGTTTTGGCCAAATTTTTGTTTTGAGTTTATAATTTTTTCTCTTGCTTCTTTTTTCTCAAAAGGGCTTTTTCTTGTTTTTCTTTATCCTTTTTCCTTTTTATCCTTTCTTTTTCTTTGTGATACTGCAACCATTCAATTGAAGTAGTTGCATAGGGCAACTTTTCTTTCATTCTAAATTCCTTTTTTCAGGCGACTCCTCTGGCCAAAAAATATTATCCAAGAAAGCAATACTAATGCCTCTTTTTTGTGGGGTTAACAATGATACTGGAGTCACAACTGTTCTTACAGTCTCACCTTTTTCAATGAAAACTTTCCCCATTGGTCCTGGAACTTCACTATTGTCTGCTTGTTTCATCTCCGTGTTAATATACTTCTTTGTTTCAGCATCATTATTAAATTTTGGCGTTTCCATATCTGTTGATACCACTGCTTTTTTTAATATTATGTCACTTAAAATAATCACAGGTTTGTCATTTTCCATAGCATTTTGTTTAAAAGCATCATTAATTTCAACCTGAATCTGATCAGGGTCGGTTTTTTTCATTTTGGTCTTATCATTATGTTTTTCTTTAATTTAATACTATGTTCGCTTTCTTCTGTATGTGTTCTGTTTTCTTGTTTTTCAGTCTTACTCTCAGCTATGTCTTTGGTAGTTTCAAATCCATTGTAGTTACTTTCATTTTCCGATTCTATGTTTTGGTCTTGATCTTTAAGTTTTGACATCTTTTTTTCAATTTTATCCCAACATTGTACAATTCTTTTTCTGACTCATCACCGACCCATTCCCCCATCTCTGCTTTTTTAAACTCTTCCCGTCTTGTCGTTGGGATCAGTGAATCAAAATATAAAAAAGTGGTACATCAAATTTAGTTGTTTTGGTTTTTCTTTTTCGACATCTCTTCCTATAGTCCGCTCCGCGTTGGATCAAGTATACATTTTGTAAAATCTACCGCCTTGACATCAAACGGAAAAAGTCCACACTTTTTAAATTCGCTTTTAATAGTATCTGCTCCGATCTGATACATAGAGTTTTCTAATAAAAATGGAAAAGTTGCTCTATTAATCACTTTGTTATTGTTAGATTTTTTCCAGTCAAAAACAACTTTTTTCCATTTATTTTTCAATGGTGTAAATAAAAACGGCTGGTTGCAAAATATGTGTCAAATTTGGAAGCAGAGCATATAGAAAAATGCTGTTATCAGAATAAAATTTACTCAAATTATATGAAAGGTGTGATTTATGTCCATCTAGTATGTATAATATTATCTTTATAACTTTCTGTTGCAAATGGGATAATAAAGTATTGCACACGTAACTGAAAAATGTTTCACTCGTCATCCTACCTTTGTTTGATCGGCCTAAAAAATACACTATAAAGTATTTTATGTTTTAGTTGGTTTAAAAACATACCAATTACCCAGGCTGGATTAGTGTTTCGTACTATTTCTGCAGGAATTCGTTTATATGGGTACACGATCATTGGTGGATAAATTCGCCCATCAGTGGAAATTGTAAATAATGTGGTAATACACTCCTTTTCTGAATCATATTTTACTTCATTTTCATTCCTCGAGGACCCAAAACGATACCTGTCTTTGGATTAGTTGCAAATCCGGATTCATCAGAATTGAGAATTCTGGTAGGATCATCTAAGATGTTCTTAGCATTTTCCCTCAATTTGTTCGAATTGACTCGTGCCACTCTCGTATTGATCCCTCGGTTACACATGCTTGTGCTCCACTTATAGATTCTGCATGTCGTTGACAAACCTCCGGGTGACGTTTTAAAAATGCCGAAAACCATCTTTTACCAGGCATACCATCACAAAATTTATGAACACGATCGTCGTTTTCAATAATATCTCGGACGGTACTACAAAGGGTAGCTTTGTTGATGGGAAATCCCTTTTTACCACATGCTAGCACCCATTTTACCAAAAGCTCTTCTTCATCTTTAGTTAGTATGGTAGTAGAACCCATTTGTCTTATTAAGGACGACCTCCCTTTTAACTTATTTATTAAAGTGGAGTGCAGAACACCGTACAACCTCTCAGCTTGTCGAATTGTACAAACATTATTGGAAACATCACTTATAGCCTGATGCAATTGTGTTTCAGTATACTTAAAAACTTTCTCTTAGTATCAGTCATGTTCTTGTAAAACACATAGATAAGTATCACTGAATAATTAGTCAAAGATATCACCTTAAGTCAAAAATTAAATTAATGCACTACTTCTTGACCATGATATAAACCCCATAGTTGACCACAATAGTACGATGGTCAACTACTATATATGTTTTTAAAATACCAACTTTTTTAAATAAAATAACCTCTTTTATACATTTCTAAACCTATGAAATAGACAGGGATCTAAAATATTTAATAATCTATAGGAACACTGTGGCACGATTTAAATAAAATATTTAGTTTATTGGAAACACTAGTATTTGACCAGAGTGGTCAATTACTGGCGCTTTAATAAAATTTAGCGGTCTAGTAGTTGATCACATGTGTTTTTTATTAAAAAAATACATTTTCAACAGTAAATAATACAACACTACTAAACAATATTCATCTTACAACCAGTGCCGGCTCGTGACCCGAACAAGAGGTGAGGCTCAAAATGAGTCTATTTAGAAACTACATTCAATACAAATGAATCTCTAGGTTATCTAAGAGGTGCTTTTTCTTATTATTCCTTGAATTCATTGGGAATCAAGAGTAATCATCGTAACGAAAAGCTTACAAAAGTGATTTTAATACCCTTAGTTTACATAGCTATACTATTAACTATAAACAAATTAAGTTTGATAAGTCAAATGTATTCTACGGTCTTTAAGTTTTGCAAATTTATCTAGTACATTTTCATAAAATCTGGATTTTTACTTAATTCGCTTAATAGTTCCTTTTCTATAGACATTAAACTTAATCCACTAAGCCGCTCTTGACGCATCGTATTTCTTGAGTAAGCGTTTTAGACACGAGAAATTTCTTTCAACTGATACACTTGTAGCAGGAATTGTTAAAATTAATTGTAGAACTTTTTGAATCTGGCAAAATATATCAGCAAAGTCACAAGAAAGTATTTTTAGGGTTGTATATAAATCTATATTTTTAAACTGCTCGTCTCTATAAAAAAAACACAAAGTTCATTAATAAGTCTATCTCTATCAAAAAAATTTGGATAAGTCTCAAATAGAGATTGCATAGATTTTTTAGGAAATTTGGTAGTATAGAATTCATACTTAGAGTGATCAAATAAAGCAAGACATTCTAAGCTATGGAGATCGGAAAACCATGTATTAAGTTGCAGACTAATGCAGTCTAAAATTTAGAAATACAGAATGTTGTATTTTTGAAATATCTCTTGCTCAGATGTTGTTTTGCGCCGATTAGGTAACTCTGTTAAATTTCTGGCATGACGAAAACATTCCAAAAATTTGCCTTCATTCCTTAATTTGGATGCAAGCTGTATATATTTGTTGCGAACAATATATCACATTTAAAACTTTAGTCTGTAAAATGTTAAAAAGGAGATCAGTAATATTAAAAATTTCGCGGTAAATAAAAGTTAAAATAGTAAATTCAAATTCACTAAAGTGCTTAAAGAATCCCTTAGCTGCAGGATTGGATTCGGCTCCCGAGGTCGGATCATTTACTATTGCTTCGAAAACTTTTACGAAGTTGTCCCATTCGCTTGCGACAATGTTCAAAATTTTTGATCTTGAATACCACCTGGTTTCCGCTGCTCGTGGCACACGTTTACCAACAATATGATATAATATTACTGCTCTCTTAGGTGAATGATGGAAAAACTTGGTATACCTGATAAAGTAGAGAAAAAGATTCTACTCTGCGGAATATTTTATGTTCCTTGTTACAAAACGAGGTTTAACTGGTTAACACAGCAATGGATAAAAAGAGCATAGGGTACAATTGACTTCATTTAGCTCGCCAGCCATAACACTGGCACCGTCGTAACATTGGACAACTAACTTTTCTTTATAAGTAAATGGGTTTGAAACACCTTGAACTACTTCGAAGAGAGCACTGGCAGTTTGATCACTGCTTACATCAAAAAATGCCATAAATTTTTCTTTGAATTTAAAATCTCAAGTAACAAATCGAAGAATTATCGCGCACTGAGATTTGTCTGCAATGTCAGTAGTATCATCAGATACTAAAGCAAAGAAAGGACTAGCTGCTATTGCTTAGGAAATGTATTCTTTTAAAAAATCTTCAATGCATGATATTAATTCATTTTGAATTGTTTTTGACTGGCCAGTGAAGATTTGGCTCATTTCCACGATTTAGCGATTGTGAATATTCATCATGACCCCAAAAAGCCAATTCTTGTTTACCCGAAAGTATGGTGGTATCAATTAAATAAGTTAACAACAACCTATTTTTTCGGACATTTTCGTTATATATAATTTTATTTAAACCAGCATGTTCCTGAAGTGCATCTAGTATAGTTGTTCGATTTTGTTGAAGTCGTTTGAAACCAACAAAATTTTTTATATGATCTTTGGAACATTCATGCATTTTTGCAGTGCGCGAAATGTTTTTTAAATCGCAAAAACTTTTACCGCAAGTCCAGCTGTTGTTGACATTTGATAACAAAATGCTTGGCCAACAATATAAACTCTGTTTATATGTACTTCTGCAAATCCATTTGTAGATTTCATATCACGATAACTGAGAAGTTCTATTAAAACTTCGACCTTGTCGATTATCAATACTAACTATATTTATTGGAGGAGTCGGACGCATAAATAAAGTTTGCCGTTTTTCTAACTCACAACGCACTGAAAAAGGCGTTTTGAATAAAGATAATAGAATATCATCTAAGGGATACATGACCCTGTGCCGAAATTTGAAATCAATTCAAATTGGAACAATATAACGATATTACACAATTTGAATTATATTATAACAAGCAGTTTTTGTTTATATAGATTAATTTTAACCACTAATCACGAGAAATAAAGTACTAAAGAGGGAACAAAAACACTAAACAGTAAACACTTAAACTCTGTGTAATCTATTCTATTTGAGGCATGAACCACCAAACGTACAAATGTTAACTCGGTTCATCAATTCACTATTGAAGAATTAAGTCAACTAGGTTTTTTTTACAATACAATAATTTAAAATGAAACCAACAAATAATTCCAACTTGTCAACGTCGCTGTTAAAAAAACTATGGGACCACCACTGGGGCTAATGGTTGAGCTAGTATCTAAGTTTAAGCTCTTATAATAATAGAAAATTATTAATTTAACATTAACATACGTTTGATTTTCGACTTTTTGTGCAGTTTAACAACTATTACAAAGTCTGACACTCATCAACCCTACCGATCATTGACTGACTTTCTTTAAGTATGTATGTATAAGTATTCAGCCATCCCGCAGCTGCCGCTGTCGTTATTATGATTACCAAGATCCGAGAGGCAACGATGAGGGAGCCTCAGTACCCGAGTATAAAGTGTTGGTTATATATAGAGATAACCGCTAGACACATCGCGCTTGCGTATAATGTAGCTTTGGATGCATGGAGATGGTTGAAAAAGTGTGGCGCGCTTTATAACGCCTCATATAAATTTGTATGTGCAGAAGTCGTGCACGAATTAAGAATTGAATTTTGTATTACAAACGTTCATTATATATTATTGATTATTAATCGAATTATGATATATTTGACCAAAAATTGTTTAGAAGACGTTTGTATAAGTTGTAATAGAAGTTTTCTTTATGATTGAAAAGAAGATCTATAAAATTAAAGGTGAGGCGGCGGTTCACTTGCCTCATACGACCAGCCACCGATGCTTACAACTAGTACAACCAAATATTTTATTGATAAGCACATACCGAGAACAGATGCTTTAAGAATAGAAAAACTATTGTCTGCTTACCTTTCTTATTGCTGCATCACTTGTTAAATGCCATGTAAGTCCAACACTGATTTGGAGGTTTAAAATGACCCTTTTGCACAAGCACTGTTGATGCTAGTTGCACTATCTTGTGGCCAAAATACATACTTTCAGTATAAAACTATTGATACAAAATAGAGTATTACAGATTCCTTATTTTCGGGTGTTAAAATGAATTTGGTCAATTACTGGGTGCTGGTTAATTGCCTGCTGATCGCCATCTCTCTGTGCCTTTTAAATAATTTAAAATTAACACAATTAAATTAATGCCACGACTAGCTCAGTGATACCCACACGGAGTGAACGACGATATGATAACAGAATTTTTACTCACTCCTTTCCAACACTCAATTCACCTGAATAAGACAAGCAAAATTTACCGACAATTTGTATAATGACAAAAAAGATTACAATTTACAAATCTGCGCCCTTTTTAATATCATTTGATTTGTATAGAACTTTTAAATCAAATTTAAATAAATATTTCTATCGACTTTGCTCTTTACAAAACTTATAACTTTTTACCTTTTATAGCAATTAAAGCCAGCAAAACAAATTGTATTTTACCACGAATAGTTTCGTTGAACTTTAAAGAAATATCCCCTTTCTTAATCATACTTTTACGTACCAACCAAATTTTTGTTGACCTTTTACACAAAATATGTAAATTACATGCAACTTTTAATTTCACATCTGAATACTCAAATTATTTAAAATTATAATTGTAACATACTATAAATTGAAAAGATAGCCCTAATCGTGTATTCTTCCTGTTTTTCTTGCTGGAGCTTCCTGGCCCAAATCAGTCATTTGTTCAGTAGCTTGGAGTCGTCAACCAGCAGCTCAGCATGTAGACCCAGTACTTTGAAATATTTAGCAGCAACCCGAAGTCGTTTGTCCTATGATTTGAAGTATTAATTTTAGATTTTTAACCCAGTAGCTTGGACTTTTATACCAGTAACTAAGAATATTAACATCGTGATTTAATTTATTAACATCGTGATCTAGTATATTATTAATGTCGTGATTTGGCTTTTTAACGTCGTGACTTAGTATATTAATAATACATTGATACAGTACATTTACCCAGTGGCTTGTTAACGTCGTAATTTGGATTATTAACGTTGTGACTTAGTATATTAATAATGTCGTGATCCAGTATGTTAATCCAGTGGCTTGTTGTTATTGATTTTATACACAGTGATTTGTATTTGCTTTTGCATTGTGATTTAAATGTTTGGTGTTCATGGTTTTTATGATATTTACTTGAAGTATTCCTCCCTTGTGACCTTCAATAACCCTATTATCATAGCATTTTCCCTCCAAATTAAAATATAAAATTTTGAATCAATATCACTTTGGCGCCCAACGTGGACAAACTCCACATTGTTCCTTAAAGCTTGGTATTTTAATTTCACTTGGTCATTTATACAATACCTTACTAATCTTATACAACTATTCACCTATCTTAATCTCCTACCTATTTATACTTATCCTACCTAAATTATTTATACAATACCTAACACTAATTTTATACAATTATTCCCCCATTTTTAATCCCTTAGCTATTCTTACATATCCTATTTAAATCATCTATACAATACCTTGTTATACTTACATGCAGCATATTTTACCCGCGATTTTATAACATATACCGACCACGCTTTACGAGTGATGCAATCGCTATTTAAGTCAAATTTGCAAGCACAATTTAAATAAAATCAAATTACTCATGTAGTGGCATCTTGGAACTTAAATCTCAGGGTCCAGCGGTGATTTGCAGTTGGGTAATGCCATGTTGGTTACCAAATTGCTATCCATCCTAAACATAACTTGTGCTGCACTCTTAGGGGTGGATGAAAGGAGATAAGGTAGCAGGTACAATAAAAGGTAAGGTACAAGGAACCTACATACCTTTTCTAAAAGAAAAACACCACCCCAGATAGTTGTTGCTCGGTTCACGTCTCGTGGCTTAGTCCTGCTTTTGACACTTACGCACCTCCGCATTCCCTCTGCACAGACGCAACTGTCTGCGACGACGGAAGTTGGCGTTATTAATTTAAAAATATCGGCAATCAAATTATAAATTATATCTAAAACTAAAACATGCTACATTGCCAATTTTGGCATGTAACAATCGCTACCAAGCTATAAAAGAAAAAAATTTTAACAAAAGGAAAAAACTTTTAGCACAGTAGAAACTTAAAGTCTAGAGCCTTACTTACATATGAACTAACTTACATTCTACTAAATTGTTTACTGTGCTTTAAAACTACTAAACCGTCTAAAAATCGACCCAATTAGATATCCCTATAAACCATTCAGTAAGGCTCTGAAAGCCTACCTTACGGATATCGAACCATACTCTATGAACGAATTCCTTACACAGTCTACTACATACCAACTCCAAATCCACATCCACTAACCTACTTTGTTATTTCCTACCTCTAACTCCGTTCCCTCTTTTGTCAAAATTCATCCATAAAGATGAATCAGGAGGTGACACTTGCAACATCAGGTACAAGACAGTTTAACTTAATAGTGTTGCCTCGTATTATTGTTTTGGTGTTTTTGTGATTATTGTAGCATTTATGTAAGTTAGGTATTATAACGTAATTTATACATGCAAATGAGTGTTTGCCCAATTGTATAAATTGAATAAATGAAATGAAAATGTTTATTGTAGACGCCACCTGGTTTTTCTAACTGATAACGCGTCTTGCTAGTAACCAAGAAACGGAATGTGTAGCCCTAAGATTACTGAACTACATCTATAAATGCACACATGAGTCTTAGATATGGCGCAGTTATAATCGACAGCACAAATTTGTCGGAGAGCACAAAACACTTTACTACACTAAAAACAAGTGTGATAAGTCGCCTAACATTTCAATACACCTTAAAGCTAACTTTAGAGTTTTTTTGGAGTACACGTGCACATAAGCATTGCATTTTAATTGTTTCTACGTTGGCAAGAAAATGCCCAAAGAGAGAGCAAGTTACTATATGTTTTACAAATTTCTATGTGTTGGTACTCTGGTTTAATAAACACTACACATCAAAACTTTTTAATGACATGGTTGTGAATTAACAAATTTACCAACAGTACCATCTTACTAATTTCTTACATTTCTAACCTAACAAATTACATTGCTACCATCAGGTTAGCTTCTTCACTCAATACTCAAAAATTTCCTACTTCTGATCATAAATAGCAAACATTAGGACGACAAAAGAAAGTAAGACAAAGTTTCAAGTTATTACCACAAATTGTTCTTAATTGAATTTATCTTTTTTTTGTTCTAAAATTCATATACAAAGATGAATTATAATGCCGTGGTCTAATCTTTTAAACTTCAATACGTAAATATAAAAGTATTTAATAATCTCAATAATGATCTAAACATAACCTCAAAGTTTTTATCCAAAATGCACAGATCTCATTCCTTGGTTTACAATTATTTATTATGAACCCGGTGCAAAATAAAAATAATTTTCATCATTAATTTTTTGTATTACTTGACTTGAATGAACATGCTCTTTTTAAGTTTACTTAATGAAATTAATAATCTTAAGAAATAACGTAGCGACTTTTACATTAGCAGTAATTTAGGTGATATAACTATATTCAAACAGTAAAATTCTCTCAATTCCTCGTAATACAATTTTAAGTCCAACGTTACCATTTACATTCCAGCATTTGCTTCATAGACAAGTTATTTGGAAACTGTTCACAGGTCATATCCTTAAGCTAGTCGCTTACCTTGCTCGTTGATTGTATGTGGAAAAGTCATTACAAACAATAGAGTGATGCTACCACATGTTCCAGCTTTCGATTCCTGAACAAACAACTTACGTCACTGAACTTTCCACATCTGCATCCTAGGAAAGTGTAGATATTCTTACATGGAATTTCTTCACAGATGAGACTACGTAAAACCTTCTAAATTTAAAGTTGAGCTTCTTTCCTTGAGCTTTTGACGAATTAAAAATTTAAGAGAGCTATTGAAGGGAGCCATTAACTGAACTACAGTTTCAGGAACTGATAAAGTTATCTGTGGAACTAAACCAATTAAAGTAAATTTATCCATGAAATGGATTATTCAATAAAGCTATCAAGCGAGCTATTAAATTGACATGTTAAGTTTTACTGCTAATTGATATAACAGAGTTGAGATATCAAGTTTGATATTAAGTGATATCATAAGGTTAACAGAAACAAAAAACTCAAGTGCTTTTAGCACTGGAGAGCACTGCCACGTTTTTGGCTACATGCAAGTTGCTGGCCCGGACTTTTGTAAACGCATGTTGCTTCTTATTGCAGCTAAAAGCCGAGAGCGACTGGTACTCGGTCGACAAAATTAACTTGACGAACAAAAGTCGTCTGTCATCTGAAGTACTGTTCAAACAACCATCGTTTAAAGAATGTGTCTATAATATCTATTTTTAATATACAACTTGTGACTGGGCAATATGGTACATCTCTGAATATTCATTAATATTATGAAATTAATTATTTGTCTGAATAGACAGACGTTGCAGTGTATAAAATTACTAAACAATATATGCTTTTATAGGCATCAAAAAAAAATTGTTACAACTTAAGGACTTTGTTTTTTTTTGTACTAATTAAAAGAAACCGAAATCTAAAGAATTTTTTTATTTCATGCCTTTTTTGATTTGAACTTTTTAAAGTTGTGTAAAAATGTTAAATTTGTGCAAAAACGGTTCTACATGTATAGGGATATCTCAGCTTAGGATAAAGCTAGGTGAGTGAAACAAACACTATTGTCTTCAGAATATTACAAGCGTTAATTTGATACGTTACAAAGGTGTATTTGAAACATTAATGTTTTTCAGCTACAGATTCAAAATTTTTAGACGATTTCAAAAAACGCTATGAATTAAAATTTTCAAAAATTTTTTAATGAATTCTTAAGTGTTGGTTTACAAACTTACAAAAATTAAAGTTGGGATTTCAATGGGATCCTATGAAAAAAAGTTATTTACTTCAGAGAGGCACTAACTAAGATTGGTTAGTTTGTTACTTTGGTAAAATCATTACTATTAATGAACTTACTATTCCATCAAATGTGTTCAGATAAAAGTGTATAGCAAAATCTTTGCTGTGAAAACTTAAGTTATATATGCAGGTTTCTTGTAATGGTGACCATTTGTTTTTGTGGTAAAGGTGTAGGACCGCCCAGTTATAGTCGTTGGTTCAGTTTTTAGTATTTAATTCCTGTGCACTTTCAAAATGTCTGGGTTTCTTGGGAACAAAAATGATGGAGCTGGGCTCGAAGGATGCAAAAATTACCTCCACCTCTTTATTTTCACGTTCCTTTGATAAGACGTTTACAAGTCACCAATGCTGATCACATTCACAAGTTTCATAATTATTGATATCTTCCATTATTAATGTTGTACCACCTTAAACCATTTCATGAACGGAACTTTCATTACTCAATGAATAAATCTTGTTTTTTCACTTCAGTTTCACTGTGTGCCTCTTATTGGTTCTGCTTCTAGCAGGTGGTGTTTCAATAAATTTTCTTCTTCAGTGTAGTCTTTATATGTACAGTACATAAACTACATGTGAAGAAATATTTTCTTTACTCCAGTTAAAAAGTTGTATTGATGTTATTACTTGGTCCAAGTAGTTTTAACAGACTGCATTGTACAGTTGCTTGATTGTTATTCAAATGAAAAGATCGTGCCTCATCATAGACAACAGAGGAATAGTTCTCGGAAAAGTCTAAACTGACAACAGCTACATTTTCTTTCGCTTTCTTTGAGGTGACTGTAGTATTTTAATGTTGGCGGGCTAATGAACGAGGGTGCTTTTAAGCAGAACAAGCTGTTTGCAAAAACACTTCTGTAACAGTCTCAAAATTGCACATGTTGATATTTAATATTTTCTACTCAAGCCTCTTCAAAGTGATTTAGAAGCTTTTCTTTTGAAATATGTATTCTAAGGCTGTTTTCCCAAACGCTAAGGAAACAGTTTAGAGTTTTGACTGAGCACGTCTGTGACAAACATACTTTATAATCACTGATTGGTATCATTATCATTATCCACTTTTATTTTATTCAGCTTTCATCCAACAGCCATAAGTTTTACATACACATACCGAGTAGGTTTCACTTCAGGAAAATAGAAACATAATTAAAAGGTGTAGAATCATGTTCTGGGCATGAATGAAGCGCTAGCACTTATGATAGGTAGAGGAAGACAACAATTCAATTATATAGATTAGAATAATAAGTAATGTAAAGTTGGTAACAGAATACTGAAAAAGGTTGCAGGGTGGAAAGCTGCATTGTATTAATCTTGAGATTGTGATTAAGAGAGAGCTAGAGAGATAGATTTTTGACACCGAATTGTATGCATAAAAGTTAGAAACAGCATTCCTATTATTTCCAGTTCTTTATATCTGAGTTAAACCATTCAAGGTTCTTTAAAATAATTTGCCTATAATAATTTCCTCTGAAAACCAACAAAAGTATCGATCTGCTTCTACACTTTCTTTAACACTATCTACTATTATATTAATATTCTAGTAATATATTTGTCATTTTGTTTAACAATACATTTGTTGTAGGTAATCCACAAGAAATTGATCAAAGATTGCGCAATGAAAACCATGCTGGCCGTGCCCGAGATTCCAGCTTTAGTGTAGATTCAGATGCGGAAAACTATTCTTCTCCAGAAGACGAAGAAGATTTCTTACAAAAAGATTTTGATGATACATATGAAAATTTAAGAGTCGAACGTTTAAACATGTTGTCCAAGTCGGAGTTAATTAATGAATTTGTACAACAAGAAAGAAGGTATGAATTAAAGCGCAGACCAAGGCCAGCGACAGATACTGAAATTTATCGTTACAAAAAAGAACTTAATCGTTTGAGTATTGAAAACGAGCTTTTAAGAAAGGAAAATAAACAGTTGCGCAGTAAGCTGTTTGGTAGTTCGGATTCGGATTCTGTGGACTCTGAATCAGATTCCAGCACATCATGTACTACTTGCAGTGAGCATTCTGAGAGTCGGGAAATTGATTATGAGAAAACCAATGGACACTCTTCACCAGCGTCATAAATATTCTAGTTTAGGTTTTTTTTTAAAATTGCGTTAACATGTTCTTGTTCTTGAATTTTCTAAACCCACAGCTCATTTAGTGCAAACTGTATTTTATATATATATTTTATACAGGGTGAGGCAAAAAGATGATAACATTAAATGGGCGTTGTTAATCACTTTAAATTACAAGGCAGACGATTTGGTTTCAGGGTTTCAATTTGGCATCCATTCGTCTCAATGAATAACTTATGGAGTCTTTCCTTGTTGTTTTTAAGACCATCTGAGCCATTTGTGCAGGAATTCCAGCGATGACGAGAGTGATACGGTGTTTCAAGTTGCGAGGTTTGCTGGCGTATACCCAATTCTTGACCGTGGCCCACAGCCAAAATCGCAAGGTGTCAGGTTGAGTGATAATGCTGGCCATGGAATAGGACCATGTCCACAAATTCAGTGTTTATGTAACTTGTCGTTCAGATAATCCGAAACCATCAGACTGTAATGGGCCAGGGTGCTGTTTTGCTAAAAGTACCCTTGCTGGAGAATGGTAAGTAGTGCACTCTCTTTCATAATCGTGCTGATCATGACAATGTAATTCTCTCTGCTGATGGTTTGTTCTTCAAAAATAAGAGCTTAATCACTCCAAATTTGCACACTTCACACTAAACGTTCATCTTAGGGAAATCCCGCAAGTGCTCTTGAACTTGGTTTGGGTACTCTGTTGCCCAGATGATACAGTGGTGGTTGTTCACACGACCTCTGATGCAAAATGCTGCTTCGTCAAAAAACATGAACAGAATGTCAGATTTCATGTACACCATTTCTGAGGATTTCTGCAGTACTCGCATGTGGTTGCTTGACCACATTTGTGAGCTGCTGCACAATTTAAGTGGTATGGTTTCATTGCTAAATCACAATGCAAAATTATAACTCGGTGATCTTTACGAAATGTTTGTTTTTAGAAAAAGTCTGCACGTGGGCTTGTTTGTCTACCATCGTTCTCTGGACGAGGACGATATTCTCTTCAGTTAGGACAGATCTCTTTCTATCATCTGGACAAACTTCTTGTAGATCCTACCTATTGTCAAGCGTATAGTGCATCCCGTCCTGTCCAGGCCTTGAATTTTTCTTGTATGATTCTTGGGAACTGAAAGATCACCATATAGGCAGCTATCTTCTTTCGATCGTCGTTGGAATATCGGGATGCCATGTTATAATCTGAAAAAAGTCTCGCATACAGTGTTAACATCTTTTTGCCCAATCCTATATATATATATATATATATATATATATATATATATATATATATGTATATGTTTATTAAATATTAAAAAGTCAGTTCTGTAGATCCGAATCTTCATTCACAAGTGCGGGCACGCATAATGACCATGAATACAAAAAGTTTCTGGTTTTTATACATAATCACTGAATATTAAATAAACGAATACGTTACTAGTTTGACACTTTATTCCCTCATTCAAATAGCATTGAAAGGGAAAGTTTTCCCAATTGAACCATTTTTAAATGAACTAATTTAATTCAGAATGAACTATTTTTAGAATAGGAAACAATGGAAGAATATATCCAACCAGTTCCACGACTGAAGACCTAATGATGATGATAAACTATTAATGCATTTGTGATTGTATCTTTACAAGAGGCCAAACGTGAAATGAGTGACAAACTACATAGCCATATTTGTAGATGAAACAACTAATGTTTTTCGTCAATTTCGACTAGTTAATAGTATGTGATAAATAGAACACCAACGAAACGATTTGCCAATTTTCCACTAATTATCGATATATTCAATGAAGTTAAAGGAAACAAATATTGAACGTTGTAATCCACAGAAAGTTACCACAAACAATACAGTCATATTTGAAATTTTCAATTGGGTGGCAATTTATTCATACACAAATTAAAATCGGACTTAATGTGATGAATATTTATCCAAAATGACTTGAAATCGAAAAATACAATTTGTCTAGCTACGACTGTAAAAGACTTAACAGACGAATAAATCATTTATCGTCCGAACCTTTTTATAAAATAATGCCCGCTGAGACCATAAAATTTTTAATTCATTACAAAAACCATGCTGTTTAAAATTAAAACGGATTTGGACCCCTTGAGAAACTGATGGCAACTATAGGTGAGTATAAAGCAAAAAATTAAACGATGTAAAATATGTTGAAATCAAAGAATGCTCGCTAAAAAGTTTTGAACATGGCAACAGGAACAACAAATTTAATTTTACTCGCCATTTGTTATCTATAAACATTTCTTACTGAAAAGTTTAAAAACTACTTTAAAGAATTTGCAGAAAAGTGTTTGAAAACAACCATAAACAGTCTCAATTATTTGAATTAAGCTGAGCTGAGAACGGAGCTTTAAGCAGTTTATCAGTGCAAAGAATTCTTGTTACTTTCTGAAGTAGATCCACTTTTGAATGTTATTCTAGAAGATTGTTTTCAGGAAACATTTAGAGACTTTAAAATTATGTAAAGTTTTAGTTACCATACCTATATCAAAATCAGAAGAGTGATGATTTTAAACAAATATTAAAACATTTGATTCGATGAGAATCGCTTCTTTTATTTGTTAAAACAGAATTAGGAATGAGCTGTTGGTTTAATTAAGAAAACAAGAACACTCGATTTTAATGAATGAGCATATTATTTGATCATTTGCACATGGTATTATAATAGTGTAATGACTATTTCATATTATTCAAACAGTAAGTTGATAAGTGTATATTTAGAAAAGACGTTCAGTTTGCTGGTCAAGTAGTATTGCTTGCCGTATTTTAGTACTATTATTCTTGCTATTGTAGGTGCATAGATTATAGAACTTATAATATTTATTCAAAGATGACTTTTTTATTTACATAGTATGATTTTGAATTAGTTGTTGCATGCTTTTGATTTATAGTGTAAGTATAGTATAGTATATACAATTATATATTTTTTGTATTTATTTGCAGGTTAAATGAAAGTGTGTCCTGAATTTTATTTTGTTGAAATTATTAGTGTAGGTGTTAAAACATTTTAAATAAACTAGTGTAGTGTTAATTTATTTATTAAAATCAAAAGCAAAACAAGTTGAAAATGCAAGGCATTGTCGCAACGAACTTCCAAATGTAGACTTACTTTAAAACAATTTATGTATCGCACATTAATTTTGGACCTATTTGAAATTTTTGATAAAAATTAATTCCGGGGGGGGTGTATCCGTGGTCAGATTTTGTGGGGGTTCCATATTTCGACTTAGCTATGTTAGGGGAGTCCAAATATGTATCGCACATTAATTTTGGACCTATTTGAAATTTTTGATAAAAATTAATTCCCGGGGGGGGGGTCGGGTATCCGTGGTCAGATTTTGTGGGGGTACCATATTTCGACTCGGCTATGTTAGGGGAGTCCAAATATGTATCGCACATTAATTTTGGGCCTATTTGAAATTTTTTTTTTCCCGGCGGAATATCGCGGGGGCACGGCGCCCCCGTGGCCCGATTTTAACTGACATCAAAACTTAAGCTCTGGACACCGAGCTGAATCGATTGATGTATCACACATTGATGTCCGACCATTAGAAAGGCCTCGGACAGATGGACGACAAATCGATTTCATAAACGAACGAAGTTCGTTGATATTACCATGCGACTTTCTTGCTGGAATTACGATCAAATCGACATACATACATCCATTTCTCTTTAATTAATTTGACAATTTATGGAGTTTCTAGTCTTATCAGTATTGTTTGACTATATTATTTTGAAAGTGAGTACCTAAGGTGTGTTTGCACTAGTAGAGTTTAGTAGCATATTTTTAGCCAAACTACTTGACTCTGCCAGGTTGCGTAGAGTAACGGTTTACACGCGAAATTAAAATAATATAACAAAAATGGTAGAATCTACAACGTTAGAAATTACAATGAACATCAGCTGTTGACGTATTGCTTTGATAAGTTTAATCAATATTGTTGAAAGAAGTGACCTTAGTTGTTGAGGAAGAACACAACAAAGGAAAGAAAATATGGCCGAAAGATTGGATAAAAAAAGGCAGTCGTGGGGCTTTTGCTCTTCTTTTAATGCAAGTTGCTGTTGAGGATACACCAGAGTGTAAATCGTGTTTGAGAATGAGTCCTGAAAACGAAGCACTGCTTCGGATGGTCGCTTCACAAATGAGCAAAGTAGTAACACCACAAATTGAATTAGAAGTCGCTATGTATTTATTAGCCTCGAGAATTAATTATAGAAGTTTACAGCATTTATTGTGTCCAAAACGGCAATATCCGATTTTGTTCCTGAAGTATGTGGTGCTATTTATGAAAGCCATAGTGAGTACATTCATGTAAGTTTTAAAAGATCCTTATTAATTAACACAGTAATAGTTAAAAACGTATTTATTGTTTATATAATATCTTCACATTACTTTCACAAAGCACAAGTACATCAGATTGACAAACGCCAAGCTTATGACAGAATTCCATAATATTAAAGTTGGTTCGATATGACCGTTTTCTTGAGTGATGAGTATGACGACAGAACCCAATTTGGATGCAATGGTAGGCTGGTGATGTGCATGACAAGAGTCTATTGTGTTAAAACTGTGTGAACTTCACTTTGTGCTATAATTGCTTGTTGCAAAGATAGTTTATCCAATGCCAAAGCTACATAATTGGCAAAAGCAGTATTTTCGTTTATTTCTTTTCTTACACGTAATTCATTGTGAACAGTACGTAGTTTTTTCACAACCTGCTGTAGGTCTTCTAAATTTGTTTTATTGTACTCTGCTCTTGTTGATGACTGGTTTTCTGATAGTCAGTTTGTGTGACACTGCAGCATTTTGCTTCGTGTGTGATGTTGGCCAAGCCTGCTGTGATTGTGCCTAAGTTGATGGATATGATTCAGCTCCTTCATCAACTTCTTGTGTGGGTAAAACATGTCAATAAAAATTATTGTTTTGTGTGTGTATGCTTTAAATAAACACTCTACGGGTTGTTGAATAAAATTGGCAACTATTTAGTTCGAAAACAAATGCTTGAAGTATGGTCGATTTATTTACATTCATGACATGAACCTGTTTTTGGTTCTTCGAAGGCTAAAATGGCAATAGTTAAAATACAAATACTTAATTGAAAAACATTAAACTAGCTTTCTAACTAACAAAATCACCAATGATCTAAACTTTAAAAACGTTGAAACTAAATATAAATGATTAACGTAAAAATTTTGGTTGAAACTTATTGAAAAAATAATACAAAATGTCGAATTTAAGAATAAGGCATACATCTTCTAAATAATCAAAATTATTGTGTTTGCGAAACAAGGTGTTATGATGAATAAATGGTTTGATCTATAGGTTTGCATGTCTTTAACTATTAAATTTATAAAGCGAAGTGTACACCGCATTTAAGTTGTCTATATCACTTAAAATTTAGATTATTTTTAGTCCTGTTGATATTGTATAACTAAAAACAGTTCATTTTGGAGTTATGTAACATCAAAATATAGATTGTGGTGAGCGACTTGCACATGTGACTCAGGACGCCTTTCCACCTTTGGAGTTACTTTTATATCGCGTTATTCTCTTGCAAAGATAATGTTTTTTGTCCTAGGTATAAGCTCCCACACGAGCACCACTTAATAGACGACGTTGCTTAACCATTGTCGGTCTGTCACATCTTTGACTTGAGTGAATAGATTTTTTATTGAGCTGTAAGTATATGTGATTGTAGTATTCAAATTCTTGCTAAAGATAGAAAGAGTTTGTGAATGCATAGGATGGTTTTATGAGTGGCAACAAGTTGGCTTTTATTCTGCTCACATGATGTATTTTGAACCAGATTTGATGACCATTATTGTTTTTTCATTAAAAATTTTCCATGACAAAAAATTGAAGAAAAATATGTGGCTAGACCCAAAAAAATTATTACTAATAAAGATTGTGTTTGAGCGAAGTTGTTAACTACACTTTTGTTTTTCATATTATTTATGAAGCCGTCCATTATAGCGAACCATTTCAAAATAGGTTCTTAAATATCTTTAGTTCTATAGCCAGATTTCTTTACTTTTAAACGTTCCTAGTTGTATATACACCTAAGGCTTTTTGTTTTAACTCGGCTACACCGAAATTTTCTTTGCACATTTCATGGACTATTTCTTCATATGCTCAATTTCTTTTATTGTTATAATTCACACTAGTGACATTTTGTAACTATTTGTGGTTCCCGTACAATTCAACTAATTTCATTGTCTCAGACTTCATTTTTCAAAGAAACTAAGAACAAACCATCCATGTGACATAGCGTTTTTGCAAAAACAACACACTCTAAACTAACACAAATCTTGTTTTCACTGATATAGTGCCGATAGAGTAGAATAGAAATCGGCTAGTGGTAATTACTATACCATGATTACCTTAACTCTTTTCTATTACTCTACTCGATCTACTACATTTTCATTGGTAAAGTTTGAAAGATAGTTAGTACTTACCTAGATTATTCTACTGTTAACTTTCTTAATGAAAACCCGCATTAAAAGTTTAAATTAATGATTCCCAAAGTGGTTTATATTGACCCCTCGTGGTCACCTCTGAACTGCAAGGAGTCCGGGTCAGTGAGAACAAAAATCGTGGGTGAATCAGATGTAAATGGGGGATTTACGAGAATGGATTCCATTTAAGCAGGTTGCGACCAAAATTTGGGTTTTCCATAAATGAAATAATTTCCATAACTCATATAGTACCAATGTACTTACATAATATTTTCTTTTAAGACAACTTACACATGAAGTAGAAAATTTTTAAACAAATGTTTACGAAGCATCATGAAGATTTGGACAACTTTATGGCTCTACTATTTTTATCATGGCAAAGTTTGAGATTGATGGAATCATTCTCTGTCAACGGCTAAAATCAAAGTAATTACTTTGAATTCAACCTATTTTGTTTTATATATCAAGTTGAAAATTATAAATTTCATAGTAAACTACTATTTTATTTACTACATTCGGTTTGGGCGGATTTGTTTAGCTAAGAGCTATAAGAAAAACTACAGTATATAAAGTTTAAATGAGATACCTACTTTATTAGATGTTATTTAGTAAGCAACGAGTTAATAATTACCTTAGAAATGCTTTGTGGCAATTCTAAAAAAACGTTTTATGTCTGTACACAATTTATTATGTAGTGGAAGATTGTTGTATAATCTAAATCCATTGTATAATATAAATCGCATGGTAAATCATTTATTCACTCTCTCAATATGAAGATTATATTTACTTATTATATTGTAATATACTACATGTGTGGGCTGGTATGACAAATAGTATTTTTTCTAAGGTTTATTTTGCGGACTGTATATTGCAAACAAAATTTAAATCAAAATAAATTTTCATTTACCATCTGTAGTCGACTTCTTAATATGTTGTGATTTAAGGCTAAGGATTGGAAAACAAAGGAATCACTCGATTATCCGTACACCGACCACAGGATAAGCATCAAAACTAAAATTTTCTTTTAAAGCAAAGAAACAATAATTCCACAAAAAATTCTAATTTCAACTTAGCGATCCGAATGGTTGTTGGTTTGACGGTCAATTCTCTAAAAACACTAACACAGGTTTGAAAGGTGCATACAAGTTTTACTTTATCTAATCAAACCTGAATGAATATAAATTTTAATAAAATAAAATAACGCCAAAGTATTTGTTGGAATTTTCTAGCATCAGGATGCATACCAATTCTAAGATACATTTGACGAATATCGGCTGTAAATGCAACTGAAATAAACGAATATTCAGAAATATGTTAAACACATCAGACTGCAACATAGGCCCGCTGTGTAACAAACAATTTAATGAAACATTAGAAGTGGTGTTACAACTTGCATCAAATACGCAACGAATTGGTGTAGAGACCAAATCTAACTTATTTACAGCGTGGTGCGGAATATAATAATTTGGGAAAGATGGTGGCCCCTGTACATATTGTGCAAATATTCTTTTAAAACTGCACTATATTTCTCCTTAAATTCAGATTTTTCGAATTTATTCTCTAAGGAAATAATCGCTTCAAGGCAGTAGCGTAAGATTTCCCTAATGTCAAAGCTCTAAACTTCGGAAGCGTTACCACATAACGCCCTGAAGGTTCTCGCTGAACAGTAGTTGAATACATTTCTTCACATTCCAAATTCTCAGGATTTTCGAATACCTTTTGTGGAATATAATAATAATAATGTCTTTATTGCCCAACAGCAAATGCCAATTACAGGACAAACAACACAAAAAATAAATACAGTTACAAACAACATTTTGATACAGTCAGTATACAGCATGTACAATATATGAGAATGAATAAAACATAGAGTATACTTATACATCTAATAAATCTACCTAACCTAAGTACCTAGCTGGAAGTTATAGCACTAGTGAAATGGTTTAGCTCATCAATGAAAATATCACTATTGCTACAGAAACTGTTACACAAAGAGCACATAACAGTTATGGGTGCTTTAAGCAGTAAGTTAGTATGGGCACAAGCAACATAAAACACAAGTTTTCCTCTACTACCACTACGTGGTATATGGAACTTAATTTTAGATAATATATACATGCAGTCAATATTATTGCGTAACAACTTATGGAGGAATGTAATGGCAGCTAGCAGATGCCTGGCATTAAGAGAATTCATACTGAATTCATCAAGTAATGCTTGATTTGGAAACCCTCTGGGTGGATAAAAATGATGTTTTTTATACCATAGGTACTTTAAAAATCTACGTTGAGGACCTTCCAGAAGTAATTTATATCGCTCATAAAAGGAATACCATACTACAAGACAGTATTCCAGGCGTGATCTCACCAAAGCAAAAAAGAGTAGTTTTAGTGTATTAATATTAAACTGACTACAATTACGTAAAATGCAGCCAAGTGTTTTATTAGCACATGCGATTATATATAAAATATGTGAGTTAAACGAAAGATCTGAATCAAACACGACACCTAGATCAGTAATACTGCTACATCGAATCAACATAGAAGAAGCCACTGAGTAGTTGAACACTAAAGGTTGAATTTTCCGTGAGTAAGTTACCACTTTACATTTGGTAACATTCAAGCTTAGCTTGTTATTTATACACCAATCATTCACAAGGTTTATGTTATCTTGTAATTTAATACAATCGGTTAATGTTTCCACTGCTACAAAAATTTTGACATCATCAGCAAATACTAACACTTCACAGGTTAATACTGAGACTAAGTCATTTATAAAGTAGAAAGAGCAGCGGTCCAAGATTGGACCCCTGCGGTACACCAGAAATGGGTTTATATGGAAAGGAGCAGAAACCGCCATGTTCGACAATCTGAGTACGATCAGATAAATATGAAGTCAACCATTTAATACTAGGGTACAAGAAGTTGTAACCGCTTAGTTTGTTAAGCAAAATGTTATGGTTGAGACGGTCAAAGGCCTTAGAAATATCAGTATACACAGTGTCCACCTGGCCTTGACAATCAAGAACTTCAGCCACAAACTGTACGAAACTGCACAAGTTAGTAACTGTTGAACGCTTTTCAACAATGCCATGGTGACGATGAGAAATTGCACTTTTAACTGCATTATATATAATGACATAAACAACCATTTCAAAGATTTTAGAGAAGTTTGATAGTATAGTAATCGGTCTGTAGTTGCTAATATCACTAATATCATTTGCCTTGTGCACAGGGCAGACACGTAAAATCTTCCACACACTGGGAAAGGTTCCAGTTTTCAAAGATAAATTTATGATAGAAGCGGTGATACAAACACAGTTTCACAAGCTTTAATTAAAAAGCATGGTACCTGGTCAAGCCCCGCTGTTGGCTTATTTTTCAATTTTCGAATAGCATGCCTGACATCACTTTCCGATACGAATTGAAGATCAAAATTATCATTACAGTGCATAGCAGGTACATTTCCACTATCCATTGTAGGACAATCTGGGTCCTCAAAAACAGCGGAAAAGTGTTCCGCAAATTTATTCACAATGTCTTGGGGATTGTTATAATAAACACCATCACTGTGCATTCTCCCAGGTATTTTAATTCCCAAAATGTACTAACTAATTTATCTAATGATGGTTCAACTATAGTGTGAAACGTCTGAAGTGGGGTTGATTTAGAAGTAAATATAGGAATTGCTCCCATAATTACGTAACCTAACGTGGTTTTCATGGCAATTGGCGAGTGCACCGAACCACAAACTTTTCGAGTACCCAGTAAAAAGGGAAATAGGGTAGCACCGATAATCCCGTCTATTGGGCTACGTATATTTGGCATATCATCGGCTAGGTTCAAATGAGAAAAATCGTCTAAAAATGTAGCTGGAATTGTATTATTTGGCAATCGATCTGTTATCTTTTGAACTAGTAAAACATCTAAGGAATAATTAACCTTAGCATCGAAATGAGAAACTACAACAGCTGTTGACGTTCCTTGAACTAAACTACTACTGCTATCAATGCCCTTAATGCACCAATTACATGGATGTACATCTAAATGTAACATTTTTACACATCTTGTAGTCAAAAAATTAGCTTTACTGGCGGAATCTAATAAAAATCTAACTCTATGTCGGTTTCCCAATTTTATAAAAAATATATACAACTGCAGTTGATATTAAGGTGACAGAATCCTGCTTCACAATTGTGCCAACTGTTGAACAAAACGAAGAAGTAGTAGATATATTGTTTCAAATCTACTGTGTCCATTTCTGCCCTTTTCAATGAGTAACTGCTTTCGATAACTAATTTATTGCTAATGTTATTTTTGCTTTCAATGCCTTCAGCATTCGCCCTTTTCAAACACGGTGTTGTCACAAAATGAAGTAACTATTGTATTTATATTTACAAATCTTACACAATAATGTACTTTTACAAAAAATTGACATGATTTCCAAAGCAATTAATACACAATCCCTTTTCTTTAACAATATTGTATCTTCCTAACGGTGATCTTTCCAAAAAAGTATTACATTGCGTTATTAAATGGTGTTGATTTGATCGACAAACAATACATTTATTTGAATTCTTACTACTTTTAACAAAGAATGATTGAGGTTTAGCTTTGGACGAAAACGATTCAAAAGTTTTCCTAGAACTAGCCGACATGGCACAAACTTGCACTTGTTTGATAAAATCAACAACTTCTTTATATGTCAAAATATCAGACTTTCGACGTGTATTTTCAAACGTTATTCTGGTTTCAGAATCTAAATTACTACATAATAAATAAGCGCATGTAAAGTCTAACAAATCTTTAATTTTTCATTTTTGTAATGCCTTATATGCTGAATCGCATTTTTCCAAAATATTATTTAAATTATTAGAAGCACCAGATTGTGCTGGTTTGAATTTTAAAATTTGTTTCAAATAACTATTTGCTAAAGTGTAAGTGTAATAAAAAACGGGGGTAATTAAAAACTTTTTGTAAGTTTATTACCCTTTATCCTCGTGACTATCAGCTATATACTAAAACTCTCTATTTTTAATCTGATATCACTAGGTCGAGATTTTCTTCTTTATACTCCAAGCCCAGGGTAATGTCAGATGGAAAACGGCTTTAGACAAAGAAAACTCTTAGAGGTTAAACGGCTAGTAGAGTGTTAGCTCTGGGTAGATCATGAGCATGGGTCATGGGTGGATAATCGACCAAAATATTTTTAATAGGCGCCACCGTATTTTTAATACAAGTGCCAACAAAATTTAACTGTGTTTGTATAAGGGAATGCGGAAACCTTATCTTAACACCACTATCATAGCCATAAAATTTGAATTTCACTCTTTATCACACACTTACCAAAACCTCAACCACCAGATGTCAAACAGTTGTCTCAGCTTTACCTGTGAACAAACAAAACACCACATGGACACTATTTGTGTCTTCAAAAGCATATGCCAAAAATAGAATAAATGAATTTAAACATCTGTGAAATACTAAAGGGATTCATTTTCATTACTCTGTCTTTTACTTAAGGAGGATTTGCTCTAGTTTTCTCTTTCCTAATTTAAATGTTGTATAATAAAACTTCTTTCAAAGGAAACAAAATGAATTCTATTTATATGTAGAAATCTGATTAAATACATGTGACTGCAATATATAAATTTACTATCTTGTCTTAAAAATTTTTTATAAAAAGAATTTTAGTGAAGTTTAACCTTCAAAATAAATATGTATTAATTGATCATTTCTATAAAATTTAGTTTAAGCAAACATGTAATAATTTATTAGTTCATAGCACATGAATTTATTTTACTATAATCATTGAAGCGCTTCCTTGACCATTTACAACAAAGATTGATCATCAGAAAAATAGCGATCATAAAATGCAACTACTCAAATTTAACTGTAAACTACACAAAAATATACACGAATTTCAGCACCAATAAAAGCTTTTACATGACCTGACTGTTTTAAGCAAAATGTGAAAATTAAATCAAGACTGCATCTGGCGTCTAGATTAGAAACAGAATCTATACTATCTTTTTTTATCTGACATAAGTTGTCATTTTAAATATCTTAAAACACATTGAATGCGTGTACAAATAACTGACAAACTAGATATTTATTCGGTGTGTTATTGACTTTAAAAAACTACTTTTTATTTGTGTTACTCTAATATTCAACGTAGCAAATCTCATAATAATTTACTATACTTTCAAAGTTACGGAAAGTTTCAAACACTCACGTGTATCCAAATAAATTGCAGGTGCAAAATCCTGACGTCAGCTGTTGTATTTTTCCAGCGTATTAATCATCTGTAAGTTTGAAGTACCAAGATTCTTTGTATAATAAACCATTTCTATACGGCGTATTAAATAGATAGAACGAAACCATAACTGCCTGCTTTAAATTATTGCGACGAAAATTTATTATAATTTAACATTGAAAATTGTTGTTGTAGATATGTCCATAAGATATTGCATGTCTTAAATGATGTATATTATCGTTCCATGTTCTCAACTCAAGCTCTTCTTCCTGACTCTATTAGACGCCTCGTGTTTTAGTCGGGACATCTTGACTTTATCTCTAGTCTACAAAAGCGACTTCACTCTTCGACGTTGGGAACAAAAGTGCTGATAATTAACTGGACAACGCTTGGTAACAAGCCTCAGAATATATATCTTCTAGAATCTATGTGTTATTATGAACATTATACTTTAATTTTTATTGGCTGAATATTTACGAATTAAATGCTTTAAAATTTATCTGTTTTATTATTAATTTATTAGGCTTGGTGTAACAAGAAAAAATACGTTACACAGCCTCTTCCCAAGAGAAAAATTGAGGTATGGAAGAATTTTTCTAAAAAATTTTCGACTGAAACTTCAAAATTACTCTTATTAACTGTATAAACCTCTTACAACTCACAACAAAACAGCACAAACTTTAACTATAACTAACGATGAGTTTAACAAAAAAACAGAATCATTCACTAATTGATATGGGGAATATTAATGCATGGGATTGAGTGATTAGTAACTGCGCGTACTACACGCCTATAAAGGGACAAATTCGGAAGTCATAATCAGTATATACGTCAATCAGTTAAGAATATTTAGGGAATCTAACACTCAGTGGATGCATGTCATCTATAGTTACAAACGCAACAACCATATCAAAGTAAAAAATTTTACCTGAAGCGAAAAATATTTTCTATAAATTAGAACTGTAATAAACAAAATCGAATGTATAACAAAATTACTATTAAACAAAAATCTGTACAACGAATACTCTTCTCTAATTTACTATATCTGTCTTAAGGATTTATGTACATAACTTTCCAAGTGCTAATTACATTTAAACTAATCGATGAATTTAACAAGTACCAAAAGCTGTTATTTACGAAGTCCATTCACGAAACAAATCTCCAACACTCGAGAAACAGACAAAGTATTAACAATACTTATTCATCAACAAGATACCTTTGATCTTTGAGTGAGCACCTCACAACATTATCTGTACGACTACTATGCTACAGACTCAACTATATCTCTCAAAATCCTACAACATCAGTGATTCATCACCAAAGAACTCCAAAACCACTAATAAATCATACGTTGAGCCTACTGGGAGACATCCACCAGCAACTCACAAAAAAAACTCTTCATGAACTCTCTTAGCTCATGTACACTCTCAATAAAGAATAAGCACATCAGGCCTAGTCTCAAACTACTAAACCAAAACTCAAGCATTCCTTTAATGCTTAATACTCTATCACACTCTAACTATATAACTATACTCAACACTTTACTAAACACTCTCTATAATCTCCATCATGTACCTCATAACTGAATACGCACCTCTTCACCGAATACATATTCATCTCTATATACCTGCAACATCTCTAAGCATATGCTGCACTCTCAAACACCTCAAAAAAAATATATCATCATTCAAAATCCATAAACACATCTTTGTCGTCATTTAACACATCTTTGTCGTCATTTAACACATCTTTGTCGTCATTTAACACATGCAACATCTAAATCAACAAACATATTAAGCTCTATTACTACTAAAACAAAAATTACTTTAAACAAATCAAAAAAAATTTCACTAACTTTAATCTTGTCCTACTTAAGAATTTAAAACATGGACCAAAAAGAATTACTACTGACATCAACTATAATTAGAAGTACTTAAGGATCAGAAACATTTTTATCATCTTCATTTTCACCTTCATCTGTCGCAGAATTATCGATACTAAACATTTTCTTAGACTTAAATTTGAAGATATGGTAAAAAAAAGGGGAATTTAAATACGAAATTATTTTCTACTTTACTTCATGATAACTATTAATAAATGTTCTGGTGCACGCTTACTCTACCCATAATCAAACTGTCGATATAAACCAAAATGCTTCACAACGCATAAACTTGCTAGAATGACAAGCTCCTCTATGAGCCTCACCTAGACTTATAAACAAAATTGCTAGAATGACAAACTCTTCTCTGAGTCTCATCTAGACTGACAAACTAAATAAGCAAAACGAATCACATCATAACCGACTTCAAATAATCTCAAGTGACGATGCCAAAACTGCTAAAGCGACAAACTCACCACGACCCTCGCATAGACTGACATAACGCTGAGCGACCAACCCTTCCGGAGTTTCGTCTAGACTAACATAACGCTACACGATGAACCACAACAAGTCTCGCACAGATCTAACTTAACTCAACATACTACGTTGTAACGCGACCATAAAAATTGCTACTCAAAACCAATCAAACTAAACCAAAACGTGCTCATGCACAAGAGCAATCTTCAAACTATATTTCAACAGTAAAAACTTGTGTACCATTAATCGAACAACTAATATAACTAATAAGACTGAAAGATGAATCTATTATCGATGAAATACATACAAAATCAAATAAACCTGCAATATCCATATCAAACAACTTTAACACTTTATCTAGAAACAGGAATTTCACTACTCAAATTCTGTTCCTTTACTCGTTGAGTTGGACACGACGGACAAGTGATACTAGTCACTCCTTTACGACCACAACCATAACAAAATAATCTCTTAAAAGATCTACAGACACTGAAAGCATGTCCATAACGTGAACAATTCCAACATACCAATTTATGCTTAATAAATGAGTTACCTACTCCACTCTTTTCTGTCATTGGGGTAGCAGAATTAAGAACTTGTACTGGGGAATGTGAAGATGTAGGGGTATAAACACGACTTGAAGCATTCTGAAATGAACTAGGGGTAATGTACGATGCTATAAGTTTCTGCCATAATTAAATATCTGAATATCTCTAACGTAACTCAATTATATAATTTTTGAAGATGAAATCTCAAACAAACGAATGTCCTAACTATATAAAGAAGAACCCACTATAAACTGTAACAAACTTTAACAAAAATGAAACTAAAAGAAGACGTTACTAATATCAAAGCAAACCTCAGTCGGTGAATATAAGTGTGATGAAAATAACTACTAAATGTTCCAGCCTCTAAGTGAAATTATTCGAGCCTCTAACTGAAATTATTCGAGCCTCTAAATGAAATTCCAGCCTTTAAATGAATTTCCAGCCTCTAAATGAATTTCCAGCCCCACGTTGCGAGCGCAAGTGTAAGTGTAATAAAAAACGGGGGTAATTAAAACCTTTTTGTAAGTTTATTACCCTTTATCCTCGTGACTATCAGCTATATACTAAAACTCTCTATTTTTAATCTGATATCACTAGGTCGAGATTTTCTTCTTTATACTCCAAGCCCAGGGTAATGTCAGATGGAAAACGGCTTTAGACAAAGAAAACTCTTAGAGGTTAAACGGCTAGTAGAGTGTTAGCTCTGGGTAGATCATGAGCATGGGTCATGGGTGGATAATCGACCAAAAATATTTTTAATAGGCGCCACCGTATTTTTAATACAAGTGCCAACAAAATTTAACTGTGTTTGTATAAGGGAATGCGGAAACCTTATCTTAACACCACTATCATAGCCATAAAATTTGAATTTCACTCTTTATCACACACTTACCAAAACCTCAACCACCAGATGTCAAACAGTTGTCTCAGCTTTACCTGTGAACAAACAAAAACACCACATGGACACTATTTGTGTCTTCAAAAGCATATGCCAAAAATAGAATAAATGAATTTAAACATCTGTGAAATACTAAAGGATTCATTTTCATTACTCTGTCTTTTTACTTAAGGAGGATTTGCTCTAGTTTTCTCTTTCCTAATTTAAATGTTGTATAATAAAACTTCTTTCAAAGGAAACAAAATGAATTCTATTTATATGTAGAAATCTGATTAAATACATGTGACTGCAATATATAAATTTACTATCTTGTCTTAAAAATTTTTATAAAAGAATTTTAGTGAAGTTTAACCTTCAAAATAAATATGTATTAATTGATCATTTCTATAAAATTTAGTTTAAGCAAACATGTAATAATTTATTAGTTCATAGCACATGAATTTATTTTACTATAATCATTGAAGCGCTTCCTTGACCATTTACAACAAAGATTGATCATCAGAAAAATAGCGATCATAAAATGCAACTACTCAAATTTAACTGTAAACTACACAAAAAATATACACGAATTTCAGCACCAATAAAAAGCTTTTACATGACCTGACTGTTTTTAAGCAAAATGTGAAAATTAAATCAAGACTGCATCTGGCGTCTAGATTAGGAAACAGAATCTATACTATCTTTTTTTATCTGACATAAGTTGTCATTTTAAATATCTTAAAACACATTGAATGCGTGTACAAATAACTGACAAACTAGATATTTATTCGGTGTGTTATTGACTTTAAAAAACTACTTTTTATTTGTGTTACTCTAATATTCAACGTAGCAAATCTCATAATAATTTACTATACTTTCAAAGTTACGGAAAGTTTCAAACACTCACGTGTATCCAAATAAATTGCAGGTGCAAAATCCTGACGTCAGCTGTTGTATTTTTCCAGCGTATTAATCATCTGTAAGTTTGAAGTACCAAGATTCTTTGTATAATAAACCATTTCTATACGGCGTATTAAATAGATAGAACGAAACCATAACTGCCTGCTTTAAATTATTGCGACGAAAATTTATTATAATTTAACATTGAAAATTGTTGTTGTAGATATGTCCATAAGATATTGCATGTCTTAAATGATGTATATTATCGTTCCATGTTCTCAACTCAAGCTCTTCTTCCTGACTCTATTAGACGCCTCGTGTTTTAGTCGGGACATCTTGACTTTTATCTCTAGTCTACAAAAGCGACTTCACTCTTCGACGTTGGGAACAAAAGTGCTGATAATTAACTGGACAACGCTTGGTAACAAGCCTCAGAATATATATCTTCTAGAATCTATGTGTTATTATGAACATTATACTTTAATTTTATTGGCTGAATATTTACGAATTAAATGCTTTAAAATTTATCTGTTTTATTATTAATTTATTAGGCTTGGTGTAACAAGAAAAAATACGTTACACAGCCTCTTCCCAAGAGAAAAATTCGAGGTATGGAAGAATTTTTCTAAAAAATTTTCGACTGAAACTTCAAAATTACTCTTATTAACTGTATAAACCTCTTACAACTCACAACAAAACAGCACAAACTTTAACTATAACTAACGATGAGTTTAACAAAAAAACAGAATCATTCACTAATTGATATGGGGGAATATTAATGCATGGGATTGAGTGATTAGTAACTGCGCGTACTACACGCCTATAAAGGGACAAATTCGGGAAGTCATAATCAGTATATACGTCAATCAGTTAAGAATATTTAGGGAATCTAACACTCAGTGGATGCATGTCATCTATAGTTACAAACGCAACAACCATATCAAAGTAAAAATTTTACCTGAAGCGAAAAATATTTTTCTATAAATTAGAACTGTAATAAACAAAATCGAATGTATAACAAAATTACTATTAAACAAAAATCTGTACAACGAATACTCTTCTCTAATTTACTATATCTGTCTTAAGGATTTATGTACATAACTTTCCAAGTGCTAATTACATTTAAACTAATCGATGAATTTAACAAGTACCAAAAGCTGTTATTTACGAAGTCCATTCACGAAACAAATCTCCAACACTCGAGAAACAGACAAAGTATTAACAATACTTATTCATCAACAAGATACCTTTGATCTTTGAGTGAGCACCTCACAACATTATCTGTACGACTACTATGCTACAGACTCAACTATATCTCTCAAAAATCCTACAACATCAGTGATTCATCACCAAAGAACTCCAAAACCACTAATAAATCATACGTTGAGCCTACTGGGAGACATCCACCAGCAACTCACAAAAAAAACTCTTCATGAACTCTCTTAGCTCATGTACACTCTCAATAAAGAATAAGCACATCAGGCCTAGTCTCAAACTACTAAACCAAAACTCAAGCATTCCTTTAATGCTTAATACTCTATCACACTCTAACTATATAACTATACTCAACACTTTACTAAACACTCTCTATAATCTCCATCATGTACCTCATAACTGAATACGCACCTCTTCACCGAATACATATTCATCTCTATATACCTGCAACATCTCTAAGCATATGCTGCACTCTCAAACACCTCAAAAAAAATATATCATCATTCAAAATCCATAAACACATCTTTGTCGTCATTTAACACATCTTTGTCGTCATTTAACACATCTTTGTCGTCATTTAACACATGCAACATCTAAATCAACAAACATATTAAGCTCTATTACTACTAAAACAAAAATTACTTTAAACAAATCAAAAAAATTTCACTAACTTTAATCTTGTCCTACTTAAGAATTTAAAACATGGACCAAAAGAATTACTACTGACATCAACTATAATTAGAAGTACTTAAGGATCAGAAACATTTTTATCATCTTCATTTTCACCTTCATCTGTCGCAGAATTATCGATACTAAACATTTTCTTAGACTTAAATTTGAAGATATGGTAAAAAAAAGGGGAATTTAAATACGAAATTATTTTCTACTTTACTTCATGATAACTATTAATAAATGTTCTGGTGCACGCTTACTCTACCCATAATCAAACTGTCGATATAAACCAAAATGCTTCACAACGCATAAACTTGCTAGAATGACAAGCTCCTCTATGAGCCTCACCTAGACTTATAAACAAAATTGCTAGAATGACAAACTCTTCTCTGAGTCTCATCTAGACTGACAAACTAAATAAGCAAAACGAATCACATCATAACCGACTTCAAATAATCTCAAGTGACGATGCCAAAACTGCTAAAGCGACAAACTCACCACGACCCTCGCATAGACTGACATAACGCTGAGCGACCAACCCTTCCGGAGTTTCGTCTAGACTAACATAACGCTACACGATGAACCACAACAAGTCTCGCACAGATCTAACTTAACTCAACATACTACGTTGTAACGCGACCATAAAAATTGCTACTCAAAACCAATCAAACTAAACCAAAACGTGCTCATGCACAAGAGCAATCTTCAAACTATATTTCAACAGTAAAACTTGTGTACCATTAATCGAACAACTAATATAACTAATAAGACTGAAAGATGAATCTATTATCGATGAAATACATACAAAATCAAATAAACCTGCAATATCCATATCAAACAACTTTAACACTTTATCTAGAAACAGGAATTTCACTACTCAAATTCTGTTCCTTTACTCGTTGAGTTGGACACGACGGACAAGTGATACTAGTCACCCTTTACGACCACAACCATAACAAAATAATCTCTTAAAAGATCTACAGACACTGAAAGCATGTCCATAACGTGAACAATTCCAACATACCAATTTATGCTTAATAAATGAGTTACCTACTCCACTCTTTTCTGTCATTGGGGTAGCAGAATTAAGAACTTGTACTGGGGAATGTGAAGATGTAGGGGTATAAACACGACTTGAAGCATTCTGAAATGAACTAGGGGTAATGTACGATGCTATAAGTTTCTGCCATAATTAAATATCTGAATATCTCTAACGTAACTCAATTATATAATTTTTGAAGATGAAATCTCAAACAAACGAATGTCCTAACTATATAAAGAAGAACCCACTATAAACTGTAACAAACTTTAACAAAAATGAAACTAAAAGAAGACGTTACTAATATCAAAGCAAACCTCAGTCGGTGAATATAAGTGTGATGAAAATAACTACTAAATGTTCCAGCCTCTAAGTGAAATTATTCGAGCCTCTAACTGAAATTATTCGAGCCTCTAAATGAAATTCCAGCCTTTAAATGAATTTCCAGCCTCTAAATGAATTTCCAGCCCCACGTTGCGAGCGCAAGTGTAAGTGTAATAAAAAACGGGGTAATTAAAAACTTTTTGTAAGTTTATTACCCTTTATCCTCGTGACTATCAGCTATATACTAAAACTCTCTATTTTTAATCTGATATCACTAGGTCGAGATTTTCTTCTTTATACTCCAAGCCCAGGGTAATGTCAGATGGAAAACGGCTTTAGACAAAGAAAACTCTTAGGGGTTAAACGGCTAGTAGAGTGTTAGCTCTGGGTAGATCATGAGCATGGGTCATGGGTGGATAATCGACCAAAAATATTTTTTTCTCTTTCCTAATTTAAATGTTGTATAATAAAACTTCTTTCAAAGGAAACAAAATGAATTCTATTTATATGTAGAAATCTGATTAAATACATGTGACTGCAATATATAAATTTACTATCTTGTCTTAAAAATTTTTTATAAAAAGAATTTTAGTGAAGTTTAACCTTCAAAATAAATATGTATTAATTGATCATTTCTATAAAATTTAGTTTAAGCAAACATGTAATAATTTATTAGTTCATAGCACATGAATTTATTTTTACTATAATCATTGAAGCGCTTCCTTGACCATTTACAACAAAGATTGATCATCAGAAAAATAGCGATCATAAAATGCAACTACTCAAATTTAACTGTAAACTACACAAAAAATATACACGAATTTCAGCACCAATAAAAAGCTTTTACATGACCTGACTGTTTTTAAGCAAAATGTGAAAATTAAATCAAGACTGCATCTGGCGTCTAGATTAGGAAACAGAATCTATACTATCTTTTTTTATCTGACATAAGTTGTCATTTTAAATATCTTAAAACACATTGAATGCGTGTACAAATAACTGACAAACTAGATATTTATTCGGTGTGTTATTGACTTTAAAAAACTACTTTTTATTTGTGTTACTCTAATATTCAACGTAGCAAATCTCATAATAATTTACTATACTTTCAAAGTTACGGAAAGTTTCAAACACTCACGTGTATCCAAATAAATTGCAGGTGCAAAATCCTGACGTCAGCTGTTGTATTTTTCCAGCGTATTAATCATCTGTAAGTTTGAAGTACCAAGATTCTTTGTATAATAAACCATTTCTATACGGCGTATTAAATAGATAGAACGAAACCATAACTGCCTGCTTTAAATTATTGCGACGAAAATTTATTATAATTTAACATTGAAAATTGTTGTTGTAGATATGTCCATAAGATATTGCATGTCTTAAATGATGTATATTATCGTTCCATGTTCTCAACTCAAGCTCTTCTTCCTGACTCTATTAGACGCCTCGTGTTTTAGTCGGGACATCTTGACTTTTATCTCTAGTCTACAAAAAGCGACTTCACTCTTCGACGTTGGGAACAAAAGTGCTGATAATTAACTGGACAACGCTTGGTAACAAGCCTCAGAATATATATCTTCTAGAATCTATGTGTTATTATGAACATTATACTTTAATTTTTATTGGCTGAATATTTACGAATTAAATGCTTTAAAATTTATCTGTTTTATTATTAATTTATTAGGCTTGGTGTAACAAGAAAAAAAATACGTTACAAAAGCACTGGGGTTTTGATATTTTTCAACAACAGCGTCCCAAATAATTTAATAATTAGACCCAATGGGAGGTAATCCAGCATAAATGTTTTTAGCTTTTCCTGAAAGCTGCCCAACTAAATAATTTATTTTATCCACGTGATTTAATTTATCGTTAGAATGGATAAGACTTTTGAAACATTCATGAAAAGTTGGCCAATCCTTAAGATTATCTGAAAACGAAGGCAACGATATTTTCGGCAAAGATGGCGTAATATGATGTGACATACAGCCTGGTGATGTAGTCGAATCGGTCTTTACATCATCTTTCAAAGCTTTTACACAATTATCTTTAGCTACTAATAGAATGCTACAGTACATGTCATCAAAGGCTTCTTGCGCTTGGAAGTTAGGCACAAACTCCTCATCCAGTTGTAATTTAAGTTCGTTAATTAATTGAACAATTTGTAAATATTCCTTCTGCGTGCATTCTAATGAATCTAATTTTTTAGAGTATTTTCATTATCTAAATCTCGACTAAAATCATAAACTTTTTGAACTCTCAAAAAATACATTTCCTTTTTCGCTACTAACACTTTGAGCTGCCTCTCAATATCATCTTTCTTATTAGGCATAATTACAACTTATTGTTTGGGTTTAAAGAATAATCAAATTTTTATACATCGTATTAACTATTTACCAAATTAAGCAATTACTTGTTTATAAAATCCAACAAAATAATTTATTGTTTAAATTCCAATTATAATTATAGTTGCAATCCTAAAATTGAGTTATCGCTAAATTATCTATACCTTCAAACCAACAAACAATCGCGTTTGATAATGCTTCAACTATTAAAACGATTTGTTATAGTTCAAATTATGAATGTCAAATAATTTTGATAATTTTAAGAACACTAAATATGCAACATCCCGGTTCGAGGATCAAAAATGTATGGGCTGGTATGACAAATAATATTTTTTCTAAGGTTTATTATGCAGACTGTATATAGCAAACAAAATTTAAATCAAACAATAAATTTTCACTTACCATCTGTAGTCGACTTCTTGATATGTTGTGATTTAAGGCTACGGATTGGAAAACAAAGGAATCACTCGATTATCCGTACAGCGACCGCAGGATAAGCATCACAACTAAACTTTTCATTTAAAAAAAAAGAAACAATAATTTCACAAAAATTCTAATTTCTACTTGGCGATCCGAATGGTTGTTGGTTTGACGGTCAATTCTCTAAAAACTGCTAAAATTGTACTACAGGTTTGAAAGATGCATACAAGTTTTTCTTTATCTAATCAAACCTGAATGAATATAAATTTTAATAAAATAAAATAACATTTGGCTCAAACACTACACTAGCACCCTAACGTTTAGGTATCTGACAAGCTATTTTGGGGTAAGGTCGTGTTTCATTTTATGAATTAAGATTAATACTGAACCCTCTTACCAAAACTTCAAGAGGTAACCACCGTAACTCAAATAGCGGGCTATTAATCGGTGTACTAATATTGTAATTCAAAAGTTCTTGCATTTCCTTATATTCATGAAGAGTTGTAATCTACAGATATCAGACTTATTACACTTGTATAATATGGTTAAACAGTAGTTAAAATGTGACCGCACAATTGTATTATATACTTTTTTATATATACAAAGTCTGTTATATTTTAATTTAATTAACATACATTTAGGTAGCGGTCTGGCATGTTGGCAGCGATTTGTTGCTTAAGCCTTACCATAACATATAATTTAACACTTTTCCTTTTTGAAGCGGATAACCAGGTTATATTTCATTTCCTTATAAATGGGAATCATGTAAACATGTTAGAGTTCTTTAACAACCATCAGGTTGCTAATATCTATGTAGAGCCAGCTGGATAGAAAAAAGATAGAAGGATATAGGAAGACCTAGACCAAACTATATTAGTCAAATTATTAGAAATTTAGGTTGTGAAGGGTATGTAGAGCTTTTTAGATTAGCACAGAATAGAAAAGAAGGTAGAGCTGCGTCAAACCGACCTTAAGTAAGGTCGAAAACAAAATGATGATGACAGTTAAATTAATTAATTTTGACACTATTCTATGATTGTCAAAAATCTAAGGGTTGTCCATGATCGAGAGATGTACGATAGGTAGCATAAGATTAATATTGGATGTTGCAATTTTTACTTCAGTTGAGTGGTATAATAAGAATTCTATATGTTTCTCATAAGGCATTGGAACTGTTGTGACATTTCTTTTTTTTGGATTAGTTGTGGGTAAAGTAGTAATTCATCAAGCTTTGCTGCGGTAGGAAATGTGTTATTGCTTCTTTATATAGCCATGCTAATTCGTTGTATTAGAAAAGTAGTTGCTTGAGGTTCGTTGGTTTCTGTGTTATTTTTTTTTCAATTGTATGTATGAATTGTAAAGCTTGTGGACCGAAGACGCCAAAAGTTTCAACAACCACTGAATAGAAGATGTAGCAGCAGCTCCTGCAGTCAATTATGCAAAACGACAATCTAATTTATTTGGGCAAATGAAGTCCCATATGATTGATTTTCCATTCTTCCAAGGTATAAAGGATAGTCCATCTGGATGTTTGCCATCATTGCCGCTAACATCTAATGGCTTGAGAATTGATGGGATATTTGATAATCCTAGAGTTCATTTAATTGTCGCTGACTGCGTAACGTCGAGATAAATGACTGGTGCTCAATTGGAAACTCAGACCATGAATTCTCTGATTACTAACACAAGAGCCAGATATACTACTCGTTTAATCCACTCAGACATGTGCCAGGACATTCGCTCTAGAAAGCCCAGCCTTTTTCCTATCTTTTTACATAGTTCATTTACGTGTTGGGTAAATTTAAGTTGCGAATTATATAAACTCCAAAATAGTGAACTGATTTAACAATTTCATTTTCTTGACCATTAATAGTAATTTTGCATCTATGAATCAGTTAGAACGTTTAGTAAAACCAATAATCATACTCTGTTTTTTTAATGTTTACTCACAGCCTACAGATGCATAGCAACCTATATAACTTTTATAATTTGTTTGTAGGTTTAACTACTAGATCTTTCAAATTGTATCCTGAATCTAAGAGAGCGTCGTCTGCAAAAAGATATAAAACATTTATTTACTCTTTTTGCTGAGATAATAGGCACCTCAGAATTGGTCAAAATTTTAACTAACTATAGTTTGCATGAATATCTTCAGTGAAGCATTGGCATACTCTGTGTCAGATCCATTATATTTTTTGTTTTGAGCTATTGTTCTCCTATCAAATATCAATGAATTACAAACAATAAGATCCAACAAGTGAAAAGCAATGTGATGATACCATTTTTTTTACTCCACAGTTTGTTGGGTTACAATCCCAATCGACTCCTCTCATATGCTTGTTGTATATCTTTATTATATTTGGGCAATTTATTTCTCGTTTGCACTTTTCTGATTTAAAAAATGTACTTACTTTATGCTCTGGTAAAGTTTGAGGCCAAAGATACAATTTTATTTCTAAACCATTGCACTGCCTTTACTGTATAATCGTCAACATTGTCTGAAGATCTTCTGCCTTTTATCTTATACTCTTTGGCATTCATAAATCTACAAACAAGTAGTCAATTTGTCCGAACAGTAGCAACTGAATTGATGCCTTTCTTATGCAAATCAGCTATGAGGCACACAACAAACAATTGTCAAAATAAACTGTGATATACTTTTTCTGGAATTCTTATACACAGTCAAGCTATTATATTACTCGAACTACCAAAGTCTATAACATTTTCTATATTTTGAGTGCCAGAATATAATTCAAAGTTACAGAAAAGCCGCTAACACCAGATAGAGCCCATAGTTTATATGCCCATTTGTGAGGTGTTTTGGGGTTGTAAGTTTTCAACAAAATCATTCCTTTGAAGAGAATGATTTATTCGTCTATTGACAAGCTTTCTTTTATGTGAATTTTTTGTTTAACTGATGAGTTTGATCAAAAAAGGGTTGAATTTTATTGCTATTTGTTCCCATGAATTCGTTGTTATTGAAATGAAATCTCTGTATTTTTCAAATCTAGTTACAGATAAAACAGCTATTTGAGAAATTCGTGTCTCTGAGCACCTATATCACCTTGATAATTTTACTTTATCAGACATAAAGAAGTATGCCAAAAATTTATTCAATTAATCTATGAAAGTAACTATCAGTTTATTAGGATTTTTGTGCACTGTAGACTTTGGTCATGTCACAACATACTGCAAAACTGATCTTTTAGAAACACTTGAAAACTCGATAGTGTTTATAGGTTATCGAATAAGGCAACTGATCTAGCAAACTTATGAGAATCCCTATTTGTATAGGATACTCCCTCTTCCGTACAAAAAGTTTTTGTTTCTGATTTTAGGTTTTCTTGCCTGGTAGTGGTTGAGAGAGTTGCGGCCTTACTAATAAAAAAAGTATTAAGAAAGTGAAAGATCTATCATCTTTAGAAAACGAGTCTTCATCAGGGCTCTCTTGTGATAGATGCCCTTCTGTATTAGTGGGGGCTAACAGTTCTTTGCCGTTTTCTAAAATCGAGTCTTCACTAACGCTTGGTATTTCTCAAACATGTAGAATGGAGCTTTTGCCACAAAATAGTTTTGTTCAAGTGATTCTCCTACAAAATGCATAAATATAAGGTGGTCAATTCTAGAATTATTCTTCTTTGCATGCATATTGTTCTCACTTGGGTACGTTATTGAAAATGACTACTGTGTTCAAACTGTCATAAATTTATTTATACCAATGTATGAAGTACAATATATAACTAGTATAATATCTACTTATCAGTTTATATTCTCCACAGGTCATCGTTAACAATGCGAAAACCTTTATTAACATTAGTTAAATGAAAGTGATAGAGCTTGTATATCATCAGAATAGCATTGAAAACTACAAAATTTAAAGCATGTTGATACGTCTTAAATATATAAACTAAAAAGAAGTGGACCAAGATGCCTCCTTATGGAACTTCTGCTATAAGTTCTGCTGGATCTGACAGATGCAAATTATTGAAGTCTATAACCTGTTATTTATGTCCTCTTAAGTAGGACTTTAGCCATGCTATTGCTGACTTACTGAAATTGTTTAGGCGTTTCATTTTGGCTAATAAGATGTCGAAATCTACAGTATTAAAAGCAGAATTAAAATCTAATAGAGCAAGAATATCTGTGAAATAAGGTATATATTTACAAAACAGTGGAAGAGAAACTGAGCTGTATCCAGGTTCCAAGCAGTGAGAATTTCGGCAACTGTGTTGGCTAGCTCAGAATAGAAATCAATAGAGGTACGCATCCAACCATTTTGAGATGGAAAACCTAATGATCGGAAATAATTACACTTAAACCTTATTCTTATTATAAACAACTACAGTTGTTGGTTTTGAGATATTTTCAACTAATCTTGACTGTGCAGAGGGATTTATTGGAAAACTATTAATTCGGCAAATGTTTAAGTGTTGGGATCTTGGTAGTCACAGGCTGCTTAACCCCCTTCAGATTCACTGAATATCGTGAAATATGGTATATATTTGCAAAACAATAGAAGAGGAACCGAACTGTATCTAACAAGAAAGAGCAGCGGCTGTGTTCGAAGACAACAAACATAAAAACAAGAACAAAAGTCTTGGAAGCATATGTGTGGAGCACAGCACTATACACCTATGAAATAGGGACAGTCGGAGAAGCAGACAGAAAAAAGAAGAAACCTTTTAAAATGTTATGCTTCAACATGGACTGACAAAGTTAATAACAAAGAGGTTATAGAAATAGTAGGGGAATAAAGATATCTGTCTGAAACAAAAAAAAACTGAGAAATAGAAGGGCAGGGTATGTTTAAAGGCATTTTTGGGGAATAGTGCGGACTATATTACAAGCAGGTATAGGAATAAAAAGGTAAATGTACACCTAGATCAGAATATTGCACGAGGATATTGAAAGATGCAGACTGAGAATTTTAGGGAAATGTGCAGATTAACTCAGAATACGATACAATGGAGGTACGCGTCTAACTCGATCCAGGACTGAAGACAATGATGAGAGCAAGAATTGTTATTTGTTACTCATTCACTGCTTGTTGGAAATCATCTATAATCGCAACGAAATTGTGTCGATGCTTTAAGTTTAATGAAAACCAGATTGAAAGCATTAAGTTTTTAAACTAGGAATTGTCCAAAAAGGACAGGATCCTTAACAAAATAAGGATGCACCGATCAACTGCAGTGTTGTGGAAGTGCTTAATGAATGAAATTTCACCTGAGTTCGACTTCAAACTATCATATTATGAGCACTTACCTTGTTAGGTTTTTCAATCTGTCAAGTTTCAAGAGCGCTAACGACGTCTGTGTTAATAAGATTTCCTCTGGCTGGTGTGTAAACCAGGGGATTGTTAATTACGGGATATTCTCTTGGTGAAATGAATTTCCCTACCACAAGTCAACTGTCTGTTTGAACAAATAAAACTACTCTCCGCCCATTGATTTATATCTATTTTAAAATAACATTATTTGAACATTTCTGTGATATAGACACAAACCAACTTTTTAAATGTAGTTACATTCGTAGTCGGGTTAGTGATCTACAAGTGTTCCTATAACAAAACACATACAGTAAACAAAAATTGGTAGAATTCATTATGAGTTCATTCTTACTACAATTAACCTTTATCGTTAAATATCTTAATTCCTTAATATTAAATTCACAATGTTCAAACCTTATATTTCTAAAAACTTAACGCTACACATTGGGGGAAGTACTTTATAAATGTATAACAAATTCAGCTTACAGGTCCTGAATTCCATTGAACCAAGAAATAATTTCATTGTTTGGGGCCTTGAATTCCAAAATATTTTGTTGGGAACAATCTCTTTGCTTTATAGGTTATGTCGAAAATCCGTACTCAATGACGTGGAACCTCATTTATCATTCCATAATTAATAGGTTGTTATAGGACAAACCAAACTTTTACATTTTTTTCTAACCCCACATCTGTTCATGTGGATGACTGAAGGAATTGAAATTTTTTTGTTCAAGTAACTGTTTTGTGATGTCATTATCTCGATGCTTTATGCCTCACAGGGGTATGCTATTAATATGTACCTAACATGTGTAAGATGCTTGCTATCATGATTTCTTCTGCTAACCCCGCGTAACTGTGATGTAAATGAATACCATGTCCCGTATAATGATGTCTAAGGTGTAATCTCTGTGGGTTTTAAGAACTCGTGTTTTTTTCTTTGTGTTATTTTGTAAAATAATTTTCATTGCGTCTTATATACATTGTAACTATCTGTAATTATGTAGGTGTATAATTAAATTAAATATTTTTAATGTATGAGAAATATATTGAAATTTGGTTTCCTTTTTTTGGTGGCTTTTAAAATAATTAATGAATTGGAGTTTTGTTTCAAATGTATTGTATAGAAATAAAATCACATGAGTTGTAAATTTATAATTTTTCTAGAACTATTGCAATAACTTATTACACATTTATAATAAAATCAAAATTATACAGGGTGCTTCAATAATAAGTTGTCTGTTTTATATTGTTTTGCTCCTTTCTCATCTGAATTTTACTTCTTGTAATGCCCAACCGTTACAAGTATTTGTATTTAAAAGTTGTCACATTTGATTAAGTGCTGCATATTCAATGACTTTTAACAATGCAGGTAAAATACTTATTGGTCAGAAATCGCATGGAGCCATTGAGTTTGTTTCCTTCAGTAGGTCTGATTAGTGAATGTTCCCATGCAGATGGAAAGTGACCAGAGGTGAAACTTGCATTAGTAATGGAAGTTAGAGGCCTGAGAATAAATGAACTAATATGAAAAAGCATAGAAACTGATATTTGATTCACACCATTAGCATTTGGTCTGATACATTGAATTGACTTATAGATATCTCATCAGTAATCGCACTGAAAGAAAACTGTGGACAAATCGAGAACAGTAAAAGGGATATCTTTGTGATTGTATCTTTTATGGCAGAATTATTATCGAGTTTTGCAAAAGTAAAGTGTTGGTTTAAAATATTCAGATTAGCAGTTATAGGTACGGCTAGAGGTTGTTTTCTACTACCAGCGCTTTTGAAAATTTTCCAAGTTTTCATGTGTTGATGTTTGAAGAAATTGTGTAGTAGTATCGCAATTTAGAGTTTCTGATCAATTGTTTTGTTTTATTTCATAATTGTTTACAACGCTCATGGTTTCTACGACTCCTACTTATGTTGCATATGAAATGTATTAATTTAGTGTGCTTAATGAAGCTCCGTTCGATTTTGAAAATGTTTTTCGTGCTATTAGTAAAGATGAAATTTTAGCACTAGTGACTCAGTTAACGTTGTCGAGTTGGTCCAACTAGATCGAATCTGCAAACCTAAAACTTTAATTTAAACATAGTATCTGTTGAACATAGTTGTCTGCTTTTACGATCGAAAGAAGTAATACTGGAATCGTTAAAAGACAGCGAAAGGGCTTAGGTTGTTTTATAAAGAACATGTAGGAATAGTAAAAATGAAATGTTAATTGTTACGTGCCAATTAAATTGGCACTTAAACATTGTTTTAGGTTAAGTCTGATGTACGGAGGTTTCGCGCCATAATTTCAAAAGACGCGGTGCGCGGAATTTTAAAAGACTAGGCGCGTACTTCCGTTACGTCACAGTGCGTTTGCGCAGATCGCGCGACGCGGGAGGGTTGGACGAATAAGTTCGCGCTGGTGTAAAAGACGAAAAAGAGTGGGGACAAAGTGGTGAGAGGTTTCCGTGACGCTTTTAAACGTGGCTGTTTTGCCTTTGTTCTTCGAGTAGTGTGGACGCTTTGAGGTATCGTATCGTGCTTATCTTATCTATGTAGATTTCCTTTGCCTAATTGTCTTTGTTGTTGCCTTATACCATGTTCCCGTCATTCCCTGCATAGGTAGGGGTCATTTTGAAGCCACGTAGGCGTACCGTACTGCACGACCCGGGGATGAGCGATCTCAGGACTGCCGTAGCTGGCCGGAGCGCTTGAAGAAGCGTTGGCAGGAGTCACCATATTTAGTTACCGGAAAAGGGCTTGAGTAGCCTGATGGACTTTAATTGAGGCCAACCTTAGCGCAACTCCGTCGAATGCCGGATATCTTATATGAGTATTCTTTCTGTTAAAATTATTCGCTTTTATCTTTTATTGTTTTAAATATGTAAATTTCCGAATTATGGCGCAATATAAATTTTGCATTGGTGACGTCATTGGTAGTGGCCACGCGTAATCTGTAATAAGGGTACGCTGCCCTCCGCAAGTGGCGTCGCCGCTTTACTCATTGCGCTTGCGCGATGTATTTATGAACTCTTAAACTGTATTACCGACTTTGTAACTGTATTTATCGACGTACTTCGTAAACTGTTTTATCGACTCTTTAATTGTAAGATTTATCGATTTTTAAAGCGTAATATAATACTCTCGTACTGTTAGTGGACAGGTAAGAATGATAGTATTGAGCAACTTGTGCGACCGTGGGTCAATTATCGGTCAACGCAAAATTTTCAGAAAATATGCAAAGTGTATCATGGCCTTCTGCCCTGAAATAACTTCTACTGAATGAATATTGGTTTCTTCCACAAACCGAACATTTTTAATATTAGTAGATAATATATCCAAATGGATTGAGGTGAAAATATTGGATAAGAGTGCAACCGCTATGGTTTGGTTTACTGATAGAAATAGTCCGAGATAATAGCCTGCCTTTTATTTCAGAAAGTTTATATCGTTTTATCAAAGTAAAGTAATTAGTCTTATTAGAACACTTACGTATCACTCAAAGTCAAATGGTATAAGGGAGAGGGCAGTGCAAACAGTAAAAAAAATGCATTGGAATGCAGTTTGTTTGCTACTAATACCAACTTAAGTTTAAGAGATTTACAAATGAATTCGGCAGGTTTTTTGTTTATGTATCGGTAATGTCCCCTACACTGCTACAGGAACTTCCCGCCCAATGCATATTTAAAATTAAACCTCGAAGCAGGTATGATTTACTTATACCTTTATTTGAAAATTACACAAGAAATCTTAAGAAGAGAATCAGAAACACTAAATGATATGGTATATGTTGAAAATGTGCATAATCATTTATGGGAGCTGGGTAAGATAGTTGAAGTTTTGTTACTGCACGTATCTAGTTAGTGTCAGCGAAGTAATTCGGGTTGTACATGCTAATAGTATCAGGTGCACTGAAAGTGGCACATCTGCAGAAGGTAAACGAGGTATGGTAAATGTTAATACATCCAAGTTCTTAGAAGTTCAGCACCAAACTAATAGAGTTCCTATCAAGTGTACGATGTGGACGATACCAGGGAAGGAGTAGAAGGTGGTACCAGACAATGTGATAAACATGCAGTACCATTGGTGTTTAGTGTTAAATAGTAGCAAGAATTCTGTTATAAGTAATAAGTTGCCCGATGATAATATTTCTCATTCTCAATTAGTGCAGCAACATTTACCCATCGTTACTAGATATGGCAGAAGTATCAAGCCTCCTAGTAACTTTCACTAGGAGGGAGAAAAGTGTTATGTTTACACTAGGAGTTAGGAAACGCAACCCGATTTGCCAAGTTCTAAAATATGTAATGTCAAGTAGGTGTGCAGACACCCCTGAAGTTCTTATGTTTTTAGAATAGAATTGTTTTGCATTTTTTTGCAATAATAAAAACTCCATTTCGAATGGACCTGCACCTTGCCGAAGTTTTAAATTACTAGAGCAGGTGAAATGGCTTGCGTGTTCTAATGAGCTAAAAAGCCAAACTACAGGTCCAACCAAAGTAGTAGGGTCGTTAGTGAGGAACCAGACTAAGACAGGTCCCCGAAAGAGGGCAGCGGCTCTTTCGGTATTTAGATTGGCAGAGTCCATAGGGGTCGGTATGGCAGTCTAAGACACACTACCGCGATGTGGAAGGCAACGGGAAACCACCACATTATCTCCCAAGTACACAGCGTACTTAAATTGTAACAAACATGATGGCATTCTCTGGGGTAAAAGATTCCGGAGTTAAAATAGTCCCCCATTCGGATCTCCGGGAGGGGACTACTTCAGAGGATGCGATCGAAAAGTTAAAAATAAGAGTCGGGAACATTCTGCGAGTCGGAGCGTGGAATGTTAGAAGTATGAAGTAAGTAGGGAAGCTAGAGAACCTACTACATCACTCAATAAGTCCGTAGGATGATACATAGATGGCGTTGCTATGTAATAATCCATATGATTTGTAGGAAGTACTAACCTTAAAATGATATCTGTCAAAATTTCATGACAATCCGACGATTAGTTTACAAGTTACAGAGGTTCAAGTGACGATACTTTTGAGTTTTTCAAAAAAATGAATTCCAAGCAATTTCGCGTGTTGATTTATCATTGCTTTTTGATGGGTAAAAATACCATCGCAGCCAAAGCATGGCTTGATAAGTGTTATCCGGGCTCTGCTCCATCGAGGCAAACGGTGGAGAAGTGGTTTGCTGATTTTAAACGTGGCCGTACAGACACTGACGATGCTGAACGCTCTGGAAGGCCAATTGAGGTGGTTACACCGGAAAACATCAAAAGTCCACCGAATCGTTTTGGAAAACAGAAAAGTGAAATTGCGTGAGATAGCTGACACCTTGAAGATATCAGAAAGCAGTGTGCACATTATTTTGCATGAACATTTGTCCATGAGAAAGCTGTTCTCAAAGTGGGTGCCGCGTTTGCTCACAGTGGACCAAAAACAACAACGTGTCGATGATTCTGAAAGCTGTTTGGAGCTGTTCAACCGGAATAAAAGGACTTTTGCGTCGGTATGTGACAATGGATGAAACATGGATCCACCACCACACTCCAGAGTCTAATCGGCAGTCAGCTGAGTGGACTGCAGCCGGAGAACCACGTCCAAAGCGGCCAAAACCGCAAAAGTCGGCTGGTAAGGTTTTGGCGTCTGTATTTTGGGATGCGCACGGAATTTTGTACATCGACTATCTTGAGAAAGGAAGAAGAATCAACAGCGAATACTACATGGCATTATTAGTGCGTTTGAAGGAAGAAATTGCCAAAAACGGCCACACATGAAGAAGAAAAATTCTCTTTCACCAAGACAATGCACCGTGTCACAAGTCGATCGCAACGATGGCCAAATTGCACCAATTGGGCTTCGAATTGCTTCCGCACCCACCGTATTCTCCAGATTTGGCCCCAGCGACTACTACCTGTTTGCAGACCTGAAAAATGCTCGCCGGAAAAAATTTGGCTCGGATGAAGAGGTGATCGCTGAAACTGAAGCTTATTTTGAGGCCAAAGACGAATTGTTTTACAAAAAAGGTATCGAAATGCTAGAACGGCGTTGGACTGATTGTATCACTCTTGAAGGAATGTATGTTGATGAATAAAATCGAATTTCGCCAAAAAAATGTGTTTTTCTTAGTTATCCTACGGACTTATTGAGCGATGTGTTAAAAATCGAAATGAATAGGTTATCACTAGACATAGTAGGGATCAGCGAAGTTAGGTGGTCAGAGGCGGGGGATTTTTGGAGTGGAGACTTCAGGGTAATTCATATAGGAGCAGAGGAAGGAAATTTGAGTGTGGGGATAGTTATGCGGAAAAATATAGGATACTGTGTAGAAAATTAGTTACAAAAGAACGAAAGAATACTCGTGGTTAGATTAGAATCTAAACCGGTAAACACTGTAATGATACAAGTATACATGCCCACCTCTAGCTACAGTGACGAAGAGGTAGAAGCCATCTACAAAGATATCGAAGACATATTAAGATACGTAAAAGTACATGAAAAATTAATAATTACGGGGGATTTTAATGCCGTGGTAGGTGAGGGTAGGGAAGGAGCGGTAGTAGGTTTATTTGGTTTAGGCACGAAAAACGACAGGGCAAATAGGCTGGTAGAATTTTGCGACAAGAACAATTTAATCATCACAAACACATTATTTCAACATCATGCTAGAAGACGATATACGTGGAAGATGCCAGGAGATATAGTATTATACCCCCGCCGGTGAGGTACGCGAGCCACTACAGTCAGTTGGTAGCAATGGTAAATAATTGCAAAAATGATGTGCAAATAAGACATTACGTCACATAATTATTTAAAATTACTACATCACATAAAAAAACGAGAAAAGTACTTACGTAAACTGCAGGACTTCTCACAGCACTACTCCATGATGGCGGCTGCGGGGCTTCGTTGATCTTTCGGACGTGGGTAATTCGTTGGGCCCCCGATTAAATCCAAATTTAAATTTGTCTTCTTTTCTGTAGCGGAACACAGGAATACAGGTGAGGATGAACGATAATCAGAGGTAAGGCAGGAAACCTACATATCAAAAAAAGAAGACACGATAAGACATAAAAATAACTACATTCGTCCACGTCTCGTTCACTCGTCCCGACGTATCTGGTAATCCACCACTTCCCCTTTTTGCACTCCGCGTCAGCGCAATCTCGCGCAAACGCAACTATTTCAAGCGACGGAAATACACGCACGTCTTTTTAAAATTATTGGCGCGAAATCCTTACAAATTAAAACTAAATTTGGAAATGTTTACGGCCGATTTTTCGGCACATAACAATAGGAAGATATCAAATAGATTACATTCTTGTTAGACAACTGTTTCGGAATCAAGTAAAAGACTGTAGAAGCTACCCAGAAGCAGATATAGATACTGACCACAACATCGTAATTATGAAGGCCGCACTTAAATTTAAGAATGTGAAAAAAAGAAACGAAAAAATGCACTTGGACTTAGAGAAACTAAAAGATTAAAATATTCAAAAAAGATTCGAAAAAAAGTCAAATGAATTGCTCGAAGATATCGGGAAAATATATGATACTAAGCAAGTACAAACAGAATGGAATAACATTAAATCCAGCCTAGACATGGCGGCCAGAGATATTCTGGGGTATACACAAAAAGAAAATAAGAAACCATGGATCACAAAGGATGTCCTGAATTTATTAGAAGAAAGACGAAAATACAAAAATAAATCAGACGAAACAGGAAAACAGAGATACAAAGCCATAAAATGGGAAATTATTCGAAAATGCAGGAAAGCTAAAGAACAATGGATTGATGAAAAGTGCAAAGAGATACAAACTAAGATGGAAATAGGAAAGACCGACAAAGCATACAAATTAATTAGAATGAATTTTAGGGATATAAAACCGTATAGCAAAAATATAAGGGACGCACAAGGAAACGTCATTATAGAAAACGTAGAGAATGTGGGTAGATGGCAAGAATATATAGGGAATTTATATGCAGGAGAGGAACTAACTGCATTAAAACAGGAATCAGACATTGAAAATGATGACTTGGGATATCCTATACTTAGAGATGAGTTTGAATTAGCATTAAAGAGTCTGAAAAATGGTAAGGCGCCGGGTACAGATAAGGTGCAAGCAGAAACTCTAAAAGCCGCTGTACAAGCAGTAACAGAACGTCTCTTCCAACTTGTAAGCTATATGTATGAGACAGGCGAGATACCCAAAGATTTCAAACGTAGCATCATAGTAACTATACCAAAAAAGAAAGGCGCGGATAGATGCGAAAATTTTCTAACAATAAGTTTGACAGCACACGTGTCAAAAATATTAACTAGAATTGTGCAAAGACGAATGGAAAAACGGGCGGAAGAAATACTAGGAGAAGATCAATTTGGGTTTAGGCGAAACAGGGGAACACGGGAGGCTATTTTAGCTCTGAGAGTGATAATGGAGAAAACAATAGAAAAAGGGGAAAGCATGTATATAGGGTTTGTAGATCTGGAAAAAGCATTCGACAATGTAAAATGGAAAAAATGTTTGAAATACTCACAAAGATTGGAATGAGTTATAGGGATAGACGAATAGTCCATAGCTTATACAAAGAGCAAACAGCAGTAATAGAATTAGAGCAGGAACGTAGAGAAGTAAACATTAGGAAAGGGGTGAGACAGGGATGTACCCTATCCCCATTGATTTTTAACTTGTACATAGAAGAGGCAATGAATACTGTCAAATGCAGGAAGACATTTGGAATTACTATGCACGGACAAAAAATTGATATGCTTAGATGTGCAGATAATATAGCGGAATTAGCGTCTAGCAAGGAAGAGTTAGAAGCTGCTCTTAATGAAATGGAAACAGTTTTAACAGAAAGATACGGTATGAAAATTAACAAAACTAAAACTAAAGTTCTAGTATGCAAAGGTGGGGAAAATAAATCTAAGACAAGAATACAAGTATGTAACACGAACTTACAAGCGGTTAAGGATTTCTGCTACCTAGGAAGCCAAATAACGCAAGATGGAAAAAGCACAAAAGATATAAAACAAAGATTAGCACAAGGTCGTGCTACATTTAACAAGAAAAAGCAACTACTGTGCTCAAAAACCATAAACATAGAAACAGGGAAAAGATTGCTTAAAACATATGTGTGGAGCACAGCACTGTACGACTGTGCAGCCTGGACAGTAGGAGAAGTGGACAAGAAGAAGGTAGAAGCTTTTGAAATGTGGTGCTACAAACGTATGATGAAGATATCATGGACAGACAAAGTTAAGAACGAAGAGGTACTAAAAATGGTATGGGAAGAAAGAAATATGTGGAAAATGGTAAAAAATAAGAGAGATAGGATGATAGGCCACATACTACGGCATGAGGGAATAGTGCGAAATATATTAGAAGCAGAGATAGGAAGAAAGAGAAGAAGAGGCAGACCTAGGTTAGACTACTGCACACAGATAGTAAAAGATGTAGGCTGCAGGAATTTCAGGGAGATGTGTAGGCTAGCCCAGAATAGAAATCAATGGAAGTACGCATCCAACCAATCCCAAGATGGATAAACTAATGACGAAAAAATAACTGTGCTTAAACATGATGATTATAAGTAACTACAAGAAGTGGTTGGGCAATATTCTCGAACAATGTTAAGTGTGTGAAAGGATTTACTGGAAAACCATTATTTCGGCAAATGTCGAAGTGTTGGGGGATCTTGGTAGCCACAAGTTGCTTAACCCCCTTCACTAATCTCGGTGAAATAGAGCATAAAATTAGAAAACAATAAAAGGGAAAGAGCTGTATACACATGCTGTGTGAGAATTTCAGGGAACTATGTAGGCTAGCTCAGAATATAAATAAGTGCAGGTACGTGTCCAACCAGTTTTGAGACGAAAAACCTAATAACAAAGAAATAAGCGCAGATAAATCTGATGATTAGTATAAACAACTAGTTGTTGGTTGCGAAATATCTGCAACTAATGTTGACTGTGCGAAAAGATATGTTGGAAAAAATATTAAATCGGTAAATGGTTAAGTGTCGGGGGAACTTGGCAGCCACAGGCTGCTTACCTCCCTTCACAACCACTGAAGGTCGGAAAAATAGGATATATAACTGTAAAACAATAGAAGGTGACCGAACTGCATCTAACAAGAAAGAACAGTGCCTATGAAGAAGGACAACAAACATAGAACAAGAAGAAAATTGTTGAAAGCATATGTGTGGAGCACAGCACAGTATGCCTATGAAATACGGGCTGTCTGAAACGCAGACAGAAAAACGGTAGCAGCCTTATGAAATGCTGTGTTTCAGATGTATGAGGACAATAGCATGGACAGACAAAGATAATAACAAGTAGGTTATAGAAATAGTAGGGGAACAAGGATATCTAGGGAAAAAGAGAAATAGAAGAGCGGAATACGTTCTAAGGCATTTTTGGGGAATAGTATGGGATATATTACAAGCAGAGATAAGAAAAAAGAGGTAGATATAGACCTAGATCAGATAGTGATAGATGCAGACTGTGCACATTTAAGAGAAATCTGTAGGTTAGTTCAGAATAGGAAACAAGGATGGTACGTGTATAACCGATTCCAGGACTGAAGACCTAATGATGATGAATAAAAACTGTTACTAAAGTCTTTCGGTGTTTTACATGTTGAATATTCTTTCAGACTCAACGTTTGTATAATTAAACACATTAAAAAGTATGAGCAGAGTATTAACATTCTATGATTTTATTATATAATATGCTAGATACATTATAGGTATATACGATAAATACGTGCAATAGATATTTAAATCATCACACCATCATATTTGATTATTGATTGTCAGAATTATATGAATTATTATGTCATGCATTTAGAAAAATTTAAAAATAAATTATCAACACCTGTCAGGTATCAACAAAATTGACAAATTATATATTCTTTGACATACATTCTGTTTAAAATTTTAGTGAGACTACTAGTGAAAGATTTCTTACTTATTTTTTATAGGCGGTTGCTTCTGAATTACTTTCAGATATGTCAACAACAACTTTAATTGGTAGCCTTATCAGTAATGATAGTGAGTCAATTTTTGATAATTTGCAGGGTAGTTATACACTGGTGCATCCCGTTTTTCATAAATCGGTAAATACGCAATATCCAGAACCTCCATCTAAAGCAAAACTTATCGAAGGTAGTCACTTGAACATTGAAGACCTGCTGTATTATAAATACTACATGCAAGAAGATGATTCTGAATGTCTTAAAATCATAGAAGAGGAACCTGAGAATATATTAGTTTTATCTAATAATTTTTCTCATTTAAAATATACTAAACAAACAAATCTTCATAACAAAACTCATAAAGAACTTAGAACAGTGGACGAGGATGCTCGACGCCAACAAAAAATATCTAATCAGCAATTTAAAAAGGCTAGGTTTGAATTTAATATTGCAGCCATTGATGGACTAAAAAGGTCAGAACTAGTAAAAAGATAGAACCAAATAATTCAATAATAGCTTGAATAAATGTTTATAGCGGAAAAGTAGTCGAACATAAAATAAGCATTGAACAATTGAATACACAGGTGGGCAGAAATTTTTGTAATAGTTAAAATGATTTTGTAACCAAACAAGTAATATAATAATTAAAAATCTAATAGCTGAATAAATGTTGTACATTTTTTTAGTTTTGAAGTTTGTTTGTGTGAATTGCAAAATTTGAATTGTTTTTGTTATGTTTACTATATTAACCTGAATTTTGTATAACCTATAAAGTAATAACGCCTGAATATGTTAGAATTACCAGATTTCTGCCAAAGGATCAGTTATACATTATAGAAATACACCCTGAGAAACTATTTTGGGGTGTTTTATTTGGTCATGGAAATGCCTTTTGCAAAAAGTTCTATTAATTATGATTGACTAGTTGCCGGTGACTTTTTTAACCTACAATCATTTTCCCCATTAATTATTCTACATCTTGTAATGTTCTGCACCTGAAATGGTAATAGTATAACATATCGTTACTGTATTATACAATTTAATAACAAGTTTAATGTGACATATTTTCATCTATCTTTGCTTTAGAGAACGAATGCTATTACGTATCACCATAATTAAATATTAAGGTTCAAATACTGCAATCTTCTACACACAAATATTAAAATTCTAACGCTCACCGTTCAGTCCTGTGACTACAAGCTCATCTCAAGGGTTTTAGTGGGGCCTGGTTTTCTGTAGATTTGTTTGACGTGTGCTTGCCGATAGCAGTTGTGGTGTCTTAAACTAAAGGCATGACAAAAGATAAAAGGCGATCACGAAAATGACACTCCTTTGGCGCGGGTCTACCGCTATATTACGCGCTCGAATGATTACATTTTAACCTATTCTGATTACTAGTACGCGAATAATTAATTATCTTTCTACTTTCTCATGTTGTCGGAGGTTTGTGTCATAATAAATCTTCCTGGGTTTATGGAATGAATGCCAGAAATGTCACATCGTGTGATTTACTTAGGTTAACATTTGTGTTTCCTTCTATCTTTTGCATTATAAAATAAATACATTGCAACATATTGTATAAAAATGATTCAATCAACTGCAATCCGATATCAATGGGTTTCTGGGTTCTTACATTGTATTACAGTGTTGTTAACGCCAAGGACAAGATTTTGTGTAGCGTGAACGTGACAGTGCATGTGAAAGAAAATTACCAGATCTTTGGAAGTTTGCGAGTGTCGAAAGAAGTGAACAGTTGTTAATACGAAGTATTAATTCTTATATCGTGCATTTCGGGCTCATGGCCGTGCGATAATTACAATTTCGTGTAAAACAGGCAACTTCCTTTTTTTCCTAAATTTTCCCTTTCCGCTTGTTTTAGCTAGTTTGTTTACTGGTGCTACAATTCAGGTGATTGAAATTCAATCTATCTGTTTACAAACCTAACATTTAGTGTACTTACTATACTATGAGTACCGTTATCGCTTAAGTTTTTTGTACCAGTGCACGCTCTGAAAAGCTATCGAAATGAGTACGTAACAAGTGTGTCTGGGATTTTATTTATATGTAACATTGATTCTAATTTAGATAACTGAAATTTGTAAAAGAGCTCTCCTATATTTGAGATGCATTCATAATTCTAAAGCTTTTTTAAAATGACGTTTTTGCTAAGAAAGTTTATAAATATTTTGTTTACACTCTTGTGGTTTAAAATAATTTATGAACCTGAGTTCTGTTCTAGTTTATGTTTAACAGATAAATCGATGTTTTGTGGTTTTTAAGTTTACGTTTTGAATAAAACTACCAATTCTACTGTACACTACTATATATGAAATCAGGGTATATCAATATTAAGTTGTCCGTTCAAGATTAATTTTCCTCTTTTTGCATCCGGTTTTATTTAACGTAACGCCAAAGCACTACATATTTAAAGTCAACTGTTGTAAAAGTTTGCATGTTTTTTAACTTTAAGTAATTAGTTGCGAAGTATATTTAAGCTCTATTCTGAAAGATATTTGAAAATTGTGATTCTTACACCTATTTAAATTCTGGTTTCTGTGGTTTAATGTTTTACCATGTATAAACCAACTACCTTTCCAAACTTTTTGAGTATCACTATTACTACTAATATTATAAATCTTTGCTTATTGGATGTTGTAAACAAAGTTGGTCTTATAATATATTCATCATTTTAATTTCATTGGACAAAAATTTTTCATATTTATTTTAGAGTTTACTACATTTTGCTTAGTATAGCTTGCTATATTCGTTGTTGAACACATGTGGTTTAAATATGCCCAAGGTCAAATTTTACATTGTAGAATGAAAATGTAGCATATCTATTGTAAGAATACATTAATAATAATGTCAATAGGTATTAGGATAATAAGATTTCACTAAAGTAAAAAGAATGTCTGAATATAAAGTTTTTATCGTGTTAACAAAGTACCATATACCTGACTTTTTGGATTAAGAAACTGGTGTTTATGAGCTTTTTTTTCAAAACTATAAATCTTGATGATTGGATTGGCGTTTTATGATGCTCTTTTTTGAACATTTCATATTGTTGTTATGGTATGTCACTACGATTCAATATTCGCTGGTTTTAATATTTAACCTGGGAGTAGCCGTGCTATGACCATTTTGTTAACAGTGATACAAAAATGTACGCAAATGTAATGCTGATTTGAACATCAAACAATGCTTACTTCTAGTGGGGTTCCTTAACCCTCTACTATCGAACAATATATCAAATTAAGGCATAAAGCAGTTCATGAGCAATGCTTTCATTATGCAACCAATGACGTTAGTAATAATTTCAGAGCTGCAAACACACCACGTGACAAGAGGTGTATTATATTTTTAACCATCACCATCATTAGGTCTTCAGTCCTAGAACTGGTTGGACGCGTACCCTCATTGTTTTTTATTTTGAGCTAATCTACACATTTCCCTGAAATTCCAACAACCTACGTCTTTCAATGTCTGTGTGCAATACTCTAATCTAGGTCTACCTTTAACCTATCTTTTCTTCTTTCTCTGCTTCTAATATATACCAAAGTTATTTCTTCAAACCTTAGTAAGTGCCCCACCATACTATTGCTTCTATTTTTTTATTGTTTTCCACATATTTCTTTCTTCTCCTACCATTTCTAGAACCTATTTGTTCTTAACTTTTTTGTCTTTCCATGATATCTTCATCATAAGTCTGTAGCAACACATTTTTGCTGTCCGCTTCTCCTACTGTCCATATTTCACAGCCGAACAGTGCTGTGCTCCACACATATGCTTTCAGCAATCTTTGCCTAATTTCCATATTTGTTATGTTCAAACATAGTAGCTGCTTTTGCGTGTTAAATGTAGCATGTTAATCTCTTTTTTTCATCTTTTGCACTTTCCCCTTCTATTGTTTTCTAAAAGTATATCCTGTTTGAACGATATTCAATGGTATGATTGGTGTTATGTGAAAGCGAAGTGAAGGGCATGTCTGTTGATTACTTTTCAAAGTTTTTAATATTTTGGATGGTTTAAGTGTGTGATTAATTGTCAAAGTTTTACAGTCATATGCGAAGTTACCAGCTGATTTAACTGAATCTATAAACACCACCTACCTCTAGTTGGATTTAAGGATTTTAGTAAAATAACTTGGTTTTAATTTTTATTTAATTTATACCTGTAATTTTATTTACCTTGAGATTGGTAACAAAAGAACAAAACAAGTTACTATTTATTTAACAATTGACTGGTTATCATTGTATGTGTACTTTCAATGTGCTACGTACATTTACGTAGCCTAAAAGCCAAAGAAGAAAAAAAGAAATTGACCGGGCTCATTCGGTGAGTGGGCGGGGTATAATACATACAAAAATTAAAGAAAGGCATGAAATTTAAAAAAAAATACAATATAAAAATAATCATACAACCTCTAATTGCCAAAAAAAATATATATTACACCAGAACAGTAGTGCCAAAAATGAATGTAACAAAAAGAATCAATACTTAAAATGGCGAGATGCCGTTTTTAGGTCCCCCACATTAATTACAAAGAAAAAGAACAAGAAATTACGATCCTAAAACAACAGCTCTAAACCATTATCTTAAACACAACAATTAAGCATATAAAAATCATTAGCACTACACTGCCTTAATTAACAAAATTTTACAACCCCAAAAAAATACAGAAAAAAGAGAAACCCACCCCTTGTAGACATTAAGTAGTTTGGGTGTTAAATTGAAAATTAGTATCAAAAATTTGTAAGCACAAAAAAAGGAAACCCTCTCCTTGTAGACATTGTAGACATTAAGTAGTTTGGGTGTTAAATTGGAAGTTAATATCAAAAATTTGTAAGTACAAAAAAATGGAAACCCTCCCCTTGTAGACATTACCACCGTAAGTATACCATTACGGATGTATGATGGTCACAGTATATACAAAATTAATGCTAAGTACCATCTCACCTAACGAGGCTCGTGTTCACAACTACCAAGTGTGGGCTTCGAGTCGATCCCGATAAACATGTGGATGTGACCCTTGTTACGTGCCGAAAATCGGCACTAGACATTCTTAGTTTAGTTTTGATATGCGGGAGTTTCGCGATATAAATTTGGAAGACTTGTTGCGCGTATTTCCGTCACTCCAGAAGTGGTTGCGCGAGACTTCGCGCCGACACATGTGGCGGAGAAGAAAAGTGGGAAATTTCCGGGAGACGCCTGGACTTGCCTTTGAAGCGTCAAGAAGTGTGGTTGGTCTGGTATCGTATCTTTTTATTATGTAGATTCCCCTTGCCTTTTGATTATCGTTCCTCAACCCGTTCCTTATTATTACCTCTACATAGGGAGAAGATACCGAATCTGGAAGCAACCTGGTAGAAGATCCACGACCCGAGATACTTTAACGAGTCCACGGAGCCCCGCAGCCGCTGGCATGGAGTAGTTCGGAGGCCCGCAGCCGCCATCATGAAATAATCCTATGGGAAGCCACGATCCGCCATCAGGAAGAAACTCTAAAGGAAGCTTCACCTATTCACGTAAGTACCCCCTAGGGGCTGTTTAAAAATGGTATACTTCGTAAATTACGTGCCATAATTTGCATATTGTGTGACGTCATTGACAATTAGGCGCTAATTTCCACATCATGCAATATCGTTACCAACTGTCTTTTGTGTCGCTTGTCCCCCGTCGACGGGTCTGTAATACCCTTTCCCAGGAGCAGTGCCAACAAAGAAACAAAAAAAAATCGGGCTAAAGACTCACCCACGTCCAAGTTGTAGGCTGGCTTCCGCCTCTAAGAACGGAGTGGACCAGCTGTGTGCGAAATCACGCCATGTGCATGTTATCTCGTACCAACAGGAGCGATGGTTCGAACTGAGTGTTAGACCCACCGGAGGAAGCTAGAATAATTACAGGTAAATTAATTTAGTGCCGCCGAAACGTACATGTTTGTAAAACCACAATTACTTACCACGCAGTACTGCGTGTATGAAATTCCATAAAAACAGGAACGAAGAATCTAACAATCACGACGAGTGCTTTTGAAAATTCAGAAAAGAAAGTGAATATTAATTCGTTTAACTAATAACTAGAGTTCAAAGTAATATTGGTGTTATCAAACGAGATTAGAAAACGAAGACACAGTTTTATCGGATAGTTCAATACCTCATTTCAACGAGTCTTTCAATGGAAATTCCATAAGAATCAATTATACGTGGGCGTGATGTATAACAAGTTAACGAATATCTAAAAGGTATTGACTATTTAATTTTAGCATAAACTTTATGTTTGAAATAACTAAGTTTAAAATGAAAATTAGTAGGAAGCGTACTTATTGTAAACAGGATGTTATTGACATATGAAAGAGTAGAAACGAAATCGATGTAAATGAAATAACCAAATACCGCCGAAAATGAATGTAACAAAGCATGGGCTATTTTAAATGCTGTAAAGATAAGCCCATTAATAATTACATTTGTATCTTATCACAAAAGCTGCTTTGCCAGAACAAGGAATAAAATGCTGTCCAGAGTCTGCAACTCAACACGATAATGTAGTTACTTTGAGACAAAAACCTTAGCTCCTGGAAATAGCAATTAAAAACTACATGATGACAAAATAGTACTATGGAATAATTCAGATCAGCAAATTCAATTAATAGTACAGGACTCTAGCAATGGATATGCTTAATATACCTAATAATAATAATGATATTATGGATGCGTAATATTAAGTTACCTAAATCTCAAATGCCTAACAATGCTCCTAACAATAAAGACCTTGGGTGCAAAACTCAATCTAATTTTCCTGAAGCAAATGTGAAAATAAACTTAAAGAAGGATACTGAAATCAACCTCTTTCAATGACTGCTTCTAGTCGATGGTCTGTGAATATGGAATATGTGAAGAGCATTACTTCTTCACCACTGGTTTCAATTGCACAAGTTACTGCATTTAAATCGAATAGTCAAAACTCATCATATTATTAATAAGAGATAGCCATATATGAAACTTATATATGTTATTGTCGAAACATAATTTATCTGGTAATATTATTTTGTTCCTTAAGCCTAATGCAACGATCCGTTAAATTGTAGATGGATTGTATGACACAATTAAAAGTTGTTCCTTTAAAGATTATATAGGTTTTGCTATGGGAGCTAATGATGCAATTAGAAGTAATTGAAACAAGTTGAAGAATCCTTTAGATTTATTATTGAGTTGTGTAAAAACACCAATTTGATATAAGCATCCATTCCTTATAGGCTAGATAAGGCTTCACTCAATACAAAAATCAAACATATTAACAGCTCATTAATAAAGCTAAATAACAACATTTCAATATAGTGTGTGTGAAATAAATAACTATATAAATGGTTCTTGACTACTCACAACTTGGATTGCTCCTGAACTTGAAGGACAAAAAGAAATTCACAGATGTTTTGGTTAAATATTTTCATTCTGCTACTAGAAATTTCAATTTACCTGCAAGAGTCACAAGGGGACAAGTAATTTTTAAAAAGAACAGACAATGGAGTTTGTAACATTTTCTACTGTAGGAATAAAAAGACTCTTTAATCTCATTAGGGTCAGGTGGTTCTTGGATGGTGATTGCTGTAACAATTTATTCTTATTGCACTTTGAAAAGAAACCCTGATGTAGCTTAATAATTATATTCCAGGAAAACAATAAAGTAAATATCACACTCAAACTTAATTATGTGAAACGATAAATTTCATCAAGACAAAAAACTAAAACCAAATTATTACATGTGGACTTGCAAGTATTACAGAAAGCATAAATTTTAAAGCTAAATCGAGGCACCTTTGTGATACGGCGAGACATAAACGGTAGTCCGTGTTTTTGTAAAGATAAGGCTGGCCAGGCAAGTTGACCTTCTGGTATACAATTCACCTTTTGAGGAGATAAGCGAGTATTTGAGAATGTAAGCTTGTTATATGAAACAGGTGGTGTTATTTTTGGCAATTTCAAAGTAGAAATTTTATAACAACCAATCACATAACTTCCTGATGCAAATAATAAGGCACTACTTTACTTACGATCTTCCCTTAGAGAAAACACTCCTGGTACCACATTGGCCACCCAGGAACCCCCCGAATTGCACATCGCGCACTTGTCGCAAATGAAGCCCGATGACATAATGATCGCCTCGTTATCTTGTTTTCGGTTCGTACCTACAAAAGTGCTAGTACTGCTAATCGCCGCTACGCCAATCTTCTTATGGTAAAAGGGCGCTGTTGACAGACTTTTAAATATTTGTGTTTTAATTATAATAAATAGCCGACACTTTCATAATAAAATTAAATAAAAACCGTATGTTTTTTAAAAATGGACATGTTCAAATGACCGTAACAAATTTATACTTCTGTATATACTGTAAATAATAACCTAGTATGTGTAAATATTAAAAAAGGTGAGTGCTTGGCATTTCATGAGAAAACTCCTGTAACTAAGGCTGATGTATCAGAAATAAGGTGATTGACTTAGATGAGGTTGCATGTTTTTGTAATGGATGGTTATTTTGTGGCTTCTGATTTTTCAAGATCCATAAAGACACATGGTGGGTGAATGATATTACTGCAAAATAAATTTAATGACAATTATAAGAATTTAACTAACCTTAACAATCTGTCTTTAGAGTCACTATAAAATTTCAACGGTCTTTATAATACCCTCGAATGTAATACTAATTAGCATTTATAGATCCCTCTTGGGCTATTTTCACATTTTTTAGATATTCTCAATAAACTCTTAAACTGTATTAATTTTTTTAAATGAGTTTTAGTTTGTGAGGACTTTAATGCTTTATTTAATTCTCATGACAATAATTCGATAAGGTTAATAAACGTTACTCAATCTTTTAACTTATAACTGACAGGTTTCAATACTAATAAAAAATAACTGGATTAACGTTTTTACAAACTACGGTTCTATATACAATTTTCAACACAATAATGCTCTCTCTGATCATTTTGGTATTGAATACAATTTGACTATATTAGCTAAAGATATTTTGTCTCCTAAAAGAATGTTCCGTCCATTGCCAATAAGAAATAAATTTAATTGTTATAGAAATCTTAACAAGTTGATCGAAACATGGTCATGGGAAATTTTGATGCTACTCACTACATATATAAATTTCTGAGTACCAAAACTAGCATCTTTGAAAGTTCGTTTCCTATGCAGAAATCTCGTCGATCAGGAGTTGAAAATACTTCCTGGTTTATCGCCAATCTCGGCCATATGCATGATATGCTACATAAGCTGTATAAAATATATCTAGGAGAACCATCTTTGGAAAATAAACTACGCTTTACTAATTTAAGAAATCAATATCGTTAAAGTATTATCAAAGCTAAAATAATTAATAAAAGAATCAAAAAATCCCTTCAAAACTATGTGGCATGTTATTAATTCTACAAAACATGAATGGAAAAGGTATTTTCCTTATTAACTGCAAAAGGCTAGGAAATGTATTCTGTTTTTATATATAATCAATGGTGGTAAACAAAATAAATTTTAAATTGACAATGTTAAAAAAAATTATATGTTCGGTCTCTTTGTCGCATGTTTGCGTGGTTAATTTTAAGTTATTTTAAAATCATGGTTGTAAATCAAATAGTAAAGCTGTCATCCTTGTCCCGTTATTTCCTGTCATAAAACTTCCTTTGTGCTTGTGGAAATTAAGTTGGACTAAGGGTAGTGACAAAAACACTCTCTCATTGATATCGAAGCGGAACGGTCGTTGGTGCGATTCGGTAAAGTGAGTTAGTCAATAGTGTCGCCGAATTTATCGATAAACTCCTTAAAAAACACAGTGAAAGTGCAAAAATAACACGAACTATAATTCGCATACAGTCCATTTAGTTGAAGAATAGGAACTACATTTAGAACAATAAAACAACGCGGAGGTAAGTCGATATATAAATTTATAAGACCTCCCCGTGCATTAAACATTATCAGATATTTTAAATGTTTCCAAGGTACTGCATATTTTTCCATTCAACGTGTATTGTGACCAAATGCTAAAGCATAACCAATGACGTTGGTAATTATTGTATGACCACTCCCGAGTTAATATCACTGCCAATCTTTATCAGAAGAAGATGATTTAGTACGAGTTGAATACAATTATTTTTATAAATATTGTAAGACTAGCAGTTTATGGAATATTAAATGAAATTGTTACAACTCTGCATAAAATGGCAATATCACAATGACCAAAGCATATGCAGCATCATCAGGGCTATTAGCTCGAAGAAATCCCTTTTGGTAGTGGAGGGTCAAACCCATGAATTATATTACAAAAATTTTTAGAGGTTTGTATTTCTATATACTGTATTTTTACTAACAGTTTGCCTAAAATCAAAACGGAAAGTTTTCTTTTGCATCCTGTTTTTAATGTGTCTACTTTGTTAGATCTTGAAATGCTTAGAATTAATTAATTTAATAAAAATTCTCTGTATTTTCTTATGTGACTTAATTTTTAAAGTATTGTTCTGCACCTTAATTAGTTAATACATATGATGAATAAATATTGTTGATATAAGTGATTGCGTTTAACTATACGCAAAGCAAGTACTATTATCAGGAAGATAAGATACTAATGTGTACAGAGTTAAATGTAATATTAGCATTGTTGGCAGCATTTTTCAAAACAAAGGTAAACTTTGTGTGTTGTTATAGATTATTAATGCTAATTCATTAGGTACAATGGACTCAAACCCTAACATAAAGATAGTATATGTGATGCCCCCCATTTTGTCTCAGCGTCAAGTGGACACTGCAGATAATGATAGCGACTATATTTATGTAATAATAGCAGTTATTTTGGTACTGATTTTACTTCAAACCATTGGCTGCTTAATACTTTATAAAGATAAATGGTTTGCTAAAATGGAAATTAATACGCAATGTGCAATAATATTGCAAGCTAACGGGCAAGATTCCATTCAGCCAGTTGAAATTACACAAACTGTCACCTCTATACGTAAACAAACAGATGAACGTAAGGTTTCATTAGATGATGATCAAAATACACAGGCACTATTACATTCCTCACATGTAACATCAACTTCTACAAGCCCCGAAGAAGTGTATAGGCATACCTTTTGAAAAGAAGCTAGTGTTTGAATACCTAACAATTAAACTAATATTTTATGGTCGTATAAAACATCCATAGCCACAAGTATCATACTAATTTGCAGAAATATTCATTTATTGTCGGAAGTACAAACTAGACCAAATATTGTGAATGCATAATCAGAGTATAAACAAATTATTATCGAGAGTAAAATTTTATTTTGTTTTTGTCTTAAATTATTGCATAGGTTGGAAAAGTCTCTATGCCAATCATTCTTATTATCTTTTAATGAATGGAGATACGTCATGATGCCGATGTTTGAGAATATTTCAGAACTCAAAATTTGGCTCCCTTAGTTATGTTTTGTATCAGAATATGCGTTGAAGTATGGTGAAGTCAGTCATAAAAACTACACACTAATTTTGATTATGGAGCTGTACAATTTGGAATTCTCAAATCTTACTTATACAAAAAGAAAAATGAAGAATTCTACATGTATAAAAAAAATCAAATGAGGTGGCTTGGATGTTTTTAGTAGTAGACGAGTACGTTTAATTAAGATTGGTTTGTAATTAGTTATATAGTATTTTCAAAAATTTGTATGAACATGTAAAAAAAATGCAGAGAAATCATATACACCCATAAAGCGAGATTTGTCTGATATAAAAAACATTCATATAAAAATAGAATATAGATGGTTAAGGTAGAAGGATGTGTTTGTATGTATATATACAGGCGATCCCTCACGTTAAATTAAGTAACTTTTGCTCTTAAACATTTTTCGAAAAAGTGTCGGTTTGGGGGATATGTGCAATTGAAATTTATGGGCTGTTCTCTGGGTTGATTTTATAAGGGACACACAGTAGAACGTGTATATTGCAATGATTTAAAAAGAAATCACCAAACTGAAAAAAAAAGTTCAAACGTTTTAGTACAGGAAAAACCTAAATATGGTCCTGAATGTATTTTTACGTAGCATAAATGCATACCACTCAAACAATTCAACATGTAGTAAAGGTTGTTTATGGTTAGTGTAATTAAAACGTCATGGTATGTGAAACCTTAAATGTCATTAACGTGGTTTTGTGGACCGTCGCGCTTATCATTTAACATGTGTGTAGTTTCCCTGTCCCAATTAAACAACACTTGAGGTTTCTTTTGTTTAATATACTCAATAAAAATGCAAAACAAAATTGGAAGTAAAACATACTGTGCGATCAGACACTATTCAATCTGGAATAACGTATTGAACAATAAAATTTTCTAAACACAAAATTACAGTTTACGCATATGTGCTTTCTGAGAGGTATAATTTAACAAATTTTGTTAGAGAATCAATAATAACACAAAATATGCGTGTCCTTGTACACTTCTAATAAATGGACCTAGATGATCACGTGAATTCTCTCAAAAGGTCGATCTGGTATCGGTAACGGCTTCAAAAGTCCAGATTGTTTACCAGCCAGAACTTTCGTTAAAGTGCACTTGGAACAAGCACGAATATGTCTTCTCACATAACTTTTAAGACGTGGAAACCAACACACTTCTCTAATTTTCACAACCGCGCGATCCACTGCAAAATGTTCCATCAAATTGTGATACTTTATTACAATCAACTTTTGCATACTTTTCTGTAAAACATATAATAACGTCACTTTACCATTTAGTACAATTTTGCGGAATAACTTTCCACTTCATAAAACATTATTTACGCACTCAATTTCTTCAAGTGTACGTTTATTAGAATCTTTCTTTAAAGCTGCAATTATTTTACACTAGTATCGTCACTGCACTAAATTGTTAACACATAATTCTCTTTGCTCATTAATAATAACACATCAAATCTTTCTGTAATGTCACTTATCGACATATCTGATTCAGGAAAATCTACTGGCATTCGTGATAATGCATCCGCATTCTGCATTTTAATGTCAGGCCGATATTTAATAGTCACATTGTAGTCCTCTAATAGTCTGCACCACCATGCGATTTGTAGACTTTGAGTTTTTTGTGTATTTAAAAATACTAAAGCTTGGGAATCTGTAAATACTGTAAACTCAATACCGATTAAAAAAAATCGTAATTTTTCGACACAATATATAACTGCCATAAGTTCTAACTTAGAACAACAATAGTTACGTTCGACATCACTCGTCTTCTTACTAATATAATAAATAGGAGGTAATTGCTCATCCTATTGCACTTGCATTAAAATTTGAAGCATGTTTATTTTCCAGAACCCCTTTTACTGAATACTTTTCAATTAGAATTATTTTTAGTTCCATAAATTTTCATTTTGGTAAAATATTTAATCTTATATAATTATAAAACACCCGGTGTAATTGTCCCTCATAAACAAAGTTTTACTTTCGTAAAACTTCCAATTTACGATTAAATTCTGTCCAAGTTCAAATAAGGTTATTCCAAATATCGTGCAGTTTCTATACAAGGTCACGCCTGATGTTGTTTGTACGCTACACGACACCAAAACTACAACGTTTAAATACTAGTTAGTCGCTTTTATCTGTCGTAGAAGAAGGATGTCTTTCCCCACTTCTAAGGCAAGCGATTGGAGAATCACATTAAGTTTGCGAGCTCCGTAATTGTATTTACATAAAAAGCAAGGGTGATGTTAATTAATGGTTCGCATAATTTTAAATAAAGGACCTGTCTAATCTTCCCGTTTTTCTTACAGCACAGTTAGATGAGCTTACATGAAATTAAACAGAATTATGCAACGTTATTCGAAAATATATGAAGCCATTTTAATTTGTATCAATTTACAGCAAATGAATCTAAGCTATAAAATTCATAATCTTTACAACTAATAATGTAATAAACTTTTACAACTAGAAGGCACTTCTAAAATATACTTCAATTGAAAAATATGGTTTATCGTATTAAATTTTTACGATGGCAATTATATCTAGGCATATTTAGGCCATGATTTGGATAAAACAAAAAATTCTTGCCTCACATCTTTTGGAGTGGATTTCAATGACCTTGGCTGGTACTGGTCTGAAGACCCGTCCTAGCCTTCTCGTTAAAACCCGAGATCGATGCTAAGTGGCCTCAATGGAATACAATTGTTATCTGGTTTGTCAGTCTTGTCAAGGTTTGCCAAAGTTCATAACATAGAAATAGGGTTGAATTAAAAATCTCTTTTGCCAGACGATTTTACTTTTGAAAGCTAGTTGAACATAAAAATGCCCTTTTAAATAAGAGTAGTTTAATTAAAGATTCAATGCATTAAATTTTAGAGTTGGATAAATTCTCAGTACAAATTAAATAAAAATTTAATTTGATTTGATTACGTAAACTTTAAGTTCCTTATTAATAAAAAAGTTTTCAAGTATTAATGTAAATCAAAAATACCAGATCTGCTCTCTATGATAAAATTTTATAAAGGCCTAACTGTTAATTAGGGGCGTTTCAGAAACTCAAATGTCAATTAAAAACTGTGCTGATAATATTTCAGTTATAATAGATGTATAAATTTTAGTATTAACACTTATTCTGGTTATCCTAAACGACACGAGACATTCACGAGTGAAGAATTATCAGTCATCAAATTTTACCTAAAAAAGTGTTGAACCCATTATAAAATTGCTATTCCACATTTAACAGTATTTATAGAACTAAGAGGGTATAAAATTTATGTTCGACTCAGCAGTGGACAGAGGTATATTTTTTTATATTTTTGATGTGTTATTCGGGGACGCAAATAGTGATCCCTTTGCTTTAAATGTTTAACCTTTTCTCACAGATACAAGGTTAGGTGTGTGTCAACGAGGCTTTGGTGCCCAGATGCGTTTGTACACAAGGTTTCTACTTTTTCCTATTAGAAATAAAATTTAACAAAGTAGTGGTGCTTTGATGTTATCCGTTAATCTATATCCCCCTGACAGTTTCTTGAAATAACCGCGGAAGTTAGAGTTCCAAGTTAGTCCCGAAGATTTCAAAGGTCGTTATTTTAAACGGACGAATATTACAGTTTTGTCATGGCCTTTGCGAATATAGAGGTGAGTTGTATTTTCCTTGGCAATCGCCCCAGTGTGGGTGTTTTGGCTTGTAATTTTGTAGTCCATCTTAATTCGGAAGTGTTATAGTTACAACCGAATAGCTAAGACCCACGAATCTGTCATACAAAATACACCCAACTAAAATTAATGTTATAAATTCCAGAAATTCCGTCTGCACTTGCATCTGTAAACAGAGCTGTTTCTTTCCCACACAGATTATACAATTTTAATACCGGTTCGGAAATTAAGGCATCCCGCAAATCTTTGAATGCACTTTCGTGTTTATTTGTCCATGTAAACACAGTATTTTTATGTGTTAAATCGCTTAAACTATGCGCTCTTACCACATACTGATATATAAAACGTTGAAAATACGACTAAGTCCCAAAAAGCGTCGCGCATCATGCACGTTTTATGTTGCTTAAAATTTCGAATCGCATTTGTTTTGTTATTACCTGGGGATACTCCATCGCCAGATATCACAAAACCTAAAAATTCTGTTTACTGCAAACCAAATAGACACTTTTGCAATTTTAATGTTAACTTTGCGCATCGAAATGCTTCAAAAATTTATCTACACTCCTCGTACATCGCTACAATGTCGCAATATTCTACATTACTATACACTTTTAACGATTAACTGCAGCTGATTAAAATCAAAGACCAAATAACAGTAGTATGCAATACATATCGACTAATGCAGTTAGCTTCACTGAAATACACGTGATGTAAATCACTCTTATAGAAGTTGTTTAATCAGAAAAAGATGATGAAAGCAAAGTAGCTCTGTTAATATAGGGAATCACCAGGGACGGAGTCTAAAGTTTAATAGCGAATAACTCGCAAATGGGATGCTTTTCTGAAAAACTTCTAAGAACAAAAGTTATTTAATTTAACGTGAGGAATCGCTTGTTAAGAGCTCAAGCCTTATTTCAGATACACCCTATATAGTCATGACCAAATAAACTTGTGTGTAATTCATCGCAATACATAGAAAGAAAACACAACTATAATATAATATATGTTACTTGTATCTACTAATTTCACGGTAATAAAATAGGATAGCTATAGAAAAGCATGTCTTTCCAATGTTGTAACGAAGATATAACAAATGTGTGTCTGATTTTGATTCATGTAGTATGTAAATTCATTTGTGCTTTTAAAAGTTAAGTACCAAACAGTTTGTTTTGAGGATTAAGGTAGTTTGGTTTTGTTTTCATTTACATTTAACGTTTTGTATTATCGTCAATTAGTTGTATTGTTGAACAGTTTTTTTTCAAATATATTGCCATTTCATATTGACACTAAAAATGCTTCGCAATAAATATTTAAAATTACAAACACAGTTGGTGATTATGAATGTTCTTAATTACTTCGAAAAGGAACGTGAAAATCAAAGTCTGTTTGTGACATTTGCATCTGTAATGCAAGTAAGAACAAATGCTAGATCAAGTTTAGTAGAAAAGATTGTTTTAATTAGTTTGCTTTAGCATACCACTGAAGCCTGTGGTATAAGACTCCGGACTCTCACTAGTATTAAGAAGAAGGTATCTGAAAAACATGAAGTAAACGAACCCCCGCAATTGAGTAGTAAAAAACAAAAGTACATCAAATTGAAATTTTGTGACGATTTTGTTAAAGACTATGTGAAGAGAAAAATATAGGAAATGCGTTCTAAACGTAATAAAAATAATACTAATTTGGGATATATTTTATAACCTATTTGTATTTTTTTAGGAATTCACGTAACGATAAAAACCTTATAACAAGAACTTGCTTTGTCTCGAGTATTTACTTTTAGTATAAGTAGTTTGAAAAGACTTTTATCCACCATTTAAAAATGATGATTGCAGGCGGGGATTATTTGAATTGGAACATGCTGCAGCACGAGTACTATTCTTGAAGGATTATGAATTAAACAAACAAAAGGAATTATACGAACCTGCTTTCTTAGACGAATAGTGGATTTTCAGTCGAGGCTCGGCAACAAGAAGTTGGATTGATAGCACAAAACAAAGTATTACGAAAAAGTCATTCGGTGAAGGAAATGGTTACTTTAGGATTACTTGTTTTAAAGTCTTCTTTATTTTGTTAATATTTTAGGTTCATCGTGCTGTATGTGGGAAATAAAGATGGATTTGTTGCAAATGCATCTCTTTTGTTTTCTATTAAATTGCCAAACGCAGACTATCATACCGAACTGTTTACAAAGAGGTTTCAGAAAGTTTAAATATAAACTTTAACTGGTCCAGCCTTAGTATATTAGACAATGCATCTTATCATTCAAAATTAATGGAGAAAATGCCAAATACAACCTCTAATAAACAGGAATTAATCGACTACCTGCTGAAATATAAACTATTTTTTGAAACCAATATGTTAAAGAGAGAATTATTGACCTTAGTCAGAGAGAATCCAAAACCTAAAGTTTATAAACTAGATGAAATTGCAGCAAAGCATGATCAGTCATAAAGTTTTACTATTACTTCCATATCATTGTCAATTTAATCCAATTGAGTTAATATGGCCAAAAATTATTATAATAAAAATGTAGGACGATTTAACAAACAATACAATGATCATAATACAAGAATAATATGGCTTGAACCACTTCAACAAATAGATGCTGCATATTGGGAAAAATGTATACAACATGCTCACACATATATGGAGGAATGGTGGGCTATTGAAAAACAATTTGACGTTGTTCAACCATTAGTTATAAATGGTAGCAATGAAAGCAATAGTAGGGACAGTGACACTGACTGTAATAATGATTGAGGAATACGTGAATCTAAACTTTAAAATACTAGCCTACTAATCTAAGAATTATAAAACTTCATTCTGGCAATTATTTATGTAGATTTGTTATATTGTATTGTAGAACATAAGTAATAAATATTTCAAAATGTTGATTTAATGTCTAATGTTTCAATTCAAAACCCACTATCATAATATAATACTGCAGGTTTTAGCGAGTCACGTGCAAATGTAAGATATTTTAACCTATTGTTGAAATACATCAAATGTATATAGTAGAGGTAATATTTCAAACATTAAATAATATAATTATAGAAAAAAGTATTTAAATACTGATTATTTAATTAATATCTTTTAGAATACAACAAGGAATAACAATTGTTGAGTTCATCGCAGAGAAGCTCGTGCAACATTTGCTAAATATATTTTCAGCTCTGGAAAATAAGCGTTCGTATGGCACAGAAGACTAGCAGAACAGTTTTCTTTTACTATGTCACTTAGAAAGAGGTAATTAAATTTATTAACTTTGCAGCACTGCACAGCATCTTCACGTGTTTCTCCAATAACATCTTCAAGATATAGTCAAAGCTAACGTATTATTATATTCCACATTTATAATTCTAATATGATTAATTATTTCAATCGACATTTGACATAAAATTTGTAAGCTTAAAAGTTTTGTGCAGGTATTAGTTTGACATTGTATTAATGATACACTAAAATATTTTTCCTGACTAACAATACTGGTTGCACTTGCACAAGGTGCTAAAATTTTACATAATTCTTAAATAGTGTTCCTTAGCAATAGTGAGTGCAGTATGAAGTCAGCATCAGTATAATTTTAGGTCGTTTATGAAAGGGTTTAGAAGAATCGTTACCTTGTTCTAAATTAAACTAATATTTTTTAAGTATCTTGTATTAAGACGTACAATACTTTTGATGTAATGAAGAATTGTTTTGAAACAACCAGTCTTGAATATCTATTTATTTGCTAATAAAACATTTGTAACTCATCAAATTAAAAAGACAACAAATTTCAATACATCAGTCATAAAATATTAATTAAGCTTTTATATATTGTTCATTAAAAAATATTCCATTTAATAATACACCAACATCATTACAAATATCAGTTATAATGTATGCAAGACGCAATAAAAAATCAAGTTTTCACAATTTTGCTAAATACAAAGAAAAAACGACGCGTTAATGAAACCTACAGATATTAAATTGCCATGCAGACATCATGATACAGGACAATGTATTTCATTTATATCACAGTTGTGTTGTAAACAAAAAGTGACCATGGCAGTCGTGCATCTTACATCTGTTTTCGGTATATTAATGGCATACACCTCTCATGCAGACAAAGTGGTTGAACTAAAGAATTCAATTACAAGTCATCAACACAAATACATGTGGGGTTAAACAGAAACGAAAAGGTTTGATTTGTTGTGAACACCCTGAAATTAGTTTTGCAAACTGCTTAATGACAATGCCATTGCAATATGACAAATTACTCACCCTGATGAGGGTATCCAATATCATATTAATTACGGTATGCATTCATCGGACAGTTCAGTGTATTATCAATTCAGTCCACTGTATCCTGTCTTCAGTTGCAGAAGTACTTTTGAATCGTGTACTTATTCGTGCTGTGCTATTTCTTAATTTTGTTGTCAGTTTGCTTTTTGTTGTTTGTTGTTGTTTGCAGTTTATGCTAATCTTGTTATTGTAATTTTACATTCACAAAATGCCCTACAGTAATCGTGAATATGCTGAAATGCATTTTGTTTATGGACTCGGCAATGGTAATGGTCGAAAAGCTGTAAAGGGATACAGGGCTTGATAGCCCAACCAAGCACATTTTCCCGATCACAATGTGTCCGAAAAAAGTGCATCATGCATACCTTCAGAGTGAAAGATGTGGTGCTTTACATCATCGCAAAGGAAGACCCAGAATTGATGGAGAATATGAGGTAGTGGCAATGATGTTAAACGATCCTACGAGTGTTAGGGTTATTACCAGACAATTCAGAATTGCACAAACTACAGTATTCGAATGTTGCACAGGAAAAACTTTTATCGACCACGTTCAACATGTACATGCTCTTTTGCCTGCGGATTATCTGAAAAAGTGACATTTTGCAGCGAAATGCTCCGCAGACACCGTGAAGATCAACGGTTTTTTTTAAGAATCCTGCAGACTGATGAATCGTACATTCATCGGGTAGGCATATTTAATTTTAATAATTTACACTCGTGGGCAAGTAAAAACCCAAGATATATAAGGCAGGATCGCTTTCAACATCAATTCGGTGTTAATTTGTGGACAGGTATACTTGCTGGAGAGCAATGGTCGGACCATTTGAATTACCGGCCAATAGTAGGCGGATCTGTGTGATTTTTCCCAAAAAAGACAAACATTGTTGTAACTTTGAAGTCATCAACAATTGGATAACAACAAATCAGTACGCTCCTTTGTTTGGACCAGGACTTTTGGAACACCCGTATATCATGGTATTTCTACACAAATAAATGAAGATACATATCATATGTCTAAAAATCTTTACAAATGTAATAATGTAAGAATTATGTAACTGAGTTTGTTACATTGTTAAAAGGCTGCCATGTTCTAATAAAATTCAGAAGTAAAATGGAAAATCCCCAGCTCTTAGTCTTGCACTTGTGACTTCTCGAGTTCTAAGATGATACTTAGTTTTATATTAATATCACCAGTGCTATAGATTAGGTGAATTCGTTTTCAAGTGGGTGTATTCGATTTTATGATAGGATTAAAGTTTTTTAAACTGAAATTTAATATTTGAGGTTTGTATTTGTATCTGAAAATATCCAAAAGAGAAGCATCCTATATGAAAACATTTTAATTGCCATACTAGGCAGGGCAATAGTGGAAAATGGGCAGTTTGCAAATCATGCAAAAAGAAAATGCAGGGCATACCACAGAGGCTCATAAAGCATATTCAAACATCAAGTTTTCAATCCTAGAACTGGTTGGACGCGTACCTCCATTGTTTTCTATTCTGAGCTAGCCTACATCTTTAACTATCTGTGTACAATAGTCTAATCTAGGCGTACCTCTACTTCTCTTTTTTCCTTTCTCTGCTTCTAATATATTATGCAATATTCCCTCGTGCCTTAGTATGTGTTCTATCATCCCATCTCTCCTATTTTTTACTGTTTTCCATATATTTCTTTCTTCCCCTACCATTTTGAGAACATCTTTGTTCTTAACATTGGCTGTTCATATCTTCATCATACGTCTATACGAGGGGTGCTCAATATATATATCGGGAACCAACAACACTAGTGTTACTAGGTGCGATCTGACGTTTCTAACCAAAAGTTTGACATTTTTTACAGTATACATAATTATAACGTTTTGCCATATGAACACTATTTGTTTTGTTTTGATCGAGTTGAAAATTTCATATTGGCCAAAAAATGGACTTAAATTGGGAACATTTTCATGTGATGCATTTTACGATTTCCGATGTGGATTATCACCACAACAGTGCTTGAATCAACTTATTTCGACTTTTAGGGAAGAATCTCCAACTAAAATCACTGTATATCGTTGGTATAGTGTATTCAATCTTGGTCGTAGTTCGCTAGCAGATGAATTTAAAGAAGTCGTCCAAAATCAGCCGTTGTGCCAGAAAACATTGATGCTGTGTGCGAATTTATAATTCAAGATCATCATGTGATTAGTATGACAAAAAAATATTCGTGTCGATTGGTGCAAAGAAATGCTCAAAAAATACGATTGCAGTGCATCAAACGCAGTGTATAACATTTACACAGGTGACAAATCTTGAATTTATTCATATGAACCTGAAAGTAAACAGCAGTCGACTGTACGCGTCTTCCAATATGAATGAAATCTAACAAAAGTTGTCCGTGCTCGAAGCATTTCGAAGAAAATGGTTGCCTGTTTCTTCAGAATAAATGGACATGTCATGACCGTTGCTTTAGAGGATCGTAGTACGGTTAATTCTGCTTGATATACAATCATTGGTTTGCTACGAGTTTTCAAGAAATAAGAAAATAAACCGATAATGCCGAATAATTTTTCATCGTGACAATACGAGTGGTGCAAAAAATTGCTCAAAAAATACTATTGCGGTGCATCAAATGCAGTGTATAACATCTACACAGGTGACGAATCTTAGATTTATTCGTATGAACCCAAAAGTAAACAGTAGTCGATTGTATTGGTCTTCCAAGATGAACGAAATCCAACAAAAGTTGTCTTCGCTCGAAGCACTTCTAAGAAAATGGTTGCCTGTTTTTTCAGAATAAATGGACATTTCAGGACCGTTGCTTTAGAGGTTCGTATAACAGTTAATTGTGCTTGGTATGCAACCATTTGTTTGCCATAAGTTTTCGGAGAAATAACAAAAATATACCGATGACGCCGAATCATTCGCCATCATGACAATGCGAGCTCTCACACGTCGGCTCATACAAGTGACTATTTGAGCACTCAAAACATCAAATTGATGGGTCATCTACCGGATAGTCCTTATTTGGCACCTAATGATTTGTTTTTGTTCCCACACATGAAGAACAAACTGCGTAGACAACAATTTTCGACACCAGAAGAGGCAGTTGATGTGTTCAAAACCTATGTTTTGGAAATAACTCAATTGGAAATGAAAATTTTTTATATTTGTGTGTGTTGCCTATGAACATAGTAGTTACTTTGTTGTACTTCACCCAATTCTAGTCTAAGGTATACGGTTAAAGTCCCGTGCGTAATTGATAAGAGCCACTACGACAGTTGGCAACATAATAAATACGTGCATAATATTGCGCAACAAGGTATTACGTCATTAATGCGTCTCAAATTTGTATCACATACAAAAGAAAAAGATAAAATGTACTCACGTACAATGTGGAGCTCTTCACGACCTTGCGGTTATCCTTTCCATTGATCTCGTTGTTAGGCGTGGGTAGGGCTTCGCTCTCGTTGATACAAGATTTGTTTGTCTTCCCTCTTCTTTGTGTAGCGGTACGATAAAGGATCAACCAGGTAGGAGGAACGATAATATGGTACGATAAAGGAAACCTACATATCTGAAAGAGAAGACAAAGACACACCACAGATAACCACACTGTTCGACGTCTCGTTGACTAGTCTCTGACGTGACGGAAAATGTCCACTTCCTTCCGCACTCTGCGTCTGCGCATTCTTGGGCGCCGACGCAACTGTCTAAATGCACGCACAATTCTTTTAAAATATTGGCGCGAATTTACTCGCAAATTAAAAACTTACAATGCCAATTTTTGGCATGCAAGAACTTTTTCTTGTTAAATACAGCACGGCCTTGTGCTAATCTTTGTTTTATATCTTTTACACTTTACCTATTCTACATGATTTGGCTTCCTAGGTAGCAGAAATCATTAAGCTCTTTTAAGTTATAGTTTCCTATTTGTATTATGGTTTTCGACTTATTTACCCCTCCTTTATATACTAGTATTTCAATTTTAGTTTTCTTAATTTTGATACCATATCTCACTATTAGTACTGTTTCCATTTCGTTAAGAGCTGCTAACTCCTTTTGCAAGATGTTAATATCGCTATATCATCTGCAAATCCAAACATATTAATCTTTTGTCCCTACATAATAATTCCAAATGTCTTCCTGCATTTGACAGTATTCATTGCCTCTTCGATGTACAAGTTAAAAATTAGTGAGAATGATTCTTGTTCTAGGGCTTCCAGTTCTGTCCCTGCATATAAATTTCCTATATGTTCTTGTCATCTAACCACCTTCTCTCCATTTTCTATAATGATGTCTCCTCCCACACCCGTTATATTTTTGCTGTACGGTATTATATCCCTAAAATTCAATCTAATTGGTTTGTATGCTACCTATGTCTTTCCTATTTCCGCTTAGTTTGTACCTTGTTGCACTATTCATCAGTCCATTGATTTTTAGCTTTCCTGCATTTGCAAATATTTTCCCATTTTATGACTTTGTAATTAATTTAATTTGACCAAAATTTAACAAGTGTTTTAAGATATTTTAGGGAAAGGTAAATATAGATAATAAATTTATAAAACAGAAACAAGAGAGGCCTATGTGGAATAATTGTCTTCTATATAGGAATAATATCAAAAGGGATTGCTGTGACTGGATGGCTTGGAGCCCCTCCATTATGACAAAGAAAAAGCATTTTTCTTAATCTTCTTTGGGAATGAAACCACTCATAGTTGTTAAAACCATCTTTATTTACGTTTCCATCCACCTACGTTTGTTGTCAAAATAATAAAAATTTCAAATTTGACATTTATGACATAAATTGAAGGTGACTTTGATTTATTATTGTTTGATATATTTGGTTTGAATGCATTAGCTGAAAATTTTAAAGTTTAGAAGAATGAGTGCTCCCAATTTGTTTTGCGCCCTGGAAGCAACTTTGAGGTAGTCAATACGCTTAACGCAATATCAGCTGATTAATTTTTATATAGTTAAATTTCATATAAATTCAATAACTTGAGGGTTGAAAAATTTTTTTTTAACATTTCTATTTATAAATTGAGATGATGATTATTAAAGAAGTGTGCGATTACATTACCGTAAGGCTTAAGCAGCCGTTTTTTACATTTATCTTGAGGAAGAAAACTCATTATGATTTAGGTTACCTCTTTGGAAGATTTTAACATGGTTCTGAGGCGACCCTATGGCGGGTTTACACTTGTTAGATACCAATGTTGCTCTACGAATATTTTATATGGTTCTGAGGCGGGTTTACACTTGCCAGATATCAATACTGTTCAACAAAGATTGTATAATGTTACGAAGCAAATAAGGCTTCACCATTATAAATTAGAAATTGAGAAATTGTATAATGACACATCGGATATGTTATTCATAAAACATTAGATCACCGTAAATTACAATAATTCACATTACGCGAAATCCAATTAGTAATCTTCCTCCTTGATTAAATCAATACAAAGAACCCGACCGCAAGTATGATACGTCCAGAAAAGCCAAGCATCATTTCTTATGAATAATATTAACAAGTAATTCCCGTAGATAGATAAGAGAATACATATAAACCCGGAGACTGTCCTGGGTAAATTAATTAGTATCAATTAGTATCATCAGTAGTATTAGTAAAAGTAGTAAGAGTAGTTCTTCAGATAGTTGTCAGTATAATCTTAGTTATCATTAATCTTTAAAGTTGTGCCAATATAATGTAAGTACCACTTTTTATATATCTTAGATTTAAGGCTTAAAATGTATAAAGAACTATTTTGATTTGTTAAATAGATGTAAGTGTTGTTTGAACTGAGTTTAAATCATTGTATGTGTGTGTTGTGGTTCAATGAAAACCCCTAGCTACGATCCCCTAAACCCTCTCTAACAATCAAAACCCCCTCGGTGCAATATGGTGGAGGCTATTCAGATGCGTCTTGAGGGCAACCTACCCTCAACGTATCATTATGATTCTGAGGTGACCCTATGGCGTGTGAGATATCAATTTGGAAAAGTAATAACTTAAAATTATTAGTGAACTAACTGCCATAGTAAAGTGTTGCTAGATTCTTTAATATTTGTTTTATAAAATGCAAAAAAGTGACAAAACAAAAACTTCTCTTTTTCCAATGTATTTAACCATTTATAAATGCTTATTATGACAGTGACAATAACCGTTTTTACTTTTCCTTAACTGATCCGTTTGGGTTTACAATACATCATATTTTTATTAAAAAAGAATTAGAATAGAAATCAGTTTTTACTTTCTACTTTCCAGGCCCGTATCTTTGTTATTAATACTAAGAGCCTTTGACGGCATGTTTGTGGGAACCAAAAGTCCTAAAGTATCTACATGTCGTTCAGTTACACCCTGTTTCACACAAGTCATGTTAGATTTAAACCCTTCATCACTTGAAATCTTTTTAAAAATTTCTCCAAGGCCGGTGCTAAACTCTAAAGTGTTGTGTGCAAACGTAAAAATTTACGCTCCTTGAATACACAAAAAGGTGGTAAAAAGTTAAATATTTTTAGTTTTATCTATATCTTAATAAAACACAAGATATATTAAAAAATAAACAACATTTTTATTAGCAAACATTTTAAAAACATAAATCTTCTAACTTTTAATTCAATAAAATTTTAATTAATTAAGAAACATATTTACTGTTACTAAGCTACTGTTCTAATAATCTTATAGCAAATAATTTTTAATTATTTTCAACTTAAGCAAGAGTTAATAAGATTTTCAAGGCAATGCTTAAATTAGAAGCAAAATTGTGAATTTTGAAACATGCAAAGGTGGGAACTCCTTTTCTTAAAGAAAAGAACATGCCGTGGTTAATTTATCTGAAAGTTCAGGTTCAGAACTATTTATAAGTTCAAGTTTAGAAGAACGTTGTTTTAAAGACATCACTTATATGGTAAAAATCAATTTTATATTTTTGCTTAACATTTATAATTGGATTACCCCTGAATTTATATTCGGATTTTCTATGACAAATTTGATGTTTCGTGGTGGTGGTTAATTCAAAACTGTTCTCTACATCAGTTTAGGATACCATTTTGCCAGCATTGAAAAGAATATCATCAAAGTACTTGCCCGACATTAAATTTGTAAAACAATTGTTGGAAGTTTCCATAGGCTTAATTCCAATTTATTCGTTTTAATTAAATAGGTGTAAATTACTACGCCTCAAATGTGGGTGCAAATTATTACAACCCCCGTTTGGGCGTCAACTACTAAAGGTTAAACACCCCTTAACCCTTACATAATAAATTTCAATGTCAACGTTATAACAGGTTTTTATTTACATTTTCGTCATGTTTTCAGGGAACCGTGGTCCGAGTTCCATCAGATTTTTGCCATATGGATCTTCCAATTGCAGTAGCGCTCTAAAAGGATGAGGTGAAGAGAGGTGGAAATGATGATTAGGTTACTACATTAAGAAACGCACACTACACGACACTCCGACCAAAACACAACCACTCTAGTTGAACCCCGGTACAAAAGTGAAGTATGTAATTCCCGACAGAAATAGTTCAATGAACAATAAGGTGCCACATAATTTTTTCTGACACGATAAAAAATCCTGCGAGATTGATGTAAACCGCCAAATGCATCTTAATATATCTATAGACACTACATCATTCTAAGCATACAATTTAATTATTAATTTATAACTTACTCAATGCCACAGTCAAGAAACAAAGGAAATTACTTTTACTTTTAATCATCACTAGGTCTTCAGTCCTGGAACTGGTTAGGCATGTACCCTCCTTGTTTCCTATTCTGTGCTAACCTACATATTTCCCTGAAATTTCAAGTCTACATCTTTCACTATCTGCGTACAATAGTCTGATCTAGGTCTACCTTTATCTCTTTTTTCCTATCTCTGCTTGTAATATATCCTGCACTATTCCCCAGAAATGCCTTAGAACTTATCCTGCCCTTCTATTTCTCCTATAAATTTTTTTGCTTTCCACAAATACCTTTATTGCCCTACTATTTCTGTAACATTTTTGTTATTAACTTTGTCTGCCCATGCTATCATCCTCATACATCTGAAGCATAACATCCCAAAAGGCTTCTGCCGTTTTTCTGTCTGCTTCTCCTACTACCCCTATTTCATAACGGACTGTGCTGTGCTGCACACATGCTTTCAACAATTTTCTCCTTGTTTCTATGTTTGTTGTCTTCCAACATAGCCGCTGCCCTTTCTTAGATGCAGTTCGGTTCCCCTTCTATTGTTTACAAAGTTATACTCTATTTCCCCGATATTCAGTACTATGTGTAGGAGGTAATTATCAGACTTAAGTGCAATTATTTTTTTCGTAATTAGGTTTTCTGTCTTGAAACTGGTTGGATGCGTACCTTCACCTCTTTCTATTCTGAGCTAGCGTACACTGTTCCCTGAAATTCCCACAGCCTAGATATAGCTCGGTTCCCCGTTTATTGTTTCCTAATTATATGCCCTATTTCAACAAGATTCACTGGTATGTGAAGGGGGTTAAGCAGTCTGTGGATGCCCCAACACTTAGATATTTGCCGAATTAATAGATTTCTAGTAAATCCCTTCGCACAATTAACATTAGTTGAGAATATTGTAAAACCAATACATGTACTTGCTAATAATAATCATCACATTTAAGTACAGTTATTTTTTTCATCATTAGGTTTCTACCTTGGAATTGGTTGGATGCATACTTCCATCAATTTCTATTCTGAGCTAGCCTGCACACTTCCCTGAAATTCCCACAGCATACATCTCTCACTATTTATGTGCAATAGTCTAACCTAGGTCTACCTCTACCTCTCTTTTTTCCTATCTCTGCTTCTAATATATTACGCACTATTCCCTCATGCCTTATTATGTGGCCTATCATCCTATCTTTCCTATTTTTTAACGTTTTCTACATACTTCGTTCTTCCCCGTCCATTTCTAGTACCTCTTTGTTTTTAACTTTGTGTATCAATGATATCTTCATCATACGTCTAGCACCACATTTCAAAGGCTTCTATATGTATTCTAATTTTTAATTTATTTTCCCCTTTTTTGCATACTAGTACTTTAATTGTATTTTTGTTAATTTTCATACTGTATCTCTCTGTTAGAACCGTTTCCATTTCATTAAGAGCAGCTTCTAACTCTTCCTTGCTAGATGCTAATACCACTATATCATCTGCAAATCTTATTACACCCCATAAACGCGGTACGCACGTTACTAAAGACAGTTGGTAGCGATATTACATAATGTGAAAATTGACGCGCAAATTGTCAATGACGTCACACAATATGCAAATTATTGCAACACATTTTCCAATTATATAAATTATATAAAAACCCCCACGGGGTACTCACGTGAATAGGTAAGCTTCCTTCAGGATTACTCCATGATGGTCGCCCGTGGCTTCGCTAATATTTCTTGGGTGTGAGCTGTTCGCGGCTCTTTCTCGGGTGTGGGCTGCTCTTAAGCCAGGTTGCATCCAAATTCGCTTGTCTTTTTTTCTGTATGCAGAGGTACGATAAGGGACTGGGTTAGGGAACGATAATCAAAGATAAGTCAGAAGGAATCTACATAACACAAAGATACGATAAGACACAACACTCTTCTTCGCGTTTTGGAGACAAGTCCTGATGCGTCTTTCGGAAATTTCCCACTCCCTTTCGTCCACACGCGTCGGCGCGAATCTCGCGCAACGCACTTCTGAAGTGACGGAAATACGCGTACGTCCTTTTAAATTTATGGCGCAAAATTCTCACATATTAACACTTATTTAAAAATGTCTAGTGCCGATTTTTCGGCACGTAACAATCTAACAAGTTAAAACCCATTCCTAATATTTACTTTTGTACGTACCTGCTCTAATTCTATTACATCTGTTTGCTCTTTGTATAAGCTATGTACTATCCGTCTATCGCTAAAACTCATTCCAATCTTTTCGAGTATTTCAAAAATATTTTTACATTTTACATTGTCAAATGATTTTTCCAGATCTACAAACCCTATGTGCACGCTTTCTCGCTTTCTATTGTCTTCTCCATTATGACCTTCAGAACTAAAACAGCCTCCCATGTTCCCCTGTTTTGCGTAAACCCAAATTGATCTTCTCCTAGTATTTCTTTAGCTCGTTTATCCATTCGTCTTTGTACAATTCCAAGTTTCTCTTTTTTGGTATAGTGACTATGATGTTACATTTGAAATCTTTGGGCATCGCGCCTGTTCATACATATAGCTTACAAGTTGGAAGAAACGTTCTTTTACTGCTTGTCCAGCGGCTTTTAGAGTTTCTGCTTGCACCTTATCTGTACCCGGTGCCATACCAATTTTCAGACCCTTTAATGGTAATTCAAACTCATCTCTAAGTATAGGATATCCTAAATCATACTTTATGGGGTTGCTAATATGCTTATTGTTATGTAACTAGTTATTGTATGTATAAATAGAAATCATGTATGTAGGCTGTATTTCATGTTAATATCGCAAAGTGATTGTGTATTTTATTTCGAAATTTTCTATTTTTTTTTAAAATTTAACCCACTCCCACATAACTGCAGTTAAGGTGTCCCCGCCGCATCAGGGCAAATCAAAATTTTTAAGCCAAATAACGCAAGATGGGAAAAGTGTAAAAGATATAAAACAAAGATTAGCACAAGACCGTTAACTTAACACTCATTTTACCCTTAAGTTGTCTTAATCGACATGCAATATGATCACTATTATCTTGATTATTTTTCCTTACTGCCAAAAATTGTTAATTTTATACCTGCTAAATATTGTTGAATATAAACCAAGATCTTACAAATTATTTTATTGTGGAGACTGGCTATTCATTCGTTTTACATTAAATGAGCGAGTTTAAATATTTTGAAATCTTGTATCGGTTTTATAAATACCTTTTCAATATTAGCTTCCATAATCTTTGCAAGACTGTAACTAAAGTTAACAATAATCCTTCGTCAGTTAAGCGTTTTAATGGTTCTACGAAGCATGTCTTTACTGTCGGTTATTTGTATATTAAAATCCTGATTCAAAGTATGTCTGTAAGGTTGATGATAACGTGTCTTACAAAACTTGCAGATATGAGCAAGCCCAGTACTGTTAAAATAAACAATAAATATATATTACGTTAAACATGCAACCCTACTTACAACATATTATGCATATTTACTATCACATTTTATTATTTTTGTGTTAAGAAATGTGTTTCTTTAACATTCAAATTTGGGTTGTAAGCAAGGCGCATACATATTATGCAAAGTATTTAACGTCTTATATTTGTAGATCCACGAATATTGTTAAGTTTTATCATGTATATAGCATTTTAGTCTTATTAAACAAAAAGTAAATATAAAACTTAATATTGTTAACATATGCAATCCTGTTTACTTAATTTTAATACAGATTCAATACTATCGAAAGATAAGATAAGAAACCTGTAACTTATACAACATATTATAGAAATAGGCTTTGTGTTTTCGTTTTAGATGTATTTATTCTGCTTTGGTACACAAGAATGGAAAATATAAACTATACTGTAAAAGAATTACATATCCGGTCTCCCGATTTGATTAAACATGTGGAAGTAACTAATGCAGTTGATGAAAAACATTTTACTAACACAGTTGCATATATAATAGTAAGTCTTATTATAATACTGTTGTTACTACAGATTATTAGTTGCATGGTGTATTTAAAAGAAAGATGCTGTGCCAAAAGGCAAACTAGAAATACATATCATTATGAGAAGCTACCAGTTATCAGACAAAGTACTAACCAATCAATTCAAAATACTGAAACTTTAGCACCTGTACAGCATCCAAGATACGTACAGAATGATAATAACAACCAAAATACACAACTATTGTATGCATTAAGTGAAGTGTCGACTTCAGCGTGCTCTGAAGAGTCGCAAAGGCGTATGAAAGAAATTAGTGTTTAGATACATTTACAAATACACCTTTTATATACTGTAAAAATAGACTACTGCAAATAAAGTGAGACTAAAAACGAAAGCGAATTACTTTGTAGGAATTTACAAGTATGTGTTACTACGTTCTTAATAGTGTTACTAATTATACAAGAAAATATAATGTTTTACCTGTTGAAGGATTTTGAAAGCTGTATGAGCAGGTATATTAGTGAATAGAATAGATCAGTACATTTACAAGTGACGATAATGGTACACTATAACTACTATACAAGTTATTAACCAAGTTACAATTTATCATAGTATCTTTGGGTTTGAGATTTCACTCGAGTTATTAAATAATATAATGGATAATAATAAAGAATAAAAAAAATCTTCACCAGAAGGTATAGCACACCAGTTTTATATGTTAATATAAAACATAAAAAATATAAAAAATTTTCATGAAAGTCATAAAAGTGAATTTACCTATACAAATCAAACCAAAAATTTGCATAACCAATACTAAGACAACACTTAATTGTTTCATAAACGGCAAAATATCCAGTGACTTTTAGCGGGACCTCAACAGAAAGGAATATATATATATATATATATATTATATATATATATATATATATATATATATATATATGTATATATATATATATATATATATATATATATATATATATATATATATATATATATATATATTCTATGATATTCTGGCCTCACGTTGTTGCGTCAGATTAATTGCTGAAGTAATCCCCACGCTTGAGCAGCCGGATGTAATAAACGTCCAGTTTCCTGCTGAACCCACCGCTGTGTTTTTCTCTAATCTCCTAATTTTAATTATGCCACGGCTAGCCCAGTTTGATTTACACAGAGTGCACAACGTAATAATGATCAAATTAATTTACCCCTTTAATTCTTACCGGTTTGAATTGATAAAACAAAGTCAATCAATATACTTATAATGAAAGGAAATAATATCTACACTTCACAATTTTGTAATCCCTTAAATACGCCCTTCAATCAATTAATATTATTTGGATCATTTATCCCAAAAATCATATCCCTTTAATTTAATGTCACCAAAAACGACACCTTTTACTGAAAAAATTTAGAACGTTCAAGACCCTTTTTATGCTCGTTACGTAAATTTCAACGTATTAACTATTTTTGCCGACTCCTTACAAATTTCAGAAAAAGAAATATATTCAGTGTTTAAATTTAAATTTGAAAAGATTCCTTATACTAGTTAGCCCTGACCTGTAATATCCTGATTTGCTGTTGCATGTTGTGGATCAACACCCACTTATTATCTTCAATCGAAAACCAAAGCTCTGCTTTGTACTCCTTCATGTGCTTTGAACCAATAGTTTTGTTACTCCTTATTTCCAAAATTCACCTCGTGCTTTACTTTATATTTCTTTGGATACGCCTTAGACCTCTCGACTTAATTACAAACTGGATTTTTGAATACCACTCTGAAATTCTGAATACCAGACTTAGACCCTTATTAATATCACACTTAGAATTCGTAGGTTTCTTGGAATCGTGAATTAGATTTGGATTTCTTAGGGACACCTTAGAATTCGTATATTTCTTAGATACACCTTCAAAGCCCTACAATATTATAAAGATTTAATTTAAGTTATTAAGTTGATTAACAAATTTCTACTCACGTTTTCTGCAAAACGCCAAAAGCAACGTAATTCGTCATCAACTATTATTACACAACACTACTTTTCACAATAATATAATTTAAAATTTATTTATTTGACGCATAAATATTCCAGTAAGAGTGTTGCAAGTTCGACGTGCTTTAAATTGAGACTGCCCTTTCTTATCAACTCTGGGCGTTATATAGCTTTTGCTATCTACATTTGGATTGGTTTGTCCACATAGCCTTACAAAGTGTTGTAACCAACCATGTTTGTTTTGGACATTCCTAGTAGTTTTCAAGCTGATTTCTGACGAAACTATTCTGAAGTTACCTATCATGCTGGTATTTGCTGTTGTTTTACGATCTTTGACTGCCTGTTTTGTTATCATTGTTGGACTTTACTTTAGCTTATGTCTGTTGTTTTGTGTAGATAAAGCATTTGGAGAATTAAACAAAATAACTGATGTAACATGAGTGATGTTTTCGTTTATGTCTCTATTTAAAACTTATCTTTGAAAGTGCGTTTCTTATCAAAGCGCTTTATTATTTCTTCTTTATTACAAGCGTAATTGCATGAAGACTTACTAGGTTTTATCTTATCTCATGCGTATCTATTTTATAAACTTATTGAACGCTTCTCGACGTAGTTTAATTACATGTATAATTATTTCTCTGCTGAATATGCGTTCTATTATTGGAAGATATGCTTAGTGGCATTGATTAAAGTTAATTGCGGTCCATATATTTACATAATGTCCGAATTATTTATTTTCCTGCTAAATAAATGCAGTTTTCTGATTCCTATTGCTATTTACAGTTACTACGCGACCCTTACGACTTAATACACCCCTAAACAAACCCTTATCACAGCTATATATATATATATTTATTACTGTGTACGGGTAAGCATAAACATGTGTAAATAGGACAAGCATCAAGCATTTATTTATTTGGAGACCCTGTACGTAAAATTCAATAATTTGAAAAGCTTCAGTATAGTTAGATTGGCATAAAATTACATGTTATAATGTAGGTTTAATTTGTATACGTTAATTTAAGCAACATACATTTATTTAATATCAATTAAAGCATCAGTAGAAGGCTACAAGGTTTAAGATTGCAAACAAGTTAAAACATTCAAGGATTTCAAGGAACGAAAGCTTGGAGTAAATAAATAATTCTGGTTAAAGCTAGAATACGTTGAGAAAACAATTCGAAGTATTGTGGTAACGGAAAGACACAAGGTTAACAATAACAGACAACTATTTCAAAAACAGATCGATAAAATTAGGCGACAGAGAATCTTTACTATGTAACAGTGTAAGATGAAAAAAAACAGGTGTTTAAAAGACAAACATTTTCAAGCGCGTGTCAGACGAGTATATTTTAATAATTAATAAGTGGGATAAAGATGCAACATGTTTGCAGACAGTATCGATTTTTCAAGGCGCACGTATATGAAGAGAGAATTTACAGCAAACAACATAGCAATAGAGGGACAATAAGAAAGACAGAAAACATGTGGCAGACAAAGATATCAATATAGTGGAAATAATGTCGACAATTTAGGTAGGAAATTAAGACAAAGATAGGACAGGTTGTTATGAAGGCACGACTGCGATAACAGTATAGACGCGCACATAAGAGGCGTGATTGGATTTGTTTGGGGGTAATAGCAGACTAGGCGTCGCCGTGGATCAATGTAGTAAGCGTAAGACTACGGATCCCAAGGTCCCGGGTTCAAATCCCGACACGGCCGACTGCTTGAAAAATGGCAGGTGAGCATTTTTCACAAATATTACGCCCTCGTTCGGATGAGAGGTTAAATGGAGGTCCCGTGTGTGAGTGTTGTCACGCACGTTAAAGATCCCTACCTTGCCTGGAACGGCAAGGGTTCGGCAAAATTCTAAATTTCCAGGCAACAAAAAACTCGCCTCCTGGCCAATGTAGTACCTTCGGGTGGAGCATTGGAAATGTAAATGAACGGTAATAGCAGACTACAGATTTCAAAGAAACTTAAACGGTGAGAAGTTTTACGTAGCTTTTCGTGGTAAAACAATGTTGGAGTGGATGAATTCTAGGTTTTAAAAGTTCGTTGCATGTTTGTACGGATTGAATTTGTCGAATTGTTGTGGCAGTTGACAACATTTCATAAAATGTATAGCAAAAATACGGGCAACGCAAGTGGGGCTAAGAATATATAAGCACTACTAGAGGTAGATTCGCTCTCTTATTATTCTCTTATTTTTCTGACTTCTCGATTATAATTTGAATCATTCAGAATCACATCCTAGCTTTGATACCACGTGACAGTGCAGTCCGCCGGAAAATTTTACAAGCGTTTTGTTAATGCACAAGTGGGTGCAAGGTAGTTAAACCGGCTGAACTGGAATAAATATCTATAATAATTAAAGCAGGATGCTACGTAAGTAAAAGAATTATTTACATTTAGAACGAGGGTGCTGGTGGCACATTAAGTAGAAGAAGAGGTGTGATTTGAATGGTGTACATGCAGTCTGGTGGAAGGAGTCTTGAGATTGTTAATGATTTGGATGAACGTGTATGAGATAGAATTGCTGTCCAACTTGGAAAGGAGCAAGATGGAGTAATCCAGGGATGAGCAGTCTGGTGGAAAGTCATCTACAGAAGTGGTGATCTGGAAGAACACAGTCCAGGTAACGATCTTTTTTTATTGAAACTGTTGTGCTGGTGCTTAGTTATTTTAAACTACGAGTGATTTAGGTTTTATGTAGTGAAAATTTTTATAAACTGAAAATAAATTTTATAAACATATGTAAAAGACAATTTTTCTATTATTAATCTGAGGGTGGAAATACTTGAATAATATGTTATAGATGTAAGAAGTAAACGGGTCTTTGCTATAATTCAACAATGCAAAAATTTATGCACAGAAAATAAAAAGGTTTATACTGAACTCTACATAGACCTAGGGGAAGTAAATTAAGGGTACAGATAGCCCCATCTACTTTTAAATAAAAATATGAAATGTAGCGGAGCATAAAATCACGGGATTTTAGATGGAGACTATTGAGCAGAAGTATGAAATGTTTGAACTTGAATATTAATTGTAAATATTGAGATTTTGAGAATTTATTATTTGTGTTGGCAGAATAAAAGGGCTGTATGTTTTGTCGAAAGATTTTTTTATTTTTATTAATTACAAAGGTGTTGAAAGAATGAGTGTCTTGGAGGACGCAGTGAGCAGAGCTAGCCGTGGTATTATCAATTTGGAAAGCATTTTCAGAAGATATTCAACCTAGACATATCATAAACATAGCGTGGACTCAAAAATTTATTTGAGTGAAAATTGGGGGAGTTTTTTTATTTTCAGCTAGAGTAATAGCAATGCAAAGAGAGGCACGACTTCGTAAGTTAGTAACACGATTTAATAAAAGCAAGCCACTGCAATATATATATATATATATATATATATATATATATATATATTACTCATATTTAGACCAGGGTAGAAAATTAAATAATCACATCAAATAATTTTAATCACCGTGTATAATGAATATTATTAGATAATATGCGTTATTAAAACCGTGAAGCATAAAAATTTATTAGTTTCAGTAAAAATAAGAGATTTAAACCATGTACAAGACGCTTTATATCAAAAGAAACAGTATTAAAAAGCTCTGCGTGTAATGTAATTATTCCTAAACAAATGGAAATTACGTGCAAAATTTATCTTAATTAACTCTATTTCAAGTAACCGGTATTGAACAAAACGTACAGATAATATCTATAGAAACTTGTAAAACCCAATAAAATGCAAATCCTAGAAGTGTTAGTTAGAAGTAGGATGTTTGAACACACCTGCGTATTTTAAAAGGCAATTTCAGTTTAATTTGTTTAGATAAACATGTCGATTCTAAGGATATTGGAAACGGTCAGATGCTTTAGCACGAAATACAAAACAGGGTTTATTTTAAAAAGCTCTGAGAATTAATATTATTTTGAACACCTGCGTAGTTTAAATATCACGTACGGCGAAAATTTTGCAGATAATTAATGTTTACAAAGAATCTTGGAGAAACCGGGGCTTAATATTCACGAGAAGGTGCGATACGGGGTTATTTAACCCAGATAGTCCACATGGACTGGAAAATAATCGATAATAAAGAATATCAATTTGCACCAATACGAACAGGTTAGAAAAGGAAAGAGAAAATGCGTCAAGCAAAGACACATATAGTAAAAGGCGTGATTTAAGCAACGTCACGAGGGTCACAATTGGTTGAAAATAGGATGCAAATATCAGAGGTAGAAACAACAATTTCTGTACAAAATTAATTAGTTTTTCTCGGACATGTTTGCGTGCTGTGTGAGAATTTCTGATTTTTAAATGGGGCGAGTGAAAAATTCGTAAAAACCGACGCGCGAGCGACGGACTGGGAACATAGAATGAGAAATTCTTAAGAATTGTCTGTTTTGAGGACAAAAGCGACGTGCCGGCTATTCGCTATATATACCGGTGGTAATATGAATTTCGGCCTCTTAGACTTTTGACTATTCGATGCGTTAAAAGCTCTTACATCCGCGACTTGATTTAAGATGTTAAACAGTGCATTTTAGTTTGATAAAATAATTTAAAGTTTGCTCGTATATTTTAGTGATTCAAAATAGTTTGTTATTTACGTGCTAACATGAATGTACTTCAGTGCACTTAGATACAAGGTAATAAAATTTAGTATCACTGTACCAATTAGCAAAATTTACAACGACAAATGTATACACAAAAGTAGGCAGTTTTGGCGTATATTGGTGAAAGACGCATGAATTTCTTTGCTATTTTTCAGGGGTGTTAATAATTAAATGGTTCAAATACGTGTCTGGATCCACGAAACAAGGGTCAGATATACACAGATGAGTTCCGGAAAAGCCCAGAAACAACTTTAAATAAATGGTGATGGAGAAAATTTTAAAAGCGTTGAGAATTAGAAGCCGTAAATATAATCCTGTTGGAATAGTGTGATTAACTAAAGGGACGATGTACATAGAAGCTACGAGGACAGTAACCTTCAGGTAAATTATACTATTTTGTTTGACATTTTGGTGTGTGTTGAATAACTTTATTATACTATTTTGTTTGACATTTTGTGTGTGTTGAATTACTTTATAATTGATTTACTTTAAATGGACATTAGTGAAATTGTACTAACCATAAAATTTTAATGTTAAGATGAAATTTGCTTGTTTAAGTAGAAAGGGTATTTAGTATTGATGTTCTGGATTATGATGAAATTTTAGGTATGTCTTTGAGCTCAATTAGACGAACCTGGTTAATTAACGTAAAGGGGTGGTAGATGCTCCCTTTTTACTCTGCATATATTGTTATAGTAATTAGTAGGCATCCTACAAGGACTTTAATTCTGGATGCACGTTAAAATGATAATAAAATTAATCTTGAAATTCTTTTTAAAACTGAAATTTATGCTGAATTTTAATCTTGAAATTTTAATGTATTGTGAATATTGATGTAAATAGAGTTGACGTTGATGTTTGTGGTAGGAATGTGTTTGTTTTTTTTATGTATGAGGATGAAAGTTATATAGGGGAGCAGCCGAGGCGATTAACAGAAGAAAGTCAACAGACCAGGTAATTCAAGAGGTTTCACGGCATTCTTTGGCGCCCAATTCGTGAGGCTCGATTTGAAGTTAGAGGAGTACCCGGATTTTGGTGGTATCACAGCATTCTTGACGCCCAATTCGTGAGGCTCGACAATAATCACAGGGAAACACAGCAATATATATATTATACACATGCACATAAAAAATAAAAAACAAAAATCATTCGCATTTAACGACCTCCTTCAAAAAGTAGCTTTTATATGATAATATAAAGTAAATTGATGTATCTGTAAATCCAGCTTTTATGGGAATCGTAAAAATTAATTTACCTATACAAGTCAAACTAAATATTTGCATAGCTATTGACCAAACAACTATTTCAATTGATTCATAAGGGGAAAACATCCATGGACCATGGTTTCGGCATTTTGGCCTCTTCAGAATAGAATACTTCAACCCTTTGTAACCCCATCAAATAATACACAACAATATAAATAGAAAGAACCTGTACACCTATGGCAAATGTATAAATGAACCACCAACTAGCAACTTCCACGAACAATAGTCCTGTAGGTAAAGACGTTCCATCTATATCCAAATAATTCTGAAAATTAGGTTCTTTCTATGTATATTGTTGTGCATTACTTGATTGGGCCATAAGGGGTTGAACTTTCCATTCATACAAAGCCAAAAAGGTCAAAACATGATCAATGGATGTTTTCCCCTTATGAATCAATTTAAGTATTTGTTTTAGCCAATGGCTATTCTAATATTTAGTTCAATTTGTATAGGTAAATTAACTGAGTCCCATAAAAGCTGAATTGCGCTCCAAGTTTAAACTGTTAGTCGCCTAAATTTTTAAACATTACAATATACATCCAGACATTAAAGCCGGATATATTTATTGCCTAACATAAATTTCAGATGTTTCCTTGCAAAATGAATCAAATAATGATACACTCTTAGAGAGATTATAAAGAAGTGTTGGTGATTTTTCTGTATGTACAAAAATCGAACACATGTAATTCATAACCTTAAAGGAATAGCAAAATAATCAGCTAGAAAATAATTGTTTTAAAGTGACGTCAGTTCTTAGAATGCAGAAATGTAGGCCGATGGCAGACTGTAAAGTAAATATACTTCTTGATCATTGTTAGATTTGCACCTACTTAATTGTCGACAAATGAGAGAAAGTGCCTGACCGCAAAATAATGTATTTTTCAGACTATAAGACGCATCTTTTTACATAGAAAAATGGGTTCAAATTTTTGGCGCATCTTATGGTCCGAAAGTAACATTAAAATATTTGATGTACCTACGTCTTATAGTCCGAAAAATAGCAGTCATTCCTGGAGGCCTCACAAGCAATTACAACCCTTAGATGTCTATCAAAAAACATTAAAAAATTTTATGCGAGAAGATTGGAATAAATGGATGGCATAGCCAAATCATGATGTCTCCGCAACAGGATATATGAAACGATCAACAATTTCAGAAGTTTGAACCTGTATGAAAAATTCATGGGAAGCTGTGAAAGAAGAGACGATTATAAAGTTATTTAAAAAATGCCGAATAAGTAATGCTATAGATGGTATTGAAGATGACGTGAGTTTTTAAAAGGAGTGACAGCAATAGTTCAGACGAAAATAATACAAACGGTGACATTAACGAGACGCGTCATAATACCGAAAGTGAAGATGAACTGAATATTGCTAGTACAAGTTGTGTTAACAATACATAAAAATTATGATCTGAAAGTAACATTAAAATATATTTTTCTAAAAATCATCTAAAAATCATCTGTCTGGTTAAATAGTCAGAAATTAAACCTATTTTGATGTTAACAAACTGTCGCTACCTTAATTTGTCTAAAATTTCCTTTGTAGTAATTAACTTGCCAGTAACAATTTAAACTGAAAGGTTTTTAATAAAAAAAATTATAAAATTTACTTATATTATCACATACAATATAAATACTTCATTTACCTTTGCATACAATTTAGTAATTCTAAAATGTAGCTCCCCAATTCTTCATCTTGATTAATCCATGAAACATACACACTTTTTTCATCTTCCTCCTCACCTTCAACTTTAACTAATACAGACTCAACTGAAATTGATCCATCAGTAAAGCTAACAGACCATTGTGGAAGTTTATCTTTCATGAGAGTATACAATTTGTGAGCGGTAGCTTGGGAAGGGCCAGTATCGTTTAAATTAACAGTAGAAGTAAATCGTATGATGTGCCTGTTGATTCCTGCCTCTTTACAAGCATCTTCAGCATCCATTAAACAAACCGAATTATCCTTCATTAGCAAGACACCATGCAGTAGCCGTCTTCTCTTCTGATCAGATGGCAGAGCACTAAATTTTCGGGCTTCTGCTTTAAGCAGTGGTAGAGAAACATCAATGGGAATTTTAACAGGGGTAGCGATAATACAAGTTTCTCCATTTGCTGGATTATAACATTCAATATTAAACTCTTGTTTGATTTTGTTTTTTAAAAATTCCATTTTAGCTGCTTCTCCGTGTACTAAGAGTACGTTGAGTGGTTCACAATACTGTATTAATTGCATGATACCTTTGGCATCAGCATGTGCAGAAAACGACATATATTCCACAGACATTTTGATTTCAACAATTTGCCTATTTTCAAATTCAACTTTTTTAGCACCATTTAATATTTTATGACCGACAGTACCTTGCACGCAAAATCCAGGCATAATGACCATATTGTTTTCATTAGGTGACCATTTCTTAAATATTTGCAAACTTAACCCGGCATGTAACATACCAGGAGTTGCAAATACAACCATGGGACCAGGATTATCAATATACTGGCGATCAAATGGTTTAATGTGTTTAAAATCAAACATATTCCTTTGTACAAATGTTTTACGTATTTTTTGGTTCGTCCATGTAATAAACATTTTGTAATAATTATTTGCTTTTTCTGTTAAACCTAATGCAAAATACACAGGTACCTTGAGATTCATACGCTCCCAGTACGTTTCTAACAAAATACATAATTCCTGAGCACGACCTAAGGCAAACACAGGTATTAAAACTTTACCTCCTCGATCAATACACTCGTGTACTTTTTTTAAAAAATCACGTTCACGACATCGTTTTGAATCTCTTATTGTTGTGGCATATGTTGATTCTGTTATTAATAAATCAGGCCTGCATTTGTCAATCCAGGCTGCACCTAGATGTCGATCTGGTGTCATATTATAATCACCGGTATAAACTACAGACTGAGACCCAACCTTTATCCAAAACATAGAAGCACCTAAAACATGCCCAGCATAATATGCTTTAATTTCTAAATCATTATCAACCATAACAGATTGGTGCAGAGTTACGGCAATTACTTTTTTCATACAGTCCTTGATCATCTGGGACGTGAAAAAATTTTGATCCCCTTTTTTCTCCACAGATACCTTTCGCATATCTTCTAATAGAATAGGAGCAATTGCTTTTGTCGGATGGGTCATGTATATTGGTCCAGTGTAACCAACCATTTCAGACATGTATGGTAAGGCACCACAATGATCCAAGTGAAAGTGTGAAATAATGACACAATCAATGTACGGCGTAATTGGGCCTTCTGGCGCAATAAAAGAAAAGTCTGGAAATCGTCGTTCGTCTGAATATCCCATATGCATACCACAATCTAACATAATATTTTTTCCGCCCATTGATAATAGTATACAACTGCGACCTACATCCTGGCCAGCTCCCAGGGGTGTAATTTTTATATCAGGCATCGTTGCAACTACTTTGTTGTACAATTAACAGTAAAAAGATGTATTACATTACATCCTTAAAGCAAACAAAACACAATACTTTTAGGTTAGACGCGATTACAACTACAAATCCGTTAGCGTGTTATGTTTATTTACGAGCGTCTCGCGGCAGTAATGACATGACTGCAATGATAGGTTAGGTTACAGTTAGAAATGAATATTATTATTAAAAAACACAAATCTTAACAGGCATATAAGAACAGTTGTTCTAAAACTATTGCAAACTGTTCTGATATGCGTGTTAAGTGATTTGTGTTGTGTGTTTTTAATAATAATATCTAATTTGTGTTTTTTAATAATATCTATTTCTAACAGTAACCTAAACTGTCATTGCAGCCATGTAATTACTGCCGCGAGACGCTCGTGTTATTTACGTTGGTTACATAGATCAACAATTGTTTCCGTACGTAGAACGACTAAATCAAAAAGAGATTGTAATTTGTTCCGCTACAAATCGGGAATGCTTTCTACCAATCACAACTTGAAGAAATTTATCGCCCTGTTAAATAAAATCAAACTAAGGACAAATATCTCAAAGTCAACACGTGATTGGATAATTACAAAATAAAGCATAATATGACAGGAAGATATTTGTATGTTATATATCTTACCTTAATGTAATCTCTCCCTATAACAATCGATTACTTATCTTTGTGAGATCTAAATTGTAATTGCTATAAAATTTTTATTTACTAACAAAAATCTTTATAATTTAAATATAAAACATCTTGGGCAAGTACCCTTCGTTTAAATAGTATATAATCATCGACAAACGACGTAAGGTCGTCAACATATATACACGAGTTAGAATAATTTCTTTATTTGTGCTTCCCTAATCAACGCGATCATAGAGTTAGCACGCCTGTACCAGCTTTATTTTCTCTGCAGGCACTTGATTAATTTATATAATTTTTCTAACTTAGACATCCAATACTAATAAAATCTTCTTTATACAAAAAATACTAAAAATTTACTTTTTACATCATTCAAGTTATATTTCGCAAATGATATTAAATGCGTATGCATAATTATAAACGCTTATACTTTAACTAGAACTTTGTTCTACAAAAGTCAAGTTCAAAAATCAGCAAAAATACAAATAAGCTTAAAGAAGACAAACAAGTAAATGTATCAACTCGCTTTTATTTATAAGTTAAAATATCAACATTTTTCCCCAAAATTACTCGGAATTTGACTGTTATTTTTTAACACCTGCGGTGATAAAAATTCAAAAGTTCCACTACACACCAATGAATTAGTTCTGAACACGAGCACTTTAAATTATTGTTTCTTCAGATTTTACGAACAAAATCTGTTATAATCTAATGAAAACTTTAAATATGATGTTGCTGAAGTTAATCCTAACAAAAGACAACTTCCAGCGTGTAAAATGCTTCAATAAATTATCCTATCGATATGATAAATAGAGAGAATTTTAAATGGTTTATTTTTTAAATTGGTTAGCGTTAGCCTTTTATAAAGAAACATACTATTGTACACGTATAATTTTGATTTGATACTTCACAGTGGTATATTGCTATGACTCATCGGCATAATATATGTAATTGCTTAATATTACAATATTCACAACTGCTGCAGTTTCTAGTAAATCATGCAACGATATAGAAAATGTGCAGTTTTAAACTGTGAGGATACAACTTCAATAGGTCATATATCCCCTTTGTATATCTACAAGCGTTGGTTGGATGTTATTAGAGATGACTCACTGAAAACACGAATCCGATGTATGTTTATAACACTCATCGAGTATGTCATATTCATTGTAAGGCAGAGGATAATGCATCTAATAATCTATTGAGAAAAGACACTCTTTCATCTCAAAATTTACCTTCAAAGTTGAAACATCTGTACATATTGACTCTATAAATAAAAGTATACGAATTAAAGGGCATGTGTTGTAAATTGGCTTAATTCAGTTGCTGCATAAATCAGATATTTTAAATCCCATCGGAGATTCAAACCTTAACTAACGCTGAATCCCGTTATGTATTACCAGATACAACTCCGATAAAGTTTTTAAGTGGATTTGGTTAAGGTACCAGCCACCTTGACGGCGTTGGAAACTATGTTTTGATTGTTTATAAAGAAGATTCTCATCTATAGTTTACGTGGTCAGCGGTTGAAATGCCGGCACGAAGATGCTATTGTCCATACTCTAGATACGTTACGTAATTAATTTCGTAGTTAAAATAGACATTATTTGAGTAGCTAATTATTATTTAAAATATATTATTACAAAAAAACTAAGATCTACAATTTAATCTAAAAAGAATTTGAAGACTTGAGTTTAATCAAAGATGGGAAGATTAATTTACAAATGGAGCTTGTACTGCTCAAAACCATTTGGAACATCAGTATTGATTTATAAGAATCAGGAAATCATCTTATTTTGATTTTCTAAAGCATGGACTTTGGTAACGTATAAGCAACCACAATAAAATGACATTTGACTGTAAAGAGGCTTGATAAATAAAAACTTTGTTTCAATTGAGCGATTTCATAAAAACTTTAATAATCATTTCAAAACGACCTAGTAATTGAAAGATAGAAAATATAAGGTGTCGCACTGGATTCGAACAATTATCTTTGGTTTTCGCGCCGATGCGTTTATCAATTACACAACCTGAACGGGTGATTACAATCGGAAATATACAACTCTAAATCATATACACAACCATATATCAATCTAACCCTCAATTACTATTGGCATTTTTGTCAAACATATCTGGCAGAATCACGAGAGTTTTCCGGTAGTATGGATTTGGCATTTGACCTTGATTATATGAAGAATGTACTATTTATTATGCATTCACAGAGTTTAAACAAGAACAAACTTACATAAACTGCTACGTGCCGAAAATCGGCTGTAAACATTCCTGTAAAGTTTTAATTTGTAAGCGATTTTGCGCCAATAATTTTAAAAGACTTGTGCGCGTATTTCCGTTACTTCAGACAGTGCGTTTGCGCAAAGAATTACGCAGACGCGGAGTGTGGAGAAAGGGGGGTGATTTCCAGACACGTCGGGACTGGTCAGCGAGACGTGGACGACTGTAGTTATCTTTGTGCCTTATCGTGTTTTCTTTTTCAGGTTATGTAAGTTTCCTTTGTCTTTTGTACCTATTATCGCTCCCACCTGTATTCCTGTCGCTCTCTACAAAGAAGAAGAAGACAAATTTGAATTTGGATTCAACCGGGGGCCCAACGAATTACCCACGCCCGAACTGGTCAGCGAAGCCCAGCTGCCGCCATAATGGCGTAATGCTGTGAGAAGTCCTACAGTTTACGTGAGTACCTTTTGGTTTTTCCTTATAATTAATATAAACCTTTTGTATGCGATAAAAATTTGAACATTTATATGATGTAATACCCTATTTATGCATCATTTCGCAATTATTTATCATTGCTACCAACTACTGTAGTAGCTCGCGTACCGTACCGCCGGGAGTATAATAAAACTAATAGAATATATTCCTAAAAATATGACCAAAATTATTGTATTGCTGAATTTTCAATTAAGAATTAAAAGAACGCTTCTGTATAATTTGTTACTGACCTCAACTAGTTTAAATGACTTGGTACAGATGCAGTTGACCAAAGTAAAACGCGTGTCTCGGGTACCTACCTTTTAGGCTGTTTCAAGGTCATGTTTGCGTGTGATTACATTGACAGTTGATGATAAACAAAAGTATGTAATATTTCGCATACTCTATCAAAGTTCATCTGCTGTAAGGAGGTGTTAGTTAAGGGAGATTTCACTGCACTTATTTACTAGATGAAATTCCATGTTAAAATTGAAACTATAAAATGTTAAATTTACTGTATTAACCAAACAATTGTGCCATTACATGGCTGTATTGACATAATGGTTAAAAACCTCAAAGTATAGGGCTCTGTTTATTATAAAATTAATTTTAGGACTTCACTTTCACGAGCGTGGTGAAATAACACATAATTGAATGTTCAAATATTAGAGTTTGAGGTAGGTAGATCTAATTTTACGTTTAGAATGTGCTCATTTTGCAGTATTACCTCTGTATGCGGGTATATGATTTATATCTTTGGGACTAAGTATCTCACTCTATAACAAACGATGCAAATCTTTCCTTCATTGTACAAACTGAATTACTTAAAATACTGCAAGTCAAAGTATAGTTTAGGTATAAATACGTATGGGTGTTCAAGCCATAACTGAACAAGAGACGCAGTTCGCAACAATAAAATAAAATTGTATATAACATAATAAATATGGTAAAAAAACTTACCGCATTTAGAAAATATCACAACACTATAAAGCACCTGTTTAGACAGAAGGTTAAAGGAGGGTTAAATAGAAGGAAATGGGGTTGATATCCGATATTAACGAAGCTGTTAAACCGGCGCGAGAGAGCTTCTAATGGACTGTGTTTTGGCATACTAATTACGGCGATCTATATGGTTGCGATATGAGTCCCCCTTTTGTCGATCGACCTAAAATAGCGTGCGCCTTGATCACTAAGGAACTTACTATTTATTTACAATGGGGAAAGGCCTTAACAATGGGCTAGTCAGTATGCTAGTTTAGTAGTAACTCTACTCTTTACACTTTAACTTGTCTACTTAATATTATCATTCTTATCTTTATTATTATTTTTTATTTTATTACTCATTTTTTTTCTTGTCCTGATGAAGCCCATACAAAAGTGGGCAAAACGTCGACCTTATTTTATAAAATGACACGGTCCCAACCCGGAACCATAAATATTTATAATGACTTCGGCCGTGAAAGCCTTCAACATTATAACAAAATAGTTGTATTTACATTTAATTACCAGTTTAAACAAAGTGCACAATCTATAGCTATACATTTTCTGGATACCAGCGCTTGGTAGAATTAAGAACACAGATATTAAGAACCTCGTTAAGTTGAGGTTGGTTCAGATTTATGTACCGTTAAGTAAATTCTGTATAATTTTTGTTTCGAACGCCTACAAAAATGTCTACGTAGTTTATCTTTTTTGTTATGTTAATTCGTCTTACATTATATTAAGTAGATGAGAACTTGGCTCTACAATATAATGTAAATTGCCGAGTTGGCGGCGTCTGGTGACCTATAGAAAAAGTGGTTCTGCATGTTTTGATGTTATAAAGTAAAATATGTCACACGATTATTTCTCTAAACTTTCCATTTATTTTTGTAAATAAAATTCCTATTTCCGATTCTTTTTGCTTGCAAACTTGTCAATTACTGTTTCATCGAAGTTTGGTATTGATGTTATAAATTTATATTCTATCGACTATCTTGCAAACTGTTAATAATTCAGGTTTTAGAATACGAATAGCGTTGTTTGGTATATATTAGATATTTTTTAACGCCCGAATACGAATTTTAGAAACCAACTCGATCTTTCTTCTCTCTCGTACCAAAGCTAACGGAACAGTTGCCGACCTCGTCGCTTGGCCCGTTCGGCTTTTAAGATCGGAAATTTTTGAGGGATCCAAGCTTTTTTAACACGTTAACGAATACGTCGCTCCAAATTAATCTTTTCCCAGAAAATCCTTATTTCTCCGCAATTTATAATTTCGATTTTATAATCTAACCATAGGTTAGTATGAAGGGTCTGATGTATTATACCTTACAATTCTATTGGTAACTAATATTGAGATTTATTTATTCTTGTTACGATCTGATTATAGCGAACCTTTGCCGTGACACCTATTAACGCTTTTGCATTAAGACTATGTAAGAGATGGTCCATTCAATTTATACCCATTGTTTGGTACTACCATAGCCTATGTTCATGTTTAACTTCATATTTGTTTATAAATATTTGCTTTTGTCAATGTATTTATAGTAATGTTTATGCAACGATAGAATGTAGGTTAGCCATTGTGAACCATATTGCCAAACAGTCTGGAAACTGTTAATGATATGTACGATAAACGCGTATGTTTGAACCTTTGTTGAATTTACTAACATTTTATGGCCGTGCGGGGTGGAACATTGACAGTCAAGGTCCTATCTTCCCGATGTTTTTCCTCTTGAACTTTAGCCAGGTAGTAATGGCTCAGCCGTCTCTGGTACCTTCTAAAAAAGATTAGCTAGACTACACTAACCTTTCTTCAGTCTCATATGTAGAATGTCTGAGTAACGGTTGGCATCCCGTAATATTAAAAGTGCACAGGTGCTTGTTCGCCGCCCCATCCTTAGAGAAGTGTATTTATGCAGTTAGAAACGCAGGGTTGTTGAGGTTTTATCCGCTGAGACTTTCCTCAGCGCTAACCCAGGGAGTCTGGTTCATGTTTAATCGAAGGTAACCTAATTTTGAGGTTATCATATAATAATTAAAGTAGAGTCGTTAACTATTGTAGTTTTATTTCAAACCTTCCCGCCTTAACGCCATCTCAGTGTGTATATTTGGGTTAAGTTTCCCTCACACAACATAGGTGTCACTAACCACAGCCATAGACGACTCGATCACGAAGTCAGGTATTGCCAAGAGAGCGCGTTCATTCATCCACAGGTAGGTTACAGTACAGATTTGTAGCTGCGACCAGGTGCGTTACATTAGAGTATGTATGGTTATTAAAATTTCCAGTAATTTTATGGCTTTCGAAAAAACAGCCTCTGGATTATTACTAATTAAAAATTGTAAAAGTGCCGTAGCTCTCTTAAGATGTCTATACTCATCTCCCGCGTTAATAATGGCAAGTTCAGTTCTTAACAGCTGTTTTATTGACATAGGAAAAGCATCAAGTGTTGAATTTAGTTCAGCTTCTGCAAAATTAAACTGTATACTCTGGAAATTTGTTAAGCAGAATTTTGAATATATACACAAGTCAAAAATATCAACACATTGTTACGTTTATTTTCGACGATAGTTTCAAATACTTCCTTTTTTGTGGTAATTCGTTTTTCATTCACTTACCTTTTGTTTCTATTCAAAATCCCATCCTGTATTTTTACCTCGTTACAATAGTACGCGCAATCATAACATTTCTTTCAAATCTATTCATTCTAAAACGAAAATTTATTCGATAAATTAAATAGTCAATACCTTGTTTTAGGTATCCGTTAATTTGTTAAACATTCTGATAACGTATAATTGCGTTCTCTGGTGTTTCCCATTTAAAGACTTGTCGAAACAATAGATCCTACTGTTAGTTGATAGCGTGTTTTCCAGTTTGTTAATCGCGCTTTGATAACGCGAGGATTGCAGTTCGAACTCGTATTATTTGAACCAATTTTTAATTTGATTCTACAGCTTGTGCGTTGAAATATTTTCTACAGCAATGCATGTTTTTTGTTCGACAAGTAGGAGGTATCTTGCGTGTATCGGTGAGTTTTCTCGCGCTTACCCATTCTAATCAGATTTTCTTTTTAGCTCTTAGCTGTAGGCCAAACTGGTTCTTTCTTTATGTAGGCCCAACTTTTCGTTGACGTAGACCAACTGCTTTTGTCTGGAGACCGCTGGTGTAGCTTCGGTAGCAGAGCGAATGAATCCTGACTACCGTGGCGTTGCCGTGCTGACTCACACCCGACGACCTGCAAGATAAGCATCCCGACGCATAGAGGTATGTGATTCGTTTTCTTTTAGGCACATCAAGGACTATTATTTATCAGTGGTTGATGTTGTGAAACCAGTGCACTATTCATGTTTAAAACCTAGCTACGCTGGTGCTTCTGGTTATATTTCTTTAATTCTTACTACAATTTGGTCTACATTTAATACTTTAATTTAACACTTGCTATTCAGAAAATCTAAGCATTACTTTTTTCCAATGAGTTTAATTACATGTTAGCTACGAAATGCGCACTTCGTGGATCCATTATCAAATATGTCCTTTACAATATAACTTAAATGTAATACTTTTCTTTGTCCATGTGAATCAAGAAATTTTTATTTATTCTTATTGTTAATATATAATCGTGGGCAACGTGCTTTTTTTTGTTTTTTTGGTATTTAGGTGAATCTCCACATTCTCCGCGTTTGGTAGTTAGCCTGGTATTTACGTTTCTTCCCACTACGTCTAGGTACGTAGCATAATTTATGACGCCCTGGCGTGGGGCTTCGATTTTGTTTCGTGTAACTTTGGGCCCGATTTTGTTTTAGTTAACGGTTACTTCGATTTGGTTTTGATTAATTTCTGCTCCGATTTTTTTTTGTTAGTGCATAAGTTCTTACATTACCCGCATTTCTCGGCCTGGTGCAACTTGGTTTTTCTTCCTTTACGTTCGACCTATTGTTTATTTTTTTTCTTTCGGCTCTTTGGTGTTCCTCATATGAGGATCGGTTTTCTTTATTTCTTGAATGGGTTCGATCTTCTTGAATTTTGATTTTACTCTTCCGTGATTGCTAAATATTCTTGGCTAGCTTATGCCAGATTATTGGACTTGTGTTTTTGACAATAATCCTAGTACATTGAAAACGATGGCGCCCGAGATTTTTGTTCTTTCTTTCTTCCTTCTCGGTACATTTTGTTCTCCCCGTCAAGTTTAAAGTTGGTTTCTTTTTCCGATTTTTCTTTTATTCTACAGCCCTATTCTAATTTCTATTTTGTTGTTTCGCTTCCATTGGTGTTCCTGAAGTTTAGCCGTCGGATATGTTTTAGATTGCCCTGTATTCGCAATAATTTTCTTTTGGCTTCTATCGAGGTACGGTTAGCCTTTATTTAGTTATTTTCTACTAATTTCTTTCTTGTTCGTATTCAAAATGACTTCTTTTTTGGCTTCCCATCAAGGTCTTTCTGTGTGGGAGTAGAATTTGAAATTTTTTGGTAACCCAAACACTCTTACCGTACATGATTTCTGGGACGGGTCGAAGAACCACGACGAACTCAACATGTGTCAGAATTGCAGTTATTTGAGTCTGCAGTGGACTTGTTCGAGGCTAAAGCGTCACTTTAGTATCGTGGTTACCGGCATAGGTTTTCTGACAGCAAGTCGTTGTCTAATTTACTGATTCAACATTTTGAACCCCCGGATTTTGCTCATAAGTGTGCTACTATTGAGGAAAATACTTTTACTTCACATGATCGAATTGTTAAGGTTTCTCCTACGCCTACGGATAGATCCGATACTTCTTCCGTACGTTCTACTGTTTTTCCTCCTAGTTCTGCTTCTACTCGTCAGGTCGTATGCTTTAATTGCGATAAACCTAATCATGTTTCGACACGTTGTACTCGTCCTAAAGTACTCCATTGTTATGGTTGCGGATATAAGGGAGTTTCTCGCCGCAACTGTCCACACTGTCATCCTACTACTAATAGGTCTTCGAATCATACTTCAAATACTGTCCTCACTTCTAGCTGCCTAATTTCTTTTGCTTGTAATTCTACGTTTTCTTCTGTACTTCATCCAGGTCATTTTGCTACTGCTATCCAAACCTACTCTTCTTCGGCAAATATAACTTTCAATACACTTTTTCCGTTTCTAGTTCTACATCCTGTTCTACTCCTCCTTCTGCTCGCCCTACTTATTCACTCTCACCCTAAACTGTGCCTCCACCGCCATTGCAACCCATACTTCGAATTAGTGACTTACATTCGATGTTTAAATGGTTCTTGCTAAGGTGCCTAAAGATCCAGCACGTAAATAACTTAATTGAGAATAATGGACCTAACCTGAAAAGAGATCTAAAGCAATTTGTTTTCAATTATCGATGTAATTACGGCCGTTGTATCCGTTTGGACAATTTTTTGTTATAAAACATTTTAGTTTAAGTTGATTGGTGCATATAATTTTTATATCATTTTTAAACTTACCTTGTATAAATATAAGAAAAACTTTAGTTTTGAAGGAAACTGTTGAGTGAAAGTAAATTAAAGCGGAAATTATTAAAAATGTATAATAAATTCGGACAAAGCTCAAACTACAACAATTAACAAAAAAAACTACAGATTATAGAATTCCACTTCATTGCCCAAGGACGCAGTTATAGTGATGAAAGGTGGTTTGAATTTCGATTTATTGAATTAGTATCGAATAAATATATCAGGAAATGCAACTTATTATTGATGTAGACAATGTAATTATGGGGCGTATTAGTAGTTATGAACGAAATATCGTAGATATTAATTAACTAATTATGTATTACGCGCAGAAAGTACATTACTGCCAATTACAAATCTTTACGTTTCTAACCATCCTTTCGATTATTAATTTACCCGTCACTGGGTATTAGAATAATTCATTTCTGTCTCCCAATGTACATTCAACTTGATCGGTTCTCTGATTTGCTACATATGTTGATGACGCGTTTTAATTCGCATATTTTCCGGTGCTTATGTTTGCTACTGGGAATTGTAGTAACATTTATCCAACCTAATATTTTATTCAAAAGTCACCTATAAAGATAGGTTATGTTTCGGTCATACTAATCTGCGGTTTGTGTGTTCATAGACGTCTGTAAATAATTCACACTAAACTTTGTCACTATTCAAATATTGGTACATTTAAATACAGATATGTGTTTGTACAACAGTTCTAGATATCTCTGGGAGTAGAAAACCGAAAAATTTATAATACAATTACAAATAGCGATGAGGGCAGCCAGAATGACTAATATTAATGATGTGTAAGGAAGTCCAGGTTCGATCACGTGAGGTATACCAGTTTTTTGATTGAGGTTGAGCTGTTATCAACGAGCAATTTAGTATTTTATATTAGTTTTCTATGATTTAGTATTGTAATGGCGGCAGCAAAAGCGTTCGTTAACCACAAAATCTTTTGAAAAGTAAATTGTTTGGAGAAGCATTTCTAAACGCGTCTGTTTCACCATAATACTTTATGGATTAGTTTGTGCTTTATCCTAAAATAATAATATTCATTAATACATTCGAGTTCAAAGTAAATTTTGAAAATTTTAACAGTGTTTAAAGCTGCAACTTCATTTTAATGAAAACAGTTAAACGCTAGAGTTGGTAAATGTTCTACTACTTATTGATATAATTACAGCTTAGCTCATTTTATTTTCAGTAACTATGCTATATGAATCTTACACTCTGAATAAAATGAGTTCTTCTGCAATCAGTGCTAAACATTCCTTAGAAAAAATTCTAAGTCCCCAGCAAATAAAAAACTATTACCATTTATTAGTTCAAAGCTTTGTTTTTTTTGCACCGATTTCTAATACTGAATTTTGTAATAAGTTGAACCAAATACTAACAACACCTGAACAATTTTATAGGCACAATTGGCTTATGCGTACTTTGATGCGTGTTCCTCGTTCTACTTTTCGTATAGTACATGTTGGTACCTCTAACAGTAATGAAGAAGTACTGAATCAATTAGTAAAATCCTTCAAGTATCGAGTCTCCGATTTTTCATATGTAGCAAGTGATTTTAGTTTAAATAATACTTCAGCTGAATCGCCTTTATCTGATTCCACTCCATACTCAAATTTATTTAGAAGTAAGATTGCAGTTTCTGTATGGAATAATGGATTACGTGGTATGAATAAAGATGCCATCAACATTCTGTGGCAATCCTGTCATGTGTTGATTAAAGACATTACAGTGGAGATGTTATCAAGAAGAATAAATTATAAGCTTCACAATGGGCATTTTCAGCACAGCTTTGGTTCACCCACTTCAGATTCGTTTATTAAAAATGATAAGGATACTAGAGACAGAGGAGAAATTTCAGATGAAAATGATGATTTTGTTTTCACCTCGGATGCTTTACTTCCTCCCCTTGCATATGATCTGGAATTATTGTATCAAACATTTCGAGAAAGTCCCAACATTGTTCCTTATAGTTCCCTTCATAATTTATATCTGTTAAAAATGGCCGCACAATTAAATAATTGAGTATTTGTGGATTTATTTTCTTGTAGTGTAATATAAAATAGTAGTGCTGTAGCCGTTCAGAATAGACTGGAATGTAGAATGTAAAGAATAAAATAAAGGAATGTGTAATATTTATAGATTAATTTTAAATTTGATCATGAAAGGTAATGAAAATGCAATGTTTTGCTTAGTGATTGTTATATAATATTTTTTTGACTGATGGGTTCTTGCTAATTTTTTGTTTTTAGGAACAACTTTGGACAATGCAGATTGCTTTCGTTTAATTGACTAATGACTAAAAAAGTTTTTTGTATTATTAACCTTGATCTGTTAAAAGTTTAACCGTCTGATGTTACTGGTGGATTATTAATTTAATTAAACAATACTAGAATCTACAATAAACAATCATAGAAAAAGTACCAATCGAGTTTTTGTTATAATATATTGTTTTTCCCAGAGTAGCCGTAGCTGGTGGTTGCAACAGTAGGTAATGTAACTTATAGAAATCACATCCTCGTAAAAGAATGTTCAACCAGCAACTTACCGGAAAGACATTTATTTCTTTAAACACTAGTCTATCCTTCCATCCTTAATGCCCTTCGTAAAAAGTAATTAACTTGTTCAGTAGTTTGTTTTTATTGGAAATTTCTGTTGACTGAAAATCTGCCCTTCGTTGTTTTATGGACCAGGTAAGTTTCTATTTTTTCAAGCAGGAAAAGTATATGTTCCACAGTCGCATTTATCAAAAGAATAGTCGGTATTAGAGAGAACAGTTTTTAAGTTTCTTTAAAGATATCGAAATTGTGATTAAGAGTTTTCAAAGCTTTACTAAGTTGTTCTTGAAAAATATTAGTTGCTAAAAAAGATAATTTTTTTGAGTCTTGATAGTTGTAAAATTCTAGAACTGGTCTTATGGTGTTGTTCATATGCAATTCTAATAAAAATATAAAAAACTACTTTCTGAATTTTATGTTATGTGTTCAGTTGATTGAAAATCGTATAAAGCTAATTCTGGTTATACATTAACCTTTTTATAAAATTAAGAGGTTATCGACCCAGTTGTTAATGCATGTATGTAGATGGGAAGTCTTGAAAGACAATACAAAGGTCATTGAAGATCACTGAAAAGTTGAGAAAGTAGTTTTCTGAAAGGTCCAAGGACATGTCGACAGTGACACAAAGCATTAAAGCGTTTGATGGAACAAACTACAAGAACTGGGAATTCAGGTTAAAACTCTTGTTGCAACATCATGAGGTTCTGAATATGCTGATGGATGGACCCACAAATAACCCCACACAGTTACCGGCATTCAAAAAGAAGGACCTCAAAGTCGGAAATTTAATTGTAAAAGAAATACTATGCGAGTTTAAAGGCGCATATGCAAAAAGCGGTTTAGCTTACCAAGTTCAGGAAGTTAAGGTACATGAAATTTACAAAAGATTCCTCATTGAATGAAGTTTTGGTGAGTTATGAGGAAATAGTATCAGAATTAAAAGGGTGTGGGGGTACGGTATCAAAAGGGTAAGTGGTTACCCAGCTATTGTCTACAGTGCCCATTGACTACCAGTTAGTAACAACAGCGATAGACATTCTGTACTTTCATGCTCAAACCAAAGTTACATTTGACTTCATAAAAAGCAAGCTTCTCTCAGAAGCACGGCAAAGTAAGGTGCAGGTTTTTTATTTTTATTTTTTACTATTTTTATTCAACATTTCACAGTTCACAATAATTTAAACTTGATTGATAATGCATTTCCTCTCTGAATTGCTATTCCTATTCTTTGGGTGAGGTATAGACGAGAGCGAGGTTCTCCACTATGCAATGCTAGCAATTTTCCTAATTGATTAACAAATTGAATAACTTCTTCACACGACGGTCCTAAATTTTCCGCCGATAAAGAAAAAAAAATAAAATTCTTATCGATAACATTGACATATTTTCTTCTTTTTAATGCTGCAACCGTTTTGGCTGCATATCCTGCTTGATTTGATGATTGTGAAATATGAGATGGTGCAAGAGTATCCGAACATATAGCATCCCAAACAAGGCATTGACCTTTTTCCCATGGGATCAAGGTCATCCCATCTACCATTTTCCCACCATCTCTGCTTAGGCCTATTGGTTCTAAACGAGAAGGAATTTTGGCCGAAACGAGTGCCTTGGATAGAATGGAGTTTATTTCTAGGTGCCTTGAATAGCGACCTAAGCCTTTTCCACAACTCAGTCCATGATGACCATTAGATAATACTTCCGATCCACAAATGCCCAAATGGGATTCACAAAGCTTACATCCAATCCTTAGTCCAACTGCAATTCGAAAAGTATTATTGTCCAATAACGTACCCAATGACCTCGAAGGCAGTACATTTAGCCATGCATTTGATTCTGGTCGTTGTAAAGCTAAGCTAATAGTCTTTTCATTCGTTAAACTTGGTAAATTGGTATTTAACATGAAACATAGATACAAATTGTCCCATGATTTTTGAAGAAAAGGGGTGCTGGTGGTATTCCTAAATCTGAGTTTTGTCTATTCCACTCATGAATTGCTTCTTCAAAGTATGACAAATTTGGTTGGTTTGTCTTGAAGACTTAACATCGAGTTGACCAACTTAAATATGTTGAACGCTGAAGAGAGGAATGCAGGCAATGACAGGTCTTTGCTTAGTCTAATCCCTAAGCCTCCAAATCTTGTTGGTAGTGAAGCTTGTTGGTGTTGACTTGAAGAAAGTTGGGAGTTGATTATAAATTCTATTGTATCTTTGATAGTAGTCTAAATATTCCATAGTTTGGCTGAATTTCCAAGTTGGAGGCGTCCTCAGAATGTAAGTTAATTTGGGAATAGCAAAGCAGTTTCTCAGTAGATAGTATGCGACATGAAAATTGGAAAGATCTCTAATTCGAATGAAAAATGTCTTCAATTCCTCTATTTTTTTGTTCAAAATGGCAGCGGTCGAATTATTTGTAATCGGTGCTCCTAGTAATGATAGTTCGTTAATTATTCTGATTCCAGGAGAAATGTCTTGAAAATCCTTCACAATATGATGGTCAGTTTCTCCACAAAAGTATAGTTCACATTTTGATGTATTTACAAGTAATCCCATTTTCTTGCCCCTTTCGACTAAAGTACGAAAGTTGGATAAGACAATGGTGGCATCTCCAGCTAACAAGCCATCATCAAGATAAAAACATGTGAATTCGGACATCAATTCTTGAATGATTGGTTGGATTGCCAAACAAAACAGCAATGGCCCTCCTGGATCACCTTGCTAGCAACTGGAAGCTGAGGTAATGACCCATTCTCCGAAAAATAGGAATGATTTAAAAGCATATGCTTGCCAAAATGGTGGATAGAGATTGGGTAAGGTAAATGCACTGGTAGTTGACACTATAGTGGAAAAAAAATTATTTTTTGTTCTTTTCATAAATCAGAAATTGTAGTTTTTAAAAATGTATTTTATATTGGTGTGGCTCAATGCTTTAGAAACTCGATAGCATAAAATGTATAGCCAAAATTAGAAAAACCACATGATTTATTAAATTTACAAAAATTGTAAAATATTTGTCAGTAGTTGACACTCAAAAAATAAAAAACTTTAGTAGTTGACATGTAGAAGTATTGATAATTGACATTAAAATAAAAAAACATTATTTTGCTAAGTATGAGATTCAAAAATGTATTTTATAAAAAATATATAAATTCTTCTAGAAATATAAACATGATGAACTTGCAAAACATATAGCATGATCTACTAAAACTAAACTAGCCATCTACCTCAATTGATTCAGGAAAATGATATCTCACCCTCTCTCCGGAAATAATTATTTTTTGTTGTGGGAGTTTCTTTATTACCTGATCATATTTGATAACACTGATATCTGTATCATTTGTTTTGAAGAGACTTTTCCTTTCATCACAATAGTTCATTCCAACAACTTCAGCTTCAAAATTTTCTAATGTTTTTTGTATAATGCAAGCATATTTATGTTCTTCTTTTTGCCAGGGAATTTGACAAGTATGTAGTCACCTTCTTTATAAACAGTGCAAGCTGCATCTTCTAAATCACTTTCAAATTCTTCTGAAGATACATCATCAAGACTGTTTCCAGATTCAATCCATGATTCATTGTCACTACCTGATGAATAGACATTTTTATTACTTGATGCTTTACGTTTCTTTCTTATCAATTTCTGATTTTTCTCTTCTTGCTTTTATTTTTTAGGATATAATTTTCTTTCGTCTTTCTTCAGCTTTTTTCTGTTTTTCTTCCATTAGTTTAATTTTTTTATTTTTTTTGTTTTCGTAATAGATTTGCCAATCTTTTGACGTAGCAACTGCTGGTACTTTCTCAAACTTCTTTTTTTTACGGATGATGGTTTAAATCCTGACCAAAAAAGCACTCGTTTAAAAGGAGAAGGTATAGTTTCTACTGAAGAAGAACATGTGGGTTTTACAACTGGTGAGAAATTGAGCTGCTGCATGCTTGTTCCAGGTTCATCAATATTCGTTATAACTTGTCCATCTTGGGAATCTTTTTTCTTGGAGTTTTGTTTTCTTTTAAAACAGTTTCCTTAATGTCAGATTGTAGCATCGTATCGTCCAATATTTTGAGAATATTTTTCTCCAATATTGTGTTTTGTTCAATATTTAATTCATTGTTTGTGTGTTATTGTAATCAGTGGTTTGCATCTGGATTATCATCATAAGCATCCTTACAAAGTTCATTGGTACTATGTTCATTGTTAATACTGCCAGTGTCTCCAGCAGTTATGATTGTTTTGCATTTTCCAAAGTTTTCTTTGAATTAAATTTTTTTATTTCTTTTTCCAGAGTATGGCATTTTTCGCAAATATCTTTATAAAAATTAAAAAAGGATGAGTCTTGGATGTCACTATTCCAATGTAAGTTTGTTTTGAATAACATGAGTTTGTTTGGTTCGATGTACTTTTCCAAGAAATATACTCCATTCTTCATTTCATGAAGTTTGTGTTTCTTTTTCGAAATATCTTCTTTCTCATTGGGAAAGGTAATAGCCTCAACAGTCCATGGAACTAAGCCACATTTACGGAACCCATTTTGTAAAATTGATGGTGTAACTTTTTCATTAAATACTTTTTTTAAAAGGGGACAAAAATGAATTTTCCTTAAAATAGGAGAATTGTGATTATCAATGCGCCACTGGTGTATTGCTTCTTTCCAGCCCCATTTTAGTGAACGAAAAACAGCTACATCCATGGGTTGCATCAAGTGTGTAGCATTTGGATATAGGGCCACCAAAATAATATTATCTACACAAAATTTACTGGTATGCATCGTGAGGTGTGATGAATGACCATCTATGAAGAGAATTACAGGTCGTGGAATTAATTTTCTGTCAGCCATTTGTCAAAAATATTTGTAATAAACTCGTAAAATGTCTCCCCTGTCATTCACCCACTTTCTGACTTGCCAATGCCCCATTCTTCAGGCACACTAAGTGCGAGTTCTTTAGGAATTCTTTCATACTTAAATACCACCATTGGTGGTGCCAAATTACCAGCAGCATTTCCTGTTATGAGGACTGTAAGGCATTCTTTCTCGTCAGGGTTTATTTGTTGATAAACTGTTTTATCGCCCTTCTTTGTCAGTACCTTATTTCCTTTTGAATTAAGAAAAAATGCAGACTCATTAGCTTTGAAAACTCTACTTGGCTCTTTTAAAACTTCTTCTAAATTTTTCTCTTGTAAATAACTAAATACTTCTTGGAACCATTTCTCAATTTGTTCTTTTTTCACTGCCGATCTTGTTGTTGTGAGATTTTGTGCAAACCTAATGCTTACTTCAGGGTTTCTTTTTAAGAAGCTCGTAAGCCATGTTCTTCCAGGTTTATTATCTTTAAATGGATTGTTTTGGTTTAATTCTTTCATCAGCACCTGAAACGAAACAAAGTTAAATTCAAAATATTTTTTAAAGTGCATTTTATAATATGATTTTATTTTTTAGTAAAAAGTTACTCAGAATTTCTTCAAGTACCTGTACACTACTCATAATCTGATGATGCCGCACTGGAAAACCAGCTCTAGCTACATCTGTAATCCCTTTAACAAGTAGCTTTTCTTGTTTCTCATGAAGGTATGGTTGGGGGACCCTTTTTTTCGCTGTTTTGGAGTTTTCCCTTGGCTTTATACAGTAATGTTATCCTAGGTATGCCATATTTCTTAGCAGTTGTAGAAACCGGTTGGCTTCTTAGAACTTCCTCGATGGCTCTTTCCATATCATCTTCTGTGTATCGGAACATATATCCTTTTATAGGAGGCATGTTGAAACTAGAATTCAGGTTTTAATAGTTGACATCTCAAAAGTTTTAGTAGTTGACATGCTGTCATCCATTAGAATTAATGAACAGATTGCAGTGTTATTGAAACTGAAGTAAGAAATTAAGATTGCCCTTTATGATACACAGTAATAAGGTTTATGTTTGAAAGCATATCTGTAATAGTAGTAGTTGACATTTGTATCAACTACTAAAAAACTTAATTTATTTGTGTTACTGTTTGACACCATGCCTAAAACTAATTTGGAGGTTACAATTAATTTGTTACCATAAAAAAACACTGATACAAAGTTCATACAACAAAATTATAACTCTGAAGTCACAATAATTCAATACATAATCAACAACAAAAAAAATGTTTGAACTTACTTTCTAATCACTTTTATTAAGAAAACACTGCATTTACTGCAACACATATGTCTCTGTAACAAAAATGGTGGGAAATTTTTGTTTGACATAAACATGATTCTGCGCAATTTGGAAATACACATATAGATGGCAGTAGTATACTGTGGTGTTTTTAAAGTTTTTAAAAATCATCTAGGAAGCTTAATTTATTGCTTTGAAGAGAGAAGTGTCGACTACTAGTGAAGTGTCAATTACTAATGCAGTTACGTTAGTAGCTTCCAGACTTGAGTGAGAATTGTATCACGATGGACTGAATTGAAGGCGTTTGTGTAGTCTATTTTCAGGACAATTTTCCTGGAACTCAAATTTTGATTAACAAATGTCTTCGTTGCATGTATAGCAGCTTCACAGCCTCCTTTAGTTGCATAACCTAGTTGTTTAGGTCTTAAATATTTTCCCATTGGATCGCGAACAGAGAAACCAGTTATTTTAGCAATTAATCTGCTGAGAGTGTTGCCAATTGCGATGGGTCTAGTTCCACCGTTCTTTTTATTTAATGCGCATAGATTAGCACCAAAGAATATTGGGAGCAAGTTCGGGTTGATATTTCCAGATAGTACAAAGTTTACAAAATTAGTCAGCACTCTTAATAGTCGGGCGGATGCTTCACCATTTCCTGGATTTATCATGTCTTTTAAATGTTAGCCATTTTGAATGGACCTGCACCTTGCCGAAGTTCTAAATTACTAGAACAGGTGAAATGGCTTGCGTGTTCTAATGAGCTAAAGAGCCAAACTACAGGTCCAACCAAATTAGTAGGGTCGTTAGTGAGGAACCAGACTAAAACAGGTCTCCGAAAGAGGGCAGCGGCTCTTTTGGTACTTAGATTGGCAGAGACCATAGGGGTCGGTATGGCAGTCTAAGACACACTACCGTGATGTGGAAGGTAACGGGAAACCACCACATTATCTCCTAATTACACAGTGTACTTAAATTGTAACAAACATGATGGCATTCTCTGGGGTAAAAGATTCCGGAGTTAAAATAGTCCCCCATTCGGATCTCCGGGGGGGGGGGCTACTTTGGAGGATGTGATCGGAAAGTTAAAAATAAGAGTCGGGAACATTCTGCGAGTCGGAGCGTGGAATGTTATAAGTATGAAGCAAGTAGGTAAGCTAGAGAACCTAAAAATTGAAATGAATAGGTTATCACTAGACATAGTAGGGATCAGCGAAGTTAGGTGGTCAGAGGCGGGGGATTTTTGGAGTGGAGACTTCAGGGCAATTCATACAGGAGCAGAGGAAGGAAATTTGGGTGTGGGGATAGTTATGCGGAAAAAGATAGGATACTGTGTAGAAAATTACTTACAAAAGAAAACAATAGAAAAAGGGGAAAGCGTGTATATAGGGTTTGTAGATCTGGAAAAAGCATTCGACAATGTAAAATGGAAAAAAATGTTTGAAATACTCAAAAAGATTGGAATGAGTTATAGGGATAGACGAATAGTACATAGCTTATACAAAGAGCAAACAGCAGTAATAGAATTAGAGCAGGAACGTAGAGAAGTAAACATCAGGAAAGAGGTGAGACAGGGATCTGCCCTATCCCCATTGATTTTTAAGTTGTACATAGAAGAGGCAATGAATACTGTCAAATGCAGGAAGACATTTGGAATTAATTTACAGGGACAAAAAATTGATATGCTTAGATTTGCAGATGATATAGCGGTATTAGCGTCTAGCAAGGAAGAGTTAGAAGCTGCTCTTAATGAAATGGAAACGGTTCTAACAGAAAGATACAGTATGAAAATTAATAAAACTAAAACTAAAGTTCTAGTATGCAAAGGTGGGGAAAATAAATCAAAAACAAGAATACGAATATGTAACAGAACTTACAAGAGGTTAAGGATTTCTGCTACCTAGGAAGCCAAATAACGCAAGATGGGAAAAGCACAAAAGATATAAAACAAAGATTAGTACAAGGTCGTGCTACATTTAACAAGAAAAAGCAACTACTGTGCTCAAAGACCACAAACATAGAAACAAGAAAAAGCTTGCTTAAAACATATGTGTGGAGCACAGTACTGTATGGCTGTGAAGCCTGGACAGTAGGAGAAGCGGACAAGAAAAAGGTAGAAGCCTTTGAAATGTGGTGCTACAGATGTATGATGAAGATATCATGGACAGACAAAGTTAAGAACGTAGAGGTACTAAAAATGGTAGGGGAAGAAAGAAATATGTGGAAAACGGTGAAAAAGAGGAGAGATAGGATGATAGGCCACATATTACGGCATGAGGGAATAGTGCGGAATATATTAGAAGCAGAGATAGGAAAAAAGAGAAGAAGAGGCAGACTTAGGTTAGCTGCACACAGATAGTAAAATATGTAGGCTGTAGGGGTTTCAGGGAGATGTGTAGGCTAGCTCAGAATAGAAATCAATGTAGGTACGCATCCAACCAATCTCAAGATGGATAAACTAATGACGAAAAAATAACTGTGCTTAAACATGATGATTATTACAAGTAACTACAAGAATTGGTTGGGCAATATTCTCGAATAATGTTAAGTGTGTGAAAGGATTTACTGGAAAACCATTACTTCGGCAAATGTTTAAGTGTTGGGGGATCTTGGTAGCCCAAGGTTGCTTAACCCCCTTCACTGAATCTCGGTGAAATAGGACATAAAATTAGAAAACAATAGAAGGGGAACGAGCTGTATACACATGCTGTGTGAGAATTTCAGGGAACTATGTAGGCTAGCTCAGATTATAAATAAGTGCAGGTACGTATCCAACCAGTTTTGAGACGGAAAACCTAATGACGAAAAAATAAGCGCAGATTAAATCTGATGATTAGTATAAACAAATAGTTGTTGGTTGCAAAATATCTGCAACTAATGATGACTGTGCGAAAAGATATATTGAAAAATATATTAAATCGGTGAATGCTCAAGTGTTGGTGGAACTTGGCAGCCACAGGCTGCTTACCTCCCTTCACAACCGTTCATTTATATTTACAATGCTCCACCAGAAGGTACTACATTGGCCAGGAGGCGAGTTTTTTGTTGCCTGGAAATTTAGAATTTTGCCGAACCCTTGCTGTTCCAGGCAAGGTAGCGATCTTTAATGTGCGTGACAACACTCACACACGGGACCTCCATTTAACCTCTCATCCGAACGAGGGCGTAATTTTTGTGAAAAATGCTCACCTGTAATTTTCCATCAGTCGGCCGTGTCGGGATTTGAACCCAGGACCTTGGGATCCGTAGTCTTACGCTTACTACATTCATCCACGGCGACGCCTTCTCTTCACAACCACTGAAGGCCGGAGAAATAGGGTATATAATTGTAAAACAATAGAAGGTGATCGAACTGCATCTAACAAGAAAGAACAGCGTCTATGAGCAAAGACAACAAACTTAGAACAAGAAGAAAATTGTTGAAAGCATATGTGTGGAGCACAGCACAGTATGCCTATGAAATACGGGCAGTCTGAAACGCAGACAGAAAAATGGTAGCAGCCTTTTGAAATGCTGTGCTTCAGATGTATGAGGACGATAGCATGGACAGACAAAGATAATAACAAATAGGTTTTAGAAATAGTAGGGGAACAAGGATATCTGGGGAAAAAGATAAGAGAAATAGAAGGGCAGAATACGTTCTAAGGCATTTTTGGGGAATAGTATGGGATATATTGTAACAACCCGATTTTCAATCGCTTTGTTGAGCATAAAATTGTATCATTATTTCTTATATAATGTTACGCTACTGCGTACCAAAACTTAGATTATTATCAGTTGACACAATTTAATTATTACTTGTATATTTCACGAACCGTGGTTGAATTATTATATGTACGGGTTACAAAGCCTGCATAGACCGTGGTGGAATAATCTCATACAAGCGAATGCTTCTATATTTTAAAAAGCTTTCGTTTTACATCTACGGTACCTGGGATCGCATAATATTTACAATACAATGTATTGAGAGGGTTAGTTTCTGGTATTTAAACATATGGTGCAGCCGCAGGGCCGGACGAATTCATTGGGGGTTTGCAGGAATGTGGGCAGATGTAAAGAAACGGCAAGGATTCCGGGCTTTTTTTTTGATGTGTGTCTTTGGGTGAAGACGTGTTTGAGTGTTGCTTAGAACACGTAAGTACTTATTTTGTTTGAAAGGACATTTATTTTTAATAATGCAAGTAACCCTTTGCTATAAATTTCATTTTGATACTACATCGATTTATGTAGACCATTATTGAATTGTAAGGAAAGACTGAGTTTATTTTGTGGTGGCTGTTTCACCATTCGGTTACAGCACCTGTTAACAGCCCATGTTACATTTATAGGAATTGAACAAAGCAACCCCGTTAATTAATTTTACATAGACACTAACGACGGGGTGCGGGAGCTGTTGTTGCGATCAATAGGCCGGTTTGCTTTTGTAGTGAGTTATATTGACAGTAAATTACGTCGCGTGTTCCGGAAATAATCAGTGAAGAGAGCATGCGGTATTAACCCCTGGAATATTTGATTTAATTTGTACATACGGATACCGTGTTGAAAGGACGGTATTGCATAGTTGTGTTTCAAAGTGCTTTTGTTAAATTAATTAAAGGTATTAAGTTAATCATAGTTAGGCTAAGGTTAGGTATATGTGACGACGTGCACGTCCCAAGATAACAATTAGGTTAGATAGAGTTACGTTATTTTATGTCGGAATAGTGGGCCCTGTAGGCCTTATTGCATTTCGAGTTCCAGACTGTTTATTTATTTGTTTATACATGCTTTTCCTGACAGTCGATGGTATAATAAAATGTTATTGCTTTTTCTAAACTACGAGTTTATTTCATGATTACTTTTATTAGGTATCAGTGCCTTTCCGCTGATTGGCGCCCATGTTTATTATAAATTGTTAATATATGTATTGATGATTTTTATCCATATCGCATCTTTGGTAAGTACAAGCAAGGTTTTAGTTAAGAGTTTGAACCACGACCTACGCCGCTGAGTTTAGTCTGCCTGGCCTTAATTAACCGTCTTGACTGGTCTTTACAGACCCTCGACGGACGGTTGATTAGGTAAATATTTCAATATTACAAGCAGAGATAGGAAAAAAGAGGTAGATGTAGACCTAGATCAGATAGTGGTAGATGCAGACTGTGCAAATTACAGGGAAATCTGTAGGTTAGTTCAGAATAGGAAACAATGATGGTACGCGTCTAACCAGTTCCAGGACTGAAGACCTAATGATTATGATTAAATGTTAGGGTCGTAGACCATCAATGCCGCCACTGAAACCATTTGGGACACTGAAAATAGTTTCTGATTTTTTTCATCCACTAATAAGGGGTTGGTTTGAATTGAAGACAGAGATTCAAAGTGCATAATTTTTGTAGGAGAGGGATGTTTTGCTATCAATTTGGCAAAAGTATCTTTTTTTTCAACAGCCAATGACTCCTTAGAAGATAGGATTTTAACGGCTCCACGGATGTCTCCCTCCGCAACTTTGGAATCTACACGTCTGGACAACGATGTCGACTTTTTTTTCTTCTATGCTGGCATAATTTTCTGGCCGTTAATGTTCACTTTCACCAGTGATGCAAGTGACTTTTTATTTGAGACTTGCGGAACAGAAAAATGAGAAAGTGAGTAAATTCATCCATGAAGAAACATCATTCTTATCAACACAGCAATCTAGTGCACTAGTCAATTTGTTTGCGGCAGCGAATCTTACTCCTTTAGGAATTCGCTTCAAAACTTTTATAGTTTTTTTCTTCTCTGAAAGAATTTTGACAAGTTGATGTGGCGTTTGGAATTGGGATGAGTTATTGTCTTCAAACAGTATGTGGTGTTTTTGAAATGTGGATCTTGAGTCCTTTTCTTGAAAAATAAAGATTGCAATGTGGGCATTGGACACGATTTGGATTGGCTGCAGTTCCATGTTCAATTTGAGATGTTCTTATTGTACATTTTTGACAAAATCAAGGGCAGTTGTCCTCCCCCAATTTTTTTAACTTCATCATCACTTAGACCAGCACAAGAAGAATGGAACCAATTTTCGCAGTTATCGCACAGAATTCAGTTTTCTGAAATATTGTCGTCTTTTCAGCATGGGCATAGACATATGTTACCGTCCATCTTTTTTCGTTGTTTTTTGCTGAATGTTGAGAAGGGTGCATGAAGATTTAATTATCTTCGTACTCGACCAACAATCCAATAGGGATCTAGAAACAGAATAATCGTTTTATATTCAAATGTAGATTATATCCCTGTATCATTTATAATAGGTAAATTCATCAAAATATTTTGACAGCTGTCACTTCAAAAATAAATTTCTTATAAAATTATAAATTAAATCTTCTAAACCAAACACCAACGTTTATATACAATCTTCTTATACTTATTCACAAAAATAAAAACGAATAATATAATATGTGAAGATAAAAACAGTTATAAAAATAAAATTCGGTCAGCACACAAGTCAACTTGTTATGTAAACTCGCGATTACGTAACGAAAGGTTGAAAGTGAATCTCGGGTTTTTATTTCACATAAAAACAGGAGTCAAGGTAATTCAGGTGGAAGCTAGGCCAATAGTGCAAATGGAAGTCAGTTAAATACGGAGAATTTAAGTATATGTGTTATGGCTTTGGACAACGTGGGCATATGGGAAAAGCCTGTCCTAAAAATAAAAGTAAAAAGTACTAGGAAAATGCCATGTAGCTGAGGATGAAGAAAGTCAAATTACATTTATGATTAATGACAACTTAAATATAGAAATTTATTTGGTTAGTGAGAATGTTGACAAAGTGACATTTGTAGTTGACAGTGGGGCAACTAATAACTTAATTAGGGACTCGCGTGAACATATTTTAGAAGAAACTGAATCAATAAATCACAAAATTAGTGTGGCAAAAGAAGGTGAGGCCATTGTTGCCACAAAAACAGGAACATTAAGATTAGAAACCACTGATGGAAAATTAGTTGTGATAAAGAATATGTTGTTATGCAAGAACCTATCACAATACTTGTTGTCACTGAAGAAACTAGAAAAAAAAGGATTAATAGTAAACTTTGAGAAGAAACAAGTGAATATAAAGAAGAACAATGGCATCATCACACAGGGAATAGTCCAAAGTAACTTGTACTATCTTGAACTTATGAAAAGAAACTATGGTGTTAATTTGACAGTTAGTGAAAGGAATCTTTGGCCAGACGTATGTGACATTCCTCAAAATTTCCAGCAACAATAAATTGTGTAAAGAATTACATCAGGTTATGGGTCTAGTACACAGCATTGGATAAAGTAAACACTTTTCGAATTTATGTAAAACATCGACCGATTCATTATCATTAGGTTTTCAGTCTTGGAAATGATCTACACATTTCCCTGAAATTCCCACAGCTTACATCTTTTACTATAGGTGTGCAATAGTCTAATCTAGGTCTACCCCTATTTTTCATTTCTCTGCTTCTAATATATGCTGCACTATTCCATTAGGCGGCTCCGTGGCGTAGTGGTATGTGTGTGACTACTACGCCCAAGGTCCCGGGTTCGAATCCCGACACGGTCCGCTTGAAAAATGTTAGGCGAGCATTTTTCGCAAAAATACACCCTCGTTCGGATGAGAGGTAAAATGGAGGTCCCGTGTGTGAGTGTTGTCACGCACGTTAAAGATCCCTACCTTGCTTGGAACAGCAAGGATCCGGCAAAATTCAAAATTTTCCAGGTAAAAATAACTCGCTTCCTGGCCAATGTAGTACCTTCGGGTGGAGCATTGGAAAATCACATGTAATGCACTATTCCATTATGCTTTAGAAGATGCCCTATCATACTCTCTAATATTTTTTACTGTTTTCCCATATATTTCTTTCTTCCCCTACCATTTTTAGAACTTCTAATTTCAAACATTGCAGACATTTACCATTTTTGTGATTTTCTCGCTTGCATATCTGGCATCGTGATTTTGATGAAAAACGTATTGTTCTTAACTTTGTCCATGATATCTTCATCATAGGTCTGTAGCAACACATTTCAGCGGCTTCTGTCTTTTTCCTGTCTGCTTCTTTTACTGTCCACATTTCACATATGCTTTCAGCAGTCCTTGTTTCGATGTTGATTATCTTCGAACATAGTTGTTAAATACATTACGGCCTTGTGTTAATATTTGTTTTATATCTTTTGCACCTTTTCTATTTTGCATTATTTGGCCTTCTAGGTAGCAGAAATCATTAACCTATTGAAAATTCTTGTTTCCTATTTGTATTCTGTTTTTGACATATTTTACACTCCTTTACGTATTAGTATTTTAGTTTTATATTTGTTAATTTTCATAGCGTACCTCTGTGTTAGTACTGTTTCCATTTCATTAAAAACTTCTAGGTCTCCCTTGCTAGATACTAATACCGCTATATTGTCTGCAAATCTGAGCATACTAATTATTTGTTCCTGCATAATAATTCCAAATGTCTTTCTGCATTTGACAGTATCAATTACCTCCTCAATATACAAGTTAAAAATTAATTGTGCTGGTGCACATCCCTGTCTCGCCCTGTTGCCTAATATGTACATTTCTATGTTCCTGCTCTAATTATATTCCGGTTTATTGCTCTTTGTATAAGCTATGTATTACCCTTATATCCCTATCTCATTCTTATCTTTTTTAGTATTTCGAATATTTTTTCCCATATAAATTGTCAAATGCTTTTTCCAGGTCTACAAATGCTATATACGCGTGTTCCCCTTTTTCTGTAGTTTTCTCCATTATCACCCTTAAAGCTAAAATGACTCCCGTGTTCCCCTGTTTCGACTAAACCCAAATTGATTTTCTAGTATTTCTTTGGCCTGTTTTTCCATCCGTCTTTGTAATACTCTGGTTAATATTTTAGACATGTATGCGGTTTAACTTATTGTTCGAAAATTTTCACATCTACACACAGGTCTCTTTTTTTGGTATAGTGACTATGGCGCTACTCATTGGATATCCTGCTCAAAAGTTGGAAGGGGCGGTTCGTTATTACTTGTCTAGCAGCTTGTATAGTTTCTGCCTACACTTTGTTACGGAACGGTAAACCCTGTGGACGAGAATGAAAAAGTAAAGCAAGCAAAGAAAATATCCCACACTGAGCACTGTAAGAACAAAGGAAAAATCCAAAGAAGGCCATGCTAGCTAAAATGTCGTAGAGTGGAGTGGGTCAGAAAGAAAGAAAAACGAAACCTCAAAAAGGAATTTTATTTTCAAACCTGTGGTAAAAAAAACATGATACCAAAAGGAACTCTAGTTAAAATAAAAACATAATACAAAAAGCCAATTCAGGTAGAAAACAACATTCATCCAAAATATATTCCAGGGGATCTTCACGCTATAAAAATCTTCTTTAGCTGCCTATAACAAGTTTTAAATTCAGTTTTAATATGAACATAAAAATTAAGAAAAAATATTGTCTCTTTTCAGTTCTGTGATTACCCAATTTTAATTATTAATAAAAAGTGTTTACTTATAATTTATCGCAAAAATAATGCATACACTTCTTTAACTGCCTCAAACTAAATTTTAAGCATAGTTTTAATTCGCACATAGACAAAAATTAAGACACAATATATAATGGACTGTTTTCAGTCCTTTAGCTACCAAAAATTTTAAATGTTTATAGAAAGAAATTATGTAGTTACATAGTCACAACAATAAAAGTAGATCCTCCATAGACTGAAATGCATTTCTGTCGTAGGCGCTCCCGGAGTATGTACTAATGTCACATTCTAAATAAATATCCAAACCATAACAGTCATCCTCATAAGCACACACCAACAACTGTGGCGAAGCAAGTTCAATCTCGACACTGGAACATCTCTTACTCATTCTCGGTCTATTACCAAAATGTTGGAGGTATGCGCACTGGATTTGTTGACTATGCTCTATCGGCTCTTGTTTGCCAATATGACGTGATTGTATTGACAGAAACTTGGCTGCATGAAGATCTTTCTAATGCAGAATTGGGACTTTCTAACTATGAAAAATCTACCGAGTGAACCGTTCCTATCTAACCAGTACTAAAGAACATGGTGGGGTTCTTATCGCCGCCAAGAAAGACTTATCGTTTGTAGTCAAAACCATTTCTACTAAAGTCTTGAATGTTAAGCACTTGTTTATCGAATTCTGAGAAGGTAAATTTAATTTTGTTCTGGCCGGTGTTTACATTCCACCAGGATCCTCATCAGAGGTGTATATTGACCACTGCTCGGCAGTTGCGCAAGTAGTTGATAAGTATCCTGCTTCTTCTTTCTTTATTTTTGGAGATTATAACTTACCAGCCGCAGTATGGGAATCACGTTATGAATTATTAGTACACTGCCGACCAGGGTACCCAGCTACTGAAGTGGCAGAATACTTTAATTTCTTGGGGTTTAAACAATTTAATAATATACCTAATGACCACAGTGTATTTCTAGACCTAATCTTTGCTAACGTATCTAACTAAATTGATGTGTGGCTTGCTAACGATTGTCTTTTGCCCAACAATTACCACCACAAGGCTCCTGAATGTAAACTATCTCTTACTATTAAGTGTAGAACCTTACAATTTAATGAAACGTATAGAGATTTTAGAAATGCTGATTATATCACATTAAATGAATATTTTGGACACATTGCATGGGATTCTCTCCTGAATAATTTGGATATTGATAAATCTGTCAGGACTTTTTATGAAACAATCAATGTTGCCATTATTAGATTTGTACCAGTAATCATCCGTAGATTATCTACCTTCCCTAGATGGTTTTCCAGGGACTTGATTCATTAATTCATGAGAAGAAGAGAGAGAGCGCATGCTAGATTTAAGGAAACCTGTTCCCAGATTGATTATGTACGTTTTAGTAATTTATGCTCCCTTTGTAAACAGGCTACGAAACGCAGTTATCTTACTTATATGTCTAATGTAAATAAAGGGATTTGTTCTGATTCAAAACAATTCTGGGGTTATGTTAATAGTTTAAAAGGGGAACATTTACCCAAGAGCTTCCTTCTTGATGATATTACTGCTAATAATGGCGATGATATTGCCACTCTCTTCGCCTCTCACTTCGTAGGAAACTATAATGATGCCCTCATGGCTTTTGATACTGATCTCTCTATGACCGATTCACAAGTTGATATCCCATTTATATAATTTTGCTTGGAGTAGGTATTCAATTGTATTAGATCTATTGTATCAATTGATAGGTTGTCAACGGGTCCTGACGGGATTCCACCTATTTTTCTAAAGAGGTGTATATTTACTTTGTGTAAACCACTTCAACTCCTATTTAACTTGACATTTAAACTTTCCATTGATGTGGAGTACAAGTTATGTCATACCCATTTTTAAAAGTGGCAATAAAGAGAATATTAGAAACTACCGGCCAATATGTTTGTTGTCTTCTATACCTAAACTACTTGTAAGGTTACTAATTGTGTACCTAAATTGGTATTGTTATAAATTAATATGTGACAACCAACATGGGTTCAGTCAGAAAAGATCCACAGTTTCTAATCTACTTGTCTGTCAAAACACAATTACCACTGCTTTGGAGAATGGGTTGCAGGTTGATTCAATATATACAGATTTCTCTAAAGCTTTCGATAAAGTCAACCATTCCATATTGTTAGGAAAATTGAAAGCTATAGGATTTCCGCATTACTTACTTGAATGGCTAAAGAGTTACCTCAGTGGCAGGTCACACTCGGTAAAGATTAAAAATTTTATTTCGGCTTCTGTGGAAGTTTTATCTGAAATGCTACAGGGGTCACACTTAGGGCCCCTGCTATTTAACTTATTTGTAAATGACCTTGGCTTGTTTCTTCCCAGCAGCAAGTTCTTACTATTTGCTGACGATTGTAAATTGTTCAGGGTTGTTGGGAGTGAATCTGATTGTCTTGAGCTTCAAAAGAACTCAATTCATTTTCTAATAGGTGTGAGAATAATGGGATGTTTCTTAATATTTCCAAATGCAGCAGTATAACTTTCTCATCTGCTAGAAACCCCATTAAGTATGTATACTCTATAAATGGAGCACATATGAAAAGTGTTGATACAGTGCACGACCTGGGTGTTTATTTTGATAGCAAGATATCTTTTGTTCCTCATATTAATACTATCACATCAAAATCCCTAAGAGCATTAGGATTTATTTCTAGGCATGCGCACGGCCTTTCAGTAATAGCGATTAGAACATTGTATTTGTGTTATGTTCGGAGTATACTTATGTATGCTTCTCCGATCTGGTCTCCCCATTATAATGTACATATTCGAACTCTTGAAGCGGTGCAGAATAGGTTCCTAAGATTTTGTGCATATAAAACTGGAACAGTTTTCAGTAAATTTAATTGTGATTATGATCTCATTCGCCAGACTTTGCAATTACCACCTCTGGAAACCCTACGTGATTATAATGACCTTCTGGTTTTGTATAAAGTTTTGACAGGAGATATTGATTGTTCCGAATTACTTAGCATGATTAGTCTTAAGATACCACTCCGTAATACCAGAGATACATCATTATTTTTTGTGCCCTATCATAGGGTTAATTATACTTATTTCTGCCCCCTAACTAGGATGGTTAGGTCTGCTAATACACATGATTATAATGTATTAGGAATTTCACAATCAGAATTTAAAAGCGAGTGTAATCAGATGTTTATAACCCCACAGTGAGCGTCACTAGCTTTTTTTTATGTATTTTAAGTATTTTATTAATTTGACATAAATTTTATAATTCATGTTAATTTCTAATATTTTGTTATTGTTAGTATTCTTTATAGCATTATTTATCAATATTAAAGGTGTAATCCGTATATGTAAATAAATAAATATTTTTACTGTACTTGTTTCCCGTCTATTACACAAATTTATATTTCAATGGCGTAGCATATTTCTAATTTTACACAAACGAAAAACTAAGTAAAGAAATCATTCGCGGCACCTGTAGGCCATCACTTAAAACAATTCAGTTCTGTTTTCACGAGGAAGATGCACATATAACGATCAATAATCCGGAAGTGTAACTTTCTTCCAAAACATTTTTGTTGATAAACAACCACATGAAAGGTATTTATCAAAACAACCAACCCCGATAGGAACTTCAGAGCGAATGACGATTGATAACATGGAAAAACCATGTTAACCTATCTAGTAAAACAGGTCATAAACGTTCTAAAACAACACGAAAGTGCATCGATCCACAGACTTATGCACGAAGTGTATGAAGAGTTGCCAGCGCTGTAGGTTCTGCATAGTTTCCAGGATTCGAGAATTCTTCTAGCAATCAAACACACAAAACGCCGCCAGCACTGTTTATTCTCAATGGCCCGGGAAGCTTCTCGTAATTACTAGAGGATGAGTTATATCTTTAACTCGGATTATATAAGACCGCTAATAAATGCAAGAGTCAGTCTATACTTGAATGTCTAGTATAAATTATATCGTGTACAGTAAACGTAGTTGAGCTTTTGGAAGTTTAAGAATATACATAAATGTTATATGCTGTGTCTAATATACATGCAGCTTGTAGTATACATAAATAGATAGAAGTGTATTGAATAATAGTTGTGTTAGTGTTGTTAATGGACCTATGGTAAAGCAGTTAGTTTAAGAAGATACGAGTGCTTGTAAATTCATTAGTGTGATAGTGCTTCATTGTTAATTGGACTGAAAACATCTATAAGTAAGGCATATACTGTTACTCAGACTTGTGAACAGTGAGTAATAAAGACGCTTATTATTACTTGTTTTAAATTAGAGAAACGCGGTAGTCGTAGCCCGCTTCAATAATATCGTCTCAATCTTTTAAATAGAGAAGATGCAAAGACGTTAATCTTTCTATCCTTGCAATACTATAAAACTGTGACAAATAATCTCTAGTTAATAATGTTGCCGCTAGGGAAAATGAGGGTCAATTTTCTATTGTGTCGTATGGCGTATTAGTATTAAAATTGCATTTTATAAAATTGTGAAATCTAATTAGACTAAGATCTGTGATAGTCAATTGTGTGTAAAACTTGCGGCCTATAACTTATCTATAGATATAAAATACAAAGTATTGTTTTGTCCCTGGGTGCAAATCTGGATATAAATCATTCAAACACATAAGGAGAAGTATTTATTCTGCTCCCAAGGTATTTTTGGTGTTTAGAGATACGATTGAGTTTCTAAATACATGTTTTTGTAGGTTGTGGAAACATTAGAAAAGTGGAGACAAGTTATTCCTTGAAGTGACTAGGTTCTTTCTTATTTGTGTATATATTAATGTATAATGAAAATTATTTTTATGTGCATTGGATGGTAAGAATTGTAATTCAAGTATCTACCTGAGCATTTATATTTCTAATACGATTCTTGTTATAATAATACGTTTTTATTTCTAATTAAAAGTGTGTATAAAAAAAAGTTAGATATACTGTTGTTTTATTTTGTTAAATATAATACTTTTTTGCTTCAATAAAATCACTATTTTATCCCCAAAAAGATGGTCAGATTTTTGTGTGCTCAATGATACATGTACTTCATCCTTCTAGACCATCAAAGATTCTAAAAGTCTTAAAATTTCTAATTTTTATAGTATAGAATTAACTACATAAATTAACAATAAATTGATCTCCTGAAAACTAGTGCTACCAGAAATAAAACATTCTTTCTCCGTATGAACGACATCCCCTATTGTTTTATAACCGCTTGTATTTGTATCATAAAAGTGCTTTGCATAAATATTATTTATGTATGGATACATTGCGCAGCATGCTATTTTGATTCTTTAATAATTTGAAATTCTTATAAGAATACGGGAGTATTAAATTGGTAATTGTTAAGAATTTGTGTATATTTCCACTTCCAATGACTGAAATTTTGAATAGAATCCAAATTTATAATTATTTATGAGAAAAATAGCGAATGTTCAATAAGACTTCATGTAGAAATCGCCCTCCATTTCCCTAGCGGCAAGTCGCGAACTACGAATACAGCGCTAAAATATGCACAGGTTTCTGGCCGAGATTAATGTCCTATGTAGAGATGTTCATAATGCAAACTATAGTAGAGGTCTTTCAAAACCTCATGGGCTGTTGCGCAGAAACCAATTTATGTTATTTACGTTAAAGTGCGTCTTAAAAACATTTACAACTCAGCTGTTGCGTATTAAGATTTGTGGTTCACTATTATTGTTTTTGATTATTATTTATGAGATTTCAGCCTTGATTCAACTTTAACCAGTTTTTCAAAACTACTGCAACTCGGTCTAGTTTTTTATTTGTAGGTATAATGAAGGTTTCAATTTAGTTAGAGGAATAATGTTTGGTTTTACAGATTATTTTGTTAGTTCTGAGCTTTTAATTTTACAATAAGTAACCGCAAGAGAACAATTCACAGTCAAGGAAGACAAATTATTTATAGTGTGTAAAGTTTATGAGAAAAGAAAAGAATGGAATGCCTGTTATTCCTATGGATAATTTACAAAAACGAGTAACAACAGCAAACTGGAGTTGGACTAAACACTGTCGAGCGAATTATTTCAGAAGGAAGAAAATTAATAAGAGAAGTCCTAAATCTAATGCGGGCCAATTTGAGGATTGTGGTAGTAATTTTATGATTCTATGAAATATGCATTCTTAAAAAATAATAAGAGGGCAGTATTTTGGCTGCCAAGAGTTTTAAAATATTTAGCCTGTCTATTTTTATCCACACACGCACAGAAACATGACACACGAATAGAACAATAAACAATACACCAAAAAGTTACAGGTTCCGCATACAAACATTGTACTTTTATAATTTATATTATATTGATAAATTACTGGTTATGCAATCCACATAGCATAGCAGTTGAATTAATTCAGAATACGCATCCGGAAATTTAATGTTTTTAGATTTTACTTATACTGTATTGTTCTTTCTTTTTATACGATACCTCTCGCTTCCTTCATTGCGCATCTCACAGCCCATGAGATTTCGAATGACCTATACATAGGTTAGATAAGTTAGTATAGATGTGCCGTTTCCTGTTTATAAATTGTTGGCGTCTTTTTCCGCCATCTGGGTGGATAGTGTTAATACTTCGTATGAAATTATAGGTTTGGTTTGCATCTACACTATAGTTGGAAGGTTAAAAACCCTGCTATGGTTCACATCTAAAATAGCACTACAAATTAATTTGAAACCTTTTCGATGTAAAAATTTATATTACAATATTTTAATAAAATGAACTACACACATACTTTATGTATGTACATATGCCAAATTAATAAAACTGAAAATAAACACAAGATTTTACAAAAATATATTAACTATTGGCTTATTGCATATTATAGGAAGCAGAAAAACCGATTTCAGGTACTCCATCGACATATAAATTTAAAAAAATAATCTAAGACGCTTGTACGCCTTACAACCAAACTTACCGAAATTTTATAAAAGGAAATTATATATTTTAAATTAAATAACTAGTACTTAAATGTTAAACAAAATTTTATTATTATAAATATAATTTAATAAATTTTATTGTTTTAATCAAGTTTGAGCTGGACTACTAAGGGCCGGTTTTTCAATTGAGGTTTAAACCGAGTTCATAGTTTAAACTACGTTCTGCGGTTTATTAGTTTTTTCAATATCACTTCAGTGAGTGAACTTAGTTTTAACTTGATCCTTCGTTGTCCACTGTTTAAACCAATAAACCTAACCTCAATAATTTTTCTAATTTGTCAGTAGGTTAGTGGTTGTTTACTTTTAAATTATGGAATTGGCTTTGGCTGATTTTATGTTAGAGGATGAAGATATAGTGGAGTATCTAAATTATTTGATTGTGCCAAGGAGGTTACCCACTATTAGAGAAAGAACAGACCATTTTGAAGGTGGGATAATTATGATTTCTTTTTGAGGTTTCGCCTGTCCAAAGAAACCGTTTACAGGATTGTAAATGAAATTGGTGGTGCAATTAGTTCCAATACTAATAGGTAATATATATTTCATTTAAAATGTATAGATTTGTCAATATTTGTTTTTAGGAATCGTGCAATTTCTCCTGTTATGATGGTGCTCTTAACCATGCGATTTTATGCTACAGGATCCTTTCTTATTGCTGTTGGTGATTTTATGAGAATTCATGAGTAATGCAAGCAATGCAATTTATAAAGTTTCTCGTGCTTTAGCACAACTACACCCACACTATATTAAGATGCCAAGCACTAATCAGAAATATTGAAAATTCGTCAAGAATTCTTTAATATAGCTAGATTTCCTAGATGAATAGGTGCTCTTGATTGTTCCCACGTTAAGATTCAATTACCCGGGGGCGACAATGCGGAAACGTTTAGAAATAGGAAAAAAAATTTTTCTTTTTAATGTTCAAACTATTGCTGGACCAGATTTAAGAATACAAAATATAGTAGCACTTTGGCCGGGTTCTGCACACGATTCAATATACATCTTAACAATTTTATGAGAAACAATTTATTTAAGGAGTAGTTTTCAGAGATTAGTTTAAATAGCATTTTACACGTAGGTAATTAAGTTTAATACCCACTAAGCATGCAGCATTACAGATTATTGCAGCAATATTGCATAATCCTATAATTGTGAAGTTAGTTGCATTGTCGCTGCGACATGCACATAACGTTAAATTTATAATGTATTTTTGCTACTTTACACTGTAATGTTGTTGCAATATTCAAGTATTGTTTTTTGCTCAGTGGGTAGGTATTAAATATTGTATACTTTGATTGTATATAATTTATGGCACCCAAATATTGTAAAATAAAATAAAATTCTGATATGTTTTATTAATAAACAGATATAAAGAAATATAAAGTTGTTAGGAAGGTTTTAAGTAAATACAAAAGCTGTAAGTAAATAATAACACAAACTTTTAAGAACACTAAAACAAAAATATTACCCAAAAAATTACAACCTAAATATAATACACATTATGATACATCAACAACATGTAGTTGAAACGCAGAACCTATGCAGTCACGTGTCAATTTCAGGCTATACTCAAAGACAAACAATTCTGTTTTGATTATAATTAAGCATGGAGTAGAATTGTAAATGATATTGTAATTGTCTTTTTATGTGTAGAAACACGTTGTTCACGCCTAAGCGGAACGGCTGGTTCACAATAACAAAAAAATGCGTAATAAAATGTTTAATAAAATGTGTAACAAATGTGGTTGCATAAAAAACTTACCCCGTGGTCAATTATCACTTTACACTCACCACTAAATACATAATTGGTTAAGTAGGAGAGGGTTGGTGAAGGAAGGGAAATAGCGGTACCCACGTTGTTATTTAATTAATAATTAATGCCGACAAACCGGCGCGAATGTGACATTTAAATAATGGACTGTGTTCTAAGAGAGCTGCGTCGACTTACTTATCTTGTTGTTTGTAACCAGCGCTCACCTTTGGCGATGCGCGAATAACAAATCGTAGTCGAGAGATAAGAGGAGCATGCTTTTATTTTATATTAGGCAAGGCGTAAACACAACCGCCCATCTAAAACTGAATAAGTTTTATACCAAAATAAAATAAATCATTTAAAAATACACCCTAGAAATGTTAAGGTTGCTAGGCAAATTAAAACAAAACTTTAATACAACCTTAAAAATTTTAAAATTAAACGGAACATAAATACGAGAGAAAATAACAAAAATAAAATTTATTCATTCAAAGGGAGGATAATAAGCTTACTTATTGGACGTGTAAATAAACCTGCAGCGGTTTTTACAGATGCTACTCGTGGTATACCGTCACGACCAAAAAATAACTTTTCAATACGGCCAAGAGGCCAACACAAGGGGGCAGTATTTAAATTTTTAATTATGACCACATCATTTACCTTGGGCAATATGGTGGGGCAATGCCATTTATTACGTTGGGTGAGTTGGTGAAGATACTCGTTGGACCACCGACGCCAAATGGATTGAGTAACCTGACACAATCGCTGCCAACGGGATCGCAAAGTTATTTCCTCCGGAATAGTAATTTCAGGTAGAGATAAAAGGGGACTGCCTATTAAAAAATGACCGGGCGACAGATAATCCGTACCGTCATTAGGATCGGAAGACTGGCAAAGAGTGTTACGTGCAAATTGAATTTGCACTTAAACATTGTTTTAGTCTAGTTTTCTTGATGTGCGGAAGTTCCCGCCATAATTTTAAATACGCAAGACGCGCGAACATTTTTAAATGAACTGGGCGGGGCTTCCGGTACGTCACAATAGTGCAATTGGCAAGTGTGAATTATCCCCATAGGGGTAAGGCAATGCTACAAAAGAGTAGGGGAGTTCCGCGGTTCTCGCGCGGAAACGTGGCTTTTTTACGCCGAACTTTGAAGTGAACAGTCGTGCGGGGTGTCGTGTGTTATCTTATTATGTAGATTTCCTTATCTTGATTATCTTTCCTTAATTACCTATTCCCGTCTTCCACTGCATATAGGAACGGAGATGACCCTGGAGCATCCCATGACCCCGAGATAATTTGGATGTCCAGCTCTACCAGCAACAGCGATGCCGAGGCTACCGTGGCGTGATTTCCTGCCGGTTATCGGATCCTTCACGTGAGTAGACTCTCTAATTTTTATTGTTTTAATTTTATGTACCTTCTCTTAATTATGGCGCAATATAAATTATCAGTGACGTAATGGTGTATCTTATGAACTTTGGTAACTGTATTACAGGCTTTTAAGAGCCATCTATCGCCATTTCAATGTACCAGAATCTAAGTGTAACATTTGGTTAACTGCATTACCGACCAGATAAAACGTTAAACTAAGTGTAACAGATGGCGCCTTCAACCTGTTCAGGCTATGAACTTCAGGGGTTTCTTCTTTGTTTTTAGGTTATGTTAATTTCAGTTACAAGCAAGCAATATTTTAACAGATGTTATTGAAACAGTTTTTTCACTTAAGGAAACGTACTTTTATTCATGTAAGTATTTACCTTACCTTATGTCTTTAAATACAGAATTACCTATTAAAATATAACTTTAGTTCGTTTTCCTAACCTTAAAAGGCCGTTTTTTGAAACTTAAATACATTGTTCTTTATGTTACATTCTAAAAATTGCATTATGGTTTATCCTTTACATGAAAATTTTGTGTTTAAAAAAACACTTGAGTGAAATAAATTGCTAGTATACCTTTTAAGAAGTGTTTGACTATACGTTGTTGCCTTATAGGTTAAATAACATATCCTCTGCGTCCATTTTCCATTTTGAAAGGCTTGTCTGTCATTATCTATAAAATATGTATTTAGCTGAACATTGATTTCGTTTCCATATACCTTAAATGTGTTTCTTTGGTGTTATCGGTGACGTTCTAACAAGCTCTTACCTCTAAATATCGTATCGTATTACCTTAAAGTAACTGTAACGTGTTTTTTACCTTCTAATCTGCGTCAAAATCGCATATTTTTTTATATCGTGTCTTGAATATTGTATTCATAATGAACGTATCACATCTAAAATCCTCGAATTAATCTACGAGCTGGAATGTAGAAGTATCATAGCTGCGAGCAATCAGAATGATAGGCGATCTCAACTTAGGGCTGTTTTGTCACAGGAAACCAAAGGCGTTGCTATCTTAAAGAACCCTGTTGGCGACTGGCCACTCAACGTATCAGAAATTAAATTATCTTTAGATGATATATCGGGTATAATAAACAAAACAGATCCTGCGGCTACTAATATCGAATTAGGGAGATTGACTTCAAGAATAACCCACGTCAAACACCGTATCGAATCATTATCTTTATATAACGATGACCAAGCGACTCAAGCTAAACAAAGTTTGTTGTCCGAGGAGTTATTGCTTGAAGGAATTCTTTTAGAAAGACTTAATCCTAACGCAGACGTAGATATATCGTTACCTTTTTCAAATCTTGCGCTTGCCGAACCTAAACCATTAGGAAAACCTATACCTGTATACAAATGGGGTCTCACCTTTGAAGGGTTTGATTCGAAGGTTTCTTTATCATCCTTTCTTGACCGGATTAACGATTTTAAAATTTCTCGCGGGTGTACCGACCAGGACCTATTTATCTCAGCTGGTGATTTGTTCGCAGGCTCAGCATTAATATGGTACAGAAACATACGACACCAAATTTCTACCTGGAATGAGTTAGTTGCCTGTTTAAAACGAGATTTCCTACCTTATGGCTACATTAACGATCTTTGGAACGAAATTCGTAACCGAACCCAAGGTCCCGACGAAAATGTTGTTTCTTTTATTACCTCATTAGAAGCTTTATATAGCAGACTCGACAAAAAACCTTCCGAATCCGAAATTATCGATCAATTACTTAGAAATTTAAACCCCAATTTCTCAGAACGTTTGGCATTACAGCCCATATCTTCGCTAGCTCATTTTAAAGACCTATGTCGTTCTCTCCAAGAAGTGAGGTCAAGAATTGACAAATATCGACCACCACCCGAGGAACTATCTGGTCTTCTCGAACCTGATTTAGCTTGCCAAGTTCGAGCTTCCCATAAACTATCTACCCTTAACGTTCCTTCTACCGTAACTAACAACGCACTTACCTGTTGGAACTGCAAACGAAGTGGACATAGCTATACTGTCTGCACTTACCCTAGAAATATTTTTTGTTATGGTTGTGGTCGCTCAAATACCTACAAATCTAACTGCACCAACTGTAATCCTAACGTATCGGGAAACTCCCGTCGAGATATTTCAAATCAGGGTGTGAATATCTCAAGAAACCAAAATCGCCCTCAACACCAATCATCCAACGGACACAGACGCCAGTAAATTCAAATTATAAAACCACTTCTAACGTTGTACCATCATTAAATTTATCTAATAATAATACCGCTACTATTAATGTACAAAATACCTTACCTTCATTAGAGGAATTATGCTACACTACCCCAGCCGAGTGGTCTAAGTGGTTACAAACCGTCAATTCCTTTTATCATAAAAAGACTGCTACCGTTTCACAACTTGTTAAAAAACCCTTCGATAACCGTCCACACTTATCTATCTCAATTGGTTCCTTAAATGTAATTGCTTTACTGGATACAGGTTCTTCATGTTCTCTTATAAATAACGAAGGTTTACATCAATTATCTCAACAAAATATCAAAATTCAAATTATTCCCGAAAAACTTCCATAAATTTAGCTGACGATAATCAAATACATGTAACCGGTTCCCTTAAGTTAAAAATTCGAGTAGAATCTCTTGAACGTGATGTTTTATTTTGATTGTCCCTGCATTAGCGTATCCTTTTCTACTGGGCGTTGATTTCTGTAAACTTTTAATCTGTCACTTTACTTTCAGGATTTTTCATGGCAAACCTCTATTAAAACGAACTCCTGTGCATCTACAGGAATATCTAACAAAATCTCTCTTACCGATTCCCAAAATGTAACTCTTAACGCTACAATCGACAAATTTCGCAAACTTAATACCTCCGAACTGGGTTGCGTTACAACGGCAACACACGTTATCTCTACAGGTGATGCCCTTCCCTTTAAGCAACGTCAATATCCCTTATCGCCTGCCTTACAAAAGCATTTACATGCAGAAATAGACAAAATGTTAGTATCTGGTGTTATCTCTCCTTCAAATTCACCATGGACCTCTCCTGTATTGCTAGTTCGGAAAAAGAATGACGAATGGCGTGTCTGTTTTGATGGCAGGAAGCTAAATTCTGTTACTGTTCCAGACGCTTACCCTTTACCTAGAACTGACTCAATTTTGAGCAGGCTTCGTAATGCAAAATTTATCTCATCTATCGACCTAAGACAAGCTTTTTATCAGATACCTCTCGACTTATCTTCTCGTCAAAAAAACTGCTTTTTGTGTCCCAGGCCGAGGTCTTTTCGAATATAATTTTTTTGCCATTTGGTCTCTGTAACGCTCCACAAACTTTACAACGTACTATGGATCAAACGTTAGGTCCTATCTTACATCAAGAACGTGCCTTTGTATTTTTAGATGATATCTTAGTTATCTCAAGTTCTTTCGATGAACATATCGCCACATTAGATGAAGTTGCAGAACGTTTAAATGCAGCAGGCTTTAAGATAAACTGGGAAAAGTCTCAATTTTGTCGTTCATCCCTTACATTTCTTGGTTTTATTGTCGATGGGACAGGCTTACGAGCAGATCCTGCTAAAGTTGATGCCATTACTAAATTTAAAACACCTAAAACTGTTACCGAAATCAAACGTTTGATAGGAATGATTAGCTACTATCGCATTTTTCTACCTAACCTTTCAACTATATCCGCACCCATTACTGCTTTAATTAAAAATAAAAAGAAATCCCAAACTATCGAGTGGAATTTAGAATCCCAACAAGCTTTCGAACAAATTAAAACATTAATCACTTCAGCACCTATCTTAATCTCTCCAAATTTCGATGATAAGTTTTATATACAAACCGATGCCTCACTTACTGGGTTAGGTGCAATGTTGTTCCAGGTAAACAATGGTTTAGAACATCCAATCGCTTATGCGAGCCGTGCCTTAACTTCTGCCGAACAAAAATACTCTGCTACCGAACGAGAACTATTGGGCGTTATCTTTGGCATCGAGAAATTTAGAGGATATGTCGAAGGTACACACTTTACCGTAATCACTGATTGTGCAGCACTCACTTGGCTTAATAACTTGAAACAACCCGCAGGTCGTTTGGCAAGATGGAACTTGCGTATATCTCAATTTACTTTCGGCGTTAGGCATAGGCCTGGCAAATTAAATATCGTACCTGATGCGTTATCTCGAGATGTTGTTTCTCTAAACCTTCCAAATTTAATTCTGGATACCTGGTACCTCAATATGATAAAAAGTTTCCGATAATCCCGACAAATTTCCTACCTTTCGAGTAACTAATAATAGACTGTATAAATTTGTATCCTCGTCCCCACATAAAATATCGAATATACCTGAATGGAAACTCGTTGTGCCCACTGCAAATCGCAGTGAGGTGCTCAAATTATGTCACGACGATCCCTTAGCTGCACACCTTGGTGTTACAAAACTCTCGCGAAAATATCTGAATTGTATTACTGGCCCACACTTAAGCAATCTGTTTGTCGCTACATTAAAAGCTGCAAAATTTGTGGTTCCCATAAGAGTTCGCAAGATGCTCGCCCTGGTTTAATGGGTAACTTTAAGCGTGTATCTTATCCCTTTCAATTAATATCGCTTGACTTATTAGGACCTCTCCTCGATCGAAAAGAGGCAATCAATATCTTTTAGTCGTTACCGATTGGTTTTCTAAATTTGTTATGGTACAACCCTTACGTAAAGCTACCTCCGCTGCAATAATTAAATTTCTAGAACAGAATGTCTTTCTTATCTTTGGTGTTCCCCAGATTATTCTTTGTGACAATGGTGCACAATTTATCTCTAAAGATTTTCAGAATTTCGTTAAAAGTTACAAAGTACAAAAAATTTGGTTTAACGCAAAATATCACCCCCAAGTAAACCCTACCGAAAGGGTAAATCGAGTTTTAATTACCGCTATCTCTTCTTATATTAATTCAGACCATACTACATGGGATGAACATATCTTTGAAATTGCTCAAGCTTTGCGTACATCTAAACACGAAGCAACCCAATTCACTCCGTCTTTTCTTGTTTTTGGAAGATATACCCCAATCGATGGGAGTTACTATGGTTTAGTGCCTGACGATACTAACGTAATTGAATTTGACGATAAAGTACGTTGGGACAAGGACCAACAGTCACTACCTTCTATCTTTAACGACGTTAGAAAAATTTGTTAAAAGCTTACGAAAGAGCAAGGACCATTATAACTTGCGTAAGCGAAATATTTCCTTTGCCTTAGGCGAACAAGTTTGGAAAAAGAACTATGTCTTATCGGATGCATCTAAGAAATTTTCTTCAAAATTGGCCCCTAAATTCATTCTTTGTAAAGTCACACGTGTTATTAGTCCCTTATCTACGAACTTCAGGATACTGAAGGAAAACGCCAAGGCAGGTGGCATATTAAAGACCTTAAGCCATTCTCTGCCGACCCAAATGCTAATTAAGTTTTCATGCCCCATTATCCTCACGATTTACCTAATATTTTTTGTTCTCACCATCAATTAGTATCTTTAATTACTTATTCCTTCCCTCATATAGTATATAATTTCTTACACGTTTAACTTTACTTACCTTAATTTAGCTATCTTTTTCTTCTGGTTGACTTTTCCTCGACCATACCGTTACTCATATATCACTTCATCCTCTACACCCCCCAATATAGCTCTGTCGTTTCATTTAATTAACCCTTGAAATTTTCCTATTACATATTGTTCGGTCTTTAGTATTTCTCTTATATGGTTTAATTGAATGGTAATTGTCGTAACTTTGGTTGAAATAACCCATTGAATTTTTATGACTGGTTTTGGCTGATGTTGAGTGAATGCTTTCTTCTTTGGGCTCACATAGAACATGCGCAGTCTATGCCATTGAAAGAAATAGTTCATATTCGCAGTTGCAAAAGCTAGGATTGTCTATTCCGTGTGTTTTCCTCTGAATTATTGCAATCGCCCACATTATACTACATCATTATACTACAACATTATTCCTTCCTTTTCTACTAAATCTACATAACTTATAAACTTTTTTTCGTTATTTTTATTGAACTTTGTGGTGAGACGCTATCGCTTCTTATTGTTATTTTATTAAATTCTCGGTTGTTTTAGCATATGGGGACAGTGTATCTGTATTTAACTGCTTATAATTGGGCATTTGTGTGTGTTTAGGGTGCTACCGATTTAAAAACTACCTTAAAACAGTTTGTTTTTGTGTGTTTGTATCTGTGATGATACTTGTAAGTTGTCGTGTCTATCTTTGTCTGATTTTCTTATCGTAGTCGAAGCACTCGTTAGGAAAATTATCGTACTAGTTCTCTTAGGAGTCTAGTGAATTTTAAAATGTGTATATCTTATCTTGTCGGATTAATATCGCAGGTGGTCCTTCAGACTACGCTGTGTTTTATAGGGTCAATCCCATTTCAACGGCTCTACTGGAGCCACTCTTTTGTTGTTATCATTGTCTTGGGTAATAACTAGGCCAATATCTTTGTCTTCTTTATTATCTTCGATAATACCTTTAGGTTTAATATCGTTATCTTATTGATTACCTTTGGTAATAACCTTAGTTTAGTATCGTTATCTTACCGATTACCGTTAGTAATAATTTTGGTTTAATTTATCGTTATCTTACCGACTACCGTTAGGAATAACTTCGAGTTATGTCGCGTTATCTTACCGGTTATCTTGAGTAATAACTTCTGTTTAAATTCATGTTACCTACTATCTCTTATAATCACTTTAACTTAATATCGTGTTATCTTATCGAGTATCTCAAATAATAACTAAAGCTTAATACCGTTATCTTATTCATTACCTTTGAGGATAACAACTTAAGCTTAATATCTTTACCTTATCTATTATCTTTAACATCAATTTCAGATCTTATCTTATCTTTTTATCGTCCTAACGTGTGGTATATATGACCAGACGTGGGAATTATCTTTCTGAAAATTAAGTGAAAAAGCTAACCCAATTTAGAAATGTAATTTGTCAGGTTAGCATATAAGGATTTAGTAGGCGGTACTTTTGGTAAATTTGTGGATTCACAACTGTGTCATGGACAAGTTAAATGTGCATCGGAAGAAACCAAAGTACCAGAAACAAAATTTGCCAGAGTGCAAGGTGACGCACTCTCATGAACATTTTTTAAATTTGGGCACTTCTTGCCAAAAAAAAAAAAAGAAGAATAGTTTGATGCGACACTCATGTGTGTTTGCACATAACAACTTATGTTAGCTTTAGTTAGATAAGTTTAGATAGGTTTAGATAGGTTAGGCGACTTGTCGCACCCGTGTTAGTTTAAGCAGTGTTTCATGCTCCCCGACAAATTTGTGCTGTCGGTAAGTAGTGTAGTCAAAGACTATCGGGCTACCTATTCCGTTTCCTGGTACTTCGGTAGACGTGTTATCGGTCGAAAAACCAGGTGGCGCCTTATATAAACATTTTGTAGCTTTAAGTTAGGGTTTATATAGGGTAGTAAGGACTTAGATTTTAAGCTGTTACTGTGCTAACAGACTTTTTCTTTTTTTAAGTTTTTTCTTTTGTGGCTTTGTCGCGATTGTTACGTGCAAATTGAATTTGCACTTAAACATTGTTTTAGTCTAGTTTTCTTGATGTGCGGAAGTTCCCGCCATAATTTTAAATACGCAAGACGCGCGAACATTTTTAAATGAACTGGGCGGGGCTTCCGGTACGTCACAATAGTGCAATTGGCAAGTGTGAATTATCCCCATAGGGGTAAGGCAATGCTACAAAAGAGTAGGGGAGTTCCGCGGTTCTCGCGCGGAAACGTGGCTTTTTTACGCCGAACTTTGAAGTGAACAGTCGTGCGGGGTGTCGTGTGTTATCTTATTATGTAGATTTCCTTATCTTGATTATCTTTCCTTAATTACCTATTCCCGTCTTCCACTGCATATAGGAACGGAGATGACCCTGGAGCATCCCATGACCCCGAGATAATTTGGATGTCCAGCTCTACCAGCAACAGCGATGCCGAGGCTACCGTGGCGTGATTTCCTGCCGGTTACCGGATCCTTCACGTGAGTAGACTCTCTAATTTTTATTGTTTTAATTTTATGTACCTTCTCTTAATTATGGCGCAATATAAATTATCAGTGACGTAATGGTGTATCTTATGAACTTTGGTAACTGTATTACAGGCTTTTAAGAGCCATCTATCGCCATTTCAATGTACCAGAATCTAAGTGTAACATTTGGTTAACTGCATTACCGACCAGATAAAACGTTAAACTAAGTGTAACAAGAGGGCGACTATTGAGTATGGCTTCAACCCTAGAAAAAATTGTACATAGTTCCTCAAAGGTTTGAGGGCGTGTACCTAAAGTACGAACTAATAAGGCTTTTGCCGATTTCACTCCAGACTCCCAAATTCCGCCAAAATTTGGGGCGTATGGAGGATTAAATTGCCACTTGATATGGCGGGAGGCTAAAGCGGCGAAAATTTTATCGTTGTTGGATTTAAGGAATATGATAGCTTCCTTAAGGGACCGCGAGGCACCAAGAAAGTTTCTACCCTGATCTGAGTAAACAACATCAGGAATTCCTCTACGAGCTGTAAACCTTGTCAGACAAGCTAAAAATGCTTCGGTAGATAACTCTGACACTACCTCGAGGTGCACCGCTCTGGTGCACATACAAATAAATATGCATAAATAAGTTTTAGACACCGGGGCATTACGACGATTAGAAGACTTGATCAAAAATGGGCCGGCGAAATCTACTCCCACATGAGTAAATGTTCTGGACAGTTGAACACGGAAAGGGGGTAAATCGGCCATGAACGGTTGAGCAGTTGTCGCACGGAAGCGCGAACAAACAACGCATTTGTGGATCCTCTGACGAACTAAGGAACGTATTCCAATAATCCAGAATTTTCGCTGAATAAGTGATTGCGTCATGAATGCACCTGAATGCATAGATAAAAGGTGATAATTATCACACAATAATCGCGATAAAGTGGCTTGTTTCGGTAATAGAAAGGGATGTCTGTTATCATAAGACAACAGGGAGTGACGCAAACGTCCGCCCACCCTAACTAGACCTAGCGAATCAATAAAGGGGGACAATCTTTGGAGTTGTTTAGAACAACCCTTGTTTAAATTTAGTTGATTTATTTCTTCGGCGTAGAACTGCTGTTGCGTAACTCTTATGATAGTTATCAATGAGATATGTAATCCATCAGAAGAAAGAGAGCCTGATAATTTTTTATCAGAGTTCTTGCAATTGTAAATAAAACGGTTTACATATGCAACAGTACGCTGAAGCAAGGTGAGAGAAGAAAATTTATCCAAAAATTGAGTGCAATTTTTTTGTGTAGAAGTAACTAATATATTAGGGGGAGATTTTATTTCTGGAAGAATTTCTAGAGAAAGGGGAGATTCCAAATTCCTGGAAGCCGTAATCAGATCACTACAGTTAGATGGGCCATGCCACCAGATATCGTTGTCAATCAACTGGTGCGCAATAAGACCACGAGAAGCCATATCGGCGGGGTTGTTTTCACCAGAAATATGATACCACTGTTGAATGACAGTGTATTCTAAAATAATTTCCACGCGGTTGGCAACAAATGTTTTTAATAAATAAGAAGGAGTGTTAATCCACGCTAGTACCACTTGAGAATCGGTGAATAATTTTATTTCCTTTAAGGGATAAGGAAATTTATTAGAGATTATAGAATATACTAGACGAGATAACAAAACAGCACCTAATAATTCCATACGGGGCATTGAAAGAAATTTTAAGGGTGAAATTTTACTTTTAGCTTGTAGGAGATGGCAATTCGTGTTATCTGAAGTCGTGCCATGTAGAAAAACACATGCAGCATAACCCTTCTCACTGGCATCGCAAAACCCTAAAAGTCGGTACTGTCCCGAGTCTAAAAACAAACAGCGAGGAATTTTCAAATTTGATAATTCAGTAAGGCGGGAACAAATTTTCTCCCACTTCAAACACCAGTCGGTGTCCGGCGTGTCGTCCCAACCAAAACGTTGTACCCATAATTGTTGTAAAAAATGTTTTATTAAGAACACCACCGGAGTCAACCAGCCGAGAGGGTCGAAAATTTTAGCCATATATGAAAGAACGGAACGTTTTGAAATATTCCCTTCGAAAGGAACAACATAGTAGGTGAAATTATCAGAATTCGGGTTCCAAACTAGTCCCAATATTTTGATACCAGAGATTTCATCAGAAAATGCTACGGAGGGTTCTAATTCAGATTCCTGGAATTGATTTAAAAGAGAGTTGTCATTGCTGGACCACTTTCTTAACTGAAATTGGTCAAGAGACAGCAATTTTATTAATTCAGATTGCAGCTGCTGAGCTGCCGCAACGGATATGGCTCCTGAAATCACATCGTCCATATACGTGTGATTCAGCAAGGCCACAGATGCTAGAGGAAATTGTTGTCCGTCGATCACCAATTGTTTTAACACGCGTTGCGCAATAAAAGAGGATGGTGTAAGACCATAAGTAAGCGTGTTCAATTCGTACTCTTGAACTCCGCTGTCGAGGGAGGGTCGCCAGAATATATGTTGGTATATTCTATCTTGTGTACGTACTAAAATTTGGCGGTACATCATTCGTATGTCAGCACAAAGTGCTATTTTGTGGGAACGAAATAAAAATATTATTTCGGGCAAACCTGATTGCAGTTTCGGACCAGCGTAAAGACGTTGATTGAGGGACTTGGCGGTCGAATCATTAGCAGATCCGTTGAACACCACTCGTAATTTGGTAGTACTGCTGGTGGTTTTATGAATGCCGTGGTGTGGTAAAATATAATCGGAGGGTTGCAGAGCAACATTCATGTGATTTAGAGATAGATATTCCTTGAGTAATGAATCATAAACCTTTTGATTTTCAGTTGAATTCCGAAGTCGCCGTTCTAAATTTAGATAACTGTTATAAGCAATTTCACGATTGCGCCCTAGAGGTTCGGCATTATCCTTGAAGGGTAGGGCTACAATGTAACGACCAGTTTCATCGCGAGAGTGGGTACTAACAAAATGTGCTTCATAATAATTGTCGTCAATATTCACAGCAGGCGGTTGCGAGACTTCTTCGAGCGCCCAAAAATTTTTTACTTTGCTTTCAAGAGGTTGCGACATTATACAAAGCGAAGTAGCGTTTGACGGTCCTTGCGGAGAAGGCACCTGTCCCAATAACACGTATCCAAAAATAGTGTCAATCGCTAGAGGTTTACCAAGACGGTTATTTGCGTTACCCGAAAATAATATTCTACAACATATGTCCGCTCCTAATAATATTTCTACCGGAGCGGATACATGGAAATTAGGGTCAGCCAAGGGTAAATGTTTAAATCGTTCATAAATTTCACGTGGTAAAGAACAACCAGAGATATTACCTGTAAGTTTTGGAAGAATAGAGGCACAAAAATTTATTCGTTGATCTGCATAATTGGAAAGTAGAAAACAATCGACTAGCCCTTTAGAATTAACAGCGGCATTGGCTAGTCCACACACTTTACTGTGATTGCGAACATATTTAAGACCTAAACGTTGCACGCAAGCAGAAGTGATGATCGCATTGATCTGGGACCCTGAATCAAGAACGCACCTTACAGGTTGAAAATCGCCATTGATGTCCCGAATCTTAGCTTGAATCGTTCCTAAAAGCACTGTATAATTTTTAGGATTATTAGACACATTGCATGTAGAAACTGTCTCTTTCATATCGGATGTGGAAGGGGTCACAGGGGTTATCGGTCTCGAAGTCGAGACAGGCGACGCATTATGCAAAAAGGTGTGATGATATCTCGAGCTACATAACCCGCATCTTCCTTTAGAGTTGCAGCCCTTAACATGATTGCCTAAACATTTAAAACAACGCAACATTCTTTTTACCGCGCTGTATCTATCGGAAACATTTAATTTTGAAAGTTTTGCACGCGTAAATTGTATGCCCTTCATTACAATAGGGACACGAATTACGATCGCATTTTACTTGCGCATCGTTAGTGGATTCTTTACAAAAAGACTTATTTAGATTATATTTGAAGCGCGGTGGCATATTTACGTTGACGGGTTTTAAAGCTTGAACATCTTCGTGCATTTCTGAGGTTTTATTCTGCGCGGTTAAAAATTCGAACAACTTAGCACAAGTCGGCACATTAGAATCCGCGCGTGCATCAAATGCATGTTGTAATTTAGGATCCAAATTACGATAACATAGAGAAAATAAAATAAAGTCCGATAAATCTTCAACGTCGGGGGCAGATTTCAAAGTGGTTACTGCGTTGAAATGTGTATTTATGAAATTTGATAAGGAACCAGTAGATTTAAATTGAAGAATTTTATTCAAATAAAAATTAACAATTCTGCGTGGAGAATCGTACCGATCTACCAGTTTTTTAAATGCTTGCTCATACAAATTGGGATCTAACGCTAGATCAGAGACGACACTTAATGCTTCCTTCTCGAGATACGATCTAAAATATAAATATTTTAATGAGACTGGAATAGATTTGTTTTCGTGTACAACACTGCGATAAGTAGTAATGAAATTATTCCACTTATCAATGGAACCATCAAAAACAGGAATTTCTAGGGGTTTTAAACATTCAACGGATGGGCCCTTAAAAGCCAGTGCATTCACAGAAACCGATTTTGTAGAATTTTCTTTCAATTCTAAATATTTTGCACGAATTACGTCAAATAGGTCGTCGAAAGACGCTAGATTTAATTTTGCATGTACTTTCGGGTCGGGTTTAGTAGCGTTAAATTCTATTATTGCTACCTGTAGTTTTTCGAGAGCATTTTCAATAATCGGAAGCCTTTGCATTTTTGCTTCTAATAAGTTTAATTTACTTACATTTGCGGAAATAGCATAATCCCAAATGCCTTGCAAGCGACCAAATAAGGCCTCTTGTTGAGCTTGCAAAGAAATACTGTCGAAAGACATTTTCAGAATAGCATAAACTACACGTAAATATGTAATTGAATTGAAGTGTATTTTATAATTAAAATTGAATCCAAATATAAACAAACACACCTGTGCTGATAACCGTTTATCAACATGCAGGTCAAACTCAATTACGAGGTTAACATTACAATTCGATAAGAGCGAATTTATTTCAAATACTTTTAAGAGCAACTTTGTAATAATTTAACTTAAAGCAAGCTCCCCTACAACCACGACGACAATTCTATCACGCATACCGGCTGAAGAGACCAAAAAATAAGGTATGTTCACGCCTAAGCGGAACGGCTGGTTCACAATAACAAAAAAATGCGTAATAAAATGTTTAATAAAATGTGTAACAAATGTGGTTGCATAAAAAACTTACCCCGTGGTCAATTATCACTTTACACTCACCACTAAATACATAATTGGTTAAGTAGGAGAGGGTTGGTGAAGGAAGGGAAATAGCGGTACCCACGTTGTTATTTAATTAATAATTAATGCCGACAAACCGGCGCGAATGTGACATTTAAATAATGGACTGTGTTCTAAGAGAGAGCTGTGTCGACTTACTTATCTTGTTGTTTGTAACCAGCGCTCACCTTTGGCGATGCGCGAATAACAAATCGTAGTCGAGAGATAAGAGGAGCATGCTTTTATTTTATATTAGGCAAGGCGTAAACACACGTCGCTGACAATTTCAAATGAAATGAACGAAGATCTTTGTTATCATGTGACTGAAAAAATCCAGCGTTTGAACTATACATCCTACGGCCTTGTAAATCATGTAGCTACTTAACACTAATGATACACTTTTATAAGTTATTCTATATAGGTACATAAATGTAAATAAAAATATTGTTTAACATTCTTTAAGTTGCTTCTCCTTTATCTTAATATCTAATTGGAGCGATATTAATTTTAATTCATGCTCTTTTTTTAACTGTTGCACTTTCAGTGCATGTACCACCTTTTTATGCTCCATACCCATTATTAAATTTTGCTTCTGCATTTTTATTAATTCTAATTTTGTTTCTGCAACAGAATTCCAGGCATCTACTGTATTGTTCCGCTTAGTTCTTGTGGAGCCTGTGTACAGTAAACACAGTTAAATATTAAAGTAAAAAATAATTTTACATACTTGTGTTTGGCCTATTACGGATATCCTGTTTTTCAGATGGTTCTTTATTTTCTTTGGTCCCACTCTAAGTTTCTTCAATTACTTAAAAACAACATACTGTATAAGTAGTTTTTTAAATACAAATTGAGAATGCTTACTTATTTTGTGTTGTAATGGTGCTGGCATCAACTGCATGCTCCTAGGTTTTTGTAACATACTGGGTGTGTAAGTTGCCCATGTATTTCTAGGTGCTCCTGTTGAAGGTACTGTACTTGCTACGGAAAAAAATATTTTATTATTAAATGTATATATATATATATATATATATATATATATATATATTGCTATGTATTAACTGGAATTATCGAGCTCCACGTTGGGCGCCAATAGAAATTGATATGATAACGCCGTACTCGGTGTCAATGGCGTTTTCTTACTTAACTCCACCTCTCTGTGTTTTCCTAATCAAATTTTACTCCCACTAATTTTATTATTCTGACACGGCTAGCTTTTATTATTATTCTACACAGAGTGCACAACGTTACGATGATCAATTTTTCTCTCTTTTACCCTTTTATAATTACCTCTTTGTTTGAATTATAAAATGAAGTTAATTAATTCCATATAATAAAAAAAATATGTACAGGTTTTGAAAATTATTAAAATACACGTTTCAATCAGTCAATATTATAAGTCTTATTTATCACAAAATTCATATGCTTTGCAATCAATCTAAAGTCACTAAAAACTACTCTTTTTACCAAAGAAACGTGGAACGTTCAAAACCCCTTTATTATATTACGTACTTTTAACGTATGCAAAGTTTGTTGTTGACTCTGTTACACAAGTTTATATTAATTAAGCAAATTCAAATAGAAAAAATGTCTTAAAACTAATTAGATCTAACCTGCTTACTTCGTGCTTCTTTATTGATTTTCACAACTTAAAATTGTACCAAAATTATCGACGCATCCATTGTCAACCAACATCAATTCAGAATTATTGTCATCAACACATTTGAAATATTATCAACCAACTAAGATTATCCATACACTCGGATTTATTATACATTTCGGAATTATTATCATCAGCCTCAAATTATTGTCGTCACCCGCGAATTATTATACACCCATTTGGATCATTAACATCGTATTCGAAATTATTCTCCACCAATTCGGAATTATTATATTATTACACCTTACTTGAATTATGGTCATCAGCCTCGAAATTATTCTCCACCAATTCGGAATTTATTATACGCCCATTTGAAATATTATCTATCCACTCGCTTAAATTATTACATTTGAATCAGGAGCATGCACTCCTTTGGAGCTCTATTATTATTTTATTAGTTTACATAAATCATCCCAAATTCTACTTACGTTCATCGGCAATAGAAATTTTCATATTCGTAGCACTATACATTTTCACTATTAAAATATTATTACGCGTGACTCTTAGACTCAGAGTAACGCAGCTTGGCCTTGTTGAGTTAAAACTGAGCTCTGTTATCATTGCTCGCTATTAATATATGGGTTGATCCCACTTGAATGTGGGCTTGGCTTACAAGTCCGTCGCTAATCTTAACCAATGAGGTCTTTGTATTTCCTACACTTGAAGTGGTTTTTTGATGTAACAAATTTGTTTCCCAGGTAATGGTTGTTTGCTTATAGATACCTCATTATCAAACCATACGGTGTTTTGAGTAAATAATTGCTTTTCCATATTATACAAAAATACCTGATGCAATTTGAATTTCGATTTTTATGTATGTTTATTTATTTACGCATCTTTAATTACATTTACTATCAAAAATGTTGATTGTTTCTACGCACTTACACAAGGCTTTGTTAAGTTTTATCTCTTATCTCCGTATTATATTGTCACTAATTAGAATCCTTTTGAATGCGTGTTTAATTACATTTATTATCATTCTCTTCTAAATACGCGTGCTTCTACTGAAAAACATCGTTATTTGCATTACTTAAAATTACTAAAGCTCTATATACCGGTTGTTAAATATTTGTTATTCACCTAATGTATGAATTACCTATTTCTATGCTAACTATGCGTCCTATTGTTATAAGATGTGTTTATTTGCGTCGTTTAAAACTAATTATGCTCTATATACAGGGTGTTAAATGCTTACTATTTACAAACTATCCCAATTTCTCAATTTTCTAATGCAGTTTTCTGCTTCCTATTATAATTTATGGTTTCTGCACGAGCTTTGCTATAAAATACACCCTTAAACAACCCCTTATCACGGCAATATATATATATATATTGCTGTGATAAGGGGTTGTTTAAGGGTATACTTTATAGTAAAGGTCGTTTAGGAATTAGAAATTATAATAGGAAGCAGAAAACTGCGTTTATTTAATAGAAAGTTGAGAAATGGAGATAGTTTGTAAATAGTAAGCAGTCAACACCCTGTATATAAAGTATAAGTAGTTTTAAGCGACGCAAATAGACACAGTAAGACGCATAGTTAGCGTAGAAACAAGGAATACATGCATTAGGTAAATAGTAAATATTTAACACCCTGTAGATAGAGTTTTAGTTAATTTAGGCAATGCAAATAATGATATTTTTCAGTGGAAGCATGCGTATTTATAAGTAAACATAATAAAGTGTAATTAAACACGCATTCAAAAGAGTTCCAAACAATGAGGTTAATACAGAGATAAGAAATAGAGCTTCGAGAAGCATAGTGTAAATGCGTACAAATAGTTAATAATTGTAATAAAGAAAGGTGATTAAAAATTGCGTAAATAACAGGCAGATATGAAAATTAAAAGTCGAATTGCATCAGCTGTTTATGTACAACAATGGAAAAGTGATTAGATTCGTCAAAACACCGCATGTTTAATAACGAGGCACCTGCGAGCAGGCCACCATTATTTGAAAGCAGAGAAAATTACATCAGAAACTACTTTAAATGCAAAGATTTGATTGGTTAAAATTAGCGACGAGCGTGTAGGCCATACCCACTGACGGAGTAGGAGATCAATGATATATTAACAGGGACAGTGATAACAAACTCAGTTTTCAACTCAACAAAGGCCGAGGTGCGCCACTCTGAAACAAAGTGTGATACGTAATAATAATTTAAAGTGAAAAGTTGTATTAGTGCGACTAAGATGAAAATTACGATTGCCGATTAAATGTAAGTAAATTTTGGGGAATTTATTTCAACTAAAACATACTAATAATAGGGCTCCAAGTTCGGGGAGAAGAATAATAATACAATTTCTAAGTCCGGGGAATATAAACTACCATTTCTAAGTTCGGGGAGGATGATAATCCAATTCTAAGTTTGGGGAACTTGATAAGAAGTAATAAGTCTGAATGAGATTACAATAAATTGGGGTGCATAAGTATAAGTTTAATAATGGTAGTCCAGAGAATGATAACAATAATTTAAATGCAATGGTTCAAGCGTATGGATAGACAATATATTGAATGGGCATGTAATAATTCTGAATTGGGGGAAAATAATTTTTATCCAAATGGATGGTAGAATGCATGGAAAATATTAGCTGATAATAGATGCGTCAATTGCGATAAGGAAATAGCGAAGAAAATAGACCAGGTTAGATTTTTAGTTATAACACTTTTTTTTTCTATCTTTTTATTTGAATATTGAATTTGCTTAATATAAATGAATGTGACGAAGTCAACAAAACAGAGGACTTGCATACGTATAAAGTGCGTTATATGATAAAAGGTTTTGAACGTTTCAAGCTTTTTTTTTATAAAAACAATAGATTTTTTTTGGTGACTTTAGATTTGATCAAAGAGTATATGATTTTTGATAAATGAGATTTACAACATTAATTAATTGAAAAGTGTATTTTAAATAATTTACAAAAACTGTACATGATATTTGTTTCATTATAGATTGAATTAACTTCATTTTATAATTCTAAATAAATGCTAGTCGAGGTCATAAGATAAACTTAATAGGAGTGGTTTGATAATTTAAACAATAAAGGAGGAGCTATAAGTTGAATACGCCATTGATAACGAGTAAGGCGGTATACATCAAATTTTGTTATTGGTCGACAAGGTCGAGACACGATAAAATCCAGTTAAGTTCCTGGAGGGAGTACATAGCAATATTTATATGACAGCCCAACGTCGGAGATCGATAAATCCAGTTAAACATAGAAATATTTATATGTCGACCAAATTATGGGGCGCGAATAATTTAGGGAGCATAGCAATATATTTATATATAGGTCGAATCTACTACTAATCTAATACTACCATCAACGTCGCTATATATATATATATATATATATATATATATATATATAAAATATCTTACAAACTGCATCCAACGATTTCAGTGGTATGTGTATCGAAGAATTGGCTTCCACTATTTCATTTTCGTCGTCATCTTCAACGTGATTTATTATTTGCTCTGAGATAGGAAACTATTATTTGAACTCTTTTGCGTAATAAAATATAATATGAACCTTTAGTCGCGCTAACTTCCACTTCATCATGAAATTCTGATTGTAGGCCTGTCACTTGAGCACCTAACATTTCCTTAATGTGCAGATCCGTTTCGGTAATTTTAACGACCAATGCAGGACCTCCTCCTGTACCTCGGTTGTAACATTTTTCATCAGAAAATGCTTTTTTTGATCGCTTTTTTAAATTTTCGTATTTTCGACGAAGAGTTAGGTGGTTCTGAAAAGTATTGCTATTAACATTAAATTCATCAGTTAGCAATTTCCACCCTGCTTCTCTAGCTCGTGATAAAACAGCATCCGTTTTCTTACATTCCAATATTTCTCGGAGTTTTGCCACTAACGATTTATCTACAATTATTAAAATTAGTAATTTCAACAAAATAAGTAATATAGTAGATGACGTTTTACTAAAATATGGCCCAATAGTTGCTCCTCTGCTCTACTAAAATTTGTTGCTCTTTTAGCATTATTCATTTTTGAAGAATGTTTATTAAATTTAAAAGAATTGCAATTCAGTATGTCAACAACAACGAAATTATCGTCAAACTATTCACGCAGTCGCGTTTGGTAAATCTCCTACCAACCTAATTTTAAGAAAATAAAATCTAGGTTCAGCTAAACTGGAGTTTGAAATACCGACAACGGGCTGAACTGAGATCAGAAAATAAACTTGGTTCAGTAAAACTCAGTTTAAACCAGAATTGAAAAACCGGGCCTTAATGATATAAGCTCCCAGCACCACTCAAACAAACATAAATCTTAATTTAAACATGAATTATAATTATTATATAAGATATGTATTAAAGTTTATATTAGTTTGTACTGTTAACATTTCTCAAATAAATTCGATTATCTCGAAAACTAAATGAGATATCGAAAAGTGTATAGCATATTTGTAATCAGCGTAAAAACTAAACAAGGTACATATATATCATTTATGGTGTCATTATGGGAATATGGCAACGGACGACGGCGGCGACGACGACGACGTAGCGATTATATTAACCTAACTTACTTCGTAAGCTTGGTTGAAAATCATCAAAACGTATTTCATGCTTATCCATGTGTAGTGGCATTCTTATTTCCACAACCTATCACATAAGGCGATTTTTCGCGACATACTTGAATTGTTCGAGTATGGTATGTTGAAGTATCCCCCCACTATTTAAAAAATATTTACTTGTGCGGCACCGCGAAAACGTATTGTAGTTTCCTAACCTCGCTTTGAATAATTACCCGGTAAAAGTCAAGCGTTTAACATACACAAGCATAACCTGGTACAGATCAGGGTATGTTCGTTTATCTGATAGAATGGTGCCGTACAATTTCCCATCCAGTAAATTTTAACGCCAAAACGCAAGTTTAACACATACACACATAATTAAGTGTGTTAGTTTATGTCGCGAAAAATCGCCTATAGTAGAAAATATATCCATAATCCATTACGCAAAAAATACGAGCGTCTCACGGCAGTAATGCCGTGGCTGCAATGATAGGTTAGGTTACTGTTAGAAATAGATATTATTATTAAAAAACACAAATCACTTAACACGCATATCAGAACAGTCTGCAATAGTTTTAGCAACAATTGTTCTTATATGCGTGTTAAGTGATTTGTGTATTTAATAATAATATCTATTTCTAACTGTAACCTAACCTATCATTGCAGCCACGGCATTACTCCCGCGAGACGCTCGTCAAAAAATATGTAACCCGTTATTCTACTATCTGTTACAAAAAGTAAAAACATGAATCTCCCCTATAAAAAGTAAATATAAACAAACACCAAGCTCCAACTTTAAGATATCAGTTTCTCTAAAGTTTCAGTATGTAATAACAGCCATTAATGGTGAAATAAGTACCTACAAAAACAACACTAATGTAATTTTAACTAAACCTAATTGTAGTTTTTGTAAACGCACACCTGGATATATTCAAGAAAGTCTATTATCAAAATCATAATTCACAATAAATTTTTGAAATGCTGCAATTCGAATTAAACAATCTTTAAATAAGGTTTTGGTTAGATAAACAATTCTAAACGTCAAAATAATGTCAAATAAATGACAATCAATAATAACTGTTAATATTGTGGGCGCCATCTATTCGGATAGTGTTAATACTAAAATGCGCCAACAGAATCGTCCATGTGCCCATCCGAGCTATAGGATTAGGTATTAGTTTGACCATAGTTTAATAGATGGCGCCAACTTACCAATACATGCAAGCGGGAAATGTTACACCTTTTGTAACCTATGATTCAATACACTCTAAGGAACACATCTATTTGTTTATGTTTTAGAAGCAGTTTTATCACACTAATCTACAAAGCAGTTACTTTGCAATATTTCATACAAAATTTTTAAACTTTTATGGTGATGAAGATTATATTTGTCTAAATCTAAAAGAACTTATCAGGTAGAATCGTTGGAGCCATGGTAAATATTTTCTAACCTCTAATGATATAGCCTATCTTATTTATTTTCAGTATATAACTTGCCTGCACCACATACTCGGGCTTTAAAATGAATGATATACTTGAAGCTAAAAGTTCCTTAGAAGAAATTCTAACTGCAGACCAAAAGATAAACTATTTCGATTTGTTGAAACAGTGGATGTCTTATGCATCTCCTCTTTCTAAAACTGATTTTTGCAATAATTTACGGCAAATACTGACGACTCCTGAACAATTTCAAAGGCATAATAGACTTCTATATGCATTTCTTCGTAAGTCATATTATAATGATATTAAAGATACAGACATCTCTTGCAATACTGGGACTGAGTTAGTACCATTCCAGGTTGAAGACTATATAAGATATAATATCCCTACTATTAGTACATCTTCTTTACCTAGTGATCTTGAATATCGTAGTGCTGCGGCAGAGTCATTTGTACCTGATACTGCATTTCTTAAAAACAGGGTTGCGATTTGTGCTTGGCAGAATGGATTAGATGGTGCAGAAGATAACGTAATTGGTGTTTTACAGAAAGCTTGTAATACATTTATCGAAAACCTTGTTACAGGAATGCTAACAAGAAAAAGGGGCTATAAGCTTCGCAATGGACATTTTCAACATGGCATGGGTATTCCCGTTCCTGATCCATTTATACAGAGCACTAATTATATTAGAGATACTTCTCAAGAGTGGAAAGCTGAAGTTTCAGCTGATGATGACAGTTTTGTTCCAACTTTTCGACCTACTTTAGATAATGCTCAAGAACAAACTATGTTTTTACGTGCATGTGCATATGACAGTCCTAATAATTCTAATAGTTCACTTGATCTGAATTTATTGTATCACTCCCTTCGAGAAGATCCTAGCTTATTACCCCATCACTCTGTTTATAGTTTACAAATGTTAAAAATAGTATCAGCATTAGAGGAGTAGTTGAATCTTTGTTACTTTATTTTTTTGCATTTCGATTTAAAATAATAGATAACGATATTATAATTTACAAGATTTGAGTGTACAATGCAGGAAAATTGAAAGTGACTTACTCGTAAGCTTTTTATGTGTTCAAAGATACTCATCATCATTTTGTTTTCGACCTTATTTAAGGTCGGTTTGAATCAGCTCTAATTTCTTTTCTATTCTGTGCTAATCTAAAACGCTCTACATACCCTTCACAACCTAAATTTCTAATAATTTGATTAATATAGCTTGGTCTAGGTCTTCCTATATCCTTCTATCTTTTTCCTATCCACCTGGCTCTACATAGATATTAGCAACCTGATGGTTGTTAAAGAACTCTAACATGTTTACATGGTTACCATTTATAAGGAAATGAAATATAACCTGGTTATCTGCTTCAAAAAGGAAAAGTGTTAAATTATATGTTATGGTAAGGCTTAAGCAACGAATGGCTGCCAACATGCCAGACCGCTACCTAATTGTGAGTTATGTCATGGTGATGTTTATTAAATTATATGTTATGGTAAGTAAATAAAATTAAATAAAAACCCTTAACCACAAAAAATATTTAAATTACTAGATACGTATTTTGACCACTACGTGGTCATCATCAGTAGAAAACCTGTAATTAAAAAAAAAAAAATGCTGTTGTTCTGGAACACTTCAGAGGATATTCTCCTCACCACTTAGGCTGAAGTGAACCTTCCCAACCTATAATTTACTATATTGTTGCTTTAAACACTATCGAGGATATTCTCCTCACCGCAGGCTGGTGTTCTCAACAACAAACAAGTGGTGTGACATTATAACAAATCTACTTAATTTATACTAATTCTAAATCTACTGAAGCGGAACCAATTTAATCTTGCTTTCTCATTGGTTGTTAACCAATAGGAAAGCAAAGAGACTCTATTGGCCCTTTATCGGTGTTTAAGAGGGTTCCTTTATGTTTAACAATTTTAATTGATTCATAGGCATTTAAGTAGGAAAACGTTGGTACCGCTTTTAACAATTTAACATTTTCTAGTTTAACGGGGTGGCTGGTTTCAAATATATGTTTGGCTACCTGAGACCTTTCATATTTACCATATTTGAAGTGAGCAATGTGTTCTTTAAATCTTGTTGTTATATTCCTCTTGGTCTGACCAATATATTTTTGAAAACACCCTGGCCCTGCACAACTAATTTCATAAATCTCCGACTTTTGCAATTTTTCCCCTTTGTCTTTTGAATTACCTAGCAAATCTTTAATTTTATTAGTATTAGTGAAAGCAATTTTGAAATTACACTGTTTGAATATTTTATCAAGACCCTTTGTGGTTTTGTGAAACGGAAGTTTAACAAAATATAACATTATCGTTAGAGGTGGTTGAATGCAAAGTCGTTGATTTACGGATGTTGATCCTATTTTTACACTTTCTTAAAATATTATCTATAATATCAGAAGAGAAACCATTGTAATTCGCTATTTGTTTAATAAGAGCAAATTCCTTATTAAATCTGTTTTTATTTAAAGGGAAATTCAATAATCTATTAATTAAAAAGTTAAATGAAGCCAACTTATGTTGTATGCTATGATTAGAGGAAGACAAAATAAAGCGATTTACATTGGTTTCTTTTCTATAAATGTCAAATTCTAATTTATAACCATTTCTAATTACTAATGTATCTAAAAGGGTAATTGTCCATTATTCTCTAGTTCATCGTAAATTTTATGCTTTGAAATTTTGAATTCATTTCTTAAAGAAAATCATCAACATTTGATTTAGAAGTGTCAAAAACTGCAAAATATCATCCACGTACCTTAACCATATTCTTGGGAAGTATTTGGAGTTTTCTTTTAACTCGGTTTCAAAGCGAGACATAAATAAATTTGCTATGAAAGGTGATAAGCTATTTCCCATTGCTGTGCCTTCATGTTGTTCGTACAACTTGTTGTTGAATTGAAAACAGTTCTGGGACATGCAATGCGAAACAAGCTGATATAGTCCTCAACTTTATCATCATCAATATCACTATCTATAAAACATCCTTTAAATATGTTAAAGTCGTGGTATTGGAACACTAGAGAATAATGAACGACATCAATTGAAATTAGATTTCGTTCTCTTATGTGATATTTTTAATTTTATTAATGAACTCTAAAGAGTTTTGTACAGACAAACTATTAAACTTTAAATTCTTAAATTCATTTGACAGCCATCGCGATAAATAGTAAGTCGGTGAGTTGATACCTGAAACTATTGGTCTCAACGATTTATTATTTTGTGAATCTTTGGTAAACAGTAAAGTTTTGGCATTTCAGGATTTGAAATTGTTAATTTTAATTTTAGTGTGGCGAAATTAGGTTTGGACATTCTTTCAAAACAGACTCTGTTGATTTAATCATTTTATTTAAAGCGAACTTCATTTTCGTTTTGACTATTGGTCTGTAAGGACCTCAGACAGCAAAGTCTCTACTCTATCAACATAGTCTTGTTTATCCAGAATAACCAACCTATTCCTTATCAGCCTTTAAATAATAACAATTCTTGTCGTAAATCTTTAATAATCAGATGATCTTTCCTTGTTTGTTCGAGGCATTCCTTGCGCAGCGCAGTTGTTCGAAGTTGAATTTGCACGCGTTTCTAATAAAGTTTTTGAATTGTCATCTAATTTTGAAATGGATTTTCAATGCCAGCAATAATGTCTTCAGGAGTTTTCAAATGAACTACCCAAATTTTAGGCCTCGATCAAGGAAAGTCAACTCTTCTTTATTAAAGATTTTCGACGATTCTCAACTATTGACTCTAATTGAGGTGAAGTAATTTCCAGTTTTTGAGTAATTGACATTGTGTTTCTTTAAAGAAACTTCAACTTAGTGTTTGACTATTAATTTTGTCTAACAATTTATGATTGTTGACTTCAAAACAAATCTCTGAAATTATTTCATTCTGAAAACGGACTCGGATAAATTGCACGTTAGTGCTAGGTGCGATTATCGTTTCCAGTTCAATCTACTAATTACTGTACAGATATTTGATTTCCAAATTAAGCCATTTATCTTTGCAAAATTGATTATTGCGTACTACGCTTTACAATTACTGCTGATTTTTACGTTAATGAAATTTGGAATCAATTTTGCAAAAGATAAATGGCTTAATTTGGAAATAAAATATCTGTACAGTAAGCTTAGTAGATTGGAACTGGAAACGATAAATCGCACCTAGCACTAACGTGCAATTTATCCGAGTCCGTTTTCAGGAATGGAATAATTTCCAGAGATTTGTTGTTGAAGTCAACAATCATAAATTGTTAGACAAAATTAATAGTCAAAACACTAGTTGAAGTTTCTTTAAAGAAACACAATGTCAATGTACCTCCTAAAAACTGGAAATTACTTCACCTCAATTAGAGTCAATAGTTGTTAACGAATCGTCGAAAATCTTTAATAATGAAGAGTTGACTTTCCTTGATCGAGGCCTAAAATTTGGAGTAGATCATTTGAAAACCCTTTGGAAGACATTATTGCTGGCATTGAAAATCCATTTCAAAATTAGATGACAATTCAAAAACTTTATTAGAAATGCGGCAAAATTCAACTTTCGAACAACTTACGACTTATGCAAGGAATGCCTCGAACAAACAAGGAAAGATCATCTGATTATTAAAGATTTACGACAAAAGAATTGTTATTATTTAAAGGCTGATAAGGGAATAGGTTGGTTATTCTGGATAAACAAGACTATGTTGATAGAGTAGAGACTTTGTGTCTGAGGGTCCTTACAGACCAATAGTCAAAAACGTAAAATGAAGTTCCTTTAAATAAAATGATTAAATCAACAGAGTCTGTTTTGAAAGAATGTCCAAACCTAATTTCGCCCACACTAAAATTAAAATTAACAATTTCAAATCCTGAAATGCCAAAACTTTACTGTTTACCAAAGATTCACAAAATAATAAATCGTTGAGACCAATAGTTCAGGTATCAACTCACCGACTTACTATTTATCACGATGGCTGTCAAATGAATTTAAGAATTTAAAGTTTAATAGTTTGTCTGTACAAAACTCTTTAGAGTTCATTAATAAAATTAAAATATCACATTAGAAGAGAACGAAATCTTAATTTCATTTGATGTCAGTTCATTATTCCCTAGTGTTCCAATACCACGACTTTAACATATTTAAAGGATGTTTTATAGATAGTTATATTGATGATGATAAAGTTGAGGACTATATCAAGCTTGTTTCGCATTGCATGCCCCAGAACTGTTTTCAATTCAACAACAAGTTGTACGAACAACATGAAGGCACAGCAATGGGAAATAGCTTATCACCTTCATAGCAAATTTATTTATGTCTCGTTTGAAACCGAGTTAAAAGAAAACTCCAAATACTTCCCAAGAATATGGTTAAGGTACGTGGATGATATTTTTGCAGTTTTGACACTTCTAAATCAAATGTTGATGATTTTCTTAAAGAAATGAATTCAAAATTTCAAAGCTTAAAAATTTACGTATGAACTAGAGAATAATGGACAATTACCCTTTTAGATACATTAGTAATTAGAAATGGTAATAAATTAGAATTTGACATTTATAGAAAAGAAACCAATGTAAATCGCTTTATTTTGTCTTCTCTAATCATAGCATACAACATAAGTTGGCTTCATTTAACTTTTAATTAATAGATTATTGAATTTCCTTTAAATAAAAACAGATTTAATAAGAATTTGTCTTATTAAACAAATAGCGAATTACAATGGTTTCTCTTCTGATATTATAGATAATATTTTAAGAAAGTGTAAAAATAGGATCAACATCCGTAAATCAACGACTTTGCATTCAACCACCTCTAACGATAATGTTAAATATGTTAAACTTCCGTTTCACAAAACCACAAAGGGTCTTGATAAAATATTCAAACAGTGTAATTTCAAAATTGCTTTCACTAATACTAATAAAATTAAAGATTTGCCAGGTAATCCAAAAGACAAAGGGGAAAAATTGCAAAAGTCGGGGATTTATGAAATTAGTTGTGCAGGGCCAGGGTGTTTTCAAAAATATATTGGTCAGACCAAGAGGAATATAACAACAAGATTTAAAGAACACATTGCTCACTTCAAATATGGTAAATATGAAAGGTCTCAGGTCGCCAAACATATATTTGAAACCAGCCACCCGTTAAACTAGAAAATGTTAAATTGTTAAAAGCGGTACCAACGTTTTCCTACTTAAATGCCTATGAATCAATTAAAATTGTTAAACATAAAGGAACCTCTTAAACACCGATAAAGGGCCAATAGAGTCATCTGCTTTGCTTTCCTATTGATCAACAACCAATGAGAAAGCAAGATTAAATTGGTTCCGCTTCAGTAGATTTAGAATTAGTATAAATTAAGTAGATTTAAGTTATAATGTCACAATTCACTTGTTTGTTGTTGAGAACACAGCCAGGGTGAGGAGAATATCCTCGATAGTGTTTAAAGCAACAATATAGTAAATTATAGGTTGGGAAGGTTCACTTCAGCCTAAGTGGTGAGGAGAATATCCTCTGAAGTGTTCCAGAACAACAGCAATTTTTTTTTAATTACAGGTTTTCATTGATGATGACCACATAGTGGTCTAAATACGTATCTAGTAATTTAAATATTTTTTGTGGTTAAGGGTTTTTATTTAATTTTATTTAAATCGTGCCACAGTGTTCCTATAGATTATTATTATGTTATGGTAAGGCTTAAGCAACGAATCGCTGCCAACATGCCAGACCGCTACCTAATTGTGCGTTATGTCATGGTGACGTTTATTAAATTATATGTTATGGTAAGGCTTAAGCAACGAATCGCTACCAACATGCCAGACTGCTAACTAATTGCGAGTTATGTCGTGGTGACATTTAGTTAACTGACTTTTTTTTTGTTTTGTTTTCCAACTTACTTAAAGTCGGTTTGACACAGCTCTAAATTCTTTTCTATTTTGAGCTAGTCTAAAAAGGTCTACATACCCTTCACAACCTAAATCTGTAATAATTTGACTAATATAGCATTGTCTAGGCCTTCCTACTTTATTTTTATTTGGTAGTCTATAATCTAAGACTTTACTAAATAGTCCCTCATGTCTTAACTGGTGCCCTATCATTCTATCTCTCCTGACCTTTAATTGTTTCCACATACAGGGTTCCTCACCTATCCTTCTATAAACTTCCTCGTTTGTTACTTTATCTGTCCAACTAATCTTTAACATTCTCCTATAACACCAAGTTTCAAAAGCTTCTATCTTTTTCTTATCTACTTCTTTAATTGTCCAAGTCTCACTACCGTATAGTAGAACGCTCCATACGTACGACTTTAAGAAACTTTTTCTATTATCTAAACTGGAAGTAACATTTCTATTAGTTACAATAATGCTTAGTTTTATTAAATATCTAAATGGTGTCTTTTATTTATTTGATTTAAACTAATTAAACTGATTAATTTTTAGTGAATCTTTTTTTTTTGACAATTACATTCATATCAAAACATATCTGCACATACTCCCGCATATATTTAGTATTTACATAGTGGTTCACTTATGACACCCGCTGTTGTGTATGGGGTATAGTTGTGGTTTAGTAATAATAGAGTTTTGTATATAATAACCAGAAACCTTCATTAATTATGTACAAAATACTTCTGTTATCGTATATCAAAAAAATAACTATCAAAAACAACTTGTCGGTGTGGCATAATTTGACTATTTCATATTGTTTAAAACGTTTATCTTATTTTTGTCTACGCCATTGTATTTTCATGCGACAGTTTAATGTTGCCTACGATTGTAGTATCACACGCAAGCTATGGAATGTATATTTTATGTCAAGGGGTGATTCGCAAAGGAAGTTTTGTGTACATTGAATAGGAAGTCCGAGGAGGTCCTGGGAAGTTCGAGGAAGTCCCAGAAAATCTGTGGAAGTTATTGGAAATCCAGGGAAGTTCAATAAAGTTCTGAGAAGTTTGAGAAAGTTCGCAGTAGTCCTGGGTTATCCTAGAAATTACTACTAGTTATTGCAAGAATTGTTAGTTAATTCCAGGAAGTCCTGAGATTTCCGAGGAAGTTCTAGAAGTATTAACCAGTTTTGGGAAATGTTGAACCATATTAAATTACTCTTGTTTAGCACTACTGCTTGGCATTATGCATTATTCTATTCTGTGTTGCTACCTAATTGTAGAGCAAAACTGCTCCTCATATTACACTTTCGGGTCAACAAATGCTTTCACGTATTTTGCAAATGCTGTACTGAAATTTCCCAGTGTTTTTAAGGAATTAAAAAAAATTTCTACAGAATTCGCAATGCACAAGTTCTATGACTGTCTGATTTAAAAAATTCATATATTATTTTAATCAAACTCAATCAGAGTCTAAATCTTCGTGCCATTTCTTTTACGTTATTAACTAGGGGTGGACGATATGTGACATTTTTCCTATTGATACTGCGCTATATCGATATAGTTTGTGTAAAGTATGTGCATTTAAGAACCTATGTCCGTACTACTCTCGTATCGTATATGTTCTGAACCTATTACTTAAATTAATTGTTCATTCATTACAAGAGCTTCTCTGCATCGTTATGTATGCTCATCAAAATGTCAAAACTCAACATAGGTTTTAATGAACTATAAAAGATAAGTTTTATTACGTAAAACCCATTTAATAATATTAAATATAATCTAATACATTTGCTACGTTCCTTGATGTAGCCGGAAGAAACGTCGAAATACCAGGCCAACTACCAATCGCAGAGAGTGGGGGGAATTTGCCTAAATACCAAAAAGAAAACAAACAAAAAAATATATAAAGCACATCACCACCGATTATCTATTAACAAATTACAAGAAAAATAACTAAAATTTCTTGATTCACATAGACAACTAAAAATATTAAATTTAAGCTATATTACACAGTACAAATTGACTAGTGGATCCGCGAAGTGCGCATTTCTCAGCTAACACGTAAGAAAACTCGTTGAACAAAAAAGGAAAAGTAATGCTTAGCATTTGTCAATAGCAAGTATGTTATATTTAAAAATATTAAATGTAAATTTAGGTTGTCCAGTTAGTACAGGTGTTAAATTTTAAAGTATTAAATATAGGTTTACTTCATAGCATGAATTAAATTAAAACATCAAAGGCAGGTTTACGGTGTAGTCAGAATTAATCTAACGTATTACAGGTAGACCACGTTGTTTTAAGCTTTAAAGAAATATACACAGCGGCACTAGCGTAGCCAGCGGTGAAATAAAAATCTTCGACATGTAAAAAATGAAACGGGTCACATACCTCTCTGCTCCAGGTTGTTTATCTTACCAACCGTCGGGGGGAGAGGAGGAAGTCAGCATAGTAGCGTAGCTGCCATCGTAGCTCCAATGGTCCACATCAAGCAATGAACAGGTGGGCCTACACCCAAACAAAAAAACCCAATTTGGCCTCCCATCACAATTAAGGCCCCCGGACGAGAGCACACAATGTGTGCGTGAAATTTCTATAACAGCAGACGAAATGGGAACAACCAACAATCTATTAACTGTTTTCGCATTCAGAGTCAATGTAGAGTATTGAGTACCGTTAGAAGCTTAAAACCAGTTGTTGCGCTGAAGCGCATTTTTATACAGATTTCGCAGGTACAAGGCATTTTTGTGTAGACCTTCTTTGTGCTTGTATGTAACTGGGCAAGTTGTTAATAAACGTAAATGTGCAAGTATTATTCCTTTCTAATTAATAAATAACGGTTATAAAGACACTTCAATTGGCGACGAGGATAAACCTGTTTAAGAAAAATCGGGCAACTTATTAAATCATGTGATTAAATTATGGCATTAATCGGTGCGATGATAGAGTTCGACCCTATCAGAGACGATTGGATAATTTATCAAGAAAGATTGGAACAATATTTCGCAAACAATTCAATCAAAGACGATAAGGATCTCAATAGACGAGCGGCAACATTACTCAGTTTGATAGATGCAGATACTTATAAACTTTTGTGCGATCTTTGTTTTCCGGATTTGCCAAAAACAAAATCGTATGAAGAATTGTGTGTTTATTTAGCGAAACATTTTAGCCCTAAAGTGTCAGTTTATAGAGAAAAAATAAAATTTTATTCAGCTACACAAGAGAAGCAAGAAACTATTGGCGAATGGCAAGCACGTGTAAAAAAATTGGCAGTAAACTGTGCATACGGTGAAACATTAGACAACATCTTGAGGGACAAGTTTGTTATGGGCATCAGCAACGCTTTTATTCTCGATCAAATTTGCGACAGCTTGTCTGCCGAGACGAAAAGCTTATCGGAAACAGTGGACATAGCATTATCTGTAGAATCCAGTAAACAGGAAAGGTGCACGGACAATGCTGTGGATATCAACTGGGCAGGTAAGAGGATGGGGGATCGAGGTAAAGCAACGAGAAGTAGCAAAGGACGAACTCGGGTCAACAACACTGGAACCAGACATCAGCCATCCGTAGAACAACAAGAAATACAAAGTGTAGGTAACAAGCAATATACCTATAATTCTTGTGGCAATAAGCACCAAAAAAGTCAAACCTGTAAATTTAGGAATGTCAAATGTTATAAATGTAAGGTAGTAGAGCATATTGCTAATGTATGTTCAAGAAATCAATTTTGTAAAAACAACAAATATGTTGATACGGAAACGTTAGAAAGCGATTCAGAAGTACAAATATTTAATTGACAATTAGTTGTGGATAGGAAAATTAAACCTATTTTGTAGAGGTATTAATTGAAGATATTAATACAGCAATGGAAATTGATAGTGGGGCGGCGATAACGCTAATATCTAAAGCTCAATATGATAGTCAATTTAACTTTTGTAAATTAGAGCCGAGTAACGTGGTGTTAAAGGAATTTATGGGAACCACGAGTCGACCATTGGGTTATTTTTTAGCCAATGTTGAGTATAAGGGCGAAACAAAGAAAATTAATATTTATGTGATCGAAAAAGGGGCTACGGCATTATTAGGTAGAGATTGGTTGCAACAGTTTAATTTAGACTTTGCTAAATTAGAAGACCAGCGATCGATTGTGAATGTAAAGCAGGTAGACCGAATATCTTTGGATAGTTTGAGAATTTTAAGGTATTGTTTGAGAGTAACTTAGGACAATTCAAATGTTCACGCGTGGGGGTCTTATAAATTTATACATCGACTTACCTCCGCGGTTTTTTATTGTTCTAAACTGCAGTTCCTATTCCTTCAACCAAGTGGACTGTATGCGAAATTGAGTCTGTGTTACGTTGCACTTGCACTGTGTTTTTTAGGGGTTTAACAAATAAAGTCCGCGGCACTTTACTAACTTATGGTACCGAACGAAAAACCGACGACTGTTCTGCTTCGATATCCATAAGAAAGTGTTTGTTCACTACTCTTAGTCCAACTTATTCACACATGCACAAGGAATTTTTTTGGCAGGATGTAAGGAACAAGGGATGACAGTTTTACTATTAGATTTACAACTACAAATTTACGACTTAAAATTAAACACGACAACGTGCGACAAAGAGACCGAACATCCCGCCCACCAAAATAAGTATGAACTAACTTATTTTATATTTAAAACTAATTAGATCTATTACCTAAGAAACCTAACCGACAAACTTATATAAGTGAATATATGTGTACATACCATTAAATATCTCTGATCATTTAATGGTGTATTGCAGTTTGTGTATTCCTCTTGATAAACAACAACTTGAGTTAAAAACAATCCGTAGTTTTAGATACTTCAATCAACAGAAGTTTGCCAATGATGCAATTAACATTGACCGACTACATTGCTGTACCTATACGACATTTGATGAGAAATTATCTTATTTTAATCATGCTGTTACTTCACTTTTTGACATACATGCCCCTATTCATATATTAAAGAATAAAAGCAAAAAACCAGGATGGCTAACTGAAACTTTAGCAGAAATGATTAAGTTACGGAACAAAGCTCTTGAAAAGTTTATTAGAACAAAACAAACAACAAGTTACAACTATTATAAAGAATTACAAAACTACATTACACAAGCTGTTAGGAATGAAAAACAGGCATTCTACAGATATCAAGTTCTAGCAAATATAAAAAACCCTAAAAAACTATGGAATTTTTTTGAGCAATATAATATACACACCAAACCTAAAAAATATGTTAATTTAGCAAGTAACTATCCGAATTAGATTAATCAATATTTTATAGATAGTGTTCCAATATCCACAGTATCTGAAGAAATAGTAAACTATTTTTCCAATAACAAATATCCTTTGGCAACTGAAGATCTGATGTTTCACACCGTACATTCTAGTGAAGTAGTCAGGGCTATTACAAGACAGAAATCAAACGCTACAGGTGTGGATGGGATCAACTTACATATGATAAAACTTATTCTTCCTTTTGTGCTGACGCTCTGACTCACCTTATTAATGTCATTCTAGAAAGTTCTACTATGCCCAGTATATGGAAAAAGTCCATAATTACACCTTTACCTAAGGTAACCACTGCTACCACCTATAAGGAACTCAGGCCGATAAGTATTTTACCAACATTATCGAAAGTGTTAGAGTATATTGTGTATTGTCAAATTTTACATGTTGATGCAAACAATATTTTTCCTAAAACCCAGTCTGGGTTTCGTGCAAAACACAGCACTGCAACTACTTTGTGCAAAGTTACAAATGACATTATCAAAAACATGGATGAATCAAAAGTAACTGTAACTGTATATCTGGACTATAGCAAAGCATTCGATTTAATAAACCATAAATTACTTAATGCTAAACTAATGTACTACGGTTGGAGCCTGCCTGCTTTGCAATTGATGCAAAACTACTTATCATTACGACTACAGAAAGTGAAATTTAATGGCAATACATCCAATGAATTGTATGTAACTCAAGGTGTCCCTCAGGGAAGTATACTAGGGCCTCTGCTTTTCGCAATTTTTACTGCAGATCTTCCCTCGATTGTAACCGAAAATTGTGGCATCCATATGTATGCTGATGACACGCAGTTGTATGTGTCAGGTAATCCTTACAGTGCTAATTGGATTGTTAATGAGCTTAACATTAATTTAAATGCAGTGCATCAATGGTCATTATCCAATGGACTACTCCTAAATCCTGGGAAAACTGTTTGCCAGTGCATAGGATCTTCCTACAATAGTACAATATTCAAGCAATTAAAAAGTAAAACAAGTTGAAAATGCAAGGCATTGTCGCAACGAACTTCCAAATGTAGACTTACTTTAAAACAATTTATGTATCGCACATTAATTTTGGACCTATTTGAAATTTTGATAAAAATTAATTCCGGGGGTCGGGTATCCGTGGTCAGATTTTGTGGGGGTACCATATTTCGACTCAGCTATGTTAGGGAGTCCAAATATGTATTGCACATTAATTTTGGACCTATTTGAAATTTTGATAAAATTAATTCCGGGGGTCGGGTATCCGTGGTCAGATTTTGTGGGGGTACCATATTTCGACTCAGCTATGTTAGGGGAGTCCAAATATGTATCGCACATTAATTTTGGACCTATTTGAAATTTTTGATAAAAATTAATTCGGGGGTCGGGTATCCGTGGTCAGATTTTGTGGGGGGTACCATATTTCGACTCAGCTATGTTAGGGGAGTCCAAATATGTATCGCACATTAATTTTGGACCTATTTGAAATTTTTGATAAAATTAATTCCGGGGGTCGGGTATCCGTGGTCAGATTTTGTGGGGGGTACCATATTTCGACTCAGCTATGTTAGGGGAGTCCAAATATGTATCGCACATTAATTTTGGACCTATTTGAAATTTTTTTTTCCCGACAGAATATCGCGGGGGCACGGCGCCCCCGTGGCCCGATTTTAACTGACATCAAAACTTAAGCTCTGGACACCGAGCTGAATCGATTGATGTATCACACATTGATGTCCGACCATTAGAAAGGCCTCGGACGGACGGACAGACGGACGACAAATCGATTTCATAAACGAACAAAGTTCGTTGAATATTGTTCTCGACAATTGTGTATTAGATTTTAGTCAGAAAACAAAAAATTTAGGTATAATTTATGACACAAATTTAAATTTTGAAAGCCATGTAAAGAAAATTTGCAGCGTAGGATACTTCAAACTCAAGTCGCTCTACAGATATAAAATGTCACTTCTGCCACAAACAAAGTGGAAATTATGTCAATGTCTTATACTAAGGCTTCCAACATTCCATGCTCACTCGTAAAATGTACCCGGCTCTCCTTTTAAACTTGGCGAACACATTCACCAAAGCAGTCCCCTGCCGGATATCCGAATGTGGGAATATTTTAACTCTGGAATGTTTTACCCCAGAGGATATTATTCTAAAAAATTTTTAGTATGCTGTGTACTTGGGAGGTAATGTGGTGGTTTCCAGTTGCCTTTTACATCGCAGCAGTGTGTCTTAGAATGGCATAACGACTTCTAAGGTCTCTGCCACTCTAAGTACCAAAAAAGCTGCTGCCTTTTTTCGCGGACGTCTTAGTCTAATTCCTCGCTAAAGATCCCCTATTAACTTGGTTAAACCTATAGTTCGGCTCTTTAGCTCACTGAAACATGCAAGCCATTTTGCCCGTTCTAGAATTTCTTCAAAGTGCTAGTATATCATAATTACAATTTAAAGTCGAGTTATGTGTTTGAACGGTTTTAGTTCGGAGCCCACATACAGTTGTCCTTTTCTATCCTATCCTTAATTGTTGCAGTAGAGTATAAAATGTTTTTTTTTGCTATTTCCAAGATCTGGAATTGATATGTCTCTGGTTAGTAACTTGATTAATTCAACATTACAGCTCAAAACAGAAATTTCTTAATCTGCTTTTGTAAATCTAGTATTCCAACTGTGTTACGTCCCCGAGGTGCTATTTGCATTTTATTATTGGAAAATAAAGATGCCCAACTCGTTTTCTGTGTAGTTTTAATATACAAGGAAACGATCTTCTCTATTCAAACACCCTTATGTTCTCATACGAGGTGAGTTACAGTATGCTACCATCTTATAAAGTGTAATAGCATTTTTTATCACTTCAATAAATCGTTAACTTTTGAGATAAGCAGTCACATATTGTTCAATGTTTTGCTGTAATTCATAAACATTATCACACATTAATGTTATTATCTAAGACTGATTCCACATTTACTCACATTTGTATCTTTTACTTCCTCAATTGCCTTATTTAAATAATCCACACAGCTACAGAATTTTTTTCTCTCTTTTTCATTAGCTATAACCAAGCCTCTTCTATCACTACATGTTAAATGCATTACAACATCACAGCTAACACAATTTACAGATTTATTAACAATTTTATTATCAGTAATTACAGATATTAGTAGGATCACCTAACATTTGCTATTCATTGTCAGCCATCTTGAACAAATGAAGTTGTAGAACTTACTTTGTTCTAAACATTTTATTGAAATTACATGTCAACGTTGGAACTATTGGAACAGACATAGTGTTGAAAAAACTATTTATAAGTAAAATGATGAATGATAAATAGAAAACGAAGTCAAAACAAAGGAATAATATTAAAAAGTTATGAAGCAAAAATACAGAACAAAACGTCAAAGTATAATTGGCAGTTCTAGACATTAGGAACAAATGGCTAGACAGACGCTTTTAGAATGTACATAGAAATATATTTCACTCATATCATTATTGCATTGCTTTCTATATGCAAAATTGGATTACTAAGTTCCTTCCGATTTTGTGCGTGCTCTAAAACTTGGAACAAGTTTTTTGTACAAAAACGGTTTAATGTGACTACTACAATATATTTATATATAATTTTATTTCACACATCAGTCATACAATTAGAATATACATAATTATAAATATTACACTTTTAATATAGTTTGCTTTTGAGTTTTAAAATCACTTCGAAGCTGTATAAAATTATTCAATATTGATTTGTCGAGATCAACCTAAAACAAAAAGATAGTTCTTTTTTTGTTGATAGAAAAATAACACAATACCAACGAATCTTCAGAGCAAACTTGTTGAAGATTTTCTGGTTTAACCAACAGAAGGTTACATAGAGAATTTAGAGTATCAAATAGCCTAGCAACTAAAAGGCCTAAACTTTTTGTACAGACTCTGTATTCATTTAAATCGCATATTGCAACCATTGCTCCTAAATTATTAACAAAATAATAAATACGAAATAAAAAAAGAAAATAAACAACACCTGCAGTATTGTACTGAAATTGTAGCATGTGATCATAAATTACCCGATGCAGTCTTAATCCAAATTCCTGTAGTAGTACTGTAACATTGTTACCATCGATATTTGTTTGAATCAGAGTAACGATCATTTTGATATACTGTCCTACAGTTTTACAAGCCTATAACAGATTCACATACATTATTAGCATAAATCTTTATTCTTACCAAAGAAGCGACTGTATCAAAATCATCTGTATCTGGTTTAAAATCACTTTTCTTCTGTTCAGCTTGCAAATACAGTTTAATCCAAGTTACGACAGAATTTAATGATCTATCTAAACCTGTATTAATTTTTCTTTCAATTTCATCCATTACAAATTTTTTCTTATGTATGCAGTCACTATATTTAGCGGTGTTGCTGTAGAACAAAATATGTTTAAATATCCAACTTGTAATTAAACACATACATGACAATAGGTACTACTAAATCAGAAAATTGCTTCTCAAGCAGATGCATAATAATATTACTTTGATGTACTATTGAAAAAAAATTTATAACTGGAGCAGCTTTATTAGGACCTTCGGCAACTGGAATAGCTTGTAGACCTAATTCCAATGCATAATCAATATGCTCTGTTAATAAAGCTGCTAATAAACAATCAAGAATTTGTGTGGCATTGGTAGCTTTTTCTTCAGATCTTGACAGCTGTAAAAAAAAATATGCGTAGGATTTACATGCAATGTGGAGTTTTATTTTCCAATACTTCATCAATTTTTTAATGAATTAACAACCATATAAAATTGAACATCGGTAGACTACTTAGATTTTAAAAACAGTAAATTTGGATGAATGTAAGGCAAATATAATAACATACACTAGTCATAAACAAAATATAAATTTTGGTATTTTGTTATTTAAAATCACTTAGAGATAATAACGCGTTGCATTATGCTAGTTATAAATTATATGGGCAAGGAAAATTTAATGAATTCGAATGGACAAACTAAAATACAAACACACCTTGAATGATAGACTTCATGAATCTTAATTAAACAGGATATTTCAAATTTTGTATCTGTAAAAGTAATTCAGCTAATACATTGTAGGCATAGTGATCCAGGATGATGACAAATTAAAACCACAAATGAATTCATATCTCAATATGACAAAACACTGCGTATGAATTTCCTATGAACAAGATAATTTATAATAGACAGATATTGTCCAACTTGACCACCAAGAACATGAAAATAATACCACATTACAAGAACAATACGAATTACATACATAGTTAACGTGATAATGATCTTGTTATTAACAATTATAAAATTTAACTTGATATATTGTATTACTGGATGCTGACCATAATTAAAAAAATTTTGATAAAGAGAAAAATATAATATAACAAGCACGACAGTTGAAAGTGTAAGTTCACAAAGTAATAAAATTCAGAGAAGTTAATTTAAAACGTAAAAATATTGTAATACAAATGAGTGAGGCGTGTGTGAAAAGTTAAACAAAATTAGCTTCAAAATGTAACTTGGATTTCTCCTAAGGGGAATATTAAATGGTGCACAAGGTTTTGTATAACTTCTCTTGAAGATTTGTCAAGGATGTTAACAGTGCGTGGGATTTTGCAAACGTGTATGTGGCATAATGAAGGGTTACCTGTGGGTATAGCTAAATAAGTGGATAGTGTTGAAGGAGCTGTGTTGGTTAGAAAGTCTTATTTGCAAAACCATTTAATTTGAGAATTTATTTAATTTGATAAGAATTTGAGTGTTTTTACAATATTTTAGAGAACAGTAAAGTAAAACAAGAAAAATTTAGGAAATCAACAGCAAAGGAGACATGTGGAATAACACTCTTCTGTATAGGGATAAGATCAAAGGAATTGCTGTGACAGACTGTATGTCGCCACTCCAATTATGACAAACAGAAAAAGCATTTCAGTGTAAGTGATTTTGTAACTTAGATTCTATATATTTCAACCATTTTATTTATCGTTTTATTTATTATTTTTACTATGTTTATAATTTCTTCCCTAGGAACCCTTTCCTGCATCACTGTAGTTAACCGACGCACCTTAAAATTGTTATGACGTCCCTGTCCCTTCAGCACAAATCTAAATTTATAACTAAATGCTCATTTTATCTGTAACAAGATGCATTAAACTTGACTTTGACATAAATAAAAAATTTTTATATTGGTTTGTATTTGTATGTTGCAAATGCAAGCCGAAAACCTAGAACAAAAAACGTGTCGTATTTGGCAAAAAAGAACTCTCAAAAAAAGCAAATGCTGTTAACACTTCTGAAGATATCAACGTAAGACCATCTGTTGTGGAAGGAGTAGAAACAAAATGATGCGAAGCCAATTATTGCGTTTAAGCTATTTTTGTGATGCGAACTTTATGGCCTTTATTTGTCGAGAAACAGTCAAATACGTGTCACATAATGGAGTGTAGATTACATTATTGGTTGAAGACAAACAAATACAGTATTGCCCGAAATAAACAGTACTGAAACTAAATTGGCGGTGTTTTTATGCGTGCGCTGTCACACTCAAGTTAGCTAGTATAGACCTGTCAAGTAAACCTCAAACAAGTAATTAGTAGGGCCTAATTGTTAAAAATGGTGTTAAGTACAGAGGAGAAAGTGTTTCTGGTAGAGCATTATTTTCGTTCATACGGAATCGGCCGACGTAATGGTGCAAGTTTGCTATACGTGTCTGATCAATTCACACAAAGGTTTAATAAACGTTCTCCAAGTAATGCTGTAATTTTGAAGGTTATTGAAAAGTTTAGAAATACAGGTAGTGTATTGTGCCAACGAAAAGGAAACTCGGGCATCCCAGGACAGTTAACAACAACAATAACCATGAACGTGTTTTGAGCAAATCTTAGAAAATCCGAAAGTCAGCCAGGCAAGGACAGCGTTACAACTTGATTTAAAAGAACTTCCTTTCAAAGAATCCTGAAGGAGCTGGGTACATTTTCGTATGTGATTCAGGTACATCAACAACTACATCCTCGGGATTATCGCAGTAGAGTGGAATATTGCGCCAGAATTCTCGCGTTACAGTATGAAAATCCTGAATTTTTGAAAAATGTTTGGTTTTCAGACGAAGCACATTTTCACTTGTCAGGCTATGTGAATCGTCACACAAATCGATTTCTGGGCTTTGCCAGACCCGATGAGGTTCAAGAGGTTCCTTTACATAGTGAAAAAGTGAGTGTCTGGTGTGCTGTTTCCGGACACGGAATCATTGGTCCGTACTTTATCGAAGAGAATGGTAGGCAAGTCACACTTAATCAACAGAGGTACAGACAAATTTTAACACGATTTATCCCTGATCTACGTCAATTCTGTCGTGCACGTAACTTGGCATTTCGAAACCAATTTTTCAGCAGGACGGGCAACTTGCCATACTGCTGCCGCAATTCGTCAATTTCTTCAAGAACATTTTCCAAGCAAATTCATATCACGATTTACTGACTTCCCTTATCCTTCACATTCTCCAGACCTCACACCTCCAGACGCATACATTTGGGGCATGGCTAAAAATGCCGTTTTCAAACGGGCACCACAAACCATCGATGAATTAAAGGATGCCGTTAGAGTCTTCTTCGCAGCCCTGAGACAACCCTTATTCAATAACATGACCAGAAACTTAGAACATCGTTAAGAAGTCTGTCTCGAACGAGGAGGTGCACATTTAGAACATATAATAAAGTGTCAATAATATGTATTTTTTAAATATACAAAACAATTACAATTTCAGTACTGTTTATTTCGGGCAATACTGTACTTTGGTATTTTAATACTTTTCGAATATCGCGCCTTAGATTCTTGTATAATGTACTGGGAGTATCGAAATGACTCTCATTCAGACTTGGTTAGTAATACTATGAGTCGAAATCGGTTCAAACAAATTCATCGATTTCTACATTTCAACGACAATATTACGATTGAGATATACAAAGTTCGTCCTATAATAGATCATCTGAATAACTATTTTCAAAAATTTATTGACCCCATGCCATCTAAGTTCTCTGTTGATGAAGCAATGGAGCCATAATATGGTCACCCCAGTATGAAACAGTTTATTAGGGGCAAACCAATAAGATTTGGATTTAAATTTTGGTGTGTTACAACACATAAAGGTTATTTAGTAAAATTTTATCCATATACTGGAAGTGGGGATAAATAACAAGGAAGCACATTAGTAACTCCGTGACTAAAAAGTTGTGTGTAGGATTTTTGCCAGAAAATTCCACAACATTTATCGCCGAGTTTTTTACCTCCTTACCTCTTCTTACAAAGTTAAAAATCCGTAAGCATCAATTGTATTGGTACTATTCGCAAGGATAGAGTCGAACAAGCCTCATTCAAGAATTTGCAAAAAAAGCTAGAGGAACTTGTCATGTTCTACATGATGAAGCAGGACTACCCTTATTCGTTGGCATGATAATAGCCAAGTAACAGTAGCTACTAATATTACATCGGAAGACGTATTCTCAAAAAGCTCTTGCTATGGGTGCTCAAGAAAAGACAGAAAAGTTGTATCTGTACTACAACCAAAAGCTGTTCAGTTATATAATCACGGAATGGGCGGTGTTGACCTGTTTGATAAATTACGAGGACTATGTTGCATTCGCATAAAATCTAAAAAGTGGTATTTTCCTATTTTTAGATTTTGTCTAAATGGAGCATTTGTCAATATGTGGTTAGTATACCGTCATATTGAAAACATGCCTCTCCTAGAATTCTACAGGCGAATAGTAAAGGCACTGCTAGTTGCGCCTGATATTGAACGTCCTCGAGGAATACGGCCAAAAACATCCAAGTATGAAATACAATTAGACGGTATGGGTCATCTTGTGGATAAAATTGAAAAGCAGCGTCACTGTGGAAAATGTACCAAATACAAATGTGTTAAATGCGATGTGGGACTACATCCAGACTACTGTTTTTTGAAATACCATACGTCATACTTTTCAGGCACGTAATATTATACCAATAGTTATACAATAGTATATTATTCAACAAGCGAGTTATGATAACCATTACTCATTTAGAAGATTTGCACCACGAGCCCTAACAGGCTCGCAACGTAATCGAAATAAGTAATGGCCATAACTCATGAGTAGAATCCTATAATTTTTCCGCAACTACACCAATCTTCAATATCAGATATTTTCTAAACGTTTTAACTAATATCACAAACACTGACAAGCAGAAATTTATTTGTCAAAGAACAGTCTACTTCGCAATATACGAAAATTATACCTCGCGAATTATGAAAAATGAAGATTTGTACTGATTGGTCAGAGGTGTTGGATTATGATCATAATCCACGACCTGGATGTCCTGATTGGTTAAAGGTGTTGGATTATGAATTCATACACATCTACAGTATAGTGAGTGCTATTATTAACCCATTAAATGCATTACTGGGTAGGCCTGGGAAAATATTATAATAACAGTATATGGTTTGCTTATACCAATTTTTTTTAGATAACACAAACCCTCTCACTACCCAATGCATTATATTTCATACGGTTAAAAAATGGCTTCTGCTACTAAATTTCAAATTTCAATAATTGTGACGCTAACTATCTTCTCACAATAAAATGTGGATTTTATGAAATTGTAAGCAAAATGTAATTTCGGGTATTGATGAGTTAATGGCTGCAAGAAGCAAAACAATAGTTAATACTGAACATACAGTGCAGGTGTGGTGATGCAAACTATAGAGACAGCTAAGTAACAGTTTATAAAAGTTTAACGACAGTAAGTATTAAAACAAATTATATTCTACATCAAATCAATGAAAAATGAAAGTTCGTAGAACATTATTACAAAAACTTTAACTGAGTTTAATGTATTTTAGAGCTAGTGGCGCTACAGTAGCAGCAGTAAAACTTATGCGCATCTTCATACAATATATTTGATGATTATTTGGTGTTTAGGATCATTCTAGAAAACAATGACCAAGCTTGCTTCCAATGTACAAATGTTGATAGTATGGAAGCTGAATGTTTAACAGCATTGTAGGTTCAGATGGAGTTGTTAAACTGTCTTGAATGTAGCTTAACATACTTGTCGAGGCTCATTGGTACACAGAGAAGTCTGAATAATTAAATTGGTGATCTGTGAAAACATCATTTCATACTGTAACGAATACGATTACATCCTTCATCAATATACGCTTTTGTTATAATTATTTATTTAACAAAGATCCTTTACTGTATAGAAAACACCAAATTCCTATTTCAATAATATAATATCTATTTGTTACTTAGAACTCCATCTATGTTTATGGACTTAAAGTAGAATCTAGGTTTCCTATTTATCTGTGTATGTGTTGATGCAATAATTCAGCCCTGCACGTGCTCGAGTAATAAATTGCTTTGGTGCTAAAGTTCGCCATTAAATGTACGGATGTGATCGCAGAAACAAGTTTGTGGCAAGGTAGGCCAGCAGGTTTCTTTGAAAACATGCAGTCCCAAAGGCAGGTGGCATGGTCATAAAGAATACCGTTAGTAACGATCCATAGTTTAATCGACCTATTGTGGCTTTAGAGTAAACATCATCACGGTAGGTGAATAGTTTTCAATTTTGCAATTAAATCATTTCCTCGATTCTTTTTAGTGCAAGTTTTATGTAGTTAAGTAATATATAAAGTATTTTTAATGATGGAATATAGCACAGTATAATTGTTATGGAACATTGAAACGCAAATTTTATTTTGTTATGCAGTATTGAATGTTCAAATTGTCGAATGTTGCAATCATATGGAGTATTGTGGAAATTTCCGTTAATTTTGTTTTGAATGGAAGTCAAGCTGTAATGCCAAGCATGTGCAAACCTCGCGCACCTGTTGTTGTTGTAATTGCACACGAAGATTAACGAACGATGATGTCTAGAGGATTATTTGGGGTGGGTGCTTTCCAATTCTAATTCAATTCTTGTTTCACCTAACCATTACTGGAAATGTAATAATTTTTTTGTAAATTTTATATAGTGATTTAAATTGGCATATGTAATTTTTTGTTCAGAATTTAATAGTTAGATATCGTATAAATGTTCGTAAGAACGCAAAGAAATTTCTGTAAGATAACTTTATTTGAATTTAAAAGGTTAAACTAAAATATGCTTGTAACTAAGCAGGTAACATATTCGTGTTTGTTTGTCACATTACAAAATCTGTTTTTTTTGACAGTACAATTAAAATACAGATTAGTTCAGACCATAAGGATATTTGACCTTTGGTTCAAGAAATTAATTAATTAAAAATGTAAGTTCTACAGTTTATAAAAAGTCAATACATTTAATTAATAATATATAAACAAAAACAGGATCCTTTTTCGGTATTAAGTACAAGTTTTAGAACATTATTAAAAACACAATACTTTCTTAAAAAACTCTAATAAATTAGCACTTGCAAAATTCATGAAATTAATATGAGACAACTCTTAGATATTTTTAAATATAGATAGATAAAAAGCATTAATACATGTAAAATTGTACAAATGATGAAAATATATATATATATATATATATATATATATATATATATATATATTATATATTTCTTTAAATCAATAGAAAATGGACTAAGTTGTTTTAAAGCTTTCTTTCATTGAAGTTAACAATAATTTTTCTATAAAAGCAAGCAACCAAATTCATAAAATTTTTGTAGTGTAGAAAGGAAGGTTATTGATATTGTATTGGTAAGATATTTTTTTTGAGGAATAATCTTAACTAGCTAATCTTTTTGGAATTAATTTTTTTTGTGATAAAGTGACTAGGCTCTAATGTAGCTCTAGCTCTAAAATGCTATGAAGTGGTTATATTTTAAGACAGCACGAGATCGTCGTTCCAATTCCAGTTTGCAGAGTCACAAGTAAGTATTATATTTCTAGGTTTTGCTTGTTAAGGAGATTTTTTTTCTTTTCAAAGATTTCTGTATCTTATCTTCGGATCGTTACCCATTATAGCTATTATTAAGATACGGTGGCGTCCATTTAAAAATTCTTTTATTATCGTATACCATCCTATGACCCTGGCTCATAGCTCTGCCTTATGTTGAAGAAGCTTGGCTGGCTGGAAGATCTCTTTAGAGGGTCCTGTTATACTCAAAGCCATTTTCCATACACTTTACCCTGGGCTTAAACCTTAGACAGAAACCCCTCATAATTTATAGAGGCTCTGCCACCTATAAGGTAGAGTAGTTACATTGTTAAAAAAAAGTGTAACAATACTTCAAAAAACGTGTATCAAAATGAATTTTCCCCACCATAATTGTCTATCACTTCCCATTAGCTTTAAAAACCATCATATTCTGTTGTTCCATGCTTTATAAAATATTCCTTTTAGTAAAAACATTATATTAATATCAAGAATATTTTAATTTCGTACCACCATAACATCTAATATTCTATCTCAAAAAGGATTTCAACAGCAGCTATTGCATATTTTTGGTGTGGTTATAGACCGTCCCGTTTTTTCTGGCATTTTGAGTTATAATCTATTTTTTTAAATGTATTTTATACTATTTGACATGTAAAACACGAAAGATACTATTAATTGAAGTAATAATAGCAACTGTGAGAAAATGAGGTATCAGTCGCAACATTGCTTTAATATGGTTTGAATACACAGAATTTTTGATGGAAAACATCAAATTGGGTTTATTCTTTTTATAACTATATGTAACAAATCCTTAATTGATTTTGAATTTTGGTGTTAATATGTATTGATACAGGTATAACAGATTTTTTTCCTAGATTATACTCAACACATACCAACTGACATCTCTGAAAAGCATGTTTGGTGTCTTGTAAAATCGTAATTGCTAATTCCTCTGATAGAAAAGTCTCTCCACCATAATCTTCTATTTGTGCAATATTGATGTTTGCTCTTGTTCCAATAACGGCTTGCAAATCGCGACGCAAATCTTGAAAACTACTGCAATTTCAGTAGCTGCTATTAAGAGATGAAATCACTTACCCTCCAGATTGTATATGTTTCTTCTGATGGCTCTTGCCTTCATAATACTTATGTAAATTTCTAGAGCTTCTCTCTCTTAGGCATCTAAGCTCTAAACTTCATATTAAATTAAAATAGGAAACGATAAAAGTATTGTACATCTTACCTTATATAGTTATCAATATATTTTTGGAAAATTTTCTGTGTTAATTTGTTTAAATAATTTTTATCAGTACCTACATTGATAATTGCAATTTCATGAGATAATTGGTTTGTTCTATTAACAGAAAGAGATTATAAAATTAGGGAAGTTTAGATATACTTCCTTACTTTGAATAGAGATCATAAAGCAAGTGTAGATAATTGTATGTATCCAGTTTCTGAGATAATTTTTCCGATATAAATTCGTGTAATTTTAAATGATATATATTCAAAACAAATTTTGCCATTACTTGCTCAGGATTATTAAACACACTCTTAATAGTCTCAACATTTTCTTTACAAAGTGGTAATAAATATCCAAAAACATCTTTATTTAATAAAACACCCTGAAACAACATCATTTGTATTAAAAGCAAAATTTAGATACTCCTACCGCTTGACTTTGTTCAATATATGCATCGACACATTGCGAAAATCCTTTAAATTGCACAAGAATATTGGCAATTTCTTTCATTCTTTTAATATCATGATGTCTTTGAGCTGTACAAAAATCATTAATTAGAGCTCTTTCCATTTCATCATATTTAGCTTCTATTTTTTTCTTAACCTCTTCAAACCTATAACAAACACCCAAATAAATATAATTTAAAAATAAATATTTTTCAGGAGACGTATTCTATACATGCAACTGAGCATAATATATAAAACTAAATTCTATACATGCAACTGAGCATAATATATAAAACTAAAGAAAACTAAAACATTAATTATAAAACTAAAAGTTCCTCTTCAAAATTTTGTAACGCTTTGTTTTTCCTCTCCAGCAATAACGCATATAAATCCTGTATTGTGTTACAAAAATTTTAGATTCCTTTTTTAATTCAATATAATTCGTATGCCAAAAACTTATAAATAATTAAAAAAAAGTTATCATAATTTTGAAGCACTTTATTTATAGTCCTTTTATTCTAATTATGTAGTAAACAAATTTATCATTAAAAGTACTCCAGTTTTGTGTTTAACATTATGTTACAAGTCGTACGTGCTTGTTAGAAATTCCATAAATTATCTTCAAGGCGATGTAATTTAGAGCGATTATGCGCACCTGTTGTTTTGAATACTTAAGTGTTGAGGCCTTGTTAGTTCACGGACTACGACAGTCGACCCTTTACCGTCCTACTAATAAGATGCAGAGGTTAGTATTGAAGGGTGACTTGCGATTCGCATTTCAGTTATGCAGTAAATCGATCCAAATGAGTTAGATAGTTCATCATGCGTAACATGGAAGTTCCTAGTCAACACTAACATTTTTAATTAACACGGAGATTTTTAGTCAACATTGAAGTTTTTAGTTAACACAGAAATTTTTGGTTTATAAATGGCTATGCGTAACAGCTAATTTATTGCATACAAATTGTATACGAATGGAAACCTACAGTTAAGAGATTTCAACGATGGTTCACCCCTAAGGTGGATTCCACTTTTTTATTTTTATGGTTCTGATCTTCAGGATATTGCCGTAACAAAGTGGATGAGTTTTTGCCGTCATTATGCAGTATTAGAGGCGCACACATGTTTCGAGTTTATCTACCAAAGGGTTTGTATCAATATGCACTCTACGTTCGAGGTCGGTAAGTCGATTTTCCTTTGTTAACCATCTGTTTGACGTACGACGCTAGTGGCTATTTTTGCCGAAATAGAAGATATCCAAGGTTAAGTTGTATTCTTTGTAGCTTAAACTATTGAAAACTAACACCTTAATAATCACACTTAAAAATTTAGACCTTTGAATTTTACGCTAAATTAAATTCTTGCTTTATAGGATTGTTAACTAAAACGATCTGCTTAAGAACTTTAAGTTATGAATCATACTAAATAGATTTTATTATTAGCATTTGCTTATTCATGTTGATTATTTATCATACAGTTGTGTAGTTTCTTATACATGATACTTTTTTTAACAAGGCTTAAAATTACTAAGGGAAAGATCCTATTGCATAAGTAATTTATTAAGAATGTACGTACGTCGTTTGATCAGTAATGGAAAAATGACAAAAACTAATAATTTTGTTAATTAAATATATAATACCTATTTACGTACGAGGTTCCGATATAATCAAGTTTATTACAGAAATAACAATGAGTAACTAAACACTTACAAAATTTATTGTAAATTCCTATCAGTTTGAAACAAAATTATCTTTAGTTAATATATGTCTTGTTCTCTAACAAGTCTAATTTTTTATAACTTTAGAAGTGGTTAATCACATTTTAAGAGAAACTTAAGAGGTTGTGTTTATACTGCCTCACACATATTTTTGAATTCTATAAATCTTATATGAACCAAGGGTGCATAAATTTAGTAAGTAGAGTATCCATGCACCAATTGCCAGTAGCAAAATCTATAAGTACATATAAGTTGTCTGATTTATTGATTTTATTATTTTGAGACGCAAACTGCTGTCTCCGATGCATTTTTATGTATTTTATTTTATTTCAGGGTAAACGTTTGTACCATCTATGAATACAAAATCTTGTATTCCAATAACAGAATATATTCGTTGAGGTTCCTGTATTTTTCTTGGCGATTCTCCTTGTTTCTATACTTTGCATAAGTACAGTGGCGCCCCAGCCATCCGTAGTTATTTAACGATCCCCCTGATAGTCTCTAAAAACCGCTGAAGATAGAGTTCAGGGCTAGTACGGAAGTCTACAAAAGTCAGTATGTTAATACAGATAAATCAACATCTTCTGCACGACTTTTGTTAGAAATATGTTTCTCTGTCACTGATAAGATGGCTTGACAATTCTGAGACAATAAAAAGAATTGTTTCAATTTATCAAATGGTCATATTAAACCGTACCGTCTACAAGTTTAACATGCACTCCTTTTGTTTCCGTTTTGTATCTTATACAAAGTTGTATGGAAGATCTGAAGAGGGAATATGCATGATAGATGCCATTCTATTCATATTCTGATGTGTGGAAATCCATTCATGTTCAATCATTTTATCATATCCTCCTATAGTTTTTACAACATTAAAAAAATTGCTATTTTGTTGTGGTACAGCAAGTAATAGCTAATCATTTCAGCAAAGTAAGCTGCTACATAAAAACCTGCAGCTTCACACAACAAAATTATGTAACATGTGGTGTTATTTTAATTAAAAATAACATAGTAAGTTGATATACTTGATAGCGAGGAATATACTTGAAATACGTGCTTGCGAGTACTGTCCATTGTACTTAAACCTGATGATTATTATAAGCAACTACAGGTATTGGCTTTACAATATTCTCGAGTAATGTTGATTGTGTGAAAGGTTTTATTGGAAAACAGTTAATTCAGCAAATATGTAAGTGTTGGGGATCTTGGTAGTCGCAGGTTGCCGAACCCGCTTTACATACCACTGAATATTGGTGAAATAGGGTATATATTTAGAAAACAATATAGGAGGAACCGAGCTGTATTTAGGCTCTAGGCGTCGCCGTGGATCAATGTAGTAAGCGTAAGACTACGGATCCCAAGGTCCCGGGTTCAAATCCCGACACGGCCGACTGCTTGAAAAATGGCAGGTGAGCATTTTTCACAAAAATTACGCCCTCGTTCGGATGAGAGGTTAAATGGAGGTCCCGTGTGTGAGTGTTGTCACGCACGTTAAAGATCCCTACCTTGCCTGGAACGGCAAGGGTTCGGCAAAATTCTAAATTTCCAGGCAACAAAAAACTCGCCTCCTGGCCAATGTAGTACCTACAGGTGGAGCATTGGAAATGAAAATAAACTGTATTTAGGCTCTAGGAATTTCAGGGAAATGTGTAGGTTAGCTCAGAATAGGGAACAATTAAGGTACACGTCTAACCAGTTCCAGGACTGAAGACCTAGTGAATATGAGTAAGTTGATATTTATTACTTTGTTACAATTTAGGTCTAAACTCTAAGGTATACTTTTTAAAGTCCCGGCGGGTAATGTATGAGACCCACTACGACAGTTGGTAACACAAAAGATATTTGCAAAACGTTGCGCAATAAGCGGTTACGTCATACTTATGATCAAATTATTATCACATACAAAAAATGTTTATTTTAATTATGAGGTACTCACATAAACTGTCAGACTCCTCACAGCATTACAGCTATTTTGGCGGCAGCTGAGCGTCGTTGAGCATTGTGGGCGTGGGTAATCCTTTTGCTCCCGGTTGAATCCAAATTAATTTTGTCTTCTTCTTCCTTGTGTAGAGGGACGACAGGAATACAGGTAAAGGTACGATAATCACATAGAAATGGAAGGAAACCTACATTACCTGAAAAAGAAGACAAGATAACGGCACAAAGATAACCACTAGGCTCGACATCTGGCTGACTAGTCCCAACGTGACGGAAAATCACCACCCTTCTTGCACACTCTGCGTCTGCACAATCTCCAGCGCCGACGCGACTATCAAAAGGGACGGAAATGCATGCACAAGTCTTTCAAATTATTGGCGCGCATTCACTTGTAAATTAAAACTAAAATTGGAAATGTTTACAGGCCGATTTTCGGCATGTAACAACTTTAGGATTGACAGAATGGATTTTATTAACAAGGATGCACCCGGTATAGTAAGAAGTTTAGAAAGAGAGAATGTTACTGAATCTCCATATTTTAAATTCCCTTTTTTGTGTAGAAATGTAGTTCATAATTGCATTAAATGAAGAATCACTTTTACAACCAGTTGTGAAAGGCGGTAATATTATTTTCTTTAAAATACATTCAGGAACAATCTGAATTAAAACAAGCAGTAAAAATACAAAGTATTAATCATTAATTGGGTCAGGAGACCCATCTAGACATGGCACGCCATAAATATTAGACTGTAGGCTGTCATATGTCGCAATGCATGAGAAGTCACTGCACAGTTGATACCAACCCAGATTTTATTTATATAGGCATACAGTGTCGTGAGAATTGTAACGTTAAATAACATCTTAACATAAATCAGAACTCTACTTTAAATTACACCCATCACGGACTAGAAAACAATTAGTAAAATCCTAGTTTTCGTTAACATTATAAAACATCAAAACTATTAATCTAGATAAACTTATATCTGACATCGTTTAAATAATCACAATTTTTGACATTAAATTAGTCAAATTACAAAAGGGTTCACAAGAGGTCTTTGAAACCCAAATTCTGAAAATAAATCCCACCAAAATATAATTGAATCCAATAAAATGGAATTTTCCGTAAATTCATGGTTACGCCCTGTATAATACAAGCATATCTTTATTCATTGATGTACATGCAAAAACGCAGATTGCACGTGTATAAATAATCACCCTGTATTATACAAGCATATTATAAATAAACAGCATGTAACGTTAAGTTATAAAAATAATTAATTGTACATTACCATAAAGCGCACTACATGCAAACGTAAAAATCGATCGTTTTAAGATAAATACAAAGCCATTTATTTTACTTCTTAAGTATCAATACATTTTTGATAAAAATGCATTTGATTTGCTGTAAATAGCATAAAAGAGTACTAGCTTTACGCTTTTAGTTTAAGAAACTACAATCAACGTGTATTAAAAACCCCAAAATTTTCATTATGCTTTTATGTATTGAAACACGTAAGTGAGTGTTTTCTATAAAAACGCAACAGCTTTTTGCATTAAAAGTAAATAAAGTTTAAATTCATACCCCGTGGATTATAGCAATTTGTTCTAAATAGAGAATTTTTCTGGAATATAAAAGGATGAGTCATCGGTATTTTAATACGACGTGAACATCATTAATTAATAAACATTTTATTCTTAGAAGCAGTCGAAACACAAAAAAAGTCATGGAAATTACTGATAAAAATAATTTATGATTTTCGCCTTCACTGTTGGAGAGAAGAGATACGCCACAATAATAGTATATGTGACACAAGGACAAAAGCGCGTGTCATGGATAACTGGAACCAGATAATTAGGTTAGACGCTAACTGGGTTTTCCAAAAATCCTTACATCATAATGTTCCACATTTTTCTAGTAATCTTCTGGAAACAGATAAATTTGTATATAAAGGCATTGTTTATTCATTGGGATTGATTCATTCATTACATTTCATTCATGCGAGCACAAAATGTTATTTTGATTTAACCATAAGCTGTTGTTACACGGAAATAATATTTGAGTATGCAGTAAGCATATTGTAATTGAGTAGTGGCGAGGTTGAAATGAATTAAGAAGCAATGTTTTAAATGTAACTTGCAACGAAAATCGCATCTGCCATATTCAGGCTCTGTAGGTTAAGCATAGAAATTTAAAATAGACACATTGAAATCTTGTTACTTTGAATTTAATGCTAAACTTGATTATCTAAAACTTGATACTGGTGAGAAGAATTAAAATATTATGCTTAATTAAAATTAGTTATTCATAAAATCCATTATTCAGGGTCCGTCATAATAATTTTGCCCTTTTAAGATTAATTTTCTTCTTTTGCATCTGATTTTTATTTCTCGTAAAACCAAAACGTTACAAGTTATGTTGTAAACGTCAATTCTCCATTATATATAAGTTTTTTTTAATATACGTGCTAATAAGTTTAATGAAGGTTAATGAATTTAGTTGGGAATACTTAATTGTTAAAAACTGGCGTTGAATAATCTTGATATATGTATACACTTAAACAATTTCAACAGTAGTTAGTCTACTTATGGTAGAGAGACTGTTAGCTTCTCAGATATACCAGCTATCCAATGCTGTTCAAAGCATAAAGGTTTGAAGATATTGCAGAAAAGCCATACCACGTTGTAGAAATTTTCCATGCACCACCACCGTAGTGAACCGAGGAACCAGAGTACAACATTGTGGTTTTCAGCTGTGACTTCCGAATTCAACAGATAATAAACCAAGTACCAATAAGTGAATACTTATAGTACATTGATAAATGATTATTACCCAATGCATGTCTAATGGTACAAAATCCATGCACGCGTCTTGTTCTTTTGAAGTTAAAGTAGTTGGGTTAAATGAAGAAAGAGAGTTAGGGGGTTGCAGAATCTGCTGCAAAATAAATATCCATATCCTTGTTAGGCTTATTCAAGCATGTGATGATCACGTGGACAACGGATAAAACCACGGGTTTTAACAGAGGAAAAGGAGAAAGGGAATGAAATATTAATTAACGAAGGAATTAGAAAAATGGGAGGCAATAATACCTACTTGAAGCAGCAGGTAGCGAGGAATATCGCAAGGGAGGTTTGCTTAGACACTACATTTGATTTTTTCAATGCTCCACCAGAAGTTACTACATTGGTCAGGAAGCGAATTTCTTTCATCGGGAAATTTTGAATTTTGTCGAACCCTTGCTGTTCCAAACAAGGTAGGGATCTTTAACATGCGTGACAACACACACCCACACACACGGGACCTTTTATCCCTCATCCGAGTGAGGACTAATTTTTGCGAAAAATGCAAGCCTGACATTTTTGAAGGGGACCGTGTCGGGATTTAACCCAGGACCTTGGACTTAGTAGTCACATGCACACCAACCGAGCTGTGCAGCTGCCTGGTTTGCCTAGACAACTGGTGGTTAACACCCTACCAACTGTGACTCATCCTCATTAGGTCTTCAGTCCTGGAACTGGTTAGACACGTACCTCCATTGTTTCCTATTTTGAGCTAACTAACACATTTCCCTGAAATTGACACATCCTACATCTTTCACTATCTGCATGCAATAGTCTGATCTACCTGTACATCTCTTTTTTCCTATCTCTGCCTGTAATATATCTCGCATTATTCCCCAAATGTCTTAGACCGTGTCCTGACTTATTTCTCCTATTTTTTTGTTTTCCAGAAATATCTTTCTTCCCCTACTATTTCTAGAACCCTTTGTTATTAACTTTGTCTGTCCATGCTATCATCATCATACATCAGAAACACCACATTTCAAAAGGCTTCTACTGTTTTCCTGTCTGCTTCTACTGTCCCTATTTCATAACCGTACAGTGCTGTGCTCTACGCATATGCTTTCAATAACCTTTTTCTTGTTTTTATGTTTGTTCTCTTCGAACACAGCAGCTGCTCTTTATTGTTAGATACAGTCTGGTTCTCCTTCTAGTGTTTTCTAACTATATACTCTATTTCACTGATATTCAGTAAAATTTGAAGGGGGTTAAGCAACGTGCGGCTACCAAGATCCCCCAATACTTAGACATTTGCAAAATTAAGAGTTTTCCAATAAATCCTTTCGCACAATCAACATTACTTGAGAATATTGCACAAACACCACCTGTAGTTGTTTATAATAATCATCCGGTTTAAGTACCATTATTTTTTTTGTCATTAGGTTTCTGTCTTGGAACTGATGGGAAGCGTACCTCCATTGATTTTCATTCTGGGCTAGCCTACACCTTTCTCTAAAATTCACACAGCCTATATATAGCTCAGTTCCCTTTCTATTGTTTTCTAGACTTACACCCTAATTCACCGATATTCAGTTGTATGTGACTATAAAAATTAAAAAGTCTTTCAAGGAAAATGAGAACTAATATTTTTAATAGAGAATTTCTTGCCATTATAATGTAGTTTTTAGTTGCTTGGCTATTCCCATATTTGCTCTTCTTATGGTAGGAACCCCTTCCATACCACTGCAGCTAGTCAGTGCATTTGCATAACTATCACAGTGTTCGGCTCCCTTAGAATAAGTACATAATCTCAAAATTAGAATAATAAAGTAACAATGTTTTTGCATGTAACAACTGACTGGCCAAGACAAAATAAATTAATTTCAATGTCTAAATTAAAATCTATGCCTATTTTTTGCTTTGACATTAATTTCCTGGAGGAAATACAGTAGAGGTAAAAGTTAAATACCATTTTTCTCAAAAATGGTAGAACCTAGACATATAGGACTTCTCAAATAATCTACAAAGATGTACTTATATACTCATTTCCTGAATATATTCAAAATATAGTTTCCTTTCACTTAGAACCTTAATATATCTCATAGTATTTCTTCTAAAATCATATACAGTATAAACATAAAAAACCTACTTTGGAGATGGTAAATCCTGTGCAATTAAATGCAATTTCTGTATCACATCTGCAGCTTCATCGATCTAAAATTTGAAGTACAATTTAAAAAGTTTGAGCAAGATATGGTAATATACCCTAAAAGAATCATTAAATAAAGATGAAATATAAGAACCGGCTGTTAAAAATTCATTGAGGTGTATCATTAAACGTTCAGCTTCTGCTACTCTTGATCTAGGCCCATTTATACTGTCTAGTTGATCACCTAAATGCAATACTTTGGTAGCAACATTATTAATCTTGCCATCCAATTCTTGGAATGTAAAAACAGCTCCCTAAAATCATTAAATTATAGTAACATGCTTTCAAATTTAAAAATATTCAAATTAGCTACCAGAACATTTTTTTGTAAGCTTATAACGACAAGTGCGTCCTCTTGTAATCATTTTGTGTATAATGCGCTGCAGAATACCGAATGTTTTGTTCCAAAGGGTACACTTCTTGGCACCTTGTTAAGAAGTTAACTTTGACATCTCGTTACAATACCAACTTTAAGATTAAAACCTTTATCATACACAAGGTGGTCTAGCAGAATTGCCACTATTACTACCCTATTTTATCAATGCAGAGAAATACGCAATATGAAATAAGTTGTAAACAAAATAGATTTTACAATAATACAGAAATTATGGCAATAGCACTTTAAAAAAAAAATATTATACGAGCACATAGTTTATTCGAAAATATAAAAAGTTACTGGTCTGATGATGAATTTAATAACTGGTTACCCCGATGCCAATTTGTTAGATATTGAAAAAAATTTTAAGTCAGGAGAAACATTGAGAGCGAGAAAAGCAAAAACACAATTTAGTTATGAACATGAGGATGAAAAAAATTCAAAACCATGAACAAACCTTAAAATAAACTGTTTTCTTTAATACTTAAGACAATAATGACATCAATACATGAACGTTTTAAATTAGATAGATCGATATTTGTGCCCATAAAATATGGTAGTAACAAACTCATACAATACAACATTAATAAAAATAATAAGATATCGCAGCGCAATATAATTACAAAAAGTCCTGATTATCTACGAGTGGATAATCGACAGTGCAGATTATCTACGACTGTCACAAAGTCAAAAATTATGTTGTACGTTCTCTGATGGTTGGCCTTGACGGCCCAAGTAGACGAGTTCATTCTGTGAAGTGGACTAACCTTCTCCCTCCTTCTACGTATCTCTCGGCCTGCCAGTGGTCTTGGTTGTCAGTAAGTATGTTTAGTGATCACTCATGTTTTATGTTTGTTTCTAAGTGCTCAAGTGTAGTATACATATTTCGTTAGTTCCTGAACTTATGTAATAATGACTGAAAACGAAAGCAGGTTATATTAATGATTACACAAAAACTTGAAATGATTTCTAAAATAGAAAATGGCAGTTCAAGGAAGCAGATGTGTTGAAATTAGATTAGAGAAACAAGCATGTGAAACATTTTAAAGCAAACAGACAAACTGCTTCGCATCAGTGTCAGAATGTGCTTCTAGGATAAAAAACGAAAGGATATGAATAAGCTTTCAGAACTATATAATGAAGTGAAAGAAAGACTTCACAAAGCTTATGAGTGTAATAAGCGTTATGATTTACAGTGTCGCCCCGTGCAGTACTCGAAAGGAGATTTCGTGTGGAAGAAAATATGGTTCAGTCAAAGGCCTCTGAAGGTTTTTCTCAGAAGCTATCACCCAAGTATGTATGTTGTCGAATAATAGAGAAAACGGGAACTATCATTTATCATCTGAGAGACAGTAAGGGCAAAGACATTAGTATTTGGCACGTTAAAGATTTGAAGCCAGATACGTAAGATATAGGGGATAGATCTGCTGATTGTCCTCTTAGTTCCTGTAAGTCCGCAATAGGTAAACTAGTTTTTCTGTTGAAGGTGGGTTTGCAACCTGCTATCCGGTTAGTTTGTTGGGATCGCATTTTCAAGTAAGGGACTCTGATTTTCTATTAGGAATTGTTTGTTATGAGTTTCTCATGTGGGGATGGGGTAGCGTAACAGTTTAAATTTTTCTGTTACCAATACTGTTGGTTAGGCAATGTATTCTACTTATTCTGATAGATAGACAACCATACATACAGACCTCGTAGGAACGTGTTTGGTCGAAAACAACATTTCAGAAACCATCTGTGCTTAGGAGGGATATTATCTACTTCGTTAGATACACGAATTTTGTCTTCCTTTTGATTTAAGCACTGTACAAAAATTGGTCTTGCGAATTGTGAACTTGAGCTTAGCCTGAAAAGCATCAGGTATCTAAGTGCTCATAACTTAGTCGATTCACTCTGTAATAATGTGCAAAGCCGAAAGTGGGTATTGTACTTTGCTTTTATTAATTTGAAATTGTTAAATCTAATGAGGGTTTTTCACTTCAGCATTTAGTTACGAATTCACGAAAGAGGAATTTAGATATGAATTCACGAAAGTGGCATTTAGTTACAGGTTCAAGTGACATTAAACTATTGTGAGAAGTACGCAATAATCAATTATTCATGGAAGCACGTGGAAATAATTTTGATCCCGGCGTAATTACTATGGTATCCAAAATACGTTTTATTTTAATAGAATTCGCACATGGTGAACTCTAAGCACTAAGTTTGGGACATATCAAAACATCATTCGTTGCCACTCTGAACACACCCTGCAATGCCGCCATCATTTCTGAAGAGTATTTTTAGCAATTGTCAGTATAACCAAATTTACAGTTTAATAAGTTTTTTGCATGTTACGTTTTGCAGATGATATAGCCATTATAGCAGTCTAGAAAAGATTTAAGAGAGTTTTTTAATATTTTAGATGAGACACTACCGAGTAATTATAGTATGAGAATTAACTCAGGAAACACAAATATAACGACAAGTGAGTTGCAGCCTAGTTCTAAACCAAAATTAAAAATAGGTAATACCGAGTTAAAGGTGGTAGATGAATTTCGCTATTTAGGTAGTATAATTACAAAGGATAGACGTAGCAGAAGGGATACAGTAGCTAGAATAGCTCAAGCTAAAAAAATGTTTTTAAAAAAAAAAATTACTAATGACGAATAGTATTAGTTTAGATAATAGACAAAGTTTCTTAAAGTCGTACGTATGGAGTGTTCTATTATACGGTAGTAAGACTTGGACAATTAAAGAGGTAGATAACAAAAAGATAGAAGCTTTTGAAACTTGGTGTTATAGGAGGATGTTAAAGATTAGTTGGTCAGATAGAGTAACAAATGAGCAAGTTTATAGAAGAATAAGTGAGGAACCCTGTATCTGTATGTGGAAACAATTAAAGGAGAGATAGAATGATAGGGCACCAATTAAGACATTAGGGACTATTTTGTAAGGTCTTAGATTATAGACTACCAAATAAAAGAAGAGTAGGAAAGCCTAGACAAAACTATATTAGTCAAATTATTAGAGATTTAGGTTGTGAAGACTATGTAGTACTTTTTAGACTAGCTCAGAATAGAAAAGAATTTAGAGCTGCATCAAACCGACTTAAATAAGCTCGGAAGCAAAATAAATAAATAAAAACCAGTTAACTAAATGTCACCATGACATAACACACAATTAGTTAGCAGTCTGGCAGCGATTCGTTGCTTAAGCCTTACCATAACATATAATTTAACACTTTTCCTTTTTTGGAGGGGATAACCAGGAAATATTTCATTTCCTTATAAATGGGAATCATGTAAACATGTTGGAGTTCTTTAACAACCATCAGGTTGCTAATATCTATGTAGAGCCAGGTAGATAGGAAAAAGATAGAAGAGTATAGGAAGACCTAGACCAAGCTATATTAGTTAAATTATTAGAAATTTAGGTTGTGAAAGGTAGGTAGAACTTTTAGACTAGCTCAGAATAGAAAAGAAGTTAGAGCTGTGTCAAACCGACCTTAAGTAAGGTCAAAAACAAAATGATGATGATGAAATGACATGGTGCTTATTTCCATAGCATGTTAAGAGATCGGGATTTATTTTAAAAGAAATTGTATAATGTGTTGTCAACATTTAGGGACAATCACTCTTTTAATCCAAAATGTATCTTGCTAATGCTAAAGGCTTTTATGGTTTTCAATTAACTAAATGTATGTAAATAGACCAAATAAAGTCGTACGTAGATAAAAATTTGATTGCCACCATTTGATTAAACCAAGAAATTTAAGTTTTCTTGTCAAAACGCACGTGTATGTTTTGCGGCCTCATTACGTGCATGTTATTGTTAAATGTCACTTAGAAGGAATGTCGACAGTGCGATTTTTGACGTTTACTGACGGCGTAGAAGAAAGATTTAAATCAAATTACAATCATTACTCATATGGAATTTATAAGAAACATTTTAAATTGGCAGGCAGGGTGATGTAGTTCCTGCACGACTGCTGATTGGTTGAGAGTTTGTAGATCACCTTATTATTTTATACATCTTATGTGACAGAAAATAGTATGTTTGAAGCCATTTTCATAAAATCACTTTTGAAGATTTCAAAAAGTGAATTCGGGTCTTTTTCACCCTAGATTGAAACACATATAGGAAATAATCATTTGGAGTTTTAACAAGTCATTATGCGACCCTGCAGATTGATGTATTAAAATTGGGTAACAGTTCGGTTCGTTTAAAAGAAGTGTTAGTTAAAAACGCCTTGAAGTATATCATTGATTCGCTTCTTCAATATAAATTAATCGGAATTTAGTGCAATTCATGTACAAGTTGTCAAACCGCGTATGCATGCTCTAATAGTTTTTGTGTCAATAAAATTCGTAACCAACTCATGCATACGAAAACTCATAGATATAGTGATTTTTGGAACGCAGGCAAGATGTTGCACACCATTTCGTTTCTTTGTGAACCAGCAGTATAGTCAAATTACAGTCCATACTGCAGCCATTCGCAGGTTAAGTTTTGAAGACCTTTGTTTCTGCATTCACTTCCCTTTGTACAAGTTGAATATGCAAAGCTTAGGAGCAGAATTTGCAAAATACAAAGCACCTAAAGTTAAACTTGTTAACTAAAAATTAATACGAAACAATTTAATTTTTTGAAGGAAAATATTTTATAAAGATTAGGTTTTATTTCAAGGTATGTGTGGGGGCGTCAATGCCAGAGTGCACAGGGCGCTCAAAAGGCTCGAAATGTATGTCATTACTTTTTTCAATACTGCAGATAAAGTAAATAAATATATTTCAGTTATAAACAGGTTAACTATCCCAAATATTATATATGATACATTACAATTCCATGTCTACCGCAATAGACTATGCGGCAACAACTCAAAATAAAAAGAGTCATTAAACAGTACCTATTCATTTAGAGAAATACTAGATAGTGCTCCTCGTAATTTTTTGTACAATACCTTATTTCTCTCCTGTAAACTTTGTATTTCTTGGAAAAATACAATTTGATCTTGTCGAACAATAGTTTCCAAACGTTCACATTTTTTCTGCTGTCGTTCTTGTAATAAAGTCAAGTCCCTGCAATATTTATTTACAAAACTTTAACAAATAAGTTGTAAATCTTACTTGATAGCTTGAACAAAAGAATCGTGTAAGAGAGTTGGATTGAAGTCTTCTTCACCATCCTTTTTAGTTTCTGCTATGGTTCTCCATGCCAACCTTTCTACAAATTCTTCGGCGTCAAAGGGTTCCTAGTAAAAAAAAAAAAAGTAACACAACTAAAATAACAGAATACTTATTTATTTACCTGCTCCAACTCTTTAATATATTGCTGCATCATTTTGAATTATGACCTTAAAAATGAAATGAAAGTGCAATAAATATATTTCTCAAATAAAGCTAAAACGTAAACAAAAACTAGGTTAGTTAAGCTGAATATAGGGATGCGTTCAGTAATACGATTGACAATCGCAGCTAACCGTCAATTCTTTCGGTGTTCGGAAACTGAAAACGAATTACACACTATGCTCCATTAGAGTGACGTCCTTAAGTTCAAGGTCGCCCCATGAATATAAAAAAAATAAATTCAACGCATTTCTCTATTTGAAAATCCAATTTATTAATTTTTTAATATATTTATAGTATCTATGTTGTAATTTTATTATAAAAGTAAATATATGAGTTGTTACTATTAAAGCAGTATCCAAAGTTTTTGTTACCGCTAAGAAATCCAGTGATTATTATTGTATTTATAGGTTAAATATTATTTATTAGTTAAACATATATACATGAACAATTTTTAAATTAGTTTCTGTTTATAATAACTGGTACCGATAAACTTGTTATACCGTTTTCCGCAGTAGTAGAATTTAAGAAAAAACACAACAGTTAAAAAAACATGTTACATACTAAATACTTAAGTAATTACGCTTAGAACAGGAAATTATATACGATATTGAGCAATTTATGTAATTCACCGTGCTTAAATGCTGTTTAGATTCAAATTATGTCACCCTAATGGAGCGTATTTAAGCATTGCAATTTACAACAGCCTTATACAAATTTTTATATAGGATGCCGTACTTCCTGCGGACATATTATATACAAATAGAAACAAAAAATTATTAAATTCTTCAACATAAAATAGAGTTTTCACCATAGTTTCAAACATATATTTAAAGTTTCTTCATTTGTTAGCAATATTTTCCATATTAATCCCAAAAAGTTGATTAGCACAAACATTTTTTAATGCGTTTCAATACGGCTAATATTATTCGAATGTTAAAAACATTCAAAATGTTATACACTTTTAAAATTCTATTAATGACCATAGTAATTCCTTAAACAGACGTTCAAAACACTAAAGCACAAAAATTATCTTGGTGTTTTTGCGCTTTTTAAAAAAATTTAAATTTTATTTGTAGAAAATATTAGCGCCGTTTCAATGTAACATGTACAAGTGATTTGCAATAGAATTGAAGCTGTCAGGATGTTGGACTCGACACAATAACAAACAAGTTGAAAATGCAAGGCATTGTCGCAACGAACTTCCAAATGTAGACTTACTTTAAAACAATTTAAAGAAATTAAAATTATTATGTTGTAATAATTATAAGTATTCAGATAAAATACAAAAATTTATAAACAACAAAAGAGACATTTTAATATATTTTATTTTATTGAATAAATATTTTAAAAGCTATATATTAGTTCTCATCAATAAGATAAGATTTTTTTTTATATGAATCTAATTATTTTCGGCAATCAAAATTTAAGTTTAAACAATGTCTATAATATTGGAATAATTGGCATGAAATGCCATAAATTGTTCAAATATGTGTCGCATATTGATTTTAAACTTATTAAAAATTTTAATTATCCCTGTAGATTTTCCCGCGGGCTCGGCGTCCCCGTGGCCCGATTTAAACTGACATCAAAACTTAAGCTCTGGACACCGAGCTGAATCGATTGATGTATCACACATTGATGTCCGACCATTAGAAAGGCCTCAGACGGACAGACAGACGGACGACAAATCGATTTCATAAACGAACGAAGTTCGTTGAATATATTGAAAATTTACCCAAAATAAATATAACCTCATATTTTGTACATGAATACGACCTTAGAAGTTCTAATAGAAAACGAAATGTGTTGTACTACATGTTTAAGCACAATTTATGGAGATAATACTTTAACGTACTTTAATTAACTGCTTTATATTTGGACCAATACCAGTTTATTTATGAAGTGATCCGTAGTGTTTCTATGTCAATTTCTCATTGGTTGATAATTATTGAAAATATTATAGTATACATTTCGATATTTGAAGGTATTTGTTAGAATAGCTCGGTAACCACTTGCAGGTATTTGAACGCATTCCGTTATGTCAGAATTTATGTTATAAGTGCGCATGTGTAGGAATGATCGATCGAGTCGACAAGGGTTAAACGACTTTGTTTTAGATTTTCAAGAAGGATGGTTGGAACATTTTACTTGGCGGTTTTTTTTTATTGAAGGTAATGTTTTATGTTTATAATGAAGTTGCTATTTAAGGTAATCTGATAATTCCAGCCGTGTTTTGAATGTGATGTTGGTACTTAATTGTAAAACCGTTAGTTATTTAATCATTGAAGGAAATATTTATGTGTTACTTGTTGCTTTTGACTTAGCATATGATGTAGATTGTTTAATATATGTAATTTCAGGTAAATTTACTATGTTATTGAGTATGTTTTATGTATAAAGGTGCGTTGTTTGGTTTAACAACCGAAAACTAATATTTAATTATTTAAATTGCTTATTCAATATCTAAATCAGAGTAAAACTAATATTTGTTTATTTAAAATAATGTTTATTTAGTTTTAATACAGAGTTGTAACTCCAATTGCATTGCTCTTGTTGCTGAATCAATAGTAAATGTACCCTTAATGTGATTATACAAGCAATTTGTACCAACATCATCCTTCGATATATTAAATCAAATTATTAGGCAAGTTTGAATACGAACAGTATTATATTTCAATGTTGTAATTGGTTTAGGTTTTATTGAATTAACCTCAAAGTTGTGTATATTTTTTTGTTTGTAACGTGTAATGCCACGAGGTGTTTAATTTTTAAAAGTACGTTTTAATCGATGCAATCATAATGAATAATTTTTACCATTTGATTACTAGAGTTAATATATTTATTAACATGCTATAAAATTTTGATATACATTTGCTGCCTAGATGTTCTATAATGTTTGATATTTGTGATGCATTTGACAGTTTATTATGTGTAATTGTTTTATTTCGGCATATTAATCACATTTACAACTGCACTGCTCACATCTGAGTTTAACTCAATGATATGTTTATTGTTTTGTTTATCTTATTATCTAGCCGATGTTCCTATATAATTAACTAGTATTTAACGTTTGTGATAATTGTTGTGATGTAATTAAATTGAACCTCTGGTATGATCGACTCTCTTCTTGCCTTTTTGCGTTTGCATTTATAACTATGTTGGAGATGGTCTATTCAATAATAAGCGCCTTTTTAACCATGCGTAATCATGCCATAAGTTCATTTCTGCGATTCATGTCGTCTTGTCAAGGTACTTGTAGTTGTACCCTTTTGCAAATAATAGGAAGTCGGCAAGCCTTTGTGAAATATTTTGTAACACGGGCTGGAAACTGTTAATGTATGTATGTAGGCGCGTGTAATCGAGCCTTGTTGAATATTACTAACATTTTATGTCCGGGCAGGGAGGAACATTGGTAGTCAAGGTGCAGGTCATCTTCCTGCTGTCCCCTCCTCTTCAACTTTAGCTGGGTAGTATTGGCCTAGCCGACTTCAGTACCTACCAGAAAAGACTATCTCGTTTATGCTAACGTTTCTTCATATGTGGTATGGCTGGGAAACAGTTGACATCCCGTCAATTTCAGTGTTGGTGATCTGGGCACTTGTACGTTACCCGTCCTTGTCGAGATGTGCCAAATTCAGTTGGAGTGTGAGGGCAGTATAGGGTTTTCTCTGCCGTGCTCTTTCTCCAATCGTCCAGGTTGAGTACAGCACTGTTTGCTTTGAGTGTCATTTTTCTATGCTTTCATGCCAATTACCTATTTAGTGGTTATTGTTTTGATTAAAAGTCAAGTTAAGTAGATGCTGTAGTTTTATTTCAAACCTTCCCGCCTTAACGCCATCTTCCCAGTGTGAGTTTGGGTTACATTATAACAACACAATGTAGGAGTCGTCGAGCCACTGTCACTAGATGTTAGATCACAGAGCCCGGTGTGTCGTTTATAGAGGGCGTTCGGGTCAGCCCTCAGTTCGGTTACACTACAATTATTTACAGAGAATCCTTAATGCCAAGATGGTATATAGCAATAACTGATGATAATTACAACGTTTAATGCACTAAATTTCTACTAAAGACAATGATTATACTCCATTTATTATTAACTTATCTATACATTGTTAATTTATTTATTCGAGCACTAAATGATCTATTCTAATTTATCTAGACGCTGCGTACTATTTTAACAATTTAGTTCGTTTTGCTTGTAGGTCAATATTTATAGCGCCTTATTAACTGTTAGATTGTACACTTTCCATATCGAATTATAATACTTCAACATTATACTAGAAATTGCTAGATCCTTCTAGAAGCTTCACAATGTATGTGACACTTGTAACTGTCAATCAATCCATCGGACGTTTAATGTCTTTATTTCTTACAATGCTAGATTGTTCAGCGTTAAATTTTTAATACTAATACATATCAAATACAATTAATTCCGGGCTTAAATTTGTTAAAAACAGTATTTTTAGGTAATAAATTAATCCAGAAAATCAGTTAATCGTGCTTACTAATGGACTACTAATAAGTACTATTTTACTGCAGATTTCAAAGTTCTTTAGTCAATTTGCAGAAGTAAATAAGGAATCTGTATACTTTTAAGCCTGCTTTTGTATGCCACTTTATTTCAATTCAATTATAGTGTTTTATTGATTAATTGGCGCTTGTAGAAAACGTTTATTGTTTTTAAGGTTTATTACAATTCATAAATGTTAATTTTAAGTTACACAAACTTCCATTCTCGCGCTTTGATTGATTCGTTGGAATTTGTTACGGTAACTTTTTGAAATAAAGTGATTCTGCATTAAATTGCAACTACCTTAATTAAAAACGCTAATCGAAGTCCTTTTAATGTTATTCTCAAATTATACAAACTTAACAAATTCAATAAATACGTGTTAAACCGTCCTGTATAAAAACTTTCCTTAGTACATGAAATATATCCTATAACAGTTTATAAAATTTCTGAAAGGTTTGCTCCTCCACTTTAGTAGTTTTTCTTTCCTTGAAATACGCGCTTGTTATTTCCAATAGTTATTCGTTAAAAGTAGCAAACATTTTGCTTCTAATAGGTTCTTTTTAAAACTTCTCACAAATATAAAATACTTTAATGGTTTGTTACCTATTCGTTTTCTGTGAAATTATATTTTGTTATCTGTACGTGTTCGGCCGCTCAAATTTTGTGGGTAATAAAATCGCTCCCTCTATTTAATACATTCCTGGAATCTTTGTAGCGCGGATCGATAATAATACAAACCATTATTCTTTTCTAAAAATTATGCAACGGATTTATTTTTTACGGTATGCTTGGTTGCATAATCGCTTATATGTTTTAAAATATATTGCGCTTTCCCATTCTTACAACGAAATTCAATAGAATTAATTATTGTATTTTGCGTTCCTTATTACTTACATTCTATGAATGTTTCGCCGTTATCGTCTGGAATATATACTTTTGTTTGCTTTTGTAGAATATTTAACATTCTATTGCTGGGAATGGTTTTGTTATTTTTTCCATCATTTTTAATCTGTATAAATAAAAGTTCAGCTTTTAAAAGCTCTCTTACTTATTTTATCCTCTTGCTATTAGACTCTTCTGTAAAGTTGCATTAGAGCACTTTCTACTGTTAATTTTCTGTGTAAATGAATGTTAACCTCAACAACTCGTTTTTAAAATTCAATGTTACGTTCTTAAATTTTACAAGATGCGCTTTCTAAAGCAAATGTTACTGTTTCATTTCTTGTATATATTTAGGGCTGCGACTTGTTGTGAGTATTCTTGTATTTAGATAATACAATTTTATTTTCGATATTTTAAAATGTTTAGGTTTATACTGCATTATAGATAAATTGAGCGTTGTGTATATCACGTTATACCGAACGATTACGTAAATGTGTGGTTTTGACGTTTGTAAATATTCTTTTGGGACTGTATGTTTTACTTACAGATTGTAATATAGCTCTTTACTGAGGTTTTCAATTTTTTCTTCCTTGTTTATTGGTATTATATAGTAATTTAGTTTGTAATGTTTAAGGAAAATCATAGTTGATTATTAATTTACTGGTGTAGGGTAAATTGGTTGTATAGTGTAATCAATTTATTTAGCATGTGAGTGCCGGCAAGTAGTTTTTACGGCAACCCCAATTATAGCAATTGATTATTCCTTTTATTCAGTATTTACAATAAATTAACAAATTTATTTTAAGTAGTTATTGTAATTATGCAACAACTTAAGTTAGCACATTTAAACGTTCGCTCGTTGCAGCCACATTTTCAGCAAGTTAAGGTGATTTTGTTGAATAATTTTGACATATTCGGAGCTAGCGAAACCTGGCTTCAGCAACATGTTACATCTGACAAAGTTAGTATTATGAATTATAATATTGTTCGTAAAGATAGACATACTTGTGGAGGGGGAGTTGCAATATATGTTAAGAATACCATTAAATATGATATTATAGAAACAAGTAGTGAAATCGAGCAACTATGGATTAAATGCAAAGTATCAGGTCATGTGTTTTTTGTTGGTGTAATTTATAATCCCCATAGAAGGTATTATAAGGAATTTTTTGACGTATTAGAAGATAGTATAAGAGATACTTTACTCGAGGCCGATACAGTATTTTGCATGGGTGACACGAATGTAGATTTATTGCATTTTGGTAGTGTGGAAAGTAAATATGCTAATAGGCTTTTTGAAGATATAGGATTTAAACAGATGGTCAATCAAGCTACTAGGGTAACTCTGAACTCGGCAACATTGATTGACTATATTATTAAAAACAAACCCGAACTTATTAGCATAATCGGTATATTACCCTTCGACTATGCTGATCATCATTTGGTATACTGTGAAGTTACAATTAAATCGCAGGTGCAACGATTAGTTTATAAAACCTTTCGCAACTTTAAAAAATTAAACTACAAGCTATTTAAGGATTCGTTAATGGCAATACCATGGAGAAATATATATGATTGTGACACTGTAGATGATAAAGCCGAGTTTCTCACCTCAAACTTAATAACTCTTTTAAATATGCATGTACCTATAGAAACCTGCAGAATCACCAAACATTATGCGCCTTGGCTTTCTGATGATATAAAAGTTATCATGAAAGTGAGGGACCGTGCCTTAGTTAAGTTTAAGTAAAGTCATGCCACTAGTGACTGGATGCAATATAAACAATTTAGAAATATGGTAAACTATGTCGTTAGGCGAGCTAAAAAGTTGCATTTTGAGAGTGTTTTTGAAAAAATGTAGTAGTAAAAAAGATGTGGGTGGAGATTAAAAAGCTAACTAACCGTAGTAAGTTGAATACTTTGCCATGCCATTTAAACAATGCGGAAAATATTAATAATTATCTTATTAATTCACTAATTTCCATACCACCAGATGTTGAAACAATACATTTTTATAATTCTAACGTCCTGGCAGGGGTGGATGAGCATTTTAAATTTCAAGTAGTTACAGAACTACAGGTATTCGATATTATAAATAAAATTAGTAGTAATGCAATTGGGTTGAATAATATTAATATATTTACCATCAAACTGTGTATTCCACTTCTACTGCCATACATTACGCATATTATGAATTACTGTCTAGTTCATAGTGGTTTTCCAACAATATGGAAGAGGGCACAAGTGATTCCACTTCCTAAAATCTCAGATCCTAAGACTTTTAAAGATATTCGTCCCATTAGTATTTTACCAACTTTTTCAAAAATATTAGAAAAAATTATGAACATCCAACTTAGAACTTACTTAGAGAAACATAACATTCTACCGTTGCACCAATCTGGTTTTAGAGAAAACCATAGTTGCTCGACTGCATTATTACATGTTACCGATGATATACTAAAAGCATGTGATGATGGTAAAATAACCTGTTTAGTACTGCTTGATTACTCCAAGGCTTTTGACACCATAAATCATGTAACACTACTGGCCATTCTACATTATATTGGATTAGATTCGTCAGCTATTAACCTAGTGCAGCAATATTTAAGTAACAGATATCAATGTGTTAAAACGGATAATGATATGTCGGTCTTAAAAAAAGTTACTTTAGGTGTGCCACAGGGATCAATTATGGGTCCATTACTATTCATAGTCTATACGTCATGCATACAGACATGTTTATTGTCGAGTAATCTTCATTTGTATGCGAATGATACCCAGCTATACATGTCTTTTGAAGTCGATGAAATTGCACAAGCTAATGCTGCGCTGAATTATGATTTATCTCAAATAATGAATTTTTCTAAAAAGCACAGCCTGTGTCTTAATACTAGCAAAACGGATATGGTTATATTTGGCAGTCGTGTTAACAAACTTAAAGCAGTTGATTTTTGTCTCAATATTGGTGATACTGTATTAAGTGGTAAAAATGATCTTAAATGCCTTGGAGTGCATATTGATGCAGGACTGCGGTTTTCTAATCACTATCTAAATGCATGCAGAAGGCATATGGTAACCTAAAAAGTATCTACCCAAATAGGCATTTGTTTTCTGTTCAAACTAAAAAACTTTTATGTAATTCACTCGTGCTCTCTCATTTAGATTTTGCGGATACAGTGTATGGTCCTTGTCTCACTGTAGTAGACCAAAATAAAATTCAAAAGGTTCAAAATTCTTGTCTCCGTATGATATACGAGGTAAGAAAATATGAGCATATTAGCTCTAAAAGAGTGGAAGCGCAATGGCTTAGTATGATTAATAGACTGACACTACATGCGCTGACTCTCTTTCATAAAATTATATTAACAAAAACACCGCGGTACTTGTATAATAAAATTACTTTCCGCACTGACGTCCATAATGTGAACCTTAGATTTAAGGGTGTTTTAACTCCTCCATCACATGTTAGTGCTATATATGAACGCTCATTTACTTATTGCATCGCCAAACACTATAATAATGTTTCACTAAACATGAGGACATTGTCAGTAACGTCTTTTAAAAAAGCTATGTTTCAAATGCTTGCTGGAATGTAGCTCTAATTTACTTAAGAATTGTCTGAAGTTTAAATGCTAGTTGAGTTTAGCCATATAATAATATTTAATTTTTACATAAGGTTTAGAGATGTTGAGTAGAACGTTAGCGTAAGTAATAATTATTTTGCTTTGATGTTACTAACTAGAATATTAAGTTATTTTGCGCAATTCACTGTGGGTTAAGTGGTAGAGCAACTGATGGTTATGCCCATCAAGTTGAACTTCGCCCATATTCTATTATTTTGTTGCTTTATGTTTTATTAACAAATACTTTTTTTGAATAAAGACATTTAATAATAATAATATCACCCATCCCACTCTACGACGTTTTTGAGCTACTTCAAACTCTAATTCTTTTGGAGTTCGGTTCTACCATTCTGTCCCTGTTTTTGTTGCGGTATTCGGTGTAGGCGTTTTTCTCTACTCACTATGCTGCTTTCGTTCTTGTCTGCACGGAATACTGTAACCGAGTTAATTAACATTAAAATGATTTTGATGCCTTGATTTAAATGGCAAGTCCCTGATATATTATGGTGTTTGTTATGAGTAAAAATGGCGTTTGTTATTAACTTTGAATTGCCCAGAAAGTGCAAGAATCTCGTAACAGCTTTAAAGGTGCACTGGCTACTTTCTGTGGTACAAGAGTGGATTCCTATGAATAAACGTTATTAATAAAAATATAGAAAGGTAAAATGACTGAAACAAAACTATTTTAAAAAATACTACTTACTTTGAAGGCTTTACTAACAGTCTAGATTAAAGGGCGCCAAACCGTCATATTATAGCAATATCGTCGATGTAGTTGCTACCCGGAAGACTGTTATTTCGCATAGCTCTCCTTGCTTCTGATTCCAGACTCGTGCTCTAAGCTGTTACTTTTTGTACTCTACTTAAAAACACGTCTTAACTTTCTATCCAATTACAGAAATACTCGAAATAACGGTCTTTCTTAAATATAACTTCATCATTAGGAGAAACTGTATATTCTCTCACAATGAACGTCTTACCTATCTTATAACTCACTGAAAATAAAATTCCATCAACTTTCAGACTATGTTGATAGTAAACTTTAAAACATCATTACAGGTCCATTAACTTTAAAAGAAAACAAAACTTAGTTTAACCTCCTCTGATCAAGTATCATTAACAGAACTCGTAAAGACACCTTAAACTGAAAGTAATACTATTCATTTTATTGCACTGGATTCCTAAATTGCCTTATACAACATTGTGTAAATCCCAATTACTTGGAAACAAGGAACAATTAATTTAGAAATATGTAGCACAATCCCAACATCTGTTTTCACCATTCCAAGGTCCATTAAAAATACGAAATTTACACACAAAAATTTACCAAAGACATCTTACAATTAATGCTTCTTCACTTAATACACACATTTCGCAATTTAAAGGTTTCAAACTTTTTTTCCGATAATTTCATCCTTCAACGTAAATAACTAATTCCGCCGTTATACGAACCAATTATAACTATATTTACAAGATCGTATTTACATAATTTGCAAGCGTCAAACAAAATGCAATAAAAAAAACTCAGGCTCTGAATTTGTAATTTAGGGGTTTCCAGATTAACCCCATTGACGGACTAATTATTTCCTTGACACATTAGGATATATCTTTTTGTGATTTATCCAAAATCAGTGGAAAAGTGAAACTTCACTTGTCACGCCTTCTATTTCACACTAGAATCGCGATTTAAATCCATGTAACACACGTATTTGAACTTCCTGATCGATTCATCAGCGAAACTCAATACAATTCGCAACCGGCTTGAGGGCCTTGGTCTAAACACACCCGCCCTTGATTCTTAAATCATATTTTTGTTCTTGTCTCTGTGTGCCACTTCGTCGAATAATAGCAGCCTACATACGCATTCGTTGGCATTGACGCATAATTTTGTACTTCTCCAGTTTACTTTCGAACTCTTCGGCGTAAATTCCACATTTCGTTCATACACAATATACGTCTAAAACTTTTTAGTAGAATCAGTCGATGTCTTCAGTTCCTGCAAGAACAATAATTAATTTTATAGCATTTTATGAGTTTGTAGTTATTGAGGTTTGTTGAACTTTACGTAAATCGAAACAATTCTATTGTGAACAATAATGTCCCTGATTTAACTTTATATTGAAATTGTTCCTTTCTAAACTGTAAATTACCCGAACTTCTATAAAATTGTTCGTTTAATTTCTTAAACTAGCTAAAATTGCAAAATGTTTTCCTATATACCAATGTATGCATAATCATTGCGCGAACGTTACAAGCTTGCAGATGTACACTTCTTTTCTTTATACTACTTTCATTATGCTTATAATTATAAAAATAACCATAAGGTTAACTTAAATTTTGTTCTTAACGCCATATTATAAAATAACGACAACCAAGCATAAGATGTGACACTAAACTTTTCCAACATGGAACTGGAAATAACAAATGTCAATCATCATACTTGTTGATCTAAACCGCTTTCCCTTTACAACAAATGAGCACCCAATTGAGCATTTGCATGCACAGATGCGTCTAATGTACATTCCTGTAGTGCGTAAAATCAAACCGCCCCTTCTATTAAAGCACCAACCGTTCGTTTTGTGCGCGAAGCCCAATCTCCAGAAGTTAGGTTATGTTACTTCGCATTGCCTTTGGAATTGGCGTGTTCCAGTCAAAATAAGATTAAAATCGACCTAGACCACGCTCACACTTTTAAAAGACGTTCCACTTATCAAACACTTGCGCACCAAACTCAAATGTATGAAGCCCATTTCACAATATAAGTGGAAAACCACACGTGACTTGGTCGACGTCTCACGTTCTCGGAGACGGACGAGCCTGTTCATTTAGGCAAATGTATTTTTTTCAATTAAGACTCTGGAAACCTTCAGCGTTAAATCACGCGGACGGGTCAACCCTCTCGGATCGTGATGCTCATTCGAACGATTGTGTTCACTAGCTCAACGGAAATGTGAGTTTTAAAAAATGAAATCAAACGCAACAGTATCACAAAGTATTTATACATAAAATATTTTCTCTCATACAAAATCAGATAGAACGTTTACAGCATGTTTCTTTCACACATCAAATTATTTCTAACAAGTACTTATTTACATAATTATAAAAATTGTTCCTTACCTTATTTAAATTTATAGAACTAAATTTATGGTTTGCCTGGTTATGATTCTCACGCTTGTAAGATTTGTTTTGGTCAAAAAAAAATCGTTCACAGATAATCTATTAAAAGGTCAGAGTGTTTCGAACTCTGAACACAAACTTTCCTGGTAAAGATCCTCACAAAAAAATTATATGATTAACACTTATTATTCTACTTTAAATTAAATGACAAATACTCCAATATCCGTTAAAAATAAATCTAAAAGTAATACTTGCAAAATCCACAAAAGCGCTCCTCCAGTTCGTAATTAAATATATTAAACTGACGTCAACTTACAAGATTTTCCATATTTAAAATCTTCGTTTCAAACAGCAGTTACCAAACTACATTTTGCTTAAATCTTCCTTTCAATTATTTAATAAAATTTTTAAAAATAGCGTTATAATGAAGAATTTTTCCTCATTGTATTTATTAATAATTTCCATTTTTATGTAAGCTACGGTTTCAAACATCACTTTGGATTCATTGTAACATCATAATTATTAAATTACAGTATGCTTACTGCATACTTCCAATATCATTTTCGCAAGACAACAGCGCGCGACTTAAATCATAATAACATTTCGCGATCGAATTTATGAATTGAATCACCTTATAATAAACGCTTCTTTATTTATACAAAATTATCTCTTTCGAAAATATATTACGACATTATGGAACATTCTGATGCAAGCTATCCTGGAAAAACTCTTTAACGTCTAAAATCACGGCGTTTTATTACATCGTAGTCTCTTCCAGTTATTAGTGACTCGCGATGCCTCGTCTTTATTTAATACCTAAAGCTAATACTCGCGGTCTCCTTCTATTGTACTTTTACCGTTTTACCTTCTGCAGGTAATAGGTGTTACCAGTGTTATGCTCTAGACATTACTCTAAGCGGTAGAAAGCATGGTTCAGGGGGGGAGTAGATATTAAAATTTAAACTAAATATTGAGCGCCACTACATTCAGAAGAAAAGGGGAATGTAGAACCCATAAATTGGCTACAACGATGAAATATCTGAAATAAATTACAAGATTAATAATATAACACACAAGGCAGGAGTTTGCTCCTCCAATATGTTTCAAAATGACATAAATGGAAAGTATCTTAATATACCTAAAAATTATATACCTTTTTTTTGTTGTTTTAAATAAAAATGTTCTAAGTTTCTTAGAAAAGTATAATGTAACATAATATCCTTTGACAAATTATGTTATTACAAAAAAAATTAAACGTATTTATAATTCAGATATAAAAAGTCTTTAGAAAAACTAACTTAACTTTCTTTAATAATGCTTTTATAAATTGAATATGTAATTTTCTTGATTTTAAATTTCACATTAATAATGGAATTTAACGTTTAGTTCTAATAAATATGCAACAATATTTATGATATGTAGAAATCGGATCCGTTAACTACTTACAATTTGACTGAATAGATTTTAAAATTCATGAATAAAGTAAGTAAATGAACGTTTCCTACTCAGATGATAGAAGAGGCAAAATTATACTTAGACAAAAGATTTTAAATCGGTAACATGATTTATACAAATTACATATCTAAGTAAGTTGAAGTATAAAATTTTCATAAACGAAAACAACACATCTTTATGAACTCGTAAGAGTATTAGAATGTCCCTCTTTAATCATAACAAGAAATAAACAATTTAAAGCTTCATTTGATAGCTGTTTAAATTAGCAAGAACTATGTTTAGATTTAAATGCATTGATCAATATTCTCTAATTATTCAATCAATGTGAAATATTCCTTGCTCCTAAATTTTAAGTTCACTTTCAATTTATGAAATATTCTTAATCACATTAGAGGTTATTATACCACTGTTACACAATGAACAAAAGTAGTTGACAAAAGGCATCTGTCGAATAAAAGTATAACTAGTACGCACCTCGAATATCCAGTTTGACACCTGTAATACCAACCAGTTATAAGTATTGATGTCGTGCTGTTTACGAAGCAAATTATCGTTGTTTGCACTTTGACCAAACCTCTTCGCTGATAATTAAAACATTTATTTAATTTAACTAAGTGGAAATCTTGCGATCTTGTACCGAGCATTTATGGTATTTTGAAATTCTATACATCCTAGATAGACGTAAATATATACAACACGGCGATTCTTCAAAATAAAAGAACGAAACGAAGCTAACTATCTTGAGGGTAGACGTTTAACGAATTATGGTATTAAATGATAAACCAAAGTACCGAACAATTTCTCTGCATTGCCACTATCAATTAAAATATTCACGTCGACCATTCTCGACGCTATATTCCGTCCCGACTATGGCAATTCCTAGGTCAAAGGACGCTAAGCAAGCCATGTTGAATTGATAAAGCGCGACTTAGACTCTTTTTCAAATACGAACCAGTTCATATTTACTCGACACCTTCATCTTCGTATATTTTCGGCAGATGGCTGTGCATATTACTACGTATTTCATAGTGATGTTATTTAGGAATGTATTTATTTATCTACATTATAAATGTAATAATGGATTTTCATTAAATCGCTTAAGGATATAAGTTAAATGTTGTAAACAACAGCTGGCTCAATTGTTGTGATATAATTATCTTGTCCCAACGTATTAACCATAGCTAATTAAATATACTAATTGTATAGTGGGCACTACAAGGTGTATTGCAAATATTGGGGTTTACTTATTAAAATTCATATTGAGATTATATTGACAAACGTAACATTTGAAAATGTTACAGTACAGTGAATGCGAACGATCATAAATATTTCTTATCAATAAAGGCAGAAAATAGATAATCCAGTGACCTAGAACTAATCACATCATTCTCCCAAACTCTGGTAGGTGGCTCTGTTGAGAATGTTGCCACATCACTAGAATCAGAAAAAAACTACCGTGGCAAGGTACTCTTATCCATAGGGCTGGCAGGGGATTTTTAATTTTCGGTTGGCGGATTTTCACTACTAGTGTCACCCACCGGAGCTAAATAGCAGTGCAAAACAGTAGTATTTTTGTCATCTGGTACGCGCACAAAGAGTAGTCAGGATTCGCTTTAGCAAGGGATCATACTTATCATCATGCTTATGGGAGTTCACCTGATAATTTGGGTTATGCTTTTTGCAATTTACTGCACTGCTCAACGCTTAATGCTTATAGATGTATATTTATATATTTACATAAATATTGATATTTATTTTGATATTTATATTTTTGCTTGCTTTTATTATTTGCGGCTTGATATTATTTGTTTGACGTTTTGCCGCCACTTTTGGTGGCAGCTTATATGTAGGAAGGAAGATTGTTTGAGAAGATTGTAATTACAATATAGATCAGTTAGGGAATGATAAGGAAAGCTAGGGACGGACTTGGGCTAACAAATTACTTAGACCAGGGAATACGAATTTGTAAATTTATAGAGCAGGTAAAATAGCTGGATTCACTATTAACATATTTGGCATATTCTTAGAAAATTTGAATGCATTTTAAAATTAGCTAGCTAGATTTGGATAGTTTTAAGTTGACCCTTCGGGTCGCATCAGTAAGCAGAGCTGGCAGCTGCTATCCGGCATTACGGATCCCTTCCCATTCATTTTGTTTGTGTCTTGTTAATCGGGCACACTCCAAAGTCAACGCTAGGGATACCATAAATCAAACCCTATTTTTAGTTTTTGTTTCAGTTGTTAGATTTTTATTTAGCATGTGTTAATTTTGAAGTTCAAATAATTGGGAGCACGTTTATGTTTTTCGCGTTCAAACCCAATGTAGTACCTTCGGGTGGAGCATTGTGGACGTGGCCGCAAGTATAGCGGCCCTCATTCAAATTATAATGTACTCATCGATAAACCTAATGTAGTACCTTCGGGTGGAGCATTGGGCACGTGCCCACAAGTATAGCGACCCTTATTCACATTATAATGTACTCATCTATAAGGCGGCATCGTGGTATGTGTGTGACTACTACGCCCAAGGTCCCAAGTTCGAATTCTGACACAGTCCGCTTGAAAAATGTTAGGCGAGCATTTTTCACAAAAATACACCCTTGTTCGAATGAGAGGTAAAATGGAGGTCCCGTGTGTGTGTTGTCACGCACGTTAAAGGTTCGGCAAAATTCCAAATTTTCTATGTAATAAAAACTCGCTTCCTGGCCAATGTAGTACCTTCGGGTGGAGCATTGGAAAATCACATGTACTCATCTATAATGGCTAGCAGATATTTATTGGAGAACACGGAAGGAATAGGGCCTTTAAAGTCTAAAGATTGCCTTTCAAACAGAGCAGTTGCTTTAATGAAAAGGCTGCTGTTTTCTATAAAACTTGGGCTTAACTTCCGCACAAGTAGAGTAAGACTCATTTTCCTGATGTCTTTGATAGAGTAAGGTAGCTTTTTAAAGCAAATCCAATGAGCCATGCGAGTAATTTCAAAGTGACAAAGATTTGTGTAATTCAAAGATCTTAATCTCCTGTGAGGCCACACATGATTTTGATGTGCGCCCATCTATTGAAAGAGCATCATCCGCTGTATAATTTAGTACCCAGGTCGGTATAAAATTTCGTATTTATAACAAACTAGTTCTAAACGTCAACTCAAAATTCTGTCGTTTTTAATCTTTCTCGCATGAGCCTAGTGGAATATGAAAGAAGCAGATTTTTGTTTGTAGCCAGCGTAAATAGTCTTCCACTCAGATAGTGCGGCTATTTTCTGAGGTATTCAACAATGGCATAAGATTCTTTCTCTATTGTCGAATGTCTCCTCTCACTAGCAGTAAGCGTTCTTGAAAAAAAGGCCACAGGTCTACCATCGAGACAAGGTAACAGCAATAGCAAAAGCAGAAATGTTAGTTTCAACAACAACAAAATTATGTCATCTATGGTGGTCACAAATGCTTTAGCTATATATATTTCATATTATCAGAGCAATCAACAGCTTTAGAAGAAATGGGGAATGATTTACAGTCAATAGGGGGGTGTTATTATGTCTGAAAATTTAGAAATTCACTTGGCATAGTGTGAGAATATTCCCACGACGTGGTGAAGATACGTCTGGTTGAAGTGTAATTCAAGCACAGTCAAAGGCCGCAGCCAATCTGGGTAATTTTTAATAATTTTATTTGATATGGTATACCTAATAGAGGCAGTAGAACGAAAATATTGGGACCTTTTCTTCATTTAGTGTTAAATTGTACTTCTTAGCAATATCTAAAGATCTTCCAATTCTATGCTCAATTCAAATTTTCCTATCTAGCTGATAATTGCCGATTTCTACAACCTGTGTTTTAATCCACTATTTTAAACTTACTGATAATTTTCAATGTCTAAATGAATTCTCACTGAAAAAGTTGGGTTTGTAATATTTGGACTGCGATGATTGCTTCCAACATCGATATATCTCTGGTAGTCATTATTTTGACATCTATAAACTGGTGCTCAAAGTAATATGACAAACAATTATGATTTTCTAATGAAAATTATAATATTTCACGAAATGCATCTACACTTTAGTTCCAATTTATAAAACAAAAACCTCATTTAATAATTTTCGTCCAAATGTATGCAATAAATGAAGACGACAACAATTGCAGATAAGTAGCAAATAATACTAGGTTTATAAACTATAGGTTTTGAAAATCTTCACAATGATTGCGTAAGCTTCTGCATTATTAAAACTCGCTCCCCATTACATTCATGCGATTATACAGACTACCTTAAAGTGACCCATTAATATATAATTTAAAAATAGTACTAATACTATAATCTCATCACATGAAACTTCAAAGTTTGTAGCACCCGCCATTCTAGGAGTATTTTACTATAATGGTATTACGCTTGGCAACACTGATACGGTCCACATTTCAGAATATTGCGCAATAGTTGATATTATGACACAGTTACGTGGCAAATTGTATCAAATGCCAAACACGTTCACAATGATACATTTCTTATTTTAAACCAAAAATAAAGCAAAGTACTCATTTAAAACGCACCCTGCAGTTAAATCTCAGAGCATCTCGTTGTTTGGGTGTGGGTTGCATCACGCCATTGTTGAATCCAAATTTAACGTCTATCCCCTTTCGTCGTTCGTAGCGGTATGATAGGAGCAACCAGGTAAGGAACGATAAGGCAAGATAAGGAGGAACTACATTCTAAAGAAGAATGAGAAAAGACAGACACGTAACACAGGTAGCTGCTACCAGCTTGACGTCTCGTGGCTAATAATGTCGTGTCGTTCCGCGCACTTGCGCCACTCCGCGCCTGCGCAACTGTTCGGGATGGCGGAAATTAACAAGTTTATTTTAAAATAATGGCGGGAATTTACTCACAAAATTAAAAGTGTACATCTTCAAATTTGGAATATAACAGTATATTGACAATTTATTTGTGGTATAAGTTTATATAATATCAAACTCCAAAAATTTAAAATTAGACATTTCATAATTCACTTCTCCTTAAAATTATCTTAACTTCTTTAAGCTGGGCATTGCTTTCTGCAAAATTATATATTAAGCAGAAACAGAGTTGTTAAAAATTACCTCTGTGTTTAACGGTTGTTGTATATCAATCAGTGGTATAAGAGTAGGCCGACCATGTGCACACTGAAATGGTAAATTGCATTGTGATAGTTGTTCAATATATTGATTACACTCTTTAATAGATAGTTCGTCGCCAAATTTAATTGCACCTGAAAATGAAAGTATAGTGAATAGAAACTCATGTAAATATCGTTTGAAGTGTATTTTTACCTCGGCAAGCTTCAGAATTTACAATATTCTGAATAATGGTTGGAATGTTTGATATAACGCCTCTTGCAGATATTATCGCATCTACGTGTTCTTGTATTAAGCCTTTTATTAGAGCATTTAAATGATCTTCATTCTTTTGCTGTAGAAGTCACTTATTTAATATAAAATGTAAAAGTAAGATATTAATAAGTAGTAGTAATTTTATAAATGTTTATTTTCAGCATCTATTAATCGACAAATCTATGATTTCTCAAAACATATAGTAATATGCATTGCGATTCATATGTTTGCATTTTGCGCGGTAAAATACTCATTAGTAATGTGCGTCCAATAATTATTGTACTCCTGAATGCCTGTGAAATAAAACACAAACGTTGATTCTCTCTTCATCAAAAATCATCAAGCCTGAGATTTGTAAAATCAAAACCAACTCCAAAGGAAGACTAATTTATGAGTAAATATTTCACTTCAATTTTCAATAAAAATGAACTCAAAAATTGTAAGATAAAAGATTGAAATAAACTTTATCGGCACAAAATACAGACATTTTTCCATAATTCAAACATTTATAGTAATTGCTGTAAGTGCTTTTCATCAACATTAAATATAAATTAACAATTCCTTGTAAGCTATCAAACACTTTATTATCATATTTTTATCAGCTACTCTGCATTGTATAACTGTATTATTTCTTCAGAAAACATGCAGTCTTTGATCATCTTTCATTTAAGACTATACACACTTTATCAGCAAAATAAAGGATATCACATGCATACCCAATGATATTATGGTCAGTTTTGACATCGTCCCTTTGTTTACAAAGGCCACTTCAACCACACCATTACACAAATTAGCAAAACATTTTTAGCAGACCTATTCAACTTATTTCGATTCTGCTTAACTACCATATATTTGACTTGGAATGGGAAGATCTATGTGCAAGTAGAAGGAGTACGAATGGAAAGCCCTTTAAGTCCAATCATTTCTACATGGAAAAATTTAAATGGAGCACTATCTTAAACTGCAGAACCTAAACTTAGTGTGTGTTTTAGATACATAGATGACACATTCGTCATATGGAATAATGGACAGGAAAACTACAAGTTTTTTTCAAACACATGAACAACACAAGGACGATGAATGTACAAATTATCCGAGAAGATTCACAACTCTGCAGAAAACCGTCACATACCAATACTTACACAGAGAATCAAACCATCACCCAAGTCAGAAGCTAGAAATAATAAAAAGTTTGATAAATCGCACAGTAGGAATATGTGACACACGGCACCTAAAAAAAAATTAGAGCACATCAAAAACACTAAGATTCAACAGTTACAGCAAATAAAAAATACATAAACACACGTGCATTAACAATTTCAAGAATGTTTCAAAATCTAGTAGAAAAACGGACATAAGAAAACGTACTTGCCATACATTCCTAAGGTAATTGATAGAATTGGACGTGTATTAAAGAAGTTCAATATCAGGATCATTCACAAACCAACAACAAAAATTAGCAAGGCTTTGAAATCTGCTAAAAACAAAAGGAACCCATTAACAACATCGGGAATATTGCATCTAGTGCACATATGGAAGCGTATGCATTGGAACCATAAAAACTTTGCAAACGCCAGGATAAAAAAACTCAAACCCAACTGCTGATTAGAATAGACGGAAAAATCCGCAGTAGCCGAGCACACGCCTAATAATGATGATTATAGAATCAAGTTTGAGGATACTTATGCATTAGCAACAACATTGTCATAGTACGTCAGACTATACAGACAATCATTAAAATAAATAAACATAGAATCAACTTTATTAGAATAGACAAAGCTCTGAAAGTTAATCACACGTGGATCCCAACACTAGAAAAACAAAATCAATGAACAGCATACAAACCATAGCAACCAATAAAGTAACACATATCCTCGACCATTCAAAAGGCAACCTTTCCAGAACCGTTGTAATTAGTTGCACTAGAAGGCAAGGCAAGTCCAACTATATACTTTGAGCAGGTAACAGTAAAATAAATGATATTGTGATGACGAATGTTTAAATTTTTTGAGTTATCAGTAAGTAACAACTTTACAGACTTATACAGTAAGTTCAGTTGCTCTCCATTGAGTCAACCACAGCATACACCTTCTAACGATGCTGACCGCTCGTGATGGAGAAACGTTGAAAAACAATCTCTCCAAAAGACGGCGGCCTACAAGCCCGAGAAAAATAGCTCTAACAGACGATGACTGTAAAAGCCTAATTCAATATATTAAAAGCTTGTCATTGATAAATTGTTGTAGAGTATTCTGATAATAGATTTCTGCATTCATTTTTTCTCAAAAACTATTGGATCAATCATTTTTGTTTGGGATACAGCACGTCAGACTCCAATATCAGTACAGTGCAAGAAAGTGTTCTTTGGATTTCCGAAAAATCCGAATTACTACTTACTACTTACATTTCTAATAAATTTGTTGTAAATACAAGTTGGTATACGGTAAATTTCAATATGACTTTTGAAATTATTATAAAATAAACCCAGGTTATTAAACAAATCTTGATGGTTCTTTAAAATGTTCATTTCTATTTCTTCAAATGAGTTCATAATAAAATTAAACGGCGTCGATTTAAAATTATTGTTTAGATCTTTATATTCATTTAAAAGTGCTTCCAAACGAACCCGTTCATGTACAGCGTGTTGATCCAACAAAATTAATTTTTTGTCTGTAATTGATACGATAAATTTTTTATCCAATTGTCCAATTATTTTTAAGTCTTTTAAAAGTTCTTTGGTAAATGATAGTCCTTTCACAGTTTTCCACAACTTAATCATAGGTCTGGGGAAAATATTTACAGCAGTATTTGGCACAAAATCTTCAAATTGTTTACTTTTTTCTTTGTATAACTCTTCAAAGAACTTGTCGACATCTACACCCATAACTTTTATTTTTGTAACATAACCTACAGCAACTTACCAGTTATATCTTCGATGTATTTTAGCCATTTAATTGTGTTTAATTCGTTTTCGTAACTTTGTAGAATTGCTTTGTTTAACTTGTTTTTGGTGCTTGGGCTTAAAGATTCATCAACTTTTTTCGTTTCAGCTAAAATTGGTGATAATCCTTTTGGAACAAATGAAATTCGTTTAGCAAAATTAAAATTTATATCTTCTTTGGGTGTTAATAATGAAGTCATGCCTACAAATTAATGAAACATATTACCTAATCAGTAAGCACATGTCTGCAGCAATAATCATAAAAATCGGCTAAATAGCTTATTGAAAATAGTTTTTTTGAACAGCATTATTTTAGATGTTCGTTCGAAGAAATAATACTCAGAATATTTTAAGTGAATTGATAGTGGTAAGGTAGGGTATGGCACACAGAAAAAATTTAAAATCAAAACAGCATACGAATTATGTATGTAGGATGTAATACTTTTCATAGTTTATTTTATTTTACAATTTTTAGCTTTAATGTATCTTAACCACAAAAGTGTTAGCCATTATGAATATTAGTAAAAATAGCAGTAGAGGTAAACAGGTACTCTTCAGAACACTTTATTCCAACTATTCATTACAACGACTTAAGTAGTACATGGCACAATTTTTTATTCAGAGTGGCTATTAGATAGATAGATTCTTTATTGGTGCTAGAAATAAAGTATTTGTGCATAATATTATAATATTCCTATTTTTATACATCGTCTAAGCGACATATATTCTAATCTACTTCAGAAGACATGGTCATATAATGTTTGTACTGAAATCATGGTTGTAAAATTCTTGCATGGAATAAAACGCATTCTGCAGCAATAATTGTTTTATTTTACTTTTAAAAGACAGAAGCAATTGGTGTTTTTAACAGCCTCCCATTTCGTGTGTTGAGTAGATTCAGTTGTGATTATATGGAATGTTCGTAACTGCTAAGGTGTTTGTGAATGTATGATACACATTAAAATATTGAAAAACATGGCTATGTCAAGATTTCTAATTTAGAGAAAAGTGCTCTGCAATTATCTCTGTAACTCGAGTTGGCGATTATTCTTGTTGTGTTTGCTATAGAGAAAACAACCAATTCGCATGTGGCGAATGACCTCATCCCAAAATAGCTTGTTGTAAGTGTCATTGAAATAACGAGAAATACATCACCCAAAAGACATCCTTTGAGACATCGTGTGCTGCTGCTATTTCAAGGTTGAATCCACATGAACTTCTAGGAACTTTACACAATCACAATTTATGAATTTGTGTAGTTTTAGTGAGAAGAGAATTTGTTGGAATTTACTGGAATTTGAAAGCAACTTATTTAAAGTAAACCATGCATTAGCAGAAAAATTACAATATTTTGGTTTACTAGATCTGTACGTGACGATGATTTGTTTATTATTGTGGTGTCATCCGAAAGATGACTGATTTGGTCAATTTTAAAGATGAGGGCAAATCATTGAAGTATATAAAAAAATACGTCCCAAGATTCACCCTTGTAGTACTTCATGCTTAGTCATCTGTAGTTCAAATTTGGTGTTGTAGATGACAAATTGTATTCTGATGTCTAAAAAAGGTTGTATCAGAGAGCAACTACCTTGGTCATAATTATAAAATTTTAATCTTTTTATAAGAATTTCACGATATATAGTCAAATACTTTGGTCAGGTCCAAAAAGGAAGACATGCAGAATTCTCCTACATTAACGCACTCTGTCACTTTAATGATAGCAAGGATGATAGCATTTAAGGCAGATAAATTAGACCTGAAACCATATACGAGCATATTGTTTTTTTCAAAGTGTAAGAATTTTGTGAATATTTTAAAGACTATTGATAAAGGCGAAAAACCGACCCGATTGAATTTGAACTCAATCCGAATGCATTTACACGGAATGTAACCAACACACTCGGATTGCACCCTCTTTCAGACATATTGTTAGCTTTGTGATGAACATAACCTTTTGCACGGGACAACATATTCACAAAGATACTAAATACCATAACCTAACCTCACTACACGGCCAGTAACTAGAATAAATGTTTATAGCAATCATTTTAATCTATTAACTCCGATCTGGTTGACCTCAACCAGATCGAACGCATTGAAATAAACGTGGTAAATGTCTTTATGCGATTATTTAACAGCTTGATTTTGTTAAAGTTTGTTTTAATTTTAGCCTTTTATATTTCCAAATGGTACCTGGTTCTGTAAGTAATTCGCAATAGTCTATTCTCTGCTGTGGGTTATTTAATAAGAATTTCATTTAATGATTGTAGGTTAAAGTGCATTTTATTTAGGTTTACGCCAAATCATGTGCTAAGTTTGAGTTTTTTCATGGTTTACACATGTAAGTGGTAATGCAATGTTGGAAGTATCCATTACTGTATTATGGAAGTGTTTAAAGTTGCGTTGAATATCTGTGCCGTATATAGTGAGTTCCCAGTTAATTTCATCGGGTCGCTGGTAGAAGATACATTAAATTTTGCTGTAAGTTCTCGATGTATTTTTTCTCTTCCCCGGGAGAGTTTTTTTGTTGAATACTTTAGCTGGTTCTAGAACACATCCATGCAATTGTTATTCCGAGTTTTGGATTTTACTACTAGTTCAAGATTAAATGCTTTGACATAAACCGATTAATTTGGATGCTCTACTGTCAACCATGTTGAATTTAACATTAAAATCCCCGCAGATTAATTTCTTGAATTATCTATTAGGTCAAGGGCACTATTAAGGGTGGCCAGAAAAATTTAAGTAATCTATGGATGACCTGTACATGTCAACTACTATTGTATTTATGTATAGCAGTGATACAGCCGAGATCTCACAATGCGTCTCAGTAGAAAATTTGTTTACTTTATGTAGAATTTGGTATTGGTTGCTTAGTGAATAAAATTATAGAGCCCATGTAATTTTTTTCTGTTCATGTAAAATGGGATGCTGAGAGGTAGCCTTCTAAACTACTAAATGGTACTCACTGTAACTCTACCAATGTTCCACAAAGCACTACTTGAAAGTTTTTACTCTGCAAAGACTGTGTCTATTTCATTGATTTTACCATTAATGAACTGAATGTTTTGATAGAATAAATTTAGTCTTAATGTTGTAGTTTCATCAGAAAAAGTAGATGCAGATGGTATTTCAGGCGGCTTAAGATATATTATATTGTTTACATCATATGCCGAAGCATTGGCTTCAGTGCCACTGTGAGTTAAAAATTCTTACATTTATTTGTTGAGAACACGACAGGTATTTTACCCAAATTGTTCAGATAGGGTTTAATAATATTCGACACAGTATGACAGTTTCATTTTACTCCTTAAATTTAAGTGCAGTCCAAAAGTTGTATACTGTGAATAGTCTAAATACTTATGGATGTTAATGGTTGCAGAATTGTTAGGAATCAATATAATTGAGGCGTCGTTTATACTTTTAATTTTTGTGTTATATGTATCATTATTCAGTCTGTATGGTATAGTCATTAGTATTAGGTTGGTATTTTTACACAACCGCATAATGTATTTAGAAGATTCTAGAATTTGACGTTTGTTATTTTTATGCAGATCGTTTGCGCCCCCTACAAAAAGTAGGTGATCTTTGTGTGTATATTCCTTGATTGTGTTGCCTAGCTCTTCGACAATTTGTCATATGAATGCATTTGGTTTGCAATGTGTTAAAATTTCGCCAACTAGTTCATTTAAGTTGTCTCGTATGAGGTTATTTAAGTTTTTAACATGGCTCTCCCCAAAAGCAATATTTTTGATTTACGCATGGAAATATTATAGTAGTTTTAATAAAATCTCTGGGTATTCAAGATATGGAGCATTGGGCTTTGAAATATTTGTTAAATGTGTGGCCAAGATGGTGTGTCAGGTCCAGTATGATCTTGAGACTTGTAAATACGGCACTTTTGTTTGGTTCCTGTGTATTTGTGATATAATTTCTTTATGTGTTGCAGTTGTTTGTTTTTAGATGTGATTCAGTAGAAGTTTTCCACATTCTTTTACAACTGATTGTACTGCTAATTTTTTTCTTCGAATATTTTTGGTAAGATTCAATTTCTGTTGATTGGAATTTAGCACCACTTGCCGATTGTTGCGGTATAAGTTCTTTATCCTTTGAAATTTTTTGTAGAGTGGCATTCTTCTGCTGTAGTGTTTCAATTAGTTGTTCTTTCTGAATTCTATTTTGATGATTGGCAGTTTTGGAGTTTTAATGTGTATTAGATGCGCAGCATTTTACTTGGTTCCATGTTTGTCTAATATTGAACAAACGGTATTTGTTTGCAATACCTTGTTTAAGTAGTTTTGCTACAAGTGTTAGAAACGTTAAATTATTAAATTTAGAATTGCCTAAAAGGAGCAGGAATTCCGTATCAGAATAATGATGCACTGTCCAACTACAGTAGTGCAGGAGTGGGTCCTTATTGCAATAAATGGCAGAAAATGGAACAAAATTGAACAATGATCAAAATTTTATTTAAGTGCAATTTCAAGCTACATTTCTAATACTACTTACCTTGTAAGGTTTTCAATTCGTCAGATTTATGGGCACAAAATATGTTTTACCTGGTAAGATTTCTTCTGGATGACAAGTAACTCGGGGAATTTTAATTAACAGAGTATTTTCTTGGTGAAATGGATTTCCTTTACAAAAGGTCACCTAAATGTTTGAACAACAAAACACAAATCTCAACTCACCTTGCTCAAATCTATTCTAAAATAACATTATTTCAACATTCTGTGATCAGTATGCACATAACAACTTTAAATTTACTTACATTAATATTCAGGTTAGTGACCTAGAGATATTCCAACATTAAAATACATACAACAAACAAAATGTTAAAATTCATTCTCAGTTCATTCTTAATGAATCAAAACCTTTATGATTAAATATCACAATCAGTTGCAATTACACTGCAATGTCCAGACCTTATACTTCTAAGATTATAACACTACACCTTAGCAATATGTTATAAATGTCATCAAAAACAACAAACAAAAACAACTATTAAATGTTGCTTTAAAATTATGCCTTCATCGAGTCCATGGCCGGAAGTCCATTTTGACCCAAAAGTATTTATCTAAACATTCAAGTATTTAATTCAAACTATCTTTGCTGGGAACTACATTGTCCCAATATCTTTTAATGGTGTGGGTTATATTGAAAATCCATAATTATCCACGCAGACCCTCATTTATTATCCCATAATCAAAGGGGTGTTTAACGACAAACCAACTTTTATTAATGTTTGCCTGCACATCCGTAGTTGCTTGTGGTATATATGTAATTAATTAATTGAGTTTCCGGTGGCTCCCTAGTGATGTAATTATCACCACTTTATCTACTTCAGAGGGGTATGTCGTTAAAATACCTAACACGTTAAAGCTGTATGTCTATTATTTACACAACGTACTTAATTTTTCTTTATGTAACTAGGTTAATACATTGTAACATATTGATTAAATCACCTGTAACTTAATAATTGTGAAATTTTCCTTACAAAGCGCATCGCTTTTATTATAAAATGATTAAAGTGTATTTGGGATGCATATTAATGAATTCACTGTCATTTCATAATTCTAGCTTTCTTAAAATGACGAATCCGCCATGAAAGTTAACAGTTATAATTATTTTGTTTACACTTTGGCATGGTTTAAATTAGTTTATGAACCTAAGTTCGATTTCAATGTGTATTTAACAGAGATCAAATGATTCTTTTTGGGGTTTTTAAGTTTATGAATTGAATAGAACCACCAATTTATTGTAATACCATGCTTTCAAACATTATTATACACGAAATCAAAATTATAGAAGGTGCTTCAATAATAAGTTGTCCATTTAGATTAATTTTTCCTCTTTATTATCTGATTTTTATTTCCCATAATGCTCAAATATTACAGTTGCTACTAGTGGTGTATTAGGGTGCGTAACCATACATTTCTTGGAACCACTCATTACTAAATGTTTGCTCATTGTCTATGAACACTTCAATTTCCTTTGAGTATACAGTTTGTATACATGAGTTTGTTTGATTTGATGTGTTTGTGTATTGTCTAAGATTACTGATTACCTTTTTCAAATCTTTTATTCTTTTGTTTGCTGTTTTTAATTCAGTTAGTAGCTGATCTTCACTATTGGGAGCTTTTAGAACAAGCCTATCTAAATCTAGTTTTAATTTAGTAATGTGTTTATCTTTGATCTCATTATTTACTACTCTAATGCTTGTCAATCGGTTTTTAAGTTTAATACCTGTTGCATCCTTAATTTCTTGATGTAAATGCATAATTTACACAGTTTGCACTTATTATTCTATTGTCTTGAATAAGTTTATTATTTTTTACTCTAAGTACACAACTTTTGTAAAATATTCCATAGCACGTACTGCACACAAAGCTTTTATACCATTTTCTGCAAACTTAAATGAACCAAATTTAGTAGAGCACTCATCACTGGATTCTTAATTTTTGGCCATATTCAAATGCACCATTTCATAAATCCTCGATTCTACACTGTTAACTTTATTAATTTCCCTACGTTTTCTATTTAAAAAGAATACAAACTATTAAATAAGTTACCTTTTTGAAGTTACTGGAATCAGATAACAAATCACTTTAGCTAATAAACACTCCCTGTATGTTTGTTGTGGTTTGTTTAGCATTTTTCTTAATCTTCTTTGGGAATTAAACCATTCATAGTTTTTAAATTCATCTATATTTACATTTCGATCCATGACCTAGGTTCGTTGTCAAAATAATAAAAACTTCAAGTTTGGCATTTATTACATAAATTGAAGGTGACTTTGATTTATTGTTGTTCGATATATTTGGTTTGAGTACATTAGGTGGAAATTTTAAAGAATGATTGCCTTCAATTTGTGTTGCGGCCTGGGACCGACTTTTTAGGTAGCCAATATGCTTAACGTGAAATCAACTGATTAATTTTTATTGGTAATTTCAAAATTCAAAACGAATCAGTGACTTTCAGTAAGCAATGGATTCCATTACTAAAAGATATAACAAATGAAAATCAAATGCCCACAATATCTAGGTAGCATTGCAAGTTTTTCCTGGGTTTTTCTTGCGATACTAACATGAAATACAGCTTTTCAATTTATACATACAACAATTCATTACTAACAATAGGCATATTAGCAGCCCCCGGCTGCTTAAGCCTTACGGTAACGTAATCACACACTTCTTTAATAACCATCCTCTCAACCGTATAAATAGAAACATGTTAAAAAATGTTTTCCAAACTTAAAATCATTGAATTTATTTGAAATTTCCCATAAAAATTAATCAGCTGATTTCATGTTAAGCGTATTGGCTATCTAAAAAGTCGGTCCCAGGCCGCAACACAAATTGAAGGCAATCATTCTTTAAAATTTTCACCTAATGTACTCAAACCAAATATATCAAACATCAATAAATCAAAGTCATCAATTTATGTCATAAATGCCAAACTTGAAGTTTTTATTATTTTGACAACGAACCTAGGTCATAGATCGAAACATAAATAAAGATAAATTTAAAAACTATGAATGGTTTAATTCCCAAAGAAGATTAAGAAAAATCACTTTAGCGTCATTGTGCAAAAACCATACATATGCATCTGTTGCTTTTGAGTGACTATTTAATGATCTGAAATGCGATTATGAAAAATTCGCTGTGAATGATTTTTTGCAAAAGTTGCTTTTTAAAATATGAAGTAATTCCATATGCTATTATAGTGTACGTTCTCCTACTTTATCCCTCTGCTCTAGAATTTTCCTAGCAATAGCACTGTCCAAGAAACATTCCACTAAATAAAATGACATCGCGTCCAGTCTAATACAAAAAACTTTGAGCTTTCAATAGACAACAAAATTTCGGCCTTTGTAGCACTACTGCTTAAGACAAAAGTTTGTAAATCACGAGGCGGATGTTTATGTTTGTTGCTGATGAGATTAAATTCGAACAAATTTTCATTATCTAAGAACTACTGGTACTTGATGAGAAAATAATATTATTATTAGAAGTGCCGCATCGATATCCAAGTCGTTACTTGTATCAATTACCTGGGATGATATAGATTCTATAAAACATTACAGCGAAGCATTTTTGTAAACATTATTGAAAATTTTGTTTTTCGGCATTCATATGACTAAATATGGAAATGGGATCCATGAAATATCTCTTTACGCAACTTGCACCTTGATTGTTTCTTTTCTGTGGGCCTGAGTTCTAGCCATGATGAAAAGAAAGAGACGATAAGCCAATTTGGTTGAAATGTATGTTTTGTCGTAGTGTGTATGTAAACAATACTTTTGACTTATACAATGTGTACAGTATAAAATGCAGTACATGGGGATCTTGGAAAATGTAGGAGATACGATCTTGGTTATATGGGAAGTTGCATAATCATGAGGGTATCTCAGATCGGTTTTCAAATTTCAAAAATTTTTCATAGGTTACTAGATAGAGGCAAAAAACACAAAATTGACGATTTCTTTATTTGCTCGTAGTTAGTCTACTAATTGAAATAGAATGTTCAAATTTGGTACATCATGATAATTCCCCATTGCTTCACATTTTCAACTTAGATTTTGTCTAGGGCATCTAGATTTTGCGTGACAATGTTCAACTTTTTATTTTTAAATAGCTGTCATATTGGATTTTTACATTTTTGAAATGCTGACAAAAAACCCTTTCCAAAGAGGTAACATGGCTATGTTTGATTGAATCAAAACACTAAAAATCACATAATTATGTTTTGGTCGTAGTAGGCTTTAATTTCCATTATGACAAAGAGAAACAATTGCTCAACATCTGAGAAACGTCAAAGTTTGTCCTTTATTTTATGTTTCAAGTAGTGCAGTTTAAAAAAACAGTTAATTAATTTACATAGAAATTTAAGCAAAGCATTTGCGCTTGAAATGGATCGCTTTACTAACCGTGATAAATATCAAATGTTAGAATTTTTTATTCTTTCTGGAAGGAATGATCTTAAGGCCGCTGAATTGTATTTAAATAAATACCCAGAAAAACATCAACCAAACAGATGTATGTTTCGGAGATTACAAAATAATTTAATAAATTATGGTAGTTTTGGCTTGTCTAAGAGAAATAGGCAAATTAAAAAAGATAATGAAAACAGCGTTTTACAAACAGTTGTCGAAAATCCTCGTACTTCTCTTAGACAAATTCAGAATATAACAGGTGTTGCTCATTCTACGGCAAGAGCTATTTTAAAACGTTTCAAGTACCATCCATATCATGAACGACCATGTCAGGGATTGCGTACTGAAGATCAAATTCGAAGAATGGAATTTTGTGCTTGGTACATCAGAAAGTGCAACGAAAATTCAAATTTTGCATATACAATTTTGCGGTCTGACAAATGTCGATTTACGAATTGTGGTATGTTCAACCGCAAAAATACAATTTTTTGGTCAGATGAAAATCCACATTTGAACTGCCAAGTTAGACATCAAGTTAAATGGGGATTCAACGTCTGGATTGGTATTATTGGAAGGTACATTATAGGTCCGTTTTTTATGATGCAAATTTAAACTCTGCGAGATACTTAGATTTATTGCAGGGAAATGTGGCAGATATACTAATGGAGCTTCCACTCACTACTTTGCAAAATATGATTTTTCAAAATGATGGCGCTCCACCCCACAATGCTCTGATTATTAGAAATTTTTTTAAAACTGAGTATAATGAAAACTGGATTGGAAATCGGGGACCAATTAAGTGGCCGGCGAGATCACCGGATTTAACTCCTCTAGATTTCTTTATATGGGGCCATTTAAAAAGTCGTGTGTACTCAAAAACGTATGATAATGTAGGCCAATTACAACAAGCAGTCCAAGAGGCCGTAAATAAAATAACTCCAACTATGATAAGACGATCTTGTAAAGATGTTTATAAAAGGTGTCGGTTGTGTGTTCAACAAAATGGGGGGTTATTTGAACATTTAAAATAAATAATGAATTCATGTGGCTGACTATTGTTATATTTTTTTTCCCTTGATTGTTAATTTGCAATTGTCTGAACATGAATGACAACTAAAAACAGCTTAAATAATATTTTGTATTGAATAGATGCTAGTTTGTATTTATTCTTTGCTAATGCATAGTTATGTAAGTTCTGATTAATACAGATTTATTTTCAATTTTCTACGTTTTTTACTGTTATTACCACTGAAAATTGAGTTAAAAATTTTTAGAGCAATTGTTTCTCTTTGTCATAATGGAAATTAAAGAGTACTACGACTAAAACATAATTATGTGATTTTTAGTGTTTTGATTCAATCAAACATAGCCATGTTATACCTCTTTGGAAAGGGGTTTTTGTCAGCATTTCAAAAATGTAAAAATCCAATATGGCGACTATTTAAAAATAAAAAGTTGAACATCGTCACGCAAAATCTAGATGCCCTAGACAAAATCTAAGTTGAAAATGTGAAGCGCAATGGGGAATTACCATGATGTACCAAATTTGAACATTCTATTTCAATTAGTAGACTAACTACGAGCAAATAAAGAAATCGTCAATTTTGTGTATTTTGCCTCTATCTAGTAACCTATGAAAAATTTTTGAAATTTGAAAACCGATCTGAGATACCCTCATGATTATGCAACTTTTGTCCCATTTAACCAAGATCGTATCTCCTACAGTTTCCAAGATCCCCATGTACTGCATTTTATACTGTACACACATATTAAATTAAACAAATAATTCATGTAGATGTGAACATAACAGAAGGAAACGCCGAACTGCTAATAAATTACAGCGCTCGGCAATAAAATTAAATGTAAATGCAAAATGGGATTAATTAATCTATAGGCATATTATGACGATCACTGCTAAAGTTCGTGGAATCTAATACACATATTGTCAATATTCTGCAATTGTCGTGTTCCTAAAATTTAACTTTTGAACCCATAAATCAGTTGGCAATTCAATTTCAAATCAAGCAGTTTCATCTCAACAAAATTAACAGAACAATAATTGTGTGTAAAATGAAAATTTCACCTCATAATTTTCAAGTGATGATTTTTATTATTTTTGATAAGGTTTAACGTTTAGTACGTATTTGGGGATAAACCACCACCCAAAACTATAGTTTATAAATAGTTCATACAATTCAAGTATCGAAGACTAATGTTTCATGACGATGTTCGCAAAGATCGTCCATGTACTTCTGTCGTGTAAATATTGATACTGTGTATGACATAATTTTAGCAAATTGACATGCAACATATATGGAAATAGAGGTATGCATAGGCATTGTGGCAAAACAAATACATATGATTTTACACAATCAATTGCATACAAGGAAGCTTTGCAGTTGATGGATCCCTAATAATTTGAAACACCCGTAAACAAGCACGTCTGAAATTGTAACTAAAAGCACTAAAAATTTTCTCGCAAGCTTGACTACAAAAGCATTTCTTACCTTAAATTAACACTGTTCAAAACCCAGGAAATATTATTTTATAAGTTGCTACGTACAATGACGTAGCCGGAAGAAAACGTAAATGTACCAGGCTAACTACCAACGTGGAGAGGGGTGGGGTTCCTATCAACACAAAAATAATACATCGCCAACGAGTTTCTATTTACAAAAAAACACAATTTTATAGAAATTTCTAATGAAACAGCAAAACAAAAATTAAATAAGGTTACTATGTAATTAAGCAATTCTACTCCATGTACAGATTCATTAATTGTTCCACGAAGTACGCAATTCATAACTAACACGCAATAAATCTAATCAGTAATAACAAAATAACGCTGATACTTTTGTATAAGCGGATGGTTAATTAAAAGCAAACATTAAATTTAGAAACCTTTCTCGTAATGGTTTTATCATAAGAAACATTGACTATAAATCTAATCAGTAACACAAAACATATTAGTAACGCTGATACTTTCGTATAAGTGGATGGTTAATTTAAAAGCAAACGTTAAATTTAAGAACTTTTCCAGGAAAGATTTGACCAGAACAAACATTAGCGTACATAATTTCAAATTGGGTTTATCCCAGCGTATGTTCGAAAGAGAAAACAGTCACATACCTGTGTCGGGATACATATCTGGTCAGCCCTCGGAAGCGAATTGACAGCATCGAAGCGGTAGTCAGCAACAAACCTGTTGCTACCATAATTGTAACGGCGATCTACATGTCCAAGCAGTTGATTTACATCAAAAAAAGTAATCGGGCTACGGAACAAGCAAATTAGCCTCCAGCTAAGAGCGATACACAAAAGAAGATGTACACATTTGATAGAAGAGAAACGTGCATCGCTTTTTGAAGTTATAGAACGAGTAGTTTTTTCTAGTACATCAATGCACACACTCTAGAATCAAAATCAACAATAGTTCAAACAACACGAATTCTAACTGCCAATTCCTAGCGTAGCAAAGCGCACTCAAATCGGAAAACCCGGGTTTATATCGGATCGTTTAATATACTCTTCGACGAAGGTTTTGAATGAAACCACAGAGAAAGTAATGATATGCTATCGCAATGTATAACGAGATACTTAAAACAGGACATTGACTTATTTAATTGTAGCATAAATTTGTTGTTTCGAACTAAATAAGCTCAACCTGAAAATTTGTAGAAAGCGTAATTATTGCACACAGGATGTAAATGATTTAATTTATCGCATAATAAACTTTATGTTTCAAAGCAAATTGGATTTAACTCGATAAATTATTTGAAAGCATATTTATTATTAATTACATTGGAAATAAACGAAACAAAGTATTGTTATGCACTATGTTTTTTCCCTGTTTGGTTTCAACTATTACTTGACCAGCCAATATGTAGTCAGCAACAGTAGGGAGCACCACTCTTACGTGACGGACGGTTATCTCGGGGTTAAGACAGGTCCAACAGAAAAAATAAAGTTGAAACGAAGAGATAGAGAGGGATACGAAAAAGTAGTGTTTTAGGATACGCATCCTAGTGCAAGTGTAGAAAGTAGAAACTGTCCCTATTAAAACAGATATCTGAAGGATCACCTGCAACGTTAATGATAAGTCCTATTCCAACACATTAAAAATGAAAATTAACTAGGTTCTAAATGAGACCTAGACAGATCATCTTCTTACCAAGCGCATCCCCTGCAATAACAAAATCATATAAAGGTAACACAACAAACTTAAATATACCCACACAGTAATTTCAAAAACAAACAACTACCGCAGACATACTAAAATAATTGTACGATAGGCAGCTAGTCAAAGATAAAAATGGGAAAATTTTCAATACGCCAAAAACGAATAGGAATAACATTGGAAACATTGCCAACAGGTTCAGGAAAAAAACAGAACAAATTTATTTACGTCCCTATGATATAAATTGATTGCTTTGTGTAGCCAGAGACATAACAGTATACTTGTAACTGCATATGATTATGCTATACACATTGTAGATTATACTTGGTTGAAAATACACAATATTCATTCAAATTGTACTAATTATCATTTGTTAATATCCGGTAATAAATTATCCACATATGATGCTATTACTGATAATTTTCAATTTAAATAATGAAAATAACTTATGAATAAATTCATTAATTAAGTTAATTGCATTTTTATAAACCAGCATATTTTAAGTAAACTATTATGTCTAATCCACTACTACTTATATTTAATAATATGGTGCAGCATAATCCTGGGCTGCATTCACAAATTTCATTACGATATTGTGTAACCTGAATTTAATGTATAACACTACTTACCTGTTCGTTTATGTAAATAATATTTTTTTCCAAGCCCATCAAGCTGTTGCGTCCAAATATCATTATTGTTTTTATAGCACGCATCATATGCACGTTTCTCATCAAATATTTTATTTGATTGTTCACTATCATTCTCTGAACTTTTATATTGACAATTGTTTGCTAATTCTTTATTGACCAATTTTATTCTCTTTGCAGCAGTAACAGATATATGTAAAACACTATTAGGAGAGCAAATTTTAGACGTGCACGGTGAACCAGCAATGATCTCATCAGATATACTCAACTTGTCATTTAAATTTTCTGGTGTTTCTTCAACCATGTCCAACCGTGTGCTAGAAAAAAGTGGCTGAAAATTATTACTGTCTGCATCAACACCATCTGTAAGGTTTAAATTTTCAATTGCACTAAATGAGTTTTCGGCTTGGTTAAAAAATACTGGAGATGGTACCGAATGAAAATCAAATCTAAAGCTGTTCATTGGTGGTTCAGTATTGAATTTTCTAAACTGCGACTTCCCTTCAAAATTTTGATTATTCATTGGAATTGGTTCTGTGCGATGCTTTTGCATTGTTTCTTTTGGTATTTGAAATGTATGTTCTTGAGCTAAAATAAACAGTCTTTGTTATCTATCAATACAAAAATCTAAAAGATAATGCCTTAAGATAACAAGTTGCAAGCATACTTAAGTTTTATATGCATCTTCAGGTTGGTGCAAGTGCGCATATAAATTTGAATACTGTATAGGTTCACCTTTTACATTTTTTTTTTGCTTTTTATGTTTATTACAAAACCAAATGATGATTCTTATAATTAAAAATGATTTCGCCCTCATCTAACCCATAGGTATGTTCTCTATGATCTAACCGCAGAAATATTTTTTTTACAATATTTTAAAGCAATCATTCAGGACTTCACGAAGATGATATCAAGTACTGGCATACCTGCTGACACTCATTGGGTTTACTTACTCAATACTATGTATTTAAAAATCTTCATATTCATCATCTTGTAGCGATAAAACTATCCAATAATAATAGCCAAGTTTTTAAAAAATTTGTTTGAGTCCACAATATATTTTGAAAAATTTATATTCATTGTCATACAATGACAGAAACTTACCACCAAACGATTACGATTAATTGCGATTACTAGTTATGTACATGTAAATAAAACTAATTTGTAAAAATAATCATAGAAATAAATAATATCGACTTTATTAAATAATTTTTGTACTACAAACTTACTATTCTGAAATATTAAAAATTATCTCGGACAAATACGTCTATCCCCACTAGCATCCCAAATTTATCTAAGCCAAATAATCTGTTGATTGTCAAAATTTTACAAGTTTACTTGCTATCATAATTAGCATTAAGGATTTTTAGAACTGAACACGAAACTTATAAGCTTGAAATATATTTTCTAACTAGTGTAATAATTAATGGAATTTGGTAATACATTTCTCATTTACATTTAGATAGTTTATAGAAACATTTCACAAACTTAGCAGTGATATCAAGAAATTGTATTAAAGAAATGAAAGAAAATGAAAAAATTATTTTATTGGACTAATTAAATTCGAAACTATTATACATTTATATTAAAGTATTTTGGAATGGACAATGAACAGATTACGAAAAAGTTGGTTTTTAACTGGTTTCTATGTTGTTTATTTAAGACATTTCCAAAACTTGGAATTTATAAATCTCATGTAATTTAATATGGGAAAAGGAAAATTTGGACTGATAACATTATGGATGGATTAAATTTAAGATCTTTTTAGGATTTCTTTTAGTAACACCTGGTCAGAGTTTAGGTTTTTCTATTAGGGAAAGTATATTCGTATTGAAATTATTTTGTTATTAGAGCTTAATCTTAAGTTGAATTTTATTTGAATTTATTTAAAAGTTAGGTAAACAGACACATTTATAGAGGATATCCAGCTACCCCAGTGATGGAATTGCATTTGAAAGGCATGTTATTTTTCAGTTTCTTTATGGCCAAACATTTAAGAAGTGTGTTAAGATATTTTAAAGAAAGGTAACATATGAGGCGACCGAATTTAAGATACTGAGGCAAAGGTGGAATAACCGTTTTCCATATAGGGAATAATATTGAAGGGATTGCTGTGACAAATGGTTTGGAACCTCTTAATTATGACAGAAAAAGCCTTTCAGGGTAAGTGATAGTGTAACATATTTGTTGTATTTCAGCCCTTTTATTTATTATTTTTATTTACAATTTTTCTATTTTCTTCTATACTTCTTGCAGTTAGCTAACACGCCTTTATATTGTTACAGGGTCTCTGCTCCTTCAGAACAAATCAAAATTTATTAACTGAACACTAATTTTACCAGTAACAAAGTAAGTTAACAAAAGAATTCCGCACAAATAAACGTTGAATCGGCCGATAAGAGCAACTTGGTTATAAATAAAGTACAGCGTTTCAAACATTAAAGGCAAAACAACATATGCTAAGCTTATAAACAGGAAATCAGACTGGAACAAAAGCACAACACCATAACTTTAAGACTACGAACATTTCAAGTAATAAAATAAAATTATGGTACAAAAATAATGAAGGTAGAATGAGGCAAAACTGCATATACATATTAAATTGAAGTAAGAACATAAACGTCGGCATGAGACTACACCGAGCAAAATAAAACGACAAATGAAAATTAAAACCATAACAATATAAATTCATTCTGAAAAAGAATTAAATTTACGGAAAATGACATAGTTTTAATTTGTTAGCACAATAACTCTCTTTAGTGTTAAATACAAGGAAAGAATGAGTGATACATAAAATTATATTTGTGTAATTGATAAAATAAAGATACCAACGTAATTTTTGGTTACTTCTTTTATAATCGCTATCAGATATATGAAAATAGCAAGCAAAAGGATATAGTAATAAAATGATTAAACAAGATGGTTAATTGATCCCTTAAGAAGACAATCTCTTAATTGGTGAGCGCATTATCAAAAATTAACCCAGCAGTTCTCGAAATGCAGAAAAGTAAGCCGACAAAAGACCCCAAAAGAAGTGAATTTTTTGACCATTGTTTAATTGGTACCTTTTCAAAACCACATCTCTAAACTAGAATTTTTTACATAATCGCAGTGTGTAATTTAATGTTTAAAGACTTCCTGTAGTGGATAATATGTAGTTCTCTTTCTTATGAATACTGTGATATCGATTTACATGAAAGGCAGATTGTAGTAGTATTCATTCTTCAGTGTTGACCATGATGACTAAGAAACATCATGAGTGAAAACTGTATAGCACTTTAAACATATTTCAAATAAACAACGTAGTTATTTGGGACTGTACAGATTCTGTTTAAGGATGTAGTCAAAATTCAACATAATAAATTATATTTCTAAACAATACTGATGAAACATTTCTCTAATTACATTGTACACGAATTTAATAAACTATACATACCATTACTTACGTACAAGTTGGGAAGCTTTTTTTGGTTTGTAGCAACCAATTTCTGAAAAAGCCATTCGTTCTCATTCTTCTGCATTTTTCCTACACTTGTCCGCAAACGTTGTTGGTTAGATATCTTCATATTTTCTAAATCTTCCACTAATTTGGACGTTTGTGTTTTAAAAATTGTTATATCGTTAAATCCCTGGATTTCTGGACAATAATTACCAATTGCAGTATTTTGTTGTTCGAGTAAAACCTGTTGTTCACTAGCATCAAAATTTGAACTAGCTACAAAGACAGGTTTTTGATTGTTGGAATTTTTTCGAGACGGAAACGTTTTTGATCTAAACTGCTTAACCTGTGGTTTAATTACTGAAAAGGGATTTTTACTAGATTCATTAACCAAAGAATTACTTCTAGGTAAAGCTATATTAGGCTTTGTTTGAATAAAGTTTTTTTTCTGTGTGTTTGAGTACTTAAACTGTCTAAAATTAACATTGTCTACATTTTTGTGACAAGCGTATTTTGGGTATTGAAATGAGTTTCTTTCATCGCTTCCATTTTTTAGAAGTGGTAAGTTATGTACTTCGGTAAGGGGATTAGCAAAATTTAATGATCCTCGTTGAGTGTGAAACAACTCTGGCTTGAAGGTTTCAAAATGCTTTGGATCGAAACTTTGAAAATTGCTTTGTGGCTTTTGTTTGAATTGATTCTGAATTAACCTTTTGGAATGAATTGTAAATGGTTGTAAAAAGTTACGGGAAACTTTACAATTATTTTGGTTTATATTTAGAAAATTTGTTGTCTGAATATTAGCATCAGTAACAACGTTCTGTTTTTCTTGATACAGTGGTTTTTGTTGCTCCATACCAATGTAGTTTTGACCAAAATTGGTATAAGGTTGTGGACATAAACCACTTATAAAAGGTTGTGAGAAAATATGTTCTTCTGTTGGCAGCAGAGGACCAAAATTTTGACACTGATTTGTTGACTTGGGTAAACCAAGTTGTGAAAATTTAGGTTTCTTGTGTAATTGTCGTTGTTTGCAGTTTTTTAATTCGTGGTACTGCTGTTTTCTGATATTAACTAAAATAATGTTATGTAAAACACACATAAATAAAATTAGTGACACTAGAGTTACAAAAACGAGGTGTATCAACATCAACAGCATTACGTTGAAACCTATAATTCTTTTGTAGGCAGTGTCTCCTATCTCTAGAATTTGGTTGAAAATAAATAGAGGAATGTTGAGCTGGTTCTTGTCTGCTTTTAAAAAATGGCGAGTAACATATTTCTGCATTGCGATCCCATTGACCTAAAAAAATACTATAAAATTATCAATTTTACTAATAAATTAATAACATCTCAAATATAATGCACGGTGCAGCACTCATGTTAATCAAATGACAAATTGCATTGAAGAGTGCTTATAGCTTAACACGTTAAGCGTAGGTGTTGAGCAAAAATTTTTTTCACTAAGGATGACATTCTATTTTGGTAGTATTTAATTTGCAAAAAAATACTATAAAAAATGTTCTACATAGATTCAAACATTTAAATAAAGTTTTATTAATCTTTAGTTACTTAAATGATAAGCAATCATATATATACCTCACTGTCTGTAAACTAAATTTGTTTCAATAAGACGGCATGGTACATTGTAATACCACGTTTTCCAAATTTATATATGTTATTTCGCACAAACTATTCGTCGAATGTTGTATTATTCTAGTGGTGCCGGTCGTGGAGTATACATATATTATTTGAACTCTAATCAAAATGAGTAACTACGAATGCGAACACCTCACTTACAAAAATTATGCAATGACCTAAAGTCTGAAAATGTTGATACTCAAAGAGAATTCAGCGATAGGTATTTATCGGACGAGTATGAACCCAGTTTGAGCAATGCCACTACTGCCAATGAAATAAGTGCATAAAAAGAATATGAAGAAATGATTCCTAGCTGTGTACACGAAAACTTTTCAATAAAATCCAAGAGAGTATTCTCGTGTAAAAATATATTTAAAATATCTTTAAAAAATTACAGCAAAGTGCTTTCGGCGTTAGCCATCTTCGGTGTCATGTCAACATAAAATTAAATATTCCATCAAACTATTACATTAAACATAGGACATTTTAAGTGTAACACTAATATCACATCAATAAAGACTAGTTAAATAATTGATTGTTGCAATAAAATTGGATTACATCTTGTCTACGTCGTTGATGAAGTCGACTTTTCGACTTCATCAAAGATGCAGACAAGATGTAATCCAATTTTATTGGAACAATCAATTATTGATGTGATATTAGTTTTACACTTGAAATGTCCTATATTTAATGTAATAGTTTGATGGAATATTTAATTTTATGTTGACATTGCACCGAAAATGGTTAACGCCAAAAGTGCTCTGCTGTAATTTTCTAAAAATATTTTAAATATTATATTTTTACACTAGAATACTCTTATTAGATTTTATTATAAAAAGAATGTCGCAAGGTAGTTTTCTCAAATAAAAATGATCCTAGTCTATCCATACCTAGACAAAGAACATATTTGAATTTACATATGTGATATAATCATCATCATTAGGTCTTCAGTCCTAGAACTGGTTAGACGCGTACCATCATTGTTTCCTATTCTGAATTAACCTACAGATTTCCCTGAAATTTGCACAGTTTGCATCTATAACTATCTCATCTAGGTCTAAATCTACCTCTTTTTTCCTATCTCTGCTTGTAATATATCCCATACTATTCCCCAAAATGTCTTAGAACGTATTCCGCCCTTCTATTTCTCTTTTTCCCCAGATATCCTTGTTCCCCTACTATTTCTATAACTTATTTGTTATTATCTTTGTGTGTCCATGCTATCGTCCTCATACATCTGAAGCACAGCATTTCAAAAGGCTGCTACCGTTTGTCTGTCTGCATTTCAGACTGCCCGTATTTCATAGGCATATTGTGGTTTGCTCCACACATATGCTTTCAACAATTTTCTTCTTTTTCTATGTTTGTTGCCTTTCCTCATAGGCGCTGTTCCTTCTTGTTAGATGCAGTTCGATCACCTTCTATTGTTTTACAGTTATATGCCCTATTTCTCCGACCTTCAGTGGTTGTGAAGGGAGGTAAGCAACCTGTGGTTGCCAAGTTCCCCCAACACTTAACTATTTAACGATTTAATATATTTTCCAATTTATCTTTTCGCACAGCCAACATTAGTTGGAGATATTTCGCAACCAATAACTAATTGTTTATACTAATCATCAGATTTATCTGCGCTTATTTTTTCGTCATTAGGTTTTCCGTCTCAAAACTGGTTGGACACGTGCTTGCACTTATTTATATTCTGAGCTAGCCTACATCGTTCCCTGAAATTCTTACACAGCATGTGTATTCAGCTCGTTCCCCTTCTATTGTTTTCTTATTTTATGCCCTATTTTACCGGGATTCAGTGAAGGAGGTTAAGCAACCTGTGGCTACCAAGATCCCCCAACACTTAGACATTTGCCGAAATAATGGTTTTCCAGTAAATCCTTTCACACACCTAATATTGCCCAACCAATTCTTGTAGTTACTTATAATAATCATCATGTTTAAGCACAGTTATCTTTTCGTCATTAGTTTATCCATCTTGGGATTGGTTGGATGCATACCTCCATTGATTTCTATTCTGGGCTAGCCTACACATCTCCCTAAACCCCCTACAGCCCACATCTTTTACTATCTGTGGGCAGTAGTCTAACCTAGGTCGGCCTCTTCTTCTCTTTTTTCTTATCTCTGCTTCTAATATATTCCGTACTAGTCCCTCATGCCGTAGTATGTGGCCTGTCATCCTATCTCTCCTATTTTTTACCGTTTTCCACATATTTCTTTCTTCCCCTACCATTTTTAGTACCTCTTCGTTCTTAACTTTGTCTGTCCATGATATCTTCATCATACGTCTGTAGCACCACATTTCAAAGGCTTCTACCTTTTTCTTGTCCGCTTCTCCTACTGTCCAGGCTTCACAGCCATACAGTGCTGTGCTCCACACATATGTTTTAAGCAATCTTTTCCTTGTTTCTATGTTTGTGGTCTTTGAGCACAGTAGTTGCCTTTTCTTGTTAAATGTAGCACGACCTTGTGCTAATCTTTGTTTTATATCTTTTGTGCTTTTTCCATCTTGCTTTATTTGGCTTCCTAAGTAGCAGAAATCCTTAACCTCTTGTAAGTTCGTGTTACATACTTGTATTCTTGTTTTTGATTTATTTTCCCCACCTTTGCATACTAAAACTTTAGTTTTAGTTTTTTAATTTTCATACCGTATCTCTCTGTTAGAACTGTTTCCATTTCATTAAGAGCAGCTTCTAACTCTTCCTTGCTAGACGCTAATACCGCTATATCATCTGCAAATCTAAGCATATCAATTTTTTGTCCCTGCATAGTAATTCCAAATGTCTTCCTGCATTTGACAGTATTCATTGCCTCTTCTATGTACAAGTTAAAAATCAATGGGGATAGGGCACATCCCTGTCTCACTCCTTTCCTAATGTTTACTTCTCTATGTTCCTGCTCTAATTCTATTACTGCTGTTTGCTCTTTGTATAAGCTATGTACTATTCGTCTATCCCTATAACTCATTCCAATCTTTTTGAGTATATCAAACATTTTTTTCCATTTTACATTGTCGAATGCTTTTTCCAGATCTACAAACCCTATATACAACGCTTTCCCCTTTTTCTATTGTTTTCTCCATTATCACTCTCAGAGCTAAAATAGCCTCCCGTGTTCCCCTGTTTCGCCTAAACCCAAATTAGTCTTCTCCTAGTATTTCTTCCGCCCGTTTTTTCCATTCGTCTTTGCACAATTCTAGTTAATATTTTTGACACGTGTGCTGTCAAACTTATTGTTCGAAAATTTTCACATCTATCCGCGCCTTTCTTTTTTGGTATAGTTACTATGATGCTACGTTTGAAATCTTTGGGTATCTCGCCTGTCTCATACATATAGCTTACAAGTTGGAAGAGACGTTCTGTTACTGCTTGTCCAGCTGCTTTTAGAGTTTCTGCTTGCACCTTATCTGTACCCGGCGCCTTACCATTTTTCAGACTCTTTAATGCTAATTCAAACTTGTCTCTAAGTATAGGATATCCCAAGTCGTCATTTTCAATGTCTGATTCCTGTTCTAATGCAGTTAGTTCCTCTCCTGCATATAAATTCTCTATATATTCTTGCCATCTACCCACTTTCTCTACGTTTTCTATGATGACGTTTCCTTGTGCGTCCCTTATATTTTTGCTATACGGTTTTATATCCCTAAAATTCATTCTAATTAATTTGTATGCTTCGTCTGTCTTTCCTATTTCCATCTTTGTTTGTACCTCTTTGCACTTTTCATCAATCCATTGTTCTTTAGCTTTCCTGCATTTTCGAATAATTTCCCATTTTATGGTTTTGTATCTCTGTTTTCCTGTTTCGTCTGATTTATTTTTGTATTTTCGTCTTTCTTCTATTAAATTCAGGATATCCTTTGTTATCCATGGTTTCTTATTCTTTTTGTGTATACCCCAGAATATCTCTGGCCGCCATGTCTAGGCTGGATTTAATGTTATTCCATTCTGTTTCTACTTCCTTAGTATCAGATATTTTCCCAATATCATTCAGCAATTCATTTGACTTTTTTTCGAATCTTTCTTGAATATCTTTATCTTTTAGTTTCTCTAAGTTCAAGTGCCTTTTTCCGTTCCTTTTTTTCAGATTTTGAAATTTAAGTGCGGCCTTCATAATTACGATGTTGTGGTCAGTATCTATATCTGCTTCTGGGTAGCTTCTACAGTCTTTTACTTGATTCCTAAACCGTTGTCTAACAAGAATGTAATCTATTTGATATCTTCCTATATCTCCTGGCATCTTCCACGTATATCGCCTTCTAGCATGATGTTGAAATAATGTGTTTGTGATGATTAAATTGTTCTTGTTGCAAAATTCTACCAGCCTATTTCCCCTGTCGTTTCTCGTGCCTAAATCAAATAAACCTACTACCGCTCCTGCCCTACCCTCACCTACCACTGCATTAAAATCCCCCGTAATTATTAAATTTTCATGTCCTTTTACGTGTCTTAGTATGTCTTCGATATCTTTGTAGATCGCTTCTACCGCTTCGTCACTGTAGCTAGAGGTGGGCATGTATACTTGAATTATTACGGTGTTTACCGGTTTAGATTCTAATCTAACCATGAGTACTCTTTCATTCTTTTGTAAGTAATTTTCTACACAGTATCCTATCTTTTTCCGCATAACTATCCCCACACCCAAATTTCCTTCCTCTGCTCCTGTATGAATTACCCTGAAGTCTCCACTCCAAAAATCCCCCGCCTCTGCCACCGAACTTCGCTGATCCCTACTATGTCTAGTGATAACCTATTCATTTCGATTTTTAGGTTCTCTAGCTTACCTACTTGCTTCATAGTTCTAACATTCCACGCTCCGACTCGCAAAATGTTCCCGACTCTTATTCTTAACTTTCCGATCGCATCCTCCGAAGTAGTCCCCTCCCGGAGATCCGAATGGGGACTATTTTAACTCCAGAATCTTTTACCCCAGAGAATGCCATCATGTTTGTAACAATTTAAGTATGCTGTGTACTTGGGAGATAATGTGGTGGTTTCCCGTTGCCTTCCACATCGTGGTAGGGTGTCTTAGACTGCCATACCGACCCCTATGGTCTCTGCCAATCTAAGTACCGAAGAGCCGCTGCCCTCTTTCGGGGACCTGTCTTAGTCTGGTTCCTCACTAACGACCCTACTACTTTGGTTGGACCTGTAGTTTGGCTCTTTAGCTCATTAGAACACGCAAGCCATTTCACCTGTTCTAGCAATTTAGAACTTCGGCAAGGTGCAGGTCCATTCGAAATGGATGTGATATAATAGAGAATGTTATTTCACAATATTTAGTGAAGCTGTGAACAAAGAAGTGGTAATAATGGCTATATAAATTGGGGACCTGTTGAAGGTACTTCATTGAAACAGTTTAATTTTGCAGTACATCATACTAGTATCAAACCAGAACATTACGAACGTTATATCAACATGGAGCCGTACCGTTTTTTCAAAATATTTATTATCAAAGAAATAATTCATTATATGGTGGAGCAGACACACCTGTATGTTGACCTAACTTTATGCAATAAAAAGGCAATCAAAGATCATGGGAAAGGTTGGATACCTACTAACAACAAAAAAATGGTTTAATTTCTGGGTGTTTTTGTGTGGTTGGGAATAATGCAATTGCCACGTCTAAAGGCTTATTGGAGTATCAATATTCTATATTGCAATAGAGTTAAAAGTTCATGCCAAGAAATCGATTTAAACAGCTACTGCAGATGTGGCATATGAATAATAATGAAGATACAAGTTTTTCTAATGATTGACTCCAAAAGTTGACACCTTTGATAAAAAAAATTACAGAAGGTATTAAGTAGTTATTATGCTTGACTCTTGTATATGCATTGGCAAAATGTTAGTACTATTTCATGGGTGTTTAAGGTCCAAACAGTACATAAAAAATAACAAACAAATTTGGCATAAAGATATACAAGTTAAGCACCACATATGATTTCCAGGTTTGCCGTGGAAAAGATGACCAAAGAGATGACAATGCTTTTTCAGATGTTGTTTTATCGTTACTAAGGAACTTTCTAGATTTTTGAAGAAGTCTATACTGATAATTATTACACCACCATTACTTAGCCATAAGACTGCTCCAAAGGTGTACACATCTTGAGAAACCGAAAGAGCCAACAGAAAATTAAATTCAAAAGAAGTTTTGAATAAAAAATCATGAAATGATAGCCCAAGTTGGATTATAGAATTTATGAGCTGAGGCATTCATTGATGTCATGCCAGTCAAAGTACAGTGGCCAGTGAGATGCTATGCCACGCCATGCCAAACATGTTAATGTTTTCACACCATATCAAGAGATAAATATTTATGGTTCTAGGTTGGGACCGTGCCATTTTATACTAGGGCCATTTTTTTTCAACCTCTGATCACTCTGTGCAGACGCTACGCGGGTAGCAGAAAGCGGGCATGCGCTGTAGGTGACTGGAAAGCTCTTGCACTACACACTACGCCATTGTTGACATTCAGGCGTCAGTCGGCGTTGTGCGACAGCCACGTAAACATGTCCGCTATTAGTGTGCTCCCGCCAAGTGTGAAGTGTGATTCGTTTTCTACATGTTGAAGGCCATAGTGCTGCAGAAATCCATCGAAGAATGAGTCGTGTGTATGGGGAAAACTTCATGTGTGATGGTGTTGTGCATGAATGGTGTCGAAAGTTTAAAGATGGCCCTCGTAAATTAAAGTCGACGTTTCGCCCACTTTTGTAAGGGGCTTCATCAGGACAAGAAAATAAATAAGTAATAAAATAAAAAATAATAAAAAGATAATATTCCGTATATCGAAAACCCACACACACAGACAGATACCTACATGCGTCGTCACATCATCATCCCTCACAAAAATCATCGGTAATCAACTCTCTAGTCCACCGTACAATTAAGATTTCACAACCAGAACACTTATCTAATGAACTGACTCATCTTAAAACCAGTCTTATAAAAAACGGCTATCATAATTCAGATATCAGCAGAGTAATAAACCGGCATCGGCATCCTACACGAACCCCTAAACCACGCTGTAATCCCGATACACGTTCTTATCATCATAATCATTTATTAGTCACAATATTACAATGTGTGATGGATCTATAAGTCCATTTTACAGAAAATCTTGAACTGCATAGTAGCAATTGTTCACTTGCATATTTCTAAGCTTAACTTTAAACATTTTATAAGTACGAGCATTCTTAATGTCAATGTGTACTTTATTGTAAACCTTCATAGCCAAACACACAAAGCTCTTATTCGTAAGGGCCAATCGGTATTGAGGAATTACAAAATTTCTACCGAACCTTGTATTAGACCATGAATTGAGAAGGTTCTTACGCACATAAATAGCAATGGAGTAAATATACAGGCAAGGTAAGGACATTATGCCCAATTGTTGGAAGATGGGCTTGCAAGTGGCTCAAGAATCTCTTTCGCATGTTGGAGGGCATCGTGAAGTGTAGCTCTACCTAGTACTATAGAAGTATCATCTGCATACTTGGTAATTACAGCATTAGCAATATAACGAACAAGGTCATTTACAAATATTATGAATAAAGTTGGACCGAGTATGGAGCCTTGGGGTACTCTGACAGAAACATTTTGAATTCTCAAGGCATGGCGGATTCCTATGCTTTTGATTACCACAGACTGGGAGCAGCCATGCAAGTAAGAGGTGAACCAATCATCTGCTAAACCTCTCACGCCATAAATAAATAATTTGTGCAAGAGTATATCATGCTGTACACAGTCGAAAGCACGACTGAGGTCACAAAATATAACTAAAGGATGCTCTTTAAGCTCCAGAAGCCTTAATAGTTCTTTATGAAAGGACAATAGAGCAGTACTCGTAGACTTACCTTTTGAGAAACCATGTTGACACTCGGCAATAATGGTATGTTTATTAAAGAAGGATTGCAATCTGGTATACATCGCCAACTCCAACAATTTGGAGAATACAGAAAGGAGAGAGATAGGCCGGTAATTCGTCATTAGCTGTGGATCACCACTCTTTAAGACAGGGACTACAGCAGCAGTTTTAAAAGAAGAAGGGAATATTCCATTGCTGAAAGATTCATTAATGAGAGATGTATGTGGCGTAACTAGTATGTGTTTAAAATTCTTAATAAGTTGAGCCGGAAACCCATCTGTACCACAAGATGACGTGTTGTTCAATTGATGTATAAGTAAAAGTACCTCAGGTTCATTGAATGGCACAAGAGCCATACTTTGAGGAATTGTCATAATTTTATTGGTTTGATGATCAACCTTGGGAATTCTATCAAGAATTCGCAATGGAGCCTGAATGAAAAAATCATTAAAATTGTCCGAGATAATTTGAGGATTATCGATTAACAACAACAAGCCCATGTTCACAACAGCTTGACGTTCACTGATCCGCCACGACACTCCTCTCTATTCATGATCGCTCATGCATCAAGTTCTCGCTCTATGTAAACTACCACTTTCGCTACTTTCAGCAGTTACTTTGCCACAAGACACCTTTTGGCTTTGAATGGGCTCTTTACACTTTAACTTGTCTACTTAATATAATCTTTTTATTATTTTTTATTTTATTACTTACTTATTTTCTTGTCCTGATGAAACCCCTTACAAAAGTGGGCAAAACGTCGACTTTAATTTATAAAATGACACGGTCCCAACCCGGAACCATAAATATTTATAATGACTCCAGCCGTGAAAGCCTCCGACAATATATCAAGAGATAGCATAATTGAGCTAATTACAAAATGTGTCTGTTTGAAAGTTGACACAAATTTGTTTTAATGTTAAGTGTGGTTTTAATAAATTTGACTGTAATTTGCAAAGCAATATTGTAAGGATATAGTATTTTATCAGTACATAATATTTCAAGTCATCATAGCGCTTTCTAAGTTTAGATAGTCTATCACATTAACCTTGTGCAGAAAATTAACAGAGGCTAAAGCGTTTCTACATTAATGGGACATTGAATCATAACCACCTTAGAATTAGAGGCGTTATATGTGTGTTGAAAAATAAAGCAAAAATATGTAACGTTTGGGTGTTGTGGAAAATATAAACCAGATGAGAAAAGGGAAAAATTAATTTAAAACAAATAACTTATTATCGAAGGAAGCACCCTGAACAATTTTGATTTCAGTATCAAAGCTATTGCAATAAATATAAAATCATAAACTTAGAAGTCACAAAAGCATCGTTTTATTTCTGCACAATACATATTAAAATGAAATTCCAGTTCATTAATTATTTTAAAAAAATTAGATGTATAATTTGGATTGTATTTATGAGACGACATTTATAAGGTATTGCCCAATGAGTAGTGTTACATTATTAGGAACACAATGTTTAGACATTGCAAATTTAAATGTAATTGTTTATGATATTTAGCCATAACGGTTAGATGCATTAAGAATGAACGAACAATGAATTTTATCATTTTTGTTTATTGTGTGTATTTTGTTATACGAATATCTTTTGGACAATAACTTGGAAATTAAAAATTGTTTTATGTCTATTTGTTTACATTTAAAGAAGGTGAGTTGAGAGTAGCTGTATTTGTTCAAACAGACAGGTGACCTTTTGTAAGGAAAATCCATTTCACCAAAAGAATATCCCATAGTTAACAATCTCTGGGATACATGTCGTCTAGAGAAAATCCTATTAGAACTAGACATAGTTGGTGCCCTTTAAACTTGACAGATTGAAAACCTAACAGGGCAAATGCTATTAATAACATAGTTTAAAATTGCATCTAGGTAAAATTTCTATCATTATTCAATTTAGTTCAATTTTCTGCCGTTTATTGCTATAGGAACCCATTTCCACACCACTGCCGGTGCATCTTAATTTTGTTACAGGACTCCTGTCCCTTTTGGGCAATTCGAAATTTAAAACATAATACTTCAAACATGCACACCATAAGTTTTTGTCGTCTAACTTGTGAGTCGTGATTTTTGATTTTTAATTGTTTTATAATAATTTTCACACTTTAGGTGCGTATTTTGTAAGTTAAAGTTGCCTTTCTTTTTTAATTGAGTAGATAAGACGTAAATTTTTCTTGAACGAATTTTTTGTAAGAAAAATTATCTAAGAGGTTTTTTAATAAAAATGGACTAATTGTGACTAGAAAAGACAGACTTAAAGATTTCAATGTGGAGTTCATATATAATGTACCATTTATTAAAAACTGAATTTATTTACGAATTACACGTTAGAAACGTAGACACCAAAAATTTGACAATGATTGAATTACAAAAAAGGTTTAGGAAAATTATTAAGACACAAACAAAGGTAGAAGATGAATTTGAATATACTTTTGAGTTTATGGATGACATTACAGCGGTAAAAACAGTATTAGCACAAATTAAAGCCAGCATTTTAGGATTAACCCAAATTAATTTTCATGGTAATTATGAAAAGATTGTATCCAAAATAGCATATGTTATTCTCTATCATCATGTAGTATACCCAATGATGAAAATGATGATGAATGTAGAAATCAATTACAGATGAAGATAGAAAATTTAACTGAGAATTATAAAAAGGAAAGAGATAATATTTCGAAGGTTAGGGAAGAAAAAGCAAAATTTTGATCATTACTCAATTTTGTTCAATTTTCTGCTATTTATTGCTATGAAGACATTCCCGCACCACTGTAGTTGGCCAGTGCATCTTGATTTTATTACAGAATTCCCACCCCTTCCGGGCAATTCCAAATTAAAAATTTATTTCTTCAAACACCTGTAACAAATATCTTATATAAATTTTATCTCTACAACTAGTGCACGAAATAAAATTATAGTACGAGAATACAGATAAAAATGTTAATCTTATTTGTGAACAACTGTATTATTATTTTCGAATTTGAACTAGTAATTGAAATAAATGACACTCGCTGGAAACCTATGGATTAGTGACCCTAGTAGTAGTGTTCATTGTTTTGAATGTGATGTTAAGGTTTCCAATTCGGTTTTCAATTATGTAAAGTACTTTTTAGGCATTGGCACAAGTTGCATATGTTATTTGTGTACGAATATTTTTATTATTCTTGTACAGCAATTGGAGTGCATGTTTAGCAAATGCCAAATATAAACGTTTTTTCAATCACTAATTCAATTCAAGAATAATAATAATTCAAATTTTCGAAAGTTGGATGAATATTTTCATCTATATCATTATACAATAACTTAAATATTTATGTAGGTCGGGATTAGAGCACGACCACGTTCATCGAAGAAATATATTAATGATTAAATTTGTAAAAATAACATGAGTTTGTGCATTATCTTTGGATGTTATTTCTAAACGTTTTACCTTTCAGAGGTTTAAACAGTCTAGGAAATTTAGTGGTTGTCATTTGGCAGTGTTGAGGAAACATGCTCCCTAAATTAGCACCATTTAAATAACCATTGCTGTTTTGATCTATTGCTTCGTTTCTGCAAAAAGGTATTGTACAATCGTATTGTTTAGAATAATAAGATTTCTACGGATTAAAATAGAAATTCCTTTGATGATCCAGCTGACCAAATTTTTTATGGGAATTACTCGCTTTATAGAGTGGTACACACTTATCAACAAATGGTTCATACGTAGGATATTCTGTTTGTTTCTGGTATCTTACAAAATTTTCATACTCTCTATTAAAATTGTTAAGATTAGAAAAATCAAAATTATAGTTCGAAACATATTTTTCGAAAGGATTCCTAGTTGAATTAGAAAACTGCTTAAAATTAGAGAGTGGTTGATTTATAATAGGACAAAAGAAAGCATTTCCAAAATTTGTACGTTGTTTGGGTGGATCAAAAAGCTTCATTGGGCTTCTTTGTTCTGTATAAAAGTCTGTATGGGTAGGAAAACATGAAGGGTTCCTAAAATACTTAGAAAATGTAATGTTGTAATTGCTCCGTTCACAAGGATAGTTAAAATTAAATTCCAATTGGTTTTGCTTTTCTACCATTGTCGTTTGAATACATTTGGAAACCATGTCATCTCCATTCGCATCAAAATTAAAATCAAATCCATTTCTAGGATGTATAGAATTTGTAACTATTGTCTTTTTAGAAGTTAGTTTAAATGACAGAGCTATTCCTGTTTTAATACTTTTGCAATGAGTATATAAATTTTGTTTTGTTGTTTCAGTTATGACAGTTTTAACTGTTTTTGATTCCTCATAAGGGAAAACTACAGTAGATTTAAGAAACATATCCATGATTAGTTGTTTGCCCTTTAACTGATCTTCTAAAAGGTTTGTTGTTATTGTGGAATTTAACAAAGGATTCATATCATTTTGTTTCGACATCGTGTCTTGTGAGTTTATAACTAAGCTTTGGGTGTTCATGTGTTTATCGAAAACAGTATGCTCTTGTTGTTTTATCAGTTTGTTTGAATTTGAAGCATGTTCAGCTCTTATATTTGGTTCGATACTATTTGCATCATCTGTTTCAGACACGTTTATTTCTAGTCCATCGTTAAAGTTCTTGTCAGAGCTTGAATTATCCTTTTGCAAAATTTGTTTTGAGACATTTGTAGTTAGTGGTTTATACTTTAAATCACCTTCCTTACAATCATCTGCTGACAACTGTATAAGACTTGTTAAATCATAGACTTTTCTTGCTTTACTTTTACATGAATTAGGTTTTTTAACTGCTTTAGGCTTGCCTTTTCTTAACGGTGGTTTCCTCTTACATTTAGGCACCTTAAAACCCTCATTATCAAGGTGGGCATTTTCTGAATTTTGATCTAAGCATAATCGTTTGTTGTTTTCATCGGGAATGTCTTCTTTTATACAATTATGCACATCTTTCAAATTGTTGTTCGCTAGTTTACGTTTAATAGGCATACTGCGTACAGCACCTTCAATTTGTGAAGCACCATACTGACTGGTAACCTTGGATTCTGTCACATTAGACATTTCTATATTTTGGTTTTTAACTGGTTCTTCATCTCCTAACAACTTCAAAACGCCCTTTTCAATACATTTTAGTATAATATCCCAATGTCTAAATTCTGCGGTCTTTTTTGTAGGACTCAAGGTTAAGTCTACTTCTGAGTATGGACATCGTATGTTAATAATATAAGCCGGATGTTCACTTTTACTTGTAGATAATGCATTATTTGTTTGTTGAGATAACAACGACTGCATAAGCTTGTGAATTTTTAAACAAGTAATAGGGCGTCTGTTTAAATATACCAATTGTAATTTGGCTGAAGAGAGATTATTAACATAAACTAAACCTGATATGGCAATTTTTCCTTTTGTAGCTTTAAATTTCAACAAATTTTTTAAAGAAATATCAGGAAAAAACTGAACAATACTTTCACAAACTGTTTGCTTCTTATAGCTGTGCAAAAGAATTTTTCCAGTTAAGTCGTTTCGTAAACTTAAAGAAACATTTGGATTAATAATGGCGAGAACTTCCACAGACCATTTAATTTCTTCTAACTCAAGTTGATTAATACGTTTCTGCCGTACTGGCAAATTATACATAAAATTTTCTATTGTGATAGTTGTACCTTCACTAGGTCTTTGTTTCGTGCACTCAACATCTCCCCATTGTCCATCATTATAAATCTTCAAATAAGTATTTTCTCCACCTTTGGATCTAGATATAATAGTCATCTTTTGTGATATACCACATATACTGGCTAAAGCTTCACCCCGAAATCCAGCAGTTTTTATAAGCTTTAAGTCTTTCAAATCATGGCACTTGTTTGTCATGTATCGATTGCCAATAACTTGCATATTGGATTCTGTTATGCCATGTCCATTATCAACTACTTGTATACGAAACGTTTGTAAATTTAAACGAATTGCTACTGCAGTAGCTCTGGCATCTAATCCATTCAGTATCTACAACAAAAATTCTCTTAATTGCTATTTAACCTCAAGTGATTAAAGGTAAAACAGCTAAAATTTTAAGGTAAAATAAATTACATCATTTGTAAAGTAACTGTTCTAAATAATACATTGTACATTTGCAAATTTTCTAAATAAAGCAGCACAGCACAGTATTTATTTAATGTAATTACTGAATTGTCGAGACTGCCAACATGGTATACAAACACATAAGTTTTAAAAATAATGGTCAGTATTTTGCAACAATCATGTACTTGTCTACAATACCAAGTATTAATATAAGTTAAAACTTAAGGTATCGCCATACCAGCACCACCCTAGCCACTGTTCATTTTATTACTTTGTTTTCGTATTAGGGTTAATTTCCGAAGACCTTGCAAAGCTGTCCGACAGCAAAAATGAATAATTAAAAAACGAATGAATTTTTGGGACAGATATCACACAGTTTTCGTTTTGTACACTGTCGTTTGGAAAAATCCTATATTGAGGCCCATTTAAACACTTCCATTTTCATGTATTTGTATAGAATGAATTTTGACACGAAGTTTAGATTCTCCGACTACATCCTTTTCAAATTGTAATGCATGCTTCACACAGAAATAGTTGATGTTCAAATATGTCAAACCTGCTACATATATACTAAGTTCAATACAAAACAAGTTGAAAATGCAAGGCATTGTCATCGAACTTCCAAATGTAGACTTACTTTAAAACAATTTAAAGAAATTAAAATTATTATGTTGTAATAATTATAAGTATTCAGATAAAATAAAATTAATCCCCGGGGGGGTGGGTATCCGTGGTCAGATTTTGTGGGGGTACCATATTTCGACTCAGCTATGTTAGGGAGTCCAAATATGTATCGCACATTAATTTTGGACCTATTTGAAATTTTAATTTTCGACGGAATATCGCGGGGCACGGCGTCCCGTGGCCCGATTTCAACTGACATCAAAACTTAAGCTCAGGACACCGAGCTGAATCGATTGATGTATCACACATTGATGTCCGACCATTAGAAAGGCCTCGGACGGACAGACGGACAGACAGACGGACGACAAATCGATTTCATAAACGAACGAAGTTCGTTGATTATAAGCTCTCTTCACATCTCATAATAATGCAGCAACAAAAAAATTCCATCCCTATCTATTAGTTCTTATAAGAATTCATAAAAAAACATTCTCATTGTGTATTTATATTCATTCATTGACTATATCTTAAAACTACATCACCATCACCACCAGCAAGACTCCAAAAATTTAAACAACTTCGTGTATCTGTTAACTTAGATATATCGAGGTCTTATACGAATTGCCTAAAATATATTCAACTAACATCACGACCCAAAGAAACTTTGGAGATATGTATAATCTAAAAAATGAACACCTCACAGTCCTGTAACTGTAACAAATGATGGTGTTGTATATAATACGCCCACTGGAGTTGTGAATGCATTTAAATGATACTTTAGCAGCATATACATACTATGTTACATGCCTAATCAGTGTTAAGTATCTGAAATAATTTTATTTTACCGAGGATATAGTGATGTAACAGTTAATTAGTGCACTGGCTAACTTTCAGTGGGTTCTATAAAGTAAATAACTTTTGGGGATATACAAATTCCAACCCTTTTACTAAATACTTTACACCTACCTTGAAAGGTCTTTAAATTTTCGTTGTCTAATAAAGCCTTTGAGCTTCAACCCACCTGAAAATCAGCCATAATTAAAGCCTCTCCAGAAGATGAGTGTTCAAAGAGACGATTAACTCCACTGCTATTCGAAGGTGATGAAGCTTCGATTTACACCTTTCTTACCTCCTACTAGTCTATTATAAACACAAAATAATAAACTTCATGTCTTGTACACCTAACCTATATTATCAAACATTATTATCGCAGAAAATAACAACAGCGAAAAAAGATCTACCCCTACTTTGGACAAATTTGCGTGTAGCTAAAATAAAAAGAACACATTAAATTTAATATTGATAGACATTCAACCAGTTTAATTTCTACGTACTAATTTTCTTCTACAACAATGAGGTTTTATGTGTGCAAACTTGATACAATACCCTTTAAATTTACATAAGCATGCAAAAACAATATGGATCTACCCCTACTTTGGACAAATTTGTGTGTAGCTAAAATAAAAAGAACACATTAAATTTAATATTGATAGACGTTCAACCAGTTTAATTTCTACGTATTAATTTTCTTCTACAACAATGAGATTTTATGTGTGCAAACTTGATACAATACCCTTTAAATTTACATAAGCATGCAAAAACAATATGGATCTACCCCTACTTTGGACAAATTTGCGTGTAGCTAAAATAAAAAGAACACATTAAATTTAATATTGATAGACGTTCAACCAGTTTAATTTCTACGTACTAATTTTCTTCTACAACAACGAGATTTTATGTGTGCAAACTTGATACAATACCCTTTAAATTTACATAAGCATGCAAAAACAATATGGATCTACCCCTACTTTGGACAAATTTGCGTGTAGCTAAAATAAAAAGAACACATTAAATTTAATATTGATAGACGTTCAACCAGTTTAATTTCTACATACTAATTTTCTTCTACAACAATGAGATTTTATGTGTGCAAACTTGATACAATACCCTTTAAATTTACATAAGCATGCAAAAACATTAATAGTTCTTGTTTAGAATAAGCTCCGCACATGTATAAATGTTAACGATTAATTACAATTCTTGGACTCAATATTCAGCATGTAATGGTTATAGTGCAATGCACTTACAGGTTTTGCATTCTTTCAAAGCTCAATTCACGTCAACGGGTAAGAATTCTTGCAAGTAAAATTCCAACCTAGTATGGTTGATCAAAAGCTCCCAAACATTGGTCACCTTCTCACAAGATCTGCATATAATGTTTGAGTATAATCGCGTTTGAGGGCCTACATAATCCCGGACATCCTTGATTTATGACTACTATCGTGTCACTTAACGTACCTCTCTTTCCAACATGGTCCTGCACCGCAATCGAGTTTTGAGAGGTTACTCACTGGTGTCGAATAATCTAATGCGGACTAATCCCCTACTTCTAATATCTAGGGTTTTATAAATTTTTCGTCCTAGGGTCATCGCATGCTATTTTTCATTCTCATGGGGTAGAGCGTCTAACTGCTGTCCTAAAATCGAAGTCAATATCGTTCTCTTCGTGTGACCGGTCATTTGTTCCCACACTTTTGAATGCAGTGCCATTTGTTTAAGTTCGCAACCCAATTTTTTTATGACTGCAAATTTATTAGTATGTGAATATTGGAGGTAATCTACCAGAGTGACCATTTCTATGAATGTGTGTGAGCTTATAATACCTCCCACAGTTTACATGCAATGCATTAATTTTTAGGTTTGGTTTTATGACTATTGCGGTTGCAAGGTGTGTCGGTCTAATTCCATGATTCAATAGTGTTTTTTAACTCATGTGAATGTGTACAAATATACTTTCCTACGCCCAGTGATTTATCGAGATATATTTGTATTTTTCTAAATTTAATATAAAGAGTGTAAAGTCTCGATCGTTATTAAAGTTTGTATATTGGATGCTTTTCTGTTTTTTTCTGGATCCTAATTTAATATTACGTTGACGTAGCCATGTTATTAATGTAAACTATCAAAGCTTCTATAAATATTTCATGTAATGCACTCGTGTTACAACTACTTGTGAATTTTCAAACGAATCACCAGATTGTGCAAGTTAATGATTGCAGTAATTTTCAAACAATAACCCTCAAATAAATCTAGAACTAAGCATTTATAAAAAAACAAAATGACTACTGGGTCCAACCACATTCCTGCATTTTTAGTTCGTGATTGCAGAAAAGTGATCCGTTGCTAATTTTGTTTAATTTATCGTTAGAAATACTTGAACAATTACAAAAATTTGCGCTATTCTTAAAAATGGTAATCCTGGAAAGGTGTTCAAATGTTTAAAAATCTTTTAAATGGTTTTATATTAGCAAATACATCCTTTTATTAGATATGACATATCTATAAATCAGCATAGTTTTGTAGATAAAAAATCAACTGTAACTAATCTTATACGACTTATCCAGGGAGTTTCTGGTTATCTAGATAATCAGGTAATGAGCGGCTAGAGAAATACCCAAGGAGCTGACTAAAATTATTGTAACATTCGAAACCTTACACAGTGATTAGATTTTTGTTACTTTAAGTAGCATCACAATATTCAAAAAGCATCAATCTTATTTTTATCCAAAATGTCAGTTTTATGATGCGTTTAACAAACAAAATCAGTACCTCATGTTACAATGCAGTGAATAGTCAGAATTCATTAAAATTGAAAAAATTCAGCATTTTTCATTCTTGTTGTTCAAAATTGGGTTAGAACGCCACTCTTAATTTCAATTTTATTCATTTTAAAGAGTCAAGGTTTTGTTTTTCAATAAATTAGGCGGTATTATCTATCACTGGTTTTGCACGGACACTCCTTTCGAAGCATTCGGCCTGTGCGGTCATGTATTAAAACATAATATAATACAATATACATTTTGGTGTGTGTTACTGTGCTACTACATAATTCCGTTGGCGGAGATGTTGTTCTGGTTTGGATGCTGCCAACCACTTCCGTAGAAGCCAACAGTATGAAAATTAAGGTAAGTGCATGATCGTTGTTGGATTTACCGCTAAGAGGATTTTATCGCAACACCACCCACAAGTCACAGTCCACTTACTCTAAGGAAATAATCTGGGGTTTCACGCATTGTGTAAATTTTCCCATTATTTCTCCAACACTTCTGTATAACATTTTCATTTGAAATATGATTCTGCCAAAGGAATTTTCGTTGTGTCTGACACGATAGAAGTAGTTAAAATAATGGCAACGTGTAATGCTGAAAGGAAAGTTCGGGTTTGCAGTTAGTAAACTTGGATTGATGGTGCTTGTTGCAGTTGCTGTGAAGATTTTGCCGCTCCTGTTTGTGTATCTGCTGTTGGCAAGGAAGCAAATCCGATTGCAGCTGATGTTCTACCCATTGTAATTTTAATATTTACCTACCGCGTGAGGGTATCCAATTAACAATAAATAATAAATGGGAAGGACCTCTAACACTATAGTACCCTCACGTTTCGGAACATTGCCTCGCAAGCTGCTGCAGTCGGTGAGAAGGGGAGGTTCATTAAACAACAACACACTAAGACAAAATTCCAATTGTTTTATTAAATGGGCTACTAACTAACTTAACCTAGTTACATATGCATACAAAATTATACAGTAATTAACATTATTTACAATAGGGCACCACCATGGGAATTAAACGACCCATGGACCGATCGCGGTAATAGCTCTCGTCGCGATGAACCAAGATTGCAGGACAGAAAATACTTCACTTCACAGGGGCAAATCTTATAAAGTCTCCGGCTAGCACAAACACAACTTAACTAAACAATTCTAAAGTCCTTATTTTATGAATATTAACAACAGTTCTGGGTGCAAACACCCCAATACATATAATTAATTAACGCTACCGTAGTCTACTTAACTTGCATACTGAAACGACCTTCCTTTAATCACGGGGTCATCAATAACAGGAAAAACATGACCTTCACACGGGTCAAATAGTACAGTAACGGAATTCGTGGCTTAGTTATTACAAGCCTCGGACAACGTCGAAACACAATAAAATAAGAAACCCTTCAAAAGATGCGGTCTTTAACAATAACCTAACGGGATTAAATTACTGGAACGGGGCTTTAACCCGAAGTTGTATGCTATGAAAGTCGACAGATATTGTATTTAAACAAATAAATGACTTATGATGCATAACACAGCCTTGAGTTCATAGTAATACCATATATAATAATTACTTACTCAGAGAAATAAACTAACTTTGAACATAACGGCACGCACTTGAATTCAGAGAAATAAAACACTTACTCAATCTCGCAAGTCCGCGAGCTTTAGACTCTAACGCGTCTGGAAATAAACAACCCCGATTACCACCGGCTGGCATCCTTATATACATTTAAGTTAATTGAAAAATAACCCCTTTCTTGGCTCTCATACTCGGCTTAGGATACGCCGGTCGTAAATCTTTAAGATTAATTAAGCTGCCAATTGCCCTAAGATAGTCACACAAGTAGATCCCGGAACCAATTTCAGTTGAGTACTCCGCTAATTGAAAAATTGCTTCTGACCACCCTGACATAAATAGGATCCTAAAACATGATTGACATCTAATCATAGATAGCAACTAATCTGACATGTGTAGTGCCTTTGAAGTAAAGTGCCTTTAGAAAAATTGATTAACTCTTGGATTAGATCTTCCTGGAAACTTCGCTAGGACGCTACTTGGGTAGTCTTGCAACCGTTACAATTACAGACATATTTATGCTACCAGACCTTCATTCTAATAATTAGAATGCTAAAATTAAACTAGAAAATAACTATTTTTAGAAATCATAGAACTAATTAGAGCGTATTAAAACAGTATGTTACACCGTTTCTATGTCTTAGTCTACTGCTGTCGGAGAAGAAGCAAGTCCTAAAGCGGCTGAAAGTCTCCTTCAGGTTTTTCTTGTTGTTGACTGTAACAATTAAATTTAACCACTATTGCTTATGAGTTTCTTTTCTCATATGCGACCTGTTTCAGACACACTACTACCACGTATGATGGCGGCCGGAGTACATTCCGACAGTCATCAGCTGGTGATCATGAAAATTACGTAAGTAATTTATTTTCAATTTACTCATAAACGGTTACATGGTTTTGAGAACCAAGATTTAACATCGTAATTTCGATTGTAATGTTTTTTTATTGTGCGTAATACTGGAAAAAAATCCTTTGGGATAATTTGTTCTATATGAATTAATATTTCTGCCACGGGCTGATTTTGATTTTCGTAATTTGATTTGCTTATACCACATGTTTTTCTTGTGCAAATTATAGCTTGTAAATAAAATTTGTATATGGATGCCGTCTGCTTTTTCTTAACTAAAAAAATTTGGCACACCCTAACTCACCCCACTCACCGCTTTTGTAGCAAGCCTAGTTTATCTAGAATTCATTTACTGGTTTTTTGCCAAAATCCACGAAAAATTGAACTAAATGCTTGGCTTTGGCCAGAACAACCCTGGTCTAGGTCACATATTGACACTATGGGCCCGTTCTGCAATAAGTATTTTTTGATTGTGTTAGATGCCCGTTCAAAATGGGTTAAAGTCATTACAACTAAAACTATTACCTCCAATTTTACAATTAAAGTGTTGCGTACTTTATTTTCTCGTTTCGGTTTACCTAAACTAATTGTGTCAGATAATGGAGCACATTTTTTTTAAATGAATTTCATATTGCTATTAAAAATAATATTGAAAGTATCATAACTGCAGTTTATACTCCTCAATCTAATGGAGCAGCCGAAAACGCTGTTAAAAACATATAGAATGTACTAAATAAAGTGTTAATAAGTACAAATAACACCGATTTGAATTTGGTGTTAGAAAACTTTTTATTTGATTATCGTAATGCAGATCATTGCAGTGGGGGTATTTCCAGCATTTTTATTGTTTGGAAGAAAGTTGTAAACTCGCTTCGATTCATTAAAATGCAATGCATTTGCAGATACCACTACTAAAAATAGGGCGGTTCAGGCACAAACCAATTAAAAGAAATATTTTTAAGATAATAGAAATGTTGCCTTTAAGGTAGTAGAGGAAGTGTTAGCAAAGGATTACAGAGTGCTGAATAAACATACCTATATTTAAGCAGTTATAAATCAAATAATGGGCAAATGTGTATTTATTGTAGAAGTTCCGGAACTACATGTAACATAGAAATGTCATTCTAATAAGTTGCTTAAACGCAAACAATTTGTTACCAGTAGTTTGAAAGATGTACCTGATGTTCCTTGTGGTTCTGATATGAATGCCACTGATGATAGTGTAAATGTAAATAATAATGGTAGTTACATGAGTTTACGCCCTAGAGGTGATATTAAAAAACGCGAGCGCTTAAATTATTAGTGCAATAATTTAAAATTGTCTCTATAGGTACAATCTGTATGTTAAGAAATTAGGGTGTAGGTATGTAATGTATTTTGTTTAAATATAGAATATTAAGAAATGAACCTGGGGCTATCACATACGGATATCATGTTATCTATTGCTTTAACGTAACAAATGTTATAAACACTTCTGTATTAACTCTTGAATAAACAACTTCAACGATTATGATATATTACAAAAAATACATTCAACTGGTTGAGGAAAATAAAGGTGCGTGGCTCAAAGGCAGTAGAAATAACATCAAGTACTGTGGTCATATCGAACATTCATACACAACTACACCCAAACTCATACAGACAACTACAAAAAACAGTTATCATCGACACATGCTCAATCACCCGAAAGTTCCTAAATGTACAATATATAACTGATATACAGAAAACACATTTAGCAGTAACCAATGTGCTTATCTATAAAATGACCTAACTTATGCCCAAGGATGATATAAAAATCATATAAGAAATGTGTCAACAATTCAGTTGAGTTGCAACCCTACACTCCAAACTATCATCATTATAATTATGCTCCTCTGCGCCCAATGTAAACTGATTGTATGAATGCAACGACCTGTATTAGGCAGCTCTGGTAAGTACATACAGAGAGTATTTAATAAAATCTGATTCTGGCAACAAGTTGCAACTTTGAATCATAGATACCCAGGTTAAAAACAAGTTTCTGTCAAGTGTAGGTTATTAAAGTACTATTTCCTTGGGATTTTTCAATTTCACAGAAACAGTCACTATCCTCTTTTAATTCTACAATTAATTTACTTACCAATTCAATTACACACTGATTAATATTCGTTATATTAAGCGTATTTCTGAAATGTGTTATTATGTCCTGTGACAAACTTTTAATATCCATACTAACTACAATTTTAATACTGTATTTACAAACTCACTATTAGTATTAAAGTCTTAAATTATTAACAATTATAAACACTGTAAGATATAAATTCAATTAAAAAACTTGTGGTTTAAATTTTAAATAAAGACAGCTTTTAACTTGACTTAAATAGATAGTTGTTAGCAATGCGCAATCGGTTTAGTGTATAACTACCGTAAGGTAATAGTTACACGATTCACAACCGGACCAACCAATCAGATATTAACTCAACCACAACCAATAAATAAAACATTCATTAAAGAACAGCTTACTAATTTGATTACAATAATAACTATATATTTGATCTTTTAAGCTACATTATTTAATATTTTACAAATAGAGTAAACACATGAAATAGAAAATAAACATTATTACAATTATTATGAAACTAAAGTCATCGCAACCCGAACAAACCAGGAAAAAGAAACTTTGGAAATGATTTAATATTATAAAAATATGAAATCAGATCTAAAAAATTTAAACAATTTGATAAAATAATTTAATGTTAGAAATAACTAATCAAAGAGAGAAAATTCTAAACAGAAATAGGTAAAATTGAAGTAATCAGTATGCATACATGTATAAAATATTATAAAATAGATAATTCACTACCATTTGCACCACCTATACTTACAGGTGTAATTTAGCCAAATGAGCTTTAACCTTAAGGTGAACCTACTCGCTTCTAGAAGTTTCTTTTTTTTCTAAACATGTTTTGATTGGCTGCTGAGTGCACGTGATTCCTGAATAAATCACGGTAAAAAGAAGCAAAGAAGTTGGTTCAACTTTAACTTCTTTGCTTTTTTTTACAATATGGCAAATCATTTGTTAGGTTGTCACAAAATTTAGTATCGTGTTTTCCGTTTAGACTAATAAACAACATTAAAAAAAGCTAAGCAAGGAATTATTATGTAGAATTTTTGCTTTATTTAGAATTAAAAAGATTTTTTGTTGTGTACGTAATAGCAAGAAAATGGGTCAATAGTAGAAGCCACTTCTTGCAGTTACTATGTAAAGCAATATGCAAAACTAGCGTCACTTCTTTCTGAAGAAGCAACTTCCAGAAGCGAGTATGTAAGGTTACCCTTAGGCACATAGAACATTGCACCAACTACAAAATATATTTTCTTAGCTAAGTTTTTAATTAATGTGGCAACATTGTATTTAACCTCAAATTTTGATAGTCTCCTGGCGGTAATATTTGGCAATCTATGGGAGAACAATTTAAAGTTTGCACAAAAATGACTGATATGAAACGTGCGTTTAATTTTTCTTTATCAGAAACGAATTATTAATCATTTAAAACATATCATCGAAAACAACCAAACAAATAGTCAAACATGAAGAGATAAAGCAGCAGCATGGAAGAGAGTAAGTGAAATATTCAAGTTATAATCCAATATTCCAAGAACTAGTAAGGTTTTTAAGACATTATAACAATAGGAAAAAGATACTAACAAAGGAAGTAGAATATAAAAAAAGAATTTACAAAAACCGGTGGAGGCAAGGCAGTTATCGGAGACAATCCAATAAGAGCTTGCTTTTGGAATTATAAATGAAAAACTGTATATGAGTTAAAACCATATATGATGGTGATGGTCACCCTTTAATGTGTCAAATGCAAATATCAGAAAAACTACATTCGACAACAATGAAACAGTATAATCAGATCAATTTATTTTTGATATTGGCAATGATTGTATACAAATTAGGAACCAAATCAAGTGAAGAATCTGTCGATTACAATTATATGTACACAAAAAAAAAGTTCTCGAAACACCAACAAAAGTAAGCAGATTCTCATAAGAATAAATACATTTACATTTATGTACAGTTTGTTGTTCAGACATTCACTAAATACTTAGTAGTACTGGCAAATTTGTGAAAATTTTTAAAAGGTCATCTAATTTAGACTTGTTAAATAAGGTTAATTATATTAATTACAATACCGATATACTTTTAGTACCAACCTATAATTGGAATTGGTTCAAGGAAAGTTGTGCCATCAAGAGCGGTGGCTTACTTTTTAATTGTCTGTCAGAATACCATATTGATTTATGTCAAAATGATCGTTGTTAGAGGGGCATCCTTGATGATAAAACATTTGAAACACCTGTTGAAGATAATTATACTGTACTTACAAGTCATAAGGATATTCTATGCAATCTTCAATCATGTCTAAAATAATCACAACAGCGCCTTTTGTTACCCGAAAAATTTTGAAAGAAAAAACCAATTATCAAAGCTATGAAAATATCCTTTTTATCATAAATTCTTCTTGGTATTCCATATAATATAAGATTTATTTCATCAACTTCATCTTTATCAAGTATTTCTAGCAAATTCATATTAAGTGATAAACAATAATTATTATCAGACTTGCGCATAAATTTCTGATTAATAGTTTCTTTGAATTTATGTTTTTTAATAAGTGGAACTTAAGTTACAAAAATCTACGGTTTATCTTAACACATACGTAAGTGGACTTTAGGATTCAGTTTGGAAACTGCAAACAAAATTTATTGCTTAAGTGAAACTTATTGTTAAGGTTTATCCAAGATGCGGTGTTACAAACGACAGTCGATATACAGGGTGTAGATTGGATTTTAGAACATGGGAATTTACATGTAAAACTAGTAATGTACAAATATTAGCTCTTCTAATTGTTTTAGAAGAAAATGTTAAGTACAAAAAATGTAGAGCATTAAAAATAGGTCGCAATTCAGATCTTCTTTGTTTATTAACACCCTCTGGGACTTAACAATAAAAGGAAAAAAATTGAAAAAATCATACAAAATAGCAATAGCCATGAAAAATGTGACAACCAAAAGTAACAAATTTGATTAATTTGACACAAGAATCTGGCAATTTTAGTAAGTTCTTTAAATCTGATTTAAGTCGTTTGCAAGAAAATAAAACATGCTGAAATGATTTTCTAATTGTATTGAACGTGGTAATACAGTGTTATACCCCCGCGTCGCGTGTTCAGAGCCATTACCACAGTTGGCAACACTGATACTATCCACGTTCACATTATTGCGCAATAATAATATACAACATAATTGCGTGTCAAATTGTATCACATGCCAAATACGTTTACAATGATACAAGTTGCACCTTAAAAAGATAAAAGGTACTCACTTAAAAATGTGGAACGCTTCACGATTTTGCGTGTCATCCTTGCGCAGGAGCCATGCTAATCTCAAAGTATCTCGTCTGTTAAGAGTGGGTTGCGTTATGTCATTGTTGAAACCAAATTTAACGTCTTCCCTCTTCTTCGTTCGTAGGTAGGGCGAAGGAATAAAGTTAAAAAGATACTTGAAGATACAGGCAAAAGAAAACCTACATTCTGAAAAGATATAAGACAAGAAAAGACACCAGCAAACGTCACCGTTCTATGTCTCGTTGGCTAATAATAAACTATCGTGTCCAAACTGAGCACTTTCACCATTACTCCGCGTCTGTGCATTCTTTTGCGCCGACGCAACTGTCCGGGATGACGGAAATTTAACAAGTTTTCTTTGAAAAATAATGGCGGGAATTCACTCACAAATTTAAAAGTGCACATCTTCAAATTTGGAATGTAACAACAGGTAGTCGTAAAAACTCTAAATTAAATACTCAAACAGGTCTCCGTTCACAGCTGAACAGTACCCCAACCTATCGTAAAAATTTCTTCTGGTTGCAACCAGTTAATAACACGATATTTGACGACATTCTACGCGTATTGCCGCTTTTAAAATGTTCACATTTTCATATTCTCTTTCATTGTATAGGCGATCATGCAATGTACTGAAGGGATTCCGTAGTATTTCTAAATCTTTTTCTCATTGGTCGATAATTATTACGAATATTATAGTGTACATTTCGATATTCGAAGGTATTTGTTAGTAGCTCAGTAACCACTTGCAGGTTTCTGAACGCATTCCGGGATGTCAGGATTCAGAGTAGAAGGGGCGCATGCGTATGGGGAATCGAACTAGAATCGACAGGTTTGAAAAGCACTTGGTCATCAGTTTCCAAAATGGTAGGTCGAAAGAGCTTCCCCTTGGCTGGTTTTATTAAAGGTAATGTTTTATAAACTAATAATGTAGGGGATATCCAACGTAATCCGATTACATCTTTGTAATCTGCGCCTTGTTTTGAAGGTTGTTGATGTTTATTGTAAAACCGTTAGTTAGTTAACCATTGGAGGGAATATTTTTATGATTACCTGTTGCTTTTGTCTCTGAATTTTGCCATTTGCTTTACTTATCAGGTGTAAGCTATACTTTTCCTGTCGATTTATAATTTTATTGAAATTATTTATGTATAAATGAGTGTTATTTGTTTGGACGACCAAAACTAATGTTTGTTTATTTGAAATAATGTTTATTTAGTATTTAATAATCTGCTTTGATTTTACAATAGTAATTGAATTTAGCCATAACGATGTAGTATATATTTTTGGTTGTAACTTTACAATGTCACGATGTTGTTTAATTTTTCCAGAGGTATGTTTTGACCGCTGCAGTCATAATGAATCATTTTTAACGTTTGCTCACTAGATTTCATGTATAAACTAACATGCTTTTATATAAACATTTAACGCCTGAATCTGGGCTTTATATTTTGTGCTATAAAATCTCAATATGTTTTACTTCCTGCATGTTTTATAATGTTTGATATTTGTGATGCATTTGACATTTTTTATTTTATGTTAATTGTTTTATTTCAGCTTATTAACCACATATTCCACTGCATTGCTCATATCTCGGTTTAAACAATTATATATTTTGTTGTTTTTGTATATCCTATTATCTAGCCGATGTTCCTATATAATTAACTAGTATTTAACGTGTGTGATAATTGTTGCGATGTAATTAAACTGAACCTCTGGTATGACCGACCTTCACGTGCCTTACGCGTTTGCATTTATGACTATGTTGGAGATAGTCTATTAAATAACCAGCGCCTTTTAACTGCGCAATCATACCATAAGTTCATTTCAGCGATTCATGTCATCTTTGTCATTGTACTTGTAGTTGTACTCTTGCAAATAATAGGAAGTCGGCTAGCCTTTGTGAAATATTTTGTAACGCGGGCTGGAAACGGTTAATGTATGTATGTGGGCGCGTGTGATCGAGCCTTGTTGAATATTACTAACATTTTATGTCCGTGCAGGGGGAGAACATTGGTAGTCAAGGCAGATTTTACCTTCCTGGTGTTCCCCTCTTTCAACTTTAGCTGGGTAGTATTGGTTATCCGACCTCAGTACCTACCAGAAAAGACTAGCTGGTTTTCACTAACGTTTCTTCAGTTGTCACGTGAGCTATGCCTGGGTAACAGTTGACATCCCGTTTAATCCAATGTTGTGATCTGGGTATTTGTACGTTACCCGGCCCTGTGGAGATGTGTAAAATGCAGTTGGAAGTGTGAGGGCAGTTTGGGGTTTTCTCTGCCGTGCTCTTTCCCCAATCGCCCAGGTTGAGTACGGCACTGTTTGCTTTGAATTTCAATTTTCTTAACTCTCATGCCAATGACCTATTTAGGGGTTATTATTTTGATTAAAATTCAGTTACGAAAATACTGTAGTTTTATTTCAAACCTTCCCGCCTTAACGCCATCTTCTCAGTGTGAGTTTGGGTTACATTATAACAACACAACGTAGGTGTCGTCGAGCCAGTGCCACTAGATGTTAGATCATGGAACCCGGTGTGCCGTTCATAGAGGGCGTTTGGTCAGCCTCCAGGTCGGTTACACTACAGTACCTCACAGAAAAATCATTTTGCGAAAGATCCGGAGATCTTACAGGCCAATTTATTGCTCCACTTCGACCTATCCAACAACTTGGGAATGCATGATTTAAATGATCCACAACACCACGCATGTGATATGCTGGACATCCATCATGTAGATACCAAATTTCATAATTAATTCCCTGTTCTTCGATGGCCGGTCTGACTTCTTCTCGTAAAAAATTTAAATACCCCGCACCAGTTAAGCGGTCTGTAATGAAAAAAGGCCCAATTATGTGAGGACCCAGTATGCCAGCCCAAACATTGACATTATTACGGCACTGTGTACGGGTCTGTAATGTTAAATTTAAATTTTGTGTGCTCCAGTACCGATAATTTTGATGATTTGGTTCATTGGTTAATGAAAATCGGCACTCATCGCTAAATAGAATTCTCGATAAAAAGTTGCGGTCAGCATTTGCCTTTTCTAACATAATTTCGCTAAATTCTCTCTATTTTCCTTATCATCCTCAAAAATTTGCTGATGTATTTGGTATTTGTACGACCGAAACCGCGAATCTTGGCTCTTTAAAATTTTCCGAGCAGTGGTAAAATGAATTCCTAAATTGTTTCCCATTTGTCGTAAGGATACATTTTTGTTCTCCACAACGCTTAAGAGAACGGCCTCTATCTTCTCTCTACTTGGACCGGCTGTTACTTTTTGGCACTTAACATGACTTATTAATCGTGCCGTTGGTCTCAAAATGCTTAATAATTCTCTACAGTGTGCTCAAACTCGAAATTGGTCGCTGTGGATAGAATCCAGCAAAATTTGCTTGTATGTCCCTAAAGGACAATCCCGAGTAGTGCCATTTAAGAAAGTTTACTTTCTCTTCTTGAGTGTAGGACTCTATTTTTTATAACAAATTATCAAACCTTTGATGTTTGTCAAAATGTGACATATCGCTGTCGGATTCGTGGCTACCACGACTTTTCGACACATTTCTAATTCTTTTTTTTTCTTGTCTAGCAGGACCAGATGGTGTTAGAAAATAAATGGTAAAGAATTCTGATACATTTTATATTTTTACTCTACAACTTTTATATTTAATATTTTCTTCTGAAACAATTAGGGGAGCCAATATTTGCACATTACTAGTTTTACATGTAAATTTCCTATGTTCCAAAATCCAATTTACATCTACATTTAATTTAGTATTTTTACGACTACCTGTATTACCACGTTCAATACAATTAGAAAATCATTTCAGCATGTTTTATTTTCTTGCAAACGACTTAAAACAGATTTAAATAACTTACTAAAGTTGTCAGATTCTTGGGTCAAATGAATCAATTTTGTTATCTTTGGTTGTTACATTTTTCATGGCTATTGCTATTTTGTATGATTTTTAAATTCTTTTTCCTTTTATTGTTAACTCCCAGAGAGTGTTAATAAACAAAGGAGATCTGAATTGGGGCCTATTTTTTAATGCTCTACATTTTTTGTATTTACCATTTTCTTCTAAAACAATTAGGAGAGCCAATATTTGCACATTACTAGTTTTACATGTAAATTCTTTTTGTTCCAAAATCCAATCTACACCCTGTATTTGAAAAATAGGTAATGTACACCAGAATATATATTTATAGGTTGAGTTATTAAGGTTTCCAGGTAAATAAACGGCCTATTTGTATATTTAAATATCATTATCATAAGTGATGAAAACCCGTGATAACTTTAAAGTTATAATATGGTCTTAATTCAAAATGTATTTACTTGTCCTATATTATACCTAAGTTGTTAAACTTATTCGTTTTGTTTACTTGGGTATAAACTTGAATCAGTAGTTAAACAAGTTTTACCTTGAAACCAATGCTCTAATAGGAACGAACCTTTTATTAAGGCTATCGAATGTATAAGAAAGATTTAGAACGCACTCGTTCTTTAGCCCACCAAGTTTTTGTAGAAATGGCGTCGTTAGATTGTATGAATTCAGATATTTTCCAAAATGGAATAACAAATATTTATTCAACAGTGAGTAATTAAATGGAATTATTTAATAATTTACTTGCTCTGCAAGAAATAGATTTCTAATACTTCCTAACCTTCCTTATTTCAATTTTTTCGGCGGGTTTTATTGTTATTAATAGGTTGGCAGAGATGTTTGTCACTTGCAATTTCATTTTAGTTCCTAACAAAGCGTGTTCTAAAGCATTGTAATTGTAGTTAAAATCAAATCCAAATTATACATGTTTCATCCTATGGTAGTCAAAAATTAAGATTTTTAAATGTAGTTCTAATTTACTTTCTTAAACAAAAATCAGTTAGCGGCTAATATGCACATAACCTTCCTTTTTTTTATAAGTAAAGCTATTAATTTTAGGCAAACGGATCAAAAATGGAAGATATGGAAATAGCACCGCTTGTAACCAAAACTGATATGGTGAATGGAACAGATGCTGTTGCTGCGGATGAAATGACGTCTCGTGATTATTATTTTGATTCATATGCACATTTTGGTATCCACGAAGAAATGTTAAAAGATGAAGTAAGGACTCTCACTTATCGCAATTCAATGTATCATAATAAACACTTATTTGCGGGAAAAATTGTAATCGATATCGGTTGTGGCACGGGAATTCTTAGTATGTTTGCGGCTAAGGCAGGTGCTAAGAAAGTGTATGCAATAGAATGTTCAAACATTGTTGATTATGCTAAACAAATAATTGAAATTAATAAGTTAGATCATATTATTACCATCATCAAGGGTAAAGTAGAAGATGTTGTTTTACCAGATAATACTGAAGGTGTTGATATTATAATCTCTGAGTGGATGGGTTACTGTTTGTTTTACGAAAGTATGTTGGACACTGTATTGTATGCGCGTGACAAATGGTTGAAGCCTAATGGTCTCTTATTTCCCGATCGCTGTTCGTTATTTGTTACTGGTATTGAAGATCGCCAATATAAAGACGAAAAGATAAACTGGTGGGACGATGTTTATGGTTTTGACATGAGTTCCATTCGTAAGGTAGCCATAAGTGAACCTCTCGTGGATGTAGTTGATCCTAAGCAAGTTGTTACCAACGCCTGTTTAATTAAAGAAGTCGATTTATATAGTGTTCAAAAAGCCGACTTGGAATTTACAGCTCCTTTTAATTTGCAAGTTCGTCGCAATGATTACATTCAAGCTTTGGTCACATTTTTTAATGTGGAGTTTACTAAATGTCATAAACGCATTGGATTTAGTACTGCCCCCGAAGCACCATATACACATTGGAAACAAACGGTGTTCTATTTTGAAGATTATATGACTGTAAAAAAGGGCGAAGAAATATTTGGTAATTTTTCTATGAAGCCTAACACTAGAAATAATCGTGATTTAGATTTTGCGATTGAACTTAATTTTAAGGGCGAATTAGGACACGTTACTGAAGTGAATCGTTACCGAATGCGTTAAATTACTAATTAAATTATGTTTAGGGACTTTCATTTCAAAGTATTTTATTTGAGTGCATCAATTTTTATAGCCTTGAATCTTGTTTTTTTAAGAAGTCTCCATTGAGCTTTTAGATTTAAGTTTAATAACAAATTTATGATAGTGTCAGAATATATGCCTTACTGTCATGTATTTAATTGTTTATCGACAATTAAGATGTAGATACATGTTAAGTAATTTATTAACAAATTATTGTAATCAGTAAAAGCTACATTCAAGACGATTTTTAAATTTATAAATATATGTGTAAATGCAGAGTCGATCCTATAACAAGTAAACCTTAAATGTACCAACTGTCAATCCATTGAAGTCTAAAGGTATTTATGCAACATTTATTAACAGTTCCTTCTTTCTAACAGATTTTGTGTGTGTGTGTGTACATATATTTTGGGTAATTAATTACAGAAGGTAAGTTGAAAAATACTAACGTATTATAGCTAATAAGGTGAAATAATATCGACTTCATCATGGGAAACTTGGTAAAATTATATAAGCTTGGCTTTACATTAAAGTGTATTTGGTTTCTACAGTCCTATTTATCCAACAAAGTGTTAATGTCACACAAGGGTTATGCATCAAGCAATGTTGCTGCCACTTTAGAGGTGTGTCAAGGTTCTGTTTTGGGTCCTTTTCTTTTCAACTTATTTATTAACGACATCAATCAGAACATCAGCTCAAAACTCTTATTATATGCTGATGACCTCAAATTGATAAAAAATATCGATAGCCTTGAAGATTATAAGGTACCACAAAATGACTTTTGGACAAGATTAACAGTTACTCTAAATGTAACTTGCTGCAAGGTGAAGTGGTGTGTGTATAGGAGGCAAGTGTGTATCTATTCAATATTTCTGTAAAATCTTACGTTGCAGACAGCATCATCTGTTGCCTTTTAACATCTTCATAAGTTGCATAACTAACATTGAAATGAAAATTAGACCTCTACAGTTTCTACAAAAATGTGCATTTTATCCAACCTGTCTTTTGTGAGGTGTGTTGTGAACAACTGTCTTAGAAACCCTTGTTAATCAGTGTCATTCTGGAACTTTGTTTGAATGTGTATTATTAAGATAGGTAAGCAATATGGATGCGACTCGAGTCGATTTTTTGTACTCGAGTAACTCGATTGTAATATTTCTTTGACTCGAGTAAGAACTCGAGTCGAGTTAAAACTCGGTTCGATATTCGAGTTAACAAATTTAGTAACGGGACTCGAGTCAATTTATTTACTCAAGTGACTCTAATATAAATTCTTCTCTGATTCAAGTTTAAACTGAAACCCAGTTACAACACGGCGAGTAACCGCTATGCCGATTGGAGGTGCCGCCTTTCATTGCTTTATAAAAAATTTAAATATCAATATTTATTTTATTATGAAAAACGCTGTAATCTGTAATAAATACATGATCTTGATGTAGTATAGGTGGAGCCGCATCAATTGAATAAAGTACTATCAATTTCATCACATTTGGTTCGGGGCATCCCCTAAGTTTGTTTGTAAAGGTTACATTTTGCACTTTTGCAGTTCTTGTCTTGTTGCAATTGCTATTGTGTGGGTATCATATACTGTCTGTCTACGTGTCTACTTCAGTTTCATTTCAGTATCAAATGAAAATAGTTTACAGCATACAAGTTATGCGGTGTTTCATTTAACGTATTTTTAAAACGTGCCACATTTAGTGCTCATTTAATTACTTTTGCATTTGGGTACTTTACAAATATTGCAATATGTTTTATTAACTGGGTAGGTATGAAACTTTATGTCACATTATAATTTGAATAAGGGCCGCTATACTTGCGGCCACGTCCCCAATGCTCCACCCGGAGGTAATACATTGGGTTTAAACGCGAAAAATAAACGTGCTTCTAATTAATTCTAACTTCATAATTAATCCACCCTAAATAAAAATCTAACAAACTGAAACAAAAACTAAAAACAGGGTTTAAATAATGGTATCCCTAGCGTTGACTTTGGAGTGTGCCCGATCAACAGGACACAAGCAAAAATGAGAGGGGGAGGGATCCGTAATACAGGATAGCAGTCGCCAGCTCTGCTTACCAGTGCGACCTGACGGGTCGACTTAAAACTATCCAAATCTAGCTAGCTAATTTAAAATGGATTTAAATTTCTAAGCATTCGCCAAATATTTTAATAGTGAATCCAGCTATTTTGCCTGCTCTATGTATTTAGAAATTCGTCCTCCCTAATCTAAGTAATTTATCTTATCTTTCTCCTAAATCCATCCCTAGCTTTCCCTATCATTCCCTAACTGATTTATATTATGATTACAATCTTCACGATTCTACTCTTCCTTCCTAAATATATACTGCAACCAAAAATGGCGACAGAACGTCAGACAAAACAAATATGCCGCAAAATACTACAATACATGCTAATAAATATAAAATGTAAATATAAAATATAAATAAATATAATTATATAAATTAATATCTAATAAGCGTTAAGCATATAGCAGTGCACAAAATAGCAAAAGCATCACCCTATTTATCAGGTGCACTCGCACAAGTATTATATCGGCTAGCGCCATTATACACAAAACGTGCTTGTTAAATTATTTCAAAACCTACTAATTAATGTAAATTAATGCTTGTGCGAGTACAGCAGCCACAATTTAAGTCTCTCTTCTCCAGCATCCGAAGATCTGGTCGTCTGCCTACATCTAATTGTAACTTACTTCTAAGGGGAAGATGGATGTGCACTGCTAAAGTCCTGGTGGGTATGCACTAAATGTTCTGGGGGGGATCACCATCACTACACATTCAAGTCCTGGGGGGATGCGCGGTTTCACTCTATTTTATTATCTTTGTTTATTTATTGATTTAATTTAATTAGGGTTTCTGATTCATTTGTTATTGTTTATTTGTTATTATTTATTCTCGATTTTCTGCGCATAATTATGAAGATAGGCAGTGATTGTATTAGTGGTGTGGGGGTTTCTCGTGCATATTGGATATTTGGGTATAATTATCATGTTAAATTTTATATATATATATATATATATATATATATATCAGGTTTTGGTTATTTCAATGCTCGTATCCTTACTCACGCCAAGTCAATCTAAAAATTTTCAATCCTCCCACCAACCCCACCGAATTTACTCGCAGTTGTCACTATCTAATCTCGCGACCCTTCCCGCGAATTCTTTTAAGGCTGTCCAGAACGCCTTCTGGTTAACCACTTCCCTGACTTCCTCTAGGCTCTTTGGCCATGCCAGTCCTAGGATAGCTAGTTTGCTATCTGCCAACCCCCCGATTTCCCGCCTCAAGCGGGCAGTCGAAGAGCACGTGCTCTGCGCTTTCCGCGCCCTCACCACATTCGCAGCGGTCGCTGTTGGTTAAACCGAACCTTTGTAAATACGCCATCAGGGCGCCGTGCCCTGTTATCAACTGCACCATTTTGTGATCGAGCTTAACCTCGATCCTACCTCTAGCTTCTATGCTCGGTATGAATTTGTGGGTCAACCTGCCCGCGGCAGCATTGTTCCACCTCTCTTCCCATTGTCGAATTGATTTTTCGCGTAGCTTTCTTTTAATTAAAGACCTCAGTATCGACAAATGTGATATCCGAAAGTCGCCCGTCGCGGCCTCTTTAGCTAATTCGTCAGCCCTATCATTTCCTACGTTACCATCGTGCGACCTAACCCAACAGAACTTTAAACGTCGAAACTCGAGCGCTGTATGTGCTATTTTTCAGACGTCCGCCTGGAGGTCTGTTGAGGTGTTTATGCTAGTTAATGCCGTCAGCGCTGATTTACTGTCGCTGATTATATAATAATCATCTCTGCCAGTGTGATTTATTGCGTAATTGATAGCCTCTCGTATGGCTACCAATTCGCACTGGAAGATAGTGCTCCAGTTCGCGAGTTTGGTTTGAAACCGGAACACCTCCCTTTCCCGCTTAAACACGACAAACGCCGCGCCTGCTTGCCCGTCATCCATATGTGAACCGTTCGTGTAAATTCTGATACCCGTCGCGTCCCGGGGACTTTGTCACTGCATTAAACGTATAATTATATTATTGTTTATTACAGATAAAAGCTATTGAAATATGGCATTTCAAAAACGAAAGTCTCAAATTTGGAGTTTATTTGACTTAGATAAAAAGACTAACATATTGTTCTGCAAGTACTGTTCAACCAAATATAAGAATTTTGGAAACACAACAAATCTTATTAGTCATATGACAAAAACACATCCGTTTCATTATGCAACTTTCCAGAAATCAATTCAGCAAACATTTTGTACTCAGCATGAAACATCAAATGAATCAACCACAGCAGTTGAGCTACATGAATCTTAATCAATCGGCGAAGATACTTCGGTAGTTACTAAAATGCCACCCTCGGCGCTATCTACAGGACGAAAGCGTGCACATCAGTTGATGTTGTCATCTTCAACTTCAAGATTTACAAAAGAAATGTCGGATTCCATAGATCAGGCCTTGGTTGATATGACTTGTTTAGACTTTCAACCTTTGCAAATTGTTGATAATAAAGGATTCAAATTGTATACTTTAAGATTGAACAGTCTATATAACTTACCATTTCGTAAAACACTCTCTGATAAGCTTTTGGATGACAAATATGCAAAAGCCAGGGCTGTAGTATTTGAGAAAATTCAGCAAGTGGAAAATATATCCCTCACTTCTGATATGTGGACGTCTGATAACAATAAGAGTTATTTAACTATTACAGCTCATTTCATAATTAAAACGCAAATGATAGTTATTGCTTTGAGTACGAAAGAAGTGCCAAAAGAGCACACTTCCATCAACATTGCTGAATTAATTAAAGTTGTCTGAGATGACTAGAAAATTTTTGACAAAATTGTGGCAATTGTACCCGATAATGCTGCCAACGTAAAAAAAGCTATTTCCGAATATTTAAAAAAACGTAATCAATATTGTGTTGCTCACACGTTAAATTTGGTAATTGGTGATTGTGTTACGGAAAATAAAGATTTTGAGAATTTAGTTAGTAAATCCATTTCGAATGGACCTGCACCTTGCCGAAGTTCTAAATTACTAGAACAGGTGAAATGGCTTGCGTGTTCTAATGAGCTAAAGAGCCAAACTACAGGTCCAACCAAGGTAGTAGGGTCGTTAGTGAGGAACCAGACTAAGGCAGGTCCCCGAAAGAGGGCAGCGGCTCTTTCGGTACTTAGATTAGCAGAGACCATAGGGGTCGGTATGGCAGTCTAAGACACACTACCGCGATGTGGAAGGCAACGGGAAACCACCACATTATCTCCCAAGTACACAGCGTACATAAATTGTTACAAACATGATGGCATTCTCTGGGGTAAAAGATTCCGGAGTTAAAATAGTCCCCCATTCGGATCTCCGGGAGGAGACTACTTCGGAGGATGCGATCGGAAAGTTAAAAATAAGAGTCGGGAACATTCTGCGAGTCGGAGCGTGGAATGTTAGAAGTATGAAGCAAGTAGGTAAGCTAGAGAACCTAAAAATCGAAATGAATAGGTTATCACTAGACATAGTAGGGATCAGCGAAGTTCGCCGCTGGCCAGAGACGGGGGATTTTTGGAGTGGAGACTTCAGGGTAATTCATACAGGAGCAGAGGAAGGAAATTTGGGTGTGGGGATAGTTATGCGGAAAAATATAGGATACTGTGTAGAAAATTACATACAAAAGAACGAAAGAGTACTCATGGTTAGATTAGAATCTAAACCGGTAAACACAGTAATACTACAAGTATACATGCCCACCTCTAGCTACAGTGACGAAGAGGTAGAAGCCATCTACAAAGATATCGAAGACATATTAAGATACGTAAAAGGACATGAAAATTTAATAATTACAGGGATTTTAATGCCGTGGTAGGTGAGGGAGGAAGGAGCGGTAGTAGGTTTATTTGGTTTAGGCACGGAAACGACAGGGAAATAGGCTGGTAGAATTTTGTGACAAGAACAATTTAATCATCACAAACACATTATTTCAACATCATGCTAGAAGACGATATACGTGGAAGATGCCAGGAGATATAGGAAGATATCAAATAGATTACATTCTTGTTAGACAACGGTTTAGGAATCAAGTAAAAGACTGTAGAAGCTACCCAGAAGCAGATATAGATACTGACCACAACATCGTAATTATGAAGGCCGCAATTAAATTTAAAAATCTGAAAAAAAGGAACGGAAAAGGCACTTGGACTTAGAGAAACTAAAAGATAAAGATATTCAAGTAAGATTCGAAAAAAAGTCAAATGAATTGCTGAATGATATCGGGAAAATATCTGAAACTAAGGAAGTAGAAACAGAATGGAATAACATTAAAGCCAGCCTAGACATGGCGGCCAGACATTCTGGGGTATACACAAAAAGAAAATAAGAAACCATGGATAACAAAAGATATCGTGAATTTAATAGAAGAAAGACGAAAATACAAAAATAAATCAGACGAAACAGGAAAACAGAGATACAAAGCCATAAAATGGGAAATTATTCGAAAATGCAGGAAAGCTAAAGAACAATGGATTGATGAAAAGTGCAAAGAGGTACAAACTAAGATGGAAATAGGAAAGACAGACAACATACAAATTAATTAGAATGAATTTTAGGGATATAAAACCGTATAGCAAAAATATAAGGGACACAAGGAAACGTCATTATAGGAAACGAGAGAAAGTGAGTAGACGGCAAGAATATATAGGAATTTATATGCAGGAGAGGAACTAACTGCATTAGAACAGGAATCAGACATTGAAAATGATGACTTGGGATATCCTATACTTCGAGACGAGTTTGAATTAGCATTAAACAGTCTGAAAAATGGTAAGGCGCCGGGTACAGATAAGGTGCAAGCAGAAACTCTAAAAGCTGCTGGACAAGCAGTAACAGAACGTCTTTTCCAACTTGTAAGCTATATGTATGAGACAGGCGAGATACCCAAAGATTTCAAACGTAGCATCATAGTAACTATACCAAAAAAGAAAGGCGCGGATAGATGTGAAAATTTTCGAACAATAAGTTTGACAGCACACGTGTCAAAAATATTAAGTAGAATTGTGCAAAGACGAATGGAAAAACGGGCGGAAGAAATACTAGGAGAAGACCAATTTGGGTTTAGGCAAAACAGGGGAACACGGGAGGCTATTTTAGCTCTGAGAGTGATAACGGAGAAAACAATAGAAAAAGGGGAAAGCATGTATATAGGGTTTGTAGATCTGGAAAAAGCATTCGACAATGTAAATTGGAAAAAAATGTTTGAAATACTCAAAAAGATTGGAATGAGTTATAGGGATAGACGAATAGTACATAGCTTATACAAAGAGCAAACAGCAGTAATAGAATTAGAGCAAGAACATAGAGAAGTAAACATTAGGAAAGGGGTGAGACAGGGATGTGCCCTATCCCCATTGATTTTTAACTTGTACATAGAAGAGGCAATGAATACTGTCAAATGCAGGAAGACATTTGGAATTACTATGAAGGGACAAAAAATTGATATGCTTAGATTTGCAGATGATATAGCGGTATTAGCGTCTAACCAGGAAGAGTTAGAAGCTGCTCTTAATGAAATGGAAACGGTTCTAACAGAGAGATACGGTATGAAAATTAACAAAACTAAAACTAAAGTTCTAGTTTACAAAGGTGGGGAAAATAAATCAAAAACAAGAATACAACTGTGTAACACGAACTTACAAGAGGTTAAGGATTTCTGCTACCTAGAAAGCCAAATAACGCAAGATGGAAAAAGCACAAAAGATATAAAACAAAGATTAGCACAAGGTCGTGCTACATTTAACAAGAAAAAGCAACTACTGTGCTCAAAGACCACAAACATAGAAACAAGGAAAAGATTGCTTAAAACATATGTGTGGAGCACAGCACTGTACGGCTGTGAAGCCTGGACAGTAGGAGAAGCGGACAAGAAAAAGGTAGAAGCCTTTGAAATGTGGTGCTACAGACGTATGATGAAGATATCATGGACAGACAAAGTTAAGAACGAAGAGGTACTAAAAATGGTAGGGGAAGAAAGAAATATGTGGAAAACGGTAAAAAATAGGAGAGATAAGATGATAGGCCACATACTACGGCATGAGGGAATAGTGTGGAATATATTAGAAGCAGAGATAGGAAAAAAGAGAAGAAGAGGCAGACCTAGATTAGACTACTGCACACAGATAGTAAAAGATGTAGGCTGTAGAGGTTTCAGGAGATGTGTAGGCTAGCCCAGAATAGAAATCAATGGAGGTACGCATCCAACCAATTCCAAGATGGATAAACTAATGACGAAAAGATAACTGTGCTTAAACATGATGATTATTATAAGTAACTACAAGAATTGGTTGGGCAATATTCTCGAATAATGTTAAGTGTGTGAAAGGATTTACTGGAAAACCATTATTTCGGCAAATGTCTAAGTGTTGGGGGATCTTGGTAGCCACAGGTTGCTTAACCTCCTTCACTGAATCTCGGTAAAATAGAGTATAAAATTAGAAAACAATAGAAAGGGAACGAGCTGAATACACATGCTGTGTGAGAATTTCAGGGAACTATGTAGGCTAGCTCAGAATATAAATAAGTGCAGGTACATGTCCAACCACTTTTGAGACGGAAAACCTAATGACGAAAAAATAAGCGCAGATAAATCTGATGATTAGTATAAACAACTAGTTGTTGGTTGCGAAATACCTGCAACTAATGTTGACTGTGCGAAAAGATAAATTGGAAAATATATTAAATCGCCAAATGGTTAAGTGTTGGGGGAACTTGGCAGCCACAGGCTGCTTACGTCCATTCACAACCATTGAAGGTCGGAGAAATAGGGCATATAACTGTAAAACAATAGAAAGTGATCGAACTGCATCTAACAAGAAAGAACAGCGCCTATGAGAAAAGACAACAAACATAGAATAAGAAGAAAATTGTTGAAAGCATATGTGTGGAGCACAGCACAGTATGCCTATGAAATACGGGCAGTCTGAAACGCAGACAGAAAAACTGTAGCAGCCTTTTGGAATGCTGTGCTTCAGATGTATGAGGACGATGGCATGGACAGACAAAGATAATAACAAATAAGTTACAGAAATAGTAGGGGAACAAGGATATCTGGGGAAAAAGAGAAATAGTAGGGCGGAATACGTTCTAAGGCATTTTTGGGGAATAGTATGTGATATATTACAAGCACAGATAGGAAAAAAGAGGTAGATGTAGACCTAGATCAGACAGTTATAGATGCAAACTGTGCATATTTCAGGGAAATCTGTAGGTTAGTTCAGAATAGGGAACAATGATGGTACGCGTCTAACCAGTTCTTGGACTGAAGACCTAATGATGATGAGTTAGTAAATGCCGTACTATCGTTGCATACTTTAGGAGAAGTAATGTAGCTGTTTATAAGTTACAGGAAATACAAGAGCAAATGGGTTAAAACAGTTAAAAATAAAGCAAGATGTCGCCACCAGGTGGAATTCTATTTATTATATGCTTGATAGACTGGAAAAAATTAAAGTTCCACTTTCGGCAGCGCTCACAGCTTTACCAAACGCTCCTGATAATGTTAGTTCTGAGGAGTGGAGCGAAATAGCAAATTGTGTTTCCATTTTGCAACCAATTGAACAATTTACCAGCATACTCTCTGGGGACAAATATCATACATTATCCTCAGTTATTCCTCTTGTACGAAATGTACAAGCAAGTGTAAACAAAAAAGAACCAACTACACCTCTAGCTGCTAGTATAAAACGTTCCATGCTCGACATACTAAATAGCCGGTTGGGCATTTTGGAAAGTAACAAAACTGCTGCTAAGAGCATAGTATTAGATCCTAGATTTAAGAAGGCCGGTTTTGGAGTAGAATCCAATGCTGACAAGGCTGCGCAATGGATTATAGATGAATTGTAATTTTTGCTGATCCCCAAAAACGTCCATTCACAAAACTACAATCATCATCGCTTAGTGCTCAATCTTCAAGAGTACGCCACCAAGCGAAGATATATGGGAGCATTTTGACAATAAAATCGCACACCGTTTTTCTGTACAAACACCCGTATCATCTGCAAGCATCATTATGAAACAATATATCGACCTACCTTACGTAGACAGAAAATTGAACCCATTGGAATTTTGGGAATCCCATAAGGAACTTTATACAGAATTATATATAATTGCACTGAAATACTTAGGTATTCTGGCAACATCAATGCTATCAGCATGCGTTTTTTCAAAAGCTGGCTTGCTATGCAATTCAAGACGAAACAGGCTTGAACCTAAAAAGCTTGATTGCATAATATTTTTAAATAGTTATTTGTCATCTGGTTTATTGTAGAATTAACCCCATATTGATATATAAATTTAGTTCTATGTAAAGTTCTATATAAATACATTTTATTTTCAATTACTTTTGGCAATTTACAATTTGATATCGATAATAAGTATAAAACAATATATCTAACCTGCAGCTATTTATATTTTAGGTTTTTAATAATTGTTATATTGTTTTATATTTGATTACAAAACTCTATTTATACACTTTACCACAAATAACAATAACGTTTTGTATTTTCCTTCAGTACAAAACAGACAACACTATCAAATCACCTGTCCGTATGTAAAATATAGATAAAAGTAAAAGGTAATAAAGATGAAAATTTAAATTGTATCTTTCCGAGATATGATCATGAATGGTAATGATTCACTTCGAACTAAACCACAGAAAGAAGATCATTGATGCAACACAGTAAATTCACCAACATCCATTGTTAAAAATTCGAGTTATCTGGAAACCCAACTCAACTTAAGAATCGAAAAAATTATAACTCGATTATAATCGAGTTGCAAATCATCTAGAGCTACAAGGCGATTCGAGTGGCAAGTCGACTCGAGTGGCGAGTCGACTAGTGGCGAGTTGACTCGAGTTTTAAGTCGACTCAAGTTTCGAGTCGACTCGAGTTGCATCGTCATTTGACTCGATTCACATGAGTAGGGTTGTCACTCGAGTCACTCGATTAATTTGCGACTCGAATCCCATCACTAGTAAGCAAGGACTAAATTGCAATATGATGATGTTAGTTTTTTAAAACTTTAGAAATTTGAAGTTTTTCAATGCTATTACACACTGCCCCTATAAAAATTCAACATAGTTAAAGTGTGTATTATTTTTCAGGGGTACGTGTGTAGTATGTACACACTTACCTCGTCGAAAGTACTACAGTGATTTTGTTGCTATTGCAAGTAAATCTTCAGGTATATTTATATAAACATGGTAAGGGTGTATGTTAGAAAAAGTAACAGGGGCAAATCCTATACTAAAGAACATTTAGAACGAGTTATGGCGGAAGTTAACAATGGAATTATTACTGCGTTCAAGGCCAGCAAAAGGTATAATATACCTATGATGACCCTCAACTATCACTTGAGGGGCTTACGAGGGAAAAGTAGCAGTACACAAGATAGAAGCACAGCCATTCCCTAACAAGAAGAGAAAATTCTGGCACAAAGGTTAAAACTATGGAAAAGTGGGGATGGGGGCTAAGTAGGCAAGAGATCATAAGAATTGTTGGTGAATATGTTAAGCGCAATGATTTAAAAACTCCATTTAAAAATGGTGTACCCGGGGAAGACTGGTTTTTGGTTTTTGCTAAAAGACAATTTATCCCTCAAGAAGCCTCAATCAGTACAATATGCTCGGAAAAAGTGTTTAGATCTGTTTGTAATAAACGAGTATTTTCAATTGTTAAAACAAACTCTGGAAAAGTTAAATTTAAATGACAAACCACATTGTATCTGGAATTTGGATGAAACCGGTTTCTCTTTAGATCCATCAAAAACTAAAATCGTTGGACAAAAAGGAAGTGTACCCTCAAGAACCACAGCAGGTCCGGGGCGGGAAAATATAACAGTGTTATTGACAGCAAACGCAGAAGGTACAAAGCACCCGCACTAATAATTTTTAAGGGCAAAAACGTATGGGACGAGTGGATTGCCCCAGAGGACAAATGTTTTCCAGTTACTACATATGCTGCTACTCCAAATGGTTGGATGGATTCGAACATATTTTTAAGAAATTTTGAAAAGAGTTTTCTTCAAGAAATTGGTGATAAGAGACAAGTATTATTAATATATTATGGTCATGTATCGCATGTTAATGAACGATTAATATTATGTGCCATACAAAACAATGTTGTTATATTGAAATTGCCGTCTCTTTCAAGTCATTTACTTCAACCACTTGATGTGTCATGCGGTCACTAAAGGTAAAATGGGATGCTGAACTTGTCCAATGGCAACGGCACCATCACGGTCAGAGAATACCAAAGAAACAATTCATTCAACTGGTTGGGAAAATATGGACTGGTATAAACCCTAATATTATTACCAATGAATTTATAAAGGGTGGTCTTTTTCCCTTCAATGCTAGCGTTATATCAGAAGAACAGAACGATCCGTTGGCACTGAAAAAATGGCATAACAGCATTAAGGAAAATCCCAACAAAGGAAATATAAGCACTCCATCAGAAGCGAAGGAATCAGAACCATCCTCGACCATTGGTTCAAATACAAAAATTATTCAGGAAATGCTTTCAACTTCCGGCACACAAAAAGACGTTACTTTTGAATAACTCCTCTTGGATATGGTGAAGCAACCTAAATCAGATGATATTAAGAAACCCAAGAGAAAAATAGCAAGCGGTGCAGAAATTCTTACCAGTTATGATGTGTAACAACGCATACAAAATATGCCCGATAAGAAATCGTCAAAAAAGAGAAACATTATAGATATTATTTCTGACCCAGAAAGTTCATCTGAGAAGGAAATTGTTTACGAAGAGAGCGATAATAACATGGATTATGAAGAATATGAATTACCAGAAGAAGAAGACATGCATGAAGCCAATCCAGATATTGAAGATTGCGTACTGGTTGCGTGCACGACTAAAAAAACTCTGAAACATTATATTGGCCAAATTAAATCTATTAAAAAAGACGATGATGGTATAGGTGAAATTTTTGAGAAAAATACCTTCAAGATATCTTAATACTTTACATTCTTTTATATGGGCTGATACAGAGGAGCATTGATACATTGCAATCGAAGACATTGTAATGATACTTCCTAAACCAAACGTAACAAAGAGAGGATTGCACCGCTTTGGACTTGGATTTGATAATTATAATGTTCAATAAGAAGTTAATACTTATTATTAAATACTTCTTTTATGTTATTGCTAATATTTGTTTTCAATGCATTTGTAAAGGGTCTGTAAGCTCAGTATTAAAAGTTCGTATATGTAAGAGTTCAATGTTGAATAAAGTTTTTTAAGCAAATACTGAGAGCTAACACATGGTACATTTATACAAACTTGCCCCATATCAAAACCACGCTGTTGGCGTAGTAATTGCATCTTGTTTACACACTTACCCCACATTGCAGGTAAGTGTGTAATATGGACTTCTAAAATAAAAATAACGGTAAATTGAAAACTTTTTAATGTATGCAGCTGTAATGTTGTATACGAGTAGATAATACCCCTAAGTTCATATAACCCCAAGCTGACTTTGACATTAAAAATACTGCCTTTAAAATTTTGATGTTTAAATGAACTTTAAGAATTTTGGTACACACTTACCCCACTTCACCTTAGTTGAATACTAATAAATGATGATTTATGTCTTTTATAAGAAGAACGAAACTGGTTGCCTTCAACTATTCTATAAAATGTTATATTAGCAAAATCTAATATGTATCTTGATTTGGAAATTACATTTGATTCTGAACTTAATTTTGTAAACCACATCAGTGATATGGTGTGCCTCAAACTTATAAAATCTTAGAATTTATTGTATGCAAGTCTGCTAAATTTACAGTGCATATTGTAGAAACTATTCTACTTTTGTTCGGCATAAACTTGAATATGTAACGATTGTATAGAGTCCGAATTACTAACTTCACAAGTTAAAAATTGAAAGAGTACAATGAAGATTTCTTAAATTCTTGTACTTCAAAAGTGATGGTGTTTACTCTGATGGGGGATTTCCATAGTTAGAACTACAGTTTGAAACGTTTGGTGTTACGAGAAATAAAAATCGGATGAGAAAGGGGGTAAAAAATTTAAAACGGATAACTTACTATTGACGCACCCTGTGTATTTTTAGTGTTTAATAACTAGTGCAATAAATAAGGGTCCTATAATAGTATATTATGATACAAGTTTGTAAGGCAGCCTTTAAAGCACGTGCAACGTTTGATGGCATGACGCGAAGTAGAGTGCCCTTAAACGTTGCAAGTGCTTTAAAGGCACTTATAAACGAGTATCATGTGCTATTTTTAATATACCTGCATTTTAACTTGATATATAGATTTACATATTACTGAATTTATCCGTATTGAAGTGCAATACCACAGGTTTAGAGTATCAGTTGTTTTGATTTATAGTAGTTGCCGTGAAAACAATTGTGGTTTTCAATTAGTTTGACAGTTTATTTAATTTATGTTTTGAGCGTAATTAAAAATTTTGATTTGATTTGACAAATAAAAATAAAGTTGAAAATGTCGTTGCTTAGCAACCTTTAAAACAAGCACTAATTAGTTCTTTATACTAGTATTATGGTCATAAATTTAGAAATCACAAAAGTAGTCTATTATTTCCATACAATACATTTGAAATGAAACTCCAATTCATTAATTATTTTAACCAAAAAGGAAAACGAATTTCTATATATTTCTCATAACATATTAAGAAAGCTTTTTTTACATTGAAAATATTTCATGTAATAATTTCAGATAGTTACAATGTATACAAGATGCAATTAAAACAAAATTTTATAAAGTAACACCCAAAAGAAAAACTGAATTGTTAAAACTCAAAGAGATGAAATTACACATCAGATATTGTATTCATTTGGGTATTCATTTATATCAAGTTAGTGGAGTTAACAAAAATAAACCACGACTGCAGGCCATCTTACACATGTTAGGTATATATTAATAGCATACTCCTCTAAGACAGAAAACTGGGGAGAATGGCATCGCGAGACAGTTACTTGAACAAAGAATTCAATTCCTTCCAAGTCATCAATATGAACAGTGGGGTTAGAAAGGAAGTAAAGTTATGGGTTTGTGGTAAATGCCGTACTAATTGTGAAATAATAAATGGGGGTCCGTATGATGGTAAACAGATTTTTGACATAGCCAACAAACAGATTGAGATTGGAACAATTTGTTTCCCAGTAAAATAGTTTGGAATTCAAGGCCCCTAAGGAGAAGTTTCCTTGGTTACATGGAAGTTAGAACCTGTAAGGTAACATTGTTAAAAAATAACTGTGTAACTGGGACTGTAATTGAAAACAAGGTTAAGTGTATTAAGAATGGACTTCTATCAAATTTTACCAAATATTGTTTAATATATGTACTTTGGTATAGTGATAATTATAGTGATAATTATAGTGATAATTATACTGTAAGTACAGTACTTAACCCTGAAACTCTGCATGTTTAATTTTTGTAAAGTCATTCAATTAAACATACTAGCATATTAACAATGGCATAAGCAGAGACGACTAAAATAATTGAGATGAGCGAAATGTGTGTACGAAAGAAATTCGCGAGTGAGGATAGTTATGCGAAAAAAGGACACTGTATAAAACTACTTAAAAGAGTACTTCTGGTTAGATTAGAATCTAAATCTGTAAATACAGTAATAATACAGGTACCTCTAGCTACGGTGCGGAAGAGGTAGTAGCCATCTACAAAGATATCGACGACATACTAAGATTCCTAAGAGGACATGAAAATTTAATAATCACGGGAGATATTAATGCAGTGGTAGGAAAGGAGCAGTAGTAGGTTTTTTGGTTTAGACACGACGGGGGAAATAGGCTGATAGAATTTTGCGACAAAAACAATTTAACCATCACAAACACATTTTAACTTCATGCTTGAAGACGATACACATGGAAGATGCCAGGAGACAGGAAGGTATCAAATAGATCACTTTCTTGCTAGACGACGGTTTAAAAATCAAGTATAAGACTGTAGAAGCTACCCAAAATCAGATATAGAAACTGACCACAACATAATAATTATGAAAGCAGCATGTAAATTAAAAAAATTGAAATAAAAAAGCACTTGACTTTGAAAAACTAAAAGATAAAGATATCCTCAAAAGATTTGAGGAAAAGTAAAATGAATTGCTGCAAAACATTGACAAAATTTCTGATACTAAGGATGTAGAAACAATGGAATAACATTAAGAAATAATAATAATAATAATAAAAAACCATGGGTAACAAAGGATATTCTGAATTTAATAGTGGGAAGGCAAAAATACAAAACAGACCATACATAGCAGGACAACAGAGATACAAAGCCATAAAATGCGAAATTATTCGCAAATGCAGTAAAGCTAAAGAACAATGGATTGATGAAAAGTGCAAAAAGACAGACGAAGTATACAAACTAATTAGAATGAATTTTAGGAATATAAAACCGTATAGCAAAAATATAATGAGGTTCGGGAGGAAACATCATTATAGACAATAGAAAGTGGTTAGATAGCAAGAATATATAGGGAATTTACATGCAGCACTATGGGCATCAGACATTAAAGAAGGTGACTTGCGATATTCTTACTTAGAGATGAGTTTGAATTAGCATTAAAGAGAGTGAAAACTAAGGCACTACGTATAGATAAAGTACATGCAGAAACTCTAAAAGCCGCTGGACAAGCAGTAACAGAACGTCTCATCTAACTTGTAACCTATATATATATATATATATATATATATATATATATATATATATATATATATTATATATGAGACAGGCGAGATACTTAAAGATTTCAAAAGTAACACCATAGTCACTATACCAAAAAAAGAGGTGCGGATAGATGTGAAAATTTTTGAACAATAAGTTTGACAGCACACGTGTCAAAAATATTAACTAGAACTGTACAAAGACTAATGGAAAAACGAGCTGAAGAAATACTGGGAGAAGATCAATTTGGGTTTAGACGAAACAGAGGAACATGGAAGGCTATTTTAGCTCTGAGGGTGATAATGGAGAAAACAATAGAGAAGGGGAAAGTGTGTGTGTATATATGTATATATGTATATATATATATATATATATATATATATATAAAATACTCATATTTAGACCAGGATAGAAAATTAAATAATCACATCAAATAATTTTAATCACCGTGTAGAAGCTTTGGGAAAAGGTACGCGTTATTAAAAAAAACCGTGGAGAATAAAAATTCATTTGTTTCATTAAAAATAAGAGATTTAAATCATTTACAAGACGCTTGCTATAAAGAAGGAAGCAGTATTAAAATGCTCTACGTGTAATTTAATTATTCCGAGTAAAGAAACAAATGGAAATTACGTACAAAATTTATATTAATTAACTCAATTTTAAGTAACCGGTATTAAACAAAATGTACAGATAATAATTAATATTTGATTAGGAGTCACGAAAAATTAAAGGGTATTATTTTAATTGAAGTTAATTGAACCATTAGTAACATATAATATTTATAAAAGCTTGTAAAAACCCAATAATATTCAAATCGTAGAAGTATTATGTTTGAACACCTGCGTATTTTTAAAAGGCTCATTCTGCGTAAAATTTGCAGATAACAAATGGTTACAGAGAATGTTGGAGAAACCGTAGCTTAATAGTTACGGGAAATGCTAATAAGGTCGGTTATTTCACAGTCCACATGGACTGAAATAATCGATAATAAAGAATATCAATTTGTACCACTCGGAACAGGGTAGATAGAGACAGATAATATGCGCAAGACAGAGACATATATAGTAAAAGGCGTGAGTGGAGCAACGTCACTGGGTTGCGATTGGTTGAAAATAAAAGGCAAACTTGAGAAGGAAAAATAACATTTCTGTATAAAAATTAATTAGTTATTTCCAGACGTTGCGAGCCGTGTCGAAATTTCTGAGATTTAACTGGTGCGAGTGCAAAATTTAATAAGAACCGACGCACAGGCGGGCGAGATGGGAACATAGTACACGAAATTCTAGAAACTGGCCGTTTTGGGGACAAGACCGACAGACGGGCTAACCTCTATATATACCCGGGTTAATATGAGTTTCTCTCTCTTAGATTTTCGAATTGATTCAATGCGTTAAACAGTGCTTTTTAGTTTGCTCGTATATTCTGGTGATTTAAAACAGTTTGTTCTTTACGTGCTACAATGAAGGTAATTTTGTGCACTTAGAAAAGAAGATACAAGGTAATAAAGTTTAGTATCACTGTACCAATTAGTCAAATTTGCAACGACAAATGAATACACAAAAGTAGGCAGTTTTGGCGTATATTTGTGAAAGAAGTATGAATAATTAATTAAATGGTTCGTAAACATGACTGGATCCACAAAACAAGGTTCAGATATACACAGATGAGTTCCGGAAAAGCCCTGAAACAACTTTAGATGAATGGTGATGGAGAAAATTTTAAAAGCGTTGAGAATCAGAAGCCGTAAATATAACCCAGTTGGAATGGTGTGATTAACAAAGGGACGATGTACATTGAAGCTACGAGTGCAGTAACCTTCAGGTAACTTATGATTTGTTGTTCGATTTTTGATGTGTTGGTGTGTGTTGAATAACTTTATAATTGATTTACTTAAAATGGACAGTAGTGAAATTGTACTAACAGCAAATTTTTAATTTTAAGGTGAAATTTTCTTGTTTAAGTAGAAAGGGGTATTTAGTATTTATGTTCTGGATTATGATGAAAATTTGGGTATGTCTTTGAGCTCAATTAGACGAACCTGGTTAATTAACGTAAAGGGGTGGTAGATGCTCCCTTTGTACTCAGACTCAGGTCTGCATATATTGTTATATTATTTAGTAGGCATCCTACAAGGACTTTAATTCTGGATGCACATTAAAATGATAACAAAATTTAATCTTGAAATTTTCTGATACTGAAATTTATGCTGAATTTTAATTTTGAAATTTTAATGTATTGTGAATATTGATGTAAATAGAGTTAACGTTGATGTTTGTGGTAGGAATGTGTTTGTTTTTTTTTATGAATGAGGATGAAGGTTTAACTAGGTGAGCAGCCGAGGCGGAAAAGAGTAAAGAGGCAATTAACAGACGAAAGTCAACGGACCAGTTAAGTTAATAGCTTTTTGTACATTTCACAGCATTCTTGACGCACAATCTGTGGGGCTCGATTCGAAAACCGTAGTTCCCGGATTTTGGTGGATTCACAGCATTCTTGATGCCCAATTCGTGAGGCTCGATTCTAATACAGGGATTCACAGCATATATATATATATATATATATATATATATATATATATATATATATTCGATAGTAAATAATTATTTTCTTTTTTGGGACAGTTTTGGTCAAGAATAGAATAAATGTCAATTAATCATTTATTTAAAATTACTTGCAGATATTATTTGACAGAAGAATAAAATTGTTTTGTTGGTAACTAGAATAAAGTAAATGTCACTTTGATATTAAATTATGAAAGTAGAAGATAGAATTAACATAACACTGAATTTAATGTTTATATAGTTCAGAGTAAACCACACTTAAGTTATCGAGATCTTGTTTGTTGTTTATGCTTTTTTCTTCTTTATTAATGTGAAAGGATTCAAGGAATATGCCTTTCCTATAGTTGTTTTCTTTTTCTAAAATTTTTGTTTCATTAAATGCTGGTGTATGTTTTGTAGTAAATATGTGTGTAGAGAGTGCACAGTTGTTTTTTCCTAATTTTGCATCACTGCGGTGTTGTGCTAATCTCAACTTCAGCCATTGACTCGTATGACCTATGTAGTGGTGGTTGCAACTGCATTGAATCTTGTAAACTACGTTATTGTACATTTGAGTGTCTGTTTTATCTTTTCGTGGTGAAAATAGTTCTTTGATTGATTTTGTATAGTAATATGCAATTTGTATATTTGGTTTCTTTAAGATTTGAGTGATTAGAGGCGTAAGCTTTTCAATGTATGGAAGCTTATGGAATAATGTTGGTGTAGTTGTTCTTTCTTGTTGGATGATGTTGGTGTCAATTATTTTATCTAAAAGTTGTTTTGGATAGTCATTATTGATGAGAACTTTTTTTAATTCTTCGATGTTTTTTTGGATGAAGATTGGATTGCTTATTTTTGAGATGCGATGTTTAAGTGCTAAGATGGTATTGATTTTGTGTTTGTTGCTGTGATTGGATTTGTAGTTTATATATCTTCCAGAGTTCGTTGGTTTTAGTAATAATCAAAAAGTAAATTGTTGTTTTCTGAACGAATAACTAGTGTATCAAGAAATGGTATTCTTCTTTTTCTATTGTGAATTTAATGTGTTCATTGAAATTGTTGAAATGTTCACGAGTTACTTCTATTTGGTTGTGTGGAGTAGAGCAAATTATATCATCAACATATTTTACCAAAAAACTCATTTGAAAAGGAAGATTGGGAATACTGGTATCCAATAAAAGGTCCATAACTATTTGAGCTAAGATCGGAGAGAGTGGTGAACCCATTGGTGTGCCAAAACATTGAAGATAGGTTGTTTTTTCATATATGAAGTATGTGTTGCTGAATATTAAGTTAATGGTACTTATAAACATAGTTTTTGATAAATTACAATGAGGTTCGATTTTGTTCCATTGTTCTGATATGATTTGTAATACTAGTTCTGTTGGAATGTTGGTAAATAAAGATGTGGCATTTATTGATATAAGTATATGATCTGTAGGTAATTTGAAATTGTTGTAAGTTTCTACGAAGGAAAAGCTATCTTTGGTGTTGTAACCTTCAAGAGGAAAAGATTGTTTCAGAATATCAGCACAGAAGTGAGCTATATTGTAAGTAGGAGTATTTATTGATGAAATAATTGGTCTTAAAGAAAGAGTAGGTTTGTGTATCTTTGGTAGACCATAATATTTTCCTGGATTGCAACTGTTATTAATTAGTGTTTTCTTTTGTTCTGTTGATATCATATTGTGATGAAAGAGTACTTTTATGTGTTCGTTAACTTTCTTTTGAATTGTAGTGGTTGGATCCTTTTTTAGGATTTTATAAGTGTTAGTGTCTGAAAGTAGTTCTAAAGATTTTTGTTTATAATCTTGAGTTTTCGTTATGACTGTAACTTCTCCTTTATCTGCTTTTAATATTAATAATTCTTTGTGCTTTTTAAAAAACTCTTTTGTTTTGTAGAAAACTTTGTGTGTTGAACTGTTGTTGTTGTTGTTAGGATTTTTTACAAAATTGGTGATTATGTTTGTGATTCTGGCACGTGTGTTGTTTTTTTCTTCTCGTGTAGTATTTTCAAAATTTTCTATGATTGTTTCAATATCAGCTAAGAGTCTGCCTATGTGAATTTCAGAACTATTGATCTTTAAATTAAATTTAGGTCCTAATGAGAGAAAGTTTTTGATATCTTCTGGAATTGTAACACTGCTTAGATTAATTAACCATTTGCTATTGTCACTTAACATTTGAGAACTTAGTGTTTGTTTGTATAAGTAGGTTAAACTTTTTGATGTGAATTTTTTTGACATGTATATAAATTCTTTTAAAGGATACATCTTGTCTTTTTGAAAATTCATGTAACACATGTGGAGGTAAAGAATCCTTAAGGGATTCTTTAATAGTCCTGGTAGAATTTTCTAATGAATTTAATTTGATATATGTGATATTAATTTCAAAATTGAGAATAGTTCTATCGAACCTGTTTATGCTTCTTTCAATCTTGTTATTGATCCATTCACTGTTGTTTCTTAGTAGTTGCATGGTTGGTAGTGTAGCTGAAGTGATGTGGGTTGGAAGAACTCTTTCTCTTCTACATTTTTCTAAGAATATTCTTCTGTTCATCAGTTTGGCTGCTTTTTTTGTGTTGTGTGCCCAGGTTTTGAGTTTTTTTACTGTGTTATTACCATAACTTCTTCTTATGTCGTTGTAGAATCCCATTTTTACCTGTAAGTAATATACCTCCACTTTATTGACCAGGAATATATATATATATATATATATATATATTGCTATGGATTCAAAGGGTTAAATTTGGGGGAAGCAATGCAATTTCAAACACCCTGTAGAGAGAAACGAACAAAGTATTTGCGTGCCAAATTTATTTAATTTAAACGGACAAGTATTGACGTATTTTTATAATTAATGATTAAAAGGTCAAAGGTACATGAAGAAAACCAGTTTTAAAAACAAATAGAAACGCATAATTAATTTAATTTATTTTAATTCAACGTGTAAAAGCATTAGAAAACACACCAGGAGAAAGAAAATCAATAATCCCAAGGCAAAAGGTTTCTTGGTAACAAACAAGAACGTCAATTTTATCGAATAAGAGGAAATATAAACTCCAAGAATTGTTGTTTTAAACGGTCTATAATTAAGAACACCTGCATTTCTAAAAGGTTACATTCTTCGAAATTATCAGCATAATAAAGCAGGATTTCGTAGAAAATAGTTTTCAACCGTCAGTTGCTTCGAATAACAAGCTAACAAAGTTCTTAAAGAGCAGGGGAGATGCACGATCAGTAATATGCTACAGATAGAGACGGATATAAAAGCATTGGTTTTCAAAACGCACGTACTAATTCACGTGGAGTGATGAGACGCTGTCAGCAATATCGATTTTCTACAACTCAAGTGGGGTTTGGAACGCGACAGCAAATATTCATAAGACAGAGATAAAAATAGTACAGGCGGGGTTTCATGATGACACAGAATCGTATTATTTGGTCGGGAACGGATAGTTTTACGGACGTACTAACATGCGACAGGTGAAAGCGATTTTCAGATCATACGGCGCGGCGCGTCCACGAGGTGAATTTCTGGAAGCTTTGAGTAGGTTATATCAAAATTTGCAGAATTGTTATTAGAAAATAAGTATTTCGCGTGAAGTGTGTCCTAGGGGTGGCATTTTGAAAATATAAATACTCTCAAGAAGAATTAGGAGCTCTCTTTGTATTCTCATCGCTTTATACTACTTACAATGATAGACCGACGTTATAGTAGAGTTCTTGTGAGTATTAAAAATATTCATAGTACAGTAAATGTAGTACTAGCACTAGTAACTTGGTAGTTGAGGCCTCATAGTTATTAACGTGAGTAGTGTCGAGTGAATTAAATTAACCGAGGTCCAACTAACACCATACCAAGCTAGTAAAATCAATAAACAGAAGTATAATATACGTGAGTTTGTATGCTGTGATGGAATGGTAATTTGAAGCAAGGCGCTTGGCGAATTTATTGGGGTTATCATCTATGAAAATGTGGAGTATCAGAGCGCATAGTCACGAAGCAAAGCGGTTCTGGTAAGCATGGTCGAAGGGATGGAGGCTTGATGCATTCTACAGTTAACTTATTCGAAATTTCTGTTATCTGTTAAACTTTTGGTATTATTTGGTGATGCGTGAGTGAATATTGGGGTTATTTGTGGTTATATAACGTATCGGAAAAGATACGTGTGCTGGACAATTATTGGAGTTATTTAAAATATTGAAAAAGGGTGTATTTAAAACTGACTAAATTTCATTATGAATATAAATTGGATTGTTAAGGGTACACGGGTCTATTAGGTTTGTATTAATTTTATGCAAGGTAAAAGGCATACATTAATAAACTGGGTTATTATGAGCTCACCATACTCCAGTGTGCAATAAATTTAGGGTATAATTTGGGGCCCATCTACTCATATTGTATTAAATGTGTTTACAAGTAATAATTTAAAACAAGGACATATCACTTATTGAGTTGTAATTAGTGTACCAAACTGTTTATACCTGTGAATAAGTTGGCTGTATTTAGCAGTAAATAAAAGATTGTATGATTGTTGTATTATTTTGTGATTTTATTGAATGGTGTGTGAGTGGGAAGGAAGAATGATTGCAAATTTAGGTATTCGAGAAGAGGTACAGCTGTGCTAGCCCGGGGAGCTGCTGAAGATTTAAAAGCAGAAATATAGGAGGCGTTGAAGCAGAAAGCAACGGGTAAGAAATTTTTTTTGTGATTTTTTTTAATTTTTTTGAAAAGCAGTTAATGACACTAACGAGGTCAAACCCATAAGTCCCCGACCACAGCAATCTTATGACAGCCCAATGTTGGGGCTTGAATGGTTTTTAGGGAGATCCAGAGACTAAGTCCCCGATCCACAGCAATATATAGGGTTTGTACATCTAGAAAAAGCATTTGACAATGTACAATGGAAAAAAATGTTCGAAATACGCAAAAAGATTGGAATGAGTTTTAGGGATAGACGGATAGTGCATTGCTTATACAAAAAGCAAAAAGCAGTAATAGAATTAGAGCAAGAAAGTAGAGAAGTAAATATTAGGAAAGGGGTGAGACAGGGATGTGCCTTATCCCCATTGATTTTTAACTTGTACATAGAAGAGGCAATGAATACTGTCAAATGCAGGAAGACATTTGGAATTACTATGCAGGGACAAAAATTGATATGCTTAGATTTGCAGATGATATAGCGGTTTTAGCATCTAGCAAAGAAGAGTTAGAAGCTGCTCTTAATGAAATGGAAACAGTTCTAACGGAGAGATATGGTATGAAAATTAACAAAAATAAAATTAAAGTTCTAGTATGCAAAAGAGGGGAAAATAAATCAAAAACAAGAATACAAATAGGTAACGAGAATTTACTAGAGGTTAAAGATTTCTGCTACCTAGGAACTCAAATAATAGAAGATGGGCAAAGCACAATGACATAAAACAAAGATTAGCACAAGGTTGTGCTACATTTAACAAGAAGATGCAACTACTGTGTTCAAAGACAACAAACATAGAAACAAGGGAAAGATTGCTTAAAACATATGCATGGAGCACAGCACTGTATGGCTGTGAAGCCTGGACAGTAGGAGAAGCAGACAAGCAAAAGGTAGAAGCCTTTGAAATGTGGTGCTACAGACGTATGATGTAGATGCCATGGACAGACAAAGTTAAGAACAATGAACTACTAGAAATGGTAGGGGAAGAAAGAAGTATGTGGAAAACAGTAAAAAATAAGAGAGATATGATGATAGGTCACATACTAAGACATGAGGGAATAGTGAGGAATATATTAGAAGCAGAGATAGAAAAAAAGAAAAGTAGAGGTAGACCTATGTTAGACTACTGCAAGCAGATAGTGAAAGATGTAGGCTGTGAGGATTTCAGGGAAATGTGTAGGCTAGCTCAGAATAATCAATGGAGGTACGCTACGAACCAGTCACAAGATGTAAAAACTAATGACAAAAATACTAATTGTACTTAAACATGGTGATTATTATAAACAACTACAGATATTGGTTTAGCAATACTCTCAATTAATGTAAATTGTGCGAAAGGATTTACTAGAAAACATTAATACGGCAAATGTCTAAGGGTTGGGGGATCCTTGGCAGCCACAGGTTGCTTAACGCCCTTCACATACCATACATGTGATTTTCCAATGCTCCACCCGAAGGTACTACATTGGTCAGGCAGTGAGTTTTTTTTACCTGGAAAATTTTGAATTTTGCCAAACTCTTGCTGTTCCAAGCAAGGTAGTGCATGACAACACTCACACACGGAACTTCCATTTTACCTCTCATCCGAACGAGGGTGTATTTTTGTGAAAAATGCTCACCTAACATTTTTCAAGAGGACCGTGTCAGGATTCGAACCTGGTACCTTGGGCGTGTAGTCACACACATACCACTACGTCACGGAGCCGCCTCCTCTTCACATACCACTGAATTTTGGTGAAATAGAGCATTTAATTAGAAAACAATAGAAGGGAATCGAGATGTATATAGGCTGTTGTGAGAATTGCAGGGAACTGTGTAGGCTAGCTCAGAACATAAATAAGCTGAGGTACAAGTCCAACCAGTTTCAAGACGTAAATCCAACGACGAAAAAAATAAGTGCTCTTAAAGTGATTATTATTATAAACAACTACAGGTGTTGGTTGTGAAATATTTTCAATTAATGTTGATTGTGCAAAAGGATAAATTGGAAAAACTATTAATTCGACAAAGGTTCAAGTGCTGGGGGAGCTTGGCAGTCAAAGGCTGCCTATCCCCCTTCACATACTACTGAATATAGGGGAAATAGGGTATATAACTGTTAAACAATAGAAGGCGAGCGAACTGCATCAAACAAGAAAGGACAGCGGCTATGTTCAAAGACAACAAACATAGATACAAGAAGAAAACTGTTCAAAGCATAGTGTGGAGCACAGCACAGTACGTCTATGAAATAGGGGCAGTAGGAAAAGCAGACAGAAAGAGATAGAAGTCTACTGGAATGTTGTGCTTCAGATGTATGAGGATGGTAGCATGGACAGACAAAGCTAATAACAAATAGGTTGTAGAAATAGTAGAGGAATAAAGATATCTGTGGAAAAGGAAAAAATAGGAGAAACAGAAGGACATGATACGTTCTAAGGCATTTCTGGGGAATAGTACTGGATATATTACAAGCAGTGATAGGAAAAGAGAGGCAGAGGTAGATCAAAATCAGACTTTCGCACACAGATAGTGATAGATGCAGACTGTGCAAATTTCAGGGAAATTTGTAGGTTGGTTCAGACTAGGAAACAATAAGGGTACACGTCCATCCAGTTCTAGGACGGAAGACCTAATGATGATGAGTAACCCATATCCCAATATTTATGAAAAGCCTTGTTCTTCTCTCTAATTATTTGAATAATTTCAGGTGTGAACCATTGTGGATAGTGACATTTGCTGTTTTTATAAGGGACATTAGCAAAGCGTTATATAGCTTCCGATAATCGGCCTTCCTAAAATTATGATTTAGTAACACCAAAGGGAAAATTACTGTTGGGTAATTATTATTATGACTTTAGACATGGCAAAACATTCTAATTTTAGTAAAGTTTCCAACAAGGAAATAGTCATTGCTGGTGGAATGTTAACCACAAATATATAAAGATAATCAAACTTGATAGTACATTTACAAACGACAATATCAATTCCATGTAGAGTACTTTAGCACTTAATAAGAGACTCTGGAAATTATAACAATTCCTAATGGCACGCAATGATCCTCCACATCTTGCGAGACGTTTCCTCATAGCTGCAATCAGATCAATAAACACTATAAAGCTCTGGGAACACTTCCGAATCACTTATATCATCCTTTAACCAAGTTTCAACTAACGATATAATGTCATATTCACAATTATTAACAGCCGCATAGAAAGGAAGTAGCTTAGTTCTAATGCCACGAGCATTTTGGAAATAGCAGCAAGAGGTGCTTCGTTTGCTTGTTATAACTCTTGACAGAGACTTAAAGCATTCAGTTCCGCAACTAGCATCACTTAATTGCTATGTTGATGGGATGTACTTCGTGTGATTTTTTAATTTGTTTATAGCAAAAATGTATGATGGACACTGAGGATCAGATGCTGCATGATAAATTGACCGGTTTTGGTCGTACTGTTAAAACGAATACTGTTACCACACTTATACTGTGTAGCCATGCACAAGATTGTGTCATGGCCCTCTGCACATAGCGAGCAGACTGAAATTTCATTTTTACACTCGTACGAGTTGTGGCCAAGTGGCGCACATTTGTAGCACCTCCTAATATGGAAATATTCTTTGATTGCACAACTCTTTAACCCAACATAAGGTTTACCTACACTCATTATTTTATTAAATGTTAAAGGATCAACTTCAAGCACGATGTTAATTATACTTTTAACATCAGTTTTACGAACCACTTTACAGCAGAAATTTGTAACACTTGTATCAATTTCATTAAGACTAATAATATAGGCACTTAGTTCAGTTTTGTCTCCTCCAAAAATAATTATTTTGGGGTTGATCTTGTTCGAGGCAAGACATATATTTCTCATTTAGATGTGTATTTATTAAGCGTTGTACCTGATCAGCACAGAACAAGGTTGCAGCCTCATCAGATCCCTTTCTGATAAAATTAATTCGTCTTCTCATCTTGTTTTGAATCATAGCCTTACTAACATCACCTGCTGTTGCATCTGATGTTTGTCTGCTCTTTGGCCTAACAATTACAGGTGCATTTTCTACCTTTTTTTTCAAGTACAATAACAATTGAAGCACAAAGTGTCGAGTTGCACTAGATTAATAATTTCCTGCATTTTAGTAGTATGCAAAGACTCATGAAGCTGTTTATGGGTGACAACTTGTTTAGTAAGGTTAGGAGTTGTTTCATTTGGTTCTGTAAGAACTTAAAACTTCCTACAGTAGTAGCTGTCTCATGAACTACTTGTGCATTAATTCGTTTATCTGTTATTGCTGCATGGATAATAGTATGATGTAGCTTATCATTGGTGAACACCTGGCCATACGAATGTTTATCATTAGTCTTTGATAACAGATTTACATGTTTTATATTGATGTCTTTTATAAGTACTTTTAATTCAAACAACTTTTCCTTTAATTTATTAGCTTTAGCTTCTACAACAACCCCAATAATATTTTCAAACTCCTTATTTTTAATAAAGGTTATTACATCTTCTTTGTGGCTGTGTTGAATACAAAGTAATTTGGTTAGATCCGTTAGCTCCACATGTAGTGATTGCATTATAATTGCACATCACATAAATAACTAACAGCTCCCTCTCTACCACTGCAAGATAGATGAACTCTATCACTACAAGTTTGGCACTGCAGAAATTTATTAACAGCACTCTTATCACAATAAAGACAATTTTTAAGCTCAGTATCCTCACCAAGCTCTTTAGCATCAATCATTTTTAATATTTAACTGTATATAAACTCGGATATTTAAGTTCCAAAAGGGAAAAATATATTTTACACTCTTTCAATGACTAAAAAGCGACTACCTTGTGTCCTTTCAACCATCTGCTACGTGCATCGACGTTGCCTAAAGAAAAAACCCAAGAAAGAAGATGGCCGGGCTCAACCGGCGAGTAGGCAGGGTCTTACACATGCAAAATAAAGAGAGGCCTGAAATAAAAATATACTCACTCATGCACAATTAAACATATACAAACGAAAAACCTCTAATTAAAAAAAAAGAACAATCCATAAGTACACATTATACATATTTACAAAATTAAAAAAAAATTTTTTTAACATAGCGAGCTTACATTATTTAGCAACAATACAACAAAAAAAGAACCAAGGTAAATTAACAGTTATCAATCATCATCATGAGCATGCAATTGCCGACATACGAATAAGTGAAAAAATGATCCCAATAAGTGAAATATTACTACTTCCAACTATTTCACATCACAGTAATCAGTTTAAGGTCACCAAGTGTGGCTACCAAATGGTGTCAATTAATACATACACACTCACCTTTGAGTTGCGGCCGTCGTACCGACTCCTACCGTCTTTACTGACGGAGCAAGGCAAAGGGCGTGTGATCCCGTCTTGGTGCTGTCCTCTCATCACAACATGGGGCAATCTATCGTGGATTTAGGGCCACCGGGAGAAGCTAGAATAGTTATAGGCGAATTAATTTATTGTCGCCGAAAAGTATAGTTTTGTAAACCCATCATTACTTACCACAGTGTATTGCATGCGCAAACTTTCCACAAGGAAAACGGAACCAACAAAAATATGGCAAATGCTGTCATCTTGTTTATCAAAAAGAAAGTGAATATTAATTTTGTTTCACTAAATAACTAGAGCTCCAAGTAATATTGGTATTATCAATGGTGATTAGCATACTTAAAACACGGTTTTATCGGATAGCTCAATACCTTATTTCGAGTTCCTGATTGAAACAATAGAGAAAGTACTTACATGCTATCGCAAGGTATAACGAGTTCACCGTTACCTAAAACAGGGTATTGACTATTTAATTTATAGCATAAACTTTATGTTTTAAGGCAACTAGATTTGAAATTCAAAATTACTAGCAAGCGGGTTATTATAAGAAGGTCTAATATACCGGCTGTTGTTGCAGGATCTAAATAAATGAATAATGAAGTAGAAGGATGTAGGTTTTTAATTCATCGACAGTAAATGAACGTAACACATCTCAATTCTTTATAAGACTCCAGTTGCACGTTCTTGGATTGATTTCTATAGCAAGTAATACAATAACCGTTTTAAAAAATGGTTTAAACCTCTTTAATAACGTAATTCTAGAACGAAAATCTTTAATAATCGTCAGGTAATATATATTGGGTGATTCGTAATCATATAACATTGAAGGATAGTTTTAAAATATAGAACATGAGATAATATAACCAAAAATTCAAGCGGATCATTTTTACATGTGATCATAATAAATATACAGATTTACAACTTTAGGTAATTAAAAATGCTTCACTACTGCTGCCTAGTTTTTCTTCTGCTCCATTGGCAAAATAGCTAATAAAACTTTTTATTGTTATATAAATAGTCTACAAATCAGTACAGGTATATTATATAAATACATGTCATATACAAAAAAAAATTACATGTGTTCGATTATAATACATCTTACTAAAATAGTTGCCTATACATTACAATTTGTTTTGGTAAGCATCTTCTAGAAACTTTAAATTTTCTTGAAGTGAAGCTACTTCCTCAAAGCGCTGTGCTTTTCTAGCTTGTTTAATATAATTTCTAACAATATTTATTTGCTCCATTAGGGGATCGTCTGAATTCTCTGTAACAACTTCTTTGGTTGAATTATTGTCAGGTGACCAACCTGTAGTGACAGCAACTCTTTTGATAGCACTTACTTTACTATTAAAAATTTCACTTCCAACATTTTTCTGTCTATCCTCTTTGATTTTTTCCAGCTCAGCTGGACTTGGTAAAATTGGTAAAACTAGTAAATCTTCTTTAATATATTGGGAGGTAGCGCGTCTTATACTATTTTGGAGATCAAATTCTTTTGGTTGTTGAGGATCTTCTGGAATAGCAAGAATCTGTTTACTAACTGTATCTAATAATTCTCCATGCTTTGCAATTGAAGTTCTTAGTGCTTGTGCATCCTGCAACTGGTAGGTTGAATCGCCAGATATTATCAAATTGTACATCTAAAACGAAATTTTGAGTAGTATATTTTGTAAATACTAATTAAATAGAAAGACTTACTAATAGCTATAGTATTAGTTCAGATAATAGAAAAAGTTTCTTAAAGTCGTACGTATGGAGCGTTCTATTATACGGGAGTGAGACTTGGACAATTAAGGAGGTAGATAAGAAAAAGATAGAAGCTTTTGAAACTTGGTGTTATAGAAGAATGTTAAAGATTAGTTGGACAGATAGAGTAACAAAGGAGGAAGTTTATAGAAGGAGAGGTGAGGAACCCTGTATGTGAAAACAATTAAAGGTCGGGAGAGATAAAATGATAGGGCATCAGTTAAGACATGAGGGACTATTTAGTAAGGTCTTAGATTATAGACTACCAAATAAAAATAGAGTAGGAAGAACTAGACAAAGCTATATTAGTCAAATTATTAGAGATTTAGGTTGTGAAGGGTATGTAAACCTTTCTAGACTGGTTCAGAGTAGAAAAGAATATAGAGTTGCATCAAACCGACCTTAAATAAGTTCAAAAACAAATAAAAAAAATTAAATAAAAATCAGTTAACTGAACGTGTCCATGACGTAACTCACAATTAGTTAGGGGTCTGGCATGTTGGTAGCGATTCGTTGCTTAAGCCTTACCATAACATATAATTTAACACTTTTCCTTTTTTGCAGGGAATAACCAGGTAATATTTCATTTCCTTATAAATCATGTAAACATGTTGCAGTTCTTTAACAGCCATCAGGTTGCTAATATCTATGTACAGCCAGAGAGATAAGAAAAAGATAGAAGAGTATAGGAAGACCTAGACCAAGCTATATTAGTCAAATTATTAGAAATTTAGGTTGTGAAGGGCGTGTAGAACTTTTTAGATTAGCACAGAATAGAAAAGAAGTTAGAGCTGTGTCAAACCGACCTTAAGTAAGGTCGAAAACAAAATGATGATGAATTAAATATGTAACGCTGGGTGTTACAGGAACTAAAAAAAATTAGATGAGAAAGGGGGAATTAATCTTGAATGAACAAACTTGCTATTGAAGCACCCTGTTATAGGCAGGCAAAAAAGAAAAGTCAAAATAAATGATGTTTCAAAAATCAAAAAAACACAATATAAACTAACTTCCATCAAAACACAATTTCATAAAATTAAGGTTGCCACCACCCTGCTCCAACAACACTAAACATTTGGCACTAAATTTGAACTTACAAAAGTCCATTCCCTATACTGCATAATTTTAATTTCATGTATAATAGTGTTCAAAACCGTTCCGAATGGACTTTCACCTTGAACAAGTCCTAAAGTACTAGAACGTGTGGAATGGCTTCAGCGTTCCAGTGATATAAAGAACCAAACTACAGGTTCAACCAAAGTAGTAGGGTCTTTAGTGAGAAACCAGATTAAAACAGGTCCCTGAAAGAGGGTAGCAGCTTTTTCAGTACTTAGAGTGGTAGAGACCATAGGGGTCGATATGGCAGTCTAAGACACACCACCGCGATGGGGAATGCAAAAGGAAACCACCACATTACCTCCAAAGTATATAGCGTACTTAAATTGTTAATAACATGATGACATCCTCTGGGATAAAAAATTTCGGAGCTAAAATAATCTCCCATTCGGACCCCTGGAAAGGAACTACATTGGAGGATGTGATTGAAACGTTTAAAGAAGAGCGAGTCGGAGCGTGGAATGTCAAAAGTATGAAACAAGTAGGTAAGTTAGAGAACTTTAAAATTGAAGTGGATAGGTTAGCACTAGACATAGTAGGGCCAGAGGCGAGGGATTTTTGGAGTGAAGACTTTAGGGTAATTCATACAGGATCAGAGGAAGAAAATTCGAGTGTGGGGATAGTTATGCGAAAAAAGATAGGACGATAGAACGAAAGAGTACTCATGGTTAGATTAGAATCTAAAGCGGTAAATACAGTAATAATACAAGTATACATGTCCACATCTAACTACAGTGAGGAAGAAGTACAAACGATCTACAAATATATCAAACACATACTAAGATATGTAAAAAATGAGGGTAGGGAAGAACAAGAACAATTTAACCATCACAAACATTATTTCAACATCATGCTAGAAGACGATACACCTGGAAGATGCCATGAAATATAGGAAGATATCAAATAGATTACATTCTTGTTAGACAACGGTTTAGGAACCAAGTAAAAAACTGTAGAAGCTACCCAGAAGCAGACCACAACATCGTAATTATGAAGGCTGCTCTTAAATTAAAGAATTTGAAAAAAAAGGAACGGAAAAAGGCACTTTGACTTTGAGAAACTAAAAGATAAAGCTATCCACAACGGATTTGAAAAAAAGTCAAATGAATTGCTGAAAGATATCCAAAAAATTTCTTATACTAAGGAAGTAGAAACAGAATGGAATAACATTAAATCCAGCCTAGACATGGCGGCCAGAGATATTCTGGGATATACACAAAAAGAAAATAAGAAACCATTGATAAAAAAGGATATCTTGAATTTAATTGAAGAAAGACAAAAATACAAAAATAGATCAGACGAAACAGGAAAATAGATACAAAGCTATAAAATTGGAAATTATTCGCAAATGCAGGAAAGCTAAAGAACAATGGATTGATGAGAAGTGCAAAGAGGTACAAACTAAGATGGAAATAGGAAAGACAGACAAAGGGATATAAAACCGTATAGAAAAAATATAAGGGACGCCGGTGGAAATGTAATTATAGAAAATGTAGAGAAAGTGGATAGATGGCAAGAATATATAAAGAATTTTTTATATAGGAGAGGAAATAACAACTTAGAACAGGAATCAGAAATTGAAATGGATGACGGGATATCCTATACATAGAGTCAAATGTAACTTACTGGTTGTTTACTAGTTAGGGGTTATTTTTATATCCCCAAATGTGACCAATTAACTTTAAGGAAGGATTTCCTTAAAATGATGAAATGATTCCGACTATGCTAGGGGTCTATTCCTTGGGCAGAGCTTATGAGGATTGGTCGTGGTTCTTTTTACAAAGCATTATTTTCTTACTAGGGCTTGATTCTTAATAAAACAGGGGTTTAAGTAGGGCGCCACCAAGTCATTAATTTTTAAACACGGGGTTTCCCTAAGGGGGACTTGGGAGTCCTTAGAGAAGAATCTCGTATCAACCGCTAACGCAGAAGCTGTAAAGAAAATTTAAGGCGGCTCCGTGGCGTAGTGGTATGTGTGTGACTACTACGCCCTAGGTCCCGGGTTCGAATCCCGACACGGTCCGCTTGAAAAATGTTAGGCGAGCATTTTTCGCAGAAATACACCCTCGTTCGGATGAGAGGTAAAATGGAGGTCCCGTGTGTGAGTGTTGTCACGCACGTTAAAGATCCCTACCTTGCTTGAAACAGCAAGGATTCGGCAAAATTCAAAATTTTCCAGGTAAAAAAAACTCGCTTCCTGGCCAATGTAGTACCTTCGGGTGGAGCATTGGAAAATCACATGTAATGTAAAGAAAATTTAATTAAATTAACAAAAGTGAGGACACAAGAGGTATTCTCTTGTTACAACATATAAAAAAACAGAAAAGATTAATCAGGCAAACAATATTATGAACACAGATTTTATGCTTCAAATTCTGAAAAGGCTATTAAAGCTTCTTGTTAAATAGGGGTTACCACTTTATGCTATTTGTTCATATACCTGGTTACTCTATTTCTGAACTTACTTGTTCAGAATAAAACAATTAATTAAAAAAATTAAATGTTGATTCTTTAATTAAAAGTTGTTCCTTCATAAAAAATGTAAGTATACAATTTATGTTTAAGAAAAGATAATATAAATTTCATCTACCCAGAGGTAGGATTATGAATTCAAAAGAAATATCAAAAACTTTAAGTGTTGCTTTCGTTACAAAATTTAACTTGAATTTATACCAAAAATACCAGATCTGTTATTCGGTTTACATATATTTATATATATATATATATATATATATATATATATATATATATACACATATATATAAGAGTGTTTAATTAATTTGACAAGTTTGACTGCTTCCACGATATCTATAGAAAATTATATACATATATATATATATATATATATATATATATATATATATATATATAATTACAGTCGACTCGTTAATTCAAACCTGCGATAATTCGAACCTCTCTATAATTCAAAGTTATCGCGAGTTCCTACAAAATCTCTTTATATTTCGAACTAGATCAATACATTTTTATGAACTTGGTAATTCGAACGAAAAATCTGCTATATACTAACAAAACGACGCGTTAATTCGAACTCATCGGCGTCCAACACTCGACAATTCGAAGTTGCAACGAGTATCAACGAGCTTTTGTTCTTGTTCTGATTAGTTTGACTATTTGACACACACTTCTTTTGTTTAGTTATCATTCAGTTATGTACTGTTACTTTTCGTTGGTATACAGATTAAAATTTTCTGTTAGTCATGAGCCCTAGAAAGTATAAATGTTTAACGATTGCTGAAAAGAAGAAGTTAATCGAAAAAGTAGAGAAAGGTGAGAAGAAGAGTGATATTGCAAAAGAATTTAAGATTCCTCTGAGTACTCTCTCAACCATAATAAAGCACAAGGAGAAAATTAATGCTGCTCAAACTGCTGGAGTACGGAAAAGAACTACTAAAGGTGAATTTCCTCGTCTGGAAGAAAGCCTGGTCATTTGGCTAAGACAGTGTAGAGGACAAAAAGTGTCTATTAGCGGAAACTTGTTGAAAGAAAAAGCAAAAGAGTTCGCGTCTATTCTAAGCATCAAAAACTTTGCGGCAAGTGAAGGGTGGCTTACAAATTTCAAAAAGAGAAATGGAGTTGTGTTTAAAAAAGTTTGTGGGGAAAGTGGAAGTGTTGATAATGTAGTTTGCTTAGATTGGCACGATAAATTGAAGACCTTGATTGAAAACTATGATGCCCGAAACATTTTAATACTGATGAAACTGGCCTATTTTTCAAATGTTTACCGGACAAGACGCTTACCTTTAAAGATGAAAAATGTCATGGGGGAAAACATAGTAAAGAGAGGTTGACAGTTTTACTTGCAGTAAATATGGACGGATCGGAAAAACTTAAACCCTTACTGATAGGAAAAGCAATGAAACCGCGATGTTTCAGAGGAGTGAAATCGTTTCCTACTGATTATCGTGCTAACAAAAAGCTTGGATGACGACAGAATTTTTAACAATTGGCTTTTAACAGTTAATGGGGACATGAAACGACAAAAGCGGAAAATTTTACTATTTTTAGACAATTGCACTGTCCACAACAGTCCTCCTACATTGTCCAACGTGAAACTCTACTTCTTTCCGCCAAATACAACTTCTAAATTGCAACCATTGGACCAAGGGATCATCCATAATTTTAAGACGTTCTATCGCAAAGAAATTGTTAAGCTCGTTTTAGAATCTCTCGACAAGCAGCTAACTGCAATCACGGTTCTGACAGCTATTTTACTGATTGACAAGGCATGGAGAGCTGTAACACCCCTAACGATTCTCAACTGCTTCAAAAAATCCGGTTTCTCAAAAGAAGATCAGGAAAATCTTCCAATACTTATGGATGATGAAGAACCAGCAATAGAACCATTAGTTGACATCAGCGGTGTGAGTTTTTCTGACTTTGTTCAAGTGGATGAAGATGTTGCTGTCTCAGGTTCACTAACCGATGGCGAAATTTTATCTGCGACGAATACGAATGCAAAAAGTAACGATGAAAATGAGGACGATACATCAGAACCTTTGGCAGAGGTGTCAGTTAAGGAAGCAAGATCCTCATTCGATACCTTACAAACCTTCTGTCTACAAAACGAAAGTGATGAAAAAACATTTCAGGCACTTTTTCTCTTAAAAAAAATTATTGAGCAGTCTGAGCAGCAGCAACGTGCTTTGAAGCAAACCAGTATAACAAAGTTCTTTCGAAAGACTAATTAATTCACATTATGAATACATATATGTACACGAATGTACCTCTAAACTTTTGTCATTGTTATAGAATAGCAGTTAATAAATAATAATTGATCAACCCTTAATAATTCGAAGTTTTATTTATTTTCTCTCACAAATTTCGAACCATTTGATATTTCAAACACTCGATAATTCGTAATATTTTAAAAGTCCCTCGAGTTTCGAATTAACGAGAGTCGACTGTATATATATATATATATATATATTGCTGTGAAACCTCCAAAATCCATGAACTACGCTTTTCGCCTCGGCCGCTCACCTAATTTTATAAACCTCCTCATTCATAAAATTAAACAACACATTCCTACCACAAACATCAACGTTAACTCTATTTACATCAATATTCAGAATACATTAAATTTTCAAATTAAAATTTAATGCATAAAATTCAGTTTTCAAAAAAAATTTCAAGATTAATTTTATTATCATTTTTATGTGCATCCAGAATTAAAGTCCTTGTTGGATGCCTAGTAATTAATATAACAATATAAGCAGACCGGAGTCTGAGTATAAAGGAGCATCTACCACCCTTTACGTTAATTAACCAGGTTCGTCTAATTGAACTCAAAGACATACCCAAATTTTCATCATATTCCCGAACATCAAAACAAAATACCCCTTTTTACTTAAACAAGCAAATTTCATCTTAAAATTAAACTTTTATGGTTAGAACAATTTCACTGATGTCCATTTAAAGTAAATCAATTATAAAGTCATTCAATACACACAAAAATGTCAAACAAAATAGTATAATTTACCTGAAGGTTACTGTCCTCGTAGCTTCAAAGTATCGTTTCTTTAGTTAATCACACCATTCAACAGGATTATATTTACGGCTTCTGATTCTCTACGCTATCAAAATTTTCTCCATCACCATCCATTCAAAGTCGTTTCTGGGCCTTTCCGGAACTCATCTGTGTTTATCTGACCATTGTTTCATGGATCCAGACACGTATTTGAACCATTTAATTATTAACACCCCCGAAAAATAGCAAAGAAATTCATGCTTCTGTCACCAATATACGCCAAAACTGCCTACTTTTGTGTATACATTCGTCGTTGTAAATTTTGCTAATTGGTACAGTGAAACTAAATTTTATTACCTTGTATCTAAGTGCACTGAAGTACTTTCATGTTAGCACGTAGATAACACGCTATTTTGAATCACTAAAATATACTAGCAAACTTTAAATTATTTAATCAAACTAAAATGCACAGTTTACCATCTTCAATCAAGTCGCGTATGTACGAGCTTTTAACGCATCGAATCGTCAAAAGTCTAAGAGTCTAAGAGAGCTTGTTTATATTCATCTCCGTATATATAGCGAATAGCCGGCACGTCGCTCTGTTCCCCAAAACGGGTAATTCTAAAGAATTTCTCATTGTATGTTCCCAGTCTGTCGCTCGCACATCGATTTTTACGAATTTTCACTCGCCCCATTTAAATCTCAGAAAATTTCCACACGGCACGCAAGCATGTCCAAGAAAAACTAATTAATTTTGTACAGAAATTGTTGTTCTACCTCTGATATTTGCATCCTATTTTTAACCAATCGCAACCCCATGACGTTGCTTAAATCCCGCCTTTTACAATATGTGTCTTTGCTTGACGCATTTTCTCTTTCCTTCTCTACCGTATTCTTATTGGTGCAAACTGATATTCTTCATTATCGATTATATTAGTCCACGCGGACTGTTATCTGGGTTTAATAACCCCGTATCGCACATTCTCGTGAATACTAAGCCCCGGTTTCTCCAAGATTCTTTGTAAACATTAATTATCTGCAAACTTTTCGCCGTATGTGATATTTAAACTACGCAGGTGTTCAAAATAATATTAATTCTCAGAGCCTTATTCCGTGGTATTTTAATCTTGGGTTTTTTACAAGTTTCTATAGGTATTATATGTTATTAACGGTTTAATTAACTCCAATTAAAATTGATTTCTATCCTTTTCATTTTTAGCGAATACAACTTAAATATTAATTATTATATGTACACCTTGTTTTACTACCGGTTACTTAAAATAGGGTTAATTAATATAAACTTTGCACGTAATTTCCATTTGTTTAGGAATAATTACATTATACGCAGAGCTTTTCAATACTGCTTCTTTTGATATAAAGCGTCTTATACATAATTTAAATTTCTTATTTTTACTGAAACGACTGAGTTTATTTATGCTTCAAGGTTTTAATAAAGCGTATTATTTAATGAAATTCCTTATACACGGTGATTAAAATTATTTGATGTGATTATTTAATTTTCTACCCTGGTCTAAATATGAGTAATAATATATATATATATATATATATATATATATATATATACATATAAAATTATCTAAATTGTCTATTAATTCAACGTTCAGAAACTGTAAGTGAAATCATACATAAATGAAACTTTAATAAGAACTCTTTAGGTTTGCTTAATTTCATTAAAAATAGTGACTGTGATTACACTGTAATTATATTGGTAATAAAAATTTATCAAAGTCCTTCTTAGTTTGTCAAACAGATTAATGGTAATAAGTCATCACAAAGTTATTTTCTGAAGCAGCCTTGTATCAAAGATCACCAATTGTAGACGTGATGTAAGGACAATATTAATCTCTTACCTCGTTTCAACAGATATTGTTTACGTGAAGGTGTTACAGCATGTTAGAACAGGTGTTAATACATACGTTCTTCGGCAAACAATTGACGTAGGCTCCACATGTTGTACGGCACAGAATCAGCTGCTTGATCCTTGGACCGGACCATATGAACTTAAAGCGTTTTTCTGATACGCACAAACGGGACCAACCAAAATCCAATACAAAACTTAAACATTCCAATATGTGTAGATCGTTACCAAAATAATTACCATCATGTAGTTGTCCTCCTAATTACTTGTAATTTCACACTTGCAACTTCAAAAAGACCATTTCAATTAATTATCGGACTTTATTTCCAAACCATAAAAATTTCTACGTACTTTGTAGAACGTTTCTTTAAAATCAAAACATATTGTTTCCTTGCAGAACATTTCATTAAATACAACTATTCTAGTAAGGTTGAAGGACGGTCATACTAGATCGATATTTTCTTATCGCAACGTTGACGTGAATGAACTATAACTTGGTACTCGTAGATGCGAAAATAGAATTAATATCATCTTGAAACACAACATTTGGACGGCCTTATTTTTATAAAACCAGATAAGGCGGAATCATTCTAACAAATGAATATACGAAGAAACCTTACAATTGATATACAAAACGATTTCTTAAAAGTTCTTCCTCTACATTTGTAGCAGAATTATAAAATAAATATTTAATTGAAGATTTTACAGAGCATTTTAAGAAGTATTTAATTGAAAATTTTTAACGAAGTGTTGTAAGAAATATTTAATCAAAACTTTTACAAAGTTATTTAAAGAACTATTTTAAGAGATATCGAAAGAGATATCAAAAGAGCGCATTATTAAAACACTGAGCCTAGTGTTCACTACACCAGAGCTCTACTACGGCACAAGGCCACACGCAAATTACTTGCTAGAACCCTTTGGATTTCCATGTTAATTCTTGACAAAAGTTCTAGCTAAAGTCAGCGCTGATGCAATATGCACGAAACAGGAAAGCTGTTTGGCCTTGTTAATATTCATACTAACATTTAACGCCTGATGTTAACAACCAAACTAGCATTTCTGTATGACGGTTAGATCTCATGATACCAATACAGATATTTATTTACTTAAAAGTTGTTTATGTGATATAATTGACTAGACAAAAGGTTTGTGAAACTAAAAATTTATTGACGTTCTGCAGTGGTCAAAAAAACTGTTACAAGAGATGAGTTTGAACTAGCATTAAAGAGTCTGAAAAATGATAAGGCACCGGGTACAGATAATGTGCAAGCAGAATTTCTAAAAGCCGCTGGACAAGCAGTAACAGAACGTCTCTTCCAACTGGTAAGCTATATATATGAGACATGCAAGATACCCAAAGATTTCAAACGTAACATTATAATCACTATACCAAAAAAGAGAGGTCAGATAGATGTGAAAATTTTCGAAGAATAACTTTGACAGCACATGTATCAAAAATATAACTACAATTGTACAAGGACAAATGGAAAAACGGGCTGAAGAAATACTAGGAGATCAATTTGGGTTTAGGTGAAACAGGGGAACACAGGAGGCTTGTTACTGCGACAGGTTCACCCAACAGTGTGTTGATTGGTTGTATTTGTTGTGTCATTAACTGTTATTCAATTTAGAAAAGAATCTAGTAGTTTTCAAATTGACATATTTCAAAAATAATTTAATGTATGTAATTTATATTTCTTATACTGAAAAATCAGAGTTTATTTGCATGTACACAAATTTAAAGCAGCGAGACTGTGTATTAGAACAAACTGCAAGTAACTGTTCAATAAAAAACGTAATTCCTGCTCTTAAATTTTATTAACACGTTGAGACCCGGTACTCGCCTCAACAGCCTTTAAATTTGTATTCCATTTGGATCTTGTGAATATATTATTACATCCTGGATAGAAGATTGTTTATTGCAATATAGTGGTGTGATAATCACATAACCCAGTAGATGCCATAGACGAAGTACGATTTGGTCGAGCATCTACGGCGCATAATTTGTACTTAGTATTTCGTACTCTTACTGTGTGTGTGCTCCCCACTGTACGTAGATCTGTCTATATATCTTAACAACTTATTGCAGAACCCATTAATCGCTCTTTGCCCCCTGTGAACCTCCTATTTGTGGGGATTCTGTAAACCAAAGCGATTAAAAATTGTTCTATTTGTGAAGTACTTGGTCAACTTGGTATCAAGCAATGGAAAATTCATTTGAGCAGTCACCACTAACTGGTGTACATAGCTGCCAAAAATGCAAGCAGCCTGATACTGAAGAGATGGTCCAGTGCAACCGATGTGATTTATGGTTCCATTTTCAGTGTGTTAACGTAACCGAATCAATATCAGAAAAGGAATTTCTGTGCCCCAAGTGCACTATTACTTTATCACCAACATTACGCCAAGTATATTAAATATCAGATAAGATTTCAATATCATCTTCAAAGCGGTCCGCCAAAACAAAGCAGTTGCAATTACAACGCTTAGAAGAAGAACGTATTTTAAACGAAAAACGTGAGTTAATGCATAAACGTAACATGCAGGATCAAGATCAAGTTTATTTAAACAAAAAGTATAGCATTTTAAATGCCAGAGATTCGGACAGCGCAGAGGACAATGGTATGCAAGAGTGTGATGTACAACCGCAGGACGGTACAGTCAATAAGTGGATATTGAACGCTTCAAGTTGTGTTCTAAAACCAAATGCTAAGTTTCCATCTTCAACTGCATCTCAAATACATTGTGATGCTAATAGAATTCCGTTAACTCACACAGGTCATAATCGTTTGCGACCCAACTACAGTAGTGAAGCACCCAGTGGTAATACAAACATTCTATCACCTCAGCGGTCTTATGATGTACGTGCTGTTTCGTTTCCACAAAAGCACTCAATATTTACCAGTAGCTCTACTGCTGCTCAAACAGGATGTGTCTTATCATACGACAGACCAATCCCGTCTTTACAGCCAATACTACTAACTGCCAAAGGCATGCCAAACAATGCCATTTCTTCATACCCAGTTAGTCATGCATCACAATCTTGGGTAGAACCCGGATTTATGTTTCCTAAAACCCCGCAAGACTCCAACTTCATTGGTCCAACCAACGCTCACGGCGTAAATGCTGTGACAGTACCCCGTCAGATTGAGACACTGAACACCGACCAATGGGTCGCGAGGCAAGGGTTACCAAAGGATTTGCCAACATTTAGCGGTAAGCCAGAGGAATGGCCACTCTTTATAAGTAGTTATGAAGGTTCAACGCAAACGTGCGGCTTTACAAATGCTGAGAACTTAATCCGCTTACAGAAATGTTTAAAAGGCAAAGCACTGGATGCGGTCAGAAGCAGGCTGCTTCTTCCTCAAACGGTTCCTGGTGCAATTGAGACGTTGCGGGTTTTATACGGTAGGCCAGAACAAATTATTCATACACTTCTGCACTCAATTAGATCCCAACCAGCACCAAAAGCAGACAAATTCGACACTATTATCAATTATGCGTTATCTGTACATAATTTATGTGTTACGATGGAAGCAGCTGGTTTAGTGGATCACTTATCAAATCCATGCTTGCAACAGGAGCTTGTAGATAAACTACCACCACAAATTAAGCTCAATTGGGCTATGTATCGTCAAACCATAGCATGTTCCAGTTTGGTTACCTTTGGGACGTGGCTTATGCAGGTTGCACGTGCTGCAAGTGATGTGACTTTGCTACCGAGCGATACACAATACCGCGAAGGTAAAGCAGAAAGACGCAATACATCTGGATATGTAAATACTCATATTGAAAGATCAAGTAATAAAAATGAGCATCGTAGGTTTAATCATGTTAACGAACAAAAGTGCGTTGTATGCAAAAGTGATTCACATCATGTCAGGAGCTGCACTAAGTTTAAAATACTGAGCCATTCAGAAAAATGGCACGCGGTGCGTCAAAATAGGCTATGCAGGAAATGTTTAGCGCAGCATCATCCTCGCAATTGTAAATCAAACGAAATTTGTGGGATTGATAATTGTACGTTCAAACATCATCGTCTACTTCACAAAGATGATCAGGCCTCGGCATCTAAAGCTGACGTTAATTTAAATGATCTTATCAATGAGCCTCCTGTTAGCTGCAATGTTCATTTAAACAAACTTCAAACTGTTCTTTTCCTAATTATTCCCATTATCCTCTACGGAAGGAGAGGATCAATACGCACCTTTGCCTTCCTCGATGAAGGGTCATCTGTCACCCTGATTCAGCATGATTTGGCGGACGAGCTTGGGCTATCTGGTACCCGGCAGTCCTTATGTTTGAAATGGACCGATAACAGTACACCAGTGGAAAAAAATTCGCAAAGAGTATCTGTAGAAATTTCTGGCACATACTCAGGTGCGCGAAAATACAAAATATGCGATGTCCGCACAGTGGATAACTTGGACTTACCTTCACAGACCATATCTGCAATTCAGTTCAGCACGAAGTATCGTTACTTGAACAATGTTAAGATAGAATCTTACACAAATGCGGTTTCTCGTATTCTTATTGGTATCGATAATTATAAATTGGTACTTCATCAAGAAGTTCGTGAAGGGACATGGAAAGAACCCGTAGCGACGAAAACACGTCTTGGTTGGTCTCTACATGGTTTCTATAATACATTAGCAGACACACCTCCGGATTTCCATGTTAGTTACCAACATCAAACAAAACGCATATGTGAATGTGAGCATGATACAAAATTACATCAAATGGTGAAGGAGTATTTTTCCATTGAAAACTTTGGTATAAAACTTCCAGGGACAATTGTAGAATCTGATGAAAATAAACGGGCTCGGACGATAATGGAAACTACCACAATTTACAAAGGTAACCGGTATGAGACCGGGTTATTATGGAAGTTTGACAACTTTGAAATGCCCGATAGTTACAAAATGGCATATAATCATCTCATATGTTTGGAAAAACAAATGTTGCATAGCCCTGAAATAGCGAAAAGTATACATGAAACGATTAATAACCATTTGTCTAAAGGTTATATACGGAAGATGTCAGTTAGTGAACTGCAAGTACCCTATCCGCGAATTTGGTATTTACCAATATTCTCCGTGAGTAACCCAAACAAGCCAGGTAAACGCCGAACTGTGTGGGATGCTGCGGCGACAGTCAATGGAGTTTCATTAAACACGTTCCTTCTTAAAGGCCCAGACCAATTGGTCTCCCTCCCGGAGGTAATTTGGCGCTTTCGAGAAGGACGTGTAGCAGTCACTGGTGACATTCGAGAAATGTTTCACCAGGTTCTAATTTCTGAAAAGGATCAGCAAGCTCAACGTTTTTTGTGGAGAGATGACTGCAGTCAACGCACGCCAGATGTATATATTATGAACGCCATGACCTTTGGCGCAACATGCTCTCCATGTTCTGCACACTACGTTAAAAATAATAATGCACTGCGGTACGCAAATAACTACCCGAGGGCCGTGACAGCAATATTAAAGAATCACTACGTTAATGATTTGTTAGAGAGTGTTGATACAGCCGACGAAGCAATACAGTTAGCGGAAGAAATTAAACTTATACATGCTAAAGGCGGGTTTGAAATAAGAAACTGGGCTTCAAATTCAAATAGAGTTGTGGCAGCTATTGGAGGAAATTCCGCAGCTGATCCTAAAAGCCTTAATATTCAGAATGAGCCAACGACTGAAAAGGTTTTGGGTATGTGGTGGTGTACCAATTCTGACAGTTTTACGTATCTACTTACATATAACAAGGCCAATGAAGACGTTTTATGCGGTCGAAGAAAACCGACTAAGCGGGAGATCTTGCGAGCATTGATGTCAATATTTGATCCTATTGGATTGCTTGCATCATTTTTGGCGTATGTAAAAATCTTATTACAGGACATTTGGAAATCAAATATGGATTGGGATGATCAAATTTCGGAATCACAATACAGGAATTGGTTAAAATGGGTTCAAGTTCTTCCAAAAATAGAAAACTTGCAAATTCAAAGATCCTATTCACTTCATTCTTCGCGCACTTACAAATCAGTAGAGTTACACATTTTCGTGGACGCAAGTGAAGATGCATATGCTGCCGTTGGATATTTTAGAATTGTAGGCAATTCAAGCATCGAATGTTCATTAATTGGAGCAAAGATAAAGGTCGCCCCACTGAAAATGCTTTCAATTCCACGTTTAGAACTACAAGCTGCTGTGTTAGGTGCACGGCTGGCAAAAAGCATTTGTGAGGCTCATACCATTAAAATCGATCGTCGGAAATTTTGGTCAGATCCGAAGACGGTTTTGTCTTGGTTAAATTCCCAACAGAGACGTTTTCGACAATTTGTGGCATTTCAGTCTGTGAAATCCTGGATATTACTAACATAGAAGAATGGCGGTGGATTCCATCAAATCTAAATGTTGCCGATGAAGCCACAAAATGGTCAAAATCCCCGTATTTTGAATCAACAAGTCGATGGTTTAAGGGGCCATCCTTTTTATTGGAGGATCCCTCACTTTGGCCCAGAGAAGAACCTATGAATGACATTGTCTGTGACGAAGAAATAATACCACATAATTTTCACAAGGATGTCAGCAACAATTGGTTACCAGTGGAGCGTTTTTCAAATTGGTTTCGTCTGATTCGTTCGGTAGCATATATGCATAGATTTATTGGTAATTTGCGAGCTAAAGTTCAGCAAGGGAATTCCGTTAACGGACCAATTTCGCCCGAAGAATATGAAAGATCGGAAAACTGTGTATATCGCTTTACCCAATCTCAATGTTATCCAAATGAAATTAGAGCACTTGAACACCAAAAAGGAGCCCCTGTACCGACAAAGATAGTTTCTGTAGAACGGTCAAGTTCTATATATAACCGATCACCATTATAGCCTTTTAAGTTATTTTATGATTTTATTTAACGAGAATTTCCAATAATCGAATAGAGCCCACGGCAAGTTCTGATGGAAAATGGCCCAAAGTTGTGGAAATCTCAAAGGCAAAGCGGCTAGTCGAACTATATGCTCTGGGTGGAACATGAGCTGTGGGTCGGGGTTAGATTGTGACCAAAAACATGAAGAATAAGGCGCCACCGTATTTTTCTATACAGAGAAGACCGTACTCAAGTCCCTTGTACAAGGCGAATGCGGAAACCTTTATTCTATAACCGCTATAGTGTTTATTATAGACAACATAATCCGTGAACTTTCTTACCTTATGGCTCGACCTTGATCTTAGTAATTCACTGCTACACCTGTGAACAAATTAAACAAAGAATAGCACTGTTTGTGCATATATACTCAAAAAAATTTTTAAATTCAAATGGAATCACTTTCATTCATCCTAATTAAAAAGAATAGTCTTGTCCAAAAATAAAATCTATTCCTCTAGTATTCAATTATGTGTTTCTTTACAAAATATCTTTCTTTCCTTATATTGTGATTAATTTAATTTATGAAAATTACTTACAAGGGCACTGGATAAAATCAGTACCAATCAAATTAAATGTGGTTTTAATAACAAATAGATAAAGCATAAAGTTGCTTTCTAAACTGTTGCTTATTGATGACAAAAATATTAGTTTTGGTAGATCTACCTTAACCTTACAATGGATAATTCCAAATAAGTATTAATGAAATAGCAAACATAGAAATTTGATTTCTAAGTTCTCATAAATAGAAGAATTTACTTTTCTTAACACGTATTGACATCTTCCGTAATTTTAGTGAATTAATAAAAGATTTGGATAAGTAATAGTTACAGATTCCTATTGCTTAATATTGCAAAACATATTCACAGTCTGTCCTTGACCTATATTGACGTTTAAATAACTTGATTAAACAAATAAATTATCTAATTACAATGTCCATAGTTCAGCTAACATACGAAAACAAATTTTCTACATACCAGAACTCCGTCTGTCTGAAAAATACCATAAAGGGATCTTACGTCAGCATTGAAATACGGAAATCTCCAATTTAGAACGAATAATTGTACTGCATACTGAAATCCACATTACTCGGAATCCATTTTGAGTAATTAAATTCCGCCAGGACCACACCATGAACAAAGCGTAAAAACCAATCTGCATGTTAATTTAAAGTTGCTTTATATGTACATTAAGCCACGAAAACCATTTAACTTGAATACTATATGTACAATTTCATGTTATATATAAATAAAGTTGCATGTAATTTAGATTGAATACTTTATGTAAAATTTCGTATTATACATAAATAAAGTTGCATGTTACCAACGGCCCTTGGACCAAAAAATTTCACGTCATCTACGAGCTGTTCCAACAAAATGGACTATCAAAAATGCCTCTCGGAGATGACATTCTCCTAACAGAACTTAATCCGTACGTGCTTCCAACACGAAAAACAGCAAAAAACCATTGTTTCTAGGAACAATTCGACCTGCTTTCACCACAGCTGTGTTAGAAGTGTCGTCAAGCGAGTTGCTGCCCGGCAACACAATCACTTCTCAATTTCTTAAATAGATGGAGCTATAGGAAAGATACTAAATGGAAACTTTTATTTTGTCACCGTGGAAATTAAATTTTAATTGAATGCTAATACTTTATTGGGCAATAGGTAATACTTAACCAGTGGACTGAATAATATTATTATCCATTATATCGTTTCTTATTAAATAAAGGGATTAATTATTTGAACATATCTAGATAGAAAATAAAATTGCTACACCATATCTTGATGACAATTGTATTCTTAGAATGAATGGTCGTATAGATGCAGCATTTGGGATTGATTTCAATACAAAACGACCTATATTATTACCCAAGGATCACCACGTAACATTGCTCATAATCAATTATTATCATTGCAGATTTCATCACCACAACAACGAAACCGTTGTTAATGAACTTCGGCAAAAGTATGACATACCATTTCTGCGCTCCACCCTTAAAAAGGTTGTTAGGAAATGTCAAATATGCAAGAACCAAATGGCATTACCTGTGCCTCAAGAAATGGGAGTATTACCTCGAGCTAGATTGTCTCCATTTACACGTCCATTTACATTTGTTGGGGTTAATTATTTTGGACCAATGTTCGTAAGCGTCGGCAGAAGATCAGAAAAACGATGGGGTGTGTTGTTCACGTGCTTGACTGTGCGGTGCATACACATTGAAGTAGCCCACTCATTGTCTACTGATTCGTGCATCATGGCTCTTCGTAATTTTTCGGCAAGAAGAGGGTATCCTAAGGAACTATATAGCGAGAATGGCACTAACTTTAAGGGAGCAGATATGGAACTACGAAAAGAGCTTGATAAACTTAACATCGATCGACTCCAAGAAGAAGCTTACCCTGGTATTAAAATAAAGTGGAAATTTAATCCACCAGCGGCTCCTCATATAGGAGGGAGCTGGGAAAGGTTAATCCGATCAGTGAAAAAAACGCTAAAAGTGATAATTCCAGCTCGCCAACCCAAGGACGAATTGCTACGAAGTCTGTTGATGGAAGTCGAAATTATTATTAATTCTCGACCGTTAACATACGTTCCTTTGGAAACCACTTGTGCCGAAGCACTCACTCCAAACCACTTCCTGCTAGGTAGTTCCAATGGCCTTAAACCGAATGGCGAATTTACGGACAGCGACTTGATTTTACGTAAAAACTGGAAAATTTCCCAAAAGTTGGCGACTTCCTTTTGGAGACGATGGGTGTTAGAGTACCTACCTGACCTGACTAGACGAACCAAGTGGTTTCGTAAAGTGGAACCCATAAAAGAGGGTGATATTGTTATTGTGGTTGATGAAAAGCAACCTAGAAACACTTGGAATCATCCTAAATGTTAAACCAAGTCGCAATAGACAAGTTCGACAGGCTACTGTAAAAACAGCTGATGGAATATTCATGAGACCTGCATCAAAGTTGGCAATTCTAGACGTAAAAAGAGACTAGTTGGTAGAACGATCTATCATGTTCGACTACCGGGAGGGAGACTGTTACTGCGACAGGTTCACCCAACAGTGTGTTGATTGGTTGTATTTGTTGTGTCATTAACTGTTATTCAATTTAGAAAAGAATCTAGTAGTTTTCGAATTGACATATTTCAAAAATAATTTAATGTATGTAATTTATATTTCTTATACTGAAAAACCAGAGTTTATTTGCATGTACACAAATTTAAAGCAGCGAGACTGTGTATTAGAACAAACTGCAAGTAACTGTTCAATAAAAAACGTAATTCCTGCTCTTAAATTTTATTAACACGTTGAGGCCCGGTACTCGCCTCAACAAGGCTATTTTAGGTCTCAGGATGATAATAAAGAAAACAATAGAAAAAGAGAAAAGTGTGTACATAGGAGTTGTAGATCTGGAAAAGGCATTCGACATTGTAAAGTGGAAAAAAAATGTTCGAAATACTCAAAAAGATTGGAATGAGTTTTAGGGATAGACGGATAGTACATAGAGCTTATACAAAGAGCAAACAGCTTTAATAGAATCAGAGTAGGAAAACGTACAGAAGTAAATATTAGGAAGGGGTGAAACAGGGATATGCCTTATCCCCATTAATTATTAGCTTGTACATCGAAGAGGCAATGAATACTGTCAAATGCAAGAAGACATTTGGAACCTAATGACGAAAAAAATAACTGTACTTAAACCTGATGATTAATATAAGCAACTACAAGAAGTGTGTGGGCAATATTCTCGTATAATGTTAATTGTGTAAAAGGATTTACTGGAAAACTATCAATTCGGCATATGTCTAAATGTTGGGGGGATCTTTGGTAGCCACAGGCTGCTTACCCTTCACATACCACTGAATCTTGGTGAAATAAGGCATATAATTAGGAAACAACAAAAGGGGAACGGAGCTCTATCTAGGCTGTGGGAATTTCAGGTAAGTTTAGGCTAGCTCAGAATAGAAATAAGCAAAGGTATGCATCCAACCTGTTCAAGGCGGTAAACCTAATGAGGAAAAAAAATAAATGCGCTTAAATCTGATGATTATTATAAAAAACTACAGGTGTTGGTTTTGAAATATTTTCAACTAATGTTGTTTGTGCAAAAGGATATATTGGAAAACTATTAATTCGGCAAATATTCAAGTTTTGGGGGCTCTTGGTAGCCATAGACTGCTTAACCCCCTTCATATACTTTACATGTGATTTTCCAATGCCCCACACCCGACGGTACTACATTGGAGAGGAAGCGAGTTTTTTTTACCTGAAAAATTTTGAATTTTGCCGAACCCTTGCTGTTCCAAGCAAGGTAGGGATATTTAAAGTGCGTGACAATACTCACACACGGGACCTCCATTTTACCTCTCATACGAACGAGGGCGTATTTTTAGGAAAAATGCTCGCCTAACATTTTTCAAGCGGACCATATTGGGATTCAAACCCGGGACCTTGGGCGTAGTAGTCACATGCATACCAACTACGCCACGGAGCCGCCTCCCCTTTCATATACTACTGAATATTGGGGAAATAGGGTATATATTTGTAAACAAAAGAAGGGATAACTGAACTGCATCTAACAAGAAAGAGCAACTTCTATGTTCGAAGACAATACAAGAAGAAAATAGTCGAAAGCATATGAGTGGAGTACAGCACAGTAGTCTATGAAATAGGGGCAGTAGGAGAAGCAGACACGGTAAAAGCCTTTTGGAATGTTGTGCTTCAGATGAATGAAGACAAAGTTAATAACAAATAGGTTATACAAATGGTGGAGTAAGCTGGTATATCAGTTGCAATATATACCATATAAGATTAACAATAGATCATGTCAAACATCAAAAGTTAGAGCAATTATGGTTTAACAATTAAAATAAATAAACAAAATACTGCAGCTGGACTAGTATATAGACCTCCAAGTACTAACTTAGACTGTTTGAATGAACTAGAATCAGTCTTCTCAAAATTTTGCACCAAATATCAAAATATTATTCTTATGGGAGACGTAAACTTGGATTTTATACGGCATGACTGAAATTGTGAAAAATTAAGTTTTTTACTGAATTTTTTGACCTCAAACAGAATGTAAAGGAACCAACTCGAGTAACAAAAACCTCATCAAATTTGATCGATATAGTTTGCTCTAGCTCACGAATAAAAGTTAACTCTTGTAAAACTGCAGACCTCTACATAACAGATCATAGAGCAGTTCTTTGTGAATTCAATTTGAACACTTTGAAATGTTGTGAATGATACATTAGATACAAGGACCTTAGAGGTATTAACATAAATGATTTTAACTTGGATGCTAACAACGTACAGTGGGACACATCGCCCAATTTGGATGATAAAGTAGATTTTCTCAGTAAATGCTTAATATCATTGTGTGAAAAACATGCACCACTGCGGGTGGCTCGTATACAAAAGAAAACTGCACCATACATACCACCACAATCAGACAAATGATAAACCTTAAGAATGCAGCATATGCAAAATATTTGAAAACCAAGAATGTTGCTACATTTCGTTATTACAAAGATTTGAAAAGTGCTTAATGCGGCTATCAAAAATGAGAAAAAAACGTATTTTGAGTATCAATACAGAATTAATATGAGCAACTCCAAGTAACTTTGGCGTATATTGGATAGATATCAAATTCATTCAAAAATAAAATACCAGATTATTTCTAGTGAAATTCAGGATGCTAATGAAATCAACAATTTCTTTGTTGACTCTATACCTAAACTACCCATTGCTATACAACAACTATCATGTACAAATTCACATGGCAGTGATTAACCGTTTCAGTTTTCAAGCAGTCACCACAGTGCTAGTAGAAAGGTCCATAATTATAATTAAATCAAATGCTCATGGAGTTGATGGTATTAATCGATAGATGCTTCTATTACTTATGGCACACTGTGTTGATGAACTAACACAAACTATCAACATGTCACTGCAATACGGTGAATTTCCAACCGAGTGGAAAAACTTGATTGTTACACCAGTTGCTAAAAAATCTTTAGCTGTCGGCTATACTGATCTGCGAACTGCGACCCATAAGTATAATATCTATATTCACGAAGGTAATTGAGCATATAGTATACATTCTGCTAACTGAGTATTTTAGTAAGTATAAGGTATTGCCTACTCTCCAATCGGGTTTCCGGTTAGGATATGGTACTACAACAGCACTAACAAAAGTTGTGAATGATCTAGCAAGCACAGTTAATGAATCAATGGTCACCTACTGTTCGGGATTGATTAATTTCATTATTCAAATTCAAATATTTTTTTTTCATGTTTATAAAATTGGTGTGTTGGGACGTTATCACTCCCGCCAACATATTTTGTCAAAAACAAGTGCATCTTATCACTTATTATTTCGGTGTACAACATGGTGGACATAAAAGGTGCTGCCTTGTAAACTTCAGGGAATGCGGCCAGCAATTTTCAATCTATGTGGTGACTAATTGCAGAAAGTCGCTTGTGTTGAAAGTGAAACAGTTCCTCAGGTGAGTGTATTTTCGTTTTAACTACACCAATTTCGTGATATTAGGTTAAACATTTTGTACTCACATTTCTATAGTTATTCATTAACATTTTGTTCCTTCGATCCAAATTTTGAATTAGTTCTTAAAATATACAGTTCACAGTTCATTAAAATTGACGCGTTTTTTCAAGTGATAAATTTTTATGCTTTGCACGTGTTTGAAAATCGGTTTAACCTAAACATTAAACTCTCCAAATAGCTTACTTTTATTATTAATTGTGAATACTTTGGGTAATTTGAACAAATTAATGCTATTTATTTGATAAGATTACACATGGTTTACACTTTAACAGATGGGTATAAATTTGATATTCTCATATTTCCTTATGGTGAGCGGTGCAGTGTTGCCAACTCTTTTAGGTGCTGTGTTGCCAGATTGTGGTATTCTTTCAAAGAGTATAGGAATTTCTTGCTAAAGGTGATTGGTTGTTTAAGGAATTGATGGGATGTTTTTGGTGAAAGTATAAATTAATATTTATATATATTTTTGATTTAATTGCTATTTAAAGCATTTATTAGACATTTTTGTGAATAATTCGTGATTTTCTTGTTTGTGTATTTGCATTGTTCACATACAATTTTCATTAGAGTGTTTTGTGTTTACGATGGTGAAAATGGAAATTGAAAAATTAGCAAATAAACACAAGGTGTTACTTTACAAGGTTCGAGCTTTGTTAAAATTGCAAGTAGCTCAACAAGATCCTGTTTCGAAGTTAAATGATTTTGAGGTTCGTTTTGAAGATTTATCTTTATTAGTTGGTCAATTTGAAGAGGTTCATTTTGAAATTGTATCTCAAGTGGAAGATAAGGATAATGAGGAACAGGAAACTATTCAAACAGAATTTGATGATTGTCAATATTCTATAAAAGTGATTTATAGGGATTTGACTCTACAGAGACTTGTAGATGTTCCATCTAGTGCTAAAGGTTCACGTGCAAGTTCAAATCATTCTCATCCAAATTGTGAAAATGCTAATTTGCACAAAAGTGATGTTAATGCAAGTTGTAATAAAATTAAATTACCGAAAATTGTGATTCCAAAATTTGATGGCAATTTCAAAGACTGGCCTACATTCTATGCTTTGTTTCGTACTTTAATTCATGAAAATAATAGTCTTTCAGATATAGAGAAGTGCCAGTATATGGTGTCCTCTTTATCTAAAGAAACCCTTGCGATCGTTCAGGGACTCCCTTTGACTTCAGATAATTATAAAATTTCTTTTCAACAATTGGTGGACAGGTATCAGAACAAACGTTTTCTGCTTACTAGTTATTGGCAGTCCATATATAATGCTCCAAAAGCTAATATGGATTCTGCAACTTCTTTGCGTTCATTGCTAGCAATTTTCACGGAAAATTCATTGGCACTTGAGCAATTTAATTATGATATGTGGAATTTTACTCGATTAAATCTGTTGTTACAAAAATTAGATAGTGTTACTAGAAAGCGTTTTGAAGTTGAACTTCATGATGTGGAGCTACCAACGTATGAAGATTTATATGCCTTTTTGTTGAAACATTGTAAGGCATTAGAGACTAATTTGGTGATTACAGGACAGCCTACATCATCTCTTAAATCAAAACCAGAACAAAATCAATCAGTGAAATTTGGTCAAAATGCAAATCGTGCTAATCAATCTTTTACATTTGTGACCAGTGCAAAGAATTCTAATAGCAATACTTTGTACAATTTTAAGTGCGTGTGTTGTAAAGAAGATCATTCACTTCTAAAGTGTGATCGCTTCTTGCAATTAGAACCTTTTGATCGCCACAAATTGGCGAAGGATTCTAATCTGTGTTTCAATTGCTTAACTGGTGGACATGCTTTGGCGAAGTGTTTGTCAAAGTTTCGATGTCGTATATGTAAACAGCGACATCATACATACTTACATTTTACAAAACCGGAATCTTCCCATCCTAGCAGTTCTACTGATAAGGAAGTTTCTCAACAATCTAGTGCATCTGAACAATTGTCGGTTCTAACCAATACAGTGTTCAAACATTCCGTGGTCTTACTGTCCACAGTTCTTTTGCATATTCGTGATAGTGCCGGGAATTTTCAAACTTGTAGAGCGTTACTGGATAATGGAAGTCAAGCAAGTTTTATGACTCGAACATGTGTGAAAAGATTAGGTCTAAAAGCAGTTCCATCCTCAATAGATGTTCATGGTCTAAATACAATGACTATGTCTAGTTGTGGTGTGGCTTCATGTTTTATAAAACCTATACAAAATTCTAATATTCAATTTGAAATTGACGTGATTATTGTGCATTCAATCGCTAATTCCGTACCGTCTGCCCCAGTTTCGAAACGTTGGGATCATCTTAAGGATTTATCTTTGGCCGATCCTTATTATGGTGGCCCCCGTGAAGTAGATTTGTTATTAGGAGCAGATAGTTATTCTTCTGTGTTGCTACCTGGTTTACGGCATGGACACGTTGGTGAACCTACTGCAGTGAATACAGTTTTTGGTTGGGTAATTGGTGGAAAAACTGGTTGTTCTTCTAATGCAAAAGTGAAATCATTGTGTACAACTGTGAGTGTTCCATTGGATACAGTTCTTCGACAATTCTGGGAAACCGAACAAGTTCCAGAAACAGTGTTACTTTCTCCCGAAGATAGTCAATGTGAGGCTATTTTCAAAGAAACTTATAAATGTAATAAAGAAGGTAGATTTGTTTTGCATTTACCTTTTCGTGAAACAAGTGTGGAATTAGGTGATTCCTATTCTATGGCGCTAAGACGTTTCGAATTCTTAGAAAGACGTTTAGCTAGAGATTGTGATCTTGCGGATAATTATAAAGCCTTTATGAAAGATTATCTAGATTCAGGTCATATGTCGTTAGTGACTAAATTTAGTGGTGAACCATTGACAGGTTTTTACATTCCTCATCATTGTGTCATCAAACCTGATAGTGCTACATCAAAGTTGAGAGTCGTGTTTGATGCTTCTGCGAAATTTTCAAATGGTACATCCTTAAATGATATATTATTAGTTGGTCCTAAGTTAGAGAGATATTTAAAGGTATTGTTTTGAACTTTAGGTTACATCAATTTGTTCTGACCGCAGACATAAAACAAATGTATCGTCAAATTGAAATATGTGAACAACATCGTGCTTTTCAGCGCATTCTGTGGAGATTTTCTAAAAGCGATTCTATTGGAGAATACCAATTGAATACTGTAACCTACGGTGTTTCTTCGTCACCCTTTTTAGCAATTCGTGTTCTTTTGCAACTTGCTGAAGATAATTGGAGAAATTATCCTTTAGCTGCTAAGGTGCTTATGTCTGACACCTACATCGATGATGTAGTGACTGGATGTAATTCTATAGATAGTGCTTTAAACTTACAACAACAACTTATATCTTTGTTATCCAGTGCTGGATTTATGCTCCGTAAGTGAGCTAGTAATCATTGTGAATTATTATCGTCGCTTCCTGTGGAAGATCTTCAACCGTTATGTTTTGATGATTCACGTTCATTATCAGTGAAGGTATTGGGCCTTCAGTGGGATCCTCGAACAGACGGTTTTCAATATAAGGTAGAACCTTCAGCTCAAATTTGTACCAAACGAGGTATTTTATCAGATATTGCTAGAGTGTTCGGTCCGATTGGTTTATTAACTCCTGTGATTTTTCTTACTAAACATTTGATGCAACAACTTTGGAGTTTAGGTTTAGATTGGGATGATAAACCCCCTTCAGAAGTAGTTGATCGTTGGTTATCTTATAACCTACAATTACCATGTTTAGCCAATCTTACCATTCCTCGACATATTCAAATAGATAATGCACAATCGGTGCAGCTTCATGGGTTTTGTGATGCCTCTGAAGCAGGTTATGCTGCCGCCATATATATTCGTTGTGTTACACTCGAAGGAAACATTTCCGTAAAATTAGTATACGCTAAATCTAAGGTTGCTCCTCTTAAGAGAATTTCTTTACTGCATTTAGAGTTATGTGCAGCCGTGCTTTTATCCAATTTAGTGGAATACGTGTCTTGTGTTTACAAAAACCTGATTACTCCTGATCAGATATATGCTTGGTCAGACTCGACAGTGGTGTTATCATGGATCAAATCGTCTCCTCATCGTTGGAAGACATTTGTCAGTAATCGCATCAGTCATATTCAGGATAAGATTGCCCCTCATCAGTGGCATCATGTCAGTGGAGTGGACAATCCCGCAGATTGTGCTTCGCGTGGACTAATGCCTTCCGATCTTGTAAATCATTCAATTTGGTGGTTCGGTCCAACTTTTCTTTACAACTCGAATGAATATTCTTCATTTGATGCACTGGAAATAGACCCAGTAGTAGAAAATGAACAAAGAAAATTAAATTTGTTAAATGTTGTCCCCTTTGATGAGATAAATGTCTTATTGAAGAGATTTTCATCATTGCATAAAATACAAGGTGTTGTGGCTTATTGCTTATGCTTTGGTAATCATTTGTGAAGTGAAGTTCATCAAAGAAAAACAGGTTCGCTTGTTATGGCCGAGTTACATAAAGCATTACTAGTGATTGTGAAAATAGTAGAGCATGAAGTTTTTCTCAATGAAATAGATTGTATTGAGAAAGGGAAAGTGTGTGCAAAATTAATTCAAAAATTGGCTCCGTTTATCGATTCTGATAACCTTGTGCGTGTTGGTGGTCGTTTACGACATTCTGAATTATTATGTGATGCTAAGCATTCTCTACTACTTCCTCGAGATCATAGACTCAGTGAGTTGATTGTAGAATATACACACCGTAAATATCTATATCCAGGTCCTCAAACTTTAGGTTATTTGATTTCTCAACAAGTTTGGGTGTTGGGTTTAAAACGTGTTATTAATCGTGTTCTTTCAAAGTGTGTTCAGTGTTTTAAAGTCAAGCCTACTTCATTGTCTCCGTTAATGGGTGACTTACCTGCTCCTCGAATTTCTCAAATAAAACCATTTAGTCATGCTGGACTAGATTTTGCTGGTCCTCTTGCTATGACTTCAAGGCGTGGTAGAGGTGCAAAACATACCAAAGTCTACATTTGCATTTTTGTGTGTATGGCCACAAAGGCTTTACATATTGAACTGGTTTCTGAGCTTTCATCTGATGCTTTTCTTGCTGCCTTGCGGCGCTTTATAGCACGACGAGGTCGTTGTTTCGATTTGTATAGCGACCAGGGTACCAATTTCGTCGGAGCATCAAGGTTGCTCATTGCTTATGCTCAGAGGTATCGGGATCTTTAGCCATCAACTGGCATTTTAATCCTCCCGCCTCACCCCATTTTGGTGGTATCTGGGAAGGAGGTGTTCGGTCCATCAAGACTCACTTATATAGAGTTATTGGCGATCAAGTGTTGACGTCGAAGAACTTTTAACAGTGCTTGTTCAAATTGAGGCTGTTTTAAATTCTCGTCCTTTGTACAGTCCCAGTTGTAATCCAAATGATCTATCGGTCCTTACACCTGGACATTTTCTTACTTTGGAACCGTTGACGTGTCCTCCGGATCCTGACGTTACAAATCTGAAACTTAATAGACTTTCTTGGTGGCAACTGTTGCAGAGAATGCACCAAGACTTCTGGAAGCGTTGGTCTTCAGAGTATCTCCATTCTTTACAACAGCGTGAGAAATGGATAAAATCCTCTTCCCATGTTAATATTCATGATTTGGTGATAATCAAAGATTCCAATTCGCCCCCACTACAGTGGAAACTTGGCAGAGTAGTTGCTCTTTTTCCAGGTCGTGACGGGGTAGTTAGGGTTGCTCGTGTGCGCACTCAAAATGGCGAATTAGATCGTCCATTAGTTAAGTTGTGTCCACTACCACTGTGTAATTAGTCATATGTACAATTATAATTATTTATGTGTGTAGAATCAAATTTTGTTCAAGTTACATTTTGTATTCATGTGTTCAAGTATATTGATGTACATTCATTTATTTATTTTCAATTAATTAAAATAACATTGCTTATTTTGGTGAGCGGTATGTTCGGAATTGATTAATTTCATTATTCAAATTCAAATATTTTTTTTTTTCGTGTTTATAAAATTGGTGTGTTGGGACGTTATCACTCCCGCCAACATATTTTGTCAAAAACAAGTGCATCTTATCACTTATTATTTCGGTGTACAACATGGTGGACATAAAAGGTGCTGCCTTGTAAACTTCAGGGAATGCGGCCAGCAATTTTCAATCTATGTGGTGACTAATTGCAGAAAGTCGCTTGTGTTGAAAGTGAAACAGTTCCTCAGGTGAGTGTATTTTCGTTTTAACTACACCAATTTCGTGATATTAGGTTAAACATTTTGTACTCACATTTCGTGCGGTTTTTCAAACAATTTCTATAGTTATTCATTAACACCTACCTAGTATTTTTAGATTTTAGTAAAGCTTTCGATATAATCAATCATGAATTATTGATAGCTAAGCTAAACTACTACGGATGCAGTGACAATGTACTTAATTGGTTTAAAAGTTACCTGTATAATAGGCAACAATCCGTAAAATTAAATGAAGTGCAGTCACAGCTCTGTTGCATACAACAAGGGGTTCCGTAAGGAAGTATTCTTGGGTAACTACTTTTTGCAATTTTTACAGCTGACTTCCCCAAAATTCCGTCCTTAACGCGTAGATATCATATGTATGCTGATGATATACTGTTATACATGTCTGGTAATATTGCAAATGTTAATAATACCATAGCAAAATTGAACAAAAATGTTGCATCAGTAAATAAATGGGTACAAGACAATGGACTAGTCCTTAATGCTGCAAAAACAGTTGCACTGTGTTGGTTAAGGGATAGAATGTGGAAAAGCAGAAATTCAATGAGTTATGGATATTAAGGTAGCTAATAATGTGATCCCCATTCACAATAGTGTCAAGTATCTGGGTGTAGTTATCGATAAACATCTTAATTTTAACGTTCATAGCAACAAAAAGATAGGTTTAAGTTACCATAAAATGCGCACTCTGTATAGGTATAAGCAAATACTAAACGTTACCTTAAAATGGAAACTATGTAATAGTGTTGTGCTATGCAATCTGGATTATTGTAATGTGGTCTACAATGCGTTCTTAACAGAACATTTAAATAATCGAACGCAAGTGCAACAAAATGTATGTTTTAGATTTTCATTTACAGTTCAACGTAGACAACATATAACTCCCTACTATAATGCTAATTCCTTACTTAACACGTTCAATGCGGGTGCCTCCCATCAGTGCCACAGATTTCTTCAAGTGATGTGCGGTTGGCGCCTATGTGAGCCGCTTGAATAGATTGTTTCATTGCTTTAGTATGCTTTCAGTTTGCTGGTAAAGGGTGCTATATCGGGTGCCGCATATAGGTAGAGCTTTGATTTATACGTATATAGTTCAGTTTTGAGATTCTCATTTTTTTTCGTGTTTTTTACGGGCGCTTAATATGGGCGATTCAGAGCCAGGATCGTCGCGTCCTAAACGTATGAAAATCAATGTAAAAAATCCTAATAATCTAACAAACGAAGAATTAGAACAGTTTTTATTATATTCTGATTCAGAACAGAGCGACAATGATGACGATTCCTATATTGGAAATGAGGAAACATCATCAGATGATAGTGCAGGTATGCAAATATTACTGTACATTGAATTATGGTTGTAATTTGATATTTACTAGATAATGCAGAAGAAGTTGAAGAATGTGACATTTCCAACAATCCACTCAATAACCGAACAACGGAACCTATTGAAAAAAAAATCCTGGGATGAAGCATCTAGTTCCCTAAAAACTTTCATTTTTACTAAAACTAATGAGGTTTTAGTGGATATTCATTAAGACATGCCACCTTACGAATGGTTTCGTTTATTTCTTGACGAAAACTTTTTAGAAATGTTGGTGAGAGAAACAAATATTTATGCAGAACAGGTATTATTCTTAGGAACCAATAGCAAACGATCACGCGTAAGTGATTGGAAAGAAATTACTATTCCAGAATTATTGATTTTTATTGAATTATTGTTTCATACTGGCACAATAAAATGTCCAAAAATACAATATTACTGGAAAACTCATAGATTATATGGTCTAAAATGTTTTTCTAGTTTTATGAGTAGAGTTCGATTTTTGCTTATTTTAAGATTTCTGCATTTTATTTCAAATCCAGATGCCAGAGTAGTTCCTGAAGATCGTTTATTCAAAATAAGACCTGTTCTAAACTATTTTAATTCAAAAATGGAAGAGATATACTACCCAGGAAAAAATCTGTCTCTGGATGAATCGATGGTTCTGTGGAAAGGAAGACTACAATTTAGACAGTATATAAAAAACAAACGACACAAGTATGGAATTAAATGTTATATGCTTACCGAACCGGATGGCCTTGTTTTAAATGTGGCAATTTATACAGGACAATTGGACAAATTGGGAGGTACCGGGCATGCAGAAAAAGTAGTCCTTCATCTAATGAAAGGAAAGTTGGATTCTGGACACTCTCTCTACATGGATAATTACTAAAACAGCCCTCGTCTGGCTGAAACCTTGTTGCACAAGCAAACCTACTGTACTGGTACTGTACGTGCTGATAGAAAAGGACTTCCTAAGAATATAGTCTCCCAAAAATTAAAAAAAGGAGACATCAGTACAGGATATCAAAATGGAATAATGATAGGTAAATGGAAAGATAAACGAGACGTCACCTATATTTCTACTGAATTTTCCAACGAAATGGTTACTACAAGAAACAAAAGAGGCCAGGAAAAAATGAAACCACGTCTAGTTGCTGAATATAATAAATTCATGAGTGGAATAGTTCGTTTTGATCAGATGATGGCTTACTACCCTTGCGATCGTAAAACCTTACGATGGTACAAAAAAATGGGAGTTCACATTTTACAAATGTTGTTATATAATTCGTTTCTTCTGTTCAATAAATATTCAGGTAAAAAAATGTCATTTTACAATTATCACTTAGCGGTTTTGGATGTTTTGCTTCCAGCTCCAACAGCTCCTATATCAAAAGCTCCACAAAGAATAGATGAAAATGAATAGATGAAAAGGATTCTTAAAACAGAGTATTGCGTAAACGGTGTCGAGCTTGTTCTCAAAACAAAATAAGAAAACTTACATTATACCATTGCACCACCTGTCTCGACGTTCCAGAGTTATGTGTCAGACAATGTTTTGACAACTACCACAGTGTGCTGTAATAATACTAATTTTTATGTTGCCTATTGTTTTTAGTTTAAGTTTATTCATATAGGTCTGTGTCATAATTTTCAACACACACACACATATATCTTTATTCTCTAAATGTATTTATATAACTGGCTCACATAGGCGACATCCGATCATGCATTAAAAATTTCTTTCAGTGTGCTGATGGCTCCCATGGGAGCCACACTTGAATTCTAACAAAAATATTGTATATTGTCATTTTGAATTTGTTGTTATGGCTCTTGTTAACTTTTAGGTTGAAATTTAGTAAAAGTTGCTATCAGCATATTACAAAGTATTTTTAATTTTGATCCGCAGCCAATGTGTTAAATATGACAGGCGATCAGAACTGCAACTAGCAGTATTTTTATATGTTATATTAGATACGAAAACACCTATATACCTATATGAATTACTACAAGCCATAACCACTATGCACAGTCTAAATTTACTAAATGTTAATAGGTTAAATATTCCATCATATCTAGCAGTGAAGTTTAAGAGTTGTTTTGCATATACAGCTCCTACCATATATAACAATTATAGGAAAATATTTGATGAGGTAAACAAACATAGTTTCAAAGCTAAACTGCTTAGAATTCTAATGAATAAGCAGCAACAACTACAAAATATAATGTTTAGTGGTTAAACTAGATAGATAATGCTAGATAAATTTGAAAAAAAATAGTATAATTACATTATGATGTATTAGCATATAACCATATTCTAATGTATAAGAGCCATATCAATTCAAACTGGTACTTTGTGAAAATCAGCCTAGCTGACAAAGTACCATTTAAATAATTATAATAATATTATTTAATAAACCATTTATTATTATTAAAATAGTAGGCGGACAAAGATATCTGTGGAAAACAAACAAAAAATAGGAGAAATAGAAGGGCAGGATACGTTCTAAGGCATTTTTGCGGAATAGTGTGGAATATTTTACAAGTAAAGATAATTTCAGGGAAATGTGTAGGTTAGTTCAGAATAGGAATCAATGAGGGTACGTGTCTAACAAGTTCCAGGACTGAAGATCTAATGATGATGATGATGAGTGCATTACTAGTTTCATATCTAATGAGGGTAAGTGTAGTTTAATTGACAATTCCTTATAATTAATAGTTTCGACTGGAATTTACAATTTATACGCAATTAACTGTAGAAACTTGTTTTGGCATCTTTCAATATTAGTAATGTAAACTTTACAATATGGTGACTGCACAGGATTACAATATTCGAGACAGGGTCTCACTAATAAGCAATAAATATTTCTTAAGCAATATATATTAGTAAAATTATCAAGACTTCTATACGTGAAGACTAGTAGTTTCATAATAAATTGACAGCGATATAAAGTTTAATTTTTTATTGAAATAAATACCCAAATGCTTAATAATATTGGGTTTATCAAGAGAAGAACCATTGATTTTATAACTAAATTTCTTTGTGGTTGTTAGTAGAATTATAAATCCAATTAACATTTTCCCATTCCATTCCCATATAATTTGAAAAAGTACTTCATGCATGTGTACAAGTATAGTGAATTAGTTTTGACATTATAAACGAGAACGTGCTTGTGTATGTGTGGAAGATCAGGATACCATGTCGATCATCTGAAGGCTACTATACGTTGCTAAGCTCGATCTGATTAAAGTATTACCTTAGTTACTTATGCAAAGTAAAGTACCGCTGTGCCAGTGACTACCTAAGGTCTTATAATTTCCTTTTATATATTTGTTTATCTATTATTTACCTACAATTATCAAACAAACCAACTCTTACATTCCATTCTATATCCGTACACGTTTCTGGTTACATCGATGTCAAATTATTTAGGTGGAAACTCGTGTATGTTTTCAAATGATACATTAGAACATTCATATAGTACAGATGTATGGCTATTAACCTTATTTACCAATACACATTGGTTTATCACTTCTAAAGAAATGTGAGTTTATCTTAAAATTCATTTTCAAATTCGTTCATAAAATAGTAAGCATGCCTGTGCCTCAAGTACATTTTTTTCGACAATTCTGCGATATAAACGTCACTGACATAATACTCCCTACATGTGATTTTCCAATGCTCCACCCGAAGGTACTACATTGGCCAGGAAGCGAGTTTTTTTTTACCTGGAAATTTTGAATTTTAACGAACCCTTGCTGTTGCAAACAAGGTAGGGATCTTTAACGTGCATGACAACACTCACACACGGGACCTCCATTTTACCTCTCATCCGAACGAGGGCATATTTTTAGGAAAAATACTCGCCTAACATTTTTCAAGCAGACCGTGTCGGGATTCAAACCTGGGACCTTGGGCATAGTAATCACATGCATACCAACTACGCCTCGAAGCCGCCACTGACATAATACCTTCCATGTGATTTTCCAATGCTCCACTCGAATGTACTACATTGGCCAGGAAGCAAGTTATTTTTACCTGAAAAATTTTGAATTTTGCCGAATCCCTGCTGTTCCAAGCAAGGTAGGCATCTTTAACGTGCGTGACAACACTCACACACGGGACCTCCATTTAACCTCTCATCCGAACGAGGGTGTATTTTTGTGAAAAATGCTTGCCTAATATTTTTCAAGCGGACCGTGTCGGGATTTAAACCCGGGACCTTAGACGTAGTAGTTACACACATACCAACTACGCCACAGAGCCACCACTGACATAATACCTTACATGTGATTTTCCAAGGCTCCACCCGAAGGTACTACATTCGCCAGGAAGCGTGTTTTTTTTACCTGGAAAATTTAGAATTTTGACGAACCCTTGCTGTTCCAAGCAAGGTAGGGATCTAACGTGTGTGACAACACTCACACACGGGACCTCCATTTCACCTCTCATCCGAACAAGAGTGTATTATTGTGAAAAATGCTCGCCTAACATTTTTCAAGGGGACCGTGTGGGGATACGAACCCAGGACCTTGGGCATAGTAGTCACACACATACCACTACGCCGCGGAGCCGCCTACTGACATAATACCACCTGCCCACTTTAACTTTGGCACCTTTATACGGCAAGGACAAGAATTGGTTTTCATTATTTTGAAGAAACTGCCAACGATAATTGTCCTTTGATTCGGGTATATTTCCGGAACAGTGAAAGAAGTCCTCCCTTTATCCTGTGTACACAAATGGAGATAAAAGTGTTATAGAAAACTACAGAGGAATCTCACTACTCTCTAATGTAGCTAAAATTTTTGAATCGATAGTTGGTGATAAATTATTTAGCACATTTAAACATGCCTTGGTGAAGCAACAGCATGGTTTTTTCAAAGGCCGATCAACATGCATTAATCTTGCTGTTTACCAGGATTTTCTAGTTAATGCACTGGAAGATGGTAACTAAGTTGATGTGATATATACTGATATATCTAAAGCATTTGATAGGGTGTGCCATAATTTATTGGTGGAGAAGCTGTATGCTTTAGGAATTCAAGGTGTATACCTATATGGATTTCTTCCTATTTTTCTGGCAGATCTCAATACGTACACATTCGAGGTGTTAAATCTAAAGGGATTACTGTGACCTCGGGAGTGCCGCAGGGGTCTCACCTTGGCCCTATATTATTTTTGTTTTTCATAAACAATGTTGTTTCTGTGTTCACATCTACTCAGTGCTTACTTTATGCGGATGTCCTCAACTTCTTTACTTATGCTAATTCTTACACGGATTGTTTACGTATTCAGCGCGACCTTGATATTTTAGTTTCTTACTGTGAACGTAATTTACTAAGTCTTAATGTTGCCAAGTGTAAAACAATTAGTTTTTACAGATGTAAGAATCCGATCAGATTCATCTATCATATCAACAGTATTCCTTTGAATGTTAGGTTTCATCAAAAGAAACAGCATAGATCTTTCTGGTATATGTTCTTTGAAGTTGCTGTATAACGCATTAGTTTTAAGTATTCTAGAATATAATTCTTTAATCTGGTCGCCTTATTACAAATGTCACATGGATAGGTTAGAGCGTGTACAAGATAAATTTATTAAATATCTACTCTGGAAACTTAAGTTTCCTTATGACAACCTTGACCATATAATCAGAAGAAAGTTAGTAGGAATGCTAAGCTTAGAACAGAGACGTAGGAATAATATGGCTTTCTTTATGTATAAGCTTTGGAATAACATGGTTGATAGTGTAGACTTATTAAGCATTATTGGTCTAAGAATAACTCGTAAGAATACAAGGTATAGTGCTGTATATTATTAACTGTATTTTTAATAATTTGCTTTATAGTATAATATTTTGTTTTTATACTTTAATAACCTATATTGAGTTATGCAATAAATCTACTTACTTACTTACTATTTAGTGAAAGTATGCATAGAACTAACTATGGTTCAACTGATTGTGTTTCAAGGCTATGTAGGACTTACAATAGATTTTTTGTAAAAGTCGACATTTTCAGGTGTAACTACACTGAATTTAAAGACCAAATTTTAGAATTATCTTAATTTAAGGCTTTAAGTGTACATGTTTTCATTTGTTTTATTTTTTATTATAGTGTGTATCAATTGGAATTATTTGTATATACACACGGATGTAAATAAATAAACAGAGTTCTTATTTTCACATATGCGTCATAGTGTCCACCATGAATTGAACCGTTATGTTGTATAACACTGTATAATGTATCTAATACTTTAGTTTCATTGAAATTAAATGATGGAAGATTTTCACAAAATTTTAAACAAAATGGTGTTAAATCCAGTAACAATGGGAAGGAAACGTAGTTACTATTTCCAGAATGAAGTTTTAAAACCTGAAATCGCTTTAAATGCAATATCAGCATAGCGGGTGGCTTGCATATTAAAAGTTGCCTAGTGGCATTAGTATATACGGTTCTTTTATCGCGTCCACCATGTCTCTTTGTGCATACATCACAACTTATTTTATTATTTCCAATAAGTAAATCATGTGTCGTAAATTGGCATAAAAAATATTGTAACGACTCTTGGCATTGTAGTGTTTCACCACGATCTTCGTATCACATTCTTTTTTCTTTTTTTCATTGTTAGTAAAAGTCGCAATTCAAGTCAGTGGTGTACATCAGCAATATCTTCAACAAAACTGTTATGTTCGCAAATTGAACTATCTATTGTGGTATATCTGTTACACGTAATCGTATAGCTCCATTAATAAGGTACACAGGGTACTAGAGAAAAGTCGTATGTTTATTTTTACAAGAAATAATAATCAAGACAGATTAGCTATAAATTTATAATAATAGAAGGGTTCTGACAAGTTCACGTGTAAAACACTAAACGTCATCTGATTGTATTTTAAACCTATTGTTATTATTGATAATAACTATTATTAGCAAAGGTCAAGCAATTAATGCTTTGAAACAAGATATATGACCCCTAATATCAAAACAAAATTATTTTTAATTGATCAGAAATAGTACACAATCTAGTGAATTAAATTGTTAAATAATAATATATGTATAATGTCTTGTCTAATATTCTAAGTTTAACCTGTTTGGTGGTCTTAGTACCCTACCGTTTCTGGTTACAGTGACCGAAGTATGACTTGACGAAGTAGAAGGATTTTCTTCTTTTCTTTCATTATTTTGTTCTGTGGGGGTTTCTCCGTTACTATTTATGCTACGATTTGTATATGAAAAAGAGTTTCATAATAATCGAAGGTGTCGTCTGTTCCTTCTATAGTTACAGTCTTCAACACGAACGTTGGTGTCATTTGGGCCTGATTTGTTTACAACTACCCCTTATTTTTATTTTGCAGTAAAATAGGTTGATTATGTTGAAGTTCACTCAATTTTTTATTCAAAACATCATAGTATGATTTTTGCACATCTTGGTTGAGTTTAAGTTTATCCTTAATTCCTTGTATGGAAAATCACGGATTCAATAGTTTTTCGCTAACAGGAAAGGTTGTCCGTAGCCTTCTGCCCATTAACAGATCCCACCACTGCCATCATGTGGTATATTTGTTACAGGTAATCGTATAGCTCCATTAATAAGGTACACAGGTTACTAGAGAAAAGTCGTATGTTTATTTTTACAACAAATAATAACTGAGACACATCAGCTATAAATTTATAATAATAGAAGCGTTCCGACAAGTTCTCGTGTAAAACACTAAACGTCAACTGATTGTATTTTAAACCTATTGTTATTATTGATAATAACTTTATTAGCAGAGGCCAAACAATCAATGTTTTGAAACAAGATATATGACTTCTATATAAATATTTCTTTCGCTAAGTGATGAATTAGTTGGAATGTCTTCAACAATTGCCTCAGTTGTTGGGCTGGACAATACGTGGAATTTGTTTTTTCAATATTGGTAAACTCAAGTCAAGAAAGAACTCATCTTAACATAAAATTTGCTTACAATCTTGACACTGTAGTGTACTAGGACACCTTGAAAGACTTGTTCAATGGGTAATACTATCTCAGTTACTTGCTGTTTATAAAATTTTATAATTTCCATTTTAACTTCTTCAGCGATAGCGACTCTATTTTAGAAACAAGTTGCAACTTTTCTAGAATTACTGTTTGATACTTTATCAAATTTTCTTCATTTATTGCTTCTAGAAGTGTTGTAATAGTTCGTGCGCATCATGTTGTTGACCTCCACCAAACTGTGGTATTCTTTGCGTAAGTCTTGAAAACAACATACCGTATTACTTCAAATTTAAGACGCCTCGAATTTAAGACGCACCCTTGTTTTCAAAACGTTTTTTGAAGAAAAAAAATAGCATTGAATTTAAGACGCATTACACTTACGAAATAACATATTATAAACTAACAAGTACATAGAACTTCACGCAATTTCATTTGCAATAAAAAACACAGTAAAAAAGAGTAATTTTTATGCTTTTAATTGTTATCGTCGGTTGTTGAATCGTCATCGTTGTCGGACGTTGAAGTAGAATCGTTTGCGTCGTCTTCGTCACCATGATTCCATACACAATCATCTTCAGAACCAAATAATGCATTCGATATACGGCACTTCAAAAAGGATTTGATGATTATACTCGGCGGCAAATCTTCCCAAACTTTTGAAATCCATCCTACAATCGTACTTGCTGAGACTCGTTTAATTTTGCCAGTTGTGTGAGGGGATGATCATTTTCAGTCAACCACTGATTGTATTGCACACGAATACGATCTTTAAAGACTTTATTAACACCCACGTCAAGTGGCTATAACTTTCTTGTCATTTTTTTTTTTAATCAATCAATCAATATATTTCTTCATAAATAGGATTAATCCTAATAATAATACAACTTATATCAAATTACATAATACAATATACAATACAATATAATATGGTGAAATAGTAACATATTTCATCACAAATCAAAAACTATTCTAGTCTAATTATTAAGTATGAACTTCGACTGTCATCATCGTAACGTTTTTCTCAAGTTGCTTTTAAATTTATTCAAGCTAGATGATTCCTTTACATTGACTGGCAGTTGGTTATACATATTAAACATTTTAAAAAATAGCAAATTCATCGTTTTTTGTATTGGGTTTTTTTTTAATATAAAAATTTTCCTTATTCCTAGTGTCATGGTCATGTATATCCCTATTTTTAATAACAAATTGTTCAAAATATGTTGGAACTAAACCTGCATTAATTTTATATACAAAGACCATACTTTTGAAATAGAGTTGTTGCTCAATTGGTAACCAATTTAGTATATATAACATACTGTTAATGGGTGTATATCGATTACATCTTAAAATTATTTGCATTGCTCTATTTTGCAATTTTTGTAATGATTGCTTACAACTAGAAGCAAGCAAATATAACATGGTTCCACAATACTCAAAATGGGGTTGAATTATAGTTTTATAAATTAAGATTCTAGACCACAGTGATAAGTGTTTACAAATTCTGTTGAAGAAAAATATTTTACCACATATTTTTTTATAAATATACTTAAAATAATTCTTGAAACTTAGATTATCATCAATTATTAATCCCAAATACTTTACTTCTCTAACAATCTCAATTTTATAATTATTTATGAGTATATTAGAAGATGCTAAATCAGCACTATTAAATTTATACCTAGAAGTAATGACCATAGCCTTAGATTTTTTAACATTAATTTTAAGTTTATTTGTTTGTAAGTATATGTTGACATTATTTAGCACCACATTAATCTTAGATATAGCTGTTTGTAAATTATAGTCACTAACTGCAAGTAATGTATCATCTGCAAACAGATTCATAAATTCACATTCCACTTTGAGATAGAAATCATTAATATATATTAAGAACATGAGTGGACCTAGAACACTTCCTTGCGGCACCCCATGTATAACCATCCTTTCTGATGAGCAGTGATTATTGTATTTGGTTCTCTGTCGTCTATTACTTAGATAGTTAGTGAACCATTTTAAAACGTTGTCTCTTATTCCATAGTACCTAAGTTTTTCGAGTAATATCAATCGATCAATAGTTTCAAAAGCCCTCTGTAAATCCAAAAATACTGCCACTATATATTTATTTTCATCAAGTAAGATTTTCCATTTACATGTGGTAAATTGCAGAGCTGTTTCACACGAATGGACAGTCCTAAATCCTGATTGGTTTACATATAGTAATTTTTTATCTTCAAAATACTCTTTTAATTGATCATATACTACTATTTCAAGAATTTTCTCCAATGCTGGTAATGTATTAACTGGTCGAAAATTTTCTGCATTATTTGAATTAGGCACCTTTGGCACCGGCACAACTGTACTTATTTTTAAATTTTCAGGAAATTGCCCAGTTTCCAATGAAACATTTATCAAGAGCAGTAGTATGTGACCAATAGAGTTACTAATACACTTAAGCATCTTTCCACTTACTGGTTGCCAAATATTAGTTCTGTTTTTCAATGATATTATTATTTTTCTCAAATCAGTCATCCCCAGTTGTTTAAAATTACTAAAAATATTTTGTACTATTGGCATATTGTTACTATTCCATTTAGGTGCACAACCAATCATATCAACTATTGATTCAATACTAATGATAAAGAATTCATTAAATCTTTCAGCAATTTCACTGTCTAATTTGCATTCTACTGGGCCTTCAGTAAATCTAATATTATTCGCAATTGCTTTCGTTTGACTTATTAAACTTTTTATTGTTCTCCACATTTTCTTTGAGTCATTCTTACAAAAGTCAATTTGTTGTTCATAGTATTTAATTTTCTTTTCTTTTAGTAAGTTCACTACTTTATTTCTTTTGACTTTATAGTTTTCCCAATGCATTGCCTTATCTTTTGCCTTACTATCAATAAAATTAATAAATGCGTTATCCCTCATTCTTGCCATTTTCTTAACTACCTCATCATACCATGGTAATTCTCCTTCTTTATTATATTTCTGTCTTATTGGACATGCCTGATCTATTATATTTTCGCATTTAGTTGTTATGCTTCCAAGTATAACATTGACATCGACACTTTCTAAAGGCCAATTACAACTAAATAACTTGTCATTAATATTTTGTAATTTTTCTTCATTTATATTTCTGGTGAAATACGAATAAGGATTTCGCATATTATATTTTCTATTATCTAAACTAATCTTTAATATTGAATGGTCGGTTATCTTAGGTGTATGAAGTACATTTATTTTAAACATTTCTGTATTTGAAATAACATAATCTATCAATGTTGAACTATCATTGGTAATGCAGTATTTACCTTAACTAATTGATATAATCCGTTAACACTCAGACAATTTTGCAAACGTTTAACATAACCATCCTCTTGTTTATTATAATCTAAATTAAAGTCCCCTACCAAAACACATTTATTACCATTATTAAAATATCTTCCACCATTTCTTCAAAAACATTTAAAAAACTTCCAATGTAGATTTGCTGTGATCTATATAAACAACCAACTATCAAGTCTTGGGAATTAATCCTCACTTTAACCGTAATACACCAATAACTACTATCCACCTTGTATTCACTAATTATTTTGTATGAAATAGCATGATTTATATAAATTAACACACCCCCCGTTTTTCGTGATTTCGAATCACACCTCACTAAATTATAATTTCGGATCATTAATTCACTGTCTAATATATCTGCAGTTATATGGGTTTCACTAAGTAAAATTATTGCTGAATTATATTGAGTGATAAACGAAATCAATTCACACTTATTACAAAGAAGACTTCTAATATTTAAGTAAATAATATCAAGAGTTTTACCTAACACCCCACTGTTTTTATTATTATTAAGATGCATTATATGTTTTTTAACGTTTTATTAACTAATTTGGGTATATTATTTATAAATTTAATTGTTTTAGAATTATCACCTTTTGCAACCAGTTCATCTAATTCACCTCTGATTTTTTTAAAATACTCCCTTTGCATTTTTGTTTCGTCCGCTGACACTCGCACACCTTCAGTTAATTTATTTTTATTTTTTAAAATTGACAGTGCCTCATTTACAGAATTCAAAATAATTTTTAACAGGCGTATTTTTGTTTCTGTACGCCTACCAATTCTAAACGCCTTGATCTTAGATAAATCCACATCCATGTTTTTCAGTACATGTTTTGCATTATCCAAATCTTCTTTCTTACAATCACTATAGTTGTCTTCATTAGATTCCCTAACATTATATAAAATTACATTAAATGCTCTTTTTTGTCATTCTTGAACTTCACTAATTAGTTCAATATTATTTTCCAGTGAGAAAATGTTAGCCTGTTGAGATGTATTATTAGCTTATGCCAATTTTTTTACTTTTTCCAACTCAACTTTAAGTTCATTAGTTTCCTTAATTAATATTGGCACTTTCAACAGGCCATTTTCACATTCTTCGCATAAATATATTAATCTGCGTTTTTTTAATTGTAAACATCTTATCTCAGATGCAGATAATTCAGAACATGATTCACAATGTACCCTTTTACAACTATCACACTGGAATTTTTGAGATTTATCTTTATCAACTTTACACTTGCCACATTTTTCATTATCAACCATATTTAACACTTGTTTCAATAAAATAGCAATTGATAGAAAGGTTAACTGATAACAATTTACTGTTGAGGATTTTAGTATTTTAAAATTTTTTACACAACCTTTGAGTTTTAGTTTATCAAAATTCCTCCAGGAATGACTACTCAATCGCATCATTTGCCAATCACGTTTTAATGTTGTCAGATAAATGACCGCAAAACGCATCCATCACTAACATGCTATCTCGTTTGAGAAGTCCACCCGGTCTACGCTCCAATACGCACCCTAACCAATCTTGCATTAAGTTTACTTATCATCCAGGCATTTTGTTGGGCTCGAACAATAACCCCATCACAGAAGGTTTCTTTTGGAATGGTTTTTCTGTTCAGGATTACATACGGCGGTAACTTATTGCCATCTGCAGTAGCACTCAGCATAACAGTTACTCTTAATTTTTGGTAGCCGATTGTTTTCACTGTTACTTGTTTTTGTCCCTTCTCACCAACTGTGTAATTTCTTGGCATGTCAAAGAAAACAGCAATTTCATCAGCATTACCGATTTGACTAAGATGATATCATTTCTTTAACCTTAGTTGTATTACATGACGTTGATATTGAACCAATTTATCCTCATAATCAAATGGTAGTTTCTGGCAAATTGTGGTTCTACGATGTCACATCTTCAAACAACTTATAATACACAGGGTGGCAAAAATGTCACTCTGTACTGTCTGTAACAGTAATAATAATAAAACTGTTGACTGTGATAAATGTGGCAACTCACTTTATCATGACTGTAGTAACCTCAGTTCATCCGAAATTAGGTGCATGGAATTAAAGAGAAGTACGCTATTGTACTATTGTAGTAAATGTTCGAGCCAAGCTACAGATTACACTTTTGAGAAACTATCAGCAATGTTCAATACAGCAATGCAGGATATAATAACGGAGTTAAATGCTAACTTTGGAACCTTCAAGGGTGAATTCATACAACTAGCTGTTAAAAAACTTACTAGTGCGTTGCATGTTGCAAGTACTTCAGTAAATACAACATACGCTAGTGTAGTATCTAAGTCCTTACAACAGTCGGTGATCATCAAACCTAAGGATAATACTCAGAAGAACGTACAAACAAAAATTGACATAGTAGACGGTGTTGATCCAGTTAAAGTCAATATTAAAATCAATGCTATCAAACAAATACATCACGGTGGTTTAATTGTGAAGTGGAATGATGCAGAAAATGCAGATAAATTATTAAAAATAGCAGGTGAAAAACTTTCCACCAAATATAAGATCCAACTGTTAAAGAAACCATTACCTAGAGTAAGAATTATTGGATTCTCAGAAAAGTTTGAAGCAGATGTACTATTAGATTACATTACTAAACAGAATGAAAATATCTTTACTGAACCTGCAGATTATAAAATTTTGAAAATTGAGCCACTAAGAAAGAATCAAGATAAATACCAAGTATTGCTGCAGTTGGATAATGTTACATATAGTAAGGTTCTAAATGCGAGACAAGTTATTGTTGGTCTGGATGTTTGTAGGGTGTATGAGGCTGTGGAGATAACAAGGTGTTTTAAATGCAATGGATATAACCATACTTCACAAACCTGCCAAAGGGAAATCACCTGTCCCAGGTGTGGATCAGGTCATGAACTAAAACTATGTACTGCGGCTGAATCACAGTATTGTTGTATCAACTGCAAGAACCAAAACATTAAAGCTAGCACATCTATTGATGTAAAAGCATGCGGCATGGGATCATGAAGCATGCACAATTTACCATCATACAGTTGCGAAATTAAAAACGGATTTGTTTGGTATATAATAGCAATTACCATTACCATTGCAGTCAACTAGTACCATCAAAACTTGACAACACTACAAAAACACAACATCATAACTTGTCACGGTAATTTTGGAAATATTATAAACTAGGCTTCTTATTGTTATGGTGACTTTAAAGTGCTCCGGCTCTGCTCAGGGATTTTGAATAATCTCGTGGGTTCGTAGTAGCGACTGGATGATAAGAAGCTACAAAGGATCCAGAACTGAACAGAATAATTAAGGGTGCCAAGGACTACTTGGAGCGAGACAAAGAACTGCAAACTTTGTCCTAACAGTTCGGTAAGGTACCAATATTAAAGACAAAATATATTGAATAGGAAGCCAACAACTAACTATCATTAAATCGTGGCACAATTATACCACCGATACTACCTGGATGATGCGATAAGTGAAATAGTAACTCAAATACAGCAAACTTTATTAATAGCACATAAAATATCTCTTCCGCTTCTAACACTTAATGAGACAATAATAATAAGACACATTGAATAAATCCCAATTCCATAATTCATAAATAATGTGATACTTTGAGTGCTCAAGAGGGCAGATTAGGATATTGGTAAGCACTATAATTATTTTAATTCATCAATAATACTTGCAGGCAATATTCTGGCCAGGATATAGTGTAATTACAAAGTAAAGTAAAACAAGATTAATGTACACGCTATGTTACAGTTGAGACACCTCAAGAGACCAAAATTGCAACACACGGCAACCCTTGCATAAAGTTGTAAGGCGGACTGCAATTATATTAACCTAGATAAGGGATTTCGCACTGAGGGTGCACTTCAAATTTAAACCACACACAAAATAAGATATTTAAATAATGTAAAAGTTACTTAAATTTCAACAGATGCACAAACAATAAATCAATCAAACGAACTGAACTAGTTGTTCCTAGATCTTCAGTAGCTGGATGTAACAGCGATGCACCAGGTGCTGGGTAAATAATAAAACTTGCGGGTAGTAGTACAGACAGGTACCAGGTTTAGCTTTTCGCCATTTCTGCTACGTACAACATAAAAGATAGAGAAGATCTTGATCTCGTACTAGCGAAGCCAGTGCTCGTGATAGTAATTAATGCTAAAGGTGACACTTGTGGTGCTACTAGTTTGATCTATAATTAGTTACTCTTTGTATACTTGATCCCTAAAGTTAGTTCCCTAAAAATTATGAATAAGCAACATAGTAAAACGTGCTATTACAAATATAAATACCACACAGGTGGGATAACTAAATTTAGAATGTGACCTCCAACAATGATTAGATTCAGGGTCGTTAATACAAAACGTACTCCTAAAACGACACGTGAAAGAAATATTAATATAAATGTCAATGCACATACCTGTCTCTTGGAAGATTCAAAATCCGTAATAAACTGTAGAGAGCTCCAAACCAAACATACAACAATAGGTAGCCTCTCGAAATAAAATCGACGCCGTTCAAATCTGCATATTGCAAAATAGAAGCAACAGCGTGATCCAACACCTCCCGAGGTTCGATTAGAATAATAGCTAACAACCAGCTAGTTATCAAACAACTTGATAACAACATATTGATGAATTTTAAATATGAAAACCAGTCGAATATAATCATGATTGTAGCGCATAAATGACATTGACTGTCATTTCGAGATACAAGTAAAATGGAATTGTACTGTCATATATGCCGAAAATAATAATTAACGAAAAATGGACGTTACAAACTTAATTGTTGGTCATATAAATGCTCAGTCTTTATGTACCAATACCCTTTCAGAGAGATGATGCTTGATAAAGACTTTAGTATTTTTGGTGTGAGTGAAACATGGCTTCATACAAATATTCCATCTGCACTCGTCGATGTTGCAGGATACCAGCTAGTTCGGAATGACCGGGCCTCTCGGGGCGGAGGCGTGGGGCTCTACATCAAAAGTCATATTAGGTATACCGTTGTCCACAGAAGTGATGTTGATAATCGCGTGTGTTCAGATTGTGAGTGGAATAAATGCATGTAAACACATGAGAATATATAATTAAAACCTGTTAATTCAAACTGACATAAAGTAGTTTATGTTGATTAACAACCAAAACAAAAAGTGTTTATATATGAGAACATGATTAAATGTACAACACCCTCACTCAATGAATAAGCAATAGTCATTTGTACATTGAATATTCGATGCTCAGGTATACTCAATTTAATCCCATTTTTAGTGAACACAATTTAGTCTTTGGTCCGGTAACCGCTTTGGTGAGAGCATCAGCTGCATTATCTTCAGTGGGTACATGTAATATTTGGATTTTACCATCCTCTACCTTGTTCTTAAGTGATGGTACCGAACATCGATGTGCTTAGTTCGTTGGTTGAAGCCATCAGACAATGATAGTTTGATGGCGCTTTGGTTGTCGATTTTTAATTGGACTGCCTTCGATATATCATAATCGAGTTCACTATCAAAATTTCGCAGCCAAATCGCTTCTTTTGTAGCCCATGAAGCAGCAATATACTCGGCTTCGGTGCTTGATAAAGCAACCGTTGGCTGTCGTTTACTATTCCATGATATGGCACCGTTGCTTAATTTGAATACATATCCGGTGCACGAACGTCTTTTATCGATATCTGAAGCCCAATCTGCATCACAGTAACCGGTCAGAAAATTCTCGTTGGATTTGGTAAAATGTAACTTATAATCCAACGTGCCTTTTAAGTAGCGTAAAATTCTTTTGACAGCAGTCCAGTGTGATTGTCCAAAATTTGAGTTAAAGCGACTTACGTCGTTCACTGCAAAAGCTATATCCGGCCTGGTACCTTGAGCAATGAATAACAGACATCCAACCAATGACTGATAGGGAATATGTGCCATAATTTGTTTGTCTTCTTCAGTAGCGGGACACATAGCTTTTGATAGCTTTTGATTCAAATCGCTTGGTGTGGCTATAGGGTTTGAGTTCGCCATTCCAAATCTTTGAATCACTTCAGAGATGTAAGAACTCTGATCGAGTGCTATGCCATTGTCTTCGTATGTAAAATGTAGACCTATACATGAAGAAGCAGTTCCCAAATCTTTCATTTTAAATGCATCACATAAAGCTTTCTGTAGTTTATGCAAAGTGCTTTGACTTTTCCAAAATATCAAAAAATCGTCAACGTAGATTGTAACAATCAATGATAGATCAGTGGTATAAAATACACACGGATCATACGTTGACTTTTAAGTCCATACAATTTTAGCATTTTGTTAGTTTATCATTCCAGACACGTCCACTTTGTTTCAAACCGTAAATAGCCTTTTTAATTTGCAACATTTTTAGATCCGTCGTTGAAACCCTGTGGTTGTGTCATGTAAATATCTTCAGATAAATCGCCTTGCAAAACGCACTAACAGCATCCATTTGGTGCATTTTAAGTCGTTCTTAACGGCAAGTGCAATTATGAATCGAATCGAAGTGTATCGGACTACTGGTGAATATACTTCATCATAATCGATACCATAAATTTGCGAACATCCCTTTGCAACCAACCTAGCCTTATAGCGTGCCACTTTGCCATTTTCGTCACGCTTTAACTTAAAAAACCATCTGCATTTTATTGGCTTCCGATTTACTGGCAAGTCGACTAGCTGCCACGTATGATTATCAACTAACGCGTTGACCTCTTCAACCATGGCAGATATCCATTTTTGACTGTCGTCACGCTCAAGGGCTTCACTGTAAGTTTCTGGCTGTTCAGCAGGATTGGCCATGAAACCGCATCCATAGGTAATATATCCATCCTTTTCAAAATTTCTCAATTTTGGAGTACGTTCAGATCTTCTAATACATTGTGTCGATGGAATGATTTCATCTGGGACATGGGTTTCGTCCGTAACTTCATTGTATATCGGCATATTTTCATCAGTCACCTCATTGTATATCGGTACTGCAATTGGTTCATTCTCTTCAAAGATAGTATCTGTGAATGTAATGGATGGTGTCGTGGTCTCTGTACCATTATTTTCTTTAAAAATATCTAGTCCATTGTCCCTCACTTCATCTGATTCTTCCTTTGAACTTTCATAAATTTCAACCATGTTATTGCTGTTTTGATTAAGAAAGATTACGTCTCGATTAATTTCAAAAACCTTTGTTTTAGGATCAATACAACGATAACCTTTTACATTTTCACAGAAACCTACAAAGATCATTTCCTTTGATTTTTTGTCCCACTTACGACGTTTCTGTTTCGGAATATGATTCATGCACAAACTGCCAAATACCTGTAGATGACTTACATCTACCTTTTGGCCAGACCATGCCTCTTCAGGTGTAACTGTTTTCAACGTAGCATTAGCTGATCGATTTAGTATGTATGTGCCATATTGACGGCTTCAGCCCAATATGATACATCCAAGCCTGCGTCAAATATCATACATTTTGCCTTTTCGACCAATTTTCAGTTAGCTCTCTCAGCAACACCATTTTGTTCGGGAGTATATGTCACTGTCATTTCGTGCCTAATTCCAATCTTTTTAAAGTATCGTAGAAATGACGAATTAATATACTCTTTCCCATTGTCTGGACGTAAAGTTTTTATTCGTCGGTCCGTATGATTTTCCACTAATGCCTTAAATTCCAAAAAACGATCAAACACCTCTAATTTTTCTTGAAGGAAATAAGTGAAAATTTTTCTAGAATGGTCGTCGATGAACGTTAGTATATAGCGTGCACCGCCAATCGAAGAATTCTCCATAGGTCCATTCAAATCAGAATGAATAAGATCCAATATATAATCGGCACGTGTTGTAGTATTTGGAAACGATTTTCGAGTTTGCTTACCTTCCTTGCATATTTTGCAATTTTTAATTTCATTCTCATTTCCTTCGTTGAAATGAATTCCATCTACCAAACTGTTTTTCATTTTGCACATATCAGCAAAATTAATGTGACCTAACTTGCGATGCCAATTCAAACCATCATTTTTACCGTTTGTAGCGGTAAGGCAACGCATCGGTTTAGTCTGAAGATAGTAAACTCCATTTTCAGGTTTGATTTTTGCAATCAGTTCCTGTTTGTGGTTGTAGATGTGACATCCTTGTTTATTGAAAATGACCTCATTGTCATTTTCTACCACTTGTGCAACCGATAGCAAGTTTGCTGCTATATCAGGGACACAGAGTACTTCGTTAAAGTCTACTTCACCGTCGTTTACATTTACGGACAAGTTACCCATTCCTTTTACTAACATCTTGCTGGAACTGGCAGAAGTAATGTGGGTAACTGGGGACGACTTCAAATTGTAGAATAGTCGTTCAAATGGCGACATGTGCTGTGACGCACCACTATCTACGTACCATTCGTCCTCTTTACATTGTTTTGCATGATATGCTGCATTCGGCACTTCGGCTGTGGCAATAAATGCACTCTTCGCAATTGGGTTTGGGATTTTACTTTTGCGATCTTTATTTTGTGATTTTCCTGTTGCAATATTATCACATTTTTGCCTATCCTTCGATTTGTTTGGGCAATTATTAGACTTATGCCCGCGCTCGTTACGAATAGCATTTAATTTTTGCTTTAACAATTTGCTGCCTTTACCCAAAAATGCAGAACTTTGACTTTTTGCGGCGTATTCAGAATCCAACAGCTTCGATTTAATGACATCTGCGGTTGTCTTCGAGGCCCATAATCATTGGTCCGAATTCGCTTGGCAGTCCAGCTAGCAAAATGCTTCCCAGCCACTCGTTGTCTACCGCAAAGCCAATTCCGATTAATTTATTTGCAGTTTCAAAAATTTGTCCAATGTATTCGGACATTGAGTTACAACTTTCTAGCTGAATTGTCACCAACTTACGCAGTAAACTAATGCGACGTGACAAACCACGATCTTGATACAAGTCTTGTAACTTTTTCCACGTTTCTGCAGCTGACTTGGCGTTTGCCACATTTACGAATACGGATGGATCGAGGCTCAATTCTATTCTAGCCTTTGCTTTGCGTAATTTCGCATCATCGGTTTCCCCGCCTATGCCGTCAATGATACATTTTGAATAATCGTTTAATTCCAGGCAGTTGCGTATCATAAATTGCCATGTGTGGTAATTCTCATTACCTCGTAGTTTTTCTACGCTATTCCATGCACTGTCGTTTAACATATTTATGACAGAATTGTATTAAATTTCAAGTATATTATAACCCACCGTAGATATACACTTTTTTCAAATCGACAGACGATTGGACAAAAAAAATATGTACATAAAAACGACACACGTTTATCTTTATCCGTTATATGAAGGACACACTTCAACGGATTAACTTGCACAATATCTTTCTTATTTCTCATGCACTATTACCTGGGCCCATAACCTGTTGAGATTGTGAGTGGAATAAATGCATGTAAACACATGAGAATATATAATTAAGACCTGTTAATTCAAACTGACATAAAGTAGTTTATGTTGATTAACAACCAAAACAAAAAGTGTTTATATATGAGAACATGATTAAATTTACAACAGCATGGAACAATTATGGGTGATAGCACGATTCAACAGCACTAAAATTGCTATTGGAGTCATATATCTACCATGCATTACAACAAATAAATGTTTTGATGAATTGTCAGACGTATTGGATCTACTGCATCCAAAAGTGGATAATGTTATTTTTATGGGGGTATCAATATTGATCTGGGAACAAATACTAGGAACTGTAAGTAATATAATCTTTTACTAGGTAATTACACATTAAAACAAATTGTGCAAGAACCAACACGTATAGCTTCAACGTCAGCTACATTATTGGATGTCATCTGTGTACCATGTCAGCTAGTAGTAAACAATGTTAAGGTCGAGGATGTCACGTTCTCTGATCATCGCTTAATTTACTGTAGTCTAGATGTAAATTATGTTTCAGATAATATTAATAGCTTTTATTACCGGAGACTATAAAAGTCTAGATACGCATTCTTGTTACGTGCCAATCCAATTGGCACTTAAACATTGTTATTAGGTTAGTTTGATGTGCGGGAGTTTCGCGCCATATTTTCAAAAGACGCGGTGCGTGGAATTTTATAAAGACTAGGCGTGTACTTCCGTTACGTCAGAGTGCATTTGCGCAGATGGCACGACACTAGAGGGGTAGACGAATAACTTCGTGCGGATGTGTAAAAGACAAGAGAGTGGGGACAAGTGTTTCCGGGACGCTCTAAAACGTGGCTGTTTGCCTTTGATCTTGAAGGGGTGTGGTCAGGTCAGGTATCGTATCGTGTTTAGCTTTACCTATGTAGTTTCCCTGCTTGCTTATCTTTTGTTTGTCGACCCTTACCTGTTTTTTTTTCCGTCATTCCCTGCATAGGTAGGTGATAAATTTGGAACCACCGAGGCGAAACCGAGCCCGCGACCCGAGACGAGTTGGATGTCCATGTTCTACCAACAGCACCGGAGCAGTTACCATCTTTAATTTCTCCGGGATGGAGCCCCGCCGGATGCCGGATTCCTTATGTAAGTAATTAATGTATTACCTTTTGTTTTAAATTCTGTATTATTTATTGCCTTAATTTTGTGTAAATTTTCCGAAGTATTGCGCAATATGGATTTGTATTGGTGACGTCATTGGTAGTTGGCCACGCGGAACCTGTAAAAAGGGTTCGCGCTGCCCTCCGCTAGAGGCGTCACTCGCTTTATTCATTGCGCTTGCGCGATGTATTTTATAAACTTTCGTAAACTGTTTTATCGACTTTTTGGTAAGAGCTATCACCAAGTAAATTGTAATATTCTCTAGTCACTGAAGCAAGAAAAGTAAACTGGGATGGTATATTTACTAAGGACAATGTCAATGCCAAAGTGGAAATTTTATACCTTAACATTACTAACCTTTTTGAAGTCTTTGCACCTTACAAATGAGTGTGTCCAAAAGTAAAAAAAAAAGAATAAACCTTACATAACATACAATATTAGATGCATGATTAAACTGAGACAAAAAGCATATAAACGTTTTATTAAGACAAGATTGACACTACACCGACAATATTATGTTGAGTTGCGTAAACAAGTAAACGTGGCAATTAAAAGTGAGTATAATGCATACATAAAATACGAGCTTGAAAATTGCAGAAGCAACCCCAGTACACTATAGCGAAAACTAGAAGGTATTGTACCTGCTATCAAGGGGAAAAGGGGCTCAACTATAAATGCCAGTGAATTGAATGCTGATGAAATTAATAAATTCTTCTTAGAAGTAGGTGCAAACATAGCAATAAAGTGATAAATCACTTTAGAAACAATATGATGCACAAGGGTGAATTATTCCAGATTAGAAATATTAGTACCAAAGAGATAATTACATCATTTAGAACCATCAAATCAAATGCAATTGGCATTGATGAAGTTAGTAGAAAAATGCTTCAGCTAATTATGCCATATTGTATTAGTTCATTGCAACTTATCTTCAACTATTCTGTAGAGCATCAACAATTTCCTGAAATATGGAAACATGCAGTAGTAATTCCAATACCTAAAGTGAGACAGCCAAAATCCACAACAAACCTGAGACCAATAAGTATATTACCAGTATTATCTAAGTTACTAGAAAAAATCATTACTAATCAGCTGACCAAGTATGTAGAGAAAAATTCAATATTACCACAACTACAATCAGGTTTCCGAAAATTTCACAGTACACAGACAGCTTTGCCGAGAGTTTTTAATGATGTAGCTGCATCCTTGGATCAATCGCATGTTACTGTTATGGCATTATTGGACCAAACTCAAGCTTTTGATTTAGTAAAAAAAGATTTGCTGCTATCTAAACTACAATATGTGGAGAGTTGATAAACCTACCTGTAACTGGTTCAATAGTTATCTCAATGGTAGGAAACAAATGGTTAGGTTGAATGGTAAATCATCTATGTTAGAACCTAAAGAAAAAAGAGTACTACAAGGAAGCAATTTAGGACCGTTACGTTTCCTTTTATACATTGTAGATTTACCAGAGATCTTGAAATGCTGTAGTTATCATATGTATGCAGATAACTTGCAAATATACATATCCACACCGGTATGTAACCTTCAACAGGCCGTTATAGACCTTAATAACATATTAAGAGACGTAAGCAATTGGTGTAGTAACAGCGGACTACGGTTGAATCCACACAAATCAACTGTCTTATACATTGCTTCCACTAAGCACCATTCTAAGATTGACTATGATAATCTTCAGGTATCTTTAGACAACAATGTCATAGAAAGGGTTGCTGCGGTAAAAAACCTTGGAGTAATACTTGATGAAAATCTGAATTTCTCTGAACATGTCCAAAAAGTTTTTCAGCAGTCGTTCTCTAGATTGAAACTACTTTATCAATTAAAAGATGTACTTAACAAGGTTAACAAACTAACACTGGTGAAAGTATTAATTTACCCTAACATTGATTACTGCTGTTTTGCATACTACTTTTTCTTAACTCAGAAAAATAAAACTAAATTGCAATGAATTCAAAATGCTTGCTTTCGATATGTTTGTCATATACCATTTATACATCCTGTCACGCCATACTTAATCGACATGAAAGAATTAAATATTGAAAAGCGTATGTACTTATTATGTACTGCGTTTGTACATAAAATAGTAAATACTGGCACGCCATCATATCTGAATTCGCAACTAACCAACAGATCGCAAGAGCACTGTGTTAACTTAAGGTGTGACAGCTATACAATACCAAGTCATAAAACTTCAAAATTTAGGGGAAGTTTCTCATGTACAGCCCCTACATTATTAAATCAACATTCTCAACATATCAGCAGTACAGTAAATACATTTAAAAAAGTTATTACCAAAGAATTATTGAATCATTAAACTAAGTATGTAACTGCTATTGGCTTAATGTTATTGATAATAATTAATATTATTGTTATGTATGCAAGGGAAGGTGGTAGATCTACTATGTAGAACCTTACCCGTTCATGTAATATGAACAAATAAATAATGATACACATTGTTTTTTCATCAATTTTCACACCATCCACGACTAGCTTTAAATTGAAGAGCTTTATCGGTAGCAATTTCTCTGGCTTTTAACATTAATGATTCATGCGTTACTGGAAGACCTTTTGTGCGAAGTTCTTTAAAATAAGTTAAAACGGCAGCATCGATTTCCGGATATCTTCCGTGTTTTGCCCCGAAAATGATTTTTTGTTCGTTTACACGCAAATAACTTATTTTTCATTTTACGCCAACGACGAACATTCACTTACTTAATCGAGAACTGTTTACCGGTAGCACGATTACCTATATTTTCAGCACACAAAATAACTTTTCGTTTAAATTCCGCGTCGTATGTAAAACGCATTTCCATAATAAAAAAAGGTACGGTATTAACAAAACAACAACTGCAATGTTTGGGACAGCAACACTGTCTGACGATGACAAGCGATGACTGTGACAGGAAATGGGAACAGGTTTACAAGTGTTTATTCAATTCCATGAAATATGACTCATGTATGAATAGAAGGCTAGTGTAGTATGTCGATAGCATAATGTAGCAAATACAATAAGATTACTACAATTGTACATATAATAGGACATTTTAGCTCATATAAAAGGTCATTTTACGGTAATACATGTGGGATCCCGACACGGTCCGCTTGAAAAATGTTAGGTGAGCATTTTTCACAAAAATACACCCTCGTTTGGATGAGAGGTAAAATGGAGGTCCCGTGTGTGTTTGTTGTCATGCACGTTAAAGATCACTACCTTGTTTGGAACAGCAAGGGTTCAGCAAAATTCCAAATTTTCCAGGTAAAAAAAACTCGCTTCTTGGCCAATGTAGTACCTTCGGGTGGAGCATTGGAAAATCACATGTAAGGTAATACATGTGGTCAATGAAGAAAGTACCTCGAATTTAAAATGCACACATTATTTTACACGTTGAACCGTGAAAAAAGTGCGCCTTAAATTCGAATTAATACGGTATTTGGATTATGTATTTCCAGTCTATCACTTTGTAATTCTTTTAAAGTTTGCGTTAAACTACGTGTTAAAAGTTGCCACTTTTCTAAAATTCTTAAGCTAAAAAACAGGAATTGCCTAAATTTGTTAAACGACGTATTTTGGAAAAATTAATATTTTTTATAGTTTCAGGTCTATGAATAATGATTAATATCTATTGTTTCAGTATACATGGCTGTAAGAACTTCGTTATTATTTGCCATACAATTTGTTTCAAACATGCTCGTTTTCTTTTGATTTGTTTATAGCAGTAGTTGAAAATCTATTATCATTGCTTTAAATTCCAGCCAAATTGAGACAATATAAATCAGATACAATATTTATTAACTATACGGTGCTTTTGTTTAGTAGTTGTATACATTTTAGTGTGTGTATGTGTGTGTTATTATCTGAAGATTTTGAGGGTATATAGAACAATTCATTAAAATTTTAAGATGGTGGGATCGTTCCAAGAACAGAAATAGCATTTCCTCTTTGAATTGCTAACGCGACTCTCTGTAATAGAAATTTAGTGGCTCTACTATCATATGTGTTATCTGCATTTCGTTTACCAATTTCTTTTAAGAATTTTAATCCTTGTTCTCCAAAGACTTCGATTGAAACAGGATAAAACAGATAGTGATCTGATAAAGATGAATATTTTTTTAATTTTATTTTTTCATCAGAAATTGCTGCTGAACCTGGTTTATTTGTACAAGTAATTATATGTGAAAGTGCAAGCGTGTCACAACAAGTAAAATCCCCCACATTGCTACTTTTCCAAACTTCCACTGTATCAAACTAATTCCATCTGGTCTTTTGCCATCTTCCCTAAATAAATAATTAGGCTCAAGAATTGAAGGAGCATCAGCTAAGGCCATCGCCCGCTTTATTATGTCGTTTACATTTTTATGACGTGTCTGGTGACCTGCACTGAAACGACAACTAAGTTCGTGAATTGCTAATTCGTTTACTTCAATTCCACAAATACATGTATGTAGTGTATATAATTTCCTTCCTAATTATATGCCTGTGTGTAAATTTCTTGATTTGCCAAAAAATGTTTAAAATAACCCAAGAAAAATTGATAATTTTTAAACTAAACACTTCAAACTAGAAGATACTTAACTTGAATTCGAAAACCTTGCATATATCGCCCGATCAAGAAGTTGATATGAAATCTCTATTGTGTCTTAAAGATTTGTATTTTCAAATCAAAGCAGTAGTGAAAAGTGTTTTCTTACTGTAATATTAATATTATGAATTGAAAGAAGACAATGTCTTACATTAGGGTGAAAATTATGAAGAAAATTATAACACACAATCTGGCTATTAATTTTAATATTTTGAATAATAAAACTCCATGTTTCAAGCTTCAGGCTGGGTCCATCCTCAGGTTAACAATAAATTAAAAGGTTACAGCATTGAACAATCTATTAAAGTATAGGGAAGAAAAAGTTTTACGTCATTAATATTATTACACATTTTTTAAATTTGAAACCTCTCCATAGAAGAACGTCAATGGAGGAATCAAAAAGTCAAACAATTAAAACAAATTCCTACAAGTTAACGTCGGCAGACATTAGAACCAATTCAAACTAAGAAACAGAAATTTAAAAACAGCTCCCAATTTTTAATGCAGAAGGCTATGATATGACAAAGCCACCATGTTTCACTAACCTTATCATATAAACAAATGGATGGTTGTAAATCAGCTTTAATTTTACGTAAGCGAGCATATAATTGACATAAAGGAGGCTGTACTATTTGTGCCATTTGTACAGCTCTCCTATTTTCCAACATCTCCATACAGTGATTGCATATCCGCAAATTATCAGTTTCTGTTTCAGGGATGGCATCAACGTAAACAGGTGCTACTATTGTTTCTAAAAGTATTACTGTTTGTATGGAAACTATGTAAAAATAATATTTACTTGCAACTTCATAAGATAAAAACCGCGAACAGCTGTGACACATAATACTACCACATAAACGACAGTGATGCTGTCTACGTGCAAGATTGAAGCTGGATGCACACGATGGACACCGAGTTACGGTAGTTCCATCTAACCATATTACTAACTCTTGTTCTTTTTGTTTTCTATCCACTCCGTCGACTCTCAAAAGCTTATCCAATCGTATTATTAATCGGTTAGTCTCTGCACTACGGTGTTCTAGGCGTTCCCTGCGAATTTCTTTAAAGTACTCTGTATGTGATTTTGAATAACCAGGATCCTGAATTTTAGAATACTCAATATAATTTTGTTGGTTAGAGACTTCATTTCTGAATGATTCCAAATCCCGTTCATCTAGCTTTAAAATCTTTTTTGTTGCTTTTCCGACTAATTCTAAAATTACCTTGATTATTTAAAAATAAATAGACCGCTTATTATAACACCCTTTATAGATTTTAAAAATTCTTGTTGTTCGGCATGTAACTCTTGAAAATGCTCTAAAAGTCTGTGCGGATATTTAAGATCGTCGTAACACACAGGACATATAAAACCTTCTTTAAAACTCGATCTTTTATTAACAGTGCCTGCCATTATCATCAGAGAACATATCTATGTTCTATGGCTATTATTAAGTTAGGTTAAATGTTTATCAATATTGATTAACATTCAAACGTGCTTAAATGCCCGTTACACAAAAATCTAAACGACTATTTTAACTAAAATTGACAAACCGATCAATCTCCAATGACCAAACTTTAAAATCGGATGATATTAAAGTCTTGTCGTATTTAAAGCAAGCCACACCATGGCTGACAAATAAATTTCTTAGTTGGTCAGCTACAAACTTCAAACATTTCGTTTATTCATTAAATAATTTGTCGTGTTTCAAACAATTTAATAATGCTATGGTGACTAATGATTGCTAAACAAATTGATTCAGTAATATAGTCGAAACCATGAAAGAAGTCTGCGTCATAACTTGTATTCGTATGAATTAAGTTGAAAATTTTAAGTCGATGTAGCATCTAGTTCATAAATACCCAATAAATATTCCGATTCGGAAGTTTCCGTCAAGCTTTAAAAACTTTAAAAAGTATATTCCATTTACAAAAAAAACTAACAAAGCTATCCTATTTTAAAGAAAACGCATTATTTTACTAATGGTTAGCCTGTTGAGTATAAAGTTCAAAACATACGGCACATATTCTTCTCTGTCGTTTTCTCAAATGTTCACGTATCTCTTTATTTAAAACACGTACAAATCGTATTACTATCTTTATCATATACATTAGTTAATCTTTTAAATAGTCTTAAACGTATGTTTTGAATTGAGTTGGACACCTATGACGTAGAGGACTTCTTTCGTGGTTTCTACTATATAAACAATGGTTATAAGGATTTTTTAGCTACTTGCTGTTCATTCACCGTTTATAGCCGCGGCGGTAACAATCCTACATAAAAAATCAGTTCGCGCTTAACCTAGTTTAAATGTCACACAAAATGACCCGGTTACAAACGGTCATAGCGAAGTGAGTTGACAAACTTACTGTTATTTCTACATAAAAAGTACGTTAGGTTCGTTGTTAAATTTTTAAAGTTTTATTCGCGGCTTACGAAACTATTCAAACATACCTATTTTACCTCTTGTTATAGTATTAGTCGAAGGTTTAATATTCCAAGCCTGTGTTCTTGTGCAAATTAATGTAGGCACTGCATAGAGGTTTTTAATATTAAAGGAAAAGCACGAAAGACTATGTAGATTACGATATATGACTTAACAAATATAATTAAATTGTGTTTTTCCAATTACTTTTAATGCAAATAAATGGGTTTCTCTTTGACTACTTATTTACGTTATAAAACTGTCACTCAAGCATAACCGCCCGTAACTGTGGTTTTGACATGTGTTACTTGATTTCTTACTGTTTTATAAAACAATAACTTCAATTGCGATGTCACCACATATTTCCCTGTATTGCCGGAGTTCGCAAAAACGCAACGGTTATAGATTTTATTTCCTGTTTACAAAATGGTTCATTTCGAATGGATCTGCACCTTGCCGAAGTTCTAGATTACTAGAACAGGTGAAATGGATTGCGTGTTCTAATGAGCTAAAGAGACAAACTTCAGGTCTAACCAAAGTAGTAGAGTCGTTAGTGAGAAACTAGACTAAGACAGGTCCCCAAAAGAGGGCAGCGGCTCTTTCGGAAATTAGATTGGCAGAGACTATAGGAGTCGATATGGCAGTCTAAGACACACTACCGCGAAGTGGAGGGCAACGGGAAACCACCACATTACCTCCCAAGTAAACAGCGTACGTAAATTGAAATAAACATGATGCCATTCTCTGGGGTAAATAGAATGCACGCAATATACCAAGAAATATTGTTACTGTTGAAAATGGACGTTGATATTTAATATACAGCTTGCTTGTATGCTTCTGCATATAAAAAGAAACGTAGAAAGCGTCTGTCAAACTTGTTACTCTTTTACTAAACAATTCCATGTAATCTGTTTTAATTTTGCTCTTACAATATAATCAGTTTTCAAGCTTTCTTATTATTTTATGCTATCGCAATTCCAAAACACCATCAGTTACGTGTCAAAAATTTGGCACTAGACTTTTGCTAGTTTTAGTTTTGATGTGCGGGAGTTCGCGCCATAAATTTCAAAGACTTGGTGCGCGTATTTCCATTACGTCAGAAGTGGTTGGACGAACTTCGCGCCGACGCGTGTAAGGGAGAAAAGTGGGGAAGTTTCCGAGAGACGCTAAAACGTAGCTTTTTGCCTTTGAACTTCGAGTAGAGTGGTCGTGCCTGATATCGTATCGTATCGTATCTTTATCTTTTTTTATGTAGATTTCCTTGCCTTATCTTGTTATCGTTTCTCTACCCGTTCCTGTTATATCCGCTACATAAGAAGAAGATAATTTGAAGCAACCTGGCCGAACCGGAGTCCACGCTCCGCTAGCAGCTAGCCGGAGCAGCCACCATCTTTAAATAATTCGGAAGGAGGCCCCAGCAACCCTGAAGAAGCTATCCTGTGAGACGCTTATATTTTCACGTAAGTTCCCCGTGTGTGGGATTTTTAATGATTCATTTCTAACTTTTTATATATTTCGTCATTTACGAGTAATAATTTGCATATCGTGTGACGTCATTGACAGATGGGCGCGCTAAAATTTGTATTAAAGATTAGCGTTACCAACTGCCGCTGCGTCACATATACCGCGTCGACGGTTATGTACAGAAAACATTTAAACGTAAGAATATATATTATTGATTCTGAATAAAATAAAAGTCGTTCATTTTAAAAACAATATCTTTAGCACATACGCGACATAAAAAGATTTAAATATGTTGAAATTATATTTTTTTAAAGAAATAAGTAATTTAAAAAAGACTAATAATAACCAAAGCGAAAGATATTAATGTCACGCAACTATTTGTAGATGCTTTAGCTTACAGTTATCTTATTTAATACATACTTGATGTTTATGGATAGCATTATATTATAAAAGATACAACATAGAACAAATTACGATCGTTTTTCTAAGCAGGAAACTTAAACTGCTGTGCCTATTCTACTTGCATTGTAAATAAAATAGCGCGATAAATAGCGCTGAACATACCTATCACTATAAATTTGCATGTTAATTAGTTCTGTGCGTGGAATGCACAACAGAGCAAATCGATTTTCTGATTAGTTACATATATTATACTTATAATTTAATTCGCATATTTTTCGGAACGAATGTTTACTTGATGGCACTGTGTGTGTGTGTTTGTGTATGTGCACGCGTGCGTGCGTGCATGCGTGTGTGCATATATACATGTATTGTATATATTGTATCTATAAAGAGAAGATAAACTTCTGCCACTAAATTGAATGGTAAAATAAGTCGCCTAAATTGGCAGGCTGTCTGTACAAAACTTAATAGTGATTTGCAGAGGTGAATCATATAATATACATATATAGGAAACATATTTGAACTATTACTTTAATTACTAAGGTGATAGTAAAAATAGGAAGAGCTTTTGATATCGTCAAGATCACATGGTATAATGTTAATCATATACCGAACAACCTTTAAAAGGGACAAGATGTACCTACCTTATATAACTTTCAGTAACCATCTGGTAGGCATCATGTTCCAGATAATTATTTACTTTCCAAAAAGTAATTAAGCAACTCACATCATGACATTAAGAACGTGATTATTAACTCGTGCTTATGAAATAATAGAAAGCTTCAAACTATAGTAAATGATAGTTTTCACCAAATTGTTAGTTAAATTTAATTCGTTTTCTAAAATTATTAACAAAATTTTGACAAGATAAATATTAGTTAATATAAAATACTCTATTAATTATTTAATGTATAGTATTCCGTAACAGTAAAGATTTCAGTCGATTAACACCCCTAAGAAGTGATAAAACAAACCACAATTATTTATTTAATGTAGATCACCGTGTGCACCAATTTTTAACCGCTTATGATCTCAATTTCCAGTGCATTTGAAATATGAGTGTGTACGGTTTACTCTATAATGTATTATAAATGCTCCTTTCTCTCCATTAATTCAGTGAAATGAAACATACTGTTGCGAGCTACTATTAGGCAACCCGTCAAACACACAAGCGCCGTAAGCACTGTATATTCTCCAGGGATCGAGTTTTCTAGCAATTACTGGAGGATGAAGCATCTTTTAATTCAGGATATAAACAAGACCGATGATGAAGTACAGAGTTAGTCTATAGCAGAATGTCGAATATAAATTATATCGTGTAAAGTTATATAGTGGAGCTTTTGGAAGTCCAAGAGTAAACATAAATTTATATTATGTGAATGTGTCTAATGCATGCAGCTTGTAGAATACATAACTAGACAAAAGTGTAATAAATAAATAGTTGTGTTAGTGTTGTTAATAAACCTATGGTTAAGAATTTAGTTTAAGAAGATATTAGTGCTTGTAAATAGCATTACTGTGATAGTGCTTTATTGTTAATTGAACTGAAAACATCTATAAATAAGGCATATACTGTTAATTAGACTTGTGAACAGTGAGTAATAAAAACTCTTGTTTTAAATTGGTAAAAACGCGGTAGTAGTAGTCCGCTACACTGTTGTCAGCCTGTGTGGGGTACTTAGTGATTAATTTAAAAGAAAAAAACACAAGTCTAAAGATATTTAAGTAGTTTGTATATGCCTGTAACAAGAAGCCAAAGTAAAATAGACGCAGAAACTTTAATGAAGTTCCTTAAGGATTTTAAGTCAGGTATGGAAAAAAAGTTAAGCAAAAATGCAAAAATAGAGGAAAAGTTTAGTGAAAATGCTGAGAAATTGGAAGTGAGGTCAGTTGAACTGCAATCAACCCTTAAAGAGTTTAAATACGGTATGGAAGTGACACTTAATGAAAACTTAGTGACGTCAGTTGAACTGGAATCAACCCCTAAAGAAAAGTTAAGTGAAAATACAGCCACGTTAGAACTAAGATTAATGTAAAGCTCCATTGCATTGAAAGAATATTTCACTGAACAGGTAAAAACAGTTGAGCAAAAGTTAGACAGTAAATTGGTAAAAATGGAAGAAGATGTGATGAGGCTGCAAAAACAAATGATTCACTAACAACGCGGCCACTTGAATTAGTAAACCAAGTTGTAAATCAGAACATTCCAGACATAAGAAGCATGGAAGGAAGCGAGTCAATACCGTCAAAATTTAAAGTGGAACCACCCACATTCGATGGTAAAACACCTTGGCCCACATATTTGAAACAATTTGAAGCTACTGCAATAGCCAACGGTTGATGCAACGAAAAAGAAAGCTATCTCCCTAATAGTGACCCTACGGGGGAAGCTCTTAACATTATGCAAACCATTCCCGATCACCAATAGAATGATTACGGCCTTTTAATTGCCATGCCATTTGAATTATGCAATGCCCCTGCTATTTTTGAACGTTTGATGGAGTCGATACTGTGTGGACTGTCCTGGAAAACATGTCTGGTGTACCTAGACGACGTGATTGTGTTAGACCGGTCTTTTGAAGAACAGCTTAAGAACCTAGAGGAGATATTCCAAAGATTACGCGGATCAAACCTCACATTGAGCCCCAAGAAGTGTCACCTATTTGGAAAAGAGGTGACATACCTAGGACATGTCGTTTCGGAGACCGGAATAAGAGCTGACCTTGACAAAATAAAAACGATACAAGAGTGGCCTACACCAGCAGATATATACCAACTAAGCAGTTTTCTAGGATTGTACACATATTACCGACGTTTTATACTTGGGTTTGCGAACATTGCTAAACGTTAACGAAATTAACCGAAGATGGACAAGAATATGATTGGAATGACGACTGCCACAGTGCATTTGAAGAACCAAAACGGCTACTAGTTACGGCACCAATTTTGAGTTATCCACGCATGGAGGGGAAATTTGTGTTGGATACCGATGCCAGTAACACAGCTATAGGAAGCGTTCTTTCTCAAGTGCAGGACGGACAAGAAAAAGTTATTGGGTATTTCAGCAAGGTCTTGTCGCGGCCAGAAAGGAACTATTGTGAGACACGAAAGGAGCTGTTGGCTGTCGTCAAATCTATAGAGCACTTTTATAAGTACTTATACGGCCATAAATTTCTGTTAAGAACAGACCATGCTGCACTAAAATGGTTACTGCAGTTTTGAAATCTTGAAGCGCAAGTTGCAAGGTGGATAAAGCGGCTGCAGGAATTTGACTTTGATACAGAACATCGTGTAGGAATTAGCCATCGCAATACAGACGCTCTGACAAGGAGACCTTGTCCGGTAGACTGCAATCATTGCTGTAAGATGGAAGAGAAAATAAGTGTCATCCATAGAATGACGGTAACCGATGATACTTGGTAACCCAAAAGAATACGAGAAGACCAGAAGGATGACGCCGAATTGGGCCGTATTATTGAGTGGAAAAGTAGAGGACAACGACCAGCTTGGAAAGAAATTAGTATTTCAAGTAGGAGCCTGAAAACATACTGGGCACAGTGGGACTCCCTTGGTGATTGAAAATAGAATCTTGAAACGATGCCTGGAATGTGAAGATGGCACTGAGAAACTTCAAGTGATAGTGCCGAGAAGTAGAAGTGCCAGAAGTGTTGCAGCACTTGCACGATAGTATCTTTGGAGGGTACTTTGGCGTAAAAAGAACTCTCGAAAGAGTGAGAGAAAGATTCTATTGGGTGAACTGTAAAGAAGATGTGAAGGAGTGGTGCCGGAAATGTAAGTTGTTTACCTCTGCAAATGGCCCGGTCACAAAACGGAAAGCCCCAATAAGAGAGTATAACGTGGGGAATCCTTTTGAGAGGGTGATCATTGATATAGCTGGTCCGTTTCCTGAATCAGAGAAAGGAAATAAGTACATCTTGGTTGCAATGGATTATTTTACCAAATGACCGGAGACGTATGCTATACCTAACCAAGAAGCCGAAACGGTTGCAGATGTACTAGTGACGAAGTTGTTTTGTCGCTTTGGAGTTCCGTTGGAATTACACTCCGATCAAGGTCGGAACTTCGAATCAGCGTTCTTTCAAAACGTCTGCAAGCATCTTGGGATCAGGAAGACTAGAACCACGTCACTTCACTCCTAATAGGATGGAATGGTTGAAAGAATAAACAGGACGTTAGGAAAGTACCCAGTCAAAAATGGTCTCTGAACATCAACGAGACTGGGACCAATATTTACATTTGCTCCTACTGGCGTATCGATCTTCAGTATATGACAGCACAGGATACTCGCCCGCTTGCGTAATGTTAGCACGTGAATTGCGGCTACCATGTGATCTTCAGTTTGGATTTAAACCTGGAGAAGAGATCGCAGGTGAAGATTACGTTAGTAAGCTTCGTGAAAGATCAAATAGCATTTATGAAAACGTCCGAAAGAATATCCAGGCAGCAAGCGATCGAATTAAATCACAATATGACACAAGAGCACAAGAATGTGATTACCAACCTGGAGATTTAGTGTGGTTGTACCATTCTCAAAGAAAGCGTGGATAGTCGTCAAAACTACAAAGACAATGGGAAAGCCCGTACGAAGTGTTAACAAGAATTAATGATGTAGTGTACCGGATCAGAAAATCTCCCCGTGGTAAACCGAAAGTGGTATACTTTGACCGTTTAACATCTTATGCTGGCAACAACCAGGGGGATTTGTGTAACGAGAACGGTGTGCGAAGAGTTATTAATCGTGAGCTAAATGTAGATTTTGAAAAGTTCATGTCAGCGTATGGTGGTTCCGCTAAGGCGAGGTTTGGCGTTGTTGAAAAACAGCAAGATCTGTTTAGAGCACCAGAAGAGTATTCTCTTGCACACTGCGTAGCTCAGGATCTGCAAATTGGATAGCTATTGTTTTCAAGAAAAAGTTTGGATGTGTGGATGAATTAGTATAACAGCAGCCAACTGTAGGAAAAGCTTTGGTTCTTCAGAATAAAAACCGTTATGTTTACTATCTGGTCACCAAAATTCTTCATACCAGAGACCTAGTTATGGACATCTATAGAAGGCTTTGCTGAATCTTAAGGCTCAGATTATGGAAAATGGAGTAACGAGACTAGCGGTGCCCAAGCTAGGCTGTGGACTGGACCACTTAGATTGAAGGATAGTCCGAAATATGCTAGAAGTAATTTTCCAGGGAACCAACGTCCAGGTCCTTGTTTGTTGCTATCAACCGGTTGCCTACCAAGACCAAGAAAAGAGTGTTGACTGTTATTTCCAACGACGTGGTGGATACACCAGAGAAGATAGCTGTCGATACCGTCATCAGTCATCGAATTGGTGTCAAAGTGTTTTTACTGTTACGGGACGTAACGGTTTTAAAGAGAGGACAGTGTTACGAACTACTGCTTGGCAACCCGTCAAACACACAGCTGCATAACCGATGGTATATCCTACAGAACTCCCGAACATTCTTGCAAATAGTAGAATATGAGTCATCTATTTAATTGTAGGATATATATATATATATATATATATATATATATATATAAGATCGGTGATAAATGTAAGAGTTAGTCTATATCAGAATGTTGAATATAAAGTATATTGTGTAAAGTTAAATAGTTAAGCTTTTAGAAGTCCAAGAGTAAACATAAATTTATATTATGTGAACGTGTCTATTGTACAGACAGCTTGTAGAATACATAAATCGACAAAAGTGTAATAAATAAATAGTAGTGTTGTTAATAGACCTATGGTTAAGAATTTAGTTTAAGAAGATATTAGTGCTTGTAAATAGCATTAGTGTGATAGTGCTTCATTGTTAATTGGACTGAAAACATTTATAAATAAGGCATATACTGTTAATTGGACTTATGAATAGTGAGTAATAAAGACTTTTATTACTACTTGTTTTAAATTAGTGAAAGGCGTTAGTGGTAGCCCGCTACAATACCTTAGTATATACAGGTAAACCTTAAACTTGATTTAAATGCTTTGTCTGTTAAAGAACGGATGTTTACAATCGCTCGAGTTTCTCTTAAAGCGTTAGTTAAATACAAATACGGTGTTTTTCTTACTCCTAATCCATGACCGCTTTAAATATCGACTCTATGAGAAATCTCCAAAATTATTAATTCTCTCCAAGCAATGACTTTACTAAATGATATATCAACTAAACGAATATTTTATACGATCCAAATGTCATTTAATGCTAAAAATGATAAACCTGTTTATTGATAATACTTTTTTAGTAAAAATTTTTTTGAAATAGAACGAATTATGAAATTTGTATGCTTTTATACATGTTTTAAATTATCAAATTTTGGATCTTACTCTGAAATTGTTACTTGAGAATATGAATTTTAAACATTTTTAATTAGTAAAAACTACATATTAATTTAAAAATTGATGAATTATGAATTGTTTTCGATTGATAAATAATTTGCCTCAAATGGATTATGAATTAGATTACACGTGAATTATTTCTTCTTATTAAGCAATAGCACTACCCTTCTCAATGTTTTTTTTTATCTTAAATGAATTTTAATAATTTACACGTTTGTTTAAAAATGACTTGACGTATACATTATGTTGTGTCTAACTTGTATTATGAGATTCATTAGATTAGCGTGTTCTAGTTTTTAGACACAAAAATTTTATTTGACACATCCCTCTCAATCTTCAGATTGACTTTTTCTACAATGATGGCGGTAAATGCGGTAAGATTGTAACCGATTTACTTTTAAAAATTATAATTACTTTATGTATATTAATAAACTACCTACTCGTGTTATTCTACTAATTACTACGTACAAAAACAACACTTGGCGTCGAGGACGTTTTGAAATACGAATCTACGAAAATCTACCATGTGTATAATTTACAATACAAAAGTTACAACTTATATTACAAAAAAATGACAATACGAGTAATACTACGGTTCAAACAGTTTTTACAATAGAACAATTTGAAAATACTAAATTTCAATGGTCTAGATGGGTAAAAAGAGTGGAAGGTGCATTCGTAATCTTTAGTGTAGCAGAGGATAAAAAAGTAGGATACCACCTGCATTACATGGGGGCGGAGGCTTTCGATACACTTTGTGACAAGTTAGCTCCGGAAGATCCCTGGATCAAAACTTACAAATTTCTAGTATGCAACTGTACTACGATCCAGCACCGCTTGAAATTGCTGAAAATTTTAGGTTCAAAATGCGCAAGCAGGTTGAAAGGGAACCAGTTCAAGAGTATTTAACAGCATTACAGAAGCTGGCATCATCATCATCATCATTAGGTCTTCAGTCCTAGAACTGGTTGGACGCACACCCTCATTGTTTCCTAGTCTGAACCAACCTACACATTTCCCTGAAATTTGCTGTCTGCATCTATCCCTATCTGTGTGCGAAAGTCTGATCTCGATCTACCTCTACCTATCTTTTCCTATCTCTGCTTGTGATATTTCCCCTACTATTCCCCAGAAATGCCTTAGAACGTATCCTGTCCTTCTATTTCTCCTATTTTTTCGTTTTCCTCAGATATCTTGATTCCTCTACTATTTGTATAACCAATTTGTTATTAACTTTGTCTGTTCATGCTACCATCCTTGTACATCTGAAGCACAACATTCCAGAGGCTTCTATCTCGTTCTATCTGCTTTTCCTACTGCCCCTATTTCATAGATGTACTGTGCTGTGCTCCACACTATGTTTTGAACCATTTTCTTCTTGTATCTATGTTTATTGTCTTTGAACATAGCTGCTGTTCTTTCTTGTTTGATGCAGTTCGGTCACCTATTGTTTTACAGTTAATATCCTATTTCCCTGATATTCAGTGCTGCCAGGTTCACTCAGCACTTGAACCTTTCTCGAATTAATAGTTTTGCAATTTATCCTTTCGCACAATCAACATTAGTTGAAAATATTTCACAACCAACACCTGTAGTTGTTTATATTAATCTTCAAATTTAACAGCACTTATTTTTTCGTTAATGGGTTTTACGTCTTGAAACTGGTTGGACTTGTACCAGCTTATTTATGTTCTGAGCTAGCCCATCCAGTTCCTTGCAATTCTCACAACAGCCTATATACATTACATTTGATTTTCCAATGCTCCACCCGAAGGTACTACATTGGCCAGGAAGCGAGTTTTTTTTTACCTGGAAAATTTGGAATTTTGCCGAACACTTGTTGTTCCAAGCAAGGTAGAGATTTTTAACGTGCGTAACAACACACACACGGGACCTCCATTTTACCTCTCATCCGAACGAGGGTGTATTTTTGTGAAAAATGCTCGCCTAACATTTTTCAAGCGGACCGTGTCGGGATTCGAACCCGGGACCTTGGGCGTAGTAGTCACACACATACCACTACGCCACGGAGCCGCCAAACAGCCTATATACATTACATTTGATTTTTCAATGCTCCACCCGAAGGTACTACATTGACCAGGAAGCGAGTTTTTTTTTTACCTGGAAAATTTGGAATTTTGCCGAACCCTTGCTGTTCCAAGCAAGGTAGGGATCTTTAACGTGCGTGACAACACTCACACACGGGACCTCCATTTTACCTCTCATCCGAACGAGGGTGTATTTTTGTGAAAAATGCTCGCCTAACATTTTTCAAGCGAACCGTGTCGGGATTCGAACCCGGGACCTTGGGCGTAGTAGTCACACACATACCACAGCCTATATACAGCTCGATTCCCTTCTATTGTTTTCTAATTATATGCCCTATTTCACCGAGATTTAGTGGTATGTGAAGGGGGTTAAGCAGCCTGTGGTTGCCAAGGATCCCCCAACACTTAAGACATTGCCGTATTAATAGTTTTTCCAGTAAATCCTTTCGCACAATTAACATTAGTTGTGAGTATTGCAAACCAATATCTGTAGTTGTTTATAGTAATCACCATGTTTAGGTACAGTTATTAATTTTGTCATTAGTTTTTCCATCTTGCGACTGGTTGAAAGCGTATCTCCATTGATTTCTATTCTGAGCTAGCCTACACATTTCCCTGAAATTCTCACATCTTTCACTATCTGTGTGCAGTAGTCTAACCTAGGTCTACCTCTACTTCTCTTTTTTCCTATCTCTGCTTCTAATATATTCCACACTATTCCCTCATGTCTTAGTATGTGTCCTATCATCCTATCTCCCCTACTTTTTACTGTTTTTCACATTTTCCTTTCTTCCCATACCATTTCTAGTACCTCTTTGTTCTTGACATTGTCCATGATATCTTCATCATACGTCTGTAGCACCACATTTTAAAGACTTCTACCTTTTTATTATCTGCTTCTCCTACTGTCCAGGCTTCACAGCCATACAGTGCTGTGCTCCACACATATGTTTTATGCAATCTTTTTCTTGTTTCTATGTTTGTGGTCTTTGAGCACAGTAGTTGTTTTTTCTTGTTAAATGTAGCACGACTTTGTGCTAGTTTTTGTTTTATATCTTTTGTGCTTTTCCCATCTTGCGTTATTTAACTTCCTAGATAGCAGAAATCCTTAACCTCTTGTAAGTTCTCTTTACATATTTGTATTCTTGTTTTCGATTTATTTTCCCCTCTTTTACATACTAGAACTTTAGTTTTATTTTTGTTAATTTTAATACCATATCTCTCCGTTAGAACTGTTTCCATTTCATTAAGAGCATCTTCTAACTCTTCTTTGCTAGATGCTAATACCGCTATATCATTTGCAAATCTAAGCATATCAATCTTTTGTCCCTGCATATTAATTCCAAATGTCTACCTGCATTTGACAGTATTAATTGCCTCTTCTATGTACAAGTTAAAAATTAATGGGGATAAGGCACATCCCTGTCTCACCCCTTTCCTAATATTTACTTCTCTACTTTCTTGCTCTAATTCTATTACAGCCGTTTGCTCTTTGTATAAGCTATGTACTATTCGTCTATCCCTATAACTCATTCCAATCTTTTTGAGTATTTCGAACTTTTTTTTCCATTTTACATTGTCGAATGTTTTTTTCAGATCTACAAACCCTATATATACGCTTTCCCCCTTCTCTATTGTTTTCTCCATTATCACCCTCAGAGCTAAAATAGCCTCCCATGTTCCCCTGTTGCGCCTAAACCCAAATTGATCTTCTCCCAGTACTTCTTCAGCTCGTTTTTCCATACGTCTTTGTACAATTCTAGTCAATATTTTTGAAACGTGTGCTGTCAAACTTATTGTTCGAAAATTTTCACATCTATCCGTGCCTCTTTTTTTTTGGTATAATATGTTACGTTTGAAATGTTTGGGTATCTCGCCTGTCTCATACATATAGCTTACAAGTCGGAAGAGACATTCTGCTACTGCTTGTCCAGCTGCTTTTAGAGCTTTTGCTTGCACCTTATCTGTACCCGGCGCCTTACCATTTTTCAGACTAATGCTAATTCAAACTTATCTCTAAGTATAGGATATCCCTGGTCATCATTTTCAATGTCTGATTCCTGTTCTAATGCTGTTAGTTCCTCTCCTGAATATAAATTCCCTATATATTCCTGCCATCTAGCTACTTTCTCTACATTTTCTATAATGACGTTTCCTTCTACGTCCCTTATATTTTTGCTATATGGTTTTATATCCCTAAAATTTATCCTAAGTAATTTGTATGCTTCGTCTGTCTTTCCTATTTCTATCTTAGTTTGTACCTCTTTGCAGTTTTCATCAATCCATTGTTCTTTAGCTTTCCTCCACTTGCGAATAATTTTCCATTTTATGGCTTTGTATCTCTGTTTTCATGTTTCGTCTAATCTATTTTTGTATTTTCATATTTCTTCTATTAAATTCAGGATATCTTTTGTTATCCATGGTTTCTTATTTTCTTTTTGTGTATACCCCAGAATATCTTTCGCCGCCATGTCTAGGCTGGTTTTAATGTTATTCCATTCTGTTTCTACTTCCTTAGTACCAGAAATTTTCCCGATATCTTTCAGCCATTCATTTGACTTTTTTCAAATCTTTCCTGGATATCTTTATCTTTTAGCTTCTCAAAGTCAAAGTGCCTTTTTCCGTTCCTCTTTTTCAGATTTTTAAATTTAAGTGCGGCCTTCATAATTACGATGTTGTGGTCAGTGTCTATATCTGCCTCCGAGTAGCGTCTACAGTCTTTTACTTGATTTCTAAACCGTTGTCTAACAATGATGTAATCTATTTGATATCTTCCTATATTTCCTGGCATCTTCCACGTGTATCGTCTTTTAGCATGATGTTGAAATAATGTATTTGTGATGGTTAAGTTGTTCTTGTCGCAAAATTCTACCAGCCTATTTCCTCTGTCATTTCTCGTGCCTAAACTAAATAAACCTACTATCGCGCCTTCCCTACCCTCACCTATCACTGCATTACAATCCCCTGTAATTATTAAATTTTTATGTCCTTTTACGTATCTTAGTATGTCTTTGATATCTTTGTAGATCGCTCTACCTTTTTCTCACTGTAGCTAGAGGTGGGTATGTATACTTGTATTATTACTGTATTTACTGGTTAAATTCAAATCTAACCATGAGTACTCTTTCGTTCTTTTGTAAGTAGTTTTCTACATGTTGTCCTATCTTTTTCCGCATAACTATTCTCACACCCGAATTTCCTTCCTCTGATCCTGTATGAATTACCCTAAAGTCTCCACTCTAAAAATCCCCCGCCTCAGGCCAGCTGACTTTGCTGATTCCTACTATGTCTAGTGCTAACCTATCCAATTCGAGTTTCAAGTTCTCTAGCTTACCTACTTGTTTCATACCTCTAACATTCCACGCTCCGACTCGCAGAATGTTCACGAATCTTTTTCTATACTTTCGGATCACATCCTCCGAAGTAGTTCCCTCCCGGAGATCCGAACGGGGGACTATTTTACCTCTGGAATTTTTTACCCCAGAGGATGATATCATGTTAACTAATAATTTCTGTACGCAGTGTACTTGGGAGGTAATGTGGTGGTTTCCCGTTGCCTTCCACATCGCGGTAGTGTGTCTTAGATTGCCATACCGACCCATATAGTCTCTGCCAATCTAAGTACCGAAAAAACTGCTGCTCTCTTTCGGGGACCTGTCTTAGTCTGGTTCCTCACTAAAAACCCATTAATTTGGTTAAACCTATAGTTTGGCTCTTTAGCTCATTGAAACGCGCAAGCCATTCTACCTGTTCTAGTATTTTGGAACGTCGTCAAGGTGCAGGTCCGTTCAGAATGGAAGAAGTAGACGTAAACTTATAATTTGATAGTAAAGAAATTAGAACTTGTAATTATAAGCTTGATAGTTTGTAGTGTTTTCTGGTTACATTACATACTTTATATAAAACCTATTATAACAACATGAGTCATTAACCATTAAAACCGATTATATAAAGCTATTAGATACCAATGTGCGTATCACACTATACGATCTACAAATCAGGAACTTTAACACCATTATAAAACACAAAGTTGTATATATTTGATTTTTTTGTCTCGAATACTTTATCATTTAATTAACTCACTTACTTACTATGTTATTTGTGTTTTTCTAATATAAAATTACACGTGAAAACTGGTCTGTCTATTATCGATGATGATGTGATTCAAACCTAGAAAGTGTCTGCGATACATTTTTAACACCAATTATGAATGTAAATAAAAACTGACAAAAATTTTAAATATATATATATTTATATACAAAGCAATTGATTTATTCTTGTCATAACATTATTATGAATAATATGTACATTCAATCACACTTTATTATTTAATTTCATATCATTACAAAAGAATGTAATAAAGTTCCCAAAAATAACAAAATCACTTGATTTAGATATCGTAATTGAATTAAGGATACCAAATGAATTTTAATAAGTACTAGCAAAAGTAAATGAATAATGATTTAATTTAAATAAATATAATAAGTATGGAGATACTTGACCTCCTTTCAATATAATTTTGATACGTTATACCTATTACAACAACAATAAAATATTGCACAAAAATTAAGTATAACCAAGTAGGTAAAGGCAAGTAACGTAATAATTTAAATAGTCTCTAATTGGTAAAGGTTAAGGACTCGCCGTTAAACTATCATCACTAAGGTAAGTGGTAACGTAACTATCAGTACTATCCGGATGTGTAATACCATCATTTGGTGGTGCTGATAAAGGAGGCATTGGTGGTCCTGGTGGTGTTTGATGACCTATCGATTGTGGTGTTAAATCATAACCATGCATCTATAACAAAACAGTTATTAATTTTATTATACCTGTTAAAATATAATATTAATGGAAAGAAGAAAGTTTGTTTTCTATTAACTATAGAGTTATAATGCTATTCATTAAATTAGAAATAAATACAATATAGTATATTGCAACAGTTGCTACAAAAGTTACTAAAATATTTATTATTCAGAATGTTTAAAAAAATAAATCAAGTTGCGATCTTGGATCCCTTATCTCTACTTAAGACAAAAGTTTATGTAATGTAAACTTTATACTCTATTATAAAAATAGGACTTTTAATATATTATGTAATAAAGACCAATATTTGTGCAATTCACTAAAAAACACAAATTTAATTTAAATTAAAGTTTACTCAAATTTGAGAATAATTCTCTTTTTGAATTTATAATACTGTATCGTTATTCTTAAAATGAGTCGTCGGGTTTGTTGATAATTTACAATTGAGAAAACCAAAACTTAATCTTAGATTAAATACAGATCTCATCAGCCATTTAAAGGTCTAATAAAATAGACTTGAGCTGTACCAATTTTATTGTGCAATTTGTGTTGAGGAAGTGATCTTGAACAAAATAAACTGACACAAGTACAAGAACTATGCTGATCAATTAGAAAATATATTAAGCTCTTTAACTTTAGGTACAATGAAGTTTCAGTTAAGAGTGTAAAGACTGTTAAAGATTTTGGGTTCAAGAAAGATTTTCAACGAACTTCGTTCGTTTATGAAATCGATTTGTCGTCCGTCTGTCTGTCCGTCCGAGGCCTTTCTAATGGTCGGACATCAATGTGTGATACATCAATCGATTCAGCTCGGTGTCCTGAGCTTAAGTTTTGATGTCAGTTGAAATCGGGCCACGGGGACGCCGTGCCCCCGCGATATTCCGTCGGGAAAATTAAAATTTCAAATAGGTCCAAAATTAATGTGCGATACATATTTGGACTCCCCTAACATAGCTGAGTCGAAATATGGTACCCCCACAAAATCTGACCACGGATACCCGACCCCGGGAATTAATTTTATCAAAAATTTCAAATAGGTCCAAAATTAATGTGCGATACATATTTAGAATCCTCTGAAAAACTGAATCGAAATATGATGCCCCTTATTTACACACACACACACAAACACACACACTACATACATACATACATACACACACATATATAGCTTTTAAAATATTTATTCAATAAAATAAAATATATTAAAATGTCTCTTTTGTTGTTTATAAATTTTTGTATTTTATCTGAATACTTATAATTATTACAACATAATAATTTTAATTTCTTTAAATTGTTTTAAAGTAAGTCTACATTTGGAAGTTCGTTGCGACAATGCCTTGCATTTTCAACTTGTTATTAATAGATTTAGCAAGAATTTCTCCTGGAATTTCCTCTTTAACGAGAAAATATAATTTATCAGTTATTGTATTTTAATTTCAAATCATTTACACACATGTATAACAAAAATTCTCATGCCGTGGTAACTAAATTTACATTACCAAAGTTCTATTGATATTTGTGCTGGTATTGTCGTTAATACTTTTAGGGACCAGTTGAAGTCATCAACGCTGATTTTGAAACGAGGATTTCAGCGTACCACTTAAACAACATTGATGGTGTTTAGAATTTCTGTACTCGATTCGATTCGCATTCGTCGAGTATTTAGGTAATTACTCGGATTCGATACTGGACTCTAAAACGCAAAAACCAGCGAATTCAAAAGGTATGTGTGTAGAAATGTTTGGATCAATTTCTAGATTTGCTTATTTATTTTTGTATACATATTGCTTTAGATATTAATAAAGACTCATCTTCACTTTTCATTGTTACTGATTAAAGTCAAAGTTTAAACAAATACAACTAAAAATGCAAATTTAAACAGCTAATCAAATTGGTGTAAATTTGTTTATATTATCTAAATGTAATCAACTTATTAAATTCAACTTGTATTATTCTTATACGATATTCAATGTACAATTAACAGCCAAGTCTCGTGTCTGTCTGTTATGCTTTTCAGAAATACTGGAAAATAAACAAGCAATCTTGATGATCTATACCATGCACTTTCCCCCATAAAACAACTTCAACTTCTAATGAAAACAATAATACAGCTTTTGTGACTTAAAAACAAAACGACAAGGCAACATGGCATACGTGGTTGATTGTCAAATAAAAGTTTATCGTAATTTGATTAGCAAATTTGAAACAACAGGATCAAAACATAACCTGCTTTGAATCAATAGTGCCAATATAATATCAAAACGATTGTAGATGCCATACACCATGGTTTGGAAAATTTTCTGCAAATTCTTAAAAATGTTTCTTTATAAATTGTATTTGGTATTTGAATTAAAGCACATTTTTTGAAAATTTATGACATCAAATATAGCCTGATATTAATACAGTGGATTACTGGTTGTGGGATTATTTACAAGATTTGGTGCTTAGAACCAGACCAACAATACTGGAGGAATTAAAACAGTATCAGGAAGCAAATTGGTTCAATTTCACCAGAAATGTTAAATCTGTGACTAGGTACAAGAAGTGCATATGTCAAAATCTATTACTTTTCAGTAGAGCTAAATCAAGTTCTGCCTGAAATTTTGATTGTTTCTGGTGATTTTATTTTTCACTTTACTGGGTATTATTAAATTCCTTTAGGTAGGTAATCATAGAATTATATTTTTTGTTTATTCTTTTTTAGAAAAAAGTGACATGGTCATTTCCTGAAATATATTTTGTTGTAAAATATTGACTTCGGCAACAACAAACATTTTAATAGTAGACATTTTTATTTGAATATAATTAAAAAAATGGTTTCAAATACTGGTTTTTCATTCATCATGTATGTGCTCATCAGGTAGGTATTCCTCATCAAGCGAGCCTGTTGGTGTAGCAGTAAGTGCTTCATAAAAATGCCTGCTTGTTTCGGACACGTAAGGCATTAAGTCCTTAAGATCTTTAATTTTCTTGTCTGTTAGCAGAATTCGATTTATGTTTATTGGGGGTAAGTATAATATCACTACTGCTTGATCTAGATGATGCAGCAGAACGCGTGGAATACGCCTCGTTACTGGTCATGTTCTTTCTATTTAAATCTAAATCTTTGAATGTGTCAATAGTGTGTGAAGTTTTATAAAATGCGTGATCGGGTGAAGCAGTCCTATATTGAAGCCATCTTATATGAAACCAGTTAATAACTTATTTTTTGGTATTTATTTTGCGGTGCACATAACGACTTTTTAAAACCTTATCATATTCTAACAAATCCATTTGTTGCAATTCCACTACTTCAATAGGGGGAGTTCTTGGAACCATTCTAATTAAGTTTGCCCAGTCTCTTGGTATTTCAATTTTTGCTGTAGTATTCTTCTTGCACTTTTCTATGGCTGCGGGTGTGGTGTCAGCTTCTAGATGGGTGTGTCCAGGTTCCAAAAATTTTTGATTTATTACAAGACTTCTTCCATTTCTTTTGAAATGATCTACCAAAAGAGAAAGCATAACGGCAAAAAATATATTTCTTGTCTGTGCTTTACATGTGATTTTCCAATGCTCCACCCCGAAGGTACTACATTGGCCAGAAGCGAGTTTTTTTTACCTAGAAATTTTAAATTTTGCCGAACCCTGGCTGTTCCAAGCAAGGTAGGGATCTTTAACGTGCGTTACAACACCCACACACGGGACCTCCATTTTACCTCTCATCCGAACGAGGGTGTATTTTTGTGAAAAATGCTTACCTAACACTTTTCAAGCAGACCGTGTCGGGATTCGAACCCAGGACCTTGGGCGCAGTAGTCGCCATCTTGTCTGTGCCGTGCAACAATCGCTAAACATGTTAATTTTAGTGGCGTTTGCAGGCAAAGATAGGATATAATGTTGTAAGCAAGATTGTATTTCTTGACATCCTCTACCACCTATTGATTCGTCCCAAATGTAACATACGACATGCTTCATTTTATTTACAACGCTGTAAATAGTGAGGCTATAGGTCCATAAAGACCTTTTATAAAATGAAACATTGTTTTGCAACATTGGTGGGGGTAGACATTTTTCCAAATCAAATGACAAAAATACCGTATTGTCAGATTTCTGGTTCTGATTTTTGTCAGATTTTTTAGCATTGTAAGTATCTTGAGCCATGGTTAAGTGTTGATTGTAATTCTCTTCTTGAATACATTTTTCTTGTAAATCACTAGTGGTCTCAAGAAGTATCTTAAATTTATCACACTTGGAGCAAGCATCATTCGAAGGATGGTGAAATGAAAAGTAGAACCGTTCAACAAATATTTTTCGGTAAAATGACTCAAGTTCGGGTTTTAGGCACTGATCAGTACAATATTCTTTGTATAAGCGATACATTTTGGATATATTTAAATCTTGTGTTAGGTATTTTTTGCTGTGTGTGAGACCTTGAGTAATGGCTGATATACGATGGAAAACTTTTTATGTGATTTTATACTACAGTAATGGCCTCTTCGCTGATTTTAGGCTGACGTCCATGCCGTCCTCTGGCATCGTCAGGACATATGCCACGTGTAGCAACTCTTTTCCTTTTTATTAATACCTTAACTTTCCCCGCTTTAATATCCAGAGAGTTTAGAACCATGGTACTACAAACTTGTGCCTTACATTCATTGTTATTTAAAAAGTATAAAACAGTAAACTGTCATCTACTTGGTCTTTGGTGCTGTCACCGTCTCTTAACTTTTTTTCAACTTCCTCCACGTACTGTGCAATAAATTGATTTTGCACGTGGGAATCTAGTGCATAAAAGTGTTGAAAAATTTTTAGTCTAATATCTTCCCTAAATTTATTCCCGCACATTTTCTTACATGAGCAAACAGGTTTTAAAGTTTTTCCTAGAATGAATTTATTTGTTGTTGAACAATAAGGATTTCCCTTAGTTTTTGCATCATAATGCACATTCCTTTTCCATTTTTTTGGAGATTTAATTCTTTTTCTTGTTTTATCCTGCTTCAATAATTTGCTTCTTCCTTTTCCTTTTTTTTATATGAGAATGATGCAGTAGCGTGTTACTGAATAGAAATATTCATTGGTTCTTCTTGGATAAATCATTCTCACTTTCCTTATTATCAGAAGATGACGATTCGTTATTTGAAGGACGATAGAGATCATCTGAACCATCAGAGAAATCCAGATTCTCGTTCATATTATCTTCCTCTGTAATTGTTGATACTGGTTCAAGTAGAACTCCAGCAAGTGTTGATGGAGCATCCACTGAATTTGCATTATCTATCGCAACATATCTCATCGATACATCTGCAAAAAACACATCATTATTCTAAATTTTGTCGATTACTAAAGCAACGCCTTTAATGCAAATATTATGATTAATAACCAACCATTTTATTTCACAATAAAAATGTATCAATTTGATATACAAATAAGAAACTCAACAACGTGATCTCACTATTTTGTGGCAAATCTTCTATAATAATCCACAGCATACCAGAAAATACAAATTAATCTGAATTAAATACCAGACTTTTAAAACTGTTTTTACGTATCAACAAAACATTAAACAAGGAATTTTATAAATACTTACCTGTATTAGATTCCCTTAAACACATGTCGACTAATCTTGTTCCACGTGCGTACATCTTCTAACAGTCTAAAATGTCACAATACACATGTTGAATAATTAGTAATATAACAACCATTAAATCTGTTTGACATCACTGTGAGAACTAAACTACTCAGAAGAATTGTAGTTGCAACAAACAATCAACTTGTCTGAGTAAGCAATTATAACTGCAAACAGACTGCTTGCACTGTTATCGTTCACAGGAAATCCACATGTGCATATCTTAAATCTTCAATAATGATAAATGACTATGTCACGGCATAGGCGATTTTATTCACATAAATTATAAACTGCAATGTCCTAGTCGACATAGGCAGTTTTTGCATAAAATATTAGCTATTTACAGTAGCCTAAGTCTACTTAGGCATATTTAGCAGAGTATTTTGAAGACCACGGGAAATTATATTGGTATTTTGTGTTTGGCAAAAATGTGTTTACAGGGTGAGAAAGACCTAGACACTTCTTCCAGTAAAAATATGCGTGTTTATATTGTAATTGGTATAATAAACTCAATGATGCCAAAAACTGACAGGCACTTTTTGTACCAAGCCACAGAAATAATGTTGTATACCATTTGGAAGACCGTTTGGTGAGTTTACAACATCAAAAAGGAGGTCATATGAAACACTTATGATAATGAGACATATATTTTGCTTCTTGTTAACTTAATTAGTTAAAAAAGAATCAGATGAAGTATATCCTTTACTTTGTGACAACATTGCACATCTATCACCCTGTTTCAACATATGAATATGTAAGCGCATGAGTCTTTTATTTAAGTTTTAGAATATATGCCTTGGTTCTGATTATTTCAATAATCGAATCTTAATTTGTTTTGTCAATTTAGACGATTTTGTACTGCTTAGACCACCAATGTAATATTCAGCGACAATAAAGCTCTCTCTCTCTCCCAGTTAGCAAGTGATAGATGTGTTATAAGATCCGAGACATACCTTGGACCGTATCAGAATAAACAAACAAATAATAGCTGAAAATTTCTCAACATAACTGTTCAGCAGTATCTGAATACCAATGGAAATCGTCATATTATACATTTGAATCTAGCAAAACAGATAATCAGTGGAAATTCACAAAAATTCCATGACAATAACAAGGGTGAGGGTTAGCATCTATGCTCAATATGAAAGGTAATCTTGACCCATGTTAAATAAACAATGATGTTTACCCAAGCATATTAATAAGAACAACTAGCTTCCATTATTTATTCACACACTATATAAACCCAAACCTTCAAATACTTCTAAAGTTACTTACTTCATGACATTTTTTGGTTTAAATGAGTTTCCTTATCTAGCTTCTTATAGTGCATTTAACAAATAGATTCAGTATGTGCTCGTCCCAGAAATGAGAGCCGGGTTTAACTAGAAATTTTGTATTTGTTAACCGGGTTCACACAACCATTCAATAAACCTTGCGCCGCTAACCTACAAATAGTGTCATTTAGTTTCTCATACGTATTATAGTTACCGCAACGTGCTACTTTGTCCGATGTGAAGCAAGCTCGTGCTCAATTTGTACTGCACAACTACAGTCATCTTATTATTTTAATTACTAAATCTGTTCATTAAACGCACTATAGTATTCATTACTTTGACACAAGCAAGGCACCTAATAATTTCATTGGACATATATTGTGAAAAATCTCCTGCATTCCATTATTTCTTTTATCTATCATTTAGAATTTTATAATACTCCATTGTAATTTACAAATTTTTTTTGAGCAAAAATAAAAACCTATGCTAATAAAAATTCCAGGAAACACGTATTTCGGCTAGCTCGAGATATTGTCTCTGCAAATGGGCGTTGGTCTTTATTATTTCTAAGTGTACACTACTAAAAAAAGGAATTGAATGTTAATGAAAAGAAGGCGGCACTGCATCTTTAAAAATAAGCTAATACAAAAAACGCCATTAGGGAAGATGCAGAAACCCTTATGTATATCTAGATATGATTGCCTAAGTAGGAATGAAAACTACACCAATCCCAAGTTATACCAGCTATAACACACAGCAAACAATTGTAACAACAAAGCTGTAATAAAATTATATCATTAAATATAATACAAGACAGCAATTTTGTGTCTCACGATTTACCTAAATAAAATATTCAAACAAACTTATGTATACAAAATTTCAAATTTTCATAAGATACCAATGATCATATTGTTTTATCCATAGGTCTCCTTTGTACGACACTAGCTTTTGTAGACAGCTCTATGTACTTTCTCTAGATTTTACTCAAAAAAAAAACCAAATAAAACATTTAAAGATCCAAGTAAATTTTGTGCTTGTAATTAATAATTCATGTAAATTCTATAAACGTATTTACAAGAAAAGTAATTCATTATTTGAGCATATAAATCATAATTCACAAATTGATATTAAAAGTGAAAAGTTTTTGTACTATGCATTCAAAAGATTCAAGATCAAGGTTCAATTATTAATTTGACACAAGTTATAAAAATATTCCATATCAGATCTGTTACAAGGATTTGACAATGTTTGTGAAAATTTTAATTTTCTTTAAATTCAAAAATAAAACAGGTGTTGTTGTATTCTATCGTATTTTATATAACAACAATTTTAGGAACAACCAATCTTTTTTAAATTTAGATATAATGACCATATTTGTCTGACGTAATAAAAAGTTCACAAAAGTGACGTGACTATAACAAAATTTGACTTTCGCAAGTTAAACGGACTAAATTGCAAACAACTGCAATCTTTGCAACACAACGTTTTTAAAGCATACTATTATTTCAAACTATTTGACCTCAGTTTTATGAATACTATACATACTCTCAATATAAATTCAAATTCGAACAGTAATTATTTTACCATGCTCTTCAGTACGTTTTGTTATAAATAACTTATCAATAACCTTGCAATTGAGCAAATAAGTTTAAATAAAAGCTGGTTCAAGGGCATGTACAAAGTTCTACTTTTATGGCAGCAATATTTTTAACTTGCATTTCTTGTGATAAAATCCTAAATTCGTCAATCAACCATATTAGTTACAAAAACATGTGCTTACAATCTTCTTTAAAACATTAAGTTCCAATCTTGATTTTAATTTACTAAGTTATACATTGGCAAGATCTGCCTCGGGAACCTAACATTAAGAGTTGCACTGCTCCATTCTCTCTAAATGCCTAGGCGCCTTTCCAGGAAGATTCCTTCGCGGCTATCTTCCTGTCTTACAAGACCTTGATAACTGACTTGTCTGTTCCTCACTTAAAAACTGACTCGCCATAAACGCAAGCGCATATCACGCATCGGATAGTGATGCCTAACCAAAAAGCATTGTAATAAGGACGATACTCTGCCTAATTATATGCAACATAAAATGCACGGCTTACCAATTTAATGAACGAGTCTTTTTATAAAAACAACGAACTGAATTGAATTAAATATTGCTTATAAAGAAGAAATGCAATGCGATAAAATTAACAATAAGAATTTTGTTTATTTAATTATAACGTGAATTTGATTTTGTTACAACATCTAGCAATGCAATTATAATGAATATAATTAAATGAATTCTTTCCCTTAGCCAGCTGCCTACCCTACAGAGAACTAAGACAGATACTCGTTAAATTTTCTCCATTTACTCGTTCATGGTATCACTTTGCTAATTTCAGTATACTTGATTATCCAGGTACGGATCTCATTTGCAGATTATCCGCACTTAAAATATATTATTAATTTTTTTTAAATGTTATTTTTAATGGGATTATGCATTTGTTTTGACATAAGAAAAACTGTATTGTGGTGTCTGTTCAAATAGTTTAATTGTCCAACATAAAAAATGTTTACAAATGCTCTTTATGATTGGGTCCTTCTATCAGTTTGTTTTGTTCACCAAACGTAGCAGTGCGTGGATTTGGAGTATTGGTTGACAAGGAAGAATCTTTTCATAACATACTTTTTGTATAAAATAATAATCTTTTACATGCTAGATCTGTACTGGGTGTCCCAAATTGGAACTTCAACATTGGGATCTTGTTTATTATAATAAATAGAGAGTATGTTTAAATTTAGCACTTTATAAATAGAAGTCATACTATAAAAAGAAATTTGATTTATTTCGAACCATTTTTAAAAAAACTGAAAATTTCAAAATAGTTTTTTTATAGCTTGTTTGTTCTTCAAAATTTTTAAAACAAATTGCACTTTCTTAGAGCAAATTTTTATACTACATCATAAACCATCCACAAAAAATGTCTGTGGCGTTTCGATTCTTATAAAACCGTCTTCAAATATTTTTTTAATGTTTTCTATTTAGTATGATGCAGTTTTTTATTACAATTTTATATGACGCATGTACATTTGGTATTTTGTTTTTGGTAAAAAGCTCGGGAAATCTTTGAAAAACCTAATAAAGTAGCCCTTATCTTTTTAATATCTATAGACAACTAAGTCTAGGAAAGATAACTAAATTTTTAAAAATAAGAAACTAAAGTAAATGTTTAAAGAACAATCTATTTTGTTCTATGCACAACCGAGCTCGTTTTCGCTTATTATGAATAGCCCATTGAATTGTGCATCTTGGAATTTGATTAAATACATTCAAAACATTTTCTCGAAATTGTTTGACATTGTCTGCAGAGTTTTTGTACAACTTGTTTTTCACTAGATCCCAAAGTAAACAATCAAGTATACTCAAATCTGGATTTGTTGTTGGCAATGCAAATACGTTTCAGTTGCCGATCCATTTATTTAGCAACAGTTTGTTAAGATAGTTTCTAACAACTAAGTTATTGTGGGGTGGTGCACCATCTTGTTGCCACCATAGACCTTGCATAATATTTAATGGGACATTGTCAAAATAATTTCAGAGATAATTTCTTACGTAAAAGTTTAACTAAAAAAAAAGGGACCAATAAAATGATTATTCTACATATCAATCCATGCATTTACTGAGAAATGTCCTTTAATTTTCACTTCACAATTGGCAAGGAATGTCCAGTAATATTCGTTATTTTTATTGAATATGCCACAAATAGAAAAATTAATTCATCTGTCCATTTAACGTATTTTAAAAAATCATCTTTGTTAATTTTCTTCATTATCCAATTACAATATTCTAATCGTCTAATATGACTCACCCGTGTAGAAGGCTGTGAGTAATATGAATTTTGTAGGGTTTATGTTATTTGACATTGAAACTTTCCAATTTTCGAGGTGAATACAATACAACGGACACTTCTCGGGTAGAAACAGAAGGATTCTTATGAGCCTAAAGAAATTTGGAAGCTTTTCAAAAATGTTTCACTTATTTTACTAACCTCATTTAGAATATCCTGTCTATTTTCTGCTCCAACTCGATCCCCGTATTTACTGTGTTTTTTTGTAAATGAACCATGTTCATTCAAATTTCTGTCAAGCTGAAGAAAATTTCTATTACACTGATAAAAAATGCATATCATATAACATTGTAATTATAAGACGCTTTAATGCTTAAAGGGGAAATAAACAACAGTTACAACAATAGTGTAAAATAAAAGCCGGCTGTCAAATATGGGAAATAAACAAACAATTTTTTATTTAGCCACAGCCTCCTTACGATAAACACATTTCAATAAATTGAGACCAAAAACAAATGCTGAACATGCATGTGTCATTCATCATTGCAATTGAAGTAAAAACCGCATCATAGTCAATTAAAAAACACAAATAATGCCGTTTAAAAAAATATTTGAGAATAATTCGATAGAGTCGAAACATCATGGACACTTTTTGTGGCTAGATTATGATATAGCATACAAACTGCAATTGGTTTTTAAATGTTTTAAAGAACAAGTAAGCTATAAAGAAAAATTGTATTTTGAAATGTTCAGTTTTTTAAGTTATTTTGAAAATTGTTTTAGATAGATTAAATTTATTTTTTTATTGTGTCGTTTTTAAAAAGTGCAAAAGTGCTAAATTTAAACACAGTCTCTATTTTTTATAAGGGACATCCCAATGGTAAGGCTGCAATTTGGGACACCATGTACTCTACAAAAATGTAAAAATACACACAATAAATAAGTGCAAGAAAAGTATAATCGCATTAAAGCAAAAACTTACATTAATTAAGAAATTCGACAATGGGAAATCCACATAAAAAGTGCTAAAGAATATGGAATTATGAACCCCTAGCAACTATATGTTTGGACACACTTAGAATTTATAAGAAATTGCTGGTTTTTAATTATGTGATAATTTAGTATCGCCTGTTATTATAATCACCTTAAGATTGATTTATAATAAAGTAATATAATAGCAAAAACAATATGTTTAATAATAAAGTTATATGTATTTTCTAATTAATACAAAGTACTAAAAAATTCACTGACAACTTAATGTTTGGACGCCAAGTTTTCTTTTACTTTGATGTTTGTGTTTATTGTTTGATTATTATAAAGTTATATTGTGAAATAATTATGGGTGTAGGCAAAGTAAAAACTAAAAAAATATACGAGTTAACTGTTCAGAAATATGTCGAGGGACATTCAATTAAGCACATTGCTAAAAATTTTGATATTGCAAAGTCTACAGTTGAAGATATCGAGAAAAATTATAGAGAAACAGGTAGTATTAATATTAGTGGGAAACGTCCCGAGTAAGCTAAATTAGTAACCCCACACAACAGTAGAACTCTGGTTAAAATTTGGAAAAATTCAGGAAAATCCACATTACGGGACATTACATGTATTGGAATTTTGAAACTCGCTAGAATATTTTTTTGTGAATGTTGCAGAAAGTGAATTAAAATAGTGAAACGGTATGATACCCTGTTACTAGTTTGGGAAGTTAGGCAACTTTATGTGCATGTTTTCTTATGTGTGCAAGAGCGATAAGTAGCTGTCTTTTGTCATTCTATCATATGAGATTGAAAAGAGATATGCAGTTCAGCTTGCTAATGCAAGCGCAGTTCCATGTGTCCTGCTTTTCCTTATTAGGGTTGTGGTGGATGGTGGATTGCTATCACCATGTCGGTTTTTTTTAGTATTCCTATAAGGTTATGACCAGTTTGTTCAGCTGGCAATTGAAGTAATTCAAGTCCTGTATGGGGTAAGATTTTTTTGCGTTACTAATTGAATTTTATCACAACAATGTAAATATTTTAGCAACTAAGAAGAAATATACTTTCAAAGTTTTCCATTTTATTGAAATCACCTTGTTGTTGCGGGACGGGATTCTCAGCAATAAATGGTTGGAGTTTCCTGATAAATTTGGACTGGCGTTATTAATCATCCTTTGAACTGGAGTAATGCATTTAGTACGAAATGATATCGGAAATATTGTATTATAAGTAGCTGTTTATGAAAATTATTTTTCTTAGTTGGGTATTTTAAAAGTTTCACTCTAGAAATATTTGAGTACCGGAACATTCGACATCTGGGGTCAACAGGGCTACTTACGTCAACAACGTATTTATCAATCACCATTACTTTAATATAATTGTTTCTCTTGAGGTATTTATAATCTTAATATTTGGTCACAAGAATAAAAATAACTACAGTGCATTTAAATTGGTCTATTGAATAAATTATGCATATGTCGAAGATATTTAACAAGCCATTCTGTCCAGTATGCTTTAATTTATGGCATTGTTATTGACTGTGATGCTGTTAACCATATCTTAGACTGAAGGTGTTTATAAGTGATTCTTAACTTTTGGTTGTCAAGTTTGTTTATTTTTATTTTATTTTTAAGGAAGTGCCTTATTATGCACTGACTGTACTTGTTATTCTATACCTGGTGTGGAACCTTTAAAACTGCAATTATTGATTAAATTTTTATTTAGCATAAAGGAACTTGGTGGTGGCAACTGAGCTGTATTATTTAACAATCTCCACTTAGCGAGATGCTGTATTAATTTTGCGGTGCTTTTAAAATACTTACCTTTTGATAGCACCTAAGGCGACAAACAAAGAACCCACTAGGTGATTCAGAGGTAAGGTCTCATTATGGTGTCGTTGTTTAATCATTTCAAATAGTTGCTCTTGAGGATTACTATTTAGTGTTTTGGGCAAGTATTGTGACCGCTACACGTGGCGCTCAACATGGGCGGTCACAACTTATTTAATACTTGCTCAAAACACTAAATAGAAATCCTTCTTTTTTATTTTTATAAGGCAATAGGAGATTATTTTTTATCTTAATTTGATGTCTAAATGTATGCTTCTTCTGGTGGAGGAAGAACGTTTACTAACTGATGGTCAAAAAAAGACGCCACTGGCTTGGGCAAAGGCTATAGTTTTATGGACAGTAGAAGACTGGAATAAAATAATTTTTAGCAATACATCTATGTTCAACGTTTGTGTAAGAGATTACCGTAGACGAGTTATAAGGTCTAATACAGAAACATTTCATAAAGACTGCCTAAATCGTACAATTCAATTTCCACAAAGAGTTATGTGGGGTTTGTTCGCAAAGGAACTGGGAAATGTATGCTTCATAAACAGCACCGTATATGCTGAAAAATATCAAAAGATTCTGAGGGGAAACAAACCTATTATCTTCCATTCAGAAATACAAAATGGAAAATGAATTTGTTTTTCAGCAAGACGGTACATCGTGTTAAGCCACAAAATCAATTAAAAAATGGTTACAAGAGAATAATATTAAGTTAATGGAATGGTCCTACAGCAGTCTGACCTAAATATTATTGAAACCATATGGCACAAAATTAAACAATAGTTGAGGAGCAACCCACTACGTACAGTTACACGATTGCAAAACAAGATTCAAAAGATTTGATATAAATTTAGCATCAACAAATGTCAAATATTTTTTTTAATAATGCATTTAAGAATTCAGGCAGTAATTAAAGCTAAAGCAGATGTTACTCCATATTAAAATATCGAAAATATGTTCGTGTCCGAATGTTAAGTTGTCAGATAATTTTCAAGTACACTGTTGTTAATTAAAACAAAATATAATTTTACAGTTAAATATATTGTTTTTCCTATGAAAGTATCTTATTATAAATTTGTCTTTAAGTATATATAACAACAATTATCTTTTCCCCTAATTAACATAAACAGCAATTTATGAAAAATTATCAAGTGTCCGAACGTATAATAGTTAGGGCTGTTTGAGATAAAGTTTAACAAAAAAAAAACTTGAAGGCATCACGAGAGATTATGATGGTATTGCAGTTCCTTTCAAATAAACATGTATGATAATGTTATCATATGAAAACTTAGATTGAGCTATGTTTACATGGTGTAATCACAAATCAGTAGAAAGAGTTTCCATCGGCGATCAAATGTGCATGAAAAGACGTAAAATTTTATATGAAAAATTGGAATTAGAAGACAGTTTCAACACCTCATCTGGATAATTGATCAAATTTTAGCAACGATATGACGTTTGGAAACAAACAATACAAGGAGAGCATGTGAATGATTGTATTGAAGTTGCTGATAAATTCTGCATAAAAATTTTAAAAATATTTACAATTAGAAAATTGCATCCTAATCAAATTTATAATGTAGAGGAGAGATGCTGGTATTGAAAGTGTTTGCCAACAAAAACGTTGCTTTATTAAAAGAAAAGTACACTTTCTGATCCGAATTACGAGGCTTGTTCAATTGAAACCCATCTTTGGTTCAAGAAAAATTTATTGACAACTAAATTTACAAATCATTACCACTACGATTAAGGCACATATCCCATTCTTTCGTCAACCTATGTATACCCTGCCTAAAGAAATCTTGTGGCTGCTGCTTGAAGAATTCTTTTATGGCGATAAATAGGGACTGTAGGGTGGATGCTCTAATATCCTCCATTTATTTCTTTTGCTGTAGATTTTCTTTCACTACGTTAGCAACATGAGGTCGAGCATTGCCGTGAAGCAGAATGACACCACGTGAAAGCTTCCCTAGGATGTTTTCGTCTTATTGCTTGATGGAGCTTTTTCAAAATTTCATTACACAGGTTTGCGTTGATATGCACCCGAGGTGCTGTAAATTCTATCAACAATGGTCCTTCATGGTCGAAAAAAAATGTCAACATGACTTTACCGGCAGAAGGTTGAACTTTAAACTTCTTTGGTGGCGGAGAATTTGCGTTTCCATTGCATCGATGACAGCTTACTGGATGGTTCAAAATAATGACACCAACATTCGTCGCCAGCAATTATCGACGAGAGAAAATCGTTCCCATTTTGTCTGTATTCCGCGAGGTTTTGCAAAGATAAGCCCATTCGCAAACTTTTTTGGTTCTCTGACAAAAGGGGAACCCATTGCGCACACACTTTGCTGTAGCCTAGTTTGTGTACGATACTATGAACAGATCCGATATAGTGCTGGCAATAAAATTCGATTAATCGATTATCCGATTAATCGATTAATCGAAAATCGCGGTTTTTAAAAATTAACAAATCGATTATTCGATTAATCGAATAATCGATTAATCGAATATTTGAATAATCGATTAATCGAATATTCCAATAATCGAATATTCGAATAATCGAATATTCGAATGATCGAATATTCGATTAGTCGACTAATAGGACACACCTATTAAAAATAATGGGTAAATAAAATACATTTAAAAGAAAAATGGTTTGCTTTTATTTCTATTAAGAGGCAAGTCCTTACAGAACGAAAGCTCTAGTAAAATTAAAAATATAACAGTACAAACACGTTGTAAAAGATTTATCCTAAAAGGTGCAACGTCCGTTTTATAATACAAAGAAAGACCTTCGATTCTACTTTAAACTAAACCTTTCAAGAACTAATAAAACTTAAGTGTGCTCTGACCTGTGTACAGGAACCGGACCTGTACACACAATTACAAACGATATATTTTTGTCAAATAAATTAGAAATACATCCAACAACACCTATAATCACTGTTATTTGATTAACTGACTTGAATCAATTGGAAGAATAATTTTTTATTGTGTTAATTGACTAACATGATCCGTGACGTATATATAATTCAGTTTGATTACCTAATAGATTAAAATCAACTACCTACGTAAGTGTACAATAATATAGTAAGGAAACGCCTGTATTAATAGCTGTTCGATTTCTGATTACCTGAGTGGGTCCACTATTATAGTTTATAATTTAGTTCTTGCTTATTAAACTGCAAGTTCATAATTTTAAAATTATTTTGTAAGTTTGTTTCTAACTTGAACTTATAATACCTAACTAAATTATAGCCGTATTATTTGTATTACGTATATAGAGCCCAAGTTTTCTTTTTCCTATGTGTGCAAGCTATAACGTGAGGAAAGACAAAAATACAACCATACATAGTACAAGTTCAGGACAAGATCTTGCTAATAGATGGAGGATACTTGAAAATGAAATGAAACACGACTTGATGGATTTTGTAATTGACTACCCCGGACGATAGTGAATTAATCAGACAAACGATTATTTGGTTAGAAATAATTTGTTTGACTAGTTGATTAGTCGATTAAAGGGTTAGTCGATTAATAGATTATCTAGACAACCATACGGTTGATCGAGTAACCGATTAATGAACTAGCCAATTAGTTAACTAAAAAATTTGTTAACAATCGAATAATCGGTTAACCGATTAATCGAATATTCGATTAACCGATTATTCCATTAGTCAGTTAATCGAATATTCGATTAACCAATTAATCGAATATTCGATTAACCGAATATTCAATAGAAAATCGATTAATCGGTTTAATCGGTTTGCGAATACTGTAAAATTCGATTAATCGAATACAACTTTTTCGAATTTTGCCAGCCCTAATCCGATACTCACACCAACATTTTCTGAAATTATTCTGATTGAAACTCGACGATTTTCTCTAATCAGTCCTTCCACACATGCCATATTCCTATTTGTTGACACAGTACACATTGCACCTGGTCACGGCTTATCATTCGTCCCTTCGCGTCCATTCTTAAATTTTCGACACCATTCCTTGACAGTTGAATTCGCAAAACATGCGTTTTCATACACTGCTTGCATTTGTGTATGAATTTCCAATGGTTGCAAACCTTCAGCACACAGAAATTGAATGACCGCATGCTGATAACATTTGGTCGGATTGTTAACATCAAACGTCATTTCAAAGTCACAATACTTAAAATCACTGTCAAATATATTCGAGAGAAACTGACCAGTGGGAAGTTTACAAACACCACTAATGTTGCAAAACGTCAGTTGAGTGATTACAATTGTTTCCAAGGCTAACCTGACCAAAGATGGGTTTCAATTGAACAAGCCTCGTATATTACAATTATGGCTGTAGAAATACATCAGAAATGCATAAAATGAAACTTTGGTAATTGTAAAAGCAAAATACCTACATCAGTTAAGGGGACCGAAATGAAAAATCTTCCTCTAGATTGCTATAATCAAAAAGGGCCATGGATGAGTGAGATTTTAAAAGATTGATTCAAGAGTAAATGCTGAAGTGAAACATTTTTTAAAAAGTACAGACTTACCACAAAAAATAGTATCAATAGATAATGTTCCTTCTCATTCATATGAAATTACATTGAATTCAAATGATGAACTTATGGTAGCTAAATTTTATCACCCAGTGTTACAAATTTAATTCAAACCGTGGACCAAGTTGTCATATCAGCAATGAAACGATTTAAAGTTCTGGTCTTCTTAAAACTCTTAGTGAGAAAAATAATGACAATAAATTTTTGGAAAAAAATGAGTGTATTGTATGCTATATACGAAATAGCAAAATTTTGGTCAAACTTAAACCTCTAATACCGATCCGATCATGCACACATTTTTTCCTAATGTGAAAATACATTTGTTGGATTTTCGATCGGGAAAACATTACGGCGATACAAATGATCCAAGTTTTCAGAGTTGAGTAACGCGGATATCGTTTCTAATGTCGCATAAATAGAAGAGAGTGATAGTGAAAATACAAGTGAAGAAGTTACAGTAGTCTATAAACGGCACTTATTTCTGTCAAACCCTATTGGACGTTGTCAACAAAAAAATTATTCGAATAGAACAATAAAATAGCACTTAAAGAATAAAGAATGAAATTGAAAAATTACTTAAGAGATCTCAAAAGCAAACGACATTCAAATTTTATTAATAAATAAAAAAATTATAATCTTCATTGTAAATACATACATACCTTTAAGAAACTAAATCAAAATTGATAATTCAGATTATCCATATTTTTCGATTATCTGTGTTCACTTACCACAGATAACTAAGAATACACTATTAGACTATCATGTATCTATCCATTGTATTTAATATCACTGATCATTCCATTACTTCAATACTTTTCCATTTTTTCTACCTTATTGTCACTTCAATTTTGGTTTAAATATATTCTTCAATTATTTATCAATCACATCTTTCTATAATTAACTACATTTCTTGCTAGCATACCTTCATACAATACTTAAAGATATCTTCTCTACCTTTATATATACCTTACCTTTGTTCTTAAACTAATTTGCCTTATTGATTACTATATTGAATTTTAAGGTTGCTACATTTTGCAACCTTTATTTATTTCCAAAACATTGACGCAAAGTTGACTGTTGATTTTTAATTGTTTTTAGTTGTATACATTCTTCATTGTTTTCAAACATTTTTCAATTTGTTTGTGTTTTTGATAAATTCTTCCACTTCCACTGATCTTTCTTCATTTCTGTTCTTTGACTGATTGCTTGCTAATCATCAACAATCCAAGTACCTTCTAGCAGATAATCAATTTAATCAGCTTACTTTATTTGTTTATCTTTGTGACTTTTAGACTTGAAATTATATTTTTATACAATATGCAGCTTTTGTGGATTATTTATTAAAGCGACTACTATTTAAATATGCAAATTAACGACCACTGAACTTTAATGATGAAAATAATATCTACCAAGTCTAATACAGTTATAATTTTGCTTACCATGGAGAGGAGAAGATCCTTTCTGTCAGTTGGAGCCTCAGTGAGTTTCATAACCTATAATAAAAGTCGCAATTCTATTACCTGTTTGAAGAAGCAACATATGTTTTAACAATAACAACAATCAGCAGACATTTGTAATTAATAGTACAAGTGTATTAAACGTAATGAAAAATATCGAAAGTGAAATGCATTTTCAAATAAAAATTGGCATTGTGAAAATAGAAAACATCATATGTTAGAACACAAAACTTTCAAATATAGAAATTTATTTGTAAGAATGGGGGTGAGTATGTGTATGATTCTTGGCCCAAAGGTCCCGATTTGATTCCAAGACTAGTCACCCTTGAAAATGTAAAACAAACCTTTTTTGCAAATGGCACAAATCAAGGACCTTACCTTACTTGAAATAGTTAAGACTCAGCAATGGTTAGATGTGGTAGTCGTATCTCCTTCCATAGTAGACTAGCTACAGCAGCAAAAACAGACTGAGGTAAAATAAATAAATTGTAAACCATTGCTAAAGAAAAATTTGCAAAATAATCACCTGGAGAACAACCACTAATATAACAAATTGTTTATACCTTAAAATGTTCTTATGAAATCTTTACATTTTTTTAACTTGTAATGTGCCAGAAAACATAAATAAAATCATGAAAATGTAATCATTGTTTTAGCAAACCGTTGCTCATACTTTAGAATTATGGGAACAAAAACCAAGTGTGCAATCTGTTTAAAAATGAAAGGAATGATTTTGGCTACATAATAAGAGTTGTGTACAGGAGGGTGATACTTTTAACAATTATTCTAGTTAAGGTGGTCACATGTTCTGGTTTTATTTGGGATAGTAATTTTTAGTCCTTATCCTGATTAATTGTAACTTGATTTAAAGCATTTGCCCTGAAAAACAGCAGTTTGGGATTATCAAAATTTTTAACGTATATATGTAAATATGTAATCTGGATTGCAAATTCTACAAAAGTAAGTGAAGAAACTTGAACAATATTGCCAGTATTGGTATACAGTGTTGGAATGTATAATATAATGTTAATACTATACTAGAAAAACACAAGGATGATCATGGAGATAGCATCAAGTAATTGAATTTCCAGATGATATATATTTTTATTTTATCTTGCTGGTTTTACTTTGGATTTTACGACAAGGAACCTTTTACCTGAATTACATTTCGTTTAGAAGTTTTTTAAAAATAGCATTTTTGCTAATTAATAAAATAGTACCAATAAGGCCCGTGCTGAGTACTTATGATGACCATGTGCAAATTTGCATCACTGCTCAAAATTTCATTAATTAACCCGTAATGGTACACAATTAGTAAAATAATAGTACATGAATTTCTTTTCGTTAATTTAATACTATAAAATTTAAAGGTAGCCTTAGTCTTGCACAAGAAAACTCACGATGTAATTGTACATTACACACATGAGCTAGGAGAAAAAAGACGTCGTCTTAGGCAGCGGGGCACAATACAAATTTTCAACAACAAATTATGAAAGCGCCAACTTTTACAATGCCTGTCTATACAAAAGTGCACTCTTTATTAATTAAATGAATGGATATTTCAGGCTTTTATTAAAGAAAATCATCAATAAGAAACACTCTTTTATTTTCAATCAAATAGAAAGAAGGTGAATTTTAAAAGACACGCGGATTTTTAATCATTTATTCATCAAAGAAAATTATTAATAAGAAGTACTCAGTTACTTTTATTAAACCGTAAAACTGAAAATTTGTATCATCATCTTAAAATTATGAGAAAATATTAATTCTTGGCGATCAGTGATTTATCACGCTGGTCGTGGTTAATTCTTTGTATAAAATCAACATTTGCTAAAAATAACAGTGATATCTAAACAAATGGTTATTAACTTAGATAAACATTAAAAATTAAATTGTGGAATTTTACACGTCGTTTATGGCCTCGAAATAACAATAATCAAAGCGCTGAACGAATGAGATCTTTTGTTTTGAAAATAAAGGTAAGTACCTTAAAAACTTTAGGCCAATTTCAGATCTCCTATTAAGGGTAGTCAAACATTCGCTAAAATATTCAGGTCTGTGAGTAAATTGTGTGTTTGTGGAGATATCAATGTACATTTTGGAATCTATCATAAAGATGCTAAGTTACTGATAGATTTTTTTCCTGGTTATGGTTTATATTCCACTAATTCAAATGCTACTCATCTTAATAATTGTCTGGATAATATCTTCATAAACTTACCAAATCAAGTATGCCATATTGTGAATACTGGTGTGTCTGACCATTGTGGACTTTTTTACAATTCAACACGATTATAAGCTAAATATAACAAATCAAACTCAAACTTACCAGCCTATTACTAGTCAAGGTAAAGTTCAGTTTTATAATTATGTGGAAAAATTGAACTGTAATTTTATAGATGATGACGGTTTAAATATTGATGACAGGATCCGTATGTTTATAGATACCATAGTAAATCCGCAGCACTGAATTTTCGTATAAGATTGTGTAAAGTTACACCTAGTCAACAGCAAAATACGGTCAGATCGTATAATAAAAATTTAAAATTAATGCGGGTTAATTATTTGTTGTTGTTTGAAGAACTTGAATCATATATAAAGAAACTAAAATATGAATACAGATCCACCATAAAGGATGCAAAACCAAAGCCTATGATAACTTTGCAGGTAAGGCAGGTAATAATAATAGAGCTAAATGGAAAATTATTAATCAGAAAAGAGGAAGTAATAGAAACGATTGTTACTCTGCAAATTTTACAGTAAGTGAATTTAATAATTTCTTTATTAATTCGATCCACAGCACTATAGATAAAATTGCTAATGTTAAAGAGGACATATCGTTTCTTCCTACGTTAAATTTTTCAGACGGTTTAGACCTCAAAACGAATTCCTTTATCTTTAAAGAACTACCTTATGATTTATTTACTGAATTCTATTGCATCAATGAAATAATATATATCGAAACATAGCTATAATTTAAACATTTCTATGATTAAAATAGTAGCTAATATTATAATTATTCCACTAACGAAATTAATTAATTGCTGTATTAGAATTGTTATTTTTCCCAAAGCTCTAAAGCATGTTAATGTGGTTCCGATACACAAAAAATGTTCATATTATGATATTGAAAACTATCGTCCGATATTGTTGCTACCTGTATTTTCAAAAATTTTTGAAACTTGTTAAAGATCAGATGCTAGCATATCTTGAAGATAACGAATCATTATGTTTTGGGACTACTTTTGTTTTTGTATTTCATTAATGCTCTATCTTCCTGCATTGATAATATAGAACTTATTTTATATGCAGATTATACTACCTTGCCTTGTCATGGCAAATCTATTGATCTACTCCAGCTTTAAAGTACTGCATCTGTAAGTGCAGCACAAAATTGGTGTCACCAAAATAAATTATGTTTGAATAAGTATAAAACCAAGCGAATGTTTTTCCCCCTTAAAAACAGGATTACTTGTCAAGGAATTTTCACTGCAATTTCTTGATGTTACGTTGGATGTTAACTTGAGTTGGGACAAGCATTATGATAACCTAAGTGGTAAACTTTGTCAAGTCACTTATTTTAACTTTTTGAAAAGTTCTGTTTCCTTAGACTTGATTATTTCCAGTTATTTTTAATGTTTCATTGTCATTTGTCTTATGCTGTTGAAGTATGGGGTTACTGCTCTTCTGCAAACCGTATTTTTGGTTACAACCTCGCGTTAATACGACAATGGCAAACCTAGCTTACATGGGTGATTGTCGCGGTCATTTTATAAAATTAAGAATTTTGGCTCTGTAAAGTATCTACATACTGAATCAAAAGATATATATATATATATATATATATATATATATATATATATATATATATAGTATTGAGTTTTTTTTCGAACGTATAATACAATTGGAATAGTAAAGAATGTCAAATAATTTTTGGGATGAATTTCGTTCGGATGGTTTTTTTTATATTCAAATGAAAATCATTTGTTGATAATCAACGTTTTGGACTATATTTAGACCTTAATCTTGATTCTAAAAGTATAATACATTAATAGCTAGACTAATGGTTGAGTACTTACAAAAACTTGATTTCTTAAAGAACTAAATTGACAAACATTTTGACATTTGAGAAAATTATTATAGAGTACGAACGTCAGATTGAAGTAGACTACTTATTTAAATGTATTTAATATGTAAACGTTTTTAAAAAAGGTTATTATAAGCAAGGTTGTAGGTAGGATTGTATTTATCAACAAAGCTATAGATTATTGATTGAAATTATATAGTAGAGTGTAAATATTTGTGAGATTGTGCGTGTCTGTTTTAAAGTTTAAACTATTATTGTCTTTTTGTATATAGTATGATTCTAAAAACAATCTGTTAACATAGTTACATTCTATATCTAAAATCTTAGTATCATCCCAGTTGACTATGTGTTTAGTCTCATGTATGTGTGATGCAAGAGCACATGATTTTTTACCAATTTTGGCGTCACTTTTGTGTTGTGTGAGCCGAGATTTCAGTCACTGATTTGTTTGTCCTATATACGTCATGTTACAAGAACACTTGATGCTGTATATTATGTTACTGCATATTTGTTTGATAGTTGCATTTTTAATTTTTGTAAACAGATTGTTAATAGATTTATTGTAGTGATAAACAATTTTGATATTATTGTTAATTATTCTTTTATGTATTGCTGGTGTAAGATTGTTGATATAAGGTATTTTTTTTGTAAATAACGATGTTAGGAGGTTCTGTCTGTGTTGGTTCTATTTGTGTAGGTTTTGTGTTTGAAAATAAGTTTTTTAAAAGTATTTTAGGGTATGCATTATTTTCTAAAATGTTTTGTAATAATTTAAGATTTTCAGCTACAAACTGAATATCACATATTTTATTATTCTATTTTTAGGGCTAGTACAGTGTTTATTTTGTGTTGGTAAGAATGATTAGAAAAATAATTTATATAGCGACCAGAGTTTGTTGGTTTTTTGTAATAGTTGAATATAATTTAACAACCAATACTATATTCAAAATAATAGCTTAGCTATGGGCTCAAACATCTCATTAATTCTAACCGGAATCTTTATTAATTATCTTGAAACTGTCTTCATACAAGAATCATTTTTCTTCCAAAATAAAGTCATATTATGGACCTATGTTGACGATATTCTTTGCATCCACCAAGGTAGTGACTCGGATATCAACAATTTTTTAATTTACTTAAACTCAATACATCACAACATTAATTTCACCATTGAAACATCTATAGATAATACTTTACCATTTTTAGATCTAAAACTCACTTCCATTCCTTTCAATATTGAATATAACATATACAGGAAACCTACCACTACTGATATTATCCCGTTTGATTCTTGCCATCCTTTAAGTCATAAACTTGCAGCTTTCAGAACATATTTTAGAAGATTATTTACTGTCCCATTAAATAAAAACCATTTTATAGATGAATTAAATTTAATTAAACAAATTGCTATTAACAACAATTACCCTATTAATATAATTAACAATCTTTTTTACAAACTCAAAATAAATTAGACACTAACTTAATGATTACTAAAGAAAACCCTACCAATTACTTTAGTCCACCTTATTACAATATAATTCCATATAAAATCCAAAATATTTTTAAAAAAATTAATATTAATATTTCATTTAAAACTAATAATAATATCGATTCAATTTTAATTAACAACAAAGATAAAATAGACGACAAACAAAAATCAGGCATCTACAAATTAACTTGCGATACATGTCATGTGTATTACATAGGTCAGACTGGCCGTAGCTTTTTACAAAGATTTAATGAACATAAAAACCTAATTAATAAATACCGTCGCGATAACAATTTTAACCAAAGTTTTCTTTTTTTGCTCAACATATAGCCTACACAAATCACAACTATCTTGATACTTTTGAAATACTCCACACATTAAATAAAAGTTCCAAACTCAATTTCCTCGAAATCTTAGAAATAAAAAGACCATCTGATAATATTTGTTTAAATGAAATACAAGATTTTGATCTTAACTTTAAAATTACTTCCTATTCTATATCCCCATTAACTATAATTCAGTCACATCTTTTATCATTAGTTTCCACATAGATTAATAAGAAGAAGATAGGAAACGTGCATAAGGGACCTATGTATTAAAACGACCAGCTTTTACAATGTTAAGTTAACATTTGACCCGTTGAGAGGGCGCTACAAAACATGTTTAAAGAAGTGACCGGTTATTTTATGCAAATTTAAACTTAAAACAAGCGGTAAATTTGAATTTACATTAATAAATCTTTGAGTAGTCACTATTTAAGAAGATCTCTAAACTAGAACCATTACTGTTGAATTTAGAGCAAAAGTTATAAGAATGTTTTTGCTAATAATTCCGTGTAATTTTCAAAAACACATTTATAGTCTATAACTATCAATTAACAATATTTTTATTTATAACTATCGATTAATCAAAGTTAATAGTTTTCCAGCTATCAAAATCGATGCTTATTTTTAAAATCACCCACCTCTACTCCTAAGCATGATGATTTATTATTTGTGGCAAACGTTTTTAATTTTTGATTGTTGCTACACATTGTAGTAGACCTATGCCTATTTTCTAATCGACATCCCCACCGTGCCTCATTTTCAGATATGTTGTCAAAAGAGCATAAATGAATTCTCAGAACACAAAGTAAAGTTAGGTTCAATACCCAAACTACGAATAACACAAATAAAATCTGATGTCAATGAGTTACTCTGTAGTAACGTATTAAAATTGTCGTTATGCACTACTTCAATGATTTTAAAATTCGTACACTTCGCTCAAGGAAACAACAGACCCTCTTTGAGATAATCAAGAACATCACTTTGCCGAAAATATGTAAACAGTTGATGTTCCCCAATAAGACGTTTTTCTTTGTCCAAAACAACTGATCCATAAAATCACAGTCATGCATTTTAAAATTTTCTACAAAAAAGCCAGATGCATAATATATTGCATTTTCATCTAAAGCAGATACACTTTCAAGCAACTGTAGGATTGCATTGGAGTCTAAATTGAATGTAACATTATTAGGCTTCATATAATCTAAACGATCAGTTTCTGTAGAAGTTTTGCTATGGTTCTTAAAGAAGTAAGCATAACATTATAATCATTTTCACAATTTGAATTTGAGGATAGTTTTGACATACTTGTAATATATGTATGTCTTAATCCATTTTCAAATTGTTTAGCACTTGATTTTTACAATTACCATATTGTTGCCTTACAATAGCAAACAAATTTTCCAATGGATCTTGATTTAAGTGTCGTGTTAGTAAACTGGAAATACCAAAATCATCCTCAGTTCTTTTGCCAACAATAATATACTGTTTATAGTTATTTGGAAACCATTCAGACATGGAGGTCTACGCCTTTTAGCTCCTACAAACACTGCGTTTTCAAATTTATGATATATATCCTCATGCATTTCTCATGAGGAGAGTGCTCTGAAACGGCATATCTCATTTTCAGTTTATTAATTTTCAATTGATTGCTATTAAGGCAATCAAATATACTGTCCATGTCTTTCACAAAAGCAGCCGTAAATTCCGACTCTGCTTCACCGACTTGAAGAAGCTTCATTACCAAAAGCGCAACGCTCATGGCATCACTAAAAATTTGAGTTGCATACTTCACCTTCATGCTATTAAAACTGTTAACATTTAGGTGTTGGTGACCAATTTTGGTAACAATCTTACAGAACTGGATGTGCTGATTCAACTACAGTCTTTATATGTTGCCAACTAACAGTTTTTCCATCCCAAATCAAATTATATTTTGCAAATTGTTTCTAATTGACTTTAACAAATGGGGGCATCATAAATGAAATAAATTTTTTTCATTTTGCCAAAAATAAGGTTGTTCTTTAGAAATTTTCAATTCCTGGCAAGTTTCTGGTTTAGTGGACCCTGATCACATATAATGGCTTTTACTACTAAGCCCACTTCTTCTGCAGCATTAAGACAATGTGAAACTATGTTCTCAATGTGAATTGAAGAGTGCTTACTGCTTAAAACCAGTAACCAACAGCATGCTTCCACTGATGTGCAATTCCAGTTGCCATACACACAAGAACGGATTTCGCCGTTCATTTGTCCGAATGCATCCATCATCCGCAACACCAATAACTATGTCTTTGGCTGTATCATAATGAATTTCTTCTTTGATACCTATTTCGTCAAATAACAGCGAACAGAATTTTTCATAACTATGCTTACTGTTATTGAGATAGTTTCTAATTGAAAAAGCACAGCCTTATTGATGCCTGGTTGCATTTCTAAAGAAGACTGCCAATTTCTAATGCTTCGTGGAGTTGGTAAATTCAATGCTACAGCAGCTTTTCTGTATCCTCTAGGAGAAGAGTAATACCAACTTAAACACAACTGTTTCATATCGTCAGTGTATCGGCGATTATATTTACTAACAAATGCAGATTTCAACTCATTAGCAAATAATGTATGTGCATCTTTGGATAAAAATTTCTTTGATTCTTTAATCAAATAGCACATCTTTGCTCGGCTACTAGATTTGCTGTTTGTTATCTGTGATGCACAAGAACAAACAGACAGCTTGCTTCTCGATACAGTTTACACTTAATTTTGTTGCGATCCACCTTAAATTGATTAAGCTTCCTCTTAGTTTTAGGGTATACTGCCTCACAAATCTGGCTGGTTTCTCAGGAGTTTTACAATTTCACTAGTAGATGCTTGTTGGTCTAAAAAATTCAATACTGTATAATGGTGCAATCACAAAATTAAATGCTTACTATTATCCAACAATGTCTCAGATTTACATTCCTCAATTGCTTTTACACCAACTTGTGCAATACCAGCAGTCCTTGTATTTGTTCTAGCAACAATCAGGTTGTCTTCCAAGTCAATTGTCTCTTTAAAAATAGTCCAAATTAACATCTCATAAATACTTAAGGAATATATTTTATTTGAACAAAATTGGCAATTAACTAATAATTTTAATTTTAACTATATAAACGGAAAATTCATACAAAACAATAGGCATGCATGAAGCTGAACTTACCTGTTGGTAAAAGATCAATTCCATTTGTTGATAACTTTCTGCAATCATGTATGTGTGATGCAAGAGCACATGATTTTTACCAATTTTGGCGTCACTTTTGTGTTGTGTGAGCCGAGATTTCAGTCACTGATTTGTTTGTCCTATATACGTCATGTTACAAGAACACTTGATGCTGTATATTATGTTACTGCATATTTGTTTGATAGTTGCATTTTTAATTTTTGTAAACAGATTGTTAATAGATTTATTGTAGTGATAAACAATTTTGATATTATTGTTAATTATTCTTTTATGTATTGCTGGTGTAAGATTGTTGATATAAGGTATTTTTTTTGTAAATAACGATGTTAGGAGGTTCTGTCTGTGTTGGTTCTATTTGTGTAGGTTTTTGTGTTTGAAAAATAAGTTTTTTTAAAAGTATTTTAGGGTATGCATTATTTTCTAAAATGTTTTGTAATAATTTAAGATTTTCAGCTACAAACTGAATATCACATATTTTTATTATTCTATTTTTTAGGGCTAGTACAGTGTTTATTTTGTGTTGGTAAGAATGATTAGAAAAATAATTTATATAGCGACCAGAGTTTGTTGGTTTTTTGTAATAGTTGAATATAATTTAACAACCAATACTATATTCAAAATAATAGCTTAGCTATGGGCTCAAACATCTCATTAATTCTAACCGGAATCTTTATTAATTATCTTGAAACTGTCTTCATACAAGAATCATTTTTCTTCCAAAATAAAGTCATATTATGGACCTATGTTGACGATATTCTTTGCATCCACCAAGGTAGTGACTCGGATATCAACAATTTTTTAATTTACTTAAACTCAATACATCACAACATTAATTTCACCATTGAAACATCTATAGATAATACTTTACCATTTTTAGATCTAAAACTCACTTCCATTCCTTTCAATATTGAATATAACATATACAGGAAACCTACCACTACTGATATTATCCCGTTTGATTCTTGCCATCCTTTAAGTCATAAACTTGCAGCTTTCAGAACATATTTTAGAAGATTATTTACTGTCCCATTAAATAAAAACCATTTTATAGATGAATTAAATTTAATTAAACAAATTGCTATTAACAACAATTACCCTATTAATATAATTAACAATCTTTTTTACAAACTCAAAATAAATTAGACACTAACTTAATGATTACTAAAGAAAACCCTACCAATTACTTTAGTCCACCTTATTACAATATAATTCCATATAAAATCCAAAATATTTTTAAAAAAATTAATATTAATATTTCATTTAAAACTAATAATAATATCGATTCAATTTTAATTAACAACAAAGATAAAATAGACGACAAACAAAAATCAGGCATCTACAAATTAACTTGCGATACATGTCATGTGTATTACATAGGTCAGACTGGCCGTAGCTTTTTACAAAGATTTAATGAACATAAAAACCTAATTAATAAATACCGTCGCGATAACAATTTTAACCAAAGTTTTCTTTTTGCTCAACATATAGCCTACACAAATCACAACTATCTTGATACTTTTGAAATACTCCACACATTAAATAAAGTTCCAAACTCAATTTCCTCGAAATCTTAGAAATAAAAAGACCATCTGATAATATTTGTTTAAATGAAATACAAGATTTTGATCTTAACTTTAAAATTACTTCCTATTCTATATCCCCATTAACTATAATTCAGTCACATCTTTTATCATTAGTTTCCACATAGATTAATAAGAAGAAGATAGGAAACGTGCATAAGGGACCTATGTATTAAAACGACCAGCTTTTACAATGTTAAGTTAACATTTGACCCGTTGAGAGGCGCTACAAAACATGTTTAAAGAAGTGACCGGTTATTTTATGCAAATTTAAACTTAAAACAAGCGGTAAATTTGAATTTACATTAATAAATCTTTGAGTAGTCACTATTTAAGAAGATCTCTAAACTAGAACCATTACTGTTGAATTTAGAGCAAAGTTATAAGAATGTTTTTGCTAATAATTCCGTGTAATTTTCAAAACACATTTATAGTCTATAACTATCAATTAACAATATTTTTATTTATAACTATCGATTAATCAAAGTTAATAGTTTTCCAGCTATCAAAATCGATGCTTATTTTTAAAATCACCCACCTCTACTCCTAAGCATGATGATTTATTATTTGTGGCAAACGTTTTTAATTTTTGATTGTTGCTACACATTGTAGTAGACCTATGCCTATTTTCTAATCGACATCCCACCGTGCCTCATTTTCAGATATGTTGTCAAAAGAGCATAAATGAATTCTCAGAACACAAAGTAAAGTTAGGTTCAATACCCAAACTACGAATAACACAAATAAAATCTGATGTCAATGAGTTACTCTGTAGTAACGTATTAAAATTGTCGTTATGCACTACTTCAATGATTTTAAAATTCGTACACTTCGCTCAAGGAAACAACAGACCCTCTTTGAGATAATCAAGAACATCACTTTGCCGAAAATATGTAAACAGTTGATGTTCCCCAATAAGACGTTTTTCTTTGTCCAAAACAACTGATCCATAAAATCACAGTCATGCATTTTAAAATTTTCTACAAAAAAGCCAGATGCATAATATATTGCATTTTCATCTAAAGCAGATACACTTTCAAGCAACTGTAGGATTGCATTGGAGTCTAAATTGAATGTAACATTATTAGGCTTCATATAATCTAAAGCGATCAGTTTCTGTAGAAGTTTTGCTATGGTTCTTAAAGAAGTAAGCATAACATTATAATCATTTTCACAATTTGAATTTGAGGATAGTTTTGACATACTTGTAATATATGTATGTCTTAATCCATTTTCAAATTGTTTAGCACTTGGATTTTTACAATTACCATATTGTTGCCTTACAATAGCAAACAAATTTTCCAATGGATCTTGATTTAAGTGTCGTGTTAGTAAACTGGAAATACCAAAATCATCCTCAGTTCTTTTGCCAACAATAATATACTGTTTATAGTTATTTGGAAACCATTCAGACATGGAGGTCTCACGCCTTTTAGCTCCTACAAACACTGCGTTTTCAAATTTATGATATATATCCTCATGCATTTCTCATGAGGAGAGTGCTCTGAAACGGCATATCTCATTTTCAGTTTATTAATTTTCAATTGATTGCTATTAAGGCAATCAAATATACTGTCCATGTCTTTCACAAAAGCAGCCGTAGAATTCCGACTCTGCTTCACCGACTTGAAGAAGCTTCATTACCAAAAGCGCAACGCTCATGGCATCACTAAAAATTTGAGTTGCATACTTCACCTTCATGCTATTAAAACTGTTAACATTTAGGTGTTGGTGACCAATTTTGGTAACAATCTTACGAACTGGATGTGCTGATTCAACTACAGTCTTTATATGTTGCCAACTAACAGTTTTTCCATCCCAAATCAAATTATATTTTGCAAATTGTTTCTAATTGACTTTAACAAATGGGGGGCATCATAAATGAAATAAATTTTTTTTTCATTTTGCCAAAAATAAGGTTGTTCTTTAGAAATTTTCAATTCCCTGGCAAGTTTCTGGTTTAGTGGACCCTGATCACATATAATGGCTTTTACTACTAAGCCCACTTCTTCTGCAGCATTAAGACAATGTGAAACTATGTTCTCAATGTGAATTGAAGAGTGCTTACTGCTTAAAACCAGTAACCAACAGCATGCTTCCACTGATGTGCAATTCCAGTTGCCATACACACAAGAACGGATTTCGCCGTTCATTTGTCCGAATGCATCCATCATCCGCAACACCAATAACTATGTCTTTGGCTGTATCATAATGAATTTCTTCTTTGATACCTATTTCGTCAAATAACAGCGAACAGAATTTTTCATAACTATGCTTACTGTTATTGAGATAGTTTCTAATTGAAAAAGCACAGCCTTATTGATGCCTGGTTGCATTTCTAAAGAAGACTGCCAATTTCTAATGCTTCGTGGAGTTGGTAAATTCAATGCTACAGCAGCTTTTCTGTATCCTCTAGGAGAAGAGTAATACCAACTTAAACACAACTGTTTCATATCGTCAGTGTATCGGCGATTATATTTACTAACAAATGCAGATTTCAACTCATTAGCAAATAATGTATGTGCATCTTTGGATAAAAATTTCTTTGATTCTTTAATCAAATAGCACATCTTTGCTCGGCTACTAGATTTGCTGTTTGTTATCTGTGATGCACAAGAACAAACAGACAGCTTGCTTCTCGATACAGTTTACACTTAATTTTGTTGCGATCCACCTTAAATTGATTAAGCTTCCTCTTAGTTTTAGGGTATACTGCCTCACAAATCTGGCTGGTTTCTCAGGAGTTTTACAATTTCACTAGTAGATGCTTGTTGGTCTAAAAATTCAATACTGTATAATGGTGCAATCACAAAATTAAATGCTTACTATTATCCAACAATGTCTCAGATTTACATTCCTCAATTGCTTTTACACCAACTTGTGCAATACCAGCAGTCCTTGTATTTGTTCTAGCAACAATCAGGTTGTCTTCCAAGTCAATTGTCTCTTTAAAAATAGTCCAAATTAACATCTCATAAATACTTAAGGAATATATTTTATTTGAACAAAATTGGCAATTAACTAATAATTTTAATTTTAACTATATAAACGGAAAATTCATACAAAACAATAGGCATGCATGAAGCTGAACTTACCTGTTGGTAAAAGATCAATTCCATTTGTTGATAACTTTCTGCAATAATTATGTTCACTACTAATTAGATTTCTAATCTCTGTAATATTATTGTAGTTAAATGGCACAGCTCCTGGTTTAAGAATAATTCTAGGGTAGGTTTTTAAATTGATTCCAGGAGAAATGCTTACTGCACACCTGGTAGTGACCAGTCAAATATTTATTATTAATTATCAAGTCATTTCTGTCCATTAACTCAATCCATTGCATAGCGCTATAATGAAAGTACAAATTAAATTATATAATTTTTCAAGTTTAAAGGATTCCACTTACATCATACGGTCGTTAGGAAAATTAAAAACGCTATATCTGGATTTTCAAATTTATTATTGTAACAGAAGTTACCAATACAATATGCACCGCGACTCATTTTCACATTTAAATTAAAGTTGATTCTAATAAATATTCAATTAAGTGGAGCTTGAATAAACGCAAACACTTTAAGAAGAACGGAAACAAAATATAATTTTAGGAAAACTTATGATTTTAGGTTATAAATAGGTATTATAATAAGCACGCCATCGGTAAGCAAGTCATTCTGTAATACCGCTTTAGTTAACATTTGAGACGACAGATACCGCTAAAAAAATACGGTCGCTTCGTTTCCTATCTTCTTCTTATTAATCTATGAGTTTCCACACCAACATTGTCAGTCACTCATTATCATTTCAACTTTATACAGATGTTTTTAATTCTGAATAACATGTAACATTTGTCCAGTTCTTTAATTTAGTTTTAACATACAATATATAAAACTTTTAATTTGTCTTATACCTTAATTGTAAGTATTTCATATCATATCTTATAATTTTAAATTTACATAATTTTTAGGAACCATATTAGTAGATTTCTAGGTGTTGTTTTTGTATTATACTGTTTGGATTTTATTAGCCTGATGATGAGGATAGTTTTTCTTCGAAACATGTAACTGCTTAATTATTAATAAACAATTTGATCTGGGAAAATTTGGAGACATTTTATATTTGGAGAGTTTATATTAAATACACTGCAAATAAATTATGTTAAGGTGTTTTTATACTACATACACTTAATGGTACAATTTATATCAAGATCATGATTAGTGTGTACTAGCTCTTATTCATAGTCACGTAGCTTACAGTATCATATTAAGGGGCAACAGCACTTCTGCAAAACAACTATTTGTTCAACAGAAGAAAGCTGGAATTATTTGCAAACTTTCATCCAAAACCCACTGCAAACCACTGTATTTGAAACTAAGTATAATGTCACTTCCGTCACTGTAAGTTTATGCTACCATACTTCATGCAGTGAAAAATATTACATCTTTTACTCTAATCATTGATGTACATAATCATAATACTGGAAGGAAACATCATCTTAAAAATGACTACTATAAATACAATGCCTCAATAAAAACTCTCCTTCTGTAGCAAAAACGTTATTTAATTGTTTACCAGTTAATATCAGAGAAATGTCTTGAGATAAATATAAAAAAATGTGTTAAGAAATTACTATTAAAAACTATCTGTGTGGAATTAAAGACTTTTTTGAAATTTCAATTGAAGTTTATTTTCTAATTGATGAAATCCAGTTACTTAACTCTTTTGAACTTGTGGTTCTGTGTGAAATTTTTATTAGATTTTTAATATTATAATGGTAATAAGCTAACTTGTATAATGCAGTGAGCAGAACATTTATCATTCTGCAGCCACATAGTATGTCTCAATTCTAACAGGAGGCCTTCCAATAGAATAGCAAGTTTATTTTGTAAAAATTGCAGATATCGTTTCTCGTTTAATGTGGATCACTGCACAGACTATTGCAACTCTACACTAACACGTCCGTATTCAAGGAAGGCGGATAGTTTGCCCTTCATTTCAACGCTTGGCTCCCACAAATTATAGTACCCCCCAAGATATATTAATGTTCTCATGCTAAACTGTTAAACACAACTGCACTTTTAAGGCATGGGAAATGCAATCTTAGTAGTTTTGTTACACCACAAACTATAGGTCAATGTCCTAAAATTCGTGAGAACCAAATTTTTGTGTGGTTTACATGTGAAGTTTAAATTAAACATAATAATAATGGAGGATTTTTCATGCAGGATTTAAAAAATCCCCTAAAATTAAATAGTAAAATGAAATGATGGAGTTTTATTCAAAAAGGTGCAACAGGGTCCATCAATCTTCTCATTTAAGATACCAGTCTTGAATATATTTTAAATTGTTGTATTTGATGCGATCTTCAAAATCCTAGCAATATATATATATATATATATATATATATATATATATATATATATATATTACTCATATTTAGACCAGGGTAGGAAATTAAATAATCACATCAAATAATTTTAATCACCGTGTATAAGGAATTTTATTAAATAATACGCTTTATTAAAACCATGAAGCATAAATAAATTCGGTCGTTTCAGTAAAAATAAGAAATTTAAAATCATGTACAAGACGCTTTATATCAAAAGAAACAGTATTAAAAGCTCTGCGTGTAATGTAATTATTCTAAACAAATGGAAATTACGTGCAAAATTTATATTAATTAACCCTATTTTAAGTAACAAGTAGTAGACAAAGCGTACAGATAATAATTAATATTTAGTTAGGATTCACTAAAAATTAAAGGCTATTATTTTTAATTGAAGTTAATTGAATCGTTAGTAACAGATAATATCTATAGAAACTTGTAAAAACCCAAGATTATAATACCAGAAAATAAAACTCTGAGAATTAATATTATTTTGAACACCTGCGTAGTTTAAATGTCAAATACGGCGTAAATTTTGTAGATAATTAATAGTTTCAAAGAATCTTGGAGAAACCGGGGCTTAATATTCACGAGAATGTGCGATACGGGGTTATTAAACCCAGATAACAGTCCACATGGACTAAAATATAATCGATAATAAAGAATATCAATTTGCACCAATACGAACAGGTTAGAAAAGGAAAGAGAAAATGCGTCAAGCAAAGACACATATAGTAAAAGGCGGGATTTAAGCAACGTCACGAGGGTCACAATTGGTTGTAAATAGGATGCAAATATCAGAGGTAGAAACAACAATTTCTGTACAAAATTAATTAGTTTTTCTCGGACATGCTTGCGTGCCGTGTGTTGAAATTTCTGAGATTTAACTGGGGTGAGTACTAAATTCGTAAAAATCGACGCGCGAGCGACAGACTGGGAACATGGCATGAGAAATTCTTTAGAATTACCCGTTTTGGGGAACAGACCGACAGACAGGCTTTTTGCTATATATACCGGTGGTAATATGAATTTCGGCCTCTTAGACTTTTGACTATTCGATGCGTTAAAAGCTCTTACATCCGCGACTTGATTGAAGATGTTAAACAGTGCATTTTAGTTTGATAAAATAATTTAAAATTTTGCTCGTATATTTTAGTGATTCAAAATAGTTGGTTATTTACGTGCTAACATGAATGTACTTCAGTGCACTTAGATACAAGGTAATAAAATTTAGTTTCACTGTACCAATTAGCAAAATTTACGACAAATGTATACACAAAAGTAGGCAGTTTTGGCGTATATTGGTGAAAGAAGTATGAAGTTATTTGCTATTTTTCGGGGTGTTAATAATTAAATGGTTCAAATACGTGTCTGGATCCACGAAACAAGGGTCAGATATACATAGATGAGTTCCGGAAAAGCCCAGAAACAACTTTAAATAAATGGTGATGGAGAAAATTTTAAAAGCGTTGAGAATTAGAAGCCGTAAATATAATCCTGTTGGAATGGTGTGATTAACTAAAGGGACAATGTACTTTGAAGCTACGAGGACAGTAACCTTCAGGTAAATTATACTATTTTGTTTGACATTTTGTGTGTGTTGAATAACTTTATAATTGATTTACTTTAAATGGACATTAGTGAAATTGTACTAACCATAAAATTTTAATTTTAAGATGAAATTTGCTTGTTGAAGTAGAAAGGGGTATTTAGTTTTGATGTTCGGTAATATGATGAAAATTTGGGTATGTCTTTGAGCTCAATTAGACGAACCTGGTTAATTAACGTAAAGGGGTGGTAGATGCTCCCTTTATACTCAGACTCCGGTCTGCTTATATTGTTCTATTAATTAGTAGGCATCCAACAAGGACTTTACTTCTGGATGCACATTAAAATGATAATAAAATTAATCTTGAAATTCTTTTTAAAACTGAATTTTATGCTGAAATTTAATTTGAAAATTTAATGTATTCTGAATATTGATGTAAATAGAGTTAACGTTGATGTTTGTGGTAGGAATGTGTTGTTTAATTTTATGAATGAAGAGGTTTATAAAATTAGGTGAGCAGCCGAGGCGAAAAGAGGATCACAGCAGTTTATGACGCCCAATCGGTGGGACTAGAATTTTTTTGTTGAAAGGACCCAGTTCCCGCATTCAAGGGAGTATTATCACAGCAATATATATATATATATATATATATATATATATAATGTATATTTAAAAATCCATCTTTCCGACATGCAGATTCATCGCTGCATAAGATTTTATTTAAAAAATTCGGAATTATACTAATCCTTCACAGCATCTGGCGACAAAAGACTAATTAGCACAGTAGTTTCTCGGCTGCAGCGTTTGCACTAGTTGGACACAATAAAAACAAAAAAATATAGGACAAACAAAAGTTGATGAATTTTCAATACTTTATGGACTGTAGTTTCCAAATTCCGCTTTGGTTGGGAAATAACTCGTACTGATGTGGTTCGATTAGCATTGATATCATTGAGCACTTCTTCAATAATTTGTCAAGGCCTGCTTTCGTTTGCGCTACCAACACCTCTGACAGGTAGTAGTCTATCTTCTGTATATGAATTGCATACTCTAACAAACATACAGTAGTCCGGATGACATTCGTTTTGACCTTTCAACATACAATCGAGCCGCTTTATTTGTATTGTCACAGCACTCGCCATATAAAATGCATGTTTGCATAGTCACGTGGTGTGTACCGTGTCATCGTAAAAGGATCTAATGCAACACAAAACAACATCCGATGGAGCAAAAAGAGCAGTCTAGGTAAATCACAAAACACAACATATAGGACAAACCTGATAACAACATAACGCAATCAGCAGCATTGTCCTGAACAAAGTAGAATATTGCACTGACTAAAGTAACTGAAAGTACAAACGAACCAATCACAATACCATCAGAATGTGTCACATTTCCTTTTTAAAACAAAACATAACACTGTAGTTCATTGTAACTGCGATGGCTGTTACAAAGGCCTCAGGATGCCAGATAACGATCCTACAGCTAGAAACGTATTACCTATTGTTACGATTCTTTAAGATGTATTGTTAAATTTAACCATATTTTAACACAATTCAAAGTGAAAACGTGTTTAAGGAAAAATTTAAGAATGGTAAATTGATTCTTTGCGATTTGTTTTTCTTACTCCTTGCATTGTGTTCTTGAATAAAGGTTAAAATTTTTTAATTTGGTTAAATGGTCTCCTTTGTAACCTCAACATAATTAATTGATTTCATAATAAGAAAACTATGAGTGCAATATGTTTTTGAAAACTAGCTTTCTCCTAAGCTAATTTTTAAAGAAATGATCCAGACCAGATTGGTACATTTCATTTCTTACACTACGGGGGTCAAAGGCCAATGCTGAAATAAAGGCAAACAGTAAATTTGAAAATTGCTAGATTGACAATACCATAATTGATACTGAATAACTTGTATGTGTCATTGTAAAGATAGCTATTCTAGATTATTATGTAGCAATCAAAATGGAAAAAATTTTTCAGTTATTAAAATGGTACTCAAGAGACTAACATAAAGGATTTAAAGGCTAAAGTCGAAGCAGGTGAAGAAAATGCATTCATAAAATTTGTTAATGGAGTACCTGTAGTTAAAAGCGTAAAAAACTAAATAGTATTAAAACAGATTATGTTAAAATTTATTTTCAAAATGTCGGCGGTATAAAAATTCGTTTAATTGAATTACGAAACTCAATATTCTCATGTGATTACGATGTAATAATCCTGGTTGAAACGTGGCTAAATGAAAATATTAGTGATGTTGAAATCGACATATCAAATTATTGTATATTCAGGAAAGATCGATATCCACACTTAACAAATAAGCTCGAAGGTGGTGGGGTTATGGTAGCTGTTAAAAAAGGGCTGCTAGTGAAAGAAGTTCCAATTATACACAATATTATAGATCAGGTATTTATAAAATTACAAGTTAAATCACAAAAATTTATTATTGGTGCTGTGTATATTCCGCCTTCATCGTCTGGCGAACTTTATGAAAACCACTGTGAGATTGTTGAGCATATTAAATTAGATCACCCGGAGTGGAGTATGGTATTATTTGGTGACTACAACTTACCATTAGCATTTTCGTCTCTGATACACGAATTAACCCTATTGCAGAATTGCCCTACTGGTTATCCTGCTACACTAATCGACGATTATTTTTCACTTTTATATTTTAAACAAATAAATCCAATTACTAACTCTCATAACAAATTTTTAGATCTTATTGTCAGTAACAATCATAAGATAGCAACTATCAGCGAAGTACTAGACTTAATCTTGCCATAAAGCTGTTATTTGTGATTTGAAACTAAATTGTTCTTATGAGCCATTAACATTTAATGAAACCTTTTTAGATTTAAAAATTTGGACTATGTAGCTCTAAATGATTATCTTGCTCTTATAAACTGGGGTGATTTTGCAAATATCAAGGATGTTAACGAAATGTTAGACTCATTCCACCAGATTTTATCCAACACTATTTCTATTTTTGTGAATATAAGAAGGTATAAAGCATCTACTTTTCCTAAAATACAAAATTTCTGAAAAAAAGAAAGCTCATGCCAAATTTAAATTGACTAGATCTGAAGATGAATATTCTAAATTTTCTGAATTGCAATCACAATGCAAAAAATTAGAAAAATGCTGTTATGCAGCATATATAAATTCAATTGGGAATTCTATTAAAACTAATACAAAGCATTTCTGGAATTATGTAAACTCTCTAACTAAATATCACGGTATTCCAAATTCTATGCACCTAGATGGCGAAACTGCGGAAAACAATAATATAGTGAATCTATTCGCAACACATTTCTCAAAAGTTTACACAAAAGATAATCTTAATGATACCATAAGTAATAATAAACTCACCTTTGTAAGTTTGCCATTCCTATGCTTGACTAATAAAGACGCATTTGAAGCTATAGCTGGTTTGAAAGATAGTTTAAGCTGTGGACCTGATGGAATACCAGTATATTTCATAAAGAAATGGACATGGCACTGTAAAAATGTGGTAATACGTTAGCAATATGGCTTTTCATCTGGTAGGTCTACTGAAACTAATCTTCTTTTGTACCAAAATGATATAATTTTTGCTATGGAAAGTGGGACACAAGTTGACTCCATCTTTACAGACTTTAGCAAAGCATTTGACAGAGTAAATCATGCCCGTCTTATTATTAAATTAACAGATATGGGGTTTCCCAAATGGTTTACAGATTGGTTATACAGTTATCTGATCTCTCGAATACAAATTGTAAAAAGTAAAAACCACATCTCCAACGAAATACAAGTAACTTCAGGGGTCCCACAAGGGTCTCATTTGGCACTAATTTTGTTTATCCTTTATGTGAATGACATTGGGAATAATTTCAAATATTGCAAATTTCTATTATTCGCGGATGACTTGAAAATGTATGCACCGATCTCTGATGAAACAGATTGTCTGCATTTACAGGAAGATCTTTACGCACTTTCAAATTGGCGTATCATAAATGGCATGGCATTGAATGTTGATAAATGCTTTACTATTACCTTCACCAAAACCAAAAACTTATACTATTTTACCTATACCCTAAATGGTTTATACATACAGAAAGTGGATAAAATAAAAGATCTGGATATCTATTTTGATGCTGGGATGACCTTTGATCAGCATCTTAGTTCAGTCACAAATAGAGGTTATAGGATGCTTGGTTTTATAATGCGTAACACTAAAGATCTTTCCTGGAACAGCATTAAGTTACTATATTGTTTTTTAGTTCGTCCTATTCTTTTATTTGCATCTGTCGTCTGGTCTCCGTATTACAAAAATAAAATTAACATGATAGAAAGGGTTCACAATAAACTGCTCAGATATATAGCCTTTAAAAGACACATATCATCTAGTGATTATACACCCAAACTTGTCAGAATACTTAAATATTTCTTCAATGGAAAATCAACGCATTATGGCAGATTTCATTATGCTATTTAAAATCCTTTCGGGAGAAATAAATTGTCCAAAATTACTTTACTTAGTGAAACTAAAAGCTCAAATAAGATCCACTCGTGTGACTGATACATTTGATGTTCCTAGACTTTAACGGTGTTGTTACAAAGTCTTTCAGAAATCAAATCAAATTTATTGTTAATCAACAACTTAAAATAGATTAATTGTATTAGGCTAAGCATTTATACATAATAATATTATATCAATGTAAAAATAAAGAAAAACCGTATATATTGAAAATAAATAAATAAAGTGAGTTTATTAAAAAATTTAAAAAATGATAATATTTCAAAAACCGTTGGGTTTTCATTAAGGTCAAAATGTGATAGTCAGATAGCATAGTTAGACACTTCCGTAGTTAAAAGGTTACCACTATTTATGGGTTGTTAAAATAAGTGAACTGAGTCAACAAAAATTATACATTTAAAGACACGCTCCACTTCAAATTATTCTTTAAAATATTTTGCTCATAAATATTTACATATACAGGAAAGGAAATATGAGTTAAGAGAAGTGAAATTCACCATGCCACAAGCCAAAACCTTGCATAGCGAGACATTTAGAATACTTTGTACCAAAACTAATAAATGATTTACCTACCACCTTAGTGCGAACTACACATCAATTTACTCTGTAAATATTTGTGAATAATTAGACTTCAAATAAAGAAGTGTAAATTGAAGTACGTTCAGTAGGTGTCAAAAATGTAACAATAGTAAAAGATATGCTACCTATATCATAAATTTTAAAAGTTGATATACTTGCCTGATTTATTAGTTGTTGAAATCCAGGTGCATGTGGAGGTTGTTCTAGGTCACTGTGTAATGCAAAATCCGATAATGCTTTCCAAGGAGGTTGGTATGCTTGGACTTCTAAAGGGTGAACACCAATGGGTGAATCGTGCCGTACAGGTGATGAAGCTACCATAGGAATTCCTTGCATAGTTCCATAACCCAGTTTACGTCCATCCTGTATAAAAATCTAAAATCAATTAGATTAAAATGAAACACAACTGTAGTTTATATTTAAAGCAAACTAGCATAAACGTAAATTTTATTTCGATCTCAGAGTAAATGAAGTTACAATGTAATAATAAAAGAGATCAGCAGTACCTTTAATTGGATTGCTTTTATGTAAAACATAAATACCAAACAAAAACTTATAATACAACAGATACTCATACAGTAACTAATACAGATAAAGACATACATCTATTTTTGTTTAATTGTAAATTTTGGATAGTTGAATGCTAGAAACCAATAAAATAAAATTATTTTCTTTTCAAAAAATAACAAAATTACTTACTACCTGTTCAAGAAAGTTGAACATTCTTTAGGTTTAAATGTTTTATTCATATACTCATTGTTGTAGCAAGCTCTACAAGTAGAAGCACCCTTGAGCATTTGTAAACTAGGTTAGAGGTCTAGGAAACTATGTACTTGTATACCTTTTGTGTTAATGGACATTTGCAATTATTAGTAATACTGAATTTAGTTAGTTATGGCTGGTTTAAGATCAAATATTGTTACGTGCCGAAATCGGCACTAGACATTAGGTAAGTTTTAATATGTGAGAATTTCGCACCATAAATTTAAAAGACTTGTTGCACATACTTCAGAAGTGCGTTGCGTGAGATTTCGCGCTGATGCGTGTGGCAGAAGAAGGAAGTGGGATAATTTCCGAAACACGCGTTGGGACTTGCCTCCGAAACGTGAAGAAGAGTGGTTGTGTAGTATCTTATTGTATCTTTTTGATTATGTAGGTCCCTTTTGCCCTTATCGTTCCTTATAACCAGTTCCCGTTGTTCCCGCTACATAGGAAGAAGACCATCAAATTTGGATGCAACCTGGCTCAAGAAATCCCACGACCCGACAAAGACTAGTCAAAGCAGCCCATACCCGAGAAATATTAGCGAAGCCACTGGCGACCATCATGGACTAATCCTGAAGGAAGCCGCCGCCATCATGAAGTAATTCTGAAGGAAGCTTTACATGTTCACGTGAGTGCCCCCTTTGGGGGTTTTCTTTAAAATTTATTTCCTTTAAATTTTGTGTAATTACGTGCCATAATTTGCATATTGTGTGACATCATTGAAATTTGCGCGTCAATTTTCACATTATGTAATATCGTTACCAACTGCCATTAGTGGCGCATGTATCACGTCGACAGGACTATAATAATGTATTGAATCTAAGTAGCAGTGGGTATAATAAAAAATTAATATAATGTCACAAAATTTATATAAAAAAAGGTTCAAATAAAAACTCAGATTAAACAGTACCGTAGGTTCCCTGGTTTCAATCACCATTTATAAAGGAAAATCAGTGCAGGAGAAACCCACTTCAAAAACCCAATTCAAATTGCTCAATACTATCTATGTGGAGACAAAGCTTATAGCGTTTACTCAACATAAAAGTGGCTAGGCTTCGTAGCCGGATATAAAAGCACATTGATTAGTAATCAATTGGTCCTTGAATTATAAAATAAACTATGCTAGTAGTAATCTGCTGTACTGTTGCACAGAAATAGTAAAGCTTTTTGGATTTGATAGATATATTCGTACAATATTGTTACAAGAAAAGAAAAGAAAAGATGAATTATCAAGCATTAAAAAGTACGTGAGGAAGTGCTAAAGGAAAACTAACTAGAATAAGCAATTGGCTCTTAGAAAACGGGAAAAGTCTAACTAATCCAGAACAATTTCGAACTCGTGAAGAAAATTTAACTGAAGCTTTCCGTTTGTATGATACTTGTCAGGATGATATTGAAAGATAGGTAAGCGAAAATGAAGAAATGAACAAAAATATTATGACACGATCGCTTTATTCAGAACACGTATAAATGAATTAACACTTGCTCCATCGGCCTCATCTCAAGCTATTATGGTACCACAAAGCGCACCTTCAACAATGGTAAAATTGCCGGAAATCAATATTAAGCAATACACAGGAAAAATAGAAGAGTGGCAGTCATTTTATCAATTGTTCACAGCACTAATCACTGATAACACCTCACTCACGGATATCAGCGTTTTTTGTATTTAAAATCATATCTATTGCAATAACCACTTAAACTCATTGAAAATGTGGAAGTGACTAATGAAAATTTTAGCACAGCTAAGCAAATTCTGAAGAAGAGGTATGAAAACAGAATATCTGTAATTAATGCACATTTAACATCTATTTTAGATATAGGTTCAGTAACTAAGGGTACTGTGACTCAGCTTAGAGAGTTTGTCAGTACTATAACTAAAGGGTTTGAAGCTCTAAAGAATTTAAATTACTCAGAAAGGAAACTCTTTGATTTGATGTTAATTTATCAACTGGAACGTAAACTAGACTATAATAGTAAATGTGAATTTGAAAATAAACGTGACCCTAATAGGTTACTAACTTTTACAGGGTTCTTGGAGTTCTTAAATACAAGATGCACTGTGCTAGAAAATCTCGCCGCTACTGAAACTCCTACAACCAGGGCTTCAGTAAAAACTTCTTTACATGCTCATGTTACTAACGGGTTTCAAAAACCACACTCTAGTTGCATTTTTTGCAATGAACGCAATCATAAAATTTATGCTTGCAGTAAGTTTAAAGGCTTACAGGCTTCTGAAAAACAGAACATCGTAAACGCTAAATCACTTTGCTACAACTGCTTGGGCACTAAGCACACGTTAGCACAATGTATTAGTAAGGGTTGCTCAATTTGTAATCGTAAACATCACAGTTTATTACACATCATATTCTCAAAAAAAAAACCTAACAAACTCACAAGGTATCTCTACTTTGCCATGACATGGCTCCTATAATTCACAAACATCAGTCAATTCACACCCAAGGACTCGTTTAACCAGCACAAACGCTCCCCAAGGCAAAGAGTGTCCAACAACTAATAATCAAAGTAGTATTGAAAGGAATAATAGTTAAATAAACTTATTACCCACTGTTTCACACCACTATGAAGCCAACCAAAATACTTCACAATCTATCTCACTCGCAGCAGTTTCTGCAAAAGGTTCACACATATTGCTTGACACAGCTAGTGTATTCGTTTATAATACACAAGGCATCCGCACTAACGCAAAGGTACTGCTAGATCCTGGCAGTCAGAACTCATTTATCTCGAAGGAATTTGTAGAAAAACTACATTACAAACCCTATAATAAAACGTTAGCTATCTTAGGCATTCGTGCAAACAATTCGTTGTCGCAACACATGGTGGACATAATTATTCATTCTCAAATAGGTAGTTGCAGGAAATTTAAGGTTTCTTGTGCTGTCTTGAAAACGCTTACTTGCAAATTACCGCAAGTTTTAATTGATTATCACAAAATTAAATTACCAAAACATATAAAATTAGCAGATGCAACTTATTTTAAACCTTCCGATATAGATATATTGATTGGAGCAGATTGTTATTAGGATCTGCTATTAAATGGAGTAATTCAGTTAGGCAAAAATCTTCCCATGTTGCAAAATACTCAACTAGGTTGGGTTATTGCAGGTAAAGTTTCGGCTTATTGCTTGGGACCTAAACCTTGTACTTCATTGGTTACAACTTCAGTCATGGATTACCCATCTGTTGTAGCAATATGCGCTCAATTACCAGAACAAGACACTTTAGAAACTTGTTTCTAAATTTTGGACGCTTGAGGAGTTTTCAGAAACACCTGCACTCTTGGCAGATGATGAAAGAGCCGAGGAAATATTTATGACTACCACAAAGGTTCTGAAAGATAACACATATCAGGTGAATTTACCTTTCAGAACTCCAAACGATCACTTAAAGCTGGAAATTCGCGTGAAATCGTTAAAAGAAGATTTTTTAATCTTGAGAAAAAATTTGCTAAAGATCCTTTATATTTTAGGCAGTATACAAATTTTATTAATGAATATGTAGCACTAGGTCACGCCCAGGTGATCCCTCTTTCACCTATAACGAAAATCTCTGAGCCTAAATATTTCTTACCGCACCACGCTGTCATGAACAAGGACAGTATCTGTACAAAGTTGAGGGTTGTTTTTGATGCCAGTTGCAAACAACCTCAGGTATTTCATTAAATGACACTATGCTCAAGGGCTATCAGGTTCAACCCAATTTATTTGATATATTATGCAGATTTCGCACTTTTAAATATGTACTCACCTCTGACATTCAAAAAATGTATAGACAAATAAAAATTAATCAAGCTCACTGTTTTCTGTTGAATATTTTGTGGAGAGAAAAGGCAACTGATACTTTGCTGTGCATTGAACTTTCTACCGTGACATACGGGACAAATTGTGCACCATTTTTAGCTACACGTGTTTTAAAGGATATTGTGTTAAAAACGAAAGGAACTATCCACTAGCATCACAGGTTCTATTGAGTCAAATCTATGTGGATGACATTTTGAGTGGATGTGACACTCTAGTTGAGTTAGAAAGGTTGTACACTGAGCTAAACACTGTCCTAAAGTCACATAAATTTAAATTGCACAAGTGGTGTTCAAATTCAAGGGAGTTCTTACAGAAAATATTAATAGAAAACACTTTTGAATATTATATATCTCCAGAATCCTCTTCAAGTACCGTATTAGGTCTAAAATGGAACCCTAGCAAAGATTTTTTATTAATTTCATTACCAAAAAAACCCATAAGAGGATCTCTAACTAAACGTAATCTTTTATCACTCATTGCACAATGTTATGATCCACTTGGGCTGATATCTCCTGTCATCGTAATTAGAAAATTATTAATTCAAACAACATGGACTCTCCACGTCGGGTGGGACACGGAGGTAACAGATGAAAGGCTTCAGCTTAAATGGAAGGAGTTTGGTGACAATCTCCACTTATTATCACAGTTAAAAATTCCAACATATTTATTCCTTGATAAAAGGATTATAGAACATCAGTTCCATGGTTTTTCAGATGCGAGTCAAATGGCATACGCAGCTTGTATCTATATCCGCACAGCATATTCTAACGGAACACTTCCTTGCAATTTAGTGTCATCTAAGTTTAGAGTTGCTCCTCTCAAAGTTGTTTCTATTCCTCGATTAGAGCTATGCGCGATGTTGCTTCTTTCAAGATTAATTACTCAACTGTTAAAGGATTTTAAAAATACTTTAACTATTAAGTTTGTGAATTTATGGACAGATTCTCAAATAGCACTGTGCTGGATAGACTCTCATGCATCACGTTGGACTACATTTGTAGCCAACCAAGTGTCTCAAATACAAAATTTAACAGAGACATTTAAATGGCGACATGTAGAGTCTGAAAGTAATCCGGCAGACCTGCCTTCAAGGGGTTTGCTGCCCCAAAAAGTTTTAAATAGCGAGTTGTGGTGGCATGGACCGACGTTTCTCAATAATCTTAAAATTGATTTGTCACAATTTGACAGCGCATATAGATTGACTTCACTGCCTGAAGAAAGAACTGTTTCCTTAGTTTGTTATAATGCAATAAACCAGGACAACATGTTCTGGGATAACTTGTTTAATAAATTTTCAAACTTTTCCAAGTTGCAACGTGTAGTAGCATATTGTTTAAGATTGGCACACAACGCAAAGCACAAAGTCAAAAGATATTCAGATACACTGACAGTAAAGGAGTTGCATCATTCATTACACTTAATCGTTAAAATGATTCAAGTTCAGCATTTCTCAAAGGAAATTTCTGAATTAGAAAACAATAAAGTTCTATCAAATAAAGGGTTGCTTACACTGCAACCATTTTATAACAAGCGGGAAGGATTGATACGTGTTGGGGGTAGATTGGAACACGCAGACATTTTGCTAGACCAGAAACACTCAATTTTACTTCCCTGTAAAAGTTATGTTGTTTCGCTTATGCTTGAACAGGAACACAAACGGTTAGGACATGCAGGTGCTCAAACCGTTCTTTCGAATTTTCGGTTAAAATTTTGGCCTTTAAACAGTCTGCGAGAAACTAAACGAATAATTAGAAACCGTATGAAGTGCTATCGTTTAAAACCCGCTCAATAGGTAATGGCAAATTTACCAAAGGAGAGAGTTACCTGTTCAAGACCATTTGAAATAACCGCTGTAGACTATGGCGGACCATTTATCGTTAAAGTTTCTCGGTTAAGGAAGGCTCAGTTAATTAAAGGATATATCGCAATCTTTATTTGCATGGTAACGAAGGCCGTGCATATTGAGCTTGTCACTAGTTTATCAACCGATGCGTATTTATTAACACTAAAACGATTTATAGCTCGTAGGGGAAATCCTTCTAAAATATACAGTGACAATGCTACTAACTTTCTCGGTGCGAAAAATCAACTTAGGGATATATCTAATTTCTTCAAAAACTCTGAAACTACAGATTCGATAATTAATTTTGCACAAAAGCACAAATTGCATTTAAATTCCTCAAAGCCCTCATTGGGGCGGACTCTGGGAATCGGCCATCAAAAGCGCTAAATACCACATTAAGAGATTAATTGGTAATTCAACTTTTATGTATGAGGAATTTTCCACTACATTGGCACAAATAGAAGCAATTTTAAACTCACGCCCATTATACGCTGCAATAGCGAATGACCCTACCGTTGCAGTTTCTAACGCCAGGTCATTTTTTAATTGGTACAAGCCATACCGCTTACCCAGAAATTAATGTGATTGATGTTCAAGAAAATAGTTTAACCATTTGGCAAAAAATCACCCAGATACAGCAAACATTTTGGAAAAGATGGTCCGTAGATTATCTTAACCGTTTACAAAATGGACCCAAATGGGTTCATGTGTCTAAGAATTTGCAAATTAATGATTTAGTTTTGTTAAAGGAGGACGACACTCCACCATTAAAATGGCACTTAGATCGAATTTCTGAAATTATAGTTAGTTCGGACGATAAAGTCATAGCTGCCAAAATAAAAACACAGCACGGAATTCGTACGTGGAGTATCGCGAAAATCTGCCCACTGCCTATGCAGGATGAGGCATAAAAATTTCACTAAAATATTATTTGTTTGTTTAGCCTTTTTGAAGTCAGTGACTTCTACGGGGGAAGTTATGTTCAAGAAAGTTGAACATTCTTTAGGTTTAAATGTTTGATGTTAAGTTAAATACGAGATTGTGTTTATGAAATCTGTATTCACTGCGTTCCTTTTCCTATAGTTACTTAAATCTTCATTTTATTCATATACTCATTGTCGTTGCAAGCTCTACAAGTAGACGCACCCTTAAGTATTTGTAAACTAGGTTAGAGGTCTAGGAATCTATGTACTTGTATATCTTTTGTGTTAATGGACATTTGCAATTATTAGTAATACTGAATGTAGTTAGCTATGGCTGGTTTAAGTTCAATTATATTGAATCTAAGTAGCAGTGGGTATAATGTAAAATTAATATCATGTCACAAAAATTATATACAAAAAGGCTCAAATAAAAACTCAGATTAAACAGTACCGTAGGTTCCCTTGTTTCAATCACCATTTATAAAGGAAAGTCAGTGCAGGAGAAACCCAGTTCATTAAACACATTGAGTAAGTCAAATTGCTCAATACTATCTATGTGGAGACAAAGCTTATAGTGTTTGCTCAACACTACCTTTCAAAATTAGGTATCAAAATAGTTTATTTATTCCTTTTTTTTAAGAGGAAGTATTCGTGATATACCAGAATATGAATTGGCTCGTACTAAAAACTCACAGTTCATTCCTAGTCATTTTTTCTAAATAATGACATTTTAAAAATAAAATGACATTCTTTCAGATAAAAGGCAAAGCTGGAGACATCATGTATGAGAGTTATTGTACATGTTGAAAATGCCAAATGTGCTTGAAATAGTAAGAGTTTTATGCAATTCTAAATTTTCAGGTGTGATATTTCTAGTATCCTAGTATCAACAATTAGTCGCAGCAGCAGAAATAGGCTAACGTAACATAGTTAAAAAATAATTTATTTTATATTGACTTATTTTTGCTAACAAGTATATACAGCAGAAAGAATTTATTTTAAACGAAGCAATACATTTTCAACAACCAGAAATAAGGTGGCTACTAATTAGGATTCGTAATATCAAGTGTGACGTGTATTGATGTTTTCTAAATAATAATAATAATAATAATATGTCACCGTACTTGTACAAGTTTGTATTTTTTATTTGTCATTACTAAATCTTGTAACAAAATAAAGTGTTTCATACAGTCCAAACCATGAGCTATCTTATACGTAATATAAAATGGCGATCTTTGAGCCAAATGTTAATTAAAGCCCGAAAAATAGTTTTTTTGTTCGTTCAGTGTTAAACACAAAGCTGCTTCATCTTCATCTAATAAAGTTAGTATTGGTATAGTTCCAGTATCGTTGTCGTGAGTGCATTCTTCACTTCGCGCCTTTTCTGCTATATCAAGAACAGTTCAATGAGGACGAATGAGGAAAACGAGAAACTGAGCGTGTTCTATAAAATGTTGCTATTGTAACTTCAATCCAATATCTTGTCATTACCCTTGCATCTATAGCTTTAACTTCCGTGAAACCTTACTTGATGACACTGTGTCACTATTTCGAAAAAATCAAAGCTCTGAAATACTTGAGTTTACATTAGCACTAATCATTTTAGTAATTTAATTGAACGTTTTAAATTCATTAGTAGTCTTGTTAGTAATAAATCTACGATGACTGATTCAGATATTATTAACAAATTGAATCGAAAAAGATGGGTCAGTTATATCATGCTTAACTTTGTTTACCAAATACATAGCTTAATTAACCAACCAATGTGAGCAGAGAAGCAGTTTATCATATCAACCTGATTTAGTAACCAGACTGAATGAACGTGAATTGTTATTAAAAGAATTTGAGAAAGTGCAGTCTGATATTGTAATTGATGTAGTGATGGAAAATGAATTAACCGAGCCTGCTAAATTCGAATATTTTATTTTTCAGTTATTGTGGCAACCAAGGATTTTCTAAATTCTCAAAAATCTCAGGGTCAACTCTTCCTCTGCCATTGGGCAATCATATTTCACAAAATGTCAAGCTTATCCTGATCTGGTTCTTCCAAAATTTGACGGGTGTATTTTTAAATCCTGAAATTTGTTTTCACAACTCATTCGAGTTGTTAATAATTAAAGATATATTTCTCCAATATAAAAATTTCATTATTTCTGCCCAGGGCATATCTAAAAACGTTAAAGTGATGAATGCTTTGCCTGTTTCTTCCGCAATGTTTGAAACAGCATGACAATTGTTATGTGAATGGTTTTCTAACAACTCCTTACTGATTCATAATCATACAAAAGCTATTTTTAATTTACCTACAATTAACAAAGAAACTTCTCCTAACTTTCGTTAATTAATAGATGAATTGTTCGGAAACTTAAGATCTTTAAAATCGTTGAGTCAATGAACTGGACGTTGGGATACTTTACTTATTTACATAGTATTAAATCACTTAAATAGCAACTATGTTTATGAGTGAGGGAATCTCAAAAGTCCACAAATCATTCTCTGGAAGTTTTAATAAATTTTCTAAAAAATAAGGAGTATTCTCGAAAAAATTGAAATCAATCTAGTTGCGACAAAGGAAAATAAATATTCATATTAAATCAAGATCCATGCTGTGCACTTTGTAAATCTTCTCACAAATTGTCCAACTGTGGTAAATTTCTTAAATTCAGTGTAACTGCTTGTGTGGTTGAAGTTAAAAACTAAATTTGCGCGCCAACTGTTTATACAGTGGTCATCACAGTGTACATTGCAAATACAACAAATGTAAAAAATCTAGTCTTAAACATCACATGGTTCTACATTTTGAGAGGTCCATGGTAGCTCAAAATGGCAACACTTCAATTGTCGAAACGTCTTAGAACAACACCTCAAGTTGCGTTGTCTAATTGTGCATCGAAAGATATCAGCTTTTGCTATTAACTATAATGCTTAGGGTTTTTGATCATTCAGGGTAACCAAGCTATTGTAAGGTGCTTCTGAATTGTGCATCTGTCTTAATTTGATCACTTTTGAATGTTGCAAGTCATTGGGTCTTGCAAGGGAGCATGTAAATATTGCCGTATTGCACTTTTTGCACTTAAAATAAAAAAATTTTGTGTTACCAAAGATTGCGTGATCTTTAAACCAGGATGTAGATGTGTCTGATGACAGTCTAATATAACCAATTCTGTTAGGCGATGCGAACGGGATATTAATAAAGGAATTTTTTTTATTAAATGACAATTCTGAATTGTCTAACCTACTGCCCACCCTGAGCAAACCATGGCTATCCACAAACGGACTTAACAAACAAAGCTGTTTAAGAATAGGCCTGCTCGATTCAAGATCTTTTATATCCTGACGAAATACTTCGTTTTCAACTCTCTTAACCAAAAAATTTAAAGCATCCCTTTGTTTAGGAATTAATACACAAGTAGAATTTCCACCATGTTTCGAAGAAGTTTTTAATGCCAAAATAAATTTTTGAACATATGCGATAATACGACATATTTTCTGTAAAATAGAGTACTTATTTAGCAAGTCGTCTAAAAAGTTCTCTACCACCACAATTTTTAACGATAATAATCTTTTTTTCCAATTCGACATGTGATACATCACTCCAAGGGTGGTCTAGACTGCTATTTGTCAACCGGTAATTGTTACCAATGAGGACCAATCCACCATAACGGATGATCCACCAAGTCCAAAGCCAATATCCTACGTGATGCGCAATCTGCCGGATTGTCAATTGAATTAACATGATGCCAGCAAGAAGGTGCAACCAAAGACTGAATGCCAGATGTACGATTTTCCACAAAAGTCTTCCACAAATGAAATAATGAACGAATTCACGATAATGTTACTGTAGAGTCTGACCCAACAAAAATACTACTGCATGATAAACGAGTTATGTATGTTCGTTGAACTAAATCCAATAAATCTGCCAAAAGTACCGCTGTGCACAGTTCCAGGTGAGGAATCGAAATGCGCTGCAATGACGCAACTCTCAATTTAGCACAAATCAAAAATGTTTTAATGTTTCCAAATTGGTCTACCATCTGAAAATAGACCACTGATGCACATTTCTACTCGGGGGCATCACAAAAGTCATGAAGTTGCAAATCTACGTAATTGTTACATAAAATCTACTGAAGAATTGTTAATCATGACAATTCTGATAATTGTTGTAAGTAACTTAATCATTTTGATGTGACATCCAGAGGAGGATGTTCATCCCAACCAATTCCAAGAATCCAAAGATGTTGTATGGGACGTTTCGCACAGAAAACCAAGGGAGTTAATAAACCCAAAGGATCAAACATCTTTGCTGTTTTTGAGACCATGTTCCTATTTGTACATTCACTGTCCAAGGAATTTACTTCATAAATGAAAGCATCCACCAAAGGTTGCCATTATAATCCCAAAACTTTCTGAGAAATGACTGTCATGTCATTAAACGAAAATGTTCCTTGACAACGTAAAGAATCTGGATTTAAGAGTATAAGTGAGAATTATTTTGAGAAATATGTAAATTACTTGCAGAGACAATTTCAAGATAATGTAGATAAGGGATCCATTGTTGCTATATGTCCAGGTAAAGTTACGAATGAAATAGAATTGTTGTTAAAAGAGGAATCATATGAATTGGAAGATAGAGAGTTAAGCATTGCTACTGATTGTGAAAATAAGTTAGAAGTTATTGATACTGAACCGTTTTAGACTGAAGTTTGTTCATTTAATGCAGAGTAATTGAAACAGGTACGATTTGAAAGTAATGTAAGTAGGCTAGATATAGAGATTCTAGATCACAAACTTTCTACGTAAGTAGTATAGCTGAGTAGTTGCTGGGACAACTTCATGAAAGTTTTATGCCACATATTTTTCCAAGGTTATGATAGTTTGCAGAGGAATGTACCATAATATTATGCCTTATGTATGATAGTGAAGAGATGAAACTTGATGAGGCCGTGTGTAAGTATAAGAAAAAGTTAGAAATATAGGATAGAAAAGTTAGATTATAGATGATATTAGATCGAGTTAAGGAAACTTTAGTTAATTATAAGATAGAAGTTGGTGGACTGTTAAAAGGAGAAAAGCCCTAGTATGAAAATATTATGCGTGAATATTATAAAGCTTATAGAATTAGCAAAAAGTTAGATATAAAAATAGTAAAATTACTCATATATGCGGAAAAATAACGCAGATTTTGAATTTTATATTTTGATTTGGGGGGAAATAACGTGATAAGGGGTCACGAGAGGTGATTGAAACCCAAATTCTACAAATAAATTCCACCAAAATATAAAAGAATTAGGAAAAAACGAAAACTTCGGTAAATTGATGGATACGCACTGTATAATGCAAGCGTACTTTTATTCATTAAAATGTACGAGCAAAAGATGCATTTGCGCGTGTTTAAATAATCACCCTGTATGATATAAGTGTACTGTAAATACATAGCAAATAACGTAAGTTGCATATGTAAAAATAATTAATTTTAGATACCCTAAAAACGCATTATGCGAACGCTAATCGATCATTTTAAGATAAATACAAAGCCATTTATTTTTCACTTATTAATTATCAATACATTTTTAATAAAAATGCTTTTAATTTGCTGTAAATAGCATAAAATATTACTAGCTTTACGCATTTAGCATAAAAAACTACAATTTTGTTAAAAAAACCCAATTTTAATATTAATTTTGTGTACTGAAATACGAAAGCAAATAATTTCTATAAAAATGCACCCTTTGCATTAAAAGGCAATTAAAGTTTAAATAAATTAGCCTTTGTATAGCATAAAAACATTTTAAATAAAACATGTTCTTGAAAATTCGAGAGGAATTGAGAACATATACGTCAAATTCGTATGAACTAATTAATAAATGAAACATTTATTCCAAGTAGCGGCCGGAACACGAAAAACCCATAAAATCCATAAAATAACCGATAACAATTGATTATGTTTCTCATTAGTATGCGATGCGACACAATAACCGTGGGTGTTAGTAAAGACGAAGCAGCGCGCTTTACTAATAAGTGGAAAAGGTTACGAGAATTTCTAAAAAAATTACGTAAGATAGGCGTTTATTATTTAGAATGGAATCGTGCAAATTCTACTACATTCTGGAAATAGATAAATTAGTAGCTACAACATCTATAAGATAACGTGTTCATGTAATAAAACTTATGTGGGGTATTTCTAGTCAGCGGTTAAAGAATAGACTAATTCAACATAAGTCTGATACAAAATTGGGAAAAAACAGTTGTGCTCTCGCACATGTAAAAGTGACTCATTATTCTCCAAATTTTAATGATATTCAAGCTTTAAATTTTGAACTTAATCACAAGCTTTGACTTTTTAGAGACATTTTACATCAGGAATGAAACAAATTCATTAAACTTTAGACAAGACACCCAAAATTTGCATACGATATATTCAAATTTGTACCGAATAGCAAGGACAAATTCTAATTTCTCAACGAAGAGGTGAAGCCCGAGTTTATACTTATTTACGTATAACAGTACAAAATGTGCATCACATTCTCTCATCGTTATCAGACTGGAATTATATTAGTTTATTCTTAGCTGGTCGCTCACGTTATGTACATTTAAACCTTGAAAACTTTTCCCGTTTGTGCTTCATAAGTTGGATATTTTAAATTTTAAAATTTTATTATGTTGACCATTAACAACCCTAATGGTGTGTGGTAATTTGTATTATATTATTAATATTTATGCATTAACAATTAAGTAAGTAATTGATGTTGTAATGTAACTGTGTTGATTGGTATTTCTTCCTTTTAGAATCTTGATAAAGCCAAAGACCTTTGCGGAAACGTCGATTTATAATTAAATATATGCTAAATATTATTTAGTTTATTATTTCGGACTAAAATATGCCAATTGTACTTAACTGTTTCATTACTTAAAATTTTGTATACTAGAGTAGTCCATTCGAAGAGAGGTTTATATATATAAATATATATATATATATATATATATATATATATAATTATGTAAGGGGGTATAAGGTTTCTAAAGGTATATTTGTATTAATAGGGGTGTATGCCAAACGATAGGATCAATATTTCAGATTTAATAATTTAAAAACTATAAATTTTGCTATACTTTACATACGTTAAAGTATGTACCATTTCAGATTGAAACTTATATGCCAAAAGGTAGATAACATGACTTTATGACGTTGATATAATGCACGGTACTTGAGGTTTTATACTGAGTTGATATTTCATGAGCCAGTTGAGAGTACATTTGCCGTCGGAAAGCCGAACGCATTTATGGATATCTGCAATATAACAAAGCGTCCAGGTCGTGCATAAATTATTTGGCTTTACCTTTTTATAGAATCAAACTTTTGGACGAATTGTAAATCAAAATTTAAAGTGAATCAAAATGTAAAAGGTTATTGGAGTTTAGTGAAGTGTTTTGGACCAATAGTAGAAATTTAAAATTATTATAAAGACTGTAGCGAAGGTATGTTGGACACTGAAAGAAAGATGATTTGTTATTGGATGTTATATGTTTAAAAATGTTATTCTAGTAAGCTAAGTTTGTTGATTTAATAACTAAGCAAAATAAATAAGGGACTTACTTTTCGAATTTGTTCAGATAAAGACCTATTTTATGAAACCTGCGTTAAGTTGTATTATATTAATAAAATAAAAGTTTATATGTGTATCATCGAGTATTATTTAGTAAAGTGTGAAAGTAAATAAAGGCGACGAATAAATAAAAGGAGTTTAAAAGTGGTTAATAGTGCAACGGGAAAGGCAACGAGTATTTAAAGAAGATTTTGGAAGTGGTTATTAGTGGAAAGGGGAAAGCGACGGTTATTTGATTGAGAAGATTTGTGTTGGTTTTGGAATAGATTTGGTATAACGGCAGTAAGGGATAGGAGTGGATACAGAAGGAATCGACGATACAAATAATTTGGATTGAATTGAGAAGATTAAACGGCAGTAAGGACATCGTATGGATAATTGGAATAGCAGGACTAGGAGTGATTTGTATTAGGACAGCGGGTTTGAATTGGATTGTGCGAAGAGAGGATTAAGTGGGGTACGGAGCAGAGGAACAGGAGATCGATATACGAAGAGGAAGAATTAACGCAGGGGAAGTAGACAACGGTTTTTTTGCTAAATTCTAAATTGGGGTAACATTATTTCAGGTTTGGGTCATCGAAATTGTTTTTAAGAACACCTGGAGGCAGTAAGCAAGCGGACAAAATTGGAGAATCTTTTGTGAAAGTGCGTACGGCGATTTCGAACTTGAGCCAGCAGTTAAAGGAAGGCCTTCAGCGCGGTATATTTCTGGTAAGTACCGTAAATATATCATAACGTCAAAAATTAAAGTCATAAACAGTTACATAAATTAATTTGGCATCAGGCAACTTTGATCTATTAAATTTTGGCATACATAGTAAATTCAGTACATTAAAAAAGTGGTAAAACAAACGAGGGTGCAGTATGGTTGGGTAGTGTACATCTACTCACGATTGAACTCACGGTGAGTAGGTGAGAAAACCCTGAGATTAAAGTTTCTAATAGTCGAGGCATATAAAATATAGTAATTAGTAAAAAAAGAACCAACCAAACGTTTGCTAAAGCACCTCGATTTGAAGTAATACATTAAATAGTAAATTTGTGACGACGACAAAAGTCGTGTAACAAATTTTGTTTAAAGTTAAAAAGTAATAGGGGTGATATAAAGTAAGTAAAGTAATTAGGGCGGATATAAGAATATATATATATATATATATATATATATATATATTATCGTGGAAATTATAGGTCAAGAGGGATAGATAGGTCTACATAATAAATTTTTAACGATTGTGTATATAGGAAATAGGAACAATTTATTTACGCACCAAATTAATTAGTTGTGACATTGAAAACGGCGGATAATAACATATTTTTGTATTTCTAAATTGGAATGTTAAATTTGCATGACGTGTAAAAGCTTTGGAGTACGTGGAAACTCAAGAATACGCATAATTAGTTGTAATATTTTAAATCAAGCGCATCGGATAATAAACAGAGCTTTTGGGTATATAAATCAGTAAGGTAAACGAATATTTTCAATTTAACTAAACTAAACGTTCGTTAAAATACAAATCCTAAGAAATGCTAAAACTTGGAATTATAATTTCAAACGGACAGTGTGCTTTATAGAAAAACCTGACAGTTGAAAATAACAAGTTCAAAGAAACTTAAATGAACGTTGGGACAGAATTCTGCGAAGTTGTATGTAACGGTCAATGCATAAGCTACTAAAACCTCAGATGGTTTGAAGTGAAATAGAATATCCGTAGTGTAAATAGACAGAGCAGGTATAATATAAATATAAGTTGGTTAAAATATTCGTTTAAAGTACGCGGTAGATTTGGAGGTCAACCACAATATCGATTTTCTGTTGCTTGAGTGGGATTTTAAAAGAGACAGCAAATATGGGCTAAACAAGGGAAGATAGCTAGAGGTTGGATGTAGAAATGGGGGATAGGAATCTAATTGGTTGAAGGCTAGAAGTTTTCAAGAAGCTCGCAACGGTTATATGTTGTTGAACTGATTTCAGGTGAAAAGCACGGAGGAAATAGAATTTTCGGTTGTACTAGTCGGTTACGCGTAAAATTTTTAGAATCAATTAAGATAAAATAAGCTTTTCGACTGAAATAGGGTTCGAGAAGGTTGATGAGAAAATATAAATACACTAGGAGAAGTAGTAAAGCTCTCTTACTTTGACTTATTATCGTACGTCGCTTATTCGTTTGACTGTGCTTTGCTAAAGCAACATCCTAATTTAAAAGTGTAAAGCGGTGTTAGTACAGCACGTCGGTAAGTGAGAAACAGTAAAGATAGGATGGGTAAGTATCTCTAAAGAAGCCGGAAGCAGAGCTAGCCGTGGTATGCCAATTTAGTGCAGCTTTCCAGAGATATTAGATTATTTTATTTATTTTTCAGGAAAAATATTTATGTAGCTCAATTCGTAGGGGCATAATCCAGAAAGACCACTGAATTTTTATGGCTCCCAACGCAAGGGCTCGATGGTAATCCCGTATTCCACTGCAATATATATATATATATATATATATATATATATATATATATATCTGTTCTTTAGATTTTAAGATTTTATTTTCAATATTTGCTTATAGGTATATTTTGATATTATGTAATATGCAAATCAACGCTTTGTTTACATCACGTAATAATAGGAAGATTACGCAAATGTGTGTTTTTGAGTTTTGTAAATATTATGTTTGGGACTGTATGTTTAACTAAAAGTCTGTGATAAATCTACTGACGGAGGTTTCCAATCTTTCTTTCTGTAAGGCCCATCCCACACTACGACATTTTGAGCTAGCTCGAAATATAATTCCTTTGGATTTCTATTCTACCCTTCTCCCTGTTGCGGTATTCGATGTAGGCGAGTTTTGAAGTTAGTTCTAATTAAAGCTTTGATAGTCATACAGATTTTTAAAAACATTTATTTCAACAACTTGTAACTACAAGTATTTACGCACGATGCGTACCGTAAGATGAGTCTACTTTGAACGGCGGTGTAACTTTGAACAAAAAGTTCCATTTTGTTATTTCAATTTTCCTATCTATCACAGATGTTGCAACTCTGTGGTATTAGTACTATTCGATAGGGGAATATATTTTTAACGGTTGCCAACTCGCACGCTTTGGCGCGGACGCTAATCCTAAATGTCATATGTCAGATCATAACCTTCAATTTTTTGTGTTTTTATAACAGTGGAATACTTTTGTTATTGCAGCGCAAAGCACAGCTGTAAACGGTGAAAGAACATTTTATTATTAACCCACATAATGTAAGTACCACATTAAAACATTATTTGTTTCAATCCGTCTTGTGGTTTTGTGTAAATATTTTTATTGTAATAATCTGCTCATTATAGTAAAACTAGGGGTTACTTTGAACATGTTCAAAGTAACCTTTAAACCTTATGTTTCTTTAGAGTCCTATTCCGTATTGTTCTGTTACAGAATCATGACACGGGTCTACAAAAAGAAACTGGGTTGTCGGAATTATAAGAACTTTGACAATGAGATACTCGAAAAGGCAATTGATACAATAAAACCAAGAAATTGACTCTGAGAGCAGCATCAAAAAATTTAAAATGTTACTAGGAACATTAAGCAATAAGATGAAGAGAAAGTGTGATGTATGCGTCTCTGTATTTATAGCAAATTCGCTAGGGTAATTCAAAACACAGAAATAGTTTCATATATTCATCAACATCTTACATCTAAGCATGAAATTACTGAATTGTCTCTTTTATGTCAACCGCGGCTATGGTTACGTTTCCCGCCACCTTGGTGTATCCCTACGGCCCGGCATGCGTGCGTACATACACAACACCACTTTTCCCCGTAACAATAGGTTACAGATTCAACCAACCTAGGGGGGGGGAGCATGCGTACTCTTGATGAACGCCTGAGAGGACCCGAAACTTGTCCCGTAGAACACGCATTATTTTCAGGCTCCGGAGTGCAAGGTAGGCTAGGTATACCCGGACGTGGGCACAGCAACCGAAGTCGGACTCAAAGCGTTTGAGACGTCGTCTGCTTCGACCGGTGCGCTAGGAAGTTCAACTGGTAACCTCGGTAGCACTGACTCTATACATGGGGACTTATTTAGCAGTTCATGCAAAGCCTGTCTCAGTTGATCCGCATGACGTCTCCAGTAGGTTCCATCCTGTAGGCGTAGTAAGTATGTATGTGTTCCTAAAATTGAGTCAACAGTGGTCACTTTCCAAGAATTTGAAGACCGATAGTCTCGCGCTAAGACAGTGTCGCCAACCTCATAGACTGTCATCCCTGAACCATTGAAATTGCGCACTTGGGCATCCTGTTTACTCCTCGTTCTGCCTTCATAACTAGGTCGTAGTAGATCGAAACGAGTCTTTGGTCTTCGCCCAAGCATTAAGTAGGCCGGAGACTTGCCTGTTGTAAAGTGTGCCACCATTCTGTATGAGGCTAGGAACGTGTAGCGCATCATCCAGTGACAGTTGCGAATAAACGCTGCTCTTTATTGAACGTTTGAAGGTATCAATTAGATTTTCTGCCGCCCCGTTTGTAGACGGATGATGCGGAGCTGACGTCTTGTGACGTATGCCGTTATTACTCAAAAAGGCTTCGAATTCCGTAGATGCGTATCCTGTTGCGTTATCCGAAACGATGACATCTGGTAGTCCAAAACGTGAGAAAAATTGTCTCAATTTGCTCACTGTAACTGCGGTGGAGGTTGAATTTATTGGAAAAACCTCTGGCCACTTACTGTACGAATCCGTTATAACTAGGAACTCTTTGCCCATAAAAGGCCCGGCATGGTCCAAATGAACCCTTTGCATTGGACGCGTAGCTGGCTCCCAGGGATGCAGAACTGACTTCTCTGGGTTTTTCTGTGTGGGAGCACAAGACATACAGCATTTGACTATGTCCCGATCAATGTTGGGCCACCAGACGTACTGTCGTGCTAGTCCTTTCATACGCACAATTCCCACGTGCGCTGAATGTAACTCCTCTAGCAATCTTGAGCGTAGTTTAGTAGGTATGACGACCCTACTTCCCCATAATAAGCATCCTTGCTCGATGGTTAACTCAGATTGCCTTTTTAGAAACGGTAGTAATTCCGGTGCATGTACGCTATTGGGCCAACCTGAACTTGTAATGGTAAACGCTTTAGCTAGAACCGGATCAGTGCGAGTGTAACGGGCCACGTCGGCACACGTATAAGGTAAGGTATTTTCCGCCGTGGTTTTAAATATATGCGATACCTTGTCTAATTCGTTGCAGTCAGGGTCTGCTTTATCAATAGGTAATCTTGATAGAAAATCAGCAACAATGTTGTCTTCAGACTTCACATATTTAATCTCGTAGTCGTACGCAGACAAAATTAATACCCAACGCTGCAACCTGGCAGCTGCTGTGCCCGGAATTCCCTTGTCAGGACTGAAAAATGATATTAGTGGTTTATGATCAGACCATATTGTAAACTTTTTTCCCTACATGTACTGATGGAAACGTCGTACTCCAAATATTATACTTAGCGCCTCCTTGTCGATTTGTCAGTAGTTTTTTTGTGCTCGATTTAAAACTTTGGATGCATGTGCGATTGGTAGCATTTCACCTGAGTCGTTTCTTTGAAATATTGTGGCCCCAAGTCCGTAAGATGAGGCACCGCACATAAGTTCTACTCTGCGTTTAGGGTCGAAATGTGCCAATACCGGAGCTTTAGCCAACTCAGTTTTTACCTTTTTAAAAGAAATTTCGCATTCTTCTGATCAAACCCATCAAGAATTTTTCTTTAGCAGGCTATAAAGCGGGTGGAGTATGTTGGTTGAGGACCACAAAATACCTTTAAGTATATCATAAAGGGCCTGGCAAATCTTGTCCTAATAGTTGCTATGGCAACTATTTATATTATGTGGTGGTTGATGTCTAATTTTCTTAAGTACAATAATTATAGAGCCAAATAAATACAAGATTTACTACTGATATATCGCATTACTTATTTATTCATGCACTCTGACCAACAGAGTAATGTCGCCATTTTTGACGAGAATTTTGAGTAAAAATTGATCAATCCAATGAAGGAACGTAATTGCCCGATTTCTTTTGACGCTGGAACGTCTAGGATTTCTTTTAGCTTGTCCGCAGTGGGACGTAAGCCCTGCTTTGAAATTGAATATCCTAAGTATGTGACTGTATCACGAAAAAATTTGCACTTTTCCTTTTGTAAACGTACTCCGTTTTTCTGTAGAATTAGTAATACTTTAGATAGATTTTCCAAATGCTCTGTTGTGGTACTGCCGGTTACGATAATATCGTCTTGAAAAACTCCAACCATCGGAAGATTTCCAACCATAGAATCAAGTTTTTTTTGAAAAATTTCCGGTGCTGAAGCAACGCCGAAAAAAAGTCGTAATACTTTATAAAGCCCAATGTGGGTGTTTATTGTACATACTTTTTGTGACGATTCACATAGTGGTAGGTGAAAAAACGCATTACGCATATCCAGTACAGAGAATTGCAGACCCCCGCCTAGTCTTGCAAATATTTCCTCCGCCGTAGGTAAAGTGTACTTTTCGCAAATTAACTGAGGGTACACTGTAATGCGGTAGTCCCCGCATATTCTAACACATCCGTTCCTTTTTTGTACCGGGACGATAGGTGTAGCCCATTCAGAATGTTCTACTGGTTCTAATATTCCTTCTTGTGTCAAGCGGTTTAGCTCCTCTTCGACTTTAGAGCGTAACGCAAAGGGCACAGACCTTGCTCGGCAAAATTTTGGAGTGGCATTTTCCTTCATCCGTAGCGTGGTTGGAGGACCCGTGAAACAGCCTAAGCCTGCGTCAAAAACGTCGCTTAATAATAATAATAATTTTTTAATATCGATCGCGTTGTCAGTCGTGTTGTTGTGAAATAATTCAGCATTTTTGAACAATGCATTCACATCAATATCATATTGCTTGACAAACGATCGACCAACCAACAAAGCTCCGCCATTTGCAACAACTAGGAAACTGTAGCTGGAAATTTTGCCGTTTACCTGTACTTCGGCCAGCACTTCCCCAACCGTAGGTATGTAATTTCCCAGGTACGGTTTGAGAGAAATATGTGTATTTTGTAACGATAAATGTTGCAAATGTTTGACATAAAAGTCTTCGGGAATGATGCTGGGACCGGATCCAGTGTCGACTTCAAATGTGTGAGGCTGACCCTCCACTTGCATCGTAATGTATACAGGGTCAACTACTGGTGCCGCGTTCTCCAGTCTGTAAAATGGTATTGTATCCTCCAAGTCAGTAGTGCTTTCCTGTGCCTTAGAACCCCTTCCTTGACTGCACTACTTGTCTGCACGCTATTAACATTTGACAGATTTGGTTGGTTTTGTTGAACTCTTGTTTTGCATGCACACTTTCCGCAAGTGCCCGGTCTTGCCGCAATCTGAACACATATAATCTTTGTAGGAGCATGCATTGGTATAATGTTCTGTACTGCCACATCTGTAGCAACAACCGGCATTTTTAGTATAACGACGCGCGTTCCTTCTTTTAGTACTTGAAGCATGAACATCGTTTTTGTTAGAGACCGCAATCGTATTGATCTGAATGGCTCTAGCTTTTCTCATTTCGCACGCATCGCTTTTGGCGGCTTCAAAATTTAAAACAGTGTCCACGGTAGTAGTAAGCGTAAGCTTTTCAATTGAGAGGAATTTATTCACCAATATCGTGTGATTAATACCAAACATTATTTGGTCGCGCAATCTTTCCTCTAGATTATCTTGAAAGTTACAGTGAGTGGAAAGTTTTCGTAATTCAGCTAAATAATCAGAGAACTTTTACCCCTCCTGTTGTATTCGATGTGTAAAACGGTACCTTTCTGCCACTGCATTAGGAACAGGATTAAAATGTATCTGTAGTACTTTGACTAACTCTTTGTACTCTTTGTCTTTTGGCAGTATTGGCGTGAGTAAGCTGCGTAGAACTGCATACGTTTCTTTACCTATTAATGTGAGTAATACAGCGGCCTGCTTTTTTCAATTTTTACACCATTTGCTTCAAAGTAAGCCTCTAACCGTTCCTGCAAATAAGGCCACGTGTCAGTGCTTGAATTGAATGGTTTTATACTTCCGATTATTGTAGCCATAAAAATCTTTGTAACAGTACAATTCTAAGTATTTCAATTTGCCTCGTCGCCAGTTGTGATGTATGCGTCTCTGTATTTATAGCAAATTCGCTAGGGTAATTCAAAACACAGAAATAGTTTCATATATTCATCAGAAAGCATTTAAAAAAATTTGGTTATCCCACAGCACTTACTGATGTAGAAAAATTATGTATTGTTAAACACGTACAAGTTATGGCCACATGGGGTTTTTCATTTGATCTACGTGACATACGCAAGTTTTTTATGTATTATTTGGAAAAGGTAGGAAAGACTGTCAGCATATTTAAAAACAACCTGCCTTCATCCGACTGGGTGTGCAGCTTTTTGAGCAGGCACAAAAATAAAATTTCTGTTGGGATATGTCAGAATATTAAAAAGTCCAAAGCTTCTGTGTCTGAAAAGGTTATAAATGTGTACTTTGACAATTTAAAAGAAAGTACATTAGGAATATCTGCCCCCACATTTTTAATTTCGATGAAATAAATTTATCTGACAATCCTGGGACCAAAAAATGAATCTTTAAACGAGGAGTGAAATATCCAGAACGTATTCAAGCCTTTTCTAAAAGTGTAATATTTGTCATGTTTGCTGGCAGTGCATCAGGTGACATGCTACCAGCCTACGTAGTTTACAAAACAGACAACTTGTGGAGTACCTGGTGTGGAAATGGTCCTCCGAAAACAAGATATGGAAGAACGAAGAGTAAATGGTTTGACTCCTGTGCATTTTCCGACTGGTTTGCGTCTATTTTTGTGCCTGCGCCAAAGAAATTACCTGGCCCCAAGGCAATTAAAGGGGATAATCTTTCTAGTCATTTTAATGATAGTCATAAACCTTTGCGAAGAAAATGACAATACTACTCATCTGTGTCAGCCTCTGAACGTGGCGTTTTATGCGCCTTTAAAAAATACTGGCAACAAATTTTAGATGAGTGGAAAATTAGTTCGAACAGAAACAGCAAAACTTTGATGGGCTTTTAAGTAAAGTATATAAGAAGCTGTATCCAGACGAAAATGAAACGTCTAACAATATGATATTTGGATTTGAAAAATGTGGGATTTTTCCAAATAATCCAGATAAAGTCTTAGAACGCTTACGTGACAACATGAAATGCGATAAAAATGAAGAAGAGCAAGCAACTTCCACTGCTGTTATTGAACTATTACAAAACCTGAGAGGAGTAGAACAAGTTGTACAAAAAAGAAAAAAGAAAAGATTAAATGTTGCCGCTGGAAAAAGTATTTCAACAGCTGATTTAGAACCTGAGAATGAAGAAATTTTACATACGGAAAATAACAATAAAGAAAATGAAGTTACAGAAATAAAAACTTTGGTCGCTGTAATAGCAGCAGCAGTTCAAGTAGCAGTAACTCAGAAAGCGAAAATGAGTCCGATAGTGATTCTGAAAATGATAGTGATAATAAGAACATAAATCTAGAAATTGGAAAGTCTTATTTAGCGAAATTTGAAGTAAAAATATTATTAAACACTTTGTGGGAAAAGTATTTTCGACTGTAGAATGGAAAGATAAAATGGTGGAACTTTCTTTCTTGCGTCATTATCGCAAAATAAATTACAAATTTTCCTGGCCACTTGTCCCAGACGAAGGCAGTGCATGAAATTGTGAAGACGCTGCTAAATCCTATCGCCGATCGAAGAGGAGCTTCGGTTTTTTTTTTCAAAAAACTTAAAAAAACTTTTGAAGACGTTGGAATAACCTATACCTTATATTTTTTTCAATTTAATGCTCATATATTATTGTTTTTTTGTTTTTGTATGTCATTTTCAAAAATAAAGTATTATGCCATATATATCAGCAAATTTTAATTTAAAAAATCTCAGGTTACAATAATAAATTTATTGAAGTATACGTTCAAGTTTACGTGTTCAAAGTAGGCCTTAGAGTGCAATATAATTGAACATAGATTTAGTTTTCACGTGTGTTCATTGTTCAAAGTAGCCCAGAGGGCGGGGCAACATTGAATACCCATATTTAGCACTTATTTTATCAAACTCAAATTTTCTAGATTGCTTTTCCTACTTGATGCCCAAAATTTAGCATTTAAACGATAAGAAAAAACTTAAGCCAAAAAAAGTTATTACAAAATTAACGAAACAAATGTTCAAAGTATCTCCATCTTACGGTACATAATATGATGTAAATAACTTCATACAAATTATTGTAGTGGTTATATAAATTAATTAGTGCTTGGATAGTTAATTGTAGTGCTTCGAGATTAAGTTAATTAAGAAGATAGCATCGTAGTGTTAAGAAGATAATACTTGTACTGTTAACGAAAGCTCTGAAAATAAATCGTTGGAAGAGCTATTAGAATTTTATTGTAACTGCGAGTTGCTGAAAAGGTTTGTACAATCAGTTTCAAACTAAAAACTGCTGTTATTGCAAATAGAATTTTCGTTAGAATAACTTGGCACATACACATTATAACACACTATAAATTCATAAATAGTTCCAAACGATTCAGCCAACACTGCTTCGGCAATAGAGAATTTGCAAGATTGCAATTAAGTCATTGCTCCAAAATACTCTCTTGTCAAAGGCATTTTCATATTCTTAATCCACTTTAACAACATATTAAAAATTAGTTACCGTAGTTATTAAAACCAAAATTTAACTGCCAAACTATAAAACCTTAGGCATTGTTTCGTAAAATACGTAAGTCATCTATTAGTGCGGAGAACTTAACGAGGCCGCCTCGTACAAGTGACTACTTAAAATCTTCTTGTACGTATGCACATACTTTCCTTTACGGCCCTTTAGTTGTGCTATAACTGGAGCACAACCGTGATCTAGTTATAATAAAATTATAATTAGTAAAAAGTGCAACAAAGAATTAGACGAAGGCGCTTGCAGTTTTAACTCTGATATTTCAATAAACAAAGAAACTATTTGAAGTTTGACCTCTACAAGCAAAATTAAAGCGATAATTTAAACGTCCTACACGATGTTTTGTACCCTGTACAAGAAAAACCAGTTAACGACTTGATTCTTTGTATAAAAATCAATGCCAGTATACGAGCGTGCGTTCCGTAACTAGCCACACCGTATGGGAGGTGTTTGAAATACATCAAACCCGCCTCCTGAGATTTCTGATATGGATGAAGTAAAAGTCAGAGAGCTTGTCGTCACTAATGTATTACAAAAAATAACTAACCTTTTCTTGTTGCATTTGTTGTTTCATAAGGATTGTTCTTTTCTTGTCTTTACATCGTTTATTTTGAAACCATACTCTAATTACTCTAGGGGATAATCCAGTCATTTCTACTAATTGTTCTTTCATGAGCGCATCAGGCCGTGGATTTGCTGCGTAACACGTTCGAAGTGTATGTAGTTGCTTTTCGTTTAAAACTGTTCGTACGCGTGTTGGTTTACCATCACTACCACTGTGTGCTTTTTTAACTCCTCCGCCTTTGTGTGATCCGCTTTCTGAACCAGAATCTGTAATGATTAGAGGTGTTAGTGCATAAAATAGAACGTGTGTACAGTAGAGTAACAATAATACAATTAACTGCAGTTAAATTATGGCAATTCTCAACCTTTCAACAATTCACAAGCTACCATTTAATTACAAAATATCTTGTAAATTATAAAATCAATTCAAATGCAGATTTATCAGAAGCTAATTAAATGTAGTAACGCTGGGCAATCATTATAATTACTTGCAAATGTATTCTAGAAATTTATTGATGTTATAAATTATATTTTTACTACAAATTAATTACCATGTTTAAATATTATACATAGCCGTAAAGCTACACATTCCAGGTGTTAACAAAACACGATGTCTATAAATACAAAATATTATTTCTGAAATTATCTTGAACATAATTTAGAAGAGTTTATTATGGACTCTCAGAATGTACGGAAAGCGACATCTATGATTCATTGCTTAAAACATCGACACTTCGTTCAGTTTGCGAAATCCTAGTTTGAAGGACAGCAGACGAGAATTTGAAACGCATAGCGAAAGCGTCGGAAAGCGGTGTAGCTGTACTATATGACGAAGGCGGTGATTGTTACTGATTGAAGCGCCATCCAGGAGCTAGATTTTATTTGATGACCAGAATCGGTGCCGTACTCCGAGTCTCACTCGAGGGCGGTATGGACTAAAAATGCATTTAGAGTTGAAGGATAATGTTTCGCGGTGAAGTTCACGTGGCTTTTGGGTGTTGCAACAGAAAAGACTGCGGATATCGTTCACCGCGGCGATGTCGCGATGAAGTTTATTTATTTATTTATTTTTATTTACTTTTCATTACAGGTTAATCGACATATTTATAACATACATAAGGTATCTTTGTATTTCAATTATACCGGGTGTAACAAGATAAGTGTAAAACATTTCAGGGGGTGATTCCTCATCGTAAAACAGATAGGGTCTTTCATATAAAGAAACTTTATTGGAGCATCCCTTGTTAAGATACAGCCCCTTAAAAGGGGTACATAAAATTTGTTTTTAATTTTTTTTGCAAACACTAAAAAAGTTATAAAATTAAAAATAAGGTGACATTTTTACTATCAAAAATACACTTACTCAGTAATTTATTTGGTTTAACCCATGGTTGTAAGGGGTGGAAAACGCAACCCCTAAAATTTATTTCCAATGTAACTTTTCGTCTTATTATTTGTTTGCCATATAAAAATTTATTTCCAATAGCTTATTTCATTCTAAACAAAAAATGTCTCTTGAATTTTTTGCCCAAAATTAACTAGTTCGCAGAAAAAAATTATTTTACAAACAGCTACAGAGATACATCGTCATAAGACGAAAATGCGAAACTAATTTATCTAGTAGGCCGCTATTAGTGATAGAGACAATTAAATTGTTATCACACTGTCAGTTTGTAAATTTTTGAAATTGAATTAATAATTGTGTGTCGTTGTTCTGTTCTTAATTTGTTAGGTTAATAATTCACTTATTATTAAAATGGCATGCGGAAATGGCTGATATGCATTACGTTTACGGTCTGTCGCAGGGGAATGGGTTAGAAGCTTGTAGAAGGTATGCTGAAATATATCCTCAACGGCAGCTTCCTTCGCATAGAATATTTGCCCAACTTCATTAACGATTACGAGAATATGGTTCATTCGAAAAAAGAACGCAGGATTGTGATCGCCATCGAGAAGTTAGAATACCACAGCTTGAAGAAGCAGTACTTAATTTGGTTGAAGAACAATCCACTGGCAGTACTAGAAAGATTGCTTTCGAGTTAAATGTTGATCATATGATGGTATTTCGAATTTTAAAGGAACAACTCTTATACCCCTATCATCTACAACGAGTACAGGCACTGTTACTGCGAGATTTTCCGAACCGTCTTGAATTTTCCAATTGGATGCTGAAAATGATTAGAAGAAATCCTGACTTTCTCAAGACGATCGAATTCACAGACGAATGTACTTTTTCTCGGGACAAGATTATTAATTTTCATAATAACCACATATGGGCTGATGAAAACCCTCACGCTATTGTCCAAGCTAACCATCAAGAACATTTTTGTCTTAACGTGTGGGCCGGAGTTATTGGGGATTATTTAATTGGACCTCATTTTCTACCTCCTCGATTAAATGGTGAGGCATACACTGAATTTTTAAGAGAAGTGCATCCAGTACTGCTGGAGGAAGTTCCTTGTGATATCAGACGGGTTATGTTTTTTATGCATGATGGGGATCCCGCCCATTTTAGTCAAGCAGCACGTCAGCATTTAACTCAAACGTATCCAAATCATTAGATAGGTCGAGGAGGACCACAGAATTGGCCCGCTCGATCTCCGGATTTGAATCCTCTCGATTTCTCTACTTGGGGCCATTTACAGAGTTTGGTTTATCCTACTCCTGTTCGCGATGTAGAGGACTTAAGAAACCGCATCATCGATGCGTGCAGGATAATTAGAGAAACTACAGGAATATTTGAGCGAATACGTGGCTCAATGCGCCGACGTCTAGACGCATGCGTAATGACTGAAGGTGGATATATTGAACATTTACTATGATTTCTACATGGTGTGTGTTTTGTTATTAAGAAATTAGTTTTGTTTATTCATCTTTAATCATACTTTGATGCAGGTAGTAACTACAAAATAACAATAATAATCCAGTTCGCATTTATGACAATGTATCTCTGTAGTTGTTTGGAAAATAATTTTTTTCTGCAAACTGGTTAATTTTGGGCAAAAAATTCAAGAGACATTTTTTGTTTAGAATGAAATAAGCTATTGGAAATAAATTTTTAAATGGCAAACAAATAATAAGACAAAAGGTTACATTGGAAATAAATTTTAAGGGTTGCGTTTTTCACCCCTTACAACCATGGGTTAAACCAAATAAATTACTGAGCAAGTGTATTTTTGGTAGTAAAAAATGTCACCTTAATTTCAATTTTATAACTTTTTTAGTGTTTGTAAAAAAAATGAAAAACAAATTTTATGTACACCCTTTAAGAGGCTGTATCTTAACAAGGGATGCTCCAATAAAGTTTCTTTATATGAAAGATCCTATCTCTTTTACGATGAGGAATCACCCCCTGAAATGTTTTACACTTATTTTGATCCACCCGGTATAGAGGTAACCTATTTAGTAGCTTGGAATATCGCTCGCTTCCTATAAACAATAGTTTGTGCTAGGAGTGGGAAACTAGTGCGACTAATGATAAATTCTAATATAAATATATTTCAAATTAAACACTAGAAATTTCGTTTAAGAGACAAACAGAAAAAAGAAAAGAAAAAATACAATATAAAATTTATACAAGAATTTAAATGAATAATAATTTCTGAGTATAACGATGTAGTAAATAATTGAGAAGGAAAGAAAGAGTTAAATCTTACATTAACAAACATGCCTATTTGCTCACCCTTTCTGGCGTAACGAGTGTCAGGACTCTAACCTTTCTTAAAGTGCATTACAACTACTGTGCATGATTGTGTTTTGTAGGATTTTGAACTTTGTTAGTTTTTAGAGACCGCATAACAAGTTACGAAGTTTTCGTTTTGGCACTTTTTTAGAGTTTTGTAAGAGAAATATAGAGCGGAATTTTGCGTTCAACGACAGGGAGCACGTACAAAACTTGTTTCTGAGTATTAGTCGCACAACTTTTGGATAAGAAAATATTGGGTCCAGCTTTAATTGGTTGATACTTTTAGATGTGTAATTCTTTCCTGTTTGAATGATAAAATAAAACAGAACCAAATTATGCCTATGAACTCCCTGCAGGTCTAGAACGCCAAATAGAGGATAGGTATCCCTCAATGGAAAACGGCGAGTCACTCCGAGGCAAACTCGGATTATTGCTTTAGCAGCCGTTATTGCTGGTGTTAAATTAGTACAAGGTGTCCATTGTTACATTTTGATACATTCCACCCGGTATTTCATTTATTTTATCATGAATATTTTGTTTTGAGTTGCTAAAGGAATTCTGATTTGTTTCTATGAACCTTCCCTATAGTAGGGGTCAAAGAATACTACTATAGTAAGCCTGCTTATCGTAAAAGGCGATTAAAAGGCGCAGCAAGGGGCAGCAGCCTTGCTGGCTAAAAGATAATGGAAAAGAGTCGGCTGGTCTCGGACAATTCTCAATAATTTACAAGGTTGTTGGGGGTTGGCCGTGACAGATACGGCTTTTTGCTAAAATCTTTAAAAACTGCGTTAGAGATCATAAACTAAATAAAGCGCCGGGGATAGACAATATACCCGCAGAATTAATAAAATATGCAAGTCAGAAAACTTTAGACAGATTATATGAACTAGTAAAAGTAATATATGACACAGGTGAGGTCCCAATAGATTTCGAAAAAATATTATTATCTCAATCCGAAAAAAGTCAGGAGCGGATAAGTGAAGGAATTTTAGAACAGTTAGTTTAATCTCCCACGCTTCCAAAATACTAACAATAATAATTAAAACTAGAGTAGAAGCTTTGACTCAGAAGTATTTAGGCGAAGACCAAAATGGTTTTCGTAACGATAGAGGGACTAGAGAACCGATACTAATGATTAGGGTAATTAACGAAAAAAGGTTACAAAAAATAAAAAAACTCATTTCGCATTTGTAGATTTAGAAAAAGCATTTGATAGGGTTAATTGGATTGTTATGTTCAGGCTTTTGCGAAAAACAGGAATCTCTCATAGGGATAGAAAAATTATTTACAGTCTATATAAAAACCAAAACGTAGTAATTAGATTTCATGAAATAGAAAAGGAAGCTAAGATTAGAAATAGTGTTACACAGGGCTGTATACTATCTCCCTTGATTTTTAATGTTTATATTGAGGAAGCCTTAAACGTAGCTAGAGAGAGAAATGAGATAGGTATTAGTGTACAGGGACAGAAATTAGACATGTACTGCAGATGATATAGCCATTATAGCAGAGTCTAGAAAAGAGTTAGGAAAGTTTTTAAATATTTTAGATGAGATACTACAGAGTAACTATAGTATGAGAATTAACTCAGGAAAGACAAAGATAATGACAAGTGAATTACAGCCTAGTTCTAAACCAAAATTAAAAATAGGTAATACCGAGTTAGAGGAGATAGATGAATTTTGCTATTTAGGTAGTATAATTACAAAGGACGGACGTGGCAGAAGGGATATAATAGTTAAAATAACTCAAGCTAGAAAAATGTTTTTAAAAAAGAAAGACTTACTAATAGCTAATAGTATTAGTTTAGATAATAGAAAAAATTTCTTAAAGTCGTACGTATGAATCGTTCTATTATACGGTAGTGAGACTTGGACAATTAAAGAGGTAATAAGAAAAAGATAGAAACTTTTGAAACTTGGTGTTATAGGAAAATGTTAAAGATTAGTTGGACAGAAAGAGTAACAAATGAGGAAGTTTATAGAAGTATATGTGAGGAATCCTGTATGTGAAAACAATTAAAGGTCAAGAGAGATAGAATGATAGGGCATCGGTTAAGACATGAGGGACTATTTACTAAGGTCTTAAATTATAGACTACCACATAAAAATATAGTAGGAAGATCTAGACAGGAGAGATAGAATGATAGGTTACATGAGGTACTATTTAGTAAGGTCTTAGATTATAGGATACCAAATAAAAATAGAGTAGGAAGACATAGACAAAGCTATATTAGTCAAATTATTAGAGATGTAGGTTGTGAAGGGTATGTAGACCTTTTTAGACTAGCTCAGAATAGAAAAGAATTTAGAGCTGCGTCAAACCGACCTTAAGTAAGTTAGAAAACAAAACAAACAAAAAATAAATAAATAAAAATCAGTTAAATAAGTGTCACCATGACATAACTCACAATTAGTTAGCGGTCTGGTATGTTGGCAGCGATTCGCTGCTTAAGCCTTACCATAACATATAATTTAACACTTTTCCTTTTTTGGATAGGATAACCAGATAATATTTCATTTCCTTATAAATGGGAAGCATGTAAACATGTTGGAGTTCTTTAACAACCATCAGGTTGCTAATATCTATGTAGAGCCGGGTAGATAGGAAAAAGAGTATAGAAAGACCTAGACCAATCTATATTAGTCAAATTATTAGAAATTTAGGTTGTGAAGCATATGTAAGTAGTAGGAAACTGACAATACTGCCGCCACATTTCCACCAGCATCCACATTTCCACACACATCTGGACCAAAAAGTTTTCTTCGACTAGCCATTTTCTGCTTTCGAGATAAATATATCTTGTTTGGTAGCAATTAATATTAGATTTTTCTCAGCTACCCGAATTCCTAGGAATTTTTATATAGCATTACCTCCCCCCCCCCCAGGGAGCTACCCTCATTTTAAGATTTTTTTACCGCCAACATTCTGAACCAAATAGTTTTCTTTGTCTAACCAATGCATCTTTTGAGATAAACCTATCTTGTTTAGTATCAATTAATATTAGATTTTTTTCAGCTACCCGAATCTCTAAGAATTTTTTAGATAGCATCACCCCCAGGGAGGTACTCTAATTTTAAGATTTTTTTACCAGCAGCAGCGATTTCCGACCGTCCGCATAAATTTTTTTATACATGCGATACATTAAATTAGTCTAAAATTTTACACAGAATCCGAATCTGCAAACAGATTTAAAATAGGACTACTCCTTACAAAGTTACACTTTAAAGCTCCCAAATCTCTTTAAAATTTTTGTTCATTTATGACATATGCTTTAACCAAACATCTCCAAAACTCAAAAACCGTGGAAATTTTAGAAATGAATCGTAGCGGAAACAAATCGGTCAAACTTTCTTCGTCGATAGCTGTTAAATGCACCACAAATTTCTTTTTTTAGGATAAACATCCTTTTGTTTGTAGATGTTTGTTCGGCGTCAGAAAGGTCGCAAATTTTAACCAACATTATATTGTCACAAAATGGTTCTGTAATTGGTGTGTCTAGTCCACCAGTCAGCATCTGTTCGCCTTCGACATAACAAATATTACCAATATCTGTCACCAGATTATTGTTGCACATATTTTCTGCCAACAGTCATAATCCAAATCGCTCATTTGTCGGTTTCACTTTATTCCCAAGAAGTTGAGAAACGTTAATCACCTTGGAGACGCTCATGTTTACCGTTCTAGCTACTTAGGAATACTAAATTGAATACGAAAAAATTGTTCTCTTATGCATCCTACAGAGTGGGGCGTATATTGCCGAAGATAGTCGAATATGTCGGACACCACCATATCGCTTACATTCTCTGGTTTAGGAACTGTTTTGTTATCCGACCTAGGCCGGCAGGGATGCGCATCCACATTTTATCCACTTTTATCTAACCTAAGTCCACACAAGTCCAACTAACCTAACACCAGACAACACCAGCTAACCTAACTCCTGACAAGTCCACATCCAACCTAGATCGGAGGCAATTTCACCCTATGGGGTAATTTCACCCTATGGGGCAATTTCACCCTATGGGGCAATTTCACCCTAACCTAACATCCTACATATATCCGGACATATGTGGATTTTGAATTTTTAATATGCACGCGATGCGATTATTGATCCGTATAACATGGAAGACGTTTCCGATGTTTCTACCAACTGCATTCGCAGCATGGACGATGCGAGCCGGGTGCATGCATTGGTGCTAAATGTACTGGACGAGCAGCAAGGATTGAAAAAAAGATGACGTCATTTAGTTCTCCGCTGAATCCTCAACTTCGTTCGGGTGTCTTCGGAAACCTTCGGGTTGCATTCTATAGGGTACATAAAGCTTACAAGTTTAATCAAAGTCCTATAGTGCGGATTTTGTTTTGTACTAAAATGGACAGCTTACAGCGACACAAGGAAAAACAGCACGGTATGTCATTAAGCCGTAAACGTTCAGCTCCACCAGCTGTTAAAGGGCCTTATACGAAACAACCACAAATTATGTGTAAAGTATGCGACATGGAGGTGTTAAAGTCTGCATATCCTGGTCATCTACGGAGCAAAAAACATAAAAATGCATCAGTTACCGCTACTAGCGACGATGGTGTAGAAATGGTTAGCACAGCGTTTAACAATCGTATGGCTAGCTATCGCATAAAGAACGCCAGTGTCGACGATGGAGTGTCCGAGTATCTTTGGAAGCAGGAAGAGCGATTTATTCAATTAATTAATGAAAAAAAAAATACAACATACAGCAATAGAAGTCTATTGCGAACTCTACGGCGTTTACCCAAAAATGGCAGAAGAGACTACTGATGTGAAATCCTTTAACACAAAAATGTGGTTATAACATCTTCTAGTAATCTGGAAAATATGTATGAGGTCTTAAGCGAAACAATGAGAACAAAATCGGAGGAATTTGAAACATGTGGGTCCGGTTGGTCTTTGGAAAAGGTGCTCTATTTAGAAATAAATATTAATAAGTATAAGCCGATTTGAGGAGTTCTAGGTTAAGAATAAAAAAATTGTGAATATGTATTTAGAAATGTGGTTTACAAAATTTAAACGGTATTAGTAAAAATTGTCTGTAATAAAAAGTTTTAAGAATAGTTTCTAGATTTTCTTTTAGGTATGAGCCGCAGGAAATTTATAATTTAGAGGGTGTGTGTAAAATGGTAAGGGGTGGTTCGATTTTAAATCTATTTACAGATTCTGATTCTGCGTAAAATTCTAGACTAATTTGATAAGCCACATAGTCGAGGATGGTTACTAGAAAGTACCTTGTGTGAATCCCCAGCAATTATTCATCAATTTCTAATGCACTGTATTCAAACATAATTAATTAATAGAAAGTTTAAGAAAAGAAATTATATACAGCTTTCATATGTAATTTAGGTAGCCCATACTCGTTAAGAAATTAATTCGGAACGACTTGTATTTTCCAAGCATTGACTATATATTATGACGTGCATAGTTATCAAAAATGTTAAAGATGTAATTTAGGTAGTCATAATCGTTAAGAAATTAATTCCTTAATGACTTGTATTTTCCAAGCATTTGAGCATATAATTATGACGTGCATAGTTATTAAAAAATGTTAAACCAGACCTTGATAACTGTTTAAAATTTAAAAAAAGTTATGGTTTTGAATATTCTAAAAAAAACAGTGCATCATCGTTTGAAAAATGGTTTTAAATATTAAACACTTATGGGCCATAAAGGATTCATTTCTAAAATTTTCACGGTTTTTGAGTTTTGGAGATGTTTGGTTAAAGCATATGTCATAAATGAACAAAAATTTTAAAGAGATTTGGGAGCTTTAAAGTGTAACTTTGTAAGGAGTAGTCCTATTTTAAATCTGTTTGCAGATTCGGATTCTGCGTAAAATTTTAGACTAATTTGATGTATCGCATGTATAAAAAAATTTATGCGGACGGTCGGAAATCGCTGCTGCTGGTAAAAAAATCTTTAAATTAGGGTACCTCCCTGGGGGGTGATGCTATCTAAAAAATTCTTAAAGATTCGGGTAGCTGAAAAAATCTAATATTAATTGATACCAAACAAGATAGGTTTATCTCAAAAGATGCATTGGTTAGACGAAGAAAACTATTTGGTTCAGAATGTTAGCGGTAAAAAAATCTTAAAATGAGGGTAGCTCCCTGGGGGTAATGCTATATAAAAAATTCCTAGAAATTCGGGTAGCCGAGAAAAATCTAATATTAATTGATACCAAACAAGATATATTTATCTCGAAAAATGAAAATGGCTAGTCGAAGAAAACTTTTTGGTCCAGATGTGTGTGGAAATGTGGATGCTGGTGGAAATGTGGCGGCAGTATTGCCAGTTTCCTACTACTTATGTAGAACTTTTTAGATTAGCACAGAATAGAAAAAAAGTTAGAGCTGCATCAAACTGACCTTAAGTAAGGTCGAAAACAAAATGATGATGATGTTTGTTGCCAACTTTCAGATGCTAATAATTTGGTAAGTTTATTCCCTTCTACCCGTTTGATAATTTTTAGCTTAAATGATGATATAGCGGCATAGATAGGGAAATGATCTGTTAATGGAACAATCGATAACGGCCGATTTCAATAATATAATGTTACCCATTTAATAAAAATGTGGTCAATGCATGATGGCTCGAACTCGGCTACTCTGGTGAGAATAATAATTTGTTTAAATAACCCGAAGTTGTTTGGAATAGGCAGGTATTTAAGGCTATTTTCATTAAGCGAGTTCTCACTAATTCTTTGTAATATACTAATATTAACTTCTCCAATAAATACAATACGTGGTGAAGCTCTTAGATCTCGCAATTTGTTTTCTATGCTACTCAGAAATGTTTGCGATTGGAACGATGGACTTTGTAACAGACAATAAGAATAAAGTGTTTCTAGCGGAGAACTAATGTTGCAAAAGAGAATTATGGTCTCGTTTAATATAAAGTCGATTGGTTTTAACATGAATTGCTCTTTGATATATATATTACAATTCCGTTGGATTAGTTATGGTTTTTTTTAAATTAGTATGGTGGTGTATCGCGTCGTCGCGCATTGTGAAGACTGGGAAGTAATGGTGTTTTGTAATTGCGATAGCATAAAATAATAAGAAAGCTTGAAAACTGGTTATATTGTTAGAGCAAAATCAAAGTGCGATCTCACAAAATTGTTTAGAAAAAGAATTTGACTTTGACAGACGCTTTCTACGTTTTTTTTTTTTATATATATATGTAGAAGCATACAAGCAAGCTGTATATTAAATATCAACGTCCATTTTCAACACTTCCTCCAACGTGGAGTATTTAATCTAAAAACTAAATTCACAAAAGCGTCGACTTAAAAATTATAATCACTTAGCGCCGTTATAGATATTCCACGACGCATTTGTGTGAACTTTGACGTTCTAGGGTTTTGTTAAGATATCGGCTAGATTCATATCGCTGCTGATGTACTCTAAGTCGATGTCACCATTCAAATATCTTTCCCTAATAAAAAAATATCGCACTGCAATGTGTTTGGTCCTCTTGTGAAATTCGGGATTCTTAGTCAGTTTCAGAGCGCTTGCTGAATCGACAAACAATTTTGGTTTGCAAATGCGATGACCAAGATCAATTAAAAGACGCTGAAGCCAAATAAGTTCCTTGGCACCTTCACTACTTGCCACAAATTCTGCTTCAGTAGTGCTAAGCGCTACTGAGCGCTGAAGTTGACTGGTCCACGAAACTGCTTCACCTGATATAATTGAAATAACACCCGTTGTTGATCGGCGTGTCGTTGAGCAACCTCCAAAATCCGCATCACTGTATACTAGAAGTTCAAGGTCTTGAGGTTTATAGACTATGCCATAATCACTAGTACCTTGCAAGTACTTAAAAATACGCTGAACGGCATACCAATCATTTTCAGTTGGACTTTCTATGGATCGTGCGGCTTTGCTTACTGCAAAAGCTATATCAGGACGACTTCCTACTGTCAGATACATTAAACACCCTATCGCTTCCCGATATGGTACCTGATCTTGAATAGGATTTGAATCTGCAGATCCATTGCGTTCACATGGTGTAGCAACCTTTTTGCAGTTAACCATATTAAAACGATTTAACAATTTTTTTGTATATGCATACTGGCTTATAATGATGGAACCATCAGAGTTCTGCAGAATTTGAATGCCCAGAAAATTGTTCAGTTCACCCAAGGTGATCTTGAAGCTTTTCTTAAGATCGTTTGTGAAAACAGTAATTTCATCAAGATCGCTCTCTGCTACAAGACCATCATCAACATAAATGGCCACAAGCAGCTTTTTGCCATTTAGTTCACGAGTAAACAGACAAGGGTCAGCTTTGCTCTGTTGCATTCCACTTGATTGCATAAACCCAACAAATTTTTCATTCCAACAACGTGGTGCTTGTTTCAGTTCATATACGCTTTTCTTTAAAAAACAAACACGGCCTGTGTTATCATCAAAACCTTCTGGTTGCTTGACATAAACTTCTTCATGAAGTTCACCATAGAGAAAAGCAGTTTTTACATCAAATTGTCGCAACTGTAGTCTATCGCATGCAGAGATAGCCAGCACGCTTCGAATGTTTTCATAACGCGCTACCGGGCTAAACGTTTCACCGTAGTCAAAGCCGCAGGATTGACCACATCCTTTGACTACAAAACGTGCTTTAAAACGCGTTTGGCCATTTGAATCGACTTTAATACGATAGACCCATCGACTGTTTAACAATTTGGCTTCTGGGGGTTTTTCTACTAGTTCCCACGTTTCATTTTTATATTGCGATTGTAATTCCTCTTCCATTGCTTCCTGCCATTTATCAGAATGAACTGAAGATGCTGCTTCTCGATAAGAACGAGGGTGAATAGTATCAACAAATTCCTCAGCGGAGAAAACAAAATCATCAGAAGCTGAATAAACATAATAGTCATCAAGTTTCTTAGGCTTTTGACGTTCTTCAATTTTGCGTGTCTCATAGCGTTTTTCTTGTGAATCTGATACTGATTCAGATGCAGTTGAATTGATAGTGGTTTTGCAAGGTTTCAAAACTTCGTCCGGAACAACAACCGTTGGAGTCGGTGATAATTCAATACAAGATGTTGAACACGTACGTTCAGGCTTAAAAATTACGTCACGGCTGCAAACAACTTGATTTTGGAAGGTACATACACGCGATAACCATCACGATCATTAACGTAGCCAACTACTCGACCACCGATAGCTTTATTGTCAAATTTACGCCGCTTTTGTTTCGGTACATGTACGAAACATTCAGTTCCAAAAATGCGTAGATATTCTAGACTACCATATTCTTTACCTCGCCATATCTCAATCGGAGATTTCTGTGCAACGGTAGATTTTCCTACCCGATTTAATACGTGGACAGCAGTTGCACATGCTTCAGCCCAACAAACTTTTGGCATTCGTGACGAAGACAACATCGAACGAGCAAGCTCAACAATTGTTCTGTTTTCTCGTTCTGCAACACCGTTCAATTGAGGTGTATAAGGAGGTGTAATTGCAGATAAAATACCATTTGCAGTAAGAATATTACGAACCTCTTGATTGTCGAATTCACCACCACCATCCATGCGGAGCACTTTAATGGTGTGCCCATACGTCTTTGACTCATTTATATAGGCATTTAGACAACTAGCAACCTCATTTTTCTGTTTCATAAAATACAGTACCCTATATTTTGAAAATTCGTCTTTAAAACAAACATAATAGCGTTTATTGGTAAATGATGAATTTTCTGTAGGTCCCATTACGTCAGCGTGTATCTTTTCACCAACTGATGTAGCTAAAATGAGTGCGAGTTCGAAAAGGGAGCCGATGCGCCTTTCCAAATACACAACCGTCGCAAAATTCTCCATCGACAACAGGAATATCGATACCCATGCGCTTTAACACGGTCTTTACTTGGTGTTTGTTAATATGCGCCATCCTTTCATGCCAGACTTGTATACTTTCTTCATTAGTTGCCAAATTAACAATTGCTTCAACCTGTGGTTTAATCATACGTATCTTTAATACATATGCTCGCCCAAGTTTGTAGCCAGTAAGGGTAGTTACCTGTTCACGACGAAAAATAACTGATGTTTTATCAAAAGTTACAGCATGTCCTAAATCCGTTGAACGAGTTACAGAAAGAAGACTTTTTTCTGCGTCTGGTACAAACCACAAATTATTTAAATGAGTGCATTGCCATTTATTATGTACCCAAATTTCTACGTTGATGAGCCCACAACCATAGGCCAGCATAAAGTTCTTAGATTTTGCAATATGAATTATCTTTGGCGGTACAAATTTTTCATACGTCGCGAAAAATTCTTTGTATGGGATAGTATGTTGCGACGCGCCTGAGTCACAAATCCAAACATCACACTCTTTTAGTGATATTGCGTCTTGGGCAGTAAAACCGGACTCGTCAGATTTACCAAATTTTGCACTAATTTGGTTAGATTTCCGCACCCAGTTACAGTGCATTCAGCTGCCCAATGACCGAGCTTACCACATTTATTGCACGGACGCTTTTTCTTTTGTTCTGCAATAAATTTCTCCCGCCGTTTCTTATGATTCGAGGAAACAGATTTGTCTAATTTGCTATTAGACGTATTTGCTGATTTAGCCTTAATCGTAAATGCAGACCCTGAATCATATGATCCATTTTTCGCAGCTCTATTGCGCACAGTTTTTCAGTCAATAGATCTAACTTTTGTTTATCTTCTGGAACAACCTCCCAAATATTCCAAAAATCTATAAAACGCGAATCCTTTTCTAACGCTGTTAGAACACGTGCGATTAAAACGGATTCATCTAGCTCATTCCGCTTACCACGTTTTAATTCTGCATTTAGATTTTGAAAAGTGTTCGTCACACGTGCAATGAATTGAGCCACATCTTCTACAGAGGTTGGCGCCATGTTAAATAACTCTTGAAATAATCTGTCACGCATTTGGGTGCTTGTGCGTTCAAACCGAGCACATAATTTGGTCCACATCACTGATGCTGTGGTTGTCGATAGAACCAAATCTACAAAGTTGTTGCCCAGAGTACCCATTATATTATTACAGGCAGCAGCATTGCTTGTAACTCAGCTTTCATATTTAGCTTTTTTGGCGTCATTGCCAGCTTCTAAAGTTGGACATTCTTCCGATCCGTCCACGATGCTCGTCAATTTGTTTTGCACAAACAACATTTGCATTTGCCACTTCCATTTAGGCCATCCAGAGACATCTTCCAATTTGTCAATGTGCAATTTAATATCAGACATCGGAACACTCATTTTGTCTAGAAAAAAACAAGCCAATTTGTTTTTACCAAAATCGAGTCGGAAATATCAACAAACGTCACTATATATTTTAAACGTGAAAGATATTACTTTTACTTATTTTACGCACGCAAACGCATCTGGGCCCATAACCTCATGGTGTTTTGTAATTGCGATAGCATAAAATAATAACAAAGCTTGAAAACTGGTTTTTTTTTGAACATTTAGTTTTGCCGTTTAAAACATAACCAGAGAACAGTATTAAGCTACAGAAAAGCTTTGTGTTTTTCAGTAATAAGGTTGCATTTATTATTGTAACAAAAACTCTATTTGCACAAACAACAGTTCTTTCTTTTCCAATTGATCCATAAGCCTTTTTAGCAACTCGTAGTTACAATGGAATTTGCCAAAAACTCTCCCAACAATTTATTTTCAGCTAATCGTTAACAGTACAAGTATTTCTTAACACTAATATGCTATCTTCTGAATTAATATTAAAGCACTATAATCAACTATCCAAGCACTAATTATTAATTTATATAATCAATACAATATCGTTCTGAATGTCCCTGCACCTTGAAGAAGTTGTAGATTACTAGAACTGGTAGAATGGCTGGTAGAATGGCTTGCGTGTTTCAGTGAGCTAAAGAGCCGAACTATATAGGTTTAACTAAATTAGAGGGGTTTTTAGTGAGAAACCAGATAAGACATCCCCGAAAGAGGGCAGCGGCTCTTTCGGTACTTAGAGTGGCAGAAACCATAGGGGTTGGTATGGCATTCTAAGGCAAACTACTGCGATGTGGAAGGCAACAGAAAACCACCACATTACCTCCCAAGTACACAGTGTACTTAAATTGTTATTTAAGATGATGGCACCTCCTGTAGTAAAAGATTCCGGATTTAAAATAGTCTCTCATTCGGATGTTCCGGGAGGACACTACTCGGAGGATGTGATCAGAAAGTTTAAAAGAAGAGCCAGGAACATTTTGCGAGTCGGAGCGTGGAATATCAAAAATATGAAGCAAGTAGGTAAGCTAAAGAATTAGAAAATTGAAATGGATAGGTTAGTATTAGACACATTAGGGATTAGCGAATTTTGGTGACCAAAAGCAGGGAGGGGGGAGGTGTGTGTTTGGAGCAGAGATTTTAGGGTAATTCATACAGGATCGGAAAAGGAAATGTGGGTGTGAATATAGTTATGTACAACATGTAAGATAATGTGTAGAAAACTACTTACAAAAGAACTAAAGTGTAGTCATGGTTAGATTATAATATAAACTGGTAAATACGGTAATAATACAAGTTTACATGCTCACCTCTAGCTACAGTGAGGAAGACGTAGAAGTGATCTACAAAGTAATCAAAGACATACTAAAAGGTGTAAAAGGACATGAGAATTTAATAATATGGAAGACTTTAATGCAGTGTTAGGTGAGGGTAGGGAAAGAGTGGTAGTAGGTACGAGAAAACGATAGTTGAAAAAGGCTGGTAAAATTTTGCGACAAAAACAATTTAAACATTACAAACACATTATTTCATCATAATGTTAGAAGACGATACACGTGGAAGATGCGAGGAGACATAGGTAGATATCAAATAAGTTACATTCTTGTTAGCCAACAACGTAGGAATCAAATGAAAGACCTATAGGAGCTATATAGACACTGACTACAACATAGTAACTATGAAGGTGTTACGTGCCAAAATTTGGCACTAGACTTTTTTAGTTTAGTTTTGATGTGCGGGAATTTCGCGCCTTAAAGTTGAAAGACTTGGCGCGTGTATTTCCGTCACTACAGAGTGCGTTTGCGCCAGATCGCGCCGACGCGTGTGGGAGAAGAAAAAGTGGGGAAGTTTCCGGAAGACGCTTAGAAAAAGGGGACTTTGCCTTTGAACATCAAGAAGAGTGGTTGGGTTTTGGTATCGCATCGTATCTTATCTTTAGTATGTAGATTCCTTTTCTTGCTTATCTTGTTTGTCGTCCCTATAAACCCCTTCCCGTCTTATCTCTCGATATAGGAAAGAAGATAAATTTGGATACCACCTGGCAGCAGTCTACGACCCTAGAATAAACGAGTCCAGGGAGCTCCGCAGTCGCTAGCCGGAGCAATCCTGATGGAAGTCGCAGCCGCCATCTTTAAATTATCTTAAAGGAAGCCACGAGCTGCCATCAGGAAGTGATTGTGTTTGAAGTTTTACCTATTCATGTGAGTACTCCGTTTTTTATAATCTATTTTAGAAATTGGCATATTTTGTCATTTACGTGTAATAATTTGCATATTGTGTGACGTCATTGACAGATGGGCGCGCTAATTTCCACATCATGGATTAGCGTTACCAACTGCCGTTGTGTCGCATATACCGCGTCGACGGTAATATAAGAATGACGTTCAAATGTATGAAAGGCAGAGTCAAATTAAAAACAGGAATCAGACATTAAAAAGTATGGCTGAAAAATGGTAAGGCACCAGGTATAGATAAGGTGCAAGCAGAAACTCTAATAGCCTCTGAACAAGCAGTAACAGAACGTCTCTTCCAACTTGTAAGATATATGTATGACATAGGCGAGTTACCCAAAGATTTCAAACGTAACATTATAGTCACTATACCGAAAAAAAGAGGCGTGGATACTTGTAAAAATTTTCGAACAAGCAGTTTGACAGAACACGTCAAAAATATTAACTAAATTTTTTTACAAAGACGGATGAACACACGGGTTGAAGAAATACTAGGAGATCAATTTGGGTTTAGGCGAAGCAGGGGAACACGGGAGGCTACATAATGGAGAATACAATAGAAAAGTAGAAAGCGTGCATATAGAGTTTGAAGATCTAGGAAAAGCATTCGACACTGTAAAGTGGAAAAAAATGTTTGAGATATTCAAAAAGATTGGAATGATTTCTAGGGGTAGACGAACAGTACATAACTTATACAAAGAGCAAACAGCTGTAATAGAGTTAGAGCAGAAACGTAGAGAGGTAAATATTAGGAAAGGGGTTAGACAGGGATGTGCCCAATTTCTCTTAATTTTTAACTCATACATCGAAGAGGCAATGAGCACTGCTAAACGCAGGAAGACATTTGGAATTATTATGAAGGGACAAAAGATTAATATGCTTAGATTTGCAGATGATATAGCGGTTTTAGCATCTAGTAAGGAAGAGTAAGAGGCAGATCTTAATGAAATGAAAACTTCTAAAATAGTAAAAATAGGAGAGATAGAATGATAGTTCACATCCTAAGCAATAGTGAAAGATGTAATCTGTGGTAATTTCAAGGAAATATGTGGGTTAGCTCCAAATAGGAAACAATGGCAGTACTCGTCGAACCAGTTCCAGGACTGAAAACCTAATGATGGTGATCAGTATAATAGTTTGTATCAACAATAATTTATATCACATCTTTCAAAGCTTTAAACTAGAACATATTGTAATTAAAGCTTCAATCATAAATTGACCTCCAATATTTATATCGGAAATTTATGTACATTTCAATCGTTCTGGAACATACTAGAAATTATGCATATGACACACTCAAAATTTCCTATTGTAATCTATATAACCCTTAAATGCAAAACTCTTGTACCTGTCAATCAAGTTCATATGAAAAAGTTGTGTGGCAGGGTTTATCAATCATCTTTTGTGTACAAACTCTTCGTTTACGTTCTAATGTAATTATTCTGGTCACAGGTAAACTTATCGACATTATATTGCCTCCTCTTAAAGCTGCATTTTCCATGTTGTTAGAAGTAGCAATCAACAGGCGCCGTACCGTTGGAATTATAACCACACACTTAAATTTGGACCCCGTTTCTGGAACAGTACCTCTAATATATTTCGTACAACCCTCCAATCTAACCCATCGAGCCCACAGCCGATCTTGAATATGGCCAACTTTTCTCTTCAAATTTGATCATCTGACCCTTGAAGTTCACTAACACCTTTCACAGATCCTAGTGATTCCCATATACCAGAACGTTGTTTCCGAGTCATCAAGTAATAGAAACACCGCTGTCGGTTCTTTAGCCGTATTAACGGCTAAAGGTTGTTTGTAACGTTGATCGCAACCACTAAAATTATTATTAAATATCCGAGTAAGTTCTCGGGACATATCAAGGTTCGTTGCTAAACAATGTACCAGGGATTATTCTAATGTCATATCGAATTTCGCTTTGCCTGTGCTGCTGTACAGAGACATGAACCAGTCATAGCTAGGCCCAGACATTCGTTCATTCTCATGAGCGTTACTGTTTGATCATCTTAGTACTGGCCGTTATTCAGCATTACCGGCGTCATCATTATTGTAGAGTGCTAACCTGTTAATGTGCACCACTATTTTTCTTCCTTTTGGTGCTTACGAATTCGATATTCCACGTCGTTGATCCTATTTACAACTTCGTACGGACCTTCCCAAAGTTGTCGCTGTAGTTTTGGTAACAGTCCATGTCTCCATCTGAGGTTGTATAGCTAGACTCGGTCTCCCTCTTGAAAACCAGAGTCCTGCACCTTGATCTATTTCTACATTTCTGGTATCTTTGCCTACCCCATGTTTTCTATCTTTATTGTAGTCCCTCTATTATTACATTGTTCAAAGTTGTTTCTCCCTTCCTTTATGTGCGCCTTGAAAAATCGATACCTTCTGCAAACATGTTGCATCTTTGTCTCGCTTATTGGCTTTTAAAATATACTCGTCTTACAGACGTTTGAAAGTCATTACTACTTAACCATACGATATCTTCCATCTGTTTCTGTATCATGCTAAATATCGTCTCTCGCTTGATTTTATCGATCTGTTTTCAACAAGTAGACGACCGTTGCTTTTAGCCTCGTGTTTTCAGTAAACACATTTTACCTAGAACTACATTGTCAATGTATAAAAGCTTTATAGAAATTGTTTATCTATAGCACGTCTGTTGCTTGAAATTCTTAACCGTTGTAGCTTGTATTCAAATACTAGACCTTGTAAAGATTCCACGAATGTTTTAGCTTATGTTACGTTTAAGAAATGTACCTTGCTTAAATTATTGATTTTAACACTACATCCAATCTGAAAAGCTTTTATAATAATACTATTTGTACACGGTTTGTTCGGTCTCTTTGTCGCACGTTGTTGTAGTTAATTTTAAGTTACTTTAAATTTTTAGTTGTAAATCAAATCCTAAAGCTGTCATCTCTTATTCCGTTACATTCTGTCGTAAAAATTCCTTTGTGCATGTGTAAATAAGTTGGACTAAGGGTAGTGACAAAAACACTCTCTCATCGATATCAAAGCAGAACAGTCGGTTTTTCGTTCGGTAACGTGAATTTGTCAAGGGCCGCCGACTTTATCGAAAAAACCACTAAAAAACACAGTGCAAGTGCAACGGAACATGTACTATAATCTCCAATACAGTCCACTTAGTTGAGGAGCAAGGAACTGCAGCTTAGAACAATAAAAGTGCGCGGAGGTAAGTCCATATATAAAATTATAAGACCCCCGCGTTGAACACGATTTGTGACCTTGCCATCGATCTTATTCATAACTAATTGTTGTTCTAGTTCTAAATTAACGTATAAAAATTAAATCTACATTATCTTATCTAATCTTCTCCCTATCTAATTATATTGAAGCGTTTTAAATTGTATATCGACTTCTATTGGCTTATTTACATCTATCTAAGCTTACCAATCCTTTGGAATGGCTCTCTAATTCTTGCACTACTGTTGGGGTTTTCATTAAGAGAAATGCAGCCGTCTCTATACTGAAATAGATTCAGATAGATAGTCCTTTCTTTGCCATTTTAAATATTTTTGCAAAATATTATTATTTTTATACAGGGCGAGTCGAAATATGAATGTACGATTCTTTCAATTTATCTTAAATGGAAACCCTGTTTTCATCTAAATATTTCAAAAGGGTCTTATTTCTCTTTGTTCTTATTAACTACACTACTCACTAACTAACTATCGAGATATTTTTAGTAATATTCCAAAAACGTATAGTTGTGCAATTTTCTGATTTTAAATTCAACAAATCTAATCATTTACGACAATGGTAATTTTCAAACCCATTTTATATTGCTTTTATAGTTATTTACTATACCAGCGGGATATGGACATTATTATCGCACGCAATGTGATATTTGCACATTGCACGACAAGGGCGTTAGCCAGCCCGAGTCGTGTGAGACAATAATGTAATTTCCACGTGAATCGTACAAAACTTTATCTAAAATCATTAAAACTTCATAAATTTCTATTAAAAGTAGATACTAAAATTCAAAAACAATGCATAGCAACGGTAACTATGGAATTGATTTACGTTGTCAAACTAACAAATTAATTTTTTCTTTTTTAATTTTTTTTTTTCATAATTAATAACCTAAATTTGACAAGTGTCATTTTGATATTAAAATTTTTAAAAATTGTAATTTAGATTCTATGATAAATATTTGGTTTTATATCAATTTTTTAAAATATAAAAAATTTCTGAAAGTGATTTCGATGAAGGGAAAGTTCCCATGACCGAAATTGCGTTCCCACGTTGAATTGCTACTCCTAATCGTTGAAAAAGGAAAGAACGCAAACGTGGTTCACCAGATTGGAAGGCAAGTAGACTTCCGAGTTTGTTCAAAAAAGAAATTGCTTCATCACACCAAGGACTCATTGTTTCCACTGCGAAAGGCAGGAAAGAGTAGTTAGTGTCAATAACAGATGAGTAATTTAGAGTCTTCGCGTACGCTGCATGTTGGGCAGCAGAACCAGCGCTTTTGATTGAATTTGGCAATTGAGAGGGGCCAAGAGTATCAGTGCATGTGGCATCCCATACTAGACATTTTCCTTTCTCCCAAGGAATTAGAGTAACTCCATCAACCCGTTTTCCATCGTTTCGACATAGTCCGACAGGTTTTAAATGACAAGGTATTTTCGCTGAGATAAGAGCACGGCTTAAAAATGTTGTTGATCTCCTGATGACGAGAATAACGGCCTGTACTTTTGGCACAGCTTAGACCATGTTGACCAAACTCATCTACAAAGGATCCACATGAGGATCTATGAGGCTTACAAATTTTACAACCAAGACGAAGGCCAATGGCTACTCTGAAGCTATTGTTATCTAGCAAAGTACCTATGCTTTGAGATGAGAAGGCTTGAATCCATGCGTTTGTCTTTTGCTTTTCGGATGCTAAACGTATTGCTTTATCCCTGTCAGATGACGGGTGGTGATTTTCTATACAAAGACATTGTCCCAATTTTTTTGTTCAGAAGAGCCAGCCGGGACACCAAAGTCCTGTGTACGAATATTCCATTCCACCATAGCTTCATCGTGTAAAGCAAATGCCAGCTTGTCGGAATCTTGAAGATTTAACATCGTAGTGACAAGATTAAAAGTTCCATACACAGATGAAAGGAAGTGAAATATCTTGAATTCTTCTTATTCCCAATCCTCCATATTTAATAGGCAATGAAGAAGTGAAAAGCTGAGGGGTGTCCAACTGGCAATTGAGGATATGCTCCAGGGTATCTTTGACCATCGTGTCGAAAGTTATAAGTAGATCTAGATGGTTTCATAAAGGTGTTGTACGGAGAACGTATGTTACTTTTGGTATCGCAAAACAGTGTTTAATGAGGTAAAAAGATATGTGGAATTGCTCCAAATCTCGCAATCTTCTGAATAAATCACTACATCATCCATTTTTTGCATCCAACTTTTCTGTAAATGGTCAGGTGAAACGGTAACTCCAAGAAAACTAACCTCTGAGACAACCTGAATGCCAGGAGACATGGATGAAAATTTGGACAGGATATTGGTGTCAACAGAATCGCAAAAGTGAAGCTCACACTTTGAAGGGTTAATTTCTAGTCCGATCTTCTGACATTCTCAAATTATGATGGAAAAGTCATGTAGTACGGTATTAGGATCTCCGGCTAATAATCCGTCGTCAAGATAGAAGCACACTATCTTTGATACTAGTAAATCTATTATAGGTTGCAGGGTCAAACAGGTTAATTAATTAATCTTTTAAAAAGTTTGATCAGCTATAGAATGTCTGCTTCTAATTCCTTCAGATATTGAAAAGGCTGCTTCACAAGCCATATCGTCGCTTTTTCCAGAAAAGTCGAGACGTAAATATGCGTTAGCGTATATCGTTATGAAAAATGGTGCGAGCAGAAAAAGGTAAATAATACTACCAACGAGAAGGTTGTTACCAATAAGAAGGTTTTGTTAGTTTATTTTGAGCAACTATCAAAAACTAAAAACCATCCTCTCTCTCGTCTTATTATTCGATGCTGCGTACTATAATATCTATGAAGAGCAATGCGGATATTAGCAAAATATAAATTTAATTTAATAGCTTCCAAAGTTTTGACGAAGGAAGAAATTGTTAAATATTTGCATGAATCTAACCATACATTTTTAATGTATAAATTAGCACTAATTATTGGAATTGCCGGAACATACAGGAGAGAAGAGTTGACGTACCTACCAGAAGATAACGTACACGTTGAAGGTCAGTGGTTTAGATTCTTATACCTATAATAAAAACCGAAACTTCTCGGGAATTTTTTTGTAATATCAGGGGATATAGAAGGTATTGATTTGGTAGAAATTGTTCGAAGGTATGCTAAGTTACGTCCAATCAACGGACTCATCCTAGGTTATTGTATCGTACAAGAATGGTAAGTGCACCAAACAACCCGTAGAAATTAACACTTTTGGAAGTGTACCGAAGATCATTGCTACATTTAGTGGATTACTTAACACCCAAGAATATACACATGACATTTCGTAAGAAGGTCTTCAGTCTCGTTACCAAATATAACTTTTAACTCTTGCAACCAGTGCGTACTTAACATTAACAATAAATAAAATGTGTACGATAAATAGTTTTTTATAGCTCTATTGGGTTTGTATTAGGTACCTTATTCGAACGTCATACTGACGAGAGTACGGTAATGTAACGTTATAAGATATACCCTACTTAGAGCCGGCTTATCGATTCGTTGTTAAAAGTGTTAGTTAATAAACCGTTAGTTAATGCTAACCGATGGTTAATGTATTAGTTAAATTTAACACCGTTTATCAATGCAAACAGATGCAGTTTAATAACTTCTAGTTAGCATCGAGTTGGTTGCATTGTAATTTGATGAATGGATTCTATTGGTTAAAATTTCAACCACAATAATTTTTTTAGGAAGGGATTTAACCTTTACATGTTCTTTTCTGAAAGCAAATGGAACCTTCGGTATTAACGTAAGAAATAGGGATGGACTCGGGCACGGGCTTTCGGGCCGGCCCGGACAGGGCCCGGTCCGATTTCGGGCTCGAATCCGGGCCGGGCCGTTGACTACTTTATTCGGGCCGGGCCCGGGCCGGGTCTATCTTTTTTCGGGCCGGGCCGGGCCAAACGATTCGGGGCGGCCCGAATTTTTCGGGCCGAAAAACGCATGAGTAGATACTCCACTGTCCTTTCACTGTTATCTCACATTGAGTAAGTAAACGTTCTTAATATTATTTTTACGTAGTGTCTTCATTAACCTATTAATAACACTGGACAACAAAATTCTAGGTTTTTTTTGTTACAAGAACTGTAACAGCTGAAGCTTACAGTATTTTTGGCGCTGATTTCAAATATGTTAGTGGGGGTTTTCTATCGGGCATAGTTATTTTGTAATTTCAATTTAAAGAAAACCTTTATTATACACACATGTAATATTGGTACATTCCTAAAATCTGCTTCGCTTGGATTTTCTGGCGTACTCTGCTGCAGGTACATCGGTCTTAAGATTCCAGCAAAAGTCAGCTAGCATTTTGGGGCTCCACTTTCCTTGGTAACGTGTTTCCATGGTGAATATTTCCTGATGGTAAGCGTTTACCATGTTCGTCACTCACAGCTCCAAAATTGTTTGGAAAAAGTCCAGATGCGAATCTAAGAAATAGATCTTTAGTGACATGTTACAGCCAAGTGTTTTATAGTTTTCCAAAAGCTCGGTTATCAGTTCTTTGTAGTTATCTGTCTTGTAATTTCCAAGGAAGTTATTAATAACTATTTTAAAAGATTTCTAAGCAGCAAGTTCACAGTCATTCAAACTGCTTTCGAATCCAATATTATTCATTAGTTTTCTTATATCCGGACCAACAAATATACCTTCTTTTATTTTCGCATCACTTAAATTGGGGAACTTCTTTTTACGAACTGAAATCCACTTCCCTCCCAATCCATTGCTTTAACAAAATTTTTCATAAGACCTAGCTTAATGTGTAGGGGGGAAGGTAAACTTTTTCAGGTTTTACTAGTGCTAGACTTACAACATTCTTCTCTCCAACAGTCAATGTTTCTCTTTTTGGCCACTGTTTCTTAATATAATGATCCTTTCTATCTCTGCTGTTCCACTCGCACAAAAAGCAACAAAATTTTGTATAACCAAGTTGTAAACCAAGTAACTGTGCTATAACTTTAAGATCTCCACAAACATGCCATGAATGTTTCTCGTACTGAATCATATCCAACACAAGTTTTATGCTTTCATATGTCTCCTTCATGTTAGCTGCATGAACCAAAGGGATCTACGGGTATTTATTCCCAACATGAAGAAGAACCGCTTTCAAACTACGTTTTGAAGAGTCTATAAAAAGAAGCCATTCATCTGGATTGTTGGTATGCTTAAAAGCTTCCAGTAAAGATTCTACATCATTGCAGTAAACTAAGTCCGCACACTGTGAGAAAAAACATTCGAAGTCACACTGCCTGTCACGGAAACCACTTATTTTTGTATTACGTTGTAAAAGATTACATCTTTCCAGTCGTGATGCTAGTATTTCAGCTCGATTCGTAGATAAATGTACATCACGAGCGAGATCATTTAGTTCAGACTGATTTATTAAGTGCGGTTCAGTATTTGTATTTTCTAAAAAGTCTGGGTCCCTCCTTTCTTCATCATCCGATAAATCTGTACAACCTTCAACAACATCGTCGTCTAATTCCCATGTTTTTGGTGCTACCGGAATTGGAAGCTGTGGACTATGAGGCACTGGTCTTAAAGCAGAGGGAATATTAGGATATTTAACAGCGTGTCTAGTCTTAACTGTTATCCCGGATATTTTTGTTAAACAAAAATAACAGTCTGTGGAGTGATCCTTAGGTTTTCTCCAAACCATCGGAACTGCAAATGTCATGTGACGGGATCCATTCAACCAACCAGTTAACAACGCTACACACGAATTACAACAACTATGAGGGGCCCAGGACTTATCCTGATTAATTTACATCCAAAATATAATTCATACGATTTTTTTATCAATGGAGTTATATTTCTCTTCTGAGACTTTAGTGTTACTTCACCACAAATATAGCAGAAACAGTGGGTGGTTAATGCAACTACGTGATATTTTTATTAAAAATTTCACTGTAATACACTCACAAACACTTAACACAGATCATTTAAACAGCACAACACAAAAAATTAAATCACAAACTGATTGGAAAAGAATCGGTACCCGGCGAATGAGCTGCCATACTCGAGAGCTCACATTAGACTAACTGGAGATATTTGTTAGTTGCGTTTGTTTGACTTATTTCAATATAGACAGTCATCTAAGTCGTAAAAACTAGACAAAACTAAACACGCATAAAGTACGCGCACTTCACGGTGATTAATCACGCAGGACATAATTGCTAGTTATGTAATTTGGATGAATCATAGTAATGTGTCATTTGTAAATGATTTCATTAATGTGTTGAAATAATAAAATTATATTATTATTTATCCTGGACATTAAGAACAAAAATAAAATGTTTATTTTGAATAGCAAGATACATATAGAAAAAAAATCAACTTATTATTATTAAACAAGCATAGTTAGTGCCCATGTTACGTTTGCGGGAAAATGTTTAATAATGCTATTATCGAACTCGTGCCATAAAAAAAGGAAAAAGTAAATAAAATTTTGGTAATCATTTTTTAAAAAACTCTTCAACCTTAAACAATTACTTCATTTTACTTCTATTCCATCAGATAATATGTATTTCTAAAGAATAAGGTATCCTCTACATACCACAATTTGAAAATCCAACTTTTTTAAGCAAACATTCGGTATATTATTTGACTTTCAGGTTCCTTAAGTTCTAATAACATTAGGTACCAATTTTCAATCGCTTGAGATATTAACCGATGAAGTTTGGTACCGTTTATACTATAACCTATAAACAATTTATTTAATTTCTAGCATTCAGTAATTCACCAAAAGTGTTAAATCTTGAACTTTGGCACGATTTGTCAGTCGGTCAAATAAAAATTTAAAAGAATTAGAACAAAAACAGTCAAATTATACATCAAAGTTTAATTCCAAGAGTTTCAGTTTCTCGAAGTAAAAAGAGGCTATAAAAATCCGTCTGTATCAATTTCATAAACATTGAAAATTGCTAACCATTTTGTACTTTTGCTACATATTTCTAGGATTTTTCAGAGAATCAAAAATCAATCGATATACTACGGTATGTTCCACAAGTATTGATTGTAACTCAAAATTATTATACTCTTAAATCAAACAAAAGAGTGATAGTTACTTGTTGAACACAACTGAAAAAAATATTTTTTCATTCACTGAATGAAAGTCGGGTCGGCCCGAAATTTCGGGTCAGGCCGTCAGTTTTCATTTCGGGCCCCGGTCACTTTTCTGCGTCGGGCCGGGCCGGGCTTATTAAAAGCCCGGCCCGGTCCGGCCCGAGTCCATCCATAGTAAGAAAGATGAGGGGCGACGAAAAATGTACACGGGGTGCAAATTTCGGCGCAAACGATAGAACGTATAACCAACACTTTCAAAAGCATCATAGAAAATAAAAAGACAGATGGATTAACATGGTGACAGAAAGAAGCAATGTAAGAAAAAATTACCAACCATTTCAATTCAGGATCAGTGGAATAGGTAAATTACTGCTAACTGGTATTTATATTATATTGTAGCCCACAACTGTTAAACAAATTCGTTTTAAGCACGATAATACTAAGAAAGGGTTGTGGAAGCAATTTAGCTAGCATGCTAGTCATGTAAGTGGTACGGGCCGGGGGGTATTTACCTCCGCCGAGCAATACCTCTGAAGATAAAACTCAACTAGCGGAAACAATAACCGTCTCTATTCAAGAACGAGAAAACAAATTTGATTCTGATACATACATGGATACATGCATGCATGGACTTTTTCCTTTTGATCAATTACTATATTATGCAATACTGTAGTTGCAACTACCAAGTTCAAAGTTGTTTCCAGTTTTAAACGTAACCCAAGCGACAACATTAAAAATCTCCCTTCCAGACTTTATACTGGCGTTTGACTGAATTTCCAGTAGGAATAACTAAAAACAAAAAGTATTTTTCAAACCATAGCATTTTATATTCATTTCGAATGGACCTGCACCTTGCCGAAGTTCTAGATTACTAGAATATGTGAAATAGCTTGCGTGTTCTAATGAGCTAAAGAGCCAAACTACAGGTCCAACCAAAGTAGTAGGGTCGTTTCTTAGGGAACCAGACTAAGACAGGTCCCCGAAAGAGAGCAGCGGCTCATTCGGTACTTAAATTGGCAGAGACTATAGGGGTCGGTATGGCAGTCTAAGACACACTACCGCGATGTGGAAGGCAACGGGAAACCACCACATTACCTCCCAAGTACACAGCATACCTAAATTATAATTAAATGATGGCATTCTCTGGGGTAAAAGATTCCGGAGTTAAAATAGTCCCCCATTCGGATCTCCGGGAGGGGAGTACTTCAGAGGATGCGATCGGAAAGTCCAGAATAAGAGTCGGGAACATTTTGCGAGTCGAAGCGTGGAATGTTAGAAGCATGAAGCAAGTATGTAAGCTAGAGAACCTAAAAATCGAAATGAATAGGTTAGCACTAGACATAGTAGGTATCAGCGAAGTTCGTTGGCCAGAGGCGGGGGATTTTTGGAGTGGAGACTTCAGGGTAATTCATACAGGATCAGAGGAAGGAAATTTGGGCGTGGGGATAGTTATGCGAAAAAGGATACTGTGTACAAAATTACTTACAAAAGAACGAAAGAGTACTCATGGTTAGATTAAAATCTAAACCGGTAAACACAATAATAATACAAGTATACATGCCCACGCCTCTAGCTACAGTGACGAATAAGTAGAAGCGATCTACAAAGATATCGAAGACATATTAAGATACGTAAAAGGAAATGAAGATTTAATAATTACTGGGGATTTTAATGCAGTGGTAGGTGAGGATAGGGAAGGAACAGTAGTAGGTTTATTTGGTTTAGGCAAGAGAAACGACAGGGGAAATCGGCTAGTAGAATTTTGCGACAAGAACAATTTTATCATCACAAACACATTATTTCGATATCATGCTAGAAAACGATATACGTGGAAGATGCCAGGAGAAGGAAGAAATCAAATAGATTACGTTCTTGTTAGACAACGGTTTAGCAATGAAGTAAAAGACTGTAGAAGCTACCCAGAAGCAGATATAGACACTGACCACAACATCGTAATTATGAAGGCCACACTTAAATTTAAAAATTTGAGAAAATGAAATGGAAAAAGGCACTTGGACTTAGAGAAACTAAAAGATAAAGATATTCAAGAAAGATTCGAAAAAAACGTCAAATGAATTGCTAAAAGATATCGGAAAATATCTGATCGTAAGGAAGTAGAAACAGAATGAATAACATTAAATCCAGCTTATACATGGTGGCCAGAGATATTTTTAGGTATACACAAAAAGAAAATAAGAAACCATGGATAACAAGGATATCATGAATTTAATAAAGGAAAGACGAAGATACAAAAATAAATCAGACGAAACAGGAAAACAGAAATACAAAGCCATAAAATGGGAAATTATTCGCAAATGCAGAAAAGCTAAAGAACAATGAATTGATGAAAAGTGCAAAGAGGTACAAACTAAGATGGAAGTAGGAAAGACAGATGAAGCATACAAACTAATTAGAACAATTTTAGGGATATAAAACAGTACAACAGAAATATAAGGGACGAGGGAGGAATCGCCAATATAGAAAATGCAGAGAAAGTGGGTAGATCGCAAGAATATATAGGGAATTTTTATGCAGGAGAGGAACTAATTGCATTAGAACAGGAATCAGAAATTGAAAATGATGACTTGGGATATCCCATACTTAGAGATGAGTTTGAATTAGCAGTAAAGAGTCTGAAAAATGGTAAGGCACAGGGTACAAATAGGGTGCAAGCAGAAATTATAAAAGCCGCTAGACAAGCAATATAGAACGTCTCTTCGAACTTGTAAGCTATATGTATGAGATAGACGAGATACCCAAAGATTTCAAACGTAACATCATAGTAACTATATCAAAAAGAAAGGTGCGGATAGATGTGAAAATTTTTGAACAATAAGTTTGACAACACACGTATCAAAAATATTAACTAGAATTGTACAAAGACGAATGGAAAAACGAGCTGAAGAAATACTAGGAGAAGACCAATTTGGGTTTAGGCGAAACAGGGGAATACGGGAGTGATAATGGAGAAAACAATAGAAAAAGGGGAGAGCGTGTATATAGGGTTTGTAGATCTGGAAAAAGCACTCGACAATATAAAATGAAAAGAAATGTTCAAAATACTCAACAAAAAAAAAAAAAAAATTGAAATGAGTTATAGGAATAGACGAATAGTACATAGCCTATACAAAGAGCAAACAGCAGTAATAGAATTAGAGCAAGAACATAGAGAAGTAAACATTAGGAAAGGCGTGACACAGGCGTGCCTTTTCCCTATTAATTTTTAAGTTGTACATTGAAGAGGCAATGAATACTGTCAAATGTAGGAAAACATTTGGAATTACTATGCATGGACAAAAAATTGATATGCTTAGATTTGCAGATGATATAGCGGTAATTAGCATCCAGCAAGGAAGAATTAGAAGCTGCTCTTAATGAAATGGAAACGGTTCTAACAGAGAGATACGGTATGAAAATTAACAAAACTAAAACTATAGTACTAGTATGCAAAGGAGGGGAAAATAAACCAAAAACAAGAATACAAATATGCGAACTTGCAAGAGGTTAAGGATTTCTGCTACCTAGGAAGCGAAATAACGCAAGATGGGAAAAGCGCAAAAGATATAAAACAAATATTAGCACAAAGTCGTGCTGCATTTAACAAGAAAAAGCAACTACTGTGTTCAAAGACAACAAACATAGAAACAAGGAAAAGACTGCTTAAAGCATATGTGTGGAGCACAGCACTGTACGGCTGTGAAGCCTGGACAGTAGGAGAAGCAGACAAGAAAAAGGTAGAAGCCTTTGAAATGTGGTGCTACAGATGTATGATGAAGATATCATGGACAGACAAAGTTAAGAACGAAGAGGTACTAAAAATGGTAGCAGAAGAAAGAAATATGTAGAAAACGGTAAAAAATAGGAGAGATAGGATGATAGGCCACATACTTCGGCATGAGGGAATAGTGCGGAATATATTAGAAGCAGAGATTGGAAAAAAGAGAAGTAGAGGTAGAACTAGGTTAGACTACTGCACATAAATAGTGAAAAATGTAGGCTGTAGGAATATCAGGAAAATGTGTAGGCTAGCTCAGAATAGAAATCAATGGAGGTACGCATCCAACCACTCCCAAGATGGATGAATTAATGACGAAAAAAGTAACTGTACTTAAACATGATGATTATTATAAGCAACTACATGTATTGGTTAGGCAATCTTCTCGAATAATGTTAATTGTGTGAAAGGATTTACTGGAAAACTATTAATTCGGCAAATGTCCAACTGTTGGAAGATTTTGGCAGCCACAGGCTGCTTAACCCTTCACTGAATCTCGGGAAATAAGGCATAAAATTAGAAAACAATAGAAGGGGAACCGAACAGTATACAGGCTGTGTGAGAATTTCAGAGAATTGAGTAGGCTAGCTCAGAATATAAATAAGTGCAGGTACGTGTCCAACCAGTTTTGAGACTGAAAACCTAATGACAAAAAATAAGCGCAGATAAATCTGATAATTCTTATAAACTACAGGTGTTGGTTGTGAAATATCTGCAGCTAATGTTGACTGTGCAAAAAGATTTATTGGAAAAATATTAAATCGGTAAATGTTCAAGTGCAGGTGGAACTCGGCTGCTTATCCTCCTTCACAACCACTGCATGTCGGAGAAATATGGTGTAAAATTGTAAAACAATAGAAGGGGATCGAACTGCATTTAACAAGAAGGTACAGTGCTTATGATAAAAGACAACAAACATAGATACAAGAAGAAAATTGTTGAACGCATATGTGTGGAGCACAGCACAGTATGCCTATGAAATACGGGCAGTCGCGCGCTGCCTCGTCTTACTCTATCTCCCAAGGTTACTGTGCCGCATCGCTTCTCTCCAACAGTGATTGCGAAAGTAATAAATAATTATTATCGGTTATATTATGGATTTTATGGTTTTTTTCAATGTTCCGGTCGCTTCTTGGAATAAACGTTTCTTTATTAATTAGTTCGTACGAAACTGACGTATTTTTTTCAATTCCTTTCGAAAATACGAGAACATGTTTTATTTAAAATGTTTTTATGCTATACAACGGCTGATTAATTTTAAACTTTAATTGCTTTTTAATTCTGACGAGGTACTATTCTATAGAAAATATTTGCTTTCACGGTAAAACTTAGCTTATATTATTTGCTCTTTATTTACAATACGCTTATATCATATATTGTGATTATTTATACACGCGTAATTGCATTTTTTGCTTGTACATCAATGAATAAAAGTACGCTTGTATTATACAGGGCGTAACCACAAATTTAGGGAAATTTACAATTTTTCCGGATTCTTTTATATCTTGGTGGGATTCATTTGTAGAATTTGGGTTGATCTCTCGTGACCCTGTCACGTTAATATATATATATATATATATATATATATATATATATATATTATACTTTGTAATTTGTAGGTTAGAATTAGTTAGAAGGTCATAGGGCAACTTAAAGTAGGCTAGCGTCTGTAAATACCACTTGTTAAAAAGTCAAATAGGTGTCTAGTGTAACGATTAATTAATTTAGAATAGGAATTTTAGAGTTAATTGTACTTCGGTTTCAGCTTTGCACTTATTTGCAAGAAAATTTCATAATATTTGGGGAGCAGAAACAATTAGTGTTAAACATTTATCTTAAAGATCAATTCATTATTGTACAGTGTAAGGATGCCGCTTTAATTACACTATAATCAACGTATAATAGTTAAAAGGCTTTTTCATTTTACTTTATCGTAAAACCAATAATTTTAGTGAAGTAGAAACATTTATTTAATATTGTTTAGCATATGTAAATATTATAGGGGAGAATTTAGCATAAGATAGCATTTAAAAACATGTGGTTGGTAGAAAGAGATAGTTTCTGAGTTTGAATGGTTACAATTGGCACGCTCTCGGTAACGATTTATTTTTAAGGATGGGGCGCATTGTCAACAACCTCATAAGAAAATTAATATTTTCTACGAATGCAAGTGGACGTTAAGGCAGGCAGGGAGCGATATGAAAACAAGGACAGCTTGGTTTTAACATATAAAAAAGGGTGAATCAAATGTCAGGTGTCGGTTAGACTTGGTAACTAACGAGGGAACGAGGATAGATTTGAGCCTATAAGCAAGAGTGAGTTGGAAGATGTTTGTATAAGATATCGATTTAAATGGGGAAAAAAATTGAGGAAGGTAATTGGACGTTACAGGTAGAAGGGAGACACACGACAGTCTGAGATTGAGAGAGGGTACATATGTGAGTGGGATTCGTAAACGAAGCTTGAGAGGGAAAATATTCGTATATGGGATAGAGAGAGAGATGAGGCTAAGTTTGTCTTACATGTGGGGCGTGAATCTAATAAGAATTGATATCAGTTGAGGCTAGTTTCGGAGAAACGGAACAGCCATTAAACGGTTAGAAGTTACTTTTGTGGTAATTTGTTGAGTTCGAGCGTTAAAATTCCGGGATTTTAAAAGACCGTTGATATTGTTAACAAATTTACAAAGAATTATGGAAGGCCAACTTGGGATTTTTAGAAGTTTGTTTCGGTTGAGATTTGGGTTTTGAGAAGTGTGGCAACGGTGAGGAGGTTACCGAGAAAGCATGTTTACCTAGGGTAGAATTGTAAAAAAATTAAACAACAGGGGGGTACTTTTGGATCTCTATAAACACCTAGTACGTGGCGAGAGGCTCTCTTCTTTTCCTCGCTCGTCATCGACGTGAATACCAGTACCAGTCAATATTATTGAGTGCTTTTAAAAAGTTGTTATTTATAAATACACATTAGTTGGTGTGCTGAAGTACTTGTCATTTAGAAAATCATGATGTACGTTTTGAAATAAAAACGAATCTTATCAAAGTCATGTAAGTACAGACTACTGTTACTTTGATTGTTGGGCTTGCAAGGCGTCCTAAGATTGATTAGCGATTGTAAATGCATCGAGTAGTGAGTTGCTGATGGTATATGGAACAGTAGAGGAGTTTAGGAAGCTTGGATGCACTATCAATGGTTAGTTGGAGAAATTTAAATAACTGAGAGCTGACAGGAATGATGTGACTCAACTTGGGAGTGGTTCCATAACTCATAGGCATTGTCGAGGGTAACATCATCGATGGCTGAATTGCAAATGCATGCGGTGTGATGGTTTCCAGGTAATTAATTTTTATAAAAACTGCGTTGTGTTTTGACATTTTGTGCTTTTTTGAGTGCATTTTTATGAATTCTAAGGACGTAAGAATTTATCGAACTCTATAATGAAATGTAAACATGTTTATGTAGAAAGGGATATTTAAATTAATGATATAAAGGCTGTTTATGTACAAAGTAAAGGAGACTTTTGTTGTTGCATTGCTATAATTTTGCACACAAGGTTTAACCGGTTTTACTGTAAGCTCATATTAAGACAGGGGTTAGTCAAGTATGAATTTTGAAAATAAATTGTTTCCTAATCAAGGATATGTAATTTTATGTATGTAAACCGTTATAAGTGAAAAGGTTTTGGAAACAGTAATTTATTTTTGTGTAAATAGAATGTGATGAATTTTAGTAGTTGCGTTTTTTTTATAAGATGGTAGGAAGTAGTTTTCAAATTGTAGCAAAGTTGCAGTCAGGGGAAGCTTTGATTTTCAGCAGCCCAGGTAAGCTTCTTAGGTAGATTCATAAGATTTAGTGTTAGAGCGGAGCAGCCGAGGTAAGATTCGCAGAATATATGAGAACCCAATGGTGGTGCTCGAGTTCTTAGAACTGCAAAATAATTATGGCTTTCCAAACGTGGGGCTTTTTCCAGCTTGTTTTCACCTAGTAATGCAGAACAATTATGACGACCCAAGCGTGGGGCTTCTTCTAGAGCGAACTTCTTAACAATATATATAGGATGTTCCAAAAGTCATCGTCTAAACGAAGGAGCGTAATAGGGGAGATCATTTCTTATCAAAATAGTCATATATGTTGTTATTCAATTGTCGATGGTTTCAAAGTTACAACAATTTTTGTCTATTTTGGGAAAATCGTGCAGATCCGCCTACTATTGATTGGTAAAAGAAAAATTCTGAATGCATCTTTATAATTCTTTTTGTGTTTGGGAGGGGAATTTTCTCTTCGCTTAACTTGCTTTATTAGCTTTCTACTTAACTTGTCATCATACTGCACTAACTTACATAATTTAACTAACAGTAAACGATGAGGCGCGAATGACTGAAAAAAAATGAAGAGCATTATGCCGACCCAACATTGGGGCCCAAAGTAGGGCGACGTTTCAGAAGGAAACCTCACAGCATTTATGGCGCCCAACGTAGAGCATGAAGTAGAGCGACGTTTCAGAGGAAACCTCACAGCATTTATGGCGCCCAACGTAGAGCATGAAGTAGAGCGACGTTTCAGAGGAAACCTCACAGCATTTATGGCGCCCAACGCGGTCACGAAGTAAAGGACTGCGTCAGAAGAAAAATCTACACAGTAATATATATATATATATATATATATATATATATTGCTATAATAATAGGGTAGTTTAGGGGTAGGTTAAGTCAAAGGGGTTGTAGAATAAATATAAACAACTTCCACTTTAAGTAAAGCACATACTTCCAGAAATCATTAGAGTAAAACGGTCACTCAACATATTGTTAATTGAGAGGACACTGTATATAAAATACACGGGATTAAATGCATGAGAACATAAAGATGTCTAAGTATAGTTTACAAGTAAAAATAAATTTTTAAAACGCAACAAATTGCATCAAAATTAAATCACCGGGAAGCATAGATAAATTGGCATTGCAAACATTTAACAATTGCGTCGAAAATATCATCGTACACGCATTCTAAATAATTTATTATTAGAATATCGCTACGTGACTGGAAGACAACACATTTGTTCAAAAATCCATTAATCTGTAGAAATAAACAGGTTCTAGGCGATTCGATAAAATTAACAAACATCCAAATACGTGATTTAATAAAAGTAAAAAGTTGGAAATTCTTGAATAATACGACAATATGCGAGATGCGGACGTGACAGACATGGCATACATTAAAAAATTTAAACTAAGTAATTTGTAAAAATTCCAAGGTATGCGAGATAAGGTACAAGTATCGTCCTAGAATTTCAACAAGCCAATGAAATCAATTGGAGGTAGGGCTTATATATATGATAGTAACGGAGCAACATTTTAGTCTATATTCAAACTGAGCAACGACTATGTTCAAAGGTGTTAAAAACTTACGTAAACAGTGAAGTATAAAGCAAAATTAAATCAGAGTTAAAAGTGCGAGTAATTGTGCAACGAAAATAAGCCAATCTGTAGATAGACGTAAGTAAAACGGCTTAATTAAATTCATTTGTAATATTAATAAAATAGGGATTTTAAATTTGGATTGTAAAGTTGGATTTTAAACTCGGATTTTAATTTCGACTTTAACTTGGGACATATTTGATTAAGATGGCTTTAAGTTGGGATATTTAATTGAGACGACTTTAATTTGGAATTTCTAGCTTTGAACATACTCTAAATTTGGAAAGAATTTAAAATGAACGTATTCTAATTCCGACTTCGTACGATTTTAATTGGAAGCGATTTATAAGAGCCGATTCTTATATGGGAGCCGACATATCATGTCAAACCGAACACAGAAAGGGGACGCAGATCATAGACTAGGATGGAACTACAGAACCCATTCTAGGTTAGCAATCATAGCAAGCATACACTTTATTATTGAAAACTGTTTTGATTTAATATTTGCTACATTGTATATTTGTAAAGAGTCATCAAAACAGATCACTTAAAGATTTATGAAAATGGAATAGGTATTTTGGAACGTTCGAAGGTCCCTGAATATATGAAAAAGTATTTTGCTGGCTTTCAGAAAAACATAAATCTGGTATATGTAGATATTCTGTACAAAAAGGAAAATTTTGAGTGTTGTATTTATTATCAATTATTATATTGTGTATTATAGAATTCCTTTATTTGATTCAATAAGATCTATTCAGTAAGCTAGTCGGGGTAAAAATCCTAAGTTAACATTTCATAATAATGTGGCTTAAAATAATAAAATAATAATAGGGCAATAACACAGCAATTTATGGTATGCCAAATCGTGGGACTATATCATAGCAATATATATATATATATATATATATATATATATATATATATATTATGATGTATACAACAGGTAATTATTTTATGACCTTATTTTATTATATAATATAAGTAGTGGTTTTTAGGTGTCCAGCGTTTTAGGAAGAAAGTAGTATCAGCTCCATATTTATTAGTTATAAGTTGATAAAAGCCCATTACAGACTTTCCTCCTAAAACGCTGGGCACTAATATATATATATATATATAAATATATATATATATATGTTATATATATATATATATATATATATATATATATATATACACACACTCACGCACGAACGTACGCATGCGTGCGTGTGTTTACGTGCGTTAATAAGATTAAATTATCACTTAAACGTTTATTTAAAGCGTAAATAATCGTTTCAAGTTGAGTTAGTAATTGAAAATTGAAAAATATAAGGTTTCGGATAGGATTCGAACCTGTAACCTTTGACTTTGTGTGCCAACGCGCTAACCAATTAAGCTAGCGGGACCGGCGAGTTTAGTTGGAAAGATAGACATATCTAAACTGTGTACTCTACTATACATCAACATAACTTCCAATTATGTTTGGCACTTTTATCAATCATATTTGACAGTGTCAAATTTTTGACTTACGTCAAATGTAGATGGTAAAATTACTAGGGCCCGTTCTTAAAACCCGTATATACTTTGAACAACTCCAGCTTTGTTGCAATACTGCTTCCCATGATAAAAAAAACGTTTAAAAGAATTAATTGGTAAAGATTGCTATAAGATATGATGGAAACGAATTTTGTACACATTTTCTTTTGTTTTGGTTTCTTTGTGTTTTTTTTAGTATCAGGAAATGTAATCGTAGCGTAGAGCCAACACTAAAGTTTTGCAGTAACTTTACTACGTGCTTTAACCGAGAAAAGCGCTTCGTGCTTCATGCAAACCTCATGAAACTTTACACATTCCTAAAAGCAAATTGACATTTACGAACTGTGGCATAACACTTTTCTCCACTTGCCCAAACATAGAAAGCTTTCAGCCTTACTTATATTTAATACCATTAAAAATTTAATTTCTTGAATCCGATGCTACTGCTAATGCGAAATGCCCCTAGTCCATTAACGAATCCAAGAGGGACTGCAATATGTTGCTTTTGGGATTAACATTTAATCCTTCATTTGGGTTTGATCTCGGTCCAGTTGCAGTCATTGGGATTAAACAAGGCGTGAACTGCTGACCATTCTAAGCTTTGCATTTGCTCTATTCCTTTGTAAATTTTATATTAGCAATTATCACACATTTAGTACAAAAATTGCTTGTTTTAATAGAGTATTTGATTCAATTAAAGAATTTTATTATAATGAGCGTAAACACTATATTTATACAGTTTAGTAATAAAAAACAAATAAGATACGTATTAAAACATTAATCGTATGTGAACTTAAGAAGCTCCTGCTGAAGGTTTAAAGGTATCTAAATTTGGTTTACTAGATTAGCATAATTGACCACTTTTTAACTATTTTTCTTCCCCTACATCTACGAGGCACCATCAAAAGTTGTTTTTTCGTAGCTCTTCACTGCTTTTATATCCTGGGTTAAGTCTATCGGTGTACTGTAGCCGTCTTATCTATGTATTATTTATTAAGTTCTATTTACTTAAGTCTTTACCTTTCTCTATGTACTATACCTTCTACTTTACCCTCTCTGTCATAACTATCCCGTCAAGCCTCAAGTTATGACCTGTCATCTTGTTGCGCCTTCTCATAATCAACCAAACTTACGAAGTAAGTTAGGTTAATAGGATCGCTACGTCGCCGTCGTCGCCGCCGTCGTCCGCTGCACGTTTTTTTCGTTTTACAAACATTTGATATATGGATCTTGTTTAGTTTTTTACGCTGATTAAGAATATGCTATCCATTTTTCGATATCTCATTTAGTTTTCGAGTTATTCGACTTTAAAGTCGAAATTTTGACTATGATAAACTTCACTCCAGCAAAAAATAAATAAAGTTTTAGGTTAATATCGACCTCTTGAGCATATTTTCTCATAGCTCTCATAGCTCCATACCTCCTGAACATATTTTCTCAAAGCACCAATGCTCTAAGTCGAAAGGTTTTCGAGTTATTCGACATCTTGTTTTTAATGTATATGTAATATTTATATATTTTTGATAACAACATATCTGTAAGTTTGGTTAGAAGTTCTGCACATGAGAACTTAGATTTTTATACTTGAATCGGTCATTTTAGAAAGAACATATGTCACTTTTTCAGCGATATTGACATTATTGGAAAAATCCATTCTTGAGAGGTAAATGCACAATTTCAAACAGAAACAGCACTTTTTTTCTTAATCTTCTTTGGGATCATTTTCAAAATAAATTATTTTGACAACGATCCTAGGTCATGGATCGAAACGTAAATAAAGATAATTTTAAAAACTCCGAGTGGTTTAATACCCAAAGAAGATTAAGAAAAATACTAAACAAACCACAACAAACATACATAGAAATAGCACTTATCTGTTACTATTTAGTCGAATTTACACATAGCACAATAAGTGAGTGCATTTAAAAACAACACAAAGTCAGTGAGATTGTGCTGTTTCTACACAGACTGCATAACTGTCATGTATTCTAGTCATGTCTTCTACTAGTGGGAAGTGATACTGAAAATTGTAAGCATTTACCCAGAAAAAATAAAAGAGAAAAATAAACTATATAAATGGGAGAAAATAAAGCGCTACACTTCCATATAATGGCTGGCTCCAATTTATTGAAGGTAAGTTTTTTATATGTAATCGAACCTCTTGAAACCGAATCTTAAAGAATTTTTTGGCGAAAATTAATTTTTGACCTTTAAAATGACATTTTGAGGTCAAAAGGTCAAAAATATAAAAATTCGAACTAGAAATGGTTTTATAGGTTTTCAACCATGGGGAATCCGATTTTGAGGTCCATTTGACCATACGTGGCCTCTTTAACCTAATAAAAATCTTATTTGACCGAAATCTTACCTTCGAGAGTTCGCCAGCAGCACAAATTTTGATGCACCATGCAATGCTACAAAACACGCTTTTAAAACATTATTTAGCTTATTGGTAACGAAATATGATCAGCTGTTCAGCAAAATAGTTTTTAAAAAAATAACAATTTTGCAATTTTGACTTATTAAAAATGATCTCATTACGTGAACTCTCAAAAATTTGTGAAACATTTGATTCATCGTTAAAATGGTGTCAAAAATCGGACTTTACCTCAACAAATGTGCTGCAAGGAGTGCCAAAGGTACAAAAAAAAAACAAAACTTCATGCAAATTAGTTTTGAGTGTGGAATTGCTGTCTTTCGATGCCAATTATTAAAAAACCACCGGGATGGGAAAGCAGTTAAAGTTCCAATGGCACAAAATACGTGGTTTTCAGGTAAAAAATCAATTAATTTTTTATATTTTAACCTAAAAATGGTTTTTATGCTAGGGTCAAAGCTGTCAATTGACCGTATCATGTTCATGACCTACTGTTTTGCCTGGAAATTCAACTATGAAAATACAATCATACAAACTTCCATTCCCGGAATAACAACTTCATCTGAGACGGTGTCAGACTGGTTTTCCTATGCACGAGAAGTTTGCATGGTTGATTTAGACCGGTATTTTGAACAAAATGGTAAAATTGGTGGTGAGGGAAAAATAGTTGAAATAGACGAATCGAAGATAAGTTTTTTTCATGTGATTTTTTAGGTTTTTTTAAAAAAAATGTCTACATTTCGTCTTTTGAACGATCTTACAAAGGTTAAAACTATTTTTTTGTTTTAAATTTTGACTTAATTGATCCCGGACAATTCCAAATTGACAAATTGACCCATAACACTTAATTTTAACTGATTATGGGTATACATATATATTATAGAATTAAAAGCTTAGGTTTTAGGTATTCAAATTTATTTTTTTTACGAAAAATTTGAATACCTAAAACCTAAGCTTTAATTCTATAATATATGCATACCAATATCTGAGTATTGTTATTTAAAATCTTATTTTAATAGGTTGGGAAGCGAAAATTCAATAAAGGTCGTATGGTTGAGGGGAATTGGATATTTGGAGTGATTGAAAGAGATAATAAGAAAAACTTTCGTCTTGAAATATGCCCAGATAATAAAAGAGATCGTGCTACTCTTTTACCATTAATAAAAAAGCATATTTTGCCAGGTACCATAATTTACTCGGATATGTGGAAGGCGTATGATACTCTGGATCAAGAAGGATTTTTCCACCAGACTGTGAACCACTCCAAATAGTTTGTAAATTCAGAAACGGGAGTCCACACAAATACCATTGAATCAAATTGGAGGCCAATCAAGAATCGTCTAGAACGAGGGGGTGTTGGGGGAAAGGACAAGATTGCTGAGCATTTGTGTGAGTATTTGTGGATGAAATTACACAAGGGGGAAGACAGATTTTAGCCTTTATTGAGGCAATTAAAAATACATACTAATTTACTTTTTAAAATTAAAAATTAAAAAAAAAATTGACTACCTATAAAACTTAATTTTAAAAATCCATTTAAAATATTTAATCAATTATTTATAAAATTGTCATAATGTTCATATATTTTACTCTGGTAACTTTTTGTACATTAAAATGTAAACTAAATCTAAAGAACTCAATAAATCGCTTTATATAAATTGATACATTAATTATTGCATACTTTTAAAACTAATTGAATTGTAAATCTATTTTATTTCTTAAGTTTGATGGGTATGTTTGTTTAGATTATAGAGCTAGGTAGAGCAAACTTTAGTTTTTGAAAATTTGAGTCTTTTTAAGATTTAAAAGAATTTTTTTAGACTTTTGTAAGGGTAAAAAGGCCTCGTATGGTCAAATGGACCTCAAAATCGGATTCCCCATGGTTGAAAACCTATAAAACCATGTCTATTTCGAAATTTTATATTTTTGACCTTTTGACCTTAAAATGTCATTTTAAAGGTCAAAACCTAATTTTCGCCAAAAAATTCTTTCAGATTCGGTATCAGGGGGTTCGATTACGTATAAAAAAACCTACCTTTAATAAATTGGAGCCAGCCATTATATGGAAGATTTTCCAAATAAAGAAATCTAGATTAAAGGGTAAAGAATGCTCAAATTATAAAGATGTTATAGTGGATGCCAGAGACAATGAGAAAACTGTGAGTGAGCGTTGCCTATATTTTATAGGTTAGAATGGAGGTATTAGTATGTGCTTTTGCTTTTAGTTGTAAATTTATATGTTTTGAGAAATGTATGCAAGGTGATAGACAAGAAATACTACAAAAATTTAGATCTCTGTTAACAAAGAATGAGCAGGATACTTATTTACAAGCCTTAATGAGATGTAGCACTGCAAAGGTAAAAAGGCCAAGAAATCCGTTACAGCCCAAACCTAAGAAATGTTCTTTTCGATATTTTTAACTTCTTCCTCCGGCAGAATAACGGTTTGCTGGAGGAAGAAGGCAGAATAACGGTTTGCAAAAAACCCTTTATTAATATCCGTGCTTCGAGAGTTACACGTTCTAGAAGGAAAACGACCCACTAATTGACGTGGAAAATGCGTTTCTGAAAACTCCATTCCTGGAAATGTAGTTCTTTAAATCGAAGACCACATTAGATGCTTCCCAACAAAAATTTCACATTACAGTAGTACTGAAAAACATTACTTAGATGAAAAACTTAATGTAAAAATTATGTTTGAACTGCTTGGACAGAAATACTCATCCACTAAAGTAAAGTATAAATTTTATTTAAAAATTTTTAAAGAAAGGTTTTGTCTTGGATTTGGATTACCGCAAGTAGACACATGCTGCAGATGCAAAGTGCAAAGAACTGAACATAAAGATTAAAAGTAGCGACAGAATTAATAATTCACAAGAGTAGAGCTGCTAAGTTTTATAATAAAGTTAAGAATTTAACTGAATTATGTGAAAATCCTACCAATTTGAACACAGCCGTTCTAACATTCGATTATATGCAGAATCGTCAGTTACCTGTTATACCAGTGCAAGAAACTTTTTACTTGAGGCAGTTGACAATGTTGGAAAACAACAAGCTATATTCTACGTTTATCATGAAGGTGTGGCAAAAGAAGGCCCCAACGAGGTTGGTTCATTTGTTATAAATTTTATAAGCAACAAGAATTAACTGTTAGGCATTTACATATATTTTCTAATAGCTGTGGGGGTCAAAATCGAAACCACACTATAATAAGATTTCTTATGGCTTTGGTTCAAACCAAAAGATTTGAAACAATAAAACAATATTTTCCACAAACAAAACATTCTTTCTTATCAAATGAGCGCAATTATACTACTATCAATTGATACGGTTTCCCGCGTTTCATATTATTGCGCAATCGTTAATATAACGTACAATTACGCGGCAAATTACGTGCCATTTGTATCAAATACCAAACACCTTTGAAAGTGATACAATGGTTACAGTATAAGCACAAACTAAATAAAACGGGCATTCACGTGTAGTTTTTAACATCTCGGGATCCTTGTTGTTTCTGGGTGGGTCGGACACGCCATTGTTGAGTCAGATCTTTTTCGTCCATCCTCTATGTTCGTTCGTAGGTAGGGCGAGAAGGATATAGGTAGAGGTACGATAAGGCAAGATAAGATACAGGATCCTACATCCTAAAAAGAGAAAAGACAGACACGCAACACCGGTAGATGTTCTTGGCTTGAGGTCTCATAGATTAATGACGTCTCACCACACCGCGCGCACCTGCGCCATTCACTCCGCGCCTGCACATTCTTTTGCGCAAACGCAACTGTCCGGAATGATGGAAATTGAAAAGTTAATTTAAAAATATTCGCGGGAACTACTTTATAATTTATACTTAATCTAAAGGTGATACATAGTCGATTTTTGGCATGTGACATAATAAGGTCATAAGAAGACACGATCGAATTTACTCAATAAAGGAATACAATGAAATGATCGTAAATTCATCAAGAAAATAAATTGTTTTTGTTAAACTTGTTAACAGTTTAGAAGTGGCCGATTTTAAATCATGGTGGCCAAGATTCTATAAACGAAACACATTATACTTTGAATCACTTGGTAGAGTAGTTCCTACAGACCAAAAACAATCTTTTCGAGTTACACACTTAATGCATTTTAGATACCTTTCGGATGAGTCTAAAGTAGTTGAAGCATTTCCGTTTAAACGGATTTGTGAGTCATAAATTTAGACTTGCCATTTCCAATTTGGTGACTTTGCCTGAACCTGCACAAAGCCCTGCTTACCCAAAAGCACAAGTTTGCGTTAATTTAAGGAAACTAAATTTCACTGTAAATAAAGATTTCTTAGAAAATTGCAATTTTCTTGTTTGAATGTTGTTGGTTATTTTGGAAGCAACACATGTCACCAACCTTTTATGAGTATATCTACCTTTGTTACAGGTAAATGATTAAATTTTTTTACTAATTCCGTGTATGACTACTTTTTGTATCACTTTTGATGTTTAGAAAGTACAAATTTTGAATATACTCTAAAAAGTGTATGTTTATTTGTTTTCTGTAAAACAATCCTATAGTAGAGGACAAAGAATATTACTATAGTAAGCCTGCTTATCGTAAAAGGCGATTAAAAGGCGCAGCAAGGGGCAGCAGCCTTGCTGGCTAAAAGATATTGGAGGAGAGTCGGTTGGTCTCGCGCGATCCTCAATAATTTACTAGGTTGTTTGGGGTTGACCGTGACAGATATAGCTTTTTGCTAAAATCTTTAAAAAACTGCGTTGTGGAAAGATATGGAAACCTACCACAATATTTCCCAGGTATGCGTGGCCCAAAACACGAACCATGTATGATGGAGAGCTCACAAGTAAAATTCTTGTCCGGAGGTAAAATACTCCCTCATTCGAATCTGCGAGAGAGGGTACTTGGGGCTCGTCATCGTAAGAATTTAAAACAACGGTTCGATGTAGTGATAGCGACTTGGAATGTGAGGTCATTACTTAGAGTAGATAAGTTAACGAATTTATTAATCGAAATGAGAAAAGGAAAGCTGGACATTTTAGGTATTAGTGAGGTGAGATGGCCAGATAGTAATGACTTTCGGAAAGATAATTATAGAATAATTACAACTTCTTCAACTAATAGACAGGCAGGGGTAGGAATAGTGTTAGGTAAAAGATTAGGACGTAAAATTAAAGAGTACATACAATTTAGTGATAGAATAATTATGGTTAGATTGAGTACCAAGCCCACAGACACTTTTAGTACAGGTTTACATGTCAACAACTCAGTATGAAGATTTGGAAGTAGAAAAGGTATACGAGGATATAAATAGTATAGTGAGAAAAGTAAAGGGAAATGAGAATTTAACAGTTATGGGTGATTCTAATGCGTCAGTGGGAGAAGGTAGTGAGGGAAAAATGGTAGGAAAATTTGGATATAGTAGACAAAATAATAGAGGAAAAAAATTAGTTGAGTTTTGCCAGGAACATAGATTAGTAACTGTAAACACTCTATTCGAATAACACGTTAGAAGAAGATATACCTGGAAAGCGCCAGGTTATAGGGATAGATACCAAATAGATTATATTTCAGTTAAACATACATTTAGAAACCAAGTTAAAAACTGTCGTAGTTATCCATGGGCTGATATAGATAGCGATCATAGCTTAGTTAAAATGAAGTGTAATCTAAAATTCAAGAAATTGAGACTAACTAAATGAGAGGGATGGGATCTAGGTAAGCTTAATGATAGTGAGGTAAAAGAGGAATATAAACAAGTATTAGATAATATGCTCAAAGAGATAGCTTAAACGGGAATGTAGAAAATAGATGGAAAGGAATAAAAAGGGCTGTACACAATACAGCAACACATACTATAGGTAAGAAAAAAGTAGAAGCGAGAAAATCGTGGATAACAAAGGAGATATTAGATTTAATAGAGAATAGAAGAAAGCTTAAACTTTTCAGAGAATTGGATAGTGAAAGTAAGCAAAAATATAATAGTTAGAAATAAGTGCATAAGGGTAGAAAAGCTAGAAATAAATGGATGGAAGAGAATTGTAAGGCAACACAAGATGATTTGAGAGTAAGTAAGACAGACAGGGCTTACAGGTCAGTTAAAAGTTTTTTGGGGAAGATAGCAAAAAATATAATGGTATTAAAAATGAAAACAATGAGCTTTTAAAAAATAAAGTTGAGGTAGCAGATAGATGGAAAAGATATTTAGAAGATTTATATAAGGGAGACGATATGGATGAGTTAGAGAACGACCAAGACGAGGATGTAGAAATAGGATTCTCAGTATTAAGAGAGAAATTTGATAGAGCTGTTAGGGATCTTAAACTATATAAAGCGCCGGGGATGGACGATATACCCGCAGAATTAATAAAATATGCAAGGCAAAAAACTTTAGATAGAGTATATGAACCAGTAAAAGCAATATATGATACAGGTGAGGTCCCAATAGATTTCTATAAAAATATTATTATCCCAATCCCGAAAAAGTCAAGAGCTGATAGGTGTGAGAATTTTAGAACGGATAGTTTAACTTCCCACGCTTCCAAAATACTAACAATATTAATTAAAAATAAAGTAGAAGCTTTGACTGAGAATTATTTAGACGAAGACCAATATGGTTTTCGTAAAGACAGAGGAACTAGAAAACCGATACTAATGATTAGGGTAATTATCTAAAAAAGGTTGTAAAAAAAGAAAAAGACTCATTTCGCGTTTGTAGATTTAGAAAAAGCATTTGATAGGGTTAATTGGATTGTTATGTTCAGAGTTTTGCAAAAAATAGGAATCTCTCATATGGATAGAAAAATTATTTACGGTCTATATAAAAACCAAAGCGTAGTAATTAGATTTGATGAAATAGAAAAGGAAGCTAAGATTAGAAATGGTGTTAGACAGGGCTGTATACTATCTACCTTGATTTTTAATGTTTATATTGAGGAAGCTTTAAACTTAGCTAGAGTGAGAGAAAAGAGATAGGTATTAGTGTACAGGGACAGAAAATAGACATGTTACGTTTTGTAGATGATATAGCCATTATAGTAGAGTCTAAATAATTTAGATAAGATACTACAGAGTAACTATAGTATGAGAATTAACTCAGGAAAGACAAAGATAATAACAAGTGAGTTACACCTAGTTCTAAACCAAAGTTAGAAATAGGTAATACCGAATTAGAGGAGGTAGATGAATTTTGCTATTTAGGTAGTATAATTACAAAGGACGGACGTAGCAGAAGGGATATAGTAGCTAGAATAGCCCAAGCTAGAAAAATGTTTTTAAAAAAGAAAAACTTACTAATAGCTAATAGTATTAGTTTAGATAATAGAAAAAGTTTCTTAAAGTCGTACGTATGGAACGTTCTATTATACGGTAGTGACACTTGGACAATTGAAGAGGTAGATAAGAAAAAGATGGAAGCTTTTGAAACTTGATGTTATAGAAGAATGTTAAAGATTAGTTGGACAGATAGAGTAACAAATGAGGAAGTTTATAGAAAACTAGGTGAGGAACACTGTATGTGGAAACAATTAAAGGTCAGGAGAGATAGAATGATAGGGCACCAGCTAAGACATGAGCGACTATTTAGTAAGGTCTTAGATTATAGACTACCAAATATAAATTGAGTAGGAAGACCTAGACGAAGCTATATTAATCAAATTATTAGAGATATAGGTTGTGAAGGGCATGTAGACCTTTTTAGACTAGCTCAGAATAGAAAAGAATTTAGAATTACGTCAAACTGACCTAAAGAAATTTCGAAAACAAAACAAAAAAATAAATAAAAATTAGTTAACTAAATGTCAACATGACATAACTCACAATTAGTTAGCGGTCTGGCATGTAGGTAGCAATTCGTTGCTTAAGCCTTACCATAACCTATAACTTAATAAACGTCTCCATGACATAACTCATAATTAGGTAGCGGTCTGGCATGTTGGCAGCGATTCGTTGCTTAAGTCTTACTATAACATATAATTTAACACTTTTCTTTTTTTGGAGGGGATAACCAGGTAATATTTCATTTCCTTATAAGTGGGAATTATGTAAGCATGTTGGAGTTCTTTAACAACCATCAGGTAGCTAATGTCTATGTAGAGCCAGGTACATAGAAAAACGATAGAAAAGTATAGGAAGACTTAGACCAAGCTAGATTAGTCAAATTATTAGAAATTTAGATTGTGAAGGGCATGTACAACTTTTTAGATTAGCACAGAATAGAAAAGAAATTAGAGCTGCGTCAAACCCACCTTAAGTAAGGTCGAAAACAAAACAAACGACGAAAACTTTGTAGAACTGAAATGTACTTTTTCTAAAATGACCGTTTCACTTGCGATCCTTCTATGTTCTTGCACTACTTTCGGAACTCTATCATTACTAAAGTTATCTGTCCAGATGATTTTAAGCAGCCCCTATTACCGAATCTCGAAAACTTTTAAGCAGTCACCTGAAGTATTACCTCACGAAAGTTTTTGACCTTATGACTTCGTCTTTGCCTATTGTCCATGTTTCACAGCCACACAGTACTACGGTGCAAACATAGATGCAGAGGTTCTATGGAGAGGAAACGCTGTTGTAGGCGAAGACACAAAGGCTTCAGAATACGTCTACTCTAGAGCAGCAAACTTTTAACAGTAAAAAAATATAAACAGAGAAGAAGATATCGAAAATCTTCGACGCACCGAAAAAGTACTGTAAACTTGTAATTCGAATAATAATTGCACACAAGTTTTTGTTAGAATGTGTTATACTTTTAAGATGCAATTTAATGGTTATATAAACAGTTATAAATTACGAAATAAGTAAAATGCAATCAGGTAAAGATAAAATGAATAATTAACATGATATCTTAGTACATATAATATCGCGATGCAATACAATAAAAAAGTTTCAGATCTCAATACTCTCGGTTTCTTCAAGACAATTTCAGTATGGGACTCGTGCCTATGGACAGATTCCGCTGCACGTCTCTTGCAGGGAAAGGGCGAAAAAGAATAAGGTAGATGTTTTCTTTCGCAGTTCTGGAGCAGAGCTATGTACTTCAGAGCATCTGTATAAAGTGCCTGCTTCACTGCCGGAAAGCTATTGTATTCACACTTTGTAGTAAAAAAAGTCAATTTTGATTGGTTTATAATGATCACGCAATGACTAAAAGCCTATCACAACACTCCCAACATGAAGTCACGTAAATATTTAAAAAAACGATTAATTGAAATATAAATCTGATAAATTTTACATAAAAATTAAATACTAAAAGGGATTTAATACGTGTCAAATCGAAATACATTTGTTACGTCCACATTCCGACGACGTGCTAAACCTTACGCCATTTTATTTCATTATTCATTTGCATAGATTCTCCTTTTGATACTTATACACCATCCTGTATATTAAACATTCTTACAATAAATATGCTTTACTACAATTTCATTTAAACCTATTTACAGCGAAATGAAAAGTTTGCATATAGTTTAAATAATCGGTACCTTATGTCAAGTATCTGTCGGCTCAATATCTATTACGATAGAGTGTGATTACTTCTTATAATATCCAAACCTAAAGACTGTTTGAAATGATAGATCACACTTCTCTGATAAAGTTTGTTTCGAGTTTCTATTAACACCTGTGTGTTTGATAATGCTGGGATTGAATTTTAATTCTTGCTATAATACGAGTTCAATTCATTCTTTCTGCTTACGACCCAGAATATTTGTCGTTTTTCGTTATCTACAAAATTTTGTGCACACCATGGTGTGGTAAGTGCTTTTAGTTTTAAAAATGTACTTTTCGTCGTAAATAATCTAATCTTTATTCGTATCTGTTATAGCTTCTTCCGGTGGACATGACGGTCCATTGCATTGACCCCTGACTGACGTGTCAGTTCTGAAAGTGAATTACATCTTTAATATAGAACTTTGAAAATGGAGCAGTTGAGAAACACTAAAACTTAAAAATTACTTTTACTATTGTATAAGGAGATGCGAAATATCAGCTCCAGTTGTGAAACTCACTACTGCGGTCGATGACTTTACTGGCAATAGATTTGTAATGGATCTTTTTTTAAGTTCTTGATATTGGAAAGAGATTCCACTTCGCTCCAGCCGTCGGAATACAATAACGGGAATGCTGTCATTAATTTTGATTATAGCAATTAAATTCAACCCTTACTACCTATAAACTTTCTTTTTCTTATATGATTTGTTTTAGAGATATCATATGGTTTAGGTATAATGTTGTTACCTAGTCCTGCTGTAAGAATGCATTCTGACGGCAGAAGATTGCATGTAATTGCGATAAATACGTAAGTAAACTCATTTTCTTACCTATAAACAGTTAAACTAGTTTAATAACAAAGATTTAATAATTGTAGTCCATTCTAGATTTTGTTTAAATTTTTCTTGTTTAATGTGCATGTGAGACGTTATCATTTAAATTACTTTACAGGGAATTTAGGAAGGTATTAGTTATTTTTTCTGCTTCTATTCTTTTTTTAGTACTGCGAAAATCTTTAACGATATTTTGTAAAAAAAATATCAGGAATATGTTTATTATTTTGTGAAAAGTTTTTTTCTAAAAATCATTTAGGACATTTAGGAAAAAAAATGTTTTCTCGCAGGTTGGTTTTTTCTTTTCTTTTGTAACATGTTTATAGAGTTTTTTTTAATGTTGTTTTTCTTATTAGGGTTTTAACTAAACGTTTATAGATTGTAAATATTTTCTAGGTTGGTATGCTCTGTAGTCTTGTAAAACCCCGCCTATTCGCCGATTAAACCCGATCATTCTATCATTGTCCCTTCCGTTTACGTCTAGATACGTAGCACATTTTATATACAATTAGTTGCTCCGGGCAATATATGATTGATGGCAAAGAACACTACGCTAATGCCATTAAAAATACTATAAATGTTTTACATTTAGAATCCGCTAAATTTTAGAAAGTCTTAAAGAACAATAATTTTCTACATCAGGTTCACTCTTTATACTGTTAGAAAAATAAATTTGCTAATGATACAATAAATAATTTTAGCAAACTGTTATTTTGATGCAGGACAGAGAAATCACATCTCTGTAATAGAAATTGAACGTTAGTCACTTTTCGAGAGTTTTTAAAATGATTTATGCGCAAAAATGCACAGATAGAGGGATAACAATTGTTATTCGCTAAAGAGTACAAAAAACTTTGAAAATAGATCTCGAACATGTTCCGCACTAAAAGAACTTTATCCTTCAGGACTGGGTTTAAGTGAAGAACAGCTAACTGAAAACTGAAGTTATAAGCAACCGTGTATAGAATTGATGCGGCGAAAAGTTAGGGGTCATCAAAAGGTCAAATAGCAACCTGAGCAAATATGAAAATTTTTAGAAAGAGCTCGAATTATGTAAATATTTATTTTCATAGCAACGTACTTATTAAATACATTCAGTACATTAAGTATAAGTGCATAAACCCGTAATTAAGGGAGTTTCATTCCTATTACATAACCTAATCGTGTTTTTAGATAAGAATATTGATATTCCGCGAGCATGGAGACGTTTTTGTAAGAGTTCCTCATCCATAAATTTTGCTATGTAAGTACTCGATTTCCAGTAAATGCGTAATTATTGTTATTGTTAAGGCTTTATAAGTATTTTGGTTGTAGTGTAGTATGCCAATCACAATTAATTTAAGTCCTTAAACTATTCCCACCTAGAAACCCTCCATTATCCCTACCTTTAGTGCAACGACATAAAAGGGTTGGTAATGTACGAGTGGACGACAATTCAACTTCGTTCTCGCTTGGCTTTGGTTCGTGATTTAGTTCGGTGCATCGAGCATCAGTAATTAGCAACAATTAGTGAACATTATACATACAGTCCATAATTATCTGATAGCAGTGCAAGTACAATCAACCACTACAACCAGTGAAAGGTAGGTGATATATTCCTTTAAATTATCATTTCCTTTGTGTGATTGTAAATGCAAATTAACATTTTGATTAACATTTTTGGTCCTTTGAGCAAATATTTTGCTTATTAATTGGTTTATTATTGGCATTTTTGGCATTCAATTTAACTACATTGTTAATTGCTCTTCGCTTAAATTAGGGTTGACCGCATTTAGAAGAAAAGTGTAGTCATACCACAAGTTTCATACTCAATTGTGTAAACTAACTTATAGTAGATGCAATCTCGCATTAAATTTGAAATTTTGTACTGATACAGAATCTTATAAAGCCTTAAAATGACAAATCTTTGTAAATTTTAGGATAGTTAACGTAAGAATTTGTAGTCAGAAAAGTGTTTAAACAATACAGTTATTTTAAACTTGTAATTCAAGTTCGCTAGAGAATTCAGGTATTCGTAAAACCGGGTAGAATAAAACCCTTTGCTCTTTGTCATATTGAAACTTGCAAGCTCCCGTTAGGCACGTTGTAGTAAAATTCTTTAACAGGTAGTTCAACATTACCCTTGGTATATCCTATTATTAGGTGAACAAACCCTTCATTTTTGTAGCTGAAATCAATATAAAATCGATATTAGTAACCTTGTTCGTTAGGATGGCACATATTTCATCGGATAGGTTGATAGTGGATTTAAAGGCCGCACTCGATAGATTATCTGATATATCTGGTGCGATAGATAAATTGGAGCATATTAAAGGCAATTGTATTTCTGTTAATATTATGGCTGAAAGCGCCTTTGATATCAAAAACGATGTAGATACATCTTATAAAACGTGCATATTGGATGAGGACAACTCTGAATTATTAAATGCAATTACAACACTAAGAATTGAAATAGATAGGTCTTTGTTAAACATTAAAATTATTAAAGCTCAGTTTGATAATATATCCACTGCTGAAAAAGGCTTGACTGAAAATATTACTAGCATCGGCTCATGTACTAATATTCGTCTCCTCGGATAGAAATGAAAAATTTTCTGGAAAAATAGAACATTTCCAAGAGTTTATTCAATTTTTAATAATTTAGTTCATGAAAATAATCAATTGCTACCGATCGAAAAGTTCTATTTTTAATTGATGCATTGGATTTTAAGTCTAGAGAACTCATTAGACATTTGCAAATTTCGAATAATAATTATATGCTAGCTTATTCAATTATTGTGGAGAGGTTTAATTCAAAACGTTTAATTGCAAACACGCATTGGAATGCTTTAGAATCGTCACCAAAAGCAAAATTTAATTCACATACAGATTTAAGAGAATTGCTTAATTGCTTTACGGAAAATATATCAAGCTTACGTCAAACTAAGATTGATTTGCTCGACTTCGTATTGTTTAATTTGTTATCAAAAAAGGTAGATACAAATCTGTTGAAAACATTTGAATTAGAAAATACATCAGACATTCCATCTTATGATCAATTAAAATTATTTCTAGAAAAACATTGCAAGGCATTAGAAATTAGCAATATGGTTGTTTCCGATACACCGTCCAAATTTAATACGTCCGTTAAACAAACCATATCATCTAGTGTACCTTCTAAACGTTCCTTTGAATATTCAAAACCCCAAGTTCGAAAGTCATTCGTAACAACTTCATTCGCTCAGAAATGCAGTCTTTGCAGTGGTACTCATAACTTATACCAATGTGAAATGTTTCTGAATAAATCGCCACAAGACCGTTATAACTTTGTTAAAGACAAACACTTATGCATTAATTGTCTTCGCAACTCTCATATGGTTACACGCTGCTCTTCCAAACTTGTTTGTAAAAAGTGTGCAAGGGTCATCATACTTTATTGCACTTTGAAAACCCTACAGTTGCACAGAAACCTGCAATCACTCAGGCAACAGATCAACTTCCGAACCCACCTGCAACACTACTACAAGTACGTTGTTATCATCTAGATCGTCCAACACAATGACGTTATTAGGCACCGCAAGAATTTCAATTACAGATGGGTTTGGTAAAGTTCAGACAGTAAGAGCACTTGTAGATAGTGCATCAATGGAAAATTTCATGACTGATAAGTGTTGTCGACGCTTAGGTTTAAGAAAATCGAATATTTCAATGAAGGTTGAAGGCTTAGGTCTATCTGCTTCTCATGCGTATGGACAAGTATCGTGTAAAATTAGTCCTCAAGGTAAAACTGTTCCAGAGTACAGTATTGATTGTTTTGTTTTACCAGACATTTGTGGAACCCTTCCTTCATCAAGGATCTCACCAAATAGTTGGCCTCACATAGTTGGATTAGATTTAGCAGATTCGGACTTCGACAAACCTAGCCATATCGATTTATTGTTAGGTGCAGATTTGTTCGCGCGTGTTTTATTAAACGCAACTCGCATTGGGTCACTAGAAGAACCCGTGGCAATTCACACTACCTTTGGGTGGATATTAACAGGAAGGTTCTTTCTTCTGTTACATCTCGTATATCATTAGCTGCACTTGTAGAAGATGCTAACATTACTCGATTTTGGGAACTGGAAAATATTCCAGATTCTAACAAATTATCTCCTCATGCGGAAATTTGTGAAAGGCATTTTGTGGACACTCACAAGCAGGATGACACCGGTCGTTTTATTGTTTGTTACCTTTCAATGGTCCTGAACCGCTATTTGCTGGCTCTCGGAAATAGCACTTCGAAGATTTCTTTCACTAGAACGCCGTTTGAAATAAATCCTCAACTGTATAATTCGTACAGAGAATTTATGCAGAATTATATCGATAGTGGTCACATGTCTCGTATTGTATCGGATTCAACTCGATCGTCTACATTATCGCCGGTATATTACATACCACATCACGCCGTGTTCAAACCAGACAGTACAACTACAAAACTTCGTGTCGTATTTGATGCTTCAGCCAGCGCTCAAAGTGGAGGGTCTTTAAATGATCATTTACTCGCAGGCCCCCCTCTTCAAAAAGATATCATGGAGTTGTTATTACACTTTCGTTTACATTCTGTAGTTTTAACTGCGGACATTAAGCAAATGTATAGACAGATTCTTATTTCTACTAGCCATCGAGACTATCAACGTATAGTTTGGAGATTTAAGTCCTCGGAGTCTGTTATCGATTATCAGCTAAACACTGTTACATACGGCATCACATCATCACCATTTTAGCCATGCGTGTAATTCAAGAACTTGCAAAAGTCAATCGTTACGTTTTCCTATTGCTTCCAAGATTTTAGCATCGGATACGTACGTGGATGATTTGATTACAGGGTGTGATTCGATAGAGGATGGCAAACGACTCGTGTATGAATTAAACCAAATTTGCCAATCAGGTGGTTTTATGTTGCGAAAGTGGAATAGCAACGTGCCAAGTGTCATTGGCCATTTACCTGATTCCGTTCGGTATCAGCAAGCATTTTGTTTGAAGAGGTAAACAATACTTCTCAAAAATTTTAGGACTGCAATGGCAACCATTGAGTGATGTGTTGTTTTACAATCTTAATATCGTTGATCGGCCTTGTACCAAAAGGAATATGGTTTCGGAAATTGCAAGGATCTTTGACCCTCTGGGGTTATTATCACCATTGGTCTTCTTCGCAAAACATTTGATTCAATCTGTATGGATATTAGGAATTGGCTGGGATGAACTTCCTCCCAACAAATTGTTTTAAAATGGAATCTGTATCTTCAACAATTACCCGAGTTATTGAAAATTGAAATTCCTCGACGGATTCTTTGCGATAACCATCAAACTGTACAAATTCATGCATTTTGTGATGCATCGGAAGCTGGATATGCAGCAGCAGTTTATCTCCGCTGTGTCGATGAGAAAGGGAACATCCAAGTATCATTGGTCTGTGCCAAATCTAAGGTCGCACCAACCAATCGTATATCATTACCTCGATTAGAATTGTGTGGTGCAGTGTTGTTGTCGAACTTGGTCGAGTATGTGCAAAATACGTATAGAGATAATTTAGTATTGGACGATACATTTGCGTGGTCAGATTCCACAGTAGCATTAGCATGGATTCGATCTTCGTCGTATAATTGGAAGACCTTTATTAGCAATCGTGTCTCGCATATCCAAGAACGAGTGGCTCCATCATCGTGGCATCATATTAAATCACAGGATAATCCTGCTGACTGTGCATCAAGAGGATTATTAGCTGCTGAGCTTGTTAATCATCCTTTGTGGTGGACGGCTCCACCATGGTTACTATTACCTAAAGAGAATTGGCCTGCTCATATGGAACCAACTCTTACAGATCACACTCAGATGCACATTGAAAAAAGAACTTTATCCCTTAATATACACGTTGCAGATCATTTCGTAGACTCGATGGTAAATCAATTTTCAGATTTGCGAAAAATATGCAGGATTCTGGTATATATTTGTCAGTTCATTCGTAACTTGAAAGTTCGTGCAAATTTGGATATTCGAAACTTAGAACAATTATTGGTCTCCCCCGAACAGTATGCACTTCATTTATTAATAAAACGGGTTCAAGAACAAGTTTTCAGTCAGGACATTGATATCATTCGAAAGGGAAAACTTAGTAATAAACAACTTCGACCTCTCAGTCCTTTCCTTGACAGTGATGGGTTGTTAAGGGTGGGCGGCCGGTTGCGAAATGCAGACGTATCTTATGATACAAAATTTCCTTTGCTACTTCCTCGGTCACACCGGGTGACAGAGCTCATTATTCGAGATTGCCATACGAAATATTTACACCCTGGACTTAGAACTACTCATTTTTTGTTAGTACAAAACTTTTGGATTCTGTCTGCAAAAGGGCTATTCAACAGTGCCTAAACTCTTGTATTCGATGTTTTCGTCAAAACCTATTTCGCTATGCCCTCCTATGGGCGACTTGCCCCGCTAGACTTACTGCCGGTAAAGCGTTTCTACATACTGGGGTAGACTACGGTGGACCCTTTTCTATCACCATGAATCGTATTAGAGGTGCCAAATCATTGAAAGCTTATGTTTGTTTATTTGTTTGTCTTAGTACAAAAGCGATACATCTGGAGTTGGCATCAAACCTATCTAAAGAAGCCTTTATTGCAGCTTTACGGCGGTTTGTAGCACGCAGAGGTAAATGCTTGCAAATTCATAGTGACTGTGGAACAAATTTTATCGGAGCATCTCGGGAACTAATCGAATATATGAAGCAGTCATCTGAAACGGAAGGTATTCACTTTGTTTTAATCCTCCGTCGGCTCCTCACTTTGGGGAATGTGGGAAGCTGGGATAAAATCTGTAAAGTCCCATCTCAAGAAGGTGGTAGGCGAACAAATTCTCTCGTACGAAGAATTTAACACCATTCTTGCTCAAATTGAAGCCATATTAAACTCCAGACCTTTATGTCCAATGAGTAACGATCCCACTGATTTTTCATTCTTAAGTCCTGGTCATTTTCTGAACGTAGAACCAGTGTCTGTCATTCCCGACCCTAATGTCTTAGATCTGAAACTATCTTCCTTAAATCGTTGGCAACTGGTTCAACGTATTCAGCAATCATTTTGGAAACGGTGGCATTTGGAGTACCTGCACACTTCAACAGAAAACCAAATGGTTTTCTGCTAATTATTCGTTAATGGTGGGAACGTTGGTGTTGATTCAGGATACTCAAGTGTCTCCATTACAGTGGAAAATGGGACGTATACATACGTTGCATTATGGAAAGGACAATGTTTGTCGTGTGGCTACCGTGGCAACATCCCAGGGACTATTTAAAAGGCCCGTGGTAAAATTGTGCCCTCTCCCATTTCAGAGGCAACTTAGTATTATAGTTAGTATATTAGGGTAAGTTAACTTTTAAATTTACGATTATATATATATATATTTTTTTTTTTGCTCGTTTAGACACACTTAGAAAATAAGTTCCTAATACTTATTTTGGTGGGCGGTATGTTAAGGCTTTATAAGTATTTTGGTTGTAGTGTAGTATGCCAATCACAATTAATTTAAGTCCTTAAACTATTCCCACCTAGAAACCCTCCATTATCCCTACCTTTAGTGCAACGACATAAAAGGGTTGGTAATGTACGAGTGGACGACAATTCAACTTCGTTCTCGCTTGGCTTTGGTTCGTGATTTAGTTCGGTGCATCGAGCATCAGTAATTAGCAACAATTAGTGAACATTATACATACAGTCCATAATTATCTGATAGCAGTGCAAGTACAATCAACCACTACAACCAGTGAAAGGTAGGTGATATATTCCTTTAAATTATCATTTCCTTTGTGTGATTGTAAATGCAAATTAACATTTTGATTAACAGTTATTGTGTTTTCAAAAATTATAAAGCCTAATTTAATTTCATACGGCCGTATTTTGACGAAAGCGCGTAAATAAAAAGCGCGTATAATATCTAATTGCGCTGATATTTAGCTGTATTCGTTTAAAAGATCATTCGGTACTCAAAGAAAAAGGGAAGTTCAAGGAACTTCTAGAAAGATCCAGTAATAGCAAAGTACAGAAAGGAATGTAAAAGTACATTCACCTAAGGAAATAAAGGTCGTAAAAATGAGGCGAATTACAGCAATATAACTTGAATATAAGATAACGCGTAGATAAATGGAACTAATTAGTTGCCTCAGGCCGTGAAACGCCACATTATGTGAAGGTTGCATCACTGAGAACGATTCTAGATCTTAGAGGACGGGCCTCTAATTATCAACCAATGAAAACATAGGAGTGGCAACCAGACTTAATGGGTTATTCTAGATACGTGGTGTTGCAGGGAAATCAAATACAGAGGCCAGCCAATACTCAAACGTCACCATACTAGTCTAACATCAAGTGATACCTAGTAGTAAATGACGATAGCATAATTAAGTAAACGTTATCTATTAGTTAGTTAAGTAAAGTAGGATCTTGTGTGCAAGTCTTTGTGCGACAGCTGTACAAGTGGATAATTTGTTTTGGGGGTGGCTGACCTCGGTAGGTTTTGCCAGTATATAAAAAATTATTAAACATAACTGATCAGATACGTTTAAATCCAATTCAAAGGTGAGAGTGTTAAAATTATTCACCATTTTTTATAAAATTTTGTACATAATAAAATTTAAATAAGGAATGATCTGTGAATGAAAATCCTCATGAAAAAAAAAGAAATTTTGACTATATTTTAGTGTAAACGAGTAATTATACAGTAGTTATAATTTTCTTCATGTTAGATTTAAGATTTTGTTCATAAGACAAAACTGTTGTGGCGGTTTTGGACACTATCTTTAAGTTTGTGCTGAAAAAAATTGCTTTTCATATATGTAAGATATTGTTTGTTAAAGAAACTCTTGTGAATGCAGTCTGATCTCTGGTTCTAGTGGTTTGATTTAAACTGAACCAGCAAAAATAACTAGGACAACACTTTTACTACAATCATCTACAGACCACAGCAACCTTTGTGTATAAGAATAATTACTGTTACTTAGCTTGCTAATATGCAGTAGTTTAGAAATGTAAGCGAGTAATTATTAACTTACGTTGTAAATTTGAAACGTAAATTATTTTCCCATGACTGTCCAGTAATGCATTTCTGACGCATTTAAGAATGTATCAATATTAATACTCATTTAACCAATCAGAAATATCCAGGTTGTGAATTATGATCATAATCCAACACCTCTGACCAATCAGTACAAGCCTTCATTTTTCATAATCCGAGAAGTATAATATTCGTATCATGCGAAGTAGGTTGTTACACATTGACAAATATAGGTTTGCTTGTCAGTGTTTAAACGTTTAGAAAATATCTGATAAAATGAAGATTTGTGTAGTCGTGGGAAAAGTATAGTATTCTATTCGCGAGTTATGGCTATTACTCATTCGGATCACGCCGCTCGCCTTAACAGGCTCGCGGCGCAAACCTTCCGAATGAGTAATGGCTATCATAACTCGCTCGTTAAATAATATACTATTATTGGGTTTGTAAATTTTGTAAAACCTAGTACGCCCGCTATATGGGCACACGATTAACTACCGAATCTTTACAGTTGTTTACCGCTATATCTTCTACTCTTCCCGAAAATAGCTTTACTTTCATATTTCTATCGCTAGCCTTCTTACTATATCTTATTATATTGTTACTACATATGCACAAATAATTGGCATTAATTTTATCACACATTACTTTTCCTCTTTAGTTGTTAAAGTCTCACCACGTATATAAGTTAGTTTTCATCATCATTAAATCTTCAGCACTAGAACTGGTTAGACACGTACTTTCATTGTTTCTTATTCTGAACCAACCTACACATTTTCCTAAAATTCTCACCGCTTACATTTTTTACTATCTGTGTGAAATAGTCTACTTTAGGTTTACCCATTCCCATCCTTTTTTCTTTCCTCTGCTTCAAATATATTTCGCACTATTCGCTCATGCCTTACAACGTGTCCTATCATCCTATTTCTCCTATTTTTTACTGTTTTCCAACTTCTTTCTTACCTTGCCAATTCTAGAATTTTTTCGTTCTTAATTTTCTCTGTCCATGATATCTTTATCATATGTCAGCAGCACGACATTTAGAAGGCTTCTATCTTTTTGCGTCTGCTTCTCTTACTATCTACGTTTTACACCCATAGTGTCGTGGTCATCATATATGCTTTCAGCAATATTTGCCTTGTTCTTATGTTTGTTGTCTTTGAACCTAGTAGTTGCTTTTTCTAGTTAAATGTAGTACGGTCTTGTGCTAATCTTTGCTTTATATCCTTTGCACTTTTCCGATCTTGTGTTACTTGGTTTCCTAGGTAGCAGAAATCCTTAACTTCTTGTAAGTTCTTATTTGCTATTTGTATTTTGGTTTTTGACTGATTTTCTCCTCCTTTACATACTGTACTTTTGTTTTACCGTATTTCTTTGTTAATCCTGTTTTCATTCCATTAAGAACTGCTAATAACTCTTCCTTGCTAATACCGCTATATCGATAGCAAATCTAAACATATTAATTGTTTATCCCTTAATAACAATTCCAAATGTCTTCTTGCATTTGACAGTATTCATTGTTTCTTCGATATACAAGTTAAAAATTAATGAGGATGTAGCGCACATCCCTGTCTCATCTTTTTCCTAATATTTACTCCTCTAGGTTCCAACTGCAATTCTATTACAGTTGTTACGTCATCATCGAACATTTATTGGTGTTTGTGACAATGAATACTATTGGTGCGGGTGTCCTGCAGTTTGAGTGAAACATTTTATATACCGACAGTGGAAGTGCGTTGAAGAACACAGTCGCATTCGAACCCTTGCAGAAGACGGGCGTGTGAAAGCTTTGGAAGCGACATCGACACCCAATCGTGCGTGTTTTTGGTTGTCCGTCCGAAAGCTTTTGTGTGTGAACGTCTATTGCCCACAGCGGCACAGGATAAAAGGTATTTATACCCTTTATTAAGTAGTTTGGTGTAGTTGTTTAGTTATTACATAACCGCTCCACCGCCAATCGGTATTGCTACAAAAAGCAATTGGTCCTTCCCTGTAATTAGCATATTTATATCACCTCATTCACCCCCCCAACAATCCATTGGTCCTTCGAGCCGGATTTGAACCAGCGACCTATAGATACGCATGTCCTAAATTAAATATCATTTTGCATTTCAGCGAGCTTTTAAGTAATTATTTTAGCTTTAAATTTGTGTTCAAGCTCCATATTTAGCGGGTTAAAATATGTACAATATTAGCTACATACTTTCGTTAGACTAAATTAAGTGATTTCGCCGTAATTAAAACCAGCAAGCGTTTTAATTACAAACAAATCTTTAATATAAAATTTGTTAATTTGCATTTAAAAGCCATTGCACGTTTTTGTATTACACACAAACCTGCTCGGTTTGTTAACCTAAAATATTTAATACATTTGCAGAGTAATAGAATGTAAAAGCTGCATCTGGCAAATATGTTAAGCTGCATGTTTAAACGTTCCTGTGATCTTTTGATGTAAAGGCCGACCGTAACCGTAAGCTGTAAATCTTATCTAAACGCTTTGTTTGACAAACCGGTAGGTTTTCGACGTCTCGTTTTAAGACCACATTGCAGGCTAATAGTCATAAAACGTGATTTATTGGTTTATACGCTATTTGACATTTTTCGTGGCTTGAACAACAACCCATAATATTTTAATATTTCTCAGCGCACATCTTGAGCGGTACCGTTTTACAACATTTTATTGTAGATCTTTCAAAATAACAGTCACTATGGCTCCGAAGAAGGCACATGTAGTAGAACTAGAATTACTGAAAACACGTATTATAGAAATGTTTGAGCTTAGTAACGCTATACAAAGTGACCCAACTTTAAAAACGTTGTTCCTTATTCAAACAAGGGGCGTAAATGACCTTTACAGAGATTTCAATACAATTTTAGTTACTGTCTTAGCCTGCTGTGACGAGGCAGAATTATTAAATTACAACGCCTTACGGAAGGAAGTAGATTCCGCTTATTATTGCATACTGCTGCATCTCGAAACGATGCAAGAAATGAAAGCACCACAAATTACGGAAAATGCTCCAAGCAGCTCGGGATCAAAATTGTTACCGTTAAAGCTCCCACTTTTTAATAATGAGGTAACTGATTTTCCATCTTTCATCGATTTATTTGACAGTCTGGTCTATAACAACGCGTCGCTGTCCAATATCGAAAAGCTAAATTATCTTATCAGTTGCTGTACCGGGGAGTCTTTGAGAATCATTAAATCGGTACCCATTTCGGGAGATAATTTCATTATCTCATATAACGCCTTGCGTGAGCGATTTAGCAATCCGCGTTTATTGGCAACTTTGCATTGGAAAGCTATGAAAGACTTTCCACCTTTAAAATCAGAAGACCCTAAGAAACTTAGGGCACTTATTGATTGTTTTTCAGAGAACCTTGCTGTTCTAACTAACTTAAAGTTTCCCACTGAACATTGGAACTTTATTCTGGTCGATTGTCTTTTAGAAAACTCGATCCGTTCACTAGAAAACGCTTCGAACTCCAATCGGATCCGAAGCAAATACCCAATTTCGATGATTTGAGATATTTTTTAACTCAACAATGTGCAGCGTTGGAAACCTTTTCTTCAACCGCACCTGTTTCTTATTCGACGACTGTCCATACATCTCACACATCAGTGCCTAAGAAATCCTCAGCGTTTCAATTTAAACCAAGAGTTTCTTCTAACGTAGTCTCACTGGAACCACCAAGTAGCTCCAGTGACTCAAAGAATTCATTTTCGCACCATTGTTCTTCTTGCAAAGGCAATCACTTAATTTATAGATGTCAATCGTTTCTAAAGAAAACTCCGACAGAACGTTTCGACATTGTCAAACGCTTACGCTTTTGTTTAAATTGCTTACGAACAGACCATGCGTCCATGCAATGCAAATCTTATAATTCCTGTCGAACTTGCGCCAAGCCGCTCATACCTTGCTACATTTTGAAGCGCAACCTGCTTCTAGCCGTTCAGCAGAACCGACCGCTACACCTTTGCATAAAAATGCCAATAGGACGCAGCAGCCTCTCCTATTCCGGCAAATGTTTTGTCTTCACAGACGAATTCAAATCTTGGGGTTACTGTCTTACTCTCCACTGCTGTTGTGGAAGTTCAAGATCGTTCTGGTAGATACAAACCGATCAGGGTACTCTTAGATCCTGGCTCTCAAGCTAGCTTTATTCCAGACGATTGCGTGAGCAAACTTTGGCTTCCACGCATACGTTCTCAAGTTCCGATTTATGGACTTGGACAGACAACTTCAGCAGTCAATAGGGGTGTCGTCAGCTGCACCATTCGCTCTATGTTAGACTCTGAAAATCTCTAGAAGTCACAACTTTGTGCTTTCGTCAATATCTGGCAAATTACCTAGCGTTGAAGTTCCTAATAATTGGGAACACTTATGCGGCCTGCACTTTGCAGACCCGACCTGGAACTCTCCAGGAACTATTGACATGCTCCTTGGAGCAGATGTTTATCCGTTCATCATCAATGGCGGTGTTATACATGGCAAATTTCTTCAGCCTGCCGCCATAAATACAATTTTTGGTTGGACTATTATTGGTCCCACAAAAAGGCAGTCTGATACTGTCCAAGCATTTTTACTTTGTAGAAGATCCTATCGACCAGACCCTAAGGCGGTTTTGGGAGATAGAAGAGTTGCCATCCAAGCCTTATACTTCTCCAGAAGAAGAAAAGGCAGACTTGATTTTTGAAAACACGTTTTCTCGTGACCCTAGCGGTCGCTTTATTGTTGCGTTACCGTTCAACGATACTTTGCCCGTTTTGATAAGTCCTTTGACATGGCTAAAAAACGACTATTTTCGTTGGAGCGCAAATTGCATGCTCAACCGGAGCTACGCGCACAGTACAACAATTTCATGCAGGACTATCTTGATGCGGGTCATATGGCATTACTCGATTTTCCGCCCGTTGGGAACGATAATTATTTTTTACCCCATCACCCTGTGTTTAAAGAGGAAGGTCATACTTCTAAAATTCGTGTGGTTTTGACGCCTCTGCAAAGGCTAAAACAACGTGTCACTTAATGACACTCAATTGGCTGGACCTAGTCTCCAAAATGACATTTCGTCAATCTTACTTAAATTTCGCTCTCATCGTTTCGTTTTTACTTGTGATGTTCGCCAAATGTATCGACAAATTTTGGTTACCGAAAAACATCGAAAGTTTCAATTAATTGTTTGGCGGTTCTCCGCAGAAGAACCCATTCAGACTTATCAGCTTAATACAGTGACTATGGTATTAAGTCATCGCCTTATCTAGCATTAAAAACTCTTCAGCAATTAGACATTGACGAAGGCAAAAGGTTTCCGTTAGCCGCTGAGGCTATACGGTCAAATCTATATATTGACGATTTCGTCGCTGGTGGAGATTCTATACAATCGGCCCGCGAAATTAAAGATCAACTTATCCGACTTTTACATTCGGCTGGTTTTGAACTTCGAAAATGGAGTTCTAATTCAGTTTCTATTTTGGAAGGCATTCCGTCAGATTTTTGCCAATATACTTCTCTCGATTTCGATTCTGACGAATCAATAAAAATATTAGGTCTTCAATGGTCACCTACAGAAGATATTTTCTCATTTCGGGTTAAACCATTAAACCCAATATGTACAAAGCGCAACATACTTTCACAAGTTGCCAGAATATATGATCCATTAGGGTTTTTAGCCCCACTAACACTTTTTGCAAAACGCCTAATCCAGCATCTGTGGATGTTAGGTTTAAATTGGGATGACATCCCACCAGCAGACATTTCGTCTCAATGGCAGCAGTATCAAGAAGAATTGCCGTTATTATCGTCACTAAAGTTGCAACGTTGTTTACCCCCTTCGGATCTTTTTACTTGTCATTTGCATGGGTTTTGCGATGCTAGCGAGGTAGGGTATGCAGCGGTAGTGTATTTCCATAAATCAAACTACTGGAGAAATAACTGTACAATTTGTAACCGCTAAAACAAAGGTAGCTCCAATTAAGCGCATTTCAATTCCACGTTTGGAATTATGTGCCGCCGTTTTATTAACCGATTTACTTTCTTTTACCATTCGGTCTTATCAAGGCTTGATTGACATCTCCGATGTTTCAGCGTGGAGTGATTCTACGGTCGCTCTCACTTGATACGTTCTCCACCTTTCGGTGGAAAACTTTGTGGCAAACCGTGTTAGCCACATTCAAGAAATCATTGCACCTAGCCGATGGTTTTATATTAAATCTTCGCATAATCCGGCTGATCCTGCATCTCGGGGATTAATGCCAAGCGCGGTTATTTCATGTTCGCTATGGTGGGCGGGGCCTGAATGGCTTCACTACCCTAGTGACTCGTGGCCGCCTCAACCAACATTGTCAACCTCAATTGCTGAGGTAACTACGGAAAAGAAGATCGTAACGTTTGTCGCTCAAACAGATCCAAACGTCATTGACATGTTACTAAGTCGCTTTTCATCGTTATATAAAATCCAAGGCATCGTGGCTTACATTTATAGATTTTCTAAACCCATGGCTCAACGTCATGCGGGTCCCTTAACAGACATTGAATTACACAATGCTCTCATGATTATCGTTCGGCATGTACAAAGTGTTACATTTTCAAAGGAAATAGCTTCGATCAAGGCAAACCGTAAATTACCTAAAAGCTTGCGAAAACTTTCTCCATTTGTTGATCCACAAAACATCTTAAGAGTAGGTGGGCGCTTGACACATTCTTCGCTTTCCTATTTCGAAAAGTTTCCTGCGTTATTGCCTCAGCGGCACCGATTAACCGAACTTATCATTCGGTCAACTCATGAAAGGTATTGCCATCCTGGTGTTAATACCACAGCGTATCTTATCCAACAGAATTTCTGGATCCTTTCTATTAAAAATTCAATCAGAAATTATTTATCATCCTGTCATAGATGTTTTCGTACCAAACCGGTCCTGGTAACTCCTCCTATGGGAGACCTACCGACAGCACGTATTACCCAAATCAAACCGTTCAGTATTGTTGGTGTTGATTTTGCTGGCCCTCTTTTAATAAAGACTAACCGCCTGCGAGGCTCTAAAAGTCTTAAGGCCTACATTTGTATTTTTGTTTGTTTTGCCACTAAGGCAGCACATATTGAACTTTTTTCGGATTTGTCGGCAGACGCGTTTCTTGCCGCTTTGCGACGATTTATAGCACGTCGAGGACGCTGTTCTCAAATATTTAGCGATTGCGGTACTAATTTTGTAGGTGCCTATCGTCAGCTTATGAGTTATCTGCATAGTGCAGTAACCTCAGAAACGATAAAGTGGTCGTTTAATCCACCTAGCGCCCCTCACTTCGGTGGCTTGTGGGAAAGCGGTGTTAAGTCGGTAAAGAACACCTAGCTCGCGTAATCGGCGAACAAAACTTACCTTTGAGGAACTTTACACAGTTCTTAACAAATTAAATCTGTTCTAAATTCAAGGCCACTCTGCGCTTTAAGTTCGGATCCAAATGACTTGCGTTGCTTAACACCAGGTCATTTCCTAACTATGGAGCCTCTTTCTGCACCACCAGATGAGGACCATTCAACCAACGTTTTACCATTAAAAGCAGGTGGAAACTCCTGCAAAACTCCACCAAGACTTTTGGGCTCGCTGGAGCCATGAGTACTTACATACTCTGAATCAAAAGGTTAAATGGCACTCTAAGGTAGGTGTCCGACAAGTTGAAAAGGACACTATTGTCCTCATCAAGGACGACCAGCTTTCTCCACTTCAATGGAAGTTTGGTCGTATTATTAATACCTTTCCCGGTGCGGACGGTATTATACGTGTCGCTGAAATCAAAACGGCACATGGCACACTAAAACGACCTTTGGTCAAACTAGCGCCGCTACCGGTATTTTAATTTTATTTTATGTTTAGATGTATATACACATTTCTTACATGTATAGTAGTATATTATTTTTACATATTTGCTTATTTACATATATATTTTTAATTTTGCATAGTTGGTAATATCGCTCGCTGTAGTGTACCACCCTATCTTTCGTTACCTGTTTTCCTAGCAAGGTCAAATCCCATGTGATTTCCTTCACCCAACCTACTCCCCTCCTTTTCAAAATTCTATGAATTTGGTGGGCGGTATGTTACGTCATCATCGAACATTTATTGGTGTTTGTGACAATGAATACTATTGGTGCGGGTGTCCTGCAGTTTGAGTGAAACATTTTATATACCGACAGTGGAAGTGCGTTGAAGAACACAGTCGCATTCGAACCTTTGCAGAAGACGGTCGTGTGAGAGCTTTGGAAGCGACATCGACACCCAATCGTGCGTGTTTTTGGTTGTCCGTCCGAAAGCTTTTGTGTGTGAACGTCTATTGCCCACAGCGGCACAGGATAAAAGGTATTTATACCCTTTATTAAGTAGTTTGGTGTAGTTGTTTAGTTATTACATAACCGCTCCACCGCCAATCGGTATTGCTACAAAAAGCAATTGGTCCTTCCCTGTAATTAGCATATTTATATCACCTCATTCATCCCCCCAACAATCCAACAGTTATTTGCTGTTTGTATAAGCGATGTACTATCCATATATCCTTATAGCTCATTCTAATCTTTTTAAGTATTTCGAACATTTTTTTCATTTTACTTTGTCGAATGCTTTTTACACATCTACAAACCCTATATACACGCTTTCTCCTCGTTCTATTGTTTTTTCCAATATCACTCTTGAAGCTAAAATGGTCTCCTTTTTTCTTCTGTTTTGTCTAAATTCAAATTGATCTTTTCCTAATATTTCTTCAACTCGTTTTACCATCCGTTTTTGTACAATTCTAGTTAATATTTTTGACTCCTGCGTTGTTAAACCTATGTTCGAAAATTTTCAAATGTATCCGCACCTTTCTTTTTTGGTATTATGACTATGGTGTTACGTTTTGAAATCTTTGGGTACCTCGCCTGTCTCATACATATAGTTTACAAGTTGGAAGAGGGGTTCTGTTACTGCTTGTCCAGCGGTTTTTAGAGTTTCTGCTTGCTGCTTATGTATATTCGGAGTTCAATTAATCCCACATTTGGATCTTAGGGAAGGGACTACTTCGTTAAATAGGATCGGCAACCTCATTAAGAAGAAAAGAAGTACCGGGAATATCTTGCAAAACGGGGTGCGAGTTACATATTCCCCAAATCAATATATATGTATAATTAAATAGAAATCATTAAAACTTAAATTAGATGCAACAATGTATAATTGAAGAACATATTACAAAAGGTTAATGGAAGTTCATAAACCAGACATGAAAACGGATGTGGAGTACATGGTATTCCAGACGTAATTTGACACTGCAGGTGCAGGTCACATCAGACAATAAGATTGCAATTATTAAAATTAAGATTGTTACTTTGTATTGTATAAATGAATAAAGAAATAAGCAGACATGAACTCTGCAGTTCCCACAAGCAATGTGAGGGGCAGGGACAACATAAATACCCTCGAGAGCCCAAGATGGCCAGTTGGTTATTCAAGCTACTCAAATTTAGTTTAATTAAATTTAATTAGCGAAAGTAATCGAAAAGTAATTTTGATTGTTAAAAGCGTTAATGAATATAACGCAACCATTTGTTAATTTCCACTTGTAATTTCTGCTTTAAATAAATTTGTTAGAAGAGTTTTTGGAAGAAGTTTTTAGAAAGTCGCTCGAAGAGGACCAAAATCTAACTCGTGGAGTGTAGGAAGCGTGAAGCAAGTAGGAAAACGAGAGAATTTGAAAATTGAAATTGATAAATTAGCATAAGATATAGTAGGAATTAGCGAAGTTTGGGGGCAAGACACGAAGAGTTTAGGGTAATTCATACAGGATTGCAGGAAGAAAATTCGGGTGTAGGAATAACTATGCTGAAAAAGATAGGACACTGAGTAGAAGATTGCTTACCAAAGAAAGAAACAGTACTCATGGTTAGATGAGAATTTAAGCGGAAAATACCGTAATAATACAAGTATACATGACCACTTCTAACTACACTACATTTGATTTTTTAATAATCCACCCTAAGTACTACATTGGCAAAGAAGCGAGTTTTTTTACCTGGAAATTTTGAATTTTGCGGTACCCTTACTGTTCCAGGTAAGATAGGAATCTTTAACGTGCGTGACAACACTCACACATATTACCTCTCATCCGAACGAGGGTGTGTTTTTGTGAAAAATTCTTGCCTAACAGTTTTCAAGCGGTCCGTGTCGGAAATCGAATCCAGAATTTTGGGTTTAATTTAAAATACAGTTTCAAAGCAGTAATTTAAATGGTTATTGTATGTGGTTATCCAGCTTATTTCATTGATTCATATGATAGCGCTGTCGTAATATATTTGCAATTATATTTGTTATATTAATGGTTAACCAACAAAAATAGTCATAATAAAAGCGATTCGAGTTCAGAGTTATTCCACTTGTGATTGAGCAAATTTCAAAAGAATTCATGAACATAAAAGTATTTAACTAAAAACATTAACATCTCAAAAGCGTATCAAAGTTCATCCATCCGAAGAAAATTTTAAAAAAAGAACGTCGCTGCAATAAGATCAAGCAGAAACTTATATTATGTAATTTAATTTATTTATTTGTGAACTGGGGTTCATTTTTAAACTGAATGTAGCTCATTCAATTTTATTAACTGTCTTCTACCAGGATCGTTATGTTCGTATTGGAAAATCAATTTTTGTGCATTACAAGAATATAAACTTTTAGATGTGAAAAATCTATCTGTACCAGTACTCACAAAAATATAGACGAAAGAGTAAGGTAAAGTTTGATAATGGTGTACGTGTCCGCGGCCGATTATTAAAAAATTTATATAGTTGAATACACATTTTAATTGAATACAGAGATATTAAACATATATTGTAAATATTTGACATTCATGTATATTAATTTTAAATGATAATAGTTGAGCTAGTTTCGGAAGTGTACGAGTTGGTTTGTGGTAGAACTCGAAGCCTCAGTTGAATAGCAAGTTTTTTATTTACATTTTTGTTGTTTTGACATTTGCCTGAAAACACTTACCTGGTTTAAATTTTTTTGTGAGCGAAGGAAGGAATTGTTATGCTATTAGTTTATTGAAGACTTCTCCATTACATTTATTTGATTTATTGCCTCTTTAGAACGATGCTCTGTTACATACCAAAATTTGGCAATGTACATTCTTAGATTTAGCCTTAAATTGTAAATAAGTTCCCGCGTTTTTTGAAAATTAAAACATGTCAATTTCCGTTGTCTCCGAGTCGCGCCTGAGCAGAGTGAATGGCGGAGTGCGCGCGGTGTTATAAGAGGGTCATTAAGTTACGAGACCTGAAGCCAAAAACATCTACCTGTGTTGTGTGTGTCTTTTCTCTTTGTAGGCATGTAAGTTTCTTTATCTTTACCTTCGTGTACCTCTGCCTGGTATTCCTTCATTCCTCTACGAGCATAGAGTTTGGACGGATGAAATTTGGAGTCAACATGGCGTGATGTGACCCACAAAATGTGATGGACCCAGGGATTTGGCTGCAAGGTGCGATTTAAGTGAGTAAATTGTTTTTATTTAGATTGTGCATGAAAATTTGACTATTGCATCACCTTTAAACGTGTTTGGTATTTGATACAAAATGACACGTAATTTGCCGCGTAATTATACGTTATATTAAACAATTGTGCAATAGTATAGCAACGCGTGAAGCACAATAATGGCGCTCCTACATGTGTTTTGTTGATATTAACTCCGTTCATAATTAACTTCTAGTTTAACTTGTAAGAAATAGCTTTGAAAATTATGTTTTTTAGAAAAATTGTTTTTTTTTCAGTTAAGTAATGTAATAAAAAATAATTTTTTTAATTTTTAGTGGTTTTTGGAAAAAAGTGCAATTTGGCAACACCAAATCTAGTTACTTTTGGTTTTTTACTTATGTGGTGGCAGCCTTTGAAGAAGGATGATGTCATTTTAACTTGTCACTTTAATTAAGCATTTATTTACATTTTTTAATTACCTTAAAAATGCAGTCAATTTAGTGTAATTTATTTCCCGTTATAAAAACAGTGTTGTTTAAATTTTCCTTATAAAAAAGTGTTATTTACAAATTTCCTTTACAAAAAATTGTGTTTTGCACCTTTGAAATGTGTTGCATAATGGCTATCTAACCTGACTTAATTAGTGGGTGAACTGAAATGTGTTTTCTTTGGATTTAAATAATTCCTCCTGTAAGTATTGTTAGCCATAGATAAATTATCACTATAAAAGCTTTATTTACCATTAATTATTTTAAAAAAAAAATCCTTAAAATCACATTATTTTGAACCTGAAATACCTCTAGATTATTAAAAGATTGTTTTTAGTTCTAAACTTTAGATAACTACCATATTATCTTTGGTTGCCACGATTTAAACCTTTTTCTTATAATCTATATAATTAACTATAGTTTACGGATTCCTTCTTAGAGAAAATTTTGTTCTTTAAACACAACTAGCGTAAATTCCCTGTAAACTTATCTTAGCATACCTACTTTCTAAAACATAGTAGTACAATGAATTCAGTATACCTCAAATCTTTTGAAACGATCTTCGAGTTGGAATCGCATAATATCCAACCGGCAACGAAAAACAACCCGCAGGTCGGTCGGCAAGATGGAACTTGCGTATTTTTCAATTTACCTTTGACATTCGGCATAGACCTGGTAAATTAAATATAGAATCTGATGTCTTATCTCGTGATGTCGCTTCTCTTAACTCCCAGATCTAATTCCTGATGCCTGGTATCTTGACATGATAAAGAAAGTTTCTGAAAATCCGGATAAATTTTACATCTTTCGTGTGAATAATAATATATTATATAAATTTGTAACTTCCTTATCTCGCAAAATCTTTAATATCCCTGAATGGAAACTTGTTGTTCCTACCGCTAACTGCAGTGAAGTTCTTAAATTGTGCCACGACGACCCTATAGCTGCTTACCTTGGTGTTACTTAAAAACCTTAGCTAAAATATCTGAATTATATTATTGGCCTAAATTAAAACAATGTCTGCCCTATATTAGAAACTCTAAAATTTCCGGGGCTCAGAAGAGTTCTCAAGAACCTCGTTCTGGTTTAATGGGTAACTTCAAACGTGTATCGTATCCCTTTCAATTAATATCGCTTTACTTATTAGGACCTCTCCCTCGATCAAAAAAAGGTAGCCAATATCTTTTAGTCGTCACCGATTGGTTTTCTAAATTTGTTATTGTACAACCGTTAAATAAAGCCACATCTTCGGCTATAATTAAATTTCTAGAACAAAATGTGTTTTTTATCTTTGGTGTCCCTCAAATTATTCTCTGTGATAATGGGGCGCAATTTATCTCAAAGGATTTTCAAAATATCGTTAAGAGTTATAAAGTACAAAAAATTTGGTTTAACGGAAAATACCATCCCCAGGTAAACCCTACCGAAAGAGTAAATAGAGTCTTAATCACTGTTATCTCTTCATATATCGACTCAGGCCACACTAGGTGGGATGAAAATATCTTTAAAATCGCTCAAGCTTTGGGTACATCTAAACACGAAGCAACCCAATTTACTCCCTCATTTCTTGTTTTTGGAAGAGACACGCCAATTGATGGTAGTTACTACGGTTCAGTTCCTGATGATACTAACGTAATTGAATTTGACGAAAAAGTACGCTGGGACGAAGACCAACAATCATTACCTTCTATCTTTAACGAAGTTAGAAAAAATTTGTTAAAAGCTTACGAAGAGAGTAAGGATCACTACAATCTGCGAAAACGAGATATTTCCTTTGCTTTAGGTGAACAGGTCCGGAAAAACAATTATGTCTTATCTGAGGCTACTAAAAAATTATCAAATTTAGCTCCAAAATTCATTTTATGTAAGGTCACTCATGTTATTAGTCCACTTATTTATGAACTCCGAGAGACTGAAGAAAAATGTCAAGCAAGGTGGCATATCAAGGACCTTAAACCATTCTCTGCTGATCCGAATGCTAATTAATTTTTCACGTTTCATTCTTTAACGGATTACCTAATGTTTTTGTCCCTGTTATGAATTTGTTAACTTTATCTATTCGTTTCATTTCTCATATAGCATTCACATTCTACACTTTTGGCTTATTTAGCTCATTTTAGTTATCTTTTTGCTGGCCGTTAGTTATCCCTTGAATTTACTGCTAGCCACATATCTGTTTATTATCTAGGTTCCCCAGTATAACTCTGTTGCTTCATTTAATTAATCCTGGCACCTTTACTCCACCATATTATTTTGTTTTTAGCATTTATCTTACGTTGTTTAATTTCGTGGTGATTGTCGTAACTTTGGTTGCAATAACTCACTGAATTTTTATGATTGGTTTTAGCTGATGTTGAGTCGATGCTTTTTTCTTTGGACTCACATAGGAGACGCGGCTTATGCCTTTGTAAGAAATAGTTCATTTTCGCAGTTGCAAAAAACTAGGAGTTCCTATTCCATGCGTTCTTCTTCTGAACTATTACAGTCGCTCACTTTATTTTATATCATAACTTGTTTTTTTTTTGTTAAGTCATCAGAACATATAAACATTTTTTGTTGTTTTTATATAACTTCGTGGTGAGGTGCTATCGCTTTTTATTAATATCTTATCGAATTCTTGGTTGTTGCTAGCATATTGGGACGGTATGTTTGTATTTAACTATTTATAGTTAGGTATTCTTGTGTGTTTATGGCGTTGCCGTTTCTAAAAATTTCCTTGGAACAGTTGGTGTTTATGTGAAGGTATCTGCAGTGATACTTTTAAGTTTGTTGTTTCAACTTTTTGCCTGATCTTCTTATTGTAGTGGACGAACTCGTTAGGAAGATGATCGTACCAGTTCTCATCAGGAGCCTAGTAATTTTTTTAACTTATTATGTGTCTTAATTTATCTAATTAACGGCTTCAAGGAGCCATTCTCTCTTGTATCTTTGTGATGGATGACAAAACGGCTTTGTGAGCTGGGGAATTCTACGCTATATTTAAAGTATATAGTTGTAGCATGTTTTAGCGTGCTGGGACGTTTCGGATTTATCTATCGTTATCTAGTTTTATCTTAATATCTCTATTTTACCTATTATCTTTGATAATAACTTGAGACTTTGCCTTACTTTCTTTTGTTTTCCTAACGTTTGGTATTTACGATCAGTCTTAAGAATTTTTCTTTGAGTATTGAATAAAGAAGCTAACCTGATGGTAGCAATGTAATTTGTTAGGTTAGAAATGTAAAAAATTAGTAAGATGGTACTGTTGGTAAATTTGTTAATTCACAACCATGTCATTAAAAAGTTTTGATGTGTACTGTTTATTAAGTCAACGTACCAATACATAAAAATTTGCTAAAATGTATAGTAACTTGCTCTCTTGGGCATTTTGAAATTTGGGCATTTTCTTGTCAAAGTAAAAGCAGTTTAAATGCAAGGCTTATGTGCGTGTGCACTCAAAAACTGTAATGTTAGCTTTAGTTATTGTATATATGTTAGGCGACTTGTCGCATTTGTTTTAGTTATAGTAGTGTTTCGTGCTTTCCGACAAATTTGTGCTGTCGATTATAACTGCGCCACATCAAAGACTCATGTGTGTACTTATAGATTTAGTTCGATAAACTTGGGACTATACATTTCGTTTCCTGGTTACTCGCAAAACGCGAGTTATGTAATCCCCCATTTATTATATATATATATATATATAAAACTAATAATTAAGAAGTTATTAGAAATATTAGGAAATGCGCAACAATGTAATTGAAGGACAATTCATTTCAGTTTATTAACGTTCATGGGAACGGAAACGCTACTTTGTAGCACAGAGATAAGTAACACTGCAGATGTCAGGTCACAGGCGGTCACAGACAGTCACGTACCGAGATTACCTGGAAAGGAAGCTCGCAACAATTAGTTATAAATAGCTTTAAGATAGCAACAATGTATTATGAATAAGAGTCAAGTGTAAGCAGACATTAGGTCTGCAAGTTCCCACAGACATGTGAGGGGGTAGGGATGTTATAAAAAGCCCGGGAGCTCCACTCGCAGTCAGTTAATCCATCGTTCAGCTTTAACATTGCAGTTCGTAGATAACTCACTTTGTACAATTAATTAATAGTTTCGGACTTAGAGCAATTATTCTAAGATTGTCTAAATTTAACATTAATTTCTGTATAACAATTAAATAAATGTGTTAAGAAGTTTGGAAATGTCTTTTTAAAAAAGCCGCTCCCAATCCACGAACCTTAACTGGTGCAGTCGTAACGGATGTCAAAAGGGCACTAGCGAATCCAAAATTGAGAAACTGGTGGTCTGGAATTTCAATTCCGAATTTGGCAGAACAAAACAGAAGTTGAAGGCGAAACAAGCATAGTTCAATCCCAGCAAAAAAAAAATTGAAGGCGAAACAAAAATCGCTCAAATTCAACAAAAGAAAAATTGGAGGCGATACAAGAATAGATCAAATCCAAAGGAAAACCGAAACAAAGAAAGAAATCAATGAAATCAATGAAGCAACTAGTGTTCATTTTCCTTTAAACCAATTGAGTTTTATTTTTATTATTAACAAACATATTTGATATTTGCTAGTTTATGATTTATATATGTATCTTGACTATTGTTACAACTATTTTATGCAATTTTTTTGAAAATAATCTATTTAGCAATTGCTAGAGATTATCTTCAAGCTGTTATTAAAATTTCATTATTATTTTACACTCTGTATATGAGAAAAATTTTATTTCTGAGACATAAAAACTTGAGACACTTAAAAAGACGAAAATTTTAAGCGCACAAGAGACTATATTACGCTTTAATTGGCGCAAGAAAATTTTTAGAATTTCTAATTCAACAACCTGGCATTTAACTAACGCAATACTCCGAAAGTAGAGGCGAAAATAAAATCATGAATTTCAAAACTCAAATCTAGAAATAACGCAACTATCCAGACACTCATCGTATTTCATAAATAGACAATTTGCAAATCTATTATTAAAAATCACATTCTTAGTACGAGAATTATTCAAACGCAAAACCAACAATCGTCTCATCTTTAAAAGTGAATAAAACCACGCATAAATCTAATTATAAATTACTGAACAAAAGCTATTTAAAACATCGCGAAAACCTTTCAGCATTGTAAATCGAAACACCATAAAATTACGACCGGAAACTTTTATATAAAGTATCAATTTAAATTACGTTTAATTATAAAAACCAACTCAGGAAAGATATAAATAATTACTACTGAAAAACGCATATTACAACCTTATTCAAAATTGATAATTTTAATTAAATATTTCAACACACAAATTGTATTATTCCCAAACACGACATTGTATTAAATCACAACGATTACTGAATAACACCTACAGTATATTTAAAAATAACCTGTAACAGAGACACTAACGCAACTAAGTAACTGGCAGCATCCTGCAGCAGATTGCAACATTGTAAGCATCGCAGACACCTTACAATCGCATAAACTCACGAGAAGAGATAATTATTATACACACAACTAAAATCGACATAATTAAAAATAGAGAAGTTTTAACTGACGCAACTTACGCAAAGCATTCAAGCAAGATAAATTACCACAAGAAACCACTCAGTCCTATTGAGACTTCAGAAATTAAAATTAACATCGGCAAATTAAAAATAAACGTAACCAAACTAATACCAAGCGTAAAACCCATTAAATAACTACACAACCGTGCAAGTAAACACAAATTAAGCAAATCAATTTTTAAATAATCCGAAACGACCCAAGCTAAAAACAGCAAGCAACTCGACGCAATCTAAACGGAAAAGTAATAAATCCAAGCAAGGAATAACACCACAAACTTCAAAATAAATCCAAATTTTTCAAAAATCGGAGAATAACCAGTCAAAAAAAAAATAATTTTTTTTTAAAAAATTACCAGAACATTCCCCCAGACAAAATGAGTAATGAAATAAAACTGTATATGGACATGATCCCCAACTTTAACGGTGATCAATGTTTATTAAGTAACTATATTTCAGCCTGTGAAATATTCCTAAAAACATTCTAATCAATTACAAGAAAGAACACAACTAACTTAATGTCATACGTATTGATCGCCTATAATAACACAATTCATTCATCAATAAATTTTACACCCTTAGAACTAACCCTAGGACACTCAGATTCACGCAACCCTTACGATATACATTATAACAAGGAAATTTATCAGCAATACGCCAAGGATCACAAAGAGAAACTAAAAATAACTTATGACAAAGTAAAGGATAAGTTAGATAACGATAAAGAACGCATTACCCCAACCCGTAATAAAAACACAGACCTAAACAAATTTTCCATAGGACAAACCGTATACGAGAAGAATTTTCAAAGCAAAAGACACAAAACGGCACCAAGAAATTTAGGCCCCTTTAAAATCAAACGAATATCTGACAAAAACGTAGCCGTAGTAGACAACGGCAAGATAACATAATATATTCACCTCAAAAATTTAAGACACCCTGTACTTTCAGATGGACAATCATCACCCTTACCGTCAACCTCCACCCAGGTAGAACGTACACCGAAATCATAATTGAAGACATAAAGAATAACCCCGGTATACTACCAATAAAATTAGGCAGTATGCAGAACACTATAGACTATTGGACCTTTGCACAAAAATTCGATTTAACCGAACTGAAACAAGAATTTCAAGTAATCAAAAATAATTATTACCGACTAAAACAATCAACGGACACAACAAAATTCGGAAAAGAATACGCAATAGAAATGATGAACTACGACAGTATAACAAAAAGTATTTTGAAAAACATAGAAGACAAATTTAATCGACTAATACCCACAGAACAAACGACGAGAAGAAAAAGAGGACTAATCAACGGATTAGGAAACATAATCAAAGCAATTACCGGCAATTTAGATAATCAAGACGCAGAACGTTATGAAAATGCAATACAACAATTAATAGAAAACCAGAACGACATCAAAACTATAATTAGTAACCAAATATCATTAACTCAGTCAACGATCATCAAATTTAATGAAACCCTAAGAAAATTAGTTAGAAATCAAGATAGTATAGCCATTCGAATACAAACCCTAGAAAATAACATACAAACTACCATGCTAGGCATGCGAGATTTAATCAGATTCAACACGATATACAACCAGATAATATCAACCCTTACCCTAATTCAACGAATTCTAGCAACATTAGAAAACGCAGTAACCTTTGCCAAATTAAATACCCTACATTCAAGTATCATAGAACCAATTGATTTATTAAAAGAATTATTAAGAATAAAATCTTTTATAACTAACAGTAGATTACCTTTCGATGTAATACAATCAAACATTCTAATATTTGAAAAAATAGCTATAATTAAAGGCTATGTAAAAAATAACGATATAACATTTTTAATAGAAATACCAATAGTAGAGATTAACAGTTACAATTATTATCACTTATTTGCTTTTCCAATGAAAATGACTAGCACATAACAAGTTATTATTCCAAAAACCAAATTCCTATCCTTAAATGAACTAAGATATGGTTATACGAACGAAAAATGTGATGAAGTCACACCCAATCAATACTTATGCCAATCATTGACAACAACAACAATTCAAGAAGACAGCCCTTGCGAAGTACAACAACTAAAATTCAACAATCATTACGAAAATTGTGAAGCCAAACCTGTACAAATCACCAACATGAAAATCCAGAAAGTAACAGAAAATAAATGGATAGCCATTTTCCCCACCGAAGTAATCGCAACAATATACTGCAATCAAGACGAAAGTAATTTAGCATTAACCGGAAGTAAATTAAGGAAAATTGTTATTTGAAATTGAAAAATGAAATAATTAGAGTTTACCAAGATCTCGTACAAACCAAGAAGTTAGCAAATCTACCCGATTTACAAATCAAGATTACCCAAGACGAAGACAAAGAAATACTTTAAAAGCCCCTGCAATTGGAACACCTGGAATTAGACAACCTCAACCACGCCATGAAACTCATGGAAGACTACAAAGAAAACCTAAACGAAATCAAAGCGCCCAAAGTGCACTACGACAATATTAGTGTATGGACAATTATATTGATTATATTGACTATTTTATTGATCATTTATGTAACTTATTAAATGTGTATTAGATATAAAAATAATAAAGGAAACAGTTTTAGATTTAAGGCAACTAAAGAAACAAATGTACCCTTAGAAAGTATGAATTTTAAGAAATGAGATTAAACGAATTTATTTAATTAAAAATCAAGAAAGGTAAAAAACCCTTAATTTTTAATGTACGTGGGGAGGAGTTATGTAATCCCCCATTTATTATATATATAAAAAGCTAATAATTAAGAAGTTATTAGAAATATTAGGAAATGCGCACCAATGTAATTGAAGGACAATTCATTTCAGTTTATTAACGTTCATGGGAACGGAAACGCTACTTTGTAGCACAGAGATAAGTGACACTGCAGATGTCAGGTCACAGACGGTCACAGATAGTCACGTATCGAGATTACCTGGAAAGGAAGCTCGCAACAAATTAGTTATGAATAGCTTTAAGATAGCAACAATGTATTATGAATAAGAGTCAAGTATAAGCAGACATTTGGTCTGCAAGTTCTCACAGACATGTGAGGGGGTAAGGATGTTATAAAAGGCCCGGGAGCTCCACTCGCAGTCAGTTAATCCATCGTTCAGCTTTAACTTTGCAGTTCGTAGATAACTCACTTTGTACAATTAATTAATAGTTTCGGACTTAGAGTAATTATCCTAAGATTGTCTAAATTCAATTAATTTCTGCATAACAATTAAATAAATGTGTTAAGAAGTTTGCAAGTCTTTTTAAAAAAGCCACTCCCAAGCCACGAACCTTAACTCGCGTTATCGGTTGAAAAACCCAGGTGGCGCCTAAAAGAAACATTTACTAGAATGTAAGTTAGTTTATATGTAGGTAAGTAAGGCTTTAGATTTAAGTTTCTACCGTGCTAAAAGTCTTTTTCTTTTTTTAATATTTTTTCTTTTATGGCTTTGTCGCGATTGTTACATGCCAAAATTTAGAAAATGTACATTCTTAGATTTAGCCTTAATTTGTAAATAAAATCCCGCGTTTTTAAAAATTAAAACATGTCAATTTCCGTTGTCCCTGAGTCGCGCCTGAGCAGAGTGAATGGCGGAGTGCGCGCGGTGTTATAAGAGGGTCATTAAGCTACGAGACCTGAAGCCAAGAACAACTACCTGTGTTGTGTGTGGTTTTTCTTTTTGTAGGCATGTAAGTTCCTTTATCTTTGTCTTCGTGTACCTCTACCTGGTATTCCTTCATTCCTCTACCAGCATAGAGTTTGGACGGATGAAATTTGGAGCCAACATGGCGTGATGTGACCTACAAAATGTGATGGACCCTGGGATTTGGCTGCAAGGTGCGATTTAAGTGAGAAAATTGTTTTTATTTACATTGTGCATGAAAATTTGACCATTGCATCACTTTTAAACGTGTTTGGTATTTGATACAAAATGACACGTAATTTGCCGCGTAATTATACGTTATATTAAACAATTGTGCAATAGTATAGCAACGCGTGAAGCACAATAATGGCGCTCCTACATGTGTTTTGTTGATATTAACTCCGTTCATAATTAACTTCTAGTTTAACTTGTAAGAAATAGCTTTGAAAATTATGTTTTGTAGAAAAATTGTTTTTTTTTCAGTTAAGTAATGTAATAAAAAATAATTTTTTTAATTTTTAGTGGTTTTTGGAAAACAGTGCAATTTGGCAACACCTAATCTACTTAGCTTTAGTTTTTTCTTATGTGGTGGCAGCCTTTGAAGAAGGATGATGTCATTTTAACTTGTCACTTTAATTAAGCATTTATTTACATTTTTTAATTACCTTAAAAATGCAGTCAATTTAGTGTAATTTATTTCCCGTTATAAAAACAGTGTTGTTTAAATTTTCCTTATAAAAAAGTGTTATTTACAAATTTCTTTTACAAAAAATTGTGTTGTGCACCTTTGAAATGTGTTGCATAATGGCTATCTAACCTGACTTAATTAGTGGGCGAACTGAAATGTGTTTTCTTTGGATTTAAATAATTCCTCCTGTAAGTATTGTTAGCCATAGATAAATAATCACTATAAAAGCTTTATTTACCATTAATTATTTTAAAAAAAAATTTCTTAATATCAGATTATTTTGAACCTGAAATTCCTCTAGATTATTAAAAGATTGTTTTAGTTCTAAACTTTAGATAACTACCATATTATCTTTGGTTGCCACGATTTAAACCTTTATATATATATATATATATATATATATATATATATATATATATATATATATATATATATAATTAACTATAGTTTACGGATTCTTTCTTAGAGAAAATTTTGTTCTTTAAACACAACTATCGTAAATTCCTGTAAACTTATCTTAGCATACCTACTTTTAAAACATAGTAGTACAATGAATTCAGTATACCTCAAATCTTTTGAAACGATCTTCGAGTTGGAATCGCATAATATCCAACCGGCAACGAAAAACAACCCGCAGGTCGGTCGGCAAGATGGAACTTGCGTATTTTTCAATTTACATTTGACATTCGGCATAGACCTGGTAAATTAAATATAGAACCTGATGTCTTATCTCGTGATGTCATTTCTCTTAACCTCCCAGATCTAATTCCTGATGCCTGGTATCTTAACATGATAAACAAAGTTTCTGAAAATCCTGATAAATTTTACACCTTTCGTGTGAATAATAATATATTATATAAATTTGTAACTTCCTTATCTCGCAAAATCTTTAATATCCCTGAATGGAAACTTGTTGTTCCTACCGCTAACTGTAGTGAAGTTCTTAAATTGTGCCACGACGACGCTATAGCTGCTCACCTTGGTGTTACAAAAACCTTAGCTAAAATATCTGAATTGTATTATTGGCCTAAATTAAAACAATGTCTGCCCTAAATTAGAAACTCTAAAATTTTCGGGGCTCAGAAGAGTTCTCAAGAACCTCGTTCTGGTTTAATGGGTAACTTCAAACGTGTATCTTATCCCTTTCAATTAATATCGCTTGACTTATTAGGACCTCTCCCTCGATCAAAAAAAAGTAGCCAATATCTTTTAGTCGTCACCGATTGGTTTTCTAAATTTGTTATTGTGCAACCGTTAAATAAAGCCACATCTTCGGCTATAATTAAATTTCTAGAACAAAATGTGTTTTTTATCTTTGGTGTCCCTCAAATTATTCTCTGTGATAATGGGGCGCAATTTATCTCAAAAGATTTTCAAAATATCGTTAAGAGTTATAAAGTACAAAAAATTTGGTTTAACGGAAAATACCATCCCCAGGTAAACCCTACCGAAAGAGTAAATAGAGTCTTAATCACTGTTATCTCTTCATATATCGACTTAGGGCACACTAGGTGGGATGAAAATATCTTTAAAATCGCTCAAGCTTTGCGTACATCTAAACACGAAGCAACCCAATTTACTCCCTCATTTCTTGTTTTTGGAAGAGACACGCCAATTGATGGTAGTTATTACGGTTCAGTTCCTAATGATACTAACGTAATTGAATTTGACGAAAAAGTACGCTGGGACGAAGACCAACAATCATTACCTTCGATCTTTAACGACGTTAGAAACAATTTGTTAAAAGCTTACGAAAAGAGTAAGGACCACTACAATCTGCGAAAACGAGATATTTCCTTTGCTTTAGGTGAACAGGTCCGGAAAAACAATTATGTCTTATCTGAGGCTACTAAAAAATTCTCGAATTTAGCTCCAAAATTCATTTTATGTAAGGCCACTCATGTTATTAGTCCACTTATTTATGAACTCCGAGAGACTGAAGAAAAATGTCAAGCAAGGTGGCATATCAAGGACCTTAAACCATTCTCTGCTGACCCGAATGCTAATTAATTTTTCACGTTTCATTCTTTAACGGATTACCTAATGTTTTTGTCCTTGTTATGAATTTGTTAACTTTATCTATTCGTTTCATTTCTCATATAGCATTCACCTTCTACACTTTTGGCTTATTTACCTCATTTTAGTTATCTTTTTGCTGGCCGTTAGTTATCCCTTGAATTTACTGCTAGCCACATATCTGTTTATTATCTAGGTTCCCCAGTATAACTCTGTTGCTTCATTTAATTAATCCTGGCACCTTTACTCCACCATATTATTTTGTTTTTAGCATTTATCTTACGTTGTTTAATTTCGTGGTGATTGTCGTAACTTTGGTTGCAATAACTCATTGAATTTTTTGATTAGTTTTAGCTGATGTTGAGTGGATGCTTTCTTCTTTGGGCTCACATAGGAGCCGCGGCCTATGCCTTTGTAGGAAGTAGTCCATATTCGCAGTTGCAAAAAACTAGGAGTTCCTATTCCATGCGTTCTTCTTCTGAACTATTGCAGTCGCTCACTTTATTTTATATCATAACTTGTTTTTTCTTCTGTTAAGTCATCAGAGCATATAAACATTTTTTGTTGTTTTTATATAACTTCGTGGTGAGGTGATATCGCTTTTTATTGATATCTTATCGAATTCTTGGTTGTTGTTAGCATATTGGGACGGTATGTTTGTATTTAACTATTTATAGTTAGGTATTCTTGTGTGTTTATGGCGTTACCGTTTCTAAAAATTACCTTGGAACAGTTGGTGTTTGTGTGAAGGTATCTGCAGTGATACTTTTAAGTTTGTTGTTTCAACTTTTTGCTTGATCTTCTTATTGTAGTGGACGAACTCGTTAGGAAGATGATCGTACTAGTTCTCATCAGGAGCCTAGTAATTTTTTTAACTTATTATGTGTCTTAATTTATCTAATTAACGACTTCAAGGAGCCACTCTCTCTTGTATCTTTGTGATGGATGACAAAACGGCTTGGTGAGCTGGGGAATTTTACGCTATATTTTAAAGTATATAGTTGTAGCATGTCTTAGCGTGCTGGGACGTTTCGGATCCATCTATCGTTATCTAGTTTTATCTTAATATCTCTATTTTACCTATTATCTTTGATAATAACTTGAGACTTTGCCTTACTTTCTTTTGTTTTCCTAACGTTTGGTATTTACGATCAGTCTTAAGAATTTTTCTTTGAGTATTGAATAAAGAAGCTAACCTGATGGTAGCAATGTAATTTGTTAGGTTAGAAATGTAAAAAATTAATAAGATGGTACTGTTGGTAAATTTGTTAATTCACAACCATATGTCATTAAAAAGTTTTGATGTGTACTGTTTATTAAGCCAACGTAGCAATACATAAAAATTTGCTAAAATGTATAGTAACTTGCTCTCTTGGGCATTTTGAAATTTGGGCATTTTCTTGTCAAAGTAAAAGCAGTTTAAATGCAAGCCTTATGTGCGTGTGCACTCAAAACTGTAATGTTAGCTTTAGTTATTGTATATATGTTAGGCGACTTGTCGCATTTGTTTTAGTTATAGTAGTGTTTCATGCTTTCCGACAAATTTGTGCTGTCGATTATAACTGCGCCACATCAAAGACTCATGTGTGTACTTATAGATTTAGTTCGATAAACTTGGGACTACACATTCCGTTTCCTGGTTACTCGCAAGACGCGTTATCGGTTGAAAAAACCAGGTGGCACCTAAAATAAACATTTACTAGAATGTAAGTTAGTTTATGTGTAAGTAGGCATGGCTTTAGATTAAAGTTTCTAACGTGCTAAGTCTTTTTCTTTTTTTAAGATTTTTTCTCTTATGACTTTGTCGCGATTGTTACATGCCAAAATTTGGCAATGTACATTCTTAGATTTAGCCTTAAATTGTAAATAAATTCCCGCGTTCTTTAAAAATTAAAACATGTCAATTTCCGTTGTCCCTGAGTCGCGCCTGCGCAGAGTGAATGGCGGAATGCGCGCAGTGTTATAAGAGGGCCATTGGGCTACGATACCTGAAGCCAAGAACATCTACCTGTGTTGTGTGTGTCTTTTCTCTTTGTAGGCATGTAAGTTCCTTTATCTTTACCTTCGTATACCTCTACTTCGTATTCCTTCATTCCTCTACAAGCATAGAGTTTGGACGGATGAAACTTGGAGTCAACATGGTGTGATGTGACCCACAAGACGTGATGGACCCTGGGATTTGGCTGCAAGGTGCGATTTAAGTGAGTAAATTGTTTTTATTTACATTGTGCATGAAAATTTGACCATTGCATCACCTTTAAACGTGTTTGGTATTTGATACAAAATGGCGCGTAATTTTCCGCGTAATTATACGTTATATTAAACAATTGCGCAATAGTATAGCAACGCGTAAAGCACAACAGTTCCTAATTTAAATATTCACCGTGGATTACTGTAGTGGTTCGTGTTTTGTTTTCTCAGTTGTACGCAACAACAATTAGGTAAGTTTGAAAGTTTCGTTTTGTTAGGTTCCTTTTCTATTTGCAAATTCACTATTGGTCTCTATCATTTTGGTGCTAGCGAAGTAGCAGCATAATTAAACAGCTTTTAATGTCAATATTCATTTAATTTTATTTAATACTTATACTATACGTGGTTACGTACTTGTGTATTTTTAGATTTCAATTGAAAATAATCAACTTGGTATCCGAAATCATACTCGTCAAATAAAATAAAATTTAAAAGTTCTTTAGGTTTGGTTAAGGTTTTACTTGTCTATTATTAATAAGTTCACAAAGCAAAAATGTAAGTAATGAGCATAACTTACCAGACATACATCCTAAATCCGTACTGGTGCTACTATGATTATTATTGTTACTAAGGCTCGTATTATTGTTACTTTCTGTACCAGGATGTGGTGTGGACGGCGCTGATGTTTTTTCCATAACATCATGATCTTCCTTACAATATAATGTTCCTCCATCGCGAAGTGCGAACTCGTCACCAGGAACTAGTTGTCTCGAACACGCGAAACATCGAAAACACTCTATATGATATATTTTACTTTTAGCACGCATCACAAAATCACTTTTACTAAATGACAAACCGCACTTGTCGCATTTTGTACCAAATAACCTAGAAAAAAAGCAATAATTAGATATTTATTAAACGATCAAAATAAAATAATTAATATTTCACGAAGCTCAAAAGGCAAGATTGTTTTCTATATTTTTAATTTTAATAATTATCAGAAATGTTTGTTCAGGATTAAAACAACAATTATTCAAAAATAATTTAATATTGATAACATTTTTAGATGATTGCAATTTCTTTGTAGTAATTGGATTGTCATAATTTTTATAAACACTGAAAGTTAAAAATAAATTCTTCTAACAATTTTGAACAAAAAACTTGTTTAGCAAAAGGTGCATAGAAATCAACCCACAGCATTATTTTGCTTTTAACTAGATATTTTTGTAGACTATTCACTAGCTTGAAACAAAACAAGGTGTTCTTCAGTTGTATTTCTTAGCTATTTGTGAAGAGAAAAACAAATGACCGTTTTTGCTACTTTTGCAGTTTCTCAGATTGGTCTATTTTCCCTTCACAAACGTCACCAAAGACGCTAAATCTAAGACATGACTTAAATTTTTAAAACGCTATTGTTACCCCTCATTGGCTTCACTACGATTTTATTAATAACTAATGGTAGAGGAGTTTTTTGAATAATGAGGTAGGGTATCCCACATTATATAAACGCGATTTTGAGTTCCCATCAATGTCTCAGGGTTTTTTAGAATTAGTTTTTATTATTATGTAATTGGCGGTGTAGATGTTTTCGCTCGATTTAAAATGATATGCATCATTGTTTCGTAACGCGTAACGAAGAAGGGTGGAGGCTTTCATAAGTCAAAAAGCCAACCGCCATGAGAATTTTTCACGTGACACCTTATCTGGCAGAAGATTGGAGTACTGCTTTATAATACAGTAAAATTTACTTTGTCGATTCCCTATCTCCTTCCCTTACCGTACCGGTTTGTTCCAGTAAATTGTAGGATACAGTAAAGGATTCCATTGCAAAGCTGTTGTAAAAGAGGATTTAGACCTACGGTGCGGGTTTACCCAGTTAAATGAACAATAAGTAATAGTATTCAAGCGTGGTAAATGCCGTAATACAAGACTTCAATAATTGACTTTACTTTAATTTAATTATTTATATGGACAAAAGGTAAACCTCGAAGTCATTCGCATGCTCATTTTATAAATGATTTAAATATCACCGTTTGTAAATTTTGTGCATTATTCTTACGCCCTCTGCACGGGCAAGCGTATTTATTGTACCTGTCATTGAAGTAACTGTCATTAATAACATATGTAGCCAAATTCAACAACGAATGCTGTCGGCGATTTTCTTTGAAAGTACTTTGGTTTGACAATTGGGATTGTCGAATTACAAAAAATAAACTACGTTACAATGGAAGTTTACTGTGAAAGACTTTCTCTGTAGTCATAATTAGTGATGCCCCAAACCGTCTGTCTTGGTAGATCCCTTTAAGATGTTCCTTTGTATGCGGAAGACTGTTACTTCGAATTTTGCCTGTGGTTTTCGGGTTCTTGTTAGTTGATACTTTACCTATCCTTACAAAAAGTTCAAAAACTCATTATTTTTGATCAACTCAAAGAAGCTTTAAAATGGAGGGTCTCCCATGACATTGGAAATCCCCAATACCTGTTACTACGACATCATTACAGGAATGGCTGGATATTCTTTCATAAATTTGATTACTTTTACCTAGTTTATAAACAACACTTCGTATTTAGCCTAAGCATATCCTACATTAAATATGTACAGTACATTGACCTTAAAACAAACCAACCCTAATTTTATATACGTTTAATATCTTTTAACTGGCCAGGTATTGCTTAGAAAGTCCTTAAAACAAATCTATTGATAATGATACTACTACCATACCGATTGTTCCAGTTTTCTAATGTTTCTAAGTAAATAACCTTTTGAATCCAGTTTCTGGCAATCTCATATTTCACAATAAGCAGAAACAATTTAATACAAACTTTCCACATGCACATTTTACAATCCCTTAAAAATATCAACTTTTTCCTCAGTTCTTAACTGGCACTAATCACTACGTATAAAACCTACATTAAAAATTAACATGCGCCTATTTTATAATCATTCAAAACATGTTCTAATTTAATTTTCCTATAATATTATATTTAAAAATAAACAAAATTCTCGTTCCAGGCAACTCAATCCGTCACTTTTTAATAGTCCAACAAAAAATGTTAGCGTTATACCAGCTTCATAGTAAAAAAACACAAAGCATCTATTACCTACATCTCAAATTAACATGTACATATATATTACTAAATCATTTAAAAAACGTTTATTTTAAGTCCATCTTTACCAAAATATATAAGGACGTCAAGGTACGCCAACGGTCCTCTTTCAATTTTTCTAAATCGTTAGGTCACACAATTTCCATTAACAGGAAATCTAAAAATGATCTGCAGAGTGAACCATCCAGCACATCATCCTTGTATTGAATTATTTAACCCCGTATTTTTTTATTTCGGCCAACGCCAAGTAACTTACAGTCTACATACTTGAGCTGTTAGTTCTTGATTTTTGATGTTTGATGTTTCACGTAGGTTTTTCATCTGGCGGTTTGTTACATTGCAATTTTTTATTGTTTTATCATATCGCATCGCTTCTTATCGTGAGGTTAGTGTCGGTTTTCGTATGAGTTATTCAACGGACGCTTTGTTTTGTCGACTGGCCGCGTTTTCTCTAATCTTAGTCTGGTGAATTATTACCTGTCTAGCAGCTGATTCTTCGTCTTCGTATTCATTGTAACAAAATTAATTTTATCACGTTCGGTTATAATTTAAACAATAACAACCTTTTCGTGATTTCAATTAATTCTAAAATTAATTGTTTCTAATTGAATGTATAAAAAGATTTCCCTAAATAGTATGTAATTATATAAAAGCATCTTAATGTTGACACAAGAATTAGCAATCCTACTGATATGTACCCATTAATTATTCAAATGGCTTTGGATCAACAAGGTTTATACAGGGTGTATTTTAAACTACCAATCCTGCACTTTATAAATTCATGCTCAATGCCTTACGTTTACTTAAAATAACGCGTTAGCGTTACGCATTTTTTGGTACAAGGCGTGATACTTTTTGAATTCATTATTTTTAAATTTCTAAAATTTCTTAAGATACTATAATCAATTTTTGATGCGTTAATAGGATTTAAAACCACATATTTTGGTTCGAAAATCCTATTGCTCTACCAGTTCTCTGCGAACATGTCGTCTGAAAGTTTTACAAAAGAACAATGGTAGGCCATTGAAGTTTTCCATGTGAACATTTTCTCTGATTAGCCTGATTAGTTCTACATGAAAACGACCTGTTTCGATTTTCTCTTGCACTCTTCTAATTGAAACTCATTCTTATTAACATTGTTAATGGTAAATCTTATTTCTTAAAAATTGTTGAAAATAATCCCCTTTACTAAGCGTGTTTCCGTTCGTCCTACCATCGAAATTACGCACTTGTTCAAATATTCGCGGCGTATTCGATATTATTTTAAACGACGCAACTATTCACTTTTTAAATCATATGAAGTGTTAATGGGAGTTTTATAACCCTATACTTTAAGATGATCTTACAAGAAATGCAAACTACTTGATTCGGAGAATTTTGTTGATTATTGTTGAGGTCCTCCGCGACCTATCAAACTAATTGAATATATTGGGTCTCTTTAATATTTATTAGTAGAATATACTAAAATGTCAAAAAAACTCTTAACCCATCATCTTTATTCTGTAGATTTAATCTTGCTGAATTAGAAAACAACATCTAGAGACGAAACATTGTTGGTATTAATACTCGAACGTGAAAAGCAAATTTTTACGAATACAAATATACAATTCTGAAAATGAAGTCAGGGTATGTTCCCATAAAGTAATAAGATTAAGTAATAAATACTCAAATAAATCAATCAAAGACTTATACAAATAATGAACCTATTATGGAAATTAAGGACCTACCGAAACGAAATGCTACTGATTGTTTTCTGCACGAAATCAACTTGAACATATAGCATATTATTGGTGGAGCTGATACCAGGGTCGTTCGATAAGTCCTTAGAAAAAAGTAGAAAAAACCTTTTTTTTTGTAATTTTTTTTTATTTTTCAACATAATCTCCCTTCAGCTCAATACATTTTTCTATGCCGTCCAAAAAATAGAATTTTGGAAGCTCCTGAAAATAGGCATTTGTTTGGGCGAAGACCTCCTCGTTGATTGTTATTTTGTCTTGGAGTGTAGTGATGTATCCATGTTTCGCCGACAGTTATGTATCGACGCAAAAAATCCTCAGGATTGCGACGGAAAAGCGCCAAAACAGCCTCAGAATCGACCACACGATTGCATTTATTCTCCACTGTGAGCAAACGCGGCACCCATCTTGCCGAGATTTTTTTCGCAGCCAATTTTTTCTGCAAAATTGAAGCGACTGTACATAGCGATATGCCTGTGGACTCAACTATTTCGTGCACTTTTATTCGTCGATCATTTAAAATCATATCGCGGATTTTGTCCATCATTTCGGGGGTTGATACTTCCACAGGGCGTCCGGAACGATGTTCATATTTTGTGGATGTATAGCCACGTTTAAACTCATTCACCTAATTGTAAACAGTTGCAAACACAGGAGCACATGTGCCATGAACTTCATTCAACTCAGCTTTGATTTCCTTTGCCGTTAGCCCTTTTAAATATGAGTGTTTAATCACTGCTCGAAACTGACTTTTATCCATTGTTATAATCAAATGAAAGTTTTTACTTCAATCAACAACAAAAATGAAACTACGTGATAGATACGGCTGAAACTCTGACTAGTTAGGAGTGCTGCTTACTGTCAAAAATTTATTTTCGATAGTACGAGTGCCATCTTTTGGGTATTCTAAGGACTTATTGAACTACCCTCGTATCTCAGCGACCATTTGTAATGAAAGATATACTTTGAATGTGAACAAATTATGGAATAACTCCCTCTCTCGCCTGCTCCTCCCCACCTTCTCTCTCACTCTTCCCATTTTCTTTCTTTCACCTCCCCCTTCTATCCCTCTCGCGCGCACACAACACACATACACACGCACGCACGCACGCAAGCACGCACGCGCCCGCACGCAAGCACATACACATACGGAAATCTTAAAATTTAAGAACCGAAATACTTTTTACCATTTGTAGTGGTCACTACGATAATCTAATTTTTAAGCAAGTGTAAGGAAATGTCAACTAATAAACCTCCTAAAATTATTGACAGCATCACTTACTGAAACAAGCTGTTATAGTTGCTACGTACCTAGACGTAGCCGGAAGAAAAGTAAATACCAACCGCGGAGAGTGGGGGGATTTACCTACATACCAAAAAACAACAAAATTAAAGTACATCGGCCACGATTATCTATTAACACATAAAAATAAATAAAGGATTCTGTACAAACAAGCAAAAAGAAAATAAATTAAGCGTTACAATTTCAAAGCAAACAATTAGGTGATATGAATAATTTAATACATTAGATACGAAGTGCGCATCTCGTATTTACACAAAATAAAATTAATCAGAAGTAAATCAATATGTGAGAGCTTTTGTCAAGCGTTTTTTAATTTTCACCTAATACTTTTGTAAAATATCTAATCAGTAGGAAAGAATTAACATATGAGAGCTTTTGTCGAACGTGTTTAAAATTTCACCTAATACTTTTTGTAAAATAAACTAGTCAGTAAAGCGAATAAACGTGTGCGTTCTTTTCACAAGTATGTTTAAAAATAGTACATCGCACCTATAGAGCGATAATATCGAATCGCAGCAACAAACAATAGTCCTACAGTGTCACGTAACTACACCAAACGTTGATACGGAATATGCCATTGACACACACAAAGGAAAACGAGTTGCATACCTGTAGGTATCTGGATACTTAGCTCGCACACCGTTAACACAGAAAATCCATGGTCGTCAGGATCTATTTACCCTGCTACCATAACTGCAGCAGCGGTCTACGGACAAAAGCAGTTGGTTTACAAACAAAGGCAGTTGGTCTACATAAAGAAAGAACCCATTTGGCATTCAGCTAAAAAAAGCTAACAAGAGAATCTGATGAGAATGGGTACGCACGGGGAGACTCACCAATACACGTAAGAGACCTCCTAGTTATCGAACAGAAAAAACAAACGCGCATTGCTTTTGAAATATGGTGATGAATACTGTAGAAAATATTTCGATGTACAAGCTGTAGAATCAAATTTAACAATGGTTCAACTAACACGAATTTGAACTGCAAACCCTTGCTTATCGAAGCGCGATTGAAACTGGAAAACCCGGGTTTTATCTGATAGTGCGCGACCTTATTTCAACTAGTTTTTACATTGGAACAATGGAGAAAACCATTATTTGCGGTTGTAATGTATACCAAGTTAACAGGTACCTAAAACAGAAGATAAACTATTTAATTGTAACATAAACTTGTCGTTTCGTAATAAATAAGTTCAAAATAAAAATTTGTAGAAAGCATATTTATTATTAATTATGTTGGAGGATTTAACAGATTACCGAATACCTAAAACAAGGCATAGATTATTTAATTTATCGAATAAATTTTCGTTTTAAAAGCAAAAGGGATTTGAGTTGAGGAATTTATTCGAGGGCGTGTTTATTATTAATTATGTTGAAAATAAACGTAACATAGTACGCAATTGGTCGCGAACAATTGTATTCAAATGAGCATGAGGTGTATCGTGCCTGCACTATATTTGATTCCTTAACGCAATTGGCACATCTTTAAGCCACACTGGTAGTTGTTCTAGCAAGAAATGCCGGTAAGACTGTTCAAGGCGTCTTAATAGAAAAATATCATAGGTCTATAAGATTATTATCAATAATTGCTGACTACACATGAACCTAGAATTGCTCTTTAGAAATTCGTTCGCCAATACATGACCATCGTAAAAATCTTTAGTAGTATTTCTAAAAATCTGCTGCACCTATAAACATAATTTGTGATGCAAACTGCAAATTTAGTATAATTATCAAAAGTTCACACACTGAAAAATTCCTGTGAAGTAATGCCTGTACTTTCATAATATGGTATGACTGTAACAAAAAATCAACTACAATGTACCAAACGATTTTATGACAAATATTCAGAACTCTAGATGTCTTCTTCCTACTCGTTTCAGAAAGTTCGTCAATTTCCCCGTGTTTTGACGAATTGAGGCTTACTTTCCGAAGTATCTTTATCGAATTTTCCCAAATGCGATGAATAGTCGAAAAGATCCGACTACCCGGCAAGGTACCATTAAGATGTTTTTCCTTATAAATACGTTCGCTTGTGTTACGTTGTTACATGCCAAAATTGGCTATGTACCATTTTTAGATCTAGTTATAATTTATAAATTAATTCCTGCGTATTTTTTTAAATTAATAATGATAACTTCCGTCGTCACTGACAGTCGCGTCTGCGCAGAGTCAATGCGGGAATGCGCGAGTGTCAAAAGCGGGACTAAACCACGAGCCCACGAGCAAGCAACATCTATTTGTGTGGTGTGTGTCTTTACTTTTAGGAATAGGTGTGTAGGTTCCTTGTACCTTTACCTTTTATTGTACCTGGTACCTTATCTCGTTTCGACCCCCTACGAGTGCAGTAATAGGAAGAACGGATGGAAATCTGGTAATCAACATGGCGTAACACAACTCACAAATCACCGTTGAACCCTGAGATGAAGTTCCGAGATGCCCCCACGTAAGTAATTTGATTTTATTTAAATTGTGCTTGCAAATTTGACTTAAAAAGCAGTTGCATCACTCGAAAGCGTGGTCGGTATATGTTATAAAATGACGGGGAAAATATGCCGCGCATGTAACTACAACAATGCCGCGCAAAACTATAATAACGTTACCGCCAGTGAGATCATACAATGCATTATCACCATTTCCGCATTCGAATAATTCACCATATTTACTGAAATATTTGAATAAAACGGCGAATAAAATAAAATAAATTCAATAAGACATTAAAAATCATTGAAATAGTTTGGAACACCGGCTACTCACTTTATGCCAACATGAATTGTTTTGAAAATGATAGTTTTGTGTGTGTGATGTTGGTCCGCGTTACGTTCCCTCTCTAGGACCAGGACCATCGGCTGCCGGATATCCCAGTCGTCAAGGAAAAACGCACAACGGACATTGCCTTGTCAGTCCGGACCATCGGCAACCGGAAATCCAGATGTTGAAAAGGCAATGTAAGTGTGCGAATAGGCTTTTGTGTTTGTAAGGCGTGTGTGTGTGTGTGTGTGTGTGTGTGTGTGTGTGAGGGTTGTGTGTATGTGTGTTGTGTGTGATGTTGGTATCCGTGTTACGTTCCTCCTTTAGGACCAGGACCATCGGAAGTCGGATATCCCAGTCGTCAAAGAGGAACGCTCAACGGATAATGCTTTATCAGTCCGGACCATCGGCAGCCGGAAATCCAGATGTTGAAAAGGCAATGAAAGTGTGTGAATAGGTTGTGTTTGTAAAGTGTGTGTGAGTGTGTGCATGTGGGCGGGCTTGAGGGCGTGTGTTATGTGTGTATGTGTGGGTGTGTGTGTGTGTGTGTGTGTGTGTGTGTGTGTGTGTGTGTTGGTAAGGGTTGTGTGTATGTGTGTTGTGTTTGTGATGTTGATGTCCGTGTTACGTTCCCCCTCTAGGACCAGGACCATCGGCAGCCGGATATCCTCGTCGTCAAGGAAGAACGCTTAACGGATTTGCCGTATCAGTCCGGACCATCGGCAGCCGGAAATCCAGATGTTGAAAAGGCAATGTAAGTGTGTGAATGGTGTTTTATGTTTGCACAGTGCATAAGAGGTGTTTTGTGTGTGTTTGTGTGTGTGTGTGTGTGTGTGTGTTTGTGCGTGTGTGTGTGAAGTGTGTTTGAAATGTTAATTTGTGTTTATGTTTGCCCAGGTTACCAAAAGGTTGGAGTGAATAAGTATAATTTTGTACATGTTTGAACTTATACTATTACATACAAAAATTAGGTTCTTTCAGAGGAAAGGATTTGTTTGCTGTATTTTTGCCTCAGGTATGTGTAAGTTTGGTTCTTAAAATTTAGCGTTAGTAAAAAATGCTACTTATTGAGGCAACTTAATTTGATTGTTTTAATCAAGCTGAAGAAGAAAAACGGAAGAGGCCGTTTTTATGTAGAATTGGCCAAACTAATCAGTAAAAAATATCCATACGGAAAAATGACAGTGACTAACCATTTTTTTTTTGTAAAAAATATCGAAGGACATGTTTGCAGGGACATCAGTGGTGAGCGATGGAATTACTTCTCTAACGTGTTTTTATATCTTATTAACACTTATCAAAATTGATTCTAAAGTACTTTTAGAGATATTAAAAATAACGATTTGAAAAACATTTCAACAAGCTGTAGCAAAAAATTTAAGCCATTGAGGATCTATGTTTATATGAACTTTTCTTATTAAAATATTTTGAGGAAACACCTAGAAAAATTAGGAAATCATTAATGAACACACTATTTATTAGTTAGTAGTTACTTAGACTGTTCAGCGCGGGGTGTCTTATAATTTTATATATCGACTTACCTCCGCGGTTTTTCTTGTTCTAAGCTGCAGTTCCTTGCTCCTCAACTAAGTGGACTGTATTGGAGGTTATAGTACGTGTTCCTTTGCACTTGCACTGTGTTTTTTAGGGGTTTAACAAATAAATTCACATTCAGCGGCACTATGACTAACTCACGTTATCGAACGAAAAACCGACTGTTCTGCTTCGATATCGATAAGAGAGTATTTGTTCACTACTACCCTTAGTCCCACTTATTTACACATGCAGAAGGAATTTTTACGACAGGATATAAGGGAACAAGAGATGACAGTTTTACTATTAGATTTACAACTACAAATTTACGACTTAAAATTAAACACGACAACGTGCGACAAAGAGACCGAACATAGACTAACATGTGTATCAAAATTTTGTTGTAAAGTTTCAGCGAAAACCCAAATTCTATATCGCTGAAAATTTTTTTTATCCATTTGCTGATCCACTTACAGATTATAACACGTTAACTTCGGGAACGAGAAAGAGTAGAAAAATTCAGAAATTTGAGAACTAGTCTCGAAGGCCATGCCAAAATTAAAAATTAAGATAGGAGTAACGGATACAGAAAAAAAAAGGAAAACTTATCAAAATAATTCAAGCGGGAAGGTAGCGATTATAGTAAAAAACTGCCCGGCTGCGGCTAACGTCTTGCGGTGGAATTATATGGGCATTTTTTATTTATTTGTTCCAACGTTTCAGTAGTCTACTACATGAAATTTAAGCAGACCTGGCTTCTCCCAGAAAGCGACTGTGAGTAATGTGTGTGTGTGTGTGTGTGTGCGGGCTTGCGGGCGTGTGTTATGTTTGTGTATGTGTTTAAGATGCGTTGTAGTTGTTGGTTGTCATTGTGTGTAAGATAGTACATTGCAGCTCGCTGTTTCACTACTAGGTCCAAGGGCATAGTTCCCACCAGTACATGAAGTGCAGCATGTGCGGTAGTAAACCCCCGTCAGTCGCAGTAAAACACTTTGTTGTGTACTATTAATTTTTTGTTTAGGTTTGATTGTGTTAAGGCGATGTCCACAGGCGCTCGCGGCGCATGATACCATAGCCCTGAGCACACTGTTGAGATAAAGCCTTACGCAATTAAGTGGTAGGAATTATGTGGACAGAAATAAAAGCAAGAAACAATAAGAACTAATTACATGGAAGGCGCCAAGGGTTATTACAGTAAAGTAGCTAGTTCCGGAATCTCGCCGTGAACAGTGATGATCTTACCTATCACCTGAAAGAAAAATAAAATACAAAAAAGGAACACAACGATATAGACCCAGAAAGAATTGGCTTCTGCAACAAACTACGGCTATCTGTCATAAACCAATACGCTCTAGAACAAAAAAACTCCTTGCTATATGAACACTAATAAGACAAAATGAAATAAAATATCAAAATTAAACATGTACATAAGATCTAATAATTATTTTGATAACAAAATTTCCAAAAATTAATAACTAGGAGACTAGTTCCGTTAGGTTAAAAAGAGGTTGTATACTGGAGTATGCAGTTGAGATCAACAGGTGATTTTGGAACTGAAGTTTGAGTCATTTATTAGTGTTTTACGTAACACAGTTTTTTCAAGTCCTTATTAATATCTATAATTATTATAAATGACATTTCACGGCGACATAAAAACGCAGAAAATAAAAAAAGATAATCACTTCTTTAAGTGGCGAGCTGCAGTTTTGTTACTTCGCTGATGTCTCAATAAACAAGAAAAACTTACAGCTCCAAAACAACAAATTTAATTAACCACCATAAACATAAGTAAATATATAAAATTGCAACAATAAACTATTCTTAAATAATACAATATTAATAATAAATATCATTTTACATTAAAAACAATCTCTTTTGTTAAGCCACAGTTAGAGTTTAGTCGTCAACAAAACCTTATATAAATATCATGTGTCGACAATTACAATTATATTCACTCGCGGCTACTAATCAGATCACCAGTTAGGAACGAATTTAAGCTAGAGCGTGCGACTTTAGATTGATCTGCACTATCTAAAGGACCTGTTTTGTCCGCAGATTAGTGAAGCAGCTTCTTCCAAATAATGCCAAAAGTTACCAGCAAATAGCTATGATGTCAAAGGAACTCTGCGGTTACCGGGTTGAAAATACCGATAGGAAAGCTGAGTAGCATAACTTTCAGATCCGACAAACAGTGCATTGTGAATAGTGAAAGTAAAGAAGAAGACGCTCTAGCGACTTCTAATTGAGAGAAAATTAACTACAAAAGTGCCTCATGCTTTGTAAGTTAGGAGTAAAAGGTATCAAGTAGGAGAACAACAACAAAGTAATAATAACCATAACTGATTTATACCTGGAATTCCTCGCATCTATGTGATAGCGATAAAGCCAGGTTGTAGTATCAGGTATCGATGTAAATATCAAGACGAGAGCTAAATTGTGGTTTTATTGTCGAATGAGAATAGGTATATTGCTTTTGATGCATATGTTTGGTCTCTTTGTTCCACGTTTTCGTGGTTAATTTTAAGTTAATTTAAATTCGTAGTTGTAAATCAAATAGTAAAGCTGTCATTCCTTGTCCCGTTATACCCTGTCATAAAACGCCCTTTGTGCATGTGGAAATTAAGTTGAAAAAGGGGTAGTGACAGGCACTTGCTCAATGATATCGAAGCGAAACGGTTGTTCGTTCGGTAAAGTGAGTTAGTCATTAGTATCGCCGAATGTGATTTATCGATAAACCCCTAAAAAACACAGTGAAAGTGCAAACGCAACATGTACAATAATTCGCCATACAGTCAACTTGGTTGAAGAATAAAAACGACATTTAGAACAATAAAACAACGCGGAGGTAAGTCAATTTATAAAATTATAAGACCCCCGTGCATTAAGCATGGCCTTCATAACCGGATTATTTGATTAATTAATTAGTTCCTATTCCCATGGTTCCTTATTAATGCTTTTAATTTAATAATTGTTGTAATTTTTATATGTTTGAGCGTGTTACAAAGTGGCTAACATTTTGTTTGCACATTTAATAGTATAGAAATATTTGGACATAACGGTAGATTCACAATACAACCCTTGTCCTTTGTCGCAAAGATTAGTGTCGGTCGGTTTCTTTTATGTAAACTATTGATGAGGGGTTGTTGTATTTTAAATCCTTACCTTATTTTTCGTCGTCAAGTTTGATGAACCACTCGGGTCACCCATAACAAAGGGGTTTTTTGTTTGTTATTATTTGAAACATTAAACGTTTTGTCGGACGAGCACTGTAATTAGTTGCATCTGTCGATTAATAATTTAAATTCGTAGAGTAATTAGTTGTCGTAGCGTATTTGTGGTACGCATTGTTTTTACGTTAATTTTATTGTCGTTCATTAATCATCAATCAAATATGGTGATATCAATTGATAAAGCTATTCTTGAAGCTAGATTTGTAATAAAACGGTTGGATCATATATACAGTTAGATTAATCAACCGGAAAATGTACGATTGTAGTAATTAGAGCATCGAAACAAAGTGTCGAGCAAATTGAAACTCATTTCAAGTCTTTCTGCAAGGATATTTTCTTTGGTGAGGAAAGTGAACAATTGGTCGAATTTTTGGCTCTTAGGGTGAAAATTGATGATTATCTATTATATATTCGTATTATCGTTGAACAATGTGAATTAGATCTCGTAGAAAATAAGCCGCAGGTGGAAAATATAAATAATTCTTTGTCGTTAAATAGTGGTATTTACTTGAAACACCTATCAGTCCCGCGGTTCTCAGGACGTATTTCGGACTTTGAGAGTTATCATGCAATTTATAAGCGATTGATTCATGATAATGTCGGTTTGTCTCCGATCGAAAAATTTTGCTATCTCGTTGATACACTGGATGAGTCGTCGCGTGCGTTAATAAAACATTTGCCATTAAACGGGTGTGCATACGATGAAGTCGATAAAATCACTACTAATCGTTTTCAGTTCAAGAGGTTATTACTTTCGACATACTTTAATGCTCTTGAAAATGCCCTAAGGTAAGTTCCGCAGACTCGCACACGGAAGACAGGCAATTAATTAGTTGTTTTGATAAAATATATTCGCGTTAAAGCAGATGGAAATAGATCGATTAGATTTCATGTAGTTTAATATGTTTTCGAGAAAATTAGATACAAACGTTTTAAAGCGTTTCGAATTAGAAAATAGTGACGAGATTCCCACGTTCATAAACTTAAGGTTGTACGTTGAAAAACAATGTAAAGTATTGGAAATAAATGACATTGCTTCAGGAACATGCTTAAAATCTCGAGATTCCGTGAAACAAAGGGAAAAAGAAAAGTTTGTTAGCACTTCGGCTAAAACTTATTTAGTTGGTACCATCAACGATGGTAATTGTAGTTTGTATCAAGCTGTGCATCCTATTTATAGATGTACCACTTTCTCGATAAAACCCCTCAAGAAAGATTTGAGGCGGTAAAGCTTAAAAACCTTTGTATTAAATGTTTAAATACTTCACATTCGGCGAAAAATTGTAAATTGGATTGATCGTGTAGAAAATGTCAAGAGTCACACAATTCATTACTTTCCGTCGATAAACGATAAAAATCGATGTCTCCACTCAGACAAACTCATCGTCAAAGGTCTGGGTCTCCTCGGAGAGCGGCGCCTAGACTTACTTATACTAGTAGATCTAGTGAAGACAATCTGTCGTCGGCGGTTGTGTATGAACAACCTGCCACTAGCTCGTTAATTTCGACGTCATTAGAATATACAACGACGCAGTTAGCTACGGCAGTGGTGTCGGTACTTGATAATACAGGAAAATTGCAACCTGTTCGTGTAATTTTAGATAAAGGATCCATGGAAAGTTTTATGACTGAAAGGTTCAGTCAGAAATTAGGTTTAAAGAAACGGATAATCAATGTCACTGTTCAAGGACTTGGCTTAAATTCGTCGTTGGTGTCTGGTGCACTATCGTATATAGTCAGCCCCTCGGGAGCACGGTCTCCAGCATATGAAATTGATTGTTATATTTTACCTAACATTTGTAATCAATTATCTTCGTCGTATATAGGGGTCAAGAAATGGTCGCATACACGAGGTTTCGCCTTAGCTGATCCTAATTTTAATATTCCTGGTAAGATTGACATGCTACTCGAAGCGGAAATCTTTGCTCAGCTTTTGTTGAACGAATCTCGTTGAGGTGTCACTAACGAGCCAGTTGATATTAAAACAACCTTTGGTTGGGTTTTAACGGGAAAGGTTTCCCCGAATAATTCCATTACGTCGTTGTGTGCTTTTGTTGAACCCTTAGACAGCGACATTCGTCGATTTTGGGAATTAGAAAATATTCCCTTCAAGAAACACGTTTCTCCTGAAGAAGAACGGTGTGAAAAAAATTTATGGAAAATTATAGACTTAACAAGGACGGTCGTTTTGTAGTGTCTTTGCCCTTTAAAATTTCTGAACCCTCATTCATAGGTACTATTAAAAAATTTTTGTCTTTAGAACGTCGTTTGCTAAAAAATACTGAATTGTAATCGAATTATAAAAATTTATGGAGAATTTTTTGAAAAGCGGTCACATGGCTCAAGTGAAATCGCCTGAAAATTTGTCGGTTAATGAGAGAATGTATTACATTCCCCATCATACTGTACATAAGCGTGATAGCACTACCACCAAATTGCGTGTGGTTTTCGATGCTTCGTGTCAGGATCAATCTGGAAATTTCTTAAATGACAACTTGGCTACTGACCCTGCTCTGCAAAAAGACATTGCAGTTTTGTTATTGCACTTTCGTGTACATCCTATCGTAATTACAGCTGATATTGAACAAATGTATCGGCAGATTGTTAAAGATACTCATCGTGACTATCAACGTATCGTCTGGAGATTTTCTCCGTCAGATCCTATTATGGACTTTAAATTAAATACTGTGACTTACGGAGTTTCGTCGTCGCCTTTTTTGGCCTTGCGTACTGTTCAAGAATTGGCAAGGTTAGAATCGATTAATTTTCCTTTCGCGTCATCGGTATTGGCGAACGATACCTATGTTGATGACTTAGTCACTGGATGCAATTCGATTGAAGCTGTAAATCAATTAATTGGTGAGTTAAATAGTGTTTGCGCTAGTGGTGGTTTTCAATTAAGAAAATGGAATAGTAATTGCCCGGAAGTGATGTCCAACTTGAAGGAATTATTTTTCAAGATAAAGATAGTGGTTCAACAAAAATTTTGGGTCTTTTGTGGTGCGCTCTTACAGATGTATTTTTATACAACTTAAACGCTGAAGAGCGCACTTGCACTAAGCGTAATATTTTATTCGTTATCGCAAAAATTTTTGATCCTCTCGGTTTGATAGCGCCTTTAGTACTGTTCGCTAAACGTTTAGTTCAAGATCTTTGGCTTTTAGGCCTCGGTTGTGACCAAGAGCCACCATTGTAAGTCGTAGAAAAATGGAAACGTTTTTTGGGTGAATTCCCCGCGGTTTCGAATATTAAGATTCCGCGTCGCATCGTATGTAATAATTTTAAAAGGGCGGAATTGCATGGGTTCTGTGGTGGTGCTCCTGAAGCCGGGTATGCAGCTGTCGTCTATTTTCGTTCGTTCGATTTTGAAGGTAATATTACCATGTCATTAGTATGCGCAAAATCGAAGGTTGCTCCTACTAATTGGGTTTTATTGCCCCGTCTCGAATTGTGTGCTACCGTACTCTTGGCAGATTTACTTATACAGATAGTTTATCATTTAGTAGTATTTTTGCGTGGTCAGATTCCACAGTTGTTTTGTCTTGAATTCGGTCTTCCTCGCATAACTGGAAGGCATTTGTTAGCAATCGCATTTCACATATTCAAGAACGTAGTTCTCCATCTTCGTGGTTAAGTCCCAGGACAACCTTGCAGATTGTGCCTCACATGGACTTTTAGCTTCAGAGTTGGTTCATCATCCATTATGGTGGACAGGGCTTTCCTGGTTAGTGCATCGTAGCGAAGAACGGCTAGTAATGTCGCTGTCAAAACTTATCGACTCATCTCAGATGGACGTCGAATATCGTACTCTGTCGTTAACAATTGTTATGTCTGAGAATTTCTTAGATTTGTTATTGGATAAATTTTCAAAGCTGTAGAAAATTTGTATTCGTCATTTCATTCGTAATGTTCAATGTCCGGCGGATTTGCGTTCAAAATATTCTGATGGTTTGTCCCTAGCTCAACAGCAGGAGCCAATACATTTATTGATTAAAAGGGTTCAAGCAAATATTTTTGCCCAAGACAGTGCAAATACATAACTGGAAAACTTGTTAGTAAACAACTTCGTAGCCTTAGCCCGTTTCTAGATAGTCGTGATTTGTTGAGGGTGGGCAGTCGCCTGCATAATTCAGAGTTATCGCATGATGCAAATTTTTTAATTTTGCTTTCTCGATTGCGTCGGTTAACTGAAATTATTAAAGTAGATTGTCAAGAAAGACATTTACATCCTGGAAATCGAACAACTCAATTTTTTTAACTCAAAATTATTGGATCTTCTCCGCAAAGAGGGATCGTTTGAAGAATTCTCGACGGTATTGATTCAAATCGAAGCGATTTTCAACTCACGTCCACTATGCGTACTGAGTTGCGAACCGCATGACTTTTCGTATTTGACCCCGGGTCATTTTCTTAATGTTGAACCAGTGTCGATGTTACCAGATCCGTAATTGTTGCTTATAAACCCATCTCGTTTGAATCGCTGACAACTGTTGCAGCAAATGCAACAAGGATTTTGGAAAAAAATGGAGTGCTGAATACCTGCACACGTTGCAGCAGAAAGGTAAGTGGTTGAGGAATTCCGCTACCCTACCTATTGATTCGCTTGTCCTCTTAAAGGAAGAAAATACCCCCCCCCCTTACAGTGGCGTTTAGCAAGAGTAGTGAATGTTCATCCTGATAGGGATGGTATCGTTCGTGTAGCTACAGCCAAGACAGTCCAAGGGTTAGTCAAACGTCCTCTGGTGAAACTATGTTTACTGCCAGTTACTTAATATTTAATGGCATATATACATATATTCACTTATATAAGTTGTCGGGTTAGGTTTCTTAGTTAATAACTCTAATTATTTTTAAATATAAAATAAGTTAGTTCATACCTATTTTGGTGGGCGGTACCTCCTTTGTGCATGTGGAAATTAAGTTGAAAAAGGGGTAGTGACAGACACTTGCTCATCGATATCGAAGCGAAACGGTTGTTCGTTCGGTAAAGTGAGTTAGCCATTAGTGTCGCCGAATGTCATTTTATCAATAAACCCCTAAAAAACAGTGAAAGTGCAAACGTAACACGTACAATAATTCGCCTTACAGTCCACTTGGTTGAAGAATAGGAACGACACTTAGAACAACAACAAAGAGGTAAATCGATATATAAAATTATAAGGCCCCCCGCCCCGTGCATTAAACAGCATATAAGATTCCGAAAGGAAGGCTATGAGTGAAATAGAAATTCACAGGTTACACGATAGTTTACTAAAATGGACAAAATATAATAGCAATAATGTCTTGTTGCAACGTTTTTAAAGATTTAGAAAAATACCATGATATTTATTTATTGGAACCCTTGTCTTTTTATTACACCACTGCAAACTAGTAGATTTTAGAACAAGTCAGTCTCTATAAAACTCATAAAAGTATGTAACACCTTTCGAAAATGATCGATACAACGTTTTCATAACGAACGACTTCAAAAATAAAACGTCATAGTCCACAGTGCGATGCGATGATATAAAACAACTTTTAAAACAAAGCGTGTGTGGCTGAAGTATGTAACCCAAGAACTTGAGTTGATTTAGCGAGACTCGATTATTGGGGTCGCTATTTTAACACGTCCCACCTGGCCCTACCACCGTGGTACGCTTTTAAATTAAATAGCAAACATACCTTTTTATCGCTACCGAAAACGTATAAAGAAACGCTTTGTGTAAAAACAGCACGTTGACGCGAGGATAAACATAAAGGCAATTAACGCTGGGGATCTTGTACTTTGAAGAAATAGCAAAAGCATTTATTTAACTGAGCGGTTATATTTTGGGTGTTAAATACATTTCCAATTTAATTCAATCATTTTAATGCAGTTGTAAGATTTGTTCTGTATAAAAAGAATAATAACAGATGCAGGTGGTCGATTTTCAGTTTGATGTAAGTCTTCAAAATGTCATCTTATAAATGTTAGTATACTACTTTTATCTTAAAAATATAATCTACTTTAAAATCATAATATAAAATCAACCATAATATTGTGCTACAGATTTACCCTTCTTACTTTAATATTAGTAATTTTGTTAATTAGGAATGTGTAGACAAGAGTGAAAGACAATTCAGATGCAATAGAAATTAACAATATATTTTTATGTATAGTTTGGATTATTGAATTTTTCAAATGGGGTTCTATTAATTTTAATTTAGAAAACTTTTCCCACTAGCTTCAGAGACGAGAAAGTATTATAGAAATCTGAGTATAAACAGCATCTGGATACAGATCAATTAGTTACTACGGGTGAGTAGAAAATGAGGCCGATCCGAAAACAGCGCCACCACAACAGCGCCACATGACGTCACTCAGCAATTTTTTTCCTTACATTTCCGCCATTTTTATTACTCACTACTGTCATTCGCCATCTTTTCACGTCACTCCGCCTTTTTTTTCGAACATTATTCCTGCTATTTTTCTTACGTTAATTTGCCGTATTCTTTTACGTTATTCCAGCCATTTTTCTTACGCCATTCCCGCAATTTTTCTTACGTCATATCTGTCATTGGCCATTTTTCTTACGTCATATCATATATATATATACGGGGTAGATTGGGCGTAAGAAAAAATGGCGGATTGACGTAAGAAAAATGGCCATATATATATATATATACATATATATATATATATATATATATACATATATATATATATATATATGGGGTAGATCGGGCGTAAGAAAAAATGGCGGATTGACGTAAGAAACATGGCCAATGACAGATATGACGTAAGAAAAATGGCCAATGACAGATATGACGTAAGAAAAATTGCGGGAATGACGTAAGAAAAATGGCTGAAATGACGTAAAAGAATACGGCAAATTAACGTAAGAAAAATAGCAGGAATACTGTTCGGAAAAAAAGGCGGAGTGACGTGAAAAGATGGCGAATGACAGTAGTGAGTAATAAAAATGGCGGAAATGTAAGGAAAAAAGGAATCCTGTATATACATCTTACCGCAACTTCAAGAGAAAAAAGTTTTTGACTGTGCCGGGACTCCAACGCGGGTCGCCAGCATGCTAGACAAGAGCGCTAACCGTTCGCCCATTGAGCCAGTTAAAACAAGTATGTATATATATTTTAGTATTGCAGTAATAACATAGAACCCATTTTTAATTTATCTGCGTCTTAGTTTTAAATTTGAAAAACTTTAGGGTGCGATTCCATATGATTAAGAAACATTTTACAGATTTGATCTTAAATTATGCAGGAGCCTAAAGTTGAGAAACGCTGAATTTTATAGCATTCTTATTTTTAAATTTTTAAACACCTAATCCGTTTTGTCTACATTTTCCTTATTTGCATTTTCAACCCACCTTGTGTACATTTTCCAGTAGCACAGCCTATCAAACCGCTATAATTTTTTCTCGGCTAATTAAATCTGTAAAAAAAAATTAAATCGGGACACCCCCGAGGAGTTACCCCTAGTTTTTAGTTTTTTCTAATGCCAATTATTAGCGGTTTTTTTAATATAAATCCGTCGAGTAAGATGTCAATTAATATTGTTTTTCTCAGCTACTCAAATATCTTGGAATTTTTCAAATCGGTCCACCCCTTACTAAATTAGAAATCAACTTTTACAAACTATCCCGTGTTTATGTATAACTTATTTCTAAACAGTATTGCAGTCTTTTAAGATAAATCATCATGTAACCTATCAAATTAGTATAGAATTTTTTGTGGATCCAAATTTGTAAATAAATTTTTAAATCGGAGCAACCCCCATGGAGTTACCCTTATTTTTAGATCTTTGCCAAAACTAGTGGTATTTTTAATATTAATCGGTTGTGTAAGGCGTAAGATTGGTTTAGTTTTTTCTAAGAAATATAAATGTTAATTTACGACCAACCTTTTTCACAGATACAACCTTGCCAACCGCTAAAACAAATTTTTTTCTAATACCTTAAGATTAAGTTAGATTCAGTAAAACATTGGAACAGTTTAGTAAGTATTTTAATTTAGAATTTCATAACGCACCGAAATCTATTGAAATCAGAGGCGTTAGTCCTAATGTCCAGACAATTTTACCCTTTCTTATACCAATATATTGCAGTCAATAAGTCCTCAACAAAAGATACACAGATTTAAACAATAGTAATGAATAATTTTACCTGGCATAGGGAAATTAATTCGAGCATAGAGAACGAAAATTAATGTAATATTGTTGGTTATTTTGCAAAAAGAAAAACCCGTGACCGGTTTTGCTGTTGTTGCAGCTCATCAGGCGGGTGCATCTCTTTTTGAAAAACAACCAACTAAGATATTGGATTATAAATAAATCATGGTGCATTTATGAGTACAAAATATTTCTCTTGCCCCTCTATACCAACCAACTATCGGTGACTGTTTCAGGTCTCCTACATGTTAGTATAGATGGCATTACCAGACATAATTTTATTAACTAGTCGAAAGATAAGATGAAAACGAAAATAACCAAATGATCGATTACCTATTTAGCACCGGCGCACCTTCTAAGAAAGTACTACACCCAATGCTAAATGAGGAAGTTGGTCAACGGAAACCAATACGTTTCCAGTTAAATGGTAATGAATAATTTTGCCTGGCGCAGGGAAAGTAATTCCAGCATCGCGAATAAAAATTTAATTTAATGTTGTTGGTTATTTTGCAAAAAGAAAAGCCCGCAACTGGTTTCGCTGTTGTTGCAGCTCGTCAGACGGATTTTTGTACTTATAAATACACCCTGGTTTGTGTATAATCCAATATCTTAATTGGTTGTTTTGCAAAAAGAGATCCGTCCGTCTGACGAGCTGCAACAACAGCGAAACCAGTCACGAGCTTTTCTTTTTGCAAAATTATTCACTACCATTTAACTGGAAACGTATTGGTTTCCGTTGACCATCTTCTTCATTTAGCATTGGGTGTAGCACTTTCTTAGAGGATCCTCCGGTCATTTGTTTGTTTTCAGATTAACGCAGCAATTCCCTAAGGGCGAAACAAGTTGTTATTTGAAAAATACACCATAACGAAATTTTCTTCCAAAATTGTAATTGTAGGCCTAAACCCGTTCGACAATTATAAAATAACTTTCAGATTTGTTGACAGCATTTCGCAGACCGCACTTGATGTATCTATCCCTCGATGTATTTAGGATATTTATATCCAATCTTCATATAAAAGTTTGTGTAAACGTTTATAAAAACATTGTATTAAGAATTTGTGAATTCTACGGACTGAATACTGATCATTATTACCATTATAGAAATAACTATTAATATGTTCGAACCATAATGTCAATATAAAAAATGTTGTAATTTTCTTGCTACAACTTGCGTTTGATTTCTAATTTTTAATTGCAAGGTGAGAAAGGAAATGAAGGTAATACAGTCAAGAGCCTTAAGAGTTTTCTCGGCGAATCCCCCCGAGATTAGTCTTTTACAAACTCAAAGTCACTAATTTTGCCAGAGTATATCTACTCTGTAGTACACCTACACTTTTATATCTCAATGGAAAAGGGGGTGGTGTACCAATATAAAGCCTGACTCTGCCTGTTTGGATTATCACTTATTTTAGTCCATGTTTCATTTTTTACCTGAACAGCTGTTCCAAAACCAACAGGAAGTCGAAGAAATATGCCGGTAGTTTTTTGCCTCTATAGACCTAAATTGGTACCGCTGGGGAATCTAATTGCTAGCACAGAAATGTGTCAAGATCGTAAAGCATAGTGGATTATATTTCGAAGAATCAACGCGTTTTTTTGTCGCAGAATGTTAAACTTTAATTTTAGGTAAAAAAGAAAATGATGTAGTTATTAAACATCCTGGTATTTTGGCACAAACAATTTCAACCATCCCCAAAGTTAACTAAAATGCGATAAGTTTCAAAATAACGTAATTCTCTTGCATTTATATCTGAATCATCTTTGATCAAAAGTGTTAAACTGCAGATTGCTCAATAATTTTCTAACATCTACAGGGTGCGGCATTACTGTGATGAGGCAGGATATTCTCCTTGTTTAATGCAACAGAAAAACAAAATTTTGGGTAGTAATAGAGAGGCTTGAAGCGGACATTTTAAAATTATTTTAGAATATACAGTGTCTCATATATACAAGCCGAATCAGACATGTTTTTTTTAAATAGAATGCCCAGTATATTGTTTCAAATTGGGATTCAGCTCATTTTGCCCATACTTCCAATATAGACTTTGACTATGTTATACAGGGTATTTTGAAGATTTGCAGTTTTATTGAAAAAAAAGTACTTACATGGACGCACTGTATTATTTCCAATAAGAGAAATGCAGCCGTTTCTATACTGAAATAGGTTCGGCTAGATGGTCCTTTCTTTGCCAATTTAAATGTTTTTTCAAAATATTATGTTTTTTTATACAGGACGAGTCAAAATGTAAATATACGTTTCTTTCAATTTTTTTAAATGGAAACCACTCTTTTTCATCTAGATATTTCAAAAGGTTCTTTATTTCTGTTTTTTCTTATTAACTATTCTCTATACCTAAACTTATCGATATATTTCTAACAATATTCCAAAAACGTGTAGTTCCACTAATTTTCTGATTTTAATTTCAAGAAATCTAGTCATCTACAACAATCGTAATTATCTTTATTTATTGTTTCTAAATATTTTGTTGTTAATTTGAACGATAAAAATCGTATCTGATAGGAAATTTTATAGGCCGTTTACCGTACTCTTTCTGGAAACTTATTATTTTTAGACTGAATTTGACGACAACAAAAGAGTAACAAACATAAAATCCAGCAAAAATGACAGAAGCTTCTTCTTAAAAACAAAAATAATAATAATAATAATAAAAAAAATAAGAAAAAACAATTATAAGAAAAAGACAGTTGGAATTAGAGGAAATGGATGCAAAAAGGCGAAAGTTGGACTACATGAAAAACACTGCGACAATACGCGAACAATACAAAAATGTGTTAGACAAAGAACGTCTTATTAGAGAAAATGAGGAAGAATTAAAAGATTATTTTATGTGCCGATGGACTGACTTAGATACATCCGGGTTTTACAAGCTGTATGCATTTGTGGTTAGTAAGAAATACTCTTTTAGTTATGTAGGCGTCCTTGCGGAAAGGATGGTACTAAATCCGTATACTTTTTAAAAGATTATTCTAAAAACGTATTTATCAAAATGACAGATAACAAAGACGAACTAAGGAATGCGGGTTTCGTAACCTTGGCGTATAGCACATGCAAAGGGTTCCGCTAAACATTGTATATTTGCCTAGTAAAGAACCTTTCGGATTATTTAAAACCGAGGGTCTTACAACCTATAACGATCATATATTCCCAAAAGTGGTGGACATGCAACTAAGCAACAGTGGGTGGGAGAATAAGGATTCTCTCCAATACCGATAAAAAGAAGTCGATCAAGCTAACAAGATATGTATGCAGGATATAGTGGGAGAGCTGCGATTAAAAGATTGTCACAAGCTGCAAGAATTACACGAAGGAATGGATCTGGTTGTCGATGGAATCTAAGATTTTATATATAGAGACAAACTTCGGTACATTTTGCAATTCGAAACCTAGACGGTCTAACACATCACTCAATAAGTCCGTAGGATAACTAAGAAAAACACATTTTTTTGGCGAAATTCGATTTTATTCATCAACATACATTCCTTCAAGAGTGATACAATCAGTCCAACGCCGTTCTAGCATTTCGATACCTTTTTTGTAAAACAATTCGTCTTTGGCCTCAAAATAAGCTTCAGTTTCAGCGATCACCTCTTCATCCGAGCCAAATTTTTTCCGGCGAGCATTTTTTCAGGTCTGCGAACAGGTAGTAGTCGCTGGGGCCAAATCTGGAGAATACGGTGGGTGCGGAAGCAATTCGAAGCCCAATTGGTGCAATTTGGCCATCGTTGCGATCGACTTGTGACACGGTGCATTGTCTTGGTGAAAGAGAATTTTTTCTTCTTCATGTGTGGCCGTTTTTGGCAATTTCTTCCTTCAAACGCACTAATAATGCCATGTAGTATTCGCTGTTGATTCTTCTTCCTTTCTCAAGATAGTCGATGTACAAAATTCCGTGCGCATCCCAAAATACAGACGCCAAAACCTTACCAGCCGACTTTTGCGGTTTTGGCCGCTTTGGACGTGGTTCTCCGGCTGCAGTCCACTCAGCTGACTGCCGATTAGACTCTGGAGTGTGGTGGTGGATCCATGTTTCATCCATTGTCACATACCGACGCAAAAGTCCTTTTATTCCGGTTGAACAGCTCCAAACAGCTCTCAGAATCATCGACACGTTGTTGTTTTTGGTCCACTGTGAGCAAACGCGGCACCCACTTTGAGAACAGCTTTCTCATGGACAAATGTTCATGCAAAATAGTGTGCACACTGCCTTCTGATATCTTCAAGGTGTCAGCTATCTCACGCAATTTCACTTTTCTGTTTTCCAAAACGATTCGGTGGACTTTTGATGTTTTCCGGTGTAACCGCCTCAATTGGCCTTCCAGAGCGTTCAGCATCGTCAGTGTCTGTACGGCCACGTTTAAAATCAGCAAACCACTTCTCCACCGTTTGCCTCGATGGAGCAGAGCCCGGATAACACTTATCAAGCCATGCTTTGGCTGCGATGGTATTTTTACCCATCAAAAAGCAATGATAAATCAACACGCGAAATTGCTTGGAATTCATTTTTTTGAAAAACTCAAAAGTATCGTCACTTGAACCTCTGTAACTTGTAAACTAATCGTCGGATTGTCATGAAATTTTGACAGATATCTTTTTAAGGTTAGTAGTTCCTACAAATCATATGGATTATTACATAGCAACGCCATCTATGTATCATCCTACGGACTTATTGAGTGATGTAGTATGTATCAAACTATTGGTCAGAAAAGGAGATAGAGGACTTACGTGTCGATTTAAATTTTAAGCTGCGAATAAAATTAGATAAAATTAAAACCACTCCAAACAAACATAAAGAAAGGACTGTTTTCTGTGTATAACTTTGTATTAAAATTAAGTTTAAATGGCTCCATGCTTGGCATTAAATATTTTTAAATTTTGTTATGTATAATGTCAGAATAAAAATTTTAGAATAGTATTACATTGTTCTTTATTTATAAAAGGCTATGACGTCACGACGACCTTGGAAAAGTAGCCGAAACTAAGCAACGTTGTAATATTTTTACCTATATGAATATATACTGGAAACGTAAACCATAATTGCCGCCTGGGGCGATTACGCGGTTAATAGTTTTGAAAGTTGTACGGGGATTTTTTTTCAAAATGAGCAGTATGACTGACGGTAATGTTTAATTTCGGTAAATTTAATTAACCAAGAAAGAATGCAGCAGGAGTCATCCACTTTCACTATTATAATTGCATTAACAATACGTTCAATGACAAATTTCAGGATTATTAAAAGCAAGTCATATACGAGGGCTATTTTTTTTTCAAGGTCCGATCGGTCGCTAAATAAACCACAGTACAAATCAAAAATTATTTATTTGTAACAAGTACTTACATAATTACTCTATTTTTCTACATAGTCGCCACTCAGATTTAGACATTTGTCGTAGCGTGGTACCAACTTCCCAATACCCTCGTTGTAGAACGTAGCCGCCTGTGTGTTCAGCCATGTTTGTACACTGGTTTGCAGCTCAATGTCTGTGCTAAAATGTTGTCCTCTTAACCGGCGTTTCATGTGAGTAAATAGGTGAAAATCAGATGGAGCCAAGTCCGGGCTGTATGATGGTTGACCAAACACTTCCCATTGAAAAGACTGTAGGAGTGTCTTTGTTGACACTGACTTCCTTCCCTGACCGCCTGCATCATGAACATCTGTACGTCCTGCTTTAAAGTTTCTGCACCATTGTCGCACTTTGCTGTCACTCATTGAAGTTTCACCGTACACAGTACTTATACGTCGATGAATTTCGGCTGCATTACACCCCTCAGCCTGAAGAAATCGAATTACCGCACGAACTTCACACTTGGCGGGAGATACTATTGTTGTAGACATGTTTACGTGCTACCTACGTGAACACAACTAAACGGAAGTGACGCGACGCGATTGACAGCCATACTAGTGACGCTGAGCAACACATCTGCTCACTGGTTCATCATATTTTTAGGGGAGTTTTTATTTCGCGACCGATCGGACCTTGAAAAAAAAATAGCCCTGGTATTTATTAAAATAATGTTGAGAAAGTCTGATATGATTGTCTATCTTGTAATGGACAGTGAAAATCAGATAGGCTGTATTAATTATTCACCGAACGAAATCGATTGACTTTCCCATTTGTAGATTATCGTTCAGCATTTATTGGAATTTTTTCGGTTGTTGGTAATTTCTTGTTTAAAGTAAAATGTGTGTATTTTGAACTTTTAATTAATCAAAATTTTAATTTCCAAAGCATGCAAGTTTCTAGCATATATTCGGTTCAGATCAGGGTGTCGAGAGCAAGATCCATGCCTAGAGCTAAAAGTCGGATTTTAAAAATTCAATCGGGGTTAGATTGCGCAGAAAATTCTAAATCACCTGCAATTAACAGATCACCCATAGTGTGCGTGTATGTTGGGTTGCAAAATTGAGGTGCCGAGAGACGCTGTCCGTGCATTGTAAAGGTACGAGTTTTTAACTGGATGTAACTTTGCAAGGGTGTTCCTATTTAAAATCTATTTACAGATTTGGACTCCCTAGAAAAATCTAATATTAGTTGATGTCAAACAAGATAGATTTATCTTAAAAGAAACAAGAAATAATCTTTTATATGTTCGATAGAAGGTATGTGTGTAAACGGTTAGGGGTTGCCCCGATTTTAAATCTGTTTGCAGATTCAGAGTTTGCGTAAAATTCTAGAGTAATTTGATGTATGCATGGCTAAAAAATTTATAAGCGCGGTTAGAAATCGCTGCTGGTAAAAAATCTTAAAATGAGGGTAGCTCCCTGGGGGATGATGCAATCTGAAAGGTTCCTAGAAATTCAGGTAGCTGAGAAAAATCTAATATTAATTGACACCAAACAAAATATATTTATCACGAAAGATGAGCTAAGAAGGCGGGAGGAAACGAGTAAGGAAATTTCTAAACTTGGTCTATGCGTTTTATTAGGTTTCTTAAAATTATCCCGCAAAAACTTTCAAAGGATAGTTTGATTTAAACAATTCAAACAGAGTTAGATTGCCCGGGAAATTCTAGATCAAACTTATGTATCATACTCTAAGAAAAACGCTCCGAATGGTGAATCCCATAAGATGGATCGGGTAGATTGGGCGGATTCGGTGGATTGGGTGAATTTCATAAGGTGGATTTGCGCCAGGATGGGATGGATTGGGTGGATTACATAAGGTGAATTTGCACCATAGTGGGTTTTTACATGTAAAAACCTAGGTCAGTGCGGTGGATTGGGTGGATTTCATAAAGTGGATTTGTGCCAGAACCATCTATATCCTCTACTCGGTTAAAAATGTAGAATATGATTTACGCGTGTTATTAAGTGTCATTGAGGATTCGCATACTAGTGCTAGAGCAATATCAAAACAACAAGGCATTAGTGAAAGATTGGTTTGAAGATGCATCCGTTCCACATCCAATTACACTACGAATTGACTGATGCTGCTTTTCAAAATAGGGCACGTTTTTGTCACCAGGCAGAACATGAACAATGGAGCTTTTTTCATTTTGAGAGCGCGTAACTGGTGAGGTCTATTGCGATTTCTTACAGAATGAACTACCGTAATTGCTGAAACAAGTATTTATTTATATTTGCTAAAAAATGTGTTTTTTTGCATAATGGGACTTCTGTTCACCACACAGCAATGATTCGTAAGCATTTAAATAATCAGTACCCAGCAAAAAAGATAGGAAAAGGAGCTCCAGTAGGTTGGCCAGCTTGATCACCTGACCTAAGAAAATGTGATACTTTTCTATGGGGTTATGTGAAAAATGAAGTGTATAGAATTGCTTTCACTACGAGACTTGACTTTAAAAATAGAATCCACAGTTTTTTTCGGAGCATTGATGTTAAAATGCTGATAAATGTGTGTAGGTCTTTCGAATAATGACTGCTGCTTTGTATTAATGATAATGAAGGCCATTTTGGACAATGTCTATAAATAGAACAATTATAACGTAAGTTCATTTTAATCGAAAACTAGGAATAGCAAAACCACTATAATGCGATCTGTTGTTTGTTTAAACTTTATTCGATTATATTTATGTATTTCCTGCAAGGTATCGCTTAGATTTTAGTTGTATCTCAGTGTGAATTCCAAAACTTCAAATCTGTTTCCCTTAGGTTTTTGGGCATTCCAGAAGGGTAGTTACAGGATTCTTGGTTTTCTGCGGCGTCTGTCCATGCAAATGGAATATTTTGCCGAGATCCCTTGCCATAGGCAATTTAGCTCAAAAACTAAATCGCCAAAGATTTTGGCATATACGATTATTAGCAGTGGTTTCCTGGCGATAACTGCGTGCTTGCGGAAGTCTACCTTAGCTACAAATCCCATCAAAGTCCCCTCAAATAGTGTCGGAATATACGATAGGGTCTCCCTCGTTGTCTTGCTACCGTTAGAGTTGAGCGGGGCTAACTGAGATTTAATAATTCCACTTGTTGATTATAACTGGTAAAAAAATTGGGCATGTACCTATCAAGTGAATCATGCCTATTTTGTAGTAGTTAAACGTAATATCAAAGATTTTGTTTATATTTTATCCAATCTTCTACTATACAATCTCAAATAATAGTCAGATTCGTATAGCGTTGCTTATCAAGTTTTATAGGTGGCAAACTTGCCTATATAAATTATGTTATGCAAATATAATCTATATATGACTTGAGATACATATTTCTGCAAGAAATATACAGGCTCTAAATTAATATTTCCGTTACGCACAAGCACATATAATATTATTTTCAACTTTCAATTCTTACCTAACATAATCACCCTTGCAATAAGTTTTTCCATCACGAACAAAACAGGTGCAAGATTCATCTAGGAACTGATGGCACTCTTGGCATTTGAGGCAAGCTGCATGCCATTCTAAATCGGGTGCTACGCGTAAGATGTATTGGTCATGAATTTGACTGCCACATCCCACGCAATGGCTTAGTCTCCGAGGTTTTTCTGAAACAAAAAATTATTTTAGGACGAATGAAGTTCGTAAGAAACTTTATATTTAGATGGCTGTTTTTTGAAACACTTAAGTTATAGATGTGAAAAGTATACATTCAAGGACAAGTAAAAAAGCACCATCTACCTAGCTTATTACACTATTAAACTATCCTCCACGTAATTAAGAAATATGCAGAAGAAGTTGTAAGAGGTTCGTCAAAATGGATGCGGAAAGAAAGAAACCGCGGCAAAAAATATTATACATATAAGATTATCCTTTGGAAGTGGAATTCAGCTTCACATTTGGTGCCAAACTTGTTGCGTCTTTTTTGAGTTTAGATTTGATAAGCACGAGTAACAAGATTTAAAAGGCATCAACCAAGTAATCACATGATCTTGTGCGTCGCTTCCTATCAGATATGATTGACAAATATACCAAACGTAATTGAAAGTTAGGTTGACGTATGGTTGCGTACATGATTTAAATTTGTAAATTTGCCAATTGTCATCACCAGTCCAAAGTAAACGCATCGACTGCGAAAGCCGAAGATACAGGTTAGAATCCTGTCCTGTACTTTATATTTTTCATATTTCAATTACTAGCTCGATTTGAAATGATCATTTGGCTATATATATAAAAAGACAAGTTATTTGCAGTCCGCAACAAGAAGTAGTATATAAAGTAAGATGTATTTGTAAACAAACTCTTATGAAAATAATAAGAGCTATTGACAAACACAAATTGGGCTAGTTAGCCATTAACAAAACATTAGCTTTACAGGGGAGGAAACATCCACTGACCGACGGTTTCAGCTTGTTAAGCCTCATCAGAGTGAAATAGTTTCCAAGAACCCTATGAAGTAATCGAAGCTATTATAATGATATAATTTCGAAACAATCACTGTACTATGGCAAAAGTAAATAAAACCGCCATCGGGTGATAAAACACCAACACTACAAAGTGTGGAAGTACAGAATTGAATCGAAACTACATAATAAATTCTATAGATGGCTATAAAAGTACGTCTGGTCTTTATTTTTATAAGAGTTTGTTTACAAATACATCTTACTTTATATACTATTTCTTATTGCGGACTGCAAATAACTTGTCTTTTTTTATTTGAATTGCCTTTGGGGCATGAACCCGGGTGTCGCCATGAGAAGGTTTGTTACGTTTGCAAATAAATTTTGCTGTAACATTCCGCAAATCTCAAAGTCCAGACGTACTTTTATAGCCATCTATAGAATCTACTATGTAGTTTCGATTCAATTCTGTACTTCCACACTTAGTAGTGTTGGTGTTTTATCACCTGATGGCGGTTTTATTTACTTTTGCCATAGTACAGAAATTGTTTCGAAATTATATCATTATAGTAGCTTCGATTACTTCATACGGTTCTTGGAAACCATTTCACTCTGATGAGGCTTAACAAGCCGAAACCGTCGGTCAGTAGATGTTTCCTCCCCTGTAAAGTAATAAAGCTAATGTTTTGTTAATGGCTATATAACTACTAGCCCGATTTGTGTTTGTCAATAGCACTTATTATTTTCATAAGAGTTTGTTTACAAATACATCTTACTTTATATATACAGTGTGTACAGTATAAAATGCAGTACATGGGGATCTTGGAAACTGTAGGAGATACGATCTTGGTTAAACGGAACAAAAATTGCATAATCATGAGGGTATCTCAGATCGGTTTTCAAATTTCAAAAATTTTTCATAGGTTACTAGATAGAGGCAAAAAACACAAAAATGACGATTTCTTTATTTGCTCGTAGTTAGTCTACTAATTGAAATAGAATGTTCAAATTTGGTACATCATGGTAATTCCCCATTGCGCTTCACATTTTCAACTTAGATTTTGTCTAGGGCATTTAGATTTTGCGTGACGATGTTCAACTTTTTATTTTTAAATAGCCGCCATATTGTATAATACAAGCGTACCTTTATTTATTGATCTACAATGGAAAGATGCAGATTGCGCGTGTATAAATAATCATCCTGTATTATATAAGTGTAATGTAAATAAATAGCAAGTAATGTAAGTTGTAAAAAGAATTAACAATAAGATTACTGTAAAGCGCATTTAAATGCGAACGTAAAAATCGATCGTTTTAATACAAAGCCGTTTATTTTACTTATAAATTATCAATACAGTGTAGATAAAAATGCATTTGATTTGCTGCAAATAGCATAAAAGAGCACAGATTTACGCATTTAGTTTGAGAAACCAAAATCAACGTGTATTTAAAAACCTCAAAATAAATAAATAATTTTGTGCACTGAAAGCAAATATTTCCTATAAAGCGCAAACCCTTTTGCATTAAAAAGCAATCAAAGTAAATTAATTAACCGGTGGATGGTAGCAATTGGTTCTAAATAAAGAACGTTCTAGAATATGAATCATCGGGATTTAGGAATACGTCAAATTCGTATAAACTCATTAATAAACACTTTCATTCTAAGAAGCAGCTTAAACATTGAAAATAACACGTAAAATCCCTGAAATGACGAATATAAAAGTGAGTATCTTTAACATTAGCATGCGACGCAACAACAATAATGTATAGGTAAAACAGTGACATTTAGAACGCATCACAGTACCTGGAACGAGGTAAGAGGATCATAAAGCTCGACAAATTTACACGTTAATTGGGCATTCCTAGAACACTACATCATAATGTTTGAGATTATTGTGGTAAATTCTCGAAAATAGATAAATTGGTATATAAAGGGAGCGTATATCGTTTCAAGAAGTCATTCATAAATTAGTAATAAATTCATTCGAATTCATTCATTCGATTTTATTCATTAAAGCACGAAATGCTATTTAATTAAAAAGTGTGAGCTGTTGCTATGCGAAGATAGTAATAGAAATATGTAGTAAACATACTATAGTTTGATATTTGTGAGGCTGCAATGAATAAAAAGCTATGGTTTTAAACGCAAATTACATACAAAAATGGAATTATAAATTACAATGAGCAAGAAAAATTCTTCAAGACAACGCTACTTTAATCATTTTATTAAATAATCGAAAAAACGAGTTTACCAAAAAGGTAATTTGATAATTACTGTTGGAAGTCTAGAGTTTTAATTTGGAGAACGTGTAAGCTAATTGGACGTTAATTTAAAATAATAAGGTTTTAATTACGAAGTGTTTTAGTATTATTTTAGATTTAATTTTGACTGATATTACGGTATTTAAATATAGAGTTTAAGATAGGCCTAATAATTTTTTTATGTGCGAGGGATTTTTTTACCAGGAGTTTGTGTTCAGAGTTTGATATACTCTGACCTTTAATAGATTATATCTCAAGAATATATATATATATATATATATATATATATATATATATATATATAACACATTTAATGCTGAATGGATGTATGTAGTGGGTATTAAGTCCAATGAATAAATAAAGATGTTGTTATTAAATTTTATTTAATTTCTTGACGTTTCGGCCACATTTTTGTGCCTTTGTCAAAAGATCTATAAATTAAAGTACATAAATAACAAATTGATAGTTTATATGAATACACTTACTATAAATAATCCTAATGGTTTGTAAATAAAATGAATTTAAACGGAAATACACATTTTTTAACTATTTTGATAAAAGTCTGTCAGCGATATAGGTGGAGACAATTATAATTGATACATACTGACAGAATACGTTTGTGGTTAAGTGAACATACTTTGATGCATAGAAAAGAGAGAAATTGCTTTTAAAGGTGTGATTATGATTTAAATTGGTTCATGTTATATAAGGAAGCGTAGATGTTATGGAAATTTTCTACATCTTGTTTATTATTAATGCAGTTAGCTTCTTTATTGATGTAGAAAGATTCGAGATATAATCTTGTTTTATATTCAGGTTCCTTATCTAATATTAAGCATTCTTCAAAGTTGGGAGTATGTTTGGTGTCGTATACATGTGTGGATAGAGCACATTTCTTAGAGTCAAAACGGCAATCGCTTCTGTGTTGAGTTAAACGATTTCTTAACCATTGTGAAGTTTGCCCTACGTAGCATTTCTGGCAACTGCAGACTATCTTGTAAATTAAGTTGCTATCCAAAGATTTAGGTGTTGGATCTTTTAGTTTGGTAAACAGGTTTTTAATACAGTTTGTGTATTCAAAAGCAATTGAAATATTCGGATGTTATAATGTTCTGATTAAATGTGGTGTCAAGTTAGTAATTAAAGGCAGTCTTTTATAGATAATGTTGTTTTTGTTATTAATAGTGTTGATATTTAAATTATTATTGTAGATTAGCTTCTGTAAGAGAGCTTTAGGATAACCGTTGTTTATAAATATTTCTAATAAAATTTTTTTGTTTTTTGATAGAAATTGAGGATCGGAGATCCGCTCAATACGATATTTCATGGTTCTTACAGTATTGATTTTATGTTGTAGTGAGTGGCTAGATAAAAAATTTAAATACCTTCCTGAGTTAGTAGGTTTTGTGTACCAGTCAAAGCTTAAAAAGTTATTAGGGTCTCTAATGACCAAGACATCAAGAAAAGGTAATTTATTTTCGGATTCAATCTCAAAAGTAAATTGAAGGTGTGGATTGAAATTATTAAATATGGCGAGAGTACTTTCAATGTAATTTTGGGGAGCGGAGCATATAATGTCATCTAGATATTTGACAATAAAAGGCATGCTATATGGTAGAATAGGTATAACTGAATCTAACAAGGAATCCATAACAAGTTGGGCTATGATAGGTGACAAAGGGGAGCCCATTGGGGTGCCAAAAAGTTGAAGGTAATAATGGTTTTGAGAAACAAAGTAAGTGTTGTTAAATATGAGATTGACAGTAACTAAGACCAAATCAAGAGAAATTTTACTATGAGGTTCTATACAAGGCCATTTGTCTTTTATGATGGTAATAAGAGAAAGGGGAATATTGGTATATAAAGAAGTTACGTCTAATGACGTAATTAAAATAAATAAAAATAAAAAAAATAATTTCCGAAGCTTACATGGGCGTCTAAAATTTAAATGTATTAGAGATCAAATTAATTTCCTTTACAGTAAGAGTAGAATAAATTAGAAATAAATTATGGTATTCTTTTTTAACGATTATCGTGGATAATTTTGTTAAATATTTCAGATTATTCGGTCGCTCTACATAAAAATTGGATTTAGCAGTAAAATGTCAAGAGTTTTCAATTAGCATACCATAATGTTTCAAAATATAGCGGATTAATAGGATGATTATAAGTAAAATGAAATTGGTATTATGAAATGTTGGTCTTCCGATAAAAAATGCGGATTGCGTCATTTTACATTTAAACAAAGCCCTTGAAGTGCGTTTACAAGAATCCCAAATCGTTTCTCTGAATATTTTTGGAATATCAAAAGATCCAGTTAAAGAATCTATTTAGACCAGTTTACGGAAATTTTATATGTAATTCAGTTGAACAAATCCCATTATTATTGTTCAGCGTGTTGAAGTTTAGGAAGTACTGTCAAAGTTTTAGCGAATAACGTGGATGTGTTCGCGGAAGAACCCAAGTTCCACAGCATGTACATTTGGTGGTTTTCGTATGTCGTAAAATGGTGTTTTCTTTTTTACAATAAACGTAACACGTTCTGAAATTGCAATCCGTTCCCTGTTCTAACGATATCCCTTTCGAAAATGGGCAAAAAACCGAATCATTGGCATTTAAACTGACTACGGTTTAAACCCGGCGTCTAATTGTAGTAAACCTAATCCAAGGATATCTGTCATACATTTTGTTCAAGGAAAATGTGAATGAATGAAAACCCTTTAAAATATGGTGGCGTTTACATCTTTTATTTTTTTCCAAACGCCATAAAGAACTTTAAAATGACCGCAAAAGCTCAAATTCTATTTTTTGATAAATGCTAGATAATGTGAAGAATTCAATGGCGACTCTCTTCTCTGAGCATATCCAGAAGTCCCAAATATAAGTGAAAAATTACCAGAAACATCCTAGTATGTATTTGAAATACATACCTTGCTTCAATGAATGCAAACGAGATCCAATTATGCTCCAAAAGTTTACTGGAATCGAAGGTTACTTTTAAACAATGGGATGACAATCATTCCTACAAATGAAGCACCATAAAAATGCAGAAGTGAAAACTGTTTTTATTTACGAGATGTTGAAGCAATTTACAACGTTAGTGAAAACATTTTCCTTTTGTCGAGATAGTTTTAGGACTACAAAGGTGATACGACAATCTATGCGTTTATTTTTATTTGTTCTAGTTGTAATCTATTTAATTCATTTAAAATAATCAAAGAAAATCGTCTAGACGTTTCGCATTAATATTTACATTTGAAAGACCCCTAACGCCGAGTCTCGATCTAAATATTTATTTGTACTTCTGAAGCTGTCAGCGCTCTAAATGCATTACGTTAAACTAACATATACAAATCGCTAGTGGCCGATGCTAAATTACAAATTTCTCTTCAGCCTGTCAACACTCCTCCATCGCTGTATATAACTGCGTCACTTTTTGGAATGTCGTATCTGCTTACTAACCTTTAAAGTTAGCTGCGTTAGTTATTTTAATTAGTCAATCTTAACATTTGATTTATATGGTGTGATATAAACAAACTCCGTGTATGATTTATTTGTTTATTTTAAAACTTGTCAGTGAAATCATACGAGCTTATAAATTGTGCTAAAGTGTGTGGAACGTAAGTTGTATGCGTTCCCTTGGGTATTAAAGTTTTATACTTTTCGAAACATTTAAACTAGGTATCCATTTGTTTCACTTTTATCTATTTGTTGAAGGCTAGATCTGTGTCAATGTTTACTTATGCAGCACTGAAAGTTGAATATAGCTGTTTTGAATCTGTATGAGACCAAAGACTCATTTTTGGCACACTTCTCGAACTTTTTGCACAGTCAAGAAGCATGTCGAATGAGAATTTTAGTACAAGCTTTTTGAAAGGCTTCCACGTCGGCATAACGCTTTCCTTTATCGACAAATGCATTTTTCCGAATAGGTAAAAATTACACGTTACTAATTCAGGCGAATATGGCGAGTGATCGATGGTAAAATGCGATTTTTGGTCTAAAAATCAGTCACAAGTGTTGATCTATCAGAGGATGCATTATCGTGTAGCAAGCGTTAACGTTATAATATTCTAGCCGAATACGTCAAACGAAGAAAACACCAATATACAACATAGAATTGACGGTCTAGTCAAGTGGAACGAATTTTTTATGAATTATTCCCTTCGAATCGTAGAAACAAATCAACATTGTCTCCATTTTTTACTCATCCAAGCGGCTTTATTTCGAATTACGTTCATCTAGGTGCTTCCATTCTGCATTTGGCGCATGGTTTCTGGATCGTATCGAAAACACCACATTTCATCCCCAGTCACAATGTTGTACAAGAAATTTGCTTTTTTGACTCCTTGACGTTGCCCTTCGTATGTTGAATTCTGATTAATTTTTAGTCACATTTAAATTGTGCGGAACAAAGCGTGAACACACCTTTCGGAGGTTAAATGGAGGTCCCGTGTGCGAGTGTTGTCATGCACGTTAAAGATCCCTACGTTGCATGGAACGGCAAGGGTTCGGCAAATTTCTAAATTTCCAGACAACAAAAAAACTCGCCTCCTGTCCAATGTAGTACCTTCGGGTGAAGCATCGGAAAATTACATGCAGGGGTTTCTATGACTTAGAAGCTCAGAATCAAAATGTACAAAGTGAGTATGATATACTTATTACCAAACTAAAAGAAAAATTCAAAGTTTCTAGTAAAAACGATAAAATTCAGATAATTAGCCTCTTGCCAAGATCATGTTCAAAGAAAAAAATTATCGAGAAATCTGATGCATCTGAATACATGGTGAAGTTAACTAGGCAGCTAGTAAAGGATCAAGGTATCTTGCCACATTTTTCAAAAAAACAAGACAACAAAATAAGTGAAGTTGTTATTAATTATCTTCAAGAATTTTACAAGAATGATAAAAATGGTCGCTTATATCCTGGTAAAAAGGAGTGTTTCAACAAGAATTAATAATGTTAAGGTGCAGAAGCAGGAAAATGTTAATTTTTCTCTCGCTGAATGAGCTCTACAGCATCCAAAACAGAAATACCAAGATCACAAAATTGGCCACTCCATGTTTTACGCTCTACGACCAAAGTGGTGCGTTCTTCCAGGTTCATTAGGAACTCATAGTATATGCATTTACAAGCATCATCAAAACGCAAAGCTTATGATAGAAGGTGCAAAGCTTAATGCAAATTATAAAGACCTGATCGATTTCATGGAATGTGATATCGATTGACATCTGTGCAGAATGTCCTGAACCAGATAACCTACTTGATGTCTTAAAAAATGATCTTGCCTGACGAAGTAATTTTCAAACAGTGGGTACAAATTGATAGAGCTGAGCTCATCACACAGATAATACCCAATAACGAATTTTTACATTCACTTGTTGATAAGCTTGTGCTTTTAAAATCCCATCACTTTATCTCAAAAGCTCAAGCTATATATTTGCAGTACAGGATGAAATTCTAAATTTTTACTGGACTAATACACAAGCGACACTACATCCGTTTGTCATTTACTTTTAAAAAGAAGATGAAGACAAAGTATCTTGAAAATCTACTTGTGTAATTAGTGATCACCTTGATCACAATACCATGACTGTGTACACATTTCAAAATCACCTCATTAGGAAAATTAAGAATATCATACCTAATGTTAAAATGGTCATTAACTTCAGCGATGGCTCAAGCAGCCAGTACAAAAAATAAGAAAAACTTTATCAATGTCTGCCAACGTGTAAATGATTTTGGTTTACTAACAGAGTGAAATTTCGTTGCCTCATCACACGGAAAGAATTCGTACAATAGGATAGGCGGAACAACAAAACGAGAAGTTACACGAGCTTCCCTTCAAACGCCTTACGCAGAACACATCCTGGCTCCACAAGATATGTTGAAATAACATCAAGAGAATATAATTGAAGTTAAATATACATTTGTTTTTTCAGCCGAAATTGAACAAATGGAAACAAAACTGACGAAGATTTAAATGTTGTTTACTAGTGAAAAAAGCAAGAAGCTCTCACAGATATGTTCCCGTAAGTGACAATCAAATAAGATGTTTTGCTACTTGCAAAGGCTCACACTTTGATGATCATCAAACTTCAATACTTTTTACAAACGTATCGTCTTTTACAAATAATGACTTTGTTGTTTGTATATATGATGAAAAGTGATAGCTTAGAAAAATTGAAGATAAAAGTGAAGATCACAATGATGTTTGGGTGCATTACTTTCACCCTTCTGGATAGAAAAACTACCTTTCAACTTTCCAAAAATGATACTGCTTGGATGCCTGCAAAGAAAATAATACGAAAAGTGACTCCATTGGAGCTCACAACAGTGTCTGGTAGAACACACAACATAACTGATAAACTATGCAATCATCGTGTTTGTTTAACTCTCTGATGAAAATTCCAGCTAGCAAGTAGTTCACAACTGAAGTTTTAAATCTAAATACATAGAAAAACATTATTGTGTATATACCGTACGCAAGTACAGTTCGACCAATGTATTGGTAAGTTAAGTTTAAAGATTAAAACTCTTACCTATTGTTATCACTGCCCATTGTTATTTACTAATAGAAATATTTAATCATTTATTGTATGTAATGATTTAAACATCATTCGACCAATGTTAATTATAAAACCCTTGTTTGCAACTTGTCACTGCATGAGCGTGTAGAAGGGTAACGTTTTTACTGAAATTCACTGCTCCATTACTGTAAATATATTTTTTTTGTGAGATATTCCTATGTCTATAAAGAACATTCTGTAAAATTTTCACTTGTTTTCATTCATAAAAATTTATGATCAAAAGTAACGAGATTGATAAATTTTCTTGGAGTTTTTACAGAAAGAGTTTGACTGACTCTCTCGAATGATAGATACGTGAAGTTAATTTTATGTTGAACACACTGGTTTTTGAATTATTCTATCTTTTAAAATAGTTTGGCAAATAAACTTTCCGCAAACTACGTTTTGTATTAAAATTTGCTCAATCGCTATTTTAAAAATGGCTGCCAGAAAAGCTATGGCTTATAAAATTTTTTCAAACAGTGTTTTGTGACTGTCTAACTATAGGGAACCCATGATAAAAAATGCCGTTTATGGGCATTCAATTCAATATACATTTAAATTCAATGAAGCTTTTGGCTGATCTCAGATGAATTCACGCACAGCGTTGATGAAATCTTCGGTAATAGCAAAATTCGATTGCTCAACATGTTGATCATTATTTACGTCATTACGACCATCCTTGAAGTGCGTATACCACTTGTAGATTCTGCTAAACGGTCATCACCATAAATTTTTTTCATCAATTGAAAGTTCAGTAAAGTTTTCCAAGTGTAAAACAGTTCTTTGTTCCATATTAATTTTTGCACCGATGCAACGAACACGCATTACTTACAACGCAATAACTCGGCTTCTATAATTGTCATGCGCATTAAAATAGAACGTTAATGAAAGATATACCTGTCCAACTCAGATATGAGCTATTTTGAAAAATTATGTTTTTTCTGTGACGGGAAAAAATTTGACATTTAATGTTTCTTGACAGGTAATAAAATGTCACTTTTTATAATTTACTTTTTTCCCGGGGAAAAAATGAGTACCTTTTTCCCGGGTATGTGCAAATAAGTAACCACTCGCAGAATTAAATTGACAGATATTTGATTACTTTAAAGGTTTCTTTAGCAACGCAAGTCTAACTATCCCTATAAATACAACAGCCTGCTTGTTTGAAACTTCAAATTTGACATCGATTGATTTTTGACTTCAATATATTGTAATATTTTTTTCAATATTAAATCATCGCTTTGCCTGACATAGAAAAAAATAGTGTATTATACACGGGTAAAAATGTAAGATTTTAGCTCTCAGTGTTTTGTCTCCTCCGTTTTTCGTCGGGAGACAAACACACCTCGAGCTAAAATCTAGAACTTTTTTCCCTTGTATAATAAATAACTATTGAGACGCTTCTTGTACTTAATAACTGCTTCATGAAGATTGAAAAAAAGTGAATTTGTACATACAAGGTGCGATAAAGAATCTCTCCAGTTTTAAAAGTGAATTTAAAAGTAATTGAAGAATGAAAAAAGTGATCCCCATATTCAAAAGTTATTATCATTATCATTAGGCTTTCAGTCCTGGAACTGGTTAGACGCGTACCATCACTGTTTGCTATTCTTAACTAACCTACACATTTTCCTAAAATTTCCACAGTCTACATCTATCACTATCTGATCTAGGTCTACATCTACCTCTTTTTTTCCTATCTCTGCTTGTAATATTTCCCTTACTATTCCCCAAAAATGCCTTAGAACGTATTCTGCCCTTCTATTTCTCCTATTTTTTCCCCACATATATCCTTGTTCCCCTACTATTTCTATAACCTATTTGTTATTAACTTTGTTTGTCCATGCTATCATCTAAAGCACAGCATTTCAAAAGACTGCTACCGTATTTCATAGGCATACTGTGCTGTGCTCCACACATATGCTTTCAACAATTTTCTTCTCGTGTTCTATGTTTGTTGTCTTTCATAATAGGCACTGTTCTTTCTTACTAGATGGAGTTCGGCCCCCGTTTATTGTTTTACAATTATATACCCTATTTCTCCGACATTCAGTGGTTGTGAAGGGAGGTAAGCAGTCTATGGCTAACAAGTTCCCCCAGCACTTAACCATTTACCGATTAATATTTTTTCCAATATATCTTTTCGCACATCAACATTAGTTGCAGATATTTCACAACCAACACCTGTAGTTGTTTATAAAAATCATCAGATTTATGTGCGCTTATTTTTTCGTCATTAGGTTTACCGTCTCAAAACTGGTTGGACACGTACCTGCACTTATTTATATTTTGAGCTAACGTACATAGTTCCTTGAAATTCTCACACAGCATGTATACAGCTTTGTTCCCTTATATTGTTTTCTAATTTTTTGCTCTATTTCATCTAGATTCAGTGAAGGGGGTTAAGCAGCCTTCATTTTTAGTACCTCTTCATTCTTAACTTTGTCTGTCCATGATATCTTCATCATATGTCAGTAGCACCACATTTCAAAGGCTTCTACCTTTTTTTTGTCCGCTTCTCCTATTGTCCAGGCATCACACCCATACAGTGCTGTGCTCCACACATATGTTTTAAGCAATCTTTTCCTTGTTTCTATGTTTGTTGACTTTAAACACAGTAGTTGCTTTTTCTTCTTAAATGTAGCACGACCTTGTGCTAATCTTTGTTTTATATCTTTTGTGCTTTTCCCATCTTGTGTTATTCGGCTTCCTAGGTAGCAGAAATCCGTAACCTCTTGTAAGTTCGTGTTATATATTTGTATTCTTGTTTTTGATTTATTTTCTCCTCCTTTGCATACTAGTGCCTTATTTTTAGTTTTGTTAATTTTCATACCGTATTCCTCTGTTAGAACCGTTTCCATTTCATTAAGAGCAGCTTCTAACTCTTCCTTGCTAGATACTAATACCGGTATATCTCTGCAAATCTAAGCATATCAATTTTTTGTCCCTGCATAGTGATCCCAAATCTCTGCCTGCATTTGACAGTATTCACTGCCTCTTCAATGTACAAGTTAAAAATTAATGGGGATATGGCACACCCCTGTCTCACCCTTTCCTAATGTTTACTTCTCTACGTTCCTGCTCTAATTCTATTACTGCTGTTTGCTCTTTGTATAAGCTATGTACTATTCGTCTATCCCTATAACTCATTCCAATCTTTTGAGAATTTCGAACATTGTTTTCGATTTTACATTGTCGATTGCTTTTTCCAGATCTACAAGCCCTATATACACACGTTCCCCTTTTTCTATTGTTTTCTCCATTATCACTCTCAGAGCTAAAATAGCCTCCCATGTTCCCCTGTTTCGCCTAAACCCAAATTGGCCTTCTCCTAGTATTTCTTCAGCCCGTTTTTCCATTCGTCTTTGTACAATTCTAGTTAATATTTTTGACACGTGTGCTATCTAACTTATTGTTCGAAAATTTTGACATCTATCTGCGCCTTTCCCTTTTGTATAGTTACTATGATGTTACGTTTGAAATCTTTGGGTATCTCGCCTGTCTCATATATATAGCTTACAAGTTGGAAAAGACGTTCTGTCACTGCTTATTCCAGCGGCTTTTAGAGTTTCTGCTTACACGTTATCTATACCTGGCGCCTTACCATTTTTCAGACCCTTTAATGCTAATTCAAACTCATTTCTAGGTATAGGATATCCCAAGTCATCATTTTCAATGTTTGGCTTCTGTTCTCTACATTTTCTATAATGACGTTTCCTTCCGCGTCCCTTATATTTTTGCTATACGGTTTTTTATCTCTAAAGTTGATTCTAATTAGTTTGAATGCTTCATCTGTCTTTCCTACTCAAAAGTTATAACATGCTAAATTCTATCTCAAGTATTTTTATAATATTATTCAATGCCACTTGTCTGGGATCGGGTTGAATAATTCTAGAGACTTTCCTGTCTGTTCTAAGAGGGCATCCTAAGAGAAGACCTTTTATTCGTCTCGGTTTATTCGTCTCGGTGGAAAGCAACGGAAACCAACATCGATTTATTGTACCATGAAATGTAGTTGTACAAGAAACTTTAGGAATATTTGGTTACGCGAATAGAAAAGCTATAGAACATTTTGGCAGCCGTCAAGTTTTTTAACCTTATTTTTTTATAATTGGATATATGGAGGATAAGGTGTCTTTAGATAGCATAAGGTTGAAAAATAGGTTAAAAATATTGATGAATATGTAGCAGCGCGAGTGAAAAGACGCTTACTATACAAAAAATTTAAAAATAAACATGAAGAAAGTTTTAACAGGTGTATACTCCCACCCTACCTTTGTAAGTCGTCCCCATTCGGATTTTTGGAAGACACAAAAGTCACTAGAGAAGATAGACAAAACAGAAAAAGAAAAAATGTTCCACGAATCAAAGTGCGCAACACTTGGAAACTACATTCGATAAAAGTTAGTGAAGTCAAGTACCCGGTTGAAAGGGACTTTTGGCCAGGAGAATTTAAAATCATATACTCAGGCTCAGGAAATCGTTATACAGCAGTGGGTTTTATTACAAATGAGAAAACAGCAAGAATGTAAAAAAAATACTGAACGCGTTAATGATTGATAAACTGGGTACTAAACTAGAAGTATTAGTATGTCATATCACATGAGGAGAATAAAGAAGTTCAAAGAATGCGTGATAAAATTCAAGAGGTAATTCAGAACGTTAGAAAAGGGTAAGGAAAGTTCTAGGAAATGTGAACGAGGTAGAAAGGAAAAAGTAGTAGATGAATATGTTTGAGGTGTCAATAAGCTATTGAGTTCTGTATTAGAAGAGAATTGATTATGGTTAATTCAATGTTTAAAAGTCATAAACGCCTTGCTATATAAAAAGGTTTTTAGATAAATTATTGTTAATTTGAGGCGTAACGACTTGGTAAGTCTATTACCCAATAGTATACTACTGGGCGATAGAATTACCAAATCGTTAAGATTCAAATTAACAATAATTTATATGTAGTCAGCAGCCAAAAGGATCCCTGGTTAACAATTCAACATGTAGTAAGAGAGTGGATCAGCGGATAAAGGATTTGGGCACTGTTTTGCCTTAGAAAAGAGAAGTAGTGTGTGAATGCGGGTGCTACACTCGTTTGCTATGGGGAAGCAAATATCAATGAGAGACTTACGCATTAAAGATCACAAGAAAATATAACTTTACAAATTATGATGGCGTTTTCCTATTAAAATATTCCGGAAATAAACTCGTCCAACTTCTAGAAACTATATACGAACAAAATTTCTAACGCTGTAAGAATCAAAATGTGGAATGTTAAGAGACTAAATAAACCCGGTACATTAAGACTTAAAACGAAAAATAAATAGGCTAGAGATAGGTGTTGTGGGCATCAATCAGGTTTGGTGGCAGAAAGAAAAACGACTTTTGATGAGAGGGACTATTTGAGCATTGCTACAGCATCGAGTACATAAAGGACAAGATGGACAGAAGAATACAACCACAAGCAATTTGTTATAAACAACACAGTGATAGGATTATTTTAATTAAGATTAGTTTAAAACCCACACCAACTATAATAGTATTTGTCTATATGCAGACAACTGACCGTGGTGCTGAAGAAGTAGAGTTCGTGTTTCATACAAATAGAAGAATCGATAAAATACGTTAAAGAAGATAAACATTTCATAATAATGGGTGATTGGAATGCTAAAGTCGGCAAAGGAAAACAAGACTCAATTACTAAATCTTTAAAAATTGATCTGAAATATATTTTAATAATATTTTAATTATCTTAATATAGCCAATTACAATAAGAACGTAAAATTTCAGGACTAAAACATCTCGTATTGAAATATATTAATTAAAAAGGGATATGTTGCTGCTAATTGAATTTTTCTAATTAAAGAAACAAAAAATTAAAGCTTCTAACTTTAAAAGAAAGCATTTTATTGTGCATGTTGAGTAAGACTTTTTAACAATGTGTATAAAAATTTCCTCCCATAAGAAATACACGTGCAAATCCTTTTTTTTTTCCCATAATAAATATATAGGTAAATTCTTACACGATACTAGCACATATATTTTGCAATACACAGGAAAATCCTTTCACAATATTAGCATTAACCTCATTGCAAATTCTCCATTTTCTCCCATAAAAAATACACAGTCGAATTCTTACACAATATTAGCACATGCATTTTAAATAATTCTAAAGTTAGCAAATTGAAATGATATTTGCACAAAGTAATCTTTTAACTCCTTTATATAATATATACAACTATGCAATATTGTGCAAAATTAACCTCTGATAGGTTTTGCACTACTTGTGTTGGTTACTTAACCAGGTTGCACAATATTTTGCAGTCCGCTAACTCTTTAAAAGACTTCCACAATATTACACACTGAAAATTGGTCAACAACACATACGCTGTAAGAATTAGTACAGTTTTAACTGTTTAGGAATCACGTAAAAGACTGTAGAAGCTACCCCGAAGCAGATATAGATACTGACCAGAACATGATAATATGAAAGCCGCACTTAAATTAAAAAATTCCAAAAAAAGAGAACGGAAAATTACACTTTACCTTTGATAATCTAAAAGATAAATAATTGCTGAAAGGCATCGGAAAAATTTTTGATACTAAGGAAGTATAAACAGAATGGAACAACATTGAATCCAGCTAATACATGGTGGTCAGAGATATTATGCAGTATAGACAACAAGAAAATAAATAACCCCGGCTGACAAAGGCTATTCTGAATCTAATAGAAGAAAGGCGAAAATACTAAACAGACCAGTTAAAACAGACAAACTGGGATACAAAGCCATGAAATTGGAAAATATTCACAAATGTATGAAAGCTAAAGAACAACAGATTGATGAAAAGTGCAAAGAGGTACAAACTAAGATGGAAATAGGAAATACAGACGAAGCATACAAACTAATTAAAATGAATTTTAGGGATATAAAATCGTATTGCAAAAATATAAGCGACGCGTGAGGAGACATCTTTATAGAAAATGTAAAGAAAGTGGATAGATGGCAAAAATATATAAGAGACTTATATGCAGGACAGGAACTAGAAACAGTAGAACAAGAAACAGACGACTTAGGATATCCTATACTTAGAGGCGAGTTTGAACTAGCATTAAAGAGCTTGAAAAATAATAAGGCGTCGGGTACAGGTAAAGTGCCAAGCAACTCTAAAAACCGCTGGACTAGCAGTAACAGAGCGTCTCTTCCAACTTGTCAGTTATATGTATGAGACATGCGAAATATCCAAAGATTGCAAACGTAATACAATAGTCACTATACCAAAAAAGAGAGATGATGATAGAGGTGAAAGTTTTCATACAATAAGTTTAACACCACGCGTGTCAGAAATATTAACTAGAATTGTATCAAGATGATGGAAAAACGGGTTAAAGAAGTACTAGGAGACGATCAATCAATTTGGGCTTAGGCGAAACAGGGGAACAAGCGAGGTAATTTTAGTTTTAAGAATGATAAAGGAGAAAACAATAGCAAAAGGAGAAAGCGTGTTTACAAAGGTTGTAGATCCAAAAAAGCATTCGACATGCAGGATAGAAACTAGAAGCACTAGAACAGGAATCAGGCATTGCAAAGGATGATTTGGAATACCCTAAACTTACAGATAATGAACTGGCATATAAGAGTCTGAAAAATAATAAGGCAATGTGTATAAATAAGATGCAAGAGGAAACTCTACTAGCCCTACATGTGATTTTCCAATGCTCCACCCGAAGGTACTACATTGGCCAGGAAGCGAGTTCTTTTACCTGGAAAATTTGGAACTTTGCCGAACCCTTGCTGTTTCCAAGAAAGGTAGGGATCTTTAACGTGCGTGACCACACTCACACATGAGACCTTCGTTTTACCTCTCGAATGAAGGAGTATTTTTGTGAAAAATGCTAGTCTAACATTTTGCAAGCGGACCGTGTCGGGATTTAAACCCGGGACCTTGGGCGTAGTAGTCACACGCATGCCAACTACGCCACGGAGCCGCCCGTAGCTCTACTAGCGTTATATGTGATTTTCCAAGGCTCCACCCGAAGGTACTACATTGGCCAGGAAGCGATTTTTTTTACCTGGAAAATTTGGAATTTGGTCGAACCCTTGCTGTTCTAAGCAAGGTAGGGATCTTTAACGTGCGTGACAACACTCACACACGGGACCTCCATTTTACCTCTCATCCGAACGAGGACGTATTTTTGTGAAAAATGCTCGCCTAACATTTTTCAAACGTATCGTGTAGGGGTTAAAACCCGGAACCTTGGGCGTAGTAGTCACACGCATACCAATTACGCCACAGAGCCGCCCGTAACTCTACTAGCCTTATATGTGATTTTCTAATACTCCACCCGAAGGTACTACATTGGCCAAGAAGCGATTTTTTTTTACCTGAAAAATTTGGAATTTTGCCGAACCCTTGCTGTTCCAAGCAAGGTAGGGATCTTTAACGTGCGTGACAACACTTACACACGGAACCTCCATTTTACCTCTCATCCGAGCGAAAGCGAATTTTTATGAAAAATGCTCGCCTAACATTTTTCAAACGGATCGTGTCGGGATTTAAACCCGGGACCTTGGGCGTAGTAGTCACACGCATACCAACCACGCCACAGGGTCGCCCGTAACTCTACTAGCCTTATATGTGATTTTCCAATGATCCACCCGAAGGTACTACATTGGCCAAGAATCGAGTTCTTTTTATCTGGAAAATTTGGAATTTTGCCAAACCCTTGCTATTCCAAGCAAGGTAGAGATTTTCAACGTGCGTGACAACACTCACATACGGGACCTCCATTTTACTTCTCATCCGAACGAGGGTGTATTTTTGTGAAAAATGCTCGCCTAACATTTTTCAAACGGACCGTGTCTGGATTCGAACTCGGGACCTTGGGCGTAGTAGTCACACACATACCAACTACGCCTCGGAGCTGCCCTAACTCTACTAGCCGTGCATTTATATTTCCAATGCTCCACCAGAAGGTACTACATTGGCCAGGAGGCGAGTTTTTTGTTGCCTGGAAATTTAGAATTTTGCCGAACTCTTGCAGTTCCAGGCAAGATAGGGATCTTTAACGTGCGTGACAACATTCACACACGGGACCTCCATTTAACCTCTCATCCGAACGAGGGCGTAATATTTGTGAAAAATGCTCACCTGCCATTTTTCAAGCAGTCGGCCGTGTCGGGATTTGAACCCGGGACCTTGGGATCCGTAGTCTTACGCTTACTACATTGATCCACGGCGACGCCTCTCTCTACTAGCCGTTCATTTACATTTCCAATGCTCCACCTGTGAAATTTAGAATTTTGCCGAACCCTTGCCGTTCCAGGCAAGGATCTTTAACGTGCGTGACAACACTCACACACGGGACCTCCATTTAACCTCTCATCCGAACGAGGGCGTAATTTTTGTGAAAAATGCTCACCTGTCATTTTTCAAGCAGTCGGCCGTGTCGGGATTTGAACCCGGGACCTTGGGATCCGTAGCCTTACGCTTACTACATTGACCCACGGCGACGCCTTCTCTCTACTAGCCGCTGGACTAGCAGTAACAAGAAACAATTGTTGGTAGCATGTGTGAAGCACAGCACTGCATGGTTGTGAAATGTGAATAGTAAGAGCAGCGGACAAGAACAAGATAGAAGCCTTTGAAATCTGATGACACAGTTTTTTGGTGAAGATATTATGGACAGATTAAGTTAAGAACAAAGAAGTACTGGAAATAGTAGGGGAAAAAGAATATGTGGAAAACAAAAAAAACACAGGAGAGATGGGATGACAGATCACGTTCTACGGCATGAGGATATAGTGTGGGGATACACCAGGGGCGATAGCGAGAGGAAAAGAGGGGCGTGGAAATGAAGGTAGATTAGATAATTGACATAGATGGTGAAAGATGTAAGCTGTGGGAAATTCAGCGAAATGTGTGGGTTAGCTCAAAGTAGAAAACAATGGAGGTACGCGTCCAACCAGTTACATGACTGTAAACCTAATGATGATGATAGTCTCAATTACTCTTACAGTCCTGTTCTGATGTTTTTCTAAGCAAAGTGTGCGGATCATACTTAAAATGTATTCATTACTGCGTTCGACCAGTTCTAGGACTGAAAACCTAATGATGAAGAAGATCAAATTAAGAACGCAAGTAATAGTTACAGGACACTGTAAGAGTTAGATTAGCGTAGGAGGGCGCAGAGCTGCATCAAACCAACCTTGATGCTACGATTTTAGAGAAGGTAATGTTTCATTTTTCAGTTACTTTAAGAGCATGTAGGGAAACTGGTATTTTTTATTCCAAACAGCGAGAAACGAAAAAAAGTATAGGTAATAGTTGTGTTTGTAATTGTATAATTAGAAAAGTTTATTAAGCTAGCCAAAAAACACTGACTTTGATTATCATCTGAAATCCATAGCAAAGATTAATTTTTAGGGCTATTTTTAGAACACGTACGTGTTTTGTATTTTCTTTAGTGATGAGATTTACACTTATTATTCACAAGCGGTGTTTCAATTATTAACCGCATGCTACTGTATCGCATACAGATGGACTTTTTTTGGCTTGTTTTCACTTTGAAGCTATTGTTATGTTGTACGCATTGTTTACTACTCAAGTCTTTTTAGACAAGTACCTGTTTATTAATTTTTTCGTTTTCATTATTACTATTTCTTGTAATTAGATACATCTGTTGGGAACAATAATGATAAATAATCGCAACTTATACACGGGACGCATTGCAAAAAATAAAACTTCATTGCCTAAAGAGATGTCTATGATAATAGCAAACTAACACAAGACATTTTTAAGAAAATAGAGAAGCAAGTTTTTCAAATATAGAGAAAAACGCTTTAAATTTCAACATCCTATACCACAGAAATAAATCGTTTTCGGATAAAAGGTTTATAGGAACTTTTTTTATTTTTCTATACGGAATGTATTCTTTTACTTACAATACTAATAAATCGTCCTTCATAATGTGGCATATATCCTCATTAATCTTAGCTAAGTATTACATGGTTAAGAGTACTTCAATTAAATATAACAAATTCTCATTTCAATGAGTACATGTAATATCTTTAACGATAGTTAAAAGACTTATTATTTATCTTCACAGTATTATTGCGAATTATCATTGCATACAGATACCTGATTATTCATATTATATTGTAGTTCTCCCTTCATTATAATAAGACAATGTAAAACAAATAATGTTTGAGTAATTTATAACTTAATGGTATGTTATTATTTGTCATCACCTTATCGCATTCTTGTTAACATAATTTAATTACTGATACTTGACACACAACGCGACGTTCTGATTATTTTAAACGATAACTGTAATACAAGTTGCATTAACTTCTTTTCTAGTATTACAAAAATTTATGATAATTATGACGCGATTATTTATGAATTCAAGTACAGTGTGTGAGTGTATAACCACAAAAAAAGGAATGCATTTCTGAAGGATCATTTGCACTGAGTAGCACATAAAATATGCTGTAAAATTTAATTACTTATGAACAAAAGTTTTAAGAAGGCAGCTGCTAAAAAATATAAGAAGATAAAAATGCGTAGAACTAAAAAATAAAATGGGAATAAACCAATCATCAAAGTATTTTTCCATTCGGGAGACAATATACTATTAGCATGTTATGGTGTTAAAAATCATAAGTTAATTTTGGATTTTTGGAAATGTATAGAAGTTATTGGGACTTAAGTCATGACTGTACGAAGAATTAGACAATAAATCCAGCATTTGATCCATCAAATAATTCATTGTTTGGCGTGTCGTGTGAGGCCTCACATTGTCCTGCTACAGAAAGATCAGGCTTTTCTATTTTTTTTCTAAGTTTTAAAAACACTTGTGATAAACAGCTGGATGTACACCATTCTACATTCCAACGATCCTCTAAAGAAATATTAGCATCATATAGGTCTATTAAGCTGTCTGAGCCAAATTATCAGTACACATCAAAATATATATAGGAATTATTTGCTAACTATTTGCTTTTTTTTTGCTGATAAACCAGTTTTTTTGCTATATCTGTAAAAAAGTTACAAGTGGCTAGATAGCTTAATATTAAGCTATATAGCCAACTAAAAAAATACATACACAAAATAAAATAAAAAAATTAACAATATATAAATTATTTGCTATTTTTTGCTACCATTTGCAAAAGAAAAAAAATTAAATTTTCAAATAATAAAATAAATATCAATATCTACAAGAGTAAAGTACATTAAAAAAATTAATTGCTGGCATGACTAAAGAATACCTACGTTTTATGAATTATTTACTTTTAAAATATGCAACTCCCGAATTTTTTGCTCGCGAAATTAAATGTTCAAACGATAATAATGGCCTTTTGTCGTTTTTTATATTAACTTCGTGAGCAAAAAATTCAGGATTTACAATGTCAGATATGATTGACAAAAATGTCAAACGTAATTGAAAGTTAGGTTTATGTTTGTGTACACGATTTAAATTTGTAAATTTTCCAATTATCGTCATCAGTCCCTGTGGCGTAATTGGTAAACGCGTAGTCCCGGAAAAGACTAAGATGCAGGTTCAAGTCCAGTCCAAACCCTATAATTTCCACCTTTCAATTACTAGCTTGATTTAAAAATCATTTGGGCTTTGCATAAAAGCCTAAGTTATTATTTCATCTTATTCACTATATATATATATATATATATATATATATATATATATATATATATATATATACAGGGTGTCCACATTTTAATTGCACACTATAGGAATATCCTGAACTATAAGAGATACAGTGGTGGTTAAATTAAACAAAAGTTAGCTATTTATGAGGGTATTTTATAAGTGAGCTTGAACTACAAATGTTATCCATAGATTGCTAGATATTGGCTAAAATACAAATTTTGCGAATTTCAACTTTTCTTAATAACTTCGTTGTTATTATAGTTAGAGGAATAAAATTTGGTATGGTAATATAAAACATAATTTTGCATTTAATGACGATTTACAAAATGTTCTAGATCTATTACATTTTTTGTCGTGATAGTCAACTTTTTTTTTGTTATGGCCGCCATATTGGATTTTTACATCAACGTATAGAAAAAAAATTTACAATTTCAACAATGTAAAACACTTATTATTAATTTTTTAAAATAACATTTCTAAGACACAAAAACAGTTTTTGTAAAAGATCTAACCCATAAATAATAATGGAAAGTTAACTACCACAACTTGAAGTTACAGTAAGTGTTCAAAATGTTCACCATGCTGTTCCAGACACAAGCAAACCCTTTTATTCATCTGCGCAATAGCATTTGATATGGAATCTTGATTAACCGATTCTAACGCACTTCTTATTTTTTGCTGCAAGTGTTGGACATTATTAGACGGAGTATCATAAACTTTATTTTTTACATCTCCCCATAGAAAAAAATCCAGCGGGTTCATACCAGGTGAATGGGGTGGCCACGAAATAGCACCATTCTTTCCGATTCAACTTTGAAGAAATCGCTCATTTAAATACTGCGTTACTAACCTGAAATTATGAGGTGGTGCGCCATCATGTTGAAACCAGTGTAAGTTTCTAATTGCTTCTAACGGTAGTTCATCTAAAAATTCTTCAAGAGCATTAACTAAAAAAATCTAAATATTTCTCTCCGTTTAAATTCCCTTTTATGAAATAAGGGCCTATTATTCGGCCATCGAAGATTCCACACCAAACATTCACAGAAAAACGAACTTGATTCTTTACTTCCTGCAACACATGTGGATTTTCTGTAGAATAGTAGTGCTTATTTCGACGACTAAACATTCCACAATTTGAAAATGTAGATTCGTCGGTCCACATAATGTTATTTGCAAACTGTGGATCATTGTCTAATTAAGTAATAAACCACTCACAAAATGCCAATCTTCTTTCCGAATCTCCTATATGGAGTTTTTGTACTGGCAAGTATTTCTAGTCATGATATTTATGCCTCTTAATAAAATTATTTACTGTACTTTTGGAGTCATTGCAGTCACGTGCAAAAGATCTGCACGATCCAGTAGGGTTAACATGTAAATGTGCTAATACATTAATGTCGGCATTCGCTTCTACCTTTTTAAGATATTTACCTCTTGATTTGTTAATGGAACTGCAGTTTTTACATATTCTATAAAACAATGTACGATTTGGTTGGGTTCGTTCAGGGTACAGATTATGATACTTCCGGGCAGCTTCTGTAGAATTTCTGCAGCTTTTGATATACAAGTCGTACATGTCTTTCTTTTCGTTTATCGAGTACCACACCATATTTTAACCAAATTTCAATTTAAAACTATTAACAACAAAACTGATTATTGCAAACAAAGGAACAGTTTAGAATTAATTGTATTTGACAGCAACACACTGGATCTTTTTTACAAAAACCGTTTTTGTGCCTTAATAATGTTATTTTAAAAAATTAATGATAAGTCTTTTACATTGTTGAAATTGTAATTTTTTTTTCTATACGTTGATGTAAAAATCCAATATGGCGGCCATAACAAAAAAAAAGTTGACTATCGCGACAAAAAATGTAATAGTTGTAGAATATTTTGTAAATCGTCATTAAATGTAAAATTATGTCTTATGTTACCATACCAAATTTCATTCCTCTAACTATAATAACAACGAAGTTATTAAGAAAAGTTGAAATTCGCAAAATTTGTATTTTAGCCAATATCTAGCAATCTATGGATAACATTTGTAATTCAAGATCAGTTATAAAATACCCTCATAAGTAGCTAACTTTTGTTTAATTTAACTACAACTGTATCTCTTATAGTTCAGGATATTCCTATAGTGTGCAATTAATATGTGGACACCCTGTATATATATATATATATATATATATATTGCTGTGGTCGGGACTTAGTCTTTGGATCTCTCTAAAAACCATTCGAGCCCCAATGTTGGGCCGTCATAAGATTGCTGTGGATCGCGGACTTATGGGTTTGACATCGCCAGTGTCAACACTGATTTTCAAAATTTCAGAAAAATTTCAAACACAAAAAAAATTCTTACCCGTTACTTTCCTGCTTCAAAATATCTTCAGCAGCTTCGCTGGCTAGCTCAGCTGTGCCTCTTCTCGGATACCTAAATTTACAATCATTCTTCCGTGCCACTCACACACCATTCAATAAAATCACTAAATAATACAACAATCATACAATCTTTATTTACCGCTATTTACAAACAAATTATTCACAGGTATACACAGTTTGGTACACTAATTACAACTCAATAAGTGATATGTTTTAAAGTCCTTGTTTTAAATTATTATTTGCAAACACATTTAATAAAAATATGAGTAGATGGGCCCCAAAAAATACCCCATATTTATTGCACACTGGAGTATGGTGAGCTCATAATAACCCAGTTTATTAATGTATGCCTTTTACCTTGCATAAAATTACTACAAAACTAATAAACCCATGTACCCTTAACAATCCAATTTAAATTCATAATGAAATTTAGTAAGTTTTACATACACCCTTTTTCCATATTTTAAATAACCCTAATAATTGTCAAGTACACGTATCTTTTCCGATACGTTATATAACCATAAATAACCCCAATGTTCACTCACACATCACCAAATAATTCCAAAAGTTTATCAGATAACAGAAAATTCAAATAAGTTACCTGGAAAATGCTTCAAGCCTCCATTCCTTTGACGGTGCTCATCAGAACCCCTTGGCTTTGTGACTATGCGCTCTGCTGCACCACATATTCATAGATGATAACCCCAATATGCACCAAGCGTCTTGCTTCCAAACACCATTCCATAACAGCATACAAACTCACGTATATTATACTTCTATTTATTAATTTACTAGCTTGGTATGGTATTAGTTGGACCTCAGTTAATTTAATTCACTCGACACTACTCACGTTAATAACTATAAGGTTTCAACTAGTACTACATTTACTGAATTATGAATAATTTTTAATACTCACGAGAACTCTACTATAACGTTGGTCTATCGTTGTAAGTAGTTAAAAGCGATGAGAAAATAAAGAGAAAGCTCCCAATTCTCTCAGAGTATTTATATCTTTAAAATGCCACCTCTAGGCCACACTTCACGCGAAAAACTTATTTTAAAATAACACTTCTTCAAATTTTGATATAACCGACTTAAAGCTTCCAGAAATTCACCTCGTGGACGCGCCGTATAATCCGAAAATCGCTCTCACCTGTCGCATGTTCGTCCGTTTGTAAAACTATCCGTTTCAACCAATGATTCTGTTCTGTGTCGTCATGAAACTCCGCCTGTAATATTTTTATCTCTGTCTTATGCATATTCGATGTCGCGTTCCAAACCCCACTTGAGTTGTAGAAAATCGATATTGCTGACAGCGTCTCATCACTCCACGTGAATTAAGTACGTGCTTTTTGAAAACCCATGCTTTTATATCCGTCTCTATCTGTAGCATATTACTGATCGTGCATCTTCCCTTGCTCTTTAAGAACATTGTTAGTTTGTTATTCGAAGCAACTGACGGTTGAAAACTATTTTCTACAAAGCCCGCTTTATTATGCTGAAAATTTCGAAGAAGGTAACCTTTTAAACATGTAGGTGTTCTTAATTATAGACCGTTTAAAACAACAATTTTTGGAGTTTATATTTCACCGTATCCGATACAACGAACGTCCTTGTTTGTTACCAAGAAACCTTTTGCCTTGGGATTATTGATTTTCTATACCCTGGTGTGTTTTCTAATGCTATTATACGTTGTGTTAAAATAAATTAAATTAATTATGCGTTTCCAATTGTTTTTAAAACTGGTTTTCTCTATGTACTTCTAACTTTTCAATCATTAACTATAAAAATAGGTCAATACTTGTCCGTTTAAATTAAATAAATTAAATAAATTTTGCGCGTAGACAATTTGTTCGTTTTTCTATACAGGGTGTTTGAAATTGCATTGTTTACCCCAAATTTAACCCTTTGAATCCATAACAATATATATATATAATGCTATGATAAGGGGGTTATTTAGAGGTATATTGAGTCATAATGGTTACCCAATACATGTAAATAGTACTAGGAATTAGAAAACCGCATTTATTTAGCATTAAAAATACGTAATTTGTATATTATGCAAAGAGCAAACATTTAACACCCTGTATAAGAATCGCAATTGACTTTAATTAATGCCGAGAAGCATATCACTCAACAATAAACACACATTCAGCAAAAGAAATAACTCTACACACAATCAAACTTGTCCTAAACCAAAAATATTTATAAATTGTAAATAAATGCAGTAAAAACCTAGAAAATCATAATACACTTCACATTAAACAAGCGATAATGAAAGCAGATAACATAGAGTCCTGATAAGAAACGCATCTTTGAAATAAATACGCTTCGGAAACGCAAAATGTAAACAGAAATATGTTAATTTACGTCACTTTGTCTACGTGATTTTCTACATGGAGTTAATGCGAATCCCAAAGCATTATCTTAACAAACAAAGCCATAAGTGAAATTACGTCAAGGCAAATTAGAAATTCCTGCAACAACATCAAAACAAACGGTATAAAATAAATACAAAGTAGAAATACACTGTTACCTACGTGATCAAGGATTCGTTTCGACAAGGCAATATCAGAGATAAACCTGTAAAAGCTCAAAAATATCTAAAACAACCGATCGTTGATCGTACACTTTGAACAACAGTTCAGATAAACCAATAAATTTTAGATGGGGCGTAGACTATATAACGGGCAAGTTTGATAAACGGACAGTCTTAGCTACATCACTGATACTTAAGAAAGCGACGAGTAAATATTCAAATTAAACAATAACAATTTTGTGAAAAGTGATGTTATATAATATTTTGAATTAATTATAGTGAAAATATATGAGATAAACTTAGCCGTTTGCTGGAAAACGTAAGTACAAAACTTCATAATCTAAGGGCTGTACAAAAATTCGAAATCTAAGGACAGTACAAAAATTCGAAATCTAAGTGACTACAAAAATTCCAGGTCTAAGTGGTAATACAAAAATTCTAAATCGAAGTTTAAGGATAGTACAAAAATTCGAATTTTAAGTCTAAATAGGAAAACTAAAATATTACAAAAAAATTCTGAGAGACTTACGAAAATTCAAGGGACATTACAACATTATGAAAATTGATGGGAGATCACATTAAACGGGGTAAAACTTGGAGACCAAAATAAACTCGACTGAATGCAATATTGGGGTACTGATCCACAGCACGCAGCGGAAAGACGCACAAAGAAAACTACAGGTCAGAACTATCTAGCATAAGACATTATTTTCTATTTATTAATTTTAAACATTGATCATATTAAGGCATAATTTTTTATTTGTCATTTTTGAATATTGACCATATTTTATAATTGAATGTAAAGAGTCATCAAAATTTATTTTACACGTGAAAAATAATGTATACAATAGGAAAATTTTGAACGTTCAGAAAAATTTCCAGTAGAGTACAACGTCATTTTGCTGGCTTTAAAATAGGAAAGGGAGCTATAATTTTTGGAGATAAACAATTTAAAATTTATTGTTATTTGATTCAGGGTTATACGGTCAAACAGATTAAGCTGTGAAGTGTAAATCATTTTTCTTTTCTCATTATACAAATATTAATCAACTTCGTTTTATCATTCAAAGCAGGAAACGTCTTAGGGAAAAGGCGTAAATTATTTGATTATCGTAACGTGTGCACTCTGTGTGAATTAAACTGGGCTAGCCAAGGCAGATTTAAAATTTCAGGAGATTAAAATACACAGAGCGGCGGTGATCAGAAGAAGACTATTTGAATAATTACATCGACGTGCAGAGTTATCATATCAAATATATATATATATATATATATATATATATATATAGTCCTTTTCTGATGTTTTCTACGTGAAGTGTGTACCTCGTACTTTATATTCATTATTGCATTAGATTTAAATTATTTAGTTCCTTTTTCTTTTATCTTAACTAAAGAACAATGGAGTATTAACTTAATTCTTGAAAATTGTTGAAAATTTATGCTAAATATGTTTTCTTTTTCTTTGACTGTCCTGCATATTTAACACCAAATTTATTTTATGTATACGTATAAAAATTAGTAAAACAATTATTCCCTATTTTTCGCCTATCTTCTAAATCATTTATTAAAGATGAATTTAAGCGTCAAGTGGGAGATCTATTAGATTTAAGCTCGAACATGAGCTATTTACTTAAAGGACTCTACTCTTTATGCGTCGGAGTTAAATTAGAAGAGGCGTTTGGTGGATTGCGGTATTGCAATATTCTTATATTTTTGCTTGATCTTTCGCGTTCTATATGTTTATTCGTGTTCTGTTTTGTATTGTGATCAGGTGATCTAAATGTATAGAAATTGACGGGTTATTTTACACAAATTGCACGTTGAAGTACGTAGGACATTAAAAAAGTAATCAAGTATACTGTAAGGTAATTAAAAAATATATGTGTAACATTCTTGTAAGTACGCTTATTCGGTTTTTTTAAAGTGTTGTCATATCTGTATACCGATGAGAAAGAATGATTGACGGGTATCGTAATATTATAGAATTGTTCTCGAAAGGTTTGATGACTCTAGATTTCTCCCCATTTTCTTGAATAAAGGATTATTGAATATAAGTGCTAACCTCGTTGCGATAGTTTAGTATAAGTTTGTATTCGGTCCTAATAAACATATGATGTACCTGAATTACCAGTAAGATTAGTGCGACCATAGTGTTTAGTTCGTTGTATTTAAAGGACTAAATTAGAGCGATTAAGCTAGTGCTAATGTAAACAAAACTTCGCAAATATTTGGATTGCAAGGAATAACTATTAAACTGCATTTATTGGAAATAAAAGCCAAAGGACAAAGAAAAAATTTGTAATACTGGTGTCAGTAGTTGGGATTACAACGATTTTCTTTTGCATGCCTGTCATCAACAGAAAATTGACAACGATATTCTTTCCTTGTTGAAGGACTTCATTCCAAGCATGGAGGAAAATTCTGCCAGTCTGGTACCAAAATGTAACACAAATTTTATAGAAATCGGAAGCGCAATTGATACACAGCTCGCAAGAGCTAGAAGCGACATAAAACTATAGCACTAGAATTGTAAATACGGCTCTGTCGTTATCATGCATGCCGTTCGGTATTTCAAAAATGAAAAGGTGGCAATCCTGTTTATTGGGGTTATTATCTATAAAATTACGATTTATAAAACGAAAGCATTATGGAATTTTTCAAACAAAAATAAAAGCAGTAAACACCGCCATGTTGTCACACGTAGTCGGATGTGTTTTGCACACAGTTATAACTCAGGAAATTTTCCTGCTTTTCCCTTTTCAATACCGCTTACTCCCTAGTCCTACACGTTTTTCAAACTCCTGCGCTAATGCATTTCAGTACTCGAATATTTATGCGACCAATATTCACGCAGTTGATTCAGCGCTTGCACTTTACGACATTTTTTCTTTAACACCAGAGGTCGCTGAGAGGAAAAGAGGTGTATATGCAGTCAAGTACGCTCTTTGGAGTTTTTAATTTTTTGAAGACCGAACGTTATTGAACTACATTTGTTGTTTTATTGTATGAAAAAGGAAGTGGTCAAATCTCCGTATTTCCTTTGATACCTTTCACGAATTATACATAAACAAGATATAGCTTAATTATAGATAAAATAAGCCTGAAGTACGCCGTAGGAAAAATCCGATACGCCCAGTAATATCTGTGCAAGAAAAATACCCTTATCAATGTCAATTCGATTTGCACGCGTACAACTACTCGTTTCTAACTAATAGCTGGCTCGCTTAATGTCAATCTAATGTGGGCACAGTTTCGAAATATAAAATCTTTAATAATAGAGGAAGTTGTTCAGTATGGTCTCTTTTTTTGTTTCATTTCATTCATTTAGAAAGATTAGCTTTTCTCAAATGTTTATTCAGCGCCGTGTATTCCAAACTCACTATGCCCGTGGATCCTTGTAATAAATAACAAAAACCCGACCTTGAACCCTTGAATACATAATACAAAATTTTAAATTTACCATTGTCTTTAATGGGGTAAAATAAAATGTAAATAATCATCATCATCATCATCATTAGGTCTTCAGTCCTAGAACTGGTTGGACGCGTATCCTCATTGTTTCCTTGTCTGAACCAACCTACACATTTCCCTGAAATTTGCACAGTCTGCATCTATCACTGTGTGTGCTAAAGTTTGATCTCGGTCTACCTCTTCCTATCTCTGCTTATAGTATATCCCGTACTATTCCCCAGAAATGCTTTAGAACGTATCCTGTCTTTCTATTTCTCATATTTCTTCATTTTCCATAGATATCTTTATTCCTCTACTATTTCTACAACCTATTTGTTATTAACTTTCTCTGTCCATGCTACCATCCTCATACATCTGAAGCACAACATTCCAGAAAGCTTTTATCTTTTTCTGTCTGCTTTTCCTACTGCCCCTATTTCATAGATGTACTGTGCTGTGCTCCACACTATGCTTTGAACAGTTCTCTTCTTGTATCTATGTTCGTTGTTTTTGAACATAGCTGCTGTTCTTTCTTGTTTGATGCAGTTCGGTCATCATCTATTGTTTTACAGTTATATACCCTATTTCTTCGATATTCAGTGGTATGTGAAGGGGGTAAGCAGCCTTTGGCTGCCAAGTTCCCCCAGCACCTGAACCTTTGAAGAACTAATAGTTTTTCCAATTTATTCTTTCGCACAATCAACATTAGTTAAAAATATTTCACAACCAACACCTGTAGTTGATTATAATAATCATCAGATTTAAGAGCACTTATTCCTCATTGGATTTTACATCTTGAAACTGGTTGGGCTTGTACCTCAGCTTATTTATGTTCCGAGCTAGCCTACACCGTTCCCTGCAATTCTTGCAACAGCCGATATACAGCTCAATTCCCTTCTATTGTTTTCTAATTATATGCCCTACTTCACTGAGATTCAGTAGTATGTGAAAGGGGTTAAGCAGCCTGTGACTGCCAAGGATCCCTCAACATTTAAACATTTGTCGTATTAATAGTTTTTAAGTAAATCCTTTCGCACAATTAACATTAGTTAAGAGTATTGCAAAACCAATATCTGTCGTTGTTTATAATAACCACCATGTTTAGGTACAGTTTTTCCATCTTGCGACTGGTTGGAAGCGTACCTCCATTGATTTCTATTCTGAGCTAGCCCTTCGCATTTCCCTGAAATTCTCACAACCTACATCTTTCACTATCTGTGTGCAGTAGTCTAACCTAGGTCTACCTCTACTTCTCTTTTTTCCTATCTCTGCTTTTAATATATTCCTCACTACTCCCTCATGTCTTAGTATGTGGCCTATCATCCGATCTCTCATATTTGTTACTGTTTTTCACATAGTTCTTTCTTCCCCTACCATTTCTAGTACCTCTTCGTTCTTAACTTTATCTGTCCATGGTATCTTCATCATACGTCTGTAGCACCACATTTCAAAGGCTTCTACCTTTTTCTTGTCTACTACTCCTACTGCCCAGGCTTCACAGCCATACAGTGCTGTGGTCCACACATATGTTTTAAGCAATCTTTTCCTTGTTTTTATGTTTGTGGTCTTTGAACACAGTAGTTGCTTTTTCTTGTTAATTGTAGCACGACCTTGCGCTAATCTTTGTTTTATATCTTTTGTGCTTTTCCCATCTTGCGTTATTTGACTTCCTAGGTAGCAGAAATCTTTAACCTTTTGTAAGTTCTCGTTACCTATTTGAATTCTTATTTTTGATTTATTATCCCCTCTTTTGCATACTAGAACTTTAGTTTTATTTTTGTTAATTTTCATACCATATCTCTCCGTTAGAACTGTTTCCATTTCATTAAAAGCTACTTCTAACTATTTCTTGCTAGATGCTAATATCGCTATATCATCTGCAAATCTAAGCATATCAATCTTTTGTCCCTGCTTATTAATTCCAAATGTCTTCCTGTATTTGACAGTATTCATTGCCTCTTCTATGTACAAGTTAAAAATTAATGGGGAAAAGGCACATCCCTGTCTCACCCCTTTCCTAATATTTACTTCTCTACTTTCTTGCTTTAATTCTATTACTGCTGTTTGCTCTTTGTATAAGCAATGTACTATCCGTCTATCCCTAAAACTCATTCCAATCTTTTTGAGTATTTCGAACATTTTTTATCATTTTACATTGTCAAATGCTTTTTCCAGATCTACAAACCCTATATATACGGTTTCCCCATTCTCTATTGTTTTCTCCATTATCACCCTTAGAGCTAAAATAGCCTCTTTTTTGGTATAGTTACTATGATGTTACGTTTGAAATCTTTGGGTATCTCGCCTGTCTCATACATATGGCTTACAAGTCGGAAGAAACCTTCTATTACTGCTTGTCAAGCGACTTTTAGAGTTTCTGCTTGCACCTTCTCTGTACCTGGCGCCTTACCATTTTTCAGACTCTTTAATGCTAATTCAAACTCATTTCTAAGTATAGGATATCCCAGGTCATCCTTTTCAATGTCTGATTCCTGTTCTAATGTTGTTAGTTCTTCTCCTGAATATAAATTCCCTATATATTCCTGCCAACTAGCTACTTTCTCTACATTTTCTATAATTACGTTTCCTCTCGCGTCCCTTATATTTTCGCTATATGCTTTTATATCCCTAAAATTCATTCTAATTAATTTGTATGCTTCGTTTGTCTTTCCTATTTCCATCTTAGTTTGTACTTCGTTGCACTTTTCATCAATCCATTGTTTATTAGCTTTCCTGCATTTGCGAATAATTTCCCATTTTATGGCTTTGTATCTCTGTTTTCCTGTTTGGTCTGATCTATTTTTGTATTTTTGTCTTTCTTCTATTAAATTTAGATTATCCTTTATTATCCATGGTTTTTTATTTTCCTTTTGTGTATGCCCCAGAATATCTCTGGCCGCCATGTCTAAGCTGGATTTAATGTTATTCCATTCTGTTTCTACTTTCTTAGTATCAGAAAATTTTCCGATATCTTTCAGCAATTCATTTGACTTTTTTTCAAATCTTTCGTGGATATCTTTATCTTTTAGCTTCTCAAAGCCAAAGTGCCTTTTTCCGTTCCTCTTTTTCATATTTTTAAATTTAAGTGCGGTCTTCATAATTACGATGTTGTGGTCAGTGTCTATATCTGCTTCCGGGTAACTTCTACAGTCTTTTACTTGATTTCTAAACCGTTGTCTAACAATAATGTAATCTATTTGATATCTTCCTATATCTCCTGGCATCTTCCACGTGAATCGTCTTCTAGCATGATGTTGAAATAATGTATTTGTGATGGTTAAGTTGTTCTTGTCGCAAAATTCTACCAGCTTATTTTCCCTGTCATTTCTCGTGCCTAAACCAAACAAACCTACTATCGTTTCTTCCCTACCCTCACCTACCGCTGCATTAAAATCCCCCGTAATTATTAACTTTTCATATCCTTTTTGTATCTTAGTATGTCTTCGATATCTTTGTAGATCGCCTCTACCTCTTCCTCACTGTAGCTAGAGGTGGGCATGTATACTTGTATTATTACTGTATTTACTGGTTTCGATTCAAATCTAACTATGAGTACTCTTTCGTTCTTGTGTAGGTAGTGTTCTACACGACGTCCTATCTTTTTTTGCATAACTATCCCCACACTCGAATATTCTTCCTCTGATCCTGTATGAATTACCCTGAAGTCTCCACTCCAAAAATTCCCTGTTTCTGGCCACCGAACTTCGCTGATCCCTACTATGTCTAGTGCTAACCTATTCATTTCGAGTTTCAGGTTCTCTAGCTTACCTACTTATTTCATACTTCTAACATTTTACGCTCCGGATCGTAGAATGTTCACGGATCTTTTTCTATTCTTTCGGATCACATCTCCCGAATATTTTGATATGGCAAGTACAATTTATTGAAATTATAAATTTTGTTTTGAAATACAAAAGAATATTTTTTCAATGAGATGGACGAACCTGGTGGGATGATAGATTATTTCGGGTCCACGAGCACTAGTTTCCAGTGTTTTATTTTCGTGATGAGGTTCCACACAATCAATACCCCTTGTTCTTTGTTCAACCCTTAGTTTTAGCTCCTCATTTATGGATAATTCAGTAAATAACTCTCTATTAGTAGGTAAGGCTTCACTTTAGCGACTACAGTTAGTTTTGATTACATTTATTGACTTGCAAAATAGGTAAGTCACATAAACTATGTCGTTCCTTAAATTAATAAATTAAGCTGCAAATTTATTGTGTTCACTTTTTAGGAAACCAAAGAACTTCTGTATTAAATCGTAAACGACTACAAACGCCATCATGTCTAAAGAAAGTTGAGCAAAAGTAGATGGGCTAGGTATGTGCGAGCGCAAAAAACGGTTTTCTTATAGTATTTAACATGGGAAACCTAAGGTCTATTCTGCAAATTTTTGTATTCATTTAATTTTTGAAGAAAGGGAACAATAAATAATTTAATTATTATCAAATAAATTAATGAATGACAAAATAATACAAATAAATATCATATCACAAAACTACTTTATAAAAATCAACCTTATCAAAAGTATAACAAGAAGTTATCAAATGTATTCAAAAATACTTACGTAAAGAACATTATCGCCGTAGCAATACGAAAAATAATACTGCTTTTTGTTCAAAACAAGAAAATTTTTGAATGCATCTCACATTTCGCGTATAGATGCATGACTCATTTATAGTGGCATATTTTAGACAAATTATTTCATGTATCAGTGAGATCCGTATCTGTTTAAACCTGCATGGAAGTATAAGTAAACGGCCGCAGTCGGCTCGAATCCCACAGTGCGATATTTGTCATTACTTACGCACACATCCGTACTTATATTTTTTTCAGAAGAAAAATCGTTACCAATTTATTTATTGCTATTTATTTTAACTGTAATTATAATAAGAATGATCACTATCGTTTCACTTCATATTACAACTTTTGTGGACCTTGGAAATGTCCGCACCCTTCAAAATAATTATAACTTGTCACACACTATCTCGCGGTCGCAAGGGCCCTTGGAGTTAGTTCTATTAAACTGTCTGAGCCAAATTATCAGAACACATCAAAATATACATTGGAATTATTTGCTAATTATTTGCTTCTTTTGCTGATAAAACCAATTTTTTGCTATATCTGTAAAAAAGTTACAAGTGGCTAGATAGCTTAATATTAAGCTTAATATTAAGCTATCTAGCCAACTAAAAAAAAATACCTACACAAAATAAAATAAAAAAATTAAAAATATCTTTATTTGCTATTTTCTTGCTACCATTTGCAAAAGAAAATAAAATCAAATTTTCAAATAATAAAATAAATATCAATATCTACAAGAGTAAAGTGCATTAAAGAAATTAATTGCTGGCATGACTAAAGAATACCTACGTTTTATGAATTATTTACTCTTAAAATATGCAACTCTCGAATTTTTGCTCGCGAAATTAATATATAAAACCACAAAATATCATATACCCCCTTTTAATTTACAAGAATAAAGTACATTAAAGGAATTAATTGTTGGCATAACTATATCATTCATGTGTTTTATGAATTACTTGCGCTTTAGACATTCAGCTACCGAATTTTTTGCACGCGAAATTAAATGTTCAAACGCTAATAATGGCCTTTTGTCGTTTCTTATATTAATTTTGTGAGCAAAAAATTCAGGATATACATAATTTAAGAGCAAATAAATCAAGCTACATGATTATGAAATTATGATAGAAGCAATTAATTTTTTAAAAACGCTTTACTCTTGTAGTTTCAGGCCAACTTATATTATTATTATTATTATCGTTTGAACATCTAATTTGGCGAGCAAAAAATTCGAGAGCTGCATATCTAAAGAGCAAAAAATACATAAACAATGTAAATTCTATAGTTGTGCCAGCAATTAATTTCTTTAATGTATCATTCTTGTAGATTTGAAGTGGCTGGATGGCATTTTGTCGTTTTTTATATTGATTTCGCGAGCAAAATATTCAGGGGTTGTATATTTTAAGGACAAATAATATATGGAACGTAGAAATTCTAGTCATGCTAACAATTAATTCCTTTATAAATTTTACTCTTACATGGTGTAGAACATGTTGATATCTATTCCATATTTCGAGACAATTGATTTTCTTCGTTTGTAAATGCTAGCAAAAAATAGTAAATTATGTATGAATTGTTAATGTTTTATTTTATTTTGTACAGGTATTTTTTGTGATTGGCTGGATAGCTTAATATTAAACTATTTATCCAATTAAAAAAAATACCTACACAAAATAAAATATAAATTAACAATTCATACATAATTTGCTATTTTTTTTCTACCATTTGCAAACGAAAAAAATCAATTATCTCGAATAATGAAATAAATATCGACATCTACAAGAGTAGAGTACATTAAAGAAATTAATTGCTGACACAACTATAACATTATGAATTATTTGCTCTTTAGATGTACAGCTCTCGAATTTTTTGCTCGCCAAATTAGATGTTCAAATAATAATAATAATATAAGTTGGCCTGAGACTACAAGAGTAGAGTTTAAAAATTTAATTGCTTTGTATCATAATTACATCATCATGTTAGCTTGATTTATTTGCTCTTAAATTATATAAATCCTGAATTTTTTGTTCGCGAAATTAATATAAAAAACGACAAAAGACCATCCAGCCACTTCGAATCTACAAGAATAAAATACATTAAAGAAATTAAGTGCTGGCACAACTATAACGTTTGTATTGTTTATGAATTATTTGCTCTTTAGATATGCAATTCTCGAATTTTTTGCTCGCCAAATTAGATGTTCAAATGATAATAATAATATAAGTTAGCCTGGGACTACAAGAGTAAAGTGCTTTTAAAAAATTAATTGTTTCTATCATAATTTCATAATCATGTAGGTTGATTTATTTGCTGTTAAATGATGTAAATCCTGAATTTTTACTCCCGAAATTAATATAAAAAACTACAAAAGACCATCCAGCCACTTCAAATCTACAAGAAAAAAATACATTAAAGAAATTAATCGTTGGCACAACTATAGCGTTTGCATTGTTTATGAATTATTTGCTTTTTAGATATGCAGCACTCAAATTTTTTGCTCGCCAAATTAGATGTTCAAATGATAATAATAATATAATTTGGCATGAGATTACAAGAGTCAAGTGCTTTTAAAAAAGTAATTGCTTTTATCATAATTACATCATCATGTAGCTTGATTTATTTGCACTTTAATTATATAAATCCTGAATTTTTTGCTCACAAAATTAATATAAAAAACGACAAAAGACCATCAAGCCACTTCGAATCTACAAGAATAAAATACAATAAAGAAATTAATTGTTGGCACAACTATAGCGTTTGCATTGTTTATGAATTAATTGCTCTTTAGATATGCAACTCTCGAATTTTTTGCTCGCCAAATTAGATGTTTAAATGATAATAATAATATAAGTTAGCCTGGGATTACAAGATTAAAGTGCTTTTAAATAATTAATTGCTTCTATCATAATTTCATAATCATGTAGCTTGATTTATTTGCTCTTAAATTATGTAAATCCTAAATTTTTTGCTCGCGAAATTAATATAAAAGCGACAAAGGACCATCCAGCCACTTCGAATCTACAAGAATAAAATACATTAATGAAATTAATTGCTGGCACAACTATAGCATTTACATTGTTTATGAATTATTTGCTCTTTAGATATGCAGCTTTCGAATTTTTTGCTCGCCAAACTAGATGTTCAAATGATAATAATAATATAAGTTGGCCTGAGACTACAAGAATAAAGTACTTTTAAAAAATTAATTGCTTCTATCATAATTTCATAATCATGTAGCTTAATTTATTTGCTCTTAAATTATGTAAATCCTGAATTTTTTGCTCGCGAAATTAATATGAAAAACGACAAAAGGCCATTATTATCGTTTGAAAACTTAATTCCGCGAGCAAAAAATTCGGGAGTTGCATATTTTTTTAAGAGTGAATAATTCTAAAACGTAAGTATGCTTTAGTCATGCATGCAATTAATTTCTTTAATGTACTTTACTCTTGTAGATATTGCTATTTATTTTATTATTTGAAATTTTGATTTTTTTCCTTTTGCAAATGGTAGCAAACAAATAGCAAATAATTTATATATTGTTAATTTTTTTATTTTATTTTGTGTAGATATTTTTTAGTTGGGTTCATAGCTTAATATTAAGCTATCTAGCCACTTGTAACTTTTTTTACAGATATAGCAAAAAAATTGGCTTTATCAGCAAAAAAGGCAAATAATTAGCAAATAATTCCTATATATATTTTGATGTATTTTGATAATTTGGCTCAGACAGCTTAATAGACCTGCTTGGAGGTTCGTAGGAACGACTTTGGGAATTGGTTTAGATTAGAGTGACAAAATTGACAGTACGGTAAGTTAGTAAATTTTATAAGAATTTTAGAGCAAATTGAATATAAACAAAGTGGAACTCAAAACTGTTAATCCTTGTAGCAGTGTCTCTAATTAAAGTGAAACCTTTGCCATAATAATGACTAATAGTAATTTATAAAAAATAATTTTGTCGCAATTCTGAGGCATCTGAAAATTCGAAAAGTAATTTCCTGTTATGATTATTTAATTTTGTGGTGGGGTTTACATAATAGACAGACTATTGTTAGCAAATGTTATCATGCTACTTCCTTTTAGTTTTCCAACCATATTTATGAAACTTTTCTTATCTTATTTTACTTTTATTTGAAAGGACTACGTGATTATTTATGATATGGCCATATGGCTCTGTCTTAGATTCAATACGCTAAAAGCACTAAGAGCAACGTGAATGGCAACGGGAAACCATCACATTATCTTTCAAATACACAACGTACTAAGAACGTTTCCAAAAATGATTGCATTCTCTGATAGTAAAAATTTTAGAGTCAAAATAGTCCCACATTCGGATCTCCGGGAGAGGATTACTTCGGAGGATGTGATCGGCAAGCTCAATAAGAAGAAAAGAAGAACCGGAAACATCCTACGAGTCGGGACGTGGAATGCTAGAGGCATGAAGAAAATAGACACGCTAGAGAATTTGGAAATTGAAATGGATAGGCTTGTATTAGATACAGTAGGAATTAGTGAAGTTCGGTGGCCAGACGCGGAGGATTTTGTAGCGGAGACTTTAGGGTAACTCATACAAGTTTGCAGAATGGAGATTCAGGTGTGGGAATAGTTATGCGAAAAGAGATAGGTCGACACTATGTAGAAAACTATCTACAAAAAAACGAAAGTGTACTCAAAGGTAGACGCGACCTACAAAAATATCGAAGACATACTAAGATTCGTAAAAGTGCATGGAAATTTATTAATTGCAGCAGATTTGAACGCAGTGGTAGGTTAGGGTAAGGAAGGAGCGGTAATAGGTTTATTTGATTGTGCAACGAAAACAATTCAACCATCACAAACACATTATTTGAGCATCATGCTAGAAGGCGATAGATATACATGGAAGGTGCCAGGAGACGTAGGGGAATATCAAATAGATTACTTTCTTGTTAGACAATTGTTTAGGAGTCAAGTAAAAGCTACCTAGGAGCAGATATAGATGCTGACTATAGCAGTGAAACAAATCAACACTATCTTCACTTTGAGTTCTCCAAACCGCTTTTTTCGAATTCGATTCATCTGGGTGCTTCTATTGCACTTTGGCGCTTGGTTTCTAAATCTTATCGAAAGCACCATGTTTCGTCACCTGCCACAATGTTGTACAAGAGGTTTCGGTTTTTTTTTGGCTGCTTGATGATGTCCTTCAAATGCTGCACTCTGTTCAATTTTTGGTCATTAGTCAATTTGTGCGGAACAAAGCGTGGACACACTTTTCAGAAATCCAAATGTTCAATGACAATGCGATAAATTGATGTTTTAAAAATATTCAAATCCATTTCTATTAATGGAATATTTTTTGATATTGTGTAATTTTGGATGTTTATATTTTTTACAATTTGGTTAGGGTATGGTTAGTGTGCTTTACCTTTGTAAATGCGTCTCTGTCAGCGCTTGCAAGGCATTGTTGAATTCTTCTCAGTATCCCTTTATTTTATTGAAAGTTTTTGATATGAAGCACGTTTGTTGTGTGTAATTTTGTTAGTTTTTGGTGATCGGTCTATGGTCACTGATAGAGATGATATCAGCTCGAATTATTAATAAGAATGCACAAGTAATGATACACGACGAGATCTACCATCCGGGTGTGCTTATGGTCAGCGGAGAGGCTAATTGATTAGAGTTAAAGATGATATCTAACTGAACCAGGTACTGCCGCAGTCCAAAACTGAACTCCAAGTAACCAGTCAAGAAAAACAGAGATCCTCCACTTTGCATACCAATAGGTGTTCTGTGGATATAATGGGAAATCTAGACCTTCCTCTCGAAGGATATAATGGATGTCATGTAATTTTATTTTGAGGGTTTGGGTGTTTAATGGGCATGCATGTAGGTCGTCAGTCGGTATAATCTAGAGCTCTGGAACAAGAGCTCGAATTATAAGATCCCCATCTAACAAGCATCATGTAACAAACATCTAGTCCAGCGAAGTATTTTTTAATCAAAAACGTTTCCGTCCAAGAAATCGATCCTGTAACGTTCTGAACCATGCGATTTTCATTGAGCGTCCATAAATTTTAATTAATAACTTCAAAATCACGAAATTTACATAAAAAATTCTTAATGAATTTCTAATGTTGAGAAAAAGTAGTCTAAGACCAGGTCTTCTGTAACCTCATTTGCTCCAGCATCCTCATTTGCTCCCTGACCTGAACCAAATTTACACGTAAATTCCCATAAACAGCAAATGAGGAGATGGATTTCCTCCTTGCTCCCTCCTTGCTCTCCTCCTTGCTCGGACACCACCACATCAACCATTTTGATTACGTCATATAGGTAAAATCACCACAACGCTATGCTATCAGCTACTTTCGCGGTGACGTTATGGCCTTTTATAAATAAAGAACAATGTAATACTATCCTGAAATTTTTATTCTGACATTATACATAACAAAATTTAAAAATATTTAATGACAAGCATGGAGTCATTTAAACTTAATTTTAATAAAAAGTTATACAGAGAAAACAGTCCTTTCTTTATGTTTGTTTTTAGTGGTTTTAATTTTATCTAATTTTATTTACAGCTTAAAACTTAAATCGACACCCAAGTCTTCTATCTCCTTTTCTGGCCAATAGTTTGATACATAGAGACCGTCTAGATTTTCGAATTGTAAAATGTACCGAAGTTTGCCTCTATATATAAAGTCTTTGATACTACCGACAACCAGATCCATTCCTTCGTGTAATTCTTGCAGCTTGTGACAATCTTTTAATCGCGGCTCTCCCACTATATCATGCGTACGTATCTTGTTAGCTTGATCGATTTCTTCTTTTCGGTATTGGAAGGAATCCTTATTCTCCCACTCACTGTTGCGTAGTTGCATGTCCACCACTTTTGGGAATATATGGTTGTTATAGGTTGTAAGACCCTTCTTTAATAGGTAAATATACAATGTTTAGCGGAACCCCTTTGCGTGTGGTGTACGCCAAGGTTACGAAACCCGCATTCCTTAGTTCGTCTATGTTATCTGCCATTTTGATAAATACGTTTTGGAATAACTTTTTAAAAGGTATACCGATTTAGTACCATCCTTTTCCGCAAGGACGCCTACATAACTAAAGGAGTCTTTCTTACTAACCACAAATGTATACAGCTTGTAGAAACCGGATGTATCTAAGTCAGCCCATCGGCACATAAAATAATATTTTAATTCTTCCTCATTTTGTCTAATAAGTTGTTCTTTGTCTAACACATCTTTGTATTGTTCGCGTATTGTCGCAGTATTTTCCATGTAGTTCAACTTTCGCCTTCTTGCGTCCATTTCATCTAATTCCAACTGTCTTTTTCTTCCACCTACTGCGTGCATCATGGGGCAATTTCCTTTAGCATAAACGGATAGAGTTTACTGCCAATATTTACGCGTTGTCGTACAACCTCTGGACGAATGTTAGGCGTATTTATCAACCCCAATTCCGAAATGACTATTTCTTTTGGAATTGTAGAATATGGTGTTGCAGATTGTGTAAAATATGTACTACCTGCTTTAATGTAGCACATGTGTAAGATTTTTATTTTATCTTAGCTGTCTTCTTCCTCTACTATCTCCAATTAATTTACAGGTAAATAGTTAAAACTAAATGCCGAAAGCACAAACTTTATCAATTTTTCCCTTTCCTCTGGTTTTTCGGACAAGTTAATTTGCAAGCCAGTCAACTTCTTTGTATTGCTATTCCCCCAATACACGTACTGTAGTAGGTTATTAAACACTAAACAGCAGCTATTTTGTAGCTTGTCCGATAGCTTACTCCACATTTTGGCAAGTGGTATCGAGTACATTGGCGCCTTTAGGAAGTATAACTTACTATCTTCCAATAACGTTAAACAGTCTTTTAAGGGATTATACACCCGTTCCGCACTGACATAGCCTCCAATTGCACAGTTGTATATTGTCGCTTTCAATCGCGTAATACCATGTTCTTTGGCCAAAGTAGACGCAAATGTTTCCCTTAAACGTACATCTGGACAACGTAAAAAATCTAGTATATGATTGTCAAGTTGTTTATTAACACCAGGACATGTTATCTGACACACAAATTTGTTGTATATCTTAATTCTTGCATTGGTTGTTAGCCATGTTAAACAATCAATTCCCACAGTTTTATCGTTGTCAACTATAATACTACACATTTCTTCGTATTCGCCCTTATAGCAAAAGTTATGGTTTGTAGTTAAATAATTACACATATCCATCTTACTAAATATGCCAGCAAAATCTTGGGTTACATCCATGTCAAAAAGATAGTAATAATCATTCTTGAGCCCGTCTAATATATCTGGTAGTTTTTCCAATAAAGTTTCTAACTTAACATCTGCTAGTTCCACTTTGTACGGAACACATATGGGATTTTGGAATTTTTTATTAATGCTTTCGAGTTCTTCTTTTCCGAAAATTTCTTTTACCCCTGGCCCATCTTGTCAGTGCTTTCCAGAGAAAACGGAAGCTTAGCCTTAACACCATGCCTAGGGGAAACAAATCGGACGAACTTTCCACGTAGATAGCTATTAAATGCACCACAAATTTCTTTTTTTAGGATAAACATCCTTTTGTTTGCAGATGTTTGCTCGGCGTCAGAAAAGTCGCAAATTTTAACCAACATTATATTGTCACAAAATGGTTCTGTAATTGGTGTATGTAGTCCACCAGTCAGCATCTGTTCGCCTTCGACATAACAAATATTACCAATATCTGTCACCAGATTATTGTTGCACATATTTTCTGCCAGCAGCCACAATCCAAATCGCTCATTTGTTGGTTTCACTTTATTCCCAAGAAGTTGGGGAACGTTAATCACCTTGGAGACGCTCATGTTTACAGTTCTAGCTACTGCCGAATACTAAATTGCATACGAAAAATAGCTCCGTATGTACCCTACAGAGTGGGGGGCGTATATTGCCGAAGATAGCCGAATACACCTGTTACGTCATCATCGAACATTTATTGGTATTGGTGACAATAAATACTATTCGTGCGGGTATCCTACAGTTTTAGTGAAACATTTTATGCCGACAGTGGGAGTGCGTGAAGTGACAGTCGTACTCGAACCGTTGAAGAATACAGTTGTATGAGAGCTTTTGGAAGCGACACCATCACCCGAACGTGCGTGTTCTTGGTTGTCCGTTCACCTTTTGTGTGTGACTTTTATTGCCCACAGCGGCACAGGCTTTAAGGTATTTATACCCTTCCTTAAGTAGTTTGTTGTAGTTGTTTTAGTTATTACATAACCGCTCCACTGCCATTGGTATTGCTACAAAAAGCAATTGGTCCTTCCCTATAATTACCATACCTATATCACCTCATTCATCCCATACATTCAACACCCGACGAAATGCGCAACGGCTAATCCGACCTAGGTCGGATTTAATCCGAGCTATCCGACCTAGGTCGGAAATCGGATATATGTAGGATGTTAGGTTAGGGTGAAATTGCTTTATAGGGTGAAATTGCCTTATAGGTCGAAATTATCTTATAGGGTGAAATTGCCTCCGGTACATTTTACAATTCGAAAACCTAGACGGTCTCTATGTATCAAACTATTGGCTAGAAAAGGAGATAGAAGACTTAGGGGTCGATTTAAATTTTAAGCTGCGAATAAAATTAGATAAAATTAAAACCACTCCAACCAAACATAAAGAAAGGACTGTTTTCTGTGTATAACTTTTTATTAAAATTAAGTTTAAATGACTCCATGCTTGGCATTAAATATTTTTAAATTTTGTTATGTATAATGTCAGAATAAAAATTTCAGGATAGTATTACATTATTCTTTATTTATAAAAGGCTATGACGTCACTGCGACCTTGGAAAAGTAGCCGATAGCATAGCGTTGTAGTGATTTTACCTATATGACGTAATCAAAATGGTTGATGTGGGGGTGTCCGAGCAAGGAGGAGAGCAAGGAGCGAGCAAGGAGTAAATCCATCTCCTCATTTGCTCCTTATGGGAATTTACATGTAAATTTGGTCCAGATGAGGGAGCAAATGAGGGATCTGGAGCAAATGAGGTCACAGAAGACCTGGTCTTACACTATTAGAAAATTATTCAATGTAAACAATTTTCTGTTATAAAATAAAGGATGATTGATTATTGAAGAACACTTTAAACGGCGATTGGTGCAAAATACTTTTTTGGTGACAGTCTTGTTATCAATTCCTGATTATAGGGTTGGTTTTGCCAAGATATTCGTTTATAAAATAATAATGACTTTTCCTTAGTTTTCTGATAACAGCAATTTCTCAAAAAGTTAATTAATTCAAAATTTTAGTTCAAATAAATGTTTCGCATTAACATTGATGAAACATAACGCTTTCATAATTAGTTTCAGACCTCACACATAATGGTAAATTTAAAACAAATAGAACGTAAAAAATACAGGCATTAAAAGTTTGTATTCATGTGCAGGTAATACCACGAGGGTGGCGACCCTTGTAAATATTTTGCAGTTAACAAGTAAGTGTTAATTAGTCTTTGTCGCGCCGACTGCTACTGGCTCATTCTGGTGGTACCCTGTCTTATTAACGCTTTATAAACGTTCATAAGAGGCCATAAAAGTGGTCTTTTTCTCTATTATTGGTTTTATTACGCGGTCGTTGTTTATGTTGATTTTAAAAATAAAAAAAAGGAAAATGCCACCTTGTTTTTATTTTGTGTGCATACACCCAACAGGATGTTTCATTATTTTTTATATATAACGGATATTATTCTACATTATCTAACGGCGTTTGTTTATTTCAGTTGACGAAAAGTTTCTATATTTATTAACCGTAATAAGTGAGAAAGGTTTTACGCTATACAATAAATAGTACACGTTGAGAAATTTTGATTTGAACGCTTTTTAAAAATATAGGTTTGCAGCGGTTTATAAATTCCCTATTTAATCCTAGTCCCACAGTATATAGTTCTTTTTAGAAAACGTGTTCTTTGATGAAAGAAGCTTGCTGTTTTGATATTCTTACGTTTTAGTTCGTTTTCTCATAAACACGATTTTGTTTTTCGATTTTTCAGAGTCAGGAAGTCGGTTAACTAAAAGTTTTTGATTTTTTTTTTGTTCAATAAACAGCTATCTAGGATCTGCACTTAATCGCAAAAAATTTCTGAAAATTCACTCTTTATTCCACAAGTCGTCGGTCTCTTCGAAACTAAAAGATTTTGATAAATGAAGTTACCTTGGAAACCGATAAAAGTGAAGAAGAATGAATTGCTAACACGCTACTGCCATTTTGATATCATAAGTGAGTTAAAGGTTTTTGGGGGTCAAAGATATCAATTTTTTCTGATTTTTTTTTGATTTTTGACAGCGCAATCTGGTAGACTGACTCCATTTATCGGATTGGAATAAAATGTTGTATTTTTTTTGTGCAATTGGTTAACTGACACTTGGTTTTATCTTGAGCCAAAAACCGTAACTCTATATTCAGGAATTTTACGGTTAGAAAAGCTACTTTCTGACTTCTCAAAACGGCTTCTTTTCGAATTAGACTCATCTGAGTGCTTCCATTGCACTTTGGCGCTTGGTTTCTAAATCTTATAGAAAAGACCATGTTTCGTCACCTGCATCAATGTTGTACAAGGAGTTTCGGTTTTTTTTTGGCTGCTTGATGATGTCCTACAAATGCTGCACTCTGCTTAATTTTTGGTCATAAGTCAATTTGTGCGGAATAAAGCGTGAACACACTTTTCAGAAATCCAAATATTCGATGAAAATGCGTTAAATTGATGTTTTAGAGGTATTCAAATCCATTTCTATTAATGGAATATTCTTTGATATTGTGCAATTCAGGACCGTTTATATTTTTTGCAATTTGGGTGGGGTATGGTTGCTGTGCTTTACCTTTGTAAATGCACCTCTGTCAGCGCTTGCAAGGCATTGTCGAATTTTTCTGTCTCCTTTTATTTTAATGAAAGTTTTTGGTTTGAAGCACGTTCAATGTGTATAGTTTTGTTGGTCTTTGGTGATTAGTCTATGGTCACTGATAGTGATAATATGAGCTCGAATTATTAATAAGAACGCACAAGTAATGATATGCGTCAAGGTTTATCAACCGGGTGTCCTTATGGTCAACAAAGATTCGGTTTAACCGATAATGACCGCTGCGAATGCGGCGAGGGCGCCGAACGCGCAGAGCATGTGCTCTTCTACTGTCCACTCGAGGTGGCAAATCGAGGGCTAGCTGATATGAAATTGGTAATGGTAGGGCTCGCATGAACAAAGAGCCTAGAGAAAGTTGGGGAAGTGGCTAGCCAGAAGGCGTTCTGGACAGCCTTCAAAGAATTTGCGGAAAGGTCGCGAGATTAGACGGCGATAACCGCGCGTAAATCAGAAGGGGCTGGGGGGAGGATTGAATATTTTTGATTTTGACTTGGCATAATAAATGGACATGTGCATGTATAACCAAAACCTGTATAAAAAAAAATTTAAAAAAATAAAAAGAAAAAAAATTATAATAATAATTAACCAAAAGACTAATATGCACAACAAATCCCCACACCACTAAAACAATCACTGTCTTACCTTAAACGCGTGGAATATCGGGAATAAATCAAAACATAAATAAATAAAACAAACTAAATAAAAAACCGTCATTAATTTAAATCAGTCTAATAAATAAAGAAAATAAAATAAAGTGAAACCGCGCATCCCTCCAGGACTTAAAAGTGATAGTGATTGTGATCCCCCCAGAACGTTTAGTGCACACCCACCAGAACTTTAACAGTGCACATCCATCTCCCCTTAGCAGTAAGGAATCAATAGACGTAAGAAGACGACCAGATCTTCGGATACTGGAGAAATTTATATACGAGGTAAGAGTAAAATTGTGGCGGCTATACTCGCATAAGCATTGATTTGTAGTGATAAGCAGATTTTGAAATATTTTATTATGCACGTTTTATACACAGTCTTTTGAAATGCTGTGCTTCAGATGTATGAGGACGATAGCATGGACAGACAAAGATAATAACAAATAGGTTATAGAAATAGTAGGGGAACAAGGATATCTGGAGAAAAAGATAAGAGAAATAGAAGGGCAGAATACGTTCTAAGGGATTTTTGGGTAATAGTATGGGATATATTACAAGCAGAGATAGGAAAAAAGAGGTAGATGTTGACCTAGATCAGATAGTGATAGATGCAGACTGTGCAAATTTAAGGGAAATCTGTAGGTTAGTTCAGAATAGGAAACAATGATGGTACGCGTCTAACCAGTTCCAGGACTGAAGACCTAATGATGATGCACGTTTTATGTGTAATGGCGCTAGCCGATATAATGCTCATGCGATTACACCTGATAATTTATTTGGGTGATGCTTTTGCTAATTTATGCACTGTTACATGCTTACGCTTTTATTTATATATATATATATATATATATATATATATATATATACTTATATTTATTTTATATTCATTCATATTTATATTTTATATTTACATTTTATACTTATCTTGCATGTATTATATTATTTCGGGGTTTGATTTATTTTTGCTGACGTTCTGCCGCCATTTTTGGTGGCAGTATTTTTATAGGAACAAAGATTGTAATTGTGAAGAATGTAATTATAATATAAATCAGTTAGGGAATGATAGAGAAAGCTAGGGACGGATCTAGACTAAAGATAAAATAAATTACTTAGATCAGGGAGCACGAATTTGTTAATTTAGAGTAGGCAAAATAGCTGAATTCACTATTAAAATATTTGGCAAATGCTTAGAAAATTTGAATCCATTTTAAATTAGCTAGCTAGATTTGGATAGCTTTAAGACGACCCTTCAGGTCGCACCGGTAAGCAGAGTTAGCGACTGCTATCCGGTATTACGAATCCCTCACTTTTTACTTTTGCTTGTGTATTGTTGATCGGGCACACTCCAAATCAACGCTAGGGATACCATTATTTAAATCCTATTTTTAGTGTTAGTTTCTGTTTGTTAGATTTTTATTTAGGACCGATTAACTTTGAAGTTAGATTTTCAATAGAAGCACGTTTATTTTTCGCGTTTAAACCCAATGTAGTACCTTCACGTAGAGCATTGGGGACGTGGCCGCAAGTATACCGGCCCCTTATCCAAATTATAATGTCCTTATGGTCAGCGGATAGGCTAATCGATTAGAGTTAAGGATGATATTTAATTGCGCCAAGTACTGCCGCAACCCGAGACTGAACTCGAAGTAACCAGTCACGAAAAACAGAAATACCCCCATTTGCATACCAATAGGTGTTCTGTGGATACAATGGGGAATCTAGACCTTCCTCTCGAAGGATATAATGAATGTCATGTAATAAATAAACAGCTATCTATGATCTACACAAGTCGTCTGTCTCTTTGAAACTAAAAGATTTTGATAAATGAAGTTATCTTGGAAACCAATAAAAGTGAAGAAGAATGAATTGATAACACGCTACGCCATTTTGTCATCATAAGTGACCTCAAAAGTTTTTCCGGATCAAAAATATTAATTTTTTCTGATTTTTGATTTTTGACAGCGTAGCCTGGTAGACTGACTCCATTTATCGAATTGGAATAAAATTTTGTTAATTTTTTTGCGCAATTGGTTAACTGACACCTGGTAACATCTTGAGCCAAAAACCGTAGCTGTATATTAAGGAATTTTACGCTTAGAAAAGCTACTTTTGAGGGATTTTAGAGGTCGGTGAATCAAATGGTGACTTCCTGCTTTTTTAATGATCGGACGGCAATCTAATGGGCTTCAAAAGCGTCTAAAACATAAAATTCGGTGACGGAATCAATTAATGGCAGCCGTTAGATATTTTTAAATGATTTTTTTCTTGGTTATTTTGTCTGGGACTTGATTTCCAATTCCAACGCCCGCTTTGTCCCTAAAGCATGGATAAAGAGATGCTGTTTTCAAAAAACCAAAAATGATTGGCAATTCAATTAGAAGAGGTGTTATTGCATAGCGCACACGAAAAAGGGCATGGTGACGTTTTTTAAATAAGCTAATAATTTTCAAAGATATAAATGTGTACACAAACACGTACATTGAAATACTACTAACGTTATAGTTACAAAAATTAAAATTTTTGTTATGGATTTAAAATTTATATTTTGTATGGAATTACATAAACTCTTTCTACGCATAAAGTAATATTACATTTTATTTAGGACTATTGCACTCGTTGATAGCATAGGCGACCTTTCAGTTGTTGCTCTAGCTTTTGAGACAAATACCTCTTACAATCTTTATGAAAAGCCATTTCGCAAGTGTAATGTATGTCTTATGGGAAAAATCAGTTATCAGTCTTATTAATTCTGCATATGTTTACAAATGTTTTCAAAATTTTGTTTTAATTTTTCCCAAAATATTAAAACCGTTACAAAATTTTGTGCCCTGATATGAGTACACGTCGTAAGCGGGCCGATGCATAACGAGACTCTTTGCTTCTCCACCTCCACATAAACCTCCAACTCTACACCCCACCACTACCACCTCTACCTCCACACAACACGTTCACCTCCACACATTCCCCAATACCTCCACCTCCACTTCAACTTCCACCTCCACACACCACCTCCACCACCACACGACACTTCTACTTGCACTACCATTTACACTGCCACCACAACCTCTAATTCTACGCACCACCTTTACCTTCACACACAACCTTCGTCTTCACGCACCACATCTATTTCTACCCTCACCGACACATATCACCTTCACCTCCACAGACCACCTCTACCTCCGTCGGATTTGCGTTAATGGGATATTTATTACACTCGTTCACTAAATGATGTTTAAACTAATTAGTGCTCAATTTGAAAGTATTTTGCCAAACAATGTTAATTATTCGCTAATTATAATTTAACGATCTTGTTTAATTAGGTGAACGTAAAAATAATTAATTATACTTTCTCTATGTGTAAATATGAAAAAAGGCAAAATCAGCGAATTTATCTACTAATCTAAATCGAGCGTATAATCGAGCACCAGGAATAACCCTATAATTAATAAGCAACTTTTAATTTTAATTTTTAATTATTTAATACAAAAGATACACACACAAAACACGGCAATTTCTTTATTTTTATTCGAAGTTGTTTTTACCTTACCTAATTTAATTCTTATTTTATAATTTAAATCTGCAGTTTCTTATTATAGTTCAATTTGTAACCAATAATTGAATACGTACAGCGCGTCCTGATCTTCGAATTGGAGAATATAATGCACACTGTTTCTGTGCTCTACTTTTTTTAATTCCAGCGACAATAAGTTATGCTCCTCTATCTATTTGCTCCAGTCCTCGTAATACGTATACACCTTCTTACTTCCTCCATTAGAATCTTTCCTACTTGTTCTGCCTCTTTCAGTATAAAAGATGCATTGTCCATGTTGTTTCAGACATCCGCAAAACCTTAAAATGTTGCAAAATGTTCTTTTGTAGGCAGATAAATCAAATCCATTTTGTTAAGAGGAATTACCGTGTATCCTTGTTTGTAAGCTCTTCTCTTGCTTCGTACATCCCAGTAAACTGAGTTTTGTAAAATTCATTTAAAAAAATGCACATGCATATACACAAAAATACACTCCGACATAGGAATGTGTTCCTCGATTATTAACTGTAAATGCAGACACATTATATACACCATATCTGTCCAAAATTTTTCAGTGATTTTTAAAATGATTTACTCACCTCTCCTTTAATTATGCCATCTTTTTCTACTAGATGTTTATACTGCTCCATTAATGCGATTGTCTTTGCCTGGTACTTTATTTTTCTCCTTTTTAAATCCACTCTAGTTTTCTCTTCCTAATGGATAGTACATAAATAGCCGACTCAGGTTCTATTTTTTTTACGGTGTACAGTAAAAGTTTGTTGCATGCATTGGTTCTCTTTCTTAAAACATTTAGAGAAACATAACCTATAGATACCTAGATCACCGGTGTCGTTTTCGGGGATTGTAGAGAATGGTGTTAAAGAAATACGTTCTCCGTCTTTAACGTAACAATTCTGTGTAATTAATACCCCATCCATGTTTGATCCATCGTCTATGACTTCTACGTAGTTAATCGGTAAGCAGTTAAAGCAAAATGTGGAAATTACGTAATTTATTATATTGCTGGTAGCTTAAGGTGCAATTCGGTGAGTTTTTTTGTATTTCCCAAATAAACGTACTGTATTAAAAATATAAGACAGTTTTGTTTGTGAATTTTCGATTAGCTTTTTCCACATTTTTGCAATCGACACCGAGTGTATGCCGGTGCATTTCGTATGTACAATTTGCTTATTTCCAAAAATCTGTTAAAGGATTATTTACCATATAACAATTTCCAACCGTGTAATAATAAATCGTTTGCTTTTAGACTCGTAATGCCATGTTCTTTAGGAATAGGTTCTTGAATATGCGAAATGCGATTGCTAACGAATATCTTCCACTTATGCGAGGAGGCAAAACAACAGTAGAATCTGTCCACGCGAAAATATTACTAAATGATAAACTATTGGTTTAAGTATTTTTGACGAAATCTACTAGTCTGCCAAGAGTACAGCAGCACACAATTCGAGAAGGGGCAATGAAACGCGATTAGTAGGAGCAACCGTCGATTTTGCTCATACTAATGACATGGTAATATTACCTTCTAAATCGAACGAACGAAAATAGATGACAGCTGCATATCCGTCTTCAGAAGCATCCCAGAATCCATGCAACTCCACCCCTTTAAAATTATTACATACGATGCGACGCGAAATCTCAATATTCGAAACCGCTGGCAATTCACCCAAAAAATGTTTCCATTTTTGTACGATTTCCAATGGAGACTCTTGGTCCCAACCGAGGCATAAAAACCAAATATCTTGAACTAGACGTTTAGCGAAAAGTACTAAAGGCGCTATCAAACCGAGAGGATCAAAAATTTTTGAGATAGCCGACAAAATATTACGCTTAGTGCAAGTGCACTCTTCAGCGTTTAAGTTGTATAAAAATACATCTGTAAGAGCGCACCACGAATTTTTATTGAACCACTATCTTTATCTTGAAAGGTAATTGCTTCCGAACTGGACAGGGACTACTACAAGTTGGACATCACTTTCGGGCAATTACCATTCCATTTCCTTAATTGAAAACCACCACCACAAATACTATTTAACTCACCAATTAATTGATTTGCAGCTTCATTCGAATTGCATCCAGTGACTAAATCATCAACATAGGTATCGCTCGCCAATACCGATGACGCGAAAGGAAAATTAATCGATTCCAACCTTGCCAATTCTTGAACAGTACGCAAGGCCGAAAAAGGCGACGACGAAACTCCATAAGTCACAGTATTTAATTTAAACTCCATAATAGCATCTGACGGAGAAAATCTCCAGACGATACGTTGATAATCACGATGAGTATCTTTAACCAAAATCTGCCGATACATTTGTTTAATATCAGCTGCAATTACGATATGATGTACACGAAAGTGCAATAACAAAACTGCAATGTCTTTTAGCAGAGCAGAACGAATAGCCAAGCTATCATTTAACAAATTTCCAGATTGATCCGGACACGAAGCATCGAAAACCACACGCAGTTTGGTGCCATTGCTATCACGCTTATTTACAGCATGATGGGGAATGTAATACATTCTCTCATGAACCGACGAATTTTCAAACGATTTCACTTGAGCCATGTGACCGCTTTTCAAATAATCCTCCATAAATTATTTATAATCCGAATACAATTCAGGAATGTTTTAGCAAACGACGTTCGAACGACAAAAATCTTTTAATACAAATCGATTTGGTACCCACGAATGAGGGTTCAGAAATTTTAAAGTGCAAGGACACTACAAAACGACCGTTGTTACGTCATCATTGAACAATTTAATAGTGGTGACAATAAATACCATTAGTGCGGGTACCCTACAGTTTAGTGAAACATTATGCCGCAGTGCGAGTGCGTGAAGTGACACTCAGTCATACTCGGACGGTTACAGAAAACAGTTGTACGAGAGCCCTGGAAGCGACACCACACCAAGTGCGCGTGTTCTTTGGTGTCCGCTACCTTTTGTGAGTGACCTTTATTGCCCAGTGCGGCACAGGCTTTAAGGTATTTATATCCTTTACTAAGTAGTTTGTCGTAGTTACTTTGTTTATTACATAACCGCTACACTGTTATCGGTATTGCTACATAATAGCAATTGGTCCTTCGCTATAATTACCGTTTCTAGATCACCTTACCATCCCACATTTGGTCCTAATACGATCCAAATTTCACCGGTCGTATGTTTATACGCATGTCCTAAACTGAATATTATTTTGCATTTCAGCGAGCGTGTTTTAATCATTTACTTTAGCTTTTAAATTTGTGTTTAAGCCCCATATTTAGTGGGTTAAAATGTGTGAAATATTAGCTATATACTTTAAATTAAATTAAATTAAGCGATTTTGCCGTAATTAAACCAAGCGGTTAATTACAAATAAATTCTTTAACATAAAATTTGTTAGTTTTAAGTCTTAAATTTAGTTTAGCGGCATATAAAACACACGGCAACTTGAAAATTATAATTCGCTTTATACTTCTCAAATAAGAACGATAAAGGGATTTGCTTTGTATTTAAAAGCCATTGCACGTTTTTGTATTACACACAAACCCTGCTTGGTTTGCAGGCGTGAAATATTGAATACATCTGCAAAAGGTAATAAAGTTGTAAAGGCTGCAACCTTTCTTGCAAATATGTTAGCCACATTTTTAAATGTTGGTGGACCCTCTGATCTTAGATGTTAAAAGCCGCCCGTTCTAAACTGTAAATTTTATCTTAACGCTTTGTTTGACAAACCGTTAGGTTTTCGACGTGTTGCTTAAGACCCATTGGAGGCTAATAGTCATAAACGTGATTTATTGATTTATGCGCTATTTTACATTTTCGTGCTTGAACAACAACCCATAATATTTAATATTTTTCAGCACACAGCTAAAGGTTACCGCGTTTACAGCATTTATTTGTACGTCTTTCAGAATAACATTGTCATTATGGCTCCAAAAAAGACAGATTTGGCACAACTCGAGTTATTTAAAATACGCATTATGGAAATTTTAGAGCTCGGCAACGCTATACAGAGTGATTCAAGTTTAAAAACGTTATTCCATATTCAAACAAGGGAAGTAAATGACATTTACTCCAATTTTAATAGGGTTTTAATTGATGTCTTAGCTTCATGTAACGATGTAGAATTATTAAATTACAACGCTCTACGTAAAGAAGTAGATGCAGCTTACTATTGCATTTTGCTCCACCTTGAAACGATGCAAGAAATGCGAGCACCGCAAATTAATAAAAGTACACCAAGCAGTAGTGGATCAAAATTGTTGCCTTTAAAGCTGCCCCATTTTAATAATGAGGTAACTGAATTCCCATCTTTTATTGATTTATTTGACAGTCTCGTTTACAATAATGCTTCGTTGACCAATATAGAAAACTAAATTACCTTATTAACTGCTGTAGCGGAGAGTCTTTGAAAATTGTTAAATTGGTACTTGTTTCTGGGGATAATTTTATTATTTCATATAATGCCTTGCGTGAGCGATTTAGCAATCCACGTTTGTTAGCAACTTTGCATTGGAAAGCTATGAAAGACTTTCCACCGTTAAAATCAGAAGACCCTACGAAACTTAGGGCACTTATTGATTGTTTTTCAGAGAACCTCGCTGTTCTAACTAATTTAAAATTTCCTACTGAACATTGAAACTTTATTCTGGTCGATTTTCTTTTAGAAAAACTCGATTCGTTCACTAGAAAACGCTTTGAACTCCAATCGGATCCGAAGCAAATACTCAATTTCGATGATTTGAGATATTTTTTAACTCAACAATGTGCAGCTTTGGAAACATTTTTTTCAACCGCACCTGTTTCTTATTCGACGACAGTTTATACATCTCACACATCAGTGCCTAAGAAATCCTCAGCGTTTCAATTTAAACCAAGACTTTCTTCTAACGTAGTTTCACTGGACACACCAATTAGCTCCAGTGACTCAAAGAATTCATTTTCGCACCATTGTCCTTCTTGCAAGGGCAATCACTTAATATACAGATGTCAATCGTTTTTAAAGAAAACTCCAACAGAACGTTTCGACATTGTCAAACGCTTACGCCTCTGTTTAAATTGCTTACGTACAGACCATGCGTCCATGCAATGCAAATCTTATAATACTTGTGGAACTTGCGCCAAACCGCATCATACCTTGCTACATTTTGAAGCGCAACTTGCTCCTAACCGTTCAGCTGAACCGACCGCTACACCTATGCATCAAAATGCCAATAGGACGCAGTCAGCCTCTCCTATTCCGGCAAATGTTTTGTCTTCACAGACGAATTTAAATCTTGGGTTACTGTCTTACTCTCCGCTGCTGTTGTGGAAGTTCAAGACCGTTCTAGTAGATACAAACCGACTAGGGTACTCTTATACCCTGGCTCCCAAGCTAGCTTTATTCGAGACGATTGCGTGAGCAAACTTTGGCTTCCACGAATACGTTCTCAAGTTCCGATTTATGGACTTGGGCAGACAACTTCAGCGGTCAATAGGGGTGCCGTCAGCTGCACCATTCGCTCTATTTTAGACTCAGAAAAATCTCTAGAAATCACAACTTTTGTGCTTTCATCAATATCTGTTCATGCACAACCGTCGACGACAGATTGTCTTCACTAGTTCTACTAGTAGAAGCAAGTCTAGGCGCCGCTCTCTCAGGAGACCCTGATCTTTGACGATGAGTTTGTCAGCGTGCAGACACCGATTTTTCTCGTTTATCGAAATGAAGTAACGAATTGTGCGCCTGTTGACATTTTCAACACGACCAATCTAACTTACAATTTTCATCAAATGTGAAGCATTTAAACATTTAATACAAAGGTTTTTAACCTTTACCACCTCAAATCTTTCTCCAGGGGTTTCATCGATAAACTGATTACATCTATAAATAGGATGCACAGCTTGATGTAACTACAATTTTTACCATCATTGGTGGTACCAACTAAAGAAGTTTTAGCCGAAGTGCTAACGAACTTTCCTTTTTCCTTTTGTTTCACGAAATCTCGAGATTTTAAGCATGTTCCTGAAGCAATGTCATTTATTTCCAATATTTTACATTATTTTTCAATGTACGACCTTAAATTTTAAACGAGGGAATCTCGTCACTATTTCCTAATTCGAAACGCTTTAAAATGTTCGTATCTAATTTTTTTGATAACACATTAAACAACATGAAATCTAATAAATCTATTTTCATCTGCTTCACCGCGAATATATTTTCATCAAAATTAATTAATTAATTGCCGGAGTTCTGTGTGCGAGTCTGAGGAACTGACCTTAGGGCATTTTTGAGAGCATTAAAATATGTCGAAAATAATAACCTTTCCGACTGAAAACGAGTAGTAATGATTTTATAGGCTTCATTGTATGCACAATCGTTTAATGGCAAATGTTTTATTAACGCACGCGACGACTCATCTAGTGTACCAACGAGATAGCAAAATTTTTCGACGGGTGACAAACTGACATTATCATGAATCAGTTGCTTATAAATTGCATGATAACTTTCAAAGTCCGAAATACGTCCTGAAAAGCGCGGAACTGAAAGGTGTTTGAAGCGGTTTCCACTATTTATCGACAAAGGATTATTCATATTTTCCACCTGTGGCTTATTTTCTACGCGATCTAATTCACATTGTTCCGCGATATTACGAATATCTAATAGATAATCATGGATTTTCGCCCTAAGAGCCGAGAATTCGTCAAATTGATCACTCTCCTCATCAAAGAAAATAACCTTGCAGAAAGACTTGAAATGAGTTTCAATTTGCTCGACACTTTTAATCGATGCTATAATTAAAGCAATCGATACATTTTCCAGTTGATTAATTTTACTGTATATATGATCCAACCTTTTAACTACAAATCTAGCTTCAAGAATAGTTTTATCAATTGATATACCCATATCTGATTAATGATTAATGAACGACAATAAAAATTAACGTAAAAACAATGCGTAACTCAAATACGCTAAGACAACTAATTAATCTACGAAATTAAATTATTAATGGACAAATGCAACTAATTACAGTGCTCGCGCGACAAAACGTTTTACATAAATACCAACCCCTTTGTTATTCTAAGTTGGATGAACCCGAGTGGTTCCTCAAACTTGACGACGAAAAATAAGATAAGAATTTAAAAGACAACAACCCCTCATCAATAGTTTACATAAAGGAAACCGACGACCGACACTAATCTTTGCGACAAAGGACAAGGGATATATTGTAAAATCTACGGTTACGAGCAAATGTTTATACTATTAAATGTGCAAGCACGATGTTAGTCTCTTTGTAACACGTTCAAACATAATTAAAACAACGACAATTATTAAATTAAAGTATAAATAAGGAGATAAAGGAATAAGAACTAATTAATTAATTAAATAATCCGGTTAGGAAGGCCATGTTTAATGCGCGGCGGTCTTATAAATTTGTTTATCGACTTACCTCCGCGTTGTTTTATTGTTCTAAGGTGTAGTTCCTACTCTTCAACTAAGTGGACCGTATGCGCATTATAGTATGTGTTACATTTGCACTTTCAGTGTGTTTTTTAGGGGTTTTTCAATAAAGTCACATTCGGCGGCACTAATGACTAACTCACTTACCGAACGAACAACCGTTTTGTTCCGATATCGATGAGAGAGTGTTTTGTCACTACCCCTATTTAGCTTAATTTTCACATGTACAAAGAAGGTTTTACGACAGGATATAACGGGAAAAGGGATGATAGCTTTAGTATTTGATTTACAACTAAGAAGTTAAAATAACTTAAATTTAATCACGACAACGTGCGACAAAGAGACCGACCATATACCACTAATTTATATCACGACTTTCAAAGCTTTAAATCAAAACTCATATTGCAAACAAAGCTTCGATTAGAACTAACTTAACTAACGCTCATATTTTATTCAATTATTCTAATTATTTTGAGAACATAGCAGAATATACAAGTAATATCTCGAATGTACCTATTGTAAGCTTTGTAAAGGTTTTAAATGTAAACTCTTTGTACCTGTCAATCAATTTTATTACCCACAGGAGCCTATCAATCATCTTTTGTGTACAAACGAATGGTTTACGTTGTAATGTAATTATTCTGACCAGAGGTAGACTAAATGGCATCACAATAGTGTAACAATTACGATTTTCTGTTATTCAAATAGACAATTTTATTCAATACACCTAGTCAATAAATATTAAATTTCTATTGAAACCTTTTATTCTGAATTCATACATAGTACGCCATCTACATTAGAATAGCAAAACTAAACTTTAAGTAAACTTCTAGTTGTTTGTATCTTGATTCAATATCTCTCTTTCCGGTGCATGCTTGTATAGCTAAGATTGCCTCGTGGAATAAGCCATTTTGATATCAGATGTAATCCGAATACCAGTATTATCCAAAACCTGCAGGTTTTTAATTAAACATGCCGTCCCAACAATTAGTTAAGTGGAGTCAACGTGTACCATAAGTTTAGTTTTGATGGCAGCATCGACCTAAAAAGGATTGTAAATATATTTTTACGGTAAGAAAATATTTCGCAAGCTAACCCCAAAATTCTATTCTCTCGTTTGATTTCAGCGCAAGTTCTTTTTTAGTTTAGAGTTTTAAAAATTAAACTACCAATTATTGTATATGAAGATAATTTTAATTCCGAGTTTTAAAATATTAAATTCAAGTTACACGTAATGAAACAATGGAAATTAAGTATTATAAAAAAAACCATCGTTAACCATAAGGCAAGCACGAGACTGAGAGGCAGCTTCAATTGTTGCTAGGCAGGAAAGTGGAAACCCCCACATGTGATTGGTTTGTATGAAGATCAAATCCGGACCTCTGCGTCAGCCACGCTCAACTAAAAGAGTAAGGACGCTGATGTTTAAAAAAAATTTAAAAGAAGGAAAACCGGCCGTCGAACAGATAGCCAGCGGTGAGTCATCCTCCATTTTTATACTTATATTCTTTTCAAGCAACTTTTATTTAAAATGCTCAAATAATTTTCGAAGAAGCTATACATAAGTTTGTTTAAAATTAATTCTCGAAATTTTGCTAAGGTTCATAGATCAATTAATTTGTTTCACGTAAAATTTAGTTTGAAAATTTAGTATTTGGATAAGGCATATTTGACCTTAATATTTTCAAGGTATTTGTGTAAGACTATGTTTGAAGTTACAAAGTTGTATTAAAAGGTTTGCTTTACTAAACATGTGATATGATAAGAATTGTTTGCCGACTTATTGTGTATAACATATTGTGATAATTCACCTGAAGCATAGTTCAATATCGACAATAAGTATTTTTCTTTGACCTTTGATTTTATTGAAGATTGCTATTAAAATATAGAGCCATAACCAGCGAAATTTTTTTTGAATATGTAATTTGTTTCTTGTACACTGAACAGGATCCTATTCAAGTAGCATGAAATCACTGTAACATAAAATGAAAGTCATATATTTCTTAAAGAGATTTGAAGTAATTTATGCAATAAAGAAAAATATTCCAAGAATGCTTAGAGTTAATGTTAAAGTCTACGGATAGATAAGTTTCTAAAGCGATGTATATATACATATTTTTTAAAAATGTATATAATAACATATTAAGTTGTAAAAAAATTATATTTTTTGAAGTCAACAGTAATTGTCCTACAGAAGCAAACAATTTCCAAATATGAAATCTTAGTATTAAAGAAAGAAATTTTGGTGTTAAAGTTAAAAGGTGTTTTTGAAAGTAATAATTTTGACTTGTGGATTTACTTATAATTTTTTGTGATAAAGTAATTTTTCTAAACGTAACCCTAGTTTGAACAATGTTTAAGTTTGGTTAAATTTTCAGATAACGAGATTATTTTCCCATTACAGATTGTGTTCCCAAAGTAAGTATTTTGTTTATGTGCAAGTCTTAAATTTTTTACTTTCGAAGATTTCCTATCTGATCTTCGGATAGTTTCTTATCAAACACTCATTAAGTTTCGGTGGCGTCCAATAAACATTTATTTTGATTTGGCGTATAACCATCCTTTGCTTATCTCATAGCTCTGCCCTAAGTTCATGAAGCTTAGCTGGCTGGAAGTTATTTAGAGGGACCCTGGTATTATCAAAGCCATTCAACCTCCTTTTTACCTCAGGCCTTGACCGTCAAACTTTTACCCGGCTTGATCTAATCGAGGCCTCTGCCCTAGAGGCTCTGCCGCCTGTATGGTAGAGCCGACATATTATTTTCCTTTTGAGGAATTTAATACGTTACAATAGTTTAGTTCATAAGATTTTTAGGGATGACATATTATTTTCCTTTTGAGGAATTTAATACGTTACAATAGTTTAGTTCATAAGATTTTTAGGGATGAGACGTACCCAACTTTATTTGGTCCCAACTTACTTAAAACAACTGAATATGCCTATCTTATTTGGCACAAAATGGTATTTTAGAATCACCCTGTGTACCAGATGAGTATCACTTATAGTTAAGACGTTTCTAGACAATTTAAGACGATTTTAATCCTAAAATTGTATAAATCGTATGTTAATTTTGTTATCGTGCCACGATATTTTTAGTAAAGCAAGGAGATCTACTAGCAGCAATTATTATTCGCTGCCATAAACCTATTAAGAATGCAATGTTCCTTGTGCTTTATAATACATTATAATACACCGTAGATAAAGAGTAAAACAACCAAAAATTAAAAATGACAATTTTGTTAATGTACTAACTTTAAGCAGTTGAAATAATTATATAAACATCTCCCGTCAACCCCAAAAATATTAGAGAGCATCGTATTCAGTTATTGGATTTTAGATTATAATAGAACAGGAATTTAAAATACGCAGCGGTAAAATTATACTAGATTAAAATTTTTCTTAAAGAATTTTTGCTGAATAATCTTGAGTACCCTTGTTTTGTTTGCAAATTGGGTTAGAATCACTTATCTCCGACTGTACAAAGGCATCTTCAATAGACGCCCCGAGAACAAAAATTTAGTTATTAAAGGTAGATAAATAAAGCAATTCTATCTTCGCCCCTAATCTTTTTGTTACGTCGAAGATTCCAGTGTGACGGCTCTAACATTCTTTCGACATTTTCCAGTTATTTTTACATACTCTGAGTGTTCTTAAATTTTATGGGCATCAACAAAAGCAAGAGTGACCATTTCATTGAACAGTAACAGGGTTTTTAAGAAGACTGGTGGTCCGTGGTGATTTATTAGGGTCGTCTGTGGCGCTAGTGTCGTCGGAAGGAACAACACCAGAGGCGCCGGTGTTTACAGCTCCGCTCAGACCGTCGGGCTTCATTTATCCGATTATGGGACGTGGTACATGGTATGTGTTTGATGGAACCTAAAAACTGGTTTTATGCCAGGGATTTAAAATAATGAGACATATTGATGACAAGTTTTGATCGTTGCTAAGGATGGATGATTTGTTTGTATTGTCGTTTATAAGTTAAATTGACATTTTTGACTTTTTATTCAGGTACTAATTTGAATAGTGAAACTAAAATTGCTAAGACAAACGGCAAAATGCAAATCTGAATATACTTAAAACTGCCTATTTAGAAACTTACGCGTATTGGAAGAAACGTTCGCATAAATTGCGGCTAATTTTGGGACAGAATGTGGTGTGTAAAATCAATGTGCACCTCCGTGAACCTTAAAATACCAATTAATTATATTAGACAACGTTATTTATAGATACGCCCCAATTTTAGACAGTCCATTTTAATTAATTCTTCACATCTCATTTTCTTATGTTAGGTGCAGGTGACGTAGCCTACAAAAAAACAAAAAAAAAGTATGACCGGGCTCAATCGGCGAGGGGACGGGGTATTATACCAAAAGAAAAAAAATTAAGTGAGGCCTGAAATAAAAAAAGAAACAAATATACACTCACGCATTCATACTTAAAACAAAACTTACCAAAAAAAGAAACCTATAATTAAACAAAATCTGTACACAGTAACCCTAGCAAAAAAAAATACAAAACAAAAGATCATTTTTACATGATGAGCTGCCGGTTTTAGGTTACTCCCTAGATTAAGGTTCAACCAAAAATAAAAAGCTAAGCGAAAGTTCCCCTCTAAACCAACAGTTCTAAATCTGTATAGTAAATCTAAAACTAAATCTATACATAAGAATGGCAACAACATTTTCAACGGCGTCAGCAAGTCGTTAACTCATTTTCACTTCCTCAATTAGTATATATTTTTTTAGTTATGTGAAACCGAACGGTAATGTCTCACTATAACGGCAATAAATCCCAAAATAGTTCACTAATTTTTGTATAGACGAATTACATTTGGAAATGCATGAACTTGCATAGCCAACTCCCAATCAATATGGCCCCAACGTAATTAGAGAAGACAAAAAACAACACTCACCCTAGAGTTGCTGACGGCGGGGTTGAGTCAGTCATGGTCCACAGCAACGGATAGGGAACTACACCCATAAAGAACGCCTTTGGACTAGGGACGACCCTTCATCGTGACTTTAAGACCACCGGAAGAAAGTTAGAGCAATTACAAGTAACGTTTAATCTATTGTTGCCGAAACATACCATTTTATAAAAACCCTAAATACACACCACACTGTAGGTTGTGCTCGAAGTGTTTATAACTAACGAAACGAAGAAAATCAGAAGTGGATGTTGTCGTCTTGTAAGTTGAAAGACAAGTGAATATGCATTTCGTTTAACCAAGAACCAGAGCTTACAGTATTATCGTTGTTAAGCCTTCAAAACTGAAAAACCCGAGTTTATTGAAATAATACGCAGCTCTAATTCGACGAATTCTTTCAATGGGGAACACATAAACATTAATTATCGGATACTTGAAACAACCTTATCGCCTATCTAATTATGGCGTAAATTTTACGTTAAGGAATTCTGAGAAAGAGTATTTATTATTAAGTAGCGGAAGAGTTTAACAATACAAATCGAATTTATACAACAGATAAAAGAATTAACAACGGACAGGGTTATTTTAAATTAATTAATTTTCGTTGTAGAAGAAAAAGGGATTTGAGTTGAAAATGATTAGAATTAATTTACGCTAAAAATAAACGTAACAATTTTGCTGAAAAACGCATCCTTAAAATTGCTGTTTATTAATTGCATTTTCCTAATTGCTCGAAGTTACACCACAACTAAGGGTATATAGATTGGAATCATTAGCTTTTTGAACTCAAAATGTGTCACAATACGCTGTATAATTGAACTATCTAACATTAAGAACAACCAGTTATTAAAAAATTGTTACCACAAGATCACTTAAATTATATTTGAATTTATAATATGACCCAAAAAGGCGTTAAAATATATTGTAGCAATGCTGTCAAACTAGTATTTAGCTAAATAAAGTCATTAAGCTAGCAATGGTGTATTTAAGAACCAATACATAGATAACAAAAGAAATAAATCTAGAATATCGCCTTATAATTTCTGGTAAAATGTGGAAGCTTTCTGGTTAAGTATATAAACCGTACGATCTGATGGTCAGTTTAGTTTGAGTATGAATTCGCAAGTATTATGAAATAAATTATAGAACCCAATGTCAAATATGCTTAACGTCTATGCAAGTAAGTTGTTACGTTTATGTTTCAACATAAATTAAATACCCTATATGGTGTACCTGTTCAGAATAAGCCCGCTTTAACATAATTTTAACTCAAATCTATTTTGCTTTTAAAACGAAAATTTATTTAATAAATTAAATAGTCAATACCTTGTTTTAGGTATCCGTTAATTTGTTAAACATTCCGGTAACGTATAATTGCTTTCTCTTGTGTTTCCCATCTAAAGACTTGTCAAAATAATGGATTCTACTATTATTTGATAGCGTGTTTTCCAGTTTGCTAATCGCGCGTTGATAACGCGTTATTTGAACAAATTTTTAATTTGATTCTGCCGCTTGTGCGTTGTAATATTTTCTACATTACTCGTCCCAGTACTTCAAGAGCGATGCACGTTTTTTTGTTCGACAAGTAGGAGGTGGTTGAGTAGTGCCATCTACACCTGCTCAAAATCAAGGAGTAGCCCTATCGAGCAGTGTACTGTTGGCAGTCACCGTGGTTTTACTTTCAACTGTCACTGTACAAATATATGATTCTCGCGGAACACCTCATGTTTGTAGAGCTATTCTTGACTCAGGATCACAGTCAAATTTCGTAACAAGTGAACTTTGCAAAAGGTTAAACTTACCTCTCATTAACCTTGCAGCATCAATTGTGGGTATCAATCACGTTGCATCGAATATTCGGTATAGATGTGATATTAAAATAGAGAGCATTTATTGTAAATTAAAAGCATCCTTGCCTTTTTTGGTTATTGACAAGATTGGTGCTAATCTTCCAACTATGGAAATCGAGGTCACAAACATAAAAATACCCCCACATATACGTCTGGCTGATCCAAATTTCTATAAACCGGGTCCAATGGATCTATTATTAGGTGCTGGAATTTTCTGGCATTTCTGTGCATAGATCAACATTTACTGGGGCCTAATGCCCCAAGTTTGCAAAAAACCAAATTGGGTTGGGTTGTGTATGGCTCCAAGCTTCTCAACTCTCAGAAACAAGCCTATATGTGCAATTTCGTTGAAAACCTAGATGCGCAAAATCAACTGGAAAGGTTTTGGGCTATTGAAGAAATTAATGACGATAAGCGTTCCCTGTCTATAGAGGAAACAGAGTGCGAGTCAATATTTACTAAAACTACAACTACTACTCCCGAAGGGCGTCTGGTAGTTACAATTCCTTTCAAAAGATCTCCTCTGGAGTTAGGGGATTCAAAAAATATAGCTACAAAATGCCTGCTTGCCCTCGAACGCAGATTTGAGCGCAAGCCAGAAACAAAGGTATTATACGTTCAATTTATGGCTGAATACGAAGCTCTGGGGCATATGACCAAGGTCGTTGAAGATAACTCATTTCGGCCAAATTATTTTCTCCCACACCATGGGGTTCTCAATGAAAAGAGAGCAACTACGTGCCTCCGCGTTGTTTTTGATGGGTCTTCACCCTCCGAATCAGGCGTATCGTTGAAGGACATACAAATGACTGGGCCTACGGTACAAGATGACATCTTTTCACATTTACTACGTTTCCGTTTGTAATAGGGGCAGATATCTCTAAAATGTATCGACAAATACTTGTCCATCACAGTCAAAGGCAGCTCCAACAAATCGTTTGGCGAAATAACACCCTTGAACCCATAGCCACGTATCAATTGAATGCCGTAACATATGGCACCACCTTGGCCAGCTACTTAGCTACTCGTTGTTTGCAATTTCTAAGCGAACAGAATAAAGAGAAATATCCAGATGTTTCGCAGGACATCTTAAACAATGTTTACATGGTGGATATGTTTGCGAGTGGTTCATGTGCTTCTAAGTTAGCTTCTACCGTCAGTCAAGACAAGGAAATACTCCAAACCGTTGAATTTCCGCTTGGTAAATAAATTTCAAATTGCCTTTTCGTGTGGCAAGTGCAGGAATTTGGCGATAACAATATTAAACTTCGTTTTGGAAAAAGCGAAAGTATTTCTGCGCTTGGACTTTTTTGGGACTGCAAAAGGGATTCCTTGCAATTTCTTATTAGAGCTTCTTCGGACAATAAATTCGTATTTAAGAGAACTATACTATCCGACATAGCTTCGATATTTGACCCTTTAGGCCTTATAAACTCTTGCATTGTAACGGCAAAGATATTGTTGCAACAACTATGGCTTGAGAAGCTATCTTGAGACGAATCGATCCCTTTTTGTATCTATACTAAGTGGCACGAGTTCAGAAGCCAATTGTTCATTTTAGATGAATTTGTCATTTCACAATACGTTTGTCTAAATAAACCAATAAGGATAGAGATACACGGTTTTGCTGATGCATCCCAAGAAGCGTATGGAACTTGCGTCTACGTACGTAGCCTTGATACGTTCAACAACATAACCACGCACATGTTATGTGCTAAAAGTCGCGTTGCTCCTATAAAAACTCTAACTATCCCTAGGTTAGAGTTATGCGCGGCTCTAATGCTAGCCCAGTTGATCAATAAGATGCGACAATCACTAACCATATCCATTGACACTTACAAATTGTGGTCGGATTTCTCTATAGTGTTACATTGGTTGAATACTAGCCCTAGGCTCTTACAGCTTTTTGTTGCTAATCGGGTGTCTTCTATTCAATCGCTCACTGACGTTTCCGCTTGGCAACACGTTAGAAGCAAAGACAACCCTGCTGATATTTTATCCAGGGGAGAGTCGTTTAAATTATTACAAAGAAACTTGCTCTGGTGGAACTGCCCCTCATGGCTGCAACAGCCAGAAGACCAATGGCCCGAGTCACAAATTGGAATTACAAGTACTCTACCTGAACTAAAGGTCGGAATGAATTCTGTTCTATTTGCACCAAATAATGTAACTTCAAGTTTTATGGAAGGCTATTCCTCTTTAATCAGACTAAAACGTATCATCGCATATTGTTTACGATTCTCCTTTAATGCTTCCCAGAGGGATCCTCAAAACAGGCTAGGCGGGGAGTTATCGAGAGGGGAGTTAGAATCCTCCATTAAACAGTTAGTCAAAATGGTACAAAAAGAGCACTATTTAGATGAATTAAAATCTTTAAACAAGTTAGGTTGTTCCTAAAGATAGCAAAATCCTAAAATTAAATCCTTTTTTTAGATAACGAAGGTTTATTAAGGGTAGGTGGTCGTCTCCAGTATTCTGAATTCTCCGAAGACACCCTTGTAGGTGCCCGGTCCGAATTAAAGACAATCACTAATTTTTTCTCTAAAAATGAATCTGAAATTTACCGTAACTTGAATTCTAATCACTTATCCATTAGTTTTTGTCTCGTTGATGGCATTTCTTGATCGTTGGATTCGACAAACCTTCCCGATTCTAGTAGATCTTCGAAATCTTCAAGACCATCACCGTGTTTGTCTTGAATATTATTTCCAGTCTCTATTGGTTCTTCATCCACAATTTCATCTGAATCATTAACTTTCTCGTAGGTTTTTCTTCCACATTGGAACATATTTCAGAACCATGCCAATTTGAACATAAATTTGTGCAGTTTAAGCCATGTCTTCGGCAGCCACATTTTAAACTGTTACATCCAGTTTCACAGCTGCAGCAAATATTTTTGAGCAATATTTGCGGAATTAATTCCTTTTCTGTAAATTTGGGCATAATGCCCCGTTGATGTTGCTTCCAGCCCCAATCTGTTGCTACCAGTTCGTTACCCAACCAAGTTTGAAACTGATAATATGCCCTGTAACAATGTTGTTCTGCTGCACCTTCTGTGGGTGGGAGATTTGCCAATATGAAAGATGATTTAATTTTTGCCAATTGATATTTTCGAAATCTTAATTAATTCAGTGTTATATTACCATTTCGACATTTATAAATAGAATTGATTAATTGTAATCCATTTTTTCGATATCTCCTTTGTTTGCATCTTTTAAAAAAAAATTGGCCAAATTTGAAAATTTTTATTGTCTAATAATGAATGTACGATCCTTTTCTTTCCTTTTCCGGCAAATCCAGATGTTGTATCGCTGTCAGAAAAACATGCAGAAATGGAGAAATGCAGCGATGTTTCTGAAGGATTCATATTTGAAACTATTAGACGTGAAAAATAGATCTTGTACATTTCCAGAACCTGGCTTCAGAAAATAAACGTAATGATTATTTGAATTTAATTGATTCAAAAGGACCAAGAGATCAATATCTTGACCCACAACAATGACAGTTTTATTAGTATCTCTGGCAATTTCTATCGCGGTCTTAATTATGTCAGCATTAGCACCTTCTTTTGCTTGTTTACAGGAAACTCCTTGTAACTGTAATCTTTTCATTAAAGTTTTTATTATTTTGTCCTTGTTTTTCTCGTTGGATAAAAATGTTTCTTGCAAAAATGGTATTTTTGTATGGTTTTGATAATTGAACTCTGGAATATTGTGTGAGGTTTTTCTACGACTACGTTCTCCTCTTTTAGTTGAATTAGCTGCTGGAACTGTTGTCACAGTAACTGATTTTTCAATTTCGGGATACCCATCAAAAACGATATAGCGGCTTGCTGCGTAATGTTTTTCTATATAGTGCAAATATTTATTCATGATCTTTTCCACCGTTTCATTTTTCTGCCAAATTACTTTGTGTAGTAAAAATTCACCGTCGACGACATGCACAATGCCGTCAGAATGCGTTGGTCCATTCGCACTCACAAATAATTCGTAAAGTTAAGATTTAACATTTTTCCTGAGGCCATTTTCTGTAAAAAGTGACAATGGAATAGGTGCAAGCTCATATTGCAAATAAGTTTCCATCTCCTTTTTACTGTCGATCGTTAACGATATTCTTTGAAATAGCAATAATGGATCGATGACTATAATATCTCCGAAAGATTGAACCGTTTTTAGAGATAAGACGTTGTTTTTTCTTTTAAATTTGACACTGCCAAAATTCATTCCAACAATAGATTGTAAAGATTTCTTTCCTTCTTCATACGCTTAGTAGCAATTTACAGAACTACTGCCAATAATTCCAGAAAATATTGACATCATGTTATCAGTCTCTGGAAATGGATAATGTTGGATCAAAGGATGTATCATGCGTTTCTTAACATAAACACTTACTTTGAACTCCTCTAATGATGATGTGGACTGTAATTTGTTAACTGTATAGCGAGCTTAACGCCGCTATTTTATTGTCAATGAGCACTCACGAAACTAGTTTGTCACTTCCGGTGGTTCAAACATGACAACCCAACACCCTCGTCGGCTGTTAGTTTTAAGTCCTTTCATGATTGTTAACGGAAGGGGTTAACAAGAAGAGAGGGACAGGAGCCCGAACATCCCACCTACCAAAATAAATACAAATACCTCTCTACTACAAATCAACCTCAAGCAATCTACAAACTTTGACCCGTTCTCCCCACTTCCTAACATAAACTTCCTAGTACCCAACTACCCTCAAGAATTAAACCATTTCCTAAATGAAATCCTTTTAACCAAACAGACCACCCACAACCAGCGGCACTAACACACTTAATATACACTCTTGCAATTCACTACCACATCACACTTACACTCACTATGCACACAATCAGCCCCACTTTACGTGCACAGTCGACGACAAAGGTAGGGGCACAAATCCCCTTCACCAAATCTTCAAGAATCCCGGTTGTCAGGAATTATGGATTCTAAGGTCTTAAACACATGTAAATAATATAATGTACGGCTAGTATGGGCTCTGGCCTAGGTATAGTCCACAATAAAGTAATTTATCTATCAATCTATCTATCAATAAGTACAAATTTATTTTTAAACAAAGTAAACAACTAATATGAACGATACTAACCAACTTATACGGAACTAGACTAAATAGCTATATAAGATCTAACCCTATGAGCTTGTTGCACAAATACACCAACAATTTATTTTCAAGAAACAATTATTGTTCTAAGGGCAAAGGGCAAAGCTTTAGCACAGGTCTTTTAAGAGTCCCATGTGCCGTTCTCACAGTTGCAATGCGAACAACGTTATCTTTGCCGATATGCAGTTGAATGATTCTACCCAATCTCCATTGAAGAGGCGGGGAATTGGGTTCTTGAATCAACACTAAGGTATTAAGCTTAAGCGATTCCCCTGAAGCAAACCATTTAGATTTTTGCTAAAGCGTATGAAGGTACTCTGATTGCCATCGCTTCCAGAAACTTTGCTGTAACCGTTGAACTAGTTGCCAACGATTTAAACGATTAATCGGTAACTCAGTAACGTCCGTATCTGGAATGACAGAAATAGGTTCGATGGTTAAAAAATGACTTTAGGTCAAACAAGATAAATCGTTAGGATCCGAATTAAGCGGACCTAATGGACGGGAGTTCAAAAGTGCTTCAATTTGCACTATAACAGTATTAAATTCTTCATAAGTCAATTATTACTCACCAACTACCCGAAATAGGTGAGTTTTGACAGATTTAATTCCCGCCTCCCATAGCCCGCCAAAGTGCGGAGCAGAAGGGGGGTTGAACGACCGCTCAATGTTTTCTGCGTGTGCGGATTGTTCTAACAGTTCGCGTATTTTGGCCTCAGCACCTACAAAGTTGGTACCACAGTCGCTGTACATGTGGATACACCTTCCGCGTCTAGAAATAAATCGACGATGCTTCTGACGACAAATCTGAAACCAATTCTAAATGCACTGCCTTAGTGCTGAAACAAACAAAGAGACAAATATATGCCTTTAAGGTTTTGGCTCCTCGAACCCGACACATTGTTATGGAAAAAGGGCCCCCAAAATCTACGCCAATATGACGAAATGCTTTTCCAGGAGTCACTCGCGGAGTAGGTAAATCTTCCATAAAAGGCACAATAGAATTAGGATTGACCTTAGAACAAGGAATACATGCACGTAGACACTGTCTTATGGCTCTCCTAGCAGACAAAATCCAAAAATGCTGTTGCAATAATGACTGGGTTGTACGATTACCACAATGTAAATTTTTAATATGGCAATCCTGTATAATAAGAGTTGTTAGACGATGGAGCCGAGGGAGAAGTAAAAGATATTTTGCATCATGTGAGATGCCCGCATGTTTTAACCGACCGCCCACCCTGAGAAGTCCCCGGTAATCTACGAATGGAGTAAGAGAACGGAGTTGTTTGCTAACTAAATGTCCCTTGTTCAATTTTTCCAAAGCTTCCGCAAATGCACCGTTTTGAACATGTTTAACTAATAATTCTAACGCTGATGCTCTTTCTCGAAGTGTAATCGCACCAGTTAATTTTTCATTAGGTGATTTCAGGTTGAACACAAAACAGCGGCAGTGAATAATTATTTTTAAAATCTTTTGCAAATCGGAGAATGTATCTAACAAAGAAGTCAAAACGTGATCCGACGAGGATTTGATGGCAATCAACACGACTTTTGCTTCGGCAGAACTTTGTGACAATTCTGATGCTGAATTATCAAGAAATGGTTTTTCCAAAGGTAATTTTAACCACACAGGAGCCGCCCACCATAGCGGGTGATCGATAAGTTCAGTTGCAGAAAGGCCTCTAGAGGCACAATCGGCAGGGTTGTCTTGTGATTTGACATGCTTCCAATTAGAGGGTGCAACCAGCGATTGAACATGTGCAATTCTATTTGCCACAAAATGTTTCTATTTATTAGATGGCGATTTTAACCATGAAACTGTTATTGTAGAATCCGACCAAGCAAAGATGCTGGTAAATTCTAACTTGAAATATGTTTTCTTTACATACTCTACGAGATTTGCGAGTAGAACTGCTGCGCACAACTCTAATCGTGGCAACGAAACCTTGTTTATGGCCGCAACTTTACTTTTTGCACAAGCAAAATACACGAAAATATTATCATTTTTGTCAAAACAACGAAAATAAACAACAGATGCATAACCTGCTTCTGAGACATCGCAAAAGGCGTGTAACTCGATGCTTTTTAAGTCTTTACAAATCAACTGACGAGAAATTTTCAACTCGGATAAGAATGGAAGTTGTAACAAATACTTGTCCCATTGACGAATAAGTTTTTCGGAAGGCTGGACGTCCCAATTGATTCTCAAAGTCCATAAACGCCGAACGAAATGTTTAATAAAAACATGTAACAAGAGTTAAGAAACCTAGGGGATCGAAAATTCTCGCTAATGTCGAGAGAACGTTCCTTTTTGTACAAGGAAACTCACTAATTTGTATATCGTATGAAAAAACGTCTGAATCGGAACACCATTTGAGCCCTAACACCTTTACTAGCGGAATTTGTTCTTGACTAAACGTCAGCGGTGGTTGTTCGATTTGTGAACTGGGTATATTTGACAAGACAAGGGTGGAATTACTATTCCATTTTCTAAGTTCAAAACCACCAAGCTTACATAATTCAGTCAGTTCTTGAACTAGCAAGTTGGCTTCTTCAACAGTTTCACAATCACTGATGATGTCATCTACATATGAGTTGGACGATAAAACAAGTGAAGCGCGTTGGTAACGAACCGCTTCCAATTTCGCTAATTCTTGGATCGTACGAAGAGCAAGAAAAGGAGAAGCTTTTATCCCATAAGTAACGGTGTTTAATCGGTAATCAACAAGAGGATCAGATAAATCAAATCTCCACAAAATACGTTGGAAATCTCGATGTTCTGGTATAATCTTGATCTGGCGATACATTTGTTTGATATCCACCGTGAAAGCAATGTTGTGAATCCGAAACTGCAATAGAAGTTCAAAAATATCTTTTTGTAGTGATTTTCCCTGTAACAACGTGTCATTTAGTGAAATACCGTCTGAGGTTTTTGCACTTGCATCGAACACAACTCTTAATTTAGTTGTTGTGCTCTCTGGTTTTATTACAGCATGCTGCGAAATGTAATAAACAGGACTACTATCCAACAAAAGAAGAGGTACAGAACTCATGTGCCCTGTGTTTATGTAATCTTGCATGAAAAGATTGTATGACGATCGTAAATGCGAGTCATTCTGCAAACGTCTTTCCAACCCCAAAAAGCGACGTAAAGCGATTGCACGAGAATCAGTAAAGATTGGTTCTGGTCCTTTAAAAGGCAATGAAACCATAAACCGACCTGCATCGTTTCTAGAATAAGTTTCGACAAACGTCTTTTCACACAATACGTTTTCTGCATTTTCTTGTACCTGAGCAGGAACACTTTCCAGCTCCCAAAAACGAAGTAGCGTGTCTTCTATTGGTTCCACATCAGCACACAACGAAGTAGAAATAGTTTCTGAACAACCTACTTTTCCAGTCACAATCCAACCAAATTTGGTGCGGATGGCCCCCGGTTCGTCTTGTTGGCCGATCCGAGATTCATTCAACAAAATTTGTGCGAAAATGTCTGCTCCTAACAACAAATCAATTTTCGCAGGTTCAAAAAACTTTTGATCAGCTAATTGTAATCCATCGATATGATCCCAATGGCGTTTTGATAAAGGTGTGGCCGGCAGTTGACCACATATTACCTGTAAAACAAAAAATTCTAAATTGAAATTGGATTGAGTTTCAGCCTGATTACAAGAATGAATACGACACGATAAGCTACCACTGATAGTAGACGCATTCAAGCCCAAACCTTGTACTTTTGCTAAGCTTTTATGCTTCTGCAAAAAAAGTCTTTGACGACACTTTTCTGTCATGAAATTTGACATACTCCCATTTTCTAAGAGTGCTCTAACAGTTTGTAGTTTTCCAAAACCATCGATAATCCCTCCCTGAGCAGTAGCTAACAAAGTTGTTGCATTAGCAACTGAACGAGAAAAGAATGAACTAACTTCAGCCTTCTGCATCGAAAACGAAGAAGCTTCACTTGTTTCATTCCCTTCAACCATTTTTTTTGGTATGATCTGCTGATGTAGTAGGAGAAGTATTTGCATTCTCAAAATGCAACAATGTGTGGTGTGGTTTACGACATTTTTTACAAACAACCTTTGATTGGCAATTTTTGACACGATGCGAACTACACAAACAATTTAAACAAAGATTATTCTTATTAACGAAATCCAATCGTTCCTGACTGGATTTACCAAGGAACTTTTTGCAACCCTAAATCAAGTGCGAGTCATTACACACTATGCATTTGTTAGGTGATGTCGTAGATACAAACGTCCCACGAGTTGAATTTTGTCTATTCCAAGTTGAAGGCTCACTTTTACTTTTAGTCGCAAAGTTGACGGTTTTCGGTGCTTTTTGAGACATCAAATCATTTATCTCTAAAGCCTTACACGATTGATCTAAGAACGCTCTTAATTTTTCAAAACGTGGTATTTCATTAGTATTCTGCATTTCGAAACGTTTGGCGGTGTCTAAATCTAACCTTTGTAATAGCCAATTGAAAAGAACAAAATCAAACAGATCGACATTTTCAAAAGTTTTTAAAGCACTGGAGCTTTCAACGAATACGTTTAATAAGGACCTTAAACTATCCGACGTAGCACAATTCAATTTGGGAGCATTTTCCATGCAATTTAAATAATTTGTAACAATTAATCTTTTATTTTCATAGCGATCTATAATAATTTTTAGGGCAATACCGTAATTTGCGTCACAGACCGATAAATGTTTAACGAGTTGTTTAGATTTGTCATCTAAACTGTTTAACAAAAAATAGAACTTTTCAATAGGAGAAAGTTTTTGATTTGAGTGGATCAAAGTATGAAATGCATTGTAATATGATTCAATATCTTCAATTTTCCCATTAAAATTTATTAATGGAATTGTTGGCAAGCGTATGTTGTTTGTGGTTGACTGTGAATTGTCGACCAATGATGCTAGAGGCACTTTAGTTTCAAACTGCCTTCGACATTCAGTGAATCGTGCTCTAATCTGCAAGAAATATTTATCTAAACTAATTCGAATACCCGAAATTTCTTCAATACATTCATCATCTAAGATGCATTCTGTATACAATTTGTCAAAATCTGATATAATCTGCAAAGTTAATTGCATTCTGGCTTCAATTTGTGCAAAAGTATCACCGGTCCCATCTAAATTAGACAATGCGCTTTGCAATGCTATCAAACTACTTAACTCCGATTTACCTTGAAAAATCAACCTTTCTGTGGTAACTAGCATTGTGAAGGGGTTCAATACCACCTAAAGCAACAAAGCGGCAACTACAAGCTTTAAAATTCTATAGGAAAAGGTCGTTTTTACGACCTCCCAAGGAAGTTCTGTTTGAGCAATAAATGACACGTACCGTTTCTATAAACAATACAATACCACTGTAAAATGCAGGTGCACAAAATCGAAATTGAAAAATGCCTAAATCTTCTAAAAGGAATAACACAAGGCTTGTAAAAATACCGCACAGCAAAGATAACAAAAAATAACTACACTGCAACCATAAACCACCTGTCTTTAACCCGAAACGTTTAAGAACTTGCTATCCCAACCGTATGTATACTTGTTTCCCAAGCTCACAAGAATGCTATTTAGTACCGTTACTATTTATCTTAGTTAAATTCTCGAATAGAACTTGAACATAAAATAAATAGTATTCAAAACGAAAATTTACTTAGATCGCAAAACAAATCAAACAAATTGTTCTAAGAACTTCTAAGCAAATGTCTATACAGTTTAAAGCAATAATGAATTTATAGCACCCTCCCAATCAAAAAACAAACAAATTGGGGCGTGAAATTCAATTTAACAAAAGGAATTCAATCCGGCTCGAAGGACCAAAATGTTGGATCAAAGGATGTATCATGCATTTCTTAACATAAACACTTACTTTGAACTCCTCTAATGATGATGTGGACTGTAATTTGTTAACTGTATAGCGAGCTTAACGGCACTATTTTATTGTCAATGAGCACTCACGACACGAAACTAGTTTGTCACTTCCGGTGGTTCAAGCATTACAACCCAACATTTTCGTCGGCTGCTGGTTTTAAGTCCTTTCATGATTGTTAAAGGAATGGGTTAACAAGAAGAGAGGGACTGGATCCCGAACAGATAATACCTTTTAAAAAGTTTTGTAATATTTGTAAATACCATCTCTTTTTATTCGTTATTTGTTACAGCTGCTACAAAATAACAGGTAGTCCTAGCCTCTTCCCCACTTCTCTATGAAATACCTTTTGATGGCCTAAAATTTTCCGTTGTTCACGCAGGTATATAAGTTATCTTAAAATAGCAATAAATAGGTTTCTACGCATATAATTTAAAGAAGATTCTACAACTTTCTCAAAATATTGTGAATGTTTTATTAAATAATAACTTTCTTAACTTATTTGGTTGTTAATTATAGTAGTATATTTACACTTGTATTTTTTTGTTTATCAATGTAACATGGAATCTTACGTTTTTCGAGTAAATAAAGTAAAAATTTTAATTAATAGCTCAAAATTGTACATAATGATAAAAAAAATTTTCGGATTCGAGTTTTTTTCGTTTCTTTGCTTTTTTTGCGAACATTTACCATAGTAATGTATTTTTTTACACCAGCAGAAAGTAGAGATTTCAAGGAATAAAAAGCCCACCGACTTTTTTAAAAAAACAGATATTTTGACGTGAGAATTTTCAATTGAAAATTAGGGTCGTTTTTCGATATTAAGTCAAAATAAGATGAAAAAATAAATATTTGAAATCAAAAAAATTACAGTGTGTTTGGGATATAAAAAGGTACGTTTTCACCAAATTTCGTGAAAAAGGAAATTTTTTTGTAAAAGATAAAAATAAAAAACCAAAACTTGGTTATTTGAATTTTTCACATAAATTTTGAGGTTATGTGAAAAAAGTGTAAATACAAAAGTTGTAGATCTTTTTATTACCTACAACTTTGCCATTTAATTTTTTCCATAGGATGTATAGTTTTGCCGGAAATCGAGATAAACCGTTTTCTACTCTTAAAAACTCACCCCCTTCCACTTCCCGACCTCAAATCGCCCGTAAATTATTTTTCCTTTCATTTTTGTTATATTCTCTTCCTTTTCCAATAGGTTTCTTCCTACTATTATTTTTTTCCACTTTTTACCATTTTCAAAGGCCCTGGTCTATATTTTCATTCTGAAAAATTGTTCTCAACAATTTATAATAAAAAGTTACGGTTAATAGTAAAAGCTATAGTCCATTTAGGCTATAAATCACAACCACATTGGTACAATAAACGGTGTAAATAAAAGCGTTCGGCAGCTTAGTCAAGTTCAAATCAGAGGTTTTCCTATAATTTACAATTGTGTATGCAAATGCGAAATATAAATGCATTTGATTTGCCTTGCGGCAGAACGAGTTAGTTCGTTTCGGATAAAAGGAGCTCATAATTACCAAGATTAACATTCTGATAGACACACGAACAAGTCGCTAATGTTCCTTTTAGAATTTCAATCGACTCATACCAATTTCAATGGTAGCTAATAAAGCGCAAAATCAACGCTTATTATTCTCCAATTAGTCGTCGTTTAACACTTTGATTGCACTTCATCTCCAACGATAATTACTAGTTAGAATGAAGGTATTAAAGAATGTATAAAATCATTTGTCACATTGGTTGGGGGACAGCATAAAATAGAACCGCGTACCCAAGAAGATTAGTTTGTCTGCAGACAAGTTTGAATGAAAGCTGATAAGAAAGGCGCCGTTCGGTCTTGGATTTAGTTGAAATGCCAGGTGATGCTGGAACAACAGGCAGCCCGTTCGGAATAGGATGGTTATGCATGTACTATAGACCACACACTGTCCGCAAACACGCTAGAGTCAATTAATTGAAATTGCAGTTTGAAAAGTTTCAAGGTTGAAACTAACAAAATTTTGTACCGGACAACTATTAAATGCACGATTAAAAAACAAATCCAAAAATTTTCTCCACATAGAAATACTGAATTGTGGTTCGTAAGTAAAATAACAAAATCATGAAAGAATTGTAAGTTGTAATCTTCATACAAGGTGTCCCTGAAATGTCCATACGACAAATTTTTGCGAAATAATTTTTTATTCAACGAATATATATATATATATATATATATATATATATATATATATATATTTATTTATCCATATTCTGCTATTTCCATTCTTCTATAGCGTTTGAAAAAGGCACAAAGTATGTGCCGAAACATCAAGTTGAAATAAAACTATTTCAAATTAATAATCTATTTTAATCATTTTGGACTATATACCCAAGAAAATTAAACAACTTTTTACGAATATATATATATATATATATATATATATATATATATATATTGTTGTGGATTCAAAAGGTTAAATTTGGGATAAACAATACAATTTCGACCACCCTGTATAGAAAAAAGAACAAATTATTTACGCGCAAAATTTATTTAATTCATTTAGGGAGAACGGACATGTATTGACGTGTTTTTATAATTAATAATGATATGTTAGAAAGTACATAAAGAAAAACATTTTTAAAGCAAATAGAATACGCATAATTAATATTAATTAATTTTAATCCAACACGTAGGAGCATAAGAAAACCCACTAGGGTAAGAAAATCAATAATTCCAAGGCAAAAGGTTTCTTTGTAACAAGCAAACGTCAGTTTATCTGATACGACAAAATATAAAATCTAAGAATTGTTGTGCTAAACGGTCGATAATTAACGAACACCTGCATTTTTAAAAGGTTACATTCGTCGAAATTATGAGCATATTAAGAGAGGAGTTTATAGAAAATATTTTCAACCGTCAGTGTGGTTTGAACAACAAACTAACAAATTTCTTAAAGAGCAAGGGAAATGCACGATCGGTTATATACTACAGATAAAGACGGATATAAAAGCATTGATGTTGAAAAGACACGTAGACCATATACACGTAGAGTGGAGATGAGCTTTCAGCAATATCGATTTTCTATAACTTAAGTGGGGTTTTGAACGCGACAGCAGACATGCATCAGACAGAGATAAAAATATTACAGGCGGGGTTTTATGACGACAGAGAATTTTATCATTGGTTAAAAATTGACAGTTTTCCAAACGTACGAACACGCGACAAGTGAAAGCGAATCGGTGATACGGCACGTAAGACGGAGTAAATTTCAGGAATTTTTAAGACGGTTGTATCAAAATTTGTAGAATTTAAATTTGAAAATAAGCTTTTCACGGGAAGTGTGTCCGGAGGTAGCATTTTGAAATGATATAAATACTCTAGCTAAATTATTACGGCTCTCTTGTATTCCCGTCGCTTCTACATTACTAAGTTCGATAAAGTACTGAAAGCTGACCAAAATAATAGTAGAGCTTTTTTGTTGTGAGTATTAGAATTGTTGATAATACAGTAAATATAGTGCTAGCGCTAGCACGTGTAACTTATTAGTAGCGGTCTTCTATTTATTAACGCGAAATACGTGTAGTGTATATTAAATTAATAGAGGTCCGGCTACTACTATAGTAAGCTCGAAAATCAATAAATAGAAGCATAATATATGTGGGGTAAGCATCACAAACTACCAGGATTGTATGCTGATATGGAATGGTACTATGAAACGAAGCGCTTGGCCAGCAATTGGAGTTATCGTCTGTAAATACGCGGAGTATCACAGCGCATGGTCACGAAGCAGAGATGTTCTGGTGATCGTCGTCGAAGGAATGGAAGCCTGAAGCAGTCTCCAGGTAATTTATTTGAAATTTCTGTTGTCTGATAAACTTTTGTGAAATTTTGGTGCTGTGTGTGAATTTTGGGGTTTATTTATGGTTATACAAACTTATTGGAAAAGATACATGTACTGGACAATTTATTGGGGTTTAAATATTAAAAAGGGTGTATTTAAAACTTATAAAATTTTATTCTGAATATAAATTGGATTGTAAAGGGTAAACGGGTCAATCAATTTTGTTTAATTTATGCAAGGTAAAAGGCATATACTAAATAAACAGGGTTATTATGAGCTCACCATACTCCAGTGTACAGCCAATTTAGGATAATATGTGGTGCCCATCTACTCATATTTTATTAAATTTGTTGGCAAATAATTAGAAAAGCAAGGACTTTAAAAACATATAACATTTTGAGTTTGTAATTAGTGTACCAAACTGTTTTTATACATGTGTATAATTTGTCTGTAAATAGCGGTAAGTAAAAGATTGTATGATTGCAGTATTATTTGGTGATTTTATTGAATGGTGTGCGAGTGTGAAGCAAGAATGGTTGTATATTTAAGTATCCGAGAAGAGGGACTGCTGAGCTAGCCAGGGAAGCTGCTGAAGATCGTTAAAGCAGAAAAAAAAGGTATATATATATATATATATATATATATATATTGCCGTGGAACCTCCGGGATCTCAGTAGTTTCGAAAATTAATTTATACATAAATCGAAAATTTCACCAAAAATAAAAAAAAATAATTTCTTACCCAGATTCCTCTCTTCCCCGGTTGAATTGCTTTCTTCAACTGCTTCCGGCTAGCTCAGTTGGACCTCCTCTTGGATACCTAGATTCACTATTATGCTTTGCATCGTTCACGCACACTCTTAATAAAACCACAAAATATAACAATCATACACTCTTTTATTGATCACTATTTACAAATAAAATTCAATATTATCCATATTTCAGTAATCAAGTTACACCTCCATAAATCCTATTTTGTAATGTCCTGTATTTTAATTTAAATTATCAAACACATAGAATGTACCCGGTGTAAATGGGCCCTGAATAACATCTTATTTCTCATTCTTTCTTTATAATTTATTTTAAATCTACGTACACTCTGGAGTATGGTGAGCTCATGATAACCCAGTTAATTATGAATAATGTATGCCCTTATACTTTGCATACTCTTACAATAAACAAAAAAGACAAACCCATGTACTCTTTACAAAATTTAACTTCCTGATGGAACGTTAATAAACTTTATATGCACCTTCAGATTTCTATTTAAATACCATAATAAAATTAGTTATAAGTATTATTTTCAATACGCAAAATAATGCACACTACCTTTAAAATTCACTCTCATACGTCACCCAATCTTCATAGTTTCATAGTTTATAACAACACAATTTCAAAGCGTTACCTGGAATTTCTAGAAGATCTCTGCTCCGTTGACGATGCCGTATATTTGCTTCTTTCTGCTCTGCAGACCGCTTCTAGCTATTAGTAGAAGACCTCATTTAAGTTGAGCTGCTTGCACTGCCTTCACGGTGTATCCAATTTCCAAATCCAAATTAATTATACTTCTTTCATAATTATTTAATTTGATCCACGTTACATAACGTCACTACACGAGCTTGTTAAAAAAATATATGTGACACCTCAATAAATTTTAAACTCGGCACAATTCGCGTATAAATTATGAGGCTAACACCATGCTATATAATTTAAAATAATTTTCTATACTTACAAGCTCGTGGTAACTTTCGTACGTAGTCCGAAGCGATCAAAATACTTATGGCTTTTATTATATTTTGAAAAGGTATTTATACAATTTCCGATGCCACCTCTGGCCGCATTTCACGCGTTTCACTTTGGTATTATTGATTATTACACGCTTTTATGCATATTATACGTAAATAACCGTTCAATTAAACTCAATTAAATTAATAAATTAATGGCATTAGCTTCTAACATTTTTTTTTACGAACCTAACTAAATTTTATTCATTATTTGTAAAATTTTGTTAATACCTTTTACTTAAAAATGAACTAACTGGAATAAATTTCGCACGTAAATTCTGGTTGTTTCCTTTATACAGGGTGTTTTGAAATTACTTTGTTTATACGTAGATTTAGCCCTTTAAAACCACTACAATATATATATATATATATATATATATATATATATATATAAAATTAAGATTCGATTTTGGGTTTTACTTCGTCCAAATGTCATAAATTAATCAAAATATGCCAAAGTCATTTATTAATAACTGACGTTTCGGAAAGTATGTTTCCTTACACTTAGTTCTATAATTAAATAGTTAACATATTTCGAGAATTTCTTAAATCTATACTTACATTTATTAAACTATTGGTTTTTATGAAATTTTGTGATGAATGAAATTTGTGTTGGTTTTGTTTTGTTTTACTAACTACGTTATTAATACTAAAAATTACAGAAGTGTCAATTACAAACAAGAAAATAAAATTTTAAAAATTAAAGATGTTGTTACTTATAAATTATATAAAATTATGATAATCTACTGAAACATTATAATTAATAAAAATATTATCATTTATATACAGTTGTATATTACGTTCTAATGTGTTTGTATGTGTGCATGTGTGGTGTGTGTGTGTGTGTGCGTGCGTGTGTGTGTGTGTGTGTGTGTGAGTTATTTATACATGTAAAATAAATTATAATGTATGTGTGTATGCATTTGTGTGTGTGTGTGTGTGTGTGTGTGTATGTTTATTTTAGACTGCTTTAATCAGTTTAAATGGTGTTTATTACTTTTTATTTAAGGAGAATAAAAATGCATAACTTTTGTGTAGGTTATCTATGTCATTTTTAAAATTAATTGTATTGATTTGTTTTTGGATATGATAACTTTCTAGAAATAATCTGTTTTTGTATATACTTTCTGTATCTAATATTTTTGTGTTGTCAAAATCTGCATGGTGTTGATATGCATTTAAATGTATAGTTAGGGCGCATGATTTTTTGTTTAATTTTTGATCACTTTTATGTTGTATTATTCTATTTTTCAGCCACTGTTTCGATTGTCCTATATATTGTTTATTGCAGCTACAGGGATGCTGTATATGGTATTGCTTTTAGTGATTTTGGGATATTGTCTTTGGTCCTGGTAAATATGTTCTTAATGCTATTTTCATATTTAGTCGAAATTTTTATTTGTGGAGTTTCTAATAGTTTTATTAAAGATGGTGTTAGTTGTTGTATGTATGGAAGTGTTTTGTATTTGTTAAGTTCGGTTCCTATGTGTTTATCTGGATGTATTTGTTTAGTTTGAAAAATTAGTTTATTTGTTAAAGATTTAGGATATCCATTGTTTAGTAAAGTTTTTGTAGTTGTTTAAGATTAGTTGTAAGAAAAATGGGGTCGGAAATTTTAAAATTCTGTTTTTTAAAGTTAGGGCAGTATTTATTTTATGTCGGAAAGTGTGATTTGAGTGAAAATTGAGATAGCGGCCTGAATTTGTTGGTTTTTTGTATGAATCAAATATAAGTTTATTGTTGGAATCTCTAATGACGATGGTATCTAAAAAACTTAGTTTTCTGTTGGTTTCTGTTTCTGTAGTAAACTGAAGTTTTTGATGGAAATTGTTGAATGCTATAGTAGTTTCTTCGATTTTGTCTTTTGGGATAGAGCAAATTATGTCATCTACGTATTTTACGATGAAATCTAGTTTGAAGGGTAACTGTGGTTTTATGGTGTCGATAACATTGTCCATTACTAATTGAGCAAGTATTGGTGAGATCGGGGAACCCATGGGTGTACCAGATACATTATAATTTATTTTACATGTATAAATAACTCACACACACACACACGCACACACACGCACGCACGCACGCACACACACACACACACCACACATGCACACATACAAACACATTAGAACGTAATATACAACTGTATATAAATGATAATATTTTTATTAATTATAATGTTTCAGTAGATTATCATAATTTTATATAATTTATAAGTAACAACATCTTTAATTTTTAAAATTTTATTTTCTTGTTTGTAATTGACACTTCTGTAATTTTTAGTATTAATAACGTAGTTAGTAAAACAAAACAAAACCAACACAAATTTCATTCATCACAAAATTTCATAAAAACCAATAGTTTAATAAATGTAAGTATAGATTTAAGAAATTCTCGAAATATGTTAACTATTTAATTATAGAACTAAGTGTAAGGAAACATACTTTCCGAAACGTCAGTTATTAATAAATGACTTTGGCATATTTTGATTAATTTATGACATTTGGACGAAGTAAAACCCAAAATCGAATCTTAATTTAATATTAATAACGTCCAGAAACAAAGAATCTATTATATATATATATATATATATATATATATATATATATGCTGTGGTTTCTGTATTCTTTCCTAAATCATTTGAGTCCCACGAATTGGGCGCCATAAAATTGGTGTGGAACTCTTTTATAACTCCGTGCTCACTCCTGGGCCAACATAAAATTTTCAAAAAGAATTTTTAAGAAAAAAAAATTTCCTACCCTTTATTTTGGACGCCTTCGGATTTCTCTGCTCACCCTGGCTAGCTCAGCAATCGGCCTCTTCTTGAATTCCTATCTTTAAGTACATACCTCTCTCACACACACACACCATCAAATGAAATTATCAAAATAATACAACAACCATACAATCTTTTATTTACACATATTAACAGATAAAATATTTACACTTGAGTACAAACGGTTTGGTACAATTGTTACCAGTTCAATTATTAAATGCTTTAAAGTCATTGGTTTTTAAATTATTTTAACAAATTCTACATGATATGAATAGATGGGCTCCACATGCAACCCTAGTTTGACTTCCTACTTGTCTATTTTGAGCTCATTATAACCCAGTTTTTGTAAATGCTTTTTAACCTTGCACTTTAAAACAAATTTACAGACCCGTTTGCTCATTACAACCACAATTTATAGGCTGAATAAACCTTTATATATCATCAATAAACACTTTTTTAATAATCAAAACTAATTGTCCTGCACATGTACCTTTTTAAACAAGTTTTACAGGTAATAAATACGCCACCAATAAGTCAAACACACAAACACCAAAATATTAACACAAATGTTTATACAAAACAGAAATTTAAAGTTCGTTACCTGGAGTCACCTACGTTCCTCGTCACCGCTGCAGATGGCTACCAGAAACCCTCGTCGATGTGTCCATCTATTACGATGAAGCCAAGATCCACAGATCCCCACCATCCAATATCTCCGCTACCACTATGGTTCTTCTCCCCAGATATTAGCTTCGTCTCAAAAGTAACATTCCTTACCAATATTTCATGCATACAACTTGCTTTCAGTTTCGCTTACCCAAAATATCATCCCTTCGTTTAATAGCTTGGTCGTAGTTACGGCACATTTTATCTAAACAAGCACCAACTCGTGCAATATCACTTTACAACTTGCGGTCCGCTACAACAGCTTGTATAACTTCTAACAGGATGTTTAATGCAACTTTACTGAACACACAATAATTGATAACCGAAAGGTTTTACTATTATGTTGTAGATCTAAACCCGTATTCATATCTAAATGGAAAGAAAGAGCTTTAATATCTTTGTTCGTGTATTTATATCACTCTCAAACCCCCCTAGTGGAACCTGTTTTACATGAAAAGCTTATGTTCCAAGCTGCTTCCTAAAATCTCACTTTTGTCGTCCGGTTACAAAGAATTTAGTTTACCACCGTAACGTACGCGCTCTTCTCAAAAACTGCTGGCTATCAACCAATGATATAATTTTACTTCGTCACAACGCTCCACCTATCCGCTATCTCCGTTCTACGCATTTTTGTCTCCTTTAGAACCGCTCTTAAGCTCGATATCGTAGTCGTCCTTCACAATTACCCATGTATATCTTACGTGACTTCTACCCCAACGCTTTATTTATATATTTCTCTGTCTGCTTTATATTATCGATCGTTTATTCCACTCACTCTTCAAGGGACTTGTTATTGTAGCAGCTTATCCAAATTGACCGTTGCAAACAATTTCTATGGAATTTTGTGTTAACGTTTATTTAAGTTCCCTGAACGTAACATTTAACCAACAGGTGTTTCTTGAAACAACCGTCCGTTGAAAATAATAATTCCTAGATTCTTCCCTTCTTAGTCTTTGTATAAACGAACGTTAGCTTTTAAAATGAACAACATTTGCGTTTGAAATTATTGATTTTCTATGCAAGCACGCTCCCTTCTTGCTTCCATGCGTTTGATTAAAAGTTGTTATAATTACTTATGCGTATTCTTGCGTTGTTTATGTACTCTAAAACTTTCTTCCCTTATATAATTTTCACATTCCAATTTAAATATAGAAATACCTTAATACCCGTCCATTTTCACTATATAAATTAATTAATTGGGCGCGTAAATAATTTGCTCCTATATTTATATACACGGTTGCTAAAATTTCATTGTCTACACCTATTTAACCTCTAAATCCACAACAATATATATATATATATATATATATATATATATATATATATTGCTACCATATCGCCGCTCGCCAGATGTATATAACGCTCAGTTGTCTTGCTGACGCCACCTCTCTGTGCCTCTAATTAATCTAGAATAATTTTAAAATTCACACAATTAAAAAACTTTTAAATCAAAGTAAAAATAAATATTCAATTTGCTCTTTACAAAACTATAACCCCTTTTTAAGCAATTAAGGCCATCAAAAATAATTATATATTATAGTACAAATCACGAAAGAATGCATTCACGTCATAGGTTTCTGAATTAAAAAACGACATACTTTTAAAGGATCTATCGAGGTATACTTAATGCATAAGATTTGAAGGTATGCCTTTTTAATTTAGCAACCTATGACGTGAATGCATTCTTTCAAGATGTAGACTATATATCGAATGCTTCGTTGAACGTTTAATAAACCTTTCCCTTTTAACATATTTTCTACGTGTTAACAAAAATATTTTTGATGACCCTTTACACCAAATATCTAATTACATGCAAGTTTCAAATAGTCAAATAGGATTTATGCTGTTAGTTGAAACATAAATGGCAACCTGGTATTTTTCCGATTGATTTCCTGGTTCGAATCAGTTGCTAGATTAGTGGATTCCAAGTTGTGACCCCGTAGCTTTACGTGCACCCCAATACCTCAAACTGCCTCTCCACAGCCTTTTGCTAACCAGTGACTTCGTGTTGCTTTATGCTTTAGTTGTACTCTTAACGTCTTGATTTAGAATTTCCCCATTCATTGTATTCAGTACTTAGAGTATTGTAGTTTTACGTCCATACTTAGTTAGATTTCTTATTGAATGACTTAGTGCCCTAATTAATAAATTCTAACGATTTGTTTATTACTAAATTAAATATAGACTTACGCTTTATGCCAACGGCGGATTCTTATACACTCGTATGTTTGAACGCGCACTTGACTGTATTCTTCACTTGAAATTTTAATACTGTCACTTTCACTTATAAATTTTTGTTTAACTTCACAATTAAACTTTGTGTAGTCCTTTTATTTCGATTAGTACAGTTCGTGCTTCGATTAAGGAATCAATGAATGTTATCAGTTTTAGGTGAATTATATAGACTAGCCCTTCCATGCGCTGTTATTGGTTGATTGCGTGCTATTTTATTATTTGACCATGGCCTAGGCGTTGCCCTGCATTATCATGCAGCCGCTTAGGTTTTACTTGGAGTTGCTTACTATATGCATTGTTCAGGCGCTCCAAAAATCACATAGACCCAAAGCTTTGTATTGTGGATTTCTTTCGCCAATGATACTTTGTACCTTTTACATTACGTAATTGTAATTTTGTACCGGAATTTATGAAGTATTATATTTAATCTTGCACGTACGCCAAAACCTATGGTTCCATGTTTTGTTTACTTAATATGCTGGGTTTATTCGAATGTGTCGATTTTTACTTTTAAAACATCACGTAGGCTAAATTTTATAATGGGATTCTTTAACAGATGACGTAAATTAGATGCGTTTGTTGACTTCTTGCGTTATAAAATATGGTTGTTTTGAAAGGCCTCCTTATTATAAGCATGCATTGATTATTTTCTTGCGCTATTGCGTCGAGTTTGAAAAAGATTTGTTTCGTGTTTGTTTTAGTTTCGATACGCCTACTTTGTATTTATTTAAAGTTTATACTTGTATTAATGTTTCTAAAATGAATTGGGTTGCGGTCAGAGTTATCTATTTTACTAAATGTGATTAAATTATTAAAGAATGAGTTTTCTTTCATTGACTGTAGTTAGTTGTTAATTTTATACAGGGTGTCTGATATTTGAATTGTGTACCTTTTATGGTTTAAATGTTCAGTTATCTTGGTTGTTGTGTTGTTTAGATGAAGTATGTCTCCCTTGTGACCTTATATACACTTAAATAACCCTATTATTATAGCATTATATATATATACAGGGTGCCCACAATCTATCTTCGTATAAGGGTAACTTTTTTATTATAGAAGATACAATGTTGGTTAAATTAGCAAAGTTGAAGAGAAATTTACGAGTAGTATGATGCTTTTTTGAAAACTCACCTAGATGCTCAACTTTTTTAGATATTTGAAAAAAACTGAAATTTGCCATTTTCTTCAAACGCTAATAACTTTTTAACGGTTTAACCTATAGAGAAAATAAAAACTGCTTGTAAGGTAACTTTTTACGTAGAATTCAATAGCGTATATGACAATTTTAATTGGAAATGGGTTTTCAAGCTACAAACATAACCTCACTTTTTTTAAATGGAAACCATAGTTCAATATAACCCAAATGGAAAGGTTTTTCTTTTCTGATTACCCTGATGTAAGGGTTGATGTACTTATTTTCAGTAGTTTCTTCATAATAAAGAAAAAACGATTTATTTATTTGCGGGCATCAAGGAGTCCATGGATACATATTTTAAATAAACAAAAAACAACTGGCATTTGTCAGATATTATTAGTTAAAGTGTTTATTTGCTCTGGGTTGCAAATTTTGTGTAGAAGACTTTTAAATTTATTTGATTATAATAGAGAATGTATACAAACGACGAAAAAATGACATGCTCTTTTGTTACTATGCCTGTAACAGAAATTGTGATGCTGCTGGTGATATGTATTATGAAAGATATTTGGAAAGAAGGCAGCCAGATAAACGATTGTTTTCTAAATTAGAAAACAATTTAAAAAGGTTTGGTGCTTTTACAAAACCCAGTACTGATAAAAGAAAATTCAAAACTGATGATGAAGAACGTGTGTTAGCCTACATAAATTTTAAGCCAACAGCGTCAACCCGAGAAACTGCAATTGAGTGCGCTACTTCTACAGAAAAAGCTCGCCTAATTTTAAAACAAAACCGCTACAAACCATACAAAACCCATGTTAGCAATACACTGTATCATGGGGATTGTGAGAGAAGACAACAGTTTTGTAGGTGGTTTCTTAATGAAACAAATAATAATCCTGGTTTTAGTCACACTATTATATTTACCGACGAAGCAAAATTTACTAACAAAGGCATGTTTAACAGAAAAAATACAGTCTACTGGAGTCAGGAAAATCCCCATTTAACAGAAGAAAGGCGGGATCAACATCAATTTTCGATAAATGTGTGGTGTGCCATTTTTAGTAATAAAATACTTGGGCCTTTCTTCTATAATTATAGTTTAAATGGTGTACACTATTTGAATTTTCTACAAAACGAATTGCAAGAAATGCTAGATAATTTGCCACTTCATTTACTGCAAAACTTAAAATATTTTCAGCATGACGGTGCACCTGCTCACAATGCTCAAGCCGTTTCTGAATATCTTGATAATAGTTTTCCAAATTGGATTGGCAATGCAGGTCCTGTTCCATGGCCGGCAAGGTCACCAGAACTATCGCCACTGGATTTTTTTCTTTGGGGTACTGTAAAGGATGTAGTGTATGCTAAAAAATCCAATAACATTGAGCAACTCAAAGATAGTATTACAGCAGCTATTACAAGTATAAAACCACAAACGTTAAATAAGGTGCACCAAAACCTAATTAAAAGGTGCGAAATGTGTTTGCAAGCTAATGGAGGTCATTTTGAGCATATGTTAATGTAGGAGTGGGCATATTCGCATTAATTAATTTTGTTTCCTTTGATTAAGTTATTTGTATTGTATGGATAGTTTATTTTTTAAGCATTTTATTTTTCTTAGTTTATAATAAATTTAGTTACAATAAACTTGTGTTTCCATTATTGATTTTTACACATTTTGTTTGTTTGTAATATGTATCCATGGACTCCTTGATGTCCGCAAATAAATAAATCGTTTTTTCTTTATTATGAAGAAACTACTGAAAATAAGTACATCAACCCTTACATCAGGGTAATCAGAAAAGAAAAACCTTTCCATTTGGGTTATATTGAACTATGGTTTCCATTTAAAAAAAGTGCGGTTATGTTTGTAGCTTGAAAACCCATTTCCAATTAAAATTGTCATATACGCTATTAAATTCTACGTAAAAAGTTACCTTACAAGCAGTTTTTATTTTCTCTATAGGTTAAACCGTTAAAAAGTTATTAGCGTTTGAAGAAAATGGCAAATTTCAGTTATTTTCAAATATCTAAAAAAGTTGAGCATCTAGGTGAGTTTTCAAAAAAGCATCGTACTAGTAAATTTCTCTTCAACTTTGCTAATTTAACCAATATTGTATCTTCTATAATAAAAAAGTTACCCATATACGGAGATAGATTGTGGGCACCCTGTATATATATATATATATATATATATATATATATATAGTATATATATAAATAATATAAGGAACACTATATTTGCAATAACAATATTTCTTTATTTTCAAACTGACTATACAAGTATTTCCAACAACTCGTAGTTACAATGGAATTTGCTCAAAACCCCTCACAACAGTTTATTTCCGAACTAATCGCTATCGAAGCACTTTAATTAACTATCCAAATACTAATTATTAGTTTATATTACCACAACAATGATTTAAGTCAATAGTAATTTATATCATATCTTTCAAAGCTTTAAATTAGTACATATTGTAAGCAGAGCATTCAGAATTGAACTCCAATATCCACCATGGCAATTTATGTACATATTCAAAACCTCTAGACTATTCTAAAACGTACAAGAAATTATTGAAAAAACATCTCGAATGTACCTATTGTAATCTAAATAAATCTTAAATGCAAAGCTTTTGTGCCTTTCTATCAAAGTCATCTGAAGGATGATGTGCCGCCGCGACCTATCAATCAACTTGTGTGCACAAACACCTCGCTTATATTCGAATTTAATTAATCTGGTCAGAGGCAGACCGATCGGCTCTAGAATATGCATCAAGTCTTTACATTCAATTTCAAGAAAATTCTACGGCGTACTTAAAGCCCACAAGCAAAATAAGCTTCAGAACTATTAGTGCTTCAAATAACACAGCAGCACCTTAAAACAGAAAAATTCTTGTCAGATATCTTCAGTAGGGTTTTTCTAGTAGGAAACAAATTCAATAAGAAATACATTTTCAACTTAATACAAAAATTTTGAAGCTTTTGCAACTGCTTCTAAACCATATTATTTGTTTAGCTGTAACATCACTTTTCACAAACGTTGGTGCATAATTAGTCACAGAAATAACTTCACAAAAATGGGATAAAATCCGACCACATTAATTATCTTAGACTTGTTGAAATGTGCATGAATCTTGTCTTCAATAATACATTTTTTACATTCAACCAACAGTTTTTCATGCAACAATTTGTCACTGCAATGAGATCATCACTTTTACCTGCAATAGCTCAAACAGTTTATGATAATTCTTCTAGAGAATATGATTGCGCAGCTGCTATTTGAAATGATCTTCCTAGTAAAATATGTAGACATAATTTGTTTAATTGCTTCAGATCAAATACAAAATACGTTAGATATCGTTAACAGCTTTGATATGCATCTCCAATTTACGTATAAAATTGTGTTTCAAGATACATTAGTTATAAGAACAAAGCCAATATCCTTAATTTTGATTGTTGCAAAAAATCAACTTATTCAGGGCTCCGTCAACTTGGCCCCCCTCCAAACGATTTATTGAAATGTAGCATGTGCACCAGAAAGTACTAGTCTTGCACCACCTTGCACCACCAAAATAATAGCTTGCACCATGTTGGAAAAACAATTGCGGTAATTTGTTTATGAGGGGGGCTAGAATGACGCTAGCCCCCCCCCCATTCGAATTTCAAAAAAATGATATGTGCACTAATTAGGAAAAAGCTTGCACCACCTTGCACCACTAAATTTAGAGCTTGCACCACTTCAGAAGATTAGATACAGAACCTTTTCTCGAGGGGGGCTAGAATGACGCTAGCCCCCCTCCAGTCGAATTTCAAAAAAATGATATGTGCACCAGTTAGAGGATAGCTTGCACCACCTTGCACCACTAAATTTAGAGCTTGCACCACCTTCAATAAGTCGTTACATTATTATTTAATATTATTTTACATAAAACACTGCCAAACTCCAAGGTTTCTGAATTGCACTGCCAAAAGAATTCTAAGCAGATACAATGCCGAAATGTTTTCTTGCGCTTCTTTTATTCAAAATAGTGCAACTATATTTCGTTTAATTATAGGAGTATTATCTAATAACAAGGTGATTAATAATACTGACTTTAGGACAGAATCAGGACGTTCCTACAAGAGGCTTACTAATGCACTTGCAAGGTATTACAGAACACGTAATAAACCGCATGATTTAGGGGTGTCAAATTTAAGTCAAATTACAACCAAATATAGCAGAATTCAGTTTCAGAACCAAAGTCGTAGACAGATACTTCCGGAGAGGTCATGCACAAATTGTTTAATTTAATTACATTTCTATGGATGTATCTATCTACAATACACTAACTCCTCCGCTTAACTTTCTATGAGTTTCACAAATTTCTCTTTCTAACTTATGACTGACGGCCTATCAATTTTTTTGTAAAATGTCACTTCCACCGTTTTTTAACTACGTCATAACTGACATTTGTTAAACTTTGAATTTTGAATCGTTCTGGATATTAGTTTTTTTTATTAACCCTTGAATTTCAGCACATACGGTACATTTATTTAATCTTTTATTTTTAAAATTGCAAAAAAAGTCTTATCGTATGTTGCGGGATTTGAACCCGGTATCGTTGGACTGATAGCTTCTCTAGGTATGTATAACTCAGACATCTTGGATACTAGAGATTTATTTTTACATTTTTGAATTATTTGAATCATTTCCAGCAACCCATACATTTAAAGGGTTTTTTATAAAGTTTTGAATAAAGCTAATATTTGATCTTTTCGAAAAAATCACTTTTCCCACTTTTCTCAAATACCTACGAAATGTATAAAAAATTTTGAATTCCAAACCGGTCATTGGTTATTCTCTCTATAAATTGCCAAGGAATTAATTTTTGTCTACTATGCTTCTGGAACTCTCTTCTCCTGCCAGACAAAATATTACTATTTTTCTAGAGGCGTTTAGTCACTGACGGCCAATTTCTCTATCGACATTATATGCAGCCCGTTCTTAGAAATTCCGCTATTGTTGGATAATAAGGCATTTGAATTTTTCACCCGCCGAATTACATATTTATTTAATGCAATAAGCGATCAATTACAAATGCAAATGTTCGCTTCTTCAAGATTTACCGAAAAAATACGTTCAAGTTTTGAGTACTGAATTTTTTGAAACTAATAGTCTGAAGCCTGTTATTATTTAAATTAATGTTCAATTGTCCTAAGTATATTCAGATATGTATTTTAATTCACTATCAATCTTGTTTCTTTCAATGTCATTTATTTTTTGCTAAAATTTTTAGAATTGTGAAAGCTATTAGCAATAAGAATTAATCTTTTTTATAATCAGAAAATTTATTTTAATTTCAAAATTTCTTTTAAAATGTAAGTATTAAGAGATATATTTTTAATTGTACTGTCCATTATCAATTTTATCTATTAGGTGATATACATTTTTAGAATTAAGAAAACCTGTTCGAATAAGAGTTAGTCTTTTATATTTAAATATTAAAAAAATTAGTTTAATTTTGAGTTTAACATTTTTATGTGTTTGAATTCTTGAAATAAAATTATTTAATTAATTACTATTGATTAGTTACTATATTTGAGCAATTTCAAATTTTATAGAAGTATATAGCTCATACAGAAGAAAATAATACGTAAAAATCTTTAGGTGAAAAATAAACTAAGCAACAGCAATGAAATTAATTATCAATCTAACTATAATAAGGATACCTACCTATGATTCTAAGTAATGCTCAGCAATAAATTCAATCTCAACTAGTACAAACTTTTTCCGATTTCCATATATAATATTGACTATTCCAAGATTACTATAAAACAGTAATCAAATGCAGTTTAATAAACATTCTAGCAAATTTGAAAAGATTCTCAATTTCAGCAGGAAATCTTGATAATCTAAAAATAGCATTATCAAATCGATGCTACAGGGTGTCTAATTCTGGATAGCACTGGATGGATAGTTTTGTTATCTGAAGAGATAGAAAATCGGTTAAATAGGAAATGTTTTGTAGATGTTGTTGTTAAGTAATAATCGTTATTTGGAATTCAAAATTTTTTATACATTTCGTAGGTATTTGAGAAAAGTGGGAAAAGTGATTTTTTCGAAAAGATCAAATATTAACTTTATTCAAAACTTTATAAAAATTCCTTTAAATATAGGTTGCTGGAAATGATTCAAATAATTCAAAAATGTAAAAATAAATCTTTGGTATCCAAGATGTCTAAGTTATACATACCTAGAAAAGCCATCAGTCCGATAATACCGGGTTCAAATCCCGCAACATACGATAAGACTTTTTTTCGCAATTTTAAAAATAAAAGATTAAATAAATGTACCGCATGTGCTGAAATTCAAGGGTTAATAAAAAAAATTAATATCCGGGACGATTCCAAATTCAAAGTTTAACAAATGTCAGTTATTACGTAGTTAAAAAACGGTGGAAGTGACATTTTACAAAAAAATTGAATGGCCGTCAGTCATAAGTTAGAAAGAGAAATTTGTGAAACTCATAGAAGGTTAAGCGGAGGAGTTAGTGTATTGTAGATAAATACATCCATAGAAATGTAATTAAATTAAAAAATTTGTGCATGACCTCTCCAGAAGTATCTGTCTACGACTTTGGTTCTGTATGTTGCTTAAAACTGAATTCTGCTATATTTGGTTGTAACTTGACTTAAATTTGACACCCCTAAATCATGCGGTTTATTACGTGTTCTGTAATACCTTGCAAGTGCATTTGTAAGCCTCTTGTAGGAACGTCCTGATCCTGTTCTAAAGTCAGTATTATTAATCACCTTGTAATTAGATAATACTCCTATAATTAAATGAAATATAGTTGCACTATTTTAAATAAAAGAAGCGCAAGAAAAACATTTCGGCATTGGATCTGCTTAGAATTCTTTTGGTAGTGCAATTCAGAAACGTTGGAGTATGGCAGTGTTTTATGTAAAATAATATTAAATAATAATGTAACGACTTATTGAAGGTGGTGCAAGCTCTAAATTTAGTGGTGCAAGTTGGTGCAAGCTATCCTCTAACTGGTGCACATATGATTTTTTTGAAAATCGACTGGAGGGGGGCTAGCGTCATTTTAGCCCCCCCTCGAGAAAAGGTCCTGAATCTAATCTTCTAAAGTGGTGCAAGCTCTAAATTTAGTGGTGCAAGGTGGTGCAAGCTTTTCCCTAACTGGTGCACATATCATTTTTTTGAAATTCGAATGGAGGGGGGCTAGCGTCATTCTAGCCCCCTCATAAACAAATTACCGCAATTGTTTTTCCAGCATGGTGCAAGCTATTATTTTGGTGGTGCAAGGTGGTGCAAGACTAGTAATTTCTGGTGCACATGCTACATTTCAATAAATCGTTTGGAGGGGGGCCAAGTTGACGGAGCCCTTATTCAGGTTGACACAAAAATTTTAATTCTAGCTATTGATTTAACACAAAATTAATAGTGTATTGTTTTTAAAAATATAATCGTTAGAATGAACCAGAATCCTCACCATAAAATACTTAGAAATATTACAAGTCCCTTTAAAAACAATGTTTGTTTCAAATCATTAGCTAAAAAACAACTGTAGCAGACTAATACACCATACATCAAAAACTTAAAAAGGTAATACACAAATTACAATAATTTACAAAATTAACTATATATTCAAGACTTAACATCAACACTTGAAAAATTCTATACAAGTCTTCCAGCGCATTCTGCTTTAAATTAGCAAATCTATCAAAAACCTGTTCACGAAATTAAAAACCAACAGAGAAAAGGACAGAGCACTAATAAAAATGAAAAGATACATTTATAAAAATAGACAGGTCAAACTGAATTACTAAATGGCCGTAACTTTTAAAAAATATTTTCTATTACCATATCAATAACCAGTGAATCTATGTCATTCTTGACATCTTGGAAATATTATACACTGCTATTAGACTCCAGTTTTTAATGACAGATTGGTGGGTATAATTATATAATGGGGAAATTATGTTAAATAAAACTAATCTATGACCTTTTGTTCGATTAATATGCCCAATTAGAGCTTCTTAAGAGGCCACAAGTCGTTACGTTCTTTATACCCTTTGCTTAATATTTTACATTTCGAATAACAACACCCATGCTGAAATTCGAAAATAATATAGAATAACTTTGTGTTCGCTGCGGTTTGTTATATCTAAATAAACAATTCTGCAGGTACGCTATAATTTTATAACGAAATAAATTGATCAAATAAATAATCTCTACAACTTGATTTCTGAATGTGTCACCACATAATGATTTCAGACGGTTACTAGGTGCCTGCCGTGCAAAAATGGTTTAGTTTTAATTTATTGGGGCGGTAAAAGTTAACTGATGTCTGTCAGACGTTTTTAATCTGGTCACCCATGTTTGAAAGGACATTCCAACAATTGTCCTTTTATACCTCTAATTTTACATTCTAACCTATGGCGCCTTGCTTATCATCTCTTGGTCAAACTGGTCTGGAGATAAAGTGGTAATTGTTTTATTATGTGGTTTCTTACTTCTGCAGACAATAATAGAAGATTAGACATGCTTTCTATGAGCTCGACTTACCAATAATTTATCTTGGAGATAGTGGAGCGAACAGAGTTATGTTAAAATAAAAATACCAGAACAATTAAGCGCCTCTTATAGTTTGGGATTGTATTATCTACCATAAAAATTAAGAATATTCATTTGTCGCAAAAGCACTTGTTAGTTTTGTATTTTATATACTATTAATTTAAAATGACATGCAATTTTTATAATTTTACAGATTATACAAATGTTACTTATTTTAATATTAAACAAATAACTAACTTTGTTTGCCTAAAAATCAACCCTATGTATTTACGAGATAAATGTTTTGCTTATCACACTTTAAAATAGGATAAGAATTAGTTAAATTGTCAGATAAAATTGCAGTCACTTGCATGTCTCACAGTCCCAACCTTTGGTTGGGTTTTAACGGGAAAGGTCGTTTCCCCGAATAATTCTATTACGTTGTTGTGTGGTTACCTTGAGCCTTTATACAGTGACATTCGTCGATTTTGGGAATTAGAAAATATTCCCTTCAAGAAACACATTTCTCCTGATGAAGAAAAGTGTGAAAAGGAATTTGTGGAAAATTATAGGCGTAACAAGGACGGTCGTTTTGTAGTGTCCTTGCCCTTTAAAATTTCTGAATCCTCATTTGTATTAAAAGATTTTTGTCATTAGAACGTCGTTTGCTAAAAAATCCTGAATTGTATTCGGATTATAAAAAATTAATGGAGGATTATTTGAAAAGCGGTCACATGGTTCAAGTGGAATCGCCTGAAAATTTGTCGGTTCATGAGAAAATGTATTACATTCCACATCATGCTGTACATAAGCGTGATAGTACTACCACCAACCTGCGTGTAGTTTTCGATGCGTCGTGTCAGGATCAATCTGGAAATTCGTTAAATGATAGCTTGGCTATTGGCACTGCTTTACAAGAAGACATTGCAGTTTTGTTATTGCACTTTCGTGTACATCCTATCGTAATTACAGCTGATATTAAACAAATGTATCGGCAGATTTTGGTTAAAGATACTCATCGTAATTATCAACATATCGTCTGGAGATTTTTTCCGTTAGATCCTATTATGGACTTTAAATTAAATACTGTGACTTATGAAGTTTCGTCGTCGCCGATTTTGGCCTTGCGTACTGTTCAAGAATTGGCAAGGTTAGAATCGATTAATCTTCCTTTCGCGTCATCGGTATTGGCGAGCGATACCCATGTTAATGATTTAGTCACTGGATGCAAATCGATTGAAGCTGCTAATAAATTAATTGGTGAGTTGAACAGTATTTACACTAGTGGCGGTTTTCAATTAAGAAAATGAAATAGTAATTGCCCGGAAGTGATGTCCAATTTGAAGGAGTTCCTGTCCAGTTCGGAAGCAATTACGTTTCAAGATAAACATAGTGGTTCAATAAAAATTTTGAGCCTTTCGTGGCGCGCTCTTACAGATGTATTTTTATTTAACTTAAACGCCAAAGAGCGCACTTGCACTAAGCGTAATATTTTGTCGGCTATCGCAAAAATTTTTGATCCTCTCGGTTTGATAGCGCCTTTAATACTTTTCGCTAAACGTTTAGTTCAAGATCTTTGGCTTTTAGGCCTCAGTTGAGACCAAGAGCCGCCATTGGAAGTCGTACAAAAATGGATACATTTTTTGGGTGAATTGCCAGCGGTTTCGAATATTGAAATTTCGCGTCGCATCGTATGTAATAATTTTAAAAAGGTGGAGTTGCATAGATCCTGTGACGCTTCTGAAGCTAGGTATGCAGCTGTCATCTATTTTCGTTCGTTCGATTTAGAAGGTAAAATTACCATGTCATTAGTATGCGCAAAATCGAAGGTTGTTCCTACTAATCGCGTTTCATTGCCCCGTCTCGAATTGTGTGCTGCCGTACTCTTGGCAAATTTAGTAGATTTCGTCAAAAATACTTATACAGATAGTTTATGATTTAGTAATATTTTTGCGTGGTCAGATTCTACTGTTGGTTTGTCTTGGATTCGGTCTTCCTCGCATAAGTGGAAGACATTCTTAGCAATCGCATTTCGCATATTCAAGAACGTATTCCTCCATGTCCCTGCGGATTGTGCATCACGTGGACTTTTGGCTTCAGAGTTGGGTCATCATCCATTATGGTGGACAGGGCCTTCCTGGTTAGTGCGTCTTAGCGAAGATTGGCCAGTAACGTCGCTGTTCACGCGCGGTGGGTCTTATAAATTTATACATCGACTTACCTCCGCGGTGTTTTGTTTTTTTTTCTAAGCTGCAGTTCCTATTCTTTCAACCAAGTGGACTGTATGCGAATTGAGTCTATGTTACGTTACACTTGCACTGAGGTTTTTAGGGTTTAACAACGAAAGTCTGCGGCACTTGACTAACTTACGGTACTGAACGAAGAAACCGACGACCGTTCTGCTTCAATATCCATAAGCAAGTGTTTGTTCACTACTCTGTCCACTTTATTCACAAATGCACAAGGAATTTTTATGGCAGGATATAAGGGAACAAGGGATGACAGTTTTACTACTAGATTTACGACTACAAATTTAAATAACTTAAAATTAACCACGCGAACGTGCGACAAAGAGACCGAACATCCCGCCCACCAAAATAAGTATGAACTAACTTATTTTATATTTAAAACTAATTAGAGCTATTAACTAAGAAACCTAACCGACAAACTTATATAAGTGAATATATGTACATACCATTAAATATCAAGTAACTGGCAGTAAACATAGTTTCACCAGAGGACGTTTAACTAACCCTTGGGCTGTCTTGATGGTAGGTATCCAAACGATACCGTCCCTACCAGGATGTAAATGTCTTTCATGGCAATCTAATATAATAAGTTCAGTCAACCGATGCGACCGAGGAAGCAAAATTGGAAATTTTGCATCATGCGACAACTCTGAGTTACGTAGGCGACCGCCCACCCTCAACAAATCATGACTATCTAGAAACGGACTAAGGCTACGAAGTTGTTTACTAACAAGTTTTCCAGTTTTAATATTTGCAATGTCTTGAGCAAAAACATTTGTTTGAACTCTTTTAATCAATAAATGTATAGCCTCTTGCTGCTGAGCTAGAGACAAACCATCAGAATATTTTGAACGCAAATCTGGACATTGAACATTACGAATGAAATGACGAATACAGGTAATAATCCTACAAATTTTCTGCAGGTTTGAAAATTTATCCAACAACATATCTAAGAAATTGTCAGATATAACGACTGTTAACGACAGAGTACGATATTCGACGTCCATCTGAGATGAGTCGATAAGTTTTGGCAGCGATGTTACTGGCCATTCTTCATTACGACGCACTAACCAAGAAGGTCCTGTCCACCATAATGGATGATGAACCAACTCTGAAGCCAAAAGTCCACGTGAGGCACAATCCGCAGGGTTATCCTGGGACTTAACATGAAACCATGAAGATGGAGGAATACGTTCTTGAATATGCGAAATACGATTGCTAACGAATGTCTTCCACTTATGCGAGGAAGACCGAATCCAAGACAAAACAACAGTAGAGTCTTACCACGCGAAAATATTACTAAATGATAAAATATCTGTATAAGTATTTTTGACGAAATCTACTAAATCTGCCAAGAGTACGGCAGCACACAATTCGAGACGGGGCAATGAAACGCGATTAGTAGGAGCAACCTTCGATTTTGCGCATACTAATGAAATGGTAATATTATCTTCTAAATCGAACGAACGGAAATAGATGACAGCTGCATACCCAGCTTCAGAAGCATCACAGAATCCATGCAATTCCACCCTTTTAAAATTATGACATACGATGCGACGCGAAATCTCAATATTCGAAACCGCTGGCAATTCACCCAACCAATGTTTCCATTTTTGTATGACTTCCAATGGAGGCTCTTGGTCCCACCCGAGACCTAAAAGCCAAAGATCTTGAACTAAACGTTTAGCGAACAGTACTACAGGTGCTATCAACCCGAGAGGATCAAAAATTTTTGCGATAGCCGACAAAATATTACGCTTAGTGCAAGTGCGCTCTTCAACGTCTAAGTTGTATAAAAATGCATCTGTAAGAGCACGCCACGAAAGGCCCAAAATTTTTATTGAACCACTATCTTTATCTTGAAATGTAATTGCGTCCGAACTGGACAGGGACTCCCTCAAGTTGGACATCACTTCCGGGCAATTACTACTCCATTTTCTTAATTGAAAACCACCACTAGAGCAAATACTATTCAATTCACCAATTAATTGATTAGCAGCTTCAATCGAATTACATCCAGTGACTAAGTCATCAACATAGGTATCGCTCGCTAATACCAATGACGCGAAAGGAAAATTAATCGATTCTAACATTGCCAATTCTTGAACAGTACGCAAGGCCAAAAAAGGCGACGACGAAACTCCATAAGTCACAGTATTTAACTTAAAGTCCATAATAGGATCTGACGGAGAAAATCTCCAGACGATACGTTGATAATCACGATGAGTATCTTTAACCAAAATCTGCCGATACATTTGTTTAATGTCAGCTGTAATTACGATAGGATGTACACGAAAGTGCAATAACAAAACTGCAATGTCCTTTTGCAAAGCAGGACCAATACCCAAGCTATCATTTAACGACTTTCCAGATTGATCCTGACACGAAGCATCGAAAACCACACGCAATTTGGTGGTAGTGCTATCACGCTTATGTACAGCATGATGGGGAATGTAGTACATTTTCTCATGACCCGACGAATTTTCAAACGATTTCACTTGAACCATGTGCCCGCTTGTCAAATAATCCTCCATAAATTTTTTATAATCTGAATACAATTCAGGATTTTTTAACAAACGACGTTCTAACGACAAAAATCTTTTAATGCAAATTGATCTCATACCCACGAATGAGGGTTCCGAAATTTTAAAGGGCAAGGACACTACAAAACGACCGTCCTTGTTACGACTATAACTTTCCACAAATTGATTTTCACACCTTTCTTCTTCAGGAGAAATGTGTTTTTTGAAGGGAATATTTTCTAATTCCCAAAATCGACGAATGTCACTGTCTAAGGGTTCAACGGAAGCACACAACGACGTAATAGAACTATTCGGGGAAACGACCTTTCCCGTTAAAACCCAACCAAAGGTTGTTTTAATAGCAACTGGCTCGTTAGCGACACCCCAACGAGACTCGTTCAACAAAACCTGAGCAAAGATTTCCGCTCCGAGTAGCATGTCAATTTTACCAGGAACATTAAAATTAGGATCAGCTAAGGCCAAACCTCGAGTATGCGACCATTCCTTGACCCCTATCGACGACGAAGGTAATTGATTACAAATGTTAGGTAAAATATAACAATCAATTCCATATGCTGGAGACCGTGCTCCGAGGGACTGACTACACACGATAGTGCACCAGACACCAACGACGAATTCAAGCCAAGTCCTTGAACAGTGACATTGGCTCTCCGTTTCCTTAAACCTAATTTCTGACGGCACTTTTCAGTCATAAAACTTTCCATGGATCCGTTATCTAATATTACACGAACAGATTGCAATGTTCCTGTATAATCAAGCACCGACACCATTGCCGTAGCTAACAGCGTGGTTGTGTGTTCTAATGACGTCGAAATCAACGAACTAGTGACAGGTTGTTCATGCACAACCGACGACGACAGATTGTCTTCACTAGGTCTACTAGTAGAAGTAAGTCTAGGAGCCGCTCTCCGAGGAGACGCTGACCTTTGACGATGGGTTTGTCGGCGTGGCGACACCGATTTTCTTGTTTATCGAAGTGAAGCAACGAATTGTGCGACTGATGACATTTTCTACACGACCAATCTAACGTACAATTTTTCATCGAATGTGAAGTATTTAAGCATTTGATACAAAGATTTTAAGCTTTACCACCTCAAATCTTTCTTGAGGGTTTTATCGAGAAACTGCTTACATCTATAAATAGGATGCACAGCTTGACAGAAACTACAATTTTAACATCATTGGTGGTACCAACTAAAGAAGTTTTAGCCGAAGTGCTAACAAACCTTCCTTTTTCTCTTTCTTTAACGGAATCTCGAGATTTTAAGCATGTTCCTGAAGCAATGTCATTTATTTCCAACACTTTACATTGTTTTTCAATGTACGACCTTAAATCTTTAAACGAAGGAATTTGGTCATTATTTCCTAATTCGAAACGCTTTAAAATGTTTATATCTAATTTTTTCAATAACAGATTAAACAACATGAAATCTAATAAATCTATTTCCATCTGCCTCAACGCGAATATATTTTCATCAAAACAACTAATTAATTGCCGGAGTTCCGCATGCGAGTCTGAGGAACTGACCTTAGGGCATTTTTCGAGAGCATTAAAATATGTTGAAAGTAATAACCTCTTGGACTGAAAACGATTAGTAATGATTTTATAGGCTTCCTCGTATGCATAATCATTTAATGGCAAGTGTTTTATTAAGCCACGCGACGACTCATCTAATGTATCAAAGAGATGGCAAAATTTTGCAACGGGTGACAAACTGACATTATCATGAATCAACCGCTTATAAATTGCATTGTAACTCTCAAAATCTGAAATTCGTCCGGAGAAGCATGGGACTGAAAGATGTTTCAAGCGAATTCCTCCATAATTCGACGAAAAAGAATTATTCATATTTTCCACCTTTGGCTTATTTTCTACCCGATCTAATTCGCATTGTTCAGCGATAATACGAATATCTAATAGGTAATCATCGATTTTCACCCTAAGAGCAGAAAATTCATCCAATTGTTCACTTTCTTCATCAAAGAAAATATCCTTGCAAAAAGATTTGAAAAGCGTTTCAATCTGTTCGACAGTTTTAATCGACGCTCTAATTAAAGCAATCGATACTTTTTCCGGTTGGTTGATTTTACTGTAAATGTGATCCAACCTTTTAACTACAAATTTAGCTTCAAGAATAGCTTTATCAATTGATATAACCATATTTGATTAATGATTAATGAACGACAATAAAATTAATGTAAAAACAATGCGTGACTCGAATACGCTAAATTACTAATTCATCTACGAAATTAAATTATTAATAGAAAAGTGCACCTAACTACAGTGCTTGCCCGACAAAGCTTTTAAGGTTTCAAATAAATACCAATAACCCCTTTGTTATACAAGTTGCATGAACCCGAATGGTTGCTCCAACTTGAAGTGACAAATAAGGTAAAGATCTAGGATACAATAACCCTCATAAATAGTTTACATAAAAGGATACCGACGACGACCCTAATCTTTGCCACAAAGGATAAGGAATGTATTGTAAAATCTATAGTAAATGTGTAAGCAAGATGTTCTTTTCTGTGTAACACGTTTAACCATAATAAAAACTACGACAATTTTATAAATTTAAGTATAAGGAGCTTAAAGGATAGGAACTAATTATTTAATTAAAGATCCAGCGATAAAGGCCAATTTTGTTCACGCGCGGGGGGTCTTATAAATTTATACATCGACTTACCTCCGCGGTGTTTTGTTTTTTTTCTAAGCTGCAGTTCCTATTCTTTCAACCAAGTGGACTGTATGCGAATTGAGTCTATGTTACGTTACACTTGCACTGAGGTTTTTAGGGTTTAACAACGAAAGTCTGCGGCACTTGACTAACTTACGGTACTGAACGAAGAAACCGACGACCATTCTGCTTCAATATCCATAAGCAAGTGTTTGTTCACTACTCTGTCCACCTTATTCACAAATGCACAAGGAATTTTTATGGCAGGATATAAGGGAACAAGGGATGACAGTTTTACTACTAGATTTACGACTACAAATTTAAATAACTTAAAATTAACCACGCGAACGTGCGACAAAGAGACCGAACAGTCGCTGTCAAAATTTATCGACTCATCTCAGATGGACGTCGAATATCGTACTCTGTCGTTAATAGTCGTTATGTCTGAGAATTTCTTAGATTTGTTGTGGGGTAAATTTTCAAAGCTGCAGAAAATTTGTAGGATTATTTCATGTATTCGTCATTTCATTCGTAATGTTCAATGTCCGGCGGATTTGCGTTCAAAATATTTTGATGGTTGTTTCTAGCTCAGCAGCAAGAGGCTATACATTTATTGATTAAAAGAGTTCAAACAAAAGTTTTTGCCAAAGACATTGCAAATATTAAAACTGGAAAACTTGTTAGCGGTAGGAAACAAAAGTAATGGTAGTGGCAGGACAAAAAAACCCAAACAAAACGAAAAAGAAAAAAATTCACTTCGAAACTAAAAGAAAACTCGTTACAAAAACAAAAGAAACCAAAAGAAAAGAACCACCCAACAAAACACAAACAAAGAACTCTTATCCGGCTCGAAAAGTCAATAATACTAAAAAAAAAGGAAAGAAAGAAGGGAAACAAGCAACGAAGACTATGATGGAACGGCATTGACACTGAAAAAGTTGTCGGAGAAGGGAAGTTTTATGTAAAGAAACAGGAAAGTCTTCGACCTCAAAAGAAGAAAAGGAACGATGAAGAAAACTAACAGTGCCAACTAAAACAGAACCCAAAAGTCAACCCTCAAGTAAACAAAGGGGCAACAAGGGAGAACGAGAGGAAGAGAGGAAGAGCGCTGGTAAATGAAACGATGTACTATTAACAGTGGTAATTAAGAATCTCAACAAACGAAGAACCAAAGAAAAGAATAGCTACCTAGACCTAAAGTCGACTGAGTCGTGGTTTCCGAAGAAAGAAAAGCGGACTAGAAAGCACCTACCGTGCATTTATATTTCCAATGCTCCACCAGTAGGTACTACATTGGCCAGGAGGCGAGTTTTTTGTTGCCTGGAAATTTAGAATTTTGCCGAACCCTTGCCGTTCCAGGCAAGGTAGGGATCTTTAACGTGCGTGACAACACTCACACACGGGACCTCCATTTAACCTCTCATCCGAACGAGGGCGTAATTTTTGTGAAAAATGCTCACCTGTCATTTTTCAAGCAGTCGGCCGGTTCGGGATCTGAACCCAGGACCTTGGGATCCGTAGTCTTACGCTTACTACATTAATCCACGGCGACGCCTAAAGAAAGCACCTACCACAGGAGCGGATGAACGAAACACAATCAGTATAGGGACCGACAGCAAAGAAGACCAGCAAAAGGACAGGGAAAGGAAAGTGGAACGAGGAAAAAAAGAAAAACAAAAAAAAAATAACACCAACACTAAGTACAAACCCCAAAAAAACTAAGAATCGTATAAAAGAAAATAAAACAGAATCCCAGTGTAGTTATGTATGAGTAGGTGTGGGCGTGTGCGTGCGTGTGTGTATGTGTGTGTGTGTGTGGGGATGTAAGAAGTGTGTGTGTATGTGTTATGCAGGTATAAAGTGTGCGTGTGTGTGTTTGTTGGACCGCTGTGGTTGCCTCTTACGACAGACAGGTCGTACCATGAGGCTATTTTATTCCTAGACCCACACGGGTGAAAGGAGCAATAGGAGAAAACGAAAGAAAAGAGAACCAAGTAGAACTATGTGTTTATGAAGTGAGTTGATGTATGTGTTGGACGTATGTGTGTGTATATGTTCGTGTGTGTTGGGCCGCTGTAGTCGCCACTTACGACAGGCAGGTCGTACCATGTGGCTATTTTATTCTCGGACCCACACGGGGTCCAGGAGTACAAGGAGGAAACGAAAGAAAGGAGAACCAAGTAGAACTGTGTGTTTATGAAATGTGTGGGTGTATATGTGTGTGTGTGTGTGTGTGTAAGTGTGTGTGTGTATGTGTATAAAGTGTGTGGGTATGGATTGGATGTATATAAAGTGTGCGTGTGTCCCTTCCTTCCATTCTTTTTTTTCTTTTATTATTGACTCTTCAAGCCAAATAAGAGTTCTTTTGTTTGTGTTTTGTTGGGTGGTTCTTTTTTTGGTTTCTTTTGTTTTCGTAACGGGTTTTTTTTTAAATAATTTTTTTTGCGCTCTGATTTTGTTTCGTATAACTTTGGCCCCACATTGGACGCCAAAAATTATGCTACGCACCTAGACGTAGCATAATTTCTGACGCCCTGGCGTGGGGTTGCGAGCTTGTTTTAGTTAATTTTTTTTGTGCTCCACTCTCCACGGTTGGTAGTTAGCCTGGTATTTACTTTTCTTTTGGCTACGTGTAGGTACGTAGCATAATTTCTGACGCCCTGGCATGGGGCTGCAAGTTTGTTTTAGTTAATTTTTTTGTGCTCCGATTTTGTTTTGTGTAACTTTGACCCCGCGTTGGGCGCCAAAAATTATGCTACGTACCTAAACGTAGCCGGAAAAAAGTAAATACCAGGCTAACTACCAACCGCGGAGAGTGGGGGCATTCGCCTACAAACCAAAAAAACAAAAAAATGAAGTACATCGCCCACGATTATCTATTAACGCATAAAAATAAATAAAGGATTTTGTACAAACAAGCAAAAAGAAAATAAATTAAGCGTTACTATTTAAAAGCAAACAATTAGCTGATATGAGCAATTTAGTACATTAGATACGAAGTGCGCATCTTGTATTTACACAAAATAAAATTAATCAGTAGTAAATCAATATGTGAGAGCTTTTGTCAAGCGTTTTTAAAATTTCACCTAATAGTTTTTGTAAAATAAACTAGTCAGTAAAGCGAATAAACGTGTGCGTTCTTTTGACAAGCATGTTCAAAAATAGTACATCGCATCTGTAGAGCGATAATATCGAATCGCAGCAACAAACAATAGTCTTACAATGTAACGTTTCTTGTCACGTAGCTACACCAAACGTTGATACGGAATATGCCATTGACACACCAAAAAAACAAGTTGCATACCTGTAGGTGTTTGGATACTTAGTTCGTAAGCCGTCGGGGGTGAGTCAGCACAGCAACGCCATGGTCGTCAGGATACATTTACCCTACTACCATAACTGCAACAGCGGTCTACGGACGAAATCAGTTGGTATAAGACAAAAGCAGTTAGTCTACATAAAGAAAGAACCCATTTGGCCTTCATCTAAAAAAAAACTAAAAAGAGAATCTGATTAAAATGGGTACGTGCGGGGAAACTCACCAATCCACAATAGACAACTCCTAGTTGTCGAACAAAAAAAAACGTGCATTGCTTTTGAAATACGGCGACAAATACTGTAGAAAATATTTCGACGTACAAGCTGTAGAATCAAATTCAACAATAGTTCAACTAACACAAATTTGAACTGCAAACCCTCGCTTATCGAAGCGCGAATGAAACTGTAAAACCCGGGTTTTATCGGAAAGTGCGCGACCTTATTTCAACAAGTCTTTAACATAGAAACAATAAAGAAAACCATTATTCGCGGTTGTAACGTATACTAAGGTAACAGGTACCTAAAACAGGAGATAAACTATTTAATTGTAGCATAAACTTGTCGTTTCGAAATAAATAAATTCAAAATGAAAATTTGTAAAAAGCGTATTTATTATTAATTAGGTTGGAGGATTTAACAGATTACCGGATACCTAAAACAAAGATTTCAAACGTAACATCATAGTAACTATACAAAAAAAAAGAGGCGCGTATACATGTGAAAATTTTCGAACAATAAGTTTGACAGCACACGCTTCAAAAACATTAACTAGAATTGTACAAAGACGAATGGCAAAACGAGCTGAAGAAATACTGGGAGAAGATCAATTTGGGCTTAGGCGAAACAGTGACGCTATTTCAGCTCTGAGGGTGATAATGGTGAACGGGAAAAGCGTATATATAGGGTTTGTAGATCTGGAAAAGTATTCGATAATGTAAAATTGAAAAATATGTTTGAAATACTCAAAAAGATTGGAATTTTTAACTTGTATATAGAAGAGGCAATGAATTGTCAAATGCAGGAAAACATTTGGAATAACTATGCAGGGACAAAAGATTGATATGCTTAGATTTGCAGATGATATAGCGGTATTAGCATCTAGCAAACAAGAGTTAGAAACTGCTCTTAATGAAATGGAAACAGTTCTAACGGAAAGTTATGTTATAAAAATTAACAAAAATAAAACTAAAGTTCTAGTATACAAAAGAAGGGAAAATAAATCAAAAACAAGAATACAAATAGGTAACGAGAACTTACAAGGGGTTAAGAATTTCTGCTACCTAGGAAGTCAAATAACACAAGATGGGAAAAGCACAAAAGATATAAAACAAAGATTTGCACAAGGTCGTGCTACATTTAATAAGAAAAAGCAACTACTGTGCTCAAAGACCACAAACATAGAAACAAGGAAAAGATTGCTTAAAATATATGTGTGGAGCACAGCACTGTAGGTCTGCAAAACTTGGATAGTAGGAGAAGCAGACGAAAAAAAGGTAGAAGCCTTTGCAATGTGGTGCTACAGACGGATGATGAAGATATCATGGACAGTCAAAGTTAAGAACAAAGAGGTACTAGAAATGGTAGGGGAAGAAAGAAATATGTGGAAAACAGTAAAAAATAGGAGAGATAGGATGATAGGCCACATACTAAGACATGAGAGAATAGTGCAGAATATATTAGAAGCAGAGATAGGAAAAAAGAGAAGTAAGGGTAGACCTAGGTTAGACTACTGCAAACAGATAGTGAAAGATGTAGGCTGTGACAATTTCAGGGAAATGTGTAGGCTAGCTCAGAATAGAAATCAATGGAGGTACGCTTTCAGCCAGTTGCAAGATGGAAAAACTAATGACAAAAATAATAATAACTGTACTTAAACATGGTGATTATTATAGACAACCATAGATATTGGTTTTTGCAATACTCTCAACTAATGATAATTTTGCGAAAGGTTATACTGGAAAACTATTAATACGGCAAATGTCTAAGTGTAGTATCACTGAATCTCGGTGAAGTAGGGCATGTGATTAGAAAACAATAGAAGGGAATCGAGCTGTATATAGGTTGTTGTGAGAATTGCAGGGAACTGTGTAGGCTAGCTCAGAACATAAATAAGCTGAGGTACAAGTCCAACCAGCTTTAAGACGTAAAACTCAATGACAAAAAAATAAGTGCTCCTAAATCTGATAATTATTATAAACAACTACAGGTGTTGGTTGTGAAATATTTTCAATTAATGTTGATTGGACGAAAGGATAAATTAGAAAAACTATTAATTCTACAAAGGTTCAAGTGCTGGGGGAACTTGGTAGCCAAAGGCTGCTTACCTACCCTTCATATACCACTGAATATCGGGGAAATAGAAATAGTAGAGAAATAAAGATATGTGTAAAAAACGAAAAAATAGGAGAAATAGAAGGACAGGATACGTGTAAGTCATTTTTGGGGAATAGTACGGGATATATTACAAGCAGAGATAGGAAAAGAGAGGTAAAGGTAGACCAAGATCAGACTTTCGTACACAGATAGTGATAGATGCAGACTGTGCAAATTTCAGGAAATGTATAGGTTGGTTCAGACTATGAAACAAAGAGAGTTCGCGTTCAACCAGTTCTAGGACTGAAGACCTAATGTTGATAAGGAAAATTTGTTATGTATTGCTAACGTATTTCACATCACTGCTTTCAAAGTTTTAAATTATAACTTATATTGCAACCAAAGCTTCGATTAGAGCTGAATTAACTAACGCTTTATCACGGCAATTTATATTTTATCCAATCGCTCCAGAACATACTGGAACATGCAAATAATATCTTGCATGTACCTATTTTAAGCTAAATAAAGCGCTTAAGTGTTAAACTCTTGTACCTGTCAAACAAGTCCATCGCCCACGGGGCCTATCAATCATTTTTTGTGTGCAAAAGCCTCGCTTACATTCCAATTTAATTATTCTGGTCAGAGGTGGACGAAACGGTACTATTACAATAACGCAACTTAAACTTTCAAATCAAATTTACCCAAACACTAAGCCACCTATTTATACAGCTCAATTTAATTTCTTAGTTCTTTAGCAAGAGCTTTCCCCATTAGGTAGAAATACGGCGGCTATTTTGCTATTGATAAATATCTCATTTAACAGTGTAATGTTAGGGTAAAAATTTGCAAGGGTGTAACCTCCAAGTAAAAAAAGTTATTTATTTATCGATACCTAGACCCCTACTATGCCCATAAAATTAAAACAACATACGACAGAAAATTATTTTTATAGTATTAAAGATAGTTAAAAGTAATCATCATTATGGCACCGTCTGAGTATCAACCATTTTCATAATTCACAACGGCATAAAACACGCATAAAAGTATTGAGCCTGCCATGCTGCAAGCGAGTATTCGTTACCGCAGAAAAGTTTACGAAGAGCAATATTGACATTCTGATGTCAAAAGAAATGAATCGCTGAGTTACACTGATCTCGGACGATTATCGCAGACTTTTTCCCATGTGCAAGTAATAAAAGTTAAAACTAAGTGGACGTTTATTATTTTTTACAATCTTAGTTTAACAATTTATTCGCACTACAATCTATACGATAAATAAATGCTATACGAAGCTTGTTATATCTTCTATTATTGTCTGGAGATAGCTGGTAAGCAACCAAGCTATAAACTAGAACAATAAATGAATTAATTATCTGTTGAGTGAAGAAGTAGTTTGAATAAGAAATGATAAGAGAGCCTCGCCATTCGTTGGAATGCTAGATTAGAAGGTAAAAGACAACAATTGTCATAATGATCCTTTCAGACATCGGGAACCAGATTAAAAAACGTCAGACAGACAGACATCAGTTAACTATAAACCCAACAGCCCCAATAAAGTAAACTATTTAAACGCACCTTCCCACTGAATTATTTTTCAGCACGGAAAATAGTAACCGCCTGAAAGCTTCATCAAATTTATGTTGGTGACACGTTCAGGAATCCATACTATAGAGATATATTTATCTGTGAATTTATTTGCTTATAAAATTGTAGAAACCGCGTGGAATCATTTGCGGATACCAACCACAATCACGCTTCGATGCGAACCCAATTTATTGTATTTAAATTGTACTGTGTTATATGTTGTAAGCGTTAAAGAATCGGTAATAGAGCATAACAAATGCACCCGAAGGTGTGCGATCTCACTTGGACAGGTATGCTAAATTGTTTGCTGTTGATATTGGGTTTAGGTTTAGTTACTTAAAGAGTGCGCCACAACATTAAACAGGTGCATTTCACCGGCATTACATGTGATTTTACAATGCTCCACCCGAAGGTACTACACTGGCCAGGAAGCGAGTTTTTTTTACCTGGAAAATTTTTGAATTTCGCCGAACCCTTGCTGTTTCAAGCAAGGTAGGGATCTTTAATGTGCGTGACAACACTCACACACGAGACCTCCATTTTACCTCTCATCCGAACGAGGGTGTATTTTTGCGAAAAATGCTCACATGCCATTTTTCAAGCGGACAGTGTCGGGATTCGAACCAGGGACCTAGGGCGTAGTAGTCACACACATACCACTACGCCACGGAGCCGCCTCATCATTTCACCGGCACCCCACTTTCACGTAGGGGAGTGAAAATGGGTGCGTTCGTTTATGCTACGTTTGTGCTAATTTGTGCTGCAAATCCCATCGTTTGTGCAACTTCCGTTCTCGAGATATTCAAAAAACAAGTTGGGGTGCTACTGAAACGTTCGCACCCCCAGTATTTTAGAGGGGGGATATAAAGTGGTGCATTTGTTTGTGCTATATTTGCGGTGGTTTGTGTTGCAAATCCCATCGTTTGTGCAACTTTCCTTTTCGCGATATTCAAAAAACAATTTGGGGGTGCTGTAGAAATGAAGCGAATGAGAGCGAGGTGTATGGTTGAAAATTCATCAAATTTGTTGAAAGCACTTGTAATCGTTTGTGCTCCGTTTGTGCTACAAGGTGCACTGATTTTTTTGCTTCATCAGTCACCCCTCTGGTTAGGGTTGTCTTTCTTTATTTAAAGATATGCAAATACAACGGGAACAAATTTTTTCCGAAACTTACCGTGAGACTATTTAAGAAACAAAAGTTTCATACGGAATCCGAAAATCATATTTATTTTTAACCAGCCCTCAACTCCATGGATCTTTGCCCCCCCCCCCTTCAAATAAAAATGTATCCTGCAAGCAGTTGAACAATATTGAATTGTTGCGCCAAATCCAAAAATAATTTTTTCACAACTTTAAATCTGTGAATTTTCGCACCCTTTATTCGGTGTAGCACATTTGGGCGCTGTTGGTAAGGCGTGGCCGGCTGGGCGTCGCCGTTAGGGCGCGTGTCATTTGAACGCGAGGATAGTAGGGCGCAAGCCGTTAAGGCACCGATGATAAGGCGCGGGACATTAGGGCGCGAGGAAAGTAGGGCGCGAGGACTGTAGTACGCGAGTCGTTAAGGCGCTGCCGTTAGGGCGCGGGACAACAGGGCACAAAGGTAGTAAGGACGCGGCCTCTTATATCGCGGGACAGTCGGGATCATGAGACACAAAAAGGTTAGGTCGTGAAACTGTTAGGGTTACAGAAAAATATTAAATCAACTTATAATAAAATATTAAATGTTTTCTAAACGGTCGCTGTAACTTTTTTCTGTGTTGTTTATTGTTCTAATTCTTCTTGTATGGTGTTCCTGTGCGTGTTTATATGGAAAATGTACTGGTTGAATTTTTGAAGATGCCCTTGACAGCTAAAATATTGTTCTTTTATTATTTTTAAATTGGATCAGTATTTTGGCTGCTGGGGGAGCATTTTCAAAAATTCTGCTTGTCCATTCTCATCAACACACCAGAGATGAAATGGGTCATGGGTCAACTGGGTCACTGGGTCCAAGTGGGTCACTTTTTTGTTTGGGTCACTGGGTCAGTGGGTCCCGTGTACTGACCCGGATTGACCCAGTGACCCACATTGACCCAGTGACCCACATTGACCCGGTGACCCAAATTGACCCGGTGACCCAAATTGACCCAGTGACCCAAACTGACCCAATTGATTCAGTAACAAATTGAATTATTGAAGTCATAAAAATCTTTTTCCCATACTTTCAGCTCAATTTATTAACTATTTTCACAAATGCATAAGCTTATTGGTGCCGTTAGTTGCTAGCATTCGTTTCATATTTCAAGCAAACGCTAAAATGTTTTGTAATCAATACATCGCTTTTTATATAATATGAAACGCATTTTTACATGTTTTTCACGAAACGTGCTGTGGCGCTGTGCCGCAAGAATGCAGTGTTATGAACGTATACAATTTTGTATGTTCAAATAATAGTATTCTTTCACATAAGAACTGAAATAATTTGTAGCAATAATCTTAATATTATATACCTGGTTATTTTCAGTGTCCATTATTTTTGTAATTTGTATATCATTATCATTAGGCATGGATAAACATCACCTTAATTGTAATTTAAACCTTATACATAAGTGCTGACTTTTATAAATCTCCGTGAGACCGAGTTAAATCCTAATACAAATACAATGGTTGGATTTATATGCAATGCATATTACAAGTTGCCATTTTTATTATGTTTCCCTGGAGGTCTACGCCCTTTTTCCTCCGTAACTAGTACCTATAAACTTTGATGTTTATAAGAATATTGCATTTTGTCTGTTTAACTACATATTACAACTAAGCAAAATATATAAACTAACTCGCCATATTAAAAACCATTCAACGTTTTTCAAATGTATGTATACGTATAGGATCCCAATGCACCAAAAACGACTTCGATTCTTGGTAATGTGTAACATTGTTCTCATTTAATGTGTTTAATATTTAAATAATCGGGATTTTTGAAGAAAAATGTAATAAGCTATTGACAAAAGAAAGTGAAAGTTTGTGATGGTTGTATAGTTGTGGAACAAAGTAACAATTATATAGTCATTAAAAGCATTAAAAGAAAGATATAACTTTGACAAATTCCTTACATTGCTTTCCTAATTGCACGTTCCTCACCAACCATTACAATACATTTTTCTGCAGGCTATTAGCAAACATAATAGATAATATGCTATACTATTTGGTGGTTTGTTAGAAGTTTAGGATAATGGAATTTTAAGAAAAGGGTGGAGTTCAATAACATGTACCTGTACCGACCTTTAGTTAAATAGTACCAATATCTATTCTACACAAGCAAACAATTTATGAAAGAATAAATTTGCGTACTCCGACTCTGAACCAAGTGAATAAGAATTTAGGATTTTAAGCAAAGTGGCGTCTTATTTCCAGCGATGGTGACAGTGGTAGTGGTTGTGCCGATGTTCTAGTTTTGTCCTTTGAATTACGAAATACGTCATTTTAATACAGTGCATTAAAAATATTATAACAAATTGCAATTAACAAAATGGATCTTTTAAAACTTTCTGAAGAAATAAAGAAAAAGGATAATAGTGTTTATGAATTGTGTAATTACGCAAGTGGAAGAGGTGACTGTTGGAAAACTTTTAAAGCGATTAAAATTAAGGAAACAAAAGAAGATGTGTTTGGAATAGCTTGTTGTGCAAAATGTTACCGATGTTACATCATCATCATTAGGTCTTCAGTCCTGGAACTGGTTAGACGCGTACCATCATTGTTTCCTATTCTGAACTAACCTACACATTTCCCTGAAATTTGCACAGTCTGCATCTATGACTATCTGATCTAGGTCTACATCTACCTCTTTTTTCCTATCTCTGCTTGTAATATATCCCATACTATTCTCCAAAATGCCTTAGAACGTATTCTGCCCTTCTATTTCTCTTATCTTTTTCCACAGATATCCTTGTTCCCTTACTATTTCTATAACCTATTTGTTATTATCTTTGTCTGTCCATGCTATCGTCCTCATACATCTGAAGCACAGCATTTCAAAAGGCTGCTACCGTTTTTCCGTCTGCGTTTCAGACTGCCCGTATTTCATAGGCATACTGTGCTGTGCTCCACACATATGCTTTCAACAATTTTCTCCTTGTTTTATGTTTGTTGTCTTTTCTCATAATCGCTGAGCTTTCTTGTTAGATGCAGTTCAGTCACCTTCTATTGTTTTACAATTATATACCCTATTTCTCCGACCTTCAGTGGTTGTGGCTGCCAAGTTCCCCCAACACTTAACCATTTACCGATTTAATATATTTTCAAATATATCTTTTCGCACAGTCCTCATTAGTTGCAGATATTTTGCAACCAACAACTAGTTGTTTATACTAATCATCAGATTTATCTGCGCTTATTTTTTCGTCATTAAGTTTTCCGTCTCAAAACTGGTTGGACACGTACCTGCACTTATTTATATTCTGAGCTAGCCTACATAGTTCCCTGAAATTCTCACACAGCATGTGTATACAGCTCGTTCCCCTTCTATTGTTTTCTAATTTTATGCCCTATTTCAGCAAGATTCAGTGAAGGGGGTTAAGCAACCTGTGGCTACCAAGATCCCCCAACACTTAGACATTTGCCGAAGTAATGGTTTTCCAGTAAATCCTTTCAAACACTTAACATTATTCGAGAATATTGCTCAGCCAATTCTTGTAGTTACTTATAATACTCATCACAGTTATTTTTTCGTCATTAGTTTATCCATCTTGGGATTGGTTGGATGCGTACTTCCATTGATTTCTATTCTGGGCTAGCCTACACCTCTCGCTGAAACCCCTACAGCGTACATCTTTTACTATTTGTGTGCAGTAGTCTAACCTAGGACTGCCTCTTTTTCTCTTTTTTCCTATCTCTGCTTCTAATATATTTCGCACTATTCCCTCATGCCGTAGTATGTGGCCTATCATCTTATCTCTCCTTTTTTTTACCGTTTTCTACATATTTCTTTCTTCCACTACCATTTTTAGTACCTCTTCGTTCTTAACCTTTTCTGTCCATGATATCTTCATCATACGTCTGTAGCACCACATTTCAAAGGCTTCTACCTTTTTCTTGTTCGCTTCTCCTACTGTCCAGGCTTCACAGCCATACAGTGCTGTGCTCCACACATATGTTTTAAGCAATCTTTTCCTTGTTTCTATGTTTGTGGTCTTTGAGCACAGTAGTTGCTTTTTCTTGTTAAATGTAGCACGACCTTGTGCTAATCTTTGTTTTATATCTTTTGTGCTTTTCCCATCTTGCGTTATTTGGCTTCCTAGGTAGCAGAAATCCTTAACCTCTTGTAAGTTCGTGTTACATACTTGTATTCTTGTTTTTGATTTATTTTCCCCACCTTTGCATACTAGAACTTTAGTTTTAGTTTTGTTAATTTTCATACCGTATCTCTCTGTTAGAACCGTTTCTATTTCATTAAGAGCAGCTTCTAACTCTTCCTTACTAGATGCTAATACCACTATATCATCTGCAAATCTAAGCATATCAATTTTTTGTCCCTGCATAGTAATTCCAAATGTCTTCCTGCATTCGACAGTATTCATTGCCTCTTCTATGTACAAGTTAAAAATCAATGGGGATAGGGCACATCCCTGTCTCACCCCTTTCCTAATGTTTACTTCTCTACGTTCCTGCTCTAATTCTATTACTGCTGTTTGCTCTTTGTATAAGCTATGTACTATTCGTCTATCCATATAGCTCATTCCAATCTTTTTGAGTATTTCAAACATTTTTTTCCATTTTACATTGTCGAATGTTTTTTCCAGATCTACAAACCCTATATACACGCTTTCCCCTTTTTCTATTGTTTTCTCCATTATCACTCTCAGAGCTAAAATAGCCTCCCGTGTTCCCCTGTTTCGCCTAAACCCAAATTGGTCTTCTCCTAGTATTTCTTCAGCCCGTTTTTCCATTCGTCTTTGCACAATTCTAGTTAATATTTTTGACACGTGTGCTGTCAAACTTATTGTTCGAAAATTTTCACATCTATCCGCACCTTTCTTTTTTGGTATAGTTACTATGATGCTACGTTTGAAATCGTTGGGTATCTCGCCTGTCTCATACATATAGCTTACAAGTTGGAAGAGACGTTCTGTTACTGCTTGTCCAGCGGCTTTTAGAGTTTCGGCTTGCACCTTATCTGTACCCGGCGCCATACCATTTTTCAGACTCTTTAATGCTAATTCAAACTCCTCTCTAAGTATAGGATATCCCAAGTCATCATTTTCAATGTCTGATTCCTGTTCTAATGCAGTTAGTTCCTCTCCTGCATATAAATTCCCTATATATTCTTGCCATCTACCCACTTTCTCTACGTTTTCTATGATGACGTTTCCTTGTGCGTCCCTTATATTTTTGCTATAAGATTTTATGTCCCTAAAATTCATTCTAATTAATTTGTATGCTTCGTCTGTCTTTCCTATGTCCATCTTCGTTTGTACCTCTTTGCACTTTTCATCAATCCATTGTTCTTTAGCTTTCCTGCAGTTTCGAATAATTTCCCATTTTATAGCTTTGTATCTCTGTATTCCTGTTTCGTCTGATTAATTTTTGTATTTTCGTCTTTCTTCTATTAAATTCAGGATATCCTTTGTTATCCATGGTTTCTTATTTTCTTTTTGTGTATACCCCAGAATATCTCTGGCTGCCATGTCTAAGCTGGATTTAATGTTATTCCATTCTGTTTCTACTTCCTTAGTATCCGATATTTTCCCGATATCTTTGAGCAATTCATTTGACTTTTTTTCGAATCTTTCTTGAATATCTTTATCTTTTAGTTTCTCTAAGTCCAAGTGTCTTTATCCGTTTCTTTTTTCAAATTTTTAAATTTAAGTGCAGCCTTCATAATTACGATGTTGTGGTCAGTATCTATATCTGCTTCTGAGTCGCTTCTACAGTCTTTCACTTGATTCCTAAACCGTTGTCTAACAAGAATGTAATCTATTTGATATCTTCCTATATCTCCTGGCATCTTCCACGTATATCGTCTTCTAGCATGATGTGGAAATAATGTGTTTTTGATGATTAAATTGTTCTTGTCGCAAAATTCTACCAGCCTATTTCCCCTGTCGTTTCTTGTGCCTAAACCAAATAAACCTACTACCGCTCCTTCCATACCCTCACCTACCACGGCATTAAAATCCCCCGTAATTATTAAATTTTCATGGCTTCTACCTCTTCGTCACTATAGCTAGAGGTGGGCATGTATACTTGTATTATTACTGTGTTTACCGGTTTAGATTCTAATCTAACCATGAGTACTCTTTCGTTCTTTTATAAGTAATTTTCTACACAGTATCCTATCTTTTTCCGCATAACTATCCCCACAACCAAATTTTCTTCCTCTGCTCCTGTATGAATTACCCTGAAGTCTCCACTCCAAAAATCCCCCGCCTCTGGCCATCGAACTTCGCTGATCCCTACTATGTCTAGTGATAACCTATTCATTTCGATTTTTAGGTTCTCTAGCTTACCTACTTGCTTCATACTTCTAACATTCCACGCTCCGACTCGCAGAATGTTCCCGACTCTTATTTTTAACTTTCCGATCGCATCCTCCGAAGTAGTCCCCTCCCGGAGATCCGAATGGGGGACTATTTTAACTCCGGAATCTTTTACCCCAGATAATGCCATCATTTTTGTTATAATTTAGGTACGCTGTGTACTTGGGAGATAATGTGGTGGTTTCCCGTTGCCTTCCATATCGCGGTAGTGTGTCTTAGACTGACATACCGACTCCTATGGTCTCTGCCAATATAAGTACCGAAAGAGCCGCTGCCCTCTTTTGGGGACCTGTCTTAGTCTGGTTCTTTACTAACGACCCTACTACTTTGGTTGGACCTGTAGTTTGGCTCTTTAGCTCATTAGAACGCGCAAGCCATTTCACCTGTTCTAGTAATTTAGAACTTCGGCAAGGTGCAGGTCCATTCGAAATGGCGATGTTACATATATCGGAAAAAAATAGACAATAAAATTATTGAATTTGGAACTAAAAATTTAAATGATCACCAGAAGCGCTGTTCGCCACTACAGGATGCAAGTGCAAGAGGTAGCAAAATAACATCAATATTTAAAAAAAAAGGAATCCAAAAATAACTGATTCAGATTTAATAAATGTCAGAAAACGGCAAGTAGTTTTAACTTCCGGCGCTTATTTACCATTTGCTGTTAATGAAAATCGGCATTTTGTAAACTTTGCACAAGAAATGATTTCCATAGGCGCAAAATATGGAAACAGAAGCATCGGCCGCTTTAAGTAGCCGAATAACTGTTCGGAAGGAATTAGTAAAATGTGCAAATGAAGTACAGGTGGACATAAAAGCCGCTTTACAAAATTCTATAAAAGAAAAGTGTATAGCCGTCACAACTGATTTGTGGTCAGACAATGTGGTACATCGTAGCTATTTAGACGTGACATTTTTTTGGATTGAAGAATCAAAAGATGGTTTTTGGAGTTTAAGCAGATGTATGTATGCCTGTAAATCCTTCCCTCAAAAAAAGACTGCAGAAAATATTGCGTTTGCTTTAGATACCGTATTGTTAGAATGCAATTGTGATGTTGTCGACATTCCAATAACAACAGATTGCGGTAGTAATATTATAGCTGCTACGAATCAAAAAGTGCGTATAGACTGTCCGTGTCATAGACTAAATACTTGCATACAAACTGCTTGGGAACAGTGTAAGCAGTTAAATGAAAATATTAATCTTCTTGATGAAAGTTCGAATGGGCTGGTAACGTAAGTCAAGAAAACCACAGACATCCAATCGGAGTTGCCTCGAGCCTTAAAACATGTTGGAAAAACAAGGCCCTGGAGGTCATTACTTAACATGTTTAGTTCGATTACTGAAAACTTGAATGTGACTGATAAACGAGAAGTTTCGGTATTAGTATCTCTCTTAACAGTACGAGAACGCATCGGTTTGGTTGAGTGCATTGATCGTAAACTACTTAATGATGTGTTAAATTTCTTAAATCCTGTGGGACAAATATTTTTTTTTTAGGCGTCGCCGTGGATCAATGTAGTAAGCGTAAGACTACGGATCCCAAGGTCCCGGGTTCAAATCCCGACACGGCCGACTGCTCGAAAAATGGCAGGTGAGCATTTCTCACAAATATTACGCCCTCGTTCGGATGAGAGGTTAAATGGAGGTCCCGTGTGTGAGTGTTGTCACGCACGTTAAAGATCCCTACCTTGCCTGGAACGGCAAGGGTTCGACAAAATTCAAAATTTCCAGGCAACAAAAAACTCGCCTCCTGGCCAATGTAGTACCTACGGGTGGAGCATTGGAAATGTAAATGAACGGGACAAATATTTGATGTTCTTGAACAGTGTCGCCAATGCACTCTACAAAACGTCGTACCTTCGTTTTACTGTTTGCGAAATATGTGGGATTTTCAAAGTCCACAAGATCCTACCGAAATTAGATTATTAAAGCGAAAATTTGTTGATGCATTGGATGAAAAACTTTGGTCTTCAATAACAGCCTTGCATTTAATAGCAACATTTTTGGATCCATCATTAAAGGAATTTTTATTTGTCAAAAATTGTGAAGATAAAAATAATTTTTACCAACAAATTCACGAAGGTTTGATAGAGTATGGAATTTCAATAGTTAAGGAAATGAGTTTTTCCAACATTAGTTCATCAGCAGATGAAGAAGCCCAGTTGCAAGTTATAGAGAAAAAAACATCCCAGGTAATATTTAATGTATTATAGTTTTTGATCTCGAGTTATTTATTTGAAACGTTAATAGTAAATTCTCTAATCGGTTTTATTATTTCTGTTAATAATTTTTAATTGCTTTTCGAAGTTTAATGCAACATTACTATGAAACGCAGAGCCGATTTTATGCCTAGACAAACTAGACAAATAATGTTTAGGATTGATTAATTTTAATAGTAAAATATTTTGGAGAAGAAACGAAAGCTAGATCCATTTGCAACATTTCGAACTCCGGGGGAACAGCGCGAAGGAACCTCTTCTACTCGCACTGTTGACTTTCATCGGCAAACAGATGAAGAACTAGAAAAATTTATAACTAATGAAGAACGAAGTTATAAAATTTTGATTGGTCCATTTAATGGCGACAAAGATAATGACGACGAGAGATTTGATCCATTAAAATGGTGGAGTGTCAATAGACAAAAATTTCCTTTGATAAGTCAAATTGCTAAAAAAATATTAGTAGTTCCAGCCTCATCTGCTGAATCAGAGAGACATTTTTCTGGCGCTGGAAAAATTACCCGGAAGGACAGGGCCAAACTTAAAGCTGATGCCGTTGAGAGTCAATTAATTGTAGCGGAATGTTTGAAAAACAAAATTATAAAAATATAAGTTATGTTATAAACCTTTTTTGTTATTACGTAGATTTTTAAGATTAGTTTGTATTTGTATATTGTATTTTTTCTTATGTTTTCTTTATTAGGAGTGTTTTTTTGTTATTTTTTTTCTTATGTATTTCATTACATTTTTCTAGGCGATTGTTTTAACTAAATATAGTGTTTCGTTGATAACAATACTTGAATATCATAAAACTAAATTATATGTTAGTATAGGTAGGTATAGCAGAACCACTATAGTCTTAGAAAATATACTGCCTGCGCAACAAATCTAATGTAGTTCAATTTTGTGGCGGTTTTAAATTTAGTATTCAGAACAGACTTAGAGGAGCACTTATACAATACTACCGTTTAGTTAAAAGAAAGTTATAGTGAACTTAATCATCGTCAACTAGAAACATCAAATTTACTTTTAAATTTTTACATTCCTACAATTCTCACGATTTTTAAGAATAAGTACAGTACATTTTTGGTTCTACTTTTTGCAGAAGTTAGAAAAACGTGCATGTGGCGAAGGCAGGATCAGACTAATTAAAATTGTCTCGGACAGCAGCTACTCCTTCTGCCAGATAGTTCTGAGATTTATTTTGTAACTGTAATTCGTAGAACAGCACATATTTATTAAAAATTAATAATAAAATTTCTAAATTTCATAATCGGTTATTCGATAAAACTCGCCCACTAATTGAAGACATCACAGAGGGCCAATTTGAGACAGTAAGAAATTTTTTGCGACTGCATCAATTTGGGTCAATTTAGGTAACTGGGTCAATTTGGGTCACTGGGCCAATTTGGGTCATGGGTCACTGGGTGGTGGGTCACATCCTCATTTGGGTCACTGGGTCATGCGTCACATTTTAGGTGACCCATTTCATCTATGCAACACACATACAGGAACACGATACAAAAACAATTAGAACATAATAAAACGCAAAAAAGTCTACAATCAATTTTTTTTTATTTTTGGAGTTTTTTGGAATTTGGCTCGCGTCCTACTGTCCTCGCGCCCTAATGTCCCGCGCTCTATCGGCGGCGTTTTAGTGTCCCGCGCCTTATCAGCGTCGCCTTAACGGCTCGCGCCATACTGTCCTCGCCTCCAAATGACCTGCGACCTATTGACCGCGCCCTTACGGCCACGCCCCATGTCCAGATCCGCCCTTTATGACCATAGAAGAAGTTGAATAAAGAAACCTCAATTTAACGAGCCCTCTGAACAATTTTAATCCACCCCTGTGAACAGATAAGATAGGACAACTGTAAAAGTCAACTAATTAGGTTTTAGCAATGTTTATAATAATTATAGACATTATTTATATGTAGTTTTTACGTCTACTTTTGAGTGTTGACAATAGACCATAAGTTCACATTGTCAAGACTCAGGGTCGGTTTAAGGGTGCTTTGAAGTGAACAAAGTTTTAAATGAAAGTTTATTTTTCGGAAAAATTGAACGAATATTTTATTAGGAACAACTTAAAATAAACCAAAAAAACTAGTAAAAACTCAAAATAAAAAAAAACATTTCATTGGTGAAAACTTAAATTGAAGTGCACATTTTATTAAGACAACTTTGATTACAATAAACTTCTTCCTTGTATTGAACAAATTACAATGTGTATAATGACATGTGACAGTTTATCGCCTTTCGCGACCTAACATTTAAGAACTTGTCCTGAAGATCATCATACAATTCCCATTTCAGGCACTTCTCCCGCCAGCAATACGCGGTGTAATGCCCAATCAATAGAGGATCTCCTCCAGCAACAGGGGTGAATGCAAGAACTCCTCTTAAAGTGTAATTTTTTTGCCAATTACAATGTGACGGGGAATCACATTTAAACTCACGTTAAACAAAGGACGAAGTCCTGTATTGTCCTGTCGCATATACTGCCATGGTTTTATAAACAGGTGGGTGTTCGAAATGGTACTCGTATTCGATTAAATATTCCAAGTCGTTCATTTTGTATTTTGGTTACTGAACCTTTCATCTATAACATTTTGTAGCTGAATAATGTCATTATTTGCAATATTTGCAGTAAATACGCACGCAAAAAGGTTCTTGTGCGATTACATGTTGGACATTCATCACTTCTTTCTTCGACCGAAAGATAGTTTACTAATAATTGTTCCTTCAGATAGCATGCTGTACAAGCAGAATTTATGTGTCAATTGTTCAGGGTTTTATAGAATTTAATGAATCGCGAAAGTGAAGTTCAATAAGAACTTGAATGATAAATTTTCTGTAATAAATGCTACGTAAAGTTGACTGTCTGCAAAAGCGGTACAAATCAGATGCACTACACTATCAAACGTGCAAGTATTGATAAAGATGTAAAAATTTCCGTCTATCTTGATAGGTTTAAGCGAAAGAGTATTGCAATTTTTCAGAATGCCTATTATTGATGCTTTTGACTTGCTTAGGCCATTGTAGTGCAAAATTGAGGGTCCTTTGTGAGATAAACACTTGTTTTAGTATTTTTATTACGTTTAGTACTTTTTACTCCTTTACCTCTCCAATCTTCTACGGATTCTTTGAGGTTAGCTTCAGAAGGATCGGCACAGGAGAGGATGACAGTACAATTGCCTTCACCAATTGACTCATTAGTAGGCATAGCAGAGTTAGTTGTCAGATGTTTTGTCCAGAAGAAATACGTTTTGTAGTGGGCTATCGCTAACGCGTTTCACTAATTTAGAACAAATAATCAGAAAAGTCTTTATTACTCACTATTCACAAGTCTAATTAACAGTCTATGCCTTATTTATAGATGTTTTCAGTCCAATTAACAATGCAGCACTATCACACTAATGCTATTTACAAGCACTAGTATCCTCTTAAATTAAATCCTTAACCATAAATCTTCTTAACAACACTAAACACTACTATAATGACAAACTAACTATACACGATATGATTTATATATGACATTTTGATATAGACTAACCTCTGTACACTCATCACCGATCTTATATATACCCTATAATTAAATAGATGACTCATATTCTAGTGTCTGCTGGGACGTTCGGGATTTCTGTAGAATATACTTCGGTTATGCAGCTTGCGTGTTTAACGGGTTGCCTAATAGTTCGTAACAATACTCATCAGTTACACTTCCTCGAAAGAGCACAAAAAAAAGTAAACTCATCAAACACCAAATTAGCTAGGGTATAGCTGTATTGAAAATGATATAATTTTAAGCATTCACCAAAACATAGTGATCAGCAATTTTTGAAAATAAAGTTGTTAATTTAAAAGTAACAGGTGTTCTGCCGATGAACAAATGGTGTATACTGTAGAGGCATTTCACTTTAAGAACCCAACGCAGTTTTGCGCACTCAGCAAAAAAGGGTTTGAAAGCGTTTATTTTATGTAATTAGAGATTGCAGTGTTCAGCGTAGTTTTGATAGCCGGAAAAAGAAATTTCAGTGTCTATGTAATACACGGGGTGTTTCAAATTACGTATTGCATAATTTGGGATTTAGTAGAAAATTGAATTTTATCGATAATAAGAACTTTTACATGTGATACACTGTCAACCAACTAATTCACCTTCATAAGCTTTACCCCATGTTGTTTTTTAAGTATCTAGTTAAGAGGGTAGCATAAACGATGGGGTTTGTAGCACAAGCCAGCACAAACGGATGCACCACTTTCTCATATAATACAACGTCGGTTTTAGTTCCATTCAGTGTACGAACACCTATGGACTTTTGATGGACGTCCATAGGACGTCCTTCAGTTAAAGTGGTATTTTATTTATTTATTTTTTTTTATTTATTTGTTCCAACGTTTCAGTAGTCTACTACCTGAAATTTAAGCAGACCTGGCTTCCCCACAGAAAGTAACCATCATGTGTTATGTGTGTATTTGTGTGTGTGTGTGTGTGTATGTGTGTTGTGTGTGATGTTGGTCCGTGTTACGTTCCCCCTCTAGGACCAGGACCATCGGCAGCCGGATATCCCAGTCGTCAAGGAAGAACGCACAACGGACATTGCCTTGTCAGTCCGGACCATCGGCAGTCGGAAATCCAGATGTTGAAAAAGCAATGGAAGTGTGTGTTTAGGTGTGTGTGTGTGTGTGTGTGTGTGTGTGTGTTTGTGTGTGTGTGAGAGAGAGAGAGAGTTGTGTGTATGTGTGTTGTGTGTGATGTTGGTATCCGTGTTACGTTCCCCCTTTAGGACCAGGACCATCGGAAGCCGAATATCCCAATCTTCAAAGAGGAACGCTCGACGGATGTTGCCTTATCAGTTTGGACCATCGGCAGCCGGAAATCCAGATGTTGAAAAGGCAATGTAAGTGTGTGAATGGTGTTTTGTGTTTGCACAGTGCATAAGAGGTGTTTTGTGTGTTTGTGTGTGTGTGTGTTTCTGCGTCTGTGTGTGAAGTGTGTTTGAAATGTTAATTTGTGTTTGTTTGCCCAGGTTACTAAAAGGTTGGATTGAATTAGTATAATTTTGTACATGTTTGAACTTATACTATTACATAAATAAAAAATTAGGTTCTTTTAGAGGAAAGGATTTGTTTGCTGTATTGTTTGCCTCGGGTATGTGTAAGTTCTTAAAATTTAGCGTTTGTTAAAAAGAAAAGAAATTCCCTATTCTACTACCTAAAATTAACTTATACTATCACTTAAAAATAACTTATACTACCACTATGGGTTATTATTTGTGAGAGACAGGTTTGCTAATATGTAGAAGCATGCAAATTCTACATATTAGGGGGTTAGATCGTTTCAAAGTCGGGTTAATGGTTTGATCTTGTTGCTTCTGGTTGTCAAGAGCAGAGCTCTTGGAATTCCAGGAGATCGGCCTCCGGTCTCCGGGGCAGAGCCTTGGTCCAAGGAGAGGTGGTACTTTTATGTCTCTGTCCGGGCAGTTTTGTTTGTGTCAGTCAAGATAACGTTGGTGGATGAGTGCCGTGGTTTTTTGTGTGAGTACATTTAAGTGTGGAAAGAGGTTTTCGTTCCAAATCATCTGGTGTAGGGTCTTGTTTAATAATGTTTGTCTATGTGCGTAGAGGTACGGTTGTACGTCATTACACTCGAATACTATATGTTCCGGTGTTCCTATTTCTCCGCACGTGCATATGTTGTTGTCAACTAAGTTCATGCGTTCTCTGTATGTTGGATAGGGTCCGTGGCCAGTTAGGTAATGAATAAATCCCCGACTGGGCACCAGGTATTTGGCTTTTAGGCGGTCTTTAATATTTGGGATCATTGCGTATACCCTTCTACTGGTTGTGCTTTGATCCCATCTTGTCTGCCAATCTGCACGTATGTAGTTCTTTATTTCAGTCTTTGTCGTGGGCAGTTGGTTTGTGTTTAAGATGCGTTGTAGTTGTTGGTTGTCATTGTGTGTAAGATTGTATATTGCAGCTCGCTGTTTCACTACTAGGTCCAAGGGCATAGTTCCCACCAGTACATGAAGTGCATCATGTGCGGTAGTCCCATAAGCCCCCGTCAGTCGCAGTAAAACATTTCGTTGTGTACTGTTAATTTTTTGTCTAGGTTTGATTGTGTTAAGGCGATGTCCACACGCGCTCGCGGCGTATGATACCATAGCACCGAGCACACTGTTGAGATATAGCCTTACGCAATTAAGTGGTATCCTTTGGGCTAGCGTTGCAATGTTCTGCATTGCAGAAGTTGCACTTGCACAGACGTTCTTTGGCAAACGTCCATTGGATATTTGTACATTGAATGGAATTAAAACGGACGTCCAATGGACGCTTGTCAAAGAACGCTCATACCACTTTAGTTGAAGAATGTATTTATGGACATCCACCAAATTTCATAGACCTTCGTTGGAAAAATTAATAATTATTGGATTTGGAGCAAAAATTCAATGTATAACTTGGGATATTTTACATTCAGCGAATTAGGGGCGAGAAAGGGGGGTCTCCATAAAGTCGAGAGCTAGTTATAAATAAATATGATTATCGGATTCCGTACAAAATTTCTGTTTCTTAATAAGTCTTACAGCTGGTTTCGGAAAAAATTTGTTCCCGTTGTATTTGCATATTCCTAGATAAAAAAAGACAACCCTACCAGAGGGGTGACTGGTGAGGCAAAAAAATCAGTGCACCATGTAGCACTAACGATTACAAGTGCTTTCAACAAATTTGATAAACTTTCAACCACACACCTCACTCTCATTCACTTCATTTCTACAGCACCCCCAAATTCTTTTTGAATATCGTGAAAAGGAAAGCAGCACAAACGGTGGGGTTTGCAGCACAAACCAGCACAAACGAAGGCACTACTTTAATTCCCCTCTGAAAATGGGGGTGCGGACGTTTCAGCAGCAACCCCAACATGTTTTTTGAATATCTTGAGAACGGAAGTAGCACAAACGATGGGGTTTGCAGCACGAACCAGCACAAACGTAGCACAAACGACTGCACCACTTTATATTGCCCTTTAAAAGAGTGGGGGTGCGGACGCTTCAGCAGCACCTCCAACTTGTTTTTTGAATATCTCGAGAACGAAAGTAGCACAAACGATAGGGTTTGCAGCACAAACCAACACAAGCATAGCACAAACGAACGCACCCATTTTCGATCCCCCACTTGAAAGTGGGGGCGCCGGTGAAATGCACTTACATTAAACACAAGTTGCAAAACGTATGTGAAGTTGCATCGCGCTTTATAATTCTGCATTTTTGTTGATATTGCGTCACCATTGTGTTGTTTTTACGCCATATTGAGTGCAAAATCACAACTCCGTAATAACTCGGCGTAATGTAAAAATCTTTTTCACAGTCCCGCGCCTTTCTACGTTTGGAATATACTTAGTTGTGTTATGTCGTTTTATATTTGGACTGTCTACTGCCGCAAACCCGATAACGTTAACTTAAACTCGCCGTTTGACAGGATTGATTCGTGAGAACCGGGCAAATCTTATTTTTGTTGGCATCTTCATTACGCTCCTGGAACTGGTTAGGCGCGTACCCTCAATATTTCCTATTCTGAACTAACCTACACATTTCTCTGAAATTTGTGCAGTCTGCATCTATCACTATCTGCGTGCAAAAGTCTGATCTAGGTCTACTTCTACCTATTTTTTCCTATCTCTGCTTGTAATATATCTCGTACTATTCCCCAAAAATATTTCAAAACCAATGCCTGTAGTTGTTTATAATGGTCATCAGATTTAAGTGCATTTATTTTTTCGTCATTAGGTTTTCCGTTTTGAAACTGACTGCACACGTACCTCCACTTATTTATATTCTGAGCTAACCTACACAGTTTTCTAATTATATGCCCTTTTTCACCGGAATTCAGTGGTATGTGAAGGGAGTTAAGCAGCCCGCGACTGCCAAGATCCCCCAACACTTAGACATTCGCCGAATTAATAGTTTTCTAGTAAATCCTTTCGCACAATTAACATTATTCCAGAATATTGCACAACCAATTATCTGTAGTTGCTTATAATAATCATCATGTTTAAGTACAGCTATTTTTTTTCGTCATTTGTTTTCCATCTTGGAACTGGTTGAACGCGTACCTCCATTGATTTCCATTCTGAGTTAACTTCCCTAAAATTCTCACAACCTACATCTTTTACTATCTGTGTGCAATAGTCTAACCTAGGTCTACCTCTACTTCTCTGTTTTCCTATATCTGCTTCTAATATATTCCGCACCATTTCCTCATGCCTTAGTATGTGACCTATCATCCTATCTCTTCTATTTTTTACTGTTTTCCACATATTTCTCTCTTCCCCTACTATTTCTAGTACCTCATTGCTTTTAACTTTGTCTGTCCCTGATATTTTCATCATACGTCTGTAGCACCATATTTCAAAGGCTTCTATCTTTTTCTTGTCCGCTTCTCCTACTGTCCAGGTTTCACAATCGTACAGTGCTGTGCTCCACACATGTTTTAAACAATCTTTTCCTTGTTTCTATGTTTGTTGTTTTTGAACGCAGTAGTTGCTTTTTCTTGTTAAATTTAACACGTCCATGTGCTAATCTTTTTTATGTCTTTTGCGCTTTTCCATCTTGCGTTATTTGGCTACCTAGGTAGCAGAAATCCTTAATCTCTTGTAAGTTCTCGTTACTTACTTGCATTCTTCTTTTGATTTATTTCCCCCTCCTTTCCTCCTTTCTTGTTAGAGGAGCTTCTAACTGTTCTTTGCTAGATGCTAATACCGCTATATCATCTGTAAATCTAAGCATGTCATTCTTTTGTCCCTGCATAGTAATTCCAAATGTCTTCGTGCATTTGACAGTATTCATTGCCTCTTCGATGTATAGGTTAAAAATCAGTAAGGATATGGCACATTCCTGTCTCACCACTTTCTTAATATTTACTTTTCTACGTTCCTGTTCTAATTCTATTACCACTGTTTGCTGCTTATATAAGCTATGTACTATCCGTCTATCCCTAACCAAACGGAACACTAGGCAAATACTGTAACATATCTAACTCGCAATCTTCCCTGACATTGCAGACGATCGAACACAGATCTGCAAAGCTATCAGCCATTATGCAAAAGTACCATATAGCAGAGATGCTACCATCCTCATACATCTGAAGCACACCATTCCAGAAGGCTTCTATCTCTTTCTGTCTGTTTTTCCTACTGCGCCTATTTCATAGATGTACTGTGCTGTGCTTCACACTATGCTTTGAACAGTTTTCTTCTTGTATCTATGTTCGTTGTCTTTAAACGTAGCTGCTGTTTTTTCTTGTTTGAGGCAGTTCGGTTACCTTCTATTGTTTTACAGTTATATACTTTATTTTTCCGATATTCACTGGTTTGTGAAGGGGGGTAAGCAGTCTTTGGCTGCCAAGTTCTCCCAGCACTTGAAAACCTTTGTCGAATTAATAGTTTTACAATTTACCTTTTGCACAATCAACATTAGTTGGAAATATTTCACCACCAACACCTGCAGTTGTATATAATTCAGATTTAAGAGCACTTATTTTTTTGTCGTTGGGTTTTACATCTTGAAACTGGTTGGAGTTGTACCTCAGCTTATTTATGTTCTGAGCTAGCCTACACAGTTCCCCGCAATTCGCACCACAGCCTATATACAACTCTATTCCCTTCTATTGTTTTCTAATTATATGCCCTATTTCACCGAGATTCAGTGGTATGTGAAGGGAGTTAAGCAGCCTGTAGCTGCCAAGAATCTTTCAACACTTAGATATTTGCCGTATTAATAGTGTTCTAGTAAATCCTTTTGCACGATTAACATTAGTTGGAAGTATTGCAATACCAATATCTTTAGTTGTTTATAATAATCACCATGTTTAAATACAGTAATTATTATTGTCATTAGTTTTTTCATCTTGAGACTGGTTGGAAGCGTACCTCCATTGATTTCTATTCTGAGCTAGCCTGCACATTTCCCTGAAATTCTCACAGCGTACATCTTTCACTATCTGTGTGCAGTAGTCTAACCTAAGTCTACATCTACTTCTCTTTTATCCTATATCTTCTTCTAATATATTCCGCACTATTCCCTCATGTCTTAGTATGTGGCCCATTATCCTATCTATCCTAGTTTTTAATGTTTTCCACATATTTCTTTCTACCCCTACCATTTCTAGTACCTATTTGTTCTTAACTTTGTCTGTTCATGATATCTTCATCATACGTCTGTAGTACCAATTTCAAAGACTTTTACCTTTTTCTTGTCTGGTTCTCCTACTGTCCAGGCTTCACAGCCATACAGTGCTGTGCCTCACATATATGTTTTAAGCAATCTTTTTCTTGTTTCTATGTTTGTGATCTTTGAACACAGTAGTTGCTTTTTCTTGTTAAATGTAGCACGACCTAAGGCTAATCTTTGTTTTATATCTTTTGTGCTTTTTTCATCTTGCGTTATTTGACTTTCTAAGTAGCAGAAATCCTTAACCTCTGTAAGTTCTCGTTACCTATTTGTATTCTTGTTGTTGATTTATTTTCCTTTCTTTTGTATACTAGAACTTTAGTTTTATTTTTATTAATTTTCATACCATATCTCTCCGTAAGAACTGTTTCTATTTCATTAAGAGTAGCTTCTAACTCTTCTTTGCTAGATGCTAATACCGCTATATCATCTGCAAATCTAAGCATATCAATCCTTTATCCCTGCATATTAATTCCAAATGTCTTCCTGCATTTAATAGTATTAATTGCCTCTTCTATGTACAAGTTAAAAATTAATGGGGATAAGGCACATCCCTATCTCACCTCTTTCCTAATATTTACTTCTCTACTTTCTTGATCTAACTCTATTACCGCTGTTTGCTCTTTGTATAAGGTATGTACTATCCGCGTATCCCTAAAACTCATTCCAATCAAACAAGTAATCATTGTATATAAATTATTGATCAGTTCCGTAATCGAAATTAAGATAAAAATTAAAAAATTTTAAATAGAAAATAAAAATTATTCTAAGATCAAAGGGATAGCTATAGAAGGGAACGTACAAAATAGATGAAAAGAAATAAAAAGGCTGTACATGATACCGTAACACAGACTATAGGTAAGAAAAAAATAGAAGCGAGAAAACCCAGGGTAACAAAGGAGATATTAGATTTAATAAAGAATAGAAGAAAGCTTAAACCTTTCAGATAATTGGATAGTGAAAGCAAGCAAAAATATAATAGAGTTAGAAATAAGATAGTACATGAGTATAGAAAAGCTAGAAATAAATGGATGGAGGAAAATTGTAAGGGAATACAAGATGATTTGAGAGTAGGTAAGACAAACAGGGCTTACAGGGCAGTTAAATAGTTTTTCGGGGAAGATAATAACAAATATAAAGGTATTAAAGATGAGAATAATGAGCTTCTAATAAATAATGTAGAGGTAGCAGATAGATGGAAAAGATATTTAGAAGATTTATATAAGGGAGACGATATGGATGAGTTAGAGAACGACCAAGAAGATGTAGAAGTAGGGTTCCCAATATTAAGAGAGTAATTTGATAGAGCTGTTAGGAATCTTGAACTAAATAAAGCGCCAGGGATAGACGATATACCCGCAGAATTAATAAAATATGCAAGTCAGAAAACTTTAGACAGATTATATGAACTAGTAAAAGTAATATATGGCACAGGTGAGGTCCCAATAGATTTCGAAAAAAATATTATTATTCCAATTACAAAAAGTCAGGAGCTGATAAGTATGAGAATTTTAGAACGGTTAGTTTAACTTCCCACGCTTCCAAAATACTAACAATAGTAATTAAAAATAAGAGTAGAAGCTTTGACTGAGAATTATTTAGGCGAATACCAATGTGGTTTTCGTAAAGACAGAGGGACTAGAGAACCGATACTAATGATTATAGTAATTATCGAAAAAAGGTTACAAAAAAATAAAAAGACTCATTTTGCGTTTGTAGATTTAGAAAAAGCATTTGATAGGGTTAATTGAATTGTTATGTTCAGGGTTTTGCGAAAAATAAAAATCTCTCATAGGGATAGAAAAATTATGTACAGTCTATATAAAAACCAACGCATAGTAATTAGGTTTGTTGAAATAGAAAAGGAAGACAGGGCTGTATACTATCTCCCTTGATTTTTAATGTTTATATTGAGGAAGCCTTAAACTTAGCTGGAGAGAGAAAAGAGATATGTATTAGTGTACAGGGACAGAAAATGGAGGTGTTACGTTTTGCAGATGATATAGCCTTTATAGCAGAGTCTAGAAAAGAGTTAGAATAGTTGTGAAATATTTTGGATGAGATACTACAGAGTAACAGTGGTGTTCACGCGCGGGGGGTCTTATAAATTTATACATCGACTTACCTCCGCGGTTTTTTGTTGTTCTAAACTGCAGTTCCTATTCCTTCAACCAAGTGGACTGTATGCGAAATTGAGGCTGTGTTACGTTGCACTAGCACTGTGTTTTTTAGGGGTTTAACAAATAAAGGTCCGCGGCACTTGACTAACTTACGGTGCCGAACGAAAAACCGACGACTGTTCTGCTTCGATATCCATAAGAAAGTGTTTGTTCACTACTCTGTCCAACTTATTCACACATGCACAAGGAATTTTTATGGCAGGATATAAGGGAACAAGGGCTGACAGTTTTACAATTAGATTTACAACTACGAATTTAAAGTAACTTAAAATTAACCACGCAACGTGCGACAAAGAGACCGAACATCCCGCCCACCAAAATAAGTATGAACTAACTTATTTTATATTTAAAAATAATTAGAACTATTAACTAAGAAACCTAACCGACAAACTTATATAAGTGAATATATGTGTACATACCATTAAATATTAAGTAATTGGCAGTAAACATAGTTTTACTAGGGAGCGTTTAACTAACCCTTGGGATGTCTTGACTGTAGCTACCCGAACGATACCGTCTCTACCAGGGTGAACATCTACTACTTTTCCTAAACGCCACTGTAGAGGGGGGTTATTTGCTTCCTTTAAGAGGACAAGCGAATCAATAGGTAGGGTAGCGGAATTCTTCAACCACTTACCTTTCTGCTGCAACGTGTGCAGGTATTCAGCACTCCATTTCTTCCAAAACCCTTGTTGCATTTGCTGCAACAATTGCCAGCAATTCAAACGAGAGGGGTTTATGGACAACAAATCTGGATCTGGTAACACCAAAACTGGTTCAACATTAAGAAAATAACCCGGGATCAAATACGAGAAATCATGCGGTTCGCAACTCAGTGCGCATAGTAGACGTGAGTTGAGAATCGCTTCGATTTGAATCAATACCGTCGAGAATTCTTCAAACGACAAAATTTGTTTACCGATAATTCTCTTTAAATGGGATTTTACTGATTTAATCTCGGCCTCCCACAACCCACCAAAATGAGGAGCATCAGGAGGATTAAACACAAATTCGATTCCCTCAACGCCTGCCGAATGGCGCATCAATTGCGAGATTTCACGAGAGGCCCCAACGAAATTAGTACCATTATCACAATGGATTTGAATACATTTGCTTCTTCGAGTAATAAATCGACGTAAAGCACCCAAGAAAGCGTCTGTCGACAAGTTAGACACTAGTTCCAAATGGATGGCTTTAGTGCTGAAACAAATAAATAAACAAATGTACGCTTTCAATGATTTTGCACCACGACATCGATTCATCGTGACAGGGAAAGGTCCACCAAAGTCGACTCCCGTATGGTAAAACGCCTTACCTGGAGTTAACCTACAAGCTGGTAAATCCCCCAGAGGGGGGCATAACGTCACACGAAAACAACGAATGCAGGATTTCAAACATTGCCGAAGAGCCCTCTTTGCGGACAAGATCCAATAATTTTGAGTTAGTAAAAATTGAGTTGTTCGATTTCCAGGATCTAAATGTCTTTCATGACAATCTAATATAATAAGTTCAGCCAACCGATGCGACCGAGGAAGCAAAATTGGAAATTTTGGATCATGCGACAACTCTGAGTTACGTAGGCGACCGCCCACCCTCAACAAATCATGACTATCTAGAAACGGACTAAGGCTACGAAGTTGTTTACTAACAAGTTTTCCAGTTTTAATATTTGCAATGTCTTGAGCAAAAACATTTGTTTGAACTCTTTTAATCAATAAATGTATAGCCTCTTGCTGCTGAGCTAGAGACAAACCATCAGAATATTTTGAACGCAAATCTGGACATTGAACTTTACGAATGAAATGACGAATACATGTAATAATCCTACAAATTTTCTGCAGGTTTGAAAATTTATCCAACAACATATCTAAGAAATTGTCAGACATAACGACTGTTAACGACAGAGTGCGATATTCGACGTCCATCTGAGATGAGTCAATAAGTCTTGGCAGCGACGTTACTGGCCATTCTTCGCTACGACGCACTAACCAGGAAGGTCCTGTCCACCATAATGGATGATGAACCAACTCTGAAGCCCAAAGTCCACGTGAGGCACTATCCGCAGGGTTATCCTGGGATTTAACATGAAACCACGAAGATGGAGGAATACGTTCTTGAATCTGCGAAATGCGATTGCTAACGAATGTATTTCACTTATGCGAGGAAGACCGAATCCAAGACAAAACAACAGTAGAATCTGACCACGCGAAAATATTACTAAAGGATAAAATATCTGTATAAATATTTTTGACGAAATCTACTAAATCTGCCAAGAGTACGGCAGCACACAATTCGAGACGGGGCAATGAAACGCGATTAGTAGGAGCAACCTTCGATTTTGCGCATACTAATGACATGGTAATATTACCTTCTAAATCGAACGAACGAAAATAGATGACAGCTGCATACCCAGCTTCAGAAGCATCACAGAACCCATGCAACTCCACCTTTTTAAAATTATGACATACAATGCGACGCGAAATCTCAATATTCGAAACCGCAGGCAATTCACCCAAAAAATGTTTCCATTTTTGTATGACTTCCAATGGAGACTCTTGGTCCCACCCGAGACCTAAAAGCCAAAGATCTTGAACTAAACGTTTAGCGAACAGTACTACAGGTGCTATCAAACCGAGAGGATCAATAATTTTTGCGATAGCCGACAAAATATTACGCTTAGTGCAAGTGCGCTCTTCAACGTCTAAGCTGTATAAAAATGCATCTGTAAGAGCACGCCACGAAACGCCCAAAATGTTTATTGAACCACTATCTTTATCTTGAAATGTAATTGCGGCCGAACTGGACAGGGACTCCCCCAAGTTGGACATTACTTCCGGGCAATTACTACTCCATTTTCTTAATTGAAAACCACCACTAGAGCAAATACTATTCAATTCACCAATTAATTGATTAGCAGCTTCAATCGAATTGCATCCAGTGACTAAGTCATCAACATAGGTATCGCTCGCCAATACCGATGACGCAAAAGGAAAATTAATCGACTCCAACCCTTGCCAATTCTTGAACAGTACGCAAGGCCAAAAAGGCGACGACGAAACTCCATAAGTTACAGTATTTAATTTAAAGTCCATAATAGGATCTGACGGAGAAAATCTCCAGACGATACGTTGATAGTCACGATGAGTATCTTTAACCAAAATCTGCCGATACATTTGTTTAATGTCAGCTGTAATTACGATAGGATGTACACGAAATTGCAATAACAAAACTGCAATGTCCTTTTGCAAAGCAGGGCCAATAGCCAAGCTATCATTTAACGAATTTCCAGATTGATCCGGACACGAAGCATCGAAAACCACACGCACTTTGGTGGTAGTACTATCACGCTTATGTACAGCATGATAGGGAATGTAATACATTTTCTCATGAACCGACGAATTTTCAGGCGATTTCACTTGAACCATGTGACCGCTTGTCAAATAAGCCTCCATAAATTTTTTATAATCCGAATACAATTCAGGATTTTTTAACAAACGACGTTCTAACGACAAAAATCTTTTAATACAAATTGATCTCATACCCACAAATGAGGGTTCCGAAATTTTAAAGGGCAAGGACACTACAAAACGACCGTCCTTGTTACGTCTATAATTTTCCACAAATTGATTTTCACACCTTTCTCCTTCAGGAGAAATGTGTTTTTTTAAGGGAATATTTTCTAATTCCCAAAATCGACGAATGTCGCTGTCTAAGGGCTCAACGAAAGCACACAACGACATAATAGAACTATTCGGGAAAACGACCTTTCCCGTTAAAACCCAACCAAAGGTTGTTTTAATAGCAACTGGCTCGTTAGCGACACCCCAACGAGACTCGTTCAACAAAACCTGAGCAAAGATTTCCACTCCGAGTAGCATGTCAATTTTACCAGAAATATTAAAATTAGGGTCAGCTAAGGCCAAACCTCGAGTATGCGACCATTCCTTGACCCCTATCGACGACGAAGGTAATTGATTACAAATGTTAGGTAAAATATAACACTCAATTCCATATGCTGAAGACCTTGCTCCCGAGGGGCTGACTACACACGATAGTGTACCAGACACCAACAACGATTTCAAGCCAAGTCTTGAACAGTAACATTGGCTTTCCGTTTCTTCAAACCTAATTTCTGACCTTTCAGTCATAAAACTTTCCATGGATCCGTTATCTAATATTACACGAACAGATTGCAATGTTCCTGTATAATCAAGCACCAACACCATTGCCGTAGCTAACAGCGTGGTTGTGTGTTCTAATGACGTCGAAATCAACAAGCTAGTAGCAGGTTGTTCATGCACAACCGACGACAGATTGTCTTCACTAGGTCTACTAGTAGAAGTAAGTCTAGGCGCCGCTCTCCGAGGAGACGCTGACCTTTGACGATGGGTTTGTCTGAGTGGAGACACCGATTTTTCTCGTCTATCGAAGTGAAGTAACGAATTGTGCGACTGATGACATGTTCTACACGACCAATCTAACTTACAATTTTTCAACGAATGTGAAGTATTTAAGCATTTGATACAAAGATTTTTAAGCTTTACCACCTCAAATCTTTCTTGAGGGGTTTTATCGAGAAACTGCTTACATCTATAAATAGGATGCACAGCTTGACAGAAACTACAATTTTTAACATCATTGGTGGTACCAACTAAAGAAGTTTTAGCCGAAGTGCTAACGAACCTTCCTTTTTCTCTTTCTTTAACGGAATCTCGAGATTTTAAGCATGTTCCTGAAGCAATGTCATTTATTTCCAACACTTTACATTGTTTTTCAATGTACGACCTTAAATCTTTAAACTAGGGAATCTCGTCACTATTTCCCAATTCAAAACGTTTTAAAATGTTTGTATCTAATTTTTTCGATAACAGATTAAACAACATGAAATCTAATAAATCTATTTTCATCTGCCTTAACGCGAATATATTTTCATCAAAACAACTAATTAATTGCCGGAGTTCCGCATGCGAGTCTGAGGAACTGACCTTAGGGCATTTTTTAAGAGCATTAAAATATGTTGAAAGTAATAACCTCTTGGCCTGAAAACGATTAGTATTGATTTTATATGCATCCTCGTATGCATAATCATTTAATGGCAAGTGTTTTATCAATGCACGCGACGACTCATCTAATGTATCAACGAGATGGCAAAATTTTTCAACGGGTGACAAACTGACATTATCATGAATCAACCGCTTATAAATTCCATTATAACTCTCAAAATCTGAAATGCGTCCGGAGAACCGTGGAACTGAAAGATGTTTCACTCGAATCCCACAGTTTGTCGAAAAAGAATTATTCATATTTTCCACCTTTGGCTTATTTTCTACCCGCTATAATTCGTATTGTTCAGCGATAATACGAATATCTAATAGATAATCATTGATTTTCACCCTAAGAGCCGAAAATTCATCCAATTGTTCACTTTCTTCATCAAAGAAAATATCCTTGCAAAAAGATTTGAAATGGGTTCGACACTTTTAATCGACGCTCTAATTAAAGCAATCGAAACGTTTTCCGGTTGGTTGATTTTGCTGTATATATGATCCAACCTTTTAACTACAAATTTAGCTTCAAGAATAGCTTTATCAATTGATATAACCATATTTAATTAATGATTAATGAACGACAATAATAATAAATGTAAAAACAATGCGTAACTCAAATACGCTAAATTACTAATTCATCTACGAAATTAAATTATTAATAGAAAAATGCAACTAACTACAGTGCTCGCCGGACAAAGCTTTTAAGGTTTCAAATAAATTTCAACCCCTTTGTTAAACAAGTTGATGACCGGATGGTCCCTCGAACTTGACCACGAAAAATAAGGTAAAGATTTACAATACAATAACCTTCATAAATTGTTTACCCAAAAACACCGACGATCGAACCTAATCTTTGCCACAAAGGATAAGGAATGTATTGTAAAATCTACCGTTATAACCAGATGTTTCTATCATTAAATGTGCAAGCAAGATGTTCTTTTCTGTGTAACACGTTTAACCATAATAAAAACTACGACAATTTTATAAATTTAAGTATAAGGAGCTTAAAGGATAGGAACTAATTAATTAATTAATGATCCGGCTCGAAGGACCAATTTGTTCACGCGCGGGGGGTCTTATAAATTTATACATCGACTTACCTTCGCGGTGTTTTGTTGTTCTAAACTGCAGTTCCTATTCCTTCAACCAAGTGGACTGTATGCGAAATTGAGTCTGTGTTACGTTGCGCTTGCACTGTGTTTTTTAGGGGGTTTAACAAATAAAGTCCGCGGCACTTGACTAACTTACGGTACCGAACGAAAAACTGACGACTGTTCTGCTTCGATATCCTTAAGAAAGTGTTTGTTCACTACTCTGTCCAACTTATTCACACATGCACAAGGAATTTTTATGGCAGGATATAAGGGAACAAGGGCTGACAGTTTTACAATTAGATTTACAACTACGAATTTAAAGTAACTTAAAATTAACCACGCAACGTGCGACAAAGAGACCGAACAAGTGGTATGAAAATTAACTCAGGAAAGACAAAGATAATGACAAGTGAGTTGCAGCCTAGTTTTAAACCAAAATTAAAAATAGGTAATACCGAGTTAGAGGAGGTAGATGAATTTGCTATTTATGTAGTATAATTACAAGGGACAGACGTAGCAGAAGGGATATAGTAGCTAGAATAGCTCAAGCTAGAAAAATGTTTTTAAAAAAGAAAGACTTACTAATAGCCAATAGTATTAGTTTAGATAATAGAAAAGATTCTTAGAGTCGTACGTATGGAGCGTTCTGTTATACGGTAGTGAGACTTGGACAATTAAAGAAGTAGATAAAAAAAAGATAGAAGCTTTTGAAACTTGGTGTTATAGGAGAATGTTAAAGATTAGTTGGACAGATAGAGTAACAAATGGGGGAGTTTATAGAAGGATAGGTGAGGAACACTGTATGTGGAAACAAATTAAAGATCAGGAGAGATGATAGGGCACCAGTTAAGACATGAAGGATTATTTAGTAAGGTCTTAGATTATAGACTACCAAAGAAAATTGGAGTAGGAAGACCTAGACCAAACTATATTAGACAAATTATTAGAAATTTAGGTTGTGAAGGGTATGTAGAACCTTTTAGATTAGCACAGAATAGAAAAGAAGTTAGAGCTGTGTCAAAACGACCTTAAGTAAGTCGAAAACAAAATGATGAAATGAATCTTAATTAAATATCTTAAGAAAGATAACATTGTTGCATATTTAACTTTTTTTAGTTCCTGAGTTCTTAAATGCTTACATCGATCACTAGTTATGTTTGTGTTATGTTTATTACAAAAACTGTAATTGTAGGAATTGTGCATTGTAATTATACATTTTGGTATTATCTTATGTATGTATTTAAAAAGTACATACTTTAACTTTTGTATGTATTACTTGCTCTTGATAGACATAGTTTTTATATTTGTGATTACTAATATTTGGAAATTGCGCTTACAATTTACCCTTTCTGTCTTTTCTGAATTTGTACCGCTGAGATTTTTCGCCTTCCGAGTAATTAATTCTTCTTCTTTTTATCATTTTTTTTTGGTTCACTCTCCACAGCGAGAAACTGGTCAAACCGGGTAGTTTTTCATACCGACCCGATACCTTCCCAGCTGGATTATTTTGTTTAGCTTTTTCTTTTCTTTTTTTGTGCCTGTTATTAGTATCCCAATTCTTAATTTTGACATAACCTTCTTCGGGACTAGTTATCAAATGTGCATTTTTCTTCCTATTCTCATTCTTGATCTCGACGTGTTACAAACTGTTTCACCAATAAATAGTTGTTGGTGTTAGCAGCGTGTTTATTCGTCGAAGTTGAAGAGAACATGTAGTTTTCTTTAACTATTTTTAACAAATGAAGTGATTTTATAGTACTTAAAATAAATAAAAATTGATCGGCAGCTTAGTAGCGTACGAGATTTTTTTATAATTTATAACTAGGTATGCAAATATAAATATAAAAGCAACAGAAACTGCCTTGCGGCAAAGCGACTTAGTTCGTTTCGGATAAGAGGAGCTCGTAATTACCAAGATTAACATTCTGATAGCCAAACGAACAAGTCGCTAACGTTCCTTTAGAATATCAATTGATTCTTACCAATTCCGATGGTAGGTGATATAAGCTCACACTACAGCCGATGTTTATTATTATTCTATGATTATAAGGCCGTGGCTTAACACTTCGTGCGCGCTTAATCTCGAAGATAAATAGCTTTGTGTAGGAATAGGAAGTATTCAATTCTTCTATCACTTGTGTTTGGGTAGGGCGTTAAATAGAATAAAAAATTGTCTACTTTTAAAGATTATAAAAAAATACGTCGTTCTTTATTTCGCTGGAATGTCAGATTGCGCCCGAAGAAAACGACTGATGACTGTACCGAACTTTCGGAGACAAAAAGCCTGTCGTATATCCATCACTTGACCAGAAATGTGACAGACAAATAAATTTCTATTAGAATACTTCACAGTTATCAGAATTTGTAAGATTATAGGTGGGATTACGTATGTTGCGGTTAGACCACAACCACTCACACTAATTATGTTTATCCAAATTCTACTGCAGATCTAATTTGTATGCATTTGCAAAAACGCTATGGATTTGCTAATTTCAAAAATACTGAACCATAGTTGAGATTAGAGATCAGAATTGTTAACCTTTAACTTTACTTTTCAGTAGTAACATTGGATGGAGCTGACGTCAATCCACTACGATTCTCATAGCTCCTGTCGGTTTAAACCGACATTGTTGGGAATTTCTTTAAACCTCTTTTTTGGGGATTAAAGGTAAATCCACTGCTAGCTGACATACGAAAGAAGATTTATGCATTTAAAAACATATTAAGCAAAACAAATAAAAGTCGGGAACATTTTGCGAGTTGGAGTGTGGAATATCAGAAGCACGACGCAACTAAGTAAGCTAGAGAATTTGAAAATTGAAATGGAAAGGTTAGCATTACACATAATAGATATAAGCGAAGTTAGGTGGCCAGAGGCGGGAGATATTTATTTAGAGCGGAGGCTTTAAGGTAATTCATACAAGATCAGAGGAAGGAAATTCGGCTGTAGGGATAGTTATGTGGAAAAAGATAGAACATTGTGTAGAAAACTACTTACAAAAGAATGAAAGAGTACTCATGGTTTGTCTAAAACTTAAACTGGTAAATGCAGTAATAATACAAATATACAAGCCCACTTCTAGCTACAGTGAAGAAGAGGTAGAAGCGATTTACCAAGATATCGAAAACACTAAGCTTCGTAAAAGAAACATGAAAATTTAATAAATGTTATAAATACGGCAGGCTAAGGAAGGAGCGATAGTAGGTTTATTTGGTTTAGGCACAAGAAATAGGTTGGTAGAATTTTGCGACAAAAACAATTTAACCATCATAAACACATTATTTCAACATCATGTTAGAAGACGATACAAGTGGAAGATGCCTGGAGACATAGGGAGATATCACTACATTCTTGTTCGACAACGGTTTAGGAATCAAGTAGACGACTGTAGAAGCTACCCAAAAGCAGATATAGACACTGACCACATCATCGTAACTATGAAAGCCTCACTTAAATTTAAGAATGTAAAAAAAAAACGGAAAAAGCCACTTTCACTTTGTGAAACCAAAAGATAAACATATCCACAAAAGATTTGAGAGAAAGTCAAACGAATTGATGAAAGATATCCGGAAAATTTTTGATACTAAAGAAGTAGAAACAGAATGGAATAACATTAAATCCAGCATAGACATGGCGGCCAGACATATTCTGCGGTATAAACAAAAAAAGAAACAATGAGTAACAAATGATAGTCTGAATTTAATAGAAAAAAGACAAAAATACAAAAACGGACCAGACTAGAAAACACCGACTGCTTGCACGTCCAGTGTTGCCAGAGCAAAAATTGTCGAGCAATTAAGGAATGTGTTTTAAATAGTTTTATGTTGATTTTTGCTCTTCTATAAAAATGATCTGAGCTTATTGTTAGATGTGATCAGATCAGATGTGGATCAGTGTACACAAGATATTTTATCACTTATAGTCACTAGTAGAACAAAAACAAAACAAAACAAAACAAAAACAATTTTTAATTAATACCTAAAGGTTTTATATTATTTGTTATATTAATATTATTATAAATTGCATATATCTCGTGCTTTATTTTAATGGATCGTAGAATCAACAATTCAGTGCTGTAGAATTGAAGGAAGAGGAACAGTTATAGTATGAAAAGAAAGGTAATTAAGGTTTGCATCTTGTTAGGTTATATATTTTTTACATAACCTCATTTATAGTTTAGAAATATTTCAAATTAATATATTTTTTACGCACTTCGTCGATAATCTAGCTATAAAATAATTCCTTGAATAATTAATAATCTTAACCTTTCTGACTAAACAAAAGCAATATTGTTTATACGACTGAAGTTAGATATACTACACGGGCCTGATCAGGTGCTGTTGATATTATAATCATAGATTATTTAAATCGTCAAGCCTGCATAATGTCGTCGAATGCGGAATCCAGATCCGATCGAGTAGTACAATCCACTAGTTTTAATGGATTGACTGGAGACGCTGCATCGGATCGAAAACTGGTTTATGACGCCAAACTGAAGCGGATTAACACGATCGGATAGAAGCGCCGAGATAAATACAGTCAATAAGAATCCCTTTGGAGACAAAGAATGAACATGCTTAACAGAATTGATTATGATTGGATTAAAATGTAAAATGATTGAATCACTTTGAAAGCCAATCATTGATTGTTTCAGCTTTAAAAGTGATCGATTGTCACAGCACTACTGAACATAATTTGATATAAAGACTGCTTCCCTCTTTAAGCAAGTTTTATTTCAACACCTCAGTAATAAACACTAATGTACAAACAAATGTATTTATGACACATATTTTCTACAACGATAAATAAAGACCATCATTCAATTATTTTACATACATTATATTTTAAATGGGTTCACATCCTAAACTTTCATCCCCATCATCAGACTCATCGCCTGAGGATAAGTATCCATCTGAATTATCGCTATTATCATCAAACCCGTATAATTAGGTCTTGAACCTCGTCTATTAAAGTTTCTCGTTCCATATAATCCTTTTCAATTTTCTCTACGTGCAGACATACTTTAGTCCACTCGTTGATTCCAATATTTTTATATGTTCTTCTGCCAACTTCCATACATCATCTATTTTGAAGGTTACATTACATGCAGCGACACGCAATACTACATGACCATGTTCTGCCAGTAGCTGGTCAATTACAAACAGCTGATGAACAGGTTTATGTGCCTTAATTTGGAATATAATTCAGGCTTGGTTTCCTTCATTCAAAGAGGATATTGCGTTCCTTCAACCATTTCTGCATATCTGTTTTCTCCAACTTGAAGTAGGATTAGGATGCACAAGAACATTATGATATGACGCATTGTCTATCACAAACACTGAATTTGGTTTCAAATTTGGTATTAACTTTTCTGGCAGCCACTTTTATAATTGCGATGATTCATGTCATCGTGATAATCGTTTTCAAACCTGACTTAAATATCAATTCTGCATTTGGAACGAACCCATTTTTTCCACCTGCATGAACAATTATCAAACGTTCCTTTTGAAACTGGCGATTTAAATGGTGTGGTCATTCTAACACTTTGATACACTTTACATGTGATTTTCTAATGTACGAAGGTACTACATTAGGACAATTTTTGTTGCCTGAAATTTAGAATTTCTGAATTCGTAGGCAAGGTAATCTTTAACGCTGACAACTATACACGGGACATGTAACCTCTAATCCGAACGAGGGCGTAATTTTGAAAAATGCTCACCTGCCATTTTCAAGCAGTCGGCTGCGATTCAAACCAGGACCTTGGGATCCGTAGTCTTACGCTTATCATTGATCCACGGACGCCCACTTTGAGACACTGTGAGAACTGTGCAGATATGTTTCATCGTTATACACAATGCTTCTGCCCTCTTCTTTATACTTACTAAAATTTTTCAAAAATATGGTGCACTTTGCCCTTATATTGTTTTGTTCAACAAGAATTTTCCTGTTATCTACAGTTCTCTTCCAACGAAACCCTGCTCTTACAACAATTTTTCTGAACGAACCTAATTTTCCCGTGTAATGAGGGCAATCATTTTTAAATTCGTCAAACACTAACTTCAAAGTCGGTCTACGTTTATGTATTGCTGCAAACCGATACATAACGGTTCTTAGAATCTCTTGGTCAAATCCATTCACTGTTGACTTAAGGCTTGGTTTATTTACGGTTTTCCTTGGTGAACTGAACTTGCTGCAGGGTGGTTTGTTTGTACCTTCCTTTACAATTCTTTGCACCGTCTGCAATGACACACTTGTTGCTTCAGCCACGCACTCTTGCAAATTGTCAGGTTGGAGGCGCCCAAATCTTTTATGCGTTTTAAATATTGAAACACATTAAAAACAATCTGTCGTCCTTGACTATGAATCACCTCCTTCTTATTCATAATATTACTTTAAAAAATATCATAATTAATCATTGAACGAACATTCTTTTTAAATACTTACATTGCTGAAGAAATTAACTATCAGTTAGTTTTGAAAAAACTGTTTTGATGACTATTACTTGATACAAATATTAAAACGGAAAACTGGAAACAATAAAACATTGATAAGAGCGAGAATGACAATGACAGTTACGGTTCACATTCGGTATATACAGTATTGGGATCCGCTGAGTATGTGCACTGTTGCCACAGCAAATATTTACGGATAAAGAAACTACGAACCTAGAATTGTTTATAAGTAAAACAAGTAAAAGCTCCGATATTATATGGAGGTTCAGATTTATTTCATATATTTATGAATTTCTAGATACCGCCAGCATGAACGGGGTCCTTACAAACAATATTTTACTTAACGTAATAAATGTGATATTCGTTACGGCGTATTAAAGCCACATTGCTAGCAAGATGTTTGTGGGTTGTACTGTAGCGTTGTGAATCTTGAGGTTTAAGTTTAAATTGACCCTATTGCGCATGTGACGTCACCCGCCATGAGATAATAATACTACTCTACCGACCCTATGGTCTCTGCCACTCTAAGTACCGAAAAAGCTGCTGTCCTCCTTCGGGGACCTGTCTTAGTCTGGTTCCTCACTAAAGACCCCACTAATTTGGTTAAACCTATAGTTCGGCTCTTTAGCTCATTGAAACGCGCAAGCCATTCTACCTGTTCTAGTATTTTAGAATATCGTCAAGGTGTAGGTCCGTTCAGAATGGGTGAATAAATATATTACTAACATTTTTTGTACGGGAATTTACTAGGATTCCTTTTGTACCTAGTCTTTTCTTTTTTCCAGCAGTACTTAATATTAACTTTTAAAACACTAACTTTTTAACTAGGAAGATTTTGCAAAATGTTAATTAACAGGAAAAGTTTATTTTGAATCATTGTATTTACTCTAACTGTAAGTTACAAATCAACTATATTCACATGCTTACGTGCTAAAAAATACATAAAATGATTTAGTATAAGAGCTCTGCGGATTTTACTTTTTGACAATCAGCCAAGTTGATAGGAACCGCCTTGTCTACAACCAAATTATTTTCAGGTTGCTAATCCTAATTTTATTGACATTATGGGTACCAAAGTTTGATGAATATTCAGAGAGATGACGACATACGTTATTTTCATAGTATTCCAATTAAGATTATTTAGCATAAAAATGCTTAAATAATTTGTTTTTGCATACAATTTTGGTCATATAATAAATCTTCATCGGATGAATAGCTCATTTGCCATATTAACACAACCTAGTACCTAAACGTTTTCAGTACTAAAGAATCAATTCCATACAAGACTTCAAAACAGGTCTCTCATAAAAAAATGCAATATATTATCTACAATCTAGGACGACCTTTTAATTTACTGCCAAATTAAAATTAACGACAACCACTAAAGTTCTTCAACTTCCATATTACTTGCACGCGAACTAGTGCTATATCTCTATATAATTAGTTCCGTTAGGATCGTTCAGTTGATTTAGAAATCCAGAGATCTCTTCTGTTCATTCAAAGAGCGCTCGGCGCTTAAATAAAATAGTACCACACCAATTTTCGACCGCCCAACCAAATACGACAAATTCTTCTCGACAAAAAATTCCAATCGAATGAAATGTTCAGGTAAAGTTCAAAGTTCCGACGAGTTTGAGAAATAGCTGGTGATTATATTAGTTGGTGTGAAACGTGCCGCGGTATTTATTGAGAAAGATGTTTGCATTTTTTAATTTGAATAAGCCGGCCAAGTCGTGATGGATGAATGCCTGAATGTGAGAGATCCTAACAGCCAGAGCCTTTATTTTATTATACAAGTTTTAAATATTTTTTAAGTATCATTGTAATTCTTCGTAGTTGATTTTTAATGGCCCGTATAAAATGTTGGTACATAAAAATAGATTTAATTACCTATTTTATAGCAATTTCCTTTGTTTCGATTTAAAGTGCTTTAATATGAAGCGAACTATAATTACAATGTTGATATCGCGTAATATGGTAAGCCGTAAAAGTTCCAGAATACCTGAAATTACCGAAAACATTAAGAGATATATAAAGGTTAGATTTTGATAAGAATTAGCTAAACAATTCGCGTAAAATTGAGCCCATAGGCTCTCTTCCTTTCACACTAAACGAATCATCATCAAGGTGAATCTGATTTATAATAATCGTAATTCACACAAGCTAAATTAAACCAAATAAATTTGAACCGCTTCCCTTTTCATTCTTCTTGTCTCCGCCTAATTGCCGTGAGGTTCATGAATACAATTATCGAGGGGTGGGTGGCTCACTTTGCAATACTGTCACAAATTAGCTGGATGTTTGGTCTCTTTGTCGCATGTTTTCGTGGTTAATTTTAAGTTATTTTAAAGTCATAGTTGCAAATCAAATAGTAAAGTCGTTATATCCCGTCGTAAAACCTCCTTTGTGCATGTGAAAATTAAGTTGAAAAGGGGGTAGTGAAAAACACTCTCTCATGGACATCTAAGCGAAACGGCTGGTTCGGTTTGGTAAAGTGAGTTAGTCAATAGTGTCGCCGAATGTGAATTTGTCGATAAACCCCTAAAATCACAGTGAAAGTGCAAACGTAACACGTACTATAATTTGCATACAGTCCACTTAGTTAAAGAGTAGGAACTACACCTTAGAACAATAAAACAGCGCGGAGGTAAGTCGATATACAAATTTATAAGACGCCCCGCGCATTAAACATGGTCCTAATTAATTAGTTCCTATTCCTTTCGCTCCTTATTTATACTTTAATGTAATAATTGTCGTAGTTTTGATTATGTTTGAGCGTGTTACAAAGAGACTAACATCGTACTTGCACATTTAATGGTAGAAAATTTGGACCTAACGGTATATTTTACAATACATCCTTTTTCCTTTGTCGCAAAGGTTAGGTCGGTGGGTTTATTTTATGTAAACTAAATTGATGAGGTTATTGTATTTTAAATCTTTACCTTATTTTTCGTCGTCAAGTTTGAGGAACTACTCGGGTTCATCCAACTTAGTATAACAAAGAGTTGGTATTTATTTGAAACGTTAAACGTTTTGTCAGGCGAGCACTGTAATTAGCTGCATTTGTCCATTAATAATTTATTTTCGTAGATTAATTAGTTGTCGTAGCGTATTTGAGTAGGCATTGTTTTTACATTAATTTTTATTGTCGTTCATTAATCATTAATCAAATATAGCGATATCAATTGATAAAGCTATTCTTGAAGCTAGATTTGTAGTGAAAAGGTTGGATCATATATACAGTAAAATGAATCAACTGGAAATGTATCGATTGTTTAATTAGAGCATCGATTAAAAGTGTCGAGCAAATTGAAACTCATTTCAAGTTTTTTTGCAAGGGATATTTTCTTTGATGAGGAAAGTGAACAATTGGATGAATTCTCGGCTCTTAGGGTGAAAATCGATGATTATCTATTAGATATTCGTATTATCGCGGAACAATGTGAATTAGATAGCGTAGAAAATAAGCCGCAGGTAAAAATATGAATAATTCTTTGTCGCTGGATAGTGGTATTCACTTGAAACACCTTTCAGACCCGCGGTTCCGTGACGTATTTTGGACTTTGAAAGTTATCATGCAATTTATAAGCGATTGATTTAAGATAATGTCGGTTTGTCCTCTGTTGAAAAATTTTGCTATCTCGTAGATACACTAGATGAACATCGCGTGCGTTAATAAAAATTTGCCATTAAACGATCGTGCATACGATGAAGCCTATAAAATCATTACTAATCGTATTCAGTCGGAAAGGTTGTTGCTTTCGACATATTTTAATGCTCTTGAAAAATGCCCTAAGGTAAGTTCCTCGGACTCGCACACGGAACTCCGGCAATTCATTAGTTGTTTTGATGAAAATATATTCGCGTTAAAGCAGATGGAAATAGATCTATTAAAAATCATGTTGTTTAATTTGTTATCTCAAAAATTAGATACAAACGTTTTAAAGCGTTTCGAATTAGAAAATAGTGACGAGATTCCCTCGTTCAAAAATTTAAGGTCGTACATTGAAAACAATGTAAAGTGTTGAAATAAATGACATTGCTTCAGGAACATGCTTAAAATCTCGAGATTCCGTGAAACAAAGGGAAAAGAGTTCGTTAGCACTTCGGCTAAAACTTCTGTAGATGGTAAAAATTGTAGTTTGTGTCAAGCTGTGCATCCTATTTATAGATGTAAGCAGTTTCTCGATAAAATCCCTCAAGAAAGATTTGAGGTGGCAGGTAAAACCTGTGTATTAAATGTTTAAATACTTCACATTCGGTGAAAAATTGTAAGTTAGATTGGTCGTGTAGAAAATGTCATCAGTCACACAATTCGTTACTTCACTTCGATAAACGAGAAAAATCGGTGTCTCCGCGCAGACAAGCTCATCGTCAAAGGTCAGTGTCTCCTCGGAGGCGGCGCTTAGACTTACCTCTACTAGTAGACCTAGTGAAGACAATTTGTCGTTGGCGGTTGTGCATGAACAACCTGCCACCAGCTCGGTAATTTCGACGTCATTAGAACATACAACGACGCTGTTAGCTGCGACAATGGTGTCGGTGCTTGATTATACAGGATCATTGCAACCAGTTCGTGTAATTAAATAACGGATCCATGGAAAGTTTTATGATTGAAAGGTGCCGTCAGAAATTAGGTTTAAAGAAACGGAGAGCCAATGTCACTGTTCAAGGACTTGGCTTGAATTCGTCGTTGGTGTCTGGTGCACTATCGTGTGTAGTCAGCCCTCGGGAGCAAGGTCCCCACCATACGAAATTGATTGTTATATTTTACCTAACATTTGTAATTAATTACCTTCGCCGTCTATAGGGTTCAAGGTATTGTCGCATATTCGAGGTTTGGCCTTAACTGATCCTAATTTTAATATTCCTAGTAAGATTGACATGCTACTCGGAGCGGAAATCTTTGCTCAGGTTTTGTTAAACGAGTCTCGTTGGGGTGTCTCTAACGAGCCAGTTGCTATTAAAACAACCTTTGGTTGGGTGTGAAAGGTCGTTTCCCCGAATAATTCTATTACGTCGTTGTGTGCTTTCGTTGAGTCCTTAGACAATGACATTCGTCGATTTTGGGAATTAAAAAATATAACCCTTAAAGAAACACGTTTCTCCTGAAGAAGAAAAATGTGAAAAGGAATTTGTGGAAAATTATAGACGTAACACGAACTGTCGTTTTGTAGTGTCCTTGCCCTTAAAAATTTCTGAACCCTCATTCGTGGGTACGAGATCGATTAGTATTAAAAGATTTTTGTCATTAGAACATCGCTTGCTAAAAATTCCTGAATTATATTCGGATTATAAAAAATGTATGGAGGATTATTTGAAAAGCGGTCACATGGCTCAAGTGATATCGCCTGAAATTTCGCCAGTTCATGAGAGAATGTATTACATTCCCCATCATGCTGTACATAAGCGTGATAGCACTACCACCAAATTGCGTGTGGTTTTCGATGCTTCGTGTCCGGATCAATCTGGAAATTCGTTAAATGATAGCTTGGCTATTGGTCCTGCTCTACAAAAGGACATTGCAGTTTTGTTATTGCACTTTCGTGTACATCCTATCGTAATTACAGCTGACATTAAACAAATGTATGTAGAATCGATTAATTTTCCTCTCGCGTCATCGGTATTGGCGAGCGATACCTATGTTGATGATTTAGTCACTGGATGCAATTTGATTGAAGCTGCTAATCAATTGATTAGTGAGTTGAACAGTATTTGCGCTAGTCGTGGTTTTCAATTAAGAAAATGGAGTAGTAATTGCCCGGAGGTGATGTACAACTTGAAGGAGTCCCTGTCCATTTCGAAAGTAATTTCATTTCAAGATAAAGATAGTGGTTCAATAAAAATTTTGGGCCTTTCGTGGCGAGCTCTTACAGATGTATTTTTATACTGCAACGGTTTTTCTAACTGGGCTCAGTGAAGCGTATTTCTGAAATGGGCGCCAGTGAAACGAAGTCTTCCGACGTAACTAGGGGTCTATTCCTTGGGTAGAGCTATGAGAAATGGGGGGGTAAGTCGAAATCTGATTGTAAGTCAAACTTAATCCAAAACAACTAGGCGCCACCAAGTCCTGACTTATTTATGATAATTGCGTGGTATATTTCTAGGGGCGGACGTGGAAACCCAAAGAAAAAAATCGCCTTCGATGACAAAAACCCGTCTTAACAAAATAAGACGCTGCTCCTGTAAGAAATTGTAATAATTAGATTAATTGAAGGGTGGAACACTATTTGTGTCCCGCAAACATACCTAAAGAAATATTAAAAAGATATTTTCTCTATAAAATTGGCATCAAAATTCTACTCTTAAGGATATTAGTTTCCTGTTGTTAGGTTTGACCATATTTGATCAAAATAAAAACTTTAATTTTGAACCAATAATTTACTCAAAAGATTCTCTTTTAAAACAAATGCAATGCAACAAAATTTCATAAATAATTAAATGAGCTCGTGAGTTTTAAATTAAGGTTTATCAAAATTGTTGATAATCAAACATTTTACAGCTTAGTGTAAACTTGTTACACTAAAAAGGTCCGACCCTGCAGATCTGTTCAGGAGGATTACATTTTAAAAACGTTGTTACTCAAGTTTTGCTTTTCTAAATTACTTGTATTAGTTTTAATTTCTACTAAAAAGCAGATCACAAAATATTCTTGTTTACTCAACTTGGGCAAACGCTGTTCAAAGCATTTGTTTTCTAGAACACATCTGTCAGCAGTATATTGCAGACAAACAAGTGACGTCAGTAACACCTGTTGCTGTTACTAACGGTACATAATGAACCACGCGTGTGGTTTCTAAAACCATCAAAATAGTGAATTATAATTTTAACACTGGAAAATTCCAGCTCAACAAATAATTGAAATTTTTATAACATTAGTACTTTTACACAATCAAACAAATTAAAGTGTTTCCAATGTATAAACCATCAAAAAAAGATTCTTAAAACTAACTACGAACCAAAACTGCTTTTTGTGGCCTTGAAGAGGTACTTGTAATATCAAACTGAATTTACTGTATGTTGTGTGGACCCAGCTCATCCTCAACAGCTCCTAGCACATGGAATTGCTCCAGGTGTCGAATTAAATGCAGTCACAATACATCCGTCAGCTGCTGCAATATGTTGAATCACGCTGCCTTACCAAATAAAATCTTTACGTTGTGTAATAAAAAGGGTCTTCTATAAATTAGTCAAATTTTCCATCTTCTAAGTTGCTTTTTACAGGTTGTAATACAAAGTGGTTTTAACATCAGTGATTGGAATTGTTGTTTTCAAAGTTGCATTTTTTAGTGTTGTTTTTGCGCTAAATAAAATATCTCAATTAAACAATTTAATAACGTTCATAGGATACCAACCGCTATTTCAAGATGTGTCACGACTGCTCAAAATTTATACGCAAATTGCCAGCCTGCGTTTTTTCGTACATCTTGACTCTACTATCTCGCATGGCCGACTGGTCATCAATCTCGCTCGGACGAACGGAGTGTCCCAGGAGGGGGTTGTCAACCAAAACGCGCTTGCAAATTGCTATCGAAGACACAGATATTTGACTATACATAGAATGCTACATAAAGATGCCGCTTTAGCGTAATACCAAAGTTGTTAAATGTATTTTACTTATCATTTTAATAAAAGTGTTTTATAATTCTTGCACTTTTATGAACGGATTTAATAACCAAAAAATAAAATTGTTACAATACAACTTAGACGTTGAAGAGCGCACTTGCACTAAGCGTAATATTTTGTCGGATATCGCAAAAATTTTTGATCCTCCGTCTTTAGTACTTGTCGCTAAACGTTTAGTTCAAGATCTTTGGCTTTTAGGTCTCCGTTGGGACTAAGAGCCTCCATTGGAAGTCGTAGAAAAATGGAAACATTTTTTGGGTATATTGCCAGCGGTTTAAAATATTGATATTTCGCGTCGCATCGTATGTAATCATTTTAAAAAGGTGTAGTTGCATGGATTCTGTGATGCTTCTGAAGCCGGGTATGCAGCTGTCATCTATTTTCGTTCGTTCGATTTAGAAGGTAATATTACCATGTCCTTAGTATGCTGCCATACTCTTGGCAGATTTAGTAGATTTCGTCAAAAATACTTATACAGATAGTTTATCATTTAGTAATATTTTCGTGTAGTCAGATGCTACTGTTGTTTTGTCTTGGATTCGGTCTTCCTCACATAAGTGGAAGACATTCGTTAGCAATCGCATTTCGCATATTCAAGAACGTATTCCTCCACCTTCGTGGTTTCATGTTGTCTCAGGACAACCCTGCGGATTGTGCCTCACGTGGACTTTTGGCTTCAGAGTTGGTCCATCATCCATTATGGTGAACAGGGCCTTCCTGATTAGTGCGTCGTAGTGAAGAATGGCCAGTAATGTCGCTACCAAAACTTATCGACTCATCTCAGATGGACGTCGAATATTGTACTCTGTCGTTAACAGTAGTTATGTCTGAGAATTTTTTACATTTATTATTGGATAAATTTTCAAAACTGCAGGATTATTACATGTATTCGTCATTTTATTCGTAATGTTCAATGTCGGGCAGATTTGCGTTCAAAATATTCTGATGGTTTGTCTCTAACTCAGCAGCAAGAGGCTATACATTTATTGATTAAAAGAGTTCAAACAAATGTTTTTACCCAAGACATTGCAAATATTAAAAGTGGAAAACTTGTTAGTAAACAATTTCGTAGTCTTAGTCCGTTTCTAGATAGTCATGATTTGTTGAGGGTGGGCGGTCCCCTACATAATTTACAGTTATCGCATGATGCAAAATTTCCAATTTTGCTTCCTCGGTCGCATCGGTTGACTGAAATTAGTATATTAGATTGTCATGAAAGACATTTACATCCTGGAAATCGAACAACTCAATTTTTACTAACTCAAAATTATTGGATCTTGTCCGCAAAGAGGGCTATTCGGCAATGTTTGAAATCATGCATTCGTTGTTTTTGTGTAAACCCCGTGGCTTTATACCCCCCTATGGAGGATTTAGCAGCTTGTTGGTTAACTCCAGGTAAGGCGTTTTTTCATATGGGAGTCGACTTTGGTGGACCTTTCTCTGTCACGATGAATCGGTGTCGTGGCGCAAAATCATTGAAAGCGTACATTTGCTTATTTATTCTTTTCAGCACTAAAGCTATCCATTTGGAATTAGTGTCTAACTTGTCGACAGACGCATTCTTGGGTGTTTTATGTCGATTTATTGCTCGAAGAGGCAAATGTATTCAAATCCATTGTGATAATGGCTCTAATTTTGTTGGGACCTCTCGTGAAATCTCTCAATTGATGCGCCATTCGGCAGGCGCTGAGGGTATCGAATTCGTGTTTAACCCTCCTGCTGCTCATCATTTCGGTGGGTTGTGGGAGGCCGGATTAAATCGGTAAAATCCCATTTGAAAAGAATTATCGGTGAACAAATTTCGTCGTTTGAACAATTCCCGACGGTATTTATTTAAAGCAAAGCGATTCTCAACTCATGTCCACTATGCACACTGAGTTGCAAACCGCATAATTTTTAATATTTGACTCCGGGTCATTTTCTTAATGTTGAACCAGTCTGGGTGTTACCAGATCCGGATTTGTTGCCCATAAACCCCTTTCGTTTAAATCGCTAGTAACTGTGCAGCAAATGCAACAAGGGTTTTGGAAAAATAGAGTGCTAAATACCTGTACATGTTGCAACAGAAACGTAAGTGGTTGAAGAATTCCGCTACCCTGCCTATTGATTCGCTTGTCCTCTTAAAGGAAGAAAATACCCCCACCCCTCTCTACAGTGGCGTTTAGGAAGAGTAGTAGATGTTCATCCTGGTAGGGATGGTATCGTTCGGATAGCTACAGTGAAGACGTCCCAAGGATGTTAAACGTCCTCTAGTGAAACTATGTTTACTGCCAGTTAATTAACATTTAATGGTCTATATACATATATTCACTTAAGTGTGTCGGTTTAGGTTTCTTAATTAATAGCTATAATTATTTTTAAATATAAAATAAGTTAGTTCATACTTATTTTAGTGGGCGGGATGTTCGGTCTCTTTGTCGCATGTTTTTAGAAAAACCCGTGGTTTAGATTTTAAGTTATTTTAAAATCATGGTATGTAATCAGGTAGCTAACAGCTAAGTCATCCTTGGATCCCAGTTAATACGTCCTCTACGTGAAACTATGTTTCGTGCCAGTGTGAAAATTAAATTTAAAGGGGTAGTGAAGATACATATATTCACTAGGTTTATCGGTTTACGTTTCTTAGTTAATACGGTATGGTTGTTTTAAATATAAAATAAGTTAGTTCATACTTATTAGTGGGCGGGATGTTTGAATCTCTGTCGCATGTTTCGTGGTAACCTTTAAGTTATTAACATCTGATAAGTGCAAATTCGTTATACACGTACTATAACTCGCATAGCAGTCCACTTAGTTGAAGAGTAGGAACTACATCTCTATGGACAATAAACAACGTGGAGTTAAAGTCAGTTATACAAGTTTGAATGGAAGACGTACCCAAAAGAGGCATACTACACACTGGAAATCAGCGGAAAGTCTTGGAAATCGTCTGCAATCGCATTAAAAATTCCCGAAATCGTAGAAATCGCACTGAAATCGTTATGCTGTAGTAGAAAGTCATGCACATTTACTGTTAAATTCAAGCACTGCCGAGCTTTAGGAAAGCTCGGAAAACGCCAATCTCGAGCTCGGCTCAAAAATTTGTTTCTTCGAATCGTCTCGTAGTTCGGATAGAATTCGAGCTATTTTTGAGCCAAGCTGACCATAGTTAGAGCTCTGAAACCTAAGTTTGTTTTACATGCAGTCTAACATAGCTTTCTAGATCGCGCTACGATATTATGATTGCATTTTTTAGGTCTTCACAAAAATAATACTAATTATTATCCCACGCTAGGACCTACGCGGTGTTCTGCTTGTGTTAGACTGTTTGACCGCTGATCGACAAAAACTAGAAATCCTGTTATTGAATTGGATATATGTTACTTTTTAATTTAATCTAAAGCTCCTAATTTTTTGCCCCCAGATGCTTCTGAAGAAGCTATAACGGAGACTGGCAAATAAATTTCGAGATGGTTCAAAAAGTACAAATGATGTTGTTTCGAGAACGCTGACCCCCACTGAGAAAATTATTCTATAAATATAAAGAGGCAATTTATTTTGGAATAAGAATTTTTACAGTATCTGTTATGCTCACAAACCATTCATTTTTGGCGAAAATAAAGTGACTGCAAGTAACTAAACGTAAATAACTTGTTACAGTGGACAATAGTAAAACTATGATAAATCAGTTAAACAGGCGATAGAATGCACTCGATTAACTTTATAAAAACAGAGCGAATACCGATTGACTATTCAGAACTTTCAAAAAATTTTAGTAGATCATCAAATTTTAGGCTCTAAGAATTTGCCTCTAACACAAAATACGTACCCCTTACTTAATTAAATATTAGGTTCAAATACTGCAAATTACTACATACAAATTTTAAAACTATAACACTCACCGTTTAATTCTCGGTGGCGAGCTCATTTCAGCATATTCAGTGAGCTCCGGTTTTCTGTAGATTTTTGACGAGGTGCTTGCCCGTGGCAAAAAACAATGCCCTAGGGAGAAGGTAAGAGTGGGTGGACAGATAACCATCACTACATCGACTGCATCCACGAAAACGGCACTCCGAAAAGCACAATTGCGTTTTGTCAAATCCCAAACTGAAGTGGGCGACCTTCTTTCGTGTAAATCACTTCACTCGTTTCAACACTATATTCATCATTCTCGGGATTGACTCACCCAAATTGGCTTATGTCCTACAACCATTGGTATAAGAACCTCAACGTCTAGATAGTGCGTGTTCACGGTGCATTTCCGAAAATAACAAAAATCTTTGAAAGTATCTTAACATTTTTATACATAGTAAATCATTCTAAGCATACAAATGTAACTCATAATTTGTAACATGCTCAAGACCATATCCAGGAACGAGAGAATTACTTTACTTTAATACAAAAATAATAGATTTACTAAATATTAGAATAAAGAAACTGGTTATCCAAAAAATGAAAAGGCATCTTACAGAATAATTCACTTAACACGTAACATACATGTCCTATTCGGTTTGACTTTATAAAAAAAAGCTCGACTTAAGGCTAACTTAAGGGAAATATTTTTTGACTTAGCTGGAATTCAAGACGCTCCGAGCTAGGCTCGAGCTCAAGGTCATCACTACCTGCAACTTCTAGTAAGCCTTTGAAAATTGCAGTACAATAATTTTGACTGTCAGTATCTTCCTGTGTAAATATATACCAATTGCTAGTTCTATTCATGCAAGAATGGCAAAAATGTACCGCTTACTTAATTCATGAACCTATGATCTATTATCCATATTTACTAACATCAATATCAATTATATACAAATAATGTACGTGCAGACTAATAACTAATAATCACGCTTATACCTCTCTGTTTCTATAATATATCTGGTGAATTTGATAGCGGTAGTGCAACTAATTTTTATCAACAATTTTAGCGGAAGTTCCAAATACATAAATAAAGCAAGTGCAAGACAAAGGTACTTACCAATTCAGCATCAACTGCAGAAGATCAACAGGAAACCACTCTTCTACTAAATTCAAAAAGGGCACCCTTAATCAAGATAACTATTGGTGGAGGCGGACGTGTTCGACAGTTGGCTGCTGATATTGGAACGGCGACAGAAGTTTTAATTATGATATTGGAAACAACACCTTTCAAAGCAAACTACTAAAAGCAATTGACTATGTAACTTAACTTTCAACATCTGCGAGTTATCAACTAGATAAATGAACTATATAACAAATGCTAGAATTTTTATTTTAAATAAAATTAGCTTGATGGCGTCAACAATATCCCTCACTATTTCCTCGTGCCTTAGAACGCTCTCTATCATCCTCTCTCTTATTTTACTGTTTTCCACATATTTCTTTTTTCCTTACCATTTCTAGTACGTTTCTGTTCTTTACTTTGTCTGTCCATGATATCTTCATCATACATCTGTAACACTACACTTCAAAGGCTTCTATCGTTTCCTGATCGCTTCTTTTACTGTTCACGTTTCACAGCTGTACGTACAGTGATGTGCTTCAAACATAAGCTTTCAGTAATATTTTCCTTGTTTGCATGTTTGTCGTCTCCAAACATAGTAGTTGCTTCTCTTCTTAAATTCTAGTCTTTGTTTTATATCTTTTGCACTTTTCTTATCTTGCGTTATTTGGCTTCTTATGTAGTATAAATCCTTAAGCTCTTGTAAATTCTCATTTCCTATTTGTATTCTGGTTTTTGACTTATTTTCCCCTTCTTTGCATATTATTACGTTAGTTTTATTTTTGTTCATTTTCATTCCATATGTCTCTGTTAGTACTATTCGCATTTTATTAAGAGTTACTTCTAATTCTTCCTTTCTAGGTGCTAATACCCTACATTTGACTTTCTAATGGTTAACACGTAGGTACTACATTGGCCAGCAAGCGAATTTTTTACCTAGAAATTTTGAATTTTGCTGATCCCTTGCTGTTCCAAGCAAGGTTAGGATCTTTAACGTGCATGACAACACTCAAACGCGAGACCAAATATTCTACTCCTCAACCTAACGAGGGCGCATTTTTGTGAATTACGCTCGCCCAACATTTTTCAAGCGGTTCGTGTCAGGAATCGAACCAGGGGCTTTGGGTTCAGCTGTCATACGCGAACCTGTCTGCCTACGCAGCTGCCTTATGTGTTAATACCGCTATATCATCTGCAAATTTAAACAGATCCATTGTTTGATCCTGCATGATAATTCCAAATGTCTTTCTGTATTTGACAGTACTTGTTGTCGTTTTGATATACCAGTTAAAAATTAGTGGGATATCGAACATTCCTGCCTCGCCCTTTTCCTAATATTTACTTTACTACGTTCCTACTCTAATTCTATTAATATACACGCATTCTCCTTTTTCTGTTGTTTTCTTTATTATCACCCTCAAAACTATAACGGCTTCTCATGTTCCCCTGTTTCGCTTAAATTCAAATAGATCGTCTTCCAGTATTTCTGCAGCCCATTTTACATCCGTCTTTGTACAATTCTAGTTCATATTTCTGACACGTGTGCTGTTGAACTTATTGTTCGAAAACTTTTAAATCTATGCGCATCTTTTTTTTTATGTAGTGACAATGACGTTACGTTTGAAATCTTTGGGTATCTCGCCTGTCTCATACATATAGCTTACAAGTTGGACGAGACGTTCTATTACTGCTTGTCCAACAGTTTTTAGAGTTTCTGTTTGCACTATATTTGTATCTGGCACCTTATTATTTTTCAGGCTGTTTATTGTTAGTTCAAACTCATCTCTAAGTATAGAATATCTCAAGTCATCCTTTTCAAGGATCTGTTTCCTGCTCTAGTGCTTCTAGTTCTTATCCTACATATAAATTTCCTATATATTTTTGCATCTGCTCCCTTTCTCTACATTTTCTATAATGATTTCTTCTTTTATTCCCCTTATATTTTTGCTATGCGAGTTTATATCCCTAAAATTCATTGTAATTGGTTTGTATGCTTCATCTGTCTTTTCCATTTTCTCCTCAGTTTGTTCCTCTTTGCAATTTTTTTCAATCCATTATTCTTTAGTTTTCGTACATTTACGAAAAATTTCCCATTTTACGGATTTGCATCTGTTTTCCTGCTTCGTCTGGTCTGTTTTGTATTTTCACTTTTCTTCTAATACGTTGTTTAGTATTTGATTCACAGCCAGTTAATATGTAAACAGATACGATACGATACGAAACTTTCATACGAAAGATCTAAGACCGATCAATATCAAAGCGGAGCTAAATTCCACTGGTTACTCTTGTCGGAGGTTTTCAGGGCCGGAGTCATTATAAATATTTATGGTTCCGGGTTGTGACCGTGTCATTTTATAAACGTCGAACTTAGTTTATAAAATGACACGGTCCCAATCCAAAACCATATATATTTATAATCCACTGGTTACTCGTTTGTAACAGTAAAATATTACCTGACGAAGTTTTGTTACATGTCAAAAGGCAATGTAGCATGTTTTAGATTTAAATATAAATTATAAGTTAATTGCCGCGTTTTTTTAAATCAATATTGTTAACTTCCGTCGTCGCTGACAGTCGCGTCTGCGCAGAGGGAATGCGGAGGTGCGTGAGTGTCGAAAGCAGGCATTAAGCCACGAGATTTGAAGCACGCCACTACTATTTGAGTGGTGTGTTTTTCTCTTTAAAAATAGGTATGTAGGTTCCTTGTACCTTACCTTTGTTGTGCCTGTTACCTTATCTCCTTTCATTCCCCTACAAATGCAACAGAAGTTACGTGAAGGACGGATGGTATTTTGAAGTTCAACATAACCTAACTCAACCCACAATATCACCGCTGGATCCTGAGATTTAAGTTTAGAGATACCCATCACGTGAGTAATTTGATTTTACGTAAATTGTGCATGTAAATTTGACTTAAAAAGCGATTGCATCACTCGTAAAGCGTGGTCGGTATATGTAATAAAATGGCGGGTAAAATATGCTGCGTGTAAGTATAACAGTTTAACGAGTCTGGACGCAGTCGTCGGCCAAATGGTAAAGAAAATCTATAAAACGGTATTGAATGGCATTTGAATAACCTTCGACTTACAATGCGTGAGATGGTAGGCATTATAAAAAGTGCTGTACATAGCATATTAACAGAAAATTTAGACATGAAAAAGTTGTGCGCCAGACGGATGTCGCAATTACTCAGAATCGAACAAAACCAGTGTCGTGAGGATGTTTCAATCGAGTGTTTGGTGAAGTTTCACAGCAACAAAACCAAGTTTTTGCATCGATTCATAAACCATGGATTTATCACTTTATACCTTAAACAAAGAAACAGTCAAAATAATGCACCAAAAGAGAAGAATCAGCTGTATAGAAGACGAAGCAAAGTCATGGCGTCAGTTTTTTTAGGATGCGCGTAGGATAATTTTTATTGACCATCTTTAGAAACGATCAACGGCGAGTGTTATGCAAATTCATTGCAGTGTTTGAGTAAGTAAATCAAAAAAGAAGCCGCATTTGGCGAAAAAGAAAGTTTTGTTTTATCAAGACAGTGCAGCTGTTCACACATCTGTTATCGTCATGGTCAAAATCAATGAGTTAATGTTGAAATTGCTTTCTCACGCATCCTATTCGCCAGATTTAGCCCTTCAGATAATTTTCTGTTTTCAAACTTTAAAAAATAGCCCAGTGCTAAAAGATTTATAAACATTGAAGAGGTGTAGTCTGTGGCAGATGACTATTTTGAGGAGCTCGACGATTCCCACCAGGAAAAGTAGATCGAGCTGAAAGGAGACTATATACATAAATACGTGTATATTTCCCAAATTTGTTGTATTTTCTTTGGAAAGTCGGGTACTTCTGGGACTATCTTCGTATGTATTAACACAATTTATAACGGAAAAAAACTTACAACTAGGGATGGTCACGGGCCCGGGCTTTGGCCCGGCCCGGCCCGAAGCCCGGCCCGAATATTAAGCCGGGCTTCGGGCCGGGCCGGCAAAATTTCCAGTAAAGCATGCGACAAATAATATTCATAGAGAACAAAGTAATGATACGAGAGACTTGAATAATCAGTTCTCTGAACGGATGCTAGCACATTCTCGAAATGCAGACCTATACACCAGCAATCTGTAAAATGGAAATTGACAACGTTCTTTGTTTAGAATATGAGGAAACAATATTCAGTCAAATTTTGAATACTTTCCTTGAAATATTTTACTATATACTAGTAGTAGTACATGAATTCTAAAATGCATTTTGTTACTTAAGGTTAAAGTTTGACGCAAACCACGTTCTATTTTGGATTGCCTGTGCAAGTGTGCATCATCTCCAAATACCTGTGAGATTCTTCGAGGTTAAAATGATACTATAAACTATAATTTATTAAGGTTGATATATTCAACTTTTGTAGAAAAACATAATAATAGTAAAGACGTATTTTTATACAACTGAAAATACATATATTAACAAATGATACGTTCCATTTGGATGTTCTATACATCACTTACGGTTTTAGTTACATTCCGGCCCGAATCGGCCCGGCCCGGCCCGAAATTCAAGCCGGGCCTCAAGCCGGGCCGATGCGTTTTGGTTCGGGCCGGGCCGCCGGGCCGGAGCAAATTATTTCGGACCGGGCCGGGCCGCATCTAAAAGCCCGGCCCGGCTCGGCCCGAATCTATCCCTACGTTACAACACCCACCAGTTGAAAATTCTTATGGTCAGTTCTCATTGCTCGGTTGTCAATACAAAACTGAAATATACCTCGTCGACAATACAGCTTTACATCTAACAACTTCAACGAAATCTTTCCTCGAAGGGATTTCTATTCCAGCAAAAGAAATTTCAATTTTACACTGTCTCTCACTAGAAAAATCTGCTGAATGTGCTTTTGCTTTTAGAATTCTTACAAGGAAGTTCAAAATTTTACAGTATCCATATAATCTATATCGACCAAACGGATATGATTATAAAGAACGTACTGTTCTCTAACTAGACCTCAAAACACAGTTTTTATAGGCTGGTGATTTTTATGACATTTGTTTATGTTGCACGTACTGCTCTTAGGAAAGCTAAATAAAATATTTAACAGGGAAATGTTGATCCTAAGAACAAGACAAAACAGTAAGATCCTCCTGCCCTTCTGGGTAAACTAAACCCTGATTTAATATGAAATACAATTAATTTCAACTGAACCTCTCTAATATGATTAAATAACATATTGAATCACAAGCAAATATAAATGTAGTTGTGCAAATTAAAATATACTCATTAGCAGGAAATTTCATTAATGAATTGAATTTCTGGATAAAAGTATTGTTTGTAATTAATGTTTAAAAATTCTTAAAAACTTATCATCATATAATTTCCTTGACTTCAAGACTTTTTGTCAAAATTGTAAGACAAAATTTGGTTGTGAGAATTAGAATATACCATTGACAGCAAACAACCCCTATATAAAATTAGAGTTCTTTTAATTATTTTTTTCCTTGATAAATATAAATTCTTTTAATTCATTTTTACTGGATTTTAGTGATCATCCAAGCTTTAGAAATCGGCATCACTATCATATTATGACAAACGCGTCGAACAGTTCTAATCGGAAGGGGTAATGCCTTTAACCAACAATGCATTGATTGACAGTTACAACGGCGCACTAAAAAACTGCTTAGAAATTACTAAAAAAAGTAATTACTAATTGTAACCTACAAATGATGCTAATGCAACCTATGTAAACCATGAATAAAGCTTTAAACATATTTTCAGGGTCCAAAACAAAAACCTTTAATTTAAAATTAATGTATATAGATTTTTAAATAACATCATTATACCGTTCAATTGGGCATTTAAAACAAAAGTCAAACTAATGTAGTAAACGTTAAAACTGTAAAGACTGATACAATTAAAGCGCTTAATATATATAATTTAGAAAAATACAAGAGGAAATAAACATAGAAGCTTTTAGAAGTAATTATAGGAAGTGTCATATATTTCAAAGCCAAATTCAATCAACAAACTGACTTAGTAAAATTGCGACACTCAGAATACCATAAAAAACAAGGACGGAAGCAATTATATCGTTATCTGTATTTATTGGCAAAGCTTTTAGAAATTTTAACATACGAAAAGTAATTTCTTTCTCAGAGTGAAATAGTAAAACAGAACTCAAACAATCCACTTAATTTATTTATTGTTGAGGTACTTCATCCACGTTCTGTTATTATGGTTTGATTTTGTAATTTATGGTAACCATAATGAGTGACAATATACTCAGAGTTTTTTGTATATTTGAAAGGATAATGTTATTTGTAGGTAAGGAAATGGAGTTTAGAAGGAAATCAAAAACTAATACCATCAATTCCTGTACAATCTAGCAAAGAAGTAGCGTACTAGGGAGATCCATTGAATGTTTCTTACGCGATGTAATGCAACGGTGAGAAAGGTCACTAAGTCGAATAAGGCATTTTTTAGATGTAGAAAAGCATTTGACATTGATGATAGTAAATGGGCAGATATAAAATACTAATTAAAAATTAGAAATGGTATTTTTGTATATTCTACCACATACTAGATATAGTTATTGTAAATGCTTGACATGTGTACTGGAGCGGTTGTACGAGAAAAGGAGAATCAAATGATATAAGATGAGGAGAAAAGTTCTATCTTTCCCCGGGTTTAGAGCAGACGTAGAACTTTGTTAAATAGAGACAGCCTTTTACAGATAAGAGAAAGCTTGTCTGAGCCTTAGTGGAACAATAGTTGACGTCAAAAAAGGAAAAAGAACCAACAGTGCACATTCCGCCAAAGGATGTAACAGTGGATGGCATTTTCCATATCCCAGAAATGAGAAGTACGACAAAGAGGCAAGGTACCAACATGTAACAATTTATCTTACATGAAGCAGTTACGTACAGTTTTGACACTAAAAAATGTAACCGGTAATCTACAGAAGAACTTGGTGAAGAACCCTGCCAAAAATTGTGTGAAAACGTTGACTTTACTAACAACAATGGTTGCCGATTAACTCAGTGTGACAGGTGGTGTAAATGTTTGACGAAATTCCTGAAAAGTACTCGTGTGTGAAATATATCTTAATTGGGAACTATCTTGCACGCGTTACTGGAAAACGTTTTCGGCAAACAAAATTACTGTGCGCACGTTAATAAGTTCATGCAATTAATTAAAAATGATCCTTCATTTACAATTACTGTTGGTTATAGTTTCAGGAGTTTTCATAAATATGTGATGAATGACTTTTTACTGCAGATATCTCGGGCGCCACTAAAAACTATTTTCTGCTAGAGCGTCGAAAGAAACTAGCTATTCTGAGTCAGCATGAAGGTGTTAATATAATGGGAACTAGAGTAGTACAGGGGTTTCTACGGAAAAGCCCCAGAAAGAATAACAGAAGGATGCAAGAAACTAAGATCGGGAAAGTGATTCTAGTCTAGAATTCACATGAAAAATCATTAAGTGTACACCATTGTTAAAATAAACATAAAACATACGTTAATCATAAGAACATTAATATACCTGTTTAAAACTGCTGGCTGCAATGAAGATTCTTAAAATCAAATGTTAAATTACCTGAATTTTAATCACGCCTCTAGGTAATTGCAAAATAATTTATTACAGCTACACTGGAGCTACTACTTTTAGATTAGTCGTAAAAAACACCAATAAAAAATATTTGCTCTATTATACAATTATGTTTTCATTACAAGTACATGGTGGACATTCTTGAGCAACTATTAAAAATAAAAAAATACCTAGCTTAATAGAAAACGATTTCGAACAATAAAATTACAATCTAAATTCTTAGGTTAATAACAAAAACCTACTGTGACCACGTTTATAAATTTCATGCAATTAATTAAAAATGTTCATTCATTTATAGTAACTGCAGGTTATAGTTATAGGAACTTTAATAATAAATACCCGATAAGTGAATTTTGTTTGTAAGTAACTCGTATACCACTAAATATTCTAGACGTATTATGCTTTTACTAGATCCTCGTGGAACTTCGAAAAAGGAAGCTAGGTCTTCTGAATCAACATGCTTTTGGCCACATAAAGTTGTCAATTTAACGAGATCCAAGGTGTTCGCAAAATTAAAAGTAACTGACCTGGTAGGGTATCTGAACTTTAATGTCTAACTGCCATAATCAGTACGATACTTTTTTCAAGGTAAACTAACCTAATCAAGTTACATGCTATTTTTTGGATGTAATTCACGAAGTGCCCTATAAAAAAATTCTTTTCTCCATAGAATAATGCGAGATATTTTTGGCAGAATTCGGGCAAATAATTAAAACTGCAAAATCAAATTACTTGTGTTGTTTTTTTCTATTTAACATATGGTAAATTAACTAACAGAAAGGTTAACTAGAACCAGAGAAAGGAATTTCTCATTTTTTTGAATTGTTACAATTTTGCGTATGAACGGCTTGGTGACCAGACAATGAGGTTATAGGTGCCGGCTTGATACATTATTAATCAAAACAAATGAATCATAAAACTGAAACAATTTTACAATATAAATTAGTCACGATATCATTTCTTAACTTTAAAAACCGTCATAATGAATTTGACAACTTTTGAGTATGAACAATTCAAGATACAAAATTAATCTATCCTTAGATCAAAAACGTACGTAATCTAAAAATTATATTTCTTAAAGGAAATACCCTAACTCTATTGATGGGATCTACTAATATAGAAACTATTAAAAAGAAATATGATTATAAACATTCCAAAGGAACGTCACAAAGCGAGAAAAAGTGGGGGAGTATTTGACAAAAAATAATAGTTATTTCAAATATTTTCATGTTAGCTAAATGTAAGGACCTTAACGTTATTTTATACAACACAATAGAAAAGCTATGTAAATTTTTCTAAATATATTTTATTTTCTTAGATATTGTTCCGTTAAATAAAACACAAAACTAAAGTTCTTGCAATTTTTGCATCTCAAATTAAAAAAATCATAAAGTTAAAAGTTATTAAATTACGCTCTTGCAGAAAATACAACTCCTCATTTAGATGTTACAAAATGTTTCGTTCATTTGTGTGAGTTATATGTTAAAGCAACGCTTTTAAATAGGCTATAACAACTCTCTATAACTTTCAATATCAAAGCACTTTTAAAGACACATTGCCCACAAAACAAACCGCAAATTAGAACACAGTCAGCATAATTCCTCTAGAACTTTAAATTTCTTGTTTGGATTGTATGTGCGTCCTTGACCTACTCATGCTGTTTCTCTTTGCTACACTATATAGTTCTTGGGAGAAACAGAACCTTTCATATGTCACTTGGTAAGTTAACAGTTTCGGGTCACCGCCGCTTTTATATTCTTCTCTATAAAACGCTATCATTAATTCTGAGATAATTTGTTCAAATGTTACGTGCGTGACTATTATATATTGAAAATTGAAATTATTTTTTTGGAAGGAAAGTTTGTTTTTGCATTGCAATATGGAGAACAAAAACCCCTAATCTAAACTGCAGAAGGAAAATTAAAACAGCAAGCTGCAAATTATTTAAAACAGATAGTTTTTTCGTTAAAAAAAAAGTAGCTGCTGAAACAAGCATGGAAGAGGTTTTAGTTACTACTATTATGGATCCTAGAATGTGGATTTATTATTTTAAAATACTTTATAAACGATACTCAAAAAATTTAAATATTTTCGTACGCAAAAGTTTCTAGTTACCCAACTGATTAAAAAGTATCGCAACAGTACCGCAAGACGGTATAGAAATGAAATAGATAACTTCTGAAAGCCATGTTAGTTAGATATATAAACTGTACGATCTCATCAGTCAAAGCGTTAATCCACAAGTAAAATGAGCTAAATTATTAAAATAAATACGTTTAATGTATATATAAATTAAGTGCTTAATAGATAAATTATGTATTCGAATTTAGTAATGAATGTAGTGTTAGGGAATAAATTAGTGCATTAAACATCGTTAGTAATTTTCGACAGCTATAAAGTTCTACGGCGGCATTTGAGTATGTTAAGCATTTTCTCTAAATATTTGGCTTATGACTTAATAAGGAACAGTATATATCGCTCATCATCATCATTAGATCTTCAGTCCTAGAACTGGTTGGACGCGTACCCTCATTGTTTCCTAGTCTGAACCAACCTACACATTTCTCTAAAATTTGCAGTCTGTATCTATTACTATCTGTGTGCGAAAGTCTGATTTCGGTTTACCTCTACCTATCTTTTCCTATCTCTGCTTGTAGTATATCCCGTACTATTCCCCAGAAATGCCTTAGAACGTATCCTGTCCTTCTATTACTCCTATTTTTTTTCATTTTCCACAAATATCTTTATTGCTTTACTATTGCTACAACCTATTTGTAATTAACCTTGTCTGTCCATGCTACCATCCTCATACATTTGAAGCACAACATTCCAGAAGGCTTCTATCTCTTTCTGTCTGCTTTTCCCACTGCCCCTATTTCATAGATGTACTGTGCTGTGCTCCACACTATGCTTTGAACAGTTTTCTTCTTATATCTAGTGTTCGTTGTCTTTGACCATAGCTGCTGTTCTTTCTTATTTGATGCAGTTTTACAGTTATATACCCTACTTCCCCGATATTCAGTAGTATGTGAAAAGGGGTAAGCAGCCTTTGGCTGCCAAGTTCCCCCAGCACTTGAACCTTTGTCGAATTAATAGTTTTTCCAATTTATCATTTTGCACAATCAACATTAGTTGAAAATGTTTCACAACCAACACCTGTAGTTGTTTATAATAATCATCAGATTTAAGAGCACTTATTTTTTCGTCATTGGGTTTTACATCTTGAAACTGGTCGGACTTGTACCTCAGCTTATTTATGTTCTGAGCTAGCCTACACCGTTCCCTGCAGTTCTCACAACAGCCTATATACAGCTCGATTCCCTTCTATTGTTTTCTAATTATATGCCCTATTTCACCGAGATTCAGGGGTATGTGAAGGGGAAATCCCGACACGGCCGACTGCTTGAAAAATGGCAGGTGAGCATTATTCACAAAAATTACGCACTCGTTCGGATGAGACGTTAAATGGAGGTCCCGTGTGTGAGTGTTGTCACGCACGTTAAAGGTCCCTACATTGCCTGGAACGGCAAGGGTTCGGCAAAATTCTAAATTTCCAGTCAACAAAAAACTCGCCTCTTGGCCAATGTAGTACCTACGGGTGGAGCATTGGAAATAAAAATAAACGGTATGTGAAGGGGAGGCGTCGCCGTGGATCAATGTAGTAAGCGTAAGACTACGGATCCCAAGGTCCTGGGTTCAAATCCCGACACGGCCGACTGCTTGAAAAATGACAGGTTAACACTTTTCACAAAAATTACGCCCTCGTTCGGATGAGAGGTTAAATGGAGGTCCCGTATGTGAGTGTTGTAGCGCACGTTAAAGATCCCTACCTTTCCTGGAACGGCAAGGTTTCGGCAAAATTCTAAATTACCAGGCAACAAAAAACTCGCCTCCTGGCCAATGTAGTACCTTCTGGTGGAGCATTGGAAATATAAATGCACGGTGTGTGAAGGGGATTAAGTAGCCTGTGGCTGCCAAGGATCCCCCATCACTTAGACATTTGCCGTATTAATAGTTTTCAAGTGAATTCTTTCGCACAATTAACATTAGTTAAAGAGTATTGCAAAACCAATATCTGTAGCTGTTTATAATAATCACCATGTTTAAGTACAGTTATTATTTTTGTCGATAGTTTTTCCATCTTGCGACTGGTTGGAAGCGTACCTCTATTGATTTCTATTCTGGGCTAGTTTACACATTTCCCTGAAATTCTCACATCCTACATCTTTCACTATCTGTGTGCAGTAGTACAACATAGGTCTACCTCTACTTCTCTTTTTTCCTATCTCTGCTTCTAATATATTTCACACTATTACCTCATGCAGTAGTATGTGGCCTATCATTCTATCTCTCCTATTTTTTACCCTTTTCCACAAATTACTTTCTTCTCCTACCATTTCTAGTACTTCTTTGATTTTAACATTGTCTGTCCAAGGTATCTTCGTCATACGTGTGTAGCACCACATTTCAAAGGTTTCTACCTTTTTCTTGTCTGCTTCTCTTACTATCCAGACTTCACAGCCATACAGTGCTGTGCTCTACACATATGTTTTAAGCAATCTTTTCCTTCTTTCTATGTTTGTGGTCTTTCTACACAGTAGTTGCTTTTTCTTCTTAAATGTAGCACGATCTTGTGCTAATCTTTGTTCTATATCTTTTGTGCTTTTCCTTTCTTGCGTTATTTGACTTCTTAGGTAGCAGAAATCCTTAACCTCTTGTACGTTCTCATTACCTATTTGTATTCTTGTATTCGATTTATTTTCCCCTCTTTTGTATACTAGAACTTGTTAATTTTCATACCATATCTCTCTGTTAGAACAGTTTCCATTCCATTAAGAGCAGCTTCTAACTCTTCTTTGCTAGATGCTAATACCGCTATATCACCTGTAAATTACCGCTGTTTGCTCTTTGTATAAGCTATGTACTATTCGTCTATCCCTAAAACTCATTCCAATCTTTTTGAGTATTTTGAACACTTTTTTCATTTTATATTGTCGAATGGTTTTTCCAGATCTACAAACCCTATATATACGCTTTCCCCTTCTCTATTGTTTTCTCCATTATCACCCTCAGAGCTAAAATAGCCTCCCATGTTCCCCTGTTTCGCCTAAACCCAAATTGATCTGCTCCTAGTATTTCTTCAGCTCGTTTTTCCATTCGTCTTTGTACAATTCTAGTTAATATTTTTGAAACGTGTGCTGCAAAGCTTATTGTTCGAAAAGTTTCACATCTATCGGCGCCTTTTTTTTGGTATAGTTACTATAATGTTACGTTTGAAATCTTTGGGTATATCGCCTGTCTTATACATATAGCTTACAAGTCGGAAGAGACGTTCTGTTACTGCTTGTCTAGCGGCTTTTAGAGTTTTTGCTTGCACCTTATCTGTACCCGGCGCATTACGATTTTTCAGACTCTTTAATGCTAATTCAAACTCATCTCTAAGTATAGGATACCCTAGATCATCATTTTCAATGTCTTATTCCTGTTCTAATCCTGTTAATTCCTCTCCTGAATATAAATTCCCTATATATTCCTGCCATCTAGCTACTTTCTCTACATTTTCTATGACGACGTTTCCTCCCGCATCCCTTATATTTTTGCTATATGGTTTTATACCCTTAAAATTCATTCTAATTAATTTGTATGCTTCATCCTATTTCCATCTTAGTTTGTATCTTTTTGCACTTTTCATCAATCCATTGTTCTTTAGCTTTCTACATTTGCGAATAATTTCTCATTTTATGGCTCTGTATTTCTGTTTTCCTGTTTCGTCTGATCTATCTTTGTATTTTCGTCTTTCTTCTATTAAATTCAGGTTATCCTCTGTTATCCATGGTTTCTTGTTTTCTTTTTGTGTATACTCCAGAATATCTCTGGCGGCCATGCCTAACGGCATTTAATGTTATTCCATTCTGTTTCTACTTCTTTAGTATCAGAAATTTTCCCGATATCTCTCAGCAGTTCATTTGACTTTTTTCAAATCTTTCGTGGATATCTTTATCTTTTAGCTTTTCAAAGTTAAAGTGCCTTTTTCCGTTCCTTTTTTTCAGTGCGGCCTTCATAATTACGATGTTTTGGTCAGTGTCCATATCTGCTTCCGGGTAGCTTCTACAGTCTTTTACTTGACTTCTAAACCGTTGTCTAACAATAATGTAATTTATTTGATATCTTCCTATATCTCCTGGCATCTTCCACGTGTATCGTCTTCTAGCATGATTGAAGTAATGTATTTGTGATAGTTAAGTTGTTCTTGTCGCAAAATTCTACCAGCCAATTTCCTCTGTCATTTCTCGTGCCTCAACCAAATAAACTTACTACCGCTCCTTCCCTACCCTCACCTACCACTGCATTAAAATCCCCCGTAATGAATAAAATTCATGTCCTTTTACGTATCTTAGTAGGTCTTCGATATTTTTGTAGATCGCCTCTACCTCTTCCTTGCTGTAGCTAGAGGTGGGCAAGTATACTTGTATTATTACTGTATTTGCTGGTTTAGATTCAAATCTAACCATGAGTACTCTTTGGTTCTTTTGTAAGTAGTTTTTCTACACGTCGTCTTGTCTTTTTTTGCATAACTATCCCCACACCCGAATGTCCTTCCTATGATGCTGTATGAATTACCCTGAAGTCTCCACTCCAAAAATCCCTCGCTTTTGGCCAGCGGACTTTGCTTATTCCCACTATGTCTAGTGCTAATCTATCCAATTCGAGTTTCAGATTCTCTAGCTTACCTACTTGTTTCATACTTCTGACATTCCACGCTCCGACTCGCAGAATGTTCACGGATCTTTTTCTATTCTTTCGGATCACATCCACCGAAGTAGTCCCCTCCCGGAGATCTGAATGGGGGACTATTTTACCTCCGGAATTTTTTACCCCAGAGGATGCCATCATGTTTAACAATTTCTGTACGCAGTGTTCTTGGGAGGTAATGTTGTGGTTTCCCGTTGCCTTCCACATCGCAGTAGTGTGTCTTAGAACGTCATACCGACCCTTATGGTCTCTGCCAATCTAAGTACCGAAAGAGCCGCTGCCCTCTTTCGGGGACCTGTCTTAGACCGGTTCCTCACTAAAGACCCCACTAATTTGGTTAAACCTATAGTTCGGCTTTTTAGCTCATTGAAATGTGCAAGCCATTCTACCTGTTCTAGTATTTTAGAACGTCGTCAAGGTGCAGGTCCGTTCAGAATGGATATATCGCTATACTATAAAAATTGTACCTAAATGCAATTTAGACCAAATTTAAATTGCTTTAATTTGAGAAAGTGCTTTTGAAATATCTAGTTTAAGCAAGCACACGAATTTATCATTTAAATTCGATAGTAGGTTAAATAGAACATATATCATGTATTGTGTGATTTTTCTTTCACCTACAGTAAAAGTGTAATTCCTTCGAGAAATTATCATAAATGTATTCAGTGCTTTGTAAAGATATTGACATTTAATGCAAATTCTATTTAAAATTGCATACTAATGGGTCTGATTTAGGTTGTTCGAAATTAACATGTGTACCTCATATGATATAATTTCTTCATAACCTGTATTCAAATAAATCAGTTCAACAAATGTAGACCCCATTATCCTACTTTTTTGAGTTTTGAAAGTTGATAAAATAATTTTGATTTGCTTTATGGCTTGTTTAAAATTTCAGTTTCTAAGGTTTTCGAACTTTTCAAAATTTAATTCCAATTTACACAAATGGTTTACCATAACTAAATCAATTCCAGAAATGCTAAGTTAGCACATCATCGATTTCATTATCTCAAAAAATATTTACAAATAGTTTCCTACATCTAGGCTCGTGCCGACCGCTTAAGATGCGGTTTGTGCAAATTTTTACCTCTGACGCGTCAAATTTTTATTAGATAATACCAAACGGTACAGAATTTGTGAGAAAACAATACACACATTTCTACATGTTTATTTAAGACACTTTATAAAATTTAGAAATAGTTTCACATGGAAAACTTAATACGTATATAAACAGAACATTTTTTAATATTATGTTGGACAACTTAACATAAAGAATTTGAAAAGAATTAGAACTTATCTTAAGTGAGTAGAACTTTCCGTGCTTTTTTTGTAAATTGTTGAATTAAATCATCAATATCTAATTCTTTGGGTAGGTTAGATTGTATGGATATTATGACAAGATTAAATAATTTGTTCTATTGTAGAACGTTAACAATTTTTAATTATTTTCACCATTCTGAACGGACCTGCACCTTGAAGAAGTTCTAAAATACTAGAACGGGTAGAATGGCTTGCGTGTTTCAATAAGCTAAAGAGCCGAACTATAGGTTTAACCTAATAAGTAGAGTCTTTAGAGAGGAGCCAGACTAAGAAAGGTGCCCGAAAGAGGGTAGCAGCTTTTTCGGTACTTAGAGTGGCAGAGACCATAGGGGTCGGTATAACATTCTAAGACACACTACTACTGGAAGGCAACGGGAAACCACCACATTACCTGCCAAGTACACTGCGTACAGAAATTGTTAGTAAAGATAATAGCATCCTCTGGGGTAAAAAATTCCGAAGGTAAATAGTCCCCCATTCGGATCTCTTTGAGAATGTGATCCGAAAGTATAAAAAAAGATCCGTGAACATTCTGCGAGTCTGAGCGTGGAGTGTCAGAAGTATGAAGCAAGTAGGTAAGGTAGAGAACCTGAAAATCCAAATGAATAGGTTAACACTCTAGACATAAAAGGGATCAGCAAAGTCCCCTGGCCAGAAGCGGGAGATTTTTGAAGTGGAGACTTTAGAGTAATTCATACAGATTCAGAGGAAGGAAATTTGGGTGTGGGGATAGTTATGCAAAAAAAGATAGGACGAACGTGTAGAAAGCTACTTACAAAAGAACGAAAAAGTACCTCATGGTTAGATTAGAATCATGACCGATAAATACAGTAATAATACAAGTATACATGCTCTCTCTAGCTACAGTGAAGAAGAGGTAGAGGCGATCTACAAGGATATCGAAGACATACTAAGATCCGTAAATGGACATGAAAATTTAATAATTACGGCGGATAGATGTGAAAATTTTCGAACAATAAGTTTGACAGCACACCTTTCAAAAATATTAACTAGAATTGTACAAACACGAATAAAACACGAACTGAAGAAAAACTAGAGTAAATCAATTTGTGTTTAGGCGAAACAGGAGAACACGGGAGGCTATTTAAGCTCCGAGGATGATAATGGAAAAACAATAGAAAAGGGGGAAAGCGTGTTTATAGGGTTTGTAGATCTGGAAAAAGCATTTGACAATGTAAAAAGGAAGAAAATGTTCGAAATACGCAAAAGGAATGATTTTTAGGGATAGACGGATAGTACATAGCATATACGAGGAGTAAACAGCGGTAATAAAATTATAGCAGGAAAGTAGAGAAGTAAATATTAGAAAAGGGGTGAGACAGGATGTGCCATATCCCCGTTAATTTTTAACTTGTACATTGAAGAGGCAATGAATACTGTCAAATGCAGGAAAGCATTTGGAATTACTATGCAGGGACAAAAGATTGATATGCTTAGATTTGCAGATTATATAGCTGTATTAGCATCTAGCAAAGAAGTGTTAAAAGCTCTTAATGAAATCGAAACAGTTCTAACAGAGAGATACGGTATGAAAATTACCAAAAATAAAACTAAAGTTCTAGTATTCAAAAGAGAGGAAAATAAATCAAAAACAAGAATACAAATACGTAACGAGAACTTACAAGGGTTAAGGATTTCTGCTACCTACGAAGCCAAATAACGTAAGATGGGAAAAGCACAAAAGATGTAAAACAAAGATTAGCACAAGGTCGTGCTACATTTAACAAAAATAGCAATTACTGTGTTCAAAGACAACAAACATAGAAACAAGGAAAAGATTGCTTAAAACATATGTGTAGAGCACAGCACTGTATGGGTGTGAAACCTGGACAATAGGAGAGGACAAGAAAAAAGGTAGAAGCCTTTGAAATGTGGTGCTACACACGTATGATGAAGATACCTTGGACAGACAAAGTTAAAAACAAAGAGGTACTAGAAATGGTAGGGCAAGAAGTATGTAGAAAACGGTAAAAAATAGGAGGCCACATACTAAGACATGAGGGAGTATTGCGAAATATATTAAAAGCAGAGATATGGATAAAAGAAGTAGATGTAGACCTAAGCTAGACTATTGCAAAGAGATAGTGAAAGATGTAGTACGTAGGAATTTCTGGCAAATGTGTAGGCTAGCTCAGAATAGAAATCAATGGAGGTACGCATCCGACAAGTCCCAAAATGGAAAGCAAATTAAAAAAAAATAACTGTACTTTTTAACATGATGATTATTATAAACAATTACAGGTATTGGTCTTGCAATATTCTTAACTAATGTTAATTGTGCGAAAGGATTTACTGAAAACTATTAATATGGCAAATGTCGAAGTGTTGGGGGATCCTTGGCAGCCACAGGCTGCTTAACCTCCTGCACATACCACTGAATCTCAGTGAAATAAAACATCTCTAAGTATTGGGATCCTTAGCAGCCACAGGCTGCTTAATCCTCTTCACATACCTTACATGTGATTTTCCAATGCTCCACCCGAAAGTACTACATTGACCAGTAAGCGAGTTATTTTTTACCTGAAAAATTTGGAATTTTGTCAAACTCTTGCTGTTCCAAGCAAGGTAGGGTTCTTCAACGTGCGTGATAACACACACACGGGACCTCCATTTTACAAACGAGAGTGTATTTTTGTGAAAAATGCCTGCCTAACATTTTACAAGCGGACAGTGTCGGGATTTGAACCCAGGACCCTGAGCGTCCTCCTACCCCCCTTCACATACCGTGCATTTATATTTCTAATGCTCCACCAGAAGGTACTACATTGGTCAGGAGGCGAGTTTTTTGTTGCCTGGAAATTTAGAATTTTGCCGAGCCCTTGCCACTGCAGGCAAGGTAGGGATCTTTAACGTGCGTGACAACACTCACACACGGGACCTCCATTTAACCTCTCATCCGAACGAGGGCGTAATTTTTGTGAAAAATGCTCACCTGTCATTTTTCAAGCAGTCGTCGTGTCGAGGATTTGAACCCAGGACCTTGGGATCCGTAGTCTTACGCTCTACATTGATCCACGGCGACGCCCCCCTTCACATACCACTGAATCTCGGTGAAATAGGGTATATAATTAGAAAACAATAGAAGGGGAATCGAACTGTATATAAGCTGTTGTGAGAATTTCAGGGAACTATTTAGGCTAGCTCAGAATATAAATAAGTTAAGGTACACGTCCAACCTAGTTTCAAGACGTAAAACCTAATGATGAGAAAACAAGTTCACTTAAATCTGATGATTATTATAAACTGCTGGTTGTGAAATATTTTCAACTAATGTTTATTGTGCAATAGGATATATTGGAAAAACTATTAAGGTTTATGTGCGGGGGATCTTGGCAGCCAAAGGTTGTTTACCCCTCTTCACATACCACTGAATATCGGGGAAATAGGGTATGTAACTGTAAAACAATAGAAGGTGACCGAATTGCATCAAACAAGAAAGAACAGAAGCTATGTTCAAGGACAACGAACCTAGAAACAAGAAAAAAATTGTCTATAAAATAGAGGCAGAGGAAAAGCAGACAGAAAAATATAGAAACCTTCTGGAATATTGTGCTTCAGATGTATGAGGATGGTAGCATGGACAGATAAAGTTAATAACGAATAGATTATAGAAATAGTAGAAGAATAAAGATATCTGTGGAAAACAAAAAAAAATAGGGAAAATAGAAGGACAGGATACGTTCTAGGACATTTCTGGGGAATAGTACAGGATATATTAAAAGCAGAAATAAGAAAAAAAGTATAGGTAGACCGAGATTAGACTAGTCTCTGTGCCCATTGCAGAACTTTGTTGATTATCCGTGTGCTCTTATAGATTGTGTTGTTGGATGTAAATGCGGTGTCTTGGGATGCAGCTGCTTTGGACGTGGTGCCCTTGGGCGCTGTCACCGTGTGCATGTGTCTTTGTAAGTTTAGACCTTGGGCTTTGCATTCTTAGCTGGTGCTGATTGTCGTACAGTGGTCGTTGTGGCTGTTTGTGGTTGTCCCTGGCTTGGTTCGGTTGCTGGTGATTTTGGTGTTGTTGTGGCTTGGTGTTGTTACTTTTTCTTGTGTTTGCGGTTGGGTGTGTGCGTTCCATCGTTGGAACTTATCTGTTCCTCGACAGTAGAGGTGATTTCGTCGACTTGAGCGTAAAAACTTGGCGAGTTGGTGGAGGCGGTTATGACGGCTCCGTGGTGGCCGCCTTTAAGGGTTTAGAATATTGCGGCGTTGGTGTGTCAGTGTTGTGCATTTCTTGCTCTGTAGCTCTTTATATGCTGGACAGTCCCTGTAATATACCGGATGAGGACCGCTGCAGTTTGCACATATTGGTGTAGATTCTTTGACTTTCTTGCACTCGGCCGGTAGATGTTCTTTCCACATTTTACGCAGCGTGGCTTGAAGTCGCAGTTGAGGCTGGAATGCCTAGATTTCTGACAGAAAGAATACTGGGGACATTCCATGCTGAACTCAAAATCGGAGACTTTGACTCGGTTGCAGCACAAGAAGATGTTGACATTTGACCTTGGACTGTTACTGAGCGCTCGTTCTTTATTTTGTAGTTGTGTCACCTGGTTGATATTGTAGCCTAATCTGTGAGTTATGTTTGAACATCCTCCGTGCTTATGTTCGAAACAAGTCCTTTGATAACTATTTTCAGCTAGCGTTCAGATTTAATGTTGTATGTATGAAATTCAATGTTATGAGCTTAAAGTAGTTTTCTAGGAATCTAAACTCGGCAACGTCAGTGGTAGATATGTGTTCTGCTTGTTATGATGCTCTAATGTCGACGTTCTTTTGTAGATAGTTGTTCAATTGCCTTGGCGAGCTGGTGAAGGTTTAGAAATGTGTCAATTAATGTTGGTGGGATGTGACTTCTGGCAGTTTTGGGAGGATGTTGCAGTTTGCGTCTGTCGTCGGATGTTTCTATTTTGGAGGTGAAGGCGGCGGCGTTGGCTTAGTTTCTGGTAGATGGTGTTGTCGGATCAGTGGCGCCGTCTGTCGTGTTCTTGACGGTTGGTTGCATCTCAGGGTTGATGTTTCTCGTCTTTTTTTAATTCAGTCGCGGAAGCGGTTTCCTCGTCGTCTACTGCTTCTAGCGGATTCGTAGTCCATTTCACTGCCGTCAGTAATCGAAATGGTAGTTTTTTTAGGTGCTACGGGTTTCTTCAGAAACTCGTTCATCCTCGAAGCGGTGTCTAAAACGATCTGTTTTTGTTTCTTGTAGTCACATATAAAAATATTCGCGTTTGTTTTCTCTGAAAAGAGCGATTAATTACTTAGGTGCACATCAAAACCGCGGCTTGTGATCTACAGCTCAGCAGCTTGAAGTTCTGGGTCACTTCGGTAATGATCTTAAACAATGCAGAAATGTTTCAAAATTGTGTATCTCCTTTGCTGATCTGGAACCGGGTTATAGCTCGTGTCCTCTCTAGCCGAAGTCTGGATTGAGAATGCGCTCGCTTTAATTCGGAGCAGTGAGCAGTGGCATTCGTACATCTGCTTTGTATTGTACAATTTCTGACTAGTTTGCACAGGTATTTTCTTTGGGTCGTCGTACTCGCCGGTCGCAACAGGAGCGTACTCGAACAGACAAGACATTCAAGGTTTCAAAATATTTTGCCTTTCGCCGGCGCTTGTAATCTTCTCTCGCTGTTGTGCACTGAATGACTGCGCACGTCGGTACAGAGTGGGGGTCGTCCAGTTATTGTACAGAATCTGTATGTACCATATATTTGCAATAAAACCCACGTTAACGATGAAATATTTTTTACATAAGAAATCAAGAATGTCCGTATCTATATACAACTGTAGAGCCTATGCTAATTATAAAAAAAAAACGAATTGCATTGCTTAATTACTTTGTACTTACCAAAGTTGAAAATACAATAATCTTACCAAAGAGTTAAGAAATAGGCATATTTTATTTGACCACTCTATGTTTGTACAATATTCTAGAAGGAAAAAATGCGGCTGCGGGAAGATTTGAACACGGGGCTACTAGCCCCCTAAAGTCATTGCAGATAATACACAAATCAAAGAATCTTACCAACTCTAGATTTCATCCAAGCTATGTACTGAGTTTTGAACTAAGTGAACGCCATGTAATACGAACGGTCTATAGTGGAAAATAAGCTGTATACATACTTAGCGTAATAGATAGATTGTATCAATAATATTTTTGCTGCTAATTATTGCATTGTTTAAAAATAAGCGATGTTACTTACCTCTAAACTCTTGCTTGAATACACAGGAAAACATTAAATCTATTTAATATTAAAACTCCAAGATAAGGCTACATTATATATCAAGAGGCAAGAAGACAAGAAAAATACATGTGGAAGACAGGAAACATGAACTAATTTCTATTCGAAATCTAGTACATGTTGCTACGTTGTGCAGCGTACGGCTTACATAGAAATAGAAAGGATATTTAAAGTGCGGACCCGCACGAATGACGATGACGAAACAGAAAGCAAGAAACGTAGAAATACCATTGCGATGAGGGGGATTCCTAGCAACACAAAGAATACATCGCAATCGATTTTCTATTTACAGTAAACATTAATAAAAAAAAAAGAATTCGGTTTGAATCAACAAAAAAATTAATAAATAATGGTATTATAAAGAACAAATTTTAGAAATTTACGTACGAAATGGGCATTTCGTTTGACATTTAGGATTCATTAATAAAAGAAAGAGAAAAAAAATCACTGTTTATACTTGCTGTTGTTTATGCTTGCTCATAATACCACGGTGTTGAAGTAAAAAAAAAAATTATTACGGTAGAACAAATTCTAATAATCATGTAGTGAAGTATTATGGAGCACGAGCGACGCACGAGCAACCAAATTAGGAAAAAAGAGGTGCTCCCGATATATGGGAACACTAATACAACATACTTCCAAGTACCAACTATTATCGTGTGCCCATTGCATTCACGTAGGTGAGTTGGCGAAGCGTCCGGGTGCTGGGGTCCAGATGTAGCGTCACCACGGTTGACAGATGTTGAGTGCTGCGACACTCCCTGCAACAGCGGAACACATACCAGCGCAGAAGGTTCTACATAAGAAGAATATTTGGCCTACGTACAACAATTTGACCTCCAGTTAAGAGCTAGAAAGAGAGACTTACTAGTATTAATAACTCAGGACCACTTACCGGTACTACCAAAATCTACACTTCTCATAAAGAAAAAGGTGCATCACTCTTGGAGTAATAGAACGAGTAGTTTAGAAAAATACATATGAGAACGAACTGCAGAATCAAATTGAAAATTGTTTTAAATAACAAGAATTCGAGCTTCAACCTTCTCGTTATCAACATACCAAAAAGAAGATTAGAAAACTTGACCCAAGCTTTATCAAATAATACAATACACTATTTCAATGAGCCTTTCGGTCGTAGTAGTATAAAGATTAATTTTTCGCTATAGTAATGTGTAGCCAGTTAACGGATACTCAAAACAAGGTGCCAACTATAGAATTTATAACGTAAACTCGTCGTTTTAGAGTAGATAGTTTGAAATTAAAAATTATTCGCAAGCGTATTTATTATAAACAGGTAAAATATATAGGATGTTTTTGACGTATGGAAGAGTAGAAACGGAATCGATGTAGTTTTGAATTCATCGACCGTAAATGAACGTAACAAATCCCCCCTCCCCCAGCAAAATTAACAGGTCGGGGTAGGAAAGCCAAAGTGCGGGAGTGAGCAGTACCGAGAGAAAAAACCAAACACAAATAAAAATCGCTTAAAAACTAAAAGAAAATTCGTTTACAAAAACAAAAGAAACAAAAAAAAGAACCACCCAAAAAAAGAACTCTCATCCGGCTCGAAGAACCAAAGTACTGACAAACCAAAAAAAAAAATTTGAAGAGAAGACGAGTAATAAACCATCAACGAGGACTAAGATGAAACGGTATCGACACTGCAGAGTCGTCAAAGGACAGATGTTTCTCAAAAGAAACAGTAAAGTCTTCAACCTCAAGAGAAGAAATTGGTTTCTTGCAAAAAAACCAAAGTAAGAAAAGGAACGAGGAAGAAAACCAACAGTACAAGCCAAAACAGGACTCAAGGGTCAATCCTCAAATATGCAAAGGAACAACAAGGGAGAACGAGAGGAAGAGAGGAAAAACGCCGGTAAAAGAAACGATGTACTACAAACTGTGGTAACCAGAAATCGCAACAACCGAAGAACCAAAGAAAAGAAATGCTAACTAGCCCTAAAGTCGATTAAGTCGTGGTTTCCGAAGAAAAGAAAAACGGACTAGAAAGCACTTACCACAGGAGCGGATGGACGAAACACAATCGGTATGGGAACCGACAACAAAGAAGACCAGCAAGAGGATATGGTGAGGAAAGTGGATCCAAAGTATCAGAGAAGTAAACTAATGCAAACAAAACCCATATTATAGCAGCATCAAAACTGCAGGAAGAAGACAAACTCCGTTTCCAAAACCAAACAAAAAAACAGTACAAAAAGAAAATCAAACCGAATCCCAGTGTAGTTATGTATGAGTATGTGTGTGCGTGTGCGCGCGTGTGTGTATGAAGTATGTGTGTGTATGTAGTGTGCGTATATGTAGGTGTTGGACCGTTGTAGTCGTCTCTTACGACAGGCAGGTCGTGCCATGGAGCTATTCTATTCCCGGGCCCACACGGGCGAAAGAAGAAAAGAAAGAAAACCCAGCAAACAGGGAAATAAATAATGAATCATAAAGTCCAAAAATCAAGTCCTAAGGAGAGTAAAGTCGGCATAACAATTTGGAGCGCGAAGACTAGGTATTGGGCTTAAGACGTTTGCACCGCCAGCAAGAAAATGAGACAAGATCAAGGACATTAGGACTACGCTGACATACATCTTCCGGTTCGGAAGGAGCATAGACTAATGTCTGCCTCTTTTGGGTAGTTTCTGCCAAACAGGAACAGCAGGGGGTGTAGTAATTGTAGCATGAGGTTTAGGAGGTGGCAAGGGTAGTTTAGAAAACTCAAAACGCGTCATAGAAGAAAGTTGTTTGTTGTTAGGATTGGTGTTAAGAAAGTCAGCGGCAGAAAAGGAAACATCATGGGTTGTCCGAATATCAACGGTAGAAAAAGAAAAAAGATTGGCTGTAAGAGAATCAAACCTAACGAAAAGAAACACAAGTAGAGCACACTTCAGTTACGTTAGATAAAGGGGCAGAAACAGATAAAATTTTATTGATGTTAGATAGAGGACTAACAGTATCACAGTTAGAAAAGAAAACAGCATTGGCTGTAGGAGTATCCACCTCAGTAAAAGGAGCAGAATCCGATAACACTTCAACCATATTATATAAAGGAATAGAATCAGGTTGAAGGTCATCAACGTTACAAGAACAAACAGTATCAGGAAGAACTGCATCCACAATAAATAAGGAAGCAGAATCAGGTTGATCTTCGTCAACATTAGATAACAAGACATCAGCTAGGATTTCACCAACCTTAGTTAAAAGAACAGAAGCAGAAGTAAAATCAAGTAAGACTGCATCACTGTTAGGCAACGGAATGGGAACAGACAAAACTTCAGCCACAATAGGGACTGATTCCTTGACAATAGTAGATGGAAAAACAAGATCAGGTAAAACTTTGACGATAGCAGCAACAGGCATTATGGCTACGGATTCCTTAACTTCAACAGGACCTTTTCTACCCGTATTAGAAGTTATCCTCACTTTAGCTACGGCTGTTATTGCAAACACGACAGAAATTTCTTGAGTAGTACAATTTAAGAAAGCAGGAACATGTAAAATTTTGACAGTAAGAGCAACAGACATTAAAGATACAGGTTCATGAACTTCAATAGGACCTTCGCTGACCAAATTAGTAGTTATCGTCACTTCAGCGACATGTGTGCTTGCAGACACGACAGAAATTTCTTGGGTAGAATCGTTTAAGAAAGCGGGGACAAACTCTTGAGAAGCTAGCTACAAGTCAGTAATTTGAAGTATGGGTTGCACTGCCTTTGGACGCACAGTTTGGGGTGGAAGTAAAAACGTCGGATCCATTTGAGCATCGTTTGGATTCGCGAAGGACAGAAGAGGTTTGGTTTTTATTAGTATAAGTTTGGTAAGTAGGGGCGTGATAGCCGTAAAAATTAATATTGCAGTTCAAAAGTTCATATGGCTGAAAAGGGTGATGGCAGTAGAGCGAGCAGAAGGAGGCATAGAAAAGAATGTAGAACTAGAGACGGAAGAAATTTTGTTCGAAGCTATATTTACTGAAAAAGGGTATGTTTTGATAGTAGTAGCAGGATGACCTAAATGAAGACATGGTCTTTCATATAAAAAAACTTTATTGGAGCATCCCTTGTTAAGATACAGCCCCTTAAAGGGATACATAAAATTTGCTTTTCATTTTTTTTACAAACACTAAAAAAGTTACAAAATTGAAATTAAGGTGACATTTTTTACTATCAAAAATACACTTACTCAGTAATTTATTTGGTTTACCCCTTGGTTGTAAGGGGTGGAAAACGCAACCCCTAAAACTTATTTCCAATGTAACCTTTTGTCCTATTATTTGTTTGCCATTTAAAAATTTATTTCCAATAGCTTATTTCATTCTAAACAAAAAATGTTTCTTGAATTTTTTGCCCAAAATTAACCAGTTCGCAGAAAAAAAATTATTTTACAAACAACTACAGAGATACATCGTCATAAATGCGAACTGGATTATTATTGTTATTTTGTAGTTACTACCTGCATTAAAGTATGATTAAAGATGAATAAACAAACCTAATTTATTAATAACAAAACATACAACATGTAGAAATCATAGTAAATGTTCAATATGCCCACCTTCAGTCATGACACATGCGTCTAGACGTCGGCGCATTGAGCCACGTATTCGCATTTATGACGATGTATCTTTGTAGTTGTTTTTAAATAATTTTTTTCTGCGAGCTGGTTAATTTCGGGCAAAAAATTCAAGAGTCATTTTTTGTTTAAAATGAAATAAGTTATTAGAAATAAATTTTTAAATGGCAAACAAATAATAAGACAAAAAGTTACATTGGAAATAAATGTTAGGGGTTGCGTTTTCCACCCTTTACAACCATGGGATAAACCAAATAAATTACTGAGTAAGTGTACTTTTGATAGTAAAAAATGTCACCTTAATTTCAATTTTGTAACTTTTTTAGTGTTTGTAAAAAAAATAAAAAACAAATTTTATGTACCCCCTTTATGGGGCTGTATCTCAACAAGGGATGCTCCAATAAAGTTTCTTTATATGAAAGATTCTATCTCTTTTACGATGAGGAATCACCCCCTGAAATGTTTTACACTTATTTTGTTACACCCTGTACATTTAGGGTTTGTGGACTGGAAGAAGGCTGTTGACTAAAATCAGTAAAAGTAACACGCTTGGAATTTCTAACACTCGCCTCAACATCCGAACGAATGGTCTGTAGAGCGAATAACAATTTATTTTCGTAAGGGCTTATTCCTTAGAGCTGGCCAACATCAATTCACAATGTCGCTGAATGTGTAGCCATACGGAGCGTAAACGAGCAAACTTACTATCAGTAACATCCCTCAGTAAAGTCGTCAGAAGATCGACAAGGTTCCGTAGCGCGCGTTTAATAGCCTCATGATTCTCTCTAAAAGTAATTGTGTAAGGGCTAGGAGTAAAAGACTGATTCCTTTCCATTTAAATCAGGCTGCGGACGGCTTTTCACAACCCCTCTACTTTAATGTCAGAGTCAAATCCTCGAGAAGATAACTCATATTGGAACTCGGGTTTTAACAGCCTATTTACATCCAACCCCCACGTAACCATTGTGCCAAAAGAAATACACAGTGTATGTCAGAGTAGTCCGAAATTCAACCTCAACTGAATAAACTATAAAATCTCAGAAGTGAATCGCCACAAAACGAGTTTATCCAATACGGAATAAATTTCAAAAAAAAAATCTAATCGTAAGAGAATAAAGTCAATAAAATCAGAAATAGGACGCCAGAGTTTTCAAAGGGTCTAGAATCACTAGCGAAAACATAAGTCTGGTAATCCGAAAGAAAAAAAATAACGACAATAGGAGAGGGTTGCTGTATAACCAAGAAACAATCAACCAGATACAATTACTGTGTAAATACCCATGAATAGCGAGTTGTGTAGCGACGAGGAAATCCAAATTTAAAATAAACTGACAAGCAAGCATAAACACATATCTTAACGAGTATAGTGGTCAAGCGAATAGCTGCGTCTACCAATAAAATTACAGCAATCAAAGTCGAAAGAAAAAAAGAATCTAAACCAACACACTAAAACAAAATCGGGGCCAAAGTTATACGAACCAAAATCGAAGCAAACATTACCCAAGACAAAATCGGGGCCCCACGCCAGGGTGTCAGAAATTTATGCTACGTTGTGCAGCGTATGGGTCAGATACAAATAGAAAAGATATTTAAAGTGCGGACCCGCACGAACCACGATAACGAAACAGAACGCAAGAAACTTAGAAATACCGCGCTAACTAACAATGCGGAGAAGGGGGATTCCTAGCAACACAAAAAATACATCGCCATCGAATTTCTATTTGCAGTAAACATTAATAAAAAAAAAGGATTCGGTTTGACTCAACAAAAAAATTAATAAATAGTGGTATTATAAAGAATAAATTTTAGAAATTTACGTACGAAGTGCGCATTTTGTTTGACATTTAGGATTCATTAATAAAAAAAAAAGAAAAATTACTATTTATACTTACTTGTACTCACTTGCTCATAACACCAGGGTGTTAAAGTAAAAAAAAATATTATTTACGGTAGAACAAATTCTAATAATCATGTAGTGAAGTACTATGGAGCACCAGCGACGCACGAGCAACCGAAATAGGAAGAAAAGAGGTGCTCCCGATATATGGGCAGATTAATACAACATACCTCCAAGTGCCATCTATTCTCGTGTGCTCATTGCATCCACGGAGGTGAGTTAGCGAAGCGCCCGGGTGCTGGGGTCCAGATGTAACGTCACCACGGTTGACAGATGTTGAGTGCTGCGACACTCCCTGCAACAGAGGAACACATACCAGCGCAGTTGGTTCTACATAAGAAGAATATTTGGCCTAAGTAAAACAGTTTTGCTTCTAACTAAGAGCTAGAAAGAAAGTCTTACTAGTATTAATAACTCAGGAGCACTTACCGATACACCCAAAATCTACACCTCTCATAAAGAAAAAACGTGCATCGCTCTTGGAGTAATAGAACGAGTAGTTTAGAAAAATACATATGAGGACGAACTGCAGAATCAAATTGAAACTTGTTTTAAATAACAAGAATTCGAGCTTTAATCCTATCGTTATCGACATACCAAAAAGGAGATTAGAAAACTCGACCCAAGCTTTATCAAATAATACAATACACTATTTCAACGAGCCTTTTGGTCGTAGTAGTATAAGGATTAATTTTACGCTATAGTAATGTGTAGTCAGTTAACGGATACTCAAAACAAGGTGCCAACTATAGAATTTATAGCGTAAACTCGTCGTTTTAGAGTAGATAGATTGAAATTGAAAATTATACGCAAGCGTATTTATTATAAACAGGTAAAATATATAGGATGTTTTTGACGTATGGAAGAGTAGAAACGGAATCGATGTGGTTTTTAATTGATCGGCCATAAATGAACGTAACAATTTACAGACATACTACATATATCATTTGCAGGTCTATTCCATGCGACTGCTATATACTACGCGGATTCTTTCTTAGTTAATTCATTGATACATATATATTGCAGTATATGATAATAAGAACTGTAAATATAGTACGGTAGTTTATCAATACCTCATACAACCTTATAGTAGTACCTATATAATAAGTACTACATATACAAATGCTTAGGTATCTTAGACTGATCCATATCTGTAAAACGTGAATATGATGTTATCGCAGGTAAAGCTACCATTTCTTTATATTTTATTAGGAATCATTGACAATCTACATACATTGCTATGGTACAGTATGCAAAGTATACTAGATGTAGATTTATTTAGAAAAAAGAGGTTACCAGAAATCGTATTGAGAAAACCAGCCAAATTTAAATGGTTACATTTACAAACAACAGATGTGAGTACTAATATATTATGACCACAACCAATACCAAAACGTACGTAAATGAAAAAATAACAGAAAAAGGACCAAGAAAAAAAACAGAAGAAGATCCAAATGGTTGACACATGGATGTGGTATATAAGTAACAAAAATAAAAGTGGCTGAAATCTCAACTACCTTCCAAGATCATCTGTCTATCATTATACCCTTCTTCAAGTAAATTAAAGTTTTACCAGGTTTTTGTAGATGTAGCAACACAACATTTGTTTTTTCTAGTTAAGTAAAAATATAATATAACATGTCAAGACACAGAAGACTATCATTTATTTGCATTTTACTTGATTTCTTGGTGACCTATATTCATATCCCTTGGGAATTAAGCAAAAATATGTCAAATGTAGTTACTGCAGAATTCGTTTCTATAAAATCGTTTCGAAACAATAGCTGTGTTTTGCATTTTTAAAATCCGCTGCTTCAAACTTTAATTAAAACGCTTCTTTTGTACGCTCAAGAAATTTCTGGAAGGAGGAAGAAGTTCCTCTTGGCTGTGTGAGGTTGGAGAAATAGAACGCATCTTAAGCGGTCACTTGGGTCTACTTTCGTTATGCTGAACGTATTGCTATTGCGTTTTATATTTTATACCTTCTCCAACCCATTTTTAACTCAAAAGACGTTCTCCGGGTGCCAAGGGCATTTCTGGGAATGGAACGACATGCTTCGTAGATGTAAGAGGTACAATGAAAATTTAATGAGGTGCTTCAATCGGTCACCTGAGTCTACATATGTAATGTTGAACCTGTTATTACTGCATTTTATATTTTCAATCTTCACCAACACATCTTTAATTAAAAAGGAATGGGAAGATCGTTTCCTGAATGTGTAAGGAAGTATGGAGGAGTAAACTGGCGTCTCAATTGGTCACATGAACCTACTTATATGATGTTGAACGTACTACCATTGTATTTTATATTTTCAATATCCTCAACAGATCCATAACTAGAAAGCGTCCTCTGAGATTGGGAAAAAGTTTCTCCTGGATGTGTCAGTAGGTTTAACGAAATAATAAGGCGTCTAATTTGGTCATCTGAGTCTACTTACGCGATGCAATATGCACTACTACTACTACATTGTAAAATTTCAGTATCCACTAAATCCAATCTTTATCAAAAAGTCTTCTCCTGCTGTTCAAGAAATTTTTGGGAATAAGAAAAGGTTTCTCATGGATGTATCAGTATCAGGGGTGTGACGAAGTAAGAAGGCACATCAGTCGGTCACTTCAGTCTATCCATAAGTTGTTCTACAACGAACGAACAGAATTCATAGCTTCAATATTTGCGATCGCTAAAAGCTATGGTAATTATCAATAAGCAAAATGTGATTAATTGATTGATTAGCTTAATGGATTTTGTATCAAACGATTACGCAAGCCAGTTTAAAATATGAAACTAATGACGTGGTCTTACATTTAAATTTCAAAAAGGATCTTGACAATACTTTGAAGCTGTGCTATAAAATTTTTTAAGGTTTTGGGCATGTAAAGAAAATCCTAAAAGAGTAAGCGTCCAGAGAGCAAGTCTCTGCTTAATAGAAAGAAATTGCAGGAGAGGCTAGTTTTTGAAGATGCCGGCAACGCTCGAGTTAATTGATAGTTGTAGTTAAGTTATCTAATCATCTTTGCGGCGCCATTATTTGTGAGTTGAAAGTCTATTTTATATTTTGGTATGCAAGATTTTTATAACGAACGCGAGTCATGTAAACTGAGCCTATTTTATAATCACTGTATAATTTTGTTATGCCAATAGGAATATTCCGTTCTCAGTGGACTTGCACCTTGAAGAAGTTCTAAAATATTAGAACGGGTAGAATGGCTTGCGTCTTTAAGTGAGCTAAAGAGTTGAACTATAGGTTTAACCAAATTAGTGGGATCTTTAGTGAGGAACCAGACTAAGACAAGTGCCCGAAAGAGGGCAGCAGCTTTTTGGGTACTCAGAGTGCCGCAGATACCATAGGGGTCGTATGTCATTTTAAAATGCACTACTGCGATGTGGTAGACAACGAGTACCACCACATTACCTCCCAAGTACACAAATGTTCTTAAATTGTTATGTAAGATGATGGCGTCCTCTGAAGTAAAAAATTCCAGAGTTAAAATAGTCCCTCATTCGGATCTCTAGAAAAAGACTACTTCAGATGATGTTATTGGAAAGTTTCAAAAAAGGACCGCGAACATTTTACGAGTCGGGACGTAGAATGTTAGAAGCATGAAGCAAAGAGGTAAGCTAAAAAATTTGACAATAGAAATGGATAGGTTGTCACTAGACATAGTAAGGATTAGCGAAGTTCGGTGGCCAGAGGCGGGTGATTTTTTGGAGCGGAGACTTCAGGGTCATTCATACTGGATTGGCGTCAGCTACTCGTTGACAGTACAAATGTTAAATTTAAAAAACCACGTTACTGTCTTCTTAATTAAAATTGCTACGTACCTAGACGTAGCTGGAAGAAAAGTAAATACCAGACTAACTATCAAACGCAGAGAGTGGGGGGATTCGCCTATATACCAAAAAGAAACAAAAAAAAGAAAACACATCGCCCACGATTATCTACTAACACATAAAAGAAATAAAGGTTTCTGTACAAACAAGCAAAAAGAAAATAAATTAGGTGTTATTATTTCACAGCAAACAATTATATTGTACGAACAATTTAGAAATTTAGATACGAAGTGCGCATCTCGTATTTCACATAAATTAAAATTAATCAGTATTAAATAAACCCGCGAGAGATTTTGTCAAGCGTTTTTAAAATTTCACTTAATACTTTTAGTAAAATAAACTAGTCAATAAAGCGAACAAACGACGAGTGCGCTTTCTGACAAGCATGTTTAAAAATAGTACATCGCACCTTTAGAGCGATAATATCGAATCGCAGCAACTAACAATAGACCTACAGTGTCATGTTCCTTATCACGTAACTGCACCAAACGTTGATACGGAATATGCCATTGGCACACACAAAAGAAAACGAGTTGCATACATGTAGGTGTTCGGATACTTAGCTCGCAAGTCGTCGGGGGTGAATCAGCACAGCAACGCCATGGTCGTCAGGATCTATTTACCTTTTACGTACAAAAGCAGTTGGTCTACAGACCAAAACAGTTGGTCTACAGAAAGAACGTACCCATTTGACCCCCAGCTAAAAAAGCAATCCACGCAAGACATTTTCCAGTTGTCGAACAGAAAAAACAAACGTGCATTGCTTTTGAAATACGGTGACGAACAATGTAGAAAGTACTTCGACGTACAAGCTGTAGCATCAAATTCAGCAATCGTTTAAATAACACGAATTCGAACTACAAATCCTCGCTTATTGAAGCGCGATTGAAACTGGAAAACACGGTTTTATCGGATAGTTCAATACACTATTTAGACCAAGGTTTAGATGGAAAACACATACGAAGCAATTATAAGTTATCAGAATGCTTAACACACTAACGGGTATCTAAGACAAGGCATAGACTATTTAATTTATCGAATAAATTTTCCTTTTAAAAACAAAAGGGATTTGAGTTAACCAGGAAAATTTTTAAAAGCAAAATTGGAACGTAACAACTCTTGTATCGATGCACTATGATTAATTTATATTAATTTATTATCACTACCATAATTTATATAGGTCACTTGAGTAATTTATATCACATAGGGCAATTTATATGTACCACTATTTTATTTCATATCACGACTTCCAAAGCTTTAACCTACAATTCATATTGTAATTAAAGCTTCAATTAGAACCGAACTAACTAATGCTCACCACGGCAATTTATATTTTATCCAATGGTTCTAATTATTTCGACAACGTACCAGAATATGCACTTAGACGGGTTTAGATGGAAAACTCATAAGAAGCAATTATAAGTTATCAGAATGTTTAAAACACTAACGGATATCTAAGACAAGGCATAGACTATTTGATTTATCGAATAAATTTTCGTTTTAAAAGCAAATGGGATTTGAGTTAACCAGAGAAATTTTAAAACAAAATTGGAACGTAACAAATCCCCTCCCTCACTCCCACCAGCAAAGTTATCAGATTAGAGTAGGAAAACAAAAGTAATGGGAGTGGGCAGGACAAAAAAACAGAAGAAAAAGAAGAACAAAAAAGAAACACCCCAAAATAAAAAAAAAGAATTCTCGTCTGGTTCGAAGGACCAATAATAGAAGAGAGAAGAAGAAAGGAAGGAAGGAAGGGAAGCAAACGGATGTTTCTAGTGAAGAAACAGTAAAGTCTTCAACCTCAGGAGAAGAAATTGGTTTCTCGCGAAAAAACCTAAATAAGAAAAGGAACGAGTAAGAAAATCAACAGTACAAGCCAAAGCAGGACATAAGGGTCAAGCCTCAAGTAAACAAAGGGACAACAAGGGAGAACAAGAGGAAGAGAGGAGGAACGCTGGTAAAAGGAAACTGTGTAGTACAAACTGTGGTAACCAAAAATCGTAACCGAAGAATCAAAGAAAAGGTATAATGACTAGTCCTAAAGTCAACCAAGTCGTGGTTTCCGAAGAAAGAAAAACGGGCTAGAAAGCACCTACCACAGGAGCGGATGGGCGAAACACAATCAGTATAGGGACCGACAGCAAAGAAGACCAGCAAAAGGATAGGGAAAGGAAAGTGGAACGAAAGGAACGAGAAAAAAAGAACAACCAAAAAGAATAACACCAAGCACCAAGTACAAAACAAAAAAACAAAGAATCGTACAAAAGAAAATAAAACAGAATCCCAGTGTAGTTATGTATGAGTAGGTGTGTGAGTGTGCGTGCGTGTGTGTGTGTATATGTGTGTGTGTGTGCGTGTAAGAAGTATGTGTGTATGTGTTGTGCGCGTATAAAGTGTGCGTGTGTGAATGTGTTGTTGTTGGACCGCTGTACTTGCCTCTTACGAGAGGAAGGTCGTACCATGAGGCTATTCTTTTCCCGGACCCCACATTGGTTGAAAAGCAAGAAAACGAAAGAAAACCTAGCAAAACAGGGAAGTAAAGAAAGAAATCTTAAAGTACAGAAATCAAGTCCTATGGAGAGTAAAATCGGCATAAGGATCTGGGGCACGAGGACTAGATCTTGGGCTTAAGACGTTTGCGCCGCCAGAAGGAGAACGAAACGAGATCAAGGACATTAGGATTTCGTCGGCCAACATCTTCAGGTGCTGAATCAGTATAGACAAGTTTCTGACTCTTATGGTCAGTTTTCCGCAAGACAGGAACAGCAGGGGATGTAGCCGTTGTAGCACGCGATATAGGATGTGGCGATATTAGTTTAGGGATCTCGAAACAAGTTAAGGAAAAAAGTTGCTTGTTGTTAGGGTTGGAGATAAGAAAGTCAACGGTAGAAAAGGAAACATCATGGGCTGTCAGGATATCCACGGTAGAAAAAGAAAAGGTATTGGCTGTCAACCTTACGAAGAGAAACACAAGCGAAGCGCACTTCAGTTATGTTAACTAGAGGAACAGAAGTAGATAAAATTTCAACGACGTTAGATACACAGTTAGAACAGAAAACAGCATTGGCTTTAGGAATATCAACCTTAGGAAAAGCAGCAGAATCCGCTAACACTTCAGTAACATTACATGAAGGAACAGAATCAGGTAGAACTTCACTAACCGTATAAAAACGAACAGCATCAGAAAGAACTTCAACAACAGTAGATAAAGGAACATCAGCTAGAAGTTCAAAAACCTTAGCTAAAAGAACAGAAGCAAGTTGAAGTTTGTCAGCATGAGATAAAGAAACACAATCAGAAAGAATTTTGTCAACATCAGAAAAATGAGTAAGAGCAGGTAAAGTTTTATCAACGTCCGATAAAGGAGTAGAATAAAGTAAGACTGCATCACTGTTAGACAACGAAGTAGAAACAGACAAAACTTCAGCCACAATAGGAACTGATTCCTTAGCAATAGTAGATAACAAAACAGAATCAGGTGAACTTTGACGACAACAGCAACATGCATTATACTTCGACGCACAAGCAGTAGAATCAAATTAGACGGCTCCGTGGCGTAGTGGTATGTGCGTGACTACTACGCCCAAGGTCCTCGGTTTTAATCCCGACACGGCTGCTTGAAAAATGTTAGGCGGTCATTTTTCACAAAAATACACCCTCGTTCGAATAAGAGGTAAAATGGAGGTCCCGTGTGTGAGTGCTGTCACGCACGTTAAAGATCTCTACTTTGCTTGGAACAGCAAGGGTTCGGCAAAATTCCAAATTTTACAGGTAAAAAAAACTCACTTCCTGGCCAATGTGGTACCTTCGGGTGGAGCATTGGAAAATCACATGTAATGTAGAATCAAATTCAACAATCGTTCAAATAACACGAATTCGAACTGTAAATCCTCGCTTATGGAAGCACGATTGAAACTGGAAAACACGGTTTTATCGGATAGTTAAATATACTATTTAGATGAAAGTTTAGGTGGAAAACACATAAGAAGCAATTATAAGTTATCAGAATGTTAAACACACTAACGGATACCTAAGAGAAGGTATAGACTATTTAATTTATCAAATAAATTTTCCTTTTAAAAGCAAAAGGGATTTGAGTTAACCAGGGAAATTTTTAAAAGCAAAATTAGAACGTAACAACTTATATCGATGCCCTATGTTTAATTTAGATTAATTTATTATCACCACCATAATTTATATAGGTCACTTGAGTAATTTATATCACATAGGGAAATTTATATGTACCACTATTTTATTTCATATCACGAGTTCCAAAGCTTCAACCTACAATTCATATTGTAATCACAGCTTCAATTAGAACCGAACTAACTAACGCTCACCACGGCAATTTATATTTTATCCAATGGTTCTAATTATTTCGAAAACGTACCAGAATATGCAAATAATATCGCAAAAGTACTTAGTGTAAGCTAAATAATGCTCTTAAATGCAAAACTTGCCAATCACGTCCATCGCCCGCAGGGGCCTATCAATACTCTTTTGTTTACAAACGCGTCGCTTACATTTCTACGTTATTATTTTGGCCAGAAGTAGACTAAACGGTGCTACACTGCCTTCCTCTTCTGTTCTGCTCTAGAACACTCTGTGACTAGGAAGTCCCTGTGGTGGTAAGGACTCTTGAACCATTTCTGCAGTTTCCATGTTGACAGAAGTAGCAGTCAACACTTTTCATAGCAGGCACGGTACTGTTCGTATTGTAACCACACACCAATATCTGGACCCCGATTTTCTGAAACAGTACATCAAGCATATTTTGTACCACCCTCCAGTTGGACCCATCGAGTCCACATCCGATCTTGAGTATCACCAACTTTTTGTCTTTAAATTTGATCATCTAGCCCTTAAAGTGTACTAATGATTTCCACAGATCCTGGTAATTCGGTTTACCGAGAAGGCTGTTGCTTAGTCACCAGGTAGTGGATGCCACGATGTCGGTCCTTTAGCTGTATGGCCCTTCTAACCTCTGGTTGTTGTCGACAAAGTTCATCTAGATCACCAAACATCCGAGCAAGTCCTCGGGACGTATCGAGGTCCGCTGCTATACGCAATGTGCCAGGACCTAGTCGTCATATGCATACTACCTAATACACGGAGCCGCGAGGATGGATGACATTTAAAGTGCTTTAAGGGAACTATAATATAGCATTTAAATGACAAAATATTGTCAGAATTAGATTATCTTTCAGCAGATACGACAGACATAAAAATTAATGAAAAAGAGACGCATGAACTTGCTGAGCAGCTCATTGAATCACCAATCGCGGCTCTTTGGTGTACGAAACTCATAAAGTTGGGCTAAATAGGCCTGGGGCAAGCTTTCTCGTAAGATTCAGTTTGTGACCAATGAAGATTTAGCTCGTCCGGGGCGTTCTACAGTGCTGTAATAACAGCGTGATCTACAATTCATTAGCTTGTCATACAGCATTGCCTGAAGTGGTCAAACCTGAACCAAAAGTAAAGCAAAGAGTACAAATAACAACCCGCAAGGAGAACCGACTGTCTTAAACAGGTCACTATTTAGAAAAAAGTTGGAGGAAGCTTTAAAGAGAAAAAAGAAAAAACAAAAAGCATCTGGCAAGAAAGAGTTAACAAAAATAAAACTAAGGTACTTGTATGCAAAGAAGGGGAAAATAAACTAAAAACAAGAATAGGTAACAAGAACTTACAAGAGGTTAAGGATTTCCGCTACCCAGGAAGCCAAATAACGCAAGGTGAGAAAACCCAAAAGATATAAAACAAAGATTAGCACAAGGTCGTGCTACATTTAGTAAGAAAGAGCAACAACTGTGTTCAAAGACAACAAACATAGAAACAAAAAAAACATTGCTTAAAACATATGTGTGGAGCACAGCACTGTACGGCTGTGAAGCGTGAAAAAGAAGGAGAAGCGGACAAGAAAAAGGTAGAAGCCTTCGAAATGTGGTGCTACAAACGTATGTTAAAGATATCATGGACAGACAAAGTTAAGAACAAAGAGGTACTAGCAATGGTGGGGGAGGAAAGGAATATGTGGAAAACAGTAAAAAATAGGAGGATAGGACGATATGTCACATACTAAGACATGAAGGAATAGTGCGGAATATATCAGAAGCAGAGATAGGAAAAAAGAGAGGTAGAGGTAGAACTAGGTTAGACTATTGCACACAGATAGTGCAAGCTGTAGGATGTGGGAATTTCAGGCAAATGGTGTAGGCTAACTCAGAATAGAAATCAATGGAGGTACGTATCCAACCAGCCCCACGATGAAAAAACTAATGACGAAAAAAATAAATGTACTTATACATGATGATTATTATAAACAACTACAGGTATTGGTCTTGCAAAATTCTCAACTAATGTTAATTGTACAAAAGTATGTAATGGAAAACTATTAATTCGGCAAATGTCTAAGTGTTGGGGGATCCTTGGCAGCCACAGGCTGCTTAACCCTCTTTACATACCCTATATGTGATTTTCCAATGCTTAAACAAAGCAAACAACTAATATGCACGGTACAAAATAAAACTTATACGGAACTAGACTAAATAGCTATATAGTATTTAACCCTATGACCTTGTTGCACAAATACACCAACAAGAACAAGCAAACAATTACTGTTCTAAGGGCAAAGCGCAAAGCTTTAACACAGGTCTTTTAAGAGTCCCATGTACAGTTTTCATAGTTGCAACGCGAACAACGTTATCTTTTCCGGTATGCAGTTGAAGAATTCTGCCCAATTTTCATTGAAAAGGCGGGGAATGGAGTTCTTGAATCAACACTAACGTATTAAGCTTTAGCGATTCCCTTGAAGTAAACCATTTAGATTTTTGCTGAAGCGTATGGAGGTACTCTGATTGCCATCGCTTCCAGAAACTTTGTTGTAACCGCTGGACTAGTTGCCAACGATTTAAATGATTAATCGCTACCTCAGTAACGTCCGTATCTGGAATGACAGAAATATGTTCGACGGTTAAAAAATGACTTGAGGTCAAACAAGATAAATCGTTAGGATCCGAATTATGCGGACCTAATGGACGGGAGTTCAAAAGTGCTTCAATTTGCAATATAACAGTATTCAATTTTTTGTAAGTCAATTTTTGCTCACCAACTACCCGAGATAGGTGAGTTTTGACAGATTTAATTCCCGCCTCTCCCATAGCCCACCGAAGTGCGGAGCAGAAGAGGGATGAACGACCACTCAATGTTTTCTGCGTGTGCGGATTGTTTTAACAGTTCGCGTATTTTGGCTTCAGCACCTACAAGGCTGGTACCACAGTCGCTGTACATGTGGATACACGTTTCGCGTCTAAAAATGAATCGACAGAAAGAGGCTAAAAATGCTTCTGACGACGAATCTGAAACTAATTCTAAATGCACTGCCTTAGTGCTGAAACAAACAAAGAGACAAATATATACCTTTAACGTTTTGGCTCCTCGAACCCGACCCATTGTTATGCAAAAAGGGCCTCCAAAATCTACGCCAGTATGTCGAAATGCTTTTCCGGGAGTCACTCGCGGAGTAAGTAAATCTCCCATAGAAGACACAATAGAAGTAGGATTAACCTTAAAACACGGAATACATGCACATAGACACTGTCTTATGGCTCTCCTAGCAGACAAAATGCAAAAATGCTGTTGCAATAATGACTGGGTTGTACGATTACCGCAATGTAAATTTTTAATGTGGCAATCCTGTATAATAAGAGTTGTTAGGCAATGGACCCGAGGGAGATTTAAAAGATATTTTGCATCATGTGAGATGTCCGAATGTTTTAACCGACCGCCCACCCTGAGTAGTCCCCGGCAATCTACGAATGGAATAAGAGAACTGAGTTGCTTGCTAACTAAATGTCCCTTGTTCAATTTTTCCAAAGCTACCGCAAATGTACCGTTTTGAACATGTTTAACTAATAATTCTAACGCTGATGTTCTTTCTCGAAGTGTAATCGCACCAGTTAATTTTCCATTAGGTGATTTCAGGTTGAACACAAAACGGCGGCAAATCGGAGAATGTATCTAACAAAGAAGTCAAAACGTGATCCGAGGGTTCGATGGCAACCAACACGACTTTTGCTTTGGCAGAACTTTGTGACAATTCTGATGCTGAATTATCAAGAAGAGGTTGTTTAGGCCATTCTTCCAAAGGCAACTTTAACCACACAGGACCCGCCTACCATAGCCGGTGATCGATAAGCTCAGTTGCAGAAAGTCCTCTAGAGCCACGCACAATCGGCAGGGTTGTCTTGTGATTTGACATGATTTCAAAGAGAAAGCGCAACTAGCGATTGAACTTGTGCGATTCTATTCGCAACAAAGGTCTTCCATTTATTAGATGGCGATTTTAACCATGAAAGTGTTATTGTAGAATACCACCAAGCAAAGATGCTGGTAAATTCTAATTTGAAATATGTTTTATTGACATATTCTACGAGATTTGCGAGTAGAACTGCTGCGCACAATTCTAACCGTTGCAACGAAACTTTGTTTATGGGCGTAACTTTACTTTTTGCACAAACAAAATACACGAAAACATTATCATTTTTGTCAAAACAACGAAAATAAACAACAGATGCATGGCCTGCTTCTGAGGCATCGCAAAAGGCGTGTAACTCAATGCTCTTTAAATCTTTACAAATCGACTGACGAGAAATGTTCAACTCCGATAAGAATAGAAGTTGCAACAAATACTTGTCCCATTGACGAATAAGTTTTTCGGGAGGCTGGACATCCCAATTGATTCCCAAAGTCCATAAACGCTGAACGAAATGTGTCATAAAAAATGTAACAGGAGTTAAGAAACGTAGGGGATCGAAAATTCTAGCTAATGTCGAGAGAACGTTCCTTTTTGTACAAGGACGCTCACTAATTTGTATATCGTATGAAAAAACATCTGAATCGAAACACCATTTGAGCCCTAACACCTTTACTAGCGGAATTTGTTCTTGACTAAACGTCAGCGGTGGTTGTTCGATTTGTGAATTGGGTATATTTGACAAGACAAGGATGGAATTACTATTCCATTTTCTAAGTTCAAAACCACCAAGCTTACATAATTCAGTCAGTTCTTGAACTAGCAGATTGGCTTCTTCAAAAATTTCACAACCACTAATGATGTCATCTACATATGAGTTGAACGATAAAACAAGTGAAGCGCGGTGGTAACGAACCGTATCCAATCTCGCTAATTCTTGGATAGTACGAAAAGCAAGAAAAGGAGAAGCTTTTATCCCATAAGTAACGGTGTTCAATTGATAATCAACAAAAGGATCAGAAGAATCAAATCTCCCAATATACGTTGGAAATCTCGATGTTCTGGTATAATCTCGATCTGGCGATACATTTTCTTGATATCCGCAGTGAAAGCAATGTTGTGAATCCGAAACTGCAACAGAAGTTCAAAAATATCTTTTTGTAGTGATTTTTTCTGTAAAGTGTCATTTAGTGAAATACCGTCTGAGGTTTTTGCACTTGCATCAAAAACAACTCTTAATTTAGTTGTTGTGCTCTCTGACTTTATTTCCACATGATGCGGAATGTAATAAACAAGACTACTATCCAACGAAAGAAGAGGTACAGGACTCATGTGCCCTGTGTTTATGTAATCTTGCATTAAAAGATTGTACGACGTTTGTAAATCCGAGTCATTCTGCAAACGTTTTTCCAACCACAAAAAGCGACGTGAAGCGATTGCACGATAATCAGTAAAAATTGGTTCTGGTCCTTTAATAGGCAATGAAACCATAAACACCTGCATCGTTTCTAGAATAAGTTTCAACAAATGTCTTTTCACACAATACGTTTTCTGCACTTTCCAGCTCCCAAAAACGAATTAGCGTTGCCTCTATTGGTTCCACTTAAGCACACAACGAAGTAGAAATAGTTTCTGAACAACCTACTTTCCAGTCACAGTTCAACCAAATTTGGTGCGAATGGCCACCGGTTCGTCTTGTTGCCCGTTCCGAAATTCATTCAACAAAATTTGTGCGAAAATGTCTGCTCCTAACAACAAATCAATTTTCGCAGGTTCAAAAAACTTTTGATCAGCTAATTGTAATCCATCGATATGATCCCAATGGCTTTTCGATAATGGTGTGACCGGCAGTTAATCACATATTTCCTGTAAAACAAAAAATTCTAAATTGAAATTGGATTGAGTTTCAGCCTGATTACAAAAATGAATACGACACGATAAGCTACCACTGATAGTCGACGCATTCAATCCCAAACCTTGAACTTTTGCTAAGCGTTTATGTTTCTGCAAAAAAAACCTTTGACGACACTTTTCTGTTATGAAATTTGACATACTCCCATTACCTAAGAGTGCCCTAACAGTTTGTAGTTTTCCAAATCCATCGATTATTGCTACCTGAGCAGTAGCTAACAAAGTTGTTGTATTAGAAACTGAACGAAAAAAGAATGAAGTAAGTTCAGGTCTCTGCATCGAAAACGAAGAAGCTTCACTTGTTTTATTTCCTTCAACCATTTTTTTTGTATGATCCGCTGATGTAGTAGGAGAGGCATTTGCATTCTTAAAATGCAACATGTGTGGTGTGGTTTGTGACATTTTTTACAAACAACCTTTGATTGGTAAATTTTGACACGATTCTAACTGGATTCACCAAGGAACTTTTTGCAACCATAAATCAAGTGCGGGTTATTACACACTATGCATTTGTTAGATGACGTCGTAGATACAAACGTCCCACGAGTTGAATTTTGTTTATTCCAAGTTGAAGGCTCACTTTTACGTTTAGTTGCAAAGTTGACGGTTTTCGGTGTTTTCTGAGACATCAAATCGTTTATCTCTAAAGCCTTACACGCTCTTAATTCTTCAAAACGTAGTATTTCACTTGTATTTTGCATTTCAAAACGTTTGCCGGTGTCTGAATCTAACATTTGTAATAGCCAATTGAAAAGAACAAAATCAAACAGATCGACATTTTCAAAAGTTTTTAAAGCGCTAGAGCTTTCAACGAATACATTTAATAAGGACCGTAAACTATCCGACCTAGCAGAATTTAATTTAGGAGCATTTTCCATGCAATTTAAATAATTTGTAACAGCTAATCTTTTATTTTCATAGCGATCTATAATAATTTTTAGAGCAATACGGTAATTTGCGTCACAGTCCGATAAATGTTTAACGCGTTGTTTAGATTTGTCATCTAAACTGTTTAACAAAAAAATAGAACTTTTCAATAGGAGAAAGTTTCTGATTTGAATTGATCAAAGTACGAAACGAATTGTAATATGATTCAAAATCTTCAATTTTTCCATTAAAATTTATTAATGAAATTGTCGGCAAGTGTATGTTGTTTGCGGCTGACTGTGAGTTATCCACCAATGATGCTAGAGGCACTTTAGTTTCAAACTGCCTTTGACATTCAGTGAACCGTGCTCTAATCTGCAAGAAATATTTATCTAAATTAATTTGAATACCCGAAATTTCTTCGATACAATCATCGTCTAAGATGCATTCTGTATACAATTTGTATAAATCTGATATAATCTGCGAAGTTAGTTGCATACTAGCCTCAATTTCAGCATAAGTATCACCAGTTCCATCTAAATTAGACAACGCATTGTGTAATGCTATCAATCTACTTAACAAGCTTTACCTTAAAAAAATCAACCTTTTTGCGGTAACAACCATGGTGGAGGGGTTCAATACCACCTGAAGCAACAAAGCGACAACTACAAGTTTTAAAATTCTATAGAAAAAGGTAGTTATTCTGACCACGCAAACAAGTGATGTCTTAGCAATAAATGCCAAGTACCGTTTCTACAAACAATACAATGTCACTGTAAAATGCATGTGCACGAAATTAAAATTGAAAAATGCCTAAAACTTATAAAAGGAATAACAACAACAAAACCTGTAAAAACACCGTGCAGGCAAAGACAACAATGAATAACAATGCCGCAACCATAAACCACGTGTCTTTAACTCGAAACGTTTAACAATACGCTACCCCGACCGTATACCTGTTCCACAAACTCACACAAAATGCTATTCAGTACCGTTACTATTTACCTTAATTAAATTCCCGAATAGAACTTCAACTTAAAATAAATAGTATTCAAAACGAAAATTTACTTAGATTGCAAAACAAATCAAACAAATTGTTCTAAGAACTTCTAAGCAAATGTTTATACAGTTTAAAACAATAATGAATTTATAGCACTCTCCCAATCAAAAAACAAAGGAAATCAAGGAATTGGGGAGTGAAATTCAATTTAACAAAAGGAATCCGCTCGTAGACCAAAATGTTGGTTCAAAGAATGTATCATGCATTACTTAACATAAACACTTTGAATTCCTCTAATGATGATGTGGACTGTAATTAGGTTAACTGTATAGCGAGCTTAACGGCACTATTTTATTGTCAATGAGCACTCACGATACGAAACTAATTTGTCACTTCCGGTGGTTCAAACATAACAACACAACACCCTCGTCGGCTGCCGGTTTTAAGTCATTTTATGATTTTAAAAGAGAGGGGTTAACAAGGATCAAGAAAAGAGGGACAGGAGCCCGAACAGTTTTTATTAGAAAAAATTATTTTCTTATCTAAAGTCGTTATGCCGCACTATTTTTGAAAAAAAAAACGATTTCAACTTTTCACGTGTTATTCCATACATTTCCATTGATTAGCAAATTCATTTATAAGTTAGGAAAGACAGCTATGGAAAATAAAAACATAATAACAATGTATGCAGATCAAACTGTTCTTACGTCAAACTGTTTCCAACTAATGATTTTTGGCTTTTCTAAGGTAAAAATAAATACGAGTAAGAATTGTATTAATGTTAAATGACTGATACATATTTCAATAATGTTCCTGGTAAACTAGTTTTAAGTAAAGAGTTATTTATTATTTAGTGTTACATTAATTATAATTTCCAAATACCAAAAGTGATCTCGGCCAGATTATCGAAGGTATTTAACAACATATGCTAATGAAACACGTTATCGCAAGCAATAATAATAATGAGGTAATTAGAAAACCTATAAAAATGAAGACATGGTTGTATTCAATTGAACTTCGGACGTTTGCTGTGTTACATTAAAAATCGAATGCTATTTTTTATGTTTATGTATAAGCTGTATTGTATGTATCTACGACTTAATAAAGGTTTTTTTTAATCGTAAAATATTTGTTGTTAGTAATAGAGACATAGAGATCTCTTAAGGTTGCTGATAGAACCTATGGGTAATGGGTATGTTATTGTTAATTAATTTGTTTTTAATAATTAATATTCACAATAAATATTAACAACGATACTGATTTTGTAATTACATCAACAAAAAATAATAAATAAAAAATAACGCAAGTTTGTCATAATATCAATAATCATGTACTGAATCATTCCTATTGTTTTTATCTATTTTGAATTGAGATTCTCATGGTTGCGAGAAAACACAATAGCCTTGATATTTCTCAGAACTAATATTAAAGATATTGATAAAAACTTTCGTAAACACCCTGCACAATTTTAGTTTGCAAGCTATTCAATTTGAGAATGTTACATTTACAATTGTAATTGTTACTCAAATTACTGTTATAATAATAGTTCAAACAAAAATTAAAGAAATAATGCATAAAGCATACTAAAAGTCACTTCCCTAAGCTTGAGCAAATTATCAAGAAGATAATCCTGTTTGTACGATCACAAATGCGTCAAATAGCCTTAACCGTTAATGAAGTGCTAATTATTATAGTTACACTATTGTTTGATGTAACTTGTGGGATTCTAAACTCTTTGTTTTGAATTTATTTATTCGATGAAAATGAATATAAAATCAAATTTCTATATACAGTAGTGGTGCGATAGCATACATTTGAAATTGGTGATTTCGAATAATGATTTCCAGTGAATCAGTGACTAGGGATGAACTCGGGTCGACCCGAGGCCGACCCGAAATTTCGGGCCGGTCCGACTTTCATTCATAAAATGAGAAGATATTTATTTCAGTCGTATTCAACAAGTAACTATCACTCTTTTGTTTGATTTAAGAGAATAATGATTTTGAGTTACAATCAAGATACTTGTGGAATATACCGTAGTATATCATTTGATTTTTGATTCTTTAAAAAATCCTAGAAATATGTAACAAAAGTACAAAATGTTTAGCAATTTTCAATGTTTATGAAATTGTTACCGACGCATTTTTAGTCTTTTTTTACTTTGAGGAACTGAAACTTTTGGAATTGAACTTTAATCTATAATTTGATTGTTTTGTTCTAGTTCTTTTAAATTTTTATTTGACCGACTGACAAATCATGCCAAAGTTCAAGATTTAACCCTTTTGGTGAATTACTGAATGCTAAAGATTAAATAAATTGTTTATAGGTCATAGTATAAACGGTACCAAACTTCATAGGTTAATATTTCAAACAGTTGAAAATTGGTACCTAGTGTTATTAGAACTTAAGGAACCTAAAAGTCAAATAATATACCGAATGTTTCCTTAAAAAAGTTTAATTTTCAAATTGTAGTATGTAGAGGATACCTCATTCTTTAGAAATACATATTATCTCGTGGAATAGAAGTAAAATGAAGTAATTGTTTAAGGATGAAAAGTTTTTTAAAAAATTATTACCAAAAGGTATAAATCGGTACATAGTTCCTTTTTACCAATAAATTATTTACTTTATCCTTTTTTTATAGCATGAGTTCGATAATGGCATTATTATACATTTTCCCACAATAAATAGAAAACTATATCTGCAGCCAAATTCTACTATTCAACAATAAATTAAGTGAAATAAAGTTGTATTTAGAAAATGATTAAAGGCTGTTTAGCCCCAACAAAAGGTTAGTTATGTTACTGGTGATAATATCAAAGTATTCAAAGTATGAAATTCAAAATTTCAAGTACCCTAGAAGTGTTTGCTATAACTATAGTCTACGAATAGACGATTAACGTATGAAAGTTTTATTGAAACTCTATTTTAAAATATATGCAGCAGTAAAGAATCAACGCTAATTAATATATACCACATGGTAGCGTTTAAATAGTTATTTGTATATCAAGGCCGCGAAATTGTTTTTTAGCGTACCGAGAAAAAGTTTATCGCATAGATCGCTTGCTAAAAAATTTTTTCACTTAACTGATTAAGCTATAGCTAGAATTTAGATGTTTCTACAGTCACTTTACATCACACGTTGCTATGGAAATGATATATTTAAAACACCGAGATGATTCTTAAAAGTTCCTGAAAAATGTAAGGCTGCTCTAATACTACATAGTTCAATTTCCTACACTATTTCAATGCAAATGTTTTTTTCTTTACTCTTTATTTTGACATATATGTTTAGTATTTTATATCTATAGGTTATGTTTTAAAAATGAATAAAGAATTAATCTCTTTTGTGATAAGGTGACCTATAATACATGTTTAACTATATTGGAAAAGATCAAAAAAATTCTATTCACACAAAAATGAACTTTTTTTATTATTTGAGTGTTTCATTTCCCACTGATTAGATAACATTTGTATGTGTTGTCACTTTTCAAATTTACTTCAAGACACTGTTTTTTACTTCTTCCCAAGTACATAGCATATCTGTTTTCAAAAGGATTTTTTACACCTTACTTCTAGGAAAAGCATTACAAAACAGCATTCTCGTATTTAGAGCGTTGACGTTTTATATCTTTTTCGTGTTATAAACTTGGACATTATATCTCTAAATTTAATTACAAAAACAACACTACAAAATTTCACAATATTTATACAGAAAGCAGACAATTAAATGTAAGTTTGTACGTTTGACATTTGGTATATGTCAAAATTAAGGCGCCTTAAATAAAATATTCCTTGCATATATTTAAATTAAATAAAGGTGTCCTGTATTTTAATAAAGTACAAACATTAAAGGTGTGTTAATTGCGCATGTGTAAATGTCAAATAAGAGGAAACTTTATGAAAAAATTAATAAAATGAACGTTGCAATAACTCTCTAGTGTTTTAGGCAGTATACATAAACTATACACGCGATTGATAATATCGACGTTCGCTGCATGATTGAAACTTGAAGTATATACATATGCATAATGTAAATCGTGCAAACTTTTGAATTATGAATAAATCACCTAGTTTGATGTTCCTGGGCATTTTTAACTTGCCTAAAGTACAACATGAGGAACATTAAATAGGACTAAAAAAATATTTGGGATAAGAAGTGACTTATAATATGTCGCCTACTTTACACTAAACAAAAAGAAAAACTGATTATTAAGAGCTTCATGAAGACACTACGTGAAAATATAATTAAGAATGTTTACTTACTCAATGTGAGATACAAGTAAAAGGACGGTGGAGTATCACCTTGTGCGTTTTTCGGCTCGAAAAGTTCGGGCCGGCCCGAATCGTTTGGCCCGGCCCGGCCCGGGCCCAGCCCGAATAAAGTACTCAACGGCCCGGTCCGGATTCGGCCGGCCCGAAAGCCCGAACCCAAGTCCATTCCTACCAGTGACCATTGCGACAAGCAATAGCTACGTACTTTGTGCAATTCATTACGGAAACTGGTTTTATTTTCGATTTATCACGAAGAAAATGGCCCTGGACAGCTAAAACTGACAAAAATATACAGTTTATTTTACAGAGTTGTATTTAAAGTCTATGTAAGTCACCGCCATTAAAGGAATAGTCAAATGGAATATGCCATTTGTACAGTACAGAATTATTACACGATCTGAAGTTCCGTGTGCGGTCTAGAGTTGTTGCAAAACTTAAGTTCTAAAGATGCCTTCCATAAAACGCAGTTCCGTGAAGTGTCTAATTAAACATTAGGTAGAACTTAGCTAGAACGGACAGCCGTGAAATTGTAAAACTATATTTAGATGTATCAGGGAAACGGATTACAATATTTAAAGATAACAGACCCGGATTATAATGGTTTTATAAGACAAATCTAACCTTTAACAGAACGTCTTGCCAAAAATATAAAGAGATGTAAGGGCAGAGATCAACAAAAGTGTAATTTCTAAGTATTTTGACAACCTGACAAATTTTAGAAGGCATTCCAGCAGAAAATATAATTATTGTTCGGTCTCTTTGTCGCACGTTGGCGTGTTTAATTTTAAATCGTAAATTTGTAGTCGTAAATCTAATAGTAAAACTGTCATCCCTTGTTCCCTTATATCCTGCAGTAAAAATTCCTTGTGCATGGGTGAATAAGTTGGACTAAGAGTAGTGAACAAACACTTCCTTATGGATATCGAAGCAGAACAGTCGTCGGTTTTTTCGTTCGGTACCGTAAGTTAGTCAAGTGCCGCATACTTTATTTGTTAAACCCCTAAAAAACACAGTGCAAGTGCAACGTAACACAGACTCAATTTCGCATACAGTCCACTTGGTTGAAAGAATAGGAGCTGCAGCTTAGAACAACAAAACACCGCGGAGGTAAGTCGATGTATAAATTTATAAGACCCCCCGCGCGTAAACAAATTTGGCCTTCATCACCGGATTATTAATTAATTAATTAGTTCCTATCCTTTAAGCTCCTTACACTTTAATTTATAAAATTGTCGTAGTTTTTATTATGGCTAAACGTGTTACACAGAGAAGCACAATTGAATGATAAAAACATCTGGTTATAACGGTAGATTTTACAATACATTCCTTATCCGTTGTGGCAAAGATTAGGCTCGTCGTCGGTATCTTTTTATGTAAACTATTTATGAGGGTTATTGTATCCTAAATCTTTACCTTATTTGTCACTTCAAGTTGGAGCAACCATTCGGGTTTATGCAACTTGTATAACAAAGGGGTTGAAATTTATTTGAAACGTTAAACGCTTTGTCGGGCGAGCACTGTAGTTAGTTGCATTTTTCTATTAATAATTTATTTTCGTAGATTAATTATTTGTAGCGTATTCGAGTTACGCATTGTTTTTATATTAATTTTTATTGTCGTTCATTAATCATTAATCAAATATGGTTATATCAATTGATAAAGCTATTCTTGAAGCTAAATTTGTAGTTAAAAGGTTGGATCATATATACAGAAAAATCAACCAACCGGAAAACGTATCGATTGCTTTAATTAGAGCGTCGATTAAAAGTGTCGAACAGATTGAAACCCATTTCAAATCTTTTTGCAAGGATATTTTCTTTGATGAAGAAAGTGAACAATTGGATGAATTTTCTGCTCTTAGGGTGAAAATCCATGATTATCTATTAGATATTCATATTATCGCTGAACAATGCGAATTAGATCGGGTAGAAAATAAGCCAAAGGTGGAAAATATGAATAATTCTTTTTCGTCAAATTGTGGCTTTGACTTGAAACATCTTTCAGTCCCACGCTTCTCCGGAACGCATTTCAGATTTTGAGAGTTACAATGCAATTTATAAGCGGTTGATTCACGATAATGTCGGTTTGTCCCCTGTGGAAAAATTTTGCCATCTCGTTGATACATTAGATGAGTCGTCGCGTGGCTTAATAAAACACTTGCCATTAAATGATTATGCATACGAGGAAGCCTATAAAATCATTACTAATCGTTTTCAGTCCAAGAGGTTATTACTTTCAACACATTTTAATGCTCTCGAAAAATGCCCTAAGGTCAGTTCCTCAGACTCGCATGTGGAACTCCGGCAATTAATTAGTTGTTTTGATGAAAATATATTCGCGTTAAGGCAGATGGAAATAGATTTATTAGATTTCATGTTGTTTAATCTGTTATCAAAAAAATTAGATACAAACATTTTAAAGCGTTTCGAATTAGGAAATAATGACGAAATTCCCTCGTTCAAAGATTTAAGGTCGTACATTGAAAAACAATGTAAGGTGTTGGAAATAAATGACATTGCTTCAGGAGCATGCTTAAAATCTCGAGATTCCGTTAAAGAAAGAGAAAAAGGAAGGTTTGTTAGCACTTCGGCTAAAACTTCTTTGGTTGGTACCACCAATGATGTTAAAAATTGTAGTTTCTGTCAAGCTGTGCATCCTATTTATAGATGTAAGCAGTTTCTCGATAAAACCCTCAAGAAAGATTTGAGGTGGTAAAGCTTAAAATCTTTGTATCAAATGCTTAAATACTTCACATTCAATGAAAAATTGTACGTTAGAGTGGTCGTGTAGAAAATGTCATCAGTCGCACAATTCGTTGCTTCACTTCGATAAACAAGAAAATCGGTGTCGCCACGCCGACAAACCCATCGTCAAGGTCAGCGTCTCCTCGGAGAGCGGCGCCTAGACTTACTTCTACTAGTAGACCTAGTGAAGACAATCTGTCGTCGTCGGTTGTGCATGAACAACCTGTCACTAGTTCGTTGATTTCGACGTCATTAGAACAGACAACCACGCTGTTAGCTACGGCAATGGTGTCGGTGCTTGATCATACAGGAACATTGCAATCTGTTCGTGCAATATTAGATAACGGATCCATGGAAAGTTTTATGACTGAAAGGTGCCGTCAGAAATTAGGTTTAAGGAAACGGAGAGCCAATGTCACTGTTCAAGGACTTGGCTTGAATTCGTCGTTGGTGTCTGGTGCACTATCGTGTGTAGTCAGCCCCTCGGGAGCACGGTCTCCAGCATATGGAATTGATTGTTATATTTTACCTAACATTTGTAATCAATTACCTTCGTCGTCGATAGGGGTCAAGGAATGGTCGCATACTCGAGGTTTCGCCTTAGCTGATCCTAATTTTAATGTTCCTGGTAAAATTGACATGCTACTCGGAGCGGAAATCTTTGCTCAGGTTTTGTTGAACGAGTCTCGTTGGGGTGTCGCTAACGAGCCAGTTGCTATTAAAACAACATTTGGTTGGGTTTTAACGGGAAAGGTCGTTTCCCCGAATAATTCTATTACGTCGTTGTGTGCTTTCGTTGAGCCCTTAAACAGCGACATTGTCGATTTTGGGAATTAGAAAATATTCCTTTCAAGAAACACATTTCTCCTGAAGAAGAAAGGTGTGAAATTCAATTTGTGGAAAATTATAGACGTAACAAGGACGGTCATTTTGTAGTGTCCTTGCCCTTTAAAATTTCGGAACCCGCATTTGTGAGTACGAGATCAATTTGTATTAAAAGATTTTTGTCGTTAGAACGTCGTTTGTTAAAAAATCCTGAATTGTATTCAGATTATCAAAAATTTATGGAGGATTATTTGACAAGCGGTCACATGGTTCAAGTGAAATCGCCTGAAAATTCGTGGGGTTATGAAAAAATGTATTACATTCCTCATCATGCTGTACATAAGCATAGCACTACTCTTTGTCGCACGTTTGCGTGTTTAATTTTAAGTCGTAAATTTGTAGTCGTAAATCTAATAGTAAAACTGTCATCCCTTGTTCCCTTATATCCTGCAGTAAAAATTCCTTGTGCATGGGTGAATAAGTTGGACTAAGAGTAGTGAACAAACACTTCCTTATGGATATCGAAGCAGAACAGTCGTCGGTTTTTTCGTTCGCTACCGTAAGTTAGTCAAGTGCCGCATACTTTATTTGTTAAACCTCTAAAAAACACAGTGCAAGTGCAATGTAACACAGACTCAATTTCGCATACAGTCCACTTGGTTGAAAGAATAGGAGCTGCAGCTTAGAACAACAAAACACCGCGGAGGTAAGTCGATGTATAAATTTATAAGACCCCCCGCGCGTAAACAATTATGACGTATCGAATCTGACGGATGATCTTGGAAAACTAAAAATAATTTGCAAGAGACGCCCGAAAGATGTTAATAGATTTATAAATTATTCAAAAAGCGCACCCCTATTATGATGAGCGCTACTGCATCAGGCATGCTTCTCCCGTTATACGTTGTCCAAGTGCTGACACATTTACCCAGAGCAGGTGGTTTTAAGCCCCGATTTTTGACGGCTGGTTTACTCAGGTAGTACTGTTGTATTTTCTCCGATTCGAGAGGAAAAACTATTAATTGGCGACAATTTGTCCAGCTATGTATCACTCCACGTAATTTCACAATGTGAAAAGAATAATATCGATTTCGTTTTACTTCCACCGAATTCGGCGCACTTAACGCAACCTCTAGATGTTACATCTTTTTGACTCTATGAAGAAACATTAGTGAGCATCATCAACTGAAGGGGAAAAAAACAAGGGTGTTTTGCCATAATCCAAATTTTCCAGAGTGTTAAAAAACACTATACTCGGGGCCCAAACTTGGAGAAAATATTAAGGCGGGTTTTAAAGACAGATTGTCGAACAAAATTCCAATCAAAGTTGGACATAAGTGTTACATAATATTTAAAAAATTGCAGATGGTTGGAATTTAAAGATAAAGATGAAAATATAAAAAAGTTTTAAGCCATTTCTCAGGAAACAGAGAACGGTTGTACCTCTCTGAAAGTGTCTGCCTTGAAGAAATTCAGAAAGAGTATTGCGGCAGCTCATCGGCATCAACGAGCACCGGTGACAAGAAAACTGAACATGATAAAGACATATCAGTCGGTGATTTTGTTGTAGTGAAAGTGTCATGTCAAGAAAGTGAAAAATTACAATACCTTGTGGGACACATATTAGTGTTGTCGATGATACAGAAAATCAATATTTAGCAAAATATTTAAAAATCAAAAATAAAAGATTATTTTATATTTCCAGATGTGTTAGACGAAGGGTTGTTTTTAGAAAGATTTTTTAGAAAAACTAGAATTGGAAGGGGAAGACAGGTCTTCAATAATCTTCCACTTAAAATCAGTATTGAATAATTTTAAATATTATTTTGTGTTCGCGCTGATAAAACAAATAAACAAAATAATAATTTATAGTGGACTGTAACTAAACAAATTTACTTACCCCAGGACAATATCTTAAACACTACATATCAGGATAAAGGAAAGGGATGATAAGAATCCTGATATAATAAATTAATACCACTTAGGGTACCCAAATAATTTTGCACAAACTTAATCTCACAACTACACTAAAACTTCTTTTTCATATACATATCAAGCTCAACTGAACTGCTTTCCTTTTATCAATCAGGTGTTTTAATAACAGCTGGTCAAGATAAAAGTGTATCAAATTTAAATAATGCAATGGCGCAAACATTTTGTGTTTGCTTTAAGGATTCGCTGCAACTCTTTTATTTTATTGCCCCTGTTTTTTACAAAAATTATTTTTTTGCTAAATTGTATCTTTTTTTTAACTTTTAATGTTCGAACTCCCCTCTACACTTTGTTATATTCGGTTTTTAGTATAAATAAAGACATGTCCAAACTCACTCCATTCACGAGTTTAAGCACTTTTTAATAAAAAGAAAATGCTAAAAATATTACAAGTAAAAAATGAACTATAAGCTTCACAGTAGAAGATCCAAGAAATGTATATTATTTTTTGCATATTTTTTAAACAATTTGGAAAAAATCAACAAAATATGTCCGAACTCGCCCCAGATAACGCTAGGTCTGGTATGTGCCTGTTGTCACAAACGTTAAAGATCCCTACATTGTTTGAAATCGTAGTAGGTCGGTTAAATTTTAAATTTTGAAGAAAAATTCACTTCCTGACCAATGTAGTAGGTACCTTTGGGTGGAGAAATGACGAATATAAATTAACAATTTGACAAAGCAAGTTTTAAATTGACTGGATATGCACACATGAGTAATAGTCTGCACTAGAGCAAAATCGTAACCAAGGTGTTAAACGTGCGTGATATTAATTATTGGGATGGTATTTGAGAACATATTTCTTTAATAAAGAAACTATTATTCCAAAACTCGAGTTTAATTTCCATTATATTAACAGTCAAATACTTTGCCATAAAACTATGCAGGGCTTCCATTGAATGTTTGGAGATATGAAAAATTACGATTTTTTTCACGAAAAACTACACGATTTATAGCACTTGTATAAGAATATTTTGGAATGTCATTTCGCAATTTAAATAATGAGCTTAACGTTGAAGCTTTTGTATCAAGAATGAAGGTATCCACTTGCAAGTCTTTTTTGTTTCAACGTATCCTCAAGGTCGATTTCTGACGCGCTTCTCCACTATTTTAAATTTGGAGGTAATGCTTTCTAACTACCGTAAGATGGGGCTTGTTCGGTCTCTTTGTCGCACGTTTGCGTGGTTAATTATAAGTTATTTTAAATTTTTAGTTGTAAATCAAATAGTAAAACTGTCATCCCTTGTCTCGTTATATCCCGTCGTAAAACCTCCTTTGTGCATGTGTAAATTAAGCTGAAAAAGGGGTAGTGACAGAAACACTCTCTCATCGATATCGGAGCGAAACGGTTGTTCGTTCGGTAAGTGAGTTAGTCATTAGTGCCGCCGAATGTGACTTTATCGATAAACCCCTAAAAAACACAGTGAAAGTGCAAAGTAACACGTACTATATTCGCATACAGTCCACTTAGTTGAAGAGTAGGAACTACATCTTAGAACAATAAAACAACGCGGAGGTAAGTCCATATATAGAATTATAGAACCCCCCGCGCATTAAACATGGCCTTCGTAACCGGATTATTTAATTAATTAATTAGTTCCTATTCCTTTCGCTCCTCATTTATACTTTAATTTAGTAATTGTCGTAGTTTTTGTGTATGTTTGAGCGTGTTACAAAGAGACAAACATCGTGCTTGCACATTTAATGGTAGAAACATTTGGTCGTAACGGTAGATTTTACAATATATCCCTTGTTTTTTGTCGCAAAGATTAGTGGTCGGTCGGTATGCTTTATGTAAACAAAATTTATGAGGGTTATTGTATTTTTAAATCCTTGCCTTATTTTTCGTCGTCAAGTTTGAGGAACCACTCGGGTTCATCCAACTTAGTATAACAAAGGGGTGATTGGTATTTATTTGAAACGTTAAACGTTTTGTCGGGCGAGCATTTGTCCAATAATAATTTAATTTCGTAGATTAATTAGTTGTTAGTTGTCGTAGCGTATTTGAGCTACGCATTGTTTTTACATAATTTTTATTGTCGTTCATTAATCATTAATCAGATATGTTTATATCAATTGATAAAGCTATTTTTGAAGCTAGATTTTGTAGTTAAAAGGTTGGATCATATATACAGTAAGATTAATAAACCGGAAAATGTATCGATTGCTTTAATTAGAGCATCGGTTAAAAGTGTCGAGCAAATTGAAACTCATTTCAAGTTTTTTGCAAGGATATTTTCTTTGATGAAGAGAGTGAACAATAGGATGAATTCTCGGCTCTTAGGGTAAAAATCGATGATTATCTATTAGATATTTGTATTATCGCTGAACAAGGTGAATTAGATCGCGTAGAAAATAAGCCGCAGGAGGAAAATATGAATAATTTTTTGTCGCTAAATAGCAGTATTAGCTTGAAACATCTATCAGTCCCGCGGTTCTCTGGACGTATTTCGGATTTTGAGAGTTATCATGCAATTTATAAGCGATTGATTCATGATAATGTCAGTTTGTCACCCGCTGAAAAATTTTGCTATCTCGTAGATACACTAGATGAGTCGTTGCGTGCATTAATAAAACATTTGCCATTAAACGATTGTGCATACGATAAAGCTTATAAAATCATTACTAATCGTCTTCAGTCCAAGAGGTTATTACTTTCAACATATTTTTATTCTCTCGAAAAATGCCCTAAGGTCAGTTCCTCAGACTCGCACGCGGAACACCGACAATTAATTAGTTGTTTTGATGAAAATATATTCGCGTTAAAGCAGATGCAAATAGATTTATTAAATTTCATGTTGTTTAATTTGTTATCAAAAAAATTAGATACAAACATTTTAAAGCGTTTCGAATTAGGAAATAATGACGAGATTTCTTTGTTTAAAAATTTAAGGTCGTACATTGAAAGACAATGTAAAGCGTTGGAAATAAATGACATTGCTTCAGGAACATGCTTAAAATCTCGAGATTCCGTGAAACAAAGGAAAAAAGGCAAGTTCGTTAGCACTTCGGCTAAAACTTCTTTAGTTGGTACCACCAATGATGGTAAAAATTGTAGTTTATATCAAGCTGTGCATCCTATTTATAGATGTAAGCAGTTTTTTGATAAAACCTCTCAAGAAAGACTTGAGGTGGTAAAGGTTAAAAACCTTTGTATTAAATGTTTAAATGCTTCACATTCGATGAAAAATTGTAAGTTAGATTGGTCGTGTAGAAAATGTCATCAGTCACACAATTCGTTACTTCACTTTGATAAACGAGAAAAATCGGTGTCTCCACGCAGACAAACTCGTCGTCAAAGGTCAGCGTCTCCTCGGATAGCGGCGCCTAGACTTACTTCTACTAGTAGACCCAGTGAAGACAATCTGTCGTCGGCGGTTGTGCATGAACAACCTGCCACTAGCTCGTTAATTTCGACGTCATTAGAACATACCACCACGCTGTTAGATACGGCAATGGTGTCGGTGCTAGATTATACAGGAAAATTGCACGCCTAAAAATGAACTCCCATCTCTCAAAACTTCGAACCAAAACACAAATCATACTCCATAACTTATTTCACGCACTCCCAAAGTCAGTCCACCTCACCAATCCAACACGAAGACTAATCATTAACCACATCATAATCCCGATCATCAAATACGCAGTAGATTCTTGGCTCCCGCTTACACCCGCCTCCTCCAGACGTACGCTGAACACGATTATAAGACCTTTCCTGCTCTACACCTCATGAGCGTACAGAACCACTTCCACAGCGTCCTTGTATACCCTGCTTCAAATCCCTCCGATCGAAATCCAACTAAACTCGTCACTCCAAATCCGAAACCTCAAACATAACCTACCAATCATCCTACACGACAGAACACTTCACTATGACGAATACCGTACTCTCCCTAAAACTGACATAAAATCCTGAATACATAACTCCCTACTCCATTCCTGGCAAGATCTTTGGTCCCGCTCCACCACCGGCAGATATACATTTGATATCTTCCCTGATATCACAAACATCCCTCCACATATTCCTTTCTATAATCCCCCTACAATACAATTTCTGTCCGGCCATGGAAACTTCCGCAATAAACTTCATCAATTCCATTTAACTCCTTCCCCTCACTGTTCTTGCAACAATCAATCTCTAGAAACCTCACAACACCTGATATACTCCTATCCCCTAACCTCTCTACTACAAATCAACTTCAAGCAATCTACAAACTTTGACCCGTTCTCCCCACTTCCTAACATAAACTTCCTAGTCACTAACTACCCTCAAGAATTAAACCATTTCCTAAATGAAATCCTTTTAACCAAACAGACCACCCACAACCAGCGGCACTAACACACTTAATATACACTCTTGCAATTCACTACCACATCACACTTACACTCGCACTATGCACACAATCAGCCCCACTTTATGTGCACAGTCCACGACAAAGGTAATTGCACAAATCCCCCTCACCAAAACTTCAAAAACCCTAGTTGTCAGGAATTATTGATTCTAAGGTCTTAAATACATGTAAATACTATAATGTACGGGCTCTGGCCTAGGTATAGTCCACAATAAATTAATTTATCTATCTATCTATCTATCTATCAACCTGTTCGTGTAACATTTGATGACGGATCCGTGGAAAGTTTTATGACTGAAAGGTGCCGCCAAAAATTAGGTTTAAGGAAACGGAGAGCCAATGTCACTGTTCAAGGACTTGGCTTGAATTCGTAGTTGGTGTCTGGTGCACTATCGTGTGTAGTCATCCCCTCGGGAGCAAGGTCTCCAGCATATGAAATTGATTGTTATATTTTACCTAACATTTGTAATCAATTACCATCGTCGTCTATAGGGATCAAGGAATGGTGGCATACTCGAGGTTTGACCTTAGCTGATCCTAATTTTAATATTCCTGATAAGATTGACATGCTACTCGGAGCGGAAATCTTTTCTCAGGTTTTGTTGAACAAATCTCGTTGGGGTGTCACTAACGAGTCAGTTGCTATTAAAACAACCTTTGGTTGGGTTTTAACGGGAAAGGTCGTTTCCCCGAATAATTCAATTACGTCGTTGTGTGCTATCGTTGAGCCTTTAGACAGCGACATTTGTCGATTTTGGGAATTAGAAAATATTCCCTTCAAGAAACACATTTCTCCTGAAGAAGAAAAGTGTTGTAACAATTTTATTTTCTGATAATATTTCTACCGGTATCTAACCTATTTAATTTATTAACAACCAACTTAAGTATAATAATGCTACACAATCTACGAAATACATATTACATATTGTCGAATACAATATTAGCTTTCAATTCGAAAGTGTAAAATTTTAAATTATGCGGTGACAAAAAGATGTCTTTTGTTAGTGTCATCATAAGAGTTCCCTCTGTTAGACGATTGTAATATTAAGCTTGTTGTGAGGCGGCAACCCGCGTGATATTATTACTCCCAACTCAGCTGTCGTCAGAAGAGGTCAATTGTTCCTTGAACGCAAGGACGATGACGTTAATTCAGTCCACATGTTGGAAGCATCAGAAAATCAAAAACTGTTTTCTTAAAATGTTATCGTCTCGACGACGCGCACTTTTAATGTCCACACTTGCTGGAATTAGCTCGCAAATTTAGGTAAATTTAGGAAAAATTTAAGAAATATAACTAATGTATTTGGATAAGAAATGAAATTTATCAGTATTTAGTGAAGTTAATATGGACGCTGTGATGCTGTTTGGAATTTCAGTATGCAGCTAATTTGGTTGTATGGAATTGGAGATTTCCTGTATTTTGGTTGTTGAAACAAGCGAATTATAAATCATCAATTATAATTCCGGGTATGGCCCATATATTTAGCAGGTATTTTTCCATCGGATGAACATCTGGTATGTAAATTACTTTCATATACGTCAGCTGTAGCATTGGGTATAGCAGACAAATAATTTTTTGTTTGATCACATGGTAATGTTCAAGTTCACTAGGTGAATGACAGTCTAGTTATTTTTCAAATTAAGCAACAGGAACCTGTAAATTTTCACATTAAATCTTTTTATTAATAATATTAATACACGGCAGATGTCATTATGAAAATAAGAAAAGTTGAATTCTATATTTAAAGAAAATTAAATTGATTATTTGAAACTAATTTTTTCAAATCTTGGAGAATTGAATTCTTACATATTACATTTCACTAATTGCTAAGTGGAATATTTAATCATAGAATGTGAGGTTAAGTAGTGCTACTAAAACCAACCAATGCCGTAATTTAAAGTTAAACATTCAGAAAAGAAATTCATACTCATTCATTTGACAATAAATTTTGCTAGACATTTCTAATAGAAATTACCATGTTTTATCTGTGAGAAGTACTTATACTATCAAGTACCTATGTACATATCTTTCAATAATTTAATTTGATCAAACTTATATTAAAGAAAAAAGATGTCTAAATACTAAATACTGAAGGAATAGATTTTTATTTGGTCAAGACTATCCTTATTAATTGGAATGAATGAAGGTTGATTCGAATTAATTATTAAATTTTGGATATAAATGCACAAACAGGTGTAGCAGTGCATCTATAAAGGTCAAAGTCGAGCCATAAGGTAAGAAACTTTAGGGATTGTGTTTCAGTAATATATTGTATAGCGGTAATTGAGTAAAGGTTTCCGCATTCGCCTTATACAAGGGACTTAAGTAAGGTCTTCTTCGTATACAAAAATTCGGTGGCGCCATATTCTTTACATTTTTGGTCGCAGTCCAACCCCGACCCACAGCTCATGTTCTACCCAGAGCAAATAGTTCGACTAGCCGCTTAGCCTTTTGAGGTTTCCTCATCTACGAGCCATTTTCTACCGAAACTTGCCGTGGGCTCTTTACACTTACTGGAAATCTTCGTAAAACTTTCTTGTGCCTTTCAGCTGGTCACATGAAAGAAAACCTAATAGGAAAAATCCCTTAACGTAACAGAAAAGGCTATAGTGTGAAAAGGAATTTGTGGAAAATTATAGACGTAACAAGGACGGTCGTTTTGTATTGTCCTTGCCCTTTAATATTTCTGAACCCTCATTCGTGGGTACGAGATCGATTTGTATTATAAGTTTTTTATCTTTATAACGTCGTTTGCTAAAAAATCCTGAATTGTATTCGGATTATAAAAAATTTGTGGAGGATTATTTGAAAAGCGGTCACATGGTTCAAGTGGAATCGCCTGAAAATTCGTCGGTTCTTGAGAGAATGTATTATATTCCCCATAATGCTGTACATAAGCGCGATAATACTACCACCAAATTGCGTGTGGTTTTCGATGCTGTGTCCGGATCAATCTGGAAATTCGTTAAGTGATAGCTTGACTATTGACCCTACTCTGCAAAAGGACATTGCAGTTTTGTTATTGCACTTTCGTGTACATCCTATCGTAATTACAGCTGACATTAAACAAATGTATCGGCAGATTTTGGTTAAAGATGCTCATCGTGATTATCAACGTATCGTCTGGAGATTTTCTCCGTCAGATCCTATTATGGACTTTAAATTAAATACTGTGACTTATGAAGTTTCGTCGTTGCCTTTTTGGCCTAGCGTACGGTTCAAGAATTGGTAAGGTTAGAATCGATTAATTTTTTTTCGCGTCATCGGTATTGGCGAGCGATACTTATGTTGATGATTTAGTCACTGGATGCAATTCGATTGAAGCTGCTAGTCAATTGATTAGTGAGTTGAACAGTATTTGCACTAGTGGTGGTTTTCAATTAAGAAAATGAAATAGTAATTGCCCGGAAGTGATGTCCAAGTTGAAGGAATCCCTGTCCAGTTCGGCAGCAATTACATTTTAAGATAAAGATAGTGGTTCATTAAAAATTTTGGGCCTTTCTTGGCACGCTCTTACAGATGTATTTTTATACAACTTAGACTTTGAAAAGCGCACTTGCACTAAGCGTAATATTTTGTCGGCTATCGCAAAAATTTTTGATCCTCTCGGTTTGATAGCGCCTTTAGTACTTTTGGCTAAACGTTTAGTTCAAGATCTTTTGCTTTTAGGCCTCGGTTGGGACCAAGAGCCGCCATTGGAAGTCGTAGAAAAATGGAAACATTTTTTGGGTGAATTGCCAGCGGTTTCGAATATTGAGATTTCGCGTCGCATCATATGTAATAATTTTAAAAAGGCGGAGTTGCATGGATTCTGTGATACTTCTGAAGCTGGGTATGCAGCAGTCATCTATTTTCGTTCGTTCGATTTAGAAAGTAATATTAGCATGTCATTAGTATGCGCAAAATCGAAGATTGCTCCTACTAATCGCGTTTCATTGCTCCGTCTTGAATTGTGTGCTGCCGTACTCTTTGCAGACTTAGTAGATTTCGTCATTATTTAGTAATATTTTCGCGTGGTCATATTCTACTGTTGTTTTGTCTTGGATTCGGTCTTCCTCGCATAAGTGGAAGACATTCGTTAGCAATCGCATTTTGCATATTCAAGAACGTATTCCTCCATCTTCATGGTTTCATGTTAAGTCCCAGGATAACCCTGCGGATTGTGCCTCACGTGGACTTTTGGCTTCAGAGTTGGTTCATCATCCATTATGGTGGCAGGGCCTTCCTGGTTAGTGCGTCGTAGCGAAGAATGGCCAGGAACGTCGCTGCCAAAACTTATTGACTCATTTCAGGTGGACGTCGAACATAGTACACTGTCGTTAGCAGTCGTTATGTCTGAGAATTTTTTAGATTTGTTATTGGATACATTTTCACAACTGCAGAAAATTTGTAGGATTATTACATATATTCGTCATTTCATTCGTAATGTTCAATGTTCGGCAGATTTGCGTTCAAAATATTTTGATGGTTTGTCTCTAGCTCAGCAGCAGGAGGCTATACATTTATTGATTAAAAGAGTTCAAACAAATGTTTTTGCCCAAGACATTGCAAATATTAAAACTGGAAAACTTGTTAGTAAACAACTTCGTAGTCTTAGTCCGTTTTTAGATAGTCGTGATTTGTTGAGGGTGGATGGTCGCCTGCGTAATTCAGAGTTATTGCATGATGCAAAATTTCCAATTTTGCTTCCTCGGTCGCATCGGTTGACTGAAATTATTATATTAGATTGTCATGACAGACATTTACATCCTGGAAATCGAAAAACTCAATTTTTATTAACTCAAATTATTGGATCTTGTCCGCAAAGAGGGCTATTCGGTAATGTTTGAAATCCTGCATTCGTTATATTTCTGTGGCTTTGTGCCCCCCTATGGGGGATTTACCAGCTTCCAGGTTAACTCCAGGTAAGGCGTTTTTACATACGGGAGTCGACTTTGGTGGACCTTTCTCTGTCACGATGAATCGGTGTCGTGGCGCAAACTTATTGAAAGCGTACATTTGCTTATTTATTTAATTCAGCACTAAAACTATCCATTTGGAATTAGTGTCTAACTTGTCGACAGGATCTTTTGTGGATGCTTTACGTCGATTTATTGCTCGAAGAAGCAAATGTATTCACATCCATTGCAATAATGGCATATATAGATACATATATTCACTTATATAAGTTGTCGGTTTAGGTTTCTTAGTTAATAGCTCTAATTATTTTTAAGTATAAAATAAGTTAGTTCATACTTAAGTCGTAAATTCATAGTTGTAAATCAAATAGTAAAGCTGTCATCCCTTGTCCCGTTATATCCTGTCATAATACCTTCTTTGTGCTTGTGGAAATTAAGTTGGACTAAGGGTAGTGACAAAAACACCCTCTTATCGATATCGAGCAAAACGGTCGTACTACGTACTGTAGTTCGCATACAGTCCATTTAGTTGAAAAATAGGAACGACACTTAGAACAATAAAACAAGCGCGGAGGTAAGTCGATATACAAATTTATAAGACCACCTCGCATTAAACAATAAAATTGCAATAAAACGTCAAAGAAAGTGTCATAATCCTAATTTCTATGACTAAAATATTTTTTGATTTTTCTTATAATACATCAAATCCATATAGTATATGAATAAAAGCACTTTTGTTGGATATATAGGGTGAATGAGACCACCCGTATCAGTATTTTTTTAAAGGAGCAGTGAGTCGTAGAGAGTTGGAATAAAAAAATTTATTATAAAAGTCATACTAAAGAATCGAATGGTGGTATTATTATTTCTCGAAAAAGTCAGCATCGCGAGTAGTTTTGTCCACAATGTCCAGAACTCCAAAATCTTAAATGGCACCATAAGTCAAAAAACGTATTGTTCAAAAGATCGTTAAAAAAGAAGAAAGTTTTGTAGGAAAAATTATTTTACTACTACCACCCCTTTTAAGTAATATTCGATTAAAGTTATTAAATTTGAAATTCGTTGTTAAAAAGCAAAATTGAAAAGTCTGCTTTTAAAATTTAGTTACCGAATTAAACAGTGTTACAAACACATTTTAATGTCAATAATTCTATTTGTTGTATTAATCTTTCGTCAAATCACCCATTGTTTAAATTGATAACTTGTTGTTGGTTAGTGATATCTGTTTGGGGACAGATTAAAGTTAAAAGTGAATTAATTTAACTTAAATTAGTGAAATTATGCCTTTTTCAAATTTAGAAGCTTTCAACATGTTAATAGTTTTGGGAGAATGCAGAAAAATTACAGAGCGGCTGAAAGAATGTATGCTGAAAGATTTCCTCATCGTGCCCATCAATTCTTCAATGTTTTTCGGAGATTGGCAGCACGTATTTGTACCACAGGGCAGGTGCAACCAACGTACAATCGCGAAAATAGAATTACAAGACATGTACGTAATGACAAAGAACCTGATATTCTCGCTGCAGTAATTGTTGATCCGCATATTTCAACGAGATCACTTGCAAGAGATTTTGGAATTAGCCAATACTCCGTATGCAGAATCTTGAAGGATCACAAATTTCATCCATACCACATACACATGCACCAAGAATTAAGTGAGAATGATTTTCAAGGTCGAGTCATTTTTTGTAATTGGTTACTAAATAAAGGTCCCTACTTTCATAGGAGGGTTTTATGGACTGACGAAGCTACTTTTAAAAGCACCGGAGAAGTCAATATTCAAAATGCGCATTACTGGTCGCAAACAAATCCTCACTGGCTACACACTATTGACAATCAACATCTTTGGAGTGTTAATACGTGGTGTGGTATTCTTGATGGATCTATCATAGGCACTTATTTTTTCGAAGGAGCTCTGAATAGAATAGGATATGCCGAGTTTTTAGGTACCAACTTGATCGACTTACTGGAAAATGCCTATCTTTTAATGCGAGCAAGAATGTGGTTTCAGCAAGATGGCTGCCCAGCTCATTTTTCCATAGTTGCCAGGAACACGAAAAAATCAACTATTTCCTAATAGATGGATTGGCAAAGGATGTACAGTGGCGTGGCCGCCAAGATCACCAGATTGTACGGCTCTAGATTTTTCCTTTCGGATCGGATATTGTTTATAAAGAAAAACCAGCAACGAGAGATGATATGAAGCTGAGAATTCGGAATGCTTGCCTTTCATTCGGTAACGAAGAAATACTTAGAGCCACTGACAGTGTAATTAAAAGAGCTCAACAGTGTTTAGAAGTAAATGGAAGACATTTGAACACTTGTAACTTTTCAATTTTGTTGTTAACAACGAATTTCAAATTTAATAACTTTAATCGAATATTACTTAAAAGGGGTGGTAGTAGTAAAACAATTTTTCGTACAAAACTTTCTTCTTTTTTAACGATCTTGTGAACAATACGTTTTTCGACTTATGGTGCCATTTAAGGTTTTGGAGTCCTGGACATTGTGGACAAAACTACTCGTGATGCTGACTTTTTCGAGAAATAATAATATCACCATTCGATTCTTTAGTATGACTTTTATAATAAATTTTTTTATTCCGACTCTCAACGACTCACCATTCCTTAAAAAAAATACTGATACGGGTGGTCTGTATATTGTACAGAAGTTTAAATTATCGTACTGGTTTTCTTTAATTGTAATCGATTTCGGGCTACCCTTCAACCAATCTGACATGTGAAAAGAATTTTTTTAGATGTGGCTAAGCATCTGTGGGAAATTTTTTTCTGGATTAAAAATAGGTGTCATAATTTTTGAAATTTTTGGAATAAATACATTGAAGAAGATGTTTTATTCATTTAAATTATTAATGAGGTTTTTAAGATAAAGATAGCGTCTACACATAATTATGAGTATCAAATAATTTATTATTTTCAGTGCCAATAAAATAGCTGGAACTACAAAATATCCTAAAATAACTAAATTTTTAATTTTCGGTAAAATATTCTTATTTTTTGAAATCGTGCACTTTCTAGAGCTTTTACAAATTTTAAATATAAATATAGATACTAAACACATTTTAGAAATGAATCGCTGATAATGTTTGAAATATTTGAGGCTTTTAAGAACCATGTGCTAATGACTGAAGGTTTTACAATAGTTTTGTTGTATGTTTAAATTTAGGTAGGTCATACTGAATACAGTACCACACATTTATTAAATTATTTAAAAATCTTCCTGAACTTGTGAAATTTCAACCACTAGTACGTAAATTTTCGGTTGATTATAAATAATCATAAAACCTAAATCTAAAAAGCGTTTTGAACGTGTTAATCTTGTATTTATTTAGTAATTATCAATAACTTTACACCTACCGCGAAGTCTGTTTACAAACCTATCCCTTAAAAATCCAACTAAAATATAAACTTACTGCTGGGATTATCCAGTACACAAGGATCATTAAGAGGGTGCGGATTCATTACCAGACTGGGTTGCACCAATCCCCGGTGGTGTATTTGAAGTTGATGCATGGCAATGCCACCTTGCTCTGACATCACCATACGAACTGCCAGTTATTAACAATTTCCGTCGCAAAATATCACTAGTTATCACAAAAAGTCAACAAAAGAACATCACACAGAATTAATAAGTCATAAAACGCACCATCATACGCTAAAATAAACGACTGACACGCTTTCGCCACCGCCGTTAGGGATCAACTGATTGTCATGTAATAGAAACTCGGGTGTGTTCGTGAATACGATTGTTGTTGGTTTCCCTTACTAAAACACCACGCCTTTAATAGAGTTCGGCTTGGATTGCTATTGGTTGATGGATTTGACGGTATAACTCTGGGGAACACAAAATGGTCGACAGTTAATCAATATTTTTGTTGTGGTGGGGTTCGTGTTAAAATTGCCTTACTATTGAATCTTTCTAACATTTTCGACCCTATAATAGGAGTATGTATATCTATCTGTACGGTATTTTTTTATATGTGGATAGAATATTTGCATCTAATACGAATAATATATATATTAATAAATATCATGTAAGTTATTCATTAGGTAACTGCAATTCTATAGAACCTGAATTAAAATACGTACTAAACGTGTCTTCCTTTGTCATGTCATAAAGCACTGCGCGAATATATTATATAAAATATTCGTCATGGTGGTAGTGTAAATGTGGTTTAAAAATTTCTACATGTTTATAAATATTTACAATATGAGATAATATTGTTCAGCTGAACGCAGTTTGTGTCGGATTATCACCTATATGTAATCAGTATTGAAAGTACTTTTAATCTATATACCTTATGAAACTGATTCAGTAGACACTGGATCGTATATTAGGTATAAGCATAGCAGAAACACGGTAGAAGTTCTTGAATTAATTTTGGAACGCATTTATTCTGCATGGAAGTATCAGTACGAAGGTCAGTGTGAGCACAATAATTTATTTAACACATCCGGAAAATATTTTTCCTTTATAAGAAAGGTACAGAAATTTAAAAGTTAGCTGGAGGGATTAAAGTTTCGAGTTGTTGAAACATTTGCAAATTGACAACCCGCTTATAGGGAACCGACTGCATTCGTCAGTGACTTATTTTATTGTATAGCGACTTCGTTTTTAACATGGCGATTTATATTTTTATACCCTTGCACGTTAAGTGTCCCTATAGTAGGGGACAAAGAATACTACTATAGTAAGCCTGCTTTATCGTAAAAGGCGATTAAAAAGTGCAGCAAGGGGCATTACAATGTGAATAAGGACCGCTATACTTGCGGCCACGTCCCCAATGTTCCACCCGAAGGTATTACATTGGGTTTAAACACGAAATTTAACGTACTTCAAATGTAATCTAACTTCAAAATTAATCGATTCTAAACAAAAATCTAACAAACTGAAACAAAACTAAAAATAAGGTTTGAATAATGGTATCCCTAGCGTTGACTTTGGAGTGTGTCCGATCAACAAGACACAAGCAAAATGAAAGGGGGAGGGATCCGAAATACCGGATAGCAGCTGCCAGCTCTGCTTACCGGTGCGACCTGAAGGTCGTCTTAAAACTATCCAAATCTAGCTAGCTAATTTAAAAAAATTGATTCAAATTTTCTAAGCATTCGCCAAATATTTTAATAGTGAATCCAGCTATCTTGCATACTCTAAATTTACAATTTCGTGCTCCCTGGTGTAAGTATTTTATTCTAAGTCAATTCTTTATTCCTTCTAAATGTTTCCTATCGTTCCCTAACTTGACATATTATAATTACATTCTTCTTTTCTATAGATACTGCGCCCAAAAAATAGGCGGCAGAACGTCAAACGAATTAAATTAAGCTACAAAACAATACCTGCAAGCAAAATATAAATATAATATAAATATATAGATAAACATATAATAAATATATAAATAAATATCTAAATAATCAAAAACATGTAACAGTGCATAAATTAGCAAAAGCATCGCCCAAATTATCAATTGCATTCGCATAAGCATTATAATGGCTAGCGCCATTACACACAAAAACGTGCTCGTTAAATTATTTCAAAATATTCTTATTAATACAAGTCAATGCTTATGTGAGTACAGCCGCCACAATTTTATTCCTATTTCGTATATAAATTTCTGCAGTATCCGAAGATTTAGTCATCTTCTTACGTCTATTGAGATCTTACTGCTAAGGGGGATGGGGGGGAGGGGTGGTCCACAATCGCTATCACTTTAAAAGTCCTGAGGGGATGCGCGATTTCACTCTATTTTATTTCTTTATTTATTTTACAGCTTAAAATTCATGAGGGTTTTCTGATTTAGTTTGTTATTATTTATTTACGTTTGATTTATTCCCGATACTCCGCGCGTTTAAGGAGAGACAGTGAATGTTTCAGTGGTGTGGGGGATTAATCGTGCATAATAGATTTTTGGTTAATGATTTTTGCTTTTGTTTTTGCTTTTAATATTTTTTTAAATTTTTTAAATTTATTTTTTATTTTTTTTTATTTTTTATTTTTTTTAACAGGTTTTAAATCGTGCTCATATATCGTGCCAAGTCAAATCCTAGTTTTCCTATCCTCCCCCGCCCCGCCCTCCTTCTCACCGAATTACGCGCGGTTATCACCGTCCAATTTCGCGACCCTTCCCGCAAATTCTTTAAAAGCTGTCCAGGACGCCTTCTGCTTAGTCACTTCCCCGAGCTCTTCTAGACTCTTTGGCCATGCTAGCCCTATTATAGCTAACTTCCCATCAGCCAACCTCGATTTGCCACCTCGAGCGAGTAGTCGAGGAACACGTGTTTTGCGCTCTCACCGCGTTCGCAGCGGTCGTTGTCGGTTAAACAAAATCTTTGCAAATACGCCTTCAAGGCGCCATGTCCTGTTATTAGCTGCACCATTTTACGATCGTGCTTCACCTCTATCTTAGCTCTAGCTACTACACTCGGTTTGAATTTATGTGTCAACCTGGCGGTGGCAGCGTTGTTCCACCTCTTTTCCCATTGTCGTATTGATCTTTCCCGCAGCCTTCTTTTAATCAAAAACCTCAGTATCGACGAGTACGATATCCGAAAGTCGCCCGTAGCGGCCTCTTTAGCTAATTCATCAGCCCTATCACTTCCTACCTTACCATCGTGCGATCTAACCCAACAGAACTTTAAATGTCGAAACCGGTGCACCGTATCTGCTACCCTCCAGACGTCCGCTTGGAGATCTGTCGAGGTGTTCATATTTGTTAGTGCTGTCAGTGCTGATATACTATCGCTGATGACGTAATACACGTCTACCCGTGTGATTTATCACATAATCGATAACTTCCCGTATAGCAACCAATTCGCACTCGAAAATAGTGCTTCCATTCGGAAGTTTGGTCGGAAACCAAAACACTTCTTTTTGCTCATTATATAAGACAAACGCCTCGCCTGCTTGCCCATCGTCCATACGCAAACCGTCCGTGTAAATTCTGATCCTTACCGCATCATCACCTTCGGCAAATTCGATACCTGTAACATCGGTCGGGTGCTCCGACTCTGACACGACAATTTTCCTATTTGCATAAGATTCATACTCCCTATAATTTTCTGTCCTTTCCCTGTATTACTAATCTCCTATCACTGATCTCTCTAACAACATATTCGATAGGGAGAGTCCTATTGATCACAAGAACCGCTTCCGTGGAGATGGTCCTGTACGCCCTCGCCGCCTTGAGCACGGTTATGCATTGCACGTTCGTCAGCTGTCGAGTTTTCCTTACTTTACAACCCTTCGCCCAAACGGATGCTGCGTACAGCATCGCCGGTTTTATTGCTCCGGCGTAAACTGTCCTAAGTGATTCGCCTCTGAAACCTCAATTTATTTTTGCCACCGCCATCATTTTATTTGATATTTCGCTGCCCTTACTTTTTACGTACCGTACGTGCGCTTTCCAATCTAAGTTATTGTCGATCTTGACACCGAGGTATGTGATAGTATCCTTAAACGGGATTTTCTCCTCTCCTAGCCCTAGCCTATAGAGTCGCTGTCCAGGTTTCGTCTCGAAATAAAGCGCCTCTAATTTCAACGTGTTAAATTTTAACTTTGCCTGCTGCGACCACTCGTTCGGTTTTCTGCGCATATCTCACAATTAAAAGTGTATCATCCGCAAACCCAATGATTGAGCATCCTGCGTGCAACCTGACTCTAAGAATGCTCTCATACAACAACTTCCAAAATGTGGGACCAGAGAATGATCTCTGCGGGCATCCCTTTTCTACCTCGCGCGACTAAATTTCACCCGGAATTTCAACCTGTGCCAATCGCACCAAGAAATAACTTTTGACCAAAGACATCAAGTTTCGCGGACAACCCTTAATTATCAATTCGCAAACGATCAATGACCACCAGGCATTATCAAATGCTCTTAAAAGGTCCAAAACAAGCACCAAGGGGCAGCAGCCTTGCTGAACAAAAGAGGAGAGTTGGTTGGTTTTGGGCGATCTCTAATAATTTTCAAGGTTGTTGGGGGTTAGCCGCGACAGATATGGCTTTTTGCTAAAATCTTTAAAAACTGTGTTGTGGAAAGATATGGGAACCTAATGCGTGGCCTAAAACACGAACTATGTATCATGGAGAGCTCAAAAGTAAAATTCTTGTCCAAAGGTAAAATACCCCCTCATTCGGATCTCCGGGAGAAGATATTTGTGGGTCGTCATCGTAAGAGTTTAAAACAACGGTTCGATTGAGTGATAGGAACTTGGAATGTAAGGTCATTACTTACAGTAGATAAGTTAACGAATTTATTAGTCAAAATGAGAACAGGAAACCAGGACATTTTAGGTATTAGGTGAGATGGCCAAATAGTAATGACTTTTGGAAAGATAATTATAGAATAATACAACTTCTTTAACTAAGAGACAGGCAGGGGTAGGAATAGTGTAAGGTAAAAACTTAGGACGTAAGTTAAAGAGTACTTGCAATTTAGTGAGAGAATAATTATGGTTAGATTGAGTACGAAACCCACAGACACTGTTTTAGTACAGGCTTACATGCCAACAACTCAGTACGAGAATGAGGAAGTAGAAAAGGTATACGAGGATATAATTAGTATAGTGAGAAAAGTAAAGGGAGATGAGAATTTAATAGTTATGGGCCATTTTAATGCGTCAGTGGGAGAAGGTAGTGAGGGAAAAATGGTAGGAAAGTTTGAGTATGGTAGACGAAATGATAGAAGAGAAAGATTAATTGAGTTTTGCCAGGAACATAGATTAGTAACTGTAACCACTCTATTCGAACAACATGTTAGAAAAAATATACCTGCAAAGCGTCAGGTGATAGGGCTAGATACTAAATAGATTATATTTTTGTTAAACAAAGATTTAGAAACCAAGTTAAAAACTGTCGTAGTTATCCAGAGGCTGACATAGATAGCGATCATAACTTAGTTAAAATGAAGTGTAATCTAAAATTCAAAAATTGACAAAGGCTAAAAGAGAAGGATTGTATCTACATAAGCTTAATGATAGTGAGGTAAAAGAGGAATATAAACAAGTATTAGATAATAATATCAAAGAGATAGTTATAGGAGGGAACGTAGAAAATAGATGGAAAGAAATATAAAGAGCCGTACATGATACAGCAACACAGACTATAGGTAAGAAAAAAGTAGAAGCGAGAAAACCCTAGGTAACAAAGGAGATATTAGATTTAATAGAGAATAGAAGAAAGCTTAAACCTTTCAGAGAATTGGAAAGTGAAAGTAAGCAAAAATATAATAGAGTTAGAAATAAGAGTATATGAGTGTATAAAAGCTAGAAATAAATGGATAGAGGAGAATTGTAAGGGAATACAAGATGATTTGAGAGTAGGTAAGACAGACAGGATTTACAGGGCAGTTAAAAAGTTTTTCGGGAAAGATAGGAAAAAATATAATGGTATTAAAGGTGAGAATAATGAGCTTCTAATAAATAAAGTTGAGGTAGCAGATAGATGGAAAAGATATTTAGAAGATTTATGTTAGGGAGACGATATGGATGAGTTAGAGACAGACCAAGAAGAGGATGTAGAAATAGGGTTCTCAATATTAAGAGAGGAATCTGATAGAGCTGTTAGGGATCTTAAACTAAATAAAGCGCCGGGGATAGACGATATACGCGCCGAATTAATAAAATATGCAAGTCAGAAAACTTTAACAGGTTATATGAACTAGTAAAAGTAATATATGACACAGGTGAGGTCCCAATAGATTTTGAAAAAATATTATTATCCCAATCACAAGAAAGTCAGGAGCTGATAGGTGTAAGAATTTTAGAACGGTTAGTTTTGTTTCCCACGCTTCCAAAACACTAAAAATAATAATTAAAAGTAGATTAGAAGCTTTGACTGAGAATTATTTAGGCAAAGACCAATATGGTTTTCGTAAAGACAGAGAGACTAGAGAACCGATACTAATAATTAGGGTAATTATCGAAAAAAGGTAACAAAAAAATAAAGACTCATTTCACATTTGTAGATTTAGAAAAAGCATTTGATAGGGTTAATTGGATTGTTATGTTCAGGGTTTTGCAAAAAATAGGAATGTCTCATAAGGATAGAAAAATTATTTACAGTCTATATAAAAACCGAAGCGTAGTAATTAGATTTGCTAAAACAGAAAAGGAAGCTAAGATTAGAAATGGTGTTAGACAGGGCTGTATACTATCTCCCTTGATTTTTAATGTTTATATTGAGGAAGCTTTAAACTTAGCTAGAGAGAGAAAAGAGATAGGTATTAGTGTACAGGGACAGAAAATAGACATGTTACATTTTGCAGATGATATAGTCATTATAGCAGAGTCTAGAAAAGAGTTAGGAAAATGTTTAAATATTTTAGATGAGATATACTACAGAGTAACTATAGTATGAAAATTAACTCAGGAAAGACAAAGATAATGACAAGTGAGTTACAGCCTAGTTCTAAATCAAAATTAAAAATAGGTAATACCGAGTTAGAGCAGGTAGATGAATTTTACTATTTAGGTAGTATAAGTACAAAGGACGAACGTAGCAGAAGGGATATGGTAGCTAGAATCGCTCAAGCTAGAAAAATGTTTTTAAAAAAGAAAGACTTACTAATAGTTAATAGTATTAGTTTAGATAATAGAAAAAGTTTCTTAAAGTCGTACGTACGAAGCGTTCTATTATACCGTAGTGAGACTTGGACCATTAAAAAGGTAGATAAGAAAAAGCTTTTGAAACTTGGTGTTATAGAAGAATGTTAAAGATTAGTGGGACAGATAGAGTAACAAATGAGAAAGTTTATAGAAGGAAGGTGAGGAACCCTGTATGTGGAAACAAATAAAGGTTAGGAGAGATAGAATGATAGGGCACCAGTTAAGACATGAGGGACTATTTAGTAAGGTCTTGGTTGATAGGTTACCAAATAAAAATAGAGTAGGAAGACATAGACAAAGTTATATTAGTCAAATTATTAGAAATTTAGCTTATGAGGGTATGTAGAGCTTTTTAGATTAGCACAGAATAGAAAAGAAGTTAGAACTGCGTCAAACCGACCTAAATGATGATGATGCACGCTAAGTTGTCAGTAGCATCCATTGGTAAAAAACGATGGGTACATTATGGCACAGTTATTACGTGGAGTATTACCCCCTTTTTTTTGCTAGGCAGCAACGACAAACTAAATTTGGGCAGCGGTAATAGTAATAAAATAAAGCTGACCGGTAACTCAATCGCAGGAGGACGGCGTGTTGTAATGCCGCGACTAGAACAATAGATGTGTCGAACTTCAAACTATACGCTCCACCAAGCTTATAACTAAAACCACGAAATCGCAGTATACTGCAACACAACTTTGAAAGTTTCCCTGATACCTTTGGGATACGCGAATTACGCCGAGTAAATTTACATAAATATACCATATATAAAACAATACAATAAGATGCAATGAGCAACTCTAACTAATTTATGGAAATGATCTGTATGCTATAATTCACAAGAATTCATAAACAATTTTGGCAAATTCGCTAAACATCATTACATCGGTGGGGGCGCAATTTATAGCACCACAAATATTTAATTTTGAAAGGGTTAATGTATTAAACCGATTAAGCGCCACGTTCACGACAAAGGGGCGAATTGCATTGTAAAATTTAACTATCGCACCGAAAGCAAATGATTACTTAAGTCTTCTATTTAAAGACATGCGCCGTATCAGATTATAAAATATACATACCAAATACTCCCATGAGTTTACAATTAAATCATATCATCATCTTTAAGTTATTGGTTGGATGTGTACCTTCATTGCTTCCTAGTCTGAACCAAACTACACATTTCCCTGAAATTTGCGCAGTCTGCATCTATCACTATCTTTCAGCAAAAGTCTGATCTCGCTCTACCTCTACCTATCTTTTCCTATCTCTGCATGTAATATATCCCGTACTATTCCTCAGAAATGCCTGAGAACGTATCTTGTTCTTCTATTTCTCCTATTTTTTTTCGTTTTCCACAGATATCTTTCTTCGCATAATATTTCTATAGTATATTGGTTATTAACTTTGTCTGTCCTAGCTACCATCCTCATACATCTGAAGCACAACATTCCATAAGGCTTCTATCTTTTTCTGTCTGCTTTTCCTACTGCACCTATTTCATAGATGTACTGTGCTGTGCTCCACACTATGCTTTGAACAGTTTCATTCTTGTATCTATGTTTGTTGTCTTTCAACATAGCTGATGTTCTTTCTTGTTTGATGCAGTTCGTTCACCTTCTATTGTTTTACAGTTATGTACCATATTTCCTCGATATTCAGTGGTAAGTGGAGAGGAATAAGCAGCCTTTGGCTGCCAAGTTCTCCCAACACTTGAACCTTTGTCGAATTAATAGTTTTCCAATTTATCCTTTCGCACAATCAACATTAGTAGAAAATATTTCACAACCAACACCTGTAGTTGTTTATAATAATCATTAGATTTAAGAGCACCTATTTTTTCATCATTGGGTTTTACGTCTTGAAACTGGTTGGACTTGTATCTCAGCTTGCTTATGTTCTGAGCTAGCCTACACAGTTCCCTGCAATCATCCCAACAGCCTATATACAACTCGATTCCCTTCTATTGTTTTCTAATTATATGCCCTATTTCACCGAGATTCAGTGGTATGTGAAGGGGGTTAAGCACATTGTGGCTGTTAAAGATCCCCCAACACTTAGACATTTGCCGTATTGATAGTTTTCCAGTAGATCCTTTCGCACAATTAACATTAGTTGAGAGTATTGCAAAACCAATATCTGTAGTTGTTTATAATAATCGCCATGTTTAAGTATAGTAATTATTATTGCCATTAGTTTTTTCCATCTTGCGACTAGCTGGAAGCGTACCTCCATTGATTTCTATTCTGAGCTAGCCTAGACATTTCCTTGAAATTTTTACAACCTACATCTTTCACTATCTGTGTGCAGTAGTCTAACCTAGGTCTACCTCTAGTTCTCTTTTTTCATATCTCTGCTTCTAATATACTCCGCACTATTCCCTCATGTCTTAGTATGTGGCCTATCATCCTATCTCTCCTATTTTTTACCGTTTTCCACATATCTTTTTCTTCCCCTACCATTTCTAGTACCTCTTTGTTCTTAACTTCGTTTGTCCACAATATCTTCATCATATGTCTGTAGCACCACATTTCAAAGGCCTCTACCTTTTTCTTGTCTGCTTCTCCTACTGTCCAGGCTTCACAGCCATACAGTGTTGTGCTCCACACATATGTTTTAGGCAATCTTGTCCTTGTTTCTGTGTTTGTGGTCTTTGATCACAGTAGTTGCTTTTTCTTGTTAAATGTAGCACGACCTTGTGCTAATCTTTGTTTTATTTCTTTTGCGCTTTTCCCATCTTGCGTTATTTGACTTCCTATAGGTAGCACAAATCCTTAACCTGTTGTAAGTTCTCGTTACCTATTTGTATTCTTGTTTTTGATTTATTTTCTCCTCTTTTGCATACTAGAACTTTAGTTTTATTTTTGTTTATTTTCATACCATATCTCTCCGTTAGAACTGTTTCCATTTCATTAAGAGTAGCTTCTAACTCTTCTTTGCTAGATGCTAATACCTCTATATCATCTGCAAATCTAAGCATTTGACAGTATTCATTGCCTCTTTTATGTACAAGTTAAAAATTAATGGTGATAAGGCACATCCCTGTCTCTATCGCTTTCCTAATATTTACTTCTCTGCTTTCTTGCTCTAATTCTATTACCGCTGTTTGCTCTTTGTATAAGCAATGTATTATCCGCCTATCCCTAAAACTCATTCCAATCTTTTTGAGTATGTCGAACATTTTTTTTCTATTTCACATTGTCGAATGCTTTTTCCAAATCTATAAACCCTATATATACGCTTTCCGCCTTCTCTATTGTTTTTTCCATTATCACCCTCAGAGTTAAAATTGCCTTCCGTGTTCCCCTGTTTCGCCTAAACCCAAATTGATCTTCTCCCAGTATTTCTTCAGCTCGTTTTTCCATTCGACTTTGTAGAATTTTTTAATTTGTACATAGAAGATGCAATGAATACTGTCAAATGCACGAAGACATTTGGAATTAATATGCAGGGCAAAAGATTGATGTGCTTAGATTTGCAGATGATATAGCAGTATTAGCATTTAGCAAGGAAGAGGTAGAATCTGCTCTTAATGAAATGGAAACATTCTAACATAGGGAGATGGTATGAATATTAACAAAAATAAAACTAAAGTTCTAGTATGCAAAAGAGGTGATAATAAATCAAAAACAGGAATACAAATATGTAACACGAACTTACAAGAGGTTAAGGATTTCTGCTACCTCGGAAGTCAAATAACGTAAGATGGGAAAAGCACAAAAGATATAAAACAAAGATTAGCACAAGGTCGTGCTACATTAACAAGAAAAAGCAACTACTGTGTTCAAAGACAACAAACACAGAAACAAGGAAAAGATTGCTTTAAACATATGTGTGGAGCACAGCACTGTACGGCTGTGAAGCCTGTACAGTAGGAGAAGCGGACAAGACAGACAAAGTTAAGAACAAAAAGGTACTAAAAATGGTAGGGAAAGAACGAAATATGTGGAAAACAGTAGAAAATAGGAGAGATAGGATGATAGGCCACATACTAAGACATGAGGGAATAGTGCGGAGTATATTAAAAGCAGAGATATGAAAAAAGAGAACTAGAGGTAGACCTAGGTTAGACTACTGCACACAGATAGTGAAAGATGTAGGCTGTGAGAATTTCAGGAAAATGTATAGGCTAGTTCAGAATAGAAATCAATGTAGGTACGCTTCCAACCAGCCGCAAGATGGCAAAACTAATGACAAAAATAATAACGGTACTGAAACATGGTGGTTATTATAAACAACTAGAGATATTGGTTTTGCAATTCTCTTAACTAATGTTACTTGTGGGAAAGGATTTATTTAAAAATTATTAATACGGCAAATGTCTAAGTGTTGGGGGAACCTTGGCAGCCACAGGCTGCTTAACCCCCTTCACACACTACTGAATCTCGGTGAAATAGGGCATATTATTAGAAAACAATACAAGGGAATCGAGCTGTATATCGGCTAAGAGGCGGCTCCGTGGCGTAGTGGTATGTGTGTGACTACTACGCCCTAGGTCCCGGGTTCGAATCCCGACACGGTCCGCTTGAAAAATGTTAGGCAAGCATTTTTCGCAAAAATACACCCTCGTTCGGATGAGAGGTAAAATGGAGGTCCCGTGTGTGAGTGTTGTCACGCACGTTAAAGATCCCTACCTTGCTTCGAACAGCAAGGATTCGGCAAAATTCAAAATTTTCCAGGTAAAAAAAAACTCGCTTCCTGGCCGTTGTAGTACCTTCGGGTGGAGCATTGGAAAATCACATTTAATGTATATCGGCTAAGGCGGCTCCGTGGCGTAGTGGTATGTGTATGACTACTACGCCCAAGGTCCCGGGTTTGAATCCCGACACGGTCCGCTTGAAAAATGTTAGGCGAGCATTTTTCACAAAAATACACCCTCGTTCGGATAAGATTTAAAATGGAGGTCCCGTGTGTGAGTGTTGTCACGCACGTTAAAGATCCCTACCTTGCTTGGAACAGCAAGAGTTCGGCAAAATTCTAAATTTACCAGGTAAAAAAAACTCGCTTCCTCGCCAATGTAGTACCTTCGGGTGGAGCATTGGAAAATCACAAGTAATGTATATCGGCTGTAGTGAGAATTGCAGGGAACGGTGTGGGCTAGCTCAGAAAATAAATAAGCTGAGGTACAAGTCCAACCAGTTTCAAGATGTAAAACCCAATGACGAAAAAATAAGTGCTCTTAAATCTGATGATTATTATGAACAACTACAGGTGTTGGTTGTGAAATATTTTCAACTAATGTTGATTGTGCGAAAAGATACATTGGAAAAACTATTAATTCGACAAAGGTTCAGGTGTTGGGGGACAGGATACGTTCTAAGGCATTTCTGGGGAATAATATGGGATATACTACAAGCAGAGATAGGAAAAGAGAGGTAGAGGTAGACCGAGATCAAACTTTTGCTGAAAGATAGTGATAGATGCAGACTGTTCAAATTTCAGGGAAACGTGTAGGTTGGTTCAGACTAGGAAACCATGAGGGTACGCGTCCAACCAGTTCTAAGACTGAAGACCTAATGATGATGATGATGGGTAAGTATTTAGTTAATTGCTTTTATATTTAGTTTAATTTCTTAATTAATTAATTTAATTGTTTAGATCATGGCTACTTCAGTCCCGTTTTAGTTTTGTTGCAAGCTCCCGGTCGCCAATAAGCGCGGCGCAGACAATTTAATCCCTGAGATTGAACGACACGTTGCTCCTGGATCGATCATCTATATTGATCAGTGGCGCGATTATTTGTCGCTGCCCAGTCATGCTTATTTGCATAAAGCAGTTAATCATAAGAAATACTTTATTGGTAAGTTATTTTTGCGTTTTTTTTTCATTTTCTTTAATTGTTGTTTAGACCCTGTTACAGGTGTTCACATGCAAGGAGTCGAAGCAAACTCGCGCCCAGCAAAAAGCTATTTTGCTGACAAAAAGCGGAACCGCGATCCGTTCGAACTTCGAAGCCCTTCTCCAAGCAGTTCGCTTTCGAATATTTTTATTCCGAGGCTAAATATTCCATTTCATATCAACTTCGTTGTTTATTTGTATTATGCTTCCTTGTGAATAAATATTGTTGCCACTTAAAATGATTTTTCAAATATTAGGTTAGGTTATGTTAGGTTAGGTTTGCTTAGGTTAGGTTAGGTTAGGTTAGGTTAGCTTAGGTTAGGTCAGGTCAGGTCAGGTTAGGTTAGGTTAGGTCAGGCCAGGTCAGATTAAATTAGGTTAGGTTAGGTTAGGCTAGGTTAGGTTAGGTTAGGTTAGGTTAGTAGTTAGGTTAGGTTAGGTTAGGGTTAGGTTAGGTTAGGTTAGGTTAGGTTAGGTTGTAGGTTAGGTTGAGGTTAGGTTAGGTTAGGTTAGGTTAGGTTAGGTTAGGTTAGGTTAGGTTAGGTTAGGCAGTTAGGTTAGGTTAGGTTAGGTTAGGTTATGTTAGGTTAGGTTAGGGTAGGTTATGTTAGGTTAGGTTAGGTTAGGTTAGGTTAGATTAGGTGAGGTTAGGTTCAGACACACTCAAATACAATAAAGAAGTATTGGCCTATTTGTTTACTGAATGTCCTGGGTAAATTGTTTGAACAATTAATAAGTAGCCGTCTACAGGACGAAATAATCAAACTAGGAGGTCTTCATAAAAACCAATTCGGTTTTACAAAAGGGTGCACTACGATACATGCTACGGACTCAATACTGAGTCTGGTAGAGCGCAACAGGTGGGAAGGATGAGGATGGTGTGGTCTGTTTCTGATCGACGTAAGAAATGCCTTTAACACAGCTTCATGGAGTATAATAATAAAAATGCTGGAAGATCGCGGAGTGTCGAACTACCTTGTAGAGCTAATTAAATCATACCTAAGCAAACGAACAATAATAATAGCGCCAGGAATTATTAGAGAGGTAGGCGCGGGTATTCCACAAAGCTCAGTTCTGGGACCAACGCTGTGGAACATCTTGTACGATGATGTTATGGATGTAGAGTTACCAAATGAGGTAGAAATAATCTGTTACGCTGACGATCTTGCACTAATAGTTCCTGCGGAGGATGGAAGGCAACTCGGACTATTAGCACGTGTAAGCCTCCACGCTGTGGGATGCTGGTTAAGAGAAAACCACTTGGAGTATAGCCCCCGAATAAACAAAAGCGATTATTTTTAATCTTAGCCGTAAGGCGAGAAAGACTGAGATACAGCTAGAGAACGCTTTAATTAAACCTGAGAAAATGGTTCCCTATGTAGGTATCACCATTGATTATGGCCTCACCTTTGATGGCCACGTGCATAGAACAGTAGAACGCTTGGAGTATTGCTGCCAAACGTAGGGGGTCCAATGCACTTAAAGAGGAAAACATTGTGCATGGTGACTCAATCGGCTCTATATAGGGCAGAAATATGGGAAGGGGCTCTAAAAATAAAAAGATGTAAAAATGAGTTGGCAGGATGTCAAAGAATAATGGCTGTACGAACATGCTGTGTGTATCGTACGATATCTATTGAAGCTGCACTAGTGATTGTGGGTTTATACCCAATAGAGCTACTAGCCCGGGAGAGGGCGGCGATATATAAAACTAGGAAAGAGAATCCGGATAAAGATAAAGTGGACATCAAAAATGAAGCCAGAAAAGACCTCATTTCAAACTGGCAAATGAAGTGGGACACCTCGTTAAATAGCCGATGGACAGCTAGACTGATAACTAAAGTGGAGGAATGGTATAACAGGAAATTTGGAGAAGTTAATTTTCATTTAACGCAGGCTCTTAGTGGGCATGGGTGTTTCGCCTCATACCTGTACAGAATTAAAAAAAAAAAAGAACATCACCACAATGTGAGTATTGCACGGCTGATGTGGATGATGCGAAACCACACTATTTTCCACTGCGCACGCTGGCATAAGGAAAGAACGGAACTCGAAATATTGGTGCGAGAACACCTCTCATGTGATAACTTGATATCCATTATGATGAAGAATGAAACTAACTGGAGACAGGTGGATAAATATATACATAAAATACTGGGACGCAAAGAGGAGGACGAAAGGAAAATGAAGACATCAATTGACCAGACAAACCGAATATAGAACAGGAATAACCCGTAAAGATAAATAAACACCCCCTCGAACCTCTCGATGGAGATGCCTTTCTTAGGGGGTACCGAGAGGATTCTGTCACAAGAGGGAAGAGAGGAAAGGGTTTTAGTCGGTAGGCCCGAATTATAGGGAGAAGCCGACACTGGCTCCGTCATAGAGCCAGACGGAGTGCGTGTTTAAAACATTTCCTAATCCTCTATAACAAAAAAAAGGTTAGGTTAGGTTAGGTTAGATGAAACCTTATATTTTTTAACCAATTATTTAATATTAATAAAATAAAACAAAACTCCCATAGACTTATAATAGGAGAGTATTTTGACCATAACTTTTTAAGGGGTGGTTTCCGTACAAAATGAATAACATATTCTTGTTCAGGGAAAAATTCCCTATCGAAATATATATATATATATATATATATATATATATATATATATAGACCCCTAATAAAAGTGTCTTTCTAAAACGAAGTCTTACTTTATTAGACTTGTATTTATAGGAAATAAAAGCAAAAAGGACAATTAGAGAATTCGTTATAGTACCGTTTATATCAAATCACCGTCTCGCTACCAGTGCAAGTTAAGGCATGTTCCAGTCCATGATAGGAATTAGTGTACTGACATAAAAAAGAGTGATTTTTGTAGCCAAATGTAATCAAAACCTATGTAGGTACGTGCAATATTTAGGAGAAAATAAATGGCTACGAGTTGGCATAATTTTGCGATGTTGTCATTAGCACTTTGCTAAATTTCATTTCATTTTGCATCTGTCGGTTGTCGTTCGATCATAGTTCTATTTGAACCTTAGATATTGCTTTTATATGAAACGTATGGCAACATAGGAACTGCTGCTCTGTATGACATCACTACACTGCTTCGTGAAATGGACTATATGAACGTGAAGGTTCTGAACGCGAATTTAGATTCGATATATGTAATTGAGAAATATCACACATTTAAAAATACTAGTTTTAAGTAAACAAAGGTGTTACGTGCGAGGGGTCTTATAATTTTATATATCGACTTATCTCAGCCGTATTCTATTGTTCTATAAGTGTCGTTTCTACTATTCAACAAAGTGGACTGTATGGCTATTTATTGGACGTGTTACGTACGCACCATCACTGTGTGTTTTAGGGTTTATCCATAAATTCACATTTGGAGATACTAATGACTTAACTCACTTTACCGAACCAACAACCGTTTCTCTTCGATGTCTATGAGCAAGTGTCGATCACTACCCCTTTAGTTCAACTTAATTTCCACAGACACAACGGAGGTTTTATGACAGGATATAACGGGACAAGGGATAACAGCTTTGCTATTTTATTTACAACTACGAATTTACAACGACTTAAAATTAAACACGAAAACGTGGGACAGAGACCAAGCAAAGGGTAAGTATATTTATTTAATGTACATTTATTTTAAATAATTTGTTAGAAATTCTGTCTGCTTTTATATTTATACTCCATGTTCAACTACTAAACCTTGTGATCTTTAAGATCGATGAGGCACGTTTTTCCCTTATCTGAGCGATCTTATTTTTTACACCATTATTTTTTATCAATTGAAACAGTTTAGGGGTTGTCGAAAAATCCGAAAGCAAAAAAAATTAGGTCTGCGCAATGCTCATTGATACAATTACGACTCCAGCTTAAAATATTAAATATATTTGCGCTGTATCATATAGTCTTCCAATACTAGTACGACTTTCACCGAATTAATTTTGCCATAGTTTAAAAAGAACTGCAAAAAGCTCAATATGATCCACGAAACTAAATAGTATTACGGGAAACAAGAGAATTGATTACAAATGTGGAGTAGGCGGTGCGTTTATTCAGTCATCTTTTGACAACCTTAAGTGTATAGTCTAAAAATCAAAGAAATCTAGAAATACCTTACTTAAAAGCTGGTTGATGTAATTTTTAAATATCAAACCTAAGACATGCCCTAACAATACAATACCTTCTTAATCTTAATCCGGCGCCCAAAATTACGAACAACCACCAGCGACAACGAAGACGGCGCCTACTAGACCTGAACATCCGGTCGGTTTACACCTAGACGGTAATCCAATAGTCACCATATCATTCTGAAGCAACCCTTATGTTTCAAGTGGATTGTATATGTCTCGTCCACACTAACTGCTCGTAAATTACTACATAAAAATTCGAGATTTACATTCCCTATGGTTTCAAGTGGTTTTAAGTGACAATTCCTGTAGATTTATTTAAAAATGTTAATGTCTTAGGGAAATATTTTGTTTTACTTTTTTGTACTTTTTTGGCTATTATTGTACTGTACATTTCATATTGTTATCTTGAAGAGGTTAAAATTATTGTTACTTGGCGCCTTTTGTCCTTTTAGATTGCTGGAATCAGTTAGTTGATTGGTAAATTCCAGGAAGCTTTAATTAATTTATTTTGATTTAGAAATTACTCACAAAAGTAAACAAGACTTGTAAAATATCATACAACATTAAACTAGAACTGTTGATTTACGTTCAAGAATGAAAAATAAACACCGCGTGTTTCTAAAATAGCTTCAAAAACTTGCGATGTCTAATTATTATCAACATAAGCCAACAGCTTTTTTATAACATGTCCCAAAATAGGAATACCTCGAGGAATACCTTTACCTTACTCCCCATGAATTCAAATTTTTTATGTATATGAAACCAGTGAACTTAGGTGACGCTCATGGCATCCGCCGAAATGAACCTTCATATTGTGAACAAGATTTCCCCCATTTTAACGTTTCTACGGGACCACTTTCTGAGTTTAAGGTATATATATATATATATATATATATATATATATATATATATATATATATATATATTGCCGTGGACGTTCGCTCTAATTTAGTACTCTCACAAAAAAAATATTCGAGCCCCAACTTTGGGCCGTCATAAATTGCCGTAAAATTCTCACCAACAAAAATATATTCGAAAATTTTATCAAATTTTCAAATTCGAAAATAGAAAAATTTCCAAAAATTTAAATAAGTCAAAAAAAAATTTCTTATCCGTTTTCCTCTCTTCCTCGGTTGAATTGTCAATTTTCTGTACCTGCTTCCGGCTAGCTCATTTGGACCTCCTCTTGGGTATCTAGATTCACTCTCATATTCTCAATCATACACACACACTCGCAATAAAACCACAAAATACAACCAACATACAATCTTTTATTTATTACTATTTACAAATGAAATTCAATATTGTCCATATTTCATTGATCACGTTACATTTCAGTAAATCTTATTTTGTAATGTCCGGTATTTTATTTTAAAATTATCAAACACATAAAATGTACCCGGAGTAAATGGGCCTTGAATAATACCTTCTCTAAAATTCCTTCCTTATAATTTATTTTGGTTTTTAATCTAAGTAAACTCTGGGGTATGGTGAGCTCATGATAACCCAGCTAATTATGCATAATGTATGCCCTTCTACTTTGCATACTCTTAAAATAAAAAAAACAAAGCCATGTACTCTTCACAAAAATTTTACGTTCTGATGGAACGTTAAAAAGCTTTATGGACACCTTCAAATTTCTAGTTAAATACCATAATAAAGTTATTTACACGTATTATGTTCAATATGTAAATAATCCACACTACCTTGAAAAACACTCTCATACGTCACCCAATATTCACAGTTTATAAGAATCACAATTTCAAATCGTTACCTGGAAATTTCTAGACGATCTCCACTCTGTAGATGATGGTATGTATTTCTTCTATTTGGTCCGCAGGCCGTTTCTAGCTGTTACTAGACGAACTCCATCTAAGCCGATCCGCCAACGCCGCCTCCACGGTGTAACCAAATTCCAAATTCCATTTAAACATACGTCTTTCTCAATTAGTTGCTTCAAACCACGTTACTTAATGTCCCGACACGAGTTGGTTAAAAATTATAGGTGATACCTCAATTAAAAAATGTAATCTCGGCACACTAACCGCGTACTAATTAAGAGGCTACCACAATGCAATATAATTTAAATGATTTTATAATACTTACAACTCGTGATACTTTGATACGTCGTTTGGAGCGATCGAAATCTTAAGGGCCATCACCACGTTGTCCAAAAACATTTATTCACTTCGAATGTAACTTCTCCATACCCACCTAACGCGAAATCCCCATATACAACAACACATTCTTAAAATTTTGCACTCAACCAATATTTAATTCCGCGAATTTCAGCACGTCGTTATAATATTTTCAGAAAACTAATGTACACTATGCTTGTATTTGTCTCGCGTTCAACTAACTATATCGACCAATCATATATTCACTGACGTCCTACAAGTCCCTCCTATACTATCGTTGTCTCTTGCTTATGCGTTTTCTACGTCTCTTTCTAACCTGGTTTGAGTGGTACAAAATCGATATTTTTGTTTATTTGCTATCTACACCACGTGAACTTACTACGTGATTTAAATAACCTCATTAGTATTTCCAGAGAACGCCTGCGACGGTTTACAATATACGTCGAATCTTCATGTTTATCTATACAAAATTATTGAAACTTGACATTTAAAATTCTGCAGGTGTTCAATCGTAACGAACGTTTTAAATACAATTCTAAGAGTTGGATTTCACCGTATTTCAACCCTACTGAAATATTTGTTTGTTAGCAACGCCTCTCACCTTGGTATTATTGGGTTTTTACACGCTTTTATGCATATTATACATCAATAATCGTTCAATTAAATTCAATTAAATTAATAAATTAATGGCATTGGCTTCTACCATTTAATTTCTTTACAAATCTACTAAATATTTATCATTATTTGTACAATTTGATTAATACCCGTTACTTAAAAATGAATTAACTAATATAACTTTTGCACGTAATTTCGGGTTGTTCCTTTATACAGGGTGTTTTGAAATTGTTTTTTTTTATATTTATTTTTATCTTTTAAAATCACTATAATATATATATATATATATATATATATATTGCCGTGGAAGTCACAAAAATTTGGGAACGAAGCTTCAACATCGGTCCTCACCTAAATCATTCGAGCCCCACGAATTGGGCGTCATAAAATTGCCGTGGAAGCTGGAACAAAGCTTTTAACATTGAGCCTTCACCTGGGTCAACATAAAAGTTTTAGAAAAAAATTAAAAATTTTAAAAATTAAATTCCTCACCCTTTTATTTCGCCTTCAAATTTCTTCAGCTTCCTGACTAGCTCAGCTGTGCCTCTTCTCGAATACTTAAATTTACAGATATATATCTTTTACACTCGCACGCCATTTAATAAAACAACCAAATAATACCACAAACATACAACCTTTTATTTATACCTATTAACAGATAAATTACATTTACATGTGTTAAAAACAGCTAGCTACAATAATTATAAAACTCAAACTATGGTATGTTTATAAAGTCCTTGATTTTTCTAATAAATTATAAACAACTTCAATGAGATATGAGTAGATGAGCCCCACATGTTACCCTAAATTGACTTCACACTGAGTATGGTGAGCTCATTATAACCCAGTTTAGTTTGTATATGCCTTCTATACCTTGCGTAAATTAAAACCAAAATTTACAGACCCGTTTACCCTTTACAATTCAATTTTTATTCTGAATAAAATTTTGGATGTTTTAAATACACCCCTTTTCAATATTCAACATCAATAAATTGTCCAGTACATGTATCTTTTACCTAAGTTTCTACAACCATGAATATGCCACCATAAAAAAGTCAACCACACAGCACAAAATTTCACAAACGTTTAGAAAACAACAGAAATTTTAAATAAATTACCTGGAGAATTCTTCAGGCTTCCTTCCCGTCGAAGATGATTGCTAGAACACCTCGGCTTCGTTTCCATTCACCGTGCTACTCAGCAGATCCACAGGCCTATACCATTTGCTACCTCTGCATGCTATGCGCCTCGTCTCACAGTACCATTCCATATATCATGCATACAAACTCGATTATTTGTGATGCTTACCCCATATATCATGCTTCCATTTATTGATTTTTGTGTTTTGTATTGTAGTAGCTGGACCTTTATTAATTTAATACACAACTAGTACTTCACGTCAAAAATTAGAGGTCCGCTACTACGGTTTCATACTTGTAACCACTATATTTACAGTAACATTATTACCCAAACATAAAATACTCACAAAAAGCTTTATTATCTTATTCTGAATCGGTATTCAGCACTTTATCGAAGTAATGGAAAAGAGAACTTGAATATTAAAGCTCTGGTATTTATATTATCTTGCAAACCCCCTACTGGCCGCGTTTCATTAGAAAAGCTTATTTTCTAAAACCGTTTCTACTAATTTTTAGCATAACGGTCGGTTGATTCTAAAAATTTTTCCCGCCGTGCTTGTTGTATACTTCAAATTTGCTTACAACCTTCGCGTGTGCCTTCGTTTCTAACACTGTTGACTTTCGACCAATGACAGAGTTTTCTGTCGTCACCAAACTCCTCCTATAGCTGCATCTTATTTCTACGCATGTTTGTTGTCTCGTTCAAAACCCCACTTGAGTTACAGAAAATCGATATTGTTGACATCCTATCTCAACTCCATGTGTATATAGTACGTGCTTTTCAATCCCAACGCTTTTATGTTTGTCTCTATCTGTTGTATATTACCAATCGTCCATTTCCCTCGCTCCTTAAGATGTTTGTTACCCTAGCTGTTTATCAAAACTGACTGTTGGAAATAATTTCTATGAAATCTTATCGTAATATACGCTCGAGTTCGTTGAACGTAACCTTTTAAAACGCAGGTGTTTCTGTTAATTATCGACCGTTTTGAACATAACAATTCCTAGACTTCTACTTCTTTGTATCTGATAAAACTGACGTTGACTTTTACAACGAATACATTTGCCTTGGAATTATTGATTTTCTTACCCAAGCACGCTCCCTTATGCTTATATGTGTTTGCTTAAACTAAACTAGGGTTAATTATGCGTATTCTTGCACTTCTATTTGCCTTGAAGCTCTCTTCCTTCGTGTAATTTTAACATTCCAGTTATTAATTATAAAAATACGTTAATACTCGTCCGTTTTCTCTAAATGAATTAAACTAATTTTGCTCGTAAATAATTTGCTCTTTTCTATATACAGCGATGTCGACATTTTATTGTTTCCCACTGATTTAACCCTTTAAATCCACAACAATATATATATATATTGTAATGGTGATAAGGGTGGGATTTTCTTTGAATTTTGGCTTATTAAGCCTGTATCAAAATTTGGGGATTTAAAAAAATGTTATTTATTATTTTGTATATAGTGGTCTGATGTAATATTTAAAAAGTTTAATATAAGGTAGGCTGTGGGAATTATGGTAACCAAGGCGATGTTATGTTTATTGAATTGATTGATAAAATATTTTTTTGATAAAATGTACTAATTCTAATGTTGAATTAATGTTTTTGATAAGATTTTGAAATGTAGAAGATCTAATTGGAATTAATGTTTGATAAGATTTGATATGAACAAAATTATAATTAGATTTGATTAGTTTGAATTTTAAGGAGTTTTGATTTTTATTTTGAAGAAGTTGACATAAGGTAATATAGATTATACCTAAGAGAATATAGAAGTGTGGCAAAAGGATATGATGGTATGGTTCCTGGTAATGAGAAAACTTTCATGGAATGGTGCTAGGTGAGAGCTGCAACAAAGTAAATGGTGAAAGATAGTTTTTGGAAGTTACAAAAGTGAAGAAGAGACGTATGAGTTTTTGACATTTTAATTATTACACGGAGGTACACCTAGACTTTATCAGGATTCGGTAATTATTTAATCATAGCAAAAAAGGTTTATAATTTTTGTGTGTGATATAATATTTGATTGATAAATTGGTACATCACATTATTTTGGTGGATACAGAAGAGTAGAACCTTAGAACCTCAACCTGAGGTTATGGTCGTACATGCTATGTAGAAAATAACCGTTTTGAGCTAGTCGGCGCATTTATAAAGCAATATATATTTCATTTTTAACGATATATTTGAAGGTTAGCGAAATTAAATATCAGACTAAAGGAAAAGAGTGTGTAGCAATATATATATATATATATATATATATATATATATATATTGCTATGCTATTTATCTTCTTCCGGTATTCTTGTTCCACGTTGATGCGTCATATAACTTTATTGCTATGCTCGTACTCGACTTTCTACTCTGCGTCTCTAAACCTATACCTCTTTTTATATCTCTGCCTCGGCTAGCTCAATCTATTGAACACAGAGTACCCTTGTTACATTCCAAATTTAGAGATGTACAGTTTTAAATATGTGACTAAATTCCCGCCATTATTTTAAAATAGACTTGTGCATTTTCGTCATTTCGGAAAGTTGCGTCGGCGCAAAGGGAATGCGCAGACGCGGAGTCGTTAAGTGCGCGGTTTGGACAGGACATGAGTTTATTAGCCAACGAGACGTCGAACAGTGACGTTTACCTGTATCGTTCCTTTGTCTTTTCTCTTTCAGAATGTAGGTTTCCTTTTATCTATACCTTCTATCGTTGCCTTCATCTTATTCCTTCGTCCTACCTACGAACAAAGAAGAGGGAAGACACTAAATCTGGATTCAACGATGGCATAACGTAACTCACACCCAAACAACGCCCAAACGAGATGGCCCCTGCGCAAGGATGAGCGCGAAATCGTGAAGAGTTCCACATTTTTGGGTGACTGCTTTTTATCTTTTTTAGGGTGCATCTTGTATCACTGTAAACATATTTGATACGTGATACAATTTGACACGAAATTATGTCGTAATATCTTCGTTGTGCAATAATGTGAACGTGGATAGTATCCGTGTTGCCAACTGTGGAAGTGACTCTGAACACAGGCGCGGGAGCATAACAGTTGCGCTCGTGGTTATAACACCCTACGACACGACAATAAAGACTGTTTAACCCTCTTTTCTCTAGCTTCTATCTGTTAAAATAATGTAAATGAAACAATTCAAAATCATATAATTATCAAGAATATTTACACTTTGTATTCTAATGACTTATTAATTTCATTTTATATTCAAAAATTAGCCCCCGAATAGAATATTAATAATTATCTGATTTCACCAAAATTAAACTCCCTGAAAGTCAGCAAAATACCACTATAAAATACTTTGAAGCCCTTTTGAACGTTCAAATGATCTTCTTTTTATTTTTCTAAATTCTCAAAAGATTTTTTATGACCCTTACAAATACTTCGATATAAATAATAGAAAAAATTCAAAAAAATTGAAAATACAGTCTTATACTAACAGAGAATTATAAATCTCTGACCTGTGTTTCCTCTGCTTGTTTCCTGGAACTGCCTGGATGGTCAGCACCCCTGGGTTGTTTCCAATTTGATTCTCTGTTACAGCTTCTCCCAGTTAATTCTTAGCGTAGTTTTCCAACTTGTTGACCAGAATAGTTACTTAAATTAGCTTGAATTCTCCTTTCGGATTTTACCCAGATTTTTGGTTAGTTCTATCTTTAATTCTCAGAGTTTCCTTGAAGAAGAACCTTGGGTGGCCCACCTTGCAAGCTCGTCTTTCTTGACCCGTCTCTTGCATAGGTCGATCTTTAGTTCGAAGACGGGCCATACAAGCCTGCATTCAACGGACTTCCTCTTCAGCCGTGTTTCCAAATTTGTGACCGCTGCTAACCCTATTTCATCCACTCCTGTTTCTACCCCCTTTAAGAATAATAACATTAGTTTTGGTGTGTGCCACAACTCAGAATCGAGTCCAGTGGGTGACTTTGAAACCTACCGTGTTAAAAGACTTGTCTATATTGGGTCTTGAGCCGGTGCCGTGCTATCGAAGAAGGTGCACAAAGTACAGGTTAATATATAACTGTTTATATATGATATACCCCTTTGTCCCAAACAAATGTCTTGAAGTTTCTCTAAAAATTTGCCATCGGAACAGGTATCAAATGCTTTACACAAAGTTAGGAAGCTCCAATTTGTATTGATTATTGAGTACATCAGGTATTAACGAAATCGTTGACTGTTTCAAATCCTCTAGTGATCTACTTTTCTATGGTTTGCATTGCTACGAAACTAGTGGTTTATCGCAAAAAGCAAAAATGGTTATCAGTCCGCTACTAAAAGTTAATTTCAAGTTAAAAATTCTCATAAAAATTAAATTTTTATCTTTGGAGACATGCTGCGTCATATGTTCGGAAGTCGTTGGAGAGGTTTCTTCAATTTGTGTAAGCGAATGTTTGATCTCGGCGAAAAAGCTACTAGACATGAAATTTACAGAGCAAATCTTTAAAACACGCCCAAATATGATCAGTTTATCCTTTCAGATAAAGACGATGAGGTTTTTACGATATGAAAATCTTGGATTAAAAATCAGGTGAAGAATGTGACGATGACACTCATTCTGCTGCTCTACTTACATTCAATTAAATTTTTAAAAATGTACACAAATTTGGGCTAAAAGGTTTTTAAAAATTTGGTTTTTTTTAGAGTGCCAGTATCTTTTGAAGGGTTGCCGATCCTAAATTACTTTTCAGCTAGACTATCCCATAGGGTTATTTCGTAATTATTAAATACACTCCCGATTTTCAATAACCTAACCGATATTGTTTGAAATTACGAATCTATTTTGCTTGGTAATTTGCCTTGAGCAAATAGGTGGATTTATAGATAACCGTTAACATTATCAAAAGTTGCTGTTAGTCGGCTTCTTCTATGACAACAAATTTTAACAACTGATGTTTACCGCTTCTAATCTACACATGAGGTTACCTAAAGCATACAGAATGAGCTGTGATTTTCGGCGCAAGAATAGACGGTTTGATATGAGATAAGGTATCAAAAAAGAATTATGTCAATATTTATTGAATGTTGTGCGGTTTTCAACAGTAAGAATATGCACTTAGTTTTGTAATGTTTAGTAAGGCAATTCTCAAATAATTGTTGACATTTATTTGATGGTGGAAGGCCTACTTACCCAAATCTAATTAAGTTTATAAAAAAAAGTATACTGAAATACTTTTGTGAATATTAGATAGTACAACATTGTAGTTTTACATGTAATTTCAATTTATAAAATGCATTAGTTCTTCATAAACTTTTATTTTTCTTGCAATACAAAGTTGTCATATGACATTAAACATGAAAATGATAACTTTTAACAAAATTTATCATTACATCTCGGAATAAATCATGCAGCAATTCATAAATAACACGCCGAAGTTCATGAGATGGATCCAAAATACTTTCTCAATTCACCAGAGCTCACTTATTTTCGGCTGCAGAATTTAAAAAAAAAATTTGTTTAAAACGGAATTGAAATTATCTTTTATCCAATTGTTACGGTATACCGCGCGGACAAGGAAGAGAGCAACGAAAGCAACGTAAGCAGTCCGCGCCGATTACCACAACAAAAAAGGAAAAGAAGAATGACGTGCTAACTAACCAGTCGAAGAGGGGGAGGGTCGTAGTAAAAAAAGAAAAACCAAGATCGATTCGTCCTCCTGAAATAAAAAAATTAATGGTTAGTAAATAATAGGAAAATAAAATAGTAGAGTATTTGAGCCGGTTTACGGCCCTCATTTGTTCCAGAATCCCTCATTTGCTCCCTCGAGATAAATTTATTTTGTTTAGCTCATTTTTCGAGATAAATCTATCTTCTTTGGTGTCAATTAATATTAGAATTTTCTCAACTACCTGAATTTCTAGGAATTTTTTAGATAGCATCATTCTCCAAGGCGGTATCCCAATTTTAAGATTTTTTACCAGCAGCGACACATCGAATTAGTTTAGAATTCTACGCTGAATCCGAATCTGCAAACAGATTTAAAATCCGACCACCTCTTACCGCTTTACACATACCCTCTAGATTATTTTTGTTTCTTTTTTAGATACATATATCTTGTTTGGAATCAACTAATATTAGATTTTTCTAGGGAGCCCAAATCTGTAAATAGATTTTAAGTAGGACCACCCCTTACAAAGTTACACCTTTTAAGGGCCCCAAACCTCTAATTTTAACCCATCTATATTTAACTCCATCTTTAAAACCCTTTTTTTTCACTACCCAAGACATATGCTTTAACCAACCATTTCCCGAGAAATCGAAAACCCTTGGGATTTTAGAAATAAATCCTTTATAAGTCATAAGTGTTTGATATTTAAAACCATTTCCAAACAGTAATGTTTTATTTTTAGAATACTGTAACACAAAAAAACCTTTTGTATTTTATCTTTCAGCGTACCAAAAATTCGATTTATTAATCTTGCTAATATCAATGCCCCGTTTAATTCTAACCGCAGAATGCTTGTTTTATTTTTCAACGAATTTATTTTTGATTTGGAAGCTAACAATTTTATTTCCACTGTATGACTGACCGTATCTACTCGTACATAAACACAAGCACATTGTGCAATTTGCGAAGCGTTACAAAATCCAACAAGTTCAATAGAAACAGCTTCAGAAAAATTTAAATATCTAGTGATTTCAATTGCTGGCATGTACTTTAATCCCTGTGAAAATGATTCCCATTCCTCTTTCAATTTATCAGGTAGTTCTGTGTCCCAGTCCAGACCTGCAGCCCATATTTTTTGCATCAATAATTTTGCCACAGTAATAACTGGAGCCAAAAAGCCAAAAGGATCGAATAACCTTGCAATAAAGCCCAAAACAATTCTTTTGTTGCATGTTGAAGGAACGGTTTTCATTCCACAACTCATTATAAATTGATCCGTATTTACATCAAACGATAGACCTAGGGTTTTTAAAATACTCCCCTGTTCATAAGTAATATTTGTTTCTTCAAAATGTCGAAGTTGTCGTGGAATATTTTGTACTAATTCCACGTGGTCGGAACACCATTTATCTAATTCGAATTTAGGTAACCCCAGTAATTTTATAAGTTCAGCTTGAGCTTGCAACAAACTTTCCTTATGATCTGCACCAAAAAGACAGTCCTCAACATAAGTATTAAAACGCAAAATAAACGAAGCTATAAGGGAAATTCTGTTTCTCCCTCAATAGCTAATTGTAATAAACATCTCGTTGCTAAATCAGGACTGGATTTCAAGTCGAAAGGCAACCGTTTAAACTGCATAACCTGCAGCGGTTGATTTCTATTCTCCTTCCAAAGAAAATTTAAAAGTTTTCTGTGTGCGGGTTCTATCGAAATTTGCAAATACATCTGTTTTATATCAGCCATACAGACGTACCTATAAGTACGGAATAAAAGCAAAATGTCAAATAACTCAGGCTGAACAATATCTCCATTGCACAAAATACTGTTAAAAAAAAACACCAGTTTTTGTAGTGGCACTGCCGTCCATTACAATTCTAAGTTTCGTCGTAATTTTGTCATCTCTTACCACACCATGATAAGGCAAAAAATACCAATTCTCATTATGTAATGTAAAGGCATCAACCTCCATATCTTCTATAAATTCTCTACTTAGAAATTCTTTAATAAATTGCGAATATTTTAAATATAAACTTTCATTTGCTATCGTTTTTCTAAATTTTCAAAGCGTTTGAGTGCGATAGAAGCCGAATCTCCCAATTGAAACTCTTCTAAATTTACTTTTAAAGGTAAATAGACTTGGAACCGCCCTTCACCTCTTGTAAATTTATTTACAAAACACTGTTCTGCCTTTTCATTTTCAGTCAGCGATTCTTCCTCATTTTTAATAAAAACATTTTCGGTTTCCCAAAACTTTTGATTTAAATTTTCATCAATTACCGCACTATGTAAGGACACTGCGTGCAAACTAGCACCACATATTACTTTTGTTGTGAACGGTACTTTTCAACTCACAAAGTAACCAAAAAAAGAATTCTGAAAATTAGGCTGATCTATGCCTATTTTTATATTTTGCGGAAGCAAAACCGAGAAAAAAATATCTGCTCCTAAAAGGATGTCTACCTCAGCTGACTCGAAAAATTTGTCATCAGCCAACGGTAAACCCTTCGGCAATTTAAAACTGCTGAAATCAAAACTTAATTGAGGCAATTCAACTGTAATTTTCGGAATAACCCCGAAATCATGAAAAATTTCATAATTCCCATATCTCGAACGAATCGACAAGTCGATCCATTCTGAACACTCTGTCGAATTATCACAAATACTAGAAATTTGGGTTAATTTTTTTGTAGGACACGTGTCTAATCCCAATTTGTCACGTAACAAAACTAGTCTGTGAGCGAGAATCTAACAAGGCTCGTGCCGAAAGTAATTCACCTTCAGCGTTTTTTACTAATATTGATGCCGTAGGCAATAAAACAAATTCTGAAATAATAGACTTTACTGTAGTTATCCCTTGAGCAGCTACCAAATTATCTACCGCATTTAACTGAACGTCCTTATGCAAAAATGTGTGATGCTCCTTGGATTGGCATATGAAACATTTGAGATCAACAGATCAGGGTTGACCCACATGTACATTAAAACACATCTTACACACTTTGTTGTCCGAAATACACTTTTTCCTTTCCAGCATGCTTGCATTTTTAAATTGATCACACCTAAAAATTGGATGACCTCCATGCTTGCAAAATTTACAAATTACTGAATTTGAATTCACTCGTTGTCCACCTTTCTCAATTTTTTGCTTAAAGGATTTACCAGAATTCGGTACAGCAGTAATAGTGTTAGTTACAGGTTTAAAATGTGTTTGCTTATTAATTGTTATACTATTATTTTGAAGTTTGATATTCGGTTTAGTTAACTCCCAATTCAAAGCCCTCCTGTCTAAAAATTCTAAAAGTTCTTCCAAATTAGTCCTAGAATTAGGTTTCCTCACATTTTGATAAGCTTGATTGCTATAAATGTTTAGCTTGGAAAGTATAAGATGAACTATCATAGCATCACAAATTGATTCCCCTAAATTTTTTAGTTAAGCTACAGTTTGCCTTATTCTGGCGACAAAGTCCCGTAACATACCCGAGTCATTACAATTTGCAATTGATAATTCCATTAAATCTTTGATATGACAATCAATAATCAAATAATCATCCTTATAATTTTTTTGTAAAATATTCATTGCCGTATTATAAGAATTATATTCCACAGGCAACGCAGATATTAACCGCAATGGCTCTTCCTTTAGATGTTTACGTAAATACATCAATTTTTCAATATTTTCCAAATTTGGATTTTTGCCAATAAGAGTTATGAAAAGCTCAAAAAACGATTTAAAACCTTGAATTTGCCCCGAAAGCATAGGTAATTGTAAGGCTTCCAATTTAATATTTCCTTTGACAATATATTTGTACCTTCACTAGATCCCTCAGACTTGCCTTGTAAATTTAACAATCTTTTAAACTTAGCGTAAGTCGTTGTATACAATTTTTCAACCATCTCTACTTCATTAAAATTATCTTCCACTTCATATTCTTGCAACTGACAACAAATATGCATAAATTCATCAAAACTACTTTTAATAAGCTCAAATTTCTTATTTCTTCAAATCTAATTCCGCAATAAACGTCGCTTCTGCTTCTATGAGGTAAATATTCGACCTACTTATGTTGTTCTTCAAAAATGAACGTTCACCTAACAAAGTCTTTTTGCCCTTTGTCATAATGATAAATACAATTTTTTCGCTCACACAATTTTAATTACAATGAGTTACCTAACATTTCTTGCTACAAGTTTATAATAAGTAAATATACATGCAGTTCTTACAAAACCCAACTATTGGCAATTTTGTATACAACGGAAATTCCAGAACCAACACATTAAAATATAATTGCTTATTTGGCCTACCTTTCTTATTTCCAGGTGAAGACAGCTGTATACAATACCAAGGTCTCTGCTCGTCCACATTATAATGATATGATGTGCAGGTACCCTTTCGTCTATCCTTATTTACCGAACAGACAGGAAATGAAATGAAAGCTTCTCCGACTTGCATACACAATTCAAGTTAAAACTTTCGTTCCACTGATATGACCGTTGGGAATTAACGAGTAAAACCTTCCACAAACTTGTATAGATATAACCACATGGGAATTAATCAATACAATTTGCACGGCACTATTTTTAATTTCAAACGTTTTAACAACACCGATTAAAGAATCATTAACACCATAATAAAACACTTAAAATTCTTTCCAATAATATTTTGAATGCTCGATCGGATTGTTAATAATATGGCGAAAATTAATACCACCTCCGACTTGAACAATCATTTAAAATACGTAATAATTCACTACGCATCCGGCTCGAAGGACCCAATAAAATATGATTAACACGAATTATTTAATATCATTTAATTTAACGACTTCTTACGCTCGTATTTACCATATTCTAGTTGTGCTTAATTAATAAAAAAATCTTGAAAATAAAAGATTAAAGTGGACTGTATTTGATTAAAAGAACGAATAGACTGAATACAACATTACCATGCAACATAACACATGTGCATCGATAAATAAAAGATATTGCAATTTGTAATGTGAGGGCGATACAAACCCCAATCCGCCATTGCCATAACGCACGTGCAAATCTGAGCATGGTTAAACCGCGACTCGTTCTTAGCGCAAGCAGCCCCTTCCTCCTTGTCCAATGCAGGTATGGTTGCTCGTCGCTACCAAGCGGTAATAGAATTAGAGGAGGAACGTAGAAAAGTAAATATTAAGAAAAGAGTGAGAGGGAGATAGGAACGTGCACTATCCCATTAATTTTTAACTTTTATATCGAAGAGACAATGAAAACTGTCAAATCCAGGAAGACATTTGGAATTATTATGCAGGGATAAATGATGGATATGTTTAGATTTGCAGATGATATTGCAGATGATATAGTGGTGTCAGCATCTGTTCAACGCGGGGGGTCTTATAAATTTGTACATCCACTTACCTCCACGGTTTTTTGTTGTTCTAAGCTGCAGTTCCTATTCCTTCAACCAAGTGGACTGTATGCGAAATTTAGTCCGTGTTACGTTACACTTGCACTGTGTTTTTAGGGGTTTATCGATAAAGTCTGCGGCACTATTGACAAACTTACGTTACCGAACGAAAAACCGACTGTTCTGCTTCGATATCCATAAGAGAGTGTTTGTTCACTACTCTTAGTCCAACTTATTTACACATGCACAAGGAATTTTTACGGCAGGATATAAGGTAACAAGGGATGGCAGTTTTACTATTAGATTTATAACTACAAATTTACGACTTAAAATTAAACACGACAACGTGCGACAAAGAGACCGAACAGCATCTATCAAGGAAGAGTTTTAGAAGCAACTCTTAATTAAATGGAAACAGTACTAACAGAGAGATACGCTATGAAAATCACCAAACATTGTTCGTTCAATTGTACTCTGCTAAATATATTCATTCGATTTATGATTTCTGTTTAAATATGCCCACGCTTCCACTTCGATTTCTATGTAACTACCTGTTATAGAAGACGCCCCTGATCACGCTTTATAATTTAATAAATCGATATATTTTTAGAAAACTCATTCTAATTGAAATAAGTGCTTCTTCAACACCTTGTAAAATGTTGGTAGTGTATTTGGTACAAGTCAAAGTACCCCAATCTATCTTTATTGGTTGATATAATTCGGTTATCTACAATGTGCTTTCTGAAAGAATATGTTCGCAGTAGATGGTTTAAGCCTATTCTGAAAAAGACTACTATTTAAATAACATTGTTATCTTAAAGTTGATTCCCATAAGCAAATGCATGGGGATGTCACACTTGCAAAAAAATTCTCACATCTCAAAATCTGCACAATAGTTTTCTTCAACTAAGCATTTTTTAGCTCCAGGCATGGATAATTTAATTAAATTCTAATTTGCCTTTGTCTCACAGTATATCCTTCCACCATATTAGCAAATATTCGCACATCTAGTAACAGTAATAAATAACATTATCATCTTAAATGTACACAATAGTTTTCTTCAACTAATCATGTTTTAGTTTCCGGGCCTGGATCGTACTCTCGACACCGTGATCTGGACCGTCGGACCCTGGCAATTTTTGTACTCTTCAAGGTTATTCATTTTAGGATCACGTAACATCATCATGGACAGTTCTTCACTTTCACTTTTCAAGTTGGGCGGGCGGGCGGGCAAGCGCATAATAAGTAAACTATGTATGTTATGGCACAAAATCGTAGTGGTTGTGGTGGTGGTGGTTGTGGTGGTGGTGGTTGTGGTGATGGTGGTTGTGGTGGTGGTGCTGTGTCTAGAACCGACTTCCTCCTTCCAGGGTCGCCATGGCGACCTCTGATGATGGTGGTGGTGTGCAATTCTTTTTTACAAGGTGTGGTAGTGGTGGTGGTAGGTCAAGAACCAACTTCCTCCCTCTGTGGTGGTGGTGGTGAGTATACAATCGACTTCCTCCGTCTGTCGTGGTGGTGGTGGGTCTAGAACCAACTTCCTCTCTTTGTGGTGGTGGTCGTGATGGTATTAGGTCTAGAACCGACTTCCTCCCTCTGTGGTGAGGGTGGTGGTGGTGGTGGATCTAGAACCAACTTCCTCCCTCTGTGGTGGTGGTGGATCTAGAACCGACTTCCCCCCTCTGTGGTGGTGGTGCTTGGTCTAGAACTAACTTGCTCCCTTTGTGATGGTGGTGGTGGGTCTAAAACCAACTTCCTCCTTCTGTGGTGGTGGTGGTGGTGATGGTGGTGGTGGTATCTGCAGTAATGTGGAGTAATGTGGAGTGATGTGGAGGGATGTAGAGTGTTGTGGAAGGATGTGGAGGTGGGTGGTGTGTGGTGGCGGTGGGTCTAGAACTAACATCCTCCCTCTTAATTTAGACTGTGATGTCAAAAGGATTATATAGTATCATAGGTGGAGGTCTGCATGTGGCAGGTCAATGCTAGGGTAAATGACCTTTATATCTACCAAAAATGGTCTTTTTTGGACCTTAGAATTGGTCCATATGAAATATATGGGAAAAACCGGTTTTTACTAGAACGAACACAGCTTAACTACTGTTCGCTTTGTTTAAAAGTAGCAATATATGTTTGAATAGAAGTGCTGTTTTACATGTGTGATTAACAAAGGCGATTGGATTTGCATTTGCGGTTCTTTTTATCTATTTATACATGTAAAAGATTCCAGACGTGTTCTTGACATGTGGTACTCTAATATTTGAATCGATTATCATATCGTTTCCTAAACTGGGCTCACTTTGATTCTGCCTTTCATCTTACCATGTGCTTTCTGCGTGGTTAATGTTATTACTCCAGCATGTGTTTCACGAGATGCTAATATCCTCGGTGTATCGGTTAGTTTCTTACGTGCTTATTAATACTAGTAGGTTTCTTTTTTTAGCTCTTTTACGTAGGTCCAATTGCTCTTTTGTGTAGGCCCGCTGTTTCAGCTATGGTCCTATCCACCCTCAGTGAGCGAGGTCGCGATGTCTTGCTGGTACACCTCTCCGGATGATAAATCCGGAGATAAATATCTCGACACGTGGAGGTATGTGCCGGTCTTTTCTCTTTATCTTGTTTGTCCACTTTTTGCTGTATGTGCGTAACAGATGAACCACGGATAAATTCAGGTCGCATTGCGCCGACGAACGAAACCAGCTTACAAAACCCGTTCAAAAATTAGCTTCACTAGTGTTTTTTTGTGTACTGGAATTATAAAAATTGTCCATAAAATATAATTTTTTTTTAAATAGAGATTTTTGTGTTAATTGGCAACAAAAATTTGTAGTTAGCCCAGTATTTCCAAATTTCTGTATCTTTTTATACGTGACCGTGATTCTTACGGGTCTTGACTTCGTCTTCCTTTCTGTTTCTGTCTGGCCATGCGTTTTACCCTTACAAAATAAAACCAAAGTACTAGTATGTATGGGAGAGAAAAATAAATCAAAAACCAGAATAAAAAATAGAAAACGAGAATTTACAAGAGGTTATGGATTTCTGCAATCTAGGAAACTAAATAACGCAAAATAGAAAAGTGTAAAAGATATTAAAAAGAGATTAGCACAAGACCGCGTTGCATTTAACACGAAAACGCAGCTGTTATGTTTGAAGACAGCAAACATAGAAACAACGAAAAATTGTTGAAAGTATACTGTGGAGCACAGTACTGTACGGCTTTGAAACGTGGACAATAGGCAAAGAAGACTAAAATTCTAGTATGCAAAAGAGGAGATAATAAATCAAAAACAAGAATACAAATAGGTAACGAGAACTTACAAGAGGTTAAGGATTTCTGCTACCTAGGAAGTCAAATAACGCAAATAAAGCACAAAAGATATAAAACAAAGATTAGCACAAGGTCGTGCTACATTTAACAAGAAAAAGCAACTACTGTGTTCAAAGACCACAAACATAGAAACAAGAAAAAGATTGCTTAAAACATATGTGTGGATCACAGCACTGTATGGCTGTGAAGCCTGGGCAGTAGGAGAAGCGGACAAGAAAAAGTTAGAAGCCTTTAAAATGTGGTGCTACAGGCGTATGATGCGATTTGGACTGGCAAAGTTAAAAACAAAGAGGTGTTAGAAATAGTAGGGAAAGAAACAAATATCAGGAAACTAAAAAAATTGACGAGATAGGATGATAGAAGACGTTCTAGGGCATGAGGGAATAGTGTGGGATATATTAGTAGTAGAGAACGGAAAAAGAGAGGTAGAGACAGATTTAGATTAAACTATTGCATCCAGATAGCGATGGATGTAGGCTGTGGAAATTTTAGGGAAATGTGTAGGTTAGCTCAGAATAGGAAACAATGGTGGTACGCTTCCAACCTGTTCCAAGACTGAACACCTAATGATGATGACAGTTTATTAATATTACGTATAACTTTCTTCAGAGTGCAGAACCCGTACATTATGTATCTTGGTTTTTGTTTTGAAATTTTGTTTTCTTCATTAAAAGATTAAAATTTGATACAAATAAAAGTTTAATTAACGTAATTGCAATCCACTTTAAACATACAAAAAGTTATTAACAATTATTAAATTTAAAATCAAATTTGTCTTACAATATGCTTTTCTTTGTGACGTTGCAAATCAGTTAATTGAAAATTAGGAGTGGTATAAGGGTCAACTGGGGTAAACATAAATGGGGTAATTGTAAACATCCCTATCTTCAGTTTAAATTTACCGCTAAAAATAGTGGATGTTGCTTTTCAAGAACTTCATCCTTTATAGAATCCCCACCCTACATGAATGGACAAGTCAAAGTATTTCTTTAGTTTCTTACTGGTATCCATAAAGACCACCTAAACCAATTGGTATTGTGCAACTTTAGTAAGCTATAATAAACTTTTGAATTTTTGTTACAGCAAATATAAAGTTTATCAGGCAGATTATAATTTTTCATTCTTCTTAACAAAATAACCTAAAAATATGTGTTAACGTTTACCGCAATATTTATGTGACCAGTGAAAATGTAAATTTCTAATTGGGACAAACGTAAACATATTTATTTTTATAAGAATGTTAAAAAGATATTAGTTTTATTGCTTCAGATGCCAAGAAATTATATTAGGAAAACCTCTGGGTCTTTTTACACATTAGAAAATATTAGAAAAGCTGTCAAGGATGTAAAAACAAGAATAAAACTTACAGGCAGGCAGAAGAATTTTATGGTGTCCCTGCTTCTGTCATTTGCCAAACAATATCAGGAAAACGACAAACTGCCATTGGTTGTACAACTAGAGACAGAAACCTGCTCTTTCAGAACGAGTTGAACAGCTTTTGGAAAAAAAGGGCGCATAGGGGTATTGCTACAGTAGCACAACAAAGTTATATGACGTCACCAACGTGGGGCTGGATCAAAATATATCACATCCCAAGTTATATATCACAACAAAGTGAATTGGCGACCCGAACGTGGGACTAGACTAAAACATCTTATCACAAAAGAGAATTGTCGAGATAACAAAGGACTGAACCAAAAATAAAATAGCGCATCAACGTGAGGTTAAATCAAAATAAATTAAGGAAAAATTAAAGGCAACGAAATCGAGGGTTTTATTTAAATTTAAAAACAATTGTAGAACAGTAATAAAAATGAAAGCTGCAGGAAGAATATTGGAGAGGAGTCAGAATGAAGAACACCGGTCCACCCAAGATTTGAGGATAATAGAAATGTTAATGGCACTAAATGACAAGATGGAGAAGAATGAACATGCCATGATAAATATGACAGAAAGGAATGAACAGATCATGAAAAATATGATAGATAAGGCCATGCTAGAATTTGGGAAAAAATTGCATAAATTGGGGGAAGATTTAAGTTCCAGAATAGAGAAATTAAGTGACGATCTTAGGGAGACAAATCAGCGAATGGAAGAAATGCGTTTCCAAGCACAAAATAAAGTGATAAATCTTATGGAAGATATTGACTGCGTAAGAGATGAAGTTATTAAGGTACGATCTATACAAGAGGCCAATGAAAGAGAAACAAATGGAATAATTATGAATTTAGGGGAAAAAGTACACAACATTGAAATAAGTTATAGAACGGAAATTAGCCGAGTAAATAAAGAAATTGAGGATATAAAAATTAATGTAATGAATTTTGGCCGAAATAGGATGACGTATGATCGGAACCCTTGGGATTGAATCACCCAAATATAACATAAGGAAAGAGCTAATTTTGGCTATCCCTGCGACAAAAATGAATTACAAGATCTGTTGAAGGTCTACTTTGAAATAAAAGAAATTCAAAACCCATTTATTGAAAATAGACCCGGCGATGATTGGTACTACGATTTCTTAAAACGACATCCACGACTATCCGTGAAAAAACCTGAACATTTACAAAAATTAAAAAAAGAAGCTCGCCAACCAGACATCATTTATTATTTCTATGAAACTCTAGAAAAAGTGTTAAATGACAATTACATTGAAAATGCTAATTATGTGTTTAATGAGGATGAAACAGGATTGCTTAGTGACCCCTGTCGCATTAAAGCCATAGGTGAAAAGGGAAAGCCCCTTAGCAAAATGTCTGGAAAAAGTGGATGAGAAAATACTTCAGTATTGGATTGTGCAGCTGCAGACGGCTATGTTCTGTCCCCATTGATTATTCTTAAAGGTACAAAAAATTCCAGAAAATAAAGAGAATAATCATTCATGTAATAAAGCAATTGAAATAGAAACCATACAGAGCAATCGGGTTTTCGAAAACAAACTTGAAGAATTATAGCAATTCCATAGTGAATCATTACCTAAAGTGATGGAAGATAGACAGTCAAATAAAAAAGAATCGGAGAGAACTGTTTTTCAAAAATACAGGAAGAAATGACACAAAATCAAATTTGTTGATGACTAACATAAAACTTAAACAAAAACATTATGGTAAAGTTTTAACAACTGCGGGAGTGTTACTAAAACTGAAAGAAGTCCTAGAAAAAAAGATTTTAAAGGAAAAAAATAAGAACGTGTCTGTGTTGTAGAACCGTGGTCAAGTACATCTAGCAAGAAACCAAAAATTGCAAACAAAGTGAAAGTGACAAGTATTACTTCAAGTAATGGAAGTGAGTTTGAAAATTCTGGTAGTGGCGATGACAGTCTTTTTCAACCAGAAGATGATAACGATGAAATTGAACTTGTGAATGGGAGAAATCAGATTTGACAGGTGGTAAATTCATTCGTGTGAGTTTTAAAGGAGGAAAACGTAACTCGGCTATTTTTAAATATGTTTGCATAATAGAACAAATTGAGGGAGATGAATTGTAAGGTGTTGGAATGAGGTCTATTGATCAATCAAAGAAAGACTTTTAATTAAACAAAAAGACAAAAGTTACATAAATTCTGATCTAGTAATTGGAATTTTGCCGATGCCATCAATTCAAAACAAAAGAGAGCACATTTTTTATCATTGTGACAAACAGTACCCGTTATTGACCAATCACATGTTTTGAAAATAAATTTTAGTATTATTTGGCTATTATATTAAGTCGAGTATTAGGTATACTTACTCTACGTTACTTATAGTATAATATTTATTTTGCATTTATTGCATGGAGAGTATGAGTACATGTTTTTGTTTTAACAAATAAACACGAGAAAAAATAGTACAAACTATTTTAGACCTCTAAAGCGATAGTTTACTTTTTCCCTTAAACATGTGAATTTATTAAAACATTTACTTAGAAATCATTTACATTTGCCCGAGTTACCCAGAAAAATGTAAACAAGTCCATATACTTACTTAATATGTTATTCAATTTCGATTTGTTTACTATTTCCTTACTTTTGCACAATTTAAAAGCTTTACCTTTACCCCCACGAGCCGGGGTAAATGTAAAAATGACGTGATATTTTTTATATTTAATTTTATCAACATAAGATCTTTTTTAAGAAAGTATTGCCGAAAAAGCAATGTAACTATTGAAAGTAATATGCCTGTGTAGATCTAATTGAATTAATATAATTAGATGCTAAACTAAATAAGATTTGGGGAAATGTAAACAAACATGTCAATTCCATCTACAATTGCCCCAGTTGACACTACATTTATAAAATAACGTCGGAATATTTCTTCCTTCATAAGTATTACGTGCCTAGACTGTTTCTGATACTGTTGTCTTTACCTTTCTTGCATTAAGAGCTAAGCTCGTCCACTAATTTGATGTGATGTTTATCCAAGAATGACAGGTCGCCAAAACCTTTCAGCAATCGCTCTTTGTTCGAACAATTCAAAAATATCATAAGCTACGTTGATTATGTCAAAGATTATATTAACCTACAAAATGCCAAAGTATAGACAACATGGAATATAAAAGCGGGTTTCGATCTTCCAGATTATCTGACAAAATATACTTGGAGAAATATTGTTGTCTTTATAATAGAAGATCATGACGCAGCAACTTACTATAAAAAGCTCCAAAATTTATTTTTAGTCATGAAAATATTTACAAAATCTTATAATAATACTCCCTGATGGCAAGATTATCAACAATCAAATCTCAGGAATCTTTTTTTTTATAAAACACCCTAAAATTGATGGAACTGAAGATTTTGAACGATCAGTACTATGAGGCATGTAATTGAAATATGTCTAGTTTGTGCTTTGCAGTTCGCTTCAAGCTTAAACTGTATCTTTTTAACTCATTATGAAATTTCTTTCTTAGTCTCACATCAAGATTGATTCTAGGTAGCTCTTCACTGCTTCCTATCACGAGTGAACTCTTTAAGTGCTTAGTGTCTATCTTTACCCGCATTTTTCTAAATCGTGTCTATATACTTGAGTCTTTTCCGTCCCCTACCAGTTTTACCTTTTGTACTGGCATCTACGTCTATTATAATGATTCCTTCACGCCTCACAGTATGACCTACCATCCTGTCACACCTTCTATTAATTTTCCGCAATTTTTCCAAGACCCTATAGTTATCAATTTTATCTGTCCAATTGGTCTTAAGCATTTTCTTACAGCACAACATCTCAAAAGTTTCTAATATACTTCTTTTTTGTTTCGTGTCCATGTTATGCAACAGCATAGTACTATCCTATAAACATACGCTTTCGTTAATGTTTTTCCAACAGTTAAAACTAACCTCGACTCTTACGCTTTGTTTCTTAAAGACATTTCTGCCTTTGGCTATTCTATTTTTGAGTCTTACTTCTGTCATTATTAACCCAATTTCCTAAGTAGCTGCTTTACTTCTAATTTTTTAAGAACTAGTTTTACTTTTACCTTCCGTTTGTCAACCTGTTTACTACATCTCATTTTATTGGTTTTGTTGATTGTCATTTCTAATTCGTTTCCGAAATTCTTTTTATTTTATTTCGTCTTATTTTTAATATCTTTTTTGTTTCGGCTAATATTACAGTAAGAGAGAACACCGACCCGGTGAATCTGATTTGCCTGCCGCTTCCGATGCCTATTGGAGCCTACTGCTCGGACCCATCGAGCGCCACCGCACGTTTCTTACCTTGGTTAGAGCGCCCTACGATGCTTCCATAGCCTAAGTTAGAACGCCTCTTAATACCACTATAACGTAGGTTAAATCGTTGTTTTTTAAAATTTTTTACTCTCTACCTTTACAAACCACCTTGAAGCGGAGACCAGTTCAAATATTTTGATACTTTCTGATGGCTTAAGAAACATCAAATGTATTTTAAGAGACGAATTAACGTGTTAAGTAGTAAGGTGGCTTAGAATTTACTACTATATACAAAAGTCTACAACTAATATATATATATATATATATATATATATATATATATATATTGCTGTGAAACCTTTTTATTAGAATCGAGCCTCACGAATTGGGCGTCAGGAATGCTGTGAAACCTACAAAAAGCTATTAACTTAACTAGTCCGTCATTTTCTTCTCTTAATCGCCTCTTTACTCCTTTCCGCCTCGGCTGCTCACCTAGTTAAAACTTTCATCCTCAATCATAAAAAAAACAAACACATTCCTATCACAAACACCAACGTTAACTCTATTTACATCAATATTCACAATACATTAAAATTTCAAAATTAAAATTCAGCATAAATTTCAGTATCAGAAAATTTCAAGATTAAATTTATTATCATTTTAATGTGCATCCAGAATTAAAGTCCTTGTAGGATGCCTACTAATTAATATAACAATATATGCAGACCTGAGTCTGAGTACAAAGGGAGCATTTCCCACCCCTTTACGTTAATTAACCAGGTTCGTCTAATTGAGCTCAAAGACATACTCAAAGTTTCATCATAATCAAGAACATAAATACTAAATACTCCTTTCTACCTAAACAAGAAAATTTCACCTTAAAGTTAAAAATTTGTTGTTAGTACAAATTCACTACTGTCCATTTTAAGTAAATAAATTATAAAGTTATTCAACACACACCAAAACATCAAAATCCAACAACAAAGCATAAGTTACCTGAAGGTTACTGCACTAGTGGCTCCAATGTACATCGTCCTTGCTAATTTCACCATTCCAACTGGGTTATGTTTACGTCCTCGGATTACTGGTCGCTTTTAAACATTTTCTCTACACCACCATTCATCTAAAGTTGTTTCAGTGCTTTTCCGGAACTCATCTGTGTATATCTGTATCTTGTTTTGTGGATCCAGTCACGTTTACGAATCATTTAATTATTAACACCCCCGAAAAATAGCAAAGAAATTCATACTTCTTTCACGCTATACGCCAAAACTGCCTACTTTTGTGTATTCATTTGTCGTTGCAAATTTGACTAATTGGTACAGTGATACTAGACTTTATTACCTTGTATCTTCTTTTCTAAGTGCACTAAATTACATTCATTGTAGCACGTAAAGAACAAACTGTTTTAAATCACCAAAATATACGAGCAAACTGTTTAAATTATTCTATCAAAATCGGAAAACTAAAAAGCACTGTTTAACGCATTGAATCAAATCGAAAATCTAAGAGAGCGAAACTCATATTAACCCGGGTATATATAGTGGTTAGCCTGTCTGTCGGTTTTGTCCTCAAAACGGCCAGTTTCTAGAATTTCGTATACTATGTTCCCATCTCGACCGCCTGTGCGTCGGTCCTTATTAAATTTGCACTCGCACCAGTTAAATCTCAGAAATTTCGACACGGCTCGCAACGTCTGGGAATAACTAATTAAATTTTATACAGAAATGTTATTTTTACCTCTCAAGTTTGCCTCTTATTTTCAACCAATCGCAACCCAGTGACGTTGCTCAACTCACGCCTTTTACTATATGGTCTCTGTCTTGCGCATATTATCTGTCTCTATATACCCTGTTCCGAGTGGTACAAATCTATATTCTTTAGTATCGGTTATTTTCAATCCATGTGGACTTGTGAAATAACCCTCCTTATTAGCATTTCCCGTAAAAATTAAGCAACGGTTTCTCCAACATTCTCTGTAACCATTTGTTATCTGCAAAATTTACGTAGAACGAGCCTTTTAAAAATACGCAGGTGTTCAATCGTTCTACTTCTAACTAACACTTCTACGATTTGAATATTTTGAGTTTTTACAAGCTTTTATGCGTATTATATGTTCCTAACGGTTCAATTAACTCCAACTAAAATAATACCCTTTAATTTTTACTGAATCCTAATCAAATATTCAATTATTATCTGTACATTTTGTTTAATACTCGTTACCCAAACTTGAATCAATTAATATAAATTTTGCACGTAATTTCCATTTGTTTCTTTACTCGGAATAATTAAATTACACGTTGAGCATTTTAATACTGCTTCTTTTTATAGAAAGCGTCTTGTAAATAATTTAAATCTCTTATTTTTAATGAAACGAATGAATTTTTATTCTCCACGGTTTTTTAATAAAGCGTATTATCTAATAAAATTCGTTATACACGGTGATTAAAATTATTTGATGTAATTAATTAATTTTCTACCCTGGTCTAAATATGAGTATATATATATATATATATATATATATATATATATATAGTTGTGGATTCAAAGGGTTAAATCAGTGGTAAACATTACAATTTCAACCACCCTGTATAGAGAAAAGAACAAATTATTTACGCGCAAAATTTATTTAATTCATTTAGGGAGAACGGACAAGTATTGACGTATTTTTATAATTAATAATTGAAAGGTTAAAAGTACATAAAGAAAAACAGTTTTAAAGCAAATAGAATACGCATAAGTAATTTTAATTAATTTCAATCCAACACGTAAGAGCATAAGAGAACGCACTAGGGTAAGAAAATCAATAATTCCAAGGTAAAAGTTTTCGTTGTATCAAGCAAACGTCAGTTTTATCTAATACGACGAAATATAAAGTCTAAGAATTGTTGTGCTAAACGGTCGATAATTAACAAACACCTGCATTTTAAAAAGGTTACATGCGTCAAAATTATGAGCATATTAAGACAGCAGTTCATCGAAAATATTTTCAACCGTCAGTTTGGTTTGAACAACAAGCTAACAAATTTCTTAAAGAGCAAGGGAAATGCACGATCGGTTATATACTACAGATAGAGACAGATATAAAAGCGTTGATGTTGAAAAGGCACGTAGACCATATACACGTGAAGTGGTGATGACCTGTCAGCAATATCGATTTTCTATAACTCAAGTGGGGTTTTGAACGCGACAGCAGACATGCATAAGACAGAGATAAAGATAGTACGGGCGAAGTTTTATGACGACAGAGAATATTATCATTGGTTAAAAACAGACAGTTTTCCAAACGTAGACAAACGCGGAAGGTTGGGAGCGCTTTCGGATATACGGCACGTAGGACGGAGTAAATTTTAGGAATTTTCAAGACAGTTGTTTTGAAAATATGCTTTTCACGTGAGGTGTGTCCGGGGGTAGGATTTTGAAACAATATAAATAGTGAATCGAAATTATTAAGGCTCTCTTGTCTCTTGTCTTCTCTTTGCTTCCATACTACTTTTCTACGATATAGTACTGAATGCTGACCAAAATAATCGTAGAAGCTTTTTTGTGAGTATTAGAAGGGTTGATAATACAGTAAATATAGTGTTAGCAGCGGCCTTCTATTTATTAACGCGAAATACGTGTAGTGTATATTAAATTAATAGAGGTCCGGCTACTACTATACACAGCTCGAAAATCAATAAATGGAAGCATAATATATGTGGGGTAAGCATCACAAACAACCAGGATTGTATGCTGATATGGAATGGTACTATGAAACGAGGCACTTGGCTTGTAAATGGTGTTATCGTCTGTAAATCCGCTGAGTATCACAGCGCATGGTAACGAAACCGAGGTGTTCTTGCGATCCTCGTCGAAGGAATGGAAGCCTGAAGCATTCTCCAGGTAATTTATTTGAAATTTCTGTTGACTGATAAACTTTTGTGAAAGCAAGGTAAAAGGCATATACAAAATACACTGGGTTATTATGAGCTCACCATACTCCAGTGTACAGTCAATTTAGAATAATATGTGGGGCCCATTTACTCAGATTTTACTGAATTTGTTTGAAAATAATTAGAAAATCAAGGACTTTAAAAACATTGCACATTTTGAGGTTGTAATTAGTGTATCAAACTGGTTTTTTTATACATGTGAATAATTTGTCTGTAAATAGCAGTAAATAAAATGTTGTATGATTGTTGTATTATTTGGTGATTTTATTGAATGGTGTGAACGTTAAAGAGAATGATATTTACAGTCTTGTTTACGTTAACAACAGCTTAATCGCTACTTGTAGGCAATAATTTAAATTTCTAAATATGACGAATTAAACACTATCCATAACACTAATTTTAATGGTAATTCATTTAACTAACACATTTATTACACGTAAGCCAATGGATGTTTACATTAATTTATGTATATCGATGTTAATTAAGACGAAATTCAAATTAATACTAAACTGCTGCAACGGGGTTCACGTTTATATACGCTAATCCTTTATTCTAGAAAACGAGAACTATATAAAATGTGCGAAATCAAACCTTTCGAAAACAACCCCAATATGTTGCGATATCTGTCAATCATCCGTTCTTACCGCTAGACAGATATGAGGCCGCTTTAGTAAAAACCAAATAAGCGCACTTTCCATAATGTCCAACACACACACGCACACACACACAAACACGTACACGTACGCGCACGCGCACGCACACGCGCACGCGCACGCGCACGCACACGCACACGCACACGCACACGCACACGCACACGCACACGCACACGCACACGCACACGCACACGCACAAACACACGCACACGCACAAACACGCACGCACGCACGCACGACACGCGCACGCACACACACACGCGCGCGCACACACACACACACACACACATATATTACTCATATTTAGACCAGGGTAGAAAATTAAATAATCACATCAAATAATTTTAATCACCGTGTATAAGGAATTTTATTAAATAATACGCTTTATTAAAACCATGAAGCATAAATAAATTCGGTCGTTTCAGTAAAAATAAGAAATTTAAATCATGTACAAGACGCTTTATATCAAAAGAAACAGTATTAAAAAAGCTCTGCGTGTAATTTATTTATTCCTAATAAAGAAACAAAGAGAAATTACATGCAAAATTTATCTTAATTAACTCTATTTCAAGTAACCGGTATTGAACAAAACGTACAGATAATAACTAATATTTAGTTAGGATTCACTAAAAATTAAAGGGTATTATTTTTAATTGAAGTTAATTGAATCGTTAGTAACAGATAATATCTATAGAAACTTGTAAAAACCCAATAAAATGCAAATCCTAGAAGTGTTAGTTAGAAGTAGGATGTTTGAACACACCTGCGTATTTTAAAAGGCAATTTCAGTTTAATTTGTTTAGATAAATATGTCGATTCTAAGGATTTTGGAAACGGTCAGATGCTTTAGCACGAAATACAAAACAGGGTTTATTTAAAAAGCTCATTCGGCGAAAATTTTGCAGATAATTAATGTTTACAAAGAATCTTGGAGAAACCGAGGCTTAATAGACGGGAAGGTGCGATACGGGGTTATTTAACCCAGATAGTCCACATGGACTGGAAAATAATAGATAATAAAGAATATCAATTTGCACCAATACGAACAGGTTAGAAAAGGAAAGAGAAAATGCGTCAAGCAAAGACACATATAGTAAAAGGCGTGATTCAAGCAACGTCACGAGGGTCACAATTGGTTGAAAATAGGATGCAAATATCAGAGGTAGAAACAACAATTTCTGTACAAAATTAATTAGTTTTTCTCGGACATGTTTGCGTGCCGTGTGAGAATTTCTGAGATTTAAATAGGGCGAGTGAAAAATTCGAAAAAACCGACGCGCGAGCGACGGACTGGGAACATAGAATGAGAAATTCTTAAGAATTGTCTGTTTTGAGGACAAAAGCGACGTGCCGGCTATTTGCTATATATACCGGTGGTAATATGAATTTCGGTCTCTTAGACTTTTGACTATTCGATGCGTTAAAAGCTCTTACATCCGCGACTTGATTCAAGATGTTAAACAGTGCATTTTAGTTTGATAAAATAATTTAAAATTTTGCTCGTATATTTTAGTGATTCAAAATAGTTTGTTATTTACGTGCTAACATGAATGTACTTCAGTGCACTTAGATACAAGGTAATAAAATTTAGTATCACTGTACCAATTAGCAAAATTTACAACGACAAATGTATACACAAAAGTAGGCAGTTTTGGCGTATATTGGTGAAAGACGCATGAATTTCTTTGCTATTTTTCGGGGTGTTAATAATTAAATGGTTCAAATACGTGTCTGGATCCACGAAACAAGGGTCAGATATACACAGATGAGTTCCGGAAAAGCCCAGAAACAACTTTAAATAAATAGTGATGGAGAAAATTTTAAAAGCGTTGAGAATTAGAAGCCGTAAATATAATCCTGTTGGAATGGTGCGATTAACTAAAGGGACGATGTACCTTGAAGCTACGAGGACAGTAACCTTCAGGTAAATTATACTATTTTGTTTGACATTTTGTGTGTGTTGAATAACTTTATAATTGATTTACTTTAAATGGACATTAGTGAAATTGTACTAACCATAAAATTTTAATTTTAAGATGAAATTTGCTTGTTTAAGTAGAAAGGGTATTTAGTATTGATGTTCTGAATTATGATGAAAATATGGGTATGTCTTTGAGCTCAATTAGACGAACCTGGTTAATTAACGTAAAGGGTGGTAGATGCTCCTTTATACTCAGACTCGGTCTGCTTATATTGTTATATTAATTAGTAGGCATCCAACAAGGACTTTAATTCTGGATGCACGTTAAAGTGATAATAAAATTAATCTTGAAATTCTTTTTAAAACTGAATTTTATGCTGAAATTTAATTTGAAAATTTAATGTATTCTGAATATTGATGTAAATAGAGTTAACGTTGATGTTTGTGGTAGGAATGTGTTGTTTAATTTTATGAATGAGGAGGTTTATAAAATTAGGTGAGCAGCCGAGGCGAAAACAGGATCACAGCAGTTTATGACGCCCAATCGGTGGGACTAGAATTTTTTTTGTTGAAAGGACCCAGTTCCCGCATTCACAGGAGAAAATCACAGCAATATATATATATATATAAAATTTTTTACATTTATGTGTGTTAATCAGACGTTTCGATCGTCGCTAGATGGTCTTCATCAATGATGTTTTTTTTCCCATAAACGGAGTTATATATATTTATAACGTAGTTTAAATTGAGCTATTCACTGAATGATGTGGTACGGTTACTACAATCTAATTTATTTAATTAAAATTGTACAAAACATTTATGTCACAAATTAAAATATTGTTTTTCTGTATAAATTATGTACACCTTGATGCGAGTTGCTAAACTCTTTGTCAAAATTTAACATTCGATCTTTTTAGTTAACATGTATATTAAAATGTTTAGTACAGATATTGATTGGAGACTATATATATATATATATATTGCTCATATTTAGACCAGGGTAGAAAATTAATGGATTACATCAAATAATTTTAATCACCGTGTATAAGGAAGTTTATTAGATAATACGCTTTATTAAAAACCCGTGGAGAAGAAAAATTCATTCGTTTTATTAAAAATAAGAGATTTAAATCATGTACAAGACGCTTTATATCAAAAGAAGCAGTATAAAAAGCTCTGCGTGTAATGTAATTATTCCTAAACAAATGGAAATTACGTGCAAAATTTATCTTAATTAACTCTATTTCAAGTAACCAGTATTGAACAAAACGTACGGATAATAATTTGTATTCGCTAAAATGAAAGGATGGAAATCAATTTTAATTGGAGTTAATTGAACCATTATTAATAATAAGCATAAAACTTGTAAAACCCAATAATAGTCAAATCGTAGGAAGGTTATTTAAAATGTTACGTTTGAACACCCTGCGTGTTTTTAAAAGGCAATTTCAAGTTAATTTGTTTGGATAAACATGTTGATTCTAAGGATATTGGAAACGATCAGATGCTTTAGCAGGAAATACAGAACACCTGCGTATTTTTAAAAAGCTCATTCTGCGTAAATTTGGCAAATAATTAATGTTTCAAAGAATCTTGGAGAAACCGGGACTTAGTATTCACGAGAATGTGCGATACGGGTTTATTAAACCCAGATAACAGTCCGCGTGGACTAAAATATAATCGATAATAAAGAATCTAAATTTGCACCAATACGAACAGGTTAGAAAAGGAAAGAGAAAATGCGTCAAGCAAAGACACATATAGTAAAAGGCGGGATTTAAGCAACGTCACGAGGGTCACAATTGGTTGAAAATAGGATGCAAATATCAGAGGTAGAAACAACAATTTCTGTACAAAATTAATTAGTTTTTCTCGGACATGCTTGCGTGCCGTGTGTTGAAATTTCTGAGATTTAAATGGGGCGAGTGAAAATTTGTAAAAATCGACGCCGCGAGCGACAGACTGGGAACATAAAATGAGAAATTCTTTAGAATTACCCGTTTTGGGGAACAGACCGACAGACAGGCTTTTTGCTATATATACCGAGGTGAATATAAACAAGCTCTCTTAGACTCTTAGACTTTTGACAATTCAATGCGTTAAAAGCTCGTACATACGCGACTTGATTGAAGATGTTAAACCGTGCATTTTAGTTTGATTAAATAATTTAAAAGTTTGCTAGTATATTTTAGTGATTCAAAATAGCTTGTTATTTACGTGCTAACATGAATGTACTTCAGTGCACTTAGATACAAGGTAATAAAATTTAGTTTCACTGTACCAATTAGCAAAATTTACAACGACGAATGTATACACAAAAGTAGGCAGTTTTGGCGTATAGGGGTGACAGAAGCACGAATTTCTTTGCTATTTTTCGGGGGTGTTAATAATTAAATGGTTCAAATACGTGTCTGGATCCATGAATCAAGGGTCAGATAAACACAGATGAGTTCCGGAAAGGCCCAGAAACGACTTTGAATGGATGGTGATGGAGAAAATTTAAAAGCGTAGACAATCAGAAGCCGTAAATATAATCCTGGTGAATGGTGTGATTAACTAAAGAAACGATACTTTGAAGCTACGAGGACAGTAACCTTCAGGTAAATTATACTATTTTGTTTGACATTTTTGTGTGTATTGAATGACTTTATAATTGATTTACTTTAAATGGACATTAGTGAAATTGTTCTAACCATAAAAGTTTAATTTTAAGATGAAATTTGCTTGTTTAAGTAAAAGGGTATTTTGTTTTGATGTTCGGGAATATGATGAAACTTTGGGTATGTCTTTGAGCTCAATTAGACAAACCTGGTTAATTAACGTAAAGGGTGGTAGATGCTCCTTTATACTCAGACTCCGGTCTGCTTATATTGTTATATTAATTAGTAGGCATCCAACAAGGACTTTAATTGTGGATGCACAGTAAAATGATAATAAAATTAATCTTGAAATTCTTTTAAAACTGAAATTTATGCTGAGTTTTAAATTTGAAATTTTAATGTATTCTGAATATTGATGTAAATAGAGTTAACGTTGATGTTTTTGGTAGGAATGTGTTTGTTCTTTTTATGTATGAGGATGAAAGCTATCTAGAGGAGCAGCCGAGGCGAATTTAACGGAAGAAAATCGACAGATCAGGTAATTCAAGAGGTTTCACAGCATTCTTGGCGACCACAACGTGAGGGCTCGAGTTCCAAATAAAATTTTTGTTATTTTATTCCAGGAAACTGGCGATCTGAGAGAGAGAGTTTCTGTGTGTGTATAAATTTAAGAGTATTTGAGAGTGTGTGTGAGTGATTAGAACGTATGCAGAGAAAGGAGTGGTTAAGGAGACAAGGAGTGGAAATTGAAAGTGACGATAGTGCATTGTGTGAGAAAATTTCGAAAATGGAAGAAGCTGGAGGCAGTAGAGATCAGTCGAGGACGGAATCAGGGGATCAAGGAAACGAGATGATAATGAGAATGCTAGAGAGGATAAATGAAGAATCGAATAGAGCGAGGGAGGAGTCTAACAGAAAATTAGAACAGCTAAGCGATGAATCGAATAGAGCGAGAGAGGACTCAAATCGAAAATTTGACCGAATGAGTGAAGAATCGAACAGGAAGTTAGAGGAGATTAGTCAGAAAATAGATAAGACGAATCAAGAAGTTTCAGAATTTAAAATAGTCTTACCGTAAAGATGGGGAAGTTGAAAATAGGGTTGATAAAATGAGCGTGATATTACAGGTCTTCGACAGGAAATGGGACATTTAAGGTCCGAAGTACGCATTTTTGTGAAGAAGAGATTAATGTAAAATGACTGAAGTGACGGACTCATGTAGGGATCAGTTAGGCAGGGTAGAACGCGAAGTTAGTAGTATTAAATACAACATGTCAAATTTAACGGGGATGGTCCCAGATTTTCTACAGGTGGAGTATCATTGGACCAACACATGAAGTTTTATGGCGATAACAGGGTAAATCCACAAATTTTTATTAATAGTGTAAGAAATCTAGTGGGAAATTTATTTGACAAACAGACTAAACTAAATACGATAAAGGCTTTATTAAAGGACCATGCGGAAGCGTGGTACAATTTAGTAGGACAGGACATAGACACGTATCAGGACTTTGAAGACAAATTTTTACAACATTACTGGAGTGATCACAAACAGGATCAGATTAGGGACGACTTGATTACAGGAAAATTTAAGGGAGAGTTTGCAGGTTCTAGGAGCAATATGCCATCCGCAAGTTCAGTGTGGCCAAACAACTGAATCCACCATTGACGGACAGACAGATTATTAAGTACCTATCACGACATTTTGAACTGGAAATTAGACAACACGTGGCCTTACAAAACATCACAGAACGGGAGACGTTTTAGAGTATTTGCAGAGATATGACGATGTATGTGTAGGACGGACAAGAGAGATACGAGAACGAAACGTTAACACAGTTAGGTTTGACAACAGGACACCGAATTATCCGAGACGGCCTGACTACAACAGAAATTTTCGACCGAATTGGGAACGACGAGGACAGGAATACAGGAGCAATAGTGCGACTAGGGGACCGACGCCAAGACCTAGTTACACGCGACAGAACAGTTTACCGGAAGTAAACAGGACTGTGACCAGCACGACGAATAGAGACAGGGACACGGATATTAACACGAGGAGGACGTACGCACAGGTTGTAGAAGGACAACCAGGACCAAGCACGGAAAACAGGATGAGACAGGATTTTTAGAACGTGACAGACCACTAGATTTCTGTGTAAATGTATACGAACATCCACGTGAATTTTTCAAAATTGAGGAGGAAGTAGAGCCAGAAACTGAGGAAAAATTATGTTTGCCAATTATTAATTTAGAAATTTTTGAAAATAATGTAGAAGTATTACTTGATACAGGGGCAGAGGCGAGTTTAATATCGGAGGAATTCGTCAGCAAAATTAGGGATAAGGTTTGTGATAGAATTATGCCTATAAAACGTAGCCATTTAGTAGCTCCAAATAAAAAGAAGTTTGCTGTAGTAAATAGTGTTGTGGTGCTTAGGATAGATATAGGAGGTTTTAGCTGTGAACAGGAGTTTGTAATTGTACCTGGACTGAAGTTTCAGAGCATTTTAGGTGTTGACTGGATGATGGAGTTAGGGGTTTTGATAGATATGGAAAGGAAGGTAGTAAGGATTAAGGATAGGGTAGTGCCATGGAAGGGCAGTTATGAAGTCACAGAGGATGACACTGGGTTTAGTATTAATGTAGTAGAGGTAGAGGATGATGAGGTTAAACAGATCAACACGATAAGATGTCCAGAGGATAGGAGAGTAGAGGTTCAAGCTTTAGTACAAGAACATGCAGAAGTAGTGGGGGTAGAAGCAGCATATCGGGAGCAGGTGAAGGCGAAATTAAGTAAAGATGGCAAGTTTGTTTTTAATCAAGTAGATTTAAGGGATTCATTCTGGCGGATTCCATTACACAAGCATTCTAGCAGGTACAGAGGATTTTCCGTAGAGGGAAAATTTGATAATTGTAAAGTAGTATCGTTTGGTTTGTCGGCAGAAAGGGAAACAAGAATAAATGAGAAACAGACAAGTGTAGGGACTGAAGAAGAAGTAATATTTAAGAGTCAGGATAAGAGGGATGATAAGTTTATTGTATGTGAGATAATGGAGATGTTAAGTATAGATATAGAAGGGGGAGAGATAGGGATGAAGAGTATTAGGATGGTAAGAAGAAAGACTTGGAGGGTCAAGAAGAGAGTTAGATTTAAATAACTTAATGAACAAAGGATAGAGATAGGTGAACTTTAGTATAGATATAGAACAAGGGATAGAATAGGTGTATATAGAAAAGTAGAAGTAAGTGTTTATAGAAAATAAAGCTAGGTATAGGATAAATATGGGAGATAATTAGAAATAGGATAGGTATATAAGATTAGGTAGGGGGAAGAAAAGTATAGTGAAGATTAGTTAAAAGTTAGGAATAGGATAGGTATATAGGATGTATATAGGATTAGATGGATGAGTAGGATGAAGTTAGGGATAATTTCAGTTTATAGAATTAGGTGAAAGTTAGGAATAGGATAGGGATATAGGATAGGTGTAAATATTTTTTTTTCGATTGGAGACAAAGTAGGTAAGTTAGATAGATAAGGGTAGAGAGAGATAGGCAGTTTTTTTTGTAATTTTTTTTGTCTAAATGTTTTATATTTGAATTCAAATAAGTGGGATTATTTGTATTCAAATAGGGGGAAAATACTCATATTTAGACCAGGGTAGAAAATTAATGGATTACATCAAATAATTTTAATCACCGTGTATAAGGAAGTTTATTAGATAATACGCTTTATTAAAAACCCGTGGAGAAGAAAAATTCATTCGTTTTATTAAAAATAAGAGATTTAAATCATGTACAAGACGCTTTATATCAAAAGAAGCAGTATTAAAAAGCTCTGCGTGTAATGTAATTATTCCTAAACAAATGGAAATTACGTGCAAAATTTATCTTAATTAACTCTATTTCAAGTAACCAGTATTGAACAAAACGTACGGATAATAATTTGTATTCGCTAAAAATGAAAGGATGGAAATCAATTTTAATTGGAGTTAATTGAACCATTATTAATAATAAGCATAAAACTTGTAAAAACCCAATAATAGTCAAATCGTAGGAAGGTTATTTAAAATGTTACGTTTGAACACCCCTGCGTGTTTTTAAAAGGCAATTTCAAGTTAATTTGTTTGGATAAACATGTTGATTCTAAGGATATTGGAAACGATCAGATGCTTTAGCAGGAAATACAGAACACCTGCGTATTTTTAAAAAAGCTCATTCTGCGTAAATTTGGCAAATAATTAATGTTTCAAAGAATCTTGGAGAAACCGGGACTTAGTATTCACGAGAATGTGCGATACGGGTTTATTAAACCCAGATAACAGTCCGCGTGGACTAAAATATAATCGATAATAAAGAATCTAAATTTGCACCAATACGAACAGGTTAGAAAAGGAAGAGAAAATGCGTCAAGCAAAGACACATATAGTAAAGGCGGGATTTAAGCAACGTCACGAGGGTCACAATTGGTTGAAAATAGGATGCAAATATCAGAGGTAGAAACAACAATTTCTGTACAAAATTAATTAGTTTTCTCGGACATGCTTGCGTGCCGTGTGTTGAAATTTCTGAGATTTAAATGGGGCGAGTGAAAATTTGTAAAATCGACGCCGCGAGCGACAGACTGGGAACATAAAATGAGAAATTCTTTAGAATTACCCGTTTTGGGGAACAGACCGACAGACAGGCTTTTGCTATATATACCGAGGTGAATATAAACAAGCTCTCTTAGACTCTTAGACTTTTGACAATTCAATGCGTTAAAAGCTCGTACATACGCGACTTGATTGAAGATGTTAAACCGTGCATTTTAGTTTGATTAAATAATTTAAAGTTTGCTAGTATATTTTAGTGATTCAAAATAGCTTGTTATTTACGTGCTAACATGAATGTACTTCAGTGCACTTAGATACAAGGTAATAAAATTTAGTTTCACTGTACCAATTAGCAAAATTTACAACGACGAATGTATACACAAAAGTAGGCAGTTTTGGCGTATAGGGTGACAGAAGCACGAATTTCTTTGCTATTTTTCGGGGGTGTTAATAATTAAATGGTTCAAATACGTGTCTGGATCCATGAATCAAGGGTCAGATAAACACAGATGAGTTCCGGAAAGGCCCAGAAACGACTTTGAATGGATGGTGATGGAGAAAATTTAAAAGCGTAGAGAATCAGAAGCCGTAAATATAATCCTGGTGAATGGTGTGATTAACTAAAGAAACGATACTTTGAAGCTACGAGGACAGTAACCTTCAGGTAAATTATACTATTTTGTTTGACATTTTTGTGTGTATTGAATGACTTTATAATTGATTTACTTTAAATGGACATTAGTGAAATTGTTCTAACCATAAAAGTTTAATTTTAAGATGAAATTTGCTTGTTTAAGTAAAAGGGTATTTTGTTTTGATGTTCGGGAATATGATGAAACTTTGGGTATGTCTTTGAGCTCAATTAGACAAACCTGGTTAATTAACGTAAAGGGTGGTAGATGCTCCTTTATACTCAGACTCCGGTCTGCTTATATTGTTATATTAATTAGTAGGCATCCAACAAGGACTTTAATTGTGGATGCACAGTAAAATGATAATAAAATTAATCTTGAAATTCTTTTAAAACTGAAATTTATGCTGAGTTTTAAATTTGAAATTTTAATGTATTCTGAATATTGATGTAAATAGAGTTAACGTTGATGTTTTGGTAGGAATGTGTTTGTTTTTTATGAATGAGGAGGTTTATAACATTAGGTGAGCAGCCGAGGCGAAAAGCGTAGTTCACGGATTTTAAAGGTATCACAGCATTTCTTGACGCCCAAACTGTGGGGCTCGAATGTTTTTGGAAGGGTCAGTACCTGCAGATAAGAGAGGATTCACAGCATTTCTTGGCGCCCAATCTGTGGGGCTCGATTCTAGTAATGGAGTTCCCGGATTTTAAAGGTTTCACAGCAATATATATATATATATATATATATATATATATATATATATATTGCTGTGTTTCCTCTCATATATGCAGGTACTGGCCCTTTAAAAAAAACAATCGAGCCCCACAGATTGGGCGTCAAGAATGCTGTGTTTCCCTGTATTAGAATCGAGCCTCACGAATTGGGCGTCAAGAATGCTGTGAATCCTACAAAAAGCTATTCATTACCTTAACCGTGTTGGTCCATTGACTTTCTTCTGTTAATCGCCTCGGCTGCTCCTCTAGATAACTTACATCCTCAATCATGAAAAAAACAAACACATTCCTACCACAAACATCAACGTTAACTCTATTTACATCAATATTCACAATACATTAAAATTTCAAAATTAAAATTCAGCATAAATTTCAGTATCAGAAAATTTCAAGATTAAATTTGTTATCATTTTAATGTGCATCCAGAATTAAAGTCCTTGTAGGATGCCTACTAATTACTATAACAATATATGCAGACCTGAGTCTGAGTACAAAGGGAGCATCTACCACCTCTTTACGTTAATTAACCAGGTTCGTCTAATTGAGCTCAAAGACACACCCAAATTTTTCATCATAATCCAGAACATCAATACTAAATACCCCTTTCTACTTAAACAAGCAAATTTCACCTTAAAATTAAAATTTTATTGTTAGTACAATTTCACTACTGTCCATTTTGAGTAAATCAATTATAAAGTTATTCAACACACACCAAAATATCAAAGTTAAAACAAAATAGTATAATTTACCTGAAGGTTACTGCACTCGTAGCTTCAATGTACATCGTCCCTTTTGTTAATCACACCATTCCAACTGGATTATATTTACGGCTTCTGATTCTCAACGCTTTTAAAATTTTCTCCATCACCATTCATCTAAAGTTGTTTCAGGGCTTTTCCGGAACTCATCTGTGTATATCTGACCCTTGTTTTGTGGATCCAGACACGTTTATGAACCATTTAATTATTAACACCCCCGAAAAATAACAAAGAAATTCATACTTCTTTCACCAATATACGCCAAAACTGCCTACTTTTGTGTATTCATTTGTCGTTGTAAATTTTACTAATGGTACAGTGATACTAAACTTTATTACCTTGTATCTTCTTTTCTAAGTGCACTAAAGTACATTCATTGTAGCACGTAAAGAACAAACTGTTTTAAATCACCAAAATATACGAGCAAACTTTAAATTATTCTATCAAACTCGGAAAACTAAAAAGTACTTTTTAACGCATTGAATCAAGTCGCAGATGTAAGAAAGCTTGTTCATATTCACCTGGGTATATATAGAGGTTAGCCTGTCTGTCGGTCTAGCCCCCAAAACGGACAATTCTAAAGAATTTCGCATGCTATGTTCCCATTCCGCAGCCCGGCATGCGATTTTTACGAAATTTGCACTCGCCCCAGTTAAATCTCAGAAATTTCGACACGGCTCGCAACGTCTGGAAATAACTAATTAAATTTTATACAGAAATGTTATTTTTACCTCTCAATTTTGCCTTTTATTTTCACCCAATCGCAACCCCGTGACGTTACTCCACTCACGCCTTTTACTATATGTGTCTCGGTCTTGCGCATATTATCTGTCTCTATCTAACCTGTTCTTAGTGGTGCAAATTGATATTCCTTACTATCGATTATTTCAGTCCACATGGACTGTTATCTGGGTTAAATAACCCCGTATCTAACCTTCCCGTTAATATAAGCGACGGTTTCTCCAACATTCTCTGAAACCATTTGTTATCTGCAAAATTTTCGCCGTACGTGACTTTTAAAACTACGCAGGTGTTCAATCGTACTATTAATTCTCAGAGCTTTATTTCATGGTATTTTAATCTTGGATTTTCACAGGCTTTTATGCTTATTATTAATAATGGTTCAATTAACTCCAACTAAAATTGACTTCTACCCTTTCATTTTTAGCGAATACAAATTAAATATTAATTATTATGTGTACACTTTGTTTACTACTTGTTACCCAGAAATTAAATCAATTAATGTAAATTTTGCACGTAATTTTTATTTGTTTCTTGGAACAATTGACTTAAATACACGTTGAGCATTTCAATTCCGCTTCCTTTTATATAAAGCGTCTTGTACATAATTTAAATCTCTTATTTTTAATGAAACGAATGAATTTTTATTCTCCACGGTTTTTTAATAAAGCGTATTATCTAATAAAATTTCCTATACACGGTGATTAAAATTATTTGCTATAATTAATTAATTTTCTACCCTGGTCTAAATATGAGTATTTTATATATATATATATATATATATATATATATATATATATATATTGTTAAGATGCGTTTCGGTCAGCGACCATTTTCAATTAAAGTTGTCAAAACTTCTTTTTTAAAATGAGTATGGTCATAAATTGTAAGATGGTATACATACTTCTTAAAATATAAGTTTGACCATAAGTCAATGTTTTCAAATGTACATTTAAAATAGCTGTATACTGAAGAATGTTGCCTTTTTTCGTAATTAATAATTCCATTTTTGTATGTAATTTGCGTTTAAAAACATTACTTCAATATTCATTGCAAACTCGCAACTATGTTTTACTGCATACTTCCATATAACGCAACGATCGGATCAAATTTAATGAATGAATTCCCTTCAAAACGATAAGCGCTTCTTTATATACAAATTGTTCTTTTTTCTAAAATTTCTCCAGTATAATCTCGAACATTCTGATGTAAGGTTCCCGGACTCGTGACGCTCGCTTTTGTCCTTGTTTATTATATGCTATTATTGTTGCGTATCGCTTCTCTCCAATATTGAACGTGAAGATCAAAAATTATTTCTTATCAGTTATTCAAAGGATTTTAGGTTTTATTTTAATATTCAAGCTGCTTCTTAGAATAAAAATGTTTATTTAATGAGTTTATACGAATTTGACGTATTCCTAAATCCCGATGACTTATCTTTTTATATTCTAGAAAGTTTTTTTATTTAGAATCAGTTGCTTCAATTCACGGGTTAATTAATTTACTTTGATTGCTTTTTAATGCAAAAGAGTTTGCGTTTTATAGTAATTACACGAAATTATTTATATTTGTGCTAAATGCACAAAAGTCGTTCCATGCTATTTATATACAATATGCTTATATCATTCAGGGTGATTATTTATACACGCGCAATCAGTGTTTTTCCATGGTACATTATTATTACTATTATTATCAGGTCTTTATTCAACCAAAATTTACATGTATAAACAAGTTCTTTACAAAAGATAATACATAAATCCCAGAGCGGGGTTCAGTAGCTACTAGAAAGTAGGTCCTGTTCTACCACCCAAACCCTGAACAATTATAATTAAATTGTAAGTAAGTGATAAAAGTAAAAGAAAACAAAAAAGAAATTAAAGAATGTCTACATATATACCTGTATGTATATGTGGTCGGTATGTATGTGTGAAAGATCATTACATCCCATATGGTAATGGCTATTTATTTTAGTTTATTCTATTAAACTTAAAGAAACTTGTTTTTGAATTTTATAGAACTTAAATGCTTGTAGTTATTATTAATACTATTGTACACGGAGCAAATTTGATATGAGAAACAATGCGTGAAAAATGCTGTTTTATGAAAAGGGGGAGTGAGGGTACCTTTAAAACGAACGTTAATATTGTGTACATCAGACCTAAATTGAATTTTTCTATATAAGTATAATGGGGCCCGACTGGGTAATATTTTGCGGTAAAATACGGCAGCATGTAAAAATCGTCGTTGTTTCATGTCTAGCCAACTGATCTCCTTTTACTTATGTGAAATTCTTTGAAATTTTCTGATACCAAAAATCAAGCGCAGACAGGAGTTGTGAATTTTTTGTATTTTTACTTGTGTTTTTAAGTCCAAAAAGGGTCCATATACTGAATCACAAAAGGATAAATGAGATAGGACTAATGATTCACAAAGCATGATCTTTGTTTTTATGGTTAAAATATGACGATTCTGATACAAATTTTTTAGTGATAAATAAGCTTTTTGGATACAATTATTAACGTGTAATCTAAATTTTAAATTGCTATCAAGAATTACACCTAAATTTCTTGCATGATCAGCAAATTTGAGATTATCGTTATTAATCTTGAATTGTAGGTTAAAATTAATAAATTCTGTTTTATATTTCTTAGGACCAAATAAACGTAATTCCGTTTTAACCGGATTTAAGAATAATGCATGGTCTTGTGCTATTGAAGAAATATTTGACAATCGCTGTTAAAATTGTTACAAGCCATTACACAGTCGGTGGGTAAGAAGGACAAATAAATTTGCATATCATCAGCATAGAAGTGGTGCTTAGAGTATTGCAGAGCTTTATAAAAACAGCTAGTGTAAATAGTGTACAATATGGGACCGAGTATGGAACCCTGGGGCACACCAGAGAGCAATGGAAGAGGGTTGGAAATATCGGCACCTATCTTAACCAATTGGGAACGGTCACGTAGATGAGATCGATAAAAAGTTGCAGGGTATCGAGTAAGGCCAAGACAGTTAGTTTGCCTTCATCTGTTGCTCTCACTATGTCATCAACAATTCAGTTCAATGCGGATTCACAACTAAAGCCCTTTCTGAAACTTTAATAATAACTCCTGTTTTCTCGCTGGAGCTTCTTGGCCCAAATCGGTCGTTTGTTTAGTAGCTTGGAGTCGTCAACTTAGCGTATTGACCCAGTACTTTGAAATATTCAACAGCAACTCGGAGTCGTTTGCCTAGTGATTTGAAGTATTAACCTTAGAGTTTTAACTCAGTAGCTTGGTCTTTTATACCAATAACTTAGAATATTAACGTCGTAATTTAATTTATTATTAATGTCGTGATTTGGATATATTACTTAGAATATTTATCCAGTATTTTGAAGTATTACTTGGAGCCTTTAAATTAATAAATTGCAAAGATTTTACTTATTAATTAATTCTAGACTTACGTTTATTTCAATGACAGAATTTTATACACACTTACTTCAACGCGCACTTTTACTGTTTCAATCGTCTGAAATATAATTTATGTTACTTTCAATTTTACGTTCACTAAATTTCATTTACGTAATAATCTTTTTTCTACTAATACAGTCGCACGGATATCATGGAATGAATCTTGTTTATCTGCTCAGGTTAGTTTTATAGACACATGCTTTCTCGAATGTTCCACGCGTTCTCATTGGTTGACAGCCCGCTATCGGTTATTTGTCCGGGGAAAAGGCGTTTCAATTATATTATATCTGCAACCTGTTGGGTTTTATTAAATATTGTATTCTATATAAGTCCCAAATGTCACTATCTTGCAAATTTGTAAAGGTATTTGATTACCAAATGCTATTACATGTACCTTTCAAACTGCACGTATATTGAAATTCTAATTTCCATACTTTCTCTACATATGCTTGTTTTACCAAGGTTGGCACCTTACGTACGTTTCAAAATGCACGTACCATTGCCTCAAAAATCTATATTTTATGAAATATGTTCGCTTTTGGACGTTTGCTTATTACAAACTGGTATAAATTTACACGCGTTTATTAAGCTTTTTACCCAAATGCGTTTAGATTAAAAGAGATTTCATTTCACGGTTATTTTTTTGCAAATCTGTTAAATTTGTAATTTGATTTTTAATCTTACGAATGTTTTAATGTTCTAAAAATGATTCGATTGCTTCCGCAATTATTTATTTTAACGAATGTGGTGAATTTATTACGGAGTGAGCTTTCCTTAATTAATTGTAGCTTGTTAAAGATTTTATACAGAGTGATTTGTATTTGTTTTTTGCATAACGAATGAATTATGTACATTTTTATGATTTTAATGTTTGGTTTTCGTGCTTATATGATATTTACATAAAGTATTCTTCCCTCTCCAGACATACCTATTAAAATTAACAATAAACATGGTTAAATAATGTTAATATTAATCATCAATGGAAATTCGCTTAATGTGGAATTTATAACCCTTGTGTTTATAATTAGAATGGAATTTTGTTTCACTACAAATAATACTCGAATACAGATTAGAAATTTGGCTTTCAGCAAGGTTCGCATAATTTGGTATTAATGGAAAATCCATTTTTTCGATCAGTAATATTGCATAAAGAAACGTGTACTTCGTTCTTTTCCGTAAATTTTTATTATTGCGTTAGTTGTTTTTAGTCTACTACGTGTGTAGTGATAACGTTAACGGTGGTCGGATGTCTTAAGTGTCATGTTGTGATTCGGGATATTTATGAATGTAAGTTCAAACAATTTTCTGTAATATTTGGTTCCCGTTAATGCGGATTAGTACCTTAAATGATTTTAAACCAATTTTTCTGACAATGCGGTACAGCTTAAAAATATATTAAAAATCTTATACAACATTTCACAATTTTTTTGTTTACGACGAATTTTTATATTCAAAGCCTGATTCTTTATGCTATATCCAATAAAAAAAACTAGCCGTAAATATTTTATTAAAAACAGATATAATAGATTGTGCTACAATTGCTACAAATCTCCAAACCAATACTTAGTAAATTTCATAGTTCGAGCATGCAAATTTTTATACTAGGGCTATAACAGATAATCACTTAGGATTGTCTTCCTGCAGAATTTTTAGGTTGTGGTGGTTTGCTTCTTAGCAGATTTATGCGTGGTGCTTGCCAGTAGTAACGGTAGTGCCCTAAAGGAATAGGTGTAGGGAGGTTGGAGAGATAAACGAGCACCACATAACAACACGCATGACAACGGTACCTCCGAAAACATAGTCGCTTTTCATCAATTCCGGTACTAAAGTGATCAATTTAAGTTCATATAAATTACCTCCATCTTTTTAATACTCAGTCGTCCATCCGCGAGATTCGCTTATTGAAATTGGCTAATGTCCTATAACAAATTGGAATAGAGAATTTCGATACTTCAATAATGCGTGTTCACAGTACATTTCCGTGAGCGATGAATAATCCCCGAGGGTATTTTAACGTATTTACATATATTAAAAGTTTAGAAAATAAACAGGACCGGATTCAAAAAAAAGGAATTACTTTACGTTTATACAAAAAGTAATAGATTTGTTATTTATACGAAGTTGAAACTGGTTAGCCAATAATTAAAAAAGCACAATGCAAGTTAATTCCCTTAGTACGTAACAATTGTGTATAAGAAAAACATTTTATTTGGCACATGTCTGATAATTATTCACAAATTCGGCAGCAGTATTTCGAATATTGTCAATCCTTAATTTTTTATATTTTGGAACGTTAAATTTGTCCACACTTTAAATATTTAAATATAATACGTTGCTTTCTAGTTACTTTTATGATCTCCTTGGCGGGTTCATTTTTCCTGAACATTTTGTTAAACGCACTGAACATAAACTGCGGGTTGAAGGATTTTCCCAATTAACACCATGAGTGTGCTTCTGGAACTAGACGTTACATTTTCTAAAATGTATTTTTTTACGTTCGGAGAATTTGTAACCACTTCCAGTATGTCACAGTTTATTGTTCTTCACGTCTAATACGCTAAAAGAAGTCCTTGGAAATCCATTGTGTAACAGGCGCTACTTTTCTGCTGCTTCATTTCCAAATTCATTTTGTTAAATTCCATTTTAAATCTTTTCTTGTGATTTAGAATAATATTAAGAGATTAAATTGAAAATAACTGGTCAGCAAATTGTCTAGAATACATCACTTTCTAGTCGATTAAAAAATATTCGGATAATTAGTATACACTCGAAAATGCTTTTGCAGTTCTATTCCTTTAATTATAATCTGAAAGTAACAAACGGTGCAAGCAGCTTTGTTCTTTATCTATGCTCGTGAGCTGTCAAGAAACGATATTCTCAGTACCTTTTAGTGTTATTATTGTGATTTCAATCGATTAGACACGGTAGATGACAACCTTTATTGAAAAAATGACATTAAGTAGTACAGAAAGTTCAGTTTTAGATAAAGCACCACCTGCAGATACAGGCTGATTGATGTGTTTACACCTCATTCGATAAGTTTGCTGTTTTTATTTAACTGTTTAATATGTATAGGAGTTCTAAAGCAAGCTTACATAATCAAATAAATGTTAACGCTTAGATGATTTATTATTCTTGAACTACTTTGTAATTCTAACCTAATCCTTTGGCGTTCAATAGCCGATGTTCTTTGTTTTGAAATTAAGTGGAAAATGAAAAATTATTTGAAGGTTAGGGATTTTATCGCAAAACCCAAGTAGTGTTTTTCTTTAAACCTTGCAAAATAATCGTTCATTATTGAGTTGACTATTGATATTGTTGGAGTTAATGAGTAAATAAGTATTCAGGATGTCCTAGATGAATGAGGTCTGGATGGTGAGGCGGAAGCGGCGTTAGAAACGCTATCCTCGATCTACTGATGACAGTAAAAATCCAAGTATTCTCTGAAATAAGAGCGACCTACCTTGAGGATACAATTTTGTTTAGAGACATTCCATTTTCGTCATATCATCTTTGCATTTTTCATTTGTTAAAAAATCATGTATACTGAATAACATTATGCAAAGCATGTCAAAAATTCTACGCGTCAAATGAACAAAAAGGATGACGCAATAATACAGGTTGAGCATGAAATATCGATTTGTACAGTATTTTGAATATCATCCCTTGTATGTTTCCATTACTTAATACCGTGACTGACACTTTAGGTAAATAATTACAGCACCGTTAGCGTGACATTCGCGATATTCATGGTAAATAGAAATCCCACATACAACTTTTATCTACACAAAATTAGTGAATCCATAACTGAATGAAATATTACTATACAATTACAGTCATGCAATGTTTGTCATTTAATTTCAAAAATCTAGGCCATGTTTAAATAATTATTACGTGCAATGTTTTCTGGAGCTCGTTTTCTGGCGTTTGTTACTTTCAGTTTTGTTGAAACAAATGACTGCAGTTATATGTTTTCTAAAAATCCTGTACAGCTTATTTTTCTAAAAGCATTAATTTTTTTTTTAAGGAAATTACTTCCATTCTGAACGGGCCTGCACCTTGACGACGTTCTAAAATATTAGAACAGGTAGAATGGCTTGCGCGTTTCAATCAGCTAAAGAACCGAACTATAGGTTTAACCAAATTAGTGGGGTCGTTAATGAGGAACCAGACAAGACAGGTCCCCGAAAGAGGGCAGCAGCTTTTTCGGTACATAGAGTGGCAGAGACCATAGAGGTCGGTATGACATTCTAAGACACACTACTGCGGCGTGGAAGGCAACGGGAAACCAGCACAATACCTCCCAAGTACACTGCGTACAGAAATTGTTATTAAACATGATGGCATCCTCTGGGGTAAAAAAATCCGGAGGTAAAATAGTCCCCTATTCGGATCTCCGGGAGGGGACTACTTCGGGGGATGTGATCCGAAAGAATAGAAAAAGATCTGTGAACATTCTGCGAGTCGGAGCGTGGAATGTCAGAAGTATGAAATAAGTAGGTAAGCTAGAGAACCTGAAGCTCGAAATGGATAGGTTAGCACTAGACATAGTAGGAATTAGCGAAGTCCGCTGGCCAGAGGCGGGCATTTTTGGAGTAGAGACTTTAGGGTAATTCATACAGGATCAGAGGAAGGAAATTCGGGTGTGGGGATAGTTATGCGAAAAAAGATAGGACGACGTGTAGAAAACTACTTACAAAAGAACGAAAGAGTACTCATGGTTAGACTTGAATCTAAACCAGTAAATACGGTAACAGTACAAGTATACATGCCCACGTCTAGCTACAGTGAGGAAGAGGCAGAAGCGATCTACAGAGATATCGAAGACATACTAAGAAACGTAGAAGGACATGAAAATTTAATAATTACGGGGGATTTTAATGCAGTGGTAGGTAAGGGTAAGGAAAGAGCGATAATAGGTTTATTTGGTTTACACGAGAAATGACAGGGGAAATAGGCTGGTAGAATTTTGCGACAAGAACAATTTAACCATCACAAACACATTATTTCAACATCATGCTAGAAAACGATACACGTGGAAGATGCCAGGAGATATAAAATATCAAATATATTACATTATTGTTAGACAACGGTTTAGAAATCAAGTAAAAGACTGTAGAAGCTACCCGGAAGCAGATATAGACATTGACCACAACGTAATTATGAAGGACGCATTAAAAATTTAAAATCTGAAAAAGAGGAACGGAAAAAGGCACTTTGACTTTGAGAAGCTAAAAGATAAAGATATCCACGAAAGATTTGAAAAAGTCAAATGAATTGCTGAAAGATATCGGGAAAATTTCTGATACTAAAGAAGTAGAAACAGAAAGGAATAACATTAAATCCAGCTTAGACATGGCGGCCAGAGATATTCTGGGGTATACACAAAAAGAAAATAAGAAACCATGGATAACAAAGGATATCCTGAATTTAATAGAAGAAAGACAAATATACAAAAATATATTAGACGAAACCGGAAAACAGAGATACAAAACCATAAAATGGGAAATTATTCGCAAATGCAGGAAAGCTAGAGAACAATGGATTGATGAAAAGTACAACGAGGTACAAACTGAGATGGAAATAGGAAAGACAGACAAAGCATACAAATTAATTAGAATAAATTTTAGGGATATAAAACCATATAGCAAAAATATAAGGGATACGGAGGAAACGTCATTATAGAAAATGTAGAGAAAGTAGCTAGATGGCAGGAATATATAGGGAATTTATATGCAGGAGAGGAACTAACAGCATTAGAACAGGAATCAGACATTGAAAATGATGACTTGGGATATCCTATACTTAGAAATGAGTTTGAATTAGCATTAAAAAGTCTAAAAAATGGTAAGGTGCCGGGTACAGATAAGGTGCAAGTAGAAACTCTAAAAGCCGCTGGACTAGCAGTAACAGAACGTCTCTTTTAACTTGTATGCTATATGTATGGGACAGACGAGATACCCTAAGATTTCATAACATAATACAGTATTGCCCGAAATAAACAGTACTGAAATTGTAATTGTTTTGTATATTTAAAAAATACATATTATTGACACTTTATTATATGTTCTAAATGTGCACCTCCTCGTTCGAGACAGACTTCATAACGATGTTCTAAGTTTCTGGTCATGTTATTGAATAAGGGTTGTCTCAGGGCTGCGAAGAAGACTCTAACGGCATCCTTTAATTCATCGATGGTTTGTGGTGCCCGTTTGAAAACGGCATTTTTAGCCATGCCCCAAATGTATGCGTCTGGAGGTGTGAGGTCTGGAGAATGTGAAGGATAAGGGAAGTCAGTAAATCGTGATATGAATTTGCTTGGAAAATGTTCTTGAAGAAATTGACGAATTGCGGCAGCAGTATGGCAAGTTGCACCGTCCTGCTGAAGAAATTGGTTTCGAAATGCCAAGTTACGTGCACAACAGAATTGACGTAGATCAGGGATAAATCGTGTTAAAATTTGTCTGTACCTCTGTTGATTAAGTGTGACTTGCCTACCATTCTCTTCGATAAAGTACGGACCAATGATTCCGTGTCCGGAAACAGCACACCAGACACTCACTTTTCACTATGTAAAGGAACCTCTTGAACCTCATCGGGTCTGGCAAAGCCCAGAAATCGATTTGTGCGACGATTCACATAGCCTGACAAGTGAAAATGTGCTTCGTCTGAAAACCAAACATTTTTCAAAAATTCAGGATTTTCATACTGTAACGCGAGAATTCTGGCGCAATATTCCACTCTACTGCGATAATCCGAGGATGTAGTTGTTGATGTACCTGAATCACATACGAAAATGTACCCAGCTCCTTCAGGATTCTTTGAAAGGAAGTTCTTTTAAATCAAGTTGTAACGCTGTCCTTGCCTGGCTGACTTTCGGATTTTCTAAGATTTGCTCAAAAACACGTTCATGGTTATTGTTGTTGTTAACTGTCCTGCGACGCCCCGAGTTTCCTTTTCGTTGGCACAATACACTACCTGTATTTCTAAACTTTTCAATAACCTTCAAAATTACAGCATTACTTGGAGAACGTTTATTAAACCTTTGTGTGAATTGATCAGACACGTATAGCAAACTTGCACCATTACGTCGGCCGATTCCGTATGAACGAAAATAATGCTCTACCAGAAACACTTTCTCCTCTGTACTTAACACCATTTTTAACAATTAGGCCCTACTAATTACTTGTTTGAGGTTTACTTGACAGGTCTATACTAGCTAACTTGAGTGTGACAGCGCACGCATAAAAACACCGCCAACTTAGTTTCAGTACTGTTTATTTCGGGCAATACTGTAGTAACTAGGCCAAAAAAGAAAGGCACGGATAGATGTGAAAGATTTCGAACAATAAGTCTGATAGCACACATGTAAAAAATATTAACTAAAATTGTACAAAGACGAATGGAAAAACAATCTGTAGAAATACTAGGAGAAGATCAATTTGGGTTTAGGCGAAACAGGGGAACAAGTGGGGCTATTTTAGCACTGAGGGTGATAATGGAGAAAACAATAGAAAAGGTGAAAAGCGTGTATGTAGGGTTTGTAGATCTGGAAAAAGCATTCGACAATATAAAATGGAAAAAAATGTTCGAAATATTCAAAACGATTGGAATGAGTTTTAGGGATAGACGGATAGTACATAGCTTATTCAAAGAGGCAACAGCGGTAATAGAATTAGAGTAGGAACTTAGAGAAGTAAATATTAGGAAAGGGGTGAGACAGGAATGTGTCTTACCCCATTAATTTTTAACTTGTACATAGAAGAGGCAATGAATACTGTCAAATGCAGGCAGATATTTGAAATTACTATGCAGGGACAAAAGATTGATATGCTTAGATTTGCAAATGATATAGCGGTATTATCATCTACCAAATAAGAGTTAGAAGTTGCTCTTAATGAAATGGAAACAGTTCTAACAAAGAGATACGGTATGAAAATTAACAAAATAAAACTAAAGTTCTAGTATGCAAAAGAGGGGAAAATAAATCAAAAACAAGAAGACAAATAGGTAACGAGAACTTACAAGAGGTTACAAATTCTGCTACCTAGGAATCCAAATAACGCAAGATGGGAAAAGCACAAAAGATATAAAACAAAGATTAGCACAAGGTCGTGCTACATTTAATAAGAAAAGTAACTACTGTGTTCAAAGACAACAGACATAGAAACAAGGAAAAGATAGCTTAAAACATATGTGTGGAGCAGAGCACTGTACGGCTTTGAAGCCTGGACAGTAGGAGAAGCGGACAAGAAAAGGTAGAAGCCTTTGAAATGTGGTGCTACAGACGTATGATGAAGATATCATTGACAGACAAAGTTAAGAACAAAGAGGTACTAGCAATGGTAGGGGAAGCAAGAAATATGTGGAAAACAGAAAAAATAGAAGAGATAGGATGATAGGCCACATACTAAGACATGAGGGAATAGTGCGGAATAAATTAGAAGCAGAGATGGGAAATAGAGAAGTAGAGGTAGACCTAGGTTAGACTATTGCACACAGATAGTAAAAGATGTATGATGTGGGAATTTCAGGGAAATGTGTAGGCTTGATCAGAATAGAAATCGATGAGGGTACGCTGGTTGGAAAACTAATAACGAGAAAACTTAAATGTGATGATTATTATAAACAACTACAGGTATTGGTCTTGAAATATTCTCAACTAATGTTAATTGTACGAAAGTATTTACTGGAAAACTATTAATTCGGCAAATGTCTAAGTGTTTGGGGTCCTTGGCAGCCACAGGCTACTTAACCCCCTTCACATAACTACATTTGATTTTTTTTCAATGCTCCACCCGTAGGCACTACATTGGCAGGAAGCGAGTTTTTTTTTACCTGGAAATTTTGAATTTTGCCGAACCTTTGCTGTTGCAAGCAATGTAGAGATCTTTAGCGTGCGCGACAACACACACACACACACACGGGACCTCCATTTTACCTCTCATCCGAACGAGGGCATGTTTTTATGAAAAATGCTCGGCTAACATTTTTCAAGCGGACCGTGTCGGGATTTGAACCCGGGACCTTGGGCATAGTAGCCTCTTCTCATACAACCGAATTTTGATGAAATAGGGCATGTAATTAGAAAACAATAGAAGGGGAACCGAGCTGTATATAGGCAGGAGAATTCGCGGTAAAAATTAAAAATTCGTAGATTACAACCACGAGGCGTTACACAAAACCTCAATTACCCAAGATGATTAAAGAGAATCAACCTACAATGCATTCTATACAAACTGTATTTACAATTGAACCGTTCGAGATCACTAAACGATTTGATAGATGGCTAATGCGCTTGGAAAGTGCTTTCAATGTGTTTGGAGTGCCAGTAGACAAGCAAGCTCCATACCTGTTACACTACATGGGTACGGATGCATACGATGTTTTATGTGACAAGTTATCACCAGAATTACCAGATAGCAAAACTTGCAAAGAATTGATAGATTTAATGAAGGTCCACTACAATCCAGAGCCCCTGGAAATTGCGGAAATTTTTTAATTTTCTCAAAGAAAACAACAAGAAGGAAAAAGCATCAAAGAGTATCTTACAGTCTTACAAAGGTTAGCGACAACATGCAACTTTGGGTTGCGGAATCAATTCGTGCTTGGCTTACGAAACCAAAATATTCAAAGTCGACTACTGGAGCATTCACAACTTATTTTATTAAAGGCATTAGAAGTGGCAGTTAGTATGGAAATTTCAACAAATTTCAACGGCTCAATTACATCGACCTATGATTTCACAGGGTGTACATAAGTTTAGTACAAATTACAAATCGTCTGAATCTGCAAGCACTAGCGGTACACAAAAGAACTTTAGTAGTAATAGTAAAAATTCAAATAAATTGATTAGATGTTTCAGGTGCAGATCAGAACAGCATTTAGCTGATAAATGTAACAAAAGAAATTTAACTTGTAGTAAATGTAAACGTAGAGGCCACTTGAGCAAGGTATGTATGCAGAAAATTTAGGGAACAGTCAATACAGTAGAACAAATTCAATTTGATGAAATTTTAGATATAACAGCTAATTACACTGGGTACAGAGTTTACAGTTACTGGTAAATAAAGTGAACTTACAATTTGAAATCGATTCGGGTGCTGATGTAACATTAATTAATCATACAGACTTTAGAAGTTACTTCCCTTATTTAAATACGAACGATATGGACTTGAACTTAGTCAACCACTTAAGATGGTTGGGGTTGCACAAGTGGAGGTTTACATACAAAAATGTGACAAAGAATTTAAATATTTACGTGATTGAATCTTGCAAACAACCACTTTTAGGCCGGGAATGGATTAGGCAATTAGGGTTAAATTTACAAACGGAAGTTATACACATAAATTCAGGTTCTAAGTTAGATTGGTTACTTCAAAAATATCATTTAGTCTTTAAACAAGATATTGGAAAAATTGTAGGCTTACAAGCCAGTTTAAAAGTGAAAAAGGATACATCTATAGTGCGTTTAACGAACAGATTCAGTAATTAAAATAATAGGATGGGCTTAGTTGCGCAGTACAAACTGAGCATAAGCTTGATTTACAGCGATCAAATTTAACATCTTACTGTAACTACAAATGCGTGCATCGGTTGAATAGTAATTTTCAAATATTGTGAAAGTATTTTCAACGTTCTGATTGGTTGCTCAAAACCATGTGGCAATTAGGAGTTCAAATAAACTCACAAAACTATACGATTAAATTTTCAATACATTAAAAATATTATCAGAGAGAATGTTTTATTATTCCCCACGTTTTCAGTAAGAAAGGCAATATTAATTAGAACTTTAATTTTTTCATATTGTTTGAGTACCGAGAACGGATATGTTAGTTACGGAATTTTCCGTACTGTGTTGAACGTAATTTGAGGTTGAGGTCATGTTCTTCGTTATGATATGCAAATAGAAAAGAAAATATTTCTGACTACAGATTTTTATGCCTGTCTAATGGCATTCACAAATTTGTTCTGCAACACCCTTTTTGAAACGTTTGTTATTGGTTTATGAAATCTTCACAGTAATTTATTGTAAGAATTATAAATAAAAGGTTTTGTATACAAAATGCATTTCAGAATCAAACTCATTGATGATGGTAAATAGGAATCGAGTGATGGCATTATTACAACAGCAACAATCACATTAATAATTAATGTTGATTAATGGCCAATGAATGAATCCTTAGGAATTTATAGTATATGATGTGAATAATTGACAATATGTTAATGAGAAACAGATTTCCATGCTATACTATTTTTTTTTGGTACACATGCTATCCGTGTCAGTTATGTATTACGAAAATGGTGAGATAGTTAAAGAGAGTACGAGTGAACAGTGTATCAAAAAGCAACTTTATAAAACAATGGATGGGCCTGCTGTGCATATATTAATTTAGTTTGAGTATTATTACAATATCTAACACAATTTTGAATAACCAGAAAAACCATGCGATGGATGATACCGACTAATTTATTGTTATATTACTATAATGATTAAAGTTAATATCTATTACAAAAATGTGTGCTGTAATCGTGATAATCATAATTTATAGAATAGTATGTACAGCAAATAAATGTTAAATTGTTCAATAAATGAATAAGTACACAGAGCATTAATTTTCGGTTTCTGATTCTTCAGACGAAGACTAATCATCGCCTCCTAATTGTATAATCAAGTGCTCCACTTGAACTTCCATCACAATGTCCAGTTGCCACATTTTAATCTCTAAATCTTTAACATGGCGAATAGAATTTTTCCAGTTGTCTGATGTTACGTTTGCAACAGCTTCTTGAAACAAGCGACGAAGATCTGCCATTTTAAATGTTTTATTTTTTCTTGCAACTTCACCTTTTATCTGTGCCCATATTAATTCTATCGGATTTAATTCAAAATGATATGGCGGCAGGCGTAATACTGTACGGTTAGAGTGTCTTGCCATTTCATCAACAACAAATGTTGGAATAACAGCTGCTCTCCTAACAAGAACAAGAAGTTCATCTTTGACCATATCTTCTTCGTAGTCGAAAGATTTTTCAGTTAAACATTTTTGAATACATGCTTTTTTTGTTCCAGTATTTGGTATCTTTTCTAGTTTTCTACTATGATAAGGTGCATTGTCTAACACTATAACAGCATTTTCATCGACACTTTTAAGAATTTCTTCAAACCATTGTTCAAAAACAAGAGCTGTCATTTCTTCATGGTAATCACCTGTTTTCTTCGACTCAAACACTTTCAAACCACCGCTGACAAAACCTTCCTCCGATCCAATATGGAGAACTACCAGACGTTTTCCTTTTCCTGATGGATCTTTTAACCTAGTCGTTAATCCATTAATAAAGGCTTGTCTTGGATGCAGAATGGTAGTATCTTTCCAAACCTTGCTTACGGTATGGCCAGCAGTAAGCCACGTCTCGTCCAACCAATATATTTTTCTTCTCTCATCCCTGTATTTCCTTATTTGTCATAAATAACGTCGTCTCCACGCAACTATTTCACTTTTCTCTTTAAGGACACTATTTCTGGACTTCTTTGAGTATCTATAATTCAACACATATTTTAACCACATCTATTCTGTTAAACTATATAAGTACATACTTAAAACCAATTTCATTCAAGAGGGTTTTCAGAGTGCCTCGTTTTAATTGAGGCATCTCGTTATCTACAGACACGGCGGATAAAATTTTGTTTAGTGTAGGTGGATCATTGTTTTCAAAAAAGGAATGAACCATACGTCTAAGATGACTCTTAGTTTCATCGTCAATGTTGTCCAAAATTGCTCGTTGTCGATGGTACAGTTTTGAGGAACGTAATACATGAGTTTGCTTGTATTCACGTAGAATGTTGTACACACTTTTATCAGTAATACCTACAATGATAAGATTTAATAAATAAATGGTGTTCATTCAAAGCTATTAACATCACCAGCTGCTTTTGCAGTAAATGCAATATTTTCCGTTTTATTGTTGTTGGGATTTTGTTCAACACAAACTTTAAAAATATTTAAGATCTGCTGTTTATCTTCAACGGAAAAATTAAGCCATCCTAAATAAAAATCTAATAACCTGAAACAAAAACTAAAAATAGGGTTTGAATAAAGGTATCCCTATCGTTGATTTTGGTGTGTCCGATCAACAAGACACACGCGAAAGTAAAAGAGAAGGGATCCGTAATACCGGGTAGCAGTCGCCAGCTCTGTTTACCGTTGCAACCTGAAGGGTCGACTTAAAACTATCCAAAGCTAGCTACCTAATTAAAAATGGATTCAAATTTCTAAGCATTCGCCAAATATTCTAATAGTGAATCCAGCTATTTTGCCTGCTCTATGTATTTACAAGTTCGTCCTCCCTGGTCTAAGTAATTTAGCCTAAATTCGTCCCTAGCTTTCCCTATCATGCCCTAACTGATTTATATTATAATTGCAATATTCTCTAGTACATTCTTCTTTCCTATTAAAATGCTGCCACCAAAAATGGCGGTAGAACGTCAGAAAAAAACAATTCAAGTCCCAAAATAATATAATACATGCAAATACATATAAAATATAAATATAAATAAATATAAAATAAATATATATATATATATATATTGCTGTGATAAGGGGTTGTTTAAGGGTGTATTTTATAGCAAAGGTCGTGCAGGAATTAGAAATCATAATAGGAAGCAGAAAACTGCATTTATTTAGGAGAAAATTGAGTAATTGGGATAGTTTGTAAATAGTAAGCAGTTAACACTCTGTATATAGAGTATAAGTAGTTTTTAGCGACGCAAATAGACACAGGAAGACGCATAGTAAGCACAGAAATGAGTAATACATGCATTAAGTAGATAACAAATATTTAACACCCTGTAGATAGGGTTTTAATTAATTTAGGTAATGCAAATAACGATATTTTTTAGTGGAAGCACGCGTATTTATAAGTAAGCACAATAAAGTGTAATTAAACACGCACTCAAAAGAATTCCAGTCAATTATGATAATACGGAGATAAGAAATAAAGCTTCAAGAAGCATAGTGTAAATGCGTACAAACAATTAACCATTTTGATAAGTAAAGGTGATTAAAAATGCGTAAATAAACAAGCAGATATGAAAATTGAAAGTCGAATTACATCAGTTGTTTGTGTACAACATGGGAAAGCGATTATATTGCTCAAAACACCGCATGTCTGATAACGAGGCAGCTGCGAGCAAACAACAATTACTTGAAGGCAGAGCATGTTATATCAGAAACTACTTTAAATGCAAAGACTCATTGGTTAAAATTAGCGACGGGCTTGTAGGCCATGCCCACAGACGGAGTAGGAGATCAATCATATATTAACAGCGACAATGATAGCGAAGTCAGTTCTCAACTCAACAAAGGCCAAGGTGCGTCACTTTAAACATAAGTGCAACACGTAAGAATAATTTAAAAGTAAAAATTGTTTAAGTGCGACGAAGATGAAAATTACTATTGCCGATTAAACGGCTCCGAGTACGGGGAGTATAGAAGGTATCCGAGTCCGGGGAGAATAAATGATATTTTGAGTTCGGGAGAATAGATGGTATTCTAAGTCTGGGGAGATTGATGAGAATAAATTCTGAGTCTGGTGAGAAGAAATAATAAGTCTAAATGAGACGACAATAATTTGGGGTGCATAAGTCTAAGTTTAATAATGGTAGTCCAGAGGGTGATGACAATAATTTAAATGCAATGGTTTAAGCGTGTGGATAGACAATATTTCGAATGGGTATATAATAATTCTTAATTGGGGGAAAATAATTTTGATCCAAATGGATGGTATAATGCATGGAAAATACTAGTTGATGCGTCGATAATTTTGGTTGCGGGAAGGAAATAACGAAGAAAACAGACCAGGTTAGATTTTTAGTTTTAAGACATTTTTTCTATTTTGAATTTAAATACTGAATATTGAATTTGCTCAATATAAATTAATGTGACGGAATCAACAAAACAACGAACTTGCATATGTATAGAGTGCGTTCTACGATAAAGGGGTTTTGAACGTTCCAGGCTTCTTTTTATAAAAACAATAGGTTTTTTTGGTGACTTTAGATTGACTAAAAAGTATATGATTTTTGAGATAAATGAGATTTACAACATTAATTAATTGAAAAGTGTATTCTAATAATTTTCGAAAACCTGTACATAATATTTGTTTTCATTATATGGAATTGAATTAACTTCATTTTATAATGCAAAATAAAACCTAGTCGAGGTCAAAAGATAAAATTTGTGGGAGTGTAATTTGATAATTTAAAAAGAGAAGAGGAGTCAAGTATAATACGCCATTGATATCAAAGAAGTCGTTCTTCTTAATCTTCTTTGGGGATTAAACCACTCATAGTTTTTAAAATTATCTTTATATGATAATTTTAAAAACTATGAGTGGTTTAATCCCCAAAGGAGATTAAGAAGAATACTAAACAAACCACAACAAACATACAGGGAGTATTTACAAAGAAGGCGTTATCATATCAAGTTTTGTTATTGGTCGACAAGGTCGGTTCAAGATAAAATCCTGTTAGTTCCTGGAGGGAGTTCATAGCATAAATATTTGACGGCCCAACGTCGGGGCTCGATAATTCCAGTTCCTGTTTATTCATAGCAATATATATATATATATATATAAATATATATATATATATATATATATATATATATATATATATAAACAAATAAACATCTAAAAGCATAGGCTTGTAACGGTGAATTTAGTAGAAGCATCACCCAAATAAATTATCCAGTGCACTCGCATAAGCATTATGTCGGCTGGCGCCATTACACACAAAAACGTGCGCGTTAAATTATTTCAAAATCTTCTTATTAATACAAATTAATGCTTATGGGAGTACAGCCGCCACAATTTTATTCTTACTTTAATTATAAATTTTCCCAGCATCCGAGGACCTGGTCGTCTGCCTACGTCTATTTGTTTCTTAGTTCTAGGGGGATGGTTATGCACTGTTATAGTCATGGAGGGTATGCACTAAACGTTCCGGGGGGAGGGGTCACAATTATTATCACTTTAAAAGTCCTTGGAAGGGGGCGGTTTCACTCTATTTTATTTCTCTATTTATTACACTGATTTAAATTAATGAGGTTTCTGATTTAGTTTGTTATTATTTATTTGTTTTCGTTTATTACCGATTTTCCGCGCGTAGATGGTGGGATAGCGATTGCTTTAGTGGTGTGGGGGTTCGCCGTGCATATTAGACTTTTGATTATTATTTTTATATTATTATTATTATTTTTTTAATATTTTTTTAATCTTTTTTTACAGGTTATGGTTATCATACTCATATCATTTCTCACGCCAAGTCAAAGTTAAAGTTTTTCAATCCTTCCTCCGCCCTCCCTTCACCTTCCGATTTACGCGCGGTTATCACAGTCCAATCTCGCGCCCCTTCCCAAAAATTCTTTGAAGGCGGTCCTTCTGGTTAGCCACTACCCCTACTTCCTCTAGGCTCTTTGGCCATGCTAGCCCTGCGATAGCTAATTTCATATCAGCTAACCCCCGATTTGCCACCTCCAGTGGACAGTCGAAGAGCACGTGCCCTGCGCTTTCTGCGTCCTCGCCACACTCGCAATAGTCATTATCGGTTAAACCGAATCTTTGTAAATACGCTTTCAGGGCGCCATGCCCTGTTAACAGTTGCACCATTTTATGATCGAGCTTCACCTCAATCTAACCTCTAGCTTCTATGCTCGGTATGAATTTGTGGGTCAACCTGCCCGTGGCAGCGTTGTTACACCCCTGTTCCCATTGTCGAATTGATTTTTCGCGCAGTTTTCTTTTAATTTGGGACCTCGGTATCGACGAATGTGATATCCGAAAGTCGCTCGTCGCGGCCTCTTTAGCTAATTCCCCTAATAATACAACTGGTCTGAGCCCATCAACTCTAATGTTTGGTAGACAATTAAGGTCACGATTTGACATTTTTAAACCCAAGTTTCCAAAACGAGAGTGTTTTATAGAAAATATTAGAACTTTACAAGAGGGGGAAAGAGTTGAAGCTAGAGATTATTTAACGATAATAAATGGAAATTTGGAATGATTTCAAGGTAGTTGGGTAAATTAAATTAGATTGATCAATTAGACGATTGAAAAAGGCATATTGATCAGTTAAGATCAATTGGGGAATTTACACCTCAAGTTTTTGTGCAACCGGAATCATGCAGTTCCGGAATCGGGTCAAACAGTGACTGATGAGTCACTTGAGAGAGGTGAAGTTGAGTTGAAAAGACTGCATCCTCCTCTTCTCTTGAATTGCGCCGTTCCAAACGAAATATAAAACGCCCTGTGCGTTTAGACTTGTAGAACCACTTTTAAGGAGGGAGAAAGTGTTGTATACTTACCTTTAGTATTTATGTTCCCGTTGGGATCTTGATATACATGTTTATAAATAACAGTTTTACTAATGGACGTTATACATGCGAGTTGCAAATATATGTGCTAAATATATTAAATCCGTTTAATACATAGTAAATTACAGCGTACTCATTGTTTCATTTACTGCATACACAACAATGATAATAAAATTTATTAATTTTTTGTAAGCAATTCATATTCTACAAAATGGCAAACATGTTTTTAAAAGGTTTAGTATTCTAAATCCCTAGATGCTAAGCGCAAAGTGTTGGCATCAATCCACTTGATTGGTTTATAATTGTTTATTCACCACATTAAACAGTTAAATGAGAACACATTTTGAGCCTTACAGTTAGCTTTACTTTTAAAATTTCTGCGCTTTGTTGTATTTTTATCAGACTCCATCTTTTATTTCATATTAAGCTTAAATATCCTAACAGTAATTAAGGAGTATGTAGAACACAGGAAAGTATGCGTATTCGGTTTTTTACTAAAGCGGCCTTATATGTGTTTAGCAATAAGAAAGGATAGTAGTATAACTATGGAGAAGCTGGGACAGCCCTTTTTAAAGGGTCATAAATATCTTGTAAAGGGTGTGTGTATTATGGAAAAGAGAAGTATGTATGTGTGAAGGTCATGTATGTGTAGGTGTGTGTGTGTGTGTTAGTATTAGTTAGGTTTGAGGATAACGATAGTATGGCTATGAAGAAGCTGGCCGGCCCTTTTTAAAAGGATCATAAATATCTTGTAAAGGGTGTGCGTATTATGTAAAAGAGAGATATGTATGTGCAGGTGTGTGCGTGTAGGGTGTAGGGTATGTATGGTTTGTCGGTGAAGTTAACGTGGAAGTCGTGCCGCCCTCGTGATAAAAGTGTGTGTAGATATCGATCGGGGGCGGTGTTGTTGTTGTTTTATTTTCGAAAAGAAAGGTATGTATCGTTATGTGTATAGGTGTGTAGGGGGCGTGCGTGTTTTAGTCTAAGACGAAATATCGTAAGGGGCGCGCAAGTGGTGCGAACGTGTTTTGTTTTAAGAGCGTGTTTTGGGGGTGATGGTCGCGTTCGAGAATGAGTCTGGGTAAATAACCGCAAGGGTTTTTTATTACAGGTGTCGATAAGAAAAAATTGCGATGGCCCTTTTAAAAGGGCTGTCTCAGCTTCTCCATAGCTATACTACTGACGTAATCGTATTTTTGCTCAAGATGGTTCGATCGATGACGTGTGCGTGTATTTTTGCCTTCCGAGAGAAGATGATGAAAGTGCGCTATTTAATTCGTATACAAATACGGGGTCAACGATTATCTCATCGGACACACGTGCAAGACGTTTCAAGTAAACTTTTAATAATTTGGAAATGTTACGCTCGATGTTTTCGTAGGCAGTTATGAAGTATTTAAAATAACGCAGAGATTTCAGATCGTCGGGCAAGAGAAAAAAACGGGTCGCGATTATCTCATCGTACACGTGCAAGACGTTTTAAATGTAATTGTTTCGGTATAAATGGTAAAAGTTCTTCCTTAATTTTGTGTGCATTATATGAACCCAAAGCATATACGATGACGAAATCGTATTTTGCCGAGAAATAAAAAGTGGTCGTAAATTTTGTATAGTATACATTAATTATATAAAGCGGAAGTTAAAATATAAATGATCGAGTATGTTTTGTATAATTATTTTTATTATCGAAGTCGGGAATCGCTTTTGTTAAAACATTGTATGTATAAAAGATAGCTTCTTGGAACGCGTTAAGAAAATACTGTAGTTTAATGATTACATCATTCGTGAGTAAGTTTTAATTTCAGTACACATCGTTTTGCATCATTAATTATATAGGAACCCATTATTTTTAACAAATATGGGCTCATAACTCCTCGAAATATAGACGTTTGAAATTTTTATATTCTTTTATCGATGCCGAGTCGGCGAAAATGACTTTGTTACTTACATCTTTGAATAAAAATATGCTCATTAATTTTTATGCGACTTCAATATCCGCATAATAAAAGATGGCGTTTTAATTTGAATGAGCGCTTTTTTTTGTCCAAAACAAGGGCAATGCTATTTAATTCTAATGAATTGCTATCGTTAATGTCTGAATCGTGTATGTGGGAGCGGTTTTCAGATGCGTAATAAATTGTACGTCATTTGGAGTGATATAAATAGAAGATCCCTTGTAAGGCTTTTTTATCTTGTAAAATATAAGTTTGAGAGTCCTGCAACGTGTTTTGTCATCGTGCAGCTTGCATTAAAAAACAGGTAATAATTGTAAATATATTTTTAACTTTATGTAATTATATTCGTAATTAGAATTAAAATATGGAGTTAATTAAAAAAATCAATCAGTAAGCCGCATCGATAGGAAGAAGACCGTAAAAGTCAAAGATCTCGAGCTACAGCGCCCTTATCCGGTTTTAAGCATCAAATCTCTTCAGTCAAAGAAGAATTCTTGGATCATTCTCGTCGAATTAGAAGAATGCGTTGTGTTCCTTCCGCAGAGAATCGCGGACGTAATTAGCGACAAAGATATCGAAGAGCTGAATAAACAGGAATGCCTTTGTTTGCACTACCTAGGATCGTTCGAAGTTGGTTAGTATTTAATATTTTAATTTTTTATTTAAAAAACTAATACGAAATTCGTTTATTTTAAAGGTAAACCTAATCCTGCAGCGAGTATTTCCTTCTGCTGCATGGGCGAAAAACAAAAGGATCCATCATCATCAGCCCTCACGGATCCTCCCAAGGAAAATCAAGAACGGCAAGAGCAAAAAAAGCCATCCGTATCGTCATCACACTAGAATACCTACCTATACATGGTAATTAATTTTTATAATTTTAGTATTTTTACATCTTGATTTTTTAAAGTTATGAGTATTGAATATAGAATTAGATCAGCAACCCATTACAATCGTGATATGCTAATTGCGGATTATCCACATAATTTTATAGAATCGCATGCAAGGAATTGCCTGCTTATTTAAAAGACTTTAAATATCGGGACGGTTTTTGATTGGGTCTCGAGCCCTTTTCTATTTTGCATGCAATTTAATTTGTTCGACAATTTAACGTGCTTAGAATATTCGGATTCTAACACAATAGCGTTTTGCTTCACCGACGTGTCTCGTATGAAAGAAAAGCTTTTAATTTATGTAATTACGACCGAAAGGCATTTTATAATATTAGCGAAAGCATCTCGGCCGGTATTAGGTTATTTAGATTTGTAGATCAATCAGCCGTATCGCCATTAAAACAGTGTTTAATTTTCAGTATAAATGTGAAAGTGACATTTTCTTTTATGCAACTCTAAGAACCGATTGCCTATACGTGGACTTAAAAATAGAGAATTCGTGTTTTCAACTCAATTTATTAATTCTTTGTTGATTTGCAGAAAACCCTCCGCATGCGCTTGCATGAAATCGGCGATTTATTTGTCTATAGTAAATGTGTTAGAACGACAGATGTATTTTCTATAAAATCAACTAAAATTACAGATTCAGAAAAATATGCTATAGACTTATCCTTTTGTATAAGATTTTAAACTCGTACAAATTGTTAGAATAAAACGGAACTGCATGCCGAATTAGAAGCCATTTTATGGTCCTGCGATTTATCGCCCAAAGACGATACGCCGAACGTATTAGTAAAATTGCACGGTTCAAAATACAGAAAGTTGGCATTGAAATACGAAAAAAATGTTAACTAACAGAAAATCGAAGCGGACGCGGGCGTTTCGATGTGTTGTGATCAGATGCTACAGTTGTATCGAAAAGTGCACGCAATTTTAACGAAATGTCGTAAAACTAAAGTATTTCGCAATTGGGTTAGAATATTAAAATCACACATTCACAACACCGAATCGATTTTAAGAACGGTGAAACAAACTTCTTCTTCGCTCTCGGCTAGTTATCTGAATCTATTCGAAAATCTTCTATGCCATATGAAAAGATATAAAATGCTATTTAAAAATCTATTAAAAACTACTGCGGCAGAATGTTCCTAAACAATGGATGTATTCTCGGAGCACGCCTCGACATTCTGAATTGGTTTGAAGCCGATCGTGTCTGCGTTTAAATCGAGAATTCAAACAGCTCAAATTATTAATGTTGCACATAAAGATCTTAATTTATTTATCGAAGATTGTAAAAACTAATTTTATCCAAATTGTATACGATTTTTAAAAATCACTCGGTAAACCTTAAAATTAATGTCGTGTTAGCGTGCGATTTTTCAAATTTTCCGTCGCGCTCAACGAAAATGAGTTTCAAACTAGGTATTTTCGACGCCCAACTTTTAATTTGTTTCGGCAATTTAGAGAAGTTTAACGAGTGGTTTGCGTGCAATATCGCAACACGCTTGTTGGATAAAATAGAGAACGACGCAATGCACGGGTCAGGATTCACGCTATCCGAAATATTATTTTAAATGTTAATATTAATAAATGCTATGATATGTTTCACGCGAGTTGTTTCATGCCTCTTCCTATCGCAATTCAAAACAAAAGGCCTGTTTAAACATTAGAAACAATGATTTTCATGCTTTTATTGGAGCGTTTTAGCCGGAATAATTAAGCCTACAGCAGGTAAGCATGCTAATCGCACAACCTCGTATCCGCATTTTGCAGAAATTTTTAATATGAAAAATTTCGTCAGCCCCATGCCTATATCGGATATATCGAAATTCGAAAAGCAGAATGATATTTCTGTAAATGTTTTTGCTCTTATTTTAAAACGCGCTCGATACATCGTAACACCGGTACAATTAACTAGCCAAAAACGAGATAAACACGTTAATCTGTTAATTGTTGAAGATGCGTATGTCGACGAGTCGTCAAAATTTAATTCTGACGACGGCGAAGACGTCAACGGCGACGAGGACGACGACGACGGCGACGAGGCCGATAAAGTTGGAAAAAGTTTGGAAGAATTAAAAAATATTAAAGATTATAAACGGGGCGTTAGATATCATTATTGTCTTATAAAAAATTTAGCCTCACTTGTGAGAGGTCAATTAACTAAACATACGGGTCACTTTTACGTATGCGATAGATGTCTCTCCTATTTTTACGATCGCAAACGTCTCGATGCCCACGAGCAAGTATGCGAAAAACTTAACGAGTGTCGTGTTATTTTACCCTCCGAAAAACAAATATTTACAATTTAAAGATTTTAAGTATAAAATACCTGTGCCGATGGTGGTTTATTCTGACATAGAATGCCTTATTAAAAAACCGAAAGAGCTTCCGAATCAGAACGCACTTTCAAATACCAGGAACATATTCCGTTTTCAATAGGATATTATTTTTATTGTGGATATGACGAATCTCTTTCATATTACAGTTCATACACGGGCACAGACTGCATTTCTTGGTTTGTGCGACAATTAAAACATATTGCCATATGTTATGGGAGCGCATTTTTAAAAACGAGCCTGCTACGTCCTCTATAGATGCCTCGACGGCAAAAACGTGCTTTATTTGCGAAGTCGATTTCTTGCCGGACGACGAAAAGGTTATCGATCACGATCACATGAATGGTTCTGTAAGAGGTGTTGCGCATAGCAGCTGTAATTTAAATTTTAGGTTATTTCCAATTATTCCCGTAGTCTATCATAATTTGAGCAATTATGATGCTCATTTTATTATTAAAGAGCTTGCTAACGCTTTCGAAGGCCCCATGAATATAATACCCTTGAATAATGAAAATACATAACATTTTCTAAAAATACAACGACGCAAATGTGACGTTCAGATTCATAGATTCCTTTCGCTTTATGGCAATGTCATTGGAAAAATTAGCATGCGAGTTGTCTTTCGATGACTTTAAAGTTTTAAAAAAGGAATTTAGCTCGCTAAACCCGGATCGCATTAAATTGCTAATGCGCAAGGGTATTTTTCCTACGAGTATTTGGATGACATTTTGAAATTAAGCGAAGAAAATCTTCCTCCTATAGAATGTTTTATAGCAATCTTAATGAATCACATATTGAAGAATCGGAATATATTCATGCGCAAACCGTATGGAGCACTTTTAAATGCAAAAATTTAGGCGACTACGCGGACCTATATTTAAAATGCGACATTCTTTTACTTTGCGATATATTCCAAGACTTTAGAAAAATCGTCTTGAAACATACAAATTGGATCCCTTAAATTTTGTGACTTTGGCGAGCTACTCGTGGTCTAGCATGTTATTATATACTAAAATCAGGCTAGAACTAATTTGTGACGTCGACATGTTTTTAATGATCGAAAGAGGCATTCGGGGGGGCCTTACTCAAGTCGTAAAACGATATGTAGAATCCAATAATAAATATTATCCCCAAACGTATGATCCATCCAAGCCGAATAAATTTTTATTTTACGGAGATATTAATAATCTCTATGGTCATGCCGAATCTTGCTATTTGCCTTACGGGGATTTCAAATGGCTAACGCCTGAAGAAATATTAAAATTTAATGTTACAACGGTGAGCATTACGAGCGATAAAGGTTATATTATCGAATGCGACTTGGAATTTCCTACGGACATTCACGACGCTCAGAAAGAGTTGCCGATGTGCCCAGAACAGGACACGCCTCCGGGCTCGAAATTTTCAAAATTAATGTGCACTCTCACGAAAAAGTTCAACTACGTTGTGCATTACAGAAATCTCCAGGTTTATTTATCTGCGGGCGTAGTTATGACGCGCGTTCATAAGGTTTTAGAATTCGGTCAGTCTCCTTGGTTGAGACCGTTTGTCGAATTAAATACAAGAATGCGCACGGAAGCTAAAACGGAATTTGCACAAAATCTATATAAATTTGCAAACAATTCCATTTTGGTAAAACAATGGAGAATGTTAGGAAAAGACGCGTCATAAAATTAGTGACTCATTGGAGCGGTCGGTATGGTGCTCTATCTTTAATTTCCAAACCAAATTTCCATTCGGCAACGATTTTTGACAAAAATCTGGTCGCGATCGAATTGAGCAAAACAGAGATAGAGTTCAACAAACCTATCTACATAGGTATGGCCATCTTAGAATTATCAAAATTGAATTATATAATTTTCACTACGATTTCATGAAGGCAAAATTTGCAAATAATTGCGAATTATGCTACATGGACACCGACAGCCTTTTGTATAGTGTGACGTGCAATGATTTCTATGAAGAGTGTATAAAGACGAATCTAGAAAAATTTGATACGAGCGCTTATGATCCCGATAACATCTATAAAATTCCTTTAATTAATAAAAAAGTCATTGGTCTTATGAAAGACGAAACTAGAGGTCGTATTTTAACGCACTTTGTAGGCCTTCGATCGAAAATGTACTCTTTAAAAATAGAAGGCCGTGAGATAATAAAGAAGGCTAAGGGTGTTAAAAGTACATTATCGATCGGCAAATCTGTTTCGATCACTATCTCGATACGTTACGAAATAAAGTGGTCATAGAACGAGACCAAAATAGCATACGATCATATTTGCATAAGGTATATTCCATACGTCAGACGAAAATTGCTTTAAGTTATCAAGATGATAAAAGATACATTTTATCTAACGGAATAGATACTTTGCCTCATGGGCACTATCTACTACATCACTCAATAAGTCCGTAGGATGATACATAGATGGCGTTGCTATGTAATAATCCATATGATTTGTAGGAAGTACTAACCTTAAAAAGATATCTGTCAAAATTTCATGACAATCCGACGATTAGTTTACAAGTTACAGAGGTTCAAGTGACGATACTTTTGAGTTTTTCAAAAATGAATTCCAAGCAATTTCGCGTGTTGATTTATCATTGCTTTTGATGGGTAAAATACCATCGCAGCCAAAGCATGGCTTGATAAGTGTTATCCGGGCTCTGCTCCATCGAGGCAAACGGTGGAGAAGTGGTTTGCTGATTTTAAACGTGGTCGTACAGACACTGACGATGCTGAACGCTCTGGAAGGCCAATTGAGGTAGTTACACCGGAAAACTTCAAAAAAGTCCACCGAATCATTTTGGAAAACAGAAAAGTGAAATTGCGTGAGATAGCTGACACCTTGAAGATATCAGAAGGCAGTGTGCACACTATTTTGTATGAACATTTGTCCATGAGAAAGCTGTTCTCAAAGTGGGTGCCGCGTTTGCTCACAGTGGACCAAAAACAACAACGTGTCGATGATTCTGAGAGCTGTTTGGAGCTGTTCAACCGGAATAAAAAGGACTTTTTGCGTCGGTATGTGACAATGGATGAAACATGGATCCACCACCACACTCCAGAGTCTAATCGGCAGTCGGCTGAGTGGACTGCAGCCGGAGAACCACGTCCAAAGCGACCAAAACCGCAAAAGTCGGCTGGTAAGGTTTTGGCGTCTGTATTTTGGGATGCGCACGGAATTTTGTACATCGACTATCTTGAGAAAGGAAGAAGAATCAACAGCGAATACTACATGGCATTATTAGTGCGTTTGAAGGAAGAAATTGCCAAAAAACGGCCACACATGAAGAAGAAAAAAATTCTCTTTCACCAAGACAATGCACCGTGTCACAAGTTGATCGCAACGATGGCCAAATTGCACCAATTGGGCTTCGAATTGCTTCCGCACCCACCGTATTCTCCAGATTTGGCCCCCAGCGACTACTACCTGTTCGCAGACCTGAAAAAATGCTAGCCGGAAAAAAATTTGGCTCGGATGAAGAGGTGATCGCTGAAACTGAAGCTTATTTTGAGGCCAAAGACGAATTGTTTTACAAAAAAGGTATCGAAATGCTAGAACGGCGTTGGACTGATTGTATCACTCTTGAAGGAATGTATGTTGATGAATAAAATCGAATTTCGCCAAAGAAATGTGTTTTTCTTAGTTATCCCACGGACTTATTGAGTGATGTGTTAATAAAGGACCTTTGAATAAAACCATATTTTATTTTGTGAATTGCATGTTTATTATAAAAAAATAATTAAAATCTTGTAACGAGAAAGAAATTGCATTGTCTTTTTGTATTTTTATATTATAAAACCGCATTGTATTTTTTTTAATTTTTATATTATGTATAAAATTAATTTAAAATATATTTTAAGCGCCGTTGTAGAGGCTCTCTTTGTTATATTGTAATCAAGAAAAAGCATTGTATTTTGTTATTTTTATATTTATTATAAAAATTAATTAAAATATTGTAACAAGCCAAGATAAAAACTGCATTGTATTTTTATTTTTTATATTATGTATAAAATAAACTAAAATAATACATTTTAAGTGCTGCTGCATGTCAAAGTATCGCAGTTGTAGCGTCTCTATCTTTCTTATTTTTACAAGATCAAAAAAATGTATAATAAAAAATCAACAAAAAAAGAAACAAATTTTTATTTTTGAAACGTAACATATTTATATAATAAAAATATAAAAACAAATGTTTTATTTTTAAATGTAACAATCTATATAAGATCAGCTTTTTGAATCCAGGAAGGCTCTTGGAAGCCCAACCATTTGACGAGAATTTTGGTTCCTTTTCGCCTTAGTATTTTCTCGATAAGGTAAATATTTGGAACTCTCGTTTTCTGCAGCTCAGCTTCATAGAACTGTCCCAATACTGGATCGCCATGCATGTCGACGAGTAAATAAGTAGTCGGATTTGCTCGAAACACTTTACATATTTTAAACGTCTCCTCGCTCCAGTTTGCATTGTAGCCCTTAGAAAAATACTTCTGTATTTTGAAATGCGTACAAAGTCGTCCACGGCATAACGAGGTTTTCTAGTCGCCAGTTTTAATTTATCGTAAACTTTCAGACGCGTTTTCGCGGTCACATTTTGGGTTTTCTTTAGTGGCCGAATGCACCGTATCGTTGTATTTCGATACAATCGAATCGATTATATCAATCCACTTCCATTTGCCTCTCAGACTAAAAGCTTTATACAGTTTGTTTTTATCGTTCTGATTGCACGTTCTACGATGGCGGCTTTGATTGAGCTATATGTGGAGTAATGATTAATATCGCCATATTCCTTCATCAGCCGTGCAAATTGGCCGTTATAAAATTCTGTACCATTATCTGTTTGCAGATTTTTCGGTAAAGGCGGCCGCGATCTTTAATTTCATTTAGAATCTCGCGCATCGCAGATGTGACTTCATGGCCATTCTTGGATTTAAGCGGTCTCGTCCATAAATATTTCGAATAGCAATCGATCACGAGTAGAATATACTTATGCCTTTATTATATTTCGAATATGGAATAAATTCAGCAATATCGGCTTGGAATAAGTCGTGATAAGATTTGATGATCGTTCTTCGACGTGGAAAATTTATTCTAACCCCTCTGTGCAGTTCATCCACTAGTATTTCCTTATCGTTATATTTCTTAGGCATTTTAAGGTTTGACACGAGTATGAGAGTTAGACGACGAGGCTTTATCTTGCTCCAATAACACGTGCAGGTGTCTTATAACGTCGGTATTAATTTTGTGAAATTGTAAATCGTCTCCAGCAGACGTCTTGACCCCGTCTAATTTCAAGTGGTTGAAAATCAGGAAGTTCGTGTTTAAAACAACTTCGTTCAACACTTGAACGACCGATTGCAATACATCTCGAATGATCACGTTATCGCGGTGAATGGCGACACCTTCGATAAGATTTTGTATTCTCGCGTTCACATAGAACTTAGAAACGGCATCGTGCTCATCTTCGGCCTCGCCTATGTTGACAATTCTCAAGCCTCGAGAGTCGAAGTTCTTGGCCTTACCGTCGTCGATCGTGGTTAGTTTCATAAAATTTTGCGCTTTTTCTGACAACGTCGAGTCCACGTATCTCTTGTTAACGGCATCGCCGAGCTCTGCGGGTCGTGCAAATTTACAATGGATCGCGATTTGGCGTCAAATTTAAGTTTCTTATTAGCATGCGTTTTTCCCGAAGATGAAGCGGTCAAACATATTTCCAATGCTTTGCCTATACGCAGATTGAGTTCTTCGCTGCAAAATTTTAAGTTTACGCCGTCGTTTGACTTTTTAGGATCGGCCAAATTCACTATTCTAAAATCCTTCAAGTTAACTATTTTCTCGTCCTCGTCCAATACCAAGGCGCTTCGTTTATTTACCGCATCCGTTCCGGTCACGGGATTGCCTACGTTGCAAAGTTTTCTATTTTCTATGTTGAAATCGCCTTCCGGAGTTAGTTTAAAGCCTACACCAGGAGGCCCGCGCGCAGCGGTATTACCAAATCCTCCGCCTCCAGAGTCTCTGGCAACATACGCTCTTCCAAATTTATCGACGACCATTTTATTTCTGAGACTATTCTATAGAACGTGTATATTTTATTAGGCGATTAATTTCGCCTCCTTTAATTCGGATATAATAGAAAGAAATTCGTTTTGATTCTGAGAGCTATTGTTGCCCGCCGAACGTTCGGCCATCAACAAACGAAGCCGGCTCACCAGTTCGGCCGGCGAGTCCCAATGAACGTATTCTATCTCATGATTAGAATTATCGAATTTTTTGTATCGCCAAATTCTGCCTATATTACTCGATGGCTGTCTTTTTTTCGATAAATCATCCATACCGAGACCTTTCTTTTTATTCGTTATTTTGGATCGTAATTGCATGGGAATCGTAGGAGTCGCCGATGCTGTATTCATCTCTTGACGACAACGACGACGGTGACGGCGACGAAGCATGCTGCGGCGAGGGAGGAGGCGTAGATATTGTAGCGCCACGGGCGACGGTGTTAAATTCGGAACGATATAATTTTTATATTTGGGTGTTTTAGGCAGATCCTTGCGAAACAGTTTATTATATGCATTGGTTTTCTTCAAAATATCGATGTAATTTTTACATCTAGCTCGGAAGGATTGCCAGCAGGCGTTTTCTTATTCGAAGGATTTTCTTATAAGTTAACAATCGAAGTAAGCCCTCCGTAATAGGATATTTTTATTTCTAATATTAATCGTAGATCCGTCGTCTGCAATAGCTAACTCTGAATTGCCCATAGACCATTTATTCGAAAGGTCGTCGTATTGAATGCCGATTCCGGTATCGTCTATATTGGGATCCTCGCTTTTGGACAGGATGTCGGCATACTTTTTAAGTAAGGCATCTGAACCGTCGCCGACATTATCAGATTCGTGCTCCGCATTCAGACGTCGAATATAATTAGGATTTTTACTTGCAGAGAATTTTGATAGCGATTTTAACGGTTCTAGTAATTGAGCATGCTTCATTCCGTATTTTAATTGAGCTCGATTTTGATCTCGTTTAAAATCTAAAAACTTTTTTCTTATCGTTTTAGTGGCCTGCACTACGGCTCGATTTAAATTCGTAGAGTGACGTCGTCGTCGTCCTCGTCTCATCGCAGCCGCAGACATTGCGTTGATGAAAGTTCGCTCGAACGTCGTGATTTTAAATACATATGTAAGTAGAGGAAAATCAGTGAACCCACCGCCACATTTCCACCAGCATCCACATTTCCACACACATCTGGACCAAAAAGTTTTCTTCGACTAACCATTTTTCATCTTTCGAGATAAATATCTTAAATTTTTTATCTTTCGAGATAAATGAGCATCCTCATTTCCTCCCACGAGATAAACCTATTTTTAAGATTTTTTACTGCTAACATTCTGGACCAAAAAGTTTTCTTCAACTAGCCATTTTTTTATCTTTCATCTGAACCAAATAGTTTTCTTTGTCTAGCCATTACATCTTTCGAGATAAACCTATCTTGTTTGGTATCAATTAACAATAGAATTTTCTCAGCTACCCGAATCTCTAAGAATTTTTTAGATAGCATCACCCCCAAGGAAGCTACCCCCATTTTAAGATTTCTTACCTGTAGCGACTTTTGAGCGTCCGCATAAATTTTTTTAGTCATGCGATACATCTTGTTAGCTTAGAATTTTACGCAGAATTAGAATCTGCAAACAGATTTGAAATCGGACCACGCCCTGCAAAGTTATACTTTAAGCTCTTTTGCTCGTATATATTTAACTCCATTTTTTAAAACCTTTTTCGCTACCCAAGGTATATGCTTTAACCAACACAAAAATTAAGAACACAAAAGTTTAATAATTTATTTATCCAACTTACAGTTTAATAAACTAATTACAATTTTTACAAAGTATAGCATTATTTCCTGTGTGTAGCCGAAAGTTTAACCTGTAACAAAAAAAAAAGATTAATGTGTTGTTTAAATAGACCTGTAACAAAATGAGATTAATGTAAAAAAGAGGAGACGAGTTTTCAGTCAATAAAACATATTGTTGTTAACAATATGTTTTACCGTCCAGCGACACCACGTGGAGGTAAACACATGCCGCCGGGAACAAAGGAAATTTAATTAAAAGCAGAAAGTTTTGTTCAAAACGCTACTGTAAAATATATAGAGCAAATAAATTATTCCCTGAATGTGTTTTCAATTGCAATAACTGAGTATACAATCACAATTTAAATTACACTTTATTTAACTAAGTTACTTTAAACAAGAAATTACCGCATCCAAAAATTCCAATGCATGCTTAACAATAATGTAGAAATGGCAAGGTCGACTTTTGATGTCCAATGTAATGTGTTTTAAATATCTAAAAAGAAAGCGCATTTTGCTGGTATGAAATCTATGGAATTTCTCCTGTAATGAAAGAAGAATGCATTCGTAATTGAAAATGCATGCTACAACTTTCGCTAGATACCAGTCATGTATGTTAATTAGAAATTTTGTGTATATGCTGTTTTATAATTTCTTTTCTTGGACTTTCTATTAATTATGTTGAGAATATGTTTCAATGACGCGCATTTCAAATCGAGATATAATTGTTTGTAGATTACCAATACCACGAGGTGCTGAAAAGTGCGTATTTACGGAAAATACAAACCTCATTTAGTAGTATAATTAACGGATTCAAAACGTATATAACGCGGTGTCATTAGAAAAAAATTTATTAGTTTCGCACGCTTTTGTGTAAAGCCCCTCGAAATTTTAAACCGTCGTTTCGCGTAGTTCTTTTTGTGGAAAGTTTTGAAGGAAGATTTAAGGTAAGTTTACATTTTTTTATTAAAGTAGAACTGAATTTATTTGCAAACACCAATTATTATGTATTCGGTTATTGGTTCTTTGTATTTTAAAACATTAATTTTTCCAAAGTAATGCGCTGTATTACAGATATATTTTTTCCAAATTTTAAAGGTATGCTTTTGCTAGAATAAAAAACAATTCTGACAAAATATTTTATTAAAAATTTAATACATTAAACAAAAAGACCTCAATAACAATACGTTTTCTTTAGAACAGCTTAAATTATTCAAACAATGGTTTAAACAGTGATTGTACCTATTACCGAATCTTCTTAATTCTTTGAGCTTTGGAAGTGAGAAAACACTCTCCATGTTTAAAATGTTGTTTGATAAATATTTTGAGAGTAACTGTCTTTTCTGTTCTCCTTTAACATAGATTGTAGCATTGGGTGGTATGACTTCTTTCAGCAAATCGCCTACATTTGTATATCCACTTGTGGACTGTCCATCCCAGCTAAGCCCATGGATTCTTTGCTTTAACCACTGAACTTGCTTTTTGAAATCATCACTTAGGGTGTTATACTCCACAGCCATGTCCAGTATCTCATGCCATATTATATTATTCGCTACATCCAAAATGGCAATCTCCTTGCAATAGAAATCACTAGTTTTGTATTGATATCCTTGTAAATCGATTATGAAACACATGCTTCCTGCTTCAAATCACAGATGGGAATGGGGTTCTAAGCAAATCTCTCCCGTATATCCAGTTAAGGGACTTTACTCCCTCCTTTTATGATTTTTTTCATCCAGATAATTATCTGGATGATGCTAAAGCAAGTCTGTTTTCTTAATCCAACTTTTACCATCCCCCAACCACGACACTAATAATTCGCGCCCGTGCTTCCGTTTCCGTAAAACTTTTTCCACTAAGTACGTGTCGGGTGCTGCTGTGAGCTGAATTTCATCGCCGTAAAAAGCACCTAGAATTGGCCGACCTTCCAAATCTTGTAGCAGATAGGTTGTCGGTCTCGTTTTTTGTACTTTAACAATTTTGAATAGTTCTGTACTCCAGTTTGGGTGAAATCCTCGATCGAATACTGCTTTATATTTTGATATACGCACAATGTCTCCAACCTTATACTTGTAACTTTTAGAAACGCTGTTAGCGGTGTAAAGTTTTATTCTTTCCGGATGTTCTTCTGCCTCCATAGGTGTCATGTTAATAGCCCGATGCGGTGTATTATTGTATTCTTCCATAACCTTAGGCAAAATATTCACCCATTTATGACTGCCTTGCAAGTAAAATCTTCTGTACAATTTGTTTTTGATTGTTCTAATCAACCGCTCAACCATACCAGCTTTGATTGCGGAATACGTAGAGTAATGGTTTATCTTACATTTTTGCATAAGATTTTTAAAACAGCGGTTGTAGTACTCTTTCCCAAAATCCGTTTGTAGATTGATTTTTAAGTTATTTTCTCCTTGCAGCATTTTGTCCAATATTTTTTTCATAGCATTTGTAACTTCTGATCCAGTTTTATTTTTTAAAGGTTCAGCTAAAGCATATTTTGTGAAACAGTCCACTGCTATTATAATATATCTGTACCCATTGTTCACACGCGAGTGAGGCTGCATTTCGCACAAGTCCGATTGGATAAGATCACGTTTCACATGTTTCAGATTTGTATGACGACGCTGAAAATTTTTTCTTGCAGGTTTAAATAATTCCTTAACGATGATTTCTTTACTCATTTTGGTTAACACTGTTGCTAAACTAATAGGGTTATCTTTATCCAATTGCACCTTTGACATAAACTGAAGCTTTGGTTTGTAGTATTTGTTTTTTATAGCTGCTGGTGACGCCTCGTAAATCGATGCTATTGCAAGACCGAGCTCCTTCTCATTTGTCTCAGAAGTTGCAGTCAAATTAATAAAAACTGTATAAACGTTTTAAAGTCAGATACAAGCTTATCCAATTTTTCATTTACATATTGTTTATTAACTGCATCAGATGGCTCAACTGGTTGAGCAAGCATTGCGATACGCTGGTTTCTTGCATTGAAGGCTTTATCTTTACGCTGTATATCATCAGAACTTTTTAGACAGTATGAAAAGGCTTGATTCACGAGCTTGATTACAGATTTCTTATTAACACAATCACCATCTTCTTTAGGATCCATTACATCCACTAGCCTTCTTTTACGAAAACTAATTGTTTCTTCTCCAGACTTGAATACTATAGTACTCCTCTGATTAACACAATCACCATCTTCTTTCGGGTCTGATGAATTCACTAACCTTCTTTGCTGCATATCGTACCCATCACCATCCAACGTTAGCACAAATCCTCGACCTGGAGGACCGCGCCGAATATCAGCATCTTTACGCTCTGAACGTCCGAAGCGGTCGATAGGCATTTTAAAACTGTGTAATTATTTGCTGAGCTCACTGTATTATACCTTCTTCTCTCAACTCTTCTATTATGGACACCATCTCGTTAATGTTTTCCTCGCTTGTATTTCCAGCTCGGTTGGATGCGTCCAACAATCTCAGTCGATCCACAAGTTCATGTACATTATTCCAGTAGACATATTGCACCGGCTTTGAATTTAAACTTTTGTAAAACCGATTAGAAAAGCCTAAACCCGATCCCTTGAACTGTTTTCTTCTCTTTGGCTGTTTTCTTTCGGGATTCCTCCGAAATTCGGTGAGATATTTTTGCACATATTTGTTAAACTTTTTGTTATTTGTTGGGAACCCGCTTAAATCGTGCACCGCAAATGGGTTAAACTTTCTTCTCAAAATCGACGCAGATTTGATCATTTCAAGTAATTCGGTAAATCTTCATGCAAATTGAAATCGCCATCTTCGGGGCTGATGTCTTTGTAAACCAGCAGGTTGTATAAACCCTTCGTACCTGGATATATCACATTATTTAATGTTATATCGCTAGTTTCCGGGTTAATTACCAATACACTTTTCCACAAACTCCATGTATCGGTTTCCGCATTATACTTTACTCCATAAATTGATTTGTCAATATTTTCGTCCTCGTCTCTAGCTAACACATCCGCATAGTAAAGATGGAACGGTTCTTCTGGAACGAGTTGTTTAATTTTCTTTATAGGTACGTCCATGTTTTCAACTTTAACCTTTGTTGTAGGTGTGGAATTTTTCGGTGATCGATTGCAACTTGGAAGCGGTTATTTCAAGGGATCAATCAATTGTTTGTGCATCTCTTTGAATTTTTGCTGAGATGTAGCGTCTCCCTTTTTGTACGCTACAAACTTTTTTCGTACAGCATCCTGCATAAGATGAAGACTGCGTTTATTCGCAATAAAATTGTTAACATCCGTCATCATGAAACTTTGGATGAGAACTAGCTGTTTTTGAATAATGTCAAATATTTATATACTCGTCGAAATTCTTCCGATACCGACCATTATACAAATCAAAATCTTTCACAACAGTTATAAAATTATGTTTTGAGTCACCCCAACACTGTAAACACATTTCTTTAAATTTCGGATATGCCATGTCACCACTTATATGATCCGAAAAGATATGGCGAAGGTTTGTATCATCCTGTTTCCATAATGCGATTATATTGGCGTTATCTCTGAGTCTATGTTTTAAGGCACTAGCGTAAGTTTGACATAGATAGAACGAATCTATTGCTTTATGTCGGCCGAACGAGAAAAATTGAGTGATTTTGCTTTGCTCGTTTACAGGTATATCATCGAAAACCATAATTGAATCTTCTTTGGTATCTCTGGGTTCGATCAAATCATCGTAATTTTCAAACTCATGGTACCCAATTTCTTCTTTTAATGGTGTAAAACGTTTCTTAATAATTCGTATTTCGGTTGATATAAACTTTTAGAAAACACATAGACATTTTGGAATCTAAGTCCATTCTCGTGCAAGATCAGAGATATTAGAGCATTAGTTTTTCCACAACTCGATGGTCCCGCGAAGATAGCTCGTATGTTAGACGGGAACAATGAACCATGTTTACCATCCTCTCTTGCACTAGCAATAGCAAAGTTATCATAATTCTGTATAGGTATTTTAACTTCTTGTATAGCATCACCCGTGTCTCTCACATTTTCCGACCTAGGAGCACCATTCTTCTTTTGAGGTTTACGGAGATCTAAATGCCTGCTTAACGTTCTTCTGGGTATACCATATAACCTACTTGCAGAGTTAACACTTATACCCTTTTGTATTTCACTAACTGCTGTCTCTAAAGATTCCTTGGTGTACATCTTTCAAATATAAGTTTAAACTGATTCAAATTGAAAATAATATTCCCTTATATACCAGCATGGGTAGGGTGTGCACGCGCAGGGTGCGCATGGGCAGGGTGTGCACGCGCAGGGTGCGCATGGGCACAGGTGTGCTTAGGTGTACACCGAGTACGTGAGAAACTGTCTTGGATCACCAAAAAAATCTTATTAATATTAAAACAACATAGATTTTATACAATTTTATTAAAAAATATATATATACAAAATATTTAATTGTGAATAAATCTATTAACAATTTCCGTAAACGGATTATATTCAAACATAGAGTCATGTATAATTAAAGCATAAGCCTTCATCGACGGTTCAAAATTTCTTGAAGCTTCTAATTCCATTCTTACATCAACAGTTGCATCCTTGATGCTTTCAAATTGATGACGACAGTCGATTACAAAGACAGGTGATTCCTTAAACCTGTTGTAGTCCATTAAACATTTATTTGACAATTTGTTCGGGTAGTATTTTTCCATAAAAGATGCATAAGACAGGTACGCTGGCAAGTAGTCATTCTGCTCGAAATCCAAATTTAATCGACCTTGAGGAACATCTGAGAGTTTAAAACACTTTGACATTGGTTATATTGGCATTCGTAAAGCTTGTAGCATTTTCTTCTTTCCTGTCGTACTTCCCATTTTGCAGCGCCTAGTAATATCCACCGAGCCTTCTCTGTTTCGTTCGATACTTTAATTCTCCATACTTGCGACTTTGATTGTGTTAGAGACGGTAATTCATGTAGTTCCCATTTTCTGAATGCAACCATTATAGATGATTGATTTTGCATTTCCGAAAGCAGCGACGCCTTGGCGAAGTCACTTAATGTTATATGCGGACCTCCCATGAAATACGTTGTATTTTGAACGTTACTGTATTTCCAATCGACTTGTAGCAATTTACGTCCGACTTGGATCTGATTAAAATCAGCTCTTGAGGCATGTTGACGATAGTTTTCTTGTAATCTTCAAAACCCAAAAATGGTTTTAGCGGTATAGCACAACTAAACCGTCCATCTTGGAATATGGTATCGGGTTTCCACCCGGTATGTGTAATAGATTTTGTTTCTGATTCTTCCATGGATACTAAACCTTTAATAGTTCTTGTAATTCCAGGGATTCGGCAGACATCTATTATTTGATTATTACCCAATTTGTATTGAATTTCCTCAAACAGAAAATATGGTGCATTTCTAGTAAACTCGTAAGCTTTAGGGTCTGGTTCTGCTGCTCTAATCGGGTCTACAGTTGTTGACGCTTCCCTTAATGTTTCCGTAGGCTTATAGGTACCCTTTATAAATATAAAACTTTCATGGGGTATGTGATGTTATCACTGCTCTGGATTTCAATTGAAATTCGATCGTTGTTTTCTGCATTCAATGTAAAGGGAAGATATGTATAATAATCTTCTTTTATTATGGTTTCATCTAATTTATAACCTCCAAACACATCCAATTTGGGTACGTCCTCATACTTAAGCCTTCCAAGTTTAACGTTTTCATCACCGTGGAGATCTAAGCTGCGTTTACTTCTGCCTCCCATCATTTATAACTTTTAATCCCAAAGATTTTAAGAAACGTATTTCTTCTGCTGTAAGTCTCTCGACAACTTGACGCTTTGACGCCGTATTCACTTCTAATCGTCTGGGGGGTGTTGTAGCGTGCTTTATATACAAAATCGATAGGCATTTTCAGCTACTTTTTATTTCCAGTCTCACACAGGTGTATGTTTCCGGGGAAAAGTTTACCAATTCACCCAAATGATCGACTAGTCTGATTGTAATATTATCGATTTCTGTCACGCTCAGCGGATAATATATGACGTGGTTAGGTTCCTTTTCCAGATTATACCCGGGTGGTACAGATAGGCTGAATTCGAATATGCTGTGCGTAAGAAAATTGTTTCTGAACGATCCGCTGGTGATATTGGTTTCCACAAAAATGTTTGAGACCGATATTATGTTCACTTGCTGATTAGCGATATGTACGGTATCTGCAGTCAATTTGCGGTTGGTAAACCCCAAGATGCTTCCAATATTGTTTTTACGGTTTGCCCCAAAATCAATCGGTATACTGCTTCGTATAGAACACTTTAATGTATTATTGTTGGCACTCAGTTTAAAATATTTTTCAATGTTCTCGTTGATGTCCGGCTTCTGACTGAACCATTTTTTGAAAACATCCTGTATATATGCATTTATTTCTTCTAATTCGTATGATCCAGGTTCAATGGTTATTCTGCGATGCTCTGAATCATTAAAGTACAAGATGTTGTTTCCTGGATGTATGTTTTGCACAGTGTTACAAGTGTACAGTCCCACTAGACCCAAAGCATATTCACCGTCTTGTTTCAATTTAATTGGTGGGTAAATGGGTCCTGTCGATATGACATTACCATACCCGAACACGCTCACTGTTTTAGCCATTGTCACTAAGAAACTTTAACACTAAATGTCCACAATTGTACGTGTTGTAAGTCTGCTCCGGTACACTGTTGTAGTAAATTTTACAACCTCGAAAATATCTCTCCACTTCTTCCGGTGGTCTCAAGTCTCCAAACGAATCGTAGTAATACACACTATTTCCACGTTTTCGGTACCCCACCCAATGTGTACCCGAACCTTTGGTGGTATCCAAATTAATCACTCCTGATTCGTTGACATGCGGTCTAATCTTCTGTAACTGATCTCTAGAAAAGACACCGCGAAAATGAGGAATGTTAGATGCGTGTTTCCTTATATCTACATCGGTGAGAGCTCTTCGAGGTAACTTGCTTAGTTTTTTGATACTTTTTTACAAATGCTGCGCCCCTGTTTGTACGGTTTCAAGAATAATGCTGTGCCTTTTTTGTATGGTTTTAGAAACATCCCATTTCCTTTTTTCCCAACGGTAATGGCTTCCATAGATCTGTTGTGTCGTTCGCTCTCCTTAAGCTGTTCATTGGCCGTCCTGACATCATTTACTGCTTTAGCTATCCCCGCAGCACCACCTGTTAGTGCCCCTAGAGCACTTAATCCTGCGAATATCGGAATCAATGGTAAAAAACCTCCTTTCTGTGGAACGGGTATGATACGTGGGACTCTAATTTTGCTTTTCCCACCGGCTCCTTTTATGATTTTTTTACCAATTAGAATACCAACGTCTAGTAGCTTTTTCAAGTTGTCGGAACCAACTCGGTCTATTGCGGACCGTATTTTCTTCAAGAATCCGCCTTTAAAACTTATTTTCTTCTTTAAACCCATACCCATTTTCTCTTCGCTTTCATAGCGTTTGTCACAAACCAAGCTGCAGCTTTTTCCCCAAACTTTGCGTTCTTAGACTTAACTCTCCCCAGGCTTCTTCTTCTAAAATTTTATCTGCTCGGTGTCTGGCTGGAAGATCGTCGGGTACTTGGCGTATGCAATGTCGTGGTCTTTACACAATTCATCTAATTCGTTTATTCCAGGATCACCTCTTGCTAAGCGCTCATCCAACTTTGTACCAGGACCGCAGTACTGATAACCTGGAATATGCAACTCAAACGGTAACCTGTTTATAGCGCTGTTGATTAAACCCTCTCCAGAACAGATAATCATGTGTTTACTCAAAAAAATCTCAAACTATACTAAATAAATAAACAACAACGAGTCTATTTATACTTTTTCAAAAAATTTACAATATATTTACAATAACAATACATTTACATCCACGTCTCTTGGACTGTCTTTTATACTCTTTCTAGTTATCACCATAACCAGAATCTTCAGATTCTGACAAATTTAAACGTCTAAACATTTCCACTAATGTTCTTGTACGCATCACATCTTGCACAAATATATCCGGAAAACATATAACTAGCTCCAATGCATTTAGTGCGCTCTGATTCAATTCGTTGTAGAATAAAATATTGCTAATTCGAACTTCGCCTTCAATCAAGATTTTAATTCGTTTCTCCCCTTCAGTCATAGTATTAAACCGATCACAATCATTTAAATTAGAATTAGCAACAAACCCTACTAATTCGCTGTATAATGCTGGGAAGTTGCGACTTTCCAACTGTTTAAGTTGATACTCAAACAGCTCTCGCATATGGAATATTTTACGGCACTCCAATTCATTTATAACTATCGAGCTATCACCCATTATTATTTTTAACTGGAACGTTTCGTCCTCGGTTGATCCAGACACTGGTGACAGAGTGATAAAAAACGGACCTCCTAGTTGTATGTGTAGATCTTCCATTTCGGGTGCACCATTTAATTGAGTGTTTAGTACGTCACGAGAAAATACGTTGATTTGAAATTCCACTTGAAAATTTGTAAATGCTAACCAATTTTCGTATGTCAATTCCAGAACATGGTTGCCACAATATTTCTTGCTACACACCAATCGTAATACGGGTTTTATTCTCTGGTTTATAACAAACCCAATTTCCACATTATGAGGGTGTTCACCCAATTCACTTAAACTATACGTAAACTTATTAATCAGATTTTCGGTATACGAAACTTGTGCATTATTAACATCTACAGACTCCATTGCTTTGCACTGATTTCACTGAGATGACTGAGAAGGATGCTATGCAGATCATCCTTTTAAATGTTTCAGGGTTGTTGTTGCGCATGCTCCTCATTATCATTTGCAGTATTTTACAGACAGGCATGAACTAGTTTGTAATCCGATTCAAGGTTAGTTAAGAATATTAGGTTTTACTGGTGTGATTAGACTAGTTTGGAATGCATGAATAAGCAGAGAGCTAACTGGTTTTCACCAAGGTAAATAGACTAGTTTGGAATGTTACTCAAGGTTAAACGACGCTGGGTTTTTAAAAGTAAAGTAGCTAATTATACCAATTATGTATAAAAGCATGGTACGAGGCGATATAAATTCAGTTTTTGTTTAGTCTTCGGCTAGTTACAACTGTTAAAAGTCTTTGACCAGTTTTAATTTCTTTATAGAGAAATGGTATCATTCGTGTGCAACGTCTGCGGGGCTGTCTTCTCGAGGGGTGATAGCTTGAAGAGGCATCTGTTCCAGCAGCATGACGTGGGATCGAAATCCACCGGTCTTTTTGTTTGCGATGCATGCCCTGCATCCTTCTCGCGGAAGGATAGCCTAAAACGGCACAAGGACGCCAAACATGGTGTGGCTGTCCCCGTTGCCGGACCATCTGGGATCAAACGACCAGCCACACCAACGGTTGAGGGACCTGCCCCCAAGAAGTCGCGGAGATGTGCGGAATGCAATGTGGACGTTGTCAACTTGGTAGCCCACCAGCGATCTAACGCACACAAAGCTAATGCTAACCGCGTCCTGGATGGCGGTGTGGAAGTAGTAGCGACCGCGTTCAAAAGTCGAATCGCGACATACAGAATTAAAAATGCTAATACTAGTGGTATGTATTTTTTATAAGTATTTTGTGTTTGCTTAGTTTGTATTTTTAGGTCTATTGGATTTTCTATGCGAGCAGAAGGAGAGGTTCATAGCCTTAGTCAGGAACAGCTGGCTATACACACCTCCCTCAAGGTTAATTGCGAGTTGTTTGGTGACTACACCAAGATGGCTGCGGCAGAGGGTGTTGAAGATATTAAATCTTTCAACACTCGAAATGTTGTGGTCACCTCCTCCAGTGACCTGGGAGCGGTCTACAACACCTTTGTGGAGAGGATGTCGGCTAAGTCGGACGAGTTCCAAGAACGTGATTCTGGTTAGTTTCTACAATTATTAATTTTTTTTCTAATTATTAAATTTTAGGATGGACTCTGAAACAGGCGTTGTACTTGGAGGTAAATGTTAACAAGTACCAACCAATGCGCGGATCCTCCTACATCGAGCTCCCCAAATGGGTTCAGGTTAAGGGAGCCGTCATTAACATCCAGAATCAAGACAATGCATGTTTTGTCTGGTGCGTGATGGCTGCTCTTCACCCTGATGATGTTCACGATCCGCAAAGGGTCAGTAGCTACCCGCATTACTCGACGGTACTCGACGTAACAGGAGTACTGTTCCCCATGCCCATAAAGGACATTCCCAGGTTTGAGGAGCAGAACGACATCAGCATCAACGTCTTTGGGGTAGAAGGCAAGTCCATCGTTGGACCACTACATTTCACCGCTAATAAAAGGGTTCGGCATGTGAACCTACTGTACATTCAGGATGGTGCAAGTCCCACTACTGTTGGATCAAAGATTTGGGAAGCTAGTGGGTAAGCAGATCTCTCGTGAATGCACCCGCAAATGGATTTGCGATGGATGCTTGGTGTTTTTTCCATCTGAAGACAAATTACACCAACACTCAACAAACGACTGCAACCATGTGGTGACGACCATGCCGAACCACTTCAACAACATCCTCGAGTTCACCAACATCCACAAACAAATGCGGGTACCGTTCGTGATTTATGCTGACTTCGAAAGTGTGTTGAAGCCTATTAGCTCTGCAGTTCCGGATCCCACCTCTTCCTTCACCAACAGCGCACAACACCACGAACCCTTCAGTTTTGCATACTATATCAAATGTTCATACGATGACTCGTTTAACAAATTTGAGCTGTACAGAGGACCTGAAGCCGCAAAAGTTTTTATGGAAAAGATGAAAGAGGAAGCCCAACGATTGGGAAAAATTTTAAAAACAAACACCCCCATGCTTCCAATGGAACCCCTAGATGAGTTGTTGTTTCATATGGTTGAGGAGTGTGGCATCTGTAAGCAGCCTTTGGGAAATGAGAGGGTGAGGGATCACTGCCACCTCTCAGGAGATTTCGCTTTGCCGCACACTCCCAATGCAACATTAAATACACGGTACCTAAATTTATCCCAGTGATTCTTCACAATTTGAGTGGTTACGATGGACATTTTATCGTAAGGGAGCTAGGATGTGATAAAGAACGTGTAGAGGTGATCCCCAACAATAAGGAACGATATATTTCATTTACGAAGTATGTTCGATTAGCAGGAGATGCAGATACTGAAGATGATCACAATTCAACGATCCAGCTGCGTTTCATAGATTCGCTTCGTTTTATGGCATCATCGTTGGATAAGTTGACGAAGAATTTAGAACCTCAACAGTTTGTTGAGGTCCAAAATTTTTCTCAGACGACAGATCGCGTAGTTTGCTGACGAGGAAAGGTGTTTTCCCGTATTCATACATTTCTGATGTAAGTGTATTGAATGAAACCTCTTTGCCCGCAAAACATGCTTTCTTCAACGACTTATCTTCTACGACTATTAGCGATGCGGATTATAAACATGCGCAGAAGGTGTGGGAGGAGTTTCACGTACGAAACTTGGGTGAATACAGCGATCTGTATTTAAAGAGCGATGTTCTACTGTTGGCAGACGTTTTGAAAATTTCAGAAACGTTTGTCTAAGTACGTACAATCTCGACCCGGCTCAGTACGTGACAGCTCCTTCTCTCGCCTTTGATGCAATGCTGAAACACACTGAGGTGAAGTTGGAGTTATTAACCGATGTTGATATGCACCACTTTATTAAGAAAGGCATTAGAGGTGGTCTCACTCAGTGTAGTCATCGGTATGCTCGTGCCAACAACAAGTATATGGAGGAGTACAACCCCAGTGAACCCTCCATGTACTTGACATACCTCGATGCCAACAACCTATATGGATGGGCTATGAGTCAACCACTACCACATGGGTTTTTCAGGTGGTTAAACATCGATCAGGTTAACCATCTGAAAGATAACATTTTGAATATCCCCATTACACACAATATGGGGTACATCCTAGAGGTTGATCTGCACTACCCACAACAGCTTCAGGATTTGCATAACGACTTGCCTTTCTGCCCCGAGACCATGGTTCCACCAACACTGTCTTCTAGGACTCCAAAGCTACTCACCACACTTTTTGATAAGAAGAAATATGTAATCCATTACCGAGCACTTCAACAGGCTCTGCGCAATGGCTTACAATTAACTACAGTTCACCGTGTGTTGGAGTTCGAGCAATCACCGTGGCTCAAACCCTACATTGATCTCAACACGAATCTCCGTACCTCTGCCGCTAACGCGTTTGAAAAAGATTTTTTCAAACTTATGAACAATGCGGTTTTTGGTAAAACAATGGAGAACGTGGACAAAAGGGTCGATGTCAAGATTGTGTCGCGGTGGGAGCACGAGGGACAAAAGTTGTGCGCGAGTGGACTAATAGCTAAACCTAACTTTAACAGTTGTACCGTGTTGGGGGAAAATCTGGCGATTATACAGATGGATCGTGTTAAAATTAATTATAATAAACCAATCTATGCAGGATTGTCAATTTTAGATTTGTCCAAAACTCTTATGTATGAGTTTCACTACAGTACCATGGTTCCTCTGTATGGTCCCAGATTGTCCCTGCTTTATACGGATACAGACTCTTTAGTTTATAGTGTTGAGACGCCAGACTTATACAGTGACATTAGTGCGAACATTGAGCATTTTGATACAAGTGATTACCTCCAAACAATAAATACAATATACCACTTATAAACAAAAAGGTGTTGGGTAAGTTTAAGGACGAGTTTTGTGGGGATTTGGTGTTGAGTTCGTCGGTAGTAGGGCTAAGTCCTACTGCATTATTAGTGAGAAAGACATTGTTAAAAAGATTAAGGGTGTTAGTCGTAATGTGGTGGCGGGGATTAGTGTAGATAGTTTTAGGGATGTTGTTATTAATAATAGAGATGCCCTCATGAATACGATGGTATCAATCCGGAGTAAGAAACACCAACTTTATACACAGCTTATTAATAAAATCAGTTTATCGGGCGCAGATGACAAGCGTTACGTCATCCCCGGAAGCATATCAACCTACGCATGGGGGCATAAGGATATAGGTTAGTTGTTTATATTTGTATATATTTTATTGTGTATATATAGTATATAAGTTAGTTATAAGCATATCTACCCTCCCCATCCTTAAAATTTCCTTTGTTCCCGGCGGCATGTGTTTACCTCCACGTGGTGTCGCTGGACGGTAAAACATATTGTTAACGACAATATGTCTTATTGACTGAAAACACGTCTCCTCTTTTTTTACATTAATCTCTTTTTGTTACACGTCTATTTAAACAACACATTAATCTTTTTTTTGTTACAGGTTAAACTTTCGGCTACACACAGGAAATAATGCTATACTTTGTAAAAATTGTAATTAGTTTATTAAACTGTAAGTTGGATAAATAAATTATTAAACTTTTGTGTTCTTAATTTTTGTGTTGGTTAAAGCATATACCTTGGGTAGCGAAAAAGGTTTTAAAAAATGGAGTTAAATATATACGAGCAAAAGAGCTTAAAGTATAACTTTGCAGGGCGTGGTCCGATTTCAAATCTGTTTGCAGATTCGAATTCTGCGTAAAATTCTAAGCTAACAAGATGTATCGCATGACTAAAAAAATTTATGCGGACGCTCAAAAGTCGCTACAGGTAAGAAATCTTAAAATGGGGGTAGCTTCCTTGGGGGTGATGCTATCTAAAAAATTCTTAGAGATTCGGGTAGCTGAGAAAATTCTATTGTTAATTGATACCAAACAAGATAGGTTTATCTCGAAAGATGTAATGGCTAGACAAAGAAAACTATTTGGTTCAGATGAAAGATAAAAAAATGGCTAGTTGAAGAAAACTTTTTGGTCCAGAATGTTAGCAGTAAAAAATCTTAAAAATAGGTTTATCTCGTGGGAGGAAATGAGGATGCTCATTTATCTCGAAAGATAAAAAATTTAAGATATTTATCTCGAAAGATGAAAAATGGTTAGTCGAAGAAAACTTTTTGGTCCAGATGTGTGTGGAAATGTGGATGCTGGTGGAAATGTGGCGGTGGGTTCACTGATTTTCCTCTACTTATGTAATGATCGAATCCTTTACGGTAGCGGCCCTCGTTTATGGCTTTTTCTTTGTCTACCACTAAGAATCCGTATCCGGCTTTATTGCCATCGCCGTCTTTTTTTTCCCACGCTAGACGGCACATCTTTTTGAAATCTTCGAAGCTCATGTCGGTATTAATGTGCTCCGAATAGATATGTCTTAGGTTCATTTCGTCTTGCAAAAAAACTATAATTAAATTTGTATTGTCGCGAATAAGATGCTTCGGTATTCTTGCATACGATTGGCTGAGGTAGAACGCGTCTATATTCTTATGACGGCTCATTGAAAAATATTGACGAATCGCGTTTTGTTCGTGACATTGAATGTCGTCGAAAATGAAAATCGAATTACTCTTAGCATCTTGCGGTGAAATTATTTCGGAATTTTCGCTAAATTCGTAATAGCCTAGTCCCTTGATCGGTCTCAAAACTCGACTCAAAAATCGTATTTGGGCTGAAATAGCGACTTGGAGTAAATGTAAACGTTTTCAAATTCCAATCCGTTGGGTGCCAGTAACAAACTCAAAATCAGGTTTGTTTTACCGCACGCAGAAGGTCCGCATACGATGCATCTTATGCTGGCCGGTAAGAGATCTCCGTGCTTTTAGCGCGTTCCAAAATAGGAATAAGGATCATCCTGTTCGACCGTTAGATCCATATTTGCAACAGGTAGAGATTGTTTCTGTTTAATAACCTTCATGTCTATTATTCGCTAATATGACGCGTAACGATTTCCGTAAACGGATCGTATTCGAATATAGAGTCGTGCAAAATTAAGCAGTATGCTTTAGTGGTTTGATCGAAAATGTTGCTGGATTCGATTTCGAGACGTATATCGACGGCCGAATTTTTAATAGATTCTTCTTGACGACTGCAATCGATCACGAACACGGGACAATTGCCAAATTGCTGATAGTCGTTCAAACAACACAGAGCGTAGCTCAAATTGCTCGCGCCTGCATAATAGTTTTCCGGAAATTTCGAATAGTGCATGAACGGGGTCGAATAATCGTTATTGGCAAAGTCCGAATTCATATCTTGAAGTGGAAATTCTTGGGAATTAAGGTATAGTTTTAAATTTGTCAGATTGCAGTGATCGAACTGGGCTGCCGATTGCTTCGCATTATCATACTTGCCATGCTGAAGAGTAAATAGAATCCATCGAGGTTTTCTAATTCGTTCGAATTCTTAATACGCCAAACGTGAATTTTCGAAGACGGAAAGGACGGCAACTCGTGAAGCTCCCAGCGACGAAAGTAAACCACAATTCTGGGATTTTATGCAAATGATGGAATAAATTTAATTTCGATTCATCGCTAAGCTTTAAATGCGGAACCTCCCACGATATTTTAGTAATTTTAAATGTTAGCTCGTTTTCGTCGCTCTTGTAACAATTGACGTCGCTCTTGGATCTAATTAAAACAAGCTCTTGCGGCATGTTTACGACGGCTCGTTTATAATCCTCGCAAAATCCAAAAATATGCTTTAGAGGCACATTGCACGAGAAGCGTCCGTTCTTAAAAATGTCGGCGTTTGTATCTCCTCGAGGGTCCCAGGTGCTATTGCTCAAACCGTTGAATTTTTTGTGATACGAAGCGAGACCCTTCATCGTGCACGTTATACCAGGCTGCTTACAAACGTCGACCACATGCGTGCTCCCCATTTTGTACTGTATTTCATCGAACAAGAATAATATTGCGTTGTTCGTTATCGTATACGGTTTACCTTCGGTTTTCACCGAAAACGTTCCCTTAATATTAATGTAACTGTCGTAGGTTGCGGTTATAGCATCGGAATTTTGGATTTCTATAATCACTCTATCGCTGTGGTTTGTGTTTCGCGTGAAGGGTAAATACGAATAATAATCTTCTTTCGAAATTGTCTCTTCGTAGCGAGGCCTTTTGAATACGTCTAATTTGGCCACCTCGTCGAAACGTAATTTCTTTAAAGGGGAACTAATCACCGACGAGATGTGATCTGCGACCATTTTCGTGCTACTACCAAAATCACCACGTATTTTACCGCCACGTTTAGCCATTTCTAGTACTTTTTTTCTTTCTCGTATTCAAAAGCTTGTAGCCGAGCGCTTTTAAGAAACTTGCGTCTGCGCGACTAAGAGCGAGGTTCTTCTTCCTCTTCTTTTTAATATGATGTTGCTTTTTCACACCTCTTCCGCTTTTTATTTCGTTATGGCCTAACGATGATTTGCGTGCGACTGCAGATTTCGAGAACGTTTTTGCGTTTTATATAGGTTTGTTTTGAGGAAGAAGAAGAAGAAGAAGACTTCGGCAGCAACGACGATAACAATGCCCAACGCGCGGATTTTTCTTAGGTATATTGACGACTGCGGCTAACGTCTGTTGCTGCTGCTGCTGATGCTGACGCTCGTCATCGTAAACGACGCCCATTTTTAACTTAATAATAATTTTATTATTCGCGTCTTAGCTCTAGGCGAACGCAAAGGTACGTATCCTTCGAAAAATTAACCGCTTCACCCGTATGATCCACCAGTCTCAACGTAATGTTATCGAATTCGTCCACGCACAGAGGGAAACGAATTATATTGCTGGGTTGTTGTTCTATGCTGTAGCCTGGGGGCACGGTTAGGCCAAATTCGTAAATGCTATGACAAAGTTGGTTATTGCGGTACGCTCCCGTCGTAATGTTAGTATCTACGAAAATATTAGATACCGAAATTATTTCCACATCGCGATCGGACGTATGCGAACGACCTTCCTCTAAAATTCGATCATGAAATCCCAGCATTCGACCGATGTTGCCGCGCTTCGCGAAGTCTACGGAGTATTTCGATTTTATTTCGCACTTTAGGGTATTATTATTAGCTCTTAAAGAAAACAAGCCGTCGACCAATCCGTCGTCGTCCAAAGATACGGACGAATTAATTTCTTTGTTGGCTTTAGCCGACTCCAATATCTTTTTTCTCAGGAACGTGTTTAGCTCGTCTATTTCGTAGCATCCCTCGTCGATGGTGATTTCTTTTCTTTATCGTAATAGAACTTATTATTTCCCTCGTAAATATTTCGAACGGTGTTGCACGTGTAAAGACCCACCAAGCCGCAGGTGTACGTGCTGCCATCGTTCAGTCTCACAGGTGGGTATAGCGTACCGCTGCTGATGGTATTTCCATACCCGAATATCGTGAATGTCCTAGACATGACTGTAGCGCTCCGAGGGCATTATGGTTCTTTATGTAAAAATTTCAACACTAAATGACCGCACACGATCGTGTTAAAGTCTTGCTCCCTTTCCACGTTATAATATATATCGCTACCGTGAAAATATCTTAAGACTTCCTCGGAGGCCTCAGGTCTCCGAAACTATCGAAGTATATCACCGTATTGGCCCTTTTTATAACCGACCCAATGCGTGCCCGGACCGGATCCATCGTCTAAATTTATAATACCACTTTCGTTTCGCCACGGCGGTGCTAAGCTTCCGTCGCGTCTTTTAGCGGCAACTCGTCTCGCATGTACACGCCTCTAAAATACGGAACACCTTTAGCATATTTGTGCAGATCGAGATCGGTCAATGCGCGCATGGGAGGTGTAAGGGTGGTGGTGGTGGTGGTGGCGAGCTTAGCATTCCTCGACACCGTCGAAGTCATCCGTTTTTTGAATCCCCCGGATAAGGTTTCAAGTACAAGGCGCTACCTTTCTTGTGAGGCTTTAAATACAATCCGCTGCCGACTTTTTCTCTTCCATGGCTCTGTTGTGACGCGCGTTTTCGTCGAAATACCTCTTTGCATTTTTGGCCGAATTGATGGCGTTTGCGACGCTCGACGCTCCGCCGGCCAGTGCTCCGAGCGCCGAAAGACCCGCAAATATCGGAATCAAAGGCAATAAGCCTCCTTGCTTGGGCACCGGTATTATGCGCGGTACTTTAATTTTCGAACGACCTCCCATCCTGTTGACTATAATTTTGCAGCATTCATCGCGCTCGAAATGAGACGATTATGCGAAGCATCTCCGTGTCCTTTACTCTTGATGCTTTGTTTTCTGATTTCTTTAGATATTTTACTTATAAGACCGCCTCTGAAGGAGCATTTTCTGCCGACGTTACCGTTATTGTCTTTGAATTTACCCGAGCATCGACGTACTCGACGTCGTCGTTTTTGTCGTCGTCGTCGTCCTCCTCGCTGTCGACGATCCAGTTTCACGGCCATTTTCTTGTCTATTCCCATTCCTAGTTTGCGTTTCGCTTTCATTGCAGCCGTTACGCCCAACGCTGCGAGCTTCTCGGACCACTTAGAATCTTTGGCCTTGACTCGCCGCCAAGCCGCTTCTTGCAAGACCTTGTCGGCCTCGTGCCTGCGCTCCACGTCTTTGTGATGCGAATACGCGATGTCGTGCTGCTTGCACGCTTCGTCTAGAGGATTAATACCTTTGTCTCCGCGATTTAAACGCTCTTGTAGCCTGGTTCCGGGACCGCAGAAGTTATGACCAGGAAGGTGCAGTTCGAAGGGCAATTTATTTAAGAGGTTGTTGAACAACCCTTCACCCCCGTGTACCAACATTGACTAACATCTCTCCTGCAATAACGTAACAATTTAAATATATATATATATATATATATATATATATATATATATATATATATATAAAATAACTGCATACAGAATAAATTTTAATTACAAAAAGGATCATACACTATCTTTAAAATACAAAGGTTTCATTTCGACATTTAAATTCTTTTGATATAAACATAATACGTCATCGACAATTTCGTGAGGAAATGGCGCGTGATTTCTAATAAGCCGAGTCTGTTGATGTCGTAAAGAACGTTTAGGGTACTGAGGGATGGATTTCCAAATACGTATTCGCTTATCATCTCGACTCGACATAAGATTTGATCCTGCACGTTCGAATAAAGTCCAGCATCCTCGAGGAGGCCCGCCTTCACCTCCATCGTCGTCGCCGTCGCCGCTACTGCTCTTGCACCTGTTATACGCGTAAGCTCCGAACTCTTCGGGAAGGCAAGTGGCGACGCACTCTATATTTCTATCGTAGAACTCTTGAAAATCTTGTCCTTTCAATATTTCTAATTTGAGCATTATAAGAGGAGCTAGAGTAAACACTTTTGCAAATTCTTCGCGGAGAGAGAAATTCGCGCAACATTGTATCCGGATCCTGTTGTTGTTGATTCTAATGCGGCGAGAGCCGCAGCAGTTTTTGCACCTCGACTCTATGAATGGACTCGTATTCGTCTTTAAATTCCACTTCCAAGTATCCGTCGATCGTCTGATGCATTTCACGCCTCCAGTGCCATACGTCTGCGACTACGGAGGCGGCGGTAGCGCCTGCAGATGCAACCGTGGCAGTATCCGAGCGGTTGGAAAAAAATTTTCTAAATTTATGTTCGATATTGATAGACGACAAATCTTTCCACTCGTTTTCGTCCATTTGCAATTCGCCTTCTTTACAAAATCTGTTGGGGCATATAAGTCTGATAACAGGGCTAAAATCCATATTGCTCTTTCGTTTGGTTAAGCCCACTTCGATCGTATGACCGTGAGCGCACCATTGCGCATTCTCCTTGGAGGAATTCAATCGGTATTCGGTGCTACATATCAGGGGATCCATCGCCTGATCGTTATCGTAAACATGAATACCTGACAAAACTTGCGGCGATCCAGATACTGCACGTAGATGATGATGATGACGAAATTACGTCATCATCATCGTTATTTAAAAATACTTGACTTTCGTCACCACTTGTATGATTATTTTCGTCTTGAATATACTTCACCATAATTGCTATTTAATTAAGTGCAAAATTTCACGCACACATACACACCCTGAACGAAGATACCTCCCGGTTAGAACTGAAAATTATTTTGCATGCGTAGGTTTTCGTTCGAGCTCAAACGATGTTGCTCATGCGCGCATAGTTTATTTTTATATTTGTAATAGATGTAGTATGCCCACGCTCCTATTAATTGCATAAGTACGATGTGTTCTAAATACGTCCATACACCATCTGAACTATCAAATTCTCGATCTTTTTTCTCGCTCTCTTTCTCTTTCGAAGGCGATTCGTTTATGATTCCATGGCATGACGTACCATTCGGTCTCCGTAAAACTGCTATTATATTTAAATCTTATTTTAAACATCAGAAAAGAATCGATGCCAACTCCGTCTCCGACACAATCGCCCGCGCATCCATTGTTCAACCATTCGGCACCGTCGTCGTCGTCGTCGTCGCCGTCCTCGCCGTCGCCGGATCCATCTACGTTTTCTATTTCTCGTCGTCGTTGAAGGCGTCCTCCTCCTCCTCCTAGATAACTTTTATAAATTAAAAGGTCTCTCGATACCGCGGACGATGACGACGACGACGACGTCTCTGATGATGGCGATAAGGGAACCTCTTCCGAATGGTTCTGTTTGCTGCTGCCATTGCTGTTGCAGCTGCATGGTAATTAATTCCATACGTTTCCAATCTTTAGAGCGAGAGCATCTTATTTGTTGTTGTTGTTGTGACGACTCGGACTTCGACAATGCCAAAACGTCTTTATTTTCAACAACCTCGAAACATACGAATGCATTCGGAGGATCTACGGAACCGGATTTCTTTGCCAGGAGGGCACGCTCGGTTTAAATATGTATAGGTAATTATTACATATTAAAGAGTAGGCGAGATATGCTGCGACGGCTGCGGGCGGTCCTTTAGGAGTCATTTCGAACAATGAGCATTTTAATTGCATTCATAGGTTTTTATTGCAGGGCTGCGATGTGTTGTTGTGCGCGCGTACATATGGGGTAGAACATGCGCATTCAGGACACGATTTTATTTGCAGAGGAGGTCCATCTATCTGATCTGCATGCGACGACGATTGTAAGCCATGCGCTAAACAATAGCGATGCGTCCATAATTGTTTTTGCAAATACTCCGGTAATTTATCGAAATTTCTGGCGACGTCTTTACTTGCATGCCTCTCGATATACTCGAGCGGTAATTTCGTAAGATCCTCGACCGTCAACATTCTTCTATATTACAAACGTATATGATTATTAAAATAAACATATCATCTCGTAGACAATTTTCTTATCCCCTTCCTTAAGAATGCATACTATAGGTTCCTGCATGATTTATATTGACGCCTAAATTTAATATTCTCGAAAGAGCTAACCCGCTCTGCTTTTCGGTATATTCGTCCAGTTTATTGTTCAATTCCTGAATGGCTTCGGGTTTAACTTGAGTTTGAAAGTCTTCAATTTTTAAAATTTTATAATTTTTAGTAGTAAAATGTCTGAGCGATGACGACGATGATGATGATGACGATGTATCCACGGCTTCTGAAGACGATGATGTTGATGCGTTGGGCTTTACGTATTCACCGTTAAACACGAAATTAATTTTAAGAGATCCGAATTTTCTCAAACATTTTCTCAAACGTCGCTCTATTAGGGCGAATGCATCTTCTAAAAATTGCATGGGATCTATGTGATATAAATTGACCACAGCACTCGAACGTATCCTGCGGGCGAAAGCCGATTTCAAATCGACCCACACGATATTGTTCGACGTTCTACGTCTTTTGACATTCTTCTTTGATGTTAATCTATCGAAATTTTCAGCAGGATCGTCGACTTCGACGTCGTTCGCATAACCCTCGTCGTCGTCCTTCGCACTAGTATTATCGCCGGATCCATTCTTTTTACTAATACCTGCCCTCTGATCGCCCTATCACGCTTGCTTTTTGCATTAGAAACGATCTGATTACATTTCAGATTTAGCAGCATCGATTCATAGTGACGTTTTCGACCTACGTTGCAAGCACTTTTCAATTGTTTTAAAATTGCACGCGTTGAGGTAGGCGCGTCTGGAATTTTTAATTCGTCCGAAGCTTGAGACATTTTACACTTTCGACACACGATGTTTACCGTTCGAATAATTACACAATAATAAATAGAAAAATATTTTGGATATTCTTTTACCAAGACGACGAAACTATTATTCGTAGTAGGGGAGAAATTTTTTCAAATACAAACGCAGCACGCAATTTTTCTTATCGACACCTGTAATAAAAACCTTGCGGTTATTTCCCCAGCCTTATTCTTCTTATACTTCATCATAATTGCCTACGACACGTCGAGCGTAACATTTTCAAATTATTAAAAGATTACTTGAAACGTCTTGCACGTGTCCGATGAGATAATCCGAAAACACTCTCTTAAAACAAAACACGTTCGCACCACTTGCGCGCCTTACGATATTTCGTCTTAGACTAAAACACGCACGCCCCCTACACACCTATACACATAACGATACATACCTTTCTTTTCGAAAATAAAACGACAACAACACCGCCCCCGATCGATATCTACACACACACACTTTTATCACGAGGGCGGCACGACTTCCACGTTAACATCACCGACAAACCACACATACCCTACACCCTACACGCACACACCTGCACATACATACCTCTCTTTTACATAATACGCACACCCTTTACAAGATATTTATGATCCTTTTAAAAAGGGCCGGCCAGCTTCTCCATAGCCATACTATCGTTATCCTCAAACCTAACTAATACTAACACACACACACACCTACACATACATGACCTTCACACATACATACTTCTCTTTTCCATAATACACACACCCTTTACAAGATATTTATGACCCTTTAAAAAGGGCTGTCCCAGCTTCTCCATAGTTATACTACTAAGGATGGTTCATAGGTATGATATTACAATCATATCTGTCTAGCGATAAGAATGGGCGTTTAATACAATTAATGCAATAAGGTTGTTCTTAAAAGTTTGGTGACTGGCAGTCTAGATTTCTCTGTATTTTTCCTGAATAGAAGATTATTTATATAAATGCGAACCCCGTTACGATACTTTAGTATTAGTTTGAATTTCGTCCTAATAAATGTTCGACGTACATAAATTAATATAAATATCAATCCGCTTACGTGGTATAAACGTGTTAGACAAATATGCTACCAGTAAGATTAGTGGTATAATAGTGTTTAACGCTTCGTATGTAGAAGATTAAATTAGTGTCTAACAATAGTGAATTAGCTAGTTCTAATGTAAACAAGACTCTGTAAATAATACTTGTGATTGTGAAGAATAATTATTAGACTTGTATTTATTAGAAATAAAGGCCAAAGAACAATTAAAGAATCCGTTACAATAGCATCAACAACTTTATTTATTAGCAGTCATCGACTTCAACAAGCACTTCCCGACGATAATTTTGGTAAGTTAACGAAGACACGAATACGACAATAAAATTAGGGAGTTAACAATGTTACTTTAGAAGTACATTATTTCCTTATTAGTAAAAGTTAGAGCGACAGGGTTTTATGCATATTTAATTCCATAAAAGCTTTGTTCTAATGGACCACAAACCCTTTCACTGGCATAATGTTACTTTTATGTGAATTTGGTAGTTAAAGTGTGATTTACCATTCAAACATTCTGAATTGATTTTGTTTACTCTGTCACTAGTTTAGATTGTTATTAAATTGACTAGGTCAGGCCAGCACCGAGCGTTAATGGAGACCTTGTGCAAATTTACCTCCAACTCCTCAAATGTCCATTGCATAATATGCAACGGTACAAAGTTAGTAAAAAATAACATGCGATGTATACATGTTGCCTTCAGTGCCTTGTATAAATTTTTTTACAAGTTCTACTGCAATTATATGTCTTTAATAAGATCTGTATCAGTTAGCATTTTCAATTTTTTGACATAATTCTAGTGGTTTGCTTTCAGAGTAATTTATATATCTATAAATACTCCATAAAAATTCAAACTTATTTGAGTACGATTTTATATTACGTATAAAATTGACGCTAATAATCTTTGAAATTTGCTTTACCACAGATACGTAACAGAAAAAATGCATCAGATAGCATTCAGTAGTGAGGGGTGCGATCTATGAAAACAAAAGCAATTGTTTAAGGGGTATACAAATTTTGACACTTTCACCTACTTGAAATCTTTAAACTGTCTGTCCAATAAAATGTTGAGCGCCAACTCATCTGGAATTTGGTCTTATTTTGCTAGACGATGGGTCGTCTATAGATCCACTAAAGGATTATTTTTTATCTCGAAAAGTTGATGGAACACTCTATACACCTTCTTTCTTCTACTAATTTAAACTAAGCACAAATAAAAAAAAAGCAAGCCTTTCATCTAACCTATATTAAACATGAATATCTTAATATTTAACAAACACAACCATTCACAAATAAACTAAACTCTACCCCAATTGGCAATGCGTGTATCTAAAAGAAAAGAAACATCTTAAATTTATTTAAGTTCAATTATCCAGCAGATTTGACTGGTATATGTAAATTTCTACAAATACAATTATTACATTACGCTCGCACTAAACGTGTATCAACTTAACAGTCCAGATCCTAATAAATTGTTTGTAAATAATGGAATATACGTCCACCAGGATATGAAGCAGGTAGAAAGTTAAATTTTATCTTTTATAGCTTTTGGTTCGAGGATAAGGTTCAACTAACCTTTTGACTGTAAGATAAAGTTGGGTGTCTATAATCTTTTGAATTCAACAGATGTTGAAAAAAGCATCCACTACTGGACCGCTTTTACTAGTAACGGTAGTTTATTTAGCTCCGTCCTCACGTTCGCGTTGTGGTGCTTTTTCTTTACTAGCAAAGCTGGTTATCACTAGACTCAAGCGTAAAACTTGTACGCAAATATTTTAACAAATCGGAATGAATTAAATGATTTCAAATGAATTGCCTTTTTTATTTTGCGAAGGCGGTATTTATAAGTTATATTACTTTAGGCCATTCTGAATGGACCTGCATCTTCAAGAAGTTTTACATTACTAGAACGGGTGGAATGACTTCCGCGTTCCAGTGACCTGAAGAGCCAAACTACAGGTTCAAGCAAAGTAGTATGGTCTTTAGTGAGGAACCAGACTAAGATAGGTCCCCGAAGGAGGGCAACTGCTCTTTCGGTACTTCGACTGTCAGAAACCATAAGGGTCGGTATGGCATTCTACCGCGATGTAGAAGGCAATGGGAAACCATCACATTACCTCCCAAATACACAGCGTACTTAAATTGTATTTAAGACGATGGCATCCTCTGGTGTAAAAGATTCCGGAGGTAAAGTTGTCCCCCATTCGGATCTCCGAGAGGGAACTAATTCGGAGGATGTGATCGAAAAATTTAGAAAAAGAATGAGGAACATTCTGCGAGTCGGAGCGTGGAATGTCAAAATTATGAAGCGTAAACTAGAGAACTCAAAAATTAAAATAGATGGACTAGCACTAGACATAATAGGAATCAGCGAAGTTTAATCGCCAGAGGAGGGGATTTTCGGAGTAAAAACTTTAGGGTAATTCATACAGGATCATAGGACGGAAATTTTGGTGTGGGGATAGCTATGCAAAAAAGATAGGATACTGTGTAGAAAATTACTTACAAAAGAACGAAGAAGTACTCATGGTTAAATTAGAATTGAAACTGGTAAATACAGTAATAATACAAGTATACATGGCCACCTCTAGCCACAGTGAGGAAGAGGTAGAAGCGATCTACAAAGATATCGATAACATACTAAGATATGTAACAGGACATGAAAATTTAATAATTACGGGGGATTTTAATGCAGAGGTAAGTGAGGGTAGCGGAAGGGCGGTAGTAGGTTTATTTGGTTTAGGCACGAGAAACGACAGGGGAAATAGGTTGGTAGAATTTTGCGACAATAACTATTTAACCATCACAAACACATTATTTAACATCATGGTAGAAGATGATGCACGTGGAAGATGCCAGGAGATATATGAAGATATCAAATAGATTACATTCTTGTTAGACAACGGTTTAGGAATCAAGTAAATGACTGTAGAAGCTACCCATAAGCAGATATAGACACTTCCACAACATCGTAACTATGAAGGCCGCTCTTAAATTTAAAAATTTGAAAAAAGGGATCGGAAAAAGGCACTCTGACTTTGGGAAACTAAAAGATAAAGATATCCATGAAAGATTTGAAAAAGTCAAATGAATTACTGAAAGATATCGGGAAAATGTCTGATACTAAGGAAGTAAAAACAGAATGAAATAACATTAAATCTAGCTTCGACATGGCAGCCAGAGATATTCTGGGGTATACACAAAAAGAAAATAAGAAACCATGGGTTACAAAGGATATCCTGATGAAGATGATGAAGAAAAACGAAAATACAAAAATAGATCAGACGAAACAGGAAAACAGAGATACAAAGTTATAAAATGGGAAATTATTCGCAAATGCAGGAACGCTAAAGAACAATGGATTGATGAAAAGTGCAAAGAGGTACAAACTAAGATGGTAATAGGAAATACAGACTAAGCATACAAACTAATTAGAATCAATTTTTAGAGATGTAAAACTGTATAGCAAAAATATAAGGGACGCGAGAGGAAACGTCATTATAGAAAATGTAGAGGAAGTGGTTAATTGGCAGAAATATATAGAGAATTTTTACGCAGGAGAGGAACTAACAACATTAAAACAGTAATCTGATATTGAAAATGATGACTTGGGATATCCTATACTTACAGATGAGTTTGAATTAGCATTAAGGGGTCTGAAAAATGTCAATGCGCTAGGTACATATAAGGTACAAGCAGAAACTCTAGAAACCGCTGGACAAGCAGTAACAGGACTTCTCCTTTATAATTCCATCTGTCTGGAGATAGGTCAAAGTATCGTTGCGGTAATATATATTAAAAATTCTTCGTTTCAATCAGTACTCAATTACCAAATTTTGTTTTGTCTACTTTTGCTTGTAAATTCTTATATTTTTTGTTCACGATTAGGTCTTTACAATGCAGGTATAGTTTACGGTACGTACTTTCATTTAAATGATTGAAATCCATGTTTTTACTTACAGTTTTCTTCTACAAACACAAGCGTAAGGCGAAAGCTTGTTCTTCTTGTTGATTCTTGTATGCAGTTTTAATTGCTCTATTATCGATAATTTTCTTTCAAAATAATACATTTGAAAGTTAAACTATATTAGTTAGAACCTTGTAACGGGCATTTTTGGTAGTTTTAACATTTCACGCTGTTTCCCCATTTATAAATACATTTCTACAAATTACTATTTCTATATTTAATATTTATTAACTCGTGTGTATTACTTTAAACGTGTATTAATTTGAGGATTGATTTTCATTAATAAATTACTGTCCAACTTATGGAAAATGATAAACAGCTCGCAATTAATTAGTAGATATAAATTTTGTTCCTTATGTGGATATACAAGTCGAGATAATAAGTCGATAAGCGGTTATAATAGCGACGAGTTGTGGAGTTCTGTTCGTTGTTTCTATCTATTAAGTACGTGAAAAATACTGTTCCTTTTTGCTTTGATAATAGTGAAAATGAATGCGAGATTAATTCTCGAATTGTTCATGAACAAACACGGCACGATTTTAGTTGTACTTTTTAACTGTAGAATGTGTTTACTCGACCGCACGGGTTTTAAGGTCATTGACAGACGGTTTTATTGCTTACGAGTAGCTTTACTAATTGTTATTTGTTGCTGTGATACTATAGTTTCTGAATTTTCTAACCCCAAAGAATCTACAACAGACCAGTGCTTGCGCAAATTTCGTTATTTGCGAAATATAACAGAGTACCGGCTTACAAAGGTATTGTTTGAAATTTCTCACTGCTTATGGGGATGTTTATGAAAATAATATACCTCTGGTCCCAGTTGAAACTAAACTAGCGCTACAGAAGATTTCGAAATTATTGTCTTAAGAATTACCAAGAAATTTATCAACTACATAGTTCCGACGCGTGATAATGTCTGTTGCTAAAACCAGTGAAATACGTAGGTGTGATTAGTGTAACGTGTGCCAAGTTCCATCAACACCCTCACAGTCAAGGGTGAAGTGCTTCGTTAGTGCAGGACATCGTTGAATCCCACCCTTCCGTTGCAAGGAAGCGTTGCTGAAAGACTTTTTGTAAGTTGAACTATTTCTTACTTGTTATTGCTTTAAATATCTATCCGTTTGTTTTGCCATATCTTCGTCGTTCTGATATCTTTTACAATAGACTTGCCTGCTATTAAGAAAAAAAAGAAAGAAAAAAAAACAATCAATACTACTGAATTACTCATACCAATTGTGTTTTATCTATTTATCTTTTGTCAACATTTTATCTAATTTATGTTAAATTGGTGTGTGAGGAAACGTTTCTGCTACTCCCCAATATTACCTCACTTTGTACTAAAAATTTTTGTATTGCTTTTACCGTTGTTATATTATATAGTTTATCTAAACAGTTTCTTTTTTTTACATTCTACAAAGTAGTGAATAATTTAGACTTTTCATTACTGCTATGCTTTTTCTTTATTTCAGGTTTGCAGGACTAATTTGTTTTTCTTTCAGGTTTACTATTCTAATTTTTCTATTGCAGGTACTGTTACCAACTGCTTACCGCCGCATACATCATAGGTCAGTCTGCTTTCTACAACCCCCCCTACTCTCCGATTGAGCCCGGTCATTTCTTTGACATTCTTTGTGTAACGTAACAGAAATTTTTATAAAAACGTAACAACCTGCAACAACATATTTCTACTCTTACACTATGAACTTGTTTCCTCCTGTCGATTCTTGTACGTGATTTTAATGCTTCTGTGAATTATAGTTTGAACCGTTGATTCTTTCGAATAATAGTATAATAGATTTTGAAAATTAAATGCGGAAAACCTATATGATGACTTAAGCATACACTTAAATCACGGAGTAATTTAATAACAATAAAATTTGAAAATTACAAATGTACAGGGTAAGCCCATTAATTCTTTTGCGTATTGTCTAATGCGGCATTTTATATATTCCTCGTCTCCTAGAAGTATTTCAAAAAATTATTGTAACCTCGAACGGTTTGAATTTTAAACTACATTATTATGTTTTGGAGATCTCATCATAAAACTTTTCCTTATTTTTTGTATTCCTTTGCAAATTCCTAAAGCTAGTGTATTTATCAAATTTTAAGATATCAAATGTCTGTGGTTTATTCAATTACACGCTCCATAGAAAGAACGAGGATGGATTTAAAATAAACCATATTTGCAAGTATTCAAAAAAATTAAATGGGTTGGAAATATTTATAAATATCCCCCAAAATAAATGAACTTGCTTGCGTTATAGGTATTTCTTTCCCAAATTTTCAATTAATTACCTGATTCTTAAACAAGATGGGCCACCAAAATTTATGTTTTACCCGTTCTTTCTAGCAGAATGTAATCAACAACCGTGGAATACTGAGAAATTTTTAGATCTCTAGATGTTGAATACATAAAAAATACTCAGGATAGAAAAGCGGGTGAATCACCAGGCAGATATTAAACAAATGCGGCCTTCAATATTCTTACCTAATGTCCAGTTAGAGCGGTGAAGATTTTTGGATCCAGAACACTTATTACCGTACTCGAAAATTAATATAAAGCGGCGAGGTAGTCCTATACGGGGACTGACCTGAAACAGAAACTATTTGTTCAAGCGGTGACAATGGACTGTGTTAGGCCGCGCAATCACCAAACATGCAGCAAACAAGATAGAACATTGAAGATGATAACGTGACCGGGTTTATTAAATTTAGATAAAGGAGCATTAACAAATAAACTTAAACTTTCTAGTAATGATATAAAAAACAAAATGAATATATACAGGGTTGGACGAAACATACCGCCCACCAAAATAGAAACATTTTAATTTTCATCTAGAGAGAGTGGGCAGAGTTTAACCACAGAACGTCTAAACTCACCACTCGCTGTTCTAACGGTGGCAACGCGCACTATCTCGTCGGCGCCTGGATGCACGGAAATAATACGCCCAAGTGATCACTGAAGAGGAGGAAGAAATCGGCATTAATTAGAACTAAGTCTCCAGTCGAATATTATTTTTGGCTACATGCCATTTGGATTTTACTTGAAGGGTATGCAAGTATTTTCGGGATCAGCGCGCCCAAAAGTCCTGATTGATACGCTGCAGTAAGTGCCATCGAGACAAACGATCTAAAGGCAGTGCGGGACCAGGCGGGGCGGAAAGAGCGGAAAGGGTCGGAAAATGACCCGGCGTTAAACAACTATGGTTGCTAGGATCATTACTAACTGGGGTCAGAGAGCGCGAATTGAGAACAGCTTCAATTTAGATGAAAAAGGTTGACAACTCTTCAAACGTTAAAACTTGCTCTCCTACAACACGAAGTAGAAGGGTCTTGCGGATTTGACGCCAGCTTCCCAAAGAACCCCAAAATGGGGCGCGGAAGGTGGGTTAAAATACCAAGTAATTAGTTCTTGGGACGCTGCGGCTTTAGCAAAGGAAACCAGTTGGCAATGGGCACTGACAAAGTTTGTACCGCAGTCGCTGTACAAATGTTCACACCGACCACGACGAGCAAGAAACCGACGAAACGCGGCCAAAAAAGCGTCAGCGGTTAAATCGAAAACTAGCTCCAGGTGAAGAGCCTTGATACACATACAAATAAAAATGCAGAGGTAGGCTTTTAAAGTTTTGGCGCCGCGGATTCGGCTCATGGTTATTGTAAACGGGCCGCAAAAGTCCATGCCGGTATGCAGAAATGGTTTAACTGAGTTATCCTAATAGTTGGAAGATTGCCCATGGGGGGGGGGGCTGAAAAGAATTGGGATGTGTTTTCCAACAAGGTGTTTTCCAACAAGGAATACAAGAGCAAAGTACCCGGCGAATAGATCTTCTCGCAGAAGCTATCCAAAATCTTTGGCTTATAAGGAATTGTGTTATTTGAATACCTGCTTGATAATATTTGTGATGAATGTACTGAATATACAGATCCGTGAAACGGCTCTTACTGGGCAATAAAGCGGGGAATCGTTTATCGTAAAAAATAGGGGCGTAACTTAACCGGCCACCGACACGAAGCGCGTCGTTTAAATGAAATGAGAATAATTTTTGGAAACCTTTTAGCAAGTGGAGTCCTGAATTGAAGGGCCCTGATCTCAACCTTAAAAGATGCTTGTTGGGCATGTTTAGCAAGGCATTCCAAAGCGAACTTAAACTCATGAGCGGATACAGATCCAGTACGTTTAGTTAAAGGATGCCTGACATTATTAATAAAGCGGAGATATAAGCGGTTATACGAACGACAGAAGGAAAAGAAGACTGATTTTTAAGTAGGGCATCCAATACATTACAGGACAAAGTAGTAGTGAGTGTAACGGACCGTTCATCACTTAGTGCTTGTTGCGGTTCCAGAGAACAAGAACGTGGAACATGATTTATTTCTTGAAAATGTACTAAAATGCGTGAAGCCGCCCACCATAACGAACATTGGAGCAACTCGGCGGGTAACAAACCACGTGACCCAACGTCAGCGGGATTATCGTTCGAAGGCACGTGAAGCCACATGGCGTTAGAAATTTTATCTTGGATATAGACTACTCTGTTGGCCACGAAAGTCTTCCATCGTTGGAGCGGAGCGAAAATCCTTGAATGTACAACCATCGAATCGAACCAACAGTATATTCTATTAAAGGTAAGATGGGAAGAAAACACATTCAGAACAAAATCTAGTAATTTAGCAGATAAGGCAGCGGCTAGCAATTCTAACCTTGGCAGGGAAGGGGGTCGCAATGGAGTTACTTTAGATTTCACAAATACCAAACGAACTATAGCTTCTTTAGAACCGTTAAGAAAACGAAATTAAACGACGGCGCAGTAGCCGCGTGTCGAAGCGTATCCAAAACAATGTACCTCACACGAATCGTTGTGAGAAGGAACTAGAAGGCGCTGCAAAAAAAATCTGCAAGAAGAGGAAGGCTCTCAACGTATCTTTTCCATAAACGACAAAACTCCGGTGGTGGACGGCCTCCCAATGTAGTTTGAAAGTTCAGAGACGTTGGAGGAAATGCTTTTATAAAGGAAAGAGGAGAGAGAATTCCTAACGGGTCAAAAATACGGGTTAGATTAGAAAGAATGTTACGTTTTCTACAAGGAGTTTGTATAGGGTTGACCACGAAAAGGAAATTATCTGAAGAATCTACAGCATCCCTGATACAAATAATTATTATGTAGTTAATAGGAATTAAACATAATCAGATTTGCAATAGAGCTAATTAAACGTTTTATGCGTTGTTCCTTATATAGGTAGTAAATGGAGACCAAGGGTTCTAAGTATCACTTTGTGCTAGTATTGCGTAACCTTGCTTACTCTGGGATGAAGTGTTAGCCAAAGCAAGTTAATTAAATGCCATCAGGTTTGTGAGACAGGCAAGCTGGTGTAATTAGATTAATAGATATTATAAAAATAACAGAGTGATCGACTCAGTATAATAAATTCATAACAATTACTATTATTCGTCATCAGTATTAGAAGTAGAACACTATAGCCATATTAGCTCGATGGTGGAGTGGGTATAACAAATGCTCCCATGTATTTACATAGAACAACAGATTTTTGAGTACCTCATTCGATTCCTGCTTGGGTCAATTTTTTTCCGATTGATAGGACCAATGGCGGATGACAGTTGTGACGTAGAAAAATGGGCGGCCATCTTGTGAAGTCATAATGGTCCAGCGGAAGGTTACTGACGTCCAGTGGCCCAGTCAAAAAATGCTGAGGTCCAGTGGTTCAGAGTACGGATGCTTAAGAGCATGGTCCATGCCAGAGGCTAAAAATTGGCTAGTTGAAGAAAACTATTAGGTCCTGATGATTTAAGATGTCAATGTTATTTATATGGGAGGGAAATTTAAGATGACAATGTTGTTTAAATGGGAAAACATTTTCCTGCAAATGCCGTAAAAAACTCCTGCTGTTTAAAAATTATAATTAAAGGAGTAAATTATTTCTAACAGTTATTTACACCATTATTTTCATTTCTATGTACAGGGAGTTTATAGAAGAATTCCTTGATTTAAAAAAATCATAATTAAAAAACGAAACCAGTAATAAACTTTTGGCTTTTGAACTTGAGTTCAGTATATTGTCAAGATTGTTTTGCTAATATTCGATCGCAGTGCGTGGCTTTGGAGCGAGCGTGGTGGGGGAAGAGTGCTACTGCTTTCGCCGGCCGGCAGTCGCCACTCACCTGTAATGGCTACGCCACAGCCAAAAACTCAGTGTGTAATTTAGTTTATTCAATCGAGTTCAGTTATCACAGTACAGCGTAATTATCGATGTGAATATGGCGGTGGTGCAACTACTAACAAAACTATTCTGCAGTGGTATAATCACTTTCTGGAAACAGGTAGTGTTTTAAAAATTAAGCCACCGGGTAGGTCTTCAGTCTCTGAACAGAATGTGGAACGGATCCGTTCATCTTGTATTCGTAGCAGGGGCGGCTATAGAAAAACTTAAGGGGGTCAAATAATACTTTACGTACATTATCAGCATAGAAGAAGTGAAACATAAGTGGATTTAAGAGAGTGTATCAAAAAACAAAATCAAGAAATAATCCGAAACTTGTATTTATTTTACAAAATATTCCTAAAACAAGATTTAGCCTTCTTCTATTTTGCTTTGCAAATCTATCAATTACTTGGTCTTTACAATATCCCTATGAGCAAGACCAGACAACCTAGTTTCAGTCATAGTACTCCTCATCCAGTCTTTTACTAGGCGTAAAGTACTGAAAGATCTCTCCGCTGTTGCGACGCTTACTGGTAAAGAACACAGAATACGCAGGAGCCTATTGATGTTTGGGTGTACTTCTTCGTCGCATTCTTTTAAAGCCTGTAAAGCATTTTTGGTACCTCTGGCTAAAATTTTTTTAATGCTTTCCATTCTTTTGACTAATGGAGGAATTTTTCTTCCAGCATTTTTTTCGATTCCGTAATAAAGAAATATTCTTTAGCAACCTCTAATAGCTTGCTCTTGACATCCTCATCTGTTAAATCAGCTTTCATTTTTTCGGCGGGAATGAACATAGACAAATTATAGGCCATCAATGATTTGTCAGAAAAAATCTTTCCTTGATATCGTTTAGGACATGATCTACTATTGGAATGAATGCTGCGACTCTATAATAGTCTTCAGGATTTTCAGTTTTATAATTATCTCGTTTTGTTTGCTTGTTCACTATTCTAGGAATACCTATTTTTGTGTTTAATAACAAAGCTAACTTTTCGGCTTCAATAAACATGTAATTAAATACATTTGTACTGTTTTCCCCTTTTTCTTTGAGTAGTTTGATGATTTCTTCAATAGCATTTCTTGCAAAATTTAAGTCGACGTTTTTTTATGAAACAACCTGCTTAGAGGCAACGTCACTGATAAAATATTTGTCAGGCAAATAACAGTCATAATAACAGAAGAATCCATTAGTGATAAATGAAGAGAATGTGCCATTGTTGCAGTAGCGGTATCATCCCACTCCGACACCCTTACGAGCGCGTTGTTGATTTCATCCAGAGACTTTCGAGAAAAAAATGCTCTCGTGTCTTTCAATTCACCTGGTTTCGCAAAGCCTTATCAGCTGGCTTCCTAAAATATCTTTTAACGCAATATTACGCTTTGAAACAACAACACTTTTTATGACACCTAAACATCGTTTCATATGAATAATCTTCGCTGACTTTGATATGGACAAGTTTAGAGCATGATTAAAGCAAACACACTGGATAGCATTATCACACTCTTTTAAAATGAAAGAAACAGTCCTCTTTGCTTCAGACACCATTGTACTACACCCTCAGTAGCTACTCCAACACAATACTTTTTCGAAAGACCGTGTCTTTTCATAAAGTTAAAACTAACACTCCTATAGTCTCACCAGTTAATGGACTGTCAGCAACTTCAAGATTACATGATCCAACTTCTTGTGGTAACGTTTCTTTTCTTGGATTAAAAACTCAATAAAATCTTCATACATATCAAAGTTATACACGTAACGAATTGCAAATGTAAGTTGTGACCGATGTGACACATCTGTAGTCTCATCAAAAACTATGCTGTACCATTTACTCTCTAAAACTCTATCAATTATGATTTTAGTTATTTCTTTAGCTCAGCAACTAATCAGTTCATTTTGCACAGTTTTGCTTGTATACTTGGCATTTCCAGGCGCAGTTTCAATATACTTGGCGAGAACTAGATCTCCAGCTTCTGCTCTGAAACCAACTAACTCACGAAAATTACCATAATTTCCTTCAGCATTGGCACTTTCGCCTAAAGGTTCATCGTCACGATGTCTTTGGAAGGGAATGTTTTGAACACCAAGGAATAATATACACTTCAAAATAGATTTGAGTTTTTCCCTATTTTCTAAAACTCCTTTTGTTGATGTTTGTTGATCTGGTATTCCAGTTGACCCTTTTGAGAAATTCTTTTCCCTTCTCTATCGATGCCCTGTGATAAGCATTCTAATCATAAGTCGTTATATATCTATCTTTTCCTTGCAAATGTTTATAATTTATCACTGGCTTTATGACGAACTTTTTGAGGGGAATTCCACCAACTGTGTGCGAAGCAAACAATGCACAATAAGCACTAAATAATCCATTCTGAATTTCCGAAAACACTAACCACTCATATTGAGAAAACAGTTCAACCGAAGGCCGCCTGTACTGTCTTTCCCATTTTTTTTTACCACAACATAAGGAAAATATAATCTTTTGAAGGTTTCCAGTGGTTAACCAAGAGTTGCTCTTTGGTGAAATCGTCCAAAGTTTTACCAAACAAATTTCCTATGCCATAAACGGTTCCCTGTTCCGTTTCGGTTCCCTTTAACGTCTGATGGCCCTCTGAGCAAGTAATTGATACTTTCGGTGGATCTTTAACATTTGCTTTCTGCTTCTGGATAACATTAAGTACTTCACTCTCACTCTCATTGTCTTTTGCGTTAATATTACTACTTGGTACAGAATTATCTCTATTCACCTTTTTACTAAAAAAGTTTGACAGCGTTGCTTGTGTTGAAGTTCTTTTTCCTGTAGCTTTAATCTTGGACTTCTGATATGTCTGAAATCAAATGCAGATAGATCAGATAAATGAAAATTTATGCCTTATGTTTAGATTTTAGAATCATACAATATTTTATAATTAGTTATACTTCGCTTTCAAACTGTTTTTACTTACCGTGATAATTGTGTAGCAGCTGCGTAATATCGTAATCATTTAAAAACGAACATCACCAAAAACAAAATCAACAAATACGTTTGGTTGGTTATCTGGTATAATAAAAAGGATAATTCTCAACACAACTACGGTTAGTTACACCGTTTAACGGTGACCGTTGCCGTTTCTAGCTCGAGAACAACTAAGTGAGTCACCTCTTGTGTCGAGCTCCACGTGATACATTATAAGCCACAGCGCCACACTATCGGTTTTCAACGTCCCTTTTAACCGGAACGTTTTTACGGGAATCTGTTGTGACGGGTCGTAGCTTTCTAATACAGCACTCATCATAGAATACGTTTATTTCATGACTAAAAACAGTAGAAAACATTACACTAGCCAATCAGCGCGTGTTATTAAGATCGAATTCTAGCAACTTGAAAAATAATCCAAACACGGTTAAAATACTTACTTATCGATCGTCATTAAAACATCTTTGTTCTTACTTAAGTGGGCGGAGGCCCGTGCCAGGTGGGCCAATCTCCGAATGCGCGACTGATTCGTAGCCCTAAAAAGTCATTCGCAAGGCGAAGTTTGGAGTTGGGAATACCTAAGTCTACCATGTACAAAGTGACGTAAAAGAGGCTTAAATTACGTGGTTACAAGATTCAACTTCTGCATGAAATCAAGTCCTATGAGAAAGTGAAAAAATTCGATTTAGTAGTCTACATTGTGAACAGGATTGAAGAAAAAGAGAACTTTTTAGAAAATATTATGTTTTCAGATGGGGCGACTTTTCACGTAAGTGGGTATCTGTCAACCGACACAATTGTAGGATTTGGGGTTTTGAGTCACTGCATGAGTTCATAGAACATCAGCGAGACTCTCGCAAAGTCAATATTTGGTGTGAATTGATGCATGATCGTATCGTAGTACCTTTCATCTTCGCAGAGAAGACAATTAATAGGAATATTTATTGTGAAATGCTTGAAATATACGTTTTTCCCACAGATCGATGATATCGAACTAGAAAAGGATGAGAAGCCTTTGCCAAGGAAGAAAAGGGGCGATCGGTCGGAGTCAGCTAAGTCGGAGGCTGAAGGCGCTGTTGAGGGGAAACAGTATAGGGTCGTCTTGAAGGACGTTAGGTTAGGGACACAGGAGGGGGTAGTGAAGAAGCCTGTGTCTGTGGCGGTCGTGTCTGGGGAGTCAGAGCCTTCTGTGGTGGTTGCGGCGCCTAAATTGCCCTTGACTTCAAGATCCCAGCGTAAGATGTCGACTAGCAGCAACGGTAGCGTTGATGCTAGCGACCTCGATGAGCTGGAACTCTTGAAGTTTAGGGTGACGAAGACGCATGCGACCGTCTACGGGAAGATTTCGACTACCTCCGCCACTATCGTCGTAGAGGATAGGAAGATGGTTCGGCATGCCGTGGATGATATCTGCGACGTGACGAACCAACTAATAGGTATGGCTAGGGTGCTGCGTCTTTGTTTAGACAACCCTGGAAGATCTAGTGTTGTCGGGGGAAGTCCTGCGGCGGATTTTGTTGTTTCATGGTCCAGGATCTGCGGAGACAGGGAGTGTGCCGCGCACTTCCTACGCAGTACGTTTGCCGTTAGGATCGACGCCAAACCAGGCCAGAAGAGCGACGTTATGACAACCCTGAAGAAGAAGGTCGACCCAGCACGTGATGGGTTTGTTGTAGTCGGAGCTCGAAGGACGCGTAGGGCCTACTGTGTAGTTTACACAAGGGCAAACGACAGAACTAGCAGTGGCGCGAAGGTCGATACGTGCCACGACGCCAAGTCGAGTAGATGTCACACGGAACATCGATTATGGACATTGCAGAAAAAGAAAGATTTAAAAGAAGCAAGAAAATTAAATTCGCGCAACTAAATCTCGGGAAAGGCAAAGGAGCAACAAAAAACTTCGTAAAGTTATTATGCGAAGAAAATATCGACATCGGGCTTATACAGGAACGTTTAGCCACAAAATAACAGGTTTTGGGAGAGGGGGTTACCGTCTTAAACGCGAATAGCGAATGAACGCGCAGCGGTATAATAATAAATAAAGAGACGTGCGCCGGGATAATATTAAACAATTTGTTCAACGAGTTTAAAACCACCGCGGAAATAAAAACAAGGACAAACACGTCCTACGTTATAAGCTCCTACCTTCCACCAGTCCACTGCCGGTGGGAAAATCCTCAAACCAAAGACTTAATAAATCACATCGAAGGCATTTTTTGCCAAATTGGAAGGAATAAAAAACTAATAATTGGGAGAGACTTTAATGATAAGTCACCGTAGCCCTATAGAAGACGATAGGGGTTCACAGGTTGCTGATCTTTTAACGGAATGGGATCTTAGTATGATAAACACTAATGATTTACCTACGTTTGAGGGGAATAGAGCCAGCAGTTTAATTGATATTACTGCATTCTTGCACGAGATGATAGAAATCATTTGTGATTGGAAATTAAGGCCGGACGAGGAAACGCTCTCTGACCATAAATTAATAAGATGGGACGTTGAAACCAAAACAAGCGCAAACGAACAGCTAACTATATTTTCGCGGTTCTGTAATAAAAAAGCAAATTGGGAGCGGTTTGAACAAAAATTTGGCGAAAGTATCCCTGCGCTCAAAAACGAGCTATTTAACTGCCGAGAGGCAAACGAAATAGAAACACTCGCAGAAAATTTAAACGACGCAGTGGTAGACGCGTCATCGTACTCCATGTCGCAGAAGAAAACATTTAAAAACAACGTACCCTGATGGACCCGGGAACTAACCACCAAGCGGGCAGAAATGCGTAACCTAAGCCGCAGCTATCAACGCGCCTCGGGAGATATAGGAGATATAAGAGAACAACGGAGAATAGAATACGATCAAAGTTACCGCAAATATAAGATATTAATAGAAAACGCAAACAAATAAAATCAAAGAATGCTGCAGGCGAAACTCACAGAAAGAACCTTGGGGAACCGCATACCGCGTAATAAGGGGTAAACAACAGAAAATCGCGCTCGGTAACATAAGACAAATGGCGGATAATCCGAAGCAGGATGAGGGGGCGCACGATTTAGTACGTCGGGAAGCTATAGAGGCGCAAGCAACAGGTGCCGATAACGCAATCCTAGTTCACGAGGTCGTCAGGGCTCTTAGGAGGATGAACCCTAAGAAGGCACCGGGGCATGACGGAATCACTTCAGACACAGCTCTGAAGGCGTGCCTGTTAGCTCTGTGTGTATTTGCCGGGTTGTTTAATCTTGGTTTAGAAAGGGGCGTCTTTCCGCGTTGCTGGAAAGTCCAGAACGTGAAATTCATACCTAAACCTAAAAAGGCGGATGCGCCAGACCCGGGCAGCTATCATCCAATTAGCTTGCTACCGGTGCTGGGGAAAGTTTTGGATGGCGTTATGACTACCCGAGTTGAGCACCTAGTGTGTGACAGCGACGGTTTTAATAACCGACAGTTCGGTTTTATGGAGGGAAAGTCGACTATCGATGCATTCGTTGTTGGGGAAATTAAATAGGCGAAAGATGCTAAAGTGTGCTGTGTTGTTGTTGCTTTGGACATGTCAGGAGCATTTGATGCTGCTTGATGGCCATTGATTGTTTGCGAGTTGAAAAATAGGGGTTGTCCGCAAAACTTGATGTCTTTGGTCAAGAGTTATTTCTCGGGGCGATTGGCACAGGTTGAAATTCAGGGTGAAGTTTTGTCGCGCGAGGTGGAAAGAGGATGTCCGCAGGGGTCATGCTCTGGTATCACATTTTGGAAGTTGTTGTATGAGAGCATTTTTAGGGTAAAGTTGCCCACAGGATGCTCAATCGTTGGGTTTGCGGATGATACGCTTTTAATTGTCAGATCGCAATTGTTAATGGATAAGCGCACAAAACCGAACGAGGCGCTTAATAAACTACACGAATGGTCGCAGGCGGTAAAACTAAAATTTAACACGGCGAAATTAGAGGCGCTCCATTTCGGAAAGAAACCGGGACAGCGACCCCCTAGGCTAGAGCTAGGAGGGGAGAAAACACCGTTTAAGGAAACAATTACATACCTCGGGGTAAAGATTGACGATAAATTAAATTGGAAAACTCACGTGCAGTACGTTAAAAGCAAAGGCATCGAAATATCAAACAAAACGATGGCGGCGGTGAAAATAAACTGGGATTTCAGGGGCGAATCGCTGAAGACGATTTATGCCGGAGCAATTGATCCGGCAATGCTGTACGCAGCTTCTGTATGAGCGAAAGGTTATAAAGTCTAGAAGATGCATCAATTGACGAGTGTGCAACGCATAACCGCGCTCAAGGCGACGAGGGCATACAAGACCACCTCCACGGAGGCGGTCCTGGTGATCAGTAGGACTCTCCTTATCGAATATGTCATTAGGGAGATTAGAAATAGGAGATTAATAAATATAGGGAAAGGGCGCGAAATTATCAAAGATATTAATCTTGGTAATAGGGAGTTGTATCAGAGTTGGGGCACCCGGCCGATATTAGAGAAATTGAGTTTGTCGAAGGTGATGGGGGACGCGACGGGTATCAGAATTTACACGGACGGTTCACGCATGGATGACGGACAAGCAGGCGCGGCGTTTGTCGTGTTTAAGCAGGAAATGGAGGTCTTTCGGTTTCAAACCAAACTCGCGAACTGGAGCACTATCTTCAAATGCGAATTGGTAGCCATACGAGAGGCTACCGATTACGTAGTAAACCATACGGACAGAGACGAATATTATATAATCAGTGATAGTATATCGGCGTTGACGACTTTAATAAACATGAACACCTCGACAGACCTCCAAGGGGACGTCTGGAGAATAGCGCATACGGCGCTCGTGTTTCGGCATTTAAAGTTCTGTTGGGTTAGGGCGCACGATGGTAACGTAGGAAACGATAGAACTGATGAATTAGTTAAAGAGGCAGCGACGGAGGACTTTCGGAAATCACATTCGTCGATACCGAGGTCTATAATTAAAAGAAAAATGCGCGAAAAATTAATCCGACAATGGGAAGAGAGGTGGAACAACGTTGCCAAGGGCAGGTTGACCCACAAATTCATACCGAGCATTGAAGTTAGAGATAAGATCGAAGTGAAACTCGATCATGAAATGGTGCAACTGATAACAGGGCGCGGCGCACTGAAAGCGTATTTACAAAGGTTCGGTTTAACCGACAACGACCGCTGCGAATGCGGCGAGGGCGAAGAAAGCGCAGAGCACGTGCTTTTCGACTCGACTCGAGGTGGCAAATCGAGGGTTAGCTGATATGAAATTAGCTATCGCAGGACTAGCATGGCCAAAGAGTCTAGAGGAAGTCAGGGAAGTGGCTAACCAGAAGGCGTTCTGGACAGTCTTCAAAGAATTTCTGGGAAGGGTCGCGAGATTAGATGGTGAAACCGCGCGTAAATCGGAGCGGGTAGGGGAAGATTAAAAATTTTTGATTATGACTTGGCATGAGAACCGGACATGAGCATGATATAACCAAAACCTGTATAAAATTAAAAATAAATAAAAAAAAAAAGAAATATAAAAAAAATGAAAAGCAAAAACAAACGCAAAAATCAATAACCAAAATCTAATATGCACAACAAACCCTACACCACTAAAACAATCACTGTCCCACCTTATACGCGCGAATAAATCGGAATCGTGAATAAATTAAAGCAAATAAATAACAACAAAATAAATTAGTAAACCCTAATTAACTTAAATCAGCAAATAAATAAAGAAAATAAAATAGAGTGAAACCGCGCATCCCCTCAGGATTTAAAAGTGATAGTGATTGTGATCCCCGCTAGAACGTTTAGTGCATATCAACCAGAACTTTAACAGTGCATCATCTCCCCTTAGCAGTAAGATATTAATAGACGTAAGAAGACAACCAGATCTTCGGATGCTTGGGAAACTTATATACGAGGTAGGGTTAAAATTGTGGCGGCTGTACTCGCATAAGCATTGACTTGTATTAATAAGGAGATTTTGAAATAATCTAACGAGCATGTTTTGTGCATAATGGCGCTAGCCATCATAACGTCTATGCGAGTGCAATTGATAATTTGGGCGATGCTTTTGCTAATTTATGCACTGTTGTATGCTTTTGCTTATTTAGATATTTATTAATTTATTTATATATTTATTTTATGTTTATTTATATACTTACATTATATTTAATACTTATTTTATATTTATATTTATATTTTTGCCTGTATTTTTGTTCTGTGGCTTGATCTTATTTGCTAGACGTTTTGCCGCTAATTTTTGGTGGCAGTATATATAGGAAAGAAGATTGTACTTATAATGTGTCAGTTAGGGGATGATAGGGAACGCTAGGGACAAATTTAGGATAAAATTTCAATAAATACTTAGACCAGGGAGGTCGAATTTGTAAATATATAGAACAGGCAAAATAGCTGGATTCACTATTAAACATTTGGCGAATGCTTAGAAAATTTGAATTCATTTTTAATATTAGCTAGCTAGATTTGGATAGTTTTAAGACGACCTTTCAGGTCGAACCGGTAAGCAGAGCTGTCAGCTGCTATCCGGCATTACGGATCCCTTCCCATTCATTTTTGCGTGTGTCTTGTGGATCGGGCTAACTCCAGAATCAACGCTAGGGATACCATTCTTTAAACCCTATTTTTAGTTTCAGTTTGTTAGATTTTTATTTAGTATTGATTAATCTGAAGTTAGATTAAATTTGGAGCACGTTCACTTGTCGCGTTTAAACCCAATGTAGTACCTTCGGGTGGAGCATTGGAGACGTGGCCTCAAGCATAGCGGTCATTAATTACATTAGAATGTCTTCCAACAAGACGGCGCGCCACTTCACTATAGCAACCACGTCCGTGATGCGTTGAACTTGCGTTTCCCTGACAGGTGGATTGATAGACGTGGGCCGATTACATGGCCACCAAGGAGCCCAGATTGGACTCCACTAGATTTCTTTTTTTTTGGAGACAAGTAAAAAACATTGTTTATTCCGAGAAGATCCGTGACATTGCTCATTTGGGAGAGAGGATTGTTGCAGCTGTAGCATTCGTCACGCCTGATATTCTGCTGAATACCTGGGAAGAAACTGATTATCGTTTAGACGTGGCCAGGGAAACAAATGGTACACATATAAAACTTTATTAGGTATCAAAAAAAACTTGAGAAGATTCTCTTTAATAACTATTATTTTAACTTTACTGTGTACAAATAAACTTTAAATCCAGGAGTTCTTTATAAACTCCGTGTATTTGAATTATGTTTATGATTCCCAGATTATTGTTGGTTTTTTGTGAAAAAACTTTTTCGATTTGAAAAGCTGCCAGTAGAACAAAATTAGTCATTGCTCTGTGCAAATTTCCCACAAACTCAATTTTTATTTTAATATATTGATTTCTTTTTTACTTTACTATGGACTGCAGAGCCATCACTATGATTGTTGGTAATATTCTTTTACTAAAGATAACTTCAGCATTCCTTGTTAAATTTAGTTAGAACTAGTTTTTAGTAATTTCACGTGGTATAAATTATACAAATACCAAAAAGTATTTGATACTTTTCTCTTTACAAGATATTTGTCACCTTTTTCCAATTTAAGTAGTCTTAAATCATGTACGGTTTACAAGATGCCAATGGTGATCATTGAATATGGAAATAATTTGTAAATTGTGTTTTATCTGTAAACTATGCTTAAAAATATAAATTAAACCTGCTCAATTATATTAGTCGATTTACTATACAAATTTTATATGAAGCAGTGTTCATTCTATGTTACAAAGGAATATTTTCTATTCTCTCTCTTTGTTCGGTTGAAATTGAAACTCATAGCATCAATATGAGATTATGAGGATGATAATGTATCCACTCTCTTGTAAAAGCAGCGCGCAACTACTAAGAGTAGCTAACCAAGAACAACTAATAGGTAATTAGCCACTGAGTGGCCTAGTGCAAGTCACACTAAATAAGCAGCGATGATGTTGAAGCAAAATTAACCGCGTGTTTGTCTCTCTCTTGCTCCTTATAAAATAAAGGATAGGAAGTTGCCCAAGGGAGAAAATAAAATAGCCAAGGACCAGGTGTGGATCCATTGAGAAGGCAGCAATTTGTGAAATGGAACAAGGCTATTGTTTGAATTTAAAACCTCTTAGCGCGATCCTTCTCTCCGATGAAAATAATCATTATGTTATTTTGACTTCATCGAGGTGATGGTCTTTTTATTGTTTTTAGATAATAATACCATAAAAATTCTTGTTTTCTTGCAAGTCATGTATAAAATTTGGAAAGAATTTTAAAGGAAACCGTACTGAGGTAATCATGTAGAAAATCTGGGATGCAGGAGGTGCTATGTTGACCGTCGTAACTGCTACCGTTTTAGCATTGAAAAGTTTCACGCCTGCTTAACCGTAATTCTATTGTGACCGAAAAGATTAAATAAAAATGCTATTGTTAAAAACGAAATAAGAGCAGTCGGGTTTTGAACGCAAGGCTTCACCTAACGCGATAATAATGTATTTGCAATCTAAACTGAAGAGCTTAACAATTACGAGATGGAGCGTGCGGTAATTGAAACGACGGAGTGTGCTTTTCACTGACACAAATGATGCAAGAAATTATTTCGTGTTTTTCTTTTGAGAATAAGAAGGATGATCGTTTATTCAGATCACATGTAGTTATACAATACCCGCTTTTATTTTTATTAGTGTTTCCTTAAAAAAATTGGCATTAATTACAAAACTTTATGCTCTGTACAAAAAGAAATTCTTTGAAAAACATTCGCATAATATAATTTTTACAGATAACCCTCTTAATGTGAGATGGAATAAATGCACCTATACCGGGTGTAAAAAAATAAGTGTAAAACATTTCAGGGGGTGATTCCTCATCGTAAAAGAGATAGGGTTTTTCATATAAATAAACTTCATTGGAGGATCCCTTGTTAAGATGCAGCCCCTTAAAGGGGGTACATAAAATTTGTTTTTCATTTTTTCTACAAACACTAAAAAAGTTACAAAATTGAAATTAAGGTGACATTTTTTACTATCAAAAATACACTTACTCAGTAATTTATTTGGTTTCCATGGTTGTAAGAGGTAGAAAACGCAACCCCTAAAATTTGTTTCCAATGTAACTTTTTGTCTTATTATTTGTTTGCTATTTAAAAGTTTATTTCCAATAGCTTATTTCATTCTAAACAAAAAATGTCTCTTGAATTCTTTGCCCAAAATTAACCAGTTCGCAGAAAAAAATTATTTTACAAACAACTACAGAGATACATCGTCATAAATGCGAACTGGATTATTATTGTTATTTTGTAGTTACTATCTGCATCAAAGTATGATTAAAGATGAATATACAAAACTAATTTATTAATAACAAAACATACAACATGTAGAAATCATAGTAAATGTTCAACATGTCCACCTTCAGTCATTACACATGCGTCTAGACGTCGGCGCATTGAGCCACGTATTCGCTCAAATATTCCTAGAGTCTCTCTAATTACACTGCACGCATCGATAATGCGGTTTCTTAAGCCCTATACATCGCGAACAGGAGTAGAATAAATTAAACTCTGTAATGGCCCCAAGTAGAGAAATCGAGAGCATTCAAATCCGGGGATCGAGCGGACCAATTCTGTTGTCCTCCTCGATCTATCCAATGATTTGGATATGATTGAGTTAAATGCTGACGTGCTGCTTGACTAAAATGGGCGGGAGCCCTATCATGCATAAAAAAATAACCCTTCTGATATCACAAGGAACTTCCTCCAGCAGTACTGGATGCACTTCTCTTAAAAATTAAGTGTATGCCTCAGCATTTAATTGAGGAGGTAGAAAATGAGTGTCAATTAACTAATCCCCAATAACTCCGACCCACACGTTAAGACAAAAATGTTCTTGATGGTTAGCTTGGACAATAGCGTAAGGGATTTCATCAGCCCATATGTGGTTATTATGAAAACTAATAATCTTGTCTCGAGAAAAAGTACATTCGTCTGTGAATTCGATCGTCTTCAGAAAGTCAGGATTTCTACTAATCATTTCCAGCATCCAATTGGAAAATTCAAGACGGTTCGGAAAATCTCGCGGTAACAGTGCCTGTATTCATTGTAGACGGTAGGGGTATAAGAGTTGTTCCTTTAAAATTCGAAACATCGTCATATGATCAACATTTAACTCGAAAGCAAACTTTCTAGTACTGCTAGTGGGTTGTTCTTCAACCAAATTAAGTACTACTTCTTAAAGCTGTGGTGTTCTAACTTTTCGATGGCGACCACAATCCTGCGTTCTTTTTTCGAATGAACCATATTCTCGTAATCGTTGATGAAGTTGGGCAAATATTCTATGCGAAGGAAGCTGCCGTTTAGGATACATTTTAACATACCTTCTACAAGCTTCTAACCTATTACCCTGCGACAGACCGTAAACGTAATGCATATCAACCATTTCCGCATTTGTGTATGCCATTTTAATAACAAGTGAATTATAAAACTAACAAATTAAGAACAGAACAACGACACACAATTATTAATTCAATTTCAAAAATTTACAAACTGACAGCGTGATAACAATTTAATTGTCACTATTACTAATAGCGGCCTACCAGATAAATTAGTTTCGCATTTTCGTCTAATGACGATATATCTCTGTAGTTGTTTGTAAAATAATTTTTTTCTGCGAACTGGTAAATTTTAGGCAAAGAATTCAAGAGACATTTTTTGTTTAGAATGAAATAAGCTATTGGAAATAAATTTTTAAATGGAAAACAAATAATAAGACAAAAAGTTACATTGGAAACAAATTTTAGGGGTTGCGTTTTCTACCCCTTACAACCATGGGGTAAACCAAATAAATTACTGAGTAAGTGTATTTTTGATAGTAAAAAATGTCACCTTAATTTCAATTTTGTAACTTTTTTAGTGTTTGTAAAAAATAATGAAAAACAAATTTTATGTACCCCCTCTAAGGGGCTGTATCTTAACAAGGGAGGGATGCTCCAATGAAGTTTCTTTATATGAAAGACCGTAACTCTTTTACGATGAGGAATCACCCCCTGAAATGTTTTACACTTATTTTGTTACACCCGGCAACTGTTATCAATGATAAAACGGCGAGAAGGAGCTTAAATTGGCCCATTCTCTTCACGCCCAGTTCAGAACATGCCGAATTTAAACTTCGTTTCAAACATTAGTCTTAATTTGGCTTAATTTGGCTTTCACTTAATGAAAATGTGTTAAAAAATGCTTCTACAAACAGTGAAACACCACTTATAAGGTGTAGATTGTCGCAAAATTAGTCTTAAGATTCGCTGTCGCTATCACTGACGCTGTCAAGTGAATAAATATTTTGTCATACTAGTTCATTATTGTGCTTTTACTACTTAGAGACCAACTACATAGTAGTGCACTTTATGCCCGGCGCATATGAAGTGCACTTTATGGTCCCACGGGCATAAAGACACACAATAAGGTTTTTGGATCATTAATTACTTTTTTTAATAAAATTACAAAATATGAAAGAAAATGATTGTGTAATTATCTAATATAACATTGCTTATTCGAATTCACATTAAAGTAACAATTTTGGAACGATCGGTGATAGCTATATTTCCTGCAGCAAACGTTAATTCATTTTTTATTACCTGGTTACCAAAATTATATAGGGAAGGGCAAGATCCAGAAGGTGTGCCTGCCAACATCCTTGAAACGTCATTATTTGAAGATAAGCTGGCCCCTAAATATCTTTCAGCAACCGATGTACTCTTTCATCTATCATGTCGTTTCAGCGTTGTTATACCAGCTCCTGCATCTGCCAAAAGACTTACCGATGTTCGTCGCACACAGGGACCTGTGTACTTTTCTGAATCGCTCAAACTCTGATATTTTGCAATGATGGACGGTATATTTTCAAATATATTTTTTTTCCACTGCCTATACAGTATAAAGACCCTGCCTGTAGTTCAGAAAAAATCTCTTGTCTGAACAACCATATGGACGTAAAGACATGTAATCTTTTATTGAGCTTCAAACTGCTCATTTCTTCTTCGTCAAATTTACAAACGTGCATTTTATCAGTTTTTGTCTCCGGTACATTATCACGTAAACTGATTTTGGCTGTGATAGGTACAATCGGGTTGCAGATAAGTAGAGGGAAGTCTGTGACCACCCTTTACAACTTTTACACCCCCCACTTCCATAACTCCACTAATCGCTTTTTTAATGGGTTCTCTTATTAAAAACCCATTAACACTAATAGCTTTTTAATAGGTTTTCTCATTAAAAGCTCATTAGCGCTAATCGCTTTTTAATGGGTTTCCTCATTGAAAACACATTAATGCTAATCGCTTTTTAAGGTTTAAAATCAGACCACCCCTCATGTTTTACAGACATACCCTTAAGCGAACATATAAAGGTTTATTTTTGTTTCTTTTAAGATAAATATATCTTGTTTGGTATCAAATAATATTAGATTTTTCTCAGCTACATGAATTTCTAGTAATTTTTTAGATAGCATCACTCCCTAAGGCGGTACCCCAATTTTAAGATTTTTACCGGTAGCGATATCTGACCATTTTAGAGTTATTTTAACCATTCGACACATCAAATTAGTCTAGAATTTTACTCAAAATCCGAATCTGTAAACAGATTTAAAATCAGACCACCCCTTACCGTTTTACACACATACCCTCTAGCGAAAATACACACGATTATTTTTGTTTCTTTTAAGATAAATATATCTTGTTTGGTATCAACTAATATTAGATTTTTCTAAGGAGCCTCAAATTTGTAAATAGATTTTAAATAGGACCACCCCTTACCGTTTTACATACATACCTTGCATGTGAGTTTCCAATGCTCCACCCGAATGTACTACATTGGCCAGGAGGCAAATTTTTTTGTTGCCTGGAAATTTAGAATTTTGGCGAACCCTTGCCGTTCCAGGCACGATAGGGATCTTTAACGTGCGTGACAACACTCACACACGGGACCTCTATTTAACCTCTCATCCGAACGAGGGCGTAATTTTTGTGAAAAATGCTCACCTGTAATTTTTCAAGCAGTCGGCCGTGTCGGGATTTGAACCCAAGACCTTGGGATCCGTAGTCTTACGCTTACTACATTGATCCACAGAGACGCCTTTTACATACATACCGTCTAGCAAACATTTAAAAGATTATTTTTGTTTTTTTTAAGATAAATATATCTTGTTTGGTATCAACTGTATTAGATTTTTCTAAGGAGTGCAAATCTGTAAATAGATTTTAAATAGGACCACCTCTTGAAGAGTTACACCTTTTAAAGATCCCAAACCTCTAATTTTTGCTCATCTATATTTAACTCCATCTTTAAAACTTTTTTCGCTACCCAAGACATATGCTTTAACCGACCATTTCCCGAGAAACCTAAAACCGCTGGAATTTTAGAAATGAACCCATTATAAGACATAAGTGTTTGATATTTAAAACCATTTTCAAACAGTAATGTTCCGTTTTTAGAATAATGTAAAACGTTCCAATGTAATGCGTTTTTAATATATAAATGAGAAGGCTGAGTTTAGCAACAAGAACCATACTCTTTAATTAGAATATTCAACAACACAACTTTTAAAATTTTAAACAGGGTAAACCTTTACACAAAATTTTGAAGATAATAAAGATAACAAAATATTAGCAGTCCAGCGAGCACCACGGGAGGTAACACGTACACTCTGTTCACCAGGGTAGAAGCAGCAAGGATTTGGAAGAAGGAAAGGTGGGAGAAGAATTTAAAAATTATAGTATCTTAAAACTAATATATACAATAGATTTACAAAATCTTTACAAATATAAACAACTATGTCAGACCTATATCTTTATGTCCCCATTTATATTAATACACATCCAGGGATAATGTATCGCTTGTCATTTTCGCTCGATAAATTAATTTCATTAATAAGCTGCGTGTACAAATTGTGTTTTTTACTCCGGAGACATACGCCAGCAAGTACTCGATACCGCCCAAATAAGAATTAGATGCTTGGTGACTGTTAACTTCCGCTTCCTTCGTTTTCGCCCAGACACATCCTTACCCATGCGCACCCCTACCCATGAACACCTCTGTCCATGCGCACCCCTCTCTGTGTGACTGCTATTTCGTAATGACGTCATAGCCTTTTATAAATAAAGAGCAATGTAAAACTATTATAAAATTTTTATTCTGATATTGTACATAACAAAATTTAAAAAGATTTATTGCCAAGCATGGAGGCATTTAAACTTAATTTTAATACAAAGTTATACAAAGAAAACAGTCCTTTTTTATGTTTGTTTGGAGTGGTTTTAATTTTATCTAATTTTATTCGCAGCTTAAAATTTAAATCGACACCCAAGTCTTCTATCTTCTTTTCTAGCCAATAGTTTGATACATAGAGACCGTCTAGGTTTTCAAATTGCAAAATGTACTGAAGTTTGTCTCTATATATAAAATCTTTGATTCCACCGACAACCAGATTCATTCCTTCGTGTAATTCATGCAGCTTGTGACAATCTTTTAATCGCGGCTTTCCCACTATATCCTGCATACGCATCTTGTTAGCTTGATCGACTTGTTCTTGTCGGTATTGGAGGGAATCCTTATTCTCCCACTCACTGTTGCGTAGTTGCATGTCCACCACGTTTGGGAATATATGCTCATTATAGGTTGTAGGAGCCTCGGTTTTAAATGATCCGAAAGGTTCTTTACTAGGCAAATATACAATGTTTAGCGGAACCCTTTTCTCATAATTATTTATGATTTGCGCAATTTGGCATATAACCTCACAAATAAAAATGGTTATGCATTAACTTGCGTGCCAGTAGCGGTAAATACTACTTTGCCGAAAAGAAATTAAATAATTGTCACAAACTAATTTTGAGTAGGTCGGTGTTTAAAGTAAATTTGGCAAGACCGTAAAACTCCTCCTAGATGGTAAGCGCTTTGTAGTGTGTCTAAAATAACAAATCAATTGAAAATAAATTCGTGTTGTTATATAGTTTTATGTAAAAGCAAGATTTTTATATCCAATCTTGAGGTTATGTGTTTATTTAATTTTTTTGTCATCATTATCCGTTAGTAACGTATAAAATAGACCACGGCTAGACTCTTGCGGCGAGTGGGGTGGGATATGTCTTATATCGACACCGCCATATAATGCCGACAGATAATAATGGTCTAGGAGAGCGCCACCTAAATCGATACTAAACGACTCTCGCGAACCCAATCTAGGAAAATTCTCAAGTTCTAAATAGATACCAAACCGACGCATTAACTGACAACACCACACGGTAATATAACAACCTAGGTATTAAAGATAATGTGTTTTTAGTAATGAAAATCGAAGCGGTGTGTAATTGCACCTTAATATAATCTACTGTTGAAATGTAAGTAACGATATATTGTAAATAATTCAAATATCTTAGTTGGGGCGGCAAGATTAGTAAAACCAACATTCGCCGGTAGTTTAATTTGCCCTTATTTATTATTTTTAACTTACTATACTGACAGGGACGCTAGGCGATGGTACCACCGGACGGGCGTAACGCGTAACGATTGTATATATTTCACAGGGAACAATCTCTTAAATCGATTTCAAATTTAATAAACGTTGGTTGTACTATACAACGCCAGCAATTATTCAATGTTATAGAAAATAAATAATATTATCACTTCTTGTTTATAGCGATTAACAAACAGATTAAATCACGATCAGACGATCTATGAGGAACACAGATAAAATGGAACTTCTTACCAAACGAGGTATCACCAGTGTGTCCTGTGTTCAGTTGCTTACGGTTCCGCGCAAGACGCCATAACGACTACAGCTGCCAAAGCCCCAGTAAAAATTCCCATAGGGTACGAGGTGCAACCAATTGCAATTTAATTCGATTATTAGCAGATTCTTTTGCAACAACTGCTACAACAAACTAAGACGATACTAAAATGGTTACTACAACGATACTGAAACCTTATAATAAGTAAACAACATTAGTCATGGTTGCACACATAACGGGCATCCGAACTTGAACAAAAATCACGTGAACGTCCACCTGTTCAATACTTAAATAGGTGATCTTAAGATAACGAATTAATGAACGCAATATCTTGGCAAATATGATTCCCATACACTAATAAATTTGACTTATACGAAGCGAACCATCAACTCCCAAATTAAATTGGTTGAACTATATTTATCTGTTTCTAATGGAAACGTAACGTCAAGCTTCGACAACTACCAAAATCAAAAACAACCACGACGTATGCGGTCGTGCAAAGTGAATAATTTGATCGGTTTTTCTTAATCTATCTTCATAAAACAAAACACCTTGCTATGGAAAATTGTTTTTAGCACAAAAATTAATTACATAGGCGTCCCATTGAGGAAACTAAATGCGATGAAAATTAAGGTGAGCGTCACGAGAAATTAAACCGTAACAAGCTACGTACCACCTCATAGAGATAGCCACTCATATGTCGAACTATATTTTGCTGGTAAACCTAGCCCATCTACTAACCATGCTGCTAACACTCAGGATAAGCCTAGTATTACTTGTCGAGCACCTGTTCCTAGGACTAATTTGGTTTCTCTCGCTAGTCTTGAAATGGGTCTTACCAGACAGGTTATATGCTTTAACTGTGATTAAACCGGACATATGTGTCCGTCCACAAGTTGTGCACTGTTATGGTTGTAATCGGAACGGAGTCACCCAACCGAACTGTCCTTCCTGTAGGAATTCTTTAAACAGATGGTAGGGTTGTCAGACCGATTTGAAGGCCCTCTTCTGTCACTAATATCGATTTCTCATTTTCCTGAGCTCCACAAACAATTCAACTTGCTATTCGATTTCATCTGTACTAATGTCCGTGGCGACGAACGCCCTTACTTACAAGTCTGAATTTTGGGTAATTTTTTACGGGTCTTTTGGACTACAGGGCTATTCACTTGACACTCTACGATTTCTCATTTCCCTTCTGTAACCTTGTCGATCATTCCAAATGTACGATTCTAGGTTCTGTTTCCCTTCCTAAAACTCGCCAAGATTTACTCATTACCCTGGAAGTCCTTGTCATTCCTAAAGTTTCGCACCAACTTGTTGCCGAGGTCGATTTCTGGAAATCAGTACATTGCGTTTTAAATTTTCGGGAAGGTTTGTGGACTTTTGTCTCGAGGCGTCGCCGTGGATCAATGTAGTAAGCGTAAGACTACGGATCCCTAGGTCCCGGGTTTAAATCCCGACACGGTCAACTGCTTGAAAAATGGCAGGTGAGCATTTTTCACAAAATTACGCCCTCGTTCGGATGAGAGGTTAAATGAAGGTCCCGTGTGTGAGTGTTGTCACGCACGTTAAAGATCCCTACCTTGCCTGGAACGGCAGGGGTTCGGCAAAATTTTAAATTTCCAGGCAACTAAAAACTCGCCTCTTGGCCAATGTAGTACCTACTGGTGGAGCATTGGAAAAGTAAATGAACGGACTTTTGTCTCGGGCGGCTCTGTGGTGTAGGTGGTATGTGTGTGACTACTACAGCCAAGGTCCCGGGTTCGAATCCCGAACCCGTCCGCTTGAAAAATGTTAGGCGAGCATTTTTTATAAAAATACTACCTCGTTCGGATAGGAGGTAAAATGGAGGTCCCATGTGTGAGCGTTGTCACGCACATTAAAGATCTCTGTCTTGCTTGGAACAGCAAGGGTTCGGCAAAATTCAAAATTTCCAGGTAAAATAAATCTTGCTTCGTGGTCAATGTAGTACCTTCGGGTAGAGCATTAGGAAATCACTTGTAAGGATTTTCGTCTTGAGACCGATCCGAAGCTTAGTTGGTTTGCGTGTCAGTACTAAGCCCAATGTACCGGGTACCATTCCCGGCACAGACCGCTTGAAAAATGTTAGGCGAGCATTTTTTACAAAAGAATGCCCTCGTTCCGATGAGTGGTAAAATGTAGGTCTCGTGTGTGTGTATTGTCCCGCACGTTAAGGAATAGCAAGGATTCACCAAAATTCAAAAGTTCCAGGTAAAAAAAACTTGCTTCCTAGCCAATGTAGTACTTTTGGGCGGAGCATTGGAAAATCAAATGTACGGGGGACTTTTTACCTCTTGTTTCTCGTTAGCCACAATCACTCCGGTTCTTACTCATATAATGTTCGAACTCGCTTCCAAGCAACAATCCCTTATAGATTCCTCAAATCTACCCCTTTTTTCAAACAACCTACGCGTTTTGGTTTTACTACTTGATTTCAACATCACATTCGTACTTCCAGCGAACCGATAAAACAACGATACCACATCTTTCTTCTACGCTCTTCAAGGTTGCTACTCAGAGCTACATAAGATATTCCGTCTCGCAACCGTTGAACTATCTACTAGCCCATGGTCAAGCCCCATTGTCCTGGTCAAGAAGAAGGTTGATTCTTGTAGCTTCTGTAACGATTTTTACAAAATCACCAAGTTACCCAATAAGATGCTTATCACCTTCCTTATATTTCTATGATTTTGGATCGTCTTCGCTAGTCTCGTTTCCTTTCCTCTCTAAATATCCACTCCGCCTACTGACAAACTTCTTTACTTCCTGAATCTAAACCCACCAGTGCTTTTACTGTACTCCAGAGGGACCTCTATCAGTTTTATTGTATGTCCTTTGTTCTCCATAATTCTCCTGCCACCTTTCATTGGGTTATCGATCAGCTAATCGGTCCTTACCTAGAACAGTTTTGTTTCGCATATCTTGACGATATTATGGTAGCTATCCCCCTCTTTCGACGAACACTTCATAGTCCACAACTTAGTTTTCTCCTCTCTTTTTGGCTGATCTTATCCTTCGTTAAGTTAAGTGTCATTATTATATTCTCGAACACCGTTATTTGGGTTATGTCGTTAACCGAGATGGTTTTCTTGTCAACCCTGAAAAAGTTTCTGCTATCCTCAAAATCCCTCCTTTCTCAGTTACCGAAGTCCGTTGTCTAATTGGCATGGCCAGTTGATATCGCCGTTTCATTCCAAATTTGCGACTCTTACTTCGCCACTTTCTAACCTCACTCGTAAGTATGTTCCTTTTCTTTGGACTCTTGATTTAGTGTAAAGTATTTGTATAATAAACAAATAAGTTTAGTAGTTAACGTATCCTGTCTTAAATGTAATAAACACATTTGTTACAACAATGTACGGTATTCATATTACTGTAATATGGTCGCCGAAGAACAGTCTGGAAAACACTAAGTGAACATTGAAATGCGCTACAGCTAAGAGGGTGTATTTAAAGAACCGATAGAAAACAGAAAACAAATAAATGTATGATTTAAGTATGTTATCGTAACCTTTAGAATAATATAGAAAATGTATAGTTCGATATATCAAATGTACTACCTGACAGTTAGTTCAGTTTGGTACTAATCCACAAATAATATGAATTGTTGTTCCAGTTATTAAAATAAATACGCTTAATGTTTATATAAATTAGGGTGTAACAGTTAATGCTTGTGTACTAATAAATTGAGTGCATACATGTACGCAGTGGGATTAGTTATAAATTTAGGTGATCATCCCGTCAAGAAAGATCTTAACGCAGTAAATATTGCTCTTATTCTGCATTTATCTCAAACAAACTTGTAACGACGAGTTTAGCCTACCACCTGTGGATTGTGGTGGTAGAACACAGTCAGATGAGTACATTGGTGGTAATAGCACACATATTCGCTGTTAGGTAAACATTTCGTGAATTTTATAATCGTTTACTGTATTTCACCCATTTACGTAAGTGCTGAAAAGTAACTGTTGTATATTCAGTCTATCAAAGTAAGTTTTCTTGAAAACTTGTAATAATAGTCTTTTACATATCTTTAAGATGTATGGTAAATCTTACTAAAATATAATAATAAATGTAATTTTGAAAGGCACTTATACAAAATATTCGTATACAGCGTGGTGGGTTCGAACATCGTTAGAACGTATAAAAAGCGACTTGGGGCAACACACTGGTAATTATTCTACATCATCGTTAGGAAAGGTGTTGAAAACCCTGAAGGATAAAAAGTTGACGTACAGTGGTACTTCAGAGGTGTTCGATATTCCTATAACAACCCTCTGCAATAAAATAAAGAAACATCACCCCTTACCTGCTGGAGGTCCTACAGCATTAAACGAAGATGAGGAACTTTGTCTTTTAAAAGTAATTTAAACAGCTGCAGAGTGGAAACTTCTCCTTACTAGGTTTGATATTCTGTTGTTGGTCAAGCAGTTCTTGGATGCTGAAGGAAACACAGGCAAATGCTTCAAAAATTACATACCAGGCAAGACTGGTTCTACATTTTTTTGAAAAGGCACCCGGTATTAACTGAACGTATATGTCAGAATATCAAGCGCTGTCGAGCTGATCTAAGCCTGGACATAATAAATGATTATTTTGATAATTTGTAAGTTTCCTTGAAAAATGTGCCATCGTGAACGTGTAATATTGTCAACTACGACGAAACGAACCTGTGTGGCGACCCCGGTAAAGCCAAAGTAATTTGCAAAAGAGGCACGAAATATGTTAACAGAATACTGGATTCTAGCAAATCGAGTACATCGATAATGATTACCGTTACATGAAAAGTGTTGCCACCTATATATTGTTTATAGAGCACAACGTCGTTATCCTATACATGCATGGAAAATGGTCCCGATGGTGCGGTTTATGATCGTATAAGGAGAGGGTGGTTTGAAGGAATTGTATACGAAGATTGGTTTGAGAAAGTAGCGCTGCCGTATTTTCGAAGATGCGAGGCTAAAAAGATTTTAATAGGGGACAATTTGTCCAGTCATCTTTTAATACGAGTTATACAGCTATGTGGAAAAAACGATATCAATTTTATCCTTCTACCATCAAACTCAACACATCTATTACAACCGTTGGATGTTAGTTTTTTGCGCTTTTTAAGAATATATGGAGAAAAATATTAACTGAATGAAAACAAAATAATGGGGGCGTCCTACCAAAATCAGGATTTCCCACTGTACTAAAGAGGTTTTTTTCATGATGTAGGTCTTAATTTTACCAAAAATATTCTTTCTGGTTTCAGAACTTGCGGGATTATTCCCTGCGACAGGAATAGAGTTTTAAAGAAGCTTCTAAAATTTACCGATGACCAACTAGAGAAGCTAGCAAAACTTAATGAAATTAATCGATGTTGGATCACGACGTTCGTCAGCTTTATAAAAGAATCAAAGACACTTGAAACCAGCAGATCAAGGAACGAGGCAAAAGAATTAACGCTACACTAAGAAAAGGAATCACCGCACGTGACTTGAATCTACCGACAACCTCAAGGGAATAAAGTGCCTTTGAAGATGAGTTAGAAATTCTTGAGTCTGATATGGAGAACGAGGATGACATTGTAACAGTTTTTTTGACACTGCAGAGCACCAATAAATTATTGGTTGTATACATCTTTTGTCTAGTTCGTTATACCAGTAAACATCTTCAATTAAATAAATATCTGTATTAGAATCAAGTGGTCTAACCGCAATACAGAAATGCTAATTTGGTTGCTAACATCAGGCGTTAATAATTAGTATAAATACATCAAGACCAAACAGCCTTCCTATGTCGTGCACAAGGTGCCAGCGGTCACTTTAGCTAGAACACTCGTCACGAGTTAACATGGGGAACCAGAGGGTACTAGCAAGTAATTTGCGTGTCGCTTTACGCCGTAGTGGAGCCCAGGTGTAATGAACACTTGGCTTAGTGATTTTTAATAATGGTAAGCAATTAAAAATAATTTACTAAACAAACTAAATAATTTTGTTGTAGCGCTCTTTCACACTTCTTTAAAATTTTCATTTAAATATTTCTTTCACACTTCGTTAAAATGCTCTTTTGCCTAATTCTTTCACATAACTCATTTAAATATTTCATTTACACATTCTTCTGCAAATTCAGATGAATAACTTTTAAATAATCGTTTTGCATATCAATTGGAAGACTTTTTTGTATATTCGTTTGTTAGAATGATTCCGTCTTATCTGGTTTTATAAAAATAAGGCTAAATGTTGTGTTTCAAGATGATATTAATTCTTTATTTGCATCTACGAGTATCGAGTTATAGTTCATTCACGTCAATGTTGCGATAAGAAAATATTGATCTAGAATGACCGTCCTTCAACTTTGCTAGAATAGTTGGATTTAATGAAATGTTCTCCGAAGAAACTGTATGTTTAAATTTTAAAGAAACGTTCTACAAAGTAGATAGAAATTTTATGGTTTGAATCTAAAGTCCGATAATTAATAAAAATAGTCTTTTTGAAATTGCAAGTACGAATTTACAAGTAATTATGTGGACAACTACATGATGGTAATCATTTTAGTAACGATCTACACATAGTGGTACATCTAAGTTTTGTAATGGATTTTGGTTGGTCACGTTGGTACGTATAGGAAAAACGCTTTAAGCTCATATGGTCAGGTACAAGGATCACGCAGCTGATTATGTGTTGTACATGTAGAGGCGACGTCAATTGTTTTCCAAAGGACCGTATGTATTAACATCTGTTTACACATGATGTAGTACCACCATAAAACAACACCTGTTGAAACGAGATAAGAGATTTGTATTATTCTTACATCACGTCTACACTTGGCAAACTTTGATACAAGGCTGCACCAGAAAATAACTTTGTAATGACCTATTACTGTTAATTTGATTAACAAACTAGAAAGGACTTTGATGAAATGTATTTGTCAAAATATATACAGTGTAATAACAATTATTATTATTAACGAGATTAAGCAAATCCATAGAGTTCTGATTAAGGTCTCACTTATGCATAATTTTAATTACAGCTTATGAACATTGAATAATTAGACAATTTAGATATTTTCATATATATTTGTAAACCGAATAGCAGATCTGGTATTTTTGGTATAGATTTGAGTTAAATTTTGTAGTAAAAGAAACACTTAAAGTTTTTGATATTCCTTTCGAATTCATAGTCCTACCTCAGGGTAAATGAAATTATATTATATTATAATTATTTATGGTTCCGGGTTGGGACCGTGTCATTTTATAAATGACACGGTCCCAACCCGAAACCATAAATAATTATAATGACTCCGGCCGTGAAAGCCTCCGACAATTATATTATATTTTTAAACGTAAATTTTATACATGCAATTTTTTATGAAGTAACAACTTTTGATTAAAGAATCAACATTTAATTCTCTTAATTAATTGTTTTATTTTGAACATGTGAGTTCAAATATAGTGTAACCAAGTCAATGAAAACGGCACAAATACTTTCGAGGTAATGATAGTGGTAGCTTCTAATTAACAGAGAAGCTCTATTTGTTTTTTTTAAGAATTTGGAGCCTAATATTTGTGTTTATACAATTGTGCGCATAATTTACTCTTCTCAGTATTATTGTGAGGTAGCAAGAGTATGCCCCTTGTGTCCTCACCTTGTTAATTTAATTAAATTTTCTTTACAGCTTCTGCGATAGCAGTTAATACGATATTCCTCTCTAAGGACTTCCAAGTTCCCCCTTAGGGAAACCCTGTGTTTAAAAATTAATGACTTGGTGACGCCCTCCCTAAACCCCTGTTTTGGTATGAGTCAAGCCCAAGTAAACAAATAATGTTTTGTAAAAAGAACCACGATCAATCCTCATAAGCTCTACCCGAGGAATACACCCCTAGCATAGTCGGAAGATATTTGCGCTCCATCATTTTAAGGAAATCCTTCCTTAAAGTTCACTGGTTCCATCTGGGGATATTAAAGAACCCACGGGTTACTTTAATTATCCAATTAACCCCCACCAGTAAGTAATAATTTTCGTTTTAACATTACAGAATTTAATTTGAGTGACAACCATGACCCAAACAGTAGTTTCGAAAGTGTGGATAACAGTTTGGGTGCTAACGACTTTGTTTTAGTGAGTTTTAAATGCCCAAATAAAAAAAGGGTTTTTATTGGCAAAATCACCGAGGTGTTCGAGCCTCAGCCTTATCTTTTCTTGGTTAATTTTTGAGACAAAAAAATCCGAAAATCTCGACAATTATTTTAATTATCCAGACGTGAAAGATGAGTCCCTAATTAACTTAAGTGACATAGTAATAAAACTGCAATCACCACAAGACCTCAGAAGAAGCAGTGGTCATTTAAAGATTTACCGAAAAAATGTGTCATAGATAGCTCTATGGTATTTTTATTCTTTATTTTTTTTGTCATCAAATAGATTTAAGTTTCTATACCTACCTAATTTTTTTTATATTAATCCAAAAAGTTAGTTATGTAAGAAAGTAGATTTTGCTTTGTATTAAATTGGTTTATAACAACAAGTGTCGTTTTTTTTTACCTCACGGGTTCGCCATTTAATTCTGAACAAAAGATATTAATTTTTTTAACGTGTCTTGTTCGAATTGACACATATGGGGTTTTGAAATCACAATACCGTGCAAATTCAAGTGTCGTTTAAATTTACCCCACCCATTGGGGCGAATTCGAACAGTGTTTATTTATTTAAAAAAATTAATTATTATTTTTTGATCAGTGTCGGGTCTACATATGGCTTCACATAGGTTTGATAAAGATATATTTAGATTTTGGTAATTTTCTAATGTAAAGCACGGGTACAATATTGAAAAACCACAAAAATACGTTCGAATTCACCTCAGAGTACGGTACGTATTTGTAGAATTAACTAAATATTTATTATATTAATAAGTTAGACCTTAAGTAATGCAAGTGTTCGTAATATTGATAATCTGGTAATGGCCTAGATCTAGAAGTCAATGCTGCATAAAAAAATTAATTATAAGATTTGAGCGGACTTAAAAATTAATATAATATTTATTGGGACAGGAATTTTTTTATATTGGCGTACCTACTTGCTAAGTGCAGAATAAGAATAATTTTATATTGACTTTTTGAAATGAAGCCTGAGAAAATTGTATTCGATAGACAAAGCGAGTCATTTATAACATGTTCCAAGGTTAGCTTTGAAAAAGATAATTGTGCTAAACTTTTAGTATGTAACAAAGGGCTTACAATAACTTGTGTCAGTGCAAATGCAAGACACAGTTAGTAAACTTAAAACGCTAATTTTTGGTCAAATAATTGTACGTTTGATTGTATTTTATTAGTCCGAAGTTTACTTTAAATTTTAGTTCTATTTTATAGAGTATTATGAATCTTTTATGTTCTGAAACGCAAATTTATTTATCAAATCTAATAAACTACTACAAGTTTGCTTTTCTAGTTTGCAGTTTGCAATTTTTTAACGTCCAATGCTTTATGCGCACAAAAATCTAGAAATAACAAGGAATTCGTTGTCGGATACACCGTTACCTCGACTTTACACCGGTGCGTGACTTCAAACATAATTTTCGGAACTGTTTGTTTATTCCATATACTCATTCTACATATAAGAGCTCCTCATGCTTTAAGATAGTACAAAAATAAATAGGTTACAAGTACAAGAACCTCTACTAAACCTAATATTGACTCGTGGCCTTTTGTAGTGTGTTTAAGGTGACCGCACTGTGCCGTCGTCCCAAAGGAATATCGAAGAGTTTAGTTCTCAGAGTATGATGGAAAGAAAGGTATACCGACGACCGACGGACCGACAGGGCCGCCAACTGCCGCTTGTTTCTAAGGATATAAAAATATTTGTACAGAGTACCCTATTTGTTTGTTTTATGAACCTTTTAAAGTGACGCGATTTGTCTGAAGAAGAAATATAGGTTTATATTGATTACATTTTCTAAGCGATATAAACGCAATTAACGTTACTTACATCCAGGTTTAAATTAAATTGTATCAAAATCAAATTGTCGAAAATTTAATAAATCGCATCTTTCATCTAAAAATTGCTATTCAATTCGTATTTTTACTCTCCGACATGCAACAAAAGATTGGCGTATACAAAAATAAAAGTATATTATATCCTCGAAAGTGAAAACACAACGCAGAGCGCTTTTCTTAAAAATAGTTGCATTTTGTTACGAACTGTGACTTGAAATATTAATGTTTCAACCTAAATTCGAAAACTACAACAGATTGACAAATTCGTGCAATCGTATACAATCAATTGAATAATTTAAAAAAAAGTATTCGTCTTCTCTTAATTTAATATACTCGATCCATATTGCACTTTCTTAATTGTTCACGAAAGTTAATTCTTCATTGTATACCCACATATTTTTTCCACGAGAAAAATTTTGTAGTATAAGGAGCAGATGATAAGCAGTGCAGTGCCTAGGTCTTGCCAATAATGCTAAACCTACATACCGAGTGTTCCAACGATTGAAGAGCAGGTGATTACTTTTTTATCACGGGATAGGTTTTGGACCTCTTGGAGCGTCTTTTTAAAAGGGCTTTCTTCAAAAAAACTGTTCTATCAAATTTATTTATACAGAAATTACAATGATTTTTACAAATGTGCGCTATATTCATTAACAACTTGAAATCAAAATAATCAAAGTTAATATTTACTAATTAATAATTAAAATCAATAACCAATATCTACAATTGAGTAGCTTTGAACCACTAACAATGCTAAAGTTATGACGTTCTCAGACTGACTGACCATCTTGGGCTCTTGAGGGTATTTTTGCTATCCCTGCTCTTACATCACTTATGGGAAATGCAGATCTCATGTTTGCTATTTCTTGATACAATACAAAGTATTACATTTTAATAATCTTAATTCTAACAATTGCTGTCTTATAACCAACTGTGACCTGCACCTGCAGTGTCATGCTACGTATGGAATACAAAGTACTGGTTTATGAACTTTCATTAACCTTTTATTATATGCCCTTCACTTATACATTGTAACAATCTGTTCTTAAGACTTCATAATTCCACTTAATTATACATATATATTAATTTGGGGACATGTAACTCCTCCCGACGTAGATAAAAATTAAGGGTTGTACTTAATTTTAAAACTCATTGTCCCTTAGGGTTCATGTATTATTTCTTTATTTACCTTTGTTTCTTGCTTCTTATGACTAAAATTTGTTTCCTTGTTTCTATATCTAAGATACATTTTGTACAATAAATATACAGTATATAAAATTATTACAATAATCAATAAAATTGTCCAAACATTGATACTGTCATAATGTAATTTTGGCACTTTTAATTCACTTAAGTGTTCTTTATAAGTGTCCATTAACTTTACGGCTTAGTTGAGGTCGTCTTGATCTAGATGTTCTAGTTGCATTGGTTTCTTGATGATTTCGTCGTCTTCGGGTTGTATAATCTTGAACTGTAGTTCGGGTAAATTTGCGAATTTCTTCGTTACTGTTGGGTCTTGATATATTCCAATAATTTCGATTTTTAATTTTAAGTAGCAATCTTCTTCTATGGTGATTACTTTAATTCCAATTAAAGCTAAACTGTCTTTATTTTGGTTGCAATAGGTGGTTGCTATTATTTCTTGCGGAAATACAACAATCCATTTGTTGTCTGTAACTTTCTGAATTTTCACATTCGTAATTTGTACTGGTTTTGGTTCACAATTCTCATAGTGATTAGTGAATCGTAGCAATTGTACGTCACAAGGGCTATCTGTTTGAATAGCTGTTGTCGTTAATGATTGACATAAATATTGATGCGGTACTACTTATTTGCATTTTTCATTCGTGAAGCCATACCTAAATTCATTCAGGGAAGGAACTTGGTTTTAGGGATAATAACTTCATAATGGCTAGTAATTTTCATGGGGAAAGCAAATAAATGATAATAATTATAAGTGTTAATCTTTTACAATGGGGACTTCTATTAAAAATATAATTTCTTGATTCTTTACATAACCTTTTACTATGGCTATTTTTTCAAACATAAGTATGTTAAATTCTATTATTTCAAGGGTAGTTTACTGTTAGTTAGAAGTGATCTAATTCTTAATAATTCATTTAATAAATTAATTGGTTCTATAATACTAGCGTATAATGTGTTTAATTAGCAAATGTTACAGCGTTCTCTAATGTGGCTAAAATTTGTTGAATTACAGTGAGGGTTGATATCATTTGATTAAATATCGTGTTAAATCTTATTAAATTTCGCATTCCTAGCATTGTGGTTTGCATGTTACTTTCAAAAGTTAGTATTCTATTTGTTATACTGTCTAGATTCTTTACTAGCTTTCCTAGTGTATCATTAAATTTTATTATGGTTAATTGAATTAAGGATATTTGATTTCTAACAATGGTTTTTATATCATTCTGGTTTTCAATTAAGTGCAGTATTGCGTTGTCGTATTGTTTTGCATTTTGGTTGTCTAAATTTCCTGTGATAGCTTTTATAATATTACCTAATCCGTTAATAAATCTTCTGTTTCGTCTTGTGATTTGTTCTGTTGGTAGTAATCGATTGAATTTGTCGTGTTTCTTTAAGATGTTCTCCATTATACTTTTCTAGTTAGGCATTTATATCGCGTATTTTTTTCCGAATTTGGTTGTGTCCATTGATTGTTTCATTCTGTAGTAATTATCTCTAATTATATAAAATTCTTGTTTTAATTCAGTTACATCAAATTTCTGTGCGAATGTCCAATAATCTACTGTGTTTTACATACTTTCCAATTTTACTGGTAGTATACCGGGGTTGTTTTTAATATCTTCCCCTATTATGTCGTTGTCGTGCGTTCCACCTAGGTGGAGGTTGACGGCATGGGTGATGGCTGTCCATCTGAAATTACAAGGTGTCTTAAATTTTTTAAGTGAATGTATTTTATGATGTTTCCGTTATCTACTACGGCTACATTGTTGTCCGATATTTTTTTGATTTTAAGCGGACCTAAATTTCTGGGGCCTTTTTTTGTCTCTTACCTATAAAATTTTTCTCGTATACAGTTTGTCCTACTGAAAATCTATTTATATTGGCATTTTCGTTGCGGATTTTGTAATACGTGTCTTCTCATTATCTAATCTCCTTTTGACATTATTATAAGTAATTTTTAATTTCTCCTTGTGGTCTTTAGCCTACTGTTGGTATACTTTTTTATTGTAATGTATAGCGTAAGGGTTGCAGAAATCTGAGTGTCCTAATGTTAATTAGAGGGGTGTAAAATTAGTTGATGAGTGAATTGTGTTGTTGTAAGCAATTAGTGCGTATGACATTAAATTAGTAATATGCTCTTTCTTATAAGTTAATCTTAACAGTCTAATTTGTTCTAATAAGGTTAGGTGTAATCTTTCAATTAGTCCATTTGATTCCGGATGATTTTCTGTTATAAAATGAATTTTCATTTATGAAGTTCTAGGGTATGGCCTTGTTTCTAAAATCGCTTCCGTTGTCTTAAGTTATTGTTTCGGATGTACCGTAAAATGTAAAGTATTGTAAGAATCCTTGGGTTACATCGATACTATTTTTTGAAGTGATGGGTATCGCTTGGCCTACTTTGGTGAATGCGTCTACAATTGTTAAAAAGTGGCTACATGTAATTTTTGAAACGGTTTGCAATTTTCGATTCGTCGTTTTGCGTTGAGTGTATGGTCTCTTCCGGGTCCTCCCTAATCTCTGTTTTGTCTATGTTACCTATAACTGATTCGACAATTATATACCATATTTCCTCGATACTCAGTGGTATGTTAAGGGGGGTAGGCAGCTTGGGGCTGCCAAGATTCCCCAACACTCAAACATTTGCCGAATTAATAATAATTTTTCAATATATTCTTTTGCACAATTACCATTAGTTCAGAATATTGCAAAACCAATACCTGTAGTTCCTTATAATAATCATCAGGCTTAAGTTGTTATTTTTTCCATTTCGGAACTGATTGGACGCGTACCTCCATTGATTTCTATTCTGAGCTAGCCTATGAATTTCTCTAAAATTCCCACAGCCTACATATTTCACTGTCTGTGTGCAATGGTCTAACCGTGATCTACTTCGACTTCTCTTTTTTCCTATATCTGCTTCTAATATATCCCGCACTATTACCTCATGCCTTAGTATGTACCTATCATTCTATTTTTTTACTGTTTTCTACATACTTCTTTCTTTTCTGCCATTTCTAGCACCTCTTTTTTCTTAACTTTGTTTGTCCATGATATCCTTATCACGTCGGTAGCACCACATTTCAAATGCTTCTACTTTATTTTGTCCGCTTCTCCTACTGGCCAAGTTTCACAGCCGTACAATGCTGTGTTCCACACATATGTTTTAAGCAATCTTTTCCTCATTTCTATGTTTGCTCTTTTTGAACACAGTAGTTGCTTTTTCTTGTTAAATGTAGCACAACCTTGTGCTAATCTTTGTTTTATATCTTCTGTGCTTTCCCATTTTGCGTAATTTTGCTTTCTAGGTAGCAGAAATCGTTAACCTCTTGTAAGCTTTTGTTAGCTATTTATATTCTTGTTTTTTATTTATTTTCCCCTCCTTTACATACTAGTATTTTAGTTTTGTTAATTTTCATACCGGAATTCTCTGTTAGACCTGTTTCCATTTCATTAAGAGCAGCTTCTAACTCTTCCTTGCTAGATGTTAATACCGCTGTATTATCTGCAAATCTAAGCATATCAATCTTTTGTCCCTGCATATTAATTTCAAAAGTCTTCCTGCATTTGACAGTATTCACTTCCTCTTCAATGTTCAAGTTAAAAATTAACAAAGATAAGGCACATTCCTGCCTCACCTCTTTCCTAATATTTACTTCTCTAGGTTCCTGCTTTAATTCTATTACCGCTGTTTGCTCTTTGTGTAAGCTATGTACTATCCGTCTATCCCTAAAACTAATTCCAATCTTTTTGGGCATTTTGTACATTTTTTTTCCATTTTACATTGTCGAATGCTTTTCCCAGATCTACAAACCCTTTTTCTCGGGCTCGAATCCGGGCCGGGCCGTTGGCTACTTTATTCGGGCCGGGCCCGGGCCGGGCCTATCTTTTTTCGGGCCGGGCCGGGCCAAACGACTCGGGCCGGCCCGAACTTTTCGGGCCGAAAAACCCACGAGTAAGTACTCCATCGTCCCTTCACTTCTATCTCACATTGAGTAAGTAAACGTTCTTAATTATATTTTCACGTAGTGTCTTCATGAAACCATTAATAATCAGTTTTTTGTCTTGTTTAGTGTAAAGGAAACGTGATATTATAACTCACTTCTCATACCGAATATTTTTTCTAGTCCTATTTAATGTTCCTCATGTTGTACTTTGGGCAAGTTAAAGATGCTCAGGAACATCAAACTAGGTGATTTATTCATAATTCAAAAGTTTGCACGATTTATATTATGTATATGTATATACTCCAAATCTTAATCATGCGGCGAACGTCGATATTATCAATTCGCGTGTATAATTTATGTTTACCGCCTAAAACACTAGAGAGTTATTGCAACGTTCATTTTACCAATTTTTTAATAAAGTTTTCCCTTATTTGACATTTACACATGCGCAATTACACCTTTAATGTTTGTACTTTATTAAAATACAGGACACCTTTATTTAATTTAAACACAGGCAGGGAATGCTTTTATTTAAGGCGCCTTAATTTTGACATATGCCAAATGCCTAACGTACAAACTTACATTTAATTGTCTGCTTTGTGTATAAATATAGCGAAATAAATGGTTCCTTGTAGTGTTGATTCCGTAATTAAATTTAGAAATATAATGTCCAAGTTTATAACACGAAAAAGATATAAAACGTCAACGCTCTAAATACGAGGATGCTGTTTTGTAATGCTTTTCCTAGAAGTAAACTGTAAAAATCCTTTTGAAAACAGATATGCTATATGCTTGGAAAGAAGTAAAAACAGTGTCTTGAAGTAAACTCAAAAAGTATTCGGTGAAAACACTTTGACAACACACACAAATGTTATCGAATCAGTGGGAAATAAAAAACTCAAATAATAAAAAAAGGTTCATCTTTGTGTGAATACAATTTCTTTGATTTTTTTCAATATAGTTAAACATGTAGGTCACCTTATCACAAAAGAGATTAATTCTTTATTCATTTTTGAAACATAACCTATCGATATAGAATACTAAACATATATGTCAGAATAAAGAGTAAGGGAAAAAACACTTGCACTAACACTCCTTTAGATTGGATGCAAACTTTCAAAAAAGGATACTTTATTTGAAGATTCTTTTAATAAAGTCTGCTTGGAATAAGTTTGCAACAACTCTCTAATTTGAAGTAGGTAATTTTAGTAAAATTCTTTAAAGTAAAAGCGACAAAATAAAGCCGACGCAAATTTATTATAAAGGTTATAAGGTGCGTTAAGCGTACAATTTCATAAACATTGAAAATTGCTAAACATTTTGTACCTTTGTTACCTATTTTTAGGATTTTTTAAAGAATTGTTACGTTTATTTTCAGCATAAATTAATTACCCTATTTTTCTCCCTTATTAATTCAATACCCGCTCGAATAAATTCTGTTTCCACTGTTAAATCCTTCAACATAATTAATAATAAACACGTTCTGGAATAAATTCCTCAACTTAAATATAGTTGCTTTGAAACGACAAGTTTATGCAACAACTAAATAATTGTATCCTGTTTCAGGTACCCGTTATCTTGGTATACATTATGACCGCCTATAATGATTTTCCCAATTGTTTCAATGTAAAAACTTGTTGAAATAAGGTCGCACACTATCTGATAAAACCCGAGTTTTCCAGTTTTAATCGCGCTTCGATAAGCGAGGATTTGCAGTTGGAATTCGTGTTATTTAAACCATTGTTAAATTTGCTTCTACAGCTTGTGCGTCGACATATATTCTACATTACTCGTCACCTTATTTCTAAAGCAGTTCACGTCTGTTTATTTTCTGTTCGACAACTAGGAGGTGTCTTGCGTGGATTGCTTTTTTTAGCTGGAGGCCAAATGGGTTCTTCCTTTCTGTAGACCAACTGCTTTTGTCCGTAGGTCGTTGCTGTAGTTACGATGCCAGGGTGAATGGATCCTGAATACCGCGGCGTTTCTGTGTTGACTCACTCTCGACGGTTTTCAAGCTAAGTATCCGGACACCTACAGGTATGCAACTCGTTTCCTTTTGTGTGTTGTGTCAATGGGTAATTCCGTATCAACATTTGATGTAGTTATGTGATAAGAAACGTCGCATTGTAGAACTATTGTTCGTTGCTGCTAATTGATATTATCGCTCTACATGTGTGATGTACCTGTGTTAAAAGTATTGGACAGACACACGCTTATTCCTTTGTACTGATTAGTTTATTTTACAAACGGTACTATGTACGATTTAAAGATATCTGACAAAAGCTCCCACACGTTAATTCTTTCCTACTAATTAGTTATTTTACAAAAAGTATTAGGCGGAACTTTAAAAATGCTTGACAAAAGCTCTCACAGGTTTATTTACTACTTATTAATTTTATTTTGTGTAAATACGAGATGCGCACTTCGTATCTAATGTACTAAATTGTTCATATCACCTAACTGTTTGCTTTCAAATAGTAACGCTTAATTTATTGCTCTTGCTTGTTTATACAGAATCCGTTATTTATTTTTATTTGTTAATAGATCATCGAGGGCGATGTGTTTTTTGTTTCTTTTTGGTATGTAGGCGAATCCACCCACTCTACGCGTTTAATAGTTAGCCTGGTACTTACTTTTCTTCCGGCTACGTCTAGGTACGTAACAGAATCAAAAATCAAATGATATACTACGATATGTTCCACAAGTATCTTGATTGTAATTCAAAATCATTATACTCTTAAATTAAACAAAAGAGTGATAGTTACTTGTTGAACACAACAGAAAAAAATAACTTCTTATTCGCCGAATAAAATTTCGGGCCGGCCCGGCCCGGCCCGCCGGGCCTGGCCGTCAATTTTTATTTCGGGCCGGGCCTCGGGCCGAGCCGGATACCTTTCTGCGTCGGGCCGGGCCGGGCTTATTAAAAGCCCGGCCCGGCCCGGCCCGAGACCATCCCTACCTTTTTCTATTGTTTTCTCCATTATCACTGTCAGAGCTAAAATAGCCTTCTGATGTTCCCATGTTTCGCCTAAACCCAAATTGATCTTCTCCTAGTACTTCTTCAGCTCGTTTTTCCATTCATCTTTGTACAATTCTAGTTAATATTTTTGACACGCGTGCTGCCAAACTTATTGTTCAAAAATTGTCACATTTATTCGCGCCTTTCTTTTTTAGTATAGTAACTATGAGGTTACATTTGAAATCTTTGGGTATCTCGCCTATCTCACACATATATGTTACAAGTTGGAAGAGATGTTCTGTTACTGCTTGTACAGCGGTTTTTAGAGTTTCTGCTTGCACCCTGTCTGTATCCGCTGCCTTACCTATTTTCAGACCCTTTAATGCTAATTCAAACTCATCTCTAAGTATAGGATATCCCAATTCATAATTTTCAATGTCTGATTCCTGTTCTGATGTTGTTAGTTCTTCTCCTGCATATAAATTCCCTGCATATTCTTGCTATTTAACCACTTTCTCTACATTTTCTATAATGACGTTTACTACCGCATCCCTTATATTTTTGCTATACGGTTTTATATCCCTAAAATTCATTTTAATTAATTTGTATGCTTCGTCTGTCTTTTCTATTTCCATCTTAGTTTGTACCTCGTTGCACTTTTCATCAATCCATTGTTCTTTAGCTTTCCTGCATTTGCGAATAATTTCCCATTTTATGGCTTTGTATCTCTGTTTTCCTGTTTCGTTTGATCTATTTTTGTATTTTCGTCTTTCTTCTATTAAATTCAGGATATCCTTTGTTATCCATGGTTTCTTAAACTCTTTTTTGTGTATACCCCAGAATATCGCAGGCCGCCATGTCTAAACATAATTTAATATTAATCCATTCTGTTTATACTTCCTTAGTATAAGAAATTCTCTCGATACATTTCAGAATATGCCGGTTTGGCGCCCTTTAATCGTGACAATTAGTAAATCTTATCATGGTATGCAGTACTTGTGAAGTAGTTTTAGATATGATATTTTTCTTATTTTTATCATTTTCTCATAGGAACCCACTCCCACACCCCTAAAAGCTATTCGGTGCACCTTAAACTTCTTACGGCGTTTCAACCCCTTCTGGGCAAATCGAAATTGATAGTCAGTCTTTCTTACCCGTAACACGCTGCTGAAAAGTTTTGCCTTTATCGGCGTGCACCTCTACATGAACTCTAAAGCAGCAGAACAGTTCCTTCACCAGCACGTCAGCGGCGGCTGCAACTTTTTGGTTTGGTATAGCATATACTTTGGTCCACTTCGTCGTAAAATATTCCATAGTCACAAAATATACTAATTTCCTAAGTTGGTGTCAGGGAATGGACCAGTAATATTGACTGCCACTTTCTCAAATGGACTTGCCACGTTGTATTGCCTTATTGAAGCTTTACGATTTTTTAATGGTGCACAGAGCTGACACTTGCAGCGCCACTCTTTAACATCGTTCTTGCAGCCTACCCAGTAAAATCTTGCTTGGACCTCCAGAGTCTTCTTAACGCCTAAGTGTCCTTCCGTAATTCTATCTACGTATGTCCTACAACCTCCTACACCTGGTTTTTAGGAACTACCAACATTGATCCATCTTAATTCTCCAAGGATCGTTCCAAGATTCGATTCATTATCTTCAAGGAATCTTATTGTAGCCAGTACGTATATAAGGCGGTACTCAACGGACTAATGTACTGTCCTGTAAGGCATGATCCAACGCGGCATGTGAAGTTTTTGGCTCAGCCAGCCGAAGTGCTTGCTTGATCTCTTCGTCACGTATTCCATCGATGAAATTCTGCATTGCTTTCAGTTCTAGAAAACTATCTGGTGCTGTTGGGTAGGTTAGTCTCACCAAGCGAGCAATAACTGCTTCAAACTCTTGCTAATTTTCGTAATGGTTCTCCATTTGAGCCTGGTACACTTGTTGCAGATGAGATTCTTAGTACCTCAATTCAAGCCTTAATGTTACGGTCCCTTAGCATTTTTGATCATGATTTGGTATGTTTGCAAAATGCTCAAAACCTCACCTCATAACGTAACAATCAACGCGGTTGCCTTTTCATTATTGTTCTAGTCCTTAGCTCACCGACAGTCTCGAATTGTATTTTTCTTAATCTTCTTTGGGAATTAAACCACTCATAGTTTTTAAAATCATCTTTATTTACGTTTCGATCCATGACCTAGGATCGTTGTCAAAATAATAAAAACTTCTAGTTTGACATTTATGACATAAATTGAAGGTGACTTTAATTTATTGATGTTCGACAAATCAAAGTCACTTTCAATTTATGTCATAAATGTCAACGTTGAAGTTTTGATTAATTTGACAACGATCCTAGGTCATGGATCGAAACGTAAATAAAGATGATTATAAAAACTATGAGTGTTTTAATTCCCAAAGAAGATTAAGAAAAATACTAAACAAACCACAACAAACATACAGAGAGTATTTATTAGTCTCGAATTGCTTGAAATATGTCTGCCAAAGTGACTTTACATCATATGTGGGTGGTTTTACTCTGACCCTTGACGTCGGTTCGCATTCCCCGACATTCTTAAATTTTGCGGAGTGTTATTGTATCAGTGATACTGAAGACTTTGGTGCTTGTGATGTTAGAAAATTAATCCGTTCTTCCATCCTAAGTATCTCTCCTTCTATTTTACGCGAAGTCCTTAACAACTTTGGTTCTAGTTCCTGCGAGTTATCAACCAACTGCGCTTCCAATTTCTGTATACCACTTCAAAATTTGGCTGCAGCTTTTCCGCAGTATTTGTATTTTCTTTTAAAACTTCTTTTTTAATTGTATTAGCTGTAGCTTCCTGCATAAACTCCTCTCTCAATTGAGTGTAATTTTCTTTTAGGTTTACAGCGGATTCGTATAGTTTTCTATAAGGTTTGCGGTAGCTCGTTGTTGTTTTTTCGTATTTTCTTCTAATTTCGTTGCTAGGCTCGCAAAGTTTCGGTCCTGTTTCTCTATATTTTCCTGTAAATTGGCGGTAGTTGTCTGATTCAGTTTTCCGCCAGACTGTAGCGTTTTCCTGTAATTTCTCTGCGTGGTGTACGAAATTTTTTCACGAATTCCGTAGAGTTACTTGACTTGAACTTATTTAAGAAGGAAAGAATTTCACTAACCCTTTCATGTTGTTGACTACGAGTTACTGGTATGCTCATAGAAATCGTTCAAATGTCTTTTTCACTAAAATCCCACTACTTGACACCAGTGTAGCGAAAACTCTTTTGCAAAACACCAACAGTTCTTTATTATCAACTGATTACACAAGCCTTTTTAGCAACTTGCAGCTACAGTGAAATTATTAAAGTACTCACGAAATATAGTTACAGTTAATCCCTAATACTACAAATATTAACTTATTAAGGCTACTATTCTATCTTCTTAATTACTATCGAAGCACTAATTAGTTTATGACAAAGCGCCGTAATTAATTTATATCAATCACTACAATGATTTATATCACATAGGGCAATGTATATTAATAGTATTTACCATTAATTTATTTCATATTACAACTTTATAGCTCGAATAAAAACGTAATATTACAATCAAAGCTTTAAATTAGAACTGAACTTTAAAATCCCTTAACGGCAGTTTATACGTTATCCAATTCTTCTACATTATTTCGAAAATGTACCAGAGACTATACGCTTAATGTTCTACAGGTTTCTTGTTGTAAGGTTAACAAAACTTGTAACATGTTTAATTTCAGTAGTAATTATTCGCATTGAATTACGAGGATAATGCGCTAAGCGTGCATTGTTCCTTATTGATCTACTTAGATTAATATATCTGTGTCACATAAAGTTATTTCCAAGCGCATCTCTAGTTGTTTCTGTCGTATTCCACGCCTCTAACGTCGCGACCACTCGGTTCTTGTTTCGTAAAGTTAGTCGGCCGTTGGCAACAGCTTTATAAACATGTATTCTCGGCTAGAGGCTGGCGACCTTCGCATCAATTACTAACTATTAAGATATCTTCTACTAACGGTTGGTAAAGTAAATATTTTACGAACGAATTTAATTTGAATTAATTTATTTAGCGCGCAATGTGGGATCCAAAAATTTAGAATTACCGTTATTTAGGAACTGTCGATAAGAAATTTGTCTACTAAGAAATTGTGGATGTTAGTTTGGATGCAGTCGTATCTAGTTAGAAATGGCTGGTAACTTTGTTTGAAGAACGTAAATTTCCATCTCGATTTATCGTGGAGAAACAAAAGCAGTTGGGTTCGTTATTAGTTGTAAGATATTTCATGCATGTGTTTTGAAGGTTAAAGCACGTAAAGTTGTTATTATGTTTACAACATGTAGATTGTGTAATTTTCAATTATTGTTGAACTGGTTTTATAAGCCGTAGAACAAAATTTTGTCAGATTAGGTTCCTATAATTACAAGCTTTGTTCCATTTGAACTTTCGATAATTTCAAAGTATGTTTTCGACGTCATATTTTTTGTGTTGAACAATTGACAGATGTTGTCATGAAAACAGATGCTTTGTGCAGCTGTAATGGAATTTAAACCAAACATTCCTATTTTTGTGATTAGCTTTTATCTACATATTAATTATTAAATCTAAATATGAAAGTTCAAATCCACGTTATGTAAGATTCTAGAAATTGTAATCCACCTGAAAAGATCTGCCCAGGTTAGAACGTAATTCAGTGTATTATGCTTACAAATTATTTTCACTCAAATATTTATAACAAATTCATATTTAAAATATAGTTGGTTGTTTTAAACAAGTCAAAACCTTGACTTTAATATAGATGTTAAAGATAAATTTTTGTTACTTGTTAAAAGGTCCGAAATTTTAAAAGAGAGTTTTTTCAGTAAACAATTAGTTCAAATTTGAGGCTTTTATTTTGGTCAAATGCGATCAAATCTAATTACACATAGGTAAAATTTTTCTGAGTAATAATTTGGTGCCAATATCATATTGGATATACATTTTTTTTATTTTTCTTGTACTTTTATAGGACACAAATGGTGTTCTACATTTTTATATATTTAATCTTTGCAATTTCTTACAGGAGCTGCGTCTTATTTTAATAAGGCAGGTTTTTGTTAACGAAGGCGATCATTTTATCTTTGGGTTTCCACGTCCGCCCTTAGAACTGTGCTTTGCCATTATCGTAATTATCTCAGGACATGGTGGCGCCTATTTGATTTAGCTTAGCTTTAGTTTGCAAACAGAATTTGACTCCCCCCCCCACTTCTTCTTGCTCTACCTAGGAATAGACCCCTAGCTATGTCGAAAGATTTTTGTTCACTAGCGCCTTAATGTAGAAGAAATAACGTTTTAGTGGTGCTTTCAGTACAATAGAACAAAAGTCGTTTCAAACTCTTACATGCAAACTCCTGTAACCTGACATCAAGTCCATCTGAAGATGTCGCGCCACAAGGGCCTATCAATCATCCCTTGTGTAAGATGCTTCGTTTAAGTTATGATGTATTATTCTATTCCAAGGTAGACTAAACGGCGCGATATTACAATATTAATGAACCACAAGGTGTGTTTCAAAGTGAACATGACTTTTTAAAAATCAGAGCGGACTTATTTCGTTAAAAAGGGTCTCTCTGAAACTCTACGACAATTTGCACAATCAAGAAGCATGGCGAACAGGTGTTTTAGGTCATCTGTAGATATGTTTTTGAGAATGTCGGCGCAAGTCATTTAGATGGCCTCCACGCATAACGCTTTCCTTTCTACGACATATGTATTTTTCCGAATAGGTAGAAATCACACGATGCCAAATCAGACGAATACGGGGAGTGGTTGATGGTTAAGTATGATTTTTGGTTAAAAAATCAGTTTCAAGTGTTGATCGATGAAATAACGCATTATCATGTAACAAACGTCAACTTACTTATTTACAATATTGTGATCGAATACGATGAATATGCTGCATCAAACTCTTCAAAACACCAAGGAAAAACACGACATTAACTGCCCAGTCAAGTGGAACAAATTTCTTATAAATTATTCCTTTCGAATCGTACAAATAAATCAACATTGTTTTCGCTTTTAACTTCTCCAAGCGACTTTTTTCGAATTATGCTCATCTGGGTACTTCCATTCTGCACTTTGACTCTTGGTTTTTGGATCGCATTGAAAGCACCACGATTAATCATCAATCACTATGTTGTACAAGACATATCGGTCCTCTTTGGACTTCTTGACGATACCCTTCTGTGCAATTTTGGCGATTGATCAATTTATGTAGAACAAAGTGTGAACACATGTTTCAAAGACCCAAATGTTCGGTCAAAATGCGATAAGTTGATGTTTTAAAGATATTCAATTTCATTTTCATTAATTTCGTTGATGATTTTGGCTGATCTTTGATAAATTCACGCACAGATGGCATCTTCGGTTATCACAAATTTCGATTATCCAACATGTTGATCATCATTTACGCCTTCACGACCTTCTTTAAAGCGCATATACCACTCGTGGACTCTGCTTCGGGATTAACACTAATCACCATAAACTTGCTACAATTGAAACATTTCAGTGAAAGTTTTACTAAATTTAAAATAAAACTTAATGTTGGCACTTTGTTCGATATTCATTTTTGCATCTATGCAACAATAACTCTGCTTCTACACATCCGATTCTTCTGCACGTTTGAAAGTACTTCAGTGAGGGTTGTACCTTTCCAGTACAGGCAGCCATCAATAGACGGTGCTATTATAATGTATTATTTTGAAGGAGTCCTGTTTACTTTGGAACGCACCTTGTATTTCTAAATACTGAAATCGGTTATTGTCACTACTACAAGTTACATCAAAAATAAAAAAAATAATTATATAACTAGTGACATCACAACATTACAAAAATGGGATTTATAACGTCAAATACTTTGCATAGTACTTTGACAACTCTAGTGGATATCTTTTGCATCCATTTAAATTAATTGTAATATCCAATAATCATTGTGCACGTAAATTTCATAATCAACAATGTTAATTTTACCAAAGGCGCAGGAACGTTTACGAAATCAATCTTTTCATTTTATATCTATCTTGTATTATTTCAAGTTATTTTTGTTTGGTTTCTTTGTCGCATGCTTTCGTGGTTAATTTTAAGTTAATTTGAATTCGTAGTTGTAAATCAAATAGTAAAGCTGTCATCCCTTGTCCCGTTATATCCTGTCATAAAACACATTTTGCGCATGTGGAAATTAAGTTGAAAAAGGGGTAGTGACAGACACTTGCTCATCGATATCGAAGCGAAACTGTTGTTCGTTCGGTAAAAGTTAGTCATTAGTATCGCCGAATGTGATTTTATCGATGAACTCCTAAAAAACACAGTGAAAGTGCAAACGTAACACGTACAATAATTCGCCATACAGTCCACTTACTTGAAGAGTAGGAACTACAGCTTAGAACAATAGAATAACGCCGAGGTAAGTCGATATACAAAATTTATAAGACGCCTCGCGCATTAAACATGGCCTTTGTAACCGGATTATTTGATTAATTAATTAGTTCCTATTCCTATCGTTCCTTATTAATGCTTTTAATTTAATAATTGTCGTAATATTTATATTTTTAGCGAATTACAAAGGAGCGAACATTTTGTTTGCACATTTAGTAGATTTACAATGTATACCTTTCCTTTGCCACAAAGATTAGTACAGGTCCGTTTACTTTATGTAAACTAAATTTATGAAAAGTTGTATTTTCAATCCCTACCTTATTTTTCGTTGTCAAGTTTGATGAAACACTCGGGTCATCCATAACAAAGGGGATATTTGTTCGTTATTATTTGAAACATTAAACGTTTTGTCGGGCGAGCACTGTAATTAGTTTCATTTGTCGATTAGTAATTTAATTTCGTAGATTAATTAGTCTTCGTAGCGTATTTGAGTTACGAATTGTTTATACGTTAATTTTATTGTTGTTAATTAATCATTAATCAAATATGGTTATATCAATTGATAAAGCTATTCTTGAAGCTAGATTTTTAGTTAAAAGGTTGGATTTTATAAACAGTAAGATTAATCAACCGGAAAATGTATCGATTGCTGTAATTAGAGCATCGATAAAAGTGTCCAGCAAATTGAAACTCATTTCAAGTCTTTCTGCAGGAATATTTTCTTTGATGAGGATAGTGAACAATTGGACGAATTTTTGTTTCTTAGGGTAAAAATCGATGATTATCTATTAGATATTGAACAATGTGAATTAGTTCTCGTAAAAAATAAGCCGCAGGTGGAAAATATAAATAATTCTTTGTCGATAAATAGTATAATTTGCTTGAAACACCTATCAGTTCCGCGGTTCTCATGACGTATTTCGGACTTTGAGAGGTATATCATGCAATTTATAAGCGATTGATTTATGATAATTTTGGTTTGTCCTCTGTTGAAAAATTTTGCTATCTCGTAGATAAAGTCTATAAAATCATTACTAATCGTTTTCAGTCCAAGAGGTTATTATTTTTGACATATTTTATGCTCTCGAAAAAAGCCCTAAAGTAAGTTCCTCAGACTCGCACACGGAACTTTGGCAATTAATTAGTTGTTTTGATCAAAATATATTCGCGTTAAAGCAGATGGAAATAGATCTGTTAAATTTCATGTTGTTTAATCTGTTATCCAAAAAATTAAATACAAAATTTTAAAGCACTTCGAATTAGAAAATAGTGACGAGATTCTCTCGTTCAGAGATTTAAGATCATATATTGAAAAACAATGTAAAGTATTGAAAATAAATGACATTGCTTCAGAAACATACTTAAAATCTCGAGATTCCGTGAAACAAAAGGAAAAAAGAAAGTTCGTTAGCACTTTGGCTAAAACTCCTTTAGTTGGTACCACCAATGATGGTAAAATTGTAGTCTGTGTCAAGCTGTGCATCCATTTATAAATGTAAGCAGTTTCTCGATAAAACTCCTTAAGAAAGATTTGAGGTGGTATAGGTTAAAAATCTTTGTATTAAATGTTTAAATACTTCACATTCGGTGAAAAATTGTAAGTTGGATTGGTCGTGTAGAAAATGTCATCAGTCACACAATTCGTTACTTCACTTTGATAAACGAGAAAAATCGATGTCTCCACTCATCGTCAAAGGTCAGTGTCTCTTCGGAGAGCGGCGCCTAGACTTACTTCTACTAGTAGACCTAGTGAAGACAATCTGTCGTCGTCGGTTGTGCATGAACAACCTGCTACCAGCTCGTTAATTTCGACGTCATTAGAACATACAACGACACTGTTAGCTACGGCAATGGTGTCGGTGCTTGATTATACAGGAAAATTGCAATCTGTTTGTGGAATTTTAGATAACGGATCCATGGAAAGTTTTATGACTGAAAGATGCCGTTTGAAATTAAGTTTAAAGAAACGGAGAGCTAATACACTGTTCAAGGACTTGGCTTAAGTTCGTCGTTAGTGTCTGGTGCACTATCGTGTGTAGTCAGTCCCTCGGGAGCACGGTCTCCAGCATATGAAATTGATTGTTATTTTTTCCTAACATTTGTAATCAATTACCTTCGTCGTCTATAGGGGTCAAGGAATAGTCGCATACTCGAGGTTTGGCCTTAGCTGATCCTAATTTTAATATTCCTGGTAAGATTGACATGCTACTCGGAGAGGATATCTTTGCTAAGATTTTGTTGAACGAATCTCCTTGGGGTGTCGCTATCGAGCCAGTTGCTATTAAAACAACCTTTGGGTGGGTTTTAACGGGAAAGGTCTCTTCCCCGACTAATTCTATTACGTCATTGTGTGCTTTCGTTGAGCTCTTAGACAGCGTCATTCGTCGATTTTGGGAATTAAAAAATATTCCCTTCAAGAAACCCGTTTCTCCTGAAGCAGAAAGGTGTGAAAGGGAATTTGTGGAAAATTATAGATTGTCCTTTAAAATTTCTGAACCCTCATTCGTGAGTACGAGATCAATTAGTATTAAAAGATTTTTGTCTTTAGAACGTCGTTTGCTAAAAAATCCTGAATTGTATTCGGATTATAAAAAATTTATGGATGATTATTTTAAACGCGGTCACATGATTCAAGTAGAATCGCCTGAAAATGCGTCGGTTCATGAGAAAATGTATTACATTCCCCATCATGCTGTACACAAGCGTGATAGGACTACCACCAAATTGCGTTTGGTTTTCGATGCTTCGTGTCCGAATCAATCTGGAAATTAGTTAAATGATAGCTTGGCTATTGGCCCTGCTCTGCAAAAAGGCATTGCAGTTTTGTGTACATCCTATCGTAATTACAACTGACATTAAACAAATGTATCGGCAGATTTTGGTTAAAGATACTTATCGTGATAATCAACGTATCGTCTGGAGATTTTCTCCGTCAGATCGTATTATTGACTTTAAATTAAATACTGTGATTTATGGAGTTTCGTCGTCGTCTTTTTTTGGCCTTGCGTACTGTTCAAGAATTGGCAAGGTTAGAATTGATTAATTTTGCTTGCGCGTCATAGGTATTGGCGAGTGATTCCTATGTTGATGATTTAGTCACTGGATGCAATTCGATTGAAGCTGCAAATCAATTAATTGGTGAGTCGAATAGTATTTGTACTAGTGGTGGTTTTCAATTAAGAAAATGGAGTAGTAATTGCCCGGAAGTGATGTCGAACCTGAAGGAGTCCCTGTCCAGTTCGGAAGCAAGTACATTTCAAGATAAAGATAGTGGTTCAATAAAAATTTTGGGCCTTTCGTGGCATCTTACAGATGTATTTTTGTACAACTTAGACGTTGAAGAGCGCGCTTGCACTAAGCGTAATATTTTGTCAGCTATCGCAAAAATTTTTGATTCTCTCGGTTTGATAGCGCCTTTATAGTACTTTTCACTAAACGTTTAGTTCAAGATCCTTGGCTGTTAGGCCTCGGTTGGGACCAAGAGCCGCCATTGGAAGTCGTACAAAAATGGAAACATTTTTTGGGTGAATTGCTGGCGGTTTCGAATATTGAGATTTCGCGTCGCATCGTATGTAATAATTTTAAAGGGGTGGAGTTGCATGGATTCTGTGATGCTTCTGAAGCCGGGTATGCAGCTCTCGTCTACTTTGGTTCGTTCGATTTAGAAGGTAATATTACCATGTCATTAGTATGCGCAAAATCGAAGGTTGCTCCTACTAATCGCGTTTCATTGCCCCGTCTCGAATTGTGTGCTGCCGTACTTATGTCAGATTTAGTAGATTTCGTCAAAAATACTTATACAGATAGTTTATCATTTAGTAATATTTTCGCGTGGTCAGATTCTGCTGTTATTTTGTTTTGGATTCGGTCTTCCTCGCATTAGTGGAAGACATTCGTTAGCAATTGCATTTCGGATATTCAAGAACGTATTCCTCCACCTTTATGGTTTCATGTTAAGTCCCAGGGTAACCTTGCGGATTGTGTCTCACGTGGACTTTTGGCTTCAGAGTTGGTCCATTATACATTATGGTATACAGGACCTTCCTGGTTAGTGCGGCGTAGCGAAGACTGGCCAGTAACGTCACTGGCAAAACTTATCGACTCATCTCAGATGGACATCGAATATCGTACTCTGTCGTTAACAGTCGGTATGTCTGAGCATTTCTTAGATTTGTTGTTTGATAAATTTTCAAAACTGCAGAAAATTTGTAGGATTATTACATGTATTCGTCATTTCATTCGTAATGTTCAATGTCCGGCAGATTTGCGTTCAAAATATTCTGATGGTTTGTCTCTAGCTCAGCAGCAAGGGGCTATACATTTATTGATTAAAAGAGTTCAAACAAATGTTTTTACCCAAGACATTGCAAATATTAAAAGTGGAAAACTTGTTAGTAAACAATTTCGTAGTCTTAGTCCGTTTCTAGATAGTCATGATTTGTTGAGGGTGGGCGGTCCCCTACATAATTTACAGTTATCGCATGATGCAAAATTTCCAATTTTGCTTCCTCGGTCGAATCGGTTGACTGAAATTATTATATTAGATTGTCATGAAAGACATTTACATCCTGGAAATCGAACAACTCAATTTTTACTAACTCAAAATTATTGGATTTTGTCCGCAAAGAGGGCTATTTGGCAATGTTTGAAATCCTGCATTCGTTGTTTTCGTGTAAACCCTGTGGCTTTATGCCCCCTATGGGGGATTTACTAGCTTCTAGGTTAACTCCAGGTAAGGCGTTTTTACATACGGGAGGCGACTTTGGTGGACCTTCGTAGCGAAGACTGGCCAGTAACGTCATTGCCAAAACTTATCGACTCATCTCAGATGGACATAAAGTTAGTTTTATTCCCTACCCAAACATTGAACAATATATAGGGTATTCCTTTTAGAAATATAAAATTGGGAGCAATTCTGGTTAAACAGGAAGAGATAGAAACATATTTTGTCACTTAAAAAGATAATGAAAAACACTGACTTTCTCCATTTATCCTAGTTTCTATCTCTAAAAATAAGCAAGTTATCAAATCGTAGACATATTAAGTTTGGCACCCTGTGTATATACTATCTAACATTAAAGATTAAAAGAGAAAATTGTACATCTGTACTCCAATTAAGGTCGTGTTAAAGCTAAATTGTACAAATTTTCTTTTCAGCACCTAATGCTGTTAACAGCTCGACTAGAATGTAGAATATATAAAACGCCAAATTTACTATGGATTATTCTTGGTCATACTTGTGTTAAGGTTTAAATGAGTAAAAAGAATTACCTATAATGATATAATCCTACAGCAAAAAATAAAAGGATCATTAAATAAATTACCAATGACTGAAAATATTTTTGAATAAGACCGTGGGTGATCACAACCTCTCATTATTATAACCTGTCCCATAAAAATTCTAGTTTATTAATGACTAAACATTTTTAGTTATCTCGACAATATATGCAAATTATTCAACTTGCAGATAAAATTCTCTTGCGCCTATATTCAGTTTCATGGAATTCCTTTCAGAATTTTTCCACTCATCTGGTGTGAATTTATTTGCAGATAGTTTGCATTGTTTTGCATATTAACTAAAAAAGCGTTTAAAGGATATTTATAAAACTCCCAAGAAACGACAGACGGGTTATATCATGGTTGTTTGTGTGTAAATCCGAACTGTTAAAAACGGTGTTATCTGAACGAACATTTGTCACGAATCGCTTACTATGGACAGTGTCAACAATTTCCGGAACATACAAAGTCAATTTACAGTCCGGTACAAGTCAGGAGCTTCGGAAAGCGTGTCCATGTGCTTTGGTTTGTATTTACAGCTGTCATCTACAAATCATTCCATACTCCATGTTGTACAAGAGTTCTCAATTCGTTAAATTGTTTAAATGAGACGTGTCGAATTTCCAACGAACCCGAAATCCTTCACGATTGGCAAACAACGGTGAATGAAAGGCAGTCAATCTAAATTTGTCAAATGCGCTCGTAAACTTGGCTCTTTAGTGTTTAGAAAGGTGAAATTTATTTTTGAATTACATTGTTTGCTTGATCAACGCATGGAAATAAGTATTTAGTAATCGCAAGACACGTATGGGTACAACAAGCAGCACTGATGGAAAGGGAATGTCTTCTAGAATTACAAAGGATAATTACGCGATTTTAGCTGCAAGAGAACAGTTATGGAAACAAAATTGTTTAATGCGCGGGGCGTCTTATAATTTTATATATCGACTTACCTCCGCGTTGTTCTAGGTGTCGTTCATATTCCTCAACTATGTGGACTGTATGGCGAATTATTGTACGTGTTACGTTTGCACTTTCATTGTGTTTTTAGGGGTTTATCGATAAAATCACATTCGGCGACACTATTGACTAACTCACTTTACCGAACCGAACCAACAACCGGTTCGCTTCGATGTCCATGAGCGAGTGTCTGTCACTACCCATTTTTCAACTTATTTACACATGCACAAAGGAATTTATACGACAGGATATAACGGGACAAGGGATGACAGTTTTACTATTTAATTTACAATTACAAATTTAAAATAACTTAAAATTAACCACGCAAACGTGCGACAAAGAGATCGAACATCCCGCCCACCAAAATAAGTATGAACTAACTTATTTTATATTTACAAATAATTAGATCTATTAACTAAGAAACCTAAACCGACAAAACTTCTATAAGTGAATATATGTATACATACCATTAAATATTAAGTAATTGGCAGTAAACATAGTTTCACTAGAGGGCGTTTAACTAACCTTTGGGATGTCTTGACTATAGCTACCCGAACAATACCATCCCTACCAGGATGAACCTCCACTACTCTTCCTAAACGCCTCTGTAGAGGGGGTTATTTGCTTCTTTTAAGAGGACAAGAGAATCAATAGGTAGGGTAGCGAAATTTCTCAACCACTTACCTTTCTGTTGCAACGTGTGCAGGTATTCAGCACTCCATTATTTCCAAAACCCTTGTTGCTTTGCTGCAACAGTTGCCAGCGATTTAAACGAGAGGGGTTTATGGAAAGCAAATCCGGGTCTGGTAACACCGAGACTGGTTCAACATTAAGAAAATGACCCGGGGTCAAATACGAAAAGTTATGCGGTTCGCAACTCAGTGCGCATAGTGGACGCGAGTTGAGAATCGCTTCGATTTGAATCAATACCGTCGAGAATTTTTCACACGACAAAATTTGTTCACCGATAATTCTTTTTAAATGGGATTTTACTGATTTAATCCCGGCTTCCCACAGACCACTAAAATGAGGAGCAGCAGGAGGAGTAAACACAAATTCGATTCCCTCAACGCCTGCCGAATGGCGCATCAATTGAGAGATTTCACGAGAAGCCCAAACGAAATTAGTACCATTGTCACAATGGATTTGAATACATTTTCCTCTTCGAGCAATAAATCGACGTAAAGCACCCAAGAAAGCGTCTGTCGACAAGTTAAACACTAGTTCTAAATGGATGGCTTTAGTGCTGAAACAAATAAATAAGCAAATGTACGCTTTCAATAATTATGCGCCACGACATCGATTCATCGTGACAGAGAAAGGTCCACCAAAGTCGACCCCCGTATGTAAAAACGCTTTACTTGGAGTTAACTTAGAAGCTAGTAAATCCCCCATAAGGGGGCATAAAGCCACAAGGTTTACACGAAAACAACGAATGCAGGATTTCAAACCTTGCCGAATAGCCCTCTTTGCGGACAAAATCCAATAATTTTGAGTTAGTAAAAATTGAGTTGTTCGATTTCCAAGATGTAAATGTCTTTCGTGACAATCTAATATAATAATTTCAGTCAACCGATGCGATCGAGGAAACAAAATTGGAAATTTTGCATCATGCGATAACTATGAATTATGTAGGCGACCGCCCACCCTCAACAAATCATAACTATCTAGAAACGGACTAAGACTATGAAGTTGTTTACTAACAAGTTTTCCAGTTTTAGTATTTGCAATGTCTTGGGTAAAAACATTTGTTTGAACTCTTTTAATCAATAAATGTATAGCCTCTTGCTGCTGAGCTAGAGACAAACCATCAGAATATTTTGAACGCAAATCTGCCGGACATTGAACATTACGAATGAAATGACGAATACATGTAATAATCCTACAAATTTTCTGCAGTTTTGAAAATTTAAGCAACAACAAATCTAAGAAATGCTCAGACATAACGACTGTTAACGACAAAGTACGATATTCGATGTCCATCTGAAATGAGTCGATAAGTTTTGGCAGTGACGTTACTGGCCAGTCTTCGCTACGCCGCACTAACCAGGAAGGTCCTGTATACCATAATGTATGATGGACCAACTCTGAAGCCAAAAGTCCACGTGAGGCACAATCCGTAAGGTTATGCTGGGACTTAACATGAAACCATGAAGATGGAGGAATACGTTCTTGAATATGCGAAATGCGATTGCTAACGAATATCTTCCACTTATGCGAGGAAGACTGAATCCAAAACAAAACAACAGTAGAATATGACCACGCGAACATATTACTAAATGATAAACTATCTGTATAAGTATTTTTGACAAAATCTACTAAATCTGTCAAAAGTACGGCAGCACACAATTCGAGACGGGGCAATGAAACGCGATTAGTAGGAGCAACGTTCGATTTTGCGCATACTAATGATATGGTAATATTACCTTCTAAATCGAATGAACAAAAGTAGACGACAGCTGCATACCCGGCTTCAGAAGCATCACAGAATCCATGCAACTCCACCCCTTTAAAATTATTACATACGATGCGACGCGAAATCTCAATATTCGAAACCGCGGGCAATTCACCCAAAAAATGTTTCCATTTTTGTACGACTTCTAATGGCGGCTCTTGGTCCCAACCGAGGTCTAAAAGCCAAAGATCTCGAACTAAACGTTTAGCAAAAAGTACTATAAAGGCGCTATCAAACCGAGAGGATCAAAATTTTTTGCGATAGCTGACAAAATATTACGCTTAGTGCGAGCGCGCTCTTCAACGTCTAAGTTGTACAAAAATACATCTGTAAGATGCCACGAAAGGCCCAAAATTTTTATTGAACCACTATCTTTATCTTGAAATGTAATTGCTTCCGAACTGGACAGGGGCTCCTTCAAGTTGGACATCACTTCCGGGCAATTACTATTCCATTTTCTTAATTGGAAAACACCACTAGTACAAATACTATTCAACTCACCATTTAATTGATTTGCAGTTTCAATCGAATTGCATCCAGTGACTAAATCATAAACATAGGTATCGCTCGCCAATACCGATGACGCGAAAGCAAAATTAATCGATTCTAATCTTGCCAATTCTTAAACAGTACGCAAGACCAAAAAACTACGAAACTCCATAAGTCACAGTAATTAATTTAAAGTCCAAAATAGGATCTGACGGAGAAAATCTCCAGACAATACGTTGATAATCACGATGAGTATCTTTAACCAAAATCTGCCGATACATTTGTTTAATATCAGCTGTAATTACGAGAGGATGTACACAAAACTGCAATGCCTTTTTGCAGAGCAGGGCCAATAGCCAAGCTATCATTTAACAAATTTCCAGATTGATCCGGACACGAAGCATCGAAAACCAAACGCAATTTGGTGGTAGTGCTATCACGCTTATGTACAGCTTGATGGGAAATGTAATACATTTTCTCATGAACCGACGAATTTTCAGGCCATTCTACTTGAACCATATAATCGTCCATAAATTTTTTATAATTCGAATACAATTCAGGATTTTTTAGCAAACGACGTTTTAAAGACAAAAATCTTTTAATAGAAATCGATCTCGTACCCACGAATGAGGGTTCAGAAATTTTAAAGGGCAAGGACACTACAAAACGACCGTCCTTGTTACGTCTATAATTTTCCACAAATTTCTTTTCACACTCTTCTTTTTCAGGAAAAATGTGTTTCTTGAAGGGAATATTTTCTAATTCCCAAAATCGACGAATGTCGCTATCTAAGGGCTCAACGAAAGCACACAACGACGTAATAGAATTATGCAGGGAAACGACCTTTCCTGTTAACACCCAACCAAAGGTTGTTTTAATAGCAGCTGGAGAGGAGGCGCTGACTTTTGACGATGAGTTTGTCTGCGTGGAGACACCGATTTTTCTCGTTTATCGAAGTGAAGTAACGAATTGTGTGACTGATGACATTTTCTACACAACAAATCTAACTTAGTTTTTCATCGAATGTGAAGTATTTAAACATTTAATACAAAGGTTTTTAACCTTTACCACCTCAAATCTTTCTTGAGGAGTTTTATCGAGAAACTGCTTACATCTATAAATGGATGCACAGCTTGACACAGACTACAATTTTACCATCATTGGTGGTACCAACTAAAGGTGTTTTAGCCGAAGTGCTAACGAACTTTCCTTTTTCCCTTTGTTTCACGGAATCTCGAAATTTGAAGTATGTTTCTGAAGCAATGTCATTTATTTCCAATATTTTACATTGTTTTTCAATGTACGACCTTAAATCTTTAAACGAGGGAATCACGTCACTATTTCCTAATTCGAACTGTTTTAAAATGTTTGTATCTCATTTTTTTGATAACAGATAAACAACATGAAATCTAATAAATCTATTTTCATCTGCTTTAACGCAAATATATTTTCATCGAAACAACTAATTAATTGCCGGAGTTCCGTGTGCGAGTCTAAAGAACTTACCTTAGGGCATTTTTCAAAAGCATTAAAATATGTTGAAAGTAATAACCTCTTGGACTGAAAACGATTAGTAATGATTTTATAGTCTTCATCGTATGCACAATCGTTTAATGGCAAATGTTTTATTCTTCTTAATCTTCTTTGGGGATTAAACCACTCATAGTTTTTAAAATTATCTTTATTAACGTTTTGATCCATGACCTAGGATCGTTTTCAAAATAATAAAAACTTCAAGTTTGACATTTATGTCATAAATATCAAACTTGAAGTTTTTATTATTTTGAAAACGATCCTAGGTCATGGATCGAAACGTTAATAAAGATAATTTTAAAAACTATGAGTGGTTTAATCCCCAAAGAAGATTAAGAAAAATACTAAACAAACCACAACAAATGTTTTATTAATGCATGCGACGAATCATCTTGTGTAACTACGAGATGGCAAAATTTTTCCACAGGGAAGAAACCGACATTATCATGAATAAATTGCTTATAAATTGCATGATAACTCTCAAAATCCGAAATGCGTCCCGAGATCCGCGGGACAGAAAAACATCAAAGAAAATAACCTCAGAATTTGCTCGACACTTTTAATCGATGCTCTAATTAAAGCAATCGATACATTTTCCGGTTGATTAATCTTACTGTATAAATGATCCAACCTTCTAACTACAAATCTAGCTTCAAGAATAGCTTTATCAATTGATATAACCATATTTGATTAATGATTAATAAACGACAATAAAAATTAACGTAAAAACAATGCGTATCTCAAATACGCTACAACTAATTAATCTACAAAATTAAATTATTAATGGACAAATGCAACTAATTACAGTGTTCTTCTTAATCTTCTTTGGGAATGAAACCACTCATAGTTTTTAAAATCTATTTTATTTACGTTTCGATCCATGACCTAGGATCGTTGTCAAAATAATAAAAACTTCAAGTTTGACGTTTATGACATAAATTGAAGGTTACTTTGATTTATTGATGTTTGAAATATTTGGTTTGAGTACACTAAGCAAAAATTTTTAAAGTTTAAAAGAATGATTGCCTTCAATTTGTGTTGCGACCTGGGATCGACTTTCCTATGGTAGCCAATACGCTTAACGGGAAATCAACTGATTAATTTTTATTGGTGAATTTTATATAAATTCAATAATTTGGGAAACATTTTTTTAACATGTTTCTATTTATACAATTGAGAGATTTCTGATTTTATGTCTTATTTTACCGAGATTCAGTGAAGGGGGTTAAGCAACCTGTGGCTACCAAGATCCCCCAACATTTATAATTTGCCGAAATAATGGTTTTCTAGTTAATATGCTTATTGTTATGTATTTAGTTATTGTATGTATAAATAGAAATCATGTATGTAGGCTGTATTTCATGTTAATATCGCAAGGAAAACCCAGGAAAAACTTGCAATGCTACCTAGATATTGTGGGCATTTGATCTTCATTTGTTATTTCTTTTGTTATTTCTTTTAGTAATGGAATCCATTGTTTACTGAAAGTCACGGATTCGTTTGCAACGCAGTTATTTTTATGTAGGGTTATGTAGGCAGCTTCTTTGATTTTGCGTTTTGGTGGTTTTCTTCTTTGTCGATAATTTTGCATCTTCCCATTTTATTTTATGACTGGAGTCCCATGCATGTTGGCAAATCATGGATTTTTCAAATTCTCTATTTTTATATATGATTTATGTTCTCTTAATCGAACTTCAAATGGTCTGGAAGTTTCTCCTATATAAAACTTATTACATTCGCACGGTATTTTGTAGATACAGTTTTTGAATTTTGTATTGCGTTTTTGGGTTTTGTTTTTGTTAATTGTGCTCTTAGTGTATTGTTGGTTCTAAATACTGTTTTAATTCTAAATTTGTTTCCTATTCTTTGAATTTTTTCCGAGAATCCTTTTATGTATGGTATTGAGAGCATTTTGTGGTGTGTATCGTTGTTTTTGTTTTCTTTTCTTTATTTTAGGGTTTTTATTCATTTCTTTCTCTATTATTCTTTTAGGATATTTGTTCTCTACTAGTGTACATCTGATTAGGTCTTTCTCTTTCTTTAAAATTTCTTCGTTTGATGATATTAATTTTGCTCTATCATACATGGTTTTGATAATTCCTCGTTTGACACATTGTGGGTGGTTTGAATCGAAGTTTAAGTATCTGTTTGTGTGCGTTGGTTTTCTATATACCGATGTATTAATTGTTGTATCGTTTTGCTAACTAGAATATCTAAAACGGAAGTTTTCCATGTTGTTCTAATTCATATGTGAATTTAATAGTTGGTTCTATTTCGTTAATCGACTGTATAAAGTTTTTAATTAATTCTATATTATGAGGCCAAATAGCATAAACATCATCAACGTATCTCCACCAGATCAATGGTTTCAATTCTTGTGTGAATATCACATCTTTTTCGAATTCCTCCATGAATATATTACTGAAGATTGGGGATAGTGGACTTCCCATTGCCATTCCAAAGCTTTGTTTGTAAAATTGATCATTTATTTGAAAATATGTGGTATTTACGCATAAACCAAGTAATTCCATAATCGATGATATACTTAGTTTTGTTCTTTCTTTAAGGTTGTCATCTTTTTCTAGTTTGTTTTTTATAATATTAAGTGTTTTGTTTATAGGGACATTTTTGTGGAGAGATTTACTACATCGAAACTTACCATTGTGTGTGTATTTTCAATTTTTATGTTTGATAGTTTTTCTAAAAAGTGTTGGTTGTTTTTAATGAAAGAATCCGTTTTGCCTGCTAATGGATTTATAATTTTTAGTAGAAATTTTGCTAAATTATGACATGGTGAATCTATTGAGCTTACGATAGGTCTTAGAGGAATGTCTTTTTTATGAATTTTTGGTAGACCGTAAAAGTGGGGTGGTTTACTGTAATGTGGGACTAGTTTACTTCTTTCTTTGTCTTCGAATTCATTTTTAAATTGAAATAAAGTTTTGTATATTTTATTTTCAATTGATTTTGTTGGGTCCGTTTCTAAACTGGTGTAATTGTCAGTGTTCAATAGTTCGTTGACTTTTGTGTTGTAATCGTTTTTATTCATTATTACTGTTGCATTGCCTTTGTCAGCAGGTAGAATTATAATTGAGTTATCGTTTTTAGATTGCGAATTGCTTTTATTTCGTTATTACTTACATTTGGCTTTATTTTGTGATTCTTTTCTATTTCGATTTTACATCGTATTCTAAATTCGTTTGCTTGATCTTCTTCGAGTTGGTTTGCTGTTTTTTCAATACAGCTAATTATTTCAAAGGTTGGTATTGATTTTGGTGTTACTGCAAAATTAAGACCTTTTGAAAGAATTGATTTTTCTGTGTCGTTAATAGTTCTGTTTGATAAATTTATCACGGTGTTTAGCATGGTGTTCCTGTTTTCTAACGTTTTAGTTTGTGTTATTTTTCTCTATAAATAGGTTATTAAATTTCTTTATGTGAATTTCTTTTTGTTTGGAAAATACTGATTCGTAGTAGGTTTTTGCACTAACGAGAATTTTATCAAAATCATATTTTGTTACCTTTATTCGTATGTAATTTATAATGCCCTCAATGTTTCCCAAATTATTGAATTTATATAAAATTCACCAATAAAAATTAATCAGCTGATTTCACGTTAAGCGTATTGGCTACCATAGGAAAGTCGATCCCAGGTCGCAACACAAATTGAAGGCAATCATTCTTTTAAACTTTAAAAATTTTTGCTTAGTGTACTCAAACCAAATATTTCAAACATCAATAAATCAAAGTAACCTTCAATTTATGTTATAAACGTCAAACTTGAAGTTTTTATTATTTTGACAACGATCCTAGGTCATGGATCGAAACGTAAATAAAATAGATTTTAAAAACTATGAGTGGTTTCATTCCCAAAGAAGATTAAGAAGAATACTAAACAAACCACAACAAACATACAGGGAGTAATTACAGTGCTCGCCCGACAAAAACGTTTAACGTTTCCCATAAATACCAATAACCCCTTTGTTATACGATGGCTCCTCGAACTTGACCGACGAAAAATAAGGTAAAGATTTACAATACAATAATTTAGTTTACGTAAAGCAAACCGACGACTGACACTAATCTTTACGACAAAGGACAAGGGATATATTGTAAAATCTACCGATATGACCAAATGTTTCTACCATTAAATGTGTAAATACGATCCTAGTCTCTCTGTAACACGTTTAACCATAATCAAAACTACGACAATTATTAAATTTAAGTATAAATAAGAAGCGAAAGGATAGGAACTAATTAATTAATTAAATAATCCGGCGTACAAAGGCCATTGTTTAAGCGCGGGGAATTTTATAAATTTAAATATCGACTTACCTCCGCGTTGTTTTATTGTTCTAAGATGTAGTTGCTTACTCTTCAACTAAGTAGACTGTATGCGATTTATAGTACGTGTTACTTTGCATTTTCACTGAGTTTTTTAAGGGCGTATCAAATAAATTCGGTGGCACTATTGACTAACTCACGTTGATACGAATTTTTTTTCTTGCTAGCCCCACTTTGGATGTCAGTGATCCGAATTTTGTAGTTTTTATTATGGTGGGCGCTAGTGAAACTTATTTTTCTTAATGGGCGCCAGTAACCAAAAATCTTCCGACATAGCTAGGGGTCTATTCCTGGGTAGAGCAATAAGAAGTGTGGGGAAGTCGAATTTGGTTGCAAACCAACGCCAAACGAAATTAAATAGGCGCCACCAAGTCCTGAGATAATCACGATAATAGCAGAGCACAATTCTAATGGCGGACGTGGAAACCCAAAGATAAAACGATCGCCTTCGTTAACAAAAACCTGTCTTATAAGAATAAGACGCAGCTCCTGTAAGAAATTGCAAAGATTAAATATATAAAAATGTAGAACACCATTTGTGTCCTATAAAAGTATCAAAAATAAAAAATGTACATCCAATACGATATTGGCACAAAATTATTACTCAAAAATTCTACCTTTGTGTTATCAGATTTGATCGCATTTGACCAAAATAAAAGCCTTAAAGTCTAACTAATTGTTTACTAAAAAAACTCTCTTTTAAAATTTCGAAACTTTTTAACAAGTAAAAAAAAATTTCATAATTAACATCTATAACAAAGTCAAGGTTTTGGCTTTTTAAAACAAACAACTGCTCTTCAAATATAAACTTGATTTAAACATTTGATTAAAAATAATTTGTAGCCACAATACACTGAATTAACGTTTCTAACCTGGGCAGATCTTTTCAGCTCGATTACAGTTTCTAAATTCTTACGCAGCGTGTCTTTAAATTTTCATATTTAGATTCTATAATTTATATGTAGATAAAAGCTAATCACAAAAATAGGATTGTTTAGTTTAAATTCTATGACAGCTGCACGAAGCATCTGTTTTCATGACAACATCTGTCAACTGTGCAACACAAAAAAAAGTATGACGTCGAAAACATACCTTGAAATTATTTAAGGTTCAAATGGAACAAAGCTTGTAATTATATGAACCTAACTTGACAAAATTTTGTTCTACGGCTTGTAAAACCAGTTCAACAATAATTGAGAATTAAACAGATTACATGTTCGAAAACATAATAGCAACTTTTCGTGCTTTATATGATAGTCTGTTTATCAAATTTTTACGACAATCAAAACACATGCAAGAAATTTCTTATATCTAATAACGAACCGACTGCCGCTGTTGCTCCAAGACAAATCTGGATGGAAATTCATAATCTCCAACCAATGTACTAGCCATTTCTAATTTGGGACGACTGCAATCAAAACCAACATCTATCATTCTTCGTTGACGAGTTCTTAGTTAACAAATTCTTAGTTGACAAATTCTAAATTGACAAATTCCATGTTGACAAATCCTAAGTGACGAATCCTAAGTGACGCGCTAAATAAATGAAACCAAATTAAATTAGTTCGTAAAATGTATACTTTACCAACCGTTAGTAGAAGGTATCAAAATAATTTCAGGTCTAGCACGACCTGACCTGCTTACATTAGTAATTTATCCGAAGATCGCATGCCTCTAGCCGGGAATACATCTTGATAAGGCGGTTGCTAGCGGGCGACTAACTCGACGAAGCGAGAACCAAATGATATCGACGTTAGAGGTGGGTAATACGAAAGAAACAGCTAGAGATGATTGACGAAGTAAGTTTATGTCACACAGATATCTTAATATAAGAAGATTAATAAAGATTAAGGCACGCTTAGCGCATTATCCTCGTAATTCAATGCGAATAATTATTGCTGAAATTAAACATGTTACAACGTACCGAACGAACGACCAACGAATGACCGTTTCAGTCCGATATCGATGAGAGAGTGTTTTTTGTCACTACCCCTTTTTCAACTTATTTACACATGCAGAAAGGAATTTTGTACGAGAGGATATAAGAGGACAAGGGATGACAGTTTTACTATTTGATTTACAACCACAAATTTAAAATAACTTCAAATTAACCACGCGAACGTGCGACAAAAAGACCGAACAAAAAGCATTTGACAATGTTGATTAAAACAAACTCTTCGAGATGATGAAGACGTGTGGAATAAAATACAGAGAATGATTAGTTTATTTACAATTTGTACCGAAACCAGACTGCAGCGATAAAGTTCAAAGGACACGAGAAGCAGATAATAGTTGAGACGGGAGTGAAGCATGGTTGTAGTCTATCTTCTATGCTGTTTAACTTGTACGCAAAACAAGCAATGAAAGAAATCAAAGAAAAAAATTGGACAAAGCGTTACAGTTAAAGGAGAAAAATTAAAACATTAAGGTTTGTAGATGACATTGTTATTTTATCAGAGTCATCAAGTGATCTAAAGGATTTGTTAAATGGCGGGTTCTATTCTGAAAAATGATTATATGGTGAATAAAAGTAAAATAAAGACGATGGAGTGCAGTCGTGTAAGTTCAGGCCAAACACCATCAGATTGGGAGATAAAACATTGAAGAAAGTAGAGGAATTCTGTTACTCGAATAGTAAGATAACCAGGGACAATTGAATCAAAGAGGACATAAAGTGTAAGACTTGCACAATCAACGAAAGCATTTCTGAAAAAGAGAAACTTGATGACATCGATAAAATAGTTTCGGAACGTATTTCTATTGAACGTGGTTTTGTATGGAAGTGAAACTTGGACGATAGTCAGCACTGAAATAAAGAGAATAGAGATTTTCGAAATTTTAAATATTAGGTGGGTAGATCGATCTCAAATGAGGAGGTATTGAGGTGCATTTGTGAGAAGAGAGTTCTGTGCCCAAATGTAAAAAAAAGGAGAGGTGGGATAATTGGATATACCTTAACACACACAGGATTGCTTAGCTTAATATTAGAGGGAAATGTGATGGGTAAAAATGGTAGAGCCAGACCGGGGCTTGAATATAAATAAATTCAAATGGATGTATTAGTTACGTATCAATGAAGACAATAGCTCAGGATAGGTTAGCATGGAGAGCTGAGCTGTAACAAACCAATCTGCGGACTGAGAACCCAACAACAATAAAATACGTTTTCACTTATTGCTAGCCTAAAAGGTTTCTGTTAAAAAGGTGTATGTTTATTTTCTAATTATGTTCCCACAGTATGTAAAGGTTAATCTATAAGCTTTTAGAATAAAATCTGATTAAATTTCACATTTTTCACTTTGGAGAAAAAGAATTTTAAACGTACGAATTGCTACTTTGTAAAAGCTTTCTATATGAAAGAAAGATTGATGTTTGAGCTATTGCAAGCTTCACTTAACCAACCTCATTTTTTGAAGGGTCATTTATTTCAATCAACATTACACGTCTGTTGTTGTATGATATGGTAGGTGTGTGCTGCTTCTGCATGAGGTGTATATTTTATCTTAATGATGGTTTCGTTACCTAAATCACCTGAATCATCGGACACCGCAGATGGTTGTTTCATTTAAAAAGAGGGTATAATAACATCTGCAATACTTGCGTTTGTTATAGATTACAATTACCGTTCTGAAATTGAATGCGTGGTTTTCGATATTTTTTATGGCATTTTCTGATTGGTTCTGAGGCTTCAGTATGGTCAATTAGTACAAATAATTATGTTAATTCTACATTTTTCTACCTTTGGGGTTCATATTGATTCAATTTTGTCATATAGCTCAAATGAAAGGTTTAGAAATCGTCATGAGTTGCTTGTAGTTACTTTTAACGGAATGTATGTTTAGAAACTATACAGACGTGAGAACGAAAGACTAATTTCAATCAATAGTTTCTGCATTGACTTATTTTCTGAAAAATATTCCTAGGCAAAGCCAATGTCTAACAAAAGATTTGGATGTTATGATTTTACTAGAATAAATTACTCTAAATTTATTCAACTTTCATTTATAGTAGTAATAGTTTCGATATTACGGTGATTGCACAATTCTATTTGTTTGGGCTGGTTTGAAAAATAATATTTTTTCTAAGGTTTATTTTGCGGACTGTATATAGCAGATAAAATTTAAATTAAACAATAAATTTTCACTTACCATCTGTCTGTAGTCGACTTCTTGATATGTTGTGATTTAAGGCTAAGGATGGAAAACAGAGGAATCACTGAATTATCCGTACACCGAGCACAGGTTAAGCATCAAAACTAAACTTTTCATTTAAACCAAAGAAACAATAATTCCACAAAAATTCTAATTTCTACCTAGCGATCCGAATGGTTGTTGGTTTGACGGTCAATTCTCTAAAAATACTAAAATTGTACTACAGGTTTGAAAGGTGCATACAACAAGTTTTACTTTATCTAATCAAACCTGAATGAATATAAATTTTAATAAAATAAAATAATATGTGGCTCAAACATACCCCCCGACCTGAAAAATATTTTCAGAATCCACCAAAATGAAATAAAAATAAGAATATTATAAGCATCGAAATTAACGTAAGTATTACTCTATTATTATAAAAATAAATTTACTGTGAAGGCAGTGGTCCAGTGGACATAATCTAACCACTGGTCTTTTATAAATTCCACATTTCGTTCTGACATTAACAACACGAACTATTTCGTCAGCTCCTGGAAATAACTCTTCAATTATACCTACCGGCCATTGAAGAGGGAATGAATTATCTTGTTTGATAATTACAATAGTTCCTAGTTTTATTGAGGAATCAGGAACATTCCACTTTTGACGCAATTGAAGTTGTGTCAAATAATCACTATGCCAACGTTTCCAAAAATCCTGGACGAAATGATCCATAAGCTTTTTTCTATTCCATAAACTTGTTACAATTTTACCATCGTGAATATCAGATAGCAAATTGGACCTCCATAAAACATAAACGGCTACTTTATCTGATATCACAAGGTCGAGAATTTCTTATTAATGAAGAAAGTGCAAGGAACAGTTGGATGAAAAACGGCTTGAGGAAAAGAAAAACCCTTTAGAGATAAACGGCTAGTAAAGTGTTAGCTCTGGGTAGATCATCAGCTTGGGTCATGGGTTGTCTGTTGACCAAAAATATAGATAAAGAGCGACACCGTATTTTTCAATACAATAACATACGAACATACATGTACTTTGTATTAGGGGAATGCGGAAACCTGAAATCTACACCGCTTATATAGCCACAAAACCTACATCTCAACCTTGCAAAGCACTTACCAAAATATCTATTGCCAGATGTATTACAGATGTCTCGACTTAACCTGTGAACAAACAAATGCACAACATGGACACCGTTTGTGTCTTTAAAAATATTCACCAAAAATAATATAATTGAATTTAAGTTCCAAATATATACACCCAGGGTATTTGTTATCACTAGACACAGTTAACCTTTTGCTTATTAAGAACCAATAAATTTCACTTGAATTTTTAATAATAAAAGAGTTAAGCATAAATAAATTCTATTCAATTAAATTGTTTTAGCTTGCTTCAGCATTAACTTTTTCAACAAAAATTTACATAAAAAGAAACTAGTATGGTTCTGTTTTCAAAAAAAATACAAAGATCTCTAAATTAAATACTTCTACATAAGTTTACTGTAAGGTATATGCTTTCTTAATAACTCATATTTCAAATTTTAATTATAGTCATCAGTAGTACTACGGTCGATTTTACAAGTGAGAAATTAGATTATTTTACGTCTTATACAAATGTATCATTCAAACAAAGAGTTAGCTTTACTTTATATCTTACAAAAAATTCATCATGTTCTTTAAAATTAAATTACATGACCTCAAAATAACCAAAGATATTTTTAATGTAACGCAAAATAACATGTGGTAATTATGTTGAATAACTAGATATTTTTGACATCATATGTCAATAACAATTTTTTAGTGAAGCCACCACGGTCTGCTTGTGTAACAAATGTGATAGGCAAACTACGTAGCCATCTTTAAAATTTTGTAAAGTTACAAGAATAGAACGGGATCTTTCTTTTCTAAATGAATTTTAAGATAACTAACTCAAAGTAAAATTTCAACCTTCGATCATTCGTAAAACATTTAAATAAATATAACTAGAGTTAAAGGTTAAATATCACTCACGTGCCGAAGTACAGTTCAATCAAAAAAACTTAAACTTTTAGACTAGAACCAAATAACACCGGATGTGGACTATTCCATGTACATCTGCGATGCACGCAATAAGAAAACATACCATTATGACTGAATTTTACGCTGGAATTATAAAAGACCTTCCAAACAAAATATTATCTAACCAAACCAAATCTCCATTAAGTATGTCCTATTATTTTCTTGTATTCTAAATTTCAAACTAAATCTTGATTTTAGTGGTATTGCACTACGAAAAAAGCATTAATAAAATTTATCTAATTAATTATACCAACTGTTTTAATGATGGGAGTTTCTATCTTCTTCGGTCTGCAGGAATCAACTAACTTTGCTGAAGGTGGAATACAGAATAAAACCATCACCTAAAAGCCGTCAGGAACCACATTCATACACGAAGGTTAAACTAATTAAACTTTCTTACGAACTCTATTGCAGGCCACGTGCTTAATCATATTGACCTTTCAACGCTCCGAAGAGCAGCTTACTTGTTCAAGCGCTGATCGAAAAGTGACACGAAATGGCAGACAAACTATTGGGATTGTAGAAACGTAGACATCAAAAGTGAAGGAACGCATAATCCATTATATACTTTATAAATTATTTTAAGTGATCAGACAATTATAAATTATATTTTTATTTTATTGAAACATGATATTAGATTAATAATGATAGTGTAACTGAGTAAAAAAAAATACGTTACAAACTTTTAAATGGAGTGGGTTGCTCTAATGCAGGTAAAGATGACAGAGGGGTAAGCGTCAAAAAATGAGCGGGGGGTCAAAGTAATCGGGTCAGCAGGATCACTGCTTTACCATGCTAACGGTCGAGAGTTCAGCAACGCCTCTATCTGATTAAAAACTGTATTTAATTCCTCATAGGATACAATTTGACAACCTATGACTTTATACAAATAAATTTTGACAGCCTTTATTTGAGACTCCCAAACATCCGAAAAATGAGGGCTAATTGGCGGTTGGAATTTCCATACTATTATTCGACTCGAAAATTCATTACTCAAAACTTGTTTGAACTCATCAGAATTCATTAAATTATATAACTCATCCAACTCATTTTTGGCACCAATAAAATTGGTAGCGTTATCAGAATAAATAGTTGCACACGCACCTCGACGTGATAAAAATCGTTTAAATGCGGCCAAAAATAAATCAGTAGATAAACTCGACACGAGCTTTAAGTGTAGAGATTTTGTTGACAAACATACGAAAAGACACAAATAAGCCTTCTGGCCTTTGACTCCTCGTTTCCTACCCAACATAATATAAAATAGCCCTCCAAAATCTACACTAACGTGCAAAAAAGGTTTTGCTATCAGTTACTCTTACAGCAGGAAGATCCGCCATCATAGGGAATGTACCTTTGGGATTGCATTTAAAACAATGATTGCATTTTTGTAAACGAAAACGTACGGCATTTTGCGTTCCAACAATCCAATAATAGCGACGTAAAATAGCCAACACTATCGAAGGGCCTGTGTGTAAATTTTGGCGATGACAGTTTCAATTAAAAAATTTACAAAATGATCGTTTCTTGGTAAAAGAAATAGATATTGTTGATCAAATTGTAAAAGAGAATTTCTCAATCTTCCACCTATCCTAATCATACTATTTTGCAGAAAAGGGCTTAGAGCACGATACTTAGGAGACGCAGGCTTCCCATTTTCTAATAACGAAAACTCAACATTAAAATGCTGTTTTTGCACAGTTTTATTCAATACCAATTCGGCTTTTTTCAAATTCGAGGCTACAATTATCCCTGACGAAGACAAAATTTTAATAAATCTTAATACGTACATTGTAGAACGAAGTAGCTTACTCCAATAGGAGCAACGAGAAATTAAAGTTGTTAAAGAGCAATCTAGCTGCTTCGTTACTACAAACGTTACTACCTTTTCTTCCGGCAATATTTCTGCTGGAACAGGCACCGAATAAATAGGGCCACATTAAAGGATTTGATTTTAATCAATCTGGACCCGTTACTCAAGTTTTATTAACAATAAATTGTGATGGTTTCATACCTCTAGACAAACATTCACTAATATTTTCATTACCTTTTTTATGGAACCAATTGCTTAGGTGGCACTAATTCTTGCATTTGTGCTACTCGATGAGACACAAATGTTTGCTATTTATGAGGAGGGGCGGCGATCCAACTTAAAGCTACTGTTGAGTCGGAAAACGGAAACACCTCGTCAATACTAACGCGTAAAGACAAACTAACTTTTACAAAATCCAATACTTTGGCTAATACAACTGCAGCGCACAACTTGGTATTGATTGTACACGCATAGGCGCTACCTTACTTTTAGCAGATACCAAATTTGTCGGAACATCTCCATTTGGACAAATAGTTTTAAGATACGCTACCACTCCAAATGAATTAACGCTGGCGTCACTAAAACCAATCAAAATATTTTTTGATTCTAATGTAACCCCAAAATGGCGAGGAATGGTAAAATCCCTTAAAAGCACTAACCCCCTTTGAAAATGTTGCCATTGACTTGAAATATCACCTTCCGGAATTTCATCCCAATTTAACTTATAAGGCTCCATAATCTTTTAATAAACAATTTAATTAACAATGTCACGGGAGATAGGAATTATAAGGGATCAAATAATCGGGCTACAGTGGATAATATATTCCTTTTAGTACAATCCCGAAATTCTGCTTTTATACTAAAAGTAAAAATATCTAAATTTGTATACCATTGAGGACCTAAAACCTTCAGACTATCGGCATCAAAATTAACTATTTTTGGCGCACGCTCCTTTTCACGAATTTTTTTAAGCAATTCTGCAGAGTTTACAGCACCTTTGTGTTAAATGGAACTGTCCTGGTATAAATAATTTTATTAACTGCAAATAAAGCACTTTCGCATCTTTTATTGAACTCACGCTAGATACTAAATCATCCATAAAGAAATCACGCTGAATTATTTCAGAAGATAATGGATAATTACTAGATTCATCTTTTCTAATTGTTTCAATGTTCTCAGCGCTAAAAACAAAGAACTTTTAACCCCAAAAATAACTGTACTTTGTTACGTGCCGAAATCGGCACTAAACATTCTTAATTAAGTTTTAATTTGTAAGAATTTCGCGCCATAAATTTAAAAGGACGTGCGCGTATTTCCGTCATTTCAGACAGTGCGGTTGCGTTGCGCCGACGCGTCGTGCCAATAAGAAGTGGGGGATTTTCCGGCATACGTGGGGGGACTGGTGATCTAGAGGCCAACGAAGTAGTTGTCTTTTGTGTCTTATAGTATCTTTTTTTGTTATGCAGGTCCCTTTTGCCTTCTCTTTGACTATCGTCCCTTAAACCAGTTTCCTGTCGCCCCTCTACATATAGGGAAAAGATAATTGAATTTGGATTCAACCGAGCCCAGCGAACACCCACGCCCGAAGAAGATTAACGGAGCCCGTCATTATGGAGTAGCGCTGAAGTTGCCCTAAATGTTTACGTAAGTACCCCTTTGGGGTTTTCTTTAAAATTAGTATAACTTTTTATTGTGTTGCAATAATTCGCATATTGTGTGACGTAATATTTAATTTGCGCGTCATTTTTACAATTATGTAACATGGCTACCATCTGACTGTAGTGGCTCGTACCCGCGCGACGGGACTATAATAACTTAAACAATAAGTGGAAACTTCATCATGTGGAGAAACACGCCAAAGTATTTGTTGGAATCGTCTATGATCAGAAATCATACCAATTCTAAGATACATTTGACGAATATCGGCCGTAAATGCAACTGAAAATAAACGAAAATTCAGAAATATGTTAAACACATCAGACTGCAACTTAGGCTCGCTCTGTAACAAACAATTTAATGAAACATTAGAAGTGGTCTCACAACTTGCATCAAATACGCAACAAATTAGTGTAGAAACCGAATCTAACTTATATACAGCCTGGTGTGGAATATAATAATTTGGGAAAGATGAAGGCCCTTCCACTAGGTACATATATCCATTGTGCAAATATTCTTTAAAAACTGCACTATATTTCTCTTTAAATTCAGAAGATTTTTCGAATTTATTTTCTAAAGAATATAATCGCTTCAAGGTAGTAGGGTAAGATTCTCCTAATGTTAAAGCACTAAACTTAAACGGAAGCGTTACCACATAACGCCCCGAAGGTTCTCGCTGAACGGTAGTCGAATACATTTCTTCACTTTTCAAATTCTCATTTTCGAATACATTTTGTGAAATATCTTCTAATTCCCAAAATTTACTAACTAATTTATCTAATGATGGTTCGTTCAACTACAGTGTGAAACGTCTGAAATGGGGTTGATTTGGAAGTAAATATAGGAATTGCTCCCATAATTACGTAACCTATCGTGGTTTCCATGGCAATTGGCCACCGAATGCACCGAACCACAACTTTTCGAGTACCCAGTAAAAAAAGAAATAGGGTAGCACCGATAATCCCGTCTATTGGGCTAGGTATATTTGGCATATCATCGGCTAGGTTCAAATGAGAAAAATCGTCTAAAAATGTAGCTGAAATTTTATTATTTGGCAATCGATCTGTTATCCTGTAAACTAGTAAAACATCTAAGGAATAATTAACCTTAGCATCGAAACGAGAAACTACAACAGCCGTTGACGTGCCTTGAACTGAACTACTACTGCTACCAATGCCCTTAATGGACCAATTACATGGATGTACATCTAAATGTAACATTTTTGCACATCTTGTAGTCAAAAAATTAGCTTCAAACACGGTGTCGTCACAAAATGAAGTAAACTATTGTGTTTATATTTAAAAATCTTACATAATAACGTACTTTTACAAAAAATTGACTTATGACTTCCAAAACAATTAATACACAATCCCTTTTCTTTAACAATATTGTATCTTTCTAACGGCGATCTTTCCAAAAAAGTATTACATTGCGTTATTAAATGGTGTTGATTTGATTGACAAACAATACATTTATTCGAATTCTTACTACTTTTAACAAAGAATGATTGAGGTTTAGCTTTGGCCGAAAACGATACAAAAATTTTCCTTGAACTAGCCGACATGGCACAAACCTGCACTTGTTCTTTGATAAAATCAACAACCTCTTTGTTCACGCGGGGGGGGGTCTTATAAATTTATACATCGACTTACCTCCGCGGTGTTTTGTTGTTCTAAGCTGCAGTTCCTATTCTTTCAACCAAGTGGACTGTATGCGAATTGAGTCTGTGTTACGTTACACTTGCACTGTGTTTTTTAGGGGTTTAACAACTAAAGTCTGCGGTACTTGACTAACTTACGGTACCCAACGAAGAAACCGACGACCGTTCTGCTTCGATATCCATAAGAAAGTGTTTGTTCACTACTCTGTCCACCTTATTCACACATGCACAAGGAATTTTTATGGCAGGATATAAGGGAACAAGGGATGACAGTTTTACTATTAGATTTACGACTACAAATTTAAATAACTTAAAATTAACCACGCGAACGTGCGACAAAGAGACCGAACATCCCGCCCACCAAAATAAGTATGAACTAACTTATTTTATATTTAAAAACTAATTAGAGCTATTAACTAAGAAACCTAACCGACAAACTTATATAAGTGAATATATGTGTACATACCATTAAATATCAAGTAACTGGCAGTAAACATAGTTTCACTAGAGGGCGTTTAACTAACCCTTGGGATGTCTTGACTGTAGCTACCCGAACGATACCGTCTCTACCAGGGTGAACATCTACGACTCTTCCTAAACGCCACTGTAGAGGGGGGTTATTTTCTTCCTTTAAGAGGACAAGCGAATCAATAGGTAGGGTAGCGGAATTCTTAAACCACTTACCTTTCTGCTGCAACGTGTGCAGGTATTCAGCACTCCATTTCTTCCAAAACCCTTGTTGCATTTGCTGCAACAATTGCCAGCGATTCAAACGAGAGGGGTTTATGGACAACAAATCTGGATCTGGTAACACCGAAACTGGTTCAACATTAAGAAAATGACCCGGGGTCAAATACGAGAAATCATGCGGTTCGCAACTCAGTGCGCATAGTGGACGTGAGTTGAGAATCGCTTCGATTTGAATCAATACCGTCGAGAATTCTTCAAACGACAAAATTTGTTCACCGATAATTCTCTTAAATGGGATTTTACCGATCTAATCCCTGCCTCCCACAACCCACCAAAATGAGGAGCAGCAGGAGGATTAAACACAAATTGGATTCCCTCAACGCCTGCCGAATGGCGCATCAATTGAGAGATTTCACGAGAGGCCCCAACGAAATTAGTACCATTATCACAATGGATTTGAATACATTTGCCTCTTCGAGCAATAAATCGACGTAAAGCACCCAAGAAAGCGTCTGTCGACAAGTTAGACACTAGTTCCAAATGGATGGCTTTAGTGCTGAAACAAATAAATAAGCAAATGTACGCTTTCAATGATTTTGCGCCACGACATCGATTCATCGTGACAGAGAAAGGTCCACCAAAGTCAACTCCCGTATGTAAAAACGCCATACCTGGAGTTAACCTAGAAGCTGGTAAATTCCCCATAGGGGGGCATAAAGCCACAGGGTTTACACGAAAACAACGAATGCAGGATTTCAGACATTGCCGAATAGCCCTCTTGGCGCACAAGATCCAATAATTTTGAGTTAGTAAAAATTGAGTTGTTCGATTTCCAGGATGTAAATGTCTTTCATGACAATCTAATATAATAAGTTCAGTCAACCGATGCGACCGAGGAAGCAAAATTGGAAATTTTGCATCATGCGACAACTCTGAGTTACGTAGGCGACCGCCCACCTTCAACAAATCATGACTATCTAGAAACGGACTAAGGCTACGAAGTTGTTTACTAACAAGTTTTCCAGTTTTAATATTTGCAATGTCTTGAGCAAAAACATTTGTTTGAACTCTTTTAGTCAATAAATGTATAGCCTCTTGCTGCTGAGCTAGAGACAAACCATCAGAATATTTTGAACGCAAATCTGGACATTGAACATTACGAATGAAATGACGAATACAGGTAATAATCCTACAAATTTTCTGCAGGTTTGAAAATTTATCCAACAACATATCTAAGAAATTGTCAGACATAACGACTGTTAACGACAGAGTACGATATTCGACGTCCACCTGAGATGAGTCGATAAGTTTTGGCAGCGATGTTACTGGCCATTCTTCGCTACGACGCACTAACCAGGAAGGTCCTGTCTACCATAATGGATGATGAACCAACTCTGAAGCCAAAAGTCCACGTGAGGCACAATCCGCAGGATTATCCTGGGACTTAACATGAAACCACGAAGATGGAGGAATACGTTCTTGAATATGCGAAATACGATTGCTAACGAATGTCTTCCACTTATGCGAGGAAGACCGAATCCAAGACAAAACAACAGTAGAATCTGACCACGCGAAAATATTACTAAATGATAAAATATCTTTATAAGTATTTTTGACGAAATCTACTAAATCTGCCAAGAGTACGGCAGCACACAATTCGAGACGGGGCAATGAAACGCGATTAGTAGGAGCAACCTTCGATTTTGCGCATACTAATGAGATGGTAATATTACCTTCTAGATCGAACGAACGGAAATAGATCACAGCTGCATACCCGGCTTCAGAAGCATCACAGAATCCATGCAACTCCACCCTTTTAAAATTATGACATACGATGCGACGCGAAATCTCAATATTCGAAACCGCTGGCAATTCACCCAACCAATGTTTCCATTTTTGTATGACTTTTAATGGAGGCTCTTGGTCCCACCAGAAACCTAAAAGCCAAAGATCTTGAACTAAACGTTTAGCGAACAGTACTACAGGTGCTATCAACCCGAGAGGATAAAAAATTTTTGCGATAGCCGACAAAATATTACGCTTAGTGCAAGTGCGCTCTTCAACGTCTAAGTTGTATAAAAATGCATCTGTAAGAGCACGCCACGAAAGGCCCAAAATTTTTATTGAACCACTATCTTTATCTTGAAATGTAATTGTGTCCGAACTGGACAGGGACTCCCTCAAGTTGGACATCACTTCCGGGCAATTACTACTCCATTTTCTTAATTGAAAACCACCACTAGTACAAATACTATTCAACTCACCAATTAATTGATTAGCAGCTTCAATCGAATTACATCCAGTGACTAAGTCATCAACATAGGTATCGCTCGCCAATACCGATGACGCGAAAGGAAAATTAATCGACTCTAACCTTGCCAATTCTTGAACAGTACGCAAGGCCAAAAAAGGCGACGACGAAACTCCATAAGTCACAGTATTTAACTTAAAGTCCATAATAGGATCTGACGGAGAAAATCTCCAGACGATACGTTGATAATTACGATGAGTATCTTTAACCAAAATCTGCTGATACATTTGTTTAATGTTAGCTGTAATTACGATAGGATGTACACGAAAGTGCAATAACAAAACTGCAATGTCCTTTTGCAAAGCAGGACCAATACCCAAGCTATCATTTAACGACTTTCCAGATTGATCCTGACACGAAGCATCGAAAACCACACGCAATTTGGTGGTAGTGCTATCCCGCTTATGTACAGCATGATGGGGAATGTAATACATTTTTTCATAACCCGACGAATTTTCAGGCGATTTCACTTGAACCATGTGACCGCTTGTCAAATAATCCTCCATAAATTTTTATAATCTGAATACAATTCAGGATTTTTAACAAACGACGTTCTAACGACAAAAATCTTTTAATACAAATTGATCTCGTACCCACAAATGAGGGTTCCGAAATTTTAAAGGGCAAGGACACTACAAAACGACCGTCCTTGTTACGTCTATAATTTTCCACAAATTGATTTTCACACCTTTCTTCTTCAGGAGAAATGTGTTTTTTGAAGGGAATATTTTCTAATTCCCAAAATCGACGAATGTCACTGTCTAAGGGTTCAACGAAAGCACACAACGACGTAATAGAACTATTCGGGGAAACGATCTTTCTCGTTAAAACCCAACCAAAGGTTGTTTTAATAGCAACTGGCTCGTTAGCGACACCCCAACGAGACTCGTTCAACAAAACCTGAGCAAAGATTTCCGCTCCGAGTAGCATGTCAATTTTACCAGGAACATTAAAATTAGGATCAGCTAAGGCCAAACCTCGAGTATGCGACCATTCCTTGACCCCTATCGACGACGAAGGTAATTGATTACAAATGTTAGGTAAAATATAACAATCAATTCCATATGCTGGAGACCGTGCTCCCGAGGGACTGACTACACACGATAGTGCACCAGACACCAACGACGAATTCAAGCCAAGTCCTTGAACAGTGACATTGGCTCTCCGTTTCCTTAAACCTAATTTCTGACGGCACGTTTCAGTCATATAACTTTCCATGGATCCGTTATCTAATATTACACGAACAGATTGCAATGTTCCTGTATAATCAAGAACCGACACCATTGCCGTAGCTAACAGCGTGGTTGTGTGTTCTAATGATGTCGAAATCAACGAGCTAGTGGCAGGTTGTTCATGCACAACCGACGACGACAGATTGTCTTCACTAGGTCTACTAGCAGAAGTAAGTCTAGGCGCCGCTCTCCGAGGAGACGCTGACCTTTGACGATGGGTTTGTCGGCGTGGCGACACCGATTTTTCTCGTTTATCGAAGTGAAGCAACGAATTGTGCGACTGATGACATGTTCTACACGACCAATCTAACTTACAATTTTTCATCGAATGTGAAGTATTTAAGCATTTGATACAAAGATTTTTAAGCTTTACCACCTCAAATCTTTCTTGAGGGGTTTATATCGAGAAACTGCTTACATCTATAAATAGGATGCACAGCTTGACAGAAACTACAATTTTTAACATCATTGGTGGTACCAACTAAAGAAGTTTTAGCCGAAGTGCTAACAAACCTTCCCTTTTCTCTTTCTTTAACGGAATCTCGAGATTTTAAGCATGTTCCTGAAGCAATGTCATTTATTTCCAACACTTTACATTGTTTTTCAATGTTCGACCTTAAATCTTTAAACGAAGGAATTTCGTCATTATTTCCTAATTCGAAACGCTTTAAAATGTTTGTATCTAATTTTTTCGATAACAGATTAAACAACATGAAATCTAATAAATCTATTTCCATCTGCCTTAACGCGAATATATTTTCATCAAAACAACTAATTAATTGCCGGAGTTCCGCATGCGAGTCTGAGGAACTGACCTTAGGGCATTTTTCGAGAGCATTAAAATATGTTGAAAGTAATAACCTCTTGGACTGAAAACGATTAGTAATGATTTTATAGGCTTCCTCGTATGCATAATCATTTAATGGCAAGTGTTTTATCAATGCACGCGACGACTCATCTAATGTATCAACGAGATGGCAAAATTTTTCAACGGGTGACAAACTGACATTATCATGAATCAACCGCTTATAAATTGCATTGTAACTCTCAAAATCTGAAATGCGTCCGGAGAAGCGGGGGACTGAAAGATGTTTCAAGCGAATTGCACAGTTTGACGAAAAGGAATTATTCATATTTTCCACCTTTGGCTTATTTTCTACCCGATCTAATTCGCATTGTTCAGGGATAATACGAATATCTAATAGATAATCATCGATTTTCACCCTAAGGGCCGAGAATTCATCCAATTGTTCACTTTCTTCATCAAAGAAAATATCCTTGCAAAAAGATTTGAAAAGCGTTTCAATCTGTTCGACACTTTTAATCGACGCTCTAATCAAAGCAATCGATACGTTTTCCGGTTGGTTGATCTTACTGTATATGTAATCCAACCTTTTAACTACAAATTTAGCTTCAAGAATAGCTTTATCAATTGATATAACCATATTTGATTAATGATTAATGAACAATAAAATTAATATAAAAACAATGCGTAACTCGAATACGCTAAATTACTAATTCATCTACGAAATTAAATTATTAATAGAAAAATGCAACTAACTACAGTGCTCGCCCGACAAAGCTTTTAAGGTTTCAAATAAATACCAATAACCCCTTTGTTATACAAGTTGCATGAACCCGAATGGTTGCTCCAACTTAAAGTGACAAATAAGGTAAAGATTTAGGATACAATAACCCTCATAAATAGTTTACATAAAAAGATACCGACGACGACCCTAATCTTTGCCACAAAGGATAAGGAATGTATTGTAAAATCTACGGTTATAACCAGATGTTTTTATCATTCAATTTGCAAGCAAGATGTTCTTTTCTGTGTAACACGTTTAACCATAATAAAAACTACGACAATTTTATAAATTTAAGTATAAGGAGCTTAAAGGATGGGAACTAATTAATTAATTAATAATCCGGTGATGAAGGCCAATTTTGTTCACGCGCGGGGGGTCTTATAAATTTATACATCGACTTACCTCCGCGGTGTTTTGTTGTTCTAAGCTGCAGTTCCTATTCTTTCAACCAAGTGGACTGTATGCGAATTGAGTCTGTGTTACGTTACACTTGCACTGTGTTTTTTAGGGGTTTAACAACTAAAGTCTGCGGCACTTGACTAACTTACGGTACCCAACGAAGAAACCGACGACCGTTCTGCTTCCATATCCATAAGAAAGTGTTTGTTCACTACTCTGTCCACCTTATTCACACATGCACAAGGAATTTTTATGGCAGGATATAAGGGAACAAGGGATGACAGTTTTACTATTAGATTTACGACTACAAATTTAAATAACTTAAAATTAACCACGCGAACGTGCGACAAAGAGACCGAACACTCTTTATATGTCAAAATATCAGACTTTCGACGTGTATTTTCAAACGTTATTCTGGTTTCAGAATCTAATTTACTCCATAATAAATAAGCGTATGTATAGTCTAACAAATCTGTAATTTCTATCATTCTCTCTCCTGACCTTTAATTGTTTCCACATACAAGGTTTCTCACCTATCCTTCTATAAACTTCCTCATTTGTTACTCTATCTGTCCAACTAATCTTTAAATATTTTACTATAACACCTTTTTCTTATCTAGCTCTTTAATTGTCCAAGTCTCACTACCGTATAGTAGAACGCTCCATACGTACGACTTTAAGAAACGCTTTCTATTATCTAAACTAATACTGTTAGCTATTAGTAAGTCTTTCTTTTTTAAAAACATTTTTCTAGCTTGAGCTATTCTAGCTACTATATTCCTTCTGCTTCGTGTATTAGTAATTAAAAAGTAATTAACTTGCTGATATGGTGGGCTGGTTGGGGTTGTTGGGGGTAACAATAGCAAGTACCAACAGCCCAGGGTTATCGCGTTTGTGATATATGAATTTGATTTTGGGTGCTCTCGGGCGAATATTTTCTTATTTTCTGAATTAGACCTCATCCGTTCACACTTGTAGGCTCACAAAAAAAACAAAGACAAGATTATTCAATTTGGATTTCTCAAGATTTTCTTGCGGGACTGCAAGACTGTCCCGCATTTTCGTCCTACGCGTCAGAGGATCATTCCTGTCCCGCATCCCGTTCCGCATTAAAAATTATTGTCCGGTTCCGTGTCCAGTTCCGCACCAAAAACACCGTCTAGTCCCGCGTTCGTTACGTCCCGCTGGACAATATGCGGTACGGGATGGGGCGTTTAGCGGGCATCACTAGTTACAATGGATACAATGGACTGATCTTATCGAAGGTAAGCCCATGCTATGTTTTCAGGATGAGGTACCCGCATCGCACCGTCATCCTCTTCGCTAATACCCGAGTACAACAAGCGATTGTCAAGAGGCTTAGTAGTCGCATCAGGGACAGTCTCACCTTTTGATGTAGTCGGTGCAGTAGCCACCTTCAAGCCAGTGTCACTTGCTTCACCGATTGTCGATTTTATACTTTAGTGATAGGGCAGTTTTCTAGAACTGCATAGCGTATTTTAAAAGATGGATTATTTTTGGATTAATTTTTTAGATGGTAGAAGTTTGTAGTAACCATTCATAAGGTATCGAATAATATTATTTACTGTAGTCTATGTATCCAACATTCTTGCGTTGTTCATGATCACCTCATCACTTGTAAGCTGTTCTTTGCATACAATGTTTTTCTTGATACAACCTATGCCCAGCCTTCTGGGTGTTTGTATTTCTTGTATGGTGTTTTCTCAACTCTGTACTTATCCTCTCGAGCATCGTTGGTCAAATACGAACGTAATCGAGTCTCGCACCGACTGGGCACACTCGTTAAGCGCCAATTAATGACAACTGTTAGCCAATTAAAAGCAGTGTAATAACAAGACCTTTGAAACGGTTCTGGAAAATGGAAATTTGTAGACGAGAACAAAACTGAAGTTTATAAAACCAGATTAAGAAATCAGTAAATGGAAATAGGAAACAGTGGAGACTGCGTCCACCAACCTTGAGTGTCATCAAAAGCACGAACATATATAAGTTTATTTTGAATATTGATCATTGACTTATTAAACTTGTTACGTTCATTTTCGGCAATAATTGGTTATTTTATTTACATAAATTCCTTTTCTACGATTAAATTCTCCAACAATACCCGATACATTGTACCTATTCAGATAAGCTCGCTTTACCATAATTTTCAACTCAAATCCCTTGTTAATTCTTTATCCGTTCGTATAAATTCCATGTTTATTTTTATAACCTTCCGCATAATTAACAATAAATACTCTTTCTAAGAATTTTTCAATGTAAATCTAGTTGTTTTAAAACGACAAGTTTATACTACAATTAATTAGTCAAGGTCCTGTTTAGGTATCCGTAAGCGCTTTATACTTTCGGATAACGTATGATTTCATTCTAGTGGGCTTCCCATCTAAAGATTTGTCGAAATAGTATATCCTACTATTCTCCAGTAAAACCGTGTTTTCCAGTTTCAATCGCGTTTCGATAACGAGGATGTTTGCTTTTCGAGTTCGTGTTATTTTGAACTTTTTTATACTTTGATTCTGCAGCTTGTGCGTTGATGCACTTGTAGAATCTACTCGTTCTGTTACTCCAAGAGCGATGCACGTTTCTCCTCTATCAAATGTGTAGATTTGGTGTATATCGCTCTTAGCTGGAGGCTAAATTGCTTGTTGCGTATCCCGATTATTCCTTGATGTAGATCAACTGCTCTTGGATGTAGACCGCCGTTGCAATTACGGTAGTAGAATGGTTGTTGCTGACTACCGCGGCGATGCTGTGTCAATTCGCTTCAGAGGGCTGACAAGATAAGTATCCCGACACATGTATGTGACTTGTTTTCCTTTTCTAACATATCCAGGGATAAACCCAAATTGAAATTAGATACGCTAATGTTTGTTCTGGTAAAATCCTTACTAGAAAAGATTCGAACTTTAATGCTTTTGCTTTTTGTACTTAACCCATCTGCGTATACGAAAGTATCAGCAGTATTCTTTTTTTTACTGATTAGAGTTATAACCAATGATTCTTATGGTAAAATCCTTACTAAAAAGATTTCTAAATTTAATGTTTGTTTTTTAATTAACCCATCCGCTTATACGAAAGTATCAGCGTTATTCTTTTTGGTACTGATTAGATTTATTGCATGTTAGCTACGAATTGCGCACTTCGTGGAACAATTAGTAAATTTGTCTATAGAGTGAAATTGTTTTATTAAATAGTAACCTTAGTTAATTTTGTTTTGCTGTTTCGATAGAAATTTCTATATTTGTGTTTTCTATTATAAATGAAAAATCGTTGGGGATGTATTATTTTTGTGTTACTAGGAACCTCTCCCGTCTCCGCAATGGTAGTTAGCCTGGTATATTTACGTTTTCTTCCGGCTACGTCAATGTATGTAGTATAATTTCTGATGCCCTAGCGTGGGGCCGCGACTTTTTTTGTGATTAATTTCTACTCCGAGTTTGTTTTCGTTAATTTTTGCTCCGATTTTTTTTTATTGTTAGTGCCTAAGTTCCTACATAACCCGCATTTTCTTGGCCTGATACTACTTATGTTTCATCCCTTACGCTCAATATTATCGTTTGGTTGATTTCAGATTATTGGACTTGTGTCTTCGCCAATAATCCTAGTCCATTAAAAACGCTAGCGCCCAAGATTTTTCTTTTTTCTTTCCTTTCCTCTCTGTACATTTTGTTCTCCACGTCAAGTCTAGAGTTGGTTTCTTTTCCTCCAATTTTTCTTTTATTCTACAGCTCTATTCTGATTTCTATTTTTTTGTTGCTTCTATAGAATTACGGTTAGCCTTTATTTAGTTATTTTCTACCAATTTCTTTCTTGTTCGTATTTAAAATGACTCCTTTTTCGACTTCCTACCAAGGTCTTCATGTGTGGAAGTGCAACTTGGAATTTTCTGGTGTCCCGAACACTCTTATTGTACACGATTTTTTGAGACGGGTAGAAATACTCCGACGAAGTCGCCATGTGTCAGAATTGCAGTTATTCGAGTCTGCAGTGGATTTGTTCAACGCTAAAGCGTTACTTTGATATCATGGTTACCAGCATAGGTAAGCCTAATTTACTAATTCAACATTTTGACCCCCAGATTTTGCTTATAAATTTGCTACTATTGAGGAAAATACTTTTGCTTCACATGACCGAGTTGTTAAGATTTCTCCTACGCCTACGGGTAGATTCGATACTTCTCTCGTACGTTCTACTGTTCTTCTTCCTAGTTCTGCTTCTACTTGTCAGGTCGTATGCTTTAATTGCGACAAACCTGGTCATGTTTTGACAGTTTGTACTCGTCCTCAAGTACTCCATTGCTATGGTTGCGGATATAAGGGAGTTACTCGCCACAACTGTCCTATTACTAATAGGTCTGCAAATAATCCTTCAAAATCTATCCTCTCCTCTAGCTGCTTAATTTCTTCTGCTTCTCACTTTACGTTCTCTTCTCTACCGCATCCAGGTCATCCTGCTACTACTATCAAAATCTACCCTTCTTCGGCGAATACAGCTTCGAACAAAATTTCCTCCGTTTCTAGTTCTGCATCCTATTCTACCCCTTTTTCTGCTCGCCCTACTTATTCACTCTCACCCCAAACTGTGCCTCCACCACCTTTGCAACCCATAATTCGAATTAGTGACTTGCAGCTAACTTCTCAAGAGTTTATTTCCGCTTTCTTAAATTGTTCTAGTCAAGAAATTCCTGTCGTGTCTGCAGGTACACATGTCGCTGAAGTGACGATAATTTCTAATTCAGTCAGCGAAGGTTCTGTTGATGTCCATGAACCTGTATTTTTAATGTCTGTTGCTGTTGCTATCAAAATTTTACATGTTCCTGCTTTCTTAAATTGTTCTAGTCAAGAAATTTCTGTAGTGTCAACAATAACAGCTGTAGCCAAACTGACGATAACTTCTAATACGGAAAGAGAAGGTCCTGTTGAAGTTAGTGAGCCCGTAGCTATAATGCCTGCTGCTGTCGTTGTCAAAGTTTTACCTGATCCTGTTTCATTATCTACTATTATTAAGGAATCAGTTCCTATTGTGGCTGAAGTTTTGTCTGTTTCTACTTTGTTGTCTAACAGTAATGAAGTCTTACTTGATTCTACTCCTTTATCGTAGGGTGATGAAGCCTTTCCTACTGTTACTCATTTTTCTGATGCTGACAAAATGCTACTTGTTTCTATTCTTTTAATTAAGGTTGGTGAAATCCTAGCTGATGTCCTGTTATCTAATGTTGACGAAGGTCAATCTGATTCTGGTTTCTCATCTATTGGGGATGAAGTTCTTCCTGATACTGTTTGTTCTTGTGACGTTGATGAACTTCTACCTGATTCTGCTCCTTTATGTAATATGGTTGAAATGTTATCGTAGTCTGCTCCTTTTCCTAAGGTTGATATTCCTAAAGCCAATGCCGTTTCTTTCCTAACTGTGACACTTCTAGTCTTTTATCTAACGTCGTTGAAATTTTATCTACTTCTGTCCTTTTAGTTAACGTAACCGAAGTGTGCTCCCCTTGTGTTTCTCTTCGTAAGATTGATTATTGTATATCCAATACTTTTCTCCTTCTACCGTGGATATTCTGATAACCCATGATGTTTCCTTTTCTACTGTTAACTTTCTTATCTCCAATCCTAACAACAACCAACTTTCTTCCTTTACTCGAGTTTTCTAAACTACCCTCGCCACCTCCTATATCGCGTGCTACAACTGCTACATCCCCTGCAGTTCCTATCTTTCGGAAAACTGTCCATAAGAGGCAGAAATTTGTCTATACTGATGCAGAACCTGAAGATGTCGTTGATCTTGTTTCGTTTTCTTTTTTGCGGCGTAAACGTCTTAAGATCCATTTATAGTCCACGCGCCCGTTTCTTATGCCGACTTTGCTCTCCTTAGGTTTTGATTTTTGGACGTTTCGATTTTGTTTTACTTGGTTCTCCTTTCTTTCGTTTTCTTTCACCCGTGTGGGTCCGGGAATAGAATAGTCCCATGGTATGACCTGCCTGTCGTAAGAGGCGACTACAGCAGTCCAACACGTACACACACGCATACTTTATACATGCATAACACATACACACGCACTTCTTCACACCCACACCCACACACACGCACGCACACGCACACACCTACTCATACATAACTAGACTGGGATTCTGGTTTATTTTCTTTTGTGCGATTCTTAGGTTTTTTCTTTTATACTTGGTGTTGGTGTTATTCTTTTTGGTTTTTCTTTTTTTCTCGTTTCTTTCGTTCCACTTTCCTTTCTCTATCCTTTTGTTGGTCTTCTTTACTGTCGGTCCCTGGTCCCATTGTGCTTCGTCCACCTGCTCCTGTGGTAGGTGCTTCCTAGTCCGTCTTTCTTCGGAAGCAATGACTTAGTCGACTCTAGGACTAGTTAGCTATTCTTTTCTTTAGATCTTCAGTTACTATTCTCGGTTACCGCAGTTGATAGTACATCGATTCTTTTACCAGCGTTCCTCCTATCTTCCTCTCGTTCTACCCTGTTGTTCCTTTACATCCTTGAGGCTTGACTTTTGGGCCCTGTTTTGGTTGGCACTGTTGGTTTTCTTCCTCGTACCTTTTCTTCTTTGGAAGTTGATAACCTTACTGTTTCTTTTGAAAAACATCCGTCCGTTGACGACTGCTCAGTACTGAGGTCGTTCCATCTTAGTCCTCCTTGATTACTTATTACCCGTCTTTCCTTCCTTTTTCTTTTTTTCTTGTTTCTACCTTTCTATTATTGACCTTCGAGCCGGATAAAAGTTTTTTTGTGTTTTGTTGGGTGGTACTTTTTTTTGGTTTCTTTTGTTTTCGTAACGAGTTTTCATTTAGTTTTAAGCGAATTTTCTTTTTGTTTGTTTAGGTTCTTTTTTGCTTTTTGTACTTAACCCATCTGCTTATACAAAAGTATCAGCAGTATTCTTTTGTTACTAATTAGAGTTATAACAAATGCTTCGTATGGTAAAATCCTTACTAGAAAGGTTTCTAAATTTAATGTTTTTAATTAACCCATTCGCTTATAAGAAAGTATTAGCGTTATTCATTTTGTTACTGATTAGATTTATTGCATGTTAGCTACGAATTGCGCACTTCGTGGAACAATTAGTGAATTTGTCCATAGAGTAAAATTGTTTTATTAAATAGTAACCTTAGTTAACTTTGTTTTGCTGTTTCAATAGAAATTTCTATCTTTGTGTTTTTTATTGTAAATAGGAAATCGTTGGCGATGTATTATTTGGGTGTTGCTAGGAACCCCTCCCCTCTCCGCATTGGTAGTTAGTCTGGTATTTACGTTTTCTCCCGGCTACGTCATTGTACGTAGCAAACTATAAGTATATGTAATAAAAACCTTCTAAATTAACTTCAAGCAATATATTTGGAACAAAAAATTGTTGGGTTCGATATACCACTTCCTTTATCTACCAATCCTGAACAACTGGTTATTTAATTAATAGAGAAATTAGGTAAGCGTGTAACGTATTTTTTTTTCAAGTTACATTTAGTTCAATAAAATAAAAATAAAACAGCTATAATTTAAAATATTTAATTTGAGAATTATCATCCAATAAAAATTAATATATAATATTCATAATAATGCATAGATTCTCGTATGTATATACTCTAAAGTTCGTTACCAAGCTCTGTCAAGTTGTCAGTCGGCACTTCATTCTCAACGTTCGAAAGTGCAAGTCGCTTTTGCGGACGAGGTGAAGTCGAAATGGCTCTGTCGAAACACATGGCTTCTAACAAAGTTAGGAAAAAGTAGAGCATTGAAAATTCTTGGTGTCTGGAGGTCGAGCCTAACAGCGGTTGCGTGAGCATGATTTTCGATAAGCCTCGTTCCGAACAGTTTAGTTGATCCCGACAGGCCTGAAAATATGGAACCCCTTTGGACATCATTTTAGACAGTTGGTATATATTAATACAATAGATTATACTGATATTTTTCATCTTAGTGCAATATCTTGAGGACATATCTTGAATAACATTTCCGATAATAAATTATAACAAATTTTGAAGGCAGTAATTTAAAGCAAGTATTTATGGTTTCGTTCTATTCAATATGACATGCAGTAAAGTAAACGCCGATTCCACATGTGTTCCCGATATTTCAACCTTACCGATGACTAATATCACACAAGGATATTATGATGGAAATCTCCGACAGCTGCGGTCAAGGTCCAGCACTTGTAGTACATTCTTGATGCACGTGAGTGTTTTTAACTTTTGATAACTTTGAAATTATAGTAAATTATTATGAATTATCCAACATTAATTGCTTGAGTAACGTAAATAGAAAGTAGTTTTTTCGAGAAATCAGTAAATTAACGAATATGTTGCTTGCTTGACAGAATGTTTGCACATGTACGCAAACTGTGTATTTTATAAAGTTCTGAATGACAACCTATGTCAGACAAAAAAAATATGTAGATTCCGTTTTCCTATCTAGACGCCATATGCTGTCTTGATTTAATTTACATTGTGCTTGAAGACTTTCAGGTCATGTAAAGGCACTTTCATTGACATATGAAATTCGCGTATTTATTATAGATTACAATTAAATTAGAATAATAACATTTTACCAAGTCTGCACTTTGATAATTAATTTTTGTTGTAATAATCAAGGAAGTACTTCGCTGATTAAAAGAAACTTATGTGTTATGAACAATTAATAAATTGTATGTCTATCTAATTAAATCTTATAGAAATGATCTACTCATAGATCTTAATTTTGAATATAAAACTTCATTAGCGTTATTATGAAAAAATTCGATAATGAGACAAACTTTAATATTGCAGTCATATGTACATAATCAGAAATTTATCCAAATAGAATCCTTTTTGTTTTTGAAGGATGTTTTATTATTTAACATTTAAAAATTTGCAAGTCCTCCCGGAATAGAAAGAGTGTGTAGTGAAAATAAATTCCCTCAGTATATTTTAAATGCCTAAATTCTATTATTCTATTTTTGGCAAATGTTTTTGAGGACACAAATGGTGTCCATATTGTGCTTTTGTTTGTTCACAGGTAAAGCTGAGACATCTGGTGGTTGAGGTCTTGGTAAGTGTGTCCTAAAGAGTGAAATTCAGGTTTTATGGCTATGTTAGTGGTGTTAAGATAAGGTTTCCGCATTCCCCTTATACTAGCACAGTTAAATTTTGTTGGTTATTGTATTAAAAAATACGGTGGCGCTCATTAAATATATTTTTGGTCTTTTATTCACCCATGACTCAAGCTCATGATCTACCCAGAGCTAACACTCGACTAGCCGTTTATATCTTAAGAGTTTTTCTTTGTCTCAAGCCATTCTCCATCCGACATTTCCTTGGGTTTAAAAGAAAAAGTAGAAATTCTCGACCTTGTGATATCAGATTAAGGTTTAGAAAATTGGGAGGTTTAATTTATAGCTGATAGTCACGAGGATAAAGAAATATAAAATTATATTTTTATATTACAAGCGTCCAAAGTTTGGAGTACATAACCAATGTTATACCTTGGAAACTAAAAGCACTTTTTTTAAAGTTAACAGTTTATACAAAAATGTTGTCAATAATTTTATATTCCAAAAAATTTATTATCCTCTAAGATCAACTACTGTGTGTAGCGTATGAAAAGGTGAAGCTAACTAAAATTTAATATTTAAGATGTTTAGAACCGAAAACAAGAGTCAAGGTATAAGTGGCCGAAATCTTGAGTTTATTAGTGTCTAATATATCACAGTCCAAACCCGAAAGAACGCGTATTTATTAGTAATGTTTATCGCCGCGACAGTCTCCGACAATGTCATAAATAGAGCGTTTTGTCTCAGCTGTTCATGGCTTCATTAATAAATCACATTAAGATTTATTTGTTGAAACGTAATTAGCTTTGATTCTTTCCTGAATTAATTTCCTGCAGAGGCTGCCAACATATACAGGAAATAATTGGCTTTCCTTAGTCTACTAAAAAATAAAATAAAAACGTTCCCGGTTTTAAATCATTAAAATTAAAGGCTAAGTATATTCAAACAAGCCAGGTGTATTACGCATCCTAAAAGTTAGTCATTAAATATTACCATAAAACGCAACTCCCCGCAGACAACTAAAAAGCAACCCCTCATTTATGCCAACATATTTCATAATTTTACAAAATAATTACAGGATCAAAGTAACTTTTAGAAGACTTTGTCAGCTGTATATTGCAGAACCTTTGCTTTATCGTATATAATATAGCAGGAGCTTTTGCGGAACTTATGGGTGTTTTATTATTCATGACGCCATATGTGTCCTGCTCGTATACTCACTCCTGTTCGGATAAACAAGCAATTATTAGATTCTACATGATTAGCCACTGACTATTCCCTGTTTAACGACTTGCATGTACATGGGTTTTCGCAATTTAGGATGAACAAAAAGTACACGCGTCAGTGCTTACGGGTTTTCGTTTCAAAACCAACCACCTTTAATAATAATCTTAAAGTTTTGTAGTTTTTATTTTGAACAAAAACTTGTCGATATTAATTTTAAGGACAATATTACATTACTTGTATTTTTCACCTCCTTAACATTAACAACCCCAACTTTGAAATTTTAGATTACACTACATTGCTTCACATATTGTAGCGAATTTTCTAATTGCCCTTTTTTAGCATTTATTCCCAAAAAATACAAATCTAATTATTATTATTCACATCATCATCATTTTGTTTTCGACTTTACTTAAGGTGGGTTTGATGCAGCTCTAACTTCTTTTCTATTCTGTGCTCATCTAAAAAGTTCTACATACCCATCAGCACAACCTAAATTTCTAATAATTTGACTAATATAGTTTGGTCTAGCTCTTCCTATACTCCTCTATCTTTTTCTCATCTACCTGACTCTACATAGATATTAGCCACCTGAGTGTTGTTAAAGAAGTCCAACATGTTTACATGATTCCCATTTCCACCCGCGAGATAAATCTTTTTCCACATTTCCACACACGAGATAAACCTATCTTGTGTGGTATCAATTAATATTAGATTTTTCTTAGCTACCCGAATCTCTAGGAATTTTTTAGATTGCATCATCCCCCAGGGAGCTACCCTCATTTTAAGATTTTTTTACCGTTAACATTCTGAACCAAAATAGTTTTCTTCGTCTAACCAATGCATCTTTTGCGATAAACCTATCTTGTTTGGTATCAATTAATATTAGATTTTTCTTAGCTACACGAATCTCTAGGAATTTTTTAGATTGCATCATCCCCCAGGGAGCTACCCTCATTTTAAGATTTTTTTACCGTTAACATTCTGAACCAAAATAGTTTTCTTCGTCTAACCAATGCATCTTTTGCGATAAACCTATCTTGTTTGGTATCAATTAATATTAGATTTTTCTCAGCTACCCGAATCTCTAAGAATTTTTTAGATTGCATCATCCCCCAGGGAGCTACCCTCATTTTAAGATTTTTTTACCGCTAACATTCTGAACCAAAATAGTTTTCTTCGTCTAACCAATGCATCTTTCGAGATAAATGTACTTTGTTTGGTATCAATTAATATTAGAATTTTCTCAGCTACCCGAATCTCTCTAGGAATTTTTTAGATTGCATCACCCCAAGGGAGCTACTCTCATTTTAAGATTTCTTATCTGTTGCGATCTTTGACCGTTCTCAAACATTTTTTTAGTCATGCGATACATTAAATTAGCTTAGAATTTTACACAGAATCCGAATCTGCAAACAGATTTAAAATCGGACTACTCCTTACAAAGTTACACACATACCTTCTAGCGAGCATACCGCGACCGTACCACTACTCGCTTTTAATGCTACACCATACTTTCTATCATGTTTAGCTCATCTTTCGAGATAAATGTACTTTGTTTGGTATCAATTAATATTAGAATTTTCTCAGCTACCCAAATCTCTTTAAATTTTTCACATAGCACCATCCCCCAGAGAGCTACCCCAATTTTAAGATTTCTTACCTGTTGGGATTTCCGACCGTTCTTAAACATTTTTTTAGCCATGCGACACATCTTGCTAGTCTAGAATTTTATGCAGAATCCGAATCTGTAAACAGATTTAAAATAGGACCACCCCTTACCATTTTACACACACCCTCTAAATTATAAATTTCCTGCGGCTCATACCTAAAAGAAAATCTAAAAACCATTCTTAAAACTTTTTATTACAGACAATTTTTACTAATACAGTTTAAATTTTGTAAACCATATTTCTAAATACATATTCACTATTTTTTATTCTTAACCTAGAACTTCTCATATCGGCTCATACTTATTAATATTTATTTCTAAATAGAGCACCTTTTCCAAAGACCAACCGGACTCACATGTTTCAAATTCTTTGTTCTTATGGTTTCGCTTAAGACCTCGTACATATTTTCCAGATTACTAGAAGACGTTATAACCACATTTTTTGTGTTAAAGGATTTCACATCGGTAGTCTCTTCCCCCATTTTGGTGTAAACGCCGTAGAGTTCGCAGTAGACCTTTACTGCTGTATGTTGTATTCTTTTTTCATTAATTAATCAAATAAATCGCTCTTTCTGCTTCCAAAGAAACTTGGGCACTCCATCGTCGACACTGGCGTTCTTTATGCGATAGCTAGCCATACGGTTGTTAAACGCTGTGCTAACCATTTCTACACTATCGTCGCTAGTAGCGGTAACTGATGCATTTTTATGTCTGTTGCTTCTCAAGTGTGCGGCATACGTAGTCTTTTCCATTTCGAAATCGCATACTTTACACATAATTCGTGGTTGTTTCGTACAAGTTCTTTTAACAGATGGCGGAGCTGAACGTTTAAGGCTTAATGACATACCGTGCTGTTTTTCCTTGTGTCGCAGTAAGTTGTCCATTCTCGTAAAAGCGAAACCGCAAGACCCACAGTTTAAGTACTTTGCTGCGGGCGGATGTATAAGCTTAACCGTGGACGATGTTACACCACGACATTTGTTCTGGTGCCGTTTGAGAGCATTTTTCCAGGTATAGGAAGCACCGCAAGAGTTGCACTTAAAAACGTTTGCAGATTCCATTTTAGTACAAAACAAAATCCGCACTATAAGACTTTGATTAAACTTGTAAGCGAACTAACTTATAACTAAAGAGTTTACTCTTGCGTACCTGCTTTATGTACCCTATAGAATGCAAGCCGAAGGTTTCCGAAGACACCCGAACGATGTTGAGGACTCAGCGGGGAACTAAATGACGTCATAATCTTTGCTGCTCGTCCAGTACATTTAGCGCCAATGCATGCACCTGGTTCGCATCGTCGATGGTGTGAATGCCGTTAGTAGAAACATCGGAAACGTCTTCCATGTTATACGGATCGCGTGCATATTAAAAATCCAAAAGGGTGGTAGCACACGCACACAAATTGTGTGCAAGTCGTGCTGTAGAAGATGCAGTGCTACTATAAACAAAAACACTTTAAACCTTTACTAAGGGAATACCAAACTTGTTGTCTACAGAATACTTACTAATAAAGCAATTTAATTTTAAATAACTTCTACGTCATATTTTAGGAAATGGTAGGCTCGAATATTTTCTAAATGAATCACCAAGCGAAAGTATATGCTTAGCGGTATTAAAATTAACCATTAATTTCCCATTTTTACGACCGTGGTTAATTATAGATTAAAATTTAATTTGTTCACGTTCGAGCTTCTCGTAAATTAACATATTTTATAGTAACAATGCGCTGTATAATACATGCATACCCCTTCGCCGCGCTACTGCTATTCTTGTAATTGCTAGAAAAAGTCACTCTCCCTTTTTACTGTTAGGACCGATGCAAAGCACCATTTTATACTTTATTTATAAGTATAGCACATCGCGCACTTTTTCGTCTGATAATTAAACTTTGCTTCTGTAGGCTTTCACACTTTTGCATAGCGGTCGGCCGCACGTAATGATTTCTAGAACCGGTAAGTACTCGATATCGCACAACTAGAGAATTATATGCTCGATGTCTGTCAACTTCCGATTCCCTCGTAAAAGGTAGAAAAAACTCGGTCAATCATCCATCTAACTTAAACTTCGACCCGCTCCTGTTCTGATAATTTCCAAACATTTTTCAAACGAGAATGGGCTCAGAATTTTTTAAACCTTCGAGGGATCTATACGTCGTAATCAATTACACGTTTGAGCTACCCGTAAACTAACAATGCGCTGTATAATACATGCATACCCCTTCTCTGCGCTATTGCTATTCTTGTTGTTGCTTGAAAAAGTCAGTTGCCTTTTTTACTGTTAGGATCGCTGGATCCGATGAGCTTCCGCGCACTAACACCTAACGTGTCTTTCCTACTATTTGTTAAACAAAAACTACCGGTATCGCCATTGTGGACGTAAACAGATGTTTGTGGATATGTACAAGAATATGTCATATACATTAATCAGTCTAAGCTATTTTATTTAGTCCACGAAAACTACTATTTTTCTAAACCACAATTAATAATCGCCATTATAGGTTTAACATTTCTACCATTACCCAATGACTGGTGCTACGTACATGGAAACTTTAATTTCTTATTGGAGAGAATCCTTATTCTCCCACGCACTGTAGCGTAGCTGCATGCCCACCTCTTTTGGGAATATATGCTCGTTATAGGTTATATATTGCAGTAAATTGACGAAGCACAAATTTCATTGTATAAAATCACAGCGAGTACTAAATAACACCCACAGTATAATTAAAAATAACCTATAATAGAGACGCAAACACAACTAAGTAACTAACAACATCCTGTAGCAGATTATAACATTGTAAGCATTGCAGACACCTTACAATCGCATAAACCAAAGAGATAATTATTACACACCTAACAAAAATCGACATAATTAAAAAATAGAGAAGTTTTAACTGACGCAACTATCGCAAAACATTCAAACCCGATAAATTACCACAAAAATCATTCAGCCTATTGAAACTTCGGAAATTAAAATTAAAAAATCGGCAAATCAAAAGTAAACTCAACCAAACTAATACCAAGCGTAAAACTCATCAAATAACACCAGAAACTACAAAAATAAATCCAAATTTTTTCCAAAAAAAAAAAAAAATATTTTTTTTAAAATTACCCAAAAATTACCCAAGCCAAGATGACTAATGAAATGAAACTGTACCTCGAAATGATCCCCAGCTTTAACGGGAATGACCTATGTATACTCTTCAACCATATTTCAGCCTCTGAAATATTCTTATAAACCTTTTACAAACCGGGAGATAACGAAAGGAACACTTTGCTGATCCGTCTCATTATCAGCAAACTGACCGAAAGGGCACTAACATTAATTGCCAGTCGCGAGGACGTAGACCAGTGGGAAGAGTACAAACGAATATTAATTGCATATTTCGGCGATCAACGAAACTTAAAATGTTTACTAAGGGTTTTAACCAACCTAAGGATGGAACACAACCAGTCACTCTATCAATTTGGAATGAAATTCCAAAATGTAAGAAGCTTAATATTGACAAAACTCAAAATCGAAGAAACCGACTTTAACGTAAGAGTCTTAAAAACGAAAATGTATGACGAGATGGCATTAGATACCTATCTAAAAGCATTACCCGAAAGACTTTCAGATAAAATTAGATTTCAACATCCCCAAAACTTAGAAGAAGCAATGAATATGATAATCGAAGAAGAGAATGTAATGTACTATAGAAACCGACTATATAACCCCAACGCAAATAAAAGCTTCACGCCAATGAAAACTATACAACCCGCAAGACAAATAAATCCACAACAAAAATTTAACCCATTCAATGCACAAACAAACCAAACGCGAACAAATAATCCACATTTTAATAACTCAAACTTTAACAACCAATACAAACAATTCTCAAAACCAACGTTTTACCCGAACTTTTCAAAACCCGCATATCAACCAACATTTAACTCGAACTTTTCAAAACCCGCATTTCAACCGAGATTCAATCAAAATATAAATCAACAAAGACCAAAATTCAACGCGAATCCTAACAGAAACTCACCGATAATAAACACTAATAATCCCAATAACTATTACAAACCTACACCAATGGATACCTCATCTGGTAACACCAGACCCAACACAAAAGTAACGCACATAAGACCAAACCCTAATCAAAAACGCACTTTCACTTCAGAAGAGCTATTTCATCAAGAAGTAGAAGATTATGAAGATGACCAGAATAATAACAATCGACCGTGTACGAATAACGAACAAAATCAATCAAACCATTATGAACGCGAAGAACCATATGAAAATTACGAGGAAGACGACGAAGAGAACACATGTTCAAATTTTCAAATGGACCATTTTATAAACGACCTAACGTAATAAATCTAAATAATATGAATCACCTTGTATTACTTTATATCGAAATACCCCATGCTGACTTTAAATTACTAATCGATACCGGATCTTCAAAAACATTAATAAGCCCGCGAACAGTAAAGAAACATTATTTAAACCATGTAGAAAGAGAACCCTTCAAAATTAAAACCGCCCATCAAACAACCCTACACCAATTCGTAGCAAACATACCTTTACCAAAAACCTTTAACGTAAAGATGAAACATAAATTCTGCATATTTGAATTTAATGACAAATATGATGGACTATTAGGAATGGATCTTCTAAGAAAATTAGGAGCCAACATAGATATTAAAAACCGATTATTAAAAACCAAATATGGACGAATCCCCATCAAATTTCAAAACACCCAAATTGACGAAAAATATATATTAGAACCCCGAACAGAAAAAAAAATAAGAATCCCCGTAAATTCAAATAATAACTTAGGAATAATAAACCACATAACCTTTCAACAAGGAGTAGAAACCCCAACCGCATTAGTAAAAATCAAAGATAATTACGCCACAACAACAATATTAAACTCAAATGACTACCCCGTAGAACTATCTTTAACAAACCCGATTAACGTAGAAGAATTAAATTTTAACGAAATGTAAATAGAGAAAAACTTAAACGAAAATTACAACCCCGCAGAAAATGACGAAATGTTAAGACAAAATTTAAGTAATATTCGATTTAACCGCGACATAAATCACGAGGAACAAAAAGCAATACAAAAATTGTTACGAGTACCGCGACATATTCCATTGCGAAGGAATACACCTAACGTTTACAAACACAGTTAAACACAACATTGAGCTAACGGATAACAAACCCCTATTCACCAAAGCATACAGATTACCCCAGGCAAGTCAGGAAGAAGCTGACAGACAAGTAACCGATCTATTAGATCAAGATATAATACAACACTCCAATTCATCATGGAGCAGCCCCGTACTAATAGTACCGAAGAAACTAGACGCATAAGGAAAACGGAAATACCGAATGGTAATAGATTACCGCAAACTAAATGAAAAAACGGTAGACGATAAATACCCGTTACCGAATATAACAGAAATATTAGATAAGTTAGGCAAGTGCCAATATTTTTCGACGCTAGACTTAGCATCAGGATATCATCAAGTGGAAATGGAAGAAGGAGATACACAGAAAACAGTCTTTAGCACACCTAGAGGACACTACGAGTATAAACGGATGCCATTTGGACCGAAGAACGCACCCGCAACTTTTCAACGAGTAATGGATAACATACTACGAGGAATACACAACGAAAAATGCCTTGTGTACCTAGATCATATAATAGTGTATTCAACATCATTAGTGGAGCACATTGAAAGATTACGAGAAGTGTTTGAAAGATTAAGAACCGCACAATTTAAAGTACAACTAGATAAGAGCGAATTTCTACAGAAAGAAGTAGCCTTTTTAGGACACATAATAACACCCCAAGGAGTGATGCCGAACCCCGACAAAACGAACGCTGTATTAAATTACCCTATACCCAAAACAAATAAAGAGATTAAAGGATTTTTAGGCCTTAGCGGATATTACCGAAAATTCATTAAAGTTTATGCTCAAATAACAAAGCCCCTAACCAATTGTTTAAAAAAGGGAAACAAAATTGTACACACCCCAGAATTTATCAAAGCAGTAGATAAAATCAAAAGCATTTTAACAAATCACCCCGTATTAGAATACCCAGACTTTTCGAAACCATTCATATTAACAACGGGCGCATCAAATGTAGCCTTAGGCGCAGTATTAAGCCAAGGAACAGTAGGTAACGATAAACTCATCAGTTACGCATCAAGAACCCTTAACGAAACAGAGCAACGATACAGTACGATAGAGAAAGAATTGTTAGCCATAATTTGGGCAACAAAGTATTTTAGACCGTACCTATACGGACGGAAATTTTATATATACACCGATCATAGACCATTAGTATGGCTATGCAAACTCAAAGAACCTAACTCAAAATTACAAAGATGGAGAATCAGACTAAAAGAATATGACTATGAGATCATATACAAAAAAGGAATTTACAACAATAACGCAGACGCTTTAAGTAGAATCCAACTTAACGCACTAGAAACCGAATCAGTGATAGGAAATGTAGACGAAACCGAAATTAGAGAAGACCCAGAAGAAATGGAAACCATACATTCGACACAAAATGACGAACCGGAAACCGCAATTAAAATATTAAACGAAGCTATAGACATGAAGCCCAATCAATTTATAGTCACAGAAGTTTTAAACAACCCCAACCCTGTAAAATACACGAAAGTGGATAATAAGAAAATTTACCAAGTTCAAATAACCAAAGACGACAATGAGTCACAAATAATTAAAATTCTAAAGGAATACACCCCTGAGAAAAAACAATTTTACCTTTATTTTAACACGGAAAATTTGTACAAACGATTTTCAGAAATATATGTAAAACTATTTAACAAGTCTCGCCCCGAACTTATAAGATGCACAAGAAAATTAATAACATTAGACGACCCTGACGAAATAAACGATGTAATAAGGAACCAACACGAAGGAAAGACCAACCATCGAGGAATAAACGAAACCCTAAAACAAATTATGAGACGTTACTATTTCAAGGACTTTATCAATCAGTGCGAATTATGTGATAAAGCCAAATTTGACAGAAAACCCCCAAAGATACCCTTAATGTTAACTAAAACACCAGACAAACCTTTCCAAAAATTACATGCAGTTACTCTAGTAGTAGAAGCACAAAGTTACCTCACGATCGTGGACGCATTTACGAAATTAGGCCAAGCAATACCAATTACTTCTAAAAATAGTATAGACGTAACTCAAGGATTTCTACACTATTTTACATTTTACGGAACACCCGAAACAATAACGTTAGACAACGGAAGCGAATTTAAAACGAAACAATTCAAAACACTTTGGAATTACACAAAATAAAAATTCACTTTATAACGGAAAACCACCTTGAATCCAATAGACTAATCGAAAGACTACATTCAACCCTATTAGAACAGATCAGATTATTAAGAATAAATTACAAGAAAGAACACATAACTAACTTAATGTCATACGCATTAATCGCGTATAATAACACCATTCATTCAACGACAAATTTTACACCGTTAGAACTAACCCTAGGACACTCAGATTCACGCAACCCGTACGATATACATTATAACAAAGAAATCTACCAGCAATACGCTAAAGATCACAAGGAGAAACTAAAAATAACTTATGACAAAGTAAAGGACAAATTAGATAACGATAAAGAACGCATTACCGCGACCCGTAATAAAAACTCAGACATAAACAAATTTTCCTTAGGACAAACCGTATTCGAAAAAAATTACCAAAGCAAAAGACACAAAACGGCACCGACAAACTTAGGCCCCTTTAAAATCAAACGAATATCCAACAAAAACGTAGCCGCGATAGACGACGGCAAGATAACAAAATATGTTCACCTCAAAAATTTAAGACACCCTGTACTTTCAGATAGACAATCGTCACCTTTACCGTCAACCTCCACCCAGGTAGAACGGACACAGAAATTGTAATTGAAGACATAAAGAATAACCCCGATATACTACCAATAAAATTAGGCAGTATGCAGAACACTATAGATTATTGGACCTTTGCACAAAAATTCGATTTAACCAAGCTAAAACAAGAATTTCAAGTAATCAAAAATAATTATTTTTGACTAAAACAATCAATGGACACAACAAAATTTGGAAAAGAATACGCAATAGAAATGATGAACTACGACAGTATAACAGAAAGCATTTTGAAAAATATAGAAGACAAATTTAACCGACTAATACCCGCAGAACAAGTGACAAGAAGAAATAGAGGACTAATCAACGGATTAGAAAACATAATCAAAGCAATTACCGGAAATCTAGATAACCAATACGCAGAACGCTATGACAACGCGATACATTGATAGAAAATCAAAACGACATTAAAACCATAATTAGTAATCAAATATCGTTAACTCAATCAACGATCATCAAATTTAATGAAACCCTAAGAAAATTAGTTAGAAATCAAGATAGTATAGCCAATCGAATAGAAACCTTAGAAAATGACATGCGTACCACCATGTTAGGCATGCGAGATTTAATCAGATTCAATACGATATATAACCAAATAATATCAACCCTAACTTTAATTCAACAAATCCTAGCAACATTAGAAAACGCAGTAACCTTTGCAAAATTAAATACCCTACATTCAAGTATAATAGAACCAATAGATTTATTAAAAGAATTATTGAGAATAAAATCTTTTACCTTTCGATGTAATAGAATCAAACATTTTAATATTTGAAAAAATAGCCATAGTTAAAGGCTATGTAAAAAATATCGATATAACATTTTTAATAGAAATACCAATAGTAGAGATTAACAGTTACAATTATTATCACTTATTTGCTTTTCCAATGAAAATGACTAGCACATACCAAGTTATTATTCCAAAAACCAAATTCCTATCCTTAAATGAACAAAGATATGGTTATACAAACGACAAATGTAATGAAGTCACACCCAATCAATACTTATGCCAATCATTAACAACCACAACAATTCAAGAAGACAGCCCTTGCGAAGTACAACTACTAAAATTTACCAATCATTATGAAAATTGTGAAGCCAAACCTGTACAAATCACCAACATGAAAATTCAGAAAATAACGGAAAATAAATGGATAGCCATTTTTCCCACCGAAGTAATCGCAACAATGTATTGCAACCAAGATGAAAGTAATTTAGCATTAACCGGAAGTAAATTAATCACCCTTAAGGAAAATTGTTATTTAAAATTAAAAAATGAAATAATTAGAGTTTACCAAGATTCCGTACAAAGCAAGGAATTAGCAAATCTACCCGATTTACAAATCAAGATTACCCAAGACGAAGACGAAGAAATAATTCAAAAACCAATGAAACACCTGGAATTAGACAACCTAAAGCACGCCATGAAACTCATGGAAGATTATAAAGAACATCTGAACGAGATCAAGACGCCCAAAGTGCACTATGATAACATTAGTGTATGGACAATTATATTGATTATATTGACTATTTTATTGATCACTTATGTAATGTACAAAATATGTATTAGATTTAAGAATAATAAAGAAAACAGCTTTAGATTTAAGAAACCCAAAGAAACAAATGTACCCCTAGAAAATATGAATTTTAAATGAGATTAAACGAATTTAATTTAATTAAAAATCAAGAAAAGGTATAAACCCTTAATTTTTAATGTACGTTGGGAGCAGTTATGTGATCCCCCATTTGTTATACCTAAATAAAACTAATATCTAAGAAAGTTATTAGGAAATATTAGGAAATATTAGGAAATGTACAACAATGTCATAAAAGACAATTTGTTACAATATATTTCAGTTATAAACGTTCTCATGTGAACGGAAGCGCTACAAAGTAGCACAAGGATAAGTGACACTGCAGATGTCAGGTCACAGACGGTCGTAGGAAGTCACGTACCGAGATTACGCAGAAGTAAGCCTGCAACATTGTAATTATCAATAGCTTTTCAGATAGCAACTATGTATTATGAATAGAGTCAAGTGTAAGCAGACATTAGGTCTGCAAGTTCCCACAGAATTGTAAAGAGGTAGGGAAATTATAAAAGGACCGGGAGCTCCACTCGCGGTCAGTTCATCAACGTTCAGCTTTCACATTGCAGTCCGTCGGTAACTCACTTGTACAATTATTAATTAATGTATTTCGACTTAGAATAATTTAATTCAAGATTGTAAAATTCCATTGTTCAAATCTGTTTAAATAAAATAAATGTGTTAAGGAACAAAGAAGTCTTTTTAAAAAGGACCGCTCGAAGCCACGAATCTTAACTCGCGTAGAAAGCTACTTACAAAAAAACGAAAAAGTACTCATGGTTGGATTTGAATGTAAACCAGTAAATACAGTAATAATACAAGTATACATGCCCACCTCTAGCCACAGTGAGGAAGAGGTAGATGCGATCTACAAAGATATCGAAGACATATTAAGATACGTAAAAGGACATGAAAATTTAATAATTACGGGGGATTTTAATGCAGCGGTAGGTGAGGGTAGGGAAGGAGTGATAGTAGGTTTATTTAGTTTAGGCACGAAAAATGACAGGGGAAATAGACTGGTAGAATTTTGCGACAAGAACAACTGAACAATCACAAATACATTATTTCAACATTATACTAGAAGACTATACACGTGGAAGATGCCAGGAGATATGAGAAAATATCAAATAGATTACATTATTGTTAGACAACCGTTTAGAAATCAAGTAAAAGACTGTAGAAGCTACCCGAAAGCAGATATAGACACTGACCACAACATCGTAATTATGAAGGCCACACTTAAATCTAAAAACCTAAAAAAGAGAAACAGAAAAAGGCACTTTGACTTTAATAAGCTAAACGATAAAGATATCCATGAAAGATTTGAAAAAAAATCAAATGAATTACTGAAAGATATCGAGAAAATTTCTGATACTAAGGAAGTAGAAACAGAATGGAATAACATCAAATCCAGCTTAGACATGGCGGCCAGAGATATTCTGGGGTATACACAAAAAGAAAATAAGAAACCATGGATAACAAAAGATATCCTGAATTTAATAGAAAAAAGGCAAAAATACAAAAATAGATCAGACGAAACAGGAAAATATGAATACAAAGCCATAAAATGGGAAATTATTGGCAAATACAGGAAAGCTAAAGAACAATGGATTGATGAAAAGTGCAATGAAGTACAAACTAAGATGGAAATAGGAAAGACAGACGAAGCATACAAATTAATTAGAATGAATTTTAGAGATATAAAACCATATAGCAAAAATATAAGGGATGCGAGAGGAAACGTCATTATAGAAAATGTAGAGGAAGTAGTTAGATGGCAGGAATAATTGGAAATTTATATTCAGGAGAGGAATTAACAGCATTAGAACAGGAATTAGACATTGAAAATGTTGACCTGGGATATCCTATACTTAGAGATGAGTTTGAATTAGCATTAAAGAGTCTGAGAAATGATAAGGCACCGGGTACAGATAATATGCAAGCAGAAACTCTATAAGCCGCTGGACAAGCAGTAACAGAACGTCTTTTCCGACTTGTAAGGTATATGTATGAGACAGGCGAAATACCCAAAGATTTTAAACGTACCATCATAGATGTGAAAATTTTCGAACAATAAGCTTGACAGCACATGCTTCAAAGATATTAATTAAAATTGACGAATTGAAAAACGAGCTGAAGAAATACTGGGAGAACATCAATTTGGGTTTAGGCAAAACAGGGGAACACAGGAGGCTATTTTAGCTCTGAGGGTAATAATGGAGAAAACATAGAGAAGGGAGAAAGCGTATATATAGGGTTTGTAGATCAGGAAAAAGCATTTGAGAATGTAAAATGGAAAAAATGTTCAAAATACTCAAAAAGATTAGAATGAGTTTTAGAGATAGACGGATAGTACATAGCTTATGCAAAAATCAAACAGCGGTAATAGAATTAATGCAGGAAAATAGAGAAATAAATATTAAGAAAGGGGTGAGACAGGGATGTGCTTTATCTCCATTAATTTTTAACTTGTACATAGAAAAGGCAAGGAATACTGTCAAATTCAGGAAGACATTTGAAATTAATATGCAGGGACAAAAGATTGATAGCTTAGATTTGCAGATGATATAGCGGCATTAGCATCTAGCAAAGAAGAGTTAGATGCTGCTTTCAATGAAATGGAAACAGTTCTAGCATAGAGATATTGTATGAAAATTAACAAAAATAAACTAAAGTTCTAGTTTGCAAAAAAGGGGAAAATAAATCAAAAACAAGAATACAAATAGGTAACGAGAACGTACAAGAGGTAAAGGATTTTTGTTACCTAGGAAGTCAAATAAATAACGCAAGATGGGAAAAGCACAAAAGATATAAAACAAAAATTAGCACAAAGTTGTGCTACATTTAACAAGAAAAAGCAACTACTGTGTTTTAAGACCACAAACATAGAAACAAGGAAAAGATTGCTTAAAACATATGTGTGGGGCACAGCACTGTATGGCTGTGAAGCCTGGACAGTAGGAGAAGCAGACAAGAAAAAGGTAAATGCCTTTGAAATGTGGTGCAACAGACGTATGATGAAGATACCATGGACAGATAAAGTTAAGAACAAAGAGGTACCAGAAATGGTAGGGGAAGAAAGAAGTATGTGGAAAACAGTAAAAAATAGGAGAGATAGGATGATAGGCCACATACTAAGACATGAGGGAATAGTGCGGAATATATTAGAAGCAGAAATAGGAAAAAAGAGAAGTAGATGTAGACCTAGGTTAGACTACTGCACACAGATAGTGAAAGATGTAGACTGTGAGAATTTCAGGGAAATGTGTAGGCTAGCTCAGAGTAGAAATCAATGGAGGTACGCTTCCAACCAGTCGCAAGATGGAAAAACTAATGACAAAAATAATAACTGTACTTAAACATGGTGATTATTGTAAACAACTACAGATATTGGTTATGCAATACTCGCAACTAATGTTAATTGTGCGAAAAGATTTACTTGAAAACTATTAATACGGCAAATGTCTAAGTATTGGGGGATCCTTGGCAGCTACAGGCTGCCTAACTTCCTTCACACACCACTGAATCTCGGTGAAATAAGGCATATAATTAGAAAACAATAGAAGGAATCGAGCTGTATATAGGCTGTTGTGAGAATTGCAGGAAACGGTGTAGGCTAGCTTAGAACATAAATAAGCTGAGGTACAAGTCCGACCAGTTTCAAGATGTAAAACCCAATGACGAAAAAATAAGTGCTCTTAAATCTGATGATTATTATAAACAACTACAGGTGTTGGTTGGGAAATATTTTCAACTAATGTTGATTGTTGGAAAGGATAAATTGGAAAAACTATTAATTCAACAAACGTTTAGGTGCTGGGGGAACTTGGCAGCCAAAGGCTGCTTACTCCCTTTTACATACCACTGAATATCGGGGAAATAGGGTATATAACTGTAAAACAAAAGAAGATGACAAAACTGCATCAAACAAGAAAGAACAGCACCTATGTTCAAAGACAACGAACATAGATACAAAAAGAAAACTGTTCAAAGCATAGTGTGGAGCACAGCACAATACATCTATGAAATAGGGGCAGTAGGAAAAGCAGACAGAAAGAGATAGAAGCCTTCTGAAATGTTGTGCTTCAGATGTATGAGGATGGTAACATGGACAGACAAAGTTAATAACAAATAGGTTGTAGAAATAGTAGAGGAATAAAGATATATGTGGAAAATGAAAAAATAGTAGAAATAGAAGGACAGAATACGTTCTAAGGCATTTCTGGGGAATAGTACGGGATATACTACAAGCAGAGATAGGAAAAGAGAGGTAGAGATAGACCGAGATCAGACTTTACCATATAGATAGTGATAGATGCTGAATGTGCACATTTCAGGGAAATGTGTAGGTTGGTTCAGACTAGGAAACAATGAGGGTACGCGTCCAACCAGGTCTAGGACTGAAGATGATGAAGTCTGTTGAGTGTACCCAGTAAAGTGTATGAAAAAATTGTAATCAAGAGAGTTCGCAAGTGAACGCAGAGCAAGACATGGGACGTTCAATGTGGTTTTTATGACTGACAGAGGATGTGTGGATCAGATGTTCACAATGCAACAAATTGTCGAAAAGTGACTGCATTTCAAAAAGAAAATGTATGCAGCATCTGGAAAAGACGTATGACTCTGTTTAACAGGCGTAAATTATGGAAGGCGCTGCCTGAATATGGTTTAAGCAAGTGTTGATAAAATCTAGTAGAGCGATGTATATACGCAGTAGAGCATGTGTACCTTCACTGATTTCTATTCTGAGCTTTTGACAATAAAACATTTTTTTAAACGGCACCTTTTATAGGTCAATATACGTTTCTGAACAAATTCTTGAGTCCGCCATTGAACGCTAAGTACCAAGCTGAAGAAGCACTTCACATGATACAATTTTACTAAAACCAGTTGCTGATTTTATTCCAGCATTAGTAGTGACAACAATTTCAGATGTTTAAACATCTCTGAAAGTTAGCTCACCATTTGCTTTGCAGAAGTGTATGCAAAAGTAACACCAATCAATCATGAACAAAACAAAAGCATTACTTATTCCACTGTAATTTATTAGTAAAAATTACATAGTATAAGCGATAACTGATCGACAAGATTGTAATTAGTGTCGCGTGCTTCTCGTATCGTGGTCACGTGTGACGTAACTTTATGGTCATTAGGGGCGTAAAGTCAGTTGGAGTCATCACGGATCACGCAAAATGCGCATCTGCTTTCACTAAAACCAAATAGAGTGTGGTCTGTGCTTTTATTTCCACCGTGAATCATTTCTAAATAGACATCTAAACCTGCGAGGGGTTAGTAATTAACACTGCAAAAATGCAAGAAAACGAAAACCCTTCTTATGTGCTAGAGTGACATACATACACGTACAAAATTTATTATTATATGGGTACTTACTACTTCAGTTCGTCATACTCGTAAGGGTGACGTCCCCTTGTAAATAATACGATAGACCCAGCGAGCGCGGCTAAAAGCATATCTGTGTATAGAGTAAGTGAATTTGGATGGGAACACTGGGAAGATACTTTTATAGGAATATGTCCAACCCTACAATGAAAGATCGCGAAAAATTTCATATATCAAAACTATTTTCCTGGAATAAATGCTCCGTTTTTACTAAATATAAACGTTTCTAAACAAATAGGTCGCGAAAGCAATTTAAAGCAACAGAGTTACAAGCTTCTAAAGCTAACAAAACAACCCCTTTGTAGAGCGCTTGATCTAATGACAATAAATTAGTTTACAAATCACTGAGTATCGACTGTGATTCGATTATCTGAAAGTAATGTGCAGTTCACTCGCTACTCTTGACTTGTCAATTATGTAATGAAGGGACTTTATTAGGTTTACTAGCATTGAAAGGGTTAGTATTCGATGTCAAGCTCAAAATCAAGGGCACCCATAACCTAAGCTTTAATAAGATGGACAAAGTTTAATCCAATGAAGACTGCGCATTAGAATTATGCGCTTATAAAATAGCATGTAAATCTTAGAAGCTTAAATACTGAACCCACCGAAAATGATGAAAAATTCAATAGATCCAGTTTGAATCGTACTGCACACAAAATTAAAATGAATTACGTAAAGTGTTAGTGTTCTTTAAAATACACAGAGAAAATAAAGCGTTTTTCCAAATTTTTTTTTTTTGTAGATGAAAGTTGAATAGTTTCAAAAGAAAATACAGTTATGGCAGAGTGGTATTGTAAGTAACATAAGAAAGCAGATCATTAGAGTGCATAACATGCTAGTTTGAGCACAAATTTTGTACAAAATACCTCTACAATATATGATCAAAACCCCTAGACTCACCCTAAGAAATAAATGTTAAAACGTTTTTGAACTGTTACGAGAAAGCTTAATAATCATATTAAAAGCGTCATTGCCGAGGATTGCAAATAAACGTTTAATTAATGGGCTCATTTTGAAAATTTGTAACTTGACATTGGCACTTAATTGTTGAGACTTAATTAGTTTTTAACAATTTAGAGTTTAACCATTAACCAAGCATTTTGAAACAAAATGATTTAAATCAACAGTAAGGATGGACTCGGGCCGGGCCGGGCTTATTAAAAGCCCGGCTCGGGCCGGCCCGACGCCCGACCCGGCCCAAAATTTCAGGTCGGCCCGACTTTCATTCAGCGAATGAAAAGATATTTTTTCTGTTGTGTTCAACAGGTAACTATCACTCTTTTGTTTAATTTAAGAGTATAATGATTTTGAATTACAATCAAGATACTTGTGGAACATATCGTAGTATATCATTTGATTTTTGATTCTGTTACGTACCTAGACGTAGCCGGAAGAAAAGTAAGTACCAGGCTAACTATTAAACGCGTAGAGTGGGGGATTTGCCTACATACCAAAAAGAAACAAAAAACACATCGCCCACGATGATCTATTAACAAATAAAAATAAATAACGGATTCTGTACAAACAAGCAACAGCAATAAATTAAGCGTTACTATTTGAAAGCAAACAGTTAGGTGATATGAACAATTTAGCACATTAGATACGAAGTGCGCATTTCGTATTTACACAAAATAAAATTAATCAGTAGTAAATAAACCTGTGAGAGCTTTTGTCAAGCGTTTTTAAAGTTTCACCTAATACTTTTTGTAAAATAACTAATTAGTAGGAAAGAATTAACGTGTGAGAGCTTTTGTCAGATATCTTTTAAATCGTACATAGTACCGTTTGTAAAATAAACTAATCAGTACAAAGGAATAAGCGTGTGTCTGTCCAATATTTTTAACACAGGTACATCACACATGTAGAGCGATAATATTGGATTAGCAGTAACGAACAATAGTTCTACAATGTGACGTTTCTTGTCACGTAACTACACCAAATGTTGATACGCAATATCCCATTGACACACACAAAAGAAAACGAGTTGCATACTTGTAGGTGTCCGGATACTTAGCCTGAAAACCGTCGGGGGTGAGTCAACAGAGAAACGCCGCAGTATTCAGAAAACAAACAGACGTGCATTGCTTTTGAAATACGGTGACGAATAATGCAGAAAATATGTCGACGCACAAGCTGTAGAAGCAAATTTAACAATGTTTCAAATAACACGAATTCCAACTGCAAATCCTCGCTTATCGAAGCGGAATTAAAACTGGAAAACCCGGGTTTTATCAGATAGTGTGCGACCTTATTTCAACAATTTTTTACATTGAAACAATAGAGAAAATCATTGTAGGCGGTCGTAATGTATACCAAGATAACGGGTACCTGAAACAGGATATAACTATTTAGTTGTTGCATAAACTTGTCGTTTCAAAGCAACTAGATTTAAGTTGAGGAATTTATTCGAGAGCGTGTTTATTATTAATTATGTTGAAGGATTTAACAGTAAAAACAGAATTTATTCGAGCGGGTATTGAATTAATAAGGGAGAAAAATAAGGTAATTAATTTATGCTGAAAATAAACGTAACAATTCTTTAAAAAATCTTAGAAATAAGTAACAAAGGTACAAAATGTTTAGCAATTTTCAATGTTTATGAAATTGTACGCTTAACGTACCTTATAACCTTTATAATAAATTTGCGTCCGCTATATTTTGTCGTTCCTACTTGAAAGAATTTTACTAACATTACCTACTTCAAATTAGAGAGTTGTTGCAAACTCATTCCAAGAAGACTTTATTAAAAGAATCTTCAAATAAAGTATCCTTTTTTAAAAGTTTGCATCCAATCTAAAGGAGTGTTAGTGCAAGTGGTTTTTCCCTTACTCTTTATTCTGACATATATGTTTAGTATTCTATATCTATAGGTTATGTTTTAAAAATGAATAAAGAATTAATCTCTTTTGTGAGAAGGTGACCTATAATACATGTTTCACTATATTGGAAAAAATCAAAGAAATTGTATTCACACAAAGATGAACCTTTTTTTATTATTTGAGTCTTTTATTTCCCACTGATTCGATAACATTTGTATGTGTTGTCAAAGTGTTTTCACGGAATACTTTTCGAGTTTAGTTCAAGACACTGTTTTTACTTCTTTCCAAGCATATAGCATATCTGTTATTTCGCTATATTTATACAAAAAGCAGACAATTAAATGTAAGTTTGTACGTTAGGCATTTGTCATATGTCAAAATTAAGGCGCCTTAAATAAAAGCATTCCCTGCCTGTATTTAAATTAAATAAAGGTGTCTTGTATTTTAATAAAGTACAAACATTAAAGGTGTAATTGCGCATGTGTAAATGTCAAATAAGAGAAAACTTTATTAAAAAATTGGCAAAATGAACGTTGCAATAACTCTCTAGTGTTTTAGGCGGTAGACATAAATTATACACGCGATTGATAATATCGACGTTTCCCCGCATGATTGAAATTTGAAGTTTATACATATACATAATATAAATCGTGCAAACTTTTGAATTATGAATAAATCACCTAGTTTGATGTTTCTGGGCATTTTTAACTTGCCTAAAGTACAACATGAGGAACATTAAATAGGACTAGAAAAAAATATTCGGTATAAGACGTGAGTTATAATATCACGTCTCCTTTACACTAAACAAGACGAAAAACTCATTATTAATGAGTTCATGGAGACACTATGTGAAAATATAATTAAGAACGTTTACTTACTCAATGTGAGATAAAAGTGAAGGGACGATGGAGTATCTACTCGTGCGTTTTTCAGCCCGAAAAGTTCGGGCCAGCCCGAGTCGTTTGGCCTGGCCCGACCCGAAAAAAGATAGGCCCGGCCCGGGCCCGGCCCGAATAAAGTAGTCAACGGCCCGGCCCGGATTCGAGCCCGAAATCGGGCCGGGCTCGGGCCGGATCGACCCGAAAACCCGAGAACGAGTCCATCCCTAATCAACCGGCACCAAAGAAGAAAACGTCTTCAGTTTTATGAATTATGCAAAGCTGTTAATAATTTCTGGAATTGCTATTACATTGCTCTTGTCTCAATATTGCCTTTTATTATTCAAAAATAACAACATTTGTTATTTTTAGTCAGTTTCTAAACACTCTGGATTTTATTCGGTTTAATTTAATAGATATTTAATGTGCTTACCATTGAATGTTCTACATCCTAATTCCTAATTGTTATTTTTTTGTAAGTGTTCAATTCTTATTTAGTATCATTAAAGAAAGAGTAGTAATATAATTTATTATTCAAGTGGGTTATAAAAAAATTTAGTAGGTCGCCGTTGAGTTCCACATAAATCCCAATTGATTTGTTGAGTTAAATTCGAGGGACCAATTAAAATTACCTTGCTCTCGAACTCTTATCTTTGATTTATAGCTTGAAAATCTTACATAGTTTATAATAATATAATAATACAAGAATACAATAGCCACGACAATTGTTTTCGAATTCAAACCTTAAAAATCCCATTTTGTAAAACAATAAAGCCTTTACCTTGCTTATTTTACAATATAGAAATTTTTTAAATAGTAGCTTTTTGGCGAAGCCTTTCTATGCATTCATACAGTTTATAAATCAACTGAATAACTATATATATATATATATATATATATATATATATTCGGTGTATTAAACCATGATCACATGTTTAAGTCTACAATAAATATAAAAATATTAAAACTTAAATAATTTATAATAAGTTAATCTAAAAAATTTTTTAAAAGAAAATTTAACTGGTGTACAACTCACCTCCTAACATTGAAGAAATCAGTTTACAATTAATATAAAGCATAGAATAAAATTTACTATGTACTTCTTTGATTAATGAATGTTAAATTGATTTATTATTTTTGTTAGAAACTAAACATATTAAACAGGCTTGCCAATACAAAGATAATATGGAAAACATACATGTTTTATCTAGGTAGATAGTACAAGAACATTGATAGAATATTGTTATTATAAACTGTTAATTTTTGTAACTAATTTCTAATATACAAGGTTGGTCATCAGATTTATGATTTTATAATATTGTGGTAAATATGCGTGAATTGTTCGTGATCTGTTTTATTGTTGATGCTGTTTGCATAGCGCTGTATCTGGATCATTTCTAAATTGTTTCGTTTTTTTATCATTAGTTTCAGTACCAAAAATATTTACGTTATCAAAATCAAATGTATGTAACTTGTCTAACGCATGATTTGCCAGGGTTGTGCATCTCTTGTGTGATCTTATTGAGTATTGGTGTTCATATATTCTACGATAAATTTGTTGTTTAGTATTTCCGATACATGAACTATCGCAGTCTTTACAATTAACTTTGTATATGCAGTGTGTTTTTTCTTTATTAGGGGTGTTACTTTTTAATTTTACGAATAGATGTTTATTTGTATTATTAGGTTTATGTACAACTTGGATATTATATTTCTTTAAACATTGTTGAATTTTTTTTGAAACATTGGCATGGTATTCAATGCTCACATATTGTTCTGGTGTTTTGTTTTTAGCGTGTTTTTTATTTGTAGTGTTATATAGTCTGTTTATTCTATCTTTAATTATAGGTGTGTAGAATTTACATGGATATCCATTTTTATCTAATGTATTTTTGATTTTGTTTAGAATAGCTGGACGATAGTATAGGTGGGTAAATGTTAATGCTCTGTCAATCAAATTTTTAGTTACATTTTTTTATATTGGTTAAATTTTCTTTTAAAAAATTTTTTAGATTAACTTATTATAAATTATTTAAGTTTTAATATTTTTATATTTATTGTAGACTTAAACATGTGATCATGGTTTAATACACCGAAACGCGTAATGTTTATTACAAATATTAAAAAGCTTATATATATATATATATATATATATATATATATATATATATATATATATTGCTGTCAAACCTACAAAAATCCGGGAACTACGCTTTTCGAATCGAGCCTCACGAATTGGGCGTCAAGAATGCTGTGAATCCTACAAAAAGCTATTCATTACCTTAACTGTGTTGGTCCATTGACTTTCTTCTGTTAATCGCCTCGGCTGCTCCTCTAGATAACTTTCATCTTCATTCATAAAAAAAAACAAACACATTCCTACCACAAACATCAACGTTAACTCTATTTACATCAATATTCACAATACATTAAAATTTCAAAATTAAAATTCAGCATAAATTTCAGTATCAGAAAATTTCAAGATTAAATTTGTTATCATTTTAAAGTGCATCCAGAATTAAAGTCCTTGTAGGATGCCTACTAATTACTATAACAATATATGCAGACCGGAGTCTGAGTACAAAGGGAGCATCTACCACCCTTTACGTTAATTAACCAGGTTCGTCTAATTGAGCTCAAAGACATACCCATATTTTCATCATAATCCAGAACATCAATACTAAATACCCCTTTCTACTTAAACAAGCAAATTTCACCTTAAAATTAAAATATTATTGTTAGTACAATTTCACTACTGTCCATTTTAAGTAAATCAATTATAAAGTTATTCAACACACACCAAAATATCAAAGTTCGAACAAAATAGTATAATTTACCTGATGGTTACTGCACTCGTAGCTTCAATGTACATCGTCCCTTTGTTAATTACACCATTCCTACTGGGTTATATTTACGGCTTCTGATTCTCAACGCTTTTAAAATTTTCTCCATCACCATTTATTTAAAGTTGTTTCTGGGCTTTTCCGGAACTCATCTGTGTATATCTGAACCTTGTTTTGTGGATCCAGACACGTTTATGCACCATTTAATTATTAATACCCCCGAAAAATAACAAAGAAATTCATACTTCTTTCACCAATATACGCCAAAACTGCCTACTTTTGTGTATTCATTTGTCGTTGTAAATTTTACTAATTGGTACAGTGATACTAACTTTATTACCTTGTATCTTTTTTTCTAAGTGCACTAACGTACATTCATTGTAGCACGTAAAGAACAAACTGTTTTTTATCACAAAAAAATTCGAGCAAACTGTTTAAATTATTTAATCAAAACCGGAAAACTAAAAAGCACTGTTTAACGCATTGAATCAAGTCGAAGATCTAAGAGAGCTTGTTTATATTCACCTGGGTATATATAGAGGTTAGCCTGTCTGTCGGTCGAGTCTCTAAAACGGACAATTCTAAAGAATTTCGCCTGCTATGTTCCCATTCCGCAGCCCGGCATGCGATTTTTACGAATTTTGCACTCGCCCCAGTTAAATCTCAGAAATTTCAACACGGCTCGCAACGTCTGGAAATAACTATCTGAGTTTTATACAGAAATGTCATTTTTACCTCTCAATTTTGCCTTTTACTTTCAACCAATCGCAACCCCGTGACGTTGCTCTACTCACGCCTTTTTACTATATGTGTCTCGGTCTTGCGCATATTATCTGTCTCTATCTACCCTGTTCTTATTAGTGCAGATTGATATTCTTTATTATCGATTATTTCAGTCCATGTGGACTGTTATCTGGGTTAAATAACCCCGTATCGCGCCTTTCGCATTTCCCGTTACTATTAAGCTACGGTTTCTCCAAGATTCTTTGTAACCATTAATTATCTGCAACATTTACGCAGAATGAGCTTTTTTAAAAATACGCAGGTGTTTAAACATACTATTAATTCTCAGAGCTTTATTTCATGGTATTTTATTGGGTTTTTACAAGTTTTTATAGATATTATCTCTTACTAACGGTTCAATTAACTCCAATTAAAATAATACCCTTTAATTTTTAGTGCATCCTAATTAAATATTCAATTATTATCAGTACATTTTGTTTAATACCGGTTACTTAAAATAGAGTTAATTAATATAAATTTTGCACGTAATTTTTATTTGTTTCTTTACTAGGGATAATTAAATTACACGTAAAGTTTTCTAATACTGCTTCCTTTTATATAAAGCGTCTTATAAATAATTTAAATCTCTTATTTTTAATGAACCGAATGAAATTTTTATGCTTCACGGTTTTTTTTAATAACGCGTACCTTTTCCCAAAGCTTCTACACGGTGATTAAAATTATTTGATGTGATTATTTAATTATCTACCCTGGTCTAAATATGAGTAATATATATACACACTCACACACACACACATATATATATATATATATATAATCGTGTAATTAGTAGGTAATTGTGTATATATATATATATATATATATATATATACATTGACGTGTAAGAGGTCACGATAGGTCATTGAAACCCTAATTCTACAAATAAAGCCCACAAGATATAGAAAAAACCGCAAAAACGGAACTTTCCGTAAATTTATGGTTACGCTCTGCATAATACAAGCGTACTCTTACTCTTGAGGTACAAGCGGAAAATCAAATTCTCCGTGTATAAATAACTACCCTGTATGATATAAGTGTATTGCAAATAAATAGCAAATAGCGTAAGCTGTATCTGTAAAAATAATTAATTGCAAGATACCGTAAATCGCATTCAATGCAAACACAAATCATTTAAGATAAATACAAAACCATTTATTTTTACTTATTAATTATCAATACATTTTTGATAAAAATACTTTTCGTTTGTTGTAAATAACATAGAATAGTACTAGCTTTATGCAGTTTGCTTAAGAAACTACAATCTTGTTAAAAAAATCAATTTCAATATAAATTTTGTGTAATAAACACGAAAGCAAATATCTTCTATAAAATGCAACTCCTTTTGCATTAAAAAGCAGTTAAAGTTTAGATTAATTACGCTGCGCATTACATAAATTTATTTAAAATAGAGAATTTTCTGGAATAGACGGGATTACGAAAAAATTTTTGAGATCAATTGGGAGGATACGTCAATTCGTATGAATTCATTAATAAATAAACGTTTGTTCCAAGAAGCGGCTCGAACATTGAAAAATAACCAATAAAAATTGATTATCTTTCGCATTAGTATGCAACACCACAATAATTCTATGTGTGTTAGAGCAGGACGAACAGTTTCTAATTATTCTTTTGCCTTTATTTCCAATAAAAACAAGTCTAATAATTATTCTTTACAACCACAAGAATTTACAGAGTCTTGTTTACATTAGTACTAGCTTAGTCACTATTAGTAGGTACTAATTTAATTTTCTAAATACGATGAAGGTGTAATCTTACTAGTAATTTCTTTACCAAACACGTAAACGAATTTATATTTACATTACTTTATGTACATCGAACATTTATGAGGGCGGAATTCAAACTAATAGTGATCTATCGCAACGAGTTCGCCACTTATGTACAATAATTCTATATTAAAGAAAAATACAGAGAAATCTATAACGTTATTTCTCAAACTTTCGAGAGCAGTTGTATTATATTACAATATTAACCATTGATTCTTATCGCTAGACAGATATGATTGTACTACGATACCTGTGAATCATCCTTGCTTATAGCTAAACCGATATGAGACCGCTTTACTAAAAATCGAATATGCGTAATTCCGAAAGTGTTCTATATACTTATTAATCACTATTACCGCCTCCTTTTAAAACTTTTTTACGCAGAATATGTTGCGTTCCAAAAGCTGAATGTCCACGTGATAGTAGGTATGGGGTCACTTGAGACTGGGAAAATTTTGAAGACCGTGGGAAAATTCCTTTGAAGGGCGTGGTCCTTTGATGTTTGCCGCTTCCGGGTGGGCCATACTTGCAAATCTTTTGGGGGTCCTAGTAATTTTCCCTCCGCTGACGTCACAGTTACACAGCTCTTTCAGAAAAAAAGGTTGACTGAAGCGCGATTCGAACTCGGACCGCCTGCATGCAAAGCAAGTGCTCTAACCGCTAGGCCACAGAGTTGATCGATATAAATACATTCACTCTCTTAGTAATGCAGTACGAGCGCATAAACAATTTAATTTATTTTTGAATATTAGCATAAAAAGTGTGTCTAGTTCTAATTTAAATATATAAAAACCTTTTGGGTGAAATTCGCATGACTAACAATGCGATTGTACTTATTCTGGGTACGGCCATTTTAATTACATCCGTATATTGACGTATTTAACGACAATTGAAAAAGCTATTAGAATATACGTGTTTAGTAAGATTTACATTCCATTTTTAAACTTTTCAGTATAATTAAATAAATATAGGGCCTTGTAATTATTTAATAATTTTTCTACATTAGGTTAAATTTTTGATATTGCAATAAATAAACATTATATTACTACGTATAAATGAGTTGCATCAACAACAAATAAGAGTCAACGTCCTTCCTTGGATAACTGACGAGGTTTTCAGTTTACTTTGAGTGTACCTATCGATAATTAATTTCTTGTTAATTAATTTACGATATAACACAACAAGGTTCCGAAAATGGTAATAAAATTAAATAATAATGGTCGATGTTCATTGTGTTAGCGAGTACATTGACCCACTTACCTTCCGACCTTAACCTACATTTTGTATAATCATACGTTTGCAAATTCAAACGCTTTATAGTAATGAATATTCTCTTCAATCAAATGCACAAATGTCCGTTCGTACGTATTGTAACGTTTGTTTAGGATTTTCGTTTTGTTATTAGTTTTGAAAACTGCGACAATGCTTTCGGCGACCTTTAGACGGTAGTTTATAATGCGTAGGAGAAAACATTTGACTGAATTCGAATACGCTAAACATTCTAATCATTGTCATTATTAGGGCACCTCCAACAATTTATGTTTTAAGTTTTATACGACCGATTTTCAATAATTATGAAATAGAAATAAGGTTAAAGTTTTGTGTTAATTCAAAATGGTTAACAGTTTCATTAAAAAACTGCGAATGATCATACCTCGATAACCAATACTAGCTACATAATATTAGTAATGATTGCGTCACCGGACCGCATAGTCGGTGACAGACAAGTTCATACAGGTTCCGCACTATGATCACGGGATTTGTTTTTTCTGTGTACATAAACTATAAAAGAGAACATCTTGCGATCGCTTGATCAGTCTTACGTCATTTGTTTAACTAACCTGATCGGTTGTTATTTGAGAATTTTGTTACAAAAGCAAAGATCAAATAATGGATAAATTTATTACGATCAGAGATTTTGTAAAAAGAATCCGCCGTTTTAACTTAATGGGGCGTACGCTTGAATTCAAAATAAAACCGTTGCCCGAAGGTGAAGAACCTGTGGCGTGGATGAAAGACGCTGTCAGGCAAGTGATAGAAACCGCCACTGAAGGACTTGCAGCTGGTGATCAAGTAGGGTTTAGTTTCTGCTCCAAGGATTTGCAGAGGGGAGATGGATGGGTTCGCTTCCGCCCCGTGGAACAGCTCACATACGATGACGTTTGGGATGTTATAAGCAACATATACCAATCCAATTCGGAAGGGTGCAGTACATTTTGTCTGAGCGTGACATCAGTTAGAATGCCAGTGGGTAGAGGGAGGGGAAGAAACTATAATACTTTTAACGAAGAAAACGGCATGAAACGTGGAATTATTGTTATCAGTAACAAAGACAACTTGTGTTTACCGCGAGCTTTAGTGATGGCTATTGCTTGCGCAAATAAGGATCCAGATCGTGCCAAACTACGGCGCGACATGGCTAAAATACAAACCAAAGAGCTGTTCAACTGTGTCTTGATTCCGGTGTAGTTGTTCCTGAAGTAGGATGTGGAATATCTGAACTACAGCAATTTCAAGAGCATCTTAAAACTACAGAATTGTTGTTTACAGTTATGGCACTAAGGGACGCGATATAATTTTTGAAGGGTCTGCAGAAGGCACATCGTTAAGTTTATTATACCACAAAGGACATTACAATGTTATAACATCCCTCACAGCCGCATTCTGTTGTACGTACTTTTGTGAGAAGTGCCACACACCTTACAATACCAAAGACAAACATAGGTGTGGAAACACATGTCCCTGTTGCCTACAAGCTCCTCCTTGTGAGAAGGAATTTAATATTGTGTGTGAATTGTGCAATCGGGAATTTAGGGGTCAACCGTGTTTGACGAATCATAAAACAAAAGGTGTATGCGAAAAAATTAAACGGTGTAAGGGATGCTCAAAACGGTGAAAAATAATCGCGAGCACAGTTGTATGAAGTATATTGTAAAATATGCTGCGCTCACGTTCCAGAATACCACCTCTGTTATATGAAACCTGATACAGGAAAGCCAAATTTAAAAGGTGTTCTTTTGTTTTCTATGATTTAGAGACGAGACAAGAAAGAATATTAGAGAACGGCGATCACCTACATGAACCTAACTTATGTGTATTAGTTTCTAGATGTGATATGTGTTTAAATGAAGATCATCTTTACTTTTGCCAGAAATGTGGATATAGACGGATTGTATATAGGGACAACGTCATTCGTAATTTTATGAACTATATTTTAGCATCAAGAAAAAAATTCAAACACCTGGTAGTTATTGCTCATAACGGACAAGCATTTGACCATCAATTCTGTCTAAATTATATATTAACAGAAACAGATTTAAAGCCGGAACTCATCATGAGAGGAACGAAGATAATATCACTGACGATGAAAATGTGCAGTTTTGGACTCCCTTAATTATTTTCCAATGGCTTTAGCCAAACTTCCCACAGCGTTTGGACTGGGAGAAAGTTTTAAGAAGGGTATTTTCCTCACCTGTTTAACACCGCCAGTAACGCAAATTATGTGGGACTTTACCTCCCATCGAATTTTATGAGCCAGACACTATGAACGAAGATGACAGGAAAACGTTTATGAAGTGGTATCAAGAGCACAAGGATGACGTGTTTGAGATGCAGCGCGACCTAGTCGACTACTGTATTTCAGATGTGGAAATTTTGACTACCGCATGTCTAAAATTCAGACAGCAAATGCTTGAAACAAGTGGCGTGTGTCCATTTACAGAAGCGTGCACTATTGCTTCAACTTGTAACAAGGTATATCGACGCAATTTTCTTAAATCAAATACTATTGGGATTATCCCTAAAGGTGGCTATAGGTGGCGCGATAACCAGTCTAAAATAGCTATTCAGTGGCTTGTGGGAACAAAAGCAGCGTCAAATTAACATCATGCATGCTGCTAAACAACAAGAAATCATAATCCACGGTCTCAAAGTCGACGGCTTTTGTTCCGAAACAAAACAGGTCTTCGAATTTCACGGTTGCTACTATCATGGTTGCTCTAATTGTTTCAAATACGGCAGAGACAACCCTTTACACAATGATCCCGACCAAACACTAAGTACAAGACAAGAGGCTACTGTGGCTAAAATGGAAAGACTAAAAGAATTAGGATATGATGTTATTGAGATGTGGGAGTGTAAGTTTCGGTCACATATAATCGAAAACAGAGAATTACGAACATACGTCTTACACCATCCGTTGGTTGTACAAGCGCCATTAAACCCACGTGATGCTTTCTACGGTGGTCGTACGGGAAACACTTTTGAATACTATAAGGCTAAACAGGATGAAAAAATTAAGTACGTAGACGTCTGCTCTTTGTATCCGTGGGTATGCAAATATGGAAAATTCCCATGGGACACCCTATAGTTTGTGTGGGAGAAGATTGTGAACAGCTAGACTTAGAAGTAACAGAAGGATTAATCAAATGCACGATCCTTCCTCCGCAAGATATTTATCTTCCGGTACTGCCTACAAAGATGAACGGCAAACTCATGTTCGTCTTGTGCCGTACATGTGGAGTGAAATGAATCCGAATGACTGCAATCACGACGAACAAGAACGTGCACTCACGGGTACATGGGTGATTGATGAAGTGCTAAAGGCTAAGGAATGTGGCTACAAGATAGCAAAATTTATGAGGTTTGGTCTTATCAAATTAACCAATTCGACAAGATTAAAAAGATTGGTGGTGTTTTCGAGAGATGATGGACAAGTTTTAAAAATAAAACAACAGGCGTCAGGGTGGCCCGGAAATTGTTCAACAAAAGGCGAAAGAGATAAATACATTGACGACTTTTTAGCCCACGAGGGGATACAAATTGAGTACAGTGAGATTGTAAATAATCCTGGTCTACGATCTTTAGCTAAACTCATGCTTAATTCATTTTGGGGAAAACTGGGGCAAAAGGAGAACCAGCCAAAACAAATATTATCAACGACCCCGGAGAGTTTTTGGAATGTTGTCGAATCCTAGTATAATTATAAATCATGCAATGCCTGTTAACGAAGACACTGTGATTGTTAATTGGCAGTATAGAGAGGAGGCTTACGATGTGCAAGCTACGGTAAACGTCGTCATAGCAGCATACGTAACTGCACAAGCAAGACTAAAACTCTACAGTTATCTTGAAAAGTTGAAAACGAAGGTTTTGTATTTTGACACAGACTCCATAGTTTATGTGTCTAGCCCGGAGAATACGACGTCCCCACCGGAAAATTTGTAGGCGATATGACGGATGAATTAGAGGTTTATGGGCCAGGTAGCTACATCAACGAATTTGTGTCTGGAGGTCCAAAAAATTACGCATATAAAGTTGTGTCTACGGACAAACAAGAAGAAGTTCTTGTTTGCAAAGTAAAGGGTATTTCGCTCAACTACACAGCCGCACAACTTGTAAACTTTGAAAGCATTAAAAAGATGGTTTTAACCCCAACGAGGCCTATATTTATTGTTTCGAAATGTATCAGAAGAACAAAGGAACACGAACTAGTTACAAGAACTGAGACAAAATGTACAAACCAAATTCAACAAAGCGTAAATTTTTGATAACCACACTTCACTTCCATTCGGATATAAAACTCAAAAATTCTTCGTAATTTGTGAATATCTGAAAATTTGCACAGGCACACAAAAAGAAGTCCTTGTTTGCAAAAGTAAAAGGTATATAGATATGGCTTACCTACACAACCGCACACCTTGTAAACTTTTGAGAGCATCAAGAAGATGGTTTTAATCCCATCGCGGCCTTTATTTATAGTTTTTAAAAAGTATCAGAAGAACAGAGGAGTACGAAGTAGTGACAAGAACTGAGAGCAAAATGTACAAACCAATTCTACAAAACGTAAATTTTTTTGATAACCACACTTCACTGCCATTTGAATATAATAAACTTAAAAACTCTTCATAATTTGTGAATATTTGTGGAAATTTGCATTTTTATAAACATTTTATGCAATTATGTATAACTGTAATTAGAAATTAATATTAATAGGTGCAATCGTATACAAGTATTATTTTTGGTTCGAATGTATTTAAATCTTCCAGTTTAATAATTTCCACTTATAGAAAATGCGTTCACATGTAGTTACTTTATGCCCCACGTTCTCCACATGATAGTTTACTGACTGTATATTTTCTAAAGATTGTATTAATAAATGTACGTACAGTTATCTGTATCGTATAACTACTGAAACAACATTATTTTCTGCAAAGTGTACTTTTTATTTTTAAAAATGTTGTACAATAATGACTATACATATGTAATTTCTGTTAGATTAAATAATAAAATATACGAGTACCGATCTGCAAGTGTATGTGTTTAAAACAGGTTTACCGCTCAGTTATCATCGAAACTGCAAGCCGGTGTTGGTAAACCGGTATCGATAAAACCGTTTTTGGTAACACCGGATTTTGGTAAAATCGGTTTTCACTAAAACCTGTTTTGGAAAAAACCGGAATTGGTAAATCGATTCTGACAAAGCCAGTTCTGGTAAAACCCGCTTCGGTAAAGGCCGGTTAAAATCGTAAGCCTGTTCTGGTAAAACCCGCTTCGGTGAAAACCGGTTAAAATCGTTTTAGTGAAATAGGTTTTGTATAATCGGTTTTTAATAATATCAGTCCTGATAAACCGATTTTGGTAGCTATACAAACCACTTTTTGGTAAAATTGGTTATGTTGTAATCGATTTTGAAACAAAATTTTATTTTGACAGATACGGTTTTGTTGCCCCAGATTTCCATAAATTGGATTTTTAAAAATTTTGTTCGTTCATCATTTACGTTTGGAACATCTTTACCCCACTAGAAACATAATGAAAAAAAAAAGAACAGTATTTCTATTGCAAGTATGTGCAAAATAGGTCAACAAAGCGGTAACTTGCTGGACAATGAGTTTCCAGATGCGGTAACTCGCTGGACAATGAGTTTCAGATAGACGAGTTTTGACCAAACCGCGGAGTACCGTCGGTTTGACAAAAAAATTGCAAGGGATCGATTGTTTAACATGGTTAACAGCTAATGCAAAGAATTAAAATATACTACAAATTTGTGTGTCAAATAACAAGTCCCGGTGTTAATAAACGACTTGTGGATCATATAATAATAGATTTTCTACGTTGTCCGGATGTACGTTTAAGGGAAACATTCGCATCTACTTTGGTTAAAGAGCATGGTATTACGCACCCACCTTCCTTAGTTCGTCTATGTCATCTGCCAATGTGATAAATAGGTTCTAAGAAAAACCTTTTTAAGTAGTATACCAGTTTAATACTATCCCTTTTCCCCAACGACACCCACATAACTAAAAGAGTCTTTCTTACAAACCACAAATGCTTATAGCTCGTAAAATCCAGATGTAATTAAGTCGGTCTACCGACACACAAAATAATCTTCTAATTTTTTCTCATTTTCTCTAAGATGTTCTTTGTCCAACACATCTTTATACTGTTCTCGCATTGCTGGGGTATTTTCCATATAGTCCAACTTCCGTCTTTTTTGCATCAATTTCTTCTTCTAATTCCAACTGTTTTTCTCCCACTTACAGCGTATGGGGCGCATAAAGGGGTAACTTCTTTTAGCGTAAACGGATAGAGTTTGTTACCAATAGTTATGCGTTGTCTTACAACCGCGGGGGAAGTGTTAGGTATATTCACTAATCCTGATTCACAATGATTATGTCTTTTAGAGAGATTGTAGAATACGCGGCTGCAGATTGTGTAAAATATGTACTACAAGCTTTAATGTAGCAGCTGTGTAAGATTTTTACTTTATGTTGGCTGTCTTCTTTCTGTCTCGGGGGCATGATTCGAGCAATCAACGACCTGCTTAAACATGTTTATGCCTGCATGAATATGCGTGACGTCCTAAATATCATAGCTCATAAATATTTCTAGGTATCGCTCTCTATTAATTGTAGAAATGACCATTACTCACGATTTATAGGAAGATACTTGAAAATACCAGTGCCGGTTTGATATATAGCTAATTTTATAAAATAATTGCTAATTCGATAACAATAAGAATGTTTAGTTTGAATCCAAAATTTATTATTAACATTTTATACCACATTACTGTTAAATTTCGGGGTTATAAACCGAGTAATACCTTTCTTGAACAAACAAATGTAATTTAATTTAGGAAATAAATTGTTTCTCTAACAACGTGGTTTCTGTACTATTTATGTATCGTTTTGCTTTATGCAAATTTACAGAAATGACTGCATTCCATACGATACGATGACACATCTGTCTATAATTACCCGCAAAATACTAATTATAAAATGAGCTATATATTAAAACAGAGAAAAATTACTTTTACCTAACGTTGAGATAATCAAAGCGGTTGATAATTAATCAATTTATAAAACTGAATACCCTTGGTGTAGTATGAATATAGATGGACCTCAGGTGTTTACTCCCGGGACATCTTGTTACGATATATTTTGACATAATAACGTAAAGTGCGCTCGGACCATTTTTTTTTTATTTCTCCGGTTCCTGTTTACTATCAATGCAGTTTTGAGAAGTGGTTGAAAGTGAGTATTAAACCTTTGTATACATATTTAACAGCATATTTTTCAGATTATCTGCAAGTTTTACAGTGTTAAAAGACACATTTTAGCTTAATTATATGTATAGCATTCGCTTTTTAGATAGACGTGTATATTAATATGATCGCTAACACGTTTTGATGAGCTTTTAATGTTGCATATAATGAATTACATATTTAATTTTAATTTAGCGTAAATTCGGCTTAGTTTCGGGATAATTGATGGTTTCTAATAGATTTTTAACGATTTTTTGTTAATATTTTAGGATCCACTGAAATATTCGAGTTCTAATAAAAGCTATGACGACCTTTAATTTTACCGAGATTCGCACAGACGTGTCGAAGAATTTGGATGAGTCATGACGCCATAGTTACATCATAAAACAATTAATTGCCAAAATTTAAAATATATGTAAATCTGTCGATTTGAAGGGTATTCAGTTTTATAAATTGATTAATTATCAACCGCTTTGATTATCTCAACGTTAGGTAAAAGTAATTTTTCTCTGGTTTAATATATAGCTCATTTTATAATTAGTATTTTGCGGTTAATTATAGACAGATGTGTCATCGTATCGTATGGAATGCAGTCATTTCTGTAAATTTGCATAAAGCAAAACGATACATAAATAGTACAGAAACCACGTTGTTAGAGAAACAATTTATTTCCTAAATTAAATTACATTTGTTTGTTCAAGAAAGGTATTACTCGGTTTATAAGCCCGAAATTTAACAGTAATGTGGTATAAAATGTTAATAATAAATTTTGGATTCAAACTAAACATTCTTATTGTTATCGAATTAGCAATTATTTTATAAAATTAGCTATATATCAAACCGGCACTGGTATTTTCAAGTATCTTCCTATAAATCGTGAGTAATGGTCATTTCTACAATTAATAGAGAGCGATACCTAGAAATATTTATGAGCTATGATATTTATGACGTCACGCATATTCATGCAAGCATAAACACGTTTAAGTAGGTCGTTGATCGCTCGAATCATGCCCCGAGAATTTTTTATCTCTAACGGGTCGATAATTATTTTTGAAAATTCATAAATCGATTCAATGTATAGATTTTTACGCTCTTATAATTGTTATACAAATTTCATGTTTGGACTTAAATTACAGCTTAATGTTTAAAAAACATCACAGCAAAATTCGAGTAACCAGACGGTATATAGTATATTGTGTCACAAGGACAAAAAGTGCTCATTAGCACCCGCAGCTATTAGATGCCTGAGCGAGCGAGGACAGCTGATAGCTAAGGACTACTAATGCATTTTTGCCTGTGTGATACACAACTGTTTTTCGTCTAACATTAAAGAAAAAATAGAAAAACCCATAAAATAAAGAAAGTTAATAACATTTGACGTATTTATTTATTATAGTAATTGATATTAATTATCCCATGACCATTATTATGGATAGTGATACCAGAATTTGTAGGCACTTGGTAAGTATTTGAGATGCTGGTAGCATGATGACATTTTTTACAATAACGTTGACGGTCTATCTACATTAACTGGTATTTCATTTATTTGGTTTAAGAGCAATTAACATGTGAATTGTATTATTTGTGCTGGTACTAGACAGTTGATGTTCTTGGTTTGTTAGAATTTTTGAGAAATTTTAATCTTATTTGATAACCAATCACCTATATATCCTTAAGCAATTGCAGAAGAACACCATCCTCCATATATCTTAAGTGTTATTAAATTACTTCCAGCATTAGCTAATAGAGTTGCAGAACTACGGCGGAAACATTGGCCTGTGTATGTACTAGGTTCAACCAATTTCAAAAGGTGGCTATTTTGCTTAATACATTTTCCAGATCGGCTGTATTGTACATTTATTATTTTGTAATAAATGAAGAGGAATTATGAGTAATGTGGGTAGCTATAATAGAAACATATTTGTTGTATATTGTAAGTAGATTCAGTACATCAACTGTAGTGTTTGTGACTGTAAATGTTCTTGTAATATTATTTTTGGTTTGTGGAACTGTAACAATCAATACGTGTCCACTAATATCTATGTGGTCAAGTTTCATATTCGTCAACTCATTTCGGCGGCAAGCTCCGTATACTCCCATAATAAGAGAAACTTGCAATGTAAAGTTAATCTAAAATTTACAATAATTTTATTTGTACACCTTTATCATTAGATATTCCTAATCATCTGCCGCCTTAAAATTGAATACATTTATTGTACTTGAATCAAAATTTTAGATTTTTGGGAAGGTAGTTTACAGAATGCTTTATGATGATTATCAAAATTAATATTTTCTTTGACTTTTAAAAGTGCTTTTAGCATTGAAAATTTAGCCCATCGAGTAGTAGCATTTACACGTTTCGATCTTTCTGATAAATACGCAATTACAACATTCTCTGTTACATTTTTAGCTTTTTATTTTTTTCTATTTATTAAATAATTCATAGTATTTTTGTACCGTTCTCTAGACTTTTAGGTAAAAGATTTAAAGAAGCATTGCTCACTTTTTCTTGCAACACCGGTGGAGTACTTGTAATTCCTTCATCATCATCACAGTCTAAATTATCATTCATCTTCACTAACAGTTATTCAGTTAGAATTACAATTATTCACTACTCATCTATGATAATTTTATATTTTTATTTGAAACTCTTATTAACAATACACCGACGCCGAGGTTAAATGATAAATTATTTGAAACGTCAAAGCCGCAATATATGAATCTCAATGATAGTCATAGGTGTCTAGATCGTGAAAAACCTATAAAATCATGCTATTATGAGTTTTGCGGCCCTAGAAACGCAAAGATTTACTTTCAGTCAGATTTTTAGGGTAGATATGATTTATTTTCATATATGCTAGGCGAAAAAACAAATTTTTTATAAAATCAAGTTAAATTGGCGCGCTGAAGAAAATATATGTATCGTTGTGATACTAACGATTTAATTTTCTAGTACGGTTTAGTGTGGTTCCAGATATTGACAAAGACGAACGCAATTTTGTATATGAATTATATATTTAATGCGACTTTTAGTAAAATTCTACATAGTTTTTTGAGATAGTTTTAGGTTTCTAATTAATTTTAATAATTTTTGTTAATATCTTAGGATCCATTGAAAATATTCGAACTCTATATAAAAGCAGCGCTGACCTCAATTTTACCGAGCTTCGCACAGACGTGATGTAGAATTTTGGATGAGTCATGATGTAATCATTTTATAACTTTTGTGGGGGTTCGAGACTAATCATAGTCGTCGGGTGATCGTGAGAGGTTAACACTCCTTCGACTGATATTTTTACTGTAATTAAACATCGTTCTAGGTAAGTCGAACATTTTTGGGCGTGTGTATGCTTGATTGGATATTTATATATTTTTTTTAGATATGTATAATGATTTCACTTTCTCTAAATTGCAGAAAATAGCCGCAATCTATACGATCGTACATCAGTAGTTTAATTGTCATACAGAAACATCTTACTTATTTAAATTTACTAGTGTTTGGGGTTAAACAACAGTGTGAAATTCGATGAACCAGATGGCATGAACAAATTTTTTATAAAATCTGCATTAATCGGTGCTCTGAAAAAATATGTGCCGTTGTTATTCAATTTTCTGGTGCGGTTTCATGATACATAATTGTATCGTGGTACCAAAGACGCTCGCGAATGCAGCTCTCCATAAGGCAAATTAGTACGTATTATAAAAATCTTTTCTATTAGTGACCCATTTTTAAAAAATCTGTAAATTATATTGGTTATTATGTGTTCGGATCTTTAAATTAAAGACCGACATTCTGTGAATACAAAACAATTTTCATTTTAAAAATAGAACTTAGTAAAGCGCGAGAAGCCTCAAACGTGCATCCGGTTAATATATTTTACAGCTAGAAATATTTATAAGCTATGATATTTATGACGTCACGCACATTTATACAAGCATAGACATGTTTAAGTAGGCCGTTGACCACTCGAATCGCGCCCCCAAGAAGTTTCTATCAAATAACTAATCGTTTGAGCTCACACACCGACATTGTTTTTAATAGTCAAAATAGGCTTACCTATTGTAATAATTATTATTGTATTGTATAATGAAAATACCTCATTTGATTATGTAAAGCATTATTTCGTTCTTTAAATTACACAAATATTGAATGTTTACAAATTTTACATACGTGAATTATGTAAAACGGATGATGCAATATTTTAATTAGTTGCTTTCAGACATCAAACAAAAAACAGCATTGGACGTAATATTTATGCAGATTTGTGCAGATTTCTGCTAATGAATAGCACAATAATAGAAATGGTTAAGCATTTTGCTTATAGATGGATTCCTGGTGTTTACACTCGGAGCATTTCCTTATGACATATGCTGATACATTAACGTAAAGTGCTCGGCCTTTCAGTTTGCGAATCGAGTTTTGTGAAGTCGCTCTAGGTAAGTAAACTAACTTTTGTGGCCAGATTTTAACAGCACATTGTTTCAGATGATGACGATGCTTATTTTAAAAGACTTATTTTAGCATAATTATGTGTTTAGTATTCGCCAGACGTGTATATTAATATGACCGTTGCATACACGTTTTAATAAATGTTGCAAATAGGCTGGCGCTTGGCTATTTTATTTACATCTTATTTATTCAGTAGCATGAAAATTTGTATATGAATTAAGTTTTTATAGGTTTATAAACTGTAGCAGCAACTTAAGTCGCCGCTACCGCTAGTTTTTAGTATTATGTAATAGGATTATGATTGGTTAGCATCATGATATATTATAGGAATGAATTTGGTGCAATGTCTTTAATAACTGAAATACCTATAAAATCTATTTTTGACCTGGTTGGTGACATGCCCAGTCTCCATGTAAACTACTGGTTTTAATTTTTAATTCTTATATTATATTATATTTACACATCAATTCCAATATCAATATCAAAATTTACAAACTATTAAAATACTACAATAAAACTGAAGTAGCCCACGGTCGTATTCATTATAAATTATAGAATGCTGTCGTTTATTATCCCTTCCTCCCTTCTGCTTACAATATTACTAATTCATTTTACCTAATAATTTGCATCATAACAAAACAATCGCATTTATTCATTCTGTTATTGGCTACGCATAATTGCTTTGAGAGTCCATAATTCTATACAGGCTGGCACAACAGGCATCTTATCCATCGTGCATATGTAACTGCATGTTTTGTTAATATCAATTTAATAGCTATAATTCATTTATAAAGGTGTCAAAAATATTTACTATGTTGCTTTGATCTTTGTGCGCATGGTAGACCATTGCACACGCCTCTGACTAAAGCCGGGTCCACGGTGCTTGCGGCATGGTTCCAATTCAACATCAAAAGCTCAGCGAATAGGCTATGAGGTAAGTGTTATTGCACCGTGTTACCTTGCGCCCAAATATCATAACAATAAGTAAACTCGGTTGTTAACAATAGCATCATGGATATAAAGCTACTGGAAAATGGTTTGGGGTTTAAACTGGTGGTTGGCCATATTTATACGACAGATACCACAATGTGGAGTGTATCGGCATTGGATGATCCTAATCCTGCTTACAAACCAGGATGTCATCCATTAAAATGTCAGGTATATATAGTATAAAAAAGCGCTGCCTGGTGGCTATAAAGAACCGTCGTACCCCACCCTAGGCTTTATATTGCAATATGCTATTGTGATTAACTGTAGTAAGTTACTTAGTAATGTGACAATTTGGATATATATGGGACTGTTGGATCATAGGTTAGAGTAACATCGGGTACGATTAGAATATCACAATGTATTGGCGACTTAGATTGCAATCGATTGAGCAACTATTGATCGAGCGTAGCCCAATAGTATCCGTTACGACGACCTTAGCGCTGTATTCGCAAAAGTGATGTAAAACGACATTTCATTATGAGCGTATTATCAAAACATTATTCAACTTTATACAACTTTATTTTTACAAAATACAATGCTGATACAAATTATATAGATATCCAGTTATTGGCTATCCTTTGGAATCTTTTCGGTAGTCTAGCGTTCCACCCTATTGGATGTATAAGGAAGCATTTTTCTTATCCAATTAATATTTTGCTCCTGCCCATTATAATATTAGAGACGGCAAAGCTGATGTTGTGGGCGTTGGTGCTGTAATTGCTTAATGGTTTCATGAGGTTGGTAAAGTTGATTATATTGTTGATATTATCGATGTTGTTGATGTTATCGATGTTGTTGATGTTGTTGATACTGTTGATGTTGTAAATTCTCATCATTCATTTCTTATGACAGTAATTGAGACAGTTAAATTTTTATCTTAAAACTTAGAATTTAAAAGATATTCCATCTGAATATCTGCCAACAGTTTTATAAATCCCATCTCCTCGATTATTTCCATAAAATCATCCAAATCTTCGGGTAATACTAACACAGCAGTACAGTGCTGTATTGCTTCCTCGTATGACTGGCACATAAGACATTTTTGTCCTTCTATCGAAAACCGTTGCCCGCATTCCGCCTTTTTACTCGTAGAGCATTGCGAAATCTTCGAATAACCTCCCAAAGTCTTTATACATATTTGTTTAATCACCTCTTTAAACTGTATAATCGATAAATTATAACTTCTATGCCAACAGTCCTTTTATATGAGCTACTCTTGTTCGGATATGCCCCGATTGTGCTCGATTTGTGTTATGCTTATTCTATTATACAACCCTCTTCTCTTAATTCTTCTATTATAGATACCCTCTAGTGCTAGGATGACCTCTATTATTTAAGGTTATGTCACTGTTTTCTGTATCAATTTCCAATATACTTTTCCCGAACTATGCGTATCAGATTGGGGATTATACTTAACTCCATAAACTGACGTGTATATATTTTCGTCTTCAGTTTTAACCAGCACGTTCGTATACTAACGATGTACAGGCTCGTCGTTAACTGGTAACTTAATCTTTTTTTAAAAGTTCGCCTTTGTTTTCAACTTTAATCTCCTTCATAGGTTTTAGTATTTTTCCGCTATTCCTTATGACTGGGAAGCGGTGATTTGCAAAGGCTCATGCAATGTTTATGAGCTTCTTTGAAATCTGGTTGTGAAGTAGTATATCTTTTTTGCGTTCCACAAACTTCCTTCGTACGGCATCCTGCATAAAATGATGCTTATGTTTGCTTACAATAAAATCTTTAGCGGCCGTCATCATGAAACTTGAGATTGGGGCTAACCATTAACGGCTTCTTCTATATTTATATACTCATCGAAATTTTTCTATATCGCCCTTACCCAAATCAAAATCTTTTACAATAGTAATAAAACTATATTTCGAGTCACCACCATTCCAGCATCGCTGACAAATTTCTTTAAACTTTATAAAGGGCATATCACTGCCAACATGATTTAGAAAGATATGCCAAAGATTTGCATCATCCTGTTTCCATATTGAAATAACATTAGCGTTATCTCTAAGTCCGTGCTTTACTGTGCTGGCATACGTTTGGCATAAGTAAAAGGAATCGATACTCTTATGTCTACCACAGGAGAAAAACCGTGCGATCTTGTTTTGTTCGTTTGCATGAATATCATCAAAGACAATAATTGAATCTTCTTTTGCATCCTCTGGCCTTATCAAATCTTTATAATTCCCAAATTCGTAGTACCCAATATCCGTCTTTAAGGGTTCAAATAACTTTCTTAACAGTTCATACTTTGGCTGATATAAACTTTTAGAAAACACATAGACGTTTTGGAATGCAAGTCCATTCTCATGTAAAATGAGAGATATTAGAGCGTTGGTTTTTCCACAACTCGATGGTCCCGCAAATATTGCCCTTATATTGAATGGGAACAAAGGTCCATGTTTACCAACTTCTTTTGCACTAGAAGTGGTATATGTATCAAAGTTTTGTATGGGTATTTTAACTTTTTGTCGTGCAGCTTCTACCGGGATATTTGATTCTCTACTTTTATTTCGAACACCAAGTTTATAGAGGTGATCCCGTAGCGTTGTTCTAGGCACATTATACAACCTACTAGCTTTACGCGTATTTAACACACCTTTCCGAATTTCACTAATTGCTTTTTCTAAAGATTGCTTTGTGTACATCTTTCAAATATACTGCTAAGACTGATTCAAAAATTTCAAAAAGCAGTCTTTTATACTAAATAATCCATCCCTGCCCGCCCGTCCGTCTATCCACCCCATCCGCCCACCACCCCGTCCGCCCGTTCATCCGTATCGTTAATCCGAAGTGTCATATAATATAATTAGCATTAATTATTTTTATCCAGCTCTATTCGTCTAATATTTACATTAACTTAACTGTCCAAGTGTAAGTTGGGGTCTGAGACTGGGAAAATTTTGAAGACGTGGGAAAATTCCTGGAGTGGATTGGATCCTTTGGGCTATGCATTTGGGGTCGTATCACTGGAGATTCCTTAGACAGTTCGTAAGGTTGACAGGTTGAACTCGGCCTACAGCATGACGCGCTCAACGCTTGAGCACGTTGAACTCTAGTACATATCACTAAATCTACGTTATATTGAATAAGCATAAAAATTGATCATTTAATATATTCTATAAATTAGTAAATTTGCATGTAACTATCGATTGTACTAATTGACGTATTTGACGATTAATAATATATTGATAGCTATTACATAGATAATGCATTTAACTTCGTTATATTAATGTTATTATATAATTTAATATAATGCTATAACTTATTTACTAATTTTATAGTTACAATTTTAGATATCATTGATAAACATTATATATAGTTCTTAATACTGTAAATCAAAAATAATCTTTATTATTACATATTATATATATTAATTCGATAATTCGTAATAAATTAGTATACATTACAGTTCGAATATGTAATAACATTAATTAAGTCATATTACATATGTAATAATATTTACTTTAGTAATACTCATTTAATAATATCGTTTAATCATTTAGATTTATTAATATTTGAATAATGTCTTTATAATGACGATATTGTGATTTGATATTAATATATTATTGATAGCATTGAAATGTTTACTATCTAAGATATTTATATGTGATAATCAATTACTAATTTAATAGCTAAATTTATATATTAGGCACTAAATTTATTAATTAACATTTTCAATATTAATGATAAATTTTTAAGTTCATAATTTAACATTCTTAACTGAATATCGATTACTGACAATACATAAGATCAATTATAATGTCGACATATGTGATAATTATCGTCGCAACTAAGTACGATGTACAGTACATTAAACATCTTGATTGCTACTATTGTAATTTAATATGTTTTATTACGATTTTAATAATAAGTATATGATTAAAAAAGTCATAATTTGTATAATCGCTTAAATTTAAAGGACTGAATTGATTAATAAGACGTTCCAAGTTGCAATAATGAAAGATTGCACTAGAACGTGAGATAGTTGTGATGTAAAGACTCAGTGATAATGAGTAGTTTCAGTGCAGATTAAGAATATGGATGCATTAGACTTCAAGAGGATTAGTACAACTTAACGTAGTAGCATGTTATACGGATATTAATCGTGCATAAGATAATACTGATATACGGATCTGACATGTCTAATAAGTTATTCGACGGAAATTTTATAGAAAAGATAAATTGATTGATCGAACTAGAAATATGCCTATTAGACTGTAATGCATTGATAGTCATACTTGCGACGTGTATAACATGGCTAATGAACTAAGCGTCAGTGTAGTAGTACGTATTCTGACAGTAATCATAATATACTAATGGAATCAAGTATAGTTCCAGTTACTCAATGTTGATATAAGGAACAGATGTTCAAGCTTACAGTTAACACTAGTGAATACAAACTTGAAATTTAAATTATCAGATTTTAATCATCGAGTGATATGCTAGTTAGATAATATACAGATTGAGTGAAAAATAAACTTGTAACTAATGTAATATAGATAAATAGAATTTAAACTGTGAAATAAGACCGAATAAGTAATTGTTGAACGAATGTAAAATACCCTATAGGAATCTTCGTTCAGAAATAAATTAACGAGTTAGAATGTCATTGAATTAAGCTGATAGATGAAAAATTTCAAGTAGTAATTAGGTTTTAGTAAATAGATTTAAAACGTCAACGATTAATTAAAAGTAAAGATTGAAAAAAGTTAGGAATTAAAACTCAAATAAAACACAAATTAAGCTGCTATTAAAAACAATTTTGTTCCTTATGTGGATATACAAGTTTAGATAATTTACGATAAGGTGTTGGAATAGCAACGAGTTTTATATGAACAGATTAGAGTGCAGAGTTGTAGTTTGTGTTTTGTTCCGATATATCACGTTAAAAATACTGTTTCCTGGTTGCTTTACTAATTGTGCTTTTAGTTGAGTTCTCTTGTGAAATAAAAGTTAGATATTAACTGTAGAAGTGTAGTTCTGAGGATGGCGATTGAAGGAAAGATGCTTTATAGGCAAACGTGTTTTACTCGACCGCACGTGCTTGTTTACGAAAAGTCGACGGACGGTTTTAGTGATACGCGTAGCTTTACTAATTGTTTTTGTTGCTTTTCTGTTGGAAATAACAGTAGTAGAACTTGTCGTGTGTTTTACGGAACATTGACAGAGTGATACGCGTTGCTTTACTAATTGTGTTTTTTTGTTGATTTATCTTTTTATATTTGAACTGTGTGTGGTCCTTTTTTTATCAGATTAGTGCATACTTTGGATTATCCAAATACAGTTTTTAAGCTTGAGTGTTTCTAAACAAAAAAGGTTGCTTCTTATAAACATGTATCTCATTCACATGTAAAGACAGTTGATACTGTAGTTTCTGAATTTTCTAACCCCAAAGAATCTAAAATAGATCATTGTTTACGCAAATTTCGTTATTCAAAAGCATTAGATTTTTCTTTGTTACCATAGGTAGCAAATAGAACACCTCACGTTACTGTTAGTTTAATGCATTACATCGTGCCTTGAAGGCCCGTGATTCTAAATTTTTATTACCATTTTCTTTTGATTTGTGTTACAAAATATTTCGAAATTATTGTCTCAAGAACTAGAATTAACAAGAAATTTATCAATGCTACATAGTTCCATCAGTATGATAATGTCTGCTGCTAACACTAGTGGAATACGTAGGTGTGATTAGTGTAAAGTGTAAGAAATTCCATCAATACCCTCACAGTCAAGGGTGAAGTGCTTCGTTAGTGCAGGACATCGTTGAATCCCACACTTCAGTTGCAAGGAAGCGTTGCTGAAGGACTTTTGTAAGTTGAACTATTTCCTACTTGTTATTACTTTAAATATCTATCCGTTGCTTTACCATATCTTTGTCGTTCTGATACCTTTTACAATAGACTTGCATGCTATTTTAAAACATAGAAAAAAAAAGGAAAGAAAGAAAAATCCATACTACTAAATTACTCATACCAATTGTGTCTTATCTATTTATCTTTTGTTAACATTTTATCTGATTTATGTTTAATTGGTGTGTGAGGAAACGTTTCTGCTACTCCCCAATATTACCTCACTTTGTGATAAAAATTTTTGTAATGCTTTTACCGTTATTATATTATAGAGTTTATCTAAACAGTTTTTTTTCTTACATTCTACAAAGTACTGAATAATTTAGACTTATCATTGCTGCTATACTTATTCTTTTCTTTATTTCAGGTTTGCTTAACTATTTTTTTTTCGTGCAGGTATTATCACTAACTCCTTACAGCCGCGTACATTGTATGTTGGTCTGCTTTCTACAACCCCCCCTACTCTCCGATTGAGCCCGGTCATTTCTTGTTTTTTTCTTTGTGTTACGCACGGCTACGAGCCAACGTAGCATAACTTTGTCGCCCGAACAACGTGGCTGCCACGAATACCGTAACAACGTTTTCTCCAGGTTTACTATCAAACCCAAACTCGCATGGCAAAGGTATCTCGTGTCCCAGCATAGCACATGCTGGAGTCTGTTCGGTACTCTCATGAACCGCAGGTCGATAGGCCAATAAAAATCGGCGCATGTATTGGTCGTAGTCTTTTTGACGTTCAGATGTTACTTTGGAGAGATACTTTTCAAAGGTGCGGTTAATGCGTTCTACCACACCATCTGATGGAGGGTGCAACGGTGTCGTTCTGGTCTTTCTCACCCCCAGCAACCGACAAACTTCTTGAAAAGGTGCCGACTCAAAATTTCTTTCCTAGGGAGCGTGCATCTCCAAAACCATTCCAAAATGGCAGAAAAGCTCTCACTAATACGCCAGCGCCGGTTGCTACTTTTTGGATTCGCATGGCATACGCCTTAATACATTTTGTAAAATAGTCCATGGTCACCATGATGTATTTATTTCCAGAGTCGCTATCGAGGAATGGGCTTGCGATGTCAATTGCCACTCTCAAACGGGCTTTCTACGTTATTTTGCCTCATAGGCGCTTTCCGATTACCCAACGGCGCACATAACTGACACTTCTTGTACTATTTCCTGACGTCTTCCTTGCAGCCTTCCCAGTAAAATCTATTACGGACTTTCTCTCAAATGCCCTCCCGATGTTCCATTATGTAGATGTCCTTAAACCTCTGACACCCAGCTCTTGGGAATCACCACCTGAAGCGTACTCACAGATCCATCTTCCTTTTCAGGAATCGCACCAAGATCCCATGCTCTAATTTCAAGGAATTTCACTGTACCCATACGACTTCAGCGTGCTACCTAACAGGCAAACATTCTGTTACGACGGACGCTTTCTTTTGATAACCCAATCCATAACGATGCCTAGGAGTGGATCATTCTCTTAATCGGTCCTAGGCTGATGTGGCTGCCAATCATCGTTAATCACAGTTGTCCAACAAAGAAAGTCACATTTCGTATCCAGCCGTAACCAATGACTACAATCCTCAAGACAAGGCCATCACAACAACGCATGTGCGTTACGGTGACGACCCGTCCGATGTTGTGTTGAAATCGTACTCCTGTAGCCTTTCTATACATCTCGTCACATGTCCTTCAGTCTTCTGTTGTACTTTCTTGGATTGCTTGTACTGCCGCTGGATATACCAAAAGTCTCCACAATTCCTACACTTCAGTCCTTTCCCTTTTGCTCGCTGATCCCGAAGAACCCGTTTCCTACGTGCTCTCCTTTTCTGTTCTACCACAGAGCATCAAATTTTGACACTGTTACGATGCGATACTTGCTTTACTGCTTCAAACTCTAAAGCATGAGCCAGCGCATTATCCAGGGTCTTAGGCCAAACCAGTCGTAATGCTTGCTGGACCTCACCGACAAGCGTTGTACAGCCAGCTGTTCCAAGAAACTGTCCGGTGATGTTGGACACGCAAGTCTCACAAAGCAACAATATCTGCTGCGTAGTTTTGTAATTTTTTGTTGGCTTTCTGGTAACGATTCTTTACTTAAGAGCCGATATGCAAGTGAAAGTCGCCGTACCTCATTTCCAGTCTTGATATTAGGACACCGTAGTTTTTTTGTTTATGGGCCGGTATAGTTTGTAGGATGCTTAAAGATTTACCCCGTAGTGCGACTAGCAACGCAGTTGCCTTCTCATGCATTCCAGCCGCTAGCTGTTGCGGCAGCAATAATTGTTGGAAATACCTCGCCCAAGGCGACTTTCCTTCAAAGGTAGGTGGTTTTACTATATGAACTTCGATGGCAACGGTTTTTTCTTCTCGGCGTTCTTAAATTCTTAGGTGTGATATTGTATCACCGGAGTTGCAAGTGATTTAATTCTTTCTTCCAATTTCAGTACTTCTTCCATCTTTCGCGAATTTTCCAACAACTTTTCTGAAAAAATTGCTTCAAGTTTTTGCAAACCGCCGGAAAATTTGGCTTCCAGCTTCTGTGTGGATTTTGTAGTTTCTTACATAAACTCATTTCTTAATTGGCTGTAATTTTCTATTAACCTTTGCTTAACCGCTTTTGCATTCTGATTTAATTGCGCTGTAAAGTTTTCCGCAGATTGAAGGCGGTCTGGTTAAAATCTTCCGCCAGGCTTACAGTGTTTTCATTTATGCCGGAATTAAAGTCCTTCAAAAAGGACATAATTTCGCTATCCATTTTATGTTGTTGACTACGAGTGACGGGTATGAAAGGAAAATCGTTCAAATGTTTTTTTCACCACAATTTCATTTCCTTACACCATTAGTAAATAATTCTTTAATTGTTCGTTGGCCTTTGTTTGTAATAAATACAAGTATACTCATTATTCTTCACAATTATAAGTATTTGCAGAGTCTTGTTTACGTTACAGCTAACTTGGTCACTATTTGTATGCACTAATTTAATCATTTGAATATGATAAATTAAACACTATTCAAGTACTAATCTTACTGGTAATTATTTATCTAACATATTCATATCACTTAAGCGAATTTATATTTGCATTGCTTTATGTACATCGAATATTTGTTAGGACGAAATTCAAGTTAATGCTAAAGTATCGCAACCAGGTTCGTACTTATATACGATAATCTTTTGTTCAAGAAAGATACAAAGAGAATTTAGAGAACAACCCTATTATATTACAATGTCAATCATTCATTATTATCCCTAGACAGAATTAATTATATTACTATACCTGTGAATCATTTTTTCTTATCGCTAAACAGATATGAGACTGCTTTAGTGAAAACCGAATAAGCTTAATTTCCAGACTACTCCATATACTTCGTAATTACTGTTGCAATACTACGGAACGGTGTTTACTCAATCCGCTAGAAAGACATCAAATTGAGTTACTTTAGAAATTTTCTTGACAGACAGTATTCTTTCCGATTTAACGTAGAATATAACAATGTCTAGCGATACGCCTGCTTATTTATCCACCATACACGGAAATGCACATTTTGAAGCAAGAAAATGAGAACAGCAGTAAAAATACTGATTTACTAAAATCTTGAGAACTGAAAGAAACAATACGTGAAGACGCCTTGCAATATGTAGCAGGATATGTGGTGCATAGGTTTCCAGGGAAATAAACTACTTGTGGAAACTAAAAAGATTTGATGCTAGCAGAATATCACTGGTGCAAATCTTCTATGTCCTAATAAAAACATTATGCATGGAACATGTGACATTCCTTTCAACTGTATATAATTATATGTTCTTTTAATAGTTTGTATAACGGTAAATTCCACTTATAGTGTTAAGTTATTTCTTTAGGAAATATAATTTTTAGGTTACATGCGTTCTTGTTCTAAGGAAGGATTATTTTTTTATCTTACATTATTGATACCCAAAGTTGTCAAATTCATTATGGCGGTTGTAAGGATAGAAATGATGTGATGGCTACCTTATATTCTAGATTAGTGCAGTTTTATGATTAATTTGTTTTAATTAATAATGTACAACTCTGACGCCTATGACCTCATCGTTTGGGAACGAAGAAGATGTACACGCTAAATTATGCTGATTCAGAAGATGGAAACAACCTTCGTTGATTCAAGCTTATGTTTCAATAAGATAATTTTTAATGAGTCATATAGACAAGAACGACAAAAATAATTTCAATTTGCCGTCTTAATTCATTTGTCCGAATTCTGCCGAAGATAGTCTCGTCGTGTAAATTGATAAATATATTATATTTATGTAACTAGCTATAAATTTAATAAAATAATATTGTTCTAAACTTTATTTAACTTGCAATACGCTCAATAACCCAAAAACCAAAAAGACCGCATAATAATGATACAAGCAGCAGCATCATCATTAGATCTTCAGTCCTGGAACTGGTTGTACGCATACCTCTGTTTCCTATTCTGAACTAACTTACACATTTCCGTGATATTCCCATAGACAACATCTTTTACTATCTGTGTGCAATAGTCTAATCTAGGTCTACATCTACCTTTCCTTTTCCTCTCTCTTTTTCTAATATATCCTGTACTATTTTTTCATGCCTCAGAACGTGTCCTATCATCCTATTTATCCTATTTTTAGTGTTTTCATATATTTCTTTTCTCCTACTATTTCTGGAACCTCTTTATTCTTAACTTTATCTGTCAACATCTTCATCATACGCCTATACCACCACATTTTAAGGCTTCTATCTTTTTCTGTCTGATTCTACTGTCTACGTTTTACAGCTGTGCAGTGCTCTGCTCCACACATATGTTTTTAGCAATTTTTCCTTTTTTTTATGTTTGTTGTCTGCTGCTTTTTTGGTTAAATGCACTGCCTTGTGCTAAACTTTTGCTTTTTATATATCTTTTTTACTTTTCCTTTCTTGCATTACTTGGCTTCCTAGGCAGCAGAAATTAGTATCGTCTTGTAAATTCATTTTCCAATTTTTTATTCTGGGGTTTGACTTATTTTCTCCTCCTGTGCATACTAGTACATTAGTTTTAGTTTTGTTAATTTTCATACCCTATCTCTCTGTTAGAACCGTTTCCATTTCATTAAAAACTGCTATTAACTCTTCCTAGTTAGATGCTAATACCGCTATATCATCCGCAAATCTAAGCATATCAATCGTTTGTCCTTGCATATTAATTCCAAATGTCTTTCAGAATCCGTTTTTGTACCTATAAAATACTGCATGTATCTAAGCATGTAGTGTTATTTCCAAGAAAACTAGTATTAGTTACTTGGGGATTTTTGACACCTCAAATAGTTGGTCAGGCTTTTTACTCTGCGGGTTGTTAATGATGCCTATACAAAACAAAGAAAGTTGGTTTGATTAAAGCAGTTTATTTTCTTGTCCAACATTTCACTTTTCAATGCTCCATCCGAAGCTACTACATTGGAAGGAATCGAGTTTTTTACCTAGAATTTTTGAATTTGGTCGAATCCTTGCTATTCCAAGCAAGAAGGGATCTTTACGTGCGTGACAACACTCACACACGGGACCTCCATTTTACCTCCCATCCCAACGAGGGAGTATTTTTGTGAAAAATGCTCACCAATCATTTTTGAAGCGGTCCGTGTCGGGAATCGAACCCGGAACCTTGGGATCAGCTGTAATGTGTGAACCTGTCTGATCCAAGTTTATTTTCTTTCGCAAGCTTTTCAATTATTTTGCAATTGTAATTTTGTCGATTTTTGGATTGTTTAATTGGCTGGTCATTTATGTACGACGTAGTCTCTGCAAATGGTAAAACATTGTTTTAGTTCTAGCAGTTTATTTCATTCTATAAGTTTTGAACTTTTTGGTAATTGTCGTTTAATGATTTTTACACCTTGAACAACACACTACTGATTTCTCGCAGTCGATTTTCTACTGCCATTTTACAGTTCGTTATTGAATCAGGTTTTATTATCTACATCAGCTAAGCGAGACATACTTGTTCGTGTAAATTTTGTAACGTGTTTGCTGTACTTTAAATATAAACCAGATACCGAAAAGAAATCAAATTTTGGATAGACATAAGAAGATGGATGTACTCTGTATATTAATATTGTACTAACGATGAACGTTAATCAAGCATGCCTTTTTAATTCTTTTATTTCCAGCAAACATAATTTCAATTAGGGCAGTTAGTATAACCAAAATAGTAAAATAAATTTTCTTAAAATAACTTGAGAAACTTAATACCATACCAAGATAACGCAATAGCCATTAAGTAGGATAAATATCAGGACAATTAAAACCGTATAAATCGCATAAACATGTAAATCGCCGAAATAAAAGATTTCATAGAAGATATAATGTATTAAATATGTCGTTATATGTAATACAAGAATGCCAAATATGTGAGACAGAAAATTATGATTAAAATAAAGCACAAAACGTGTTGCAATAGACAAAACCGCAGATTATACATTGAGTAAATAAGCGCGAGAAACGCAGAAACTGATATGCAAAACCATGTTTTAAGACACGTCCAAGGACAATTGCAACAATACAAAGTCCTGACCCTTGTGTAATTAACGTGAAATAACCTTTTATTCAGCATAGATAAAATATGTTTTACTGCAAGAACGAAATTGGTATGAAGTATAACGTTTAACCAGCATCCCGCAAAACTCCGAGCATTTAAATAGTCATAAAACACTTACCCTGTGATTCCAGCTAGGTGCAGGAGTCGTCCTTGGGGAGTCGGTTCTTGCTGCCTTTGTTGTGGATTGTAGATTGCTTTTGGTGTTGCTGCTCGTGCTTTGCTTGACGATGCCTTAGGGAAGAGGGGTGAGAAGTAAAAACGAAGTAATCGCACCAGCACTACAGGACAGGTGGTATGGTTGTGTTCACTATTTGGAAGGCGGCACAGTAATGTTCTGAACTATGCTGCATTTCTCATCTAAATCGTATATCTTTTTCCAACCGAGGTCGACGCACTTTCACTCGCGTTGGTGGGAACCGAACCAGTTTCCACGGGGAATTGTTATTTCAGCATTCTTGCAACCGCAAAGATAAGTCAATGACGCCAACAACCGTGTGAACACCAATCAAGCATTGGCGGTATTATTAAAAGCAGCGAGGAATTTTCCACGCAGAGTTCTAAAAGTCTCTAATCCTAAATTAATACACTAATACCTAGGAGCTTTAAAATATAGCGTAATAAAGAGAAAATGATATATAAGAACTAAGCACCACAAATTGGAAGTTAAGTTCAGAAAGCTACTTAAGACGATATATAATAATACAAGCATGTAATAAGCGGGAAGAAAGGCCGCATTGCTTTTGTTGGAACCTTGATGCGATCAAGTACAGAAAGTATTTTGACAAGCGCCTGGGTCTAAACGGAAACAAGTTAAAAGTTAGTGAACGGAGACAGTTTTAAAATGTAACGCAGACTTCTCCGAGGGAGGAAAATTAAACGGTGCGTAGTTTTTGTGTAACTTCGCTAGCAAGTTTGACAAGGAATGTTAGCCTGTGTACGGGGACTTTAAAACTTGTGTGTGAAAGAATAAAAAAGATCCCCGCGAGTACAACTCAAATAAGTGGGTTTTGGATGTGCTAAGGGAGCCGCTGTTAGCTGGAAAAAATTGAAGTTGGTGTTCCTGGACGTACTTAAATTTTAAAGATGAACTAGAAATTCAACCGAGGGTAAAGCTTGAACTCTTTTGTTTATAATAAATAAATATGCATACGTAAAATTTTAAATTAAGTCGTAAATGTATCTATGTAACGGGAAATTAATAGAACGCAAAAATGTTTATTCTGCTAGATTATAGAATATCGACGGAACTCGTATTTTAGATTTGAGTATAATGTTATTAGGAAATGAAGTTTAACCATTGCTAAAAATCGGGAACTAGGTGTGTATTTATTTTTAAGTATTTTTATGGGTAATTGAATGTTAAAGCGAAAAGTTGATATTGCACTATGTTTTACATGTATTGTTATCAAGAATATTTCCAGATATGGGATTTAGAATGTCATGTATATCAACATTGTAAATTGTAGCAATGGTGTGGTAGTATTATTGGTGAATTTAATATTTTTCTCCGCGATTTCTTTGAGTAATGCCTGGCCAGTTCGATGTTACGAAATTGGTTTATTTAAGAAAGTATTTGTATTAATATTGTAATTATGTAATGTTAATAGAAGTTAAATTTAGGTTAAATTTTGTTACGTTTATTTTGAACATCCCGTATATTTTTACCGGTTACTAATCAATATGCGGTTCAATAAAATTTCAACTCAAATCCCTTTTTCTTTAACAACGACAAGCTTAGGCTAAAATTAAATAGTTTACATCCTGTATATTTTATTTTCTGCAATAAATACGCTTTCGAATAATTCCTCAATTTAAATCTATTTGTTTTGAAACGTAAAGTTAATTATGCTATAATTAAATAGTTCATAGCCTGTTTGTAGATATCCTTCAATTTGTTCAACATTACAACAGCGTATAATGGTTTTCTCTATTGTGACAAAGTAACGATTTGTTGAAATAAGGTCGCGCACTATTCTCCGGTAAAACCGTGTTTTCCAGTTTAAAATCGCGTTTCGATAACACGTATGTTTGGATTTTGAATTGGGGTCATTTAAATTCATTCTGCAGCCCGTGCGACGAGATATGTTTTACATTACTCGTTGTATCACTTTAAAAGCAATGCACGTTTATTGTTGTCCTGCCAGTTAGAGATGTCTTGCGTGTATTTGGTAAGTATTCCCGGGCTTACCTCGTCTAACCCGATTCTATTTTTATCTTTTTTTTGCTGGAGGCCAAAGGCGTTCTTTCTGCGTGTAGCCCACCTGTTCGCTGCTCTGTACCAGTTACTGTAATTACGATGATAGCTACGTCATTATGCTGACTTCTTCCTCCCGGCAGTTGGTAAGTTAAGTATCCTGACGCAGAGAGGTGTGTGCCTTGTATTCTATTATGTATGTCAAGGATCTTTATTTATCAACGGTGGATGGTGTAAAACCAGTCCACCATACTTATTGAACAGCTGGTTGCGCTTGTGTTTCTGGGTATACGTCGTTAATTCTTGCTACAACGTGGGCTGTATTTAATGCTTAAGTTTAAGACCTGTACTATATTTAAAAACTAAATTTGCCTTTAATACTTCAAAATTTAACATACTTGCTAGGGAGTAAATTTACATTTAATACCGAAACTTAACACACTTTTGATTGGAAAATTTTAAGTTTTAATTTTTCTTTTTTACTGAGTTTATTACATGTTAGCCGCGAAATGCGCACTTCGTGGATCCACTACCAATTTGTCCGTATAATATAATTGTTGGCGTTGAAATGATAACGCTTATTTAATTGCGTTTTCTTTTAGTACCGAATAATGTATTTAATTTAATTATTTTTTTATTTTGTTAATAGATAATCGTGGGCGATGTGCTTTACTTTTGGTATGTAGGCAAATCCCCCCACTCTCCGCGATTGGTAGTTAGCCTGGTGTTTACTTTTCCTCCGGTTACGTCCAGGTACGTAGCAATTTTATTTGAATTTATTTATGAATTAGGTAATAAAGATAAATTTGTGAAACGACATTCACCAACCCCAGTGACGGAGTCGTATTTGGAGGACCCTTATTTAAAAAATTTCTTTGATATCACAAAATTCGGTGAGTGTTTTTAAGGCATTGCAGAAAGAAAGGTCAAGTACAATGCGACAGAATCAGAAAACGGAAAGCAAATGACATCTATTCGGAATAACCGTCTTCCATGTAGGGGAAATATCAAAGGGATTTCTGAGATAAGACGGTTTGGCGGCTTTCAATTATGACAACAGAACAACCCTTTCAAGGTAAGTGGTTACTGTAACGCAGTTTTGTATTTCAGCCATTTAAAATGTTTATTTTTTATTAATTTTATTATTCTTTCATAAGAACCCATTCCTGCACGCACCACTGTAGTTAGCCGATGCACCCTTAAGGGCAAATCTAAATTTATAACGTAACTCTCATTTTACCCGTAACAATTTTATGTTGATTTTGAGAAGTTTTTCAGTGTGGCAGTACAAAATTGTTCTGTTTTTAATATATATTCCCTGTGACACTCGGATGTTTCAGTGAGTTTGTCTACTGAAATGTATGTGCTAACTTCACGTTGATTTTTTGAAACGCTTAATTGTTGTTATTTATCCAAGGTGACTTGTCTGACCTAGACCCTACAGTAATGCATCATCTTTATCTTTGGGAATGTTTCAAACAAATTGTTGGACATGCAATCGTTCGATTGTATCCGCGTATAAATGAATCCTCGGAACAATTTTTTCAGGTTACGTCGGTTGTGCTGTATTGTAAGTATAGTACTGTTAAAATTTATTCCTCATATCCGCACGCATTTAACAGCGTATGATTTTTTGCTCAACTAATTCTCTTCACAGAAAGATTGAACTTCTTTATACTTCATAAACTGAATACAGAAAAGTAGTCGAATCTGACACATTTTAGAATTCAACCAGCATAAGTACTCGAATAACAAAACAAGTTAATAAAAAATTTCGTATGCTTTTAATATTTGATTGCCTCATTCTATATTTTATTAGCAGCAATAGGAAGCTATCTGAACATCTTGAATAGTCATCACGAACCTCATAATACCGATCACAAGAAAGACATCCATCGTGACAAGGCAGACGACTACCTGTCCGGATTAAGCGAGATGGTACGATAGGCTGACACTAGATGGACACGCCGATAAGCAATTCTTTTCGGCAATTAGTCGACTAATTCCATGTAACTTTTCGATTAACATCTAAACATCTTCTTTGTTATGCCACGAATTTCATTTATAACCCTCTACCTTACGAATCGCTAAGGAATCATCCACAAATTACACACTTTCTTCTTTTGTTTAATAAAACAAAAAAGTGTAATGAAAAATCAACAAAGTAAAATAAATAAATAGACAGTAGCTGGAATGGGGTAATATACTTTCATGTTATGATGAGTACTCGAATGAAAATAAACACCCCCTAATTAATTCAAATGTAAACATTGATTCCGCCTGAAAAGATACGATTTGAATCAATAAAATAGGGAACAGCATATGGATACCAATAAAACAAATCAAGGCGGCTGCGGAGTGGTGCAATAAAATACTATCGACATTAGGATTAAGCCAAAAAGGGCTTCAAGGTATAATATGGATTAACATGTGGCGCATTTTTCCACTTCGGTGATTGTTTTATACGTTCGGCATTTGATTAAAGTACCCTAACAAATTTTCTGTGACATTTGATAAAGCAGATTTTTGCAAAAGCGATTAAAATAATGAAATCAAAAATTGAGGACGCAAATACTACTTTATTCACCGGAAATTATCAATGCTCAATCTTTGCACAAAGAGAAGAACCAGTTGAACTTTATGACACAATGTGAAAGAATGGAACGCAGATACTTTCTACTGGTTGAAGCTTTTCAAGTTATAACGTGCGAATTTATATTCTACGTGTATTTGCGTATTGTGCTAATTTCATGAATTTCCTTTTTAAATCGTATTTGTATTAAGAGCGATATTTCTAGCCTTATTTCACACCTGTTTAAAACCACAATTTAGTTCTCGCTATTAATATTTACATCGATACCTGATACGGCGACCTGGTAATTTGTTCGTGATACTATTATTCTCTTGTTATGTTAATTTGACACTTTTGCTTGTAATTTAAAATGCAAGGAAGTGGTTTTGTAGCTAATTTTACATCAATTTAGAAGTCGCTAGCTTTTACGAGGACTTTCTTCTCAAAAGACTATATTGTGTCATAGTCTATCTTATCGGCATTTGCAAGATGCTACCTCGCTAAATCTATGAGGGGTCTGCAACACGAAATGGTAGATTAACAATTTAAGTCGTGGAATTCATTTGACATCTGTAGCTGGCTTGCTGGTACCTTAGATAGTGCAGACCAATCTAAAGAGATCTCGCCTGCCAGCTCAAACTTCGTTCCTACCTTAGGGCAGATCTGAATGATAGCTATGAGTCAGAATATTTATAAGGTATACTGCTGATACCTAAGAATTTTTAACTGTGACGCCTAAACAAAGATTATCTTTATTCAAGATGATATTATATTATTGAATACAATTTTACTTAAAGATCAGTTTGTCGTTGCAATCTTACGAATTTAGTTTAATGCTTATGGTTGTGATTAATTTATCCGTCTTTGACGTTGTTAATTTCTTGTACATTGAAACATCAAGTGACTCAAACTGCAGCTTATGACTCTGTAAACAGTGCGAATTTTTGTGAAACTGCGTTTCGTGTTCCTCCTGAAAATGTCATGTATCATAATTATTGCAACCAATATTTAAAGAAGCTAGGTGCTACGTTAGAGCACTAATATCACTTTAATACAGCAACATACAATCGTTTTATATATTTGAAATTGATCAACTAGTCAAAATGAACGATAGGTTTTATACGAGGGCCATTTTATCAACCTCCGATAGGCTATAAATAATAATCAAGTTCCTCACTACAAAATATTTCATTAAATAGATTGGTACACTTACGGTTACTTTCGACATAATCACCGAAGAAATTAAGACATTTGTCATATCTGTGGACAAGCTTTCAATACCCTGTTCAAAGAAAGTTGCCGCAAATCAATTCAAGTAGTCCTTGACGTTGGGTTGAAGGTCCTCATTGGTTTGAACTTCACCAAGCCACGTTATATCAGGTCAGGAATATAGATGAATATCGATATGGTGCTATAGTCAGGACTGTATGGCGGATGATCGAATGTTTCATCAAATCGGTTCTAGTAGCCGTTGAGTTGCTCCAGCAGTGTGTGGACGGGAATTGTCGTGGATCATTAACAACTCCAGCGGTCGCTTATCTTATAGTGTTGTTCATTAATGGCTCTGCGCAACCGTACGTAAAGTTATCATATGATACCAGAATGCAGTGATCCTGTGCGGGCTATAAACTCACAATCAATACACTTGTTGGTCCCAAAACACAGTAGCTCTGGTCTTTCGGTAGATTACAGAACTTGACATTTCTAATTGGTTTGTTTGGTGAAGTTGAATGCAAACTGTTGTCAATTGTACGTTATTGTTTCCGGTGTGAACGTATTGACATCCAGGTTTCTTCAGTCACGATTGATTTAAAAAGTTGTCACCTTCATCATGATAAGTGCTGACAAACTCCATATCCTGACGCCATTCGTCGACGTTTTGTGGCCGTCCGTCAGCATTTGGGACCCAACGTGCACAAAGTTTTTATAGCTAACCGTTCAGTAACAATAGAGTACAAAACATTACCTTGAAACTTCTAGAAATTTCTTTGTAGTTTATAAGCAGTAATTGATGAAATCTGCGGTTCTATTAACCATTCTGAATAAAATATCACGTGTCTAAATTAAATGACCATATAAAACTTACAAATTTCGTGTACCAATTTAAATGAACATATAAATTTACAAATTATTTGTACATTTTAAGTAATGGTTCTATGAAATGAAAATTTATGTAAAATTGGAGATGACACAACAAACAATCTGATAGGCGTCCGAGTTCATCTTGAGTACTTACAAAAACAGATGCGCGCGGCTGGCACATGGACGGGCTCGACTTCTATACAAAACAACATCTGCCGAAACTTTCACCATCTTGCATAGCAACATTTAAGACTTTGTACTTTCCATACAACTAACAACCAATTGTGCTTCTGTGCTCCATAACAATTATATACGAAAGTTTTATCGCTCCACAATTTGATAAATTACGTACTTACATAGAATTGCATTCTAATACTATAAAATTTGCGTTTCAAAATTGGACTCTAAATTTGTTTCAATATTATTTGTTAAATTTTTCGTGTGTTTCAATACTGTATAAAGATTTTTACTTGATTTACTTTCTACTTGTTACTTGATAACTGATACTTGATACTTGATAATTGTTACATGCTACTTGGTAATTGTTACATGATACTTGCGCGTAGATATATTTCCTTTTCACTCTAGGTCGATACAACAACTAAATGTGGCCATGGTATCCGTCGACACCACTGCACTTCTCTTTGAGACCGCATGTTTTTTAAACCTGCTAGCCCACGTTTCAACCTTTGCTTTGCTGATTACATTCGGATGGAAAATGATGAACCTTGTCCAAGCATGCGCAGAAAGGGGAACTTGCATCAATACACGTACAGATAGAAGAAATCTTAAATTTTATTTTGAGTATTTAAATATAGGTGGAGCTTTATGTCTGAATTGGGAATATACTGTTACAATCAAAATTTAATATTTTCTGTTTAATAATGAATATTTGTTAAATAGATATATAGAACAAAAACGTATATTTAAGAAGGAGAAAATTGTATTCGTTACAACCTTTTAGGAGGGATTTCTTCAGCGGCCTTCATTTCTTTTACTGTTCATAGTGTACCGCTTATCGGATTTGAAAGATGCTACTCGCTATTCTATTGGCATCTTCAACACGAAATGGTTAGTTAACATCCGGTCGTGGAGTTTATTTGGCATCTGTAGCTACTTTCTGGTACTTTAGGTAGTGCAAACCAACCTAGAACCTCGCCTTCTAGCTCAAATTCGTTCCTACCTGGCGATCTGATTGATAGCGATGAGTCAGAATATTTATAAGGTTTTGCCGATACCTAAACTTTAACTGTCGCTAAACAAAAAAGATTATCTTTATTAAAGATGATATTTTTATTAATACTGTTTTACTTAAAGATCGTTCGTTGCAATTTTATGAATTTAGTTTAATGCTTATGGTTGTGATCTAGATTTATCGTCTTTGACGTTGTTAATTTTTCTTGTACATTGAAACATCAAGTGACTCAAAAACTGCAGCTTTCCACTTTAAAAAGTGCGTCTTTTTGTGTTCTGCGTTTTTGTGTTCCTCCGAAATGTCATGTATAATAATTATTGCAACCAATAAGCACTTAAAGAAGCTGTGCTACGAGAAACACTAAGGAGTATTTAAAGCTACAGCAACATACAATCGTTTTATATATTTGAAATTGTTAAGGGTAAAATGAACGATAGGTTTTATACGAGGGCCATTTTTTTTCAACCTCCGATAGGCTATAAATAAAAGACAAGTTCATATAAAACAATAATTTTATTACCAAAAGATTGGTACACTTACGGTTACTTTTCGACATAATCACCGAAGAAATTAAGACATTTGTCATATCTGTGGACAAGCTTTTCAATACCCTGTTCAAAGAAAGTTGCCGCAAATCAATTCAAGTAGTCCTTGACGTTGGGTTGAAGGTCCTCATTGGTTTGAAAGCGCTTCCCACCAAGCCACGTTTTCAGGTCAGGAAAAAGATGAAAATCGATTGGTGCTAAGTCAGGACTGTATGGCGGATGATCGAAAATGTTTCATCCAAATCGTTCGAGAAGCCGTTGAGTTGCTCCAGCAGTGTGTGGACGGGCATTGTCGTGGATCAGAACAACTCCAGCGGTCAGCTTTCCTCTTCGTTTGTTCTGAATGGCTCTGCGCAACCGTCGTAAAGTTTCACAATAAACAGCTGCAGTGATTGTGGCTCCGGGCTCCATAAACTCCACAAGCAACACACCTTGTTGGTCCCAAAACACAGTAGCCATGGTCTTTCTGTTGTTGAAGGTTTGTTTGAATTTCTTTGGTTTGTTTGGTGAAGTTGAATGCATGCACTGTTGTAATTGTCGTTTTGTTTCCGGTGTGTCGTATTGAATCCAGGTTTCTTCCCCAGTCACGATTGATTTAAAAAAGTTGTCACCTTCATCATGATAATGCTCAAGGAACTCCAACCCTGACGCCATTCGTCGAGTTTTGTGGCCGTCCGTCAGCATTTTTGGGACCCAACGTGCACAAAGTTTTTTATAGCCTAACCGTTCAGTAACAATAGAGTACAAAACAGACCTTGAAACTTCTAGAAATTCCGTAGACAAAGCAGTAATGGTGAATCTGCGGTTTTCTTTAACCATTCTGTCCACACGTTAAACCAAGTCATCTGAAACGACAGATTTGCGCCCTTGGCCCCCTTCATCATGCACATCATTACGGCCATCTTTAAACTTTCGACACCATTCACGCACAGCACCATCACTCATGAAGTTTTCCCCATACACACGAATCATTCTTCGATGGATTTCTGCAGCACTATGGCCTTCAGCCTGTAAAAAACGAATCACACTTCGCACTTCACACTTGGCGGGAGCATCAATAATAGCGGACATGTTTACGTGGCTGTAGCACAACGCCGACTGACGCCTGAATGTCAACAATGGCGAAGTGTGTAGTGCAAGAGCTGCGCAGTCGCCTACAGCGCATGCCCGCTTTCTGCTACCCGTGTAGCATCTGCACGGAGCGATCGGAGGTTGAAAAAAAATGGCCCTCGTAAATTTAAATATGCCGTGAAGGGACGGGAACCTCGTAACAATTTTTAAAATGCACCGGATAAAGTACAGTAGTTCGAGAGCAAGTTTGTATGGAAAAAATCATAAGAATATGTTACGTTTTTTGGCTTTAATATTAGCTCTGGGAATTCCTCTAATCCGCCCGAGGGCAAATTTTTTTCCATCAATATCTTGGTAATCTGTTTACGCAATTAATTATACTGTCAACTCATTGATTATAAGGGCTTTTCTTAATATTTGTTATAATTGTATTTTTTGAAATTTTAATGCTAATATATTGTATGCTAATTTTAGCTCCTTCGGCTTATTAACGTTTTCCGTACTAACTAAATTGTATTCAGTGGTGTAAAAGGTTCCTAAATATCTTTTTCAGTTACCTACTATATCTACAATTTTTTCTACAGGTATGCTTTTCTATTTTTCATTGTTTTTCTTTTATTTTAAATTTTTATAGCAGCTACGTTTTGATTACCTATTCTGTTAACAACTTCGTATTCATTTTCTTTTAGTCTGTCAACTGTCAACTTAAGAGTTCTTGATTCAATCATTCATTCGAGGCTATTTTACTGTTTATTGTACTTTTACATTCTATAATATATATAATATATATATATATATATATATATATATATATATATATATATATATATTTTATAATTATCTTGGACAATATTTCATTATTGTCTATCTCGTCTAACTTTAAACGGTTTGATATTTTTTTTAGTATTATATGTATTAGAGACTGATTAAAATTATTGATTATAAATACAACAATATATTTAGTGAGAACTCAGACTAATGACAGGTCCCCGAAAGAGGGCAGCAACTCTTTCGGTACTTGAGTAGCGGAAACCATAGGGGTCAGTATGGCATTTTAAGACACACTACTGCGATGTGGAAGGCAACGGGACACCACCACATTACCTATACAAAGCGTACTTAAATTATTACTTAAGGTGATAGCATCCTCTGGGGTAAAAAATTCCCGAGTTAAAATAGTCCTCCATTCGGATCTCCGAGAGGGGACTACTTTGGAGGATGTGATCGAAAAGTTTAGAAAAAGCGTTGGGAACATTCTGCCAGTCGGAGCGTGGAATGTCAGAAGTATGAAGCAAGTAAGTAAGCTAGAGAACTTGAAAATTGAAATGGATAGGTTAGCATTAAACATAGTACGGATCAGCAAAGTTCGGAGGCCAGAGGCGAGGGATTCTTGGAGTGGAGACTTAAGGGTAATTCACACAGGGTCGGAGAAAGGAAATTTTGGTGTGAATAATTATGAGAAAAAAGATAGAACACTGTGTAGAAAACTACCTACAAAAAAAAGAAAGAGTACTCATGGTTAGGTTAGAATCTAAACCTGTGAATATACTAATAATACAAATATACATGCCCACCTCTAGAAACGGCGAAAAAGGGGTAGAAGCGATGTATAAAGACGTCGAAGACATCGTAAAAGTACATAAAAATTTAATAATTACGGGAGATTTTAATGCAGTGGTAGGCGAGTGTAGGGAAAGAGCGGTAGTAGGTTTATTTGGTTTAGGCACGAGAAACAACAGGGGAATAGGTTGGTAGAATTTTGCGACAAAAACAATTTAACCATCACAAACAAATTATTTCAACATCATGTTACAAGACGATACACGTGGAAGATGCCAGGAGATATAGAACGATATTAAACAGATTACATTCTTGTTAGACAACGGTTTAGGAATCAAGTAAAAGGCTGTAGAAACTACCTAGAAGCAGATATAGACACTGACTACAACATCGTAATTATGAAGGTCGCCTTTAAATTTAAAAATTTGAAAAAAAGGAACGGAAAAAGACACTTTGACTTTGAGAAACTATTAGATAAAGATATCCACAAAAGATTTGAAAAAAAGGAAAACGAATTGCTGAAAGACATGGGGAAAATTTCTGATACTGATAGAAGCAGAATGGAATAACATTAAATCCAGCTTAGCCATGGCGGCCAGAGATATTTTGGAGTATACACAAAAAGAAAATAAGATACCATGGATAACAAAGGATATTTTAAATTTAGTAGAAGACATATGAAAATACAAAACAGACTAAACGAAGCTGGAAAACAGGGATACAAAGCCATAAAATGGAAAATTATTCGCAAATCGAAAGCTAAAGATCAATGGATTGATGAAAAGTGCAAAGAGGTATAAAATAAGATGAAAATAGGAAAGACAGACGAAGCATACAAACTAATTAGAATGAATTTTAAGGATATAAAACCGTATAGCTAAAATATAAGGAGCGCGAAACGAGATATCATTATATAAAATGTAGAGAATATGGTTAGATGGCAAGAATATATAGAGAATTTATATGCAGGAGAGGAACTAACAGCACCTGACTAGGAATCAGACAACAAACACGATGACTTGGGATATCCTATCCCTAGAGATGAGTTTGAATTAGCTTAAAAGGCCTAGTAATGCAACTGGTATAGATAAGGTGCAAACAGAAACTCTAAAAACCACTAGACAAGCAGTTAACAGAACGTATTCTAATTTGTAAGCTATATGTATGGGACAGGCGAGATAGTCCAAGATTTCAAACGTATCATCATAGTCACTATAAAAGGAAAGGCGCGAACAAGTTTGACAGCACACGTGTCAAAAATATTAACTAGAATTGTACAAATACGGATGGAAAAACGAGGCGAAGAAGTACTAGAAGAAGATCAATTTGGGTTTAGGCCAAACAGGGAAACACGGGAGGGTATTTTACCTCTAAGGATGATCATAGAGAAGACCATAGAAAAAGGAGAAAACGTGTATATAGGGTTTGTAAATCTAAAAAAAGCATACGACAATGTAAAATGGAATAAAAATGTTCGAAATACTCAAAATGATTGGATTGAGTTTTAGGGATGGACGGATAGTACATAGCTTATACAAAGATCGAACAGCTGTAATAGAATTAGAGCAGGAACGTAGAGAAATAGATATTAGGAAAGGAGTGACACAGGGGTGTACACTATATCCGTTAATTTTTAACTTTACATCGAAGAGGCAATGATTACTGTCAAATGCAGTAAGACATTGGGAATTATTATGCAGGGACAAAAGATTGATATGCTTAGATCTGCAGATGATATAGCGGTATTAACATCTAGCAAGGAAGAGTTAGAACCAGCTCTTAATGAAATGGAAGTAGTTCTAACAGAATACGGTATGAAAGTTAACAAAAATAAAACTAAAGTACTAGTATGCAAAGGAGGGGAAAATAAATCAAAAACAAGAATACAAATAGGTAACGAGAACTTACGTATGTGTGGAGCACCGTACTGTACGGCTGTGAAACTTGGATAGTAGGAGAAGCTGACTGCAAATGTGCTGCTACAGACGTATGATGCAGATATCATGGACAGACAAAGTGAAGAACAAAAACGTTCTAGAAATTGTAGGGGAAGAAAGAAAAATGTGGAAAGCAGTAAAAAATAGAAGAGGTAGGAAGATAACTCACATACTAATGCACGATGGGATAGTGCGGAATATATTAGATTCAGAGATATGAAAAAAGACAAGTACGAGTAGACCTAGGTTAGACTATTGCACACAGATAGCCAAAATATAGGCTGTGGGAATTTCAGGGAAATGTGTAAGCTAGCTCAAAATAGAAAGCATTGGAGGTACGCATCCAACCAGTTTCAAAACCTTATGACGAAAACAAAATAATTGTACTTAAACGTGATAATTATTATAAGCAACTACAAGTGTTGGTTTGACATTATTCACAACTAATGTTAATTGTGTGAAAGAATTTACTGGAGAACTATTAATTCGGTAAATGTCTGTGTTGGGGAATCTTGGTTGTCGCAGGCTGCTTAACCCCTTCACATACCACTGAATATCGGTGAAACAGTGCATATATTTAGAATACCATTGAAGGGGAACCGAGCTGTATCTAGGCTATAGGAATGTCAAAGAACTATCTAGGCTAGCTCAGAATAGAAATCAGTAGAGGTACGCGTCCAACCTACTCCAAGACAGAAGACCTAATGACAAAAAACTAATTGCACTTAAACCCGATGAGTAGTAGAAACAAATACAGGTGTTGGTTTTGCAATATTTTTAACTAATCTTGATTGTACAAAAGAATCTATTGAATAACTATTAATTCGGCAAATGTTCAAGTGTTAGCAATCTTGGTAACCACAGGCTGCTTAACCCCCTTCACTGAATATTGGTGAAATAGGGTAAATATGTACAAAACAATAGAAGGGGAACAAACTGTATCTAACAAGAAAGAGCAGCAGCTATGTTCGCTGACAACAAACTTAGAAACAAGAAAAACATTGTTGAAAGCATATGTATAGAGTACAGCACTGTACGTCTATGAAATAGGGATGGTAGGAGAAGCAGACAGGAAAAGGAAGAAGCCTTTTGGAATGTTATGCTTTAGATGTATGATAATGATAGCATGGACAAATAAAGTTAATAACAAAAAGGTTACTGAAATAGTAGCAGAATAAGGATATCAAAAAAAAATAGGACAGCGTACGTTCTAAGACATTTTTGGGGAGTAGTGCGGGCTATATTACAAGCAGTAATAGGAAAAAAGAGAGGTAGTCGTAGATCTAAATCAGACTATTACACGCAGGTAGTGAAAGATGTAGACTGTGAAAATATCAGGGAAATGTGTAGGTTAGCTCAGAATAGGAAACAAAGGAGGTACGTGTCTAACCAGTTCCGGGACTGAAGACTTAACGACGGTATTTATAAAATTTTACATATATGAAGATAAATCTCGTTTCTTTTTTTCTCAAAGGCGCCATATAGCTTCTTCTCACATACAGGAAAAATACCACGCCGCGGGCCTGTCTGTAGATATCTTAGTTTCTTTCTTTCTCGTTAAACCTTCAAAAAGTAGGCGTACAAACATGCATAATTAAATAACTACCACTGACATCAAACTAATACCGGGAACTAAGTTTTTGGAAATCCTCATTAAGTACTTTTTCCAATTTTCACTCATGGCTTCAGTACAATGCATTGCACCGTTTTTTGATAGTGAAATATCAGTAATGGACTAAAAAATGTGCTTTATATCTTTGAAAATATTTAATAGTCCTTCGCCAGCTTTGTTCATAACTATCTTTAGCGTCTCTCCGTCTTCAAAAGTTTTTTTCGTTTTATCAAATGTACGGTAACGAATTCTACATAAGCTTTACTTTCACAGTTAGTGCAGAATCGTTAGAACCGAGTGTTAGCTTACGCAAACGCATTTAAATAGTGCGTGCTAGCAATTTTTCATCACGTAATGTCGCTCAAGCTTCTCGCTCTTGTGCACTACCAAAAATGTTAACGTGGATTGGATGGCGTTTTGGCCATCTTTAATCTAGCTAAATCTGTCATTATTTCTCGGAAGCACATAAGACTAATATATTCTATTGCAGTTATTGTTACCGAAGCAACAGTTTATCAGTTTCCCTTGAACGCACGCCACTGGTTTTGCAGCAACTCAACATTAATATATAGCTTTGTATCAACAAAATCAGGTTTGCATATATATGGCATAATGCAATCACTACTAATTATGTCTAAAATCCGGACGAAGCTTATTCTCGAATTGTATGAAAATGTAAATTTCAGGATTTATGCAGTAATGGCTTTGGAACTATGGCCAACTTATTTATAGTCCCCAAAAGCAGAGCTAATGGGATAATTTAATAATCATAAGCCAGCCAGCGGTAGAGTATTTCACTTAGGGCAAAGTGCGATTAGAAAACCGGAACGAGAGGCCAGGGGTTGATTATTGAACATGACAGAATTCGCCAATATAACAATGAGGAGAGATATTCTTTTACTTCTTTGTTTATCGATCATATTTTTTAGAACTTAAAGGAAGGATTAGTTTGAAAAATACGTGTTTTTCAAAATTACGTTTTATATTTGTGTTAAGTACTAGGTTTTGAAAAAAGAAAGGGTGACGACCAAATTTTGAAGCGGTTTCTACAACTTTGTAAAAATGTACATACCAAAAGTGGCTACTAGAAGTGTTTGGAAATTCTGCGTGGAATTGTAAGTCGACCGCTAGAAGACGTAACTGAATACCAAAAATTAAAAACTCAATTTTTCAAAAATTTGCCTATTTAAAGTTAACTAAAAATATTAAAATTAGAAAATTCAATTATTCTGTATATTTTTGGTTCAACGAGTTTTACTCATATTTTCAAATAAGGGGTGGGTAGAAACGGGAATCATCTTTTGAGAAAAATAGTTTAAGTTTTGTTGTGCATAACTGACTTTGCAAAGTGTGCTGTTAAAGAGAGCTTTTCTCCGCTCTGAGAACCAATCTAACCAATATCACGAATACTAGAGTGCTCTTTTTAACTTTTAAAAAATGCATTTCTCATGCACATATTAAAAATGTAAGCATGCTAAACCTACTGCTTTAAAAATTAGGTTAAATTAGCAACAAACAAGCCAAAACTGGATATTAATATCTTTTTTCTATCCCGACTTATCTTAAGAAATGTAATTGATGGGACTGATAGCGAAATGATATAATATTCAGGTCTATTAAGCTGTCTGAGCCAAATTATCAGAACACATCAAAATATATAGGAATTATTTGCGTTTTTTTTTTGCTGATAAAACCAATTTTTTTGCTATATCTGTAAAAAAGTTACAAGTGGCCAGATAGCTTAATATTAAGCTTTCTAGCCAACTAAAAAAATACCTACACAAAATAAAAATAAAAAATGAACAATATATAAATTATTTGCTATTTTTTTGCTACCATTTGCAAAAGAAAAAAAATCAAATTTTTAAATAATAAAATAAATATCAATATCTACAAGAGTAAAGTACATTAAAGAAATTAATTGCTGGCATGACTAAAGAATACCTACCATTTATGAACTATTAACTCTTAAAATATGCAATTCCCAAATTATCAGAACACTTCAAAATATATATAATTGCTAATTATTTGCTTTTTTTGCTGATAAAAAAAATTTTTTTGCTATATCTGTAAAAGGTTACAAGTGGCTAGATAGCTTAACATTAAGCTATCTAGCCAACTAAAAAAATACCTACACAAAATAAAATAAAAAAAATTAACAATATATAAATTAGTTCCCATTATTTGCTACCATTTGCAAAAGAAAAAAAATCAAATTTTCAAATAATAAAATAAATATTGTATTGTATTGTATTGTATTGTCACGTATTTTTTTTCTAGTTACACTTCGTTCTTTAACATAAAAAATAAAACAGCTATAATTTAAAATATTTAATTTGTGAATTTCCGTCCAATAGAAATTAATGCATAGTATTGATAATAACACATACATTCCTTTACCTTTATGCTCTAAGGTTCGTTACTAAGCTCTGTCGAGTTGTCAATTTGTTTACTTCATTATCAGCGTTCGAACGGGCACGCTGCTCTACAAGATAGTGGAGTCAAGATGGTCGTGTGTAGGCACGTGGCCTCTAACAGAGTAAGAAAAAGAACTTATAATTGATTGATTCTTGGTGTCTGGAGGTCGAACCTAACAGCTATAGCGTGAGCATGTCTTTCTATAAGTCCCACCTAGAGCGGTTCAGTTGATCCCGGCAGGCCTAAGGAGATGGAAGCCCCTTTACATCATTAATACAGTTGGTATAAATTAGTTAAATAGATTATACTAATATTTTTTCTCATACTGCTATATCTTATATCATATCCTAATCCAATATCTTATATAACATCTTGAAGCAATATCATAAATGGCTACATCTTATATAATATCTTCATGCAGTATCATGGAAGGCAATTTCATATAGGTTCTAAATTTTGTTGGAGTATTAAATTCAGTCAAGCAGAAGTTAGTTTCATCAAATAATAGTTGTATTCAGAAGAACTTTGATAATCGATGGTTAAGGAAATTTCCATACAGCTGAGGTCAAGGTCCTAATTCTTTCGTTTAGAGCAAAATCATAACACGTGATTGTACTTTAGAATTTAATCAATTTGAATATTAATTAAGTTGCAGTAAGAAAGTAGAACATTAAAAATTTCGTAACGTAAAAAGCTTTTAAGAAAGCAGCAAATTAAATAACTAACCTATTGTTTATCAGAATGTTTCACGTGCGCACAAAGTGTACATTTAAAAAGTTGTGAATGACATTTTATGTCAGATATATAAAAAACATAGATTCAGTTGTCCTATTTAGACCTCACATGTCGTCTTACGTTAATTTAAAGTATGTTTGAATATTTTGAGGTCATGAACTTTCATTTTTCATCAACATGTGGAATTCGAGTATTAACTGTTAAATAAATGTAACTTAGAATAACTATATAATATTTCAACAACGCTTTGATAATTAAATTTTACTGTGAAGGTCGAGGAAGTACTTCATTGGGTTAAAGAAAATTATGTAGTATGAATAACTTAGAAAATTTCAAGTCAGCATATTTAAATTTTGTAGAAAGATCCATTCAGAGATCTTTAGATTATTAAATGCAATTCTTTACTAGTATATTTCTGTTTCATAAAAATTATTAAGAGAAAATTTTATAAAGATACGATTTTAAATATTATAGCTACATGAATCCAGAAATTTATTCAAATAGAATCTATTTTGTTTTTGAATGACTTTTTATTATTTAAAATTCAAGTAAAAAAAATATTACAAGTCATCCCTGATTAGAAATTGTGTGTAATGAAAACAAATTTTCTGGGTGTATATTTTAGAAACCTAAATTCTATTATTTTATTTTTGGCAAATATTTTTGAGGACACAAATGGTGTGCAGGTTGTACCTTTGTTTGTTCACAGGTCAAGCCGAGACATCTGTATGACATCAGGTGTTTGAGGTCTTGGTAAGTGTGTTTAAAAGAGTGAAATTTAGGTTTTATGGCTACGTTAGTGGTGTTGACATAAGGTTTCCGCATTCCCCTAATACAAGCACAGTTAAATTTTGTTGGTTATTGTATTGAAAAATACGGTGGCGCTCATTAAATATATTTTTGGTCTTTTGACAACCCATGAACCCAAGCTCATAACCTACCCAAAGCTAACACTCGACTAGCCGTTTATGCGCTAAGAGTTTTTCTTTATCTCAAGCCATTCTCCATCCAACTTTACCTTGGGCTTACATTAATAAGAAGAAATTCTCGACCTTGTGATATCAGGTTAGGGTTTAGGAAATGTAAAGGTAATTTTTTAGCAGATAGTCACGAGGATATAATAAAAAAAAAGTTAGAAATAATTTTTTATTACAGTATTGTATATCTTTATTATTTGAATAGCATTGATACAAATAACTATTAACTCTAGAAGTAACTCTAGCGAGATTTGGACTATGAAGTCCACTCTTACACCTAACTAGAGATTACTTCAAAATTGACAGAAAAATAACTAAAAATATTAAAAATAAAAAAAAAATAAAAATAAGCATGTTTACAGAGTTTAAATAAATAAATAAATATTCCTTTGCCATACACATACATACTCGCGCGTATGCGCACTCGCACCCATGCTCATACATACAGATAACAAAAACAAACAACAGGCACTTAATAAATAAATAAATATAAATAAATAAATATAAATAAATAAATATAAGTATAAATAATTAAATAAATAGATATACTTTGACATACACATACACAAGCTCGCGTATGCGCACTCGCACCCATGCTCATACATACACATAACAAAAACACTCGATCACAGAACAGGCACTTAATCTCGGAACCCATGCATCCTAAATGTAACTACTGTTGCGATAGTAGATACTCCCAATACGTTTGTCGGAACTTAGAAATTGTGGTAGAATTTCTTATAATGGCAGGAATCGAGTTCCACAGTGAAGAACTGGAAACCACAAAAGAGGAATGATACATTTCAGTTCGATGATGTGGAATTTCCAACCGGTTATCATGTCTTATGTTGTAGTGACCGTTAGATAAAGGCGAAAATTTTGTAGTAAGGTAGTTTGGACCAATCCCTCGTAAAAACTTAAACAACATTATCGCTTGATGTAATTTCCTCTGGTTATGCAGCTTCAACCAGGATAATTTCTTAAATAATGGTGAGATGTGATCATAGTGCTTAGTGTCAAATATAAAGCGAATGCAACTATTATGAACTTTTTGCAAACGATCCTCACTAATCTGGGGCAGATTATTATACACAACATTTCCATAATCGAAAATGGGCTGGATTAGGGCCTGGACCAATTTGATTTTTAAGCTAATTGGTAAAAATCGTCTAATTCTATTGAGACCATGCAGCGAAGCAAAAACTTTTGGACATGTGTATAGTGTGTGGTTTTTCCAAGATAAGGTTGCGTCAATAACAACTCTAAGACTTTTAACGACCGGACAAAGTTTGATTAGCGACCCACCCAATTGAAGAGGCGGGAGTATCGATTGGTCAGTTTTACCTAACAATTTGGAAGATCCGATTACAATTGCTTCACATTTAAAAGGATTTATTGTTAGTTGGTTTTCGTCTCCCCACGATTTTATTCTAGCAAGATCAGAATTAATATTGATAAATGTATTTGGTAAATCATTAGGATGACAGTGACAATATATTTGAATGTCGTCGGCATAACAATGGTACTTACTAAATTTGAGAACCTTATTAATATCTTGAATATACAAGGAAAACAGAAAAGGACCAAGCACACTTCCCTGTGGAACCCCTGCCTGTAGATTCGCCCAATTAGAAAATTGATTTCCTTCATCATTAATAATCTATAGGAACACTGTGGCACGATTTAAATAAAATTAAATAAATACCCTTAACCACAAAAAATTTTTAAATTACTAAATACGTATTTCGACCACTATGTGGTCATCATCAGTAGAAAACCTGTAATTAAAAAAATTTTTTTTTTTAATTAATATTTTTTGTGGTTAAGGGTTTTATTTAATTTTATTTTATTCTTTCATCATTGACAACACGTTGTTCACGGGCCGTTAAGGTATGATTTAAACCATTCGAGAGCGCTATTGGAAAAATTATATAGCATTTTAAGCTTCGCAAGTAATATTGCAGAATTAACATTATTAAATGCTGAGCTAAAATCTAATTGCACAAGAACGGTAAGCTGTTTTTTATCCATGGCTTGCTTAGTATCATCAATTATACAAATTAAGGCTGTACAGGTACTACGGAATTTGCGAAAACCAAACTGGTATTTATCAAAGAGGTTATTTAGGTGAAAATAGTCAAGTAGTTGATCAAGAGCTATATATTCAATTAATTTAGAGACAGTTGGAAGGATACTAATTGGGCGAAAGTCAGAGGGAGATGAAGGACTGTTCTTCTTAGGTAACGGACAAACCAGCGCTTGTTTCCAGCATTCAGGAAAGTACTTGTTAAGAATGAACAGTTTACAATAGACAGAAGGGCCTCCATTAGACTAGGAAGTATATATAGAATCATTGATTTAGATATTCCATCGACCCTTATTGCGCTCGATTTGATGCGCTTAAACGCTTTATGGACAGTATCTTTATTTACAGTTTGAAAATAAAATTTAGGATATACAGGAGGATTTAACGAAGTAATATTTTTAATATTTCTTCCAATAAGAATCGGGTCTGCACAGATTATAGCTACAAAGTGATCGTTTAATTCATTTAAACCGAACACATTTGGTGAACGAGTGGAATGTTTACCAATTCCCAACGTTTGTAACTCTTTCCAGGTTTTGGCAAAACTTAAATTTGACGACAGCGAGTACAAATGCCGTAACTTAAAATTACGGATTAATTGTTTAGTTTTATTACGAAATAACTTATAACGTGAATGATTTTCCAACGTAGGTAGTCGTTGAAACTGAACTGCAGCAGCGTCTCTTAAACGTCTCATTTCATGTATTTGATGGTTTAGCCACGGTGCTTTAGGGTTTTTAATCCGAACCATTTTAATTGGAGCATGAAGATTGTAGAGGTCAGTAACAAAGGAGTTAAATGATTGTAGTTTGCAGTTGACATTAGGCAAAAGGTCAATTTGATTCCACGGTATTTCATGAGCATTCTTTGTAATTTGTATAATTTCCATATGTTTAAAGTCTCTGTATGTTTTATATTTTGGAATAAATTTCGGTAGTTTTGCTGAATAACATACATACATAAGATCATGTTTAGACAGTTCAAGAATGGGGAATTGGCCAAATTGAATAGCTTTTTCTTTCCTAAGCAGTATTATATGATCTATACTTGAATGCGCCTCATAAGTGGCAGTGGTTAGATGGTGAGTTGGCATAAGAGGCAGTAAATTTAAGTTGCACAAATTTATAATATTTCGTAAACACCGAACGTCATAAGTGTCCTTAGTGATATTTATATTGAAATCACCTAGTACTATGATATCACTATATACTGGTATGAACTGAAATAGAATATCCTCAATGTCGGACAAATAACCAGTATTTGGTGGGCATATATAGTGCCAATCAGGATTTTCTGATGCATGAACGAAATCTCAACAAACATGTATTCGGCCCTAGCATAATATGCAGATTGCGAGCTAACGATCAACTTAGCAGATAGGTCCTCCCTTACATATAAAGCTACTCCGCCGCCACGTTGTTTGGTTCTATCATTTCTTAATATACGATATCCGAGCAGATTCACTAAGGTATCTGGGAGTGAAGGTTTGAGACAAGTTTCGGATATAGCAATGCAATGTGCACCACTAAATTCAAAGGCATTAGAAAAATCATCGAATTTGCTTAATAACGACTCCGAGTTCACATGACAGCAATGAAAAGCCCTTGAATGTCGTCGTAATGCCTGTTGTAGACGAGTTGAAGCAGATGGGACGCTAGGCAGAAGAGACAGAACACCAGGTTCCTCATCTGGGGTATCTACATCGATTCTACAAAGGTCTGAAAAGTATTCAGCCATTGCAAAGAGAAAAGTTAAAAGAGAGAATAAAACAGGGTGTACAGATTAAGTGCCAGCAACTCACACAAGGAATCATACAAAAGTATAGAAAAACAACTAAATACATAAATAAACTTAAACCTAATGGGTACATAATTGAAGCAAGAGTCCTATAGTATTTAGGCTCCGAACAAATAGGCTGTATAGATGATAAATTAATAAATATTATCCAAAATGCAAAAAAAGAAAAAAGGAAAAATTAAAATTATTTAATCAGATAATATATCAATATATCAATATCAATATCAATATTTACAAGAGTAAATTACATTAAAGAAATTAATTGCTGGCATGACTAAAGAATACCTACGTTTTATGAATTATTTACTCTTAAAATATGCAACTCCCAAATTATCAGAACACATCAAAATATATATAGGAATTATTTGCTAATTATTTGCTTTTTCTGCTGATAAAACCGATTTTTTTGCTATATCTGTAAAAAAAGTTACACGTGGCTAGATAGCTTAATATTAATTAATCTAGCCAACTAAAAAAAAATACCTACACAAAATAAAATAAAAAAAATTAACAATATATAAATTATTTCTTATTATTTGCTACCATTTGCAAAAGAAAGAATAATCAAATTTTCAAACACTAAAATAAATATCAATATCTACAAGAGTAAATTACATTAAAGAAATTTATTGCTGGAATGACTAAAGAATACCTACGTTTTATGAATTATCTACTCTTAAAATATGCAACTCCCGAATTTTTTGCTCGCGAAATTAAATGTTCAAACGATAATAATGGCCTTTTGTCGTTTTTTATATTAATTTCGTGAGCAAAAAATTCAGGATTTGCATAATTTAAGAGCAAATAAATCAAGTTACATGATGATGTAATTATGATGGAAGCAATTAATTTTTTAAGAACACTTTACTCTTGTAGTCTCAGGTTAACTTATAATATTATTATCATTTGAACATCTAATTTCGCGAGCAAAAAATTCGGGAGTTGCATATCTAAAGAGCAAATATATCATAAACATTGTAAATGCTATAGTTGTGTCAGCAATTAATTTGTTTAATGTACTTTACTCTTGTAGATGTCGATATTTATTTCATTATTCGAGATAATTGATTTTTTCGTTTAGAAATGGTAGCAAAAAATAGCAAATTATGTATGAATTGTTAATTTTTATTTTATTTTGTGTAGGTATTTTTTTAGTGGGATAGATAGCTCAATATTAAGCTATCTAGCCACGTGTAACCTTTTTACATATACAGCAAACAAATTTGTTTTATCAGCAAAAAAAAGCAAATAATTAGCAAATAATTCCTATATTTATTTTGATGTGTTCTGATAATTTGGGAGTTGCATATTTTAAGAGTAAATAGTTCATAAAACGTAGATATTCTTTAGTCATGCCAGCAATTAATTTCTTTAATGTACTTTACTCTTGTAGATATTGGTATTTATTTTATTATTTGAAAATTTGATTTTTTCTTTTTATATATTGTTATATTTTTTATTTTATTTTGTGTAGGTATTTTTTTTAGTTGGCTAGATAGCTTACTATTAAGCTATCTAGCCACTTGTAACTTTTTTTACAGATATAGCAAAAAATTGATTTGATCAGCAAAAAAAGCAAATAATTAGCAAATAATTCCTATATATTTTTTGATGTTCTGATAATTTGGGAGTTGCATATGTTAAGAGTAAATAATTCATAAAACGTAGGTATTCTTTAGTCATGTCAGCAATTAATTTCTTTAATGTACTTTACTCTTGTAAAAACTGATATTTATTTTATTATTTGAAAATTTGTTTTTTTTTCTTTTGCAAGTGGTAGCAAAAAATAGCAAATAATTTATATGTTGTTAATTTTTTAATTTTATTTTGTGTAGGTATTTTTTTTAGTTGGCTAGATAGCTTAATATTAAGCTATCTTGCCAACTGTAAACTGTAAATCTGGCCACTTGTAACTTTTTTACAGATATAGCAAAAAAATTGGTTTTATAAGCAAAAAAAAAGCAAATAATTAGCAAATAATTCCTATATATTTTTTTATGTGTTTTGATAATTTGGCTCAGACAGCTTAATAGACCTATAATATTCTCACTGACAACAATGTAAGAAATATATGCCCCTGATGAACATAAGAACAAATAAAACTTTTTATTTAAATAAACAGTTTGTACTTTTTGCTACACGGCTCGTTGTCAGCATAGGAGTAAAATAATTTACAGCATTGAAAATTTGACGCTTTATATCACTATGTAAGTGAAACTTCGCAATACCTATGCAGTTATCAAGAGTGCAATAATTTTAATCATCAAACAAAAAACCAACAACTAAACTATATTTGTGTTTGTGGTTATTGCACAATTGTTTGTTTCAAACGCCTACACATTTACAACGTAATCAAAAGAGCAATAATTGCACGTTGAATTTATGCCAGAAATTACCCTAAAAAAGAGTGTATGGATGAAGAGCATTTAATACTCTAACTACACTTCATTTGCAAGAACAGTTCTTTATTATTAAACTCGTAGCTATAATGAAATTCTAACGTACCAAGGGCAATTTGTTTCAGCTAATGTATGTATGAATTGAATTGGCAAGGGTAGCAACCGTCACACGCACTTAGACCACAAAGTTGGCACGTTGTGCTGCCTTCCTTGCACTAGCTTGGTCGTTCCTTGGTCAACCATCCCACTTTGCAAGCGAACTTGAGGATGTCGGACCAGGGAGTGCCGCTGATTCTGACCGTGTTAGGTCAAAAGTTCTCAGTATGGATCCCTGAATCTGGAGAGTGCTGGACAGGTGCACAGGATGCGCGTCGTCGTCTCATCATCCTGTTGACAACCGCGACAGGTAGACTCATCTGATAGACTCACTTTTTGCAGATGCTTTTTTAGCTTGCAGTTCCCAGACAGAATACCAATTTATAGCTGCCTGAGCATGCAAACACAGAAAATTTTGATTTTGACAAGGGAGACTTGATAAATATTTTTACCTGTCGGCACCCTGTCGTACAATCCTACCTCTCCTTATGGCGACGATGGGTGGTTTGTCTTATCATGGTGTACATTGCCGATGGTGATATCGAAACGGACGGCTCAACACCTACAAAATTTTGAGCCGATTTTTGATTTGCCAATGCATTGCCCTGCTCTTTGCCATGTACCCCTAAATGTTCCTCAATCCATACCAGTTCAAGAACATTAGTACTGAAAGAAAGCTTAAGAATCCGATAGCACTGGAATACCATCCTTGAGAGGAGTTTCTGCTTACTTAAGACCATCAGTGATATCCTATTGTCGCTCGGAATACTGCTTAAAGGATGCACTATTGCTGGGTTTGCAAATATACGCTTAATATACGTTTAAATTGTTAATGGAGATTAGAAGGAAACCTAACAAGGCATTGAGTAGGTTGCACAAATTGTCGCAGGAGGTCAAGTTAAAATGCGACACGACAAAGTCGGAGGTGCTTCATTCGGAACGAAGCCGAGATAACGTCCTCCTAGGCTAGAGCTAGGTGGGGAGGAGATCCCGTTCAAGAAAGCACTCACATACTTCGGCGTTACGTTAGATGACAGATTGAATTGAAAAGTGCACGTGCAGTATGTCAAAAGTAAAAGTAGCGTAATTTCTAATAGAATGATGGCGACAGTAAAAATAGACTGGAGATTTAGAGGCGTATCGTTGAGAATAATCTACGCCGAGGCAATAGAACCGGCGATGCTGTATGCGGCATTTGCATGGCGGAGGGTTGTAAGGCCAGGAAAGTCTGGCAAATAGCGAGCGTTCAGCTTATAACCGCAGTCAAAGCAGCGAGGGCGTACAGGACCACTTCAATAGAGGCGGTCTTGGCGATTAGTAGGATTCCTCCAACTGAATTCATCGTGAGGGAGATTAGAGATCGGAAACCTGAAAATACGAGGAAAAAGCGGTAAGTTGTAGAAAGTCTTGGTTTTGACAGCAGGGAAGTTGAGAAGAAAATCGTTATTTCAGAGCCAGAGCATCCAACTGATGTCAAGGAGTTAGAGTTTATCGAAGGCGATGAAAATGCGACGGAGATTAGGATGTCTACAGAGGGCTCGCGAATGGACGACGAGCAGGCAGAGGTGACGCTTTTGTATATCAGGAGGAGAGGATAGTGTTTCGATTCCAAACTAAACTTGCGGATTGGAGCACCATCTTTCGGTGCAAGATGGTTGTTTTAAGGAGGCTATATAGTACGTGATTAATCACTCGCATACAAATGGGTAATCTATCATTAGCAATAGCAAATAGGGTCTGAATGCTTTGTCAAATATTAACACCTTGACATATCTTCAAGAGTACGTTTGGAGGATAACGCGTACGGTACTCTAAATTCAAGATTTGAGCTGGCCAAGGAGATCACAACAGGAAGCTTCTTACATTGTATTCAACGAACCCGTGGTGCTAATTAATAAAAAGCTTCGAGAAAGATCAGCCCGAAGTGGGAGAACAGGTGGAACAACGCTGCCACGTGCAGGTTGACACACAAATTTATACCGAGCATTGTAGCTAGAGATAAGGACGAGGTGAGGTTCGATCAAAGATGGTGCAGCTATAACAGGGCACGAAGCTCTGAATGCCTACTTACCAGGATTCGAATTGACCGAGAACGACTGCTGCGAATGTCGCGAGGGCGCAGATAACGCCGAGCATGTATTGTTTGACTACCAACTTGAAATGATAAGCAGGACGTTAACAGATATAAAACTAGCAGTTGAAGAGCTAGAATGGCCTAAGAGCGTAAAGGAATATGTATATTATATATTTTGATGTGATAAAGAGTCATAAGGTCATTGAGCACAACATTCTGTGAAATAAAACACCACAAAGCAGAGAAAATAAAAACTAAGCTTATTGTAGTATTTATTTTAGTATGTGAGTGAAACCCTTCATTCTAATTTAAGCAAATTCTATAAAGTAAATATTCATTCTTCACTAAAAACTAACAATTTGAATACAACTCAAAACGTGTTGTGTAAACCGTTTTAAAAATACTAGATTTAATATTAAGTACTCTTCTTGAAAAACGTTATTTGTAACATTCGTCATAATACAATTGCAAGTATTTAATGCCAAGTGTGAATAAGGTATTTTTCTTTGAAAGAAGCTACTTCTATTCAAGATTGTTCGTGAAGTCGATTCTTAAAAACATGTAAATATATAAAAGACAGCTAATTATCATACAAGAATGAATATACAAAATTAAGTGAATTTGTGGAACCCGATCACACGAGTAAATATTTTAAACCAGATAAGATAACAGAATATTTTACATTCATCTTTGTAAAATACGCCAGTTATAAAGTAGATCTTAAACTGACAGGCAATTAAGATAAGAAACACGAAATCACGGTTAATTATAACATCATGCGATGAGTCAAGGCTGCTGGAATATGATAGAAATATTTTAGAACTGTGACGTATTAAGATTTTATTATATAAAAACCGGTAAATAACTAGGTGGATTCATTCATATATAGTTACTGAATCGCTGTTTGTAGATCGCACCGACGATATATTTATTGCTCTGATAGATATTGTAATTTAACTGAATGCAAAGTCACCTAGATTTTTAAAGTATTAAAACAAACGCACTGTTGAAAACTCATAAAGTGAACTTCGACATATTTATATATTTATTTAAAATGGAAATCTAAAATGGAATCAGGAATTTTTCGATGCAGTTATTTGTAAATGAAAACGATCTTAAGATGGCAATTATAATCAAAAACATGTTATAATGGAGACGTTGATACCAGCGAAAATTTGACGTTCCAAAACGCGAGTATAATATTGTTTTAAGCCCTTGGAGAGACAATCCGTGCTATTATTAAATAGTTTAAGCTAGTATAAAAGTTTTGATTATTGAAAATTATTTGTGAGAGGTTAATTTTATTTTTTTTATAATTCAGAGGTCAAACTTCGCGTGGTTTGACCTCTACAAGATGTTTCCTTAAGGTCACTGGTCAGTCACACTGAGACGGGATTTAAATTATCTATATTTGTCTTAAACAAACTTTTGCGACGTACATATGAAAAGTTTTGGAGTTTTCTAATTATTAACCAGATTTAGACGAAAATTGTATTAGTGTGTAGTAGTGATGAAATGTTGTTTTTTTTCTAGACCTAAATTGTAAATTGCATGTATAAGTTTTCTTTAAACTTGTGTATGTAAATAGTCTTTTTGAACAATGTGTGTTAAAGCAAGATGTTAGTGCATGTAGTGACTGTAATTATTTGAACGATTGCTTCTGAATACGTTATTAGAAATTTTTGTTGGAGTTTCGTTGTTTTATTATCGCAGAGGTAGCAAGATAGTAAGAGCATGTGCAGGTAAGAGTCCACATGATATCATTTTTATCGTTTCAATTAATAGTCATTGCATTTTTATTGGTCAGGGCAACTGTCCTGTGAGACCAAAGGTATATGTATACTATTTCTATTTACCTCTGATATTTTGCCTGTACCATGACTATTCCTGATACATTTTTGTTACCCTATTTCTATTACTAATCTTCTTGCTGAAGTTGCTAATTTTTTTAGAATCTGTGACTGGTCAGGTATTATAGTGTCGACTTCATTTTCTCAAAAATTATTTTACACCCTTTGTTGGTTAGCTTGCTGATATATTCAGTTTATCTTATTTCAAAGTTCCTCATATTTTTATCTATTGCTCTCAGTTGTGAAAGTATAATATTTCCTTCTTTTTCTATTAAACAATCAAACTTATTTTCCAGAGTTATTCTTTTCTTTTTAGCTACATCCTTTTCTAATTCTTGCTATAATGCGTTCTTTCTCTAATACTACTTTCTTAAGAAACTCCAGTAGAGCAAATAAGCGGATCTTGGCACCTCCTCTACTATCACCACCACGTTTTCTTCCTCCAACCCTATTACCGCCAGAACCTCTTCCCCCTTTGTCACTATCACAGTCGCCACATCTTCCTCCTCAATTACCTACAACACCTACGTCTCTCAACCCCTTCCATCATCTCCATTTTAAAGTTCCCATCAGACATTACCTTTAATCCAAGACCAACCCCTTCGATTATAAACGTTTTCTTAGCGTGTATAGCATAGGATTGGTTTAAATTTTCGTGAAAGTCTCAATCGGGCATGATTTTTAATCTACGATCAACCCTTATTGAGTTAGAACTTCCTCCACCTTACTTTTAATCTAGAACTAACGCTTTTCGAGCTACAATCCCAAACGTCAACGTCGACTTTCGTATTTATAAACATTTTCTTAGAGTGTAAAAGATCGTTTGAGCTCAAATTTTCTGAGAAGTTTAATAGAATTTTAAAAATTCAAATAGAGCGAGAGATAGGCAGGGTGCGTGTTAGGGAATTGCAGTTGCTGAGTATTTCGTAAGCGATGCTGTGGATATGCAAACTTTGTAGTAGAAATCTATATAATTCCTATATGTTAAGGTATATGCAAGCAATAAACACAGAAAAAATACAAGTAAATGATATACGAAATTGAATAGAGTAAAAAAATTGGTTTTAATTTTAGATATAAAATTTAAATTTAAGGTATCGTTTTGTAAGGCTTATTTATGCTTTATAATCTGCTGGGGTAACTCGATCCACTACTATTACCTGTGACCGATCAAACTTGTTAACGTTTATTTCTAAGTAGAGCACTTTCTCTAAAGACAACCCCGAACTGCGGTGCTCAAATTCTTTTGATCTTTGTCGCATAACCTCGCACAAGTCCTCGTACTTATTCTACAGATCGCTGCTAGATATGATAATCACATTTTTGCGTTAAAAGATTATACATGAACAGTTTTCGGATCAATACACATTTTGGTATATGAGTTTAACATTGTGCAAATAATCTGCTCCTCCTATGGACAGAAAAAATCGCCCACATCTTAACACCATCGTCCACATTTACTTTCCATATTTTATCTTCTACATTCTACCTAGTGCAGGAAAAAAAGGAGGTGAGGAAGGTACCAGCACCCGCTCATTACCTCTACTAACTCCCAGTTTTGTTTTATGTTCTTGTTAACGAACCATTTTACTATGTGCGCTTTTTCTCCCAGATTTTAATGCCATTGGCTATATTTATATCTAATTTGGGCAACTTTCTACTATTTTCCTATTTTCTTTAACATTAAATCTCATTTTGCTATTATTTTGTTGTGGTCGCTATCTATCTCTGCAGCTGGGTAACTTTTATAACTTTTACTTAATTTTTCTTAATCTGTCATTTATTTCGTTTCGGCTTGCAGCATAGAACCTTAACCGTGTTCAATTTTCAATTGTAGTTACTTTCTCTAATATAACTGTTGGAAGAAATAAAAATTATCGAGTATTTTATTCTTAAAAAATCTGCTATTAGTTTCTCAAAATTTCCTCATCATCATTACTTCAGTCCTAGAACTGGTTGTACGCGTACTTCCATTATTTTCTATTCCAAGATCACCTACACACTTTCCTGAAATTCCCACAGGTCACATTTTTCACTACCTCTGTGCATTAACCTAATCTAGGTATACCTATACCTCTCCTTTTTTATTCTCTGCTTCTAATATATGCCGCGGTATCCTCTATGCCTTAGTATGCGTTCTGTCATCGTATTTCTCCTATTGTTTTTCACATATTTCTTTCTGCTCCTACTATTTTTAGTAGTACTTTATTGTTCTTAACTTTGACTGCCCATGATATCTTCATCATACGTCTGTAGCATCACGATAATCATTAGGTTCTCTGTCCTAGAACTGGTAGGACGCATACCTCCATTGATGTCTATTCTGATCCGACCTACACATTTCCTAAAATTCCTTCATCATCTCTAGCATCACATTTCAAAGGCTTCTATCTTTTTCCTGTCCGCTTCTCGTACTGTCCACGTTTCACAGCCTTACAGTACTATGATTATATGCTTTCAGCAATTTTTTTCATGGTTCTATGTTGGTTGCCTTTGAACATAGTAGTTGCCTTATCTAGTTAAATTCAGCACGGCCTTGTACTAATCTTTGTTTTATATCTTTTGCACTTTTCCTATCTTGTGTTATTTGAAGTCCTAGGTAGCAGAAATATTTAACCTCGTGTAAGTTCTCGTTTCCTATTTGTATTATGCTTTTTGACTTATTTACCCCTCTTCCACATACTAATACTTTAGCTTTATTTTTGTTAATCTGCATACCGTATCTCTCTCTTACTACTGTTTCCATTTCATTAAGAGCTACTTCTAACTCTTCTTAGGTAGATGCTAATACCGTTATATTATCTGCAAATCAGAGAACACCAATCGTTTGCCCCTGCACAATAATTCCAAATGTCTTTCAGCATTTGATAGTATACATTGCCTATTTGATATACAAATTAAAAATTAACGAGTATAGAGCATCCCTTTCTCACCCCTTTCCTAATATTTTACTATCCGTCTATCCCTATAACTCATTCCTATCTTGTTGAGTATTTTAAACATGTTTTCTCATTTTATATCGTTGAATGTTTTTTTCAGATCCACAAACCTTATTTACACGCTTTCTCCATTTTCACTCTAAAAGGTAAAACTGCTTCTTGTGTTCCTCCGTTTATCCTAAACCCAAACTGATCTTCGCCCAGTATTTCATCAGCCCGTATTTCCATCCCATCCGTCTATGTACAATTCTAGTTAATATTTGTAACACGTGTACTGTTAAACTTATTGTTCGAAAATATTCTCCTCTACCTGAACCTCTCTTTTTTTGGTGATACGTTTAAAATTTTTGGGTATCTCGGCTGTCTCATGCATATAGTTTACAAATTGGAAGAAACGTTCTGTTACTGCTTGTCCAGCGGCTTTTACAGTTTCTGATTGCATCTTATCTGTACCGGGTGCCTTATTATTATTCACTCTTAAATACATATTCAAACTCATCTATTAGCATCGGATATTCCAAGTCATCATTTTCAATGTTTGTTTCCTGTTCTAATGCTTCTAGTTTAAGTCTTGCATATAAACTTCCTATATATTCTTACCATCTAACAACTTTCTTTTCATTTTCTACAATGATGTCTCCTCCCATGTGCCAAATGCTCTTGCTATTTTATATATTTTATATCCCAAAAATTCCTTCTAATTAGTTTGTATGCTTCTTCTGTCTTTTCTATTTCCATCTAAGTTTTCATTTCTTCAATCCATTATTATTTAACTTTCCTAGATTTGCGAGTAATTTCCCATTTTATGGCTTAGTATCTCTATTTCCTTACTTCGTTTGGTTCGTTTTTGTATTTTCGCCTTTCTTCTATTCAGAATATCTTTTGTTACCCATGGTTTTGTATTTTCCATTTGTTTATACCCCAGAATAGCTCGGACTGCCATGTTTAAGCTGTATCTACTTCCTCAGTAACAGAAGCTTTCGCAATGTGTTTCAGCAATTCGTTTGGCTTTTTCTCAAATCTTTCATCGATATCTTTATCTTTTAGTTTCTCAAAGTCAAAGTGCGACTGTATATTCAATTTTTTAAATTTGTAAATTTAAGTGCGGATTTCATAATTACTATGTTGTGGTCAGTCTCATCTGCCTCTGGGAAGCTTCCATAGTCCTTCACTGGATTTCTAAACCGTTGTCGAACAATAATGTAATCTATTTGATATTTCCCTGTCTCCTGGCATCTTCCACGTGCATCGTCTTCTAACATGATCTTGAACTAATGTATATGTGTTGGCTAAGTTGTTTTTGTTGCAAAGTTCTACCAGTCTATTTCCTTTGTCGTTTCTCGTACCTAAATCAAATAAAACTACTACTACTCATTTCCTACCTACACCTACCACTACATTAAAATGTCACGTAATTATTAAATTTTCATATCCCTTTATGAATCTTTGTATGTCTTCGATATCATTGTAGTTTGCTTCTATATCCTGCTTACTGTAGCCAGAGTTGGGCACGTATACTTGTATTATTACTGCATCTATCGGCATAGATTTTAATCTAACTATGTGTAGTCTTTCATTTCTTTATAACTAGTCTCCGCTCCAAAAACCCTTACCATGTCTAATGCTAACCTATGCATTTCAATTTTCAAATTCATAGCTTACTTACTTGCTTAATACTTCTAACATTCCACAGTCCTACTCGCAGATTGTTACTAGCTCTTCTTTTGAACTTGACGATCACATCCCCCGAAGTAGTCCCCTCCCGGAGATCCGAATGGGGGACTATTTTAACTCTGGAGTCATTTACCCGCAGATGATGCCTTCATTTTAAAAGCAATTTGAGTACACTATGCTCGTGGGAGTTAATGTGGAGTTTTCCGTTGCCTTCCACATCGCAGTAGTATGTGTTAGAATGCCACACCGACCCATATGGTCTCTACCACTCTAAGTACCGAAAAAGCTATTGTACTCTTTCGGGGACCTGTCTTAGTCTGACTCCTCACTAATAACCCCACTAATTTGATTAAACCATATTCGGCTCTTTATCTCACTGAAACACACAAGCCATTCTACCCGTTCTAGTATTCAAGAACTTCTTCAAAGTGGAGGTCCGTTTAGAACTGAAAATTTCCCCGTTTTTAAAAACAATGAACAGGAAAAGCTTATATACCTTTTCCCTCTTTACATTGACCTACAACTTTATTAAAATCTACTAGAACTATTACTGTCTTTTCCATTTGTAATACTTAATAATCTTTTAAATTTGATTATTTATTCTCTTAATTTTTTCATCACGATACTTTTTAGTTTTGTGAAGTTTTTATTTCTAAGCTGTTAAAGATTTTTTTATTTTTCTTACTGTTTTCTTATTTATGACCAAATCCACAACTGTATAATAATTAACAAAGTCTGAGTGGATGATTACATTCTCCATACCCAAAGTCTTTTTCCATCGGTCAGCTTACTTTACTAAGCTCAACCAAATTTAGTTGTTAGTTAACCATTTTTAAGGCAATCTTCTTTGCCATTCAGAAAAATTCAGCACTTCGATTCGTAGAGCATTTGCCTCTTTGGTAGCTTCTTCCATTTTCTTTCTTCTCTGATGATTTTTGTCTCTCTTCTGAATTCGAATAGCATTTTCCTACTTTGCTCGTTGTTTCATTTTTTCTTCTGGTATATGTGTGGAGCACAGCACTGTACGGCTGTGAAACTTGGACAGTCGGAGAAGCGTACAGAAAGAAAATAGAAGCCTTTGAAATGTAGTGCTGTAGACGTATGACCAAGATATCATGGACAGACAAAGTTAAAAACAAAGAGGTTCTAGAAATGGTAGGGGAAGGAAGAAATACGTGGAAAACAGTAAAAAACAGGAGAAGTAGGGTGATAGGTTATATACTAAGGCATGTGGGAAAAGTGTGGAATATATTAGAAGCAGAGATAGTAAAATAGTAAGATAGAGGTAGACCTAGGAGAGACTATTGCACACAGATAGTCAAAGATGTAGACTGTGGGTATTTCAGGGAAATGGTTAGGCTAACTCAAAATAGAAATCAATGAGGGTACGCATCCAACCAGTTCCAAGACGGAAAACCTTATGATGAACAAAATAATTGTACTTGAACTTGATAATTATTATCAGCAACTATAGGTGTTGGTTTTGCAATATTCTCAACTAATGTTGACTATGCGAAGGGATTTATTAGAAAACTACTGATTCGGCAAATGTCTAAGTGTTGGGGGATCTTGGTAGCCACAGGTTGCTTAGCCCCCTGCACACAGCACCGAATATCGGTAAAATAAGGTATATATTTAGAAAACAATAGAAGGGAACCGAGTTGTATCTAGCCTGTAGGAATTTCAGGGAAATGTGTAGACTAGCTCAGAATAGATATCAATAAAGGTTCGCTCCCAACCAGTTCCAAAACGGAAAACTAATGACGAAAAAAATAGTTGCACTTAAACTTCATGATTATTATAAAGAACTACAGGTGTTGGTTTTGCATATTCTCAGCTAATGAGTATTGTGCGAAAGGATTTGTTAGAAAACTATTTAATCGGCGAACGGCTAAGTAATGGGGGATCTTGGTAGCTGCAGGTTGCTTAGCCACCTTCACATACCTTACATGTGATTTTCCAATGCTCCACCCGAAGGAAGCGAGTTTTTTTTTACCTGGAAAATTTGGAATTTTGCCGAACCCTTGCTGTTCCAAACAAGGTAGGGATCTTTAACGTGCGTGATAACACTCACACACGGGACCTCCATTTTACCTCTCTCCGAACGAGGGCGTATTTTTGTGAAAAATGCTCGTCTAACATTTTTCAAGCGGAGCGTGTCGGGATTCGAACCCGGGACCTTGGGCGTAATAGTCACACACATACCAACTACGCCACGGAGCCGCCTACCTCTCTTCACATACCGTGCATTTTATATTTCCAATGCTCACCGAAGGTACTACATTGGCCAGTAGGCGAGTTTTTTGTTGCCTGGAAATTTAGAATTTTGCCGAACCCTTGCCATTCCAGGCAAGGTAGGGATCTTTAACGTGCGTGACAACACTCACACACGGGACCTCCATTTAACCTCTCATCCGAACGAGGGCGTAATTTTTGTGAAAAATGCTCACCTGTCATTTTTGAAGCAGTCGGCCGTGTCGGGATTTGAACCCAGGACCTTGGGATCCGTAGTCTTACGCTTACTACATTGATCCACGGCGACGCCTCCCTTCACATACCACTGAATATCGGTGAAATGTAGTTTATATTTAGAAAACAATAGAAGAAAACCGAGCTGTATCTGACAAGAAGGAGTAGCGGCTATGTTTGAAGACAATAAATATAGAAACAACGAAAGAATTGTTGAAAGCGTATGTGTTGAGCACAGTTCTGTGTGGCTATGATATAGGGACGGACAGGCAGACAGGAAAAAGGTAGAAGTCCTTTGAAATGTGGTGCTTCAAATGTGTGATGATGATAGCATGGACAGACAGAGTTAACAACAAAGAGATTTTAGAAATAGTAGGGGAAGAAATATGTCTATGGAAATCATAAAATAGGAAAAGGACAGGACACGTTCTAAGGTAATTGGGGAATTGTGCGGGATATATTACAAGCAGAGATAGGAAAAAGAGGGGTAACATTATACCTGAATCAGACTATTGCACCCAGATAGTGAAAGATGTAGGCAGTGAGAATTTTAGGGAAACATACAGGTTAGCTTAGAATAGGCAACAACCGGGGTACGCGTCTAACCAGTTCTATAACTGAAGACCTGATGATGATGCATGATTTTTGTCTCGCATCAGATTGTGAAAAACATTTTCCTTCTTTGGCCACTTCTTCTTTTTTCTTTTCCGCGTATGATTTTTTATCTCTCCTTAGAATCCGATTAGAATTTTTCGTCTTTGGTCGTTTCTTACTTTTCTATTATAATTTTTTTGTTCCTTGCCAGAATCCGAGTACGGATGACCTACCTGAGCACGGCGATTTGGGGTTTATGTATATTAAAGTTGTCTTCATGTTTGTATGGTTACGCGGCCTGGAAAATACGAAATCGGTGATGATTTTTTGTCTTTTTGCAATGAGTGAAGAAAAAGGACCTTTAATAGGATATTGTGGGTGTGCTATTCTATCTCGGTGTCAAGCGCTCTTAGTAGAAAAATCATATGAAACTGGTTTGTTATGTATTGCACAAATGTCTGTCGCATATACACGGTTTTTGATAACAAAGGAGAACAATAGGATTACAAAAACGTATCAAACCGAAGTGAATTATTATCTTGAGCGCGGATTTACCGATCTCCAAATCGGAATCTGGCAGGGTTTGTGACATACCAGGCCAAACAAACTGGGTTGGTTTTGGTACTAATATTTTTATCTGGTTTTAACTTAGTGGTTTTTCTAAATTCTTGGCGAACTCAAATATAAAATAAGTTTTACTTTTCTGTTAAATTGAAAACCTGACTTAGAACCACTTTCAAATTGACCAATTCAATGATATGCATCGGAAACGAGAAATTACTTTTACTTTACTCTATGGATAACGCTGAAGTGTTAAATCCCATTGTCTGGAAGAAATTAAATGCACTTGTTCATTTTTAATCGAGTACAATATGGAAACTAACATATTAACACCACGGTTGATAAGAATAAAAACAACCCTATACCGTAGATAATTTTACATAATTGTGCGCGATATTCTATAAACATGACTGAAAGCAACACGCGACCGGATAATGAACTAAAGAAACTATCAATAACAAACAGTGGACTGTGAGAAATTATATATTCCTCTGGGATAAAAACTCACAGTCATATGGAACATGAGCAATTTGCGGCTTGAGGGCGGTGCCACGTGTCTACGGCTGAATAAAGAAGTTATAGCCGGATCCAGTGACACGTGCAACAACGCATGCCAAACACAACGTCGTCCCGCTTCGCTGCATAGGTGTACGGCATACTCGCTTTATATTGTGATAACTTTGCAAACGTCATGTTTGATTATTATACATTTTTAATACCAAAAAATACAAAAACCGAATTAAGCTCAGTTTTTCTTTATATAAACTGAGTGTTCTCGAATTATTTGTACAAATCTTTTAGTAGTTTTCTCAAAAAGCGATGGAGCTTTTTATTATGATACTTTGAAATAAAAATTTAGTATCAGTCATTTATTATTAATAAGCCGTTCTTCTTAAGTAATATTGTCTTTTCTGGTAGGAGTCTGAAAGCGCTGTCAAATAGTCCTAGGGATTCCCCTACCACTCGTGAAAGGCGACTTACAGAGGTATTTTCTCGCGCGCAATATCTCTTGAAAGACCATCTGCATCTCTTGATAGAAGGCAACGAAATACCACTTCCGATTTATATTCCCAGAAAACGCAATTCAAAAAGAACTAATAAAAAACATGAAAGCATTTCTACAGCCACGGTGTTAGGAGAATCACAATTTGATCATGCTTCTAAAAGTCACTCTTTTATAGTTTCAGGAGAGGAAGAAAAATGAACGGGGAAGAAGTAGATGAGAGAAAAAGGAGAAAGTTGCCAAGAAGAAAGAGTATTCTACGAATTGGAAAGTGGAACGTTCGGAGCTCTTGGACGATAAAGAAGATACGAATTTTATGTTAGTGTAATACCACCCATACACCCACCGACAAAATTAGAAATTGTTAACATAGGAAGACAGGAAACTCAGTTATAAAGATAGTATGTAATGTTAAACGTATTATAAGTTCATTCAGGTCTTCAACCTGTGCGCTAGTTTCCAATAGAGGAAACAGTTGGTTACAACATATGGCCAACAAAATACTTTATAATTTCGTAATAGTCAAGTACATCAGAATAGCAATACAGGCAAAGTCCATGCAGAACCCATGAGGTAACTGCTGGTCACTAACCCGAAATAAGCATAGTTTACAATTTAAAATAGGGGCAGAGCCACTACGAGGCAAGTAAGAAAATATATCAGCAGCAGTTCCACTCCAGACTTCAACTGATGAAGTCTCTGCAGATAAAAGATATGTACTAAAAGAAAACAATTAAAACACGAGAAACGGATTGATCAACATTATCATCAGTCAGAAAAGTACAAAGAGATAAGGTATCAAATTTGTATATGAATTGTGATTTTAATTATTGTGAATTTAAAGTTTAAGTAAATAAACAATTGTAATAGTATAAGAAATAGGGAAAATTTAATCGTAGAGAAAATGTATAAACGGAAACTCGTTTGGAATATTATAGTAGCCATGAGAATAACAATGGTGTGCGCGTTAATCGCCTACGACTGTCAAAACAACTCGCCAAACATTACAGTGATATCGTTGAAGGACATAGCAGCCTGTCCGGATGTACAAACAGACTATCGCAAAGAATCGGTGCTAGTGCAAATAATACAGAGAGACAAATATAAACTACAAACAGTGCGAACGTGCTTAATCGAAAGTACGCGAGTTATAACCCATTATGGAATGCATTCACACAGTTCAGCAGTAGCAGGGAGAGTAGCAAATTTCCTTTACCCGCTGGGAACCGAAAACTGCAGAGATGCACATCGTTTCAACACACTAAAAATTTATGAGAATATAATTGGTGGTATACAAATCAATGCGACAACGACAGCAGCAATCACACTACGCCGAACGACCTTTTGTTATAACGAACCACCAGTTACAGTAAATAATCAATCAAAATGTATGACACCAATTAGTCATGTGTTAGTAAATTATGGAACCCAAATACCATGCGAACCAATCGCTACACTACTCTATTTTATTGAGGGGAAATGGATAGGTATGAACCCACAACCTACGCAAACCAAAGCACCAATACAACTCTCGCCAGATGAAGAAGCAAAAATTAAATTTACGCCCATTCAACCAGTCGGTCAAGGTGGATTATATACACCACAAGAATTAGAAAAATGCAACAATTAATGACATTTGGAATGGAACACGCTGCAATACAAAACATTTTTACACTTAGAATGACAGGCCACGAAAGAGATAACCAAGGTTTTACCAAACTCCACATTTTTGACACGAAGGAAATGAAACATTTAGCAAAGTCAACCCTGTAATATGTCTGGGGATGGTTTACAGACATCGGAATGTTTTGCAGCGGAATTATTGGATTTTATGTAGTACTAAAAATTATACAATACGTAGTTGGAACAATCGCAAACGGAATAACAATATATAAAACAATGGGATTTGCTATTTCAATTTTGGCAAGTATCTGGAATACACGTACCATGATACTGCTAACAAACCATCACAAAAAGGCCACAGCGGCATCAACAGTCGAAAGCCCATTACCATCAGAACAAACGTCCACAAACTCAACAAGCCCCCCACAACTACCTAACACTGAACAAATACGTACCCAACAGATTTATCCGGACCCAATTCATTGGTCACAAAACAATCGTACAAATTAATAAACAGCATAAACCAAACAGAAAAGGAAGATACGCCCGCGAAATCAAAAGACTTACCTTCAACTCTGTCGCTACCGACCCATCTGCTAACGAACAATAAGTGAAAGTGAGAAAGTTAAAAAAAACATAATAGTGAAGAAAAAAAGAAACTGATAAGGAAAAATGCAAACAAGTTTCCGAAAATATGTACAAATACATAAAGGAAAATTATTGAGAGTAATAAAACAATCATGTTGAACTATACGACAAGTTATAATTAACGAATTGAAAGAAGTTAACCAGTAGGTACGAAGAGAGGGATTAGAAGGAAAGCATGCTTGTAAAAAACATGCTTTTTTGTAGAACCAAAGGGGCTATGTAGTACCCCCCATACACCCACCGACAAAATTAGAATTGTTAAGATAGGAAGATAGGAAACTCAGTTATAAAGATAGTATGTAATGTTAAACGTATTATAAGTTCATTCAGCTCTTCAACCTGTGCGCTAGTTTCCAATAGAGGAAACAGTTGGTTACAACATAAGGCCAACAAAATACTTTATAATTTCGTAATAGTCAAGTACATCAGAATAGCAATACAGGCAAAGTCTAAGCAGAACCCATGAGGGAGCTGCTGGTCACTAACCCGAAATAAGCTTAGTTTACAATTTAAAATAAGGGCAGAGCCACTGCGAGGCAAGTAAGAAAACATATCAGCAGCAGTTCCACTCAACTGGTGAAGTCTCTTAAGATAAAAAATATGTACTAAAAGTAAGTCAATTGAAAGTAATGAAAGTAGTGATAGTGAGTTATTTTAATTTCGAGTAAGTGATGTAAAATTGTACTAACTGTTACGTTTTACATTAACGTTTTATAACAGTTACGTTTTATAACAATATCTATTTAACAGACATTAATAACAGCCGTACTATTGAAATAGACCAAATACTTTATTAAGTGTACTTTTACAACTTGTTCATAACTGATTAATATTATAACTAATAACATATGTCAAATTGACATCTTTCAATATATTCAAACATCAAGTCCTCTATGAATAAGTGATGACTACACTACAGTTCATGTATACAATACATGACACGCCTTTTCTTAAGAAATAGCATTATTATACAAGTAACATTATAAATCTAGTTTAAATGGTGCTCACACAACACGACCACTTTTAGTAACAGTCGTATGTGCAGTGGGATTTGTCGGAGATCCGTGTTCCTGAAACGAATTGGAATTCTGAATTAAGGTATTGGTTTCACCAGCAGGAATTACTTTTTTGTTTTCTGAAATTGATATTTCTACTGAGTTATCATTTCTTTGGTTACTTGAATAACGTGGTGTGGTGGAAGGTTGAAGAGGTCTTAGATGCTGACGATTTCTTCGATATTGTCCATGTTCGACCTCAACCAAGTAATCCCGCTCTCCACATTGTTTTGAAATGATACCCGGCTTCCAGTCCCTTTTGTTATTTTGCATTAATATGCGTTGTCCCGGTTTAAGTTTATCAAGATCCTTCACACCTCTGTTATAGTACATTGCTTGTTTATGTTGTCTTGCTTGTAATTTACTTTTGATACTTTTTGTGCTGTACCTAGGCATTAATTGCTGTTTTACTACAGGAATTGAAGTTCTAATCATACGACCCATAGCCAGTACACAAGGAGAAGGTAAGTCATCCTTAGGCGTAAGATTGTACTGTAAGACTGCTAAGAAGGGGTCTTCGTTGTTTTGATAGGCTTTGGTGAGAAGACCTTTGACTGTCTGAATGGCTCTTTCAATCAACCCATTTGATCTAGGATATATAGGGCTTGAAGTTTTTAAGGTAATATCGTATCTTTTTGCAAATTTTTCAAACTCGTAGGAGTTGAATGGTGGACCATTGTCTGAAAATAATTCTTGAGGTATGCCATGAGTTTGAAATACGTTTTTAAGTGTGTATATTACTGTTTCTGCAATTTTATTGTGTATTTTGTTAACTACTGTGAGTTTGCTGTAGTAGTCAACCATAACTAGAAAATGATTTTGGCCAAGCGATTTGAAATCTAGGCCTACCTTTTGCCAAGGCAATTCAGGAATGTCATGTGGAATCAATGGTTCCCGAGGGTTTGATGAAGAGTAACGCTGACATGTTATACAGCTAAGAATACGTTTTTCTATTGCTTGTGTGATTCCAGGCCAATAGATGGATATTTGAGCTATTTTTTTTACAGAAAACTACGCCTTGATGTGCCCGATGTAACAAAGTAAGAAATTCATCTTGAAGTGAAGTTGGTATTATCATTCTTTTTGATAAAATAAAACTCCTTTGTGTAGTTAAATATAATTTCTTACCGCCCAAAACGGCTTTACAGAAGGAGGAACGTTTGATTTATGCTATGTTAGGCCATCCATTCATAACGTAAAATTTTACTTTTTGTAAAGCAGGATCTTCCTCGATTGCTCTCAGTAACCGTTTCTCATTACACGGTGTTGTAGATATTATTGAATATACACAATAGTACGGCTGTTATTTTGACTAACTCACTGTTGTCAATACCTAAACTTTTAAAGTCATTTAGATTTAATATATTAACTTGACTCCCTGTATCTATTTTTAACGTTACAGCTACATGACCTATTTTAATTGTTTCTAACCACTCTACTGAATTAACAGTTGCATCAGTGATTGTCCAGACAACATGATCTGTTGAATCAGACTCGTTATTGTCAAAAACATCTAAATTTTCAATGTCATGAATATTCAGAGTTTTACAAAATTTCCTGTAGTGACCTTTCAGCTTACATCTACTACAATATCGATTTAAAGCAGGGCACTTACCATCTGAATGTACTAAACCACACCTTGTGCATTTGTTACCTTGTTTGTAGTTATTTCCCTGGCTAGAAGACGTCGCAAATCTACCTTGAGCAGGATTGTTCTTTCTAACTGAAGATTCACCAGTTATGCCTTTATTTTGCTTCCCATGACGCGTTATTGTACTAATACTAGCTGTTTCCCTAATGATCTCCTTTTGAGTGTTTACACTGCTTTCCATCGAACGACAGATTTGAACCGCCTCATGAAGTTCCAAGTTTTGTACTTGTAATAACTTCTCTTGGATTCGTGCATCTCTTATGCCCAGTACAATTCGATCCCTTATCAACACATCTTTTTCTTTAAATTCGCAAGTAGACGACAGTTGCGGTTATAAACTGATCTACCGTTTCATCCGGTAGTTGGTCTCTTTTAAAGAATTTAAAGTGTTCGTACACCAAATTTTTAATTGGATTTGAATATGCATCAAACTTTGATAACACAACACTTAACTTAGACTGGTCTTCTTCAGCTGTATATTCAAACGTATTAAATATTTGAATTCCTTCATCGCCCAGAAGATTAAGTAAAATGGCAATTTTTACATTATCGGCTTTTGCATTTTTCCCACTTGCTAACAAATAAACTACAAAATTTTTGTTTCCATAGCTTCCAGCTATTAGCGATGTCACCTTTAAAGCGCATTTCTTCCGGTGCCCTGCTTTGGTCCGCCATGCTGCTTTTTGTTTTGTATGCAGGTTTTGATAACGCGTTTTTTAACAAAAAAAGATTTTATTTTCTAATGCTTAGTATTACTACTAATTTCAACTAAACTGTAATAAATTGCAAGTTTAACTTTGTCTTTTCATTCACACTTTTTCACACCGTAACCGCAATTTTTTTACACGATTTTTACCGCTGCCACCATGTTACGTTTTACATTAACGTTTTATAACAGTTACGTTTTATAACAATATCTATTTAACAGACATTAATAACAGCCGTACTATTGAAATAGACCAAATACTTTATTAAGTGTACTTTTACAACTTGTTCATAACTGATTAATATTATAACTAATAACATATGTCAAATTGACATCTTTCAATATATTCAAACATCAAGTCCTCTATGAATAAGTGATGACTACACTACAGTTCATGTATACAATACATGACACTAACCATAAACTTGTGTATATGGAAGCTGGGCCCGCTGGTTAACTGTAGTTATAATTTATACCAAAAACGTTAGGGAGGATTTATGTATTAAAAAAATTGTAATAGTATTCAATATATCCATTAATCCTGTAATATTGTCGGAGGCTTTCACGGCCGGAGTTATTATAAATATTTATGGTTCCGGGTTGGGACCGTGTCATTTTATACATTAAGGTTGACGTTTCGCCCACTTTTGTAAAGCGCTTCATCAGGAAAAATAAGAAAATAAGAAATAAAATAAAATAAAAATAATAAAGATACGAATGATAATATTAAGCAGACAAGTTAAAGTGTAAAGAGAAGAGACTCCTGAACTAGCAAACTCACTAACCCATTCAAAGCCAAAAGGTGTCTCGTGGCGAAGTAACTGGTGAAAGTAGCGAAAGTGGTAGTTTATATAGGGCGAGAACTTGATGCATGAGCGATCATGAATAGAGAGGAGTGTCGTAGCGGATCAGTGAACGTCACAGTTCCGCTGTTGTGAACATAGGCTTGTTTTCCAAATGGGGAAAGGTAGTAGCCATCGTCTTTGTTTAGGTTATTAGAATTTTTATTGATTTATATGGATTCTTTAATTTTTCTAATGTAGAAAAATGGAATTCTGGCAATTAGTTTTGTCTTGTAAAAGTTAATGGTATGGCCTGTTTCATGTTGGTGTTCGGCCACCGCTGATCGATTGTACTGGCTTGTTCTTAAGCATCGCTTATGCTGGTTTAGTCTAGTCTGTACTGACCGTCTTGTTTCTCTTATGTATACTAAACCGCAACTGCAAGGTATACGATATACTCCTGGGGCTTTAAAACTATTTTCGGAATCTTTTGGGGTTGGTAATATTCGTGAAATTTTATTGGTGGGTTTATAGATTGTTTTGATGCAGTGTTTACGTAGAATTTTGCCAATTCGGTCTGTTACTCTGTGTATATATGGAAGGATTGCTAAAGATCGTGTATATGGATTACCTTGTGATTTGGGGTTCGTGTAGGATGCAGATGCCGGTTTATTACTCTGCCGATATCTGAGTTACGATAGCCGTTTTTTATAAGACTGGTTTTAAGATGGGTCAGTTCATTAGATAAGTATTCTGGTTGTGAAATCTTAATTGCACGGTGGACTAGAGAGTTGATTACCGATGACTATTGTGAGGGATGAAGATGTGACGACACATGTAGGTATCTGTCTGTATGTGTGTGGGTTTTCGATATACAAATGACCTAGTCGTCCGTTAGGTTGGCGCTCCACCAGAACGTCAAGGAATGGTAGAGTTCCGTTCTTTTCAATTTCTATAGTGAACTTAATATCTTTATGTTGATTGTTTATGTGATCTAGAAAATTATTGAGCGTTTGATGTCCATGGAGCCAAATTACAAAAGTCTCGTTTTCATAACGGAGCCAGGTTTTTGGTTTAAGGTCTGTGGATTCTAGAGCCATGGATTCCAAAGTCTCCATGAATATATTGGCCACAATAGGGGATAGAGGTGAGCCCCTTGGTGTACCCGAGGTTTGTTTGTAAACATATCCGTCGAAGACAAAATAGGTAGAAGTTAAGCATTTTTCAATGAGCGTGACTAGGTACTCAAATTCGTTTTCTTGAGGTAGGAGTTGTTTAATAATGGATACAGTGTCTATGACAGGTACGTTTGTAAATAAGGATGTTACGTCAAAACAGACTAGTATATCATTTGGGTCTAGATCAGTATTTGCAATTAGTTCTATGAAATGAGTGAAGATTAAAACATTAGTAGGGGGTGTTACCGGAATAAGGTTTTAAGAAGTTTGCCAGGTATTTTGCCAGATGGTAGATTGGCGAGTTAATTGTGCTAACTATCGGACGCAGAGGGACATCAGATTTATGAACTTTAGGAAGGCCGTACAAGCGAGATGGTTTAGATTCGCGAGGTATTATGCGTTTTTGGATAATTTTGGGAATATTAGAGGACTTGATAAGTGCCGAAATTTCCTGTTCAAGTTTTGAAGTGGGGTCTTTTGTTATAGGAGTGTAGGAATCGTCTTCGAATAATTGATCAATCTTTTCATGGTATTCTGTACGGTTTAGAATTACAGTCGCATTACCTTTATCTGCAGGGAGTATAACAATTTTCTTGTTTCTTCGTAGGTGTTTAAGGCCATAATTTCTTGCTTTGTCACTTTTTTGTTATGAGTTGTGGCATGTCGGAGACATTTAGTTGTTTCAAAGCGAATTAAGTTGTCATCGTCTTGGGGTAGAGATCGGATCGCCGATTCTACAGAGCTAATGATTTCCTCTGCGGGAATTTTTCTGGGTGCAAATGAGAAGTTTAGTCCTTTGGACAGGATATTTAGTTCGTTTTCGGATAGGATATGTTCTGATCGGTTTATGACGGTATGTCTATTTCTTTTCGAGTATTGGAAATTCGTTCGCGAAGAAGTGAGAGTTTTGCTTTGTGAAGAATTCGATTTGAAACAACTAAATGTCTCCGACGTGCCAAAACTCTTAACAAAAATGTGACAAAGCAAGAAATGACGACCTTAAAACACCTACGAACCAACAAGAAAATTGTTATACTCCCTGCAGACAAAGATAATGCGACTGTAATTCTAAACCGTACAGAATACGATGAAAAGATTAAACAATTATTCGAAGACGATTCCTACTCTCCTATAACAAAAGACCCCACTTCAAAACTTGAACAGGAAATTTCGGCACTTATCAAGTCCTCTAATATTCCTAAAACTATCCAAAAACGCATAATACCTCGCGAATCTAAACCACCTCGCTTGTACGGCCTTCCTAAAGTCCATAAACCTGATGTCCCTCTGCGTCCGATAGTTAGCACAATTGACTCGCCAATCTACCATCTGGCAAAATACCTGGCAAACTTCTTAAAACCTTATTCCTGTAACACCCCTACTAATGTTTTAAACTACACTCGTTTCATAGAACTAATTGTAAATATTGAACTAGACCCAAATGATATACTAATAAGTTTTGACGTAACATACTTATTTACAAACGTACCTGTCAATTAAACAACTCCTACCTCAAGAAAACGAATTTGAGTACCTAGTCACGCTCATTGACTTAACTTCTACCTATTTTGTCTTCGACGGACAATTTTACCAACAAACCTAAGGCACACCAATGGGCTCACCTCTATCCCCTATTGTGGCCAATATATTCATGTAGTCTTTGAAATCCATGGATCTAGAATCCACAGACCTTATACCAAAAACCTGGCTCCGTTATGTAGACAACACTTTGGTAATTTGGCCCCATGGACATCAAACGCTCAATAATTTTCTAGATCACATAAACAATCAACATAAAGATATTAAGTTCACTATAGAAATTGAAAAGAACGGAACTTTGCCATTCTTTGACGTTCTCGTGGAGCGCCAACCTAACGGACGACTAGGTCATTTAGTATATCGAAAACCCACACACACAGACAGATACCTACATGCGTCGTCACATCATCATCACTCACAAAAATCATCGGTAATCAACTCTCTAGTCCACCGTGCAATTAAGACCAGAAACACTTATCTAATGAACTCATCTTAAAACCAGTCTTATAAAAAAACAGCTATCGTAATTCAGATATCGGCAGAGTATTAAAGCGGCATCTGCATCCTACACGAACCCCCAAACCACGCTGTAATCCCGATACACGATCTTTAGCAATCCTTCCATATATACACAGAGTAACAGACCGAATTGGCAAAATTCTACGTAAACACAACATCAAAACACTCTGTAAACCCACCAATAAAATTTCACAAATATTACCACCCCCAAAAGATTCCGAAAATAGTCTTAAAGCCCCAGGAGTATATAGTATACCTTGCAGTTGCGGTTTAGTATACATAAGAGAAACAGGACGGTCAGTACAGACTAGACTAAACGAGCATAAACAATGCTTAAGAACAAGCCAGTACAATCGCTCAGCGGTGGTCAAACACCAACATGAAACAGGCCATACTATTAACTTTGACAAGACGAAACTAATTGCCAGAATTTCATTTTTCGACAATAAAAAATTAGAGAATCCACAGAAATCAATAAAAATTTTAATAACCTAAACAAAGACGATGGCTACTACCTTTCCCCCATTTGGAATACAAGCCTATGTTCACAACAGCGGAACCGTGACGTTCACTGATCCGCTACGACACTCCTCTCTATTCATGATCGCTCATGCATCAAGTTCTCGCCATATATAAACTACCACTTTGGCTACTTTCACCAGTTACTTCGCCACAAGATACTTTTTGGCTTTGAATGGGCTAGTGAGTCTGCTAGTTCAGGAGTAACTCTTCTCTTTACACTTTAACTTGTCTGCTTAATATTATCATTCTTATCTTTATTATTTTTATATTTTTATTTTATTACGTATTTCTTTACTTGTCCTGATGAAGCTCCTAACAAAAGTGGGCGAAACGTCGACCTTAATGTATAAAATGACACGGTGCCAACCCGGAACCATAAATATTTATAATCCTGTAATGGTTTTAATTAAACAAGTACGTCAGCTAGCACATCCCTCTTTCCACTCCGGAGGTACGGACAATCTCGTCTTCCTAAATTATGACCACTCGTCAACCAACCTCACAAACAAAATAGGTAATCGCTCGACCAACCATTCAGGTAAGTAGAAATGGGAACTGGGACTGGTACCATCAATAGCATGCAAGTACGAGAGTCCCCGACATTAGATACAGGTACGAGGTTTGATATGTCTTAGTGCAGATTGGTGAACGCAGAAGAGGCCATTGGTCATCTGCTTAATACATGTTTAGGTTGTATTATAAAAAGGAAAAATGCAATAAAAGTTTAAAATGTTCATCAGATTAGTGATTAGATAATAGCAGTTATACTTGATACTAAACATCAAACAGTAATAGTTGAAATTTACATTCGCATATGACATCATGAAAAAGAAGAAATGAATGATCAAATTCAAAAGGTTAAGGGTGTTAGAAAAGGGGAGGATTGCCAACTATAAAAAATTTAAATGCGTTGTAGGTCAAGGCGAAGAGTGAAAAATAGTACCTGGGTACGCCTTAGAAGTGGGAAATAAAAAAAGGCGATAAATTTATGGAATTCCGTATCAGAAACGATTTAACTGTAGCAAATGCAATCACAATCGCCGGTTATCATGTGGAAAATGCCTGGCGATATAAGTAGGTTGGATTAGATTGAACTGGGAAGTGTGGCAAATGTCAGACGCGCCCAGACTTCCTGGCGGGCTCATTGTGCTGCCTCACTTGTCTTAGATTGTTCTTTCAATACTCATCCATTCGATCTGCAGCTGAATTTAAGAATGTAGGTCCATGGAGTGTCTCTGATTTTGTTCTTCTAGGTCAGAAATCTCCCTCCATGGATACTTGAAGTCGGGCGAACGCCGAATATGTGCACTGAATGTGCACGAACATCTTGTTCTTCTCCTGGCAGCCGCGACAGCTAGGATCGACTGACATACCCATATTGTGCAGATGCTTCATTAGTTTGCAGTGGCCAGTCAGAATACCAAGCAACGGTAGTAGTTCCCGTCTTGGCATGCACATCTAATAAACATTTTTACCTCAAGGCAACATGTCGTACAAACACATTTGTTTTTGTAACGGCGGTGAGTTGTTTGCTTTATCAGATGGCGATACAGGAACAGATAGCTTGGGACTTGCAAAGCTCTGAACGTTTTTGTCTCGCCAAAGTGTTTGCCTGTTCATTACCATATACTTCAAGAATACCCGTTGACCCAAACTAGCTAAAGAGCGTTAGTGTTAGGAGCGAGCTCAAAGATGCGATTACATTGTAGTATAATCCCTGAGAGAAGCTACTGTACTATCGCTCATAATGACTATAATTTTATTTTGTGCTTTAAGTTCCAGAATGGCGTTAGCACCGTGCATGATAGTTATGACTTCTGCTTGGAAGACAGTAGTCAGCTTACCCAGTGTGATACTTGCAAGATGGTATAGGTCATCTGAAAAATTACTTGTCCCAGTACCTTCATTTGTTTTGAAACCATCTGTATAGATGAATATCTCGTTTGGGAACACATCTTCAGTGTTAAGATAAACCCCGAAGCGCTTCCTGAAAAATATTGTGAGTACGATCGAGTTCACCATTCCGCCAGGACAGGCATGTTACACACGACGTACTCTAGTATGTTATGGTGTCTGCCCACACCGCCCTTATCGATTCATAGACCTTTTAACCGCAGTCTAAGTGTCGGCCTCCGAGCCATCTCCTCCACATGCAGCTCCATCGGAGCGAGACCTAGAATGGCTTCAAGGTCTGTCGTAAGCGTGTAACGCATTGCTCTCGTTTTGCTTAGATAGGTCAAATTTTGGCTGTCAGTTTTTTAGCTGCATGGACTGCTTGTCCTAAACCACCAAACTAAAGCGCCATAGTAAAGCATTGGTCTAACTACTGCAGTGTATAGTCAGTGGACAGCCTTTAGTGGAAACCCCAAAGTTTACCTATGGCAATTTTTCACTGCCTGAACACTAAGTTAATTTTTGTAGTTTTAGCTTGTAGATCTATAACCCGATTCAGCTTTTTATTGAAGATAATGCTCAAATACTTGTCCTCTTCTGAAAGAGGCAGAGAAGTTTGAAAGAGTACTAGTTACCATTAACTTTTTTTTATTAGAAAACAGCACCAGCCCCGTTTTAATGGGGTTGATGGCCACATAGTTCTTGGGCCACCAGTGCTCCGTAATTTTTAGTGCTGCTTGCATCAAGCTACACCGCACTTGCACGAATTCGCGAACTACTACAATAGCTATGTCGTCCGCATAACCTGTCGCGTGGAAACCTGCTTCATTAAGACGTTGAAAGGCTGTCTACTACTAGATTCCATAGCAGTGCTGATAATACCCTTCATGGAGATAACTTTTACTGACCTCCCTAATTACAAAAATATTTCCAACACTAACATGTATCCGTCGGCGACGTAAAAACTGCATAGTCAGCTGATGCGGGGCTCTGTGAATGTTTGCGAAGGTGGTTTTACTAAACGCACCCTCAATATCAATAAATGCGCCTAAAGCTGATACATTGTTAAAGAATTTTTCAATCTGCCCTACTACAGTGTGGAGGGCAGATTCCGTGAATTACTCCGGTATAAACAAATGCTGGTTTGGGCGAAGTGAATAAGTATGCATTATCTCCTCCCTCAAATCATTGTTCCACAGTCTTTCCACGGTCTTTAACAAAAAACTTAAGACTGATCGGTGTGTAGGGTTTGGCATCAGAGTAGTCTTTCCGACCTGATTTAGGAATGAAGAACACTAACTTTTCTTCGACTGCTGGCGATATATCTGAATTCAATACAGCCCCTGAAGAGTACCACAAAGAACGGTAGCAGCCTCTCACGCTCCATTGTTTTAGGGCATGGAGGATACCGCCCATTCCAACAGACTTAAAGGGTTGTAGGGTTAAGATGGCCCATTTAAATTTTTCTTCATCCACAACGCGGATAAAGCTACCCAGTTAGCTCCATTTGTAGCTGAGATAAGTTGATCCACTCCGAATGCCTGGGAAGTGCGTGTCCGCGGGTGGTTCTTCCTCGTTGGTAGTGTACGTGTCCTCCATACGGCTCTCTTTCGTTTTCTAATTGCCAGTTTGTGTAGTCTCGGGTGGCCTTTATAAACCTTCCGGTCGGTCATACTTCTAGAATTTTTTGCCTTGTTGAACAGTTTGCCTAGAATTTTTCTGCTTTTGAAACTTCTCGCCCCACCATGGGGTGATGGAGGGAGTAGCAGCTATCTTGACCGAGTATGCATGCTCAAAGAATTCTGTAATGGAGATCTGAAGAAAAACCGACTACCTCTTTAGCTCTTCTATTACTTTTGGGTTGCCGATACCTTGTGATACTAAGAGCCGTCCTTTCAGGTCGTCTAGAAAGACAAATCTGTTGGTCGCTCTTGGGTTTCTGTATTCTTTACAAACAGCATCTGTCACCTGTATTTTAAAATTCAGCAATCTGCGATCTGACAGTGTAGCCTTAGACGTCACTTGCAGGTTTGAGATATGTCTAGAAGCACCTACCGGTGCCAGAGTTAGATCGATAACTGTTTGGTAGCGGGGTATCACAAAAGTGGGTTCGATACCCTATTTTGGAACTTCCAGGTTTTTAATCGATATGTACTCGAGCAGTATCCTTCCACGAAGGTTGGTGTCCACGCTACCCCACACAGTGTAGCGTGCGTTAGAGTTGCGTCCTATAATGAGATCCTTTCTGTGCCTATTACAATAATCAATCACCGCCGCCTACTCCACAGAGAGGTATGTCTGACTCCATTGGGAAATAGGTTGAAATTATAATTATATAAGTGATTTCTTCCATCCTGCAACTAAATTGAACGGCCGTGATGTCACGGTCACTCCGTTGTGGCAGGAAAAGGGCACTGATATGCCTGGGTATGTAGATACACGCCCTAGGCTTACGTTGGTTACTAGCCTCAAAGTGCGTTTAGGCTGCCAAGACCAGAGATTCCTGAACTTACCACATAGCGTTTTTGAATGAGGACAATGTACTGCTTATTGTTCACGTTTCTGCATAGGGTAGTTGCAGCCACCCAACAGTGTTGCAGGTTAACTCAAATGATATCTAGTCCCACCATTTTGATTGTAAGGGATTACCTTTTAAACGCCCAATGATGCTTTATTGTACTCCTACGCCTTTCCACAAGCAACTAATCGGAGTCTGCAGTATTTATTTGACTGCTTGACGTTGTCCATGGTATTCCTGCTTTAGCCACCTGATGTCGTTGCTGGAACAAAGCTCGTTGTAACTGCTCAGAAGGTGAAGGTATATTTTGCTGTTGCACAGTAGCCGGTTGTGCTGCCTCTGCATGAGGTCATGGTTTCTGGATTCTTAAATTTAAGGAGGTTAATTGGTAGTCCATTTCGTCACCCATACTATTAATAACGTTACTTGCTTCCTCCACATCACCAAAGACTACCTGCCTTCCTTGAGGTTGGTCTTTAATAACGATGTGGAGGATGCACCACCTGGATGTGTCGACTTGGGGATTCTGCACGCGCAGACGTCAGGTCTTTCGAGGGCGCCGGTATCCATAGGAGTGCCTTCGGGAGTCTAAGTGGCAGTCCCACCTGGACGTCTGCAAGGTTATGGGAGGTTACCAACCGCCTCTATTATCCAATCCATTTGTAGGTTTTGGATAAACTTTTTAAAGGTGTTCGTATAAAAATCATATTCTATTTAAAACTTAAACAATTTAGTAAATTGATTCAGAAAGATTTATTACTTCTTAAAGTACAAAATCTGCAATTACACATGAAAAGAAATATCCGATAAATGACATTTACGACTTATTTGGCAAATGTTCAATCTTTTAACAAAGTCTTTCAACATATTTTGGCATAAAGTCAGCTCTATTTCAATGACGTGGCTTTAGATTTCATTCTTTATGCCTGGAATTGTAAAAGGATTTTTCTTGACTCTTCCGACTCTTCAAATACCTCCTAAGAAGAAAGTCCAAAGGAGTTAAATCGCACGATGTTGCCAACCAGTTCTAGTGTCCAATCAGAGGAATCATTCGACCCGAAATTCACTTTGCAATATTTACATTGTCTCTATCCTCGTCATATGGCAAGTGCACCGTCTTCTTGAAAGTAAACGTTTTCTAATTGGTGCCAAAAGAAGTTGGTTATCATTTCACGATAACGATCACTATTAATTGCGATAGTTTCAACAGAGTTATTTTGAAGAAGTATGGTCCAATCCCATCTTTGGATGAAAATGTACACCAAACTGTAACTGTTGGGGGATGTATGGAAAGCTATTGTAACGGGCTACTACTACCGCGTTTCTTTAATTTAAAACAAGTAATAATAATGGTCTTTATTACTCACTGTTCACAAGTCTAATTAACAGTATATGCCTTATTTATAGATGTTTTCAGTCCACTTAACAATGAAGCACTATTACACTAATGAATTTACAAGCACTAATATCTTCTTAAACTAACTTCTTTACCCTAGGTCCAATAACCACACTAACACAACTATTTGTTTATACACTTCTATTTATTTATGTATACTGCAAGCTGCATGCACATTAGACACAGCATATCATTTATGTATATATTCTAAAAACTCAACTACGTTTACTTTACAACGATATAATTTATATTAGACATTCAAGAATAGACTAACTCTTACATTCATAAGCTGCCTTATATATACCCTGCATTAAGATATGACTCATTATCTAGAACTTTGTAGAAGGATTCTCGAATGCTGAAGAATACGCTGTGCCCCGGGCGTTTGTATGTTTGACGGGTTGCCTAATAGTGGATCGCAACACTGCCCCCTCTTTAAAACCGTTACGTCTCGTAACTGTAAATCCATCTTGACGCCAATTCGATGACTGGTGACGGTATCGGCAGTTATCTCCTCTGGTGCATCCACCGCGTCGTTGGAAGTAACAGTCAACACTCTTTTCTTGGTCTTGGTAGGCAAACCGGTTGATAACAACAAACAAGAACCTGGACGTTGGTTTCTTGGAAAACTACTTCTAGCATATTTCGGACTATCCTCCAATCTAAGCGATCCAGTCCACAGCCTAGCTTGGGAACCGCTAGTTTCGTTACTCCATTTTCCATCATGTGCGCTTTAAGATTTAGCAAAGCCTCCCATAGATGACCATAACTAGGTCTCTGCCATGAAGAATTTTTGGTGACCAGATAGTAAACATAACGATTTTTATCTTGAAGAACCAAAGCTTTTCCTACAGTTGGCTGCTGTTGTACTAATTCATCTACACATCCAAACCTTTTCTTAAAAACAACAGCTATTCCCTTGACATTGCCAAATCTTGAGCTACGCAATGTGCAAGGAATACTCTTCTGGTGCTCCAAACAGATCTTGCTGTTTTTCAACAACAACGCCGAATCTCGCTTTAGCGGAACCACCATACGCCGCCATAAAGCTCTCAAAATCTACATTTGGCTCATGATTAATAACTTGCCGAACACCATTATCATTATTCGAGTCTTCCTGGTTGTTGCCAGCGTAGGATGTTAAACGGTCAAAGTGTACCACTTTCGGTTTACCACGGGGATCTTCTGATCCGGTACACTACATCATTAATCCTTTTAACACTTCGTACGGCCCTTCCCATTGTCTTTGTAGTTTTGGCGACAATCCACGTTTTCTTTGTGGATTGTACAACCACACTAAATCTCCAGGTTGATAACCACCTTCTTGTGCTCTCGTGTCATATTGTGATTTCATTCGATCGCTTGCTGCCTGTATATTCTTTCGGACGTTTTCGTGAATACTATTTGATCTTTCACGAAGCTTACTAACGTAATCTTCACCTGCGATCTCTTCTCCAGGTTTAAATCCAAACTGAAGATCACATGGTAGCCGCAATTCACGTCCTAGCATTACGCAAGCGGGCGAGTACCCTGTGCTGTCATGTACCGAAGATCGGTACGCCAGTAGGAACAAATGCAGATATTGGTCCCAGTCTCGTTGATGTTCAGAGACAACTTTGGCCAGGTACTTCCTAACGTCCTGTTCATTCTTTCAACCATTCCATCCGATTGGGGATGAAGTGGCGTGGTTCTAGTCTTCCTGATTCCAAGATGCTTGCAGACATTTTGAAACAATACTGATTCGAAGTTTCGACCTTGATCGGAGTGTAATTCCAACGGAACTCCAAAACGACAAAACAACTCCTGACTAGTACATCTGCAACCGTCTCGGCTTCTTGGTTAGGTATAGCATATGCCTCCGGCCATTTGGTAAAATAATCCATTGCAACCAAGATGTATTTATTTCCTTTCTCTGATTCAGGAAATGGACCAGCTATATCAATGGCTACCCTCTCAAAAGGATTCCCACGTTATACTGTCTCATTGGGGCTTTCCGTTTTGAGACCGGGCCATTTGCAGAGGCACACAATTCACATTTCCGGCACCACTCCTTCACATCATCTTTGCAGTTCAGCCAATAGAATCTTTCTCTCACTCTCTCGAGAGTTCTTTTCACGCCAAAGTGCCCTCCGGAAATACCATCGTGCAAGTGCTGCAACACTTCCGGCACTCTGCTTCTCGGCACTATCACTTGAAGTCTCTCAGTGCCATCTTCAAATTCCAGGCGTCGTTTCAAGATTCTATTTTCCATCATCAAGGAGTCCCACTGTGCCCAGTATGCCTTCAGGCTCCTACTTGAAATACTAATTTCTTCCCAAGCTGGTCGTTGTCCTCTATTTTCCACTCAATAATACGTCCCAATTCGGCGTCATTTTCCTGGTCTTCTCGTATTTTTCGAGTTGCCAAGTATCATCGGTTACCGTCATTCTATGGATGACACTTATTTTCTCTTCCATCTTGGAGCAATGATTGCAGTCCACCGGACAAGGTCTCCTTGATAGAGCGTCTGCATTCCGATGGCTAGTTCCTACGCGATGTTCTGTGTCAAAGTCATATTCCTGCAGCCGCTCTATCCACCTTGCCACTTGCCCTTCAGGATTTCGAAACTGCAGTAACCATTTCAGTGCAGCATGGTCTGTTCTCAACAGGAATTTACGGCCGTATAAGTACTTATAAAAGTGCTCTACGGATTTGACGACGGCCAACAGCTCCCTTCTTGTCACACAATAGTTCCTTTCTGGCCGCGACAAGACCTTGCTGAAATACCCAATAACTTTTTCTTGTCCGTCCTGCACTTGAGAAAGAACGCCTCCTATAGCTGTGTTACTGGCATCGGTATCCAACACAAATTTCCTCCATCCGTGGATAACTCAAAATTGGTGCTGTAACTAGTAGCCGTTTCAGTTGTTCAAATGCTCTGTGGCAGTCGTCATTCCAATCATATTCTTGTCCATCTTCGGTTAATTTTGTTAACGGTTTGGCAATGTTCGCAAACCCAAGTATAAAACGTCGGTAATATGTGCACAATCCTAGAAAACTGCGTAGTTGGTGTATATCTGCTGGTGTAGGCCACTCCTGTACCGTTTTTATTTTGTCAGGGTCAGCTCTTATTCCGGTCTCCGAAACGACATGTCCTAGGTATTTCACCTCTTTTCCAAACAGGTGACACTTCTTGGGGCTCAATGTAAGGTTTGCCCCGTAATCTCTGGAATATCTCCTCTAGGTTCTTAAGATGTTCTTCAAAGACCGACCTAACACTATCACGTCGTCCAGGTACACCAGACATGTCTTCCAGGACAGTCCACGCAGTACCGACTCCATCAATCGTTCAAAAGTAGCAGGAGCATTGCATAATCCAAATGGCATGACCTTGAACTGCCATAATCCAGTTCCAATTGTAAAGGCAGTCTTTTCTTTATCGTTTGGCTCCAAGCCTACCTGCCAGTATCCGCTTTTCAAGTCCAAGGTCGAAAACCATTTAGATCCGGATAGAGTATCTAAGGTGTCATCAATTCTGGGCAAAGGATAGCTGTCTTTCTTTGTCACATTATTAAGCCGCCGGTAGTCTACACAAAACCTTGTCGACCCGTCCTTTTCTTGACAAGCACTACCGGGGATGCCCATGGACTATTCGAGGGTTCAATCACCCTGTTCTTCCATATCGGTGATAATTTGCTCAGCTTCCTTACGTTTTGCCAAAGGAAGCCGCCTGGGGTGTTGTCTTATCGGTTGCGCATCTCCAGTATTGATCTTGTGTTGCACAACATTCGTCCTTCCTTTCTCACTATCATCCAGTGCAAACACACCTCGATATCGTCCGACCAGTTCTTTTACCTTGCCCAGTTGGTCGCCATTTAATCCTTGACACGAGGGTATCAACATATCCAGCAATTTCTGTGAGCAACCGTTGGTTGGTTTATTTTTCGTGTCGTCCACACAACGTTTAATATGACATACTGGAATGCAACTTCCCACAATCATGCCTTTCTTCAGGGTCACTGTATGGGGATTAATGTTCAGCACCCTTACTGGTACCATGTTTCGAGACTTTACCAGCGTTCTTCCAATCAGAAGTCCCTCCTGACCCATTCCCGATTCAGTTGCTTCCATCATGCATACTTGTCCTTCCCGGAGCGTACCATCCGGGTGTCCCATTACTATCATTTCCGCCTTCTCGGGTATTTTCACATCGCAAATCATTCGAACTTGCATCGTCTGGTTACTCCTACCTTGAAATGGAATCTCATCATCATCTATCCGAAGCACATTTTCTTTCATGTTTACATGAAACCCATATTCTCTCATGAGATCCATTCCCAAGATCACTTCTTCTGTAATTTCAGCTACCAACACTCGATGATTAATTAATTTGTCCCCAATTGTCAACATAACGGCAGTCTCTCCGTGAGTACCAATCTTCTCACCACTTGCCGTTCGAAGACACACCGATACAGGTAGCACTTTTCCACGACCAACCAAATCTGGTCTCACAATAGTCCTTGTCGCTCCTGTATCCACGAGTAATCGGACACCCTACCATTAATTCTTCCATCGATATAAATGCTGTCCAGACTCCCATCGACGATGCAGCACGGATGATAATCTCCGGGGCACTACGCTGTGCTGTCGACGTTCGCCCCCTTACATTGACCTGCTTTAACTCAACCGGTTCTTTCTTTGGTTGAGTACAGCGTCTCTGCATATGACCAACTTCACCGCAGCTCCAGCATCGCAGACGCCATCTCCGCGGTCGTAATCTTTTCAGCCTTTCCGCTTTTCGCTTTTCAAACACACGGTTTACTATTTCATCTATGCTGTTCTGAGCTTGACCAGGTTCCTCTAAGGCAGACCGAACTTTGTGACCCATCCTGTGTGATGTCTGCTTAGCTGCTTCAAATTCAAGCGCATGGGCCAGTGCGTCATCCAACATTTTTGGCCGTGCTAATCTTAGCGCTTGCTGTATTTCGCCATCTTTAACGCCATCCACAAATGTTTGTACAGCAAGTTGTTCGAGGAAGCTATCTGGTGCCGTTGGATATGCCAATCTAACTAATCTGGCGATGTCAGCTTCGAATTCTTGCAGGCTTTCACTTGTCTTTTGCGAGCGGTTCTTAACTTGTGCGTGGTAAACCTGTTGAAGGTGAGCATCTCCATATCTCATCTCAAGCTTTGATGTTAAGAGCCGTAATCATTCTGCTGGTGATCGGGAATCGTTTGTAAGATGTTAAGAGCCTCCCCGTAGGGCCACTATTAAGGAGATAGCCTTCTCTTTGTTGCACCAACCGTTGGCTATTGCAGCAGCTTCAAATTGTTTCAAATATGTGGGCCAAGGTGTTTTACCATCGAATGTAGGTGGTTTTACTTTAAATTTAGACGGAATTGACTCGCTTCTTTCCATGGTTCTTATTTCTGGAATGTTCTGATTAACAACTTGGCTTGGTATTTCAAGTGGCTGTGTTGTTAGTAAAGTCACTTGTAACTGCAGCCTCATCATATTTTCTTCCATTTTACCGGTTTGCTGTCCAACTTTTGCTCAACTGTTTTGACCTGTTCAGTGACATGTTTTTCAATGAGTCCATTTCGTCATTACCTTTTTCTAACGTGGCTGTACTTTCATTCCACTTTTCTCCAATTTTGCCTGCCTTTTCAGTTAGCCTTTCCAATTGTCAGCGTTTTCACCAACCTGTTGATCTACTTTGGCAGCATTTTCAGTAAACTTTTCATTTAGTGTCACTTCCAGTTTATCCGAGCCTCCTCCATTTAATCAGCATTTTCACTAAGTGTCACTTGCATTTGGATTTGAACCTTAAGGAACTCATTAAACTTTCTGCCTCCATTTTATTTTGGACTAACCTTGTAACTGGCATATATAAACTACTTAAATGTCTTTAGACTTGTGTTTTAAATTAAAAATATCCCCACAAATGCCTGACACCAGTAACGCTACTACTACCGCGTTTCTTTAATTTAAAAGAAATATCCATAATGGTCTTTATTACTTACTGTTGGCAAGTCTAATTAACAGTTTATGCCTTATTTATAGATGTTTTCAGTCCTATTTAAATGAAGCACTATTTCACTAATGAATTTGAATCAATATTTTCTTGAACTAACTTCTTTACCATAGGTCAACCTCTAAAAAACCAAAGGATTTGTTTATACGCTTCTATTTTTATTATTCTCAAGCTGCATGCACATTCGACACAGCGATCATTTATTTGAATATTCTAACATTACTACCGTTTACTATGAACGATATACTTTTTTAGACATTCAAGAATTTTCTAATTGGTCATTCATAAGTTGCCTTATATATACCCTGCATAAGTATGACTCATTATCTAGAACTCTAAGAGGTATTCTCGAATGCTGACAATACGCTTTGCCCCGAAATTTGTATTTAACTGGTAACCTAATAGTGGATCGCAAACTATGAATGGCGAATGGTTGCTCTTCTCCCTAAATCCGGCAATTTTGTTTATTTACATGGTTATATAGTGGTTATATGGTGCTGAAAATCGGTGTTAACTCGTTTTTTCAAGATCTATTTAACAAACTATCTTCATGCAGCAAGGTCAATCGTCAATCTTGTAAGCCCTGAGAAGAAGATCTTCATGAAAAATTTGATTAAAGGTTATTGGTGGTACGGCTAACTACTGAGTGAGCACGGTGCCGCATGATAGTGTTTGGATCATGTGATACGTTTTCGTTAACTGCGGCTTTTTTTCTTGTGATTGACCAGAGCGACGACGCACACGTGGTGTTTTAATGTTAGCATTTTTTAAAACTTTTTACCAAATCGAAATGAGAACATAATTTACGGTTTGTGATGGTAAAAGGGGCGTTTTATTAATTAATAAACGCTGATCAAAAGAATAACGCGTCATTTTGTAAATGGCAATGCTTCAACATGATACTCATCAAATATGGCTGGCTGTTTGGCATTAATCGAAGACCAAGTGGAGGGATTTTTAAAACTAAAGTAGTTATTAGTTAAAGATAGATTCCAAATTGAGATAAATTGTGGTAAAAGTTACCCAGGCGAAGATATTGATAGTGACTACGATTTAGTTGAAGTTAAACGTTGCTTAAAGTTAAAAAAAGATATTGAAAAAGACTAAAGATTTTTACGACATTACTGCTTTTGGCGATCTTCACATAAAAGTAGTTTTTGATCGCGATTTAGAGCATGTTTCAAATGTTATATTAATAATTATTTACATAAGCAAGTTATGTACCCCCCAATCTATGTATGTATAACAAAATAGAAGTTATTAGGAATTATTAGAAATTGTTAAAGAAATTATTAAGTCAAGTACAACAACGTCATTCAAGGATCATTAAATAAAGGTTATTAACAGTTGTGAGAACGGATGCACTACATTGTATTCCAGACGACAGTGATACTGCAGGTGGCAGGTTACAGACGGTTAAGAACCGTGATTACCTAGAAATATGATTGTTACATTGTATAATGAATTGAATTAAGAAATAAGCAGACATAAGCTCTGCAAGTTCCCACAGACATGTGAGGGGCAGGGACAACATAAATACCCAGGAGCCCCAGACCAGTCAGTCAGTCTCGAGTATTTTAGCTTTAACATTGCAGTTTTCAGTCCACTTAACAATGAAGCACTATTACACTAATGAATTTACAAGCACTAATATCTTCTTAAACTAACTTCTTTACCCTAGGTCCAATAACCACACTAACACAACTATTTGTTTATACACTTCTATTTATTTATGTATACTGCAAGCTGCATGCACATTAGACACAGCATATCATTTATGTATATATTCTAAAAACTCAACTACGTTTACTTTACAACGATATAATTTATATTAGACATTCAAGAATAGACTAACTCTTACATTCATAAGCTGCCTTATATATACCCTGCACTAAGATATGACTCATTATCTAGAACTTTGTAGAAGGATTCTCGAATGCTGAAGAATACGCTGTGCCCCGGGCGTTTGTATGTTTGACGGGTTGCCTAATAGTGGATCGCAACACTGCCCCCTCTTTAAAACCGTTACGTCTCGTAACTGTAAATCCATCTTGACGCCAATTCGATGACTGGTGACGGTATCGGCAGTTATCTCCTCTGGTGCATCCACCGCGTCGTTGGAAGTAACAGTCAACACTCTTTTCTTGGTCTTGGTAGGAAACCGGTTGATAACAACAAACAAGAACCTGGACGTTGGTTCCTGGAAAACTACTTCTAGCATATTTCGGACTATCCTCCAATCTAAGCGATCCAGTCCACAACCCAGCTTGGGAACCGCTAGTTTCGTTACTCCATTTTCCATCATCTGGCTTTAAGATTTAGCAAAGCCTCCCATAGATGACCATAACTAGGTCTCTGCCATGAAGAATTTTTGGTGACCAGATAGTAAACATAACGATTTTTATCTTGAAGAACCAAAGCTTTTCCTACAGTTGGCTGCTGTTGTACTAATTCATCTACACATCCAAACTTTTTCTTAAAACAACAGCTATTCCCTTGACATTGCCAAATCTTGAGCTACGCAATGTGCAAGGAATACTCTTCTGGTGCTCCAAACAGATCTTGCTGTTTTTCAACAACAACGCCGAATCTCGCTTTAGCGGAACCACCATACGCCGCCATAAAGCTCTCAAAATCTACATTTGGCTCATGATTAATAACTTGCCGAACACCATTATCATTATTCGAGTCTTCCTGGTTGTTGCCAGCGTAGGATGTTAAACGGTCAAAGTGTACCACTTTCGGTTTACCACGGGGATCTTCTGATCCGGTACACTACATCATTAATCCTTTTAACACTTCGTACGGCCCTTCCCATTGTCTTTGTAGTTTTGGCGACAATCCACGTTTTCTTTGTGGATTGTACAACCACACTAAATCTCCAGGTTGATAACCACCTTCTTGTGCTCTCGTGTCATATTGTGATTTCATTCGATCGCTTGCTGCCTGTATATTCTTTCGGACGTTTTCGTGAATACTATTTGATCTTTCACGAAGCTTACTAACGTAATCTTCACCTGCGATCTCTTCTCCAGGTTTAAATCCAAACTGAAGATCACATGGTAGCCGCAATTCACGTCCTAGCATTACGCAAGCGGGCGAGTACCCTGTGCTGTCATGTACCGAAGATCGGTACGCCAGTAGGAACAAATGCAGATATTGGTCCCAGTCTCGTTGATGTTCAGAGACAACTTTGGCCAGGTACTTCCTAACGTCCTGTTCATTCTTTCAACCATTCCATCCGATTGGGGATGAAGTGGCGTGGTTCTAGTCTTCCTGATTCCAAGATGCTTGCAGACATTTTGAAACAATACTGATTCGAAGTTTCGACCTTGATCGGAGTGTAATTCCAACGGAACTCCAAAACGACAAAACAACTCCTGACTAGTACATCTGCAACCGTCTCGGCTTCTTGGTTAGGTATAGCATATGCCTCCGGCCATTTGGTAAAATAATCCATTGCAACCAAGATGTATTTATTTCCTTTCTCTGATTCAGGAAATGGACCAGCTATATCAATGGCTACCCTCTCAAAAGGATTCCCACGTTATACTGTCTCATTGGGGCTTTCCGTTTTGAGACCGGGCCATTTGCAGAGGCACACAATTCACATTTCCGGCACCACTCCTTCACATCATCTTTGCAGTTCAGCCAATAGAATCTTTCTCTCACTCTCTCGAGAGTTCTTTTCACGCCAAAGTGCCCTCCGGAAATACCATCGTGCAAGTGCTGCAACACTTCCGGCACTCTGCTTCTCGGCACTATCACTTGAAGTCTCTCAGTGCCATCTTCAAATTCAGGCGTCGTTTCAAGATTCTATTTTCCATCATCAAGGAGTCCCACTGTGCCCAGTATGCCTTCAGGCTCCTACTTGAAATACTAATTTCTTCCCAAGCTGGTCGTTGTCCTCTATTTTCCACTCAATAATACGTCCCAATTCGGCGTCATTCTCCTGGTCTTCTCGTATTCTTTCGAGTTGCCAAGTATCATCGGTTACCGTCATTCTATGGATGACACTTATTTTCTCTTCCATCTTGGAGCAATGATTGCAGTCCACCGGACAAGGTCTCCTTGATAGAGCGTCTGCATTCCGATGGCTAGTTCCTACGCGATGTTCTGTGTCAAAGTCATATTCCTGCAGCCGCTCTATCCACCTTGCCACTTGCCCTTCAGGATTTCGAAACTGCAGTAACCATTTCAGTGCAGCATGGTCTGTTCTCAACAGGAATTTACGGCCGTATAAGTACTTATAAAAGTGCTCTACGGATTTGACGACGGCCAACAGCTCCCTTCTTGTCACACAATAGTTCCTTTCTGGCCGCGACAAGACCTTGCTGAAATACCCAATAACTTTTTCTTGTCCGTCCTGCACTTGAGAAAGAACGCCTCCTATAGCTGTGTTACTGGCATCGGTATCCAACACAAATTTCCCTCCATCCGTGGATAACTCAAAATTGGTGCTGTAACTAGTAGCCGTTTCAGTTGTTCAAATGCTCTGTGGCAGTCGTCATTCCAATCATATTCTTGTCCATCTTCGGTTAATTTTGTTAACGGTTTGGCAATGTTCGCAAACCCAAGTATAAAACGTCGGTAATATGTGCACAATCCTAGAAAACTGCGTAGTTGGTGTATATCTGCTGGTGTAGGCCACTCCTGTACCGTTTTTATTTTGTCAGGGTCAGCTCTTATTCCGGTCTCCGAAACGACATGTCCTAGGTATTTCACCTCTTTTCCAAACAGGTGACACTTCTTGGGGCTCAATGTAAGGTTTGCCCCGTAATCTCTGGAATATCTCCTCTAGGTTCTTAAGATGTTCTTCGAAAGACCGACCTAACACTATCACGTCGTCCAGGTACACCAGACATGTCTTCCAGGACAGTCCACGCAGTACCGACTCCATCAATCGTTCAAAAGTAGCAGGAGCATTGCATAATCCAAATGGCATGACCTTGAACTGCCATAATCCAGTTCCAATTGTAAAGGCAGTCTTTTCTTTATCGTTTGGCTCCAAGCCTACCTGCCAGTATCCGCTTTTCAAGTCCAAGGTCGAAAACCATTTAGATCCGGATAGAGTATCTAAGGTGTCATCAATTCTGGGCAAAGGATAGCTGTCTTTCTTTGTCACATTATTAAGCCGCCGGTAGTCTACACAAAACCTTGTCGACCCGTCCTTTTTCTTGACAAGCACTACCGGGGATGCCCATGGACTATTCGAGGGTTCAATCACCCTGTTCTTCCATATCGGTGATAATTTGCTCAGCTTCCTTACGTTTTGCCAAAGGAAGCCGCCTGGGGTGTTGTCTTATCGGTTGCGCATCTCCAGTATTGATCTTGTGTTGCACAACATTCGTCCTTCCTTTCTCACTATCATCCAGTGCAAACACACCTCGATATCGTCCGACCAGTTCTTTTACCTTGCCCAGTTGGTCGCCATTTAATCCTTGACACGAGGGTATCAACATATCCAGCAATTTCTGTGAGCAACCGTTGGTTGGTTTATTTTTCGTGTCGTCCACACAACGTTTAATATGACATACTGGAATGCAACTTCCCACAATCATGCCTTTCTTCAGGGTCACTGTATGGGGATTAATGTTCAGCACCCTTACTGGTACCATGTTTCGAGACTTTACCAGCGTTCTTCCAATCAGAAGTCCCTCCTGACCCATTCCCGATTCAGTTGCTTCCATCATGCATACTTGTCCTTCCCGGAGCGTACCATCCGGGTGTCCCATTACTATCATTTCCGCCTTCTCGGGTATTTTCACATCGCAAATCATTCGAACTTGCATCGTCTGGTTACTCCTACCTTGAAATGGAATCTCATCATCATCTATCCGAAGCACATTTTCTTTCATGTTTACATGAAACCCATATTCTCTCATGAGATCCATTCCCAAGATCACTTCTTCTGTAATTTCAGCTACCAACACTCGATGATTAATTAATTTGTCCCCAATTGTCAACATAACGGCAGTCTCTCCGTGAGTACCAATCTTCTCACCACTTGCCGTTCGAAGACACACCGATACAGGTAGCACTTTTCCACGACCAACCAAATCTGGTCTCACAATAGTCCTTGTCGCTCCTGTATCCACGAGTAATCGGACACCCTACCATTAATTCTTCCATCGATATAAATGCTGTCCAGACTCCCATCGACGATGCAGCACGGATGATAATCTCCGGGGCACTACGCTGTGCTGTCGACGTTCGCCCCCTTACATTGACCTGCTTTAACTCAACCGGTTCTTTCTTTGGTTGAGTACAGCGTCTCTGCATATGACCAACTTCACCGCAGCTCCAGCATCGCAGACGCCATCTCCGCGGTCGTAATCTTTTCAGCCTTTCCGCTTTTCGCTTTTCAAACACACGGTTTACTATTTCATCTATGCTGTTCTGAGCTTGACCAGGTTCCTCTAAGGCAGACCGAACTTTGTGACCCATCCTGTGTGATGTCTGCTTAGCTGCTTCAAATTCAAGCGCATGGGCCAGTGCGTCATCCAACATTTTTGGCCGTGCTAATCTTAGCGCTTGCTGTATTTCGCCATCTTTAACGCCATCCACAAATGTTTGTACAGCAAGTTGTTCGAGGAAGCTATCTGGTGCCGTTGGATATGCCAATCTAACTAATCTGGCGATGTCAGCTTCGAATTCTTGCAGGCTTTCACTTGTCTTTTGCGAGCGGTTCTTAACTTGTGCGTGGTAAACCTGTTGAAGGTGAGCATCTCCATATCTCATCTCAAGCTTTGATGTTAAGAGCCGTAATCATTCTGCTGGTGATCGGGAATCGTTTGTAAGATGTTAAGAGCCTCCCCCCGTAGGGCCACTATTAAGGAGATAGCCTTCTCTTTGTTGCACCAACCGTTGGCTATTGCAGCAGCTTCAAATTGTTTCAAATATGTGGGCCAAGGTGTTTTACCATCGAATGTAGGTGGTTTTACTTTAAATTTAGACGGAATTGACTCGCTTCTTTCCATGGTTCTTATTTCTGGAATGTTCTGATTAACAACTTGGCTTGGTATTTCAAGTGGCTGTGTTGTTAGTGAAATCACTTGTTCTTGCAGCCTCATCATATCTTCTTCCATTTTTACCAATTTACTGTCCAACTTTTGCTCAACTGTTTTACCTGTTCAGTGACATCTTCTTTCAATGCAATGGAGCTTGCTATTAATCTTTGTTCTAACGTGGCTGTACTTTCATTCAACTTTTCTTCCATTTTGGCAGCATTTTCACTTAACCTTTCCATTTTCTCAGCGTTTTCAGTAAACTTTTCATCTATTTTGCAGCATTTTCAGTAAACTTTTCATTTAGTGTCACTTCCAGTTTAGCCGACCTCTCCTCCATTTTCTCAGCATTTTCACTAAGTGTCACTTGCATTTCGGATTTAAAATCCTTAAGGAAATTCATTAAACTTTCTGCCTCCATCTTATTTTGACTCCTTGTAACTGGCATATATAAACTACTTAAATGTCTTTAGACTTGTGTTTTAAATTAATCACTATATACCCCACAAATGCCTGACACCAGTGTAACGGGCTACTACTACCGCGTTTCTTTAATTTAAAACAAGTAATAATAATGGTCTTTATTACTCACTGTTCACAAGTCTAATTAACAGTATATGCCTTATTTATAGATGTTTTCAGTCCACTTAACAATGAAGCACTATTACACTAATGAATTTACAAGCACTAATATCTTCTTAAACTAACTTCTTTACCCTAGGTCCAATTAACCACACTAACACAACTATTTGTTTATACACTTCTATTTATTTATGTATACTGCAAGCTGCATGCACATTAGACACAGCATATCATTTATGTATATATTCTAAAAACTCAACTACGTTTACTTTACAACGATATAATTTATATTAGACATTCAAGAATAGACTAACTCTTACATTCATAAGCTGCCTTATATATACCCTGCACTAAGATATGACTCATTATCTAGAACTTTGTAGAAGGATTCTCGAATGCTGAAGAATACGCTGTGCCCCGGGCGTTTGTATGTTTGACGGGTTGCCTAATAGTGGATCGCAACACTATGAATGGCGAATGGTTGCTCTTCTCCCTAAATCCGGCAATTTTGTTTATTTACATGGTTATATAGTGGTTATATGGTGCTGAAAATCGGTGTTAACTCGTTTTTTTCAAGATCTATTTAACAAACTATCTTCATGCAGCAAGGTCAATCGTCAATCTTGTAAGCCCTGAGAAGAAGATCTTCATGAAAAATTTGATTAAAGGTTATTGGTGGTACGGCTAACTACTGAGTGAGCACGGTGCCGCATGATAGTGTTTGGATCATGTGATACGTTTTCGTTAACTGCGGCTTTTTTTCTTGTGATTGACCAGAGCGACGACGCACACGTGGTGTTTTAATGTTAGCATTTTTTAAAACTTTTTACCAAATCGAAATGAGAACATAATTTACGGTTTGTGATGGTAAAAGGGGCGTTTTATTAATTAATAAACGCTGATCAAAAGAATAACGCGTCATTTTGTAAATGGCAATGCTTCAACATGATACTCATCAAATATGGCTGGCTGTTTGGCATTAATCGAAGACAAAGTGGAGGGATTTTTAAATTTAAAGTATTTATTAGTTAAATATAGATTCCAAATTGAGATAAATTGTTTTAAAAGTTACCCAGTCGATTATATTGATAGTTACTACGATTTAGTTGAAGTTAAACGTTGCTTAAAGTTAAAAAAAGATATTGAAAAAGACTAAAGATTTTTACGACATTACTGCTTTTGGCGATCTTCACATAAAAGTAGTTTTTGATCGCGATTTAGAGCATGTTTCAAATGTTATATTAATAATTATTTACATAAGCAAGTTATGTACCCCCCAATCTATGTATGTATAACAAAATAGAAGTTATTAGGAATTATTAGAAATTGTTAAAGAAATTATTAAGTCAAGTACAACAACGTCATTCAAGGATCATTAAATAAAGGTTATTAACAGTTGTGAGAACGGATGCACTACATTGTATTCCAGACGACAGTGATACTGCAGGTGGCAGGTTACAGACGGTTAAGAACCGTGATTACCTAGAAATATGATTGTTACATTGTATAATGAATTGAATTAAGAAATAAGCAGACATAAGCTCTGCAAGTTCCCACAGACATGTGAGGGGCAGGGACAACATAAATACCCAGGGAGCCCCAGACCAGTCAGTCAGTCTCGAGTATTTTAGCTTTAACATTGCAGTTTGCTTAGGCTACTTACTCATATTAGTTCAATTAATAATTATTTTTTGACTTGGAGTAATTTTAAATTAGATTGTCAAAATTCCATATTAAAATCTGTATAAACCAAATAAACTGTTACAAAGTTTTGGAAGAAGTTTTTAAAAACACCGCTCCCAAGGGCCGAAACGTAACTGGCGCATCTGTAGGATCCAGAAGGGCACTAGGAATCCAAAAATCGGAAGAATGGTGACCAAGAACTTCAATTCACAAATCTGGAAGAACCCAAACAAATTGGATCAGGTACAAGCATCGACCAAATCCAACCAAACAAACCTTGGACAAGATACAAGCATCGATCGAATCCAAACCAAACCAACGTGGACAAAGTACAAAAATCGACAGAGTCCATGAAAGCGACGACAAAACTAATGTAAGTTCATTTTCCTTAAAACCAATTGATTCTTTTACAAAATTATTGATATTAGCTAGTATTAGAAAATGTTATTTATTTTTATGTATGTACAAATTTATTTATTATTGCAATTTATGCCATTTTTTTGAAAATAATTTACGCAACCATTACGAGAAATTATTTTCAGATACGAGAATTTATTTTGAGAAAATTTATTTTTAAAGCAAGAGAAAAATTTAACCAAGAAAACTGAAAAGTACAATTATTACGAATTATTATTAATACAAAATGTAACTGGCACGCGAATTATTATTAAAACAAAACGAAAACGAATTTAAAATACCAAAAATAGAACGCAATCAATTTTGCCAATTTATCAACGAAAGCTTAATGTACACACGCAATAACGATTAACTATAGAAACGATTTATTCAAAGTTTAACCTTCATCGCATTCTATAAATTAAACACTCCTAGTGTATAAATTATAGAAGCACTTTGTAATTATTATTATTAATTAAACTATTTACCTATTACAAATTACTACCGGAAACTCTCATCATTGAATAGAAACCATTCAGTCCAAATATATCTAATTATAGCAAAACAATTTCTGAATAAAATTTATTCAAAAGGCACATCGCAACTTCATAAATTGCATATTTTCAGTACGAAGATATCTAATTATAACAAAAGCATTTACGCAATTAAATTATTACGAGGCTGAAAATATAATCTTTCAGTAGACTAAAACTTTGTAATTAAACAACTTATTGTATAATTATAAAAGGAGACTTTGATGCAACTACTGTAACAAAACGGTAGACTGAGAACTTGCAAACTCTATATTTAGACACTCGAGGTAACTAGACAATGCAATTAAAAGAAAGCATCTTATGCACTTATCAATTATAACACCTACGAAGACGATATAATTAAAAGCAGATTCAATTAGTCGGCAAAAATAAAATAAGATCGTAACTGACGCAGAAACATACAAAGTATAACGCAAATTATTGCAAGACTATTAATCCACATAGAAACCTTTCACAAAATTAAAAACCGTGACAACTTTAACATCCGAGAAGTATAAAAATACAAATTCAAGGATACAGCAACTAACCAGACATTACCAGGTACAAATCCCGCAAATTAATTACAGCACCGTATAACTAAGTACAAATACAAGTAACTCGATTTTTTAAATAACCCAGCAATCCAAACTGAAAAGTAAGAATACAAATTGTAAAGTAAATCTCAATTTTTACAAAAATTTGAAATGAATTAAAAGCGAAAGCAACTCTGAGCAATCATGAGTTCAGATATGAAAATTTATCTCGAGAGCATCCCTAATTTCAACGGAGAGCAAGCTTTACTAGTGAATTTCATTACTGCGTGCGAAATGCTTTTGAAAACCTTTTACAAAACCGAAGACAACGAAAAAAATTTATTACTTTTACGCCTGCTAATAAGTAAACTGAACGGACGGGCTTTATTTTTTTGGTCTTTGTTGGTATGTAGGCGAATCCCCCACTCTCCGCGGTTGGTAGTTAACCTGGTGTATACTTTTTCTCCGCCTACGTCCAGGTACGTAGCAAGTAAAGAAAAATTTTTATTGGCACTTTGGATTGATAAGCTGGGCAGAAGAAGACCTCTTCCTAATCATTTTCTTTCCCTTTATCAATTTCTCCCTAGGTCTTCTCGAGGAGGTGCATCGAATTTTCATGATAGCCACAGTCTCCAACAAGATTGACTCAAAAAAACTGATTTAGTATTCGTAAGTACTTTACTATAGCGCATGCAAGTATTATTCGCTTTATTAGGGCTATTTAGCCAGATATTATGTTAATTAGTTATTTTGTCTTCGCGTGGTTTTTTGTTAAAATTGCGATACGTGGCGTGTTTTATATTTGTTTATATAACCGATACATTGAATTTTAAAATAATCACTATTGACTGTTAAAATGAAACAAATAATTAATTTGAGTGATTTAAAGAGCAAAGTTATTTATTCTTATGGCATTGATGCCTCACAGGTCAGTGAAACGTTTTGAAAAACAGCTGCAAGTGATATCAAGCATTTGGTTTACTTGCAATCACATATCCTACGAATTCCAATAATTGAAAGTATGGTAATAATTTATATTTTATTGTTCAAAAATAGTCATCATTAGGTTTTCAGTCCTGGAACTAGTTGGACGCGTACCTCCATAGTTTCCTATTGTGAGTTAACCTACACATTTCTCTGAAATTCTCCTAACCTACATCTTTCAAAAATCTGTGTACAATAGTCTAATCTAGGTCAACATCTACCTCTTCTTTTTCCTTTCTTTGCTTCTAATATTACCCGCACTATTCTGCTATGCGTTAGAGCGTATCCTATCATTCTATCTCTTCTATTATTTTGACCGTTTTCCACATATCTCTTTATTCCCTACCATTTCTGGTACCTTTTTATTCTTAACTTTGTTTACGATATCTTCATCATACTTCTGTAGAACCACATTTCAAAGGCTTCAAACTTTTTCCTGCCCGCTTCTCCTACTACCCATGTTTCACAGCCGTACAGTGCTGTACTCCACACAGATATTTCCTTGTTTTTATGTTTGTTGTCTTCGAACATAATTTTCTAGTTAAACTCAGAACGACCTAGTGCTAATCTCTGTTTTATATCTCTGGCATTTTTTGCCTCTTGCGTTACTTGGATTACGAGGTGGCAGAAATCCTAAACCTTTTTCTATCGTTTCCTCCATTATCACCCTTAAAGCTAAAATTGCTTCCCGTGTTCTCCCGTTTCTCTTAAACCCAAATTGATCTTCGCCCAGTATTTCTTCAGACCGTAATTCCATCCTATCCGTCTTTGTACAATTCTAGTTAATATTTTTGACACGTGTACTGTTAAACTTATTGTTAGAAAATTTTCACATCTATTTGCACCTGTTTTTTGAATGTTACGTTTGAAATCATTGGGAATCTTGCCTGTTTCTTATATATATATATATATATATATATATATATATATATATATTGCTGTGAATCCACCAAAATCCGGGAACTACGATTTTCGAATCGAGCCCCACAGATTGGGCGTCAAGAATGCTGTGAAACCTACAAAAAGCTATTAAATTAACTGGTCCGTCGACTTTCTTCTGTTAATCGCCTCTTTACTCTTTTCCGCCTCGGCTGCTCACCTAGTTAAACCTTCATCCTCATTCATAAAAAAAAACAAACACATTCCTACCACAAACATCAACGTTAACTCTATTTACATCAATATTCACAATACATTAAAATTTCAAAATTAAATTTTTTTATAAATTTCAGTATCAGAAAATTTCAAGATTAAATTTGTTATCATTTTAATGTGCATCCAGAATTAAAGTCCTTGTAGGATGCCTACTAATTAATATAACAATATATGCAGACCTGAGTCTGAGTACAAAGGGAGCATCTACCACCCCTTTACGTTAATTAACCAGGTTCGTCTAATTGAGCTCAAAGACATACCCAAATTTTCATCATAATCCAGAACATAAATACTAAATACCCTTTCTACTTAAACAAGAAAATCTCACCTTAAAATTAAAAATTTGCTGTTAGTACAATTTCACTACTGTCCATTTTAAGTAAATCAATTATAAAGTTATTCAACACACACCAACACATCAAAATCGAACAACAAAGCATAAGTTACCTGAAGGTTACTGCACTAGTGGCTTCAATGTACATCGTCCTTGCTAATTTCACCATTCCAACTGGGTTATGTTTACGTCCTCGGATTACTGGTCGCTTTTAAACATTTTCTCTACACCACCATTCATCTAAAGTTGTTTCAGTGCTTTTCCGGAACTCATTTGTGTATATCTGAAGCTTGTTTTGTGGATCCAGACACGTTTACGAATCATTTAATTATTACCACCCCCGAAAAATAGCAAAGAAATTCATACTTCTTTCACAAATATACGCCAAAACTGCCTACTTTTGTGTATTCATTTGTCGTTGCAAATTTGACTAATTGGTACAGTGATACTAAACTTTATTACCTTGTATCTTCTTTTCTAAATGCACTAAATTACATTCATTGTAGCACGTAAAGAACAAACTGTTTTAAATCACCAAAATATACGAGCAAACTGTTTAAATTATTCTATCAAAATCGGAAAACTAAAAAGCACTGTTTAACGCATTGAATCAATTCGAAAATCTAAGAGAGAGAATCTCATATTAACCCGGGTATATATAGAGGTTAGCCCGTATGTCGGTCTTGTCCCCAAAACGGCCAGTTTCTAGAATTTCGTATACTATGTTCCCATCTCGCCCGCCTGTGCGTCGGTTCTTATTAAATTTGCACTCGCCCCAGTTAATCTCAGAAATTTCGACACGGCTCGCAACGTCTGGGAATAACTAATTAAATTTTATACAGAAATGTTATTTTTACCTCTCAAGTTTGCCTTTTATTTTCAACCAATCGCAACCCAGTGACGTTGCTCCACTCACGCCTTTTACTATATGTGTCTCTGTCTTGCGCATATTATCTGTCTCTATCTACCCTGTTCTTATTGGTGCAAATTGATATTCTTTATTATCGATTATTTCAGTCCATGTGGACTTGTGAAATATCCCACCTTATTAGCATTTCTCGTAACTATTAAGCTACGCTTTCTCCAGCATTCTCTGTAACCATTTGTTATCCGCCAAATTTACGCAGAATGAGCCTTTTAAAAATACGCAGGTGTTCAAACATAATACTTCTACGATTTGAATATTATTGGGTTTTTACAAGCTTTTATAAATATTATATGTTACTAATGGTTCAATTAACTTCAATTAAAATAATACCCTTTAATTTTTAGTGACTCCTAATCAAATATTAATTATTATCTGTACATTTTGTTTAATACCGGTTACTTAAAATTGAGTTAATTAATATAAATTTTGCACGTAATTTCCATTTGTTTCTTTACTCGGAATAATTAAATTACACGTAGAGCATTTTAATACTGCTTCCTTCTTTATAGCAAACGTCTTGTAAATGATTTAAATCTCTTATTTTTAATGAAACGAATGAATTTTTATGCTTCACGGTTTTAATAAAGTGTACCTTTTCCCAAAGCTTTTACACGGTGATTAAAATTATTTGATGTGATTATTTAATTTTCTACCCTGGTCTAAATATGAGTAATATATATATATATATATATATATATATATATATAGCTGACAAATTGAATATCATTTTGGCTTGCAACATAGAACTTTAACCGTGTTCAATTTTCAATTGTAGTTACTTTCTCTAATATAACTGTTGGAAGAAATAAAAATTATCGATTATTTTATTCTTAAAAAATCTGCTATTAGTTTCCCCACAATTTCCTCATCATCATTACGACTTCAGTCCTAGAACTGATTGTACGCGTAAGTTACGTTTCGGGCCATGGGAGCGGTCTTTTTAAAAACTTCTTCCAAAAACTTCGTAACAAAATTTATTTATTAAACAGATATTAATGTGGAATTTTAACAAACTTGATTACAATTAAACTAAGTCGAAAAATAATTAATAATTGAACTAATATGAGTGAGTAGCCTAAGCAAACGGCAATGTTAAAGCTGAAATACTCAAGACTGACTGACTGTCGTGGGGCTCCCGGGATATTTATGTTGTCCCTACCCCTCACGTGTCTGTGGGAACTTGCAGAGCTCATGTCTGCTTATTTCTTAACTCTATTCATTATACAATATAACAATCTTAATTTCTACGTAATCACGGTTTCTTAACCGTCTGCGACCTGCACCTGCAGTATCACTTACTGTCTGGGATACAATGTATTGCATCCGTTTTCACAACTTGCTTGTAAACTTTCAATAACTTCTCTGGTTTGTCCTTGAATTTACATTGTTGCATATACTTAAGTTTCTTTAACAGTTTCTAATAATTCCTAATAAATTCTATTTTATTATACATATACAGATTGGAGGATACATAACTCGCGTACGTCCATCATTTTCTATTCTAAGCTAACCTACACATTTCCCTGAAATTCCTACAGTTCACATTTTTCACTATCTTTGTGAAATAACCTAATCTAGGTATACCTCTACCTTTCCTTTTTCCTTTTCTGATTCTAATATATGCCTGCGCTATTCTCTCGTGCCTTAGTATGCGTTCTCTCCTCGTATCTCTCCTATTGTTTTCCACATATTTCGTCTCCTACCATTTTTAGTAGTACTCTATTGTTTTTAACTTTGACTCCCCATCATATCTTCATCATTCGTTTGTAGCACTACGATAATCATTAGGTTTTCCGTCCTAGAACTGCTAGGACGCATACCTTCATTGATGACTTTTCTGAGCTAACCTACACATTTTTCTAAAGTTCCTTCATCACTTCTAGCATCACATTTCAAAGACTCTATTTTTTACCCGTCCACTTCTCGTACTGTTCACGTTTCACAGTCATGCAGTGCTGTGCTGAACTTATATTCTTTCAGCAATTTTTTTCTTGTTTTATATTTGTGGCGTTTGAACGTGGTAGTTGCCCTATGAAGTCAAATTCAGTACGGTCTTGTACTAATCTTTATTTTATATCTTTTGCACTTTTCTCATCTTGCGTTTCCTATTTGTATTATGGTTTTTGACTTATTTACCCCTCCTCTATCTACGTTAGCTTTATTTTTGTTAATGTGCAGACCGTATCTTTCTCTTAGAACTGTTTACATTTTATTAAGTGCTGCTTCTAACTGTACCTCTCTGTTAGAACAGTTACCATTTCATTAAGAGCTGCTTTTAACTCTTCCTTGCTAGATGCTTATACCGCTCTATCATTTGCAAATCTAAGCACATCAATCGTTTGCCCATGCATAATAATTCCAAATGTCTTTCTGCATTTGACAGTATTCGTTGCTAATCGATATACAAGTTAAAAATTAAAGGGTATAAAGCATCCCTTTATCACCCTCTCTCCTAATATCTTACTATCTTACTATTCTATCTTATTGAGTATTTTTAACGTTTTCCCATTTTACATTGTTGAATGTTTTTCCAGATCCATAAACCTTATATACACGCTTTCTTCTTTTACAATTGTTTTCTCTATTTTCACTCTAAAATCTAAAACTGCTTCTCGTGTTCCTTCGTTTATCCTAAACCCAAACTGATCTTCGTCCAATATTTCATCAGCCTGCTATCCCATCCGTCTTTGTTCATTTCTAGTTAATATTTTTAACACGTGTACTGTTAAACTTATTGTTCTAAAATTTTCCATCTATCCCAACCTCTTTTTTTTTTTGGAATAGTGACTATGGTAATACGTTTGAAATTTTTGGATATTTCGTCTGTCTCATACATATAATCTACAAGTTGAAATAAACATTCTGTTAATGCTTGTCCAGCGGCTTTTGGAGTTTCTGCTTGCAGTTTGTCTTGACCCCGCACCATATTATTTTTCAAGCTCCTTAATGCTGGCTTAAACTCATTTCTAATTCAAGTCATCCTTTTATATGTCCGATTCCTGTCCTAGTGCTTCTAGTTCCTATCCTGCATATAAATTTTTTATATATTATTGCCATCTATCCACTCTCTCTGCCTTTTATATAAGGATGTCTCCTTTTGCATCACTTATATTTTGGCTATACTGCTTTATATCCCTAAAATTCATTCAAGTTAGATTGTATGCTTCGTTTGTCTTTCCACCTGCCATCTTAGTTTGTTTCCCTGCTTCGTCTGGTCTGTTTTTGTATTTTCGTCGTTCTTCTATTAAATTCAGAATATCCTTTGTCGTCCATGGCTTTTTTTTATTATACCCCAGAATATCTTTGGCCGCAATGTCTAAGCGAAATTTAATGGATTTTGTTTCTACTTTCTTAGTATAAGAAATTTTCCCGATGTTTTTCAAGAATACGTTTAACCTTTTCTCAAATCTTTCATGGGTTTTTTTATCTTTTAGTTTCTCAAACCGCCTTTTATGTTACTTTTTTTCAAATTTTTTAATTTGAGCGCGAGATAGGTTTTAGGCCTCATGCAGTAACGCATGAGATCGAAATAATTCTAAGTTGACTTTCACTAATTAAATAAATTAAAATTAATGTGAGTAGCTGAATTACCAACAATGTTAAAGTTGTGAAGCTCTAGACTGACTGGCTATCGTGGGCTCTCGAGGGTATTTATGCTGTCCCTGCCCCTCACATTGCTTATGGGAAACTGCAGAGCTCGTGTCTGCTTATTTCTATATTTAATACAATGTATTACATTTCAATTATCTTAATTCTAATAATTGCTGTCTTATAACCTACTGTGACCTGCACCTGCAGTATCACGTTACGTCTGGAATACAATGTCTGCTTCGGTTCTCAGGTCTGGTTTGTGAAGTTCTATTAACTTTTTATTTATGTTCTTCAATTTTACATTGTTGCATCTAACTTAAGTTTTTAATATTATCATTTAATTACATATATATCCTAATTTGGGGGATATGTAACTAGCGGGTTTCATAATTATTATGTTGTTGTAGCATCTGTATTTACTTCTGGATAACTTCTACCGTTTTTTACTTGATTCCTATACCGCTGTCTAACAAGAATGTAATCCATTTGATATTGCTTTATGTCTCCTTGTTCCATGGGTATACTCTTTCATTTTTGTCGCAAAATTCTATCAGCCTATTTCCCTGCCGTTACTCGTTACTAAACCAAATAAACGTGCTACCGCTCGTTCCCTACCCTCACCTGCCACTGCACTAAAATCTTCCGTAATTATTAACTTTTTATGCCTTTTTATGAATGTTAGTATGTCTTCGGTATCTTTGCAGATCGCTTCTACCTCTTCATCATTGTAGGTGTAGGTGGTATGAAAACTTGTATTATTACTGTGTTGACCGGTTTAGATTCTAATCTAACCACGAGTACTCTTTTGTTCTTTTGTAAGTAGTTTTCTATATAATATCCTACCTTTTTCCGCATAATTATCCTTGAACCCGCATTTACTTCCTACGAGCCTGTATGAATCACTGCTCCTAAACCTCCGCCTCAGGCCACCGAACTTCACTAGTCCCTACTATGTTTAATGCTAATCAATCCTTTTTAATTTTCAAATTCTCTAGCTTAACTACTTGCTTCATGCTTCTAACATTCCACGTCCCGTCTCGCAAAATGTTTCAGGATTTTCTTTTAAACCTACCTATCACATTCTCCGAAGTAATCCCCTTTCGGAGATCCGAATGGTGGACTATTTTAACTACTACTAATCCCAAGGTCTCAAGTTTGTTCCCAACACAGATCGCTTGAAAAATTTTAGTCGGGCATTTTTCATAAAAATACCCCTTCGTTCGGATGAGAGGTAAAATGTATGTCCGTGTGTGAATTGTCAAGCACGTTAAAGATCCCTACTTTGCTTGGAACAGCAAGTTTTTACAAAATTCAAGATTTACAAGTAAAAAACTCGCTTCCTGGCCAGTATAGTACCCTCGCGTGGGGCACTAGAAAGTCAAATGTAGGGGATACTTCAACTACGGAATCTTTTACTCCAGAGGATGCCAATCTTAAATAACAATTTAAGTAAGCAGTGTGATGGTTTCCTGTTGCCATTCACATCACAGTGGTGTACCCTAGAATGCCACAGCGATCCCTATGGTCTCTACCATTCTAAATACCGAAAGAGCTGCTTCTCTTTTTTGGGAACCTGCCTTAGTCTGATTACTCACTGAGGACCCGACTAATTTGGTTAGACCAATAGTTCGGCTCGTTAACTCACTAAATCATACAAGCAATTCTGTCAGTTCTAGTATTCTAGAACTTCTTCAAGGTGCATATTCGTTTATAACAGATTCAGAAATTGAAATTTTCGGAAAATTACAAACTCAAAAATTAAAAGGTTGGAATATTATTCACTCAAAAATCTAAATTAGTTAGGTGAGGTGGAGGTTCCGTAACTGCTGCAAATTCTCTACGGGCGAGTAGAATTGTATATTTATTTTAAGCAGAATTTAAATTTTTTTGAATTGTTTTATCTTAAGCGTGTTTGTTCCATTACGGTTGTCCTTTAAACATATTATTTAAAATATTTTAGTTTAATAATGCCTAAGTTGTATAAGGGCCATCCTTTAAATCTTTATAAACAACCGCTAGATGGCGCTATTGAAATGTATCGTTATTTTTACATAAAAGTTGATATTTGTTATTGTGAGAACAGCGACAGCTTAGAAATTGACCGAGCAGTTCGTTTACAATGAGCGTTTGAACAAAACAAATTTGTAAGGAAATGGAAATTTCACGCGAAAGTTTTCGTAGGATGATTTTTACGATTTCATTAAAGTTAAACTCTACAACTATAGTGAATAGTGGCGCTTTGTTTAGCTAGATAGCTTTTGCGCCTCTTGGAGCTTTTTATTAAAAAGGCTTTCTTCCAAAAAACTCTCTTATCAAATTTATTTCAACAGAAGTTACAAATGATTTTAAAAAAAAGGTACGTTATGTTCATTAAAGTATTTAAATCAAAAAATAATCAAAGTTATTATTGACTAATTAAATTAATTAAAACTAGAATGAGTAGCTTGAACAACCCACAATGTTAAAGTTGTGAAGCTCTAGACTGATTGGCCATTTTCGGCTTTTGAGGGTATTTATGCTATCCCTGCTCTTACATCACTTCTGGGAAATGCAGATCTTATGTCTGCTATTTCTTGATACAATACAAAGTATTGTTACACAATTTTTCTTATAGATATAGATTGTGTATTTACTCTACGTTATAGGCGGCAGAGCCTCGATAAATTATGAGGGGTTCCTGTTTAAGGTTTAAGCCCAGGGTAAAGAGGATGGAAAATGGCTTTGACTAAAAAAAGAACCAGCCAGCTAAGCTTCTTCAACTTAGGGTAGAGCTATGAGCCAGGGTCGTAGGATGGTATACGATAATAAAATAGTTTTTAATGGACGCCACCGTATCTTAATAATTGATATAATAAGAATCAATCCGAAGATAAGATACGGAAATCTTCGAAAAGAAAAAAAAATATCCTTGACGAGCAAAACAGAAAAATAATACTTACTTATGACTCTGCAAACTGGAATTGGATCGACGATCTCGTACTATCTGAAAATTTAATCACTTCTAAACATTTTTGAACTAGGGCTACATTAGAGCCTAGTCACTTTATCACAAAAAAATTAATTATAAAAAGATCAACTAGTTAAAATTATACTTCAAAAAATTTTTAAACTCAACACCAATAATATATCTTTCTTCACTACAAAAATTTCATAAATATGGTTGTTTGCTTCTATAGAAAAATTATTGTTGTCTTTAATGAAAGAACGCTTTAAGACAACTTATTACTCTTTCTATTGATTTACAAAAAAAATATATACATCATTTGTACAATTTTATACGTACTGCAACTTTTGAGATATCTACTTTTATTAAGGTTTACTATTAGTCTCTGATTAGTTGTGTGAATTTTATAATTGAAAATTTATTATAATTCTTTATAGGAAATATAGTGTTTTTATTATTATTCTGCAATTTGTATATGATACCTGAATAGGATCCTGTTCGGGTTTACAATTAATTGATTAAATGCTTTGACTTTCCTTAGATTGCAGAACTACAATTTTAATTAATTTAATTGATGGAATCAAAGGTGAAAAATACTTATTGTTTGAATTAATATGTATTTCAAGTGTACTGCCAAAAAAATTCTATTTTATAATGCGACAAACAATTATCAATGTGTCACGTGCTTAGTCACGAATACATTTTAGTATAACCTTGTAAATTTAAAAATTATCTTCTGGAAATTTCTTTGTGTTTATAAGAGCATTTATTAAATATCCAACTATTAAATTCTGAACAAAAATTACGTGCCTAATTTAAATAACCATATAAAATTTACAAAACTTTCGTGTACCAATTTAAATAAACATATAGAATTTATAAAAATTATTTGTACATTTCCAGTAATGGTCCCATGAAATGAAAATTGAACTAAAATTGGAGATGACTCACTACAAACAATCGGCTAGGCGTCCGAGTTCGTCAACCATCTTAAGTACTTACGACAGCAGGTGCACGCGGCTGGTACGTGCACGGGCTTGACTTCTATACGAAACAAAATTTACGGAAAATTCCACCATACTCCATAGTAGCATTTGAGACTTTGTACTTTCAATACAACTAACAGCAAATTGTGTTTCAGTGTTCCATAACAATTATATACATAAAATTTATCGCTTCAAAATTTTATACATTACGTGCTTAGTTACGAATACATTTTTTAATTGCGTTTCAATACTTTATAAACATTTTTTACTTGCGTTTCAAAGTTGGACCTAAAACTTGCTTCGATATTCTTTTTTATTTGCACTGAAAAGAATCGAGGAAATGATTTGGATGCAAACTTGAAAATTATTCATCTACCGTAGATGTGTATTTCTTGGTCACACTAAGTCGATTCAACAACTAATCAATGCCATGGTATCCGTCGACACCATTTCACCTGTCTTTGGGACGGCATGTTTTATCAAACCTGCTAGCCCACGTTTCAACACTTGCTTAGCTGATTACATTCTGACGTTAAATGATGAACCTTGACCACGAAGCAAATTTATTATTCAAGCACGCGCAGAATGGGAATGTTGTATCAATACATACACAGATAAAAGAAATCTTAAATTTTATTTCAAGTCTTTAAATATAGGTGGAGATCTAAGCATAAATTGGTAATATATTGTTACAATCGGAATTTAATATTTTCTGTTTAATAACGGATATTTGTTAAATAGATATTTAGAACAAAAGCGTACATTAATGAAGCAGGTAATTGTATTTATTACAGTATTACATTTTAATAATCTTAATTCTAATAATTGCTGTTTTATAACCTAATGTGACCTGCACCTGCAGTATCATGTTACGTCTGGAATATAAGGTAATTGCTTCCGTTCTCATGTCTGATTTATGAACTTCTATTAACCTTTCATAATATGTTCTTCACTTATACATTGTAACAATCAATTTCTTAAAACTTACTAGTTTCATTTAAATGTACATATATATTAATTTGGGGGATATGTAACTAGCTCCATCAAAAAAGAATATTTACAATTGGTTTCCAGAAACCTGTGGCCATACTTCATGTGTGTTAAATTTTGTGAAGATCGATCAAAACTGTTAACGAGCAACTTATTGAAGAAGATCGGCATTGCAACTTATAGTAATATATAGGTATTCTTAAACATTGTTAGCTCCAATACATTTGATTTTGTGTGAACATTTAGTTCTGAAAATGATCTGTTTCCGATGGATTCCGCATATTTGGACCGAGACTTGGAAATTGGCTCGTGCTTATTGGTGTAAAAAATGTACACGAAACTCGGCAGAGGAACTGTAAAATTTTTATCCAACGCCGCAATACGTAGCAAAAGTTGGATACATTCGCATGAACGGAAACTAAGAAAGCATTCATTGTTTGGATTGTCCAAGATGAATCGAAGCCCAAAAATGTTCGTTCACGAAGCACTTCTAAGAAATAGATCGCTTGTTTCTTCGGTTCTACTGGTCATGTCGCAACCACCCTTTAAAGGATCTAAGAATAGTTAATGATGAACGGGGTCTGCAATAATTTGCTTGCCAAAAGTTATCGACGAAATCAGAAAAGTCTGTCACCATTCTTCATCGCGACAATGCCAACTTGCACACAGAAATCCAAAAATATATTATTTCAAGGAGAAAAGCTTCGAATTAATGTTTGATTGCCGATATTCGCCGCATTTATCACTTAGCGACCTCTTTATGTTTTCGGATGTCAAACAAAAATTGTGCGAACAGCAATTTCCATTATCTCAAGGAGCTCTTGAAGCTTTCAAGAACATTGTTTTCAGGATACCAATTTCCGAGTGGAAGAAAATTTTGAGAATTGACTTGAAAGCATGCAAAAGTGTACAAATCATAAAGACAAATATTTTGAAAAACAATAAAACAGTTTGTTCTACAAAGATGTTTTTCTTTCCTGGTTTTTGTAAAGAGCTGGTTCTTTTAAGACAAATAGCTCCATTATTCAAAAAGTATGTAAATGGATTTTCCAAAAAAATTCTATAAGCTATAGTATTTTTCTTTTAGGTTCCAAACACAATAGCAAAAGTAGCACGCGTACAATCTGATAAAACCAAACCATTACAACGTATCTAAATTGATTGTGTAAACTATTCAGCCCTGACGTATTTTCCCAACCAGCACCCAACAGAGGAAATTATTTCCACTTCCGGCAAAGACCGGAATCTGCACAGCTATTAGTTCAACCAACATCCATTTATTTTATCCACATATTCATTTCATTTTACCTACAGATCAGATCGATTTAGGTATTTGCCGCAATGTTAGAAGAAAAAATTTACACAAAGAAGAAAAAACCGGAAACGAATGGATAATAAACGGAATAAAGGAAGAGTTTCCCTGATGCCCAGTGATTGAGAGCGAGTCCTTTTATTTTCCCTTAGCCACGCGTTGAAGATAATAAATAATAGTAGAGGACAAATCATCCTTACAGTCAGTCTGTTCCTTTTGTATCAGTTGATTTATTATCTTTGAAGTATGAACGGATGTTTTATTTGTTTAATTGTTTATTTTGTTGGTTACATTTATTAACAGGGGTTTTTATCAACTACAGGGTGGTTGAACCAAAGGGAAATACATATTCATTTAAAGGATTAATGTCGGTTTACGCGTTTTCCATAATCCTGGATGATGTATCGCAGTTCGCATATGAGAAATCCGATAAAATCCGATTATGTCACTGGTTTACAAGTTCGATGTGGTTATCGAAAATTTTTAAATAATTTTCTAATTTTAGCACGACTGTAGTCGATTGATTTAATTGTTCTATACGTTATATATCACGAGGGTGCGAGGGTGGATTTATGTGAATAAAGTGCAATTGTCGATTGTGTAACAAAACTAAGGACTTTAATCACTGTTCGAGAGCTTAATGGTCAGGGTTTGTGGAGAATGGGGCGTACGTACGTTCAGACACACAACTTTGTTCTCCTTGTAATAATTCTGGATAGCACAAAGGCTTCATTGATGTATAGTGTGTTGGACTCTGATGAATGAAAAATTTTAAAACCTTTTTTGGAGAGATAAAGTCCTCGAGCCGATAAACTAATTTTTCACAAAAAACTTTTATGAATGAAATCATTCGAAACATATCTTTAATGAACTGCGATACAGTTGATCACATTATTACATAAGTACGAAAAATTGAGCAGTAGCACTTACATTTTGTCCTTCATAATTGTCACCTCGTTTATATAGCGCTTTGGCATCCTCTACCTGACGACAAAATTAATGTATAAGACTGTTCTACGGCAGAGGGATTTCGCATGGAATTACATCTGTGTGGTAGTCGTATGCATACAAGAGATGGACATGTCGTAATCGCAACGTCACACCGCTTTAATACACATAAAATAACTTTTCGTCTACGTCAACTTCTAATTTAATTACACAAGCTAAGTTGATAAATATTGAGGTATTATAGTTAATAATAACTTATATTTTCTATCTCTCAATTACTAGCTCGATTTGAAATGATGATTTGAACCTTGCATAAAAGTCTAAGTTATTATTTCATCTTATTAACTATAATACCCATTTCGAATGGACCTGCACCGTGCCAAAGTTCTAAATTACTAGAACAGGTGAAATGGCTTGCGTGTTCTAATAAGCTAAAGAGCCAAACTACAGGTCCAACCAAAGTAGTAGGGTCGTTAGTGAGAAACCAGACTAAGACAGGTCCCCGAAAGAGGGCAGCGGCTCTTTCGGTACTTAGATTGGCGGAGACCATAGGGGTCGGTATGGCAGTCTAAGACCCACTATCGCGATGTGGAAGGCAACGAGAAACCACCATATTATCTCCCAAGTATACAGCCTACTTAAATTATTTAAACATGATGGCATTCTCTGGGGTAAAAGATTCCGGAGTTAAAATAGTCCCCCATTCGGATCTCCGGGAGGGGACTACTTCGGAGGATGCGATCGGAAAGTTAAAAATAAGAGTCGGGAACATTTTGCGAGTCGGAGCGTGGAATGTTAGAAGTATGAAGCAAGTAGGTAAGCTAGAGAACCTAAAAATCGAAATGAATAGGTTATCACTAGACATAGTAGGGATCAGCGAAGTTCGGTGGCTAGAGGCGGGGGATTTTTGGAGTGGAAACTTCAGGGTAATTCATACAGGGGCAGAGGAAGGAAATTTGGGTGTGGGGATAGTTATGCGGAAAAACATAGGATACTGTGTAGAAAATTACTTGCAAAAGAACGAAAGAGTACTCATGGTTAGATTAGAATCTAAACCGGTAAACACAGTAATAATACAAGTGTACATGCCCACCTCTAGCTACAGTGCCGAAGAGGTAGAAGCCATCTACAAAGATATCGAAGACATATTAAGATACGTAAAAGGACATGAAAATTTAATAATTACGGGGGATTTTAATGTCGTGGTAGGTGAGGGTAGGGAAGGAGCGGTAGTAGGTTTATTTGGTTTAGGCACGAGAAACGACAGGGGAAATAGGCTGGTAGAATTTTGCGACAAGAACAATTTAATCATCACAAACACATTATTTCAACATCATACTAGAAGACGATATACGTGGAAGATGCCAGAAGATATAAAAAAAATATCAAATGGATTACATTCTTGTTAGACAACGGTTTAGGAATCAAGTCAAAGACTGTAGAAACTACCCAGAAGCAGATATAGATACTGACCACAACATCGCAATTATAAAGGCCGCACTTAAATTTAAGAATGTGAAAAAAAGAAACGGAAAAAGGCACTTGGACTTAGAGAAACTAAAGATAAAGATATTCAAGAAAGATTCGAAAAAAAGTCAAATGAATTGCTCAAAAATATCGGGAAAATATATAATACTAAAGAAGTAGAAACAGAATGGAATAGCATTAAATCCTGCCTAGACATGGCGGTCAGAGATATTCTGGGGTATACACAAAAAGAAAATAAGAAACCATGGATAACAAAGGATATCCTAAATTTAATGGAAGAGAGACGAAAATACAAAAATAAATCAGACGAAACAGGAAAACAGAGATACAAAGCCATAAAATGGGAAATTATTCGAAAATGCAGGAAAGCTAAAGAACAATAGATTGATGAAAAGTGCCAAGAGGTACAACCGAAGATGGAAATAGAAAAGACAGACGAAGCATACAAATTAATTAGAATGAATTTTAGGGATATAAAACCGTATAGCAAAAATATAAGGGACGCACAAGGAAACGTCATCATAGAAAACGTAGAGAAAGTGAGTAGATGGCAAGAATATATAGGGAATTTATATGCAACCAAGGAACTAACAGCATTAGAACAGGAATCAGACATTGAAAATGTTGACTTGGGATATCCTATACCGCGATATCAGTTTGAATTAGCATTAAAGAGTCTGAAAAATGGTAAGGCGCCGGGTACCGATAAGGTGCAAGCAGAAACTCTAAAAGCCGCCGGACAAGCAGTAACAGAACGTCTCTTCCAACTTATAAGCTATATGTATGAGACAGGCGAGATACCCAAAGATTTCAAACGTAGCATCATAATAACTATACCAAAAAAGTTAGGCGCGGGTAGATGTGAAAATTTTCGAACAATAAGTTTGACAGCACACGTGTCAAAAATATTAACTAAAATTATGCAAAGACGAATGGAAAAACAAGCGGAAGAAATACTAGGAGAAGACCAATTTGGGTTTAGGCGAAACAGGGGAACACGGGAGGCTATTTTAGCTCTGTGAGTGATAATGGTGAAAACAATAGAAAAAGGGGAAATCGTGTATATAGGGTTTGTAGATCTGCAAAAAGCATTCGACAATGTAAAATGGAAAAAATGTTTGAAATACTCAAAAAGATTGGAATGAGTTATAGGGATAGACGAATATTACATAGCTTATACAAAGAGCAAACAGCAGTAATAGAAATAGAGCAGGAACGTAGAGAAGTAAACATTAGGAAAGGGGTGAAACAGGGATGTGTCCTATCCCCATTGATCTTTAACTTGTACATAGAAGAGGCAATGAATACTGTCAAATGCAGGAAGACATTTTGAATTACTATGCAGGGACAAAAAATTGATATGCTTAGATTTGCAGATGATACAGCGGTATTAGCGTCTAGCAAGGAAGAGTTAGAAGCTGCTCTTGATAAAATGAAAACGGTTCTAACAGAGAGATACGGTACGAAAATTAACAAAACTAAAACTAAAGTTCTAGTATGCAAAGGTGGGGAAAATAAATCAAAAACAAAAATACAAGTATGTAACACGAACTTACAAGAGGTTAAGGATTTCTGCTACCTAGGAAGCCAAATAACGCAAGATGGGAAAAGCACAAAAGATATAAAACAAAGATTAGCACAAGGTCGTGCTACATTTAACAAGAAAAAGCAACTACTGTGCTCAAAGACCACAAACATAAAAACAAGGAAAAGATTGTGTTACGTCATCATTGAACAACTTGTGTTGGTGACAATAAATGCCATTAGTGCGGGTACCCTACAGTTTAGTGAAACATTTATGCCGGCAGTGGGAGTACGTGAAGTGACAGTCGTACTCGAACCGTTACAGAAGACAGTTGTATGAGAGCTTTTGGAAGCGACACCACACCCAAAGTGCGTGTTCTTGGTTGTCCGCTAACCGTTTGTGTGTGACTTTTATTGCCCCGAGCGGCACAGGCTTTAAGGTATTTATACCCTTTATTAAGTAGTTTGTCGTAGTTGCTTTATTTATAACATAACCGCTACACTGCCATCGGTATTGCTACAAATAGCAATTGGTCCTTCCCTATAATTAACATATCTAGATCACCTTATCATCCTACATTTATAGGTCCATACGATCCGAATTTAACTAGTCCTATGGTTTTATACGCATGTCCTAAATTAAATATTATTTTGCATTCAGCGAGCGTGTTTTGAATCAATTATTTTAGCTTTAAATTTGTGTTCAAACCCCATATTTAGCGGGTTAAAATATGTACAATATTAGCTATATACTTTCGTTAAATTAAATTAAGCGATTTTGCCGTAATTAAACCAACAAGCGTTTAGTTACAAACAAATCCTTTAGCATCAAATTTGTTAGTTTTCAGTCTTAAATTTATTTTAGCGGCATATAAAACACACAGCAACCTGAAAATTATAATTCACTTTATACTTCTCAAATAAGAAAGGTAAAGGGATTTGCTTTGTGTAAAAGCCATTGCACGTTTTGTATCACATACAACCCTTCAGTCGGTTTGCAGTAAAATATTGAATACATCTGCAAAGGGTAATAAAGTTGTAAAAACTGCATCTTTCTTGCACTACGTTAGCCACATGTTCCTGTGAGCTTTGATGTAAAGGCCGCCCGTTCTTAAACTGTAAACTTTATCTTTACGCTTTGTTTGACAAACCGTTAGGTTTTCCACGTTTTTGCTTAAGACCCATTGCAGGCTAATAGTCATAAACGTGATTTATTGATTTATGCGCTATTTTACATTTTTCGTGCCTTGAACAACAACCCATAATATTTTAATATTTCTCAGCGCACATCTGAGCGGTTACCGTTTACAGCATTTTATTGTAGGTCTTTCAGAATAACAGTCACTATGGCTCCGAAAAAAACACATTTGGCAGAACTCGAATTACTTAAGGTACGCATTATGGAGATGTTGAAACTTGGCAACGCTATACAAAGTGATTCAAGTTTAAAAACGTTATTCCATATTCAAACAAGGGGAGTAAATGACATTTACTCCAATTTTAATAGGGTTTTAGTTGATGTCTTAGCGTCCTGTAACGAGGCAGAATTATTAAACTACAACTCTTTACGGAAAGAGGTGGATTCCGCTTATTATTGCATACTGCTGCATCTTGAAACGATGCAAGAAATGCGGGCACAAATTACGGAAAATGCTCCAAGCAGTACGGGATCAAAGTTGTTACCGTTAAAGCTCCCACATTTTAATAATGAGGCAACTGAATTTCCAACTTTTATCGATTTATTTGACAGTCTGGTTTATAATAATGCGTCGCTGACCAATATCGAGAAATTAAATTACCTTATCAATTGCTGTAGCGGGGAGTCTTTGAAAATCATTAAATCGGTACCCATTTCGGGGAATAATTTTATTATTTCATACAATGCCTTGCGTGAGCGATTTAGCAATCTACGTTTATTAGCAACTTTGCATTGGAAAGCTATGAAAGACTTTCCACGTTTAAAATCAGAAGACCCTAAGAAACTTAGGGCACTTATTGATTGTTTTTCAGAAAACCTTGCTGTTCTAACTAATTTAAAATTTCCTACTGAACATTGGAAGTTCATCCTGGTCGATTTTCTTTTAGAAAAACTCGATCCGTTCACTAGAAAACGCTTTCAACTCCAATCGAATCCGAAGCAAATACCCAATTTCGATGATTTGAGATATTTTTTAACTCAACAATGTGCAGCGTTGGAAACCTTTTCTTCAACCGCACCTGTTTCTTATTCGACGACTGTCCATACATCTCACACATCAGTGCCTAAGAAATCCTAAGCGTTTCAATTTAAACCAAAAGTTTCTTCTAACGTAGTTTCACTGGATACACCAAGTAGCTCCAGTGACTCAAAGAATTCATTTTCGCACCATTGTCCTTCTTGCAAAGGCAATCACTTAATTTATAGATGTCAATCGTTTCTAAAGAAAACTCCGACGGAACGTTTCGACATTGTCAAACGCTTACGCCTTTGTTTAAATTGCTTACGAACAGACCATGCGTCCATGCAATGCAAATCTTATCATTCTTGTCGAACTTGCGCCAAGTTGCATCATACCTTGCTACATTTTGAAGCGCAACCTGCTTCTAGCCGTTCAGCTGAACCGACCGCTACACCTATGCATAAAAATGCCAATAGGACGCAGTCAGCCTCTCCTATTCCGGCAAATGTTTTGTCTTCACAGACGAATTTAAATCCTGGGGCTACTGTCTTACTCTCCACTGCTGTTGTGGAAGTTCAAGATCGTTCTGGTAGATACAAACCGATCAGGGTACTCTTAGACCCTGGCTCTCAAGCTAGCTTTATTCGAGACGATTGCGTGAGCAAACTTTGGCTTCCACGCAAACGTTCTCAAGTTCCGATTTATGGACTTGGGCAGACAACTTCAGTTTTGAAACGGAAAATCCAATGACGAAAAAATAAGTGCAGACAAATCTGATGATTAGTATAAACAACTAGTTGTTGGTTGCGAAATATCTGCAACTAATGTTGACTGTGCGAAAAGATATATTAGAAAATATATTAAATCGGTAAATGGTTGTGTTGGGGGAACTTGGCAGCCACAGGCTGCTTACCTCCTTTCACAACCACTGAAGATCGGAGAAATAGGGTATATAATTGTAAAACAATAGAAGGTGACCAAACTGCATCTAACAAGAAAGAACAGCGCCTATGAGGAAAGACAACAAACATAGAACAAGAAGAAAATTGTTGAAAGCATATGTGTGGAGCACAGCATAGTATGCGTATGAAATACGGACCGGCTGAAACGCAGACAGAAAAACGCTAGCAGCCTTTTGAAATGCTGTGCTCCAGATGTATGAGGACGATAGCATGGACAGACAAAGATAATAACAAATGGGTTATAGAGATAGTAGGGGAACGGGGATATCTGGGGAAAAAGATAAGAGAAATAGAAGGGTAGAATACGTTCTAAGATATTTTTGGGGAATAGTATGGGATATATTACAAGCAGAAATAGGAAAAAAGAGGTAGATGTTGATCTAGATCAGATAGTGATAGATGCAGACTGTGCAAATTTCAGGGAAATCTGTAGGTTAGTTCAGAATAGGAAACAATGATGGTACGCGTCTAACCAGTTCCAGGACTGAAGACCTAATGATGATGAACTATAATACGTTAGTATTTATCAACTTACCTTGTGTAATTAACTACCTAATATATATTGCAGTGATATTTCAGCCCCACGATTGGGCATGTCTTATAATGCTGTGATATTTATTCCAGCGTTGAGCCATCATAAATTTTGTTGTGAAATTTACCCCTAATAATCAAGCACCTATGATGTGAAATGTTAAGTTATGGTTTTTGCCCCAAATAGCTTATTCAATTAAATAAAGCAATTCTACAATACACAATATAATGATTAAATATTTACAACCTTAAAATTTTCCCCTTTTCAGAATATTTACATATACCAGAATTATGAAATTGAAGCCAGCAAAACTAGCCTTTATGCTTATATTTAGCGACCTTTAAAACGTTCCAAGCTGCCTATTACATTTGTCATAAATTGATCAATGAACCTACTATGTTTTGTTGACTCTTACAGATACGAAATGATAAATATTGAATTAAAACAGTTTTCAATAATAAATTATGTCAAGATCGCTAACCTGGAATGGTTCTGTAGTTCCTTCCCAGCTATGTAATCTGCATCCCCCAAGAGTTTTCGTGCCAAGTCAGAATATTGAGAATATTAGAATCCAATTCAATAAATTAAAATCCCATTTAAATTTCAGTGTTAAAGCCAGTATTAAGATACCAGTAATAAAATAATCCAGTTTAAACTACCATTATTAAGATCCAATTTAAATATCAGTAATAGAATATTTTCATGTCGGTATTAAAAGTCAGTAATGAAAGCCCTGTTTTATTAATGTTAGTGAATGAATTTTTAATTAAGTCGTTATTACTTACGTCTATAATAAATCGGCTTATGCGTTGCACAATTCGTACACTCGTTTCACTGGTTACGTAAAATAATTAGCACTTCAGAATATAGTCGTAGGCCAGTTTAAATGTATACTAAACTCCTCGCTTCATTCTTATCGTATTTAAAGCCGTACCTCTATCTGCTTTTATTGGTTCATTCACGTGTTGGGACGACACCTTTAAAATTATCTTTGTATACTTTGGGATTTTCACCGATTATTTAGTCCAAATATTCGAATGGATGCCTGGCTCGTCACGTAATACACTCACATATCAAATATCATAGTATTATTTGAGAAATCCCAACAATTTCCATTTATTAAATCACGTATTCAGTGTTTTGTTATTTATTATAATCTAAACCGAAATAATCTGGTGCTTGTTTATTTCCTAATATTGGATTTTTGAACAAATGTGATTCTTCATGTCACGTACGATTTTCTAATAATGCATAATTTAGATTGCGATGTACGATGATATTTTTTTAACGCAATTGTTAAGTATTTGTAAAGTCAATTCATATAGGTTTCCCGTTGATTTAATTTTGATACATTTTGTTGCGTTTTCAAATCTTATCTTAGCTTGTAAACTACTCTTAGATATTTCTATATTCTTATGCATTTAATCCCATGTATTTTTATATACAGTGTGCTCTCAATTAACAATATGTATAGTGACCTATTTACTCTTATAATATCTGGAATTATATGCTTTTGTTAACTGGAAGTTGCTTTTATGTATTCCACGACCCCTATGACTTAACCTACCCCTAAACTACCCTATAATTATAGCAATATATTGCTTTGAAAGTCCTCTCTGGATTCCTGCTCCACGCGTGGGCCAACATAAAATTGCTGTGAATGCCTTAGAAAAACCCTTTTTTTCTTGCCCCACGAATTGGGCACCATAAAATATGCAGTGGATTTCTCTGAATTATGCTCCTGCAAAAGTTACATAAATATTTTTCTGAAAAATAAAAAAAATATTCTAATCTCTGGAACGCCCCCTTTATTTCAGCATACCACGGCTAGCTCTAAATTCTGCTTCTTCATAGATACTTACCATCCTAAGTTTGCTATTTCTCATATATACTGCCAAATAAAATTACCACTCAATTAATGCAACGAAACATACAACCATTTATTCATACAAATTAAAATTTTCCATTACCAAGTAAATATTTACACATTCTGATATACAGCTTCATAAAATATTACAATCACAATCATTAAATCCTTTTAAAATTTCATGCCTTTAATTTATTTCGACAGTTTTTGTTTTATATGAGTAGATGGGCCCGTCTCGAAACCCTAAATTGACTTTTATTTTGGTCTACGGTGAGCGCTGTATAAACCCAGTTACTCTAAATGCCTCAATACATCGCATCCTTATTTTAACAACCCTAAAGACCAGATTACTCTTTACATTGAATTTTTATGTCATTTATTTACACCTTTAAATAATAAATACAAATTGTCCTTTACATATGCCCTTCAAATGAGCTTTTATGTTCATCAAATACACACCCAATGTGTCAAATCATTCTAGCACAAAATAACAGCACAAAATGTTCAAGCAATAGCAATACAAATCAATTTCGTTACCTGGAGTAAGCTTTTCTGTCGTCACCTCTGAAGATGTTGCCCAACAAACCTCATCGTTGCTTCCATACGCCTCCCTGCTATGTGTAGATCAAACGCATTTCCAATCGCTATTCAAGTCTCTGCAGACGCCTTCAATGTTTCTACCCAGATAATTGTCCAAACCCAGCTAATCACTTTCCGTATCTACCAAACACAGCATCCTCGTTCCAAAAATTTCTCAGCACGCTTACTTTAGTAACATCCCTCGTTAGTTCTTTAAATGTAGCTACAGCACCGTCGACTAAATACTACCCACTCGTGCAATTCACACTTTTATTTAACTTTCGACGGACTGTACTAACACCGTTTTTATAAAATTTTACATTTGGATGTTACTAAGCGAAGTCAAAGAAATAAGCAAAGTAAGAGAGAGGTTTACTGCCTCTCCTAGTGTATTTATATCTGTCGCAACACACTTCCTGCACCCTATTTCAGTCGAAAAGCTCCCCTACCGTAACCGATTCTAAAAATTTTATACGTAACGAACTTTGTAAATCTACGAATTTTCACTCCATCGTCGCTTTATTCCAAAAACTGGTCAACAAAATACAACGGTCGCGAGCTTCTTTGAAATTTTTTAGCACTCACCCAATCACACACATTTCTCCCATTCTTATGTCCAGCCTTCACTATCCTACCATCGCCTAACACATATTTGTTGTCTCTTTTATAATCCCACTCAATCAACATAAAATCGATATTGTGGTTGATCTCCAAACTTGTCGCGTACTTTAAACGAGTGTTTTGTCCAACGTCTATTATATGTGATATCTGTCTGCTTTACGCTATCGATATTCCGTCTCAATTTGCTTTCAAACCATCTGTTGTTTTCGTAGCTTTTGTATCGACCGTTAACTAGATTTCTACAGAATTATGTTATAACGTACATTCATGTTCCTTGAACTCGTTTATTTATCTGTAAGGCTTTTCTATGGAACAACTGTCCGTTTGAAATCGTATTTTCCAAGTTGTTCAACTTACAAAATTTCTTAGGATTTGTATTTAACGAACGCTTTGTTTAGTTAAATTGAAAATATGCGTTTACATTATTGATTTTATATATCCAAAAGCTCTCTTTATTATTTGATGTACTTGATTTACAACTTTTAAAATATTAAAGCTAATTATATTCGTATCCTTGAGTTTCCACGTACTACAAAGCTTCTATACTTATGCAAATTTAACATTCCGATTTATAAATACAAAAATGTGCTATTATCCGTCCGTTTTCAATGCCAAAACTAATTAATTTAGCGCGTAAATAAATTGTTCCTATTTCCTATATACATGGTCGTTACAAATTCATTCTCTAGACCTATCTATCCCTCTTAACCTATAATTTCCACGACTATATATATATATATATATATATATATATATATATTGCTATGATAAGGGGTTATTTAGGAATATACTAAGTCATAATGGTTACCCAATACATGTAAATAGCACTAGAAGTTAGAAAACCGCATTTATTTAGCATTAAAAATAGGTAATTAGTGTATTATGTAAAGAGCAAACATTTAACACCCTGTATAAGGATCACAAGTGACCTTAATTAATGCCGAGTAGCATATCATTCAATAATAAACATAGATGCAGCAAAAGAAATAACACTACACGCAATTAAACTTGTCCTAAACCAAAAATATTCATAGATTGTAAAATTAATACGCGTGAAATGCAGTAAAAACCTAGAAAATCATAATACAATTCACATTAAACGAGTGATAATAAAAGCAGATAGCATTGTGTCCTGATAAGAAACGCATTCTTCAAAATAAATACGCTTCGGAAACGCAAAAATGTAAACAGAAATATGTTTATGTAAGTCACTTTGCCTACGTCACTTTGCCTACGTGATTTTCTACATGAAGCTATTGCAAATCCAAAAGTATTATCTTGACAAACAACGCCATAAATGAAATTAAGTACCAAACCGAATTAGAAATTCCTGTAACAACATCAAAACAGACGCTATAAATTAAATACAAACCAGAAATATACTACTACCTACGTGATCAACGGTTCGTTTCTATAAGGCAATATCAGTAATTAACCTGTAAAATCCCACAAATATCTAAAACAACTGATGGTTGGTCATACACTTTGAACAACAGCTCAGATAAACCAATGAATTTAAATGGGGCGTAGGCTATATAATGTGGCAGGTTTGATAAGCGGACAGTTTTAATTTGAACCACGTACAAGCTTCATCACTGATATTTAAGAATTTACTCGTGGAGCAAATATTCGAATTAAAAAATGAAAATTTTGCGAAAAGTGATGTTATAAAATACTTTGAATTAATTATAGTGAAAATATATGAGACAAAGCTTGGCCGTTTGCTAGAAAACATAAGTAGATAATTATTAATTAATTTAGCTAAAATATTTATAACTCAGAGCTGTAAGTAAGGATACTCCAAGAACGATTCTAAGGATAAATGTAAGGACACTCTAAGTACAATACTCTAAGTAAGGATACTCTAAGAAAAATTTAAGTACAATACTCTAAGTACAACAATTCTATGGACAATCTAAGAATAAAAACTAAGTAATAGTACAATATTTCCAAGTCTAAGAAACGTTATGAAAATTTAAGGCAGATCACATTAAACGGGGTAGAACTTGGAGACTAAGCAACTCAACTAAAAGCAATATTGGGGTACTGGTCTACGGCACGCAACTGAAAGACGTTCAAGGAAAACTACAGGTCAGAACTATCTTGCATAAGACATTATTTACTATTTATTATATTTGAACATTGATCATATTAACGCATTATTTTCTATTTAGTATTTTTGAACATATTTTAAACTTGAATATATATTTATGTAAGGAGTCAACAAAAATTTATTTTGATACGTGAAAAATTTTGTAAACAAGGAAAAATCTTGAACGTTCAGAGAAATTTCCAAGAGAGTACAAACGACATTTTGCTGGCTTTAAAATAAGAAAAGGGAGCTTTAAATTTTGGAGATAAATGATTTAAAATTTATTGTCATTTGATTCAGGGGCTAATTTTATCATACTGTCAAACAGATTAAGCTGTGAAGTGTAAATCATTTTTCTTTTTTCACTATACAAATATTAATCGACTTTATTTTATCATTCAAAGCAGATAAAGTTTTAGGGAAAAAAGGGTAAACTATTTGGTTATCGTAACGTTGTGCACTCTGTGTGAATTAAATTGGGCTAGCCAAAGCAGATTTAAAATTTCAGGAGATTAAAATACGCAGAGCGGTGGTAATCAGAAGAGGACTATTTGAATAATTACATCGACGTGCAGCGTTATCATATCAATATATATATATATATATATATATATATATATATATATTCAAAAATTCAACAATTTCAAAAACAATTCCTTACCCTTTTATTTCGCCTTCAAACTCCTTCAGCTTCAAACACCTAAATTTACAACCATACCTCTTTCACACTCATACACCATTCAATAAAATCACCAAATAATACAACAACCATACGACCTTTTATTTACAGCTATTAACAGATAAATTATATTCACATGTGTTAAAACGGTTTGATACACTAATTATAAAACTCAAATTATGGTATGGTTCTAAAGTCCTTGATTTTTCTAATTAATTTTAAACAAATTCAATGAGATATGAGTAGATGGGCCCCACATGTTACCCTAAATTGACTTCACACTGGAGTATGGTGAGCTCATTATAACCCAGTTCAGTTTGTATATGCCTTTTAAACCTTGCATAAATTAAAACAAAATTTTTCAGACCCGTTTACCCTTTACAATTCAATTTATATCCTGAATAAAATTTTGAATGTTCTAAATACACCCCTTTGCAATATTTAACCTCAATAAATTTTCCAGTACATGTATCTTTTACGAATAAGTTTCTACAACCAAGTATGCCATTAAAAAAAATCAACCACACAGCACAAAATTTCACAAATGTTTATCAAACAACAGAAATTTTAGATAAATTACCTAGAGAATTCTTCAGGCTTCCTTCCCGTCGAAGATGATTGCCAGAACACCTCGGTTTCGTTTCCATTCACCGTGCTACTCAGCGGATCCACAGGTCTCTACCATCTGCTACCTTTGCGAGCTATGCGCTTCGTCTCACAATACCATTCCATATAACATGCATACAAACTTGATTATTTGTGATGCTTACCCCCATATATCATGCTTCCATTTATTGATTTTTGTGCTTTGTATTGTAGTAGCCGGACCTTTATTAATTTAATATGCACTACTCGTACTTCACGTCAATAATTAAATATCCGCTACTACTGTTTTACACTTGCAACCACTATATTTACGGTAATATAATCACAACAAATACTCACAGAAAGCTTTACTGTTATTGTGGTTTGAATCAGCTTTCAGAATTTTATCGACGTAAAGGAAAAGAAAGAGCAGAGGACCCCAATAACCTAGGTAGGGTATTTATATGCTTTTAAAACCCCTTAGTGGACGCACTTCCAGCAAAAAGCTTATTTTCAAATCTAATTCTAAAAATTTCGTATATAACCGTCTCTAAATTCGTAAAATTTATTCCGTACTACGTGCTGTATCCTCTAATTCGCTCACAACCTTCGCGCGTGCGTGCGTTTGAAAAACTGTCTGCCTTTAACCAATGACAAAATTCTCTATCGTCACAAACCCCGCCTAAGCTCTATTTATCTCTGTCTTATGCATGTTTGCTATCTAGTTCAAAACCTCACTTGAGTTACAGAAAATCGATATTGACGACATCTTATCTCAACTCCATGTGTATACTGTACGTGCATTTTAATCCCAACGCTTTTACATCTGTCTCTATCTGTTGTATATTACTGATCGTGCATTTCCTCGCTCCTTAAGATGTTTGTTACCCTAGTTGTTTATCCAAACTGACGGTTGGAAATAATTTCTATAAAATTTTATCGTAATATACGCTCGAGTTCTTTGAACGTAACCGTTTAACAAGCAAGTGTTTCCGTTAATTATCGTCCGTTTGACATAACAATTCCTAGACGTTCTATTTCTTCGTATTTGATAAAGCTGAGGTTGGCTTTTACAACGAATACATTTGTCTTGGAATTATTGATTTTCTTACCCAAGCACGTTCCATTATGCTTATATGTGTTTGCTTAAACTAAATTAAAATTAATTATGCGTATCTTTGAACTTCTATTTGCCTTGAAGCTCTCTTCCTTCATGTAATTTTAACATTCCAATTATTAATTATAAAAATACGTTAATACTCGTCCGTTTCCCTAAATGAATTAAATTAACTTTGCGCGTAAATAATTTGTTCTTTTCTATATACAGGGTTGTTGAAATTTTATTGTTTCACACTGATTTACATTTTTAAATCCACAACAATATATATATATATATATAGTATTTATCAACTTACTTATATATATATATATATATATATATATATATACATATATGTATTGATATGATCACTTTTGTGTTGTATGATGCGGTTCTTTAGCCACTGTTTTGTCTGACCAACGTACGTTCTTTTGCAACTACATTGTATTTTGTAAATAACGTTGCTGCACAGAGACTTATCTGTGCTATTATTTATTTTTGTAAACAAACTACCTATCGATTTTTTATTGGCGCATGCGATAAACAAGTCCGGTTGCTTCAAAATCTTGACAAGTTGAGGTGTTGGATTTTGAATGTAAGGTAGTTTACTTTTCTGCCAGTTGCTGTTTATCGTATAAATTAATGTGAACGTCAACAACGGACTGTTTAAAATTTTAATGTTACGAGATACATTTCCTACAACAACTTTTTACTTACTATATTATTATTTGGATATTTCTCTTATATTTAGGGTTGGATCATATTCTAAGTATGTTTGTATTTAGAAAGTAAGATTGTCTGCTTGATATTTTTCCATGGTTACGTTATACTATATTATATGTAAATTGACGCTTTATGTACATCACGTTGTAACGAACGATTTCGTAATCAGGTATTTTCGACGTTTGTAAATATTCTTTTGAGTATGTTTTTTACATGTGCGTAATGTAAATTTCTTTGTTACTGATATTTCCAATACAATTTTCTTTCTAGGTCACCCATCCCACTCTTTGATGTTTTTGAGCTAGCCCGAACTCTGATTCTCTTGGAGTTTTGTTGTGGTTTCGTAGCATTTTTATTATTTCAATACAAATCTATTATCTCTGACTGTGTAAAAATGTTAAAAAGATTAAAAATGAAAATTTATTAACGAAATCTGGTATGTGAGGGTTTTGAGTGATTCGGAAAAACTTGCTACGTTATGCAGTGTACGAGTCAGATAAAAAAAGAAAAAATATTTAAAGTGTGGACCCGCACGAATCATGATGACGAAACAACACAAGAAACGTAGAAATACCAGGCTAACTACCAATACGGAAAGGGGGGGATTCCCAGCAACACAAAAATTACATCGACATCGATTTTCTATTTACAGTAAACATAATAAAAAAAGAATTCGGTTTGCATCAACAAAAAATAAATAAATTGTTGTATTATAAAAGCAACTTTTAGAAGTTTACGTACGAAGTGCGCATTTCGTTTGACATTCAGTATTCATTAATAAAAGAAGGAAAAAAAATTACTTCTTATGCTTGCTCATCGTACCAGAGTGTTAAAGTAAAAAAAAATATTATTTACAGTGGAACAAATTCTAATAATCATGTAGTGAAGTACTATGAAGCACCAGCGACGCACTACCAACAAAAGTAAAAAGAAAAGAGGTGCTCCCGATATAAGGGAACACTAATACTACATACCTCCAAATGACAGCTATGATCGTGTGCCCATTGCATCCACCGAGGTGAGTCGGCGAAGCGTGCGGGTGCTGGGGTCCAGATGTAGCGGCGTCGCCGTGGATCAATGTAGTCAGCATAAGACTACGGATCTCAAGGTCCTGGGTTTGAATCTCGACACGGCCGACTGCTTGAAAAATGGCAGGTGAGCATTTTTCACAAAAATTACACCTTCGTTCGGATGAGAGGTTAAATGGCAATCCCGTGTGTAAGTGTTGTCACGCACGTTAAAGATCCCTACCTTGCCTGGAACGGCAAGGGTTCGGCAAAATTCTAAATTTTCAGGCAACAAAAGACTCGCCTCCTGGCCAATGTAGTACCTTCGGGTGGAGCATTGGAAATATAAATTCACGGTCCAGATGTAGCGTCACCACGGTTGACAGATTTTGAGCGCTGCGACACTCCCTGCAACAGCGGAACACATACCAGCGCAGTTGGTTCTACAAAAGAAGAATAATCGACCTACGTACAACAATTTGGCCTCCAGCTAAGAGCTAGAAAAAGAGTCTTACTAGTATTAATAACTCAAGAGCACTTACCGATACACCCAAAATCTACACTTCTCATAAAGAAAAAACGTGCATCGCTGTTGGAGTAATAGAACGAGTAGTTTAGAAAAATACATATGAGAACAAACTGCAGAATCAAATTGAAAATTGTTTTAAATAACAAGAATTCGAGCTTCAATTCTCTCGTTATCAACATACCAAAAGAGAGAGTAGAAAACTGGACCCCAAGCTTTATCAAATAATAGAATAAGCTATTTCAACGAGTCTTTCGGTCGTAGCAGTAATGTGTAGCCAGTTAACGGATACTCAAAACAAGGTGCCAACTATAGAATTTATAGCGTAAATTGTCGTTTTAGAGTAGATAGATTGAAATTGAAAATTATTCGCAAGCGTATTTATTATAAACAGGTAAAATATATAGGATGTTATTGACGTATGGAAGAATAGAAACGGAATCATTGTGGTTTTTAATTCATCGGCCGTAAAAGAACTTAACAAACTCTTCTTAATCGTTGTTACGTGCCAATTTGGCACTAAACATTTTTTAGTTTAGTCTTGCTGTGCGTGAGTTCGCGCCATAAATTCAAAAGACTTGGCGTGTATTTCCGTCACGTCAGAAGTGGGTTGGACGAACTTCGCGCCGACGCGAGTGGCGTAGGAAAAGTGGGGAAAAGGTTCCGGGAGACTCGTTAACGTAGTTTGTTTGCCTGGGACTTCCAGAAGAATGATCGTGTTAGGTATCGTATCGTGTCTGTATCTTTTTTATGTAGATTTCCTGCCTTTTGTTCAACTGCCGTTCCATAACCCTTCCTTATCGTTACCTCTATATAGGTAAGAAGAAGCAGCCTAGGGCGAACCGGAGTCCATGACCGCCGTAGCTGGTCGGAGCGCTTTGGAAGGACGCTAGGCGTACCCTCCGTTAATTATCTAAAAGGGGGCTCCAGCCATCCTGAAGGACGCTATCCAGTGGGACGCCATCCTTGGCGTACTTCGTGGGAAGCTGGACCTATGTATGTGAGTACCTTATTGTCTATACTGCATTTGTAATGTTTATTATGATATTTATTGCGTAATTGCGCAATTAAATTTGCTTATTGTGTGACGTCATTGACAGATGGGCGCGCTAAAATCTGTAACCAAGATAAGGGTTACCATCTGCCGGTGCGTTACGTAATCTCGCGCTTGCAGAATAGTAATTATGAACTTTTAAATTGTAAGAATTGGCGCCTTTAACGTTTTTTTAAGTTGTAATACTTCTTTTATAAATATACAATGTATTACAATGTTATTTATAGCTTTTTCACTAAAAAATTAATTATTTAATAGCTGTTAACCTTGAATTTTATGTTCGTGTTTTGGAACACACCACATTGCTTAAGATGTCAAAAACAGTTGTTATGGTAACTAGAGGTAGACCGCCATTTTGAAACTGAAATATAGGTCCTGTTTATAAAATATGTTTTAATATAATGTTCTTTCAATCTTGAATGTGGTATGCTTTTGTTGACTCCAGTTATATTGTTGAGTGCATAGTTTGTATTTAAATGCAGATTCAAGTTTTTAGGAGGGATTTTCAATACCTTAACCTCACATACTATACACGTGAGTACACATAAATAAACATAAACAATTAGTTCTTGTTTGCATTTTTCATTGTTTATTAGGAAAATTAACTATTTATATTAGATTAAAACATAACCCTTGCTTGTTTTTCGACTTTAAAAAACTGTTTTGAAACCGTAAATCAACACTGTCTTGTGTGTTTACATTTTAAAAGTGTCTTAGTAATCTACCTATTTAATTATGACATTCGAATTATTTTTAAAAGAAACCTTGTCTTTGAAAGCATTTAACGTAATGATTTGAGTCTTTAAAATATTTTTTAAAACGTTAGAGTACCGGGATCTGGTTTTATTTGTTAAATAACACATATTATGTACCTTTTTTATAATTTGGAGTGTCTTTTTGTAACCTAACCGTGATATATTTCCTTCATTAAATACTATCTTGCTCTAATACAGTTCTAAACGTGGTTCCTTAAGTGATTTATACAGTTACCGTAATTAAATTTAAATACTATACCTTACAAATGCCTTTTAAAGAAGATTTCGCATTTATATATAGTTAACGAAATTATCTAACCATATCTTTTACCTTCCAAAATGTTGTAATAAACTGGATCTCTTTATATCTGCTCCTTTAAATACTGAAATAAAGGAATTGTCGTTAACATTTTATATTTAAACTCATTTACGATGGTTGTTGATAACTCCCGCAATATCGAAAGATCATTCCAACAATTTGGAATACTGTTTCTTTATACATGTATCGTGGAATATTTCTTTTGTATAACGAGTATGAGTTTGTCTTGATAGCATATTTTTTTAGATATCGATATTTCAACGTAGAACTTTAAGATCCATTAAGCGAGATTTGCCATTCGAATTGGTCTTCCAGCTCTGTAAGTCTAGAACGAGACCCATAAGAGGGCCGGTCGCTAAGCATTATAAGTCTAGACGAGATTTGATAGTAAGTTTGTGGTTTTAGCAATTTGTAAATCATTTTTTTAAGAATGATGTTGAAATTTTTCTTTATTAGTTTGGGTGGAACTCAAACCAGAGCTTCCCATCCTGGTAAATATATGCTTTACAAGATATCTTTCTGTTATTCAACAATTTTGTTAGTGAATCGAGTCTTGATTACTCTTATCTCTTCCCATATCAATTTAAACCTCATTAAATGGCATAAAATTATCTTTAAAATCGTTCAACCCTACGTACATCTAAAAGCTTTTTACGTTTACTTCTTTGACAATGTACCTAATGTTTTCAGCTCTCACTTGGCTAAATAACTTAAAACAAACCCGCAGGTCGTTTGGCAAGATGGAACTTGCGTATCTCTCAATTCACTTTTGATGTTAGGCATAGGCCTGGCAAATTAAATATCGTACCTGATGCCTTGTCTCGTGATGTTGTCTCTCTTAAAATTTCAAATTTAATTCCTGATATCTGGTATCTTAATATGATTAAAAAAGTTTCTGATAATTCCGATAAATTTCCTACCTTTCACGTAACCAACAATAGATTATATAAATTTGTATCTTCTTCACCTCATAGAATATCTAATAATCCCGAATGGAAACTTGTCGTCCCTACCGCTAACCGCAGTGAGGTGCTTAAAGTATGCCATGATGATCCCATTGCTGCGCACCTAGGTGTTACAAAAACTCTCGCTAAAATATCTGAATTATATTATTGACCCACACTAAAGCAATCTGTTTGTCGCTATATTAGGAACTGTAAAATTTGTGGTTCTCATAAGAGTTCAAAGGACGCTCGTTCTGGCTTAATAGGTAACTTTAAACGTGTATCTTATCCCTTTCAATTAATATCGCTTGACTTATTAGGACCTCTCCCCCGATCGAAAAAAGGTAACCAATATCTTTTAGTTGTCACCGATTGGTTTTCTAAATTTGTTATGGTGCAACCCTTACGTAAAGCTACATCTGCTGCTATAATTAAATTCCTAAAGCAAAATGTATTTCTTATCTTTGGTGTTTCTCAGATTATTCTTTGTGACAATGGGGCACAATTTATTTCTAAAGATTTTCAAAATTTCGTCAAGAGTTATAAAGTACAAAAAATTTGGTTTAGCGCAAAATACCATCCTCAAGTAAACCCTACCGAAAGAGTAAATAGAGTTTTAATTACCGCTATTTCTTCCTATATTGATTCAGACCATACTACATGAGATGAACATATTTTTAAAATTGCTCAAGCTTTGCGTACATCTAAACACGAAGCAACCCAATTCACTCCGTCATTTCTTGTTTTTGGAAGATATACCCCAATTGATGGGAGTTATTATGGCTTAGTGCCGGACGATACTAACGTACTTGAATTTGACGATAAAGTACGCTGGGACAAAGACCAACAATCATTACCTTCTATCTTTAACGACGTTAGAAAAAATTTGTTAAAAGCTTACGAAAAGAGTAAGGACCACTATAACTTACGTAAACGAAATATTTCCTTCGCCTTGGGCGAACAAGTTTGGAAAAGGAATTATGTCTTATCGGACGCATCTAAGAAATTTTCTTCAAAATTAGCCCCTAAATTCATCCTTTGTAAGATCACTCGTGTCATTAGTCCCCTTATCTATGAACTTCAAGATGCTGAAGGAAAACGCCAAGGCAGGTGGCATATTAAAGACATTAAGCCATTCTCTGCTGACCCAAATGCTACTTAAGTTTTTCACGTTCCATTCCCCTCACGATTTACCTAATATTTTTTGTCCTCACCATCAATTAGTATCTTTAATTACTTATTCCTTCTCTTATACACCTACGTTTTATACGTTTAACTCATTTACCTTAAACCTTTTGTTTCTGGTTGACTTGTCTTTGAGCGTACCGTTACTTGTATATCATTATATCCTCTAGACCCCAAGTATAACCCTGTCGCTTCATTTAAGTAATCCTCGAAGTTTGTCTACAGCATATTATTTGGTTTTTAGTATTTTTCTTACATCGTTTAATTGTGTAGTAATTGTCGTAACTTTGGTTGTAATAACTCATTGAATTTTTATGATTGGTTTTAGCTGATGTTAGAGTGAATGTTTTTCTTCTTTGGGCTTACATAGGAGTCGCGACCTATGCCATTGTAAGAAATAGTTCATATTCGCAGTTGCAAAAAACTAGGATTGCCTTTTCCATGTGTTTTTCCTCTGAATTATTGCAGTCGCCCACATTATACTATATCATTATTTGTTTCTTTTTCTACTAAATCACCATAACTTATAAACTTTTTTTTTTCATTGTTTTTTATTGAACTTCGTGGTGAGGCGCTATTGCTTCTTATGGATATCTTATTAAGTTCTCGGTTGTTTTAGCATATTGGGACAGTGTACCTGTATTTAATTGCTTATAATTAGGCATCTTTGGGTGTTTAGGGCGTTACCGTTTTAAAAAACTAACTTGAAACAGTTGGGTTTTCGTGTGATTGTATCTGTAATGATACTTTTGATTGGTTGTGTCAACTTTTGTCTGATTTTCTTATCGTAGTGGATGCACTCGTTAGGAAAATGATCGTACTAGTTCTCTTAAGAGCCTAGTGAATTTCAACTTATGATATACCTTATCTTGTCGGATTAATATCGCAGGTGGTCCTTCAGACCGCGCTGTGTTTAAACAGGGACAATTCTCTACTTTCTCTCGGACGCTTGCCCAAAAACTCTACTTTCTTATATCCCGCTGTCTCCGTTTCTGCCTTATCTTTCTTTCGGTGGACCTGTTCTCGTCCAGGAACACCCGTCTGCCACAGAAGAGTGATGTTCCCTCACTCCGGGCTACTGACCACATTGGCTGGTTGAGTAGCGCATTGCTATCCACTTTTTTTGTCTCTTTAGCTCAATGGGAGCCCTTCCTCTACTTTCTTCTACCTGGAAGTGCTTCTTATGCATTCCAAATACCCACCTCCCTCTTTCTACCGTTCCTATTTCTCTGCCTTTTCATTTCCGTTAGTCACCGTGTGGTTGCGTGGGAGGTTTTCACAGACACCTGGACCCCGTCTCTGGGAATCTTTTGTGAGGTCATGCGGTGCCCCTCTCAGCGTATGGGCACTGACAGTGAAAGTATGTATGAGTGTGTGAATGTGTGAGTGCATGTGTATATATATATATATATATATATATATCGTGTGGGTATCGGGTGATCATATCACCGATATCGATTAACGCCGGGTGCAGGGATGCACCCACATGCCTTTGCCGGTCTCTCGTGCCGTTTCTTGTAAACGGGTCTGCTTCACAGGTTGCTCTTTTTAGAGGGTACGAGAAATTCCCATTTAACGGCTCCACGAAGCCACTCTATCGTTATCTTTATCTATTGTCCTTGATAATGATTAAGTTAATATATTTATCTTATTTATTATCTTTGATAATAACCTTAGGTTAATATCATTATCTTATCTATTAACTTTAATAACAATCATAGTTGAATATCGTTATCTTACCGATTACCGGTAATAATAATTTTAGTTAGTATCGTTATCTTACCGACTACCGTTAGTAATAACTTTTGTTTAATATCGCGTTACCTTACCTACTATCTCTAATAATAACTTTAGCTTAATATCGCGTTATCTTACCTAGTATCTCAAATAATAACTAAAGCTTAATATCGTTATCTTATCCATTACCTTTGATGATAACAATTTAAGCTCAATATCGTTATCTTATCTATTATCTTTAACAACAATTTGAGATCTTTTTTTATCTTCCTAACGGTATTTATGACCAGATGTGGGAATTATTTTTTCTTGAAATTAAGTGAAAAAGCTAACCTGATGTAGAAATGTAATTTGTTAGGTTAGCAATGTAAGGATTTAGTAGCGTGGTACTTTTAGTAAATTTGTTGATTCACAACCATGTCATGGACAAGTTTTGATGTGTATCGTTAGTAAACCAAAGTACCAGTGACAGAAATTTGCTAGAGTGTAGAGTGACGCACTCTCATAAACATTTTAAATTCGGGCACTTTTTGCCAACAAAGAACAGTTTGGATGCAACGCTCATGTGCGTTTGCATGTAGGAAACTTTAATGTTAGCTTTAGTTTAGATAGGTTAGGCGACTTGTCGCATCTGTTTTACTTTAAGTAGTGTTTCATGCTCTCCGACAAATTTGTGCTGTCGATTGTAAGTGTAGTCAAAGTCAATGGGGCTACATTTTCCGTTTCCTGGTAATTCGGTAAACGTGTTATTGGCCGAAAAAACCAGGTGGCGCCTTAAATAAACATTTTGTAGGTTTTAAGTTAGGATTTACGTAGGGTAACTAGGATTTAGATTTTAAGTTGTTACTGTGCTAACAGACTTTTTCTTTCTTTTAAGTTTTTTCTTATATGGCTTTGTCGCGATTGTTACGTGCCAAAAATTTGGCACTAGACATTTTTAGTTTAGTTTTGATATGCGGGTGTCACGTCAGAAGTGGGTTGGACGAACTTCGCGCCGACGCGAGTGGCGGAGGAAAAGTGGGGAAAAGTTTCCGGGAGACTCGTTAACGTAGCTTGTTTGCCTGGGACTTCCAGAAGAATGGTCGTGTTAGGCATCGTATCGTGTCTGTATCTTTTTTATGTAGATTTCCTTGCCTTTTGTTCAACTGTCGTTCCATAACCCTTCCTTATCGTTACCTCTACATAGGAAAAAAGACAATTTGAAGCAGCCTAGGGCGAACTGGAGTCCATGACCGCCGTAGCTGGTCGGAGCGCTTTGGAAGGACGCTAAGCGTACCCTCCGTTAATTATCTAAAAGGGGGCTCCAGCCATCCTGAAGGACGCTATCCAGTGGGACGCCATCCTTGGCGTACTTCGTGGGAAGCTGGACCTATTTATGTGAGTACCTTATTGTCTATACTGCATTTGTAATGTTTATTATGATATTTATTGCGTAATTGCGCAATTAAATTTGCTTATTGTGTGACGTCATTGGCAGATGGGCGCGCTAAAATCTGTAACCAAGATAAGGGTTACCATCTGCCGGTGCGTTACGTAATCTCGCGCTTGCGGAATAGTAATTATGAGCTTTTTAATTGTAAGAGCGTTACTATGACTTTACCGGGAACTCTACTTTTATTTTAATCATAGTTGGGTAGATTTTGAATTTATCGAAACTAAATTTATACAGAACGATACACTGTCATGACCTACACAACTACTAAAAATTACATATTGATGGCTTTGAAAATAAAGAATTATTTAGGTGTCTTGTTGAAAAGGAAAACGCACGTATGTAAGGTTATGTTATATTGTAAAGTTTTCACAGCGATAATGCTACCTAAAACACACAATAGAAATTTAATTGGTATTTTTGATACAGAAACTAACAATAACCTAACCATGTCTCAATAATGCTATTTTTAGAGCTGTATGGTAAAATTGAATGGAACATTTAAACATACCTGCTCCTGCTACGGTAAGAATGAATCTGCAATTAGATTCAAACAATGTGAATATCGAGAAATATATAGAGGACATTACATTGAAAACGAGTACATCATTGCAGGTTTACTTGATACAATTTTCATTTCATAATCAAACTTCAAGGCAGTTCTTGCAAGCAAAATCTATAAATCGTAAAGTCGAATTTTGTACAGCAAATCATCGTCTGTGCGGATTAAGAATATAAAACCATTTTTCATTTTACAATCGATCATAATCATAAAAGTCTTTAGAATTAAATTATCGGCGTTCAAGCGAAAACATCATTCCTAATTTTCAGGGAGGTCGACGGGGACATAGATTGGACCCGGCAATCCTTATTGTCGAGCGCGTTTCAATAGAATACTCTGATTACACTTGTCGTTGTGTCCTGTAATCACAAGTAATCACAACAGCGACCCCTCCTCAGCTGCAGAATTAAAACTTGGAAACAAAAGGTTAACCGTGTTCATTGTTCGACTTCGTCACGATAGTTAATTATGATTATTTATTATAGCGCCGTGTTGATTTAGTGACTACTTGAAATTTCAAATTTATTAATAAATGAATCAATGAAGGGCAAGGCCGTTGTACTTTATAGACGAAGGTGGTTTTGTGTATATATACGCGCACACGCGTTTATTTCATGGGGTTAACAGGATGCATTAGCGAGATTAAAATTTCACCGAGTTTCTATACTTTTACGCTCAGCTGCTTGTGCTTAGTCAGCAGTTTAAACACAAAATTCTTGACTTTTTGGAGCTTATTTTTACATTATCTTTGCTTTAAATATCGCTTATATCATATTTTAAAGTTTCAATGCGATATTTTAATGTGCAAATACTCACTTATACAAATGGGATTTTACCATTTATTTCTTCGTACAGCGTCTCGTCTAGTCAGTCACATAAAGGCAATATGTTTTAGAAAATTGAAAAATTGGTACAACCTGTTTAAGAAGGTAGTAGTTTTGATTTGTTTTTGGTTTCTCAATACAAACTTCTTGACAAGAACACAGCTGGACAGTACTGGAGACAAGTACTCCAAAATAATACTCGAATACACTAATATACTCGAGGACATCGTTACGTGTTAAGTGAATTAACTTGTAACACGTTATTTCATTTATTGGATAACCAGTTTCATTTTCTTATATTTAATAAATCAATTATATTTCGTTTAAAAGTAAAGTGAGCCCCCTATTTCCCGAATCCGATCTTGTTTATTTTGTAAATTGTTAGTTACATTGTAAGTATAAAATGACTTATTATGTTTAAATATTCTAAGATATTCCCAGGGATTTTGTATTATTTTGGGAATACACCGTGAACACGTACTATTGAGATGGCAAGGTTCTCTACTCCAATTGGTTGTAAGACATTAACCAATTTGGATGAACCAATCCAGATAGGGAGGACTAAGGTGTTGGAATGAGTGAGGGGTTTACACGAACAAAAAGTGACACATCCGTACCGAGAATCGACTAAAACGGGAGTATTTTGTCGGAGTACCGTTATCGTGAGTGCGTCGATGTAGTGCTAGTTATCGGTCCTTTGTTCCTATTCTTCCCATTAGAGCACAGCAACTGCTATTGCCTATCATTACGTTCAAACAATCTACAGGAACTTGATCTCAACTGAAACTTCTGAGAGAAGCAGAAATGTTCGTGCATTGCATTTACAATAACCTCGACATTTAACTAAGTAAAAGGGTTACGTAAAATTTGGTGTTTACGCCTGACGTGTATAAATTAACCTTAAAACTTAATAATTTGGTCGAACAGGGTACGGTTTTTTTGACATAATATGTTTATTATTTAAAAATATCCACAGTTGGCTCCTTTTTCTTAAAACATAATAATTTGCGTCGAACCGGGTGCGGTATCTATGGCATAATATGCTTATTAATTAAAAATGTCAATAGTTCACTCTTTTTCTCTGTATTAATTAATTAAAAATTTAAAAAAACAATTTTTACTGATCGTGTGGAATCGTATCCTTTGTGTCAATATTTGTTTGGTACTGGTATAGCAATTATTATCTAAACTAAAACAATATCAATTCTATTACCGGGCAAGAAAACAACCTTCAACTTTCTGTCTAAATAGTACGTTCCTTGCTGTAAAGATTTCATAGTTTTGATATTCTGGCATATGCGTCTTGCTGGCTACTTCTAGTGGTTTACTTGCAAACTAGGTTACCTGACTTATTGCATAATATCTTTAAATAATAGAAAATGATAATTTTCTTGTATTAGGACACGTGTTTGGAAGTAACAATTGATGCTAAGGAATTAAAATTTGGTTTTTGCGAAATTTATGTCTACTTGAAGAAAACACTTTAAAATTGTATACCCTATAACACCTTGAAATTTGGTGTTTTATATAAACCTATAAATAATTTATTTTCATAATATAACCATTTTTTAAATGAAAAAAAAGGAAAAAGTATTTATTGAATTATTTATTTTCAATCCTAAATAAGACTTCATATTCATTGCAAATTTTATTTTCAGATAAGAAATAATAGACAATCATTTATTTCCTATTAACTTTATTGCAAGGTTAAGTTCCATACTTTACTTTATAATAGATTATATGCTTCAAGTGCATAGCATTAGTCCAAAATGTTGTTGTGAAAGTCGTCACAATTTCGAAGACATTGTTTAAAAAGTCGTTTAACATTCGATACTGCGGATAAATATTTTATTATTCTCAAATATTTCAAAGTTTCCGAGTTATTTTATAAACAGCGTTGATGGTCTGTCCTAGTGTTGTTAAACATATGTCTTCTTTTCCATAATCCCATGTAGATAGGATTTCTCGGGACGAATCGTTTTTGTGCACCGCTTGGCACTGCTATTCTGTTTTCCGAGATGTTTGTAGTTGAGTTTTTGATGGTAAAATTAGTTAAAGAAATCAGGCAGTGATTTAATCTGTTTTTAGCGCAAAAACTGAGGGAAACATAATATAGTTTATCCTTTCAGATATGTTTGTCTGAAGCATTATAAATTGTTAGAAGAAATCGTACGGAAATAGATGGCCGATTACCTTTTCATACCACTTCATCACTTCGAGGTACACTAGAACTTAATAAACCTTAGCTCCGCCATTTTAGGACCATGTAACACGGAAGATTAGCTCCATCGAGATGATATCCACAGCTCGCAGTTAAGGGTGAGTGATTTATTCTGTTGCTGAATGTGTCAAGGAATTTATGAAACAACATCTTTTAAGACTTGAGGCACGGATATCAACTCCTTGATTCAACTAGATATAAAAGTACCGTGATTTCATTTCATTGGATTTTTCATAAAAGAGAAACTGTAAGCAAAATTTCAATTCTTTAGATTCAGATATTTTGTTCAAAGTGAATTCCTGTTCAAAATTTGTAACAAGTAGTTTGTTCTAATTTGAGCTTCGTTTTGTTTGTCTTTCTCATTGTACATTAAATTATCGTTTATGTAAGTTTCCTTAGAATACATTCTTGTAATTCGTAATAACTCTTTCAAATACTCACCTTGTAGTGATTTTGCTTACACATTTAAAATTTTGATGTTTAAAAATCATTCTTTCTCCAGACTAGATGGTAAAAATTTTAAATTTTTTAATAGACGTTTGTTAAAATCTTCTCTTATCATATTTCCTTTACCTATTTATTGCCTTTTAGAATTTTTTTTCGTAAATTACATTTAAGTTTTTAAAACGAATTATCTACATTTAAAAACGAAAGAAGTTTGTTATGAATATAAAAAAAATGTAGGTTAAACTACTTTTAAAATTCATTTTATGTCAAGTAAGATTTATAAATATAATATGGATTATAAGCAAAATTACATCTTTACAACAATGAGTTGTTCATTTACTTACCTATGAATTTGAAGATTTTGATGGTAAACGACATAGAAAGTGGCATATAAAAGACTTAAAACCTTTTGCAGATAATACTCCTCCGCGATGATTAATACCTTTTATTTACCTTCTTAAACATATTTCGTACTTTAGAATATTTTATACCTTATAAGTCTGATGTCATTTCGCTTTACTTGTTTTTCTCTTTATCTTATATTTTTTCTTATCTTATCCTTATTTCTTATCTTTCTTATCTTTCCTTATTTTATATTCTACCTTTGATGTTTAAATGGGTAAAATACTTTGGTCTTTCTTCGCAACTTTTTTCGTTTTTATTACTAATTTGTTCATCTGTAGAATATACCTTTAATCATTTATTTCTTGACTCCTTAAATATTCAGAGTATCTTCACTAAATTTCTTTAATATTTTCTCGGTTATCACTTCTCTACACTTTACCTCGCTGTCTCCATTCATGATTGATATATCTTTGGGATGAAGAACGCAATAAATTTTTAGTACTTGTAGTAGTTGATGCTGAGTTGATGCTTTACATAGAGTAAACATGGCGGTTGACAACCATGCTTATGTTGGAAAAAGTCATGATTCGCAGTTGCAAAGACAGGAAATTTTTATTTCTTGTGTTTTCATTCTGCAATTTTCACTCATTATCATATTTGCCTCCCCCCCTCCACCTCTCCGCCAATTTCTTACCTAGAAATTTCAGTGCATTTTTTTTATTGTTTGCTTATTATAAAAACGAGATACTGTCGCGCCTTTTATACCTCCTTTGAATATAATGGTGTGAATTTACCGTATATACTCTTCTCTTATCACTTTTGATGTCTTTATGTTGAGTATACCTAATTTTGATAACAGCAGGACATGGTTTTGTTGCTGCTACTTTTGCTAGGCAGACTTCTAGTATTTGAGGACATTTCTCTTTCTTTCTTCTATAGTACGCTTGTCAGAAAACTTAACTTTTATATCTCACTGTCTCCTTTTCCGCTTTAGTTTTCCTCCGACGGACCTGTCTTAAGTCCCAAAGACTACCACCTGCCACATAAAAGTTGTGCCTCCCAACTCCGGGTTACTGACTCCATCTTGGTGAGTTGAGTAGCGCTTTTCTATCCACCTTGTCTACCATTTTTGCCCAATGTAAGCTCTTTCCTTTTCTCTTCGCATCGTAAGCTACTACGGCAATCAACTGATTCAAACCTTTTTCTTATATCTGTCTACCTTTTCGTTTCTGTTAGTCGTCGTTTGGTCTGGAGACCAGGCAACCCGCGACACTATGTCATGTTGTGCGGACCTCTAATACAGGTATGCGTAGCCACTGTCCTTGCCTTAAGCGGTGACAGTACATTTGTCGATTTGTTTGGCTCTTGGCGTACCTAATCGAATCCACACATAGGCTACAGGCGATCCTACACCCACGGTTAGCCGGTACCTCGTGCATTCAACAGAACGGGTTTTGCTACTTTAACCTCCATTTTGGGCACAGGAAAATTCTACGGAACCACTTTCTAAAGTTTTAAGTATAGCTATGTCTTATCCTACAATTTTATTTTTATCTTGGGAATTATCTTATAATTTTATTTTTAGCTAAGGGTTATTTTCAATAATTATCTCAGGGTTATATCATCTTTGGGATTTTACTTTTATCTCGGAGTTATCTATGGTATTGTATCGCCATCGTGAGCTTATTTTGAGAAATTATCACTTTTGTTTTACAATTGAACAAAATTTTCTAAAAAATGTATTTAACTGATATTTTGAACCCAAGATTTTTGTAAGTTGGATGAAAAGTAAAAGTTGAAAAAAAAAACTTAACTGGCTTTAATTTAATAATTTGATAGGGCAATTAGAGAAAAGTATTAAAAAAATATCAAATAAGCGTGGCAAATATTTGAGTAGACTGCTTTACATATCAAAACGTTTATATAAAAAAAAAGTTTTTGAAAAATAACTACTCAAACTAAGTTATATTTTAACACGTAGAATTTAGTTTAGAACTGTAGAATATTAGCTTAAGGAATCTCTCTTGCTTTCCGACGAAATGCGTTGCTAACCAGAATTAAGACAAAAAATAACTTTACGCGCAGTATTGTGATAGTCGGATAATTAGTGGCTACTTCTTACTTTCCACTTCCTGACTTAACGCGGTTGGTTTTAAGAAAAATCCGGTGGCGCCTAAAAACCTTATTTATCTATTAAAGGCTTTAGGTATACGTAGTTGTTCGGACTTAGAGAACGAAGATCTTTTCTTTTTTTCTTTTTGTAGTTTTGCCGCTATTGATAAGTGTTAAGTAAATTAACCCGTAACAAGCCTTTTTATTTATTGGATAACCAGCTTCCTTCTCTTACTTAATAAATCTATTGTATTTCGTTTAAAAGTAAACTCTAGCCGTAAATTGAATCAGAAAGGAAAATTTTAATTTTGAAGGGATACATTAAATATGAACCCACGCTGTATAATATATTTTACGAATAATTAATATTAATTGAGCATCATATTTCAAAATTTTGTTTCTATAAAGGCCATTCAGCTAATAGGGTATAGCATTACTTTTATTAAATACTCTGTAAACGTAATAATCCAAGTCGATAATTTATTTAAAAACCGTAAATGCAAATAACCTTAAATGTTGCAAGACGCTACGATTACCTTTCCCATGAGAAAGATAACTTACAGTAGACAGTTGTCGTACAATAACCTTGGTTGTAAGCATAGATTATAAGTATTACATCCTATTGACAGCTAAGCATGAGAGTTGAAGTTCAATTTCGGAAAGTGGTTTCAGTAAGTTAATTAGATCTGTAAAATGTAATGACACGAGCAAGTAATAAAGCGGGAAGGGCGCGCTGTTGAAGTTGGTATAATAATATAGTTAAAAGTTAAGATGAAAGTAACAGAGCTCCAAGATGTGACCGTGCATTTACATTTCCAATGCTCCACCAAAAGGTACTACATTGGCCAGGAGGCGAGTTTTTTGTTGCTTGGAAATTTAGAATTTTGCCGAACGCTTGCCGTTCCAGGCAAGGTGGGAATCTTTATCGTGCGTGACAACACGCACACACACACACACACACGGGACCTTCATTTAACCTTTCATTCAAACGAGGGCGTAATTTTTGTGAAAAATGCTCACCTGCTATTTTTCAAGCAGTCGGACGTGTTGGGATTTGAACCCAGGACCTTGGAATCCGAAGTCTTACGCTTACTACATTGATCCCCGGCAACGCCGTACAAGATGTGACGTGGGTCCGTCACAAGGGATAAATACGCGACTTTCGACATATAGCTGAACTACGCTTGCAATGGCAGCGTAGGTTTCACACACGGGAGGACCGAGCTAAATGGAGGTAGAATGCTTGTGAGTTCACCCTACAAAGATTTTAGATTTTGTTTCGCGTTAAGGGAGCTGCTGTTGTTGGAAAATAGAGTAATTGTTGCAAGATACATTGATGTGATGGGCATCCTTAATTTTTTATAAATCCTGAGTAGCATGAGATTCTATGTTGACGATTTAGAATTATGTACATGTGAATTTTTAAATCTAAGTTGTAGATGGTTCGTATTTCTGTAGTTGGAGATTAACAAACCATGAAAGTAATTATATTGTTGGACTAAAGTAGCGACAAATCAGTGTATATTGTTTTAAATGTAAGTTCTATTGTTGAAATTTAGTATAACCTTAAGCATGAAATTTTAGTATTTTGAATAAACAATGAAATGATAATAAGAAAAGTTGGTGTTAAACCGTTTCCTATGTTTGTTATTAAGGGTATTTCTAGGCAATAGGATTTAGAATGTCACATAATTCAGTATCATAAACCGGAAAAATTGGAGTGATAACGTTGTTGATAAATTCTTAGAATTTCTTCTAGTAATACTTGGCCAGTTTGAGGTTAAGCAATTATGGGTTTTAAGTATATTTGTATTTATATTGCAATTATTGAATGTCAATATTAAATAAGTTGATTTATTTTACATTTATTTATGAACTAGATAGGAATTGGGTCATTGTAAAAGTATGTCCAGCCAACTAATAATGAAGATGTATGTAAAAGAGGCCTTGATTGTGAAAGTCTCTTTAATCTTGACAAAACGTAATAAATGTTTTAAAATATTTTAGAGAAAGGTAGAATATAACGTGGTAAATTTAGGAAACCAAAAAGCAAAGGCGACCCATTCGTAATAACCGTCAGTAACGCCAGCGCATTAATTATGCATACATTGGTATATAGTAAAACATTTATTAATTTTAGATAGTTTAGGAACCGTAGCAAGAAACTACACGAACAATGTTATAGAAGTTGTGTAGTTTACAGTTTATAATGAGACTATTTCAGCATATTATTAAAGTATAAATATCAAAATAGATAGTAAAGAACTTAATACATTTTTTGCAATTAGCAATTAAAAACCGTGACTTCATCGTAGGCATACTAAATTTGACAAACGTCAACATATTTTCCATGATTAACATTCTACAAGCCTAAAGTAGAAAATATTCTCATGCATTGCAAGGATATCGAAATTATTATCAATTACTCAAACAGAGAATAGCTCATAAAATAATATAATTTAAAGGGTATTGAGCCTACCCAATGACGCAGATGTTCAATAGTAAGTAGCAACCGTGGAAGTACCTAATGTTCCCATGCACCGAGAAGCACTTGAGCCTTAAGTTGGGCTCAAATCGGACGAACCGTGTGAATAGTTGAAATTAGAGAATTTTCTAAATTAATATAGCTTATAAATACTGCGACGCATAAGGTAGAGGGTAGTTCGAAAAATTCACTCGCGTTCATTTAATTCGTTGAATACAAGCTTGTATCTTCCGTCAAGTAGATGAATCGACTCAGTAGTTTCATCAAAAACAAAGAAATACTATTTTTTCTCAGATATAAGAGGCTAAAATTTTGTTAAATGTTAAAACAGGTGAGCCGGACGTCGAAATTGAGAATAGGTACTAAATCAAAAGAAGGAAGTTGTGAAAGTAATGATTATACTTTATCTGTGGGTACACCATATGGGATAGGCATGAAAAGTAATTAAAAATAAGCACCCTACTTCCCTAACATCACCAGCGCCACGGCTAATTTTTGTTATTCGTGTCATTACAAAGCATTAGCATTATGTTTAACATTGCTGTTAATTTAAGTCTTCACATGGATTTGTGGAAAAAAACTGCAATGCATCAACAATATTTGTATAAAATAATAGAAAAAACGTGGCCAAAACTTTCAAACGTCCTTGGCTACTACTTTCTTGTAACATACAACCTAATTCTGATTAAAAATCAGGCCTGTTTAAGGAACCACGATCAGTTTTTCAGTTAAATTAAAAATTAAATTAAGTTAAACCCTCTTTATGTTCCAAACCTTTCAACTAGTTTGGTAGGCGTTTCTTTTTCGAAGCGTTACAACGACGTTGTTTATGACATTTCCACATTTTGTCGAATTTGTAGGAAGTAATCCGTAGATCACATTCCGCAAATAATACGAATCATGCCTCGTTACAGGTAGAGACAATTGAAGGAAATGACTGATGTTCCACTTAATGCCATTTTTCTGTTTTACACGATATTCTAGATCTCCTACTTTAAATGATTGTAACGGTTTATTTCTACTCGTTACAAAGATCGTCTGAAAGTAAGGCAATACTAGTTAGGCCGTTGTTATTTGTGAATACGATAAACAGAGAGTAACTGCCTTTGTTGTTATCAGCTTAATTATTAGTTTGGTAGGGATTTTGTATAGAGTTTGGTCCACTCGACTTTCCCTTTATTACAATCTTGGGCATTTTTCAAACGCCATCGTGGTTGTTGAAATCATTTAATTTTGGTATAATTTATTAAACCCAATTAGTGGGGTAAGTTTTAAATTGGTTTTGTTTCCTTTATAATGTGATTTTATATTATAGCAGCTACCATGGAACTAATTTTATCCTACCAAGATTTTAAGAAAATGTGAGCCAAATTTGTGGCTTATTCAAAATCTGGTTTACTCTTGGATTTATAAAGAATTGCATTAAAATATGGGGTACTTTTATACAGTTTTCATAAAGAAGTAGATCGATGCTCTTTATTTTAGTTCTATTTAGAAGTTTATAATTAGATGATTTTCAACGGGTCAATGACATTAGTCAAAATTAGTGTACAACACGTTTCCAATAAAAAAAAGGGCGTTATTTCTATCACTGGACGTACGACGTAGCTTCACCCTTGACGTCTTTAGGTGCTTTTATCATTGTATTACTCTCCTTATATATATATATATATATATATATATATATATATATTACTCATATTTAGACCAGGGTAGAAAATTAATTAACGACATCAAATAATTTTAATCACCGTGTATAAGGAAGCTTTGGGAAAAAGTACGCGTAATTAAAATGCCTAGTGTGAAGATTTAAATCATTCAATTAGAATGTAGGGTTTGTATAGAATTTTATTAGATAATACGCGTTATTAAAACCGTGGAGCATAAAAATTTATTCGTTTCATTAAAAAGAAGGGATTTAAATTATTCACTAAACGCTTTCTATAAAAAGAAGCAGAATTAAAATGCTCAACGTGTATTTAATTTAATTGTTTCAAGAAACAAATAGAAATTACGTGCGAAATTTATAGTAATTAATTCAATTTTTAAGTAACGGGTATTAAACAAAGTGTACAAATAATAATTAATATTTAATTAGTATTCGCTAAAAATTAAAGGGTAGAAGTCAATGCCATTTATTATTATTTTAATTGGAGTTAATTGAACTATTAGTAATATATAATAAGCACAAAAGCCTGTGAAAATCCAAGTTTGGTTAAAATACCATGAAATAGAACTCGGAGAATTATATTTAAAACATTCATTAGGAGAGCACACCTGCAAACTTTTAAATGTCAAATTCTAGTAAATTTGAATAGATAAACATGCAGATTCTACGTAGCGAGTCCACGTGGATTCAAATAGCTCATAATGAAGAATATCGATTTGTACCACTCAGACCAAGGTAGAAAGGGATGGAAAAACGCGTCAAGCAGAGATACGAATAATAAAAGGCGTGATTTGAGCAACGTCACTAGGTTTGCGATTGGTTGAAATAAGAGGCAGATATGACAGGTGGAAAAAACAATTTCTATACAAAATTAATTAATTGTTCGCAGACGCGTTGCGCGACGTGTGAAAATTTCTTAAATTTTTAACTGGCGCGTGTGCAAATTTAATAGAATCGCTGTGCCGAGCTGTCGAAAAGGGAACACAGAATGCGAAATTCTATGAATTGTCCGTTGAGGGACAAAATCGACTTGCAAGCGGGCCATTATATAAACCCGTGTTTATAGGAGTTTCGCTCTCTTAGATTTTCGATTTTTATTCAATACTTTAAAACAGTTTGCTCTTTATTTTTTTGATGTTATACCATACTTCAAGCAGAATATGTGCTACGATACAAGTTAGTATGCATTGGTGCACTTAGAAAAAATAGATAAGTAGCGATAAATAAATACATTTAAGTATGCAGCTTTGTATAGCGTGAACGAATTATGAATTGCTTTGCTAATTTTCGGGGGTGTTAATAATCAAATGTTATTCGTAAACGTGATTGGATCCACAAAACAAGATTTAGATATACATAGATGAGTTCCTGAAAAGCCCTGAAACTATTTTAGATGAATGGTGGTGTAGAAAAATTTTAAAAGCGGTCAGAATCTGAGGACGTAAACATAACCCAGTTGGAATGGTGTGATTAACAAAGGACGATGTACATTGAAGCCACGAGTGCAGTAACCTTCAGGTAAATTATACAATTTTGTTCGAGCTTTGATGTTTTGGTGTGTGTTGAATATCTTTATAATTTGTTTGATTAAAAAAAAATTAACAGTAGTGAATTTGTATAAACAACAAATTTTTAATTTTAAGGTAAAATTTTCTTGTTTAAGTAGAAAGGAGTATTTAGCGGTTTATGTTTTTATTATGATGAAAATTTGGGTCTGTCTTTGAGCTCAATTAGACTAACCTGTTTAATTAACGTCAAGGGGTGGTAGATGCTCCCTTTTATTCAGACTTAGGTCTGCACATATTGTAACTTAATTAGTATGCATCCTACCAGGACTTTAATTCTGGATGCAAATTCAAAATGATGACAAATTTAAACTTGAAATTTTATGATACTGAAATTTATGCTGCAATTTAATTTTGAAATTTTAATGTATTATGAATATTGATGTAAATAGAGTTAACGTTGATGTTTGTGGTAGGAATGTGTTTTTTTTTATGAATGAGGATGAAAGTTTTAACTAGGTGAGCAGCCGAGGCGGAAAGAGTAAAAAGAGGCGATTATCAGAAGAGATTCAAAAGGGCGAGAATCACAGTAATATATATATATATATATATATATATATATATATATATATTGCTATGCTATTGGAATTCTCGAGCCCCTACGTTGGGCTGTTATATTTATTTTGCTATGTACTCTAAATTATTCGCGTTCTATCATTTTGGACTACCATTTTAATATTACTATGAATAAACAAGATTGGAATTATCTCCTCCTCCGGCTGTCTTATTAATATTGCTATCAACTTAACTGGATTTTATCTTGAAGCAACCTTGTCTGCCAATAGCAAAATTCGATACGTTACCGCCTTCTTTGTTATCAATTTCCTATTCAACTCGTAGCTCCTCCTTGACTATTTAAATATGACCTCGGCTAGCATTTATTTGGAATTATAAAATTCAGTTAACTTCGATTTTATATAATGAAACCAATATATTACGTACAGCTTTTGCAAATTATTTGAAATACACTTTTCAATTAGTTAATGTTATAAATTTCATTTATTAAACATCATATACTATTTACTCAAAACCCAAAGTCACCAAAAAAAAACCTATTATCCTTATCAACGAAGTGTAGAATATTCTAAACCTGTTATCATATTACTCACTTTATACGTATGCAACTTCTTTTGTTGACTTTTTCACAAGCACATTATATTAAGCAAATTCAAAATAAAAAAATATGTAGAAAAACAAAATATCTTATAACTAAAAAATCTGACCTGGTTTATTTCTTCATATTATTACTTGCTATACCTAAATTAACTAAACTTTATCTACAGGGTATTTAATATTTTCTATTTACCTAATGAATGTATTTCTCATTCCTACGCCAACTATGCGTCTTCCTAGGTTTATCTGCGTCGCTTAAAACTATTTCTACTTTATATACAGGGTGCTGACTACTTACTATTTATAAACTATGTCTATTTCTCAATTCTTCACTAAATAAGTGCAGTTTTCTGCTGCCTATGCTAATTACTCATTTTTAAGTGACCTTTCCTATAAAGTACACCCTTAAACAACCCCTTATCACAGCAATATATATATTGCTATGATATCGCCGCACGTCGATGTAATTAACGTTCAGTTTCCTGCTGCCCGCCTACGCTCTTGTGTCTCTAAATAACCTCAACTTTAAATCAATTTTCTTTATATGACGACTAGCTCTGCTCAATCCACAGAGTGCACGATGGTACGATAACAAAGAAGTTTCTACCCCCTTTTTTTCTCTAAACTTTCCTACTTGAATGATATAATGAAACTAACCAAAATTTGTATAATGGCCAAGAATATATATACTTTACAGCTTTATAACTTTGATAATATGATTCACTATTCAAAAATAAACCCCTGAATCAAAGTAACAATATCAATTTGTTTGTTCCCAAATTGTAATGCCCTTAAATCAATTTAAAGCCAGCAAAAATAACACTATTTACTACTGGAAATACCTTTGAAAGTTCAATGACTTTTCCCTTTTGCTCTACGTAATTTTTAAAAAAATTTTGATAACCGTTTACATAAATATTTCAATATATGAAAAATGTAAATGTTCAAAATGAAATTAAATGCCTTATGCTATTAAAAATTGTTCTTATTTCTGACCTGTGTTTTCCCTGCGTGTTTCCAATCCTTTGAACTGCTGCTGCGTGCGGTTGACCAGTACCCCTGAATTGTTTTCAGTTGAGTTCATTTGTTGATTTTGTAAGACAGCTTGGCCAAACACCCATTCAATGTTTAGAATAATACTCCGTTTAATGCTCCAATGTAAATTTAGATTTAGATTTGTTTCAGATCAATGTTTAGATTCGTATTCAGATGATAATTTAGATAATTTTTTCTTTATTCAGATTTTTAATTAGCTGATCAATTAGGTTCATTAGATGTTTGATTATTTAATTGATAATTTAGAGCCGTTTCTCATTCAACGGCTAACTTCTCTCGTATATTCGCACTAGCACTATTATTTATAAACTTTTCTATCACGACTTCCACAAAATACAATTATTTAATTTTACTATGTTTACTTCGCGTGATTTTCAGACTTGAACTGCTATAGTGCGTATCTAGGTTGAAGAAAAACTGATTGTTTATCAATTTCGTGTGGTATTTAAAACAACGCCTCCACCTGACATCATTGGTTTATCTGCGTCCTTCGGTCAAAGTTTGAGGCGTGCTCTAGGTTATTGTCCATACCTTGGGCTTTCTGTGGTACTAACTTGGTAATAGCTTGTTGAATTGCTGGCGTCGGTCACGTATACATCCAGTTTGTATAGTGTATTCCTAGAGCCATTGTACTTTCACCCGTCGTGCCTTGTTCTGATGTAGGAAATTATAATTCGACCTCGCATGTAGACAACGTAGGGCTTTTATTTTTGTCAAGACAATTTTTGGGTTTTGTATTGACCATCATCTCCTCCACCGTATTCTCCTTCTCTACTTCTTTCTTCGCTTCCACCATCGCCTATGCCACCTACACCATCACAACCTCCTCCATCCCATCCTCCACCACCTCCACATATCAAGTTTCTATCTACCTATAACGTCATGTAGGTAATAAATGGACATTACCATACTTTCAACAACCATATTTTAACTACCTTTTAAGTCACTATTTAAGTATACCTTTTTTAGGCTGTTGTAAAAAATCCGTTAATTAATAAGTAACTTTTAATTTTAATTTTAATTTAGCTAATATGAAGTACGTAATATAATAAATTCATTTCTACATTTCCTTATTTTTATTTGGGGTTGTTTTTAATTTATTTAATTTAATTCTTATGTTATAATTACGATCTATATTTTCTTCTTGTAGTTCCTCTCCTACATGACGGCCCACCACCCCAGCCCCGGCGTACGGCCCACTCCAACTCTAGCGCGCGACCCACCCCAGCCTCGGCGCGCAATATTTTCCGGCAACTTAAACTGCAATCCTGCAAGTTAATGTACATACATTTTGGAAGTCAATTTGCTATCTTTCAACAAATCAGATAGTCTCTTAATGAATTATACATCTTATCAAGCATATAGCAATTTCCAACCATGTAGACATGTATTGATGCCCCTAATTTTAAAGTACCACACCTTTTAGCAAAAATAGATCTAAACACCTTATCTAATCGAGAATCCGGACTCCCTATAGTTGACTCTCCAATGCTCCACCCGAAAATACTATATTGGCCAGGAAGCGAGTTTTTTACCTGGAAGCTTGAATTTTGTCAAATCCTTGCTATTCCAAACAAAGTAGGGGTTCTTTAACGTGCGTGACCACACTCACACACGTTACCTACATTTTACCACTCATTTGAACCAGGACGTATTTTTGTGAAAAATGCCCCTCTAACATTGTTCAAACGGTCCGTGTCGGAAATCGAACCGGGAACCTTGGGATTAGCAGTGATACTCAAACTTGTCTGACCCACGAAGTCACCCGAGCGCGACCGCTAACTAAATCCGCTTTATGGTTCCCTGTCTGTTTGCTAGTTATAAGTTAAGCGTTTACGTCATTTCCGTCTACTAGGATATTCCGAGTAAAATTCAAAATTTTTACATTCGTAATTTAATCTTCGTTTATTCGAGGTAGACGTTTATATTTAATACGTTAAATGATTTTTACTTCTCCAATACTAAACTTATGTAGACTGTTTCTACCAACATCGAATACTAAGTTACCTACAGCAGGAACCGAAGGATGTCAAAGGCACCCGAACAAAGTCGATGTTTACGTTGGAAACGAATACGTGGGGTAAGTCCACCAAAGCGCAAGCATAATAATATGTCGTCTTATACATTTTAGAAGAAACCGAAGGATGTCAATGATATCTATACACAGTCGGGGATTAGGTGGGGAAACACGATAGTATAAAACGAATTTTATGTGTATACACACAAGCGCTGCAAAAAATATTGTCTTATACACATTAGAATCGAACAGTAACTGTCGAAAAATACTCCTATCGCAGCCAGAGATTGAGTAGGGTGTTACGTTACTTCGAGGCAGCCACGTTGGGCGCCAAATTTATGCTACGTTGGCTCGTAGCCGTACGTAACACCAAGAAAATCAAAGAAATGACCGGGCTCAATCGGAGATTAGGGGGGGTTGTAGAAAGCAGACCAACATACAATGTACGCGGCCGTAAGGAGTTAGTAACAATACCTGCAATAAAAAAAATTAGAATAGTAAACCTGCAATAAAAAAAAATTAGTCCTGCAAACCTGAAATAAAGAAAAAGCATAGCATGCTGATCGAGCATAGATTGTTCAGTACTTTGTAGAGTGTAAAAAAACTGTTTAGATAATCTATACAATATAACAACGGTAAAAGCAATACAAAAATTTTTAGTACAAAGTGAGGTAATATTGGGGAGTAGCAGAAACGTTTCCTCACACACCAATTAAACATAGATCAGACAAAATTTTAACATAAGATAAATAGGTAAACACAATTGATATGAGTAGTCCAGTATTGTTGATTTTTCTTTTTTTTCTTCTTTTTTTTTTTAATAATAGCATACAATTCTATTGTAAAAGGTATCAAAACGACAAAGATATGGCAAAACAACGGATAGATATTTAAAGTAGTAACAAGTAAGAAATAGTTCAACTTACAAAAGGTCCTTCAGTAACGCTTCCTTGCCATTGAAGTGTGGGATTCACGATGTCCGGCACTAACGCAGCACTTCACCCTTGACTGTGAGGGTGTTGATAGAACCTATCACACGTTACCCTAATCACACCTACGTATTTCACTGGTGTTAGCAGCAGACATTATCACGCGACGGAACTATGTAGCATTGATAAATTTCTTGTTAATTCTATTTCCTGAGACAATAATTTCGAAATATTTTGTAGCACTAGTTTAATTTCAACTGGGACCAAATGTATATTATTTTCATAAACATACAACAAAAAAACAGTGAGAAACTTCAACCAATACCTTTGTAAACCGGTAATTTGTTATATTTCGCAAATAACGAAATTTGCGCAAGCAATGATCTATTTTAGATACTTTGGGGTTGGAAAATTCAGTAACTACAGTATCAACTGTATTTGGATAATCCAAAGTATGCACTACTCTGATAAAAAGAAAAGGACCGCGAAACTAGATCGCACACACAGTTTAAATATCAAAAGACAAAGCACCAACAAAAAAACCACAATGAGTAAAGCACGTGTATCACTAAAGTAAGTCCGTCAAAAATGTTCCGTAGAACACGCGTGCAGGTCAAGTTTAACAAGTTCTACCACTTTTATTTCCAACAGAAACTCAACCGAAAAACAATTAGTAAGGCACGCGTAAGCAATAAAACCGTCCGTCAAATGTCCTTAAAACACACGTGCGTCAACCAAACACGTTCGCCTATAAAACATACTACTTCAATCGGAATTAGCACTACACTCTCTACAGTTAATATACAACTTTTAATTCACAAGAAAAACAACTAAAATCGTGTCGTGCTTGTTCATGAACAATTCGAAAATTCATGTCGCATTAATTCTCACTATTTTCAAAGCAAAACGGAAAGCAGTATTTTTACCGTAATTAATATATAAGAACAAAGAACAAACTACAACTGCTCATCTGTTTATTCAACTCGTTGCTATTACAACCTCTTATCGTCTATTATCTAGACTTGTATATCCACATAAGGAACAAAATCTATACGAACGGCAAGGCAAGAACGATGCAATCCACTCATTATAATACGACGCATTCGCCTAAGGAGTTAATAAATATAAAATATAGGAATACTAGTTACGGAAATGTATTTACTAATTGGGAAAAAGCGTAAAATGTTAAGCTATAAAAATGCACGTTACAAGGGTAAAGAATGAAAGTGATAGAAACATTTTGCATCTAAACACGCAAGCATAACAAAATATCGTATTTAATAAACTTTATACGAGCATTTTTTATTTGAACTGAAACATTTTCGATAGTTCTTCTAACAAATTCCCTAATTAACGTATGCTAGTTACACCCTACACGAAACACATATGGAATGCGTATACTTTTCGTTAATATTTTCCAACCCTTCTATCCAATAACCTGTTTACACCCAAATATTTTAGGTTTTACGCAATGTCCAACAGGTAGAAATTTTCACAACTTCCCAGACAGTCTAGTATTGAAGATCCTATATATCTCTCTTTTTTTAACAAGAAATTTACCATTTTTGTATTAACTTACCCCTACATGTGATTTTCCAATGCTCCACCCGAAGGTTGTATTAACTTACCCCATATTATCCATAGTTTCGATGATTTTAACAACCTTTTTTTCCTAAGTGTTTACTATGTTTTGACGTCTAATTTTCGGAAACCGGGATAAATGCCATTGCATTTCCTACATATTTTTTATTGTACTAAGTATGAATTTTTTTAAGAACTAGGTTGCGTTGGCCTTAGTAGCGGTACCAGTTCAAGCTTTAAAAGTATTATTTCCCCAAGTGATTTTATTATATAATTCGAATTTCTTTGTAATAATAAGATTCTTATGTAGAAAATAAACGAACCCGTAAAGACAATGCACGCACCTTTTCAGGTGGAAGAAATAGATGAGGTAACAGAACTTGACGTAATTAGAGAAATTTACATCAAAGCAAACTCGAATAGATGTCCAGATTATAAAAGATATAGAACCTGTGTCGGTTATTTATATACTCATCATCATTAGGTTCTCAGTCTCGAAACTGGTTAGACGCGTACCCTCATTGTTTTTTATTCTGAGCTAACCCACATATTTCCCTGAAATTTACAGTCTGCACCTTTCACAATCTGCGTGAAATAGTCTGAACTAGGTCTACCCCTTTTTTTCCTATCTCTGCTTGTAATATATCTCGTACTATTCCCCAAAAAGTTCTTTTAAAAATAGTTTCAGATCAAGTTTTTAGTGTGACTCCTTTTTAAAACGTGCAAGCGTGCTGTTGACTCTATCACCACACGCAGAGCACTGAACAGACTGAGAATTTACAGATGACTATATCAGAGTACACGAGCTGAAAATAGAACAAACCAAAGAATCTCGAGAAATTCTTGTCACAGACCTTGTCTCGTGACAGTTCACATCCTATAAGGAAGGCGCGCGACCACAACACTCGTATATATAGCTTAACGTAGCTCGCCCCTTTTACGATAACCACAACCCCCAACATAAAATTTAAGCACGCTGATTGGCTGCGCGTCACCCCACCGGTCTCAACGAACAGTATAAAACCAGCCATATTACGAACAGACCGTCACTGGATCCGACCATCTAGCGCTTTTCCTAGCCTAGAGAGGAACAGTCAAGACCTCAGCGCTTCCACTAGCCTGAGCCACCACCGACGCCCTGGCTCTTCTCCTAGCCCGGGGTATCACCGAAGAAGACCTTGTCTCAGCTGTGAGCCCGAGGCAGCACGACGACGCCGACGCCCTGGCTCTTCTCCTAGCCCGGGGTATCGCCGAAGAAGACCTTGTCTCAGCTGTGAGCCCGAGGCAGCACGACGACGCCGACGCCCTTGCGCTTCTCCTAGCCCGGGGCCCCGTCGAAGAAGACCTCGGCTCTGCGCTGAGCCGAAGGCAGCACAACGACGTCGACGCTTTGGTGCATCCTTTAGCCTAAAGCACACCCGACGCCACCACGCTGCATGGGCGTGTTTCAACGTGGAGCCAACACTCGTCCACCCAGACGACCCCCAGAAGGTTGCTGTGAAGAAGGCGTATTGAGACGCCGCGGACCGACGCACACGAACAACTTCTTATTACTCCTGTATATACTTATGTTCTATTGTAGCTTGTAATCATTGGAAATATTATGTAATCATTCTATATATATATATATATATATATATATATATATATATATATATGTATATATATTGCTGTAATTATAAGATTAATTTAGGGGTAGGTTAAGTCATTGGGGTCGTAGAATAAACAAGGAAAACTCCCAAGTAATAGAAACATATAATTATAGATATTAGAAGAGTAAATGGGTTATTATAAATATTATTAATTGCGAACACACTGTATATAGCAGTACAAACGATTAAAACACATATCCAAGAGTAGCTACTAGCAAAGATTAGAATTCAAAAATTTAACGAAACGCATTGAAATTAAATCAGTGAAAAACCTGCATGAATTGGCTAGATAAACATTCAAAAAGTGTGTTAAGATATCATCGTAAACGCACGCAGAAATATGCATTATTTAAAAGCGTACGTGATCTAAAGGAATCACAGTTATTCGAAAATCCAATTTATTAGAAAATAAACAAACACCAAATTTATTCGATTTATATTAGAATAAGGCCAACAAACAATACTACTTGATCGATATGAACGAAAATTCATGGGATTTCTGAAGTAGATGTGAGGTATAATATTTAAATTACGTGACTTAGAGCACCGCGTCATGCAATTAAAATACATACAATTGGTAAACTTTCCAAAATAACAAGTGATGATACGCTTGGCCTCGCCTAGCACGTGAAGCCAAGGAATCACAAACAAAAGGGGGACGATCCTATAGATATCTTGAAAATTGAATATCGAGTTAGTATATTTTGAAACTGGGCAGTTACTATACTTGAAAGTGCTAAATATTTACGTGAATAATAAATTAAATTAACAGTGAAATACTAGAGTGTATAATTGTGCAAAAAGTGCCGTACTTCTGAGACGTAAGTAGATAAGATTTAGGAAATTATACCATTTCTAATAATAAATAAAACGTCTGAATTACAATCTCAATTACCATCTTAATTGTCATCGTAATTAACATCCGAAAACTACCATTACAATCTTAAATTACAATCAAAATAATGTTACGATTCCTGTTAGAACTTTAAATTACGAGCCATTACGATCAGAAATACAATTTTGGAGAATGCTATCTGTACAAGCAAATTGATGGTAAATATTCTATTGCGGAAATGAATAACCTTTCATTGGAATAAACGCACCAATAACGATTTGGATATCGACTTCAATTCTTAGGAGCACCCATGGAACCACTTCAGGTTAGAGATTTTGATATAACTTATTTTTAAAACTGTTTTATCTCAAATATTTTGGATATGATTTATTTTTGAACTGTTTTATCTCAATAATAATTTAAAGTGTAAGAGCTGACAAATTGGGGTTTCTTGTGTAAATTTATAAAAAACATAGACATCTTGAAACGTTTCAATAGGTCTTTAAAGGTAAATAAAAATCTCGTTTTGCTGGCTTGATTTTCTAAAAATCTAATAGATGTATATGATTTAAAAAGGGAGAAGGTATTTAAAAGAGTTGTAAATATTCAATCATTATACTGTGTATTGTAGAAGTGCTTTATTTAATTGAATCAGCTAGTCGAGGCAAAAAAAAATGATAATATAACATTTTCACAAGTGCTTGAGTGGTATAAGAGTATATCACAGCATTTTATTGCACCCAATCGTAGGGGCTGCGAGTAACACAGCAATATATATATATATATATTGCTGTGATATGGGGTTGTTTAGGGGTGTATTGAGTAGCAAGGGTTGTGTAGTAACCATAAATTGCAATAGGAAGCAGAAAACTGCATTTATTTAGCAGAAAATTAAGTAATTCATACATTAGGTAAATAGCAAGTATTTAACACCCTGTATATAAACCATAATTAACTTTAAGCGATGCAAGGAAGCATATCTTACAACAATAGAACGCTTATTTAGCAGAGAAATAGGTAATTCATACGTTATGGAAATAGCAAGTATTTAACACTCTGTATATAGACCTTTATTAATTTTAAGTAATGCAAGTGAGCATATCTTTCAACGAAAGTACGCGTATTCAGAGGAAATGATAGTACTTGTAATTAAACACGCGTTGAGAAGTGTTCTAATTAGTTATAAAACAAATACGAAGATAAAAGATAAAACCTAACAAAACTTTATGCAAGTAGGCTGAGACAATAAACATTTTTGATAAGAAAACGCAGTTCAAACACGCATAAAATAATAAACGTATGGTCAAGATAACGATGTAACGATGTATCAATAGCAAATAGATATTACACGGAAAGCCAAGTAAATTACATCAGAAACAACTTCAAAATGCAGGAAATACAAAGACCTGGTTGGTTGAGATATCTACAAGACTTGTTGAAAACCTAGCCCACATGTAAGTGGGAACAGCCTATATTAACACAGAGCAATGATAAGACGGGTTAGTTTAGAACTCAGGCAGGGCGAAGCTGCGTCACAGTGTATCAAAAAGTCACGCGTAATTTAAAATATTTAATAAAATATCAAGTGATAATAGTGCTACAATTATGAAGACTTCTTTTGCCGTTTAACGTGAGTAGAATTTGGGATAATTTATTTAAACTAAATATTAATAATAATAGGGCTTCGAATGTGATGTTAATAATTCGAATGATGGTACATTTCTGAATATTTCGAATCTATGGTACACTTTTTTTATAAATCGAATGTGATGATAATATTTCGAATGGATAGATATAATAATTTAAATGTGTTAAGAACAATTCGAATATTCGAATGTGTTGAAGATAATAATTCAAATTGGTGGTGTATTTCTGAATAATTCAGGTATGCATCGATAAGAACAATTCCAATCTGGGTCAATGCAATTCAAATCAGCGTCGACAATTATATTTTGGTACGATTCTGGTACAATTTGGAGTTGCGAGATTTAATGCAAATAAAATAAAGAAGCACGACGTAATTTTTGGAAAACGAGGGGCCACCGTTCTCAAACAGTGGTTCAACAAAGGAGGACAACAAAGGGGTGTTGATCCAAGACCCGAACAAGCCGCAGCAGGTCAGATTTATTTAATTTTAAGATATTTATTTATTTAAATTTCAATACTGAATTTACTCAATTTATATAAAAAGTGTAACGAAGTCAGCAACAAACATCGCCTACGTTAAACTTACGTAATGTATTATAAAAGGGTCTAGAACGTTCCAGGTTTCTTTAATAAAAAGAGATAGTTTTTGGTTACTTTAGATTGAATTCTAAGTATATAAATTTTGGGATAAATAATACCTGTGATAGTGATTGATTGAAGGGTGTATTTTAATATTTTTCAAAAATTATAAATAATATTTCTTTTCATTATATGGAATTAATTGACTTCGCTTTATCAATTCAAACAAATAGGTAATCAGAAAGGGGTGGAGAAGAGAAAAATTGATTATCGTAACGTTGTGCACTTTGTGTAGATTAAATAGGGCTAGCCGTGGCATAATAATAAAATTAGTAAGATTAAATTAGAAGTAAGAACACAGAGCGGTGGAGTTAAGTAAAAACGTCATTACACCGAGTACGGCGTTATCATATCAATATATATATATATATATATATATATATGTACATATATATATATATATATATATATTCTAATTAACTGTAATCATTATATATATATATATATATATATATATATATATATATTATCTGCTCCATTCTAACTGTCAAAATAAATTCAAACTTATTGTTATCCAAATATTGTCGCCTATAATTTTGTTAACAGAACCCGACCGGATAACATTCCAACTAAGTTTTTGTGCGACCCAAAACTCGGTACTTTGATTGGTTAAACTAAAATTTGGAGATTCTTTTACAATCAAAAATCGAAAACGCATTTTATTGGTTAAAGACATCATTAACGTTTTTCAACACAGGAAGAATAGGAAATGGAAATGTATAAATGAAAATGCAAATTCTGCAGAAGACATTCGTAGTGCTCACCATAGCCTAGGAATCCTCTCCTTGCAGTGCTCCCCATAGCCTGAAAATAACCTTCCAAGCAGCGCTCTTCATAGCGTGCTATAGTTCTAAACGCAGCGCTCATCATAGCCTGCAACGTTACGCTGTCCGCCGCCGTACCTGAGGCCATCATAATAGTTCATTTGTCTACATCAACAACCTTCGTATGGGTTGTAAGCCTTGTTCTGCACATTAAGCAGCCCGAAAACAAGCGCAGAACGCCCTCCGACGTGCGATCCGTTCCATACGACCGCATCCGAGGCTTCTGTCTCCGCTACCGCCGTCGCCGAAGGAAATCATTCGATCTACTACAAACACATCCCGAGAAGTAGATTACTGTAATGTCGCCGACTGCATCTGCCAGTCTACCTTCGGGACAACACGCCCTTGAGTTTGACGAAGCCGTACTCTACTGGGCCTGGGGCACCACGTCCACGACGTCTGCCGAAGTGTACCGAAGATCACCGAAGACGTCTGGGCCTTCCAAACCTGTAATTAATCGCTATTCACCACAGTTCAAGTTATTATTGCAGTTCAGAAGTCAATTCCAAAGGCTTCCGAGGAGTTTCGAAGACAAGCGAAGACTTCCGAACCCTTAATACTTGTAAATATTGTAAATTAGTAGTTTTTAATTTCAAATATTGGCTATTCAGGTTTTTATTGAACTTCACTATTCGATTCCGAAGCCTTCCGACGAGTTCCAAAGACTTCTGAACCCTCCATACTTGTAAATATTGTAAATTAGTAGTTTTTAATTTCAAATCATAACTCTTGTGACTTGACATTGTGACAGAAAGAAGAAATGGAATCTTCCGAACAAAATCCCGAAGACCATCGAAGCCGTTTTTACCGCCTTCAAACTACATAGACATTCATTTAATAAGTGTTAGAGTTTATTTTGGTGTTCACAAGCAAGCAAGCTTCCGAAGAGTTCTGAAGACAACCGAAGACTTCCGAATTACTTCAAGAATTAAAATAAGTCAATTTCACTTTAATTTTATATATCTTTTGGAACTTATAATTATTTTTGCTTTTATTATTAAACAATTAATCAAGCCAAGCCTACTTGCTTTAAGACGCCTCCCACTCGAACGATAACACTGTCCTCTTTTTATATTAAGCGAGATTCCAATGGGCGAGGCTTCAATTTGGGACACCCAGAATGCACTATGTTGTTTAAGGATGGACTCGGGTTCGGGCTTTCGGGCTTTCGGGCCGGCCGAGTCGGGCCGTTGACTACTTTATTCGGGCCGGGACTATCTTTTTTCGGGCCGGGCCGGGCCAAACGATTCGGGCAGGCCCGAACTTTTTGGGACAAAAAACGCACGAGTGAATATTCCACTGTCGTTTCACTTCTATCTCACATCGAGTAAGTAAACGTTCTTAATTATATTTTCACGAAGTGTGTTCATAAACCCATTAATAACCAGTTTTTCGTCTTGTTTAGTGTAAAGGAGGCGTGATATTATAACTCATTTCTTATTCCGAATATTTTTTTCAAGTTCTATTTAATGTTCCTTATGTTGTACTTTAGGCAAGTTAAATATTCTCAGGAACATCAAACTAGGTGATTTATTTATAATTCAAAAGTTTGCACGATTTATATTATGTATATGTATATACTTCAAATTTCAATCATGCGGCGAACGTCGATATTATCAATCGCGTATATAGTTTACGTCTACCGCCTAAAACACTAGAGAGTTATTGCAATGTTCATTTTACCAATTTTTTTAATAAAGTTTTTCCTTATTTGACATTTACACATGCGCAATTAACACACCTTTAATGTTTGTACTTTATTAAAATGCATGACACTTTTATTTAATTTAAATACAGACAGGCAAGGAATACTTTTATTTAAGGCGCCTTAATTTTGATATATACCAAATGCATAACGTACAAACTTACATTTAATTGTCTGCTTTCTGTATAAATATTGTGAAATTAAATGGCTTTTTGTAGTGTTGTTTCCGTAAGTAAATTTAGAGATATAATGTCCAAGTTTATAACACAAAAAGTATATAAAACGTCAACGCTCTAAATACGAGGATGCTGTCTTGTAATGTTTTTTCTCTAAGTATGGTGTGAAAATCCTTTTAAAAGCAGATATGCTTTATGCTTGCGAAGAAGTAAAAACAGTGTCTTGAAGTAAACTCTAAGAGTACTCCGTGAAAATATTTTGAGAGCACATACAAATGTTATCGAATCAGTGGAAAATGAAAAACTCAAATAATAAAAAAAGGTTCATATTTGCGTGAATACATTTTTTTTTATCTTTTCCAATATAGTTAAACATGTATCATAGGTCACCTTATCACAAAAGAGATTAATTCTTTATTCATTTTTAAAACATAACCTATAGTTATAGAATACTAAACATATATGTCAAAATAAAGAGTAAAGGAAAATCACTTGCAATAACACTCCTTTAAATTGGATGCAAACTTTTAATAAAAGATACTTTATTTGAAGATTCTTTTAATAAAGTCTACTTGGAATGAGTTTGCAATAACTCTCTAATATCAATTAGGTAATTTTAGTAAAATTCTTTGAAGTAGGAACGAGAAGATAAAGCGGACGCAAATTTATGATAAGGTTATAACAAATTTCTATTTTCTTTCAATTTATCGTAGGATTTACTGTCGACCCTTTTTTCAAAAGTTGCCTGTTGATTTACTCACCCCATAAAATCATACGCCTGTTTTATATTTTTATATGCGCAAATTTTGCAGCCACATGTTGTCCTTACCAGCTTTCGTAGTTTATTTATAGCTACAAGTTAAAAAAGTGGTATGGTTGTTTAAAAACGTCGCCTATCTTCACTAAATTGATAGTTTGCCGAAAAGCTGGATGTACCCATTCCTTATAATCCCTCGTACATTTTGTACATAATATTTTCAGTGCAGATGCAAGTCCGTGTAGAAAACAGTTGGTTTTTATGGTAATTGTACTTCCTAGGTATTGTTTACTGTAGTCCCTTAAATTTTTAAAAATTTTGCTCAGGTCTCCCAGTCTCAGTTCGTCGATGACAACTTTATACTTAAGACCGCCTTTATTTGAATTTAATAATAAAACTTATTTCTAGTATAGTATATAGACTACCAAGTATAACAAATATATAAAAAAATAAAATAATATTTATCTACTTCATATATGATAGTGTTGTTTGATATAATAACTATCATGTCAGACTTTGATAGCGACGATTGCGTGAAAGACCCTAATTACAATCTCAATGAAAGTGGTAATAGTGCTACTGATAGTCAAACAAACCTACGTTTTGATATGACAACCGGGTCGACATCCCGCACCAAATTTAAACAATTTTTTGAGTTTGGTGTTATTGCAAATGATACAAAAACTGCGTCTTGTTTGTTGTGTAAAATGAAAAAGGCAGGGCGGAATTCAAAATTAAATATTCACGCACCACCAATTTAAAACTTCATTTAAAATCAGTTCATGAAAGTGAATATAAAGTTTGATTTGCAAATGCTGACTAGATCGGACCCAGTAAGGAACCATTTTATAAGCAGAAGACTCTAAAGGACATGTACCAGTCAAAGTTGAGCATAATATTTACTGATTCTTATAATTTAGAATTTAAAATTTCAAAATAAGGTGTTTGTGTATAGACGAACTATAGATATAAATTATGTACAAAAGTGAAAAGTCTTCAAAGGGCATCTAAACTAAACTTTACATCGACATCAATAAAGAGGAAAAAACTGCATTATAATAATCAGTTTATTGGGGTTAATTACATATTTTATTTTTTGCAAATTAACCGTAGGCATATACTTTTTATTGCTTGAAAAATTTAGGAAAGTAATTTTTGTTGAAACATATGCCAAAAATAATATATGTGCTCACTCACACCTATTCAATGACAGAAATTTAGAATAAAAGCAACAGCTGTTATAGCTTCTCCGAGGTATCCAACCCTTCAGGTCTCAGGTAGATTATAGTATTTCTTCTATATAACATCACAGGGATTATGATGCAGGTGGTGGTACTATGTTTGTTCATTAAACTTCTCAATTGTATTTAAACGAAAGTGAAAGTTTACCTCACTAAAATGCCAAATAGGTACCTTACCTACACCAATTTGTACCAGCACATTTGTTCCCATCTCTCACACTATTCAACCGAAAGTGATTTACTACTTATTCTAATTTACTTGCTTGAGCAATTTCCAGTTTGTTTTAGAGAACTCTTATTAAAAAAACTAAACATTTTTATATTAATTTTGATTAAGGTTTGTTAGGGTTTTCCTTGTCGATCCTCAAATAAAATTTCAGACGTCTCAAAATTATATCTTGGAATTCTTCGAAACTTTTTGCAGAATTATACAAGATGATTAAGTAAATTTGAATACCATTAAATCTAAAACATTAAAAACTCCCACTTAAAACTGATTCAAAATGCGAATTTGTAGAGATTCATCACCGACAGCAACAATGCTTTAAATACAGGGTGAATGGTATCGTTCGTGCAAAAATGATCTGGGACATAGTACACTTAATTTTCAACAAAAATTGTTAATATGACCCCTGTCCAATCTCAATTGGTTTAGGAGATATGTTTTTTTAAGTCTGTTTCTTAATAACGCATCTTCTTGCAGTAAAAGTTAAATTTCTCGGCTTCTGCTTCAAATAACTAGATAAACAATCCCATTTTTATAAACTACATTAAATTTCCTATAAAAAACAACTATTTCGATTTTTTAATTTTAAAAGAAACATTTATTATAAAGCATTAAAAGGTAAAAAATTACAAAGGAAATTTTTTAAACAAAGTTTAAAGTAATATTGCAGCGAAATTATTTTATCTACAAATGAGCAAATGTCACAAAAACAACCTCACTTCATAAGGTTTCCAGCAGTGCGAAACACTTTCTATTTGATTTTTAATTCATTAAATTATTGCCTTCGTAATGCCGGAAAAACCTTGTTCGATTATAAGATAATCAAGGCAGTGCGAATTGAAAACAAAAATGTACAGTAATTTTAAGAGCACAGATACGTTCATAGCATGTAGTTGTCACATTGACAGTGTGAAGCATTGTCACTGATTAGACAGTTGTATTCGTATAAATTTTTGATACGTACTAAATTACTATCTAAGATGCCTGCTCACTATAGCAATAGAGAATTTGCAGATATGCATTTCATTTATGGTTTTTATAATGGTAATGCTTCAAGAGCACGGGAGGAATATCAACGTCGGTTCCCAAATCGTCCGATTCCCAGTCGCAACGTGTTTACAAGAACGCACCAATGGCTCCTTGATGGAGGAGCATTTCAAGTACCTAATGAAAGGGGACAAGATCTGGATATAGAAATTGACGAGTTTGTCTTGGATCGAGTGGAACAAGACCCTACAACTTCTACACGTCAAATTGCAAGAGAGGTTGTTGTTTCGCAATGGAAAGTAGTAGATGTTCTGCACAAGAATAATATTAGTCCTTTTCACTTTACACCTGTTCAAGCTCTGGAAGGCGGAGGCGAAGATTTCCAACGAAGGTTGATGTTCTGCCGTTGGTTATTAGCACGGGATATTGAGGAGCGCCACTTCTTTCGAAAATACTGTGGTCTGATGAGTCCCTCTTTATGCACGCTGGCATTCTAAATCTCCACAATTACCACTATTATGCCGATGAAAACCCTCATGCAATAAGACAGAAATCGTTCCAACGCAGATTCAGCCTAAATGTGTGGGCGGCTGTGAATAGGAAACACCCTTATTGGCCCCTATATTTTCGAAAGAAACCTCAATGGAGAAGTGTATTTGGACTTTCTTCAAAATCAACTACCCCTATTGTTGGAAGATGTCCCTTTAGAAGTTCGTAGAGATATCATTTTTCAACATGACGGGGCTCCTCCTCATTACACACGTGGTGTCCGCCAGTTTTTAAACGAACAGTACGCAAGGTGGATTGGTAGAGGAGAACCGATTCCATGGCCAGCAAGATCGCCTGACTTGAATCCCATGAATTACTTTGTATGGAGCTTTTTAAAACAATACGTATACAGCACGGAGGTAGTCAGTTTGGAAAATTTGATACAAAGGCTCGAAAATGGATATCAACTCTTAATAGAAAAGCTATCTATGAGAGTGAACGTGGTAGGTATGCGGAAAAGAGCAAGAATCTGTATCAGGTGCGGTGGTCAGCATTTTGAACAATACAAATAAAATTTAATGTATCAAATTATTGTTTCCGTAATACCGGAAAAACCTTGTGGGATCATTAGATAATCAAGGCAGTGGCGAATTTTAATGCGAATTGGAAACAAACATTTGTTTCCATATTTCCATACTTGATAAATTAAAAATCAAATAGAAAATGTTTCGCACTGCTGGAAGCCTTATGAAGTGAGGTTGTTTTTGTGACATTTGCTCATTTGTAGATGAAATAATTTCGCTGTAATATTACTTTAAACTTAGTTAAAAAAATTTTTTTTGTAATTTTTTACCTTTTAATGCTTTATAATAAATGTTTCTTTTAAAATTAAAAAAATCGAAATAGTTGTTTTTTATAGAAAATTTAATGTAGTTTATGAAAATCGGATTTTTTATCTAGTTATTTGCAGCAGAAGCAGAGAAATTTAACTTTTACTGCAAGAAGTCGCGTTATTAAGAAACAGACTAAAAAAACCATATCTCCTAAACCAATCAAGATAGGACAGGGGTCATGTTAACAATTTTTGTTGCAAATTAAGTGTACTATCTCCCAGTTCATTTTTGCACGAACGATACCATTCACCCTGTATATCTGCTTTATAGCCGTTGGTTTATACTAAAATTCATTGCGAAATAGTTACTTGTTGAACACAACTGAAAAAAATATCTTATCATTTACTGAATGAAAGTCGGGCCGGCCCGAAATTTTGGGCCGGATTGACCCGGCCCGCCGGGCCGAGCTGTCGGTTTTCATTTCGAGTCGAGCCTCGGGCCGGGTCAGTCACTTTTCTGCGTCGGGCCGGGCCGGGCTTATTAAAAGCCTTCCGGCCCGGCCCGAATCCATCTCTAATGTTGTTTTTTTAATAGAGTTGTATAAAATTATATTGTTAGCACTTCGTGCTATAAAATAATTCAGTTTTAAAAGTAACCACTATTTCTGACTTTTATTAATAATCGTATCAGAAAGGAACATTTACTACTAATACGTTTATAATGAAAATAAATGTAAACTCGTAAAATACAATTAAGGTAGCTTTGCGACCCAGGCTAGTGGACCTCATAACTACGACTGTGTGAATGCCTCAGCGTACTTGTTCCACCAGACAGGAAGCGACCTTCAGTGACGTTGCGTGCGCTGCTTCGTTAGCGGCCTCATCGGTATTTCCTATATCGACAGGGTTGAGCGCTAACAATATATTGTTTTTAATGTGCATGGTCTAGGCGTTGGTACGAGCGTGTACTTGGGTTTGGTTGGGTGTGGTTGAGCAGGGCTCGACATTGACCTGAGATTGTGGGGCGTGACATTATGGTTGAGTAGGTGTCTGGTCGTTGATCTGGGTGTTGCACCTTGTTGATTTATTTTGAGTTAGGTGGTGTTTTTTTTGTTTAAATTGTTTTTCTCGGATTTTCGTCCTTGTTTGTGTGTGTTAGATAGGTAGGTTAGACTGACGCCGTGGCAATTTGTATTCAAACAACAAGAATGCAATAGTTATTCGTGTTTTAAATCTATTTTTAGAAATGCTATGTTTAATATTAGAGTCTGTGGATTTATTTTCCCATCAAATGGTAAATTTTTGTGTTTTTTAAAGATAATAAATAAAAAGTTACATAGAAATTGTACTTTCTACAGGAAAACAATACAGAAAATATAAAAAATGTTTAATATCTTAAAGTGCTCAGCCTGTCAATAATAAATACTAAATCTGTCATTTGTGCTGTTTTGTTTCCTATAAAGACATATACGTTTCGTTTCGTTCGAAATCGTTTGAAGACTAAACTAAACTAACTTAATGAAATCTCTAAATCACGAGCTTTTAGAAAGATTTCCCGGAGGGTCGTTCGTGGTTGCACGCAACGCTAACTGAATGTATCCTGCACCGACCGACCGAATAGCGAAGAACACTCCTGCAGATTTCGTTTCGTTTGTGTCTATGTGAATTTCCGCTTCCTATATAGGTTCACGTCAAAGATTCAAAGAGTCGAGTCAGTCGGTCTTTCTACTTCATTGACTTCACAAATTAAATCAAATATGCTTTGATGCAATAATGCATAACGCAAGTCACTAATTCGATGCCGGTTTGTATAGTAAGTAGGCTATAGGCTAATCCTAATCCGTCTGCACTTAGTAATATTACATCTGTATATTCATGAGTTACGTTGTCGATATCAATTTCATGTACGGTTTGGTTTGGCTTAGCCATTGATATGCATTGCTTAGATATTTGTTTGGTAAACACCCCACGCAATCTGATTGAAATATAGCAGTTCTGATTTATATTTGTCTTTTTCCGCATTCGGTTTCGTGACTGGCAATTTATAGACGTTCCCCTTGCATTCAGGATTATGCTCGAACGGATTCTTTATTTCAACCCTAGAACAACGACGGAATTAATTTCTGCGACTAAGCGTTACGCACAATTCAAATAATAATCATCTTTAGCACGCGTTTTCTTTCAATTCGTATTATATCGAATATACACGACACCACGAATTATTTTAAGTTCCTTTTTATTAGACTTGACGTTTCTGTCGGATTCGTTTTTATTTTAGGAGATGTTGAGTGGGCACCTGTTTGGTTGTAGTTTTAAAAAAGCGCCGCCTTACATAAATTTTAATTTAGTTTCCGGCTTTAAGTGCATTTTCCATTTAGATCACTCGGCAAAATTTAAATTGGTAAACAAGTTTAAAAGATAATAATAATAACTTTTAACCTATTGCACTTGTAGTCTAAATGTATGTTTTAGTGCACGAAGTGCATCGGATATTAGATATAACAGCCTTATAAACGTTTACGATATTGATGATAGGGTGTAACGTAATAACTGGATTTGTACAAAGAACGTGAATGGTAATGATACCGGAAGCTTGTAAATAAAATACTTTAACATACGTCATAACAAAATTAGTCGTAAGAAAATTACAAGGCATTTGGGTGCAACTAAGCACTAATCTATTAAATGTCAACAAGTGGAAAACATTGGATAGTCTCCAGACATACTTATATATAGAGTGTTTGTTATCGCGTAGAAAAATTTGTAGAGAAAAGGCCAAGGGAACCTTTTTCGCTCAATATACCTAAACCTAAAGTTTTGTCGTTTTCGGGATATTTGCATTTTCTTGATTTGCAATCGTTTGCCACGTATTTCAATATAAATAATAGTTGGTCAATAATTTCAAGATGTATTCTTTACTATTTGGTAGCGTAACTGTACCAATGCTCTCAGTCACTTGGGCGGTATTCATAGTCAAATCTCAAGATAGTCCTTAATCAAGTTATCCTCAAGGTTAATCTAGTACTCAGCTATATTCTTTTTTCATAAACATGCCTTCGTGGTTCCTCGTGTAAGGTGGAGTTTAAGTAAAGGATCTAGGGAATTTTGTGCTAAATATCGCAGTTCCGTAGTGATATATAACCTAACTGTTTTTTCTAATTTTGTTGTTTTTAGCTTTATTAGATATTGAAATTAATCTTTTCAACAGTCCTGTTATCATGGAAGTTAATAACTGGTTAGTTTTTCTTCGTTATTTTATATTGAATCGAATACAGATTTTAAGCTATAAATTATAGTACCTATGTATTATGTTTGATTTACGGAACTTTGCCTGAAAACACTTCGTCTAAAAACACTTTGCCTAAAGACATTTGGTCTAATGGACACTTGGTCTAATAGGCATTTGGTTTAACGGACATTTGGTCTAATGGACATTTGGTCTAATTAACACTTGGTCTAATGGACTATTTATCTAATGAGTACTTGGTCTAATGACCACTTCGTTTAAACTTTATTTAAACTTTATCTAATTTAAATATATAGTATTACCTTATTGAAGAATAACTACCTAATTGAGTCGTGAATGTTCTAGTATGTATACAGCTTTCTTGGTGTCCTAATTCACGTTCCGGGAGAAACAAAGAAAATAATTATTATTTTAATATTGTCCGATATTTAATACATTAAATTGTGACTAAGTCATCAACTATTATTTTCTAATAAAAATATTCTTACATATCCTAAAACTGCACACACACACACACACACACACACACACACACACACACACACACACACACACACACACACACACACACACACATTTATATATAATATATATAATATATATATTACTCATATTTAGACCATTTTAATCACATCAAATAATTTTAATCACCGTGTAGAAGCTTTGGGAAAAGGTACGCGTTATTAAAACCGTGAAGCATAAAAATTCATTCGTTTCATTAAAAATAAGAGATTTAAATTATTTACAAGACGCTTTATAAAAAAGGAAGCAGTATTAAAATGCTCTACGTATAATTTAATTATTCCGAGTAAAGAAACAAATGGAAATTATGTGCAAAATTTATATTAATTAACTCAATTTTAAGTAACCGGTATTAAACAAAATGTACAGATAATAATTAATATTTGATTAGGAGTCACTAAAAATTAAAGAGTATTATTTTAATTGGAGTTAATTGGACCATTAGTAACATATAATATGTATAAAAGCTAGTAAAAACCCAATAATATTCAGATCGTAAAAGTGTTATTTAGAAGTATTATGTTTGAACATCTGCGTATTTTTAAAAGACACGTTCTGCGTAAATTTGGCAGATAACAAATGGTTACAGAGAATGCTGGAGAAACCGTAGCTTAATAGTTACGGGAAATGCTAATAAGGTGGGATATTTCACAAGTCCACATGGACTGAAATAATCGATAATAAAGAATATCAATTTGCACCAATAAGAACATGGTAGATAGAGACAGATAATATGCGCAAGACAGAGACACATATAGTAAAAGGCGTGAGTGGAGCAACGTCACTGGGTTGCGATTGGTTAAAAATAAAAGGCAAACTTGAGAGGTAAAAATAACATTTCTGTATAAAATTTAATTAGTTATTCCCAGACGTTGCGAGCCGTGTCGAAATTTCTGAGATTAACTGGGGCGAGTGCAAATTTAATAAGAACCGACGCACAGGCGGGCGAGATGGGAACATAGTATACGAAATTCTAGAAACTGGCCGTTTTGAGGACAAAACCGACAGACAGGCTAACCACTATATATACCCGGGTTAATATGAGTTTCTCTCTCTTAGATTTTCGAATTGATTCAATGCGTTAAACAGTGCTTTTAGTTTTCCGATTTTGATTGAATAATTTAAACAGTTTGCTCGTATATTTTGGTGATTTAAAACAGTTTGTTCTTTACGTGCTACAATGCAAGTAATTTAGTGCACGTAGAAAAGAAGATACAAGGTAATAAAGGCTAGTATCACTGTACCAATTATTCAAATTTGCAACGACAAATGAATACACAAAAGTAGGCAGTTTTGGCGTATATTTGTGAAAGAAGTATGAATTTCTTTGCTATTTTCGGGGGTGTTAATAATTAAATGGTTCATAAACGTGTCTGGATCCACAAAACAAGGTTCAGATATACACAGATGAGTTCCGGAAAAGCCCTGAAACAACGTTAGATGAATGGTGGTGGAGAAAATTTTAAAAGCGTTGAGAATCAGAAGCCGTAAATATAACCCAGTTGGAATGGTGTGATTAACAAAGGGACGATGTACATTGAAGCTACGAGTGCAGTAACCTTCAGGTAAATTATACTATTTTGTTCGAAATTTGATGTTTTGGTGTGTGTTGAATAACTTTATAATTTGTTTATTTAAAATGGTCAGTAGTGAACTTGTACAAACCACAAAATTTTAATTGTAAGGTGAAATTTTCTTATTTAAGTAGAAAGGAGTATTTAGTATTTATGTTCTGGATTATGATGAAAATTTGGGTATGTCTTTGAGCTCAATTAGACGAACCTGGTTAATTAACGTAAAGGGGTGGTAGATGCTCCCTTTGTACTCAGACTCAGGTCTGCATATATTGTTATATTAATTAGTAGGCATCCTACAAGGACTTTAATTCTGGATGCACATTAAAATGATAACAAAATTTAATCTTGAAATTTTCTGATACTGAAATTTATGCTGAATTTTAATTTTGAAATTTTAATGTATTGTGAATATTGATGTAAATAGAGTTAACGTTGATGTTTGTGGTAGGAATGTGTTTGTTTTTTTTATGAATGAGGATGAAGGTTTAACTAGGTGAGCAGCCGAGGCGGAAAAGAGTAAAGAGGCGATTAACAGATGAAAGTCAACGGACCAGTTAAGTTAATAGCTTTTTGGTGGATTCACAGCATTCTTGACGCCCAATCTGTGGGGCTCGATTCTAAAACCGTAGTTCCCGGATTTTGGTGGATTCACAGCAATATATATATATATATATATATATATATATATTGTTATGGATTCAAAAGGTTAAATTTGGGGTAAGCAATGTAATTTCAAACACCCTGTATAAAGAAACGAACTAAATTTGTACGCGCAAAATTTATTTCATTTATTTAATTTAAACGAACAAGTATTGACGTATTTTTATAATTAAGGATTGAAAAGTAATAGGTTCATAAAGAAAACAGTTTTAAAAACAAATAGAAACGCATAATTAATTTAATTTATTTTAATTCAACGTGTAATAACATCAGAAAACGCACCAGGGTATAGAAAATCAATAATCCCAAGCCGAAAAGGTTCATTGTAACAAACAAGGACGACAGTTGTATCGAATACCGTGAAAAATAGAATCCAATAATTGTTATTTTAAACGATCAATAATTAAGAACATCTGCATGTTTGAAAGGTTATCTTCTTTGAATATATCAACATAAAAACGCGGGCTTCAAAGAAAATATTTCCAACCGTCAGTTCCTTCGAATAAACAAGCTAACAAAGTTTCTTAAAAAGAGGAGGAGATGCACGATCAATAATATGCTACAGATAGAGACGGGTATAAAAGCATTGGTTTCAAAACGCACGTTCGTATCCACGTGGAGTCATGCGACGCGGTCAGCAATATCGATTTTATATAACTCAAGTGGGGTTTGGAACACGACATCTAATATGCATAAGACAAAAATAAAAATATTACAGGCGGAGTTTTATGATGACACAGTACAGTATCATTGGTTGAAACGAGTAGTTTATAAAGAGACGAACACGTGACAGGTGAAAGCGGTTTTTCGGATTATATAGCGCGTCCACGAGGTTAATTTCTGGAAGCTTTAAGTCAGTTAGATTAAAATTTGCAGAAGTGTGATTTTAAAAATAAGTATTTCGCGTGAAGAGTGGCCGAGTGGTGGTGGCATTTTAACAGTACAAATACTCGGAGAGAATGGGGCTCGTTCTCTTTTTGATTTTCATTTATTCTCTTTGTATTTTCATCGCTTTAGACTACGTATAATAATCAACCGACGTTATGGTAGAATATCGTGAGTATTGAAAAATTGCATAATTCAGTAAAAATAGTATTAACACTTGTAAAGTGGTAAGTTGAGGCCTTGTAGTATTAACGTGTGTAATGTCAAATGCATTAAATTAAGCGAGGTCCAACTAATACCATAACAAGCTAATCAAGCAATAAACAAAAGTATAATATACGTGAATTTGGATGCTGGGATGGAATGGTAATTGGTAGCACGGAGCTCGGCGTATACTGAGGTTATCATCTATAAATATCTGGTGGATCAGAGCGCATAATCACGAAGCCAAGGGGTTCTGGAGGATACAGCATCATCGAACGAGTTGGAGACTTGAAGTATTTTCCAGGTAACTCACTTGAATTTGCTGTTCTTTGATAAACTGTTGGAATTATTTGTGATGTGTAAGTGAACTTTGGAGGTTATTTATGGTTATTTAACGTATTGGAAAAAATACGTGTACTTGACAATTATTAGGGTATTTTAAATGTTGAAAAAAAGGTGTATGTAAAGCTTACTAAATTTCATTATGAATTTAAATTGAATTGTTAAGGGCACATGGGTTATTAATTTTGTAGTAATTTTATGCAAGGTGAAAGGCATACATTAATAAACTGGGTTATTATGAGCTCACCATACTCCAGTGTGCAATAAATATAGGGTATTATTTGGGACCCATTTACTCCTATTGTATTAAATGTGTTTGCAATTAAAATTTTAAAACAAGGACTTTACAAAAATATCACTTATTGAGTTGTAACTAGACTGCCAAACTGTACATATCTGTGAATAATTGTTTGTAAATAGCGGTAAATAAAGAATGTATGATTGTTGTATTATTTGGTGATTTTATGGAATGATGTGTGAGTGGGAAGGAAGAATGGCTGTATATTTAGGTATCCGAGAAGAGGCACAGCTGAGCTAGCCAGGGAAGCTGCTGAAAAGATGTTTGAAGCAGAAATCAGGATAAGAAAGCTTTTTATTGTGAAGTTTTTATTTTGAAAAGTATTTAATGACTCACTCTCGATTCTTAAACTTTAATCCACGATCCACAGCAATCTTATGACGACCCAACGTTCGAATTTGTATAGGTTTTAGGGAGTTCCTGAGACTGTCCTCACGATCCACAGCAATTTTATACGGTCCAACGATGGGTCTCGAATTTTGGTGAAACCACAGCAATCTTATGACGCCCAATCCGTGGGGCTCGAATTTTTGGCGATTCACAGCAATGTATATATATATATATATATATATATATATATATATTGCTATGAAATAGCCCCTACGTTGGTGTGCCCTTAATATTGCTATGAACTAGCCTATTACAAGCTCTACGTTGTTCGCCATTAATATTGTTATGAAATAGCCCCTACGTTGGTCGTCATTAAAATTGCTATGTTAATGCCTCAACGTTGGTGTGCTCTTAAGATTTTTATGATACGCCTGATTAAAATTGCTATGAAATCCTCTTTACAAACCCCACGATTGGGCGTTATTAATATTCATATGAAATGTACCCCTTACAAACCCCTACGTTGGTGTGCCCTTATTATTACTATGAAATCCCCACGATTGAGTGTACCACTAAATTGCTGTGATATTCCCCTTTCTTTCTATCTGTTGAAATAATTTAAATGAAGCAATCCAAAATTTCACAGTATAATGATTGATAATATGTTCAGTTTTATGTCAATTCAAAAATTAGCCCCTTAATAAATTATTCACATTCACCAAATTTAATTTTCCTGAAAACCAGCAAAAATATCTTTGTATTTACTCTAAAGTACCTTTCGAACGTTCAAACATGCTTTCCCTATTTTCAAATTCTAAAATAACTATTTTGTTGACTCTTACAGATATATAATATTTAGCAAATATTAAAATTGAAACAGTCTTTAACTAATAAAAATTTCAAGTTCTCTAACCTGTGTTTTCCTTGCTCGTCACTAGAATTGCCTCAGAGTGTCTATGGTTAGCACATCTTGCTTGTTACGACTCGACTTGCTTCACTTGATTGGTCAGAATGATGGATTAATGGTTTCTTGAGTAACTTTAAATATCTTCACGCCTATTTTTTAATTTCCCTGTAATAATTTATTTGGACGTGTTTTCAGACGTATTATTTAAATAAGTCTTTATTCGAATACGGTCACTTGCATCTGTATTCAAATACGTTTACTTGGATGTTTATTCGAAGCCCTCAATTTGTTTAATATTTAAAATAAAATACAATTAATAGTTTACCTTACGTTTTACGCGTAAAATCGCCTATTCTTCGTTGCACATATTGGCACTTTCAATTTTTCATTTTTAATAAATTATTTACCTTCACTAATTGTTACTGGTACGTAATTTTCACTTTAATTAGACGTGACTCGTGCCTTGTTGAGAATATACTATCTATTTTCGAGTTTTTCATTGTATTTATAAGTTCCACCTTCCAACGTTTTTAATTGGCGCGCATCGCGTGTTTATTGATAAACGTTTGTAATTTCCGCCTATCTCTGTAGAACCTTGGCATTTCCTAAATTCCTTGGTTTCAATTGTTCTACTTTCATTCAATCTCGCACGTCGACATTCAATATATCATAGTTTCTTCTTAAAATTTCCAAATATCCATTGCAATTTTGTCACGTATTTCATATTTGTGTCGTTTATAGTCCAAGGCTTGTCGTATAGCGAACCGCCTGTTATTTATTGTTTGTTATTTGAAATATGTTGGATTTGCAAGTAAATATAATATTCCTAGTCACGTATTCATTTTCTAATAATGACGTATTAGAATGCGTTTACTTATTCATGCGTTCACATTTTTGAGGATATTCTTAAATAGCTAGGATCCCAGGTTATTTATCTTTCTCGATAATGTGTTTATATTGATACAATTTGTTAAATTTAGGACCTTACCGTTTACTCGTTTCTATTTAATTCTGAACTTATAAATTTAACTTAAAACATATTATACGACGTACACATTCTTATTTTAGTTAAATATTATCTAATTATTGAAAATGAGCTTCTTTCTTATGCATTAAACTAAATATAATTTTTATACAGTGTGCTCGCTATCGACCTTTTGTAAAATAGTTAATTTACTCCTATAATTGGTGGAATTATTTGTTTTTCTTAACGTTAAAATTATTTATATTTATTCTGGAACCCCCATGACTTCATCTACCCTTAAACTACCCTCTTATCATAGCAATATATATATATATATATAAAAATGAGTTATTGGCAAGTGACTCAAATTCAGCCACGAGGGCATCCTGTCGACGCGTTTCGCCCTAATTGGAACTCATCAGGACAGGAGTAGCAAAGTTGTAATATCTAATACAGACACCTTATGGGAAGTACAGCATCACCTAGCTCACAATTTGTGTCTTTGTGTTGTTTCACCTGACATCTCAGGTTTTCAACAACAATCGGCACAGAGGAGATCCGGCTCAACTGCCTATTTCCAGTGCCAAAAGTTATAATTTAAAAAAAAATCCTACTTTTTATATATATATATTGTTGTGGATTCAAAGGGTTAAACTTGGGGTAAATAATACAATTTCGACCACCCTGTATAGCGAAAAGAACAAATTATTTACGCGCAAAATTTATTTAATTTAGTTAGGAGAACGGACATGTATCGACGTATTTTTACAATTAATAATGGTATGTTAGAAAGTACATAAAGAAAAACTGTTTTAAAGCAAATAGAATACGCATAGTTAATGTTAATTAATTTTAATCCAACATTTAAGAGCATAAGAAAACGCACTAGGGAATAAAATCAATAAATCCAACGCAAAAGTTCGTTGTAACAAGCAAATGTCAAGTTGTATCTGATACTACGAAATACAAAATCTAAGAATTGTTGTGCTAAACGGTCAATAATTAACGAACACCTGCGCTTTTAAAAAGATTACATTCTTCGAAATTATGAGCATATTAACACAGGACTTCATAGAAAATATTTTCAACCGTCAGTTGGGTTAGGAACAACAAGCTAACAAAGTTCTTAAAGAGCAAGGGAAATGCACAATAGGTTATATACTACATATAGAGACAGAGATAAAAGCGATGATATTTAAAACGCACGTAATATATCCACGTGGAGTGAAGATGGGCTGTCAGCAATATCAATTTTCTATAAAACAAGTGGGGTTCTGAACGCGACGGCAGACATGCATCAGACAGAGATACAAATATTACAGGCGGGGTCTTATGACGACACAGAATAGTATCATTGGTTAGAACCAACAGTTTTCCAAACGAAGACAAACGCGACAGGTGGGAGCAATTTCGGTTACGTACGGCACGCAGACGGAATAAATTTCAGGAATTTTCAAAACGATTGCATCCAAATTTGTAGAATTTTAATTTGAAAATAAGCTTTTCGCGTGAAGTGTGTCTGTGGGTAGCATTTTGAAATGGTATAAATACTCTAGCAAGATTATTACGGTTCTCTTTGTCTTATCTTCGCTTCTTAACTACTGTACTACGATAGACCAACATTATAGTATAGTTTTTGTTATGTGAGTATTAGATATGGTAATAATACAGTAAATATTGTGCTAGCACGTGTAAATTATAACGCGAAATACGTGTAGTGTATATTAAATTAATAGAAGTCTAGCTACTACTATACGAAGCTAAAAAATCAATAAATAGAAGCATAATATACGTGGGGTAAGCATTTCAAACAACCAGAATTGTATGCTGATATGGAATGGTACTATAAAACGAGGCGCTTGCTTGCAAATTGGGTTATCATGTAAATTCGCTGAGTATCACAGCGCAAGGTCATAAAAGCTAAGGTGTTCTGGTGATCGTCGTCGAAGAGATGGAAACTTGAAACAATTTCCAGGTAATTTATTTGAAATTTCCGTTGTCTGATAAGCTTTTGGTGGAATTTTGATGATGGGTGAGTGAATTTTTGGGGTTTATTTATGGTTATATAAACTCATTGGAGAAGATACATGTACTGGACAATTTATTGAGGTTTAAATATTGGAAAGGGGTGTATTTTTAAACTTACTAGATTTTATTCTGAATATAAATTAGATTGTAAAGAGTAAACGGGTCTATAAATTTTGTGTTAACTTATGCAAGGTAAAAGGCATATACTAAATAAACTGGGTTATTATGAGCTCACCATACAGTCAATGTAGGGTAATATAAGGGCCCCATCTACTCATATTTTACTGGATTTGTTTGAACATAATTAGAACATCAAGGACTTTAAAACATATCACATTTAAGTTTGAAATTTGTGTATCAAACTAGTTTTTATGTTATACATGTGAATAATTTGTCTGTAAATAGCGGTAAATAAAAGATTGTATGATTGTTGTATTATTTGGTGATTTTATTGAATGGTGTGCGAGTGTGAAGGAAGAATGGTTGTATATTTAGGTATCCGAAAAGAGGCACAGCTGAGCTAGCCAGGGAAGCTGCTGAAGATTTTTTGAAAGTTGTGCATTCTAGAAAATATTATTTAATGAAACTGGCGAAGCAGTAAACCCTTAATCACCTATCACAGCAATATATATTGCCGTGTATCCTAAACTTAATTGAGCCTCACTTATAGGTCGCCAAATTTATGCCGTGTATCTTAAACTTAATCGAGCCTCACGAATTGGGCGTCAAATTTATGCCGTGGATATCGGGTAAGCAATTGCGGTACAAAAATATATTCAAAAATTTTATAAATTTTTCATATTCGACAATAAACAAAATTTTCAAAAATTACCAAAAAAAAATTTTCCTTAACCGTTTTCCTTTCCTCCTCAGTTGAACGGCATTCTTCAACTGCTTCCGACTAGCTCATTCGGATCTCCTCTTGGGTACCTAAATTCACTCGCATAGTTTCAATCATACACAGACTCTAGCAATAAAACCTCAAATACAATCAACATACAAGCTTTTATTTATAACTATTTACACAAGAAATGTAATAATGTCCATATACCATTAATCCCGTTACACTTCAGAAAAACCTTATTTCATAATGTCCAGTATTTTATTTTTAAATCATTAAACACAGAAATTATACACGGAGTAAATTGGCCTTGAATAATACCTTCGCTAAAATTCCTTCTTTATAATTTATTTATTCATTTTACTCTAAATAAACTCTGGGGTAGGATGAGCTCAGAATACCCAGTAATTATGCATTTGCATACTTTTAAAACAAATAACAAAACAAAGCCATGTACTCTTTACAAAAAAAATTTATTTTCTGATGGAACGTTTAAAAGCTTTTTAGAAACCTTCAACTTTTCAGTTGACTACCATAATAAAGTTTACACGTATTACGTTCACTACGTAATTAATACACACTACCTTGAAATTTCACGCTAGCATTCTCCCAATATTCACAGTTTAAAAAGTCACAATTCAAATCGTTACCTGGAAAGTTTATAGTAGATCTCGGTTTTGAGGATGATGTCGTCGATTTCTTATGTCCGTTCTGCAGATCGTTTCTAGCGGTTACTAGAAAAACTTCATCTCAATTGAACTGCAAACGCGGCCTCCCTTGTGTAACCAATTCCAAATTCCATTTAAATTATTTCTTCTTTAATTTTAAATGCTTCGAACCACGTTATTTAAAGCGCGACACGAGTTGTTTATAATTGAAGATGATATCTCGATTAAAAATAATTTCGGCACACTTAACCGCGTATTTAATTACGAGACTATCACCTTATAATAAATTAAATTGATTTTGTAATACTTACAACTCGTGTTACTGCGATATGTTCTTTTGAGCGCTCGAAAACTTAAGGGCCCCTACCACGTTCTCTAAAATCATTTATACTTTTAGGCCGCCACCTCCTGGCTGCCTTTCATCCGAAATCCACTATCTACAACAACACGTTCTTGCAAATTTGCACTCAACCCCATTCTTACTCCACGAATTTTAATACCTCGTTATACAATTTCCAGAATAATACGCTACACTACTGTTGTTCGTTTCAAACTAGACTAAACATTTCAACCAATCGTAGACCTAGTGACGCTTCACAAATCCCTCCTTTCCTATTGTTGTTTCATGTTTACGCGTTTTATCCGTCCCTTTCTAATCTGGTCGGAATGGTACAAATCGATATTCTTGACTACCTACTATCTAAACCCACGTGGACTTGCGACGTGACTTTTAAATAATCCGTTTTGTATTTCTTACTAAAACATTCACCCGTTTCCAATATACGTAGAATCAGCATGTTTATCTGCTCGAATTTATTATAACGTGTCATTTAAAAGTTTGCAGGTGTGCGCTCCTAATGAACGTTTTAAATATAATTCTCCGAGCTTCGTTTCATCTTGGGTTTTCACAGGCTGTTATGCTTATTATATATCCCTAATTGATCAAATAAATCTAATTAAAATAATAATCAATGGCATTGACTTCTACCATTTAATTTTTAGCAAAGCTATTAAATACTAATTATTATTTGTACCCTTTGTTTAATACCCGTTACTTAAAAATTGAATTAATTAATATAAATTTCGCACGTAATTTAAGTTTGTTCCTTTATACAGGGTGTTTTGAAATTGCTTCGTTTATTTTTATTTTTAACAATATAAAACCACTATAATATATATATATATATATATATATATATATATATATATATATATTGCCATATATTAAATTATAAGTTATAAATATTAGTTGACGTACAGAACGATCACGTGCAGGTGTTCATATTTTGCAAAATTTTTAATTATTAAAATAGATAAAATATTGCATAACCTTCGTCCCAGGGTAGGTTAAATGGGATAAAGGTAAACAAAAATAAAGGATTAAAAATGATAATAAAAAAAAAGGTTTTTATTGGTATTTTAATTGCAATATAAAAAAGATCAAAAATAAAGAGACAAAGAAAAGTTATGGATGAAAGGAAACGTTGTGAGAAACAGTTGACAGATAGTCGGTTAATGGTTTAGTTTTGTTAGTTTTCATACCGTAACTCTCTGTTGGAACTGCTTCAATTTCATTAAGAGCAGCTTCTAACTTTTCAATGTACAAATTAAAAATTAATGGGGTTAAGGCACATTCATGTCTTACTCTTTTTCTCTACTTTCCTGCTCTAATTCCATTACCGGTAATTGCTTTTAGTATAAACAATGTACTATCCGTCTATCCCTAAAACTCATTCCAATCTTTTTGACTATTTCAAACATTTTTTTCCATTTTACATTGTCGAATGTTTTTTCAAGATCTAGAAACCCTATATACACGCTTTCCCCCTTTTCTATTGTTTTTTCCATTATCACCCTCAGAACTAAAATAGCCTCCCGTGTTCCACTGTTTTGCCTAAACCCAAATTGATCTTCTCCTAGTATTTCTTCAGCTCGTTTTTCCATTCGTTTTTGTACAATTCTAGTTAATATTTTTGAAACGTGTGCTGTCAAACTTATTGTTTGGAAATTTTCACATGTATCCGAGCCTCTCTTTTTGGTATAGTGACTATCAGGTTACGTTTGAAATCTTTGGGTATCTCGCCTGTCTTTTACATATAGCTTACAAGTTGAAAGAGAAGTTCTATTACTGCTTGTCCAGCGGTTTTAGAGTTTCAAACTCAACTCTAAGTATAGGATATCTCAAGTCATCCTTTTCAATGTCTGATTCCTGTTCTAATGCTGTTAGATCCTCTTCTGTATATAAATTACCTATATATTCTTGCCATCTAATCACTGTCTCTACATTTTCTATAATGACGTTTCCTCCCGCGTCCCTTATATTTTTGCTTTCCGGTTTTATATCCGTAAAATTCATTGTAATTAGTTTGTATGCTTCGTCTGTCTTTCCTATTCCGTCTTAGTTTGTACCTCTTTGCACTTTTCATCAATCCATTGTTCATTTGCTTTCCTGCATTTGCGAATAATTTTCTATTTTATGGCTTTGTATCTCTGTTTTCCTGTTTTGTCCGATCTATTTTTGTATTTTCGTCTTTTTTTCTATTAAATTCAGGAATCCTTAGTTATTGATGGTTTCTTATTTTCTTTTTGTGTATACCTCTGGATATCTCTGACCGCAATGTATAAGCTGGACTTAATGGTATTCCATTCTGTTTCTACTTCCTTAGTATCAGAAAATTTCCTGATATTTTTTTAGCAATTCATTTGACTTTTTTTAAATCTTTCGTGGATATTTTTACCTTTTAGCGTCTCAAAGTCAAAGTGTCTTTCTCCATTTCTTTTTTCAAATTTTTAAAGTTAAGAGCTGTCTTCATAATTACGATGTTGTGGTCAGTGTCCATATCTGCTTCTGTGTAGCTTCTACAGTCTTTTACATGATTCCTAAATCGTTGTCTAACAAAAATGTAATCTATTTTAGATCTTCCTATATCCCTTGGCATCTTCCACGTGTATCGTCTTCTAGCATGATGTTGAAATAATGTATTTGTGATGGTTAAATTGTTATTGTCGCAAAATTCTAACAGCCTATTTCCCCTGTCACTTCTCGTGACTAAACAAAATAAACCTACTACCGCCCCTTCCCTACCCTCACCTACCGCTGCATTAAAATTCCCCGTAATTATAAAAATTTTCATATCTTTTTACGTATCTTAGTATGTCTTCGATATTTTTGTAGATCGCCTCTACCTCTTCCTCACTGTAGCTACAGGTGGACATGTATACTTGCATTATTACTGTATTTACCGGTTTAGATTCTAATCTAACCATAGGTACTCTTTCGTTCTTTTGTAAGTAGTTTTCTACACGCCGTCCTATCGTTTTTCACATCACTATCCCCACACTCGAATTTACGTCCTCTGATCCTGTATGAATTACCCTGAAGTTTCCACTCCAAAAATCCCCCACCCGTGGCCAACAGATTTCGCTAAGAAATGTTTATAAATAAAAAAATAGACGTTTAGGGGTTGTAACTCGATAATTGTTGGTTTTAGGGTAAAAAATTAAAAAGTTGAGAATATTAAAGTTGTACGTAGTCGAATGACGACGAGAGGTATCTTAAAAATTTTAGAAGTGGGTTATCGATTTTTTACGAGTGAAGGGTAAAAAAGAATGATTTAAAAAGATAGCAGAGCTAACCTGGGTAAGTTAGGAACCGTGCAGAACCTAACTATGCATATAATTTATTTCTAGTGGAGTATCAATCTACTTATGGAGATTCGTGTAATGGATAACACATTTTCTTATAGGAAAGTATATGTAAAAATAGTCGATTTTGGCCATAAAATACGTAACTTATCTAGTCGTGAGCATAGTAAGATTGTGAACTACTGCAAACGATCGACGTTCTTCAATTCTGGAACGTTTAAAAACTTGTTTAAGAACCTCTACCTCTTCGGAATACCTGCAAGGGGTTGGGCGTAATGTCAATCCGTCGAAGAATGGACATTCACGCGGAGGAGGTGGTAGATTTATTCACAGCGAAATATGTTCATTGCTTAAATTTAACTTTGTAAAAAGTTGATTCGAGTGGCTCTGAATTTTAGTAGAAACGTTTACTAACTTTTTTTAAAAACGAACCTCAATAAGTGAACTTGTTTTAAAATTTGTAAGAAATAGAAAAATGTTTGGCTCAAGTTCCTTTTAATTTTACTTTATCCCTAAGTTTTTTCTAGCTACAGGCTTGAACCCAAGTGTCAGTGGATGTTATACAAATCACATCATCAAGATAGATCAGTAAAATTTTTATTGTACAATTTTGTAACCAACACGATATAGACCTTGTCTGCAGAAATTTCGTTGAAGCTTGGAGCGGCATGCAATATATGTAATGGATAACAGGCGGTATTTGGGGTGGAGAAACAGCCGTGCTTAAACCGCAGCGCCGCGATGAGCGTCCCATGTAGCACAAATTAGAGTTTCAGTCGACAAAACGATATTCAATCTAACACACCTCCTTCGTATCGCAACCAACGTCAAGTTGCACAAAAGAAAGACCGAAACTCTTAAGCTACTCGATCGTTCGGGCAAGATAAGTCTATTTCTAACCCAACAATATCTACCCGTAATCATGTACTACAGCAGCCAAGCAAAGTAGCACACCCACACATTAAAACGTCAATTCTCAGCATCGACAGGCTAAAAGCTTTTTAAGAAACATCGATCGGGCTTTTGAAGTTATGTTGTATTCTTGTATTAATAGAATCTATTTATAAAAGCAGCAGGCTTAGAAAAAAAGAATGCAAAACTGAAACTGAACGTGTGTATATTTTTGCCCGAGTCATATAGTTAATAAAAATTAAATAAACAGAGAATTTATGGACTCTCGCTCCTGGCTGGCTGACTGAAGTCTGACATGATGTTGATGTTATGCTAAACAAACTAACAAATATCAGGTTTCAAAAATATGGATCGAGTTGGGAATAATAAACATTGGGGTTATGTGGTTAGGTCGTTGACGAACGATGTAAATGTTATTTATGTTTAATCATGGCGCTTAAAATATTTCGTGATAAATATGGATGGAAATAAACTGCTCTATAATTAAAATCTTTTGGAGATATATAATATTTTTAAAAATTCCATTGTTATTCTCTCTATATTAAAATAACTTCTGACTACAATATTTGCTCTTTAATCGATTCTACAAGGTACGTTTCAAAGCAATTAGGACTTTTCAAAATGAGAATAAAGACTACTTTTTTTGGCAAAACAGTTATGCCATTCAAAATAGTTTCCCACAGACTTACGACGATTTGCGCGGTGAAGAAGTATGCCGAACGCGTGTTTCAGGTCGTCTATAGAGATATCCTTTAGGATGATCATGCAAGTCTTTCGGATGGTTTCCATGTCGGCATAACGCTTTCCTTTCATAGGGAAATGCATTTTTTGAATAGGTAGAAACTACACGGTGCTAAATCAGACGAGTGGTTGATGGTTAAAATGCGATTTTTGGGCAAGAAATCAGTCACAAATGCCGGTTGATGTTGTCATGCAACAAGGGTCAGCTTCCTTCTTCGCGATAATCTGGCGTAATATGACGAATACGCCGCACCGAACCGTTCAAAACGCCAAAATAGAAATAGCATTAACCGTCTGGCCTTATTTATTTATTATCTACAAGGCTATCCAACAGAATTATAGCACAGCACATAAAGACAGACAGGGTAAAAGTAAAATATAAGAAGAATATTAAAGAGTAGAGAACCACAAACTAAATTAATAATTCATTTTCACATTAGCAAATCGTATAAGAAAATAGAAAAACTAAAGAATGAGCACATCCAAGTAAACACATAAAATATAAAATTATAAATTAAATTAAATATAATTGGTGAGACAAATGTTTATTATAGCCTGGTTGCGAGCTACATGCAAGGATCAACAAAATAAATCGATATAATTGAATTGTGAGTTGATGTTTCTTTGCATAGCTGACACTTTGACATATTCTATATTAAGTTGCAATTTACAGTCTCTACTCTTAATCTAACTGGTATTTTGAAAATTATGAGTTTATATTTTTAGTATAACTAATGAGAAAAACCATTTTGAACGGACCTGCACCTTGACGAAGTTCTAAAATAAACAGGTAGAATGGCTTGCGCGTTTCAATGAGCTAAAGAGCCGAATTATAGGTTTAACCAAATTAGTGGGGCCTTTAGTGAGGATCCAGACTAAGACAAGCCCACGAAAGAGGGCAGCAGCCTTTTCGGTAGAGTGACAGAGACCATAGGGGTCGGTATAACATTCTAAGACACACTACTGCGATGTGAAAGGCAACGGAAAACCACCACATTACCTCCCAAGTACACTGCGTACAGAAATTGTTAGTAAACATGATGGCATCGTCTGGGGTAAAAAATTCCGGAGGTAAAATAGTTCCACATTCGGATTTCCGGGAGGGAACTACTTTGGGAGATGTGATCCGAAAGTATAGAAAAAGATCCGTGAACATTCTGCGAGTCGGAACGTAGAATGTCAGAAGTATGAAACAAGTAGGTAAGCTAAAAAACCTGAAACTCAAAATGGATAGGTTAGCACTAGACATAGGAAGAATCAGCGAAGTCCGCTGGCCAGAGGCGGAGGATTTTTGGAGTAGAGACTTCAGGGTAATTCATACAGGATCAGAGGAAGGAAATTCGGGGGTGGGGATAGTTATGCGAAAAAAGATAGGACGACGTGTAGAAAACTACTTACAAAAGAACGAAAGAGTACTCATGGTTAGATTTGAATCTAAACCGGTAAATACAGTAATAATACAAGTATACATGCCCACCTCTAGCTACAGTGAGGAAGAAGTAGGGGCGATATACAAAGATATCGAAGACATACTAAGATACGTAAAAGGACATAAAAATTTAATAACTACGGGAGATTTTAATGCAGTGGTAGGTGAGGGTAGGGTAGGAGTGGTAGTAGGTTTATTTGGTTTAAGCACGAAAATGACATAGGAAATAGACTGGTAGAATTTTGCGACAAGAAGAACTTAACAATCACAAATACATTATTTCAACATCATACTAGAAGACGATACACGTGGAAGATGCCAGGAGATATAGGAAGATATCAAATAGATTACATTATTGTAAACAACGGTTTAAAAATCAAGTAAAAGACTGTAGAAGCTACCCGAAAGCAAATATAGACACTGACCACAACATCGTAATTATGAAGGCCGCATATAAACTTAAAAATTTGAAAAAGAGGAACGGAAAAAGGCACTTTGACTTTGAGAAGCTAAAAGATAAAGATATGAACGAAAGATTTGAAAAACAATCAAATGAATTGCTGAAAGATACCGGGAAAATTTCTGATACTAAGGAAGTAGAAACAGAATGGAATAACATTAAATCCAGCTTAGACATGGCGCCAGAAATATTCGGGGGTATACACTAAAAGAAAATAAGAACCCATGGATAACAAAGGATATCCTAAATGTAATAGAAAAAAGACGAAAATACAAAAGTAAATCAAACGAAACAGGAAAACAGAGATACAAAACCATAAAATGGGAAATTATTCAAAAATGCAGGAAAGCTAAAGAACAATGGATTGATGAAAAGTGCAAAGAGGTACAATCTAAGATGGAAATAGGAAAGACAGACACAGCATACAAATTAATTAGAATGAATTTTAGGGATATATAACCATATATCAAAAATATAAGGGACGCGGGAGGAAACTTCATTCTAGAAAATATAGAGAAAGTAGCTAGATGGCAAGAATATATAGGGAATTTATATTCAGAAGAACAATCAGCATTAGAACAGGAATGAGACATTGAAGATGATGACCTTGGTATCCTATACTTAGCAATGAGTTTCAATTAGCATTAAAAGGTCTGAGAAATGGTAAGGCGGCCAAAAAAAGAGGCGCGGATAGATGTGAAAATTTTCGATCAATAAGTTTGACAACACACGTTTCAAAAATATTAACTAGAATTGTACAAAGACGAATGGAAAAACGAGCTGAAGAAATACTAGGAGAAGATCAATTTGGGTTTAGGCGAAACAGGGGAACACGGGAGGCTATTTTAGCTCTAAGGGTGATAATCGAGAAAACTTAGAGAAGGGGGAAAGCGTATATATAAAGTTTTTACATCTGGAAAAAGCATTTGTCAATGTAAAATGGAAAAAAAATGTTCGAAATACTCAAAAAGATTAGAATGAGTTTTAGGGATAGACGGATAGTGCATTGCCTATACAAAGATCAAACAGCGGTAATAGAATTAGAGCAAGAAAGTAGAAAAGTAAATAGTAAATAAGTAAATAAGTAAATAAGATAAGTAATAAGTAAATAAGTAAATAAGTAAATAAGTAAATAAGTAAATAAGTAAATAAGTAAATAAGTAAATAAGTAAATAAGTAAATAAGTAAATAAGTAAATAAGTAAATAAGTAAATAAGTAAATAAGTAAATAAGTAAATAAGTAAATAAGTAAATAAGTAAATAAGTAAATAAGTAAATAAGTAAATAAGTAAATAAGTAAATAAGTAAATAAGTAAATAAGTAAATAAGTAAATAAGTAAATAAGTAAATAAGTAAATAAGTAAATAAGTAAATAAGTAAATAAAAAGTAAATAAGTAAATAAGTAAATAAGTAAATAAGTAAATAAGTAAATAAGTAAATAAGTAAATAAGTAAATAAGTAAATAAGTAAATAAGTAAATAAGTAAATAAGTAAATAAGTAAATAAGTAAATAAGTAAATAAGTAAATAAGTAAATAAGTAAATAAGTAAATAAGTAAATAAGTAAATAAGTAAATAAGTAAATAAGTAAATAAGTAAATAAGTAATTAAGATTGATCTGCTTAGATTTCAGGTGATATAGCGGCATTAGCATCTAGCAAAGAAGAGTTAGAAGCAGCTCTTAATGAAATGGAAACAGTTCTAACGGAGAGATATGGTATGAAAATTAACAAAAATAAAACTAAAGTACTAGTATGTGTATGTAAAAGAGGGAAAAATAAATCAAAAACAAGATTACAAATAGGTACCGAGAACTTACAAGAGGTTGCGGATTTCTGCTACCTAGGAAGTCAAATAATGCAAGATGAGAAAAGCACAAAAGATATAAAACAAAGATTAGCACAAGGTCATTCTAAATTTAACAAGAAAAAGCAACTACTGTGTTCAAAGACAACAAACATAGAAACAAATAAAAATTTGCTTAAAACATATGTATGAAGCACAGCACTGTATGGCTGTGAAGCTTAAACAGTAGGAGAAGCAAACTAGAAAAAGATGGAAGCTTTGAAATGTGGTGCTACAGACGTATGATGAAGATACCATGGACAGACAATGTTAAGAACAAAGAGGTACTATAAATGGTAGGGGAAGAAGGAACTATGTGGAAAACAGTAAAAAATAGGAGAGATAAAATGATAGGCCACATACTAAGACATGAGGGAATAGTGCGGAATATATTAGAAGCAGAGATAGGAAAAAAGAAAAGTAGAGGTAGACCTGGCTTAGACTACTGCACACAGATAGTGAAAGATGTAGGCTGTAAGAATTTCAGGGAAATGTGTAGACTAGCTCAGAATAGAAATCAATGGAGGTACGCTTCCAATCAGTCGCAAGATGTAAAAACTAATGACAAAAATAATAACTGTACTTAAACATGGTGATTATTACAAGCAACTACAAGCATTGGTTTAGCAATACTCTCAACTAATGTTAATTGTGCGAAAGGATTTACTGGAAAACATTAATACGGCAAATGTCTAAGTGTTGGGGGATCCTTAGCAGCCACAGGCTGCCTAACCCCCTTCACATACCAATGAATGTCAGTGAAATAGGGCATATAATTAAAAAACAATAGAAGAAAATCAAGCTGTATATAGGCTGTTCTGAGAATTGCAGGGAACTGTGTAGAATAGCTCAGAATATAAATAAGCCGAAGTACAAGTCCAACCAGTTTCAAAACATAAAACCCAATAACGAAAAAATAAGTGCTCTTAAATCTGATGATTATTATAAACATCTACAGATGTTGATTGTGAAATATTTTCAACTAATGTTGATTGTGCGAAAGGATAAATTGGAAAAACTATTAATTCGACAAAGGTCCAAGTGCTGGAAAACGTGGCAGCTAAAGGCTGCTTACCCCTCCCCTTCACATACCACTGAATATCGGAGAAATAGGGTATATAACTGAAAAACAATAGAAGGTGACCGAACTGCATCAAACAAGAAAGAACAGCGGCCATGTTCAAAGACAACGAACAAAGATACAAGAAGAAAACTGTTCAAAGCATAGGGTGGAGCACAGCACAGTACGTGTATGAAATAGGGGCAGTAGGAAAAGCATATAGAAAGAGATAGAAGTATACTAGAATGTTGTGCTTCAGATGTATGAGGTTGATAGTATAACGACGTGGCGCTCGCAATACAATGACAACGAGCAAGGGGGGATTTCAAATTGAATTCTAATTTACACTAAAATCGCTAATGAGGTAAGCAAGGTAAATGCATATCGGGGCAGTCGGAGCAATCAGCTTCAATGTACCCTGAACTAACCCAGTACCGAGGCGGGGAGTGGGGTAAACCATCAACCAAACCTCTTACGAAAAATGAGCGCCACCTAACTCTAACAGCTGGGCTCCGACGGAACTGAGATAGGAAATTCCTAACGATCACCAATAATACCCACACAGCATACAATCCAGCTAACATACGCCGACACACAGTAATGTAGACCTCATAGCTATTCAATACATTTACTATACAAGAATATATCAAATTAATAACAATAAACAAACACATATACTATAATTTAATTAATAACTGGACTTACCCACTTGTTATGGTGCAACTCTAACAATACATATACCAATACATCGATTGACTAATTCGAATTTTACTTTAAAATCAAATATTAACACAGCCAACAAGGCAACATAAATCTGCGACCATACGGTCGATTTAAAAAGACTATTACGCAAGTAAAGGGTTGCACTAGGATCCTAGCAGGATAACCCTTAAGTACTGGGGTATCTGCAATAATACCTGTAATAATAATAGGCGGGTCGTTGGCTTAGTTTTACATACTCTATTAAGTATTGTGAATATGCAATGTTCAACACCCTAAATTAGAACCCAACCCTATTATAGTAAACCCAATAATGTTACAATGTAATTCACCAGCATGCAAAGTCAACCAAACGGTTGCGATGATAAAAATAAGATATGGAACGGACTCACCAACTGCTGATGTGGATGACGATGTTCCAGCTCAAATGGCGCGGGCAGGTAGAATATCGCCACCAATTATCTCGCATGGGTCTACTGGATCCGTACTTGTAAACATCTTCTCCTTTTCATTACAGATGCCACATCTAGAACTCGAAATTCAACATACAGGTTACAACGGTACTAGAACATAGAATGACAGCACGTAAAACGTAGAATGCAGCACGTGGAACAAAACGTGGAACATAAATCTTGAATGGAACTGAAGTAAAACTTGAACTAGAATTAGAACTAGAACCCGATCCACAATCGGGTTCAATGTGCAAACAAACAAAATGTGTAACAGGTGGTTACCAGATAGCAGTCGAGGACTTAACTTTAGTTAAATCGCCGTGATCCCAATTAGGCAATAAGGAAAATTATATTAAATTACCTCAGAATAATTTCCTTTCAAATTAATTCGCTAAAATCCCTTCAACGAAGGCGGGCATATATACGAACCCAAAGCGTAAATTAAAAGTGTACGATTCAAATGAAGAATTATGTGAAGATGATACCACTAAAGCTGGTCTGCAAACACGTACCTGATAACGCGCTATCAATATTAAAGTATGTACAATCTAATACGGAAAGAATTAACTATTTAATACACTGCTAAAAATCAAAAGTCGTCGTGAAAATTTCAACCGTAACATCAGCATGAACAGACAAAGCTAGTAACAAATAGGTTGTAGAAATAGTAGAAGAAAACAAACAAAATAGGAGAAATAGGACAGGATACGTTCTAAGGCATTACTGGGGAATAGTACGAGTTATATTACAAGCAGTTATAGGAAAAGAGAGGTAGAGGTAGATCGAAATCGGACTTTCGCACACAGATAGTGATAGATGCAGACTGTGCAAATTTCAGGGAAATGTGTAGGTTGGTTCAGACTAGGAAACAATGAGGGTACGCGTCCAATCAGTTCTAGGACTGAAGACCTAATGATGATAAATGAGGAAAAATGTGGACTCAGATATTTCAAACTTAACATCTAGCTGCAAAGTGGGATATCTTGCTGTTCTAATGATGGCAGACTCAAGATATTTCATTCCCACTGGTTAACCACGTATAGACTTTTTCTACATACCAAACATAGGGAGGAAAGAATATAAAAGAAATTGCGTGACTAGCAATAAGCATTCATTTGGAGCTTCCCATAGCTCGAGTAATCAACTGGTAGTGATGTACATAACCTGTCATCATTTACCAGCAGCGCTGTCCCATCTGTCATCTTCTCCAACACTAGCGGCGCTGCCCTACAGCCCGCTGACGCCGAAGCATACTGCATTTTCGACACCTACATCCATACCTTAGCCAGCAGTGCTTAAATCACAGCCTGCTGACGTTTACGCCACCACGAGTGGTGCGCTGCATCACGACGCCGACGCCTCAACGAATGCTGCGCCGTATCATGACGCCGTCGCCTTCTACATCCACACCTTAGCCAGCAGTGCTTAAACCATAGTCTGCTGTTGTCGACGCCTCCACGAGCGGTGCGCTGCATCACGACGCAGACGCCTCAACAAGTGGTGCACTACATCACGACACCGTCGCTACATCCACACCTTGGCCAGCAGTGCTGAAATCAAAATATTAGTTAGTAAAAGATCCAAAACTCACACTCTGTATAAGAATTTAGGCACGCCTACAACCACCGGCACCAAATCGTAACAAGTTTGTTTCCATATATCAAACTACATGTGCTGGAAACAACATCCACGAACACACCGGCAATACCCCGAAAAATCATCAACTTCAAATCCTGCATTCCTAATGGATAACAAACCCATTGGACAATGACACCCATTAAACAAAGACATCACCTCAATACCAAACCAAAGGAGGAAAGGAAAATTCTGTAACAGAAGCTCAGTGTTCAACAGCCAGGCATGTAATTGATACCTAGTCAGCGGCGCTTATCATAGCCCGCTGACGCCGACGCCTCAACGAGTGGTGCGCTGCATCACGATGCCGACGCATTCTACATCTACGCCTTAGCCAGCGGTGCCAAAACCATAGCCTACTGATGCCGACGCTTTAACGAGTTGTGCGCTGTATCACGACGCCGACGCCTCCTACACTCGACGCTTGCAGTAAGCTACTGCGACTTTGGAAGTCCACCAACCTACCTCACCGTGGAGCTTGATAAAGACCTATTAAATTGTATTATAATTGTTTGACCCTATATATAGTTACTAAACTGAACCAGGACTCACGCATTAGAATTTAGGCGCCGCCTCCAACTACTAAAACCAAACCGCAACAAGTTGTTGGCGTAGTTAGTAGAATATGACGACAAGTAGAATGGTGCGGTTAGTATTCAAATTTATATTAAATTGAAACTGACTAACTAGTCAGGGGTGAATCAATGCTACCATGAATAAGTTTATATAAAAGTATCGAATAGGCGACACTCCTTTTAGAAGAAAGTTTGATCATTCCATATTTTCGAAGATTAAATTCATACGTGTCAAAATGACAGTGTTTGTTAAATTTGTAGGTTAAGTGGTAGATTCGTTCTGAATGTACCTACACCTTGAAAAAGTTCTAATTTACTAGAACGAGCAGAATGATTTGCGTGTTCCAGTGATCTAAAGAGCCAAACTACCGGTTTAACCAAATAGCGGGGTCTTTAGTAAGGAATCAGACTAAGACAGGTCTCCGAAGGAGGGCAGCAGCTCTTTCAGTACTTAAAGTGGCACAGACCATAGGGCTCGGTATGGCATTTTAAAACACACTACTGCGATGTGGAAGAGAATGGGAAACCACTACATTACTTCCCAACTACACAGTCTATTTAAATTGTTATTTAAGGTGATGGCATCCTCTGGGGTAAAAAATTCCGGAGTTAAGATCTCCGGTAGAGGACTACTTCGGAGGATGTAGTCGGAAATTTTAGAAAAAGAGTTGAGAACATTTTGCGAGTTGGAGCATGGTATGCCAGAAGTAAGAAGCAAGTAGGTAAGTCAGAGAACTTGAAAATTGTAACGGATAGGTTAGCCTTATACATAGAGATAATCGAAGTTCGATGGGTAGAGGCGGGGGATTTTTGGAGCGGAGACTTCAGGGTAATTCATACAGGATCAGAAAAAGGAAATTCGGGTGTGGGGATAGTTATGCAAAAAAAAGCTAGGGCACTGTCTAGAAAACTACTTATAAAAGAACGAAAGAGTATTCATGGTTATATTATAAACAAAACCCATGCCACCTCTAGGAAGAGGTAGAAGTGATCTACAAAGATATCAAAGACACACTAAGATACGTAAAAGGACATGAAAATTTAACAATTACGGGGGTTTTTAATGCAGTGGTAGGCGAGGGTAGAGAAGGAGCGGTAGTATGTTTATTTGGTTTAGGCACGAGAAACGACAGGGCAAATAGGTTTGTAGAATTTTATGACAAAAGCAATTTAACTAATCACAAACACATTATTTCAACATCATGCTAGAAGACGATGCACTTGGAAGATGCCAAGAGGTATTGGAAGATATCAAATAGATTATATTCTTGTTAGATAACGGTTTAGGAATCAAGTAGAAGACTGTAGAAGTTACCACAACATCGTAATTTAAATTTAAATTTAAAAATTTGAAAAAAGAAACGAAAAAGTCATTTTGACTTTGAGAAGCTAATAGATAAAGATATCCACGAAAGATATAAAAAAAGTCAAATGAATTGCTGAAAGACAGCAAAAAAAAAACAGGGATAACAAAGGATATCCTGAATTTAATAGAAGAAAGACGAAAATACAAAATCCGATCAGACGAAACAAGAAAGCAGAGATACAAAGCCATAAAATGGGAAATTATTCGCAATGCGGGGAAAATAAAATACAATAGATTGATGAAATGTGCAAAAAGGTACAAATTAAGATGGAAATAGGAAAGATAGACGAAACATACAAATTAATTAGAATCAATTTTAGGGATATAAAACCGTATAGCAAAAATATAAGGGGCGTTGAAGGAGACATAATCCTAAAAAAAAGTAGAGAAAGTGGTCAGATGACAAGAATATATATATATATATATATATATATATATATATATATATATATGGAATTTACATACAGGACAGGAGCTAGCAACACTGGAACAGGAATCAGATATTGAAAAGGATGACTTGGGATAGTCTATACTTAGAGATAAGTTTGAATTAGCATTAACCGGTTTGAAAAATGGTAACGCACTGTGTATGGATAAGGTGCAGGCAGAAACTATAAAAGCAGCTGGACAAGCAGTAACAGAATGTCTCTTCCAACTTGTAAGCTATATGTATGACAGGCGAAATACCCAAAGATTTCAAACGTAACATTATAATCATTATATCAAAAAAAAAGAGTAGCAGATAGATGTGAAAATATTCGAACAACAAGTTTGATAACGCACGTGTCAAAAATAATAACTAGAATTGTACAAAAACGGATGGAAAAACGGGCTGAAGAAACACTAGGAGAAGATCGAAGATCAGTTTGGGTTTAGTCGAAACAGGGGAACACAAGAGGCTGTTTTATCTCTGAAGGCGATAATGGAGAAGACAATAGAAAAAAGAGAAAGTGTGTATATAAAGTTTGTAGATTTGGAAAAGGCATTCGATAATGTAAAAAAGAAAAATAAGTTCGAAATAATCAAAAATATTGGAATGAGTTTTAGGGATAGACGGATTAGCACATAACTTATATAAAGAGCAAACAGCTCTAATAGAATAAAAGCAGGAACATAGAGAAGTGAATATTAGGAAATGAGAAAAATAAGAGTTTGTCCAATCCCCGTTAATTTTTAACTTAAACAGCGAAGAGGCAATGAATACTGTCAAATGCATGAAGACAATTGGAATTATTATGCAGGGACAACACATTAATATGCTTAGATTTGAAGATGATATAGCGGTATTAGCATCAAGCCGGAAGAGTTAGAAGCAGCTCTTAATGAAATGGAAACAGTTTTAACAGAGAGATACGGTATGAAAATTAAGCAAAATAAAACTAGTTTTAGTATGTAAAGCAGGGGAGAATAAGTCAAAAACTAGAATACAAATAGGAAACGAGAACTTCCAAGAGGTTAAGGAATTCTGCTACCTAACAAGCCAAACAACACAAAATGGAAAAAGCGCAAAAGATATAAAACGAAGATTGGCACAAGGACATGCTATTTTAACAAAAAAAGGCAACTACTGTGTTCAAAGATAACAAACCTAGAAACAAGGAAAAGATTGCTGAAAGCATATGTGTGAAGCACGGCACTGTATGGTTGTGAAACTTGGACAGTAGGAGAAGGGACAGGAAAAAGATAGAAGCCTTTGAAATGTGGTGCTACAGATATATGATGAAGATATCATCCACAGACAAAGTTAAGAACAAAGAAGTTCTAGAAATGGTAGGGGAAAAAAGGATGCTGGATCACATACTAAGGCATGAGGAAATAGTGCGGAGTATATTAGAAGCAGACATAGGAAAAAGACAGATAGAGGTAGACCTAGGTTAGACTATTGCACACAAATAGTCAAAGATGTAGGCTGTGCGAATTTCAGAGAAATATATAGGCTAATTCAGAATAGAAATCAGTGGAGGTACGCGTCCAACCAATTCCAAGACGGAAAACCAATGACGAAAAAAGTTATTGCATTTTTAAACCTGATGATTATTATAAACAACTATAGGAGTTATTTTTGCAATATTTTCAACTATTGGTGATTGTGCGAAAGGATTTATTGGAAAACTATTAATGCGGCATATGTTCAAGTGTTGGCGGATCTTAGTAGCCGCAGATTGCTTAACCCCTTTTAGATACCACTGAATAGGGGTGAAATAGAGTATATATTTAGAAAATAATAGACGGGGAACCAAAGTGTATCTAACAAGAAAGAGCAGTACCGATATTCGAAGACAACAAATATAGAAACAAGGAAAAAATTGTTGAAAGCATATGTGAGGAGCACAGCATTGTACGGCTATGAAATAGGGACAGTAGGAGATGTAGAGAGGAAAATGGTAGAAGCCTTTTGGAATGTTATGCTACAGATGTATGATGATGATAGCAAGGACAGACAAAGTTACTAACACAGAGGTTCTAAAAATAGTAGTGGAAGAAAGATATCTATGGAAAAAAAAAAAGAGAAATAGAAGAGCAGGACACGTTTTAAGGCATCTAGGGAACAGTGCGAGTTTTATTACAAGCAAAGATAGGAAAAAATAAAGGTAGAGATAGACCTAGATCAAATTATTGCATGCAGATAGTGAGAGATGCAGACTGTGGAAATTTCAAGGAAATGTGTAGGTTAGCTCAAAATAGGAAACAGTGGAGGTACGCGTCTAACCAGTTCCAGGACTGAAGACCTAATGATGATAATCTAGATTGGTTGATTACTTTTACTGGAATTCTTTCTATACGATTAATGCAAAACGCGAGCGTTAGTCAAAGGAGAAGTATCACAATTGTAATTAAATAATGACGCGTGAAGGAGTGGTTATGGTTAACCCTTCAATTCCTTTTACCTTTCTGTTTATTGTTATTGGTCATTCATTTGCACTTGGTTACTTTTGCTCTTATCAGTAGCTTTAACTAATAAAAACAAAGTGCCTAAACTTTGCTTTTTCAGATTTATTGCTACCAAGTGTTCGGAATATTATGTATATTAGGAAAAATACGACAAATGGCATAATCGATTGAATATATTTTTTCCATATCAAATACAAAAGTTATTCCAATATTATTTATACAAGAATCTTGAAAAATGCTTTCCTTTATAATAATACTACAATTTATTTCTTGGTTCATTAACTTATATCTTAATTTTTATTGTTTTCTTGGGTGTTTGAGTTTTATACACAAATAGCAAAGCTTATTTCTGAGTATAGACATGGTTTCCTCAAACATTCGGTCGCGGAGAGCGAGCGGTCCCGAGGTAGGTTGTTTGCTAGAAATAGAAAGTGATAGTTCCTTTGTGTCCGCTACATCTGCGTGCTGTGTGTATTGCGAGTATAAACAACTAGGTACTTATAAAAATAGACCCAAATAAATTGGTGGTGCTGTTATTGTTGGAAGAGGAAGAAGATGAACTGGTAATGGTAACCCTCAAAGTTTTTAATAAACCAGTGGATAAGTTTTTTTGTTGCGATACGGAAGGCGCCTTTAATATCATCGTGCAGAACAGAACGCTGAAATTGGGGTGTCATCCTCCTTTGTTTTGTTACTCTGTGGGCTTAGCAACTCTTTCTTCAACTTGTTTCTTTCAATACGGTCTTTGTTAATATCTTCTACTACTTACTGCTGCTCCTCGTTCTTTTGGTGTGGGCTTTCTTGCGTTTTGATGGAGTAGTTGGAGGTATGATAGGTTCTTCCACTGCTGTTAGTTCGTCCTCGTGAGATTTCTGCGTATTGGAAAAGGTTTCAGTAACAAGAGAGGCTTGGAAGTCAACCATCTCTTGAGAATAGTTCATATTACCTACAGCTAGTTTAGATTCGCCCACTACGTCTTGTGATTTAGTGGAAATGCTACCTTGTTTTTTACTTTAAGGGTTATTGTTTTCACTAAAGTTACAGATTGACCTGAAAGTAAACGACTATGAAAGATAATCCAAAGATATAAAATATTTGCTGTACTTTATCTCTACGATTGCTGTATTATCAAGAAGTCCAAGTATGCATACTTAGTACAAAATTTTCCACCTTGATGTTCCCGACCGAGCTTCCTCTCTTGCTTCGCGTTTTTTCTTTTGGTAATAATTTCGGATATTCTTCCGCCTTGTTTCGCACGCTTTTTCTACGATTAAAGTAATAGTTTTAGGTATAAATTAAAATTAATAATTGTAGGTATAAATTAAAAATACTATTTTTAGATATTTGGCACAGGGGAAACTTTCAGATCACCAGCATTTCAATATCGCCAGCTAAATTACCGTTTCTGCCAGGGAGGTGCTCCAAAGCATTAAGAAACGCGTGCTTCCGATTTTTATACCAAAATTCTGAGAAGACCGCATGAGAGCAAATGTCTAAAATTACAATTATTTGTTGTACTTCCTTCATTGTTGCGGATCCATCGATGAAAAACATGTCCAGATACAGTGTTCGAAGACGGCGGGATCACTTTATTATAATTACAAGGGGTTTGACTCTATCAAATTACTGACCATAATAATCGATGCACGGTATATATTCATCGCTATTGATGTCAGTTCCTTTGGACGAGAAAGAGATGCAGGTGTTTTCGAAAAATCGATGATGGGAAAGTATATCAATGGTAATTTCGACATCCCACTTGCAATGATTCTTCCAGGAACAGAAATATAACGACTTTGCGTTATGTTCAATTACGGACTCAGCCGAGGGAGGCAGACTTCCGGAAATGCTTTTGCCGTATTATGTCAGTGTTTTTGAACTTTTTTACTTCAATTGCTATTAACCCTACAGCTACCCATGATTTAATAATTTTGGCATGTATCTTCTATAATGTTTTGAAACTCAAAATTTCTTTTTACTAACAAAATCGCAGATGCCACCTCTCAATTAACAAAAGAAAATCTAATTCTATTGGTAACAACGTGCTCAACCATCACTTACAGCTGCCTTCAGAACATATTTTGTTGGTTCACATGAATCGGCGCCATGGCAGAATGCAAAAGTGCAGAAAATGGAATCGTTTAATAATTAATTATTCCATATTATGAAAATTGTAGTGGTGTAAACATCTGGTATACATTCTATATACAAAGTTATGTTACTCTTAATAAATAATAAAATATATTCTTGCCGTTTTTCTTCATTATCGCACTTACTTCCTTCCGAATATTGTTATTTACGCACAAATCTGTATAGCTTTTACCGCCAACACTATAGAATGGTGGATGCTGTCTCACCAAGTCTATTAAGACTTCATCATCTCGGATGTAGTCCTATAGTAGGGGACAAAGAATACTACTATAGTAAGCCTGCTTATCGTAAAAGGCGATTAAAAGGCGCAGCAAGGGACAGCGGCCTTGCTGGCTAAAAGATATTGGAGGAGAGTCGGTTGGTCGCGGGCGATTCCCAATAATTTACAAGGTTGTTGGGGGTTGGCCGCGACGGATACGGCTCTTTGCTAAAATCTTTAAAAACTGCGTTGTGGAAAGATATGGGAACCTACCACAATATTTCCTAGTTATGCGTGGCCTAAAACACGAAATATGTAGGATGGGGAGCTCACAAGTAAAATTCTTGTCCGGAGGTAAAATACCCCCTTTTTCGGATCTCCGGGAGGAGGTACTTGGGGTTCGTCATAGCAAAAATATAAAACAACCGTTCGATTTAGTGATAGGGGCTTGGAATGTATGGTCATTATATAGAGTAGATAAGTTAACGAATTTATTAGTCGAAATGAAAAAAAAAGCTGGCCATTTTAGGTATTAGTGAGGTGAGATGGCCAGATAGTAATGACTTTTGGAAAGATAATTATAGAATAATTACAACTTCTTCAACTAATAGACAGGCAGGGGTAGGAATAGTGTTAGGTAAAAGAATAGGACGTAAAATTAAAGAGTACATACAATTTAGTGATAGAATAATTATGGTTAGATTGAGTACCAAGCCCACAGACACTTTTAGTACAGGTTTACATGTCAACAACTCAGTACGAGGATTTGGAAGTAGAAAAGGTATTCAAGGATGTAAATAGTATAGTGAGAAAAGTAAAAGGAGATGAGAATTTAATAGTTATGGGCGATTTTAATGCGTCAGTGGGAGAAGGTAGTGAAGGAAAAATGATTGGAAAATTTGGGTATGGCAGACGAAATGATAAAGGAGAAAGATTAGTTGAGTTTTGCCAGGAGCATAGGTTAGTAACTGTAAACACCCTATTTGAACAACATGTTAGAAAAAGATATACCTGGAAAGCGCCAGGTAATAGTGCTAGATACCAAATAGATTATATTTTAATTAAACAAAGATTTAGAAACCAAGTTAAAAACTGCCGTAGTTATCCAGGGGCTGACATAGATAGCGATCATAAGTTTGTTAAAATGAAGTGTAAGCTAAAATTAAAAAAATTGAGAAAGGTTAAAAGAGAGGGATGGGATCTAGGTAAGCTTAATGATAGTGCGGTAAAAGAGGAATATAAACAAGTATTAGATAATAAGATCATAAAGATAGCTATAGGAGGAAACGTAGAAAATAGATGGAAAGAAATAAAAAAAACTGTACATGATACAGCAACACAGACTATAGATAAGAAAAAATAGAAGCGAGAAAACCCTGGGTAACAAAGGAGATATTAGATTTAATAGAGAATAAAAGAAAGCTTATACCTTTGAGAGAATTCGATAGTCAAAGTAGGCAAAAATATAATAGAGTTAGAAATAAGATAGTACATGAGTGTAGAAAAGCGGGAAATAAATAGATGGAGGAGAATTGTAAGAGAATACAAGATGAATTGAGAGTAGGTAAGACAGATAGGGCTTACAGGGCAGTTAAAAAGTTTTTTGGAGAATATAGGAAAAAATGTAATGGTATTAAAGACGAGAATAATGAGCTTCTGATAAATAAAGTTGAGGTAGCAGATAGATGGAAAAGATATTTAGAGGATCTATATAAAGGAGACGATATGGATGAGTTAGAGAACGACCAAGAAGAGGATGTAGAAATAAGGTTCTCAATATTAAGAGAGGAATTTAATAGAGCTAAATAAAGCGCCAGGGATAGACGATATACCCGCAGAATTAATAAAATATGCAAGTCAGAAAACTTTAGACAGAGTATTTGAATTAGTAAAAGTAATATATGACACACGTGAGGTTCCAATAGATTTCGAGAAAAATATTATCATCCCAATCCCAAAAAAGTCAGGAGTTGATAGGTGTGAGAATTTTGGAACGGTTTGTTTAACTTCTCACGCTCCCAAAATACTAACAATAATAATTAAAAATAGAGTAGAAGCATTGACTGAGAATTATTTAGGGACTAGAGAACCGATACTAATGATTAGGGTAATAATCGAAAAAAGATTACAAAAAAATAAAAAGACTCATTTCGCGTTTGTAGATTTAGAAAAAGCGTTTGATAGGGTTCTTTGGATTGTTATGTTCAGGGTTTTGCGAAAAATAGGAATCTCTTATAGGGATAGAAAAATTATTTACATTCTGTATAAAAACCAAAGCGTAGTAATTAGATTTGATAAAATAGAAAAGGAAGCTAAGATTAGAAATGGTGATAGACAGGGCTGTATACTATCCCCTTGATTCTTAATGTTTATATTGAGGAAGCTTTAAACTTTAAGCTAGAGAGCGAAAAGAGATAGGTATTAGTGTACAGGGGCAGAAAAGAGATATGTTACGTTTTGCAAATGATATGAGGCATCTACCTGCAAACGCGGCCACATCCAATTTATGCAAATTTACAGAAACTCAAAAAAACGTGTAACATTTAACAGAAAACAAAATCATTTGTTTATCGATTATAGCAATATTACATACTGTGTGACTTTATTGTAGGCGAGAAATTAGAAATCCTGAACAAATGGTTAATTTTTGACAACACTTCAAAGAATGGATGCAGCCCCATTTGCAACAAAGGATGTGGTCGATTTTGCAACAAAATTAAAACTGAAAGGTAGCTTTTGCATGGTTTATTACAACAAAACCTATAAACGACAAGATAATAATAAGCAATTGTTATGACGTATCATTATGATAAACTATTAAATAATGGGGTGTGGTATTTGTGTTGCACTATGGCAGGATGCAATTTCAGAATATTCAGAAAATAATTCATTTTGGGTAATTATATCTTCGTAGTACCTTAGGAAATCAATTTCTTTCCATTGCGGCCCATAGTGTTTAGTTAGAATTGATTTACGTCATGTAATTTTTTCGTCCTTTATTTTCCTGCTTATAGGTATACTCTTGAAGCATATATCTTTCGAATTTGTTTTCCGCGTTTGATTATACTCTTTGGGTTTCCTATCTCTACCCGATAAGCTTCTTCGCCTTGCATCACAACATCGTGTTTTCTCGACTTTGTGAGAATGAAACGTTTAGTGCGAAGAAACTTAAAGTGCCACTGAGATGGAGGTTTGATGACATTTTCCAACTCAGTTTTCCAATCATACGAAGGACAGTTTATGTCTAAATTTGTCACTGTTGCATGCTGTTTTATGATATTAAAATAGTCTTCTGGTTTGACAATTATTTCAATTTTACGTATTTTCTTTTCAATCTGTGCAAACACTCTCTCTGGTGGTAGGAAATGGTGTCCTACCATACGAAATACAACTTCAATGTTGTCTAAAGTAGCAGGCGTTTTGGCGTGGAACCAATACATTAACATTTCTAAAACTATTCTGTTTTTGTTTTGACCCTCACAACCGTCTGCAACACAAGGCAGAGTAGAGATCCCAGACAAATCCAACTTTGTTAATAAAAAACCATAAACGCAAGAAGATATTTCATCAGACCCCTTGGACTATTCGTGTTCAGCCCACACATAGAAAAATGAATTGTTTACAAAAGGGTCTTTAGAACTGCCTTTCTTAATTGTAAAGTTGTACAAATAAATTTGTCGTTTGTAGTATACTACTTGATCGGGAACCTTTGAAATTGCAAAATTTTGTTGACAATCAAACGATATAGTAACAATATTTGGCTTCTTCTCCTTTAGAATGATATAAAAAGCTTTATATTGCATTTGATGAAGCTTCTGTTCACATAGTCATCATCATTTTGTTTTCGACCTTATTTAAGGTCGGTTTGACGCAGCTCTAACTTCTTTTCTATTCTGTGCTAATCTAGAAAGCTCTACATACCCTTCACAACCTAAATTTCTAATAATTTGACTAATATAGTTTGGTCTAGGCCTTCCTATATCCTTCTATCTTTTTCCTATCCACCTGGCACTACATAGATATTAGCAACCTGATGGTTGTTAAAGAACTCTAACATGTTCACATGATTACCATTTATAAGGAAATGAAATATAACCTGGTAATCCGCTTCAAAAAAGGAAAAGTGTTAAATTATATGTTATGGTAAGGCTTAAGCAACGAATCGCTACCAACATGCCAGACTGCTAACTAATTGTGAGTTATGTCATGGTGACGTTTAGTTAACTGATTTTTATTTTTTTTATCTGTTTTGTTTTCGAACTTACTTACCCTTCTCAACCTAAATCTCTAATAATTTGACTAATATAGCTTTGTCTAGGCCTTCCTACTCTATTTTTATTTGGTAGTCTATAATCTAAGACTTTACTAAATAGTCCCTCATGTCTTAACTGGTGCCCTATCATTCTATCTCTCCTGACCTTTAACTGTTTCCACATACAGGGTTCCTCACCTATCCTTCTATAAACTTCCTCGTTTGTTACTCTATCTGTCCAACTAATCTTTAACATTCTCCTAAAACACCAAGTTTCAAAAGCTTCTATCTTTTTCTTATCTACTTCTTTAATTGTCCAAGTCTCACTACCGTATAGTAGAACGCTCCATACATACGACTTTAAGAAACTTTTTCTATTATCTAAACTAATACTATTAGCTATTAGTAAGTTTTTCTTTTTTAAAAACATTTTTCTAGCTTGAGCTATTCTAGCTACTATATCCCTTCTACTACGTCCATCCTTTGTAATTATACTACCTAAATAGCAAAATTCATCTACCTCCTCTAACTCGGTATTACCTATTTTTAATTTTGGTTTAGAACTAGGCTGTAACTCACATGTCATTATCTTTGTCTTTACTGAGTTAATTCTCATACTATAGTTACTCCGTAGTATCTCATCTAAAATATTTAAAAACTCTCCTAACTCTTTTCTAGACTCTGCTATAATGGCTATATCATCTGCAAAACGTAACATGTCTATTTTCTGTCCCTGTACACTAATACCTATCTCTTTTCTCTCTCTAGCTGAGTTTAAAGCTTCCTCAATATAAACATTAAAAATCAAGGGAGACAGTATACAACCCTGTCTAACACCATTTCTAATCTTAGCTTCCTTTTCTATTTCATCAAATCTAATTACTACGCTTTCGTTTTTATATAGACTGTAAATAATTTTTCTATCCCTATGAGTGATTCCTATTTTCGCAAAACCCTGAATATAACAATCCAATTAACCTTATCAAATACTTTTTCTAAATCTACAAACGCGAAATGAGTCTTTTTATTCTTTTGTAACCTTTTTTCGATAATTACCCTAATCATTAGTATTGGTTCTCTAGTCCCTCTGCCTTTACGAAAACCATATTGGTCTTCGCCTAAATAATTCTCAGTCAAAGCTTCTACTCTATTTTTAATTATAATTGTTAGAATTTGGAAGCATGGGAAGTCAAACTAACCGTTCTAAAATTCTCACACCTATCAGCTCCTGACTTTTTTGAGATTGGGATAATAATATTTTTTCGAAATCTATTGGAACCTCACCTGTGTCATATATTACTTTTACTAGTTCATATAATCTGTCTAAAGTTTTCTAACTTGCATATTTTATTAATTCTGCGGGAATATCGTCTATCCCTGGCGCTTTATTTAGTTTAAGATTCCAAACAGCTCTATCAAATTCCTCTCTTAATATTGAGAACCCTATTTCTACATCCTCTTCTTGGTTGTTCTCTAACTCATCCATATCGTCTCCCTTATATAAATCTTCTAAATATCTTTTCCATCTATCTGCTACCTCAACTGTATTTATTAGAAGCTCATTATTCTCGTCTCTAATACCATTATATTTTTCCTATCTTCCCAAAAACTTTTAACTGCCCTGTAAGCCCTGTCTGTCTTACCTACTCTCAAATCATCTTGTATTCCTTACAATTCTCCTCCATCCATTTATTTCTAGCTTTTCTACACTCATGTACTATCTTATTTCTAACTGTATTATATTTTGCTTACTTTCACTATCTACTTCTCTGAAAGGTTTAAGCTTTCTTCTATTCTCTATTAAATCTAATATCTCCTTTGTTACCCAGGGTTTTCTCGCTTCTATTTTTTCTTACCTATAGTCTGTGTTGCTGTATCATGTACAGTCAGTTTTATTTCTTTCCATCTATTTTCTACGTTCCTCGTACAGCTATCTCTTTGCTTTTATTATCTAATACTTGTTTATATTCCTCTTTACCCTACTATCATTAAGCTTACCTAGATCCCATCCTCTCTTTTAACCTTTCTCAATTTTTGAATTTTAGTTTACACTTCATTTTAACTAAGTTATGATCGCTATCTATGTCAGCCCCTGGATAACTACGACAGTTTTAACTTGGTTTCTAAATCTTTGTTTAACTAAAATATAATCTATTTGGTATCTAGCCCTATCACCTGGCGCTTTCCAGGTATATCTTCTCCTAACATGTTGTTCGAATAGGGTGTTTACAGTTACTAATCTATGTTCCTGGCAAAACTCAACTAATCTTTATCCTCTATCATTTCGTCTGCCATGCCCAAATTTTCCTACCATTTTTCCCTCACTACCTTCTCCCACTGACGCATTAAAATCGCCCATAACTATTAAATTCTCATCTCCTTTTACTTTTCTCACTATACTATTTATATCCTCGTATACCTTTTCTAGTTCCTCATCCTCGTACTGAGTTGTTGGCATGTAAACCTGTACTAAAACAGTGTCTTTGGGTTTTGTACTCAATCTAACCATAATTATTGTATCACTAAATTGTAAGTACTCTTTAACTTTATGTCCTAATCTTTTACCTAACACTATTCCTACCCCTGCCTGTCTATTAGTTGAAGAAGTTGTAGTTATTCTATAATTATCTTTCCAAAAGTCATTACTATCTGACCATCTCACCTCACTAATACCTAAAATGTCTAGCTTTCCCTTTCTCATTTCGACTAAAAAATTCGTTAACTTATCTACTCTAAGTAATAACCTTACATTCCAAGTTCCTATCACTAAATCGGACTGTTGTTTTATATTGTTACAATGACGAGTCCCAAGTACCCCCTCCCGGAAATCCGAATGAGGGAATATTTTACTTCCGGACAAGAATTTTACTTGTGAGCTCTCCATCATATATATTTTGTGTTTTAGGCCACGCACACCTGGGAAATATTGTGGTAGGTTCCCATATCTTTCCACAACGCAGTTTTTAAAGATTTTAGCAAAAAGCCATATCCGTCACGGCCAACCCCCAACAAGCTTGTAAATTATTGGGGATCGCGCGAGACCAACCGACCCTCCTCCAATATCTTTCAGCCAGCAAGGCTGCTGCCCCTTGCTGCGCCTTTTAATCGCCTTTTACGATAAGCAGGCTTACTATAGTATTATTCTTTATCTTCTACTATAGGGATAGTTCACATAGTAATGTATTTTTAATAGTTAGATTTTGTACAGTTTTCAGTTTTTCTGACAATTCCATGCACATAGAACACACATCGGTTCGAGGTGTGCCAAAACCTATATTAAATTTTACATCAAAAATTTTTCGAAAATACGCGCACTTAACTTGCAATGATTTATCACAAGCGTTGTTGTACATGCGATGTATTTTCGCAATGTTCAAGTCGCTACTTAAATAGACCCTTGTAGACGACTTTGATCGACAATAATGTGACTCAATGTACTGAAATGTTTTAAAACAGGTTATTACTGCAGTATTTTTATTTAAATATAATTCAAGACGACGATTGCCTCCTCGACTTTCTTGTGGAAAAGTGTAACTAACAAGAAACCTCTTGGTAACATCCTGTACATGATGCTTTTTAAAATTAAAATGCTCCAGAAAGCATTTCGACACACAGGAACTGTTTTTTATGTAGTTTTACAAAATACTTTATTATGTTCGTTGGATTCTCACGGACATCGCTAACGAATCTGCATTTTTTTACTGGGACAGTCGTTGTACACTTCAAAATAAAACCATCCTGGGCAATTTTAGTTGGGTGTGTATAAAACCTGGTATGAAATTCAATTACATCTACTTCAGTTAATTCAGACCACCTATACGCATTATTTTTTGACTTATGAGTAAATTTGGGTCTCCTAGGCCCCATTGGTGGCATATACCTGCAACAACGATGCTAAGTGCAAATATTCCGAACACTAATTTCATTTTTATTCATGCATTTATGCTAAAATGAAATAAATACCTGCGACTCTTATCTAAATTGTTTTTCCATTCTTTCACACTACTAAGCTTTTTTCGTGCTTTATTTGGAACAGATTCTTCAACAAAATTTTCGATTTTATTTTACAACGAAGACACCTTTTATTTGTATCACGACATTCTGTGTCTAAAAACGTAATGCTAGCACGACCACGACATGATGGAATTCTGTTGAGTGTTAACCCTAAAGAGACCGGTGCGTATGCACATATTGCATTTTGGATGTAGCTGCTATTGCAACACACTAGGCTATGGATGTAGCCGCTTTTGCTTCACACTCATACATTTACGTGCGTATTTAAATGGGATCTAACTGGTTTTCATACAAACTGATTGCACAGGGTAAAAGACCGTATGGTGTAATATTCTTTTCCATTGTTAGTTGAATTTTTTTAAAAATTGGATGTGGCCGTGTTGGCAGGTAGACTCCTCATATAGCCATTATAGCAGAGTCTAGAAAAGAGTTAGGAGGGTTTTTATATATTTTAGATGAGATACTACAGAGTAACTACAGTAAGAAAATTAACTCAGGAAAGACGAAGATAATGACAAGTGAGTTACAGCCTAGTTCTAAACCAAAATTAAAAATAGGTAATGCCGAGTTAGAAGAGGTAGATGAATGTTTCTATTTGGATAGTATAATTACAAAAGATGGACGTAGCAGAAGGGATATAGTAGCTAGAATAGCTCAAGCTAGACAAATGTTTTTAAAAGAAAAACATACTAATAGCTAATAGTATTAGTTTAGATAATAGAAAAAGTTTCTTAAAGTCGTACGGAGCGTTCTACTATACGGTAGTAAGACTTGGACACTTAAAGAAGTAGATAAGAAAAATATAAAAGCTTTTGAAACTTGGTGTTATAGAAGAATGTTAAAGATTAGTTGGACAGATAGAGTAACAAACGAGGAAGTTTATAGAAAGATAGATGAGGAACCCTGTATGTGGAAACAATTAAAGGTCAGGAGAGATAGAATGATAGGGCACCAGTTAAGGATGAGTGTCTATTTAGTAAGGTCTTAGATTATAGACTACCAAATAAAAATAGAGTAGGAAGGCCTAGACAAAGCTATATTAGTCAAATTATTAGAGATTTAGGTTGTGAAAGGAATGTAGACCTTTTTTAACTAGCACAGAATAGAAAAGAATTTAGAGCTGCGTCAAACCGACCTTAAATAAGTTAGAAAACAAAACAAAAAAAATAAATAAAAATCAGTTAACTAAATGTTACCATGACATAACTCACAATTAGTTAGTGGTCTGGTATGTTGGCAGCGATTCGCTGCTTAAGCCATACCATAACATATAATTTAACACTTTTCTTTTTTTGGAGGGGATAACCAGGTAATATTTCATTTCTTTATAAATGGGTATCATGTAAACATGTTGGAGTTCTTTAACAACCATCAGGTTGCTAATATCAAGGTAGAGCCAAGTAGATAGGAAAAAGATAGAAGAGTATAGGAAGTCCTAGACCAAGCTATATTAGTCAAATTATTAGAAATTTAAGTTGTGAAGGGTATGTAGAACTTTTTAGATTTGCACAGAATAGAAAAGACGTTGGCGCTGCGTCAAACCGACCTTAAATAAGGTCGAAAACAAAATGATAATGACATCTCAGTTGAGAATGTGTAACTCATTATTACCATTTCTTTATATTATGAAATGTCTCCGCACACTACAAGTTCAGCTGAACGACTTCCCTGTAAGCAAACCCCACAGATATGAACTGACCAGTCGCTACAGATCTGCGGAAGACGCAGAGCCGTTCAGCTAAGTGAGTTCCAGAAAGCCAGTCTCAATTAAAATACTCTGGTTGAATAAAATCGTCAAATTGCGGCGGTCAACGGGCTGCCCCTGACCGAATGTTCGAAAGAATCAGGCCTCAAGAAGCTAGTACTGTAAGAAGTCTATGGTCAGTCGATTTCATGCAGTATCAGCTTTTTTATTTAAAAATATGTTTTACTTCAGTGCGTTTAAAACACTTGATATAGACGCATAATGGAAGTAGATCAAGCTTCGGGCTTAGCTAAAATTAACGTGCTTCAATTGTAAATATACGTTTATTTAAACAAGTTTATAATGTTTCTATCTATTTATGATGCACCCCATTCGGAATAATATTGGGCGCAAGTAATTAACAAAATGTTTTATGAATTCGTAAACTTCATTCCATTCAACGAGAATGTTAAAACATTTTTAGTAAGTAATAAACAGTTTTCATCAAGCGATTACATCTACAATAAAATTATTTGGATATTTCTGGAAGATTAAATAGTGTCTTAATGAGAACCATTTGTATTTTTCTCAAACGAATTACTAATGTTGCACGCCCCTATTGTTGTCAGAATTTGTAAACCCTTTTACCGCGATGAAATATCGATTCATGTGACGTATAGTACTAGAGCAGGTAATGCATCCCCAGGCATTGTCACTATGCTGATGTGCGTGCGTAATTGGCCAGCTACAAAGGGTTATAATGTTACCTTTGTATTTACCACCTAAATCAAGGGGGTTATATGTGTCTCCCGGCACATACTTGATCCTACTTTATTATGTTGATGGGTTAATTAATTACATTACAAATTTGATACCTACTATACAACAGAGAACACTGCATTTGCTTGCTTCCTAATATAATTTCTGAATGTAGTAACATTCACGGATTAGGTAGTGTGATGATGGTGGATTATAATGAAAATTTAGAAAAAATCGTTCTACCACGCTTCGAAAAATTTTTATACTTCGTGTCAAAACTCGAACAATTCATGATGAAATGAAATTAGATGCAAGAGTTTACCTGTCATTATCATCATTAAAAGAAATAACTAAGCGTTTCAATTCAAAATTCATTTTAGTTTTAGGAATATTTTCAATTAATTTTTTTAAATTTTCTGCGACCCTACAGTCTTCATGTCGTTTGTAATAACATTTTCACAGCATGTAATTTAAAATCCGTGTTATTACGGCCCACTTCTGATTTACTTGAGCCCATACTAACTCAATTGTGTCGAGTTCGCAGTGGTATGCTCAAATAAAAAAGAATTGCAATACCGTTCTTCTAGGGTAAATCGTTGATTATACACTGTATATTAAGACTTAACGGTAATAGCTATGGCATACATTTTCTTTTCAGAAGGTTTTCTTGAAAGGAAACATTTTTGTAACGCAACCAATTAGATATATCTTGTTTCCGGCACGTGCTAGTTGGCAAACATTCAGTAGGTAAGAAGCGTTGTCCATCACAACATCTAGAACTGTGGAGAAGTAGTGTAGCCATTTGTAAAAAATATTTTCGGAAAATGCTTGCGTCAGCGGATTGTTTTTTAAATTGAAATATTACAGCACATCTATCAAGAAAACTATTGTAACGAGAACTCTTTTGCACAAACAACAGTCCTTTATTATCAACTCATTAAACTAGCCTTTTCAACAACTCATAGCTAAGAGTACAAATATTAACCACTTAAAGCTACCATGCTATCTTCTTATTTACTTATCGAAGCACTGTAAGTAATTCATATCGATGCAGTGTAATTAACTTATATCGACCATATGGGGCAATTTATATTAACAGTATGTCATCATCATTAGGTCCTGGAACTAGTTAGACGCGTACCATCATTGTTTCCTATTCTGAACTAACCTGCACATTTCCCTGAAATTTGCAGTCTGCATCTATCACTATCTGATCTAGGACCACATCTACCTTCTTTTTCCTATCTATGCTTGTAATATATCCCATACTATTCCCCAAAAATGCCTTAGAACGTATTCTGCCTTTCTATTTTCCTATTTTTTTTCCACCGATATCCTTGTTCCCCTACATTTCTATAGCATATTTGTTATTAACTTTGTCTGTCCATGCTATCATCCTCGTACGTCTGTCTGCTTTTTCTACTGCCGGTATTCCACTGACATACTGTGCTGTGCTCCAAGCATATGCTTTCTTCAATTTTCTTGTTGTTCCTATGTTTGTTGTCCTTCATTATACGCCGTGTTCTTTCTTATTAGATGCAGTTCAGTCTCCTTCTATTGTTTTACAATTATGTACCCTATTATCCGATATTCAGTGGTTGTGAAGGGAGGTAAGCAGTCTGTGGCTGCCAAGCTCTCCTAGCACTTGAACATTTACAGATTTAATATATTTTTCGATACTTCTTTTCGCACAGTCAACATTAGTTGCACAACCAACACCTGCAGTTGCTTATAGTAATCATCAGATTTATTTGCGCTTATTTTTTCGTTATTAGTTTTTCCACCTCAAAACTGGCTGAACAAGTACCTGCACTTATTTATCTTCTGAGCTAGCCTACACAGTTCACTGAAATTCTCACACAGCCTGTATACAGATCGGTTCCCCGTCTATTGTTTTCTAATTTTATGTCCTATTTCACAGAGATTCAGTGAAGGCGGTTAAGCAACCTATGGCTGCCAAGGTCCCCCAACACTTAGACATTTGTCGAATTAATAGTTTTCCAGTAAATCCTTTCATACAATTAACATTATTCGAGAATATTGCCCAACCAATACTTGCAGTTGCTTATAATAATCATCATGTTTAAGTACTGTAAAATATTGCGGTGAATTTCGAATAGCTCTGTGGTAGAGAGAAGTGGACTTGTATACAAAAAATAAGTAATAATTTAACAAACACCATATAATTAATGGTTTTAATTAGATCAAGCATTTACTAAAAGCACTCACGTGGTGTTTATAAAGCCGTGCCAATGAAAAAACGATGTAAACACAATGATAGAAGCTGTCCGTCATACGGGAAACAAAAAACTACTCTTCCTTTGGCGGGTGTAGCGAAGCACATTTAAGTCAATAGCGGAGGTTCTGAAGAAAAGCGATTCATGGAATTAATTTGTTCTACGTAGAACATGTAAACAGCGATGCGGTCTGTTCGAACAACAAATCGATACTCTTTTGCTTCGTGGATTTTCCAGTCACTACACTGTTTGCACATGCGGAATAACAAAGTTTTATCACTCGCGGCACTTGTTGGCGTGTGCATGAAGTAAACAGAAAAATTTTACTCTAACAAATTTAAATATACCGAGGCGAACGTAAATAATCAACAAACTCAACTTAAAATAAAATTTTGCTTTAATTATTTACAATACAAACGGAACAAGTACAGTTACTTTTTTCATCATTATTTTATCCATCTTGCGAGTGGTTTGATGCGTACCTCCATTGATTTCTATTCTGAGCTAACCTACACATTTCCCAGAAATTCCTACAGCCTACTACTTTCACTATCTGTGTGCACTAGTCCAACCTAGGTCTACCCCACTTCTGTTTTTTCCCATCCTTGCTTCTAATATATTTTGCACTATTCCCTCGTGCCGTAGTATGTGGCCTATCATCCTATCTCTCCTATTTTTACCGTTTTCCACATATTTCTTTCTTCCCTTACCATTTCTAGTACCTCTTTGTTCTTAACCTTGTCTGTCCTTGATATCTTCATCTTACCTCTGTAGCACCACATTTCAAAGGCTTCTACCTTTTTCTTGTCCGGTTCTCCTACTGTCTAGGCTTCACAGCCATACAGCTTCTAACTATTCCTTGCTAGATGCTAATACCGCAATATTATCTGCAAATCTAAGCATATTAATTTTTTGTCCCTGCATAGTAATTCCAAATGTCTTCTTGCATTTGACAGTATTCATTGACTCTTCAATGTACAAGTTAAAAATTAATGGGGATAGCACACATCCCTGTCTCACCCCTTTCCTAATATTTACTTCTCTGCGTTCCTGCTCTAATTCTATTACTGCTTTTTGCTCTTTGTATAAGCTATGAACAATTCGTCTATACCTATAACTCATTCCAATTTCGAACATTTTTTTCCATTTTACATTGTCGAATGCTTTTTCCAGATCTACAAACCCTATATACACGCTTTCCCCTTTTTCTATTGTTTTCTCCACTATCACTCTCAGAGCTAAAATGGCCTCCCGTGTTCTCCTGTTTCGCCTATTGGTCTTCTAGTATTTCTTCAGCTTGTTTTTCCATTCGTCCTTGTACAATTTTAGTTAATATTTTTGATACGTGTGCTGTCAAACTTATTGTTCGAAAATTTTCACATCTAGCCACGCCTCTCTTTTTTGCTATAGTTAAATTATGGGCGCGAACTCGCCTGGTCTAGGGTACGATCTTCGGGAAGACGAGTTTTCCAAGAGGATCCTCCTTATGTCGACCTTCTGGTGGAATGGAGTTCTCTTTCTACAGCCAATTTACAATCTAAACAAAGAAAACGAACTTGTTCGTCTGTCTGTGTAGCCTAATTTTATTTCATCTCCAATAGACGCAATATTATTCCTGTAAACAGGTATATATAAGACAAAAATCCTCAAATTACATAAATACATATAATTTTGCTTGAGTATAGCATTATCCCTGTAAACGGTTATACATACAATGTTAAACTACATACACTCCGTTCTTGGGGCTATCATAAGTTTCAAATAACCAAATACTGCAATTTAATCACACCGCAACCTATTTAAAGTAAATTTCAGTGTCTAGTGTTTTATAGTTAATACATTAAATATTATAATCTACAATTATGGTAAACGTTTTATACTTTCATTATTACCTTAGCAATATCAATTCACAAATACCACCACAATGAAAAATATAAACTTAGTAACTTATAGCTTTCTATGCTTTGGTGATTCTGTAAAGAAAACCTCATGAACCAGCCTTAAGTCCACAGTGTGAAACGTAGTGAAATCTCTATTATGTTGATCGCATCTGTTCGACCTGTTTCCGTCTGTCGGGGCAATATACTTGAAGTCTGCGGGCATCACCAAGCTAGATTCATTTGCACTAACTCTTAGCCAAATGTGTCGTCTTCTATAACCACTAGCAACGAAATATCTCTGCCTCACATGTTATCTGTTTACTGGTTTACGAGTAATTAATTCATTATTTTCCGTTCGTTGTCTAGCTTCCGTCTTTTTCTTCCCCTGTCCTTGTCTTCGAAGGGTATGCATTGTATTATGCTCCTCCTAAGGAACTTAAAGATATCACGTACAAATACGTGATTTCATATGATTTGATTAGTGTTATCGTATGTACTCAACAATCCTTCAATTAGGTACATTGTAACCTTTACCACTGTATTGTATTTGATTATTATGTCGGGTAAGACCATTTGTAACTTGATATTTGTGATTTTCACTAATTCATTGTCTGTATCTAAGTGATTAAACTAATTACACTGTTGTAATATTATTTTTATCTTACCTGGGGTTTACTTTGTACTCTTAAAGTTAAAAAAATTTACGACTTCCATAGGTCTGTTTGTATAAACTAACTACAGTAATTACTCATGCATCTATCTTTGTATTCGAATTTGTAATACATGATATTAAAATCTGCTTTCCATTTTGTAGTTTTGAACTAAGTTCAACATTCAACTATGTATTGTACAAAAAAAATCTATGGTTTTGTGGTTTAAGTTTATTGTCTGAATTCCCTTAATAGAACTAAAAATTATTGAAATGTCGAGCCTAATGAGAATTACTAATCGTAAGTTCATAATATACAGAGTACCCCCATATTTATTCCGCCCTTTTCAAAATTAAGTTTTCTTTTCTATTCGATTTCTATTTAAAGTAACGCGAAGACGTTGCAGAGTTTTGAGACGTGTCCAAAGTATTTTAGTATTTTTGGAACAGTCGTGGTTCTTTTATTTCATTAGAATAGACATAGTTCTTCTGGAAGTTCAAGGAACTCGAAGTACCTTCTTCTAGCAGTACATCTCGAATACATCTCTTCACTTTCCATCTTGTACTTTCGCTGTTCAGAATTTTGCGACATATTCCCATTCGATCTAATATTTTTCCTGGTCAGAATTCTACGTCATGTAAACCTATGGGAAAATCTAATTTGATCTTGTCCTTACGTTGTACAGAATTCCGCGTCATATAAACTTATGGTACAGTTCCCACCAATCGTGTGATTTTATTGTTCAGATTTCTGCTTGGTATAAACCATTTTTCAGACCCTTTAAAGCTAATTCAAACTCATCTCTAGGTATAGGATATCCCAAGCCATCATTTTCAATGTCTAATTCCTGTTCTAATGCAGTTAGTTCTTCTCCTGCATATTCTATATTCTCCATCTTCTTGCCATCTACCTACTTTCTCTACATTTTTTATAATGACTTTTCCTCCCGCGTCCCTTATATTTTTGCTATACGGTTTTATATCCCTAAAATTGATTCTAATTAGTTTGTATGCTTCATCTGTGCTTCCTACTTCCATCTTCGTTTGTACTTCTTTGCGCTTTTCATCAATCCATTGTTCTTTAGCTTTTCTGCATTTGCGAATAATTTCTCATTTTATGACTTTGTATTTGTTTTCCTGTTTCGACTAATTTTTTTTGTATCTCCGTCTTCTATTAAATTCAGGATATCCTTTGTTATCCATGGTTTCTTATTTTCTTTTTGTGTATACCCCAGAATATCTCTGATCGCCACGTCTAGACTTGATTTAATGTTATTTCATTCTGTTTCTACTTTCTTAGTATGAGATATTTTCCCGATATCTTTCAGTAATGCACTTGACTTTTTTTCGAATCTTTCTTGAATATCTTTATTTTTAGTTTCTCTAAGTCAAAGTGCCTTTTTCAGTTTCTTTTTTTCAAATTTTTAAATTTAAGTGTAATTAGAATATTTACCTACCGCGTGAGGGTATCCAATTAACAATAAATAATAAATGGTAGGACCTCTAGCACTATCGTACCCTCACGTTTCGGGACGTTGCCTCGCAAGCTGCAGCAGTCGGTGAGAGGGGGGGGGGTCATTAAACAAACACACTGAGACGAAATTCCGAATGTTTTATTAAATGGGCTACTAACTAAAACTTCAACTAATTACATATGCATAACAAAAATATACAGTAAAGAACATTATTTACAATAGGGCGCCACCATGGGAATTAAACGGCCCATGGACCGATCGCGGTAATAGCTCTCGTCGCACTTTGTTCGTAGGCGATGAACCAAGATTGCAGGACAGAAAATAATCACTTCACAGGGCTAATCTTTTAAAGTCTCCGGCTAGCACAAACACAACTTAACTAAACTAAACTAAGATCCTTATTTTATGAATATTAATAACAGTTCTGGGCGAAACCACCCCAATACAATAATTAATTAATTCTACCGTAGTCTACTTAACTTGCTTATGGCGACGACCCTCCTTTAACCACGGGGTCATCAACACCAGGAAAAATACGACCTTCTCAAGGGTCAAATACTACAGTAACGTGACTCCTGACCTGAGCTGCATACTCAGGTAGTCTCGTGGCTTAGTGATTAACGGCCTCTGACACCGTCGAAACACAATATAATAGTAGACCCTTCTAAAACGATGCGGTCTCCCAAAACAATAATCTAACGGATCAATTTACTTGAACTGAGCTTTAACCCGGAGTTGTATTTTATGGAAGTCGACAAATACTGTATTTAAACAAATAACTGACTTATGCTGCACAACACAGCCTTGAGTTCATGGTAATACCACATATACTATTTACTTACTCAGAGAAATAATTGACTTAGAACATAACGGCACGCACTTGACTTCAAAGAAATAAAACACTTCACTCAGTCTGGAAATAAACAACCAGCTTTAACCTCTAACGCGTCTGGAAATAAACAACCCCGATGACCACCGGCTGGCATCCTTATATACATTTAAGTTAATTGAAAAATAACCCCTTTCTTGGCTCTCATACTCGACTTAGGATACGCCGGTCGTAAATCTTTAAGATTAATTAAACTGCCAATTGCACTAAGATAGCCACACAAGTAGATCTCGGAACTAATTTTAGTTGAGTACTCCGCTAATTGAAAAATTCCTTCCGACCACCCAGACATAAATAGGGTCCTAGAACATGATTAACATCTAATCATAGATAACAACTAATCTGACATGTTTAGTGCCTTTGAAGTAAAGTGCCTTTAGAAAAATTAATTAACTCGCTAGGACTCTCTTGGGTGATCTTGCAGCTGCTTACAATTGCAGACATATTTATGCTACAAGACCTTCATTCTAATAGATAGAATGCTAAAATTAAACTAGAAAATAACAATTTTTAGAAATAATAGAACTATTAGAGCGTATTAAAACAGTATGTTACAAGACCTGTAGTTTGGCTTTTTATCTCATTAGAACACGCGAGCTAATTCACCTGTTCTAGTAATCTAGAACTTCGCAAGGTGCAGGTCCATTCGAAATGGTAACAGTATGCACCACTAATTTATTTCATACTACGACTTTTTAACTCGAATTAAAAGCGTAATATTATAATCAAAGCTTTAAATTGGAATTAAACCTCTAAACCCCTTAACGCATATATATATATATATATATATATATATATATATATATATATATATATATATATATATATACAGTATTGCCCGAAATAAACAGTACTGAAACTAAGTTGGCGGTGTTTTTATGCGTGCGCTGTCACATTCAAGTTAGCTAGTATAGACCTGTCAAGTAAACCTCAAACAAGTAATTAGTAGGGCCTAATTGTTAAAAATGGTGTTAAGTACAGAGGAGAAAGTGTTTCTGGTAGAGCATTATTTTCGTTCATACGGAATCGGCCGACGTAATGGTGCAAGTTTGCTATACGTGTCTGATCAATTCACACAAAGGTTTAATAAACGTTCTCCAAGTAATGCTGTAATTTTGAAGGTTATTGAAAAGTTTAGAAATACAGGTAGTGTATTGTGCCAACGAAAAGGAAACTCAGGGCGTCCCAGGACAGTTAACAACAACAATAACCATGAACGTGTTTTTGAGCAAATCTTAGAAAATCCGAAAGTCAGCCAGGCAAGGACAGCGTTACAACTTGATTTAAAAGAACTTCCTTTCAAAGAATCCTGAAGGAGCTGGGTACATTTTCGTATGTGATTCAGGTACATCAACAACTACATCCTCGGGATTATCGCAGTAGAGTGGAATATTGCGCCAGAATTCTCGCGTTACAGTATGAAAATCCTGAATTTTTGAAAATGTTTGGTTTTCAGACGAAGCACATTTTCACTTGTCAGGCTATGTGAATCGTCGCACAAATCGATTTCTGGGCTTTGCCAGACCCGATGAGGTTCAAGAGGTTCCTTTACATAGTGAAAAAGTGAGTGTCTGGTGTGCTGTTTCCGGACACGGAATCATTGGTCCGTACTTTATCGAAGAGAATGGTAGGCAAGTCACACTTAATCAACAGAGGTACAGACAAATTTTAACACGATTTATCCCTGATCTACGTCAATTCTGTCGTGCACGTAACTTGGCATTTCGAAACCAATTTTTCAGCAGGACGGGGCAACTTGCCATGCTGCTGCCGCAATTCGTCAATTTCTTCAAGAACATTTTCCAAGCAAATTCATATCACGATTTACTGACTTCCTTATCCTTCACATTCTCCAGACCTCACACCTCCAGACGCATACATTTGGGGCATGGCTAAAATGCCGTTTTCAAACGGGCACCACAAACCATCGATGAATTAAAGGATGCCGTTAGAGTCTTCTTCGCAGCCCTGAGACAACCCTTATTCAATAACATGACCAGAAACTTAGAACATCGTTATGAAGTCTGTCTCGAACGAGGAGGTGCACATTTAGAACATATAATAAAGTGTCAATAAGATGTATTTTTAAATATACAAAACAATTACAATTTCAGTACTGTTTATTTCGGGCAATACTGTATATATATATATATATATATATATATATATATATATATATATATATATTGCTGTGGAACTCGGGTAAGATCCTCACCAACAAAAATATTTTCGAAAATTTTATAAAATTTTCAAAACTCGAAAATTCAAAAATTAAATAATACAAAAAAAATTTCTTACCCGTTTTCCTGTCTTCCTCTGTTGATGGCCTTCTTCAACTGCTTCCGGCTAGCTCATTTGGACCTCCTTTTGGATATCTATATTCACTCTCATATTCTATCAATCACGCACACTCCCAATAAAACCACAAAATACAACCAACATACAATCTTTTATTTATTCCTATTTACAAATGCAATTCAATATTGTCCATATTTTATTGTTCACGTTACACTTCAGTAAATCTTATTTTGTAATGTCCTGTATTTAATTTTAAAATCATCAAACACATAAAATGTACTTGGAGTAAATGGACCTTGAATAATACCTTCCTTATAATTTATTTATTTTAATAATCTAAGTAAACTGTGGGGTATGGTGAGCTCATAATAACCCAACTAATTCTGCATAATGTATGCCCTTCTACTTTGCATACTCTTAAAATAAAAAAAATAAAGCCATGTACTCTTCACAGAAATTTCACGTTCTGATGGAACGTTTAAAAGCTTTATAGACACCTTCAATTTCTAGTTGAATACCGTAATAAAGTTATTTACACATATTCTGTTCAATACGTAAATAATTCACACTACCTTGAAAAACACTCTCATACGCCACCCCAATATTTACAGTTTATAGAAATCACAATTTTAAATCGTTACCTGGAAATTTCTAGAAGATCTCCGCTCTGTAGATGATGCCATGTATTTTTCTATCGGGTCTGCAGGTCGTTTCTCGCTGTTACTAGACGAACTCCATCTAAGTTGATCCGCCAACGCCGCTTTCTCGGTGTAACCAAATTCAAATTCCATTTCAATTAGACGTCTTTCACAGTAATCTACTTTACTTAATGTCCCGACACGAGTTGATTAAAAATTATAGGTGATACCTCAATTAAAATAAGTACTCTCGGCATACTAACCGCGTATTAATTTAGAGGCTACCACTAAGCAATACAATTTAAATGATTTTATAATACTTACAACTCGTGTTAACTTTCATACGTGCTTTTGGGACGATCGAAATAATAAGGGCTCGAAGTTAAAAGAGAAGAGAGCGAGTGCTAGCTCTCTAGAGTCTTTATATCCTTCCAATGTAACCTCTCCTGGCCACATTTATCCGAAATCCCCTGCTCACAACAACACATTCCCACAATTTTGCACTCAACCCCATTTTCAAATCCGCAAATTTCAGTACCTCGTTATAATATTTTAAGAAAATTACGCTACACTATCCTCGTGTTTATATCAAGTCAAACTAACATATCGACCAATCGTAGACCTAATGACGTTTCTCAAATCCCTCCTATACTATCTTGGTCTCATGCTTATACGTTTTCTACGTCTTTTTCTAACCTTGCTTGAGTGGTAGAAAATCAATATCCTTGTTTGTGCGCTGTCTACCACACGTGGACTTTCTACGTGAGTTAAATAACCGCTCATTAGTATTTCATGCTAAAACATCCGACCGTTTGGACAATCCTTAGAATAATTTGTTTGTTATCTACAAATTAAATAGAACTTGACATTTAGAAAATACGCAGGTGTTCAATCGTAACATTTTAAATAACACTTCTCCGAGTTGGATTTTCCACGTATTTCAACCCTACTGATATATTTATACGTTAGCAACGCTTTTATGCATATTATACATCAATAATCGTTCAATTAAATTCAAATTAATTAATAAATTAATGGCATTGGCTTCTACCATTTAATTTCTTTGCAAACCTACTTAAATTTCATTAATTATTTATAAAATTTCGTTAAAACCTGATACTTAAAAATGAATTAACTAATATAACTTTCGCACGTAATTTCTGGTTGTTCCTTTATACAGGGTGTTTTGAAATTGTTTCTTTTATATTTATTTTTGATATTTTAAAACCACTATAATATATATATATATATATATATATGTATATATATATATATATATATATGTATATATTATGCTGTGATAAGGGGTTGCTTAAGGGTGCACGTTATAGTAAAGGTCGTTCGGGAAAGAGTAATTAGAATAGGCAGCAGAAAAACCACACTTATTTAAGGAAATAATTAAGAAATAGACATAGTTTGTAGATAGTAAGTAGTCAACACCCTGTATACAAAGTAGAAATAGTTTTTGGGCGACGCAGGTGAACATAGGAAGACGCATGGTTGGCGTAGGAATGAGAAATACATGTATTAAGTAAATAGTAAACATTAAATACCCTGTAGATAAAGTTTAGTTAATTTAGGTAAAACAAATAAGGATATTTTTCAGTGGAAGTACGCGTATATTGAGAAATAAATGATAAAGTGTAATTAGACACGCATTACGAAGAAGAGTTCCAGACGATTAAATTAATACGGATATAGAAATAGAGTTTCAGGCAGTTAATATAAATGCGTACAAAGATCTAACCAATTTGATAAGAGAAATGATTAAAAATTGCGTGAATCGCATGTAAACATGGAAATTTAAAGTCGGGTTGCATCAGTTATTTATAGAAAAGCAAGCAATCTATCAAAATACAGCATGTTGATAATGAAAGACAGCTGCGGGCAGGTTGTGATTATGGGAAAGCGTGGAGCATTGCATCAGAAACTGCTCTAAAAGCAATTATTTGATTGGTCAGAGACAAGCGACGAGTTCTAGACCAAACCCACGGATGGAGTGGGAATTCGAGATTATATTAGCAAGCACCTTGATAAGAAAGTCAGTTTTGAACTCAATGAAGGCCGAAGTGCATTGCCATTAGACAAAGTATTACGTAATAAGTATAAAAGTGAAAATATAAAATGAGTGTAAATATGAAGATTACAATTACCGTTTAAACGTAAGTACGTTTTTAATGAATTTATTGTAAACTAAGACATAAAAATAATAGGGTTTCGAGGTCTGAGGGAAATAGACTAGGATTCTGAGGTTAAGAAAGAAATACAGTAATGCAATTTAAATATCAAGGGGAAAAGAAGAATAATACAATCTTGAAGTACAGGGGTGAAACAAACTACAATTTTAAGTCTGGGGCAAGAATTATAAAAGTCTAAGTTTGAAGAATTGAAATAAATTGGGGTATATGATTTAATGGTGGTGGTCCAGGGTGTAATAATTTGAATGGAATCCAGAATTGGGGAAAATCATTTTTATTGGAAGCGTCGATGTGAAAAACATAAAACCAGGTCAGATTTTTAGTTATAAGACATTTGTTTTTCTATATGAATTTTTATTTTATTTTTAATATTGAATTTGCTAAATATGATATGCTTGTGAAGGAGTCAACAAAAGAGGTTGCATACGTATTGAATGAGTAATAAGAAAACAGGTTTAGAATATTCTACACTTTGTTGGTAAAGATAATAAATTTTCTTTGGTGACTTTGGGTTTTTGAGTACATACTAAATGGTTGTTAATAAATGAAAATTATAAGAAATGTATTACAAATAATTTCAAAAGCTGTACATAACATATTGGTCTCATTATATAGAATCTAAATTTACTGAATTTTATAATTGCAAATAAATGCTAGCCGAGGTCATAAGATTTAAATAGTACAAAGGCGGAGCCACAAGTTGAATACGAAAGTGATAACACGCAAGGCGGTAACGTATCGAATTTTGCCATTGGTAGATAGAGTTGTTTAAAGATAAAGTCCAGTTGATAGCAACATTAAGAAAACAGCTGGAGGAGGAGATAATTACACTTAATCGTGAATATTAAAATGGTGGTCCAATAATTTAGAATTCATAGCAAAATAAATAATGCAGCTCAACGTAGGGGCATGATAATTCTTCGAATACCATAGCAAATAAATATAATATTATGTAAAGGGGGGGGGTACAAGGCTTCTAAGGGTAGATTTGTGTTAATAGGGGTGTATGCCAAACAATAGGATGAATATATCAGATCTAATAATAAAAAACTATATTTTGCTGTACTTTACATATGCTAAAGTATGTACCATTTTAGTTTGAAACATATGTGCCAAAAGGTAGACAACATGACTTTATGACGTTGATATAATGCACGGTACTTGAGGTTTTATACTGAGTTGATAATTTATGAGCCAGTGAAAGTACATTTGCCGTCGGAAAGCCGAACGCATTTATGGATATCTGCAACCAACAAAGCGTCCAGGTCGTGTGTAAATTATTTGGCTTTTCTTTTAATAGAATCAACTTTTGGACGAATTGTAAAATCAAAATTAAAAGTGAATAGAAATATAAAAGGTTATTGGAGATTTGTGAAGTGTTTTGGACCAATAGTAGAAATTAAGAATATTATAAAGACTGTAGTGAAGGTATTTTGGACACGAAAAGAAAGACGAATTGTTATTGGATATTGTATGTTTTAGATTTGTAATTTAAGTAAGCTAAGGTTGTTGATCTTATCGCTAAGCGAAATAAATAGAAAAATTCTAATTTCGATTATGTTCAGATAAAGACGTGTTTTTACAAAACCTGCGTTAAAAGTTGTACAAATATTTATTGAAATAAAAGTTTATGTGTATTAAAGAGTCTAATTTAGTAAAGTGTGAGTAATAAGAAGCATCGAGAGTATTAAAGGCAACGAGTATTAAAGAAGATTTAGAGTGGTAACTAGTGCGACGGGAAAAGCGACGATTATTTAGGTTTGAGCAAGATTGGTGTTGGTTTTGGGAAGATTTGGTTTAACGGCAGTAGGAGATTTGAGTGGATATAGAAGGCAACGACGATATTGATAATTTTTGGAGTGATTTGAGCAGATTAACGGCAGTAAGGACATCGTGTGGATATTAAAGGAATAGCAGGACAAGGATTGATTTAAAATAGGACGGCTGGATTGATTTGGATTGAGCAAGGAGAGGATTGATTGGAGTACGAAGCAGAGAAACAGGAGAGCAGTATATTACGAGGAAGAATTAACGCAGGGGAAGTAGACATAACGGTTTTTTTTAAATTCTAAATTGGGGTAAAATTATTTCAGATTTGGGGTCAACGAAATTGGTTAAGAACACCTGGAGGCAATACGCAAGTGGACTACGATTGAGAATCCGTGTGAAGGTGCGTACGGTGTATACGATCTTGAGCCAGCAGTTAAAAGAAGGCCTTCAGCGCGGTATAATTCTGGTAAGTACCGTGAATATCTTAAAACGTCAAAATTAAAGTCATAAATAGTTACATAAATTAATTTGGCACCAAGCAACTTTGATCTGTTAAAATTTGGCATATATAGTAAATCAGTGCATTAAAAAAGTGGTAAAACAAACGAGGGTGCAGTTTGGTTGGGTAGTGCACATCTACTCACGATTGAACTCACGGTGAGTAGGTGAACGCCCTGAGATTAAAGTTTCATATAGTCGAGGCATAATAAATAGTAAACAGTAAATAAAGAACCAACCAAACGTTGCTAAAGCACCTCAAATAGAAGTCATTTATTGAATATTAAAATAGGGACGACGACAAAAGTCGTGTAGCAAATTTTGTTTAAAAATAAAGGGTGGAGTAAACAAGCAAAAGTAAATAAAGTTGAAGTTTATATAGGGGGAGGTAGAAGAATATATATATATATATATATATATATATATATATATATATATATATATATATATATATATATATATATAGATACCTTATCTAATTGAGAACAAGAATATTTCGAAAATATACTAGAAATATTTAAATAACATCTAGCGATTGTCTATTGAAAGGTTACTAAACCTCTTAAATACAAACTCTTGTAACCTGTCAATCAAGTTCATCAGATATGTCACGCTGCAGGGTGGCTATCAATTATATTTTTCTGTACAGATGACTTGTATACCTTTTGCGGTATCATTCTGGTCAAAAGTAGACCAAACGGCGCTACACTACCCCTTTGTTAGAGATGTCCTGTCGCAGAACACTCTGTGGCGCGGACATTGAAATATTTGTGCCGGTAGGGGCAGTCGTATCCTTCATCGGTTCTCATGTTGATAGTAGCAATCAGTACACTTTATAGCAGGTGTCGCAACTATACCCCAAGATCTGCACCCAGCTTTTCTGGAACAGCACCTCTAGCATATTTCGTATCACCCTCCAGTCCAACCCGGCAAACTCACAACCGATCTTGGGCATGGCTAACTTCTTGTCTCCAAATTTGATCATCTAGCCATTTAGAGTCACTAACGCCTTCCACAGATCCTGGTAATTCGGTGTACCGGGTAATATATGCCATGATGTCGGTCTTTTAGCCATATGGTCTTTCCGACATCTGCTTGTTCTCTGCGAAGTTGATCCAAACCACCAAATTTATTTTTAAACACCCGAACAAATCCTCGGGACATACCAAAGTCCGCAGCCACGCCGCGTGCCAGGAAGTACTTCAATTGCACATCGAATAAATCACATTGAATCTCTTCCGTGACTTCAAATCTGGCTTTGTTTGTACCGCTGTACAGAGACACGAACCAATCATAGATCGATCCAAACATTTGTTTACCCTCAGGATCGTATCTGTTTGTTCGTCTCGCTGCTTGCCATTCTTCAGTATTACCGGTATCGTCAGTGTCGTAGGGTGCTAACCGGTTAACATGGATCACTATTGTTCTTCCCTTTGCGAGAATCTGATATACTACGTCATTAATCCATTTTATGACGGATCCTTCCAATGTCTTTGTAACTTCGGCGACAGTGTACGCCTGCGTCTAGGATTCTATAGTCAGATGCCTAGTCTAGGGTTTGGCAGTATTCGCAAACCCCGAAATATATCTTCTATAATAAGTGCATATCCCCAGAAAGCTGCGTAGCAGAGATTTATCTTTTGACGTCGGTTACCTTTGTACCGCTTTAACCTTTCCCGGATCTAGCCAGAGTCCGTTGCGTAAAACTACACGCTCTAGGTATTTCACCTCTTCGCTTAGCAGGTGACACTTCTTTGGACTCAGATTCAGATCGACGTCTCTAAGTCTTCGATACGCTTCTTCAGTATTTCAAAAGTGTTCCCCAAACGACTTCCCAATTACGATCACGTTATCCAAATGCACAAGAACGTTTTCAACGATAGTCCAAGCGAGATGTTTTCCATTAAACGTTCAAAGCAAAAGCTATTTTCTTACACAGAAAGTTTCTATGTCCGCCTCCTGAGTACGCTTTGCGTATTTTTTTTAAATAATAGGATTTGGTGGTGCCCTTTTTATATTTTTCATTCGTGAATTTTCTTAGTATAATAGAGTCATGGAAACCCACGACCTCGTCTCACATGCCTCCGTCGAAGTTCTAATTAGTCAGCAAATATCCTCTTAAACCATCAGTCGAAGAAAGAGGATAGTTCATTTACTTTTCTGTTGAGATTTATCCAAAGACAGAAATTTTATAACTGGTGTGAGTATTCATACAAAAATGTATAATTGTAGTTTATTTACAATTGTGTGGCATTATATTTAATTATTCGTGTTTTTGTTTATCTGTGCTAGTGTTGTATTTACATTTGTGCTGTCTGGTAGTTTGTGTGTGATTGTTTGATATCATTGCTTGTATTATTATACTGTATGTATTGTATTAAAAGTTTTCCCTCTAGTTCTAAGAATTTTTGGTTTTTCTGTTATCCCATATGGTGGTTGCATTTGTCTTTTTTTATCAGCGTCCAGTTTCCGATGTCCAGTCTCGTCAGCCTTTCCGCAAACTCTTTTAAGGCTATCCAAACCGCCTTCTGGGTAGCCACACTCTACACTTTTTGGAAGCTCTTGGGACTTTCTAGCCCCTTGACAGCTAGTTTCCTGCCCGCTAACCCTCTGTTAAACGTCTCGATCGGACAGTAAAACAGCACGTGCTCGACACTTTCTGCGCTCTCGGTGCTTTTGCAACGGTCACTCTCGCTCAAACTGAATCGTCATAGGGAGGCTTTCAAGATCCCATGCCCAGTTACTAGCTGCACCGTCTTGTGGTCTATCTTATCGTGTGCTTCTATACTCGGTTTGAACTTGTGGATGAACCTGCCGATTACTATTTGATAGCAGGATGTCATAAATGTAGCTTCGCTACCCCAGCTTACGATCTTCAGGATTATATTTGACAACATTCAGTAGTGCCTTAGCGTTAGAATCGCATCCAATAATGAGATGTTTTTTGTGACATTCGCAGTGGTTAGTGACCACCATCAACTCTATAGAAGGGGTGTGACTCTATTGGAAGGTAGGCTAAAACCAAAATTATGTCAGTAATTGTTCCCAGCTTGCAACTGATCTGAACGGCTGTGACATCAAGGCCATTCAGCTGTTGCAGGAAGAGAGGATGAAAGTGCTTAGGTGTGTAGATTAAACTTGTTGCTAACAGCAAGGACGGTTTCGTTTAGGCTGCTTAGACCAGAATCCCACGAGTTTACCACCCAGAGTTCCTGTATAAGGACCATGTCCTGCTTTGTGTTCAGGTGCCTGCATAAAGTTCCTGCAGCCGTCCAGCAGTGTTGCAAGTTCACCTGGATAATATTTAATCCAGCCATTGGGATTGCATAGGACTAACCTTCAAACACCACTGGTTGGACTGTCCAGTGACATTCATTAGCCAGCCACTCCACTAGAAGGAGGTCGGAGTCTACTGTTTCCATCTGACTGCATTGCGCTGATAATGGTAGAACTGCAACTGCCTGCTCAAGTTGCTGGTGGAGCGTAGCTCGTTGCTGCTGTTCAGAAGGCGTAGGTTACTGTGGATAGTAGTTGGTTGGACTGCCTATGCAACTGGTTGTAGTGTTAGTGCTCACCATAGCCTAAGGAATCACCTTGCAGTGCTCCCCATAGCCTGCAAACCCTTCAACGAACAGCGCTCTCCATAGCCTGCTATTCTACAACTCGCAGTGCTCCCTATAGCCTGCGTATCCTCCGGCGGTGACGCTGTCCGACGCCGTACCCAGGGCACGTCATTCTAATTCATCAATCCATAGTTAACAAACCACGTATGAACGTTAAGCTTCGTTCCATACTTCACCGACAAGTTGTTATTGTGATTGCATCCGTCAAACTCTACGAACGGGACGACATCTCCGTAGAGGCATCACTACCACGAAGCCTGCCGAAGAGTTCAGATGACAACCGAAGACATTCCGAACTTGTACATATTGTAAAGTAGTAGTTTTTAATTTCATATCATAATTATTTGTAATGAAACGTTGACCCACAATTAAAACACGAAGCCTTCCGAAGAGATCATAAGACCACCGAAGATGTCCGGACCTCTTCAAACTGTTCATATTTCCTAACTATCGCTATTCAAGTTATCACTGGGCCTCATAAGCAACTTCCGAAGCATTCTGAAGAAATCCGAAGACTTATATACCCCGTTAAACTGTACATACATTCATTTAGTCAGTGTTTAAGTTTATCTCTGCTTCCATAAGCAACCATGAAGCCATCCGAAAACTTCCGAAGATTACCGAAGACTTCTGAACTGCTCAAACTGTTCAAATCATTCAAATTCATATCGATTTTCATGTATTTATGAACTAATAATTATTTTTGCTTGCAATTATTAAACAAATAATCAAGCCAAGCCTACATGCTTTCAGACGCTGCTCACCCGAACGATAACACTCGTTCTTTACTTTATTCGAATACTTTTATGGGAATATTGCAATAAAACCGACTTACCACTTGTTTCGGATATTTCGTCCAAGACTTTGGTCGTTCATATTATGAGTAACATCTTACATAAAAATAATTTGGTCAAAAAGGTGTAGCATTCAAAAAGTACAAAATACAACTTATTTCGCATAAGTTTAAATGCAGGTTGTCGCTGTCCACTTTATTCTATGACCAGTCCTATCGAACCAGTACCAGAGTTGTAATAAATGTCCGATCGCGGCAAAGACAATATTACTACTAATGTGTGCAAGACGAGGCACTATCTAAGTACAAATTACTGCAGTAAGTTTGTTGTATAAATAAGTGGGGGGCTGTCGACTCCAACAGTCCATTCTATTAATTTGTTGAATATCTTGTAATTCAAGAAATCACTGTGTGCACAATGAATTGCTGTCGAAGCACAAACGATTCCAGTAGGTTTGGTATATAAACGGAGTTTGGGTGGGGTTGCCGTTTCCACAGACTCCCATTAATGAAAGGAAGCATATCAGCACTAATGTGTACACAATGAAGCACTATTTAAGCACAATTAATTACACTGTTTTCTATCAACATAGTCGATTGGGAGGAGGGGAAGCGTGGAAATGTACCCCGAAAACTGACTTCACAATTTCAAATAAAGTTGATAAGCACAGAGTAATAGGTTTGTAGCGATGAAAATAATTTAAGGAAGGTGGAGTTTTCTGACGAGGAAGATTAAGGAAACAAACAATTATTTTAACCTGAACAGTATGAGACATTACTATGAAATTTATCAAAAAATAAAATTGGAGAACTTTGAGTAAAACATCTTCGAAAAGAATTTTTAAATGCACACCTATTCTTTGCATATTAATAATGTTAATATTCTTACAATTCTCACATGCTCTACTTCAACCACAAATCGAGTGCATTAAAATATTCTAATTCTTTAAGAGGAAGTGCCGGCGTTCTTAAAATAGTATTTTAAAAGCATCGGCACCGCTTTATAGAACCTCCATAGATAAGTGCACATATCCGAAAATTGTTTAGACTCGCATACCATTCCGTAAGACATAAAAGTCAAGTGGTTCTAAAATAAAAATAAACTTAACGCCATCTAAAAATACCGGGTATTTATCATTTCATTCTTATTATTATTAGCAAGGAACGCAACTCCTCACCCTTTGTAAATTACGGCGCCTAGCGTCGTAAAGGACAAAGAGTTGGAAATTTGAGGAACTAGTATTTGAAGTTACTATGAAATTTTAATTTCCGGACAAAATTCTTCCTGTTTTATGATTCAGAAAATGTATTGTGTAAAAGGAACGTGTATGATTAGTTTAAAATTGTTGGATATTCTTTCAAGCGGAACTTATAGAGACAATGGGGTTCGATTGTGTTTTATTTAAACAAAGAGCGATTCTAGAATATAATTTTGCATGGAGAATAAAGGGAGTATTTTCAAATTGTGGGCTAATATGAATAGTATTTTACTTTTCAGAATAACCCAAGATTTATTTATCGTATTTCTGGACAATAAATTTTATAAAGGGTGCCTAAAAATGTTTTTCATTTTTGGTACTTGAAAATAAAACGGTAGAATTAGTTTAAACTCATTTTAGTTACTGTCGAATTAAATAGGAAGCTTTGAATTTCTATTTATGACAAACAACAATTTTTCCTTGAAACTGAAATTTTCAATTACTCCCTGGAGCATCCCTTTTGGAATAGAACTGATTTCGTCTGTGATTCTTCGTTTTAAAATATTCAAGCTCAGTGGTAATGGGTTGAAAACTTTACTTTTTAAGTAGCTCCAAGGAAAAAGTTAGCAAGCGTTAAATCTACACCCTTCACGACTAATTACTCTTTCAGGTAAAAAATCGCGAAGAGCAGATAACGAGTTATTTGTGACGTGGAAGTGGTTCCATCGTGCGTAAAAATGTGTTGTTGTTGTAGCATTTCTGCAGCCAAAAAGTCCAGATCATATGGCAATATCAATCGGAAGTAACGATCTGAGCGCGACCATGGTTATCCTCAAAAAAGAATTTACCGATAACTTCTTCTCCAGATATGGCAATCGAAACAACAACCTTAGGCGAGTAATGGTTTCTGATACAGTTTCAGTGAATTTTCAGAAACCCATTGCCTACAAATATCAATTTACATGGCCATTGATGTGAATTATTGTAGGTCTTTCCATATCTCATGAACCTTCAGTTGCGTGAAAAAAAGCTTCAAATTTAAATGCCTAAAATAATCGAGTTCGTTTGACAAACATTTGACATTGTAAATAGCCACAACATCGAAACAGCCGAATATTGTAATCTAACACGGTAATATAAATTGTGTGAAAAATAAAAATATTTATTTTAATATTTACTTTACAGAATTTAAATAATTATGGAGTAAGATTTAGTCCATTCCGAATGGATCTGCACCTTGAAGAAGTTCTAGATTACTAAAACGGTGGAATGGTTTGCGCGTTTCAGTGACCTAAAAAGCCAAACTACAGGTCCAACCAAAGTAGTAGAGACTTTAGTGAAGGAACCAGACTAAGACAGGTGCCAAAAAGAGGATAGCAGCCTTTTCGGTAATTAGAGTGGCAGAAACCATAGGGGTCGGTATGGAATTCTAAGACACGCTACTGCGATGTTGAAGACCCCACCACATTACCCCCCAAGTACATAGCGTACTTAAATTGTTATTAAAGATGACGGCATCCTCTGGGGTAAAAAATTCCGGCGGTAAAATAGTCCCCCATTTGGATATCCGGTAGGGGACTACTTCGGGGGATGTGATCGGAAAGTATAAAAAAAAAGTCGTGAGCTTTTTGCAAGTCGGAGCGTGGAATGTCAGAAGTATGAAGCAAGTAGGTAAGCTACAGAACTTGAAAATTGCAGTGGATATGTTAGCATTAGACATAGTAGGATCAGCGAAGTTCGGTCGCCAGAGGTGGGAAATCTTTGGAAAGGGGACCTTAGAGTAATTTATATAGGATCAAAAAAAAGAATTTCTGGCGTGGAATAGTTATGCGAAAAAAATAGGACAACGTTGCAACGGGCATTTTTGTAGTTTAACATTTTTCGCTTCCTTTCTGTTAACGTACTTAAAAATACATCGTTTCTTTGAGATCGCTGTTTGTATAAAGGAAATACTTCAGAATAATTCAGATTTGTATGCAATTTAACTCGTCGGTATTACTTTAAAAGTAGATAATTTGAAGATTGATTTCTCATTAATAAATAAATTCCAAGGAGTAAAGGTTAAACAGCTTGTAATTGATTATAGATTGCATCGTTCTTGTCTGGCCGTCGTATAAATTTAGTTCCTTATGTGGATATACGAGTCGAGTTGATAGGCGATAAGCGGTTGTAATAACAACGATTATATATCTACAGACTGGCAGTTGTCGTTTGTTCTTCGTTCCAATATATTGTTTACGTTGATAATACTGTGTCCTGTTTGCTCTGAAAGTTGTCGTTTGGTTCTTTGTTCCTATACATTAAGTACTTCAAAAATACGTTTTCCTTGTTGCTTTGAAAATAGTAAGAATGCGGTATAAATTTTTCGAATTGTTCTTGAACAAACACGACACGATTTTTAGTTGTTTTTCCTGTGAAATAAAGTTGTATATTAACTGTAGCAGTGTAGTTCTGATTACATTGAAGGAAAGATGCTTTATAGGCGAAGGTTTTTTTTACTCGACCGCACGTGCTTGTTTACGGAACATTGACTTAGTGATGCGCGTTGCTTTACTAATTGGTTTTTGTTGCTTTTCTGTTGGAAATAAAAGTAGTAGAACTTGTCGTGCGTTCTACGGAAGATTGACTTAGTGATACGCGTTGCTTTACTCATTGTGTTTTTTTGTTGATGCTTTGTCTTTTGCTATTTAAACTGTGTGTGCGATCTAGTCTTTGTGGTCCTTTTTTTTTAAAGCCTTAGATTTTTCTTTGTTACCATAGGTAGCAAATAAAACACCTCACGTTACTGTTAGTTTTAATGCATTACATCGTGCCTTGAAGGCCCGTGATTCTAAATTTTTATTACCATTTTTTTTCGATTTGTGTTACAAAATATTTCGACATTATTGTCTCAGGAAATAGAATTAACAATAAATTTATCAATGCTACATAGTTCCATCAGCCTGATAATGTCTGCTGCTAACACCAGTGAAATACGTAGGTGTGATTAGTGTAAAGTGTAAGAAGTTCCATCTACACCCTCACAGTCAAGGGTGAAGTGCTTCATTAGTGCAGGACATCGTTCAATCCCACACTTCAGTTGCAAGGAAGCGTTGCTGAAGGACTGTTTGTAAGTTGAACTATTTCCTACTGATTATTACTTTGAATATCTATCCGTTGCTTTACCATATCTTTGTGGTTCTGATACCTTTTACAATAGACTTGCATGCTATTTTAAAACATAGAAAAAAAAAGAAAGAAAGAAAAATCAATACTACTGAATTACTCATATCAATTGTGACTTACCTATTTATCTTTTGTTAACTTTTTGTCTGCTTTATGTTTAATTGGTGTGTGAGGAAACGTTTCTGCTACTCCCCAATATTACCTCACTTTGTACTAAATATTTTTGTATTGCTTTTACCGTTGTTATATTATATAGTTTATCTAAACAGTTTTTATTTACATTCTACAAAGTACTGAATAACTTAGACTTTGCATTGCTGTTATGCCTTTTCTTTATTTCAGGTTTGCAGGACTAATCTATTTTATTGCAGGTTTGCTATTCTAATTTCTTTTATTGCAGGTACTGTTACTAATTCCTTACAGCCGCGTACCTTATATGTTGGTCTGCTTTCTACAACCCCCCCTACTCTCCGATTGAGCCGGGTCATTTCTTTGACTTTCTTTGTGTTACGTAACAGAAATTCTGGCGCCCAACGTGGCTGCCACAAAAAAAAACGTAACAACGTGTAGAAAACTACTTACAAAAAACGAAAGAGTAATCATGGTTAGATTAGAATCTAAACCGGTAAATAGAGTAATAATACAAGTATAAATGCCCACCTCTAGCTACAGTGAGGAAAAGGTAGAGGCGATCTACAAAGATATCGAAGACGTACTAAGATACGTAAAAGAACATGAAATTATTACGGGGAATTTTAATGCAGTGGTAGGTGAGGGTAGGGAGGAGCGGTAATATGTTCATTTGGTTTAGGCACGAGAAATGACAGGCAGAATTTTGCGACAAGAACAATTGAACCGTCACAAACACATTATTTTAGCATCGTGCTAGAAAACTATACACGTGGAAGACAATGGTTTAGGAATCAAGTAAAAGACTGTAGAACCTACCCAGCAGCAATTGGAGACACTGACCACATCATCGTAATTATGAAGGCCGCTCTTAAATTTAAAAATTTGAAAAAAGGAACGGAAAAAAGCACTTTGACTTTGAGAAACTAAAAGATACAGATTTCCACGAAAGAGTTGAAAAAAGTCAAATGAATTGCTGAAAAATATCGGGAATATTTCTTATGCTAAGGAAGTAGAAACAGAATGGAATAACATTAAATCCAGCTTAGACATGGCGGTCAGAGATATTCTGGGGTATGAAAATAAGAAACCATGGATAGCAGAGAATATCCTGAATCTAATAGAAAAAAGACGAAAAAACAGAAATAGATCAGATGAAACAGGAAAACAAAGATACAAAGCCATAAAATGTCTTTTTGACCGAAAACACGTTTCCTACCTTTTTAAACATCACATTAATGTCTTTTTTTGTTGCAGGTTACTTTCAGCTGCTTGGATTCGGCTACACGAAGAAAATAAAATAATGTTATACTTTGCAATGTAAAAATTGTATTCTATTAGTTTATTAAACTGTAAATTGGATAAAAATTAATTATTAAACTTTTGTGCGTTTAATTTCTTTGTGTGAATACCTCTAAGTGTTTGATTAAAGGATTCTAGATGTTATAAAGGAGGGGTGATTAGAAATCGCCGCTGGTAAAGAAAATAATCATAAAATGAAGGTAACTCCCTGGGGGATGATGCAATCTGAAAAATTCTTAGAAATTCGGATAGCTGAGAAAAATCTGATATTACTTGACACCTAACAAGGTACATTTATTTCGTGGGTGGAAATGTGGAGAAAGATTTATTTCGCAGAGGGTATGTGTGTAAAACGATAAGGGGCGGTCCTATTTTAAATCTGCTTACAGATTCGGATTCTGAGTAAAATACTAAACTTATTTGATGTGTCGCATAGCTAAAAAATTTTATAAGGAGTGTCAGAAATCGCTGCCGGTAAAAAATCTTAAAATGAAGGTAGCTCCCTGGGGGATGATGCTATCTAAAAAATTCCTAGAAATTCAGGTAGCTGAGAAAAATCTAATATTAATTGATACCACACAAGATAGGTTTATCTTAAAAGACGAAAATGGTTAGTCGAAGAAAACTATTTGGTCCAGATGTGTGTGGAAATGAGGATGCTGGTGGGAATGAGGGCCCAGAACTGTTAAAAACAACCTACTGGAAGATCTATGATCATTGGCTTCCGACCAAATCTGAATAATATAAAACAGATATCTAATTATTAATTAGACTTATCAAGTTTTTTTATTAGTTTTATAATTTTTAGTGTATTCGTTATCAACTGGAGATTTCGAGGATAAAAAGAAAAATTCATGTACATGTTTAGATGGTGGAATTGCTCTAAAAGCAGAAATAGCATTTTCTTTTTGGATGACTAAGGCTATTCCTTGTAGTAAAAAGTGAGTTGTTTTATTGTCAAAAGTGTTGTGTATACTTCGTTTACCAATTGATTTTAAGAAATTTAATGCACCTCCTCCAAAGGCTCTAAAAGTTTTAATCGAAACAGAATAACAGATGTATAGATCTGCTAAGAAAGAATATTGCTTTAATTTCGTGTTTTCATCTAAGGTGCTGTCGAACCGGGTTTATATGAACAAGTAGTTACTTGTGAAGAAGCAAGCGTGCCACATCAAGTAAATTCAACATCGTTGCTTTTCGTAACTTTTATGGTACTAAACTAATTCCATCTGACCTTTTGCAGTCATCTCTGGACAAATAGTAAAGTTCAAGAATAGAAGGAGTTTCAGCTGAGACCAGCACTCGTTTATTTAAGTCGTTTATATCTTTATGACGTATATAACAACCTGCGCTAAAACGACAAGTCCAAGAATCACCGATTCATATAGTTCAGTCCCACAAATGCGTGTACGTAATGTACTTAATCTAAATCCTATAGTTATCCTAAAACAATTGTTATGCAATAAAGTTTCCAGAGAAGCAGACGGTAAGGCTGTGAAAGCGACAGTCTCCCTCAATTCTGTTTAGATACCCATTTAACAGTAATAATTTGTGCTCAGATAGTGGCTTCATCGTGCAGATATTGGTACTAATATTCTTTTTGCCGCGATCGGATATTTATTACAACTCGGATTGGTACTGGTTCGACAGGATCGGTCATATAATGAAATAGGGCAGCAACAACCTGCATTTAAAATTATGCGAAATAAGCTCTATTTTTGTCCCTATAATAGGGGACAAAGAATACTACTACAGCAAGTCTGCTTATCGTAAAAGCTGATTAAAATGCGCAGCAGCCTCGCTGGCTAAAAGATATTGGAGGAGAGTTGGTTGGTCTCGGGAGATCCTTAATAATTTACAAGATTGTTGGGAGTTGGCCGTGACATATACGGCTTTTTGCTAAAATCCTTAAAAACTGCGTTGTGGAAAGATATGGGAACCTACCACAATATTTCCCAGGTATGCGTGGCCTAAAACACGAAATATGTTTGATGGAGAGCTCACAAGTAAAATTCTTGTCCGGAGATAAAGTACCCCCCCAATTCGGATATCCGGGAGAGGGTACTTGGAGCTCGTCATCGTAAGAATTTAAAACACCAATTCGATTTAGTGATAGGGACTTTGAATGTAAGGTCATTACTTAGAGTAGATAAGTTAACGAATTTATTAATCGAAATGAGAAAAGGAAAGCTGAACATTTTAGGTATTACTGAGGTGAGATGGTCAGATAGTAATGACTTTTGGAAAGACATTTATAGAATAATTACAACTGTGATAGGTAAAGAAAGAGTTGAAAAGAAGTCAAATGAATAGCAGAAAAATATCGGGAAAATTTCGTATGCTAAGGAAGTAGAAACGGAATGGAATAACATTAAATCCAGCTTAGACATGGCGGCCAGAGATATTCTGGGGTATGAAAATAAGAAACCATGGATAGCAGAGGATATCCTGAATCTAATAGAAGAAAGACGAAAAAACAGAAATAGAACAGATGAAACAGGAAAACAGAGATACAAAGCCATAAAATGGGAAATTATTCGAAAATGCAAAAAAGCTAAAGAACAATGGATTGATAAAAAGTGCAAAGAGGTGTAAATTAAGATGGAAATAAGGAAGACAGACGAAGCATACAAATTTATTAGAATGAATTTTAGGGATATAAAACTATATAGCAAAAATATAAGGGACGCGGGAGGAAACGTCATAGAAAATGTAGAAAAAGTGGATAGATGGCAAAATATAGAAAATTTATATGCAGGAGAAGAATTAACAGCATTAGAACAAGTATCAGACATTGAAAAGGATGACTTGGGATTTTATATACTTAGAGATGTGTTTGAATTAGTATTAGAGGGTATGAAAAATGGTAAGGCACCGGGTATAAATAAGCTGCAAGCAGAAACTCTAAAAGCCACTGGACAAGCAGTAACAGAACGTCTCTACCAACTTGTAAGCTATATGTATGAGAGAGACAAGATACCCAAAGAAATCAAACGTAACATCATAGTCACTATACCAATAAGGGAGGTTCGGATACATGTCAAAATTTTCGAAGAATAAATTTGCCAGCATACGTGTCAAAAATATTAACTAGAATTCTAAAAGACGAATGGGAAAATGAGCCGAAGAAGTACTAGGAAAAGTTCAATTTGGGTTCAGACGAAACAAGGGAACCCGGGAAGCTATTTTAGCTCAGAGGGTGATAGTGGAAAATACAACAGAAAAAGGGGAAAGCGTGTATATAGGATTTGTAGATCTGGAAAAAGCATTCGGCAATGTAAAATGAAAAAAAATGTTCGAAATACTGAAAAAGATTGGAATAAATTTTAGGGATAGACGGATAGTACATAACTTATACAAAGAGTAAGCAGAGGTAATAGAATTAGAGCAGGAACATAGAGAAGTAAATTATAGGAAAGGGGTTATACAGGCATGTGCCCTATCCCCATTAATGTTTAACTTGTACATCGAAAAGTCAATGAATACTGCCAAATGCAAGAAGACATTTGGAATTATTATGCAGGGACAAAAGATTGATATACTTAGATTTACAGATGATGTAGCGGTATTAACATCCAGCAAAGAAGAGTTAGAAACTGCTCTTAATGAAATGGAAGTACTTCTAACATAGAGATACGGTATTAAATTTAACAAAAATAAAACTAATGTACTAGTATGCAAAGGAGAGGAAAATAAATTAAAAACTAGAATACAAATAGGTAACGAGAACTTACAAGAGGTTAAGGATTTCTGCTACCTAGGAAGCCAAATAATCCAAGATGGGAAGAGTGCAAAAGATTAGCACAAGGCCGTCCTACATTTAACAAGAAAAAGCAACTACTATGTTCAAACACAACAAACATTGAAACCAGGAAAAGATTGCTTAAAACATATGTGTGGAGTACAGCACTATACAGCTGCGAAACCTGAATAGTAGGAGAAGCAAACAAAAAAAAAAATAGAAGCCTTTAAAATGTGGTGCTACAGACGTTTGATGAAGATAACATGGACAGACAAAGTTAAAAACAAAGAGGTACTAGAAATGGTAGGGGAAGTAAGAAATATGTGGAAAACCGTAAAAATTGGGAGGATGATAGGCCACATACTAAGGCATAAGAATATAGTGCCGAATATATTAGAAGCAGAGATAGGCAGAAAGATAGGTAAAGATAAACCTAGGTTAGACTATTGCTCACAGATAGTGAAAGATGTAGGATGTTGGATTTTCGGGGAAATGTGCAGGCTAGCTCAGAAAACAATGGAGGTACGCGTCCAACCAATTCGAAGATGGAACATCTAATGACGAAAAGAATAACTGCACTTAAACCTGATGATTATTATAAGCAACTACACGTATTGCTTTGGCAATACTCTCAACTAATGTTAATTGTGCGACAGGATTTACTAGAGAGCTATTAATTCGGCAAATGTCTAACTGTTGAGGGATCCTTGGTAGTCACAGGCTGCTTAACCCCCTTCCCATAGCACTGCATCCTAGTGAAATAGGGTATATAATTAGAAAACAACAGAAGGGGAACCGAGCTGTATCTAAGCTGCGGCGGCTCCGTGGCGTAGTGGTATGTGTGTGACTACTACGCCCAAGGTCCCGGGTTCGATTCCCGACACGGTCCGCTTGAAAAATGTTAGGCGAGCATTTTTCAGAAAAATACACCCTCGTTCGGATGAGAGGTAAAATGGAGGTCCCGTGTGTGAGTGTTGTCACGCACGTTAAAGATCCCTACCTTGCTTGGAACAGCAAGGGTTCGGCAAAATTCAAAATTTTCCAGGTAACAAAAACTCGCTTCCTGGCCAGTGTAGTACCTTCGGGTGGAGCATTGGAAAATCACATGTAATGTATCTAAGCTGCGGGCGGCTCCGTGGCGTAGTGGTATGTGTGTGACTACTACGACCAAGGTCCTGGGTTCGAATCCCGACACGGTCCGCTTGAAAAATGTTAAGCGAGCATTTTTCACAAAAATACACCCTCTTTCGGATGAGAGGTAAAATGGAGGTCCCGTGTGTGAGTGTTGTCACGCACGTTAAAGATCGCTACTTTGCTTGAAACAGCAAGGGTTCGGCAAAATTCCAAATTTTCCAGGTAAAAAAAAACTCGCTTCCTGGCCAATGTAGTACCTTTGGGTGAAGCATTGGAAAATCACATGTAATGTATCTAAGCTGCGGAAATTTTAGTGAACGGTGTAGGCTAGCTCAGAATAGAAATAAGTAAAGATATGCGTCCAATCAGTTTCAAGACGGAAAACTTAATGACAAAAAAACTAATTGCACTTAAATTTGACGATTATTATAAACAACTACAGGTGTCGTGTTTGAAATATTTTCAACTAATGTTAATTTTGCGAAAGGATATATTGGGGGATCTTGGTAGCCGCAGGCTGCTTAACCCCCTTCATATAGGGTATATATATATATTTAAACATCAGAAGGGGAACCGAACTACATCTAACAGGAAAAAGCAGCGGCTATGTTCGAAGACAACAAACATAGAAACAAGGAGAAAATTGTTGAAGGCACGTGTGGAGCACAGCACAGTACGTCTATTAAGTAGGGGCAGTAGGAGAAGCAGACGGAAAAACATTAGAAGCTTTTTGGAATGTTGTGCGTGCTTCAGATGTATGACGATGATAGCATGGACAGACAAAGTTAATAACAAAGAGGTTATAGAAATAGTAGAGGAATAACAATATCTGTGGAGAGCAAAAAAAATAGAAGAAATAGAATGGCAGGATACGTTCTAATGCATTTTTGGGGAATAGTCTGGGATATATTACAAGCAAAGATAGGACGAAAAGAGGCGCAAATTTCAGAGAAATGTGTAGGTTAGCACAGCATAGGAAACATTAAGGGTACGCGTCAAACTAGTTCCCGGACGGAAGACCTAAACATGATGAAGATTTGGTATTGCTTTTTCTCCTCGTTCCATATAGGAGTGCCTTGCGTATGTGTGTTAGTCGAATTCATATGCTTCACTAGTTACATTACGCATTGTTAAATGTTTACATTTCCTGTGTCATTTTATAGTATTTTTTAGTTTTGCACTTTTATACAGTTGTTTCCTGAAATATTCAATTGCATGGCATCTTTTAAATGTTAATTGAGTAAACAAAAGCAAGTAATTCACAGCCAGGGCTGGTAAGTAATTTGTAACGTCTATAAGTGTATGAAACTGGAAGAGGAAGTAGGGCGATTTACAACCTCTGTTGTTGTACAATTTACAACAGCTGCTGCAGTACCTATCAGTAGCGTAAAAAGAATTTCAAGTGATAGAGCAGATAAACCCGAAGGTAATGTTATTGCCGTGTTTTATAAGTGGTGACTATTTTTACATGCAATGTTATTGTAGGTCAGAAATTTTCGCCTCCTCGTGAAGCAATCTTAGAACTGAAACCAAAATCTACTGTTGATAAATTTGATGATGAAGTTATTCTTAGAAATATCTACACTTATACAAGGATTCATGGCAAAAGCAGCAAAACAAGACTAGGTTAAATTTGATGGCAAATTGACTTTGTTTAGAAGATAGGTGCAAAATTGAGTTTACGTTGGCAGAAAAGTGAAAATATCGTGCAACGTTGATTAAAATTCTAATCATGTGTTTAGAGTCTTTGCTTAATTTGGACTCAGTATTGTTTATACAGATGAAACATATTTATAGGGTTTACACACTAAACCAAAATCCTGAAGTGATGACAGTAAGACTTGTTTAAAAACACTTGTAGTAGAAGGAAAACGGCTTACAATTGTTCACGCTAGTAGTTGTAAAGGTTCTATACCCAATGCCTTGTTAATATTCAAGTCAGATTTTAAAAATGGTGTTTTGCGTTAAACTTTGATAACCCTAAATAGTAGAGAAAGTGGACGTGTAAATATGAGCAAATTTTATAAAAGTGGCACCTTCAAGTACTTACCAGTAATAAACAGCAACTTTTAACGGCGGTAGCAGGTCGAAGAACTGTCGACTTGTTTTGATGGAATGCAAAAGACGTTAATAGGTTTATATCACCATAGCCTCGTTTACCCCAGCGTTTGTACAACTACCAATTGCGGTACACACAATTTAAGCACTTGAAGGTTGATTGCGGTAAAACCATAGCCTATTCTCTCTATACACGACGGAGGAACATTTTCCTATAAGCTACATCTTAAGCGATAACTAAAGTTAAGTATAACAATAATTACAAACGGAACAAACTATAAATAGTGGAACGGAAGGGAAAAAATTAATTAATTAATATAAGAAACTCGGACAATACTTACGTAAACGAAATCAAAACAAAAAAATTATACGAAGAAAGAGAAAGGAAAATTTACAACGGAGATAAAGGACAGGGTTTAACGACAAGGAGCTTCAGCTCTCTTTGTGTGGTTTTGAAAGTGACAACTCTATCGACCCCATCAGCTTCTGAATGGACCGCAACAACACATCCAAGGGACCATCAAAGGGGTGAAACGTTATCGGCTTTAATTAGCACTTAGGTCCCCACGTGAACTGGTGGAAATGTTTTGTGCCATTTGGACCGTTTCTGGAACGCATGCAAAACTCCTTAGACCACCGAAACCAGAAATCTTGTTAAATTCGCCAGAGCAATTGCCAACGAGACAGGCGGTGAAGCGAAAAGTCAGAAATGGTAAATTCTGGAATAGCGACTAAAGGGGCCAAAGTCGGAAGGTGACCTAGTGTCAGCAAACTCAGTCGTTGGGTTCACTGCTCAGAAGGTTAGAGGACGCGAATTTAAGATGGTCTCAATCTGAACAAGGACAGTGGCTAGTTCCTCGTAGGGCGGAACTTCCTCACTTATGGTTCAAAGAAGCAAGGTTTTAACCGACTTTACACCCGCTTCCCACAAACCACCAAAATGTTGCCCAGAGGACGGTTTAAAGTGCTAAGAAATATGTACTTTTGCGGCAACTGATTTTACGAGAGAAATTAACTGTCTATGGGCACCCCCAAAATCGTTATCACTGTACTGATGATCACAGTGGCCACCACTAGCAATAAATCGGCGTAGAGCAGTTAGAAAGGCGTTGGTTGACAGATTAGAAACTAATCCAAGGTGGAGTGCCTTGTTTACCATGTATATAAAGAGACATAAATATGCTTTCAACACTTTAGCCCCACCCGTACTCGCGACATGGTAGTAAAAAAGGGGCCAGAAAAATCAACGCCCGAACTAAAAAAGGACTTGCCTTAAGTGACTCGAAATGGAAGAAGGTAGCTCATAGGAGGTTGCGATGCGGTAGGATATCTTCCAACAAGTCACACACTAATTCAAAACTCGACAAATAAACTGTTTAATTGAAACAACCCATAAACGTTGACAAACGATAAAATCAACCATTTGAAAACCAGCGTGGTGGAAGTATTTAAGATGAACAAAGTTGATATACACATCCGTAAAGCGACTTTTACTTAGTAAAAAAGTGGGATATTTGCTATCAGAGAATAAGGGTACGTGAAATAAGCGACCGCCAACCCATAAGATTCCCTCTCTAATAAAAGGGGACAATTTGCGAAGAGTCTTTTTTAGAATTAATCCGGACTGGATGGCGTCCAACTCAATAGAAGAGTGAGTTTGTTGAGCATATTTAATCAGGGGGTTCAAAACATTATGGAGTCCGAAAAGGACAAAGGTCCAGTGTATTATGCCAACGGATTTTGTATGTTATGGATAAAGCGGAGCATTTAAGCAAATATGCGAATGATAAATTGAAAAGATGAATGAACTTCCAAAATCGTTTCCACCCAAGAAGGGAATGCGATAGCAGTTTAAACAGTAGAACGTTCCGCGATGAGAACTTCCGAAGAATTAAAATGCGGAATGAGTGGACTGTAAGTGTCGAAGGAACGATGCAATGCAGGCGATGCCGCCCACCATAAAGAACAATGATACAAGTCGGAAGACTGCAAACCACGTGATTCGACATCGGCAGGATTCTCAGTGGAAGGAATATGATGCCAAGAAACGCGAAAAGTGTTTTCCGGAATATAGAAAACTCGATTGGCGACGAATGTTTTCCATCGCTGCAGTGATGCACGAATACAAGAAATAAGGACCCTGGAGTCAGACCAACCAAAAATTTTTCAAAGGTAATATGGGGATCACAAGCTTTCGAGTCCAAAGCGGCAGCTAACAGTTCGAGACTATGTAAAGAGAGGGTACAAAACGGAGCAACTTTGGACTTGGTACAAACTAATCGAACCTCAACGGAGGAAGATATAAGTAAACGAAAATAAACAACAGCACAATATCTGCGTTCGGAAGCCTCCGCAAAACAATAAACTTCACACGTAGAAATTTGAGGCGGAAGTAGCAAGCGTGGTAAAACAATGTCGGAAAGAAGTGGTAATTCATGCAGATACCTATCACAAAAACGGGGGAGGGCTATCACCACAGTCTAATTTCAAGGAGCACAAACGCTGAATTAAATATTTTACAAAAAAGTTAGACGTAATAAAATTCTTATAGGGTCGAAATTACGGGCTAAGTTGGAAAGTAAGTTGCGTTTGGTACAGGCTGGACATTGTGGCTGAACTAGAAAACAAAAAGTATTTGAGGTGGGATTCCATTGAAGACCCATAATTTTTAGAGGCTGAGTATCAGAATCCGCAAAAGAGCGAGGTAGTGATAATTGTTGCAAAGTGGGACGATCCTTTAGTAATTCCTGACAATTACTAAACCACTTATGCAGTTCAAAACAGCGCATAGTTGATTCTGTAAAATCAAGGTTGACTCCCTGGAATCTCTACCTGAAGCGATTCATCGATATAGGTATGTTTGTGAAAGGCAAAAGAGGCCAAATGAAAGGAATTTCCTTCGTCCTCAGCCAACTGCAGAAGAGTTCGCATCGCAAGAAAAGGAGGGTAATTTACCCCCATAAGTAACGGTATTCAACTGGAAGTCCTGAGCCGGCTCATCAGGAGAAAAACGCCAAACAATTCGTTGATTATTACGCTGATCAGGATTAATAAGGATTTGTTTATACACTTGACGGATATCCTCAGCTATAACGCAAAAATAAAGACGAAATTGTAGCAAAATTGCGGTAATATCTTGTTGAAGCTTGGGCCCGACAAACAAATGATCATTTAAAGACGATCGAGATAAAAGTTTAGCGGAGGCGTCGAAAACTACACGTACTTTGGTACTTACATTTTTTGGTTTTACTACGTAATAATGCGGGATATAATAAGAAAAGTTAGAAATAGACCCAGCTTTAACATGTTGCATGTGTTTGGAGTTTAAATAGTCGCGCATGAACGAAACGTATTGTTCTTAAATCAAACGTTGCTTAGTTAGACGATTTTCTAAAGAAAAAAAGCGCTGTGGAGCGAGGTCATGACTACCGGTAAAGAAAAGTTATGAATCTATTTATGAACGGCAGAGGGACGACATACCGTTCTTGCCACTGCGGCAGAGAGTGTCAACGTAATATTTTTCAACTAAGAATTCAACAGGTGTGAAAGGTTTAGCGTCAGGAACCGCTTCAACGTCCCATAATTTTGCACCAATATCTTCCAGGGTGGAAGCAGACTCGGTCATACAAAACAAGGTAGTAACTTCAGAAGCGGACGAGGCCGGTATGCTTCCCATTAAAACATATCCAATAATAGGGTTAAGAGCAATAGGTTAATTGCTTGAACCTTGGATACTGCCATTTACAATGACTTTAGGGAAAATATCCGCACCAAGTAATAAATCAAAAGATCCAGATTGAGCAAAGTGCGGATCAGCCAGTTTGAGATTAGGTAGATAAGCAAAATTTTCGGAATAAATATTAATAGTCGGTAAAATTTCACAAATTTTGGGATGTACGACAGCTTTGTAATAGGTAATAGTTGAGAAATGCCATATGGGTTTGAGCGCATGGAGCTTAAACCACTAAGGGATAGAGAATGCGAGGTAGCGCGGAAACCCAAACCTTTTACACTATTTTGCGAAATAAGGAAGTCATGCTGCCCGAGTAGGGTAAATAACGAGATTTCTGTAAAGGACCACAGCGATTAGCGATTTGCTCTGGAAAGGTTGAGAATAACACAACTGAAGGTTTGGCGAATGAATTAACTAAAACAACATTCTACGTCGACGGGTCACTACTGCTAGACGAATTGAATGTTTCCTCAGAAGAAGAGGAACGAATGGCTTATAGTGCTCCTGAAAAGCGGAACTAGTAGCAGGTGAAACCTTAGAGGCAGGGTTTAAACAATGATTTTCATCTGTAGCAGGAATGCCGGTGAAATGCGACAAAAGTGCAATGATGGCGTCCATTACATCGGCTGCAGGAATTATCGGATTTACACTTAGTCAAAACGAGTGAACTACCAAGACAGTCGATTCAAAGTTTATGTTCTTCGACAAGCGTGTAACGTTCTTGTGGTGGAAGTATAGCGAAATTATTACAACGGTAAAAGTTATGATCTTGATGACAAAGCGGATACTTACTAACATTAGGGTTGGTATTTATTGACATGGAAACAGCGAAACAAGACCTGGACACGTTATTAGAATAAATAACTTTGTTTAAATCGGTTCTATGATTGATCGACAAATTCGACAAGGATTTACAAGTACTTTCTAAATAAACAATTACCTCTTTATAGTTTGGGGTAGAGGTGGGGTTCTGATGCAATTCGAAATTGCGAACTGTATGTGTATCAACCGGTCAAGAATCATATGTACCAAAATGAAATCCCATTCCTCAACAGGTTGATCAAAGTTCTTAAGCGCCTGCAAGTTATCAACAAAGGTGTCAACTAATTTTTGTAAGCCTGACGGATGGTCAGACTTCAACTTGGGGAATTTGTTAATGTTTTCCCAAAGAGCGAATGGAATACGGCAAATATTACGATATTTTGTGCGATGCTAATTGTATGCAGTAGGGTAATTGGCGTTCGTAAGATTAAGGTTCTTAATGGTAAGTAATGCTGGACCCTTCAGCACTGCTTAAAGGTATGAAAATGGATCCACGGCTGCCAGCCCATCATTTATAATATGAACTTAACTATCAAAACGGTCAATGAAACCTTCAAATAGACAATCAACCTCTTCAAACGTAAGGAGGGTAAGCGGTGATAAAAACACTTTTAACTTAGAAGTATTTGGATGAATGGGTAAAATAGCTTGTGGCAAGAACGGTTTACTTGAACAAAGTTTTAGATAGAGTGATTTTATTAAAAAAAATTAGTATTGAACCGTTTAGGAATCGCACATTCCCTTTCAAATTGGTCGTTGGCGTCAGTGCTCAATACGATTGCACCAATTATGGAATTATGTTGAACAAAGAAACTTTCTATTAGCGCGTCCATCGATGTATATTGGACGCGAAACAGATCTAACAGGCTTGGGTCATTTTGACATTTGTCCGCAATGTCAAAGATGTTTTGAAGCGATTTTATTGTACTGTTACATAAAAATGCACGCATTTCAGTTTTTCGCCATAACTAGTTAGAAATGAGATCGTAATTCTCGCTATAATTAAATTACCGAAACGAAAGTAACGTAAACTAAGTCTACAAACAACTCAAATAAAGGCAAAGGTTAAATGAAATCTTATTAAAACTGATAACAAATACTTTAATATACAAAACGATTATCTACCAGGCTACAATCGAATGAAAAGCGACACAATTTGATAAGCGGCGGATTTTGTTGGGCAAATAATGCGGTTATTACGGAAGTAGCTTGCAGGTACAATATTCCATCCAGCTCACATAGGAGCAATGTTTTGCGTTAAACTTCGATAACCACTTGGTGGAGAAAATAGACGTATAAATATGCACAAAGTTATAAAAATGGAACTTTCAAGTACTTACCAGTAATAAACTGCAACTTTTAGCGGCAGTGGCAGGACGAGAAACTGTTGACTTGTTTTATATCACCATAACTACTACTACACCAGCGCTTGTACAACTACAGTCACGGCATACAGTGCTACGGTAAAACTCATGAGTCAAGCAGAAACAAAAAGGAAAGTAAAGTAAGGTCCCGTGCGAATCACAATAATGTAAAAAGGATAGAAGAAACTTAAAGGTGTCGTTTTAACTACAAAAACGAAGAGTAGAGTGGTTCACATAGACTAAGAAAGGACATCGTCATCGAATTTTTATTGACAACAAAAACAAAAAAAGTTTCTATTTAAAAAAAAGTGTTATATTCTACCGATAATTTTTAATAATTGAGATTCGAAGTGCACATTTCGCATTGTAACATGTATACAAAGATCGGTAATGAACAAATAAGCAATACTTATGATGTCTTTTAGACAAACATTTTTAGTTACACACAGTACATTTAGAACAATTTTAATAGCAATTTACAGTATCAAAAATATTAATAGAGCTAGTTTCGCTGCAGATTTCTGTCTACTAGCTCCGCCCGTCGGAGTAGTGGATAACGCATCAAAGTCAAACGCTTATAAACAATAATCTCTTGATATAAAGAAAAAGAAAACAAGGTAACATACCTCCACGTGCCGAGATACTTATCTTGCACTTACATAAACAGAGGTGAACTAGCAAAACATCTTGATCTCACTCACTGGGGGATCGTTACCACGGTAGTCAGGACCATTAACGCCGCGAGCATAACTGCAACAGCGGGTCTGATACCTGATACCTTTCGACAGCAAAAGGAATTTTTAGATGGTTTTGCAATAGACCACCGTTGCGCTACAAGAAAGAGACATAATATCCCTTATAATCCCTGGATAACCTTTGGCAGATAAGAAGATTTTGTAGATGGTGAGTGGAATTGGTGGATGGACGTGTGGGTGGGTGGGAGCATGGATGGAAGTGGGTATATGTGCGTGAATAGATGTAAGGGCAGATAACTTTGAAAATCAAAACAACCTAAATTCAAATTGTAGTAGAGACTTAATAACTTGAAATATTAGAATTGAATGGCTGAAGTTCAACTGGAATTGAATACAACAGTACAGAAGTTGCGGTGATTTATATTCAACATCTCAAAATAAAAATTAAGGCCAATAGTGGGACAAGACCAATTCTTATGACAACACTTACAAGCTCAGACAAATTAATAAAAGAAAAAGGGTGTATATTAAAAACCAATCGTAAAAACACTAACAGAATTTAAACAAGTAGTGACAATTATTTGGTATAATAAGACAGAATCTGCACGTGCATTTGGTAAACATCTTACATTTAAAAAGTTACATATACCAAAAAGTTCTATAAATGCAACACCGGTAGCGTGGGTTAAGAGACACTATCAGCAGTTGGCTGCACTTATTCTTATACAGATTTAGGGCGCGTCAACTATCAATGATGTCATCAATATTACGCAATCCTACGCAAATTTACTACATTTTTAACACCACGAATAAGGCCTGCACAAAATAAAAATAAGTAAAAGATTACTCACATCAGGTATTCTGCTTCCGCCTGCAATTTCACTCGGTAGGTCTCTAACCACTCCAGTCGGGCTCCTCCCGGAGGAATTAGAGATGAACGTCGACGCTACCAATTACGTGCAGAGCAGCTTCGGCTAGCTAAAGGTAGACATGAGGTCTCTCCATCTACAGATGTGGAGGTCGGTAGGCCCTAGGTGACGCAGATTCTTACCTATGTAAGGTTTGGACAGGAGAAGGTATGCGGTAGACAAACAAAACAATAATTAGGGAAGGAACTACATAGGTAAACCCTAACGATACGTTACCAGAGATAGAAACGTGCACTTAACACGACGATACCAGGTAAAAGCCACGTTGTTGCGAGAGAAGCGGAGAACTCTCCCACCACATTGTCTAGTATTCCCCTAACCCTCTAGGGATAAGCACACTACGCAGACTCACTACCATGACGTACGGAAGTACCGCCTAGTCTATTTAAAAATTCCCGCGTCTCGCGTATTTGAAAATTATGGCGGGAAACTTCCGTATATCAAAAAACTTAACATAAAATGTTAAAGTGACCCTTGGCACGTAACAAACATTCTTTGGAAAAAAGTCGGTGGAACCTTATGAATACTCATAAACAGCAGAAGTATTAGTACACAGAATATCCAGCAATGGAACTGATTTATTGCTGTGCTAGTGGATTATTAACTTGTCAGCTCAACCAAGCAGCGGTACGGTATTTTATGTTATATGTTTAAAAAAAGAGATAAAAGCTTTAACGTACAGACACACCTGTAGCAATTTCATATCAACTTTTATATTCAAAGACATAACCTCATGGTAGTATGGAAAGTTTAGTTTGTAGAGTTGTTTTAACACACCTTTAAACGAATGACATTTTTACGAGCAATTATATAAATTTAATCTTCATAAGGGTTCCGAAACCACAAGACACCAAGAATTAAATATTAACATTCACATGCTTTGTAAGTGTTTGAAGGTAAAATAAAAGTTTAATTTAAAGTTAAGTATCTCATAGCAAATCCAAGCACTGGTTGTTTGTCGAAATGGAAGGACATAATAAGCAAGATTAGAAAATAGGGGATTTCTTCTAAATCTTTCTAAATTTATATAGGTAGTAGAAAACTGGTTAAATACAATTAATTTCCCTACAATCGCCTGGAAATAATAACTGAAAACTTGCAATACGTTTTCAGGGAAGATCCAACAAGCATAAAAATTAACGTCAAAAAGTTTTAAAAAGCGTCAATTATGTACGTAGTAAAGCATGAAATGTTATAAAATGGAAAAGATTTACCTTAGTTTAGAGTAATCAGTCCCTAGTAACCATTAACACCATGCTTGTAGTAATTAGTGACGTATAATTTTCAGCGTAATTTATTTGTTATGATTCTGTAGGTATATTAGAGTAACGTAAGAAGGTTCTCTCATTTATACATACAGTTATTCATCCAAAACGTGGTGTTTTGGAGTGCAAGACGTAGTGGTGTCGTCTGCGTTGAAAATAGTAGAATAACAGCACTGGGGTGGTTTAGAAACGCGGGGTAGTAGATTAACACGAGCACTTAGCGCTAAGAGCATAGGGGAATTCACCCCATCGCATCCTCGAAAACCTCGATACGAATTTTACTCTGCACTCTCTCTGCTTTGCTACTTACTTGCGAAGCATCCGCCAAAGAATTATTTTACTTTGAGCGCGTTAAAAGAGCTTGAAGGGAGTTGATATTATTAATGTCTTTTAAATTGAAGCCCTGTAGCAATTTTTAGCGATTTTTAAAATAAGATTGTATTGCACACCTGACTATTGACTATGCCAATGTATCCATTTATTTAGCATTGCCCACATGAAACTATTTTACACGGTTGACCTTTTGATGCAAACTTTATCAAATGCTAGATCAATTTTAAATCTCTTAAAAGTTATAAACTCTCCAGTTGTAAACACTTAAGTCAATCAGTCGTTATAAATACGTTGCTTATCTTGAGACCAAGTATTATGCAATGCAAAAACTGCTATACTAAACAAAAGTCAAAGTAGAAGAAACTACTTCATAAAGTTTACGGCAGTTTTTCACATCATATTCTTATAAAATGCAGACTATACATGTAGCATAAAAAGAAGGCTGTTGCGGAATTATTCCGTGCGAGTTTTGTAGTACGCCTATTCCTCATGAAGATCTAATTGAGCATTAAACCTACTTTTCTTCTAATTTAACTCTTGGCGGGGGCGGATCTCCTCCTTGCCGACTGTTGCTGAAACCTGCGAAGTCGTGTGAAACGACACGAAGACAAGGGTTGTGAGCTGGGTGATGCTGTGTCTGTGTTGGATGTTGCAACTTTGCTGCTTCTGTTCTGGAGAGCTCCGGTTGAGGCGAAGCGCGTCGACGGGATGCTCTCGAGGCTGAATTTGAGTCACTGCCTTTAATCCTTTTTTACTTTGTATATATAAAGATGTAATAAAGAGTCACGAGAGGTCATTGACCCCCAATTCCATGGAAAAATCACCCAAAGAGTAGAAAACGAAGAAAAGTTAAAATTTCCTAATATCTAAATTTCACCCTGTATGCACGGATAAGCGTATTCCAGTAGCACAAAAAATAAGATTGCTATGTAAAAGCATAGCATTTAAAAAAGTACTATCTTAAGCAATACTTTACTATTCCTTCATTAATCCGTGTGTAAATATTCGCTAAAGCACGTTTCATTTATTGTTAAACAAATCTTATTGCATATACGAAGCACAAGAAGCCTTCATTATGAAATTAAAATCCGTGTGTAGACATTTATTGCAGACTGAGAATGACTCGTATACACTTGTAAAATGCTAGATAAATTTAATTGTCAAGATATATAGCAATTAAAACAAAAGTTTTAAGTAAAAATATATCTTTCTTTCAAAGAAGTTAGTTTCGAATTAATTGCAGAATTTTCGAAGGTCTACGTTATTTAACAAAAGAATACATTTTACTAGAAATGTTCTAAAAGCCATTAAATAAGCAAATTATTTTGTATCAATGAATAAACGCTCCAATTCAGAAAACGCGCTTGTACCGAAAAAGCTATAAAAGATAAGATAAACGTTTTAATAACTATACGTATTACAGAAAGAAAGAGACAGCGACACACAATTCACACAATCTCAATATTTACAATATGTATCCACGTGAAACATGTTAGTTTAAAGTAGATGGGCCTATCCTGAAACCTTAATTTATTTTCCCCTGGTCTATGGTGGGCTCAGTATAAACCTTTTTGTATTTCTGTGCACAAATTTTAGCACTGCAAAATTATCAAAAGACTCGTTTACCTCTTACATCGGTAAAATATTATACACGCATTTACACCCTCAGATTTATAATAAAAAAATTGTCCTTTACATATATCCATAAATTAATTTTCAGTTCATAAATATTTTCACCCAATAAAACTCAAATTTAAATAAATCAACACCAGCACAACAGTTTTAACAAAAAAAATCGTTACCTGAAGAGTATTCTGCTTTCTGATCACCGCCTCTGTAGATGCCCTCCAAAATGACTGCACATACCCGGATCACTCCACGTAGATGCCATTGTGAATAGCAATTCCATCTCGAACTCGTTGTTCATCCAAATCATCAACAATCCCTACCGCTCCAGATCCAAACATCACCTCTTCTTCCACACAATGTGCAACAATCACCCTCGTTCAATATGCAAAAGTTCTCTACTTATAAGTCATCCTACTTCAATTATTACAACGATTTACTACGGTTCACTCCGTTTTAAACTAACTTGCACCTACTTGTGCATAAAAACACTTGTAAATCTTATGTCGGACTGCACTTGTCACGTGGTTTGAAGCTAGGACGATCTTCTTGTAGACTTGGAAAAATATAAGAAAGAATGCCGCCTCCAGCAGCGCTTATATAACCACAAACCCACTTCAGTTGCCTGTATTTTTGTTACCCATTCCTTGTAAATTTGCAAACGGCCACTCAATTCCACAAATTACTCCTGCACGTAAACACAACGGTCACAAAACTCAGAAATCGTCAATACAAATACTATTACCGCGAAAAACTTTCCACAACTGCACGGAATCGTGTTTTCACTTTTCACATTAACGGCTATGTATTTTCAAAAAGGGTGGAGCAATGAATTTTTAGGAAATTTCAATTTTTCCCAGTTTCTTTTGTTTTTGGTGGGTATTATTTGTAAGCTTTGAGTTTCAATAAACTCTCGTGAGATAGGCAAAGAAGAGGTGGACCTAGGTTAGATACACAGATAGTCAAAGATATAGGCTGTGTAAATTTCAGGGAAATGTGTAGTCTAGCTTAGAATAGAAATCAATGCAGGTATGCGTCCAACCAGCTCCAAGACAAAAAACCTAATGATGAACAAAAATAATTGTACTTAAACCTGATGATTATTATCAGCGACTATAGGTGTTGGTGTAGCAATATTCTCAACTAATGTTAATTGTGTGAAAGGATTTTCAGGAAAACTATTAATTCGGCAAATGTCTAAGTGTTGGGGGATCTTACTAGCCGCAGGCTGCTTAATCTCCTTCACATACCACAGAATTTCGGCGAAATAAGGTATATATTTAGAAAACAATAGAAGGGGAACCGATCTGTATTTAACAAGAAAGAGCAGCTGCTGTGTTCGAAAATAACAAGTATATAAACAAGGAAAAAATTGCCGAAAGCATACGTGTGAAGCACGGCACTGTACGGCTACGAAATAGGGACAGTAGGAGAAGCATACAGGAAAAAGGTTGAAGCCTTTTGGAATGTTGTGCTTTAGATATATTATGATGATAACATGGACAGACAAAGTTAATAACAAAGGGGTTCTAGAAGTTGTAGGGAAAGAAAGATTTTTTTTTTTTTTATTTATAATAAAACATGTGTGAATCACTGACGTGAATAACAATTTGTCAAATACAATAAAATAAAAATATATTAGAATATACAATAAAAAAAAAAAATCACCAAAAAGATGGAAATTATATTATAAATCTTCAGAGGACAACCTTAAAGAACCAACTGAAGCTAAAAACTCAGGTATTGTGTAGAAAGCATTTTATAATAAGAACCTTTTTATATTTAATTTAAATTGATAAATAGGCAAATCTTTTATGCTAGAATGAAGTGCATTATAAAAAATACAGCCAAAGTAGTTAGAACCATTTCTGCTCCTACTTAGCCTATGGTAAGGTACAACCAATTTTCCCTTGTTACGAGTGTGAAAGTGATGAATATCAGTGTTGTGTTGATATTGAAAGATTTGTTTTTTTATGTAAAGCAGACATTGTAAAATAAACAGGCAAGGCAAAGTTAAAATTTTAAATTTTATAAAAGATGCACGGCAGTCATCACGGAACCCAAGGCTAGACATAATGCGAACAACTCTACGTTGAAGCTTGAAAACCCGAAGGGAACCGCTACAATGACCTCACACAATTATAGCATATGAAATATGACAATGGAACATGCCATAATAACATGACAGTAGCACATTAGGTGAAAGTGATCCTACCAAAGAGTTTATGAGATAAATAGTGTTCGGCAAAGTTTTTTGCATAGCAGATCACAGTGGGTGTCCCAACTTAATTTGCTATCCAGGGTAATACCGAGAAAACTAGCTGATTGCTCCTTTGAAAAAGAATCCCTTTTTAATGAAAAAATTATTTGTTTGGTTTTATCCCTATTCAGGGCAAGTTTGTTATCAGTGAACCATGATTCAGTGAGGCATAAAGATGTTGTACTGTCACCTACCAGTTGAGCCATATTATCACTCTTATTATATAGAGTGGTATCATCTGCATAAAGGACAACATCACACTTGTCTTTTAGAAAAAAAGGTAAGTCGTTAATAAAGCATAAGAAAAGAAGCGGACCGAGGATGGAACCTTGAGGAACACCAGAAAAAACCTCACACATGCTGGACAATTTGCCTTTGTAAAAAACCCGTTGAGACCTAGCAGTCAGATATGAAGCAATTAGCTTAATACTATCTTCATCAAAATTTAAACCTTTTAATTTGTTAACTAAGAGGGCATGATCAACACAATCGAAAGCCTTAGTCAAATCACAGAATTTAACGGCAAGATAACTACCCTCCTCAAAAACATCTGAAATTTTATTTACTAATTTGATTAATGCATCACTAGTAGATAATTTTTTTCGGAAGCCGAATTGCTCAGCACAAAACAAACTATTATTTTCAAGATAAGAAGTAATTTGAGTATTTAATATACATTCAAAACTTTCGAAAAAGTGGGTAAAGAGAAATAGGACGATAGTTCTTAATATCATCAAACATACCCTTTTATGAACAGGGATCACTTTTGCTTATTTTAGAATATCAGGAAAACTGCTTTCTTTATGCAAATATTAAGTAATTTGGTTAGCGGAATAAGAATACTGTTGATAACTGATTTAACTAAAGAGATGTTAATATTAAACAAATCCTTCGATCGGGAATTCCTCATCGCTAAGATAACATCTCGTACGTAGTTGAAAGAAACTTCTTCAAAATGGAAAGAGGTACCAAACCAGAGAAACAATGTGTATAAGTAGTTGTGGTACTGGTGTTAGTATTAGATAAATTGGATAAGATTTCTGCAACAGAATCAATAAAAGAATAGTTAAAGTCATCGGCTGAGAAACGAGTGTTCATATCATTGGCTCTATTTTTAGAATCTTTGAAATTATTAATCAAATCCCATTTTCTTTTATTATTATTTTTAGCTCTAAGAATGTAGTTGTCATAGGCATTAATTTTAGCATTTTTGAGTGCATGGCGATAAGCATATTTTAACTTATTAACATGCAGTTTGAGTTCTGCACTAGGAAAAGCATCATAGAATTCAACATGAAGTAAGTAATTATCACGCATCTTTCGTAGGTCATCCGTAAACCAATTGACAACTATTTTGGAACAGTTATTCAATATCCTTAAGTGTTTGATAGGAAAACAGATCAGCTGCAGAAGCAATTATAGACATAAAGTAAGAAAATTTGTCATTAATGGACAGACTATTATCATCAATAAAGTTCCAGTTAACTAGTTGGAGATGATTAAAAAATTTATATTTCCCATATATTGTATAAGGTCGATAAGATTTATGATGATTAACAACTTTAATATTATCGTTAAGATTTAATTGAGTGGCAAGGCCGAAATGATCAGACAAGCCAGTCTTAACCACTCTACAAGAGAGATGGAATATTGGTAAAGATTGTATCAAGACAATGAGAAAGACGAGTAGCTGTTTTATTAACAATGTACAAGCCAAAGGAAAGAAAAAAATCAATCAGTGTTATAGCTGCTTTCTCAGTAGATTCAAATTGTACATTAAAATCACCACAGACCAAGAGGTGAGACCTAAAAGGCAAACCAAGGCGCTTAAATACTCTGTGAAGCGTTTCACAAAATATGTCAATTGATCCCTTATTAGGGGATCTATAAATAGTAATAATAGTAAGATTGATACGATTAAAATGTATTGCACATAATTCAGCATGTAACTCAATTGAGTATTTATTGATTGACTCCAACACATTAGGAGTGGCGTAAAATTTCTCATCTACAAAAATAGTCACTCCTCCCCAAGAAAATTTAGATCTGACAAAGCTAGATATAGGTACCAAATTGTTAATTTTAACAAAATGTAGAGCATCATTCTTTATGTTCACTTCAGTTAAACATAATACGTCACATTTAATTTTATTAGAGATAAAAAATGCTTCCATGTCATTAATTTTATTGCTTAATGATTGAATATTCAAACAAAAAATATTCAAGGTTGAGACCCCTGGAGATTTACGAAGTTTATCCTCATGTATTTTATTAAAAACTAATTTGTCATAGTTTATTGAAAACCCCTACTCTGAGCCTGATTACTTTTGAATCTAAATGGCTTGACAATCACATGATTACCCCATAAATTATTTGACAATATTTTACTTACATGTAAATTATTTACACCGATTTTAAAAGACTTATAATTGTTAAATTTGGTAGTTAATTCAACACAAGATGAAGCTTCAATGCTGTTTTTACTAAGAAATCCCAAAATATCTTCGTTATTAAATTTAGGATGTACTCTAGATACAAAAATAAATCTGGATTTTTCAACTCCTTGAATGTCCGAGTCTGCATTATTACCATAAATTAATAAGTTCTTATTATTTTTATTGAGGTTAGAATTTAAAGAGGTGTTCTTAGAAGTCGGCTTATTTAAGTTAGCAGGTCTCAATTTATTAACAGGAGCTGTAGAACAAAGTGGTTTTTCCAAATTAGATAATGAGGCAGAATCTTGAGTGTCTAAATTAATAATTGTATTCATAAGTTGCCCTTGAACTTTTGCTAATTCCGGTAATGCAGTCAACAATTCACCATTGTTATTGACAACAGCAATTGTTTTGGCTGGATATGAGTCACCCACATGTTTATTATGTTTATTTAGCTTTTTAAATTTATCTATTCGGACTGCCATATTTGACAAATCATCATTGCAAGTAGCTTTAGCGACGGCAACCGCATTAGTTGAATATGACGCATCCATTTGCTTACTGTGTTTAAGATCAGAGTCAAAGTGCATTGAACTTGAACTTTCACTTGTACGAGATCTACGCGGCGCACATGTAGTCAAAACCGGTTGATCACAGTTTAGCTGAGCCTTAAATGAATCATTTTGTAATTGTAGTATAACAATTTTCTCCTTTAATAGTGCAGCGTTTTCGTGCAGTAAACAAATTTCATTGCGAAGTGAAGATATCAGTTGTCTTTGAATATCACAAACCATATTAGGAGCCGAATTTTCATTGGCATCTGGAATGGCGGAAAAAGCCGAAATAGAATCGATTGTGTTAATACAACAATTAACATTGGATTCATCAACAAAATGCAGCTTTTTTTGCTCAGCACAACCTCTGTGGAAAACTGCTTTGCACATTTAGCATAAAACACATTTAGGGCCACCGGAAGCTCCCCTAAAGCACACTTTACAAATAATTTTATTGGAGTCATCAACACGCGACCCGTCTTTGTCGGCCATTTTTGTAATACGTTCATTTGTGGAAAACAAGAAAAATATGGAAATTGGAAAAGCAGGACACGTTCTAAGACATTTGGGGAATAATGCGGGATATATTCCAAGCAGAGATAGGAAAAAAGAGAGGTAGACCTAGATCAGACTATTGCACGTAGATAGTGAAAGATGCTGAACGTGGGAATTTCAAGGAAATGTGTGGGGTAGCTCATAATAGGAAACACTGAAGGTACGCGTCTAACCAGTTCCAAGGCTGAAGACCTAATGATGATGATAGAACACTCTGGAAACTATGCTTATTTGATTTTTACTAAAGCGACTTCATCTATTTAACCGTAAGAAAGGATGATTCATAGGTATCGTATTACAATCACATTTGTGTAATGGTAAGAAGGATGATCAATAGGTATCGTAATACAATAGGTTTGATTACGCACATTCTAGATGTTTTCGCGATTGAACTAGGACAAAGGATTGTTGTATTAAGTACGAACTCCGTTGCGATATATCAGCATTAGTTTGAATTCCGTCCTAATAAACGTTTGATGTGCATAAATTAATGTAAATATAAATTCGTATTCGCAATAAAAATGTGTTAGATAAATAAATTGCCAGTATAAGATTAATTATATAATAGTGTTTAATTCGTGTTACTTAGAAGATTAAATTAGTGCCAACAAATAGAGATTAAGCTAGTACCAATGTAAACAAGACTTTAAATATTTGAGATTGTGAAGAATAAATATTATACTAGTATTTATTAGAAGTAAAGGCCAAAGGACAATTAAAGAATTTATTACGGTATTGGATATAGGTACGTACTATAAACGTGTTTCTTTGTCGTTCTCCTTGTTATATAAAAATATATTTTAACATTACTTCAACTATTTACTTGAAGCGAAATTTAAAAATTTTAAGGTTAAATTATAATACCCAACGAATTTCACGTTAAAATATGTATGGGAATTGCTCACAATATTCAGTAAATTGTGCCTCATTATTTTGTAGTTCTTGTATAAGCAAAACCTTTGGAAAATCTTAAAGAATTTAAATTCTTCTTGAAAATGCTGCTTTTTCAGATTTATTTAAAAAATACCTTGTTGTTACGACACCAATCTTAACGTTTATTGCAATATCTAAATACTTATTTCGTATAGTTAAATGTAAATTAAACAATAATTTTTCCCACACACCTGAAATTTCTTAAAAGCGAAAACATTGTTAACTGGTTTACAACCAGTTTGTGTTTCCGTTTTGTTCACCAAGTGTAATAGGATTTTTATGAGTTCCCATAATGCTAAAAGTACTGCAACAAGCACCTGCTAAAAACATCTAAACATTTATTAGTTAATTAATTATTCAAGAGTGGCTGATAAGGGTATGATACACTTAAGGGAGAACATCATGATGGTACGCGAATTCTTAAGTACACACTTGTACAGTACACCTGAGTTCCGGTTGATTTATTTAAATACGTACTGTATTAATAATTGTGGGAACAATTCTAGAAGGGTGTTATGATAATTTTATTTCAGGTTATAGGTGTAAATTATAAGATATGGACAATGTAAAAGCATTAAGTACGTAATTAATCAAAGAGAAAATATAAAATTTTACATTCTCGTATACGAGTTATTTGAGCAATATTCTTTGTTCTAATATATTTATTTCACAGCGCTTTCAGTCAATTACACAACCATTTTCGGTGAAGGTGGATAGACACAAACGTAACAAAATAAAAATTTAAATAATAACTAAACATTAAAATTGTTACAATCATTTCATATTGTTTTTTAACATCAGCCACTTGACTGGTTTGATGCAATTTCTCGAACCTACCTATTCTAAATGTTTTGCGTCCTAATGACCCTCGACAGATAGATAAATTTAATCAACACTTATATAGATCTACCTGAAAATATTGTAGACGGCGTTACTATAGTCGAAATCAGGAAAGAATAAATGCACGTCATAGGTTTCTGAATTAAAAAACGACATACTTTTAAAGGATCTCATCATCATTGGGTCTTCAGTCCTGAAACTGGTTAGACGCGTACCATCATTGTTTCCTATTCTGAACTAACCTACAGATTTCCCTAAAATTTGCAGTCTGCATCTATCACTATCTGATCTAGGTCTACATCCACCTCTTTTTTCCTATCTCTGCTTGTCATATATCCCATACTATTCCCCAAAAATGCCTTAGAACGTATTCTGCACTTCTATTTCTCATATTTTTTCCCCAAAGATATCCTTGTTCCTTACTGTTTCTATAACCTATTTGTTATTACCTTTGTCTGTCCATCCTCAAACATCTGAAGCACGGCATTTCAAAGGCCGCTACTGTTCTTCTGTCTGCTTTTCAGACTGCTCGTATTTCGTAGGCATATTGTCTGTGCTGTGCTCCACACATACGCTTTCAACAACTTTTTGTTCTATGTTTGTTGTCTTTCATCATAGGCGCCGTTCATTCTTGTTAGATGCAGTTGGGTCACCTTCTATTGTTTTACAATTATATACCCTATTTCTCCGACATTCAGTGGTTGCGAAGGGGGGTAAGCAGCTTGTGGCTGCCAAGTTCCCCCAGCACTTTAACATTTACTGATTTAATATTTTTTCCAATATGTCTTTTCGCAGTCAACATTAGTTGCAGAAATTTCACAACAAACAACTAGTTGTTTATAATAATCATCAGATTTGTCTGCGCTTATTTTTTCGTCATTGGGTTTCCCGTCTCACAACTGGTTGGATATCTACCTGCACTTAGTTCTTTTCTAAACTAACCTACATGGCTGCCTGAAATTCTCACACAGCAATACAGCTCGGTTCCCCTTATATTGTTTTCTAATATTATGCCCTATTTCACAGAGATTTATTGAAGGTGGTTAAGCAACCTGTGGCTGCCAAGATCCCCCAACACTTAGACATTTGCCGAAATAATAGTTTTCCAGTAAATGCTTTCACGCAATTACCATTATTCGAGAATATTGCCCCTCCAATGCTTGTGGTTGCTTAAAATAAATATCATGTTTAAGTGCAGCTACTATCTTCGTCATTAATTTATCCATCTTGGGACTGGTTGGATGCGTACCTCCATTGATTTCTCTGAGCTAGCCTACACATCTCTCTGAAACCTCTACTGCCTACATCTTTTACTATCTGTGTGCAGTAGTCTAACCTAGGTCTGCCTCTTCACTCTTTTTTCCTATCTCTGCTTCTAATATATTTCGCACTATTCCCTTATGCCGTAGTATGTGGCCTATCATCCTATCTCTCCTCTTTTTTTTACCATTTTCCACATATTTCTTTCCTCCCCTACCATTTTTAGTACCTCTTCGTTCTTAACTTTGTCTGTCCATTATATCTTCATCATACGCCTGTAGCACCACATTTCAAAGGCTTCTACCTTTTTCTTGTCCGCTTCTCCTACTGTCCAGGCTTCACAGCCGTACAGTGCTGTGCTCCACACATATGTTTTAAACAATCTTTTCCTTGTTTCTATGTTTGTGGTCTTTGAGCACAGTAGTTGCTTTTTCTTGTTAAATGTAGCACGACCTTGTGCTAATCTTTGTTTTATATCTTTTGTGCTTTTCCCATCATGCGTTATTTGGCTTCCTAGGTAGCAGAAATCCTTAACCTCTTGTAAGTTCGTGTTACATACTTGTATTCTTGGTTTTGATTTATTCCCCCTTGCATACTAGAACTTTAGTTTTAGTTTTGTTAATTTTCATACCGTATCTCTCTGTTAGAACCGTTTCCATTTCATTAAGAGCAGCTTCTAACTCTTCCTTGCTAGACGCTAATACCGCTATATCATCTGCAAATCTAAGCATATCAATTTCTTGTCCCTGCATAGTAATTCCAAATGTCTTCCTGCATTTGACAGTATTCATTGCCTCTTCTATGTACAAGTTAAAAATCAATGGGGATAGGGCACATCCTTGTCTCACCCCTTTCCCAATGTTTACTTCTCTACGTTCCTGCTCTAATTCTATTACTGCTGTTTGCTCTTTGTATAAGCTATGTACTATTCGTCTGTCCCTATAACTCATTGCAATCTTTTTGAGTATTTCAAACATTTTTTTCCATTTTACATTGTCGAATGCTTTTTCCAGATCTACAAACCCTATATACAACGCTTTCTCCTTTTTCTATTGTTTTCTCCATTATCACTCTCAGAGCTAAAATAGCCTCCCGTGTTCTCCTGTTTCGCCTAAATCCAAATTGGTCTTCTCCTAGTATTTCTTCCGCCCGTTTTTCCATTCGTCTTTGCACAATTCTAGTTAATATTTTTGACACGTGTGGTGTCAAACTTATTGTTCGACAATTTTCACATCTATCCGCGCCTTTCTTTTTTGGTATAGTTACTATGATGCTACGTTTGAAATCTTTGGGTATCTCACCTGTCTCATACATATAGCTTACAAGTTGGAAGAGACGTTCTGTTACTGCTTGTTCAGCGGCTTTTAGAGTTTCTGCTTGCACCTTATCTGTACCCGGTGCCTTACCATTTTTCAGACTCTTTAATGCTAATTCAAACTCATCTCTAAGTATAGGATATCCAAAGTCATCATTTTCAATATCTGATTCCTGTTCTAATGCAGTTAGTTCCTCTCCTGCATATAAATTCCCTATATATTCTTGCCATCTATCCAGTTTCTGTTTTCTATGATGACGTTTCCTTGTGCATCCGTTATATTTTTGCTGTACGGTTTTATATCCCTAAAATTCATTCTAATTAATTTGTATGCTTCGTCTGTCTTTCCTATTTCCAGCTTCGTTTGTACCTCTTTGCACTTTTCATCAATCCATTGTTCTTTAGCTTTCCTGCATTTGCGAATAATTTCCCATTTTATGGCTTTGTATCTCTGTTTTCCTGTTTCGTCTGATTTATTTTTGTATTTTCGTCTTTCTTCTATTAAATACAGGATATCCTTTGTTATCCATGGTTTCTTATTTTCTTTTTGTGTATACCCCAGAATATCTCTGGCCGCCATGTCTAGGCTGGATTTAATGTTATTCCATTCTGTTTCCACTTCCTTAGTATCAGTTATTTTCCCGATATCTTTGAGCAATTCATTTGACTTTTATTCGAATCTTTCTTGAATATCTTTATCTTTTAGTTTCTCTAAGTCCAAGTGCCTTTTTCCGTTTCTTTTTTTCACTTTCTTAAATTTAAGTGCGGCCTTCATAATTACAATGTTGTGGTCAGTATCTATATCTGCTTCTGGGTAGCTTCTACAGTCTTTTACTTGATTCCTAAACCGTTGTCTAACAAGAATATAATCTATTTGATATCTTCCTATATCTCCTGGCATCTTCCACGTATATCGTCTTCTAGCATAGTGTTGAAATAATGTGTTTGTGATAATTAAATTGTTCTTGTCGCAAAATTCTACCAGCCTATTTCCCCTGTCGTTTCTCGTGCCTAAACCAAATAAACCTACTACCACTCCTTCCCTACCCTCACCTACCACGGCATTAAAATCCCCCGTAATTATTAAATTTTCATGTCCTTTTACGTATCTTAATTTGTCTTCGATATCTTTGTAGATGGCTTCTACCTCTTCGTCACTGTAGCTAGAGGTGGGCATGTATACTTGTATTATTACTGTGTTTACCGGTTTAGATTCTAATCTAACCATGAGTACTCTTTCGTTCTTTTGTAAGTAATTTTCTACAAAGTATCCTATCTTTTTCCGCATAACTATCCCCATACCCAAATTTCCTTCCTCTGCTCCTGTATGAATTACCCTGAAGTCTCCACTCCAAAAATCCCCCGCCTCTGGCCACCGAACTTCGCTGATCCCTACTATGTCTAGTGATAACCTATTCATTTCGATTTTTAGGTTCTCTAGCTTACCTACTTGCTTCATACTTCTAACATTCCACGCTCCGACTCGCAGAATGTTCCCGACTCTTATTTTTAACTTTCCGATCGCATCCTCCGAAGTAGTCCCCTCCCGGAGATCCGAATGGGGGACTATTTTAACTCCGGAATCTTTTACCCCAGAGAATGCCATCATTTTACTATAATTTAGGTACGCTGTGTACTTGGGAGGTAATGTGGTGGTTTCCCGTTGCCTTCCACATCGCGGTAGTGTGTCTGCCATACCGACCCCTATGGTCTCTGCCAATCTAAGTACCGAAAGAGCCGCTGCCCTCTTTCGGGGACCTGTCTTAGTCTGGTTCCTCACTAACGACCCTACTACTTTGTTGGACCTGTAGTTTGGCTCTTTAGCTCATTAGAACACGCAAGCCATTTCACCTGTTCTAGTAATTTAGAACTTCGGCAAGATGCAGGTCCATTCGAAATGGTTAAATGATCTATCGGAATATATTTAATGCATAAGATTTGAAAGTATGTCGTTTTTTAATTCAGAAACCTATGACGTACATTCATTCTTTCCTGATTTCGACTATATCAATTAGTGTCGGTACATTTTAATTTTTCATATTGAGGTTGAAAAACACCAAGTATATTAACTATGTTGAATTACTTTTCCATGTGTTTTGATTGTACTGTAGATTATCATAGGTTGCTAAAAACTAATATTAAACGGATAACTGCAAGTAGTTGTTATTACAGTTAGACATTGCTTTATTACAGTTCTTAAGCTACGGTCAAGATGATTTGTTAAAACGCTCTGTGTTTATGATATTGTATCGGGCTACTACCGCGTTTTTACTAATTTAAAACAAGTAATAACAAGAGTCTTTATTACTCACTGTTCACAAGTCTAATTAACAGTATATGCCTTATTTATAGATGTTTTCAGTCCAATTAATCATGAAGCACTAACACACTAATGAATTTACAAGCACAAATATCTTCTTAAACTAAATTCTTAACCATAGCTCCATTAAAAACACTAACACAACTATTTATTAATTACACTTGTCTATTTATGTATTCTACAAGCTGCATGTACATTAGACACGTTCACATAATATAACATTTATGTTTACTCTTGGAATTCCAAAAGCTCAACTATTTAACTTTACAGGATAAAATTTATATTAGACATTCTGATATAGACTAAACTCTGTACTTCATCATCGGTATTATTTATACCCTGAATTAAAAGGACCATTCACTCTCCAGTAATTGCTAGAAAATTCTCGGTCCTTGGAGGATATTCAGTGCTTACGGCGCTTGTGTGTTTGACGGGTTGCCTAATAGTAGCTCGCAACAATATTGTAGCGTCGTTTAGTCTATCTCTGACCGGAATAATTACATTAGAACTTAAACAAAGCTTTTATATACAAAAGATGATTGCTTGGTTTTTCGGCATGACTTCTTTCAGATGGGCTTGATTGGCAGGCTACAAGAGCTTTATTAACCATATAATAAGAAATCTCTAGAATATTATTTACATAATTTCTGGTATGTTCTGAAAATAATTAGAACAATTGAATAAAGTATAAAGTAACTGCTTTTAAAGTTCAATTCTAATTGAATCATTGATTACAATATTACGGTTTTACTTGAGCTATAAAGTCGTAATATCAACTAGTAAAGTGATCGATATAAATTATTGTAGAGAAATTAATTATTGTGCATCGATATAAGTAATTAAGAAAATAACATCGTAGTTTTAGAAGTTAGTATTTGTACTGCTAGCGATCAACGGCAACAAAGTTGCTGTGAGAGCTATTAGAATTTTATTGTAGCTACAATTTGTTGCGTTCTATTTCATATTTAAAAATCTACAGTCACATTACGTTAAAAACCGTTTAGTCCCAATCATTTAAATTTACGTTTTCTACACTGCTATAATTTCAAACTTCGTAGATAGGCAACCAACTTTGCTCGTTCTTCATTAAATTCACGAATTCGTTTGTCTATATTCTTATTCCATATCTACATATGTAATCTTTATTAATTAAGACTGTCCTAAATAAAAATTCTTTTTAAAATAATATTACATGCGACTTTACTTAAAATTAATATGCATTTGAACGTAAATTTTTAATAATCACTCGTTTATGAGTAAAACGTAATGAATACCCTTATACAGTGTATTTCACCAATATATTCTTATACAAATAAGTGTCTAACAAATTGATTCTTTCTCGAATTTCTGCAATAAAATCTTTATCATACACTGTAGTATGACCTTACTATAGCCTTAAATCATATTAATATACATATTTATATATATAATGCTGGGATAAGAGGTTGTTTAGGGGTGTATTGAGTCGTAAGGGTCGCGTAGTAACTGTAAATAGCAATAGGAATAAGAAAACTGCATTTATTTAGTAGGAAAATAAATAATTCGCACATTATATAAATAGCAAACATTTAACACCCTGTATATGGACCGTAATTAACTTTAATCAATGCCAATAAGCATATCTTTCAATAAGAGAACGCATATTCAGCAGAGAAATAATTATACATGTAATTAAAATACGTCAAGAAGCGTTCAATAAGTTTATAAAATAGATACGCATCAGATAAGAGAAAACCTAGTAAATCTTAATGCAATTACGCTTGTAACAAACAAAGAACAAGAAAGCGCTTTAATAAGAAACGCACTTTCAAAGATAAGTTTTAAATATAGACATAAACGAAAACATCACTCATGTTACATCAGTTATTTTGTTCAATTCTCCAAAAGCTTTATCTACACAAAACAACAGACATAAGCTAAAGTAAAGTCCAACAACAATAACAAAACAGGCGGTCAAAGATCGTAAAACAATAGCAAATACCAGCATGATATGTAACTTCAGAATAGTATCGTCAGAAATTAGCTTGAAAAGCCTAGAAAGGTCCAAAACAAACATGGTTGGTTACAACACTTTGTAAGGCTGTTTGGACAAACCAATCCAAATGTAGATAGCAAAAGCTATATAACGCCCAGAGTTGATAAGAAATAGCAGTCTCTATTTGAAGCACGTCGAACCTGCAACACTCTTAATCGAATATTTACGCGTCAAATAAATAAATTTTAAATTAAGATTATTGTGAAAAGTGGTGTTGTGTGTGTAATAATAGTTGATGACGAATTACGTTGAAGGTATATGAAAAAGCTTTTGCCGTTTGCTGAAAACGTGAGTAAAAATGTGTTAATTAATTTAAATTAAATATTTATAATGTAGGGCTCATAAGTCTGGTATTCTAAGTGGGATATTTATAAGGTGTATATAAGAAATCTAACCTACGTTATTAAGAAGGATCTAAATCTGGTATTCAGAACTTCTGAGTGACATTTAGAAATCCAAGTGGTATTTAAGTAGAAAGGTCTAAGGCGTATTCCGAAAAATATAAAGCAAAGCACGAGGTGAATTATGGAAATAAGGAGTAACAAAACTATTGGTTCAAAGCACGTGAAGGAGTACAAAGCAAAGCATTGGTTTTCGATTGAAGATAATAAGGGGGTATTGATCCACAACACGCAACAACTCATCAGAATATCACAGGTCAGGGCTAACTAGAATAAGGAATCTTTTCAAATTTAAATTTAAACACTTTTTATAAATTTTCTCAAATTTGTAAGAAGTCAACAAAACTATTTGATACGTTGAAATTTACGTAACAAGCATAAAATGTCTTGAACGTTCCAGATTTTTTTAGTAAAAGTGTCGTTTTTGGTGACTAAATTAAATTAAAGGGATATAATTTTTGGGGTAAATGATTAAAAAAATATTAATTGATTGAAGGGTGTATATAAAAGATTACAAAATTGTGAAGTGTATATATTATTTCCATTCATTATACGAATATTGATTGACTTCGTTTTATCAATTCAAACAGGTAAGAATTAAAAGGTAAATTAATTTGATCATCGTAACGTTGTGTACTCTGTGTAAATTAAACTGGGCTAGTCGTGGCATAATTAAAATTAAAATATTAGAGATAAACACAGACCGGTGGCGTTTAGCAGGAAACGACGTTTATTACATTGGCGGGAGGCCAATATATATATATATATATACTGGGTGCTTCAAAAAAATGTATACACACTTTGAACTTCCATAGAAAATTTATTTACCGTTCTACAAAGTTAAATTTCAGGAAAATAGAAAGCTGAAAGTCCAATGTAAATGAAACATAAATAACAAATGTTAATACTGTTCAAATTGGTGACCTGCAGCATCAATACAATTCTGAGTACGAGTCACCACCAGGTAAGCTCGTACGTCCCTGTGATAGTGCGGCGGAGCACCATCTTGTTGAAAATAAAAATCATCATTACCGTATAATGCACGAATGGCAGGAAATATGGAATCAGCAAGCATTGTTAGGTAATCAATACCAGTTACAGTGCCTTCAAATCGAAAAGGTCCAATGAGTCCCCTTGAAGACAAACCGCACCACACATTTACACCAGGCAAATTTACAGCTTTTTCAATTGTAATGTGAGGATTTTCTTCACACCAGTAAACACAATTGTGCCTATTGACAGTTCCATTAAGTTTGAATTGGGCTTCATCCGACCAATTGATGCTACCCATAAATCCCGGTTCACGTATCACCATCTCCTGAATCCATTCACAAAATTGCAACCTTCGATCTGGATCGTCGTCATTTAGCTGTTGCACCAGCCTTGGAATGTAAACACGATACTTGCCTCTCTTCAGAATGCGTAGCACGCTGCTACACTTACATCACTTTCACGTGCCCCTTGCCTTGAAGATTTGTTAGAGAGCGTTGAAACAGTTCCAAGACTGTCGTTGATGACTCATCACTTGTAGCTGTTCGAGGCCGACCTGAATGACCTTTATGCACATCACACACTGTTCCATGAACTTCGAATTTGTCTCGTATGCGTGTAATTGTTAATCTTAAAGGTGGTTCTGTATCATACTCCCTTCTCCACTGTCTTTGAACTTCATTTACATTCTCAAACTTCCAGTACCACTTAATAAACTGCTTTCGTTCTTCAAAACTCAAACGTACGTCCGCCATGTTGATATTACAAATTCCAACTGATAATATAACATAGAGGGACGATTATGCTGGCACTGGCCGAAGAAATATAACATTAGCCTTGTAGTGCGGGAAAACTACAATAGTTTAAAGTGTGTATACATTTTTTTGAAGCACCCAGTATATATATATATATATAAAATAGGTATAAATAAATAAATAAATAAATAAACGTTACAATTTGACATTATAGTTCTTATTTTACGAACGAGTGCATCCCAAGAAACCAACAGATCTATATATATATATATATATATATATATATATATATACTTTGTCAATTTTCTGAGTATTATTCCGCATAGCTGGCTTGTTCTGAAATGAGCCGCTGTCAATTTGGCGACGTTTCGTCAAAATCGTACTTGCTATCTTTAGGTTCTGCAGGTTGAGCTGTGAATTCACTGCTTAAATGTCGCCAAATTGGCAGCGATTCTTTCAGAATCAGCCAGATATGCGGAATAATACCAGGAAAATTGACGAAGCAGACAATTAATATTATTTCCCCTTAAAAATCGCATTAAACGTAGCTGAATTCAGTATGTTTAATTTTTACTTAACGTAATGACAAATCCTATGCGTATGGTTACCAAAATCCCTTAAAACAACATTTAAATCAACATAAATTGCACACAATAATCTTATTATGCAATTTAACTACTTAATCTATAAATCTGAGTCCATAAATCACTCAAAATCAAATATTTTAATTTTTACCGTAAGTATCTTATCGTTGTTGATTTTAATTCCATCAGCGTTCATTCTACCAATCCCTATAACTTAATATCAATCAATGCTCCATCCACTGTTAGATTGTTTTTAAAAGTCTAAATTCATGTAAATTAATATATTTCTCATATGCATCAATACCAAACTATTTATGCGCTCATTATAATTTATCTCTAACATTTAGTAAACTCTATTTTGCAGTATTTAAATTGTTTATTTTTTCATTTGGATACATTTTAAATAATTATCACTGCTAAACCTACATTTTGTGTACAAATTTAATTTTGTAAACTGTATGCTATCAAAGGTAACCTCAACTTACGTCGGCGATTCCATCAAAACGTTTCTATTCGATGTCCGGATTGTATTTTTATAAGCCAAACCAAATCTCGGGTCGCTTCGCCATGTATCTTATCAACGATCCAGTCTATTCGAGAATTGGGTACATTGAGCGTTATTTACATATGCTTTTATGCCAATGTTCCATTGTATTCTAAAGCTTGTGTCAATAAACACGTTTCTTATGCCTTCTAATACTTGATTTAATAGTATAAACCTTTTTACACTTAAAATAAAACGTATTTCAATTAAAAACACGTTCTTTTGTTATTAAATTACAAATAAAAACTATTAGAATATTCATACATGCGACGTTACATAAAATTTGCATTCTTTAGAAGTATTTTATGCATTTGAATAATTATTTATTTTAATTATTTTCTATGCATGAAACTTTTAATAATCACTCATTTATGCGTCAAACGTAATAAATACATTTAAAGTGTATTTCACATCTATGTTTTTATGTACATAATTGTGTAAACAATTTGGTTCTTTCTTGAATTTATGAAGTAAGATCTTTATCATACGTTGTAATATTACCTTGCTATGGCCTTAACCGCAGTAATATTAGCGTGTATATATATTATATTTTATAAGGTTACATAAACTTTAGAAGCAACTGTAAGTATATTGCTCAAATAATAGAAGAACATTTGACATGATACTTCCTGCAAAGTCGTTTTGACAAATAAAAATTAAATCGGAAGTAGTTTTCATGAGCGGTAAGTTAATAAATTTTGATTTTACCCGGAGGGGCGGTGATCCCGTAACAATATAAGGTGGCGTCAGCTAACTGCAGTGGTGCGGGAGTGGTTTCCTAGGGTGAAAATTATAAAAGAAACTATAAAAATAAAGAAATAGAAATAATAAATAAATGAAAAGAATAAATAGAATGGCTGAAATACAAAAATTAAGTTACACTATCACTTACCTTAAAAGACTTTCTACTTGTTATAATTGGGAGGCACCAAACCATCTGTCAGCAATCCCTTTGATGTTATCCATACACGGAAAATGGTTATTCGGAATAGGTCTCCTTTGTTTCTATTGCTAAATCTTATTCCCTCATGTTTACTGTTCACGCGCGGGGGGTTTTATAAATTTATACATCGACTTACCTCCGCGGTTTTTTGTTGTTCTAAGCTGCAGTTCATATTCCTTCAACTAAGTGGACTGTATGCGAGATTTAGCCCGTGTTACGTTGCACTTGCACTGTGTTTTTTAGGGGTTTATCGATAAAGTCGGCGGCACTTGACTAACTTACGTTACCGAACGAAAAACCGACGACTGTTCTGCTTCGATATCCATAAGAGAGTGTTTGTTCACTACTCTTAGTCCAACTTATTCACACATGCACAAGGAATTTTTACGGCAGGATATAAGGGAACAAGGGATGACAGTTTTACAATTAGATTTACAACTACGAATTTAAAGTAACTTAAAATTAACCACGCAAACGTGCCACAAAGAGACCGAACATTTACCTTTCACTAAAATATTTTAAAACATATTAAATTTTGGTCAAATTAAATACGATTGTAAAATAAAACGCTTTCCAAATACGATTCCGTCACTAAGGTAGCTGGAGATTCTTTATAACAACCAAAATTTTATCCCAGTTCCTAAATAAATACAAATAAAATTCAACTTGCAATTAACTTCTATTAACATAAAAAAATTGCAATGTACATACAAATAAAACTAAAAACTTAGTTTGTTCTCTGACCAGGTATTGCTAAAAGAAAAAATCCTAAAAAATCTTTAACTCTAATCCATCAACAAAGCAATCAATCATCACTTTACATTTTCCTGTTTACAATATTAAATTGCATGCCATTTATAAATACCAATATTTATTAATGTCGTTAATAACAAACACAGTAAACAGGTAAATATCAGCTTTTCTCTGTTCTATCATTTCATTGTACATTCCAAAATAAAGTAAATTCAATACCTACATATTTCTTATTATTTTCCTGTGGGAAATCGATATCCTAAATTTAGAGCTCTGTACTTTCACCTTAACCTTTATCTTGTTTTCGTACCACATCACACAGCCCCTCAACTATGTCCTCTTGTGACACTTTTGATATTTTCTGATTCCTGGCTCGCAAATAATTAATTTGTTTTCCGTCGGATCTAATTGTTATTTAGTTCCCCTCTCATTATGTTATCGGAGTTTTTATCATATTACAGTCTTCGGTTTGCATTTATGGAATGAATCCCGTGAAAAGTATTTGTGGTATCATATGATTTACTTGGGACAACATTCGCGTTTTTTGTTTTTGTAATATAAAATAAATACATTGTAACATATTGTATAAAATGATTAAACCATCTGCAATCTGATATCCGTGAATTTTTACTACTCACGTCTGGGTTTTTCACATTGTATAAAGTGTGTCTGAAGTTTTCCTTATGTAACTCTAATTCTAAGTTACTTAACTAAAATTTGTAAAAAAGCTCTGCTTTATTTGAGATTCATATTAATTAATTCATTGTTATTTACTTCATAATTCTAAAATTTTCTTTAAAATGACATCATGATTTCACTACCAAAGTTTACTGAAATAAATATAGATTCACTCGTTTGTGGTTTAAAATAATTTACGACCCTAAGTTTCGGTTCTAATTTGTATTTAATAGAGACAATACGATTATTTTGTGTTTTTAGATTGATGAGTTTGATAGAAATACCAATATTATTAAAATGCAAAAAGCAAAAGACAGCACGACAATCAACTGTGCATAACAATATCATCGTCATCCAAGTATATGAACTTGCAATTAATATTTCAACAGTAATTAACAAGTGTAGAGAACATTGAAAACTAGGCTTATTCGGTTTTTAATAAAGCGGTCTTGTATATGTTTAGCGATAAGAAAGGATGATTAGTCGATGTCGTAATAATAGGTTTGATGACGTATATTCTACATGTTTTCTCGATTTACCTAGAATAAAGAATTTTTGTATATAACAGCGAACCTCGTTGCGATAGAGGAGTATTTGTTTTAACGCGAGTTACGTTTCGGGCCTTTTCAAAAAGTCTTACTTCAAAACTTCTTGTAACAATTTATTTATTAAAAAGAAATTACAATTGGAATTTTGACAAACTTGATACAATTATACTAATTCGAAAAAATAATAATTGAATTTAAATGAGGGCGAGTAGCCTATACAAACAACAATGTAAAAGCTGTAATACTCAAGACTGACTGACTGATCTGGGGTTTGCGGGGTATTTATGCTGTCCCTGCCCCTCATATGTTTGTGGGAACTTGCAGAGCTCATGTCTGCTTATTTATTTATTCTATTCATTATACAATGTAATATTCTTAATTTCTAATAATTGCGATTTTTAACCGTCTGTGACCTGCACCTGCAGTATCACTTAAGTCTGGAATACAATGTATTTACATCCGTTCTCACAACTTGCTTGTGAACTTTCAATAACCTTTTCTTAGTTATTTAAATTAATTATGTTTAGTCGTTTATAAATCGGCCTATCTGAAAATTTGAGCACGTATTTTGCTCGTCGTCCTCTTCGTAATCTTCTCGTGGGTCGTTACGTTCGTAAGTTTCTAAATGATTTTATTCATCGTCTCTATTGGAGTGTGTGTAATTATTCTGGTCATTGTTAATTTCTTGCACTTCTTGGTGAAATAGTTCTTCGGAAGTGAAGTTTCGTTTTTGATTATGGCTTGGTCGGAATTGCGATATTTTTGTATTTTGTCTGGTGTTACAAAATGAGGTGTCCATAGGGGTTGGTTTGTAATAACTGTAGGGTTGTTATTGTTATTTATCATCGGTATATTTCGGTCGGTGTTTGCGCCGAATGTTTGCCTTTGTTGGTTTACGTTTTGATTACATCTTGGCGGAAATGTGGGTTTTGTACAATTTGAGTTGAATGTTGTCCTCGGACATTGTTAAAATTGATTGTTAAAATTTGTGTTATTAAAATTTGGGTTGTTGATTCGCGGTTGATTCATTTGTGCATTAAATGGCGTAAATTTTTGTTGTGTGGTTGTTTGCCTCGCGGCTTGTATGGTTTTTATTGATGAATAACTTTTATTCGCGTTAGGGTTATATAGTCTATTTCGATAATACATGACGTTTTCTTCTTCTGTGATCATGTCCATTACCTCTTCTAAATTTTTGGGGATGTTGGAATCTAATTTTGTCTGATAATCGTTCTGGTAGTGCGTTTATATAGGTGTCCAATGCCATTTCGTCATAAAACTTTGTCTTTGGTGAGCGGATATTTTGGTCGAGTTCTTCGATTTTTAGTTTTGTTAGAATTAAATTTCTTACGTCATGACATTTCATTCCGAATTGATACGGGGATTGGTTAATTTCCATTCATAGGTTTATGAGATCGCGGATAAGACATTTGATGTTTCTTTGGTCGCCAAAATATGCTATTAGTATGCGTTTAAAAACTTCTCATTGCTCAAGATCGTCTCGGCTGGCTATTAGCGTTAGTGCCTTTCCGGTCAGTTTACTAATTATTAGGCGTAAAAGCAGAACATATCTTCGTTATCTCCTGGTCTGTAAAAAGTTTTTTGAAATATTTCGCATGCGGTAATGAAGTTGCCTAGGAGAGCTTGCTGTCAGTTATATTGGGGTATACTTTCGAGATAATCTTTATATCTGAATTCATGGTTGATAAGGGTTGCTTTCGGTTATAATTAATATCAAGTTTTTGCAGACATTGAGATTTATTTTTCGGTTTTTCGTTCGTTACTTTTCAATTTGGATTGTCTTGGGTTATTTAAAGAATCGCTTTACTTATATTTTATACGTAGTTATACGGTGTTATAATTAAATTAAAGAATTTGTGTGTGGTAATGTGTAGTCAATTGCTGTAGCCTTGGATTCGTATATTTTTATACGTCGCAGATGTTATAGTTGTCGCAAGTTTTAATTTTCTGAAAGGTTTTTATATGGTTAATAATTTCTTGCAATAATTACGTTATTTCGTACGTTTTGCGCCAGTTACGTTTCTTATTTCAGTCCTGCTGAGTAATTAAGTGTCTGTAATAATTACTTGTCTCCGTAGATGTTGCTTACAATTGTACAATCTCGTTACCTTGAATGTCCAATTATAGAGTTTCAAGTTTTCAGTCAATTGTTTTGTTACAATAATTGCATCAATGTCTCCTTTATAATTTATATAATAAAATTGTTTAATGACAAGGTTTTAAGTCTCCTGAATGGTGTAATTTCAGTCTCGGTGAGAAGTAAATAAATTGCGTAAATGCTTTGTATAATTAGATATTTTCGTACTGAAAAATATTTAATTACACTTTATAAAGCTTTGATAAGTGCTACGTCCTTAGGATCTTTCTAAATAGGTTTTATTTAGTGATGGTTTTCGGTATGAGAATCGCGTTATAGATTTGCACGCTTTGCTGAGTTAATTTAATAATAAGTTACAAAGACGTTTCAATAATTACGCACGTCTGTGAATTAGTTGCGTCGAAGTGTATGATTTATAGAATTCGATGAGGTTAAAATTTGTTTCTATAATTAATTGTTATAAGAATTGCATTTTATACATTAAGCTTTCGGTAATAATATTTGCTGTACATAAAATTGTAAAATTAATTGCGTTCTATTTTTATACTTTTGTTTTACGGAATTAAATTCGATTCGTTTGGTTTTAATAATATTTCGTAATAATTTGTACTAATTTTGCGTATATAAATGAGTCTTTTCAGTTCTCTTGTTTAAACAAATTCTTATGTTAAAAATAATTTCGCGTGTTCAAAAATAAGTTCTCCTAACAAATGAGTAAATTCTTTTTATAAATGGCATAAATTGCGATAATAAAAATCTGTACATATATAAAAAAATTTTCTTACTAGGTAGCATCAATAAATTTGTAAAAAGAACAAATTGGTTTAGGATAAATAAACCTACATAATTTTCATCGTCGTTTTTTGTTTTCTTTTTGGCTCGGTCGATTTTTGTATCTTGTCCAAGTTTGTTTGGTTGGGTTCGGCCGATTCTTGTACCTGAGCCATGTTTGTTTCTTTGGGCTCGGTCGATACTTGTACCTCGTCCAAATTTGTTTGGGTTCCTCCAGATTGGGAATTGAAATTCTTGGTCAGCGGTTTCCGATTTTTGGATCCGTAGTGCCCTTCTGGATCCTACTGACTGCGCCGGTTACGTTTCGGACATTGGGAGCTGCCTCTTTGTAAAGTCTTCTTCCAAAACTTCTTGTAACAATTTATTTATTAAACAGAAATTACAATTGGAATTTTGACAAACTTGATAAAATTATTCTAAATCGAAAAAATAATTAATGGAATTTAAATGAGGGCGAGTAACCTAAGCAAACAACGATGTAAAAGTTGAAATACTCAAGACTGACTGATGATCTTGGAGCTCCCGGGGTATTTATGTTGTCCCTGCCCCTCACATGTCTGTGGGAACTTGCAGAGCTCATGTCTGCTTATTTCTTTATTCTATTCATTATACAATGTAACAATCTTAATTTCTAATAATTGCGGTTTCTTAACTGTCTGTGACCTGCACCTGCAGTATCACTTACGTCTGGAATACAATGTATTCTACATCAGTTCTCACAACTTGCTTGTGAACTTTCAATAACCTTTTCTTATTTATCCTTGATTTACAATGTTGCATCTAACTTAAGTTTTTTAATAATTTCCTAATAATTTCTATTTGATTGTACATATATGGATTGGGGGATTCGTAACTCGCGTTTCTAATAAACTTTGATGTACATAAATTAATGTAAATATAAGTTCGCTTACGTGGAATGATAAATAAACTACCCGTAAGAGTAGTGCTACAATAGTGTACAATTCGTTGAATTTGGAAGATTAAATTAGTACCTACAAATAGTGATTAAGTTAGTGCTAATGTAAACAAGACTGTACATATTTGTGATTGTGAAGAACTAATTATTAGACATATTTATTGAAAATAAGACCAAAGGACAATTAGAAAATTTGTTACAATATTTATCGAATGCAATGCATTAAATCCTTAGAATCACTACTAAATATTTAATGTTACTTAAAATATTAATTTAAAGCGCAATAACTTCTTATATACTTAAATATCAAAGATTATTGTAATATAATATGCAAATATATGTGGTAATGCTAAAATGCAAGTTAAAAGTGATTTTAAAGAACGCCGTTCATTCGGTAAAAATCTGAACGATTAACTATTACATGTTAATAATATATCAGCAATATATAAATAACGAACAATTTGTAACTAGTTTAGTTTTTAAGCTCATCAAACAGATGCGTTCCTTTTTTGCAAATTGGGAACCGTTTAGATTTTTATATTCGTTGTAGCAACAGTGTTTCTGCGTGTTACATTTAAATTTAGAAGTAATAAAAAGGTAATTCATTAAACTAAGGTCAAAATATTCCAAGAGTTCAAAATTTATTAACAATATAATTTTTTTCTATTACACGTCTAAAAAAATAGTATATATTTAATCACACAAATTAAATCACAATTACGTAACATAGCATAAAGCTCATATAATTAGTAAAATAATGGAATAAATTCTAAAAATACATTAGGAAGAAAACTTTGCAAGTTAATGGTAACAAAAATATCAAAAGAGAAATAAATAAAATCTAGTAAAACAACAAATATTCGAAGAAATGCAGTTACTAATTTGATAAGACACTCCATATTGCTTAAAAAATTAAGGCACTGCTTGTTTCTTGCATAAAACACTAGCATCGCTATACAATAATATAGAATCAAAAAACCAAGACTATTATCTCTAATACTTCAAGGTAATTATTTATTTGCTAATAATTTAATCAATCGATGTTCACGACCAAATTCAGAACTGCGAAATTCTTCCAAAAACTGTAAATGATAATTTAAAATATGAGTTTTATTTGTTTAAATATTTCTGTTACCTCGTAGGATAATTCTTGTTTTAAAATCGATGTTGTATGTTCGTTGCCGACGCAACAAGCTAGTAAAGTTGGATAGAGTATTCTAGAAAACGCCTCCACTGAAAAGTATACAAAAGGAAGTGTACACAACTGTTGTAGTACCGAAGGCGGTTGACCACTGACTAATAACATCTGGAAAAATAACATGATGAAAAATTAGCTTAGAAGTTAAAAACTTAATAAATTTATTAGAATACAAGCTTCAAAAAAAAATCATAAACAAACTGATTTAGAGGCATAAAGCGGGTTCTTTTAGGCACACTATGATATTATATACGATATTATACAGAGTAGGTACTAAAGAGATGTTCTCTTAAGAAGGTTGTGGTTTGCGATATGATGAGTTTCAAAGAGGTTACTTGATGATTGTATGAAGGACGGGTTTGTTATTGCTGTAGTAATATAAGTGATATTTTCTGTCGCTGACATGTGGGATACCTTTAGGTATGTAAGTCTGGTTAGCCTAAAAATGCCGTTTTGCAGTTTTTGCTTCTAACTGCCCACGCTCTTGAGTGTGTTGTTTTCACTTTGCGATACTCATTCAAAATTTGTAATGCTTTTCCAGTTAGTTCCGAACCGTCCTTTGAATCTATCAAATGTTATGGGTCCAATTTTCATAATTTGAAATGTTCTTTGTAGACTTCGTTGAATTTCGCAAATCTCAAAGGCCAGACGTACTTTTATAGCCATCTATAGAATTTACTATGTAGTATCGATTCAATTCTGTACTTCCACGCTTAGTAGTGTTGGTGTTTTATCACCTGATGGCGGTTTTATTTACTTTTGCCATAGTACAGAGATGGTTTCGAAATTATATCAGTATAATAGCTTTGATTACTTCATAGAGTTCTTGGAAACTATTTCGTGCTGATGAGGCTTAACAAAGCCGAAACCGTCGGTCAGTGGATGTTTCCTCCCCTGTGAAATAATAAAGCTAATGTTTTGTTAATGGCTATATAATTATTAGCCCCATTTGTATTCGTCAATAGGCTCTATTATTTTCATAGAGTTTGTTTACAGATACATCTTACTTTATATATATATATATATATATATATATATATTACTCAATTTAGACCAGGGTAGAAAATTAATTAATTAATTTTCAAATAATTTTAATCACCGTGTATAAGGAAGCTTTGAAAAAAAAAGTTCGCGTTATTAAAACCGTGGAGCATAAAAATTTATTCGTTTCATTAAAAATAAGGGATTTAAATTATTCACTAGACGCTTTCTATAAAAAGAAGCAGAATTAAAATGCTCAACGTGTATTTAATTTAATTGTTCCAAGAAACAAATAGAAATTACAGGCGAACTTTATATTAATTAATTCAATTTTTAAGTAACGGGTATTAAACAAAGTGTACAAATAATAATTAATATTTAATTAGTATTCGCTAAAAATTAAAGGGTAGAAGTCAATGCCATTCATTATTATTTTAATTGGAGTTAATTGAACCATTAGTAATATATAATAAGCATAAAAGCCAATGAAAATCCAAAGTTAAAATACCATGAAAACAAATCGTAGAAGTATTACGATTGAACACCTGCGTATTTTAAATGTCACGTTCTGTTTAATTTGTTTGGAATAGATAAACATGCAGATTCTACGTATATTGGAAAGGTCGGAAAACCGTAGCTTATATTAACGAGACAGGCTAGTTGAGGGGTTATTTAACTCAAGTAAGTCACGTCGCGGGTCCACGTGGATTCAAATAACCCATAATAAAGAATATCGATTTGTACCACTCAGACCAAGGTAGAAAGGGATGGAAAAACGCGCAAGGCAGAGACACGAATAATAAAAGGCCGGATTTGAGCAACGTCACGAGGTTTACGATTGGTGCAAATAAGATGCAGATATGAGAGGTGTAAACGTAACGATTTCTGTATAAAATTAATTAGTTGTTCGCAGACGCGTTGCGTGTCGTGTGAAAAGTTCTTAGATTTTCAACTGGCGCGTGTGCAAATTTTTAGAATCGCTGTGCCGGACTGTCGAAAAGGAAACATAGAATGCGAAATTCTGAAAACTGTCCGTTGCGGGACAAATCCGACGTGCAAGCGCGCTATTATATAAACCCGTGTTTATAGGAGTTTGGCTCTCTTAGATTTTCGAATTTTATTCAATACTTTAAAACAGTTTGCTCTTTATTTTTTGATGTTATACGATACTGCAAGCAGAATACGTGCTACGATACAAGTTAGTATGCATTGGTGCACTTAGAAAAGATAGATAAGTAGCGATAAATAAATACATTTAAGTATGCAGCTTTGTATAGCGTGAACGAATTATGAATTGCTTTGATATTTTTCGGGGATATACATAGATGAGTTCCTGAAAAGCCCTGAAACTATTTTAGATGAATGGTGGTGTAGAAAAATTTTAAAAGCGGTCAGAATCTGAGGACGTAAACATAACCCAGTTGGAATGGTGAAATTAGCAAGGACGATGTACTTTGAAGCCACGAGTGCAGTAACCTTCAGGTAAATTATACAATTTTGTTCGAGCTTTGATGTTTTGGTGTGTGTTGAATATCTTTATAATTTGTTTGATAAAAAAAAATGAACAGTAGTGAATTTGAATAAACAACAAATTTTTAATTTTATGGTGAAATTTTGTTGTTTAAGTAGAAAGGAGTATTTAGCAGTTTATGTTCTTGATTATGATGAAAATTTGAGTCTGTCTTTGAGCTCAATTATACTAACCTGTTTAATTAACGTAAAGGGGTGGGAGATGCTCCCTTTTATTCAGACTTAGGTCTGCACATATTGTTAACTACATTAGTATGCATCCTACAAGGACTTTAATTCTGGATGCAAATTAAAATGATGACAAATTTAATCTTGAAATTTTATGATACTGAAATTTATGCTGAATTTTAATTTTGAAATTTTAATGTATTATGAATATTGATGTAAATAGAGTTAACGTTGATGTTTGTGGTAGGAATGTGTTTGTTTTTTATGAATGAGGATGAAAGTTTTAACTAGAGTGAGCATCCTAAGGCTTTAATTCTGGATAAATAAATGATGACAAATTTATCTTGAAGAATTATATACTGAATTAGCACAGTAAATTTGGTGCCCAATTTTCAGATGTAGTCTGAATATTGTTAATATTAGAGCTCTAAGTGAGTTTTTTGGAATGGTTTAAATGATGAAATTTAACTGGAACAGCTGAGGCTGATACGAAAAGCTTATCCGAAAATTGGGAGAATCACAGTAATATATTGAGTAATATAGAGTAATATATTTTATGGTGAGTTTTTTTGAAGGTTTAAGCTAAATCTATGAGCACGCTGGAGGTCGATCGAAAACTTATTCCGTAGAATTGAATCACAGCAATAATATTTGTATATATATGATGTGATATATTGTATTTAACTTTAGTTTTAATTATAAATACTGTTGACGCTAAGGTCATGAAAACTTTAGCTTAACCTAAAGTTGGTTCATAATATATGATTGATAATGTTTAATAAAATATTATTAAGTAACTGATTAAATATAGATTTAGTAATCACATATTTTATAAAACCTGATTTGAGTACTGAATATTTTATACATAATCATGTTTAATCATTTTATAAAACCTGTTGTAAGCATAAAGTATACTAAATTTCAGTGTTTAATATTATTTAGTAAACCTGTGATAAGCATAAAATCATATTATAATAGTGATATATATTATATATATATATATATATATGTATACACACAAATACAATATGTTTGTGAAGTATCGATGACAAACATTTATAATAGTTAGTTTGAAGAATAAACTTTAGTGTGTATTTTATCTCTTTATAAAACACAGATGTTCAGAAGTTGTATGTAAAGTACATAAGTAAAAATAGTCCACTGAATTCATCAAGTCGACAGACTTGAAAAGATAATATAAAATCTTTTAAAGAAGAAATCAATGGGGTGTTTCACACGGACAGTTTCTATAATATTCTCAGTAAAGTTTTAGAACGCGAACTAACAACTGTTTTATTAAGATAAATTGGAGGAACTAATTAATTTATAAAGATATGTGTAAATGTGTATGGAATTGGTATTTCCAGATTTTATAACAAATGTAGCCGGTTATATTGAAAAATGACCAATGTGTGTTTATGACGTCGGATCTTTTCGAATATGAATTAGAACGATCTCGCTTTCGCTTTCTTTTTTAATTTTTTCAAGTTTTATTAAACATGAATTATAGTAAATTTTGGAACTTGAGAGAGGTCGAGTGTGGTTGAGAGGAGTCGAACGGGACAGAGTTGAACCAATCGATGGGCGTTTTATGTGGTAGATCAGACTTCCCAACTACTTGTTTTTAATATTCTTTCAGTAATTTGCTGCGCTTTAAGTTCTTTTTCAACTCTAAATAAATTTATTAGGATCTTTTAAAAATATGTTAAATTAATGATGCTCAATGTGTTGATACTCTTTTCTTGTGTCAATAAAAAAGGATATTTAAAGAGGATAAAAATAGAAAAGTTCTACTTGATAACCGAGCTTCGATTTATTTTCAGTTTAGTACTGTCTAAAATATCGATATTCCTTATTTAAACGTGTGGGAAACTTATTGCTTTTGTCTATAGTACAATTAACTTTTACACAATAATTTATCAAATGCACAAAAAAATACACGGAGCAACGGGAGCTTTTTGATCCTTTTACAATAATTACGACTTTTTCAGCCTTCGCTACATCAGATCTCTATCGTGATGTGTCTTGTATTCTGTTCATCAATTACAGTCGCTCTTGTGGAAACGCTTCCTATATGATAACCATGTCCAGAAACTATTCCAAGCAAGATTCCTTAGGTCGATTGTGTTTTAACATGCGTGGTCGATGAATAATATTTTTCCACGCGATCGCTCGTTCAGCGAAGAAAATTGATTGAAAATGTCAGTGTTTTATCAGTAATTTGTAGTAAAATATGAGGACGTTCCAACAAAAAGCGAAGCAATCGATAGTGACTTGACTTGAAATTTTATTAGCTACCGCGTTATCCATTAAAGGACATCTTTAATGCAGTTCGAAAGATGTTGGTTTAATGTTTTCCATTGCCGCTACAATATCCATTATCTATAATTACTATGAGGTGATATCGTAAATGACAGCAGGGCGCACAGGCGACGAACAGCACCTTCCAACGCGTGTGTGACCGGAAATAAAATTAAACGTGCGGTAATGCAAGTCAACGTATGCACAACGTCGCTATTATTGTTCATTATCCGCCATCGACATTAGGGAACATGATAATACGAGCGTGTGTAAATAAAACATTATGCAATCAATGTTATCATACGTAGAAATCTGGTAAAACTGCCTTGTTTAAACTTACATTTTTGATTTATTGTGGTAGGAAAACGATAAATTTAGTTTTGAGGTTTTCTTCGGCGTTATATTTTGCTGTAACAAAAATTACCAAGTACTGCCACATAGTAAAACAACCAAAGTGAACAACCCGTTGAATTCTTGTGACCTCTTAATCCTGCGTTAGTGCAGCGATCATTTGTTGCATGGTTAGTGCGATGCGGTGTAAAAACTTCAGTATATATTTTTTCTAGAAATACGAATGATTGGGAATAAATGAAAAATATTGTTAGGTAAATGAAAACAAGTGTATTTATATAAATGCACAACCTTTGTTCTCCAATACATTAACCGAGTGTGAGAAAAGTAAAGAATCATCTTATGCAGTGCGTTCATTAAGTCGCGCACATCTAAATAAACGATTCTGCAAATAGTAGGTTCTTATATTAGTTCTAGTGGCTACCGCAAGACAGCACCACTGGTAATATAAACAACAGATGTAACGCCCATTATTGTGTGCACAGGTTACAACAGGTCTGCAGTATTGTCTAGATTACGATAAGGTAGACATGTCGTTTTCCCAAGAGCAACAAGTGTTCCTTCTTGAACAGTATTTTACCAGTAATTCATATGAATTTGTCATTGATCAATATCGTGTGACATATCCGGATGTAAGTGTGCCTAACAAGTCTACCTTAACCAGATAAATCCGACGTTTCCGTGAAACCGGATCAGTTGCAGACAAAAAGAGATCAGAGAGATCAGGGAAACCAGTTATTTTAACTGACGCTAAACTGGCTTAGGTTAGAAATGTTATGCTGCAGTCGCCTTCAAAACGACTACGAAGACTATCAATACAATCACACATTTCATTGGGTAGTGCTGAGAAAGCTATGAAACAGTTAAAATTTCGTGCATATCGTGTTCGTAGTGTTCAGGAATTGAAAGATCCAGACAAAGAAAAGCGCCTTGTTTATTGTAGATGGTTTCGGTCCATCGTCGATAACCATGGAATCGGAGAGCTAGACCGTGTTTTCTTCAGTGATGAAACTTGGTTCCACCTTAGTGGATATGTGAATAGCCAAAACACAAGACTCTGGTCTACTTAAAATCCTCATGTTCTTCATGAAAATACATTGCACTGTCGGAAAATTGGAGTGTGGTGTGCCGTATCACGTCGTCGAATAGTGGGGCCAGTAAAGTATTTGAGCCGATTCTGAAACCTCATTTGCTCCAGCATCCTCAATTGCTCCCTCATTCTGGACCAAATAGCTTTCTTCGACAAGCCATTTCATCTTTCGAGATAAATGTACCTTGTTTGGTATCAATTAATATTAGATTGTTCTCAGCTACCTGAATTTCTATGAATCTTTTAGATAGCATCTCACAGGGACTTACCTTCATCTTAAGATTTTTTTACTAGCAGCGATTTCTGACCGTCCTTATCAATTTTTCAGCCATGCGATACATCAAATTAGTCTAGAATGTTACGCAGAATCCGAAACTGTAAATAGATTTAAAATCGACCACTCCTTACGTTTTACACACATACCCTATAGCGAACATATAAAAGATTATTTTTGTTTCTTTCGCGATAAATATATCTTGTTTGGTATCAATTAAGGGCAACCCCTTACAATGTTACACTTTTAAAAGCCCCAAGCCTCTAAATTTTTGCTCATCTATATTTAACTCTATTTTTAAAAGCTTTTTTTCGCTACCTAAAACATATATTTTAACCAACCATTTCTCAAAAATCTAAAACCACTAGAATTTTAGAAATGAACCCTTTATAAGCCATAAGTGTTTGATATTTAAAACCATTGTCAAACAGTAACATTCTGTTTTTAGAAGAATGTAAAACATTCCAATGTAATGCGTTTTTAATATATAAATGGGAAGATCGAGTTTAGCAACAAGAATCATACTCTTTAATTAGAATATTCAAAAACTTTTAAAATTTTAAAACAGGGAACACCTTTACACAAATTTTATCAATTTTCTGGTTTTACATCTAGCTAACTCGATACTAAATAGGTACTTTGAAAATACAATTTGTATCTGAACTAATTTCTTGTCGAAAAGACCCGAAATCTCTAATTTTTGCCCATTTATATTTAACTCCATCTTTAAAACCTTCTTTTTGCTAAAAAAAAATACTTAACCTATAGCCTTGTGTTCCCATGCATAGGTTAATACACTTCTAGGGATGACGTTACGCTTGTCATCGCTCGAAAAACTAATTTTATTAATAAGCTGTGTGTACAAATCGTGTTTTTTACTCCGAATACATACGCCGGCAAGTACTCGATACCACCCAAATAAAGAATTTAATGCTTGGCGACTGTTAACTTCTGCTTCCCTCTTTGCGAATGCTATTTCGTGGTGACGTCATAGCCTTTTATAAATAAAAAGCAATGTAATACTATTCTAAAATTTTTATTCCGACATTATACATAACAAAATTTAAAAATATTTAATGCCGAGCATGGAACCATTTAAACTTAATTTTGATACAAAGTTATACACAGAAAAACAGTCTTTTCTTTATGTTTGTTGGGAGTGGTTTTAATTTTATGTAATTTTATTCACAGCTTAAAATTTAAATCAACACCCAAGTCCTATATCTCCTTTTCTAACCAATAGTTTGATGGTGGACTACACACACCAATTACAGAACCCTTTTATGACAATATAATGATAATTAAAATCTGCGACCTTTCTGACACCGAGCAAAACTCTGCAAACAAAAGGATGTTTATCCTAAAAAAAAGAAAATTTGTGGTGCACTTAACAGCTATCTACGAAGAAAGTTCGACCGATTTGTTTCCGCTAGGCATGGTGTTAAAGCTACACTTCCTTTTTCTCTGGAAAGCACTAACAAGATGAGCCAGGTAGTAAAAAATATTATCGGAAAAGAAGGCCTCGAAAGCATTAATAAAAAATTCCAAAATCCTATGTGTTCCTTTCAAAGTGGAACTAGCAGATGTTAAGTTGGAAACTTTATTGGAAGAAGTACCAGATATATTAGACGGACTCAAAAAAGATTATTACTTTTTGACATGGATGTAACCCAAGATTTTGCTGGCATATTTAGCAAGATAGAGATGTGTAATTATTTAACTACAAACCAAACTTTTGCTACAAGGGCGAATACGAAGAAAACTGCAATATTATTGTTGACAACGATAAAACTGTGGGAATCGATTGTTTAACATGGCTAACAACCAATGCAAGAATTTAGATATACAACAAATTTGCGTGTCTGGTGTTAATAAACAACTTGGAAATCATATACTAGATTTTTTACGTTGTCCAGATGTACTTTTAAGGAAAACATTCGCGTTTACTTTAACCGAAGAACATGGTATTACGAGTTTGGAAGCGACATACAACTGTACAATTGGAGACTATGTCAGTGCGGAACAGGTGTATAATCCCTTAAAAGACTGTTTAACCTTATTGGAAGATAGTAAGTTATACTTCAGAAAGCGCCAATGTACTCGGTACCATTGGCCAAAATGTAGAGTAAGCTATCGAACAAACTATAAAATAGTTGCTGTTTAGTGTATAATAACCTACTACAGTACGTGTATTGGGGGAATAGCAATACAAAGAAATTGACTAGCTTGCAAATTAAGTTGTCCGAAAAACCAAAGGAAAGGGAAAAATTGATAAAATATGTGCTTTCGGCTTTTAGTTTTAAGTATTTATCTGTAAATTATTTGGAGATAGTAGAGGAGGAAGCCAGCCAAGATAAAATAAAAATCTTACACAAGTGCTACATTAAAGCAGGTAGTACATATTTTACACAATCTGCAACACCATATTCTACAATTCCAAAAGAAATAATCATTTCGGAATTGGGGTTGATAAATACGCCTAACATTCGCTCACAGGTTGGCGTAAATATTGGCAGTAAACTCTAACCGTTTCCGCTAAAGGAAATTGCCCCATTGTGCACGCCATACGCTGCAAGTGAAAAAAAAAAGAGAGCTGGAATTAGAGGAAATGGATGCAAAAAGGCGAAAGTTGAACTACATGGAAAACACTGCGACAATACGCGAACAATACAAAGATATGTTAGACAGAGAACATCTTATTAGAGAAAATGAAGAAGAATTAAAAGATTATTTTATGTGCCGATGGACTGACTTATATACATCCGGGTTTTACAAACTGTATGCATTTGTGGTTAGTAAGAGAGACTCTTAGCCACTGCCCTTTCTTGTTAGATGCAGTTCGGTTCCCATTCTATTGTTTATAAAACTATACCCTATTTGTATGTGAAGGGGGTTAAGCAGCCTGAGGCTACCAAGGATCCCCCCAACACTTAGACATTTGTCGAATTAATAGTTTTCCAGTAAATCCTTTTGCACAATTAACATTAGTTGAGAGTATTGCGAAACCAGTACCTGTAGTTGCTTATAATAATTATTAGGTTTAAGTACAGTTATTTTTTTTGTCATTAGGTTTTCCATCTTCGAATTGGTTGGACGCGTAACTACATTGATTTGTATTGTGGGCTAGCTTACGCATTTCCCTGAAATTCCCACATCCTACATCTTTCACTATGTGTGTGCAATAGTCTAACCTAGGTCTACCTATACCTCTCTTTTTCATGTCTCAGATTCTAATACATTCCGCACTAATCCCTCATGCCTTAGTATGTGACCTATTATCTCATCTCTCCTATTTTTTACTATTTTCCACATACTTCTTTTTCTCCTAGCACTTCTAGTACCTCTATGTTCTTAACTTTGTCTGTCCATGATATCTTCATCATAAGTGTGTAGCACCACATTCCAAAGGTTTCTATCTTTTTCCGTCCCCTTCTCCTACTGTCCAGGTTTCGCAGCGGTACAGTGCTGTGCTCCACACATATGTTTAAAGCTATCTTTTCCTTGTTTCTATGTTTGTTGTCTTTGAACTCAGTAGTTGCTTTTTCTTGTTAAATGTAGCACGACCTTGTGCGAATCTTTGTTTTATATCTTTCGTGTTAGTTGGCTTCTTAGGTAACACAAATCCTTAACCTGCGTTCTCGTTACCTATTTGTATTCTTGTTTTTAATTTATTTTCCCCTCCTTTGCATACTAGTACTTTAGTTTTAATTTTATTAATTTTCATATCGTATCCATCTGTTGGAGCGCTTCTAACTCTTCCTTGCTAGATGCTAATACCGCTATATCATCTGCAAATCTAAGCATATCATTCATTTGTCCCTGCATAATAGTTCCAAATGTCTTCTCGCATTTGACAGCATTCATTGCCTCTTCCATGTACAAGTTAAAAATTTAAGGGGATAGGGCACATCCCTGTCTCAACTCTTTCCTAATATTTACTTTTCCACGTTCCTGCTCTAATTCTATTACCGCTGTTTGCTCTTTGTATAAGCTATGTACTATCCATCTATTGCTAAAACTCATTCCAATCTTTTTGAGTATTTCGAACATTTTTTCCATTTTCATTGTCGAATGCTTTTTCCAGATCTATAAACCCTACATACAGGCTTTCCGCCTTTTTCTATTGTTTTCTCCATTATCATCCTTAGAGTTAAAATATTACCCCGTGTTTCCCTATTTTACCTAAACCCAAATTGATCTTCTCTTAGTACTTCTTCAGCCCGTTTTTCCATCCGTCTTTGTACAATTTTACAGTTAATATTTTTGATAAGTGTACTGTGAAACTTATTATTCGAAAATTTTCACTCTCTCCGCACCTTTTATTTTTGGTATAGTGACTATGGTGTTACGTTTCAAATCTTTAGGTATCTCGCCTGTCTCATGCATATAACTTACAAGTTTGAAGAGATGTTCTTTTACTGTTTGTCTAGTTGCTTTTTCTTGCTACGTCTAGTCTGTTTTTGTATTTTCGCCTTTCTTCTATTAAATTCAGAATATCTTTTGTTTCCAATGGTTTCTTATTTTCCTTTGGTTTATACTTCAAAATATGTGATGTTATTCTGCTTCTACTTCCTAAGTATTAGAAATTTTCTCGACGTCTTCAGTAATTCATTTGACTGTTTCTCAAATCTTTTGCGAATATTTTTATATTTTAGTTTCTCAAAGTCAAAGTGCTCTTTTCCGGTCATTTTTTTCAAATTTCTAATTTAGGTGCGACCCTCATATTTACGATCTTGCACTCAGTGCCTATGTCTATTTTTAGGTAGCTTCTACAGTCTTTTACTTGATTCCTAAATCGTTGTCTAACAAGAACGTAATTTATTTGATATTTCCCTATGTCCTTGGCATGTTTCACGTGTATCGTGTTCTAGCATTATGTTGAAATAATGTGTTTGTGATGGTTAAATTGTTTTTGTCACAAAATTCTACCAACATATTTCCCCTAACCTAACCTAACCTACATTATTTTTATCACAAAATTCTAGCAAACTATTTCTCATGTCGTTTCTTGCGCCTAATAGACCTACTATTACTCCTTCCTAACCCTCACACTACCATTGCATTAAAATCTCCCATATTAAATTATTAAATTTTTATGTCCTTTTATGAATCTTAGTATGTCTTCGATATCTTTGCAGATCGCTTCTACCTCTTCGTCACTGTAGCTAGAAGTGGGCATGTATACTTGTATTATTACTGTATTTACCGGTTTAGTTCTAATCTAACCACGAGTACTCTTTCGTTCTTTTGCGAGTCGTTTTTTATACTGTGCTTTTCTTTTTCCGCATAAGTATTCCCACACGCGAATTTCGTTCCTCTGATCCTGTATGAATTACCCTAAAATCTCCGCTCCGAAAATCCCTCGCCTCTGGCCACCGAACTTCACTAATCCCTATTTATGTTTAATGCTAACCTATCCATTTCACTTTTCAAATTCTTTAGTTTATCTACTTGCTTCATGTTTGTGACATTCCACGCTCCGACTCGCAAAATGTTACCTGCTTTTCTTCTAAACTTTCTGATCACATCCTCCGAATTAGCCCTCCCCCCCCCGAATGGTGACTATTTTAACCCCGGAATCTTTTACACCGGAGGAGGATGTCATCCATCATATTTTGTAGTTACTATAGATTAATTTACAGAGTTGTATAAAATCTTTGGACTTCTTTATATCTTTAGGATTTAGACCTAAGGAGAAACGTAGCACTCGCACAAAACCGACCCAATATTTAGGGGGTTCGGATAAGAGATTTTTAGAAAAAATCTTGTTTTGTAATGAAGGTGTAACTCTGGTGCGGTATTTCAGCAAACATTAGTTAATAGATAAGAATTTATTAATTTCAGTTGGTTTAGGTTTTATCACGTAAATGCCCTGAAAATTTTATAGACGCCTTGGTAGTTCACATTAATAACGTGTCTATTTCATCATAATTTTAAAGTAGGACACAGAAATCAGAGAAGCACTTGATATATATTAAATACAACCAGCAATAAAGATTGAGATTTTACATCTTCTTATTAACTGAGAAAATACCGACAGATTTCAGTTACCGATAGATCATAATGGGACATTGAACCTTCTTATCTTAAGTTATTCGATTGACACGCAATCATTGCCGAGCGGGTTACAGGTTGAATAATTCAAGAGGTGGTAGGTAAAACGCGAGATTGTTAGAGAAACGAGTGCCCAAATACGAACTCGGATTTAAAAACTACCGTTACAAGTGAAAGTGTTCCTGTGGTGGACGCTTTTCCTTCAACATAACGTTGGATTTTTGGAGTATTTACAACCCCATTGTACTGCACTAGAATGGAACTTGAGCTTTGTACGAAATCAACAAATATCTAAGTCATTGAATTTTTGCTTTCAATCTGTTACGCACTTTATGCTGATGTATATGTAATAATTGGTTGTATATACCTTATTTCAATGAAGAGGACTTTTTACATTGGTGCACGCTTAGTTAAAACTTAGTGTAAACAGGAAATTTTTATATGGACAAACACCAAAATTGTATCTGCATAATTTATAAGTACCAGTTAATTTGGTTAGATACTTATAATTGATAGATTTAAGATGTTTTTTTAGATGCACACACATTTGATTAATTAGATATAGAGCTTACTTTTTTGTTTTGTTGTGCTTCATATGTACTGTGATTTTCATGTTTGAATAAAAGTCATCTTCAATTTATGTCATAAATGTCAAACTTGAAGTTTTTATTATTTTGACAACGATCCTAGGTCATGGATCGAAACGTAAATAAAGATGATTTTAAAAACTACAAGTGGTTTACTTCCCAAAAAAGATTAAGAAAAAAGGTTACGTGTACAACTTGAATTTTCTTATTTATATGTGTTTATTTTAAATTAGTAGGTGAGAAAAAGTGTAGTCAAGACTCCATAAATCTATATTGCAATAAAAACCTTTACAATCGTCTCTAGGAACACCCATCTTTTAGCGAGACAAATCCAGGTGGGTTAGCGCTCAAAGGTTTTTTATTAGACAGAAAGTTTAGACCTTTCCAGGTAGGTGTATGTGTATTTATTGAAAGTATGCCTGTAAAAAGATTTGCATTTGCTTTTATACAACCCACTTCTCACCGCTAAAAGTTAGCTGATGCATTATTTACTAGTACGTCTTTTTTGTAGAGTAAAATTAATAAAGTTAACTAACGTCAATTTAGCAGGTAACACCTTGAGCATTTTTATTAAAAGTTTTCAGTTCTATAATATAATATTATAAGGTGCGTTTCAAAGTAAACAGAGCCTTTTGAAGGTGAGTGAGAATATCCATTTAAAATAGCCTCCCAGAGACTGTAGGCCGATTTGCATGGTCAAGAAGCAAGTTGAACGAGTGTTTTACGTTGTCAGTTTTGATGGCATTTTTGGGGCAAAATCACCTTGGCTCCCTCAACACCAAATTATTTTATTTTCTTATAACATTTGATTGCACCAACATTGCACAACATAGCACCATAAGACTTGTAGCTAGCACCCAAAAACTATGTCAGTTATTACAGTTCAAAGTTGGGGGGGCCACGGTGATGCCAGTCCCCCTACACTTTTCAAATTTTTCTCTTGCATCTGATGGCACTAACATAGCACCATATAGCACCACCATTCTCACAACTAGCACCCAAAAATTAGCGTAGATATAGCAATTTAAAGTTTAGGGTCCTAGGTTACGTCAGCCTCCTCCCTCCCCCCCCCCCACTACATTTTTTTCAAATTCTTCCTCTTGCACCTGTTAGAACTAACATAGCACTTACATAGCACCACCAGTCCCATAGCTAGCACTCAAAAAATTACGTAGATATAGCAGCTTAAAGCTTATGCCCTAAGGCGATGTCAGCACCACCAATCCACTATTTAAAAAAAAATTTTCTTGCACCTGCTAATACTAACATAGCACCGCATAGCACCACCAATCGTATGGCTAGCACCCAAAAAATGGCGTAGATATAACAAGTTTAAAGTTTAATTTTTTTTCTAGCATCTGCTAGTACATGAGCCTCCCCCACGCACACACACTTTTTTGAATTTTTTCCTCTTGCAACTGTTAGAACTAATACAGAACTGCATAGCACCAACAGTCGCATAGCTAGTACCTAAAAAATAGCAAGATATATCAGTACAAACTTTGGGGAGAGCCAAAATAGCGTGAGCCTCCTGACAAAATTTTTTCTAATTTTTTCTCGCTCCTGCTAATATCAACAAAGTACCGCGTAGTACCACCAGTCACATACCTAACACCCAAAGTATAACAATTGGAAGTTTGGGGCCAGATACGATTAACAACGCCCCGCTGTATGCACTATAATTTAATATTTTCGTGCACCTACAAACACTAACATAGCACTGCGTAATACCACCAATTGCTTAACTTTAAACCAAATAGGTGAGAGAAACAAATTGAAAGTGGTGCCACCCTCACTACTCCATCCCAACACGCTAGAACTTCGCTAGAACATTATACCTCCGGATAGCAGTAAAAATTGTGTAGGCAGCTAGATTGGGAAAGATGTTGAAGCTACAGCGGTTTAAAGTTGCGTGTGATAGACCTAGTTCTACAAACTTCCAAACAACATGTTTCAGAATTTTTTCCAATAAGTGTATGGCAAAACGTATTATCTTATTTTGTGTTTTCTTCCAATTAGATTGCCAACCCGTAAAATCCTGGAGTTTAGATAGTTCGTAGCTTGCAGCAACTAAGATATGCCTACAGCCCACACCTTTTGCATTTGATTGAATCTTTTAAATAGTAACAATTACCGTTTTAAAGTTTCATGCAATAAATCCACTTAAAATTTGTTGTATTACTTAATCTGATGAATACAGTGGTAGCGCTATATAAAATTATTTCCGCAATACTGCTACACCTGCTTTATTGGAAGATTTGCAGCACTAATTCTTAATGTGCAATTCGGTATTTTTATAATGGCAGCGGTACGTAGTAATTAAAAGACCATATACTATATGTGCAACTTGTAAGGGACTTATACCAAAAGTACACTTATAGACCTGAATAAATATAATGTTTTCTAAAGCACAGGCAGCTATACGATTGGTGATGCTATGCGGTGCTATATTAATACTAGTAGATGCAAGAAAAAAAATTAAAAAAAGTGGTGGTGATAGTGGTGGTGGTGGTGGTGTTGGTGGGGGGGGGGGGGGAGGTTAACATCGCCAAAGGACATAAACTTTAAGCTGCTATATCTACGTCATTTTTTGAGTGCTAGCTATGAGACTGGTGGTGCTATGTAGTGCTATATTAGTTCTAACAGTTGCAAGAGGAAAAATTTGAAAAGAATGTAGTGGAGGACGGGGGACTAGCATAACCTAGGACCCTAAACTATAAAGTGCTATAACTACCCCAATTTTTGGGTGCTAGTTGCGAGAACGGTGGTGCTATGTGGTGCTATGTTAGTGCCATCAGGTGCAAAAGAAAAATTTGATTTTTTTTAATCTGTCTAATATATAGGGTAGTTCTTCCAATAGAGTTTCTAACATCTGCTAGTTCCACTTTGCACGAACACATATCCGATGTTTGAATTTTTTTATTAATATTCTCAAGACCTTTTCCGATAATATCTATTATTCCGTGCCCCATCTTGTTAGTGTTTTCTTTATTTACAGATATTTGCTCGGCGTTAGAGAGGTCGCAAATTTTATCCAAACATTATATCGTCACAAAATGATTCTGTAATTGGTGTGCGTAGTCTACAAGTCAGCACCTTTTCGCCTTTTGATATAACAAATATTATCAATATCTGTAACCAAATTGTTATACAAATTTTCTGTCAGCAATCACAATCCAAACTGCTCATTTGTTGGTTTCACTTTATTCCCAATAAGTTGAGGAACGTTAATTACTTTGGAGAAGCACATGTTTACCCTTCTAGCTATTACCGAATACCAAATTAGATACGAGAAATTATCACTTTTATACCCTACGGAGTGGGTGGGTAGGTTACCGACAACACCCGAACGAAATCCGCTTGTGCGCAAGCGTAACAATATATGATCTTATATATTGTAATACAAATTAGAAAAAACCGACGACAGATTAGGCGGGAGAAACAAAAAGTGTATAAGCGCAACAAAGATATGGTCTTGTACAAATTAGATTCGAACGAAGGATGTCGAAAATACCCTATAAGACAGTCGGAGAATGGGTGAGGGAAAGACGAAAGTGATAGACAAATTTTACTCTGCAGCGTCGATGGAAGAAGGGGGTGGTGGCGGGGAAAATGATGGGTTAGGTCGGCGGCGCGCCGACAAAGAAAACACTAACAAGATGGGGCACGGAATAATAGATATTATCGGAAAAGGTCTTGAGAATATTAATAAAAAATTCAAACATCCGATATGTGTTCGTACAAAGTGGAACTAGCAGATGTTAGTTGGAAACTCTATTGGAAGAACTACCCTATATATTAGACGGATTCGAGAAAAGATGATTACCATCTCTTTGACATGGATATTACCCAAGATTACAAAGTTGTGTTAGACAAAGAACATCTTATTAGAGAAAATGAGGAAGAATTGAAAGATTATTTTATGTGCCGGTGAACCGACTTGTAGATACATCAAGGTTTTACAAGCTATATGAATTTGTGGTTGGTAAGAAAGACACTTTTAGTTATGTGGGCATTGTGGATACTGCTAGAAAATGTGCATTAAAAAGGATTAGTAATGAATTTCATCAGTACACTTTTTTTCTATTAATCTATTTTTAGATGAATACATTACATTTTTGTGTTAGTACCTAATGATTACATAACAGGTTTTCCACGACAAAAACCCCTATGTCGATACATAGATGTTCGTAACATGAACTTCATTACATAAGCTACAGCTTACTTTTTTTCTGTCATACTCATATTGCCAGTTCTTAAAACCTTCATAGCTATCCCATGAGCTATTGTATGGAATCCATTTACCGGTTTGGCCTTTTTTTAATGAAACATTTGTCACGGCAATCTCGGCCTGTATAAGTGCATAGTACTGAACAAATAGAACAAACGCAATCTTCTTTTCGTATGAAACTGTTGTTAGTAATGCGCACACTAGTGTTGACTATTGGAAGTTCTTGAGTAGCTGTTTTTTCAGCAATACTAAAACCTCTATTTGCACTTTCTTCTTTTTCTTCTTCTCTATCCTGTAGTGGCCGTTTACTAATTATACCATCGTCCAATTCCGCAATGTTTGAATTTATGGTAGTGTTAACAATTCTAAAACTATCTCCTCTCACTGCTCTTTTGATACTTTGATACATTTTATGCAGCAAGATCCATGTGTTCAAAGTTCAAGCACGACGCCTGTTTGAATGGTATATGATAGTCTCTCTCAACTCCGTCTGCAGTGAATGTAAAGCCTACTTTAGCATCTAGTATGATATCTAGTGTGACTTTATTATAAATTTGCTGTAGACCGTTTTTAACTACTGCTCAAAATTGTTTAAAAAAAGTGGGCGGGGGCTGACGTACTAGCAGGTGCAAGAAAAAAGATTAGACTTTAAACTGTTATATCTACGCCATTTTTCGGGTGCCAGCTATACGATTGGTGGTGCTATGCGGTGCTATGTTAGTACAAGCAGGTGCAAAAAAAATAATTAAAAAACGTGTAGTGGGGGAAGAGGCGCTGACATCGCCTAAGGGCATTCTGCTGTATCTACGTCATTTTTTGAGTGCTAGCTATAGGACTGGTGGTGCTATGTGGTGCGATGTTAGTTCTAACAGGTGCAAGAGGAAGAATTCGAAGAAAATGTAGTGGGGGAAGTAGGGTAAATATAGCAATATGAGAACCACATTTCCTCCAGAATCCCGCATTTCCTCACACATCTGGACCAAAAAGTTTTCTTCGACTAACCATTTTTCATCTTTCGAGATAAATATATCTTAATTTTTCATCTTTCGAGATAAATGAGCATCCCCATTTCCACACACGAGATAAACCTATTTTTAAGATTTTTTACCGCTAACATTCTGGACCAAATAGTTTTCTTCGACTAGCCATTTTTTTATCTTTCATCTGAACCAAATAATTTTCTTTGTCTAGCCATTGCATCTTTTGAGATAAACCTACCTTGTTTGGAATTAATTAATATTAGAATTTTCTCAGCTACCCGAATCTTTAAGAATTTTTCAGATAGCATCACCCCCAAGGGAGCTACCCCAATTTTAAGATTTCTTACCTGTAGCGACTTTTGAGCGTTCTTATAAATTTTTTTAGTCATGCGATACATCTTGTTAGCTTAGAATTTTACGCACAACCCGAATCTGCAAACAGATTTAAAATCGGACTACTCCTTACAAAGTTACCCCTTTTAAGCTCCCAAACCTCTTTAAATTGTTTTGCTCGTCTATGACATATGCTTAAACCAAACATCTCCAAAAATCAAAAACCGCAAGGATTTTAGAAACGAGTTCTTTATAAGCCATAAGTGTTTAATATTTAAAACCATTTTTTCAAACAGTAATGTGCTTTTTTCAGAATATCGCAAAAACTTTTAAAATTTTTCTGGTTTTAACATAATTACATGCGCAATGCTAAATAGTTGGAAAATACATAGACAAGGACAAACTAATTGCTTTACAATTATGTGACGTATAGTGAAAGTAGCCTTTCTTTTTTATTAATTAGCGGGTATATGATTTGAGAAATACAATAGATATGCTCGATACTAAATGCTTGGAAAATACAAGTAGTTTCAAATCAATTTCTTAACGAGCATGTGAATCACATTTGAAAACTGTATATAATTTCTTTTCTTGGACTTTCTATTAATTATGTTTGTGTATTAGAAATTGATTAATAATTGCAGGATACAAATTTTAAATAAACACTTTGCTAAGGGAACACCGAACTTGTTGTATACAGAATACTTACTAATAAAACAATTTAATTTTAAATAACTTCTACGCCATATTTTTCGAAAATGGCATGCTTTGGAAACAATCGAAGATTGCCGAAGACACTCGAAGAGTGCACAAACGCGGTCACTAAACCACAATTAATAATCACCTTTATAGGTTTAACATTTCTACCATTACCCAATGACTTTAATTTCTTATTGGAGAGAATCCTTATTCTCCCACGCACTGTTGCGTAGCTGGATGCCCACCCCTTTTGGGAATATATGCTCGTTATAGGTTGTAGCACCCGCGGTTTTACTTAACTACACTTCGTGAGATCCCTTTAATCTTTTTTAATCGTGTCCTTCTCGCGCACAATACAGTAGGACTTAGCCTTACTACCTACAAATTCTAACACCAAGTCACCGTTAAACTCGTCTTTAAATTTCCCCACAACTTTTTGTTAACATGCGGTAAATTGTGTTTATTATTTGCGGATACACCACTTTAAACTTAAAAATAAAAACAGGATAGTTTAATACGTCTATTAATAATTTATGGTAATGTTGGCGATACAAATATGTAAAAACAAACTTTATCAAGAAATATGTTTTAATAGAATACATACATGTATTGATAACATCTATAAACCGCTGTGGTAACCAGAGTCTGGCGAATCTGGGATAGCCAAATCTCTAAACATTTGCGCAAGCGATTGCCTTGCAGTTGTATCTTTTAAGTACTGAATGGGAAACATTTAATAAGTTCCAACACTGTCAAGTAATTTAAATTGCTGCAATCATTAGACAGAGAAATACTGGCACTGCTCTCTCCTCTAATAACGTTTGAACCCTTTCTTCCTCCGTCGTATTTCCACATACTTTTTTTATATCACCAACAAATTTTTCGTAAAATTCTGGAAAGTTTCTACACCTTAACTCAACCATTTTAAAACAGATCAATTCTCGCAAATTTAATAGCTTGATGCACTCGTACGCAGGTAGCACAATAACATTCCCATCTTTCGTAATCTCCATATTATATAAATTCTCTTTTTCAAAATTGTTCAAAAACCATATACTTCTATTAAAGGCTGTGCTCAGCTGCAATTTGAAATCTTGATCCAATTGTATCTCAACAACATCGTTTCAAACCATTTAATCTGACTTGTTTTGAGTCTTGAGCAAATTGGCGAATTTGAAATTCCACTTGAAAAGTACACAATTTCTTCCAATCGAAGTAAGAGAATGTTATCGTAGAATCAGCACACATACCACTACAGCAAATAACTTGGATGGCAGGTTGAAGACCACCATATAAATCAAAACCAACTTCTAATATATGGTGGTGATAATTTGGAGGAAATTCGCCTAACCTATAGGTTGACTTACCAACTAGTTGGTTGATATTTAATTGTGGTACTCGCACATCACTTGTAACGTCAACACAAGAAAAATTCATCTTTAATTTATAATTTTAATCAAACTCGACGATACTTTGACGACTAATGCACTGGAACATGGCTCTCAGCCTTTTATCCGAGTCGAGCGTGCAGCATCTTTAAACATTATTAATTTATATTCAGACGATATTACACTAATGGTTCGATCAGGTCCTGAACTGGAAAAGTGACGTCTATAATTGATTTTATAGTGGGTTTTACAACTGTATGTATTTAACCACCAACTGCCATTTTAATTATTAAACAAAATTACTCTTAGCACGTATTTTAATATACCATCGTGTAAGCATTATCAACTTATATATTGACTGTTTTCCTCAGGTTTCAAATCCCTCAGGAATTTTTTCAAATCGAATGACACCTTACTGATTTGCAAATAACCTTTTGCAAGCATCGTATATAATTCATCTTTAATCTATTTCTAAACCGTATCGACTGTCTTTTAGATAAACCACTGGTGTAGATCCTCACAAATTCGACTAATCCTTTCAAACCCATTAACACTTAGACAACGGCTTTAGATTCAATTCCATCGAAACCGTCATATCCTTTATCGATATGAACTCAGCCGTCAAACTTGAGCATATGTAGATGCTGATAATGGTTAAACACGCCAAATATGGGATTTACATCAATCGCTACAGTCACCACGAACTCATTTGTCAGTCATTTGTATATTAATAACACGTCTAGGTGTCGATCATTTAATGGAGCTCGATTTGTAAATAAATGAGATGATCATACGCATAAGGGTTGTACTCTGTTTAATTAATCTCCAAAGTACAACGCCTGTTATCATGAACGTCCATCCTAAAATTTAAAAATTAGCATCACAAAAAATTTTTGTCCGATAAACGTAATATAACCGAGAATGCTCGTTCATTGGTAAACATCCATCTTGGACATTAGACGACATCTTCATCCGAAAAGTTAGATCTTTCTGCCTAAGAAGATTACTGGATGCGTTGAGCACAAATCATTTCGACGTATAGCATACCAGCACTTTAACATCCTCAACACTGTTTGCTCATCTTGTGTGTAAAAGCCACAAACTTCGAAGGTACCATCTGAACTAATTCATATAATTAGGATTGGAAACTCCACGCACCTTAAAGATAACGTTTATTAACACATATGAATGCGTAACTTTTATACCAGTCTATTACACGTCGGTGAAAATTCACAACTTAACTAATCTTGCTAGCATCTATAATTATCGATGTATCAAACAGACAAAGTTAGACGGGGTAACATATTTATACATATTTTTCGAAATTGTCGAAATTGGACATATCTGCATTTGCATTTGATAAGTAAACATCGTACATAAATGACGGAAAATTATACCCTAGATGCTATAACACATTTTAGACATGACATTGCAAGGAGATGAAAACACATTTATCAAACAATTCACACTAACCAACCATTTGACATGGTATTTAATGAATCTCTGGTAAACCTACTAAAATAGCTGACAACTAAACCTTACACTGATCAATGTTTAATGCGAAAGATCAGAACATAGACTCCAAGTAGACGTTTCTGACAGAAAAAGAAAAGCAAAATTATATAAGAGGTTTTAAATAAACTCAGTAAATAAACAATAGGATGGATTACTGGTTGAAGCATCGAAATCGTCAATGTTCAAAAGCTACATTATAGAAACTCAGATCAAAGCAAATGTGTGTCAAATTTGGATATGATACATTGTCAATTGGAGGAGAAAGTGACTTTTGTGTGTGTGTGTGTGTTGGCATATGTTTTTTAATGAATAAAAATATATTTCTATGTGAAGTGTACTTGTTAAGTATTTGAATTGAAATTAAATATTGTTTCAAACGTTTTGGTTTTATTTATATATAATGGTATTGTTAGGATACAATTACTCGGAAGCAGTAGCAGAATTTTGGTTTATGTAATATCATAGAAGTTGAAAAAACAAAAACTAAAAGGTATGTTTGAAACACGTAGTTGTACTCATTTCTATTGAAATTAAATGTAGCGCTCTTTGTTATAATTCTTTTCATAAGAACTTAGATACCCATTTCAGTTACGTGAACATTTGAAAAATTAAACAATACCAATGTATGCTTTATATTTTAAAACATAAACAAGCTAATATATACAAAATAATTTCTAAATTCACATCATTCATTTCTTATGATAACAGTTGTGGTGGTTAAATTGTTATTTTAAAACTTACAATTTAGTATATATTCCATTGAATATCTGCCAACAGTTTTATAAACCCCATCTCCTCGATTATTTCCATAAAATCATCCAGATCCTCGGGCATTGATAACACTGCAGTACAGTGCTGTATTGCTTCCTCGTATGACTGACACATAAGACATTTTCTCCTTCTATCGAAAGCGTTGCCCACATTCTGCTTTTTTACTCGTAGAGCATTGCGAAATCTTCGAATAACCTCTCCAAAGTCTTTATACATATTTGTTATATTGTCTCTTTAAACCGTACAATCAACAAATAATAACTTCTACGCGAACAGTCCTTTTATATGAGCTACTCCTATTCGGATATGTACCGATTGCATCCGATTTGTGTGCACGAAGCAACCGGTATGGAATGTATTCTATGAACAAAATCATTATATTTCTTAAGAAAAATGCTAAGGACTTTAAAATAATTATAACTCTTGTTAGACCTCTAGTCTCTAGATAAACGTTATTATTTTAGGTTGTGTCACTGTTTTCTAAATCAATTTCCTACATACTTTTTCCTAAACTATACGTATCAATTGACGGTTATACTTTACTCCATAACCGACTTGTATATATTTTCGTATTCGTCTCTAGCTAACACGTCCGTATAATAAAGATGTACAGGCTCGTCGTCAACTGGTAACAATCTTTTTAAAGCCAGCCTTTGATTTCAACTTTAACGCTTGTTGTAGGTGGGGAAATTCTTTCCGCTATTCCTTGTGACTAGGAATCGGTTATTTTGCAAGGGATCAATCAATTGTTTGTGCACCTCATTGAATTTTTGTAGAGATGTAGCGTCACCCTTTTTGTACGCTACAAAGTTCTTTCGTACAGAATCCTGCATAAGATGAAGCTTACGTTTATTTACAATAAAATTGTTAACGTTCGTCATCATCGGACTCAGGATGGGAACTAACTTTTTTTGAATAATGTTAAATATTTATATACTCGTCGAAATTCTTCCTATATCGACCATTATCCAAATCAAAATCTTTCACAACAGTTATAAAATTATGTTTTGAGTCACCCCAACACTGTAAACACATTTCTTTAAATTTCGGATATGTCATGTCACCACTTATATGATCCGAAAAGATATGTCTGAGATTGGTTGCATCCTGTTTCCATAATGCGATTACATTGGCGTTATCTCTGAGTCTATGTTTTAAGGCACTAACGTAAGTTTGAGATAGATAGAACGAATCTATTGCTTTATGTCGACCGAACGAGAAAAACTGACTGATTTTACTTTGCTCGTTTGCAGGTATATCATCGAAAACCATAATTGAATCTTCTTTGGTATCTTCGGGTTCGATCAAATCATCGTAATTTTCAAACTCATGGTACCCAATTTCTTCTTTTAATGGTGTAAAAACGTTTCTTAACAATTCGTATTTCGGTTGATATAAACTCTTCGAAAATACATAGACATTTTGGAATCTAAGACCGTTCTCGTGCAAGATCAGAGATATTAAAGCGTTGGTCTTTCCACAACTCGATGGTCCCACGAATATAGCTCGTATGTTGACAGAACAAGGACCATGTTTACCATCCTCTTTTGCATTAGCAATAGCAAAGTTATCATAATTCTGTATAGGTATTTTAACTTCTGGTATAACATCTCTGGATGCATCGTTGGAATTATGTAATTTCTTCACGTTCTGCAACCTTTTAACATATCTGCATAACGTTGTTCTAGGTATATTATATTTTTACTAGCGGTAGAAACTCGAACCATCAGGATATCCCCTGCTTTTGTAATGAAACCATGATTGGAATCGACATCTTTGAAAAACTTAAAAGCCAACCCAAAACTACTTTTAATAAAAAACTTGCCACATAACCACATGACCATATACCATTGACCACATGACCACATGACCATCACTGACCGCCATACCAATGACCATTGACCATGCCTATGACCAATGACCACGACCACTAATTGAATAAAGAACGAACATGACCATTGACCAAGAACGAAAACCCTGACCGATACCTTGCCCTTTGCCATATACCGATGACCATAATAATTCTTTTTGGTTTTCTCATTCCCAAACATCCGGGGCCCACCAAACCCAATTTTTCCTTTTATTAACCTTCACATTTTTTAATAAAACTCTTAAAAGCAATTTTGGGTTTTTAAGAAAACTCTTAAAAGCAATTTTAAGGGTTTTTTAAAAACTCATTAAAAGAATTGGGTCTTGGTTGGGCGGCTGGTCTTTTGGTCTGGCATGTCAAATTTGGTATGGTCATTTTAATTTGGTCTTGGTCATGTGGTCATGGTTTATGTTCTTGTTCTGCATTTTATATGGTAAGGGTTGGGTATGTGGTTTTAGGGCATGTGGTCAAAAGGATGGTCTTGGTGGTTTTATGTGCAGGGGAGATTAAATTTTTTTGGAAGTGTTTTGGTTTTGGTTTGAATTTTGAAAATGTGTTAAAAAAAAAAAAAAAAAAAAAAAAAAAAAAAAAAAAAAAAAAAAAAAAAAAAAAAAAAAAAAAAAAAAAAAAAAAAAAAAAAAAAAAAAAAAAAAAAAAAAAAAAAAAAAAAAAAAAAAAAAAAAAAAAAAAAAAAAAAAAAAAAAAAAAAAAAAAAAAAAAAACAGGATGCAACCAATTCAGAATATTTTTCGGATCATTTGGACATGAATATCCGAAATTTAAAGAAATGTTTTACAGTTTGGGTGACTCAAAACATAATTTTATAACTGTTGTGAAAGATTTTGATTTGGATAATGGTCGATATAGGAAGAATTTCGACGAGTATATAAATATTTAACATTATTCAAAAAGTTAGTTCCCATCCTGAGTCCGATGATGACGAACGTTAACAATTTTATTGAAATAAACGTAAGCTTCATCTTATGCAGGATTCTGTACGAAAGAACTTTGGTACAAAAGGGGACGCACATCTCACAAAATTCAAGAGGTACAAACAATTGATTGATCCTGCAAAATAACGATTCCAGTCACAAGGAATAGCGGAAAGAATTTCCACACCTACAACAAGCGTTAAAGTTGAAATCAAAGGCTGGCTTTAAAAGATTAAGTTACCAGTTGACGACGAGCCTGTACATCTTTATTATAGGACGTTAGCTAGAGACGAATACGAAAATATATACAAGTCGTATAAAAACCGTCAATTGATACGTAGTTTAGGAAAAGTATGTAGGAAATTGATTTAGAAAACAGTGACACAACCTAAAATAATAACGTTTATCTAGAGACTAGAGGTCTAACAAGAGTTATAATTATTTTAAAGTCCTTAGCATTTTCTTAAGAAATGTAATGATTTTGTTCATAGAATACATTCCATACCGGTTGCTTCGGTGCACACAAATCGGATGCAATCGGTACATATCCGAATAGGAGTAGCCCATATAAAAGGACTGTTCGCGTAGAAGTTATTATTTGTTGATTGTACGGTTTAAAGAGACAATATAACAAATATGTATAAAGACTTTGGAGAGGTTATTCGAAGATTTCGCAATGCTCTACGAGTAAAAAAGCAGAATGTGGGCAACGCTGATAGAAGGAGAAAATGTCTTATGTGTCAGTCATACGAGGAAGCAATACAGCACTGTACTGCAGTGTTATCAATGCCCGAGGATCTGATGATTTTATGGAAATAATCGAGGAGATGGGGTTTATAAAACTGTTGGCAGATATTCATATGGAATATATACTAAATTGTAAGTTTTAAAATAACAATTTAACCACCACAACTGTTATCATAAGAAATGAATGATGAATTTAGAAATTATTTTTGTATATATTAGCTTGTTTATGTTTTAAAATATAAAGCATACATTGGTATTGTTTAATTTTTCAAATGTTCACGTAACTGAAATGGGTATCTAAGTTCTTATGAAAAGAATTATAACAAAGAGCGCTACATTTAATTTCAATGAAATGAGTAAACGTGTTTCAAACATACCTTTAGTTTTGTTTTTTTCAACTCTATGATATTAAAAACCAAATTCTTGCTTCCGAGTAATTGATCAACAACATTATATATAAATAAACCAAAACGTTTGAAACAATATTTATATTTCAATTCAAATACAACAAGTACACTTCACATAGAAATATATTTATTCATTAAACTTACACACACACACACACACAAAAGTCACTTTTTCCTCCTTTAATTGGCAAATGTAGTATATATCCAAATTTTGCACCGATTTTCGTTTGATCTGAGTTTCTATGAGCTTTGAACATTGTAGATTTCGGATGCTTCTGAACCAGTAATCCATCCTTTGTTTATTTCGTCAAAGGCTTTATTTAAATCCTCTTTAGTATACGATTTAAGTTGTCTTTTTTCTGTCGGAAACGTCTGACTTGGAGTCTATGTTCTGATCTTTCGCATCAACATTATCATGTGTAGGTTTATCTTGCACTATTTTAGTATTTACCAGAGATTCATTAGACATACCATTCAAATGTGGTTAGTTGAATGTTTGATAAACTTGTTTTCATCTCCTTGACAACTTCTTCTAAAATTTTTATAGCATCTAAGTGATATAATTCTTTCCCGCTCATTTTTATTACGATGTTTACTTATCAAAATGCAAATGCAGACTATTCCAATTTCACAATTTCGAAAAATATGTAAAATATTTCCGTCTAACGTCTCGTTTGATACATCCGATAATTATGTGGTAGCAGAATGTTAATCGGATTTTCACCGACGAATGATCTGGATGAAAAGTTACTCAGAGTTAAAACGCTGGTTTCTATAATTCTAGTAAATACTAATTAGTAGGCTACACCAAGATGGACAGTGATGAGTGTTAAATCTTCAACGCTGAAAATGTTGTGTCAGCCTCCGAACCTAGGGAGATCTATTTTTGTGGAGAGGATTCACTTAAGTCAGAGGAGTTCCAAGAACGAGATTTGTTGTCCAATAATTATTTTTCATTAAATTTTGGATGGATCTGAAACAGGCGTTGTACTTGGAGATTAATGTAAACAAGTACAACCTGCGTGGATCTCATCATCGAGCTCCCAATGCTAACCAGAGCTGTATTAAATAATGACGACAAGCATGCTTTGCACTGGTCGTGATGCTGCGTTCACAGTGCTACAATCCGCAATGTGGTACATTACAGCACCATTCTCAATTTGACAGGACTGTTGAATCCATAAAGGATATCGGTTCAGGAATTAAACAACACCAGTGTCAAGTGTTTGGTGGAAAGGAAGTCGATTGTGGGACACCAGGGTTTATCTCAAAAGACAGAGCGATACGGTTTAGAAATAGATTAAAGATGAATTATACGATGCTTGCAAAAGGTTATTCTGCAAATCAGTAAGGGTCATTCGATTTGAAAAATTCCGAGGATTTGAAACCTGAGGAAAACACAATAATAATTGAAATCTTACACGATGGTATATTAAAATACTGCTAAGAGTAATTTTGTTTAATAATTCTAAAATGGCGTTGGTGGTTAAATACATACAGGTAAAACCCACTATAAAACAATTATAGACGTCACTTTTCCAGTCAAGACTTGCATATAACGCCAACTAATATAATAAGAGCTGCGCACGCTCGACCATCGGCATAAAAGGCGAGAGCCATGTTCCAGTGCATTAGTCGTCAAAGTATCGTCGAGTTTGATTAAAATTATAAATTAAAAATGAATTTTTCTTGTGTTTACGTTACAAGTGATGTGCGAGTACCACAATTAAACATCAACCAACTAGTTGGTAAGTCAACCTATAGGTTAGGCGAATTTCCTCCAAATTATCACCACCATATATTAGAAGTTGGTTTTGATTTATATGGTGGTCTTCAACCTGCCATCCAAGTTATTTGCTGTAGTGGTATGTGTGCTGATTCTACGATAACATTCTCTTACTTCGATTGGAAGAAATTGTGTACTTTTCAAGTGGAATTTCAAATTCGCCAATTTGCTCAAGACTCAAAACAAGTCAGATTAAATGGTTTGAAACGATGTTGTTGAGATACAATTGGATCAAGATTTCAAATTGCAGCTGAGCACAGCCTTTAATAGAAGTATATGGTTTTGAACAATTTTGAAAAGAGAATTTATATAATATGGAGATTACGAAAGATGGGAATGTTATTGTGCTACCTGCGTACGAGTGCATCAAGCTATTAAATTTGCGAGAATTGATCTGTTTTAAAATGGTTGAGTTAAGGTGTAGAAACTTTCCAGAATTTTACGAAAAATTTGTTGGTGATATAAAAAAAGTATGTGGAAATACGACGGAGGAAGAAAGGGTTCAAACGTTATTAGAGGGAGAGAGCAGTGCCAGTATTTCTCTGTCTAATGATTGCAGCAATTTAAATTACTTGACAGTGTTGGAACTTATTAAATGTTTCCCCATTCAGTACTTAAAAGATACAACTGCAAGGCAATCGCTTGCGCAAATGTTTAGAGATTTGGCTATCCCAGATTCGCCAGACTCTGGTTACCACAGCGGTTTATAGATGTTATCAATACATGTATGTATTCTATTAAAACATATTTCTTGATAAAGTTTGTTTTTACATATTTGTATCGCCAACATTACCATAAATTATTAATAGACGTATTAAACTATCCTGTTTTTATTTTTAAGTTTAAAGTGGTGTATCCCGCAAATAATAAACACAATTTACCGCATGTTAACAAAAAGTTGTGGGGAAATTTAAAGACGAGTTTAACGGTGACTTGGTGTTAGAATTTGTAGGTAGTAAGGCTAAGTCCTACTGTATTGTGCGCGAGAAGGACACGATTAAAAAAGATTAAAGGGATCTCACGAAGTGTAGTTAAGTAAAACCGCGGGTGCTACAACCTATAACGAGCATATATTCCCAAAAGGGGTGGGCATCCAGCTACGCAACAGTGCGTGGGAGAATAAGGATTCTCTCCAATAAGAAATTAAAGTCATTGGGTAATGGTAGAAATGTTAAACCTATAAAGGCGATTATTAATTGTGGTTTAGTGACCGCGTTTGTGCACTCTTCGAGTGTCTTCGGCAATCTTCGATTGTTTCCAAAGCATGCCATTTTCGAAAAATATGGCGTAGAAGTTATTTAAAATTAAATTGTTTTATTAGTAAGTATTCTGTATACAACAAGTTCGGTGTTCCCTTAGCAAAGTGTTTATTTAAAATTTGTATCCTGCAATTATTAATCAATTTCTAATACACAAACATAATTAATAGAAAGTCCAAGAAAAGAAATTATATACAGTTTTCAAATGTGATTCACATGCTCGTTAAGAAATTGACTTGAAACGACTTGTATTTTCCAAGCATTTAGCATCGAGCATATCTATTGTATTTCTCAAATCATATACCCGCTAATTAATAAAAAAGAAAGGCTACTTTCACTATACGTCACATAATTGTAAAGCAATTAGTTTGTCCTCTATGCTACTTTCACTATACGTCACATAATTGTAAAGCAATTAGTTTGTCCTCTATGCTACTTTCACTATACGTCACATAATTGTAAAGCAATTAGTTTGTCCTCTATGCTACTTTCACTATACGTCACATAATTGTAAAGCAATTAGTTTGTCCTTGTCTATGTATTTTCCAACTATTTAGCATTGTGCATGTAATTATGTTAAAACCAGAAAAATTTTAAAAGTTTTTGCGATATTCTGAAAAAAGCACATTACTGTTTGAAAAAATGGTTTTAAATATTAAACACTTATGGCTTATAAAGAACTCGTTTCTAAAATCCTTGCGGTTTTTGATTTTTGGAGATGTTTGGTTTAAGCATATGTCATAGACGAGCAAAACAATTTAAAGAGGTTTGGGAGCTTAAAAGGGGTAACTTTGTAAGGAGTAGTCCGATTTTAAATCTGTTTGCAGATTCGGGTTGTGCGTAAAATTGTAGACTAATTTAATGTATCGCATGACTAAAAAAAATTATAAAAAGCTCAAAAGTCGCTACAGGTAAGAAATCTTAAAATGGGGGTAGCTCCCTTGGGGGATGGCGCTATCTAAAAAATTTAAAGAGATTTGGGTAGCTGAGAAAAATCTATTGATACCAAGCAAGGTAGGTTTATCTCGTGGGTGGAAATGTGGAGAAAGATTTATCTCGCAGAGGGTATGTGTGTAATTTGCAGGGCGTGGTCCGATTTCAAATCTGTTTGCAGATTCGAATTTTGCGTAAAATTCTAGACTAAAAAGATGTATCGCATGACTAAAAAAATTTATAAGAACGCTCAAAAGTCACTACAGGTAAGAAATCTTAAAATCAGGGTAGCTCTCTTGGGGGTGATGCAATCGGAAAAATTCCCAGAGATTCGGGTAGCTGAGAAAATTCTAATGTTAATTAATACCAAACAAGATACGTTTATCTCGAAAGATGCAATGGCTAGACAAAGAAAATTATTTGGTTCAGATGAAAGATAAAAAAATGGCTAGTCGAAGAAAACTTTTTGGTTCAGATGTGGGAGGAAATGAGGATGCTCATTTATCTCGAAAGATGAAAAATTAAGATATATTTATCTCGAAAGATGAAAAATGGTTAGTCGAAGAAAACTTTTTGGTCCAGATGTGTGAGAAAATGCGGGATTCTGGAGGAAATGTGGTTCTCATATTGCTATATTTACCCTACTGGGGGACCAACATAACTTATGATCCTAAACTATAAAGTGCTATAACTACCCCAATTTTTGGGTGCTAGCTGTGAGAATGGTGGTGCTATGTGGTGTTATGTTAGTGCCGTCAGGTGCAAGAAAAAAATTTGAAAAAAGTGTAGTGGGATTGGTGGTGCTATGCGTTGTTATGTTAGTACAAGCAGGTGCAAAAAAAATTTAAAAAAAGTGTATAGGAAGGAGGGGCTGACATCGCCTAAGGGCATTCTGCTATATCTACGTCATTTTTTGAGTGCTAGCTATAGGACTGGAGGTGCTATAATGCGATGTTAGTTCTAACAGGTGCAAGAGGAAGAATTTGAAAAAATAAAGTGGAGGACCAACATAACTTAGGATCCTAAACTATAAAGTGCTATAACTACCCCAATTTTTGGGTGCTAGCTGTGAGAATGGTGGTGCTATGTGGTGTTATGTTAGTGCCATCAGGTGCAAGAGAAAAATTTGAAAAAAGTGTAGTGGGGGGCTGGCATCACCTTAGCACCCCCCTCTCAACTTTCAACTGTAATAACTGACATAGTTTTTGGGTGCTAGCTACAAGTCTTGTGGTGCAATGTTGGTACAATCAGATGCTATACAGAAAATAAAATAATTTGCTGTTGGAGGAAGGAGGGGGCGCAAGGTGATCTTGCCCATTTTTGGTTATGACATATTTAGATTGTCCACCATGATATGATGGTCATCATTTATGTTTTCACGACTATCCTTAAAGTGCGTATATCACCTATGCACTCTGCTACGGGATAAAGTTCCATCGCCATTGCACTTAGGTAAAAGTTTTACCACGTTTAAAAAAGAAATTAACGTTGGTTCTTTATTCGATATTCATTTTTGCACCGATGCAACAAACATACTGTCACTTACAATGCAATACTACACAACCTACTGCTATGCGCGTTTGAGAGCACGTCAGCGAGGGATGTACCTTTTCAACTCAAGCAACCATGAATAGGTGGGGCCAATAGAATATGCTTACTTTTAAAGTCCAATTTACTTTGGAACGCACCTTGTATGTAGAAGTAAATAAATGTTTTTTTGCTACACTATAAAAATTTATCAGCAGGCAAGTTTTAGTTTTTCACTTGTTTTCTGAACGTGGCCGTTTTCCAGATTCTTCACATAAGAAGCTATCCATCAAACTTGATTATCAAGATTAATTTTTACTATTTCTTTACCTTTTACAGTGGGAGTTCTTGATTACTGAAGTAATATAAAAATACCATTCTTTCCTGAAAAATACGAATCTGAATTCTTTTGAAAATTAACTATTTAGAAACACTATAAAATTCAGAGGTAAAAAATGTTACGCAATTAGATACAGTATCTCGAAATATTTTAAGCATTTCCTCTTCGGCAGTAACTCTCTAATAAGTATTTTCATTGTCAACTAGTTTAAAGCACGCCCACTTATTAGTCTGCAAATAATCACCAACAACTAATTAATTAACCAATATAAAAGAGTAAATCCGAGTTTTTGGCTGCTAATATCCCCACATAACGTGTTAATGAGGGCGCGGCATGTAAAGAGAGACCATGAAGATGGGACCTCCGGTGGCGCCGCACTATCTTAATGACGGCGGGCGACGCGACTGGTCAACATGGAATGCGGACCAGACACGAGTACGTCATGTTCTCCAAAAGACACCGCCGAAAACAACGACGTCCTGATGGTTTCAAAATGTGATAACGATAATAAATAATTTATAATTATCACAACTCTGGTATTTAAGTTTGATATGAAACAGACTGGTTAAAAAACAGGTCTTTTCTGTTGAAATATTTAAGATTCAAATAACCTTGTCAGTGCGATGATTGACTGTTTATTACATTTCGACGAGGGCTAGTAGGAGCCAAAACATGAGCGCTACCTTTTTTTACAACGAATGATATTTTATTGCGCTCTGAAGCACATTAAAATTAAACTGTGTAATTTATTTTTATTTATTTATCCATCCGTTGCCCAGTGGAATTGATTCCAATTAAAGCGAAATCCCTTGCTACCAAAACAAAATACAAAATAATCATGCTGCATAAGATATTAATAAATATATGTATAGTCCAGTCCGTTCGCTTTAACTTTAACTTTAGGATGACGTCAAATGTAGTAATGAAGTGATCACAACTGTATGCAAATAAATACCTAGAATTTGCGCTTGGAGGGAACTGTTTTTTAACACAATAAAGGTTAAGTTCTGTACGGTGTTACACCAATTCCTCTTGCAAATATAACCATTTGTCATTCGACATCTGTCGATATGAATATTTGTATATATTTCGATAATATCTTAAAATTTGAACTAACATTGCAAAGTTGCATTTTATCCAACTGTGAATAGAGCAGGATTTACTATATGGCTAGAAAAGCTATAAACTAGGGTAGAAAATATTAGAGGGCGGCGAATGTTGAAGTTAAAAAATTAAATAACAAAATGAAATGTAGACAAATTAAAATCATATGAAAAATACAATATTTTTAATATAGCTGAAAGCAATTAGTAGATAGATAAAAATAAAAATTAGGATACTTAATAAAATAAAAGTCTTATTATAAGATAGAAATGCCTGTGCATTGAGGACCTTTTTTTCAGGCGCTTCTGAGACGTAGAGATCCACCATGAAGTAAACCTATATGTTCTACAACACCATATTGTGTGTATATAAAACTTTAGATTGATTAAAAATAAACGATGAGAGGTTGTGCATCATTTTAAGCAAAATGGCGTTTAGGTCAAGCAGCGTTGGAAAATAAACATGGTTATTCAGCTTTGCTGTTTGGGATCTCAAAACCTTGAATCGATTTAAGTGTAAGATCAGTTCTTTTACTGAGTTCATGATTTCTTTTTGTGCACATGTCACATTTTACTTTATTATTTCCTATTTCCAGTAAGTAACTCACATGCCGAGAAATGGTCTAAAAAGGATTGCACGGAACTTTCAGTTTTTCCAAATTCGTGTCTTTGCTTTGTGTTGTCTCGTGTAACATTTGTTTCGCAATCTTCATTTTGACGTGTCTCTAAGCTTCCATTGCCTAGGTCTGTTTGCGCATCGTCATTGAGGCTATAGTATGAGTGAAGTGAACTATTCTTTTCAGTTTTAGTTTCGTTGTCCGAGTTTGATTCATATTTTGAACTTTTTTCTTTAATTTCTTCAGTTTCGTTGATTGTAAAGGTTCCAGTATTATTAAATTTCACTATTATAGGATTATTATGTTGTGTTAGCTTTTTAATCGTATGTTTTTCTCTTTACTTGATGTTTGGGTGATTTATTTTCATCTAGTTCGTCTGTTTAGTACCGTGGAACTTGTGGAATATGTTTTTCGTATATCGGTAAACTCACATCGAAAAAGAATTCGTCTTGACTTAAACTATGGTTGAAATCCTGACACTGCAATGTACTAACTGAAATACCTCAAAAAACTTGTTCCATGGGTAACAGTAAATCAGACGCCTGTTGTTCATAGAATTTTATTAGTTTATATCAGCTTCAACTAGTGATGTATTTGTTTTGTGGCTAAGTTCTAATTTTGTTATTATTGCTGTTTGATATCTTTTAAATCCTTCTTTGTGCATTGTTTCTAACAGCTGTCCTAAAAATTCGTGTAGGTCAAGTTGCTGACCTTTTGTAAACTGTGGCATTTTTTGTGTAGAACTTGAAAATAGCTATTAGGGTTATATACTTCTGGTCTACCACTTTGTAATTCTTATAATGTTGGTGCTAAATTATGTGTTAATGGTCGCCATTCTTCTAATTTTCCTTGTAATGGATCAAGTACCAATGAATCTTTATCATTTGGGTTTATCATGCCACCAGATAGATTAAAGTATTGTCCGGATTATGAATTCTTGTGAAGTAGTTGTATATAGGTACGGTATTTGTCCGAGAACTTGCACAATTGAATTAAAATAACAACTATTCCCTAAGTTTGTTAAACCGCGTGTTCTTGTAAAATTATTTTGTTAAAATAGTTTTATGTATGTAATGAATGTGAGTCTATCGTCTTCTCTTCCTTAGCCACGTGTATATCCTTCTTTACTGTAGTAACTTTTTCTTGCTGGTGACATTTATTTCCACACACATTTAAAGCACCATACTTACCAGGTAGTTGTGTTAACATATAACTGGTGACAATCAGATCGAGAAATGGATGAATGATGTAAAGCATGCTTATTTTTAGAACGACCACAAGCTTGGTGTCCACATTTGAGGCACATCCAGAGGGAGCGTTTAGTTCGTGATCACCGGACGAATAATTAAAATGTGAATTTTCGCATTCCTTACATCTATCAATGTTGTCAGTTTTTTGTAAAGTTTTTTATATTTGTGGTAAATCTAATGCTAGATTAATGTGCGTGCACGAAAATATATTTCCTGAATTCGGATTTACGTTGTTTTGATTAACTGTTGCAAATAAATACTTTTTTAGTTTTTCATGGTCTTATTGTTTCGAATCTGTTAGTTTCTCTTTAACGACTTCCGCTTTGTTAATATTTCGTTTCCGTAAATTATACATATTTACTTCATTATCAAAGATTGTATCATTATCGTAATTAATTGACAAATGGACCTTAGAGTCGTTAGTAATGTAGTCTGTTGAGTATTATCTTTAAAATTATATGGAAGTGAAATATATGAAATATAGTTCTCATTTGGCTGTGGAGAACAGGGTTTAATGTATATTTTGGAATGTTTTTCTCATAATTTTCTTAATTTTAAAGACTTTGCCACTTAATATTTTCAATGAGATCCGAAATTAAGGTGATTTTTGGTATTAAATTTTTCTTGCTGTAATTACGAGGAATGTATAAATTGTAGTTAAGTGGTTGGTAGGAAAAGTAATTTAAGTAACGCTCTGAATGTGTTGGTTTTCTATACCAATCAAGATTAATTTGCGTCATGTCTAATAATTTTAGTATCTAGAAAAGGAATGCAATTATCTATTTCTGTTTCAACGGTAAATTGGATATGGTTATTGTGGCTGTTAAACGTTGTTAGCATGTGCTCTATTTTACCTACGGGTACAGGTAAAACAATTTCGTCCACGAATTTTTTTATAAACGGTGGCTTGAACTGCAATTTAGGAATTACATTATCAAGGAGATTGTCCATGACTATGGTTGCAATTATACGGCTTAATGGGGATTCCATCGTCGTACCAAAAATTTGCTTAAAAAAATTTACTATCAAAGGAGAAGTAAGTACTGTCAAATATTAATTTAATGGTATTCAAAAAGTCTGTTTTGCCTAAGTTGCAATGTTGTTCAACAGTACCTCACTCCTCATCAATAATTTTAGAAGCGAGATCTAATGGAATATTCGTAAATAAGGAAACAACGTCTAAGGAAATAACTACATAGCCGTCTGGGAGTTGAAACTTATTGAATTGTTCGGCAAAACTGAACGAGTCCTTGATATTATAATCATTTTTTCCGCTTAATGATATTATCAAAATGTTTGCTATGAATGCTGATAATTTGTTTGTGGGGGCGCCTCTAGATGCTATACTATAGGACGCAGAGGTGTATCTATTTTCTGTACCTTAGGTAGGCCATACCATGTGGGAGATACCGAATTGTTACACAATAAGTATTTTGTAATTTGTCTATCAATTGTGTTAAAGTTATTCAGATATTTTATCCAATCGTCAATCTTTTTGAGTAGTGAATGTTGGGCGGCCTTTCAATTTAGAATACGTGGTAGAATCGTTTATAATACTATACGCTTTATTTATGTAATGATTTTTATTGATGGCCATGGTTACTTTGCCTTTATCAGCATTTGTGATATATATATATATATATATATATATATATATATATCCGAGTAATTTCTTAGAAATCGCTTCGTGTTATCGTAGTTTGCACTATCAAAATATTCGGTAGTAGAGGATGGGGCCGGTCCTGGAACAGATCCACCGATCCACCCGATCCACCCGATCCACCGATCCACCCGATCGACCCGATCCACCCGATGCACCCGATCCACAGATCCACCCGCCCAAAGGTTGTACGACAACGCGTAAATATTGGCAGTAAACTCTATCCGTTTACGCTAAAGGAAATTGCCACAATATGCACGCCATACGCTGTAAGTGCAAGAAAAAGACAGCTGGAATTAGAGAAAATGGATGCAAAAAAGCGAAAGTTAGACTACATTGAAAACACTGCGACAATATGCGAACAATATAAAAATGTGTTAGACAAAGAACATCTTATTAGAGAAAATGAGGAAGAATTAAAAAATTATTTTATGTGCCAATGGACTGACTTAGATACATCCGGGTTCTACAAGTTGTATGCATTTGTGGTTAGTAAGAAAGACTCTTTTAGTTATGTAGGCGTCCTTGCGGAAAAGGATAGTACTAAATCCGTATACTTTTTAAAAGGTTATTCTAAAAACGTATTTATCGAAATGATAGATAAACATAAACGAACTTAAGAATGCGGGTTTCGTAACCTTGGCGTACACCACACGCAAAGAGGTTCCGCTAAACATTGTATATTTGCCTAGTAAAGAACCTTTCGGATCATTTAAAACCGAGGGTCCTACAACCTACAACGGCCATATATTCCCAAAAATGGTAGACATGCAACTACGCAACAGTGAGGGGGAATATGGATTGCCTGTAATACCGACAAAAAGTCGATCAAGCTAACAAGATACGTTTGCAGAATATAGTGGGAGAGCCGCGATTAAAAGATTGTCACAAGCTGCAAGAATTACACGAAGGAATGGATCTGGTTGTTGGTGGAATCAAAGACTTTGCATATAAAGACAAACTTCGGTACATTTTACAATTCGAATAACTAGACGTTCTCTATGTATCAAACTATTGGCTAGAAAAGGAAATAGAGGACTTGGGTGTCGATTTAAATTTTAAGCTGCGAATAAAATTAGATAAAATTAAAACCGCTCCAAACGAACATAAAGAAAAGACTGTTTTTGTGTATAACTTTGTATTAAAATTAAGTTTAAATGGATCCATGCTTGGCAGTAAATATTTTTAAATTTTGTTACCTAATTTTGATTTAATGTTGATAATAATTGAAATGAATAAGAATAAAAGTGGAGTTGATGATTTTGAGTTTTAAGGAGTTTTGATTTTTTGAAGATTTTGACACAAGGTAATATAGATTATACCTAAAAGAATAAAGAAGTGTGGTAAAAGGATATGGATGGTATTGTTACTGGTAAATGGGAAGATTTGAATAAAATGGTGCTAAATGAGAAACTGCAACAAATTTTTATTAGTATGAAATTAGTATGAATATCACTAAAACAACGACTGTCAGGTCATAAAAGTGATATTCATACTAATAAAAATCGCTGCGCATTAGCAGAGCATATTTTGAACAACCTCGATCATACGATTGATTGGAACAATCCAAAAATCTTAGCAAAACAATTGAATTATAACAAGAGATTAATTCTAGAAATGTACCATATATGGAAACAAAAAGCTGAAATCATTAAAAAGCTGACACACAACAACTAAGTAACATTTACACCTATTTACTACATTTACAGGACAATCGAAACGAGAGAAGGAGTAACCACTAACTAATAAGACATTCGGAACATACACAATTATAGGAACGTACTCGACTATAGAAAGATTAACAAACTTGATCACCTGACATATGAAATGGCGTAAATAGTTTATATTAAAATTACACTTGATTTATATCCTTTCAATCAACCCAGCAGAGGTGAACATCAACCTTCTAAACAAATAATGTAAGAAATGTTTTGAAGTGATTTTACTGTGATATTTAACTTTAAATGTTATAGTATTGATATATGTGTATGGTTTCAGCGAATCAATATTTAATAATGTAAGTAATCGATTCAGAATATTTTTCCACTGTATCACAACTTTTAGATCCCTGATGAAGTTGTCCAACAGACAAGCTTGGAAAATTACCATAGCATTAATAAAATAATGTTATAAATTGTTTTATTCATTAATTAGTACGACACCCATCTACTAATTTCAGTACTATATATATATATATTATATATATATATATATATATATATATATATATATATATCAACCTATATAGACTGCATTGTAATTGCACCTTGTTGTTAACATTTATAAATATTTATATTATATGCTATGTATAAAATACTATAATTATTATTCAACTCTACTTTAGTGGGTTTCACCTATATTATACCCTTATTTACTTGTGTAAAATGTGCACACCTAATGCACCCTTTGTACTTGCACCGTATTAAAGGTTGGTTCTTTTATAAACTACTTTAATGTATATGCCTCGACTGTATAAAACTCTTAATCTCAGGTTATTCAACTGCTTATAGTGGGTTTCCGTTAAGTAGTTTGTAAGTCAACCAAGTGCACTTTTGTTTTAAAATTTCTACTCTACTTTAGTATATGCCAAAATTTCTAATTATATCAAAGTTACTATGTGCCAAATTAAATTACAACCAAATTTTATATGACCAATTTTGACGTATTACAGAAATATGATGTTAAAACTCACCTGGTCTATACTCCGTTGATGCCTCGGTGAATCCTGGCACAAAATCCTAATCCCCGTATGCGTCCTTACAATGATGTTCTCAACTTTTCGTGCTGTTTCCAGGTGTCTTCGAAGTTTAACTGTTCCCCAATATCTGAAATGATTAACCCAAATTTAGAATTTAGAAAAAATTAGTGCTATAACTTCCCTTGTACTAATCTCCACTTCAAGTCCTTGTTTCTTCTATAATTCCGTCCGCTTCTCCGTATCTAAATCCCAATCCACTCGTTCCTGTATATTTTTGTTCGCTGCTCCTGTTGCCTTTAAACCGCTCTCCAATATCCCTTCAAATCTCTGTATAACCACTCTCAATAACCTTCTAACTTTAAACCACACTCCAATATCCACTTCAAATCTGTATAATCACTCCCGATGACCTTCTAACTTTAAAACACTATCCAAATCAAATAATTTTCCGTCGCACAATCACTACTATTCCCTTTATACTCTCGATGTTTGTTTCTTTACCACTTTTCGATTAAACTCATTTAAAACAATTACTTTTATTTTCTTTTTTTAAATATTTAAATACAAATTAGCACCGTTCTGAAAACACATCTATTACCAAATTTTTTCAAAAATAATCTCTGAAAACACGTCTTTTACAAAATCGTTTCGAAAAAATTTTGCTTTGTTTACTCTCTAAGGCGACCATGTTAATTCTCCACTAGCCTACTACATCCTAAAGTTCATCACAAATAGCTAAGTCCGTGTCGCACATACCAAAGTTCATGTCTTTAATACAAATCATAATCACACTAAATTCTAATATATGTCCTAAATCTTTACATTCAACCAATCACATTTTACGATGTTATTATAACTAATAATTTTGGGTTTACAAATATTGTCCAAAAGTTGATTCTATAGAAAATGAAACCAAAATTACACTTGACCCTGGATGCATGTTGATAGTGAACATTCATAGACGCATCCGGCTTTTGGACGGCAAATGTACTTTCAAAGGCTTTTAAAAATTCAACTCGGTATAAACCCTTGAGCATTTCACATCTTACTACGCCACTTAGTCATTTTAAAATTGCCTTTTGGCACTTAATTTCAACTACTATATTTGAATGGTATTTTAGTATACATAAAATACGGCAAACATACATTTTTAGGTTTATGTGATCAAATAAGTGGATTATTTTTGTTTGGCATATACTACCTGGTACTAACCAACCCTTATAACTCTTAGTAGCTCCCTTAGACATTATAATATATATATATATATATATATATATATATATATATATATAGTACTGAAATTATAATGGGTGTCGACCTAATTAATGAATAAAACAATTCTCTATAACATTATTTTTATTAATGCTATGGTAATTTTCCAAGCTTTCGTTGTCTGTTGGACAACTTCATCAGGAATCTAAAAGTTGTGATACAGTGGAAAAAATATTCTGAATCGATTACTTACATTATTAAAATTGATTCGCTGAAACCATACACATATATCAATACTTAACATTTAAAGTTAAATATCACAGTAAAAATCACTCTCAAAAACATTTTTCTTACATTATTTGTTTAGAAGGTTGATGTTCACCTCGTGCTGGGTTGGATTGAAAAGGATATAAATCAAGTGTAATTTTTAATATAAACTATTTACGCCATTTCATATGTCAGGTGATCAAGTTTGTTAATATATATATATATATATATATATATATATATATATATATATATATATATATATATATATATATATTACTCAAATTTAGACCAGGGTAGAAAATTAACGACATCAAATAATTTTTAATCACCGTGTATAAGGAAGCTTTGGGAAAAAGTACGCGTAATTAAATGCCTAGTGTGAAGATTAAAATCATTCAATTAGAATGTAGGGTTTGTATAGAATTTTATTAGATAATGCGAGTTATTAAAACCTTGGAGCATAAAAATTTATTCGTTTCATTAAAAATAAGGGATTTATATTATTCGCTAGACGCTTTCTATAAAAAGAAGCAGAATTAAAATGCTCAACTTGTATGTAATTTAATTGTTCCAAGTACTAAAACTAGATAGAAATTACGTGCGAAATTTATATTACTTAATTCAATTTTTAAGTAACGGGTATTAAACAAAGTGTACAAATAATAATTAATATTTAATTAGTATTCGCTAAAAATTAAAGGGTAGAAGTCAATGCCATTCATTATTATTTTAATTGGAGTTAATTGAACGATTATTAAGGTATAATATGCATAAAAGCTTTTAAAAACCCAATAATACCAAATATGAGACGCGTTGCTAGCATACAAATCTATCAAGAAAGTTCAAATACGTGGAATATCCAAATCGTAGAATTATTACGATTGAACCCCTGTGTCTTTTAAATATCATGTTCTGTTTAATTTGTTTGGATAAACATGAAAATTCTGCGTATATTGCAAACGGTCGGATAAACCGTAGGTTATATTAACGAGACAGGCTAGTTGAGGGGTTATTTAACTCAAGTAAGTCACGTCGCGAGTCCACGTAGATTTTACACAGCCGATAGTAAAGAATATCGATTTGTACCACTCAGATCAGGTTAGGAAGAGACGGATAAAACAGGTAAAACAGAGACACAGATAATAAAAGGCCGGATTTGAGCAACGTCACTAGGTCTATGATTGGTGGGAATAAGATGCAGATATGAGAGGTGTAAAAGTAACGATTTCTGTATAAAATTAATTAGTTGTTCGCAGACGCGTTGCGCGACGTGTGAAAATTTCTTAGATTTTCAACTGGCGCGTGTGCAAATTTTAGTAGAATCGCTGTGCCGGACTGTCGAAAAGGGAACATAGAATGCGAAATTCTGAAAACTGTCCGTTGCGGGACAAATCCGACGTGCAAGCGGGCTATTATATAAACCCGTGTTTATAGGAGTTTCGCTCTCTTAGATTTTCGATTTTATTCAATATTTTAAACAGATTTTTTGGCTCTTAGATTTTTGATTTTATTGAATACTTTAAACAGTTCTCTCTTTATTTTTTGATGTTATACGATACTGCAAGCAGAATACGTGCTACAATACAAGTTATTATGCATTAGTGCACTTAGAAAAGATAGATAAGGTAATAAAGTCTAGTTATATTTGCGGATATTACTGTACCAATTATCTAAATTAGTAGCAATAAATAAATACATTTAAGTATGCAGCTTTTTATAGCGTGAACGAATTATGAATTGCTTTGCTATTTTTGGGGAGTGAGTAATCAAGTGTTATTCGTGAACGTAATTGGATCCACAAAACAAGATTTAGATATACATAGATGAGTTCCTGAGAAGCCCTGAAACAATTTAGACGAATGGTGGTGTACAAAAATTTTAAAAGCGTTCAGAATCTTAAGCCGTAAACATAAACCAGCTGGAATGGTGGAATTAGCAAGTCCGATGTGCATTGAAGCCACGAGTGCAGTAACCTTCAGGTAAATTATGCAATTTTGTTCGATCTTTGATGTTTTGGTGGGTGTTGGATACCTTTATAATTTGTTTGATAAAAATGGACAGTAGTAAATTTGTATAAACAAATTTTATAATTTTAAGGTGAAATTTTCTTGTATAAGTAGAAAGGAGTATTTAGCAGTTTATGTTTTGATTATGATGAAAATTTGGGTCTGTCTTTGAGCTCAATTAGACTAACCTGTTTAATTAACGTAAAGGGGTGGGAGATGCTCCCTTTTATTCGGACTCAGGTCTGCAAATATTGTTAAATTAATTAGTAGGCATCCTACAAAAACTTTAATTCTGGATGCAAATTAAAATGATGACAAATTTAATCTTGAAATTTTATGATACTGAAATTTATGCTGAATTTTAATTTTGAAATTTTAATGTATTATGAATATTGATGTAAATAGAGTTAACGTTGATGTTTGTAGTAGGAATGTGTTTGTTTTTTTTGAATGAGGATAAAAGTTTTAACTAGGTGAGCAGCCGAGACGGAAAGAGTAAAGAGGCGATTATCAGAAGAGATTCAACAGGGCGAGAAACACAGCAAACCTTGGTGCCCAATTTGAGAGGCTCGAATATTTTTTTTACTCTGGTGAGGCTTTTGTAGGTTTCACAGCAATATATATATATATATATATATATATATATATATATATATATATATTTAGATACTTTGACAAAATTTTAAACTGCGATATAAACACATTAGTCATAGAGGACGAAAACAGTTTGTATTACAATTCCTTCGTGCTGTTCGTACAATTTGTTAAATTAAAAACAGTTCTGAGATGTGCAATGTGAAACAAGCTTGATTATATCGTCATCAACGTCACTATATATATTGAAACATCATTTAAAAATGGTAATGTACGTGGTATTAAAACACCACGGAATAATGAACTTATATTACACAAAATTAAGATTTCGTTCTCTACTACAGTCCTACGTATAACGATACTAATGAACGTTTAAAGAGTTTTGCACAGATAAATTATTAAACTTTAAATTGTTAAGCTCATTAGACAGCCATTGTGATAACCTTTCATAGAACTACTAAGTGTTTTAATAAGATATTTAAACAAATCGATTACAAAAATTGCTTTTAGTAATTAAAAAAAAAAGATAACACATTTGTTGGGTAATCCAAAAAACAAGGTGAACAACTTGCCAAAGTCTTGAATTTACGAGATCAGTTAATCGAATCTGGGATGATATCAAAAACATATGTCAAAACTAAGAGAAATGTAACAAATAAATTTAAAGAATATACTGCTCAGCCCAAATGTGGTAAATATCAAAGATCTTAAGTCGCCAATCATAGTATTGAAGCCAGCTACACCAAAATTGGAAAATGTCAAAGTGATAAAACTGCCAAAGAATTTCTACGTAAATGCTTATGGTTCAAAAAGCTACACACAAGAGAACACTCTTAAATACCGATAAGGGCTCTATATATTTATATAATTTACTTTCTCTATTGGCCTAATAACCAATAAGAGTTACTAGAAGGCATGTAATTTCAACGTGACGGATGCTCGGTGCACTTTTTGTTAGAGGCTAGAAATTATTTAGATGCAACCTTTAAAGAATGGTGGATAAAGGAAGTTTTTTTAATTACCCGGCTAGATCTCCATATCTAACTACTAGATTTTTATTTAAGAGGAAAGATAATAGACCTGGCTTTCCAAACATGTTCTAACACACGTGAGAACATTCTTCTTAATCTTCTTTGGGAATTAAACCACTCATAGTTTTTAAAATAAAGATAATTTTAAAAACAATGAGTGGTTTAATTCCCAAAGAAGATTAAGAAAAATGCTAAACAAACCACAACAAACATACAGAGAGTATTTACGTGAGAACATGATTGCTCGAATTCAAAAGCGAAAGCTAACATTTCAAAAGCTGTATTTTGAATTGTGAACATCTTAAGTATGTGACATGGTAACTTTATTTATTTATTTTCGTTTTCTTGTTGATTTCTTGTGTTTGTTAAACAAGTACCTAAGTGTTGTCAGTGTGATCCGAACGTTTAAGAAAATTTTAATAAATACAGTTATTAAGAAATTTAACCCAGTAACATTGAAAGACTGTTGTACACATTAATATTTGCAATAGCATTAACCACAAAGCTACTTACGTAATACTTTCTATTTGTTAAAGTTCTATAATTATGACATTTGCCTACTTAAGGTCATATAATGAGTGAAATTTAGAATAATAGCATAATAGTATTGCAATAAATCGAAGAAAACGTGTGCGTTTGTGACGTTCCCTTAAAAATTACTATACTCACATTTCATTTAATAGTTTCCGTATTAGTAAAGTCCACCAATTGCATTAGGTTATTCCCTTTAAGAAATATCATTTTTAGGTTTATATTAATCTAAGAGATCCATAGTCAAAGGTTGTCAAATTCATGTCAGTTTTTAAAAGGTTAGAAGTGATGTAATCATGGTAATTTGTACAGACGTGATTTTATTTTGTCTATAAAGAAATAATGTGGTGCCGATGATCTCATCGTCTGAGAATAAAGACAGGTCATATACAGTTTTGTATTGACTCAAAAATTGTAAAATCCCAATTTCTGATTTTAGGTTGACAATACGAAAATTTAAGTAGATACAGTTAGAAAAAGATGACAAAAGGTATGTTCATTTGATACACTTGAAGTTTGCCAAGGATGCCTCAAATGATTTTAGAAAGGGAGATTCATTTTTCAAAGGGCACTTGGTTTATACCACTCATACCCTCAACCGCTTTGGTAGGTCAATTACCTTGACTAGAGGTTAGCAAACAAGGCAGAGTAGCCTAAGCATGTTCGGTTGATTCCCTGCAAAGTGGGATAATTTCATTTTAGGGGCACATTGAAAATCAAAATTGCGCAGATTAAACAAACTATCCATTCGCATTTTGCTAATGAAACCTTACGCTGACATTTCTGGACAAATATTAAATTGTATCGCTATTGCACGCATCCTCTTGAGGTCAACATTGAAACAAAAATATTTCATTTATGACATTTTTCTCCAAACTTCTTGGTCTTATACTTCACAAAACACAGCCGTTCAATGCGCTTGTTAAACACCCGTATATCTTACAGAAACTATAAAAATGTGAACAAAGATTACAGAAAATGTCCAAGAATTAATCAATTTCTGCAGAAAATTAATTGGTTCAAGGATTCTATGTAAAGAAATCAAAATGAATGACTAATAAAAGGAAAAAGGTATAACGAATTAAAGCAAATAAACCGAAAATGAAGGTGTGACGTGGAAAAATAAAATCGCGTACAAGAAGCATTAAAAGAAACACTAGAATATTTTGTGGATCTTAGAAGAGTATTAAGAAACAAAAATTATTATAAATTTTGTTACAAGCGTAGCTCTGTATGGATGTTAAATCATAATTTTCAGGACAGTGACAAAGAAATTCGTCAAAGAAGTAAAGGATTGATTTGGCTACGAAGTAATGTAAGCATAATAAGTGCCATGGTGACGTTCTACAAAGAGTAAGGACAAAGAAGAGGAGGTCATCCCTAAAAATAAAAAAGGCCATTTTCTAAAAGATTATTGCTTAATTGGGGATAGGCTATAAAGCATGGCAAGAGGAAAGTAGAAACAGGTAGAAGAATTATATATTCTAGATGAACAAAAAATTGTGCACTTTCTTCTGGAAAGTCAAAGCTTAGTCAACGATAACACAGTTGATGAATCCAGTATTTTTTCATGCATGAACTTTTCAAAAAGAAAAACATTACTGATATCCAAATATCAAACCCGGCATCAATAATATACTCGTTTGTGATTGGAAAATACACAAGAGAGAAGCATAACACGGAAACTTAAAAAGAGCTTTGAGCCCGTGACTATGTTCATGGCATTATACATAACTCCACAAGCTAAACCCACAAGAAAAATCAATCGTTTTCAATGTGATAAACTCCATCAGTCTCGTATACTTTCTATTCAGTTGTCAGAAGTTCATACGCTATTACTAAACTGTTCGAATACTACTTTCTAATCACCTCTGAGCTAAAAAATAAGCTACACGTACGATCAATCTGAAAGTTGTTCGGTTGTATTTATTTTCGAATTACTTCCATGTAACAAGTTAATCATTTTATCGTAGCGTATGCATAAAACAAGCATGAGATTATCTGATTTCACTTCATCATCGACAGCTGTTCCACTTACCAACATTTCTATTATCGAAATATAAACAGAAAAGACAAAACCACTCGAAAAACATTAACCGAATACGTTATCCATCAATATGGACTAAGCAAACTTTACTTAAGATTGATGTAATTCGCGGTCAAACACTTGATACGAAACTGATATGAGAGATTCCTCTTGTTTTATTATATTATACGATTCAAGATTATTTTAATGCAAATAAAGTTCTCTGATAACAGTGGCAAATCAAATTTTCGGGGGTATTATACTGTACGTAAAAACAAATCAATCATGCAGTCTCTTTATTTAATAGTTTGTATTTATCTGAAAATAGTAATAGGTATAAACGTATATTATTTCTCATATAAATACCAAATCCCATATCATGTTCAACTTTAATTTTCATGCTGTCATCAATTTCCAGAGATTGAATGAACCCTTGGTCAATTCTAATTTGTGCATCTTATGTGGAAATTTGTTTAATTTTGTTAGTTAAGTTGGCGTACGCTTACTTCCTCACAATCGTTTAAAAATTAGATTATTGCAGTGGCTTCATTACAAAAGTTAAAAAGATATTTCATTTTCTACAATTTCAAGATTTCTGTTTTACTTAATGGCAGTGAACTATTGTTTTAGAGTCTTCAGGTATTATTTATATAGCTTTTAGACAGGCTCGTTTACATTGCAAGACAGATGTTTACATAAAATTTTAGCAAAATTGGTTTTTAGACATGCTCATATTCAAATTGTATTTTTGTATTTATACGCCTTTTAAAGTTTATGAAAGATTTACAAAACCTTACAATTTAAATTTCATTACCTGACTTTTATTATTCCATTATTTGTTCACGTTCTAAGTTTACCTTTCATTTACAAATGGTCGTAGATATCAGTTCGACAGATGATCAAGCATACGCAATATGTTCAAGTTGATTTCATGCAGAAAATCTCGGGAGACGTTTCGCTTCGCCAAAGTAGTAAGTTTCTATAGATTCATTCATTTTAAACCAGTAAAAATTGCTTTATTTTAAGTATATATAACATATCTTGTTATTTTTGGGATACACGCTTGTTCTATTTTGAAAATTGTGTATTCTTATTGTTACCCTCAACCTTCGACACCATTTTAATTAATGATTAAGGTTCAATCGTGCAAAATTCAGTATTTCTATAAATTATAGAGTTATACACACTTCTTCGACAGAACTCTTCTTTGGGTGGTGATAAATCGCTCTTCTTCAGAATGTATAACGCTGTTGCTTGCTAATAATTACTACAGTGTCCTAAAGGAAAAAGGTAAAAAGAGATGAACTAAAAATTTGAACACTACATCGAAGAACGCGGTAACTGCACATTCACGAAAAACATAATCGCGTCCGTGAAGTCCGGCACTAAAATGTCCACGTAATTACCCATAGTCCCAGAATTTTTTTGTCCCTCACGTGATTGGATTATTCAAACCAGCGGATGTCTTACATCCAATTACAATAGAGAACGTCGTCACTTGAAGAGTGCGTGCTCACATCATTTCACCGAAAGCTATAATAATCACCGAGCAATATCTTAACGTATTTATGCATGTTAAAACCATTTTATTCTTACAATGTAAATAATAATTTATACGATATCCAAGGCCGGATTAAGACAAAAGTAATCCCTTTACTTTTATACAAAATACAATAGATTTAAGAGATATGAGAACGAATTTGGATACCCAGTAAATGAAAAGACATGTTAAGAGTTAACTCACTTAACATGTAACAATCACAGCAAAAAGAGAAAAAACCTCTTTTTCTGTAACGGAAAAATAATTTGATATTTAAGTAAGCTTTGGCTTTAAGTATGGTGTAACAGTTTCCGAATGTACTAGTATACCTATCTGCTTGTTATATACCTAACCAGTTTACCTTTGACTTCTTATTCTAATTTCCACAATTTAGTACGGCGTTTGTTCAAAATTGTAGTCGCCATACTTTTTTATATTGCGAAGAATAGTATATCTGATTAAGCTACAATCCTTAGTAACGCTTGCTTCTTGATAATTGCTTCGTTGGCATGTAGCAAATTCCATAGTTCTTATCGCTTATTCTACATATAATTGCTAATCAAAGATTTAATGCAGTACCAGCAACTTCATCGCATTTTCCTTATTACTGCATATTTTCCTTGGGAGATTAAATTAATGGAGCTTCGTTAATACGTATACCTTGTCTACGACTTAGACAATGCAATCACTTGATAGGTCTATTGGCGATCCTTTTGGATATTTTACTTTTTATTTGAAACATTCACTGCTATATGGTATTCACACCTTTCCAGGATATACAGTTATTGCTATTTAATGTTGTGTGATGTAATGTAGTTCGTCTTTGTAATTTAAATCGTTCCTCAACACCCATACTAGTTAAATTAAACTGAACACACCTGACTATATCATTTAATAATATCATGTAATGCGATACTTTTCTTGTGCGGCAATGTCAAGTTTATAGCTTTGCAAATCTCTTTGATTCACTCTCCAAATTTCTATTTTTATCTGAGTTTTCTTTCACTATTTAGCTTCATTGCACCGAATATAAATTCTCTGTTAGGTTGCTAGTAGTACATTATTGGAGTAATCACCACCACATTTCCTCCAGAATCCCACATTTCCTCACACATCTGGACCAAATAGTTTTCTTCGACTAACCATTTTTCATCTTTCGAGATAAATATATCTTAAATTTTTCATCTTTCGAGATAATTGAGCATCCTCATTTCCACACACGAGATAAACCTATTTTTAAGATTTTTTTACCGCTAACATTCTGGACCAAATAGTTTTCTTTGTCTAACCAATGCATCTTTCGAGATAAACCTATCTTGTTTGGTATCAATTAATATTAGAATTTTCTCAGCTACCCGAATTTCTAGGAATTTTTTAGATTGCACCATCTCCAAGGGAGCTACCCCCAATTTTAAGATTTCTTACCTGTAGCGACTTTTGAGCGTTCTTATAAATTTTTTTAGCCATGGGACACATCTGACTAGCTTAGAATTTTACACAGAATCCGAATCTGCAAACAGATTTGAAATCGGACCACGCCCTGTAAAGTTGTACCCCTTTAAAGTCCGGAACCTCTAAATTTTGCTCTTTGCTCTATAAGCAAAACTAACAAATAGTTTTCTTTGTCTAACCAATTCATCTTTCGAGATAAATTAGCATCCTCATTTCCACACACGAGATAAACCTATTTTTAAGATTTTTTTACTGCTAACATTCTGGACCAAATAGTTTTCTTTGTCTAACCAATGCATCTTTCGAGATAAACCTATCTTGTTTGGTATCAATTAATATTAGAATTTTCTCAGCTACCCGAATTTCTAGGAATTTTTTAGATTGCACCATCTCCAAGGGAGCTACCCCCAATTTTAAGATTTCTTACCTGTAGCGACTTTTGAGCGTTCTTATAAATTTTTTAGCCATGGGACACATCTGACTAGCTTAGAATTTTACACAGAATCCGAATCTGCAAACAGATTTGAAATCGGACCACGCCCTGTAAAGTTGTACCCTTTAAAGTCCGGAACCTCTAAATTTTGCTCTTTGCTCTATAAGCAAAACTAACAAATAGTTTTCTTTGTCTAACCAATTCATCTTTCGAGATAAATTAGCATCCTCATTTCCACACGAGATAAACCTATTTTTAAGATTTTTTTACTGCTAACATTCTGGACCAAATAGTTTTCTTTGTCTAACCAATGCATCTTTCGAGATAAACCTATCTTATTTGGTATCAATTAATATTAGAATTTTCTCAGCTACCCGAATTTCTAGGAATTTTTTAGATTGCACCATCCCCAAGGGAGCTACCCCAATTTTAAGTTTTCTTACCTGTAGCGACTTTTAAGCGTTCTTATATATTTTGTTAGTCATGCGATACATCTGTAAAGTTATACCCCTATAAAGTCCGGAACCTCTAAATTTTGCTCTTTGCTCTATAAGCAAAACTAACAAATAGCTTTCTTCGTCTAACCAATGCATCTTTCGAGATAAACCTACCTTGTTTGGTATCAATTAATATTAGAATTTTCTCAGCTACCCGAATTTCTAGGAATTTTTCAGATATCATCACCCCCGAGGGAGCTACCCCAATTTTAAGATTTCTTACCTTTGCGATTTCCGACCGGTCGCATAAATTTTTTTTAGTCATGCAATACATTAAATTAGTCTAGAATTTTACGCAGAATTCGAATCTGTAAACAGATTTAATATCCGACCACGCCCTGCAAAGTTATACCCCTTTAAAACTCTCAAACCTCTAAATTTTTGCTTGTATATATATTTAACTCCATTTTTAAAACCTTTTTCGCTACCCAAGACATATGCTTTGACCAACACAAAAAAATAAGCACGCAAAAGTTTAATAATTTATTTTATCCAATTTACAGTTTAATAAACTAATCATTCCAATGTAATGTGTTTTAAATATGTACATGGGAAGGTCGACTTTTGGCGTAATCATCGCTCTGAATTACATGTGAAAGCTGTATATAATTTCTTTTTAAAAGTATATATCTTCTCCAAACAAATGCGGTTATTACAATAGGAAAGTACGCTAAATGCAAGTCAATTAATAGAAATTTAATATTGCTTACTGACCTACCTTAATTAGGTTGCTGTCTATTAGGAATGATGTACTTTTTGTTGCCCTCGCCCGATAAACTGATTTTATTAATAAGCTGTGTATAAAGTCGGTGTTTACATGGTTTCGTTTAAGACCTTGTACATATTTTCCGGATTACTAGAAGACGTTATGATTTAAAATAGGACCACGCCCTGTATATAATTTCTTTTCTTGGACTTTCTATTAATTATGTTTGTGTATTAGAAATTGATGAATAATTGCAGGATACAAATTTTAAATAAACACTTTACTAAGGGAACACCGAACTTGTTATATACAGAATACTTACTAATAAAGCAATTTAATTTTAAATAACTTCTACGCCATATTTTTCGAAAATGGCATGCTTGAATATTTTCTTTGGAAACAATCGAAGATTGCAGAAGACACTCGAAGAGTACACAAACGCGGTCACTAAACCACAATTAATAATCGCCTTTATAGGTTTAACATTTCTAACATTACCCAATGACTTTAATTTCTTATTGGAGAGAATCCTTATTCTCCCACGCATTGCTGAGTAGTTGCATGCCTACCCCTTTTGGGGATATATGCTCGTTATAGGTTGTAGCATCCGCGGTTTTACTTAACTACACTTTGTGAGATCCCTTTAATGTTTTTAATCGTGTCCTTCTCGCGTGCAATACAGTAGGACTTAGCCTTACTACCAACAAATTATAATAAGTAGGGTAGCTAAGCCGGTTTGGCAACAGAGATCCACAGCAAGATATGTATACGCCGGTTCGAGAACAATATGAACAGCTAAGCCGCTTTGGGAAACAAAACGTGCAGCAAGATATGTATACGCCGCTTTGAGAACAAAATTGTCTTTGTGTGTAAATTTGTTGCGTCGGGGGTCGTTAGGTCTTTGGGTGTGCGTTCGGCGGGGTCGTTAGATTTTGTCGTGGGGTGGTGCGCGTGCGCTGGGGTGGAGATATTTTCTTAGGAAATTTTTAGCAGCGTTCCCGACGTTAAATATTAAATATTAAATTTTAAAAAATGTTGTGTGTGTAGAAAATGGAGTTCACGTGTTGGTTCGTATTTTTCTGGGGTAGGTTAAGCTAAAAATTAAAACGCCGCGGTGAAGAATTTTTAATATTAGACAAACGCGTGCAAGTGGTAAAGAGTGTTTTAGCTCTCCTCATAAGCTGCGTTTTGTACGAAGTAGAAAATAAAATTGAGAAAATATACGAAATGTTATATGATGGAGGTCAAATTTTAAACGTTTGCAGGTAAAATCTTGTAAAAGAAGTCGTTCACTTCTCGCAATTTCAATGTCACGATAAAATACTAAGAATTTGCATGCAGTCGAATATAACCTCGTGTTTTTATTTGTATTTAATTAACATAAGGTGTGTTGCAAAACATTTCAAGACAGGTATGTCGTATATTACCTTTTGGTTACATCATCCCAAATAATTTATACAAGTACACTGAACTTGCTTTTATCTAGGATTTCTTGCTTATGGATTAACTTTTACAACTCAAGGTGTAGCATCAAGGTTTTAACGTCACTCTCAAACTATAGAACGTAATAATAATAGCTTTCCTTAGCACCAATATCATTTAGAAAATATGTGTTTCTTTAATATTTATTTATTCATTAAATATTTTGCTCCAAAAATTCGTTTAGTAAACTAAGTAAATCTTCATTTTCTTCTTCTGGAAGTAGCAAATAAAATTAAAAAAAATATACGAAATGTTATATGATGGAGGTCAAATTTTTAAACGTTTGCAGGTAAAATCTTGTAAAAAAGAAGTCGTTCACTTCTCGCAATTTCAATGTCACGATAAAATAACAAGAATTCGCAGTCGAATATAACCTCGTGTTTTTTTTATTGAAATTATAGCTCTCTGGTAATATATATGCAAATCATTCAACTTTTAATATAATGGATTTAATTAACATAAGGTGTGTTTGCAAAAACATGTTAAGACTATTTCCTTCTTGGTATGCAAATTATACCACCTTTCATAACGATTTATTTGACTCTCAAATAAAAATTAATTTGATCTTATATCAAGAGGTGTTCTTGCTTACATTTTAGCAATTTGAATATATTTAAATATTTAAATGTAATTATACATTTAATTTATGTGGTAATAAAAATTCTTTTACTTTTAGCGGTTTGGTGATTGTATGTAGATGACGTATTAGACATTGTATATATATAACTCGTTTAATTGCACAAACGTGATAAAAATTTATAGGTTATGCAAAACGTGCATGTAGTGAAGAATTTAGCGGTGATCTTTAGAGCTTCGTCATTGTTTTATTCTCGTTGCTTTAGTTAATTAAAGAAAGATTTTAGGTTAAGCAAAATAGGAAATGTGGTGGATGACATAATCACTTTCAAAATGATGAATGGTGGGGAAGGGAGCTTCTAAACGTGCCCTAAACGGGGCTCTGCCCCATTATTTTTGTATTAAATATCAAAAGAATAGGAGAAATTATTCGACTCGTATTTTATAATGGTTTTAATTTAAAATATTGGTGTGTGTGCAAAAAAACATGTTAAGACAGGTCACTCGTTATTTTATTCATGATTGCACCACCAAAATAATTTATATAACCACACTGAACTCGTACCCGGATCTAAAATTTAACCTTTAAATGTATGCAAATAATGTCGTTATTTAAAACGTGGTGAAGAATTTGGATGGAGATGTACTCATTCTCAAATGCGGAATGGTACTCCATAAGGCGTTCTGAACGGAGGTTTTGCACGCATTAGGTGATTGAATACTTCGGAGATTTTAGGTTAAGCAAAACGTGCACGTGCTGAAGAATCCCCGAGATTTTTAAAAAATATTTTTGTATTAAATATATAATTTTAAAAGAAACACACAAAATTTGAATGTTTTATTTATATTAGTTTCACTTACCAGCTTATTTTAATTACATGCTAATGAGTTCATATATTTTCATACAGTTTGATTGATTCACTGCCGAAACAAAACATTTTTACACAGCTGACAATACTGGGTGTCGTTTTTCAATACAATATCAGTAACTATTTACAATACAGCTGAATACTGAAATGTAAAGTAACTTTCACACATTTACCTACGTGTACTTAAATTTAATTGAATTCTAAAAAATATATGCATATCTATGGCAGGCAACCCAGCATACACCAATTATATCTTCTTAGTGTAAAATTTTATTGTTAGGTGAATAACCAGCAATTTATTATGTAATATTTATTGCTACAAGCATGGTAATAATAATTTGCAATGTGCAAAATACCTCTTTTTGTTGTTAAAAGACCGATTTAATTAAACACTATAAAAGATTGTGAATTAATTATTCTAGTTAAATTTTACAGTGCTAGAGACACTAATTATTATTAGTACTAGATATAGGTATAACAAAATTTGTATTCCAGATGATAGTATGTTCAAAGGATATTATTATTTAAAAAGACTGTAAACATGATTAGTGAAATTATTAAAGTTAAGGAATGTAAAGCAAAAATTTGTTCATAAAAGCAAATATGTTTTCTAAAAGATATGCATAACTTACGGATCTAAACATTTCAACATCTCGCAAACTGAGATAAATATTACTTATTTCTTTGCAAAAAACGTTCATATAACGCCCTTTAACAACCGCGTTCAGTAAAGTGCATGGTAGTTAATGACCTCGGCGATTGTGCTATTTATAGTATAATTATGACAACATATCCCCATATGTAAATTATATGGTTCTGGTTTATAACTAAAAACAACTATTTTGCATTATATTTTGTTGATCCTGGCAGAATAAATTACAAGTAGCTACATTGTCAATACATTTTTATTTTCAAACTCGTTTTAATTATTGTAGAATTTAGTGCTTATAAATAACCTACTTTAATTCAATAAGTTATTCTCGTTATATTTCAAATCATTTTAATAGAATTACGCAATGTTAAGTCGTTATTAAAAATTAATTTAAACAGACTTTTTATTGTTATCGCCGTCTGTTGAAGAATCGTAGCAGAATCTGAACTATATCGCTTTTACAAAGCATGTATTCAAGATCACATTTAGTTAGTTTCAAAAAACTTTTTATCATTGTATACGACTTGTTTTAACTTGCAGTAGGTATCAATGACCGAATCAACATTACCACCCGAACATGGTTGACAACTTTAAATTTTATTTTCCTATTACTTTCAAGGTATTAAACATTGGTATATATATATATAGATTTAGCGACATCAGGCAACATTTTCTTAATCTTCGTTGGGAATTAAAACACTCATAGTTTTTAAAATCATCTTTCTTTACGTTTCGATCCATGACCTAGGATCGTTGTAAAATTGTCAAAACCACAACAATCATACAGGAGTATTTATCAGGCAACATATTTCTCGCATGGCTATGACAGCTTTTTGTGCTGTATGTAGAGTAATGATTAACGTTATGCTCTTTTGATTAATTTGCAATTTACCGGGCATGAATCCTTCGTTAAAAGTGAAGGATATTCCCATAGATAATTTGAATAACAATCTATCACCACCAACACACCTCTAATTGGATTTTCCTTAAATATATTGCTCAAATTCAACAGAGTCGCCTTGCCAGAGATCATCTCGAGGTTGTTGATTTGTTAATGCTGTTACAAAAACTAGTGGGGGGTTTATCAGACGAATAACTAGGTGATGCTCAGTATCACAACACTTTAGCATTACCTATTTTGATGAATGTGCCATAAAAGCTAGGTACTTGGATAGATCTCGCAGTGAGTGGAACAACAACGATAGTGACGATAGTGGTGCGAAGTTTTCAAGTTAACATGGACAATGTACTGTACGATTTGTTCGAGAGTGAACAACGCATTTTACACCAACATCTGAAACATGCCATAGTATTGAATGATGTAGACAAAATCAAACGTATACTGTTCAAAGTAGGTGTTCATGTTCCTTTAAAGCCTTCAAATGGCTAACGCTGACCAATGATACATCCATTGATGTAATGGACATGCTGTTTAATCAACAGAGTAGGTGCGATCAATTTGTATCAAACTTCATTGATGCTTGCAACGGCAAAACAGAGTTAAAATGTCATCAGGTGCGCGGTGTACTAGACGCAATAGAGAGTAATTATAGTTTGAGCGATGTATATTTCCTTGAAGAATTACTAACCAACCGAGCTGTATTGAGTACGAAGGCATATCCTATCATAAATATTGCAACTATAAATCACTGGTCACAGCGATTGACGATATGATTGTAGATGTTGTATATTTCGCACAACCTATGGTATTAAAAAGTATTGAAGTTAATTTTAAAGTATAAGGTAAATTATAAGTACCAACCTAATGTAGTTGGCCCTCATAGAACAACATATAACTGGCTCCTCAAGAATTTGGCAATGGAGGGCTCAAAACAGCAACCAGGATGGACGTGTGGTCCGGATTCGGGAAAATGGCCATCAAATAGTATAGATGATTATAAAAAGTGTATATGCTATTAAAGTTATTGTTTTAGTTTAATACTATTTTTGTATGTAAATCATGCCATCTTGGTAATCCTACCTGATGCGCTATAGATAGCACTTATTAGATATAATGGAGGATGCTATTGTACGTGTCGCATACCTTTACAATAAATATATATACCTCGAGTGTTGGTCAAGTACGGGAGAAATTGTTAGCTGAGAAGGTAATGTGTTTTACCTGCTTGTTATTTACACATATTCACGGACATCGAAATACTCAAGTTCAACCAAAACAGCGAAAATCAACCTACATCAACGTTTTGCGCTTCGGGCATGAGGAATTATAAACAACTTTCTTGACGTAGAACTAGTGTAGTAATTAGTAGTACATAGATGTAATTTGTGTGGTGTGTGTGTGTGTGTGTCGCTATAATAAATCATATAACAGTAAAAAAATTTTTATTGATGAATGACATATGATGGTAAACAAACACGTAACAGCAAATCTACAAAATATGATTTTGGATATCCAACTATTATGGCTAGAATCTAAATTTAACCATTTCACATATACTTGATTTTAACTCTCTTCAATACTTTTTCCACTAAATATACATCCGGATAGTGTGTTCGTTGAAGTTCTTCTGCATAGAAGCCGCCTAATATTGGTTGTCCTCGACTATCGCGCAATAGGTACGTTAAAGGATTAGTCAAATGCACTTTGTACACCGTAAAAATTTCGTTAGACCAATTTGGTGTGTATCCCTTGGTAAATTGACCTCTATGTTTACTAATGCGAACATGATCCCCAACAGAAAATTTTTACTCTTTAAGTTAACTGTTTTGATCGTACTGTACACTGTATTGAAAAGTTTGCGTTCATTGCGTTTTGACACATCTACAGGTCGCATGCCGATTGTTCGATGTTTGGTGTTGTTATATGCAGTCACGAGTGAGGATAGTATATTCAGCCATCGATACGAACCATTCAAACTAAATTGTTTCCACATTTTTGACTTTAAGGTACGATTAACGCGTTCTACTACGCAAGCTTTTTATTGCTGTACACACTATAATGTGTAATCTCATATTTTTCCATTAAAGCCTTAAATGTTGAATTATAAAATTCTTTTCCCAAATCCGTTTGAATGTACCGTGGAATACGATGTTCTTTGTTGAAAATTGATTGAAAAGCGTTTGAAACAGCCTTACCCGTCTTGCGCTTAACCGGTACGGCCCATAAGTATTTAGAAAATACATCGATAACAACTAGAATGTATCTAAATCCTTTATTCATCTTTGCATATGGGATCATTTCCACCAAATCGGCTTGAAACAGCTCGTTTAATCCTTTTGTGATTACATGTCTTCTAGGAAAGTTAATGCGAGCAGGCTTATGTAACTCGTGGACGATTTGCTCCTTTACAGACATATTGCTAATATTGTGTGTGTGTGTGTGTATGGTTGACGGCTATATGCGTGCGTTTTAAGTTTCTCTTGCAACTGTTGAATATCTGCTTGAATTCGTGCAATGTCTATTCTAAATTGTGCTTTCACTTGTTGAATAGCAGCGTCTAATGTCTTATATATGCTATTCATAGAATCATCTATCCGTTTGGTTACGATTTGTGCAACATTAGCGTTCACAGTGGCTGGAACAAGGTTACGCATCATCTCTTCAAAATGGTTAAAGTCTGATCTTGTAACATACTCGCTCGAGAATTGTGTTATCATACTGTTTGTTGTCTCCTTCACAAGCGTGTCTATATACTGCTGAATAGTGGAACCACTTCCAAGCGTTGGTTCGCCCTCTTGCTGGTGTAGCGTTGCTAACCGCGATTCTAAGTACGCTTTCGTGACTGCATCATCATCTTCTTGTGGTGTAGCGACGCGCGCTAATCTCATGTTGTCAAAATCGTAGTAATCATCATAAGAAATATATGAAGCACAGTCAGACGCATGCCAAACTTGTCGATAACCATCGTGATAATGAATAACAAGTCGCACAATCTACGCTATTATACGCAATTCGCGTAATTCTTCCATAATCGATGTAATTTCGTTTGTGTGACCGGTGTTACCTGCATCTTGCGAGGCGACCAGAAGCTTGAGCCGTTCGCACAGTTCGTTGGGATCATCAAAGTATACATACTCTAGTGGCTTCTCGTTATAATCCATGAGTAGACCACGACCACTCGGGTTTATAGTTTGCTGTCGTAAGCTATACATTGCATTAATTCTTTTTTTAATGTCCGCATAATCGTTAATTTCTTTAAGTGAGAATTTACCCAAAGGATTGAGAAGGAACAGTTGCTCGTACAACCCTTTGCTACCGTTGTAGCAAAATCGTTCTACACACCCTTTTCACCAATCCCGAAGATAATGTCCGAATCACCAAACATTAATTTTCCTGTCTCCGGATTAAAACGTACTTTATCCCTGCGCAAGTGCTCCGTGTCATTGTTATAAATACCAGTAAAGTTGGAAAACAGATTATCGACATAGTATCTTACCGATGGTAAGAATCGTTGTAAGTAGGTCTGATGTTCTTCGCTGTTTAGGTACCGTTCGTACTCTGTATGGGTCTCTGGAGTGTTGCCGCTACTCTCCGATTCTTCGAAAGTGGACTCCACAGACTGGACTGGGCTATGAGGATTGTGTTCCCATGCCTCCTCTATTGGTGGTGCGGCGATTGGTGTGGAACTGCGCACCTGATCGAGAAATTTAGGGCGTCTTTTAGGAGTAGATTGTACGTCATGTTGTTGTGGTAACCAGTGCTGGCTTTCGATCTTGGACTCCTGTTTAATATCTTTCAGCAGACCGGTCTGAAGTGTTTGTAAACGTTTTGTAATAGGTGCATAGACTTTACTTAATGCAAGCTCCTTTTCAACCACACCTGCTTTTAGCGCTTGTAATTTCCTCTTGACTGCCTTTCGTACTTTTATGAGTTCTCGTTTGGTTTTCACGTCGTCTGCCATCGTCTAGAAACGGGTAGGAAGTGATATGCTATTTATGTGCTTTATAAGTATATATAGGTGTCAAAACCTTTTCGGTAGCGACCGTTCTGCAAATCGCCATCTTTATTGATCACCAGAAACCCATACCGATCTCGCCAGCATAAGCCGCACAATTCTTTAAACCGGTTAAACGACATATCCGTGTTTACATGGTCAGCGTATACGTGTTTTAAATTGAGTTCGTCTTGTTTGAATAGCACTAGGACATTAGCATTGTCTCTAATCAATTGTTTAGGTATTTTGGAATAGGTCTGACATAGGTAAAACAATCAATGGCCTTATGTCGACCTAAAGAAAAATATTCTCGCATTACATTTTGTTTATCGCACGACACGTCATCGAAAATAAATATCGAATTAGGTTTTGCATCCGCTGGAGTAACAATTGCATCCCATTTGTTAAACGCAAAATATCCTATTTCTTTTATTGGTTGTAATAACCTCTCTAGGTACTGATACTTTGGTTGATACAAGGATTTTGAGTAGAGATAAACGTTTTCAAAGCGTACACCATTCGGATGTTTCAAGAGACCGATGACTACATTAGTTTTACCACAATTGGATGGACCTGTAATGATACACCGTATTGTTGATGGTAATAGTAGTCCATGCTTTTGCACGTTAGTGTTGTTGCTGCAGTTGTGGTCCGTAATTGGCAACGCCAATTGTTGCTTTAAGACGCATTCTATCCATATACTAAAACGTAATTGCAGTATGGTAAGCATTTAAGCGAGTAATTCTACACGCATGACCAGTCTCCTTTAAACCTTTCGACTGACAAGATTAATAAAATCCTATCGTGGCTACGGGTTACTCAATAGTGCTATCAATCGTTTACCGGTAGAATTACATTTACCAGGATATCGCTTCTGTGGACCGGGTACTAAGCTTCAGAAACGCCTCGAGCGTGGTGATATAGGTCGTAATCCCAGACGAAGCCTGCAAACTACACGACATCGCCTACGATCTTTCTACAGACTTAACAACCCGACACCAAGCTGATCGACGTCTTGCCGAAACAGCACAAAACGTCGTACTGCACCCGACGCTTCGTTAGGTGAAAAACTTGCTGCGTTTGCTGTTGGTTCTGCAATGAATGCCAAAGTTAAATTTGGTATGGGTTGTCGCAAAAAACGATAAGGTGTAAAGGAAAACGACGTGGTCAGCGTCTACGTACAGGAAGTGGTATACCATTCAAGCGTTTAATTCGCACCATTTGGGAACGCATTAAAAACGTTCGTCCGACCGACCTTATTAAAACTGCTAAACTTGCAGTGGCACCGATTAAAGATATAACAGATGAAATTCGTGGCATCCCACGTGTAATCCCTGTACCCAAAACTGGTGGTTTCCTACCTTTGATACCTATTTTTGCAGCCCTTTCCGCAATTGGAGCGTTGTCGGGTGGAGCAGCTGGGATTGCAAAAGCTGTCAACGATGCTAAACTTGGACAACAACAATTAGATGAAGCGAAACGACATAATATGGCACAAGAGGCAGTGACACTTGGAAAGGGTCTCTATTTGAAACCTTATCGCCGTGGACATGGACTGTACCTAAAGCCTTTTCTTACACACGGGCAAGGTTTGCATAAACAAAGACAACGAAAAAAAAAACTCAACGCATTCGTTAAACCTACCTATGCGAGCGTTGACCAATGTTGACTTGAACAAATACATAAAACGTTTACCAATATCCCACTTTCGTGGAATATTCATGCGCAATTCACTTCCAAACACAATTCGTTGGCGAGAATGTGGTATTCTTAATCATGATACTACACGTGGTGTGGGAACTCATTGGACCGCGTACAAAAAAGATGGTTCAAGGGCAGTCTATTATGATAGCATTGGTAATCTACGACCTCCGAGGGAACTTGTCAAATACTTAACCTCATCAGGACCATGCACTCTCTATTATAATTATGAACAATTTCAACCGCTTAACACTGTTACCTGTGGACACTTCGTATTGAAATTTTTACTGCAAAATAGTCCTCCGTTAAGTTTCTAACAACGTTATATATTATTTGATTTTAGTGTATTTTAACTGTTTTGTATAAAAGTGTTTAATTAAAAACCATATATTGCAAGTGTTTCAGGAATTTGCTTTTATTACCCCATCCCAACTACGAATACGACTAGTTGTTAGTTTATCGTCAACCACCGAACATGTACACATTTACTTTAACTGGAACTGAATCTACGCTCACCGCAATCATCAACCCACCAATTGTTCTCGATGATGACCATGAATACGTTATTGGTCTTACAAACTTTGATATATATTTTCAATTCCCAATGTAACGGAAGCGAACAATAAATTTTACATTGATGACATCGTGCTTACTTTACCAGAAGGAACTTATGAAGTGGCAGATATTAATAAGTTCGTACGACGTAATCTGAACGATCCCCGTGAACGCACTTCATCCAAACGTTATCTTATTGATATTCGAGCCAATAATAACAGTTTACATACAGAAATCAAAGCATCAGGTATAGTGGATTTTACACAACCAAATTCACTTGCTTCGTTGCTGGGTTTTGAGAAACGTAAACTACCAGCTCTCACTACTGCTATTTCGGATCATCCGGCACAAGTCTTTCCAATCAATTCAATATGTATTGAATGTAATCTTGTGGTCGGATCGTATCGGAATAGCAAACCTGTAACATTTTGCATCAATTCTTTCCTGCAGTTGCTGCAGGGTACAAGATTATTGAAAACCCCGTAAACGTCACCTATATGCCACTTAATACACGAATCATCGATCGCATCATTGTTAAAATAGTTGATCAAAACGGTAATCTCATCACTTTTCGTCGGGAAACCATCACGATTAGACTTTATCTAAAGCGTCTTTAAACAATGGTTTTGCGCTATGAGCATAAACCACCAAAACCTATTAATAGACGCATTGTCAGCACCTTTACCAGTTACAAGACACCAGTGCACCGATTAACACCGGAAAACGTTAAATTTCTGCAAACATTAGGACTCAAAGTGCTACATAGTTAAAATGGATAGTAATATTTTAAATGTTACGCAACGTGCTATATTTGATACAACCATCGTCAATGCCGACAAACATATGCATACTCCGTACCCAATACCACGTATGAGAAGAACGATGTTATACGGATTCCAATAGAAAACGAAGATGTCTATACACTACCATGGGACAGCGTAATTTATATTGAGGGTACAATGAATAAGTCAGATGGTGGCGTTTCGCCTACAGCCGATTTTGTCAACAACGGAGTTTTATTTTTATTTGATGAAATTCGTTATGAACTTGGTGGAAAGACTATTGACCGCGTTCGTAATCCAGGTATAACTACGACTATTAAAAATTTCCTATCCTACGATTATAGCGAAAGTCGTCGCTTTAGAAACGCCGGTTGGTCCCCATCGATAAGCTTGATCTCGTTGATGCTAATGGTCATTTCAACGTATGCATTCCCTTGCGCATGGTTTTAGGATTTGCGGAGGACTACCGAAAATTCTTTTGAATATCAAACAGGAGCTTATTCTTTTAGAAGTAGTGCTGACGATGCAGCTATATCGAATTCTGATACCAAAGAGTCAATCAAAATTACTATTACACATATATCATGGCGGATTCCACATATAACCGTTGCAGATGCAGAGCGCTTAAAACTACTCAAACATATTCAACGCAATGCCACCATGGACATAAGCTTTCAGTTGGGAACTACACGAATATCCAGAATTACATACAAACACACGCATACCTGGGCCGTGAAGACGGCTTCTCAAGTGGAGAAACCACGTTTTGTTATTGTCTGCTTTCAAACCGATACATCACGCAAAAGGGGCGCAGTCAGTTCGACCACTGTAAGTTGACCAATATGAAATTACATCTGGGTTCATCTATGTATCCTTACGATAATCTTAACATTGATTTCGATACCAATCGCTATTCTATACTTATGAGATGTATGCACCAGTTTCAACAATCGTACTACGGGGGTATCAGCGAGCCGATATTAACACCCAATGAATTTCAAACGCACGCTCCACTTGTAGTCATCGATTGTTCCCATCAAAACGAAATAGTGAAAGTGGGAGCGGTTGACGTACGATTAGAATTTCAAATGAAAGAAGCGCTTAAAGCTCACACTACAGCGTACTGCCTCATTCTACACGATCGTTTGGTCCGCTACAATCCTGCAACCAGTGTTGTGGTGAAGTCTAAAATTAATAGTCCATTAGTTGACGACGTTCAAAGGTTTAAAATTGCACATAATAACTTTGTGTTTAAAGAAATGGCTGTTTTACAACTATCCCTATCGAATGGAGTTGCAATAACATATGTGCTGAAACCATCATATTCTTGGAACTGTCTATCAGCTCGCTTCAAATACCAAAAGGTATGGTTAAGCAGAAACTTTCACGGTATATCTTGAGATGATGGCAAACAATGAATTTCCACACCTAAATGTTATTAACCTAGAAGATTAGGGTGTACCCTCACATAAATTAAAGTATTACACCAATTCACACAAGTGTTTCTAGCATACCCACACATTCGTCATTCAATTGCGCAACCACAGATGTAATTGTACTCAAAAACTGGTTTGTACATATAACCAATTATTCATTTTAATAAAGAATAATGTTTACATTAAGTAGTGTTTTTATTTGTATATTTTATACCCTACATACATATTCCTTGAGACTAGTAAAATGTGTTTCAAAAATGTCTTGAAATAAGTTTAATTGTAAAACTTACTAACGAATCTGTAAGTATCATATTGAAAAATTCCTCTTAACGGATATGTATTTTGCATTTTTATGCAAACTTTATGTTACAATAATACAATTAAAAATTATATTTCTACCGAGGTATTAAATTTTAAAGTATGTTATAGTTGTGTAAACATAAAAAAGCATTGCATAGGTTTTTATCATCAAAGTAGTACATTTTATTTAATCCCACCTGAAAATGATTAATTTCTTAAACCTAAGTTTCATAAAATTTATTCTCCGAAAATCAACCAACTATAAACCAGAACTATTAAATTTACATAAATTTCGGTGTTATTTTAATTTAAACTATGCTCATAAAAAGTCGTTTATGTATATAGCACCAACATTGTTACTACCTATGAATATCAAATCTTTAAAGAAATTTACAGTCATGATTAATTAATAAGTGGTCTTTTCATTTGTACACATTTTGTATATGTTTTTAGTTCCATTGACGACCTATTATTAGTAATCTGTTTATTATTTTATTGACGATATAAATTTTAAGATTGGAAGGGAACGATAAGAAATCTTCCTCTGACATTTATATGCACTCCGCATAGTTGTTTAAGGTAGCAAATATAAATAAGCTGTTTAATGTGTTGTAGAAGAATTTTTACCATTGTATTATCGGTATGTATAAACTTACTTACTTAATGTGTTTTTAACGGAAGTAGAAATTATGAATTTTGGTAATTAGCAATTATGCTAAAATGATTTGAAGTTATGCAGTTTCCATATATAATTTACATATATCGGTATGTTGTTATAAATATCACAACCTCGAGGTCATTAACTACCATGCACTTTACTAAACTATAATTAATAAAATCCCACATTTAACTAAGATACATTTTCTTAATGTGGAAGTCTTATCTATATTTTATTCAAATAAGAATCTGCTACCGCCACCTACAAAAGATAGGACAATTAAAGAATGTAAGTTTTGTAAATAAAACATTAAAATATTGTGTGTTTCTTTTTAATATTATATATTTAATACAAAAATAATTTTTTGAAATTCTCGGGAGATTCTTCAACACGTGCATGTTTTTGCTTAACCTAAAAATTTCCGAAGTATTCAATCACTTAATGCGTGCAAAGCCTCCGTTCAGAACGCCTTATGGAGTACCATTCCGCATTTGAGAATGAGTACATCCCCATCCAAATTCTTCACCACGTTTTAAATAACGACATTATTTGCATACATTTAAAGGTTATATAGATCCGGGTACGAGTTTAGTGTGGTTGTATAAATTATTTTGGTGATGCAATCAATCATGAATAAAATAACGAGTGACCTGTCTTAACATGTTTTTTTACACACATATTAAATATATATTGAAATTGCTAAATGTAAGCAAGAACACCTCTTGATATAAGATCAAATTAATTTTTTTTGAGAGTCAAATAAATCGTTATGAAAGGTGGTATAATTTGCATACCAAGAAGGAAATAGTCTTAACATGTTTTTGCAAACACACCTTATGTTAATTAAATCCATTATATTAAAAGTTGAATGATTTGCATATATATTACCAGAGAGCTATAATTTCAATAAAACACGAGGTTATATTCGACTGCGAATTCTTGTTATTTTATCTTGGTAATGAAATCGTGAACAACATGTTTTACAAGATTTTACATGCAGACTTTATAATTAGATCCATTATATCACATTTCGTATATTTTCTAAATGTTATTCGCTACTTCATACAAAATACAGCTTTTGAGGAAAGCTAAAAATTCTTTACCACTTGCACGTTTTACTTAACATAACAAAATTCTTCATATAGGTAAAATCACCACTTCGCTATGCTCTCTGCTACCTAGTTTCGGCTACTTTTCCAAGGTCGTTGTGACGTCATAGCCTTTTATAAATAAAGAACAATGTAATACTATTCTAAAATTTTTATTCTGGCATTATACATAACAAAATTTAAAAATATTTAATGCCAAGCATGGAGCCATTTAAACTTAATTTTAATTTAAATTCGATTGTTTAACATGGCTAACAACCAATGTAAGAATTAAGATATACAAAAATTTGTGTGTCAGATAACAAATCCTGGTGTTAATAAACAACTTGGAAATTATATACTAGATTTTTTATGTTGTCCAGATGCACGTTTAAGAGCAACATTCGCGTCTACTTTGACCAAAGAACACGGTATTACGCAATTGGAAGCGACAATATAAAACTGTACAATTGGAAGCTATGTCAGTGCGGAACGGGTGTATAATCCCTTAAAAGACTGTTTAACCTTATTGGAAGATAGTAAGTTATACTTCCTAAAGGTGCCAATGTACTCGGTACCGCCAAAATGTGAAGTAAGTTATCGGACAAGCTTCAAAATAGCTGCTGTTTAGTGTATAATAACCTGCTACAGTACATGTATTGGGGGAACGGCAATACAAAGAAATTGACGGGCTTGCAAATTAGGTTGTCAGAAAAACCAGAGAAAAGGGAAAAATTGATAAAGTATGTGCTTTCAGCTTTTAGTTTTAACTATTTACCTGTAAATTATTTGGAGATAGTAGAGTAGGACGACAGCCAAGATAAAATAAAATCTTACACAAGTGCTATATTAAAGCAGGTAACATATTTTACACAATCTGTAACACCATATTCTACAATTCCAAAAGAAATAATCATTTCGGTATCGGGGTTGATAAGTACGCCTAACATTCGCCCAGAGGTTGTACGACAACGCGTAAATATTGGCAGTAAACTCTCTCCGTTGACGCTGCAGGAAATTGCCCTATGCACGCCATACGCTGTAAGTGGAAGAAAAAGACAGCTGGAATTAGAGGAAATGCATGCAAAAAGGCGAAAGTTGGACTAATTGGAAGACACTGCGATAATACGCGAACAATACAAAGATATGTTAGACAAAGAACATCTTATTAGAGAAAGAGGAAAGGATTAAAAGATTATTTTATGTGCCGATGGACTGACTTGGATACATCCGCGTTCTACAAGCTGTATGTATTTGTGGCTAGTAAGAAAGACTCTTTTTAGAATTTTAGAATAGTATAACATTGCTCTATATTTATAAAAGGCTATGACGTCACAACGACCTTGGAAAAGTAGCCGGAACTAGGTAGCCGAGAGCATAGCAAGTGGTGATTTTACCTATATGAAAATGAAAATAAAGAACTTTTAAATTTTTAAATAAATTTTGGTAGGAAATATTTAACAAATAAGTATATGTTAATGAAACACATATTTTCTAAATGATATTGGTGCTAAGGAAAGCTATTTTATTAAGTTCTATAGTTTGAGAGTGACGTAAAACCTTGATGCTACACCTTGAGTTGTAAAAGTTAATACATAAGCCTTGATATAAGATCAAATCAAATAATTTGAGAGTCAAATAAATCGTGATGAAAGGTGGTATAATTTGCATATATTTTAAATTCATACGGGTATAATTAAAAGATTATATGTTAGATCCGACTGCAAGTTCAGTGTACTTGTATAAATTATTTTGGGATGATGTAACCAAAAGGTAATATACGACATACCTGTCTTGAAATGTTTTTGCAACACACCTTATGTTAATTAAATACATTATATTAAAAGTCGAATGTCGACGTGATTTACATATATATTACCAAATAAAAACACGAGGTTATATTCGACTGCATGCAAATTCTTAGTATTTTATCGTGACATTGAAATTGCGAGAAGTGAACGACTTCTTTTTTACAAGATTTTACCTGCAAACGTTTAAAATTTGACCTCCATCATATAACATTTCGTATAGTTTCTCAATTTTATTTTCTACTTCGTACAAAACGCAGCTTATGAGGAGAGCTAAAACACTCTTTACCACTTGCACGCGTTTGTCTAATATTAAAAATTCTCACCGCGGCGTTTTAATTTTTAGCTTAACCTACCCCAGAAAAATACGAACCAACACGTGAACTCCATTTTCTACACAAACAACATTTTTTTAAAATTTAATATTTAATATTTAACGTCGGGAACGCTGCTAAAAAAATTTCTTAAGAAAATATCTCCACCCCAGCGCACGCGCACCACCCCACGACAAAAATCTAACGACCCCGCCGAACGCACACCCCAAAGACCTAACGACCCCCGACGCAACAAATTTACACACAAAGACAATTTTGTTCTCAAAGCGGCGTATACATATCTTGCTGCACGTTTTGTTTCCCAAAGCGGCTTAGCTGTTCATATTGTTCTCGAACCGGCGTATACATATCTTGCTGTGGATCTCTGTTGCCAAACCGGCTTAGCTACCCTACTATAATACTAGACCCACATTAAAGTTGTCTTTGAATTTCTCTACAATTTTTTGTTAACATGCGGTATATTGTGTTTATTATTTGCGGGGTACACCACTTTAAACCTAAAAATAAAAACAGGATAGTTTAATACGTCTATTAATAATTTATGGTAATGTTGGCGATACAAATATGTAAAAACAAACTTTATCAAGAAAATATAATGTTTTTAATAGAATACATACATGTATTGATAACATCTATAAACCGCTGTGGTAACCAGAGTCTGGCGAATCTGGGATATCCAAATCTCTAAACATTTGCGCAAGCGATTGCCTTGCAGTTGCATCTTTTAAGTACTGAATGGGGAAACATTTAATAAGTTCCAACACTGTCAAGTAATTTAAATTGCTGCAATCATTAGACAGAAAAATACTGGCACTGCTCTCTCCCTCTAATAACGTTTGAACCCCTTCTTCCTCCGTTGTATTTCCACATACTTTTTTTATATCACCAACAAATTTTTCGTAAAATTCTGGAAAGTTTCTACACCTTAACTCAGCCATTTTAAAACAGATCAATTCTCGCAAATTTAATAGCTTGATGCACTCGTACGCAGGTAGCACAATAACATTCCCATCTTTCGTAATCTCCATATTATATAAATTCTCTTTTTCAAAATTGTTCAACAGCCATATACTTCTATTAAAGGCTGTGCTCAGCTGCAATTTGAAATCTTGATCCAATTGTATGTCAACAACATCGTTTCCAGTAGTCAAACCATTTAATCTGACTTGTTTTGAGTCTTGAGCAAATTGGTGAATTTGAAATTCCACTTGAAAAGTACACAATTTTTTCCAATCGAAGTAAGAGAATGTTATCGTAGAATCAGCACACATACCACTACAGCAAATAACTTGGATGGCAGGTTGAAGTCCACCATATAAATCAAAACCAACTTCTATTATATGGTGGTGATAATTTGGAGGAAATTCGCCTAACCTATAGGTTGACTTACCAACTAGTTGGTTGATATTTAATTGTGGTACTCGCACATCACTTGTAATGTCAACACAAGAAAAATCCATCTTTAATTTATAATTTTAATCAAACTCGACGATACTTTGACGACTAATGCACTGGAACATGGCTCTCGCCTTTTATGCCGATGGTCGAGCGTGCGCAGCTCCTTATTATATTAGTTGGCGTTATATGCAAGTCTTGACTGGAAAAGTGACGCGTATAATTGTTTTATAGTGGGTTTTACCTGTATGTATTTAACCACCAACACCATTTTTAGAATTATTAAACAAAATTACTCTTAGCAGTATTTTTAATATACCATCGTGTAAGATTTCAATTATTATTGTGTTTTTCCTCAGGTTCTCAAATCCTCGGAATTTTTTCAAATCGAATGACTCCTTACTGATTTGCAGATTAACCTTTTGCAAACACCATATATAATTCACCTTTAATCTATTTCTAAACCGTATCGCTCTGTCTTTTGAGATAAACCCCTGGTGTAACCTATAAAATTAGTATAGAATTTTCCTGGGGAATTGAAATTAATTATCACGTCTTTTAAAATTAGTTCCAACAAAGACCTGTATATATTGTATTAATATTCAAAAACCTATCAGCAAAACACCTTTGCATTTTTATTTAGATTTAGCTCGATAATAGAGTTAAACTCCAAAATATTTATTAGTAGCTAGAATTGTTAAAATTTTCAATTAGTGAATCCACATACAAATGATTAAACCAAAAGGTATAATACATATATTAATTCTGCACGGTGAGCTAGAAAGTGGTTCGATAATCTATTTTAAATGTAGTTCAACATAAGACGTATATTCTAAATAAATTTAGTGAAATGTATGATCATTAGCCTTGCATTGTTTGTCGATGACGTCTGACTATTAATTTAATAAAAGCACTTTCCACAATTCTAGTTAATATACGGGAATACACATTCTATAATTTGATTTAAATTGGGTTAATGTAAGGATAAATTATACTTATACTTTCTCTATGTACATAAATACGAGGGAAATGATACCAAAAGTTCATTTTAAGTTTATTTTGTAAAACGTAAAGTCGTTTATAGTGTAATTAATAGTTATACTGAATTTTCAGTCTTTGGTTTAAAATTTCGTGTGAGGACTATCAACAAAGAAGAGTAAGTCTTAGTTTGAATTATGCAAACGTAGAAGAAATTAATATTTACATGTATAATTCAAAACTGTTAATCAATAATTTTTTCTAGAATGAACATCTTAAGTATTGCGTGCAGTGTGTGCGAAAATGTTTTTACTGGATGTGATGCCATAAAAACACACAACGAAAGGCACATCGAGATGGTTTATTTCCAGGAGGAACTAAAATTACAGCCAATGAGAGGAACAAATTAAGGATTTGGAAAACCAATCGACCGCAGCGCATAAAGAACGTATAAACGCCGCAATTCAGTTAGAACAAACCAAGTTACTATTTGAAAACCATACACCATAACAAAATCTTCTTCCAAAATCATAATTGTAGGCCTGAACCCGTTCGGCGATTACAAAATAATTTTAGATTTGTTGACACCATTTCGCAGAGCGTACTTGATGTATCCTCAACGTATTTAGGAAGTTTATATCAAATCTTCCACACATTATACGCACTATGGAAGTTGGCATGCAAAATCAGATATGCAAATTCGACAACTTGCGTTTTTATTTAAATAAGAATTGTTTAGTGAAGATGATGACATTTGATGGGAATTATATGATATTTACCAAAGGAACTTTAGAGCACTTTTTAGGGGTATCTCAGATCGTGCTCAACCATGCTAATACTTTAAAAGAACTAACGGAAAAGGGTACTCTAATATAGATCTGTTTCTGTTAGATGTCGCAATGGAAAGATATAATAGGAATGATGTCCTACAGAATCTCGCACATGATGTAATTAAAAGCAAATACAGTAATAGTGATATTGGGGTCATATTATACGAATTTATAAGAACCTACCCAAGATTGTTTGAAAACAGTATTTGTAAACAAGTTGAGTATATGGAAGAATACAACAGGTTTCCATTCCACGCATTTACGAGCGATGTTTAAATTTTAAGCCGAAGACTGAAAATTTTGTAACACTATTAATTACACTTTTGTTTTCTTATACGTTTCTAAATTGTTGTATTTCAACTACAGATATTAATAGATGTCAATAAAATTATGTTATAGTTTTAAATAAAACGATTCTGATTAATAATTTTGTAAAACGTTTATAACACCCTTATAAAAAATAATACACATCTTTGTTATAATTCTTTTCATAATTACTTAGATACCCATTTCAGTTACGTGGACATTTGAAAATTAAACAATACCAATGTATGCTTTATATTTTAAAACATAAACAAGCTAATATATACAAAATAATTTCTAAATTCACATCATTCATTTCTTATGATAACAGTTGTGGTGGTTAAATTTTTATTTTAAAACTTACAATTTAGTATATATTCCATTTGAATGTCTGCCAACAGTTTTATAAACCCCATCTCCTCGACTATTTCCATAAAATCATCCAGATCCTCGGCATTGATAACACTGCAGTACAGTGCTGTATTGCTTCCTCGTATGACTGACACATAAGACATTTTTCTCCTTCTATCGAAAAGCGTTGCCCACATTCTGCTTTTTTTACTCGTAGAGCATTGCGAAATCTTCGAATAACCTCCCCAAAGTCTTTATACATATTTGTTATATTGTCTCTTTAAACCGTACAATCAACAAATAATAAATTCTACGCGAACAGTCCTTTTAAATGAGCTACTCCTATTCGGATATGTACCGATTGCACCCGATTTGTGTGCACGCACAAAACAACCGGTATGGAATGTATTCTATGAACAAAATCATTACATTTCCTAAGAAAAATGCTAAGGACTTTAAAAATAATTATAACTCTTGTTAGACCTCTAGTCTCTAGATAAACGTTATTATTTTAGGTTGTGTCACTGTTTTCTAAATCAATTTCCTACATACTTTTTCCTAAACTATGCGTATCAATTGACGGTTATACTTTAATCCATAACCGACTTGTATATATTTTCGTATTCGTCTCTAGCTAACATGCCCGTATAATAAAGATGTACAGGCTCGTCGTCAACTGGTAACTTAATCTTTTTTAAAAGCTAGCCTTTGTTTTCAACTTTAACGCTTGTTGTAGGTGTGGAAATTCTTTCCGCTATTCCTTGTGACTAGGAATCGGTGATTTTGCAAGGGATCAATCAATTGTTTGTGCACCTCTTTGAATTTTTGTAGAGATGTAGCGTCTCCCTTTTTGTATGCCGCAAAGTTCTTTCGTACAGAATCCTGCACAAAATGAAGCTTACGTTTATTTACAATAAAATTGTTAACGTTGGTCATCATCGGACTCAGGATGGGACTAACTTTTTTTTGAATAATGTCAAATATTTATATACTCGTCGAAATTCTTCCTATATCGACCATTATCCAAATCAAAATCTTTCACAACAGTTATAAAATTATGTTTTGAGTCACCCCAACACTGTAAACACATTTCTTTAAATTTCGGATATGTCATGTCAACACTTATATGATCCGAAAAGATATGTCTGAGATTGGTTTCATCCTGTTTCCATAATGCGATTACATTGGCGTTATCTCTGAGTCTATGTTTTAAGGCACTAGCGTAAGTTTGACATAGATAGAACGAATCTATTGCTTTATGTCGGCCGAACGAGAAAAATTGAGTGATTATACTTTACTCGTTTGCAGGTATATCATCGAAAACCGCAATTGAATCTTCTTTGGTATCTCTGGGTTCAATCAAATCGTCGTAATTTTCAAACTCATGGTATCCAATGTCTTCTTTTAATGGTGTAAAAACGTTTCTTAACAATTCGTATTTCGGTTGATATAAACTTTTCGAAAATACATAGACATTTTGGAATATAAGACCGTTCTCGTGCAGGATCAGAGATATTAAAGCGTTGGTCTTCCCACAACTCAGCTCGTATGTTAGACGGGAACAATGGGCCATGTTTATCATCCTTTCTTGCACTAGCAATAGCAAAGTTATCATAATTCTGTATAGGTATTTTAACTTCTGGTATAACATCTCTGGATGCATCGTTGGAATTATGTAATTTCTTCACGTTCTGCAACCTTTTAACATATCTGCATAACGTTGTTCTAGGTATATTACATTTTTTACTAGCAGCGTAGAAACTCGAGCCATCCAGAATATCCTCTGCTGCTTTTGTAATAGATTGTTTGGAGCACCACTGATTGCTTGAATGCGACATCTTTCGAAAAATGTCTTACTATAACTAAGCTCAACCCAAAACTACTTCCTTATATACCAAATTTAATCTCCCTGCTCACATAACCACATGACCATATAACCACATGACCATATGACCACATGACCATATGACCACATGACCTAATTGCTTTTAATGAGTTTTCTCATTAAAATCATTAACACTAATTACTTTTTAATGAGTTTTCCATTAAAACCAAGTGTGGACCTAGGTTAGATAAAAGGCTGACCTAACTTATTAATTTTTCCTTTTATCTAACCTAGGTCCACACTTGGTTTTTAATGGAAAAACTCATTAAAAAGCAATTAGTGCTCAAAAATGAACTTGCTTGATAAAGTAGTCTCTTGCAATGTCGTCTCATACTAAAAATGAATTTATTAATAATAATAAAGAAATTTTTACTGGAACTGGTAAGATACCATTTCAGTATAAAATAAGATTAAAACAAAACTCAGAACCTTATGTAAGCAGCTGCAGACGGGTTCCTGATGTGATAAAACCACGACTTAAGAAAGCATTGAGTGATTTAGTAAATCATGATATCATATGTAGAGTTGAAGAGCCAACTGAATAGATTAATAATATAGTAATAATAGAAAAATCTAATAAGAAGTTACGCATTTGTCTCGATTCGGTACAATTGAATAAATACATTTGTAATGATCAGTATCCCATCCCTACGTTGGATGGATTGTCATCTAAGCTAAAAAACAAGTCGATTTTTATAGTTTTGGACCTAAAAGAAGGGTTTTATCATGTACCACTTGACACAGATTCAATTAAGCACACTAGGACACTAGCTTTATAACCCCTTTCGGGAAATATTGTTTTAAACGTTTACCATTTGGGTTAAACATCAGTCCGGAGGTTTTTCAAAAGTTCAATGAGAAAATGTTTGGTGGCATTGGAATAGGAACCTATTTAGATGATTTTATTATAGCAGCAGAAAATGTTGAAGAACTGAATAAAATTTTTGAAGCTGTTATTAAAACGGCTAAAAAGTTTAAAGTAAAATTTATTATTAATAAAGTTCAGTTTAAAGTGGAGCAAATAAAATATTTGGTACAAATATTTTCAACTAATGGCATGAGTCCTGATCCAGATTATATCGAAGCAATTAGAAAACTAAATAACCCTAATAATAATAAAAAGAAACTTTTAACATTTATAGGTATGGTTAATTATTTAACTAGGTATATTCCAATTCTTTCAGAGTTATTAGCACCATTGAGAACGCTAATTAAGAATAATGTGCCTTGGGCATGGACTATGAACCATACGAGTGTCTTTAATAATATAAAAACTGTAATTACTAAAATACCGTCTTAAAATTTTTGATTCTAATAAACCTATTGAAATACAGTCAGATGCCAGCCAATTCGGCATAGGAGGCTGTCTATTACAGGAGGGTCGACCAGTGGACTTCTGTTCGTGTAGTCTCGCAGAAACTCGAAAGATGCATTGGTTAGACAAAGAAAACTATTTGTTAGTTTTGCTTATAGAGCAAAGAGCAAAATTTAGAGGTTCCGGACTTTAAAGGGGTATAACTTTACAGGGCGTGGACCGATTTCAAATCTGTTTGCAGATTCGGATTCTGTGTAAAATTCTAAGCTAGTAAGATGTGTCCCATGGCTAAAAAAATTTATAAGAACGCTCAAAAGTCGCTACAGGTAAGAAATCTTAAAATTAGGGGTAGCTCCCTTGGAGATGGTGCAATCTAAAAAATTCCTAGAAATTCGAGTAGCTGAGAAAATTCTAATATTAATTGATACCAAACAAGATAGGTTTATCTCGAAAGATGCATTGGTTAGACAAAGAAAACTATTTGGTCCAGAATGTTAGCGGTAAAAAAATCTTAAAAATAGGTTTATTTCGTGTGTGGAAATGAGGATGCTCATTTATCTCGAAAGATGAAAAATGGTTAGTCGAAGAAATCTATTTGGTCCAGATGTGTGAGGAAATGTGGGATTCTAGAGGAAATGTGGTGGTGATTACTCCAATAATGTACTACTGTTGCTAGTAAAGTTGCCTACACGAGGTTAGTCTCATAATTTTTATATATTTATTCTCTATATTTTAGTCCAGTTAATAAGTTTGGTCGTGTTATTAGTTTTGGAAAATACTGTCTTCCAATTCATTAACGGTTAAATCTCATCCGTATACTACTATTGTGAACGTTTATCTCTGTACTAAACATCATATCGAGAGTTGTTTTTCTCTCTTCCTTGAGAATTTTCGCTTTCACTTATCTGGCGTTTCAAAGAGCACTTATCTGTTTGATATCAAGATGAAAAGGTCGTACTTGAGGTTTCTAAATGGTACGTAATATAATTTAATCCTTTTGTGCTTTTTAAAAATATTTCTATGGAAACGATATTTAAAGAGTTCAACTTGCATCAATACCTAACAGCCCATCATTAAGATTAACGATGGTAAGATATATTTAGATATAATTAAATAGTTGTTTGTTAGCACGTGTGGATATTTCATTTTCTTACACAAATTCATTTTAGGGCGATACTCTTACAGTTTTACGTTCGAGTAACTACGTTTTAATTATAATTTAAGATGGTACAATAATAATTAAAATTTTCTTTTGTGGAATAAAAATTACTGGAATGCACCAGATGAAACCTTTAAAGGAGTTGAGTTTTGTATACAATTGTATGATGCGAGGAGTCCTATTTAGCTCCACCATTTTCTTGGTCTGAAATGTTCCTAATTTTTACGATTGGTACAGTGGTGAACTCGTTCAGCTTTACTTCGTTGGTTCAAGTACCTCAAGTAACTTTATTCAGGATGTAGTCCATGTGGCAGTAAAGACAGATGGGTAAAACTTTTTTACTATTTAGTTACCTTACCGTAAGGTATGTGTTATAATTTGTTGATGTATATTAAAAAAATGATTGCATAAAACGTGAAAAGTAGTAACGCTTCCCCAAGTTAAATGTGCTTACTGTTACGTTAAATAAGTAATGCAGTATTTGTCAGTACGAAATTTTTTTAATTACCTGGAGAAATAATTCGGCAAATGGTTTGTAAAACGAAAAGTTTCATGAAATGGTTGCTTATATAGTTGCTATTAAAAAATGTTCCCTATACATACTATTTTACAAGTGTTTTGTCGATTCATTATTTTTATTAAATTAGTAGGATTGTTTATCATCACAAAAGTAGATATTTCAAATAACGTTATCTGTTAAACTTGTATTTTAATATGAAATGTAAGTTTATTTTAACGAATGAAAGAACATATGGCATTAAGCCTCCAAGTGGTTGATTTAAAATGGTATGATCAAACAAAAGCTTTATAATCTTATATTACGTTTGACCAAAGTCTTACTAATGAAGTTTTTTGTTTTGTTAACAAATTTTTACAATTTTAGTTTATGATAATAAAATACAGAAGCATTTCTATTCCACATATCTGCGTTTCAATTTTTTTATCGTAATAATTTCTTTACAAAGTTATAGCTTTTAACTTCTCTTTATCTTTCCTACTGATGTTTCAATTCTTTTACACCTTCCGCAACCAATAACGGTCGAGTCTCACTGTGACAGGGTCATTTATTCATATCCTGTCGTGAACATATCCTTTTCATTACATCTGGAAAGGGTAGAGTGTAAACAATTAATGCAAAGAAGTTTTCTTGAATACCATAGCGTAACGTCTCACATGTGCTCTTCAATAGATTACAATACAAAATTCGCCTATGATTATAATTACTACTACAATTGATTTAGTTATACACTTGTCTGCAATATATCCTTAAGTAGGTAAATGTCATAATTAGAGAACGCTGACAAATAATAACAATATTACATAAAGTAGTTCTGTAGTCCACGGTGTGTATGTACACAACAACATTCTCGTCGGTTAATAGTTACTCTACAGTGGCTACAGCTATCAGTAATTTATTGCATCAGAATCTCTTACTCCGAATTTGCAGACAAGATCACCTTGGCTCCCCCTCCCCCGAACAGCAAATTATTTTATTTTCTGTGTAGCAACTTATTGCACCAACATTGCACCACAAGACTTGTAGCTAGCACCCAAAAACTATGCCAGTTATTACAGTTCAAAGTTTTTTCAAATATTTCTCTTGCACCTGATGGCACTAACATAGCACCACATAGCACCGCCATTCTCACAGCTATCACCCAAAAATTGGCGAAGATATAGCAATTTAAAGTTTAGGGCGTCAGCTCCCCCAACTATTTTTTCAAATTTTTCCTCTTGCACCTGTAAGAACTAACATAGCACTACATAGCACAACCAGTCCCAATGCTAGCAAACAAAAAATGACGTAGATATAGCAGCTTAAAGTTTATGCCCTTTGGCGATGTCCCCCCCCCCCTCTCCACTTTTTAATTTTTCTTGCATTTGCTAGTAATAACAGAACCGCATAGCACCACCAATCGCATAGCTGGCACCCAAAAAATGGCGTAGATATAACAGTTTAAAGTTTAATCTTTTCTCTTGCACTGCTAGTACGTCAGCCACCACCACAAACACACTTTTTTGAAATTTTTCCTATTGCTACTGCTAGAACTAATATAGCACTACGTAGCACCGCCAGTCCCATAGCTAGCACTCAAAAAATGACGTAGATATAGTAGCTTAAAGTTTATGCCCTTTGGCGATGTTAGCCCCCCCCCACTCCACTTTTTTAAATTTTTTTCCTTGTACCTGCTTGTACTAACATATCACCGCATAGCATCACCAATCGTATAGCTGGCACCCAAAAAATGGGGTAGATATAACAGTTTAAAGTTTAATCTTTTCTCTTGCACTGCTAGTACATCAGCCCCCCCACACACTTTTTTGAAATTTTTCCTCTTGCAACTGGTAGAACTAATATAGCACTACATAGCACCACCAGTCCAATAGCTAACACTCAAAAAATTATGTAGATATAGCAGCTTAAAGTATATGCCCTTTGGCGATGTTAGCCCCCAACTCCACTTTTTTTAATTTTTTTTCTTGTACCTACTTGTACTAACATAGCATCACATAGCACCACCAATCGTATAGCTGGCACCCAAAAAATGTCGTAGATATAACAGTTTAGAGTTTAATTTTTTCTGGCACCTGCTAGTACGCCAGCTTCCCCCCACACGCACTTTCTTGAAATTTTCCTCTTGAAACTGCTAGTAGCAGGTGCAAGAGAAAAGATTAAACTTTAAACTGTTATATCTACGCCATTTTGTGGGTGCCAGCTATACGATTGGTGGTGCTATGCAGTGCTATGTTAGTACTAGCAAGTGCAAGAAAAAAATATTAAAAAAAGTAAAGCCAAAGGGCATTAACTTTAAGCTGGTATATCTTACGTCATTTTTTGAGTACTAGCTATGGGACTGGTAGTGCTATGTAGTGCTATATTAGTTCTAACAGTTGCAAGAGGACAAATTTCAAAAAAGTGTGTAGAGGGTGGCTGATGTACTAGCAGTGCAAGAGAAAAGATTAAACTTTAAACTGTTATATGTACGCCATTTTTGGGTGCCAGCTATACGATTGGTGGTGCTATGCGGTGCTATGTTAGTACTAGCAAGTGCAAGAAAAAAAATTAAAAAAAGTGGGGGGGCTAACATCGCCAAAGGGTATAAACTTGAAGCTGCTATATCTAAGTCATTTTTTGAGTGCTAGCCTTGGGACTGGTGGTGCTATGTAGTGCTATGTTAGTACTAACAGGTGTAAGGGAAAAATGTGAAAAAAATGTAGTGGGGTGCTGACGCCCTAAACTTTAAATTGCTATACCTTCGACAATTTTTGGGTGCTAGCTGTGAGAATGGTGGTGCTATGTGGTGCTATGTTAGTGCCATCAGGTGCAAGAGAAAAATTAAAAAAAGAAGTGTAGTGGGGGCTGGCATCACCTTAGCCCCCCCCCCCCCAACTTTGAACTGTAATAACCGACATAGACATTGGGTGCTAGCTACAAGTCTTGTGGTGCTATGTAGTGCAATGTTGGTGTAATAAGGTGCTATACAGAAAATAAAATAATTTGCTGTGGGGGGGGCAAGGTATCTTGCCGAATTTACAACTGATACTTGGTTTAGTGCCTCATCAAAAACAAATACAACATTTTTATCCTACAGTATACGAATAATTTGATCAAGTAAAAGTAATATACGAAGAACTGGACTTATCTTATACATTTCTTCGCCAGACATTTAGTTATTTGTTTTACGTCATAGTTAAAGGTAAAACAACGTGTTGCATATTTATTTTATTACTACCCCAAGTTATGCAATTTTAGCACGTTGCTCAATAGCTTAATGCTGTAACTGGTGCCTCTTACTTACATGTTATGATCGGTTTCCAGTTTAAGCTGTATTTTTTTTTTTATAGATAGCACTACCGCGACATCAGCGGTCCACTGCGAACAGCAACAAAGACTATTATCGGGTAATGCCTGCTTTAGTGTTAATCTGAGTTTACACATTTAGAAGATAGTTGTTTTTTTTCTTAGCCGTAATATTGATTTTCGACTTTGGAAAACGATACGTCACGTGATTCCAACTTCTCGGGGAGGGGGTTTCACTTTTTATGTGGGGCGCTGAGCTGCTTTCAAAATAAAAATATTCCTTGTAACTGAAGCAGATTGGTTTTCTGTACATAATTCACAAAAATCCTATAAATTGGAAAATAGAACGACTCGCTGGTAAGTCGAATCATATAGGACGGATTGCAGCGTAGCAATCATTTCCCAATAGTGCAACGAATAAATTTCCACAAGGCCTAAGATTTTTTACAATAAGAAAGTACAATTACTAAAAGACACCCTTGAATGTTTAAAATTGCGTATTTTATACAGTTAAATTCAGAGCACTTATAAATGCCTAGTGGGTTTAGTATTCTAATCTGCTTTTTGAATACCTAACCAGTTTACCTATGTGTAGCAGAAAGGTAGAATAAAAATTAAATACAACTCTGCAAGTAGTAACACTATTCAGCAATGTAACATATGAAAGTGCTGTAACAGAATGAAGTTGAACGCTCATGGAGAAGTAGAAAATTTAATATTTTCATTGTATTTTTACGATAAGTTTTGGGAATTAACAAACTGTCAATAATTTCCTAACACTAAAAATATATTAAAATCACTTACCTGATTATCCTGATCACCAGCTGCAAAATACCCTGTAACGTTGATGACTTCATGCAACAACTCTTGCTGAAAATCCACTCCATTACAAATACTCTTCTTGTGGTTGTCCGATTTATTGTTCTTAGTAAGCGGCGATGTGCAACACCAAATCAAATGACTGGCGATGTGACGAAATTGTAAGGAAATCCCCTCGGCTCCAAGAACTTCCTGTAAAGAGGATGCCAATTGTTACCAACAATAATACGCTCTATCTTGGTGTCTTCGTGAGAAAGCACCCTATTCGAGCTTAGTTCCCCAAGGAAAAAACAGAGTGTACTTCAGTGTAAAGCACGTGACTTTTCCTAAGGGAGATTTTGTGCGTCATGGGAATGAAGCGCATCACCCCCATCCTTGGCATACTTTAAAATTTGCATTTGTTATATGTTTGTGTTAATAAAAAAAATATATATCCAATTCTTAAAAATAATAATCCTCCTGATAATAGTGTTAAACCAAAATTGAAATTGTCAACGGAAAAAGGGTGTATAATTTTTAATGCCCAATTAGGGTATTGTTTTATTTGATATGTAATAACCGAAGAATTTTATATAGAAATCTGGGGAACAGGTGTTAATTTTATTGCATCAGCTGCAGTTCGATGGAATTTTTTATTTATAGAAATTTCTTTTTACTTAGAGGGTAGTTATTAAAAGTACATGAAAATAATGTTGAGGCAACAAACATGCTACAAGCATGTACTTAAAACAAAATAATAAAAAATGAAAAAGTACGCGGTGATGTGTGCACGAATGCAAAAAGTAAACAAGTAAAGAATACGGACTTTCATTATTGTTCTATGAACTGCTTAAAATGATATTGAAAGTGGCGCTCTATTGGCGGTAAGAATCTTTTCGAGATGAACACAAGGAAAAATAAGTAATATCTTACAGGAAACTAATCATTAATGCCAAAAAAACCAACAACAGACATGGTAATATTTTTTAACAGATAAAGGCGCAAAAAACAAGAGTAGATATGCTAGGTATGCACAAGTGCAAGAAACCTTAACATTCGAAAATCTAAAATCTATTTTGTAAATTGTTATACTCTTCAAGGTTATTCATTTCAGGGCCAAGTGACGTCATCAGCATTATCTTTTTACTTTTCAAATTCAAAGTTCAAACCTATACCACTCTATTCTCGTCGCGACCAATCGAAGAGCTTAAAAAGCATTTGATAGAATAAAGTTATACTTTCACGATTAGACCACGAGCATGAACATTAAACTAAAAGTGAAATCATATAAAGAATATACAAATATTTACATTTACAATCGTACATAAATATACATGCATTAGGTGTACAACTAATATCCTAACAATATTATATCTTCCTCTTCCATAATCGAGCAATGTGCAATCAATCGGCAATGTTAAACATGACCTTGGAATCAAAAGGCGTTTGTCATAGTACCGACTTGGAGCGAGTTTCTTCTCAACGATAGTGTAGATACGGTGCTTGGAACGACAGTATTAAGTTCTGGCTTCTACGCAGCCGACATAATCATCAAAGGTAATTCTATTTCTTATGAAAAATATCTTAATTCCTTTTACCTTCTTGGTAACATCGATGTCGTGGATAGCAAATGATTGCCCTTCTTCAGATTTACTACGTTCCGTCCTTGAAATTGAATAATTTGAAGCGTATCTGATTTAAAAATTCATAATCTCGTATTACTTCCGCGGTTAATTGCATGTATTAGCAAATACAGAAGCCCTAGGTCAATTAAAAAGATTATTTATTCATCATCCTGTAGAATCTTATTAAATATTTTGTTGCAAAATTCAAGATATTTTGAATTTATTTTGGGTTAGCCGTAAAACTTGCGATTGTTGCTATTGGTAACAAATTTAAATAGGTTGAGTCTAGCCTGTTGATAACGTACTAGATATCAGGCTTTATTAGCACCTGCAATTACATTTTAAATATAAAAATTACTCTTTCAATACAATCTTAAAAGCTGATATCTTCAGAAATTTTATTATAGCATTTAAAATCTGGTATTTGATGTCAACATATTTGTTCTCAAAGATTGTAAGGTGCTTCGAGATGATTAAATATATGCGTTTCTTCAATAAGTTTATTTATCAAAGCATATGTTTTCCACGAAAAATTACAAGATCGTAACGTGTTTTCTACAAGGTCGATTACGAACATACTTCAAAAATAGTAAATTCCTATGGTCTCATTCTAAAAATAGGCAACCCATGTTACATCTTATGTTATGAATCTGCAAAGCTTGTTACGTTCCAGTTTTGCTTTTAAAATTTACTTGACTAAGATAAGCCATTAATTATCTCGCCAATATTCCAAATAAAATCATTGCCTTAGTTCATATCCTGTTCTGGCGAGCCTAGTGTTTGAACATTAATCGTCGGTCTCCTAATTGTAGTTAGGTGCATTTAAATCATTATTCTAAGAAGTGCCTACTCATACTGGATTATACTATCAATTTGATACGAGTTTCGAGAGTACTTACGTTAAAACATTTGTTACACAAATAGGATATCAACACTCGTTGCATTGGATTTTATTTATGAATGATTGATTCCGTTTTCTAATATCAACGGTTTTCGTTGGAGTACTGATTCTGTCCTTGGTACAATTACCGTGGGAATTGTACAACAACTTACACGAGCTGGTACATGTATCCTCCCTTCAAATTACTTTCTCTTATGTGTATAGGGTAGGTATTCGTTAATGGTTGGAGGTAGCACTAATTTAAAATCTGCTTTTATCTCGTTTTAGGATAAATGATCTAGATTGCTTGGTTGGTTTTCCGCCTGCTTAGTTAAAATGGGTTGCTGTGTATTGCTACTGGCCATTTAATCATCGTCAAGGAAACCGTGAGTTTTTAAAAATCTCACACTTTACTAATCCTGTGACTTCCTACACTTTCTACAGCTGTCACGTTGTATATTGTTACTAACCAACATTACTAATACTGATTAGTGTTAAGAACACACCAGCGGTGTTGATACGTTTTATCATTTAGCCTACAGTCTGATATAATTTAACTATGCAGGTTTTAAATAATTAAAATGTATGTGGTCCGATACCGGCCCGAGATCGTGTGTTTCTTGTCATGCGACTTATTACTTAAAAGTGTAAGATATTTAATTATTAGTACTGATTTACAATCTTTCATCTAGCTTCTCATTAACTATTAAGTGATATGTTTGTTGTATGTGGTAAGTATACGGTTACGTGTTGTGTGCTGCATAGGAACACTATTTAGTTTGATCCTTGTCCCATTTGCAACCATATTTTGAAATTATAATATAGAAAAGTAATTACTTATACCAGAAAGGTGTTATCTTTATTATTTATATCGATATATATGTATTCCTATTTTTGTTTGACAGACTAATGTTCTGTCTTTGTTTGTACTAATCAACGAATTTTTATTTCAGAGAGACGACTCGGTTTTTTTTCTTCTTGGGGTTTGGTTTCGATTACTTTCCTACGCTCAATCTCCGATTGACGTTAGCACGGCATCTCTTCCTTTGGCTACGTAATTTCGTGCGAGTCTGTACTTTATTTGTTTTTTTTTTGGTTCTTCCTGACCTGCACGACTTACCGTAACAAGTTGGCTGCAGACAGTCTTAGTTCTTTGGACACGTGCTCTAGAACGTGCCAATAAATAGGTTAGCGGGTTTTCCCATTATCAATTTTAGTTTTGACTTGTTAGAACGTAAAAATAAGCAGTTATTCGTTATCCAACTTTTATTTCAGTTTGATCAAATAATATAACGATCCGAAATTAAGGATTATTGCTAGGATACTGCACAAATGAATGTATAATTTAGAATTCTGAAATTAATTAGATCGAAGTTGTTTCTTTGAGATATGGAATTTTCCAGCAACTAATTTATTTTCTGCAATTGGTGCTAATTTACTTTCGACTGATTCTTTACTAGAAGTTGTTCTTTGAGAGATGGAGTTTTCCACCAACTAACTTATTTACTGCAATTGTTGCTACTTTGCGCTTTTCGTCTGATTCAACCCGTCGCTGCGTGGTATGTATCGACCTACATTCGAGGTCAGGTAATAAGGTGCTGATGGCTACCGGCAAAAGTAAGTAAAGATTTGCTCCGCGCACTGTTGCTTCTTCTGAATTTCTAGATATAAATTCAAGGATACACCATTGTTTAGGTTTATATTTGTTTTAGCGGCGGAGAGAGGAGCGCTTTTACCTATTCGTCTCTTATTGATTGTTGTACTTATGTAAGTAGTAATATTGAAGGTAACGAAAGCAACTTACTATATAATTTCTTTTAAGCGATGTTTTATGTAAATATTATTATTAACGGTACAAATTAGTGTAATGAAGTCAGAAAGCTATGAATTATTTTTGCGTTGATTTTTAGTGCCGTGTAAATCCTTTGGGTAATTTTGTAAAAAATGTTTTGTTCTATACAAGTTGGTTTTCTTTTTCCTTTTCTTTTATACATTTTTGCTAATTAGAGGGATTGAAAATATTCTTCTTATTTTTGGTTTTAACTAAAGGTTTGTATAAATAAAATTCATTCCTTGAGGTTTCCAATTTTTCTTTCTGTGACCGACCCTACTCTACGACGCCTTCAGCTAGCTCGGCATTAATTCTTTCGATTCTCTTTTGATCTGTTGCGGTACTCGGTGCGGGCTTACTATTACTTTGCTTACTGTGCTTTAGTTTTCTCTTGTCCGCACGGATTACCGTAACAGTGTGTTCGGAATTTCTTCTTCAGCTGTCTTTAAAATCATCGTCACATACGTCTTTGATCGTAATTATATAAAGTATGTCATAAGCTGTCCATTATTATTATCCTTCATCATCCCCAATCTTTCTTATTAACCAATAGAATTCCATAAATGTTATTGGAAGGATAGTCCGTCGTGTCAAAGTACCCAACACAGTTCCGTCTTATTAATTCGTAAGGATCTTGGTTCATAATTTTGTAGATCAGACTATCTGCATCTATGTAGAGAACATGGCACCCATCTTCAAAAACTGTATTCATATATCAATAGTGAAAATCGTTGATAGCTATATCAAGGATGCAAATGCCCACATACATTGGCTTATTAAAATATATTTATGATTTAAGAGATTACACCGCAACAAGGTGTTACGTAGTTAGAGCCCCAAAATATCAAGCTGGTAATCCGCAGAAAAACTCGGTTTCGAGAAAGTACCAAAAAATCGCGATTCTACTATCAAGAAAGGTTGCCTACTAACTCAGTGGGACGGGTGGTATAAGTGTTTGAGAGGGTCCCGAAATGTTGTTGGGGATTTCTAAAGAAAAGCCCCACAAAGAATAACAAGAGGATACTAAAACCTGGGATGAGGAAAGTGATTCTAGCATAAAATTCACTCGAAACAATCTAGTAAACTAAAGCCAAAACCAACCTAAAATAAAAATTATGAAGCACACGAATATTACTTGAAAACTGCTACCTGAAAGGAAGGTTTCCAAAATCAAATGTTTAAAATACCTGAAAATTAATCACGCTTTTAGGTAATTTTAATATATTTTATTACAACAAAACTGGAACTATTACCTTCATATGACACGTCGTTTTAGTTTTTAAATTGTATGCATTTTATTCAATATCATAGAAACGTAAAATTTTTACTTTCTAACAACTCTACAACTCCAGTTATATTTAACAAATTATTTGCTATTTAAAATTCTTTTACATTCAACTTAAATTGAAAACGGAAATATTGAGTAATAAAATGCAATCTAATTTTTATTTAAATATTTTCGGTTCTCTATCTAATAAATTTGTTCAAATTTTATAATATCGCGTTGAAGATGTCTAAATCATTAATTCATTTCGTAATGCACAAAATATGGAAGTCATGAAATATCAATTCAACACATTGAAATATGAATAAATATTAATTGTTTTAAATAAGAATTGTTTTTTGATAAAGCCAAAATGTTGCCAGTATTTGTCACTTGACAATTGCCAAAATTAATTTTCACCTTTTGTATACGCTAGTGTGGAAGTTTTATAGTATTATAAAATAAATATTAATTCATTTTGGTTTTCTAGAAAAAAAAAAGGGACAACATTACAATAACAAAGATGTCTCCTCTAAAAAAAAGGGATCAGTTAAAAGTCGTGAACAAATTTGAAAAAGTAATTTTAATATAGAATGCAAGGAAGTGAGCAGTAAGTACAATAGTTGTAGATTTTGCAGAATTCAGTCACTCTAATATAGAACTTAGAATGCACTATCACTAACTAGGACTTCAAAAACCTGCATTTTTTAAATAACGGTAAGCACCTGTATTTTTCGCTATAAAGTCATGAAAGCAGGTTCAATAATCCTCACTATTGCGAGCGTAGCGTCGCTTGACAGCGCCATGTGGAGAAAAGCAACCACCTCAACGGATCGTATTTTCCCTACAAAATATCATCTGCAGAAAATAGAAACTAACAAACATGGAAAATTCTACAAATAATGTCTGCTCGAAAATTGGACCTGGCGCTTTCAAAACGTCTGTTAAACCAGCTAGCATATCTGAAACCAACCTTGCAGAATTATATCGTTGAGTGTATAATTGGTGGCCTAGATCCTATATAAGACCATGAAAATTTACTACTTTGAAATATGTTCCGAACCGACCTTGTAGAAGACACGTTACAACATTTGGAGAAAACAAATGCTTTGATAATCAAACCTATTGAAGGTATGCATATGTTTAACCTTTCAGAAACACCTTACAATCTTTCAGAACAAATGTTTTGATAAACACAACGACACTTTCTAAACGTATTTAAGCATAATAATATTGCAGGAATTGTTAACCTTTGATAACTAAAATAAATTTTCATACTTGTAATAATAAAACCCGAGGTTTAGCACGTTATCAAAGTAGAATAGATAAAATATATAACTTAGTTAATAAGAATAATGATCGCAGATTTTAGGGCTAACTCAAAATAAATTCGAAGTACCTTAAATTTTATAACTGAATATTTAACACAATTCTACAGGATGTTAGACAAATGATCTTTTAAAATTGAAAGAGAGACAAACCCGCTACTAAGCATTCAAAATAACCGTAGGAACAATACGAGATATGAAATTTAAATTAAGTATTGGCAAAATGATCTAGATACAAAAACGGAACGTAATAAAGTGATATCTAGTAGTGGTGTATTAAAACAAACAGGCGACTTTAATAGACGATTTTGAAAGTTTATTGCAATTCTCAAGAAAGTTGATAGTTACAATGGTTTTAAAAATTGAAGATAAATGAACGATAACGAATCACTGAAACATAAAGTTTAAATTTGAATGAAGGCGTATATGAAATTTTAAGGGCATTTACTGGTAAATTTTAAACAATTTGGACGATCTTGGCATATTGAGAAGAAATGATATTTTAATGTTTGATGGTGTTTAATGGAGAAATTTTAAAGATATGGGAAACAACAACACGCATAATTTACACAGTAAAATAAAAATCACTTTTCTAAAATTTTAAAAAGGGCATTTTTTATTAGTTAATAATGTTAAGTTATGTAAGATTTTCTGTGCAAATCTTTTTGCGAGAGTGGATTATTTGATTTGAGGGTGGCTAATTTCGGTAGGTTTAACCAATATATAATGGAAATTATTAAACATAACTGATCAGATACGTTTAAATCCTGCGTTAAAGAGAGGTTAAAATTATCCGACTTATTCTATAAAATTTTGAACATAATAGGATTCAAAAATGAATTGTGAATGAATAGTCTAATTGGAAAAGAGAAATTTTGGACTCGTTAGTGCAAATGAGTGACTATCCAGCAGTTAGAATTTTCTTTATCTTAAACTTAAGATATTGTTTGTACGAAAAACCCGTTGTTGAATATCCTGGTGACGGGAAAATAATAACTAAAAGAAGGACTAAACATCCTGAAAGGATCCGGAATTCATGGAAAGCTTGTATATCCATTATTGTATGTGGCAACGCTAACGGAGTAGTAAATTCACCTTACGTAAACTATAAGGCATAGGAAATATGGTCTTACATGGACTGAGAATGGGTCGGCAGGTACTAGATATAACAAAAAGATCGGGTTGGTTCGATAGTAACTCTTTTGAGTATTGGTTTTGTCATTAATACTATTAATACTCAAGAAACAGGAAGAGCCAAAGGCTATTATTGGTGACAACCTTAGTTTTCACATCAATATAGAGGCCATGAAACAATGTGAGCTGAATAATATCAAGTTTATTGCGTTGCCACCAAATGCAACTCGTCTTTTACAGCCGTTAGATGTTGCGTACTTTCGTCCCATGAAGGTGGCGTGGCGAAAGATATTAAAGGATTGGAAGGAGACAGCAACTGGAAGTCGTTGTACAACAGTACCAAAAGACTAATTTCCCGCAATGTTGAAAACTCTATGGGGGTGTTATGATTAAAGAACCGGACAATCTTATTGTCGGAAGAAATTTACCCCACTGACAGACAGCAAGGTCTGAAGAAGTTACCATCAGGAAGCTTTGACACCTCTATTTCTTCCCTTATTGGTGAAACTTTTCTAGTACAAATATCAAAGAAGCGTCAGGAGGCAACTGAATGTCGAAGAATGAAGAGGAAAATAAAATTATGTCCCCCCTAGAAAAAGTATCTCTTCCGAAGAATTCAAAGCAGCTTTCCCAACAGAATAGTTACCCGTTGATGAAGACCAACCATCCACTTCAACTGGAGTGAAAGCGTATGATAAGAGAGGACGACCAGATTTAAAAACACTCGACAAAAAAACTGAAAAAGAGTGACACTGATAGCAGTAGCGAGGAAGAAGATGATGGTTTTTCTCGTCAAGAGACCCGGAGACATTTAGTGAATTTGAAACCTAACTGACCCCATCCATTCCATATGTACAACCATCAAATTTTTTCCAACATCTGAAATTGAAAAGACTTTATTCTTGCAAGATATGAATGTGAATTATATCCTGGACGGATCGTTCAATTCGAAGATGATGGTGAAGTATTAATATCGACCATGAATAAATCTGCTTCAAATTGGAAATGGCCTTCAGCGCCTGATGAAATTCACTACTCAAAGGACAAAATTGTTCAGCAGATTGATGAGCCAGTTCAAATTGGCCGGCGAGAAATTTTCAAAGTGAAAGAGCAGCGAGTTTACAAAAACTAAATTGTACAAAGTGGTTGAATAATGTTTCTTACATTTTCTGTTTGTTCAGTAAAGTTTCGAGCCTAATTGTTTAAAAAATTATGATTTGCAAAGTAGGAGTTCTTTCAAGACACGGGAAAGTAAAGGTTAGAGTAGCAGTTAAGAAACGTGCCTCGTGAGCCAGGGTTCATTATAAGAGAGTTTAGGAGGAAAAATTTTGGATATTTAAATAATTTTTAAAAAAATTTGAAATTTGCTTATTATTATAAAGTGTTTTGGAATTTAATAATTTTTATAAGAATCTCATTGTGACAGGTAATAACTATATGACAAATCAATTTAAACGTGAATCCCACGCATTTTATTTAGAAAATTTATTATTTGTGCAAGAAATGGCAATTTACACGTGTAGAGAAGATAAGGGATATTTTTGAAAGGTAAATTAAAGAGCTAAAAACGGTGGTATGAGTATACTCAGACGCTGTGAGAGCAACGTAAAACTATTTTTGTGTAACTGGAAACTTTGATATTTTTATTTGATCTTATACTGTAAAAACTTTCATTATTTATACTATATTTCTGAATATTTGTGGTTAAAAATTAAAGTAGAAATTTAATACCCGAATCTATTACATCTGGTAAGCTGTTTAATATTCTACTAACCGGGCTAGTCTAGGACGTGGTTTCTTGAATTCAGGTTTAAGATTATGCGACTGTTGTGTGGAGGAATGGTGTTTTTTTGTGATTTTTCAGAAATATAGGAGGTGCGGACTTCACACAGATATACATATAAATATATATATATATATATGTATATTGCTGTGATAAGGGGTTGTTTAAGAGTGTACTTTATAGTAAAGGTCATTTAGAAATGAGAAATTAGCATAGGCAGCAGAAAACTGCACTTATTTAGTGAAGAATTGAAAAATGGAGATAGTTTGTAAATAGTAAGCAGTCAGCACCCTGTATATAAAGTATAAATAGTTTTACGCGACGCAGATACACATAGGAAGACGCATAGTTGGCGTAGGAATGAGAAATACATGCATTAAGTAGATAGTAAATATTAAATACCCTGTAGATAAAGTTTTAGTTAATTTAGGTAGAGCAAGTAATGATATTTTTCAGTGGAAGCACGCGTATATTTATAAGTAAACGATAAAGTGTAATTAGACACGCATTCAAAAGAGTTCCAAACAATTAGATTAATACGGAGATAGAAATAGAGCTTCAGGTAGCATAGGTAAATGCGTGCAAATAGCTAACCATTTTTGATAAGAAAGGAGATTAAAAATTGCGTGAATAACATGTAAATGTGAAAATTAAAAGTCGAATTGCATCAGTTGTTTATGGAAAAGTAATTAGATCTATCAAAACACAGCATGTTTGATAACGAAGACAGCTGGAAGCAGGTTACAATTATTGGGAATCGTGGAGAATTACATCAGAAACTACTTTGAATATAATTATTTGATTGGTCATAAATAAGCGACGAGCTCTAGACCATACCCACTGACGGAGTGGGAACGGAATAATATATTAGCAGGTACAGTGATAACGAGGTCAGTTTGCAACTCATCAAAGGCCGAAGTGCGCCGCTATGAAATAAAGTAATACGTAATAATTTTAAAAGTGAAAGATAAAATAAGTGCCAAGATGAAAACTATAATTGCCGATTAAACGTAAGTACATTTTAATGAATTTATTTTAAACTAAAACATAAAAATAATAGGGCTTCTATGTCCGGGGAAAACAAACGACAATTTTGAAGTCTGGGGGAACAGTAATACAATTTCGAAGTCTGGGGAAAATAAACTACAATTTTGAAGTACGGGGCGAAAACAAACTACAATTTGAGTAAGGGAAGAAAATAAACCACGATTTTAAGTCAGAGGACAATGATAATAAGAATTCTATTCTAAGTTTGAAGAAATTGATTGATAAGAAGTAATAAGTCTGAAATGAAACGACAATAAATTGGGGTGCATAAATTAATAATGGTAGTCCATAGGGAAATGACAATAATTTAAATGTAATCCTGAATTGGGGGAAGATAATTTTTATTCAAATGGAAGCGTCGATGTCAAGAAAATAGACCAGGTCAGATTTTTTAGTTATAAGACATTTTATTTTTCTATATATTTTTATTTTGAATATTGAATTTGCTTAATATAATATGAATGTGAAAAAGTCAACAAAAGAAGTTGCATAAGTATAAAGTGAGTAATATGATAACAGGTTTAGAACGTTCTACGCTTCGTTGATAAGGATAATAGGTTTTTTTTTGGTGACTTTAGGTTTTGAGTAAATAGGATATGATGTTTAATAAATGAAATTTACAACATTAACTAATTGAAAAGTGTATTTCAAATAATTTACAAAAGCTGTACATAATATATTGGTTTCATTACATAAAATCGAAATTAACTGAATTTTATAATTCCAAATAAATGCTAGCCGAGGTCATAAGATTTAAATAGTTCAAGGAGGAGCTACGAGTTGAATAGGAAATTGATAACAAGTAAGGCGGTAACGTACCGAGTTTTGTTATTGGTTGACAAGGTTGGTTCAAGATAAAATCCAGTTAAGTTTCTGGAGGGAATTGATAGCAATATTAATAAGACAGCCCAACGTCGGAGGAGATAATTACAATCTTGTTTATTCATAGTAAATATTAAAATGGTCGTCCAAATGATGGAGCGCGAATAATTTAGAATACATAGCAAATAATATAACAGCCCAACATAGGGGTTCGATAATTCCGGCAGTTCGTAGCAAAATTAATAAGGCGCACAACGTAGGGGCACGATTATTTAGAGAGTAACATAGCAATATATATATATATATATATATATATATATATATATATATATATATAGTTATATACATATATATATATATATATTATTATGTAAGGGGGGGGGTATAAGGTTTCTAAAGGTATATTTGTATTAATAGGAGTGTATGCCAAACGATAGGATCAATATTTCAGATTTAATAATTTAAAAACTATAAATTTTGCTATACTTTACATACGTTAAAGTATGTACCATTTCAGATTGAAACTTATATGCCAAAAGGTAGATAACATGACTTTATGACGTTGATATAATGCACGGTACTTGAGGTTTTATACTGAGTTGATATTTCATGAGCCAGTTGAGAGTACATTTGCCGTCGGAAAGCCGAACGCATTTATGGATATCTGAAATATAACAAAGCGTCCAGGTCGTGTATAAATTATTTGGCTTTTCTTTTTTTATAGAATCAAACTTTTGGACGAATTGTAAATCAAAATTTAAAGTGAATCAAAATGTAAAAGGTTATTGGAGTTTAGTGAAGTGTTTTGGACCAATAGTAGAAATTTAAAATTATTATAAAGACTGTAGCGAAGGTATGTCGGACACTGAAAGAAAGATGATTTGTTATTGGATGTTATATGTTTAAAAATGTTATTCTAGTAAGCTAAGTTTGTTGATTTAATAACTAAGCAAAATAAATAAGGGACTTACTTTTCGAATTTGTTCAGATAAAGACCTATTTTATGAAACCTGCGTTAAGTTGTAACATATTTTGAAATAAAAGTTTATATGAGTATCATCGAGTATTATTTAGTAAAGGGTGAAAGAAACATCGAGTAAATAAAGGCGACGAATATATAAAAGGAGTTTAAAAGTGGTTAATAGTGCAACGGGAAAGGCAACGAGTATTTAAAGAAGATTTTGGAAGTGGTTATTAGTGCAAAGAGGAAAGCGACGGTTATTTGATTGAGAAGATTGGTGTTGGTTTTGGTATAGATTTGGTATAACGGCAGTAAGGGATAGGAGTGGATAAAGAAGGCATCGACGACATAAGTAATTTGGATTGAATTGAGAAGATTAAACGGCAGTAAGGACATCGTATGGATAATTGGAATAGCAGGACTAGGAGTGATTTGTATTAGGACAGCGGGTTTGAATTGGATTGTGCGAAGAGAGGATTAAGTGGGATACGAAGCAGAGGAACAGGAGATCGATATACGAAGAGGAAGAATTAACGCAGGGGAAGTAGACAACGTTTTTTTGCTAAATTCTAAATTGGGGTAAATTTATTTCAGGTTTGGGTCATCGAAATTGTTTTCAAGAACACCTGGAGGCAGTACGCAAGCGGACATCATTGGAGAATCTTTTGTAAAAGTGCGTACGGTGGTTTCGAACTTGAGCCAGCAGTTAAAGGAAGGCCTTCAGCGCGGTATATTTCTGGTAAGTACCGTAAATATATCATAACGTCAGAAATTAAAGTCATAAAAGTTACATAAATTAATTTGACATCAGGCAACTTTGATCTATTAAAATTTGGCGTACATAATAAATTCAGTACATTAAAAAAGTGGTAAAACAAACGAGGGTGCAGTTTGGTTGGGTAGCGTACATCTACTCACGATTGAACTCACGGTGAGTAGGTGAGAAAACCCTGAGATTAAAGTTTCAAATAGTCGAGGCATATAAAATATAGTAATTAGTAAAAAAAGAACCAACCAAACGTTTGCTAAAGCACCTCGATTTGAAGTCATACATTAAATAGTAAATTTGTGACGACGACAAAAGTCGTGTAACGAATTTTGTTTAAAGTTAAAGTATAATAAATAAAGAAGGTATAAGCCCAAAGTGAAAGTAAAGTAATAGGGGTGATATAAAGTAAAGTAAATAAGGGCGGAAATAAGAATATATATATATATATATACAGGGTGCCCACAATCTATCTCCGTATATGGGTAACTTTTTTATTATAGAAGATACAATATTGGTTAAATTAGCAAAGTTGAAGAGAAATTTACGAGTAGTATGATGCTTTTTTGAAAACTCACCTAGATGCTCAACTTTTTTAGATATTTGAAAAAAACTGAAATTTGCCATTTTCTTCAAACGCTAATAACTTTTTAACGGTTTAACCTATAGAGAAAATAAAACTGCTTGTAAGGTAACTTTTACGTAGAATTCAATAGCGTATATGACAATTTTAATTGGAAAAGGGTTTTCAAGCTACAAACATAACCTCACTTTTTAAATAGAAACCATAGTTCAATATAACCCAAATGGAAAGGTTTTCTTTTCTGATTACCCTGATGTAAGGGTTGATGTACTTATTTTCAGTAGTTTCTTCATAATAAAGAAAAACGATTTATTTATTTGCGGACATCAAGGAGTCCATGGATACATATTACAAACAAACAAAATGTGTAAAAATCAATAATGGAAACACAAGTTTATTGTAACTAAATTTATTATAAACTAAGAAAAATAAAATACTTAAAAATAAACTATCCATACAATACAAATAACTTAATCAAAGGAAACAAAATTAATTAATGCGAATATGCCCACTCCTACATTAACATATGCTCAAAATGACCTCCATTAGCTTGCAAACACATTTCGCACCTTTTAATTAGGTTTTGGTGCACCTTATTTAACGTTTGTGGTTTTATACTTGTAATAGCTGCTGTAATACTATCTTTGAGTTGCTCGATGTTATTGGATTTTTAGCATACACTACATCCTTTACAGTACCCCAAAGAAAAAATCCAGTGGCGATAGTTCTGGTGATCTTGCCGGCCATGGAACAGGACCTGCATTGCCAATCCAATTTGGAAAACTATTATCAAGATATTCAGAAACGGCTTGAGCATTGTGAGCAGGTGCACCGTCATGCTGAAAATAATATAAGTTTTGCAGTAAATTAAGTGGCAAATTATCGAGCATTTCTTGCAATTCGTTTTGTAGAAAATTCAAATAGTGTACACCATTTAAATTATAATTATAGAAGAAAGGCCCAAGTATTTTATTACCAAAATGGCATACCACACATTTATCGAAAATTGATGTTGATCCCGCCTTTCTTCTGTTAAATGGGGATTTTCCTGACTCCAGTAGACTGTATTTTTCTGTTAAACATGCCTTTGTTAGTAAATTTTGCTTCGTCGGTAAATATTATAGTGTGACTAAAACCAGGATTATTATTTGTTTCATTAAGAAACCACCTACAAAACTGTTGTCTTCTCTCACAATCCCCATGATACAGTGTATTGCTAACATGGGTTTTGTATGGTTTGTAGCGGTTTTGTTTTAAAATTAGGCGAGCTTTTTCTGTAGAAGTAGCGCACTCAATTGCAGTTTCTCGGTGGACGCTGTTGGCTTAAAATTTATGTAGGCTAACACACGTTCTTCATCATCAGTTTTGAATTTTCTTTTATCAGTACTGGGTTTTGTAAAAGCACCAAACCTTTTAAATTGTTTTCTAATTTACAAAACAATCGTTTATCTGGCTGCCTTCTTTCCAAATATCTTTCATAATACATATCACCAGCAGCATCACAATTTCTGTTACAGGCATAGTAACAAAAGAGCATGTCATTTTTTCGTCGTTTGTATACATTCTCTATTATAATCAAATAAATTTAAAAGTCTTCTACACAAAATTTGCAACCCAGAGCAAATAAACACTTTAACTAATAATATCTGACAAATGCCAGTTGTTTTTGTTTATTTAAAATATGTATCCATGGACTCCTTGATGCCCGCAAATAAATAAATCGTTTTTCTTTATTATGAAGAAACTACTGAAAATAAGTACATCAACCCTTACATCAGGGTAATCAGAAAAGAAAACCTTTCCATTTGGGTTATATTGAACTATGGTTTCCATTTAAAAAGTGAGGTTATGTTTGTAGCTTGAAAACCCATTTCCAATTAAAATTGTCATATACGCTATTGAATTCTACGTAAAAGTTACCTTACAAGCAGTTTTTATTTTCTCTATAGGTTAAACCGTTAAAAAGTTATTAGCGTTTGAAGAAAATGGCAAATTTCAGTTTTTTTCAAATATCTAAAAAAGTTGAGCATCTAGGTGAGTTTTCAAAAAAGCATCATACTACTCGTAAATTTCTCTTCAACTTTGCTAATTTAACCAACATTGTATCTTCTCTAATAAAAAAGTTACCCATATACGGAGATAGATTGTGGGCACCCTGTATATATATATATATATATATATATATATATATATATTGATATGATAACGCCGTACTCGGTGTCAATGGCGTTTTCTACTACAACTCCACCTCTCTGTGTTTTCCTAATCAAATTTAAATCTCACTAATTTTATTATTATGCCACGGCTAGCTTTTATTATTCTACACAGTGCACAACGTTACGATGATCAATTTTTCTCTTCTCCACCCCTTTATAATTTACCTATTTGTTTGAATCATAAAACGAAGTTAATTAACTCCATATAATAAAAAGAAATATTATGTACAAGTTTTGAAAATTATTAAATACACGCTTCAATCAATCAATATTATAAGTCTTATTTATCCCAAAATTTATATGGTTTGCAATCAATCTAAAGTCACCAAAAACTACTCTTTTTATTAAAGAAACCTCGAACGTTCAGATCCCTTTATTATATTACGAACTTTTAACGTGTGCAAAGTTTGTTGCTGCCTTTGTTACACTTTTATAAATTAAGTAAATTTAATATTCAAATTTAAATAGAAAAATCTCTTAAAACTAATTAGATCTGACCTGCTCTGCCTAGTTGAACCCCTTGGTTTCCATGAATTGTTTAGTGCTTCTTTGTTTTATTAATCCATTTAAAGTATCCCCATATTCGAATTATCCATACATTTGAAATATTATACCCTCAATTAGAATCTTCCATGCATTTAAATTATTATACCATCCATTATCAACCAACATCAATTCAGAATTATTATCATCCAATTAGGATTAGAATTATACACACATTTGAATCATTGTATCAACCAAAATTTGAAATTATTCTCCACCAACACATTTGAAATTATTATCAACTCACTTGAATTGTTATCCCCCAATTCGGATCAGGATTATACATACACTCGGATTCTTATATCTATCCACTCGGATTTATTATATCTATCCACTCGAAGCCCTATTATTATCTTATTAGTTTAAATAAATTACCCCAAATTCTACTCACGTTAATCGGCAAAATAAACTTTCATATTTGTAGCACTTACTTGTCACTATCTATTTTCACTATTATTTTATTACGTGTGACTTTTAGGTTCAGAGTATCGCAGCTTGGCCTTTTTGAGTTAAAACTGAGCTCTCTTATCATTCTCGCTGTTAATATAGGCTCAACCCACTTGTATGTGGGTTGGGTTTCCACCAAGTCTGTCGCTTATCTTAACGAATAAGGTCTTTGTATTTCCTGCACTTGAAGTGGTTTTCTGATGTAATATACTTGGTTTTCCGGGTAATGGTTGTTTGCTTATAGATACCTCGTTATCAGACCATACGTTGTTTTGTGTAAATATAGCGTTTTTCATATTATACAAAAATACACAATGTAATTTGAATTTTACTTTCGTCACTTTTTATTTATTTACGTATCTTTGAACTGCATTTTCTTATCAAAAATGTTGATTGTTTCTACGCACTTACACAAGGCTTTGTTAAGTTTTATCTCTTATCTCCGTATTATATTATAACTAATTAGAATCCTTTTCAATGCGTGTTTAATTACTTGTACTATCCTTATTATATATATATATATATATATATATATATATATATATATATATTGTGATGGAAAGTATAGGGAGTAAAAGACGCATCTAACAAAAAGGAGGATGTTCCGAACCCGGGGAAAATTTTTTAGAACCGATGTGAACGCGGTATAACAAGAGCATTAAAAGTATAAGCAAGGTTTATTTCGAAAATACTTTAGAAATTTTGATATAAACCGATCTTTGGCTGGGAGTGGCTAAATTGTGTAAGGATTATTGTAACTGGCATTTTAAACGTTTTATTTACGTGTTATTTGCTATTGTAATATATTAATATGGTATAGTGTTATCTATTATTGGCAGGTATTGTTATTGGTATTATTAATTGTAGTTATAAACTCGGACAAGTGTGTATTTAGAGGATATAAGATTGTATAGTTATTGGACAAGAATTGTTTTACCAGTATAAAAATAGAAGGCACGGGGTTGTCTTGGTAAAAATGGTCGTTATGTACAAAATGACAGATAATTTTATAAAAAGGATTCTGAATTCGAACTTTGCCTAAGATAGTCGAATATTTCGGTACGGGGTCAAAAAAGAATTATTATCAGTGTTAAAATGGCATACTCCAGTAGGAGAAATAGAACTGTTAAAATATGTAAGTGTTTGTAAGCCCAAAGAGGCAAGTGAAATAGTCCGAGTATATATATATATATATATATATATATATATATATACACATATATATTGCTATGCTCCCTAAATTATTCGCGCCCCATCGTTTGGGCGACCATATTATTATTGCTATGTTTAAACTGGAATTGTAATTATCTCCTCCGACGTTGGGCTGTCTTATTAATGTTGCTATAAATTCCCTCCAGAAACTTAACTGGATTTTATCTTGAACCAACCTTGTCTACCAATAACAAAATTTGATACGTTACCGCCTTACTTGTTATCAATTTCGTATTCAACTTATAGCTCCTCCTTGAACTATTTACATTATCAAATCACTCCCATTAACTTTATCTTATGACCTCGACTAGCATTTATTTGGAATTATAAAATTCAGTTAATTTGATCCTATATAATGAAACAAATATTATGTACAGTTTTTGTAAATTATTTGAAATACACTTTTCAATTAATTAATGTTGTAAATCTCACTTGTCAAAAATCATTTACTTTTTATTCAAAACCCAAAGTCACCAAAAAAACCTATTATTTTTATAAAAAAAAAGAAGTGTGGAATGTTCGAAACCTCTTATCATATTACACACTTTATACGTATTCAAGTCTTCCTTTTGTTGACTTTTTCACATTCATTTATATTAAGCAAATTCAATATTCAAAATAAAAAAATAGAAAAGAAATTGTCTTATAACTAAAAATCTGACCTGGTCTATTTTTTTCGCATTGACGCATCCATAACTAGTTAATATTTCCCAAGCATTAAGCCATCCATTTGAATAAAAATTATCTTCCCCAATTCAGGATTATTACATGCCCATTCGAAATATTGTCTATCTACACGCTTGAACCATTGCATTTAAATCATTGCCATCACCCTCTGGACTACCATTATTAACTTATACTTATGCACCCCAATTTATTGTCATCTCATTCAGACTTATTCCCCAAACTTAGAATTGGATTATCATCCTTCTCAAACTCGAATTTGTATTATTCTCCCCCCAGAACTCGGAACTGTATTTTTTTTTCCCGGCTTCAGAATTGTATTTTTCTCCCCGGCTTCAGAACTTGGATTTTCCCCCGGCTTTAGAACTTGAATGTTCTCCCCGGCTTTAGAATTGTATTTTTCTCCCCGGCTTAAGAAGCCGTTTAATCGGCAATCGTAACTTTCATCTTCGCACTTATACAATTTTTCACTTTGAATTATTATTACGTATCACTTTATTTCATAGTGGCGCACCTAGGCCTTTGTTGAGTTCAAAACTGACTTCGTTATCACTGTACCTGTTAATATATCTTTTCTCTCCTACTCCGTCAGTGGGTATGGTCTACAAACTCGTCGCTCATTTTTAACGAATCAAATCTTTACATTTAAAGTAGTTTCTGATGTAATTTTCTATGCTTTCCAATAATTGTGACCTGGTCGCAGCTGTCTTCGTTATCAAACATACGGTGTTTTGATGAATCTAATTGCTTTTCCATAAACAACTGATGCAATTCGACTTTTAATTTTCATATCTGCCTGTTATTCACGCAATTTTTAATCTCCTCTCTTTATCAAAGTTCTTAACTTCTTGTACGCATTCACACTATGCTTCTTGAAGCTCTATTTCTATCTCCGTATTAACCTAATTGTTTGGAACTCTTTTGAATGCGTGTTTAATTACACTTTATTATGTTTACATATGAAATACGCGTGCTTCCACTGAAAAATATCTTTATTTGCCCTACCCAAATTAACTAAAACTTTATTTACAGGGTATTAATTATTTACTATTTACCTAATGCATGTGTTCCTGGTTTCTACGCTAACTATGCGTCTTCCTGTGTGTATTTGCGTCGCTTAAAACTACTTATACTTTATATACAGGGTGTTGACTGCTTACTATTTACAAACTATCTCCATTTCTCAATTCTTTACTAAATAAGTGCAGTTTTCCGATGCCCATGGTAATTTCGCATTTCTAAACGACCTTTACTATAAAGTACACCCTTAAACAACCCCTTATCACAGCAATATATAAATATATAAATGTGTGTGTGTGTGTGTGTGTGTGTGTGTGTGTTAAGTTGAGCCATTGGGAAATGTTATGGTTTATGTTGTATTCGGAGTAAAATGTTGAGCACCGAAAATATTTATTTGTTTAAATAAAAATTTTGGATCGGAAACAAAGGAGTTATTTGTGTACCGGGGTAGCCTGGCACGTGAAGCAAGAGGTAGAGCGGCACAGGTGAGAGAAGAGGCAAAATTGTGAGCAGGTTGAAAAAATCCACGGAGAGGCGAATTAACGTAAGTAATTAATGTAAAGTCTTTCCCAGAGAGAAGATTTTAGGTAAGTCACTATTTTGATAACTTGCTCGTATTTGATATTTATTTATTTGTTGTACCGTATTCACAAAATAGAAAAGGTTAAAGAATACATAACCACACATTGTAAGTCAAAAGTAAAGGTGACAAAGTCTAGTTGAAATTTATTCATTGGGATCAAGCGAAGTAAGCAGTGATTTTTATTTGATATCTTGTGACTTAGTTACAAAAAATCAATCCTTGGGCGTGGTAGTGAACCCTCAACACCCAAGGTAGAAGCGGAGGCCTAAGTCAGAGCCCTAAAATAAGAGTACTCATTGAAGGTAGCCGTGGTTTAAAAATAGCAAGGGGCACGAACCAAAACTAACAAAAATAGAAGGCGAAACGTCAATGTTGACAGACAATATTTAGAAACTAAAAAATCGTGGCTTCGTGAAAATAAATAAAAATATAAATCACAAAATAAATAGAAGCGGACAGTAATGTTCCAAAAATTTAGTATAAGAGCCCTGCTTGCCGTCGATATTTCCGAAAATTTTCTTTTAGTCGAATGGAAACATTATCTGTTATGGAAGAAAAAATGACGGTAAAGCTAAGAATGCTGGGCTAGGCAGGCGTGACTTTTGCTGCATATTTGTAGAAGGGGCGTGGCCAATTGAAAGGGCGGACAATTGGCTGTTACTTTTAGCCTCTAGCTTCACAGACGTGAATGATAACAGATAACAAATTTCGGGTTTCAATTTCAGGGATTATGAATGTGTCCCGTTGAAGAACTAATTTTTGAACATACATAAGAAGTTTAATATTCAAATTTGGAGTAATTTAAACAAAGGGTGTCATTTCAGTATATACTCAAAAAAAAATTAAGCGCAAAATGAAATGCTTTTTAAATATAAAAAAATTTCTAGTGAGGATTTAGTAACACTTATCTAAAACAAACATGATCGAATATAAATATACACACACATTGGTGGGTTTAAATATTCTTTCATTGTTGATAAAATTTAATAGATTTTACATTAAGTAAAAAGTAAAGATTACCATCGCAGTAATTGCCAGAAATGAAAACCACTTCTAATTCATGGAGAAAAATCAATTAAAAGTAATGAATAATTAATGCAATTTATGAATTAACCAGTCACGTTACTTCGTTCCTCATACGTCAGTCTTTAGCAAAGACATCAAGTAATTATAAATTCTCATAAAAATGTATTGCGGTGTTTTACGACGTATCTGAATAATTTAAAAACTCTAATCTCAATGACGCCAATAAAGAACACAACGGATTGGGAGCTGCTGTTGGTGGCGGCGGCGGTATCAATTTAAGTTAGCTTCCCTTGTTTACAGAATAGACCTCTAACTATATTTACATCGGCAGGGCCGCAACGTTTTAATTGAATCATTTTGCTTGCTTCCAGTTCGAAATTGGCTTTGTGCTCCGAACTCGCAGTTAATTTGGGCACGAAGATCTCTAGGGCGTTTCTTGTGTACATAAACTGATATGTTTGTTTATCATTGTATTATGTTTGTTTTACTTCGTCACAATTTATTTACTAAAAATAAATGGAATTGCTACTAACCTGAAATATTTTAATGTCGAGCTCCGCAACTCGTCGCAAAAGCTTAAACGTAGCTATTGCGAGACTAAGACAAGGAAATGGAATTGTGGGCGGTAATTGTCCATCAGTCCGTGGGGGCGAATCTGGAGGTAATAATGTTCCATACAGCATAGAAACTGCACCCATTAATTCAGTTCCACGTAACGTAGCTACCTGTAATTAAAATCATATTTAGAAATTATTCAGCATACAAACACAGTTTCTAAATATTTCATAAAAATATTCCTACATTAACGAACCGAACAAAAACACAAAACTAGGATTACAATGTTTTCCTGCCATTCAATAAAGAAGCAAATAAAGTAATTTTACCAAGCAGCACTTTATTTTTAACATTTTTGTTTACCTTGAGCAAGAACTTCAGCAACTTCTCTACTTTACCAACACGCATTTGAACTTCATCTATATCAGTAGGAGGACTATAGAAGAATGAAGCCTACCATAAGAAAAATGCATGGGATCCAAAACCTTCCTTTATCCACTATTAACGTGGTAGCTTTTTCTTCATTACCCCATCCATCAATCATTGCGGTGGCCTCAAATTTTAAAATATGTTGGTTGTTATATTTTGCCATTCAGGTGTAGAGGTTTTATTTTCAAGCCTGCGCCTTTTTAAAATGGGTCTTTATTGTATTATTTAAGTTTAAGGAATTTTTAAACCCCGTATGAGGTAATTCTCCATTATTATTATGTTTAATACAAGCGGTACGTGAAAATCACGCACAGATTGGGTTCTCGCGTAAGTCCGAACGTTGATTTATGATTTGTGGTTTGAGAAACCGTAACATACCTTTTCCCATGCCATAAAGTACATTATAATTTGAATAAGGGCCGCTATACTTGCGGCCACGTCCCCAATGCTCCACCCGGAGGTACTACATTGGGTTTAAACGCGAAAATAATCGTGCTTCTAATTCATTCTAACTTCATAGTTAATCCACCCTAAACAAAAAACTAAATAAAAATCTAACAAACCTAAAAATCTAACAAACCTAACAAACTCTAACAATCTAACAAACCTAAAAATCTGACAAACTGAAACAAAAACTAAAAACAGGGTTTAAATAATGGTATCCCTAGCGCTGACTTTGAAGTGTGCCCGATCAACAAGACACAAAAAATGAGAGGGGGTGGGATCCGTAATACCGGATAGCAGACGCCGGCTATGCTTACCAGTGCGACTTGAAGGGTCGTCTTAAAACTATCCAAATCTAGCTAACTAATTTAAATCCATCCCTAGCTTTCCCTATCATTCCCTAACTGATTTATATTATGATTACAATCTTCACAAATCTACTCTTCCCTCCCAAATATATACCGCAACCAAAATGGCGACAGAACGTCAAACAAAACAAATATGCCACAAAATACTACAATACATGCTAATAAATATAAAGTGTAAATATCCATAAAGTACATTACATGTGATTTTCCAATGCTCCACCCGAAAGTACTACATTGGCCAGGAAGCGAGTTTTTTTTACCTGGAAAATTTTGAATTTTGCCGAATCCTTGCTGTTCCAAGCAAGGTATGGATCTTTAACGTGCGTGACAACACTCACACACGGGACCTCCATTTTACCTCTCATCCGAACGAGGGTGTATTTTTGCGAAAAATGCTCGCCTAACATTTTTCAAGCGGACCGTGTCGGGATTCGAACCCGGGACCTAGGGCGTAGTAGTCACACACATACCACTACGCCACGGAGCCGCCTTTCCATAAAGTACATTATAATTTAAATTAGGGCCGCTATACTTGCGGCCACGTCCCCAATGCTCCACCCGGAGGTACTACATTGGGTTTAAACGCGAAAAATAGTCGTGCTCCTAATTTATTCTTACTTCATAGTTGATTCACCCTAAATAAAAACTAAATAAAATCTAACAAACCTAAAATCTAACAAACCTAACAAACTCTAACAATCTAATAAACCTAAAAATCTGACAAAAACTGGAACAAAACAAAACAAAACTAAAAACAGGGTTGTAAATAATGGTATCCCTAGCGCTGACTTTCGAGTGTACCCGATCAACAAGCAAAAATGAGAGAGGGAGGGATCCGTAATACCGGATAGCAGACGCCGGTTCTGCTTACCAGTGCGACCTGAAGGGTCGTCTTAAAACTATCCAAATCTAGCTAACCAATTTAAATCCATCCCTAGCTTTCCCTATCGTTCCCTAACTGATTTACATTATGATTACAATCTTCGCAATTCTGCTCGTCCTTCCCAAATATATACTGCAACCAAAATGGCGACAGAACGTCAAACAAAACAAATAAGCCACATAATACATGCTATATATAAATAAATATAAAGTGTAAATATAAAATATAAATAAATATAATTATGTAAATATATAAATAAATGTTTAATAAGCGTTAAGCATATAGCAGTGCACAAAATAGCGAAAGCATCACCCTATTTATCAGGTGCACTCGCACAAGCATTATGTCGGCTAGCGCCTTTACACACCAAACGTGCTTCTTAAATTATTTCAAAACTACTAATTAATGTAAATCAATGCTTGTGCGAGTACAGCCGCCACATTTTAAGTCTTACCTCGATAATAAAATTCTCCAGCATCCGAAGATCTGGTCGTCTGTAACTTACTTCTAAAGGTGGGACGGGGTGCACTGCTAAAGTCCTGGTGGGTATGCACTAAATGTTTTGGGGATCACAATCACTATCACTATCACTTCACTTTCAAGTCCTGGGGGATGCGCGGTTGCACTCTGTTTTATTATCCTTGTTTACTTTATTGATTTAATTTAATGAGGGTTTATGATTTATTTGTTATTGTTTATTTGTTATTATTTATTCCGATTTTCCGCACATAATTATGAAGATAGGCAGTGATTGTATTAATGGAGTGGGGGTTTCTCGTGCATATTGGACATTTTGGTATAATTATCTTTTTTTTTTTTTTTTTTTTTTTTTTTTTTTTAATATCAGGTTTTGGTTATGCTCGTATCCTTACTCACGCCAAGTCAATCTAAAATTTTCAATCCTCCCACCAACCCCACCGAATTTTTACACGCGGTCGTCATTGATTGTCTAATCTCGCGACCCTTCCCGCGAATTCTTTTAAGGCTGTCCAGAACGCCTTCTGGTTAACCACTTCCCCGACTTCCTCTAGGCTCTTTGGCCATGCCAGACCTAGGATAGCTAGTTTGCTATCAGCCAACCCTCGATTTCCCGCCTCAAGCGGGCAGTCGAAGAGCACGTGCTCTGCGCTTTCCGCGCCCTCACCGCATTCGCAGCGGTCGCTATTGGTTAGACCGAACCTTTGTAAATACGCCTTCAGGGCGCCGTGCCCTGTTATCAACTGCACCATTTTGTGATCGAGCTTAACCTCGATCTTACCTCTGGCTTCTATGCTCGGTATGAATTTGTGGGTCAACCTGCCCGTGGCAGCGTTGTTCCACCTCTCTTCCCATTGTCGAATTGATTTTTCGCGCAGCTTTCTTTTGATTAAAGACCTCGGTATCGACGAATGTGTTATTTGAAAGTCGCCCGCCGCGGCTTCTTTAGCTAATTCGTCAGCCCTATCGTTTCCTACGTTACCATTGTGCGACCTGACCCAACAGAACTTTAAACGTCGAAACTCTAGCGCCGTCCGCTTGGAGATCTGTCGAGGTGTTCATGTTTGTTAAAGCCGTTAGCGCCGATTTACTATCACTGATTATATAATACTCGTCTCTGCCCGTATGGTTTATTACGTAATCGATAGCCTCTCGTATGGCTACCAATTCGCACTGGAAGATAGTGCACCAGTTCGCGAGTTTGGTTTGAAACCGAAACACCTCCCTTTCCTGCTTATACACGACAAACGCCGCGCCTGCTTGCCCATCGTCCATACGTGAACCGTCCGTATAAATTCTAATACCCATCGCGTCCTCATCACCTTCGACAAACTCGATCCTCTAATATCAGCCGGGTGCCCTAACTCAGATACAACAATCTTTCTTGCAATTTCCCTATTACCAAGATTAAGATCTTCGATAATTTCGCGCCCTTTTCCTATATTTATTAATCGTCTATCTCTAATCTCCCTAACGACATATTCGATAGGGAGAGACCTACTGATCACCAGGACAGCCTCCGTGGAGGTGGTCCTGTACGCCCTCGCCGCTTTTACCGCGGTTATGCGTTGTACGCTCGTCAATTGACGCATCTCCCGGACTTTACAACCTTCTGCCCATACAGAAGCTGCGTACAGTATTGCCGGCTCAATTGCTCCGGCATAAACCGTCCTCAGCGATTCGCCCCTGAAACCCCACTTTATTTTAGCCGCCGCCATCATTTTATTTGATATTTCGCCGCCCTTACTTTTTACGTATTGTACGTGCGCTTTCCAATTTAATTTATTGTCGATCTTGACGCCGAGGTAGGTAATACAATCTTTAAACGGGATTTTCTCCTCCTAGCTCTAACCTAGGAGGTCTCTGTCCTGGTTTCGTGCCGAAATAAAGCGCCTCTGACTTCGCCGTGTTAAATTTTAATTTTACCGCCTGCGACCATTCGTGTAATTTATTAAGCGCCTCGTTCGGTTTTGTGCGCATATCCATTAACAATCTCGATCTTACAATTAAAAGTGTGTCATCTGCAAACCCGACGATTGAGCATCCTGCGGGCAACTTGACCCTAAAGATGCTCTCATACAACAACTTCAAAATGTGGGACCAGAACATGACCCTTGCGGGCATCCCCTTTCCACCTCACGCGACAGAACTTCACCCGGAATTTCAACCTGTGCTAATCGCCCCGAGAAATAGTTCTTGACCAAAGACATCAAGTTTCGCGGACAACCCCTACGATCTAACTCGCAAACGATTAATGGCCACCAGGCAGCATCAAATGCTCCTGAAATGTCCAAAGCAACAACGACACAGTACTCTTTGGCATCTCTTGCCTGCTTAATTTCCCCGACAACGAACTCTAACGCGTCGATAGTCGACTTGCCCTCCACGAAACCAAACTGTCGGTTATTAAAACCGCCGCTGTCTCGCACTAGGTGTTCAACACGCGTAGTCATAACGCGATCTAAAACTTTCCCCAGCACCGGTAGCAAGCTAATTGGACGATAGCTGCCCGGATCTGATGCATCCGCCTTTTTAGGTTTGGGTATAAATTTCACATTCTGGATTTTCCAGCAACGCGGAAAAACGCCCTTTCTAAACAAAGATTAAACAACCCAACAAAGACACACGGGGCTAACAGGCACGCCTGCAGAGCTGCGTCTGAAGTGATTCCATCATGCCCCGGTGCCTTCTTAGGGTTCATCCTCCTAAGAGCCCTGACGACCTCGTGAACTAGGATTGCCTTATCGGCACCTGTTCCTTGCGCCTTTGCAGCTTCCCGACGTATTAAATCGTGCGACCCTTCATCCCCTCGGGATTATCCGATGGGAAAAATTTCTCTAGTAAATATTCCGCTGTGGTTTTAAAACCTTCCGTGTATTCGCCATTTGTTTTCTTTATATTACTGAGCGCGATTTTTGTTGTTTTCCTCTAATTACGCGGTATGCGGTTCCCCAGGGTTCTTTCTCTGAGTTTTGCGTGCAGAATTCTTTAAATTTATTCGTTCGCGTTTCTTCTATTAATATTTTATATTCGCGGTAACTTTGATTATATTCTATTCTCCGTTGTTCTCTTATATCTCCCGAGGCGCGTTGATAGCGGCGCCTTAGGTTACGCGTTTCTGCCCGCTTGGTGGTTAGTTCCCGGGTCCACCAGGGTACGCTGTCTTTAAATGTTTTCTTTTCGGCATGGAATACGACGACGCATCTACCACCGCGTCGTTTAATTTTTCGCGAGTGTTTCTACTTCGTCTGCCTCTCGGCAGTTAAATAGCTCATTTTCGAGCACAGGATACTTTCGCCAAATTTTTGTTTAAATCGCTCCCAATTTGCTTTTTATTACAGAACCGCGGAAATACAGTTAGCTGCTCGTTTGCACTTGTTTTGGTTTCAACGTCCCATGTTATTAATTTATGATCAGAGAGCGTTTCCTCGTCCGACCTTAATTTCCAATTACAAATCGTTTCTAACATTTCGTGCGAGACTGCAGTAATATCTATAAAACTGCTGCCTCTATGCGTCTCAAACGTAGGTAAATCATTAGTGTTTATCACACTAAGATCCCATTCCGTAAAAAGATCAGCAACCTGCGAGCCTCTATCGTCTTCGATAGGGCTGCCCCATAGTGGCGACTTGGCATTAAAATCTCCCCCAATGACTAGATTTTTATTTCTGCCGATTTTACGAATAATATTATCTACTTCATTTATCAAGTCTTCGGTTTGGGGATTTTCCCGCCGGGAATCGACCGGCGGGAGGTACACGCTTATTACATAGAACGCATTTTCCCCTGATTTGATTTCGGCCGTCGTTACAAACTCGTTCGATAAATTATTTAATATAATTCCGGCGCACGTTCCATTATTTATTAATATCCCGCTACGCGGTCTTTCACTATTCGCGTTTAAGACGGTAACCCCCCTCCCAAAACCTGTTATTTTGTGGCCATACAGGTGCGGTTCCTGTATAAATCCGATGTCGATATTATTTTCGATGAATAACTTTACGAAGTTATTTGTTGCCCCTCTACCTTTCCCGAGATTTAGTTGCGCGAATTTAATCTTCTTGCTTCTTATGGACTTTGTTTTATCTTCACAGTCCATAATCGATGTTTCGTGTGATTGCGTGCTTCAGACGTTGCATCGTGGGGCATCTACTCGACTTGGCGTCGTGGCGCGTATCGACCTTCGCGCCACCGCCAGTTCTGTCGTTTGCCCTAGCGCAAACCACACAGCAGGGGACTGCCTTCCGGCAATTCTTGAATTCATGCCCGACCTCGGCACAGTTACCGCACCACTGTACCTTCTCCTGCACTCCATCGATCGATGGCCGTACTCGTAGCACCGGTAACACTGGGTCATCGAGAAGTGGTCCCGGGCCCATACTCTTCGCCACCTGAGATTAATAGCATCAGCTAATATACGTCTTCGAAGTGTGGGGGTCACTTCGAAGACTACGTTGGCGAAGGGATCTCTAGGGCCCTTTCCGCCAAACCTGAACTTCTCTCTCAGGTGGTCTTCTAGCTTCAAATCGCCGAAACGGGGATTCTGGCTCGCAATCAACCGCACGAGCTCTTCAGCCTTCATCCCCGCTTCGACCCCGGAAGAACGACCCGTGGACGTTTCTTCTCGATGGTCTTCGCCACGAGTTCCTTGCAGTTCCCGCCGACCTTCAACTGCAGTTTCTTGGCGTCGTCGCGACCTGCGCACTCCACCACGACACCGCCCCGGCGCGTCCTACGAGCTCCGACAACAACAAACCCATCTCGAGCGAGATCGACCTTCTGCTTCAGGGTCGTCATCACGTCGTCCTTCTGGCCTGGCCTGGCGTCGACCCTTACAGCAAACGTAGGGCAGATCCTGAAGCTGCAGCGGCGTAGGAGACCTTGCGCTGCACCGACGCACCCTGACTCTGGCCTCCTGAAACGACAGAATTCACCGCCGGACTTCCCCAACAACACTTGCTCTCCTGAACCATCTAAACAAAGACGCAGCGCCCTAACCATACCTATCAGTTGGTTCGTCACGTCACGGATATCATCCACGGCGTGCCGAACCATCTTCCTATCCTCCACGACGATAGTGGCGGAGGTCGTCGGCACCTTCCCATAGACGGCAGCGTGCGCCTTCCTCACCCTAAACTTTAAGAGTTCCAGCTCATCGAGGTCGCTAGCATTAACGCTACCGTTGCTGCTAGTCGACATCGTGCGCTGGGCTCTCGAAGTAGAGGGCAATTCTGGCGCCGCGACCACCACGGGAGGCCCCGACTCCTCAGACACGACCGCCGCAGACGCAGGCTCCTTCCCTACCTCCTGTACCTCCTCCTGAGTTTCTAACAAGAAGTCCTTTAGCACTACCTTAAGCTGTTTCCCCCCAACAGCGCCCTCCGCCGCCGACCTAGCAGACTCCGACCGATCGCCCCTCTTCCTCCTGGGCAGCGGCTCCTCATCGCGGTGGACCACCATGCTGACAAAACTAGCAATAAAAATGACACCTAAAACGCAGTTCAAAAAACGTCCTAACCGTTACGACGCTAAAAGAACGACGCTAGAAGAACGCAAAACGTTGGTCTAATAAAAATGTTTTGTTTAAAGGTGAACCGTAAACAACCTTGTATTTATTAAAACTTCAACCGCCCAATTAAATATCAAATTTTAACAAAAATACAACAAGCACTAAGCGTCAAAATAACAACTAGAATCAAATAAATTTCCTAACGCAATAAAAATATCTCGATTTAAAATGTACCGTAAAGAACGCTATTTATTTATTTTAAATTTTAAACCGCCAAATCAAATTTAAATAAACTAATTACTTCAAAATATTAAAATATCTAATTTATAAATAAGAACACTTTATTTTTAAATGTGTAATTAACAAAATAAGGTCGAGCGCAATCGGAATGTGGTAACCGGAAATGACCTTTCACTTAATCGCTTGGTAACTAGCACAACCCGTAACTGTTACACCGCTTAATTACACCAAAATCGATTTTAAAGGAACTTTTAAATACGCGTGAACTTAAATTACGGAAAATATATATTAAAATTGTTTTAAAATTTACAGTTTTGAGTTATTTATTTGATTTAAAAGGGCTTAGATTTTGTTTTTGGTTATTATTTTATTATACGCGCACTATAAAAAATTCACACACTTTTTAGTTGTTTTACCCGGTTTTTACTTGATTTAGGCGGATTTTATTTTAAATTTATTATTAAAATGCCTTTTAAGTTATTTCGAAATTGTTTTTGAGTATTAGTTGAGTAGACCTTTGTTTTATTAACCCGAAATTTATTTAGATTATTTTAAAACGCGGATTTGGTTTAAATTACAAAGAAGACGCGATTTATTTAGTTTTTATTTAGTTTAAATTCTGTTTTAAAATTTTTATTTTACTGCCCTGTATTTAAAATTTGATGGCACACAATTATAAAAATAAAACACAATAAAAAGCAAAGCTTCAAATAAAATAATACAACAATAAATAATATAAACCCTAGATAAAAACTTACTGTTATTGCTGAAGCGGGAGCTCGGCAAAAACACGTCCGCTCGCTTCAAGCGGCAACTAGAAAGTAACTTCCATAAAGTACAGCTGCGCCTAGCAGTTTGGGAGATAACATTAACCTATCTTGTAGTGGGACGATGGCTCGTGGGAACCGATGCGTCGAAACGAGTGGACTTTATGCGGACCTGTGAATTAGGGTTCTGACAGTCGGCGAAGTGATTCCTTCCCCCTTAACCTCTTTCTTTATCTAGCTTCGTCGATGGGAAAGCTACTGTCAACTAATCAGCAAACATGTTCACACCCCCCCTGAAGTGAAAGAAGCACCGTGATTAGAATAACCACGGTGTAAGTTTTTGGTTTATAATTTGGGAGGTTTTGACGCCCCGGGCGAACTAGAACCCATCATAAATTTGAATGTTATATTATTTTATATAGCGTTAGCATTACTAGCTAGACACAATTTCTACATCATTGTCATTCTCTATACTTTCATACGCACTCTTTCAAACTTTTTTCTCAAATAACTGAATATCCTTTCGTCCAGGTGCCCGTCTCTTCTTGTAAAATGTGATTATTCTTAGAAAGTTTTCTTTGTCCTGCACCATATCTTTCTCAAGAAGCATATTCTTGCACCTGCTTATTCAGTTTTACTTCTAATTGTTATAATCTGATTTCAAAAACGTGTTATTTTCCATTTACTCCTTTTCAATAGATTTCAAGTTCTCCCTCAGCTACTCTTCTACCAATTTTACCTAGTGCATTTTCAAAAACTTTACTGCTATCGACGTCGTGCTTGTATCTAATTTTTTTAGTATATAGAACTTAAATTCTCTATTAATTTTTCATGCATTTTGAATGTTTAAAATCTTCCCTTCCATAGATGCCGAATTAACCACATTTAATCTGTCACAAGCCTATAATTTTTTTTTCTAAGGCTTTAAAATTTTCTATTCTCCTCTTCAGTCGTCTAGCATTTTTATCTGCTCTTCTGACAGTTCTCCAACCTTACGGAGTTCCCTCTGCTCCAGCTTTTATTTCCAGGAGTAACTAATATTGTATGTGCTAATTCGTTTTTGCGCATTGTATAAAAGTTACAGACATTCACATCCTAAGCTACCTTTGCGGGACTGTCTCTTTTTAAGCTTGAAACTTGATATTAACATCGGCATTTGGTAACTTTCGTTACAAATATAATTGACACAAATATTTCATTTAAGGACTAAGTAAATCATATTTAAAGTCTAATTAGTCATTAAATACAAAAGATTATATAGTTATTAGCACTAACATAACCACTACTTTTTAGTAATACAGAGTGATTTATAACTATCTTCCAATATCTCGGCGAAATATTCCAGACAATCAAATAAACAAGAAATTCCAAAAACCAATGGGTGAAAAGTTATTCAATTTTCAATAAAATAAATTTCATGCATTTTGTCCGTAATTTTTTATTTTCGAGTTACACTGTTTGCTTTCGATATGCGTTTTCTTATTAAAATATATTTCTGTTATTATTATGGCCTTTCATGTAGGCTGGGCAAATTCTATGTTTTTGTAATCAAATAAGTGGCGCTTTCTGTGTGAAGTTATTGCAACCCAGTAATTGGCGTTCCATCCGTTTAGTTTACCTGTTAGTTTATTCAGGTAAGTAATCCTGCTTTTTTATTAATTATGTAATAGATTACTTAATGAGTTTAATATCTAATGGGTAGATAAATAAATACCGGGTATTTATTGGGTAAACCATCATCATCATTAGGTCTTCAGTCCTGGAACCGGTTAGACGCGTATCCTCATTGTTTCCTATTCTGAACGAACCTACACATTTCCCTGAAATTTGCGCAGTCTGCATCTATCACTGTCCGATCTAAGTCTATATCTATCTCCTTTTCCCTATCTCTGCTTGTAATATATCCCTTACTATTCCCAAAAAATGCCTTAGAACGTATCCTGCCCTTCTATTTCTACTATTTTTTTCACAGTTATCTTTATTCCCCTACTATTTCTATAACCTATTTGTTATTAACTCTGTCTGTCCATGCTATCATCTTCATACATCTGAAGCACAACATTCCAAGAGTTTGCTACCATTGTTTTGTCTGTTTCTTCTACTACCCGTATTTCATAGGCATACTGTGCTGTGCTTCGCACATATGCTTTTAACAATGTTCTTCTTGTTTCTATGTTTGTCGTCTTTGATCATAGGCGATGTTCTTTCTTGTTAGATGCTTCTATTGTTTTACAATTATATACCCTGTTTCTCCGGCATTAAGTGGTTGCGAAGGGAGTAAGTAGCTTGTGGCTGCCAAGTTCCCCAGCACTTGAACATTCACCGATTTAATATTTTTTCCAATATATCCTTTAGCACAATCAACATTAGTAGCAGATATTTCACAACCAACACCTGTAGTTGTTTTTAATAATCATCAGATTATCTGTGCATATTTTTTCGTCCTTAGGTTTTTCGTCTCGAAACTGATTGGGGACGTACCTCTACATATTTATATTCTGAGCTAGCCTACACGGTTCCCTGAAATTCCCAAACAGCCTATGTACAGTTCGGTTCCCCTTCTATTGTTTTCTAATTACATGCCCCATTTCATTTCACCGAGATTCAGTGGTATGTGAAGGGAAGGCGGCTCTGTGGCGTAGTGGTATATGTGTGACTACTACGTCCAAGGTCCCGAGTTCGAATTCCGACACGGTTCGATTGAAAAATGTTAGACGAGCATTTTTCACAAAAATACACCCTCGTTCGGATGAGAGGTAAAATGAAGGTTCCGTGTGTGAGTGTTGTCACGCACGTTAAAGATCCCTACCTTGCTTGGAACAGCAAGGGTTCGGCAAAATTCCAAATATTCCACGTAAAAAATACTCGCTCCCTGGCCAATGGTGTGTCTTCGGGTGGAGCATTGGAAAATCACATGTAAGGTATGTGAAAAGAAGGCGGCTCCGTGACGTAGTTGGTATGTGTGTGACTACTCAGCCCAAGGTCCTGGGTTCGAATCCCGACACGGTTCGCTTGAAAAATGTTAGACGAGTATTTTCCACAAAAATACGCCCTTGTTTGAATGAGAGGTAAAATGGAGGTTTCGTGTGTGAGTGTTGTCATGCACGTTAAAAATCCCTACCTTGCTTGGAACAGCAAGGTTTCGGCAAAATTCCAAATTTTCCAGGTAAAAAAACTCGCTTCCTGGCCAATGTAGTACCTTCGGGTGGATTATTGGAAAATCACATGTAAAGTGTTGGGAAGTTTAGAAGCTGTTTTATTTGTTAAGACTTGTCGTTTCCTGTGTTTGTCGACATATACGGGGGATGGTAGAAATACCAAGATACTGGTTCAAGTCCTGTCCAAGACCTTATATTTTCCATCTTTCAATTACTAGCTAGATTTGAAACAATCATTTGGGCTTTGCATAAGTCTAAGTTATTATTTCATCTTATTCACTGTAATACGATAGTATTTATCAACTTACTTTGTGTATAAATATTTATGGTTCCGGGTTGGGACCGTGTCATTTTATAAATTAAGGTCGACGTTTCGCCCACTTTTGTAAGGGGCTTCGCCACAAGACACCTTTTGGCTTTGAATGGGCTAGTGAGTCTGCTAGTTCAGAAGTAACTCTTCTCTATACGCTTTAACTTGTCTACTTAATATTATTTTTTAAATATTTTTTATTATTTTTATTTTATTACTTATTTCTTTTCTTGTCCGAATGAAGCCCCTTACAAAAGTGGGCGAAACGTCGACCTTAATTTATAAAATGACACGGTCCCAACCCGGAACCATAAATATTTATAATGACTCCGGCCGTGAAAGCCTCCGACAATATTACTTTGTGTAATTAACTACCTAAAATGTTTATATACAGTGTTTAAAAGCAAAGTGGAATAAATTCATTATTTCGGTTACTGTACATATTTATACAAAATCCCGAAACACATAAAATTTAAATTATAAATTGACATTCTTCAACGTGAAAATGCGAGCCCTACCTTCAACCCCCTTCGAATGACAGGTACAACTCGCAATTTTTTAAATGGGAAGCATAGACTTGTGATATATCGTTTGAAAGGTCTCTTCATTCTCTATTCAAAAATGTTATAGTTTTTAAGTTTATTGCAACAATTTCGGCCTATCGCCATAAAAGGATTTACTGTTAATCACTTACCAAATGTGTTGGATCGGAATCTTCAGAACAATGATCAGCTAAAGCTGCAAGGAACTCCAGTCCAGCCAAAAGAAAAGCGCATGCTAGAGGAATATCATGAATTGGTCCACGTGCAGCCAGACAACATTTCGCTAATTGGTCCACAACTCCAACGCATACCGCAAAACTGAAAAAATAATATGCTGTTATACGCTGAAACTGAAGGTGTGACGATTTCAATAATATTTAAAAATTAAGTTTCAAGTGAAAAGTAGTTACGAAATATCGTAACGTAATCTATCTTGAACTTAGTTTCATGTTGTAAAACAACACGAAATAGCAAAAACTTATATCGGTAATAAATTTTTATCAAAAAACTACTTAGAAGGCGATATAGATATATTTTGAAATGTAATAGAATTGTAAATATTTTTTCCACGACTATCCAGTAATGCATTTCTTATGCATTTAAGAATGGATCAATGATAGTACTCATTATTCTGTAGGTGTATATGAATTCATAATACAACACCTTTAACCAATCAGGAACCTCCAGGTCGTGGGTTATGATAATAATCCAACACCTCTGACTAATCAGTTCAAGCCTCAATTTTTCAAAATCCACGAGGTATAATTTTCGTATCATGCAAAGTAGACTATTTGATTGAGACACATAAATTTTTACTTGTCAGTATGTGGTATTAGTTTAAACTTTTAAAAAATATCTAATGATAATGATTTGTGTAGTCGTGAGAAAAGTATAGTAAATACTCCACTTGCGAGTTACGGCCATTACTCATTCGGATTACGCCACGAGCCCTTCAGAATGAGTAATAACTATCATAATTCGCCCGTTGAAGAATGTTACAATATTAAATTCAAATACTGTTCATAAAGAACAACAGATGGCAAACACTTACGTGAAAACCTTGCTTTTCTTGAATGTCTCACGGCGTGAAAAATTCTGTGGTGAAGCGTGGCCACGGCGATGAATTTGGTAAAGTCGGGTGCCGGTTACAGAAGCAATAATCTACAGGTTTTCGCATACCGAAAATAACAATGTGCTAACACTTTTACGGTTGAGTGATAACAGCCCATCCAATATGGAGCCTGCATGATTCGTCGCCCGTCGGAAGTCCTCGGCATAGAATAAACGTCACATTAGTAATAAGCAACTTGAGTTGTCTACACGCTCGGGGAAAGACAAGACTGCCCACCAAAATAGTCTCCGTAGGCTATTAACAAATAAGGCTCATAATCGCAGGCAACTATAAGGAAAGATACACGTTGCAACTAACTAGTGTAACAAACTTGCATTAAATTGAACTAACTAATTGAATTAACTAAAGACAATTGCAAATAAAGGGAATACAACACAAATTTAATAATAAATTATTGCTGCACGTATAAAACGCACAATTTAATTAGAGGACGCTTTTAGAGCACTTCAGTCATTTTAAGAGTGGCTACCCGAAAAACTCTTATCAGTTCCAGAATGCAAGTTTGCAATGCGAGCGAGTCGCCTAAAGATGGAAGAACTGTCTTCCTTTATGAGGACAAGAGTACCTATATCGATTGATTCCAAGCGCTTGGACTTAAACCAACAGCTCCGTTGATAGAGCTGGTGCAAGAATTTCTGGTGCCATCGATCCCAAAATCCTTGGTGCAGTGCATGGCTTGAATCAACTACCAACGTAAAAGACTAGAAAAATTGGTGTGTGAAAGATTCGGGTCGGAGGCGTTGCTTAATGGTTCATGAGTCAGGAAATGACCAGGAGTCTACTAGGGAGGATCGTTCGGATCATTACTTAGACTACACAAGGGTCGCGGCGAGTTCAACACAGCCTCTATCCGACGGTGAGGATTTAAAGCTCTTCAAAGCTGAGGGCTTGACTTCCAACAATTCTGGCTAAATTTTTTAAAAAAAATTTCACCATGCTTTTCCATATTTCAACCAAAATGAAGACCTGATGACGGAATTACGCACATGAGATGGCTTCGGATGCGGTAACGTAACGAAAATGTTCTCGTAATTGGCATGCACCGCCAACAAACTTGGTGCCGCAATCACTATAAATGGCCTGGCACCGGCCACGATGGCCTATGAAGCGCTGAAGACAGGCAACAATAGCTTCGGCGGAAAAGTCTGAGATAAACCCAAAATGGAAAACCTTAGTGGTCAGGCATACGATTATCAAAAATTAGACCTTACGGAGTTGAGAACCTGTCATACGTTGCATGTGGATCGTTAACGGACCGGCAAAAACAATATCAATTACGCCAAAGAGCTTAGCTTGCAAAACACGGAAATGCGGTAGGTTGCCCATAGGGGCTCGAGAGGAGGCGAGCGAGTAAGTTAACAATGGTAGTATTTGGACAATATTCGGCGAATAGCATGATGGCCTAATACTATCCACAAGCTCTCTTAAATCAGATAGAAGGTGGTGTTCATCTCAGTATACAAGTCTTTTGTATAGAGTTGCTCAATTAACGAATTTGAAAAACGATGAGGACTTGACTTTCGAAAGTAGAACGCTTAAGATTTTTTTCGGATGTCTGGAAAAACATGGAGAATGCATCTTTTACACAGAAAGAAGTAGAATAAATGGACGAAATCGGTATATCCTCCAACTAGATACAGTGAATGGATGGATGTACTGATCGTTGTACGGATGGACTGGTGGACGTATGTATGTGTAATTCTGTTTGTATGGAATTAAATATGTCTCTTAATATGTATGTATGAATTAATGCTTTTATACCCTCCACCACAACTGCAGCTATTTCGGTAATTTGTATTTTAAAGATCCTGCGTTACAATTGGCCTACCACACCGTCGGTGAGGGCTACCGCACTTTTCAATTTTTAAATGCACGTGACGCGATTGGTGACTCATAGAACATGGAAGCATGGTTCTAAATGTAGTGGACGAGCTGTAAGGATCGGAAAAAGATGACGCCGTTTAGTTTCCCTTTCTAATCCTTAACTTCGCTCGGATGCCTTCAAAAACCCGCGGTTCGCGTTCTATGGGGTATATAAAGCAGGCACGCAAGAATAAACTCTTTAATTATAATTTAGTTCAATTACAAGCTTCATCAAAGTCTTATAGTGCGGATTTTGTTCTGTACTAAAATAGTACCTGCAAACGTTTTTAAATGCGAGCCCTGTCACATCTACTTTACCAGGAGGAATGCTTTCAGGCGGCACCAGATAAAACAGCATGATACAAGTCCATCGCGGGTTAAGCGTTCAGTCAAACCAGCAACAGAAAGCTTAAACTGTGAGTCGTGCGTCATTTCCGTTACCAGAATGGATAATTTATGGAGGCATCATGTTAAGCAGCCGGAGTGACCTCGTTGGCATCGGGGCTTAAATGTCCATGTCAGCTGGCAGCAGAAAAACCTTCCTCCAAACAAGAACAAGTTAGTGTCCGGTGCAGTGTGTGAGATGTAGATGTGACAAAATCTGCGTACACTGCTCATCTACAGGGCAATAGACATAAGAGTGCAGCAGCTACTGCTACCGAGAGAGACGATGCGGTGGAAATAGTTAGCACAGCGTTTAAAAACCGTATGGCCAACTACAGCATCGAGAGTGTCGACGAAGTATCCGTATTTCTGCTCCAGCAGAAGCATCGATTTATTCGTTTAGTCGGAGAAAAAATTAAAGGACCATACGGCTGTAAAGGTTGATTGTGAACATTATGGTGGGTACACCAAAACGAGTATTGGCCAGGAGACGACCAATGTAAAATCGTTTAACACAAAAAATGTGATCGTAACACTGGGCAACAATCTTTTAAACGAGTACGAGAACTTCCGCGAGATTATGCGGCAAAAGTTAGAAGAATTTGAGCACCTCGGATCGGGATGGCCTTTGGAAAAAGTGCTTTATCTGGAAGTTAACATTAATAAGTATAACCCGCTGTGAGGGTCCAGTGGAATAAAGAGAAGAACCCAGCAAGACCAAAATGAAGATTTAAATTTTATACTTAAATTAAGTTAGAACATTTCTGTCTGTAAATATATTGCTGTGACAAGGCCCGCACGTTGGTACGCTACTAAAACAGTGCTGTGACATAGCCTCGCTTTGGGGCGTTACTAGAAGGGTGATATGAAAATGGCCGCATGTTAAGGTGCCGCTAAAAGTGTACTAAGACAAGGTCACGTTGAGCGTCACTGAAAGAGTGCTGTAATACAGATAATGCAATTTGTAAAGCTTGAAATTGTTTACTGATCTTCCTTTTAACTTTGGCTGGCTAGCTCAACGGAATTGACGGAGTTTTCAAAATAAAATCAAACACAGCAATATTACAAAGCGTTTATACATTATGAAATATTTTCCCTCATATAAAAGCATTTACAACATTGTTTCTTTGAAACATAAAATAATTTCTAAGAAGTATTTATTACAAAAAAATTGTTGTTTACCTTATTTTAAATTTATAGAATTAAACTTCTTCCTTTGAGGATGATTTACCTGGTTATAATTATTTCCACGCTTGTAAGATTTGTTTTGGCCAAAAATCCTTAACAGATAATCTATTAAAAGGTCAGAGTATTTCGAACTCACTAAAATGCCTGGTAAAAGTCCTTTACACAAAAAAAATATCTTAAACTAGATACAAATAAATCTATAAATAATACTTGCAGAATCCCCAATAACGCTCCTCGCAATTAAAAATCTTCTTATTTTAAATTGAGGTCCAAATCGCTTACAAGATTAAAATCCTCGTTTCAAACAGCAGTTACCAAAGTACATTTTTGGTTAAATCTTCCTTTCGATTATTTAATAAAATTTTTAAAATGGCTTTATTTTGTCGTGTATCCCTTATTCCAGAAATTATTCTATTAAATGAGTGATGTGGGGGGTAGTGAAATTCCCGCTTGGCTTTAAAAATTTTATTAAATAATCGAAAGCGCGATTTATCCAAAAATTTACTTTGGTAACTGCTGTTTAAAACGAGGATTTAAATTTTGTAAGCGATTTTGACCTGGATTTAAAATAAGAAGATTTTTAATTGCGAGGAGCGTTTTTGGGGATTCTGCAAGTATTATTTTTAGATTTATTTGTAACTGATATTAGAGTATTTGTATCTAGTTTAAGATAATTTTTTTGTGTAAAAGACTTTTAGCAGGAATGTGTGTGAGTTTGAAATACTCTGAAATTTTAATAGATTATCTGTCGTGAATTTTTTTGGCCAAAACGAATCTTACAAGCGCGGAAATAATTATAGCCAAGTAAACCATCCTCAAAAGTAGAAGGTTTATTCTATAAATTTAAAATAAGGTAGGCAACAATTTTTTTTGTAATAAATACTTCTTAGAAATTATTTTATGTTTGAAAGAAACAATGTTGTAAATGCTTTTGTATAAGAGAAAATATTTCATACTGTATAAATGTTTTGTGATATTGCTGTGTATTATTTCATTTTGAAAATTCCGTCAATTCTAGTGATGGATTCGACCCAAACCGAACCGAACCTTGCCCTAGGTTCGGTTCGGTTCGAAAACTTTTTAGTCCGGTTCGGTTCGAGGTTCGGTTCGAAAAAATAAATTCCGGTTCGGTTCGGTTCGGTTCGAAAAAAGCGAACCGAACCGAACCGGTTCGACATTTTGATATTTTAAACAACTAGTACGTTCAACTACAACAATTTAAATGTTTAATGTAGTTTTTATATTTAGTAGCTGCTATTTTCAAATAAACCCAACATTAATATGTTTTAGATTTTAGTAGCATAAATCATATTAATACTATTTGTCCAGGTTTGATTTTTCAATACGTACTCTCTTTAACAAAGCGTAATTACAATAGGTTAATAGTGAATACCACCTCTAAAATTTAGCATGTGTTAATAATTGATGAATTTTACTAATGTCATTTTACCGTGAAAGAACGATATCACACGATCTTTGCGATTACTTTTATTTTAGTTTTAGTTAGTATAAAAAAAGTATCAAGACAATAAATAAAGTGTTGCTGATTTCTTATACAGTACAAACAAAAAGCTGTGTGTCAGTTTATCTTTATTATTATTGCTTTTAAAAGACAATATCAGATGGTTCTCGGAAAGAATCGTAAATCTACCTCAAACAGTCTTTACGTTTTTCATAATAAAATATAACAGTATTTATGGCACGGGCATTATGTCTGCTTATTATTTGCATTATAGTGTGTTATTTTATGTCGGCATTGATTGAAAAGTTTATGCCTCTAAGAGTCATAAACTTCAACCCTTGGTCGTGAGAGAAAGTTTGGGGTCGTTCTTTTGGAATATCGGCTACTTCTAAGGACGTTAGTAATGGGCACAATAAATAAACCGTAAATATTATCGTACCATGCGTTTTGTAACACCATTTGTTGAGCGATTATGTACAAAAGAAAAGGAGATTAGTTTTTGCTACAAGGTCACCTTTTTTAATATTAATAGAGAGCTGGTATTCATATAAAAGTACAAAATTCAAAATGATGGATTAGTAATACATACTTAATTAAAAATTAAATTGTTTTGTTTATTCTGAAAACTTCTGTAGTCTCTAGACCGTGATCTCGGCTGGTATATGTTTAAGATGGTTTTCAACACGACTTCTGTTCATTAAATAAAATAAAATTGTTTTTAAAACCAAATTTTCAAAATCATTTCGAGTTTCTCCAATATCTAATACTAGTTATAAACAAACAACAATTTGAAATAAGGAGCATTAAACAAATCGAACTAATCTAGAATTTTTTGATCTACAAACGTGGCTCGATGACAAAATTTATTAGATATGTATCACTAATACCTATTACATTATTTACCTATTGCCTTAAAACTCAATGACCATGTACATTAGAAAATCGTTCTATTTCTTATATGCTTGCTACTAGAGATTTTTAAAATGTGCGTTTGGGAGAAATTAAGATTGACATGTTTTTAGTGAAAATTAAATTTTTAAACTAGATTTTTATTTACAAAATCGAACCTTTCGAACCGAACCGGACCGAACCTTGAGCTAGGTTCGGTTCGGTTCAAAAAATTTGCCGGTTCGGTTCGAGGTTCGGTTCGAAAATAAAATGTCCGGTTCGGTTCGGTTCGAAAAATCGAACCGAACCTCGAACCGAACCTCAAACCTGTTCGGTTCGTGTCCATCCCTAGTCAATTCCGTTGAGCTAGCCAGGTAAAGCTAAAAAGGAAGGTAAGTGAACAATTTCAAATTTACAAATTGCTGTATCTGTATCACAGCACTCTTTTAGTGACGTTCTCAATGCGAGACCATTTTCATATCCCCCCTTTTAGTAACGCCCTAAACGCCCTAAACACACATATATTAAAAAAAGAAGCAGATTTACTGAATCTTAAATTAATACAAAGAAAAAAGAAATTATTGGCAAGTGACTCAAATTCAGCCACGAGTGCATTCTGTCGCCGCGTTCCGCCTTAATTATATATATGTGGGGGGGGTATGTGTGTGTGCGCGCGTGTGTGTGCGCGTGCGCGCGTGCGTGTGTGTGCGTGTGTGTATGCGTGTGTGCGCGTATGTGTGCGTGTGTGTGCGTGTATGTGCGTGCGTGTGTACGTGTGTGCGTGGGTGCGTGCGTTCGTGGATGTGTGCATGGGTGCGTGCGTGGATGCGTGCGTGGGTGCGTGCGTGGGTACGTGCGCGGGTGCGTGTGTGGGTGCGTGCGTGGGTGCAAATGTGCGTGTGTGTGCGCGTGTGTGCGTGTGTGTACGCGTGGGTGTGCGTGTGTGTGCGTGTGCGCGTGTGTGCGTGTGTGTGCGTGCGTGGGTGCGCGTGCGTGCGTGTGTGTGCGTGTGTACGTGCGCGCGTGCGTGTCTGTGGGGTGTGTGTGGGTGTGGGTGTGTGAGTGCGTGCGTGCGTGCGTGTGTTTTTTATCAAAAAAATGTCCTATTTTTTGCTTACTCCAATTTTTTAAATTGAGTTGGTCTAAGGTTTAATTAATAGTAGATTCAGGCTTCCAAAAAAAAAATAGGCATATCCAGTACTTTATGCGTTAAGGAAATGTTTATAAATAAAAAAGTTATAAAACTAGGGTTTGGAGGTTGTAAGGGTTGGTCCTAGACTAAAAGCAATGCCAGGTTCGGACCTCTAACAAATTTTAAGCATATCCGATGTCTTATCTACGCGTTTAGAAAGTGTTAATAAATAAAAAAGTTATAAAATTGGGGTTTGAGGGTTGTAATTCGATGTGTTGATCTTAAGAAAAAAAATTAAAAAGGTGGGAATATAAAAGTAGTGCGGAAGCCGATACGCACCGAAGGTATCTCAAAAATTTTAGGGGTTTGGTTACTGATCTTTGGAGTGGGAATGGTGGGGGTAAAATGATTTAAAAAACAGTATAGCTAACCTAGGTTAACTCGGTCGCGTTGCGGCGACGAAGTCCACCTGGAGGATCCTCCGGCTGGCGTGCCATCCTCCTTATGGCGTTTTGTGTGGCGCGCCACCGTTCCAGCATCGGTGTCATCCTACTACTGCGTCGAACAGATTGTGGTAACTTGACTCATCGCTGACTATACTGTGAAATTATTGACAACATGGTAGAGCAGATAAAGACAAGGTATGGTTCGTTTTCCAAATTAACATTTTTCCATCTCCCCACTCATCAACCGCTGATTTTTACTGCTTAAAGCATGATAATATTTTCGTTGGCCAAATAACAATCGCAGGCATGAATGACGTAGTTTGTGGATTTTGTTCTTGTTGGTATTGTTTAAGCAGGCATACAGCACATCTGCATAGTCCACATGAGACATTAGAGCAGTGTTATATAGTATTTATTATCTTTATCACAAGAGATATAATTATTTGTTAGTTATATATTAACTTCGAAGAATCATACGCTTTTGCAAACATCAAATATGTAGCGGAAATCGTAGTTCTAAATCAATGTTAACATCTAAACTTTTAAAACTATCAGCAGTTTTAATAGATTTATTATCTATTACTACTGGTAGATTATTATAAACTGTTCCCCTGTCTGGTTTCTTGCCAATTAGTATCATTTTGCATTCTTTTGGATTTATTAAAAGAGCATTCACTACGATCTGGCCCAAACTTCTCTTCTCACGGAGTAAACTGTTACTTTTTGCACTCACGCTTTAAATAGCTATTACCTAAAACAGTTCTTTTTTAAAACACGTCAAACTTACGCAAATGCCAATTTGCATACTATGCTTTAAGGCATCCAATCTAAGATTAAAGTCATATCCTTTCATTTTACCTAATATTGGAATAAATAACTTTCTTCGGTATACATCACGCTGAAATAGATATCAGCTGACAAATAGAAGTCACTATTGATTGAATTTGAAACATTTTTTAATAACTGAAAATTAACATTAACACGAACGGCAATTCGATAACACGAAAATTATTCAAAGCGCAAATGCCGAGTTTCCGTGTTTGCTAAAAAATGACTAAATGAAAATTGAGAAGCATTGCTCAACATTAATTGGCAGTTAATCCGATAAAGCAAACTTATGTGGCAGTATTCTCTTATTATACGTATATGTGTATGTGTGTGTGGCGGTGAGACCGCCTGCACATGCCGAGATAATCACATCAGATGTGTCATGTGCACAGCTGATTATCGCACCCCCGCGATAACGATCATCGGCGTTCTTGATGGCCCTCCCTCTAGATATGTTGAGTGCCTGTGTATACTACTCTAACCACTTACAAGAAAAGAGGCCTTATATCACTGTCACATTTCGTGTTTTTGTGTTGTGCCGACATTTTTTAACTATATATCTGCCGTGTCAAATAAATTTTCGCAAAACTGGATGGTGATTATAAAAAATAGGGCAACTGTAATAGCTGTAATAATAATAACAATCATTTAACCAGAATATTTAAATTTAATGCATACGATTTAAACTGAGCGCATATGTTAGTACATCTACATTGTGGAGCAACCCCTTAATAAACTAGGGCTGAAAAAGCAACAGAGCTTTCAATTTAATAAAGACCCAGCTTAAATTTACGTCACGAATCATTATGACGAATTTATTTGTCGTATTAGCATTGGTTTCGGACCCTTTAATTCCCGTAAGAACAAGGCGCGGGATCTCGACAATAAAGGGTACCGGGAAAACTAATACTTTTCGGAACTAATTGAGTAACTCTTAAAATATTACAAAGGTCTTTCTCAAGTGCAAATGCAAAATAATCTTAACACAATTAAATGCTTTTCAAACAATTTTAAAATTTCATAAAATACGTTTAATTTAAAGAAATTGGTTTTATTAATTTATTTATCTTACATCGACCTATTTGACTATACAATTGGAAATTACGGACGCCATGCGAAGATAACGACATCTGAAAATGTAAATTTGCCAAATCCTTTCTGTTCTGGGCAAGGTGTAAGTAGCCCTCAACATAGATTCCAGGCTTTCCGGCTACACCTTTCATTCAAACGAGAACATACATACATTCGAAAAAATGTCGTCGAACACTTTCTCAGGGCACCATGCCTGGAGATAAAATCCGAGATCTAGAGGCCACGGAGACCAACCCTCAAACTCTTTGATCGATAAATCCCTATTATTAAGTTTTAAGTTAATTGGACATGCAACAACATTACCAGACGCAAGAAAAAAATTTCTTAAAATAAACATCAAGACAAGATTTTGTTATTTCAGCAAGATGGCGCAAGGTGCTACGCTCTAAAAAAAGATTTAAAATAGATAGAAGGCAACTGTAGCCAACTTTTAAAATAGGTTTTCAGTAGTCCTAATTTGTCTCCAAGTGAAACTTTTTTGGCATTAGATACAACCACGGTAAAACAATTCTTGCACTGAAACACACAATATAAAAAATATGAGATTCCCCTAGGTCAAAATTTTACCAAAGCTAAGGCAACACTGTGTCGAACTTTTCATATTTTCTTGATAGTTTGTTACCAGACTTTAATAAAACTTAATCATAGTAAAAAAAACCGAGACGAGCTTAATTTATTTTGCCCCGGCCACCATAACCACGCCTGCATCAGAGAGGGGAATCACATACAAACAGCACCAAATCGACCAGAAATTCAGTCGATTTGTCGATTTTTATTCAAAGAACAAAAACCTACTAAGCATGCTTGTGATGGTTGTGCAAGCAATCTAGTATTACGTTACGTACAAGTTCACGTTAGTTAAATCACACAACCACTGATTACTATTCTAGTTAACACATTACTCTTTTGTTACAGCGATAGTGATTATTATCCTAGTTCGAACACTACATCGTCGGTGATTTTTATTCCAGCAGCACGCCGTTACTTATACCATTTCACAGCCAGTGATGTGTATCCTGATGGCAAAAAATCAATTCTATTCTATTACACGGTCAGTAACTGCATTCTGGCTCCACCTTAATCGCTTACATCTGGAAACGCAAAACACAATCCAGCTGATGCTGTCAGCCAGCTAGGTCTTGTCAGCGGATTCACGTCGTACCACAATGATAGAAGCACCAGCTCTTCCATCGTCGCTGACAGTCACTTCCTGAGTGCCTGTATCTTCTTTTAGGTTATAATCATCTTTTATTAGTCCGTGTGAGCTGACCGTTTAATTATCAGCTTGCTATCACCTACGACAAGATTGTACATGAAGTGCTACGTTCCCAGCAGCGTCATGGGCCAGATGGTGAAAGCATTCAAAGTCGAACAAGACTTGCGAGCGGCCACTAAGTAGTACCACAGACTTGCTGAAGTGCCACATTTGCCCCGAGAGGCATTTTCACCGAAATTGCTCCGTTGCCCTCAACGAGGAAAACGAGCAATCGGCCGAAGCACACTAGAATCCAGTTCCGTTGGTAGCAAACTGGCGACATCGCAACTAAACACTACCTATGAAGATTAAATTTACCTCGCATCAAGGTAAACCTAGATAGAAGAGCACATAAGCTGTTGGACACAGAAGCTTACTGCTGTCTACTAAAACAAAAACTGCTTCCCGCTAAGGCCATAATCCTACGAAAAAACACTCTAGTTCAAATGGCTGGCAAAAGTTGGGGCAACATAGAAAAAAAGCCGATAATTACTTCAACACTGGGCACGTCAAAGATCGAGAGACCTTCCTGGTTGTCCCGAGCACAGTAGAAGACATCATTCTTGGGCAGCCATGGCTGTGCCGCCGCAAAGCAATCGCTAACTACGGCAAAGGTTCCCTCCACTTTGGAACCGACAAACGCCGTACGCTGCTTTGGAACCCGGCACGTCAACCAATACCTACAATTGACATCCGCTTGAACCAAATTAAACACCAATAGCTGGTGCCCGCAATCGACGACCTGGTGACCGAATTTGACGATGTCATCAACAGGCCTCCCAAGCCGACAACCACAGCCAGCAACAGGTACGCCATTAGAACAACTGCAACATTCACCGTTCCGACTGCAGCCCTACCGATACTCTTCACAAAAAAAAGAAATAATCCCCGCCCAGGCCGAAACAATGCTCCAAGACGGCATAATAGAGTCGAGTAGTACAAGCCACAGCTCACCCATCGCGATAGTAGAAAAGAAAGATGGAAAACCCAGGGTCTTGTTCGACTACTGTAAACTGAACTCCATCATCACCCAACTACCCATTTTACATGAGACCCTTAAGGACCTAAATACCGCGACCGTGTTTTCTACACTGGACCTAAAATCAGGTTACTGGCAAGTAGCCTTAGAATAAGGCTCGAAACCAGTGACCGCCTTTACCACACTACACGGAGCATGCTATTAATTCACCATCAAGTCGTTTGGACTAAAACAGCTCCCACAAACCTTCAAAAACTAATGACTCACGAGGTATTGGCCGGATACCTCCGAAAGTGCGTCCTAATACACCTGGACGATCCCATTATCTTTTCCAACATCCCCGAAAAGCACCTACGACACCTTCAGTTAGTTCTGGAAAGATTACTACCTAGTCCACTTATTATTAGATAAGTGTTATTTTAGGATGTCCATTATTGAATACATGGGACACGTAGTAACTAGCTTCAACAACCGTCCCATGGAGCTACATCTCCAAAGGTTCCAGCAAGCTAAGAAACCAAAGAACCGCAAGAAACTTTGAGGCGCACAGAAGATCTACCACATACACGAACAAAATGTCTCACAATAGTTTGGGTTGCTAAGAAGTACCGTCCATACCTAGAAAAATAAAATTTCCCCAACGCAGGCACAGTTGAGTCTATTATAGCTAAACCGATCCCAGGACGCTAAATCCAAATTCACGAGATGGGCCCTGTTACTACAACAATTTAACTTACAAGTAGAACACTTGCCAGGAGATAAAAACAAGCTCCCAGGCTTCCTGTCTCTGCCACGAGCGGAACATCAGGTATTCTAAATCCAGCACGCCGATCTGCCGTAACAAGTTCAAGTGGCGCAACGTGATCAACTTTAGTCCCAAACGATGGTTTGGCAATGAACAGAAGTGGCAGACCGAGGTCCACTGTGTAGTAGAGGACGGGTGCCTATGGCGCAGGAACTCATACGGCAACCGATCAATAATGACCGCCGAAATGCAACCGAAATGCTCCTATGCATACCACGATGACAAACTCGTTAGACACCTTGGGGCAGAAGATACGCACAGAGTTATTAGACAACGTTATTTCTGGTCAAAAAGGGTGATCGTATTAATAAATGTCCGTCAGTATTGGATCTGCGCAGCCATCAAGTGAGGTTCTATACAGCCCAAGGTTCCGTTAAGACCACAACATCGGCACAACCCAGGGAAGTGACATTAGTCGACTTATTGGGATCTTAAGCAGAAACGCTCAGAAAAACAAAAACATTTCGTCATCAACGACATGTTGAGTTCCCAGACAGAAGCCTTCGCCCTAGCGGTATCAGGCGTAGAAGTCACTATATAACATCCATCTACCACGCCCGCGCCAACACAGTGTGAAGACGCAACCAGGAGATCAAAAAAGGTTTGCGCCTACATGCCACACAGCACCCTGTATACAGCTGGGACATTGATCTACCAAATATGCTATACCCTATGGATATGCCAGAACGCAGCTATTGGAACGACTCCTAGTAAAGAGTTCTTAGGGTACGAACTACCTAAGCCTGAGAATATAAGAGGCCGATGCCGAACCACGAACGGCATAGGGAAAATATCTGATACTAAGGAAGTAGAAACAGGATGGAATAACATTAAATTTAGCTTAGACATGGCGGTCAGAGAGATTCTGGCTATACACCAAAAGAAAAAGAGAAACCATGGATAACAAAGAATATTCTGAAATTAATAGAAGAAAGAAATATAACAACAGACCTCAAGAAGCAGGAAAACAGATATATAAAGCCATAAAGTGCGAAATTATTCGAACATGCAGGAAAGCTAAAAAACAATGGATTGATGAAAAGTGCAAAGAGGTACAAACTAAGATGGAAATAGAAAAAACAGACGAAGCATACAAACTAATTAGAATGACTTTTAGAGATATAAAACCTTATAGCAAAAATATAAAGGGCGCGGGAGGCAACATCATTATAGGAAATGTAGAGAAAATGGTTAGATGGCAAGAATATACAAGGAATTTATATGCAAGACAGGAACTAGCAGCACTATAAAAAACTCAGGCAGTGAAAAGCATATTTTGGGAGTTTGAATTAGCATTAAAAGGTCTGAAAAATGGTAAGGCACCGGGTGCAAGCAGAAACTCTAAAAACCGCTGAACAAGCAATAACAGAACGTCTTTTCCAACTTCTAAGGTATATGTATGAGACAGGCGAGATACCCAAATATTTCACACGTACCACTATACCAAAAACGAAAGACGCGCATAGATGTGAAAATTTTCAAACAATATATTTGAGAGCACATGCGCCCAAAATATTAACTAGAATTGTACAAAGACGGATGGAAAAGCGGGCTAAAAAAATCTTTGGATTTAGGCACAACAGGTGAACGCAGCAGGATATTTTAGCTTTTAGGGTGAGACTGGAGAAAACAATAAAAAAAGAAAAAGCGTGTATATAGGGTTTGCATATCTGAAAAAAGCATTTGACGATGTAACATGGAAAAATGTTCGAAATACTCAAAAAGATTGGAATGAGTTTTAGGGCTAGACGGATTAGTAGATTGCTTATAGAAAGAGCAAACAGACGTAATAGAATTAAAGCAGGAACGTAAAGAAATAAATATTAGAAATGCGGTGAGACAGAGATGTGCCCTATTCGCGTTAATTGTACATAGAAAAGGCAATGAATACTATCAAATGCAAGAAGACGTTAGACATTACTATGCAGGGACAAAAGATTGATATGCTTAGATTTGCAGACGATATAGCAGTATTGGCATCTAGCAAAAAAGAGTTAGAAGATGCTCTTAATGAAATGGAAACAGTTCTGATAGAGAGATACGGTATGAAAATTAACAAAAATAAAACTAAAAGTACTAGTATGCAATGGAGGGGAAAATAAATCAAAAACAAGAAATCAAATAGGTATCAAGAACTTACAAGAGGTTAAGGATTTCTGCTACCTAGGAAGCCAAATAACGCAAGATGGGAAGAGCGCAAAAGATATAAAACAAAGATTAGCACAAGGTCGTGCTACATTTAACAAGAAAACGTAACTACCGTGTACAAAGACAACAGACATAGAAACAAGGAAAGATTGCTCAAAAAATGTGTGGAGCACAGTACTGTAGGGCTGTGAAGCCTGAACAGTAGGAGAAGGGGACAAGAAATGTGGTGCTACAGACGTATGATAAAGATATCATAGACAGAGAAAGTTAAGAACAAAGAGGTACTAGAAATGGTAGTGGAAGAAAGAAAAATGTGGAAAACAGTAGAAAATAGGAGAGATAGGATGATGGGCCACATACTACGGCATGAGGGAATTGTGCGGAATATATTAGAAGCAGAGATAGAAAAAAGAAAAGTAGAGGTATTGCACACAAATAGTGAAAGATGTAGGCTGTGGTAATTTCAGGGAAATGTCTAGGCTAGATCAAAATACCATTGAATCTCGGTGAAAAAAGGCATATAATTAGAAAACAATACACAGGGAACCGAGCTGTATATAGACTGCTGTAGGAATTTCGGGAAACTGGTAAGCTAGCTCAGAATATAAATAAGTGGAGGCACTCGTCCAACTAGTTTCAAGACTGAAAACCTAATGACGAAAAAATAAGTGCACTTAAATCTATAATTGTAAAACAATAGAAGGGGACCGAACTGCATCTAACAAGAAAGAACAGCGGCTATGTCAAAAGGCCACAAACATAGAAACAAAAAGAAAATTGTTGAAAGCACATGTGTGGAGCACAGTACAGTACGTCTATGAAATAGGGACAGTAGAAAAAGCAAACAGAAAGAGATAGAAGCCTTCTGAAATGTTGTGCTTCAGATGTATGAGGATGATAGCATGGACAGACACAGTTAATAACAAATCGGTTATAGAAATACACAGGGATGTGCACAATCGCCGTTAATTTTTAACTTGTACATCGAAGAGGTAATTAATATTGTCAAATGCAGGAAAACATTTGGAATTATTATGCAGGGACAAAAATTGATATCTTTAGATTTGCAGATGATAATAGCGGTATTAGCATCTAGCAAGGAAGAGTTAGAAGATGCTCTTAATGAAATGGAAACAGTTCTAACAGAGAAATGCGGTATGTAAATTAACAAAAATAAAACTAAAGTACTAGTATGTAAAGGAAGAGAAAATAAGTAAAACACAATAATACATAGAAGAAACGAGAACTTATAGAGGTAAAGGATATTTGCTACCTAGGAAGCCAAATAACGCAAGATGGGAAAGTGCAAAAGATATAAAACAAAGATTAGCACAAAGTCGTGATGCATTTAACAAGCAACTACTATGTTGAAAGACAACAAACATAGAACAAGGAAAAGATTGCTGAAAGCATATGTGTGGAGCACAGCACTGTATGGCTGTGAAACTTAAGACAGTAGAAGAAGTGGACACGAAGAAGATACAAGCCTTTGAAAAGTGGTGCTACAAACGTATGATGAAGACATAATGCACAGACAAAATTAAAACAAAAAGGTTCTAGAAATGAGAGGGAAAAAAGAAATACGTGGAAAATAGTAAAAAATAGGCGAAATAGGAAGATATGTCACATACTACCATGAGGAAATAGTGCGGAATATATTAGAAGCAGATATAGGAAAAAAGAGGGGTAGAGGTAGATCTAGGTTTAGACTATTGCACACAGATAGTAAAAAGATTTAGACTGTGGGAATTTCAGAGAAATGTATAAACTAGCTGAGAATAGAAATCAGTGCAGGTACGCGTCCAACCAGTTCCAAGACAATAAACCTAATTACGAAAAAAAAAATTCTACCTAGACCTGATGATTATAATAAGCATTTACAAATGTTGGTTTTACAGTATTCTCAACTAAGGTTGATTGTGCGAAAGGATTATTGGAAAACTAATTCGGCGAATGTTTAAGTGTTAGGGAATCTTGATAACCGCAGGTTGTTTAACCCCCTTCACATACAACTGAATATGGGTGAAATAGGATATATATTTAGAAAACAATAGAAGGGGAACCGAGCTGTATCTAACAAGAAAGAGCAGCTGCTATGTTCGAAGACGACAAACATAGAAATAAGGAAAAAATATGTGTGGAGCACAACACTGTATGAATACTATATGAAATAGGGACAGTAGGAGAACTTTTTACAAAACAACCAACTAAGTTCTGGGATAATACACAAATCAAGGTGTATTTATAATACAAAATGTACTCGAATATAAGCAACTAACTATCGATAACTGTTTCTAGTCTCTGACATGATAGTGTAGATGGCATTGCCAGACAAAATTTTAATAGCAATTCAAAAGACCAGATTTAAAATAAACAAATGACCTGTTGCCTACTTAACACTGGCGGACCTTCTAAGAAGATACTGCATCCAGTGCTAAACGAGGAAGTTGGTAGCATGAAAAACATTTTGTATTATAAATACACCTTGATTTGTGTATAAATCCCAGAACGTAGTTGGTTGTTTTGCAAAAAGAGATGCGTCCCTCTGATGATCTGCAAGAACAGTGAACCCGGTCAAGGAATTTTCTTTTTGCAAAATAACCAACAATTTATATTGATTTTCGTTTTCTATGCTCGAATTACTTTCCCCATGCCAGGCAAAATTATTCATTAATATTTAATTGGAAACGTACTGGTCTCCGTCAACTAACTTCCTTGTTTAACACTGGGTGCAGTATCTTCTTAGAAGGTCCGCCAGTGTTAAGTAGGTAACATGGCATTTGTTTATTTCCATTTTCATTTTATAATTGAACTTTATTTTGCTATATGGGTTGACATAAAGGGGTAGACTATGTTAATGAGATACCCTGTATATATTCATAAAGTTCTAATCCCAAAATATAACTTCGTATTAATGCTGAATGCAAAGTATAAAGTTAGTTAAGTAGTTATCGTTTTTGTTTTAATTCTCTTCTACCAAATATTTAATATTCAGGTACGTGAGTAGGTGAAAATCTATTAAGGGACAAAGAAAATACTTTGGAACTAATTTAACAAAATTATTATTATACACATTTTAACATAAATGCTATATTAACACTATCAAAAATTACCACAAAAACTTTCTATCTCTCGGAAAACAGATTGCAAAACGCAAAGGGCGAAATATAAATTCAGGATTCTGAAGTGAAACGCATTTACATTTAACACGAGCATCTGCATATTGAAGGGGTTCATTCGTTCCAATAATATTGACCGTACGAAGCGGTAGAGGGCATTACAAACATCATACAATCTAAAACAGTATTCAATCTAGAGAATAGTACTCGATTTCGCTTGACTTATTCAGAAGTACCAAACGAATCGTTATCATATGCGACTACACTCGATTGCCAAAAACTTGGTAAAGATACACCAGCTATAGTGGTTGCTATATCACAACGCGAAGCAAGGCAATCTACTAATGGGCGCCAACTGTGATCCACACTTATGAATTCGATTAAGCGAGGACCAGCACCGCGACGCATCCATTCATCACAATTACGTGGACGCCGACGCCGGTTCTCATCATACACGGCCATTCATAGCTGAAACACAAAGCGACGTTACTTTAAGCTACCATGTGTGTTTGTACGTACAAAAATTTATTACTCTGAAAATACTTGCAGTAAATTTGCGAGGCGGTTGTGGTAACTACCCTAAAGTTTTACAATAAATCCTGTCAAAATTGTAGAAAGTTTCTCATTCAGCAATTTATGGGAAATTAAAGATTGGTTTTGTTTACTTTCGCTATAAATCAACGCAAATGTTTGAGATTCGAAAAATAGAGAGATCTACAATAGTAACTACACATGTCAACTCCCATGCCTAATGGTAGTCCATTGGCAACTGACAGTGTAACAGTAGAAGCATGCAGGGGTAGAAACCCTCTAAACAAACACAAGCATGAAACGCACTGACGCGAGCCAGATTTGAAAAGCCAGTGCACTTCTTAGCGCTTTTGCTTTACTAATATTATCTATCCCACTTTCACTTGATATTTTTCAAATTCAATGGTGTAATAGAAATTAAAGCTCACACTTTAATATAAAAGTCTACCAACCTCGATAATTCAAAGTTCTTTAAAAAATAGAAGACTGTCCGACTTTAGAAATGCTCTAGGACCGAGAACAACTAAATTTTGTTAATTGATTATTATATGGCAAATACTTATGCTACCTCATTTATCCGCACATCGACCAACAAGCATCAAACACATGGTGCAATAGAGGAAATATTTTAAATATTTATTGAAAACTAAAGACACAATTAACATATCATTTTTTAATCCATCTCCACTATTTTCTTTTCGAAATGTTTCCCTTCGAAACTATTTGTGACGTTCCTTTGAACTGCTTATAATCATATTTCATTTCAATAGTTTATGAAACACCAATAAGGTTAGGTTATTTTCTTTAAGAAATATAACCTTTAGTTTACATGTTCTTGATCTAAGGAAGGATTATTTCGTATCTTATACTGTTCATACTTAAAAATTATCAAATTCATTTTAAGGTTAAGAAATGATATCGTGGTTAGTTACTCTTCTAAAATTAATAGTGTTATGCGTCATTTGTTTGAGTAATAATATATCACGCCGGTACCTATGACCTCACTGTCTGAGTACGAAGACTCACACAAGCAAAATTGTGTTGCTTTAAAGAGTGGAAAGTCTCTTCCCCTGAGTCTAGAAAAATGTTTCAAGTAAGATAGCATTACATATAGTGGATAGAGAAAAACGACATAAAGTTATTTCAAATTGTACTCTTAATTCATCTGTCTGAATTCTGCCAAAGATATCTCAAACCGTTTTATGGACGAAAGAATTTTTTTATATACAACAATTCGTCTTTAACATCCAAGAAAATAACATTTAATTTAAGTAGGTTAGTTAGCCTTAAAGAAGATATCGAACTGATTAAGTCATTAAAGTTCAGGTTGGTTGCTTTTAATTTTAGGGGCCCCTTAGTTCCCATTAATTCGCAACTTCATGTTGGACAAAAGCATGTTGATTCAGGGTATCTAGTTTTCCTTACGAGGTCCCAGGAGGATTTGATAAAAACAAAATACATCCAGGAAATAAAGACTTTTAGTGATGTTCAAGTTATTTCCAGGCAAACATCACTCATCAGATATTAATGGTTAAAATTTCTCAAACTATTACCTAGCGCTATTGCAAATGTATGTACATTTTTAATCAAATGCATGGAATTTATAAACGTGTCCACAGTATATTCATGTTATTAGGTTAAGAATCCGATAGTAACTTTGTTCACCGATAACCTTTTCTATTAAGTTAAGTAATTTTTGATATAATTGATTTTTAATTTTTCCTTAAAAATGTGCATCATGTACGTGTAATGAAAATGATTGTGTAATAGAGCAAAGACTTTTATATTGGTGCTTTTCATAACTAATCAGAAGTTTTCGTGTAATAAATTATGTTGCAATTACTTCGAGGTGTGATTGAAACTTCATGTAATTTAGCTTTTGATTTTAGAAATCTTCTCTTCAGCTAGCAGTTTTAAATAGATATATTTAAGTTCTTACGACAGACGTTTATTTTATGTTTGCTTTAACAATAGTGTACTTAATAATTTCTCATATGAATATTCGGCCAGAATCACTTTCTTGATATCAGGTTTGGCATCCTTTGCTATTCTTTATGGGGAGTTTACCTAGAAACCCCCGAACGTTGAAATTAGGTGGCGTCAAAGATATTTCCCGATTACGACGTATCTCACAGACGATAGTATTCCGGGACCCTCTTCAAACACTCACACCGCCCATCCCACTGAGTTAGTCGGCAACCATTCTTGTTAGAGCAGTCGAGGTTATTGATACTTTACCGAAACAGAATTTTAAAACATTCCTCACGAGTTTTTTAGGAGGATTACCGGCTAGATTTTTTGGGGTCAAAAATGTATGTAAAAATGTCCAAATTAAGTTTTTAATAAAATATACCTTTCGCGCTTAATACGTTAAGCCTTCTAGAAAAACGATTTTAGTTTTAATAATTTATTTTGTACCGTGTCAATTCTCTCCATGTACTTTTTCCTTGCAGGGCCGTCATGTCATAATAGCATAACATGTTACGTTTCAGCTATCGCATTATATATATCTTTTTTTTGTTTTAAAGAATATCAAATATTTTGTAACAATTTCTTTGACGACTGCAAATCACCTAAAATTTATTAGTTAAATACGTCTTTTTGTTTGTTTAATTAAACAAGTAAATATCGTCATTTAAATAAATATCCGTATTGAGATCATGTAGCCCAACCACAATACAGAGATGCTAGTTTGGTTGCTAACAACAAGCGTTAACTATTTGTATAAACATTTCAATGCCAAACAACTCATATATTGTGTGCAACGTGTCAACGACTCACTCTAGCTGGGGCACCTGACACAAAGACATCATGAAGAACCTTAGAGTTCTAGCGAGTAATTTACGTGTAGCTTTACGCCTATGTGAAAGCTCAAGTGTAATCAGCACTTAAAGTAGTGTTTTTTAATAATGATAAGCAAATACACATAATCTCGTAAACAAACTAAATAATTTTGTTGTAGCGCTCTTGTCTTCATTTCTCTTGTTTAGTCTTATCTTATTTTATCCTGCCTAATTTTGTCTTGTATGATCATATGGATCTTTTCTTTTCGTCTACGCTCATCAAGTTTACCATTTAATGTGAGCATTTATCAATTTGATTGTAATATTCTAAATTTAACAAGAACGTACTTCAATGTGGCGATAATAAATTGGTCTAATATGAACGTCCTTCAACTTTACCGTAATACTTGGATTTAATAAAATGTTCTGCAATGAAGCCGTAATATTTGAGATTTAACCGGAATGTTCTTCAATTTAATAGCAATTCTTTTGTTTCAATCTAAACGTTCCATAATTAACATTCACGATAATCTTTTAATTGCTATGATGAATTTACAAGTAATAATGTGGATAATTACGCTCAAGATAATTGTTTGGATAACGAACTAAATGCAGTAATAGATCGAGACTTTGCAATTTTTGATAACTGTTTGAATGAATTTTGGTTTGTTCCGTTATTGCGTAGAGAAAATACGTTTTAAGCTCGTATAATTGGGTTCAAGAAGCACGTGGTTGGTTGGCTTCAGTACAACATGCGAACGGCGACGTCATTTGTTTGTCCAGGAACAGTATGTATACACATCTGGTTTAATACAATGTAACGCTGTCACCCAAACAAGAACCTGTCAAAACGAGGTAAGCGCTCTTTATTATTTTTACAAGACGTCCGCATTTGGCCAACATTGATACAAGGCAACACCTGAAAAATAACTTTGTGATGACCTATAAATATTATTTTGTTTAACAAACTATAAAGGACTTTTGGTGTTTTTTTATTGTCAGTATTAAATCCAGCGTAATAACCGTTATTATTATTAACGAACTTAAGCACCTCAATTGAGTTCTGATTAATGTTTCATTTATGTGTAATTATAGTTAAAGCTTTTGAACGTTGAATTATTGAGTTTTTGATATTTTCATATAAACTTGTACGCCTAATAACAGATCTGATATTTTGGGTATTCATTTGAGTTAATTTTGTAGTAAAAAGAAATGCTTAACATATTTAATATTTTATTCGAATTTATCATTCTACATCTGTGTAAAAGAAATAATAGTACCATTTTTGATATGTAAATTTTGTACATACAACTTATTACCATGAAGCAACATTTAATTAAAGAATCACCATTTAATTAATTGTTTTATTTTGAACAAGTGAGTCCAAAAATAAGGTAATTAGATCAAGAAACAAAAAGCACAAACACCTTCGATATAATGATATTTGTAGCTTCTATTTGACGAAGAAGCTCTGATAGCTCTTTCAGAATTTGATGCCTAATATTTGTGTATACAAAAGTGTGTGCATAATTAACCTTTGCAGTTTTTTTTATTATGAGGTAGCAAAAGAAGAACCCTTGTGTCCTCCTTTGTTAATTTAATTCAATTTTCTTTACAGCACCTGCGTAAGCAGTTAATACGATATTCCTCTCTAAGGACTCCCAAGTCCCCCTTACGAAAACTCTACGACTTAAAGTCGTAGTTGGCCGCCCACGTGGTTTATTTTGCAAGCTAAATTTTTGTTGTTAAAATTTGTGAACCAAAGGTGTACGTTTTTTTGTTGTTTTCTCCAAATGCCTCGTTATTTCATTAATCGCTAATGTAAACTTTAAACCTTAAATTGAAAAAGAAAAAGTACCCAAATATCATGTATTGACAACATTTTAGAACTTTTTTTTATAAAAGTTGGTGAGAAGTGATTATTATGTCAAATGCCAAGAAAATTAATGTTTATTCTCTGTCAAAACTGAAACAAAATAACAACAAAAATAAGCCAACGTCAAGTTGATCAAAACAGTTCATACGTTTAAAGTTAATAAATCGGTCATTTCATATGCAAAGATTTAATTAATATAGGCCAGAAACTTATTATTAGTGTTGTTACATTCCAACTTTGGCAACGTACATTCCTTTAATTTGTAAATAAATTTCTGCGAATATTTTTAAATGAACTTGTCAATTTCCGTCATTCCGGACAGTTGCGTTTGCGCAAAAAAATGCGCAGGTGCGGGTAGTGTCGGAAGCGGGCATTAAGCGACGAGACCTGAAGCCAAGAACATCTACCTGTGTGGTGTGCCTTTTCTTTTCAGGTGGTAGGTTCCTTTATACCTTGCGTTATCGTTCCTCATACCTGGTTGTTCCTGATCATTCCCCTACGAATGGATAGAGGATGGACAGATTGGAAGTTTGGAGTCAACATGGCGTGATGTGACCCACAAACGGATGGACCCTGGGATGTGGCTGCAAGGTGCGATTTAAGTGAGTAAATTTCTTTTATTTACATTGTGCATGAAAATTTGACCATTGCGTCACCTTTAAACGTGTTCGGTATTTGATACAAAATGGCACGTAATTTGCCGCGTAATTATCCGTTATATTAAACAATTGCGCAATAGTATAGCAACGCGGGAAAGCACAACAGTGTAAGAGTACCCTGGATCCGGAAAATAGAAAAGCCATTAAAGGAATAAATTTCATTAGACCATTTTGTAGGGAAACAATAGAAAAGAAGTGCATTCCAACTATGTTTGCGGGCAAATGTTTAGCCTAACTAGACTGGGAATTTCCGTACAACGTTACGTTCGAAGCTTTTTCTTTATTATTTAAAAGTAATTCACTTTGTATATTTTTTACAATTTTTCTTATTTTGTCTGTAGTCTGAACCTATCTGCTATGTATTCCGATTCGTGCATAATAAGGATTGCTGCATTTAACTATAATTAATACAACAATTGGTATTCAGAATTGATTGACCACTTTATGCCAACACATTATAAAACGCACATATAGGAAACTCTTTCAACAATGAATATTATTCCCTTAATTTAAAATAGAGAGCGACTGAGGCTCTCGCATGCAAATGAATCAATCCATAAGGGTATTTGAGCATTAGCAACATGCGGTGCAGATTGCTGCCGGGTGGGCGCTCGTAATATTTAGGGGCGGAATTTTAAAATAGGTTTAACGGGGTTACGCTAATATTCGATTACATTTTAACTATTCTAATGAAATGTTGTATATAGATTTCGCTAGGTCAACTACTTGATTCGCTGGTATTCGTCCAAGCGCATCCCAGCAAATTTGATTATCTCAAAAGTTAACCGGACTTTCCTTTGTAATCTTTTAAGCAACTTTGTGAAAGTTTGGAAAGAGAGAGTGAAGCGGAAAGTGTAATTTCGTTTGTTAGTTACGTTTCAGTGTTAAAATGTTGGTTTTTATTGGAAAACCTTACAAATACGCAAATTGTATGTGTATAAATAATCACCCTGTATGATATAAGCATATTGTAGATAAATAGCAAGTAACGTAAATTGGATATGTAAATTGTAAGATACCGTAAAATGCATTTGATTTGCCGTAAATAGCAAAAAAGAGTACAGCTTTACGCATTTAGTTTGAGAAACTAAAATCAACGTGTATTTATAAACCCCAAAATTAATAAATAATTTTGTGCACTGAAAGCAAATATTCCCTACAACCTACAACCCTTTTGCATTAAAAAGCAATCAAAGTAAATTAATTAACCCGTGAATTGTAGCAATTGATTCTAAATAAATGAACTTTCTAGAAGATGAGTCATTGGGATTTAGAAATACGTGAAATTCGTATAAACTCATTTTTATTTCAAGAAGCAGCTTGAACATTAAAAATAAAACGTAAAATCCCTGGAACAACTGATAAGAAACACATTATGATCTTCGCATTCACTATTGGAGAGAAGCGATATGCAAAAATAATAGCATATGATAAACTAGGACAAAAGAAGATGGCACAGATACCTAGAAAAGATAAGAAGGTAATAAAATGTCGAAATTTTATACGCTAATTAGGCATTCCTGGAAACCTTACATCATAATGTTCGAGATTATTGTGGAAAAATAAAAAATAAACAATTGGTATATAAAGAAGCGCTTATCAAGGAGATATTCATTCGGAATATATTCATTAAATTTGATCCGATGCAGTCGATGTAGTTCAAGAAATGTTACTTTAAACCCAAATTACATACAAAAATGGAATTATTAATTACGAAGAAAAGGCAAAATTCTTCAGTATAAAGCTATTTTAAAGATGAGAAGATTTAACTAAAAATGTACTTTGATAATTGCTGTTAGAAATCAGGAACTCTAATTTGAAAAACCTGTAAGCCGATTTGGAGAGCAATTTAAAATAAGATTTGTAACTACGACAAGCGTTATGTGGATTCTGCAAGTATCACTGATAGATTTATTTTCAACTGATATTAGAGTATTTAGATCCAGTTTAAGATAATCCTAATAATTTTTTTCTTGTGTGAGGGATTCTTTTACCAGAAGTTTGTGTTCAGAGTTCGATATACTCTGACCTTTAATAGATTGTGTCAAGGATTTTTTCTGACCAAAACAAATCTTACCAGCGTGGAAATAATTTATAACCAGGTGAAAGATCCTCAAAAAAATAAGTTTAATTCTATAAATATAAAATAAGGTAAGCAACAATAATTTTGTTTGTAGCAAAGACTTCTTAGAAATTATTTTGTTTGAAAGAAACGATGTTGTAAATGATTTTGTATGAAAGAAGATATTTCATATTGTATAAATACTTTGTGATAGTGCTGCGTTTTATTTCATTTTGAAAACTCGGTAAATTCCGTTGAGCTGGTCAGGCCAAATTAGAAACGTGGGTAAGTGAACAATTTCAAGTTTACAAACCAGAAGTATCTTTCCACAGCACTCTTTCAGCGACGCTCCCGACGCGAAACCATTTTCATATCACACTTTTAGTGGCTCCCAACACGGGGCATTACCACATCACTCTTTTAGTGGCACCACAACGTGCAACCTTACCACAGCAATATATATTGACGTGATAAGGGTAACGAAAAGCGTAGGCGGCTCCGTGGCGTAGTTGGTATGTGTGTGACTACTACGCCCAAGGTCCCAGGTTCGAATCCCGACACGGTCCGCTTGAAAAATGTTAGGCAAACATTTTTCACAAAAATACACCCTCGTTCGGATGAGAGGTAAAATGGAGGTCTCGTGTGTATGTTGTTACGCACGTTAAAAAATCCCTACCTTGCCTGGAACTGCAAGAGTTCGGCAAAATTCCAATATTTCCAGGTAAAAAAACTCGCTTCCTGGCCAATGTAGTACCCTCGGGTGGAGCATTGGAAAATCACATGTAAAGTCACGAGAAGTAATCAAAACCCAAATTGTAAAAATCAATCCCACTAAAACATAATAGAATCCGGAAAAAATTGAATTTTCCGTAATTTCATGGTTACACCCTGTAAAATACAAGCGTACCTTTATTCATTAAAGTACAAGCCAAAAACGCAAATTGCGCGTGTATAAATAATCACCCTGTATGGTATAGGCGTATTGTATATAAATAGCAAGTAACGTAACTTGTATATTATGTAAAAATAATTAATTGTATGATACCGTAAAACGAATTAAATGCAAACGTTAACGCATCATTTTAAGATAAATACAAAGCCGTTTATTTTACTTATTACTTATCAATACATTTTTGATAACATTTGCTGTAAATAGCATAGATTAGTAGTAGCTTTATGCATTTAGCTTAAGAACTACAATCAATTTTCTAGAATATAAAACGATGAGTCATCGGGATCTAGAACTACGTAATTAAACTAATTAATAAATAACATTTTAACCAAGAAGCGGTCGGAACACGGAAAACCCACAAAAATCCATGAAAAATATGCTAAAATTAATTATCTTTTGCATTAGTAGCGACACCACAATAATAGTACATGTGTAAAACAATAGCAGATAGCATGCGTCACGAATAACTGGAACCAGATAACAAGGTGAGAAATGTCGCAATTTTAGACGCTAATTAGGTTTTCGAAGACCCTTGCATCATAATGTTCCACATTTTTCGGGTAGTATTCTAGAAAATGGATAATTTGTAAATAAAGAAACGTTTATTCATTCAAAGGTCATTCATTGCTTAGATTCGAAGGCACTCGATTCTTAAATGATATCGCGAAATGTTATTTTAATTAAAGCGCGAGGTGTTGCGTTATGAAGATGATATTAGAGGTATGCAGTATGCTGGAATTTAATAATTATTTTGATAAAATGAATATAGAAGTAATGATCTTACCCAAATTACACACAAAAATGGAATTATTTATTACAATGAATTCTACAATATAACGCTATTTTTAAAATTTTTTATTAAATAATCGAAAAGAAGATTTAACCAACAATGTACTTTGGTAACTGCTGTTTGGACCGAGGACTTTAATCTCGTAAGCTGATTTGGACATCAATTTAAAAATAAGAAGAATTTAATTCGAGGAGTGTTCTTGTGGATTCTGCAAGTATTAATTATAGATTTATTCTCAACTGATGTTAGAGTATTTGTATCTAATTTAAGTAAGTCCTAAAAAATTGTTTTACCAGGAGTTTGTGTTCAGAATTCGAAATACTCTGACCTTTTAATAGATTATCTGTATAGGATTTTTTTTTGCCAAAAGAAATCTTACAAGCGTGGAAATAATTATACCCAGGTAAACTATTCTCTAAAGAAGAAGCTTAATTCTGTAAATTTAAAATAGGGCAAGCAACTTTTTTTTGTGTAATAAATACTTCTTAGGAATTATTTTGTTTGATTTCATTCTGAAAACTCCGTCAATTTCGTTAAGGTAGCCAGGAGCTAGGAAGGTAAGTGAACAATTTTCAAGTACTACAAATTGCTGTATCTGTATCACGCCACCTTTTTAGTAACGACCAACGCGGCCCATTATCAAAGCACTCTTTCAGCGAGGCTGAAATATATATTAAATATATATATATATATATATATATATATATATATATATAAATTGTGATTAAAGGTCGTAGCAGGAGGTTACATTACATCATATGATAAACAGCTGACTTCGTAAATTCGAGAAAAAACCAATTTGTTATACATTTATTTGTATAGAAAAAGTATTTGTGAGATGCCTTGTATAAAAGTATTATTTACGCTTGACGCATAAAATCCTGATTATTAAATAGTTTAACAATAACAAAAAACCATAAATCAATAAGCAAATCAGAGCTAATTATCTCATATTATAACAACATGAATAAACAAACCAATTAGCGAGGTACTTAAAATGCGATAACACGCTTAACGATCTCATAAATAAGATAACAGCGCGATAACGAGTATGTAGTTTACATTCATTCTGATAACCACGCTAATTAACGACTTAATATATCTAAAATGACGGCTGTTTAAGATACGATAAAGTGGTAAAATGAATTAATTTCCTGGTAATTATTACATCAGTTCAACGAGAAACGTATCAATCTCTCCAATACTTAATAACGTAACAATCCTTTTGTTTAACAGCCGATAAACAATTAGCGAGATTTATTCAAGATCGGTCCTTCATGAATGGTCGTTCTGTTTATAAAGGCACTTTGTTAATGTGTTTAACGATCGACTAAAAGTTGTACTTTAAATCTGCGTGCACGATCACGCTCGACGTTTAATGTATTGGTTAAAACAATATTTTTTTAAACGTATGGAGTAAAATTCAACGTACAAAAGTATATTCTATTGAAATATGAACGAGTTAAATCGGAAGATTTATGGAGTCAATTAATGTATTAATGGAAACATAAACGGAGGAATTGAAAAATGATTTTTCGATGCAGTTATTATGGTACAAAATGGAGATAAAAATTTGATTAACGACTTAGTTTGAAGAATTATGAATCCTGTATAATTTAACGGTCGAAGCCGTAAGTATTTCATTATTTAGATCTGTAGATAGATATTTTGTGATATATAATTTAAGTAGATTAAGCTTGCGCAAGATTTTTCGCGTATAGATGTAATTTACGAATGAATATTGTAAGATTGTTTTGAGCTCAAATTCCGATTAAATTAGACCATTATCAAAGATTATAAAGTAGTTGATCAGCTACGCGTTTTTTCTTTATCGGAGGTAAGAGAGGTTATTACACTTATCCATCTTATTTTTAATAATCTGTACATAATGTGACTTACATAAGAAAGGTCTAGGAGAGACTCTAAGCTCTCCATATTAATCTATAGTAATTACGAATTGTTTGTTTTTGACTTACTATATACTCTTTAAAAATTGTTTTAATTCTTGTGTGTAAAAGTAATCCTTTTGGATAATGTGTATTGAAGAAAGATGTTTGTGAATATAGGGATTATTACAATTTGAAGAATTGTTCATAAATATTTAATGTTATTATAATTTCGTTGTTTCATTTTATTGAAGCCCGGCATAGGGACACATTTCTACAGCTTCACAGCAATATATATATATATATATATATATATATATATATATATGTAACAATTTTATTTTTGGTTAATAAATCCCTTCATCAAAAGTGCGAGAATAATAAGACACTTTGAATAATTTTATTGTTTGGTTAATAAATCCCTCCATCAAAGAGCGAGAATAATAAAACACTTTTATTAAATAATGTTAAAATACATTTAACAAATAAAGCAATACGTTAAAACAGCATCTTGATTTGTTAGTCTATTTGTGGTTAGATAGCGGTGTCTTCTACAGCCATTCGCAGGCGCGTTTAGGTTTGACAACCTCCCCCTTGGAACCTCCGGTCGTCCGAGCGAGTTTGATAATCACTCGGCCATACGTAGAAGAAGAGACAAGATGTATGAAAGAACGATGGCCGGTAATCTGCGTATAAATTTTGATGAGTGAGGACACATTTTTGAATAGCGGTTGGTAAAGTATAAAAGTTATTATCTTATTTAATTTGGCATAATTTGTTTAGCGCGACGAGAGACATTACTACAACCAACTATGCACTTAGAAATTTAAAAACTTTAATCGATTTTAAGAAAACCACTTTATTTTACGGCGTGAACAATGCACTTAGAAAATAGGAAATTAAATCCCGATTGTTGATACCACTGTGTTTTACCACGTGTACGGTGCAACTTGGAAGATGGAAAGTTGAGCTAACTTAAAGAGGATCGCTTTGTTATACAGCGTAAAGATGCTACTTTGGTAGAAGCTTTTTTAGGATGAGCTGAATTCATACTACATGCAGTAAACATCGCATGATGTAACAAGTACCTCATCTAGGCGAGGAAAGCAGTTTTTGGTTCGTAGTTAGCTTTAAGTAATTTTTCGTGTTTCAAATTAGAAACACGCTAATTTGTTCTTATGTGTAAAAGCACGAATTTGATATTTGTTTCAACTATTGCTAAGCTGGAATTTCCAGTGTCAAAAGTAAAGTTCACTAATTTGATGTTTTAAGAAACAACACCTTGCTTCAATATAAATTGTTAGTTACAACAACAGGTGTTACTGACGTCACTTATTTTTGTATAGTATATTGCTGACAGATGCGTTCTTGAAAGCAAATGCTTAGAACAGCGTTAGCACAACTTTTGTAAACAAGAATATTTTTGTGATCATTTTCATTAGAAACCAAAACTTGTATTTTTAACTTAAAGAGGAAGACTTGTATAGTAACTTTTGTAATGTAATCGGCCTGAGCAGATCTGAACGGGTTAGAGTATCTTTGTGTAACAAGTTTACACTTTGCTGTAAAATATTTGATTATGAATAAGGTTGATAAACCTTAATTTACAATTCACAAAGTAATTCAATTATTTATTAAATTTTGTTGCATTGCATTTTATTTAAAAAAAAAGGAGATTCTTTTTAGTAAATTATTAATTCAAGCTTAAAGTTTTTTATTTTGATCAAATATGATCAAACCTAACTACAGAAAGTGAACATCTTTAAGAGTAGAATTTTGATGCCAACTTTATGTGAAAAATACCTTTTCACCATTTCGTTATGTATATTTGCTGGACACAAATAGTGTTCCACCTTTTTTTATTAAGCTAACTATTGTAATTTCTTACAGGAACAGCGTCTTATTTAATTAAGACAGGTTTTTGTCATCGAAGGCGATCTTTTTTCTTTGGGTCTCCACGTCCGCCCTTAGAAATATGCTATGCCATTAAAGTGAATCAGTCCGGACTTGGTGGCGCCTATTTATTTTAGTTTGAGTTTGACCTACAAACAGATTTCGACTTACCCCCCCATTTCTCATAGCTCTACCCAAGGAATAGACCCCTAGTTACGTCGGAAGACTTCGATTCACTGGCGCCCATTTTAGAAATACGTTTCACTAGCGCCCATGCGTGAGGCTAGCTGAGCCCAGTTAGAAAAACCGTAGCACTGGCACACAACGTGTGGCTCGAGATTAAGAAAAATGTAGCAATATATATATATATAATGCTGTGATAAGGGGTTGTTTAAGGGTGTACTTGATAGTAAAGGTCGTTTAGAAATGAGAAATTACCATAGGCAGCAGAAAACTGCACTTATTTAGTGAAGAATTGAGAAATGGAGATAGTTTGTAAATAGTAAGCAGTCAACACCCTGTATATAAAGTATAAATAGTTTTAAGCGACGCAAATAAACATAGGAAGACGCATAGTTAGCGTAGAAACCAGGAATACATGCATTAGGTAAATAGAAAATATTTAATACCCTGTAGATAAAGTTTTAGTGAATTTAGGTAAAGCAAGTAATGATATTTTTCAGTGGAAGCACGCGTATATTTATAAGTAAACGATAAAGTGTAATTAGACACGCATTCAAAAGAGTTCCAAACGATTAGATTAATACGGAGATAAAAATAGAGCTTCAGGAAGCATAATATAAATGCGTGGAAAGACTAACCATTTTTTGATAAAAAAACAGATTAAAAATTGCGTGAATAAGATGTAAATATGAAAATTAAAAGTCGAATTGCATCAGTTGTTTATGGAAAAGCAATTAGATCTATCAAAACACCGCATGTTGATAACGAAGACAGCTGCGACCAGCTTACAATTATTGGGAAGCGAAGAGAATTACATCAGAAACTGCTTTGAATGTAATTATTTGATTGGTTATAAATGGGCGACGAGTTGTGGAACATACCCACTAACGGAGTGGGAATTCAATATTACATTAGCAGGTACAGTGATAACGAGGTCAGTTTGCAACTCAACAAAGGCCGAAGTGCGCCACTATGAAATAAAGTGATACGTAATAATTCAAAGTGAAAATTGTAAAAGTGCGAAAATGAAAATTACGACTGCCGATTAAACGTAAGTACATTTTGGAGAATTTATTTTAAGCTAAAACATAAAAATAATAGGGCTTCTATGTCCGGGGGAAACAAACCACAATTTCGAAGTCTGGGGAACAGTAATACAATTTCTAAGTCAAGGTGGAAAATAAACTGCGATTTCAAGTCAGAGGACAATGATAATAAGAATTCTATTCTAAGTTTGAGGAAATTGATTGATAAGAAGTAATAAGTCTGATATGAAACGACAATAAATTGGGGTGCATAAGTTAATGGTAGTCCAGAGGGTAATGGCAATAATTTAAATGTAATCCTGAATTAAGGGAAGATAATTTTTATTCCAATGGAAGCGTTGATGTGAAGAAAATAGACCAGGTCAGATTTTTTAGTTATAAGACATTTTATTTTTCTATATATTTTTTTATTTTGAATATTGAATTTGCTTAATATAATATAAATGTGAAAAATTCAACAAAAGAAGTTGCATACATATAAAGTGAGTAATATGATAACAGGTTTAGAACGTACTACACTTCGTTGATAAGGATAATAGGTTTTTTTTGGTGACTTTGGGTTTTGAGTAAAAAGGATATGATGTTTAATAAATGAAATTTACAACATTCACTAATTGAAAAGTGTATTTCAAATAATTTACAAAAGCTGTACATAATATATTGGTTTCATTATATAAAATCGAAATTAACTGAATTTTATAATTCCAAATAAATGCTAGCCGAGGTCATAAGATAAATTCAATAGGAGTAAATTGTTAATTTAAATAGTTCAAGAAGGAGCTATGAGTTGAATAGGAAATTGATAACAAGTAAGGCGGTAACATATCGAATTTTGTTATTGGTTGACAAGGTTGGTTCAAGATAAAATCCAGTTAAGTTTCTAAAGGGAATTGATAGCAATATTAATAAGACAGCCCAACGTCGGAGGAGATAATTACAATCTTGTTTATTCATAGTAATATTAATATGGTCGCTCAAATGATGGAGCGCGTGTAATTTACCAAAAAGTTGGTGCTCAGGATTCGAAACACTCGGACCTTTTTAATAGATTACCTGTCAAGGATTTTTTGGCCAAACAAACCTTACAAGCGCGAGAATCATAACCAGGTAAGCTATCCATAAGAGAAGAGATTTAGTTCTGTAAATTTAAATCTAACGAAGGTAAGGAACATTTTTATAGTTAAGTAAATAAGAACTTGTTAGAAATAATCTTATGTTTGAAAGAAACGATGTTGAAAATGTTCTATGTGCTTTTGTACAAGAGAAAATATTTTATACTGTATAAATGCGTTGTGATATTGCTGCGTTTTATTTCATTTTGAAAACTCCATCAATTCCGTTGAGCTAGCCAGGCAAAGTAAAGTTAGAAAGGAAGGTGAGTCAACAATTTCAAATTGTACAATTTGCTGTATCTGCATCACAGTGAGACGTTGTCACAGCACACTTTTATGACGCTTTAACGTGCGGTTTTGTCACGGCAATCTTTTAGCGACGCTCAACATGCGGCGTTGTCACAGCATTCCTTTAGCGGCGCATCAAAGCGGGGCGTGTCACAGCAATATATATATATATATATATATATATATATATATTTTCTTAATGTCAAACTCCCCTTTGAGATCGACCCAAGTTAAAGTCATAACCATGTTATTGAATCTGCTATTTCAAATCTTATTTTATACGCAATTAATACCAACATGTAGAAAACCTACCTGCAGAATGCTTTGAATTCCACAACATTAAACAACCCTTAATGACAAAAAGTCATATAATAAATTTTGTTTAAATTAAAACTGCATGCAGCGAACATCATAAAAAGAATCTTTCTGAAATCCAAATATAATTATAAAGAGTTTGAATTTGTAAAACGAATGAGAACCCTTGTGTAAATACAGGTTTTGTTTATTCAGATCTAGAGCAATTTAAGTCGTCCCAGCACGGTTACGAATACAACCATGAAATTTTCACAATTTAAACAGAAAAATTAAATTAGAATTGTTAAAAATACAGAAAGCATTCAATTTTTACCCTATACCGACATGCTTGGAGTAGAAGCGAACATTTAAAGCAAAGAGAATAAACTGCAGATTTACATTCAATCTAAAAGCAGAAAACTATGAAATTCCATGTTGGTCTTAAGTGAGTTAGCTATTATTTAGTAAAAGAATTTTGATTTTAGCATTTTTAGTTTTGACGAATAATTCGCGGAAGCTCGTAGTAGAAAATATAAAAGCCTTTATAAAAAGCCCTAAAATCGGCAATGATGGTTAACCCGAAAGACATTAAATTCAAACACACCCTCTGACAGTAAATCCCCACCTCCACTAGCAATGGAGCACCGTCATTGAAAACGTCGACATCTTTGACATATGAATCGAATATCTTAAGAACGTTAAGTAGTAGACGATTTGGACCGGTTCAAGAACAGACCGGCTGCCTCCTACACAAAACGCGCCATCTTTGAAACTCTCGAACGCCAATTCCACTATAGCATGAGAGTGCATTTTTTTATGACGTCTATACTGCATTCTTTGCCTATATCACACGCGCTAATGATGTTACGAGCGAAATCGTTGATGTCACAAGTGCGATTGCTAACGATATTGCGAACGCTGTTTTTTAATGTAACCAACTCCATATTTGATCATATCCCAGGTATCGTCTTTGATTACGTAACATGCACACCATCTTTGACTACGGCACGTATATAAAATTATTTACATCATTATCAAATTTTTTATACAATTCTGTAAAATACTTTATCGACAACCACTGGATAAGAATAACGTATCTAACTCATTTTAGTTAGTTAATGACAAACTTAATCGCACTGCGGTGATATCTCATAACATTAGATTACAGCATTCCAATTTTTCAAAATTGATAATTTATTAGTTTTGACAACGTCAATCGGTTCCATAGTTACCGTCGCAATGCATCATTTAGAATACGTGAAAATACATTCTCGAATTTTAGTAACTACTTTTATTAGAAATTTATCAAGTTTTTAATGATTGTAAATAAAGTTTTGTACGATAACGTGGGATACTACATTATTATCGCACTCATGTGGTTACATAACTCGGGCTAACGGCCTCGTCGAACACATTCCACATTGCGTGCGATAATAATGTCCATAACCCACTGGCATCGTAAACAACAATTTCAAGTTTGCAATACCAGGTACAAGTTTTTTTATAGATAATTCGACCGAATTTGAACTCTATAGCTTTTACTGAAATTCCGTTCCTCATGGTATTTTTAACATTGGGTTTACGCTCAAAAAACCAATTTTTTTAAATTTTTTCCATCATATAAAGCAGTTTTGTTCTGTTATCGATTAGATTACATTCTTGTTAGACAACGGTTTAGAGACCAAGTTAAAGACTGTAAAAGCTACCTAGAAGCAGATATAGACACTGACCACAACATCGTAATTTAGAAGGCCGCTCTTAAATTTAAAAATTTTAAAAAAGGAACGGGAAAAGGCACTTAGACTTTGAGAAACCAAAAGATAAAGATATCAACGAAAGATTTGAAAAAATCAAATGAATTGCTGAAAGATATCGGGAAAATATCTGATATTAAGGAACTAGAAACAGAATGGAATAACATTAAATCCAGCTTAGAAATGGCGGTCAGAGATATTCTGGGGTATACACAAAAAGAAAATAATAAACCATAGATAACAAAGGATAACCTGAATTTAATAGAAGAAAGACGAAAAATCAAAAATAGATCCAACGAAAAGGAAAACAGATACAAAGCCATAAAACGGAAAATTATTCGCAAATGTAGGAAAAACTAAAGAACAATGGATTGATGAAAAGTGCAAAGAGGTACAAACTAAGATGGAAATAGGAAAAACAGACAAAGCATACAAACTAATTAGAAGAAATTTTACAGATATAAAACCATATAGCAAAAATATAAGGGACGTGGGAGGAAACGTCATTATAGTAAATGTAGAGAAAGTGGTTAAATGGCAAGTATATATAAGAAATTTATATGCAAAAGAAGAATGAAAAGGATGCTATACTTAGAGGTGAGTTTGAATCAGCATTATAGGGTCTGTAAAATGGAAAAGCACCTGGCACAGATAAGTTCAAGCAGAAACTCTAAAAACCGCTGGACAAGCAGTAACAGAATGTCTCTTCCGACTTGTAAGCTATTTGTGTGCGACAGGCGAGATACTTAAAGACTTCAAACGTAACATCATAGTAACTATACCAAAAAAGAGAGGCGCAGATAGATGTGAAAATTTTCGAACAATAAGTCTGACAGCACACGTATCAAAAACATTAACTAGAATTGTACAAAAACGAATGGAAAAACGAGCTGAAAAAATACTGGGAGAAGATCAATTTGGGTTTAGGCGCAACAGGGGAACACAGGAGGCTATTTGAGATCTGAGGGTAATAATGGAGAAAACAATAGAAGTGGGGGAAAGCGTGTATATAGGGTTTGTAGATCTGGAAAAAGCATTCGACAATGTAAAATGGAAAAAAGTGTTCGAAATACTCAAAAATATTGGAATGAATTTTGGGGATAGACGAATAGTACATAGCTTATACAAAGAGCAAACAGCGGTAATAGAATTAGAACAGGAACGTACAGAAGTAAATATTAGGAAAAGGGTGAGACAGGGATGTGCCCTATCCCCATAAAATTTTAAATTGTACATTGAACAGGCAATCAGTACTGTCAAATGCAGGAAGATATTTGGAATTACCATGCAGGGACAAAAGATTGAGATGCTTAGATTTGCAGATGATATAGCGATATTAGCATCTAGCAAAGAAGAGTTAGAAGCTCCTCTTATTGAAATAGAAACAGTTCTAACAGAGAGATACGGTATGAAAATTAACAAAAATAAAACTAAACTGCTAGTATGCAAAAAAGGAAAAAATAAATCAAAAACAAGAATACAAATAGGTAACGAGAATTTACAAGAGGTTAAGGATTTCTGCTACCTAGGAAGCGATATAACGCAAGATGAAAAAAAGCACAAACGATATAAAACAAAGACTAGCACAAGGTCGTGCTACATTTAACAAGAAAAAAGCAACTACTGTGTTCAAGGACATCAAACATAGAAACAAGGAAAAGATTGCTTAAAACATATGCCTGAAGCAATGCACTGTACGGCTGTGAAGCCTGGATAGTAGGAGAAGCGGACAAGAAAAAGGTAGAGGCCTTTGAAATGTGGTACTACAGACGTATGCAGACGATATCATGGACAGAGAAAGTTAAGAACAAAGAGGTACTAGAAATGGTAGAGGAAGAAAGAAATATGTGGAAAACAGTAAAAAATAGAAGAGATAGGATAATGGACCACATACATACATGAGGGAATAGTGCGGAATATATTAGAAGCAGAGATAGAAAAAAGTAGAGGTAGACCTAGGTTAGTCTTACTGCACACAGATAGTGATGTAGATTGTGGGAATTTCAGCAAAATGGGTAGTCTAGCTCAGAAAATAAACAAGTGGAGGTACGCGTCCAACCATTTCAAGACGGAAAACCTAATGACGAAAAAATAAGTGCACTTAAATCTGATGGTTATTATAAGCAACTACAGATGTTGGCTGTGAAATATTTTCAACTAATGTTGATTGTGCGTGACACTCACACACGCGATCTCCATTTTACCTCTCATCCGAACGAGGGTGTATTTTTGTGAAAAATGCTCTTTCAAGCGGACCGTGTCGGGTCACACACATACCAACTACGCCACGGAGCCGCTCCCTCATTACATACCTTACATGTAATTTGTTTTGCAATGCTCCATCCGAAGGTACTACATTGGCCAGGAAGCGAGTTTTTTTACCTCGAAAATTTAGAATTTTGCGGAATCCTTACTATTCCAAGCAAGATAGGAATCTTTAACGTGCGTGACAACACTCACACACGGGACCTCCATTTTACCTCTTGTCCGAACGAGGGTGTATTTTTGTGAAAAATGCTCGCCTAAAATTTTTCAAGCGGATCGTGTCGGGATTCGGCTGAATATCGGGGAAATCGGGTATATAATAGTAAAACAATAAAAGGTGACCGAACTACATCTAACAAGAAAGAACAGCGGCTATGTCCAAAGCCAACAAACATAGAACCAAGAAAAAAATTGTTCAAAGCATATGTGCGGAGCACAGCACAGTACGGCTATAAGGGGCAGTAGGAAAAGCAGACAGAAAGAGCTAGAAGCCTTCTGGAATTTTGTGTTTTAGATGTATGAGGATGATAGTATGGACAGGCAAAGTTAATAATAAATAGATTATAGAAATAGTAGAGGAATAAAGATATCTGTGGAAAACAAAAAAAAACAGAAGAAATAGAAGGGCAGGATACGTTCTAATGCATTTTTGGGGAATAGTGCGGGATATATTACAAGCAGAGATAGGAAAAGAGAGGTAGAGGTAGACCGACATCAGACTTTCGCACGCAGATAGTGAAAGATACAGACTGTGAAAATTTCAGGGAAATGTGTAGGTTAGCTCAGACTAGGAAACAATGAGGGTACGCATCTAACCAGTTCCAGAACTGAAGACCTAATGAATCAATCCTTGTGACAGATGTTAGAGTTCAAAATTTTAAAGCAATAAGAAAATGTTGGTTCTGTAATTAGTTCAAGACTCGTGAAATTAAAGTTAAATTAAGATTTACGTTTTTTCAGTTAAGGACTTAATGAGTTGAGCTTTGTGTATTTAATACTTCCATTGTGAGAAGTTATAGCTTTAAGATTTAATTAATTCAAAGATTCATTTAATAAACTGTTTATAACAAAAGGTAAAGAAAAACCGCGAGATTCGCGTTAAATTGATTAAACATAAACGCTGCTACCACTCTTAAAAAAAAATTTATCAATTTTCAAAAACGCTATACAAATTGCAGATTTAAATATCTTGATAAAGTCTCTTATTATAAATCAGAAAGCTTAAAAGCTATTTCAACCTTTATTTTCTTGTGCCTTGAAATAACTTCAGATTCATCAGCTCTCAACTACAGTCCAAACAATGAAAATATTAGTGCTCCATAAATAAAGCACTTCCAAACTTGCTTTGCAACGTGATCATCTAACTTGAATTAAATTAAACAAGACTTTCACTAGCACTAAGTCGAGAAAGCTAATAAAGGAATAAAATTGGCTAGAATTGAAGTAAATTGAATTGAAGTCCTAAAAGTAATCCCACATTAAACTATTTAAAGAAATGTAGTTATGCTTACAATTTTCCAAAATTGGCAAAAATCAACACTTTGTAAAAATCAGGACTAATCTCATTTAAAATTACACTGCTTGTCCAATGGGTTTTACACTTTCTGCTTGCACCTTATACATACACCCCGTGCCTTATTATTTTTCAGACTCTAACGCTAATTCAAACTCATCTCTAACTATAGGATATCCCAAGTCATCCTTTTCACTGTCTGATTCCTGTTCTAGTGCCTCAAGTTTCGGTCCTGCATATAAATTCCCTATATATTCTTGCCATCTAGTCACTTTCTCTACGTTTTCTATAATGATGTCGCCTCCCGCGCCCCTAATGTTTTTGTTGTACGGTTTTATATCCCTAAAATTCATTCTAATTAATTTGTATGCTTTGTCTGTCTTTCCTATTTCCATCTTAGTTTGTATCTCTTTGCACTTTTCATCAATCCATTGTTCTTTAGTATTCCTGCATTTGCAAATAATTTTCCATTTTATGGCTTTGTATCTCTGTATTCCTGCTTTGTATTTTCGCATTTCTTCTATAAAGTCAGAATATCCTTTGTTACTTATGGTTTTTTATTTTCTTTTTGTTTATACCCCACAATACCTCTGGTCGCCATGTCTAAGCGGGATTTAATGGTATTCCATTCTGTTTCTACTTCCTTAGTATCAGAAGGTTTCTCGATAACTTTCCGCAATTCGTTTGATTTTTTCTCAGTTCTTTTAAGGATTACCGTTTAGTTTCTCAAAGTTAAAATGCCTTTTCCATTCCTCTTTAAAAAAATTTAATTTAAACGCAGCTTTCATAATTACTATGTGGATGTCAGTGTTTATATCGGTTTCTGGGGAACTTCTACAATCTTTTACGTGATTACTAAACCGTTGTCTAACAAGAATATAATCTATTTGATATCTTTCCATGTCTCCTGGCATCTTCCACGTGTATCGTCTTCTAGCATGATGTTGAAATGTGTTTGTGATGGTTATATTGTTTTTATCGTAAAATTCTACCAGCCTATTCCCCTGTGACTTCTCGTGAGTAGACCAAATAAACCTACTACCGCTGCTTCCCTACCCTCTCCTACCACTGCATTAAAATCCGCCGTACTAATCAAATTCTTATGTCCTTTTACGTTCCTAATATGTCTTCAATATCTTTCTAGATCGTTTCTACCTCTTCCTCATAGTAGCTAGAGGTGTATTATTACTGTATTTACCAGTTTAGACTAAATAAACCAGGAGTTCTCTCTCTTTCGTTCTTTTCTACGTAGTTTCTATACAGTGTCCTATCTTTTTCAGCATAACTATTCTCACGTCCGATTTTCCTTCCTTTGATCCTGTAAAAATTACCCTAAAGTTTCCGCTCCAAAAATCCTCCCGCAACTGGCCACCGAACTTCGCAAATCCCTATTATGTCTATGCTAACTTATCCATTTTTTCAGATTCGTTAGCTTAAATACTTGCTTCATACTTTTGACATTCCACATTTCGACTCGCAAAACGTTGCTGGCTCTTCTTTTAAACTTGTTGATCATATCCTTCGAAGTAGTCCCCTCCCAAAGATCTAAATGGGGGAATATTTTAATTCCGGAATCTTTTACCCCAGAGGATGCCATCAATAACATTAAAACATTTTCAGTACGCCGTGTACTATGAAGGTAATGTGGTGGTTTACCGTTGCCTTCCACATCGCAGTAGTGTGTCTTAGAATGTCATACAGACCCCTATTTAGGCAAAGTGGATCTGCACTAAATGTGAAGAAAAGGGCCCTGCTGTGACCGTCAGCATCCCTGAAAACATCGGTAGAGTTAGGGCGTCGATTAAACAGTCCCCAACGCGTTCTGCGCGCAAACATGCTGCTGCTCTTCAGATTTCGACCAGAACAGTGAGGCGGATTTTGCATTGTGAACTCAAGATGCACCGTACAAGATGATGATTGTGCAGGAATTATCCCCAACGGACTGGGGCGGCGTGTGGAATGTTGTCAGACGATCCTTCGCGAAGTGCCTCCTACTGCAATTTTGTGGAATAGCGACGAAGCTCATTTTCGTCTTTCAGTGTGTGTTAATAAACAAAATTTTCGCTACTGGTTAAATGAAAACCCTCGACAGCTTCACGAAACACCCCTGCACAGCCCAAAGGTAACAGTAGGCCGTAGGCATTATTGGGCCTTACTTTTTTGAAGAGAATGGCGTCACCGCTACTGTTATCTCAAACCAGTATTGTGACATGTTTGAGAATTTTGTCAGTCCGAAAATCGAAGAATTTGGTCAAGAGCATGGTTCCAGCAAGATGGTGCTACAGCACACACTGCCCGTCGTTCACGCACTATTCTTCAGGAGATGTTCCCTGGGAAGGTGATCTCCTTGCGCGAGACGGTTGAGTGGCCCCCGCGCTCTCCAGATTTAAGCCCATGCGATTATTATCTGTGGGGTTACCTCAAGGCCGAGGTTTTTAAAGTTCGTCTTAGAACTCTGGATGACCTGAAGACGGCAATTGAGGAAGAAATCGTGCAGATAACCCCCCGCCGCCCTCGATAAAGTCATGCGCAACTTCCAAAAAAGGCTCAATGTGTGTGTCGCCCGCCAAGGCCATATTATTTTAATAACATAGCTTACATTATATATCCTTTTCAGGAAATAAAACTTTTTTGGAATATATCATTTAGTTTTGTTTTGCCAGCCTTTTTAAATGTGGGAGGTTCCCGTGCCCCACGCTGTATATCAGTTTTGGATGTAATACACTCTTCTACCATACTTACTACCTTACCGAATGAAGTATATTTATTTTTACTTTTTATTCCCTTTCAAACTACAACAGTTGCGTTTACAACTTTCCGTTTTACTAATTCGTCTAATTACCTAAAGAAACCTCCCGCTATTAATTTCATATTCATCGGAGAAGTAAGGATAAAATAAAATATTTAAAGAGTAAATTCGTAAAAGTAGATTGCTTTGAGAGCTAACAAATTCAATTAAAAAGAGGAGAAAAAGTCGGGCAATGTAAATTAATTAGAGAAGTCTTCCTGACTAATATTTCCAAGGGATTTTTTAAAGTTGAAAATTGTTAATATTCTAAGTCTCTTTTACTTATGCAAATATCGTTTTAAAATAAAAGCGCGGCGCGGCGCTCTGTGAAATGCTAAGGATGAGATACTTATAGTACTTCATAATGCACATAGAGACGGTGTCTGTTATTCTTGATGATACTTGAAATGTTCAAGTGTTCGAAGAAATATCCTTTCGAGTTTATTTTGTTTTCGTAATCGGTTATTCACCTACGACTATGAAGTTCCAGCTAAATTAAGACGACTCGTTTATATACCAGGTTGTTGAATATTCAGTGCCATCGTTGTTATTTAATCTGAGAGTTAAAAAACGGACTATAAAACCTCATAATTTAGGTGTAATTTATTTAATCAAACATTATTTGAAATAAGAAAGACCGCACCACAACCGTAGGTCTCAATTCAGACTGCAGAAGTTGCAGGTTCGATTCTTGTCTGGGGTATAAACCTTTATATAAAGATAAATTTCTCGGAATGCTTGAGAAGTAATGCATGTTAAAAAGTGGCCATATGACTTACAAACAGGCACGCTCGTAGTACAGCAAAATAAAAAGCTCCGTGAGGAACGTTTTTACCAAAACCCTATGCGCGAGCGTCCTTTTTGCAAGCTTTTAAATAGCCACGAAATAACTGACTGTCGTAAGTGTCAACCAATCGTCATCTAGAATTTTTCACTTAGTTGCCGTAATGATGACATTACTGAGAGATAGGTACATGAGAAGCAACATTAGCATGCGCAAGTGTTTCTATTTTACTCCGCTAGAGATATTTTGGACTAAACTGATAAGGTACTTTAATACCAAAACATAAACAAGATCAAAGTTTTTGTATAAGAAAATAAATATACAATGTCTCAGAAGAGCATTTTCATGACTAAAATACCATCACTCCATGAGCCTATAAACTTGACCATTTTTTTATATTTTAAAGATTTTTTCCTCGTACAGTCTTCTTCGAACTTCCTGGACATGCAGCACAAACTGCTGCCAGATTATACAAGGATTTTCCATCTATAAAAATAATAAATCTAGGAGTAATTCTCATTTTTCTATGACTCCTCTTCTGATTTAGATGTGCACCTTTCTAAGACACCCAATCATAGCTGGTGATCAACCGATCACATTTTTAGCCGATACGCAGATGCCGATTGCTGGCCAATGTTTGAGTACCGTTGCCGATTATATAAGCGATGTTTTTGCAAACAACTTGGGCGATGCTGATTGTTGAGACGATGACAATAGTTTCCGTTTCTGTTCTTTCGTTATATTAAATTGATCGATGCATTAAATTTTATTTTCATGTGTACTTGTAAAACTTAGGTATTTTTTTAAGCTATATGTTTCGTTGTTGACACAAAAATCGAATAGAAAATTTTTGTAGCAAAGTCCAAGCATGTTTAATGAACTGAAAAACATTAGTAAAACTTAATTTAATATTGAAGGTTTAATAGTGGCAAATTTTTATTTAAAAATAAAAGTTTTTCAGGGTTTTCTCAATTGAGTCTATCGCTTGTAGAAAACAATTGCTGACTCGGAACACTTGTTACAAGACAGGATAAATATCTTAAGCAAAAGTCTTTAATTATGGGAATTGCGTGAATGAACCATAAAAAAAGGTTGACAAGTTCCTTTTCCTTTGGCTTTTTATGTAGCTGTCTATTTCAATATCTAAACTTAAAATACTTTTTCAGGTTCTTCGTGCAATGCCATAGCTTCTCAATCGTGTGGCTCACTCACATTCATCTACTATGAATGACTATTTCGTACCCTACATGGAAAGGCAGAACCTCTTTGATTGTTCGTTACCTGGTTGATTTTCGACGTTGTCTTGTGTCTGAATGTTTATACTTTTGCAACATCTGTTATGTAATTAATTGCCACCTAAATTACGATTATTTAAAATACTATTTTCTAACTTTATTTTGTTATGCTGCATTTTTTGCTGCTTCGCAATAGCCATATATTATGTTACAGTTTCCTTTTCTAGCACTCCTAGACACCAATTTTTCTACAGATTTTTAAAGAATAATCTAGAAATTTCTCAGGAATTATATTATACAAAATAAGACATACCGTTTACTAAGCTATATTGGGATGGTCAAGCGATGCCGTTATATAATTAAGTAAACACTGAACTGAAATATAAAAGAGCCGGTCGCCGCCCGTAAGCTTATAACAATTTATTCAATATTTAGTTATACAGTAGGAACCACGAAAGAAGTCCTCTACGTCATAGGTGTCTCACTCAATTCAAAGCATACGTTTAAGATTATTTAAAAGCTTAATATATATGATAAAGATAGTAATACGATTTGTACGTGTTTTAAATAAAGACATACGTGAACGCGTTCATCTGGGAAAACGACAGAGGAGAGTATGTGTCCGTATGTTTTAAACTTTATATACTTAACAGGTTAACCTTTGGTAAAATTATGCCTTCTCTTTAAAATAGGATATCTTTCGTAGTTTTTTTGTAAATGGAATATACTTTTTAAAGTTTTAAAAGAATTAATAAAAATTAAGTGTTTGGTGTGACTACATTGACTTAAAATTTTCAAAATTTGTACGAATACAAGTGATGACGCAGACGACTTCTTTCATGGTTTCGACTGTAGCAAAAGTATTACATTATGGCATATTTGATGTTAAGACTTGTCTATTGTCAGTTGCATAGATAAAAGTCACATTGGCATAATAAAATTTATTGCTGTTCTTAAGAAGCCTTTCTCTGCTATTTCCTTTGTATAGTCCATTCAAAAAGACTTAAGAATGACGTCAAATGTAGTAACAAAGTGTGGATAACTGTATGCAAATGAATACCTAGAATTTGAAGAATATTGCCATTTAAAATAATAAAGGTGTTGCCGTCAATTTCTTTTGCAAATCCAAGCATTTGTTATTCGACATCTTATCATTTTGTTGTCTTGCTGGTTCTTGTTTATTTTTGGTACCTATTGAAACGTTTCAAGATGTCTATGCTTTTCATAAATTTACACAAGAAACCCCAATTTGTCGGCTCTTACACTTTAAATTATTATTGAAATAAAACAGTTCAAAATAAATCATATCCAAAATATTTGAGATAAAACAGTTTTAAAAATAAGTCATATCAAAATCTCTAACCTGAAGTGGTTTTGCAGGTGCTCCTAAGAATTGAAGTGGATTATACAAATCGTTATTGGTGCGTTTATTCCAATGAAAGGTTTTTCATTTCCGCAATAGAATATTTACCATCAATTTGCTTGTACAGGCAGCCTTCTCCAAAATTGTATTTCTGATCGTAGTGGCTCGTAATTTAACAGGAATCGCAACATTATTTTGATTGTAATTTAAGATTGTAATGGTAGTTTTCGGATGTTATTCAGATTGTCATTCAGATTGTAATTAAAATGGTAATTGAGATGGTAATTGAGATTGAAATTCAGATGGTAATTGAGATGGCAATCGAGATTGTAATTCAGATGGTAATTGAGATTGTAATTCAGATGGTAATTGAGATCCCTGTTTTATTTATTATTAGAAATGGTATAATTTCCTAAATCTTATCCACTTACGTCTCAGAAGTACGGCACTTTTTGAATAATTATACACTCTAGAATTTTACTGTTAATTTAATTTATTATTCACGTAAATATTTAGCACTTTCAAATATAGTAACTGCCCAGTTTCAAAGTATACTAACTCGATATTCAATTTTCAAGATATTTATAGGATCGTCCCCCTTTTGTTTGTGATTCGTTGGCTTCACGTGCTAGGCGAGGCCAAACGTATTATCACTTGCTATTTTGGAAAGTTTACCAATTGTATGTATTTTAATTGCATGACGCGGTGCTTTAAGTCACGTAATTTAAATGTTATACCTTACATCTACTTCAAAAATCCCAGGAATTTTCGTTCATATCGATCACGTAGTATTGTTTGTTGGGCTTATTCTAATCTAAATCGAATAAATTTGGTGTTTGTTTATTTCCTAATAAATTGAATTTTCGAACAACTGTGATTCTTTTAGATCACGTACGCTTTTAAATAATGCATAATTTCTGCGTGCGTTTACGATAATATCTTAACACACTATTTGAATGTTTATCTAGCCAATTCATGCAGGTTTTTCACTGATTTAATTTCAATGCGTTTCGTTATATTTTTAAATTCTAATCTTTGCTAGTAGCTACTCTTGAATATGTGTTTTAATCGTTTGTACTGCTATATACAGTGTAATAATATTTATAATAACCCATTTACTCTTCTAATATCTATAATTCCTTGCTTCTGTTACTTGGGAATTTCCCTTGCTTATTCTACGACACCGATGACTTAACCTACCCCTAAATTAACCCTATAATTACAGCAATATATATATATATATTGTAATGTCAGGGGGAGGTACAAGGCTTCTAAGGGTAGAGTTGTGTTAAAAGGGGTGTATGCCAAATAAAATGATTCATATACAGATCCAGTAATTCAAAAACTATATTTTGCCGTACTTTACATATGCTAAAGTATTTACCATGTTAGTTTGAAACGTATGTGCCAAAAGGTAAACTAAATGACTTGATGACGTTGATAAAATGCACAGTGCTCAAGGTTTTATACTAAGTTGAAATTTAATAAGCCATTGAAAGTACATTTGCCGTCTGAAAACCGGATGCGTCTACGGATGTCTACTATCAACCAAGCATCCAGGTCTTGTGTGAATTATTTTGGCTTTTTATTTAAATAGAATCAACTTTTGGACGAATTTGTAAATTCAAAATTATAAGTTAATAGCAGTATCATATATAATTGGAGAATTGTGAAGTATTTAGGACCAATGATAGAATTTAGGAATGTGTATAAAGACAATAGTGAAGGTATTTGTGACACAAAAAAAAAGGACAAATTGTTATTGGATATTTTTTTGTATGTAAAATGTAATTAAGTAAGCTAGTTTTGTTGTGCTTATTGCCTAGGAGAGTAAACAAGAAGATTCTTTTTCGATTAAATTTAGTATAAAGACGTGTTTTTGCAAACCTGCGTTAAAGTTGTTATATATTTTGAAAAAATAAATGTGTTTGAATTTAAATAGTCTGATTTATTAAAGTGGAGGTACAAGAAGCATCGGTGGTTAAATAAGCAACAGCGACGTTAAAAGAAGTGTAAAGATTGGTGATAGTGCGACGGGAAAGCAACGAATATTTAATTGGATTTGGATAAAGGTTTAAAGGCAGAAGGACATAGAGTGGTTATAGTGCGACGGGAAAGCAACGAATATTTAAATAGATTGGGGATTGATTTGGATAGAGATTTGAAGGCAGTAGGACATCGAGTGGGACATCGAATTTATAGCAGGGCATTGAGTGATTTGGAACAGGACGGCGGGTAGATTTGGATTGTTTACGAAAAGGCGGACGGATTAATTGGAGCACGAAGAGGGAAAATAGGAGAGCAGCAATTGCAGGGGAAGATTCAACGCAGAAAAAAAGGGAACACGGAAGGATTAGCGCAAGGGAAGTAATTACAACGGTTTGTCAAAATTCTAAAATTCGGGTTATTCATTTCAGATTTGGGGTCATCAAAATTGTACTAAGACACCTGGAGGCGATACGAAAGTTCAATAGTGATTGTGAGTCCATGTAAAGACGCATATGGCGACTAAGATCGTGAGCCAGCAGCATTAAAAAGGGCATCAGCGAAGTATAATTCAGGTGAGTACCGTGCAATATCATAAAACGTCAAAAAGTCAGAAATTGTGTACATTAATTAATTTGGCACAAAGCTACGTTGATCAGTAAAATTTGGCATATACAGTAGTAAATTCATATAAAAGAAGTAAAACAAAAGAGTGTGCAGTTTGGTTGGGCAGTGCACATCTACTTACGACTGAACCCACGGTAAGTAGATGAACACCCTGAGATAAAGAGTTCATATAGTCGAGGCATAATAATAGTAAACAGTTTAATTAGATAACCAACCAAACGTTGCTAAAGCACATTATATAGAAGTCATTCATTTAATAATAAAAATTGGCGCGACGACAAAAGTAGCGTATAATAAATTTATAATTTAAATAAATAATAAAACAAAAAGGGGGGGGTGAGACAGTAGAAAATATATATATATATATATATATATATATATATATATATATGTTGCTGTGATAAGGGGTTGTTTAAGGGTGTATTATATAGCAAGTGTCATGTAGTAACCATAAATCACAATAGGAAGCAGAAAACTGCATTTATTTAACAGAAAATTAAGTACTCTGGATATTATGTAGATAGTAAACATTTAACACTCTGTATATAGAGCATAATTAGTTTTAAGCGACGCAAATAAACACATCTTACAACAATAGAACGCATATTTAGCATAGAAATAGGTAATTCATACATTAAGTAAATAACAAGAATTTAACACTCGGTATATAGAGCTTTATTGATTTTAAGTAATGTTAGTAACAATATCTTTCAGTAGAAGTACGCGTATTTAGAGGTAAGGATAATACATGTAATTAAACACGCATTGTAAAGGGTTCTAATTAGTTATGATATAATACTGAGATAAGAGAGAAAACTTAACGAAGCCTTGTGTAAGTGCGTAGAAACAATCAACATTTTTGATAAGAAAATGTAGTTCAAAAACGCATAAATAAACATACACGAAAATCGAAATTGAAGTTATATCATGTATTTTTGTATAATTATGGAAAAAGCGATATCTAAACAAACAACGTATTGTTTAGATAGCAAATAATAAGGTGTAAAATAAACACATTACATGGGAAACGAATATATTACATCAGAAAACCACTTCAAGATGCATCAAATACAAATACCTTATTGGTTAAGATAGCGACAGATTTGTTGGAAACCCAACCCACATCCAAGTGGGATCAACCTATATTTAATAGCAAACGATGATAAGAGTTCTCAGTTCTAATTAAGCAGAGCAAAGCTGCGCTACTCTGAACCTAAAAGTCACGCGTAAATGTTTAATAGAATGTATAGTGACAAATAAGTGATCCAAATATGAAGATTTCTTTTGCCGATTAACGTGAGTAGAATTTGGGGTAATTTATTTAAACTAATAATATAATAATAATGGAGCTTGGAATGTGATGACAATAATTCAAATTTTGGTCGATATAATATTTCGAATGCGATGTTAATAATTCAAACGAGTTGATAATAATTTCGAATGTGATGTTAATAATTCATATGTGTTAATGATAATAATCCAAATCTTAATTCCGAATATGGTATAATAATTTAAATGCATGAATACTTCGAATCTTAGTGAAAGTAATTTTAATTGATGGGATGACATTGCAAATGAGTGGATAGATATTATAGTTGATGATAATTCGAATATGGGGATATTTTAAATGGATTAATGTAATATTTCAAAGCAGCGTCGACGATTTTGGTGCAATTTTGAGTTGCGAGATTCAATGCAAATAAAACAAAGAAGCACGAAGCAATTTATGGAAACCAAGGGATTCAATTCAACTGAGCAGTAGCAGGTCAGCTCTTATTAGTTTTAAGACATTTTTTCTATTTAAATTTGAATACTGAATTTACTTAATTTATAAATGTGTAACAAAGTCAGCAACAAACTTTTGCATACGTTAAAAGTACATAATATAATAAAGGGATCTGAACGTTCGAAGTTTCTTTGGTAAAAAGAGTAGTTTTTGGTTACTTTAGATTGATTGCAAAGCATATAAATTTTGGGATAAATAAGACATGATATTGATTAATTGAAGGGTGTATTTTAATAATTTTCAAAACTTGTACATAATATTTCTTTTCATTATATGGAATTAATTGAGTTCATTTTATAATTCAAACAAAGAGGTAATCAGAAAGGGGCGGAGAAGAAAAAAAAGATCATCGTAACGTTGTACACTCTGTGAAGAATAATAAAAGCTAGCTAAAATTAGTAAGATTAGAATTTGATTGGAAAACACAGAGATGTGGAGTTATATAGTAGAAAACGTCCATTGACACCGAGTGCGGCGTTATGATATCATTTTTAATTGGACGGCCCAAAGTCGGGGCTCGATGTTCCTAAAAATACATAGCAACATATATATATATATATATATATATATATATATATATATATATATTATTATGACATTTGACATTTATCAAAGGTTCTACAAAGGTAGTTCGTTAGTGCTACTGATAAAACCATAAATTTTCCATTTTATCAAGCTATACTAAAAGTTAAAACCACTACGGTTAACAAAGATTGATGGATAGTTACTTGTTGAAAACATATATAGGATATTATGTACTAGTAATACAGCGTTTGAGGTTTATAACAAGCATTTTCATTTGTTTGCATATACGAAGGGTATTTAATGCATCTTCGATTGAATGTGTATAGGTTTTGTCTTCAATTTAACAATTGTAATTTGTGCAGGATACTATAGGACAATTATAATTTTGAGTTACCTAAAATGAAATATGTTTAATACATTTAAATTATAAAGCAATATAAAATTTTGAAATGTCAAATAAAATGTAAAATAAAACAAAACTGTTCTAAAATAGTAGTTAAGTAGAATTAAGTTTTATATGTTGAATGCACCCCTTATGTTATATTAGTTAGTAGGCTAGAAATAAGTTTGTTTTTTGTGGTTGTCGAGGTGATAATTGTTTTAAAAGGGAATTAATTAAAATTTTTGAAAAGAGTTTGACTAAATTTTGGTACATTGAAAAATTGTTTTGGCTCAAGAGCTTGTAATTAAAATTTGTTAAAAATTAATAGACGTGTTAATTGAGCATGCATTTTAATTCAAAATAATAAAAAAGGAAAGTGAAAAGTTTTATACGACGGAAATAAATTCCAAAAGAAAATTGTCAAATATACCAACATCGGGGCATCCTTTGTTGTGGTTCAGGAGTTGCAGCTGATCAGTTTTAATTGGTGATGTATTGAAGTGTTGTAGTTATAGAGCAATTAAGGCATATAGTGATTGAAGTAGTATTAAATCGTAGAACCTAAAACTATAAGAAAATCCTTATTTTACATAGACTAAAGCATAATTTTATTAGGTACTCACTGAAAGCGCTCGAGGCAACTTTGTGTATCCTGTTCCAACCCTGTACACCCAGACACATTCAACGGAGTTACAGGTATAAAAGTTAATGTTATCTACTCTTCATATTTAAGTAACTTGGAATAATTTAAATTTCAAACGTTCACTAGAGTAAATAATTGCTGAATAGATTTATCAATCTTTGTCTAACCAAGGTACGTAAGCAAAAACAAAAACGAGGTTAAGTGATTTGATCTCATACGCTTTAGGCGCCTGCGTTTCAATACCTGTAAGGGGACAAGGAACCCACGTTCTCTTACAGAGGTTAAACACTAGATTCAGTTTCCCTGAGAGAGAGTTTAAAAAACCGTGGCATAAGTGACTTTAAAAAGGTATTTGATTAAACCATTTAAAGACCAACAACACATTACAGGTTGCACCTATTATTTTTTTACTCATTTATTTGAATTATTTATTAAATCTAACCATACATAACAATATATATATATATATATATATATATATATATATAAAAAAAATTTTCACAATGCCTAAAGCGTTAGATACGGGTGATCAAGATATGGTAGCTTCACTAATAGACTGTTTTGAAAAAGAACGTGATAAAAATAATAGGCCTCTTCTACCATTCACTTCTGTAGGAGAAGTAAGTAATTTCTGTATTTATGTGTTTGATTCCACTAAAATAATTTCAAATTTGATGAGATTAAGTAAACTAAGCAGTTTCATTAAAAGTTATCTGTTTTAGCGAGTGGCATCAGCATTAAATATTAGTATTAGGCACTGTAAACATTATTGGGACTAGGTTCAATAAGGGTTCAGTGCTAACACCAAAAAAAAAAAGTCCCGCAAGAAACCTGTCGTTGATGTAGATAGTTTTGACAAAGATGCAATTAGAAATGTAATCTACCAGATGTATAAAAACAGTACTTTTTAGTTAGCACTTAAAGTGAGCGGACGTGTTTTGCAGAGCTCCTGACTATAAGGCTACATGTAAGTTTTTATGTAGGGTTTTATTATTTATTATTATATTTTAAGCTTTTATATTTATTGTATTATACTTTTATTATTGTGTGGCTTTAATTTTAATACATGCAGTAAATAAAACCAAAAACAACAATTTAAACCGAATAAATAATAAATCGCGTTTTAACTTAAAATTTAACTAAAATCCGCGTTTTAAAATAAACCAATTTAAATTTCGGGATAATAAATCAAAAATCTACTAAATAAATAACCTAAAATAAATTCAAAATAATTTAAAACGGCGTTTTAATAAATTTATTGAAAAAAACCGAGTAAAACGGGCTAAAACAGCGTAAAACAAGCAAATAAATTCGGGAAAATTAGATAACGTGCGTGTAATAAAACAACAATTTAAAAACCAAAATCTAGGCCCTTTTTGAATCAAACAAATACTAAAAACCGTAAATTTTTAAATAATTTGAATATAAATATTTTATTTTTCAAGAACACGTGTACTTAAGGCTTCCTTAAAGTCGATCCGTGGGTGTAATTAGTGGTGTAACACTCGAAGGTCGTACTAGGCACCGAGTAAACAAGCGGTAAGTGCTTCCGGTACCGTATTTCAATAACGCGTATTTTAATTAGTTTGTTTCTATATTTAAATTTAAAGTCCGGTATTTTATAAATTTGTTTTTGAGGTAATTAGCTAGTTTAAATTTTGAATAAATAAATACAGTTCTGTTATAGTAGATTTTTAATTGCCTATATTTATTGGGCTTGCCTTCTTATTTTGTCCTCGTTGTTATTTTGACGTTAGTGTTTATTTTATTTCTGATAAATTTGTAATTTCATTTGGTGGTTTTTAAAATTTGAATAAATAAATAAATACAGAGCAGTTTAAGGGTCATTTGAAATCTAAGTCTTTTATTGGAGCAGCATTTTTGTTCTGTAATTGTTGTTTTTCCGTTTAGCTGTACATCTTAATTTCGAGTTTATTTAGCGTCGTCAGGGCATTTTAAACTGGGTTTTGTTTGTCCTTGTTGTTTTTGTGATCTGATTTTTCAGCATGGTTGTCCATCGAGATGTGGAGCCGTTGTCGAAGAAGAAGAGGGTGGTAGATCGAGTCAGTCAGGGCTGAGCAATCGGAGGCTGGGGTGGTCGATAAGGTCGGAGAGAAGGAGGTCGTGGTTAGGGAAGAGAAGTCGGAGTCGCAGCCCGACAGGGAGGTAGTCGTGCCGCAGAGGGAGCCTGTGTCTATGGTGGTGGAGTCGGAGGGGCCGGCGCCCCTTGTGTGTAGAGCCGAGCCTGAGTCGCCCGCTGCGTCGAGAGGACAGCGTCGTGGGTCGACTGGCAGCAACGCAAGCGTTGCTGCTAGCGACCTAGACGAGCTGGATCTCTTGATGTTCCGTGCGAGGAGGGCTCACGGCTTTATATATAAGCGAGTCCTTGCCACTTCGGCGATAATCACCATAGACGACAGGAAGATGATTCCCAACGCCGCGGACGAGTTCCGAGACGTTGCGAATCACCTATTAGGGATGGTCAGGGGTCTCAGGATGGTGCGTGGCGAGGTAAAGGAGGCTGTAGCGGAGGTAGAAGTGGCAGCGGCGCGCACTGAGCATGTTGTTGTAGGGCAGGGGGGACCAAGAGGTGTGATGTCCTATGCTGGAGCAGTGGTTAGGAAGGCAGCGTCGACGGCCGCAGTTCGTGTCGACGCCAACCCTGGGGTGAAGGACGATGTCATGGTGACGTTGAGGAGGAAGGTTGACCCGGCCAAGGATGGTTTCGTTGTTGTCGGAGCAAGTCGGACGCGTAGAGGTAGCGTTGTTGTCGAGTGTGCTAGTGCGGAGGATGCCAGGCGTTTGCAGTCGATGGTAGGTGAGGCTTGTCAGGATCTTACAGCTAGGATCATTGAAAAGAAGCCGCGCATCGTGCTCCCTGGGGTATAGAGGGAGATGAAGTAAGAAGAGTTCCTGCAAAGGTTGATTGTTCAGAACCCCCGCTTCAGGGGATTAGTTTCGAGGAGGAGGTGAAGGAGAAGTTCCGGTTCGGTAGCAGGGGACCCAGAGATCCGTTGGCAAGCGTAATTTTTGAGGTTTCGTCGGAGACTAGGAGGGTTTTGTCGGAGGCAATTAGTTTGGGTTGGTGTAGGGTTAAAAAATAAGTTCTGTTATAGTAGATTTTTAATTGCCTATATTTATTGGGCTTGCCTTCTTATTTTGTCCTCGTTGTTATTTTGACGTTAGTGTTTATTTTATTTCTGATAAATTTGTAATTTCATTTGGTGGTTTTTAAAATTTGAATAAATAAATAAATACAGAGCATAATTATTTAAGAGTGGAGTAGATCCACTGAAAATGTACAATAACAAGAATGGAATTGTTTCACCATTTAAAAGGCCCGTATTAGAAATTACTACATTAGTTTTGCACTCACTTTTAATATAATTTTCACAGTTTGACTACAGAAGTTAATAAGCAAATTTATCTTATCTAGGAATTAGTCCATACTTTTAAAGAAAGGCTCCATTCTGATACAATATTTTGTACCACGCCAGTATGTATAAATATCAAAATTAAAATAATAATAATGAGCCACATACTGTTGTTCATTGTTATATTTATCTAACCCTACTTCCGTACGCTTGCGCTAACAGCTGACAAGACGTACAACTCAAAGGTGACAACTGTTGAAACCCAATTCCAAACACCTGACTTAAGACGCAATTTAAATAAGAACCAATAGCACGTTAATATTAGTATTTATATTAACTGTTTAATACTTAAGACAAACTGTGAAGCCAAATCAACATAATTTAATGTAGCGACAGCGCAGCTATATACCAAAATATCACCCAAGATTTTAACACGTTACAACTTAATTAACTGTTGCAGTTTAATCATGCAAATTTCTATCTAAAACTTATTAAGTTAGGTAAAACTTACAGTTTGTGTTTCGGCTACGAGCTCTTTTCAGAGTTTCGCGGCTAGGTTTTCTCAAATTTGTTTCACATGAATACCTCCAATTTATACAGTACTCTAACGGGAAGAAAGGCAAAAAAAAGGCTGGGGAGATAACGAGCACTACATCCAAGATACGCACGAAAACGGCATTCTGAAGAACAATCGCTTCCTTTCATTCAAGGTAATCAAGTGGTTCACGTATCGACCCCCAATTAATTGTACCAGCACATCTTCGTTGTCTCTCGGGATTGGCTTATTCAAATCGGCTGGTCTTACAACCAATTGGAATAAAGAATCTCGACACTTCAATAACGCGTGTTCCCATTACACTTGCCGAGAACGATATAAATTCCCGACCGTACCTTAACGTATTTATACATATTGAAGCCATTCTAATCTTACAATGTAAATAATAATTTATAAAATAACCATAAGCGGATTCAGAAAATAAAGAAAATTCTTTTACTTTTGTATAAAAGGAATATGAAGTCCGAACGTTCCCCTATTTAACAAAAAGAAACAAAAATAAAAACACGCTCTACCATTCTCAAAAGTGGATACGATCAATCTAAAGACATCAAAAAACTACAAGAGAAAGGTATAAACGGTAAATTCACTTCATCGCGATCATAAGTATAAAAGAAACAACAGAATCTCATACTTATGTCAGACAAAAGAAGAAAAAATGCAATGAAATTTATAGGTCACAAATAAAGGAAAAAAAGAGGGGGAACCAGATAATTCTCTGTCTTTACAACTGCGAATATTAACTTTTTCCAACTTACGGGTGGTTGTCGACTACCATTTGAAAGGCATCAACTCAACATTAGATCCGACAAGTCCGGAAAATACGTGTACAACGTAGAGATACTTTGGCACGAAATAGATCGATGTGAGCCAACTTATCTATTATACAAGTTGCTTCATTTAGCCGCTAGAGGGCTTCAAAAATCGGGAAAAAAAATTTGATATGTTAAAATAACTCGAAAACACATCGATAGATTTTGACCATTTTTGGGGTGCGAGTTTCTACTTTCAATTGACCTCTATCGGTGGTGTACGAAATAATTTTAAAAGCATACGAGTGTCCCAAAAATGATGTATTGTATAAATAGCCGACCATTACCTTTTTCCTATTTATGCAATGATTACCAATTTTTTTTATGAGTAGCCGACTTAATTTGGAAACTTTTTTGTCTCTTGTAAAATTTTGATTAGACGAGCGGTTTGACAGAACAAAAGTAATTTCAAATGTCTGCATACTTTCGTCATCATTGCTGCATTAACTGTAAAACTGCGCAAATAAAAGAACATAGTATAGTAGTAGGCTTTGCTTTTGTTTTGTTATTTAATTTGAATATTATTTAACCTCAGTTTACCTGTCAAGTCGTGAATTTCTGCTTAATTCAATAAAAGTTTGCATCTTTCATCTTACATTATGAGTACTTACACAAACAACGAACAGGTGGATATGCTTTTGGTTTTCGGATTTTGTCATGGCAATGGTCGTGAAAGCGTCAGAGTCTATAGAGAAAGATTTCCTAATCGCCGAATTCCATACCACCAAACATTCGCAAATATTGAAAGACGTCTTCGTGAAAATGGTAGCTTTCAGTCAAGAAATGCGGATCGAGGACGTGAACGTACCACAAGAACTGCGGATCTGGAAGAAAATTTTTTGGATAGAGTTGAAGAAGACCCAAAAATAAGCACGAGACGCTTAGGACTTGAACTACAAGTTCCTAAAAGTATTATTCATGACGTTTTAAAAGAACAGTTATTACACCCATACCACGTTCAACAGATACAAGACCTTTTGCCTATCGATCCTGAGAGGCGTCTAGCTTTCTGTCAATTTATTCAAGATTAGAGAATTCAAAATGCAAATTTCAGTTGCAAAATTTTATTTACAGACGAAGCTTCTTTTACAAGATCTGGTATTACTAACATACATAATGAACATGTTTACGCTGTAGAAAATTCTCATGCAACTAAAGTGACTCACTATCAAGATGAACTTACGATTAATGTCTGGGCTGGAGTTATTGATAATTTTATAATCGGTCCTGTTGTGATACCAAATCGATTAAACGGAGACAATTACTTCAACTTTCTACAACACAGAAATAGTGGTTACTTTTGAAACTTAATTATTTTATAACCCAGCGCTAACAATATCATAGAAAACGCTCCATATATTAAAGTGTCACTGATGCGTTATTACTACACATTTCCTCGTACTTAATTAACTATTATAATTTAATCAGGAAAATTTCTATCTAAAACTTGATTAAGTTCGTAACATGTACAGTTGGTGCCTAGGCGACGAGCTCCTTTCAAAGTTTCGTAGCTCGGTTTTCTCAAATTCGTTTTACGTGAATGCCTCTAATTCTTTGTAAAGGGAAGGAAGCTCTGGCATTAAAGTGTCTATGTAATTACCCATTGTCGCAGAACTTTTTTCGTCCCTCTCGGAATTGGCTTATTTAAATCAGCTGATGTTTTACAACCAATTGAAATAAAGAACATCGACACTTCAATAATACGTGTTCACATTACATTCCCCGAAAGCGATAAAAAATCCCCGAGAGTATCTTAACGTATTTATACATATAAAAATAATTCTAATGTTACAATGTAACTAATAATTTATAAAATAACTAGGGCCGGATTTATTTATACAAAGTATCATAAATTTAATAAATTTAAGAAATGAAAACAGGTTATCAAGAAATTGAAAGCCATGTTAGGGGTTAATTTACTTAACACGTAACACTGTTAATTCATTTTTGTAATAAAATGAATGAGATAGTCACAACAGTTCTAATATTTTTAATAAATGTATTCAGCAAAAATTTCTACTCGAGATTTCTTTGGTGCTCTTAATATCGCCTGTTTGCTTATATGATAAGGTTGCATTTCCTGAAATGCCTTTGAAGGTTAGTTAGTGTAAATTTTTGTTTTGCATATCAATGCCTAATGTTGTTTCTATATGAGGCGCATTAACTAAGTTTTAATTTTTTAAATATGTTTTTTAGACCTACGGTAGATAAATGGCACACGCCTAAATACACATGCGGGGATGGCGCTACTTGTAGTTGGTGAGTATTCATATTTACACGAGTTTATAAATAAATCGTAATAAATAGTGTTGCATAAGTCAAATCCATATTTAGATTACAAATTCATTTTAAAAAAATATCTAAGTTCTCATGTCCAGAACTTCTAACCAAACTTACAGATATGTTGTTATCAAAAATATATAAATATTACATATACATTAAAAACAAGATGTCGAATAACTCGAAAACCTTTCGACTTAGAGCATTGGTGCTTTGAGAAAATATGTTCAGGAGGTATGGAGCTATGAGAGATATGAGAAAATATGCTCAAGAGGTCGATATTAACCTAAAACTTTATTTATTTTTTGCTGGAGTGAAGTTTATCATAGTCAAAATTTCGACTTTAAAGTCGAATAACTCGAAAACTAAATGAGATATCGAAAAATAAATAGCATATTCTTAATCAGCGTAAAAAACTGAACAAGATCCATATATCAAATGTTTGTAAAACGAAAAAAACGTGCAACGGACGACGGCGGCGACGACGGCGACGTAGCGATCCTATTAACCTAACTTACTTCGTAAGTTTGGTTGATATCACATTGTAACAATCTCAGTAAGTCGCATATCCTTTGTTCTATGAAATCTTGCAACACGCTTATCACGTCACGTTGTTGAAATTACCTTACCACACTTATCTTTTTGTATATTTAATCTTTTGGTCAAGACTTTACTGCCTTTACTTTGTAGTAGCCACAATTAAGTTTCCTGTACATGTCCCATAACTCAGAGAAGCTTTGGCTTACCACTATCAAACATACATTCTTATCGCCTGCCACAGCCTTCAGCAGAAAACCCATATCTTGTTATCAGCAGGTATAAAAGTCTAAGCACCAAACTATTTGTCGGCTATTGAGTTAGTTAGTTAGTTGGCATAAAGCCCTAGATCATCCACTACTCTGGAGCAAGTCGGCTCAGCGCCAACACTAAGAATGGTAACTTGATCTTTTATGGTTGTTGAGACATTGCCAATAATTACAATGGTCACTGAAATTCTATAACGTAAGTCAACTTTTATTATTATTATGATTGCTTGAACTTGTTATGCTTCGCTGTTATACTGAATCTATATACATGTGCATTTGTTGTCATTAAGTATTGTCGTTTAATTCCATCTTATTATTACGCTTTATTACAATAATTGTTTTACAGGAATGTCTTGTCCCAAAACCCCATCGCGGTTCCTAAAGACCCCTATCGATCTCAAGGTCCAAGACCTACGTTAAATATAGTCAAAACCAGTTAAGCTGACCGTTGAGGCATCTTGTTAAAGCATATGCATCAATGCAATCAGAACGTATTTCTAGCATTCTGGATTAGTTCAGTTGTTTATACAAAATGGCGGATGAAGTTTGTCTTGTGACAAATGACAAATACTAGCTGAGAATGTATGTCCCAGAGCTTTTACAAATGATCTTTTAATTTCTACAAATTATAAAAAATGTTTGTTGGATATGCAGTTGACAATGGTGTTGACATAAGTATAAAATACATTTTTCTTTTATAAAAATTAAACAAAAAAATTTAAGGTGCCAGTTTACATTCCGTGACCTTGTCAAAAATAATTAAAAATTATTAGAAACCATACAAAAACAAGTACATTTTCAAATACTAATGAAAAATTTGCGGATTTTTCAGTAAATTTGGTAATTAAATTCCAAAACCTGGAACTACTTCTTACTGAAATGTCACGCGACCATAGATCGCGTATGAATATACAAAGCGCTGTTGAAACTATTAGAACAATAACCTTGCTTGTATAATTTTTGACAATAGGAAGAACTTTTGGCACTATTTGAGACAGAAAAATAACATATTCCTTGCAGTATGAAATTGTAATTTAAATATCAATACGCGCCATAACAACCAAGATTCTCAAGGATTGATTCATAAACACACATAGAACATCTATAAGCCTTAAGTACAGATTGTAAATTTTCGAACAGGTCATTGGCGTAGCATAATTTGTAAAAAAATAATGGCTGCACTCAGTTCAATCTTTTGTTCCGAGATTGTCGATCTTATTTCGCTATTGATAATACGATAGAAGTTTTGCGGGTTATTGAGTGGAAATACAGACAACGCTTATAAGTTGAAAACTAATGCAGCAGACCATAAAATGAAATGTTAATTAAAAACAGAGTTTTTGCAGATTTTATACATGTATGGTTTCTTCTTTAAAATAAATCCGTACTCTTTATCGAACAATAGTGTTACTATTGTAACGTCAACAACCATACGAATATAATAAACTTCACAGTAATTAAATGTGAAACGTACTAATTGGCACTGTTTCCTAATTGTGTTGTAATTGTTCTGTTATAATGATGTATCTTTTGCAATTGCTTGTCTATGTTTTCATTTAATACTCACTTATTGTATTAACTATTCCGAACTCTTTTACAAAACAAATCAATTGCCGAACGTTACCTTCGTGAGTGCGTGTTGTGCAAGTTCTCATCGATATTGATATATATGAATATTTTCGACACGACAAAGCCGCTATCGTAGGGGACTTGCAACGAGAGGGCTTTATACAGCATAATCGTAGATGTATTGCTAGGATATGCTGCGGTTCCATGTAGGTGTTGAACCCATCTTTGATTATTTTGACTTGTAGTAAAATGTTCCGCCTAGTGACCCATAATGAAATCACAACAGTATTTTCGCACATGACCAAATCGATCATTTTATCTTAATAGTAAAACGTTACCACTACTAAACTAAGTAGAAACACCTCAACACTATTTTCACCTTGGCACTATTTATGCCACAACACTATTTCCGCTCATGCACGCATTCGATTATTTTGTCTTAGTAGTAAAACATTACGACTACTAACCTAAGTTGAAACCTCAACAATATTTTCGACTCATCACTGTTTATGAGTCAACACTATTTCCGCTCATGCACCCGTTCGATTATTTTGTCTTAGTACTAAAACATTTCGAATACTAGCCTAAGTTGAAAGCTCAACACTATTTTCGCCGCAGCAGTATTTAGGTCTCAACACTTTTTCCGCTCATGCACCCGTTCGATAATTTTATCTTAGAAGTAAAAAATTTCGACTACTAATCTAAGTTGAAACCACAACATTATTTTCGTCAGCGCACTATTTATGCCTCAAGACTATATGTTCGCTCATGTACCCGTTTGATTGTTTTGTCTCAGTAGGAATACAATTCGACTACTAACCTAAGTTGAATCCTCAACCCTATTTTCGCCTCAGCACTATTTATGCCTCAACACAATTTATGCCTCAACACAATTTCCGCTCATGCACCCGTTCGATTACTTTGTCTTAGTAGTAAAACATTTTGACTACTAACCCAAGTTGAAACCACAACACTATTTTGGCCTCAGCACTATTTATGCCACAAGACTGTTCGCTCATGCTCCCGTTCAATTATTTGTGTTAGTACTAGAACATTTTGACTACTAACCCAAGTAGTATTTATGCCTCAACACAATCTTCGCCTCAGCAGTATTTAAGTCTCATCACTTTTTCCGCTCATGCACCTGTTCGATTATTTTGTCTTAGTAGTAAAACATTTCAAGTACTAACCTAAGTTGAAAGCTCACACTATTTTCGCCTCAGCAGTATTTAGGTATCAACACTTTATGCGCTCATGCACCCGTTCGATAATTTTATCTTAGTAGTAAAAAATTTCGACTACTAACCTAAGTTGAAACCTCAACATTATTTTCGCCTGAGTACTATTTATGCCTCAAGACTATATGTTCGCTCATGCACCCGTTTGATTGTTTTGTCTTAGTAGCAATACAATTCGACTACTAACCTAAGTTGAATCCTCAACCCTATTTTCGCCTCAGCGCGAGTTATGCCTCAACACAATTGCCGCTCATGCATCCGTTCGATTACTTTGTCTTAGTAGTAAAGCATTTCGACTACTAACCTAAGTTGAAACCACAACACTATTTTCGCCTCAGCACTATTTATGCCACAAGACTATGTTCGCTCATGCACTCGTTCAATTATTTGTCTTAGTAGTAGAACATTTCGACTACTAACCTAAGTTGAATCCTCAACCCTATTTTTGCCTCAGCACTATTTATGCCTCAACACTATGTCCGCTCTCTAGCTGAGGTCACGTAATGTAAACCGTGCCCAAATTTAAGGTAAATTGGAAGTTTGGAACGGAAATACACCAACATTTTATTTAGATGAATTGTGTTTAAATGAAGATATTAATAATATATAATACGGAAATGAACAAGTTATTTTCAGGAATGTAGATAAAATCTTGGTATAGAAATGTACAACAGATACTGGATATTTAGGTTTGGAGCATGGTATCGCAGATATTGTTGGTTTTTGATATTATGTTGTTATTAAGTATAAAGACGCGTTCTAATTGATTCGATAATATCCGAAGACTAACGATTACTGTTGAAATTGAGACTGTTATTCACACGATTATCAAGGAAATTGTACTTTCAGGATTTTATATTATTCCTGTTTTAAATGATTAACAAGTATGGTTGTACATATAAAAGTGTATTTGTAAATATTTAATTTTATTTAATCAAATTTAGTATTAAACAAACAAAAGGGTATTGTATTATTTTATTGTACTATTGCTCCACTACATTAAGAAAGTATAAATCTTGGGCACCGTTCATTTACATTGCCAATGCTCCACCCGAGGATACTACATTGGCCAGGAGGCGAGTTTTTTGTTGCCTGGAAATTTAGAATTTTTGCCGAACCCTTGCCATTCCAGGCAAGGTAGGGATCTTTAACGTGCGTGACAACACTCACACACGGGACCTCCATTTAACCTCTCATGCGAACGAGGGCGTAATATTTGTGAAAAATGCTCACCTGCCATTTTTCAAGCAGTCGACCGTGTCGGGATTTGAACCCGGGACCTTGGGATCTGTAGTCTTACGCTTACTACATTGATCCACGGCGACGCCTTAATCTTGGGCACCACTTCATTTTATATTATTCAATTATTCTGACATTGAATCATCTTCATAAGTCATTGCTGCTTGAATCCTCTAAGTAGATAATAAGGAGCGGTACCACATCAAAGTTTTTTTTTCAATTTGCCACCATTCCATCATACATTTTTCTGAATGGTGAATGTATTTTTGCCAATATTTGCCCTCTATTCTTCCAAGTGCTTCACGCCATATTAATTGTACATGCTCGTCATTGAATTGTTCTTTAAATCTTCCAATATTTTTGTTGTAATAACATTTGCAATTACTCCAAATTAATTTTATTGGATTAAATTGGCAATGGTATGGAGGGAGCCTTAATACTTTATGCCCACTTTGTGCTGCAAGTTCATCAGGTATGTATATTTTTGGTTGAACATTTTCCTTTAGTAATGCAAGTAATTCTCTTTTTAACATTGAAGTGTCGGTAAATATGTTATGTCGAAGCAACTAATTAATTAATTCCTCTTTATTTGAAGAAGTGTTAGAAACCTTTTCGACTAATTGCGAATGATATGAAGCATTATGTAGCACGATTAAACTTGGACCACTTAAATTTGGTAATAAACTTTCTTGGAACCCTTTTGTGAATATCTCTGTGTTCATATTACCATGATAATCTGCATATTGTGATTTTGAAGAAAACAAAAGAAATGCATCATGTATAAAACCATTTTTATTACCAGCATGTATCACAATAAATCTAAACAATATTTGGTAAGTATATAAAGCACAGTGACGGAAACAAATTAACAACTAACCGTTTTCCTGTTCCAAATGGCTTCTTCTTGATGCTTTTGTGAAAATTATTATGCCAATTCTTTTTGGCAGATGCCCTACTAAAAAGCCAAGTTCCGTCAAGAAAAACAGGTTCATATAGTTGCGTTTCCTTATTGGAATGGTAGTTCCTAAAGAATTTTATTCGTGCCGCAGTTATATGTTGTTTCTCGAACAATCCTCGCCTTCCTTCATCTACTTTATAAAAAAATCCTATGGTATAGGTAAAAGTCTTCTTAAGCTAGTTAATTTGAAATTATATATATGCCGGCAGTAACATGCTCTTTTTGGAGTGTTTTTGCAGTTACATGAAGTCCTAAAAATATAAAAATTAGTTACTAATTACAACTAATTTTCATATTACATTTCGAGTGCATCTCATAAATTTTACGTTTAACCGTATCTTTTATAAAATCTTGAACATCGCAAGATTTGCTTTTTGTTCGGTTGCGTTTCCTGCACGTCGAATGAACTAAAAATCTTCCTTTACAGCTTGTGAACCTCCTCTCTTAATCTTAGTTAAAGTACTAAGGCTAACACTACATGCTTCAGAGGCTCGCTGAAGAAATAATTAATTGATTTAGAGGATTAAATGTATTTATTTTTGTACCTGCATAACACTTCCAAACGGAACTAAAGCACCTTCATTATCACGCTCTCTTTCAAAATAATCCACGATGTTCAAAATCATCTGGTGTTTTGAGGCTTGAGATTTTTGTTTCGAAGCGATAGTATATAGTAGAGTTATAGGATTGCTGTATTTACCTTTTATAATGTGTAAGAAATCTTTTAGTTTTGAAAAACACTTTTATATTTGCGATTTGAGCTAAATGTAAAAACGTAAATACAACAAAAAAGCAAGAACTACGTGAAAAGACAACAAAAAGTGACAGGAAACTATAGTATATTACATTACTAGCGTGAAATGTCACTTTCCAGGCGAGTACTGTACACTATTTTTCCGACGACCACCACTAAAAACAATTACGAAATAGTTATTTTTATGCTTATTTGCAATAAATGTGTACGCAATAATGCAAGACAGACAGACACCTATAAAATTTATTTGACGTTTTGATATTGAAAATTCGAACACCTACTTTGTTTTTATAAAATCCGCGAATCTGTTGCTTTTAGCGTATGCATTCTCAATTTTTATTGAAGAAATCATTTCGATTACACACTAATATGAGTAATTACATCTTTAAGTAAAACGGAAACTGTCAGTATCGATTTAACTATGGGTACTTTAAACTGTTATTAGCCAAAACGAAACGAATGAATACAAAAAGGTAAAAACCGGTAATCGTTTGGGTTGCCTAGGTAACTAGCATACTAACATCAGTCATATCACTCTAGTGTTGAAAAGTATTTCAACACTAGAGTGATATGTACTTTCGCACTCTAGAGTGATATACTTTACTTTCTACATAAATAAGTAGTGTGTAATCTGTTGTTTTCACAAGTGGTCGTCGGAAATAGTATATTATGTCACAAGGACAGAAAGTGAGCATTAGCAGCCCGCAGCTATTAGATGCCTGAGCGAGCGAAGCGAGCGAGGGCAGCTGATAGCTAAGAGCTGCTGATGCATTTTTGCCTGTGTAACACACAACTGTTTTTCGCCTAGAATTAAAGAAAAAAAAATAGGCTAAATAACACAAAATAAAGAAGTTTAATAACATTTGACGTATTTATTTATTATAGTAATTGATATTAATTATCCCTTGAGCAATAAATGAATCTCAATGATAGTCATAGGTGTCTAGATTGTGGAAAACCTACAAAATCATGCTGTTATGAATTTAGCGGCCCTAGGGCCGCAAAGGTTTACTTTCAGTCACATTTTTAGGGCAAATACGATTCATTTTCATATACGCTAGGCGAAAAAAATTATTTATAGGTTATAATAATACATAAATATTAGTTATAACAGACATACGTTTTGATGCTGCCATACTAATTTTTAAAAGACGTACTTTTTTTCTATCCATTCTGTTTTAGCGCAGAGTAGTTACATATACTGACAAAGACAATATAGTTTTTATTATCATTTCTAATAATATACCGCGGTGAGTCATAGGTCAGCTTAAATGTTTTTGACTATATCACCTCTTGCAACATACCACCTCTAAAGATTCTACCAATAGCTATGCAATGACCATAAAGCGTCAATAAACATCACCATGACATAACTCACAATTAGTTAGCGGTCTGGCATATTGGCAGCGATTCGTTGCTTAAGTCTTACCATAACATATAATTTTGAGGGGATAACCAGGTAATATTTCTTTTCCTTATAAATTAGTGATGGATTCGAACCGAACCGAACCGAACCTTGCCCTAGGTTCGATTCGGTTCGAAAACTTTTTAGTCCGGTTCGGTTCGAGGTTCGGTTCGAAAAAATATATTCCGGTTCGGTTCGGTTCGAAAAAAACGAACCGAACCTTGAACCGAACCGAACCGGTTCGACATTTTGATATTTTAAACAACTAGTACGTTCAACTACAACAATTTAAATATTTATGAATGTAGTTTTTATATTTAGTAGCTGCTATTTTCAAATAAACCCAACATTAATAAGTTTTAGATTTTAGTAGCATAAATCATATTAATACTATTTGTCCAGGTTTGATTTTTCAATACGTACTCTCTTTAACAAAGCGTAATTACAATTAGGTTAATAGTGAAAACCACCTCTAAAATTTAGCATGTGTTAATAATTGATGAATTTTAATAATGTCACTTTACCGTGAAAGAACGATATCACACGATCTTTGCGATTACTTTTATTTTAGTTTTAGTTAGTATAAAAAAAGTATCAAGACAATAAATAAGGTGTTGCTGATTTCTTATACAGTACAAACAAAAAGCTGTTTGTCAGCTTATCTTTATTATTATTTCTTTTAAAAGACAATATCAGATGGTTTTCGGAAAGAATCGTAAATCTACCTCAAACAGTGTTTACGTTTTTCATAATAAAATATAACAGTATTTATGGCACGGACATTATGTCTGCTTATTATTTGCATTATAGTGTGTTATTTTATGTCGGCATTGATTGAAAAGTTTATGCCCCTATGAGTCATAAACTTCAACCCTTGGTCGTGAGAGAAAGTTTGGGGTCATTCTTTAGGAGTATCGGCTACTTCTAAGGACGTTGGTAATGGCCACAATAAATAAACCGTAAATATTATCGTACCATGCGTTTTGTAACACCATTTGTTGAGCGATTATGTACAAAAGAAGAGGAGATTAGTTTTTGCTACAAGGTCTCATTTTTTAATATTAATAGAGAGCTGGTTTTCATATAAAAGTGAAAAATTCAAAATGATAGATTAGTAATACATACTTAATTAAAAATTAAATTGTTTCGTTTATTCTGAAAACTTCTGTAGTCTCTAGACCGTGACTTCGGCTTGTATATGTTTAAGATGGTTTTCAACACGACTTCTGTTCATTAAATAAAATAAGCTTGTTTTTAAAACCAAATTTTCAAAATCATTTCGAGTTTCTCCAATATCTAATACTAGTTATAAACAAACAACAATTCGAAATAAGGAGCATTAAACAAATCGAACTAATCTAGAATTTTTTTATCTACAAACATGGCTCGATGACAAAATTTATTAAATATCACTAATACCTATTACATTATTTACCTATTGCCTTAAAACTCGATGACCATGCACATTAGAAAATCGTTCTAATTCTTATATGCTTGCTACTAGAAATTTTTAAAATGTGCGTTTGGGAGAAATTAAGATTGACATGTTTTTAGTGAAAATTAAATTTTTAAACTAATTTTTATTTAAAAAATCGAACCTTTCGAACCGAACCGGACCGAACCTTGAACTAGGTTCGGTTCGGTTCGAAAAATTTGCCGGTTCGGTTCGAAAATAAAATGTCCGGTTCGGTTCGGTTCGAAAAATCGAACCGAACCTCGAACCGAACCTCGAACCTGTTCGGTTCGTGTCCATCCCTATTATAAATAGGAATCATGTAAGCATGTTGGAGTTCTTTAACAACCATCAGGTTGCTAATATCTATGTAGAACCAAGTAGATAGGAAAAAGATAGTTGAGTAAAGGAAGACCTAGACCAAGCTATATTAGTCAAATTATTAGAAATTTAGGTTGTGAAGGGTATTTAGAACTTTTTAGATTAGCACATAATAGAAAAGAAGTTAGAGCTGCGTCAAACCGACCTTAAGTAAGGTCGAAAACAAAATGATGATGATGACCACAAAGCGTATTTAACAATAGTTCTAACAAGAAACTAGTTTTATGGCGAATAAGAGAGTGCGATGTAAAATACCAAGTCTGTACTGAATTAATCAGTTTTTACGAACATAATGGCTGTTAAACAATGTGCTAAATTGTCAGAAGCCATTGGGAAACGTGCATTTTGAAGCTAAAATTTTAAATGACTGCTTGTATTTACAAAACAGCATAGCCAACCTGAGATTTATCAATTTTTGTTAATGTCGAGTTAGGCAACTGTACCCTTTGAACCAAATTTGTCGTTGTCATATTTGTATTTATTTTAAAATTGTGAAATGATATTTTTAGGTCAAATAGTAAAATGACAATCGAGCAACTAGTAACGAGTTTTCATTCTCTAGGTAGGGTCATCGCGTATGTAGTAAGTAGAGTATCATGTAAAATTTTCTTAAACATTCATACTCTTTTCCATCTATAGGACTGAAGCGAGCAAATTAAATTCCAGACAATTCGACATATTAAATAATGCTAAGTATAAACGTGGATTTGCATTTGCTAAAATCTTGGCTTGCATTCTTCGTATAAAACAGTTATCTGATAGATGAAGCTCAATTCTATACTCGCACTAATTGTCTCCCAACCATTTACAGTTACCACAGTTTTCAAAATAAAAACAACGCAGGTTTCAAATATCGGCGTGTCGGTAACACAAGACACCATAGGCTCCATCCCATCCTCCTAGAGTGTTCGGCAAACGCAGGCCCCACAACAAACAACAATCTGTGTAAACAAGAGCGTCTCCTATTGCCCTGTCTATATATCCTGACCCCGCAAAGATCGTATTACACCCGCTATTAGGAACGAAACGGGGAAACTATATATACAAGCGGCGCTCCCGTGATGTGACCCATTTGTTTGTTAAATGTCAACTTGGAGAAAATATAGAAAAACGGCTTATAATATTAATATCTAATTTATAAACAGAAAATTGAAAATGTGCGCCGTAAGCTGTAAGAGAGTTGATGGTTTTGAGGGTAAATTGAAAACTCAAACATAAACTTCTTGTTAATATATTTCGTGCTGAGGCTCGAGAACAAATTTCAATTAACGGTGTGATCCCACGTTAAGATTTTCTATTAAAACTTAGTACATGAGATTAGCTAGTATTTGCTTGCTCCTTCTAAGATGCATATTACTGTTGACATACAGTTAATTCATTTATGTAGTAAAGAAGCGCCTTCTCTCGTCGAGATACTTGAAATTAACTATCAAGAAATAAGTCACTGTTTGCATTGCTAAATAAGCTATTAAAACATCAAATTGTGTAATAATTATTTTACTTAATTTTCTAAGTTTATTCTCGGGCATAATAGAAACTATGCATCCTGCCAGAATTATTTCAGTTATAAGGCTTCCCTCCCAACCGTTTGGTTGCAAAAAAAAGCATTTGCTATGACCAATAGAAACTATTATTTCGTCCATTCATCATTTTCATGCTGATACAACCCCAATTTTTTATTTTACAGGGTGAATCCGCCGACCCAGCTTCTGAGTAAAAATGTTAGGAGGTATCATTTTTACGTAATTTTACTAACCTGAAAGCAACCCTACACGCTCGAAAACATTGAGAACACTTCACGGTTTTCCTCATGCAAAAGCAAAGATCCGTCTAACATTTTCAGAGCAATTCAATTTTTCAACTTTGTTAATCCTCAATATGAATTTATTAAGAAGTTATAAAAAATTTTTCAGACATAATTTATCCAATTTTGAAAACGTTATTAATATTGATTACAAAGCATTTATTGTTTTTAACATAGGGTCAGATTTTGACTCCTAAGAAATTATTGTAACGAAAACTATTTATACAAACAAGAGTACTGTATTATCAAACTGACAGTAGGTAGGGTACCTTTGTTCTAGCACAAAATCGTTCATTTCTACATAAGAAAATCCAAGGTCCGTTTAGCAAAGTTCGAAGTAATTTATTTCAGGACCACGGGACGTCATCATGGAGTTCATTACTTTCACTTTTATATAAAATTCACTCCTACACCACTATGCAAGAATAAATCAATAAATAAATAAAAATTTATTAAACAGTTTATACATATTACTAATCAATATTATTTCTATATTCTACATTTACAATAATAGGATTACTTTATACATACATATAAAACAGAGATTGATTACCAAGATATTAAAATTTTTATATACATAACATGCAATAACAATTACTACTTTTCTTGATATTCTTTGAAAATTAAACCACTCATAGTTGTTAAAATCGTCTTTATTTACGATTCGATCCTAGGATCCTTGTCACAATAATAAAAATTTCAAGTTTGATATTTATAACATAAATTGAAGGTGACTTTGATTTATTAATGTTTGATTTGAATGCATTAGGTGAAAATTTTAAAGTTTAGAAGAATGAATGCCTCCAATTTCTGTTGCGCCCTGGGAACGACTTTGAGATAGCCAATACGCTTAACGTGAAATCAGCTAATTAATTTTTATATAATTATATTTCATATAAATTCAATAACTTGAACATTGGAAAACATTTTTTAACATGTTTCTATTTATACGATTGAGAAGATTGTTATTAAAGAAGTGTGCGAATACGTCACCGTAACGCTTAAGCAGCCGTTTTTTATATTTATCTTGAGGAGGAAAACTTATTATGATTTGGCTACCTCCTTGATAGATTTTAACATGGATTTGAGGCGACCCTATGGCGGGTTTGCACTTGTCAGATACCAATATTGTTCTACGAATATTTTATATGGTTCTGAGACAACCCTAATGCGGGTTTACACTTGTCAAATACCAATACTGTTCAGCAAAGATTGTATATGGATCTGAGGCGACCCTATAACGGGTTTACACTTGTCAGATACGGGGCTGTTAATATGCTTATTGTAATGTAATTAGTTATTGACTGCATAAATAGAAATCATATATGTAAGCTGTATATCATGTTAATATCGCCAAGGAAAACCCAGGAAAAACTTGCAATGCTACCTAGATATTGGGGGCATTTGATTTTCATTTGTTATTTCCTTTAGAAATGGAATCCATTGTTTACTGGAAGTTACGGATTCGTTTGCTACGCAGCTATTTTTATGTAGGGTTATATAAGCAGCTTCATCGATATTGCGTTTTTGGTGGTTTTTTTTCTTTGTCAATAATTTTTGCGTTCTCCCATTTGATTTTATAACTGAAGTCCCACGCATGTTAGAAAATCATGGATTTTTACATTTTCTATTTTTTACATATGATTTATGTTCTTTTAATCGAACTTCAAATGGTCTGGAGCTTTCCCCTATATAAAACTTGTTACATTCGCACGGTATTCTGTATTGCGTTTTGGGTTTTGTTTTTGTTAATTGTGTTCTTAGTGTATTGTTGGTTCTAAATACTGTTTTGATTTTAAATTTGTCTACTATTCTTTGGATTTTTCGGGGAATCCTTTTATGTATGGTATTGAGAGCATTTTTTGATGCGTATCGTTGTTTCTGTTTCTTCTTTTTTACTTTTTGGAACTTTATTCATTTCTTTCTCTATTATTCTATTAAGATACGTGTTTTTTATTAGTGTACATTAGTGTACATTTGATTAGGTCTTTCTCTTTCTTTAAAATTTCTTCGTCTGATGATATTAATTTTGCTCTATCATACATGGTTGTGATAATTCCTCGTTTGACACAGCGTGGGCGGTTTGAATCGAAGTTCAAGTATCTGTTTGTGTGTGTTGGTTTTCTGTATAGTGATGTATTAATTGTTGCTACCTAGAATATCTAAAAGTGGAAGTTTTCCATGTTGTTCTAATTCATATGTGAATTTAATAGTTGGTTCTATTTTGTTAATTGAATCTAGAAAGTTTTTAATTAGTTTTGTATTATAATGCCAAATAGCATAGACATCATCTACGTATCTCTACCAATTTAGTGGTATCAATTTTTGTGTGAATATTACACCTTTTTCAAATTCCTGCATGAATATATTACTAAAGGTTGGCGATAATGGAGTTCCCATCGCCATTCCGAAGCTCTGTTGTAGAGTTGGTCATTTATTTGAAAATATGTGGTATTGACGTATACATCAAGTAATTCCATGCTCGATGATATACTTAGTCTTGTTCTTTCTTTAAAGTTGTCATCTTTTTCTAGTTTGTTTTTTATAATATTAAGCGTTTTGTTTAGTGACATTTGTGAAGAGATTTACTACATCAAAACTTACCATTGTTTTCAATTTTTCAAGTTTTCAATTTTCAATTTTCATAATTCAATTACTTGATTTGTAGAGATAATTGTTATACGTATTAAGGAAAATTTAATTATAAAGTTCTTAATGAATGATAATCACGTAATCACTTGCTTAAGATAAGCAAATGAAAGAGATACTTTGGACTCTATATTTAGTACGGAAAACATGTATTGATAGGAAGACATTCTTGTCAATTTTGTAGTTCGATATTATTTGTAAGAAAGGGTTGTTATGGATGTATTAATTTGTAAGATTGTTTGTAAAAGGATAATTTTGTCTTATTAGGCAGAGCGAGCAATTGTTCTATCACAGCTATAAAATTAGGTGCCCGACGACGAGCCTACCACGACACTAAAAATTCGACCCAACCTAGGGCTGGACTCGAAAAAAATTTCTGAATGTCTCCAACGAACTAAATATATGGAAAAAGTTGTTTAAATCTTTATTCACAAATACTTTACTAGTTTTAATAAGATACTTTTAACGATCCTAATCACTGACAGTTTGGGTGACCGCAAACCTGATGAGCTCGTTAAAATGACAAAGACACGCCAGATTCAAAAACGCACATAATTCAAGTATTTCCCCGTAGAGTGAAGGGGGTTAAGCAGCCTGTGGCTACCAAGGATACCCCAACACTTAGACATTTGCCGAATTAATAATTTTTCAGTAAATCCTTTCGCAAAATTAACATTAGTTGAGAGTATTGCAAAACCAATACCCGTGGTTGCTTAAAGTTGTCATCAAATTTAAGTAAAGTTATTTTTTCAGTCATTAAGTTTTTTATCTTGGAATTGGTTGGACGCATAACTCCATTGGCTTCTATTCTGAGTCAGCCTTCACAATTACCTGAAATTCCCACAGCCTAGATCTTTCACTATTTGTGTGCAATAGTCTAATCTAGGTCTACATCTACGTCTCTTTTTTCCTATCTGTGTTTGTAATATATTCCGCATTATTCCCTTATGCCTTAGAGTGTGCCTTATCATCATATCTCTCCTATTTTTTACTGTTTTGCGCATACTTGTTTCTTCCCTACCAATTCTAGTACCTCTTTGTTCTTAACTTTGTCTGTCCATGATATCTTTATCATACTTCTGTAACACCACATTTCACACAGTAGTTGGTTTTTCTTGTTAAATGTAGCACCACCTTATGCTAATCTTTGTTTTATATCTTTTGCGCTCTTCCCATCTTGCGTTATTTGGCTTCCTAGGTAGTACAAGAGCTTAACCACTTGTAAGTTCTCTTTACCTATTTGTATTCTACTTTTTAAGTTATTTTTCCCTGCTTTGCATATTAGTAATCTAGTTCTATTCTTATTAATTTTCATACCGTATCTCTCTGTTAGAACTGTTTCCATTTCATTAAAAGCAGCTTCTAACTCTTCCTTGCTAGATGATAATACCGTTCTTCGGTGCGGCACCGAAAAACTGATTAACACATTAAATTTAAAAAAAAACGAAATTTATAAAAAAGTTGGTGTCGTCTTGCGAACTTGTCTTGCGTTTATTAGCATAATTTAAATTTATTTTATATTTCTACGAAACGATGGCACAATAGAAGTAGGATTAATCTTAAAACAAGGAATACATGCACGTAGACACTTTCTTATGGCTCGCATAGCAGACAAAATCCAAAAATGCTGTTGCAATAATGACTGGATTGTACGATTACAACAATGTAAATTTTTAATATGGCAATCCTGTATAACAAGAGTTGTTAGACAATGGTGCCGAGGAAGAAGTAAAGGATATTTTGCATCATGTGAGATGTCTGAATGTGTTAACCGACCGCCCACCCTGAGGAGTCCCCGGCAATCTACAAATGGAGTGAGAGAACGGAGTTGTTTGCTAACTAAATGTCCCTTGTTGAATTTTTCCACAGCCTCTGCAAATGCACCGTTTTGAACATGTTTAACTAATAATTCTAACGCTGATGTTCTTTCTCGAAGTGTAATCGCACCAGTTAATTTTCCATTAGGTGATTTGAGGTTGAACACAAAACGGCGGCAGTAAACAATTATTTTCAAAATAAATCGAAGAATGTGTCTAACAAAGAAGACAAAACGTGATGCGAGGGTCCGATGGCAACCAACACGACTTTTGCTTCGGCAGAACTTTATGACAATTCTGATGATGAACTATCAAGAAATGGTTGTTTAGGCCATTCTTCCAAAGGTAATTTTAACCACACAGGACCCGCCCACCATAGCGCGTGATCGGTAAGTTCAGTTGCAGAAAGGCCTCTAGAGGCACAATCGGCAGGGTGGTCTTGTGATTTGACATGATTCCAATTAGAAGGTGCAACTAGCGATTTAACTTGTGCAATTCTATTCGCAACAAAGGTTTTCCATTTATTAGATGGCGATTTTAACCATGAAAGTGTTATTGTAGAATCCGACCAAGCAAAGATGCTGGTAAATTTTAACTTGAAATATGTTTTCTTCACATACTCTAAGAGATATGCGAGCAGAACTGCTGCGCACAACTCTAACCGTGGCAACGAAATTTTGTTTATGGGCGCAACTTTACTTTTTGCACAAACAAAATACACGAAAACATCATCATTTTTGTCAAAACAACGAAAATAAACAACAGATGCATAACCTGCTTCTGAGGCATTGCAAAAGGCGTGTCACTCGATGCTCTTTAAGTCTTTACAAATCAACTGACGAGAAATTTTCAACTCGGATACGAATGGAAGTTGCAACAAATACTTGTCCCATAGACGAATAAGTTTTTCGGGGGCTGGACGTCCCAATTGATTCCCAAAGTCCATAAACGCTGAACGAAATGTTTCATAAAAAACGTAAGAGGAGTTAAGAAACCTAGGGGATCGAAAATTCTAGCTAATGTCGAGAGAACGTTCCTTTTTGTACAAGGACGCTCACTAAGTTGTATATCGTATGAAAAAACATCTGAATCGGAACACCATTTGAGCCCTAACATCTTTACTAGCGGAATTTGTTCTTGACTAAACGTCAGCGGTGGTTGTTCGATTTGTGAATTGGGTATGTTTGACAAGACAAGGGTGGAATTACTATTCCATTTTCTAAGTTCAAAACCACCAAGCTTACATAATTCAGTCAGTTCTTGAACTAGCAAGTTGGCTTCTTCCACAGTTTCACAACCACTAATGTCATCTACATATGAGTGGGACGATAAAACAAGTGAAGCGTGGTGGTAAAGAACCGCTTCCAATCTCGCTAATTCTTGGATTGTACGAAGAGCAAGCAAAGGAGAAGCTTTTATCCCATAAGTAACGGTGTTCAATCGATAATCAACAAGAGGATCAGATGAATCAAATCTCCACAAAATACGTTGGAAATTTCGATGTTCTGGTATAATCTCGATATGGCGATACATTTGTTTGATATCCGTAGTGAAAGCAATGTTGTGAAGGCGAAACTGCAATAAAAGTTCAAAAACATCTTTTTGTAGTAATTTTCCCTGTAACAGCGTGTCATTTAGTGATATTACCGTCTGAGGTTTCTGCACTTGCATCGAACACAACTCTTAATTTAGTTGTTGTGTTCTCTGGCTTTATTACCGCATGATGCGGACTGTAATAAACAGGAGTACTATCCAACGAAAGAAGAGGTACAGGACTCATGTGCCCTGTGTTTATGTAATTTGCAGAAAAATTTGTTCGACGCTCGTAAATCCGAGTCATTCTGCAAACGTCTTTCCAACCACAAAAAGCGACGTAAAGCGATTGCACGAGAATCAGTAAAAATTGGTTCTGTTGCTTTAAAAGGCAATGAAACCATAAACCGACCTGCATCGTTTCTAGAATAAGTTTCAACAAACGTCTTTTCACACAATACGTTTTCTGCATTTTCCTGTACGTGAGCAGAAAAACTTTCCAGCTCCCAAAAACAAATTAGCGTTTCTTCCATTGGTTCCACATAAGCACACAACGAAGTAAATATAGTTTCTGAACAACCTACTTTTCCAGTCACAATTCAACCAAATTTGGCGCGAATGGCCACGGGTTCGTCTTGTTGGCCGATCCGAGATTCATTCAACAAAATTTGTGCGAAAATGTCTGCTCCTAACAACAAATCAATTTTCGCAGGTTCAAAAAACTTTTGATCAACTAATTGTAATCCATCGATATGATCCCAATGGCGTTTCGATAAAGGTGTGGCCGAAAGTTGACCACATATTTCCTGTAAAACAAAAAATTCTAAATTGAAATTGGATTGAATTTCAGCCTGATTACAAGAATGAATACGACACAATAAGCTACCACTGATAGTAGACGCATTCAATCCCAAACCTTAAACTTTTGCTAAGCTTTTATGCTTCTGCAAAAAAAGCCTTTGACGACACCTTTCTGTTATGAAATTTGACATACTCCCATTATCTAAGAGTGTCCTAACAGTTTGTAGTTTTTCAAAACCATCGAAATCGCTATCTGAGCAGTAGCTAACAAAGTTGTTGTATTAGCAACTGAACGAGAAAAGAATGAACTAACTTCAGGCCTCTGCATCGAAAACGAAGAAGCTTCACTTGTTTCATTCCCTCCAACAATTTTTTTTGTATGATCCGCGGATGTAGGAGGAGAGGTATATGCATTCTCAAAATGCAACAATGTGTGGTGTGGTTTACGACATTTTTTACAAACAACCTTTTATTGGCAAATTTTGACATGATGCAAACTACACAAACAATTTAAACGGAGATTATTCTTTTTAATGAAATCAAATCTTTCCTGACTGGATTTACCAAGGAACCTTTTGCAACCATAAATCAAGTGCGAGTGGTTACACACTATGCATTTGTTAGGTGACGTCATAGATACAAACGTCCCACGAGTTGAATTTTGTCTATTCCAAGATGAAGGCTCACTTTTACTTTTAGTCGCAAAGTTGACGGTTTTCGGTGCTTTTTGAGACATCAAATCGTTATCTCTAAAGCCTTACACGATTGATCTAAGAACGCTCTTAATTCTTCAAAACGTGGTATTTAACTTGTATTTTGCATTTCTAAACATTTGGCGGTGTCTGAATCTAACCTTTGTAATAGCCAATTGAAAAGAACAAAATCAAACAGATCGACATTTTCAAAAGTTTTTAAAGCGCTAGAGCTTTTAACTAATACGTTCAATAAGGACCGTAAACTATCCGACGTAGCAGGATTCAATTTGGAAGCCTTTTCCATGCAATTTAAATAATTTGTAACAATTAATCTTTTATTTTCACAGCAATCTATAATAATTTTTAGGGCAATACCGTAACTTGCGTCACATACCGATAAATGTTTAACGAGTTGTTTATATTTATCATCTAAACTGTTTAATAAAAAATAGAACTCTTCAATAGGAAAAAGTTTCTGATTTGAGTCGATCAAAGTACGAAACGAATTGTAATATGATTCAAAATCTTCAATTTTCCCATTAAAATTTATTAATGAAATTGTCGGCAAGCGTATGTTGTTTGTGGCTGACTGTGAATTATCCACCAATGATGCTAGAGGCACTTTAGTTTCAAACTGGCTTGACATTGAGTGAACCGTGTTCTAATATGCAAGAAGTATTTATATAAATTAATTCGAATACCCAAAATTTCTTTGATATAATCATCGTCTAAGATGCACTCTGTATACAATTTGCAAAATCTAATATAATCTGCGAAGTTAGTTGCATGCTAGCCTCAATTTCAGCATAAGTATCACCGGTCCCATCTAAATTAGACAATGCATTTTGTAATGCTATCAATCTACTTAACGCAGCTTTATCTTGAAAAATCAACCTTTCTGTGGTAACTACCATGGTGAAGGGGTTTAATACCGCCTGAAGCAACAAAGCGGCCACTACTAGTTTTAAAATTCTATAGGAAAAGGTCGTTATTCTGACCACGCAAAGAAGCGATGTCTGAGCAATAATTGACAAGTACAGTTTCTACAAACAATACAATGCCACTGTAAAATGCATGTGCACGAAATTGAAATTGAAAAATGCCTAAATCTTCTAAAAGGAGTAACAACAACAAGACTTGTAAAAACATCGCACATGCAAAGATAACAATGAATTACGACGCCGCAATCATAAACCAGGTGTCTTTAACCAGAAAGGTTTAACAATTCGCTACCCCGACCGTATACCTGTTCCACAAGCTCGCACAAAATGCTATTCAGTACCGTTACTATTTATCTTAATTAAATTCCCGAATAGAACTTCAACATAAAATAAATCGTATTCAAAACGAAAGTTTACTTAGATTGCAAAACAAATCAAACAAATTGTTCTAAGAACTTCTAAGCAAAAGTCATACAGTTTAAAACAATAATAAATTTATAGCACGCTCCCAATCAAAAACAAAGGAAATCTAGGAATTGGGGCGTGAAATTCAATTTAACAAAGGGAATTCAATCCGCTCGGAGACCAAAATGTTGTTCAAAGGATGTATCATGCATTACTTAACATAAACACTTACTTTGAATTCCTCTAATGATGATGTGGACTGTATAATTAGGTTAACTGTATAGCGAGCTTATCGGCACTATTTTATTGTCAATAAGCTCTCACGATACGAAATTAATTTGTCACTTCCAGTGGTTCAAACATGACAACACAACACCCTCGTCGGTTGCCGGTTTTAAGTCCTTTCATGATTTTTAAAGGGAAGAGTTAACAAGGATCAAGAAAAGATGGACAGGAGCCCGAACAATTTAGTTCATATTATAGTTAGAAAATTACCCACTTTAGGTAATTTTGGTGGGCTGTATGTTTTGTCCTTAAACCCTTACACCATTGTCTGTTTACTCAAACAATGTGGAATTAGAGTGAGTGCGGGATGGTAACTGGTTTTACTGCATCATTCTTCATGAACATGTGGGACTTCTCGTTCGGTCGTTGCAGAATAAACACACCAGTACACTTTTGAAAAACCTAAAACATTTTTAATAGAAATTTTACTACAGAACGGTCATGTATTTTGTTCTTTTGCAGTTTGAATTTAATGTAAACGACATCATGTACGGCCGTGACCTCTCACGCAAGAAGGGTGGCAAGCGAGGCAGGCAGCAGCCTGACTACCCTTGGGATATAGGATAAACTAAGAACACCACTGTAAAGCTTAGTTGAAAATATACCTTCCTTGAGAGCGCTCGTTTTATTTCTAACAACCAGTTTTTAAGTGGAAGTTCTCATTAATTTGTGTTTTCCTAGAATAGTCCTTTCAAGTGCTCAATTTGATTACATTACTATATACAATGGAAACTAATTTCTAAAGTAGAGATCTAATTAATTTTTTTTTGATATTCGGGAGGACAGTCGCAATTTTATCGAAGAAGTAGTATGGGAAATTTATTAAAACCTTTGTTAGTCAACTTCCATGGGTACCATAATTTTTATAGAAAGGAAAGACCGGTGTTTTTCAAACGGTTTATGCTGAAGGTAGCATGCGCGATGGACGTCCTCGATGTTTTCACAGTAAATATAAGGAAAGTGGTTGTAGTTGCATTCATAGTGCTTATAGAAATAAACTAAAATTGAATAACCGCAATTTGTTTTAATAAATTGACCTCTAGCTTTAATATTACTCTAATGTGGTTCTGAAATTGTGAATATGCAGTATAAGACTTCTGTATTTTCCAGTGTTTTATGTCGTAGCTGTTATAGTTGTAGAATCAATTAGTTTTGTCTTTGAATATAATGATATGGTGTTAATAAATTAGGCTTGCCTTATTTATTTTAAATATATAAGGGAGGGTAACCCAATCATAATGAAAGATAATGCGTATCGAAAAGTAACTAGCCGTATCGGAAGAGCGGGTGACATGACATGTAATCCCGATGCACGCCTTTATCTGGTCATCTACACATCTGCCAGCATCGTATATGTATGTGCGCTATGCAACCCTCTTGAGATATCTGTCGAATGTGAATGCGGCTTTTTCCCTTGTACTAAATATTTAAGCATTTACGTATTAATTAAACAACATTATACGTACATTACGAAGGTCATATTTTAATACTTACAAAAACTACAAGAGAAAAATATTTTTTTAAACAAATTATTTTATTGCCTTTCGAAATATTTGCTTTTGAGATTTATGCACTTTTTTGCATGCGTTTAAACCAATTCTCGAAACATTTTTTGTACTGGGATATTGGTATCTCAAAAACATGATTTTTTAACGCTTTGGCAGCTTCCTGAGTTATGAAAATCGTTGCCCATGAATTGTTTGTCAGACATTTGTGAACAGAAGTCGATAGGCAATAAAGCTGGTGAGGTGAATACAAGCAATGAAACATTAATTCGATGTTTTTCTCTCGCAAAGAATCGATTGTTTGACGTGCTATATGGTGGCATTGTCGTAATGAAGAAGGACCTGACGTTTCGGATTTTTAAAGTTCTTGTGTACCAGTCACCGTAAACTATTTTTCGATCCTCTAAAGGAATAACCAAAGAAACAAGCAATCGATTTCTTTTAACTGTTTACGAACAAATGGCAAATTTTTTTATTCCTGTAGCGGTATAACACTTCTTATAATATTATTTTTAAGTTATTGTAATTATGGGTATTGTTGATGTATACCGAATGGATGAATTAGTCAAAATTTAATTAAACGATATTAGAAGATAAAGAAATCCTTTTAATAGTTGAAATCCCTGATTCTAAAACGAGGCAAAAGCTTTTGCACATTCCAGACGAAAATGCAATCGACACACATTTTCTATTATCAAAAATATCTTAATTTAAGGTAATAATGCCAAATGAAAAGTAGCTGACAAATTTACACATTGCAGTAACTACATATACGTGCATCGGTTGAACAATAATTTCTAAAAATTGTGAATATATTTTCAGCGTTCCGATTGGTTGCTCAAAATCATGCTGCAATTACGTATTTGAATAAACTCAAAAACTTTGCACTTATAAGTTATAACCTTTAAATACGTTTAAAATGTTATGTATAACAACCTTTTATTGTTCACTTTAATTTAAGTAAGATACGCGATATTAATTAGAATTTGTATTTCTCCATATTGGTTAAGTACGGAGATCCTATATGTTTGTTAATTTCGTGTGCTACTAGAGGTAATGTATTTTAAATTTATCATAATTATTTATGATGTATTTGTGTAAAATATTTCAGGCCTTCTGCGTGCGTCGATAGACCTAAGGGTAGTAGAGGGAGTAAGTAAGGGGTTACTGTAACTTGTTGTTCAGAGATACAGAAGAACGTAAGAAGCTTTCATGATGTATTTCAATAAATTGAAGAAAGTCCTACTTTCCAATGATATAGTCCTCTCTTTGATTCTTCCTACCGTCTTTATACCACACCTTCTTTAAACGTTTCTTTCTTTGTAAATACTAATGCAATAACCTACTACCATAAAAAACTCTTCCAACTTCTCCTACTGTAATACTACTATTGCTGCTTTTTATCTCTTTAATTAACTTAATCTCAAATAAAAGCTCTTCACTGGTATATATTCTGCTTATTTTCAACTTTACTCTCAATTTATAAACCACGTCTTTGCTTTTGGAAAATCAAAAATTAATTATCTCTATTTGTTTATATTGTCATCGTTACCCCCGCCCCGTATTCAGAATAGCACACCCATTTTTATTATTTTTAAAACATTGTCTCATTACCCAACCTTTTTTACACAAACCAACATGGCAATATCTAAAACTTACATACTAATACAATTTATTTAACTTGATTGATACATGATTCAACCCTTAAACTAATTCCCAACCTGTATATTTAAATAAACCTATCCGATTTTAATAATACAAACCCCACTTTACAGATGGCATTTTACAATTTCGCTATATACAACCTCTAGAATTCTTATTACAATCGGACAAGATGTATACAAATTTTCTAACATGTTTCTTAAAAGTAGCAATTTGTGTTCACCAAAGGAGAACCGATTTAATTGTGCCAAAATATATAATTTTGACCCCAATTTGTCCAAATCATATTCCACCCCAAAAATTACCAAAAGATTCAGCTAAACGAATTAACCTTTTACAATCCCTGTATTAACCAAATATAGCCTCTGCCCCTCGTTCAGTACTCTATATTGCTCCATCGTTTCCTAGAAATATAAAATAAATATAAGTAATGTTAATAAACGCAAGACAAGTTCGCAAGACGACACCAACTTTTTTATAAATTTTGTTTTTTTTAATTTTAATGTGTTAATCAGTTTTTCGGTGCCGCACCGAACAACGGTATTATCATTTAGCAAGGAATGGTTAGTAGCTGCTTTTAATGAAATGGAAACAGTTCTAACAGAGAGATACGGTATTAAAATTAATAAAAATAAAAATAGATTACTAGTATGCGAAGGAGGAAAAATAAATTAAAAAGTAGAATACAAATAGGTAAAGAGAACTTACAAGTGGTTAAGAGTTTGTACTACCTAGGAAGCCAAATAATGCAAGATGGGAAGAGCACAAAAGATATAAAATAAAGATTAGCATAAGGTGGAGGTACATTTAACAAGAAAAAGCAACTACTGTGTTCAAAAACAACAAACATATAAACAAGAAAAAAATTGCTTAAAACATATGTGTGAAGCACAGCACTATACGGCTGTGAAACCTGGATAGTGGAAGAAGCAGACAGGAAAAAGATAGAAGCTTTTGAAATGTGGTGTTACAGACGTATGATGAAGATATAATGGACAAAAAAGTTAAGAACAAAGAGGTACTAGAAATGGTAGGGAAGAAAGAAGTATGCGGAAAGCAGTAGAAAATAGAAGAGATAGGATGATAAGACACGCACACACTAAGGCATAAAAGAATAGTGCGGAATATATTGCAAGCACAGATAAGAAAAAGAGAGGTAGATGTAGACCTAGATTAGACTATTGCACACAGATAGTGAACGTCCCCCAGAAATTTAGGCCCGTTTAAAATCAAAAAGATCTCAGCTAAAAATGTAGCCGTAGTAGATAACGGAAAAATTGTAAAATACATTCACTTAAAAAATCTAAGACACCCTGTAATTTCAGATGTACAGCCATCACCCTTGCCGTCAACCTCCACCCAGGTAGAACAGACGACAGTGACATTAAAAACAACCCCGGTATACTACCAGTAAAATTGGGGAGTATGCAAAATACGATAGATTACTGGACAATCGCACAGAAATTTAATTCAACAAAATTAAAACAAGAATTTTATATAATTAGAGATAATTACTACAGACTGAAATAAACAATGGACACAGCCAAATTCGGAAAAGAATACGCGATAAAAATGCTATATTACAAAAACATAATGCAAAACACCTTAAAGAACACAAACGAGAAATTCACTAGATTAATACCAACAGACTAAATCACAAGACAGAAAAGAGGATTTATTAACGGACTCGGTAATATTATAAAAGCGATCACAGGTAATTTAGACAACCAAGATGCTGAACGATATGACAACGCAATACAACCACTAATTGAAAACCAGAATGACATAAAAACTATTGTTAGAAATCAAATAGCCTTAACTCAGTCAACCATAATAAAATCCAATGATACATTAAGTAAATTAGTGAAAAACTAACACAGTATAACTAACAAAATACTAACCCTTGAAAGTAACATGCAAACCACAATGCTATGAATGCGAGACTTAATAAGATTCAACACGATATTCAATCAGATGATATCAACCATTACCATAATTCAACAAATTTTAGCCACGTTAGAGAACGCTGTAACATTTGCTAAATTAAACACATTACATGCTAGCATAGTAAAACAAGTTGAATGATTAAATGAATTATTAGGAATTAAATCATTCATAACTAACAGGAAACTACCCTTTGAAGTAACGGAAACTAACATACTCATATTTGAAAAAATAGTCATAGTAAAAAGTTATGTAAAGAATCATGAAATTTCGTTTTTAATAGAAATCCCCATAGTAGAAATTAACCCTTATAATTATTATCATTTATTTGCTTTCCCCATGAAAGTTGCTAGCAGTATCAAGTTATTATTCCTAAAACCAAGTTCCTTTCCCTAAATGAACTTAGGTATGGCTTCATGAATGAAAAGTGAAAAGAAGTGGCACCTAGTCAATATTTATGTTAATTATTAACGACGACAGTTATTCAAACGAATAGCCCGTGTGAAGTACAACTATTAACATTATCTAATCACTACGAGAATTGCGAGTCAAAACTAGTACAAATTACAAACATGAAATTTCAAAATGTCACGGACAACAAATGAATTGCTGCATTTCCACAAGAAGTAATAGCAACCACCCATTGCAACCCAGACGAAAACAGTATAGCTTTAATTGGAAGCAAGGTAATCACAATAAAAGAAGATTGCTATTTAAAATTAAAAAGCGAAACTATTTGAGTATATAAAAACTCATTAATAACGAAGAAATTCACAAACTACCAGAACTACAGTTCAGGATTACACAACCCGAAGACGACAAAATCAGTAAGAAACCTATGCAACTAGAACATCTAGACCTAGACGACCTCAACCAAGCCGTAAAGTTAATGGACAGTTACAACGAACATTTAAACGAAGTGAAAGTGCCAAAACTACACTACGATAATATCAGTGTTTGGACAATTTTATTGATCATTGTAATAATTTTATTAACTATGTATTTATTGTACAAAATTTATCTTAGATATAGAAACAAAGAAACGAAGTTTAGTAATAAGAACAAAAAACAAAGGTAAATAAAGAAATCATAAAAGATCCCTTAAGAACAATAAGTTTTAAAAATTAAGTAAAACCCTAAATTTTCATCTACGTCGGGAGGAGTTACATATCCACCAAATCAATATATATGTATAATTAAATAGAATAGTTAAAACCTATGTTAGATGCAACAATGTACAATTGAAGGACATATTACAATAGGTTAATGAAAGCTCACAAGCCAGACAGTGAGAACGGAAAGAAACATTGTATTCCAGACGCAACGTGATACTGCAGGTGCAGGTTATAAGACAGCAATTATTAGAATTAAGATTGTTACTTTGTATTGTATAAATGAATAACGAAAATAGCAGATATTAGCTCTGCAGTTCCAAACAAGCAATGTGAGGGGCAGCGAAAGCATAATACCCTCGAAAGCCCAAGGTGGCCAGTCAGTCTAGAGCTTCACAACTTTAACATTGTTGGTTGTTCAAGCTACTCAAATTTAGTTCAATTAATTTAATTAATGAAAAGTAATTTTCATTTTTAATCGTGAATGAATATAACGCAACCATTTGTTAATTTCCATTGTAATTTCTGTTTAATCAAAATTGTTATAAGAGTTTTTGGGAGAAACCTTTTTAAAAACCCGCACCAAGAGGCTCAAAATCTAACTCGCGCCACGGGTGAAATTAAAGAACACAGGAAAATTGAATATAATCAAAGTTATGGAGATTATTTTATTTCTTTTTATTTATCTAACCTTTTTTTGTTAGTCTATTACCTAAAAATTAAAACAGACCTGACCCGTTCCCTGACTATCCCGATGTTGAAAGTTCAAAAGAAATATCTATCAAATTATGAGTACTTTTGCCTGGCATTGGGAAAATAATTCGAACATAGAAGAACGAAAATTAATGTAAAAATTGGTGGTTATTTTGCAAAAACAAAAGTCCGTGACCGGTTTCGCTGTTCTTGCAGCTTATCAGACGGACGCATCTCTTTTTACAAAACAACCAACTAAGATTTTGAATACACAAATCCTGGTGTATTTATACGTACAAAATATTTCTCATGCGCCCTCTATACCCAAATGTAGCCAACCAACTATCGGTGACCTTAGTCTCCGACATTCGGGTATAGAAGGAGCATGAGAAATATTTTGTACGTATAAATACACCAGGATTTGTGTATAATTCAAAATCTTGGTTGTCTTGCAAAAAGAGATACGCCCGTCTGATGAGCTGCAAGATCATCGAAATCGGTCACGGGCTTTTGTTTTTCAAAATAACCAACAATTTTTACATTAATTTTCGTTCTTCTATACTTGAATTACTTTCCCAATGCCATGCAAAATTACTCATTACTATTTAGTTGGAAACGCATTGGTTTCCGTTGACCAACCTCCTCGTTTCGCATTGGGTTTAGTATCTTCTTAGAAGGTCCGCCAGGGCATAAGTAGGTAATCGGTAATTTATTTATTTTCATTATATTAAGTTGTTGAGCTGTTCAAAATTACTCTGATTTGTGTGTATGTGTGTGTGTGTGCTGGTACGGAATTGTGTGCATGTGTTTGTCTGTGTAGTGGTATCATGGGACTGCTTCCCCTTCCAGTTCGCGACCGCCGGCAGCCGCAAATCAGAAACCGAGAAGTCCGCATTCGTGCACGTGCTCTGGTCGTTGGTAGCCGGAAACCAGGGGGGTCACGTGCAGTACCAGGGTCTTTGCGTGTTTGTATTTGTACTGGTGATGTTTGTGTGCGAGTGCGAAAATGTGTGTGTGTTTGTCTGTATGTAGTGGTGTCAAGGGATTGCTTCCCCTCCAGTTCCCGACCGTCGGCAGCAGGAAATCAGAAACCGAGAAGTCCGCATTCCTGCACGCGTTCTGGCCGTTGGCAGCCAGAAACATGGGGGTCACGTACAGTCCCAGGTGTGGTGGTGTCGTCAGTGATATTCCCAGGGTGTTTTCCCAAAAGGTTAGATAATTGATTTGTATTATTTATTTATTTATTTATTTGTATAGTTTCCTCAGGTTTTTACAGTAAGGTTAGTTGCAATGTGGGTTAGTCAAGATTCGAGTTATTAATGCATGTGTGTTTGCCCTCATGTTATTTGTTATTCAGCTTAGGTACTAAATTTAAGTGTTAGTTTAAAAAAGTCCTGACCTATTGGCTTACAACTAAATTAAAAATTAAACTTATTCTACGTAGAAGTTCATCGATCCGGGCGAGACTTGTTTATCCACATGCACGCAGTGTCACTGCACATATTCACTTAGTTTAGGTTTGCATTATCTTTTATTATTTGATTCAGCTCCTGGTGGTTCACCTGCCCGACCCCTGAAAAGTTGTTAGTGGGCGGGCTCTGGTAATTTCAGGAGCGTCTTTGTGTTATTATTTTAGTCTCTTTCATTGTAATGTTTGTTAGGTTACGTTTGTCATTTGGTCGTTCAAGCGATTTTTGTATGTGTATGAGTGTTTTGTGTATTAGTTTTGTTTTGTTTTGGTGTTTGTTTGTTTGATTGTTTGTTTGTTAGGTAGTTAGTTAGGGTCTTTGTCTTTCGCGTAGTATTTTTATCATGTATTGTGTGAGTTGATTTAGATGTGGGAAGAAATCTTCGTCCCACAGTATGTTGTAATATAATATTTTTTTGCTTGTTTTTTTATTGTTTTTATTTATCCTCGTGACTATCAGCTAATAACTTACATCTTTAAATTTCCTAAACCCTAACCTGATATCACAAGGTCGAGAATTTCTTATTATTTATGCAAGCCCACGGTAAAGTTGGATGGAAAATGGCTTGAGAAAAAGAAAAACTCTTAAGACATAAACGGCTAGTCGAGTGTTAGCTCTGGGTAGATCATGAGCTTGGGTCATGGGTTGTTAAAAGACCAAAAATATATTTAATGAGCGCCACCGTATTTTTCAATACAATAACCAACAAAATTTAACTGTGCTTGTATAAGGGGAATGCGAAAACCTTATGTTAACACCACTAACATAGCCATAAAACCTGAATTTCACTCTTTTAAACACACTTACCAAGACCTCAAACACCAGATGTCATACAGATGTCTCGGCTTGACCTGTGAACGAACAAAGGTACAACATGGACACCATTTGTGTCCTCAAAAATATTTGCCAAAAATAAAATAATAGAATTTAGGTTTCTAAAATATACACCCAGGGAATTTGTTTTCATTACACACAATTTCTGATCAGGGATGACTTGTAATTTTTACTTGAATTTTTAAATAATAGAAAGTCATTCAAAAACAAAATAGATTCTATTTGAATAAATTTCTAGATTCATGTTACTATAATATTTTCACTTCGTATTTCTATATTTTCAATTAATAATTTTTTATGGAACAAAAATATACTACTAAAAAATTGTATTCAATAATATAAAGATCTCTGAATGGATCTTTCTACAAAATTTAAATGTAAGGATTTGAATTTTCTTAATTATTCATATTACATATTTTCTTCAAGTCATAGAAGTACTTCTTCGACCTTCACAGTGAAATTTAATTACCTAAGTGCTGATAAAATAGCAGGAATTTACCTAGAGTTACTTTTACTTAACAGTTATTACGCGAATTCCACATGTAGACTAATAATCAAAGTTCATGACCTTAAAATATTTAAACATATTTTAAATTAACGTAAGATGACATGTGAGGTCTCAATAGGACAACTGAATCTATGTTTTTATATCTGACATAAAATGTCATTCACAACTTTTTAAATGTACACTTTGTGTGCATGTGTAAACATTCTGACAAAGAATAGATTTGTTATTTAATTCGCTGTTTCCTTAAAAGCCTTTTACGTTACAAAATTTTTAATGTTCTATTTTCTTATTGCAACTTAATTAATATTCAAAGTGATTAATTCTAAGAAACACTCACGTGTTGTAATACTGCTCTGAACGAAAGAAATAGGACCTTGACCTCAGCTGTCGGAAATTTCCATAACCATCGATTATCAAAGCTTTTCTGAATACAACCATTATTTAACGAAACTAACTTCTGCTTGAATTTACATGATATTAAAATTTAGTACTCCAACAAATTTTCTAGATACAAGATTTGCTTATTCGACATTATTTATTTGCGAAGTTGAATTATACGCAACATATACAAAATTGCCTTATATGATATTGTATAAAATTTTATCATATCCGATATTATATAAGATGTAGCCATATATGATATTGCACTATAGGGAAAAATATTAATATAATTTATTTAAATAATTTTATACCAACTGTATTAATGATGAAAGGGGGCTTCCATCTACTTAGGCCTGCAGGGATCAACTGAACCGCTCTAGGTAGAACTTATAGAAAAACATCGTCACGCTACAGCTGCTAGGTTCGACCTCCAGACACCAAGAATCAATCAATTCTTCTCTTTCGGACTGTGTTACAGGCCACGTGCCTAGACACGACCATCTTGACTCCGCTACGCCGCTTATCGCAGCTTGTTCCTTCAAACGTTGATAGCAAAGTCATCAAATTGGCAACTCGATGGAGCTTAATAACGAATCTTAGACCACAAAGGTAAAGGAGTCTATATGCTATTATTAATTTTATGTATTAATTTTTTACTGAACGGAAATTTATAAATTATTTATTTTATATTATTGCTGTTTTATTCTATATTAAAGAACGAAGCGTAACAAGAAAAAAATACGTTACAATGTCTGTCATAGTTAATAACTAATTAAGAGTGACGGGGTTAAGTGTAATAATCTTACATGTGATTATGCCAAGAAACAAGTTCGTTTAATCATTCTGAAACTAGAGAATAATGCAATTCAAGCATTTCCGCTAACGACAAATTAAAAAGACGTGTATTGCGACCACTTTTACCTTTAACCAATATATTACACAACAGTAATTAATTTGTATATGTAGGTTGTTTATGCCATCGGAATTAGTAGCTTTATAAATAAGAAGTTAACTGTTTGCAACAACTACATTTCATAAGAACGCATATTTATTCCTTTTTGTGGATCAAAACAGGATTATTTTATATTCTAGAACCCACTCCGTTACAAAAGTCACATTCCAGAAATATCACAGAAGCTTTATATTTTATTACTTTACGGTGAAATTTTTATGCAATGCCATATCTATGATTGCTGATAGAAGGTAGAATAAAACCTCTGTGTATTAGAAAATAATTTAATAGATACTGTAAAGGATGGGTTTCAGATGTAAAGACAGAAGAGCTATTGCACATATCTATAGAAACAAATAGCTAAAATCACAGTAGATGACCATAACTGGTGACAGATTGTTACCCTTTTTGGAGTCACAAGCTTTATTTTAATAATTAAACATAGGGGATTTCCAATCCTATAACTGAAAGTCATTTCTCATCATAATTTAGTTAGTATAAGTAGAATATGACGCATATAGAATGCGTTTTGAATTCCCAGGTACTGTTAGGACAATAACTTATAATTTATTATATGTATTTAGCCGCATATGATATTTCTCACGTTTCGAGATAATGTGCGTCATTGCTTCAACTAATGAGAACGGCGATATAGTAGAGGAATTTTTACACGTTGGTGTAAACGAAAGCCATGCTCGTGGTAGATTATCTTGGGTTTTTAACCGAACGGGCGTGGTGGCAGCTAGTGCGTGAAATTCAGTGAAGCTACATATGAGTCTCTTACCTCCCTTCCATCTGAATACCCAACAAGTTTTTCTTGTTTTAAATGTTGTAGGTATCAACAACAAACTTCACAGTAAATAGGCCATAGACCACAAGGGACTAAAATGTACGTGCGAAGAGATTAATAAATAACATTTGCCGCACAAAAATGCTCTTATTAAGCGTATGCCGTAATTAGCTGTATCTACCTTAGTTATCTAAATTAGTCAAGTTAAGCTTGATCTACTCACTGAGTTGTTTGTTTATTGCGTATTGAGATTTTGTGTAATATTATTACGCCCTCTGTATGGTAATGCGATAAACTAAAGTACGTCTACCTGTATCGGTCATTTAACTACCATAAAATATAAAGAAAGAAGCCGGCAATGATGTTCACTTTGGATGCTTTTCAATAGAGCAAGCAATTAGGGAAACTAAAAAATTATTGAATACTCAAGTAAACGTGCAAAGCGAAACAATGCAATGTTAAAATTTGCGGATGACGCCACTTTTAGCCAATAAGAATCTATCTAGAAATAACGCCAATTACAGACTGCGTGGGCAAAGAAAGTACTTTTCCACAAATACAAATTGCTCACACAAAACATTGATTTAAATGTAAAGAAAGAATTTCTAAGAAAATATGATGTATGGTTATGAAACATGGACTATGGAGAAACAGAAGGGGAAGAGTTTAAGCTTTTAAAGCATGGTGCAATACAAAAATGTTAAGAATCGCCTGGATGGACATAATAACAAATAAAGCGGTACTAAAACAAATTGGTGAGAGGACATCTATTTAAGCAAATATAATAAAGACCGGTATCACTGATAATAAAAGAACAGGTAGATAAAACATTGTGTAAGTAGATGACAACTTTAATAACTTGTAACGCGTGGGCGTTATGGTAAATAAAAACTGAATGCAAAAAGAGGAAAATGAATCTCAAGTGGACACAATTAATATCGAAGCAGCCTGTATAATTCTGATTTCATGAATGGTAGTGTTCAGAAAGCAACACATCGCAGTAACATTTAATAGTTCTATTAAAACCATAAACTTTTATTTATGGTAAAGTACACAATTGGACAGAACCCAGGTTCATAAATTGTTATATATTTCAAACCACAAAAATGTACACAAAATATTAATTTCAGTAAAGTTTCATAATGAGATCGTGTCATTTAACGAAAATTTTTAAAATAAAAAAGAAATAATCGTGAAATTATTATTAGGCATGTTCCATATTAAAATTATTCCAAATATATGTTTTTTTTACAAATTTTAGTAAGATGAATTTGAATTAATGTTACGTAGTTGCAATACAAAGAAAACTCCAGACACACTTTAAGCTTGCCCATACAATGTAAAAACTAAGATGGAATAGTGAAAATCCCGAATATCAAGTTTCAGAAATAATTTAATCATTTCAATACAATACAATACATTCATTGTATATGACTGAAGACAAAGGGAAACACATGGTACCACAAGTACTTTCCTGGGATTCATTTCATAAACTCAATAGGAAGACTATACCATGACAAAATGCCCGACTGAACGTATAAAAGAGGGGGAATTATATGACAATAATTACATCCAACGGAAAAACTAATTAATTAGCTGCGAGCTATAAACTGGAAAACGTTAAAGTACAGACAAAACCGCGGAAATTGCGGGGGGGGGGGGCATGAAAAGAAACACAAGAGAATATAGATTTTCCGCAAGACAAATGCGGCGTGTGACTAACATTATTTGAACTTATGCTGCACGGGCAAAGTATAGGGTTTCAATTCACAATTTCATAGGATGATCGTCGGTCAAATGGGATTAGGGCTTGGTGAGTTCATTCCTCCATTAATTTGGAATTTTGTTGGGTGTTGAGTTAAGAAAGCTGTGTTAGTCGGAAGGCCAGTAGGAAATTGAATTACTGACGGTTTCTGGCAATCCCAAAATACAGATATATTTCGAATTAAAACAATGAGCAACATGTGAGCTTTTATGTTAAGATTTATTAGTTTTATTCTTGTGAATTGAAAATTTCAATGCTTTGGATATATGTAACAGGAATTCATCAAAATAAAAATTACTGTTGTGTTTGACTAAATTAACGATGGAAGTATTGTATACTAATTTTAAATGCAAATTTTATTGGTAAAATTTAGTGTTAGTTAATGCATAAAAATTTAATATTTTGGAATGGGCAATAAAATGATAGAACGAAAAAGTTGGTATTTTCTCAAATTGGGAATTATAAATGTCATGTAATTTAATATGGATAATGAAAAAATGTGCAGTGATAGTATTTTTGATGGATTAAATTTAAAATCTTTTAGGATTTCTTTAAGCAATACTTGGCCAGAATGAGGTTAAAGAATTTAGGTTGTTCTTTTAAGGAAAGTATATTTGTATTTTTATTGAAATTATTTAATGCTAATAAAGCTTAAATTGTGCTTCAATTTTGTTTGAATTTATTTAAAGACTAGGTAAACGGACATTTGTATAGGATATCCGGTCACTCCAGTGATGGAATCGTATTTGGGAGGCATTTTATTTTTCAATTTTACTTAATTTTAAGGTATTTTAGAAAATGGTAAAGTGTAACGGGAAAATTTAGGAAACCTGTAACGAACATATATTCTGTGGCACTGGTTTTGAAGAAATCACATCTATTCATTGTAGATCTGTGATATCTGATTTTTGTATTCGATATGTTATATCTGAAGGAAACAATTCCACAATGGAACAGGAAATTATTACCATTTATTAGCTTAAATGCATTACAAGGAAATATTAAATAGCAATATACACTCTGAAAACGTATTTAAAAAGGAACAAGTCAATGTGTTGCCTAATCCATAGGCGGATTATATGCTTTCAGTTGTTAAAATTAAGATAACGCTTGCGTAAATAGTGTCACGAGGTGACACGCAAGACGTATAAGCTGTTCTCTACGTGGACGGTACGAAACGGCAAGTTCGCCATGGTAGTTTAACATGTGAACGAAGCTGCAACTTATAAAGATTGGCACGTGTCAAGTGGAGCCTCAGAATAAGCATATCGTGGTAGGGGCATGGGAGCCGTGGTCGTCTTGGGGGCCCAAGAATAGTTGTCATTCCTGTAGCTCCGGCAAGGCATTGGATCACGCTTCCTAATAAATATCGCTAGACAGGTCGATGATTGTTAACGGTGAGACCACAATATTTAAGTAATTTTATACTAAAACAAAATATCATTAATTCCTTAGCGCATGGAATAACCATGGTTATATTTAGTAATTGGGGCAACTATCGTTAATGACGTATGTAAAGCTTTTGTTCGACATTTCTTGGCATCAAATTTTGTAAGCTGGACCCGGAACATGTGCATCGCAGTTCGGTAGCAAGAGGTAACTCCTTCATTAAGCACAAGTATTAAAACTTTCAGTTCCTATGTTTGTTAGACTTTTAAAAGTGTTCATATAAAATTTTAATAGAGGATTGCTTATTCATGCTAAATTTTGTGCACGAATCAACTTTGCGTGAGATAATAAAAGTGTAATATTTCTTCAATTTGATAACAAGGTTATTTGTTAAAATTGTGCTAAGCAAATTTAAATAACGTAAAATATGATGGTTTAGAAAGTAATAGTAAAGTAATTTTGTAAGACACGTGGAATATACATGTGTTTAAAGTATTGTGATTCTAAAGTCCACTTCATGTTTTTTTAAGAGTTAATTACAGATGTCTAATCTTTAATAAGGTCATTAATCATTTCTATATCTGAATAAGTTTATTTACTCAAATTAGCTACATGTGATTTAAATTTTCTATAAAAAATGTGAACTAAACTGATGTGATATACATGTAAACGAATACACAGATCTGTTCGTTGGGTATCAGGGATCCTGTTTTAACGTATTATTAAAAGTAAGGTCTTGTTATGTCAAGACAGATTCATAAGAAAAATCAGAATTCAATTTTATTATTTTGTATTTGTAACCATATTTAAAAAAAAAACGAAAAGAAAAAAGTACATTAAATTACATTTTTGATTCAAGTTTTTTTTATTCTATGCATAATTAATTTTAATAAGAATATCTTGGAGAAAATAAATTTTTTGAGTAATGAAATTAGACGAATGCTGAAACAATATAAAAGCACAGACATGTTACAATTGATTTATTCTAGATATCCATTTTTAATTAAAATACCTTTGGTGTGGTAATCTCAAGATTATCCACTCATAATTATTAGTATGCTCTTTTATTGAAAAGCACAAACAGTGTTTTTAATAGAAAATTTGTTGTGTAACTTTTTCTTTCAGGATCATCGAGATTGAAGTGGTTGTAGGTATGTTCCAGAGGTTTCCAGATGTGTTAGTCCATTAAGTTGTAAGTTTTTTATGGTGCTTATATCCAATGAGTTTCTGTATCTTCTCATAGGAGTATTGAATTTCTTATGTTGTCCATATAGATACAGTGGCGCTCAATTTCCCATTTTTCTTTCTATGTTAGCTTATTATTGAGTTTATACCATACCCACGCCCATTCTCATTGCTCACCCTTAGGGTAATTCCCAGACTAAGCCGCGAATAAGTAAAAACGGATAAAGCTTCACTTGTATCCAACGAGTGGAGGCAAATAATGTTTCAAACCGAAGCAAAAGCGGCCTATGCCAAATAACAGTCTTCCGCGTAGGGATAGTATGGAAGGGATTGCTAAAACACACAGTTAGGCACCTCTTAATTATGACAGGAAAAAACCTTCCCTGGCAAGTGATTAAAGTGACGTAAGTTTGTTTGCATATCAGTCATGTTTATTATTGTCTTATTTCAGACTTTTATATTTTCTTTTATACTTTTGTTTTCCATAGAAACCCACTTCCGCACCACTACAGTTACCCGAAGCATCCTTATATTGTTACGGGGTCGCCACCCCTTCAGGGTAAATCAAAATTTATTAACGTAAGTCTCATTTTACCGATAATAAACTTACACAAATTATATACGATAGATATTATAAACGTATCTTTTGAAGTGACACAATGAGATTTGTGATTTCCTATTTTACGAAGATTTCATTAAAAAAATGCAAATACTTACAAAATCAGAGATTTGGCTAAAACTTCAAAATGATATGTTTGAGTAAAAACTCCTGCTTTCATGTTCGAGATGTTAAAAAAGGACAGAAAAAAGATTTTTCTGTAATACACGATAATACAAGAGTATTATTTTTAAGGCCTCAGGGGTTTTGACATTAACAGGGGTTTTGCTCATCATGAGAGTACAAGTATAAAGTTTTTCAGTATATTACTAGAAATGCTGAAAGAATATAACTCTGTGAAACGCTTAATCTATAAAACAAAATTCTTATTTTTCCCGTTCCTGAATACCCACCCTCATATTGATACACAAGGTTAATTAACAATACATTGAATGAAATATAGAGAAACTTAAAAATTTAAATAGTTATATTCAGCTGTACATAGAAAAATCTGCAATATATTCTTCGGAATAAACACTGTTTAGCTTTACATAACTAACCCATTAAAATATGTACTTCTGAAATTATCAAAAAGCGAGGGGCTTCCGCATCTACGCCGCCTGTAATAAAAATAATATCGCGTTATGAAACCTTAACCTGTCAATAAACCTGTCATATCGTCAAAAGTGAAACGCTTTCAACTTTTACTCGAAACTTGACCGTATGTCGTTCACAAAAAGCGCAACCCCTGATGTACGTCGATATATACATACATACACAGATGAATATACGGCCGGTGCTCCTGTACAATGCACATGTCGTGTCTAGGTGCAGTTTGCCCCCTTACATCCTTGTTCTATGTAAGCTACCCCGTATGTCCTATGACATCTGCAAACAATGATAATCCCTGATTATTTTAGTTTGATAGCCCACAGCGCAGCATGATGTTTCAATCAGAATCTACTTTATAATTCATTTATATTCCGTTTGTGAGTTAATTATTTATTTGTATTGACGCCTTTCTATTTTGCAAGAGGGATTATTGTTATTTTTTAATTTAGTACTTTATAAGTTCCAGTGAAGTCTCCTCAATAGAGAAGTCATAAGCGCCATCGTAATTACAATGTATAGAAAAACATCTGATAATTAGAAATACGTTAAGCGATACGCGTAAAATTTTCTGTATCAAAAACATCATACTAAATTATTTACATAGTAATAAAATACTGTGATAAGAGGTAATAGCAATGTCATATAGCGTGTGACGCAGGTGTCATTTGTATAAACCGAGAAAATGAAGAAAAACAATCGATTTAGCCATTTATTTGTATATTGAAATGCATTGTACAGATGTGTACTACTTACGTGTAACGCATAAAGCATAATTCTAAAAGAAAATTTCATTTATATTTAATAACTGACAAATCGTATTTTAAATATAATTACATTTAAAGCATAAAGCAATATTCATTTATAGTTAATAACAGAAAGATTGCATTTCAACATGAAAGCGTAATTTTGATTAATTTCGAGATTTATAATTGTTGAGAAATTCAATATTTTGAATAGAATCGTATATCGAATATTAAAATGCATAACAAACAAACGGTCCACAAAGAAAGCTGAAAGAGGCCTAGAAGGTTTGAGAACAGACAAAAGCATTATACAAAGAATAACATAAGACTGGAATTGTATATAAAAGCAGATGCACCTAGCATGCAAAAATCAGTACTAATTGAGATTCATGAAAATGCACGCCATTGTCTATAGTTAAAATACATTACGTAATTAATTTCAAACACAAAATTTAATGCAAACAACAAAACAATTTTAACATTAGAGTTTGATTTAGAAATTCAAGAATTTAAAGATTAATTCTGCAATGTAAGTCTATGGAAGCTCTACAGTTTTGTTACATGCCAAAATTGGCAATGTAAATTGTTAAATATGTGACTAAATTCCCGCCATTATTTCCAAATAAACTTGTTAACTTCCGCCATCACGGACAGTTGCGTCGGCGCAAAAGAATGCGCAGGCGCGGAGTGAGTGGCGTAAGTGCGCGGAGCGACACGACTTTATTAGCCACGAGACGTCTAGCGGGTAACGTCTACCGGTGTCGTGTTTTTTGTCTTTTCTCTTTTTAGGATGTAGTTTCACTTTTACCTGTATCTTCAAGTACCTTTACCTTCATCCCTTCGCCCTAGCTACGGACGACGAAGGAGGGACGAATGAATTTAGATCAACAATGGCGTAGCCGACCCACCCAAACAACAAGGAGATGCCCTGAGATTTAACTGCAAGGCGCGTTTTAAGTGAGTACTTTGCTTTATTTTTGTTTTAAAATAAGAATTGTATCATTGTAAACGTGTTTGGTATTTGATACAATTTGCCACGTAATTATGTCATAATATTAACTATTGCGCAATATTGTGAAACGTGGACCATGGCAGTGGTGCCAAGTGTAACAGTTTAAAGCGGTTTTAAGGCTAGTTAGCAATCAACAAGAGAAAATGGATTATTGATATTGAATTTATAAAAATTGGATAATACTTATACTTGAATTTTGAAGAGTAACATATTAGACTGTAGTAATTTTGAATGCAAACTATATTTGACAACAAAAGGACAATAGGCTAAAGAAAATCGGATATATGAACTATTTCGTTTTAATTAAGTTTTATTTCATAAAAAGGTTTTTATTAGGTTAAAAATTTAATTTTGTAGTAGATATTCGTGTACAAAGTCAACTAAAATAATTTCATTTGGGATGGCAAATTCACGTAAAGAATTTGTGATTACAGAAAAGAGCATGGGCATACTGAATATTCAGGAGGTTTAATACGGTATTAAGGAGAGACAATAAATTAGATGACTTTCGATAGGGCTGGTTATTCACAAGAAGTGTAATTTTATTTAATTAGGGATTTTTTGATAAATAATTCTCATGTGTTAAAAATATGTTTATTAGAGTAGTCTACAAAATAATTGTGAATTGTGTATTTAGAATGTTGCTTTGAGAAACATATTTCGCTTCACGAAACTGTGATACAAGTTAAAATGTTAGTTTGTAGAATTATTTGTTTGTTTTGACTTATACTATACTATAATTAAAATTGCACAAAGTATTTATAGATAAATTTATTGATTATAGTGTTACCGAAACGCGTCAAATAAAAGATTACCACTACATTTGTTATTGCTTATATGTGAAACTTTTGCAATATACCAAGATTTAGTAATGACCTAATTCCAAGATTATTATTAATTTTCTTCCTGGTCTAAATATGAGTAATATATATATATATATATATATATATATATATATATATATATATATTACTCATATTTAGACCAGGAAGAAAATTAATTTATTACATCAAATAATTTTAATCACCGTGTATAAGGAATTTTATTAGATAATACGCTTTATTAAAAAACCGTGGAGAATAAAAATTCATTCGTTTCATTAAAAATAAGAGATTTAAATTATTTACAAGACGCTTTCTATAAAAAGAAGCAGTATTAAAATGCTCAACGTGTAATTTAATTATTCCGAGTAAAGAAACAAATGGAAATTACGTGCAAAATTTATATTAATTGATTCAAGTTTGGGTAACGAGTATTAAACAAAATGTACAAATAATAATTGAATATTTAATTAGGATTCACTAAAAATTAAAGGGTATTATTTTAATTGGAGTTAATTGAACCATTAGTAACATATAATATGTATAAAAGCTTGTAAAAACCCAATAATATTCAAATCGTAGAAGTGTTATTTAGAAGTATTATGTTTGAACACCTGCGTATTTTTAAATGTTTTATGTTCTGCTTAAATTTTGTAGATAACAAATGGTTACAGAGAATGTTGGAGAAACCGTCGCTTAATATTTACGGAAATGCTAATAAGGTGGGTTATTTACACAGTCCACGTGGATTGAAAATAACCGATACTAAAGAATATCGATTAGTACCACTCAGAACAGGGTAGATAGAGACGGATAATATGCGCAAGACAGAGACACATATAGTAAAAGGCGTGGGTTGAGCAACGTCACTGGGTTGCGATTGGTTGAAAATAAGAGGCAAACATGAGAGGTAAAAATAACATTTCTGTATAAAAATTAATTAGTTATTCTCAGACGTTGCGAGCCGTGTCGAAATTTCTGAGATTTAACTGGTACGAGTGCAAATTTAATAAGAACCGACGCACGGGCGGTCGAGATGGGAACATAGAATGACGAAATTCTGGAAATTGTCCGTTTGCGGGACAATACCGACGCACGGGCGGGCTATTATATATACCCGTGTTAATATGAGTTTAGCTCTCTTAGATTTTCGATTTGATTCAATGCGTTAAACAGTGCTCTTTAGTTTTCCGATTTTGATTGAATAATTTAAACAGTTTGCTCGTATATTTTGGTGATTTAAAACAGTTTGTTCTTTACGTGCTACAATGAAAGTAATTTAGTGCACTTAGAAAAGAAGATGCAAGGTAATAAAGTCTAGTTATAATTGCGAGTACTGTACCAATTAGTCAAATTTGCAACGACAAATGAATACACAAAAGTAGGCAGTTTTGGCGTATAGCGTGAAAGAAGTATGAATTTCTTTGCTATTTTTCGGGGGTGTTAATAATTAAATGATTCGTAAACGTGACTAGATCCACAAAACAAGATACAGATATACACAGATGAGTTCCGGAAAAGCACTGAAACAACTTTAGATGAATGGTGGTGTAGAAAATTTTAAAGGCGACCAGTAATCCGAGGACCTAAACATAACCCAGTTGAAATGGTGTGATTAACAGAGGACGATGTACATTGGAGCCACGAGTGCATTAACCTTCAGGTAACTTATGCTTTGTTGTTCGATTTTTGATGTTTTGGTGTGTGTTGAATAACTTTATAATTTATTTACTTAAAATGGACAATAGTGAATTTGTACTAACAACAAATTTTTAATTTTAAGGTGAAATTTTCTTGTTTAAGTAGAAAGGAGTATTTAGTATTTATGTTCTTGATGAAAATTTGGGTATGTCTTTGAGCTCAATTAGACGAACCTGGTTAATTAACGTAAAGGGGTGGGAGATGCTCCCTTTGTACTCAGAGTCAGGTCTGCATATATTGTTATATTAATTAGTAGGCATCCTACAAGGACTTTAATTCTGGATGCACATTAAAATGATAATAAATTTAATCTTGAAGTTTTCTGATTCTGAAATTTATGCTGAAATTTAATTTTGAAATATTAATGTATTATGAATATTGATGTAAATAGAGTTAACGTTGATGTTTGTGGTAGGAATGTATTTGTTTTTTTATGAATGAGGATGAAAGTTTAACTAGGTGAGCAGCCGAGGCGGAAAAGAGTAAAGAGGCGATTAACAGAAGAAAGTCAACGGACCAGTTAATTTAAAAGGTTTCACAGCATTCTTGACGCGCCAATCTGAGGGACTCGATTTGAAAACCTTAGTTTAAGATTAATAGAGAGGTTTTTTGTAGGTTTCACAGCAATATATATATATATATATATATATATATATATATATATATATTGATATGATAACGCCTCACCAAAATGAACCTTAGATTTTCGTATAGGAAGATATATAAAATGAATGATTTGATGCTCGTACGCCTGTAGGATATCTACTTGTACAATTTTAAACATACAGTACATTATTTTTGAAATCAACAAATTCCATACAAAAGAAAAAATGACTTACCTAATGACGTCTTGCACTCTATTCGAAGCAATATCTCTCGGAGCGTTTTGAAGAACTGTTGTTACTAGTTGCATAAGTGCCGTTGCTAAAGGTTGAGATGGAGGAGAGTCTTCGCAGTTTTCGATAGTCTATAACAAAAAAGCCCAAATACAGACATTGGCGTTTGTTGTAGTATGTTTTCTATTGACATTTTAATTGGTTCTGCATGGATTTCATTTTTACTAAACTTAAAAGTGACATAAAAGTGTAACACATTTTCTAGATATTTTTAATTGTTTCGTTAATCGGTTGTTCTGATAATCTGACAAACATATGGGCCATTGATGCGACATATGAGTTAAATACTTCCATTGCCTTCTTGAGGCTTGGCGTTTGTTATTGTCCTAAACTGACGATAAAAATTCCCTTTAAACTGATACTTATTGAAACAAAATTTTTTTGGAAAAAAATTCTTTACGGTGTAACAAAGCTGTATTAAGGCAGGTAGAAAAAATGAAAAAATTCACTAAAATTATTTATTTGCAAACCTATATAAGTTTTCGAATTATTAATAAATCTTTGGTCCGGTATGGAAAACAACAAATGTTTAATTAAATTGCAAGGCTAAACAACACATTTTGTACCATAATGAATATTGAAAATAATTCAGATGTTTTGAAACCTTGCTTAGAACGTTTTAAATAGCAAGCTTATCATTAAAAGTCCGAACTTATTGTTCACATATATCTCAAGGTTTTCAGCTTGATTCGTAAAAACGACGCACGGTCGCCAAGCTTTGTTTTATTTAGCATTAAATCCTGGGAAGATAAAAAATTCCCCAGATCGAGCTGTCTTCATAAGTTATTTTCCTAATCCACTCAATTACACGTTAACCGTCGAGCAATATCATATACATATATATATATATATATATATATATATATATATATATATATCATATCATATACAGCATCCCCTGTAGCTGCAATAAACAATATATAGGACAATCCAGACAGTGGCTGAAGAACAGAATAATACAACATAAAAGTGATCAAAAATTAAACAAAAAATCATGCGCCCTAACTATACATTTAAATGAATATCAACACCAAGCAGATTTTGACAACACAAAAATATTAGATACAGAAAGTATATAAGATTATTTCTAGAAAGTTACCATATCCAAAAACAAATCAATACAATTAATTTTAAAAATGACATAGATAACCTACACAAAAGTTATGCATTTTTATTCTCCTTAAATAAAAAGTAATAAACACCATTTAAACTGATTAAAGCAGTCTAAAATAAACATACACACACACACACACAAATGCATGCACACATACATTATAATTTATTTTACATGTATAAATAACTCACACACACGCACGCACACACACACACACCACACACATACACACACACACACACACACACACACACACACACACACACACACACACACACACCACAAATGCATACATACAAACACATTAGAACGTAATATACAACTGTATATAAATGATAATATTTTTCTTAATTATAATGTTTCAGTAGATTATCATAATTTTACATAATTTATAAGTAACATCTTTAATTTTTAAAATTTTATTTTCTTATTTGTAATTGCCACTTCTGTAATTTTTAGTATTAATAACGTAGTTAGTAAAACAAAACAAAACCAACACAAATTTCATTCATCACAAAATTTCATAAAAACCAATAGTTTAATAAATGTAAGTATAGATTTAAGAAATTCTCCAAAGATGTTAACTATTTAATTATAGAACTAAGTGTAAGGAAACATACTTTCCAAAACGTCAGTTATTAATAAATGACTTTGGCATATTTTGAATAATTTATGACATTTGGACGAAGTAAAACCCAAAATCGAATCTTAATTTAATATTAATAACGTCCAGAAACAAAGAATCTATAAACCAATAAACTATAAACCAATTACATGAAATGTATCTGTAAAAACATATTGTATTTACTAATACAAATCGAACTGGTATTGGCATAGCCATTATAAAACAACTACTTGATCGTTTTATAGGGGGAAAACGTCCATTGACCAGGTTTCGACCTCATTTGGATCTCGTCAGAATGGACTAGTTTTAACCCTAACAAAACATCAGGCAACAATGTATATGCACGAAGAATTTTAACTGCACATAGTAGAGAAAGTTTAGTTTATGTATATATATATATATATATATATATATATATATATGTATATATTTCTGTGTGAATTGTATGTTAATTTTGATTAGATAAGCCATGTGCTAAGTTATTGTAAGTTTCTGCATGTAAATACAAATTAATCAAACTTTAAAACGCTTTGTTAATCGCTAGTGTAGTAATTAATGATCCCAATGAAAAGGTTCATTAAGTGCAAGAGTTAATTTGCATCATTTTTAGCTTGTGTAAATATTCTCAAAGAACTTTCACAATGTTTAAATGATATGGAGCATAATCCTTTAATCATAAATACCAGTTGTAAATAACAGGTGTTATAATTGAAAATATTCCTAGTGTATATTTTATCATAGTTTATAAAGTGTAAATATAATTGGTAAAACGTTAGCATTTGTATGACTTTCAGATGCTTAATTATAGCAAAAGAGAAACAAGCTTAACGGTTACGGGTTCTAGTAAATTCGAATAAAAGAGATGTAGACAAATAACACGTTCTTAGTATTCGTTTACGAGTTTGAAAGTCGTTTTGTTCAAGATTTCTGGGGGGCGTTGTCAACAAGTATAACCGTCACTAGGTTTCTCCGTATCCAAACAGAAAACGTGTACAAAATAACATTTCGATTCTACGAAAGGTATTTGACGATTAAACAGGCAAGGAACGACATAGAATAAAGAAAGATTAATAGATTGTGTATTTATAGGAGTAGGATGAACGTATTTTGTTTATCATTTAGAGTGGTTGATTTCATAAAGGACAGATGAAACCTGTACTTGAAAAACAGAGAAGGATTATTGGATTTTACATATACAAGAGAGAGAGGCGATAGTTTTAAGATTGTTTAGAGAGGGTAAATAGTATTTTAGGTATAACCAAACTTGCAAACATGGTGTAAAAAGGATAGACGATGTAAAATACATGGTAGATTGAGATAGAGATAACTCGAGGTAGGAATATGAAATATGGAGTGGGTACGAAAAAAAATAAAATTTTCGTATGAAGGTTAGAGTGAGACGACTTTAATACGTGTATTATGATGGGCGTGTGGTAACCAAGGAACTTATTTTAGTAGGGGCTAGGATTCGGAAAAATAAAAATCCGCTGCAAAGCTTAAGTGTATTTTTGTGGTAAATTGTTTGTTGTTTGTAGTGTTCAAAATTTGAGATTTCGATGGCAGTTGATATTAGAGTAGAAATTTACAAAGAATTGTTGAAGGTTAGCTCGTGTGCTGTTGGAATTTAGTGGCAGTTAAAAAATTTGTTTGTGAAAGGGTCTTAACCGTTTCGAAAATTAGCAAGAAGGCTAGTTTGTTTGTATTGATGTACTTACGAGAAATTTCAAGTTAAGGGGGTAGATTTGGCTACATAATGACGAAGATGTGGTGATAGGTCTCTCTTTTGCTAGTCATCGACGTGTCCACTAACATTGGTGAAGAAATTACTGTTGATATTTTTTTAGTGAATTATAATATTTCAATTAAAGTTGAGAATATCATACACAAGTTGGTGTAATGTTACTAGCAGTCCATAAATGTGATGAAGTACATTTTGACAAATGCGAAGCATGTTTGAACACTGTAAGTAACGACAACTTTATACTTTGGTGGTTGGTGTAAGTTGTGCAAATTAATGGAGTAAGGAGTATTGATGGATCGATTTGGTGTTTTACCTATGGTAAATGGACAAGTAGCGGAATTGGTGGTGTTGGATGTACCGTCACTTGGTAATCGAGAGATTTGAGTAGCTGATTGCCATTACGGATGGTGTTATACAATTTGGTGAGGTTCGAGAACGTGCAGTAATTGGGAAGGACATCAGACATAGATGGTATGATTGCTGTTCCATGTGCGATGGTGTATTCCAGGTAACAGATTTTTGAGAAAAATTGTTTATTTTTGTGGTTATTTGGTGTGTTATGACAATTTTGTGCATTATGGTTATATTTTATAAACTCTATGGACTAAAGAGTTACTTATTGAACGTTTATGATTTATTATTTAACTATTTTATGTATGAATTTATATTCATAAAATGATTGTTGTAATATTTGATTGTGTACAAAGTAAGAGGGATTTATGGTAATTTGCAGTGCAAAACTTAGCACTAGTATTTAAAAGTCTTACTGTGAGCTTATATTAAAACCAGGGGTAACGTAACCTGGACGGTTAAGCCCTGTTACTTTAAATTATTTATTAAAGGATAAAATGTTATTTGGAAAATAATTTGAAAGAAAAGGTAGTATTTCAAAACGAGGTGATAGGCAATTTTACTGATGTGTGAAATAACAAAATTTTTTTGTTTGAATAAATCGAGGTGAGTTGCCGTAGTCGAGTATTCTTTGGTAGAATAGTAGGGTAGTATTTTTCAGATAGCAGCAAAGCCGCCAAGGTAAACTTCTTTGATTTAGAGTTTTTAGGTATAAGTAGCAAAAAGGCTCGAGTGAACCAAGTAAATCTCGCAGCAATTAATGGCCACCCAACTGTGGAGCATAAAATCTTGCGGCAGTATATATATATATATATATATATATATATATATTACTCAAATTTAGACCAGGGTAGAAAATTAATTAACGACATCAAATAATTTTAATCACCGTGTATAAGGAAGCTTTGGGAAAAAGTACGCGTAATTAAAGGCCTACTGTGAAGATTTAAATCATTCAATTAGAAGGTAGGGTTTGTATAGAATTTTATTAGATAATACGCGTTATTAAAACGTGGAGCATACAAATTTATTCGTTTCATTAAAAATAAGGGATTTAAATTATTCACTAGACGCTTTCTATAAAAAGAAGCAGAATTAAAATGCTCAACTTGTATGTAATTTAATTATTCCAAGTAAAGAAACAAATAGAAATTACGTGCAAAATTTATATTAATTAATTCAAGTTTTAAGTAACGAGTATTAAACAAAATGTACAAATAATAATTAATATTTGATTAGGATTCACTAAAAATTAAAGGGTAGAAGTCAATGCCATTCATTATTATTTTAATTGGAGTTAATTGAACGATTATTAAGGTACAATAGGCATAAAAGCGTTTAAAAAACCCAATAATACCAAATATGAGACGCGTTGCTAGCATACAAATATATCTAGAAAGTTAGAATACGTGGAATATTCAAATCGTAGAAGTGTTATTTAAAATGTTACGATTGAACACCTGCGTATTTTTAAATGTCAGATTCTAATAAATTCGAGCTGATAAACATGCAGATTCTGCGTATATTGCAAACGGTCGGATAAACCGTAGCTTATATTAACATATGAATCCACGTGGACTGAAATAACCGATAGTAAAGAGTATCGATTTGCACCACTAAGGCCAGGTTAGAAAAAGACGGATACAATGCGCAAGGCAGAGACACAGATAATAAAAGGCGTGATTTGAGCAATGTCACTGGGTTTGCGATTGGGTGAAATAAGTTGCAGATATGAGAGGTGAAAACACAACAATTTCTATACAAAATTAATTAGTTGTTCTCGGACGTGTTTGCGAACCGTGTGAAAATTTCTTAGATTTAACTGGCACGAGTGCAAAAATTTAGTAGAATCGCGTGCCGGACTGTCGAGAAGGGAACAGAGAATGCGATTTTCTAAAAACTGGCCGTCGCGGGACAAAACCGACGTGCAGGCGAGCGATTATATAAACCCGTGTTTATAGGAGTTTGGTTCTCTTAGATTTTCGATTTTTATTCAATACTTTACAACAGTTTGCTCTTTATTTTTTGATGTTATACGATACTGCAAGCAGAATACGTGCTACGATAAAAGTTATTAAGTGCATTTAGAGAAGATACAAGGTAATAAAGTCTAGTTATATTTGGGAGTATTACTGTACCAATTATCGAAATTAGTAACGATAAATGAATAAACAAAAGTAGGCAGTTTTGGGTATAGCGTGAAAGAATTATGAATTTCTTTGCTATTTTTCGGGGGTGTTAATAATCAAATGTTATTCGTAATCGTGATTGGATCCACAAAACAAGATTATGATATACTTAGATGAGTTCCTGAGAAGCCCTGGAACAACTTTAGATGAATGGTGGTGTAGAAAATTTTAAAAGCGTACAGAATCAGAATCCGTAAACATAACCCAGTTGGAATGGTGTGATTAACAAAGGACGATGTACATTGGAGCCACGAGTGCATTAACCTTCAGGTAACTTATGCTTTGTTGTTCGTTTTTTTTTTGTTTTGGTGTGTGTTGAATAACTTTATAATTTGTTTGCTAAAAAATGGACAGTAGTGAATTTGTACAAACAACAAATTTTTAATTTTAAGGTGAAATTTTCTTGTTTAAGTAGAAAGGAGTATTTAGCAGTTTATGTTCCTGATTATGATAAAAATTTGGGTCTGTCTTTGAGCTCAATTAGACTAACCTGTTTAATTAACGTAAAGGGGTGGGAGATGCTCCCTTTGTACTCAGACTCAGGTCTGCAAATATTGTTAAATTAATTAGTAGGCATCCTACAAGGACTTTAATTCTGGATGCAAATTAAAATGATGACAAATTTAATCTTGAAATTTTATGATACTGAAATTTATGCTACAATTTAATTTTAAAATTTTAATGTATTATGAATATTGATGTAAATAGAGTTAACGTTGATGTTTGTGGTAGGAATGTGTTTTTTTTTATGAATGAGGATGAAAGTTTTAACTAGGTGAGCAGCCGAGGCGGAAAGAGTAAAGAGGCGATTATCAGAAGAGATTCAACAGGGCGAGAATCACAGCAAATCTTGGTGCCAAATTCGAGAGGCACGAATATCTTTTTTTACTCTGGTGAGGCTTTTTGTAGAATTCACAGCATTATATATATATATATATATATATATATATATATATCACCTGCTGTGATCCTCACCATTCTTCGGGAACTACGGTTTTCGAATCGAGCCCCAGCGTTGGGCCGTCATATAATATATGCTGTGAAATCTACAAAAAGCCTCACCAGAGTAAAACAAGTTGAAAATGCAAGGCATTGTCGCAACGAACTTCCAAATATAGACTTACTTTAAAACAAATTAAAGAAATTAAAATTATTATGTTGTATTAATTATAAGTATTCAGATAAAAACAAAAATTTATAAACAACAAAAGAGACATTTTAATATATTTTATTTTATTGAATAAATATTTTAAAAGCTATATATTAGTTTTCATCAATAAGATAAGAATTTTTTTTTTTTATATGAATCTAATTATTTTCGGTAATCAAAATTTAAGTTTAAACAATGTCTATAATATTGGAATAATTGGCATTAAATGCCATAAATTGTTCAAATACGTGTCGCATATTGATTTTAAACTAATTTAAAATTTTAATTATCCCTGTGGATTTTCCCGGGGGCTCGGCGTCCCCGTGGCCCGATTTTAACTGACATCAAAACTTAAGCTCTGGACACCGAGCTGAATCGATTGATGTATCACACATTGATGTCCGACCATTAAAAAGGCCTCGGACACACAGACAGACAGACACACAGACAAATAGATTTCATAAACGAACGAATTTCGTTGAACAAAGATATTCGAACCTCTCGAATTTGGCACCAAGATTTGCTGTGATTCTCGCCCTGTTGAATCTCTTCTGATAATCGCCTCTTTACACTTTCCGCCTCGGCTGCTCACCTAGTTAAAACTTTCATCCTCATTCATAAAAAAAAACAAACACATTCCTACCACAAACATCAACGTTAACTCTATTTACATCAATATTCATAATACATTAAAATTTCAAAATTAAATTGTAGCATAAATTTCAGTATCATAAAATTTCAAGATTAAATTTGTCATCATTTTAATTTGCATCCAGAACTAAAGTCCTTGTAGGATGCCTACTAATTACTTTAACAATATGTGCAGACCTAAGTCTGAGTACAAAGGCAGCATCTCCCACCCCTTTACGTTAATTAAACAGGTTAGTCTAATTGAGCTCAAAGACAGACCCAAATTTTCATCATAATCAAGAACATAAACTGCTAAATACTCCTTTCTACTTAAACAAGAAAATTTCACCTTAAAATTAAAAATTTGTTGTTTGTACAAATTCACTACTGTCCATTTTTTAACAAACAAATTATAAAGTTATTCAACACACAACAAAACATCAAAAATCGAACAACAAAGCATAAGTTATCTGAAGGTTAATACACTCGAGGCTCCAATGTGCATCGTCCTTTGTTAATCACACCATTCCAACTGGGTTATGTTTACGGCTTCTGATTCTGAACGCTTTTAAAATTTTCTACACCACCATTCATCTAAAGTTGTTTCAGGGCTTCTCAGGAACTCATCTAAGTATATCAAAATCTTGTTTTGTGGATCCAATCACGATTACGAATAACATTTGATTATTAACACCCCCGAAAAATAGCAAAGAAATTCATAATTCTTTCACGCTATACCCAAAACTGCCTACTTTTGTTTATTCATTTATCGTTACTAATTTCGATAATTGGTACCGTAATACTCGCAAATATAACTAGACTTTATTACCTTGTATCTTCTCTAAATGCACTTAATAACTTTCATCGTAGCACGTATTCTGCTTGAAGTATGGTATAACAGCAAAAAAATAAAGAGCAAACTGTTTTAAAGTATTGAATAAAAATCGAAAATCTAAGAGAACGATGCTGTTTAAAGTCCGGGTTTATATAGTAGCTCGCCTGCACGTCGGTTTTGTCCCGGGACGGCCAGTTTTCAGAATTTCGCATTCTCTGTTCCCTTCTCGACAGTCCGGCACAGCGATTCTACTAAATTTTTGCACTCGTGCCAGTTAAATCTAAGAAATTTTCACACGGCTCGCAAACACGTCCGAGAACAACTAATTAATTTTGTATAGAAATCGTTACGTTTACACCTCTCATATCTGCATCTTATATCAACCAATCGTTTCCTCGTGACGTTGCTCAAATCACGCCTTTTATTATCTGTGTCTCTGCCTTGCGCATTTTATCTGTCTTTTTCTAACTTGGCCTTAGTGGTGCAAATCGATACTCTTTACTATCGGTTATTTCAGTCCACGTGGATTCATATGTTAATATAAGCTATGGTTTATCCGACCGTTTGCAATATACGCAGAATCTGCATGTTTATCAGCTCGAATTTGTTAGAATTTGACATTTAAAAATACGCAGGTTGTAACGTATTTTTTTTCCTAGTTACATTTAGTTCAATAAAATAAAAATAAAACAGCTGTATTTTAAAGTATTTAATTTGTGAATTATCATCCAATAAAAATTAATATATAATATTCGTAATAACACATAGATTCTTGTATATATATACTCTAAAGTTCGTTACCAAGCGCTGTCAAGTTGTCAGTCGGCACTTTATTCTCAACGTCCGAGAGTGCAAGCCGCTTTTGCAGACGAGGTAAAGTCGAAATGGCCCTGTCGAAACACATGGCTTCTAACAAAGTTAGGAAAAAGTAGAGAATAATAAATTCTTGGTGTCTGGAGGTCGAGCCTAACAGCGGTTGCGTGAGCATGATTTTCGGTAAGCCTCGCTCCGAGCAGTTTTAGTTGATCCCGACAGGCCTGAGAATATGGAACCCCTTTGGACATCATTTTAGACAGTTGGTATATATTAATACAATAGATTATACTAATATTTTTCATCTTAGTGCAATATCTTAAGGACATATCTTCAATAACATTTTCGATAATAAACTAAAACAAATTTTTATGGTAGTAATTTAAAGCAAAGATTTATGGTTTCGTTCTATTCAATTTAATATGCAGTAAAGTAAACGCTGATTCCACATGGGACCTCGATATTTCAAACTTACCGATGACTAATATCACACCCGGATATTACGATGGAAATGTCCGACAGCTGACGTCAAGGTCTGGCACCTGTAGTACATTTGTGATGCACGTGAGTGTTTTTAACTTTTGATAGCTTTGAAATTATAGTAAATTATTATGAATTATCCAACATTAATTGTTTGAGTAACGTAAATATAAAGTAGTTTTTTAAGAAGCCAGTAACATTAACGAATAAGTATCTTGTTTTACAGTTTGTTTGCACATGTACGCAAACAGTGTATTTTATGAAATTCTGAATGACAACCTATGTCAGACAAAAATATGTAGATTCCGTTTTCCAATCTAGACGCCATATGCTGTCTTGATTAAGTTTACATTATGTTTAAAGACTTTCAGGTCATGTAAAGGCACTTTCATTGATATATGAAATTCGCGTGTTTATTGTAGATTACAATTAAATTAGAATATTTGCATTTTAAAATGTCTGCTCTTTGATAATTAATTTTTGTTGTAATGATCAAGGAAGTACTTCTCTGATTAAAAGAAATTTATGTGTTATGGACAATTAATAAATAATATGTTTAGCTAATCAAATTCTATAGATATGATCTACTCATAGATCTTAATTTTGAATGTAAAACTTCATTAGAATTATTATGAAAAAATTATGAGAAAGATACAAACTTAAATATTGCAGTCACATGTATATAATCAGAAATTTATCCTAATAGAATCCCTTTTGTTTTTGGAAGACGTTTTATTATTCAACATTTAAAAAAGTGCAAGTCCTCCCGGAATAGAAAGTGTGTGTAATGAAAATAAATTCCCTCAGTATATTTTAGATGCCTAAATTCTATTATTCTATTTTTGGCAAATGTTTTTGAGGACACAAATGGTGTCCATGTTGTGCTTTTGTTTGTTCACAGGTAAAGCTGAGACATCTGTATGACATCTGGTGGTTGAGGTCTTGGTAAGTGTGTCCGAAAGAGTGAAATTCAAGTTTTATGGCTATGTTAGTGGTGTTAAGATAAGGTTTCCGCATTCACCTTATACAAGCACAGTTAAATTTTGTTGGTTATTGTATTAAAAAATACGGTGGCGCTCATTAAATATATTTTTGGTCTTTTATTCACCGATGACCCAAGCTCATGATCTACCCAGAGCTAACACTCGACTAGCCGTTTACATCTTAAGAGTTTTTCTTTGTCTCAAGCCATTCTCCATCCGACATTACCTTGGGCTTAAAAGAAAAAGAAGAAATTCTCGACCTTGTGATATCAGATCAAGATTTGGAAATTGGGAGGTATAATTTATAGCTAATAGTCACGAGGATAAAGAAATATAATATAAAATAAAAATAATTTTATAGTACAAGGTGTTCAATCGTAATACTTTAAATAACACTTCTACGATTTGAATATTGGGTTTTTAAAAGCTTTTATGCATATTATATATTACTAATGGTTCAATTAACTCCAATAAAAATAATAATGAATGGCATTGACTTCTACCCTTTAATTTTTAGTGAATACAAATTAAATATTAATTTATTATTTGTACACTTTGTTTAATACCCGTTTACTTAAAAATTGAGTTAGTTTATATAAATTTTGCACGTAATTTCTATTTGTTTCTTTACTTGGAATAATTAAATTACATACAAGTTGAGCATTTTAATTCTGCTTCTTTTTATAGAAAGCGTCTAGTGAATAATTTAAATCCCTTATTTTTAATGAAACGAATAAATTTGTATGCTCCACGTTTTAATAACGCGTATTATCTAATAAAATTCTATACAAACCCTACCTTCTAATTGAATGATTTAAATCTTCACAGTAGGCCTTTAATTACGCGTACTTTTTCCCAAAGCTTCCTTATACAGGGTGATTAAAATTATTTGATGTCGTTAATTAATTTTCTACCCTGGTCTAAATTTGAGTAATATATATATATATATATATATATATATATATATATGTGTGTGTATATATACATTTTAAAACAAATTCCTCGTTAAGTTTTGTTATATTTAAAAAACTCTCTGACTTACGAGAAGCTTAAACGAGATTGCTTTACTAGTTACAAAATAAAATCCATATTAAGATTGCTTAAAATTCTGGTTTTATATTAAATAAGGATAACTATTAGTAACGAAATTTTAAATTTGTGTGTATCGTGAAAATTTCAACTTTTAAGTTTCTCTGCCATTTTAAGTACTAACTTAAGCACAAATTTTCTTAAACATTTTATAGAAAATTAGTACTGCAAAATGCTTTTAAGTTTTATCAATTTAGGTACAAATTAAATAATCGTAGCTAAATGTAAATAGATGTAAATACAAACAAAGTAATGAACTTAGTATCAAACATCATAACTAATGGGAATGAATGCAATTCAAGTGCTATAACATTTGTATTATCAAGTCAATATCTTTCATAACACAAACTTGACCTCAGGTAAATGATTAATGATTATGTTTTAAATTATAGTACTAATATCTGCTACTGGTAATATCCGACTCGACAAGGATCAAAATTTGAATGTTGAGTACATAAAAAGATACTCAGGAGAGAAAAGCGGGTGTATAACTAAACAGATATTAAACAAATGCGGCTTTCAATATTCCTACTTGATGTCCAGTTACAACGGTGAAGATTCTTGGATCCAGAACACATTACTACACTCGAAGAATAATATAAAGCGGTGAGGTAGTCCTATACGGGAACAGACCTCCGAAAACAGAATCTCATTGTCCAAGCGGTGACAATAGACTGTGTTAAGCCGTGCAGTCACCAAAACATATGGCAAACAAGATAGAACACTGAAGGTGATAACGCGACCGGATTTATCAAATTTAAATAAAAGGGCAGATATTACCGTTAACAAATAAACTTAAATTTTATAGTAACAATATAAAGAAACTAAATGAATATATACAGGGTTGGACGGAACACGGGATGACATCTTAGTGGAGGGTGATATCAGGGGGCAATTAGTATCAGTACGGACATACTACTGCAACATATAAATTAATATATACAAGCACAAAAGCAATATATTCACAACACTAAGAATTAATAATTATCATCTAAATATAAATAACGCTATTATTAGTTTATTTACAAGATAAACATGCGTGCGTGTTAATAAGGTCACACGAGAACAAATATAAAAAAGGACATTATCAGTTAATGCAAAACATAATGTGAATATGTATAGTATTAAAAAGAGTGCGTGTTAATGAGTACGAACAAGAAAAAAGGATTAAATATTTCTATATAAGCATATAACGACTGCAATAAATCAGTTAATGACATCTACAGTTGAATATTTACAGAATTAACACGTATGCGCGTTAATAAGCATAAACAAGAACAAACTGGAGATCTATATAAAGCATATTAAGTGAGTTAATGCAAATATGAGTATTTACAAAATTAACACAAGCAAGTGTTAATAAGCACAGACAAGAACAAACGGTCGTCTATCTCTATATATAATGAGAACACAAACATACATGTAACAACTGCATTAAGTCTGTTGAGGACAAATGCAGTATGAACAGAATTAAGACGAATGCATGTTAATAAGCACAAACAAAGACAAAAATAGAGCAATAAGAGAATAAGTGTGTTTTATCAGGACGACAATCACTGGTTTGTGTGATGTTTGGAGTAGTTAGCGCATCTTGTACATAGCGTAATACCAAACGACGCTTGGATATCAATCGTAATCGTACAATGGCGGCTACTCTATAAGTGCTGCGGAGCTGCAGAACCACCAAAAACTAGCAACGAACAAACACATTCAGTTGTGTAAAAGAAATCGATAACCAGCCACTAAAAGTATTATGAATTCCTAAGTTGGATGTCCATAACAGTCGGTCAATAATACAGTAAACATGCAACTCTAAACAAGGAAAATCCATAAAATCACTTTCTAACTACGTTGTTCGGCAGATCTTATTGCGAGTTCGGATAAGTGTCGGAACATTTCGCGCAAATACTACATCACTCAATAAGTCCGTAGGATGATACATAGATGGCGTTGCTATGTAATAATCCATATGATTTGTAGGAAGTACTAACCTTAAAAAGATATCTGTCAAAATTTCATGACAATCCGACGATTAGTTTTTACAAGTTACAGAGGTTTCTTAGTTATCCTACGGACTTATTGAGTGATATGTTACGAGCATAGTAAGAAACGGCCTCATTAAGCCAAGCTCGAGCTGCATAAATTGCAGCGTCATTTGTCTATTGGTATTCGAATCGTTCAAGTTTTGTGTGCTTTCCGGTTCTTGTAGATAATGCGTCACGCATTTCATCTTTCGTTATCTTTATAAATTTCATATCCGCTACTTTAATATCATATTAACCCATCACCAGTTATTCACATATTAAAAACTGAATAAACATTTGCGTTTGAAATTTTAGTGTATAGGTAGTAAGTTTGCATATTAGTTTGATTATAATTAGGTTCACCAGCAATAAACTTATACTCTGCTCCCTGAGGACAGTTGCTACATTAATCGTTTCTAAAATGGATGTAATTTTTAATTTAAGTGAAAAAAGGTCCTCTCAGTTTACTTTTCAAGAACAATTAGCTATTAAAGATCAGGGTCGTCCTATACTATAACTGAACATTCAAATTCCTGGCACAATTCGTGGTAAAACTTATAAAAGGCAGTTCAATACAGACATTTTCAAAGAAACAGTTGGATTTGTGGGTGCAATCGAAAAAATGCATTATTTTGCTTTCCGTGCGTATTTTTTTTCGGATGATCGTGGTGAAAAACTTTAGTCGCAAACAGGTGTACGGGATTTGGTTCACTTAAGTAAAAAAATTAAAAAACACGAAAACTGTAAATCGTAGGTTGGTAACGCAATGCGATTAGCTCTGTTTGGCAAAATAAATATACAGGCTCAACACCTATGTAAACTTAGCACCCGACGTTGATAAAATTTTTTTTCATATATGCATTTGATTAAGCTCAGTTTGTACCCGTTTGTAACGCTTTTTATTTCGTTTGTACCTCAAGGGAGTGAAAGTTACGGGGGAGGGGAGGGGTTTATAAATCATTAGCACCCAACTTGAAGATAGAGAAATTTTCTAAATGCCATTCGATTAAGCATCGTTTGTACCCGCTTGTACCACCGCCAGTTTCGTTTGTACCCTTAAGGAGGTTTTGTAACGAATTTTCAAAATAGCTGTAACACCTAACTCTGTCATTTTTTGAGATATCTTAACTCCGCAATTTTTAGAGATATTTTAAATGCGCGAGCGGGTGCTGTTTCGGGCTCGTTTGTACCCGTTTGTATCGCCACCAGTTTCGTTTGTACCCTTAAGGGGGTGTTTGTGCTGAATTTTCAAAATAGGGATAACATCTAACTGTCATTTTTATAGATATCTTAAATGTGCAAGCGGGTGCTCTTTCGGAATTGTTTGTACCCGTTTGTACCACCGCCCGTTTCGTTTGTGCCAGTAAGGGGGTGTTTGTACCAAACTTTCAAAATAGGGGTAACACCTAGGTCCACCATTTTTAGAGATATCTTAAATGCGCAAGCAGATTGTTCGGTCTCTTTGTCGCATGTTGTCGTGTTTAATTTTAAGTCGTAAATTTGTAAATCTAATAGTAAAACTGTTATCCCTTGTTCCCTTACATCCTGTTGTAAAAATTCCTTGTGCATGTGTAAATAAGTGGGACTAAGGGTAGTGATGAAAAACACTCTCTCATCGATATCGAAGCAGAACAGTCGGTTTTTCGTTCGCTAACGTGAGTTTGTCAAGGGCCGCCGACTTTATCGAAAAAACCCCTAAAAACACAGTGCAAATGCAACGGAACACGTACTATAATCTCCGAATACAGTCCACTTAGTTAAGGAGCAAGGAGCTGCAGCTTAGAACAATAAAAAAACCGCGGAGGTAAGTCGATATAGAAAATTATAAGACCCCCCGCGCTGAACACAGATGCTGTTTCATAATCGTTTGTACCTGTTTGCACCACCGCCAGTTCCGTTTGTATACCTAAGGGGGTGTTTGTATCAAATTTTCAAAATGGGGGTAACACCTAACTCCGCCATTTTTAGATATATTAAATGCGCACGCGGGTGCTGTTTCGTAATCGTTTGTGCCCGTTTGTACCACCGCCAAATTCGTTTGTACCAGTAAGGGAGTGTTTGTAGCGAATTTTCAAAATAAGGGTAACACCTAACTCCGCCATTTTTAAAGATATCATAAATCCGCAAGCGGGTGCTGTTTCGGAATCATTTGTACCATCGCCAGTTTCGTTTGTACCCTTAAGGGGGTGTTTATACCGAATTTTCAAAATAGGGGTAACACCTAACTCCGCCATTTTTAAAGATTTCGAAACAGCACCCGCTTGCGCATTTAACATATCTTTAAAAATGGCGCAATTAGGTGTTACCCCTATTTTGAAAATTCGGTACAAACACCCCCTTAAGGGTATAAACAAACTAACGCGGTACAAACGATTACGAAACAGCACCCGCTTGCGCATTTAAGATATCTCTAAAAATGGCAAAATTGGATGTTACCCCTATTTTTCAAATTCGATACAAACATTCTCTTAAGGGTACAAACGAAATTGGCAGTGGTATATACGTGTACAAACGGTTCCGAAACAGCACCCGCTTGCGGATTTAAGATATCTCAATAATGGTGGAGTTAAGTGTTACCCCTATTTTGAAAATTCGCTACAAACACTTCCTTGAGGGTACAAACGAAACTGGCGGTGGTACGAACGTGTACAAACGATTCCGAAAAAGCACCCGCTTGCGGATTTAAGATATCATTAAAAATTGGCGATGTTTGGTATTACCCTTATTTTGAAAATTCGGTACAAACACCCCCTTAAAGGTACAAACGAAACTGGCGGTGGCACAAACTGGTACAAACGATTACAAAACAGCACCCGTTTGCGCATTTAAGATATCTCTAAAAATGGCGGAGTTGGGTGTTACTCCGATTTTGCAAATTCAGTACAAACACCCCCTTAAGGGTACAAACGAAACTGGCGGTGGTATATATGTGTACAAACGATTCCGAAACAGCACCCGCTTGCGGATTTAAGATATCACTAAAAATGGCGATGTTTGGTGTTACCCTTATTTTGAAAAATCGGCACAAACACCCCCTTAAAAGTACAAACGAAACTGGCGGTGGTACAAACGGGCACAAACGATTACGAAACATCACCCGCTTGCGCATTTAAGATATCTCTAAAAATGGCGGAGTTGGGTGTTACTCCGATTTTGCAAATTCAGTACAAACACCCCCTTAAAGGTTCAAACGAAACTGGCGGTGGTATATATGTGTACAAACGATTCCGAAACAGCACCCGCTTGCGGATTTATGATATCTCTAAAAATGCCGGAGTTGTGTTACCCCCTATTTTAGAAATTCGATACAAACACCCCCTTAAGGGGTACAAACGAAACTGGCGGTGATACAAACAGGAACATACTATTATGAAATACCACCCGCTTGCGTATTTAACATATCTTTAAAAATGGTGGAGTTAGGTGTTACCCCTATTTTGAAAATTCGGTACAAACACTCCCTTAAGGGCACAAACGAAACTGTCGATGGTACAAACGGGTACAAACGATGCTTAATCGAATGGCATTTAGAAAATTTCTGTATCTCCAAGTCGGGTGCTGATGATTTTTTTACCCCCTTGTAACTTTCACCCCTTTGAGGTACAAACGAAATAAAAAGCGGTAGAAACGGGTACAAACTGAGCTTAATCGAATGCATATATGAAAACATTTTTTTATCATAGTCGGGTGCTAAGTTCACATAGGTAGGCTCAACTTAATTCTACGTACTGGATAAATATTCAGAAGTATAACGACAAAGTAATCAGAAATAGATATATTTTTTCTAAAATTATAAACTGTAAAAAATTTTGTGGAGCATTTAATCTTGCACTTTGCGGACGCGATGAATCCGATTCATCTGAAAACCCCGGTATTTTTAGGGGACTGGTTAATTGTTCCTCGGAACTCGATAGAACCCGAGAGGATCATTTAAAAAATGCAGGCGTCTTTAAAGGTACTTCCAAAACAATTCAAAATGACTTTTTGAAAAGTATTCTTGAAGTTTGTCATTTTGAAATTGTCCGAGAAATTCAAGAAATCCCGTTTTTAGCAGTGATGACAGATGAAACGACAGATATATCAGCAAAGTTTCAAATGGTTACAGTTTTCCGTTATGTCACAAAAGATCGCGATCCCGTTGAACGGTTTTGGAATTTTTTACTTCCAGAGAAACATGATGCAGATTCACTTTCTGAAACAATTCTAGGTGTTCTAGAAACTGTAATCAAAAATAACAATACCAAACTTATTGCACATAGTTACGATGGGGCCGCAGTTTTGGGCGGGAAACGACGCGGTGTTCAAGCTCGAATTAAGCAAAAATACACAAATGCTCATTTTGTACATTGTTACGCTCATCAACTAAATGTCATAATAACAAAAGCATGTTCTGTAAATAGCCAAATAAGGCTTTTTTTTTGAAATTTGCAGGATATACCGGGGTTTTTTAGCTTTTCACCTCAACGTGTAGCAGTGCTTAATGAAATAGTCGGAAGGAGAATCCCTCGTTCTGATCCTACTCGTTGGAATTTTAATATTCGTGTGGCTAATATAGTATACGAATACAGAGATGCATTAATTGAATGTATGGAAAACTTAGAAGAAAGCACAAATATCCAAACGTGCAAGCAAGCTTTTGGAATTTTGCGAATTTTGATGGATCAAAATTTTTCTTTCTAGTTGACCGTCTGTCATTATGTTATGCCACACGTGGATTTACTATACAACGTTTTGCAAAAAAGAAATATGAATCCAACTGAAGCTTAAAGAGTTATAGGTATGTTTGAACCGAATATTAATAATATACGTAATAATAAAATAGGAACCGTCATTGAATAAGCATCAAAATTAGATACCGTTCCTGCAGAAGTTAAACGGAAACGGCTTAATAATAGTCAACAGGATCACCGTGTCGCCTGCATAGAAGTATGCGACATCATTGTTAATAATGTAAAAGAACGTTTTTCTTTTACCGACCACTTAATAGCCATCTCACTTGTATCTTCAGAAAAATTTGTCGAGTATGATAACAAGTTTCCAGAATAAGAGTTAGATTTAACTTGCATCGCTTACGATATTTTAAATAAAGAACGTCTCAAAACAGAGCCATCCGTATTATATTCCAATAGGGAATGTAGAGAAATACGTGGTGCTGTACCTTTTCTTAAATTCATAATTGGGAATAATTTGGACGAAACGATGGCCGAAATTAAAAGGCTATTACAAATTCTTGTGACCACACCAATGACCACTGTTGAAGCCGAACGCAGTTTTTCTACTCTAAACCGTATAAAAACTTTTTAAGAAACTCTATATGTGAAGGTAAGTGTTCGGTCTCTTTGTCGCACGTTTGCGTGGTTAATTTTAAGTTATTTTAAATTCTTAGTTGTAAATCAAATAGTAAAGCTGTCATCTCTTCTCCCGTTATATCCTGCCGTAATACCTCCTTTGTGTATGTGAAAATTAAGTTGAAAAAGGGGTAGTGACAGAAACACTCACTCATCGACATCGAAGCGAAACGGTTGTTCGTTCGGTAACGTGAGTTAGTCAATAGTGCCGCCGAACGTGAATTTAAAGATAAACCCCTAAAAAACACAGTGAAAGGGCTAACGTAACACGTACTATAATTCGCATACAGTCCACTTAGTTGAAGAGTAGGAACTACACCTTAGAACAATAAAACAACGCGGAGGTAAGTCCATATATAAAATTATAAGACATCCGCGCTTTAAACATGGCTTTCCTAACCGGATTATTTAATTAATTAATTAGTTCCTATTCCTTTCGCTCCTTATTTATACTTTAATTTAATAATTGTCGTAGTTTTTATTAGGTTTGAGCGTGTTACAAAGAGACTAACATCGTGCTTGCACATTTAATGGTAGAAACATTTGGACCTAACGGTAGATTTTACAATATATCCCTTGTCCTTTGTCGCAAAGATTAGTGGTCGGTCGGATTACTTTATGTAAACTAAATTTATGAGGGTTATTGTATTTTAAATCCTTACCTTATTTTTCGTCGTCAAGTTTGAGGAACCACTCGGGTTCATAGTACAACAAAGGGGTTGGTATTTATTTGAAACGTTAAACGTTTTGTAGGGCGAGCACTATAATTAGTTGCATTTGTCCACTAATAATTTAATTTCGCAAATTAATTAGTGTCGTAGAGTATGTGAGGTACGCATTGTGTTTACATTAATTTTTATTGTCGTTCATTAATTATTAATCAGATATGGTTATATCAATTGATAAAGCTATTCTTAAAGCTAGATTTGTAGTTAAAAGGTTGAATCATATATACAGTAAAATTAATCAACCGGAAAATGTATGGATTGCTTTAATTAGAACAACGATTAAAAGTGTCAAGCAAATTGAAACTCATTTCAAGTTTTTTTGCAAGGATATTTTTTTGATGAAGAGAGTGAACAATTGGATGAATTCTCGGCTCTTAGGGTGAAGATCGATGATTCTCTATTAGATATTTGTATTATCGCTGAACAAGGTGAATTAGATCGCGTAGAAAATAAGCAGGTGGTGGAAAATTTGAGTAATCCTTTGTCGATAAATAGTGGAATTCGCTCGAAACACCTTAGTTCCGCGCTTTTCATGCGTATTTCGGACTTTGAAAGTTATGCAATTTATAAGCGATTGATTCATGATAATTTGAGTTAGTCACCCGTTGAAACATTTTGCTATCTCGTAGAAACACTAGATGAGTCGTCGCGTGCGTTAATAAACATTTGCCATTAAACGATTCTGCATACGATGAAGCCTATAAAATCATTACTAATCGTTTTCAGTCCAAGAGGTTATTACTTTCGACATATTTTAATGCTCTCGAAAAATGCCCTAAGATAAATTCCTCAAACTCGCACACGGAACTCCGGCAATTAATTAGTTGTTTTGATGAAAATATATTCGCGTTAAAGCAGATGGAAATAGATTTATTAGATTTCTTGTTGTTTAATCTGTTATCGAAGAAATTAGATACAAACATTTTAAAGCGTTTCGAATTAGCAGATAATGACGAGATTCCCTCGTTCAAAGATTTAAGGTAGTACATTGAAAAACAATGTAAAGTGTTGGAAATAAATGACATTGCTTCACGAACATGCTTAAAATCTCGAGATTCCGTGAAACAAAGGGAAAAAGGAAAGTTCGTTAGCACTTCGGCTAAAACTTCTTTAGTTGGTACCACCAATGATGGTAAAAATTGTAGTCTGTGTCAAGCTGTGCATCATATTTATAAAGGTAAGCAGTTTCTCGATAAAACCCCTCAAGGAAGATTTAAGTTGATAAAGGTTAAAAATCTTTGTATTAAATGTTTAAATACTTCACATTCGGTGAAAAGTTGTAAGTTACATTGGTCGTGTAGAAAATGTCATCAGTCACACAATTTGTTACATCACTTTGAGAAACGAGAAAAATCGGTGTCTCCACGCAGACAAACTCATCGTCAAAGGTCAGCGTCTCCTCGAAGAACGGCGCCTAGACTTGCTTCTACTAGTAGACCTAGTGAAGACAATCTGTCGTCGGCGGTTGTGCATGGACCACCTGTCACTAGCTCGTTAATTTCGACGTCATTAGATCAACCAACCACGCTGTTAGCTACGGCAATGGTGTATGTGCTGGATTATTCAGGAAAATTGCAACCTGTTCGTGTAATTTTAGATAACGAATCCATGGAAAGTTTTATGACTGAAAGGTGCCGTCAAAAATTAGGTTTAAAGAAACGGAGAGCCAATGTCACAGTTCACGGAGTTTGCTTGACATTCGATGTTGGTGTCCGGTACACTATCGTGTGTAGTCAGCCCCTCGGGAGCAAGGTCTCCAGCATATGAAATTGATTGTTATATTTTACCTAACATTTGAAATCAATTACCTTCGTCGTCTATAGGGGTAAAGGAATGGTCGCATACTCGAGATTTGGCCTCAGCTGATCCTAATTTTAATATTCCTGGTAAGTTTGACATGCTACTCGGAGCTAAAATCTTTGCTCAGGTTTTTGTTGAACGAATCTCGTTGGGGTGTCGCTAACGAGCCAGTTGCTATTAAAACTACCTTTGGTTGGGTGTTAATGGGAAAGGTCGTTTCCCCGAATAATTCTATTACGTCGTTGTGTGCTTTCGTTGAGCCCTAAGACAGCGACATTCGTAGATTTTGGGAATTAGAAAATATTACCTTCAAGAAACACGTTTCTCCTGGAGAAGAAAAGTTTAAAAAGGAATTTGTGGAAAATTATAGGCGTAACAAGGACGGTCAGTTTGTAGTCATTGCCCTTTAAAATTTCTGAACCCTCAATCGTGGGTACGAGATCGATTTGTATTAAAAGATTTTTGTCATCAGAACGTCGTTTGCTAAAAAATCCTGAATTGTATTCGGATTATAAAAAATTTATGGAAGATTATTTGAGAAGCGGTCACATGGTTCAAGTGAAATCGCCTGAAAATTCGTCGGTTCATAAGAAAATGTATTACATTCCCCATCATGTTCTACATAAACGTGATAGCACTACCACCAAATTGCGTGTGGTTTTCGATGCTTCGTGTCTGGATCAATCTAAAAATTCGTTAAATGAGAGCTTGGCTATTGGCTCTGCTCTGCAAAAAGACATTGCAGTTTTGTTATTGCACTTTCGTGTACATCCTATCGTAATTACAGCTGATATTAAACAAGTGTATCGGCAGATTTTGGTTAAAGATACTATACTCATCGTGATTATCAACGTATCGTCTGGAAATTTTCTCAGTCAGATCCTATTATGGACTTTAAATTAAATACTATGACTTATTGAGTTTCGTCGTCGCCTTTTTTGGTCTTGTGTACTGTTCAAGAATTGACAGGTTAGAATCGATTAATTTTCCTTGCGTGTCATCGGTATTGGCGAGCGGTACCTATGTTGATGACTTAGTCACTGGATGCAATTCGATTGAAGCTGCAAATCAATTAATTGGCGAGTTGAATAGTATTTGTACTAGTAGTGCTTTTCAATTAGAAAATGGTATAGTAATTGCCCGGAAGTGATGTCCAAAATGAAGGAGCCCCTGTCCAGTTCGGAAGCAATTACATTTCAAGATAAAGATAGTGTTTCAATAAAAATTTTGGGTCTTTCGTGGCATGCTCTTACAGATGTATTTTTATACAACTTAGACGTTGAAGAGCGCACTTGCACTAAGCGTAATACTTTGTCGGCTATCGCAAAAATTTTTGATCCTCTCGGTTTGATAGCGTCTTTAGTACTTTTCGCTAAACGTTTAGTTCAAGATCTTTGGCTTTTAGGCCTCGGTTGGGACCAAGAGCCGCCATTGGAAGTCGTACAAAAATGGAAACATTTTTGGATAAATTGCCAGCGGTTTCGAATATTGAGATTTCGTGTCGCATCGTATGTAATAATTTTAAAAAGGTGGAGTTGCATGGATTCTGTGATGCTTCTGAAGCTGGGTATGCAGCTGTCATCTATTTTCGTTCGTTCGATTTAGAAGGTAATATTACCATGTCACTAGTATGCGCAAAATCGAAGGATGCTCCTACTAATCGCGTTTCATTGCCCCGTCTCGAATAATGTGCTGCCGTACTCTTGACAGATTTAGTAGATTTCGTCAAAAATACTTATACAGATAGTTTATCAATTAGTAATATTTTCGCGTGGTCAGATTCTACTGTTGTTTTGTCTTGGATTCGGTCTTCCTCGCATAAGTGGATAGCAATCGCATTTCGCATATTCAAGAACGTATTCCTCCATCTTCATGGTTTCATGTTAAGTCCCAGGATAACCCTGCGGATTGTGCCTCACGTGGACTTTTGGCTTCAGAGTTGGTTCATCATCCATTATGGTGAACAAGGCCTTCCTGGTTAGTGCGTCGTAGCGAAGAATGGCCGGTAACGTCGCTGTCAAAACTTATCGACTCATCTCAGATGGACGTCGAATATCGTACTCTGTCGTTAACAGTCGTTGTATCTGAGAATTTCTTAGGTTTGTTATTGGATAAATTTTCAAAACTGCAGAAAATTTGTAGGATTATTACATGTATTCGTCATTTCATTCGTAGTGTTCAATGTCCCGCGGATTTGCGTTCAAAATATTCTGATGGTTTGTCTCTAGCTCAGCAGCAAGAGGCTATACATTTATTGATTAAAAGAGTTCAAACAAATGTTTTTGCCGAAGACATTGCAAATATTAAAACTGGAAAACTTTTTAGTAAACAGCTACGTAGCCTTAGTGCGTTTCTGGATAGTCGTGATTTGTTGAGGGTGGGCGGTCGCCTGCGTAATTCAGAGTTTCGCATGATGTAAAATTTTCAATTTTGCTTCCTCGGTCGCATCGGTTGACTGAAATTATTATATTAGATTGTCATGAAAGACATTTACATCCTGGAAATCGAACAACTCAATTTTTATTAACTCAAAATTATTGGACCTTGTCCGCAAAGAGTGTTATTCGGCAATGTTTGAAATTCTGCATTCGTTGTTTTCGTGTAAACCCTGTGGCTTCATGCCCCCTATAGGGGATTTACCAGCTTCTAAATTAACTCCAGGTAAGGCGTTTTTACATACGGGAGTCGACTTGGGTGGACCTTTCTCTGTCACGATGAATTGGTGTCATGGCACAAAATCATTGAAAGCGTACATTTGTCTATTTATTTGTTTCAACACTAAAGCTATCCATTTGAAATTAGTGTCTAACTTGTCGGTAGACGCTTTCTTGGGTGCTTTACGTCGATTTAGGCTCGAAGAGGCAAATGTATTCAAATCCACTGTGACAACGACATTAATTTCGTTGGGGCCTCTCGTGAACTCTCAATTGATGCGCCACTCGGCAGGCGTTGAGGGAATCAAATTTCTGTTTAATCCTCCTACTGCTCTTCATTTTGGTGGGTTGTGGGAGGCCGGGATTAAATCAGTAACATCCCATTTGAAAAGAATTATCGGTAAACAAATTTTGCCGTTTGAAGAATTCTCGACGGTATTGATTCAAATCGTAGCAATTCTCAACTCACGTTCACTATGCGCACTGAGTTGCGAACCGCGTGACTTTTCGTATTTGACCCTGGGTCATTTTCTTAATGTTGAACCAGTCTCGGTGTTAGCAGACCCGGATTTCCGGCCCATAAACCCCTATCGTTTAAATCGCTGGCAACTGTTGCAACAAATACAACAAGGGTTTTTGGAAAAAATGGAGTGCTGAATACCTGCACACGTTGCAACAGAAAGGTAAGTGGTCGAGGAATTCCCTGCCTATTGATTCGCTTGTCCTCTTAAAGGAAGAAAATAACCCCCCTCTTCAGTGGCGTTTAGGAAGAGTAGTGGAGGTTCATCCTGGTAGGGATGGTATCGTTCGGGTAGCTACAGTCAAGACATCCCAAAGGTTAGTTAAACGTCCTTTAGTGAAACTATGTTTACTGCCAATTACTTAATATTTAATAGTATGTATATTTACTTATATAAGTTTGTCGGTTTAGGTTTCTTAGTTAATAGCTATAATTATTTTTAAATATAAAATAAGTTAGTTCATACTTATTTTGGTGGGCGGGATGTTCGGTCTCTTTGTCGCACGTTTGTGTGGTTAATTTTAAGTTATCGTAAATTCATAGTTGTAAATCAAATAGTAAAGCAAGCTGTTATCTCTTGTACCGTTATATCCTGTCGTAACACCTCCGTTGTGCATGTGAAAATTAAGTTGAAAAACGGGTAGTGACAGAAACACTCTCTCATCGACATCGAAGCGAAACGGTTGTTCGTTCGGTAACGTGAGTTAGTCAATAGTGCCGCCGAATGTGAATTTATCGATAAAGTCCCTAAAAACACAGTGAAAGTGCAAACGTAACACGTACTATAATTCGCATACAGTCCACTTAGTTGAAGAGTAGAAACTACACCTTAGAACAATAAAATAACGCGAAGGTAAGTCCATATATAAAATTATAAGACCCTCCGCGCTTTAAACAATAGGTTAACGGTCCTTTCAATGCTGTCAATTGAAAAAAAATTAATAACTTCAATTCCCAATTTTAATGAAAAAGTGATTAACCAATTTGTTACAAAGAAAGATAGACGTTTTCCACTCATATTTAATAAAAAACAATAAAATATTTTTACATTAGCGATGCAGCACTACCAAATATATTCGGTACGAGCCGCCACTGCAATCGTATCTCTGTAGAATTGGTCCTTAGACATCGATCGATCGACCGCAAGAACTTCCTGGTCGATTCTGAGCTGTTGATATATGATTTCCTTTTATATGCGGCGGTGAGGGGAGGGGGTAGCGACGGCTATCGTAATCGAAGAAAATGGAGTAAAGTTTGAGCCAATTTTACACGTAGAAGATACAAAACAAATCGCGCTTGCAGGACAAAATAAATTTAATTTTGTTTGAGAGTTGTTATCTAGTAACAAGGTGGGTGATTCAGAAATTATAATCTAGATCTACTTGTTACACAATTATACCTAATTTAAATTACTTAGATAATGATAAGGTGGATGCTCTATAGTACTGAGAACCCATAAGGGATCTAGACTAAATATTGTCAACTACTAAACAGACTGTAAAAATTTAACGGTCCGATTTAATTTAACCAAATGTTTTTTAAGAGGCAATCTCCTACAAGTTTTATATACATCAATAAAATTAAACGATAACATAAAATCCGCCAAGCATACAAAAAATATCTAAAATCCTGACCCTCTCGGATTATTTTAATCAACCAAACCTCCATCAAAATATCCGAACAATTTCGCCATCAAATTTATTTTTATCGACCAACAAAAATGTCCTCTGAATATTTTAACAAACTCAGTATTAATGTGATCAGATTAAAAGCTGTTAAATAAAATACAAACTGGTCACGATTTTTTTGCTAATTTAACCACGCTCTTCATTCAAACAAAAGGACCAGATAATAAATGTAAAATTATAAGAATAAACAAGGGTTGTCACGTTTCTTAGAATGCTTTAAAAATGAACCAACATAAATATCAATCAAAGTTGAAATGTTTGAGACAAAACAGCTATTTTGGCTGATAAGGGGAGTAGTGAGTATTGAACGGCAGCTTTGTCTTAAAATGTCAGGATGAAGGTTCTTTTATACATAGGATATAGAAAAGAAGATAAAAGAAGTAGCGCTGCTGCTGCTATTCCAAATCAATGTAAAGAACGAACTACATTCCTTTCATATCCTCTTGATGGAAAAATGGAAAACGTTACGATAAAGTAAACGTGGATCATAAATTAGGACATAAAAGATATTCAGATTTTGTTTACCAGTGTTTAAAAATGGCACCGTAAAGAGGCTCGTTTTGAAATTGAGATGTTTCAAATATTACTTAAAAATTTCAAAACATAATATTAATTTAAAGCACTGGCGTATGACAGCAATCTTTGCTATACGGTATTCGTGAAATCATATTAGTTATTCATAATGCAGTAAAACTGGAAATTACACTTGAATTTGTCACGAAACGATTCGGTTGTTTGGCGTGACTCAGGGACAAAGGTATATTTCCCAATAAAAGCCCAATAGACTATATTATTATAATATCGCCCCGAAAACGTGTCAAGTCAAAACACATAATATACAGTGTGACCCACTTAAAATGGAAACACCCCTGTAAATTCTTTATAGTAGTTAGTAGTTATCTAGGGACTGACACAGATAGCGATCATAACTTAGTTAAAATGAAGTGTAAACTAAAATTCAAAAAATTGAGAAAGGCTAAAAGAGAGGGATGGGATCTAGGTAAGTTTAATGATAGTGAGGTAAAAGAGGAATATAAACAAGTATTAGATAATAAGATCAAAGAGATAGCTATAGGAGGGAACGTAGAAAATAGATGAAAAGAAATAAAAAGAGCTGTACATGATAAAGCAACACAGACTATAGGTAATAAAAAAGTAGAAGCGAGAAAACCCTGGGTAATAAAAGAGATATTAGATTTAATAGAGAATAGAAGAAAGCTTAAACCTTTCCGAGAATTGGATAGTGAAAGTAAACAAAAATATAATAGAGTTAGAAATAAGATAGTACGTGAGTGTAGAAAAGCTAGAAATAAATGGTTGGAGGAGAATTGTAAGGGAATACAAGATGATTTGAGAGTAGATAAGACAGACAAGGCTTACAGAGCAGTTAAAAAGTTTTTCCGAGAAGATAGAAAAAAAAATATAATGGTATTAAAGATGAGAATAATAAGCTTCCAATAAATAAAGTTGAGGTAGCAGATAGATGAAAAATATATTTAGAAGATTTATATAAGGTAGACGATATGGATGAGATAGAGAACGGCCAAGAAGAAGAGGTAGAAATAGGGTTCTCAATATTAAGAGAGGAATTTGATAGAGCTGTTAGGGATCTTAAATTAAATAAAGCACCGGTGATAGACGATATACCAGCAGAATTAATAAAATATGCAAGTCAGAAAACTTTAGACAGATTATATGACCTAGTAAAGGTAATATATGACACAGGTGAGCTCCCAATAGCTTTCCAAACAAATATTATTATCCCAATCCCAAAAAGTCAGGAGCTGATAAGTGTGAGAATTTTAGAACGGTTAGTTTAACTTCCCCCGCTTCCAAAATACTAACAATAATAATCAAAAATAGAGTAGAAGCTTCGACTACGAATTATTTAGGCGAAGACCAATATGATTTCGTAAAGACAGAGGGACTAGAGGACCGATAATAATGATTAGGGTGATTATCGAAAAAAGGTTACAAAAAAATAAAAAGACTCATTTCGCGGTATAGGATATAGATATAGGAAAAGCATTTGATAGGGTTAATTGGATTGTTATGTTCAAGATTTTGCAAAAAATAGGAATCTCTCATAGGGATAGAAAAATTATTTTCAGTCTATATAAAAACGAAAGCGTAGTAATTAGATTTGATGAAATAGAAAAGAAAGCTAAGATTAGAAATGGTGTTAGACAGGGCTGTATACTAACTCCCTTGATTTTTAATGCTTATATTGAGGAAGCTTTAAACTTAACTAGAGAGGGGAAAGAGATAGGTATTAGTGTTCAGGGACAGAAAACAGACATGTTACGTTTTGCAGATGATATAGCCATTATAGCAAAGTCTAGAAAAAAGTTAGAAGTTTCTAAATATTTTAGATGAAATACTACAGAGTAACTGCAGTATGAGAATTAACTCGGGAAAGACAAAGATAATGAAAAGCGAGTTACAACCTGGTTCTAAACCAAAATTAAAAATAGGTAATACCGAGTTAGAGGAGGTAGAGGAATTTTGCTATTCAGGTAGTATAATTACAAAGGGCGGATGTAACAAGGGATATAGTAGCTGGAATAGCTCAAGCTAGAAAAATGTTTTTAAAAAAGAAAGACTTACTGATAGCTAATAGTATTGGTTTAGAAAATAGAAAAAGTTTCTCAAAGTCGTACGTATGGAGCATTCTATTATACGGTAGTGAGACTTGGACAAATAAAGAGGTAGATAAGACAAAGGTAGAAGCTTTTGAAACTTGGTGTTATAGGAGAATGTTAAAGATTAATTGAACAGATAGAGTAACAAATGAGGAAGTTTATAGAAGGATAGGTGAGGAACCTTGTATGTGAAAACAATTAAAGGCCAGGAGAGATAGAATGATAGGGCACGAGTTAAGACATGAGGGACTATTTAGTAAGGTCTTAGATTATTAGAGTAGGAAAACCTAGACAAAGTTATATTAGTCAAATTATTAGGATAGCTACTAATAAAGCAATATTATTTTAAATAACTTGTACGTCATATTTTTGGAAATGGTAGACTTATATATTTTCTAAATGAACCGAGCGAAAGTGTTATTAAAGGTAACCATTAGTTTCTCATTTCACGAGCGCGGTTAATTATTATTTAAAATCTAATTTGTTTTAAATAAAGAAATCGAATACTTGACTAGATTCAATGATTCACTCATTGCAGACTCATTAGTTTGAACACAATTTGTATATCATTTGTTAAACGCAAACCACTTATAAGCCTATTAACGTAGTTCACTAACCTAGGAATAAATATTCATACGAGGTTAGTCTATTTCTTTGAAAATAAAATTTTCGTTTTTTCTATTACAAGTAATGTTTAATTGTATTTACCGGAATTAAAAATTGCCGTCGGCCTTACTGTTCATTTTGAAAAAATCCCCATACAACTTTTCATAGATACTATTAACCGCGTAATCTCTCCAGGCAGCAATTATCAGCTACAGTTTTAGTATTTAGTCAAAGAAGAACACGTGTTGTACCTATAATTTCTGATCATCTATATTTAACTCCATCTTTCAACCTTCGAACATTTACTTTAATCTAGACAATAAAAAACTTAGGAGTGCTACCATTTTAAACCTAAGAATAAAAAATAAGATAGTTTAATACGTCTATTAATAATTGTTTGCTGATGTTGGCGATACAAATAAGTAAAACAAACTTTATCAAGAAATATGTTTTAATAAAATATATACATGCGTTGATAACATCTATAAACCGCTGTGGTAACCAGCGTCAGGCGAGTCTGGGATAGTCAAATCTCTAAACATTTGCGAAAATTATCGTCTCGCAGTCGCATCCTCTAAGTACTGGGTGGGGTGACATTTAATAATTTCCAACACTGTCAAGTAATTTAAATTGTTGCAATCATTAAACAGAGAAATACTAGCACAGTCCTCTTCCTCTAATAACGTTTGAACCCTTTCTTCATTCGTCGACATTCCACATACAGTTTTTATATCACCTACAAATTTTTCGTAAAATTCTGGAAAGTTTCTACACCTGAATTCTTCCATTTTATAACATATCAATTATCGCAGACCACCGTATAAATATAAAAATTAAGTTACCAGTTGACGACGAGCCTGTACATCTTTATTATGCGAACGTGTTGGTTAAAAAATGAAGACGAAATTATATACAAGTCGGTTTATGGAGTAAAGTATAAAGCGTATAATGTGGAAAAGTGTATTGGAAATTAATCCGGAAAACAGTGACATAATCTTAAATAATAGCGTTTCTCCTGACACTAGAGGTCTAACAAGAGTTATAATTATTTTTAAAGTCCTTAGCATTTTCCTAAAGAACGTAATAAATTAGTTCAGAGGATACATTCCCTACCTGTTGTTTCGTGCGTGCACACAAATCGAATACAATCGGGATATACCCGAACAAGAGTAGCTCATATAAAAGGACGGTTCGCGTAGAAGTTATTATTTGTTGATTGTGCGGTTTAAAGAGACAATATAACAAATATGTATAAAGACTTTGGGGAGGTTATTCAAAGATTTCGCAATGCTCTACGAGTAGAAAAAGCAGAATGCGGGCAACGATTTTCTATAGAAGAGAAAAATGTCTTGTGTCACTCATACGCGGAAGCAATACAGCACTGTACTGCTGTGTTAGTATTGCCCGAGGATTTGGATCATTTTATGGAAATAATCGAGGACATGGGGTTTATAAAACTGTTGGCAGATATTAAGATGGAATATATACTAAATTGTAAGTTTTAAAGTAACAATTTAACCATCTCAACTACTATCATAAGAAATGAATGATGTGAATTTAGAAATTATTTTTGTACATATTACCTTGTTTATGTTATAAAATATAAAGTATACATTGGTATTGTTTAATTCTTTAAATTACCACATAACTGAAATGGGTATATAAGCTCTTATGAAAAGAATTATAACAAAGATGTGTATTTATTAAAAGAGTGCTATAAACGTTTCACAAAATTATTAATCAGAATTGTTTTATTTAAAACTATAACAAAATTTTATTTACAGCTGTTGATATCTGTAGTTGAAATACAACAATTTAGAAAGGAATAAGAGAATAAACTGTAATATGCAGGATTATAGTGACAGAAATTTCTCTAAAATCTATGGTTTAAAATTTAGACAGCGCTCGTAAATGCGTAGAATGGAAACCTGTTGCTCTGTTCCATATACTCAACTTGTCTACAAATACTGTTTTCAGACAATCTTGGATAGGTTCTTATAAATTCGTATAACATGGTCTCAATATCGCTATTACTGTATTTGCTATTAATTATATCATTTGCAAGATTCTGTAAAACATCATTCCTATTATACCTTTCCATTGCTACATCTAACAGAAACAGATCTATATTAGGAGCACCGTTTTCCGTTAGTTCTCTTAAGGTATTAGCGTAGTTGAGAACGATCTGAAATATCCCTAAAAAGTGCTCTAAAGTTCCTTTGGTAAATAACATAATTCTTCTCAAATGTCACCATTCTCACTAAACAATTCTTATTTAAATAAAAACGCAAGTTGTTAAATTTGCATATCTGATTTCGCGCGCCAACTTCTATAGTGCGTATAATATATGGAAGATTTGATATAAACTTCTTAAATACGTTGAGGGATACTTCAAGTACGGTCTGCGAAATAATGTCAAAAAATCTTAAAGTTATTTTATAATCGTCGAACGGGTTCAGGGCTACAATTATGATTTTAGAAGAAGCTTTTGTTATGGCGTATGGTTTTTCAAATAGCAACTTGGCTTGCTCTAACTGAATTGCTGCGTCTATACATTCTTCATGCGCTGCGGTCGACTGCTTTTCGAAATCCTTAATTTGCTCCCACTCATCATCTGTAATTTTTAGTTCCTCCTGGAAATAAACCATCTCGATGTGCTTCTCGTTGTGTTTGTTTACGGTGTCACCTCCAGTAAAAACGGTTTCACACACGCTGCATGAGATACTTAAGATGTTCATTCTAGAAAAAAATTATGATTAACAGTTTTTGAATTATACATGTAAATATTAATTTCTTCAACGTTTACAAGCGGATAATATAAAAGGTGTCTTGCAGGTAAAGTTGCTGAATAACAATAGAAAATCGCAGTCTAAACATGCAAGTTTTAAAATGTCTTACCCCGAAATTTTCAAAGGTGGAAATTTCTGCAACACTATTAACACTTTGAACGACATTACGTTTTACAAAAATGAATTCAAAATGAACTTTAAGTATCATTGCAAGGCTGAGCATCACACATTTCACTAAATTTATTTAGAAAATACGTCTTATTTTGAACTATATTTAAAATAAATTATCGAACTACAGTGCAGAATTAATATATATTTAACCTTTTGCTTTAATTATTTGAATGTGGATGCACTAATTGAAAATTTTAACAATTCTAGATATTAATAAATATTTTTTTAGTTTTACCTTATTATTGAGTTAAATCTATATAAAAATGCAGAGGTGCTTAACTGTTAGGTTTTCGAATATTAAAACATTATGGGAGTCCTTGTTGGAGCTAATTCTAAAAGACGTAATAATTGATATCGATTCCCCAAGAAATTCTATACTAATTTGATAGGTTACGCGATGGGTTTATCTCTCCGGACTGACAAGGCAATGTCCGTTGTGCGTTCTTCCTTGACGACTGGGATATCCGGCTGCCGATGATCCTGGTCCTAGAGGGGGAACGTAACACGGACCAACATCACACACAACACACATACACACAACCCCCCCACATACACACATAACACATGATGGTCACTTTCTGTGGGAAAACCAGGTCTGCTTAAATTTCAGGTAGCAGACTACTGAAACGTTGGAACAAATAAAATAAAAAATAAAAAAAAATGGGTTTATCTCAAAAGACAGAGCATTACTGTTTGGAAATAAATTAAAGATGGACACAGTATAGTTTGTAAAAGGTTGATCTGTAAATCAGTGGGGAGTCGTTCGATTTGAAAAAAATTCCGTACGATTTAAGAACCTGAGAAAAACACAATAATAATTGATATCTTACACGACGGAGTTATATTAAAAATACCGCTAAGAGTAATTTTTATAAAAATTCTAAAAATGGTGCTGGTAGTTAAATACAAACAAATAAAACCCACTATAAAACAATTATAAGCGTCACTTTTCCAGTCGCGACTTGCATATAACACCAAATAACATAAAAGCGGCGCACGCTCGGCCTCAGCATAAAAGGCGAAGGAGCCATGTTTCAGAGCATTAGTTGTCAAAGTATCGTCGAGTTGATCAAAATTACAAGTTAAAGATAGATTTATCTGGTGTTGACGTTACAAGTGATGTAAGAGTGCCATTAGGTATCGACAAACTAGTAGGTAAGCCACCTATGTGCTAGGTGAATTTACATCAAATTTTCACCACCATAACGTGGAAGTTGTTGTGCTTTATACGGTGGTCTGCGAGAATTAATCTGTTATAAAATGGAGGAATTGAGGTGTAAAAACTTTCCAGAATTTTACGAAAAATTTGTAGGTGATATAAAAAATGTATGTGGAAATACGACGGATGAAGAAAGGGTTCAAAAGTTATTAGAGGAAGAGAACCGTGCGAGTATTTCTCTGTTTAATGATTGCAACAATTTAAATCAATTGACAATGTTGGAAATTATTAAATGTCACCACATCCAATACTTAGAAGATGCGACTGCGAGGCAATCACATTCACCAGACTCTGGTTATCACAGCGGTTTATAGATGTTATCAATACATGTATATATTTTATTAAAAACATAATATTTCTTGATGAAGTTTGTTTTACTTATTTGTATCGCCAATATCAGCAAAAAATTATTAATAGACGTATTAAACTATCTTGTTTTTTTATTGTTAGGTTTAAAGTGGTAGCACTCCTAAGTTTTTTATTGTCTAGATTAAAGTAAATGTCCGAAGGTTTTGAAGATGGAGTTAAATATAGATGATCAGAAATTATAAGTAAAACACGTGTTCTTCTTTGACTAAATACTGAAACTGTAGCCATTGCTGCCTGGAGAGATAACGCGGTTAATAGTTTCTATGAAAAGTTGTACGAGGATTTTTCAAAATGAGCAGTAAGGTCGACGGCAATTTTTAATTCCGGTAAATACAATGAAACATTACTTGTATTAGGAAAAGCGAAAATTTTACTTTCAAAGAAATCGACTGACCTACTATGAATAATTATTCCTAGGTTAGTGAACAACGTTAATAAGCTTATAAGTAGTTTGCGTTTAACAAAAGATATACAAATTGTGTTCAAACTAATGAGTTGGTAGTGAGTGAATAATTGAATCTAGTCAAGTATTCGATTTCTTTATTTAAAACAAATTAGATTTTAAACAATAATTAACCGCGTTCGTAAAATGAGAACCTAATGGTTAAATTTAATAACACTTTCGCTCGGTGATTCATTTAGAAAATATACAAGCCTACCATTTCCAAAAATATGTCGTAGAAGTTATTTAAAATTAAATTGCTTTATTAACTATCTTGTAGACAATAGCATGATATACCCTTAGTAAAAGTTTAAAGTGTTTTATTAAGTTTCCCTTCGAAAGGTTTAAATTGATTTGCAAAACCTGGTGACCGAAAAAGATTTAAAGATCGCGTTAAAATTAAATAAACAAAAACGAGTTAAAATTAAATAAACAAAAAATTTAATGGCGTGAGGTTTTAACAGGGTGTAACTTTGTAAGAGGTAGTCCGATTTTAAAAATTCAAACAGGGTTAGATTGCCCGGGAAATTCTGGATAAGGTGCATATGGATAGTCGAAGAAAACTCTAACCTAGGTTAAATGGCGGTAGCGGTAATGACACATGTGACGTAAAGAAAAATGATAACATCATTAATAAGTTTTTCCATTAAAAACGATTAGTGTTAATGAGATTCCATTAAAACCGATTAGCGCTAATGGGTTTTTAATGAGAAACCCCATTAAAAAATCATTAGTGCTAATGAGTTTTTAACGAGAAATACCATTAAAAAACGATTAGTATTAATAGTTTTTAATGAGAAAACCCATTAAAAAACGATTAGTGACGGTGTGGCGGTGGCGCTGTTCCAAATTCCTCCAAAATGCCATACTGAAGATGACCTATTTAACTGCTTGCAAAAACTTTTGCTAAAAGTCTCGCTTTTAGAGTTTATCAGATAGTAGCATTTGCCATTTTAACAAAAAATTTATAAAGATTGATTTCTAGTTTAAAATAAATCTTATAGCGCTTTCCAACTTTTGCCTTTCGCCGTGCATATATAAAGCCGTAAAATTTGAATAAATCAAACAGTTTTACTCCTACAATTGTTATCAACCGAACAAGTGAGTTTATGAAGTGTCGACTTTTTTAAAGGACTACAGAAGCTATAAAATGTAAGAGGAATTTTAAATATTACGAAAATTGCAACAGTTATTTGATTTTTTAATTGTACAGTATTCGTATTAATTATTCTATAAAATGTTGTAATGGAACTTTAATGATTTGGTGACAGTATGACGGGTAAAGGTTTTAACAATATTGCTTACATTTCAGAAAGATAATGAATGAAAATTCAGGATAATATAGATTTCAAGTATATTCTTAGCGGTTGGAGTTGAAATACGAAGAACGCAATTGCTTGACCTTTAAAAAGTAAAACAGGGTTCAGAAATTACAAATACAATGAGAAGCATACTGAGAACAATGCTAGTCAACAAGAATATTGCAAAGAAAATTAATTAACAAACGGACGAAAGCAAGAAATTGTATAACACTGGTTTAAAAAAAAACTATGCAACAATATAAGATAAACCATTATTCCAGGTATACTGTAGTCAAAGCCTGTATGACAAAACGTCTTATCAACGTTAATATGCTTATAACTGGTTTGCGTTTAACAAATGATATACAAATTGTGTTCAAACTAATGAGTCGGCAATGAGTGAATCATTGAATCTAGTCAAGTATTCGATTTCTTTATTTAAAACAAATTAAATTTTAAATAATAATTAACCGCGCTCGTAAAATCAGAACCTAAGGGTTAAATTTAATAACACTTTCGCTGAGTGATTCATTTAGAAAATATACAAGTCTACCATTTCCAAAAATATGACGTAGAAGTTATTTAAAATTAAATTGCTTTATTGGTAACTATGCTGTAGACAATAGAATGATATACCCTTAGTAAAAGTTTAAAGTGTTTTATTAAGTTTCCCTTCAAAAGGTTTAAATTGATTTACAAAACCTGGTGGCCGAAAAAAATTTAAAGATCGAGTTAAAATTAAATAAACAAAAAATTTAAAGGAGTGAGGCTTCAACAGGGTGTAACTTTGTAAGAGGTAGCCCGATTTTAAAAATTCAAACAGGGTTAGATTGCCCGGGAAATTCTGGATTTAGTGCATATAGATAGTCAAAACAAACTCTAAACCAGGTTAGATGGCGGTAGCGGTAATGACAGATGTTACGTTAGGAAAAATGATAACATCGTTAATGAGTTTTCCCATTAAAAAACAATTCGTGTTAATGAGTTTTTAACGAGAAACCCATTAAAAACGATTAGTGCTAATGGGCCCCTACTAACCATGTTTCTCAGCCAAACTAGATAATGTAGTATATAATCGAACACCCGGACAACCGATAAAAATTCAGGATTTGATTCCCTATCTGTTTGCTATTGGCTGGACTGTGTGTTTGGTACATAATTGGCCGCAAAATTAACAAATTACATTTTAAAAATCTATGTTTAAATAAAACGGATTATAATACTTTAACAGCTTAAACTCGTACCACTACTAAAAGTAACGTACGTTTTTTACAAAAATCCATATTTAATACAATAAAAATATGTAAAAACTGAACTTGCTTACTAAGTCGATCACCTTCATTTACTGGTGCTGGCGATAACGTTCTCGCGGCTTCTCCGAATACACTGATGCATTTTGGAAATATAATTTCCCCATATTCGGATGGGCTTCGTCCCAAGTCGGGGTTGGCTCCGTTACATACAACAACTAAGAAATTGCTTATGTGCCTATTATTAAAACAATATTTTTTATACAACTTTATTAAAAAAGCATAATATAGATACACAATCAATTGTAAATAAATCTATTAACCATTTCCGTAAGGCACAATTTTACACCTTCCAACAAAAGAATATAAGTGTATAAGAAATTAGGTTTACATCCAGACATAAGTCTAGCGTTTGAAGCGGAAGTCTGGATTTTGGGGTCATTTTGGGTAATTTAAGATGCATTTTGTGCTCATTTAGTATGGCAATACAATTCAAATTAATTTTGTAGGAAAACCCTCTACCGAATAATATACATCTTTATTTCCATTCGTCACTCCAACGAGTAGAAACATGGCAACACAACCCGTAAATTTTTCATGTTTATTGCCGGTTGTTTTAACTTAACCACTTTAATTTATTTGTAAATTTACCTCTACGAGTTCCGTCACCTACATTCTTTTCTAGCCAGTAATTGAATATGTGCAGTGTATCCAGATCTTTGATTTACAAATATAACTGACTTTGTTCCATGTAAAATTTTCTAGTTCCGCCAATAACAGGTTGTGTTAGTTACTCCATCTATTTCTTCCACTTGAAAATGGTGCATTGTCTTTAAGAGTTCTTTATTTTCTGCACAACAATCTTCTTATTACAGAGGAATTAGAATCATATAATAATATCAATCGAGTTATAATACTTTAACAGCTTAAGCTCGTACGGCTACATAAGCCAACTTATCCTATTTATTTTTAAATCCATACATAATACAATAAATAATATGTTATAACTGCAATGTATTTATCTCGGTTCCCGGGAATTAGACAAAATCTCTCTCTAAGTTAGGTCATATGACTTCTATCATCTAGCATTAAGGGGTTTATTGTAATTTTATCTTACACTTCCCACCTTTCACATTTTACTTTCCACAATGACGGATGTGACGTCAGAGGTTAGACGATATCTCTCTAACTTAGGTTAGATTAGACTACCTCTTTCTAAAAATCCCTTTGGCCTTCGGTGCCGACCTAACCTAAAAGTTTTTTTTTCAAACAATATCAGGCTAACCTAACCTAATCGAGAGCAGTTAAAGCTACCTTAACCTAGTTTGGAAATGCGTCTATGTATTCGAAAAAGTAGTAAAGACGTAGATAAATCCATTTATAGAAATTGTTGATAGATTTATTCACAATTGATGTTCCAATTTGAGGTTAATTTTTTATTTTGCCGCCATTTATACAGGGTGTCCCAAAATTACTGGGAAATAAAGCTACCACCTATTGTAGACGTTTAAAATAAATCGATTGGTCGCAATTTACCTATATACCAAAATGTACCGAGTGTTCGTGAGAAGAGTTCAAAGTTTACTTAAGAAATCACATCCTTGTACGCTGTTCAAAAATTTGCAAAACAAATTTATTGAAATTTGGCAAAAGTGCATTTTAGAAAATACTCCCTGTATGTTTGTTGTGGTTTGTTTAGAATTTTTCTTAATCTTCTTTGACAACGATCCTAGGTCGTGGATCGAAACGTAGATAAAGTTGATTTTAAAAACTATGAGTGGTTTAATTCCCAAAAAAGATTAAGAAAAATGCATTTTGAAGATTACCCTACTTTCAGTAATCAAAGAAATCCAAAGTAAATTGTAGAAGGGTTAAAACCATCTTCACCCCTCGCAATTTTTGTTGTATTTTTCTTTTGAATCTCTTACAAAAACTCCGTATTTCGCTTAATTTCGAGGGGAAAAATGTTTTCCCAAACACTGCTGAACGATATGCATAAACATAAATGTCATAAAACAGACAATCGTATCAATTTTAATTTTTGGCACTTTTGACAGTAAATGAATTTGTTCGCTTCAGTTTGCTTTTGTACTGCTTTCTTTAACGCAATCACCGTTATTGCATTAATTGTTATTACTGCTGTGTAATTTTGATAGCTAGCAAATTATGGAATTCCCTTTTAAAAAGCAGGTGGACATGCTATTAGTTCTTGGATTCTGTAGGGGCAACTGCCTCGAAAGTGTCCGCGTGTATCAAGAGAAGTATCCAAACCGGAGAATTCCAAGTCACAAAACCTTTGCCCGAAGCGAAAGACGTCTTCGAGAAACAGGAACGTTGAAGCCACAGTCAGAACTAAAGCTGGAAGACCTAGACGACACCGAACACCAATTACGGAAAATGCTGTTCTTCAAATGATTGAGATCCTGAAACCAGTACCAGAACATTGCAACGAAAGATTGGGATTCCAAAAAGCACTGTAAGTCGTATCACTAGAGATTAATTAGTTCGTCCATTCCACCTTCAGCCAGTACAAGAAATACCGCCACTTGACCATAAATCAGGTTTAAATTTTCCACAAATGCAGAGTAGTTGATAACAGATTCCACGCTAACATCTTGTTTACTGATGAGTCTTGGTTTCCACATCGTGGCATGACAAACCTGCACGATGAGCATATGCATGCAGATGAAAATCCACATGTTATTAAAAGTAGACATTATCAACAAGAATTTAAAATTAATGTCTGGGCCGAAGTTATGGGATATTTTATGGACATTCCGATTGCCTGGTCGTTTGGATGGCGGTAGTTACCTTAGATTTCTTCAAAAAAGTTTGCCAGAATTACTAGAAGACTTGCCCCTTAATGTTCGTCGTAACATGTTCTTCATGCACAAATGTGCACCACCTCATTTTGCACGTGCCGTAAGAGAGTATCTTAATGAACAATTTACTCATAGATGGATGGGTAAAGGCCACAAAGCACCCATTCAATGGCCTCCGCGTTCTCCTGAATCAAATCCTTGCGACTTTTTTCATCTGTGGAGTGTTTAAAACACAAGTGTACAAGGTTCAAATTAATAATCCCGTACAATTGCGGAATATAATTCAAAATGCTGTAAACGCATTACGACGAAATGATGATGTTTTAAGATGGGTGCATTTCAATTTCATTTGTCGAATTGACCTCTGCATTAATGAAGGTAGAGGTCACATTGAACACTTGTAAAAAAAGTGTTGTCTTTCTGTCCGCAGGTACTTGAATTTGTGGTTGAAATCTTCTCACGGACAAATGGTACATTTTAGTTTATAGGTAAATTGGGTCCAATCGACTTATTTTGACGTCTACAATACGCGGTAGCTTTATTTCCCAGTAATTTTAGAACATCCTGTATTTGTTGTACTAGAGCTTGTTTTATTTGACAGGAAACAAGTAAAAATATTTTGGTTATTAAAAATGGAGAGATATAAGAATGACGAACGCGTGTTTATTATTACAAATTATTTTAAGTTTGGCGAAAGTTATGCAGAAGTTGGAAGAAAATTTCATACAGAATGTGGAAGAGAAACTTGTCCGTCAAATGTTAACATTGGAAATATTGTTATAAAATTTATAGAAACTGGTTCAGTAAAAGATGAAAGCAGCAAAACACATTATCGTAGTGAACGTTCAGAAGAAAAAATTGCAGCCGTTAGTGCTAGTGTTGCTGAACAACCAAAAAAACAATTCGTCATCGTTCACAGCAATTAAACATTCCAAAAACCACACTATACAGAATTTTACACAAAGATCTTCGTTTAAGGGCTTACAAGATTCAGATAACACAAGAAATTAAGCCAACCGACTTTGGTTTACGTCGTCAAATCGTTAATTGGGGCGAACAACAAGAACTTGAAAATGTGAATTTTTTCAACAACGTCATCTTCAGCGATGAAGCACATTTTGGATTAGAGAAATTTGATAATAAACGAAACATAATGGAAAAGCCCATCCACTAACTAAAAGTATCTGTTTGGTGTGATTTTTGGGCTGGTGGAGTGATCGGTCCATACTTTTTTGAACATAACGATAATAATAATGCTGTTACTGTGAATTGCGTTCGACATAGAACGATGATAAAAGCTATTTATGCACCAAGTGTGTTATTAAGATAATAACTCCCGCAGGGCGACTCATCCAGCCTGAGGGCCAATGGCCAGCGGGATGGATTAAGTCGCCCGATGGGCGTTATCATGTAGTAACACAAGTAGTGCATACACGATTTTATATTTTACCTCATATATAAAATAAAAATAGGTGATAGATAAGTTTTCTATTTTAGAATTTACCTCGGATTTTACTATGTAACTATTAAACACACCTACATCATGTTTTCCATGATGACAATAAACAGTTTGACGTTCCTATGTTTTGGACATTTGTCACATTTATTTAATATTAATAGTGCAAAATGGCCGATCAAGAGTTGCCAGCAATAATTGCAAAGCAAGCTCTAAAGGTAACTGAAAGTTTGCTACCCATTAAATCTAAACGAAGCTATGAGAAAGCTTAATAACACACTTGGTGCATAAATAGCTAAAAAATTGATTTGTTTCTGAGGGCATAATGAGCGGGCGTTATGAAACCATTACACCCTCCATTACGCCCCGGTTGTTATGTATATGTTTACATATCTCGTATCCTAGGTGATATGACTAAATTTACGAGGTGAAATATAAATAACTTTTAATGGGATGAATTAGAGCACATTGATGTGCAGAATATGTTGTTTCAACAGGACGGTGCAACATGTTATGCAGCAACGGAAACAATCAATTTTTTTTTAAAATTTGGTAATCGAATAATTGCTCAGAAAGGAAACATTAATTGGCCTCCTAAATCTTGCGATCTAACGCATCTAGAACTTTCCTATGGGACTATTTGAAACAAAAGATCTATGCCACAGACCCACAAACAATTGATGAATTAAAGGAGAACATTATTAACTGTATTCAGGAAATTGAGCCGCAGTTATGCCAGAATGTTATCGAAAATTTTAGTAAAAGAATAGCAGCTTGTCGTATCGCAGCAGGTGATCACTTACAAGATATTGTTTTTCATTACTAAACTGGAACATTTGTACTTTTAGTTGCATACAAGTTTTCTAATTCTTAAATAATTTGTTTCATTAATAATTTAAAAATTAATCCGACGAAACCAACCCGGATATGGGAAATTATATTTCTGAAATGCATCTATATATTCGGAGAGGCCGCGAGGACGTAGCTTTTCGTACTATTCTAGCGCCAGCACCAGTAAATCGAGTTGATCGACTTAGTAAGCAAGTGCAGTTTTTACATATTTTTATTGTATTAGGTATGGATTTTTTTAAAAAAAAATGTGATACGTTACCTTTAGTAGCGGTTCGAGTTTAAGCTCTTAAAGTATTATACCATGTTTTAATTAAAAATAGATTTTAAAAATGTAATTTGTTAAGTGTGCGATCAATTATATACCAAACATGCAGTCCAGCCAATAGCAAACAGATTGGGAATCAATTGGTGAATTTTTATCGGTTGTACAGATGCTCGATTATAAATTACATTTATGTCTAGTTTGGCTAAGAAACATGGTATTAGTGGTCCGCGATGGCCCATATAGCCCAAAATGGCTCAAAGTGACCCGAAATAACCCATAATGGTCGAAAATGGACCACAATGTCCAGAAAGGGACCACAACGGCCCGCATGACCCGAAATGGTCTACAATGTCCAACCACGGTCCGATATAAACTGGCAAGCGAGTTTAAGCTGTTAAACTATTATAACTCGATTAATTTTATTATATAGTTCTAATACCTTTGCAATAAGAAGATTGTTATGAAAAAAATAAATACTTTTAAAAATAAATCCTATTACGTTATATTAATGGTAAACACCTAAGAAAAACATTGTTAAAATCATCGAGATCATGTATACTATGAGGATAAATTAAAACAAAAATGGCAAATTTCTTGTTAATAAAGAGAGATGTCCATTTCAAATGGATCTGCACCCTGACAAAGTTGTAAATTACTAGAACAGGTGAAATGGCTTGCGTATTCTAATGAGCTAAAGACCCAAACTACAGGTCCAACCGAAGTATTAGGGTCGTTAGTGAGGAACCAGACTAAGCCAGGTCCCCGAAAGAGGGTAGAGGCTCTTTCAGTACTTAGATTGGCAGAGACACACTACCACGATGTGAAAGACAACAGGAAACCTCCCAAGTACACAGGGTACTTAAATTGTAATAAACATGATGGCATTCTCTAGAGTAAAAGATTCCGGAGTTAAAATAGTCCCCCATTCTGATTTCTGGGAGGGGACTACTTCAGACGATGCGATCGGAAAGTTCAGAATAAGAGTAGGGAACATGAAAATTGAAATAAATAGGTTAGCAGTAGAAGTAGAAGTTCGGTGGCCAGAGGCGGGGAATTTTTGGAGTGGAGACTTCAGGGTAATTCATACAGGAGCAAAGGAAGGAAATTCAGATGTGGAGATAGTTATGCGGAAAGGGATAGGATAAAAAATTATTTACAAAAGAACGAAAGAGTAGTCATGGTTAGATTAGAATTGAAACCGGTAAATACAGTAATAATACAAGTATACATGCCAACCTCTAGTCACAGTGAGGAAGAGGTAGAAGTGATCTACAAAGATATCGAAGATATACTAAGATATGTAAAAGGACATGAAAATTTAATAATTACGGGGTATTTTAATGCAGTGGTAGGTGAAGGCAGGGAAGGAACGGTAGTAGGTTTATTTGGTTTAGGCATGAGAAACGGCACGGGAAATAGGCTGGTAGAATTTTGCGACAATAACAATATAATCATCGCAAACATATTATTTTAACATCATGCTAGAAGATGATATATGTGGAAGATGCCAGGAGATATAGGAAGATATCAAATAGATTACATTCTTGTTAGACAATGGTTTAGGAATCAAGTAAAAGGCTGTAGAAGCTACCCAGAAGCAGATATAGACACTGACCTCAACATTGTAATTATGAAAGCCGCTTTTAAATTTAAAACTAAAAGATAAAGATATTCAAGAAAGATTCGAAAAAAGTCAAATGAACTGCTGAAAGATATCGGGAAAATATCCGATACTAAGGAAGTAGAAACAGAATGGAATAACATTAAATCCAGCCTAGACATAGCGGCCAGGGATATTCTGGGGTATACACAAAAAGAAAATAAGAAACCATGGATAACAAAGGATATTCTGAATTTAATAGAAGAAAGACAAAAATACAAAATAAATCAGACGAAACAGGAAAACAGAGATACAAAGTCATAAAATGGGAAATTATTCGCAAATGCAGGAAAGCTAAAGAACAATGGATTGATGAAAAGTGCAAAGAGGTACAAACTAAGATGAGAATAGGAAAGACAGATGAAGCATACAAATTAATAAGAATCAATTTTAGGTATATAAAACCGTATAGCAAAAATATAAAGGACACTGGAGGAAACGTCACTATAGAGAATGTAGAGAAGGTGGGAAGATGGCAAGAATATATAGGGAATTTATATGCAGGAGAGGAACTAGCAGCATTAGAACAAGAATAAGACATTGAAAATGATGACTTGGGATATGACCCTTTACTTAGAGATGATTTTGAATTAGCATTAAAGGGTTTGAAAAATGGTAAGGTGCCGGGTACAGATAAGGTGCAAACAGAAACTCTAAAAGCCACTGGACAAGCAGTAACAGAACCTATCTTCCAACCTTAAGCTATTTTCGAGATATTTTAAATGAAGTCATACTCAACTCATGCATGAAAATAACGTATTATTAATTTTTCAAAAATGCAAAGGTTTGTTTTATGAATTCGAAACTGGTATCTGATTTAAATCAAATTCAGTAAAATGACAAACATGTTCATATTTCGTAAAAATGATGTTTCATTCATATTAGTTTTACTATTAAAATGCAAATAATTACACACAATTTTATGTCCTAATTCAAACACATGTGATGCCAAGGCACACTGCTCAGGTGTTATACATCATTTTATATTACGAGATACTTGACTTCATAATTTGTGACGTATGCCCTATATAAGATGATACACAATTGTTACAAGAAATTTTGTTCACTATATGTGATTGTGCGCATGCCATAACCTAGATTTCAATCTGCTAAAAAGTACACTCAAACAGTATTGAATATTTTAGTAGATTGAAATCTAGATTACCGGCATGCGCACAATCACCTGCAGTGTACAAAATTTCTTGTAACAATTGTGTATCATCTTATATAGGTCATACGTCACAAATTATGAGGTCAAGGATCTCGTTACATAAAAATGATGTGAAACACCTGAGCAGTGTGCCTTGGCATCACATGTGTTCGAATTAGGACATAAAATTGTTTGTAATTATTTGCATTTTAATAGTAAAACTAATATGAATGAAACATCATTTATACGAAATATGTACATGTTTAACTTACTGAATTTGATTTAAATCAGATACCAATTTCGAATTTATAAAACAAACCTTTGCATTTTTGAAAAAATTAATAATACGTTATTTTCATGCATGAGTTGAGTATGACTTCATTTAAACTATCTCGAAAATGAAAAGCTCTACAGAGATTATTAATCAATAGTATCTTTTTTGTGGCAAATTGTTATGAGTTTCAACTTTTATGAAATACAGGGTGTGCAAAAAGTATAGGTCAAAATTGTTTGACATCCGCCCCCTACTCTACGCCAATGGATTATCCTATTTTGTCGAAATGAAGTGAAATAATTCGTATTAGTAAACTACTATCGTATACCTATTTTCAAGTTAAACTATCTACCCTAAATGAAAATATTCTAAAATATTCTTAAAAAAAACCCCATAACACAACCCTGTCAATAAATTCCAGAGCAAATGAATTAAAGTTATTACAAACACACTGGAGTATTATTAGATGTTGGTGGTCTCAGGGAGGTGGTCCATTCTGCTCGGTTCTGTTAAGTGTTGGAGTCGCTGCTTCTGCAGGTAAGGCATCACTAATGAGACGATACGATAGGCAAAAATGGGTGCAAACGAAAGCATTCGCGTCAGCACTGCCCGGTAACAGTACGATAAGTTTATTGATAAAGTAGATGTGGCGGTACGATAGAATTTGCCAAAGTAATCGGTGGTCCTCACCTTAAATGTTTTCTCCCACCAATCGAGATTGACGTGCTTCCGTCTGCATTCGTGGGAAGATGAACTTCTTCTCACGCCAGAACCCTGCGCCAGCGCTTACGTTTGCAAAGATAAGCAACTGGCGCCAAGATCCGTGTGGACGTTACTAATCCTGGGGTTTCACAACATCAACGGAATTGCACTAATTAAACGGGGATTTTTACACATATTAAAATAAAATACCTAATTTCTAAATTAATAAATTTAATTCATGAAAGCTTTAAAATAAAACGTAACAACCCTGACAACCTTGTATTATAATACAAACGAGTGTGTTTACATGAAACTGTTATCTAGCTTTTCTTGATAACTTGTTAAGATTTATATATTCCCCAATCTACAGTACTTTATTCTGAAACACCCTGTGTGTATATAAAGACGCGATCTTGGCCAATAATAGCAAAACCCCAATTCAAAATGATTAACTATAAAAGCGCATTTTGTGTTTGGTTATCAATCTTTAACTGGCACTTCTCTATATTCTTTCAAGACTTTATTAAATAGAAGCTACTCACTTTTTGATTTTAACACCTACTCTTAATTATTTGTTTATTTGTTTCTGATTTCAGATTGTTTATGCTTTAATGCTATTCTAACAATTTATGTACAAGAGTATTTTCCATATATATAAATAAAAAAAAAATTCAGGTACAAGTGTTTTAAAAAAGGCAAATTGGGTCGTGTATTCTGTTGTTTCATGTTTTATATTCCCCCTTCCCATCTCCTATGTGTTAGCGTGGCATTTGTTTTCTTTTTTTCCTTTACAACATAATTCAGGCAAGCATTCCAATATTAATTTCGTTCTTTTCTAACGGTCCCGCCCATCTTATGGGTAATATTGAAAATCTTTAACTATTAGTCTCTACTTTAATATTCCATTTATTTCCACTTCAAAATCTCCCTTACAACTAATGTATAAGGCTTTGCCTAAACCGAATGAATGAATCATAAGATTGATATATATCATTATTTAGTTACAACAAAGTGTTATCACTTAGATAGTGTATAGTTATTACAAACTGATTGTTGGTCATTCAAACTGAGACAGGTACATAAATATTATCTAAACTACCCTCTTGCACAGTCTTTTAACCTTGTGTGTGAATATACAGGGTGATTGTTGACAAAACGGCCATACTCGAGGAACGTGTTCAGGAGATCAAAATAAACAAAAAAGTCATATAAATATGTGTTCCATTCTTAACTGTTACGGAGATATCACTTAAAAAAATAAAGCAGCATCTCAATGACAAAAATCATTTATTATAATGTACTATGCTAAAAGAAGTGAAGGAAAAACAATTCAATGTAGAATATTTTCGAAAATACCACCGCCAACTTCGATGCATTTACTAGCTCGCTTGTGGATCGCACGTGTGACTCTTTGGAGGGATCTTTGGTCATTTCTTATAACAGCGGCAGAATTGACGATGTGGTCTAATAATACCTCTCTTGTTTGAAGTTTTGTAACATAAACTAAAGATTTTAGCCACCCCCCCATAGACAGTAATCGAGAGGAGCAAGGTCCAGAGATCTCAGCGGCCAATTTTGTGGTCCTCTTCAGCCGATCCAGTGGTGAGGTTATCTAAGTAATTTCGTAAGATATTACTAAAATGAGCAGAGGCACCGTGATGCTGGAAGTACATATTTTGTCTTATATCTAAAGGTACATCATCCAGTAGGTCTGTTAAACGATGCAAAAATTGTAGATAAATGTCCGCTGTCAAACGACCATCTATCGAGTCAAGAAGTTGTTGTTGATCATTCCGCACCATACATTAATACTAAATCGATGCTGAAAGTTACTTTCAACCGTGGCATGGGGTTTCTCATCTGACCATCGATGTTCATTATGATGATTCTTAATTTCATCGCGTGTGAATTGGGCTTCATCCGTAAACAAAATGTAACGATATAGTCTACGATTTTGATTTACCTAATTGCAAAATTGCAGCATTAGGGCAGGGTTACCATTCTAAAGATTTTGAACCCTCTGATTATGGAAAGGGTACAGCCCATTCCAGCGAAGAGTCGTCCATACTGCTGTCTGATTAATTTGAAGGCGACTTGCAATGCGCCTTGAACATACACCTGGACTACGGTGTACAATATCAAGAATCTCTACTTCTACACGCTCATCAAAACAAATTTCTCGTTCAGATGTGATTCTTGCACTGGGAAATATGCCGGTTTCGCAGGAAGTGACAAAAACTGATTTAAATACACTTCTGTGAGAGGCCCTTCTGTTAGGATAGCGGTGTTGGTATTCAGCAACGGCCATCTAGCATTCCCGTTGCAGTATCCATAAATGCAAATCATGCAAAAAGAAAATCATTGTTGGATCAGCAGCACCTACTTTAGAAAATTCAGATGACACTTTAGTTGGTGATGAAAAGAGAACATGGATTCATTTAAGTAGAATAGCACATAAGCCAAATGGGGAGACACGCACAGCCCAGGATATCATCAGCTATTTAAAAAAAGATGCTCTTAGCGCAATCTGTTTTAGAATCAATAGCAATAATAAGTTCAGTTCATTTAAACTTGGAGTTCCTAATCACCTTAGGGACTACTTTATGGAACCATCGTATTGGCCAAATAATGTTCTTATTCGTGAATTTAGCTCTAAGCCACCAAAGGCTGATAAACATCCTAAAATGTACAATGCTGATCAGTCATTAAGCTCATCAAACACTGCACCTTTTTTTAGATGTTGGGACAATCAAACCAATCTCTGAGTAGCGGCCCATAATGCTGTTTATGATAATGGCAACGGTTTAACATGCCATTTCAAACAAGAAAACGTAGTGCCAAGTTTGTTCCTATTGTTATCAATGAATTGCCAGTGTATAAACACATTGAAAGTTGATCTTATAACTGCCGATTTTATAAATAAGTATGACATCAGTTTTTTATGTATTAACGAAACATGGTGTAATGAGGAAAGTTTGAAATACATGGTGTTTTGTAACTTTTACTTGGCCGCCAGCTACTGCAGATCTCATACCAAGGGAGGGGGGTGTTGGAATATGGTGTCGAAACACAATAACAGCACTACCGTTACACTTGCAAGATTTCTGCCTAGAAAAGGAATTCGAAATTTGTGGTGTCTCAGTTAATCTTGTTAATAGTAGATTAGTAATTTTAAATTGTTATAGATCCCCAAATGGTACCAGTTTCAAAATTTTTCATAAGCAAATGAATAAGGTCTTGAATTGCATTCATAAACCTGGAATACAGATTATATTGTGTGGTGACTTTAATTTCGACCCGGGTAGGAATTGCAATGAATTCAAAACTTTTGCTAGTCTCTGTGATAGTTTCTCAGTCAGAAATACAGTCTTTGATAAAACTCGTCTAAATTATACATTGGATTATATTTTTACTAGTACTTCTGTGTTCAAAACAAAAACTACTGTGATTGACACTCTGTTTGTCGATCACAGAGCAGTTTTATTTCAAGGAAACATTAAAATGGGTCCAATTGTCAAAATTAAATACGAATATGTAAGAGCTTATCCTGAAGATGTTATCTTAAACTTTCTGGACGATTTAGCTCATGAGACCTGGGGTGATGTAATGATGTGTACGAAAGTGGATGATGCCTTTGAAAACTTCCACAATATATTCTTGTTCTATTTTAATATTCACTTTTCACTAAAACGCAAGTACATAAAGGAGAATAATGATAAAAAAAAGAAATTGCGTTAACAATATGGTCAAAAATCCAGTAAATGTTTAAGGGATCTTTTTACATTGGTAAAATCTTTTCCGGAATATAGAGATTACTATAAAGCATATAAAAATTCTCATTCTCACCTAATTCGAGAAACAAAAAGATTATTTTATCAGAATAAAATAACCCTGGCTCAAAATCCGCTTAGATCCAGTTGGAAATTGATTAACTCTGTAAACAATCAAAGGCAACCAGAAGGTGAAATTAAAATTCAAGATGGTGATGTTTTAATTGAAAATCCCGCTCTGGTGGTCAATAAATTTAATGAGTTTTTTGTAAATGTGGCAGATAGGATTATCAGTCACATCCCTAAGGTACCTTTTTCTACAAAAATAAAGAACAACACTAACTCACTATTTCTAATTCCTTTTGTGGAGGAAGAGTTTATTTCTTCAATCAGCAAAAAACTAAAATCAAAAAAGTCAAGTGGTTTCGATGAGATCCCAAATTTTCTTATAAAAAGAAGTCTTAGGGAAATTGTAAAACCCCTAACTTTTCTCATTAATCTCAGTTTTGAGAATGGTGTTTTTCCAAAGAAACTGAAGCTTACCGAGGTTCTTCCTCTTTTCAAGAAAGGTAATGTAGACTCATTGGATAATTATCGTCCAATTGCCCTCATTTCAGTTTTTTCTAAAGTGTTTGAGTACTGTTATCTGGATAGACTATCGAAATTTCTTGATTCTAATAAAATCATAATTACAAATTAATTCGGTTTTCAACCAAATCATAGCACAGTGGATGCAATTTTCAAGTTTGTTGAAGTCGTTACTAATTCCATTGAATCTGGTGAGAATCCTGATGGGACCTTTCGTGACCTTTAGCAAGGCTATCGACTGTGTGTTGCACTGGATACTTTTTATAAAGATGGAGAAGTATGGCATTCGAGGAAAAGCTTTAGCATGGCTCCAGAGTTATTTAAACAGTTGTTCACAGTATGTGCCGGTTCAACAACTATGGGTAACACACATAGGTCTATTAACTTGACGGTACTTGAAAATAGAGTCGGGGTGCCACAGGGCTCAGTTTTGGGCCCTGTGCTATTCCTTTTATATATCAATGACATCAACATGCATTTGAAAGAATGCTCATTGTTTTTATATGCTGATGATGCTACAATTGTAACCTCTAATCAGGATCCTCCTACTCTCCAGTCAAACCTGCAAAAAAATCTTGATCATTTGTTCAATTGGTTCTCTATGAACTTTCTATACATCAATCCAAGCAAAACGTTGACTATTGTTTTTCACAATTACAATAGCAAAAATGTGAACATTGACGTTACACTCAATGGCACCCCAATACCTCAAACAAGTAGTATCAATTTTTTGGGTGTGAATGTAGATTAAAATCTAAATTGGAAACCTCATTGTGAGAAAGTGTGCGCAAAATTAAATTCACTATGCTACTTGATCAGAAACCTTAAATCATTTTTGAATACAAACCAACTGTTGTTGGTATACAATTCTCATTGTTCCTCAAAACTGAGATATGGAATCAGTTTCTGGGGTGCGTCGTCCGATGCACGTGATGTTTTTATTTGTCAGAAGAGGGTGGTCAGGAATATCATTAATATTTCACAAACTACATCTTGCCGTGTCTTTTTTAAGCAATTATGTATTTTAACTCTACCTTCGATTTTCATTTTAGAAGTGGCCACTCTAATCTATAAGAATAAAGCAGATTACTCGCATGGCTACGACTATCATTACCATGACACTCGCAATAAAAGTGATCTCAGGATTCCCAGCTTTAAGTATAGAATTGGAAGTACATCTCCCACTTATCTACGTCAAAAATTTTTTAACAGTCTCTCTCAAGAAATAAAGTCCTCACACAATGTAAAATTTTTTAGAGTTAAACTAAAAAGTTTCTTGGTAGCTCAGAGCTTTTACAACATTGAAGAGTTTTTCTCCTACAGTTTGAAACTTGCCAAGTATGCATAAGGTATAGTGTGGTATAATATGAAATACAGAGGTATATTTAAAATTTTAATGTTATATTTAATATTTAATGTTTCTATAGATAATAGTGAATGTTGACTTGTTCCATAATGTTTTTTTTAATGTACATTCCTATGGAAATGAATTTCTGGAAAAAAAATTGCGGAAGTGTGTAGCACTAACAAACTAACAATAACAGCCGGATGTGACAGCCACAAAAAAGCAAATGTCAAATATTATTTCTAACAATAACAGCTGAACATGCTAACCACAAAAAAAAATATGAACCATTATTTTCCGCGATACTGTTAATAAATAATATCTCTATAACGGTTAGGAATCGGACACATGTATATATGACTTTTTTTGTTTATTTTGATCTCCTGAACACGTTCCTCGAGTATGACCGTTTCGTCACCAATCACCCCTGTATATGCATACATGTTCGTATGTACTAAGTTTGGTATTGATAAATTCGTTTGCTTAAAAATTTTAGTTTCAAAGTTTGAGTGGAAGGTAGCTTGCTGTCAATCTGAACTCTGCCTTGTGGTTTCCTATATTTTATTTTTTGCTATTAACGTTAAAAAGAAAAAAACTGATTATGAAAATAAAGACAATTAAATAACAAGAAAAAATGATACAATACGAATCACATAACATGGAATCAAAGTGCCACAAATTTTGTATTATATTTTTTTTTATTAAATTGCAACTGTATTGTTTTAGTTAACTTTGTAAATATTGCATTATATGTTGATGTTCAAAAGAGCAATTATTATCCAAAAACTATTTTTGATAATTACCCGTTTGTTTTGACAAAATTGACTAATACTGTTTTGAAATACACTTAATGGGACTAATAAAACTATCACTTACCTGTAATTTCATATTCAATAAATCTATAGCAGCAGTTAAACGATTTGACATAATAACATATTCACAGTTTTTGGCACCAAACTTATCACCACTGCATGCACTTTGCCACAAATTGCATACAATAATGAGACTTCTGCAACAAACAATCAAATTAGAAGAAACTTAACTGGTGGATAAATGTATAAGAATTTTTGAGCTTCATTTACATAAAAGAATAACTACTTATGACCTATGAAACTCTAAAATATACTTGTGTGAATATAAATATGGAAATCACAAACCAAATCAGTAAAAAATAGTCTGACAATACAATGTTACAGTTCTTCCAAAAGTAGGTTTAGGTAAAAACGCAGTAGTGTATATTAAAATTATTAGACAGGACACTGTAAAAGTTCAGATAAAAGAAGTGTTCATCACATTCTAATTTTATATGTAAATTAAAGTCCTGGTTGGCTGCTGTTATGTTTATCGAATTACCGTTGAAATATTCATACCAAAAGTAAGTAAACACACACATGCACATAAGCACGTGCGCATGCACACACACAAAACAGACAGTAAGGTATTATTTATCATTGATACTTCTTCATCCAACTCACCCAACAGAACGCCTATTAAAAAATTTAAAACATTGCAAATAAATGAACTTGATGGAATGAATGGACCAGTTATCGTCGTGAAACATGATTACACATACATATTAAAAATATTTTTTTATAAAAGGTAAAGACAACATTGTAGCTTATCACAAAACGATTGATTAAACACTTTTTTTACAGGGTAGTGAAAGCATGGAGTTCATGAAGTTGCCCACATTAAGAAAAACTTTGAACAATTCAAGAAGGATATATAAAATGAGGATTAGAAAAGAAAGTGTCATCAAAAGTATAAAGAAAAAGAGGATGAAGTTATAGTTGAGTATATATGAAATATCATAGTGAAAAGTCCTGGATGTTCAGACTGCAGTAAAGAGGAAGTAGGTGAGTGGTTGGTTTGTGATTCTTTGGACCATAGATTCCAAATTCCCAGCGACAACAAATTTATTCAAAGTGTGAGAGAAAAGCTCATTGTAAAACCCAAAGATCACAACAATATTATTATTCAACCAAACATGGAATCGTTAGCTTAGGGCATTTAAATGTCTTGAAGCCATGCTACAAAGACAGCAATACAAATGACTTTGACAAATATGTTCAGGCAATGATATTTCTATTAATTATAATACAGTACCTATGTAAGTATAAAATATAAAGAAAATGATTTTTTAGTTACTATAAATTGCGTCCACAGAAATACACAACATAGAACTATACTAATATTAAAAAGAGAAGAAAAAAGAAGTATATAAATTAAAAGAAGACGGCTGAAAATTTAATAACCAAAAGGCACATACAGAACGCATCCTATCATAATTCAAGATGATTTAACAAAAATGTTTGACATATTTAATCTTGCATTTCAATCATAAAAATTGATGTAAACGAGTAAAGCAATTTTATTTTGTAATAGTTTTCCTAAACTTTTGAAAAAGTTGCTAAAGAATGTAAGCTGAAGTCTAGTTGTTACACATTTGACAACAACAATAATTGTACGACATTCAAAACGGGTAAGATGTTTTTTAGGTTATTTTACTAATTACTCCTTTTAATATGCTCTTGTAGATCTGCGTTCATACTGATTTCCCATTGTATTGGAGATAAAGGCACAAAAAGAACTATTCAGCTATTTTGATACTGATAAGATCCTAGCTTCAGTTTATACAAATCCAAACATTAGTGTGCGAACTTTTGCTAAAAATGTAAGACTTAGTATAAATATATATCACATTAGGAACTTATAGAAAACAAATACTGAAAAACAGCATACGACGGGCCTATAATAATATTACACCTCAAATGTTTGTTAATATTCAGGGACATTTCCATGATTGTCTTGCTCATTGTTTAGCTGTACATAGAGAAATGTTCGAACAATTGTGATTCTATTCATTTTGAATTCATGTTTTTAATTTTATAGTTATGTAGCTGAAGCGTATTTTTTAAAAAGGCACCACGTTGTGAGCGCCAGTGATACGAATTTTTGAAGTTGGCTGGCCCTAAACGTTGCGGCATCACTGAAACGTTATTTCTTCTACATTAAGGCGCTAGTGAACAAAAGTCTTCCGACATAGCTAGGGGTCTATTTCTGGGTAGAGCAATAAGAAGTGGGGAGGGGGGTAAGTCGAATTTTGTTTGCAAACCAAAGTTAGGCTAAATCAAATAGGCGCCACCATGTCCTGAGATAATTATGATAATTGCAAAGCACAGTTTTAAGGGCGGACGTGGAAACCCAAAGATAAAATGATCGCCTTCGTTAACAAAAACCTGTCTTATTAAAATAAGACGCAGCTCCTGTAAGAAATTGCAAAGGTTAAATAAATAAAAAAGTAGAACACCATTTGTGTCCTATAAAAGTATATAAAGAAATAATAAAAAAAGTATTTCCAATATAATATTGGCATCAAATTATTACTCAGAAAAATTTTATCTTTATGTAATTAGATTTGATCGCATTTGACCAAAATAAAAGCCTTAAATTTTGAACTAATTGTTTACTAAAAAAACTCTTAAAATATCGGAACTTGTAACAAAAAATTGTCATAATAAACTACATCAAAGTTAAAGTTTTGACTTTCCTTTTCTTTCTTATTAAACAACCAACTGTACTTTAAACATGAACTTGTTATACAAATTAAAGTGATAATGATTTGTAAGCATAACACAGTGAATTACGTTCTAACCTGGGCAGATCTTTTCAGGTAGATTCAGAACCTAACATAATGAGAATTTGAACTTTCATATTTACGTTTAATAATTTATGTATAGATAAAAGCTGATCACAAAAATAGGAATGTTTGTTTAAATTCCGTTACAGCTGTACAAAGTATCTGCTTTTAAGATAACATCTGTCAACTGTGCAAAACAGAAAAACATGACGTCGAAAACATACGTTGAACTTATCAAAGGTTCATATGGAACAAAGCATGTCATTATAGAAAGCTAATCCAACAAAATTTCGTTTTACGGCTTATAAAACCAGCTCAACAATTAATTGAAACTTGCACAATTTACGTGTTGTAAACATATTAGCAAGTTTACGTGTTCAAACCTTTAAAATTTATGCATGTAATATCTTACAACTAATAACGAACCCAAAAACTGTTTTAGCTGCTTCACGAAAAATTGAAACGGGATTTCCGCTCTTCAAACAAGGTTACCAGCCATTCTAATTTGATACGACTGCATCCAAATCAACATCCATAATTTCTTATCAAACAAATTTCTTATTAGGCAATTTTCAAATCGACTGTTCCTACAAAATGGTAATTCTTAACTTTTTCTTGGATTCTAGTTGACAAATTCTGCATGTTGCCTTCTACATTGTCGCCTTCTACATTGTCGCGCTAAATAAATTACCTCAAATTACATTAGTTCGTAAAATATATACTTTACCAACCGTTATTAGAAGATATACCAACGATTAATAGTTGATGCGAAGGTTGCCAGCCTCCAGCCGAAAATACATCTTAACAACTCTGTAGCCGGCGGCCGACTGACTTATCGAAACCAAAACCGAGTGGTCGCACTATCAGAGGCGGGGAACACGAAATAATCAAATAGAGAGGTGCTTGGAAATAGCTTTATGCGACACAGATATATTAACACAAGTAGATCACTAAGGAACGATGCACGCTTAGCGCATTATTCTTGTAATTCTATGCAAATAATTATTATTGAAAATAAAAATGTTACATAGTTAAACTTCTTTATTATTTCTTAAAAATTCTAAATTTCTGAAAATTAAAGACAACTTCGTCATCATCAATAGGTTTCAGTCCTAGAATTAGTTGGATGTGTACCTCCCTTGTTTCCTATTCTGAGCTAACCTACACATGTTGCACTTTATTGTAAAGCTGAAAATTAGGTTTATTAATTTAAAGTTAAGGGACATCTTAAAATTCGGAAAAATCCCCACTGAATACTGCAATTCTGTTAATGTTGTGGAGTTCCGGAATTATTAGCTTTCACAGAGGTCTTGTTGTCATTTGCTTATCTTTGGAATCGTAAGCGCTGGTGTAAGGTTTTGTATGTGAAAAGAAGTTCATCATGTCTCGAACGCAGGTGGAAGTACGTGATCTCGGTTGGAGGGAAGAGACATTTAAGGCAAGGAACGCCACTTAGTTCGACAAATTACCATTGCGACTTCCAACGATTATTGTACCGTTTACCATGTAGTGCTGACGTGAGTACGTTTCTGTTCCCACCCTTTTACCTCTGTCCCTACCGTATCATCAGCATAGCCCTACCAGAGATCTACAACAGCAGAGAGAACTGCCCCTGAGGACATCGACAACCAGTTAAATGTCAGGGTAAGTGTTTTAAAACTTTATTTCCTTGCCCGGGGGTTTACTGAGAAGGTTGAGCATAATACACATTGCCCTGAAATTCCACAGACATTTTTCATTATCTGTGTGCAATAGTCTCTTTTTTTTCCATTTTCTGCTTCTTATATATTACGCACTATTCACTCCTGACTTAATATGTGTCCTACCATCCTACCTCTCCTATTTTTTACTATTTTTCATGTATCTGTTTTTTGCCCTATCATTTCGAGAACCTATTTGTTTGTAACTTTGTCCGTCCATGATATCTTCATCATACGTCTGTAGCACAACATTTCAAAGGCTTCTGCTTTTTTCCTGTGCTCTTCTCCCACTGTCCACATTTCACAGCTGTACAGTACTGTGCTACACACATATGTTTTCAGCAACCCAGTGGGCAACGATCATTTTTTTATTCCTCACCATGCTGTCATTTAATTTATATTACCGAGTTAATAAATGGGTTTTAAATCGGCGTATTTCTTTCATAATAGCTCAATTTAAAGAATATTTCTTCGAGTCGTCCCACCCACCCTATAAGAGATACTAGTCGCCGGATTGCCCGAATTCAACTATCAGGTATTTATGTATTCACTCGTTTGTACAGCTGTTGTATAAATATTTGTTTATCTCAAAATATTTCTAACGTTTGGGTTTTACAAGAAATAAAAATCAGATCAGAAAAGTGGTAAGAAATTTACCACATTGTACAAACACTTGAAATAAAACTCCAATTCATTATTTATTTTGAAAACCGCCCAAAAGAAAAACCAATTTCACTAAATATATCTTATATTAAGAAAGCTTTTTTAAACATTAAAAAATTCTGTTTAATAACAAACCTACTCAACATAATTTCAGATAATTACAATATATACAAAACATAGCGAAAACAAAATTTTACAAAGTAACACACAAAGGAAAAACTAAAGAGATTAAATTATACACCAGACATTGTATTCGTTTAGGTATTCATTTATACCACAGTTAGCGGGGTTAACAAAAATAAACCATGACTACAGGCCATCTTACACATGTGTTAGGTATATGTTAATAGCCTACCCCTCTAAGACAGAGAAGTGGAAAAGAAAACATTGCGAGACAAGTTACTTGAACAAAAGAAAGCATTTCCTTCCAAGTCATCAATGTGGACAGATGTGGGAATATAACGAAAAGCAAAAGTTCGGGTTTGCCATAAATGCCCTATTAATTATGAAATAATAAATGAGGGACCACGTAATGGTACACGAATTTTCAACATAACCAACAAACAAATTTAGTTAGGGGATACAAAGTAGGAGAGGATATCTTGGTTAAATGGAAGTTAAAAATAACTATCTAACTGGAACTGTAATTGAATTTAAGGTTAACTGTATTAAGAATGGACTTCTCTTGAATTTTACCAATTTTTGTGTAAAATATGTATTTTGTTATAGAAATAGTTATAGGCTACCAACCCGACTATTACTGTAAATTATCAACATGATAATCAAGTGACCCTTGCTTAATTAAGTGTGTATAATTTTACTAAATTACTGTGGTATATTGTGCAATTAAATTATAATTTTTACATTTATCAGTAGCTGACATCCTGGTCTCTCAAATGTGCTTTAGTTTTAATCAGTAACTTTCGTTAGAAAGTGTGTAAAAGTTGAATATTGTTAGTGATTTAAATTATTTACACTTCTATTATATTGGCTTATCGGTACAAACAACCTGCTCAACAAGTGTTACATATGCATAAACTTTAAAAATGAAACTGATAGACAGCAAATGTGTTAAGTGTAATTTTGAAGTTGATAATGATGAAAATCTTCACTACAACTGTGATATTTCTAACAGATTCATTCATAAAAAATTTTTTTACTTTAACTGCCTCTGAAATAAAATGTATGCCTCTTCAGAAGCGAACACTAAAATTAATTTGCTATATTTGTGAGAGCTTTATTAAATCCATGCCTTCTTTCCATAATTTGCTATCTGAAATAAAAAAAGATATTATTTATATAAAGTAAAACATAAATACCCAGACTATACCAGCAGCACCAATCCCCACTTATGCCAGTATTCTGAACAAGAAGTCAAATTCTGTGTTACTTGTTAAACCGGTTAATGCTCAAGAGAGCAAAGTCACAGAATCTGCAATTAAAAAAGCAGTCAACCCCACAGATATTGGAATAAATGTATCTCAGATCAATAATATTGCCAAAGGTGGTGTAGGGGTTGCTAACAAAGATTATCAAAAACTTCTGAAGGATAGTATCACTAATAAACTTGGTGACAAATACAAAGTTGCTGCTCCCATTTTAAGAAATCCTTGAGTACGAATCTTCTACATTGACAATGATGATTTAGGCGATGCCTTCAAAGTGTTGCCAGAGAAATTGATGAAGCAAAACGATATTGAAACATCAGAAGCCCTTAAACTGAAAGTTGTTACAGTTCTAAGAAGCAAGTTTGCTAATAAGTCAACATTAATTCTTGAAGCTGATCCAAAAACCCACCGCAGTCTTTTACAACTAGGTAAAATTGCAATAGGGTGGTCACAAGGACACGTGTCAAATCATCTAAACATTGTTCAATGCTACAAATGTTTGGGTTATCATCATTATGCCCAAAATTGCAAAGCTGATCAGTGTTGTGCTAACTGTTCAGGAAGTCACAGCTACAAAACGTGTAAGACTGACCAAATGGTGTGTATTAATTACGTGAATGCCAACAATAACCTTAAACTTACTTTAAATACCGACCACAAAGCTACAGACCCTTCTTGTCCATATTACGTAAAGTTGCTTGACAAATTAAATTCAAGAACTGACTATGGGCAACCATAGCAATTACAAAAGCTTAGTGATTTTACAATATGCCATATAAATATCAGGTCTCTCATTAGCTCCTCTGATGACTTTTGTGCTTTTATTGAAGAGAAAGATTTTAAAATAATTGCAATATCCGAAACTTGGCTCCCAGTTGATTTCCCCTCGACTTCAATCACTATTCCTGGTTATTCTCTATTTAGAAAAGACAGACCCACTAAAGGCGGTGGTATCTGCTGTGTTACGTGCAGGGTAATATTTACTGTAAATTTATAGAACTAGGAATAGCAACCACTAGAGCACTGGAGCAATTATGGCTACAAACCTCTATAAAAAAAACTACATACGCAATTGGAGTTATCTACAGACCCCCTCTAGTCTGGTAACATGTTTAGAGGAGTTAGAACTTGCCTTATCTAAAATATACCTAGAATACGATAAAATTATCCTAATGGGGATGTGAACATAAATCTCCTACAAATGAGCAGCAATTCGAACTATTTTAACTCTATAATTTCCACCTATAATTTGATACAAACGGTTGAACTACCTACCCGAGTAACCGAATCGACTTCTATTCTATTAGATGTCATCTGCATAAGTGAAAATCTGTCGTATTCAAGATGTGCACCTACGACTTAATTCATATGTCTGATCACCAAATGGTATATTGCTGTTTACATATAAATTATGCCAAGTCCAACTCAAAGAAGATTACTTATCGAAGTTTCAAAAACTCTAATCCAGAGGAATTCGCTAAAGATGCAACTGCTACCGAATGAGAGCAATGCTTAGATCCTGAAACTTTAGATGATAAAATAGTGCACCTTAATGACTTAATCACTTTACTTTTTGATAAACATGCTCCCATGTGCACCACAAATATTAAAATTAGTAAAAATGTGGGGTGGCTGACTTACAATCTTAGAAAAATGATTAAACTAAGAAATGCAGCTCACAAAAAATACATCAACTTGCGGAAAGCAACTGATTATAACTACTTTAAGTCCCTACGTAATTATGCCACACAAGCCGTTAAAAATGAGAAATAAGCTTATTGTAAGTATCAAATTTCAAGTAACAAACATAATTTGAGGAAATTATGGAACTTCTTTGAGAAAGCAAATATACATCAAAAACCTAAAAACACAATTATTCTCAAGGACGAAAACCCCAATCTCATCAATGACTTTTTCATTAACAGTATTCCTTTGTCTGTTGTTGCAGGTAAAACTCAGACTTTCTTTGCAAACAATAAGTATCCCTTAATAACTGAAGAACTAGTGTTTTATAATATAAACCAAGATGACATTATTTCAGCGATTGTTAAATTGAAATCCAATGCTGTGGGGTCTAGATGGGATCAGTGCAAAAATGTTAAAGCTTGTTATTCCATACTGCCTTGATACTCTCCCATACCTGATAAACGACATTCTTGAATCTTCACATATACCATCATATTGGAAAGAGTCAATCATCATTCCGTTGGCCAAAGTCAATGTTGCCACTTCCTACAAAGAACTTAGACCAATCAGCATTTTGCCCACTTTATCCAAGGTTGTTGAGTATGTCTATACAAGCAACTCGTACATCACTTTGAAATGAATAGTATTCTTCCTGCCAGTCAATCAGGTTTTAGATTTAGATATAGTACAGCCACCGCACTTACCAAAATCACTAATGATATCACCAAAAATATAGACAATTCCGAAACAACTATAGTCGCCTTTCTGGACTACAGTAAAGCTTTTGACACTATACATCACAAGCTACTGCTAGCTAAACTTTCTTATTATGGGTTGAGCTGCGAACACTACACCTGATGGAAAGCTATCTGTCCGGAAGGTGCCAACAGGTCTGCTTCAATGGTATTATCTCCAGCGGGCTAGCAAGTGAACAAGGAGTTCCGCAAGGAAGTATCTTAGGAGCGCTTTTATTTAGCATCTTTACTGCCGACCTTCCAGCAATCATTACAAAAAATTGTAGCAACCACATGTACATAGATGACACACAACTTTATATCTCTACTAATCCTTGCCATGCCAATCAAGCAATTGAAGAAATCAACACTTGTTTATGTGCAGTGCATGAATGGTCGGTAGCTAATGGGTTAACATTAAATCCTTTGAAAAGTACTTGTTTATGTGTGGGGACTCCACATGGCTGTGAAGTGTTTAAATCTAATGCTTCAACTAGCATCTTGGTCAATAACCACATTCTGAGCTTTAGTGAATCAGCTAAAAACCTTGGTGTCATTTTTGATTGCAACCTTACCTTTGGAAAGCATGTTAACAAAGTATGTAGTACAAGTTATTATAAGCTCAAATCCCTGTACAGATATAAAACTTTGCTGACATCATATACAAAATGGAACCTATGTCAAAGTCTAGTGTTAAGCCATGCCAATTATTGTAGCTTGGTGTATTATAATTATTTAACAGTCCATCTGAAGAACAAATTGCAAATTCTTCAAAACTCATGTCTGAGATTTTCATACAATGTGAATTATATAGAGCATGTGACACCTATATACAATGATTTGAAGATACTAAAATTTCGATCCCAATGTGAACTTTTCTTTGCAGTTTTCTTATTCATCTTATACAAGTCAGAACAGTCTAGTTACTTATACAGTACAATACATTTGAGGTTGCATAATCATATTCTAAATCTTCGTAATAACTACAACATAACCATACCTAAGCACAAAAGTTCAAAATTCAAATGTTCTGTTGAATATAGAAGTGCCAAAATCTTCAACAAATACTCAAATCTTTTCTTAAATTTCAACTTAGACTCTGTCACTAGGTTTAAAACAGCCATTGTCAAGTGTCTTTTTCAAGAACAAGCCTTATGCCAGTAAATATTGTCTGAACTTTACTTGTGCAGCAGGTAAATTGTGAAAACCAGCTTTGCTGACTTTATACCTTTAAATAATAATTGTAATTTATTTGTAATTATTATTTATTAAATAAATAATTTAATTTAATAATTTTAAATTCTTGTTTCTTTTCCTATTTGTTAATGTTTACATAATGTTTTTGTACAATAGATTTAAGCCGATGAGTGGAGAGTAGTTTTAATTAAAACAAACAGGTAACAGTGTATAAACAAACTCCATTCCACCAACAGAATCAACAATCCTCTTTATATCCCTGGTCAGTGGAATTCCTATTACCCCAGATGTCAATGGCACCTTTTGAACTTGATGAATTGAAAACCTAACAAGTTAAGACGTAGTAATAACGTAGCTTGAAATTTCGATTATTATACAAATTTGTATAAATCTCCACCAATAGTTATATAGAAACCCACAGCCGCACCACTGTAGTTGGCCAGTGCATCCTTATTTTGTTACGGGATTCCTGTCCCTTTTGAGCAATTCCGAATTTAAAAATTTAATGCTTCAAACACCCGTAAAATATGTAAGTGCCATGAGCGCTATTATTTATGTTTTTTGTTTTCTTTTGGTTGCTCTATATATCTGTTGAACTATAAATTGTAAAAATTTGAGTGACACGAGCTCATATTTAGTAAGTTTAAATTTGCCAACCTTATAATAAACAGAAATTTATAAAATATATGTTTGGAAAAGTTTTTTACTTACGCTATAGAACCAGAAACTCGCAGCTATTTGTTCCTTGATGTTAATAAATGTTTGTAAGTAACCAATTTCTGTTGTTTGTTTATATTCACATTAAAAGTAATCAATTACACTTTGCTTGGAAAAATTGTTTCATTGGAAAAATTCTAAACTAAGTATTCACCTTATATGGTTTGTGGTAGAATTTTACAGGACACATTCTGGTTGCTATTGCAAGAAATAAAATCAAATTGCAGTTCAGTTGCTAAGGTCTTATCGGTGCATAAATACATAGTTATAAATAAACCGTTATTAATAAGGTTAATGATTCCATTGTTACAAATAGTCATATAAAACAAAAAGAGATAAATAATATTTTAAACAATATGTAATAAATATGAAGTGAGTAAAAATAATGCTCAAAAATTGAATAACTAAAAACCTATAAAATTTTTAAATACTTACTTTGAAGTAATAGGTGTGTGTACATCCTGACCCAACATCAGTAATTTAGCTAACACGGAGAATCCACCAACCATTTGAAATACCATTAAATCATTACCACCTGCTTTTGTTAGTAACCTATTAAGTTCGTTTAAATTACGATCTAATTGACTAGAGGTAGCAGGTGACCAGCCTTGAATGGCCTGGTTTGTGATTGTACCAATTGTATTTACATTTCGATTTAGGGTGCGCTTATTGTTGCATTCGATTATTTCAGGTTTATATTCAGTTTCGAATTCTGCTGCCTTTATACTCATACGCTGACGTATCTTTTTACATCGTTTGCGATATGCTTTGCCACGCTCTTTAGCAGCCTTTGCTAGTGGATCTTCTTTATCAGCTGGTGAATCTACTATTTGTTTTACATTAAACTGCTCTATTTCAGTAGCTGTTAGAGTTGTTGAACCACTATTTGCTTGTTTAACAGCTTCTTGATGTTTACGTCCACGTAGGTGGCTCATCAAGTATACTTCGGATCGAATCTGTAAGTTAATCATTAGTTAGATATTGTACCAACTGAAAAATGCCATACCAAAACATTGCACACATTGCATAATTTTGTGGTTGGATACAAAGCATTATTAGGTGCCTGAGTGTCATCTATATGACAACGATGAATAGATAATTCAAGAGCACGTTGACGTATTTGTTCCATATTTTCTTCATGCCTACGAGCTGATTCTTCTTGTTTTTGTTCAATACGTTTCTGTAGTTCCTTTGTTGATGCTAACTGTTGCGCTTGAAGTGCTTGGAGACGTTCCTGTAATAACACCTTTCATTAAAAACCATAAGGTGCATGATTTCAAAAATAAATAAAAAACCTTTAACTCATAAAAGCTGCATATAATTTCAAATAAGATTAAAAAGAAGTAAAAAATAACAATGCTCAAATGTGTCGTTTTATAACTGAAGTTGAACAAATAGTCAGGAAATAATTGTTAATAATAAATTGTGGTCTATGTAAGACTGTGGGATGGTGCAGCTTTGCTTTGATACATGGAAAACTGCATAAACGTATGTACAAAAAGAAATAGGCAGGTAAACCTTTAGATTATGAATGTAACGAGATTTTAAATTGTATTAGTTTATAAGAAAAGCTGGAGTAATTTATAAATTTTGGTTGTCTTTAGTTATATGGCTCAGGATTATACTGTAAATCAATTATTATACGAAATTTGAACTCATTTAGTGCATTTAATTGTGTATTTCAGATAGGGCAAATCTTTTTCTCTTGTAGACCTAGGCAAGTATACCCGACAGAAGGCAAGACGTAAAGTTTAGAAATCAATGTCTGCATAAGTTATACCAATGTTAGAACATTGGAATTTATGGAAGCAGTCTACCGAAAATAGGCAGTCTAAATAAGTTTTATTTACAATGTGTAGGAGACCTCTTTAGATGTATATCGTAAAGGGCAATAAATTTTCCATTTTAGTTAGAAATTATTTGGTTTCTTGCAGCTTTTTCGTACTTGTGACGGTTATCGAGGAAAATATAAAAACCATTTTTTGTAAATTGCTACATAAAATTAAAATTTTTTAAATGGTCCGATAGGCTTTGGCTTTAGTATGGATAATCTCTTGTTTTTATTAATTTTTACACTACGCATTTGAATTCGTAACTTGTGTGTGCATAGTTTATAAAATTAAAGATTTTAGTTGTAAACTGTAAAGTGTAAATATGCTTTAAATACTCGTTATAATCTCACAAGAATGCCACATTTTACAAATTCTGAAATGACTGAAATGTATTTCATCTATGGCCTTGTGAATGGAAATACAACAGTAGCCAGACGTCTATACATTGTGCGCTAACTCATAGACTCATACTTGATCAACAAATGTTCTCAGATATTCATAAGCATCTTGTAGAAACTGGAACTCTTGATAAGAGTACCGAGAATGCAGATAGACCATCTACTATTAAAACACCACAGATCGAAGAAGGTGTTCTAAATAATATAGAAGAAGATTCGGATATTTGCAACAAAAAAATCGGTGAACATTATAATAATAGTCATAAGTTGCTTAGCATATACTGCGTGCTTCTCTGCTATACCCTTACTATATGAGGGTACAAGCACTCTTCTTTCAGGATCTTTTTAAGGATTAAGTTTTGCCAGTGGTACCGTAATAGGTTAACAGAAAACCTCAATTTTGATTGTAATATTCTTTTTACCGACCAAGTCAATTTCTCAAAGAATTTGATTATAAATTTTCATAATAACCATATATGGATTGAAGAAAATCCACATGGAATTGTAGACACACTTTTAAAAAGCAGTTCGCATTAAATGTGTGGGTTGGTATAATTATGAATCATTTAGCTGGTTCTTTGTTCTTGCCATTTCGATTTACTGGCTACCTACTCAGGCATTTTTTGCAACATCAACTACCTTCAATAGAAGACTTACCTCTTTTGATGAGAAATCAAATGTGGTATATGCACGATGGCACCACAGCACATTTTCTATATTCGCTCGGTAGTACTTAAATCAAATTTATAAGAAAGAGTGAATAGAACGGGATGGACCTCAATCATGGTCACTAGGGCCCCTGATTTAAATAATGTAGACATTTTTTATGGGAGCATCTCAAACCTATAGTTAATACAACATCAGTGAATACCGTTGATGACTTGCAAAACCCAAGAATATATGTATTTAAATCCACAAGATATATTCGGGGCATTTGATAGAGTACGGGCATCATAAGAAAAAAGTGGGTACGTGTATAATGGTTTTTGAGAAGGCCACTTTCAATACTTTCAGCACCCTGTAGAGAGTATTTAAAACATTTCTACACCTTTACCGTTTACAAGTTATACCTGTAATTTTATAAACGTATGCAAACACAGGTTGCAATTTCAATTTATAAATGTCAAAATTAATAAAAAGAGTAGGTTAGTCACAATAAAGCCAAAACTTACCAGACCATTTAAAAAAAATTTAGTTTTATCTAGCGATTTACATAAGATTGATTTTGTAGTACATCCGACAGAAGGTAAGATGTAAATTTGAGAAATCAATGTCTCTATAAGTAATACCAATGTTAGAACATTGGACTTTATGGAAGCAGTCTATATAAGTTTTATTTACAATCTGTAGGAGACCTTAGATGTATATTGTAAAGTACACTCTCAAATTAGGCTAAAAACACTGCAAATTGATCATAGCTAGTGACTCACTTTTGTTCAGTATTATGGATCTTGGGCATCAGATTTTATAAAGGAATTTACTCGCCATTGCTCTGTCGTTTTTGGAGATTGGACACATAGGTCTGAATAGTTTCAGTGCAGAAACAGCTTCTAGAGGTCAAGCTGTTCACAAAAGTTGTGGGGCAGAGGCAGACTTAATGAAACATACCGCATTGGTCGCTAGTATGGCTTCACAACCCTGTGGACTGATCAAGAAACGCTTAGAATATGGCCGCGACGGACACGAGCACTATTCGTCCCATTAATCGATTGCCAGAATGGCACAAAAGTATGGAGGTGGCGGAAACCACTGTATAAGGGAACTCTACTATGCTGGTCACTAGTAGGATTTCACCACACTGCCTTTGGATTGAGTACTGTTAAGGAAATGTACTGTGTCAGTCACACGTACAGGTCATAACACTAGTCGCTGGTTGGGTGGAGTGCTAAAGCACAGAAAGGTTTCAAAAAGGTAAATTTAGGGAAAAATCTTAGCGTACAATATCAGGTTTATTTACGGCAATATACAATAGATTTTCTTACCTATTGCTTAACTTGCAATACTTCCAGCTCTGGGATTACATTTCTACCAGTATTTGACGGTAACTATAACACACTGACGGTAACGAACTGTCACTATATGAATTACAATAACGTTAATGTTACTGATGAACAAACAATACTTATAATATTAATAATAATAATCCATAGTTGTATACCCTTGCATTTTATACCTTTCTGGAATAACCCAAGAACATGCTAGTAGCATTTAACTATACTAAAAATGTACTAAAGTATCTAGAAATTTTCAGTAGAATAAGGGAAATTGAAATGTTTTTGGTTCACAACTGTAATAGAAACTTAATATATTTGAAAGATTAAGTGTTCACTATTTAGTTAAAAATAGTAACTTAACCAAAAAGAAATTATAAGATTTCTTTAACGAGCAATATCATGATTAATTGAAGAAAAAATTGAATTTTGACACCAACAGTACTGTAGGCTAACATGCAAACTTTTCTTTAATAATGTATTTCAAATGCATATAGTTTAAGGAATTTTCACAAAATTTCAGCATTACAAAATGCATATAATATGTCAAAATATCTCAAAATACTGTTTGAAAAATTGTAGGGCATATAACTTTTATTAAACTCATTCTACTCATCTATTTATTTTCAAGTTGTCCTGCAGTAGACAGCAAACCAAAGGTCACTAGAAGGTTGAGTTCAAGTCCTTGAACCATTACTGCAAAACTAACTGTTATGGCAAATATGCCAAAACACATGTGCATGATACACATAACTACAAAAAAAGGCAATTTCCAAGATATGCTTGAAATCATCCTTTAAAATGTACAAGGCTTGTTCAATTGAAACCCATCGTGGGTCAGATTAGCCTTAGAAACAATTGTAATCACTCAACTGATGTTTTGCAACGTTAGTGGTGTTTGCAAACTTCCCACTGGTCAGTTTCTCTCGTATATATTTGACAGCGATTTTATGTATTACGACTTTGAAATGACGTTTGTTGTTAACAATCCGACCAAATGTGATCAGCATGCGGTCATTCAATTTCTGTGTGCTGAAGGTTTGCAACCATTGGAAATTCATACACGAATGCAAGCAGTGTATGAAAATGCATGTTTTGCATATCCAACTGTCAAGGAATGGTGTCAAAAATTTAAGAATGGACGCAAAGGGACGAATGATAAGCCACAACCAGATGCAATGTGTACTGCGTCAACAGACAGGAATATGTCATGTGTGGAAGGCCTGATTAGAGAAAATCGTCGAGTTTCAATCAGAATAATTTCAGAAAATGTTGGTGTGAGTATCGGATCTGTTCATAGCATCGTACACAAACTAGGCTACAGCAAAGTTTGTGTGCAATGGGTTCCTCATCTTTTGTCAAAAACCAAAAAAGCTTGCAAATGGGCTTATCTTTGCAACACCTCACGGAATACAGACAAAATGGTAACGATTTTCTCTCGTCAATAATTGCTGGCGACGAATCTTGGTGTCATTACTTTGAACCATCCAGTAAGCTGTCATCGATGCAATGGAAACAAGCAAATTCTCCGCCTCCAAAGAAGTTTAAAGTTCAACCTTCTGGTTATGTTGACATTTGTTTTAGACCATGAAGGACCCTTTTGATAAAATTTACAGAACTTCAAGTGCATATCAAGGCAAAAATGGAAAATGAAACTTTGAACAAGCTCCATTAAGCAATAAGACGAAAACGTCCACGGAAGCTTTCACGTGGTGTCATTCTGCTTCACGACAATGCTCAACCTAATGTTGCTAACGTAGTAAAAGAAAATATACAGCAAAAGAAATGGGGGATATTAGAGCATCCACACTATACTCCCAATTTATCGCCTTGCGATTTTCACATCTTTGAGCCACTGAAAAAAGCATTAAAAGGTAATCGTTTTCAGTCGGACGAAGAAGTACAAAACGCAGTGAAAGAATTCTTTGAGCAACAGTCACAAGATTTCTTTAGGTAGGGTATATATAGGTTGACGAAACAATGGGATATGTGCCTCAATCGTAGTGGTAATTATTTGTAAATTTAGTTGTCAATAAATTTTTCCTGAACCAAAGATGGGTTTCAATTGAACAAGCCTCGTAAAAGCATTGAATTACGAGATGATGAATACAATTTCCAGATACTCTGCCACATAAACTGTGTGTAATTCCATTTATTTAAATAGCCGCCAACAAATTTAGAATAGCGGTATCTGCACCTTTGCCTCAAGTAACCAACTCAGTCCGGTACAAATGTATGCTACCCAGTAAAATGAACGGGCCAAATTAATTGAACGTAGTTTCACAAATAAACTTGTTTATTAAAGTGCAAATATTACATTTCAAATACGTAAATTTCTCGATTATAAAAATTTGTGCTACGAATAAAATTAAGCGTAACTTTCGAAATACAAATGCAGGATTCTTTACCATTGTACTCATTTCAAAACCAACAAAACGATAACGAAGGTAGAAGAGCCTTAATAATCACTACTCCGTCAAGCTCGCCAAGCGATTCTCAAAGCCAAAGGCAGATCCGTTCATTGTGGGGGAAACTACATCGAGCATGTGCTACCAAGTTGGTCTCCAGGTGAAGAATGAAAGCAAAAACCTGTAAACAAATAATTAAGCTACAACAACAGCAGAGGGTGCAGTCTAAGATTGCTAATGTATAACATAAAGATATTGTAGAAAATTACTATCTTAGAAAGTAAGGCTTTATTCAACTAAAGGATACATTTGACAAATTAATATTGTAACCACAGCAAATAAATAAATGGAAGAATGTCACTAAACGTGGGTGGCTTAAGACAAGAATAATAATAATACATATCATTCTTCCACGCACCACAATTGACGTTTAGTCAATTTAGTAGAGCTGCGTACCTCATCCGAGTACAATGTTCTGTGTGATGTTAAACCGGGGGCCTTATCATTTTCGAAAGTATTTTCTATTAAAGAATTTTGTTCGGATGTTGGCGATGCATAATCATTAACATTTGACGCATCAGTAAAACAAAGAGCCTACCAGCTTCCAAGTTAGGATTCGGATTCTTAGAAAAAAGTAAATTACTCATTATGGGGTCATCTTTAACATATTCTTCATCTATAATGGAGCCCTTAGGTGCTAGATGTAGATTCGATACTGTTGTTTGTCTTCCATCGGATAACCCACATACAAATATAACGGATTGCTTTCTATAAGTTGAGCTTCTTCAACAATCAATTCATATTTGCTAGCTCTAAAATGTTTCTTCATTACTACAGAGCCCAGATACATAAACCAAGACGAAAGCGAGTGACCGTTGTATGATCTTCTAGTAAAAGTGATCAGTTGAACTAGACTCAGAGGTATGGACTCTTAATTACGGGTTCTTTTCGTGGGTTACTTAAAAACATGAAATGAAAAATTACTGAATTCCAGTTACGTGGTTTTATTCTCCACAATAATAAAGAAAAATGAATATCCTAGTTAACGCTTATACTCACTAGTAAAAACAAAAACCTAAAAAGGAACAAAACAACCTTACCGCACCCCTCCTATCTAGCTAAAATATTATTGACTATTCAGGGTCAAAGAACTACCGGACATAGGTAGAATAAATTTAGGTATTAATAATAATGCTAGTAACCACTTATCCTAAATTATGCTAATATTAGTAACTCGAATTTAACGTGCCAATACTATTTCACTTTCACGTGCCTTTGAAGTTTATTAATATAATTCTTTCCCCAAATTCCGCGGTTTGATAACGTAGGCGAAGTAAAATATAACACCAAACGTAAATAAAATAATGTTAGAGAGGGACCCCTTCCTATACGAGGTTGCTCGTATACAAGCGAACATCATCCTACAAGGCAAACAACTACGTTTTCACAAAACACGTTGTGGTTAAAAGCAGTATTAGATAATATTTGTAACCAGATCACCACTATCTACAAACTGTGAATTCTAATATTTCTTCATAACAAAAAGTTGGAGCATGCTTAATATTGTAAATGAATACGATACCTACAGATTCTACTCTGTTCTGTATCCAAACTTAGCACTGCGTCACTTTCTCAGTTATTCTGTAAGCTTTAATTTCTAAAGCATCACTTTCACAAACAAAACCACATTTCTTAATGAACATCTCGCCTGACATCTCACTCAGCCGCCAGACCAGGCGCAACTAACTGATTACGTATCTGCCTGCACCCTTGTTCGTACCCCAGGATGCACTAAACACGCGTAACTGACTTTCGATATAAGTTATTTACTACAACACAACATTGTTTTCGATGCAAGGACAGAATTTTAAGAAGAGGGAAGATATAATTTAATAAAATAATTATGTATACCGGGCGTGCCTAGCACACAGTCTTTCATATGGCGTTTGATTAGTAGTAGTACAGATCAAAGAGTGAACACTATGCAGTGCATCTTCAAGAACATTGTCCCACATAATCTCCTTCAGTCTTTTAATTCACAGTGCTAGTAAAATCGTCTGCCATAAGATACCATTTAGATGCATCTAACCATTACCCTGAGGGTTATAAGCGATAGTTCGACTAGTAGCCACTCCCTTTATTTGTAAAAACTGCTGCAATTCTACAGACATAAAAGCAGTGCCACAGTGAATGTATATAACTTAGAAGGCAAGGACAGAAAATAAAAATTGCAAGTGTTTGATAACAGTTTTTGTCGGCGCATTTGAACACGGAAAAGTAAAAGAAAACGCAAATATCCATCAATCACTGTAAGTATTTATTTTGAGTAACAGAAGGTAATGAACCCTTAAAATCCAGAGAAATGCTGTGGTCGCTTTTACTAGAACGCTGTTGGTCTTACAAAATTTTGGTTTTATTTCACAACATACCAAACAAAAATTAGTCATCCGTTTAATATCATCAATGTAATAAAGTAGATTTTTAGACCTTATACAGTGTGATATGCGAATGATTCCAGGAAGACATAAATATTCGTGCATAGTGTATAATTTAGATTCAATATATATGTGTCGTTTGGTTTCAAAACCAGCTACATCCAGTTTGTTCCAAAAATTAAGTAAGTCCATAATCTGAGAGTTTGAACAGTTACTCATGTCCATATGACATTGTTTCGAATCAAAATGGACTACATCCCATATAGAATTCAATGCAAAGTTGGTGGTTAGTTGCAAAACCAGCTACATGACAAAATTCGTTTCAAAAGCAACTACATCCACCAATCCGCGCATGCGTGCAGCTGCATCAGCTGTTGCCATCAATTCACGCTTCAGTTCGCGCTATGAAACATTGAGGTTATGACAACATTGTGTTGATTAATGCTTTCTAATCCAGTTATTTAAGATTTATCTTGAGTTTCCTGTGATATTTTCAAGTTTTTCACAATAAATGGAGTGTTTTGCATCTATAAATCGTGAGCATGCACGGAAAAGACAACGTGATGAACAAACCTGGCAAAGAGCTCGAATGAAGAACCAAAGGTAGGGTTACGATTTACAATATTACAGTATTATAATAATAGTTATGATTTCCCATAGTAGTAACCTCCTTTCTCTTATGCAAAGTTATTTATTTTAGGTAGGTAGGATAAGTAGGTAGGATATATTATTTTAGGTAGATAATTATTAGAACTGGCCCTATTATAGTCGCTCAGGTCTGGTCATATTTTGATTTCAGATATGGCGCCCTCCTGGACGACCAATCAAAATAACCTGCAAGCATGAAAAGAAAGGAAAAGTTTATCGTTGCTCTGAAATAACTTTTGCTGATCAGACAAAATTCCATGAAAAATTCTACGACCCTGGAAAAGCCAATGATTTGAAAAGTAGGCAAGACTGTTACATTTTAAAATATACGGAGACAAGTGTACCCAAAAGAAGTCGAATCTGTAATGATGAAAGGGGTGAAAAGTCCATGAATGTTAAATATTTTATATTGAAGGGTTCAACAAAAAATAGAGTTCAGGTTTGCCAAAAGGCATTTGTTGATACTTTGAGAATTACAAAAATCGCGTCAAAGGAGTTGTTAAAGGCATTTTACTAGTGGCATTATGCCAAAGGAATCTAGGGGTGGTGACAGGAAGGAAAAAGCCTATGAGAACAAGAAAAAATGTTATTGAATTTATAAAGAAGTTGAAATTATTAGAGAATCACTACTGCAGAAGCAAAACGGCCAGTAGGAAGTACCTTCCATCGAGCTTAAATATAAAAGGCTGTGGCGTCTTCACAATGCAGAAACAATCGATGAGACCCTCAAAGTTAAAGAGTCATATTTCAGGCATATATTTAGAACATACTTTAATATTGGTTTCGGGAGCCCTAGAACCGATGAATGTTCAACTTGCATTGCTTTCAGTGAGCAAATAAAACACTGCAATGATCCAGATGTAAAAATGATTTAATGGCTAAACAGAGGTGCCACAAATTGAAAGCAAAAGCTTTTACTCACGCCTTAAAGAAAAACGTGATGATCTGATGACAGTATCGTTTGATTGTCAAAACCAGATATTGCCTAAGGTTCCTGACCAGAGTGCTTATTACTCGAGGCAGTTGTACAAATTCAATTTCACTATAGTAGTTGGAAGTTCAACAGATAAGCAAACAAAAGAAAACTGTTTTATTTACGAATATGATGAAACACAGCAAAAGAAAGGCTCCAATGAAATAAGTTCAGCTCTCTACCATTTTTTGAATAATTTTAACATTCCCAACAATGTAAAAGTCCTTCGTCTTGTGTCTGATGGATGTCCAGGACAAAATAAAAACACGTCAATGATGGGAATGTTGAGCTACTGGTTGTTAAATAATGCACCAGTTAGTGTAGAGAAGATTGAATTTGTGTTCCCAGTTGTTGGACATTCCTATTTGCCTCCAGACCGAGTGTTTGCACGTATTGAGAAGGTGATTCGTAAAGAAAGTGTTATTATTAAACCAGAAGAATATACAGAAATTTTTTCTCAATTTGGCACAGTTCGTTCACTGGCAGGATTAGTGTATGACTGGAAACAGAGATGCTTGGAAATATTCAAACCCCCTAGAAACTGGCATTTTCAGTTTAATATGAGTAAAAGATTCAGTTTCAAGGTAAATTCTAAACGCAGTAATATACTCATCAAGGGAGAACCTAACTATAGACTTGACCTAGGAAAGTATCAACGTGTCACACTAAGAGGAGAAAATGTATCAAAAATGCCTCACCCTGATTTAATTCCACCAGGGGTAAGACTACCAGCTCTTAAAATTCGGCATGTCATGAACTTGTTAATGAAACATTTTGGTGAGGGATGGCAGAATCTAGACAACCTGCAATTCTATCGGAATGTTCTTCAGTCCAACGAAGAAGAAGCCCAAGAAGAGGAAGAAACCGAAGAAAGAGACTGCAATGAAAATTTTGAAGAAATTTCAGACTTGAGTGTATAGGCCAAAGAGGCTCAATACAATGCCAAAAATAATAATTTTGTAATTTTTCATTCAGATAATTAATCTAATAAACTTCTTATTAAAGTAATAAATGTCTGATTATTTTTTGTACCCACCTCATCACTAAATTTAGATGCAAAACCAGCTACATCCAATAGTTAGTTGCAAAAGTAGCTACATCCAAATTGATTTATTTTTTTGTAAGGTGGCCATTGATCAAAAGGCCTTGATATTATGCTCATGGACAAAGCCAACTATCTATCACATATAGAAAAAAAATTGATCAAAAATTTTAAATGGTCTAGAAAATAACAGTTTTTTTGGGTTTCCCAAAAGAAAAGTTTTTGTGATGTAGCTGGTTTTGAAACCAAACGACTAATATGTTTGCGCATATTCGAGATAACGTGTCGGCTACAAAATTTTCCCTTCCAGGACAAATTATAAATGAATTTGAATGAAGACCGTTCTAGACTCTCAGAACTTTTTCATTTTTAATTTTACTAGGGTGGTTGAGATCAAGCATCTATGCTACAGATTTTTTATGTTATTAGATTAAACGTCTTTCCATAAGGTGTCGGCAGTTTCTCATCGCTTCGACTATAGGGTAAGCCTCTTTTTCTATTACAGAGTGGTTTCTTTCGCTCCTGTATCAAGTTCTTGAATAGAAGGCAACAGGCTTGCCTTCTTGAGACAGAGTACCCACTACTGCATAATCTGAAGCATCAATCTCTACTGTGAATTGAGTTTTATCATGGATTGCACTTACAGCTGACTTGCCGATCAGATTTTAAGTCACCAAAATCTTGTACAGCTCTCTCACGTAGAGAAAAAGCATTACAGTTAGTCCAAGTATTTATCTTATATGAAAAATTTGAAACCCATTTAGCATAATGTGAAAACATTTCCATAGCACGACGAAGACTGGCTCAAGTAATGGTTTTAAACGATCAGAATCTGGTTTAATAGTATGACTAGAGATGATGTACCCCAACAAATTAATTTCTTTTAAAAAGTATTTCGATTTTTGTTCATTTATGGTTAAACTACACCTTTCAACAGCATAGAGAAAATTCTTAAGGTTAGAATCATGTTCATTCTGATTCGACATATGGTCACATCATCCAGGTTAGCATACGTACCAGTTAACTCCTCGTTCTGAATGATTGTGTTCGTAGTTCTTTGAAAACTAGCACGTCCATTGGTCATGTCGAAAAGTTTTCTACAGAACTGGTACAAGTTACCACAAGCATCAAAACCCATAAAAGACTTGTCTTCGTCACGAATAGGAACTGGTAATAGGCATTTTTCATGTCGATTATACTAAAGATTAAATATTTCGCAACCCTAGATACAGTTTCTTCGATGTTTGGAAGAGGAAATACATCTAGCTCGGTAAGCAGGTGAATAGTTTGAGCATAGTAACTAAAACTTGGACTCTCCATAGTGATTGACTTCTTTCAATTATACCTTCTATGAGGGGGTTATTTATTTCATTTGAAATGAACTCTAAATCAGAGTCAAAATATCTGCATGATTTTACAGCAACAGGTTTTTAATTGAACTTTATATAAGCAACTAGTTGAGCAGGAGGAGAGAGGCTGTAGTGAGATTGCATATCTGAAACGATTCTCTGGGTCCACCAAAACTAACTTTAACGGAAGAACGGTATTTTAGACCACCATGGCCAATTATAATGTCAGAGCACAAGTTGTCAATAATCAGTAGTTTCATATTAGTATAAATATGTCCGTTTAACTTTATTGTAGCAACACAGAAACCTAGAACGTTAGTTACCATGTCTAAAGAAGCCATAAAAATACGTTCGCTGGTAGGTATCTTTGGAACATCACATCTTTTAAAGAAATTGCTACTAATAAAACTAGTGCTACTTCCAGAATCGATCAATGCTTTTGTGCATATTCTGTTTACCATCAGTGTTACTATTACTTGACTTAAACATACAGGAGCAGCAGCAGCTGTAATACAACAATTAGTTGCAGTGTGATTTATTAAGTCTTCTACAGCTATTAACATTTGCTTTTTTAACCTTATTGTGCGACTTGAACACTAGTTTTTGTCTGTATATACAGGGTGTCTCACTTAAGCTTGCTCACATGGGTATTTTAGAAAGCAGTAGAGATATAAATCCGACTAAATGACAAAAAAGTTGCACCCTTTCAAGACCTTTTAATAACATGTTTCGGAACGACGATATTGATAATGGTCCCTGAAATATCATGAAAAAACAAAAAATCAGTTTTTATCAATTCCTCATAACTATTATATTTACAGGGATATTCAATTGAAAATCAGATTAGGGGTATCTTAGCACGTGCAAAATTCAAAACTAACATTAGAATTCACATAGCGCTTTTAAACTTTAATATACGACAGTCAACTTTTTTTTCATATGGACGCCATATTGGATTTTTTGGTTACCAAATGACATTTTCAAATCTCCACGTAATGCTTTTCAATTTTTAAAATCTTTCCATAAATAAAAAAGCTACAAGTAATTTTAATATTTTTTGCAGTAGGCCATGGAAATAAATGAAAACAATGGACTGGTAAACTGACTCCGAGATCCGTGTGAACGTTACTAATTCCGGGGTTTCACAACATAGACGGACCATAAGTTTTAAATTAATAATTCTAATTCCCAAAAGCTTTAAAATAAAATGTAACAAGTTGAAAGTCAGTTTTCGGTGTGGCTTAGTGAATATTCGTTCCATTAATTTCTGAAGGAATTATTGGAACACAGCTATCAATTGTATAAGTAACTATATTATATGTATTACGTTGTGCTAAGTAAGTAATTGCTTAATCACTGTTATTCATGATTCTACACATACATAATTAGTTTAGTAATTGGGATATTGTGACACTACCTTGTTCTTTGTATTTGAAAACTGTGTTAGAAGTAATCTACCACAAGCTTCCGCATTTTAACTCATGTTTACAGATTTATAACAGCACTGCTATCTACTAGCTAGTGATTGCGTCTAGGTAATCTTAATCCTTTATAATAAACATTGCAATAATGTGTTTATGTAATGGTGAGAAACTATTGACATAGTTTGTTACGTGCCGAAATCGTCCGTAAACATTTTTATAAGTTTTAATTTGTAAGGATTTCGCGCCAATAAATTTAAGAAGACGTGCGTATTTCCGTCACTTTAGACAGTGCGTTTGTGCGTGATGGCGCCGACGCGGTGTGGGAGGAAGGGTGGTGATTTCCGGAGTCGTGTCGAGACTGGGGATCGACTCTCGAAAAAATGTAGTTATCTTTGTGTCTTATCGTGTCTTTTTTTGTTATGTAGGATCCTTGCCTTATTTTTGATTATCGTTCGTTAAACCAGTTCCCTGTCGTACCTCTACATACAAATAAGAAGAAGATAAATCTGAATTTGGATTCGACCGGGCTCAACGATTACCCACGCCCGAAAGATCAACGGAGCCCCGCTGTAGCCATCACGGAGTAGTGTTGTGAGAAGCCCTGCAATTTATGTAAGTAGCGTTTTCGTTTTCTTTTTTATGTGATGAAGTAATTTTATATAATTGATATGACGTAATCTATTATTTGCGTGTCATTTTTACAATTATTTAACATTTCTACCAACTGACTGTAGTGGCTCACGTACCGCACTGGCGGGGGTTTAATAAGTTTATGTATTATCCCGGCAAGTTTCCTTGCAAATTAAAGTTTGTTGCATGCCCGTAGGCAAAAAGCCATTTATTTGTATTACTGTAGGGCTTTTACCTTACCAGTATTTTAAGACTTGTGTATACTACTGAGAAACCATTTGCGGCTAGTTTTTAATATTATTTGTATTCGTCAACAGGCAAAATGTAGCTTCAACATATTATACGTGTGTATTTTATAATTTAAAGCATTCATTGATTCATTGTGTATTTTACAAAGAACGTTTGTGTTTGCAAGGCAACATTAGTGTTGTTACTCTTTGAATATATTGTGCATTGAATGAACTTGAGTTATTCGGAAATATAGTTTATTGTTCATCGCATTTGACGTTATATCTTTTTTTTGTTGCTCTTTAGGAATGATATTTTCTGAGACCTTTGGAACTTAGAGTTTCATGGCTCTTTCGGCATCATAATCAAGTTTCTTACGTCTTTTGTCTGTTGATACCTTGTTGTTCTGTTTGGGGTTCCTAACTACCCACTTGCAAGATTTTCAATCCACTTCTACAGAAGTCTTTATTAGCCGAGGTGCTTTGTGTCACCATATCTACCCTAAATAACCGTACCTTTGTTAATATTAATAAAAATTAGTGGCAATGTATCAGACTTGCGAGATACCAAATTAAACGTAACTCCATAGTCATTATAACTAAAAAGAAAGGTGCAGATAAATGTGAAAATTTTCGAACAATAAGTTTGATGGCACACGTGTCAAAAATATTAACTAGAATTGTACAAAAATGTATGGAAAAACAAGTTGAAGAAATACTAAAAGAAGATCAATCTGAGGTTAGGCGAAACAGGGGAACACAGGAATTCCATTTTATTTTTAAGGGTAATAATAAAGAAAAAATAGAAAAGGGAAAAACTGTGTATATATAAAGTTTGTACACCTGGAAAAGGCATTTGACAAAGTTATAGGTATAGATTAATAGTACATAGCTTATACAAAAAGCAAACAGCTGTAATAGAATTAGAGCCAGAATTTGGAAAAGTAAATATTACGAAAGGGGCAAGGCAGAGATGTGCCCTGTTCCGCTAATTTTTAACTTGTATATTGAAGAGGCAATGAATACTGTCAAATGCAGAAAGACATTTGAAATTATTATGCGGGGACAAAAGATTGATATGCTTAGATTTGTAGATGATACAAAGGTATTAGCATCTAGCAAAGAAAAGTTAAAAGCAGTTCTTAATGAAATGGAAACAGTACTAAAAGAGATATGGTACAAAAATCGACAAAAGTAAAACTAAAGTACTAGTATGTAAAAGAGGCGAAAATAAGTCAAAAACTAAAACACAACTAGGAAACGAGAACTAACAAGAGGTTGAAGATTTCTGCTACCTAGGAAGCTAAATAACGCAAGATGAGAAAACTGCAAAGAATATAAAACAAAGATTAGCACTAGGTCATTCTGCATTTACAAGAAAGTGCAACTAATATGTTCAAAGACAACAAACCTAGAAACAAGGAAAAGATTGCAAAAAGCATATGTGTAGAGCACAGCATTGTACGGCTGTGAAACTTGAACAATAGGAGAAGCAGACAAGAAAAAGATAGAAAAGCCTTTGAAATATAGTACTACAGATGTATGATGAAGATATCATGCACAGACAAAGATAGAACAAAGATGTTCTAGAAATGGTAGGGGAATAAAGGTTATATAAGAGGGAATATTGCGGAATATATTAAAAGCAGAGATAAAAAAGAGAGGTAGAGGTTGTTATGCTTTATTTTAAAGCTCCCACATAATATTTTATTAATTTAGGCTTAGGGACTTTTTAAGAACTCTGCTTGTGGAAATTCTCAGCAGACAATAACGATATCTAACAACTGTGAAAACCACACTAAGTTGTGGTTCACCTTTTTATGACATTGACTTATCTTTATGATCGCCGAACATGCTGACACTACGATTCTTGGAACAATTTGGATCCCACCAATGCGTGTGAAAGTGAATCAACCTTAGTTGGAGGGGTTAGACATTCAATGTGCAAAATGTGGGATAACTCGAGACACTTTATTACCGCCTTCCATCGAGTGCCAATGTGTGATTGCTTCAAAAACGATTAATTGTATCCAACCCTCCTTACCTCTATCTAATCATATCGTCCAACGAACCATCACCAGGAGCAGCAGCAAACAGCTAGCAAATGCAAACAACCACCAACTGCAAGCAGGCAGAACACACCCCAAAGACTGAGACCTCTGCATTTGTTTAGTATCACTGAGCTAAGTGTTAAACAAATTTTATTTACCTGGGGAATATGAGGGGTTGAACGTTATAAAGTAGACCTAGGTTAGACTATTGCATACAGATAGTGAAATATGTACGCTGTGAGAATTTCAGAGAAAGGTGTAGGTTAGCTCAGAATAGATGTCAATGAGGATAAGCATCCAACTAGTTCCAGTGAAAAAACTTAATGATGCAAAAAATAGTTGTACTTAAATGTGATGATTATTCTAAACAACTAAATGTGTTGGTTTAGCAATATTCTTAACAAATGTTGGTGCGAAAGGATTAATGATAAAACTATTCATGAATAATAACAATAATTATTATTATTATAACAACAAAGATAAATAGCTAAAAATGCTATGGAGGTGGACTAGGCATTGGGAACACCGCTAAAAAAACAGGCGTTTCAAATTTATTTCCAACCTTTGTCAAATGGAATATTCGTGGAGGTTGAATCCAGATTCAACACTAAATAATTATTAATAAAGGCGTAAAAGTTAATAACAATATTTGGCAAATGTCTAAGTGGAGGGATCTTGGTAGCCGTCAGGTCGTTTAACCCTCTTCATGCATGCTGTATCTAACAGGAAAGAGCAGCAGCTATGTTCGAAGACAATAAACATAGAACGATGGTAAATATTGTTGTAAACATATGTATGGAGCCCAGAACTGTACGGTTATGTAATCGGAATAGTAGAAGAAGCAGGCTGCCTTTGGAATGTGGTGTTTCAGATGTACGATGATAATAGCATGGAAGACAAAGTTAAGAGCAAAGAAGTTCTAGACACAGTAGGGGAAGTAAGACGTCTACGGAAAACAAAAACAGTAGGAGAAATAGAAGGCTAGGACACGTTCTAAGGCATCGGGAAATAGTGCGGGATATATTACAAGCAGAAATAAAACAAAAAGAGAGGTAGAGGTACGTAGACCTAGACAAGACTATTACACACAGATAGTGAAAGATGTTGGGTATGGGAATTTCGGAAAAATGTACAGGTTAGCTCAGAATAGGGGAAGCAATGGAGGTACGCATATAACCATGAAGACCTAATAATTATGATGATGATAGGACACACACTAAAGCAGAGGGAATAAATAGCATGGCAATTATAGAAGAAGAGAAGGAAAAAGGAGATGCAGACCTAGATTAGACTATTGCACATAGATAGCGAAAAATGTGGGCTGTGGGAAATTTCATAGAAATATGTAAAGTTAGCTCAGAATAGGAAACAATAGAAGTACGCGTCCAACCAGTCGTAGGACTGAAGACCTAATGATGATGAAAATACTTTTTATATATTTTAAAATAACTATATTACATTTATTTTGCATTTACCTAAATAACCTACGGGACGACTGGCAAAGCAAATAATAGATCAGCAAATTACTACAGGTAAGTTGTAGTATCTTACATTATTTAAGATGACTAATTCTGTCATTATTTATTATAAGGAGATGCAAAATGCAGGTAAAATGTGCATATAAGTTTAAAAATTTAAGAGCGACTTTTATAAAAACTTAACAATACTATTTCTCTTAATTTTGATGTACACATTCACATCGTTTATGAATTAACTATACATAAACATTTATTTTCTTGACAAAATATAGACATTCTCTAAGGAAATTACCTCACGATCTCTTGCTTTTTCTCGAGCCATTTCTTGTCTCTCCTTCTCTCTTTGTTGCTGTTGCTGAAACTGTCTCTCATCACGTTGTCTACGTTCATCTTGCATGCGATCAAGGCGTTCCAAACGTTCCTTTTCAAGAACACGTCTACGTTCTTCAACTGCAGCTTCTTTAGCAGCCTTTTCTTCTTGGCGTTTTTTCCGATCTTCTTGTATACCCTGAATTCTTCCCTGCTGCTCACGACATAATTGATTAAAATCATGTCTACAAACTTTATATATAAAACCTGTAACTACTACAATTAATATATGCATACCGTTTATTTTGAGAAACTACTTCATTGATAAATGCAATTTCTTTAACCTTTTCCTCTTCATCATGTGCTTTACGTATAATACCCTTGATATGGAGTTTTCTATTTTGTGCAGCTCTCTGCAGCCTGAAAGAAACACAAAATATAATGACTAAATAATATAATAAGCTAAACATCGACTTTCCTCGCGTATGTTATTCAAGGTATTTTAACATAGTCAACATATTGCCGCAAAAATTTTTATAAAAATTAATTTTGTTTACATTCCTTAAATGAAACAATAAAAATTCTGGTTTGTCAATGATGATAGTCTAATATGGTTTCAAATTCTGGCTATGAATTTTGTGATATGTTGAATTATTCAGAAAGTTACCACAATACTAGAAACTATAATCTAGTTGTGCATTAATATGATATAGGTAATTGTGCAATCCGTGGAATGTTTTTTAGAAACTATTTATTCTAGCAACAGTGATCTAATATCATTACTTAAATATAACTAAATTTGCATAAACTTTTTGAGCAACGCAACAGTCAAGCTCAATTTACTGTGCAAGTGCAATTTTTATCATTTGTGTAAAATCCTACTGATTGTATAACATTGCATATTGGAAAACTAGAATGTATAGTAGCAAAAATGAGCGACGTAGAAATAAAGCTAAATGAATTTGTTGTTATATGCAATTTTCTACAAACATTATCAGCTAGTTACAAACCACTAAAACAAGCCTGGTTTATAAGACTTAAAAACGTGTAATGCGGACGTGTTGCGCTACATATAAAAATTTAACGAATAAGGAAAAATTAATCTCAAATGGACAAAATTAATATTGAAGCACCCTGTATAATTTTGATTTCATATATAATACGAGGCTTGTTCAATTGAAACCCATCTTTGGTTCAGGAAAAATTTATTGACAACTAAATTTACAAATAATTACCATTACAATTAAGGCACATATCCCATTATTTCGTCAACCTATGTATACTCTGCCTAAAGATATCTTGTGGCTGTTGCTCAAAGAATTCTTTCAAGGCATTTTGTACTTCTTTGTACAACTGAAAACGGTTACCTTTCAACGCTTTTATTCAGTGGCCCGAAACTGTGAAAATCACAAGGCGATAAATAGGGATTATAGGGTGGATGCTCTAATATCCTCCATTTGTTTCGCTGCAGATTTTCTTTCACTACGTTTGCAACATGAGGTTGAGCATTGTCGTGAAGCAGAATGACCCCACGTGAAAGCATCCCTGGACGATTTCGTCTTATTGCTTGATGGATCTTATTCAAAGTTTCATTATACAGGTTTGCGTTGATATGCGCCCGGAGTTCTGTAAATTCTATCAACAAGGGTCCTTCATGGTCGAAAAAAATGTCAACATGACCTTACCGGCAGAAGGTTGAACTTAAAACTTCTTTGGTGGCGGAGAATTTGCGTGTTTCCATTGCATCGATGACAGCTTACTGGATGGTTCAAAATAAAGACACCAGGATTCGTCGCCAGCAATTATTCATGAAAAAATCGTTACCATTTTGTCTGTATTCCGTGTGGTGTTGTAAAGATAAGCCCATTCGCAAGCTTTATTGGTTCTCAGCCAAAAGGCGAGGAACCCATTGCGCACAAACTTTGCTGTAGCCTAGTTTGTGTACGATGCTATGAACAGATCCGATACTCACACCAACATTTTCTGAAATTATTCCGATTGAAACTCGACGATTTTCTCTAATCAGGCCTTCCACACATGCCATATTCCTGTCTGTTGACGCAGTACATTGCACCTGGTTGTGGCTAATCATTCGTCCCTTCGCATCCATTCTTAAATTTTCGACACCATTCCTTGACAGTTGGATATGCAAAACATGGGTTTTCATACACAGCTTGCATACGTGTATAAATTTTCAATGGTTGCAAACCTTCAGCACACAGAAATTGAATGACCGCACGTTGATCACATTTGGTCGAATTGTTAACAACAAACGTCATTTCAAAGTCGCAATACATAAAATTGCTGTCAAATATATACGAGAGAAACTGATTAGTGGGAAGCTTACAAATACCACTAACGTTGCAAAACGTCAGTTGAGTGATTACGATTGTTTCCAAGGCTACCCTGACCAAAGATGGGTTTCAATTGAACAAAGCCTCGTAGTATTCTAAAACAAGACGTTTCAGTAAGATCAGTGGTGTCATTCAAATCATAAACTAAAAGGAAACATATTGAAACCAAATTTAGAGTCATAAATTATTTTTTGTGTAGTCGATATAGGTATAGATATATCAAATAATGGTGAATTCATTAATATGCATTTCAAATGTAAGGAATTTTTTATAAATTTCAGTTAATTAAATTAAAGGTTACATAGTTTTAATATACATTGTATTGTAAGAATGACATTATAAAACCGCAAATGAAAACAAATTGCAATATAACAAAACACAGTGTATACAATTCCCATAAATAAATAATAATGATGATTTACTAACCATCAGTTCCCATTCTGAACAAACCTGCAGCTTGGAGAAGTTCTAAAATACTAGAACGGGTAGAATAGCTTGCGTGTTTCAGTGAGATAAAAAGCGGAACTATAGGTTTAACCAAATAAGTGGGGTCTTTAGTGACAAACCAGACTAAGCCAGGTCCACGAAAGAGGACAGTAGCTTTTTCGGTACTTAGAGTGGCAGAGACCATAGGGGTCGGTATGGCATTCTGAGACACTACTGCGATGTGGAAGGCAACAGGAAACCACCACATTATTTATTTATTTTACTATAAACACCAACATGGTTTTCACCGAGTATTTTAAGGTGATGCTAATCCTATTTTAGTTTATAGGAAGTCAACTTATTATTAATTAAATATTAAAATCTAATAAAATTTCAATACAAATCCTAATGTATTTACATATAGGAAGTCAAATTATTTCTTTTATAATATTAAAATATAATAAAAGTGTCACACAAAGCCACAAGTTAAAATATTTAAGCACTCTAGACATTCAATTACATTTAATTAGAACAAGTAGCTATTGGAAACTAAAGGGGCATTTCAAAAAGTCATTAATTTCATAGAGACAGTTTGTAACTAGTAATTCTTTAACGCACTTTTTAAATTTAACTGAAGGCATTTCCCTAATATTAATTGGTAAATAATTAAATAGTTTTTTTGCTGTAGTAAGTGAATTTTGCATTGATCTACCGTACTTATAACAATCACTCTTCAGGTTATTGTCACGTTCTATTTACAACTTAGGTTAGGTTAGCTAAGAAAATAATCTAACCTCATGTCGAACGATTTAATAGAACGCACAACTTAGCATTTTGACTATTTAACATATATATACCAGGTGTTCCATTAAGCGTATCGCGCGGCTGTATATCATAAAGTATAAGGCCTAGAGCTTTGCGGAAAAAAAATTTATTAAGTAAAGTGGACAAGAAAAATTGCTGGAAATTATTTTTAAGTTTCAATTTCTCCGCATGAGAAGTATTTGCTAAGGTCAACAACAAAATTCAATTTTTCTCCCAAAATTTAAGCACAAGGTATTATGCTCAAAACGCGAATAGGCAGTTATTTTTATTATTCACAATTTTATTTGAAACTTTTTTCTGTAGGTCGCACAAGGACAGCTGCAGGACCTGGTGAATTGGTTTACATGTAAATAGGGTTATCTCACAATGCCCATGTTCAAATTTAATAATCTTAGAATCGTTTGAAAGAGAATTTCTCAGGGATCAAGAAAAACGACTAAATTGATTTTTCTAATGTTTTCTAAATATGTTAGAGGGCGCTTTTTCCAATCATGCCAGTTTTTGTTCATTTACTTAAAAAAATTAAATAGAAAGACATATTTATCAAAGCGGAATTGAATGAAGGGTAAAAAACAAAGATTTTAGTGAAAATCGCACCTCGATATCTTTAATGGTTCTTAAGTTATTGCAAAAAGTATGTGCATTTTAGAGATCTATCCCAGTACTAATTAGAATTTTCCTGAATTTTCAGATCAAATATTTGAAATTATTTAGTCATAAATATTATTATAGCAGATGTTCAAAAGTGCCTTTCATTTAGTGACGATGTTTATAAACATTAATAATATGTCGCTAATAGATCCCTTTAAAATGCATCAAGTAGGCGATGAAAACAAAAACATCCATATCTGTCAACAGGTATAACTCAGTCATACTAGTTATTGTTATAGTAGTTAGATCGTGTATGCTCAGCGTGTAAGTTTGTTTGTTAATTTTGAACTACAGAAATGTCTTTCTCTAATTCTGAAGCTTATGACATGCTTAGAATTTACTTTCAAAGTTTTGAAAACGCGGCTATTGCTGAGCGTGAATATGCAATGGCATATCCTGAAAGAAAACATTATACCACAATGGTATTTACACGATTGGCAAAACGTTTAAGAGAAACGGGGCGTGTGCATCAAATTAAAATGCCCACAAGAAAACGTACAATTACAAATGAAAACAGTGTTATAAATGTTCTTGCGTGCGTTGAAGCAGATCCGCATGTAAGTAACAGGCAATTTTGTGCAAATTTAGGGATACCCTACGACTTCGGTGCATCGTATTCTAATAAACCACAAATTGCATCCATATCATGCAGTTTTGCACAAGAACCTTTTAGATATCGATACCGACAGAAGATCGAATCATTGCCATTGGTTGAAAGATATGTGCACCGAATATCCCTTATTCTTGTCCCGCATATTATGGACAGATGAAGCTACCTTTAGTAGCGATGGAGGAGTAAATTCTAAGCATGTCATAAGCTTCAGCATTAGGAAAGACATTTCTGTAGTTCAAAATTAACAAACCAACTTACACACAGAGCATACACAATTTAACTACTATAACAATAACTAGTATGACTGAGTTATACCCGTTGACAGATATGGATGTTTTTGTTTTCATCGCCTACTTGATGCATTTTAAAGCGATCTATTAGCGACATATTATTAATGTTTATAAACATCGTCACTAAATGAAAGGCACTTTTGAACATCTGCTATAATAATATTTATGACTAAATAATTTCAAATACTTGATCCGAAAATTCAGGAAAATTCTAATTAGTACTGGGATAGATCTCTAAAATGCACATACTTTTTGCAATAACTTAAGAACCATTAAAGATATCGACCATTCCGCGACCGTATGTTCAACAGTACAGTTCTAAGTTAATTCGTTGATAATAAAATACGACCTCGGAAATAACAAATTAACAAGTGATAAAACCAAAACAGGTATTGTTTTCTAAACATTCCTCTTCCTTTATTACAGCTACATTAAATAAACCTAACCCAAACCACTTACCAAAACTACCTGAAATGTATCCTTTACCAACAATAACAGCCTCAACCATAAATCATTCAACCAGCCAAACAAAAACCCACTCGCCCATCAGACAATAAAGAAGGGACATATTCGAATGCAGTAAAAGCAAAGCACCAAATGAACAAACATCTGCAAGCAGTTTCCGTCAAAAGAAAATGCGATTATATTAAATTCATTGCCAAACACGAAGTTAGAAGATTATCTAAATGCAATCACGGAAATAATAGATCCTAAAATATAACCTTTGCATCAAGAATAGCAAACAACCGGATCTGTATTTATTTATCTACAAAAGAAGATGCTGACCAGTTTGTAAACAACCATCCTAATATAACAGTAAATAACACAGAAGTGGAAATACATAAATTACTAACGCCGATCATAAGGGTGGTTATTTCAAATGTTAGCCCATCCATACCACACAATGTAATAGAAGACGCACTTATTAAGCTAAATATAACTTTAACAGGCAAGATGTCATTTATAAAAGCTGCATTATCAGAAATAAAATTTAAACACATACTTAGCTTTCGTAGACAAATCTATGTTAAACAAACTGCAAATTTAAACATCCCAGAATCAATAATAGTATTATTTGAAGAAACCCCCTACAGACTATTTTTATCTACAGAAACATACTGCTATACATGTAAACAAACCGGCCATTCAACCTCAAGCTGCGAGGAACATAATATACAGAGTGAAACAAAACAACCTGAACAAATAACAAACCTAAATGAAACAATAAGAAATAAAAGACCAAATCAGTCACCTGAAAGTACACCTACAGAAGAACTAAATGAAACTTACATTGAACATCAAATAAGAGAAGCAACACAAAAGAAAAAACAAGAAACCAACCAAGAATCAACCCTGTCGAATTTATCACAAACCATACGGACAAACAAAAACAAAAAGGATCCTACAATTAAAAAGAAGAACTTGGAACAAACTGAATCCCCAAAACACAATACAATAAAGGAAATCATAGAAAGTGATCCAGCCAAATACATTATCTCATTCGACGAATTTCAGGACTTTCTAGAAAACACGATCGAACAAAAAAATACTAGAATTAAGTAAAACTATACCAAAGATACAAACCAACTCATACAAATGATGCATGAAATCCAAAACAATACTGATGACAAAAAATAAAACAACAATAACAAGAATAACTAAAAAATGGAGGAACAACAAATTGAGTCAGAAATGTCTGATTCCTCAGTCGATAATCAATAACATGAACATCATTCAATGGAATTGTAATGGACTTCAATCCCATAAAGCTGAATTCCAAAAACTAATTGAAGAAACACAACCTCATTACATATGCTTACAAGAAACACACTTCAAAGAACATCAAAACATAAATACATACAATTTTATACAATATCGCAAGGACAGACTAAACACACATATAGCTAGCGGAGGGGTGGCAATTCTAGTAAACAACAAACAACATACAACAAGATGTACAAACTATCCTGAGAGACACATCCAATATTGAACCACTGCTGAACTATCTTAAAGACATAGAAATCCAACATCGTATATAAAATATATAAAAGATAAACATATATTGTACCATAGATTATAAATAATACTTCCAACCTCCGCTAATAACTGTAAAGGTGGAAGCGGATGAAAGTGAAATTAAAAAAAAAAAAAAGATATCGAGGTGCGATTTTCACTAAAATCTTTGTTTTTTTTACCCTTCATTCAATTCCGCTTTGATAAATATGTCTTTCCATTTAATTTTTTTAAGTAAATGAACAAAAACTGGCATGATTGGAAAAAGCGCCCTCTAACAAATTTAGAAAACATTAGAAAAATGAATTTAGTCGTTTTTCTTGATCCCTGAGAAATTCTCTTTCAAACGATTCTAAGATTATTAAATTCCAACATGGGCATTGTGAGATAACCCTATTTACATGTAAACCAATTCACCAGGTCCTGCAGCTGTCCTTGTGCGACCCACAGAAAAAAGTTTCAAATAAAAGTTGTAAATAATAAAGATAACTGCCTAATCGCGTTTTGAGCATAATACCTTGTGCTTAAATTTTGGGAGAAAAAATGAATTTTGTTGTTGACTTTAGCAAATACTGCCCCTTGCGGTAGAAATTGAAACTTAAAAATAATTTCCAGCAATTTCTCTTGGCTACTTTACTCAATAAATTTTTTTCCGCAAAGCTCTAGGCCTTATACTTTATGATATACAGCCGTGCGATACGCTTAATGGAACACCCGGTATATACATAATTTTGTTTTGTTTGGTTGCACTTGTGTTTTTCATAAACTGGAAAAACATTATTTAAAATAATGGGAAACGACTTAATTGTAGAAGTAAGTCCTATATTATTAATATATTTAGTCTGTATTACATTTAATTATTTCAGTTTTTACGATACTATGAGTCTGAGAACGGTGTTTTAACAAGCTCCGATTCTGATTCTTCAACTGATACGTTCTTTAAAAAAAGACGAACCCTTCACAGACAAGAAGGATATGTGGAAAATATTATTCCAAAGTATGATGACAAAAGTTTAAAGAACATTTTCGGTTAAAAAAATCTTCGTCTGATTTTCTTATTGGTAAAATTTAATTGGTAAAAGCTGGAAGTCCATGGTTGATTTATTTTCAGACAAAGTGAAAGCATCTAAAATTTTGCCCATTCATAATTATGGGAAAGAAAAAATAGATGCTACTAAAGCAGGTATCAGATAGGTTTAATGTTACCAAAAGTGCAGCACATTGCACAATTCAATTGGCAATCCAGTATTTAGTATCATTACCCCGAAAATACATTAAATGGACAAACGAAGAACAAAAAGTTTTTATTCGTGAATCATTTAGAAAATGAAAGGCCTAGAAGGTAGTGTTGGCGCTGTAGATGGTTGTCACATTAGTATTAAAAAACCCAATGAAAATGCCAATGTTTACTGCAATCGAAAATCTTATAGCATACTATTGCAAGCTGTATGTGACCACGAAAAAAGGTTTATAGATGTATTTTGTGGAGAAGCAGGATCCATTCATGACTCACAATTACTCAAAAGATCATTGCAGTATGATAAAAGGGTGAACAGTCGTTTAGGTCGTTAGGTGATTCGACATATCCCTGTAAACGATGGCTTATATCTCCATACAAAGACATTGGCAATTTAAGCAGGAATCAGCGATTAATTAATTACAAACGTTCGACTCCTAGAGTAGTCATTGAAAATGCTTATGGTCTACTTAAAGGAATATTCAGAAGGCTTAAAGGTTTTGAAAATGCAAATATTTTTTTTTATAATTCAGTGTGTGATAGCTGTCACTGTATTGCATAACATTTGTTTGATGTTCAACGATGAAATAGATACAGAGCATGAGAACGAAGAACCTGCATATGAGTTTGATGAAGCTACAATACAAAATTTAAGTGGTATTGTACCAGATACATCGAAACGAGAAGAAGTGTTTCAAAGACTATTTCATTTGTAATTATGTATTTTAAACACATGAATCTTTCCATTAGTCTTAAGTATCAATAGGTGTTCATTTGATTAGTTAATTATATTGTATAGTATTATGAATATCGTTCCATTTTTATCATTGATTTAAACATTCCATACAGAATTATAAAAAGCATTCAATTTATTAACCAAACTACATTATATACAATTACATTTTACTGTAGCAAACTAAATACCAATGTTTAATCGTGTGTTTGAGTAATCCTAGGTGTTAAGTTTCTAATGTACATTTGAAGGTGTTAAATGAATTACATACAATATTAAAAACCAAGATACTAAATATTATATATTGTTATAAAAATTTTATTTCAATCTTTTGCTTAAGTTCTCCAAAGCAACAACTTTACGTTCTTCCAAAGCCAGTTTTTGTTCAAATAATTTCAATTTTTTGTTACGGTATTCTTGCTTTGCCTTTTCTGATTCGTTATAATGTTTTACTTTTAAACTTAAATACTGTGTTACAGGTGCTGCTCTCTTCCTACTAGTTGTGAGAGTAGTTGTTGTTGTTGGTGGTGAAATAGGGCTATTTTCTAATTGTGCATCATTTAAGGAAGTTATATGCTTTTGAAATGGTTCAATATGACTGGCATTTCCAACATCTATTGTATGTGGGCTACAATTATTGGGTTTCTCACCCAATAGTTCATCCAATCCTTCAAAAAATTGAAAGCGGGATGCTGCTTAACCAGTTTTTGTTTTAATATCTTTGGTTTTTTTTATAGGTCATAACTAAATTATCTCACTTTTTTTTATATCGCATTGCATCCACCTAACAAAAAACTTTATTATTATGTACATCTAGTTCAAAATTAATGGGTTTACTTACATTTATATTTAAACTAATTAATCCCTCACAAACTATATCCCAAAAATGTTTTTTCTTTTTTGGGTGGTGCATGTCTTCATATTTCTCCTTTACTGCTGATATTAGTGCCAATGTATCATTATACTGCCACTGTCGGCTTATATTTCCCTCATGTATAGAAATTGGACCAGAATTTTCAGTTTCTGGCAATTGTGATGAATTAAAATCTTCATCGTTGCACTCTACTGCATCTTCAATTTGAAGTACTTCAGTGCTACCAATTATATAGGGCACATTTTCTTCTGTGAAACCTATTTCACTGTAAGGCACTAAGATTGTTGAGTTTCTACAAAAAAAAGAAAAGGATCATTCAATAACTTTACATACTGGCTTTATTTACTTACCTAAATCTTTTACTACTACATCTCCATTCTCAGCCAAAGCCCACCCACGACCTCCTTTCCATTTTAAAATAGCAAATGGCATTTTGCTGAAGAAAACTTAATCAAAACACAATCAACTGCCTATTAAAACTGTCAATAAGTAATCAAATATGCTTCTATAACCTTACATTTCAAGTTAGCAATTTATCTTGGTAATAAAGATTGCTCTTGCGGTACCTTACCAAGGGAAAGGGGGAAGCAAAGAATCTAAGTTCCTAAGTAGTAAATAGAACATGCTAATATCTTAGACTAAGTAAGATTAACGTAGTTTTTTGGCAAATAGAACGCAGCTTATGTGTGTTTCTAGTATCATGCTCGTGTACATCACTGCTTAGGGTAAAAGACGTAATATTTTTCTTTATATGTAGTATGACAGTATAAACATACAATGATGGAAGTGACATTATACCTAGTTTTAAAAACAGTGGTTTGCAGTGAATTTTTGGATGAGACTTAGCAAATAATTCTAACTGATTTCTTCTGTAGAATAAATAGTTTATTTGCAGCAGTGCTGTTAATCCCATATTATAATGCCATAAGCAAGGTGATTATGAATATAAGCATAGTACACACCAATCATGATGTTGGTATGGATTGTACCATTAAGTGTACGTAGTATAAAGATACCTTACTTAGTTTATTCGCAATGTATTCAGTATGAGTCTTCCAATTAAAGATCACATCTACGATGATACCTAAGAACTTCACCGATCCACTGTTAATACCCAAGCGTGTATCAAAGCTGCATTTCAAATCCTGTGTTTTAGCATTATTTAAACATACTTAATTAGCTTTGCACCAGTCTTCAATTATTTGAACATTATTATCTAATACTATGAGATAAATCATTTATATAAATGTTAAAGAGTCTGGGTTCCAAGACGGATTCTTGCGGTACACCACATGTAACCTGTCTACTTTCTGAGCATGTACAGTCTTTATATACATACTGAACTCGCATACTTAAAAATGAATGAATTACCTTCACAGCAGATGATTCCAATCCATAGTATTGAAGCTTTTTGCATAATATACTATGTTCTACTGTGTCAAATGCTTTTGTCATATCAAAAGAACAAAAGTGTACTTTTTGTCCTAGTTCATGGTTTCTTATAACTTTTTGTGTTAAATCAAGAACAGCATCACAGGTGTTATGGTATTTTCTAAAACCAAACTGTTGATTTGAGAACAAATTATTTAATTCAAAATATTCCATTAATTGTTTGTAGAGTTTCAAAGACTTTGGACAGAATAGAAGAAATTGCAAGACCTCCCAAGTACACAGCGTACATAAACTGTTATTAAAGATGATGGCATCCTCTGGGGTAAAAAATTCTGGTGGTGAAATAGTCCCTCATTCGGATCTCTGGGAGGAGACTACTTTAGGTGATGTGATCCGAAAGTATAAAAAAAGGGTCGTGAACATTCTGCAAGTCGGAGCGTGGAATGTCAGAAGTATGAAGCAAGTAGGTAAGCTAGAGAACCTGAAAATTGAAATGGATAGGTTAGCACTAGACATAGTACGAACCAGCAAAGTTCGCTGGCCAGAGGTGGGGGATTTTTGGAGTGGAGACTTCAGGATAATTCATACAGGATCAGACGAAAGAAATTCGGGTGTGGGGATAGTCATGCAAAAAGATAGGGCGGCATGCAGAAAACTACTTACAAAAGAACGAAAAAGTATCACATGGTTAGATTAGAATCTAAAGCGATAAATACAGTAATATAAGTATACACGACCACCATAAAATAACTACAGAGTAGTTATTTATAACAGGTAGTTCATTCCAGAATTTCTTAATAGCCTGGAAAGGACAACACTACTCCACCACTTCTCTACAGCCTGGAATACTCATTTCAGCAGCAATGCTATTTTAAAGCCTGTTCCAACATCACACCAGCAGTGTTGCTATTTTAAACCTGCTCTAACATTACACCAACAGCTATGCTATTTTACGTGTTCCAACATCACACCAGTAGTGGTGCTATTTTAAAGTCTGTTCCAACATCACACAAGCAATGGTTCTATTTTAAAGCATGCCCCGATGCCATACCAGCAACAATGCCATTTCTCAGCCTTCATATAAATATTTTAGATATGATCATGTTTTGTTACCAATTATGTTACGTTAGTTTCCCGTACCACTACTAAAAGGATTTGCCGGAGATTGGGGTGGGTAGTATACAATAAACCGAACAAAACAAATCGCTGTGCTTAAATAAAAACAACCATGTAATAATTAGTAAAGAAATGATTAGGACAGAGCGTTAGTTAGTCTGTCTAGTAAACATTTTAATAACTCCACCCAAGTAATAAAAAAGAACTCAATAATATAGACTTGAATATTTACAGTTTATCAAAACGCTAAACACTTTCTGTAACTTTCAGGTAATCAAGTAAATCAAAATAAATAGGTAATATTGATACATACGTTTAATGACTATGGCTGTAGCCTAATGCACTAATGAAAACGTTTTCAAGGAGCATTGCTTTACAAAGTACACTGCAACAATAAAGTAATAAATAAAATATTTGTACTATCAGTGCCGGTATAAAATATTGTTCTTAGAATAAAATTACTTGCTATTAAACAGTTAAAGATATTTCACTTAGTAAAATGTTATCCACATCATGTTTGCAAGGCGAGGAAGAGTTTACTAACGTGTGTCAGAACTAAACAGATACATCAAATGTTGCGCTCCAGACTATTGTAAATATGTGTGTATATATTAGAATAAATACGATAGGAATTTAGTACACATCCACTTAAATTACGTAAGTACCCGGACAATTTACTAGTATCATAAGCCACAGAATACCCGGTGTAGAATTGGTTCACGCACTATAGGGATTTACATGCTAAATTCTTAATGTTCAAATATTGGCGCCCCAAATTATTATAGAGAAAAAGTGTAAATATGTTTCTTGTGGAGAAAAAATACTGTATACAACCATATCATTACATATTTTCTTACTCTTCATACAGGGGTTAAAATTAAGGAAATTAAAACTACTATTTTAACAAAAATAGGTTGTGCCTTGGAATTATTGAAACAATGGTAAGGCCACAGATTTAGACGTATTTTAAGTAGTTTTACGTCACAGACCACATAAGCTATGTATTTAGACAATGTTTACTGATGCCGAAAATGTATTTCCCTTTCTCAAAAATTTTAAAAGCAAGGAAATACCAAACTGCTATCTTTACAAAACCCAGCGTTGATGATTTGAAAACTATTGAATGCATTATTTGGACATGTTAAATAAATCTCATTTTATTTACATGAGAATTTCTAAAATAATGAGAGTAATAATCTGCAATAAAACAAACAATTAAATCTTATTCAACGAATTTACACAAAAAGCAATTATTATAATAAATGTTCAAATAAGCCTTCATTCACTGTTAAACAATAGCCCAGTCTATAATAAAATTCTCGCCTGACATTTGCCAACTGATATAGTGAAATTTTTGCACAGTGATCTTGAATACAGTTTTGCAATTGTTCCAAATTTTTAAAACTGCTACCCTAGTAAATCTTTGATTTCAAATTTCCCCATAGAAAGAAATCATTAGGAGAAAGATTAGGGCTCCGAGTAGGCTAGCCACCTTCATATCCTCTGCCAATAACTTTGCCATTAAAGCTTTGATTTAAATATTCATGGACGTCACGACTGTTAGGTGCAGGACAACCATCCATCTGAAACCAAATTTCTTCATATTCCGGTACAACTTCATTTATAGCTGGTGTTATTTCTTCGGACAATAGTTCTGAAAAACGTTCAGACGTTAAATTTCCGCCAAGCAAAAAATGGTCCAATAATATGATGTCCCAAGGTATACACTATTCACGATAAATATGGGATGATGTCATAATACATACAAATAAATACTGTGTTGTCATAGTTGACTTATTCTATGCTTATTTAATAGTTAGACTTGTATACTTTCTAATTATTATTAGATAATTAATAAACCATTTCGAATGGACCTGCACCTTGCCAAAGTTCTAGATTACTAGAACAGGTGAAATGGCGAGCGTGTTCTAATGAGCTAAAGAGCCAAACTACAGGTCCAACCAAAGTAGTAGGGTCGTTAGTGAGGAACCAGACTAAGACAGGTCCCCGAAAGAGGGCAGCGGCTCTTTCGGTACTTAGATTGACAGAGACCATAAGGGTTGGTATGGCAGTCTAAGACACACTACCGCGATGTGGAAAGCAACGGGAAACCACCACATTACCTCCCAAGTACACAGCATACCTAAATTATAATAAAATGATGGCATTCTCTGGGGTAAAAGATTCCGGAGTTAAAATAGTCCCCATTCGGATCTCCGGAGGGACTACTTGAGGATGCGATCGGAAAGTTAAGAATAAGAGTCGGGACCATTTTGCGAGTCGGAGCGTGGAATGTTAGAACTATGAAGCAAGTGGGTAAGCTAGAGAACCTAAAAATCGAAATGAATAGGTTATCATTAGACATAGTAGGGATCAGCGAAGTTCGGTGGCCAGAGGCGGGGGATTTTTGGAGTGGAGACTTCAGGGTAATTCATACAGGATCCGAGGAAGGAAATTTGGGTGTGGCGATAGTTATGCGGAAAAAGATAGGATACTGTGTAGAAAATTACTTACAAAAGAATGAAAGAGTACTCATGGTTAGATTAGAATCTAAACCGGTAAACACAGTAATAATACAAGTATACATGTCCACCTCTAGCTACAGTGATGAAGAGGTAGAAGCAATCTTCAAAGATATCGAAGACATATTAAGACACGTAAAAGGACATGAAAATTTAATAATTACGGGGGATTTTAATGTAGTGTTAGGTGATGGTAGGGAAGGAGCGATAGTAGGTTTATTTGTTTTAGGCACTAGAAACGACAGAGGAAATAGGCTGGTAGAATTTTGCAACAAGAACAATTTAATCATTACAAACACATTTCAACATCATGCTAGAAGACGATATACGTGGAAGATGCCAGGAGATATAGGAAGATATCAAATAGATTACATTCTTGTTAGACAACAATTTAGGAATCAAGTTAAAGACTGAAGAAGCTACCCAGAAGCAGATATAGATACTGACCACAACATCGTAATTATGAAGGCAGCACTTAAATTTAAAAATTTGAAAAAAAGAAACGGAAAAAGGCACTTGGACCTACAGAAACTAAAAGAGAAAGATATTCAAGAAAGATTCGAAAACAGGTCAAATGAATTGCTCAAAGATATCGGGAAAATATCTGATACTAAGGAAGTAGAAACAGAATGGAATAACATTTAATCCAGCCTCGACATGGCGGCCAGAGATATTCTGGGGTATACACAAAAAGTAAATAAGAAACCATGGATAACAAAGGATATCCTGAATTTAATAGAAGACGAAAATACAAAAATAAATCAGACGAAACAGGAAAACAGAGATACAAAGCCATAAAATGGGAAATTATTCGAAAATGCAGGAAAGCTAAAGAACAATGGGTTGATGAAAAGTGCAAAGAGGTACAAACTAAGATGGAAATAGGAAAGACAGATGAAGCATACAAACTAATTAGAATCAATTTTAGGGATATAGAAACGTATAGCAAAAATATAAGGGACGCGGGAGGAAATGTCATTATAGAAAATGTAGAGAAAGTGGGTAGATGGCAAGAATATATAGGGAATTTATATGCAGGAGAAGAACTAACTGCATTAGAAAAGGAATCAGACATTGAAAATGATGACTTGGGATATCCTATACTTAGAGATGAATTTGAAATAGCATTAAAGGGTCTGAAAAATGGTAAGGCGCCGGGTACAGATAAGGTGCAAGCGGAGACTCTAAAAGCCGCTGGTCAAGCAGTAACAGAACGTCTCTTCCAACTTGTAAGCTATATGTATGAGACAGGCGAGATACCCAAAGATTTCAAACATAACATGATAGTAACTATTATTACAATTTAATTCGACGTATTACGTATTACAATTCAATTGGTGATAGTTCTGGCCATTTAAAAGTCGGTAATACAGTTAAAAGTCGATAATACAGTTACCAAAGTTCATAAGATACATCGCGCAAGCGCAATGAATAAGAAAGCGATGCAATGCCCCTGGCGGCTGGAAGCAAACCTTATTACATATTCCGCGTTGCCAACTACCATGACGTCACCAATACACAAGTTAAATTGCGCAATTACGCCATATATAGATTTAATTAGGAAGCAATTATAACTATAATGTACTACTTACATAAGGAATCCGAACGTCCTGCGGGGCTCCATCCCGGAGAAATTAAAAATGGTAACTGCTCCGGTGCTGTTGGTAGAACATGGACATCCGGGGTCGTCTCGCGGTCGTGAAGTCCGGTACGCCTCGAGGTGGCTGCAAATTTATCTACCTAATATGTAGGGAGCGGCAGGATCAGGTTTTATAAGGGACTACAAACAAGATAAAACAGAAGGGAAATCTACATACTAGAGATAAGGCACACTACGATACCTGACCGACCACACACCTTGAAAGTTCGGGCAAAACAGCCACGTTATAGAGAGAACAGGAAACTTCCCCACTCTTTCTGTCTTTTTCCCATTGGCGCGAACTTATTCGTCCACCCCTCTAGAGTCGCACGATCTGCGCAAGTGCACTATGACGTAACGGAAGTACACGCCTAGTCTATTTAAAATTCCCGCGCACCGCGTCTTTTGAAATTATGGCGCGAAACTTCCGTACATCCAAACTTAACCTAATACATATGTTACAGGACCACTTTGGCACGTAACACTATACCGAAAAAGAAAGGCGCAGATAGATGTGAAAATTTTCGAACAATAAGCTTGACAGCACACGTATCAAAAATATTAACTAGAATTGTGCAAAGACGAATGGAAAAACGGGCTGAAGAAATACTAGGAGAAGACCAATTTGGATTTAGGCGAAACAGGGGAACACGGGAGGCTATTTTAGCTCTGAGAGTGATAATGGAGAAAACAATAGAAAAAGGGGAAAGCGTGTATATAGGGTTTGTAGATCTGGAAAAAGCATTTGACAATGTAAAATGGAAAAAAATGTTCGAAATACTCAAAAAGATTGGAATGAGTTATAGGGATAGACGGATAGTACATAGTTTATACAAAGAGCAAACAGGAGTAATAGAATTAGAGCAGGAATGTAGAGAAGTAAACATCAGGAAAGGGGTAAGACAGGGATGTTCCCTATCCCCACTAATTTTTAACTTGTACATTGAGGAGACAATGAATACTGTCAAATGCAGGAAGACATTTGGAATTACTATGCAGGGACAAAAATTGATATGCTTAGATTTGCAGATGATATAGCGGTATTAGCATCTAGCAAGGAAGAGTTAGAAGCTGCTCTCAATGAAATGGAAACGGTTCTAACAGAGAGATACGGTATGAAAATTAACAAAAGTAAAAATAAAGTACTAGTATGCAAAGGAGGGAAAAATAAATCAAAAACAAGAATACAAATATGTAACACGAACTTACAAGAGGCTAAGGATTTCTGCTACCTAGGAAGCTAAATAACGCAAGATGGGAAAAGCACAAAAGATATAAAACAAAGATTAGCACAAGGTCGTGCTACGTTTAACAAGAAAAAGCAACTACTGTGCTCAAAGACCACAAACATAGAAACAAGGAAAAGATTGCTCAAAATATGTGTGGAGCACAGCACTGTATGGCTGTGAAGCCTGGACAGTGGGAAAAGCGGACAAGAAAAAGGTAGAAGCCTTTGAAATGTGGTGCTACAGACGTATGATGAAGATATCATGGACAGACAAAGTTAAGAACGAAGAGGTAATAAAAATGGTAGGGAAAGAAAGAAATATGTGGAAAACGGTAAAAAATAGGAGAGATAGGATGATAGGCCACATACTACGGCATGAAGGAATAGTGCGGAATATACAAGAAGCAGAGATAGGAAAAAAGAGAAGAATAGGTAGACCTAGGTTAGACTACTGCACACAGATAGTGAAAGATGTAGGCTGTAGGAGTTTCAGGGAAATGTGTAGGCTAGCTCAGAAGAGAAATCAATGGAGGTACGCATCCAACCAGTCCCAAGATGGATAAATTAATGACGAAGAAAGTAGCTGCACTTAAACATGATATTTATTATAAGCAACTACAAGCATTGGAGGGGCAATATTCTCAAATAACGGTAATTGCGTGAAAGCATTTACTGGAAAACTATTATTTCGGCAAATGTCTAAGTGTTGGGGGATCTTGGCAGCCACAGGTTGCTTAACCCCCTTCAATAAATCTCAGTGAAAAAGGGCATAGTATTAGAAAACAATAGAAGAAACATGATATTTATTATAAGCAACTACAAGCATTGGATGGGCAATATTCTCGAATTATGGTAATTACGTGAAAGCATTTACTGGAAAACCATTATTTCGGCAAATGTCTAAGTGTTGGGGGATCTTGGCAGCCACAGGTTGCTTAACTCCCTTCAATAAATCTCAGTGAAATAGGTCATAATATTAGAAAACAATGTAAGGGGAACCGAGCTGTATTGCTTGTGTGAGAATTTCAGGGAACCATGTAGGTTAGTTTAGAAAAGAAATAAGTGCAGGTACATGTCCAACCAGTTTTGAGACGGGATACCCAATGACGAAAAAATAAGCGCAGACAAATCTGATGATTATTATAAACAACTAGTTGTTTGTTGTGAAATATCTGCAACTAATGTTGACTGTGCGAAAAGACATATTGGAAAAAATATTAAATCAGTAAATGTTCAAGTTCTGGGGGAACTTGGCAGCCACAGGCTGCTTACCCCCCCTTCACAACCACTGAATGTCGGAGAAATAGGGTATATAATTGTAAAACAATAGGTGACCGAACTGCATCTAACAAGAAAGAACGGCGCCTATGATGAAAGACAACAAACATAGAACAAAAAGTTGTTGAAAGCGTATGTGTGGAGCACAGCACAACAATATGCCTACGAAATACGAGCAGTCTGAAAAGCAGACAGAAGAACAGTAGCGGCCTTTGAAATGCCATGCTTCAGATGTTTGAGGATGGACAGACAAAGGTAATAACAAATAGGTTATAGAAACAGTAAGGGAACAAGGATATCTTTGGGAAAAAAATATGAGAAATAGAAGGGCAGAATATGTTCTAAGGCATTTTTGGGGAATAGTATGGGATATATGACAAGCAGAGATAGGAAAAAAGAGGCGGATGTAGACCTAGATCAGATAGTGATAAGATTTTTCAAGTAATAAAAGCAGTGTCTTAAAATTTCAATGTAACATACTAAATCATAATATCATTAAAGCTGCGTTCATACTTATGTCCACATTATACAATTACTAAAACTTTATTACTGTTTACGACGTCATCCCATATTTATCGTAAATAGGGTATACCGACCCAAACATTTAATTTTTGAGGATATTGGGTTCTCGTTTCTAAATAATTATGAGGATTTTGTGTAGCTCAAATCCTACAATTTTGCGTGTTTGGCTCATTGTGAAGCATGAACGTGCACTCATCTGTAAAACAGATATGTCTGTAAAACAGATATTTCTTAAAAACTTCTATTTTCGTTTGCTTTTTCGATAATGGTGTAGCAAAACTCAACCCTTTTTTCCATTTCATTTGGATGCAATTCTTGATGGCACTGATATTTGTAGGATCGGTACTTGTGCTTTTTCAAAATTTTGTGTGCTGTAGTGTGGTATATCCCAACATTTTCAGCTACTGCTTGTGCACTATTACCAGAATAGTACCATTTTACCATTAAGATCTTTTCATTCAAGGAATACATAATACATAAAATACATCTAAATGTGTGGGTAAAACAGTAAAATTACAGCTAACTAAAAATTGTTTCAACAATTCCAAGGTACAACCTAGATTTGTTAAAATAGTAGTTGTAATTGCCATAGTTTTAATCCCTGTATGAAAAGTAAGAAAATAAGTAATGATATAAGTAATGATATGGTTGTATACAGTATTTTTTTCTCTACAAGAAACATGTTTACACTTTTTCTCTAAAATAATTTGGAGAGCCAATATTTGAACATTAAGAATTTAACATGGAAATCCCTATAGTGCATGAACCAATTCTACACCCGGTAGATGTAGTCACCATAACGCCTTATACTAATCTCACCAAAATTAATCCGTGCCAGATGTGGAACAGCCACGGTGGTGTGTAATTAAACAGTATGGCAGCAACCTAAACGGTACCTCAGAATCAGCAGATAGCAACCAATAATCAAGGGATTAAACCATTAATATAGACAGCAGAAAGAAACCAAGCAGTTGGCGCTAGAAATAGCAGGCAGTAACCAAAGCTAAAAAATCATTCCAGAATTAGGCGATGTCGAACGGTAAAGTAAATTTCTAAATCAAAACGCACTTACCATGGGTATAATCCAATCCTTGTATACTCCATGCTGTATTTTAAAAAAGAAGAATAAGAAGAATAAGCGTTGAGCAGAATTGGTGCAAATAATTTTTAACTTTGTAAAGTAATATTCAGTAATATGTTCTTACACTTTCAAATTGTCGGGAAAGAATGTATAATAACACGATGAGTGTATTATCAAATTAACAACCAAATGTGAAAGAAAACTTCTAGACTATACAAACCGTGTAGCATGTGTAGATTACAATACTAGTTTGAATTAGGACGTACGATAATACACCAACATAAAGGTGTAAGGTTGGTTAATAAAGGAACTATTGTAGACCTAAAATAAAATGCACAAAGTAAATTACAAAATTGTAATACTTGATCAGAAGCGTCACTCATAACAGGTCGAGGTGAAAGTGTCGGAGAAATTTGAGAAAGTCGGAAATTGAAAGAAAATATTCAGTCGAGTGAAATTGAACGTAACAGTTTGCCTAACCATAGTTTGTAAATTTTAAATATTAAGCATGTAAATATTACTGCTATATTTGTTTAGGCATGTTGTTTTCGTGATTGCTTAACTACAATGGTCTCTTTATAATACACTGTTTAAACCTTGTGACTAACTGAGCTTGTTCACAACAGTTGCAAGTGAATGTGTAACAAAACTTTGTGCCATGTCCACAGTTTGCTGGTAACAGGGCAAAGTAAGCTACAACTTAGTCGCTATCTGAGGACAATTTTGAACTTTGACATTGTGAATGGACAAGAAAACCTGTAACTAAACTAAATTTGTAACACTGCATGTTCAACTAAAATTTTTTAGTGTGTTAGAATTCATTTCCAGGAGAGGTGATATGCTATACAAGTACAACATCGTTCTCCATGGACTACTATTACAATAAGCACAAAAGCAGACAGTTGTATACGTTACTACAGGAATACTCACTCCATCATGTCATATTATTATAACATGGACAGATACTATAAGGTTTACAGAAGAGTTCATGTTATGTATATATAATTTTAAATACATACGTTTTTCATGTTGAACTGCATTTTATTATACACCGAGTACAAGTACAACACATTACACCAGTAAATATAATTAGAAACGAGCAATTATCAGTAAGATGATTAAATACATTACCATACTCGATTCACTAAAGCTCGGCCTCAAAATAAAATCTATAATCTAGCATCGATGTTGTCATCAAGAACAACAGATCTGTTGCAAAATAATGTGTAGAGGAAATTACCAAAGAAGCTTAGGTAAATAAATTATTTTTTCTGTGACAGGAAAAAATTTGACATTTAATGTTTCTTGACAGGTAACAAAATGTCACTTTTTATGAATTTACTTTTTTCCCCGTGAAAAAAATGAGTACTTTTTTCCTAGGTATGTGCAAATAAGTAAGAACACGAAGATATTTAATTTAAAGCCAGGTCCACACTTCTAACATTCGAGTGTAACATAACATCGTATCATAACTTCGTTGCATTCAAAACAACCGATATAAACAACTTAAGTAAGCAATTTTTGAAATTACTCGCAGAATTAAATTCATAGATATTTGATTACTTTAAAGGTTTCCTTAGCAACACAAGTCTAACTGTCCCTATAAGTACAACAGCCTACTTATTTGAAACTTCAAATTTGACATCGATTGATTTTTTGACTATAATATATTGTAATATTTTTTTCAATATTAAATCATCGTTTTGACTGTCACAGAAAAAAATTGTGTATTATACATGGGTAAAAATGTAAGATTCTAACTCTCGACGTTTTGTTTCTCTCCGCTTCGCGTCAGGAGACAAACACACCTCGAGCTAAAATCTAGTACTTTTTCCTTGTATAGTAAATAACTATTAAATCACTTTATTGAAATAAAATAGATTATTTAAGTATTTCTGAACAGACCGCACTGTTAATTAAAATGAACAATTTAAATTAATTTACTAATAATGAGACCAAGTTCAAATTTCAACTTCCTATTTTCAGTTATGTAGAAACTGTCAAATTACTAATTGTTTGCAAGGAAGTAACAATCTCAACATCAAATTCTCTTTTTCACAAACGATTATCACAAAACTGTTTTATTGCTTCCACAAAATTCATAATATAATCATTAATTAGCTCTCTGCACATGTTTTTCAGTTACAGATAATGAAAAAAACTTATTGATAATAAAAATAACAAGAACTAAAATCAAACCGCATCTACTATTTCATATTACGTTTTCAAGTTTTTGGTTTACGTACAAGCAGTTATGTATAAAAACTGAAATAACCATTTGAGGAAAGCGATTTTTAAACAAACCTTGTTTCCATTCGATGTCGTTTTTCTTCTATTAGTTGCATTTTAGCAGTTTTAACATCTTCAACCCGTGCTAAAAGTGCATGAAGTTTAAAAGTCCTTTCTTGTTGTAGAACCTGTCGACGATGTAGTGCTTTGGCATGCTTAGCTTGATATTTACGTAATGTTTCTTGCAAGCTACAGCATCGTGCTGGATTCGATAACTTCTGATGTAATTCTAGTGCACGCCCTGGATGTCTTGCTACTAATGCCTCAAGAGCTTCAAGCGTATCCACACGTTCGCCCCACGACATTCCTGTGAAGAATAAAAAACCATAATAGTCACTGATGAATCATGCAATTACAAAAAAACTTAGAAATTATAAAAACTTACCAAATTGAATACCATAATGAGACAAAGTATTTAGAGAAATATAAATTAGAGTAGCAAAATTTTATAAAACAACATTACTGTATAACTCTTAAAACTTAAAGTATCCACTTTTCAAAATCATATTGAACATACAAAAGCTTTTGCAATATGTTTAAATCTTGGATATCTGGATAGTTTGTAGGTAGCTTTGTTCGGTGGTTGTCAAACTGAGAACACTAGTTAGTAAACATTTTTGGGTTAACTAAAAAAGCTATTAAATATTATGCTGGTAGCAATCCCCCTAATTAGTAAATGACTGATGGTTATGTCTCTAGGTGAGTTAACCCTATTTTGTTATTATATATTAGCCTTGTGACCCCAATGTTCGTTATTTTGAGGATTGTTGTATTATTTTCATACCAGCGGTTGAACACTACTTATATTGGATGTACTATTAGATGTGTTCATGTTGAGAGATATTCTATTTCCTGAATTCGTTTTAAAATAGGAATAGAGAAAGCTTTTTTCCGTCTTTAATTAAGTTATGATACAATTGTTGTTATCTGTTCTCACGTATTATAGAACAACAACCCCTAATTTATTGCATGTATTTGTGCTAATTATGCATTTCAACCAAAAAGAATGTGCGGACAGCGTGCTGATCCAATTAAAAACGTTTTATGGTTGAGATACCAACATGTCCATGAGAATGATGCATTTTAAAGGAGGACTTGAATACCAACTACCAGAAAATATCGAGGTATTAAACGCAAGTGCGTATAAATTAAGTGCAATGTGTACTGTTTTGCATTCACTTTATCAGTCCAAATACCTTAAAATGCGTTGTGTCCTAAGTGTAGATTCAATGCACTTCGGTGTCAGAATCTGAAGATACGAACTCCTATGCCACCTGATCTACCTGAAGACATCTCTGTGGAGAATGCCTTAGCTGCAGTTATTAATTAAGCTAAACCCTTCGTTTAATTTTTAAAGGTGTCCTTAGCATGTAAATCTGTACCCGTTTGAGAACAATAAATTATGACAAAATTTGGAGGCATAATAAATTATGCCTGGGGTAATGCAATAATTGATGCCAAACACAGAAAGCTATAATGCCTAACAGAATAAGGCACCCACAAAGGGTCTCTTGAAAACTGCAGTTAGTTCCAGGTAACAAACGTTACAATTGGCAGCCAACGTGGAGTGATAATATACTGTGACTTGTTACATTCCAAATTTGACAATGTACATTTTTATAATTTGTAAATAAATTCCCGCAGATATTATTAAATGAACTTGTCAATTTCCGTCATTCCGGACAGTTGCATTTGCGCAAAAGAATGCGCAGGTGCGGAGTGTGTGAAAAGACGCCATTAAGCAACGAGACCTGAAGCCAAGAACATCTATCTGTGTGGTGTTGGTGTGTTTTTTTCTTTTTCTAGGGGCGAAGGTTCCTTACCTTACCTTTGTGTACCTCTACCTGGTTGTTCCTTATTGTTCCTCTACGAGCATAGAGTTTAAGATGGACGGATTGGAAATTTGACTCAGCAATGGCGTAGCCTACCCACAAAACAACAAGGATCCTGAGATGTTAAAAAATACAAGTGAGTAACCGTTTTACTTATATTGTGTCAGAAATTCGACTTTAAATGTGCATGCAAATTTGTCTGTTGTGCAATACTTAAAACGTGGTGATGCGTGTTATGGGTATTACGCACCTTTAACTATTGCACAATAGTGTATCAATTGCCCTAAATATAGTATAGCAAATAACTGGTTTATAAGAATGGCGCCTAGTACACGTAGTTGCTGATATTAACTCCGTTCATAATTAACCTCTAATTTAACTTGTAAGAAATAGCTTTGATGATTATGTTTTTTAGGAAAACAGTTTTTCACTCAAGTAATGTAAACAAAAAATATTTTTTTAAAATGTTCAGTGGCTTTTGGAAAAAAGTGCAATTTGGCAACACTAAATCTAGTAACTTTTGATCTTATGTCGTGGTGACATTGAAGGGAGCTTGTAAGGTCAAACTTATTAAGACTGTCATTTTGAATAGTGTTTGTTTACTTTTTATGTATGTTGTTTTAAACTTAGTTAGTTGGTATTTTTCCTTTACAAAAACAGTGTATTTACATTTCAATTCTGTTAAATAATTACTTAACCTAAGTTGGGATTAAACTAAAATATGTACCTTTGGAATGTTTGATAATTATCTTAAACTCACTTGTGAGTGAACTGAAATGTGTTTTCTTCGAATTTAAATAATTCCTCCTGTAAGTATTCTTAGTCACAGATAAATTAGCACTATAAAAGCTTTATTTACCATTCCTTATGATTAAAAAATTCCTTAAAATCACATTAAATCAGGTTAATTAACTACTTTTGTGAATTTCTTTTCGAAAAAATTTATTTTCTTAAAAAAAGCAATTATCATTATTTGCCTTAATCGTATCTTAGTATACCTACTTTCTAAAACATAGTAGTACAATGAATCCAGTATACCTCAAATCTTTTGAAACGATCTTCGAGTTGGAATCGCGTAATATTCAACCGGCAACAAACCAAAATGATAGGCAATTGCAGTTAAAAGCCATATTGGCGCAGGAATCTGAAGGACATTCATTTCCTCGTACATTAACGTCCAATTTATTACAAAATTCCTTTGAGATTAAACAATCCCTCGACGATATTAATAATATAGTCCAGAAAAAAATGCAGAAGTTTCAAATATAGAGCTAAAACGCATTACATCCCGTATAATGCATTTAAAACAACGTATAGATTTATTCTCGTTACTTAAAGATGAACAAGCTAACGAAACTAAGCAAACTTTCCTATCTGACGTTCTCTTACTTGAAGGAATCTTTCTCGAAAAACTTAACTTAGATTCAGATAAAACGTACTGTCTGCCTTCCCTAACCTTGCAGTATCGCAACCAAGTACCTCATCTCTGAAATCTATACCTGTGTATAAGTGGGGTATATCTTTTTCAGGGCTTTGACTCCCACATTTCTTTAATGTCATTCCTAGACATGTAACAGTTCGTTTTAACTGTTACGAATCTGGACGTTAGGCAACTTTGTTTACCTCCATTTGTGTTATAAGTTATCCAGAAAAGCAGTTTCCTTTGTCTTTTTAGTCAAAATTGTGTTAGGTAGGGATCAAAAGGCGTATTCTGGTATTCTGCGCACTTGTTGAGGTCGGGCTATCTTATTCAACGTTTGGTGGAAGATGGACACGAAGCAGCGTGTTATTTTCCAAATGTTAGTTTGGTTGTGGGAAGTTGATTTTGTTTATTATACAATAATTTTAAAATAAGGTTATCTGTTTTAGTAAATCAATTTAATTTTTAAAAACGTGATGTTTACTTCAATATGGTTTTGGTTAGATTGTCATTCAAGTGAATTTAAATACTTGTTCGAGTATTGTAAAACGAGTAAATTAAAAATTATCAGCAGCGATATTGAGCTAATTTACGCTGTTTCTATATCTTGGATTGATTCCTGAAAGGCTTGCTTTTTCTGGATTAAGATTCTTTGGTTTAGAGGATCAGGTGTACGAGTGTCCGTCATGAGGTCACACCATCTGTTGTTATTTCCACTGATCGCGTTTTGTCTTGACGTGTGTTGAAGTTAAGAACTTTGAAAATACGTTATTCAGGTATTTATGTATATATCCATTTTAGATTTTTATGAAAGAAAAACTTATAATAATTGTTGGTTTCACAAATGTTTGAATACTAATAGCACTGTAAAGATGCAATGCTTTAATTAATTGTTTGAATTAATACGTTGTAATTTTATCTTGTAAAAACCCTGAGACATGAGCTCATATCACGCCGATGTATTTTGTTAGCCTTTTGATACGCTGTAATTATTAAAAAAAAATAAAAGAAAACTTACTGAAGTAAAATTTACAGTTTTGTTAAAGTTCTAAGAGAATTGAAATTGGTTAAAGATTACATTTTTATTATTTCTACTAACATAATTTAAAGTTTGATTATCTTGTTAGTTTAATTACAATTATTATACGTATTTATATCACATGTTTTTGTCTTATTTCAAACTGAATCAGTGAAGTACTTGTGAGATACATTAGTTCCATGTGTATGCTATCGCAGATATAAAACAAAGAACCCACTGTGTTAGTCCTGATGATAAGGTCTCTCTGAAGTATTAAGTAATAAAGAAAGATCCAAGCAAGTGAAAATTAGACAAACAGGAAGTTACAGACAGAGTAAGTGATTTCAAAATTTCTCGTAACTGTACAGACCAAGATTTATTTGTCTCAGCGGGCGAATTATTTTTCTGCTTTGATTTGGTATAGAAATATACAAAACCAGATTTCTACCTGGGAAGAGCTAGTTACTTGTTTAAAACGCGATTTCCTACCTCATAGTTATAGAAGTGGAATGAAATAAAAAATTGTACCCAGGGGTCTAACGAAAACGTAATCTCTTTTATCATGTCAATAGAAACTTTACATGGCAGATTAGATAAAAAACCTGCCAAACCCGAAATTATAGATCAACTTCTTAGAAATTTAAATCCATATTCTTTCGAACATTTAGCTTTACAAAATATCTCCTCTTTACCTCAGTTTAAAGATTTATGTCGCTCGCTTCAAGAAGTGAAGATATGTGTAGATAAATACCGTCCTCCCCCAAAAAAACAATCCGGCTTAGAACCATACCTAGCATGTCAGTCTGAACCCTCTCGTAAGATATCTATTATTGCTCACAAGATCCGCCACAAACTTTGTCAAATGACAAAGATTTCGCTGTGTTGTTAGGAAGAGCTACTAAGCTTTTCGCAGTGATTGATGCTTTTAATAAGTATGTAGTGTTATTTTCTTTGCGGCGAGCTAACACCGCAGCTCTATTTCGTTGTTTAGGTTTAGGGCTATGGTTTTGTACAAGGTAGCATTTTATTTAAACCAAACTATTCATAGCTCAAATGAATATAATCCACAGAAGTTGTATTTTGCAAAAGTTATTGAAAATTCATTAAAGGAAACCATTCCTTTTCCAAAAACTTCCTGCTTGGTAAAAATAAGCAGGAAATGTTGGATTTTCATAATCAGTTAAGGTCAGGGACAGAAAAAAGAAAGTAGAGTCATGACAAAAATAAATAAAAATTATGGAATTCAAACTTGAGAGCAAAATGTTAACTTATAACCATCTTCGGTCCTCAGCGGAGGATTGTGAAATGAAGATTTTTCTTTTATTTTGAGGACTAGCTGCAGTGGTGTCAAAAATGTAATAATTTGTATATAATATGTAATGTAATATAGTGTATATAATTTAAAGCCTATTTTCAAACCCTATTTGGGATCACATCTGTGCCCAACAGTAATAAATTCACCTTAGTTCTAGTTGAACTTAATAACGGGGTAATGAAAGTGGCTTTATTTGGTGGTTGTCAAAATGACAATATTAATTAATAAAAATTTTTGGGCTAACTAAAAAAGCTATTAAATATTGGGCTGGTAGCAAGCCCCCTTAATGAATGAATGACTAATGGTTATATATCTTTAGTTGGAACCCTATTTTGTTATTATGTTGGCCTTGTGGCCCTAATGTTGATTATTTTAGGGATTGTTGTATTATTTTCATACCAGCAGTTGAACCCACTACTTATTTTAGATTTACTATTAGAGGTGTTCATGTTGATGAATATTTTATTTCCTGAATAGGCACCAGCAAAGAGTCTCTTTTTGCAGTTAGTTCCAGGTACAAATGTTACAAGTTCACAAATATTTTATTTTAATATTTTAAAAGATTAAATAAGTGTTAAAAATCCCTATAGTTGCTTTAATTATAAATTTAGCCTACTATATTTCCTGGCATCCAATTACCTACCACCCAAACTTGTAGTGTATTTTAAGTAATAACGCGGTTCTCAAAGTCTAGCTGTTGGTTATGAAGATCTGATGTATTGTTTAATGAACGAAACAGTGTATGGTAAAGGAGGCAATGCTATACCAGTATTGCCTTTAATCATCTTACTATAAACGTGACTATCAGAAATACTTCACTAACTTATTCACCGATTAGTCGTTCAACAAAAATGCATTTGCTGCATAAACAGCTATATCTACTACAATATAAATATCGTCAAGCAGTAAACGCTTATATCTGCTAAAATACATAAATAACATGCCATTGTCAAGAAGTAATCGGCTCATTAAAAGTTTAAACATAAACAGGAGAAAGCTACAGATAAAAATATAAAACTATCATACCTGCAAGCATTGGTTCATATCGTGTTTCGAGTGAAATATCATCATCAGTTTCATTAATTTCAACTCCATCATCATTATCGCATTGTAATTCCCCATCAGTTTCAGTACCATCTGTTTCAACATCAACCTCAATTTCCATTCCACGCAGTTGTGCTATTTCTTGAGTTAAACGTTCCTCTTCTTCTGTTAATTGTTGTGCTTTTTCGTCACTAGCTAAATCTTCTTGCTCTTCTTTTAATTTAGCATCATCATCGGCTTCCGAATCGACATCAGTTACTATTTTACAGGTAGATGTCACAGACTCTTCAACATTTTCCTTTAAAGTTGTAGTATTGTTCAATTTTCTTTCAGGTAATTTACTCAAAGTTGTATGAGATCGCTTTAGAAACGTTCTAGGCTTGTTTTGTGCTTTCTTTTGTGAGACTGTACTGTCAAGGACTGCCGAAGGTGTTTTATTACTACCAGTACTTTCAGGCAAAAGTGCTAAAGTAGGAAGACTTGCAGTTGCACTAACTTGGTGAAAACGTGTAGCCCATGATAAAGCACTATCTGATTTTCGTGTTTTATTGGGTCCATTTTTAAAACGGGAACGACATTTGACTGTAAACCAACCGTCTAATTGGGATTCTTTACTTTGGTTATCATTGCTTATTGTTTCTGTGGAACTTTCCATACTGTAAAAATATAAAAAATTAATACAGGCGCTGTATCTATGGGCTCTGATATAAAAATATAACAACAAAAATAATGTGTCTAAATAAAGTACAAGCAAACCAAAGTATACAAGTAAACTAACAATCTACTTAAAATAAAGAATAGTAGGCCACAAAAGCGACATTCTTATAAACAAAGATCGCTGTGCATTAGCAGAATATGTCCACAAAAATCAAAACCACATCCTTGATTGGAACAACCCAAATAACACGACTAAATAAAACAACAGTAATAACAAATTATATTAGTAATCTCCCATATCAGATGGCTCCGTAGTTTAGTTGGTTCGTGTGTGACTACTAAGCCAAAGGTCTCAGGTTCGAATTCCGACATGGACCGCTTGAAAAATGCTAGGCGAGGATTTTTCACCAAAATACACCTTGGATGAGAGATAAAATGTAGGTATGTTATGATGCACATTAAAAATCTGTACCTTGTTTAAAATAGCAAAGGTTCGACAAAATTCAAAATTTCCTAATAAAAAAACCTTGCCTCCTGGCTAATGTAGTACCTTCGGGTGGAGCATTGAAAAATCGAATGTCGGTGATGTACCATATCCAAACACAAAAGGCGGGTACCTTCGGGTGGAGCATTGAAAAATCGAATGTAAGTGATATACCATATCCAAACACAAAAGGTGGAAATAAACAAGAACAAAGTCACACAACAGTTAATCCTTATGCAATTTTTTTTATTAGCAATGAGAAAAATATTTTTGACTGTAAGATTATGCTGTAAAAGAAAAAATAATAAAAAATCTTGATTAACTAAAATGTATATATTTTTCAAAATTTTTACTTGTATCATATATGATACACAATGATACATATGATACTAAAGGCGATCTTAATACGAAGTTGAAACTTTATAAAACAAACTAGGTATTATTTTTGTTTTTGCAAAAATATAGACCACATTTCTGACATGTTATATAAGAAAATGATTTATATGAAGGGTGCTTGCATCTCTCGCGAGTTTTTTTGTACAGTGGCCAATGATTTGCTCCATCAATCTTTTCGTCTTTCAGTGGAACATACGAGACCAAACGTTTTTTTTTTTCAGAAAGTTTGAGCCATACTCTGCGCAATGCGATAATTCTTTCAAGATAAAAGACAGTTTTTGTCAAAGTCACCTGACGATGTTACACTACTCGAAGAACCGAGAAGCAAATGATTGAGTGTAAGCGCCTCGTCACATACAGTTGACAGCGAAATATATACGTCGGAGGCCGTTCGTTTATTATGTTCTCAATCTCGGTAAAGATTGTATAGAGAAGCTCATCAGTAGGTCTACGATCTGGCAATGCTTCAACAATGTTCGATTTAACTGACCTAATCAAGCGTTCCCAACAGCCCCCATAGGAGGAGTTGCTGGCAGAATAAAATTCAATTTCACAGTATTAAAACTCTTGAAGTTTTTCCTTGTTGATATCTTTTAGGTCAGATATTAATGTATTGTCCACACCTTTAAAAATTGTACCATTGTCGCTATGCAATTCGACTGGTAAACCACATTTAGCAACAAAGTGACGAATAGCCAAAATACGTGCTTCTGTTGTCATACAATGGATAATTTCCAGGTAAACTGCTCTAACCGTCATACATGTGAACAGTACACCCCATCTTTTTTCAGCATACCTGCATACCACAATCTCTAGTGCAGTCCATTCCTGTGTACGTAAATGGACGTACAAAGAGCGTGAGCCTGGCTTTGGGAAGATTTCCCATTAACGGTGGTATAGGAATGGCAAACTTAAGCTTGAACAAACTTAATCTAAGTAAAATTTATCACAATATCATAAAATAAAGGAAAAAAACAAAAAACTAAATAAGGTTCAAATTAATATACCCTGTATAAAAAATAAACACACATTAAAGTATACCTATAAATAATGTTAACTCAATGTGCAATTGATAAGGACAAACTAAAACATGCTGATATTAAATATTTCAACTCATTTGTTATCATACAACACCTTTAACACGGAGTAATTTATAAATTAGAAATTAGAGTGTGTACAAGTTTAAATATTACCCAGGATTAAAATTCAATAATAAATACAAAAAATTTTTAACATTTGACAAACAGTCATATAGCTGAACTATAAAAATATATACGAATCATTCAATGTATACAAACCAAATGGAGTACATAAATAAAAAGTTTTAAACTGTTTTGTATGGATTGACATTATTGAAACCAAATGATAGTGTAGGCAACTTAATTATTGGTAATCCTATATTTGAGGTAAGAAACTATTTGCATCAAACAAAAATATGATTATATATAAACAAAAGTTTGGATAGTTATGTAATTCTACTTTCAGACATGAATATCCATTGAAAAAGGCTAATATGTTCAGCCGAAACATTTGGAGTTTAATAACAAATAAATCATCCTTATCATCATTTTGTTTTCGACCTTACTTAAGGTCGGTTTGACGCAGCTCTAACTTCTTTTCTATTCTGTGCTAATCTAAAAAGCTCTACATACCCTTCACAACCTAAATTTCTAATAATTTGACTGATATAGTTTGATGAATAATTTTGCCTAGCATGGAGAAAGTAATTCGAGCATAGAGGATCGAAATCAATATATAAAGTGTTGGTTATTTTGCAAAAAGACAAGCCCGTGACCGGTTTCACTGTTCTTGCAGATCATCAGACGGACGCATATCTTTTTGCAAAACAACCAACTAAAGTTCTAAAATAATACACAAATTAAAGTGTATTTATAGTGCAAATATTTCTCATGCGCTCTCTATACTCGAGAATAAGCAACTAACTATCGAAGACTGTTTCCAGTCTCCGACATGATAGTGTAGATGGCATTGCCAGACAAAATTTAAATAGCTAGTCAAAAGACAAGCTGAAAATTAAATAAACAAATGACCTGTTACCTACCTAGCACTGGCGGACCTTCTAAGAAGGTACTACACCCAGTGCTAATCGAGGAAGTTGGTCGACGGAAACCAATCCGTTTCCAATTAAACTTTAATGAATAATTTTGCCTAGCATGGAGAAAGTAATTCGCTATGCTCGAATGTCATGGTGACATTTAGTTAACTGATTTTTATTTTTTTTTGTTTTGTTTTTGAACTTACTTAAAGTAGGTTTGACGCAGCTCTAAATTCTTTTCTATTCTGAGCTAGTCTAAAAAGGTCTACATACCCTTCACAACCTAAATCTCTAATAATTTGACTAATATAGCTTTGTCTAGGCCTTCCTACTCTATTTTTATTTGGTAGTCTATAATCTAAGACTTTACTAAATAGTCCCTCATGTCTTTACTGGTGCCCTATCATTCTATCTCTCCTGACCTTTAATTGTTTCCACATACAGGGTTCCTCACCTATCCTTCTATAAACTTCCTCGTTTGTTATTCTATCTGTCCAACTAATCTTTAACATTCTCCTATAACACCAAGTTTCAAAAGCTTCTATATTTTTTTTATCTACTTCTATAATTGTCCAAGTCTCACTACCGTATAGTAGAACGCTCCATACGTACGACTTTAAGAAACTTTTTCTATTATCTAAACTAATACTATTAGCTATTACTAAGTTTTTCTTTTTTAAAAACATTTTTCTAGCTTGAGCTATTCTAGCTACTATATCTCTTGTGCTACTTCCATCCTTTGTAATTATACTACCTAAATAGCAAAATTCATCTACCTTCTCTAACTCGGTATTAGCTATTTTTAATTTTGGTTCAAAACTAGGCTGTAACTCACTTGTCATTATCTTTGTCTTTACTAAGTTAATTCTCATACTATAGTTACTCTGTAGTATCTCATCTAAAATATTTAAAAACTCTCCTAACTCATTTCTAGACTCTGCTATAATGGCTATATCAACTGCAAAACGTAACATGTCTATTTTCGGTCTCTGTACACTAATACCTATCTCTTTTCTCTCTCTAGCTAAGTTTAAAGCTTCCTCAATATAAACATTAAAATCAAGGGAGACAGTATACAACCCTGTCGAACACCATTCCTAATCTTAGCTTCCTTTTCTATTTCATCAAATCTAATTACTACGCTTTGGTTTTTTATATAGACTGTAAATAATTTTTCTATCCCTATGAGAGATTGCTATTTTTTGCAAAACCCTGAACATAACAATCCAATTAACCCTATCAAATGCTTTTTCTAAATCTACAAATGCGAAATGAGTCTTTTAATTTTTTGTAACCTTTTTTCGATAATTACCCTAATCATTAGTATCGGTTCTCTAGTCCCTCTGTCTTTACGAAAACCATATTGATCTTCGCCAAAATAATTCTCAGTCAAAGCTTCTACTCTATTTTTAATTATTATTGTTAGTATTTTGGAAGCATGAGAAGTTAAACTAACTGTTCTAAAATTCTCACACCTATCAGCTCCTGACTTTTTTGGGATTGGGATAATAATATTTTTTTCGAAATCTATTGGAACCTCACCTGTGTCATATATTAATTTTACTAGTTCATATAATCTATCTAAAGTTTTCTGACTTGCATATTTTATTAATTCTGCGGGAATATCATCTATCCCTGGCGCTTTATTTAGTTTAAGATTCCGAACAGCTCTATCAAATTCCTCTCTTAATATTGAGAACCCTATTTCTACATCCTCTTCATGGTCGTTCTCTAACTCATCCATATCGTCTCCCTTATATAAATCTTCTAAATATTGTTATGTTACGTAATTCATGGCAGTCCCTGTTCGGGCGCCAAAGTTATGCTACGTTGGTCCGTAGCCGTGCGTAACACAAAGATAGTCAAGGAATGACCCGGGCTCAATCGGAGATTAGGGGGGGTTGTAGAAAGCAGACCAACATATAATGTATATGGCGGTAAGAAGTTAGTGACAATGCCTGCAAGAAAAATAGTTAAGCAAACCTGAAAAAAAAAGAAAAAGCATAGCAGCAGGGATAAGTCTAAATTATTCAGTACCTTGTAGAATGTAAAAAAAAAGAACTGTTTGAATAATCTCTATAATATAACAACGGTAAAAGCAATATAAAAATTTTTAGTACAAAGTGAGATACTATTGGGGAGTAACAGAAACGTTTCCTCACACACCAATTAAACATAAATCAGACAAAATGTTAAAAAAAAATAAATAGGTAAGACACAATTGATATGAGTAATTCAGTAGTATTAATCTTTCTTTCTTTTTTTATCTCTTATGTTTTAAAATATCATGCAAGTCTTTTGTAGAAGGTATCAGAACGACAAAGATATGGTAAAGCAACGGATAGATATTTACAGTAATAACAAGTAGAAAATAGTTCAACTTACAAAAGGTCCTTCAGTAACGCTTCCTTACAATTTAAGTGTGGGATTCACGATGTCCTGCACTAACGAAGCACTTCACCCTTGACTGTGCGGGTGTTGATGGAACTCATCACACGTTACACTAATCACACCTACGTATTTCACTGGTGTTAGCAGCAGACATTATCACGCGTCGGAACTAGGTAGCCTTGATAAATTTCTTGGTAATTCTATTTCCTAAGACAATAAGTTCGAAATATTCTGTAGCACTAGTTTAATTTCAACTGGGACCAAATGTATATTATTTTCGTAAACATCCCAAAAAGCAGTGAGAAACTTCAACCAATACCTTTGTAAACCGGTAATCTGTTATATTTCGCAAATAACGAAATTTGCGCAAGCAATGATCTATTTTAGATTCTTTGTTGTTAGAAAATTCAGAAACTACAGTATCACTGTATTTAAATAATCCAAAGTATGCACTAATCTGATAAAACAAAGGGACACTAGACTAGATCGCACACACATTTTTAAATATCAAAAGACAAAACAACTAAAAAGAACCATAATGGGTAACGCACGTGTATCACTAAAACCGTCCGTCAAATGTTCCGTAAAGCACACGTGCCTCGAGTATATCGGAACACAGAACAAAACTACTACTTTTATTTCCAACAGAAAGTCAACAAAAACACAGTTAGTAAAGCAATGTTCCGTAAACAAGCACGAACTACAACTGCCCTCTAATCTGATATTTTACTCGTTCCATTACAACTTCTTATCGTCTCTTATCTAGACTTGTATATTCACATAAGGAACAAAATTTATATTTACGGCAAGACAAGAACGATGCAATCCACTCATGATAACATGACGCATTCGTCAACGAGTTAATAAATATTAAATATAGAAATAGTAATTTGTAGAAATGTATTTATGAATTAAGTATAGCGTAAAATGTTAACCTACAAAAATGCCCGTTACAATATCTTTTCCATCTATCTGCTACCTCAACTTTATTTATTAGAAGCTCATTATTCTCGTCTCTAATACCATTATATTTTTTCCTATCTTCCCCAAAAAACTTTTTAACTGCCCTGTAAGCCCTGTCTGTCTTACCTACTCTCAAATCATCTTGTATTCCCTTACAATTCTCCTCCATCCATTTATTTCTAGCTTTAGTACACTCATATACTATCTTATTTCTAACTGTATTATATTTTTGCTTACTTTCACTTTCCAATTCTCTGAAAGGTTTAAGCTTTCTTCTATTCTCTATTAAATCTAATATCTCCTTTGTTACCTAGGGTTTTCTCGCTTCTACTTTTTTCTTACCTATAGTCTGTGTTGCTGTATCATGTACGGCCCTTTATATTTCTTTTCATCTATTTTCTACGTTCCCTCCTACAGCTATCTTTTTGCTCTTATTATCTAATACTTGTTTATATTCCTCGTTTACCCTACTATCATTAAGCTTACCTAGATCCCATCCCTCTCTCTTAACCTTTCTCAATTTTTTGAATTTTAGTTTACACTTCATTTTAACTAAGTTATGATCGCTATCTATGTCAGCCCCTGGATAACTACGACAGTTTTTAACTTGGTTTCTAAATCTTTGTTTAACTAAAATATAATCTATTTGATATCTAGCCCTATCACCTGGCGCTTTCCAGGTATATCTTCTCCTAACATGTTGTTCGAATAGTGTTTACAATTACTAATCTATGTTCCTCGCAAAACTCAACTAATCTTTCTCCTCTATCATTTCGTCTGCCATACCCAAATTTTCCTACCATTTTTCCCTCACTACCTTCTCCCACTGACGCATTAAAATCGCCCATAACTATTAAATTCTCATCTCCTTTTACTTTTCTCACTATACTATTTATATCCTCGTATACCTTTTCTACTTCCTCATCCTCGTACTGAGTTGTTGGCATGTAAACCTGAACTAAAACAGTGTCTGTGGGTTTAGTACTCAATCTAACCATAATTATTCTATCACTAAATTGTAAGTACTCTTTAACTTTATGCCCTAATCTTTTACCTAACACTATTCCTACGCCTGCCTGTCCATTAGTTGAAGAAGTTGTAATTATTCTATAATTATCTTTCCAAAAGTCATTACTATCTGGCCATCTCACCTCACTAATACCTAAAATGTCCAGCTTTTCCTTTCTCATTTCGACTAATAAATTCGTTAACTTATCTACTCTAAGTAATGACCTTACATTCCAAGTCCCTATCACTAAATCGAACTGTTGTTTTATATTCTTACGATGACGAGCCCCAAGTACCCCCTCCCGGAGATCCGAATGAGGGAGTATTTTACCTCCGGACAAGAATTTTACTTGTGAGCTCTCCATCATCCTATTGAATATTTACATAGTTAATTAGACCTTAATACGCAAGAAAAAATTTAAATTCTTATATATATATATATATATATATATATTGCTGTGATAAGAGGTTGTTTAGGGGTGTATTCAGTAGCAAGGGTCATGCAGTAACCATAAATTGCAATAGAAAGCAGAAAACTGCACTTATTTAGCAGAAAATTTAATAATTCATACATTATGTAAATAGTAGGCATTTAACACCCTGTATATAGATCATAATTAGCTTTAAACAATGTGAATAAGCACATCTTACAACAATAGTACTCGTATTTATCATAGAAATAGGTAATTCATACATTAGGGAAATAACAAGTATTCAACACTCGGTATATAGACCTTTAACAAATTTAAACAATGCAAGTGAGAATATCCTTCAGTAAAAGTACGCGTATTCAAAGGAAAGGATAGTACATGTAATTAAACACGTATTGAAAAGGGTTCTAATCAGTTATAAAACAAATATGAAGATGAGAGATAAAGCCTAACAAAGCTTTGTGTAAGTGCGTGGAAACAATCAACATTTTGATAAGAAAATGCAGTTCAAACATGCGTAAAATAAACGAAAGTAAAATTGAAATTACATCATTTATTTGTACAATATGGAAAAGGCGATATCTACACAAAACAACGTATGGTCAAGATAACGAGGTATCTGTGGCAAATAACCGTTATTACCCGAAAAACCGAATATATTACATTAGAAAATGCAGGAAATACAAAGGCCTTATTGGTTAAGATATCTACAGACTTGTTAAAAACCCAGCCCACATGCGAGTGGGATGAGCCTATATTAACACCGAGCAATGATAAGACAGTTCAGTTTTAAACTCAAGCAGGGCCAAGCTGCGTCACTGTGAAAGTCACAGTGAAGGTCACGATTAAAAGTCACGCGTAATTTTAAATATTTAATAAAATATCAAGTGATTAAGTGCTACAAGTATGAAGGCTTCTTTTGCCGTTCAACATGAGTAGAATTTGGGGTAATTTATTTAAACTAAATATTAGTAATAATAGGGCTCCGAATGTATGGATAATTCTAATGTGGAGATACTTTGAATGCATGGATAATTCAAGTATATGATATAATTCGAGTATAACATATAACATTTCGAATGCATGGATAATTCTCATGTGGGGATACTTAGAAGGTGTGGATATTTCTAATTGATGGTATAAGATATAATAATTTAAATGCATAGATAATTCAAATGGATGGTATAATATATCGAATCTTAGTGAAAATAATTCTAATTGATGATAATTCTAATTGATGGTATAATATTTCAAATGTGTGGATAGGTATAATAATGCGAATGTGGGGATATTTTAAATGGATTAATATAATCAGCGTCGACGATTTTGGTACAATTTTGAGTTGCGAGATTCAATGCAAATAAAATAAAGAAGCACGAAGTAATCTATGGAAAACGAAGGGTTCAATCAAGCAGAGCAGCGATAGACGAATGTAGCAGGTCAGATCTAATTAGTTTTAAGATATTTTTTCTTATTTCAATACTGAATTTACTTAATTTATATAAAAGTGTAACGAAGTCAGCAACAAACATTGCATACGTTAAAAGTACGTAACATTAAAAAGGGGTTTAGAACGTTCTAGGTTTCTTTGGTAAAAAAAGAGGTAGTTTTTGGTGACTTTAGATTGATTTCAAAGCATATAAATTTTGGGGATAAATAATACTTATGATATTGATTGATTGAGGAGTGTACTTTAATATTTTTCAAAACTTGTAAATAATTTTTTTTTTCATTATATAAAATTAATTGACTTGTTTTATAATTCAAACAAATAGGTAATCATAAAGGGGTAGAGAAGAAAAAAATTGATCATCGTAACGTTGTGCACTCTGTGTAGAATAATAAAAGCTAGCCGTGGCATAATAGTAAAATTAGTGAGATATAATTTTGATTAGAAAACACAAAGAGGTGGAGTTATAGAAAACGTCCATTGACACCGAGTACAGCGTTATCATATCATATATATATATATATATATATATATATATATATATTGTTGTGAATTCAAAGGGTTAAATTTGGGGTAAACAATAAAATTTCAACCACCCTGTATAGAGAAAAGAACAAATTATTTACGCGCAAAGTTTATTTAATTCATTTAGGGAGAACGGACAAGTACTGACGTATTTTTATAATTAATAATTGAAAGGTTAAAAGTACATAAACAAAAACAGTTTTAAAGCAAATAGAATACGCATAATTAATTTTAATTAATTTTAATCCAACATGTAAAAGCATAAGAAACCCACTAGGGTAAGAAAATCAATAATTCCAAGGCTGTCAGCAATATCGATTTTTTATAACTCAAAAGGGGTTTTGAATGCGACAGCAGACATGCAACAGACAGAGATAAAGATAGTACAGGCGGGGTTTTATGACGACAGAGAATATTATCATTGGTTAAGAACCGACAGTTTTCCCAAACGTAGACAAACGCGACAGGTGGGAGCGCTTTCGGATACATACGGCACGTAGACGGAGTAAATTTCAGGAATTTTCAAGACGGTTGTATCAAAATTTGCAGAATTTAGATTTGAAAATAAGCTTTTCACGTGAAGTGTGTCCGGGGGTAGGATTTTGAACCAATATAAATACTGAATGGAAATTATTAAGGCTCTCTTGTCTTCTCTTCGCTTCTATACTACTTTACTACGATAAAGTACTGAATGTTGACCAACATTATAGTACAGTTGTTTTTGTGAGTATTAGATGTCTTAATAATCCAGTAAATATTGTGCTAGCACGTGTAACTTACTAGTAGCGGCCTTCTATTTATTAACGCAAAATACGTGTAGTGTATATTAAATTAATAGAGGTCTGGCAACTACTATACTAAGCTCGACAAGCAATAAATAGAAGCATAATATATGTGGGGTAAGCATCACAAACAACAAAGATTGTATGCTGATATGGAATGATACTATGAAACGAGGCGCTTGGCTCGCAATTGGGGTTATCGTCTGTGAATCCGCTGAGTATCACAGCGCATGGTCATGAAGCCGAGATGTTCTAGTAATCGTCGTCGAAGGAATGGAAGCCTGAAGCATTCTCCAGGTAATTTATTTGAAATTTCTGTTGTCTGATATAAACTTTTGTGAAATTTTGGTGCTGTGTGAGTGAATTTTGGGGTTTATTTATGGTTATATAAACATATTGGAAAAGATACATGTACTGGACAATTTATTGGGGTTAAATATTGAAAAGGGGTGTATTTAAAACTTATAAAATTTTATTCTGAATATAAATTGGATTGTAAAGGGTAAACGGGTCTATCAATTTTGTTTAATTTATGCAAGGTAAAAGGCATATACTAAAGAAACTAGGTTATTATGAGCTCACCATACTCCAGTGTACAGTCAATTTAGGGTAATATGTGGGGCCCATCTACTTATATTTTACTGAATTTGTTTGAAAATAATTAAAAACCAAGAACTTTAAAACATATCACATTTGAGTTTGTAATTAGTGTATCAAACTGTTCTTTTATACATGTGAATAATTTGTCTGTAAATAGCGGTAAATAAAAGATTGTATGTATGATTGCTGTATTATTTGGTGATTTTATTGAATGGTGTTCGAGTGTGAAGGCAAAATGGTTGTATATTTAGGTATCCAAAAAGAGGCACAGCTAAGCTAGCCAGGAAAGTTGCTGAAGATTTTTGAAGCAGAAATAAACGGGTAAGCAATTTTTTTTAAATATGTGCATTTTTGAAAATTATTTGATGACACTGGTGAAGCATAAAACCCTTAATCAACGATTACACGGCAATCTTATGACGGCCCAACGCTGGGGCTCGATGTTAAAAGTTTAATCCCCGAGTCCACGGCAATATATATATATATATATATATATATATATATATATATATATATATATATAGAAAAGATTTTGTTTTTTGGTTCTTGGGATAAAGTCGCTCATAAAATTAAACACAAAACATTAAATGTGTATCATTTGTATTAAATCGTACGTTTCGGTGATAATTTACACCTTAATCATCGATCTACATGAAAAAGTATATAAATAGGTAATTCATATAACAGGTAATATATGTTTAACCTACTTATTACTTGATAAAATTATTTTATGTATTCACCCATAATAAAAATAACAGAAGGAAGCTTGTAATATTACTGATTAAGAATTAAAATTAATTTTAAATTTTGATTGAAATGTCAGTTCACTTATTTGACAAAAATGTAGAATCAAGGATGACATCAATCAACAAATTATGACACTATTTGCTTATATTTTTTATTTAAATAGTAGTGTGTGGTTTATTTGTAAAAAATTTTTTTGTATGGTGGGTTGCATAAAAATAGTTAGATTTTAAAATCATATATTTTTACAGGTGTAGTAAACAGGTTGACTTTTGACTTAAATTAAATAGAATTCTGTGTGTAAGCAATATCATTATAGTTAGTATATTTTTTTGGATTAAAAGTGTATAGGTATGAGTAAACTGTATGTAAATTATTGATGTCTTCTTTATGATTGATGGAATTTTGTTCTTGGTTTATATGAAATGATTCTAAGAAAAGTCATTTTTTGTAATTGCTTTCTATATCTAAAATTTTTACATTATCATAATTGACTTTGTGTTTTGTATTGTATAAATGTATAGAAAGAGCACAAGAAGTTTTTCCTAATTTTGCATCACTTTTGTGTTGTGTCATACGATTTCGGAGCCACTGTTTGGTTTGGCCTACGTAGGAAGCTTTGCATTCACATTGAATTTTATACACTAAATTGCTACATAAAGCTTTATTTGTTTTTTCTTTTAGTTTAGTAAAAAAGTTTCCAATGGACTTTGTATTTGAATTTATTATAGTTACAAAAGGTTGTTTTAGTAATTTTTTTATTAGTGGTGAAAGATTAGTAATATATAAAAGTTTTTTGTACATGATATCAGTATGTTTATTTTGAGGTGGAAATATGATTGTGTTAGTATGTAGTAGTTTTGATAAAAGTGGTTTAGGGTAACCGTTGTTGATTAAGATTGATATTAGTTCTTTCAGATTTTTTTCTTTAAATTTGGGTTCACAGATAGAGACCATACGATGTTGCAGTCCTAATATGGTGTTAATTTTTTGTTTCATGCTATGGTTGGAATGGTAATTTAAATATCTTTCTGAATTTGTAGGTTTTTTGTAAATATCAAAATTGATCTTGTTGTCATTATTGCGGATAACTAGTGTATCAAGAAATGGTATTGATTGGTGAGATTCTAGTTCGTAAGTGAATTTCAAATGTTCGTTAAAATTGTTAAAATGTTGAATGGTGGTTAGTAAAAAATGTTCAGGAAGTGAGCAGAGAATGTCATCAACGTATTTGACTAGAAATACCATTTTGAAAGGTAAGTTAGGTAAAACACTTTCTACAAGTTTGTCCATTACTATTTGTGCAATAATAGGGATAATGGTGAACCCATAGGAGTACCAAAATCTGTAAGTAAAATTTTGAGTTAAAACTAAAATATGTGTTGTTGAAGATAAGGTTTATTGAAGTGATAAATAATTGTAATGATATATGGCAATGCGGTTCTATGGAATCCCATTTTCTGTAATAATTTGAATGACTAAGTTGACTGGTATGTTTGTAAATAAAGAGTTAACGTCGAGAGAAACGAGAATGTGATCTTGAGGTAGTTGAAAGTTACGGTATTGGTTTACGAATTGGAAGGAATCTACTATGTTGTGGCCTGTAATTGGGAAAGATTTTTGTAATATGGTAGATAAGAAAGAAGAAAATGCATATGTTGGAGAATTAATTGAAGAGATAATAGGTCTTAAAGGAATATCTGGTTTATGGATTTTGGGAGTCCATAATATTTGCTTGGAACAGAATTATTGGTGATAAGTAGTGATTTTGTTCATTTGTAATCATGTCTTTTTTGAATAATAATTTAATGTGATTGTTTATGGTGTTCTGTATGGTGAAAGTGGGGTCCTTTTTTAGTTTTTTATATGTAAGTTCATCATCTAATAAGGTGTTGGATTTATCTATATATGTTGATTTATTAAGTATAACTGTTACGGCTCCTTTGTCTGCTTTAGTGACAAAAATATCAGGATGGTCCTTTAGGAATTTCTTTAATTTATTAAAGATTACAGAATCTAAATTAAATTTATTATTAGGTTTTTTTAAAAAATTGGTTATTAGATTTGTAACCTGACATCTTTTATTCATTTTTTGTTGTGAAGTAATATCCATTGAGTCAAGTAATATTTCAATATCTGCTAATAAGTGTCCCATATTGATGTCAGAAATACATGAGTTTAAAATAAACTTAGGGCCTAAAGATAAAAAACTATTGATGTCATTAGGGATGTCTACATTACTTAAGTTACAAATCCATTTGCTATTGTTGACAAAGAGTTGTTTACTTTGGATTTGATGTGATTTTAAAGTGTTAAATTTCTTAATTAGTAATTTTTATATATATATATATATATAAATTGTCTGTTATATGATTGGGTTTGTTTGTTCTTGAAATTAATATATAAATCTATAGGTATAGAATCTTTGATGGTTTCTTTAGTTTTGAAAAGTTGATTATGCCAAAATTGTATTTCTGCATGAGTGTATTCAATTTCTAAATTTAATAAAGATTTTTCTAACCTGTGATTTAGGTTAGTAACTTGTTTGTTAATCTTTTCACTTCGAGTACCTATTAGACGAGACATAAAAATGGTTGAATCAAGTATGTTTAGGTTTCAATTCTTCTCTTCGACATCTTTTCTAATTTAACTACGCTCAAGAATTATCAAGAACCTTTTATATATATATATATATATATATATATATATATATATAAATAATGATATTCTTGACCTTTCATTATGATAATATAAGAAATTAAATTTTTTCTTGGGTATTAAGGTCTAATTAACTACGTAAATATTCAATAGGATGGTTTATTTTTTATATTACACTCCAAACGTTTCGGCTGAACATATTAGCCTTTTTCAATGGATATTCATGTCTGAAAGTAGAATTACATAACTAACCAAACTTTTTTTATATATAATCATATTTTTGTTTGATGCAAACAGTTTCTTACCTCAAATATAAGATTACCAATAATTAAGTTGCCTACACAATCATTTGGTTTCAATAATGTTAATCCATATCTTGCTAGGATTATACAAAACAGTTTAAAATTTTTTTATTTATGTACACTATTTGGTTTGTATACATTAAATGATTCTTATATATTTTTGTAGTACAGCTATATGGCTGTTTGTCAAGTGCTATAAAAATTTTTTGTATTTATTTTTGAATTTTAATACTGGGTAATATTAAAATTTGTACACATATAATTTCTAAACTATAAATTACTCTGTGTTAGTTAAGGTGTTGTATGATAACAAATGAGTTGAAATATTTAATATCAGCATGTTTTAGTTTGTCCTTATCAATTGCACATTGAGTTAACATTATTTATAGGTAAACTTTTATGTATGTTAATTTTTATATAGGATATATTAATTTGAAGCTTATTTTAGTTTTTTTTTTGTGTTTTTTTTTTTGGTTGGTTTTTTCCTTTTATTTTATGATATTGTGATATATTTTACTTAGATTTTGTACATCTGAGCGGTCATTAGTTTAGAAATTATATGTGTACAAATTTTAATATTACCCAGTATTAAAATTCAAAAATAAATACAAAAAATTTTTATAGCACTTGACAAACAGCCATATAGCTGTACTACAAAAATATATAAGAATCATTTAATGTATACAAACCAAATAGTGTACATAAATAAAAAATTTTTAAACTGTTTTGTATAATCCTAGCAAGATATGGATTAACATTATTGAAACCAAATGATTGTGTAGGCAACTTAATTATTGGTAATCTTATATTTGAGGTAAGAAACTGTTTGCATCAAACAAAATATGATTATATATAAAAAGTTTGGTTAGTTATGTAATTCTACTTTCAGACATGAATATCCATTGAAAAAGGCTAATATGTTCAGCGAAACGTTTGGAGTGTAATATAAAAATAAACCATCCTATTGAATATTTACGTAGTTAATTAGACCTTAATACCCAAGAAAAATTTAATTTCTTATATATATATATATATATATATATATATATATAATATTGAAATTTCTTGGACGTTGGTCAATTTATACCTATAGTTATTTCTAGTAGGTAGAATAACTATAACAATTTGTAATTGCGTTTATTATTTTAAGACGCCGCTTCAGGACCATTATCAATTACGTTCTACAAAATATTACCTATAGAATATGAAAATATTTTAATAATTACATACCTAAAACTTAATTGTAGATTGCGTATTTAAACTAAAGTAAAACATTTAAACATTTGTCACAATTATAAAATTCTCTCATAATTATTATTTCATAAAAATAAAATTAAAATGATGTTCGTTTAAAATACAGAACGAAGAACACTTTAAGTTTATGAATGTAATAGTATTAATTATTTAGTCTGAACTGTTAAACAATATAAAATGAGTGTGTGGTGATAGTAAAGCCTGTTTAATAGTGGTGGTATATGATAAACTATGTGCAAAAGGATATTTATAACAGTGCAAATTATGCTATTAAATTTTGGTAGAACTGTGAAATTTTCTTGATCGTTTTTGATTTATTGCTTGAGAATTTTTGGAATTGGATAGTTTCTAAAATCCTCTTTTACTGTCTTTTATTTCAGTACCTAAAATTTCTACATTATCAAAATAAAATTTGTGCAAATTTTCTAGCGACCCATGCCCTAGAAAATTTGCACAAATTTGATTTTGATAATGTAGAAATTTTAGGTACTGAAATAAAAGACAGTAAAAGAGGATTTTTAGAAACTATCCAAATCCAAAAAAATTCTCAAGCAATAAATTCAAAAAACGATCAAGAAAATTTCACACAGTTCTACCAAAATTTAATAGCATAATTTGCACTTTGTTATAAATATCCTTTTTGCACATAGTTTATACATATACCACCACTATTAAACAGGCTTTACTTATCACCACACACTACATTTTATATTGTTTAACAGTTCAGACTAAATAATTAATACTATTACATTCATAAACTTTTTAAAGTGTTCTTCGTTCTTGTATTTTTAAACGAAAAACATCATTTTAATTTTATTTTTATGAAATAATAATTATGAGAGAATTTTATAATTGTGACAAATGTTTAAATGTTTTACTTTAGTTTAAATACGCAATCTACAATTAAGTTTTAGGTATGTAATTATTAAAAATATTTTTCATATTCTATAGGTAATATTTTGTAGAACGAATTGATAATGGTCCTGAAGACCCAAACGCCAAAAATAATAAACGCAATTACAAATTGTTATAGTTATTCTACCTACTTAGAAATAACTATAGGTATACATTGACCAACGCCCAAGAAATTTCAATATTATATTCAATACAGATGGTCAAGATATTAAAATAAAGTTTAATATATATATATATATATATATATATATATATATATATATATATATATATAGTATATAAAGTAAGAAGTATCTGTAAACAAACTCTTATGAAAATAATAAGAGCTATTGACAAATACAAATCGGGCTAGTAGTTATATAGCCATTAACAAAACATTAGCTTTATTACTTAACAGGGGATATTTAGGGGTTAACAGGGCATTAATTTTCAATTGGCAATTTATTTTGTGAGTCTGCATGTGGAAATATAGCAAATAACTTTGAAACGCTGTTATTGTTTTAACATTAATAATTTTTCAGAACGCATTTCAGGAAGCTCAAATGTAATAATTCTTTAGAGATAATAACTCATAAAGATAAAGCGCATTGCATATTAGAAACACCCTGTGTAAGATAGCATTTAAATTTCATAGGTATAAACAAACGTAACAGTCGTATTTAATAAGTGTAGTTAGTAGAAACAATTCTAAAGCTTTTCAAACGTGCTCGAAGATTACAAACGTTTTAGCTTTCTGAGTAGTTGTTACATGCCAAAATTGGCATTGTACATTTTTAAATATGTGAGTAAGTTCCCGCCAATATTTTAAAATAGACTTGTTAATTTCCGCCATCCCGGACAGTTGCATTGGCGCAAAAGAATGCGCAGGCGCGGAGTGAGTGGCGCAAGTGCGCGGTGTGACACGATATTATTGGCCACGAGACGTCAAGCCGGTAACATCTGCCTGTGTCGTGGTATCTGTCTTTTCTCTTTTTTAGGATGTAGGTTCCTTTGTATCTTTATCTTCGAGTACCTTTACCTGCATCCTTGTTGCCTTACCTACGAACGACGAAAGAGGAGGGACGATAAATTTGAATTCAACAATGGCGAGACGCAACCCACACCCTGAAAGAACAACAAGGAAATGGCCCTGAGATTAAACTGCAAGGCGCGTTTTAAGTGAGTATATTGCTTCATTTATATTTGAAATTAAGATTTGTACCAACTTTAAACGTGTTTGGTATTTGATACAATTTGCCGCGTAATTATGCCATAATAAACAATTGCGCAATATTGAGAAACGTGGACCATATCAGTGGTGCCAAGCGTATCATAGTTGGCAATTATATTATTAACTAGAAGCTTTTAAACATGTTTTAGAAGAAGCTAGTTTCCTAGTATCATTAAATTATAAACAAATGTAACCGTCGAATTTTTCCTTGTATAGGGTAAATTAGGACTGCACAAACAACAGCAAATTCCAGGGAGTTATTAGTTCCGACGTCAATTAAAGGAACTTATAGCTTCTTAAAAACGATATGAAACTTGAGTTGGAGTGAGTTATTGTTGTCCATTACAAACAAAGCTTGCAAACAAAGTAACAGAGAGAGGTTATTCGATAGCATGTGTATAAGTGAGATGAAAATAAAACGTGTTAAAATAGGCGGTAGTTTGAACGTTAGCGTTCGTTGACTTGGGTGAATACACAAGACTACTAGAGGGGGTAGCAGTTGTTCGTTGTACAATGGAGATTGAAACCAAAGTAAGAGATGGGTAATTTTTTAGCGCATATGCAGAAGTGGGATGAAAATAACAAATGTCAAGGTAGGTGTAGTTTAAATGGTAACTTTCGTCAGCTGGAAAGGATATACACAATGTTGTTGGAGCGAGATATTTGAATACAACAAAACGATTTAGTACGGGAGTGTGAAACTTGTGTTTTCAAAGAAAATCGTGTACGTGAGTTTGTTTGTGTGGGGCAGTTTTTGGAAAACTATGGCTGTTGGAAGTGAAGTAATTGCAAGAATTGTGTACGAATGTTTGTATAGCTCTTGCAATTTCTAAACCGACTTTCGTCATCAATATTTGTGATGTCAGATATTGGTGCCGTTGCCACTATCAAAATAGCAATTCCTCGTAACTACAATGAAGCTATCGGTACAATATAGATTTTGCAAGTATTTAGTAATTGGTGACGGAATGTGGTTTGTTACTTTTTAAAAAGTAACTTGTAAAATGATTTTATACTGACAAAATTGCAGTCTAAGCTGTTTAGCTTAATAATAAATGTTACTATGTGGGAATTTGTACTAGTGAGCATATTTTAAATATTTTGATTGAATGATTTTAATGTGTCATATATTCTTAATTAAATAGCCATACGCATGTTATACCAGGCACGAAATAATAGCCACCGATAATCAAGACTTTCAGAGGTTGTTTATTAAACTAAAGTAAGAAGACGACCAGTTATGAAAATTTGTTTTTAAGGTTTTCCCTCTACTTCCTAAACGTGAACCGGACATGATTTATTCACCCAAACAAAAATAACACTAGCTTGTTCTGAAAAGAACAATTTTAAATGCAAGCAAGAATAATACAAAAACTATGCAAGAAGTTAATGACATGAACTAAGAACGACAACAAAATCTAACATAACCAATACAAGTAATATTTGTCAACAAATGTCTCAAATAAAGGCGGCAACATTGCAAAATTTGCAAACTGAGAAGGAAACTTCTTTCTGGAGTTAGAATAAGACAAGAATATCATTTGTAGTTGATATGGCGTGACGTCATTTATGACTAAAGCCGGTTTAGAAATTGCAAGAACTATATTGACGGAAATTTGAGGAATTGTGGCAGGCTTTGAGGGGCGGAGAAACTAAATATAAACCGCCAAGAATGGATAGGAGGCTATCTTAGTTTTCAACCAGCTTACAGCTTTTATGTTTTGACAAGAGTACGTCGCTCTTGATTTTCGATAACCCGACGGTCCAAGGCTTAAAATGCTTTTACATTTGCATAAAAGTTCAATTAATGTACACCAATTGATGTAAGTAAAAACTGTTTGATTTTAATTTGCATGGAGTGTGCCAAGTATGCAATTTGAAATGGAGTAAGTATGCAATCTGAAATGGAGTAGATGTCAGTATTTGGTTGGTTTTAGTTAATTACCAACAATTTATGGTATTAGTAAAAGAGGTTTGGAGTTTGGATGCCCTATCAAATTGGTAGACGAGATGACTTCTTAGTGATACGGTTGCAGCTTGCAGTTACAGTTATAGCACTCAAGATTGGGGTGTCCCTGAATACAGCAGTTCTCGATACAATGGTAGTTGGTCCCATGGGTAAACGTGAAATTCAGGTAATTGATGCTTTTCGTTGTATATGTGTGTAAATAGGTGCTTAATGACTTGGTGCATTGGGGGGTATAATATTATGAACTAAAAGGACAAACAGGGAAAGAGGTACAGATTGAAATTTTCAAGTCAAGTTATTTTTACTGTATTTTTTTGTGGGAATTTATGTTAAGGAGTGATTTTTGATATTTGTACTATTTGATTTATGTACAAGGTAAAAGGGTGTTTTTGATTGTTGAAGTGCAAAAATTAGCACTATGAGCTCATATTGAACCTGGGTAAAGTAAGAAATGTACTAAAAACCTATTACTTTCTCTGATTTAATTATAAGGAAAAATTTATCTGGGGTAATTACTGATATCAAAATGTACTGTAAAGGGAGTAATTTGAAAATGAAATGTATATAACTTATAATTAAGGCGTGAAAGAGGAATTTAATTTTGATTTTGGCATGTACATTATTTCTGGTATGTTAATAAATGTAGGCCGAGGGGTTAACCACTCCGAAATACATGTACGTTTCACCCGAAATCACCACTGAAATCCCGAAATCACCGTCGAATTCTCGAAATCACCACCGAAATCCCGAATTCTTCACCGAAATCCCGAAATCATCATCTAAGTCCCGAAATCACCATCGAAATCCCGGAATCACTACCGAAATCGCCATCGAATTCGCGCCGAAATCGATTTTGTATATTTATTTGCCTCAGAATTTGCGTACTGACTTCGATATTATTCTATTCAACGTGATGTGTGAGTAACAAAACATTACGTTCTCTTCATCAGCATTTTGCTGGTTATGTAATTTCTATCAATTTGTTAATTATACATTGTATTTAATTGAGGGCTTTGTTCACACATACTAATACAGACTGCATTTATCTCGGCGCTTCTATCCGATCGAAATTCGATGCTATCTCTGATCTGTCAAATCAATCCGTATCTCAAGCTATTGCATATATCTCTTGCTTTATTTTAATAGATCATAGGATCCACAATTCAGTCCGGTAGAATTGAAGGAAGAGGGACATATAAGAGAGATATGGGTACACAAATAAAGTCAAGCGGTATTAAAAGGAACGTTATTTTGACAGTTAAGATATGCGCGCGATTTGATATTTAATACGGCTTGCGTTATTAGAGAGTAGGCTTATATCTACAGGTTGCTATTGACGATGCGCGTTTTGTAATTTTTATCGCTCGCCGAGCGATAAAGTGAATGTCCTCAATAAACGTCAACCTTTCTTTGACAAATCCAAGCGAAAAGGCCTTCTTTATGTAGCGATTGTAGATAAACCTATTTTATCTACAATCGCTACATAAAGAAGGCTTTTGGCTTTAATTTGACAACGAAAAGTTGACGTTTGTTGAGGACATTTACTTGTCGCTCTCGAGCGGGAAAAACTAGAAAACGCTTGTCGTCAATAGCAACCTGTAGATATAAGCTCTTACTGATGTGGTAAATCTGAACAATCGAATTACCACGAAGTTTAAAAGAATGTGATTTTCCTAAAAGTATTTATGTCTTGTATTTTTTATTTTAAATTAATTTTACAATATGTTTAGTAAGTTTGGTATGTTTTAAGTTTTTTCTAATATACTTACGTTCATGAGCATTCGAGTAGTTTCGGTAAAATGGCTGCTAAGTTTTGGCTGCTAACTTCACACCGATTTTTGGCATTCTTGGCTTTCTTAGATATTAATAATTACAATACTCATATAGTATTTCGTTTCGGTAAACAATCATTCCAAGTTAACCAGAACCAGGACTGTTTTTAGGATCTAAGTTCTGGTTGCAAATCTAGACATAAAGAAAATGGAGACTTCGGTGGATACCAACTGTATTGAAAAATTATTAGAGCAAATGGATCTTTGTTTAAATATTTCCAAACATGTTCAAGATTTATTAATTTATACCGGTTTCGACAATTATAATTCTTTAGCAACGTTTACTGTAGATGATTTTATAAAGTTGGAACAATTTGCAAAAGATCATCTAATGAATCTATTAAATGACGAGGAAAAAGTACCTTTTTTGGGCTCTATGCTACAAATACCCAGTAATTTAAAATAGTTGACGGTCATAGAAGGCTAGTAATTATTCTAGTAAACGCTTGTAAATTACATGTTAAAACAATAAATGAAAAGATTGTTGTCGGTGAAAAGCGAAAAAAAAGTCCGAAAAGGGCAAGAGAAAGATCGTCCAGAGCATCGTCTACAAGCCCATCTCATAATACATCTTTTTTACAGTATGGCGAACAAAATAAAAGTATCTTATCTGAGTCACCTAATACAAAGGAAAATAATGAGCAAGTTATTCAACACATAAACCGTATTGTGAAATCAAATCAAATTAAATTTTTAAATACTTTAACGGACGAAACATTAAAAAATGATAGCTTGGCAAAATTAGAGACTTTAAAAATACAATTAAAACACGATATTGTGTTAGTTCAATGTTATCTTTGCACCTTCGTATCAAAAGCGTATAAAATGATGGATAATAAGAAACCTAAATTGGTTGTCTCGAACATAAACAGACATTTCCAAACACATTTCAATACACGCATCAAATGTAATTTTAAAAAATCTAAAGGAACAACTAACACTATTTTAATTTATGTACAAAATACTCAAAATATGGAAAATGTCACAGACAATATGCCTTCTACTTCAACTACTTTAAAGTCGTTGGTAGTAGCAAAGATGACACCAAACGAAAAATATGTGAAAATACTACAATTCGTCTAAATGAGGTTATTTCACTGTCACAACAAAGTGCTGGACAGAGTGCATTACAAAATTTTTCCCATCAGGATTTTAATTTAGACAGGAATACAATCGGGGAGACCTCGAATGAGGTTGGTATTTCTGTTAAAGAGAATATCATTCCCGAGATCTACCACAAAGAAAAACACAATCTAGAAGTTAGTATTCGCTGCTGCACTCCCCGCTCTTCTTCTAATAAAACCGAAAGAAAAATAAAAAAGAGACAACTGGTTTTTGTCGAAGCACAGACAAAACTTGAGGAATTCTATGAAATATATGACAAAATAAAAAATTATATACATAATTCTGATTCTTTATCTAGTCACTTTATAAAAGCAATTGAGATAATCAATAATGATAATGATCGTATCTTACTTAACGGGCAACTTACTGTATTTTTGGAAATTTTAAAGAAGACTGCTATAAGCAATACTAAAGGGCGAGGAAAGGGAGGAAACCGATATTCTGAGGAATTGAAAAAATTAAGTTTCTATATTTTTCTTATTACGGGTCGATAAGCATATGAGACCCTTTACTGTAATATGGCTAACGCTTTACCATCTATCACAACAATCCACAGAACATTATCAACTTATGAAATTAGTTTAGAGAGAGAATTAAACGTTGAAAGATTAAAACTTTTCTTACAAAAACGAAATTATCCTCTGAACATATTCATAAGTGAGGATCAAACCGCAATATTAAAGAGAATTCGTTATAATGCAGCAACAAATCAGTTAATAGGATGTGTTCCAAAGTTAACAGAAAGTGGTTTTCCTGAAAGCCACCAATTTGTAATAAATTCCGTAATGGATATCAAAAATACGATTGACAATGGAACCATGTCTATTAATGCTTATGTTTATATGGCCCAGCCTTTGGTGGAAGGTGCACCAGCGTTTTGCCTTAGTATTTTTGGTTCCGATAATCGGTTTGAAGCAATAGATGGCAACACATCTTGAAGCAATCTGAACACTGTGGTACTACCATTAGCGGATTTTCTTCAGATGGTGATACACGATGTCTTAAAGCTATGAAATGTTTTGCTCAGCTTCCCTTACGAAAAGAGATCGACAGGGAGATCGACATCAATCCATATCAGAAATATTTTCAGGTGGGTTAAAACTTTAAAATGTCTATACTATAAAATAATACTTAGTTTTTTTTGCCAGATCCAGATGCCTTTTAATATTGAAAACCATGCGTTGTGCAAGATACAATACATATCGCTACAAAAATAAAAACACGTTTCACGTTTATTAAAACCAAATGTAATCCTACCAATGGGAAACTATTTTGTTTCAAAAGAACACTTAGAGGCTCTTATTAAAGATGTTGGAAAAGACAAACATTTAATAACATCTTGTGATTTAGCAGGTAACTATGTACCTATGTAACTATTGGACCTTCGATAATTTCAAAATGGCAAATTTCAGTTTTTTCCAAATATCTAAAAAAGTTTAGCATCTAGATGGGGTTTTAAAAAAGCATCATACTACTCCTAAATTTCTCTTCAACTTTGCCAATTTAACTAACATTGTATTTTTTATAATACAAAAGTTACCCATATACGGAGTTAGATGGTGGGCACCCTGTATATATACAGGGTGTTTCATCTTGAGTGTGCCAAACGAAAACCGCTAGTAGAAAACGTTATTTTAAGCAGAAAAACCTTATACAACATGTGTTTTCGTTTGGCACACTCAAGGCAAAACACCCTGTATAGTGGCCCAAAAATATATAATCCAAGACTTAATTGTTTTAGGAAAAGACAAAATGAATTTTGCTACAATTGACAAGTTAAGTGCTCCTTGTGTAACAGATCTATTAAAAAATAGAAAAAATTGTGCAGCAACTAGACAACTTCTTATATTAACGAGGTGTATATTAGACTCATTTTTAAATAAAAGCTTGTGTGTTAATAGAAGAGTATACCTCATGTGATATGACACGTTTTTTTTAAGAATATGGAGGTTCTGGATCAAACGAGTTATTAAGGAAAATAGAATATGCACACTAAAGAAAAATTGGTTGACGCTAAATGCTTACACATGTATTGAATTAAATGCACATGCGATTCTGTTAATGATCGAAAAGTGCAGAACACACAACTCTCAAATGCTCTTGCCTTGGTTGTATAGTAGTCAACCCTGCGAGAAATTTTTCCGTCAAACACGTTCAATGACGTCGACTTATTCGACTATTGTAAATTTTGATATGCTGGATATTTTACAGAGACAACAAAAAATCCAAATAATTAACGATATAGTTAGAGACTATGGTAAGTTTGTTAGATATGTTATTTGCAAAAGACCTTCAAAGTTTGCGAGTATAGTTTTTTATTTTATAAGGTAATATCCGTAAGCAGGTGCAAATATGGGGGTGGGCGGGGGGACCTCCGAGCCTCTCGTGGTGACCCTGCCTGAATTCGCACCTGTCCACAAGTATCAATAAATTATGTGCCAATTATGACTATAAAATTGGAATTAGAATTTTGTTTTATTTTTTAATGTTTTTGTGTCTGTTTTTGTAGTTCACAATATCGATTCACTTTATCATTCACATATATGTACTAATATACTATTATGATTTGTAGGAAAAAGCTTTGTACTTCCAAGGGAAAAAAATTCAAAATTGGGTGTAAATTCTCTGATAAATGATACATCTTTGCCTGCTGTAGAGATTATAAAAGAGAAATTAGAAAAAGCCCGTGAAGATGCATTATTAGATGCAGATAACTTACATATAAACCTTTCAAAAGAGGAAGCGGCGTTAGCTTGTGAAACGTTAAGTATCAATCAATCAACAATAGAACAAGAATTATCATTAGCTAGTGATTCAGATTCAAATACAGATGATGACGATAGTGTAGAACTATTAGAAAAGAAGACAGTCAAAATACATTAACCAACGAAGAAGATCTAGCTGAAATGAGAACAGAAATGGAGATGCTATCTCAATTTCAAGCTATAGACATACGTGATTACAATTCTGATGCTAGCCGTAATAAACGAAAAATTAAAATTAATACATCATATCTGAAGGTAAAAATGAACAATAAAGAAATGCTTTTACGAAAACCAACACTATGTTGGTTGTTTACTGAAAAAAAAGGGTATCTATCTTCAGATCGACTAGTTCAATGTCTAATCAAAAAAATAAAAGTTCTAGTTCTCGTAAGGAAGATTTTATCAAAGCTGCGGCTAGCAAAAGTGAGACTTCTTCAGAAGCATCAGCTTGTAGCTATGAATCGCAGAGTGAAATAGAAACTGAAAATAATTATTCAAATGATGATATTGAAGATACTAGCATAATTACTGAAAATGAAAAGTATTATGCAACGTATTATGATACATGGTACATTGAGAATAATAGAAATTTTAGAAGAAACCAACACATTCAAAATTAAATTCCTTAAAAATGATTTGGATTTGTATGTTTGGCCCAAAGAGGACGATATACAAATTGTTAAGAAAAAAGATATATTTTATGGGCCAATAAATCTTTTAGGAAGTGGACCATTTACATTAAAAAGATACGATAAAATTATAATTGACAAGTTATTTAAAACCATAAGATTCAAAAAATAAAAAAAATATGCAGTATGTATTTACTATTTACTTTATCATACTAATTTCATTCTAACAATTACTTAATCAATAAGAGCTTTTTGGTAAACCTATTAATCTCGTTATATACAGCAAGGTGAGTTTTTTTCATTTTTACTATGGGCATCTTGGAAACTGTTAGAGCTAGAGAGACGCTCAAATGGGAAAAGTAATGCGGTCTTTTCTGCTGATCTCCCATGTGCTTTTTATATTTTTGAAAATTATATTTACAAAAATGGAGGTTATGTACATATCTATGAAACTAAAATAAATATAAAATTTTGAACCGTTCGCTCTTATTCAGCATAAAAATATCTACAAGTTTTTCTCTTTACATTATTTCTCTAATGCCAATAGTAAAACTTACAGATGAATATGAAAAACATTGAAATATTTAATTTTTTTCAAAATATGTAGATCTCGATCTAGATATCTGTGGACTTCTTCTAAAATATAAAAGCGCGTGCAAGATCAGCAGAAAAAACACATTACTTTTACTTTCCCCATTTGAGCATTTCTCTATCTCCAACAGTTTTCAAGATGCTCCTAGTAAAAATGAAAAAAAACACCGCATGTCCCCTTATCCACCGCAACATAGAGTTTCTCATCTATTAAACGAAACAAAAACGCCGAAAAGCAATGAAAAGAGGATTCCTTTTCTTGCTGGAGAGTCCTGGTAGTATAACACCATACAGAATCACACACTATGAAAATTCCCATAAAATACTGATTTTATTACATATGTATTCGGGTTTTTTAGTTAGCGTATACCTGATAAATAATGGAGATAAGCTTGTTTTATTACATTTCCTATATATAAATGTCTCACTTTAGATTTAATTTTTAAAATTCTTGAACGTCTTCGCGATACTTCCACCATTTTCTAGTGATCTTTTAAATATGACTCCAGCTAGCTAAATACTAATAAGGTATGGTATGTTTAAATCAACAGCAACACACTCTGTTTTAAAAGTAGATACTTAATTTTAAGATTACTAAAAATTCGGTAACGAAATTTTAACAAATAATTAATAAATTAATTAATTAGTTGATTGCGGCGAAATCGCAGAAATCACAAACAATTTTAATGATTTCGCCGAAATCTTTAAAAAAACAGTTGAATTCGGCGAAATCACCGAAATCATGCAAATTTTTAATGATTTCCGAAATACATGTACGTTTTTGCCCTAGTGGTTAACCCCTCGATGTAGGCTATTTACCGCAGCAGCGTTTTATTGTCGAGTAGTTGGCTTTGTATTTCAGGAAGCAGCTGAGCAGCCGTGGAACACTTAATTAAAGTGGTAGTATTTAAAATAAGTACATCACATCACCACAACAGTGGAGCTTGTAGTCAGAAGCATGTAGCAATTAATGGCGCCCATGTCATGGGACTTTTAAGCAGATATCTTTTTGAGGGGCAGATCGCAGCAATTAATAGATGCCCAATCGTAGAGCAGTAGTAGTATAATTTTACCAGAAAAGACAGGAGATCGAAGTAATATATATATAAATATTTTAGGTAGTTAATCACACAAGGTAAGTTGATAAATACTATCGTATTAAGGTGAATAAGATGAAATAATAACTTAGACTTTTATGCAAGCCCAAATGATTATTTCAAATCAAGCTACTAATTGAAAGATTGAAAATATAAGATCTTGGACAGAACTTGAACCTGTATCTTATCTTTCCGGGACTATACGTTTACCAATTATGCCACCGAGATCAATGACGATAATTGGAAAATTTACAAATTTAAATCGTGTACACAACTATACATCAAACCTAACTTTTAATTACGTCCTTAAATATTAAACTTTATTATAAAAATTCTTCATTGTAAGAAAGCTTACTTACCCTTCCCTATTAATAACGGTTTCAACTGAACTACTACAGTAGCTACCTGACTGTTTTCTAGGTAATTTATCCAGAGACTCCTGATCTTTAGCAGATTTTACTTGATTCCTTATATTTGTCGCAACCTTGCCAGCTGTCGCAGTATTTGATGATACAATTCGAGTTCTAGTTATTGGCTGGTTGGGCTTTATCAAAGGTTTAGAGTGCTTTAATCCATAACCACTGGATATAGAAGATTTCATATCGCCAACTGTTTTACTTCTAGCTAAGCCTGCTCGTGCACTTGTAGTTCCACCAAGAGGTTGTGCCGTTATTCTAGGAACAGTAAATGGACGAATTGGTTTTTGTGGCACTCTGAATATAGTTGTAGTTGTGGAACTACTAGATTTAATAATAGGTTTTACAGATGATTTTGTGCTTAAAGCTGTAGAGTACGCTTGTGGTGGTTTTGTTTTATTCGGTTCTACAACTTTTAAATGTTTAATGGTTGAAGTGCTAATCGGAAGGTTCTTTTTTTCAGTTTCATCAGTTTGACATTCTTGATTCACTTTAACGGAATTAGATTTACGTATTGGTGGTAGTCGTGGAAAATCATCTGTACTAGTACCTTTCTCTGAACTTTGGACTCCTACTTTACGTAAAATATCATATGTTCTTTGATCTTCACTTGGTGAATCAACATCTACTATATTAGATTCAACTGTTGTAGGTTTTACTAGGCACTGTTCGGTACAATCCATACTCACATTTTTAATTACCGATTCCTCCTCAATGGATGTGTTATTTTCATTGGTGCTTGTTGAGATTTCACTTAAATCAGGTAAAGGACTAGTAGGGGCAGACATTGTAACTTTGGCTTTTACGTGGCTCATTCTGGGGCTTACTTTACCAGAAACATTAGGACTGTTACGCCCAGAACCTATATTATTATCCCTAAGACTAGTTTTTGAAATATCCCACGTTAATGATGTAGGTCTCTGAGGCACAGGTGTATTTTCATATTTCCACTGTAACTGAAACCATTCTGCAAGTGCTTTAAAATCTTTCAAGTGATTTTCAAGTACCAAAATAACCTCTTGGCATTCTGTAAGGCTTTCGTGAGTCTCAACCATGTTGTAAATCTCTGCTACCTAATATCAAACATGTATAACACAGCTTTTACAAAGTTGTAACTTACAGAACATTGTAGATTTCTAAAAAGTAATCCCCAATACCGAGCCTTAAAATCTGACCGTTTATCACGCCCTGTTGAAGCAGAACGTAACCGGGCTCCTCCTGATTGTGAAATACTGTCATTGGTTTTAAGAGATCGTCTGGATTGAATAACTCGGGGAGCTGATGGAGGCTTTCTGGATACTTTTCCTACAAATTAATGGGAATAATGTTATACAATTTTTTTGTTTACAACCATGATCATTTGCAGATATAAGAAATGCCAATAAATTTTTAGCTTCGCGACCTTGTTCTTGTACTAATAAACGTACTTGTTCCATTGTTCTATAAGTAATTTAAAAATTGCATGCATTTGTGATGAGGTCATTGAAAATAACAATGTTTTACATTTCAATATTTTATGACTTCATTAGACAATTCATAAAAATTTCATATTCCTAATTTGCAACCTAACAGCTGTTTGGCGGGCAACACCGAAAACAAACGAAAGCTGTGTAAGCGCGTTCCAAAAGTTTCCAGATTCACAATTTTTAAGAAGCACTAAAAAAACACGAATTGCACTAAACAGATCAAAAAGTAAACATGTAATTTAACATTTACAATTTAACTGTCATCCATTTGAATGCTTCAGCTATTCCGGTGAGTTAATTAAACACTTTTTTAGTTTCTAAATCGACGAACAAGTAGGAAAACAATAAGCTATTTTTATTAAATTAGTGTTAGAACAAATATAGCATTTTATTGTAAGTGTACAAGGAGATACTACAATACTAAAAAATTTATTTCTTGCCATCTGCTATCAAAATGGGAACAGAAAACCATTCAATTTTTATATTAATATTGAATAATTAATAGTTTCGAGCTTCTTTCGACAACTACAACTGTTGCCGTGAGCTCCAAAAAATTAAGATGCAACAGACATTTTTTCTTTAGTGTGAAATATTACAAGATTCTCGATAGTTGTTCAAGCACCAAATATATATCTTAACCCTATTTCATCCCTTCCCGTTACTACCCTTTTTAAGAAGAATTACAGTGATGTTTGTATGTGCGACAAATTGGAACCGAGCGCAGTGAGTATCTTTGCAAACTGCAGTATTAAAAGTCTCGCCTTCAGCCATTATTCTGTAGGTACACAGATGCAACGGGAAATTTAAAACGTTGGGTTATAAATTGCTTTAAATGTTTAAATTGACTAATGTATAGAAAATTGCATAATCTAGGCTTTAACGTAATAAAGAAACCTATTGTAGCAGGCTACTACTACCGCGTTTCTCTAATTTAAAAACAAGTAATAACAAACGTCTTTATTACTCACTGTTCACAAGTCTAATTAACAGTATGTGCCTTGTTTATAGATGTTTTCAGTCTACTTAACAATGAAGCACTATTACACTAATGAATTTACAAGCACTAATATCTTCTTAACTAACTTCTTTACCATAGGTCCATTAACAACACTAACTCAACTATTTATTTATTATACACTTTGTCTATTTATGTATACTACAAGCTGCATGTACATTAGACACAGCATATAACATTTATGTATACTCTTGAACTTCTAAAAGCTCAAACTACTATTACTTTACAACGATATAATTTATATTAGACATTCTAGTATGGACCGACCCTTGCATTTCTTAGCGGTCTTATATATACTCAGATTTAAAGATATGACTCATCTTCTGGTAATTACGAGAAGCTTCCCGGTCCAGTGAGAATAAACAGTGCTGGCGGCGTTTTGTGTGTTTGATTGCTAGAAGCATTCTAGAATCCTGGAGACTATGCAGACCCTACAACGCTTGTGTGTTTGACGGGTTGCCTAATAGTAGCTCGCAACACTATTGAAGTGAAATTACAACGTAGAACAAGAACAGTACAATATACTAAATGGAGGTTGACGAATATACCATAGAATAATAATACACTACGCTAGCGTGAATGTATTATTATACTATGGATATACCACCAAATAATGGCGGATTTTAAACACCCGCAAAGAAATTTGGTCGTCCTAAAAACGCCGGATGTCACTTCCAGTTATTATTGTTATATGATAAAACAAACTCGTCTAACTTTAACTAATACTTATCGCCGAAAGATACCTCTTAGCTTTGTAACGATTTAACCAAATTGTATACCTACAAACATCCTATTAAAGGAAATACTAAACATCACAAAGTCATAAGATCGAAAAAATGTAAGACGCTAAAATGCTGTAACCAAATAGTCAACAAACCTTGGTATTACACTACAGCAGAAGTACTTCAGGTTAACAATAAATTCAATAAACAAAACGATAGACATGTTACATTCCAAATTTGGACACGTACACTTTTAAATTTGTGAGTCAATTCCCGCTATTATTTTTAAAATAGACTTGTGCATTTCCGTCTCGGACAGTTGCGTTTGCGCAAAAGGAATGCACAGACGCGGAGTAATGGCGCAAGTGCGCGGAATGTGACACGACATTATTAGCCAACGAGACGTCGAACAGTGACGTTTACCTGTTCGTTGTTCGTTCTTTTGTCTTTTAGAATGTAGGTTTTTTCTTATCTTGCCTTATCGTTGCCTTCACCTTTATTCCTTCGCCCTGTCTACGACCGAAGAAGAGGGAAGACCTTAAATCTGGTTTCAACGATGGCATGACGTAACCCACGCCAAAACGAGATACCCGGAAATCAGCATGACCCCTGCGCAAGGATGACCGCAAAATCGTGAAGCGTTCCACATTTTTAAGTGAGTACTTTCTATCTTTTTTAAAGTGCAGCTTGTATCATTGTAAACATATTTGGCTGTGATACAATTTGACACGTAGTTATGTCGTAATGTCTTTGTTGTGCAATAATGTGACCTTGGATAGTACCAGTGTTGCCAACTGTGGTAGTGGCTTTGAACACGCGACGCGGGGTTGTAACAACTACAATCACTAATATTAATCATAAATGTACATTCAGGATTTTAAAAACTTTAAAATCAAAATAATGAAATAGAAAAGACGCGTTGATTGTATATTGAGATTTAAAAACCTAGACGGATTTCGAACGAATTAAATAATTATACCAAAAACTTACAGTTAATCAAAATAATAAAAACTAACGGCAGAATAAAATTCAACGTTTACAGAGAACCCACAATCACAAACCATGCCATAAATTTTACATCTACACAGTCGAACACCACACTGTCAGCTCCAAAACCGCTTCACAAAATTATTATAGCAATAATTATTGGAAGGGATTTTTTAGAATTAATTTTAGTATGATACACCTAGTTGTATAATACAGTTTTTAGAAAGTAGGATATTGCGCATGTTAATAGGCCAAGAAGCATGCAGCATGCAAATAAATAGCATGCACGCTACGTCCCTCAAACAATAATAGACTCGTCCAGCATCTGTCGAAATACATAAAACCGTCCAAACGTACAACACATACAAACCCAGGATATAAAAGAGCTCTAAACGCTAGAGCAAATTACTTCTTAATTGTTTTCTTTTTGAGATAATCACCAAACCTCTTGCAGAGAACTTAAGAATAGTGCAAGACGGAAGTCGCCAAGTCCTCGTACATTAACGGTTTTTCTTTAGATTATCTCGTTGTGATCACCAAATCTAACGCGATAAAATGAAGTAAACTCTTATAACTACACTATGAACCGGAGCGCGCTATAACACAGCTTGGATCCTCTCCATCTCCGAAACCATCGGGACTTCCTCTTACAGCACGTGACGCCAACAGCACGTCGGGATTTCGCCATCAGCTCACCTAACTTCTACTAACCAAAGATGTCGCCCGTAAGCCAGCATCACTACCTACCTGCCGCAGGGTACCGAAGCATAAAAATCTTATCCCAGTCACCCTTGCTAAGTACCGAATTGCATTTAGCATAACAATGGACATCATTCTCGGCGCAATACCAGATCCAGGTCTTCTTCGTAAAGTCGCAACATTCAATCTTTCAACATAAATATCCATTCTGCAACTTTACAAACTAAAATACCTTCAGTTAAATGGCATGTGCCAATACATACACAAATGCTTTTGTAAATATCTTTGTGTTTAATGCATAATTAGTTCGTATCTTTAACTTGTAAATAAATTTTATCTGTGTCGCTACGAAGCATTAACAAGGTGACTCCAGACAAACCAAATGTTTAGGATTCTCAGACAATGTTTAGGGAGAATGGCTTCTTATAATTGTGTATTTTTGTGGTAAAGATGTTTCACACGGTTCGGAATAGACATATAACGCTTTAGGAAACGTACGAAGAAAGGTAGTGGTTTACAAGTTGCGTAAAAAGCAACGGCCATAATCCTTCTTGTTTTGACTATCGTATCATTAACTGCTTGTGTGGCAGTGGAGTATTTACAAATGTGGTGAAGTTATACCTGTCCATTCCCTTATTTAATTTACTTTTATCTTACCTTGTTCCGTTCCTGTTTATGTTGTGGGTCTACAACAGTGAACTTCCAATCCTGAGAGTAAGAACGATTATTTGAAAAACAGCTTGGGATATCCTATACTTAGAGATGAGTTTGAATTAGCATTAAGGAGTCTGAAAAATGGTAAGGCGCCGGGTACAGATAAGGTGCAAGCAGAAACTCTAAAAGCCGCTGGACAAGCAGTAACTGAACGTCTCTTCCAACTTGTAAGCTATATGTATGAGACAGGCGAGATACCCAAAGATTTCAAACGTAGCATCATAGTAACTATACCAAAAAAGAAAGGCGCGGATAGATGTGAAAATTTTCGAACAATAAGTTTGACAGCACACGTGTCAAAAATATTAACTAGAATTCTGCAAAGACGAATGGAAAAACGGGCGGAAGAAATACTAGGAGAGGACCAATTTGGGTTTAGGCGAAACAGGGGAACACGGGAGGCTATTTTAGGTCTGAGAGTGATAATGGAGAAAACAATAGAAAAAGGGGAAAGCGTGTATATAGGGTTTGCAGATCTGGAAAAAGCATTCGACAATGTAAAATGGAAAAAAATGTTTGAAATATTAAAAAAGATTGGAATGAGTTATAGGGATAGACGAATAGTACATAGCTTATACAAAAAGCAAACAGCAGTAATAGAATTAGAGCAGGAACGTAGAGAAGTAAACATTAGGAAAGGTGTGAGACAGGGATGTGCTCTATCCCCATTGATTTTTAACTTGTACATAGAAGAGGCAATGAATACTGTCAAATGCAGGAAGACATTTGGAATTACTATGCAAGGACAAAAAATTGATATGCTTGATTTGCAGATGATATAGCAGTATTAGCGTCTAGCAAGTAAGAGTTAGAAGCTGCTCTTAATGAAATGGAAACGGTTCTAACAGAGAGATACGGTATGAAAATTAACAAAACTAAAACTAAAGTTCTAGTATGCAAAGGTGGGGAAAATAAATCAAAAACAAGAATACAAGTATGTAACACGAACTTACAAGAAGGATTTCTGCTACCTAGGAAGCCAAATAACGCAAGATGGGAAAAGCACAAAAGATATAAAACAAAGATTAGCACAAGGTCGTGCTACATTTAACAAGAAAAAGCAACTACTGTGCTCAATGACCACAAACATAGAAACAAGGAAAAGATTGCTTAAAACATATGTGTGGAGCACATCACTGTACGGCTGTGAAGCCTGGACAGTAGGAGAAGTGGACAATAAAAAGGTAGAAGCCTTTGAAATGTGGTGCTACAGACGTATGATGAAGATATCATGGACAGACAAAGTTAAGAACGAAGAGGTACTAAAAATGGTAGGGGAAGATAGAAATATGTGGAAAACGGTAAAAATTAGGAGAGATAGGATGATAGGCCACATACTACGGCATGAAGGAATAGTGCGGAATATATTAGAAGCAGAGATAGGGAAAAAGAGAAGAAGAGGAAGACCTAGGTTAGACTACTGCACACAGATAGTAAAAGATATAGGCTGTAGGGGTTTCAGGGAGATGTGTAGGCTAGCCCAGAATAGAAATCAATGGAGGTACACATCCAACCAATCCCAAGATGGATAAACTAATGACGAAAAAATAACTGTGCTTAAACATGAGGATTATTATAAGTTACTACAAGAAGTGGTTGGGCAATAGTCTTGAATAATGTTAAGTGTGTGAAAGGATTTACTGGAAAACCATTATTTCGGCAAATGTCTAAGTGTTGGGGGATCTTGGTAGCCACAGGTTGCTTAACCCCCTTCACTAAATCTCCGTTAAATAGGACATAAAATTAGAAAACAATAGAAGGGGAACGAGCTGTATACACATGCTGTGTGAGAATTTCAGGGAACTATGTAGACTAGCTCAGAATATAAATAAGTGCAGGTACGTGTCCAACCAGTTTTGAGACGGAAAACTTAATGACGAAAAAATTAGCGCAGATAAATCTGATGATAACAACTAGTTGTTAGTTTCGAAATATCTGCAACTAATGTTGACTGTGCGAAAAGATATATTGTAAAATATATTAAATCGCTAAATGGTTAAGTGTTGGGGGAATTTGGCAGCCACAGGCTGCTTACCTCCCTTCACAACCACTGAAGGTCGGAGAAATAGGGTATATAACTGTCAAACAATAGAAGGTGACCGAACTGCATCTAACAAGAAAGAACAGCGCCTATGAGAAAAGACAACAAACATAGAACAAGAAGAAAATTGTTGAAAGCATATGTGTGGAGGACAGCACAGTATGCCTATGAAATACGGGCGGTCTGAAACGCAGACAGAAAAACGGTAAGCAGCCTTTTGAAATGCTGTGCTTCAGATGTATGAGTACGATAGCATGGACAGACAAAGATAATAACAAATACGTTATAGAAATAGTAGGGGAACAAGGATATCTGGGGAAAAAGAGACATAAAAGGGCGGAATACGTTCTAAGTAATTTTTGGGGAATAGTATGGAATATATTACAAGCAGAGATAGGAAAAAGAGGTAGATGTAGACCTAGATCAGATAGTGATAGATGAAGACTGTGCAAATTTCAGGGAAATCTGTAGGTTAGTTCAGAATAGGAAACTATGATAGTACGCGTCTAACCAGTTCCAGGACTGAAGACCTAATGATGATGAGCTTGTTAGTATGCAGTAATTCAAAGGTAAACAGTGAACTAATTAATTTACAATGTAAATTTAGTAAGTGCTTAAATTTTTGCATTTGTAAATTCGGTACAATATATAACGCCCTCTATGTGGCGCGCTAGTAACTAGAATAATCACAGTACTTTTTTATGCCAATAATAACATGTAGGTAGGGTTTTGACCTTAATATTTCTAAATAAAAGCATATACAACAGAATACAGATCCATACTACAAATTGTAACAACTAATGCGTAGACAATCAGTCAGATTATTTAAAAATAATTTAAAAACAAACTGAACCTTAATATAGAAGACAAATTCTACAAAATCGGCAATTACTAACGTAGCTCATACCCCAAGCTTTACATGCGACATACAGGCAGAAAGTTCACATATCGTTACAAAGAAGAAGTTCGTACTTGGCAGGTATAACAGACTACGAAACAAATAGAAGACAAAACACCCTAAGATCTATAGAAGATACAGAAGATACAGATACAAAATGGTAGACAACTAAATCCGCCAATGAAATTTAGAAAATGAAAAGAAATATCAAATAACAATCACTATACAAATAGCACAGTGTAGGAGCATTCAATCAACCATACTCCAAACTAACTGACTAATAGGCACGCAACATGCAAATAAATAGCACGAACGGTTAAAACACCCCTCAAACATTAATAGACTAGTCCGACACCTCTTGAAATACATAATGGAACCATCCAAACGTACAATACAAACAAACCCAGAATATAAAAATAGTTCTAAACGCTAGAGCAAATTACTTCTTAATTGTTCTCTTTTTAAGGTAGTCACCAAAATTCTCGGAGAGAACTTAAGAATAGTGCAACACGGAAGTCGCCAAGTCCTCGTGTTCTAAGGGTTTTTCTGTAGATTATCTCGTTGTGACCAACAAAATGTATCGGAATAAAATGAAGTAAACTCTTATAATAACAGTATCGATCTTGAGATGGTTCTTTTACGACTGTATAGCAGGTAGGGATTGTTTAAGTTTGAGGTAAAGAGTGTTGCGCAGGAGTGGGGATAAGAAGGGCATTCGGACGGGCGAATCCAAGATGGTGTGAGAACTTTAATCTTAATAATAAATTAGGAAGTTAAGTTGTGTAATATTAGTGTCGGGATAAGAGTTACCTTGTTGCTTATTGTATGAAGTACATATTAATTTGAAGAATATGCAGATAAATAAATGTTAAGTACGTTTTATTTTGTGTATCCTGAGTTAATACAAAAGAGTCTACATCAACCTGAGTCCGCTATATCACAGCTTGGATCCGCTCCATCTCCGAAACCATTAGGACCACCTCCTACAATACGTAACGCCAACGTATATGCCAAGATTACGTCATCAGCCCTCTCTGATTTCTACCAACCAAAGATGTCGCCCGTATGTCAGTATCTCCTCCTACCCGCCGCAGGGTACCATAGCATGAAAATCCTATCCCAGTCACCAACGTTAGTTGCCACATTGCATTCAGCGGTATGGCCATCATCCTCTACACAACACCAGATCCAGGTCTTCGTCATAAAGCCACAACATTCAAACATTCAATTCTTCAGCATAGTTACGCATTCTTTACCTTTACAAAGCAAAAGACTTTCAGTTTTACAAGACATTTGCAATAGTTATGCACACAAATACTTTTGTGCGTCATGTTTTTAATGTATAATTAATTCGTATTTTTAACTTGTAAATAAATGTTACGTCTGAAAATAAACAATTGACCAATTACCCACTCAACACAGGCCGACCTTCTAAGAAAGTAATATACCAAATGCTAAATAAGAAAGTTGGTCAACAGAAACCAATACGTTGCTAGCTAAATAATAATGAATAATTTTGTCTGGCAAAGGGAAAGTAAATCGAATATAGTGAGCAAAAATGAATGTAAATTGTTGGTTACTTTGCAAAGAGAAAAGTTAATGACCGGTTTCGCTGTTGTGCAGCTCGTCAGACTGGCGCATTTTTCTTTGCAAAGCAATCAACCAAATTCTAGAACTATACACAAATCATGGTGTATTAATAAGTACGAAATATTTCTTATACGCCCTCTATATTTGAATGTAGACTTTTTAAGTCTCCGACATAATAGTGTAGGTGGCATTGCCGGACAAAATTTTAATAACTAATCAAAAGACAAGATTAAAATGAAAATAAGCAAATGACTAGTTATTAAAATTTTGTCTAGTTTATACTAAGCAACTCCATTAGTTACCCCAAACGGAATTCTGCAAAATTGGTAGAGTTTTCCGTTAGCTTCAAAAGCAGTATACTTTTCGTTTACCCGTAGTGGTTTTTCATGATAAGCATTTCGCAGTTTAAGAGTACTAAATATATTGAACTTTGCTACCTCAAAGACTGTTCTATGTTTGGCAGCGGATAACTATCAAGGTAAGTGAAACGATTTATAGTTTGCGGGTAGTCTATTACCATTCTTCTATGGTGACTAACGTTCTTTATAATTAACACTTGGGCTTGCCAAGGAGAACGACTAGGTTTAATAATTTCGTCCTGAAGCAACTGCCTAACTTCTTGGGTAATGAGCTTTCGTCCTCGCAGGAATACTTCCTCGATTTCGTAGTAACAGGCCTGCAGTCAGAGGCCAGGTTAGAAAATAAGACGGTAGGTTCCACTGTAGCACACGTTGTGCTACATACGTTTAAACTAGTTTTTGAACCACCAAAACGCACGTTCACCGAACTGTGCAGCTTAAGGATATCATGGCCAATTATAACATCAGTACAAAGTTTGGAATGAATAGTCAGCTTAACTCTAGTGTACTTGTGATCCAATGTCTCCAATTCAACAAAACTATGCCCCTCGGTTCTAGATTGCTGTGAAGTTAAAGCCATAGATATAAAGCTCGAACTGGTATACGTGGTAATACTACGAAAAGAAACATAATCTTTGTTAATATAAGTTTCAGAATTTCCAATATCCACCAAGGCGTCAGCATCAAAACCATCGACTTTAATCTTAATTTCGGATTTCGATAGGCATTTGGGAGCAGCAACTACAATTTGTTCAGAATAATCGATGAAGCAAGCATTAGTCGTTTTATCCATATCATTTCCCCATTTACACAGTTTTGCAAAATGCTCATACTTTTTGCATTGCATACAAGTAACATTTTTTGCAGGGCAATTAGCACGAGAATGTCTTTTGTTCTCACAAAAATAACATTCTAGATTAGAAGTGATTGGCATGTTATTACAGTTCTAAGGTTTTAACATCTTTTCGCTAACGGTATCATATTCGCCAGGTGAGGCACCTAAGTTATCTAGAGGTTGAATATAAGCTTCAGCACGTTTTAGAGTAGATTCAAAAGACAAGGCTTGTGTAACCACGGCATCTGGGGTAAGGGTTGCGTTTTCCAAAAGACGTTGTCGGATATGTTGCGAAATCAAACCGCTTATAAAAGCATCCCTAATGTAATTATCACGGTTCTCTTCAGCATTATTCGTTGCTTTAAACTAAGTTGCTTAAACTATGCAAAAAGTGATCTATAGCTTCGCTAGAGCACTGCTTATGTGTTATCAACTTGTTTCTTGCAAATATTTCATTTTTCTTTTTAGAAAATAGTGTTGAAACTTTTTTCAGTATCAGAATAACAGGTACAGTCTTCTGCGAAACTAAACACACTATGACTAATGTGATTGATAAGAAATACTAGCTTTTCTTCCTCAGTTACCTCGTTGATTGACTTCAGAAAATTTTCAAAAGAAGCTATCCAATTCCTTCGTTCTTGAGCAGTTTCACTAGCGCATGAATCCGAATCAAACCTATCTGGTTTCACTAATTTATCTATTAGTAGTATGTAGAGTAATAACAAGAAATATTAGTTGATTAGATTGTAATAAAATACCAGTGTATGTGACAAAAGTACTTTCTATAAGGTTCTGATCAACTAAAACCTTCGCTTGTGATTTGACAGCTAAATAAACACATTGTAACCCAGTAACTAGGAATCTAAAAGGGTGAAGTGATTTACCAACTAATTGCATTTGTTTCGTTTGTATTTATAGTTAATTTACTGTTACTTGTAACAGAAGATGAAGCTTGCAGGTAAACTTGCATTAGCCCTGCGAACATTAAATGTCAATACATTTGTCTCGATTCAGTCTTCAAGCTACTCTGTGTTATTGATGTACCGCGAAAATTTAGTTAAAAGTGTGCTGTGCGTCGCTATGGTATTTTTTGTTAGACAGATATGAACTTCTGTCAAAAAGTCGACTTCTATACTACTAGTTTTTCGAACACCGCTAAATCTAATAACTTAGGTAAGAACTTGAAGGTTTCCGCTATTCTTACTGTTTTCGTATACATGTCCACCGATCTCACCATTTGTCGTTATCGAAGTTAACCGCCGCAGAACATATATGATCAATTCTCGTCGGATCTGAATGTTATCTGCAAGCTCTAAAATTTTTATTACCTTACGTTGTTAGATACCGCTTATCAAGTTATAGCATTTATGTATCTTGGTAGTTATTATTAGGGCTGGGTCGGCGTATCGATACGACCCCCGTATCGACCCCCACGATACAGCGAAAAATAAATATCGATATATCGATACTCGATATGTATCGATACGCATCGATACATATCGATACGCATCGATACATATCGATACGCATCGATACGTACCGATATTTGATATAGAATATGTATCGATATTTGATACGCAAAATCTCGTATCGCCCACCCCTATATATATACTTATATCACAAATATTAAACTTGAAACTTTAATTATTTTGATAACAAACAATCTTAAGTGAAAGATCGAATTGTTAGTAAATACATTATTTTAAAACGATCTTGTGATTTTATTCCCAAAGAAAGAGTAGATAAATTATTGATGCGTATCGATTCGTACCGATACGTATCGCTACGTCTGGATATGTATACTTAATCTACACATCTAAACGTTCCGATACGAATCGCTATATATATCTATACGTATCTATACGCATCGATCCGTATCGATACGCATCGATATGAATCGATACTAATCGATATGTATTGATACGTATAGATACACATTGATACATATCGATACACATCGATACACATCGATACGTATCGATACGCAACCATACGCATTGATATGTATCGATATTCGATATATCGATATATATCGATAAAGAAAATGTATCGATCTTCGATACACAAAATCCCGTATCGCCCACCTCTAGTTATTATCGTATAGTTACATACTTGGTTGATTAATATTTGAATTTGGTCTTTAAATTATTTGCAGTGTTTTAATTTGGATTTTCACACAAAGCTTGGTAATCAATACTAATTGCCTGCTGCATACATTAAAGGTTTCTTTTTGCTTTTGCATATTTTTTTCGCTTGTATTTCTTTGTTTTTGCTTTAGTAATTTCTAATCATGGCAAACACACTAACAAACGCGTATTTTATAAGAAACACGCAAATTAACTCCATTCAGGAAATCTTTAAAATTGCTAACAAGACTGTTGTTGAATCCAGTGTTTTAGAACTCTTCCGGGCTCAATACACGTCGATCGACACGATTAAGGAAAACTTTTTTGAGCAACATAATTTTATTATTGGTGAAATCCCTTCGACTAGAGACACATATAATCAATTTGAAATTTAAGGATTCAATCAGAAAGCGCTTCGACAATACCTTTTTTTTTGTTAAAATTCTTTATTTCAAGTTATTTCCAATCAATCTTGCCTCCCCTGTGGAAGGTGGATCCTTCACACAGTGCAAAATCCAAAGTGATCCTACGACGGTTTATTCTCTCTTCACTTGACGGTGATATCAGTACGTTCGAAACCTTTAGTGATCGATTTGATAGTCTGGTTCACTGTAATGCCAACCTCTCCGACGTAGATAAATTATTCTACCTCCACTCCGCTTTGAAAAATTCCGCATTACTTACCATTAAAAATTTTGATCCAACCGCATCAAATTACCCCCTTTCATATAATAAAATTCGCAAAAATATCGTAATATTCGACGCATCACTTTTGCTCTTTTTTGAAAAATCCTCGAAATTGAATTCGACCACCCATCATGTTTGCAAAAATTAGTAAACACTTTTACCGATAACTTGCAAACCCTTAAGAAGTTTGATTTGCCTGTAGAGGAATGGGACTTTATCCTGTGCAAATGATCATAAATCGCCTGGATGTGCACACTACCCGCAATTTTGATTTGGCTCAGGATCCCTCTTCTATCACATCCTATGCAGGGTTAATTGCTTACGTGGAAAAAACTTGTAAATCTTTATCAAATTTGTCGGTCAATCATAAATCTGATTTAAACAAGGTTGTTCATACTAACAACAATGCTAGGTCTCTCTCCGCTGTTTTCATGTCAGTACATACCAGTCATAATGTCGTTAAATGTCCGCTTTGTCACCAAGACCATACTCTTTATCATTGTAATGATTTCAATAAACTTTCTTCTCAGAACCGCTACAATGTTGTTAAAAGCATCAACTTTGTATCAACTGTCTTAGTAGTTCCTACATTTCTTGCCGCCAATGTAATCAACGTCATCATTCTTTGTTGCACTTCTACCATATGTCGTCTAAACCCGCTTCCGATACTAGTATCAAAGCATGTGTCAGCTCTGCTCCCGCATCCTCTAAGATTTTACCTTGTACTAGTTCTACTATTCAGGACCACTACATGCCTTCCGCTCATCCTGTCTCTGAGGACACATTGATTTCGTTTAGCAGTAATGGCCCGTCGATTTCGAATGTTGTTTTATTTAATTTGCTCCCTAAAACTTCAGTTGTGTTACTTTCCACAGTGCAAGTAGAAATCGCTGACCACTCTGGTTCTTTCCAGAAATTTCGTTATTTACTCGGCTCTGGTAGCATGACTTCTTTTATTTTGCAAAATAGTGTGAAACGTTTGGGTTTTCGCGCCACTCCGCATTCTCTAACCCTTAGCGGATTAGGCTCCATGCGCTCCTCGGCTATACATGGCGCTATAACCGTTTCGCTCAAACCAATAGGTGCTTCCTCGCCTATTATTAATTTCGAAGCTGTCGTACTTCTTAAAATTTGTAAAAATGTACCTACTACTAATATTTCTTCTGAAAATTTCGCTCATCTAGCTAATATCAAGCTAGCTGATCAGCCCTTTGCTCAATATGGACCGATTGATTTATTACTTGCAGCGGATATTTTTCCTAAAGTTTTATTAAATGGCCGCATCCGAGGTTCAAGTGATCAACCTGTTGCAATTAATACTGTTTTTGGGTATGTTCTAGTGGGAGCTATTCCTCCCGCACCCTCTTTTCAGATCACTAGCTTATTTTGTATGACCGTCTGCTTCCCCTTTAGAAGATATTGTCGTTAAATTATGGGAAGTTGAAGACGTTCCTGAGGCTATACCTTTCACACCTGATGAAATCTTAGTTGAAAAAAATATTGTCGACACTATTTGCCGCAATGAGCAAGGACGGTATGTCGCCTCACTGCTCTTTAAAGATCCAAAACCTTACTTTCCTGGTAGTCGTGATCTTGCTTTACAGCGTTTTGTATCTTTAGAAAATCGTCTAATTAAACAGCCAGCAGTTTATGTTTATGCGCGACTATTTAAATTTTTAAACACATGCAATCTGTTCAAGTTGGTTCTCTATCTGGCATTTCCTATTACATCCCGCATCATTGTGTAGTGAAATCAGAAATGATAAGTACTAAACTACGTGTAATTTTCAACGCTTCCGTAAAACTCTATCTCGATCCTCCTTAAATGATCATTTGTTTGTTGGGCCCAAACTTCAACCAGATATTACTGCAATTTTGTTACAATTTCGCCTTCATCCTTATGTTATTGCTACAGATATTCGTCAAATGTACAGACAAATCCTTGTTAATCCCGCTCATTGTGACTATCAAAGAATTGTTTGGCGTTTTCTCCTAAGCAACATATTCAGGACTTTCAATTGAATACAGTTACCTATGAAGTAAATTGCCCTCCTTTTCTTGAGATGCGCACGCTTCTGAAGTTGGCCGGGAATAAAAGGAGCTCCTTTGTTTTGGCCGCTTTTGCTCATTGCAATCACATCTATATCGATGATATCGCTTCTGGTAAGGACTCTATTGAGTCAACCCTTGCTTTACAAAATCAATTAATTGCTCTTCTAAAACTGGGTGGTTTTGAACTTCATAAGTGGTCTAGTAATCAACCTGAATTACTCAAAAATCTTTTCGCTTTGCAAGAATTTGCACAACCTCGCTCCTTTGAGAATCATGACACTCAACCTGTGGAAGTTCTAGATTTTCAATGGAACCCCACTTCAAATACTTTTTGTTTTCTAGTTCAACCACAATCGATAGCATGTACCAAATGCAACTTACTTACCACCTTAGCCCGTATTTTGGCTCCCCTGGGAATTTTATCTCCCCTAACTTTCTAAGTAAAACATTTAATTCAGCGTTTGTGGTCCTAGAAATTAGAATGGTATGATACCCCCGATATTCTGCGTTTGTGGGAGAGATACCGTCATCAATTGCCATTTCCTTCCGACTTTTATTTGCCGCGTTTGCTAATTCCGTCACATTTTTCTACGTACAAAATTCATTGCTTTGCTAACGCTTCCGAACACGGCTATTGCACTGTAGTTTCTTTTTGTCACCCATTCTTCTATTGAGGTCTGCTTAGTTTGTGCAAAATCTAAATTTGCTTCTCTTCGTACCTTTTCTTTGCCCAGACTCGTACTTTTAGCCGCCACCTTGGCATTAAAACTATTAACCTATATCCTTAAAACCTTTGGTTTCCATCTTACGTTTGATAAAATTTTTTGTTGGTCTGATTACATGGTAGTTCTTTCTTGGATTCGTTCCCACCACAGCGCTGGAAGACCTGTGTCGTCAATCGAGTCTCCTATATTCAAGAAAACACTTCTCGCGCTTTTTGGCATCATATTCCCTCCAATGAAAATCTTGCCGATGTCGGATCACGTGGTATACTACCTAGCAACGTATGACTGTGTTCTTTATGGTGGGCGGCACCCCCTGCCTTGTACCGTTTGTTCGAAAAATACAGTCCACATATACCACATTTTAATTTTCCTGAAGTTCTCATCGAAGAACGTTCTATTGTTCTGACCGTCGTCGCGTCCTTTTCTCGGATTGAAATAGTCTTCGAAAATAATTTTTCTTTTAGTTCATTATTCACATTGTCGCTTGGATTCTCTGCTTTGTCTATAACCTACAACATCCGTTGTCAAAATACATCGGAGCTTTGTCCTCTTTCAAGCTACATAATGCTTTAATCTCTTTGATTAAGTACACTCAACAAACTCATTTTTCAATCGAACTGGACGTCCTCCAGTCTGGATCAGTTCTAAAAAAGAATTTTCGCAAATTGTCCCCCTTTATTAGAGAAGGAATCGTACGGGTTGGTGGCCGGCTATCTCACGCATTCTAATCGCCTGAAAGGAAATTTCCCGTCCTTTTACTTAGTAAAAGTCGCTTTAGGGATATGTATATCAGTTTTGTCCATTTGAAATACTTCCACGCAAGTGTTCAAATGGTTGATTTTATCGTCCGTCAACAATTTTGGATTGTTTCTAGTAAGCAATCAATTCGTCGTGTTCTGAGTCGGTGTGTGACTTGTTGGAAGACTGCTCCTACCGCATCGCAACCTCCTATGGGCAACTTTTCTGCATGTCGAGTCACTCAAGTTAAGCCCTTTTTGCGTTCGGGCGTCAACTTTGCTGGTTCCTTTTTTATTACCATGTCTCGAGTAAGGTGCCAAAGTGCTAAAAGCGTATTTATGTCTCTTTCTTTGCATGGCTACCAAAGCGCTGCATCTTGAATTAGTTTTAGATCTGTTAACCGACGCATTTCTCGAAGCTTTACGCCGATTTATTTCCAGGCGTGGCCGTTGTGATAATCTCTACAGTAACTGCAGCACGAATTTTGGTGGTGCCCACCGACAGTTAATTTTCCTCACAAAATCCGCTATCTCTAAAGAACATATTTCTTGGCATTTTATATCGCCCACTGCGCCTCATTTTGGTGGTTTGTGGGAGACGGGTGTGAAGTCCGTTAAAACCTTGCTTCTTCGTACCATAGGTGAACAAGTATTGACCTACGAGAAACTGGCCACTGTCTTTATTCAAATTGAGTTCATTTTAAACTAGCGTCCTCTGACACTCATGAGCAGTGACCCAAATGACTTAACTTGCCTTACACCGGGTCATTTTCTGACTTTGGCATTTTTAACCGATATTCCGGAACCTGCCCTTTCCGACCTTCCGCTCAACCGCCTTTCTCGTTGGCAATTGCTCCAACGAATTCATCAAGATGTTTGGTCCCGTTGATCTAAGGAGTATTTGCACACACTTTAGTAACGGTTCAAGTGTCACAAAACGTCTCCTCCAGTTCTTTTAGATACCTTAGTGCCAATTAAAGCCGAGAACGTTCCATCTCTTCGTTAGTTCCTTGAACGTGTCGTGACGGTACATCCGAGAACTGATGGTGTCGTTCGCGTTGTTATCATGAAGACCGCTCAAGGCGAGCCGAAGTGCCATGTCGCTAAGCTCTGTCCTTTACCTTATTTGTAATTTTGTGTTCTATTCGCATGAATTGTTTCTTTGTTTTTCTTCGCCTTAATTTAATTTTTTCTTCTTGTTCGCCTTTTCTACATTTCCGTCACACCCTTGGTAATTTTTTTCCTTTAAAAAATTTCTTACATTTTGGTGGGCGGTATGCTCCGTTTGTATTTATAGTTATATAACATAAGATGAGGCTTCCAGGTAAACTCACATTAGCTCTCTGGACACTAAATGTCATTAGATTTTTCGCGATTCTGCCTTCAAGCTACTCTGTGTTGTTGATGTACTGCGAAAACTTAGTTAAAAGTGTGCTGTGCGTCGCTATGATATTTTTTGTTAGACAGATACGAACTTCTGTCAAAAAGCCGAAGTTTTTTATTACTAGTTTTTTTAACACCGCTAAATCTAATAATTTAGGTAAGTACTTGAAGGTTTCCGCTATTCTTATTATTAAGTATACATCTCCACTGATCTCACCATCTGTAGTTATCGAAGTTAGCCGCCGCAAAACAGCATTATTACTACAACGTTCCTTCAGATATTATTAACTTTAAAATTATGCCGTAATCAAACTGCTCTATATGTTTCTACTTAGTCACTTTAGTTTAAAATACAAAAGTCAATTTTTTTAATTTTTATGTCAACCACCGTATGATTACACTGGTGTTAAATCCCCAATTTTTAGAAGCAGGCCTAGTGTTGATAACATTCCGTATATTTTTGAGAAATTGCATCATCTAACTTTTGATAATAAATTTTTTAAAATAGATACAGTTACACAATTTAAACAACAAATTAAATATATAAATATGCAAACGATTATTTCGTGTTAGAGTTTTTGTAATTGATCACTAATTCATGCTCATTTATATGCTAAAAGTACTTTTTCTATTTATATAGAATATATCAATGTTTGAGTACATATCATGATTTCTCAAGGTTATAGCTGGTCGCGATACGAGCATTAACTAACTAACGGCTATTTATATGGTATTAATGAATCACGATTATGTAATAATGTATTAAATTGCCAAAAAAAAAACGCCAATAAAACTATCACATTACAACAATAAAAATAAATCTTAATAAACAAGTTAATCAAATGGCAATGGAAAAGTTTACTACGTCAGAAAATAATGTAGTCTGAGGAACTTGATATACATTACCCAAAAATTTTGTGTACTGATAGAGACCGCTCGAATAAGGGATCATTTAAGTGCCAGATACTCAAAAGATAAACTTTATACATCAACACGTTCTGCTATACATGGACAAAGAATGAATATAAAAAAGCTCTAATAAAATGCATTGGCTGTATACCATCGTTAGTAGGCGGTTCCATGGCTTAGTTGGTATGCGTGTGACTACTAAGCATAAGGTCTCGGGTTCGAATCCCGACACGATTTGCTTGAAAAATGTTAGACGAGCATTTTCCATAAAAATACGCCCTCGTTTGGATGAGAGGTATAATGTAGGTCCCGTGTGTGAGTGTTATTACGCTCGCTTGCTTGCAATAACAAGAATTCGGCTAAATTCAAAATTTTCAGGTAGAAAAAACCCGTCTCTTGGCCGTTGTGATACCGTCGGGATCATCATCATCTTGTTTTTGGCCTTACTTAAGGTCGGTTTGACGCAGCTCTAACTTCTTTTCTATTCTGTGCTAATCTAAAAAGTTCTACATATCCTTCATAACTTAAATTTCTTATTAATTTGATTAATATAGTTTGGTCTATGTCTTTCTATACTTTTCTATCTTTTTCTTATCTACCTGCCTCTTATATATATTAGCAACCTGATGGTTGTTAAAGAACTCCAATATGTTTACATGATTCCCATTTATAAGGAAATGAAATATTACCTGGTTATTTTCTCCAAAAAAGGAAAGGTGTTAAATTATATGTTATGGTAAGGCTTAAGCAACGAATCGCTGCCAACATGCCAGACCCCTAACTAATTGTGAATAATGTCATGGTGACATTTAGTTAACTGATTTGTATTTATTAATTTTTTTGTATTGTTTTCGAACTTACTTAAGGTCGGTTTGACGCAGTTCTAAATTCTTTTCTATTCTAAGCTAGTCTAAAAAGGTCTACATACCCTTCACAATCTAAATTTCTAATAATTTGACTAATATAGTTTTGTCTAGGCCTTCCTACTTTATTTTTATTTGGTAGTCTATAATCTACGACCTTACTAAATAGTCCCTCATGTCTTAACTGGTGCCCTATGATTCTATCTTTCCTGACCTTTAATTGTTTCTACATACAGGGTTCCTCATTTATTCTTCTATAAACTTACTCCTTTGTTACTCTATCTGTCCAACTAATCTTTAATATTCTCTTATAACACCAAGTTTCAAAAGCTTCTATCTTTTTCTTATCTACCTCTTTAATTGTCCAAGTCTCACTACTGTATAGTAGAACGCTCCATATGTACGACTTTAAGAATTTTTTTCTATTATCTAAACTAATACTATTAGCTATTAGTAAGCTTTTCTTTTTCTGAAACATTCTAGCTTGAGCTATTCCAGCTACTATATCCCTTCTGCTACGTCCGTCCTTTGTAATTATACTACCTAAATAGCAAAATTCATCTACTTCCTCTAACTCGGTATTACCTATTTTTAGTTTTAGTTTAGAACTAGGCTGTAACTCACTTGTCATTATCTTTGTCTTTCCTGAGTTAATTCCCATACTATAGTTACTCTGTAGTATCTCATCTAAAATATTTAAAAACTCTTTTCTAGACTCTGCTATAATGGCTATATCATCTGCAAAACATAACATGTCTATTTTCTGTCCCTGTACACTAATACCTATCTCTTTTCTCTCTCTAGCTAAGTTTAAAGCTTCCTCAATATAAACATTAAAAATCAAAGGAGAGTATACAGCCCTGTCTAACACCATTTCTAATAGCTTCCTTTTCTATTTTATCAAATCTAATTACAACGCTTTGGTTTTTATAGACTGTAAATAATTTTTCTATCCCTATGAGAAATTTCTATTTTCCCCAAAACTCTGCACATAACAATCCCATTAACCCTATCAAATGCTCTTTCTAAATCTACAAATGCGAAATGAGTCTTTTTATTTTTTTGTAACCTTTTTTCGATAATTAGCCTAATCATTAGTATCGGTTCTATAGTCCCTCTGTCTTTACGAAAACCATATTGGTCTTCGCTTAAATAATTCTGTCATAGCTTCTATTCTATTTTTAATTATTATTGTTAGTATTTTGGAAGCGTGGGAAGTTCAACTAACCGTTCTAAAATTCTCACACCTATCAGCTCCTGACTTTTTTGGGATTGGGATAATAATATTTTTTTCGAAATCTAATGGGACCTCATCTGTGTCATATATTACTTTTACTAGTCCATATAATCTGTCTAAAGTTTCCTGATTTGCATATTTTATTAATTCTGCGGGTATATCGTCTATCCCCCGCGCTTTATTTAGTTTAAGATCCCTAACAGCTCTATCAAATTCCTCTCTTAATATTGAGAACCCTATTTCTACATCCTTTTCTTGGTCGTTCTCTAACTCATCCATATCGTCTCCCTTATATAAATCTTCTAAATATCTCTTCCATTTATCTGCTACCTCAACTTTATTTATTAGAAGCTCATTATTCTCGTCTTTAATACCATTATATTTTTTCCTATCTTCCCCGAAAAACTTTTTAACTGCTTTGTAAGTCCTGTCTTTCTTACCTACTCTCAAATCATCTTGTATTCCTTTACAATTCTCCTCCATTCATTTATTTCTAGCTTTTTTACACTCATGTGCTAATCTTATTTCTAACTCTATTATATTTTTGCTTGCTTTCCCCATCCAATTCTCTGAAAGGTTTAAGCTTTCTTCTATTCTCTATTAAATCTAATATCTTTTTTGTTACTCAAGGTTTTCTCGCTTCTATTTTTTTCTTACCTGTAGTCTGTGTTGCTGTATCATGTTCAGCACTTTTTATTTCTTTCCATCTATTTTCTACGTTCCCTCCTATAGCTATCTCTTTGATCTAATTATCTAATACTTGTTTATATTCCTCTTTTACCTCACTATTATTAAGCTTATCTAGATCCCATCCCTCGTTGTTAACCTTTCTCAATTTTTTTAATTTTAGCTTACGCTTCATTTTAACCAAGTTATGAACGCTATCTATGTCACCCCTGGATAACTACGACAGTTTTTAACTTGGTTTCTAAATCGTTGTTTAACTAAAATATAATCTATTTGGTATCTAGCCCTATCACCTGGCGCTTTCCAGGTGTATCTTCTCCTAACATGTTGTTCAAATAGGGTGTTTACAGTTACTAATCTAGGTTCCTGGCAAAACTCAATTAATCTTTTTCCTCTATCATTTCGTCTGCCATACCCAAATTTTCCTACCATTTTTACCTCACTACCTTCTCCACTGACGCATTAAAATTGCCCATAACTATTAGAATCTCATCTCCCTTTACTGTTTATATCCTCGTATACCTTTTCTACTTCCTCATCCTCGTACTGAGTTGTAGGCATGTAAACCTGTACTAAAACAGTGTCTGTGGGTTTTGTACTCAATCTAACCATAATTATTCTATCACTAAATTGTAAGTACTCTTTAACTTTATGTCCTAATCTTTTACCTAGCACTATCCCTACCCCTGCCTGTCCATTATTTGAAGAAGTTGCAATTATTGTATAATTATCTATCCAAAAGTCATTACTATCCGGCCATCTCACCTCACTAATGCCTAAAATGTCCAGCTTTCCTTTTTTCATTTCGACTAATAAATTTGTTAACTCTAAGTAATGACCTTACATTCCAAGTCCTTATCACTAAATCGAACTGTTGTTTTAAATTCTTATGATGAAGAGCCCCAAGTACCCCCTCCCGGAGATCCGAATGAGGGAGTATTTTACCTCCGGACAAGAATTTTACTTGTGAGCTCTCCATCATGCATATTTCGTGTTTTAGGCTACGCATACCTGGGAAATATTGTGGTAGGTTTTTAAAGATTTTAGCAAAAAGCCGTATCCATCACGGCCAACCCTCAACAACCTTGTAAATTATCAAGGATCGCTCGAGACCAACCGACTCTCCTCCAATATCTTTTAGCCAGCAAGGCTGCTGCCCCTTGCTGCGCCTTTTAATCACCTTCTACGATAAGCAGGCTTACTATAGTAGTATTCTTTGTCCCCTACTATAGGGAGACCGTCGGAATGGAGCGTGAAAATCAAATGTAGTATGCACCATCGCTTAGTAAACACAAACTTTCAAAACAAAAAAGTGGTTCGTTGATAACCGATGGCTATCTGTCACTGCTGCCAGTAGGGTAAATACAGAGTGTTAAACGAGTGGTAAATTATCAAACTCAATGTTAATTTCTATAACTGTATCCTCGTTATGAAGTTACAATGGGTGCGAGAACAACAGACATATTACGTAGCAAGTGGAAGAAGGATAGTTACATTACATACACATGGTCATAGCTGAGTTACTAACTGTTAATTTCCATCAAAACAACCAGAGTAGTAAAATTTAACGCTAACAGATCATTGTTTAAGCACGTTGTGTTGCCTGCAACTCATGATATATCTTAATCGTTTCCCTAAACCTGCTTTACCATGTTTGGATAATTCCAAATTTTGTGTACATAATTGCATACACCAAAAATTTCTTTTATCTTTAAATTAAGTAATTTACTGGTTGTCAATCTCAATTCACAACCCCGTGACCGCCAATCAATATTAATAACATCTACATTTGCACCGTTTTTAAATTAAAGGCGCGATCGGATGTATGGTTAGCTGCCTAAAATCCATCAAAAACAGGTTATTCTGTTTGGTAAATAACTTTTGTTGGGTTGAAAATATGCAAAATGTAACTTCACCATTAGACTCACAAAACTTTGTACTTTCTAACGAAGCTTTGGTTTTTTTCCTAAAGTGGAGTAATAAGCAAGAAATAGCTGTTAAAAGTAATGTTAAAATTCACTTATTTTATTTTAGTTACTACATCTAACAGAATCAATTTGTATATAAAAAAAGCATTCGTTTGATAGCAGAATACATATATAATCGTTCTGTTAAAAAAAATTTCAAAAATATTGATCATGATAGTCGTAGTGTACTGAATGGATTTTATTGAATTATTACATTAATTGTACGCCATTTTTATAGAAATTGTTCACGACTTTCTCCGAAGATGGCACTGTTAATGATGTGTAGAATAAGGTTTAAAACCAGAATATTTCAAATTGAATTATTTTGGACTTTGTTTTTGTCGCATTGAAATGAAGTAAACTAATAATATATGGTGAATTACCTTTTGATAAGTGTAATATAATAATGATTGGATTAATTGCGAATATTTATGAAGCCAAAAATGACATAACCTCAACATCCATGGTTGTTTGTAAACTTCCATGTTTATGTTTACAAGCGATAAGTAATTTATTACAGCAGTGTTACTTTGTGAAGCTTATACTATGTTATAATAGTTTAAAAAAAAAGGGTAGTGTGCCGTATCCCAACACGTAACTAGTTATTCTACAATATTCAATATAAGCAAAATATTGCATCATGTTAGCAAGAGTAATGTTTATTAAAATATCTTAGTGGAACCATCGTAGGGAAATAGGATACATTTTGTTACAAATTAGGTTGCGAGTTTGGTACTCAGCAAAATGATTTACAAATTTGAACGATCTGGGGGAGAACGTTCTCAAAAAACGATAATTCTTCCTACATCATTTTACACTTCACTTTGGGGACGTTCATTGTCTTGTGTATCTTCACCAGGGGTCTGCAATGGTAATTATATTTTCAATTTGAAAAGTGTCAAAATCAGCTTTAAATATATAGGCAACTTATTAGTGTTCCCATTCTGTACCCCCACGTAGCAGACTTCTGTCATTTTTTGGTCATACATAGTTCACATGTAACGTCAAATAGATGTGATATTGACATTTTCTCAAATTGTGCTGCCGGCAAAAAATGATTATAATAAACAATAAACTTCAAAACTCCCATTAATTATGAAATATATTTTAGGCTAAATTAAAAATAAAAGTGTAAAAGTTTATTTAGGATTAAATAATTTACGAAACTAGACCTAACTTTAGGCATTAGAAATAAACCATAAAAGAATTCCTTTTTGGTTTATTCTGTCAAAAAATAGCTATTTTGTTACATTAAATTGACTCTGTCAAAAACGACTAAACGTTTATTTCAATAAATATTTCAAACTAATAGAATATTTGGGGTCTTCGGTTTAATATTTTTCATCAAATGCTAATATCGAAAAAGGTATTTCCAATACAAAAAAAACTTTGAATTGTTACTTGTAAAGTGTGCTTTATTAAAACAAAATTATTACAAATGTTTTATTTTTAATGAATAACTAAGAAAATAAAAATAGGTTCAATTGTTGTAACATTTACAATGTGTATATAGGTATTTTTGAACAGAAAGTCATTACCAACCAAAAACTTAAAAGGAACACTGTTTTACACAATACGTAGCAATGTAAATGATATAAAACTATTGGTGAAAAGAAGGGAATAACAGGCATTTGTAAATAATATTTTTTAAACCCTACATTTTAAGGTCAATAGATAAACGTTTAGTAATAAATATACGAACAGCTTTCGAATTGAAATTGACTTTATTGTTGTTAATATTACATTAAATATTAGTATATAAGGCATGTTTGTAGGTCCATACAGGCAAAGTTTAGTCATAGACTATCTTACACTTAACCTGCATAAACCACTATATATCTCTACAAGGAAAATGAGTGAAGCAAATGAATAATTACACAAATAATTGAAAAATATATAATTAGGCTATATTACTACTTATCCAAAATATGCGCCCTGATTTGAACCTTGAATGCAGTAAAAGAAAAACAGATTTTTATATCCATCTGAAATTGCATTATAAGTTGAAACAGCATTATAGATGAATCTTCTCTGAAACATAGCAGTCAGTTGCTTGGGAATTGTTAAAGTTTTAATGTGTCTAATATTGATGCAATGCACTTTGGAGCGTGTCATTAATATTTTAGCAATATCCTCTGAAGTCATTTATAATTATTTTATGAACAAAACATAACAAATGATGTTTCCTGCAGTTATCCATATTTAACCAGTGCAACTCTTTTATCTTATGCGATACATGATCAAATTTTTTTAGTCCAAAAACTAAACGACAAGTATTTTGAATCCTTTGTATTTGTGTTATAAAAGTGCTATCAAGGTTTGGACCATATATAAAATCACAATAGTTAAATAATGACAAAACTAGCTTCCGACAACAGGTTTTTCAATTGTAAGGTTAGTATAGTACGACAAACATATAGTTGTTTAAGTGCCTATATACGACCTTTTTATTAACCTTGCAACATGTGACTTAAAGCGTGGATCATAGTCAAGTATTAAACAGAAATTTCTTAAAGAACTACCTAATGGAATAGAGGTATTGTTAATTATGACTTTTATCTTATCCTTAACACAATCTCTAATTTTCCCTGTGATCCGAAACAATGTCAGCATCAATAGTACCTGCACGAACAAATAATTCATCACTTGATAAATATATGGAATCAATAAAGAGTACTGCTGTTATTTACTATGCGCGTAGGTTCGTTTATTACTTGGATGAATCCATAAGAATCAATGCAGCGTGTGATAATATTACTTAAATTGAAAAGATTCACATTGACATCACCTAAACATATTATATTATCCATCATTGGTGCTAAATAAGATAATATATTATCTAGTTCATCAACACAACTAAGCAGATTAGAGTTTGGGGATCTGTATACTGTGCCTACAGTAAAAGTTTTGCGATTTAATTTAAACATTATCCAAAATATGTTCAAGTATACGAGTCAATTGCAAACCAAACAAAATAACCTGACATTTAAGTCCCTTCCTTACGTACACACCAACCCCACCCCCTGGACCCACTCTATCATTATAAAAAAAAATTATACCCATTTATATTGACAGAGGTATTGGGGACGTATGAAGTAAGCCATGTTTCAGAGACACCAACCAAATCAAAACGGTTTTCATCTATTAAATTGATGAAATCATTGAAACTAGGCAACAAAGAATGCTCATTTAAATGAGCAATTTTTATTTATAAACAACTATACTAGCCTAATAGAACTATTTAATTTACTTTAATTTAATTTAAACAAAACAAATACAAAAAATTAAAGCACTCGTAGCTAAATAAAAATGGAGCAAAAAAGAAAAAAGTGCAAAAGAGGCTATCTCCAACGTAACAAATTATCGTATTCTAACAATCAGCAACTTAAGTATAATGTGCTGCATGCTTAGTAAACTATAACTACTATATACCTGTTACTTATTACCAACTATGATACAGGAATTTAAATTACTAGAGGTTACAATGCTGTAGGAATGTAAATTAAATTTTTTTTCAGTAAATAAAGACAGTGTGGCTTTTACATTTGCACTAACTGTATGGTATTGTTGTTGATGATGTTCTACAAGTTGTATTATTATTCAGCATCTGTCTCGTATATACATCGTTTCACAGGATGTAGTATCCAAGTGGATTCATTATATTCCTCATCGTCTTTCAACGTTTGATCATTTTTGGTTTGCTCCTTGTAAAGGGGCCAATATACCTTCTTGTTCATAGGCGTGATCCAATTTCGAAGTACAATAGACACCCCACCTGATCGCTACTCCACAAGTACCAATTTTCCCAATCTAGAAATATATCATGAAAAAATTATGTTCAGATAGAAAATTGTAACAAACCTACTTTGTGAATGAAGTTTCTCTGTATTTAGCACTAATAAGTATCCCAGCGACTTTCTCATCAACAAAAGTCGCCAACCGCAATGGATAATTAAAGTCATATGTCCGTTTAACATCCATCTATCTATCGCCAACAGGATTTGACAGGATTTCCATTTGCATCGACATCAAGGTTTTGTCTCAACTCTAACTCTACTTTTCCATTTTCTTCCAAATCTTTCATAAGATTGTCCTTCCATACCTAAACAAACTGTCAAGTAAGATATTAAACAATTAGATTTTCTTAGAGCGCCTAATTCAGCTTCAATTTTTTTAAATTGGTAGAGTGTCATGGGAGGTATATCCATAACTGAAAATAGTTCCTAAGAATGGCCATGTGTACTGCCAGTTGCCAGAGTACCCCAAACAAATCCATAATTAATTTTTGATTTTTGCGAAATATCTTCAATGTAATGCTTGTATATCTTATCACACATTGTACATGCAAACATAAAGCAGCTTACTAGACCTAACCCTCTGTTACATTCCTCTTTCAGATATAGTTTTCCACCAGTATAAATTTGGGAATGTCGGTATTGCAGATCTATGGACCAACTTAATACATATTGCAAATTCACAATGCGGTTTTCACTAACAGTTTGTTCTTTATAAGAGTGATTGATCTCGAAATATAATTCACGAGCCTCTATTCTGAAAAACAAAACAAAATATTAGATTTTTTAAGAACCCAAAATTTAGCATATATACAGGACAACACATTAGTGTGACAAAGTTTAATATATCGATTATTTATTGTAGAAATTAAAAAAAAAAGCAATTTACACAAATTTTAGGCTGTATTATTTTAAAAATTGTTTCATATCTACAGGGTGTTCATAATTATATATATAGCTAATTTTGACATACTAAATGTATCACCCTGTAGATAAATTTCCTACCTATACATAGTTTCCGACATGAATATGAAATACAAATAACAATGTATTACCTATTATAGTCTGCTTCTGGTATAAATGACCAATTATCTGGAAGTGTATGTGGTCTTTCCTCGGTTGATTTTTCACAGTTCTCTAAATATGAAATACAATGATATAATAATTTAGATTATTTATACAAATTAGCATACTCTGTCTCAGTCTGCGACTTCATTGTTTCTGGTTCGGAAGTTGCTTCAGATAAAGTACTTGGATTACTAACTACCTCAGGTAATCTTTGCAAACCTGATGGGCCAGGCTTGTCTAAATTATCTGATGTAGATTTCAAACTGAAAAAGTTTGGGTTTTATTATGACATCTAATTAATATGTATATTTGTGAAATTATAATGTAACAGGGGCATAACCAGTGTAGTTAGAAGGCTTGAACCATTGTTTGCAGGTGAGGCAAAATTACTCATTTTTAGTGTCAGTACTTAATAATTATATAAAAATCATATGACACATCCGATAGCTTACTTCGTTCAAAATAGCACAAAAATTCTTCGCATTGTTGTCAAAAACAATCTAAAGCTTATGAAATCCTATAGAATTTTAGAAAAAAATTAATAATATTTTGTAAAACACAGCTATCAAAATTCAACGCGGTAAAAACGTAAATGTTATTGTTATGTATGTATCCTACAAATTTGATGAGTATTTCTAATACAGTTCAGATGTGCTATTCTGACGTACATTTAAAACTATTCATTGAGAAAATACTAAGTAATTTTTTTCTACGTCATAATTTTAGGATAATCACACTAACTTAGTTCTATGAAGAATGCGAAAACACTTATATTTTTAGTTTGCATTATCATATTTATAAATTCCAAATAGTCATAAGTGGAGAGTCGGGTAATTTGTGGTTTTCTATTCTCAAGGCATCTGAAGAATGTATAATTCTTGTGGGTGGATATGCGACATTTAAACAGGTATACTTTCATTGTTTTTGGATTTTATATTCCAAAATAAACAGCCACATAAAGATATCCTAGATACACTATTGAATGTATTATAACTTACAGCGGTAATTGTTGCATTTTCAGCCATCTTAAGCGGGCTGCTTTAGACCTGGACGATCGTTTTCTGGTACCACCTGGATTTTGGTTATACACCTTTTTATATTTATCCATCTGAAAAATGTAAATACGTAAATAAAAGAAACTTTACACCAGGCGACAACAGGAAGTAAGTATACTGTAACTTTTTTCGTATTTCAGATAAATATTTGAAATTTGAAAGGCTTGTACAAGACAAAGCGGAAGTACAAATTTTTGGAAATAATTGTGAATTTCAAATTATTTAAGGTCTGACTAGAAGTGAAAAGTACTGTATAAACTATACACCCTAAGGTTTTGTACATTTTTAGAATCAGTTGATCGTTTTTAGTCCTAGGACATTATTTCAAATTTTTTAGAAATAGGTGTTTTCTTATTTAAGTTTTGAAAAGAAAACTAAGCGACTGTAATTCTCCTAAATTGGTGTATAATTGTGAGAAAAATTTGAAATCTAACGACTTTTCATGTTATTAGTAATAGTTATATTTTTGCCGGAAATTTCAAAACATTGTTTTTTCTTAAAAGTAAGATTTTGCAAAATCTATTAGGCTGGATCTCAATAAATTTTAAAAGGATTTTTTAAAGTTTTGGTACCCTAAATAATCACAACATGATAGGACATTTTTAGGGGACTGCTTAAATTATAAATAGGGTTTATGTCGTCTTTAAACTGATTTATATAGGACAAAAAAGTTAGTGTACCAGTTTCTGTCATTTTCACCATTCGGTGTCATAAATTAAATAATGAATATTTTTGATAAAATAATGTATGCAAAACAAATAATTTATTTATTCAAGAAGACAGTAGTTGCTCGACTAAATCAAATCTACAAAAATTAATGTCAATATTTGAACACGCATTTTTAAAATCGAATGAAATATGTAATTAATTTTGTCCATTACTTATCTGTCTATCCACAAAGTATAAGAATTTTAGAATATACTTATCCCCAAGCGCAAATACACCCACACTAAATGAAGCATTAAATGTCTGTTTATAATAATAACGAAATGTCACTCTATGAACAATAAACTACACATTCAAAAATAAAAATTAGGGAATACCATATTCACATAAATGAAATAATACAATACAATACAAATTTGTTTCGGCAAACGACCTTGGCTATTATTAGAATGCACTATGTAGCTAACGCTTTGTTTGATGTTCAACAACTTCGAATTCGCTGAAGGTCATTTACGACCAATAGTTACAGGAATGGAGAAAATAAATTAGCATCGTGCCGTATGCTAGCAACCGTTATTTGCCTAACTTGGAAACGAACCACTAAACTCTTAAAGTTAAAATAAAGTAGTTCTCTCTATCATGCGAAAGCTATACCACAAAGGCGGCTATTTTAAAATTAGTTCGTGTTATGAAAATAGAGAGATGCTATCGCGCCCTTAAGTAATCGAATAGTTACTAATCTAAAAATAACTTTTTATTTATTAACAATTTGTTACGTGGCATATAATTCTTCGGGAAGTAAAAATCTGCAGTTAATTTTAATCTAAGATCAACTTCTAACAGATTAAAAGTCTACTCTTTGTTTATAAATATTTTCTTAACATGTAAGGCATTGGAGGGTTCAAATCCTGTCGGTAATCCCAACTCCACATTTTTTATTTCTAAATATTTTCTTAGCGTATAAACATTTGATGGGTTCAAATTTTTTGGAAGTCTTTATTGGACATGACTTTTAATCTAGGACCAAACTTTATCGAGGTACAACCCTTAAACTCGAATTTTCTAACTTTTTTATTTATAAACGTTTTCTAAGCGTATAAAACATTTAATAGGTCACATTTTCTTGGATATCCCAATCCGAATTACTTTAACCTAGGCCCAACACCTAACAGATGTATAACCCCTAAACGCTTACTTTTTTGTTTCTAAACATTATCTTAGCATGTAAAGTATTTGATGGGTCAAAATTTCCTTACAAGTTCCAATCTGCAAGCAATTTAACATTGAACGAACCCATAGCCAACACCTATAAATTTACAAAAATAGCATACCCCCAAACAACACTAATTACTTGGAATTATTTGAATATACGATAATAGTTTTATATAAGTAGTTACTCGTCCAGGCATACGATACCAGGTCATATCCCAGAACATTAATTAATTAGTTGTTACGGTGTTCCATGAGATAACTTCTTTTTAAAACGTTTTATTTCCTATAACACTTCTATCAAATTTATTTTTAATTGCATAATTACAAAAATTGATTTACTTTTTTTATAACTCGAGCGTTTATGTTCATTAAACGAGATGTAATTGTAATTAACAAAAGTATTCTAAGTTACTATTTTAACAAATCAATAATTGAAAATTACAATGAGTAGCTTGAACAACCAACAATGTTAAAGTTATGAAGTTCGAAAACTGACTGGCGATCATGGGCTATTCACAACATTTATGAAGCCTCTGTGCAGATCTTGCTGTTTGCAGTTACTCGATAATCTTACGATGTCATATTCTAAGCAAATTTAATTAAGACGGCTTTATTGCAGTTCATTGTTTCTGCACCTGCAGCATTAGGTTGCGTCTGAAATACAAATCAGTCGTTTTCTTTATTATTTCTGACATAAACTCTGCTAAACTTTAACTATATAACCTTTATTCAATACAATACAACATGCTATTACTAAGAAATAATAGTTACATTTATTTTATATGTATTTTAATATGAGGATATGTAACTCCTCCCGACTTAGATAAAAATTAAGGTTTGTCCTTAATTGTTAAATACTCATTATCCCTAAAGGTTTTTTTGTGATTCCTTTCTCTTTTGTTTTTGTTACCTTGATCTTGTATCTAATATACATTTTGTACAATAAGTATACAGCTAATCATTATAATACAATGATCAATAAAATTGTCCAGATACTAATATTATCATAGTGTAACTTTATCACTTTTAAGTAGTTCAAATGTTCTTTATAATTGTCCATTCATTTCACTGTGTTGTTGAGATCGTCAAGATCTAGATGTTCTAGTTGTATTGGCTTCTGGATAATTCCGCTGTCTTTGGTTTGAATTTTGAATTGTAGTTTGGGTAGGTTTGCAAATTTCTTTGTCACTGTTGGGTTTTGATATACTCGAATAATTTCACTTTTTACTTTCAAATAACGATCTTTCTTTATGGAGATCACTTTGCTTCCAATTAGGGGCTATACTGTTTTCGTCTTTGTTACAATTGACGGCGCTATTACTTATTGGGGAAATACAGCAATCCATTTGTTGTTCGTAACTTTCTGAATTTTTATGTTTGTAATTTGTACTGGTTTTGGTACACAATTCTCATAATGATTAGAGAATCGTAATAATTGCACTTCGCAAGGGCTATCTGTTTCAATAGCCGTCGTCGTTAATGATTGACATAAGTATTGGCCAGGTGCACTTCTTTGCATTTCTCATTTGTGAATCCATATCTAAGTTCATTTAGGGAAAGGAACTTGGTCTTGGGGATAATAACCTGAATATTGACTATAAAGCTTCATACGGAAAGCAAATAAATGAATAATTATAAAGGCAAATTTCTACAATTGGAATCTCTATTTAAAATGTAATTTCATAATTTTTACGCATAGCCTTTTACTATGGCTATTTTTTAAAATATAAGTACGTTAGATTCTGTTACTTCAAAAGGTAATTTACTATGAGTCATAAATGATTTGATTCCTTATAATTTGTTCAATAAATCAAGTGATTCGATAATGCTAGCGTGTAAAGTATTTAATTTAGCAAATGTTACAGCATTTTCTAGTGTAGTTAGAATTTGTTGAATTACAGTGAGGGTTGCTATCGTTTGATTAAATAACATGTTAATTTTTATTAAATCTCGCATTCCTAATTTTGTGGTTTGCATGCTACTTTTAAGAGTTAGTATTGTATTTGTTATACTGTCCTGGTTCTTTACTAATTTTCGAAGTGTACCGTTAAAATTTACTATGGTTAGGAAAATTTGGTTTCTAACAACAGTTGTTATGTCATTCTGGTCGTTGATCAATTCTTGTACTGCATTGTCATATCGTTCAGCATCTTGGTTGTCTAAATTACCTGTGATAGCTTTTATAATATTACCTAATCCATTAATAATTTCTCCTTTGTGTCTTGTGGTTTGGTATACCGGTATTAATCGATTGAATTTGTCGTCTGTATTCTTTAGGATATTTTCCATTATACTTTTGCAATTAAGCATTTCTGTCGCATAATCTTTTCCGAATTTGGCAGTGGCCATTGATTCTTTCATTCTGTCATAATTATCTCTAATTATACAAAATTCTTGTTTTAATTTAGTTAAATCAAATTTCTGTGCTAAAGTCCAATAGTCTACTGTGTTCTGCATCCTTTCCAATTTTACTGGTAGTATACCGGGGTTGTTTTTATCTCTTCTATTACTATTTCGTTGTCGTGTGTTCTACCTGGGTAGAGGTTGACGGCAAGGGTAATAGCTGTCTATCTGAAATTACAGGGTGTCTTAAATTCTTTAAATGTATGTATCTCATGGTTTTTCCGTTGTCTACTACTGCTACACTTCTATCCGAAATATTTTTTATTTTAAACGGACCCAAATTTCTGGAGGCCGTTTTGTGTTGTTTACTTTTAAAGTTTCTTTCGTAAACTGTCTGTCCTACCGTGAATTTGTTTATATTGGTGTTTCAATTGCGGGTTTTTGTAATAGGTTCCTTATTGCTGTCTAATTTATTTTTGACGTTATTATAAGTGATTTTTAATTTTTCTTTGTAATCTTTGGCGTATTGTTGATATACTTCTTTATTATAATGTATATCATAAGGGTTGCGAGAGCTTGAATGTCCTAGTGTTAATTCGAGGGGTGTAAAGTTAGTTAAAGAATGAATTGTATTGTTATAAACAATTAGGGCACATGACATTAAATTGGTAATGGGTTTCTTCTTGTATGATAATCTTAAAAGTCTGATCTGTTTTAATAATGCTAAATGTAATCGTTCAATCAATCCGTTGTTATACTCCCGCGCAACTGTTATAACCCCGCGCGCGCGTGTTCATAGCCACTTCCACAGTTGGCGACACTGGAACGCTCAACGTTCACAATATTGCGCAATAAAGATATTACGACATAATTTGCCAAATTGTATCACATACCAAAAAATTTTACAGTGATACAAGATGCTCCTTAAAGAAAAAAATAAAAAATACTCACTTAAAAATGTGAAACTTTTCACGATATTGCGGTCATCCTTGCGCAGGAGCCATGTTGATTTTTATGTATCTTGTTTGGGCGTTGTTTCGGGTTGTTTTGGTGTTGTTTGGGTGTGTTTGGGTGTGGGTTACGTTATGTCGTCGTTGAATCCAGATTTAATGTCTTCCTTCTCCTTCTGTTTGTAGGCAGGACGAAGGAATAAGGTGAAGACAACGATAGACGGTAGAGGTAAAGGGAAACCTATATTCTGAAAGAGAAAAGACAAAGGAACCACACAGGTAAACGTCACTGTTCGACGTCTCGTTGGCTAGTAATGTCGTGTCACACACCGCGCACTTGCGCCATCACTCCGCGTTTGCGCATTGCTTTTGAGCAAACGCAACTGTCCGAAATTACGGAAATGCACAAGTCTATTTGAAATAATGGCGAGAATTACTCATAAATTTAAACTTAAACCAAAATGATACATAGCCGATTTTCGGCATGTAACACCGTTCGATTCTGGATGATTTTCCGTAATAAAATAAATATTTATTTTATGAAGTTCTAGAGTATTCTTTATGTTTCGTTTCTGAATTCACTTCCGTTGTCTAAAGTTATTGATTCGGGTGTACCGTAAAATGTAAAGTACTGTAAAAATCTTTCAGTTACATCAATACTATTTTTGAATATCGCTAGCAAAGCTTGATCGCCATCGTATATTGGAATCGAATCTAAACATAATCTTAAGTTTTCCGAGTTTATCTTGTATAATTATTTATTCTCTGTTACCTTAGTCAAGTTTGCACTAAAGTTATTTAAAGAACCACTTATTGCTACTTGGATTGTGTGTAATTATAAACCTCAGCTATAATTACATTAAGTTCAGACTTTTGCTGAATAATTGTTTCAAAAACAATTGTTTCCACAATAAATTGTACATAAAATGTGTATAAAAATTCTTTTTTTTTAATTTTACTTGCTAATATCAATATGCAATTGAAAAAATGCTAAAGAAAATGAACTATAGGTACTCACAATAATTTGAGTTAGTTCCATTAACCTTCCTTCTGTGTTGGATTCGGTCGATACTGTACTTCTTTCTATCGTTGTGTTCTGTTCCAGTGAAGAATTGAAATTCACGGTTACTAGTTCTTTGATTTTGGAATTGCTAGTGCCCTTCTGGAATCCGTTCCGGCAGCGCCAGATAAATTTTGCGTCGTTGGGACTTTTTTTTTAAAAGTTTTATTTTCAATAACACTTCTATCAAATTCATTTTTAATTGTATAACTACAAAAATTAATTTATTTTTAAAACTTGAGCGTCTATGTTCATTAAACGAGATTTAATTGAAATTGACAAAAGTATTCTAAGTTACTATTTTAACAAATCAATAATTAAAAATTACAATGAGTAGCTTAAACAACCAATTAAAAGTTATGAAATTCGAAGACTGACTGGCGATCAGGGGCTCCTCACAGTATTTATGAAGCCTTTGGTCCCACTTCATCTTGTGAGAACGTGCAGATCTTGCTGTCTGCAGTTTCTCGATAATCATACAATGTCTAATTCTACGTAATTTTAATTAAGACAGATTTATTGCAGTTCATTGTTTCTGCACCTGCAGTATCAGGTTGCGTTTGGAATACAAAGCAGTGGTTTCCTTTCTTATTTCTGATATGAACTCTGTTAAACATTATTTATATAATCTTCATTTAATACAATGTAACATGCTATTACTAAGACATATTAATTACATTTATTTTATATGTATTTTAATATGGGTGATATGTAGCTCGTGCAGATAAGAAAGAAGGCAGTAAACTAAGTTAAACAAAATTGCCTACACCAAATACCGCAACAAAACAAGAAAATGGTAGAATCGAAATCCAAAAGAATTAGATTTCAGACTAGCTCAAAATGTCGTAGAGTGGGGTGGGTCATGCAGACAGAAAAATTGGAAACCTCAGTAACTGGATTTATTACATACCTTTAGTTGAACATACAGTTCCATAAAGGAATATTTACAAAAGTCAAAAACACACATTTGCGTATTCGTCCTATTATAACGTGATGTAAACAAAGCGTCAATTACATATAACACAATATAAACATAAACATTTAAGCAAATATCGATTACAAAATCTAAATAGTACACACAAGGACACAAAGTTTCCAGCCCTAAATATCAATAGGAAACAATATTATTATAGTCTTTGCAATTTCTAAATAGACCTGCGTCATCGATGTTTGTGACGTTGCACAGTGGCGACTTTGTCACTACCAAAAGCTGTTACCACGTGAATATAATAACGCAAAATTAAATGCAATTATTATTTCTTAAGAAATAGAATGTTACATTAAATAATTGAAGGTAATAATATAAAAGGTTAACGAAAGTTCATATCAGACATGAGAACGGAAGCAACTATTTTGTATTCCAGACGCAACATGATACTGCAGGTGCAGGACACAATGAACAGCAATAAAAGCAGACTTAATTAAGATTACTAAGAAGTAGGACATTGTATGTTATCAAGAAATAGTAGACGGTGAGATCTCCATTTCCCACAAGATGAAGTGAAAGCAGGAATTATATAAATACCCTGAAGAGTCTTTGATAGCCAGTCAGTATCAAACTTTATAATTTTAACATTGTTGGTAGTTCAAGTTACTCACCATAATTTTTAATTATTAATTATTGATTACTAACTTCAAGTATTTTGTCAATTTCAAATAGTTTAGTGAATATAAACGTTTAAGTTGATTGTAACAAGAAAAAGTCATTCTTGTAATTGTATAATTAAGAATAAAATAGATAGAATAGTTTTTGGGAAATAAAAATTATAAAAGAAAGCTGTCAAAGACCCTAAACCTATCTGGTGCAGTTGGAACGGATTTCAAAAGGACACTAGCAATTCCAAAATCAAAGAACTGGTGACCGTGATTTTCAATTCTTCACTGGAAACAAAAACCAAACAATTTGACGAAGTACAGAATTAACCAAATCCAATAAAGGAAGAAGGCTAATTGAACTGGCAATCAAATTATTGTAATACATGCAGTTCATTTTCCTAACTATTTTTAATTGAATATTGATGTTAGCAAATAAGATTCAAACAAAAGAATTTATATTTTATGTACAATTTACTATCATAATTTCTTATTACTGAAAGTAATTTACTCACCAAAAGTCTGAACTCGAAATAACAAAGGTTTATAATTACATACATTTATGTACAATTTAGTATTGCAACAATTATCTTATGAAACAATTATTCAGCAGAAGTATGAAACCGATGTAATTTTAGCAGAGGTTTATAATTACATATAATACACGTAAAAATAAGCGATTCTTTAAATAACTTTAATGCAAACTCGACTGAAGTAATTGAGAATAAAATTTATTAAGATGAATTCTGAAAACTTAAAACTATATTAAGACTCAATACCAACGTGTGATGGTAATCAAGCGCTATTAGGTATTTTTATTACTGCTTGTAATAAATTCCTAAAATCTTTTTACAAACAAGGAGACGTTGACCGAAATTTATGGCTATTACGCTTAATAATAAGTAAGTTAACAGGTACAGCTTGACCTGAAAGATTGGGACAATTACAAATAAGTATTGATTGCGTATTTCGGCGACCAGCGGAATATAAAATGTCTTATTAGAGATTTAATAAACCTACAAATGGAAACTAATCAATCACCACTCCAATTTGGTATGCGATGTCAAGACGTGCGCAGTTTAATCCTAACTAAATTGATACTCGAGGAACCCGATCAAAATGTACGTTTAATAAAAACGAAAATGTACAATGAGATGGCTTTAGACACTTATATAAAAGCGTTACCCAAGCGATAATCGGACAAAATGAGATTTCTAAGCCTTTAAAATTTAGAAGAAGCAATGAATTTGATTGTAGAAGAAGAAAACGTGATGTATTATAGAAACCGGATTTACAATCCTAACACGAACAAAAATTACCTACCAATTAAAACTATGCAAGCCGCGAGACAAATATCAACACAACCTATATTTACATCATACAACGCACCAATAAACCAACCAAGAATTAACAGCCCAAATTTTAATAATACAAATTTCAACAATCAATTTCGAAAACCAACATTAAATTCGACTTTTATAAAACCCGTATTTACACCAAAACTCATTCAGAACGTAAATCGAACATTGCCAACATTTGGCGTAAATTCTAACAGAAAGAACAACTTAAATAATTATTACAAATCAACCCCTATGGACACTTCGTCTGGTAATACCAGACAGAACACTGAAATATCTCAAATTAGACCCGATTATACTCAAAAACGAAACTTCACTTCCGAGGAACTATTTCACCAAGAAGTAGAAAATTTTAACAATCAAAACACAGATAATTATGCGAATCCAAGTTGAGACGATAAAACAAATCATTCAGAAAATTACGAATGCAACAACCCTTACGAAAATTACGAAGAGGACGATAAAGAAAATGCGTGCTCAAATTTTCAGTTGGACCAAATAAAATACGATCAGACGTAATAAATTTAAACAAGATTAATCAACACATTTTACCCTATATAGAAATACCTCAAGCGGAAATTAAATTATTAATCGATACAGGATTTTCAAAAACCTTAATTAGCCCCAAAACCGTGCAGAAACATTATTTATATTTTGTAGAAAGAGAACCTTTCAAAATTCGAACAGCACACAAAACGACTCTATACCAATTTATCGCAAACATACCCTTATCAAAACTTTCAACGTAAAAATGAAACATAAATTTTGCATTTTTTAATTTAAAGATAAATACGACGGATTAATAGGCACGGTTCTTTTAAGAAAACTAGGAGCGAATATCTATAAAAAAAAACCGATTATTAAGAACAAAACATGAACAAATTCCAATTAAATTTCAAAACAGCAACATTCAAACCGATCAAAAAAAAGTACACAATAGAACCCTAGGACGGAAAAACAAATAGAAGTCCTAGTAAATTTAAAAAGCGACATAGGAATAATAAATCACATGTCATTCCAACAAGGAGTAGAAACACCCAGCGCGTTAGTAAACATAAGACAACTACGCTATTACGACAATTTTAAATTCAAACGATTAACAATACCAATTGAAGTGCAAGAAGTGAATCTTAGTGAAATGGAAATCGACGAAGACCCTGAAAGTAATTCCAACCCCACAGAACACGATAAATTGTTAAAAGAAAATTTAATGAACATCGTTTCGATGACAAAATTAACACAGAAGAGGAGAGAGCAATAAAGGACTTACGTTTCGAATATCGAGATATATTCCATTGTGAAGGAATACCTTTAACTTTCACCAACACAATCAAACATAGCATCGAACTAACCGATGATAAACCGATTTTCACCAAAGCATATAGACTACCTCAAGCAAGTCAAGAAGAAGCAGGCAGGCAGGTAGCAGATTTTTTAAATCAAGACATCATTCAACATTCGAATTCACCATGGAGCAGCCCCGTACTAATTGTACCGAAGAAACTAGATGCCTCAGACAAACGCAAATACCGAATGGCCATCGATTACAGAAAACTCAACGAGAAGACTGTAGACGATAAGTACCCACTACCAAATATCACCGAGATATTAGATAAACTAGGAAAATGTCAATATTTTTTGACATTAGACTTCGCCTCAGGATACCGTCAAGTGGAAATGGACGAGAAAGACAGAACCAAAACAGCTTTCAGTAGAACCATAGGATACTATGAATACAAACGCATGCCGTTTGGCTTAAGGAACACATCCGCCACTTTTCAGAGGGTTATGGATAATATTTTGAAAGAAATTCACAACGAAAAATGCCTTGTGTATCTAGACGACATAATTGTATACTCAACATCACTCAATGAACACATCGAAAGATTAAGAAAAGTTTTTGAACGTTTAAGAAAAGCCCACTTTAAAGTACAATTAGGTAAAAGCGAATACATCTGGTGTACCTCAGGGCTCAGTCTTAGGCCCCATGCTATACTTAATTTACGTGTCGGATATTCACAAGGCTATAAAACATGTAAATATCCAATGCTTTGCTGATGATACTCAACTATGTTTTTCATATGATCCAGAATTTGTTCATAATGCTTCGAATCGTATCAAAAATGACCTTCAGGGTCTTGTCACATATTCCTCTGATCACAACTTAAAATTAAATATTGGAAAGTGCAACGTCATCGATTTTTCTCCAAACTTTAGAAAGGAATCACCAATCAACATGGAAATTATAATTCAAAAGCAGCCATTAAAGAATTTGAAGTGCTCAAAAAGTCTAGGCATAATTTTGATTGCAAACTCCGTTTTGAGGAGCATGTCTCGCTACTGATTAAAAAATCTTACCTTGTTCTTAGACAACTGTATAAAAATAGGCATATTTTCAACTTTGCACTAAAAAGGATACTTTGTGAAACATTAGTTTTACCTATTTTAAACTATGGCCTTATTATATATTATCCATGTTTGCTCCAGGTCACAAAAAATCGTCTACAAAGAGTGCAGAACAATTGTTGTAGATTTATCTACGGACTTCGCAAATTTGACAGAGTGTCTGCAAAGATAAATGAGCTTGGTTGGTTGAAAATAGATAACTTGTTTAAATATTACATAAGTGCTTTAGTCTTTCGAACTTTGTCTACTTCTTCGCCAGCTTATCTTAAAGAAAAGTTAGTACTCAGAGGTGACATGCATGAACGAATTATTCGACATGTCCATACGTTAACGATGCCTAAATTTCGTCGTGCTGTGTTTGAAAGATGTTTTCGTATAACGCTGTGAATATATATAATGATATACCGGCGGATCTAAAAGCACATACACTAAAATATTTTAAAAGCACTATAAAGCCAAACTAGTGCAAGAACAAATTAAACGTACACAACTTGGTCACTAGCTTTACCATACAGTTAACTATTTCTTGAATAGTCATAATGTAATTGTTGTAGACTAACTACAAGTCACTTGTTGTGTTTACTTATCCACAATTTCTTTATTGCAAATAATTATTTAAAAATTGTAATTAGTTGAGGTTAAGTTTGAGTAGCGTTAGCTAGACTTCGCCTCATGTACTTCTTAACATTGTGTTGTAAATTACGATGCAATAAAGGCACTATAATAATAATAATAATAATAATAATAATTCTCGCAAAAAGAAGTAGTATTTTTAGGACACATAACGCCACAAGGTGTTGCCAAACCCAGACAAAACAAATGCAGTATTAAACTATCCCTTACCGAAAACCAACAAACAGATAAAAAATTTTTTAGAACTCAGTGGATACTACCGAAAATTCATAAATAATCAAATAACTAAACCATTAACCAACGGTTTAAAGAAGGGTAATAAAATCGAACACACACTGGAATTTATTAAAGCGGTAGAAAAATTAAGTGTATTCTTACGAATCACCCTGTATTACAATTCCCTGATTTCTAGAAACCATTTATATTAACAACAGATGCATCCAACGTTGCTTTAGGCGCTGTATTAAGTCAAGGAAAAGTAGGTAACGATAAACCAATCAGCTACGCATTACGAACGTTAAATGAAACAGAACAGAAGTACAGTACTATTGAGAAAGAACTATTTAGCAATAATTTGAGCAACAAAATATTTTGGACCATACCTTTATGGAAGGAAATTTTATATATACACAGACCATAGACCATTAGTATGGTTATATAAACTCAAAGAACCAAACTCAAAATTATAGAGATGGAGGATTAGATTGGAAGAGTATGACTACGATATCATATACAAAAAGGGAATATATAACAATAACGCGGACGCATTAAGCAGAATACAACTCAACGCCATAGAGACAGTCAATTGTAGGAAATGTTAACGAAACAGAGTTGAGGGAAGACCCTGAAGACATGGAAACTATACATTCCACGCAAAGTGATGAACCAAAAACTGCAATTAAAATTCTATACGCAGCAATAGATACGAAATCGAATCAATTTATAATTACCGAAGTCTTAACCAACCTCGACCCAGTAAAATATACAAAAACAGATAATAGGAAAGTATATCAAATTCAAATAGCGAGGGATGATAACGAGGAGCAAATAATTAAAATTTTGAAAGAATATACCCCGGAGAAAAAACGTTTTTACTTTTTTTTTCACAACGGAACATTTGTACAAAAGATTTTCTGATTTATATATTAGATTGTATAATAATTCAGGACCCGAGATTATCAGATGTACACGAAAATTAATAACTTTAGATGAACCGGAGGAAATAAAGGATGTAATTCGAAACCGACACAAAGGTAAGACTAATCATCGTGGAATAAACGAAACCTTAAAACAACTCATAAGAATATATTATTTTAAAGACATGAAGAAATTAACTACGGATTTTATTAATCAATGCAAATTATGTGAAAAGGAAAAATTGATAGGTTAGGTCAGCACGACGGCGCTGACCTAACCTATCAATTTTTCCTTTTATCTAACCTAAGTCCACACAAGTCCAACTAACCTAACCTAACTCCGGACAACACTAGCTAACCTAACTCCTGACAAGTCTACATCCAATCTAGGTCGAAGGCAATTTCACCCTATGGGGCAATTTCACCCTATAGGACAATTTCACCCTAACCTGACATCCTACATATATCCGACATATCCGGACATATGTCGATGCGCACCCCTGTCCAGTTCGACCTAGGTCGGATTAAATCCGACCTAGGTCGGATAACAAAACTGTTCCTAAACAAGAGAATGTATGCGAAATGGCGGTGTTCAACATATTTGGGTATTTTCGGCAATATTGGCCCCCACTCTGTAGGGTACATAAGGACAATTTTCGTTTTCAATTTAGTATTCGACAGTAGCTAGAACGGTAAACATGGGCGTCTCCAAGGTGATTAACGTTCCTCAACTTCTTGGGAATAAAGTGAAACCAACAAATGGGCGATTTGGATTGTGGCTGTTGGCAGAAAATATATGCAACAATAATCTGGTGACAGATATTGGTGGTATTTGTTATGTCGAAGGCGAACAGATGCTGGCTGGTGGACTACACATACCAATTACAAAACCATTTTGTGACAATATAATGTTGGTTAAAATTTGCGACCTTTCTGGCGCCGAGCAAACATCTGCAAACAAAAGAATGTTTATCCTAAAAAAAGAAATTTGTGGTGCATTTAACAGCTATTTACGAAGAAAGTTCGACCGATTTGTTTCCGCTAGGCATGGAGTTAAAGCTAAGCTTCCGTTTCCTCTGGAAAGCACTAACAAGATGGGCCAAGGAGTTAAAGAAATTATCGGAAAAGAAGACCTCGAAAGCATTAATAAAAAATTCCAAAATTCTATATGTGTTCCGTACAAAGTGGAACTAGCAGATGTTAAGTTGGAAACTTTATTGGAGGAACTACCAGATATATTAGACGAACTCAAAAAATATTATTACTATCTTTTTAACATGTATGTAACTCAGATTTTGCTAGAATATTTAGTAAAATGGAGATGTGTAATTATTTAACTACAAACCATAACTTTTGCTATAAGGGCGAATACGAAGAAAAGTGCAATATTATAGTTGACAACGATAAAACTGTGGGAATTGATTGTCTACCATGGCTAACAACCAATGCAAGAATTAAGATATACAACAAATTTGTGTGTCAGATAACAAGTCCTGGTGTTAATAAACAAATTGGAAATCATATACTAGATTTTTACGTTGCCTAGATGCACGTTTAAGGGAAACATTTGCGTCTACTTTGGTCAAAGATCATGGTATTACGCGATTGGAAGCGACAATATACAACTGTACAATTGGAAGCTATGTCAGTGCGGAACTGGTGTATAATCCCTTAAAAGACTGTTTAACCTTATTGGAAGATAGTAAGTTATACTTCTTAAAGGCGCCAATGTATTCGGTACCACTTGCCAAAATGTGGAGTAAGCTATCGGACAAGCTACAAAATAGCTGCAGTTTAGTGTATAATAACCTACTACAGTACGTGTATTGGCGAAATAGCAATACAAAGAAATTGACGGGCTTGCAAATTAAGTTTTCCGAAAAACCAAAGGAAAAGGAAAAATTGATAAAGTATGTGCTTTCGGCTTTTAGTTTTAACTATTTACCTGTAAATTATTTAAAGATTATAGGGTAGGAATATAGCCAAGATAAAATAAAAATCTTACACAAGTGCTACATTAAAGCAGGTAGTACATATTTTACACAATCTGCAACACCATATTCTACAATTCCAAAAGAAATAGTCATTTCGGAATTGGGTTGATAGATACGCCTAACATTCGTCAAGAGGTTGTACGACAACGCGTAAATATTGGCAGTAAACTCTATCCGTTTACGCTAAAGGAAATTGCCCCATTATGCACACCATACGCTGTAAGTGGAAGAAAAAGACAACTGGAATTAGAGGAAATGGATGCAAAAAAGCGAAAGTTGGACTACATGAAAAACACTGCGACAATACGCAAACAATACAAAGATGTGTTAGACAAAGAACATCTTATTAGAGAAAATGAACAGTAAAAAAGGCGACTGACTTTTTCTAGCAACTACAAGAATAGCAGTAGCGCGGAGAAGGGGTATGCATGTATTATACAGCGCACTGTTACTATAAAATATGTTAGTTTACGGGTAGATCGAACGAGAACAAATTAAATTTTAATCTATGATTAACCGCGGTCGTAAAAATGGGAAATTAATGGTTAATTTTAATGCCGCTAAGCATATACTTTTGCTAGGTGATTCATTTAGAAAATATTTAAGCCTACCATTTCCGAAAATATGACGTAAAAGTTATTTAAAATTAAATCGCTTTATTAGTAAGTATTCTGTAGACAACAAATTTGGTGTTCCCTTAGTAAAGGTTTAAAATGTTTTATTAAGTTTTTGTTTATAGTAGCACTGCATCTTCTACCGCACAACTTGCAACCAATTTGTGTACGTGTGCTACAACCCTTTTGAATTTTTAATATGCACGCGATGTGATTGCCGATCCGTATAACATGGAAAACGTTTCCGATATTTCTACTAACTGCATTCGCAGCATGGACGAAGCGAACCCGGCGCATATATTAGTGCTAAATGCATTGGACGAGCAGCAAGGATTGGCAAAAGATGACGTCATTAGTTCCCCACTGAATCCTCAACTTTGTTCGGGTGTCTTCGGAAACCTTCGGTTTGCATTCTATAGGGTACATAAAACAGGTACGCAAGAGTAAACTTTTTAGTTATAAGTTAGTTCGCTTACAAGTTTAACCAAAGTCCTATAGTGCGGATTTTGTTTTGCACTAAAATGGTACCTGCAAACGTTTTTAAATGCAACACTTGCGGTGCTTCCTATACCTGGAAAAATGTTATCAAACGGCACCAGAACAAATGTCGTGGTGTAACATAGCCAGCGGTTAAGCTTATACATCCGTCAGCAGAAAAGTACTTTAACTGTATGTCTTGCGGTATCGCTTTTACGAGAATGGACAACTTACAGCGACACAAGGAAAACAGCACGGTATGTCAAGCCGTAAACGTTCAGCTCCGCCAGCAGTTGGAGAGCCTTCCCCGAAGCAGTCACGGATTCTGTGTAAAGTCTACGACATGGAGGTGTTAAAGTCTGGTCATCTACGGAGCAACAAACATAAAAATGCATCAGTTACCGCTACTAACGACGATGGTGTAGAAATGGTTAGCACAGCGTTTAATAACCGTATGGCTAGCTATAGCATAAAGAAAGCCAGTGTCAACGATGGAGTGTCCGAGTTTCTATGGAAGCAGAAAGAGCGGTTTATTCGATTACTTAATGAAAAAAGAATACAACATACAGCAATAAAAGTCTATTGCGAACTCTACGGCGTTTACACCAAAATGGGAGAAGAAACTACCGACGTGAAATCTTTTAACACAAAAAATATGTTATAACGTCTTCTAGTAATCTGGAAAATATGTACGAGGTCTTAAGCGACACCATGAGAACAAAATCAGAGAAATTTGAAACATGTGTGTCCGGTTGGTCTTTGGAAAAGGTGCTCTATTTAGAAATAAATATTAATAAGTATAAGCCGATTTGAGGAGTTCTAGGTTAAGAATAAAAATTGTGAATATGTATTTAGAAATGTCGTTTACAAATTTAAACTGTATTAGTAAAAATTGTCTGTAATAAAAAGTTTTAAGGATGGTTTTTAGATTTTCTTTTAGGTATAAGCTGCAGTAAAGTTATAATTTAGAAGATGTGTGTAAAACGGTAAGGGGTGGTTAGATTTTAAATCCATCTACAGATTCAGATTCTGCATAAAATTCTAGACTAATTTGATGTATTACATGACTAAAAAATTTATAAGAACGGTCAGAACTCGCTACCAGTAAAAAATCTTAAAATGAGGGTAGCTCCCTGGGGGATGATGCAATCTAAAAATTTTAAAGAGATTTGGGTAGCTGAGAAAATTCTAATATTAATTGATACCAAGCAAGATGCATTTATCTCGAAAGATGCGCTAAACAAGATAGAAAGTATGACAGTAAAAGCAAGTAGTGGTACGGTCGCGGTATGCTCGCTAGAAGGTATGTGTGTAATTTTGTAAGGCGTAGTCCTATTTTAAATCTGTTTACAGATTCGAATGCTGCGTAACATTTTAGACTGATTTGATGTGCCGCATGTATAAAAAAATTTATGCGGACAGTCAAAAATCACTGCTGGTAAAAATTCTTAAATTTGGGGTAGCTCCCTGGGGGGTGATGCTATCTAAAAAATTCCTAAAGATTTGGGTAGCTGAGAAAATTCTAATATTAATTGATACCAAACAAGATAGGTTTATCTCAAAAGATGTAATGGCTAGTCGAAGAAAACTATTTGGTTCAGAATGTTAAAAATGTAAAAAAATATTAAAATGACGGTAGCTCCCTGGGGGGTGATGCTATCTAAAAAATTCCTAGAAATTCGGGTAGCTGAGAAAAATCTAATATTAATTGATGCCAAAAAAATATAGATTTATCTCGTGAGTGGAAATGTGGAGAAAGATTTATCTCGCGGATGGAAAGAATGCGGGTGTGATGTAATCAAAATGGTTGGGGTAAAAAAAATTCCACAAGGCGGTTCATAAGGCGAGAGTAGGAGGAGATTCCTTAAAATAAGACTTTATAGTGGGTTTTTACATGTATATTTGGTCCAGATGTGTGTGGAAATGTGGATGCTGGTGGAAATGTGGTTAAAAAACAACCAATTATGCACTACTATTCGCAATAGGACAAACCGTCTATAAAAAAAAATTCAAAAGTAGACGACACAAAACGGCACGCAGAAATTTAGGTCCGTTTAAAATAAAAAATCTCAGAAAAAAAGTAGCAGTAGTAGACAACGGAAAAACCGTAAGATATATCCATTTAATAAATTTAAGACACCCTGCAATTACAGATAGACAGCCATCACCCTTGCCGTCAACCTCCACCCAGGTAGAACGCACGACAACTAAATAATAGTAGAAGAAATAAAAAACAACCCCGGTATACTACCAGTAAAATTGGGAAATCTGCAAAACACCGTAGACTATTGAACTTTCGCATAGAAATTAGAGGGAATTATGACAGATTGAAAGAATCAATGGACACAGCCAAATTCGGAAAAGAGTATGCGATAGAAATGCTTAATTACAAAAGCTTAATGGAAAATATCCTAAAAAACACAGACGACAAATTCAAACGATTGATACCAATAGACCAAGAACAAGACAGAAAAGAGGAATTATTAACGGATTAGGTAACATTATGGAAGATGTCACAGGAAATTTAGACAACCAAGATGCTGAACGATACGGCAATGCAATACGAGAATTGATTGACAGGCAGCGTCAAATGCTCCCAGGGCGTTCAAAGAAACGACCAGACAATATTCTTTTGCTTTCCTCGCCAGTTAGCGAGTTTTTTTTTACCTGAAAATTTTGAATTTTGTCATACCCTTACTATTCCAAACAAGATAAAGATCTTTAAAGTGTGTAATCAACACTCACACACGGGGCCTACATTTTAACTCTTCTCCGTACGAGGACGTATTTTTGTTAAAAATGTTTGCTAACACTTTTCAAGCGGTTCGTGTCGGAATTCGAACCCGGGAGCATGAACTTAGTAGTCATTCGCAAAACAACTACGCCATGGAGCAGCCGAACTGATAATTAACAGTATGTCGTCTGCAAATCCAACAATAGTACATCCTTCGGACTATCTGACCTAAAAGATGCTCTGCTACAACAAGTTTCAGAACATGGGACCAGTGAATGCCCTTACGGAAACACCCTTTCTACCGCTACAATTGATTTTCCAATACTCCACTCCAAGGTACTACATTGGCCAGGAAGCGAGTTTTTTACCTGGAAATTTGCTGTTCTAAGCAAGGTAAGAATCCTTAACGTGCGCGACAACATCCACACAAGGGACCTACGTTTTAACTCTGCGCATATTTTTGTAAAAACTGCTTGTCTAATACTTTCCAAGCTGCCCGTGTCGGAAATCAAACCCGCACCTTAAGCTTTGTAGTCAAACGCATACAAATTAAGCCTCGGAGCCGCCCGAAAGGTAGACAACTATATTTTGATTTTTAATGCTCAACCCGAAGTGACAGAAAAGTGAGTTTTTATTTACCTGGAAATTTTGAATTATGTCGAACTCTTGCTGTTCCAAGCTACGTAGGGAACTTTAACGTGCGTGACAATACTCACTCACGTGATCCACATTTCACCTCTCATCCGAACAAAGGCGCATATTTGTGAAAAATACTCTTCTAACGTTTTCCAAGCGGTTCGTGTTGAAATTCAAGTCCGGGACCTTGAGATTAGCAGTCATACGCATACCAACTAAGTCACGGAGACGCCTAGTGAGAGATAGGCGTCGGATAAAAGACAATTAATTATTTTCGAGCAGGTAACTAGAAAGGTCAAAATGTAATAATAGGAGCATGTAATAAAACGGCAGGCCTGCGCTGTTGGTGTCGATATGAGGACAAGTTATAGGTTAGTGGACGGAACAGCTTCAAGATGTAGCGCTTACTTGTTTGAAGGTATCTGGCCGCTGCGGAAGTTTTTATATAACTTCGCTTGCAGATTTGACAAGGAATATTATCCGTGCGCGCCGTGTGTGTTATTATAAAAAGGCTACCTGCAGATAAAGCTCAAATAGGTGGGTTTTGGTTTTTGAATATCCTTAAACTTTTATAGACGAATTAATCCGTGAGTAAAATATAAGCTTTTATGTTGATACTTATTAATTGTATACATGTGAATTGCAATTCTATTCGACTTGTAATTATGTAAGAGAAAATTAATTTAACGTAAAAGTAATTATTTTGTTAGACAAGAACTTAGCGATGGAACTTGTGTTAGTTAAATTTAAGTACGATATTGTTGTGAAGGAAAGTTGGAACATTTCAAAATATTAAGAAGTATGCGCGTCTGATTTTAAATGCAAGTTCATTGATAAAATTTAGTGTTATTTAAGATGAAATTTTAGTATTTTGAATGGACGATAGAATGAAGTAAGAAAAAGTTGGTATTTAAGTGTTTTATATATCTGTTATAAAGGGCATTTGTAAAAATAGAATTTAGAATGTCATATAACTCATTATCGGAAACGGGAAATTGGAGTGATAGTATTTTTGATGAATTCGAATTAATGTTTTTTCTTAGGGTTTTAGTAATATGTGGCTAGTTGGATGTTAGGAAATTAAGTTATTTTTTAAAAGTATTTGTATTTATATTGCAATTATTTAATGTCATTAAAAGTTGAGTGTAGGTAGAATTTTAATTGCAATTATTTATGAACTAGATGAAGGATATCCAGTCACCCCAAGCGATGGAGTCGTACCTGAGAGAGGCATTTTATGTTAAAAATTTCTTTGATTGCCAAATTTAATGAGTGTTTTTAAGGTATAGAACAAGGTATCGTATAGTATGATAAATTTAAAAAACCAAAAGTAAGGGAGGTCTATTCAGCACAACGGTCTTCCGTGTAGGGATAATAGCGAAAGGAATTGTAAAGACAATACGGTTTGGCGCCCCTTAACCATGGCAGTAGCAAAGCCTTTTAGGGTAGGTAAAAATGGTAACGTAGTATTTTTATATTTCAGCCGCTTCAAATGTGTATTCCTTTTTATTCTTATTATCTCTTCAATAGTAACCTATTCCTGCACCACTATAGTTAGCTGGTGCTTCCTAAAATTGTTACGAGGTCCTCGCCCCTGCTAAATTTATAACGAAACATCACTATTACCCGTATCATTTTGTTCATTACTTTATTGAGAAGAAACAAATTTCTCTTTTTGAATAACATTTGTTAACCTGACAACTAATTTAAGGCATAGAGGCTCATTGCCCGCTGTTCTTTTCAAAGGACACCATGTATCTGAAAAAACGAAGAGCGTTACAAAAAAAGTTATAAGAAAAAGTTAATCGTTGCGCTACTTCTTTCAGCAAAAATAGTTTTGGTATCATATGGGTTTAAACTGCCGAATGGACGAATGTCTAAAAATTATTAAACGTCACTATAAGTAAACAATCCCAAGGGCAGTTTAACAAAACAAGTGAATGAAACGTGCCGTATTTTGTACTCTAAAACCCATTTATTCATAAAGGTAAATATAACCATGACCGTTCAAGGCAATAAGTATTTGCTGTAATGACCATGCCGGTAGAATGAACTTGTTAGATTAGTGAACCAGGCCATAATTAGGCAAGAATGTATCAAATAGGCAAAAAGTGACCACACTAATAACACGTAATTACAAAGTAAGTGCTAGTGGCAATGAAGAAGTTCAAGATGTACATAATTATGTTTAAAGATTTAACGCTTGATTTCTACTCAGGTTGAAGGTTACAAGATGAAAATGACAAATAGTATGTTTTGATATCCTCTGGGTAGGTACTTCTAATTAACAACGACCAAGGACTGTTATTTAAAAAAAAAAGGTTTGAATATGTAAACAGTAGATTAATCATGTGAATTCATTTAGTATTGTTGAGTCGTAGAAACCGACACGATTGTTTAGGGGAGTTACAAAAATAAGAACCTAAGCATACATAAATTGTATTTCGTAGAGGTATTGGTTAATCCAATTGAAGAGGGATGATTGGATGAACTAGTCTCAATCAATAACATTTCCAGGATTTTTATATTTTTGATAAACAAATATTTTAGGATAGATTTTAGGGTCTACAATTTGAAAATATTATAAAAAAATTATCGTTTTAAACAAATTTTTTTTTTTTTATTAAAACTAGTGTGTTGCATATCTGCGACATTGTGTATGAATGGTACTCTTAATATAAACTTCTTTCTGTGTCAAAGCACAGTGTAGCATTTATGTTACTTAAAAAAATTTAAACTCGACGCCAATTCATTATCATCATTTTGTTTTCGACCTTACTTAAGTCGGTTTGATGCAGATCTAATTTCTTTTCTATTCTGTGCTAATCTAAAAAGTTCTACATACCCTTCACAACTTAAATTTCTAATCATTTGACTAATATAGGATTGTCTAGATCTTTCTACTCTATTTCTATTTGGTAGTCTATAATCTAAGACCTTACTAAATAGTCCCTCCTGTCTTAACTGGTGCCCTATCATTCTATCTCTCCTGATCTTTAATTGTTTCCACATACAGGGTTCCTCACCTATTCTTCTACAAACTTTCTCATTTGTTACTCTATCTGTTCAACTAATCTTTAACATTCTCTTATAACACCAAGTTTCAAAAGCCTCTATCTTCTTCTTATCTACCTCTTTAATTGTCCAAGTCTCACTACCGTATAATAGAACGTTCCATACGTACGACTTAAAGAAACTTTTTCTATTATCTAAACTAATACTATTAGCTATTAGTACGTCCTTCTTTTTTTAAAACATTTTTTTAGCTTGAGCTATTCTAGCTAGTATATCCCCTCTGTTACATCCGTCCTTTGTAATTATACTACCTAAATAGCAAAATTCGTCTGCCTTCTCTAACTCGGTATTACCTATTTTTAATTTTGGTTTAGAACTAGGCTGTAACTCACTTATCATTATCTTTGTCTTTCCTGAGTTAATTCTCATACTATAGTTATTCTGTAGTATCTCATCTAAAATATTTAAAAACTCTCCTAACTCTTTTCTAGCTGCTGTAATGGCTATATCATTTGCAAAACGTAACATGTCTATCTTCTGTCCCTGTACACTAATGCCTATCTCTTTTCTCTCTCTAGCTTAAAGCTTCCTTAATATAAACATTAAAAATCAAGGAATAGAGTATACAGCCCTGTCTAACACCATTTCTAATCTTAGCTTCCTTTTCTATTTCATCAAATCTAATTACTACGCTTTGGTTTTTATATTGACTGTAAATAATTTTTCTATTCCTATGAGAGTTTCCTATTTTTCGCAATACCCTGAACATAACAATCCAATTAACCCTATCAAATACTTTTTCTAAATCTACAAAAGCGAAATCAGTCTTTTTATTTTTTGTAACCAGTAGAGTATAATTGGGAATATGACACCCACATTTCCCCCAGAATCCCACATTTCCCCACACATCTGGACCAAAAAGTTTTCTTCGACTATCCATTTTTCATCTTTCGAGATAAATATATCTTAAATTTTTTATGTTTCGAGATAAATGAGCATCCACATTTCCTCCTTATGGGGATTTACATGTAAATTTGGGAGGAAATGAGGAGAATCCCTCATTTGCTCCCACATCTGAACCGAATAGTTTTCTTCGTCTAGCCAATGCATCTTTCGAGATAAACCTATCTTGTTTGGTATCAATCAATATTAGATTTTTCTCAGCTACCCGAATCTTTAAGAATTTTTCAGATAGCTCCATCCCCCAGGGAGCTACCCTGATTTTAAGATTTCTTACCTGTAGCGACTTTTGAGCGTTCTTATAATTTTTTTTAGTCATGCGATACATCTTAGAATTTTACGCAGAATTCAAATCTGTAAACAGATTTGAAATCGGACCACGCCTTGCGAAGTTACCCCTTTAAAGCTCTCAAACCTCTACATTTTGCTCTTTGCTTTATAAGCAAACCTAACAAATAGTTTTATTCGTCTATCCATTGCATCTTTTGAGATAAGCCTACCTTGTTTGGTATCAATCAATATTAGATTTTTCTCAGCTACCCGAATGTTTAGGAATTTTTTAGATAGCATCACCCCCAAGGGAGCTACCCCCATTTTAAGATTTCTTACCTGTAGTGACTTTTGAGCGTTCTTATAAATTTTTTTAGTCATGCAATACATCCTGTTAGTCTAAAATTTTACGCAGAATTTGAATCTGCAAACAGATTTGAAATCGGATGACGCCCTGCAAAGTCACCCCTTTAAAGCTCTCAAATCTTATTAAAATTTTTGCTCGTCTATGACATATGCTTAAACCAAACATCTCCAAAAATCAAAAACCGTGGAGATTATAGAAATGAGTTCTTTATAAGCCATAAGTGCTTAGTATTTAAAACCATTTTTTCAAACAGTAATGTGCTTTTCTCAGAATATCGCAAAAACCCATGACTTAAAATTTTTCTGGTTTTAACGTAATTATATGCACAATGCTAAATTGTTGGAAAATACGTAGACGAGGACAAACTAATTGCTTTACAATTATGTGACGTATAGTGAAAGTAGCCGTTCTTTTTTATTAATTAGCGGGTATATGATTTGAGAAATACAATAGATATGCTCGATGCTAAATGCTTGGAAAATACAAGTCGTTTCAAATCAATTTCTTAACGAGCATGTGAATCACATGTGAAAACTGTATATAATTTCTTTTCTTGGACTTTCTATTAATTATGTTTGTGTATTAGAAATTGATTAATAATTGCAGGATACAAATTTTAAATAAACACTTTGCTAAGGGAACACCGAACTTGTTGTATACAGAATACTTACTAATAAAGCAATTTAATTTTAAATAACTTCTACGCCATATTTTTTGAAAATGGCATGCTTTGGAAACAATCGAAGATTGCCGAAGACACTCGAAGAGTGCACAAACGCGGTCAGTAAACCACAATTAATAATTGCCTTTATAGGTTTAACATTTCTACCATTACCCAATGACTTTAATTTCTTATTGGAGAGAATCCTTATTCTCCCACGCACTGTTGCGTAGCTGGATGCCCACCCCTTTTGGGAATATATGCTCGTTATAGGTTGTAGCACCCGCGGTTTTACTTAACTACACTTCGTGAGATTCCTTTAATCTTTTTTTAATCGTGTCCTTCTCGCGTACAATACAGTAGGACTTAGCCTTACTACCTACAAATTCTAATACTGGACCCACATTAAATTCGTCTTTGAATTTCTCTACAATTTTTTGTTAACATGCAGTATATTGTGTTTATTATTTGCGGGGTACACCACTTTAAACCTAAAAATAAAAACAGGATAGTTTAATACGTCTATTAATAATTTATGGTAATGTTGGCGGTACAAATATGTAAAAACAAACTTTATCAAGAAAAATATAATGTTTTTAATAGAATACATACATGTATTGATAACATATATAAACCGCTGTGGTAACCAGAGTCTAACGAATCTGGGATAGCCAAATCTCTAAACATTTGCGCAAGCGATTGCCTTGCAGTTGCATCTTTTAAGTACTGAATGGGGAAACATTTAATAAGTTCCAACACTGTCAAGTAATTTAAATTGCTGCAATCATTAGACAGAGAAATACTGGCACTGCTCTCTCCCTCTAATAACGTTTGAACCCTTTCTTCCTCCGTCGTATTTCCACATACTTTTTTTATATCACCAACAAATTTTTCGTAAAATTCTGGAAAGTTTCTACACCTTAACTCAGCCATTTTAAAACAGATCAATTCTCGCAAATTTAATAGCTTGATGCACTCGTACGCAGGTAGCACAATAACATTCCCATCTTTCGTAATCTCCATATTATATAAATTCTCTTTTCCAAATTGTTCAAAAACCATATACTTCTATTAAAGGCTGTGCTCAGCTGCAATTTGAAATCTTGATCCAATTGTATCTCAACAACATCGTTTCCAGTAGTCAAACCATTTAATCGACTGTTTAGCACGTCACGAGAAAATTGGCGAATTTGAAATTCCACTTGAAAAGTACACAATTTCTTCCAATCGAAGTAAGAGAATGTTATCGTAGAATCAGCACACATACCACTACAGCAAATAACTTGGATGGCAGGTTGAAGACCACCATATAAATCAAAACCAACTTCTAATATATGGTGGTGATAATTTGGAGGAAATTTGCCTAACCTATAGGTTGACTTACCAACTAGTTGGTTGATATTTAATTGTGGTACTCGCACATCACTTGTAACGTCAACACAAGAAAAGTCTATCTTTAATTTATAATTTTAATCAAACTCGACCATACTTTGACGACTAATGCACTGGAACATGGCTCTCGCCTTTTATGCCGATGGTCGAGCGTGCGCAGCTCCTTATTATATTAGTTGGCGTTATATGCAAGTCTTGACTGGAAAAGTGACGCGTATAATTGTTTTATAGTGGGTTTTACCTGTATGTATTTAACCACCAACGCCATTTTTAGAATTATTAAACAAAATTACTCTTAGCAGTATTTTTAATATACCATCGTGTAAGATTCCAATTATTATTGTGTTTTTCCTCAGGTTCTCAAATCCCTCGGAAATTTTTTCAAATCGAATGACACCTTACTGATTTGCAGAATAACCTTTTGCAAGCACCGTATATAATTCATCTTTAATCTATTTCTAAACCGTATCGCTCTGTCTTTTGAAATAAACCCCTGGTGTAACCTATAAATTAGTATAGAATTTTTCTGGGGAATTGAAATTATTTATCACGTCTTTTAAAATTAGTTCCAACAAAGACCTGTATATATTGTATTAATATTCAAAAACCTATCAGCAAAACAACTTTGCATTTTTATTTAGATTTAGCTCGATAATAAAGTTAAACTCCAAAAATATTTATTAGTGTCTAGAATTGTTAAAATTTTCAATTAGTGAATCCACATACAAATGATTAAACCAAAAGGTATAATACATATATTAATTACGTACGGTGACCTAGAAAGTGGTTCGATAATCTATTTTAAATGTAGTTTAACATAAGACGTATATTTTAAATAAATTTAGTGAAATGTATGATCATTAGCCTTGCATTGTTTGTCGATGACGTCTGACTATTAATTTAATAAAAGCACTTTCCACAATTCTAGTTAATATACGGGAATACACATTTTATAATTTGATTTAAATTGGGTTAATGTAAGGATAAATTATACTTATACTTTCTCTATGTACATAAATACGGGGGAAATGATACCAAAAGTTCATTTTAAGTTTATTTTGTAAAACGTAAAGTCGTTTATAGTGTAATTAATAGTAATACTGAATTTTCAGTCTTTGGTTTAAAATTTCGTGTGAGGACTATTGACAAAGAAGAGTAAGTCTTAGTTTGAATTTTGCAAACGTAGAAGAAATTAATATTTACATGTATAATTCAAAACTGTTAATCAATAATTTTTCTAGAATGAACATCTTAAGTATTGCGTGCAGTGTGTGCGAAAATGTTTTTACTGGATGTGATGCCATAAAAAAACACAACGAAAGGCACATCGAGATGGTTTATTTCAGGAGGAACTAAAATTACAGCCAATGAGTGGGAACAAATTAAGGATTTGGAAAACCAATCGACCGCAGCGCATAAAGAACGTATAAACGCCGCAATTCAGTTAGAACGAACCAAGTTACTATTTGAAAAACCATACACCATAACAAAATCTTCTTCCAAAATCATAATTGTAGGCCTGAACCCGTTCGACGATTACAAAATAATTTTTAGATTTGTTAACACCATTTCGCAGAGCGTACTTGATGTATCCCTCAACGTATTTAGGAAGTTTATATCAAATCTTCCGCACATTATACGCACTATGGAAGTTGGCATGCAAAATCAGATATGCAACTTCGACAACTTGCGTTTTTATTTAAATAAGAATTGTTTAGTGAAGATGATGACATTTGATGGGAATTATATGATATTTACCAAAGGAACTTTAGAGCGCTTTTAGGGTATCTCAGATCGTTCTCAACCATGCTAATACTTTAAAAGAACTAACGGAAAAGGGTACTCCTTATATAGATCTGTTTCTGTTAGATGTCGCAATGGAAAGATATAATAGGAATGATGTCCTACAGAATCTCGCAATTGATGTAATTAAAAGCAAATACAGTAATAGTGATATTGGGATCATATTATACGAATTTATAAGCACCTACCCAAGATTGTTTGAAAACAGTATTTGTAAACAAGTTGAGTATATGGAAGTATACAACAGGTTTCCATTCCACGCATTTACGAGCGATGTTTAAATTTTAAGCCGAAGACTGAAAATTTTGTAACACTATTAATTACACTTTTGTTTTCTTATACGTTTCTAAATTGTTGTATTTCAACTACAGATATTAATAGATGTCAATAAAATTATGTTATAGTTTTAAATAAATCGATTCTGATTAATAATTTTGTAAAACGTTTATAACACCCTTTTAAAAAAATAATACACACCTTTGTTATAATTCTTTCCATAATTACTTAGATACCCATTTCAGTTACGTGGACATTTGAAAAATTAAACAATACCAATGTATGCTTTAAATTTTAAAACATAAACAAGCTAATATATACAAAAATAATTTCTAAATTCACATCATTCATTTCTTATGATAACAGTTGTTGTGGTTAAATTTTTATTTTAAAACTTACAATTTAGTATATATTCCATTTGAATATCTGCCAACAGTTTTATAAACCCCATCTCCTCGATTATTTCCATAAAATCATCCAGATCCTCGGGCATTGATAACACTGCAGTACAGTGCTGTATTGCTTCCTCGTATGACTGACACATAAGACATTTTTCTCCTTCTATCGAAAAGCGTTGCCCACATTCTGCTTTTTTTTACTCGTAGAGCATTGCGAAATCTTCGAATAACCTCTCCAAAGTCTTTATACATATTTGTTATATTGTCTCTTTAAACCGTACAATCAACAAATAAAAGGATAAAAAATTGTGAATATGTATTTAGAAATGTGGTTTACAAAATTTAAACTGTATTAGTAAAAATTGTCTGTAATAAAAAGTTTTAAGAATAGTTTTTAGATTTTCTTTTAGGTATGAGCCGCAGGAAATTTATAATTCAGAGGGTGTGTGTAAAATGGTAAGAGGTGGTCCTATTTTAAATCTGTTTACAGATTCGGATTCTACATAAAATTTTAGACTAACAAGATGTATTGCATGTATAAAAAATTTATAAAGACGACCATAAAATCGCTACAGGTAAGAAATCTTAAAATTGGGGTAGCTCTCTTGGGGGTGATGCAATCTAAAAAATTCCTAGAAATTTGGGTAGCCGAGAAAATTCTAATATTAATTGATACCAAACAAGGTAGGATTATCTCCAAAGATGCAATAGATAGACGAAGAAAACTATTTGTTAGGTTTGCTTATAGAGCAAAGAGCAAAATTTAGAGGTTCCAGACTTTAAAGGGGTATAACTTTGCAGGGTGTGGTCCGATTTCAAATCTGTTTACAGATTCGAATTCTGCGTAAAATTTTAGACGAACAAGATGTATCGCATGTATAAAAAAAATTTATAAGAACGCTCAAAGTCGCTATAGGTAAGAAATCTTAAAATGGGGGTAGCTCCCTTGGGGGTGATGCTATCTAAAAAATTCCTAAACATTCGGGTAGCTGAGAAAAATCTAATATTGATTGATACCAAACAAGGTAGGTTTATCTCGAAAGATGCAATGGATAGACGAAGAAAACTATTTGTTAGGTTTGCTTATAGAGCAAAGAGTAAAATTTAGAAGATCAGGACTTTAAAGGGGTATAACTATATATTAACTATATATTAAATCTGTTTGCAGATTCGGATTCTACATAAAATTCTAGACTAACAAAATGTATTGCATGTATAAAAAATTTATAAGGACAGTCAAAAGTCGCTACAGGTAAGAAATCTTAAAATGAGGGTAGCTCCCTGGGGGATAATGCAATCTAAAAAATTCTTAGAAATTCGGGTAGCTGAGAAAAATCTAATATTGATTGATACCAAACAAGATAGGTTTATCTCGAAAGATAAAAAAAATGGTTAGTCGAAGAAAACTATTTGGTCCAGAGTGTTAGCGGTAAAAATCTTAAAAATAGGTTTATCTCTGGTGGAAATGTGATGCTCATTTATCTCGAAACATAAATTAAGATGAGAAAATGGTAGTCGAAGAAAACTTTTGGTCCATTACTGTGCTGAAATGAGATTCTTTTGATAATTACCCTAATCTATTAGTATCGGTTCTCTAGTCACTCTGTCTTTACGAAAACCATATTGGTCTTCGCCTAAATAGGTTATTCTCAGTCAAAGCTTCTACTATATTTTTAATTAATTATTGTTAGTATTTTGGAAGTGTGGGAAGTTAAACTAACCGTTTTAATTTCTCACACCTCCTGACTTTTTTGAGATTGGGATAATATTTTTTTCAAAATCTATTGGGATCTCATCTGTGTCATATATTACTTTTACTAGTTCATATAATCTGTCTAAAGTTTTCTGACTTGCATATTTTATTAATTCTGCGGGTATATCGTCTATCCCCGGTGCCTTATTTAGTTTAAGATCACTAATAGTCCTATCAAATTCCTCTCTTAATATTGAGAACCCTATTTCTACACCCTCTTCTTGGTCGTTCTCTAGCTTATCCATATCGTCTCCCTTATATAAATCTTCTAAATATCTTTTCCATCTATCTGCTACCTCAACTTTATTTATTAGAAGCTCATTATTCTCATCTTTAACACCATTATATTATTCCTATCTTCCCCAAAAAACTTTTTAACTGCCCTGTTAGCCCTTAACTACTCTCAAATCATCTTGTATTTGTGACGTTCTTACTTGTTTACTTGAAACTATCGTTGCAGCAAGACACCTCTTGTTTGTGGGCGCCTTATTAAAAATTAAAAGGTTCCATCCACGTGAAACCATTTAATTATAAATTCAATAAGTAGCGGGTTCGATCTCGCAGTATAAAAACAGTGAAATTATTCTTACAAAACATAACTAATTGAGCCCAAGGTCAATATTAATAAACAGAATAAAAGGGTAACTCACCCCAAATACATCGACATAAACAACTTAATTTAATACCACGATACTTGCAAAACCGTGCAGCTTCGAGTATGTACACCTACCTTTCACCACACTCTAAGCGACACTGACTTGTTGAAGACATCCGCTTAGCGCACCCCTTTCCCCTAGCCGCAATAGGTAACACTTACAACCTTGCACTCTTAAGACTAACACAACCATCCACTGAACACAAAATACTTATAATTAAATTAAGGGAGGCCTGTTACATTTTCCCTTACAATTCTTCTCTATCCATTTATTTCTAGCTTTTCTACACTCATGTACTATCTTATTTCTAACTCTATTATATTTTTGCTTACTTTCACTATCCAATTCTTTGAAAGGTTTAAGCTTTCTTCTATTCTCTATTAAATCTAATATCTTCCTTGTTACCCAGGGTTTTCTCGCTTCTAGTTTTTTCTTACCTATAGTTTGTGTTGCTGTATCATATACAGCCCTTTTTATTTCTTTCCATCTATTTTCTATGTTCCCTCCTATAGCTGTCCCTTTGATCTTATTTTCTAATACTTGTTTATATTCCTCTTTTACCACACTATCATTAAACTTACTTAGATCCCATCCCTCTCTTTTAACCTATCTCAATTTTTTTAATTTTAGCTTACACTTTATTTTAACTAAGTTATGATCGCTATCTATGTCAGCCCCTGGATAAGTACGACAGTTTTTAACTTGGTTTCTATATCTTTGTTTAACTAAAATATAATCTATTTGGTGTCTAGCCCTATCACCTGGCGCTTTCCAGGTATATCTTCTTCTAACATGTTGTTCGAATAGGATGTTTACAGTGACCAATCTATGTTCCTGGCAAAACTCAACTAACCTTTCTCCTCTTATTATTTCGTCTACCATACCCAAATTTTTCTACCATTTTTCCCTCACTACCTTCTCCCACTGACGCATTAAAATCGCCCATAACTATTAAATTCTCATCTCTTTTTACTTTTCTCACTATACTATTTATATCCTCGTATACCTTTTCTACTTCCTCATCCTCGTACTGAGTTGTTGGCATGTAAACCTGTACTAAAACAGTGTCTGTGGGTTTTGTACTCAATCTAACCATAATTATTCTATCACTAAATTGTAAGTACTCTTTAACTTTACGTCATAATCTTTTACCTAGCACCATTCCTACCCCTGCCTGTGCATTAGTTGAAAAAGTTGTAATTATTCTATAATTATCTTTCCAAAAGTCATTACTATCTGGCCATCTCACCTCACTAATACCTAAAATTTCCAGTTTTCTTTTTCTCATTTCGACTAATAAATTCCTTAACTTATCTAATGACCTTACATTCCAAGTTCCTATTACTAAATCTAACCGTTGCTTTAAATTCTTACGATGACGAGCGCCACGTACCCCCTTCCGGATATCTAAATGAGGGAGACGAGGTTTATAAATTATTACATATTGTGAAACCTGTAAATATAATTCTTATTTGTTTCTAAAGCATGGGTGTGCCTTACACTTTTCACAAACATATACAGGGTCTCCATTGTTTAATTGCACCTTATACGAATATCCTGAACCGTAAGAGATACAGTAGTGGTTAAATTAGACAAAAGTTACCCATTTATAAGGGTATTCCATAGCTAACTTTAAACTGCAAATGTTATCCATAGATTGATAAACATTGGCTAAAATAAAGATTTTGCAATTGTCAACTTTTCTTAATAACTCCGTTGTTATTTTAGTTGAAACGATGAGATTCTGATGGTAACATAAAGCCTAATTTTGCATTTAATGGCGATTTACAAAATGCCCAAATCCATTGATTTCTTTGCGCGATAGTTAACTTTTTTGTTATGGCCGTCAAAGTGGAATTTTACATCAATGTATGGTAAAAAAAATATATAATTTTAACAATGAAAAACACTTACATTATTTTTTTAAAATAACATTAGTAGATAGAAAAACGGTTTTTGTAAAAAAGATCTTATAGTGCATTTAACAAAGATTCACTAATTAAAATAATGAGATGAGGTACAGTACAAATTGAGCGGTTACAACAAATACACGTACCTATTGGTTGAATTGTAATTTGTAAAAATTGTGAATATATTTCCACTCCTCCCATTGGTTGTTCAAAATCATATTCTAATTACGTGTTCAAATAAACTCAAAAACTTAGCATTTAACTTTTCAGTACAAAAGTACATAATCATCATTAGGTGTTTAGTTCTGGAGCTGGTTAGACGGGTACCCTCATTGTTTACTATTCTGAACTAACCTACACATTTCCCTGAAATTTCCACAGTCTGCATCTTTCACTATCTGCGTACAATAGTTTGATCTAGGTCTACCTCTACCGCTTCTTTTTCCTATCTCTACTTGTAATATATGGTGCACAATTGCCCAAAAATGCTTTAGAACATATTCTGTCCTTCTATTTCTTCTATTTGTTTTTGTTTTCCACAGATATCTTTATTCCACTACCATTTTTATAACCTCTTTGTTATTAATTTTGTCTGTCCATGCTATCATAATCATACATCTGAAGCACAACATTCCAAAAGGCTTCAACCGTTTTTCTGCCTGCTTCTCCTACTGCCCCTATTTCATAGACGTACTGTGCTGTGTTCCACACATTGTTTTTAAGTTTGTTGTCTTCGAACATAGCCGCTGTTCTTTCTTGTTAGATGCAGTTTGGTTCCCCTTCTATTATTTTACAGAAATATCCACTATTTCCCTAATATTTAGTGGTATGTCGAGGGGGTTAAGCAGCCTGCAGCAACCAAAATCCCCCAACACTTGAACATTTGCCTAATTAATAGTTTTCCAATATATCCTTTCCCACAATTAACATTAGTTGAAAATATTTCAATACCAACACCCGTTGTTGTTTATAATAATCATTAGATTTAAGTGCAATTATTTTTTTCGTCATTAGATTTTCCGTCTTGAAACCGGTTGGACGCATAATTTCCCTTATTTCTATTTTGAACAAGCCTGAAATTCCCACAGCCTAGATACAGATCGGTTCCCCTTCTATTATTTTCTAATTATATGCTCTATTTCACCAATATTCAGTGGTATGTGAAGGGGGTTAAGCAGCGTGTTGCTACTGAGATCCCCAACACATAGACATTTGCCGAATGAATAGTTTCCAGTAAATCCTTTCGCGCAACTAACATTAGTTAAGAATATTGAAAACCGATTCGTATATTTGTTTATAATAATCATTAGGTTTAAATTCAGTTATTTTTTTCGTCATTAGGTTTTCTATCTTGGAACTGGTTGGACGCGTAACTTAATTGATTTCTATTCTGAGTTAGCCTACACAATTCCCCTGAAATTTACCCAACCTACATCCTTCACTATATCTGTATGCAGTAGTCTAACCTAAGTCTACCTCTATCTTACTTTCTTCCTATCTCTGCTTCTAATATAGTCCTCACTACTCCCATATACCTTAGTATGTGTCCTATTATTCTATCTCTACTATTCTTTACTGTTTTCCACATATTTCTTTCTTCCCCTACCATTTCTAGAACCTCTTTGTTCTTAACTTTGTCAGTCCATGATATCTTCATTATACGTCTGTAGCACCACATTGTAACAATTTTATTTTTGGGTTGATAAATCCCTTCATTAAAAGTGCGAAAATAATAAAACACTTTTATTAAATAATGTCGTAATACATTTAACAAGTAAAATAATACATTAAAACAGCATCTTGATTTGTTAGTCTATTTGTGGTTGGATGTCGGTGTATTCCACAGTCAGTCGCAGGCGCGTTTAGGTGTGACAACCTCCCCCTTGGATCCTCCGATCGTCCGAGCGAGCATGATAATCACTCGTAGAAGAAGTAACAAGATGTATGAAAGGACGATGGCCAGTAATCTGCGTATCAATTTTAATGAGTGAGCACATTTTCTGAATAGCGGTTGGTAAAGTATAAACGTTATTATCTTATTTAATTTGGGAAAATTTGTTTAGCGCGACGAGAGATTAGGCGACGAGAGATTAGGCGACGAGAGATTAGGCGACGAGAGATTAGGCGACGAGAGATTAGGCGACGAGAAACATCACTACAATCTACGATGCACTTAGAATTTTGAAAACTTTAATCGACTTTAAGAAAACCACTTCATTTTACGACGTGTACGGTGTACTTGGAAGATGGAAAGTTGATCTAATTTATAGAGGATCGTTTGTTACACAGAGTAAAGATGCTACTTTGGTAGAATATAGGCAGTAAATTTCGCATGGTAAAACAAGTACCTAATCAAGGCTAGGAATGCAGTTTTGTTTGGTTCGTAGTAGTTCTAAGAAATTCTTTTGTGTTTCACTTTAGAAACACGCTATTTTGTTCCGATGTGTAGAAGTACGAATATAATGTTTGCTTCAACTATTGCTAAGCTGGATTTTCCAGTATCAAACTTAAAATTCACTCATTTGATTTTGTAAGAAACAACACGTTGCTTCAGTATAAACTGTTAGTTACAACAACAGGTGTTACCGACGTCACTTGTTTGTCTGGAATATGCTGCTGACACATGTATCCTTGAAAGCAAATGCTTAGCACTGCGTTACTACCACTTTTGAAAACAAGAATATTTTTGTGATCATTTTCATTATAAACTAAAACTAGTACTTTTAACTTAAAGAGGAAAATTTGTATAGTAACTTTTGTAATGTAATCGACCTGAACAGATTCGAATGGGTTAGAATATCTTTGTGTAATAAGTTACACCTTGCTGTAATATATTTGATCATGAATAAGGTTGATAAACCTTACTTTAAATTTACAAAGTAATTCAAGTAGTTATTTAATTTTGTTGCATTGCATTTTATTTAAAAAAAGGAGATTCTTTTTAGTAAATTATTAGTCCAAGCTTAAAGTTTTTTTATTTTGATCAAATGTGATCAAACCTAACCACAGGAAATTAGTATCTTTAAGAGTTGAATTTTGATGCCAACCTTATATAGAAAATATCTTTTTAATATTTCTTTAGGTATGTTTGCGGGACACAAACAGTGTTCCAATTTTCTATTAATCTAATTATTATACTTTCTTACAGGAACAGCGTCTTATTCTGTTAAGACAGGTTTTTGTCAGCGAAGGCGATCTTTTTTTCTTTGGGTCTCCACGTCCGCCCTTAGAAATATGCCATGCCATTAATGTGAATCAGTCCGGACTTGGTGGCGCCTATTTGTTTTAGTTTGAGTATGACCCACCAACAGATTTCGACTTACCCCCCCATTTCTCATAGCTCTACCCAAGGAATAGACCCCTAGTTACGTCGGAAGACTTCGTTTTGCTGACACCCAACTTCTAGAGTCAGATATATATAATAAGAAGAAAAACGTAGCACTAGCGCCCATGCGTGAGGCTAGTTGAGCCCAGTTAGAAAAGAAAAACAGTTTTACTGACACCTAATGTGGGGCTGGTGCATTTAGAAGAAAAATCGTTTCAACATTTCAAAAGCTTTATGCTTTTTCATGTCCACTTCTCCTACTGTCCAAGCTCCACAGTCGTACATTAGTATGCTTCACACATATGTTTTCAACAATCTTTTCCTTGTTTCTCTGTTTGTTGCCTTTGAACACAGTAGTTGCTTTTTCTTGTTAAATGCAGCACAATTTTGTGCTAATCTTTGTTTTATATCTTTTGCGCTCCTCCTATCTTGTGTTATTTGGCCTCCTAAATAGCAGAAATTTTTAACCTCTGGTAAGTTCTCGTTACCTATTTGTATTCTATTTTTTTATTTATTTTCTCCTCCTTTACATACTAGTACTTTAGTTTCATTTTTGTTATTTATCATACTGTATCTCTCTGTTAAAACTGTTTCCATTTCATTAAGAGCAGTTTCTAACTCTTCCTTATTAGATATTAATACCGCTATATCATCTGTATATCAATTTTGTCCCTGCATAGTAATTCAAAATGTCTTCTTGCATTTGACAGTATTCGTCGATGTACAAGTTAAAAAATAATGGAGATAGGGCACATCCCTCTTTCACTTCTTTTCTAATATTTATTCCTCTACGTTCCTGCTCTAATCCTACTACGGCTATTTGCTCTTTGTATAAGCTGTGTAACCGACCTGAAGACTGATCCAAACGCCCTCTATAAACAGTACACCGAGCTCCACGATCTAACATCTAGTGGCAGTGGCTCGACGACAACTACGTTGTGTTGTTATAATGTGACCCAAATTCACACTGAGAAGATGGCGTTAGGAAAGGAAGGTTTAAAATAAAACTACACCTTTTACCTAACTTTACTTTTAATCAAAAAAATAACCTAGAAATAGGTCATTCGCATGAAAACATAGAAAAATAACATTTAAAGCAAACAGTGAAATACTCAACCTGGGCAATTGGGAAAAGAGCACGGCAGGGAAAACACCAAACTGCCCTCACACTTTCAACTGCATTTGGCACATCTCGACAAGGACGGGCAACGTACAAGTACCCAGATCAACGACACTGAAATTGACGAGATGTCAACTGTTACCCAGACATACCACACATGACAAGTGAAGAAACGTTAATGTAAACTAGTTAGTCTTTTCTGGTAGGTACTGATGTCGGCTAGGCCAATACTACCCAGCTAAAGTTGAAGGGGGCATCAGGAAGATGACCTGCAACTTGACTACCAATGTTCCTGCCGCACGGACATAAAATGTTAGTAATATTCACCAAGGTTTGATTACATCCGCCCACATATATACATTAACAGTTTCTAGCCCGTGTTACAAAATATTTCACAAAGGCTAGCCGATTTCCTATTATTTGCAAAAGGGTACAACTATAAGTACCTTGACAAGACGACATGAATCGCTGAAATGAACTTATGGTATGATTGCGCATGGTTAAAAAAGCGCTTATTATTGAATAGACCATCTCCAACATAGTTATAAATGCAAACGCGAAAGGCACAAAGATGGTCGGTCATACCAGAGGTTCAATTTAATTTCATCACAACAATTATCACAAACATTAAATACTAGTTAATTATATACGAACATCGGCTAGATAATAAGATAAACAAAACAACATATATATCATTAAGTTAAACCCAGATGTGAGCAGTGCAGTTGTAAATGTGATTAATGTGCTGAAATAAAACAATTTCACATAATAATATGTCAAATGCATCATAAATATCAAACAAATATAAAATATGTTGAATTGAATTGAATTGAAACGTCTTTATGATTAAATTAAATATACATTATAAGATATAAAGTTTTGATACAAACTGCATCAAGCGCGATTAGGGCCATTAGACCCTGTCTTACACCTAACTTGCATGCAGCTGTACTCTTGAATAAAATAAAAAAATAAATAATAAAAAAATCACTACACACACGCACGCATCCTCACACGAACCTCCACCCCACACATGCACACACAACACACACACATGCACACACAACTCTCTCTCACACATACAAACCCACGCACACACTCATCGTGCATCAGTTTAGGAAAATGCACTTGCCTCTACACCTGAAAGTTTAAAAGATGTTCCTGCAAGAGTTTACGAAAACGTTGCACGGTCGGAGCCTGCCTAATATCAAGAGGAATAGTATTCCACAAGAGGGAACCGGAAACAAGAAAAGACAAATGGAATGTATGGGTATGGCGTATGGGGATAGAAAGCAAGTCATCTCGCCTAGTGTTATAGCGCCGATTTGAAAGAAAAGAAAAATGTTGGCTTAGGTAGAACGGGTTGCGGTTAGAAATAAGTTTATAGACAAGCACTGCCAAGTGAAGTTTTCGCCTGTTGTGTAGTTTAAGTTACGACATTCTTGTGTAAAATGGGGTGACTCTTTCCCAATATTTTAGTTCGAAGATAAACCGTATACAACTATTTTGCGAGCGTTGTAGACGTAAACTTAAATTAGATGAAAGATTGGTATATAATGCATCGCAATAATCGAAATGAGAAAGAATTAATAATTGTACTAACTTTAACTTTAATTTAGTTGGCAGCAAATACATATCCAAAAATTTACAGCATAAAGACAAGCCCAGGCTCAGGCGCTAAATCTTTATATACGTACATGTTAGTGAAATATATTAACTCTAGTAAGTAAATGGTAAAAATTATTCATTATGATTGCATCGATTAAAACATACTTTTCAAAATTAAACACATCGTGGCATTACAAATTACAAACAAGAAAATATACACAACAACGTTGTGGTTAAATTCAATTACTATCTTAAAACCAAAACAAATGTAAGATAGAAATATAATGCTGTTCATATTCAAACTTGCTTCAATATATCCAAGAGATGATGTTGGTACAATTTGCTTGTAAAATCACAGTAAGGGTACATTTACTATTGATTCTGCGATAAGTGCAATGCAATGGAAGTTTGAACTCTGCTTTAAATAGTAAATAAACATTATTTTAGATAAACAAATATTAGTTTACTCTGCTTTAGATACTAAATAAACAATTCCGATAATCAAATATTAGTTTACGGTTGTTAAACCAAACCACACTCATTTATACATAAAGCGTTCAATAAAATCGTAAATAATTCATCTATATTAAACATAATAAGTAATACAACCGGCATCCTATTTTAGACAAAAGCAACAGGTAACACATAAATATTTCCTTCAATGATTAAATAACTAACGGTTTCACAATAAGTACCAACATCACACTCAAAAGAAGGCTAGAATTACCAGATGTAATTAGATTACCTTAAATAGCAACTACATTATCAACTTATAAAACATTACTTTTTTAACCGCCAAGGGAAGCTTTTTCTACCTGCCATTTTGAAATCTCAAAACCAAGTCCTTTAACCTTGTCGACTCGATCGATCGTCTACTCTAACAAATACCTTCGAATATCAAAAGATATACTATAATATTAGTAATAATTATCAATCAATGAGAAATCGACTTAGAAACCCTACAGGTCACTACACCATCTATTCCAAAAAGTTCATTCCAATCTTTTTGAGAATTCCAAATATTTTTTTCCATTTTCCATTGTTGAATGCTTCTTCCAGATCTACAAACACTATTGTTCGGTCTTGAATGGCCTCCTTGTTATTGTTCAATTAAATCATGTTAGTATTTCTCAAATGCCTAGATTACTAGTTATACCATAATTTGTTTTATAGGGTGCTTTGCAACAAAATAAGATAGTTAGTAAGAAATGGTATTCAAGTTCTGTCAATTTTATTTACACATTTTTTTTCTGATTTTATTTCATAAAGAGGCAACAACAAGCAGGTTTTTAGGATAGTGACTATGATGTTACGTTTGAAATCCTTGGGTATCTCGCCTCTCTCATACATATAGCTTACAATTTAGAAAAGACGTTCTGTTACTGCTTGCCCAGTGGTTTGTAGAGCTTCTGCTTGCACCTTATCTATACCCGGTACCTTGCCATTTTACAGACCCTTCGATGCTAATTCCAACTCATCTCTAGATATAGGATATCTCAAGTCATCATTTTCAATGTCCGATTCCTATTCTAATGCTGTTAGTTCCTCTCCTACATATAAATTCCCTATATATTCCTACCATCTAACCACTTTTTCTACATTTCTATAATGACGTCCTCTCGCGTTCCTTATATTTTTGTTATACAGTTTTATATCCCTACAATGCATTCCAATTGTTTGTATGTTTTGTCTGAATTTGGAAAAGTTTGTAAATCGCCATTAGGTTTTATGCTACCATACCAAATTTCATCATTCTAACTAAAATAACAAGGAAGTTATTAAGCAAAGTTGAACATCGCAAAATTTCTGTTTTAGCCAATAGCTAGCAATCTATGGATGACATTAACAGTTCAAGGTTAACTACGAAATATCTTGATAAGTAGGAAGCTTTTGTCTAATTTAACTACCACTGTATCTTATACGGTTTAAGATATTCATATACTGTGCAATTAAAAGGTATAAAACTTTAACATTTTGGCACTGCACCATTCTTTTGCTTCCAAAAATATTAGCCGGTAGCCAATGGTATCTTTCTAGAGGCAAAGTAGCAGAGGTTCTTTTCCTCAATTATACTTCAATTTCTCTGTAAATGCCCTAAGGTTCTCCACGTCCACAGACTTATTCTGTACATCGTCGCAGCAACTTCGGCACGGTACTCGCATAATGATTGAATTATGTTTTCACTAGCAGTTCCGGGGCTTGAATACCGTCATGTTAACTACCTCGTGGTGGTTCGCGTGACGATTTGAAGCTCAACCGACTGATGTCTTGTATGGAATAATTAACAAATGAATAAATTCTTTCTTTTTACTATCCGTCGGTTTTTATAGGTTTTTCGTTCCAGAGTCATCCGAATTTCAAAGTCAATGTCGTTCTGTTCGTGTGAACCATCATTTTGTTCTCACACTTATATATTTAGTACCGAAAACTGCGTTATTCGTTACTAATTTTATGATATTTTTATGAGTCTGTACGTTTTTGGGGCGTATATTAAATAGCTGATGGTTCTTACACAAATAACATTAATATGCCAGTTATTTCTCGAGTGTCTATCTGTAACTTTTCTGACCTAATACAAACGGTATGCAGTGCCGATATTAACTACTGTTTGTATTAAATAAACTAGGTGCTTCTCTATTTTAATTTTTTACCCGAATTTAATGTTATATTGAAATAACAACGTTATTGTATGTAAACTACTAAAGCTTATAAATCTTTTTGGACTAATTACGTATAAAAAGATGCAACGTTTACTTTCGGCGGTAAGTTAAAAACACTCCCTTCTTTGTCTTACACTATTCATGCACGTAGATTCTGCTTCAATATTCAAACAACACCCGGTTTATTAGACCTTCTTACGATAAGTACGCTTCATAATAATTTTTATTTTAAACTTATTTACTTCAAAACGAAAAGCTCTACTATAATCTCAATCGTACGTACCTTGTTTGAGGTATCCGTTGACTTGATACATATTACTATAGCGCATAATTACTTCTTATTATACCTAATCATAAAGACTCGTTGAAATAATGGATCGTACTTTTTTGTTATGCTTTCTTTTACGTTTCTAATCAAATTTGATAACGCGAGGATTGAAGTTCGAATTCTTGTTATTTGAACTAATTTTTAATTTGATTCTGCAGTTGGTCCTTATATGTATTTTCTACATTACTCGTCCTATTACTTTAAGAGCGATGCACGTTTTTCTTTTGAGAAGAAGTATAGATCTTGGGTGCATCGGTAAGTGCTCCTACGTTATTAATACTAGTAAGACTCTCGTTGTAGCTCTTAGCTGGAAGCCAAATTGTTTTATGTAGGCCTGATTATTCTTTTTATCTAGAACCAACTGCGCTGGTATGTGTTCCGCTGTTGCAGTGATTGTCGACCATGGTGATGCTGCATCTGGACGCAAGCACCCTGACGCTTAGGTGATTCACCTCCGTGGATGCAATGGGCATACGATAGTATCTTGGCACATGGAGGTATGTTGTGATAGTCTTCCCATATATCGAGAGCACCTCTTTTTTTCTACTTTTATTGTTAGTGCGTCGCTGGTGCTCCATAGTACTTTCTTAAATGATTACTATAATTTGTTCTCCCGTTAATATTTTTACTTTAACACCTTGATGTTATGAGAAAGTATAAACAGTAATTTTTTTCTTTTCTTTTACTAATGAATTCTACATGTTAAACGACTTGCGCACTTCTCGTACATCAATTCTTAAAATTTGTTTTTTGTAATATAACTATTTATTTATTTTTTTGTTAATTTAAACCGAATTTTTTAAATTAATTTCTGTGTGACCCGCACGCTTCATAACATAGCATAAATTTTGACGCCCTAGCGTGGGGCTCCGATTTTGTTTTGAGTAACTTTTGCTACGATTTTGTTTTATTTAGCTTTATCTCCAATTTTGTGTGGGTAACGTTTATTGCGATTTTGTTTTGTGTAACTTTGGCTTAACTTTAGCTTCGATTTTGGTTTTGGTTAACGTTTGCTTTGATTTTATTTTGCTTAATTTCTGGCACCATTTGTTTTGTTATGGCCTAATTTTCTACATTATCCATTTTTCTCGACCTGATGCTACTTTTGTTTACTTCCCTTACGTTTGAACTGTTATTTATTTTTTCTTTCGGCTCTTTGGTGTTCTTCACATGAAGATCGGTTTTCTTTATTTCTTGTGTGGGTTCGATCTTCTTAAATTTTAGTTTTGTTTTGTTTCTTGATTGCTTAATATCCTTGGTTGGCTCATTTCAGATTATCGGAATTATTGTGTTTTCGCCGATAATTCTAGTCCGTTGAAAACGCTGGCGCCCTATTCCTATTCCTAGATTATATTTTGTTGTTTCTCTCCTGTTGGTGTTCCCGAAGCTTATTCGACGGATATGTTAGAAATTGTGCTGGATTCACAATAATTTGTTTTCTTGAACTTTTATCGAGTTACGGTTAGCCTTTATTTGGTTACTTTGCAACAATTTTTTCCTTTTCGTATTTAAAATGATTGATCATAGGTTGTTGGTGTTTAATATGATCTGTAAAAGACGACAGAAGTCATCCGGAAAGCATTACTAACTATTTCGCGTATATGACGGTTCTGTTTGAGTGGTATAGTTCTTTTAATAAGGTTGATCAATTATCTATTGTGCTTCATAATCTTACTCCATTTTATAGAACCCATTTGCCTACCATCCACTCCTTGCAAGAATTACAGAACGAATGTCTGAAGTTAGAACCGGCAAACATACTGGCCAATAATTCGTATCACCTAGTCACGACCAACATACTGGTACTGCTGAACCGGAATCAGCCCCTGCTACAGTGCTGAAGTCAGTCGCTACTCCTTTTTCGGCTTTCTACCAAGGTTTTCCTGTGTGGGAGTTAAATTTAAAATTTTCTGGTGACCCAAACACTCGTACCGTACATGATTTTTTGAGAAGGATCGAAGAACTCCGACGAACTCAACATGTGTCAGAATTGCAGTTATTTGAGTCTGCAGTGGACTTGTTCGAGGCTAAAGCGTTACTATGGTATCGTGGTTACCGACATAGGTTTTCTGACTGGAAGTCGTTGTCTAATTTACCGATTCAACATTTTGAACCCCCGGATTTTGCTTATAAGTGTGCTACTACTGAGGAAGATAATTTTACTTCACATGACCGAATTGTTAAGATTTCTCCTACGCCTACGGGTAGATCAGATAATCCTTCCGTACTTTCTACTGTTCCTCTTCCTAGTTCTGTTTCTACTCGTCAGGTCATATGCTTTAATTGCAACAAACCTGTTTCGACACGCTGTACACGTCGTCAAGTACTCCATTGCCATGGTTGCGGATATAAGGGAGTTTCTCGTCACAACTGTTCGCACTGTCATCCTACTACTAATAAGTCTTCAAATCATACTTCCAATTCTGTTCTTAGCTCTAGGAACCAAATTTCTTCTGCTGCTAAGTCTACGTTCTCTGCTGTACCACATTCAGGTCTTCCTGCCACTACTATCAAAACATACCATTCTTCGACCAATATAGCTTCGAACAAAATTTCTTTCGTTTCTAGTTCTACATACTTTTCTACAGCTTCTTCTGCTTGCCCTACTACCATTACCTCATACCCTTTTCAGCCATATGAGCCTTTGAATTATAATATTGATTGTTACGGCTATCACGCCTCTACTAACCGAACCTCTACTGACAGGAACCAAATTTCTTCTGTCCGTTGCGATTCAAACGATGATCAATTGAATCCTACGTTTTCACTTCCACCCCAGACAGTGCTTCCATCACCATTGCAACCCATACTTCGAATTAGCGATTTACAGCTAGCATCTCAAGAGCTTTCATAAATAATTCTACTAAAAATTTTTTGTCGTTTTTGCAATAACAAATGCAGCTGAAGTGACAATAACTTCTACCTCAGTCAGAGAAGGTCCCCTTGAAGTTCAGGAACCTGTACCTTTATTGCCTGTTGCTGTTGTTGTGAAAATTTAACCTGTTCCTGCTTTCTTAAATGATTCTACTAAAGAAATTTCTGTCGTGTCTACAGTAACAGATGTAGCTGAAGTGACGATAACTTCTAATACGGATAGAGAAGCTCCTGTTGAAGTTACTGAACCCGTAGTTATAACGTTTGGTGCTGCTGTGGTCAAAGTTTTATGTGATTCTGTTTCTCCATCTACTGTTGTCAAGGAATCAGTTCCTATTGTGGCTGAAGTTTTTTCTGTTCCTACTTCGTTGTCTAACAATGATAAAGTTTTACTTGATTCTACTCCTTTATCGGACGTTAATGAAACGTTACCTGCTCTTACTCATTGTTCTACTGTTGACAAAATTCTTTCTGATTGTGTTTCTTTATCTAATGCTGACAAAATTCTACTTGCTTCTGTTCTTTTAGCTAAGGTTGGTTAAAATCTAGCGGGTGTCTCTTTTTCTAATGTTGAGAAAGTTCTTCCTGATGATGTGTGTTTATGTAAGGTTGATGAAATTCTGCATAGCCTGCTCCTTTCTTTAACGTTGATAAACTTCATTATACTCCTTTATTTGACGAAGTTCTACTTGATGCTGTTTGTTCTTGTAAGGTGGATGAAGTTCTACCTGATTCTGTTTTTTTTTTGTAATGTTGCTGAAGTGTTATCGGATTGTGCTCCTTTTCCTAAAGGTGATACTCTTACAGCCAATGCTGTTTTCTTTGCTAACTGTGATACTGCTAGTCTTTTATCTAACGTTGATGAAGTTTTATCTGTCCCTTTCTCTAACGCAACTGAAGTGTGCTCTGCTTGTGTTTCTTTTCGTAAGGCTGATTCTCTTACAGCCAATACTTTTTCTTTTTCTACAGTTTATATACTGACAACCCATAATGTTTCCTTTTCTACCGGCAACTTTTTTTTAACCAATTCTAAAAATAAACCACTTTCTTTCATAACGCGTTTTGAGTTTCCTAAACTACCCTCGCCGCCACCTCCTCAACTGCGTGCTACAACTACTGCACCCCGCGCTGTTCCTGTTTTGCAGAAAACGGCCCAAAAGAGGCAGACAATAGTCTATACTGATTCCGAACCTGAAGATGTATGTCGGCGAAATGCTAATGTCCTTAATCTCGTTTCATTTTCTTGCTGGCGCGCAAACGTCGTAAGTCCTCGCGCCCTCAGATTCTTATGCAGATTTTGTTCTCCTTAGGACTTAATTTCTGAACTTTACGATTCCTTTTATTTACTTCCCTGTTTGGCTGGGTTTTCTTTCTTTTCTTTCACCTGTGTGGGTCCGGGAATAGAATAGCCCCATGGTACGACCTGCCTGTCGTAAGAGGCGAACATTGCGGTCTAACACATACACACTCACGCACACTTTATACAAGCACACTATATACACACACAGTTCATACACGCACACACACTGACATACTCATACATGAACACACACACACACACACACACGCGCGCACGCACATGCACACGCATACTCATACATAACACTGGAATTCTGTTTTATTTTCTTTTGTGCGATTCTTATGTTTTTTTAGTTCTTGTCTTGTTGCTTGGTGTTATTCTTTTTGGTTTTTTCTTTTTCTTCTAGTTCTTTTCATTCCACATTCCTCTCCTTTTTCTTGTAGCTGGTGTTACTTTCTGTCGGTCTTCGTGCTGATTTGGTATATTTTTCGATCCACTTCCTGTGGTAGGTTCTTTCTAATCCGTTTTTCTTTTTTTCGGAAACCGCGACTTAGTCGACTTTAGGACTAGTTAGCATTTCGTTTGTTAAGTTCTTCGGTTGTTGCGATTCTTGGATACCACAGTTTGAAGTAATTTTATTTTTTTTCTATCCAGCATTTTTATTGTTCCCGAGCATACTTTGAGGCTTGACACTTTTGTCATTTTGGCTGTTACTGTTGGTTTTCTTCCTCGCTTCTTTCCTTTACTGTTGGTTTTTTGCAGGGAACCAATCTTCGTCTGAGGTTGAAGACTTTACTGTTTCTTTGCTGAAAAAGCATTCGTCTTTTGACGACATTGACAGTGTTGACGCCATTCTACCTTTGTCCTCACTCATTGCTACTACCTATCTATCTTTCCCTGTGCTTCTCGTAAATTTCTTTTTTTTTTGTTTGTTTTGTCCGGTACCTTGGTACTTCGAGCCGGATGATAATTCTTTCTTTTGTTTTTGAAGTGTTTTCTTTGGTTTTTTCTTTCTTCTTTCTCATTAAGTAAATTTGTTTTTGGTTAGTTCTATCTACTATTGTATGTTGGTCTATCTGTTATTTTTTTTTTGTTTTTTTGGGATTTTTTAGTTTATTAGCAAATTTTTTGCTTTTTTCTGAGTACTGTCCTGTCTGCTGCATTACTTTTGTTTTTCTACCCCAACCTGTTAATTTTGCTGGGGGGATTAGTTACGTTCACTTTTGACGGTAAGTTGAAAACACACCCTTTTTTGTCTTACATTATTCATGCACGTAGATTCTGCTTCAATATTCAAACAACACCCGGTATATTAGACCTTGTTACAATAAGTACGCTTCCTAATAATTTTCATTTTAAACCTATTTACTTCGAAACGAAAAGCTCTTCTATAATCTCAATCGTCTGTACCTTGTTTGAGGTGTCTGTTGACTTGAAACATAATACTATAGCGCATAACTGCTTCTAATTATACCTAAGACTCGTTGAAATAATGGATCGTACTTATATGTTAAGTTTTGTTTAAAGTTTCTAATCACATTTGATAACGCGAGGATTGAAGCTCGAATTCTTGTTATTTGAACGAATTTTTAATTCGATTTTGCAGTTAGACCTTATATGTATTTTCTACATTACTCGTCCTATTACTTCAAGAGCGATGCACTTTTTTTTTGGTAAGAAGTGTAGATCTTGGGTGCATTGGTAAGTGCTCCTACGTTATTAATACTAGTAAGATTCTCTTTGTAGCTCTTAACGGGAGGCCAAATTGTTTTATGTAGGCCCGATTATTCTTTTTATGTAGAACCAACTGCGCTGGTACGGGTTCCGCTGTTGCAGTTATTGTCACAGCGATCAAAATCTGTCGACCGTGGGACGCTGCATTTGGACGCAAGCACCCTGATGCTTAGCTGATTCACTTCTATGGATACACGATAGTATTTTGTCACATAGAGGTATGTTGTGATAGTCTTCCCATATATCAGGGGCACCTCTTTTTTTCACTTTGTTGTTAGTGCGTCGCTGGTACTCCAAAGTACTTTATTAAATGATTACTAGAATTTGTTCTACCGTTAATATTTCTACTTTAACATCCCGGTGTTATAAGAAAGTATAAACATTAATTTTTTTTCTTTTCTTTTACTAACGAATTCTACATGTTAAACAAAATGCGCATTTGGTACGTCAATTCTTAAAATTTGTTTTTTGTAATATAACTATTTATTTACTTTTTTGTTGATTTAAACCGAATTCTTTTTCTAATTAATTTTTTTTGTAAATAGAAAATCGATGACGATGCATTTTCTTGTGTTGCTGGGAATTTTTCCTCCTCTCAATTGGTAGTTAGCATGTTAAATCTTACGTTTCTTGTGTTCAGTTTTGTAATCGTGATTCTTGCGAGTCCTCACTTTAAGTATCCTTTCTATTTCTGTGTGACCCGTACGCTTCATAACGTAGCAAAGCTCATTTAACTGAGGAAAATTAATAAACTCATTTTTATTACTTAATGTATGCTTACGTAGTGCGCTAGTGTTACATGCAGTGGCCAAATTCGTGTGTTAAAACCTTTTTACACTGACTTTCTGAACCATGGTCCTTATTTTGTTCCAGATAAACGTGGGTGAAAATAGTACATGGATTGTAGTTCCCGTTGCTTGAGCCAGTGTTTCTATTGCTCCAGAAACATTTGCCTCTTCATTTTATAATGGTTTCCAATCATTCTTTTGTCCGTAAACTTTTTACCAGCTATATGTACTTTTCATCATGCATTAACAACACTAATACTTTCTCTGCTCTGATTAAAAGTATTTATGGAAGATGATCCTTTTGCTGTAAGCGTAACGCCTACTTGAATGTCAATGTTTTTCTTACAAATTTGACACACACTGCAAGCGTCCATTCTGAATTATTTAATTACTCACCTGAAACAGGAAAAAACAAAATTAGAGATTGGTACAAACATGTCAACCTAAGCCTTATTTGTATGTACAAATTCTAAATAAATTGCACAATAAGTAGAAAACTTCATTGTAAACAATTTTTATTCTATATGTATTTACATAAACTAGTTATCATAGAGATACAGCCATCCGAAATTTGACATTTCAACTTTTTGTAAAAATTGCAGATTTCAACCAAAAACCGCTCAACAAATAACCGTACTATACGTCCTATAGAAAAACTTGAAATGTTTTAAAGTCGAGATCAAGTGTTTTTCGGTGCATGAGAATATATGCATTGATATTTTCAGACTGTCTATTTAATACCACATATGAGTCATTAGTTACCTACGCATTAAATGCTACGTTTTCTGGTTTCTGTCTATTTAAGTAGTTTACAACGATTTCGGTGTCTTTGCAATGCATGAGAATGTTTACAAATACATGTTTATATAATGATTATTTATAGAAAAATATATTCGTGTTTCTCTAATTTGATGTTCAACATGTGAAGTCCCTTTTATTGCCGGTTGTGAAGAATGTACTAAGTATTTTTTCCTGTTTATTTCGGTATTTTACTTTAATAATTGCAGATAGATATAGATGCAGACTGCTAATTTCAGAGAAATGTGTAGGTTAGTTCATAAAAGGAAACAATGAGGGTACGCGTCTAACCAGTTCCAGAACTGAAGACTTAATGATGATAGAAGACAATCGAATAGCCCCTTTATTAATTATATACCACCTCGGCTTGTATAAAATTTTACCTCGCGCTAAGCTTATTTTAACTAACTGAAAAAAAATAATAAATGCTTTTCTAATGTTTAATTAAAGCATTAGCTCTACAAAACGTTTTGCATAAAAGTACGCTACATTTATTGATAGTACCACAACTGTAAATATTCTTTAAATTTTCCATACTTTCTAGTTTTGTACGTAGAATGCATAAACCTGTTGATACGTTCCAACAAAACAACACGTGCTAATTGTTATTAAAAATAGTGTTACGTCAAGCAAACTTTCCGCATTCCGCTTGGAAAAATTTGTTATTGTTAAAAAGATCTTGGCATAATGTTAAGGTTGTTATTTTAAAGCTGAATGTTCCTGTTTGTTAAATTATTTTCCATGTCGGAATGATTAATACAAAATTCTTCTGTGAGAAATATTGCAGAAGTCAAACTCGTGTATTAATATTAAGATAATTGGATTTCATTGTTTGGACGTCAAACTCTTATGATACGCAAAAACTTTTTGAAGATGCTTCTGTCGGAAGTTAATATATTGTGTCTTGTGTAACTTTTCTTTGTCATAAGTTGGATGCCAATTTGTATCACAAATATTGGTGATATTGCTCGGCATAGAACCATTTAAATGGCGAATAACATACAAACAATGCCCGAAAGTCTAAACTTATCTTCAAAACTCTTTCTTAACGTTTCCACAACTTAACCAACAAAACGCCGCAACTTACAATAGCTCTGCCCACATAAAATCCTTTATCAGAAACCGTGGTAAATCGATCTAAATACGTTCTTACAGACAACAAACGAGTCTTATCAAAAGTGTTAATTTTTCTCTAACGCTATATAAAATGCCCATGATGTTATCGCCCAAAAGGGGCGGCGTCTGTAAGTAAGTAGGCTTGGCTTATTTAATTGTTTAATAGTATAAGCAAAATAAAAATAAGTGGTCAAATAATACAATAATAAAGTGAAATTGAGTGAGTTAATTCAATTCGGCCTAATGGCCTAATGTGAACTTGAGCCAGGACGGTTGGGACCTATATGTAGGTCGACGAGGTCCAGACGCCTTCGGTGGACTTCGGTTCTTGTCAGTGGTCTTCGTTCTTAGTGGTGGGTTAAAGTTACGTTAAAGGCAAACATGAAATGAACTTAAATGCACTTAAAAGACTATTATTTACGATATATGCAAAGAAAAAGGGGTTCAGAAGGCTTCGGTTGTCTTCGGGAAGCTTCGGACACCTTCGGACTTGACGGGCGAGGCCCAAATTAACTTGTACGGTGGTAAATAGCGATTGGCTATAGGCCTGGAGGGTTCAGACGTCTTCGGTGATCTTCGGTATAATTCGGTAGAGGTCGTGGATGGTGGGGCTCTAGGCCTAGAAGAGCTCGGTTCCGTCGAATTCTACAGGGGTGATGTCCAGCAAGTATATTTGGCACACACATCCATCGTTATTGCAGAAAGTCACTTCCCGGTCGCTGTAGGAAGAAGTGCATTGATTAACTGCCTTCGGCGACGGCGGTAACGGAGAGATGAGCTTTGGATGTGACCTGGCAGAACGGAGTGCTTGCCGGAAAGCGTTTTGTTCCTGCTTGCGGGTTACTTGGTGTTCGGAACGAGAGTTACAACCCATTCGTAGTGTTTCTTCAGATATTAATGAAAGCTAATATCACGGTCTCCAGGTACGACGACGGTTAGGGTAGTGTTGGCAGGACGCAGGCTATGATGAGCGCTACGTAAGGATTTAAGCGTGCTATGGTGAGCGCCGCTTCGGAAAGGTATTTTCACAGGCTATGATGAGCACTGCGGAGGAGAGGACAATCCCAGACTATGATGAGTACTAGGACTGATTTATGCAGAAATCGAATTTGTATTTATAGTCTTCAGGTCGCTATCCATCGTGTGTTGAAAAACGCTTATCAGAAAGTTAACCAATGAGCTGCATAGTCGATTTTAGATTGTAAATTTTGATTATTCAAAATTTGAAAAATTTTAGTTTCCAAATTCTTAGTAAAAGTTGTTCTGAGTTCAACACGTGTACTCTGATATAGTCAAGATGGTATCGACGTTCACTTAGTACATTGTATGTATTCATGCAGGTAACATTCCCCCCCGCTGAAGTGGGTAATGTAGTCTGATTGATGTGGGGAGGTGGTGGGCGTGTGGGGGCTGGTCGTATGTCTTTGGAATGTATTTTTATGTTTTCCCGTTCCATTCGGACCCAGTAGATGTTGGGTCCGGCTCTTCTTTAGATTGGGTGAGGTCCCGCCCATTTGGCTTCGAATTGGTTCCTTTTGGCGGGGTGGTTTCTGACCATGACCATTTCTCCAGGTGAGAACAGAGCGGGGTCCTTGTTTTGAGCGTATCTTTGTCTGAAGTGACGCTCGCGGTCCTGAATTTCATGGATGCGGCGCAGTCGAGCTTCTCCCTGATTGTTAACTGGTGGGTGGTAAAGATCTCCCGGACGGGGCAGTTCGTATCCCAGTAGGGCATAGCTAGGCGTAGTTCCTGTAGCTAAGTTTTTTCTGGACCGTGCGTCGTGTTGGGTTGCAAAGACTCGTAGGGCTTTCTTGATTTCATGGTTCCAGCGTTCCACTGGGTTCGCCTGGGGATGGAAGATTGGCGTGGTCCAGTGGTGACAACCCCATTGGTCCATGGTCCGGTCCCATCGTCGAGATATGTATTGGGCCCCGTTGTCGGTAAAGATCGCTCTTGGGTATCCATACCGGAAAATAACCTCGTTCTTGAGCAAGTTGATGTGGCCGACTTAAAGTCAGGCGTCGGGAATGTTTCGACCCATCGACTGAACAAGTCGGTTATGACCAGAATGAATCGATTGTTCTGTCGTGAAGTTATGTATGGCTCCATGGTGTCAACGGATATGACCTCCCATGGTAGGGCGGGTAGATGTGGTCGGAGGGGTGCTTTTTGTTGATATGGTCACCTTTTCGTGGCAACATAGGTCCAGCAGTGTTTTATATATCGTTTCACCGCGTCGTAAACTTTAGGCTAGAAATATTTCTCGCCGAGAACGCGGAAGGTCTCGTCGGAGCCTGGATGTCCAGCCAGATCATGGAAAGCGTGCAAGACGTCAGTCTGTGCATCGGGGGGTACCAGGAGCCGGTTCTGTTTGGGGTTGCATCGCCAGAGATAGCCATCTTCGACTACAAAGTCTTGTAGGATCTTTTCCTCGTGTGGGTTTTGGGGACCTCTTTGTTGTATGTGGAGCCATTCTCGGGTCATCCCCCCAATGACTTCGCTGTTCCTTTGCGCAGTCTGTATTCGCTCGGGAAGGTCTACTAGAGCCACGTAGTTGGCCTGGAGATGGCTCGGATTGTTTAGGGGTAGCAGGCGGTCTTCGCTGGTGACCTCTTCGGGGATGTCGTTGTCGATGGGGTGGCGTGACAAATGGTCCGGTAGTTCGTCTTGAGTCGCGGGACAGTGTTGAATGTCAAAGGAGAATTCCTGTAGCAATAAGGCCCAGCGGGTAAGTTTGGAACGGGTATCTTTAGTTTTATTTAACCATAACAACGCACGATTGTCTGTGCAAAGGGTAAAAGGCTTATCCTCCAAGTATGGTCGGTACTTCTTGACGGCCCAAATTACTGCCAGACATTCTTGCTCGTTCACGTGGTATTTTCTCTGCACTGGATTGAGTTTGGCACTGGCGTAACTGACAATGTTTCTGGACTCTTCGGTCTCTTGGTAGAGGACCGCTGCTATGCCCGTTCCACTGGCGTCGGTTTGTAAGGTGAAGGGCTTGTTGAAGTCTGGTCGGTGGAGTTTTAATGGCTGGCTAATGGCCTGTTGGATGGCTTGGAAGGCTTGCTCAGTGTCGGGGGTCCACTGGAAGCGTTGATTGGTTCGAAGTAAGTTAGTTAGCGGCGTTTGGAGGTCCGCACATCGTGGGATGTAGTCTCGAAGCCAATTGGTGAGGCCGAAGAAAGACCTCAATTGTCGTCGGTTTGTGGGTCGACTTGCTTGTTGGATCTGTTCCAAGTGTTTCCGTACAGGTTGGTTGCCTTCGGCGGTTATAACGTGGCCCAGGTATTCAAGGGTTTGTACCCCAAAACTGCATTTGTCTAAAGCCAAGTGCAGTCGATGTTGTTCGAGCCTTTCTAGGACGAGTCGTATGCGTTGTAGATGCTCTTCCCAGTTGCTGGAGTAGATTATTAAGTCGTTCAAATATACGAGTACGAATTTGTGAAGGTAGTCTGCTAGTACTTCCTGCGTCATCAGCTTCTGAAAACTGGCTGGGGCATTTTTCAGTCCAAACGGCATGACGCGGAATTGGTAACTAGCTCCATCGGGCGTGGTGAATGCCGTTAGGGGTTTGGACTCGGGGTCGAGTGGTACTTGCCAGTATCCTGATTTGAGGTCGAGGGTAGTGAAGACGGATGCCGTGCCAAGGTCTCGTAGTATCTCATGAATGATCGGTAGATTCGAGCTCTCATCCTTGGTGATGGAGTTGAGTCGGCGATAGTCGATGCAAAATCGTGGTTTCCCATCCTTTTTTTCCACGATTACTATAGGGGAGTTGTAAGCGGAGGTGCTGGGTTCGATGATTCGGTTGGCCAGCATATCCTCTATTTCGGCGGCGATGATAATTTTTTTCTTCGGGGAGTATCGATACGGTGGCAATCGGAAGGGTGTGTGGATTAGTTCGTATCGTGTGGCTGGTACTGGCAGTGGTGGTTGGTTGTGTTGGTCCGTTGACCACGGAGCGGAACTCCTCCAAGAGTCCGTAAAATGCGGGTTGAAATTTGTCCGGGAACTGGTGGACTGTGGTTTGTGGGGTTGGCCTGTTGGCGGAGATGGGTGTCGCCCTCCTGTTCCAATGGAGTGTCTGGCGATTGTGCGACCCGAAATGTATGGATCCTCGCTCGTAGTCCATGACTGCCTTTTGGCGTCGGAGCCAGGATTGTCCCAAGATGACGTCTTCTGCAAGATTGGCTACTACCAGAAACGTTTCTTGATCCGTCACTTTCCCGAGGGTGAATGACGTGCGGAATTTCCCTTTTATTGCCATCTTGCACCCTGCTTGGGCTAGGTAAGCGGCGGCATGGTAAGGTACTACCTGCGAGCCTGCAGATATTTGATCCTCCTTGATCATGCACGCCGATGCTCCTGTATCTAGGAGTGCGTTGAGCGTTCTCTTTTGTATTGTGATGGGGATTCTTGGTAGGTCATCGTGGGTGCTGTTTAATCGCGCCAGTTCGTTTGGTCCGGCTGGGCGGTGTGCTGGCGCAGCTCGGCCGGTGCGTTGTTTCCCGAATTTCTAATCGGGCAATCCCGGTGCCAATGCCTCTGAGGGCAGAAGTGGCACCTTGGTAATTGTTCTGTGGTGATGGGGCGTCTGGCCGCTGGTGTGGGTTTGGTTGTCTTAGCTGCCGCCTCTTTTAAGTTTTCCTCAATTCTCGTGAGGCGGTTGATCAATTCCCACAATGTCGTCGGTAAGTGACACTGGATTGGGGTTCTCAGTGTCGGTAGGAGGAGGTCCATGAACAGCTGTAAGTCTCGGTTGGTGTCCAGTTTTAAGCGGCCCGCTTGCTGCACCTTTGTGCCCAAGAAGGCGGTCACGGATTGAGACGCCATTTGTTTTTGCCCATAGTAATCGGCAGTTATTCTGGCCTGAATGGCTGGACTGTCGTATTTTTCAAGGTATATTTTTCTGAATTCGCTGTAGGTGGGTTGAAACACGGCGTATGCCTCCCACCAGGTGGCTGCTTGGCCTCTGAATTGAGCGGTCGTTGTAGGTACATCCGCATTAATTGCTTCCATTTGTACAAGGAAGTCTGTGGGATCCTCTAGAAGGGTGCCAGAGAATGTTGGTTTGTCTGCCTCGGGGGTGGCTGTGGTGAAGTGGTATTGGTCTTCCATGAGCGTTTTTATTGTGACCATTCTGTCGGTCGGTTGGATTTGTTGAGCGCCACTGGGTTGTTGCAGTCCCAGAACTGTTGGTTGAGTGGCCTCTTGGGTTGGAGGCGGCTGGTTGGTGTCCGGCTGGACGTTGGACGTGGTTTGACTCCTCGTCTCGGGCATGCTGAAGGTTCTTGCAAGCGCGTTGTTTGCAAAATCTTCTTATGAAGACGGCCCAGACACGTTGGACGCCACTTGTTATCGCCCAAAAGGGGCGGCGTCTGTAAGTAAGTAGGCTTGGCTTATTTAATTGTTTAATAGTATAAGCAAAATAAATATAAGTGGCCAAATAATACAATAATAAAGTGAAATTGAGTGAGTTAATTCAATTCGGCTTGCTTCGGAGGGCTTCGTGGTTACTGTGGAGCCAGAAGTAAATTGGAGCACTGATTAAACGTCTGAATGTACCAGTTAATGAGGTGGAAAGGCCTTCGGACGTCTTCGGGTTGGTTCGGGAGGCTTCGACAGTTGCCTAAGAGGCCTAATGTGAACTTGAGCCAGGACGGTTGGGACCTATATGTAGGTCGACGAGGTCCAGACGCCTTCGGTGGACTTCGGTTCTTGTCAGTGGTCTTCGTTCTTAGTGGTGGGTTAAAGTTACGTTAAAGGCAAACATGAAATGAACTTAAATGCACTTAAAAGACTATTATTTACGATATATGCAAAGAAAAAGGGGTTCAGAAGGCTTCGGTTGTCTTCGGGAAGCTTCGGACACCTTCGGACTTGACGGGCGAGGCCCAAATTAACTTGTACGGTAGTAAATAGCGATTGGCTATAGGCCTGGAGGGTCCAGACGTCTTCGGTGATCTTCGGTATAATTCGGCAGAGGTCGTGGATGGTGGGGCTCAAGGCCTAGAAGAGCTCGGTTCCGTCGAATTCTACAGGGGTGATGTCCCGCAAGTATATTTGGCACACACATCCATCGTTATTGCAGATAGTCACTTCCCGGTCGCTGTAGAAAGAAGTGCATTGATTAACTGCCTTCGGCGGCGGCGGTAACGGAGAGATTAGCTTTGGATGTGACCTGGCAGAACGGAGTGCTTGCCGGAAAGCGTTTTGTTCCTGCTTGCGGGTTACTTGGTGTTCGGAACGAGAGTTACGACCCATTCGTAGTGTTTCTTCAGATATTAATGAAAGCTAATATCACGGCCTCCAGGTACGACGACGGTTAGGGTAGTGTTGGCAGGACGCAGGCTATGATGAGCGCTGCGTAAGGATTTAAGCGTGCTATGGTGAGCGTCGCTTCGCAAAGGTATTTTCACAGGCTATGATGAGCACTGCGGAAGAGAGGACAATCCCAGACTATGATGAGTACTAGGACTGATTTATGCAGAAATCGAATTTGTATTTATAGTCTTCAGGTCGCTATCCATCGTGTGTTGAAAAACGCTTATCAGAAAGTTAACCAATGAGCTGCATAGTCGATTTTAGATTGTAAATTTTGATTATTCAAAATTTGAAAAATTTTAGTTTCCAAATTCTTAGTAAAAGTTGTTCTGTGTTCAGCACGTGTACTCTGATATAGTCAAGCTTGTGTGTCGACGTTCACTTAGTATATTGTATTTATTCATGCAGGTAACAATGAAGGGGTTAAAATCAGTGTGGCATTTCTCCCTAGAGGAGACGCTGGTCTAAATATCCGCAATACGCCAGGGTTTCAGCCAAAACTCAAAAAAGAAAAAAACATTCTTTTAAAACTGTTACTTGCAAACCCATAAATGGTGTAGATCCGTGAAGATGGCTACACATATCAAACTCCTACGTACAATGACGTAGCCAGAAGAAAACGTAAATATACTAGACTAATTACCAATGCGAAGAGGGGAGGGGTTCCTAGCAACACAAAATAATACATCGCTAACGATTTTCTATTTACAATAACAAAAAAACACAAATATAGAAATTTCTATCGAAACAGCAAAACAAAATTAACTAAGGTTACTATTTAATAATACATTTTTACTCTATGGACAAGTTCAAAAATTGTTCCACAAAGTGGGCAATTCGTAGCTAACATGCAATAAATCTAATCAGTATCAAAAAGAATAACGCTGATACTTTCGTATAAGCGGTGGGTTAATTACAAAAAGAAATAAATGTCTTCTTCTAGTAAGGATATTACCATACGAAGCATTTGTTATAACTCTAATCAGTAAAAAAGAAGAATACTGCTGATACTTTCGTATAAGCAGATGGGTTAAGTACAAAAAACAAAAGCATTAAAGTTCGAAACTTTTATAGTAAGGATTTTACCAGAACAAACATTAGCGTATCTAATTTCAAATTGGGTTTATCGCTAGGTATGTTAGAAAAGAAAAACAAGTCACATACATGTGTCGGGATACTAATCTTGTCAGCCATCGGAAGCGAATTGACACAGCATCGCCGCGGGAGTCAGCAACAATCATGCTACTACCGTAATTGTAACGGCGGTCTACATACAAGAGCAGTTGATCTACATCAAGGAATAATTGGGCTACGCAACAAGCAATTTAGCGTCCAGCTAAGAGCGATACACACCAAATCTACACATTTGGTAGAGGAGAAACGTGCATCGCTCTTGGAGTAATAGAACGAGTAGCGTTTTACAAGTGCATCAACGCACAAGCTGAAAAATCAAACTTTAAAAGGTGTTCAAAATAACACGAACTCGAAAAGCAAACATCCGCGTTATCGAAACGCAATTGAAACTGGAAAATACGGTTTTACCGGAGAATAGTAGGATATATTATTTCAACAAATCTTTAGATGGGAAACCCACTAGAACGCAATTATACGTTATCGGAAGGTATAACGCGCTCACGGATACCTAACAGGATCTTGACTAATTAATTGTAGCATAAACTTGTTGTTTCAAAAAAACTAGATTTACGTTGGGAAATTCTTAGAAAGAGTATTTAATATTAATTATGCAGAAGGATTTAACGATAGACATGGAATTTATACGAACGAATAAGGAACTAACAAGGGATTTAAGTTGAAAATTATGGTAAAGCAAGCTTATCGGAACAGGTAAAATATTTCGGGTATTGTTGGAGAATTTAATACTAGAAAAAGTATTTATGTAAATAAAATAACCAATTATTGCCAAAAATGAACGTAGCAAATACCCCCCAGCAAAATTAAAAGGTCGGGGTAAGGAAGCAAAAATACGGGAATGGGCAGTACCAAACAAAAAAAACCCTAAACAAACAAAAAGAAAATCGCTTAAAACTAAAAAAAAAACTCGTTATGTAAACAAAAGAAACAAAAAAAAAAGAACCACCCAATAAAACACAAAGAAAACTTTTATCCGGCTCGAAGAGCCAACAATAAAAAAGGAGAAAAAAGAAGAAGAGAAAAAAAAGAAGGGAAAACGGGTAATAATAACTCAAGGAGGACTAAGGTGAAACGGCCTCAGCACTGCGAAGTCGTCAAAGAAACGGATGTTTCTCAAAAGAAACAGTAAGGTTATCCACCTTCAAAGAAGAAAAGGAACGAGGAAGAAAACCAACAGTGCCAACCAAAACAGGACCCAAAAGTCAAGCCTTAAGGATGTAAAGGAACAACCAGGGAGAACAAGAGGAAAAGAGCAGGAACGCTGGCAAAAGAAACGATGCACTGCCAACTGTGGCAACCAAGAATCGTAACTGAAAAACCAAAGAAAAGATTAGCTAACTAGACTTAAGGTCGACGAAGTCGTGATCTCCGAAGCAAGAAAAACAGACCAGAAAGCACCCACCACAGGAGCAGAAAAAGCCAGAAAACGAAAAAAACCCCGCAAGACAGGGAAGTCAAACAAAATCGTAACGTCCAAAAATCAAATCCTAAGGAGAGCAAAGTCGGCATAAGAATCTGGAGCGCGAGGACTAAGTATTGCGCTTAAGGCGTTTACGCCGCCAGAAGGCGAACGAAACAAGATCAAGGTCATTAGGACTTCGCCGACATACTGTAAGTCATTCTATGACCGCTACAAAATTAATTCAATTTCTGTATATAATTCTGTATATAAAGTTGTAAATGTCTAGTAATAAAGAAATTTATTTTATTTGATTGGTGTAACGTTGAGGAACGCACTGTATTGTCAAAAGAAAGAAAGTTATTTTAAGGAAATTTAACCTTTGTTTAAACTATATCTCAATGTTTGAAGGCGTAGTATCGCATCCATGTGGTGTATACAGAGTCGGGATAGCAGTACTTGTTTGTTAACATGATAGCAGGCTGCGCGGACTTAATTATTGATTTACGAACAGAAGAACATTAGGTCGCACGTAAAACATGCTTGGTGGCTTACTAAATTAAAAGGGTTTTCAGAGTTGAAACTACCCGAACTTACGTTGCAAGGATTTGTAGCAAATGAATGGTAAGCACACCTAAATTTACTGAACGGATATTTCTAGTTGTTGGTACAAATTAAAATTCTACATCTGTTCGGACCGCTTATCGGAAAGATAGTTTGGCGTGAGCGTCCATCTTTTGTAAGTAATAAACTTTGTCCTTATGGTACTAATATTAAATGCTTTAGATATTAGCACTTCTGTCTATATTTCAACAGAGCAAGAATTTATTGGTATTGTATAAGAACCCTTTTTAACGAAGGTAAAGAGGGGTTATAATTAATAGGTGGTTAATGGTATTATTGCAGGGTTTTTAGGTTGTCCTGAATTATTAGTTGTTGGCGCATTCGTGAGTTTTGTGAAGGTCTTTCTGCGTTTGGTTCTGGAATTGGTAGTAGAGTTGAAGAAGAGGCTTAATCCCTAGTTGGTACTGCTGACGTTGGATATTGGATCGGCTGTTCCGGAATCCAATTCATCGGTACAGGTTCATGTCCAAGGGGTGATCCTGAGTAGCCCTAGAAAATAATTTACTTGTGGTGCGGAGTAGTTAAATTATTTATTTCTGACTAGAATAAAATATTGGCTGGTCTTAAATTTTTCATAACTGAGAATAATTATTTAAGGGTGAAGGGATTTATATGTGACAATTAACTATCGATAAAAATGTAAAGATTATAAAAGAATATTGCTATTTTACGTCTAATTGTGAACACAATTTGCGCACATTGTGGGATATAAATATTTGGTAACTTATATTCACAACACTCAATTTTAAATTTTTAATACGAGCCTAGGGGCTTTTGTCTTGAGTTACTCAGTGTCATGATTACATTGCCACTGGTTCACATTATCTTATATTGCTTAGAATCTGTCTGGTTACTTTATTTATAATTATTAAAGAGATTGTGTAAGTGTGTTCGACACAAAGCTTTTATTAATTGGAAATCAGAAGCTGTTAAGATAATTACTGCGGGGAATTCTAACCTGGATTACATAGTCTTCCTAATCGGGTTGGGTGTGGTTGACTTTTTGCTTGAGTTGTTTCCTGGGCGGAACCTAGCCCTGGCGCCCATATCTACTTTTCTCTTATGTAGCACTCCTACGACCCTCGTGTGCTCTTTGACTAGCCGCGGAACAGGAAGCAACAAATTAATCTCTCCGAGTTCGAGCCACTTCCATCGGTTCGAGCATAGCGTTGCTACAATTCACTCCTAGTACGCCTTCAGCGGGGCCTTATATTTTACCCCTCGCATTTAGGTGTGACAGGAAAGAGCATAGAATAATGTCTGCCTCTGTTGGGCAGTTTTCTGCCACACAGGAACAGCAGGGGTGTAGGAGTTGTAGCACGAGGTTGAGAAAATGGTAGTGAGGGTGGAGATAGTAGTGGTTGTCGTAATTTATGGAACTGAGAACACGTTATGGAAGAAGGTTGTTTGTTTTTAGAATTGGTGGTAAGAAAGTCAACGGTAGAAAAAGAAAAAGTATGAACTGTACGAGAATCAACCATACGAAAAGAAACACAAGCACACTTCTGTTACGTTAGGGAAAGGGACAGAAGTAGATAAAATTTCATCCACGTTAGATAAAAGACTAGAAGTAGCACAGTTATGAAAGAAAAGAGCATTGGCTGTAGGAATATCCACCTTACAAGAACAAACAGTATCAGGAAGAACTTCACACATCATAGATGAGAAAGCAGAATCAGGTTGAACTTCATCAACATTAGATAACAGGACATCGGCTAGGATGTCACCAACCTTAGCTGAAAGAACAGAAGCAAGTAACATTTTGTCAGCATGAGAAAAACGAGTAAGGGTGGGTATTGAAACAGGATCAGGTAAAACTTTGACGACAACTGCTTCGGGTTTCCTAACTTCAACAGAACCCTCTCTATCCGTATTAGAAATTATCTTCACTTCAGCTACGGCTGTGATTGCCGGCACGACAGAAATTTCTTGAGTAGAAGCATTAAGAAAGCAAGATTAGGTAGAATTTTGACAGAAACGGCAAAAAGAGACATTAACAACACAGGTTCATGGACTTCAACAGGAACTTCGCTGACTAAATTAGGATTTATTGTCACTTCAGCGACCTTTGTGTTTGCAGACACGGCAGGAATTTCTTGGGTAGAATCATTTAAGTCACTAATTCGAAGCAGGAGTTGTAATGGTGGTGGAGGCACAGTCTGGGGTGAGAGTAAATAAGTAGGGCGAGCAGAAAGAGAAGTAGAATAGAATGTAGAACTAGAGACGGAAGAAATTTTGTTCGAAGCTATATTTGCCAAAGAAGAGTATGTTTTGATAGTAGGAGCCGGATGACCTAGATGAGGGACAGAAGACAACGTAGAGTGAGAAGCAGAAGAAGTTTGGCTCCTAGAGCTAAGAACAGAATTGGAAGTATAATTCAAAGACCTATTAGTAGTAGGGTGACAGTTTGGATATTTGCGGCGAGAAACTCCCTTATATCCGGAACCATGGCAATGGAGTACTTAAGGACGAGTACAACGTGTCGAAACATGACCAAGTTTGTCGCAATTAAAGCAGATGACCTGACGAGTAGAAGCAGAACTAGGAAGAAGAACAGTAGAACGTACGGAAGAAGTATCGGATCTACCCGAGTTATGTATCCCCAATTGATGTATACATATTAAAATAGAATAATTAGGAAATTATTAGAAAGTGTAATGAAATGTTAAGTGAAGTGCAACATAGTAAATACAAGGACAATTTGTAAAGTTTATTAACGTTTATGAGAACGGATGCTCTACTTTGTATCGCAGACGATAGTGACACTGCAGATGTCAGGTCACAGATGGTCACAGACGGTCAGGTACCGCGATTACTTAGAAATTAAGATTACAACAATGTAATTATGAATAGTATTAAGAATGAGCAGACATGAAATCTGCAAGTTCCCACAGCCATGTGAGGGGTTAGAAACATTATAAAAAGCCCGGGAGCTCAAGGACCCAGCAGTCAGTCAAGTAATCCGCTTTTGCATTGCAGTCTGTTAGACTACTCATCATAGTACAATTAACTAGTGTAATTTCGATTTAAAGTAATATTTAATTAATTTGTCAAAATTCCATAAGTCAATTCTGTATTAATAAATAAATTTGTTAAGGAGTTTTGGAACTGGTTTTTAAAAAGGCAGCTCCCAAGGCCCGAATCCTAACTCCCGTAGGCGTAGGAGAAATCTTAACAACTCGGTCATGTGAAGCAAACGTATTTTCCTCAGTAATAGCAAACTTATAAGCAAAATTCGGGGGTCGAAATGTTGAATCGGTAAATTAGACAACGACTTCCAGTCCGAAAACCTATGCCGATAACCACAATACCAAAGTAACGCTTTAGTTTCGAACAAATTCACTGCAGACTCAAATAACTGCAATTCTGACACTTGGTGTTCTCGTCGGAGTTTTTCGACTCGTTCCAAAAAATCATGTACGGTAAGAGTGTTTGGGTTACCAGGAAATTTCAAATTCCACTCTCACACTGGAAGACCTTGATGGGAAGCCGAAAAAAAAGTCATTTTGAATACGAACAAAAAAGAAATTGGTAGAAAGTCACTAAATAGAGGCTAACCGTAACTCGAAAGAAACCAAAAGGAAAATTATTGCAAATACAGGACAATCTAAAACATATCCGACGGATAAACTTCAGGAACACCAATAAGCGAAACAACAAAATAGAAATTAAAAAAAAAACAACTCTAGATTTGATGGGGAGAACAAAATATGCAGAGAGGGAAGAAGGAAAAAGAAAAATCTTGGGCGCCATCGTATTCAATGGACTAGGATTTTTGGCGAAAACACAAGTCCAATAATCTGAATTTAATCCACCATTAATATTGAGCGTAAGGGACGAAACATAAGTAGTATCAGGCCGAGAAAATACGGGTCACGGAAGAACTTAGGCACTAACAATAATAAAAAATCGGAGCAAAAATTAACGAAAACAAACTCTGAGCGGAAATTAATAAAAAAAAAAATTGCGGCCCCACGCCAGGTCGTCAGAAATTATGCTACGTACAATGAGGTAGCCGAAAGAAAACGTAAATATACTAGGCTAACTACCTATGCGGAGAGGGGAGGGGTTCCTAGCAACACAAAATAATACATCGCCAAGGATTTTCTGTTTACAATAACAAAAAACACAAATATAGAAATTTCTATCGAAACGGCAAAACAAAATTAACTATGGTCACTATTGAATAGAACAATTTTACTCTATGGACAAATTCACTAATTGTTTCACGAAGTGCGCAATTCGTAGCTAACGTGCAATAAATCTAATCAGTACCAAAAAGAATAACGCTTATACTTTCGTATAAGCGGATGGGTTAATTAAAAAAAAAACATTAAATTTAGAAACCTTTCTAGTAAGGATTTTACCACACGAAGCATTTGATATAACTCTAAACAGTAAAAAAAGAATACTACTGATACTTTCGTATAAGCAGATAGGATAAGTACAAAAAGCAAAAGCATTAAAGTTCGAAACCTTTCTAGTAAGAATTTTACCAGAACAAGTATTAGTATATCTAATTTCAAAATTGGGTTTATCCCTGGGTATGTTAGAAAAGGAAAACAAGTCACATACATGTGTCGGGTATCTTGTCAGTTCTCGGAAGCGAATTGACACAGCATTGCCGCCGTAGTCAGCAACAACCATGTCACTACCATAATTGCAACGGCAGTCTACATGCAAGAGCAGTTGTTTGGGCTACGCAACAAGCAATTTAGTCTCCAGCTAAGAGCGATACACACCAACTCTACACATTTGATAGAGGAAAAACGTGCATCGCTCTTGGAGTAACAGAAGGAGTAGTTTTTACAAATGCATCTACACCCAAGCTGCAGAATCAAAGTTTAAAAGAAGTTCAAAATAACACGAACTCGAAAAGCAAACATCCGCGTTATCGAAACGCGATTGAAACTGGAAAACACGGTTTTACCGGAGAATAGTAGGATATATTATTTCGACAAATCTTTAGATGGGAAACGTACTAGAACGCAAGTATACGTTATCGGAATGTATAACGCGCTCATGGATACCTAACAGGATCTTGACTAATTAATTGTAGCATAAACTTATCGTTTCAAAACAACTAGATTTACGATGAAAAATTCTTAGAAAGAGTATTTATTATTAATTATGCGGATGGATTTAACAATAGACATGGAATTTATACGAACGTATAATGAATTAAGAAGGGATTTGAGTTGAAAATTATGGTAAAGCGAGCTTATCTGAACAGGTACATTATATCGGGTATTGTTGGAGAATTTAATACTAGAAAAGGAATTTATGTAAATAAAATAACCAATTATTGCCGAAAATGAACGTAACAAATCACAAAAGATGCCATATAGTAGATTCTTTAGTTCTATGACCTCTACTCGGCCGCTTTTGCAGTTTCGGAAATATTCCCTAAACCAAAGAAGGTGGATGCGTCAGGCCCGGACAGTTACCGTCCAATTAGTCTGCTATCGGTACTGGGGAAAGCTTTGGATCGAATATGATCATCCGAGTTGAGCACGCTGTGCGAAACAGCGGCGGATTTAATGGGTGAAAAATTGCTTTCGCGGAGGGTAAGTCGACTATTGACGCGTTAGAGTTCGTAGTCGAAGCAATCAAGCAGACGAGGAATCCAAAAGAGTATTATGTTGTCGTCGCGTTGATCTAAGGAGCATTTGATGCTGCCTGGTGGTCATCTATCGTTTGGGAGTTGAAACACGGGGATTATCTGTGAAACCAGATGTCATTGGTCACGAGTTATTGTTGGCGACGATTAGCACAAGTCGAAATTCGGGGTAAAGTTGTGTGCGAATTGTGGAAAGGGGATGCCCGCAGGGGTCATGCTTTAGTCCTACGTTCTGGAAATTATTGTATGAAAGCATTTTTATGGTTAAATTGCCCAAAAGATGCACTATTGTTGGGTTGGCGAACGATACACTGTTGATTGTCAGGTCGAGATTGTTAATGGCGAACGAAACAGAATGAGGCGTTTAGTAGGTTGCACAAATGGTATCAGAAAGTCAAGTTGAAATTCAACACAACAAAGTCGGAGACCCATTATTTCGGAACAAAACCGGAAAAAGGTCCTCCTAGGCCAGAGTTAGGAAAACGAAAAAATCCTATTCAAGAAAGCCATCATATATCTCGGCGTTAAATTAAACAACAAATTAAATTGTAAAACGCACGTGCAATATGTCAAAATTAGGGGCAGCAAAATATGTAACAAATGATGGCAGCAGCAAAAATAAGCTGGAAATTCAGAAGCAAATCGTTTTGGACAGTTTACGCCGGAGCAATAGAACCGGCTATGCTGTATGCTGTACTTGTTTGGGCGGAGAGTTGTAAGGTAATAGAAATCAGGCAATTTGCGAGCGTTCAACGCATAACCGCGGTCAAGGTAGTAATGATGTACAGAGTCAGTTCCACGAAGACGGTTTGGTGATTAGCAGAATGGTCTCAATCGAACTCGTAGGTATAGGGAAAGGGTGGAAAATTGTTAAAAATTTTGGTCTTGGCAACAATGATGTGTAGAGAAAAATTGTTATTTCCGAACTAGGGCATCTGGCTAATGTCGAGGAGCTCCAGTTGGTCGAAGGCGATGAAAATGCAACGGGGATCATGATTTGTACGTATAGCTCGCGAATAGACAATGGACAAGCAAAAGCGGCGTTGATTGTGTATAAGGAGAGAAGTGTTCCGATTCCAAACTAAACTTGCGAGCTGGAACACAATTTATAGCTATAAGGGACTCTATAGAATACGTCATTATCCATTCAGGCACAAGTAGGTAATCTACCATTAGCGATAACAAATCGGCCCTGTCTACTCTGGCAAATATGAACACTTCGACAGATCTTCAAGAGAGTGTCTGGAGAATACCGCACACGACACTTGGGTTTCGAGATTTGAAGATTTATTGGATTAGGCAATCGAGGTAATCGAGGAAACGATGGAGTAGACGAACTGACTAAGGAGGCGCCATTTCCCAAAAATGTCTTAAAAATTATCCTGCTCTCCTATTTTTTGTTTCCCACAGATATCTTTATTCCCTACATTTCTATAATCTCTTTGTTATTAACTTTATTTGTCCATGTTAATCATCATCATACATCTGTTGCATAACATTCTAAAAGGCTTCTTCCTTTTCCTGCCTGCTTCTTCTACTGACCCTATTTTATAGGCGTACAGTGCTAATCTCCACACATATGTTTCCAACACCTTTGCCCTTATTTCGATGTCTGTTGTATTCGAACATAGCTGCTGCTGTTTCTTGCTAGATACAGCTCGGTTCCTTTTCTATTGTTTTGTAAATATATACCCTATTTCACCGATATTCAGTGGTATGGTAAGGGGAGGCGGCTCCGTGGCGTAATGGTATGTGTGTGACTACTACGCCCAAGGTCTCGGTTCACGGTCCGCTTGAAAAATGTTAGACGAGCATTTTTCACAAAAATACACCCTTGTTCGGATGAGAGGTAAAATGGAGGTCCCGTGTGTGAGTGTTATCACGCACGTTAAAGATAGCTACCTTGCTTGGAACAGCAAGGGTTCGGCAAAATTCCAAATTTTCCAGGTAAAAAAAAACTCGCTACCTGGCCAGTAGTACCTTCGGGTGGGGCATTGGAAAATCACATGTAAGGTATGGTAAGGGGGCTAAGCAGCATATGGCTACCAAGATCCCACAACACTTGAACATTTGCGGAATTAATAGTTTTCTAATAAATTCTTTCGCACAATCAAGATTAGTTGAAAATATTGCAAAACCAACACCTGTAGTGGTTTATGATATTCATCAAGTTTAAGTGCAATTATTTTTTCATCATTAGGTTTTCTATCTTGGAATTGATTGGACGCATACCTCCACTGAGATAGCCTACACAGATTCCAAACATTCCTACAACCCAGGTACAGCTCGGTTCCCCTTCTATTGTTTTCTAAATATATATCATATTTCACCGACATTCAGTGGTATGTGAAGGGGTTAAGCAGCATGCGGCTACCAAGATCCCTTAACAGAGACATTTGCTGAATGAACGGTTTTTCAGTAAATTCTATCGCACAATTAACATTAGTTGAGAATATTGCAAAACCAATACTTGTAGTTGCTTATAATAATAATTAAGTTTAGGTACAATTATTTTTTTTCGTCATAAGGCTTTCCGCCTTGGAACTGATTGGATGCGTATATTTCCATTGATTTCTATCCTGAGCTAACCTACACATTTTCCTGAAATTCATACAGTGTCTTGGTCCACACATATGTTTTCAACAATCTTTTCTTTGTTTCTATGTTTGTTGCCCTTGAACACAGCAATTGCATTATCTCGTTAAATGTAGCACGACCTTGTGCTAATCTTTGTTTTAGATCTTTTGCACTTTTTCCAAATTGCGTTATTTCGTTTGCTAAGTAGCCGAAATTCTTCACCTTTTGTAAGTCGTCGTTTCCTATTTGTATTCTAGTTTTTGAATTATTTTCCCCCGTTTTGCTAGTACTTTAGTTTTATTTTCGTTAATTTCCATACCGCATCTCTCTGTTAGAACTGTTTCCATTTCAATAAGAGCTGCTTCTGACTCTTTCTCGCTAGATGCTACTATCGCTATATCATCTGCAAATCTAAGTATATCAATATTTTCTCGCTGCATAGTAATTCCAAATGGCTTCCTGCATTTGACAGTATTCATTGCCTCTTCGATGTATAAGTTAAAAATTAAGGGAGATAGGGCACATCCCTGTCTCACTCCTTTCTGAATAGCCACTTCTTTACGTTACTGCTTAATTCTGTTACAGATGTTTGCTCTTTGTATAAGCTATGTACTATCTGCCTATCCCTAAAACTCATTCCAATCTTTTTGAGTATTTTGAATTTTTTTTCCATTTTACATTGTGGAATGCTTTTTCTAGATCTTCAAACCCTATATACCTGCTTTCTCCTTTCTCCCTTGTTTCTCTGTTTCAACTATACCCAAATTGATATTCTCGTAGTATTTCTTCAGCCCGTTTTTCCACTCGTTTTTGTAAATTCTAGTTAATATTTTTGACACGTTACTCTCAAACTTATTGTTCTGTTATTGCTTGTCCAGCGGTTTTTGGAGTTTCTGCTTGCACTTTTTCTATACCCAGTGCCTTACAATTTTTCGGACCCTTAAAAGACTAATTCAAACTCATTTCTAGGTGAAGGATGTCCCAGGTCATGTTTTTCTATGTCTGATTCTTGCTTTAGTGCTGCTAGTTCTGTTTTGCATATAAATTCTTTTTGTAATCTTGCCATCCAACCATGTTTTCAACATTTTTTATAATGATATCTTCTTCCGCACACCTTACGCTTTTGCTATATGGTGCTATATCCTTATAATTCATTCTACTTGCATGCTTTATCTGTATTCCCATTTCTATCGTAGTATGAACGTCTTTGCACTTTTTTACGAGTACATTGTTCTTTAGCTTTCCTACACTTGCAAATAATTTCCCATTTTATGGCTTTGTATCTATGTTTTCCTGTTTTGTCTGGTCTCTTTTTGTATTTTTGTCTTTCATTAAATTTAGGATATCCTTTGATATCCATGGTTCCTTATTTTCTTTTTGTATATATACTAGAATTTATCTGGCCGCCATGTCTAAGCTGAAATTAATGTTATTCCATTCTATTTCTACTTCCTTAGTATCACAAATTTTCCCAATATCTATTAGCAATTCATTTGACTTTTCTTTCAAATTTTTTGTGGATATTTTATCTTTGACTTTCTCAAAGGCAAGGTTATTTTTCCGTTTCTTTTTTTCAAATATTTAAGTGTGGTCTTCATAATTACGATGTTGTAATCAGTGTCTATATCTGCTTCCGGGTAGTTTCTATTATCTTTTACTTAATTTCTAAACCGTTATCTAACAAAAATCTAATCTATTTGATATCTTCCTTCTTCTCGCATCTTCCACATGTAGCGTCTTCTAGCATGATATTGAAATAATGTGTTTGTTATGTTTAAATTGGTAAAATTCTATCAGCCTATTTCCCCTGTGGTTTCTCCTCCCTTCACTGTACCTAAAGGTGGGCATGTATGTATACTTGTATTATTCTTGTATTTATTGGTTTATATCCTAATCTAAGAATGAGCACTCTTTCGTTCTTTTGTAAGCAGTTTTCTACACAGTGTCCTTTTTTTTTCTCATAACTATTCCCACACCCGAATTTCCTTCCTCTGATCTTGTATAAAGTACCCTAAGGTTTCCGCTCCAAAAATTTCGCGCCTCTGATCTCCAACCTTTGCTAGTCTCTACTGCGGGTAATGCTAACCTATCTGTTTCAAGTTTTAAATTCTCTAACTTACTTACTTGCCTCATACTTCTGACATTCTGCGCTCTGACTTGCAAAATGTTCTCTGCTCTTCTTTTAAACTCGTCGATCACACCCACCAAAGTTGTCTTCCTCCCGGAGATCCAAATGAAAGGCTATTTGAACTCAGGACTCTTTTACCTAGAGGATGCCATCATCTCAAATAACAATTTAAGTACGCTGTGTACTTGGGAGGTAATGTGATGGCTTCCCGTTGTTTTCTACATCGCAGTGTTGTGTCTTAGAATGGCATGCCGACTCCTATGGTCTCTGTCACTCGAAATACCGAACGAGCTGCTGCCCTCTGTCGGGGACCTGTTTTAGTTGGGTTCCTCAATAAAGTCTCCACTAATTTAGTTAAATCTTTACTTCGGCAGTTTAGATCACTGGAATTTTGGAGCCATTCTACCCGCTCTAGTAATCTAGAATTTTAAACAGTAGGTCCATTCAGAACGGATAATTTGTATTTTAACAATTTAAACATTACATAATGACACGTTTCACTATAAAAATATGAATAATTTTCAACTGAAGGGTAAAAGAAAAATTCCGTTGATAGATTCGAACTCCGAGGGAAAAATCTTACAAGATCTGTAGTGTAATCTTGTAATTAGAATATTTACCTACCGCGTGAGGGTATCCAATTAATAATAAATAATAAATGGGAAGGACCTTTAACACTATAGTACCCTCACGTTTCGGGACTTTGCCTCGCAGCTGCTGCAATCGGTGAGAAGGGGAGGTTCATTAAACAACAACACACTAAGACAAAATTCCAATTGTTTTATTAAACGGCCTACTAACTAACTTAACCTAATTACATATGCATACAAAATTATACAGTGATTAACAATATTTACAATAGGGCGCCACCATGGGAATTAAACGGCCCATGGACCGATCGCGGTAATAGCTCTCGTCGCACTTTGTTCGTGGCGATGAACTAAGATTGCAGGACAGAAAATAACGTCACTTCACAGGGACAAATGTTATTAAGTCTCCGGCTAGCACAAACACAACTTAACTAAACAATTCTAAAGTCCTTATTTTATGAATATTAACAACAGTTCTGGGTGCAAACACCCCAATACATATAATTAATTAACGCTACCGTAGTCTAACTAACTTGCATACTGAAACGACCTTCCTTTAATCCTGGGGTCATCAATAACAGGCAAAACACGACCTTCACACTGGTCAAATAGTACAATAACGGAATTCGTGGCTTAGTTATTACAAGTCTCGGACAACGTCGAAACACAATAAAATAAGAAACCCTTCAAAAGATGAGGTCTTTAACAATAACCTAACGGGATAAAATTACTGGAGCGGAGAGTTAACCCGAAGTTGTATGTTATGAAAGTCGACAGATATTGTATTTAAACAAATAAATGACTTATGATGCATAACACAGCTTTGAGTTCATAGTAATGCCATATATAATAATTACTTACTCAGAAAAATAAACTAACTTTGAACATAACGGCACGCACTTGAATTCAGAGAAATAAAACACTTACTCAATCTTGCAAGACCGCGAGCTTCAGACTCTAACGCGTCTGGAAATAAACAACCCCGATTGCCACCGGCTGGCATCCTTATATACATTTAAGTTAATTGAAAAATAACCCCTTTCTTGGCTCTCATACTCGGCTTAGGATACGCCGGTCGTAAATCTTTAAGATTAATTAAACTGCCCATTGCCTAAGATAGCCACACAAGTAGATCTCGGAACTAATTTTAGTTGAGTGCTCCGCTAATTGAAAAATTGCTTCAGACCACCCTGACATAAATAGGATCCTAAAGCATGATTGACATCTAATCATAGATAGCAACTAATCTGAAATGTTTAGTGCCCTTAAAGTAAGTGCCTTTAGAAAACTGATTGACTCTTGGATTAGATCTTCCTGGAAACTTCGCTAGGATGCTACTTGGGTAGTCTTAAAGCCGTTCGCTCCAAGACCTTCATTCTATTAATTAGAATGCTAAAATTAAACTAGAAAATAACTATTTTTAGAATTCATAGAACTAATTAGAGCGATATTAAAACAGTATGTTACAATCTACCCGCAGGGCGAACGAACGCCCTCTATCGACAAAACCTGGCCTCGTGATCTAGTCGTCTAATGGTAGTGGCTCATGTTCCTACGTTGTGTTAACATGGGACCTAAATATACAGTGGTTACTCACGCAAGTGGGAAGATTTGCAATAAAACTACAGGTTAGTAAGCCTTACTTTAATTAAAAAATTATTTGCCAAAGCAATTTATACTTTTTGAATAAACAGTGCCGTACTCAAACCTTCGCGATTGGAGAAAGAGCACGACAGAGAAAATTTTAAACAGCACTGACGCATACAACTGCATTTGGTACATCGCTCCAAGGAAAGGTGACGCACAAATACCTGCTTTCTCACTTGAATATAACGGGTTATCAACTGTTACTCGAACATCGGACATACTACATATGACAACTGAAGAAATGTTAGTGTAGTCTAACTAATCTAGGGTACCGTTCATTTACATTTCTAATGCTCCACACGAAGGTACTACATTGGCCAAGAGGCGAGTTTTTTGTTGCCTGGAAATTTAGAATTTTGCCGAACCCTTGCCGTTCCAGGCAAGGTAGGGATCTTTAACGTGCGTGACAACACTCACACACGCGACCTTCATTTAACCTCTCATCCGAACGAGGGCGTAATTTTTGTGAAAAATGGTCACCTGTCATTTTTCAAGCAGTCGGCCTTGTCGAGATTTGAACCCAGGACTTTGGGATCCGTAGTCCTACGCTTACTACATTGATCCACGGCGACGCCCTAATCTAGGGTACCGTTCATTTATATTTCCAATGCTCCACCAGAAAGTACTACATTGGCCAGGAGGCGAGTTTTTTGTTGCCTGGAAATTTAAAATTTTGCCGAACCCTTGCCGTTCCAGGCAAGGTAGGGATCTTTAACGTGCGTGACAACACTCACACACGGGACCTCCATTTAACCTCTCATCCGAACGAGGGCGTAATATTTGTGAAAAATGCTCACCTGCCATTTTTCAAGCAGTCGGCCGTTTCGGGATTTGAACCCGGGACCTTGGGATCCGTAGTCTTACGCTTACTACATTGATCCACGGCGACGCCAATCTAGAGTACCACAGGCGGCTGAGCCATCACTACCTAGTTAAAGGTGAAAAGAGGTTGAACACCGGGGAGATACGAAACTAGATTACCCTGCAGGGACATAAAATATTAGTAAATTCAACAAAAGCTCGAACATACGCTTACCGTACAAACCATTAACAGTTTCCAGCCCGTTTTGTGATATATTTCACGAGAGCTAGCCGACTTTCTATCGTTTGCAAAATTACCATGTACATCGACAATGACAACTTTTATAAATAGGCATGAACCTATGCTATAAAGCGCATGATAAAAGGCGCCAACTTTGCCATAGTGCAATCGCGTAAGCACGAGATGGTTGGTCATGCCAGAAGTTAAAAATAATAGCATTAAGAAACTTACCCAAAAAAAAATAAATCTTTAATTAATTAAATAGAGACATCGGGTAGATAGCGGGACCAACACATACAAATATATAAATAAGGCTTATCACCACAATGTGAGCTATGCAGTTGTAAACGTGACTAAAAATACTGAAATACATAAATGGTATTCAATGCATGTTACCAACCGTCAAGCAAATAAAGCATTGAATTACAGTGAGCGGTAACATTCAAACTCTGCTACAAATTAAATTTAATATCATCTAACAATAGTAATTTTATTAATTATTGTGAAATGGTCATGATTCTACTCTTGATGTTTTATTACGCTATCCACACAATGTACTTGCATTTCAGTCCTGGACTAGTTACTGATATCAACGGCACACCAGAGTTACTTCCATTATAATTTGAATAAAGGCCGCTTATCCTGCGGCCACGTCCCCAGTGCTCCACCTTAAAGTACTACATTGGGTTTAAACGCGTAAATATAAACGTGCTTCAAATTAAATCTCACTTTAAATTTATCGAACCTAAGTAAAAATCTAAAACTGAAACTAAAACTAGAAATAGGGTTTAATTGAAGGTATCCTAGCGTTGATTTTGGAGTGTGTCCGATCAACAAGACACACGCGAAAGTAAAAGGGGAGGGATCCGTAATACCGCATAGCAGTCGCCAGCTCTGCTTACCGGTGCGACCTGAAGAGTCGTCCTAAAATTATCCAAATCTAGCTAACTAATTTTAAAAAAAGATTCAATTTTTCTAAGTATTCGCCAAATATTTTAATAGTGAATCCAGCTATTTTGCCTAGTCTATAAATTTACAAATTCGTGCTCCCTGGTCTATAAGTATTTAATTCTAAGTAAATCCTATATTCGTCCCTAACGTTCCCTATCGTTCCCTAACTTGACATATTATAATTACATTCTTCTTTACTATAAATACTGCGGCACAAAAATAGACGGCAGAACGTCAAACGAATTATATCAAGCTACAAAACAATACAATGCAGACAAAAATATAAAACAGATATAAATATAATATAAATATATAAATAAACATAAAACAAGTATATAAATAAATATCTAAATAAGCAAAAGCATGTAACAGTGCATAAATTAGCAAAAGCATCTCCCAGATTATCAGTTGTACTCGCATAAGCATTATAATGGGTAGTACCATTATGCACAAAAAACGTGCTCGCTGAATTATTTCGAATTTTTCTTATTAATACAAGTCAATGCTTACGCGAATACAACCGCCACAATTTTATTCCTATCTCGTATATAATTTCCCCTGCATCCAAAGATCTGGTCGTCTTCTCACGTCTATTGATATCTTACTTCTAAGAGCAGTTAGTATGCACTGTTAAAGTCCTGGTGGGTATGCACTAAACGCTCTGGAGAGGTTCACAATCACTATCACTCTAAAAGTCCTGGCGGGATGCGCGGTTTCACTCTATTTTATTATCTTTATTTATTTTACTGATTTAGTTTAATTAAAGTTTCTTTTTTAATTTGTTATTATTTATTCCCGATATACCGCGCCTTTAAGGTTAGGGACAGTGATTGTTTCAGTGAGGTGAGGCGTTCGTCGTGCATAAATGATTTTTGGTTGTTGATTTTTGTTTTTGTTTTTGCAATTCAATTTTTTTAAAAAATTTTTAAACAGGTTTAAAATCGTGCTCATATAGCGTGGCAAGTCAAATCCCAGTTTTCGAATCCTCCCTCCGCCCCCTAAACCTCCGATTTACGCGCTGTTATCATTGTCCAATCTCGCGACCCTTCCCAAAAATTCTTTGAAGGTTGTCCAGAACGCCTTTTGGTTAGACACATCCCCGACTTCCTCTAGGCTCTTTGGCCAGGCTAGCCCTGCGATAGCTAATTTCATATCAGCTAACCAGAGTTACTTCCAGCTGATCGTCCGTTTACTGGTAAGGAAATTGGTGGAGTTTCGACCTCGTAACCATTACTGCTCCCTGATGGTGGATTAGTCAAGGGGATGGTTTCGATTACAGCATTCATTAGATTTCGGTTGATGTTATGTTGGTGGTCTATAAAACCTTGCAGCATTTGAGTCTGCCTCTCCATCAAACTCTCCAACCTCCGAACATTGTTTCATAAGGATTCCAAAACATCCAACTTGCGTGGGGTCTATATCCACACCAGTGCCGTCACCTTTCCCAAAGATGATCGTATCAAAAGGTTCCTTCCATATACTACCCACAATATTAATTTATTATAACTTGTCACGACCATTCACATCATCGGTTTAAAAAGGAAGCAACCAAACCGTTAGACAAGGAAAGTGGCTCCTCTTGTCTCCCTCTCCCACATTAGTTCGGGATGTGTTTGGAATCCTACAAGCGGTCACAACGTCGTTTAAAACACCTTCAAATATATATAGAGTACCGAATTGTGTGTTAATAATTTTCGACCAATGAAAACACGACTCAGGAAAACGCCGGATCACTACATTCGTTCCTTTGGAGAAGTTTTGGACGAGAACAGCAACGCCCGACATCTTCCTCAGCACCTCAATTTCCCAAACAAACACAAATAGTGCACCCAACGTAAAGACAATACAACACTCAGCTACTAGAACATGCCGACAAATATGCCGAACGTGGTGTAGAACACTTGCTAAAACCACAGTATTAAGAAATCATGCATTCAGCAAAGGTGCACATATCCGTACGTCATTGACCTTGCTATTAAAAAGTGGTTTGGTTAGTCCTATAATGTAAATGTAAATGAGGGGTCAGTTTATTATAACAAAAGTAACATATTATTCTAATGGTTTCTACATTCTGAACGGACCTACACCTTGAAGAAGTTCAATAGTATATTATTGTCACAAGGGCAGAAAGTGAGCATTAGCAGCCCGCAGCTATTAGATGCCTGAGCGAGCGAGGGCAGCTGATAGCCAAGGACTGCTAATGCATTTTTGCCTGTGTAGCACACAACTGTTTTTCGCCTAGCATTAAAGAAAAAAAATAGGAAAAATAACACAAAATAAAGAAGGTTAATAACATTTGACGTATTTATTTATTATAGTAATTGATATTAATTATCCCTTGAGCATTATTATGGATAGTAATACCAGAATTTGTAGGCACTTGGTAAGTATTTGAGGTGCTGGTAGCAATAAATAAATCTCAATTATAGTCACAGGTGTCTAGATTGTGAAAAACCTACAAAATTATGCTGTTATGAGTTTAGCGGCCCTAGGGCCGCAAAGGTTTACTTTCAGTCACATTTTTAGAGTAAAAATGATTCATTTTCATATACGTTATGCGAAAAAAATATTAGAACGGGTAAAATGGTTTGCGTGATTCAATGAGCTAAAAAGCCGAACTATAGGTTTAACCAAATTAGTGGGGTCTTTAGTGAGGAACCAAACTAAGACAGGTCCCCGAAAGAGTGCATCAGCTTTTGCGGTACCTAGAGTGGCGGAGACCATAGGGGTCGGTATGGTATTCTAAGACATTTTACTGCAATGTGGAAGGCAACAAAAAACCACCACATTACCTCCCAAGTACACAGCGTACATAAACTGTTATTAAAGCTGATGGCATCCTCTAGGGTAAAAAATTCCGGAGATAAAATAATCCCTCATTCGGATCTCCGGTAGGGTCTCCTATCTACTTTGGGGATGCGATACGAAAATGTAAAAAAAAGTCGTGAAGATTATGCGAGCCGGAGCGTGGAATGTGAGAAGTATGAAGCAAGTAGGTAAGCTAGAGAACTTGAAAAATGAAATGAATAGGTTAGCAGTAACATAGTAGGAATCAGCGAAGTTCGCTAGCTAGGGGCGGGGGATTTTTGGAGTAGAGACTATAGGGTAATTCATACAATATCAGAGGAAGGAAATTCGGTTGTAGGCATAATTATGCGAAAAACGACAGGACACCGTGTAGAAAACTACTTACAAAAGAACGAAAGTGTATTCATGGTTAGATTAGAATCTGAACCGGTAAATACAGTAATAGTACAAGTATACATGCCCACCTCTAGCTACAGTGAGACCATTTACAAAGATATCGAAGACATACTAAGATACGTAAAAGGACATGAAAATTTAATAATTACGGGGGATTTTAATGCATTGGTAGGCGAGGGTAGGGAAGGAACGGTAGTAGGTTTATTTGGTTTAGGCACAAGAAATGACAGAAGAAATAGGCTGGTAGAATTTTGCAACAACAACAATTTAACCATCACAAACACATTATTTCAACATCATGCCAGAAGACGATACACGTGGAAGATGCCAGGAGATATGGGAAGATATCAAATAGATTGCATTCTTGTTAAACAATGGTTTAGGAATCAAGTAAAAGACTATAGAAGCTACCCAGAAGCAGATATAAACACTGACCGTAACATGGTAATTCTGAAGGCTCTTCATAAATTTAAAAATCTGAAAAAGAGGAACGGAGAAAGCACCTTGACTTAAAGAAACTAAAAAATAAAAAAATCCACGAAAGATTTCAAAAAGATAAATGAATTACTGAAAGATATCAGGAAAATTTCTTATACTAAGGAAGTAGAAACAGAATGGAATAACATTAAATCCAGCTTAGACATGACGGCCAGAGATATTCTGGGGTATACACACAGAGAAAATAAGAAACCATGGATAACAAAGGATATCTTGAATTTAATAGAAGAAACACGAAAATACAAAAATAGATCAGATGAAACAGGAAACAGATACAAAACCATAAAAGGGGAAATTGTTCGCAAATGCAAGAAAGCTACAGAATAATGGATTGATAATAAGTGCAAAGAGATACAACTAAGATGGAAATAGTAAAAACAGACGAAGCATACAAACTAATTAGAATGAATCTTAGGGATATAAAACCATATAGCAAAAACATAAGGGTCGCAGGAGGAAACGCCATTATAGAAAATCTAGAGAAAGTGGATAGATGGCAAGAATCTATAGGGAATTTATATGCAGGAGAGGAACTACCAGCATTAGAATAAGAATCAGACATTGAAAAAATGACTTGGGATATCGTATGCTTAGAGATGAGTTTGAATTAGCATTAAATGGTCTGAAAAATAGTAAGGTACCTAGTACAGAAAAACTGCAAGCAGAAACTCTAAAAGCCGCAGGACAAGCAGTCAAAGAATGTCTCTTCCAACTTGTAAGCTATATGTATGAGACAGGCGAGATACCCAAAGAATTCAAACGTAACATCATAGTCACTATACCAAAAAAGAGAGGCTCGGATAGAAGTGAAAAATTCGAACAATAAGCTTGACAGCACATGTGTCAAAAATATTAACTAAAATTGTACAAAGACGAATGGAAAGAGAAGCTGAAGAAGTACTAGGAGAAGATGAATTTGGGTTTAGGTGAAACGGGGGAACACGGGAGGCTATTTTAGCTTTGAGGGTGATAATAGAGAAAACAATAGAAAAAGGGGAGAGTGTGTACATAGGTTTTGTAGATTTGGAAAAGCATTCAACAATGTAAAATTGAAAAAAAAAATCGAAATACCCAAAAAGATTGGAATGACCTTAGGGATATACGGATAGCACATAGCTTATACAAAGAGCAAACATCTGTAATAGAATTAGAGCAGGAACGCAGAGAAGTAGATATTAGGAAAAGTGTGAGACAGGAATGTGCCCTATCCTCGTTAATTTTTAACTTGTACATCGAATAGGCGATGAATACTGTCAAATGTAAGTAGACATTTGGAATTATTATGCCAAGACAAAAGATTGATATTGTTAGATTTGCAGATGATATAGTAATATTAACAGCTAGCAAGAAAGAGTTATAAGCTGCTCTTAAAGAAATGGAAACAGTTTTAACAGAGTGATACGGTATAAAAATTAACAAAAATAAAACTAAAGTACTAGTATGCAAAGGAGGGGAAAAAGATTAAAAACTAGAATACAAATAGGTAATGAGAACTTACAAGAGGTTAATGATTTATGCTAGGAAGTCAAATAACGCAAAATGGGAAGAGCGCAAAAGATACAAAACAAAGATTAGAACAAGGTCGAGCTACATTTAACAAGAGAAAACCACTACTGTGTTGAAAGACGACAAATATACAAACAAGGAAGAGATTGCTTAAAACATATGTGTGGAGCACAGCACTGTACGGCTGTGAAACCTGGACAGTAGGAAAAGCGAACAGGAAAAAATGTGGTGCTACAGACGTATGATGAAGATATTATAGACAGACAAAGTTAGGAATAAAGAGGTACTAGAAACGGTAGGGGAAAAAGTAAAAAATAGGAGAGATAAGATGATAGGCCACATACTAAGACATGAGGGAATAGTACGAAATATATTAGAAGCAGAGATAAGAAAAAAGAGAGGTAGACCTAGGTTAGACTGTGACACAGTTAGTCAAAGATGTAGGCTGTGGGAATTTTAGGAAAATCTTTAGGCTAGCTCACTTCCCAAAACGGAAAACCATATAACGAAAAAACATTGTACTAAAACTTTTATTATAAGCAACTATAAGTATATAAGTATTCGTTTTGCAATATTTTTAAATAAGGTTAATTGTGTGAAAGAATTTACTGAAAAATAGAGGTAGAGGTAGATCTGTTAGACTATTGCACACAGATAGTGAAAGATTTAGGCTGTAAGAATTTCAGGAAAATGTGCAGGCTTGCACAGAATAAAAATCAATGGGGTACGCATCCAACCAATTCGAAGATGTAAAACCTAATGACGAAAAAATAACTGTATCTATACCTGATGATTATTATAAGCAACTACAGGTATTGGTTTTGCAATACTCTCAACTAATGTCAATTGTGCGAAAGAATTTACTGGATAACTATTAATTTATTAAATGTCTAAGTGTTGTAGGAACCTTGGCGGTCACATGCTGCTTAACTTCCTTCACATACCACAGAATCTTGGTGAAGTATGGCATATAAGTAGGAAACAACAGAAGAGAAACGAACTGTATCTAGGCTGTGGAAATTTTAGGGAACGGTGTAGGCTAGCAAAGAATAAAAATAAGTGAAGGTGCCCGTCCAACCAGTTTCACGGCGGAAAACCTATTGACGAAAAAAATAATTGCATTTAAATCTGATAATCATTATAAACAATTACAGGTGTTGGTTTTGATATGTTTTCAACTAATCTTGATGGTGTGAAAGGATATATTGGAAAACTATTAATTCGGCAAATATTCAAGTGGTGGGGATCTTGGTAGCCGCAGACTGCTTAACCCCCTTCACATACTACTGAATATCGGGAAAATAGGGTATATATTTATAAACAATAGAAAGAGAAACGAACTGTATTTAACAAGAAAGAGCAGCGGCTATGTTCGAAGACAACAAACATAGAAACAAAGAGAAACTTGTTGAAGCCATATGTGTGGAGCACAGCACAGTATGTCTATGAAATAGGGGCAGTGGGAGAAGCAGATAGAAAAACGGTAGAAATCTTTTGGAATGTTGTGCTTCAGATGTATGAGGATGATAGCATCGACAGACAAAGTTAATAACAAAGAAGTTATGGAAATTGTAGAGGAATAAAAATATCTGTACAAAAAAATAGAAGAAATAGAAGGGCAGGATACGTTCTAAGGCATTTTTGGGAAATAGTGCGGGACATATTACAAGCAGAGGTAAGAAAAAGTAGGTAGGCGTATATCAGACTATTGTACACAGATAGCGAAGGATGCAGACTGTGGAAATTTCAAGGAAATGTGTAGGTTAGCACAGAATAGGAAATCATGAGGGTACGCGTCTAACCAGTTCCAGGACTGAAAACCTAATGATGATGATAATGGTTTCTAGTTGTATTTACTATGTAGTCAATATCATTCATAATGTGCAGGAAAAAGAAAAATCCCACGAACACAAAATATCCTATCATAAGTAACAGCTATGAAATTTGAATTAACTTCCCTAAGGTATCTCTAAATTAGAGTAATTGTTCTGAATAAATTTCGTTCTGTAATAAAATTTTAAATTATTGATATTAAAGTTTCCCCATATTGCCTGGGCGTCAGGGTCTCTCACAGTATATACATTTTGGGTAAGGATTGGCAGTCACAGTCTAAGGCCCGGAAAACAATGGACAACATTTATAAATTGTTTTGTTGCTAGCACTTGACATGGAATTTTCCCTTAGAAGTACTAGATCTCCTAGTGATAGCTAGTCGTTGAAATGGTGCTGAACGTTTTTGTTCGTTAGAAAACAAAAATACAATTACAATTCGTAGTTGAGTGTAATTTGTTACGGGATATGTAATAAGTAAAAAGTTGTTTAAAGTAAGATTCAAGTTAATATCGTAATTAAAAGCTATAACTAGGCGATTTTTGAATAAAAAATTTCATCCAAACTGACAAAAATTTTGAACAGAAGTATTTTTTTTCAGTGCACCTTATTTTCCGGCCTTACCACCTTGAAAAAAAAATTAAATTTAAAAGGAAAGTTTTATTCTCCTAATTATAGTGGACAATAAAAAAAGTACACAACAGTGAAGATATTTTAGAACTATGCAGAATATTTGAGTAAAGTATTTGGCTATCTGATGACTAAATTCCTGTTGTTTAACACAGATTATAAATTTGCATGGCGTAACTTTCCATACACAAATGTATCTATGAATAAGTAGCTTCCACATACGTCACAAGCGTTTAATCTCGATACTGATACCAAAGATATGTGAAAATGGAAAAGAACAAAAGGTGAAAGTATATAAAAACTTTATTGAGAACCACAATATTATTGTTAAATAAATTCGCATTCAAAAACGTCTGCAATTACCAGAAATATGTTTAAGGTATGTAACCTCGTATCTGATAAATTAGATTTAAGTAAATAGTCATTATATTTTATAAATAATTTTATTATAAACGATTTAAAATAGCTTTGCATCAAAAACTAAACAATGATATTGTTAAAAGGGTCAGTTATGGGTAATACGGTCAACAGTGCACTACATCTTTTTATTACCATTGTGTTAAAATTAATAAACTAAGATAACGCCTGAAAAGATGATACGGCATTGTTTAAACTTTTAAAAGAAATAATAGTTGTAGTAGCACTTTTCATAGTGCTGGTGTTCCTGATAGAAAATAAAATAATTCCACACTCTTAAATAATATCAAACATTGAAATTGAAAATATGACGTGCTAATTTCGCGAATCTAGCGCTCCGCCAACCGCTGTAAACTAGAAGAAAACAAACATTACAACATACAGGCTAGAGTTCCCGTTCAATTGTTTCAGTTCAATTTTTGTATATAATTTAATAAAAAAAAAAGCATTGTAGCGCCTATCGGTTTGTCTGTGACCAGGATAATCACATTAAAACCCAAGCAAAGAATTTGAAACACAAGAAATGATTGAGAGATTCCTTGATCGATAGGTACAAGACCTTGCATTTAATGGTTATTTAGATTACAATAAGGAAATATCGAGAACGCAATTTGCATAAATTCTGGAATGTTTACGAAGTAACTTGTTACATGCCAACTGGCATGTATCACGTTAGATTTAATTTATAAATAAATTCCCGCGTATTTTTAAATGAATACGTCAATTTCCGTCGTCCCTGACAGCTGCGTCTGCGCAAAAGGATGCGGAGTGCGCGCGTGGTGTTATAAAACGCCATTAAGTTACGAGCCCTCGATAAAACAACAACTATCTTGGTGTGGTGTGTTTTTTCTTTTTAGGTATGTAGGTTCCCTCTAATTTTATCTTTTATTGTGTACCTGTTACCTAATCCTGTCGTTCCCCTATTACTACAGAAGCTACAGAAAGGACGGATCGTAATTTGATTCAACATGGGTAACTGAACCCAACCTGCAAAACATCGTGAGACCCTGAGACGACTTCCGAGATGCCGCCATTGTTTTGATTTAAATTGTGCTTGCAAAATGACTTAACAAGCGGTTGCATCACTTTTAAATGTGGCCGGTATAAGTTACAATTGGCGTAAACTATAACCATTGCGCAATAGTATAATAAATGCCCAGGTGTAACAAACAAGTACAATTTTGCCTCAAGATTGTAGCCATTGCTTACGGTTAGAAATAAAGCGTGATCTACTTGGTCGGACTACCGTGATCAATGACGATTGCCAGTCTATACAGATGCAAACGGAACAGGAGAATAACAAAAACCAAAGTGTTATTCTGGGTTGAAAGGTAGAAGAGATCGTCCTTCTGACAGTACATTAGCCTGTTGAGTAGCACCCTAAAGTCGCACTGGGTTCAACGGGACTCCTTGAAAGTAGAGATTGGGATCTTAATGCGATACTTGGAGAACGGAGATGTATCCGTGAGAATGTTTCAAGTGGGGGTTCCTAAAAGTCGAGTGTCGGAGGTTTTAAGACATCTACATAATGGGACATCAGGAAAAAATTTTGGCGCTAAGAAGACTGGAGAAAGTCCGAACAAGATTTTACTGGGTAGGCTGTAAGTATGATGTAAAAGAGTGTCAACTGTTTGCACCATCGGGAAATCGTAAAACTCAGATGAGGTAGCACAATGTGGAGAACTCCATTGCAACAATGGCAAACAATATTGCCGCTTCATTCTCTGAGATCGACTCTAAGAATAGGTACTTTTTAATAGCAATAGACAATTATTCTACGAAGTAGACCGAAGCGTATGCCGTACTAAACCAAGAAGCTGCAACCGTAACTGACATGCTGCTAAAGAAACTATTCTGCCGTTTTGGAGTACCTATGGGGTTGCATGCCGATGAGGGCAGAAATTTTGAGTCAGCGTTGTTTCAAGAGTTTGCCGGTTGCTGGGGATGAAGAAGGTCCTGTACAACGCCTTGCATCCGTAATGGGATGGTATCGGTAGAGCGTATGAACCGCACCTTGGGCATGTATCTTTCCAAGGAAAACCTCCCAATATCAAAGAGACCGGGACCGATATCTACATCTATTTTTTAATGGTCCATCGGATCTTCAGTTTAGGAGAGCACTGAACAGACACCTGCACGTGCTATGCTAGAATGCGAGATACGCCTACCGTGTGATTTCGAATTTAGATATAAACCCGGAGATCACATCTTCGGCAAGGGTTAGGTCAAGAAGTTTAAACGCAAGATGCACGACTTCCATGGTGACGTCAGAAAAAATATCCAGATCGCAAGCGATCGAATGAAAACCAGATATGACATCAAAGCTGGAGTCTGGTTTTCAAGAGGGCTACGGCGTATGACTATGCAACCTTAGACGGAGGCGTGGACTGTCGCCAAAATTACAAAGACATTGGGAGGTTCGTACAAAGTTGTAAAAAGTATCAACGACCTGCTATATTGGATTCATAAGCTCCATAAGGGAAGAATAATAATAGTGCACGCTATCTGGTTATCTTCCTACAATAGTGATGACGTCGGTAGTGCCAAGAACGGCAACAAGGAGACAAACAAACAGCGACGCATGCTCGTAATGATGAGCGAAGATCTGGACCGGACTATAATTGGTTCATGTCTCTGTACATTATAATGTGAATAAGGGCCGCTATGCTTACGGTCACGTCCCAAAGGCTCCACCCGACGGTACCACATTGAGTTTAAATGCGAAATAAACGTTCTTCAAATTAAATCTAACTTCAGATTAATCGATCCTAAATAAAAATCTACAAACTGAAACTAACACTAAAAAAAAAGGGTTTAAATAATGGTATACCTAGCGTTGATTTTAGAGTGTATCCGAGCAACAAAACACAAACGAAAGTAAAAGGGGGAGGGATCTGTAATACCGGATAACAATCGCCAGCTCTGCTTACCGGTGCGACCTGAAGGGTCGTCTTAAAACTATCCAAATCTAGCTTACTAATATTTAAAATGGATTCAAATTTCCAAGCAAATGCCAAATATATTAATAGCGAATCCAGTTATTATGCCTGATCTATAAATTTACAAAGTCGTCCTCCCTGGTTTAAGTAATTTATTCGAATTTCAGACTAAATTCGTCCCTAACGTTACATATCGTTCCCTAACTGACATATCATAATTGCAATCTTCTTTCCTATAGACACTGCGACCAAAATTAGACAGCAGAGCGTCAAATAAATCAAATCAAGCCGCAAAAAATAAAATTCAGGCAAAAATATAAATATAAAAATAAAATAAATATAAATACAATATAAATATATTATACATACAACATAGATATATAAATAAACATGTAAATAATCATTAAGCGTGTAGCAGTGCATAAAATTGCAAAAATCATGACCCAAATTATCAGGTGCACTCGCATAAACAATATGTCGGCTAGCGCCGTTACACACAAATACGTGTTTGTTAAATTATTCCAAAATCTACTTATTGATACAAATCAATGCTTTTGCGAGTACAGCCGCCACAATTTTATTCTTACCTCGGTAATAAATTTCCCCAGCATCCGAAGATCTGGTCGTCTGCCTACATCTATTTGTAGCGTACTACTAGGGGGAGATAGATATACACTGCTAAAGTTCTGGTAAGTATGCACTATACGTCGGGGGCACAATCACTATCACTTTTAAGTCATGGGGGCATGCGCGGTTTCACTCTATTTTAATCTCTTTTTTTATTTTATTGGTTTAATTTAATTAGGGTTTTTTGATTTATTTCGTTATTATTTATTGGCCCGGTTTAAGTTTTGATTGATCATGTCTCTGTACAGCGGAACAAGTAAGGTATCTGTCTGTGTGTGAGATCAAGATAATGACATTAAAACACAAATGAAGAGTGTGAAGCATAAAAGATGATTAACAGATCCTGGCTTGTAGGATCTCTTGATTGACAGGTACAAGACTTTGCATTTAAGGGTTGTTTAGATTATAATCAGGAATCTTGAAAATATTATTTGCCTAACTTCTGGAATGTTGACGAAATAATAGTACAATTTAATATGTATAAATAGTTTTGAGAGTCAGTTCTAATTGAAGTTAAGTTCTGATTAAGCTTTTATTACGATATGCTCTAGTTTAAAAGTCGGATTGACTCCTACCGTCTGTAAAAACGGTGCAAAACAGAGGTTATCCCGCCTTGGGGTGGTCATTCCATCACAACCAGGGGCGACCATTCATTGTGGCTTTAAGGGCCACCGGAAGGAGCTATAGTAATTATAAATAAAATTAATTTATTGTCGTCGAAAAGTACAATTTTATAAAACCCGTAAATACTCATTACGCTGTAAGGTGTGCGCGAACTTTTCATACAGAAAAACTGAAATAACCAACCATTCTACACGTGTTTCCGTTGTGTAAATTGAAAATCAAGTGAATATTAATTTCGTTTCACTAATGACCAGAGCTCAAAAGAATATTGTTGAAAGGAAATAAAACTGGAAAAACACGGTTTATTATGATAATACGCGACTTTGATTCGACGAAGCTTTTAATAAAAAACACCTAAGAATCAATTATCAGATACCTAGAACCAGTTATCACCTGTTTAATTTTAGCATAAACTTTACGTTGAGGAATTCTTAGAACGAGTATTAATTATTAATTAGGCTCTAGGATGTAACAATAGGAATCGAATTTATACAAATAGATAAATGAATTAACACGTGAAAGGGTTATTTTAATTTACTGAATTCATTTTCGTTTTTAACGCCAAAGGGATTTGAGTTAAAAATTATTAAAATGCGTAGTTCCTATTAACAAAAAAAATGTACGGGATGTTCAAAATAAATGTAACAATACTTCCTTGAAAAATATGTTCTATGCTATAGGTCAAAGGAGGCTTTTGTGAATGGATAGGTTAAGGTTGTGTTTTGTGCTTAGGTAAAAATAGTTTTCGTTGTTGAGAAAAGTAATGAAATCTTGTTAATCTCGAGCGTTTAGTGTTTAATTGTAGGTTCTGAGGTGAGGCTACCACAGATTCGAATTCCAAAAGCCTGTTTATTTCATGTTTTTATTGTTTCAGATTTTGAGGTTATACGTTTTGCCTAGTGTTATGAATTTTGTAAGTTTATGTTAACTATTACTATGAATCAGCAGAGTAATGAAAATGTATCTAATAAAGCCCACGATCTGAATACGAGTAATTTCGAACGATTTTACTAGGAAGTTCGCTACACCTTGTTGTACTTGAACAACCACCGACAATTGAGGCCACATGAACATGTACTTGTTGGAGGTTAGCCCTTTAATGTCAACGATATGCTTCAAACAATGAATGCAATTATCTAACAAGTTATAGTTAATCAAGCTAATAATACGCATGTTAGGAAGTTCAATATTATGCCTCACTTTTCCAAAAAATATTTCAACATTCAATGAGGAAGATTTGTCTATCAGTAAATTTTTGGCCAAGAGCGTACAAATTACCGCTACTTTGAATAAGTGGTCGGAAGAATTTATTTTAGAAACTGCCAGAACTCATTTTATACACCATCGCTATAAAGTGAACCAAAGATTCATTTTAAGTTGGGAAGAATTTAAGAGAGAGTTCCATAGCATTTTTATTCAAGAAAGAACTTCACTTTGTTAAGGAGAGCAATGAATCTATGAATACAGAGCTCCCGTGAAGACCTTAGCTTTTATTTTCACAAAAAGAGTAAGTTATGTTCTCAGTTAAGTTTAAATTTTGATGAAACCAAGAAACACATAGCATTAAGATTAATTTCTCGGAAGTTGGCTTCACTTCAAAGATACTAAGTAGCACACACGTAGTCTGTCGTAAATTACTTTATTATATTACAATGATTTTACCACCGGATGAGTATTTACAAAAGAAGGATTAGATTTTGACGTACTGCGCGGCATTTGCTAATACAGTGTTCTCCATAAAGGCTACAAAACCTATCACATTAACTAAAATAATTTGTGCTTCAGTGATCTATTATTAACCATTCTTGTTAGACAACGGTTTAGGAATCAAGTAAAAAACTGTAGAAACTACCCAGAAGCAGATATAGATACTGACCACATCATAACTATGCAGGCCAGATTTAATTTTAAAAATTTTAAAAGAAAGGAACGTAAAAAGGCACTTTGCTTTTGAGAAACTAAAAGATAAAGATTTGAAGAAAAAGCCAATCAAAGACATCGAAAGAATCTCTGATACTAAAAAAGTAGAAGCAGAATAGAATAACATTAAATCTAGCTAGCAATGGTGACCGGAGATATTTTGGCCTATACACAAAAAAAAGCCACGAATAACAAAAGATGTCCTGAAATTAATAGAAGAAAGACGAAAATACAAAATAGACCAGCCGAAGTAAGAAAATAGAGATACGAAGTCATAAAATGGGAAATTATTCGCAAATGCAGGAAAGCTATAGAACAATGGATTGATGAAGAATACAAAACTAACATAGAAATAGAAAAGACTAAACTTTAGGGATGTAAAATCGTACTGCATAAATATAAGGGCCGTGGAAGGAAACATCATAGAAAATGTAGAGAAAGTGCTTACAGATGGCAAAAATATATAAGGAATTTAAATGCAGGACAGGAACTAGCAGCACTATAACAGGAATCAGACATTGACAAGGACGACTAGGGGTGATGAATTAACATTAAAGGGATTGAAGAATGGTAAGGCACCAGGTACTGACAAGATGCAAGTAGAAACTCTAAAAGGCGCTGGATAAGCAGTATCACAGGTGCGGATAGATGTACAAATTTTTGAACAATAAGTTTGACAGCACACGTGTCAAAAATATTAACTAGAATTGTGGAAAGGCGAATGAAAAGACGAACTGAAAGATACCATGAAAAGATTAATTTGATTTTATGCGAAATATGGGGACATGTGAGGCTATCTTAGCTCTAAGGGTGATAATGGAAAAGACGGTGGAAAATAGTGAAACTCTATATATAAGGTTTGTGGATCTGGAAAAATCATTCGACAGTGTAAAATGGGAAAAATGTTTGAAATACTCGAAAAGAGTGGAATGAGTTATAGGAATAGATAAATAGTACATAACTTATACAATGAGCAAACAGCGATGATAGAATTAGATCAGGAACGTAGAGAAATAAATATTAGGAAAGGGATGAGACAGGGATGCGCCCTATCCCTGTTAATTTTTAATTTGTACATAGAAAAGGCAATGAATGCAGTTAAATGCAGGAAAACATTTGGAATTATTATGCAAAGACATAAGATTGATATGCTTAGATTTCCAGATGATATAGCGGTATTGGCATCTAGCAAGCAAGAGTTAGAAGCAGCTCTTATTGAAATGGAAACAGTTCTAACAGAGACGTAATGCATGAAAACTAACAAAAATAAACCTAAAATACTAGTACGTAAATGAGGGGAAAATAAGTCAAAAGCCAGAATATAAATAGGAAACGAGAACTTACAAGAGGTTAGAGATTTTTGCTACCTGGGAAGCTAAATAACGCAAGAAAGTGCAAAAGATATAAAACAAAGATTAGCACAATACCGTGCTGCATTTAACATGAAAAAGCAACTAATGTGTTCAAAGACAACAAACATAGGAACAAGGAAAAGATTGCTAAAAGCACATGTGTGAAGCACACCAAATGTAGGGCAGTGAAACTTGGACAGTAGGAGAAGCAAACAGGAAAAAGACTAAAACTTTTGACATATGGTGCTACAGACAGACATGATGAAGCTCTCATGTACATACAAAGTTAAGAACAAAGTGGTTCTATAAATGGTAGGGGAAAGAAAGACATGTAGAAAACACTTAAAATAGGAGAGGTAGGATGATAGGCCACATACTATGGCATGAGCTAGTAGTGCGGAATATATTAGAAGCAAAGATGGGAAAAAGAGACGTAAAGGTAGACCTAGGTTAGATTCTCCCTGTATGTTTGTTGTGGTTTGTTTAGTATTCTTCTTAATCTACTTTGGGGATTAAACCACTCATAGTTTTTAAAATTATCTTTATTAACGTTTCGATCCATGACCTAGGATCGTTTTCAAAATAATAAAAACTTCAAGTTTGACATTTATGACATAAATTGAAGGTGACTTTGATTTATTGATGTTTGAAATACTTGGTTTGAGTATACTAAACAAAAATTTTTAAAGTTTAAATGAATGATTGCCTTCAATTTGTGTTACGACCTGAGACCGACTTTTTTAGGTAGCCAATACGCTTAACGTGAAATCAGCTGATTAATTTTTATTGTATAAATTCAATAACTTGGGAATTGGAAAACATTATTTAACATGTTTCTATTTATACAATTTAGAGGATGGTATTAAAGAAGTGTGCAATTGCATTATTAAAAGGCTTAAGTAGTCGTTTTTTTATATTTATTTTGAAGGAAATCATTATGATTTAGGCTACCTCTTTGGTAGATTTTAACATTGTTCTGAGGTGACCTTATGGCGGGTTTACACTTGTCAGATACCAATGTTGTTCTATGAAGGTTGTATATGGATCTGAGGCGACCCTATGGCGGGTTTACACTTGTCAGATACCAATACTGTTTAACGGAGATTGTATATGGTTGTGAGGTAACCTTATTGCGGGATTACACTTGTCAGATACCAATGCTGTTTTACAGGGGTTGTTAATATGCTTCATCATCACCATTATTGGATCTTCATCTCAAAACTGGTTGGACACGTACCTGCACTTATTTATATTCTGAGCTAGCTTCCCTTCTATTGTTTTCTAATTTCATGTCTTATTTCACCGAGATTCAGTGAAGGGGGTTAAGCAACCTGTGGCTACCAAGATCCCCCAACACTTAATATTTGCCGAAATAATGGTTTTCTAGTTAATATGCTTATTGTTATATAATTAGTTATTGTATGTATAAATAGAAATCATGTATGTAGGCTGTATTTCATGTTAATATCGCAAGAAAAACCCAGGAAAAACTTGCAATGCTACCTAGATATTGGGGGCATTTGATCTTCATTTGTTATTTCTTTTAGTAATGGAATCCATTGTTTACTGAAAGTTACGGATTCGTTTGCAACGCAGTTATTTTTATGTAAGGTTATATAAGCAGCTTCTTTGATTTTGCGTTTTTGGTGGTTTTCTTCTGTGTCGATAATTTTTGCGTCTTCCCATTTTATTTTATGACTGGAGTCCCATGCATGTTGGCAAATCATGGATTTTTCAAATTTTCTATTTTTTATATATGATTTATGTTCTTTTAATCGAACTTCAAATGGTCTGGAACTTTCCCCTATATAAAACTTATTACATTCGCACGGTATTTTGTAGATACAATTTTTTGAACTTTGTATTGCGTTTTTGGGTTTTGTTTTTGTTAGTTGTGCTCTTAGTGTATTGTTGGTTCTAAATACTGTTTTAATTCTAAATTTGTTTCCTATTCTTTGAATTTTTTCGGAGAATCCTTTTATGTATGGTATTGAGAGCATTTTGTGGTGTGTATCGTTGTTTTTGTTTTCTTTTTCTTTATTTTTAGGGTTTTTATTCATTTCTTTTTTTATTATTCTTTTAGGATATTTGTTTTCTATTAGTGTACATCTGATTAGGTCTTTCTCTTTCTTTAAAATTTCTTCGTTTGATGATATTAATTTTGCTCTATCATACATGGTTTTGATAATTCCTCGTTTGACACAGTGTGGGTGGTTTGAATCAAAGTTTAAGTATCTGTTTGTGTGCGTTGGTTTTCTATATACCGATGTATTAATTGTTGTATCGTTTTTGCTAACTAGAATATCTAAAAACGGAAGTTTTCCATGTTGTTCTAATTCATATGTGAATTTAATAGTCGGTTCTATTTTGTTAATTGACTGTACAAAGTTTTTAATTAGTTCTGTATTATGAGGCCAAATAGCATAGACATCATCTACGTATCTCCACCAGATTAGTGGTTTCAATTCTTGTGTGAATATTACATCTTTTTCGAATTCCTCCATGAATATATTACTAAAGATTGGTGATAGTGGACTTCCCATTGCCATTCCGAAGCTTTGTTTGTAAAATTGATCATTTATTTGAAAATATGTGGTATTGACGCATAAACCAAGTAATTCCATAATCGATGATATGCTTAGTTTTGTTCTTTCTTTAAGATTGCCATCTTTTCTAGTTTGTTTTTTATAATATTAAGCGTTTTGTTTATAGGGACATTTGTGAAGAGATTTACTACATCAAAGCTTACCATTGTGTGTGTATTTTCAATTTTTATGTTTGATAGTTTTTCTAAAAATGTTGGTTGTTTTAATGAAAGAATCCGTTTTGCTTGCTAATGGATTTATAATTTTTAGTAGAAATTTTGCTAAATTATGGCATGGTGAATTTATGGAGCTTACGATAGGTCTAAAAAGAATGTATTTTTTATGAATTTTTGGTAGACCGTAAAAGTGGGGTGGTTTACTGTAATGTGGGACCAGTTTACTTCTTTCTTTGTCTTCGAATTCATTTTTAAATTTAAATAGGGTTTTGTATATTTTATTTTCAATCGATTTTGTTGGGTCCGTTTCTAAACTGGTGTTCAATAGTTTGTTGACTTTAGTGTCATTCATTATTACTGTTGCATTGCCTTTGTCAACAGGTAAAATTATAATTGAGTTATCGTTTCATAGATTGCGAATTGCTTTTATTTCGTTACTACTTACATTTGGCTTTATTTTGTGATTCTTTTCTATTTCGATTTTGCATCGTACTCTAAATTCGTTTGCTTGATCTTCTTCAAGTTGGTTTGCTGTTTTCTCAATACAGCTTATTATTTCAAAGGTTGGTATTGATTTTGGCGTTACTGCAAAGTTAAGGCCTTTTGAAAGAATTGATTTTTCTGTGTCGTTAATAGTTCTGTTTGATAAATTTATCACGGTGTTTAGCATGGTGTTGCTGTTTTCTAACGTTTTAGTTTGTGTGCTATTTTCTCTATAAATAAGTTATTAAATTTCTTTATGTGAATTTCTTTTGTTTGGAAAATACTGATTCGTAGTACGTTTTTGTACTAACGAGAATTTTATCAAAATCATATTTTGTTACCTTTATTCGTATGAAATTTATAATGCCATCAATATCTTGTTTTAACTTATAAATAATGTGTCGGTGGTTTTGTAGTCTTTCCCTCATCATACTGTAGCTTGTTCTTTCGAGAATCCTTGATAGTTTATTGCTTGTCTTTCCAAATTTGATTCTAAATCCTTTTGGTATTATTTCGTTGTTTCTGCATTTTATTAGAAATGTGAGTGAATTTTTGAAATGCGAAAGCTTTAGGTTTAGATTGTCCAACTGTCTAAAACAAATACAAATTTCAGGCCCATACCTGACTTGTAAATACTCCCTGTATGTTTGTTGTGGTTTGTTTAGTATTCTTCTTAATCTTCTTTGGGTATTAAACCACTCATAGTTTTTAAAATTATCTTTATTAACGTTTCGATCCATGACCTAGGATCGTTTTCAAAATAATAAAAACTTCAAGTTTGACATTTATGACATAAATTGAAGGTGACTTTGATTTATTGATGTTTGAAATATTTGGTTTGAGTACACTAAACAAAAATTTTTAAAGTTTAAATGAATAATTGCCTTCAATTTGTGTTACGACCTGAGACCGACTTTTTTAGGTAGCCAATACGCTTAACGTGAAATCAGCTGATTAATTTTTATTGTATAAATTCAATAACTTGGGAATTGGACAACATTTTTTAACATGTTTCTATTTATACAATTTAGAGGATGGTATTAAAGAAGTGTGCAATTGCATTATTAAAAGGCTTAAGTAGTCGTTTTTTTATATTTATTTTGAAGGGGAAATCATTATGATTTAGGCTACCTCTTGGGTAGATTTTAACATTGTTCTGAGGTGACCTTATGGCGGGTTTACACTTGTCAGATACTAATGTTGTTCTATGAAGGTTGTATATGGATTTGAGGCGACCCTATGGCGGGTTTACACTTGTCAGATACCAATACTGTTTAACGGAGATTCTATATGGTTGTGAGGTAACCTTATTGCGGGATTACGCTTGTCAGATACCAATGCTGTTTTACAGGGGTTGTTAATATGCTTCATCATCACCATTATTGGATCTTCATCTCAAAACTGGTTGGACACGTACCTGCACTTATTTATAAATCCATTAGCAGGCAAAACGGATTCTTTCATTAAAAACAACCAACATTTTTTAGAAAAACTATCAAACATAAAAATTGAAAATACACACACAATGGTAAGCTTTGATGTAGTAAATCTCTTCACAAATGTCCCTATAAACAAAACGCTTAATATTATAAAAAACAAACTAGAAAAAGATGGCAATCTTAAAGAAAGAACAAAACTAAGCATATCATCGATTATGGAATTACTTGGTTTATGCGTCAATACCACATATTTTCAAATAAATGATCAATTTTACAAACAAAGCTTCGGAATGGCAATGGGAAGTCCACTATCACCAATCTTTAGTAATATATTCATGGAGGAATTCGAAAAAGATGTAATATTCACACAAGAATTGAAACCACTAATCTGGTGGAGATACGTAGATGATGTCTATGCTATTTGGCCTCATAATACAGAACTAATTAAAAACTTTGTACAGTCAATTAACGAAATAGAACCGACTATTAAATTCACATATGAATTAGAACAACATGGAAAACTTCCGTTTTTAGATATTCTAGTTAGCAAAAACGATACAACAATTAATACATCGGTATATAGAAAACCAACGCACACAAACAGATACTTAAACTTTGATTCAAACCACCCACACTGTGTCAAACGAGGAATTATGAAAACCATGTATGATAGAGCAAAATTAATATCATCAAACGAAGAAATTTTAAAGAAAGAGAAAGACCTAATCAGATGTACACTAATAGAAAACAAATATCCTAAAAGAATAATAGAAAAAGAAATGAATAAAAACCCTAAAAATAAAGAAAAAGAAAACAAAAACAACGATACACACTACAAAATGCTCTCAATACCATACATAAAAGGATTCTCCGAAAAAATTCATAGAATAGGAAACAAATTTAGAATTAAAACAGTATTTAGAACCAACAATACACTAAGAGCACAATTAACAAAAACAAAACCCAAAAACGCAATACAAAGTTCAAAAAATTGTATCTACAAAATACCGTGCGAATGCAATAAGTTTTATATAGGGGAAAGTTCCAGACCATTTGAAGTTCGATTAAAAGAACATAAATCATATATAAAAATAGAAAATTTGAAAATCCATGATTTGCCAACATGCATGGGACTCCAGTCATAAAATAAAATGGGAGGACGCAAAAATTATCGACACAGAAGAAAACCACCAAAAACGCAAAATCAAAGAAGCTGCTTATATAACCTTACATAAAAATAACTGCGTTGCAAACGAATCCGTAACTTTCAGTAAACAATGGATTCCATTACTAAAAGAAATAACAAAAGAAATAACAAATGAAGATCAAATGCCCCCAATATCTAGGTAGCATTGCAAGTTTTTCCTGGGTTTTCCTTGCGATATTAACATGAAATACAGCCTACATACATGATTTCTATTTATACATACAATAACTAATTATATAACAATAAGCATATTAACTAGAAAACCATTATTTCGGCAAATATTAAGTGTTGGGGGATCTTGGTAGCCACAGGTTGCTTAACCCCCTTCACTGAATCTCGGTGAAATAAGACATGAAATTAGAAAACAATAGAAGGGAAGCTAGCTCAGAATATAAATAAGTACAGGTACGTGTCCAACCAGTTTTGAGATGAAGATACAATAATGGTGATGATGAAGCATATTAACAACCCCTGTAAAACAGCATTGGTATCTGACAAGTGTAAACCCGCCATAGGGTCGCCTCAAATCCATATACAACCTTCATAGAACAACATTAGTATCTGACAAGTGTAAACCCGCCATAAGGTCACCTCAGAACAATGTTAAAATCTACCCAAGAGGTAGCCTAAATCATAATGATTTCCCCTTCAAAATAAATATAAAAAAACGACTACTTAAGCCTTTTAATAATGCAATTGCACACTTCTTTAATACCATCCTCTAAATTGTATAAATAGAAACATGTTAAAAAATGTTTTCCAATTCCCAAGTTATTGAATTTATACAATAAAAATTAATCAGCTGATTTCACATTAAGCGTATTGGCTACCTAAAAAAGTCGGTCCCAGGTCGTAACACAAATTGAAGGCAATCATTTTTTTAAACTTTAAAAATTTTTGTTTAGTGTACTCAAACCAAATATTTCAAACATCAATAAATCAAAGTCACCTTCAATTTATGTCATAAATGTCAAACTTGAAGTTTTTATTATTTTGAAAACGATCCTAGGTCATGGATCGAAACGTTAATAAAGATAATTTTAAAAACTATGAGTGGTTTAATCCCCAAAGAAGATTAAGAAGAAGACTAGGTTAGATTATTGCACACTGCTAGTCAAAGATAAAGGCTGTGAGAACTTCAGGGAAATGTGTAGACAAGCTGAGAATAGAAATCAATGGAGATACGCGTCCAACCAGTTCCAAAATGGAATAACTAATGACGAAAAATAAATTCTACTTAAACCTAATGATTACTATAAGCATCTACAGGTGTTGGTTTTGCAATATTCTCAACTAATGTTGACTGTCCGAAAGGATTCATTGGAAAACTATTAATTTGGCGAATGTTTAAGTGTTGGGGGATCTTGGTAGCCGCAGGTTGTTCAATCCCCTTCACATACCACTGAATATCGGCGCAATAGGGTATATATTTAGAAAACAATAAAAGGGAAACCGAGCCGTATCTAACAAGAAAGAGTAGCGGTTATGTTCGAAGACAACAAGTATAGAAACAAGGAAATAATTGTTGAAGGTATGTGTGTGAAGCACATCTATGAAATAGGGACAGTACGAGAAGCAGATAGGTAAAAAGTAGAAACCTTTTGAAATTAGTGCTACAGATGTATGATGATAACATGGACAGGCAGTGTTAATAACCAAGAGGTTTTAGAAATAGTAGGGGAAGAAATTTATCTGTGGAAAACAAAAGAAAATCATAGATTTTGAAGGACAGGACACCTTCTAAGGCATTGGGGAATAGAACGGGATATATTACAAGCAGGGTTAGGAACAAAGAGAGGTGTAGGAAGACCTAGATCAGACTATTGCACGCAAATAGTGAAAAATGTGGCCTGTGGGAATTTCAGGGAAATGTGTAGGTTAGCTCAGAATAGGAAAAACGGAGGTACGCGTCTAACCGCTTCCAGGACTGAAGATCTGATGATGATAATGATAAGTAGATATGTTAAAGGAGGTAGTCCAGCTATTTTAAATTAATGTTGCAGTTTCAATATTATTCGAAAATGCAGGAAAGCTAAAGAACAATGGATTGATGAAAAGTGCAAAGAAGTACAAACTAAGATGGAAATAGGAAAGACAGACGAAGCATACAAATTAATTAGAATGAATTTTAGGGATATAAAACCGTATAGCAAAAATATAAGGGACGCACAAGGAAACGTCATTATAGAAAACGTAGAGAAAGTGAGTAGATGGCAAGAATATATAGGGAATTTATATGCAGGAGAGGAACTAACTGCATTAGAACAGGAATCAGACATTGAAAATGATGACTTGGGATATCCTATACTTCGAGACGAGTTTGAATTAGCATTAAAGAGTCTGAAAAATGGTAAGGCGCCGGGTACAGATAAGGTGCAAGCAGAAACTCTAAAAGCCGCTGGACAAGCAGTAACAGAACGTCTCTTCCAACTTGTAAGCTATATGTATGAGACAGGCGAGATACCCAAAGATTTCAAACGTAACACCATAGTAACTATACCAAAAAAGAAAGGCGCGGACAGATGTGAAAATTTTCGAACAATAAGTTTGACAGCACACGTGTCAAAAATACTAACTAGAATTGTGCACAGACGAATGGAAAAACGAGCTGAAGAAATACTAGGAGAAGACCAATTTGGGTTTAGGCGAAACAGGGGAACACGGGAGGCTATTTTAGCTCTGAGAGTGATAATGGAGAAAACAATAGAAAAAGGGGAAAGCATGTATATAGGGTTTGTAGATCTGGAAAAAGCATTCGACAATGTAAATTGGAAAAAAATGTTTGAAATACTCAAAAGGATTGGAATGAGTTATAGGGATAGACGAATAGTACATAGCTTATACAAAGAGCAAACAGCAGTAATAGAATTAGAGCAGGAACGTAGAGAAGTAAACATTAGGAAAGGGGTGAGACAGGGATGTGCCCTATCCCCATTGATTTTAACTTGTACATAGAAGAGGCAATGAATACTGTCAAATGCAGGAAGACATTTGGAATTACTATGCAGGGACAAAAATTGATATGCTTAGATTTGCAGATGATATAGCGGTATTAGCATCTAGCAAGGAAGAGTTAGAAGCGGCTCTTAATGAAATGGAAACGGTTCTAACAGAGAGATACGGTATGAAAATTAACAAAACTAAAACTAAAGTTCTAGCTTGCGAAGGTGGGGAAAATAAATCAAAACAAGAATACAAGTATTTAACACGAACTTACAAGAGGTTAAGGATTTCTGCTACCTAGGAAGCCAAATAACACAAGATGGGAAAAGCACAAAGATATAAAACAAAGATTAGCACAAGGTCGTGCTACAGTTAACAAGATAAGCAAATGTGCTATAATCAGGAAATCTGTAAGGAAAAGTTCAGAAATAGTGGAACAATGATGTACGGTTAAGCCATTTGGACATGAGACCTAATGATATGAGTTTAATGATTTGTACGGCGTATGTTATGTGATCAGGACATACACTGTTAGACGAAGACGTATATTTTGCATCAGATAAGAAATATGTGGATTTTGTCAAATAGGAGAATATGGTATAAATATCTAGGAAGCCGAATATTTTATTGACCAAGATAACAAGATTACAATGACGTTCCTGTTAGCTACAAGATCACAGATTCCAATTGTTTATATGCAAGCCGCACTGTTGTTTATGTTCAGACATACTAATCTTTTGTTAATGATTTACGCATCCAACCTAATCCCTTTATGGATAAATTAAATAGTTTGTTAACAGATTTATTATAGTAACTAATTGGTTGGCCATATTCTCGAATATTGTTATGTTGAATATTAGCTAGAAAACCATTATTCAGAAATTGATCCACGTGTTGAGGAAAGTTGGTAGCAAGTTGCTAACCCCTTCATGAATCTCGGTCAAATGGGTATAAATTGAACAATAGAAAGGGTTATATGGTCGTAATTTCTTCCGTGGTATAAGAATGAAAGAAGAAGCTGCCTATATAGACTCAGTAGAAGTAATTGCAATTGCAAACGAATACCGTGACTTATGGAACATGGATTCCATATGACTATAAGCCATAAGCTATATTGAATTTTAATCAAATGCCTCAATATCTTTAGGTATTATTATTTTTCCTGTGGTTTTCCTGTGCTAATGATTAATATGTTTTAATAAATGCTACTCAATAGTAGTTACTATAATTTATAAGTGTTTAAAGTAGTAACGTGAGAATTTCTATTTCACTCTTATTTTCGTTGTATCCTGTTTTATAGTCTTCCTCTTTGTTACGTATATGCAACGAGTTTGTTGAATCCAGAAAGATAATTTTACATTTAAAATGTCAAATTTTATTTTATTTAATTTTTTTATTATCAAGTTAACTCGCAAGTGTTGAAGGTTCAATTTCTACAAGTTAGTTGCGTTATGTATGTTGTACATGTCTTGCGGTAACTTCAATAATAACAGATGGTGAAAATAATGGACGTGTAAATATGAGCTAAGTTAATATAGGCGGAACTTTCAAACACTTATTAGTAATACTTCAAATTTAAGCGGCAGCGGCAGGACGAGGAACTCAAACGTTAATATTTTTATAGCACAATAGGTACGATCACACTAGCCTTATTACAATTATCGTGGCATACTTTCGCTAGATATAGATTTTCTGAGGATGGCCTTTATTGAAGATGTAATAGGGCCAAACGGTGCTGCAAAAAATAAAGTGCTCTCTGTATAAACTTAGGGTCTATTCCTGCGGGGCATTTCCTGAGAATAAACCAGAAATATAAATAAACTTGGGCGCCACTGCGTCAATAAAAACCAATATTAAGAAAAAACATCCTAAGGATAGACGCAGATAAGCCTTCAGGGAATTATATCTGCCTGAAATTAGATATATAGTAATATAATACTTTCTTAGTTTCAGTATCTTTACTAAAATTCATGGATTATTTATTTCTTTTATTAAACTTTTAGAAATAAAACGATTATGAGGTTTGAATAGTATCTAATAAAATTTGTTTCTCTTCATTTTTGTACAAAATAATTAACAGTGTATATACGACAGCATAGGAATGAACGCTGAAGAAAGTACAGTATTGCCCGAAATAAACAGTACTGAAACTAAGTTGGCGGTGTTTTTATGCGTGCGCTGTCACACTCAAGTTAGCTAGTATAGACCTGTCAAGTAAACCTCAAACAAGTAATTAGTAGGGCCTAATTGTTAAAAATGGTGTTAAGTACAGAGGAGAAAGTGTTTCTGGTAGAGCATTATTTTCGTTCATACGGAATCGGCCGACATAATGGTGCAAGTTTGCTATACGTGTCTGATCAATTCACACAAAGGTTTAATAAACGTTCTCCAAGTAATGCTGTAATTTTGAAGGTTATTGAAAAGTTTAGAAATACAGGTAGTGTATTGTGCCAACGAAAAGGAAACTCAGGGCGTCCCAGGACAGTTAACAACAACAATAACCATGAACGTGTTTTTGAGCAAATCTTAGAAAATCCGAAAGTCAGCCAGGCAAGGACAGCGTTACAACTTGATTTAAAAAGAACTTCCTTTCAAAAATCCTGAAGGAGCTGGGTACATTTTCGTATGTGATTCAGGTACATCAACAACTACATCCTCGGGATTATCGCAGTAGAGTGGAATATTGCGCCAGAATTCTCGCGTTACAGTATGAAAATCCTGAATTTTTGAAAATGTTTGGTTTTCAGACGAAGCACATTTTCACTTGTCAGGCTATGTGAATCGTCGCACAAATCGATTTCTGGGCTTTGCCAGACCCGATGAGGTTCAAGAGGTTCCTTTACATAGTGAAAAAGTGAGTGTCTGGTGTGCTGTTTCCGGACACGGAATCATTGGTCCGTACTTTATCGAAGAGAATGGTAGGCAAGTCACACTTAATCAACAGAGGTACAGACAAATTTTAACACGATTTATCCCTGATCTACGTCAATTCTGTCGTGCACGTAACTTGGAATTTCGAAACCAATTTTTTCAGCAGGACGGGGCAACTTGCCATACTGCTGCCGTAATTCGTCAATTTCTTCAAGAACATTTTCCAAGCAAATTCATATCACGATTTACTGACTTCCCTTATCCTTCATATTCTCCAGACCTCACACCTCCAGACGCATACATTTGGGGCATGGCTAAAAATGCCGTTTTCAAACGGGCACCACAAACCATCGATGAATTAAAGGATGCCGTTAGAGTCTTCTTCGCAGCCCTGAGACAACCCTTATTCAATAACATGACCAGAAACTTAGAACATCGTTATGAAGTCTGTCTCGAACGAGGAGGTGCACATTTAGAACATATAATAAAGTGTCAATAATATGTATTTTTTAAATATACAAAACAATTACAATTTCAGTACTGTTTATTTCGGGCAATACTGTATTAAGTAGGCAAAAATCACAGTAATTAACAGGCTAGGTCTGTCATAAAAAAAATTACTTAATATCTTATTACATTAGTCATACGCTGTAATCAGAAATCTTTAATATAGCTCACAAAAAATTGTCTTTATTTTGAACTCTAATCTTTCCAAGGTTCTACTTTATGTTCTTGATATCACGAATTTACTTAATGCAAGTTTGACTCAACAACATAAGTGTCATCTGTTTTAATTAAATATGAAAAACTAAATTTTTATCTCTACATATGCTGTTTTGAAATGCTGAGTCTAACTACCATTAAATATAAGAATATGGTTACAAAAAAATTGCAAAATCATCCTAAATACATTAAATCAAAATGTGATTTGTTTTAATTAGATAACCTTCACACTTGATACACAAAATGCTAAATCTCATATTTGCTAAATAATTACTTTTCAGTTTAACCAAGTGGATTTTTCAAACAAGACGTTCATCAGGTACTCGTTAATTTCTTGATCGTTTAAAAGGAATTGTACTCACCCAAGCTTGACGACATTAAGTGACAACAATAAAATACTGAACATCTGTCTAATCATAGCATCATGAGTCCGTCATCTTCTTCACGATAAACAAGAATTTCTTCCCAAAAGCTAATATTTATCTCTTAAGTTAACAATAATTTTATTTCAAAATCATTTTTTTTTATATTTGGAATCTACAGATTTTATCACTTAAAGCTGCTTGCTAAAAATTAAAACCTTCTTTAGTAACAATTAAAACGCCATATCTTAAAACAACGAACCGTTCTATAAATTATAATTAAATCTGCGTTCTAGCATAACTCGGTGCTATGGCCCCAATGCCAAGCAATATGGTATTGCCATGAGTAGAGCATTCTTCAACCCATCTTAGCTTGAAACTCACACTATCTTTTCTTTAAAAAAAAACGTGTGTACCGACTACAGGCCACGAGAAGAATAATCTTTAGAACCTTTCCGATCTATGCGCACGAACATCCGAACCACAGCTGCGCGAGATTTCAAATACGTTAGCTATGACTCTCTCACCTAAATTTCGGCAACCCACATAGCACGAAGTGCATTATGTATTTGCCTAAAACTAAAGTGTTACAAACACAACTGATGAATAATTTTCAAGTTTATCTATAATTTTGAAATCAATTAGCACAGTTATCCATCAATATAAAAACATTATCATACAAAACTACACTAAATCCTTATGCTACTAATGACAGTATTAAATAGTCAACAATGTGTTGTTCATTAATTTCTAAATATTTACCTACCACAAGCAAATCTACGTGCTGTAAGTAAATGAATCAATCGTGCCTGTTGGTATTTAATGATGTTTGTTCACGTAAGCTTTTGAGAGTCTCAGGTAAATGCAAGGTTCTTATACAACATAACTTCATCTGCATATAACGGCACTACATTTAATTTTCTCATGCTCCACCCAAATGTACTACATTGACCAGGAGCAAGTTTTTTCCCTGGAAATCTTAATTTTATGGAATGCTTGCTGTTCCAAGCAAGATAGGGATCTTTAGCATGCGTTTCAACCCGCACACATAAGACCTACATTGCACCTCTCATTCGAACGAGTGCTTATTTTAGAGAAAAATGTTTGTGTAACATTTTTCAAGAGAACCGTATCGGGATTCGAACTCAGGATCATGAGCTCAGCAGTCACACGCATACCGACTGAGCCACGAAGCCGCCCGCATACAGCGACAACCAAACAAAATGTAAATACTCGTTGTATATTTGTTGTGGTTTGTTTTGTACTCTTCTTAATCTTCTTTGAGAATTGTACCAGTCAAAGTTGTTAAAATCGTCTTTATTTACGTTTCGATTCGTAACCTGCGTTGTCAAAATAATAAAAATTTCAAGTTTGACAATTATGACATAAATTGAAGATGACTTTGATTTATTAATACATTCAAATCATACATTAATAAATCATACATTAATAAATCATACATTAATAAATCAAAGTCATCTTCAATCTATGTCTTAAATGTCAAACTAAATTTTTTATTATTTTGACAACGATGCTAGGTCATGGATCGAAACGTAAATAAAGACGATTTTAACAACTTTGAGTGGTTTAATTCCCAAAGAAGGTTAAGGAAATACAAACAAAACGTAACGACAATGTTAAATATCTGTGGTACGACAAGTAAGTTCAAAGAATGTAAGAATGTGGAAGAAAAATATTTGACTAAGAATGTGCGTTAATATGCGGGAAGTCGTGTAAAAAGGAATACACGTGTTTTACGAAAGGGATTTTGTAACTGCCCAATTGGGCTTATATTATTATCACAGAAGATCCCACGCAAACCAACACTCAAAAATATAGTGACAAATACAAAGTGTTTTCTAATTTTATTTAAAATAGCAACATAAAAGAAATTCCTGACCGTCTGACATATGCCTAGATAAGAAACATAAAGCATAGCGTATCAAATAGAAACTCTTATCTTAAATAAAAGGACTAGCAAAGTTGGTTGCCTAACTGAGCTTTTACAAACTTAAAATAATAAAAGTGTATCGAAGGAGGATATTGAAGTGAGTAAAAACCGAAATGGTTTTTAGATCAAGGAGATAGTTAAATTTACAGTACCATATGGAACACATCAAAATAGCAATGCGAAAGAAACCTGAATGGGCAGAAGTTTTTATTTTACGCGAAACCGCATTTCTAGAAACTTCTTCAAAGTTTTCACGTCATACTCTGATTTTATAACTCCTTACTTTAACTTTGCCATAAATTAGCGGTTTTTATACAAGAGCTTCTAAAATATTCTATAGTGTATGCAAATAACACAAAACTAGTAATAATATTATGTAACTTCTCATGTTGTTTGTTGGATAAATTTTCTCACACTAGTTAATCGTAGTATAATTGATAGCTATTTTTGAAGTTTTGAGATGCTCATTGCGAAACAGGTTAGGTTTGCACGAAGTATAATATTTTACTTTAAAAGATACAAAATTATAATGAATTTTTGGTGTCTACACCAACAATATTGCATAAAACGTTCAAATTTACATATACTCAAGTAAATTATCTGATAAATGTTACACTTACTGGCGTAGTTCATTGGTATAGCAGTTCCATGAAGAATAGCTTGTAACAAGCTCACCCGCTGTTTTCTGTAGTACTTAAGTGTGTAATTAATATCGTTAGATAATTTACACTTGTAATGTATACACAATTGTAATGAAATCCGAGTGTTTACAAGTAGAATACAATACAATAACCAGTAACCTTCAAATTTATGTCTAGGCAAGCAAATTATATAACCTTTGTTATACTTACAGACATTGTTTATTAGTCTACCTTTTGTACAGAATACTTGTTACTAAAAGTCCAGCGGTGTTCTTTATTGTACTTACGATGCAATTAATATTATTACATAATTTAAACTTATAATGTGTATTGTTTTACAACTAGAAAGCTTATTTAAAATTTTTCATTAAAAGACTGTTTAAGGTGGAGGTGGTGTTACATGCTGATTTAACGTTACGTTACTTACTTATTTTTACTCTATAGGGGCCAGAGTGACTTAACAGTTAATTAGTGCTCCGGTTAACTTTCAGTGGTGTGTAGTAGGTTCTATGAAAGTAGGGTTATATCTGTACGCTTATTTCGAAAGGTCTTAAACACTGTTGCCTAAGTTAAGACTATAAGCGCCCATCCATTTGAAAAATCACAAATAATGCCTACTCGAGGAATGGGTGTTCTTAGTAACGGTTTTGCGGTTACCACTGGTACTGGAGGTTGTACGGAACCTCCCTTACATCCTTATCACCTGTTATTAGTTTACTATAAACAAAACTCCACTTCGCATATACCTTAATTTATGTGTAAAACGTTATAATAACAAAGGAAAAACCTATGATCTACCCCTAATTAGCTAAAAACGCCATTAACTAGAATAATACTTAAAATTATCAATGCTAGAAATTAAACCAATTTGAATTTTGCGTGCTAATTTGCAGATACAATTGTGAGCTTCTCTTTATAAAAAGTTGGTATGTACAATATGCTTTAAATAAGCGTACATCAACGTAAATAGTCCTTCCAAATAATAACAGGCTTTACAGGTTATTATGAACATCAATTACAGTTTTTAGATACAAAAAAACCGCATATGACATTTATAAGCTGTTAAACAAAATTTAAACGATTAAGTTTTCTTGTTCGCTTAAAATGCTACAGGCACCTAAACCAGAAATTTTTGTAGGTATAAAGTGCAATTTGTTGTTGTTTGTAATTTTATATATTTACCTACCGCGTGAGGGTATCCAATTAACAATAAAAAATAAATAACAGGACCTCTAACACTATCGTACCCTCACGTTTCGGGACGTTGCCTCGCAAGCTGCAGCAGTCGGTGAAGGGGGGTTCCTTAAACAAACACACTGAGACGAAAATTCGATTGTTTTATTGAATGAGCTACTAACTAAAACTTCAACTAATTACATATGCATAACAAAATATAAAGTAATTACCTTATGTACAAAAGGGCGCCACCATGGGAATTAAACGGCCCATGGACCATTCGCGGTAATAGCTCTCGTCGCACTTTGTTCGTGGGCAATGAACCAAAATGGCAGAACAGAAAATAAGTCACTTATAGTCTCCGGCTAGCACAAACACAACTTAACTAAACTTAACTAACAAACATATTTTTGAATAGATACAGTTCTAGGTGTACACACCCCAATAACAAAAATTTATTAATGCTACCCTAGTCTAACTAACTTGCATAGTGCGACGACCCTTTTAACCACGGGGTCATCTACACCATCTAAAAATACGACCTTCTCAAGGGTCAAATAGTACCGTAACTTGACTTCGGACCTGAGCTTTGCATTCTCAGGTAGTCTCGTGGATTATTGATTAACGGCCTCTGACACCGTCGAAACACAATATAATAGAAGACCCTTCTAAAACGATGCGGTCTCCAAAGCAATAATCAAACGGATCAATTTACTTGAACTGAGCATTCACCCGGAATTGTATTTTATGGAAGTCGACAAATACTGTTTTTAAACAAATAACGGACTTATGCTGCATAACACAGCCTTGAGTTCATAGTAATATCACATATACTAATTACTTACTCAGAGAAATAATTAACTTAAAACATAACGGCACGCACTGGACTTCAAAGAAATAAAATACTTCACTCAATCGGGCAACTAACAACCCTTTAACCTCTAACGCGTCTGGAAATAAACAACCCCGATTCCCACCGGCTGGCATTTTTATATACATTTCAGTTAATTGAAAAATAACCCCTTTCTTGGCGCTCTTACTCGGCTTAGGATGCGCCGGTCGTAAATCTTTAAAATTAATTAAAACTGCCAATGCCTAAGATAACCACACGCGTAGCTCTCAGAATTGATTTTAGTTGAGTGCTCAGCTAATTGAAAAATTGCTTCAGACCACCCTGACATAAATAGGATCCTAAAGCATGATTGACATCTAATCATAGATATGGACTAATCTGACATGTTTAGTACCCTTAAAGTAAGCGCCTTTAGAAAAATTGATTAACTCTTGGATTAGATCTTTCTGGGAACTTCGCTGAGAAGCTACTTGGGTGATCCTGCAGCCGCTACAATTCTAATAATTAGCATGCTAAAATTAAACTAGAAACTAACTATTTTTAGGAATACTAGAACTATTAGAGCTTATTAAAACAGTATGTTACATGTTGACAAATCCTTCCTAACACTGACAGTTTTCACGTTTGTGTTTTGTGCATAGAAATTTATCTCTTATATTATATATGTTATATTATTTAAATAAATACTAAAATAAGAAGTTGTTTATTAATTTTATGGTTCCCCCGCAACAGTCAAAGAGAGGTATGCTTAAACGATGACATAGAAAGGTAGTTAAAACATGGCAGTTGAAAGTATAGTAACGTTCATTTATTACCTGTATGAAAATAGACTGCGCCAATGATACTGAATGTCCTAAAATTTAGCAAGTAGGTCTAGCAAAAGGTTGTAGACTTATAGTTTACAGAATACTGTTATCCGTAAATTTTGAAATGTACTGTACTACATTTTTGTAAAAATATGAGCAAGTATACCATATAAAAATATAAAATCTTGGCACCTTGTTACATTTTCCCGCGTACGTATTCAGCGCCACTGATACGCTTGGCAACACTGATACGGTTCACGTTTTACAATATTGCGCAATAGTTTATATTCTGACATAATTACGTGGCAAATTGTATCAATTATCAAACACGTTTACAATGATACAATTCTTAATTGAAAATGTATATAAAGCAAAGTACTCACTTAAAACGCGCCTTGCAGTTAAATCTCAGGCCATCTCCTTGTTTGGGCATGGGTTGCGTCTCGCCATTGTTGATCCAAATTCAATCCGTCTCTCCTCTTTCGTCGTTCGTAGTGGTACGATAGGAGCAATCAGGTAAGAAACGATAAGGCAAGATAAGGAGGAACCTACATCCTAAAAAGGAAAGAGAAAAAGACAGACGCGTAGCACAGGTAGCTGCTACCAGCTTGACGTCTCGTGGCTAATAATGTCGTGTCACGCCGCGCACTTGCGCCACTCAGTCCGCGCCTGCGCATTCTTTTGCGCCGACACAACTGTCCGGGATGGTGAAAATTAACAAATTTATTTTAAAATAATGGCGGGAATTTAGTCACATATTTAAAAATGTACATTTCCAAATTTGGAATGTAACAATCGCGACAAAGCCACAAAAGAAAAAATCTTAAAAAAGAAAAAGACTGTTGGCACGGTAAAAACTTAAAATCTAAATCCTAACTACTTACATATACCCTAACTTACATTCTAGAAAGTGTTTATTTTAGGCGCCACATGGTTTTTCAATCGATAACGCGTCTTACGAGTAACCAGGAAACGGAATATGTATCCCCATTGTTTTTCGAACTACATCTATAAATGCACACACGAGTCTTTGATGTGGCGCAGTTATAATCGACAGCACAAATTTGTCGGAGAGCACTAAAATAACTAAAACAAATGCGACAAGTCGCCTAACATATATACAATAACTAAAGCTAACATTACAGTTTTTATGTGCACACGCACATAAGCATTGCATTTAAACTGTTTTACTTTGGCAAGAAAATGCCCAAATTTCAAAATGCCCCAGAGAGCAAGTTACTATACACTTTAGCAAATTTTTATGTATTGGTACTCTTCCTTAATAAACAATACACATCAAAACTTTTTCATGACATGGTTGTGAATCAACAAATTTACCAACAGTACCATCTTACTAATTTCTTACGTTACTAACGTAACAAATTAAATTGCTACCATTAGGTTAGCTTCTTCGCTCAATACTCAAAAAATTATTTCCTACGTCTGATCGTAAATACCAAACGTCAGGAAAACAAAAATAGTAAAACAAATTCTCAAGTTATTATCAAAGATAATAGATAATAAAGATATTAAGATAAAACTAGATAACAATAGATGGATCCGAAACGTCCCAGCACGCTAAGGTACGCCACGACTATATACATTAAAGATATAGCGTAGAATTCCCCAGCTCACCAAGCGGTTTTGTCATCCATCGCAAAGATACAAGATAGAATAGCTCCTTGAAGCCGTTATACAGGTAAGATAAGACACACAATAAGTTAAAAAAAATTACTAGATTCCTGATGAGAACTAGTACGATCATCTACCTAACGAGTGCATCCACTGCGATAAGAAAATTAGACAAAGGTTGAAACAACTTAAAAGTATCACTGCAGATACCTTCACACAAAAATCAACTGTTCCAAGGTAATTTTTAGAAACGGTAACGCCATAAACACACAAGAATGCCTAACTATAAGCAGTTAAATACAACCATACTGTCTTAATATGCCAAAAAACTGAGAATTCGATAAGATATCGATAAAAAGCGATAGCACCTCACCACAAAGTTCAATAAAAAACAACCAAAAAAAAAAGTTTATATGTTCTGGTAACTCAATAGAAGGATAATTCAGAAGAAAAATGCATGGAATAGAAACTCCTAGTTTTTTGCAACTGCGAATATGGACTATTTCTTACAATGGTATAGGCCGCGTCTCCTATGTGAGCCCAAAGAAAAAAGCATCCACTCAACATCAGCTAAAACCAATCATAAAAATTCAACGAGTTATTGCAACTAAAGTTACGACAATCGGCACAAAATTAAACAATTTAAGATAAATGCTAAAAACAAAATAATATGGTATAGAAAAGGTGCTAGTTTAAGGTAAATAAGCTAAATGTGTAGAAGGTAAGTGCTGTATAAGAAAAAGAAATGGATAGAATAAAGTTAACTAATTTATAGTAGGGACAAGAACATTAGGTAAATCGTTAAAGAAATGAAACGTGAAAAATTTAATTAGTATTCGTGCCAGCAGAGAATGGTTTAAGGTCTTTAATATGCCACCTTCCTTGGCGTTTTCCTTCAGTGTCTTGGAGTTCGTAGATAAGTGGACTAACTACACGAGGAATTAAATGACCTTTAGCTTCTTGAGCTAATATAGCTTTCAACTGCAGTCGCCTATCATTTTGATTGGTTGCCGTTTAAATATTCCGCGACTCCAACTCGAAGATCATTTCAAACGCTTCAAAATGTACGGGATTCATTGTATTATTGTGTTTTAGAAAGCAGACAGCGAAATCAAGTTTACTATAGTGTTTTAGAAGGTATAGATATACCAAGATAAAATTTCAGTTAGCTACGATAGTTGTGTTAAAGACAAAATTTTCTTTGGAAAGAATTCGTAACCTATAGTTAATTATCCAGATTGTAAGGAAACACTTTAAAATCATGGCAAACTAAGATAATATAGGAGTTATCTAAAACACGCTTTTAATAAGCTAAGGGAATTTCAGGTTCAAAACAATTATTTAACTAGATTTAGCGTGTTTTTAAAGAAATTTTATTTAATCATAATGGATGGTAGATAAAGCCTTTTATCTATGGCTAAGAATACTTACAGAAAGAATTATTTAATCCAAAGCACATTGTTATCCACTTAGAAGTGAGGTTAAGATAGTTTTAAACACATCAAAGGTATATGCTTTAGTTTAATCCTATATTAGATTAGGTAATTATTTGAGAGAATTGAAATATAAATACACTGTTTTTGTAAAGAAAGAATAAATTTCAGTACGTTTAAAACTGCATAGTTAATTAACTTAAAAAATGTAAACAAATAATTAATCAAAGTGACAGTTTGAACTTGTTATATTAAGATTTATGCTCCCTCCAAAGGAACCAACACAAAATGAAAAAAAATAACTAGATTCAACGTTGCCAAGTTATATTTTTTCTACCCAAAATCCACTAAAAATTAAATTAATTAAAAAAATTATTTTTATTATATTGCTTGAGTGAAAACCTAATTTTCGTACAGGGATATATTCAAAACTAACATTCTACAAGATAGATTAGAGGTGAAGACGAATTTTCAACACACGTATAGGCGTCACTGTTACACTTGGCGACACTGATACGGTCTACGTTTTACAATATTGCGCAATAGTTTATATTATTACATAATTACGTGGCAAATTGTATCAAATACCAATGATACAATTCTTATTTGAAAATGTAAATAAAGCAAAGCACTCATTTAAAACGCGCCTTGCAGTTAAATCTCAGTGTATCGCCTAGTTTGCGCGTGGGTTGAGTCACGCTATTGTTGATCCAAATTCTATCCGTCTCACCTCTTTCGTCGTTCATAGTGGTACGATAGGAGCAACCATAAGGCAAGATAAGGAGGAACCTACATCCTAAAAAGGAAGGAGAAAAAGACAGACACGTAACACAGGTAGCTGCTACCAGCTTGACGTCTCGTGACTAATAATGTCGTGTCACACCGCGCACTTGCGCTACTCACTCCGTGCCTGCGCATTCTTTTGCGCCAACGCAACTGTCCGGGATGGCGGAAATTAACAAGTTTATTTTAAAATAATAACGGGAATTTAGTCACATATTCAAAAATGTACATTTCCAAATTTGGAATGTAACAACCTATAGACAACACATCGTACGTTTAATTTGTAAAATGATGTATAGTGGTATATGTTATTTATAGGACAAAAGGATTACTATATACAATGTTGTGTAGCAAGGCTTACCTGGGATCGCGTGTTAAAAGAACAAGTTAATACAAAATGCCCTCATTATCAACAACTGCCAGTTCCGAAGATTTGTCTATTATAAGACGCAGTTCACGTGTTCGATAAATAAAATACCTGTAACTTATACAATTAAAAAAAATAATTTCTGAAAGTAGTATCAACGAGATCTGCAACTTGTTTAATGTTTTACATACGAATCGGCTAATATAAGCTATTTCAACAATCCAGAACATCATTTCAAACCAAGAAAAATATGGATCCATTTTTAAACCTTGTAAGCTTTATTTATAACAATTCAAATTTAAACAAAGAAGAACAGATTGTACAACATAATAATAATATAATACATGTCATATTGGCTGTCGTTGCAGATCCCAACATTAGCACTCGCCAAATTGGTGAGAAGTTAAATATACATCGTACAACAGCTTTCAAAATTTTAAAGAATAACAAGTGTAAATCTTACAAGTACTCTAACCATCACAAAATAGATTTCTGTAAAAGTCATGGAAATGTCCAATTTAAACAGAAATTTTTTCCTTCCGATATATTGTTTTTTTTTATGAATCAACATTTAATATCAACGGCGTACCAAATGTGGAAAATTATCGCTGTTGGGATAAAGATAACCTGCGCTTAGTTATCGATAACCAATCCCAATATCTGTAAATTTTAAGAAAGCGAACCAATAGATGTAATAAAATTTTACCGTGCACACCGTAAAAGAAATAGAACCTTTGTCGGCTATTTATGTACAATCCATTATGAAGAGAAAATTAGAATTGGAGGAAATAGATTTAAAAAAGAGTGAGTTGGAGTACGAAACAAAGACCATCGCATTAAAAGAGCAATCAAAACATCTAGTAGAGAAAGAATGCCAGATGGTCCTATTAAAGAGAAGAATAATAAATCATTGTAAATCCTACAAGAAAAATTTAGACACATCGGGCGTATATAATATTTCTGCATTTAATCAAGAAAGTATTCCTATGTCGAAGTTTTTGCAGAGGAAAATGGGCATAAATATGTGTATTTTTTAAAGCGATTTATACAAACCCATTTTACTAAGATGTACGATGCAAGAGAAGAGCTTATAAAACAAGGATGCAGGTTAATTCTTCTTAGCGGAATAGATTTGACATTACAACATGTAATGGTCACTCACTTTCGAAAGTACAGGGCGTAAGGTGTTTTTCGGATGTCTCGAAAAACATGAGGAACATATTCTTTACAGAAAAGAAGTAGAACAAATTGAGGATGCAGGAAATAAGAGTGCCGTATACTGGATCAAACAGATTGAGGAACATAACTTGTTATTGCTGGCATTAGTAAAAGTAGAGAACAGAAATGAAGTCCGTTATATTTTTCAATTATATATCAATTATATATATAAGAGGTGAGAGAAGGCTGGCGGTGGGAGTAGGCGGGAGACGGAGGAGGAAAGAAGTTCCTCATGCCTCAACCAGCTCATTTACCCTACTGGTAAACCAACTTGAATTACATGCCGTTTGTGACGCATCAGAAGCAGATTACGCTTCCAATATATATTTTTGTTGTATCGATAAAAACAACATTTTTGTTCATCTTTCTTGTGCCTAGGGTAAAATTGTTCCTATCAATAAGGTTTTGCTGCCTCGTTTAAAATTATGTGCAGCAGTTTTTCTCACACATCATGTTGAGTTTGTAAAAAACATTTCATAAAATAAGTTTACCAACATTTTCGCATGGTCGGACTCTACCACAACACTGGCATCGGTAAAATCGCCATTTAATAATTGGAAAACTTTCGTTGCCAATCGGATTGCTGCAGTTCAATTTCCTTCAAGTTGGAACCATGTTATATCTAAAGGCAACCCGGCAGATGGCAACTCATGTTGCCTAACTGCTTCAGAATTAATCGTTCACTCTACATTTGATTCTCCAATGCTCTACCCTAAGATACTACATTGGTCAGGAAGCGAGTTTTTTACCAGGAAATTGTGAATTTTGCCGAACCCTTGCTGTTCCAAGCTAGCTAGAGATCTTTAACACGTGTAACAATACTCACACGGAGACCTACACTTTACTTCTCATCCGAACAAGGGTGTATTTTTGTGAAAAATGCTCGCTTAAAATTTTTCAAGTGGTCCGTGTTGGGAATCTTGAACTTAGTAGTCGCACGCGAATCAACTAAGCTTCCCTGATCGATCACCCGTTTTGGTGGAAGGAACCGTCATGGTTAAAATTTCATTCCGAAAGTTGGTAACATCATTCTTCTCTTTGTGAATCAGAATCAGAAAAGTAGTCTCTGGTCGATACTGTAGCTGAGCTTGTTATATTATCTTCTTCACCAAAGTCATTTGATAAATCAATGTAAAAATTTTCAGATTTACAAAAAATTCTAAAAATCATCGCTTACTGTCGTCGCTTTACCTTCAATCTCAAATCGCAGTCAGAAAAATTAACTGGTAAAATTTAACTGTAACAGAAATTCCGGTTAATTGCTTACATTGCTTGTAATTGGTTTAACGGTTACTGCAAAGGTTTTGCAAGTGTTGAAGGATCGAGTATATTCATGCGCTCCAACAAAAATCAAAGTGGTTTAAGGGTTCGAAGTCAATACTTCTTCATTCATTTGTTTTAATAAAGGATGACAATTCTCCTCCTTTATAATGGAAGTTGGATGGAATGATTGAGCTGCATGCAGGCAAAGAAAACGTAGTTGGTGTCGCTACGGTTAAAACTGCACGGGATACCATTAAAAGACTCATCTCAAAGCCCTGTCCTTTGTTAGCAGAACCTAAGTAATTAACCAACATTTCTTGCGCGCATACTTGCATATAATTAAGTTTAGTTTGATGAATTTTGTGTTACGCATCATAAAATAAATATCCATTTAATTTGATGAGCGGGATGTTCTGGCACCATTTACGTACCTTAGCCCTATTACATCTCCTCCTGCTTCTACCTTCTGTAAGAAGAATAACAGTGGTTTTATGTGTGCGACAACTCGGCACCGAATCCAGTGTTATAGAAGAAGGTGCACAAAGTAGGTGTTTATATATGATATACACTTTCATCTCAAACAAGGTAATTTAAATAGTATTTAGTTATGAACACATGCGATATTTACAACAACGCTCGTTGTAATATTATATATACAACAATACTTCACAAGATTAAACAACTCGCAATAATCAATACGTGCAACAATTGCTAGTATATGACATCCGCGTCTTTTCTTTCGTGTCCAAAAACCTGTCCTTTCCTAATAGCGTCGAGTATGAATACCCTAAAGTTAACTATTGTACCTGTTTCCAACGTCCGATGGTTACGTGTTGATCGAATTCGCAAGTCTCCGTTGGATGTCTAACATAATAATCTGATCTGATCTGCTGCCTCCTATAATTCGCGAATTTTTATAAATTGTATGTCGCAGGATTTATTGTATGCCATTTTTGCTCTCATGGATTGTGCGTCTATTATTCTGTCCGTGTGAACCATTTTACATTGTAATGCCGATAATCTGCGTCGCATGTTGCGTTCTCAACACAGTTTTCTATGGCTGCTTTTATGAATGTGTGTTATATCGTTCATGGTAACTGTTTCTTAAAATCGTGTGAGTTTGTACAAATAGCATTATTAAGAACGGTTATTTTTGGCTTATATCTGTAATTGTTTTGAATTTAATACGAAAGGGTGAAGAGAAAGTACCGATAATTATTACCGTTTGTATTTAATTCACTAAATGCATTTCTAATTCTTCGTCCTAATTTAATATTATATTGATTAAGCAATATTAACTACCAAAGCCTATACATTGCTAAGTGCAGTTCTTGCATTAGAATATTTCTGTACTTAATTAAATTTTCACATCTCCTTCTTTATTTACACTTATTTGAATAGTTATTAACAATTTCGACTGCCTTTTCCGTCTAAACGGTTGCTATTTAATTACCTCAAATTAATTTAAATACATAAATCTATCTTATTTCGTTATGGCACTAACGTGTGGGGTTTCTGTTATCAACAATGTTAGCCTTTGTGGTGACCCACCCCACTCTACGAGTTTCTAGCTAGCACGGCCTGCTTTAGATTCATTTTTTGTTGCGGTATTCGGTGCGGGTTATTTTCGTTGCGTACGTTACTTTTTTCCTTTGTAACGGGCATTTTTGTAGTTTGAACATTTTACGCTGTTTCCCAATTTATAAATACATTTCTACAAATTACTATTTCCATATTTAATATTTATTAACTCGTTGACGAATGCGTCGTGTTATAATGAATAGATTGCATCGTTCTTGTCTTGCCGTAAATATAAATTTTGTTCCTTATGTAGACATAGAAGTCTAGATAAGAGACGAATTGCAGAAACAGATGAACAGTTGTCGTTTGTTCTTGGTTCCTATATATTAATTACGTTAAAAATACTGTTTCTTTTTGCTTTAAAAATAGTGAGAATTAATGCGGGATAAACTTTCGTATTGTTCCTGAACAAGCGCGGCACGATTTTAGTTGGTTTTCTTGTAAAGTAAAAGTTGTATTTTAACTGTAGAAAGTGTAGTTCTAATTCCTTTTTGAAGGAAGTATGCTTTATAGGCGAACGTGTTTGATTGACCACAAGTGCGGTTAAGGTCATTGACTTAGTGATACGCGTTGCTTTACTAATTGTTTTTTTGTTGATTTGTCTTTTTATAATTGAACTGTGTGTGCGATCTAGTTTTCGTGGTCCTTTTTATCAGATTAGTGCATACTTTGGATTATCCAAATACTGTTTTAAGCTTGAGTGTTTCTAAAAGAGAAAAAACAATGATGATTCAGTTGTAGCAGGTTTAGTAGAAAAAAAGATTGCTTCTTATAAACATGTATCTCATTCACATGTAAAGACAGTTGATACTGTAGTTTCTGAATTTTCTAACCACAGAGAATCTAAAATAGTTCATTGTTTGCGCGAATTTCGTTATTCAAAAGCATTAGATTTTTCTTTGTTACCATAGGTAGCAAATAAAACACCTCACGTTACTGTTAGTTTAATGCATTACATCGTGCCTGGAGACCCCGTGATTCTAAATTTTTATTACCATTTTTCTTTCGATTTGTGTTACAAAATATTTCGAAATTATTGTCTCAGGAAATGGAATTAACAAGAAATTTATAAATGCTACATAGTTCCATCAGCATGATAATGTCTGCTGCTAACACTAGTGAAATACGTAGGTGTGATTAGTGTAAAGTGTAAGAAATTCCATCAACACCCTCACAGTCAAGGGTGAAGTGCTTCGTTAGTGCAGGACATCGTGAGTCCCACACTTCAATTGCAAGGAAGCGTTACTGAAGGACTTTTTGTAAGTTGAACTATTTCCTACTTGTTATTACTTTAAATATCTATCCGTTGTTTTGCAATGTCTTCGTCGTTCTGATACCTTTTACAATAGACTTGCCTGCTATTAAGGAAAAAAAAAGAAAAAAAAACAATCAATACTACTGAATTACTCATATCAATTGTGACTTACCTATTTATCTTTTGTTAACATTTTGTCTGATTTATGTTTAATTGGTGTGTGAGGAAACGTTTCTGCTACTCCCCAATATTACCTCACTTTGTGATAAAAATTTTTGTAATGCTTTTATCGTGATTATATTATATAGTTTATCTAAACAGTTTTATTTACATTCTACACAGTACTGAATAACTTAGACTTTTCATTGCTGCTATGCTTTTTCTTTATTTCAGGTTTGCAGGACTAATTTTTTTTTATTGCAGGTTTACTATTCTAATTTTTTTTATTGCAGGTATTGTTACTAACTCCTTACCGCCGCATACATTATATGTCAGTCTGCTTTCTAACCTCCCTACTCTCGATTGAGCGGTCATTTCTCTGATTTTCTTGGTGTTACGCACGGCTACGAGCCAACGTAGCATAACTTTGGCGCCCGAACAGGGACTGCCACGAATTACGTAACATAAATTTTTGGCGCCCAACGTGGGGCTCGATAAACGTTGGGCGCCAAAATTTATGTTACGTTCGTGGCAGTCCCTGTTCGCGCCAAGTTATGCTACGTTGGCTCGTAGCCGTGCGTAACACCAAGAAAATCAGAGAAATGACCGGGCTCAATCGGAGAGTAGGGGGGGGTTGTAGAAAGCAGACTGACAGATAATGTATGCGGCGGTAAGAAGTTAGTAATAGTACCTACAATAAAAAAATTAGAATAGCAAACCTGCAATAAAAAAAAATTAGTCCTGCAAACCTGAAATAAAGAAAAAGCATAGCATGCTGATCGAGCATAGATTGTTCAGTACTTTGTAGAATGTAAAAAAAAGAAACTGTTTGGATAAACTATATAATATAACAACGGTAAAAGCAATACAGAAAAATGTTTAGTACAAAGTGAGGTAATATTGGGGAGTAGCAGAAACGTTTCCTCACACACTAATTAAACATAAATGAGATAAAATGTTGACAAAAGATAAATAGATAAGACACAATTGGTATGAGTAATTTAGTAGTATGGATTTTTCTTTCTTTCTTTTTTTCTATGTTTTAAAATAGCATGCAAGTCTATTGTAAAAGGTATCAGAACGACCAATATATGGTAAAGCAACGGATAGTTATTTAAAGTAATAACCAGTAGGAAATAGTTCAACAAAAAGTCCTTCAGCAACGCTTCCTTGCAATTGAAGTGTGGGATTCACGATGTCCTGCACTAACGAAGCACTTCACCCTTGAGTGTGAGGGTGTTGATGGAATTTCTTACACTTTACACTAATCACACCTACGTATTTCACTAGTGTTAGCAGCAGACATTATCATGCTGATGGAACTATGTAGCATTGATAAATTTCTTGTTAATTCCATTTCCTGAGACAATAATTTCGAAATATTTTGTAACACAAATCGAAAGAAAAATGGTAATAAAAATTTAGAATCACGGGGTCTCCAGGCACGATGTAATGCAATTAAACTAACAGTAACGTGAGGTGTTTTATTTGCTACCTATGGTAACAAAGAAAAATCTAATGCTTTTGAATAACGAAATTCGCGCAAACAATGATCTATTTTAGATTCTCTGTGGTTAGAAAATTCAGAAACTACAGTATCAACTGTCTTTACATGTGAATGAGATACATGTTTATAAGAAGCAATCTTTTTTTCTACTAAACCTGCTACAACTGAATCATCATTGTTTTTTTTTCTTTTAGAAACACTCAAGCTTAAAACAGTATTTGGATAATCCAAAGTATGCACTAATCTGATAGAAAGGACCACGAAAACTAGATCGCACACACAGTTCAATTATAAAAAGACAAATCAACAAAAAAACAATTAGTAAAGCAACGCGTATCACTAAGTCAATGACCTTAACCGCACTTGTGGTCAATCAAACACGTTCGCCTATAAAGCACACTTCCTTCAAAAAGGAATTAGAACTACACTCTCTACAGTTAAAATACAACTTTTACTTCACAAAAAAACCAACTAAAATCGTGCCGCGCTTGTTCAGGAACAATACGAAAATTAATCCCGCATTAATTCTCACTATTTTTAAAGCAAAAAAGAAACAGTATTTTTAACGTAATTAATATATAGGAACCAAGAACAAACGACAACTGTTCATCTGTTTCTGCAATTTATTGCTATTACAACTTTTATCATCTCTTATCTAGACTTCTATATCCACATAAGGAACAAAATTTATATTTACGGCAAGACAAGAACGATGCAATCTATTCATTATAACACGACGCATTCGTCAACGAGTTAATAAATATTAAATATGGAAATAGTAATTTGTAGAAATGTATTTATAAATTGGGAAACAGCGTAAAATGTTCAAACTACAAAAATGCCCGTTACAAATTCCCCACTAGCAAAATAAAGACGTCGGGGTGAAAGAAAAAAAATGACAGACAAGGAACCATACAAAAAATTTTTTATCCGGTTCGAAGGACCAACACCAGTATAAGAGAAAGAACATTTTTCCAAAAGAAGACAAAGTCATCTATCGTAACCAACAACGACAGAACAGGTAAAGAAAGCATCAAGTAAACACCCAATGAGGATTAAAGGTCTTAGCTACTTTCAAAGACGTCAAAAGACGGATGTCCCCAAAAGGGACATTTCTGTTCTCCACCTCGAAGAAAAGTTTTGGCTTCTCGCGGGAAAACCAAGAGGAAAGAAAAAAAACGAGGAAGAAAACTCGTAGCAAACCAACTAGACGACACAACTGTCAACCTCAAGTGTGCAGCAAAGAAGGAACCAAGACAAAGAAAAGGGCAAAGGCAAGCTAGTACACAATCTAGAATACTTCCAACTGAGGTAACACAGATTCGTATGAAACGATTACTCAAGCAAAGTATGGCTAACAGACCTACAAAAGCGACCAAGTCGAAATACCTAAGGGAAAAGAAAATAGATCTGAAGCCTACCTCAAGGAATGGATGTAGAAAGCGACTATAATAGTCAAATAGTGAACAAATGGTAGAACTAGTCAGAAGAAAAAGTCACGGGATGGGCTAGCTACAAAAATATGAATAGGAATACGAAATGGGCGCCAGTGTTTTCGGACACAAGCTTATCAGAGAAAACACAAGACCAATAAGCCAAAAGAAATTACAAGTCATTAGGGATAGCGACACGTAGGGGTCAAAATAGAATCAGCCGTAAAGAGCCCATTAGGATCCGGAGGTTCAGGATCAATGTCTGGAGGGTCTAAAGTTTTATCGGGTTTGAGGTCCTTAATATGCCAAGTACCCAGATCGTTACCAGAATCATCCGCTAAGATATAGGTCCACGGAGAAAGTTTAGTTCTAATAGTAAAGGGACCCACATATTTGGGAGCAAGTTTAGCATTGAAGTAGCGAGTAGCATCCGAAAGAACATAGTTGCGTTTCCACACGCGATCGCCAGGAGATAAAGTTAAGGGACGACGACGAAGATCGTAGTGTTTAGCATTTTTCTTGTATGCTAAGGAAAGACGTTTCGAAATTTCTTCACGAAGTGACTCAAATTTGACTACGTCAGTAGGAGGAATAGGACGTTCGGGATCCATAAGAACATCATCAGGATCAAGAGGTTTTCCAAAATGATCGCCGTAGAGAACATGCTCACGACCATATAGAGCAAAATACGGGGAGTAACCAATAACCTCATGTTTAAGCGTTCGAATAGCACAACCAATTTTTGCTAAATTAACGTCCCACCGACGTTGATTATCAGAAACGTAAGAAGAAATCATAGTTTTCAGGACCCTATTAATACGTTCGGCCGGATTCGCCTGAGGATGATAGCGAGCATTAAACAGAATTTTTGTTCGATAAGAATCACAGAGTTTAATGAAAATATTACTACGAAATTGTACACCATTGTCCGCAATTAGATACTGAGGAGTACCATACACCAGGAAAATATTTTCCTCAATGGTTCGAGCAACGTGGCTGCCTCGAAAAAAAACGTAACACCTTGCCCGCGCGGCATACCCTAACAGACGCTTTCTGCTAAAAGCTCTTCTAACTGAAACTAATAAACTCATTTCTACTACCTAATGTTTGCTTAAGTAATGCGCCAGCGTTACAGAGATAAAGGTAAAATTCGCTCTGATGAATAAATTAAAATTGCGCCCTTTGAGTTCAATAAATATGATTAAACGATGCAATCAGTTATATCTACTAAAAAATATATTATTTATTTATACAGGGTTTCATTTCAAAACTAGCCACCATTAATCGATAAAGTTGCTACGTTAAGCAGCGTACGGGTCAGATAGAAAAAGAAAGAATATTTAAAGTGCGGACCCGCACGAACACGACAAAGAAAAACAGAACACAAGAAACGTAGAAATACCGGGCTAACTACCAATGCGGTGAGGTGGGGATTCCTAGCAACACAAAAAATACGTCGCCATCGATTTTCTATTTACAGTAAACATTAATAAAAAAAGACTTCGGTTTGCATCAACAAAAAAAATAAATAAATAGTTGTATTATCAAGAATAAATTTTAGAAATTTACGTACGAAGTGCGCATTTCGTTTGACATTTAGTATTCATTAAAAGGAAAAAAAATTACTGCTTATGCTTGCTCATAATACCAGTGTTAAAGTAAAAAAAATATTATTTACGGTGAACAAATTCTAATAATCATGTAGTAAAGTACTATAGAGCACCAACAACGCACGACCAACAAAAGTAGGAAGAAAAGAGGTGCTCCCGATATATGGGAAGGTTAATACTACATACCTTCAAGTGCCAGGATATTATTGTGTGCCCATTGCATCCACGGAGGTGAGTCAGCGAAGCGTCCGGATGTAGCGTCACCACGGTTGAAAGATGTTGAAAGATGTTGAGCGCTGCGACACTCCCTGCAACAGCGGAACACATTTCAGCGCAGTTGGTTTTACATAAGAAGAATAATCGGCCTACGTACAACAATTTGGCCTCCAGCTAAGAACTGAAAAGAGAGTTTTACTAATATTAATAACGCAGGAGAACTCACCGATGCAGTCAAGATCTACATTTTCTTTTAAAAAGCGTAAATCGCTCTTGAAGTAAGTAATTTAGAAAGTACCTATAAGGACAAACTGCAGAATCAAATTAAAATTGTTTAGTTAACAAAAACTTGGGCTTCGATCCTCGAGTTATCAACACACCAAAAAGGAGATTAGAAAACTCAACCCAAGCTTTATCAAATAATACAAAACACCATTTCAACGAATCTTTAGCTATAAAATACATAAGAATCAATTATACGCGATCGTAATGTATAACAAGTTAACGGATACCTAAAACAAGGTATTGGCTATTTAATTTTAGCATAAACTCTACGTTTCGAAATAAATAAGTTTAAAATGAAAATTAGTAAGAAGCTTACTTATTGTAAACAGAAGGTTGTCGACGTATGAAAGAATAGAAACGGAATCGATGTAAATAAAATAACCAAATACCGGATACGGTTTTACTGCTGAAAATAAACGTAACAAAATTAAAATCGGTAAAGTTAAACCACTTGCAAAAACTTAACGAAAACTTCAAATTTGTAATAAGAAAGATACAGGCAGTAAAAATATGTTTCGTAATCTGAGAAAAAAATTGAAACAAAGGAAAAATTGTATTCAGTTTTATTGTAACGAATATATATTCTATAGCACCATTTTTGCAAGAATCGCATCAGTATAATTTTATTCTGTGGTATTTAATTCTCGTATTTGATACTATTATATCTAAAAGAAACCATTCTATAATGAAACAGGAAATCATGTTCGTTTAAATAACTTAAATGCTTTGCACAGAGATATTTAATAATAATATACATTCAAGGAACGTATTTATATGGGGTCTAGTCGTTTGTGTTGCCTAACTTGCAGGCGGATTATTCCCTTTCATTTGTTAGAATTAGAATAGCGCGTGCGTGACTACGGTCACGGAGTGATGCGCCACGCAGATAAGGTCCCGTGCTGGAACGGAACGAACAACGAGGTCGGCGATTGCTTTTGAAAATGTAGTCGAGTTTGCATTGTACTTAACGCATGGGTTTTCAGACCTTGCATAAGTGGGGCCTCCGGATAGGCGTGCTATGGTAAAGACAGGGGGGTGGTCGCCTTGGGACACAGCGAAGCTTCTCACTCCTGTGACACCGGCAAGGCACTGGATCACGACGCTCCTTGAATTGGTTTGTGTCGGAACTTGTTAACGCGCATGATGGAACAATATATTAAAATGATGTAATAACATAATAATATAGTAGAACGGTGATATGTTCGAATAAGGAGATTGGAACACTACTCGTTTATCAAGGCAACTACAGCTGTTGTTTAAAATTCTGTTACAACTATTTGATAAGCAGATTTCAGAGGACGTGCGTCGCAGTTTGATAACTAGGGATGACGACCTCATCATATACAGGTATCAAACCTTTTTTGTTATCTTTGTGAGACCTCGAGTATGCTCACATAAATAGTATTCAGGGATTGTTTGGTCAAATTAAATTGTGTGCATAAAAAACAGCGTAGGAGAATATTGTCACGAAATGCAATTGTAATAATTTTGTAAGATTTGCAGAAATTCACTTGTTAAAAAGATGAGACTTCAAAGTCCATTTCTTGTTTTCTAGAACATTACTTGCAGATGTTAAATTTTTATAAGCTCATAGTACCTGAATTAATTGAAAAGTTGTTTGCCAAAGTTAACTGCACGTTATTCAAATTTTTTTAAGAAATAATTTATGAGAAACATATGTGAGCCAATAATCAGATCTGGGTATTTGGTGTCAAAACTTGTTATAAAATATTATTAACTTAAGGTCTTGTTATGCCAAGGCAGATGTATAGAGAAACCAATTTTATTAGTTCATTTTTGTAAACATATTTAAAAAAAAATCAAGAAAGAGAAACTATATTAAATTTCATTTTTGGACTCAAGTTTTTTATTCCATGCATAATTAATTTTTACTAAAAGTTTTTTAAAAGAAAATAAATCTTTGAATAATGAAAGTATACGAATGCTGAAGTAATAGCACAGGTTTGCTACAACTCATTCGTTCTAGGTATTCATTTTTGATTTAAACATCTTTGGTGTGGTAATCTTAATATTATCCACCTGTATTTATTAGTCTGTTTTTTTATTAGAAAGTACTAACTGTGTCTTTTTAATAGAAAGTTTGTTGTGTATCTTTTTTCCAGGATCATCGAGATCGAAGGGGTCGTAAGTATGTTCCAGAGGTTTCCAGATACATTAGTTCAGTAAGTTGTAATTTTTTTATTGTGTTTACATCCCGTGAGTTTCTGTATCTTCTCATAGGAGTAATGAATCTTTAGTGTTATCGTTCATACAGATACAGTGGCGCTCAACCCATTTTCTTTTTGTTAGTTTATTGTAGAGTTCAGACCATCCCCACACCCTTTCTCATTGCTCACCCTTGGGGTAATTCCCAGACTTAGCCGCGAATAATTAAAGCTTCACTTTATCCAGCGAGTGGAGGCCAAAAATAAAAAGAGAAAAGCAAAGAAAGAAAAATGGCTTTATTATTAAATATAAACTTATCTTGGCGTTCATATTGTAACCTATTAAATTCCTCAAAAAGAAAATAATATGTCTGCTCTACCATACAGGCGGCAGAGCCTAGATAGATTACGAGGGGTTCCTGTTTGACGGTCAAGCCCAGGGTAAAAAGGATGTTTAATGGCTTTGAGAAAAAAGAGTCCGTCTAAAGATATCTTCCAGCCAGCTAAGCTTCTTCAACTTAGGGCAGAGCTATGAGCTAGGGTCGTAGGATGGTATACGATAAAACAAAAGAAATTTTATTGGAAGCCACCGTATCTTAATAAGTGTTTGATAAGAAACTATCCAAAGATCAGATACGGAAATCTTCGAAAAAGAAAAATTTAAGACGAGCAACATAAACAAAAATACTTACTTTGGTCTCTGCAATCTGGAATGGGAACGACGGTCTCGTGCTATCTGAAAATTTAACCACACCTATACATGTTCAAACTAGGGCTTCGTTAGAGCCTAGTCACTTTATCACAAAAAAATTAAAAGTAAATCCACAAGTCAAAATTATACTTTCAAAAAAACTTTTAACTTTAACACCAATGATACCTTTCTTTAATACTAAGATTTCATATTTGTAAACTGTTTGCTTCTGTAGGACAATTACTGTTGACTTCAAAGAAAGAAAATTTTGAGACAACTTAATATTTTTTCTATTGATTTTTTAAAAAAATATGTATATATACATCGTTTATACAAACTTATCTATAGGGAGACTTTAGAAACAGTTCCGTTATTACTATTTAATATTAATCTCTAAGCATTCTCGGAATATTTTTTCTTTATTGCATAAATTACTTAAAATCTCATTAAGAAATATAAGACTTTCATTTTATGTTAGAGTGACTTCATGCTACTTGAATAGGATTCTGTTCAGTGTACAAGAAACAAATTACATATTCAAAAAACAATTTCGCTGGTTATGGCTCTATATTTTAATAGCTATCTTTAATAAAATCAAAGGTCAAAGAAAAATACTTATTGTCGATATTGAACTATGCTTCAGGTAAATTATCACAATGTGTTATACACAATAAGTCGGCAAACAATTCTTATCATATCACATGTTTAGTAAAGCAAACCTTTTAATACAACTTTGTAACTTCAAACATAATCTTACACAAATACCTTGAAAATATTAAGGTCAAATATGCCTTACCCAAATACTAAATTTTCAACCTAAATTTTACGTGAAACAAATTAATTGATCTATGAACCTTAGCAAAACTTCGAGAATTAATTTTTAAACAAACTTATGTATGGCTTCTTCAAAAATTATTTGAGCATTTTAAATGAAAGTTGCTTGAAATGACTATAAGTATAGAAATGGAGGATGACTCACCGCTGGCTATCTGTTTGACGGCCGGTTTTCCTTCTTTAAAATTTTTTTTAAACATCTGCGTTCTTACTCTTATAGTTGAGCATGGCTGACGCAGGGGTCCAGATTTGACCTTCATATAAACCAATCACATGTGGGGGTTTCCACTTTCCTGCCTAGCAACAATTGAACTGCCTCTCAGTCTCGTGCTTGCCTTATGGTTAACGATTGTTTTTTTATAATACTTAATTTCCATTGCTTCATTATGTGTGACTTGAATTTAATATTTAGTCATCAAATCTAAACTTATGGTACACGTTGACTCCACTTAACTAATTGTTGGGACGGCATATTTAATTAAAAACCTGCAGGCCCTGGATAATAATGGTATTCGGATTACATCTGATATCAAAATGGCTTATTCCACGAGGCAATCTTAGCTATACAAGCATGCGCCGGGAAGGGAGATATTGAATCAAGATACAAACAACTAGAAGTTCACTTAAAGTTCACTTTTGCTATTCTAATGTAGATGACGTACTATGTATGAAATCAGAATAAAGGGTTTCAATAGAAATTTAATATTTATTGACTAGGTGTATTGAATAAAATCGTATATTTGAATAACAGAAAATCGTAATTGTTACAATATTACTGTATAATAAAAGTGCAAACAATAACAGGGTGGTCTATGTTGTGATATTAAGAAGGGCGGGTAGTTTAGTTTGTTATTAAAATAGGGGGGAAGGTATAGTATAGTTTGTTATTAAGATTGGGTAGTGGGTATAGTTTAATTGTAGTTTGTTATTAAGATAGAGGGGGGTTGGGTATATTTTAGTTGTAGTTTGCAAACTAGAGGTAAAATTGGGGAATCGAAACTAAAATATTAGGAGGTTTCCGACTAAGGCAAAATAACATTTCGCATTGAAAAAATTACGGCAAGTCATTCACGTTCTGTAACAGATAGCTTTCGTTCAGAAGGCGTTGGAGATCTACTCCGCTGCCATTCATATTTGGGCACTATAAAGTACTAACGAAGCACTAACGATTATGTCGGGTAAAATTATTCCTGCCGACACTTCCGCCGGGCGTCATGTTGGCGGACTAACTTTAAGTGCATATAAAAAATTTTTAAGTAGTCCGCTGTCATTCATATTTTGGCACTAAAAAACACTAACAATGTACTAACCATTACACCTGCTACAATTATTCTTGCCGACACTTTTCCGCTTGGCGTGAAGTTGGTGGAATAACTTTATCTGCATATTACTAAGTTTTGAGTATTCCACTGGCATTTATTATTAAACGGAAAAGCAGTCTAAGGTCGCTTCTTATCAAACTAACATGGCTCGTTTAGCGTCCTCTGACCTGAGGATCGGGATAGTGGAGAGAAGTGAGTAAAGCGTCGAGAATGATCGACGTGATGTTTCCTTAGCGAATTAACAATGCATTTTTCGGTACGTTAGTTCAAAATTTAATATTACAATTCGTTTAAGATGCACATACAAGATTGTTAGTCTGGTTTTTGGAAGAATCGTCGTAATATTTATTTACATCTATCTTGGATGCTCGTAATTTCAATGCAGTACAATTGCTTGGTACAAGATTGCAAGATTTCACCTTGTTTGAATTAAATAAATAAAATTAATTATCTGCGAAGAGGCATGGTCAAAGTCCGATCAGCCATAATTCGTTACATAAACAGCACGTGATCGATACATAAATCTGCTTGGTTTAACAGGTGTTGAGCTAAATTTTCAAGGTGCGTACTTTTTATAATTTTATACGAAAGTTGTCACTTGTCAACTTCGTTTTGTTTACATTCTAACAATGGTATTATAAAACCTAATTTGGCTATAAATATTTTATGAAATTTAAGTGAATTTAAAAATTAGAAACATGACGTATTTCGCATTGATTATGTAATTTGATAATATTGATCAATACATTTAAACATAACCCTAGTTCTAGCTTAATTAATTATAACTTGTTATAACAGCTATCAAGTAAATTTTTATATTGTTCACTTCTTATTATGATTAAAGAGAGACATTATAATACTCTAGTGAGTTTATATTGAAGCTTATTTGTTTAACAACATTCCATACTTCAAATTATATTAATATTTAACTTGTATAAATCATACAGCTGATTTAGTTTTTGACAAAATATATTTTTGCTTCTTTTGTCATCTGATTATGAAACGTTGCTCAATTTATTTACTATATCAATGTATTTAAAATCTGTACATTCCAATTGTGAGTAGTTAACGGATCCGATTTCTACATAGAATAATAATTGTTGCATTTTATTATAATGAAACGTTAAGGTTTAGCATTAACGTGGAACTTAAAATCAAGAGAGTTATATTTTCATTTTATATATATTTAGTAGATGGATGACAGGAGAATCACAGCCTCATTTCCACTAGAATCCCTCATTTCCACACACATCTGGACCAATTTACATGTAAATACTCATAAGGTGGAAATGAGGGAGATCAATCTCCTCCTGCTCTCTCCTTGCTCTCCTCCTTGCTCGGACACCCCCCAACCATTTTGATTACGCCACACCCGCATTCTTTCCACCCGCGAGATAAATCTTTCTCCACATTTCCACCCGCGAGATAAACCTATCTTGTTTGGTATCAATTAATATTAAATTTTTCTCGGCTACCCGAATCTTTAGGAATTTTTTAGATAGCGCCATCCCCAAGGGAGTTACCCCCATTTTAAGATTTTTTTTACCGCTAACATTCTGAACCAAATAGTTTTCTTCGACTAGCCAATGCATCTTTTGAGATAAACCTATCTTGTTTGGTATCAATTAATATTAGAATATTCTCAGCTATCTGAATTTTTAAAAATTTTTTAGATAGCGCCATCTCCCAGGGAGCTACCCTCACTTTAAGATTTCTTACCTGTTGCGATTTCCGACCGGTCGCATAAATTTTTTTAGTCATGCAATACATTAAATTAGTCTAAAATTTTACGCAGAATTCGAATCTGTAAACAGATTTAAAATACGACCACGCCTTGCAAAGTTACACTTTAAAGCTCTCTAACCTCTAAATTTTGCTCTTTGCTCTATAAACAAAACTAACAAATAGCTTTCTTTGTCTAACCAATGCATCTTTTGAGATAAACCTATCTTGTTTGGTATCAATTAATATTAGAATTTTCTCAGCTACCCAAATCTCTTTAGATTTTTTAGATAGCGCCATCTCCCAGGGAGCTACCCTCATTTTAAGATTTCTTACCTGTTGCGATTTCTGAGCGTTCTTATAAATTTTTTTATTCATGCAATACATTAAATTAGTCTAAAATTTTACGCAGAATCCAAATCTGCAAACAGATTTAAAATCGGACCACGCCCTACAAATTTACACACATACCCTCTGCGAGATAAATCTTTCTCCACATTTCCACCCACGAGATAAACCTACCTTGTTTGGTATCAATTATTATTAGAATTTTCTCAGCTACCCAAATCTCTTTAAAATTTTTAAATTGCATCACCCCCCAGAAAGCTACCCCCATTTTAAGATTTTTTTTGCTGGTAGCGATTTCTGACGGTCCTTATAAATCTTTTTAGTCATGCAATACATCTTGTTAGTCTAAAATTTTATGTAGAATCCGAATCTGTAAACAGATTTAAAACAAGACCACCCCTTACCATTTTACACACACCCTCTAAATTATATCTTTCCTGCAGCTCATATCTAAAAGAAAATCTAAAACCCATTCTAAAAACTTTTTATTACAGACAATTTTTACTAATACAGTTTAAATTTTGTAAACCACATTTCTAAATACATATTCACAATTTTTTATTTTCAACCTAGAACTTCTCATATCGGCTTATACTTATTAATATTTATTTCTAAATAGAGCAAACCAAAGACCAACCGGGCCCACATGTTTCAAATTCCTCTGATTTTGTTCGCATGGTTTCGCTTAAGACCCCGTACATATTTTCCTGATTACTAGAAGACGTTATAACCACATTTTTTGTGTTAAAGGATTTCACATCGGTAGTCTCTTCCCCCATTTTGGTGTAAACACCGTAGAGTTCGCAATAGACTTTTATTGCTGTATGTTGTATTCTTTTTTCATTAATTAATGGAATAAATCGCTCTTTCTGCTTCCAAAGAAACTCGGGCACTCCATCCTCGACACTGGCATTCTTTATGCGATAGCTAGCCATACGGTTGTTAAACGCTGTGCTAACCATTTCTACACAATCGTCGCTAGTAGCGGTAACTGATGCATTTTTATGTCTGTTGCTTCTTAAGTGTGCGGCATAGGTAGTCTTTTCCATTTCGAAATCGCATACTTTACACATAATTCCTGGTTGTTTCGTACAAGGCCCTTTAACAGCTGGCGGAGCTGAACGTTTACGGCTTAATGACATACCGTGCTGTTTTTCCTTGTGTCGCTGTAAGTTGTCCATTCTCGTAAAAGCGATACCGCAAGACTCACAGTTTAAGTACTTTGCTGCGGACGGATGTATAAGCTTAACCGTAGACGATGTTACACCACGACATTTATTCTGGTGCCGTTTGAGAGCATTTTTCCAGGTATAGGAAGCACCGCAAGAGTTGCACTTAAAAACGTTTGCAGATACAATTTTAGTACAAAACAAAATCCGCACTATAGCACTTTGGTTAAACTTGTAAGCGAACTAACTTATAACTAAAGAGTTTACTCTTGCGCACCTGCTTTATGTATCCTATAGAATGCAAACCGAAGGTTTCCGAAGACACCCGAACGAAGTTGAGGATTCAGCGGAGAACTAAATGACGTCATAATCCTTGCTGCTCGCCCAGTACATTTAGCACCAATGCATGCATCCGACTCGCATTGCCCATGCTGCGAATGCAGTTAGTAGAAACATCGGAAACGTTTTCCATATTATACGGATCAATAATCACATCGCGTGCATATTAAAAATCCAAAAGGGCTGTAGCACACGCACACAAATTGGTTGCAAATCGTGCAGTAGAGATGCAGTACTACTATAAACAAAAACTTAATAAAAACACTTTAAACCTTTACTAAGGGAATACCAAACTTGTTGTCTACAGAATACTTACTAATAAAGCAATTTAATTTTAAATAACTTCTACGTCATATTTCGGAAATGGTAGGCTTGAATATTTTCTAAATAAATCACCAAGCGAAAGTATATGCTTAGCGGTATTAAAATTAACCATTATTTTCCCTTTTTTACGACCGTGGTTAATTATAGATTAAAATTTAATTTGTTCACGTTCGAGCTACCCGTAAACTAACAATGCGCTGTATAATACATGCATACCCCTTCTCTGCGCTACTGCTATTCTTGTAATTGCTAGAAAAAGTCACTCTCCTTTTTACTGTTAGGACCGATGCAAAGCACCATTTTTTATACTTTCTATAGCACATCGCGCACTTTTTCGTCTGATAATTATATTTTGCTTCTGTAGGCTTTTACACTTCCGCATAGCGGTCGGCCGCACGTAATGATTTCTAGAACCGGTAAGTACTCGATATCACCCCAAATACAGAATTAGATGCTTGATGTTTGTCAATTTCGATTCCCTCGTAAAAGATAGAAAAAACTCGGTCAATCATCCATCTAACTTAAACTTCGACCCGCTCCTGTTCTGATAATTTCCAAACATTTTTCAAACGACAATAGGCTCAGAATTTTTTAAATTTTCGAGGGATCTATAAGTCGTAATCAATTACACGTTCGAGCTACCCGTAAACTAACAATGCGCTGTATAATACATGCATTCCTCTTTTCTGCGCTACTGCTATTCTTGTAGTTGCTTGAAAAAGTCAGTTGCCTTTTTTACTGTTAGGATCGCTGGATCCGATGAGCTTCCGCGCACTAACTCCTAACGTGTCTTTCCTACTATTTGTTAAACAAAAACTACCGGTATCGCCATGTTCGTATACGAACGTAGCAGATGTTTGTGGATGTGTACGAGAATATGTCAAAAAAGATTATTTCTATCTTTTTGACATGGATGTAACTCAAGATTTTGCGGGCATATTTAGCAAGATGGAGATGTGTAATTATTTAACTACAAAGCATAACTTTTGCTATAAGGGAGAATACGAAGAAAAGTGTAATATTATAGTTGACAACGATAAAACTGTAGGAATTGATTGTTTAACATGGCTAACAACCAATGCAAAATTAAGATATACAACAAATTTGTGTGTCAGATAACAAGTCCTGGTGTTAATAAACAACTTGGCAATCATATACTAGATTTTTTACGTTGTCCAGATGCACGTTTAAGGGAAACATTTGCGTCTACTTTGGCCAAAGAACATGGTATTACGCGATTGGAAGCGACAATATACAACTGTGCAATTGGAAGCTATGTCAGTGCGGAACGGGTGTATAATCCCTTAAAAGACTGTTTAACCTTATTGGAAGATAGTAAGTTATACTTCCTAAAGGCGCCAATGTACTCGGTACCACTTGCCAAAATGTGGAGTAAGCTATCGGACAAGCTACAAAATAGCTGCTGTTTAGTGTATAATAACCTGCTGCAGTACGTGTATTGGGGTAATGGTAATACAAAGAAATTGACGGGCTTGCAAATTAAGTTGTCCGAAAAACCAAAAGAAAGGGAAACATTGATAAAGTATGTGCTATCGGATTTTAGTTTTAACTATTTACCCGTAAATTAATTGGAGATAGTAGAGGAGGAAGACAGCCAAGATAAAATAAAAATCTTACACAAGTGCTACATTAAAGCAGGTAGTACATATTTTACACAATCTGCAACACCATATTCTACAATTCCAAAGGAAATAGTCATTTCGGAATCGGGATTGATAAATACGCCTAACATTCGCCCAGAGGTTGTACGACAACGCGTAAATATTGGCAGTAAACTCTATCCGTTTACGCTAAAGGAAATTGCTCCATTATGCATACCATACGCTGTAAGTGGAAGAAAAAGACAACTGGAATTAGAGGAAATGGATGCAAAAAAGCGAAAGTTGGACTACATGGAAAACACTGCGACAATACGCGAACAATACAAAGATGTGTTAGACAAAAAACATCTTATTAGAGGAAGAATTAAAAGATTATATTATGTGCCGATGGACTGACTTAAATACATCTGGTTTCTACAAGTTGTATGCATTTGTGGTTAGTAAAAAAGACTCTTTTAGTTATGTAGGCGTCCTTGCGGAAAAGGATGGTACTAAATCCGTATACTTTTTAAAAGGTTATTCTAAAAACGTATTTATCGAAATGGCATATAACAAAGACGAACTAAGGAATGCGGGTTTTGTAACCTTGGCGTACACGACACGCAAAGAGGTTGCGCTAAACATTGTATATTTGCCTAGTAAAGAACCTTTCGGATCATTTAAAACCGGGGGTCTTACAACCTATAACAACCATATATTCCCAAAAGTGGTGGACATGCAACTACGCAACAGTGTGTGAGAGAATAAGGATTTCCTCCAATACCGACAAGAAGAAGTCGATCAAGCTAACAGGATACGTATGCAGGATATAGTGGGAAAGCTGCGATTAAAAGATTGTCACAAGCTGCAAGAATTACACGAAGGAATGGATCTGGTTGTCGGTGGAATCAAAGACTTTAAATATAGAGGCAAACTGCGATTAAAAGATTGTCACAAGCTGCAAGAATTACACGAAGGAATGGATCTGGTTGTCGGTGGAATCAAAGACTTTAAATATAGAGGCAAACTTCGGCACATTTTGCAATTCGAAAACCTAGACGGTCTCTATGTATCAAACTATTGGCTAGAAAAGGAGATAAAAGACTTGGGTGTCGATTTAAATTTTAAGCTGCGAATAAAATTAAATAAAATTAAAACCACTCCAAACAAACATAAAGAAAGGACTGTCTTCTGTGTATAACTTTGTATTAAAGTTAAGTTTAAATGATTCCATGTTTGGTATTAAATATTTTTAAATTTGTTATGTATAATGTCAGAATAAACATTTTATAATAATATATAACATTGTTCTTTATTTATAAAAGGCTGTGACGTTACCTCGAAATAGCAGTCGCACAGAGAGGGGTTACGCATGGGCAGTGCGCATGGGCAGGGGTGCGCACGCGCAGGGGAGCGCATGGGCAGGGATGTGCACGCGTAGGGGTGCTCATGGGCTGGGATGTGTCTGGGCGTACACGATGGAAGCGGATGTTAACAGTCACCAAGCATCCAATTTTTTATTTGGATGGTATCGAGTACTTGCCTGCGTATGTATCCGGAGTAAAAAATACGATTTGTACACGCAGCTTATTAATAAAATTAGTTTATCGAGGGAAGATAACAAAAGGCACATCATTCCTAATAGTACAGCAATCTACGTATGGAGGCATAAAGATATAAGATAGTTGTTTATATTTGTATAGATTTTGTAAATCTATTGTGTATATTAGTTTTAAGATTCCATAATTTTAAAGCTCCTAGCCCACCTTCCAAATCCTTCCTGCTTCTATCCTGGTTGACAGAGTATACGTGTTATCTCCACGTGGTGTTCGCGGAACACAGCGGTTTTAGATTTCTCGGAAGATGGTTGGTTAAGACATATGTCTTGCGTAGCAAAAAAAAGGTTCTAAAAATGGAGTTAAATAAAGATGAGCAAAAATTAGAGGTTTGGGGTCTTTAAAAGGCATAACTTTGTATGGGGTGGTTCTATTTAAAATCTATTTACAGATTTGGGGTCCCTAGAAAAATTTAATGTTAGTTGATACCAAACAAGATAGGTTTATCTCGCGGGTGGAAATGTGGAGAAAGATTTATCTCGCGGGTGGAAAGAATGCGGGTGTGGCGTAATCAAAATGGTTGGGAAGTGTCCGAGCAAGGAGGAGAGCAAGGAGAGAGCAGGAAAAGATTCATCTCCCTCATTTCCACCTTATGGGAATTTACATGTAAATTGGTCCAGATGTGTGTGGAAATGAGGGATTCTGGTGGAAATGAGGCTGTGATTCTCCTGTCATCCATCTACTATATTTAAAGAAAGTTAAGTTACTATTGCACAAACATTTTTAAATACCTGAATTATAAATACGTTCCATTTTCACTATAACATATAAATTTGTTAAAAGATATTATGCTACATTATACTTTTCTAAGAAACCTAGAACACTTTTATTTAAACAAAAAGATATACAATCTTTGAGTATATAAAATACTTTCATTAAGGTTAATACTACAACATATAAAGGTACTTACAATATCATGTTATTTTGAAATATATTGGAGGAGCAAACTGCTGCCTCATATGTTATATTTTTAATCTTGTAATTTATTTCAGGTATCTCATCGTTGTAGTCAACTTTTGGGTTCTACATTCCCCTTTTTTTCTGAATGTAGTGGCGCTCAATATTTTGTTAATTTTTTTAATCTCAATTCCCACCCCTGAACCATTGCTTTCTACCGCTTAGAGTAAAGTCTAAAGCATAGCATCGGTAACATCCAATTCCCTTAACAAAGGTTTGGTTGTAATCTGTATCGAACAAAAGTGCAGTTGTATATCTTTCTTTTTTAAAAATCTTAGCAATTTCAAAATTATTTTCAGGAAGAGATATAAACCCTCGATCCTGCCACATACGAGCCCTAACAATTATATATTGAGACAAAATAATATATATATATATATATATATATATATATATATATATATGTATATATTATGTTTTTTTAAAATTAGTTTTATCGATGAAAATTGGGATGATGTAGTCCAAATCAAAATCCAATATTGTATTTAGCACAACATTTAATTAAGACCTTACGTTTCGGCAAAGGTTTTGCCTTTTCAAAGGTACTGCAAAAATTGACATATAGAATGACAGTTGGTGAAAGATTAAAAATATTTACTTAAAAGTTGTTAATGCAGAAATACATATATATAGTTAAACACCACCAAAATTGAAATGATGAGGTCCCAAATAAAATAATAAAATGGAGCACTCACTAGGGTGTAGAAAGTTATTCTAATACAAGATTGTCATTAATACATATTGTAATGACAAGTGACAAGTAATGACTGAAACAACTTTGAAAAGAATGTGTGAATCATATGTAGCCTATTAAGTTATAATAAAAAGCGAATTAGGTGACATTCGGGTTGTTATTAAATGTTTGGTAATTTCCTTGAAATCCTGTACAAATTTTCATATATGGGATGCACATTTTGTGCATCTTGTCTGAAGTTAATGGCATTAAGTTCATTGTATATATAGTAAGCCTCTAAGAAAAGTCTAATTTTATAATTAGTTTCAGAATCTAAGATAACTACCTCTTTATAATTTGGAGTGTGAAGGGTACTACTGATGTGTTGAGACAAAGCACAGCTTTTTTTATGTAATTTTGCATCAGACCTGTGTTGAATAATACGATTTTTCAACCATTGGGTGGTGTTACCGATATAGGTTTTTCCACAGGAACAAGTTATTTTATAAATAACATTACTTCTAAATAGTATGTTAGTTTTGTCTTTTAATCTTGTGAAAAAGTTTCTCATTGATTTTTCATAAATATTTACTATTGAGAGATGTGGTTGACGTAAAATTCTTGCTAACAAAGGAGTTAAAGTTTGTACAAAAGGTAATTTTTTATAAATCAAAGTTATAGGTTTGGGTTCAATATTGCTAAAACGTATGTTGGTGTAAACTAATTTTTTAACCAGTTGTTTAGGGTATCCATTATTGCAAAGTGTCATTTCTAAAATTTGTAGGTTTTTCTTTATAAACTGTGGTTCTGCGATCATCTGTATCCTGTGTTTTAGAGCAAGTGCAGTGTTAATCTTATGGCCAAAAGAATGATTGGAGAAATAATTTATATACCTTCCAGAGTTCGTGGGTTTTTTATAATAATCAAATAACAATTTATTTGCTGAATCTCTGATGACTAGAGTGTCTAGAAATAGAATTTTCCTTTCAACTTCTAGTACATGGGTAAACTTCAGATGTTGATTGAAAGTATTGAAACAATCTAAAATATGTGGTATTTTTTCAGGTGGAGCTGAACATAAGATGTCATCCACATATTTCACAAGAAAAATCATTTTAAAATTCAAATTAGGTATGACAGAGTCTAGCAAATGATCCATTATTATTTGGGCAATTATAGGTGATAATGGGGAACCCATGGGGGTACCAAATTTTTGTAAATAAAAAGCGTCTTGGAAAATAAAATAAGTGTTATTGAAAATTAGTGTAATAGATGCCAGAAACAATGATTTTGAAAAGGTGGTATGTGGTTTGATGTTATCCCATTTATTAGAAATTAAGTTTATTGCCATGTCTAAAGGTATATTAGTGAAGAGGGAGGAAACGTCCAACGAAAGTAAAATGTGATTTTCAGGTAATTGAAATTGACGGAATTGTGCGACAAAAGTAAAACTATCTTTTGTATTATATCCTTGAAGAGGAAAAGCGGTTTGAAGAATTTTTGCAATAAATACTGCTAATCGATATGTTGGAGTATTAAGAGTGGAAATTATTGGTCGTAATGGACAATTATCTTTATGAATCTTTGGAAGGCCATAATACTTTCCGGGTACAGAATTAGTTATTTTTAGCTCCTTTTTTTGAGAGTCTGAAATCAGATGTTTAGAATATAAAATTTTGATATGATCATTGACTTTTTTTTGTATCATGATGGGGAGATTTATTAACACATTCTAACCACCGTTTCAATACCAGGGTTAACAATTTTATCACCAGGTCTAGTATTACTCTTTTAAATTTGGAAATTGAAATTACACATTCTAAAATTAACTTTTGGTCAAGAAAATTAACATCTATAAAAGATTCCCTTCAGGCATCTTTAACCTCAGAAATATTTTTGGAATTCAACAAAAGACAATTTATTTCCTACAAAAAGCTATTAAAAAAGCACAAACAAATTTTGTTTAAAAAATTTCAGTCATTAAAAAAGCTCAATACTCAATGTAATAAACTATTTTATAATAACGATAAATGGATAGTGAACTTGAGTGATAAATTAATGCCGATCGATATCCTTAATTTTTTGTCACTAGGACCAAAATTTATATTAAAGACTAATATTAGTGACATTAATATGGGAAAAATGTTGGGTCATGTTGAAAACATTTTGGACAATGATGAACTTTCACAACAAGAAAAAAACAACTTACGAGCTAGATTTACCAATTGCATCACTAATTATATCAGTAATCCAAAAAACAGAAATATTTGTAATGTAGATTCAATTTTGTATTTAAAAGTGAAGAAGTTTCTAAAGGAAAATTCAGGCATTATTATTACAAAAGCTGATAAAGGAGCTGTCACTGTAATTTTAAATAAAAAAGACTACATAAAAAAAACTTTAGAGTTGCTTGATAATAATCACATTTATCAAGTAATTCATAAAGATCCTACTTTCATGATACAAAAAAAGTCAATGATCATATCAAAATTTTATATTCTAAACATCTGATTTCAGACTCTCAAAAAAAGGAGCTAACAATAACTAATTCTGTACCCGGAAAGTATTATGGCCTTCCAAAGATTCATAAAGATAATTGTCCATTACGACCAATAATTTCCACTCTTAATACTCCAACATATCAATTAGCAGTATTTATTGCAAAAATTTTTCAAACCGCTTTTCCTCTTCAAGGATATAATACAAAAGATACTTTTACTTTTGTCGCACAATTCCGTCAATTTCAATTACCTGAAAATCACATTTTACTTTCGTTGGACGTTTCCTCCCTCTTCACTAATATACCTTTAGACATGGCATTAAACTTAATTTCTAATAAATGGGATAACATCAAACCACATACCACCCTTTCAAAATCATTGTTTCTGGCATCTATTACACTAATTTTCAATAACACTTATTTTATTTTCCAAGACGTTTTTTATTTACAAAAATTTGGTACCCCCATGGGTTCCCCATTATCACCTATAATTGCCCAAATAATAATGGATCATTTGCTAGACTCTGTCATACCTAATTTGAATTTTAAAATGATTTTTCTTGTGAAATATGTGAATGACATCTTATGTTCAGCTCCACCTGAAAAAATACCACATATTTTAGATTGTTTCAATACTTTCAATCAACATCTGAAGTTTACCCATGTACTAGAAGTTGAAAGGAAAATTCCATTTCTAGACACTCTAGTCATCAGAGATTCAGCAAATAAATTGTTATTTGATTATTATAAAAACCCACGAACTCTGGAAGGTATATAAATTATTTCTCCAATCATTCTTTTGGCCATAAGATTAACACTGCACTTGCTCTAAAACACAGGATACAGATGATCGCAGAACCACAGTTTATAAAGAAAACCTACAAATTTTAGAAATGACACTTTGCAATAATGGATACCCTAAACAACTGGTTAAAAAATTAGTTTACACCAACATACGTTTTAGCAATATTGAACCCAAACCTATAACTTTGATTTATAAAAAATTACCTTTTGTACAAACTTTAACTCCTTTGTTAGCAAGAATTTTACGTCAACCACATCTCTCAATAGTAAATATTTATGAAAAATCAATGAGAAACTTTTCACAAGATTAAAAGACAAAACTAACATACTATTTAGAAGTAATGTTATTTATAAAATAACTTGTTCCTGTGGAAAAACCTATATCGGTAACACCACACAATGGTGAAAAAATCGTATTATTCAACACAGGTCTGATGCAAAATTACATAAAAAAAGCTGTGCTTTGTCTCAACACATCAGTAGTACCCTTCACACTCCAAATTATAAAGAGGTAGTTATCTTAGATTCTGAAACTAATTATAAAATTAGACTTTTCTTAGAGGCTTACTATATATATACAATGTACTTAATGCCATTAACTTCAGACAAGATACACAAAGTTTGCATCCCATATATGAAAATTTGTACAGGATTTCAAGGAAATTACCAAACATTTAATAACCACCCGAATGTCACCTAATTCGCTTTTTATTATAACTTAATAGGCTACATATGATTCACGCATTCTTTTCAAAATTGTTTCAGTCATTACTTGTCATTACAATATGTATTAATGACAATCTTGTATTAGAATAACTTTCTACACCCTAGTGAGTGCTCCATTTTATTATTTTATTTGGGACCTCATCATTTCAATTTTGGTGGTGTTTAACTATATATATGTATTTCTGCATTAACAACTTTTAAGTAAATATTTTTAATCTTTCACCAACTGTCATTCTATATGTCAATTTTTGCAGTACCTTTGAAAAGGCAAAAACCTTTGCCGAAACGTAAGGTCTTAATTAAATGTTGTGCTAAATACAATATTGGATTTTGATTTGGACTACATCATCCCAATTTTTCATCGATAAAACTAATTTAAAAAAACATAAAATATTAGACCAGTCCATTAACTAAGAGTGAAGCTTATATTTTATATGTATATATATATATATATATATATATATATATATATATATATATATATAAATAGTATATACGATGTATAAATAATCACAAACTTTACGAAAAATCGAAAGAGAGTTATTAATTATACAAAGCAAGCTAGTACTTTGCATAGCCATAAATGAAAGAATTTGTTTGTTTCATAAAGGGAATAAACATTCATCAACTAGTTTCGATCTCACTGGATCTCATCAGGATGAAGTATAAGGGTTATAAACCACTTCATCCTGATGAGATCCAGTGAGATCGAAACTAGTTGATGAATGTTTATTCCCTTTATGAAACAAACAAATTCTTTCATTTATGGCTATGCAAATTACTAGCTTGCTTTGTATAATTAATAACTTTCTTTCGATTTTTCGTAAAGTTTGTGATTATTTATACATCGTATATACTTGTTTTATTTATTAAAATTGCTATAAGCAATAATTTTTCATATTATATATATATATATATATATATATATATATATATATTGCTATGAATTTCTGGAACTATCGTGCCCCGACGTTGGGCCGCAAATAAATTTGCTATGTACTAACTGGAACTCTCGACTTCGTCATTGTTGTGCCGCCCAATCAATACTTAATATGATAATGCCGTACTCGGTATCAATGGCGTTTTCTTACTCGACTTCACCTCTCTGTGTCATTCCCACTAATTTTATTATTCTGCCTCGACTAGCTTTTATTTTTAATTATAAAATGAAGTTAATTAATTCCATATAATGAAAAGAAATATTATGTACAGGTTTTGAAAATTATTAAAATACACTTCAATCAATCAATATTGTAAGTCTTATTTACTTCAAAAATCATATGCTTTGCAATCAATCTAAAGTCACCAAAAAAACTATTCCTTTTTTTTCAAAGAAGCCTGGAACGTTCAAAACCCCTTTATTATATTACATACCTTCTACGTATGCAAAGTTCGTTGCTGACTCTGTTACACTAGTTTATATTAATTAAGCAAATTCAATATTCAAATTCAAATAGAAAAAAAATGTCTTAAAACTAAAAAGATCTAACCTGGTCTGTTTACTTCGTGCTTCTATATTTCTTTCTCGCAACTCAAAATTGTCCCAAGATTATCGACGCATCCATTAACAACCAACATCAATTAGAATTTTCCATGCATTATTATACCATCCATTTGGATCATTAACATCGTATTCAAAATTATTCTCCACCAATTCGGAATTATTATATACCCATTTGAAATATTATCTATCCACACGCTTGAATTATTACTTTTGAATTATGGTCATTACTCTCTAGATTATTATTGTCAGACTTAGGTTATTTTCACCAGCCTCAGAACATTGTCATCAAACTCCAATTATTATTGTCAAACTTAGAATTTATTCTCACCAGCCTCAGAATTATTCTACACCCATGAATTTATTGTCACCCATTTGGTTCATTCTCACCAGCCTCAGAATTATTATCATCAAACTTAGATTTATTATCGTCATCCGACTTAGATTTATTGTCATTCGCCTCAGAATTATTCTACACCAGCCTCAGAATATCATTTGAATTATTATTGTCAAACTTAGAATTTATTGTCACCCATTTAGATCGTTAACATCTTGAATTATTATATTACTTGAATTATTGTCGTCAGCCTCCGAATTATTCTCATCAAACTTAGGGTTTATTCTCACCAGCCTCAAAGCCCTATTATTATTATATTTTAGTTTAAATAAATTCCCCAAATTCTACTTACGTTAATCGGCAATCACACAATCATCTTCGTAGCACTATCTGTCACTAAACAATTTTCACTATTTAAAATATTATTATTACGCGTTACTCTTAGATTCAGAGTACCACAGCTTGGCCTTGTTGAGTTGAAAACTGAAGCTTCGTTATCATTGCTCGCTCTTAATATATGGGTAGGTCTCCCTTTGTCTGTGGGCTTGGCTTACTAATCATAACCAATGAGGTCTTTCTATTTCCTACACTTAAAGTGGTTTTCTGATGTAACATTGTTGGCTTTTCAAGTAATGGTTGCTTTGCTACAGCTGCTTTGTTATCAGACCATGCGGTGTTTTGAGTAAATAATCGCTTTTCCATATTATACACAAATACCTGATGCAATTTGAATTTCGATTTTCATGTAGGTTTATTTATTTACGTATTTTTAATTACCTTTACTTATCAAAATGTTAATTGTTTCTACGCACTCACAAAGCTTCTTTAAGTTTTATCTCTTATCTCCGTATTATGTTATGATTAATTTGAATCCTTTTCAATGCGTGTTTAATTACATGAACTATGCTTACTTCTAAATACGCGTGCTTCTACTGAAAAATATCATTGTTTGCATTACTTAAATTTACTAAAGCTCTATATACCGGGTGTTAAATATTTGTTATTAACCTAATGCATGAATTACTTATTTCTATGCTAACTATGCGTCCTATTGTGTCTATTTGCGTCGCTTATAACTACTTATGTTCAATATACAGGGTGTTAAATGCTTACTATTTACAAACTATCCCAATTACTCAATTTTCTACTAAATAAATGCCGTTTTCTGCTTCCTATTATAATTTATGGTTACTAAACGACCATTGCTATAAAATACACCCTTAAACAACCCCTTATCACAGCAATATATATATATATATATACATATATATATATATATATATATATTCTTATGCTCACCCCCCCTTTTTTTATATGATATTTATTTTAAACTATGGTTTATTTATTTACAATTTTTATATACTTGACAGTGCGAAAATTTTGACTCTTATATTTCGTGCTTTAACTAAGTTTGGTCGGTCTACAAAACAAAACTATATGAATATGCCTCGACTATTGAAACTCGCCTTCTCAGGGTATCCACACCTACCTACCGTGGGTTCAGTGATAGGTAGATGGTCACTACACCAACCAAACTGCACTACCTTTATTTTAGTACTTGTAACCTTATATTCGTATATGCCAAATTTTTAATAAGCAGATCCACGTAGCCTTGTGCCAAATCAATTACTCTTACCAATTTGACTTTGACGTATCAAAAACACAGTACTCACCCGATTTACGGGTCGCTGTAGGCCTCTCTGAACTCTGGCTCAAAATCTCAATTACCGGATGGGTCTTCACACTGCGTTGCACTATCGCTATGGCTCCTCTGCTTTCCAGACACCAGGTTTTGCTATACTTAATTTTGATATTCACCCAAATCTATAAATAATGACCAAATTTAGAATTTTGAATACTTTGCAATTTTACTTCCCTCCCGCGCTAATTTTTCTATAATTATGCCTTCTGTCCGTATAATACTCCTGCTAATCCAACGCTATCCTTTCTTTAATCTGCTCGTTCCAATTCTATGCTCCTTTCTAGTTTCCACTCAATACCAATCTATCCGCAATGCACTATCCAAATCACTCCAAGTAGTTTCTCCTTCAGTCTAATAAATCCAATCCAATTCCTTTCTGCCTTAATCCAACTAGTTCCAAACATCCAATATTAATTCCGCCTGTTTCAATGTCGCTCCAATCCACTCTTACAACTTTCCACCCGTCTTTACTATTATTATTATTTCACTCACTTATCTATACTCTTCTTTGTTTCAATTAAAGACTTGAACTTTTCAAAATAATTTATTTACTCTTTTTAATATTCAAATTAGCGCAGTATACAAAAAACACGTCTTGTTACAAAAATATTTTAATCGAACTCTGTTATTTATGTTTACCTAGGTGATACCACCTTTTAAATTATGCCTACTCTTTATACATTTTACAAATCCCCACCCAATTAAATCGTCCCAACTAGTTTGTGTCACTAATACCTATAATTCATCTTTTACACTTTACAATTTTATACTTAAATGTTCAATCATTGGTTCATATGACCGCGTCATCCTTCAATCAGCTTTGACAATATTTTTACTTATAATTTTGATACTACAAGTTTGTCCAAAGGTTGATTCTACTAAATAAGTGCCGAAATGTTTCACATATAAACCTGGTCCTGTGTGGTGAATAGTGGAACTTCTACAGACGCATCCGGTTTTTCGATCAGCAAATGTACATTCTTTGGCTTATTAACGTACAGCTTAGTATAAATCCTTGAATACTGTGCTTTCTCACGTCATCAAGTCATTGTTTTACGTCTTGGCACTTCTACTTTGACTAATATACTTCAAATACTTCACCATTTGTAAAGTACGGCAAACACAAAATTTTCAGTTACGTGATCTGATATTTGGCTTTATTTGGCATATACACAACCTTCAAACAAAATAATCTTTATACCCTTTTAGCTATCACTAACACTTCAATATATATATATATATATATATATATATATATATATATATATTTAACTTACTTATTTAACAGTTTATTTGTTTTATAGTAATTTTTTAATTTGATTCTGATTAACCTATTAATTAACAACAATTGGGGCCATTCAGCAACACAAAAAACAAGATACTTATTCTACAAACTCTAATTAACAAGAAAAATGTTTAAATAGTGTGGCAACTAAATATTGGGACATAGCAAGAATTCTTACGTCTGATATGGAGTAATATCACCCTTAGATTTTATGACCGCTTGAATTCAGTTGGGCATTGACTGAACTAAGGTTCTGCACTTTTCACGAGTAAATACACTCCAAATTTGCCCTATTTTAGTTCTAAGTTCCGGTAATGTCCGTTTGTTTCATTGTAATCCACACTGTTTCAATGACATTGAGGTCAGGACTGCTAGAAGGCCAAGAAAATACACTGATGTTGTGGTCATCGATCCACTTTTTGTGGTTTAGGCCGTATGGCAGGGCGCCCCATCCTGCTGAAAAATGTAATTTTCGCCAACATTTAACTTCGCGATACTTAGTAGCAAACTCTTTTGCAATATTTGTTGAAATTTTGCAGCATTCACGATACCATCAATAAATTCAAAGCATCCTCATCCTGAAGTTGCCACGCAGTCCCAAATCATCACCCCTGTAGGAAATTTTACCGTACGTTTTAGACAATCCTTGTAGAAAGCCTCATGTTTAGTGCGAATTACGCGTTTTTCGGTGATCACCAACACATACATCGAATTTTGATTCGTCACTAAAAATTACTTTGGACCGATCTTCTACCGACCATGATAGTTTAGATTTTGCCCAAGCGAGTCTGGTTTTCATTTGTTTTTCCGTCAACAGTGGCTTTTCCTTTGCCTATAAAGGAACAATTTTGTTAAAGATTATACTTTTAAATTGTTTTTGTAATTCGACCCTATAAAACTTGAGTCCACTTTTATGAATCCACTGGCGACAGCATTCCCTTAACAGATTTAATCCAATTTCATAATTCCATTCAGCCGTAATTTACCTTAAAGTACTTCTTCAGCCTTTTGTGCATAGTTTTACTAAAACTCTCTTATTCCTATCACAAACTATTTTTGGTCGACCCGGACTTTTACGCTTTTTATCTAGGATATTTCCTGTTTCTCCATAACGCTTTATTATATTCCACACTGTAGTCTTAGGAATGTTGATTTCATCCACAACTTCACGTATTGTTTTATTGTCGCAATACTTTTTAAGCACTAACTCACGCATTTTTAAATTTGTAGAGATACCACGCACCATTTTGTTCAATAAACACAACGATCCGCACAATACGGTAAGAAAAGTATTGCGAATTTATTTGACGTTTTGCTTTCGTGTTCGTTCAGCTGATGAGCCAGCAGACCCAACTTCTAGAGGTTTATTATCTTAAGAGTTTATCGCATGCTCCTTATGGTGGGCGGGGCCGTCGTGGCTTCAATTGTCGTCCGATGTATGGTCTTCTACAACATTTTTAGTTTCTTCATCTAGTGGCATCACAGAGGAGGAAAGAATGTTAACATTTGTCAATCATTGATTCGCTTCTCAATCAATTTTCTTCACTTGGTAAAATTCAACGCATTTTAGCATACTGCTTTCGTTATAAAAATAATCTTCGCAAAACGTCTAAATTTTCAGGTGCTTTTGTGGAATAAGAATTATATCAAGTTTTATCATTCATTGTCAAAGATGTTAAATCTTTCGCATTTAAGGCCGAAATAGAATGCATCAAGAAGGGATTTTCATGTTCCAAACCCTTCGAAAACTTTCCCCATTTTTAGACAAGGATGGGATACTTGGGGTTGGTGGTCGTTTGCCGCATTCATCTTTACCACTCGACACCAAACATCCTGTACTTTTACCAAGCAAGCATCGTTTATCGGAACTTTTGATTCTCAAAACTCATTAGGATCACTTATATGCCATGTATTTACTTGAACAAAAATTCTGGATGTTGCCCTCCAAACGATCGATTAAGCACTATGTATCAAAATGTAATCATTGTTTTCGTTTACGCCCAACAACATTTGTTCCTACAATGGTTGACTTGCCATCTACTCGAGTTACGTAAGTTAAGCCATTTAGTGTAGTCGCAGTGGACTATGGTGGATCATTTTCTATTCTCCTATCTCGTCGACGTGGGTATAAAACTCAAAAGGACTACTTATGTCTTTTGTTTGCCTTGCAGCCCGTTATATTGAAGTAGCTTCGGGTTTTTCAAGTCTTTTCTAGGCGCGTTACAGTGCTTCATTTTACGTCGTCGTCGCTGTTCTTAGGTCATCAGTGAGAATGGCACTAACTTAGCCAGAGCCAACAAAGAGCTCATTTCACATATGCAGAAAGCCGTGGAGGATAAAGCAATTACCTGGAGCTTTCACCCCCCCCCCTCCGCAACTCATTTCTCTGGATTAGTAGAGAGCGGTAACAAGGCCGCTGAAACTCACGTTCGTCGGGTTATATGCATACAAATCCTTACCTACGAGGAATTCAATACTGTTTACATACAGGTTGAAGCATTACTCAACTCGCGTCTTCTTTGTAGTATATCAACGGACCCTAATGATCTAAATGTTCTTGCACTTGTGCATTTTTACGCTCGAACCGTTGACCGAACCTCCACATGCATATTTGAGTCACTTGCAAATTTGTAGATCGTCTAGATGGCAGTTGATTCAGCACTTTCGTCATGACTTTTGAAAGCGGTGGCACAATGAATACCTCTATAATTTATACCAAGGTAGCCGTTGGAACAAAACACGTGCTGTCGAATCCTCAAGTATCGGTACCTTAGTGCTCATAAAGGAGGACAATAATCTTCAGTTACATTGGAAACTTGATAGAATTGTCGCTTTGCACCCGGGTTGTAAAAACATTGCACTTGTTGCGACAGTTTACGCTACTTCTGGCCAATACAAAAGGTCAATGGGTAAGCTCTGTGCTTTGCCTATGCAATAATTTATTAGTTTTAATTTTTTTTTGTATATAGGTATCTTTTTTACACCTTGCAATGTGTGTAAGCTTAATTTTATTGTTTTTGTTTTGCATATATATTTAGTTTATATTATAGTTACCAATTTTTGGTAATTTTGTTGGGCGGTATGTTTTGTCCCTAAAGTCATACCAGTATATGTTTTCTCATATAATAGGGTATTAGAGTGGGTGCGGGATAGTAACTCGTTTACGTGCATCATTCTACACAAAACTTTCAGACTTCTCGTTCGGTCATCGCAAAATGAAGACCGGTGTACCTTTTTGAAAACCCGCAAGTTCTCGTTTCGGTTACAGTGTACGTTCGTCATAAAACAAATACGCTTTTGGTAAGTACAATTGTGACATACACTATTGTTACATCCTTCGCACCCCAAGTCATATTGGGTGGTCCTTTACTATCAAACATTCATTTTGTATATTATCTAATATCCGCTAATATCAACCCGCATTCCGCCTTCTTAATTAATTTAATCCGCACGCAACAACACCAATGTCGAATATTATGTCAATTTATTATATCATTGTGAGTAAACGTAAACTCATCATTCCAAGAACAATTTTTGATAAAACTTGGATTATGATCTATTCTGATTACCAACTATTTACAAAAATTAAATCGAACCGGCATGTCTCCATCTAGCAACACTTGTTCTTCTTGTGCTCTAAATGTATTCAATTCATTTTGTTTTAGTAATCTATGAGGTGCTATTTGATTCAAATGATTATGTGTTGGTGCTAAAATTTTGCGTGTGCTTGTGCTAGCTTCTACTTCAACAATTACCAAAATTTCTTCTTCTTCAACAACCGAAAGTTTCTCCGAGCGCCCTAAAAGTTTTATTCTTGAATTTAATCTACCAGTTTTAACAGGTCAATGTTCATCACGTTTTATGACTTTTGCATCGGAATGACGATGTAATGGAAACTTTGCCACGTATGCAGTATTCGATGCAGTAGCGTTGTCATTGCATCCAACATTTTTAACATTTCTACATTCTGCACCCTTCCTTTTTACAGGTAGATATGGGTGTACAGCAGAGTCTAAACAAAACTCTGGCAGGACTAGCGTCGACTTTTTGTGGCTGCGGTAGATTGCAACAGACTATATCTCAGGGGTTTTTACTCTTAGATATTTTGAGAACAAAGTTAAATTTTACCAAGACAAGTTATAGGGATGTAATTTAAAATATGACAACAGAAAATACCTTAATACAACTTGTATATTGACGTTTAGTTAATAACATTAGAAAAACAAAATATATTCCTTATTTTCTCACAACCAAGTTTTCATGTGATAAAATCACTAAGTGTAGTACATATATGTACTTTCTCATAATTTTAAAAATGTCTTAAACTCTACTAGATAAGATATTAGAAAATCTAAAATTATTATTGTACTTAGAAAAAGAAATCATAAATACACTTTGTTGTATTTAACGTAGCAAAGAGAATTTGTATTAAACACTTAAATTGAAAATAACCTCATAACCACAAAAAATTTCATTGAAAGCTTTTATGTTTACACTTGTAAGGTTAAACCAGAAAAGTAATCATCATTAGGTCTTCAGTCCTAGAACTGGTTAGACGCGTACCATCATTGTTCCCTATTCTGAACTAACCTACAGATTTCCCTGAAATATGCACAGTTTGCATCTATAACTGTCTGATCTAGGTCTACATCTACCTCTTTTTTCCAGTCTCTGCTTGTAATATATCACATACTACTCCCCAAAAATGCCTAAGAACGTATTCGCCCTACTATTTCGCTTTTCCCTAGATATCCTTGTTCCCCTACTATTTCTGTAACTTATTTGTTATTATCTTTGTCTGTCCATGCTATCGTCCTCATACATCTGAAGCACATCATTTCAAAAGGCTGCTACCGTTTTTTTGTCTGCGTTTCAGACTGCCTGTATTTCATAGGCATACTGTGCTGTGCTCCACACATATGCTTTCAACAATTTTCTTCTTATTTTATGTTTGTTGTCTTTCCTCATAGGCGCTGTTCTTTCTTGTTAGATGCAGTTCGGTCATTTTCTATTGTTTTACCGTTATATGCCCTATTTTTCCGATCTTCAATGGTTGTGAAGGAAGGTAAGCAGCCTGTGGCTGCCAAGTTCCCCCAACACTTAACCATTTACCGATTTAATATATTTTCCAATTTATCTTTGCGCACAGTCAACATTAGTTGTAGGTATTTCGCAACCAACAACTAGTTGTTTATACTAATCATCAGATTTATCTGCGCTTATTTCTTCGTCATTAGGTTTTCCGTCTCAAAACTGGTTGGACACGTACCTGCACTTATTTATATTCTGAGCAAGCCTACATAGTTCCCTGAAATTCTCACACAACATGTGTATTCAGCTAGTTTCCTTTCTATTGTTTTCTAATTTTATACCCTATTTTACCGAGATTCAGTGAAGGAGGTTAAGCAACCTGGGGCTACCAAGATCCCCCAACACTTAGACATTTGCCGAAATAATGGTTTTCCAGTAAATCCTTTCACACCCTTAACAGTATTCGAGAATATTGCCCAACCAATTCTTGTAGTTACTTATAATAATCATCATGTTTAAGCACAGTTATCTTTTCATTAGTTTATCCATCTTGGGATTGGTTGGATGCGTACCTCCATTGATTTCTATTCTGGGCTAGCCTACACATCTCCCTGAAACCTCTACAGCCTACATCTTTTACTATCTGTGTGCAGTAGTCTAATCTAGGTCTGCCTCTTCTTCTCTTTTTTCCTATCTCTGCTTCTAATATATTCCGCACTATTCCCTCATGCCGTAGTATGTGGCCTATCATCCTATCTCTCCTATTTTTTTTACCGTTTTCCACATATTTCTTTCTTCCCCTACCATTTTTAGTACCTCTTCGTTCTTAACTTTGTCTGTCCATGATATCTTCATCATACGTCTGTAGCACCACATTTCAAAGGCTTCTATCTTTTTCTTGTCCGCTTCTCCTACTGTCCAGGCTTCACAGCCGTACAGTGCTGTGCTCCACACATATGTTTTAAGCAGTCATTTCCTTGTTTCTATGTTTGTGGTCTTTGAGCACAGTAATTGCTTTTTCTTGTTAAATGTAGCACGACCTTGTGCTAATCTTTGTTTTATATCTTTTGTGCTTTTCCCATCTTGCGTTATTTGGCTTCCTAGGTAGCAGAAATCCTTAACCTCTTGTAAGTTCGTGTTAAATACTTGTATTCTTGTTTTTGATTTATTTTCCCCCACCTTTGCAAACTAGAACTTTAGTTTTAGTTTTGTTAATTTTCATACCGTATGTCTCTGTTAGAACCGTTTCCATTTCATTAAGAGCAGCTTCTAACTTTTCCTTGCTAGACGCTAATACCGCTATATCATCTGCAAATCTAAGCATATCAATTTTTTGTCCCTGCATAGTAATTCCAAATGTCTTCCTGCATTTGACAGTATTCATTGCCTCTTCTATGTACAAGTTAAAAATCAATGGGGATAGGACACATCCCTGTCTCACCCCTTTCCTAAAGTTTACTTCTCTACGTTCCTGCTCTAATTCTATTACTGCTGTTTGCTCTTTGTATAAGCTATGTACTATTCGTCTATCCCTATAACTCATTCCAATCTTTTTGAGTACTTCAAACATTTTTTTCCAATTTACATTGTCAAATGCTTTTTCCAGATCTACAAACCCTATATACATGCTTTCCCCTTTCCATTGTTCTCTCCATTATCACTCTCAGAGCTAAAATAGCCTCTCGTCTTCCCCTGTTTCGCCTAAACCCAAGTTGGTCTTCTCCTAGTATTTCTTCAGCTCGTTTTTCCATTCGTCTTTGCACAATTCTAGTTAATATTTTTGACATGTGTGCTGTCAAACTTATTGTTCGAAAATTTTAACATTTATCCGCGCCTTTCTTTTTTGATATAGTTACTATGATGCTACGTTTGAAATCTTTGGGTATCTCGCCTGTCTCATACATATAGCTTACAAGTTGGAAGAGACGTTCTGTTACTGCTTGTCCAGCGGCTTTTAGAGTTTCTGCTTGCACCTTATCTGTACCCGGCGCCTTACCATTTTCAGACTCTTTAATGCTGATTCAAACTCGTCTCGAAGTATAGGATATCCCAAGTCATCATTTTCAATGTCTGATTCTTGTTCTAATGCAGTTAGTTCCTCTCCTGCATATAAATTCCCTATATATTCTTGCCATCTACTCACTTTCTCTATGTTTTCTATAATGACGTTTCCTTGTGCGTCCCTTATATTTTTGCTATACGGTTTTATATCCCTAAAATTCATTCTAATTAATTTGTATGCTTCGTCTGTCTTTCCTATTTCCATCTTAGTTTGTACCTCTTTGCACTTTTCATCAATCCATTGTTCTTTAGCTTTCCTGCATTTTCGAATAATTTCCCATTTTATTGTTTTGTATTTCTGTTTTCCTGTTTCGTCTGATTTATTTTTGTATTTTCGTTTTTCATCTATTAAATTCACGATATTCTTTGTTATCCATGGTTTCTTATTTTCTTTTTGTGTATACCCCAGAATATCTCTGGCCGCCATGTCTAGGCTGGATTTAATGTTATTCCATACTGTTTCTACTTCCTTAGTTTCAGATATTTTCCCGATATCATTCAGCAATTCATTTGACTTTTTTCGAATCTTACTTGAATATCTTTATCTTTTAGTTTCTCTAAGTCCAAGTGTCTTTTTCCGTTCCTTTTTTTCAGATTTTTAAATTTAAGTGCGGCCTTCATAATTACGATGTTGTGGTCAGTATCTATATCTGCTTCTGGGTAGCTTCTACAGTATTTTACTTGTTTCCTAAACCGTTGTCTAACAAGAATGTAATCTATTTGATATCTTCCTATATCTCCTGGCATCTTCCACGTATATTGTCTTCTAGCATGATGTTGAAATAATGTGTTTGTGATAATTAAATTGTTCTTGTCGCAAAATTCTACCAGCCTATTTCCCCTGTCGTTTCTCGTGCCTAAACCAAATAAACCTACTACCGCTCCTTCCCTCCCTTTACCTACCACGGCATTAAAATCCCCCGTAATTATTAAATTTTCATGTTCTTTTACGTATCTTAATATGTCTTCGATATCTTTGTAGATGGCTTCTACTTCTTCGTCATTGTAGCTAGAGGTGGGCATGTATACTTGTATTATTACTGTGTTTACCGGTTTAGATTCTAATCTAACCATGAGTACTCTTTCGTTCTTTTGTAAGTAATTTTCACACAGTATCATATCTTTTTCCGCATAACTATTCCCACACCCAAATTTCCTTCCTCTGCTCCTGTATGAATTAGCCTGAAGTCTCCACTCCAAAATCCCCGCCTCTGGCCACCGAACTTCGCTGATCCCTACTATGTCTAGTGATAACCTATTCATTTCGATTTTTAGGTTCTCTAGCTTACCTACTTGCTTCATACTTCTAACATTCCACGCTCCGACTCGCAGAATGTTCCCGACTCTTATTTTTAACTTTCCGATCGCATCCTCCAAAGTAGTCCCCTCCCGGAGATCCGAATGGGGGACTATTTTAACTCCGGAATCTTTTACCCCAGAGAATGCCATCATGTTTGTAACAATTTAAGTACTCTGTGTACTTGAGAGATAATGTGGTGGTTTCCCGTTGCCTTCCACATCGCGGTAGTGTGTCTTAGACTGCCATTCCGACCCCTATGGTCTCTGCCAGTCTAAGTACCGAAAGAGCCGCTGCCCTCTTTCGGGGACCTGTCTTAGTCTGGTTCCTCACTAACGACCCTACTACTTTGGTTGGACCTGTAGTTTGGCTCTTTAGCTCATTAGAACACGCAAGTCATTTCACCTGTTCTAGTGATTTAGAACTTCGGCAAGGTGCAGGTCCATTCGAAATGTAATATTAAATTAGTTAATATAATAGGTAAGTAAAACATATGACTCTATATTTTAAATGCATTATTTTTCTAGATATTTGAGATTAAAACTGAAATACATGCACATTGTTATGTCACAAAAGTAAGTAAGATAAATCTTACACCTGTACTTATATAATTTGAAAGAAACGTATACTTAAGTATCGAGCTACGGCTTGTTCAGAATTATAGAAGTTTCAGTTTCTTCAGGTGGTTTTATTAAGACTACTAGCATCCATATTTAGTTTGGTTGTTAACCTCAAACTTCAAATTTGTAAGAGCCAAACTTTTCGTTTTTCAACCATGTTTTCTTAGCGGATATGATATTTAAATTATTTTTAGAAGGCAACATAAAATTGTTGTACGATCATAGATAATATTTTGTTGATAGTAGAATTGATGCATAGGTTTAGATAGCCTAGCATATATAATTAGACACGCTACTAGAGAACCCTAGAAAATAATTGTGTTACAAGAACGGAATATTGTAATACGCTACGAGGAAACAAACAGAAGGTTTATCTGTGAACAACTTACCATTCATAAACATTTTGAACGGGTAATTCAGGTAAGCTTTCTCCGTATACATTTTACATTTCAACAAGAATAAACAAAAAGACATCTTTTACATACCAGGTACGACATCTTGGTTTTAGAAAGAACTTCTTTATCGAAAAACGACATTTGCACAAGAAGGCCGTCAGATATCAAGAGAACGAAAATTTATTCTGGTTTGAATATAACCACACATTTTGAGAGAGAGACAAACAAGAAAACCATCCGAAATGACAGATTCATGTATACGCCAGTTGTGTATTTAGGGACATAAAAAGGTTTACCAATTAGAAACTTACATAAGATCATAATGATGTGTATTATTTATACAAAGGGAGGTATATTAAATTAAAACTAAAGATTAACGTATTTAGTGTATTATTTTATAATATTAAAGGAAATGTTACATAAATCAAAACTAACTTGTGATTGTAAACGGTATTAATATAAAATTAAAGTGAAGAATACTTTTATATGGAAGAAAGTGGGACACCTCAATGTAACATGGCAAGGCAACGGCGAATTGACATGTTACAATACTTACAAATTGAATAAAATCTTTCCATTATGACAAAGGAACAAAATTCACAATTACTACTGTTACAATCATAAACTGACTAAATATTATTGTAAGAATCTAAATAAAAAACAAGAGGTTATTTTTTCAAAAAACACTGAATTTTGTAAAATATACTTTTTGTATTGAAGTGGAAGGTGGCTTATTTGAATATCTAATGTAACATTTATTGTATTTATTATCAATAAAACTTGATTTTGCAAAACATGCATTTTTAATAAGGTTGGGGAAAAGAAATTCATTATTTTTGCGTGAAGTTCAAGACTTTATTTAACATGTATCGGATTGTCTGATTTGGGTCAAATATGCACCTTCTTGGTCTGTAATTTGTTGCCATTTTAAAGGCAGCTTCATAATGTCTTTCTCAAGGAGGTCTTTGTTCTTATTGGTAAAAAACTCCAGCAATCGATTTTTACAATCTTCTCTTGACGCCAATTTCTTATCACTCAGAGAGTTTTGCAATGCGAGAAAAAAGTTGGTAGTCGCTTGGTGCCAGGTCCAAACTATATGGCGGATGAATTAAAACTCTCGAAGTTTCTGGCGAATCACTACAGACGTGTGTGGCCTAGCGTTATCCTGATGGAACACAACACCTCTTCTGTTGGTCATTTTTGACCGTTTCTGGTCAATCGCTAGCTTCAAACGGTCCAGTTGTTGACAGTACAGATCCGAATTTAGTGTTTGGCCATATGTAAGTAATTCATAATAAATGATTCCTTTCCAGTCCCACCAAATGCGCAGCAGAACCTTTCTGGCAGCTAATCCTAGTTTGACCATCGTTTGAGCTACTTCACCGCGTTTCGACCACGATCGTTTTCGCACAATATTGTCGTATGTGACCCATTTCTCATCCCCAGTTACCATCCGTTTAAGAAATGAGTCGATTTCATTCCGTTTGGCCAAGGCTTCGCCGATAGAAATTCAATCCATCATGTTTTTGGTGTTAATTGGTGTGGCACCCAAACATCGAGCTTCTTTTTAAATCCAGCATTGTGCAAATAGTTTAAAACTGTTTTATGGTCGATCTTTAGCTCCTGGGCGATGCTACGACTACTAACATGCTGGTCAACTTCGACTATTTCTGTGATTTTATCGACATTTGTGACGACGGTCGTGCCTGTGCAAGGTACATCTTTAACATCAAAAATACCTGAAACGGAATCGACGAAACCAAAATTGCACGTAATTATCTGTTACAGTATCGGGACCATAAACGCCATTCACAATTTCAGCCGCCTGGCTTGCATTGTCGCCTTTATCAAAGAAAAACTGGAAGTTGTACTGAATTTTCTCTTTGTTGACTTCCATTTTTAACACCCTGTAACTCACAACTGAATAAACCAAAAAAAAACAGTAAAATAATTTTTTTTAGTGTGAAATGTCACCTTCACAACGAGCATAAACCTGAAATTGTTTGATCGATACTTTACGAGATATCGATCACTGTGGCCATCTACCAAAAAATAATGGATTTCTTTTCCTCAACTTTTTATTGGTCAGTTACTCTGTAAGCAAGGACAATCTGAAGTTTGTTACCCCTTATTACCTGTTTATTTTAGCTTCCTGAATATATCCCCAAGTGGACAAGCATTATTTTTGTAACACTTTTTAGACAAAAAAAATATTGGAAAAGTCTTCAGATAAAGGAATAAAAGAAGCAGCATAAACATTCGCGTTGTGACTAAATGATACGTATCTGTATACAAAGACATTTTTAAAAACATAATCTTTAGATAAAAGAGTAAAAAAGATTACTAAATTCCTAAACGTAGAAATGACGTTTGATACTGAGATTTGTCATGGCGCCACTAGTTCTCCAAAAAGGACGTCTAAATGGTCTATTGTTTATAAACAGGAAGTTTTCCATTGCATTTACTTTAGGGAATTAGTCACTGTATTTTTTCTTACTCAACCACCTTTGCATTCATGAGTCATGTCTAATATAACGGCAATTCTGTGGTACAACAATTTCATTGTTTATATTTTTTATATTTACATAAGCTGTATAACTTGTTGAAGCTATGGAATGCACTTTTTGGGCCAAAATTGCATCGTATGTATCAAATAAATTGCAAAGATAGCTGTAGAAAGATTAATGAGGACAATTTAGACGGTATCTTCCATGAGCTAATTGAATTCTAAATATCATGCAGAAATTATTTAGGAAATCATTTGCAAGCTGTGTAAGTAATACAACGTTTTTGCATTTTTAAGATATACAAATTTCTGCACTAGCAAACATTTATAGAAACAATAGGACGATTCAGTAGTAAACAATAGTAGGAAAATAAAATAGTGGGAAAATAACAAGCTAGAACTAGTTATCTTTAAAGTCGCCATACCGGAACATTCTCTATCTGATAAATATTTCTATTTTCGGAGTGTTATTGCTACTATCAAATAAACAAAAGTACAAACAATTTTCCACTTTAGAATTAAATTACTATAGTAAGAAAAAAACCTTCCTTTACGTAATATAAACATAATATAAAATACAAAATACAGGAAAATTTATAACCTTATTTTGGATTTAGTTCCCATGACTCATTGAATTGTTTATACAATTTGCACGATGTTGGGTAATGCTACAGGAGGGGAAGACTTAGTGACTGCGCGTAAGAAAATCTTCCGTTACGAGAGCCAGATGCTCGAAAATTAGTATATAAAGGAACTTATCGGATTAGTACGTGAATAAATTGTGAACAGAGACTGAACAAATATACAACAAAATACATCAGTATAAACAATGGATACGCTAAGAATACTGACGGTACGTAGATATATTTATTTCAATAAAGTTTTCTCATGTTTAATAAAAAAAAGTATTGTTTGCCTGAACTTGATCAAAGCAAACCAAATGTATTTAAAAATTCTCCATCATGTGTGTTTTTGAACAAATTTTTGTATTTGGAAAAACTGTCAATAATTTGTGCTCACTCATTTATTTGGAGTAACATGAACTTGTACAGTACTTTCTTGCATGGAATGATCTTTCAAACTATTTAACCGTCCACCTTATTAATAACACTACCATACGTAAAACTAGTTAATAAATACGGTAAAAAATTCAAATAATCACTATTAATTATTTTTTTTGCAGACCATGCTTTTCATGTTTGTCACAATGATGGCAGTTACGTATTCATATCCTACAGAAGAATGGTATGATTACGAACCTCTGGATGACATGTTTGAGGTTGCAGAATCAGCAAATCCACAAATGGGAATGGGTATGATGGGAATGGGGATGTTCGGACGTAGAAGAATGAGAGGAATGGGGCGTAGCTTAGGATGGGGCAGACGATTTGGAGGAATGATGGGTGGTTTTGGTATGGGCAAATAAGACTGAGTTATACATGGCATATTAGCTTTAAGTATTTATTATTTTTTATAATTTGAACAAGTATAGTTAATTATTTATTAAATAAAATTATGAATGACTCATCTTTTTAACTTTAACTCATGATGGCCTGTTGCCTACAGTGGCTAATTTTACGCACTGGGAAAGAAATCTCTCAAATTCAAGAGATTAAAGATTTTTGTTTAGGACTAATTATTGAAATATTTGAGTTGTAAAATTAAAGAAATTGGAATTTCTAATTTCCATAATGTTTTACTTAAAAAAATGTTATAAATAAGACATTCACGCAATAGCCGATACATCAATCCTGTTGTTATTTTACACATACATGAGTATAAAAGTCCCTACATTTGATTTTCTAATGCTCTCAATTTAGAATGTGACTTTTCAGATGTATGAATAGCATGGACAGACAAAGTTAATAGTAAAGACGTTCTAGAAATAGTGAGGAAAAAGGCTATTTGTGGAAAATAAAAAAAATTGAGGAAATAGAATGACAGAAAACATTCTAAGGCATTTGGGAATAGTGCGAGATATCTTACAGGCACAGATAGGAAAAAGAGAGCTAGAGATAGACCTAGATCAGACTATTGCACCCAGATAGCAAAAGATGCAGACTGGGAATTTCAGGAAAATGTGTAGGTTAACTCAGAATAGGAAACAATAGAGGTACGCGTCTAATCAGTTCCAAAACTGAAGACCTAATGATAATAAACATTTTTCAAGGCGACCGTATCGAGATTCGAACCCGAGGCCTTGAGCTTAGTAGTCACACGCATACCAACTAAACCACGGAGCCGGTGAGGATTTACTAACACTACGTTTGATTTCCAATGCTCCGCCCGGAAGTACTACATTGAGCAGAAGCTAGTTTTTTTATCCAAAAAGTTTGAATTTTGCCGAAACTTTGCAAGCAAAGGTAGGGATCTTTAACATGCGTGACAACACTCACACAAGGGGCCTACATTTTACCTCTCATCCGAACGAGGGTGTATTTTTGTGAAAAATGTTTGTCTAACATTTTTAGGCGGACCGTGTTGGGTTCGAAGCCGGTAGCTTAAACTCAGTGCTCACACGCATACCAACTGAGCCACGGAGCCGTCTGAGTAAAAAATCCTTACATTTGGTTTTTTCTCCAATGCTCCACCAGAAATTACTACATTGGCCAGTAAGCGAGCTTTTTATACCTGGAAATTTTGCCGAACCGTTGCTGTTACAAGCAAAGTAAGGATCTTTAACATGCGAAACAACACTCACACACGGAACCTCCATTTTACCTCTAATCCGAACGAGGGCGTATTTTTGTGAAAAATGCTCGTTTAACATTTTTTAAGTGCACCGTATCGGGATTTGAACCTGGGACCTTGAGCATAGTAGTCACACGCAGCCGCTTGAGTGAAAAATCAGCAGGCATATTTAATTGACATTCTAACCATTGACAGAAATATAAAGATAATAAAGAAGAACACTAGCATTACAGTTTAAAGATGTGACACAAATGTTGAAAGTTGGCAACTTGGGTTCATTAACACTAAATTTGATTTTCCCATGCTTTACCCGAAGGTACTACATTGGCCAAAAGGTGAGTTTTTACCTGGAAATTTTGAATTTTGCCGAACCCTAGCTGTTCCAAGCAAGGTAGGGATCTTTAACATGCTTGACAATACTCACATACATTTTACTTCTCATCCGAATAAGGGCGTGTTCTGTGAAGATTACTCGCCTAACATTTTTCAAGCAGACCGTAATGCGATTCGAACATGGGTCCTTGGGCTTAGTAGTCACATTCATACCAGCTAAGCTACGAAGCCGCCGGGTTCACTAATAGCAAAAAATTCAAACATAGAAGTTGCACTACATTAATTTAAAACAAGTGCCAACAATTTGATCTTAGTGAACAAGTCCGTGTAAGTTATTTAAAGCCTGAAATGATTTATATCAAACATTTTGACATTCAAACCTTTTCTTCAAATTATCCATTAAATTCTGCTTTTTAATAAGTTCTAAAATATACTGCAACGAAAACTCTATTCGCAATAACAGCAATTCTTTATTTTCACACCAAATATACATGTCCTTTCAGCAACTCCTAGCTACAATGGGATTTTAAAGGCTCACACAACGATTTACTGCCCAGTTGATCGTTAACAGTACTAATATCAACTTTTTAACGCTACAACACTATAATTAATTTATAGCAAAACCCACTTATTAATTTATATCATCACTACTGTAATTTGTATCAGATAGAGAAATTATCAGTAATTTATGTCACAGCACGACTTCCAAAGCTTTAAACTATAACTAGAATTTTGCAGTCAAAGTTTTACTTTAAAACAAGTATTACAATCAAAGCTGCAATTAGAACTGACTCCCAATGAAGATTATTTTATATACAAATGTGAATTCTACTAGTTACTTTGAGAACATTCCATAAATTATGAAAGTGACATTCTCGAGATATCCCATTGTAATCTAAATAACCCCTAAATGTAAAAGTTTTGTATCTTTCAATGAAGTTCACTTGAGGGAAGTTTGCGTTGCAGAACCAATCAATCATCTCTATTTGAAGATGTCATGCCATAGGGTGCCCACCAATTATTTTCTGTGTACAGTTACTGTGTTTGCGTCCCAATATAATTATTCTGGTTGGAGGCAGACGCACGGTCTTCTTCAAAGTAAAAGCAAATGCATAATATACTGTTTAACGAGAGTTCTTGTTAGTCTTAGATTATTTCCATAATAATGAACTATTTTAGAACGCAACTGCAGTAATTAACAATTTTGTACCATTTTAAATATTTGAAGCAGCACGACATTCGGCGAAAACGTATACTGATGACTTTCTGCATTTCTGAGGGTAGTTCTAAACTGTTCTTATTGAGTTCAATACAATTTAACCAGTTTTAGTAATTGTATCGTAGTATGTTTATTTTTAAATAAATTTTATCTTCAGTCAAAGCACGACACTCCACAAAAATGGGTCTTGCTAACGACTTTCCGCACTTTCGATATTAGTTCTAGCTTTTCTAATCGAGTTCCAAACAATTTAACCAGTACTACCAATTGTTTCCTTATGCGTCTATTTTTAAATAAATTGTATCTTCTGGCGTGAGCACAAGACTCAAGGAAAATGTGTCGTGCTAACGAACATCGTCACTTCTAATGGTAGCTATAGCTTGTTCTACTCAAGTTCTATACAATTAAAGTAGTTTTAGCAATTGTTCCATCGTACATCTATTTTTAAATAAATTTTAATTTTTTCTAGCACGACGCACAGCTAAAAGATTTTGTGCTGGCGACTTTTTGTACTTCTGATTGCTTCGTCATATATCTATTTATAAATAAATTCTTTTTTCTGGGGCTAGTATGACACTCGACGAAAATGTTTCATGCTGATGACTATCCGCACTTCTGATGTTGGTAGTTCTAACTTGTTCTACTTGAGTTCAACAGAATGTAGTCAGTGCTAACAATTGTTCCATCATATATCTATTATTAAATAAAATTCACCTTCTGGCGTCAGTACGACACTAGACGAAAATGTGTCGAGCTGACGACTATCCGCACTACTGATGGTAGTTCTAGCTTGATCTACTCAAGTTTCATACAATTCAACTATTTTTAACAATCGATCCGCCGTAGATCAATTTCTAAATCAATTTTACTTTTTGGTCTCAGCAAGACTTTCAGTGAAGATAAGTAGTGCTAACGACTTTCCGCACTTCTGATGATAGTTCTAGCTTGTTGCATTTGAATTCCATGCAATTCAACCAGTTTTAGCAATTCTTCCGTCGCATATCTATTTTAAATAATTTTTTTTCTGGCACCGGCACGACACTCGTCGAAATTATTTCGTGCTGGTAACTTTCCACGCATCTAATGGTACTATAGTTTCTTCGACTAGTGTTCTATACAATTGAACTAGTTTTAGCAATTGTTCCGACGTTGTGTTCTACTTATCTTCCATACAATTGAACTAGTTTTAGCAACTGTTTCGTCATATCTATTTTAAAATAAATTTTATCTTCTAGCGCCAGCACTAAACTCGGTGAAAATGTGTCGTGCTGGTTACTTTTCGCACTTTTGGTGATAGTTCTAGCTTGTTCTACTATTAAAATCTAATTGTTTTGTCATATATCTGTTTTTCATAAATTTTATCTAAGTACTAGATTGTTCTACTCGTGTGCTATACAACTAAACTATTTTTAGCAATTTTTCCGTCGTATATCTATTTATAAATAAATATAATTTTCTAGCTCTAGCACGACACGCGGCAAAAAGATGCAGCACTGGCGACTGATGATGGTTCCGGGTTGTTCAACTTGAATTTCATACAATACCGTCAGTTTTAGCAATTTTTCTGTAATGGATCCATTTTTGAATTAATGTTATCTTCTAACGCCAGCAAGACACCAAGTGAAAATGTACTGTACTGACTAGTTTCAGCATTTTTATAGTATTTCTAGCTTGCTCTACTCGAATAGCATACAATTAAATAAGTTTTAGCAATTGTTTCGTGTATATTTATTTTATATAAAGCACAAGCCAAAACTATCATCAATTTGCGGAAAGTAGTCAACATGACACATTTTCGCTGAATGTCATGCTGGTTGTATTGTCTACAACTCAAGTAGAACAAGCCGAAACTACCATCAGACATGTTGAAGGTCTTCAGAGCGACACGTTTTAGAAGAGTATCGGACTGGCGCCTGAGAATAAAATTTATTTATATTAGATATACAACGGAACAATTGCTAAAGTTGGTTCAACTATATAGAACTTGAGTAGAACAACCTTAAAAATGTGAAAAGTAGGAAGCACAACATATTTTTAAAGAGTGTTGTGCTGGTGTCTGAAGATATAATTTTTTTGATAATAGATATGTAACAGAAGAATTGCTAAAACTATTTCAGTTGTACGGAACTCGAGTAGAACAAGCTAGAACTACTTTAAAAATGCGGAAAGTAGTCGGCAAAACACATTTTGCTAAGGTGTGCTGGCATCATTAAATGAAATTTATTTAAAAATAGATATACAACTAAACACTTGCTAAAAATAGCCGCGTCGTATGGAACTCAGGTAGAACAAACTAGAACTACCATAAGAAATGCGGAAAGTCGTCAGCGCAATACACTTTCGCCGTGTGTCGTACGAGAACCAGTTGATAAAATTTACTTAAGATTAATATGTTACGTTAAATTCGTGGCAGCCACGTTGGGCGCCAAATTTATGCTACGTTGGCTCGTAGCCGTGCGTAACACAAAGAAAGTCAAGGAATGACCGGGTTCAATCGGAGATTAGGGGGGGTTGTAGAAAGCGGACTGACATATGATGTATGCGGCGGTAAGGAGTTAGTAACAGTACCTGCAATAAAAGAAATTAAAATAGCAAACCTGCAATAAAAAAGATTAGTTCTGCAAACCTGAAATAAAGAAAAAGCATAGTAGAAATGCAAAGTCTAAGTTATTCAGTACTTGGTAGAATGTAAATAAAACTGTTTAGATAAACTATATAATATAATCACGATAAAAGCAGTACAAAAATTTTTATCACAAGGTGAGGTAATATTGGGGAGTAGCAGAAACGTTTCCTCACACACCAATTAAACATAAATCAGACAAAATATTAACAAAAGATAAATAGATAAGACACAATTGATATGAGTAATTCAGCAGTATTGATTTTTTTTCTTTCTTTTTTTCTTAATCGCAGGCAAGTCTATTGTAAAGGTATCAGAACGACGAAGATATGGCAAAACAACGGATAGATATTTAAAGTAATAATAAGTAGGAAATAGTTCAACTTACAAAAAGTCCTTCAGGAACGCTTCCTTGCATTTGAAGTGTGGGATTCACGAGGTCCTGCACTAACGAAGCACTTCACCCCTTTACTGGGAGGGTGTTGATGGAACTTATCACACGTTACCCTAATCACACCTACGTATTTCACTGGTGTTGACAACAGACATTATCACGCGACGGACCTATGTAGCATTGATAAATTTCTTGTTACTTCTATTTCCTGAGGCAATAATTTCGAAATATGTTGTAGCACTAGTTTAATTTCAACTGGGACCAAATGTATATTATCTTCATAAACATCCAAAAAGCAGTGAGAAACTTCAACCAATACCTTTGTAAACCGGTAATCTGTTATATTTCGCAAATAACAAAATTTGCGCGAGCAAAGATCTGTTGTAGATTCTTTGGGGTTAGAAAATTCAGAAACTACAGTATCAACTGTAGTTGGGATAATCCAAAGTATGAACTACTCTGATAAAAAGAAAAAACCGCGAAACTAGATCGCACACCCAGTTCAACTAAAAAAAGGACAACGCCACAAAAAACACAATTAGTAAAGCAACGCGTATCACTAAAACCGTCCGTGTTCCGTAAACAAGCACGTCAAACACGTTACATATCAAGCATATTTCCTTCAAAATGGTAAACAGAACTACACTGCTATAGTTAATATACAACTTTTATTTCACAAGAAAAACAACTAAAAACGTGTCGTAATTGTTCATGCACGATTCGAAATTGATTCCGCATTAATTCTCACTATTCTCAAAGCAAAACGAAACAGTCTTTTTAGCGTAGTTAATATCTAGGAACCAAGAAGTAACTCCAACTCAAAACACAATTAGTAAAGCAACAAGGAAACAGTATTTTGAACGTAATATATCGGAACAAAACACAAACTACAACTGCTCATCTGTTTATATTCAACTCGTTGCTATTACAACCTCTTATCGTATATTATCTAGACTTGTATATCTACATAAGGAACATCCAATAAATGAATGCAGCCATCATATCAACTAATTAATTACAGCGGTTTATCATATTCGATAAGTTGGAAAGTAATTTACGAATAATCCAATTTACAATTATTCCTTGCAATTTATTTATTAATGAAAATCAATCTTCCATTAATCTATTTTTAAATTAATACACATGAGTTAAATTGCATACATTCTGCATTATTCTGAAGTATTTACTTTATACAAACAGCGATCCCAAAGAAACGACGCATTCGCCCAAGGGGTTAATAAATATAAAATATAGAAATAGTAATTGCAGAAAGGTATTTACTAATTGAGAAAAAGCGCAAAATGTTACACGATTAAAAATGCACGTTACAAATATATAACGGAGTAATTGCTGAAACTGGTTGCATTGCATGGAGATCAAATATAATAAGCCAGATCTACCGGTAGAAGTGCGAAAAGTCGTCAGTGTGATACGTTTTTGGTGAGTATCATACTGGTCACAGAAATTAAAATTTATTTAGTATGGAAGTCAAGTAAAAGACTGTATAGAAGCTACCCGGAAGCAGATATAGACACTGACCACAACATGGTAATTATGAAGGCCGCTCTTAAATTTAAAAATCTGACAAAGAGGAACGGAAAAGACACTTTGGCTTTGAGAAGCTAAAAGATAAAGATATCCACGAAAGATTTGAAAAAAAGTCAAGGAATTGCTAAAAGATATCGAAAAAATTTCTGATACTAAGGAAGTAGAAACAGAATGGAATAACATTAAATTCAGCTTAGACATGGCGGCCAGAGATATTCTGGGGTATACACAAAAAGAAAATAAGAAAACAGGGATAATAAAGGATTGCCTGAATTTAATAAAGGAAAGACGAAACTACAAAAATAAATCAGACGAAACAGGAAAACAGAGAACAAAGCCATAAAATGGGAAATTATTCGCAAATGCAGGAAAGCTAAAGAACAATGGATTGATGAAAAGTGCAAAGAGATACAAACTAAGATGGAAATAGAAAAGACACACGAAACATACAAATTAATTAAAATAAATTTTAGAGATATAAAACCATATAGCAAAAATATAATGGACGCGGGAGGAAACGTCATTATAGAAAATGTAGAGAAAGTGGGTAGATGGCAAGAATATATAGGGAATTTATATGCAGAGAAGAACTAACTGCATTAGAACAGGAATCAGACATTGAAAATGATGATTTGGGATATCCTATACTTAGAGATGAATTTGAAATAGCATTAGAGGGTCTGAAAAATGGTAAAGCGGAGACTCTAAAAGCTGCTGGTCAAGCAGTAACAGAACGTCTCTTCCAATTTGTAAGCTATATGTATGAGACAGGCAAGATACCCAAAGATTTCAAACATAACATCATAGTAACTATACAAAAAAAGAAAGGCGCAGATAGATGTGAAAATTTTCGAACAATAAGCTTGACAGCACACGTATCAAAAATATTAACTAGAATTGTACAAAGACGAATGGAAAAACGGGCTAAAGAAATACTGGGAAAAGATCGATTTGGTTTTAGGCGAAACAAGAGAACACGCGAGGCTATTTTAGCTCTGAAGGTGATAATGGAGAAAACAATAAAGAAGGGGAAGATGTATATATAGGGTTTGTAGATCTGGAAAAAGCATTCGATAATGTAAAATGGAAAAAACTGTTCGAAATACTCAAAAAGATTGGAATGAGTTTTAAGGATAGACGGATAGTGCATTGCTTATACAAAAAGCGGTAATAGAATTAGAGCAAAAAAGTATAGAAGTAAATATTAGGAAAGGGGTGAGACAAAGGTGTGCCTTATCCCCATTAATTTTTAACCCGTACATAGAAGAGGCAATGAATACTGTCAAATGCAGGAAGACATTTGGAATTAATATGCAGGGGCAAAACATTGATATGCTTAGATTTGCAGATGATATAGCGGTATTGGCATCTAGCAAAGAAAAGTTAGAAGCTGCTCTTAAGGAAATGGAAACAGTTCTATCGGAGAGATATGGTATGGAAATTAACAAAAACCAAACTAAAGTTCTAGTATGCAGAAGAGGGGAAAGTAAATCAAAGATAAGAATACAAATAGGTAACGAGAACTTACAAGAAGTTAAGGATTTCGGCTACCTAGGAAGTCAAATAGCGCAAGATGGAAAAAACACAAAAGATATAAAACAAAGATTAGCACAAGGTCGTGCTACATTTAACAAGAAAAAGCAACTACTGTGCTCAAAGACAAGAAACATAGAAACAAGGAAAGGATTGCTTAAAACATATGTATGGAGCACAACATTGTATGACTGTGAATCCTGGACAGTAGGAGAAGCAGACAAGATAAAGGTTAGGTTTGAAATGTGGTGCTACAGACGTATGATGAAGAAATCATGGACAAACAAAGTTAAGAACAAAGAGGTGCTAGAAATCGTAGAGGAAGAAAGAAGTATGTGGAAAACAGAGGAGAGATAGAATGATAAGCCACGTTCTACGGTATGTGGAAATAGTGTGGAATATATTAGAAGCAGAGATAGGAAAAAAGAGAAGTTAGGTTAGACTATTGCACACAGATAGTGAAAGATGCAGGCTGTGAGAATTTCAGAGAAATGTGTAGGTTAGCTCAGAATAGAAATCAATGGAGGTACGTTTCCAACCAGTCGCAAGATGCAAAAACTAATGACAAAAATAATAACTGTACTTAAACATGGTGATTATTATAAACAACTACAGATATGGGTTTTGCAATACTCTCAACTAATGTTAATTGTGCGAAGGAATTTTCTGGAAAACTATTATTACGGCAAATAAATAAGTGTTGGGGGATCCTTGGCAACCGCAGGCTGCTTAACCCCCTTCACATACCACTGAATTTTAGTGAAATATGGCATATAATTAGAAAACAATAAAAGGAAATTGAGCTGTATATAGGCTGTTGTGAGGATTGCAGGGAATTGCTCAGAACATAAATAAGCTGAGGTACAAGTCAAACCAGTTTCAAGACGTAAAACGCAATAACGAAAAAATAAATGCTCTTAAATCGGATGATTATTATAAACAACTACAAGTGTTGGTTGTGTAATATTTTCAACTAGTATCGATTGTACGAAAAGATAAAAATGGAAAAACTATTAATTTGACAAATGTTCAAGTGCTGGGGGAACTTGACAGCCAAAGGCTGCTTACCACCCCTTTACATACCACTGAATATCGGATAAATAGGATATATAGCTGTAAAACAATAGAAGGTGATCAAACTGCATCAAACAAGAAAGAACAGCAGCTATGACCAAAAACAACAAACATAGATACAAGAAGAAAAGCATAGTGTGGAGCACAGCACAGTACGTCTATGAAATAGGGGCAGTAGGAGAAGCAGACAGAAAGAGATAGAAGCCTACTGAATGTTGTGCTTCAGATGTATAAGGATGGTAGCATGGGCAAATATAGTTAATAACAAATAGGTTGTAGAAATAGTAAAGAAATAACGATATCTGTGGAAAACAAAAAAAAATAGGAGAAATAGAAGGACAGGATACGTTCTAAGGTATTTCTGGGGAATAGTACGGGATATATTACAAGCAGTGATAGGAAAAGAGAGGTAGAGGTAGACGGAGATCAGACTTTTGCACACAGATAGTGAAAGATGCAGACTGTGCAAATTTCAGGGAAATGTGTAGGTTGGTTCAGACTAGGAAGCAATGAGGGTAGGCGTCCAATCAGTTCTAGAACTGAAAATCTAATAATGATGATGATCATGATGATGATGGAAATACGACGGAACAATTGCTTAAACTAGTTCAATTGCATGAAACTTGAGTATAACAAGCTAGAGCTACCATAAAAATGCGGAAAGTAGTCAGCACAACACATTTTTACAGAGTGTCGTGCTGTCGTCAGAAGATAAAATTTATTTTAAAATATACTTACGACAGAACAATTGCATGAACTCCGATATAGCAAAATAGAAGTACCACCAGAAGTACGGAATGTCGTCAGCGCAATACATTTCCGCCGAGTGTCGTGTTGGATCCAGAAGATAAAATTTATTTGAAATAGATATACCACAAATCAATTGTTAAAACTGTTTGCATTGTATGTAACTCAAGTCGAACAAACTAGAACTACCTTCAAAATGCGGAAACTAGTCAACACAACACATTTTCGTTTGATGTTGTGCTACGATCAGAAGTTCAAATTAATTCAAAAATAGATATACGACTAAACAATTGCTAAAACTGATTGCATTGTATGGAGCTCAAGTAGAACACGCTAGACCTAGCATCAGAAGCGCGGAAAGTCGTCAATACGACACACTTTCGTCCAGTGTCCTGCAGGTTTGAATATTTAAAATGGTAGAAAGTTGTTAATTATTGGAGTGACGTGCAATACACATCTGAACACTAGGCACAGATGGCTAAAACCACACAAAATTACTCAAATTTTCCAAACACATACTGTACTAAGTCTGTAACATTTAGAAATGCCGTTAGGATATAATTAGCATAGTTAAAATAAGAAATTCATTTAATGACTTGCATCAAGACATCAAGGTTCGAATATACTAATTTACTCAATAAATAAATTCAAGTAAGTTTTGTATGTATCGTTGGCTGCCACATATTGCACCCTTCCTTTTTACAGGTAGGAATGGGAAAACAACAGAGTCTACACAAAACTCTGGCGAGACTAGCGTCGATGTTTGTGGCTGCGGTAGATTGCAAAAGACCATATCTCAGGAGTTTAGAGAACAAAGTTAAATTTTACCCAGACAAGTTATAGGGATGCAATTTAGAACATGACAAAAGAAAATACCTTAATACAACTTATATATTGACGTTTAGTTAATAACATTAATAAAAAATTAAATATATACCGCTATTTTCTTAAAACCAAAGTTTCATACGATAAAATCACTAAGGGTAGTTCATCTAACTACACTCTCGTAATTTTAAATTTTGTCTCAAACTCTACCAGATAAGATATTAAAAAATCTAAAGTTATTATTGTACTTAGACACAATTTTAGTCAAACGTTCTAAGTAAAAGGAAATCATAAATACGTTTAGCTGTATTTAACATTAGTTAAGAGAATTTTAATTAAACATTTAAATTGAACATAACCTCAATACGCACAAAAAAAAAGGTTTCATGAGAGCTTTTCTGTTTACAACTCAATAGGTTATATAGGAAAGCAAAGATAATATTAAATTAGTTAAGGTAATCGATAAATAAAGTTATGACTATGTTTTACATGCATCATTTTTCAGATAATTGAGATTTAAAATGTCACGTATGCACGTCGTTCCGTCACAAAAATAAATAAGATAAACTTCTACCTGTATTTCAGATATATGAAAGGAAACGTATACTTAAATGTTGAGCTTACGGCTTGTTCAGAACTATAGAATCTTCTTACGGTTTGTTGAGACGAACACCATCGTTAATTATTTTGGTTCTTAACCTCAAACTTCTAATTTGTAAGAGCCAATCCTTGTTTGTTCCACAGCCATATGTTTTATCAACCGACATTTAATTTATTTTAGAAGGTACATAAAGCGTCAACATAACATTCTTGAATGTTAAAAGATAATATGTGTAGGTAGTAAAATTAATGTATATGCTTAGATAGCTTAGCACAGATAATTAGATAATTCACCAAAAGAATTTGCTACCAGAAGATATGCTACGGAGGAACACGCCATCCAAAGATGTGCTACGAAAGGACACGCCATCCAAAGATATGCTACGGGAGGACCCCAATCCATTAATATTTTGAACGGGTTATTTAGGTAGGCTTTCTTTATAAGCATTTTGCTTATATTCAAATACGACATCATGGCCTTAGAAAGGACATCTTTATCGGAAGACGGTATGTGCTCAAAAGAAGCCGTTAGATATGAAGACAAACGAAAATTTGTTCTGGTTTAAAGATAACCACACATTTTGAGAAAGGGACAAAACAAGAAATCTATCCTGAATGACAGATTCTTATATATACACCAGTTGTGTATTTATGGACATTATTCAAAGGTTAACCAATAGGAAAATTACATCTTATCTTAATTATTTATATTATTTATAGAAAAGAAAGAATATTAAATTAAGACTAAAGATAGATGTATATAGTGTATTATTTAATAATACTAAAGAGAAATGTTACACAAATCAAAACTAACTTGTGATTGTAAACGGTATTAGTATAAAATTAAAACGAATAATGCTTTTATATTGAAGGAAATTGGACCACAATGTTACATTGCAAGGGAACAGTGAATTGGCATGTTACAATATTCAGGTGAATAATTACATACATTCGTTTACCGTGTTGTTCTAATTGTTATTTATATCTGTGTTCTTTATGTCCACGCATTAATACAAGACTCGATCAAGCAACGGAGCACTTGCCAAGATCCCTTCAAGCCGTTAACAAGGTTTACAGTTTTGTAAGGTTTAGTGATTTGTTGGTAGAATTCGTGTAGCTGATCTAAGACTTCACAATGGTATGATTTCAAATCTAAGCATTTTCAGCGCTAAATAAATTAATAAGTATTTATAAAGTTATAGGATTTAAGCTTCGTTTATGTGGAACAACAAGCATGTGTTTTGGTTATGGCGTCCATTATTGATTAGAAAATGCTCGTATGAGTGTTTAGATCAAGTGGTAGTTCCGTTTTAGTTGAAAATACCTAGTGGTAATGTAATTTAAAGTACATTTACGTAAGGTAAGGATACCTTTACTTAATTTTGTTTGGACAAATTTATTGGTTATTTTTTCGGAATGATCCCGTTTATAAAAACAGCATCTATTATATTTACTTAACAAGTTATCAGAATAAAAAATTAACCAAGTTGCATCAATTGAAATGGTGAAGCTTAACCTTTTTCTTTTGAGGAATCATGTTTATGATTTGAAGTACACTTTTTACATTGTAAAATGTTTACGTTTTGAATATGTCTATGCTGAAATGTCAAAACTATTCAACTGTCTACAAAAGCAACCCTAATATAACAGCTTACCAGTGTTTTGTTAGACATCTGGCAAAACATCTCTCGACCTTCCATTAATAATTTAATTAATTCTTTGTCGAATATAAAGAAAAACGTGGGCACTACGGAGTAGAAAAGGCATGATCTTAAACTAGGGTACCAACCCTATATTAGAAGTAGAACCATTGAATCAAAGTTAATAAAAAGTTTTTTGTACACTCCTAAACTGTGCTACCTCTGTAGTATTCTTATTTTATTTTTACCACTTTCTGTATGTCAATCGCCTGAAACGGAATCACATAATAAATTGGATAAATACGTACTTTTATTAAAATTCAGAATTTTTTGCAAATATCAAACTGTTCACTTCAATTTTTGAGCGGTATATGATAATCATTCTCAAAAATAGAAGAAACACTCACGATTTTTTTATAGCAACAAATAACCAGGGTATAATGATAACTAAAACACGCATTGTTTAATTTTTAATCTATATCTGAATAAAATTGGTTGTCTAATTCGGAAATATTTTTGGTTAATTTTATTAACCATTGTTTTTCCAATTTGCATAATGTTGAACAACATTACAAGACTGAAAATTAAGTACCTATTTATACACTGTACGGTCAAGTGATCTTACTACGTACGTAAAGACCTCCAAAATTACTATATAAAGCGACTTTTCAGTATATTCCATGATTTTAGTCGTAAACAACCGACGAAGTTACAAGTGTACAATCAGTAAAAGAAGTAGATAAGGAAAATACTTAAAATGTTGAAGGTATGTTCCATCTTACATTAGTTTTATTTAAAAAAATTCCAAATATCGACGACAATCTCAATAAATTCAAATAAAAAATATACAACCATTGCTTTAGTTATTGATATATTACATTGTTTATACTAAAAATATCTTTAAAGATATTAAAAAATATAGTAAAAGACAAATTTTTCCAATTAGTAGGAAAATTAAATAATTGTTCCTTATATACTATACAGTAGATTGTAATTTTTAACCAGCAGGAGAAAAATAAACCCCATAGACTGGTTATAAAACTTGCTAAATTACTTTGTTCTAAGGAATTATAAAATTTAATACTAAGAACTACAAACTTCATCTAGGACTCGACTTTTAAGAGAATATTTTTTTACTGAAACTGTCGCAGTAATTTTCCGTTTTCTGAATAAACATAATAATGTGATCTATGTACAATTATTGGATTTTAGTTTAATTTAGATTGTTTGCAAAAAATTTTGATTACTTGAACTAGCTTTTCCATAAACCTTTCTATTTGCAATTATGATAGAAATGGAAAATGAAATAATAATGTTCACATTTTTTTACAGATAATACCTCTCATCTGTGCTACAGCTCTAATAGTGTATGCATATCCTGTAGAGGACTTCGAACAAAATGATCAAAACAAAGAAAGCATCGACGTTGCTGAATCTGCATATCCACAAATGGGAATGATGAATCGGAGAAGACGGATAGGTGGAATAGGTGGAATGGGTGGGTTAGGAATGGGTGGAATGGGTGGGGTAGGAATGGGTGGAATGGGAATGATGCCCGGAATGATGGGTGGAATGATGAATGGAATGGGAGGACTTGGCTATGGTGTACCATGGAGTATGTACGGAGGCTTGTACCCTTATGGTTATGGTAGATAGTATGAATCTTTAGAAGAAAATTAAAATAAAGTATTTATTATTTTTGTACTGTGTAAAATTATTTAATACATAAGATTGTAAGAAGTCTGAACTCAAATATTCTTACGTTTGTACTGTAGCATTTATTTTGTTGTAAAGCATAAGAACGTAATGATTTTGTGATATTGCATTTTAGTAAAAGTTATTAATATGCGGAGATTTATTTCAAAGGTACTTAAAAAAACTACAGAGGGTTGAGACAAATTTGCAAAATTGTTTAAAGTATCTCTCGAACCAATCCACTCCTTCAAATTTTACAATGGTCCTTAAAATTTTAAAACTGTTTCCAAAAAAATTATGCAGGGTGTAGAGCGGCAACACAAATTTGCTGAGATGATATTTAACCCTTGCAAATTTTAAGAAAAGTAGAAAAATAACTTGAGTTGAACAAATGTGTGATTTTCTACAGTACTTAGGTTTAGTAACATAGCAAAGTTAGTACGCATAAAACAGCCAATTTGAAGACTTTCCGATCGAATCTTAGATTGCGTCAAAGTTATTGAAGAAAGATTAGTATGTTTTTTACAACATTTATTCCAAAGATAAAACTAAGCTATTATTTAAGGATGATTCGTATCTGACTGCTCGTGGAAAAGACCCATTCTAGGTGAAGTTGAAATTCTTGGAAACAGTTAAAAATTGTATTACACCACGAATTCGTAAACAACCAACACTGTATAGAAAACTTAACTTCTTCCTATACTAATATTAGCTATTAACCAATAAATTATATTAATATATTGTATAAATTAAAAAATTCTAGTTGCAACTGACAAATTTGTAGATTGATAATAAGCATGAAAATATATAAAGCGCCCAGGAAAGCTCTTTACAAAAGGAAACTGCAAATTCTAGAACTCACTTTATGTCGATTTGATGTAAATCTTTATATCCAAACATGCTTGCTAAACAAGCTAGAGCTCTTTAATGATGGCACCGTAAAATCGGTTTAATTCAAATATCTTCAAAACGATTTCCTTTCTAGTAATAATGTAACAAATGGTTTTTCACAATATTTTTGTATCAAAGTTTTATTATTAATATTTTTGGCCAATGTAGCAATTTGAGTTTTGAAACCTTATTTCAACTATTTGCACAATTCAAAACTTACAATAAATTTCTCATAAATTATTAATATCAAAAGTTGGTAATTATTTCCTAAGAATTTCACTACATTGTTGCAATCATGCATGGCAAGGAAGTTGGTCAACCCACACACTCATAATGCAGGACGTGCAGTATCATAGTTGCATCACCTTATACTTTCTCTGAAGGAAACATGATTGAATTTGGGCACCATGGAGGGTGATCCAAAAGGACCACTCTCAGTGGCGGCGATAGACCAAACGTGGGTGTCGGTGACATCAGTTTTTCGAGGCCCCTAACCCCTAACATTACTCAAAGCCCAACACAAAACGTTTAATGACCTGAATTATACCAATACATACTAGGTATATATAAGTATTTTGTTGCTAAGCTATTCAAACTGAGGCGGTTAATTAGAACTCAAGGAGCAAATTAACTGTACGTAGTAGAAGGTAAGATACATGAATGAAGGTGAATAAACAATTTGAGTGTCTATAATATATAACACTTGGGTTTACATGTTATTTGTCAAAGAAGTACAACCAAACAATTTCGTTTAAAAATTATAAATTATGATTAAGGATTTATTTGGAAATAACGAGGTGAGGAAATATTCATTATCCATAGGCGGCTAGTTGCACAAAAATGGTCCCTGATGAAATTCCAATTACACTCATGGTATTTAACATGCAAATTTCACTGCGACATTTTTATCCGTTGAGATTAATTGACACGAAACATTATAACTCGTAACGTTCAGAGCTCTAGTTTAGCGGAACATATTATTATCGAAGCATGTATAATTGTTATATGGATAGTGAAGCTAACACTTCTGAAGCGGCGTAAAGCTGGAAGTGATGAAGCACCTGACTCTTGTTCTAAACGCAAATTTAACATTAAATAGTTTTAAGATTACCGAACACAAATAGACGAATTACACACTCAAACACAAATTACAATATACGAACTTTTATACTTTATAAAATATATTTAAACTTGTTCATAATATACAAAACTTTAAATTACAAACTACTAAATCCGTTCATAAAATAACAAGTATGCCTGCGCCTCAAGGACCTTTTTTTTATACACTTCTAACACATGGGAGTCACTAACATGATACCACTTTTCCAAAGGAATTTCAATGTTGGCTTCGTTAGTTTTACATGGCAAGGAAGAAATATGTTTTTTATTTGTATGTAGAAATTGGCAATTGTCACTGTTGTTTTCTAAAGGATAGCTTATTTTTACATATGCGTCATAATGACCACTGTGAATTGAGCCGCTATGTTGGACAACACCATATAGTGAATACAACACATTAGATTGACTAGAATTAAACGTTGCAATGTTTTGACGTTGTTTTAAGCAAAATGGCGCTAAATCTAGTAACATTGGAAAGGCAACATAGTTATTCATTTTGGCTGAATGAAGTTTTAAGACCTTAAATCTCTTTAAATGTAAAATTAAAACTGTAGGTGGATTGAAAACTAGAACTTGCTTAATGACATTTGTATAAACAGTTTCATTATTAGATCTGCTATGTGTCTTTGTGCACACATCGCAGCTTACTTGGTTATTTCCGGTAAGTAACTCACTTGCCGTGAATTCATTTAAACAAGATTGCAAAGAGTCTTCGCCTTCTTCACATTGGTATCTTAGAATACTAGTGCTTCCATCAGTCTCATTTATATTATAGTCTTTATTCATTTTCTTTTCTTGCTGAATATTAAAATCTGTAGAAGAACCATCCATGTCCTTATCGCCCTTACAACGGCAAGACGTATCATCGTTTAGTAAGTGATTTTTCTAAATCCCCTTTCGTAGCAATATTTTTATTATTTAGAAAAGCCAAAGGTGACCCTAAGCAGTCAAACAATTCATAAGTGTCATCGGAGTGTCTATTATTTCCACAAAATGTTTCATTAGATGATTCATTGTAATTTGTAGCAATTGATTTAATTGTGGGGCTGTAAACTACAATACCATAAGAGTCAGTTCCTTTAAAAAATTTTCATGTTTTGATGTGTTTTCATCGATGTCTTCTAAATCAACCAGCGATTCATATTTTGAATTGCTCTCTTTAACTTCTTCAGCTCGACTAATATTAAATATTACACTATCTACTACCTGTTTGTAGTCTATTTGTTCTTTTCTATTTTCTTTAGTCTTGTATTTTTCCTTCTTCATAAGACGTTTTGATGATTTATTTTCTTCCAATTCTTCTGTTTTTTAAGAATTTGTTTTTCCGTTATTGGTAAACTCAAATCATGAAAGACCTCATTTCGATATGAAATATGCATACATTCTTGACATTGTAATCTACTGACTAAGACACCTCGAAAAACTTGTTCAGAGAGAAATATCAATTCGGACTGATGTTCATAAAACTTTACAGTTTTTCTTTTATCACTTTCAAAAGATGATTTTTCTGCTTTGCAACTAAGTTTCAATTTCTCTAGAATTACTGCTTGATGACTTCTCAAATTCTCATTGCGCAGTGCTTCTAACAAATTCCGTAGTAATTCATGTGCGTCATACTGCCGGCCTTCAACAAATTGTGGCATACTTTGTTTGAGTTTTGAAAATAGCATGCTAGGATTGTATGCTTCTGGTCTATCACTATGTAATTCTTTTAGCGTTTGTACTAAAATATTTGTTAGGGGTCGCTGTTCTTCTGAAGTTTCTTCAAATGAATCTAACATCAATGAATCTTTATTGTATGGATCTAACCTGTCACGACGTTGCTTGAAATATTGGTGAGATTCTAATGTTTCAGGAAGTAATTTTAATAAATATGGTGTTTGCCCAAGACATTGCATAACTGAATTGAAAAAGCAAGTATTGCCTAAATTAGTTAAACCACGTATCATTGAACAATTCAATTTCTTTATACTCTCTGGCATGTTATAAGTTACATTATTCATCTTTGAAGGTTGATCAATAGTTTTGTAATACGGAAGATTGCAAACATTTTCTTCGTCAAAGTTTAAATTTCGCTAAATTTTTTCAATATTGTATTATAATTTAGACCAGCCGCTATTTTTGCTTCGATCGATAAAATTGACAACGCAGATAGTCTCTCTTGGCCCATGGTACTTCGTAAATAGGTCTTAATTAATTTTAACTTTGAGAAGCTTCTCTCAGCTGAAGCTGTAGTGATCGGAACTGTAAGCATAATTCTGATTGTTATGTAAACATTTGGGTATACTTCTTGCAAATTATTTTCTAAAATGTACTGTATAAGTTAGACATCTTTGATCGAGTCTATTAGTGAATTCGATTGTAAAAGCAGAAGTGATTCACATAGTTCGAAAGGCTGAATGTCGCTGTTTTTGCCATCCCGAAGTATTGCAGCTAAATCATAACAATGTTTAAGAAGGTCTTCTTTTGGTATAGATTTTAAATAATTTATGTCAAAAATAAAGCCAAATTGTTCAAAATAATTATGGAGCAATTTGAATCGGCATTCGGTGTCGACTATGATAGCATCTAACATCTTATTAAAAAAGTCAACTTTGTACTGCATTTCAGCAGATTGTATTGGTTCATCAATATTTTCATACGAGAACATTCTTTTCTTTTTGGCCAATCTTTTTTCTTTAAATTGAGACGAAATTTCATAACTACCTTTTTCCACAAACAATCTGGCTTCTGCGACGCTTTTTTCAAATCCTGTGTCACGATATTCTTGAATCCAGTTACATAGCAAACGTAAAGTATCAACAGCGATCTTCAAGTTAACTTGAACCGATTGAAATAATTTACTTAAATTGTTCACGCGCATTAAAATTTCGTACCAAACGTGTATTGCAACAATAAACTCAAAAGTTAACATTTCGTTGAGTACAGCTTCACAGTCACTTAGAGTTTCGGAATCTTCAGTTTTGATTTTCAGGTCATTTACACAATCGACAACATCATCAAATTGCAACAATATCGTTTTAACTGCTTCTATTCTACTCTCCCATCTTGTTTCAGATAGGGATTTTAATGTTAATTTTAATTTGGTTTTAAGGAGACCCCAACGCTTGCTTGATCTCGTAAATAGAAGATATATTTTATTGATAAAGCCGAAAAACGTCTTGGCAATTATAGAAGAATTACTTGCATCTATCAACAGTAAATTCCAACTGTGACATCCACAAGGCGTGAAAAACGCTCTTGGATTAATATTAAGGATTCTAGTTTTAACTCCTTTGTTAATGCCGACCATATTAGCGCCATTATCGTATCCCTGCCCTCGAGAATTTTGGATATCTAAACCATTTCTTTCTAGTTCTTGTAATACTAAATTTGTTAAATATTCTCCTGTTGTCTCTGCGACGGCAATAAACCCAACAAAGTGCTCCTCTATCGCTCCAGTTGAAGAATTACAAAATCTTAATGTAATCGACATTTGTTCAACACGGCTGACATCCTTGGTGCAATCAAGCATAAACGCGTAGTATTTTGCTTGTTTGACTCTTTGTATAATCTCATCAACAACTGATTTAGACATTAATGTGATTAATTCGTTTTGAATATCGTGACTCAAATAATGTTGATTAAGCTGTTTTTTTATTAATGCGTTGCAGGTGTTCCTGTAGTGTCAGATCATATTTGGATAACAATTTAAATAGGTCTATAAAATTGCCACTATTATCGCTATTATTTAAATTAAAATTAAGAGATTCTCGATGAGCTCTAAATGCCAGATTATGTGAAGCTAAGTAGTTAATTATATCAATCAACCTTTCAAACAAGTTGTACCAATACTTTTGCGATTCTTTAACCAGTCTCTCGTTTTCTGCATCTATTGTTTTTTCGTGTTTAATTCCATTATAAAATTCAATCCATTTAATCATGTGTCCATGACTTTGTTCATGTCTGCAATATTCGACTCAAATCTTTCCAGTCGCAACATCCTTCTTTTACCATCTATATTTGCAAATGGGAAAAAAGTCTACATGGAAAGCAATAAACTTTATCTTCAGATGTAGAGTAAATTAACTACCTGCGATGTTGGTTTTCCCCATTACTCAATTTTCCATTAAAGTGGAATTTAGAAAAATGTCTATTATTATCGTCTCTGGGATAACTTTCGTCAGACGTCTCTAGGTTTTGGTGAGGACCGTTTTGAATTAAGTCATGACGCTGCGAGTCCGTTATTGGAAATACCCACTTCGCCGGATCAGAAACCATAAACAACGCTGTGAAATGGGCTGCTTGTTTTTGAATCATTGAGTCACGAATGTTGTCGTCACAGTCTAACTTTTTACTGTTACTGCGTTCAGAGACTTGAATAACTGTTGATTCTGCCAACTCTGGATCTGAAGTTGGTTCAGAAACTTGTACAAGAGAGTCATCAGACTTTAATGTTATTGTAGTACCGACCGGTCCTGATGAAGATTTGTTAAGAAATTTCATCATACTGGAACTCATGGTTTGGTTGGACAGAGCCTTTTCAACTTTTCTTTTTCTTTTTGACGCACCAGATTCCCATTTCCTACCTATATCTCTGTCTCTAGAACGCCCTCCTGACATTATAATGACGATATCAAATATATAAAGCAAACATGCTTATACCAGCGCAGATTAAATGCAAAAAGCTTTGAATATTATATATAACTGACTTAAAATAGACATACACTGTACGGTCAAGTGATCTTACTACGTACGTAAAGACCTCCAAAATTACTATATAAAGCGACTTTTCAGTATATTCCATGATTTTAGTCGTAAACAACCGACGAAGTTACAAGTGTACAATCAGTAAAAGAAGTAGATAAGGAAAATACTTAAAATGTTGAAGGTATGTTCCATCTTACATTAGTTTTATTTTAAAAAATTCCAAATATCGACGACAATCTCAATAAATTCAAATAAAAAATATACAACTATTGCTTTAGTTATTGATATATTACATTGTTTATACTAAAAATATCTTTAAAGATATTAAAAAATATAGTAAAAGACAAATTTTTCCAATTAGTAGGAAAATTAAATAATTGTTCCTTATATACTATACAGTAGATTGTAATTTTTAACCAGCAGGAGAAAAATAAACCCCATAGACTGGTTATAAAACTTGCTAAATTACTTTGTTCTAAGGAATTATAAAATTTAATACTAACAACTACAAACTTCATCTAGGACTCGACTTTTAAGAGAATATTTTTTTACTGAAACTGTCGCAGTAATTTTCAGTTTTCTGAATAAACATAATAATGTGATCTATGTACAATTATTAGATTTTAGTTTAATTTAGATTGTTTGCAAAAAATTTTGATTACTTGAACTAGCTTTTCCATAAACCTTTCTATTTGCAATTATGATAGAAATGGAAAATGAAATAATAATGTTCACATTTTTTTTACAGATAATACCTCTCATCTGTGCTACAGCTCTAATAGTGTATGCATATCCTGTAGAGGACTTCGAACAAAATGATCAAAACAAAGAAAGCATCGACGTTGCTGAATCTGCATATCCACAAATGGGAATGATGAATCGGAGAAGACGGATAGGTGGAATAGGTGGAATGGGTGGGTTAGGAATGGGTGGAATGGGTGGGGTAGGAATGGGTGGAATGGGAATGATGCCCGGAATGATGGGTGGAATGATGAATGGAATGGGAGGACTTGGCTATGGTGTACCATGGAGTATGTACGGAGGCTTGTACCCTTATGGTTATGGTAGATAGTATGAATCTTTAGAAGAAAATTAAAATAAAGTATTTATTATTTTTGTACTGTGTAAAATTATTTATTACATAAGATTGTAAGAAGTCTGAACTCAAAAATTCTTACGTTTGTTCTGTAGCATTTATTTTGTTGTAAAGCATAAGAACGTAATGATTTTGTGATATTGCATTTTAGTAAAAGTTATTGATATGCGGAGAGTTATTTCAAAGGTACTTAAAAAACTACAGAGGGTTAAGACAAATTTGCAAAATTGTTTAAAGTATCTCTCGAACCAATCCACTCCTTCAAATTTTACAATGGTCCTTAAAATTTTAAAACTGTTTTCAAAAAAATTATGCAGGGTGTAGAGAGGCAACACAAATTTGCTGAGATGATATTTAACCCTTGCAAATTTTAAGAAAAGTAGAAAAATAACTTGAGTTGAACAAATGTGTGATTTTCTACAGTACTTAGGTTTAGTAACATAGCAAAGTTAGTACGCATAAAACAGCCAATTTAAAGACTTTCCGATCAAATCTTAGATTGCGTCAAAGTTATTGAAGAAAGATTAGTATGTTTTCTACAACATTTATTCCAAAGATAAAACTAAGCTATTATTTAAGGATGATTCGTATCTGACTGCTCTTGAAAAAGACCCATTCTAGGTAAAGTTGAAATTTTTGGAAACAGTTAAAAATTGTATTGCAACACGAATTCGTAAACAACCAACACTGTATAGAAAACTTAACTTCTTCCTATACTAACATTAGCTATTAACCAATAAATTATATAATTTATATTAATATATTGTATAAATTAAAAAATTCTAGTTGCAACTGACAAATTTGTAGATTGATAATAAGCATGGAAATATATAAAGCGCCCAGGAAAGCTCTTTACAAAAGGAAACTGCAAATTCTAGAACTCACTTTATGTCGATTTGATGTAAATCTTTATATCCAAACACGCTTGCTAAACAAGCTAGAGCTCTTTAATGATGGCACCGTAAAATCGGTTTAATTCAAATATCTTCAAAACGATTTCCTTTCTAGTAATAATGTAACAAATGGTTTTTCACAATATTTTTGTATCAAAGTTTTATTATTAATATTTGTGGCCAATGTAGCAATTTGAGTTTTGAAACCTTATTTCAACTATTTGCACAATTCAAAACTTACAATAAATTTCTCATAAATTATTAATATCAAAAGTTGGTAATTATTTCCTAAGAATTTCACTACATTGTTGCAATCATGCATGGCAAGGAAGTTGGTCAACCCACACACTCATAATGCAGGAAGTGCAGTATCATAGTTGCATCACCTTATACTTTACATGAAGGAAACATGATTGAATTTGGCCATCATGGAGGGTGATCCAAAAGGACCACACTTGGCAGTAGTTAGTGTACTTTAGCCGCGAGTGGTTGGGGCACTGATCAGCTCTCTTGACATGATGTAAGTACTTGCTTGTATTCTCAATTTAATTGTAGTTTCATGTATTATTTCATAAGTAACAAAAGTCAAATCTATTTGCCAATGTAATCCTTATACTTATTTCTTATGTGACACTTGATATGCCGCTCACTTGCTTTGAATACAATAAATTTGATTGTTTTAGTCATTATTGTGCTGTCTGCTCTGATTTTGATGTATACAATGGCAATAGTAGCATACGCTTTAAGATCCCATCATTAGGACATTTGATCGTCCCTAGTCTCAGCACGTAGGTCCTCTCGTTCTACGCTACCCCCTTCTCTACCTAAAAAACCTTTACGTTGCATGTGGTGGATTAGCCCTCGGAACCTATAATTTCTTTATATCTTCATATATCAAAAACAAAATTGTCGCAAAAACATAAAGCTTTTCAAAATAAGTAGTAAAAAATGTTTTATCACAGCAAGCTTTCATATTAGCTAGTTATTGCTGTTGAACTGCATCGAACTCATGTTTTACACTTAGTGCATTAGTAACTGCATATTTAGAATGATTCATTTACTCGTCACAGAAATTTAAAAGTAATTTTGACAATTTTGAATGTTAGTTATTGATGTAAAAAGTTACCTAAGTATTCATGCAGTTTGCCTCTAAATTACTTATAAATAATATTGTCTTACTACACATTACCAATGTCATTCTGATATGAAAATGCAAAACCAGAAAGATATAATATGATACACTTTGAGTCAAGTATAAAACAGCATTGCATTCTTCCATTATAATTCGGTTTTCAACATGAAATATTACTATTTCTATTTAACAGTTTTCCAAAAATCTTTAAGATGCAAATTTATGGATTCTCAATAGGTTCTAAGATCATTGTAATACAGGGTGGCGCAATAGAACGTGCATATTGCATCATCTTTTTTTGCGGGGTAGAAGGGGCGTGGGCGGGGGGAGTCCGATATCGTTGGATAGCGCGGTTCATAAAGTTTTAGTCACTATGAGTAACTTCGACGGGAAGCGTCGCGCATTTTGCGTGCGCGCATTTTACGAAAACTCTCGTTCGTACGTAGTTGTCAGGCGACTATTTTGTTCTGAGTATGGTGTACGGCAAATTAGGGAGGCTCCGAGTGCTAATTTAATTAAAATCTGGATAAAGCGTTTTGAAGAGACTGGATCGACGTTTAAACCACACGCGAAAGGTCGTCCACGCACATCTAGGACCGAAGACAATATTGAGAGTGTTAAGCAGTCGGTACGAGAAGATCCACAAATGTCTACTCGCAAGAGATCGTCTGTCCTAAACATATCGCGACGAAGTTTGCAACGAATTTTAAACTTGGATCTTAAATTGCATCCATACAAGCTGCAATTAACCCAAGAATTGAAAGACTCTGACTTCATAGCACGGCTCACATTTGCTAATGAAATGCTCAATCGGTTTTCAAATTTTGAAAACATCCTTTTCTCTGATGAGGCACATTTTCATATGAATGGGTTCGTAAACCGCCAAAATTGTCGTTATTGGAATAGTGAAAATCCCAGACTCAAACATCAAAACCGTTACATAGCCCTAAAGTGACAGTTTGGGCCGCAATCTCTGCCAAAGGAATAATTGGTCCTTATTTTTTTGAAAACGCACGGGGGCAAAACATCACTGTTAATACCGAACGCTATGTTGCGATGTTGGAAGGTTTTTTGGCCCCAGAACTTGAAAATTCAAGAATAAAGAACTCTAGGACTTGGTTCCAACAAGACGGAGCTACCAGTCACACATCAAATGACTCCATGGCGGTTGTGAAGCAGATGTTCCCTGGCAAACTGATTTCGAAAAGAGGTGATATCCCATGGCCTCCGCGCAGTCCAGACTTGACGCCTCCTGACTTTTTTGTGGGGATACCTTAAACACAAAGTCTACACCAATAATCCAAGAAACATCAGTCAGCTCAAGGAGAATATTCGTGATGAAATGGCAGCAACCACACCAGCACTACTTAAGAAAGTTTTCGCTAATTTCAGTTTGCGGTTAGAGGAGTGCCAACGTAGAGAGGGTCATCATTTAGATGATGTTATTTTTAAAAAATAAACTTCAGTTATCACTTAATAATTGCTTAGTTTTATTTTAATTATACCTTTTGTATTTATTTTTTAATAATTATTTTTAAAATGCACGTTCTATTGCGCCACCCTGTATAAATATTACATAAATTTGTTAAATGAACCCTTCTTGTAGCAAAAATGCATGGCTAATTGCATTACACAGCCGACGGAAATGAGCACAGTAACCTGCACGTTATATCTAGAAACGAGGAAATATTATTGATGGAAAATAGCACGCCGGTGCATAGGTATAATACACGACAGGGTACTTTTAAACCGTCGATAAGTTCGATTAATTTTAATGAAAATTCAATTAGTACTCAATCTAAAGAAAGTTTATTTAAACCTAAGCCTTCTCTTAGTGAATCCCCTACCCATTCGAATTCTTCACTATTAGACTCTCCATTTCGAATGGACCTGCACCTTGCCGAAGTTCTAAATTACTAGAACAGGTGAAATGGCTTGCGTTTTCTAATGAGCTAAAGAGCCAAACTACAGGTCCAACCAAAGTAGTAGGGTCGTTAGTGAGGAACCAGACTAAGACAGGTCCCCGAAAGAGGGCAGCGGCTCTTTCGATACTTAGATTGGCAGAGACCATAGGGGTCGGTATGGCAGTCTAAGACACACTACCGAGATGTGGAAGGCAACGGGAAACCACCACATTATCTCCCAAGTACACAGCGTACCTAAATTATAATAAAATGATGGCATTCTCTGGGTTAAAAGATTCCGGAGTTAAAATAGTACCCCAGTCGGATCTCCGGGAGGGGACTACTTCGGAGCATGCGATCGGAAAGTTAAATATAAAAGTCGGGAACATTCTGCGAGTCGGAGCGTGGAATGTTAGAAGTATGAAGCAAGTAGGTAAACTAGAGAACCTAAAAATCGAAATGAATAGGTTATCACTAGACATAGTAGGGATCAGCGAAGTTCGGTGGCCAGAGGCGGGGAATTTTTGGAGTGGAGACTTCGGGGTAATTCATACAGGAGCAGAGGAAGGAAATTTGGGCGTGGGGATAGTTATGCGGAAAAAGATAGGATAATGTGTAGAAAATTACTTACAAAAGAACGAAAGAGTACTCATGGTTAGATTAGAATCTAAACCGGTAAACACAGTAATAATACAAGTATACATGCCTACCTCTAGCTACAGTGACGAAGAAGTAGAAGCCATCTACAAAGATATCGAAGACATATTAGGATACGTAAAAGGACAGGAAAATTTAATAATTACAGGGAATTTTAATGCCGTGGTAGGTGAGGGTAGGGAAGGAGCAGTAGTAGGTTTATTTGGTTTAGGCACGAGAAACGACAGGGGAAATAGGCTGGTTGAATTTTGTGACAAGAACAATTTAATCATCACAAACACATTAGTTCAACATCATGCTAGAAGACGATATACGTGGAAGATGCCAGGAGATATAGGAAGATATCAAATAGATTACATTCTTGTTAGGAATCAAGTAAAAGACTGTAAATGCTCCCAGAAGCAGATGTAGATACTGACCACAACATCGTAATTATGAAGGCCGCACTTAAATTTAAGAATGTGAAAAAAAAACGGAAACAGACACTTGGACTTAGAGAAACTAAACGATAAAGATATACAAGAAAGATTCGAAAAAAAGTCAAATGAATTGCTCAAAGATATCGGCAAAATATTTGATACTAAGGAAGTAGAAACAGAATGGAATAACATTAAATCCAGCCTATACATGGCGGCCAGAGATATTCTCGTGTATACACAAAAAGAAAATAATAAACCATGGATAACAAAGGATATTCTGAATTTAATAGAAGAAAGACGCAAATACAAAAATAAATCAGACGAAACAGGAAAACAGAGATACAAAGCCATAAAATGGGAAATTATTCGAAAATGCAGGAAAGCTAAAGAACAATGGATTGATGAAAAGTGCAAAAAGACACAAACAAAGATGGAAATAAGAAAGACAGACGAAGCATACACATTAATTAGAATGAATTTAATGGATATAAAACCGTATAGCAAAAATATAAGGGACGCACAAGGAAACGTCATCATAGAAAACGTACAGAAAGTGGGTAGATGGAAAGAATATATATGGAATTTATATGCAGGAGAGGAACTAACTGCATTAGAACAGGAATCAGACATTGAAAATGATGACTTGGGATATCCTATACTTAGAGATGAGTTTGAATTAGCATTAAAGAGTCTGAAAAATGGTAAGGCGCCGGGTACAGATAAAGTGCAAGCAAAAACGCTAAAAGCCGCTGGACAAGCAGTAACAGAACGTCTCTTCCAACTTGTAAGCTATATGTATGAGACAGGCGAGATACCCATAGATTTCCAACGTAGCATCATAGTAACTATACCAAAAAAGAAAGGCGCGGATAGATGTGAAAATATTCGAACAATAAGTTTGACAGCACATGTGTCAAAAGTATTAACTAGAATTGTGCAAAGACGAATGGAGAAACGGGCGGAAGAAATACTAGGAGAAGACCAATTTGGGTTTAGGCGAAACAGGGGAACACGGGAGGCTATTTTAGCTCTGAGCGTGATAATGGAGAAAACAATAGAAAAGGGAAAGCGTGTATATAGGGTTTGTAGATCTGGAAAAAGCGTTTGACAATGTGAAATGGAAAAAATGTTCGAAATACTCAAAAAGATTGGAATGAGTTATAGGGATAGACGGATAGTACATAGCTTATACAAAGAGCAAACAGCAGTAATAGAATTAGAGCAGGAACGTAGAGAAGTAAACATTAGGAAAGAGGTGAGACAAGGATGTGCCCTATCCCCATTGATTTTTAACTGGTACATAGAAGAGTCAATGAATACTGTCAAATGCAGGAAGACATTTGGAATTACTATGCAGGGACAAAAAATTGATATGCTTAAATTTGCAGATGATATAGCGGTATTAGCGTCTAGCAAGGAAGAGTTAGAAGCTGCTTTTAATGAAATGGAAACGGTTCTAACCGCGAGATACGGTATGAAAATTAACAGAACTAAAACTAAAGTTCTAGTATGCAAATGAGGGGAAAATAAATCAAAAACAAGAATACAAGTATATAACACGAACTTACAAGAGGTTAAGGTTTTCTACTACCTAGGAAGCCAAATAACGCAAGATGGGAAAATCACAAAAGATATAAAACAAAGATTAGCACAAGGTCGTGCTACATTTAACAAGAAAAAGCAACTACTGTGCTCAAAGACCACAAACATGGAAACAAGGAAAAGATTGCTTAAAACATATGTGTGGAGCACAGCACTGTACGGCTGTGAAGCCTGGACAGTAGGAGAAACGGACAAGAAAAAGGTAGAAGCCTTTGAAATGTGGTGCTACAGACGTATGATGAAGATATCATGGACAGACAAAGTTAAGAACGAAGAGGTACTAAAAATGGTAGGGGAAGAAAGAAATATGTGGAAAACGGTAAAAAATAGGAGAGATAGGATGATAGGGCACATACTACGGCATGAGGGAATAGTGCGGAATATATTAAAAGCAGAGATAGGGAAAAAGAGAAGAAGAGGCAGACCTTGCTTAGACTACTGCACACAGATAGTAAAAGATGTAGGCTGCAGGAATTTCAGGGAGATGTGTAGGCTATCCCAGAATAGAAATCAATGGAGGTACGCATCCAACCAATCCCAAGATGGATAAACTAATGACGAGAAAGTAACTGTGCTTAAACACGATGATTATTATAAGTAACTACAAGAATTGGTTTGGCAACATTCTCGAATAATGTTAAGTGTGTGAAAGGATTTCCTGGAAAACCATTATTTCGGCAAATATCTAAGTGTTGGGGGATCTTGGTAGCCACAGGTTTATTTAACCCCCTTCACGGAATCTCGGTGAAATAGGGCATAAAATTAGAAAACAATAGAAGGGGAACGAGCTGTATACACATGCTGTGTGAGAATTTCAAGGAACTATGTAGGCTAGCTCAGAATATAAATACGTGTCCAATCAGTTTTGAGACGGAAAACCTAATGACAAAAAAACAAGCGCAGATAAATTTGATGATTAGTATAAACAACTAGTTGTTGGTTGCGAAATATCTGCAACTAATGTTGAATGTGCGAAAAATATATTGGAAAATATATTAAATCGGTAAATGGTTAAGTGTTGGGGGAACTTGGCAGCCACAGGCTGCTTTCCTCCCTTCACAACCACTGAAGGTCTAAGAAATAGGGTATATAATTGTAAAACAGTAGAAGGTGACCGAACGGCATCTAACAAGAAAGAACAGCGCCTATGAGGAAAGACAACAAACATAGAACAAGAAGAAAATTGTTGAAAGCATATGTGTGGAGCACAGCACAGTATGCCGATGAAATACGGGCAGTCTGAAACGCAGACAGAAAAACGGTAGCAGCCTTTTGAAATGCTGTGCTTCAGATGTATGAGGGCGATAGCATGGACAGACAAAGATAATAACAAATAGGTTATAGAAATAGTAGGGAAACAGGGATATCTGAGGAAAAAGATAAGAGAAATAGAAGGGCAGAATACGTATTAAGGGATTTTCGGGTAATAGTATGGGATATATTACAAGCAGAGGTAGGAAAAAAGAGGTAGATGTTGACCTACATCAGATAGCGATAGATGCAGACTGTGAAAATTTCAGGGAAATCTGTAGGTTAGTTCAGAATAGGAAACAATGATGGTACGCGTCTAACCAGTTCCAGGACTAAAGACCTAATGATGAGACTCTCCTACAGATTTTTTTTTTTATTTATTCTAACATTACAATTAGTCTGCTACCTAAAAATTACAGCAAACCTGTTACTCCTAAGAAATCTAACAGAATTATTTGCTACCTTAAATTATATTAGTTAGTTTTATATTATTTGCGTTTGGAAATACTCGTGTTTGTGTGTGATTGTGTTTGTGTCTGTGCGCGCGTGTGGGTGCGTGAGTGTGTGTGTGTGTTTGTGTTTCTGTCTGTGGTAATGTCCTTGGGACTGCTTTCCTTCCCAGCTTTCGACCGTCGGTAGCCGGAAATCAGAAACCGAGAAGTTCGCATTCCTGTACGTGTCCTGGCCGTCGGCAGCCGGAAACCAGGGGGACCACGTACAGTCCCTGGTGTGTTTGTGTATGTGTGCGTGTGTGTGTGTGTGCAAGAACTTATTTTTCTCGATAGTGCATCAGACATTGACGTTACAATACGAGTAAACACAAATACTAAGACCCAAATTAACTTGGCACCACAAGACTTACCAATTATTACACTGGTTACCGAAATGGCCACTGCGAATAACACTATAGCTGACGCTGACAATTTACAGACGTCACCAATATTACCAAAATTTATAGAACCGGAAAGTTTCACGCCTGGAAAAGTAATTGTATAACATTCATACAAGACTTTGAAAAATGTGCTAGGCACAACAACTGGCCTACAACTACCCAAATAAAATATTTTGGTAGATTCCTTAAAGATGGTGTAACGTATTTTTTTTACTCAGTTACACTTTCCTTATAAATCTAATATCATGTTTCAATAAGATAAAAATATAATTTATAATTGTCTGATCACTAAAAATAATTCATAAAGTATATAATGGATTATGCGCTCCTTCACTTTTGATGTCTTAGTTTCTACAATCCTAGTCGTTTGTCTGTCATTTCGTTTCACTTTTCGTTTAGCGCTCTTCGGAGCATAGAAAAGTCAATATGCTCAGGCACGTGACCTGGAATAGATTTCGTAAAGGAAGCTGATTAGCGAATACCTTCGTGTCTGAATGTGGTTCCTGACAGCTTTTGGTGATGGTTTTATTCTGTATTCCACCATCAGCAAAGTTAGTGGATTCCTGCAGACCGAAGAAGATTGACGTTCCCATCATTAAAACATGCAATACCACTGAAATCAATATTTAGTTTTAAATTCAGAAAACAAGAAAATAATTGGACATACTTAACGGAGATTTTATATAGTTGGATGATGTTTTGTTCTGAAGATTTCTGAAAATTCCAACGTAAAATACAGCATAATGGTATGTTTTCATATTGCGTGCATTGCAGATGTACATGAAATTGTCGACATCTGGTGTTATTTGGTTCTGGTTTAAACGTTTAAGTTTTTTTTGGTTGAACTGTACTTCAGCACGTGAGTGACATTTAACCTTTAATTTAAGTTATATTTCTTTAAATGTTTTAAGTATGATTGAAGGTTGAAATTTTACTTTGATTTAATTATTTCAGAATTCATTTAGTAAGAAAGATCCCGTTCTATTTTCGTAACTTTACAAAATTTTAAAGATGGCTACGTAGTTTGCCTATCATATTTGTTTCACAAGCAGACAGTTATGGTTTCCTAAAAAAATTGTTATTGACATGTGATGTTAAAAATATCTAGTTATTTAACATAATTACCACATGTTATTTTGCGTTGCATTAAAAATATCTTTGGTTATTTTGAGGTCATGCAATTTAATTTTAAAGAACATGATAAATTTTTGTAGAATATAAAGTAAAGCTTATTCTTTGTTTGAATGATACATTTTACTATGACGTAAAATAATCTAGTTTCTCACTTGTAAAGTAGACCGTAGTACTATTGATGACTATAATTAAAATTTGAAATTTAAATTAAGGAAGCATATACCTTACAGTAAACTTACGTAGAAGTATTGAATTTAAAGATCTTTGTGTTTTTTATAAAGACAGAACAATACCAGTTTCTTTTTATGTAAATTTTTGTTGAAAAAGTTAATGTTGAAACAAGCTAATACAATTTAATTGAATAGAATTTATTTTTGCTTAATTCTTTTATTATTAAAAATTCAAGTGAAATTTATTGGTTCTTAATAAGCAAAAGGTTAACTGTGTCTAATGATAACAAGTACCATGGTTGTATATGTTTTTGGAACTTAGATTTAATTATATTATTTTTTGGTGAATATTTTTAAGAACACAAACGGTGTCCATGTTGTGCATTCGTTTGTTCACAGGTTATGCCGAGACATCTGTGATACATCTGGCGATTGATATTTTGGTAAGTGCTTTACAAGGTTGATATTTAGGTTTTGTGGCTACATAAACGGTGTAGACTACAGATTTCCGCATTCCCCTAATACAAATTACATGTATCTTTGTATGTTGTTGAATTGAAAAATACGGTGGCGCTCTTTATCTATATTTTTGGTCATTTAACAACCCATGACCAAAGCTCATGATCTACCCAGAGCTAGCACTCTACTAGCCGTTTATCTCTAAAGAGTTTTTCTTTCCCTCAAGCCGTTTTCCATCCAACTTTACCTTGGGCTTCCTTCATTAATAAGAAATTTTCGACCTTGTGATATCAGGTAAGGTAGGCATTTATGGTATATGGTGGTCCAATTTGCTATCTGATATGCACGAGGGAATAAAATTTTTTATTACAATAGTTCCAACTTATGGTACGAAAAATATAAGGAGGAACCAACTAACAGAAATATAAGTTGGACACAAATCAAGAACGATTTCGTTAAATACTATGGAGGGCCGTGTGCTCGTCGCTCTGTGCGTATAAAATTACGTAACAAAAAACAATTGCAAAATGAATCTGTAATTAACTATTACTTTAACTTGTTAAATATCGCAAGTCAATTAACCCCAGCGTGAACAATTACAGAGCTTGTAACGAGTTTATTTTCTAGTAATATTTTCACAAATACCTAATTTAATTAATTCATAAAAGTCAATGCAAATATAATATCGCTACACAATCTACGTGATAAATATTACATATTGTTGAATACAGTATAAGCTTTCGTATTGAGAGCATAAAATTTTAATTAAGCGGTGACAGAAAATGCCATTTATTAGTGTCACTATAAGAGCTCCCTCCTTTTGATGATTGTAAAATCATAACTGTTGTCAAGCGGCAGCATACGTCAACAGAACACTTCCACCTGAGCTGTTGTTAGAGAAAGTCAATTGTTCTTTACATCAAAGAACATGGCGTTGTTGCAGACCACGTGTTGGAAGCACCAAAAGTTTAAAGTCGTTTTCAAGATGAAATCGTCTCGGCGAAGCTCATTATATGTTCGCATTAGACGGGACGTTAAATTGTTTTAAATGGCTTTAGGATAACATGCAACTTGGGCGATTTGTGCAACATATGCAACTTACTATAATTTAAAAAGCTTTCTTTAATTTAAGAAATATATAATATTTGTTTGGTAATCAATGAAAATTTATTGGCAACTATTTGAAATTTAACCTTGTATGGAAATCAATCTAGCGTGGTTCAATTGTTTGAGTTGGATGCACGTGATGTTTTGTTAGATATTCAATATCCCACTAATTGGATTGTGTGGTAATGGAAATTCCTAATTTGTAAATGCTGAAACAAAAAGATTACAATTTATTAATTATTATTCTGGGGATGGTCCTTATACCTTGCGAGTATTTTTCTGATGGATTAACATCTGGTATGTAACTTGTGTTTTTTTATACATCAGCTGTAGCATTTGGCATAGCAGACAAATAAGTTTCGTTTGTTCACGTGAAAATTTCCTAGTTCATTATGTGAATGACAAACAAGTTATTTTTAAACTTTGGTGAAAGGAATCTATAAGTTTCATTTTTAATCTTTGCATTAGTACTATCAAAAAACGGTAGATGTCGATATAAAAATAGAAAAGATTAACCTTCAGATTTAACGAAAATTAAAGCGATTATTTGAATTACAAATTATTTTATCTTAGAGAATTAAATTGTTACATTTTGCATTTCATTAAATATTAATTGGAATATTTTGCCAATGGATGTGAGGTCCAAGTAGTACTACCAAGACCAAATAAAGTTGTAATATAAATTTAATTTATTCAAAAACTCAAAATTTAGTCATTTTCAAGTATAAACTTTGCCAAACTTTACTAATGTAAAAACTACTATATTCTATTTGTGAGAGATGCTGATTATTACCAAGTACATATTTCTCATTATTATTATTTAATCAAATTTTTAAAGAAGATGTTATGTCAATGTTTTAACTGCAATGTGAAGGAATAGATTTTCATTTTGGTCAAGACTATTATTATTAGTTGGAATGAATGAGGGTTGATTCTAATTAATTATGAATTTTTGAAATGAGTGCACAAACTGTGCTAGACTTGTCTTTATCTGTTTACAGGTGTAGCAGTGCATCTTTAAAGGTCAATATCGAGCCATAAGGTAAGAAAACTTTAGGGATTGGGTTCCTGTAATATTTTGTATAGCGGTATTGGAGTATAGGTTTCCGCATTCGCCTTATACAAAATACTCAAGTTGAGTCTTCTTAGTATACAAAAATATTCACTATATTTTGGTCGCAGTCCAACCTCGACCCAAAGCTCATGTTCTACCCAGAGCTAATCGCTCGACTAGCCGCTTAACCTTTGGAGGTTTTCTCATCTACAAGCCATTTTCCACCGAAACTTACCGTGGGCTCTTTACGTCTACAGGAAATCTTCGTTATCTATCCTTGTGCCTTTCAGCTGGTCACATAGGAGTAAAATAAATAACCCCCTTGGTAAGGCAAAACCTTATAAGCTTCGAGAATATTTTGAAGCAGGCATTTTGCCACAACTCCGCAACAATTTCTTAATGTTAGCGGCTAATACAGACATAACTGAAGAAAGGCTGAAGGACATCTCGTATCACTTGGCCGACATGCAAAACAATACTTTATTGGACGCTCTTACAATGCAACTTTAACACTTTTGTCAATAACGGCTACAACAAATCAGACTGGCGCGTATTCCAAAACTAATTATTATAAAAATAAAGACCGTAATAAGCAAAATTATTAGAACCAACCAAAAACTTATTACAACCGTCAAAAGTACCCACATCGGCGCCCAAACAATTTTTTCCAAAATGCTAGAAATAAAGACACCCGAATTAAACGCCTTCATGTGGTAGTACAGGTCATTTCTATTCATCGTGCACAGAAATCACTATAGCACAACGGGACGAAGCACCTATTCGAAACTTAGGCCATACAAGACGCACTCCCACGCGAACAAGAGAAAGACGAGTTAGTTTCTCAAGATCGGAATCGCCTAACCCAAACGGCATAGCGCGATACGATGCACAAACAAACTAAGTGCCCGTGTCGCTTTATCAAATACAGAACTATTTTTTTATAATACACAACCACAACCTGACACAAGACGTAAAACGCTGACGATTAAAGGAAAAATAAACGACACCCCTTCAGTTTTGTGGATACTGGAAGCTATTACAATATAGTACCAGTGTCAACTACGAACAATCACTACGAAACAAAACGAACAAATGTCAATCTAGTCACTGCAAATAATTGTTACAAGCGGAAAACCTACTAAGTATGTATTTTCCAGTAAAATTATAAAATAGGGGCGGCCTGTAAAACAAAAATTAAAGGGAGGTCACCGGCGCTAGCTAGCGGAAGGTCGTGGATCATATAGAGGGTTAAAATTTTGCATAAAGGGTTAAATTAATCTATATTATACTACAAAAAGAATTTGGCACTTACCTTTCATAAATATTGTGGCTTAATGACAATTACCAAGGGCGCCAGACAAGTCCAGAATGTCCAAATGTTCGTGCAAAACCTTGAGAGACTTATCATCCCAAGGAGGACAATTGTTTCTTGTAATCAACTCTTATCTTTTACTACTTATGCAACTTCCATGATAAAAAATAATAAAAAACTATTGACTTAATCAACGGCAACCAAACTATTTAATTAACAGAGCAATAAACGTGAACCTCTTACAGTCATTGATTTTAATTTAGAAATTTAAGTGAATAGGTGACTATGGAATTATGAAAATTTTGATAACATAAGTAATTCCCAAACACTGTATATGAAAGAAAACCTATATTATAAATCTTACACTAAATTAATTCTACGGTTTATGGCCAAAACGTCCTAACAACTAAATTAACTAAAAATTGGTCATGCTACTTAACTATAAAAACATACTTACTAAAAATCGTCCATTGTTTGATGGCTTGCCTTCCAACGTAGAACAGCTCTTAAATTGGGGCAGAGAATCTCGCTTGTTGTTCTTGTTTGTAATTTTTAAATATTTGAATGGCACACGAACCCGGCAGGATTTTATTGACAATATCACTTAACTTGTGCGTCACACGCCTACAAGCTTCTTATTATTTTTTTATACTTTGTATCACTATAAATCCGAGGAACATACGGGCGTAACCCTCGCGACTGGAAGAGTTAATTACTCCTTTCCAAATTTTACTATCGTGATACTAAGTGAAATATTATATCTGTGATGACGAAGAACGCTACCCGCGAACTACGTTTCTTTCTACTTCTTAACCACGGACAGCCCCTTTGGAAAAAAACTCTGTCTTTTGGCTAAAGCCTTAAGTTATATAGATTAATTCCTACCCTAACCATTTTTTACGTCATTTTCTGTTATCCAATGACTGAACAGAACCTCCCACAAAAGCAAGATTTCAGAAGCCTTAATCCAACCCCTTTTGAGATGAGGGTCACGGAAGCAATTATTTTTCTAAGGGTTTAAATATGTTGTATCTTCTAAGAATTTCTTAATTATTGAAATGTGCACCATACCTATTGGCAACAGTTGTCTGCCATTAACAAAAAACAGGTTAACCCACTTGAGCCGAAATGGATTTTAAATACAATGGATCTCTCCAGACTACTTAAAATTACTTGCAATCTTTGAACAAATCAAATTGGAAATAGTTTTCGCTATTTATAATGTACCGTTTTCTATAACCCTTGTCAATCAAATAAATCATTAATAAAATTAAGCTTTCCAAACAGAAAATTGTTTTTCTATATTTACGTTAAAAGGCACTATTCCATTTTAATTTTATCAGATTTGTCAATCTGTAACCGACCTAAACTTTAAGAAGTTTGTTGTATTTGATTTACGAGAGTAGAGCTTTAAATTATGATGACCTGCCGCTGGAATTTCTAATAGTTTAGCCTGAAGCTATTTGTAAACCTGGTCTTTTATGAAGGATGCTAACTAAAATATGAAGTAATTTATTGTGGAATTTTTGTCTATACTTTATGCAAGTTAATGAATTTTAATTAATTAATTAATTTGTTTATTAGTTAACATTACAAAATAATGTTACATAATGTTCGAATACCAATTCTGGGTCAGAAAGAAATTGTAGTTACTTTTTTAAACCAGAAATTTCTTGTAAATGCATTTGTAATAGAAAACCTGCCTGTACCTTTAATTTTGGGTCTTGCCTTTTTGCGATCACACTTTACTGTACTTGATTTTGCAAAAAACGAAATCCTCTTGAAACAGAATGAAAACCTTATTCCGATTCCTTTCACACACGCACATACTGTTAAAGACACCATTTTTATTACTTTAGAAAACAGTACAGTAGATGCAGATAGTACACAACAACGCACAAACAAAGTCACTTTAACCACAGACACAATATTATATCGTAATAAAATTTCAGTGTTAGTAGTAGATATTCAAGGTTATTTGAAAACCCCATGTTATCAAATTGTCTGATAGTAGATAATCAGTGTGCGTTTGACTACAACATATTTCAAAAATTTATACAGTTTTTTAAGTTTGTTCCACATGAAGTTTTTCTTTTTTCAAGATTTATTACAGTAACCAAAACCCCTTACGTTTCAAATAACCTGTTGCACATCGAAGTTTTGTCGACTGTATATGAACAGGTTTCCTGATATTTTGCTGACAATACAGCCAGTTGGGGCATACAAATTTGGTAAAGCACAAAATTGGTACGGGCCGATCAATACCAATTAAAAGTAGGGCCTATCGCGTTTTGTAGTCTGAATGTGAGGTCATCCAAAAGCAAATAAACAAAATGCTTACGCATGGAGTTATCACACCTTCTACTTCGCCTTGGAGTTCTCCCATTCTTTTGGTACGCAAACAGGATGGAGATTTTCGTTTTTGCGCAGATTACCGAAAGTTAAATAGTGTAACAAAAAAGAATAACTACCCACTGCCAAGGATATATGACACCTTCCTTTATTTGAAAAATGCCAAATTCTTTTCTTGCCTCGATTTATTTTCAGGATTTTGGCAAATTAATGTCAATAAGGACAGCAAAGAAAAACAGCTTTCATCACTACAGATGGTTTATTTCAGTTTGAAAAGATGCCTTTTGGGCTTTGCAACGCTTCTGCGTCATTTCAAAACCTAGCACACGTAGTTTTCGAGAACCTCAAGTGTAAGGAATTGATACTATATTTAGATGACGTCCTGGTATTCTCGAGTATGTTTGACAAACACATTCAAGGCCTAAGTCGTGCTTTTGAACGCTTGCGTGCTGCTGGTTTAACACTGAAACCGAGCAAATGCGCTTTTGCTTCTGAACAGGTAAAACTTCTCGGACACATAGTGTCCAGTCGCGATATCGAATCGGACCCAGACAAATCGCTGCTGTTTCAAAATTTCCTATTCCTAGAACAGTTCGAAACGTTCAGAGTTTTTTAGGTCTTGCAAGTTTTTATAGAAAATTTATCCCAAACTTTTCCACTATTGCACACCCATTATTTTGCCTAACAAAGTAAGACGTGCAATTTCACTGGAAGGAGAAACACGAAACAGCTTTTCAAACACTAAAAAATAAACTCATTTCTCCTCCTACTTTAATTCATTTTGATCCAGACGCGGCAAAAGAGTTACGTGTCGACGTATCCAGGTGTGGACTCGGAGCCGTCCTGCTACAGAAACAGGACAATGTTTTCACCCTATAGCATATATCTCCCGTAGTCTAAACAAATCCGAAACCAATTGCACCATATCTGAACTAGAAACGCTATCAGTTATCTGGGGATTAACGTACTTACGCCACCTGATATATGGCCGTCCAATTACCATAGTAACGGACCATAACGCTATTTGCTTTTTAAAATCCTTAAAGGACTCAACGGGAAAACTAGCACGTTGGTCAATTAAACTTTCCGAATTCGATCACACAATCGTACATAAACATTGTGTGGCCCATAGGAATGCGGACTGTTTATCGAGACACCCTGTACTAGAAGCCACACCACAGGACGAAGAACATGCAATAAATATTCCTACTTATTTACTAGAGGTTGTAGACATCACACAATCACAGTCATTAGATCCTAACGTTGTTAAAGTTATCAACATGATTAAGTACCCAGAAAACAACACCATTGCAGATAATCGTAGAATAAAAATTTTTGTTTTAGACAACAATATTTTATATCGCAAAAATTCAAACCCTACAGGTAACCCTAACCTTTTGGTAATGCCGTCTCAGCTAATAGGAGAAATCCTATACACTCATCATGCAGATCCTCTGTCAGGTCACCTTGGAGTCACTAAGACTTATTACAAAATTAAAGATCGCTATTACTGGGACGGAATGCAGAAAGACGCAATACGATTTGTTAGAGGTTGCGTGGGTTGCCAGTTCCGGAAAGGACATAACCATTTAAAAGCAGCAGGGCAACTACAGCCAATCCCAGTGTCACTTCCTTTTGACAAAATAGGAATAGACCTCTTAGGCTCTTTTAGGCGAAGTAGAGGCGGACATAGTATGATCGCCGTTGCAACAGACTATGCAAACACGGTAGGCGGAAACAAGGATATTGAAAGACGGGAAAGCTCCGCAAGTAGAAAAATTCATTCTAGAACATATAATAAGTAGGCACGGATCGCCACGTGTGATACTTAGCGACAGAGGAAAGGTATTTCAATCTGATTTAGTACGAGAGCTACTAAAATTTATGAACATTAGAAGTTCATTCACGGCTTCCTATCATCCTCAATGTAACGGCTTGAACGAGAGGTTGAACCGAACATTAACCAATATATTATCATTGTAAATAAATACTTATTTTTCAGTCACACATGTACTACCAGCAGTGTGGAGCAATTTCAAAACATTTGTACTTCATACATCCAATATTGAAGCGACTTTCGACAACGTCTCTGAATGTCTAAACGATGAATGGGTTTCAACAATCCCACATCTTAATCTTAGCTCTTCTTCTACGATAAGTAGAATAGAAGATAACATCGAATATTTGCTTCACAAAAATTATGACGATTTATACGCTTCACACAGTGATGGCATATATTTAATTTGGAACATTGTTTTATCAATGCTTGTTTTCTACTTACTCTTTCAAAGTGCCGATAATACCGTAGTTTGTCCGACCTGCAGCTGCACAAATGTCGACTAGCACTCAGGAGGGAGCGGACACTCAATTTTATACAATAACGACATTTTTAATAATCTTTTTGTTAGTTTTCTTATATTTACTATACTACTACCTTAAAAATTGGTGGAAAACTGACCCACGGAATCACATGTCTAAAAGTGTACAATTTTCCTCAGTAGATACAGACCTATCTTCAGTCAATAGTCTAGAAACAGGAAATTGCGAGGGTACCTTCTCCGAAGTCCAGTTGTCTAAAAGAGATGCATTTCAGCTCCTGGGACGAAATTCAAAATACCCGATTCTAAGGAATTCACCAATAGTGAAGAATCATCAGCCAACGTAAATACAGCTACTACCATAGCTTACGGCAAAAGCATAAAACTTACCATTGTGTCCGAAGCAGTTTCCCAGCCTAGTTAGCTGGTGAGAATTGGGATTCAACTTACCGATGTTGGATCACAGGTACAGAAATACATACTTTTTGATGCCAATGTAGAATAATGCATGCATGATTCCGGTCTGTATCTGCCGTTAATATTATATTTATATTTTTTATATTGTTTTGGACCTAACGTATAATGATTAGGGAGTCTTTTTGACTGCAGTCAACGTATCGAGTCTGAAATCTCTGAAAGTAGACCTACATACTTTAATTATTCTTTGTAGTACGGCCGTCTACATTACTCCTCATAGCATTTTTACCTAAACTACAAGTATGAGATTTCAAACTTAGCCTTTATGCTTATTCTGTTTACAGCAATGCTTGCAGGATCGATATGCATACGTTGTAGAAGCATGGATTTGTTTACATGGTAAGACAAGGTATGAATAAATTTTAAGAGGCATCAATCATCCCAACATTTTATGTAAACATTTTAGTCGTTGGCCATAAATTAACAGTCCGCAATTACCATGGCTACCAAATACACACTTGCAATTTTTATTTACCTTCTATACGGTAATCCTATGGAATTGCGATTAATCGGGGCATCTACTTGCAAAGATTACCTAACATAACATTTTATGAGACGTCTCGCCAAATTTTGTTTAAATTTAATAATCGTTATCCTGTGCTCTTAAATCATAAATGCACGGACGAAATTTCTAAGTCAAACACTAAATTTTGCGAAACGATACAAAGTTTGACTTCATATTTTAAAAATATTGATTCACGCTTAAACGTGAGCACATATCGGAAAATGAACTATTAGCGGATGACGGAGAAGTACACGACTTCCAGTACATCACGCGTAATCACGTCCCGCGACTCTTCACTACCCAATACGAAGTTAATTTTCTAATAAGCGAGTTTCAAATATTCGCAACATTCCAATACATAGTTTAGGGTACAAAGACCCATTGTACTTGCCTAGAGAACACAATAACTGCTCTGACCAAAGTATTCTACTACCGGTCATCGCACATTTGATTGAAATCCACGAATGGACCAGTTCATTATCTGAGATGTGCCAGACTCGCAAACTAACCTTAGATATAGTCCCTATGCAGGACCTAACCAATACTTTAGATAGAATTAAGAATGAAATTCAAACTTATGATTATATATTATCTTTAGATTCTATATCTTCATATTATTCATTGCCTGTCAGGAAATGCACTATGTCACAACATGCAGCATTAGTTGGCATTTACGTTCCACTGCTGAGGCGATCCTTAAAAGGTTTAACAATGAGAAGGTTTATAACACCGCCTTTTGCTTGGGAGCTGCACACCTGCTCATTCACGATTCCAAGATCAGACATTGGGATAGCAAAATCCCCTACCGGCTGGATTGTTCTTACATCTACGTGTGATCCTTTTCATGAGGATCTATGCTTCATTAATCATCAATATGATGGTAATGCACTAGCTGTATCTTGTGCCAAGCATCTTCTTCAGGAAGGCAGTTTCAATCAACTAGGCAACGTGTGTCCAATTCAGTGTAGAGAGGCTGGTGGTGAGACCGAATTTATTACTCGCCTAGATGCTAATACATATTTAATCACTCACCCACGTAACACAACTGTGGTCAGGTGCAACAACTCAGTATATCATTTAAGTGAATTTCCAAACATTGGAGCAATTGCAGTTCAGTTGCCATGTAATTGTCGAATACAAGGAGAGCAAATAACTATTATTGGCACCGGAATAACATGTGTCACACAGGACAGTATGGTAACACTTACCCATTATTTACCGGCCGAATGGATAAAGTTTCAAGGCCTAACAATTTCAACCCAAGAAAAACCAGCTTTGAGATTCGACAAGTTACAGGATTGCTTGAACGACCAATGGCTCTCACAGACACTCAGCCATACAAGCATTACAACTAGAGATTATCTTCTAGGCGTCGTCTTTTTAGTCATTGCTTTCCTTTTCCTATTTATGTTACTTCTTTATTACAAAATCCGTAAGGTATCAAAAATGAACGCGCATATTACTTCATACCAAGCCCGCCAAACATTTTCTGTCAGACAACACACTCCTGATCCAATTCCTCCATCGATAGAAACACCACGATCGATATTTAAAGTGTATGATTACCTCGTGCCATCTCCACCTACACAACGGACATATGAACCTTTGCTACTAACACTTCCGACTAGGTCACAAATATTATTAACAGGAGGCCAATGCAAAAGAGGTCCAATTGTTTCCACTAACTTTACTAAGCAGTGCTGAGCAGACCAACCTCCTAATGCCGAAATCAGCAACTTGCGTCAGCATGTAAAAGTCAAGCCAGTTACAACAACAATTTAGTAATGTGACAAGTGCCGTTAACACTAAATGCCAATGCATTTCCGTGAGTGGACAATATTGCATATGACAAATTTTATACATTTTCTTTCTATGTAACTTTTATTATTGTATTAGTTTTAAAAAGTACTGACACTCCATATAAATTTATTATGTAAGTTTTGTATTCGTATTACCCATTACTTACCTGTTAACCAAAATCTAAAGATTGTACAATTTACTTGTCAGAGCTTTTGCTTATACTAACGACAAATTTTCAGTGATACAAAACAACGTAGAATGATTCAACATTTTTATGTTTAATTCAAAATAAAGGTAACTCAAACTTGGGGCCAAGTTTCCCTGAGCGCGGGCATTTGGCTTATCATAATATTTTTGTATCAAAGTTTTATTATAAATATTTTTGGTCAATGTAGCAATTTGAGTTTTGAAACCTTATTTCAACTATTTGCACAATTCAAAACTTACAATAAATTTCTCATAAATTATTAATATCAAAAGTTACTAATTATTTCCTAAGAATTTCACTACATTGTTGCAATCATGCATGGCAAGGAAGTTGGTCAACCCACACACTCATAATGCAGGACGTGCAGTATCATAGTTGCATCACCTTATACTTTCCATGAAGGAAACATGATTGAATTTAGCAATCATGGAGGGTAATCCAAAAGGACCACTCTTGGCAGTAGTTAGTGTACTTTAGCCGCGAGTGGTTGGGGCACTGATCAGTTCTCTTGACATAATGTAAGTACTTGCTTGTATTCTCAATTTAATTGTAATTTCATGTATTATTTCATAAGTAACAAAAGTCAAATCTATTTGCCAATGTAATCCTTATACTTATTTCTTATGTGACACTTGATATGCCGCTCACTTGCTTTGAATACAATAAATTTGATTGTTTAGTCATTATTGTGCTGTCTGCTCTGATTTTGATGTTTACAATGGCAATAGTAGCATACGCTGTAAGATCCCACGACTAGGACATTTGATTGTCCCTCGTCTCAGCACGTAGGTTTTCTCGTTCTACGCTACTCCCTTCTCTACCTAAAAAACCGCTACGTTGCAATTTCATTTTGTACATTTATTTTGTGGAGTATGCCTAATCGTGTGACGTGAAAACAATTTTTTAATTGTATTTATAAGCGGCTCGTTTGGGAGAAGTATTGGACATATTATAACTTTTCTGTCTTTCAAATTTTGCCATTTTGACATACCATTTAACAAATGCTGTATTTATAAGAACAAAATTATTATCTTTTCTAAAGTCGTATGACGCACCGTTTTAAAAAAAAATCAATTTGAAATTTTCATGTATCAAAATGCATGCGGTTCCTTTGCTTAACATAATCATTTCTAAATTATGAAAGGTGGCTATGGAAAATAAACATAAGAATTGTATGAATGTCAAACTGTTCTTATGCTATAAACTGTCTCCAACTACTGGTTTTGCTTTTCCAAAGTAAAAAAATAAATACGAGTAAAGAATTGGGGCCCGGTGTACAAGCGTGACCTGTCAAAAATAATTAAAAATATTAGAAACCATACAGCATCACATACATTTTCAAATACTAATGAAAAATTTGCGGATTTTCAGTAAATTTGGTTTAATTAAATTCTAAAGTCTGGGACTACTTCTTACTGAAGTGTCACGCGACCGTAGATCGCGGATGAATATACAATGTGATCTCGATACTATTAGAACAATAAACTTGCCTTGTGTAATCTTTAACAGTTGGTAGAGTTTTTAACACTATTGGCACTATTGTGTCAGAACAAGAATATATTCCCTGCAGTATGAAATTGTAATTTAAATATCAGTGCGCGAGATAGGTTTTGGGCTTCTTGGAGCGGCTTTTAAAAAAGTTTTCTTCCAAAGAAACTCTTCTATCAATTTATATTTAAACAGAAATTACAATATGAATTTAATAATAGGTACGTTATGTTCAGTAACGTATTGAAATGAAAAATATTCTAACTACAATTAGGGTGAGTAGCTTAAACAACCAACAATGTTAAAGTTGTGAAGCTCGAGACTGACTGGTTCTAATTCAATAACTAATATTTACAAATGAGTAGCTTTGAACAACTAACAATCCTAAAGTTATGAAGTTCTCTGACTGACTGGTCATCTTAGGCTCCCTAGGGTATTTATGCTATCCCTGCTCTTACATTACTTTGTGAAAAATACAGATCTCATGTCTGCTATTTCTTGATACAGTAAAAAGTATTACATTTTAATAATCTTAATTGTAATAATTGCTGTCTTATTGTGTACTGTGACCTGTACCTGCAGTGTCATATTACGTCTGTAATACAAAGTAACTGTTTCCGTTCTCATGTCTGGTTTGTAAACTTTCATTAATCTTTTATTATGTCTTTCAATTATACATTGTAATAATATTTCTTAAGACTTAATAATTTCATTTAATTTATACATATATATTAATTTGGGGGATGTCATTCCTCCCAAAGCAGATGAAAATTAAGGGTTTTACTTAATTTTTAAAACTCATTGTCCGTTAGGGTTCATTTATTATTTCTTTATTTACCATTGTTTCTTGCTTTTTATGACTAAAATTTGTTTCCTTGTTTCTATATCTAAGATACATTTTGTACAATAAATATACAGTTAATAAAATTATTACAATAATCGATAAAATTGTCCAAACACTTATGTTGTCATAATTTAATTTTGGCGCTTTTAATTCACTTATGCGTTCTTTATCACTGTCTATTAACTTTCTTGCTAACGACTTTCCGCACTTCCGATATTAGTTCTAGCTTGTTCTAATCGAGTTCGAAACAATTTAACCAGTGCTACCAATTGGTTCTTTTGCGTCTATTTTTAAATAAATTGTATCTTCTGGCGCGAGCACAATACTCGAGGAAAATGTGTCGTGCTAAAGGACATCAGCACTTCTAATGATAAATGGTAGGTAGCTATAGCTTGTTCTACTCAAGTTCCATACAATTGAACCAGTTTTAACAATTGTTTCATCGTATATCTATTTTTAAAAAATTAATTTTTTCCAGCACGACGCAAAGCTAAAAGATTTTGTGCGGGCGACTTTTCGCACTTGTGATGGTAGTTATAGATTATTCTACTTGACTTCCACAGAAGTAGCCAGTTCTAACAATTGTTTCATCATATATCTATTATTAAATAAAATTCATCTTCAGGTGCCAACACGACACTAGATGAAAATATGTCGTACTGACGACTATCCGCACTTCTAACGGTAGTTCTAGCTTGATCTACTCAAGTTCCATACAATTCAACCATTTTTAGCAATCAATCCGCCGCTAATCATTTTTTAAATCAATTTAACTTTTTGGCGCCAGCACGACTTTCAGTGAAGATATGTTGTACTAACGACTTTCCGCACTTCTGATGATAGTTCTAGCTTGTTGCATACGAATTCCATACAATTCAATCAGTTTTAGCAATTCTTCCGTCGTATATCTATTTTAAATAAATTTTATTTTCTGGCGCTAGCACGCCATTCGTCGAAATTATGTCGTGCTGGTGATTTTGCGCGCATCAATAGTTTGTTCGACTAGAGTCCCATACAATTGAACTAGTTTTAGAAATTGTTCCAACGTATTTTTTTTTTGAATAAATTGTATCTTCTGACGCCAACACGACACTCGGTAAAAATGTGTGGTGCTGGCGACTTTTCGTACTGGTTAAGCTATTTTTAGTTTGTTTTACCAGAGTTCCATACTATTGAATTAATTTTAACAATTGTTCTGTCGTATATCTATTTCAAATAAATATTATCTTCTTGCGATAGCACAGATGTGACATACTGGCGACTTTCCGCACTTCTGGTGGAAGTTCTAGCTTGTTCTACTGAAATTTCAGACAGTTAAACTAGTTTCAGCAATTATTCCATCGTATATCTATTTTTAAATAAATTATGTCTTCTGACGCAAGCACGAAAATCAGCGACAATGTGTTGTGCTGAGTACTATTCGCATTTTGATTGTAGTTTTAGTGTGTTCTACTTTACTTCCATACATTTGGACTAGTTTTAGCAATTGTTACGTCTTATATCTTTTTTAAAGTAAATTTTATCTTCTAGGACCAGCACTAGACTCGGTGAAAATGTGTCGTGCTGGTTCATTTCCGCACTTCTGATGATAGGTCTAACTTGTTCTACTATTACAATCTAATTGTTTCGTAATATATGTTTTCCATAAATTTTATCGCAGTTCTACTCGAGTGCTATACAACTAAACCATTTTTAGCAATTTTTCCGTCGTATATCTATTTTTAAATAAATTTAATTTTCTAACTCTAGCACGACACGCGGCAAAAAGATACAGCGCTGGCGACTGATGGTGGTTTCGGCTTGTTCAACTTGAGTTTCATACTGTGCCGCCAGTTTTAGCAATTGTTCTGTAGTATATCCAGTTTTGAATTAATACTATTCTCTAACGCCAGCATGACACCAAGTGAAAATGTGTTGTACTGACTAGTTTCCGCATTTTTATAGTATTTCTAGCTTGCTCTACTCGAATAGCATACAATTGAACAAGCTTTAGCAATTGTTCCGTGAAATATCTATTTTAAATAAAGCACAAGTCAGAACTCTCATCAAATTGCGGAAAGTAGTCAACACGACACATTTTCGCTGGATGTCGTGCTGGTTATATTGTCTAGAACTCAACAAGAACAAGCCGAAACTACTATCAGACGTGTTGAAGGTCTTCAGAGCGACATGTTTTTGAAGAGTATCGGCCTGGCGCCAGAGAATAAAATTTATTTAAAATAGATATACAACGTATGATAAAGTTAGTCCAACTGTATAGAACTTAAGTAGAGCAAGCTAGAACTACCTTAAAAATGCGAAAAGTAAGAAGCACAACACATTTTTATAGGGTGTCGTGCTGGTGCCTAAAGATATAATTTATTTAAAAATAGATATACGACCGAACAATTGCTAAAACTATTTCAGTTGTACGGAACTCGAGTGGAACAAGCTAAAACTACTATAAAAATGCGGAAAGTTGTCAGTATAACACATTTTGCCAAGGTGTCGTGCTGGAATCATTAGATGAAATTTATTTAAAAATAAATATACAACTAAACACTTGCTAAACCTAGCCGCATCGTATGGAACTCAAGTAGAACAAACTAGAACTACCATAAGAAATGCGAAAAGTCGTCAGCGCAATACATTTTCGCCGAGTGTCGTACTAAAACCGGTTGATAAAATTTATTTAAGATTAATATATAACGGAGTAATTGCTGAAGCTGGTTGCATTTTATGGAGCTGAAATATAATAAGCCAGAACTACCACTAGAAGTGCGAAAAGTCGTCAGTGTGATACGTTTTTGGTGAGTATCATACTGGCCACAGAAATTAAAATTTATTTAATATGGAAATCAAGTAAAACACTAGCTACCCGGAAGCAGATATAGACACTGACCACAACATCGTAATTGTGAAAGCCGCTTTTAAATTTAAAAATCTGAAAAAGAGGAACGGAAAAAGGCACTTTGACATTGAGAAGCTAAAAGATAAAGATATCCACGAAAGATTTGAAAAAAAGTCAAGTGAATTTCTGAAAGATATCGGAAAAATTTCTGATACTAAGGAAGTAGAAACAGAATGGAATAACATTAAATCCAACTTAGACATGGCGGCCAGAGATATTTTGGGGTATACACAAATAGAAAATAAGAAACCATGAATAACAAAGAATATCCTAAATTTAATAAAAGAAAGACAAAAATACAAAAATAGATCAGACGAAACAGGAAAACAGAGATACAAAGCCATAAAATGGGAAATTATTTGCAAATGCAGGAAACTAAAGAACAATGAATTGATGAAAAGTGCATAGATATACAAACTAAGATGGAAATAAAAAAGACAGACAAAGCATACAAATTAATTAGAATGAATTTTAGGGATATAAAACTATATAGCAAAAACATAAGAGATGCGGGAGAAAACGTCATTATAGAAAATGTAGAGAAAGTAGCTAGATGGCAGGAATATATAGGAAATTTATATTCAGGAGAGGAACTAACAACATTAGAACAAGAATCAGACATTGAAAATGATGACCTAGGATATCACATACTTAATAGATGAGTTTGAATTAGCATTAAAGGATCTGAAAAATGGTAAGGTGCCGGGTATAGATAAGGTGCATGCAGAAACTCTAAAAGCCGCCGGGCAAGCAGTAACAGAACGCCTCTTCCGACTTGTAAGCTATATCTATGAGACAGACAAAATACTCAAAGATTTTAAACGTAACATCATAGTAACTATACCAAAAAAAGAGGCGCGGATAGATGTAAAAATTTTTGAAGAATAAGTTTGACAGCACACGTTTCAAAAATATTAACTAGAATTGTACAAAGATGAATAGAAAAACGAGCTAAAGAAATACTGGGAAAAGATCGATTTGGGTTTAGGCGAAACAGGAGAATACGGGAGGCTATTTTAGCTCTGAAGGTGATAATAAAGAAAACAATAAAGAAGGGGGAAGACGTATATATAGGGTTTGTAGATCTGAAAAAAGCATTCGATAATGTAAAATGGAAAAAACTGTTCGAAAAACTCAAAAAGATTGCTTATACAAAAAGCAAACAGCGGTAATAGAATTAGAGCAAAAAAGTATAGAAGTAAATATTAGGAAAGGGGTGAGACAAAGGTGTGTCTTATCCCCATTAATTTTTAACCCGTACATAGAAGAGGCAATGAATACTGTCAAATGCACGAAGACATTTGGAATTAATATGCAGGGGCAAAAGATTGATATGCTTAGATTTGCAGATGATATAGCGGTATTAGCATCTAGCAAAGAAAAGTTAGAAGCTGCTCTTAATGAAATGGAAACAGTTCTATCGGAGAGATATGGTATGGAAATTAACAAAGATAAAACTAAAGTTCTAGTATCCAAAAGAGGGGAAAGTAAATCAAAAATAAGAATACAAATAGGTAACGAGAACTTACAAGAGGTTAAGGATTTCGGCTACCTAGAAAGTCAAATTGCGCAAAATGGGAAAAGCACAAAAGATATAAAACAAAGATTAGCACAAGGTCGTGCTACATTTAACAAGAAAAAGCAACTACTGTGCTCAAAGACAACAAACATAGAAACAAGGAAAAGATTGCTTAAAACATATGTATGGAGCACAGCACTGTATGGCTGTGAAGCCTGGACAGTAGGAGAAGCAGACAAGAAAAAGCTTATGTTTGAAATGTGGTGCTACAGACGTATGATGAAGATATCATGGACAGACAAAGTTAAGAACAAAGAAGTGTTAGAAGTGGTAGGGGAAGAAAGAAGTATGTGGAAAACAGAGGAGAGATAGGATGATAGGCCACATACTAAGACATGAAGGAATAGTACGGAATATATTAGAAGCAGAGATAAGAAAAAAGAGAAGTTAGGTTAGACTAGTGCACACAGATAGTGAAAGATGTAGGCTTTAAGAATTTCAGGAAAATGTGTAGGCTAGCTCAGAATAGAAATCAATGGAGGTACGTTTTCAACCAGTCGCAAGATGTAAAAACTAATGACAAAAGTAATAACTGTACTTAATCATGGTGGTTACTATAAACAACTACAGATATTAGTTTTGCAACACTCTCAACTAATGTTAATTGTGCGAAAGGATTTACTGGAAAACTATTAATACGCCAAATGTCTAAGTGTTGAGGGATTCTTGTCAGCCACAGGCTGCTTAACCCCCTTCACATACCACTGAATTTTGGTAAAATAGGGCATATAATTAGAAAATAATAGAAGGAAATCGCGCTGTATATAGGCTATTGTAAGAATTGCAGGGAACTGTGTAGGCTAACTCAGGACATAAATAAGCTGAGGTACAAGTCCAACCAGTTTCAAGACGTAAAACCCAATGAAAAAAAAATAAGTGCTCTTAAATCTGATGATTATTATAAACAACTACAGGTGTTGGTTGTGAAATATTTTTAACTAATGCTGATTGTGCGAAAAGATACAAACGGAAAAACTATTAATTTGACAAAGGTTTAAGTGCTGGGGGAACTTGGCACCCAAAGGCTGCTTTCTCCCCTTCACATATGACTGAATATCGGGTAAATAGGGTATATAGCTGTAAAACAATAGAAAGTGACCGAACTGCATCAAACAAGAAAGAACAGTAGCTATGTTCAAAGACAACGAACATAGATACAAGAAGAAAACTTCAAAGCATTGTGTGGAGCACAGCACAGTACGTCTATGAAGTAGGGGCAGTAGGAAAAGCAGACAGAAAGAGATAGAAGCCTCTGGAATGTTGTGTTTCAGATGTATGAGGATGGTAGCATGGTGGCATAACAAATAGGTTGTAGAAATAGTAGAGGAATAAAGATATCTGTGCAAAACGAAAAAATAGGAGAAATAGAAGGCCAGGATACGTTCTAAGACATTTCTGGAGAATAGTACGGGATATATTACATGCAGTAATAGAAAAAGAGAGGTAGAGGTAGACCGAGATCAGACCTTTGCACACAGATAGTGATAGATGCAGACTGTGCAAATTTCAGGGAAATGTGTACGTTGGTTCAGACTAGAAAACAATGAGGGTACGCGTTCAACCAGTATTTGGACAGAAGATCTATTAATGATGATAATGATGTTGATGGTGGAAATACGACGGAACAATTGCTAAAACTAGTTCAGTTGCATGGAACTTGAGTATAACAAGCTAGAGCTACCATAAAAATGCGGAAAGTAGTCAGCACAATACATTTTCACAGTGTCGTGCTGTCGTCAGAAGATAAAATTTATTTCAAAATATATTTACGACAGAACAATTGCATGAACTCCGATAGAGCAAAATAGAAGTATACCACCAGAAGTACGGAATGTCGTCAGCGTAATACATTTTCGCCGAGTGTCGTGCTAGAGCTAAAAGATAAAATTTATTTGAAATAGATATACGACGAATCAGTCGTTAAAACTGTTTGCATTGTACGTAACTCAGGTCGAAAAAACTAGAACTACCCTCAAAATGCGGAAAGTAGTCGGTACAACACATTTTTGGTTGGTGTTGTGTTAGGATCAGAATTTAAAATTAATTCAAAAATAGATATACGACTTAACAATTGCTAAAACTGTTTGCATTGTATGGAGCTCAAGTAGAACAAGCTAGATCTAGCATCAGAAGTGCTGAAAGTCGTCAATACGACACACTTCTGTCCTGTGCCCTGCAGGTTCGAATATTTAAAATGGTAGAAAGTTGTTAATTATCGGTGTAACGTGCAATAGACATCTGTACACTAGGCACAGATGTTTAAAACCACACACAATTACTCAAATTTCCAAAACACACTGTACTAAGTCTGTAACATTTAGAAATGCCGTTAGGATATAATTTGCATAGTTAAAATAAGAAATTAATTTAATTACTTGCATCAAGACATCAAGGTTCGAATATACTATTTTGCTCAATAAATAAATTCAAGTAAGTTTTGTATGTATCGTTGGCTGCCACATATTGCACCCTTCCTTTTTACAGGTAGGAGTGGGTGTACAACAGAGTCTAAATAAAACTCTGGCGAGACTAGCGTCGACGTTTGTGGCTGTGGTAGATTGCAAAAGACTATACCTCAGGGGTTTACAGAATAAAGTTAAATTTTACCCAGACAAGTTATAGGGATGCAATTTAGAACATGACAAAAGAAAATACCTTAATACAACTTATATATTGACGTTTAGTTAATAACATTAACAAAAAAATTAAATATGCACCGTTATTTTCTTAAAACCAAAGTTTCATACGATAAAATCACTAAGGGTAGTTCATTTACCTACACTCTCATAATTTTAAATTTTGTCTCAAACTCTACCAGATAAGATATTAAAAAATCTAAATTTATTATTGTACTTAGACACAATTTTTAGTCAAATGTTCTAAGTAAAAGGAAATCATAAATACGCTTTGTTGTATTAACATTAGTTAAGAGAATTTTAATTAAACATTTAAATTGAACATAACCTCTATACGCACAAAAAAAGGTTTCATGAAAGTTTTTCTGTTTACAATTCAATAAGTTATATAGGAAAGCAAAGATAATATTAAATTAGTTAAGGGAATCGATAAATAAAGTTATGACTATATTTTACATGAATAATCTATAGGAACACTGTGGCACGATTTAAATAAAATTAAATAAAAACCCTTAACCACAAAAAATATTTAAATTACTAAATACGTATTTCGACCACTATGTGGCCATCATCAGTAGAAAAAAAAAGAGCTGTTGTTCTGGAACACTTCAGAGAATATTCTCCTCACCACTTAGGCTGAAGTGAACCTTCCCAACCTATAATTTACTATATTGTTGCTTTAAACACTATCGAGGATATTCTCCTCACCCGCAGGCTGGTGTTCTCAACAACAAACAATTGAATTGTGACATTATAACTTAAATCTACTTAATTTATACTAATTCTAAACCTACTAAAGCGGAACCAATTTAATCTTGCTTTCTCATTGGTTGTTGACCATTAGGGAAAGCAAAGCGGATGACTCTATTGGCCCTTTATCGGTGTTTAAGAGGAATTCTTTATGTTTAACAATTTTAATTGATTCATAGGCATTTAAGGAGGAAAACGTTGGTACCGCTTTTAACAATTTAACATTTTCTAGTTTAACGGGGTGGCTGGTTTCAAATATATGTTTGGCGACCTGAGACCTTTCATATTTACCATATTTGAAGTGAGCAATGTGTTCTTTAAATCTTGTTGTTATATTCCTCTTGGTCTGACCAATATATTTTTGAAAACACCCTGGCCCTGCACAACTAATTTCATAAATCCCCGACTTTTGCAATTTTTCCCCCTTGTCTTTTGGATTACCTAGCAAATCTTTAATTTTATTAGTATTAGTGAAAGCAATTTTGAAATTACACTGTTTGAATATTTTATCAAGGCTCTTTGTGGTTTTGTGAAACGGAAGTTTAACATATTTAACATTATCGTTAGAGGTGGTTGATTGCAAAGCAAATTGATAGCAAATTTATTTATGTCTCGTTTTGAAACCGAGTTAAAAGAAAACTCCAAATACTTCCCAAGAATATGGTTAAGGTACGTGGATGATATTTTTGCAGTTTTTGACACTTCTAAATCAAATGTTGATGATTTTCTTAAAGAAATGAATTCAAAATTTCAAAGCATAAAATTTACGTATGAACTAGAGAATAATGGACAATTACCCTTTTTAGATACATTAGTAATTAGAAATGGTAATAAATTAGAATTTGACATTTATAGAAAAGAAACCAATGTAAATCGCTTTATTTTGTCTTCCTCTAATCATAGCATACAACATAAGTTGGCTTCATTTAACTTTTAATTAATAGATTATTGCATTTCCTTTAAATAAAAACAGATTTAATAAAGAATTTGCTCTTATTAAACAAATAGCGAATTACAATGGTTTCTCTTCAGATATTATAGATAATATTTTTAGAAAGTGTAAAAATAGGATCAACATCCGTAAATCAACGACTTTGCAATCAACCACCTCTAACGATAATGTTAAAAATGTTAAACTTCCGTTTCACAAAACCACAAAGGGTCTTGATAAAATATTCAAACAGTGTAATTTCAAAATTGCTTTCACTAATACTAATAAAATTAAAGATTTGCTAGGTAATCCAAAAGACAAGGGGGAAAAATTGCAAAAGTCGGGGATTTATAAAATTAGTTGTGCAGGACCAGGGTGTTTTCAAAAATATATTGGTCAGACCAAGAGGAATATAACAACAAGATTTAAAGAACACATTGCTCACTTCAAATATGGTAAATATGAAAGGTCTCAGGTCGCCAAACATATATTTGAAACCAGCCACCCCGTTAAACTAGAAAATGTTAAATTGTTAAAAGCGGTACCAACGTTTTCCGCCTTAAATGCCTATGAATCAATTAAAATTGTTAAACATAAAGGACACCTCTTAAACACCGATAAAGGGCCAATAGAGTCATCCGCTTTGCTTTCCCTAATGGTCAACAACCAATGAGAAAGCAAGATTAAATTGGTTCCGCTTTAGTAGGTTTAGAATTAGTATAAATTAAGTAGATTTAAGTTATAATGTCACAATTCACTTGTTTGTTGTTGAGAACACCAGCCTGCGGGTGAGGAGAATATCCTCGATAGTGTTTAAAGCAACAATATAGTAAATTATAGGTTGGGAAGGTTCACTTCAGCCTAAGTGGTGAGGAGAATATCCTCTGAAGTGTTCCAGAACAACAGCTTTTTTTTTTCTACTGATGATGGCCACATAGTGGTCGAAATACGTATTTAGTAATTTAAATATTTTTTGTGGTTAAGGGTTTTTATTTAATTTTATTTATATTTTACATGCATTATTTTTCAGATAATTGAGATTTAAAATGTAACGCATGCACGTCGTTCCGTCACAAAAATAAATAAGATAAACTCCTACCTGTATTCCAGATACATGAAAGGAAACGTAAACTTAAATGTTGAGCTTACGGCTTGTTCAGAACTATAGGATTTTCTTACGGTATGTTGAGACGAACACCATCGTTAATTATTTTGGTTGTTAACTTCAAACTTCTAGATGGAAGAGCCAATCCTTGTTTGTTCCACAGCCATATGTTTCATCAACGGATATTTAATTTATTTTAGAAGGTACATAAAGCGTCAACATAACATTCTTGAATGATAAAAGATAATATGTGTAAGTAGTAAAATTAATGCATAGGCTGAGATAGCTTAACACAGATAATTATATACTTTACCAAAGGAATTTGCTACCAGAGGATATGCTACGGAAGAACACGCCATCCAAAATATGCTACGGGAGGACACGCCATCCAAAGATATGCTACGGGAGGACCCAACCATTAATATTTTAAACGGGTTATTTAGGTATGTTTTCTTCATAAGCATTTTGCTTATATTCAGGTACGACATCATGGCCTTAGAAAGGACATTTTTATCGGAAGACGGTATGTGCTCAAAAGAGACCGTTAGATATGAAGACAAACGTAAATTTGTTCTGGTTTAAAAATAACTACACATTTTGAGAGAGGGACAAAACAAGAAATCTATCCTGAATGACAGATTCTTATATATACACCAGTTGTGTATTTATGGACATTATTCAAAGTTTAACCAATAGGAAAATTACATCTGATCCTAATTATTTATATTATTTATACAAAAGAAAGAATATTAAATTAAGACTAAAGATAGATGTATATAGTGTATTATTTAATAATACTAAAGGGAAATGTTACGCAAATCAAAACTAACTTGTGGTTGTAAACGGTATTAGTATAAAATTAAGACGAATAATGCTTTTATATTGAAAGAAATTGGACCACAATGTAACATTGCAAGGGAACAGTGAATTGACATGTTACAATATTCAGGTGAATAATTACATACATTCGTTTACCGTGTTGTTCTAATTGCTATTTATATCTGTGTTCTTTATGTCCACGCATTAATACAAGACTCGATCAAGCAACGGGGCACTTGTCAAGATCCCTACAAGCCGTTAACAAAGTTTACAGTTTTCTAGGGTTTAGTGATGGGTTGGTAGAATTCGTGTAGCTGATCTAAGACTTCACAATGGTATGATTTCAAATCTAATCATTTTCAGCGCTAAATAAATTAATAAGTAATTATCAAGTTATAGGATTCAAGTTTCGTTTATGTGGAACAACAAGCATGTGATTTGGTCATGGCACCCATTATTAATTAGAAAATGCTCGTATGAATGCTTAGTTCAAGTGGTAGTTCCGTTTTAGTTGAAAATATCAGTGGTAATGTAATTTAAAATACATTTACGTAAGGTAAGGATATCTTTATTTAATTTTGTTTGAACAAAATTCGTTGGTTATTTTTTCGGAATTATCCCGTTTATAAAATGGGCATCTATTATATTTAACAAGCCATTAGAATGAAAAATTAACCAAGTTGCATCAATTGAAATGGTGAAGTTTAACCTTTTCCTTTTGAGGAATTATATTTATGATTTGAAGTACACTTTTACATTGTAAAATGTTCACGTTTTGAACATGTCTATGCTGAAATGTCAAAACTATTCAACTGTCTACAAAAGCAACCCTAATATAACAGCTTACCAGTGTTTTGTTAGACATCTGGCAAAACATCCCTCGACCTTCCATTAATAATTTAATTGATTCTTTGTCGAATAGAAAAAAACGTGGGCACTACGGAGTAGAAAAGGCATGATCTTAAACTAGGGTATCAACCCCATATTAGAAGTAGTGCCATTGAATCAAAGTTAATAAAAATTTTCGTTTGTACACTCCTAAACTCTGCTACCTCTGTAGTATTCTTATTTTATTTTTACTACTTTCTGTACGTCAATCGCCTGAAACGGAATAACATAATAAATTAGATAAATACGTACTTTTATTAAAATTCAGAATTTTTTTTGCAAATATTAAACTGTTCACTTCAATTTTTGAGCGGTATATGATAAATATTCTCAAAAATAGAAGAAACACTCGCGATTTTTTTATAGCAACAAATAACCAGGATATAGTGATAACTAAAACACGTATTGTTTAATTTTTAATCTATATCCGAATAAAATTGGTTGTCTAATTCGGAAATATTTTTGGTTAATTTTATTAGCCATTGTGTTTCCAATTTGCATAGTGTTGAACAACATTTCAAGACTGAAAATTAAGTACCTATTCATACACTGTACGGTCAAGTGATCTTACTATGTACGTAAAGACCTCCAAAATTACTATATAAAGCGACTTTTCAGTATATTTCATGATTTTAGTCGTAAACAACCGACGAAGTTACAAGTGTACAATCAGTAAAAGAAGCAGATAAGGAAAATATTTAAAATGTTGAAGGTATGTTCCATCTTACATTAGTTTTATTTAAAATATTCCAAATATCGACAATCTCAATAAATTCAAATAAAAATATACAACCATTGCTTTAGTTATTGATATATTACATAGTTTATACTAAAACATCTCTAAAGATATTAAAAAATATAGTAAAAGACAAATTTTTCCAATTAGTAGGAAAATTAGATAATTGTTCCTTATACACTATACAGTAGATATGTAATTTTTAACCAGCAGGAGAAAAATAAACCCCATAGACTGGTTATAAAACTTGCTAAATTACTTTGTTCTAAGTAATTATAAAATTTAATACTAAGAACTACAAACTTCATCTAGGACTCGACTTTTAAAAGAATATTTTTTAATGAAACTGCCGCAGTAATTTTCCGTTTTCTGAATAAACATAATAATGTGATCTATGCACAATTATTAGATTTTAGTTTAATTTAGATTGTTTGCAAAAGAATTTGATTACTTGAACTAGCTTTTCCATAAACCTTTCTATTTGCAATTATGATAGAAATGGAAAATGAAATAATTATGTTCACATTTTTTTACAGATAATACCTCTCATCTGTGCTACAGCTCTAATAGTGTATGCATATCCTGTAGAGGACTTCGAACAAAATGATCAAAACAAAGAAAGCATCGACGTTGCTGAATCTGCATATCCACAAATAATGATGAATCGGAGAAGATGGGGGGGTGGAATGGGTGGAATGGGTGGGGCAGGAATGGGTGTAATTGGAATGATGCCCGGAATGATGGGTGGAATGATGAATGGAATGGGACCACTTGGCTCTGGTGTACCATGGAGTATGTACGGAGGCTTGTACCCTTATGGTTATGGTAGATAGTATGAATCTTTAGAAGAAAATTAAAATAAAGTATTTATTATTTTTGTACTGTGTAAAATTATTTAATACATAAGATTGTAAGAAGTATGAACTCAAATATTCTTACGTTTGTACTGTAGCATTTATTTTGTTGTAAAGCATAAGAACGTAATGATTTTGTGATATTGCATTTTAGTAAAAGTTATTGATATGCGGAGAGTTATTTCAAAGGTACTTGGAAAACTACAGAGGGTTAAGACAAATTTGCAAAATTGTTTAAAGTATCTCTCGAACCAATCCACTCCTTCAAATCTCACAATTGTCCTTAAAATTTTAAAACTGTTTACAAAAAAATTATGCAGGGTGTAGAGCGGCAACACAAATTTGCTGAGATGATATTTAACCCTTGCAAATTTTAAGAAAAGTAAAAAAATAATTTGAGTTGAAAAAATGTGTGATTTTCTACAGTACTTAGGTTTAGTAACATAGCAAAGTTAGTACGCATAAAACAGCCAATTTGAAGACTTTCCGATCGAATCTTAGATTGCGTCAAAGTTATTGAAGAAAGATTAGTATGTTTTCTACAACATTTATTCCAAAGATAAAACTAAGCTATTATTTAAGGATGATTCGTATCTGACTGCTCGTGGAAAAGACCCATTCTAGGTAAAGTTGAAATTCTTGGAAACAGTTAAAAATTGTATTGCAACACGATTTCGTAAACAACCAACACTGTATAGAAAACTTAACTTCTTCCTATACTAACATTAGCTATTAACCAATAAATTATATTAATATATTGTATAAATTAAAATATTCTAATTGCAACTGACAAATTTGTAGGGAAGTAAATAACTGATTGATAATATGCATAGAAATATACAAAGCGTCCAGGAAAGCTCTTTACAAAAGAAAACTGCAAATTCTAGAACGCAGTTCATGTCTATTTGATGTAAATCTTTATATCCAAATATGCTTGCTAAGCAAGCTAGAGCTCTTCAATGGCACCATAAAATCGGTTTAATTCAAATATCTTCAAAACGGTTTCCTTTCTAGTAATAACATTTTGTACATTTATTTTGTGACATGAAAACGATTATTTAATTGTATTCATAAACGGCTTGTTTAGGAGAAGTATTGGACATATATATTCATAACTTTTCTGTCTTTCAAATTTCGTCATTTTGACATAGCAATTAACAAATGTCGAATTTATTAAAAAAAATTATTCTCTTTTCTAAAGTCGTTATGACGCACCGTTTTCGAAAAAAATCAATTTGAACTTTTCATGTGCCAATGCATGCGTTTCCTTTGATTAACATAATAATTTCTAAATTATGAAAGGTGGCTATGGAAAATAAACATAATAAGAATTGTATGAATGTCAAACTGTTCTTATTCCATAAACTGTCTCCAACTACTGGTTTTGCTTTCCAAAGTAAAAAAATAAATACGAGTAAAGAATTGGGGGCCCGGCGTACAAGCGTGACCTGTCAAAAATAATTAAAAATTATTAGAAACCATACAGCATCACGTACATTTTCAAATACTAATGAAAATTTGATTTAATTAAATTCCAAAGTCTGGGACTACTTCTTACTGGAAGTGTCACGCGACCGTAGATCGCGGATAAATATACAATGCGATCTCGATACTATTAGAACAATAAACTTGCCTTGTGTAATCTTTAACAGTTGGTAGAGTTTTTAACACTATTGACACTATTGAGTCAGAACAAGAACATATTCCCTGCAGTATGAAATTGTAATTTAAATATCAGTGCACGAGATAGGTTTTGGGCTTCTTGGAGCGGCTTTTAAAAAAGTTTTCTTCCAAAGAAACTCTTCTATCAATTTATATTTAAACAGAAATTACAATATGAATTTAATAATAGGTACGTTATGTTCAGTAACGTATTGAAATGAAAAATATTTTAACTACAATTAGGGTGAGTAGCTTGAACAACCAACAATGTTAAAGTTGTGAAGCTCGAGACTGACTGGTTCTAATTCAATAACTAATATTTACAAATGAGTAGCTTTGAACAACTAACAATCCTAAAGTTATGAAGTTCTCAGACTGACTGGCCATCTTAGGCTCCTAAGGGTATTTATGCTATCCCTGCTCTTACATTACTTTGTAAAAAATACAGATTTCATGTCTGCTATTTCTTGATACAGTACAAAGTATTACATTTTAATAATCTTAATTGTAATAATTGCTGTCTTATTGTCTACTGTGACCTGTATCTGCAGTGTCATATTACGTCTGTAATACAAAGTAACTGTTTCCGTTCTCATGTCTGGTTTGTAAACTTTCATTAATCTTTTATTATGTCTTTCAATTATACATTGTAATAATATTTCTTAAGACTTAATAATTTCATTTAATTTATACATATATATATATATATATATATATATATATTAATTTGGGGGATGTCACTCCTCCCAAAGCAGATGAAAATTAAGGGTTTTACTTAATTTTTAAAACTCATTGTCCCTTAGGGTTCATTTATTATTTCTTTATTTACCTTTGTTTCTTGCTTCTTATGACTAAAATTTGTTTCCTTGTTTCTATATCTAAGATACATTTTGTACAATAAATATACAGTTAATACAATTATTACAATAATCAATAAAATTGTCCAAACACTTATGTTGTGTGTTCTTTATAACTGTCTACTAACTTTACGGCTTGGTTGAGGTCATCTAGGTCTACATGCTCTAGTTGTATTGGTTTTTTGTTGATTTTGTCGTCTTCGGGTTGTGTAATCTTGAACTGTTATTCGGGCAAATTTGCGAATTTCTTCGTTACTGCCGGGTCTTAGTATACTCGAATAATTTCGTTTTTTAATTTTAAATAGCAATCTTCTTTTATGGTGATTACTTTACTTCCAATTAATGCTAAATTGTTTGCGTCTTGGTTGCAATGGGCGGTTGCTATTAGTTCTTGCGAAAATACAGCAATCTATTTGTTAGCCGTAACTTTTCGAATTTTCATATTCGTAATTTGTATTGGCTTGGAATCACAATTCTCATAGTGATTAGAGAATCTTAACAATTGTACTTCACAAGGGCTATCTGTTTGATTAGCTGTTGTTGTTGTTGTTACCGACTTTATTATTTTCAAAATCAATTATTTGAATGCAAGCGATAAGCGAGATTAGGCCAATCGGCCCTGTCTTACATCTAACTTATAACCTGCAGGTACATATTTATATACAATATTGTATTAAATGGAAAAACCACAAGGCAGACATGCACAATACACAAAGTATAATAAATGCATAAACAAACTATACTACACAAAACACACACACACGCACGTTCACATTCACGTATGCATTCGCATCAGGCAGAAACAAGATAAACCGTAGAGTTTTAGCAAATTTATGAAGGGCTGTTAGTGTCTTTGATGAGATAATCATACAATAATTCACGGAATTTTGTTTTTGACTGCGCGTTCCTAATATTTTATGGAATAGAGTTCCAGAGAAGCGAACCTATGACCAGGAACGAAGAGTGGTACATTTGAGAATGGTGGATAGGAATAGATAGTACATCCATTTGCGTGGTATTGTAAATCCTGCTTGAAAGTAGGGAAAACTGCGATGATAAATAGGACGGCGACTGTTGTATCAGTAGTTTATAAATAAAAATAGCTAGGTGAAGTTTGCATCTTTCATCAAGCTTAAACCAATTTAATTGAGAGTAGAAAATGCTAACTCAAGCGTAATACTTTAAATCAAAAAAATAACAAATGCATGTATTTTGTACGCGCTGTAAACGCATACAAAGGTCTGAACATAAATTTGTATAGATTACGTCACAATAATCGAAATGGGGTAGTATAATAGCTTGAACTAGCATCTGTTTGAGTTAAGTGGTAAAAAACGCTTTAGTGTGTGAAGAGTTAAAAAAACTTTTTTGCAGACGTCAGATATTTGAGCGCGCCAGGTTAAATTAGAATCTAAAAGGATTCCAAGATTTTTAACGGTAGAAGAAATGGTGATAATTGATTTGTCTAGCAGTAGACGAGGAACATCATCAAGGTAAGTTTGTTTAATATTTATTGCATCCCCAGGAAGATTGCTTGACATTTTACTGGATTTATGGTGAAGTTCATACATGCACCCTACTCAAGAATTCTAGCTAGATCATTGTTGACTTCAGTAAATGCTTAAATAACATTGTTCGGATTAAAGTGATGATACAATTGGACATCATCAGCATAACAGTGGTAGCGACAAATTTTAAACAGGTAGAAATATCTTGAATGTATAAACTAAATAGAAGGGGGCCTAAGACACTCCCTTGTGGAACTCCTGTCACTAGGCTCCTTGAAGCTGAAAAAGTTGATGTGTTGTGGTCAACTACTTGCTGTGTACGTTCATTGAGATATGATCTAAGCCATTTCAATGATAGCTCCGTAAAATTACATTGATATTTAAGTTTTGTCAAAAGAATATCGAAATCTACACTGTTGAAGGCAGAGCTGAAATCTAAGAGAATTAGGATTGTAATTTGTTGTGCATCCATAGCATGTCTTACGTCATCAATAACTTTTAAAATTGCTGAACACGTACTATGATTTGCACGAAATCCTGACTGATATTGGTCTAGAAGGTTATTACTATGTAAAAAGTCTAACATTTGATCTAAAGCTAAATATTCTATAGATTTTGACAAGGCTGGAAGGATGCTAATTGGCCAGTAATCACAGGGATTCTTAGGTTTTGAGTTTTTAGGTAGTGGTCTAACAAGCGCGTGCTTCCATAACAGAGGAAAAGAACTCGACCTAAACGAGTCATTAATAATTGATGTGAGCGATGTAACAGGTAAAGGGTAAATTTGAAGAAACATTGATGCCGAAATTCGATCAGAACTAGCAGCACTCGATTTAATACGACGAACCGCGTTTAGAAGCGCATCCTCTGTAACATCAACAAATGAAAACGGTTGGATACATTTAGATGATTGAGCCAAAGACAGTTTACGAATAGTGTGTAGCTTCGTAATGTCATCCAGTTGGCTGATATCTGCAAAATGGTTATTAAAAGACTCTAAATTTGTATTCAAGGCTGACGTTGATTGAAAACCAAAATGATATCAAAACCATTGTTTGAAATCAAATACCTTTAACTCAATCAACCATAGTAAAATTTAATGATACATTAAAAAAGCTAATAAATAACCAAGACAGTATAACAAACAGAATATTAACTTGTAACGTATTTTTTTTTGTTACACTTCGTTCTTTAAAATAAATAAATAAATCAGCTATAATTTAAAATATTTAATTTGTGAATTTCCGTCCAATAGAAATTAAAGCATAGTATTGATAATAACATATAGATCCCTTTACCTTTATGCTCTAAGGTTCGTTACTAAGCTCTGTCAAGTTGTCAATTTGTTCACTTCATTATTAGCGTTCAAACGGGCAAGCTGCTCTACAAGATAGTGGAGTCAAGATGGTCGGGTTTAAACACGTGACCTCTAACAGAGTACGAAAAAAGAACTTATAATTGATTGATTCTTGGTGTCTGGAGGTCGAGCCTAATAGCTGTAGCGTGAGCATGTCTTTCTAGAAGTCCCACCTAGAGCGGTTTAGTTGATCCCTGCAGGCCTAAGAAGATGGAAGTCTCTTTACATCATTAATACTGTTGGAGAAACAATGGGAACATTTACACTAAGCGTGAAACCCCAGATTATTTCCTTAGAGCAAGTGGACTGTGACTTGGGGGTAGTGTTGCGATAAAATACTCTTAGCGGTAAATCAAACAATGATCATGCACTTACCTTAATGTTCATACTGTTGGCTTCTACGGAAGTGGTTGGCAGCATCCAAACCAGAACAATCTCCGCTGACGGAATTATGTAGAAGCGCAGTAACACACACAGACACACCAAAAAATGTATATTGTTTTAATACATGACCGCACGGGACGAATGCTTCGTAACCAGTGTACAAAACCAATGCTAGATAAGACCGCCTGGTTTATCGCAAAACAAAACCTTGACTGTTTAAAATAAACAACATTAAAATTAAGAGTGGCGTTCTAACCCAATTTTGAACAAATACAGTTGGTATAAATTAATTAAATAGATTATACTAATATTTTTTCTCATAGTGCAATATCTTATATCACATCCTAATCCAATATCTTATATAACATCTTGAAGCAATATCATAACATGGCTACATACCTGTTATAAAAAACTTATATCTTCAATGACAGTATCATGGAAGGCAATTTCATATAGGTTCTAACATTTTGAAATCGTGAGTATTAAATTCAATCAAGCAGATAGTATAGTTTTCGTCAAATAATAGTAGTATTCAGACAGAACTTTGATAATCGATGGTTAAAGAAATTTCCGTACAGCTGAGGTCAAGGTCCTAATTTTATCGTTCAGAACAATATCAAACACGTGAGTGTACATATAGAATTCTAAATCATTTTGAATATTAATTGAGTTGCAATAAGAAAGTTAGAATCATTAAAAATTTCGTAATCAGTAAAAGCTTTTAATCGATAACAGCAAATTAAATACACATCAATCCTAATTGTTTGTTCAGAACAATATCATAACACGTGCACACTTTAAAGTTGTAATCATTTAATATTAAGTTGTTGAATAAGACAATAGAACATTATGTTCGATATACGTAAAAGCATTTAATGATTCAGCAAATTATCCTATTGTAGACCTCAGCAATGTCGTCTAACGTTACATTTAAAGTATGTTTAAATATTTTGAGGTCAATGAACATTTTATTTAATATCATAAGAACATGTGGAATTCAGTATTAACTATTAACTAAATGTAACGTCTAGAGTTAACTATATAATATGTTCAACAACGCTTTTGATCAATTAACATTTTACTTGTATGACAGGTCGAGAATTCAGTACTTCATTGGCTTAAAGAAATTATGTACTTATGAAGTAACTTAGATAATTTTCAAGTCAGCATATTTGATAATCTATAGGATTTATCACTGTGGCACGATTTAAAGTAAATTAAATGAAAACCCTTAACCACAAAAATATGTATTAGAATTACTAAATAACGTATTTCGACCAGCATATTTGAATTTTGTAGAAAGAACAATTCAGAGATCTTTAGATTATTAAATACAATTCTTTACTAATGTATTTCTGTTCCATAAAAATTATTAAGAGAAAATTTTATAAAGATACAAATTTAAATATTATAGTAACATGAATCCAGAAATTTATTCAAATAGAATCTATTTTGTTTTTGAATGACTTTTTATTATTTAGAATTCAAGTAAAAAAATTACAAGTCATCACTAATTAGAGATTGTGTGTAATGAAAACAAATTCCCTGGGTGTATATTTTAGAAACCTAAATTCTATTATTTTATTTTTGGCAAATATTTTTGAAGACACAAATGGTGTCCATGTTGTACCTTTGTTTGTTCACAGGTCAAGCTGAGACATCTGTATGACATCTGGTGTTTGAGGTCTTGGTAAGTGTGTTTAAAAGAGTGAAATTCAGGTTTTATGGCTATGTTAGTGGTATTGACAAAAGGTTTCCGCATTTCCCTAATACAAGCACAGTTAAATTTTGTTGGTTATAGTATTGAAAAATACGGTGGCGCTTATTAAATATATTTTTGGTATTTTAACAACCCATGACCCAAGCTCATGATCTACCCAGAGCTAACACTCGACTAGCCGTTTATGTCTTAAGAGTTTTTCTTTATCTCAAGCCATTCTCCATCCAACTTTACCTTGGGCTTACCTTAGTAAGAAGAAATTCTCGACCTTGTGATATCAAATTAGGGTTTAGAAAATTTAAAGGTGTAATTTATTAGCTGATAGTCACGAGGATAAATATAATAATAAAAAAAATTGTTAGAAAAAATTATTTATTACAAACTCTTGAAAATAACACGCAAACCACGATGCTAGGAAAGAGATTTAATAAGATTTAACACGATATTTAATCAAATGATATCAGCCCTTACGGTAATTGAACAGATTTTAGCCACATTAGAAAATGCTGTAACATTTGCTAAATTAAACACATTACATGCTAGTATTATTGAACCAATTCACTTATTAATTGAATTATTTATGATTAGATCACTTATAACTAACAGTAAACTACCCTTTGAAGTAATGGAATCTAACATACTTACATTTGAAAAAATAGCCATAGTAAAAGGTTATGTAAAGAATCATGAAATTACGATTTTTAATAGAAATCCCCATTGGAGAAATTAACCCTTATAATTGTTATCGTTTATTTGCTTTCCCCATGAATGTTACTAGCAAGTATCAAGTTATTACCCCTAAAACCAAGTTCGTTTCCCTAAATGAACTTAGGTATGGCTTCACGAATGAAAAATGCAAAGAAGTAGCACCGAGTCAATATTTATGTGAATTATTAACGACAACAGCTATTCGATCTTTAAATCCTATGCAGTTAGGCGTTCCATGATGTTCGCTCTTTCACGTTTAGTGTACTCTATAATCGCAATTACTAAACTACGAATAACCTTTTTACATAAAAATATAAAAAGTCACCGTAGCACATCATGCAGAAACAATACGTCAACGGTAATAATATAGCCACCATAAGAAACAGGCAAATAATTAGCACCGTGTTTAAAAGAACCTTATCACAAGGTAGAATCGTTTTTCCTACACAATTCGTATTGGAAACGTCACACACTTTTACGCGTACGATTCAAAATTTCCATATAAAGTGCAGCCTACAAATTTTAGCCACGTGACATACATTCTGGGTAAATGACTCTTCCTAATTAAAATAGCAATCAGCACGATCTTCAATTTTAAAATGATTCTTACGCGAGGGTCTATGACATAATTGTACCCCTTGTACTGCCGTTTCCCTAGTTATCATGCGTCGTATAGAATTCTTTTTTCTTCAACCGCGATCCAATCTTGGCAGTGCGTCACTTGTGTTTGTTTTAGATATTTATTCATTACCTTTTTGCTTCGAATTGTTCAAAACAACATATTTAGTAATTTCTAGGTTAATAGTAACTGACGCACATGTAAATGGCATCGGAGGTTGTCCTTTCGTGCGTCATTACCGCGATTTCGCACTGTCTCCTATTCGGTTTTCCATTCTATGATCGACCGGCAGCTCTCAACATGTGAAGAATACCTTCCTCGCCTTCAATCAGGCCTACAAAGGAGTTTAAATTGGTTTTCTACTCTCAGAATTTCTTGTTCAACCTAGAACTTGAAATTGAAAATGTATTTTTAAATAGTGATTTGAAATAATACGTGCCCACCCTATTGTGAACAAACTGGAGTTGATGATCGATATACGTTTTCTTAAGCTCAACTTACCTTCAATGCAGAAAAACTAATAGAAAAATTCACGAAGAGACACATTTTATTCAAATCTTGAAGATTACACTGCTTGTCGTACAACAAAAATGCTGAATCCGTTTTTCGCAATTTTTGATATACCCATATTTCATAAAGTAAAGATTGGGTGGAAAAAGCTGGAACTGGAACAATTTTGCTGTTGGGCATTTATCTCGGTTCCCGGAAACTTTTCCGAGGGTTTAAGACAATCTAGAATTTTCTTAGAAATCTAGATTTTTATGAATTTTTCAAACCGGGCTATCCCCTGTCGAGTTATGGACCTATCGCTCAAAATTATATTCAAACACTAGAAATGCATTGCTCCACAAACAAAAATCTCTTCCTCGTATGAATTTCTAGCAAATTTAATTGCGACTTTGTTCCTTGAATTGAATTATACAAGACCTTCACCTAAGCTAAGTGAGGCTAATTTAGAACAAATAAAATGGAAGTAAAATTTAATTAAGTTGAATTTACTCAAGCTAGAATTAAACTTACATAAAATTTGAATAAAATTTGAAGCCCTAAAATGAATTCCTATTACTTAAACTACTTTAAAATATGTAGGTCTATTTACAATTTTTAGATTCGGCAAATATTAAGGAGCTGTAAAACACTTGATAATAATCGCAATACTTCACATGCATTAATTTTTGTTAAACACAGTTATTTTTAAATCACTTTATTTGTTCGCAGAATAACAGGAATAATGTTTTTAAAGTTACTCTTTCATTCCGATTATAAACACTACTCTCTTCCAAAAATCCGCTCTACTATGAAAGTGCTAGACTTGTTACAAATCACGTAGCCCAAAGCCATAATAAACGTATTTTTACCTAATAAAGCATTTGATTCGTTTAGTGCGCTTAACAATGTGAAACCGACCTGCTTCATTATACGTAAATTCCAACCACTTTAGTATTAATCCCTCCAAATGTTTTCTTCATAAATAGAAAATCTGTTTTGATATCTCAATTTATCACTGCAAATTTTGGCTCTTATTAAATAGAATAACGAACAATTACACGACTTTCCACATAAAGTGCCTTTATAGTAAAATATACAATTTTCAGAAAAGCAAGTGACTCTTTATTAAAAATCCCGCCTCAATACCGAATGAATGATATAATTAAAGGATCCGTTCGTTTAACGAATATAAAGCGCAGTTTTATATATTGAGTGTTGTTAATAAAAGTTCATGATTTTATTATGAATTATTAAGAATTAAAGTTTGGCCCTAATTGACTAAAATGTCACATTTTTCTCTTATAAATATACATGCATGTGTTCGTGTCTACATACAAGATACGTGAGTGTTGAGTGCTTACGTGCGCTTGTGAGAAAATGTACCTACGCACGTACAAACGGGCGGATGTACTCAAGCTCGCACGAACGCACGGACGCGCGCACGCTCAAGTGCACGCACCCACACACGGTCCGATACTTTACTCCTACTGCAGGGGTAAATTAATCTTCTGTAATATTGTGTAGCTATCATTCTTTCAATGGAAGCCTGTCCCTGATTGAATTAAATTGCTTTCTACCGGAGAGTAACATCACTGACATCATTCTAACTTGCAATGTATATGCTATTTACATGCAGTCTAATCACCCGATTTGGTCTCAAAACACTCGTGAAATTGAATCGGTTATTCCATTGAATAGTTTTTCCATGGTACAAAATATGTTTTTCTTACCCCCATCTCGGCAAAAAACCTATTCAAGATTTCTACCTTCAATCACATTTTTCTGTTATATATAGCAACCACCAACTTGCAAATCGATGCTGCTATCCTGGCATCAAAAATTGATATCCTCATAACCGTTTATAAACTTTCTCCTTATTTTAGATAAATCACAAGGTCCAAATTTTTAAATACAAAATTAAAAATTTTAATAGTTCTAATCTTTTCAAAAAAGATCTATAGTTAGTATATCTCTTGCAATCTATGTCATTAATGTGGTAGAGATAATCTGAAACAGTATTTTATTCCTGTAGTTTTAATCTCAACATTTATTTTTGTTATAAACTTGTAATCAATAGATTTTGTCTTTCAATTGTTTCCTCTTTACTATATATTTACATGTGTCTTATTTTAAATTATTCAAGATAACCTGAAAATTATATTACTCATTTATAACGCTAGTGCGTTATTTAATGACACATTTTCTGTATAAACGAGTTTATTAATTTCAGTTAGTTAAATGAGCTTTTAACATGCAAATAGCCTGTAAAATTTAGAAATTTAGGTAGTGTATATTTAATTACGTGGCTATTCCAATATGATATTAAATTGGGGTAAAGAATTAAAATAGTAAAGTACGTAGTACATTTTCATGCAAACAGCAATAACTATCAGGACTTTACACTCTTCGTATTCAATTTAGAAAAATACAGATAGGTCTCGGTAAATAACTGGCATGTGAAAGCCTGTTTGTACTCATTCATACGAGTTCATAAATTAACCATTAACTCATGGAATTGGACCGACACACCATTCAACCACAATATTCATAGAACCTGCCATAAAAATTTATGCGTTACATGTAAATCGTAAGAGAAATTAAAAGCAAACTCAAAGAAACCGCCACTATAGTAGATTACCCCCAATATTTATATACTCACATATTTGTGGTAATAAAAAATGTGTTGCAAATTTTAACAAACGAACGGCTTTTAAAAGTGTAAGAACAAGGCGCACTATCCAGTGAAAGCGTAAAATAGTATGTATATCCCTGGGGTGTTGAAACTTATAAAACCATAAATAATAAAAAAGGCGACCAATCTATCAGTCTTTGATCTTTAGTTATAAAGCCTCAAATTCGACTGACATGCTACCACCACAGTGCGGAATGAGGTTTATCGAGTAATTCAGTTACGGTATTAAATCCCAGGATTGTAAGTAAACAAGTTTCCAAACGCGAGCGAAAACACAGAATTAATTATACCGTTACGGTTTAGAGTGCGCTTGTTAGAAGCGTTCATTCAACACTAAGTTGGAGTATTTAATTACCAGCAATTTGCAATAAAAGTACTGTCGGAGTTTTGGGAAAAAAACAACAAAATCTGGAAGTTATTAAATTGTACTTTCTATCTGCTAAACACCACATGCTATTCTATAATTACTAATTGTGACAGTTTGTAATAACAAGAACGAGTAAAATTTATTATTAAGAGGGCTTTACGTTAGTACACGCTTATTGTGTATTGTAAATACAAAACTCCTCATATGTTTCCGCATAATTCATATGTACCAGTTATCCTTTTTCCCTAAGATACACGCATATTTGTCAAATTAAGGGTAAACTTCAGTTTTTTTTTTTTGTTATTTACTGTGATATTAGTGATTGATAATATAGGTTAGGCAAACAAGATTTGTAGTTTTCTTATTACTTGTATTTATTTTAAATTGGTGGAAGGTGAGAAATATGTACAGAAGGCTTCATCAGTCTTTACTTCAGCAAAAACCGTTAAAAACCGTCTCTCGGAACACAAATCTTATAGGGAAGCTGCAATCAGGATTTATCCATGTGAGTAGGAGCTCAAAATGAAAGAAAGAAAAGTTTAACGATCTTTCAAGGCAGGTGTAGAAGTATTTAGTAAAAGTGTTATAATCTATATATGTCTAAAAGTTTTGCACTTGCTTTTATAAAACCTTTTTGCATCACTGTATTGATTAACTGTTACGTCACTTCGTCCCCGGGTAGAGTAACATTAATTCAGATACTCATCAATTCAGTACGTAACACATTCCTTAAGATAATTTAACTTTGGTATCTGTACATGTAGTAATATACGAAAATTTTATTAAAGACCGTATTAAAACTTACCTCGCACAAAAACCAGATAGTACCTTACAAAACATTATAATCTTAAAACATTGTATGAAAATAAACACATACAAGCAAAATTAATTGTATTCGTTAATTAAATTAAAAACAGTACAAAAATACAAAAGAAAATACTTAAAAATACTTAGTTCTAATATAGTTAAACTACATTACGTTCATAATCCAGTTTAACAAAGATGCCAAAAACCATTTCAGTTTAAAATGTTGAATTTATAAAACAACAGAGTAAGTTCACTATCTATAAAAACTACCGATTTGCATAAACAAACCTTAAAGATAGTATATATCTACTGGACTCTAATAATAACAGATGCAAGAAGCCTAATTTATTTTCAGTGATAGTTTATTTACCCCACATTCCTCCCATTCCTCCCATCATTCCTCCCATTCCTCCCATTCCTCCCATTCCTCCCATTCCTCCCATCATTCCTCTCATCATTCTCATTCGCCAAAGCATAGGCCAGTACCACATGCCCATAAATGGACTGGCGGACTCTGCCCCCTCTAAAGTTTCTTGTGTGTCATGATGCTTATCTGACCTATCAACTGGATACGCATCGATCATTACCATAAGGAAAATAAAAATTGCGAAAATTGCCTAAAACAGCAAAAGAAAGATAAACGTTCACTTTGGTTAACAAGTTTAATGGTATTAAAGCTAAGGGAAAAACTGCTTAAATAGCAAAGTCAATGGTTCGGAATAATAACTACTCGTTGTTTTTATATTTATAACTTAGCCTATTACTTTCGACTTTTTGTTGGAGCAAACCGAGTTGCCCAAGTGAATGACATAATAAGCAGATAGCGGTGTTTTATTATTACATTTTAGTATTAAAAAATAATTGTTAATTTTTTAGTAAAATACTAAAAATAACAGATAATAATGAATAATAATTACTAATTTTAATACCTGAAAAAACAAAAACAGAAAAAGTATACTTGACTAACAATTCGGAGTTTTTGTCTTACTAAATATAATAGGGCAGTACAATTCTCCACAAGATAAGACAATAACAACTGAAATCGGTTAAAAAAATGGAAAGTTATGTATTGTGAAAAATATATACAGGATATGAACCTGCAACTTGTTACATGCCAAAAATTGGCATTGCACACTTTTTATTTTGTGAGTAAATTTGCGCCAATATTTTTAAAAAATAGACTTGTGCATTTCCGTCACTTCGGACAGTTGCGTCGGCGCAAGAGAATGCGCAGACGTGGAGGGAGAAAGAAGTGCACGGTTTCCGACACGGCGGGGAATTAGCCAACGAGATGTCGAACAGTGAGGTTTATCTGTGTCATTCTTTTTTTTTTCTCTTAGAATGTAGGTTCCTCTATCGTACCTTTTATCGTTCCTTACCTGGTTGATCCTTATCGTACCGCTACAGAAAGAAGAGGGAAAACAAAGCAATCTGGCTTCAACGACGGCGTAACCCAACCTACGCCCAACAACGCCAAGATTCACGAAGATGAGCATGGCTCCTGCGCAAGAATAACCGCAAAGTCGTAAAGCGCTCCACATTTTTAAGTGAGTACATTTTATCTTTTGCTTTAAGGCGCCTTTTGTATCACTGTAAACATTTTGGGTATGTGATACAATTTGAGATGCAATTATGACGTAATATCTTGTTGTGCAATATTATGTACGGTTTAGTATGTGTTGCCAACTATCGTAGTGGCTTTGAACACGCGCGCGCGAGACTATAACGGTTATACCTTAGACTATAACAAACTATCTAATTTATACAAGAGAGCTAACTTTTATTAAACACGTGTACGTTGGATATAGAAAATGCGTTATATATAAGCGAAATTTGTGAAGAGTTTAAACATCCTTCCATTCATTCAGTATGGAAACTATTTGAAAGTATGAAGCTGCGACACTTTACAAAAGCGTTCTTGATTTTGGAGAAATTAAGTAACATCTTGTACATCATTTCATTCTTCAGAATCAAAAGTTATTAATGGAAAACGCATTTGTAAACTGAAAAATGGCATTCATTCTAAAAACTATGCAAATATTAATAATCGTGCAGATGTTATATTGGGAACTTCAAATTCTTGTTAAATTAAATCAGTCATGTAGCATTGCAAAATTTTGTTGTACCAACCACATGTGCAGACGAAAAAAGGCTATCAAAATAAAGCTGGCATTTACATTTGGAGATTATAGTTAATTACAATATAAACGTTGTTGAAATTTATCTACGAGAATTACGTCAAACTAGCGATATTTGTACCAGTCAACAGATAAAATGTTATAGATTTGAAATGGGAACAGCTTGTTAGTCAGTGAGTTTGTTACACGAGACGTGGCATCACAATTATCTTCAAGCAACTGCTCTTTTATCGAAGCTAATGTTTATAAATAACAGTAGACGCATTAGGAAGGAGCAATTAAAATTTTTCTGTGAGCGAGTAAAGTGTAAATACAGAAAGTGTTACGTCTAAATAATAATTAAAAATTTAATATTGAAAATAAAAGTAGAGTGTAATCTGAAAATTCATATGAAGAAGCAAAAGCAAGCTCAGATTCGAATAACTGAGATGGTGCATTAATGAAGAGTTGATGGCGTTAGAAGGAAATTAAGTATGGACACCTAAAAACTTATATTATTTTACTATTGGCTAAGGAAAAACAACTCCTTACACAAAAACAAAAACGAAACCGATATTTATAGGCAAAGGAGCACCAAAACTGGGTTAGTCGTCAGTGGAACTCGGTTATCTGGAGTGACAAATCTAAGTTTGAGATATGCGTTGGCGATTCACAAAGTAGAGTTATTCGAATGTCAGGGGAAGAATATTACAGAGATTGTCTCAAAAGAAAGGATAAGTTTCCGGTATCTCTGATGGTGTGGGGATGCATGTCATCACAAGGAATTGAACGTCTGCTTTTTATTGACGGCACTGTCACTGCTGCAAAATACAAGACAATTTTACAAGAAGAATGGTTGCCGTCCATTAATAAAATTCAACTGCCAGAAGGCAAATTTATATTTTAACAAGATGGTGCAGAATGCCATACAGCAAAATCAGTTACATCGTGGTTGCAAGAAATGAATGTGCCTGTTTTAGAATGGCCTTCAAGCAATCCTGATCTCTTCCCTATTGAAACTCTTTGACATCAGATGAAAAAACACTTTGAACCACACCAGTTTGCACTATTTCAGAATTAAAAAATAGAATATATTTGGAATAAATTTCACCGGGGTACTGCAAAACATTAGTTGATACAATGCCAAAGAGAACTGATTCAGTTTTAAAACGAAAGGGTGATTGTACACAGTGGTAACTCCGACAAATTGTTCAAAGAAATTTGGTCCAATTATTAAGCGCCAGACACTTTTTCCTTTTTGTCTATTTTTTTTATAATTACTGTTGCTGATATAAGTATTAGATATTGTTAATTAATTGTTAAAAATAAATGCTAAATCAGCAAAATAACAGTGTGTTGAACATTTTCTTTGGTCCAATTCATATGCGACTAGTCTCGTATAATAGAAAGAAATGACAATTATGGACTAAAAGGTTCATGAGCATAAAAAGTTTATAAATAGACAGCAACCAATACGAGAGTAGCATTTTATAAGTAAAAATAAACCATTTTAGATACTAAAAAGTAGGTATGTTTGATGTTTTTAAAAAGCGGATAGTAGACAGGGAGGTTGCATATATAAATAAGAAATAGTCACTTAGTTAGTTAAAATTTTTTGAGAGAATAATATAGTTAAAAAGGATTTTAGAAACTGAACAAATAAGAATTGGATTGTATAATTATGAACAATGGTTTGGATTGTATAATTCTGAAGAATAAAATAGGAACTGCAAAGGAATCTACTACAATTGTGACAGAAGAGTTACGTTATAATTACAAAATGAAGAACTGACTATTCAAAAATTGTATACAGTGTGGAACAGCCAAATGGAATAAATTAATTATTTCGATAACTGTGCATTTTTTAAAAAAATGTCGACACGCGTCAATTTTAGATTATGAATTGACATTGTGCAATGAAGAATTTTTGATACCTACATTGAACACCCTTCGAGTTGTTGGGAAACAAACATTAACTCTTTTCTATTTATAGAAATTATTACTATAAGACTTTGTTTTGAATGCATAATTAGGTATAGGTTTTCGAACACACCTGAGAGTGTGGTTGACAGTTGAGACACAGATGTAATGTTGTAAAATGTAGTAAATTCTAAAATAATGAAAGCAAACGTTGAAGGAAAAGCCTTTATATTCTTTCAATTCTCTAAAATATATCGTTGGTTATGGGCCCTGTTACGTCATCATCGAACATTTATTGGAATTGGTGACAATAAATACTTTGTGCGTGCATCCTACAGTTTGAGTGAAACATTTTATATACCGACAGCGGAAGTGCGTTGAAGAATACAGTCGCATCCGAACTCTTGCAAAAGACGGTTGTATGAGAGCTTTTGAAAGCGACACCGACATCACCCGGTCGAGCGTGTTACTGGTGGTCCGTCGAAAGCTTTTGTGTGTGAACGTTATTGCCCACAGCGGCACAGGATAAAAAGTATTTATACCCTTTATTAAGTAGTTTGGTGTAGTTGTTTTTAATTATTACATAACCGCTCCACCGCTATTGTTATTGCTACAAAAAGCAATTGGTCCTTCCCTATAATAGCATATTTATATCATCTCCTTAATCCCCATAAATCCATTGGTCCTATAAGTCGATCCAGATTCACCAGTCCTATGGTATACGCATGTCCTAAATTAAATATCACTTTGCACACCAGCAAGCTTTTAAGTAATTATTTTAGTTTTAAATTTGTGTTCAAGCTCCATATTTAGCGGGTAAAATATGTACAATATTAGCTACATACTTTTGTTAAATTAAATAAGCGATTTCGCCGTTTAGTTACAAACAAATACTTTAGCATCAAATCTGTTAGTTTTCAGTTTTAAATTCATTTTAGCGGCATAAAACACAAAGCAACCTGAAAACTATAAATCGTTTTATACTTCTCAAATAAGAAAGGTAAAGGGATGTTCTTTGTGTAAAAGCCATTGCACGTTTTAGTTCCACATACAACCTTAGTCGGTTTGCAGTAAATATTCGATACATCTGCAAAGGGTAATAGAATGTAAAAGCTGCATTTTTCTTGCAAACACGTTAAGCCTCATGTTTCCTCTGAGCTTTGATGTAAAGCCGCCCGGGTTGTAAGCGGTACATCTTATCTAAACACTTTGTTTGACAAACCGGTAGGTTTCCGACGTCTCGTTTTAAGACCACATTGCAGGCTAATAGTCATAAAACGTGATTTATTGGTTTATACGCTATCTTACATTTTTCGTGTCTTGAACAACAACCCATAATATTTTAACATTTTTCGCGTACATCTGAGCGTTACGGTTTTATAGCATTTATTGTAGGCCGTTCAGAATAACTGTCAGAATGGCTCTCAAGAAAATACAGGTAGCAGAGCTCCAATTGCTTAAAATACGCATTATAAAAATGTGGGAACTGAGCAACGCTATACAAAGTGACCCAACTTTAAAAACGTTGTTCCTTATTCAAACAAGGGGCGTAAATGACCGTTACAGAGATTTCAATACAATTTTAGTTGCTGTCTTAGCCTCCTGTAACGAGGCCGAATTATTAAATTACAACGCCTTACGGAAGGAAGTAGATTCCGCTTATTTTTGCATACTGCTGCATCTCGAAACGATGCAAGAAATGAAAGCACCACAAATTACGGAAAATGCTCCAAGCAGCTCGGGATCAAAATTGGTACCGTTAAAGCTCCCACTTTTTAATAATGAGGTAACTGAGTTTACATCTTTCATCGATTTATTTGACAGTCTGGTCTATAATAACGCGTCGCTGTCCAATATCGAAAAATTAAATTATCTTATCAGTTGCGGTACGGGGAAGTCTTTGAAAATCATTAAATCGGTACCCATTTCGGGAGATAACTTTATTATTTCCTATAACGCCTTGCGTGAGCGATTTAGCAATCCGCGTTTATTGGCAACTTTGCATTGGAAAGCAATGAAAGACTTTCCACCTTTAAAATCAGAAGACCCTAAGAAACTTAGGGCACTTATTGATTGTTTTTCAGAGAACCTTGCTGTTCTAACTAACTTAAAGTTTCCCACTGAACATTGGAACTTTATTCTAGTCGATTTGCTTTTAGAAAAACTCGATCCGTTCACTAGAAAACGCTTCGAACTCCAATCGGATCCGAAGCAAATACCTAATTTCGAGGATTTGAGATATTTTTTAACTCAACAATGTGCAGCGTTGGAAACCTTTTCTTCAACCGCACCTGTTTCTTATTCGACGACTGTCCATACATCTCACACATCAGTGCCTAAGAAATCCTCAGCGTTTCAATTTAAACCAAGAGTTTCTTCTAACGTAGTCTCACTGGACACACCAAGTAGCTCCAGTGACTCAAAGAATTCATTTTCGCACCATTGTCCTTCTTGCAAGGGCAATCACTTAATTTACAGATGTCAATCGTTTCTAAAGAAAACTCCGACGGAACGTTTCGACATTGTCAAACGCTTACGCCTTTGTTTAAATTGCTTACGAACAGACCATGCGTCCATGCAATGCAAATCTTATAATTCCTGTCGAACTTGCGCCAAGCCGCATCATACCTTGCTACATTTTGAAGCGCAACCTGCTTCTAGCCGTTCAGCTGAACCGATCGCTACACCTATGCATAAAAATGCCAATAGGACGCAGTCAGCCTCTCCTATTCCGGCAAATGTTTTGTCTTCACAGACGAATTCAAATCTTGGGGTTACTGTCTTACTCTCCACTGCTGTTGTGGAAGTTCAAGACCGATCTGGTAGATACAAACCGATCAGGGTACTCTTAGACCCTGGCTCTCAAGCTAGCTTTATTCGAGACGATTGCGTGAGCAAACTTTGGCTTCCACGCATACGTTCGCAAGTTCCGATTTATGGACTTGGGCAGACAACTTCAGCAGTCAATAGGGTGCCGTCAGCTGCACCATTCGCTCTATGTTAGACTCTGAAAAATCTCTAGAAGTCACAACTTTTGTGCTTTCGTCAATATCTGGCAAATTACCCAGCGTTGAAGTTCCTAATAATTGGGAACACTTATGCGGCCTGCACTTTGCAGACCCGACCTGAACTCTCCAGGAACTATTGACATGCTCCTTGGAGCAGATGTTTATCCGTTCATCATCAATGGCGGTGTTATACATGGCAAATTTCTTCAGCCTGCCGCCATAAATACAATTTTTGGTTGGACTATTATTGGTCCCACAAAAGCTTGCAGTCTGATACTGTCCAAGCATTTTTACTTCTGTAGAAGATCCTATCGACCAGACCCTAAGGCGGTTTTGGGAGATAGAAGAGTTGCCATCCAAGCCTTATACTTCTCCAGAAGAAGAAAAGGCAGATTTGATTTTGAAAACACGTTTTCTCGTGACCCTAGCGGTCGTTTTATTGTTGCGTTACCGTTCAACGATACTTTGCCCGTTTTTGATAATTGCTTTGAGATGGCTAAAAAAAAAAACTATTTTCGTTGGAGCGCAAATTGCATGCTCAACCGGAGCTACGCGCCCAATACAACAATTTCATGCAGGACTATCTTGATGCGGGTCATATGGCATTACTCGATTCTCCGCCCGTTGGGAACGATAATTATTTTTTACCCCATCACCCTGTGTTTAAAGAGGAAGGTCATACTTCTAAATTTTGTGTGGTTTTTGACGCCTCTGCAAAGGCTTAAAAACAACGTGTCACTTAATGACACTCAATTGGCTGGACCTAGTCTCCAAAATGACATTTCGTCAATCTTACTTAAATTTCGCTCTCATCGTTTCGTTTTTACTTGTGATGTTCGCCAAATGTATCGACAAATTTTGGTTACCGAAAACATCGAAAGTTTCAATTAATTGTTTGGCGGTTCTCCGCAGAAGAACCCATTCAGACTTATCAGCTTAATACAGTGACCTATGGTATTAAGTCATCGCCTTATCTAGCATTAAAACTCTTCAGCAATTAGCCATTGACGAAGGCAAAGGTTTCCGTTAGCCGCTGAGGCTATACGGTCAAATCTATATATTGACGATTTCGTCGCCGGTGGAGATTCTATACAATCGGCCCGCGAAATTAAAGATCAACTCATCCGACTTTTACATTTGGCTGGTTTTGAACTTCGAAAATGGAGTTCTAATTCAGTTTCTATTTTGGAAGGCATTCCGTCAGATTTTGCCAATATACTTCTCTCGATTTCGATTCTGACGAATCAATAAAAATATTAGGTCTTCAATGGTCACCTACAGAAGATGTTTTCTCATTTTGGGTTAAACCATTAAACCCAATATGTACAAAGCGCAACATACTTTCGCAAGTTGCCAGAATATATGATCCATTAGGGTTTTTAGCCCCACTAACACTTTTTGCAAAACGCCTAATCCAGCATCTGTGGATGTTAGGTTTAAATTGGGATGACATCCCACCAGCAGACATTTCGTCTCAATGGCAGCAGTATCAAGAAGAATTGGCGTTATTATCGTCATTAAAGTTACCACGTTGTTTACCCCCTTCGGATCCTTTTACTTGTCATTTGCATGGGTTTTGCGATGCTAGCGAGGTAGGGTATGCAGCGGTAGTGTATTTTCAGTTCATAAATCAAACTACTGGAGAAATAACTGTACAATTTGTAACCGCTAAAACAAAAGTAGCTCCAATTAAGCGCATTTCAATTCCACGTTTGGAATTATGTGCCGCCGTTTTATTAACCGATTTACTTTCTTTTACCATTCGTTCTTATCAAGGCTTGATTGAAATCTCCGATGTTTCAGCGTGGAGTGATTCTACGGTCGCTCTCACTTGGATACGTTCTCCACCTTTTCGTTGGAAAACTTTTGTGGCAAACCGTGTTAGCCACATTCAAGAAATCATTGCACCTAGCCGATGGTTTTATATTAAATCTTCGCATAATCCGGCTGATCCTGCATCTCGGGGATTAATGCCAAGCGCGGTTATTTCATGTTCGCTATGGTGGGCGGGGCCTGAATGGCTTCACTACCCTAGTGACTCGTGGCCGCCTCAACCAACATTGTCAACCTCAATTGCTGAGGTAACTACGGAAAAGAAGATCCTAACATTTGTCGCTCAAACAGATCCAAACGTCATTGACACTTTACTAAGTCGTTTTTCATCGTTATATAAAATCCAAGGCATCGTGGCTTACATTTATAGATTTTCTAAACCCATGGCTCAACGTCATACGGGTCCTTGAATTACACAATGCTCTCATGATTATCGTCCGGCATGTACAAAATGTTACATTTTCAAAGGAAATAGCTTCGATCAAGGCAAACCGTAAATTACCTAAAAGCTTGCGAAAACTTTCTCCATTTGTTGATCCACAAAATATCTTAAGAGTAGGTGGGCGCTTGACACATTCTTCGCTTTCCTATTTCGAAAAGTTTCCTGCGTTATTGCCTCAGCGGCCTGAAAGATATTGCCATCCCGGTGTTAATACCACAGCGTATCTTATCCAACAGAATTTCTGGATCCTTTCTATTAAAAATTCAATCAGAAATTATTTATCATCATGTCATAGATGTTTTCGTACCAAACCGGTCCTTTTAACTCCTCCTATGGAGACCTACCGGCAGCACGTATTACCCAAATCAAACCGTTCAGTATTGTTGGAATTGATTTTGCTGGCCCTCTTTTAATAAAGGCTAACCGCCTACGGGGCTCTAAAACTCTTAAGGCCTATATTTGTATTTTTGTTTGTTTTGCCACTAAGGCAGCACATATTGAACTTGTTTCGGATTTGTCGGCAGACGCGTTTCTTGCTGCTTTGCGACGATTTATAGCACGGCGAGGACGCTGTTCTCAAATATTTAGTGATAGCGGTACTAATTTTGTAGGTGCCTATCGTCAGCTTATGAGTTATCTGCATAGTGCAGTAACCTCAGAAAAGATAAAGTTGTCGTTTAATCCACCTAGCGCCCCTCACTTCGGTGGCTTGTGGGAAAGCGGTGTTAAGTCGGTAAAGACACACCTAGCTCGCGTAATCGGCGAACAAAACTTACCTTTGAGGAACTTTACACAGTTCTTACGCAAATTGAATCTGTTCTAAATGCAAGGCCACTCTGCGCTTTGAGTTCGGATCCAAATGACTTGCGTTGCCTAACACCAGGTCATTTCCTAACTATGGAGCCTCTTTCTGCACCACCAGATGAGGACCATTCAACCAACGTTTTACCATTAAAAGCAGGTGGAAACTCCTGCAAAAACTCCACCAAGATTTTTGGGCTCGCTGGAGCCATGAGTACTTACATACTCTAAATCAAAAGGTTAAATGGCACTCTAAGGTAGGTGTCCGACAAGTTGAAAAGGACACTATTGTCCTCATCAAGGACGACCAGCTTTCTCCACTTTAATGGAAATTTGGTCGTATTATTAATACTTTTCCCAGTGCGGACGGTATTATACGTGTCGCTGAAATCAAAACGGCACATGGCACACTAAAACGACCTTTGGTCAAACTAGCGCCGCTCCCGGTATTTTAATTTTATTTTATGTTTAGATGTATATACACATTTCTTACATGTATAGTAGTATATTATTTTTACATATTTGCTTATTTACATATATATTTTTATTTTTGCATAGTTGGTAATATCGCTCGCTGTAGTGTACCACCCTATCTTTCGTTACCTGTTTTCCTAGCAAGGTCAAATCCCATGTGATTTCCTTCACCCAACGTACTTCCCTCCTTTTCAAAATTCTATGAATTTGGTGGGCGGTATGTTACGTCATCATCGAACATTTATTGGAAACAATAAATACTTTGTGCGTGCATCCTACAGTTTGAGTGAAACATTTTATATACCGACAGTGGAAGTGCGTTGAAGAATACAGTCGCATCCGAACCCTTGCAAAAGACGGTTGTATGAGAGCTTTTGAAAGCGACACCGACATCACCCGGTCGAGCGTGTTACTGGTGGTCCGTCGAAAGCTTTTGTGTGTGAACGTTATTGCCCACAGCGGCACAGGATAAAAGGTATTTATACCCTTTATTAAGTAGTTTGGTGTAGTTGTTTTTAATTATTACATAACCGCTCCACCGCTATTGTTATTGCTACAAAAAGCAATTGGTCCTTCCCTATAATAGCATATTTATATCATCTCCTTAATCCCCATAAATCCAGGCCCAGAATACTCTCTACCGAATAATTAGAAAATTTAAATTTAAATGTGAGAATTGAGGTTAAGTATGAATCTCGTGATTGAAGAAAGTGCAATTGTTAAAATTAAGAAAAATGGAAGGAAAAGTAGTTATTTTAGGTGAAAACAGACAAATATGGTATTACCCTATTCGCAAATAGCAATTTTGATAACTGGAAATTTTGTTTGAATTCAGTACTGAAAGCAAATGAAGTTAGGGATACGTTAAATGAAATTAAGGCAACAGATGTAGATTGGGTGAAGACAAATGATAAAGCTGTAATGATTAAGATACAGAGTATAGCAGATTCTCATCTGAATATGTAAAAGAAACCCAATATGCTAAAGACATTGCAAAAATTGAAAACCACATTTGTAAGTGCGGGTGTTCGTTCAAAGTTTTATTTATTGAAAGAGCTTATAAATTTAAAATATGATGGTGAATATGATATTCAGGACCACTTCAATAAATATGATAAACTGTTCATAGAATTGAAAGATAATGTGACTAAATTTAATGAATGCATTTTACTTGTTTTTTAATGCTGTCGATGCTACCAAAATACGAAAGTGTTGCAAGGGCATTGTGTACGGCGAATGATGATAAAACTGAATTGAGCTTTGTTAAACACCGATTATTAGAGTTTGATTTGACTAAAGATGAACGTAAAGGTCAAAGCCTGCCAGCTTGTAACAAATATATTGTGTGGCACTAACTTTAAAGCCACTTCTATGTGTAGCCACTTCTATTTGTTACAGCTCTGTGGTATCTGATCCTTTTAATTTCGCATGATAATATCAGAAGAAACAATTTCATAATAGAAAAGAGCGTTATTATCATTTAATTAGCTTTAGATTTATCATAAGAAAACATTCAATAGTAACAAATACTTTGAAATTGTCCTAAAAACAAATCGCCTTTTAAAAAAATACGTTATGAACACTTCACTTGTGTTGCCTAATTTGTAGGCGGATTGCATGCACTTTTAAAACTACTAAGTTAATATAGCGTTTGCACAGAGTGTCATAAGGCGACGCTTAAAACAGATCACCTGTTCTTGACGTGGAGGGTATCCAAGAAGAACTCGGCCATCTAGTTCAACTACAGCGTTAGCGAAGCGGGTAGATGAGAAAATGTTGATACTTTTACGTGCCAGCTGGTGCCTTAGGATTACAATTCAGGTCGGCAATAGGTTTATGGTCGTTTTGGAGGAAGTCTGAGATGTAAAGTTTTCCCGGGCTCCGGCTAGGCGATCGGAACACTGTGTGTAGTGACAACGTGGTTACCTGTCCTCGACATCCGTTAACAGTGAGATTATAACTGGTGTGTAATTCTTATGCTAAAAAAATCTTTAATTTTCTTAGAGCTTCGGTGAAATTATAATTGGAATAGTTGTTACGGAAGAATTTGAGGCCGTTCGTAGAGCTTTTTCTAGAAAAGCGTGGTGAGAAGATGTCAGCCGTTTATTGTGAGATTCCCATTGACGCGCTTTTGCTAACCAGATAAAGCCCTAAGTTTGTGGATAGGAATTCTTTTAGAAGCAACAGTTTCCTTGCGTATGCAAAGACCAGGTATTTAAAACCCTCGTTGACATAGGAGTCAATTCCTGCTGAGTGTTTGATTATTTTGGGTTAGTTACAGTGGAAGCTTTGTTGCCACGTTTTCTAGACTTTTATAAATGCTCATAGAGTCGTTAATGATATGAAATTTAATGAGAATATCAAGTTAATGATTCTAAATTTTATGAACGGATTAATTTTGCATTTAGGTTTTAACATAAAAGGCCGTAAAATAATGATGTTATAATAATCTTATATCGGATTCATTTTCTTATTTAATGTTAAAAATATAAAAAAGGGGAACTTTGCTCTTTTTAAGTAATCCAAAATTGTTCTGTAGAACATGTGAGATATACATGTGGCTTTATAAAGAGGTTTGTAAAGTTCACTTTCACTTATAAATGTCTAATTATAGTATGCTTGACAATTAGTAGATTAGCAGTGTCATTTCTGTACTATCTCAATATAAAATTTTCTAAATTTAAGTAATTCTCATCCTATTTAAATTTTTTGTAACAAATACTACAAGCGAGGCTTATTTGAAACATATGTGAACCAATCTAACAGATCTGTCAATTGGGTTATAAAGATTTTGTTTTTAAAAATAGAACCAAATGCTAAGATCTTATTATGTAAAGAGAAAATTTACGAATCTTAAGAAATCAATTTTACTTTTGAATATTATACCTGGGATTTTATTTAAAGAAAAAGAAATTACTTTAAACCACTCTGTCTTTTTATTTTAAGTGTAGTTAAATTTAATGCACCACTATTGAGAAAATAAATTTTGATTAATGAAATAAGAGAAATACTGAAGCAGTATAAGGTTATAGAAACCTCATATGTGATTTCTCTTTGATATCCATTTTTAGATAAAACACCTTTGTATGGTAATTTCATGATGATTAGTTTACAAGTATCGTTGTACTCTTTTGTTGTAAGACACAAACTGCGTCTTTTAGCAAAAATTTATTGTGTGACTTTTTAGGATCATAGTAGCTGGAGTTGAAGTAGATACTTTCGAGAGGTTTCCAGAGATATTGTTTTGTTTAACTTGTACGTTTTTGGTAATCATTAAAACCTATGGGTTTCTGCATCTTCTCATTAGCCACTTTCGTTATTTATCGTCCATATAGATGCGGTGGCGCTCAATCCCTCTTTCCCTTTCCATGCCTGTTCATAATTGAGTTTACATTATATCCACGCCCATTTTCATTGCTCGCCCTTGGGGTAGTTCCCAGACTAAGCCGCGAATATCGTGAAGTTCGTGAGTCTATTAGAAGTGATAGCTTCAAGAATAAATTCTTGCCAGATAATAAAATTAAATATCGCTTCACTGACGTACAACGTCAAAATAGTTGCATTAGCGTGCCTGACTCACCACCAACCAAACAAAAAAATAATTGTTAGAAGCTGCGTCTTTGTTTTTGCCAAGAAAAGCGTAAAGTGCTTTAAATGTGAAATGCTTGAGCATATTAAAAATGTATGTGGAATAAATTGCTGGATTTGTCACAGATTTGGACACTAAGCTGCATATTACCGCATTAAAAGTAATATAAGTAAAAATCATTTTAGACACGGTCCATTTCAAAAACGTTCAGTAGTTGTTGCGGAAAACGGTAACAAGGATGAAGAAGCGGTGGCCTTTTGTGCTTTGTCAACGATGTATGAACAGAGTCTCCACTTGGTATGCTGACACAAGTGCGGCTCATCACTATATAAACTCGGATGACAATTTAACAAATAAACAGATGTTTATCGATCCTAAAGTATCTATCTAGCAGAGCAAGATAAGGTAATGGAAGCGGACATGTGTGGGCAACTTGCATGTGGTGAATTAAGTTAATGATAAATGTATAAAGATTATATTGAAAAATGTAATGTGTGCGTACCTAAGCTAAGAGTAAATTTGTGGTCAATTTCAACTATTGAAAAACAAGGTTATGAAGTGTTATGTGCAAATAAAAATATTGAAATTAAAAAGAATAATGTTATTTATGTTAGGGGTGAACGATATGATAAACTGTACAAAATTAAACTTGTAATTATTAAGATATCAGAAATTGCCAACTTAATTGCAAAAACTGATCCAGAACTTTGGATTAGGCGTTATGTTCACTTAAATTTTAGAACGATAAATAATATAAGTAGAAATAATATAGTAGATGGTATAGATCTTGCAATTAAGGATGTTGAATAAAATATATGTGAAGTATGTGCTACGGCCAAGTTAAAATGTCTTCCATGTTCCATATCATTCAGGTAAAATTAGAAGTAGAAGGGTGTTGCAATTAATTCATTCAGATGTATGTGGCCCGATAGTTCCTACGTCACATACTGGAGGTAAATACTTTGTTACGTTTGTGGATGATTTTTCACGATTTGTAATGGTGTACATTATTCATTACAAGAACAAAGTTGAAAAATGTTAAAAGAAATTTTGAGGCTAAAGTAACAGTAATGTTCAGTGGATTAAAAATTTCTAAGTTAAAGTGTGATAATGGAGGCGAGTATATAAGTAAAGCTCTGCAACAATTGTGTGGCGAAAAAGGTATTCAGTTAGCATATGTAACACCTTATGTGCCACAGATAAACGGTGTTGCGGAGAGAATAAATCACTCACTAATGAATTGTGCAAGAGCAATGATAATGCAAGGGATGATGGGTAAAGAATTCTGGGAACAAGTTGAGTAAAGGATAAATCACCATATGAATTGAGGTAAAAGAACAAACCAAATGTGTCAAATATGAGAGTCTTTAGATGTACTGCATATTCAAGAGTACCAGTTAAATTAAGAAAAAAATTAGATGGCAAACCCATTAAGTGTAGGTTTGTTGGGTTCTTGGAAAATGAATACAGGCTATGGTCACAAATAAATAAGGAAATCATTAATTCAAGAAACGTTGTGTTTATTGAAAATGAGTTTGGCTGAATGAAGATTGAAAACAAATATGTACTTGATATCAACGCAAATATGTTTGAACAAAATGTAAATGAACTTTTGAATCAAGAAAAAGAAGAAATAAGTAAAAATGAAAACATGGAGGATAGACCAGCTGAAGAAATAGAAAAAGAAAATGAGGTTAATGTTCAAAAAATATTGAAGTTAACAACAAAAACCATCGACGACAACAAAACGTAAAACTGCCTACAAAATTATTTGATTGCGATGTTGATTTTAGTTGTTTGACATTATTAACTAGTTGTGAATCTCCAAATTCATATGAAGAAGCAAAAGAAAGCTCAGATTGGAATAACTGAGATGGTGCATGAATGAAGAATTAAGGACGTTAGAAAAAAATCAAGTATGTACACTAGTAAATAGAGAGAAAGATCAAGAAGTTATGACCAATAGATGGGTCTTTACTGTAAAGTATAATAATAATGATGAACCGACATATAGAGCAAGATTGGTTGCAAGAGGTTTTCAACAAAATAATCCTCTTGAAGAATTACATACACCAGTAGCAAAATTATCCACATTTAGATTGCTGTTGTGTATATGCATTAAATATAATCTACTTTTGGAACAGTTAGATGTGAGAAATGCGTTTCTAAATGGCGGAATAACAGAAAAAGTTTCTATGAAAATCCCTGATGGTTTAGAAGTTCAAAAGATAGACAAAAATAAAGTATGTCTCTTAAATAAGGCAATATATGGTTTAAAGCAAGCACCTGCAATATGGAATGATAAATTCAAAAATTGGATAACTAACTCAAATTTTAATAGATCCAGGTTGGACTATTGTTCATATGTTAATGTGAAGGATATCATTCGATGTTATTTGCTTTTGTATGTTGACTACATACTATTAGCATGTAATGATATTCAATTTTTAAGTCAAATAAAATCTCAACTTTGTTATAAATTTAAAATGAAAGAGTATGGGAAAGTGAAAAATTTTCTAAGAAAATATATAACCACAGATTTGAATAGGGATGTTATATCAATCGATCAATATTCAGCCATAAGGGGTGTGATTAAAAAATTTAATGTTGAATGCTCTAAAGATATAAAAACACAAATAGAGAAAAATCTAAAACTTGTAAAAAAATGAGAATCAAAAATTAAAAACTAAATTACTATATAAACAGCTTCCGGGATGCCTAATGTACATTACAATGGACTCTAAGCCTGACATTTGTTATAGCGTTAGTTATTTTGGAAGATATTAAGATTGGCCTACTAATGAACACTTTAAGTATCTCTTACGTGTGCTACGTTATGCAGCGTACGGGTCAGACAGAAATAGACAGGATATTGAAAGTGCGGACCCGCATGAATCACGATGACGGAACAGAACTCAACAAACGTAGAAATACAGGGCTAACCAGCAATGCGGTGAGGGGGAGGGGGGTTCCTAGCAACACAAAACATACATCGTCATCGAGTTTCTATTTACAGTAAACAAAATAAAAATTCCTATTTAAACAGCAAAAAAAATAATAATAAAGTTACTATTTAAAAAAAAGCAATTTTACTCTATGGACAAATGTAATAATTGTTCCACAAAGTGCACATTTCGTAGCAAACATGTAATAAATCTAACCAGTAAAAAAAAGAGTAATGTTGATACTTTCGTATAAGCAGATGGGCTAAGTAGAAAAAGCATTAAATTTAGAAACCTTTCTAGTAAGGATTTTACCATAAGAAACAATAGCGTATCTAATTTCAAAGTGGGATTTAAAAAAACTGTTTTGTTCGTCAGCACGATGCGAATTGAGTTTATCCCTTGGTATGTTAAAAAGAGAAAACAAGTCATATACATGTGTCGGGATACTTATCTGGCAATTAATCGGAAGTGGATCAGCACAGCATCGCCGTTCGCCGCGGTAGTCAGCAATAACCATGCTGCTATCGTAATTGCAACAACGGTCTGCACACAAGAGTAGTTGATCTACGTCAAAGAATAATCGGGCCTACATAAAACAATTTGGCCTTCAGCTAAGAGCTAGAAAGATAGTCTAACTAGTATTAATAACTCAGGAGCACTTACCGATACACCAAAATCTACATTTCTTATAAAAAAAAACGTGCATCGCTCTTGGAATAATAGAACGAGTAGTTTAGAAAAATGCATATGAGGACGAACTGCATAATCAAATTGAAATTGTTTTAAATAACAAGAATTCGACCTTCAATCCTCGCGTTATCAACATATCAAAAAGAAGATTAAAAAACTCCATTCAAGCTTTATTAAATAATAGAATACACTATTTTAATGAGTCTTTCGGTCGTAACAGTATAAGGATTAATTTTACGCTATAGTAATGTGTAACCAGTTAACGGATACTCAAAACAAGGTGCTAACTATAGAATCTATAGCGTAAACTCGTTGTTTTAGAGTAGATAAATTGAAATTAAAAATTATTCGCGAGCGTATCCACCTTAGGAAAAGGCGTAGAATTTGATAACACTTCAATCATATTACATAAAGGAACAGAATCAGGTAGAAGTTCATAAACGGTACAAGAACAAACAGTATCAAGTAGTACTTCTCCAATGTTAGATAAAGGAGTAGAATGAAGTTTATCAACATGAAAGAAAGGAGCAGCACCAGACAGAATTTCATCAACCTCACAAGAACACACAGCATCTGCAAGAACTTCATCCACAATAGACAAGGAAGCAGAATCAGGCTGACCTTCATCAACATTAGATAACAGGACATCAGCTAGGATTTTACCAACCCTAATTAAAAGAACAGAAGCAAATAGCATTTTGTCAGCATGACAAAAATGAGTAAGAGTAGGTAACGTTTCATCAACGTTCGATAAAGGAGTAGAATCAAGTAAGATTTCATCCCTGTTAGACAACGGAGTGGGAACAGACAAAACTTCAGCCACAATAGTAGATAACGAAACAGTATCAGGTAAAACTTGGTCGACAACAGCAACAGGCATTACAGCTACGGGTTCACTAACTTCAACAGGACCTTCTCTATCCGTATTAGAATGTCAATTTAGCTACAGCTGTTATTGTAGGTACGACAGCAATTTCTTGACTAAAATCATTTAAGAAAGCAGGAACAGGTAAAATTTTGACAGCAACAGCAGCAGACATTAAAGATACAGGTTCATGAACTTCAACAGGACCTTTGCTGACGAAATTAGAAGTTATCGTCACTTCAGTGACATTTGTGCTTGCAGATACGACAGAAATTTCTTAGGTACAATTATTAAAGAAAACGGGAACAACCTTTTGAGAAGCTAGCTGCAAGTCACTAATTCGAAGTATGGGTGGCGATGGTGGTGGAGGCACAGTTTGGGGTGGAAGTGAAAACGTCGGGTCTAGTTGGTCATCTTTTGAATCGCGAAGGACAGAAGGAATTTGGTTCTTGTTAGTAGAAGTTCGGTAAATAGGTGCGTGATAACCATAAAAATCAATATTATAGTTGAATGCCTCATAAGGCTGAAAAGGATATGAAGTGATGGTAGTAGGGCGAGCAGAAGGAGGTGTAAAAAAAGATGTAGAACTAGAAAAGGAAGTAATTTTTTTTGAAGCTACAGTTACCGAAGAAGGGCATGTTTTGATAGTAGGAGCAGGATGACCTGTATGAGGGACAGAAGAGAACGTACAATGAAGAACAGAAGAAATTAGGCACCTAAAGGTGAGGGCAAAATCTGAAGGATTATTCGAAGACCTATTAGTAGTAGGATGACAGGGTGGACAGTTGTGCGAGTAACTCCCTTATGCCCGCAACCATAGCAAAGGAGTGCTTTCGGACGAGTACAACGTGTCGAAATATGACCAGGTTTGTCGCAGTTAAAGCATATGACCTGACAAGTAGAAGCAGAACTAGGAAGAGGAGCAGTAGAAAGTACGGAAGGAGTATCTGATCTACCCGTAGGCGTAAGAGAAACCTTAACAACTCGGTCCTGTGGAGTAAAAGTATTTTCCTCAACAGTAGCAGACTTATACGCAAAATTCGGTTCAGAATTTATTTTGTCTAATAGGCGTTTATTATACTACACGGGTAGGAATTCATCGTTTAATAAAGTAACAACGTCTTTTCAACATTTGAAGGAACCCTGATGTGCTCGGAAGAGAAATAAAGCCTTTCTGGTAAGTAATTCCAGAGTAAAAAGAAAAAGTTGCTGTGCAGAAATATTACGCGAAACACTGGGTTTCTTAATACAAATCGAGAATTCCGGTAGAGAACCTTCACCTGAGAAAAAGACATTCAGTTTAGCGAGCGGGTATCCTTTAGTAGGGTTCATAGTATGGGCAGTAGTAGAAGTGTCCAATTCTTCCTCGGAATCTGAAGAAAGATAAGGAACTTCTCCGGTAACGGTGGTAGCTACATTAAGGGTTTGTGGACTGGAAGAAGGCTGTTGACTAAAATCAGCAAAAGTAACACGCTTGAATTTTCTATTAGTTGCCTCAACATCAGAACCAATGGTCTGTAAAGCGAATAATAATTTATTTTTCATAAGGGCTTCTTCTTCAGAGTTAGCCAACATCAATTTACAACGTCGCTTAATGTGTACCCATAAGGAGCGTAAACTAGCAAACTTACTATCAGTAACATCTCCAGTAAAGTCGTCAGAAGACGATCCAAGTTCAGTAAGCGCGCGTTTAATAGCATCATGATCCTCTGTAAACGTAATTGTGTAAGGGCTAGGAGTAAAAGACTGATTCCTTTTCACTTGAATCGCGTTGCGGACGGCTTTACGCAACTCCTCGACTCTAATGTTAGAGTCAAATCCTTGAAAAGATATCTCATATTGGAGCTCGGGTTTTAACAGCCTATTTACATCCAACCCCCACGTAACCATTGTGACAAAAGAAATAAACACTGTATATCAGAGTAATGCTAAAGTACCAACAACAACCGATTAAACTATAAAATATCAGAAGTGAATCGAAACAAAACGATTTTATTCAATACGGAAGTAAAAAACGGATTAAATTTCGAAAAAGTACTAAACGTATGAGAATGAAGTCAATACAATCATAAATTGACGCCAGAGCTGTGAAAGGGTATACAATTATTGGCGAAAACCCAAGTCCAATAATCTGACATGAACTAACCAAGGATATTTAGCAATCACGGAAAAGCACAAAATCAAAATTCAAGAAGATCCAACCTACACAAGAAATAAAGGAAACCGATCGTCACATGAGGAACATCAAGAGTCGAAAGAAAAAGAAAAAATAAACAATAGATCGAACGTTCAGGAAGAAAAAACAAGCAGCAGCAGGCCGAGAACTGCGAGTAATGTAGGAACTTAAGCACTAACAACAAAAAAAATCTGAGCAAAAAATAACTAGAACAAACTCGGCGCAGAAATTAATCAAAACCAAATCGAAGTAACCGTTAACTAAAACAAAATCGGGCCCAAAGTTACACGAAACAAAATCGGGGCGCCACGCCAAGGCGTCATAAATTATACTACGTACCTAGACTTAGCCGGAAGAAAAGTAAATACCAGGCTAACTACCAAACGCGGAGAGTGGGCGGATTCACCTAGATACCAAAAAAAAAAACAAATCGCCCACGATCATCTATTAACCATAAAAATAAATAAAGGATTTTGTACAAACAAGCATAAAGGAAATAAATTAAACGTTACTATTTCACATCAAACAATTATGTGATACGAACAATTTAGTACTTTAGATACGAAGTGCGCATCTCGAATTTTATACAAAATAAAACTAATTAGTAGAAAATAAACATGTAAGAGCTTTTGTTAAGCGTTTTTAAAATTGCATATAATACCATTTGTAAAATAAACTAATCAGTAGAAAGGAATAAGCGTGTGGGAATTTTGTCAAACGTTTTTAACAATGGTACATCACACCTGTAGAGCGATAATATCGATTCGCAGCAACAAACAATAGTCTTACAGTGTCACGTTTCTTATCACTTAACTACACCAAACGTTGGTAAGGAATATTCCCTTGATATACACAAAAGAAAACAAGCTGTATATCTGTATGTGTGGGGATACTTAGCTTACACGCCATCGTGAGTGAATTAACACCGCATCGCCATGGTCGTCGGGATATATTTACCCTGTTACCATAACGGCACCAGCATTCTACAGGCAACGGCAGTTGATCTATGGCAAAGAACAGTTGGGCGCACATAAAAAGAACCAATCTGGCCTTAAGCTAATAGCTAAGAAGAGAATCTGATTAGGATGGGTAAGCGCGGAAAAACTCAACGATGCACGCAAGATACCTCCTACTTGTCGAACAAAAAAACGTGCAACGCTTTTGAAGTACTGGAACGAGTAATGTAGAAAACATTTTAACGCACAAGCTGCAGAATCAAATTAAAAGTAGGTTCAAATAACAGGAGTTCAAACTGCAATCCTTGCATTATCAACGCGCGATTAGCAAACTGGAAAACACGCTATCAAATAATAGTAGGATCCGTTATTTCGACAAGTCTCTAGATGGGAAACACAAAAGAAAGCAATTATTCGTTATCGGAATGTTTAACAAATTAATGGATACCTAAAACAAGGTTATTGACTATTTAATTTATAGCATAAATTTTCGTTTTAAAAGCAAAATCGATTTGAGTGGAAATTGTGTTAAAGCGGGCTTATTCTGAACAGGTACACTATATAGGGTATTGTGGGTGAATTTAAGAACAGGAATGGAATTTATTCGAGCGGGTAATGACATAACCAGGAAAAAAAGGGTATTTAATTTTTGTTGAAAAATAAACGTAACAAGCTTTTCAAAAAACGTTTCACATTTTTGCAGAGAATGTCGAAATCTCCGACCAGTATATTCTATTCTAAAGTCAATTCTACTATGAAAAATAGCATAAATATACGTTGTACTTTTGATTTCTCCAATGCTCCGCCTGTAGGTACTACACTAGCCAGATAGTGAGTTTCTTTCCAGTAAATTTTGAATTTATCCTAACCCTTGCAATTCCAAGCAAGGTAGTGATATTTAACGTGCTTGACAACACACACACATCGGACTTACATTTTACCTATTATTCGAACGAGGGAGCACTTTTGTGAAAAATACTCGCTTAATATTTCTCAAGCAGACCGTGACGGGATTCAAACACGGACCTTAGTATTAGCAGTCATACGCGAATCTATCTGAACGACAAAGCCGCCCATGCCAATCGAAAATTGTATTAGATCGAGTTTTTACTCGGAAACTCATGATTGAAAACACATATTAATCAGGAACCTCTTCAACTAGAATTCCAATTTATCCTTTAGCCAAAATTGATTCAGTTACTCGAACTTTAGATCGTCGGTAGAAGTCAAAATAAGAGGCAGAAATAAGGAAAACGAAGGAAAAGAATAATAAATAAACTTCAGGGTATAGAGTTATCAGTAATGAAAACTGTGCGTTTGACTTATCAGAAATGATATTTTACATGCTTGAAACTTGTAGAACCAAAGATTTCCCATTTTAGGGGTGTAGGGATAATTTAAACAATAAATGAAATTTGAACTTTTGGTTTTGCAAAGTGACACCCTTATGGTTAAAACTTCTCGAGGCGCTTTTCTGATTCTGAAAAATGACTTGTAATTTCTCCAAAAAGAAAAACGCATTTATAAACTGAAAAATGGCATTCATTTTAAAAAATTATGCAAATATTAATAATCGTGTAGATGTTATTTTGGGAACTTCAAATTCTTGTTAAATTGAATCAGTCAAGTAGCATTGCAAAATTTTGTTGTACCAACCACATGTGCAGACGAAAAAAGGCTATTAAAATAAAGCTGGCATTTACATTTGGAGATTTGAGTTAATTACAATATAAACGTTGTTGAAATTTATCTACGAGAACTACGTCAAACTAGCGATATTTGTACCAGTCAACAGATAAAATGCTATAGATTTGAAATAGGAACAGCTTGTTAGTCAGTGAGTTTGTTACACGAGACGTGGCATCACAATTACCTTCAAGCAACTGCTCTTTTATCGAAGCTAATGTTTATAAATAACAGTAGACGCATTAGGAAGGAGCAATATTAATTTTTCTGTGAGCGAGTAAAGTGTAAATACAGAAAGTGTTACGTCTAAATAATAATTAAAAATTAAATATTAAAAATAAAAATAGAGTGTAATCTCCAAATTCATATGAAGAAGCAAAAGAAAGCTCAGATTGGAATAACTGTGATGGTGCATTAATGAAGAATTAAGGGCGTTAGAAGAAAATTAAATATGAACACTGGTAAATAGAGAGAAAGATCAAGAAGTTATAACCAATAGATGGGTCTTTACTATAAAGTATAATGATAATGATGAACCGACATATAGAGCAAGATTGGTTGCAAAAGGTTTTCAACAAAATAATCCTCTTGAAGAATTACATACACCAGTAGCAAAATTATTCACATTTAGATTGCTGTTGTGTACATGCATTAAATATAATGTACTTTTGGAACAGCTAGATGTGAGAAATGCGTTTTTAAATGGCGAAATGACAGAAAAAGTGTCTATGAAAATCTCTGATGGTTTAGAGGTTTAAAAGATAGACAAAAATAAAGTATGTCTTTTAAATAAGGCAATATATGATCTAAAACAGGCTCCTTCAATATGGAATGATACATTCAATAACTGTATAACTAATTTAAATTTTAATAAATTCAGATTGGAATATTGTTTATATGTTTAGTAAAGCTGTTCCGAATAGACCTGCACCTTGACGAAGTTCTGTATTAATAGAACAGGTGAAAGGGCTCGCGTATTCTAATGAGCTAAAGAGCCAAACTACAGGTTCAACCAAAGTAGTAGGATCCTTAGTGAGAAACCAGATTAAGACAGGTTCCCGAAATAGGGCAGCGGGTTTTTCGGTACTTAGATTGGCAGAGACCGTAGGGGTCGGTATGGCAGTCTAAGACACACTACCACGATGTGGAAAGCAACGTGAAACCACCACATTGCCTCCCAAATACCCAGCGTACTTAAATCGTAATAAACATGATGGCGTTCTCTGAGATAAAAGATTCTGCCATTCGGATTTTCGGGAGGAAAGTACTCCTGAGGATGCGATCGGAATGTTCAGAATAAGAGTCGAGAACATTTTGCGAGTCGGAGGGTGGAATGTTAGAAGTATGAAGCAAGTCGGACTGCTAGAGAACTTAAAAATTGAAATGGATAGGTTAGCACTAGACATAGTAGAAGTTAGCGACGTTCGGAGGTCAGAGACGGAGGATGTTTGAAATGGAGAAACAGGGTAATTCATACAGGAGCAGAGGAAGGAAGTTCCGTTGGGGGGATGCGAAAAAGATAGGACACTGTGCAGAAAACTACTTACAAAAGAACGAAAGAATACTCATGGTAAGATTAAAATCTAAACCGGTAAACACAGTAATAATACAAGTATACATGCCCACCTCTAGCTACAGTGACGAAGAGGTAGGAGTGATCTACAAAGATATGGAAGACATTCTAAGATACGTAAAAGGACATGAAAATTTGATAATTACGGGGGATTTTAATGATGTGGTAGGTGAGGGTAAAGAAGAAGCGGTAGTATGTATATTTGGTTTAGACAGGAGAAACGACAGGGGAAATAGACTGGTAGAATTTTGCGACAAGAACAATTTAACCATTACAAACACATTATTTCACCATTATGCTAGAAGACGAACACGAAGAAGATGCCAGGAGATATAGGAAATGGGAAATTATTCGCAAATGCAGGAAAGCTAAAGAACAATGGATTGATGAAAAGTGCAAAGAGGTATATACTAAGATGGAAATAGGAAAAACGTACGAAGCATACAAACTAATTAGAATGAATTTTAGAGATATAAAACCACATAGCATAAATATATGAGACGCGGGAGGAAATGTCATTATAGAAAATGTAGAGAAAGTGGGTAGATGGCAAGAATATATAGGGAATTTATATGCAGGAGAGCAACTAACAGCAATAGAACAGAAATCAGCCATTGACAATGATGACTTGCGATATCCTATACTTAGAGATGAGTTTAAATTAGCATTAATGGGCCTGAAAAACGGCAAGGCGTTGGGTACAGATAAAGTGCAAGCAGAAGCTCTAAAAGCCGCTGGACAAGCAGTAACAGAACTTCTCTTCCAACTAGTAAGCTATATATATGGGACAGGCGAGATACCCAAAGATTACAAACATAACATCATAGTAACTATACCAAAAAAGAAAAACGCGGATAAATGTGAAAATTTACAAACAATAAGTTTGACAGCACACTTGTGAAAAATATTAACTAGAATTCTACAAAGACGAATAGAAAAACGAGCTGAAGAAATACTAGGAGAAGATCAATTTGGGTTTAGGCGAAACAGGGGAACACGGGAGGCTATTTTAACTTGGAAAGTGGAATGGAAAAAACAATAGAAAAAAGAAAAGTGTGTATATAGAGTTTGTAGATCTGTAAAAAAGCATTCGACAATATAAAATGGAAAAAAATGTTCGAAATACTCAAAAAGATTGGAATGAGTTATAGGGATAGACGAATAGTACATAGCTCAATACAAAAAGCAAACAGCGGTAATAGAATTGGAACAGGAACGTAGAGAAGTAAATATAAGGAAAGAAATGAGATGGAGATGTGCCCTATCCCCATTAATTTTTAACTTGTACATTGAAGAGGCAATGAATACTGTCAAATGCAGGAAAACATTTGGAATTACTATGCAGAGACAAAAAATTGATATGCTTAGATGTACAGATGATATATCGGTATTAGCATCTAACAAGAAAGAGTTGGAATCTGCTTTTAATGATATGGAAGCAGTTCTAACAGAGAGGTACGGTATAAAAATTAACAAAAATAAAACTAAAGTACTAGATGCAAAGGAGGGGAAAAGTAAAACAAAAACAAGAATTCCAATAGGCAACGAGAAGTTACAAGAGGTTAAGGATTTCTGCTACGTAGGAAACCAAATAACGCAAGATGGAAAAAGCGCAAAAGATGTAAAATAAAGATTAGCACAAGGTCGTGCTACATTTAACAAGAAAAAGCAACTACTGTGTTCAAAGACCATTAACATAGAAACAAGAAAAAGACTTAACACATATGTATGGAGCACAGCACTGTATAGCTGTGAAGCCTGGACAGTAGGGGAAACAGACAAGAAAAAGGTAGAAGCCTTTGGAATGTGGTGCTACGGACGTATGATGAAGATATTATGGGCAGACAAAGTTAAGAACAAAGAGGTACTAGAAATGGTAGGGGAAGAAAGAAACATGTGGAAAACGGTAAAAAATAGGAGGGATAGGATGATAGGCCACATGCTACGGCATGAGAGAATAGTGCGGAATGTATTAGAAGCAGAGATACGATAGAAGTAGACCTAGGTTAGACTATGACACACCGATAGTGAAAGATGTAGGCTGTAGGAATTTCAGAGAAATGTGTAGGCTAGCGCAGAATAGAAATCAATGGACGCATGCATCCAACCAGTCCCAAGATTGAAAAACTAATGACGAAAAAATAACTGTACCTAAACATGATGATTATTATAAGCAACTTCAGGTATTGGATGTGCAATATTCTCGAATAATGTTAATTGTGTGAAAGGATTTACTGGAAAATTATTAATTCGGCAAATGTCTAAGAGTTGGGGAATTTTGGCAGCCACAGGCTGTTTGACCCTCTTCACATACCATTGAATCTCAGTGAAATAGGGCATATAATTATAAAACAATATAAGGGGAACCGAGCTGTATATAGGCTGTGTGGGAATGTCAGGGAACTGTGTAGGCTAGATCAGAATATAAATAAGTGTAGGTACGCGTCTAACCAATTTCGAGACGGAAAACTTAATGACGAAAAAATAAGCGCACATAAATCTGATGATTAATATAAACAACTACAGGTGTTGGTTGTGAAGTACTTGCAATTAAAGTTGATTATGGGAAATGATGTATTGGAAAAACTATTAAATCGGTAAATGTTCAAGAGCTGGGGAAACTTGGCTGTCACAGGCTGCTTACCCCGCTTCACAACCATTGAATATCAAAGAAATATATAATTGTAAAATAATAGAAGAGGACCGAACACGAAAAAACAGCGCCTATGATGAAAGACAACAAATATAGAAACAAGAAAAAAATTGTTGAAAACATATGTGTGGAGCACAGCACAGTATGTCTATGAAATACGGGCAGTAGGAAAAGCAGACAGAGAAACGGTAGCAGTCTTCTGGAATGTTGTGCTTCAGATGTATGAGGATGATAAAATGGACACACAAAGTTAATAATATATAGGTTATAAAAATAGTCGGGTAATTAAAATAATTGTGGAAAAAAAATATGAAAAATAAAAGGGGAGAATATGTTCTAATGCATTTTTGCGGAATAGTACGGGATATATGACAAGCAGAGATAGGAAAAGGAGGTAGATGTAGATCTAGATCAATGATAGATATAGACTGTGCAAATTTCAGGGAAATGTGTAGGTTAGTTCAGAATAGGAAACAATGAGGGTACACGTCTAACCAGTTTCAGGACTGAAGACCTAATGATGATGATGTTTAGTAAAGGAACATATTCGATGTTATTTGTTTTTGTACGTTGACGACATACTATTAGCATATAATGATATTCAATTTTTAAGTCAAATAAAATCTCAACTTTGTTATAAATTTGAAATGAAAGATTATGGAACGTGAAAAATTTTCTAGGAATAAATATAACCACAGATTTGAATAGGGGTGTTATATCAATCGATCAGGATTCAGCCATAAAGGGTGTTATTAAAAATTTAATGTTGATTGCTCTAAAGATACAAAAACACAAATAGAGAAAAATCTAAAACTTGTTAAAAAATGAGAATGAAAAATTAAAAACTAAATTACTATATAAACAGCTTCCGGGATGCCTAATGTACATTACGATGGGCTCTAAGCCTGACATTTGCTCTAGCGTTAGTTATTTTAGAAGATATCAAGATTCGACTACTAATAAACACTTTATGTATCTCTTACGTATTATGAAATATTTGAGAAGTATCATTAATTTTAAGCTACACCTTTCTTATTCTAATGACTCACTTGTAGAATATGCAGATACAGATTGGGCGCATGATATTGCTGATAAAAGATCTGCAACAGGTTACTGTTTTAAGTTGTATATCAATCTAATTTCTTGGTCTTCGAAAAAACAAACAGTGGTAACATTATCTATTTTTTTAATTTTTTTTTATTTATTTTTTATAGTGGTAAAAGATTTTATATCCGCTGTGTGAGACTCTTCCTTCCCGGAGCAAGGACATACCCACAAAAAATCCGACTCGAGATTCCTTGTCATTGACTTTATAGGGATCCCGTGACTAGCACACCTGGACTAGGTCCTTCACCGCCGTCGCGAATTGGAAAAAACATGGCGTTACCTGCAGTTTATTCCTTTCGGACGTCTGATCGGAGTATCGCCCTGGGGTGTTTATGTCGTTGTCATAAGACATCTTCATACACTCCCAGGGCTCGTATGGGCTGGTTTTCGTGATCTTCTAGAGATCCGTAAAACCTCTCTGCGTTCGACCTGAGCCACTCCTTGACGGTTTGCAGATTTGCTTCTTTGTAAAGCTGTGCGTTTCGAATGAACCAGGGAGTTCCAAAGACTCCCCTTAGGGCTTTGTTATGGATCACCTGAAGCTTACGCATGTGCGTTTCCGCTGTGTTACCCCACACCGCTGATGCGTATGCAAACGTCGGTCTGGTTATCGCCTGGCAGAGCCTAAGCTTGTTTGAAACGTTTAGCCTACTTCGGCAATTGGTCAAGGGGTATAGCAGAGCCTAAACTCCCTTGGCCTTGTTTGCCGCATACTCGATGTGAGCTTTCCAAATGAGCTTCAAATCAAGAATCACCCCTAGATACTTGACGTCTGAACGCCAAGATATCGGTTCTTCGAATGCGCTGACGTCGTCTCCAGGTCGGTAACGTCGCTTCGAGAAGAAAACTGCCGTACTCTTTTCTGAACTGACCTCGACTCGCCAGAGTCTTAACCACTCCTCGAGGGCGTCCATCGCCGTTTGCAGTCTCTGCATGATGAGGTGCGTAGCACGGGACCTGGCTAGAATGGCTGTGTCGTCGGCGTATAGTGCCATCCTGGTGTCTGACGTTTTCGGTAGGTTGCTCACGTAAATATGCTACAACTGTGTTGAGTTTGAGGAAGAGTGTAAAGAAACAAAGATTAACACTTTTCTATTTATAGAAATTATTACTTTAAGATTTTGTTTTGAATGTATATTTAGATATAGGTTCTGGAACACACCTGAGAGTGTGGTTGACAGTTGAGACATAAATGTAATGTTGTAAAATGTAGTAAATTCTAAAATAATAAAAACAATTATTTAAGGTAAAGTCTTTATATTCTTTCAATTTTCTAATCTACAACCACCAAATATGGGTGTGTGTTATATCGTTTAAAAGGTCTCTTCATTCTCTGTTCAAAAACTTTATTGTTTTCACATTTGTTACGTTCCAATTTTGCTTTAAAATTTCCCTGGTTAACTCATATCCCTTTTGCTTTTAAAACGAAAATTTATTCGATAAATTAAATAGTCTATGTCTTGTTTTAGGTATCCGGTAATCTGTTAAATTTTTCAACATAATTTATAATAAATACGCTTGCTACAAATTTTCATTTTGAACCTATTTATTTCGAAACGACAAGTTTATGCTACAATTAATTAGTTTATATACTGTTTTAGGTACCTGTTATCTTGGTATACATTACGACCGCATATAATGGTTTCTCTATTGTTCCAATGTAAAGGCTTGTTGAAATAGGGTTGCGCAATATCCGATAAAACCTGGGTTTTCCAGTTTCAATTGCGCTCCGATAAGCGAAGGTTTGCAGTTCGAATTCGTGTGAGTTGAACCATTGTTGAATTTGATTCTACAGTTTGTACGTCGAAATATTTTATACAGTATTCATCACCGTATTTCAAAAACAATGCGCGTTTGTTTTTTTTCTTCGAGAACTAGGAGGTGTCTTGCCTTTTTTTAGCTGGAGGCCGAATGGCTTCTTTCTTTCTGTAGACCAACTGCTTTTGTCCGTAGCCCGGTGCTGCAGCTATGCTGTTCTGACTCACCCCCAACGATTTGCAAGCTAAGTATCCGGACACCTACAGTTATGCAACTCGTTTTCTTTTGTGTGTGTCAATAGCATATTCCGTATCAACGTTTGGGGTAGTTACGTGATAAGAATCGTGACACTATAGGACTATTGTTTGTTGTTGCGAATCGATATTAAAAGATGTCTGACAAAAGCTCCCAACACACTAATTCTTTCTTACTAATTAATTATTTTACAAAAAGTATTAGGTGGAATTTTTAAAACGCTTGACAAAAGCTTTCACATGTTTATTTACTACTGATTAATTTTATTTTGTGTGAAATACGAAATGCGCACTTTGTATCTAAATTCCTCAATTGACCATACAATATAATTGTTTGCTGTGAAATAATATAACACTTAATTTATTTTCTTTTTGCTTGTTTGTACAGAATCCTTTACTTATTTTTATGTGTTAATATATAATCGTGGCGATGTGTTTTTTGTTTATTTTTGGTATCAAGGCGAATCCCCCCACTCTCCGCGTTTGATAGTTAGCCTGGTATTTACTTTTCTTCCGGCTACGTCTAAGTACGTAGCACATTTATTTCAAAAAATAAACACAAAAGAAGTAAAATCACCGGATTACCAAAGTTCGCTACAATATATTCAAAAACTAGTACTGTTCATAATTTATAATGCAAAAAAAAACATGAAATTCAATGAAGTAGATGTTCAAAATGCTCACTTTGAATATCTTGGCAACGTCATCTAAATCAAGAGGTTTAGTTTTGTACACAATGCTCTTCATATATTCCCATAAAAAGAAGTCTAATATGGTAAGATCAGGGGTCATTCTATCTATCCTCGCCTTCCTATCCACCGATTTGGCAGTTCCTCGACGTAATATTTCCAGGTGGATTAGGGAGGCGAAAAGCGATAGAACGGCCAACATGATCACCTGATCTTACGTTATTAGACTTCTTTTTATGAGAATATTTGTACAAAACTAAACTCCTTGATTTAGATGACTTATGAAAACGGATAACGCTTGCGATGAGGTCGGTCACGCCTGAGATGTTAAATAAAGTTAAAACACATTTGTATTTAAGATTAGAATGTTGCATGCCTTCACGGCGAACATTTTGAACATCTAGTTTGTAACATGTAAAAATTCCGAACTGAATTATTTGTCAACATTACTACTACAAACCCGTTAATTTAGCATTTATTTATTTAACGCTTTACCCAATATGAATTCCAATACTCTTGTATATTTAGTAAACCAATGAAATTAAAGCATTTTATTAATATAGCTGATAACACTATTACAAATCTTGCACGTGTTCCTTACTCGTATGTGGAATACCCAAAATCCTCATGTTGTTTGTCGACTTGTGTCAGATGCTCACTTTTTGTCTTCTCGTCGAGCCGAAAGGTCACTTGTCTGTGATATAAAACAGACGAGATGTTACAGGAAATTAAGTTTTCCTGGCGTAAGCGCCGAAACAAGTAAAACGGTTAATTTAGTTGTCTAAGACAACGGTTTTCTTTATAGGTAATTAATTACGATTTATAATAATAAAGTATATTGCAGTGCAACTTCCGTAATCTACAAAGGTTCTAATGGAATATTAAGATTGTTCTACTTAGTTAATGTGTAAATAATTTATCAACATGGAAATTCATTTCGTACAAAAATTGTAAGCAGATTTGTTGGATAGTACCGACACGTGACAGAATGCTGACGTCGCAACAGGTTGTTAGGTCGTTGACGCCGGTGGGTAAGCCCATTTGATTTCCTGAAATTTTTTGCTGTATGTGCCGTATTTTATTTCGTATACGCATATATGAATTGACGTAATGCTTAATTGTTCATTTGTAAATTACTTTATGCTTTGATATGCAAGTACCTTCACGTATAGATAATTTAGCAGTCTATTTCTTAATAAAAAGAAGCTTAACTTTTTAAAGGTTCAATATTTAACATATATAGGACGATTTTATTTTGCTAATCACATGTTCAAATTTAGAAGTCATTCTTTGTCACTTATGTATAAAAAGAAATTAAGTTACATCAATGATAGTAACATGTGTTGCAGCATTTGTTTAACCAAATGTTATTTCTTATCTTGTTGACTGAAACCTCATTCCAACATGTTGATTGTGTGCATTCATTACAATAAATGAAATTTTGATTTGAGATTAATTAACAAATACATTATTGCATGTATAAAAATTTGAATCTCTTGTACAGTTCTCGTAGCGCTACTTTGGACTACTAAGTATAGATAAATATTGTTAATAAAATACAGACTTCAATTAAAATTCAGTAGACAAAAAAAATTAATTTTAAATCTTCTGAGTAACGTAATAATTATATTCATAAGAATTTATCTTTGTTGAGTTGCATTATCATGTACATAATTGTTTAATGTGAGAATATAACAACTTTTTTTCTTCAGCTCATTATTTTATGAATATTTAATTTTCCCCAAAAGGAATTAATATCACGATTCAGTGATAAGTATGTACTAGGCCGCCCCCTATAATAATAGGTAGAAGTATCCGGAATGTTTAAGTTGGTCCGATAGGTAAGGGTCAGTCGGGGTTAAGCGTGCGACAGAGTGCGGTACGTTATCAAAACGCGTGTCGGTTGTGCAAGAACCCAGTTAATTTGTGAACTTTGCGTTGCAAATAAATTATACATTTATCCGTAAGAGTGTGGCAGTGATAGTTGATGCTAATGAGGATCAGTTGGATTGTACTTTACAGATAAGTTATAGTTGTAGTATTGTTTCTTTGTTTGTTTTTTATGGCAACGCCGCTGGCCCCGTTGTAGTTACGGTGCGTGCGGCATTTTTTTTTATTTAGCTGTGTTTGTATTTTTTATTTTGTGACATTGGTTACAATTCATTAAACTACATAAATCCATCTACGAGTTATCATTACATATCCACAGGTTGTAACAGGTAAAAACTTAAAGGATCACGAAAATACCACATGGGAGGGGTTGCCGCTAGACTGGGCCAACATCTGCAAGGGCAACCACTCGTTCCCGCACCTCCTGGAATTTCTGAGCTTTCGGAGCAAACTGGTTCAAGTATTTGAAACAAAATTAAGGACTTCGTACAGTCACAGAATTATTAAATACATTATACGTTTGCTAGTAGTAACCGTATAGCAAAAATATAAGGGACGCACAAGGAAACATTATAGAAAACGTAGAGAAAGTGAGTAGATGGCAAGAATATATAGGGAATTTATATGCAGGAGAGGAACTAACTGCATTAGAACAGGAATCAGACATTGAAAATGATGACTTGGGATATCCTATACTTCGAGACGAGTTTGAATTAGCATTAAAGAGTCTGAAAAATGGTAAGGCGCCGGGTACAGATAAGGTGCAAGCAGAAACTCTAAAAGCCGCTGGACAAGCAGTAACAGAACGTCTCTTCCAACTTGTAAGCTATATGTATGAGACAGGCGAGATACCCAAAGATTTCAAACGTAGCATCATAGTAACTATACCAAAAAAGAAAGGCGCGGATAGATGTGAAAATTTTCGAGCAATAAGTTTGACAGCACACGTATCAAAAATATTAACCAGAATTGTGCAAAGACGAATGGAAAAACGAGCTGAAGAAATACTAGGAGAAGACCAATTTGGGTTTAGGCAAAACAGGGGAACACGGGAGGCTATTTTAGCTCTGAAAGTGATAATGGAGAAAACAATAGAAAAAGGGGAAAGCATGTATATAGGGTTTGTAGATCTGGAAAAAGCATTCGACAATGTAAATTGGAAAAAAATGTTTGAAATACTCAAAAAGATTGGAATGAGTTATAGGGATAGACGAATAGTACATAGCTTATACAAAGAGCAAACAGCAGTAATAGAATTAGAGCCGGAACGTAGAGAAGTAAACATTAGGAAGGGGGTGAGACAGGGATGTGCCCTATCCCCATTGATTTTTAACTTGTACATAGAAAATACTCCCTGTATGTTTGTTGTGGTTTGTTTAGTATTCTTCTTAATCTTCTTTGGGTATTAAACCACCCATAGTTTTTAAAATTATCTTTATTAACGTTTCGATCCATAACCTAGGATCGTTTTCAAAATTATAAAAACTTCAAGTTTGACATTTATGACACAAATTGAATGTGACTTTGATTTATTGATGTTTGAAATATTTGGTTTGAGTACACTAAGCAAATATTTCAAACATCAATAAATCAAAGTCACCTTCAATTTGTGTCATAAATGTCAAACTTGAAGTTTTTATAATTTTGAAAACGATCCTAGGTTATGGATCGAAACGTTAATAAAGATAATTGTACATAGAAGAGGCAATGAATACTGTCAAATGCAGGAAGACATTTGGAATTACTATGCAGGGACAAAAAATTGATATGCTTAGATTTGCAGATGATATAGCGGTATTAGCGTCTAACAAGGAAGAGTTAGAAGCTGCTCTTAATGAAATGGAAACGGTTATAACAGAGAGATACGGTATGAAGATTAACAAAACTAAAACTAAAGTTCTAGTTTGCAAATAAATCAAAAACAAGAATACAAGTGTGTAACACGAACTTACTAGAGGTTAAGGATTTCTGCTACCTAGGAAGCCAAATAACGCAAGAAGAGAAAAGCACAAAAGATATAAAACAAAGATTAGCACAAGGTCGTGCTACATTTAACAAGAAAAAGCAACTACTGTGCTCAAAGACCACAAACATAGAAACAAGGAAAAGATTGCTTAAAACATATGTGTGGAGCACAGCACTGTACGGCTGTGAAGCCTGTACAGTAGGAGAAGCGGACAAGAAAAAGCTTAGGTTTGAAATGTGGTGCTACAGACGTATGATGAAGATATCATGGACAGACAAAGTTAAGAACGAAGAGGTACTAAAAATGGTAGGGGAAGAAAAAAATATGTGGAAAACGGTAAAAAATAGGAGAGATAGGATGATAGGCCACATACTATGGCATGAGGGAATAGTGCGGAATATATTAGAAGCAGAGATAGGAAAAAAGAGAAGAAGAGGCAGACCTAGATTAGACTACTGCACACAGATAGTAGAAGATGTAGGCTGTAGAGGTTTCAGGGTGATGTGTAGGCTAGCCCAGAATAGAAATCAATGGAGGTACGCATCCAACCAATCCCAAGATGGATAAACTAATGACGAAAAAATAACTGTGCTTAAACATGATGATTATTATAAGTAACTACAAGAATTGGTTGGGCAATATTCTCGAATAATGTTAAGTGTATGAAAGGATTTACTGGAAAACCATTATTTCGGCAAATGTCAAAGTGTTGGGGATCTTGGTAGCCACAGGTTGCTTAACCTCCTTCACTGAATCTCGGTAAAATAGGGTATAAAATTAGAAAACAATAGAAAGGGAACGAGCTGAATACACATACTCCCTGAAAAGAAGAAAAGAAGAAAAAGAAGAAAACCACCAAAAACGCAAAATCAAAGTAGCTGCTTATATAACCCTACATAAAAATAACTGAGTTGCAAACTAATCCGTGACTTTCAGTAAACAATGGATTCCATTACTAAAAGAAATAACAAAAGAAATAACAAATGAAAATCAAATGCCCACAATATCTAGGTAGCATTGCAAGTTTTTCCTGGGTTTTCCTTGCAATATTAACATGAAATACAGCCTACATACATGATTTTTATTTATACATAAAATAACTTATTACATTAAAATAAGCATATTAACAATCCTTGTAGAACAGCATTGGTATCTGGCAAGTATAAATCCACAATAAGGTTACCTCAAAACCATATACAATCTCCGTTGAACAGTATTGGTATCTGACAAGTGTAAACCCGCCATAGGGTCGCCTCAGATCCATATACATTCTTCATAGAACAACATTGGTATCTGACAAGTGTAAACCCGCCATAGAGTCGCCTCAGAACCATGTTAAAATCTACCAAAGAGGTAACTTAAATCATAATAAATTTTCCCCCTCAAAATAAATATAAAAAACGACTACTTAAGCCTTTCAATAATGCAATCGCACACTTCTTTAATAACCATCCTCTCAATTGTATAAATAGAAACATGTTAAAAAATGTTTTCCAATTCCAAGTTATTGAATTTATATAAAATTCACCAATAAAAATTAATCAGCTGATTTCACGTTAAACGTATTGGCTACCTAAAGAAAGCCGATCCCAGGTCGCAACACAAATTGAAGGCAATCATTCTGTTAAACTTTAAAAATTTTTGCTTAGTATACTCAAACCAAATATTTCAAACATCAATAAATCAAAGTCACCTTCAATTTATGTCATAAATGTCAAACTTGAAGTTTTTATTATTATTTTGACAACGATCCTAGGTCATGGATCAAAACGTAAATAAAGTTGATTTTAAAAACTATGAGTGGTTTAATTCCCAAAGAAGATTAACCTGAATACACATTCTGTGTGAGAATTTCAGGGAACTATGTAGGCTAGCTCAGAATATAAATAAGTGTTGGGGGAACTTGGCAGCCACAGACTGCTTACCTCCTTCACAACCATTGAAGGTCAGAGAAATAGGACATATAACTGTAAAACAATAGAAAGTGATCGAACTGCATCTAACAAGAAAGAACATCGCCTATGAGGAAAGACAATAAACATAGAATAAGAAGAAAATTGTTGAAAGCATATGTGTGGAGCACAGCACGGTATGCCTATGAAATACGGGAAGTCTGAAACGCAGACAGAAAAATGGTAGCAGCCTTTTGAAATGACGTGCTTAAGATGTATGAGGACGATAGCATGGACAGACAAAGATAATAACAAATAAGTTACAGAAATAGAAGGGGAACAAGGATATCTGGCGAAAAAGAGGAATAGTAGGGCGGAATACGTTCTAAGGCATTTTTGGGGAATAGTATGTGATATATTACAAGCAGAGATAGGAAAAAAGAGGTAGATGTAGACCTAGATCAGACAGTTATAGATGCAAACTGTGCATATTTCAGGGAAATCTGTAGGTTAGTTCAGAATAGGGAACAATGATGGTACGCGTCTAACCAGTTCTAGGACTGAAGACCTAATGATGATGAGTAGTAATTATGTTTCAGAGCCATCCTAGAGCTTCGTTAGAGCAGAAAGAAAAGTAAGTAACATATTTGTTTAAATCAATCTTGTATTTGAAGTGGTTTGTGATAATATAGGTTTCCAAATTTTTCCTTTAAGCAAATTCATTTATTCAATTGCTTTATAAAAAATTTAGGTGGCGGTCATTATCTTATTTTTTTCTGTAATAAACCCTCTGGCTCAATATCATGCCACCGTGGGTTAAAAGCTCAGCTAGCTACAAGTCATAAGAGTTTTCTTTTTTGTAAAAGCCGCTTGTCATCCAACCTTACCCTGGGCTTAATACAATTTACAAAAATTCTCGATAGATATAGAAATCAACCACGATTTTTTTTGATAACTTACACTACCGCCCATGGTCAGGGGCGTGATCCAGGTTGATTAGATTTTAGTTAACAAGTTCATTGAATTTCATGTTTTTCGTTTTTTAAATTATAAACATATAAAAAGTATTACTTATTAGTTTTTGTGTCTGTTGTAGCGAATTTTGGTAATCGGATGATTTAATTTTTTATGTTAATTTTTGCAATAAATGTGAAAACGATAACATTTTTGAATAGGGAATGAAGAGATCTTTCAAACGGTATATCACAAGTCCATATTTCCCATTAAAAAATTGAAGGTTGTAACTGACACTCGAGGGTTCAATATAAAGATCACATATTTTTTTGTTGCAGAATGTCAATTCATAATCTATAATTGACGTGTTTCGGCATTTTCTTTAAATACGTACAGCTACCGAAATAATGCATTTATTCTATTTGGTTGTTCCACACTGTAGATTTAAAACTGGTGAAGGATTAGAATCAATCAGGAATACAAGTATTTCATTCCACTTAATCTTCTTTGGGGATTAAACCACTCATAGTTTTTAAAATTATCTTTATTAACGTTTCGATCCATGACCTAGGATCGTTTTCAAAATAATAAAAACTTCAAGTTTGACATTTATGACATAAATTGAAGGTGACTTTGATTTATTGATGTTCGAAATATTTGGTTTGAGTACACTAAGAAAAAATTTTTTTAAAGTTTAAATACATGATTGCCTTCAATTTGTGTTACGGCCTGGGACCGACTTTTTTTAGGTAGCCAATACGCTTAACGTGAAATCAGCTGATTAATTTTTATTGGTGAATTTTATATAAATTCAATAACTTGGGAATTGGAAAACATTTTTTAACATGTTGTATTTATACAATTGAGAGGATGGTTATTAAAGAAGTGTGCGATTGCATTATTAAAAGGTTTAAGTAGTCGTTTTTTTATATTTATTTTGAAAGGGAAAATCATTATGATTTAGACTACCTCTTTGGTAGATTTTAACATGGTTCTGAGGCGACGTTATGGCGGGTTTACACTTGTCAGATACCAATGTTGTTCTATGAAGGTTGTATATGGATCTCAGGCGACCCTATGGCGGGTTTACACTTGTCAGATACCAATACTGTTTAACGGAGATTGTATATGGTTGTGAGGTAACCTTATTGCGGGTTTACACTTGTCAGATACCAATGCTGTTTTACAGGGGTTGTTAATATGCTTCATCATCATCATCATTGGATCTTCATCTCAAAACTGGTTGGACACGTACCTGCACTTATTTATATTCTGAGCTAGCTTACATAGTTCTCTGAAATTCTCACACAGCATGTATATAGCTCGTTTCCCTTCTATTGTTTTCTAATTTTATGTCTTATTTCACCGAGATTCAGTGAAGGGGTTAAGCAACCTGTGGCTACCAAGATCCCCAACACTTAGATATTTGCCGAAAAATGGTTTTCTAGTTAATATGCTTATTGTTATATAATTAGTTATTGTATGTATAAATAGAAATCATGTATGTAGGCTGTATTTCATGTTAATATCGCAAGGAAAACCCAGGAAAACTTGCAATGCTACCTAGATATTGTGGGCATTTGATTTTCATTTGTTATTTCTTTTGTTATTTCTTTTAGTAATGGAATCCATTGTTTACTGAAAGTTACGGATTCGTTCGCAACGCAGTTATTTTTATGTAAGGTTATATAAGCAGCTTCTTTGATTTTGCGTTTTGGTGGTTTTCTTCTTTGTCGATAATTTTGCGTCCTCCCAATTTATTTTATGACTGAAGTCCCATGCATGTTGTCAAATCATGGATTTTCAAATTTTTATTTTTATATATGATTTATGTTCTTTTAATCGAACTTCAAATGGTCTGGAACTTTCCCTATATAAAACTTATTACATTCCATGGTATTTTGTAGATACAATTTTTGAACTTTGTATTGCGTTTTTGGGTTTTGTTTTTGTTAATTGTGCTCTTAGTGTATTGTTGGTTCTAAATGCTATTTTAATTCTAAATTTGTTTCCTATTTTTGAATTTTTCGGAGAATCCTTTTATGTATGGTATTGAGAGCATTTTGTGGTGTGTATCGTTGTTTTGTTTTCTTTTCTTTATTTTTAGGGTTTTATTCATTTCTTTCTCTATTATTCTTTTAGGATATTTGTTTTCTATTAGTGTACATCTGTTTAGGTCTTTCTCTTTCTTTAAAATTTCTTCGTTTGATGATATTAATTTTGCTCTATCATACATGGTTTTGATAATTCCTCGTTTGACACAGTGTGGGTGGTTTGAATCGAAGTTTAAGTATCTGTTTGTGTGCGTTGGTTTTCTATATACCGATGTATTAATTGTTGTATCGTTTTTGCTAACTAGAATAACTAAAAACGGAAGTTTTCCATGTTGTTCTAATTCATACGTGAATTTAATAGTCGGTTCTATTTTGTTAATTGACTGTACAAAGTTTTTAATTAGTTCTGTATTATGAGGCCAAATAGCATAGACATCATCTACGTATCTCCACCAGATTAGTGGTTTCAATTCTTGTGTAAATATTACATCTTTTTCGAATTCCTCCATGAATATATTACTAAAGATTGGTGATAGTGGACTTCCCATTGCCATTCCGAAGCTTTGTTTGTAGAATTGATCATTTATTTGAAAATATGTGATATTGACGCATAAACCAAGTAATTCCATAATCGATGATATGCTTAGTTTTGTTCTTTCTTTAAGATTGCCATCTTTTTCTAGTTTGTTTTTTATAATATTAAGCGTTTTGTTTATAGGGATATTTGTGAAGAGATTTACTACATCAAAGCTTACCATTGTGTGTGTATTTTCAATTTTTATGTTTGATAATTTTTCTAAAAAATGTTGGTTGTTTTTAATGAAAGAATCCGTTTTGCCTGCTAATAGATTTATAATTTTTAGTAGAAATTTTGCTAAATTATGGCATGGTGAATTTATGGAGCTTATGATAGGTCTTAAAGGAATGTCTTTTTTATGAATTTTTGGTAGACCGTAAAAGTGGGGTGGTTTACTGTAATGTGGGACCAGTTTACTTCTTTTTTGTCTTCGAATTCATTTTTAAATTTAAATAGGGTTTTGTATATTTTATTTTCAATTGATTTTGTTGGGTCCGTTTCTAAACTGGTGTAATTCTCAGTGTTCAATAGTTCGTTGACTTTTGTGTTGTAATCGTTTTTATTCATTATTGCTGTTGCATTGCCTTTGTCAGCAGGTAGAATTATAATTGAGTTATCGTTTTTTAGATTGCGAATTGCTTTTATTTCGTTACTACTTACATTTGGCTTTATTTTGTGTTTCTTTTCTATTTCGATTTTGCATCGTACTCTAAATTCGTTTGCTTGATCTTCTTCAAGTTGGTTTGCTGTTTTCTCAATACAGCTAATTATTTCAAAGGTTGGTATTGATTTTGGCGTTACTGCAAAGTTAAGGCTTTTGAAAGAATTGATTTTTCAGTGTCGTTAATAGTTCTGTTTGATAAATTTATCACGGTGTTTAGTATGGTGTTGTTGTTTTCTAACGTTTTAGTTTGTGTGCTATTTTTCTCTATAAATAGGTTATTAAATTTCTTTATGTGAATTTCTTTTTGTTTGGAAAATACTGATTCGTAGTAGGTTTTTGCACTAACGAGAATTTTATCAAAATCATATTTTGTTATCTTTATTCGTATGAAATTTATAATGCCCTCAATATCTTGTTTTAACTTATAAATAATGTGTCGGTGGTTTTGTAGTCTTTCCCTCATCATACTGTAGCTTGTTCTTTCGAGAATCCTTGATAGTTTATTGCTTGTCTTTCCAAATTTGATTCTAAATCCTTTTGGTATTATTTCGTTGTTTCTGCATTTTATTAGGAATGTGAGTGAATTTTTGGAATGCGAAAGCTTTAGGTTTAGATTGTCCAACTGTCTAAAACAAATACAAATTTCAGGCCCATACCTGACTTGTAAATACTCCCTGTATGTTTGTTGTGGTTTGTTTAGTATTCTTCTTAATCTTCTTTGGGGATTAAACCACTCATAGTTTTTAAAATTATCTTTATTAACGTTTCGATCCATGACCTAGGATCGTTTTCAAAATAATAAAAACTTCAAGTTTGACATTTATGACATAAATTGAAGGTGACTTTGATTTATTGATGTTCGAAATATTTGGTTTGAGTACACTAAGCAAAAAATTTTTTAAAGTTTAAATGCATGATTGCCTTCAATTTGTGTTACGGCCTGGGACCGGCTTTTTTTAGGTAGCCAATACGCTTAACTTGAAATCAGCTGATTAATTTTTATTGGTGAATTTTATATAAATTCAATAACTTGGGAATTGGAAAACATTTTACATACCTTCAAAAGGCCTTAACTTTGCAGTAACGCCAAAATCAATACCAACCTTTGAAATAATTAGCTGTATTGAGAAAACAGCAAACCAACTTGAAGAAGATCAAGGAAACGAATTTAGAGTACGATGCAAAATCGAAATAGAAAAGAAACACAAAATAAAGCCAAATGTAAGTAGTAACGAAATAAAAGCAATTCGCAATCTAAAAACGATAACTCAATTATAATTCTACCTGCTGACAAAGGCAATGCAACAGCAATAATGAATAAAAACGATTACAACACAAAAGTCAACGAACTATTGAACACTGAGAATTACACCAGTTTAGAAACGGACCCAACAAAATGAATTGAAAATAAAATATACAAATCCCTATTTAAATTTAAAAATGAATTCGAAGACAAAGAAAGAAGTAAACTGATCCCACATTACAGTAAACCTCCCCACTTTTACGGTCTACCAAAAATTCATAAAAAAGACATTCCTTTAAGACCTATCATAAGCTCCATAAATTCACCATGCCATAATTTAGCAAAATTTCTACTAAAAATTACTAATCCATTAGCAGGCAAAACGGATTCTTTCATTAAAAACAACCAACATTTTTTAGAAAAATTATCAAACATAAAAATTGAAAATACACACACAATGGTAAGCTTTGATGTAGTAAATCTCTTCACAAATGTCCCTATAAACAAAACGCTTAATATTATAAAAAACAAACTAGAAAAAGATGGCAATCTTAAAGAAAGAACAAAACTAAGCATATCATCGATTATGGAATTACTTGGTTTATGCGTCAATATCACATATTTTCAAATAAATGATCAATTCTACAAACAAAGCTTCGGAATGGCAATGGGAAGTCCACTATCACCAATATTTAGTAATATATTCATGGAGGAATTCGAAAAAGATGTAATATTCACACAAGAATTGAAACCACTAATCTGGTGGAGATACGTAGATGATGTCTATGCTATTTGGCCTCATAATACAGAACTAATTAAAAACTTTGTACAGTCAATTAACAAAATAGAACCGACTATTAAATTCACATATGAATTAGAACAACATGGAAAACTTCCGTTTTAGATATTCTAGTTAGCAAAACGATACAACAATTAATACATCGGTATATAGAAAACCAACGCACACAAACAGATACTTAAACTTCGATTCAAACCACCCACACTGGGTCAAACGAGGAATTATCAAAACCATGTATGATAGAGCAAAATTAATATCATCAAACGAAGAAATTTTAAAGAAAGAGAAAGACCTAATCAGATGTACACTAATAGAAAACAAATATCCTAAAAGAATAATAGAGAAAGAGATGAATAAAAACCCTCAAAATAAAGAAAAGAAAACAAAACAACGATACACACCACAAAATGCTCTCAATACCATACATAAAAGGATTCTCCGAAAAATTCAAAGAATAGGAAACAAATTTAGAATTAAAATAGTATTTAGAACCAACAATACACTAAGAGCACAATTAACAAAAACAAAACCCAAAAACGCAATACAAAGTTCAAAAATTGTATCTACAAAATACCATGCGAATGTAATAAGTTTTATATAGGGAAAGTTCAGACCATTTGAAGTTCGATTAAAAGAACATAAATCATATATAAAAATAGAAAATTTGAAAATCCATGATTTGACAACATGCATGGGACTTCAGTCATAAAATAAAATGGGAGGACGCAAAAATTATCGACAAAGAAGAAAACCACCAAAAACGCAAAATCAAAGAAGCTGCTTATATAACCTTACATAAAAATAACTGCGTTGCAAACGAATCCGTAACTTTCAGTAAACAATGGATTCCATTACTAAAAGAAATAACATAAGACATAACAAATGAAAATCAAATGCCCACAATATCTAGGTAGCATTGCAAGTTTTTCCTGGGTTTTCCTTGCGATATTAACATGAAATACAGCCTACATACATGATTTCTATTTATACATACAATAACTAATTATATAACAATAAGTATATTAACTAGAAAACCATTTTTTCGGCAAATATCTAAGTGTTGGGGGATCTTGGTAGCCACAGGTTGCTTAACCCCCTTCACTGAATCTCGGTGAAATAAGACATAAAATTAGAAAACAATAGAAGGGAAACGAGCTATATACATGCTGTGTGAGAATTTCAGAGAACTATGTAAGCTAGCTCAGAATATAAATAAGTGCAGGTACGTGTCCAACCAGTTTTGAGATGAAGATCCAATGATGATGATAATGAAGCATATTAACAACCCCTGTAAAACAGCATTGGTATCTGACAAGTGTAAACCCGCAATAGGGTTACCTCACAACCATATACAATCTCCGTTAAACAGTATTGGTATCTGACAAGTGTAAACCCGCCATAGGGTCGCCTTAGATCCATATACAACCTTCATAAAACAACATTGGTATCTGACAAGTGTAAACCCGCCATAAGGTCGCCTCAGAACCATGTTAAAATCTACCAAAGAGGTAGCCTAAATAATAATGATTTTCCCCTTCAAAATAAATATAAAAAAACGACTACTTAAACCTTTTAATAATGCAATCGCACACTTCTTTAATAACCATCCTCTCAATTGTATAAATAGAAACATGTTAAAACATGTTTTCCAATTTCCAAGTTATTGAATTTATATAAAATTCACCAATAAAAATTAATCAGCTGATTTCACGTTAAGCGTATTGGCTACCTAAAAAAAGTCGATCCCAGGCCGTAACACAAATTGAAAGCAATCATGCAATCAAGTCACCTTCAATTTATGTCATAAATGTCAAACTTGAAGTTTTTATTATTTTGAAAACGATCCTAGGTCATGGATCGAAACGTTAATAAATATAATTTTAAGAACTATGGGTGGTTTAATCCCCAAAGAAGATTAAGAAGAATACTAAACAAACCACAAAAACATACAGGAGTATTTATTTCATTCCAGATTAAAGGAGTTGTGGTTTCAGAAAAGATTGTACCAGAAGATAGCCAAGACCAACAAATTCACCAAGGAAATCAACTACAGAACAAAGAACAGGAGGATCCAGAATAAACCAAAAATGAAAGGGCTAGAAATCGTAGTTGGAACATTTCAATACCAACAGAAATAACCAGACAGAACCGACAGGAGCTGTACGACATACAGAGCAACTTTTGAGTTAAAATAGGATTGTATAAAGGAAATTATGGTATCGTATAATAAAGTTTGTAAGCTTGATATTTTGATAGTGATTGTCAAAAAGGATCTTTGAGATTACGTTCCTGGTTTTGTAAGAAATGAATAATATTGGGGATTTTATCAATTACAGAGGTAAATATTAATTACAGATAAGATTCAACTAACTTCCTTGTCCGGGGAGTACCGGCTGCGAGTCTCGTGTTCATAAAAAGGCAGTAGTGGCATATAAATAAAAACATAATAGTCTTTAAATCACTTAATGTTGGAAATATAAAGTAAACATAATACTAAAGGAAACCCAATGTGCAGTAGTAAAATACTTGCTGAATATTGTTAAAAAGGGTGCGTGAGATTCAGTAAGTGAGGAGACACGAACAGTGCACAAATAAATAATCGTGGAGTGAAAAACATAATTGTCTTTGTGAGTATGTCAAAAGTTACTGTATATTGATAGTCAAAACCAGCTAGCAATTATTTTAAATAAAGTACTTTCAGATTTAACGTTTAACAAATTTAAGAGTATGTTAAGTTTGTAGAACTTTAACGAAAAAGGCTGTTGAGATACACGCCAAAATCCTTTTGTATTAGCCTACATTTCATTCCTAATATAAATTTAAAGTTTTGTCGCTCTCTAATCTAATAAATAAAAAAAGTATAAAATAGCATTCCGTTCAAAAAAATCTTTCATAAAGTGTATGGTTTAGTTGTCGTTGATTAGTAAAAATACAACATAAATAACAGTCAACACACAAAGAACAAAATGCTACTGATACTAAAAATTGTTGGCAAATTATGAAACAATTCTATTAAAAATATATGCGATTAATTTTAAATAAAAATTAATAGTAGTTAATAAATCTTGCATACCTTCAACATTTTTCAATTTTCAAATACTAAGATTTATCACTTTTCTTTCTTAATTTCAGTTTCTTCCTTAGAGCCCGCTGTGTATTTATATACGTTTTAGCCAAGGCCGCATTAAACGCAATCAGGAAAGACACAAACATGCAGATAGTGATTTGACTTTATCAATTTTTCCACCGTTAGTCAACATTGCACAATTTACAGACAATGGAACAATTAATCACTACATAAAGGTAGAATTCCAGAATAAACATTTTCTCCTATGGTTAGTAATAATAACATGCTTTGTTTACACCTTTTTCGAAATATTTAAAAAATTAGCATTTCAAGTACTTCGTAGTTGTGATAGTTGTAAAAATAGTAAATTAGTAATTTATTAAAGAATGCCAAAATGATTATAATTTTAAAGATAACAACAAGGAATATTCCGAATAATTATTGCAAAGTTCTAACTACGACAACCGGATTTATTTAGGAAATGTTGAACAAAAATATTAGTAAAGGCTAGTTAAAAATAAACTACCGTTTATAGTTTAAAAATAAGCATTCGTTCTTTATTTATTCAACTTTTAAAACTAATTTACTCTAGCTTTCCACATATTTATTACTAATAAAGCTTTTGCCACTGAATGTGAGGGCGGTGTTAACGTAAATTAAGTATTTGTTATAACAAAAATGATTCTAATTGTATCTGGTATCACAAGATGGATAAATTAGAAATTTTCTCACTAATAGGTTTTGCTAAAAATAAACACTACTTGCAGAATAAATAATGCTGAAATTGCGCCCGAAATATAACTGTCATTTTTGGGTTATTAATCATTAAGTGTCATATGAACATTGCAGGTGTGAAAATCCTTTGAAAGGGAGAAAGTGCTTGTAGTGGAGTATTATATCCAGTTATTCAGAAAAGGTAAAGATAATGGCTCGAGTATGAGACTAATCTCGAAAGAATGCTGTAACAATAGCGCCGCAGAGTCTATAATCGAATGGTACGATGACTTTCAACCAACAATGAAACGATTGACAGCTACAAGGGTGCACTTTAAAATCAATATAAAGCAGACAAAAAGAGTGATTGGATCATGGTCTCGTAAAATCTAGTAGTTTGAAAACAATTATAGTTGCAAATTTAAAAATCGTAAGAATCGAAATATGAATTCGTGAGAATTATATATATATATATATATATATATATATATATTGCCGTGTCCCCTATATAAGCTCAGTACTTTTTCAAAACACATTCGAGGATTTTATTAATTTACCAAAAATCGTCATAAATTTCAGAACAAATATAATATTTCACACAATAGAAAATTTTTCAAAAAAATATATTTCTTACCCAGATTCTGCTTCCACCAACTTAATTCTTCAACCGCTTCCCTGGCTAGCTCAGTTGGGCCTCCTCTTGGATACCTAGAATCACTATCATACTTTTTATCGTTCACGCACACTCTCAATAAAACCACAAAATAAAACAACAATCATACAATATTTATTTACCACTATTTAAAAATAAAATTTCAAGACTATTTACATTTCGGTGGTCAAGTTACACCTCAATAAATTCTTTGTACAGTCCAGGATTTTAACTTGAAATATCAAACACATTGAATGTATCCGGAGTAAATGGGCCCTGAATAATACCTTATTTTCTTTCTTTGTTTATAATTAATCTTAATTAGGTCACTCTGGAGTATGGTGAGCTCATGATAACCCAGTTTTTTATGATTAATGTATGCTTTTTACTTTGCATACGCTTACAACAAACACAAAAAAACCCATGTACTCTTAACAATAAAAGATTTAACTTTCTGAGGAACGTTAATAAGCTTTATATACTCCTTTAGATTTATATTTAAATACCATACTAAAGTTAGTTATACGTATTATTTTTAATACGCAAATAAATTAAAATATTATCATAGTTCACTCTCACACATCACAATAACCTTCATAGTTTATCAAAAACAACAAATTCTAAAGCGTTACCTGGAATTTCTTGAAGATCCCTACTCCGTTGACGATGTGGTTAAGTTGTTTCGCTCTCGGATTTGTGGTTCTGCTCTGCTCGCCGCCTCCAGCTATTTGTAGATAAACACCCTCTAAGTTGTGCTGCTATGATATTCATACACGATACATCCAAATCCAAATCCAAATATATTACATTTTTTTATTAATTGCTTAATTTAATTTACGTTACATTACGTCACTTCACAAGCTTGTTAAAAATATATGTTACACCTTAATAAAATTTAGACTCGACACTATCCGCGCATCAAATCATGAGGCCAACACTGTACTATTTAATTTAAAAATTTTTATATACTTACAAGCTCGTGATAAATTTCTGTACGTAGTCTGAAGCGATGAAAATACTAAGAGAGCCCTATTAATTTTCTTAAAGTATTTATACCATTCGAAATGCCACCTCGAAGTCTACGCAAAATCCTTCATTTAAAATAATACTTCTTCAAATTTTGAAATCTTCAAAATTTAACTCGTCGTTATGATATTTTCCGAAAAACCCGCATTCAATATTCCCGTGTTTGTCTGTTTTACAACTAACTATATAGACCAATGAAATATTCAGTGACGCCTTGAAACCCCGCCTGTATTAACGCTATTCCTCTCTTGTGCATATTCTATGTTTCCTTCTAACCTTGTTTGTGTGCTAGAAAATCGATATTACTGTCCGCGTTTCAAACTAACCCATGTGGACTGAATACGTGCGTTTCGAAGTAACCTGTTATTATGCCTGTCTCCTTCCGAAGCATTTCATTGATTCTCCATCCCTTCTGCGCTTTAAGGAAACTTTTAGTTAGCATTTATACGAACCATCCGACCGTTTACCCGATATACCTCGAATACTGTCTTTTATCTACACAAATAAGGGGAACATGACATTTCCAAGTAAGCAAATGTTCAATTTAACGATCGTTTTTAAAACAACATTTCTAGGAGTTTACGTTTCAAGGTATTTTATATTCAACGGCTGTTCGTTTGTTAGCAAGGCGTTTCACCTTGGTATTATCGATTTTTCAAGCTTTTATGCGTATTAGACGTAATAACCCTTTCAACTAAACTCAATTAAATTAATTAATAATTTGCATTGGCTTCTACAATTTATTTTCTTTACGAACCTAAATAAATTTTAATCACACTTGTAAAATTTTGTTAATACTTGTTACTTTAAATTCACTAAATGAAATTAATTTCGCACGTAAATTCTGGTTGTTTCCTCTATACAGGGTGTTTGAAATTGCCTTGTTTATACCTAAATTTTGACCCTTTAAAACCACTACAATATATATATATATATATATATATATATATATATATATTGCTGTGTTACCCTGTATTCTAATCGAGCCTCACGAATTGGGCGTCATGTATGCTGTGAAACCTCTTGAATTACCTGGTCTGTTGATTTTCTTCTGTTAATCGCCTCGGCTGCTCCTCTAGATAACTTTCATCCTCAATCATAAAAAAAAAACACATTCCTATCACAAACATCAACGTTAACTCTATTTACATCAATATTCACAATACATTAAAATTTCAACATTAAAATTCAGCATAAATTTCAGTATCAGAAAATTTCAAGATTAAATTTATTATCATTTTAATGTGCATCCAGAATTAAAGTCCTTGTAGGATGCCTACTAATTAATATAACAATATATGCAGACCGAGTCTGAGTACAAAGGAGCATCTACCACCCCTTTACGTTAATTAACCAGGTTCGTCTAATTGAGCTCAAAGACATACGCAAATTTTCATCATAATCCAGAACATCAATACTAAATACCCCTTTCTACATAAACAAGCAAATTTCACCTTAAAATTAAAATTTTATTGTTAGTACAATTTCACTACTGTCCATTTTAAGTAAATCAATTATAAAGTTATTCAACACACACCAAAATATCAAAATCCACCAACAAAGCATAAGTTACCTGAAGGTTACTGCACTAGTGGCTTCAATGTATATCGTCCTCTGTTAATCACACCAATCCAACTGGGTTATGTTTAGGTCCTTGTATTGCTGGTCGCCTTTAAAATTTTCTACATCACCATTCATCTAAAGTAGTTTCAGTGCTTTTCCGGAACTCATTTGTGTATATCTGAAGCTTGTTTTGTGGATCCAGACACGTTTACGAATCATTTAATTTTTAATACCCCCGAAAAAAAACAAAGAATCATACTTCTTTCACCAATATACGCCAAAACTGCCTACTTTTGTGTATTCATTTGTCGTTGTAAATTTTACTAATTGGTACAGTGATACTAAACTTTATTACCTTGTATCTTCTTTTCTAAGTGCACTAAAGTACATTCATTGTAGCACGTAAAGAACAAACTGTTTTAAATCACCTAAATATACGAGCAAACTTTAAATTATTCTATCAAACTCGGAAAACTAAAAAGCACTGTTTACCGCATTGAATCAAGTCGCAGATCTAAAAGAGCTTGTTCATATTCACCTGGGTATATATAGAGGTTAGCCTGTCTGTCGGTCTTGTCCCCAAAACGGACAATTCTTCAGAATTTCGCATGCTAGGTTCCCATTCCGCAGCCCGGCATGCGATTTTTACGAAATTTGCACTCGCACCAGTTAAATCTCAGAAATTTCGACACGGCTCGCAACGTCTGGAAATAACTAATTGAATTTTATACAGAAATGTTATTTTTACCTCTCAATTTTGCCTTTTATTTTCAACCAATCGCAACCCAATGACGTTGATCCACTCACGCCTTTTACTATATGTGTCTCGGTCTTGCGCATATTATCTGTCTCTATCTACCCTGTTCTTATTGGTGCAAATTGATATTCTTTATTATCGATTATTTCAGTCCATGTGGACTGTGAAATAACCCACCTTTAGCATTTCCCGTAACTATTAAGCTACGTTTTCTCCAAGATTCTCTGTACCCATTTGTTATCTGCCAAATTTACGCTGAATGAGCCTTTTAAAAATACGCAGGTGTTCAAACATAATACTTCTAAATAACACTTCTACGATTTGACTATTATTGGGTTTTTACCAGTTTTTATTGATATTATATGTTACTAACGGTTCAATTAACTTCAATTAAAATAATACCCTTTAATTTTTAGTGACTCCTAATCAAATATTAATTATTATCTGTACGTTTTGTTTAATACCGGTTACTTAAAATTGAGTTAATTAATATAAATTTTACACGTAACTTCTCTTTGTTTCTTTACTAGGAATAATTAAATTACACGTAGAGCTTTTTAATACTGCTTCCTTTTTTTTTATAGCAAGCGTCTTGTACATAATTTAACTCCCTTATTTTTAATGAAACGAATGAATTTTTATGCTTCACGGTTTTTTTTAATAACGCGTACCTTTTCCCAAAGCTTCTACACTGTGATTAAAATTATTTGATGTGATTATTTAATTTTCAACCCTGGTCTAAATATGAGTATTATATATATTAAAGTGTTATTAATAGCTAAAAAGGAATAAAGATTATTTTGTTTGAAGGTAGTGTATATGCCAAATAAAGCCAAATATCAGATCACGTAACTGAAAATTTAGTGTTTGCCGTACTTTACAAATGTTAAAGTATTTGAAGTATATTAGTCAAAGTAGAAGTGCCAAAACGTAAAACAATGACTTGATGACGTGAGAAAGCACAGTATTCAAGGATTTATACTAAGTTGTACGTTAATAAGCCAAAGAATGTACATTTGCTGATGGAAAAACCGGATGCGTCTGTAGAAGTTCCACTATTCACCACGCAGAGCCAGGTTTATATGTGAAACATTTCGGCACTTATTTAGTAGAATCAACCTTTGGACAAACTTGTAGTATTAAAATTATAAGTGAAAATATTGTCAAAGCTGATTGAAGGGTGACGCGGTCTTATGAACCAATGATTGAACATTTAAGTATAAAATTGTAAAGTGTAAAAGATGAACTATAGGTATTAGTGACACAAACTAGTTGGGACGATTTAATTGGATGGGGGATTTGTAAAATGTATAAAGAGTAGGCATAATTTAAAAGGTGGTATCACCTAGGTAAACATAGATAACAGATTTCGATTAAAATATTTTTGTAACAAGACGTGTTTTTGTATACTGTGCTAATTTTGAATATTAAAAAGAGTAAATAAATTATTTTGAAAAGTTCAAGTCTTTAATTGAAACAAAGAAGAGTATAGATAAGTGAGTGGAATAATAATAATAGTAAAGACGGGTGGAAAGTTGTAAGAGTGGATTGGAGCGACATTGAAACAGGCGGAATTAATAGTGGATGTTTGGAACGAGTTGGATTAAGGCAGAAAGGAATTGGATTGGATTTATTAGACTGAAGGAGAAACTACTTGGAATGATTTGGATATTGCAATGCGGATAGATTGGTATTGAGTGGAAACTAGAAAGGAGCATAGAATTGGAACGAGCAGATTAAAGAAAGGATAGCGTTAGATTAGCAGGAGTATTATACGGAAAGAAGGCATAACTATAGGAAAATTAGCGCGGGGGAAGTAAAATTGCAAGGTATTCAAAATTCTAAATTTGGTCATTATTTATAGATTTGGGAATATCAAAATTAAGTATAACAAAACCTGGTGTCTGGAAAGCAGAGGAGCCATAGTGATAGTGCAACGCAGTGTGAAGACCCATCCGGTGATTGAGATTTTGAGCCAGATTTCAGAGAGGCCTACAGCGACGCGTAAATCGGGTGAGTACTGTGTTTTTGATACGTCAAAGTCAATTTGGTAAGAGTAATTGATTTGGCACAAGGCTACGTGGATCTGCTTATTAAAAATTTGCCATGTACGAATATAAGGTTACATGTACTAAAATAAAGGTAGTGCAGTTTGGTTGGTGTAGTGACCATCTACCTATCACTGAACCCACGGTAGATAGGTGTGGATACCCTGAGAAGGCGAGTTTCAATAGTCGAGGCATATTCATATAGTTTTGTTTTGTAGACCGACCAAACTTAGTTAAAGCACGAAATATGAGTCAAAATTTTCACACTGTCAAATATATAAAAAAAAGGTAAATAAATAAACCACAGTAAAAGTAAATATCATATTAAAAAGGGGGGGAGAGCATAAGAAGGTGGCGCCCAACGTGGGGCTAGACAGAAGCAGTAGTAGAATAAGGGACACCGAGGTTAGGTGGGGCCCGTAGTTAAAATTTTACAGGAAAGAAGAGCTCGAAAAAGGCAGCAGAGATGACGGACGCGGACACCAGACGGATAACGAGGTCAGGAAGGATGTACGGAATCGACGCGGAATTTATAGCACAAGACGAGGAGCTAGATGCAGGGTGAGATGTCCAGGAAACGGAGGCGAGGCAGGTAGATCCGGAGGTAATAAATATAGAAGCGGACAAGGCGACGGTACAGGAGGTCAAGGTAGCTGAAACCGCCGGAAATCAAGAGATTATGCGATTCCTGATGAGTTTAAAAGACGATTTTAAGACGTCACTTGCCGAGTCACGCACGGAACTAAAAACTGATTTAACTAACAAAATTGCAGAGTCGCAGACGGATTTTAAAACAGCACAAACGGAATTAACAAACAAAATTGAAAAGTCGCGGACGGATTTTAAGACATCACACACGGAGCTAAGAAATGAGTTTAGAACGGCGCACGCCGAACCGACGGCAAAGTTAGACGACACCCAGGACTATCTACTCGCTTTGATACAAAAGGTAAAGGACGAACTCAAGACTGAGTTACAAGAAAAGGTAGATCGCGTAGACGACAAAATTGAAAATACACGGGTACAATTTCAGGGAGAGTTGAACGTAAAAAGGACGGACATACGAGCAGAAGTTAAGACACGTGTGGAAGCAGTTGAGGAGACTATGATCAGCGGATTTACAAATTTTAACGGTGAGATACAAACATGTGACCAGAAGCATACGACCAACTACAGGAATTTAGGACAGACGCTGGAAACACTACAACACGAAAATGTTAACGCTAGGACACAACTGGACGCAAAACTTAAAGACAACGTGAAAATATTAGAGAACAGGGTCGGCGACGAAGTTAGACAGATACAAAACAAGTTAGACGACCTAGAAAGGAGACGCGGAGGACTAGACTACGGACAGCAAATTAAACTAAACCGAAACGCGCTACCGAAATTTGAAGGACGACGGACAGAACAACCGATGGGGTTTTTGGACAGATTAGATGAAATTGTGGAGACAGAAAACAAACGGACGAAGTTACAAATAGTTGGGGCGACTTTGACGGGCCACGCGGAAAAATGGCACAACATCATACGCAAACAGTACGACACATATGCGGAATTCAGATGACTGTTCATTGAACAATTTTGGAGTAACACGCACCAGACGAACATAAGGACGAACTCAATCACGGGACATTATAGTAAAATAAACGGGTCACGCGAAGAATACGCTATAGACAAGTATAACCAGGCACAACATCTGACGCCGAAATTGGGAGAGGACGACATAGTATTACTACTTGCGGGACATATGGAACGGGAGGTGACAAAGGTGGTTGTGGTACAAAATATAAAAACTCTACGAGAATTTCTAGGGGTAATGAAGAATTTTGACTTGGCGACGGCACTAGAGACAAAGACGCGTGGAGCTTACTGGGAACAGAATCGCGGGTATAATGACGAACACCGACGACATGCATACCACAACGAGCACAGACCAAGCTACAGACAGGAAGGTTTCAGCAACGGACATCGTAATCATTGGGGACACGACGGAAATAGACGACAGCATTTCAACAGAGAATACCGGGGAAACGAGTACAAGGAACAAAATAGGTACCAGCACGGCGACAACGCGGATGACGGCCGTACTACTGGAGGCGGAACGCGAGACGGATACAGCCAGACTGACAGGGACATAAACGTCCAACATATAACGACCAGCGCTGCGATAAAAGACACTGACAAGATCGAGGTGGTACAAGTGCACGAAGCACCACCGAGTCAAAAAAAAACCGCCAATTTTCTGAAGACAGAGTTGTTAGGTTTAGATATAGATTTAGGTTATAGTTTAAGTGATTTGTTGTTGAATAATTATACCGTTAATAAAAAGAATTTGTTGTTTATTAATATTGGATTAAGAGATTGTTTATATGTTGCTTTAGTTGATAGTGGTTCACAGTTGTCGCTGGTTAATGAAAACATTGTAATAAAACATGCAGAATTTTTAAAAGGACGAATGGAAACTATTAATGGGGTTAATTTATGGTCAGCAATGAATAAGAAGTTAACGACGATTTATAAGGTAGTCCGTGTACCGATATTTGTAGGAATAAAAAGGCAGGGGATGCTGAGTTCTTTATAACAAAGGGGTTACAGTTAGATTTTATATTAGGAATGGATTTTATAGAGGGTTTTGGATTGAAAATAGATGGAAATGATAGATCGATTCATATATTAGATAAAGATAAGTTATGGGTGGTGCCTACGGTTAGTTCGGAATATAGGGATGGTAATGATATGGATAAGTTAGGATTAGGAGTGAAAAGGGCAAGTAATTATAGACAGGTTGAAGTGAGATTATGTAATATGTTTGCGAGAATAATTGATGATAGACAGATAGGAAAAGTGAGTGTTGATATTAAAGAGAAGCAGGGGGAATTATTTAATAGATTTATAGAGTTATTTAATGAAGAGCCGAGATTTGCGAAGCGATATACGCACAAGTTAGAGGTCACGAAAGACAGCGGATTTTGTACCAAGGTGTATCCAATTCCGTTTGCAATTAGAAATAGGGTTAAAGCCGAGATTAGTAAAATGTTAAAAGAGGGAATCATCGAACCAGCGAAAACTCCATATGTGAACCCGGTAGTTATTGTACCTAAACCTAACAAAAGAGATATAAGAATTTGTTTGGACGCGAGGAAGTTGAATTCAATTACGAAAGCGCAGTACGAACAACCACAAGGGTTGGATAATTTGTTATATAAGGTGTATGAGATGAAGATTTTTAGCAAGTTAGATTTAAAAAATTCATTTTGGTTGATTCCGTTGCATGAGGATAGTAACAAGTTTACGGGGTTCAGTATTGAAGGGGAGATATTTTCTGAAGACAGAGTTGTTAGGTTTAGATATAGATTTAGGTTATAGTTTAAATGATTTATTGTTGAATTATACATTCAATTGAATTATACAGTTAATAAAAAGAATTTGTTGTTTATTAATATTAGATTAAGAGATTGTTTATATATTGCTTTAGTTGATAGTGGTTCACAGTTGTCGCTGGTTAATGAAAACATTGAAATAAAACATGCAGAATTTTTAAAAGAACGAATGGAAGCTATTGATGGGGTCAATTTATGGTCGGCGATGAACAAAAAGTTAACGACGATTTATAAGGTAGTCCGTGTACCGATATTTGTAAGGAATAAAAATGCAGGGGAGGCTGAGTTCTTGATAACAAAGGGGTTACAGTTAGATTTTATACTAGGGAAGGATTTTATAAAAGGTTTTGGATTGAAAATAGATGGAAATGATAGATCGATTCGTATATCAGATAAAGATAAGTTATGGGTGGTGCCTACGGTTAGTTCGGATTATAGGGATGGTAATGATATTGATAAGTTAAGATTAGGAGTGAAAAGGGCAAGTAATTATAGACAGGTTGAAGTGAGATTATGTAATATGTTTGCGAAAATAATTGATGATAAACAGATAGGAAAAGTGAGTAAGAAAAGCTGGGTGAATTATTTAATAGATTTATAGGGTTATTTAATGAAGAGCCGAGATTTGCGAAGCGATATACGCACAAGTTAGAGGTCACGGAAGACAGCGGATTTTGTACCAAGGTGTATCCAATTCCATTTGCAATTAGAAATAGGGTTAAAGCCGAGATTAGTAAGATGTTAAAGGAAGGAATCATCGAACCAGCAAAGACTCCATATGTGAACCCGGTAGTTATTGTACCTAAACCTAACAAAAGAGATATAAGAATTTGTTTGGACGCGAGGAAGTTAAATTCAATTACGAAAGCTCAGTACGAACAACCACAAGGGTTGGATAATTTGTTATATAAGGTGTATGAGATGAAGATTTTTACAAGTTAGATTTAAAAAATTCATTTTGGTTGATTCCATTGCATGAAGATAGTAAGAAATTTACGGGGTTTAGTATTGAAGGGGAGATTTATATGTTTTCTGTAGTTCCATTTGGGATAAGTAGTTCTTCAGCAGCACTTGTTAGGGCCATGCAGAAGTTGTTAAACGAGTATGAATGTTTCTGTACGCACTATGTGGATGATCTATTGATCTTTTCTAGGAACGAGCAAGAACATATGGAGCATTTAGAAAAGGTGATCCAAAGGTTGGACGAAGGAGGGTTGAAGTTGAACGTGGAGAAGTGCGAATTATTTAAGAGCCAGGTCACGTATTTAGGATTTGAAATTAGTGAGCATGGGATGAAAATTTGTAATAAGAGGCTAGACGAGTTGAAAAATATTGCTCAACCAAAGAATGTAAGAGGATTACCAGGATTTTTAGGGGTTTTAAATTATTATAAACGGTTTATACCGAAATATTCTGAGTTGTGTGTGCCGTTGGTGAGTTTGTTAAGAAAAAACGAAAGATGGAAATGGACTGCAGAACGGGAAAAGGCGTTTCAAGATTTAAAACGTGCATTGTATGAAGAGTTGTCGTTAAAGTATCCAAATTTCAAAGACGAATTTATTTTGAGGACGGATGCGTCGAAATATGCTATTGGGGCTGAGTTGGTGCAAATCCAGAACGGAGCTGAGGTACCAATTGTATTTATTTCAAGGGTGTTAAAAGACTGCGAAACCAGATATGCGACGGCAGAGAAGGAGATGTTGGCGATAATGTATGCAGTAAAAAGTTACGATTTTATCTGCTAGGAAAGAAATTTTTGATAGAAGCCGACAACACGGTTGTAACATTCATGAAAAAAAAGGAGTTTTTGAACAGTAGGTTGTATAGGTGGGCACTAGTATTGCAAGAGTACGATTTCGAAATTAAACATAAACCAGGAAAGGAAAATGTGACGGCGGATTTTCTAAGCAGACAGCAGGTAGAGGCGAGTAAAGGAGACGTAAAGGATTGTTTAGTTGCTTTGCAGGAGTTCAGGGATGTTGGTCGGTGGACAAACGCCAAGCTTATGGAGACGCAGAAGCACAGTGAGGTGAGCTCGATACGCGAGAAATTAATGATGGAAAATGTGGAGGAGTACCGTGGATTTACAATTGTAGGCCAGTTTGTGGTAAAGAGGATAGGGGATGCAGAACTGTTAGTGTTATTCAGAGACACAGCTGTGGAAATTATAGACGAAATTCATCTAAAATTTGAACATATCGGCATTAGAAAAACATTTTTGGTATTTAGAGAGGCATTTTATACAAGAAACGATATCACGGTGGTTAAAGAACGGATTAATCGTTGTAAGATTTGCATTTTAGGGAAAGACAAAAACATGGTGTTGCAGAACATACCGATGAATGTGAGTTTGAGTGGACCGTTAGCATTGGTAGCTATTGATTACTTGAGCAACCTAATTACTAGTGAACAGGGGTATCGGCACATATTGGTAATGGTGGACGTTTTTTTCGAAATTTGTTAAGTTATTTCCGGCAAGACGAAGTAACACGGTGCATGCTTTACAGTCAATTAGAGAATTTTGAAGTCAGGTTGGGAAAATGGATAGGATTTTGGTAGACAACGCGACATATTTCAATAACCAAAGATTCAGAAACGGGTTAATTAGAGAACATATTAAGGTATCATTTAGCAGCATACGGCATCCGAAAGCAAATCCATGCGAACGTTTTATACGAGAAGTCATAAAATATCTGCGGTTGGCAACGCAAGAGCACCACGATAGATGGGTTAGATATCTGCCACAGATCGAAAACTTTATGATTTGCGTACCGAGTTCTGTTACAAAAACATGTCCAATAACATTGATTAGAAAGATTATACCAGATAGGCCATGGAGGGGAGAAGTCGAGGTGCAAGACATCACAGAGTTGTTGGGTAGCGTTAGGCGTAGAATTGAAAGGATGCAGCGTAGGGACATCGAGCGAAGGCGTAGTAGGATTAAAAAAGGACGATTTTTGAAATAGGTGATATGGTGGTAGTAAAAAGATTAAGGGTTTCAAACCGCGAAAGAAACATTTGCGCGAAGTTGCTGTTTCCTTACGAAGGGCCGTACAAAATCACGCGTATTTTTGCTGAAGGAAATACGTTCGAATTAGATACTATAACAGGGGAACGTCGTAGGCGTTTTCACTTAGAAAATTTATATCCATATAAAATTGTACAAGAGGAGGGTTTAGCATGATAAGAGTTCATGCGACGGAAAGTTTAAATTTGTTTTGTTCTATAGTGGAAGTTAGTATATAGCGTAGTTAGACAGACGAGAAAGAAAAATGAAATTAGGGGTTGAGTAATAATTAATATGTAGAAATGCGTGGAGTGGTTTTAAATAAAACTAGAAATTATGCACATCAAGAATAGAGTTATGAAGACAGACGAAATTTCCACTTTTATCTAAAACCAGTGGGGCCAATGAAGTGTTATTAATAGCTAAAAGGGTATAAAGATTATTTTGTTTGAAGGTAGCGTATATGCCAAATAAAGCCAAATATCAGATCACGTAACTGAAAATTTTGTGTTTGCCGTACTTTACAAATGTTAAAGTATTTGAAGTATATTAGTCAAAGTAGAAGTGCCAAGACGTAAAACAATGACTTGATGACGTGAGAAAGCACAGTATTCAAGGATTTATACTAAGTTATACGTTAATAAGCCAAAGAATGTACATTTGCTGATCGAAAAACCGGATGCATCTGTAGAAGTTCCACTATTCACCACGCAGAGCCAGGTTTATATGTGAAACATTTCGGCACTTATTTAGTAGAATCAACCTTTGGACAAACTTGTAGTATCAAAATTATAAGTGAAAATATTGTCAAAGCTGATTGAAGGGTGACGCGGTCTTATGAACCAATGATTGAACATTTAAGTATAAAATTGTAAAGTGTAAAAGATGAACTATAGGTATTAGTGACACAAACTAGTTGGGACGATTTAATTGGATAAGGGATTTGTAAAATGTATAAAGAGTAGGCATAATTTAAAAGGTGGTATCACCTAGGTAAACATAAATAACAGATTTCGATTAAAATATTTTTGTAACAAGACGTGTTTTTGTATACTGCGCTAATTTTGAATATTAAAAAGAGTAAATAAATTATTTTGAAAAGTTCAAGTCTTTAATTGAAACAAAGAAGAGTATAGATAAGTGAGTGGAATAATAATAATAGTAAAGACGGGTGGAAAGTTGTAAGAGTGGATTGGAGCGACATTGAAACAGGCGGAATTAATAGTGGATGTTTGGAACGAGTTGGATTAAGGCAGAAAGGAATTGGGTTGGATTTATTAGACTGAAGGAGAAACTACTTGGAATGATTTGGATATTGCATTGCGGATAGATTGGTATTGAGTGGAAACTAGAAAGGAGCATAGAATTGGAACGAGCAGATTAAAGAATTGATAGCGTTGGATTAGCATGAGTATTATACGGAAAGAAGGCATAACTAAATTTGGTCATTATTTATAGATTTGGGGGATATCAAAATTAAGTATAACAAAACCTGGTGTCTGGAAAGCAGAGGAGCCATAGTGATAGTGCAACGCAGTGTGAAGACCCATCCGGTGATTGAGATTTTGAGCCAGATTTCAGAGAGGCCTACAGCGACGCGTAAATCGGGTGAGTACTGTGTTTTTGATACGTTAAAGTCAATTTGGTAAGCGTAGTTGATTTGGCACAAGGCTACGTGGATCTGCTTATTAAAAATTTGGCATATACGAATATAAGGTTACATGTACTAAAATAAAGGTAGTGCAGTTTGGTTGGTGTAGTGACCATCTACCTATCACTGAACCCACGGTAGGTAGGTGTGGATACCCTGAGAAGGCGAGTTTCAATAGTCGAGGTATATTCATATAGTTTTGTTTTGTAGACCGACCAAACTTAGTTAAAGCACGAAATATGAGTCAAAATTTTCACACTGTCAAATATATAAAAAAAAAGGTAAATAAATAAACCACAGGTAAAGTAAATATCATATTAAAAAGGGGGGGGGGAGAGCATAAGAATATATATATATATATATATATATATATATATATATTGTTGTGGATTCAAAGGGGTAAATTAGTGTGAAACAATAAAATTTCAACAACCTTGTATATAGAAAAAGCAAATTATTTACGAGCAAAATTAATTTAATTTATTTAGTGAAAACGGACGAGTATTAACGTATTTTTATAATTAATAATTGGAATGTTAAAATTACATGAAGGAAAAAAGTTTCAAAGCAAATAGAAGTTCAAGGATACGCAAAATTAACCATAATTTAGTTTAAGCAAACACATATAAGCATAAGGGAGCGTGTTTGGGTAAGAAAATCAATAATTCTAAGGCAAATGTATTCGTTGTAAAAACCAACGTCAGTGTTATCAGACACGAAGAATCAGAAAGGCCAGGAAATGTTATGTTTAAACGGTCGATAATTTACAGAAATACCTGCTTGTTAAAAGGTTACGTTCAAAGAAGTCGAGCGTATATTACGATAAGATTTCATACAAATTATGTTCAACCGTCAGTTTGGATAAACAGCAGGGTAACAAACATTTTAAAGACCGAGGGAAATAAACAATCAGTAATATACAACAGATAGAGACAGATATAAAGCAAGCAAGGAATTGAAATGCACGTACACTATACATGTGGAGTTGAGATAGGATGTCAACAATATCGATTTTCTGTAACTCAAGTGGGGTTTTGAAGGAGATAGCGAACATGTATAAAACAGAGATGCATAGCGCTTAGGAAGAGCTTGGTGACGACAGAAAACTCTGTCATTGGTCGAAAGCCAACTGAGTTAGAAACGAACGCACACGTGAAGGTTGAAAACAAATTTGAGGTATACTGCAAGTAGGATGGGAGAAATTTTACGAATTTAGAGAGGGTTACGTTCAAAATTGTTAGAATTCGTTTCAAAAATAAGCTTTTCGAAAGAAGCGCGTCTAGTAGGGGGTTTGAAAAGATACTATAAATACTCAAGCTAGGTTATTAAGGCTCTCTTCTCTTCTCTTTTCCTTTACGTCGATTAAGTGCTAAATACCAATTCAGACAATAATAATAAAGCTTATGGTGAGTGGTTTGTGTGTGCTCCACACATATGCTTTCGACAATTTTCTTCTTGTTTCTATGTTTGTTGTCTTTCATGATAAGCGCTGTTCTTTCTTGTTAGATGCAGGTCCGTCCCCTTCTATTGTTTTACAATTATATAACCAATTTCTCCGACATTCAGTGGTTGTGAAAGGGGATAAGCAGCATGTGGCTGTCAAGGTACCCAAGCACTTGAACATTTACCGATTTAATATTTTTCCAATAAATCTTTTTACACAGTCAACATTAGTTGCAGATATTTCACAACCGACACATGTACTTGTTTATAATAATCATCACATCTATCTGCGTTTATTTTTTCGTCATTAGGTTTTTGGTCTCAAAACTGGTTGGACACGTACCTGCACTTATTTATATTCTGAATTAGCCTATACACTTCCCTGAAATTCGCACACAACCTGTATACAGCTCCACAGCCATTGATTTCTATTCTGAGCTAGCCTACACATTTCACTGAAATTCCTACAGCCTACATTTTTCGCTATCTGAGTGCAGTAGTCTAACCTAAGTCGACCTCTCCTTCTCTTTTGTTTTATCCCTGCTACTAATATATTCCGCACTATTCCCTCATGCCGTAGTATGTGACCTATCATACTATCTCCCCTATTTTTTACCATTTTCTGCATATTTATTTCTCCCTTACTATTTTTAGTAGCTCTTCGTTCTTTGTCTGTCCATGATATCTTCATCATACGTCTGTAGCACCACATTTCAAAGGCTTCTACTTTTTTCTTGTCTGCTTCTCCTACTGCCCAGGCTTCACAGCCGTACAGTGCTGTGCTCCACAAATATGTTCTAAGCAATCTTTTTCTTGTTTCTATGTTTGTTGTCTCCGAACACAGTAGTTGCTTTATCTTGTTAAATGTAGCACGACCTGGTGCTAATCTTTGTTTTATATTTTTTGCGCTTTTCCCATCTTGCGTTATTTGGCTTCCTAGGTAGCAAATATCCTTAACTTCTTGTAAGTTCGTGTTATTAATTTGTATTCTTGTTTTTGATTTATTTTCCCCTCCTTTGCATAGTAGTACCTTAGTTTTAGTTTTGTTAATTTTCATACCGTATCTCTGTGTTAGAACCGTTTCTATTTCATTAAGAGCAGCTTCTAACTCTTCCTTGCTAGATGCTAATACCGCTATATCATCTGTACATCTAAGCATGTTAATTTTTTGTCCCTGCATTGTAATTCCAAATGCCTTCCTGCATTTGACATCATTGCCTCTTCAATGTACAAGTTAAAAATTAATGGGGATAGGGCACATCCCTGTCTCACCTCTTTCCTAATGTTTACTTCTCTACGTTCCTGCTCCAACTTTATTACTACTGTTTGCTCTTTGTTTAATCTATGTCCTATTTATCTATCCCTATAACTAAATTCAATTTTTTGAGTATTTCGAACATATTTTTCCATTTTACGTTGTCGAATGCCTTTTCCAGATATACAAACCCTATATACACGCTTCCTACGTTTTCTATTGCTTTCACCATTACCACTCTCAGAGCTAAAATAGCTTTCCGTGTTCCCCTGTTTCACCTAAACCCAAATTGATCTTCTCCCAGTATTTCTTCAGCTCGTGTTTCCATTCGTTTTTGTACAATTCTAGTTAATATTATTTATACGTGTGCTGTCAAACTAATTGTTCGAAAATTTTAACATCTATCCACGCCTTTCTTTTTTGGTATAGTTACTATGGTATTACGTTTGAAATCTTTGGGTATCTCGTTTGTTTCATACATTTAGCTTATTGGAAGAGACGTTCTGTTACTGCTTGTCCAGCGGCTTTTAGAGTTTCTGCTTTTACCTTATCTGAACCCATTGCCTTACCATTTTTCAGACCGTTTAATGCTAATTCAAACTCACTCTAAGTATAGGATATCCCAAGTCATCATTTTCAATGTCTGATTCCTGTTCTAATGCTGTTAATTCCTCTCCTGCATATAAATTCCCTATATATTCTTGCCATCTACCCACTTTTTCTAAATTTTCTATATTAGCGGCTCCTTCCGCGTCCTTTATATATTTGCTATACGGTTTTATATCCCAAAAATTGATTCTAATTAGTTTGTATGCTTCATCTGTCTTTCCTACTTCCATCTTAGTTTGTACCTCTTTGCATTTTTCATCAATCCCTTGTTCTTTAGCTTTCCTGCATTTGCAAATAATTTCCCATTTTATGGCTTTGTATCTCTATTTTCCTGTGTGGTTTGATTTACTTTTGTATCTTCGTTTTTCTTTTATTAAATTAAAGATATCCTTTGTTGTCCTTGGTTTTTATTTTCTTTTGGTGTTTACCCCAGAATATCTCTGGCCGCCATGTTTAGGCTGGATTTAATGTTATCCCATTCTGTTTCTACTTCCTTAGGATCAGATATTTTCGCGATATCTTTCAGCAATTCATTTGAGTTTTTTCGAAACTTTCTTGAATAACTTTATCTTTTAGTTTCTCCAAGTCAAAGTGCCTTTTCCGTTTCTTTTTTAAATTTATCAATTTAAGTGTGGCCTTCATAATTACGATGTTGTGGTCAGTGTCTGTATCTGCTTCTGGGTAGCTTCTACAGTCTTTTACTTGATTTCTAAACCGTTGTCTAACAAGAATGTAATGTATTTGTATCTTCTTGTATCTCCTGGCATCTTCCACGTATATCGTCTTCTAGCATGATGTTGAAATAGTGTGTTTGTGATGATTAAATTGTTTTTGTCGCAAAATTCTACCAGCCTATTTCCCCTGTCGTTTCTCGTGCGTAAACCAAATAAACCTACTACTGCTCCTTCTCTACCTCCACCTACTACTGCATTAAAATACCCCGTAGTTATTAAATTTTCATGTCCTTTTACGTATCTTAATATGTCTTCGATATCTTTGTAGATTGCTTCTTCCTCCTCGTCACTGTAGCTAGAAGTGGGCATGTATACTTGTATTATTACTGTGTTTACCGGTTTAGATTCTAATCTAACCATGAGTACTCTTTCGTTCTTTTGTAAGTAATTTTCTACACAGTATCCTATCTTTTTCCGCATAACTATCCCCACACCAAAATTGTCTTCCTCTGCTCCTGTATGGATTACCCTGAAGTCTCCACTCCAAAAATTCCCCGCCTCTGGCCACCGGACTTCGCTGATCCCTAGTATGACTAGTGCTAACCTATTCATTTCAATTTTTGGGTTCTCTAGCTTACCTACTTGTTTCATGTTTCTAACATTCCACGCCCCAACTCGCAAAATGTTCCCGACTTTTATTCTGAACTTACATTCTACGTACTAATTATTTTATTTCTTGTCGTTTGAACTGTATTTCTATTGTTGGAGAAGCTATACATGGGAGTACATCCACATTGGGTGAACACTATAGTATTCAAAAAATATTTTGTTAAACACCATTCAGCAAACTGTAATCGTTAAATTGTCATTAGTAGAGAACAATAGAGCTTATAGTTTAACACAAGATTTAAAACATTTCTTGCTGAATATAATTGCCATTTTCTAGTTTTTCTTAAAACCAAATTAAGCTTAGGTAAGCCACTGACCACCGCCAACGCTTTTAAATTCATACCATCTATTCAGGCTTTGTTAATTTGCCTTTGATAAAAAGGTAGTGGAATCCTGAGTGCCCCCGCACAAACGTATAATACATTGTAAGCCGAAGTAGCCCAAGAAAAAACAACTACGGCGCAAAAGAGAACAGTCAAAGCGTAATCAATAACATAAGTTTGGATAAGTTTGCTTCTGTGTGTGCGTGTGTGTGTGTGTGCGTGCGCGCGCGCGAGTACGGTGTCGACGGGGGAGTTGTTGTTGGTGGTGGTGAGGAACACACACCAAAAATCCATGTTTACATAAATAATCCTCAGGAAGCACATGCAGCTAAAATAAGTTAAGAAAGAAGTGGTCGCGAGATCTGCGAAAAAGTATAAAGTGCATAACATCATAGCAAAAACATTGCATCTATGCAATGCAATGTGTCAAATACTATCCTATATTAAAAACTATCTAAGCGGCATATGTTGAGTTTGGTTTACTGCCTGTCAAAAGTCAGCAAAAGCCTCCTGAAAATGTTTTTTCGAGAATTTTGCTATTCAACAATTTGACTATTCGACATTTTTACTTTCGATATATTTTTTTTCAATATTTTAATCATTCGAGATTTTGGTTTTCCAGATTTTGCCTGTAAAGATTTTCAATTCGAGATTTTGGATTCGAGGTTTTTACCGTACACTGTAAACAATACAAGAACGGCAAAGGTTTAAGAATGATGCTGAAACTAAAGAAACTGACGAACGGTTCATAGAATACCTCACCTCAATGGGTTCTTATGTTGTTTGCTCTGCAAGAGCTTGATAAATTTAACACAAAGGCACAGCGAAATAGAAATACCTGAATTAGTTTAAACTTGTACAAAACCTAGAAATGAATTATTTGCAAAAGGTAATTAGAATTTATTTAGTATTCTTTGGAGGCTTCAAGTGGTTAAGTCGATGTCAGGGGCTTATTTAAATTATATGACTATAAATGTTGTTGTATAGATTTTGGTTATGAATTAAAATGTAGTTACTATTATTGTGGTATTAAAGATTAGATATTAATTTCATAGTTCCAATACTAGGTACCTTTCAAACGTCCTAAGATTATAAATCAACATGCATAAATCTAGACGTTATAAAGTAGAATATTATGTTTATGGTAGTGTTTTCAATAATTGCTATAAAGAGTCCCATGAATTAAAATTGCACAGTGGAGAAAATTTCGTATTAAAATGGTTGGTGCACCTGAAAACCTATATACTTCTGCAAAGAGAATAAAACTTTCTACAAAAACTTTTTTTGAAGAATCCGAAGCTTAACAGGTAATGTTAAGAATTGCGTTTTTCCTACCCGGAAAAGGCTTCTTCGACTACTACGTTGTTGGTAGTTGGTATATGTTAATTACTATTTTGCTGCCGTGCCTACGCAGTTCTACACGCAGTTTCCAAGACCTTGAATATAACAAGCCATGTTTTATATTCTTTATTATCTTTTTAACTAAAAATTATAATTTTCTATTTTTTGACAATGACAAAATCCGAATTTATTTCAATAACTCCTCTATTCGTTTCAAGCCCACTACAAAAAAACGACTGACGTTTCTCGTGTCGTGTCCACATGCTGAATATAAATAAGTGCAGGTACGTGTTGAACCAGTTTTGTGACGGCAACCTAATGACGAAAAAATATGCACATTTAAATCTGATGATTATTATAAACAACTACAGGTGTTGCGAAAAGATATATTGGAAAAAATATTAAATCGGTAAATGTTTAACTGATGGAGGAACTTAGCAGCCACAGGCTGCTTACACCCCTTCAAAACCTTACATGTGATTTTTTAATGCTACACACGAAAGTACTACATTGCCCAGGAAGCAAGTTTCTTTTTACCTGGAAAATTAGGAATTTTGCCGAACCTTTGCTGTTTCAAGCAAGGTAGGGATTTTTAACGTGCGCAACAATACTCACACACGGGACCTCCATTTTACGAGAGTGTATTTTTGTGAAAAATGCTTGCCTAACATTTTTCAAGCGGACCGTGTCGGGATTCGAACCCGGGACCTTTCCCCTTCACAACCTTACATGTGATTTTTCAATGCTCCACCCGAAGGTACTACATTGGACAGGAAGCGAGTTTTTTTTACCTGGAAAATTTTGAATTTTGCCGAACCCTTGCTGTTACAAGCAAGATAGGGATCTTTAACGTGAGCAACAACACTCACACACGAGACCTCCATTTTACCTCTCATCCGAACGAGGGTGTATTTTTGTGAAAAATGCTTGCCTAACATTTTTCAAGCGGACCGTGTCGGGATTCGAACCCGACACCTTGGGCGTAGTAGTCACACACATACTACTACGCCACGGAGCCGCCTTAGTTTGTACTACATCTTCATCACACTACTTTGAATCAGAATTGCCTTTCACAGGTACGTCATCTTCACTCTCACTAATTTCTGGACACACTGGTTGATGACGTTTTCCACAATTCTTACAATCGACTCTTACTCTCATCATCGTTAGGTCTTCAGTCCTGGAACTGGTTAGACGCATACCATCATTGTTTTCTATTCTGAACTAACCTACACATTTCCCTGAAATTTGCACAGTCTGCATCTATCACTATCTGATTTAGGTCTACATCTACCTCTTTATTCCTATCTCTGCTTGTAATATATCCCATACTATTCCCCAAAAATGCCTTAGAACGTATTCCGCCCTTCTATTTCTCTTTTTCGCCAGTTATCCTTGTTCCCTTACTATTTCTATAACCTATTTGTTATTATCTTTGTCTGTTCATGCTATCGTCCTCATACATCTGAAGCACAGCATTTCAAAAGGTTGCTACTGTTTTTCTGTCTGCGTTTCAGACTGCCCGTATTTCATAGGCATACTGTTGCTGTGCTTCACACATATGCTTTCTACTTGTTCTATGTTTATTGTCTTTGCTCATATGCGCTGTTCTTTCTTGTTAGATGCAGTTCAGTTACCTTCTATTGTTTTACAGTAATATACCCTATTTCTCCGACCTTCAGTGGTTGTGAAGAGAGGTAATCAGCCTGTGGCTGCCAAGTTCCCCCAACACTTCACCATTTACCGATTTAATATATTTTCCAATATATCTTTTCGCACAGTCAACATTAGTTGCAGATATTTCGCAACCAACCACTAGTTGTTTATACTAATCATCAGATTTATCTGCGCTTATTTTTTCGTCATTAGGTTTTCCGTCTCAAAACTGGTTGGACACGTACCTGCCAATATTTATATTCTGATCTAGTCTACATAGTTCCCTGAAATTCTCACACAGTATGTGTATGCAGCTCGTTCCCCTTCTATTGTTTTCTAATTTTATGCCTTACTTCACCGAGATTCAGTGAAGGTGGGTAAACAACCTGTGGCTACCAAGATCCCCCAACACTTAGACATTTGCTGAAATAATGGTTTCCAGTAAATCCTTTCACACACTTAACATTATTCGAGAATATTGCCCAACCAATACTTGTAGTTGCTTATAATAATCATCATGTTTAAGTACGGTCACTTTTTTCGTCATTAATTTATCCATCTTGGGACTGGTTGGACGCGTACCTCCATTGATTTCTATTCTGAGCTAGCCTACACATTTCCCTGAAATTCCTACAGCCTACATCTTTCACTATTTGTGTGCAGTAGTGTAATCTAGGTCTACCTCTTCTTCTCTTTTTTCCTATCTCTGTTTCTAATATATTCCGCACTATTCCCTCATGCCGTAGTATGTGACCTATTATCTTATCTCTCCTATTTTTTACCGTTTTCTACATATTTCTTTCTTCCCCTACCATTTTTAGTACCTCTTCGTTCTTAACTTTGTCTGTCCATGATATCTTCATCATACGTCTGTAGCACCACATTTCAAAGGCTTCTACTTTTTTCTTGTCCGCTTCTCCTACTGTCCAGGCTTCACAGCCGTACAGTGCTGTGCTCCACACATATGTTTTAAGCAATCTTTTCCTTGTTTCTATGTTTGTGGTCTTTGAGCACAGTAATTGCGTTTTCTTGTTAAATGTAGCACGACCTTGTGCTAATCTTAGTTTTATATCTTTTGTGCTTTTCCCATCTTGCGTTATTTGGCTTCCTAGGTAGCAGAAATCCTTAACCTCTTGTAAGTTCGTGTTACATACTTGTATTTTTGTTTTTGATTTATTTTCCCCACCTTTGCATACTAGAACTTTAGTTTTAGTTTTATTAATTTTCATACCGTATCTCTCTGTAAGAACAGTTTCCATTTCATTAAGAGCAGCTTCTAACTCTTCCTTGCTAGATGCTAGTACCGCTATATCATCTGCAAATCTAAGCATATCTATTTTTTGTCTCTGCATAGTAATTCCAAATGTATTCCTGCATTTGACAGTTTTCATTGCCTCCTCTATGTACAAGTTAAAAATCAATGGGGATAAGGATAAGGCTCCTGCTCCAATTCTATTACTGCTGTTTGCTCTTTGTATAAGCTATGTACTATTCGTCTATCCCTATAACTCATTCCAATCTTTTTCAGTATTTCAAACATTTTTTTCCAATTTACATTGTCGAATGTTTTTTCCAGATCTACAAACCCTATATACACGCTTTCCCCTTTTTCTATTGTTTTCTCCATTATCACTCTCAGAGCTAAAATAGCCTCCCGTTTCCCCTGTTTTGCCTAAACCCAAATTGGTCTTCTCCTAGTATTTCTTCCGCCCGTTTTTCCATTTGTCTTTGCACAATTCTAGTTAATATTTTTGACACGTGTGCTGTCAAACTTATTGCTCTTTTTTGGTATAGTTACTATGATGCTACATTTGAAATCCTTGGTTATCTCGCCTGTCTCATACATATAGCTTACAAGTTGGAAGAGACGTTCTGTTACTGCTTGTCCAGCAGATTTTAGGGTTTCTGCTTGCACCTTATCTTTACCCGGCGCCTTACCATTTTTCAGACTCTTTAATGCCAATTCAAACTCATCTCTAAGTATAGGATATCCCAAGTTATAATTTTCAATGTCTGATGCCTGTTCTAATGCAGTTAGTTCCTCTCCTGCATATAAATTCCCTATATATTCTTGCCATCTATCCACTTTATTTACGTTTTCTATAATGACGTTTCCTTGTGCGTCCCTTATATTTTTGCTATACGGTTTTATATCCCTAAAATTCATTCTAATTAATTTGTATGCTTCGTCTGTCTTTCTTATTTTCATCTTCGTTGTACCTCTTTGCACTTTTCATCAATCCATTGTTTTTTAGCTTTCCTGCATTTTCGAATAATTTCCCATTTTATGGCTTTGTATCTCTGTTTTCCTGTTTCGTCTGATTTATTTTTGTATTTTCGTCTTTCTTCTATTAAATTCAGGATATCCTTTGTTATCCATGGTTTCTTATTTTCTTTTTGTGTATACCCCAGAATAGCTCTGGCCGCCATGTCTAGGCTGAATTTAATGTTATTCCATTCTGTTTCTACTTCCTTAGTATCAGATATTTTCCCGATATCTTTGAGCAATTCATTTGACTTTTTTTCGAATCTTTCTTGAATATCTTTATCTTTTAGTTTCTCTAAGTCCAAGTGCCTTTTTCCGTTTCTTTTTTCACATTCTTAAATTTAAGTGCGGCATTCATAATTACGATGTTGTGGTCAGTATCTATATCTGCTTCTGGGTAGATTCTACAGTCTCTTACTTGATTCCTAAACCGTTATCTAACAAGAATGTAATCTATTTGATATCTTCCTATATCTCCTGGCACCTTCCACGTATATCGCCTTCTAGCATGATGTTGAAATAATGTGTTTGTGATGATTAAATTATTCTTGTCGCAAAATTCTACCAGCCTATTTCCCCTGTCGTTTCTCGTGCCTAAACCAAATAAACCTACTACCGCTCATTCCCTACCCTCCCCTACCACGGCATTAAAATCCCCCGTAATTATTAAATTTTTATGTCCATTTACGTATCTTAATATGTCTTCGATATCTTTGTAGATGGCTTCTACCTCTTCGTTACTGTAGCTAGAGGGGGGCATGTATACTTGTATTATTACTGTATTTACCGGTTTAAATTCTAATCTAACCATGAGTACTCCACCGTTCTTTTGTAAGTAGTTTTCTACACAGCCGTATGTTTTTCCGCATAACTATCCCCACACCCAAATTTCCTTGCTCTGCTCCTGTATGAATTACCCTGAAGTCTTCACTCCAAAAATTCCCCGCCTCTGGCCACCGAACTTCGCTGATCCCTACTATGTCTAGTGATAACCTATTCATTTCGATTTTTAGGTTCTCTAGCTTACCTACTTGCTTCATACTTGTAACATTCCACGCTCCGACTCGCAGAATGTTCCCGACTCTTATTTTTAACTTTCCGATCGCCTCCTCCGAAGTAGTCCCCTCCTGGAGATCCGAATGGGGGACTATTTTAACTCCGGAATCTTTTACCCCAGAGAATGCCATCTTGTTTGTTACAATTTAAGTACGCTGTGTACTTGGGAGGTAATGTGGTGGTTTCCCGTTGCCTTACACATCGCGGTAGTGTGTCTTAGACTGCCATACCGACTCCTATGGTCTCTGCCAATCTAAGTACCGAAAGAGCCGCTTCCCTCTTTCAAGGACCTGTCTTAGTCTGTTTCCTCACTAACGACCCTACTACTTTGGTTGGACTTGTAGTTTGGCTCTTTAGCTCATTAGAACACGCATGCCATTTCACATGTTCTAGTAATTTAGAACTTCGGCAAGGTGCAGGTCCATTCGAAATGGACTCTCACTCTACAGAACCTAAATATATGACCAGAACCCAAACAGTAAAAGCACAATTTTGCTTTTTGAATAGCGTTACGTCGATCATCTAGGTTACTATTGCTAGCTTTACAACAGTTGACCGTTTCGTGCCCTTTAATATTACAAAATGCGCACACATCCATTTTCCGTTTTTCAAATTGATTGGATAAACTTGAAACAGTTGGAATTTTCTCTGATTGCTCATTTTTTAAGTAGAACTTGTTCGTTTTATCAACATTAATATTTAGAATAGCGCAGTAACTAGCTGTTGATAATCTTAACGATTCTAGCGCCTTTTCTTTACTGAGAACTTCATCATATAGAGAGCCAATCGAGAACTTGTCTTTTCCGGTGATTCTATCAACAATTAGCGTTATAAATTCACGATCATAGAGCTCAGACAGCAGCTCCTTTTTCCCAAATCTCATGCATGTCATGCATCTCATGACATGTACTATACATAACTTCATACACCACACCTACTTCAATTTTCTCTGCAATTTTAGCTTCCATCTCTTTGTTGTAATTGAAACCAAAATCTTGTTACCATAAGCTTGAATTTTTGCAAACCGCTTTTCTAATATATCATAACACGCTTTACAACTATCAACACTCGACTCATTTACCCCAACTTTAACAATATCTTCAAACCGTTGCACATTAGTCTTGAACTGAGCTCTTAAGGCTGTACGAATTGCTCGTTTCGCTTCCATGTCTTTCTTTACCAACTACCAACCTATTACAACAAACCTGTGACTGCTACTAAACCGAAGCAGATCCTGCCCGGAAAAGGCTTCTTCGACTACTACGTTGTTGGTAGTTGGTATATGTTAATTACTATTTTGCTGCCGTGCCTACGCAGTTCTACACGCAGCTTTCAAGACCTTGAATATAACAAGCCATGTTTTATATTCTTTATTATCTTTTTAACTAAAATTACTATTTTTCTATTTTTTGACAATGACAAAACCCGAATTTATTTCAACAACTCTTCTATTCGTTTTAAGCCCACTACAAAAAAACGACTGACTTTTCTCGTGTCGTGTCCACATGCTGAATATTATACTTAAGTATTAACAGGTAAGTTAAATACAGCAAACCTTCTATTATTTGAAAAAACGATAGCAAACAAACTTCATCTATTATACTGCAATTACACGTTTTAGCCTGAAATAGAAACAATTGTCGTCAATATGGGCGATTCAAACCCTGGTGCTTCTAATGCATTTCACAAAAGCCACAGGTATTAGGAGTGCCAGAAATTATTTCAGAAAGAAATGCTTCTGTTGCTACAGGTTGAAAGCTTTTAACAGAATAACTTTAAATTCGTAATGCATGTATGCATTTTAGGTTGAAATTGAAACAACCAGCACCTCAACTTCCGTAGAATCTGAGAATGAAATGAAAATATCATAAGAAGAGAAACATAAACAACCAGAAATAGAGAAGTAGAGAAGTTAGTGGAGCCGGAAACGCCACCTTTGAAGATGACAAAAGAGTGAAATGGGAGGTGTGTGGTAGGAAAAATCATATCGCTTCTAAATGAACGTATTGTAATTATTGTTGCAATAAATGCAACGTAAAGGATCACATTGCACCTATATACGTAAAAAGAAAAATCATGGACTTCTGCAAAATTTTGTAGAAACGGATACTAATCTAAAATTGTTCACAATTTATTCTTTTGATGTAAATAACAAACCAATTTAAGTAAAAATTAAGGTTCAAGAGTTTCCAATAGTGTAACATTTTTATTTTCAGTCATAATTTAATTGCATTAAATTACAAGAATAATGCGCTAAGCGTGCATTGTTCCTTAGGGATCTACTTATATTAACATATCTGTGTCACATAAAGCTATTTCCAAACACATCTCTATTTGTTTGTTTCGTGTTTCCCGCCTCTGACGGCGCGACCACTCGGTTCTGGTTTCGACAAGTCAGTCGGCCGCCGGCAACAGCGTTGTTATGATTTATTTTCGGCTGGAGGCTGGCAACCTTCGCATTAACTATTAATCGTTGGGAAATCTTCTAATAACGCGCGACAACGTAAAATGAAACGTTCAGAATTCGTCAACTAGAATCCAAGAAAAAGTTAAGAATTGCCATTATGTAAGAACAGTCGATTTGAAAATTGCCTAATAAGAAATTTGTTTGATAAGAAATTATGGATGTTCATTTGGATGCAGTCGTATCAAATTAGAATGGCTGGTAACCTTGTTTGAAGAACGGAAATCCCGTCATAATTTTTCGTGAATCAGTAAAAGCAGTTTTTGGTTCGTTATTAGTTGTAAGATAATTTATGCATGTGTTTTAAAGGTTAGAACACGTAAACTTGCTATTATGTTTAGCACACGTAAATTGTGTAAATTTCAATTAATTGTTGAGCTGGTTTTATAAGCCGTAAAACGAAATTTTGTCGAATTAGCTTTCTATAATAACATGCTTTGTTCCATATGAACCTTCGATAAGTTCAACGTATGTTTTCGAGATCATAATTTTCTGTTTTGCACAGTTGGCCGATGTTGTCTTGAAAGCAGATGCTTTGTGCAGCTGTAATAGAATTTAAACAAACATGCCTATTTTTGTGATCAACTTTTATCTATACATAAATTATTAAACGTAAATATGAAAGTTCAAATTCTCATTATGTTAGGTTCTAGTAATTTGTAATCTACCTGAAAAGATCTGCCCAGGTTAGAACTTAATTCACTGTGTTATGCTCACAAATCATTATCACTTTAATTTGTATAACAAGTTCATGCTAAAAGTACAGTTGGTTGTTTAATGAAAGAAAAAAGGAAAGTTAAAACTTTAACTTTGATGTAGTTGATTATGACAATTTTTTGTTACAAGTTCCGATATTTTAAAAGAGTTTTTTTAAATAAACAATTAGTTCAAAATTTAAGGCTTTTATTTTGGTCAAATGCGATCAAATCTAATTACTTAAAGATAAAATTTTTCTGAGTAATAATTTGATGCCAATATTATATTGGAAATACTTTTCTTATTATTTCTTTATACACTTTTATAGGACACAAATGGTGTTCTACTTTTTTATTTATTTAACCTTTGCAATTTCTTACAGAAGCTGCGTCTTATTTTGTTAAGACAGGTTTTTGTTAACGAAGGCGATCATTTTATTTTTGGGTTTCCACGTCCGCCCTTAGAACTGTGCTTTGCAATTATCGTAATTATCTCAGGACATGGTGGCGCCTATTTGATTTAGCTTAACTTTGGTTTGCAAACAGAATTCGACTCCCCCCTCCCCCACTTCTCATTGCTCTACCCAGGAATAGATCCCTAGCTATGTCGAAAGATTTTTGTTCACTAGGCCTTAATGTAAAAAAAGAAAAAAAGACGTTACAGTCTTTTGTAAAACAGAAGTCGTTTCAGTGGCACCCATCCAACGTAAGGCCTAGCAAAATAGTTACAGAGAAAACGACTGCAGAAAAGTCTCTTGTGATTTTTGTAAGAGATTATTCTACTATTCTGTTATAACAATAGATAATGTGTATAGTTTCCATTTTAGGAAAATTTTCCAATGTTGTGGAGAAATTGATCGTTTGCAAAAATGTTCTAAGTGAAATTGAATAAAAGCTATTATGGATCATCATATCGTTGTTTTCAAAATAACGGATTCCCTAGCAAATGTAAGAACGCATGTGCAGGCCAGCCGTAGAAGTGGAAAGCAACCAAGGAAATAAAATTGTGAGTCATTCCTAAATAGTAAAATTGTAACAAATATTTTCCGAAAACTATAAGATTCCATGTCTGATTTGAATAGTAAGTCAAACAAGCGGGACTTTCCAAAAGTTTGTACAACGTTTTAATGTTACTTAAATCCCGGAAGGAGTTTGATTATACGCATTTTTAAACAAGGACGAATATATTTCAGAAATTAGTCATGAACTTGAGAACGGTTTTATATACCCATTGTTTTGCTAATGGTTTTCCGGGTGACTAACCCTGCCATATACAAGAGGTGAATTATCAGACAAATGGTAAGGAAACAAATCATGAAACCAGGAAAACTATATTTGTCATTCCGGCGAATTACACAATATCGCAAAAATTAAAACACAATGAGACTGACTATTAGTTGGTTATGCTAATTCTTTACGTTTATTCTAATTTTACGCTTGGACTCGAATTACTAAAAAAAAAGTTTGATGGTTTTACATGGCATTGATCTTTATTGGACGAGTTAGTTGGAAAAGGAAACGTGAAGAATATATTAAAATTAAAATTAAAATTTGTTTTATCTAGTTAGATCCTACAAAATAATTTTGTTTGCAAGATGACAACATAAGTGTTATATTATAAAAGGAAATAGATTTACTCCCTCTTCATCCTGCATTGATGAATGGCAATTGGTAATAAAGTAGTTTTAGTATTGCTCGTTTAGGTGTGTATAGTTGGCAGCACAACATGGAATGCTAATTTAAAAACCAATTAATGAATTAAGTTGGTGTGTACCGACTTCACGCTCAAACAAACAAATTGAATTACAAGGTTGACAGACACTTATTCTTTTGGGAGAATAATCCAAAAGTGTCGAAAACAAGAATGGCACACATTATAGAAATGAAATGAAAGTAGAAAGGTACTGAATGATGAAGCAGCAGTCGATGGAAAAGAAATTTCCCAGCTTACAGCCAACTGCTTGCGATAGAGTAACCTATAGGCAAAATACGCAGAAAATAAGATCAACGACAGACATCGCGGCCTCACTGTGAAACAGTAGAGCCGTACCCGATCACCAAGATAGCAGGTAAAGAGAAAGAAAAAAAACAAAGTCGTTAATAAATAGAGTACATATAATAAACTTACTACGGTAGTACATCAAGGGGTTTTACAATATTTAATCAGGAAAATGAGTTTCATCTCTACTAACAAATATTTAACTGTAGATATTTTCAAACAGTGTGTAACAAACAAAACAAAAAAATTGGCAAAGTTTAACCGGCACCGTCCACTAAATGACCCACGTTACTAGCATTAGTTTTGTACGGAAAAAGTGATTTCAAATTTGCGCACGGACTTCGCAAAGCGCTTCCCGCAGTCACGACGCTCCTTGAAGTTTCCGGGTAGGTGCTTAACAAAATAGTGGTTCAAAGGTAATAAGTATAGCATATATCGTCGCAGTAGTAGTAGTAGGGTTGGTCGATCCGAAAACAGATCCACCTTATGGGATCCACCCATTGGATCCACCGATCCACCGGATCCACCGGATCCACCGCCACCGATCCACCGCCACCGATCCACCCGATCCATATCTAACCTAGGTAAGAGTTTTCAACTAAGCATTTTTTGCAAATTATTCGCACATCTAGTAACAGTATTAAATAGCATTGTCATCTTAAATCTGCACAATCGTTTCCTTCAACTAAGCATTTTTACCTCCAGACATGGATCTTGCTCTCGACACCCTGATCTGAACCATCACCCCTAATATATGCTAAAAACTTGCATGCTTTGGAAATTAAAATTTTGATTAATAAAAAAGTTGAAAATACAAACATTTTATTTTAAACAAGAAATTACCAACAACTGAAAAAATGCCAATGCTTGCTGAACGATAATGTATAAATGGGAAAGTCAATTGATTTTGTTCGGTGGATAATTAATACAGTCTATCTGATTTTCACTGTCTATTACTAGATAGACAATCTTATCATACTTTCTCCAATGCAACATTATTGTAATTAATATATGACTTGCTTTTCATAATGCTGAAATTTGTCATTGAACGTATTGTTAATGCAATTATAATAGTGAAAGTGAATGATTCCTGCTGCATTCTTTCTTGATATCCTATATTTACCTTTATTTAATTTTAGCTTTAACTCCATCTTTAAATTTTTGGTCATCAGGCTTTTGTAAATCAATTTAATCCTTTGAAAAAACTCAACAAAACACTAAACGTTTTATACCATGCTTATTGTCTACGGGATATGAATAAAATAATTAAATAACTTCTACGTAATATTTTTGGAGTTTATGATTTGTTTCCAAATGAATCACCGAGCGAAAGTTGCATTTTATTTGCAAGCGCACTTAATTAGTGTTTAAAGTCTAATTCGTTTTAAATAAAGAAATCGAATACTTGACTAAATTCAATGATTCACTCATTGCCGGCTCATTAGTTTGAACAATTTGTATCTCATTTGTTAAACGTAAACCACTTATACACTTATCAACGTCGTCTAATGACCTAGGAATAATTATTCACACGAGGTCAGTTTTGTAAATTATTTGGAAGTGAAACTCGAATATTCCTACGAGGCGATTAATTGTATTTACCAAAATTAAAAATTGCCGTCGGCCTTACTGCTCATTCTGAAAAAATTCCCGCACAACTTTCCATACTATTAACTGCATATTTGGTGACGCTACAAGGAATGCAGTTATCGGTTACACCACTTTAAACTTAAGAATAAAAACAAGATAGTTTAATACGTCTATTAATAATTTTTGCTAATGTTGGTGATACAGATAAGTACAAAAAACTTAATCAAGGAATATTATGTTTTTTAATAAAATATATATATGTATTGACAACATTTATAAACCGCTGTTGTAACACAGTGCAGAATAAATATATATTTAACCTTGGTAACATACTGTTTTAATAAGCTCTAATAGTTCTAGTATTCCTAAAAATAGTTAGTTTCTAGTTTAATTTTAGCATGCTAATTATTAGAATTGTAGCGGCTGCAGGATCACCCAAGTAGCTTCTCAGCGAAGTTCCCAGAAAGATCTAATCCAAGAGTTAATCAATTTTTCTAAAGGCACTTACTTTAAGGGCACTAAACATGTCAAATTAGTCCATATCTATGATTAGATGTCAATCATGCTTTAGGATCCTATTTATGTCAGGGTGGTCTGAAGCAATTTTTCAATTAGCTGAGCACTCAACTAAAATCAATTCTGAGAGCTACGGTTGTGGTTATCTTAGGCATTGACAGTTTTAATTAAAATTAAAGATTTACGACCGGCGCATCCTAAGCCGAGTAAGAGCGTCAAGAAAGGGTTATTTTCAATTAACCAAAATGTATATAAGGAGGCCAGCCGGTGGGAATCGGGGTTGTTTATTTCCAGACGCGTTAGAGGTTAAAGAACGGTTACTAGTGATGTGTTTATTTCTCTGCAGTCAAGTGCGGGCCGTTATGTTTTAAGTTATTTATTTCTCTGAGTAAGTAATTAGTATATGTGATATTACTATGAACTCAAGGCTGTGTTATGCAGCATAAGTCAGTTATTTGTTTAAAAACAGTATTTGTCGACTTCCATAAAATACAATTCCGGGTGAATGCCCAGTTCAAGTAAATTGATCCGTTTTATTATTGCTTTGGAGACCGCATCGTTTTAGAAGGGTCTTCTATTATATTGTGTTTCGACGGTGTCAGAGGTCGTTAATCACTAATCCACGAGACTACCTGAGAATGCAGAGCTCAGGCCCGAAGTCAAGTTACGGTACTATTTGACCCTTGAGAAGGTCGTATTTTTCATGGTGTAGATGACCCCGTGGTTAAAAAGGGTCGTCGCACTATGCAAGTTAATTAGACTAGGGTAGCATTAATAAATTTTTGTTATTGGGGTGTGTACACCTAGAACTGTATCTATTCAAAATATGTTTGTTAGTTAAGTTTAGTTAAGTTGTGTTTGTGCTAGCCGGAGACTATAAGTGACTTATTTTCTGTTCTGCCATTTTGGTTCATCGCCCACGAACAAAGTGCGACGAGAGCTATTACCGCGATTGGTCCATGGGCCGTTTAATTCCCATGGTGGCGCCCTTTTGTACATAAGGTTATTTACTTTATATTTTGTTATGCATATGTAATTAGTTGAAGTTTTAGTTAGTAGCTCGTTCAATAAAACAATCGAATTTTCGTCTCAGTGTGTTTGTTTAATGAACCCCCCCTTCACCGACTGCTGCAGCTTGCAAGGCAACGTCCCGAAACGTGAGGGTACGATGGTGTTAGAGGTCCTGTTATTTATTATTTATTGTTAATTGGATACCCTCATGCGGTAGGTAAATATTAAAATTACACCTTTTGGTTTAATTATTTAAATGTGGATGCACTAATGAAAAATTTTAACAATCCTAGATATTAATAACTATTTTTCGAGTTTTACTCTATTATTGAGTTAAATCGAAATAAAATATGCCAAGGTAGTTTTCTGTTATGTTTTTGAATATTAAAACACTATGCAGGTGTTTGTTGGAGCTAATTTTAAAAACTGATAATTGATTTTGATTTTCCAGAAAATTCTATACTAATTTGATAGGTTACACGATGGGTTTATCTCAAAAGACAAAGCAATGTTGTTTAGAAATGGATTAAAGATGAATCCCATATGGTTTTTAAAAGGTTGATCTGTAAATCATTAAAGGTCGTTTGATTTGAAAAAAAAATCCGAACGATTTGAGAATTTACACCACTTTAAACCTAAAAATAAAAACAAGATAGTTTAATACGTCTATTAATAATTTTTGCTAATGTTGGTGATACAGATAAGTACAAAAAACTTAATCAAGAAATATTATGTTTTTTAATAAAATATATTCATGTATTGATAACATTTATAAACCGCTGTTGTAACCCAGTGCAGAATAAATATATATTTAACCTTTTGGTTTAATTATTTAAATGTGGATGCACTAATGGAAAATTTTAACAATCCTAGATATTAATAACCATTTTTCGTGTTTTACTCTATTATTGAGTTAAATCAAAATAAAATATGCCAAGGTGGTTTTCTGTTAGGTTTTTGAATATTAAAACACTATGCAGGTGTTTGTTGGAGCTAATTTTAAAAAACGTGATAATTGATTTTGATTCCCCAGAAAATTCTATACTAATTTGATATGTTACACGATGGGTTTATGTCAAAAGACAGAGAGCAATGTTGTTTAGAAATAGATTAAAGATGAATCCCATATGGTTTTTAAAAGGTTGATTTGTAAATCATTAAAGGTCGTTCGATTTGAAAAAAAATCCGAACGATTTGGGAATCAGAGGAAAACACAATAATAATTAATCTTTTACAGGACGGAGTTATATTAGAGATACCGCTAAGATTAATTTTTTATAAAAACTCTAAATGGTGTTAGTGGTTAAATACAAACAGGTAACACCCACTATAAAACAATTATAAGCGTCACTTTTTTAGTCAAGACTTGCATATAACACCAATTAACATAATAAAAACCTGCACACGCTCGACCGTCAGCATAAAAGGCGAGGGAGACATGTTCCAGAGCAATAGATGTTAAAGTATCGTCGAGTTGATCAAAAATTACAAGTTAAAGATTGATTTTTCTGGTGTTGACGTTACAAGTGATGTAAGAGTGTCATTAGACATCGACAAACTGGTAGGTAAGACCACCTATGCGCTAAGTGAATTTACATCAAATTCTCACAACCATAACGTAGAAGTTGGTTTTGATTTATATGGTGGTCTGCAACCAGTCGTACAAACTATCTGCAATAGGAGAATGTGCCAAAATTATGCAATTAAAAATGGACTACTTTAAATGGAAATAGTTTTGCAATTTTCAATTGGAATTTAGAATCATACAATTTACCCAAGAAGCAGCAAACGTAAGATCGAATGGTTTTTCTAGCGGAGATCATTTAGAAATACAACTGGATTGTGAATTCAGATTGAAACTGATTGCCGAAATATCTTATAGAAGTGTATGGGTGGCGAATAAATTTCAAGAACAAAATTTATATAATATGAAAATTACGAAAGATCGGAATGTTATTGTGCTACCTGCGTACGAGAGCATCAAGAACAAATTAAATCAGACTACAAAACTTGCCAAAGTCAAGAAGGCGTTGCTCTTAAAGACATAAAGCCAGGAGATTTTTGCTGCACCCCTTTGTAAGCGGAACACACTACATGACTATTTACATAATGACCTATGTTAACCCTCGTCTTATGTCAACAGAACTTAGTCGAAATTTCGGTGACTGTCTTAGATACTTTTAAGCAACAAGCAGTAGGAAAGTCATGATTTTCTGTCAAGACACGCACACGTTGTTCTTGTGAAACGGCAAGTTTCCAGATGTCATCAGCAGGTTAAAGCGTGACTGCCGAGAAGGAATATGTTTGTAAAGCAGCTTATTCAGAAGTAAACAGTTTAGGTAGCAATCAGGTTTTGAAGAAATTTGAGTGTGAAGCTTGATATACCACAGATCAATGATAGATAAAGAAATAGAAGAATAGGAGTTTCCGCAAACATATCGAGCTTTGGTACAGACCGAAATAACGCGTCAGGAACAAGGTGTTCTTTCTGATGTACAATGGAAAAGTCATACTGTTGGAGGAGTATCGACCAACAAGCCAAGCGATCTGAGGAACGTAGTTGTTAATTGAGCTATAAAAGTAATGATCGGTAATGACGGCAAAATGTGCGTCTTCAACATGAGGCCTGAATTTCTCTATGGTCCAGAGAACAGTCAAACATTCTTCTTTGGTAACAGAGTAATGGCGTTCAGCCTTAGATAACAAATGACTGACATAACTAATGACGATTTTGCTATCGAAGGTAACTTGACTTAAAACAGCTCTTAACCCAAAATCAAAGGCGTCAGTCTGAACGACAAAAAACGAAGTAAGATTAGTACAAAAAGAATTGAGGCAGAAACCAACTGTTCTTTATGAGAAAAAAGAATTTTGATATTAAGATGACCATGTAAATGGACTATTCTTCTTGGTAAAGGCAGTAAAAGGAGTCGTAAGAGTAGCAAAATTGAGGATAAATCGTCGGCACCAATTGGCCATACCTATTAGCCGGTAAATGTCAAAAGCATTGATAGGAATCAGGATAGAAAGAATCGTAGACACTTTGTTTGAATCAACAAGTATACCATTGCCGTTAACTACATGGCCAAGATAACGAAGTTTAAGTATACAAAAGTTACACTTATCTCCTTGCAGAATAAAACCAGCCAAGGTAAGTCGAGCAGAAGCAAGGGAAATCTAGATATGCTTTTCAAAGTAGACATAGCCAGAATAATATGATCTAAATATGAGAAACAGAAAGGCTTCAGATCAGCATGTAGTATGCGATCGATTAACTGTTGAAAAGTAGCGGAGAATTATGTATCCCAAATAACTTGGAGTAAAGTGAACGAAGCCACGGTTTGGAACAGTAAACGCGGTAATAGGTTTAAAATTTTGGGAAAGCGGAGTCTGTCAAAAGCGGAACAAATATCTAAAAGGGAACAATATTTGGCATTCCGAATGCGATCAAGGATAGAAGAGATATACTACAGAAAGTAAGCTTCTTTCTGAGTCATTTCACCTTTTGTAAGTCAATGCAAAATCGATATGTTTTCTTTCTTTTTGACCATCGCCGCAGTGCTAGACCAAGGATTAGTAAAGTGGTCTATAACACCTAACTTCAGCATTTCATTTAATTCTCTTTTTACAATCTCTCGTAACGCTGGTGAAAGCGGATAGCAACGTTTTAATTTCATGTTGAATTAAGGTAGTGCAACTTAGCTCTTTAGGTTGGCTTCGGAACGAATGTTCCAGAAGTGAATTAAATTCAGAATGTTGATCGAAAGTTAGGTTAGAAATAGTAGTAGTATGGAAGAACAAAGCAATAAATTTGATTTATGGCATCAGAAAGGCCCATCGGCCATTTCAAAAATTTAATACTGCTCCCATAATTTTCCAGAAGTCAATACCTAAAATAAGTTGGAATAACCAATACCTCTATTAATTTAGTCTGTGTTTTGATAGCAAGAAGAAGAAGAACAGTACCAATAACTGTACAAATAGTACCGTCAGCCAAAAAGCAAGTCGAAATCAGTGATGGAGAGACTTGAAGACTACAGTTCTTCGGGACTTCCCATTCTGTGCTTCCTAAGATCGTTCGAAAAGGATTAGAGTTCAGTAAGCAGAGTAAGTCAAAGTTGAATACTGAGACACGTAAGTAACAGCGTTCATCCCTACGCACACACACATAAGATAAGGTCAAGAAAAACCATTGCTTATCTTCTAGACCACAGAATTTATTGTTCGAACATTCCAAGATTTTAAAAGGGAGACAATTATCTACTCAGTCGGGTAATTCTATTTGAAATTTTCCTCGTTTTTACAAGCAAGGCAGGTAACACGGGTAACACTAGCACGTCCACAACCATAACAATGCTTTTTTAGAGGGGGAGGGCATTTTGTAGAAATGAATCTAAAGCGAATACATTTCCAACAAGTATTGTATTGTACTGTAAGGATTTTATTTATTTACACAAGCGAGATTAGGGCCATATGGCTCTTTCTTACATCTAGCTTACCAATGTAGATATACAACATAAAAACAACAGAGATAAATAAGAAATAGGTAGATGAAAACCAGTGAGAGAAAAAAATTAGGTATAAACAATTAACATTCTTAATCGGCCTGATTGGCTTAGAAGCAAACCTAACTACTTACATTAACACACACGCACGCACGCACACACAACGCTCACGCACACACACACGTGCACCGCATGCCGAGTGGAGTATGTTGATAGGTTTAGAAGAAGTCAGCCCGCAATTATTATTCAGATAAGAATTGCCGGTAGAAAGTTTAGACGGAGAAGCAACTCTACTGTTAGCGTAATCCGAGGAGGGTTCCAATAGTTTAATAATTCATGTAGAAAGTAAGAGGCAGAAGAGATCAATAGAATGTTTATTAAGTTTTAACTTCATTCCAAAAGATTCAAGTTATGTTTTGCATTTAAACTTCGATAATCACAGATGGTAGAGAAACTGAACGTATAAATATGAACAAAGTTTATAAAAGCGAAACATTTAAGTAGTTACCAGTAATATCTGCAACTTTTAGCGATGGTAGTACGACGAGGTACTGTCGAGTTGTTTTGACGGAACTCGAGAAACGTCCATAGCTACAATTATACCAGCGTCTGTACAATTACAATCGCGGCACACACAACACAAGCATTTGAAGGTTAAGTGCGATAAAACCCTGAACTATACTGTATGCACCACGTAGAGGAATTTTACCTACAAACTACATCTTAAGCGATAATTGAAGTTAATTTTTACGATAATTACAAACGGAACAAGTTGTGAGATACTGCTTATGTCAACTAATATTAATGATGATTGGCAAAATTGAGCCCAAATTGCTTCGGATAGTAATCAGCTGCTGAGTTTCCGAAATAGGTGTGAGTAATCGAGAGAACAAACTCTGCATCGTCGCAACATACAAACCAATGTTCACACAGGCACTCATTGTTCGCAATTATCTTTTGGTTGACAGTCGTTCTTCGTAGTCCGCAGGCAAAATTGTTTTCAAGAGGCGAACTACATCATTCCAACAGGTTACGGAGTGATGGTTTGCCCAAAAAATTAGTAGGGCCTTGCACGTTAGTAGTTCAGGATTCGTCCCCTGAGAACGCAATTCCCAATTTAGTAACAGAAATGGAACTAGTAACAACAGGAGCATTTGTAGCAACAGAGGGTATTGTGTTTGGTTCCGAATCAGAAGAAAGGTAAAGATTTCGTCAATAGCTTTCAATTTGTGGGGTGAAATTTTCGAAGTAGAAGAAGGTAAGTAAGTACATTCAGAGAAACTCACGCGCTTATATTTCTTAATTTTAGACTTCTACATCGCAGTGAAGTTTTTGCAAGGTGAGAAACAATATATTTTTTGTAAGGGTTTGTTTCCCCGATGTAGCACCATCACTTCGCAGGATCTCTGTGTGTGCAATAAAGAGCGTAAGCGAGCAAACTTATTATCAGCCTCACCACCATGAAATTCAACAACAGATAGTTCAAATTCAGAAAGCAAGAGTAAGATAGCGGTATGATCGTCATCAAAAGAAATCTTGTATATACTTGGAGTAAACGATTGATTAGCTTCTATTTGAATCGCGCTACGAGCGGCTTTACCCAAACGTTCTACACTGATGTTGGTGTCAAAACCCTTAAATCCAATTCGTATTGTTCATGTTTTAGCAAACGATTGATCTCTAACTATTGTGAAAAAAACTAATTCAGAATATTTAAAGGAATAGTAAGTAAATTTACTACTAGGCGAAAAAGACTATGCCAAAAGACAAAAACAATAGGCACCCTAAAAATTTCTGACAGCCTCGAGGACTCCGAACATATATATAGAGCACCAAATCTGACCCGTATACTTCTTGGAAAATATCCCAAAAGTGTGGTGCCGAAACGAAGAATGGAACAAATTATAAAAATAAAAGAAAAGTAGAAAGGGACTGAGTGATATAGTAGCGGTCGGTAGAAGAGGAATTGTCCGGTGTAAGCCGTAAAGATAGTTGTTTGCGGTAAAGTGGCGTAGACAAAACACGCAAGAAATAAGAGCTCAGTAAGCGTCAAGGACACGCCGTAGGAAGACTTCACGGTGCCACTGCGAAGCGATAAGACCAATCTCGATCACCAAGATAAGAAGAAAAGAAAGAAAGAAAGAAAGAAAACCAAAACGTTAATAACTAGAGTACGTTTACTAGACTTACTACAGAAGTCAATCAAGAGGTTTTACAATATTTATAAAAAAAATGGGTTTTATCTCAACTAACAATTACTTAACTGTACGTATTTTCAAGCATTTGTTACAAAAGAAAAAAATTGCACGGTTAGTTGGCACCGTCCACTAATTGACACGTGTACTAGGGTTAATTTAGTACGATGAAAGTGATTTCAAATTTGTGCACAGACTTCACAAAGCGTTTATCGTAGTCCAGACGCTTCTCGAAGTGTCTGGGTAAATGCTAAATAAATTGTGGTTCTAAGCTCAGTAATACAGCGCGTACACCATTGCAGGAAAATTTAAGAAGAATGTGACGCCTATAACACGACCTAATCTACTATGAACTACTTATCAATATGCAAACATAAAGAAATTTATAATAACGACTTCTGTTTGTTATAATAAGGGGATTAAAAACGAAACGAAACATCCTCCAGTTGAGCAACAATTAATGTTAGATACTGGACAGCTAGTTCTTGGAAAGAAAAACAGATGCGTATAATACAGAACGTTCAATGCGAAAATACGGCTAACTGTTTCTATTAAAGAATTTAATAAGGTAAATCGTCTATTACTACCAATAGCTCTTAAAACCGAAATATATGAAAAGAAATCAGACGAAGCTATTTAGTTTTAAAGTAATCAATATCATGCAAATTTAGTAACACCAAGATTATTCCGTTCCGAACAGACCTGCACCTTGCTGAAGTTCTAGATTACTAGAACAGGTGGAATGGCTTGCGTGTTTTTATGAGCTAAAGAGCCAAACTACAGGTTCAACCAAAGTAGTAGGCTCGTTAGTGAGGAACCAGACTAAGACAGATCCCCGAAAGAGGGCAGCGGTTCTTTCGGTACTTAGATTAGCAGAGACCATAGGGTCGGTAGCAGTCTAAGACACACTACCGCGATGTGGAAGGCAACGGGAAACCACCCCACTCTTGCACACAGATAGTGAAAGATGTAGGCTGTAGGAACTTCAAGGAAATATGTAGACTAGCTCAGAATAGAGATCAATGTAGGAACGCGTCCAATCGGCTCCTACGCGCAGGTACGCGAGCCACTACGTCAGTTGGTAGCAATGTTAGATAATGTAAAAATTGACGCGCAAATTATAGATGACGTCACACAATTATATAAAATTACTCCATCACATAAAAAAAAACCAAAATGCTACTCACATAATTTGCAGGGTTTCTTGCAGAAATACTCCATGATGTCGGCGGCGGCTTTGCTAGTTATTCAGGCGTCGGCAAGAGAAGGAATCTACATAACACAAAAAAGACACGATAAGATACAAGACAACTACCTTGTTCACATCTCGGTGGCTAGGCCAGTCACGTATCCGGAAATCATCATCCTTCCTTCTCGGCACCCCGCGTCGGCGCAATCTCGCGCAACACACTATCTAAAGTGACGGAAATACGCACACATCCTTTTATATTTATGGCGCGAAATTCTTGCAAATTAAAACTTAATTGAGAATGTTTAGTGCCGAATTTTTCGGCACGTAACAATTGCAACAAAGCCATAAAAGAAAAAACTTAAAAAAGAAAATGACTGTTAGCACAGTAACATCTTAAAATCTAAATCCTAACTAGCCTACATAAATCCTAACTTAAATCCTACAAAATGTTTATTTGAGGCGCCACTTGGTTTTTTCCTACCGATAACACGTCTTCCGGATTACCAGGAAACGAAAAAGTGCACACACGAGTCTTTGGTGTGGCACAGTTATAATCGACAGCACAAATTTGTCGGGGAGCATAAAACACTACTTAAACTGAAACAAATGCGACAAGTCGCCTAACCTATATACTAACCTATAGCAAACATTACAGTTTCCTAAGTGCAGACGCACATGAGCGTTGCATCTAGACTGTTTCTTCGTTGGCAAAAAATGCCCAAATTTAAAAATGTTCAACAGAGTGAGTTACTCTACACTCTAGCAAATTTTTAGTTACTGGTACTCTGGTTTAATAAACAATACACGTCAAAACTTGTCTATGACATGATTGTGAATCAACAAATTTACCAAACGTACCAACTTACTAATTCCTTACATTGCTAACTTAACAAATTACATTTCTACCATCAGGTTAGCTTTTTCACTTAATATTCAAAAAAAGATAATTCCCACGTCTGGTCATAAATACCAAACGTTAGGAAGATAAAAAGATAAAACAAGATCTCAAGTTATTATCGAAGATAATAGATAAGATAACGATATTAAGCTTTAGTTATTATTTAAGATAATAGGTAAGATAACGATATTAAACTAAAGTTATTATCCAAGATAATAAATAAGATAAAGATATTAACTTAAGTTATTATCCAAGACAATAGGTAGGATAACGATAAAGTGGCTCCTTGAAACCGTTACACAGGTAAGTAATGACATATAAGTTAAAAAAAATTCTAGACTCTAACGAATGCATCCACTACGATAAGAAAATCAGACAAAGGTCAAAACAACAACTTAAAAGTATCACTACAGATACATTCACACAAAAACCAACTGTTGCAAGGTAATTTTTTTAATCGGTAACGCCATAAACACACAAAAATGCCTAATTATAAGCCGTTAAATACAGACACACCGTCCCAATATGCTAAAACAACCGAGAATTTGCTAAGAACCCAAAAAAAAACGATAGCACCTCACCACGAAGTTCAATAAAAAACAACGAAAAAAAATGTTTATATGTTATGATGATTTAATGGAAGGAGAAGCAAGTAATGATATAGGATATAATGTGGGCGACTGTAATAATTTAGAGGAAAAACACATGGAATAGAAAGTCCTAGTTTTTTGCAACTGCGAATATGAACTATTTCTTACAATGGCATAGGCCGCGCCTCCTATGTGAGCCCAAAGAAGAAAGCATCCACTCTAACATCAGCTAAAACCAATCATAGAAGTTCAATGAGTTATTACAACCAAAGTTACGACAATTACCACAAAATTAAACGATGTAAGATAAATACTACAAACAAAATAATATGTTGTAGGAAAGGTGCGAGGATTAACTAAATGAAGCGACAGAGTTATACTGGAGGATCTAGACAATAAAGCGATATATAACTAACGGTAAGTTCAAGGAAAAGTCAACCAAAAGCAAAAAGTTTAAAATAAATAAGTTAAACGTATAAAAGGTAGGTGCTGTATAAGAGAGGAAATAAGTAATTAAAATTAATTAATTGATAGTAAGGACAAAAACCATTCGGTAAATCGTTAAGGAAATAAAACGTGAAGAATTTTTGGATGTACGTAGGGTTGGACGATTTTAAAGATAATTTATGCCATCTAGTGTGATTTAAATCGATATGTAAAGGGATAACAGTAATCAAAACTCGATTTACTGATAAAATTGTTGAATAACGGAAAGATATCTTGTAACACATATACTTCCTAGGATGAGAAGCTCTCGTTTGAGTTTCACCTAGACTAATAAAGAAACATTCCAACATCATTCTTAAAAAAATTATTCACAAATTGCTAAAACGACAAACTTACCAACCAAATTCTCGTCTAGAGTTACGTAATGCTGAGCGACCAGCCCTTCTTGGGTCTCGTCTAGACTTACATACAGCTGGGCGACCAAATTCGACAGTAAATCTCGCTTAATATATCTTACAATGCTGCGTTAGAATATCGATATATCTAAAAAATATGCTATCAAAACAAAATCATACTCGCTACACAAAAAAAAAATTCTACGATACATGTATAAAAAAACAGTATTCCAAATTATTAAAATATTCTTTCGATATCGCGGAATTTATCAACAACTATCGTAAATGAGCTTAAATATAAAACGTTAAGAACAACTTCATTATTGCAATGTTTAGAGAGGCAGATATAAAGAGATCCAGTTTATTACAGGGTTTTGAAAGGTAAAAGGTATAGTTAGATAATTGCGTTAACTGTATTTAAAGCAAAATTTCTTTAAAAAGGGATTTGTAGGTTACAGCTGTTTAAATTACTAAGAAAACACTTTTAGCACGATATGAGAGCAAGATAATGTTTAATGGAACAAGTATAACAAGATTACCTTACTATAACGTTTTAAAAGATGTACTAAAAACTCAGTTAATTACAAAATCTACATTTTGGAAGGAAATTTTCTTTATGAAGGTAATTGTATTTTATAGTTAATTATTTAAGTTATAAAGAGACACTCAAAAACATAGAAAAATACATTATATGTGTTATTTAAACGGTAGCTTTAAAAATTGATTTCAAAATGAAGTTAAGATAGGCCAAAAAAATTTTAAAAGTAAAGTAATTATTTTAACTACCCTTAGGGCAGTTTAAGAGATTTTTTCCTCTTCTTGTTCATAATGGATAGGAAATAAAGCTATTTACTTATAGTTAAAAATACTTACAGGCAAAATTATATAATCCAAACATGTTTTTAAGTGAGGTTATGTTATGTAATAGACACTCCTGAAAAATATGCACTTTTAATTTTATTCCGAACCGAATTAGGTACTTATTTAAAAGAATTTAAGTTAGAAATATAGTATTTTTATAATATTACAAGAAATACTTGGATTTGCAATACATTGTAAAAAAAATATACCAGAAATCAATAGTCAATATGGCCACTTATGTTAAATTAGCATAACAGCTGTCATTTCACTGCTAATGATTGACATAGTAACTTTCAGAGCTACCACTTTAAATTTTATGAGTTAATAGATATTAAAAATGTTCATAATTATTTATTTTTTAAATAAAAAAGCTACAAATATAGTTAATTAATACATTATAAGGTAGAAAACAAATCATTCAACCTGAAACAACGTTGGAATGCGCCACTATTATAACCCCTCCGCGCCGGTACGCGAGCCACTACGTCAGTTGGTTGCAATGTTAGATAATGTAAAAATTGACGCGCAAATTATAGATGACTTCACACAATTATATAAAATTACTCCATCACATAAAAAAAGAAACAAAAATGCTACTCACATAATTTGCAGGGCTTCTTGCAGAAATACTCTATGATGTCGGCGGCGGCTTCGCTAGTATTTCGGGCGTCGGCTGCTTCGCTGATCTTTCGGGCGTGGGAATTCTTGAGCCCGGTTGAACCCAAATTCGATGTCTTCTACCTATATGTAGAGAACGACAGGAAACTAGTATATAAGAAACGATAATCAAGAGAAGGCAAAAGGAATCTACATAACACAAAAAGACACGATAAGATACAAGACAACTACCCTTGTTCACATCGCGGTAGCTAGTCCAGTCACGTATCTGGAAATCACCCTCCTTCCTTCTCGGCACACCGCGTCGGCGCAATCTCGCGCAACGCACTATCTAAAGTGACGGAAATACGCACACGTTCTTTTAAATTTATGGCGCGAAATTCTTGCAAATTAAAACTTAATTGAGAATGTTTAGTGCCGAATTTTTCGGCACGTAACAACTAATGACAAAAAAAATAACTGTACTTAAACATTATGATTATTATAAGCAACTACAGGTATTGGTTGTGCAATATCCTCAAATAATGTTAATTGTGTGAAATGATTTACTGGAAAACTATTAATTCGGCAAATGTGTAAGCGTTAGGGGATCTTGGCAGCAACAGGCTGCTTAACCCCCTGCACATACCGTTCATTTACATTTCCAATGCTCCACCAGAAGGTACTACATTGGCCAGGAGGCAAGTTTTTTGTTGCCTGGAAATTTAGAATTTTGCCGAATCCTTGCCGTTCCAGGCAAGGAAGGGATCTTTAACGTGCGTGACAACACTCACACACGGGACCTCTATTTAACCTCTCATCCGAACGAGGGCGTTATTTTTGTGAAAAATGCTCACCTGTCATTTTTCAAGCAGTCGGCCGTGTTGGGATTTGAACCCGGGACCTTGGGATCCGTAGTCTTACGCTTACTACATTGATCCACGGCGGCGCCTCCCCTGCACATACCACGGAATCTCGGTGAAATAAGGCATATAATTAGAAAACAATAGAAGGGGAACCGAGCTATATATAGGTTGTGTGGGAATTTCAGGGAACTGTGTAGGCTAGCAAAGAGTATAAATAAGTGGAGGTACGCGTCCAACCAGTTTCGAGACGGAAACCTAATGACGAAAAAATAAGCGCAAATAAATCTGATGATTATTATAAACAACTACAGGTGTTGATTGAGAAATATCTGCAACTAATGTTGATTGTACGAAAGGATATATTGAAAAAAATATTAAATTGGCAAATGTTCAAGTGCTGGGGGAACTTGGCAGCCACAGACTGCTTCCCCTTTTACAACCACTGAATGTTAGAGAAATAGGGTATATAATTGTAAAACAATAGAAGAGGACTAAACTTTATCTAACAAGAAAGAACATCGCATATTATCAAAGACAACAAACCTAAAAACAAGAAGAAAATTGTTTGAAAACATATGTGTGGAGCACAGCACAGTATGCTTATGAAATACGAGCAGTAGGAAAAGCAGGCAGAGAAACGGTAGCAACCCTCTGAAATGTTTGCTTAAGGTGTATGAGGATGATAGCATGGACAGACAAAGTTAATAACAAATAAGTTATAGAAATAGTAGGGGAGCAAAGATATATGTGGCAAAAAAATAGGAAAAATAGAAAGGCAGAATACGTTCTAAGGCATTTTTGGGGAATAGTACAGGATATATTACAAGCAGAGAAAAGAAACGGAGGTAGATGTAGACCTAGATAGATGCAGACTGTGCAAATTTCAGGGAAATGTGAAGGTAGTTCAGAGTTGAAAACAATGGGTGTATGCGTCTAGCCAGTATCCAAGACTAAAAACCTAACGATGATGACAAGATCATTATAACAGCTTTTTTTTTTGTTTTCAACCAGCAACAAGTTGACTATAGCATAAAGTAACACAGCCTTCCGGCTAAGCCACGTTATACACAACTCTAATTGATTAAAATATCTCAACAAGTAGAAATACTTAATATCTAGCAAACGTTAACGTTATAACATTTTCAGAAGAAAATCGCCAAAAGTTAATTTCAACGACCGAGGTGTTTTTTGATAACGAGGAAATTTCCAATAGGTTGCACATAATGAAAATGTTTGGAAATAATAGCGATTGCTGTTGTTTAGAAGTCTTACTTGTACTTACATGTACAACATGATTTAAACCAAAATGGATCCACAAAGAATACAAATACGGCGATTCCGAAGAGGAACCTATTATTTCCTAATGACCCAACGACGCAAAAATTAATTGGTTCAAACCAAAAGCGACCGGTCAAATATATTCAGTAGCGAAAAAACGCTTTATACTTCACACAAACTTTGAGTATGCCTCATGCACTTATTCTATTACTCATACAACTTCTACAATTGTAACCATTTGCTTTCTATAAAGTGTATGTAATAGGGAGCAATGTTTTGAATTGGCAAGGGAGCGCTATGGAATAAAGCTTCACTACCGACCCTCACCTAAATAATTATATTTTAAGATCAGCAAGAAATCTGGATAATTGATTCTGTACCATTAATTTAAATTTGTTTATTCTAATATCAAGCAGGTTTAACCGAAAACAAAAAATCTCAAAAAAAAACAGAATAAAACTAGAAAAATTATATTTGGATGTAAATCCAAAAGTTTATTCCTACCTATTGACAATGGTTCAAAATGATGATGCAGTTCCATTGTTCTTACAAGACAGATAATTGCGGAAAAAGCGTACTACACATATGAATCATTTCATTGTTGATAGTTGGGCGTTTCCATCTAATTATAACATGTCGTTGTTGTCTTCAGAGTACATATTCAAATGCGCGTGCAAATTACAAGTCAAGGTCGGAGGTAGCTCAAATTAACTACAACAGTCAGAGGAACCCTTTATTTATCACTGCATTGTTTACTATGTTTGTAGTAAAAGAAGTTGTTGACCGTGAAACATTTCAACATATTGGTATTTACTACTATTATAATATTGTAATTTGATTTCACAAATGGTGCAACCCCAAATAAATAAAGAATTTCAGTTTTAAATACTTTTATGTTGCGATTAGAAAATGTTTTGCTTTTGGCCGAATCTTCTTATCGAGTACATTTTGATAAAGATGAGATGGATATTATTAATGCAGAGGCCCAGACTTTTTGTTTCGAAGACCACTGTTTTGAGTAGATCCCCAGCCTTTCTAATACCGAATTTATTGACTTCAAATGAGTTTTTGACAACTGATACAATTTTTCTTGTCTTCGTTGGGAATTAAACCACTTATAGTTGTTAAAATCGTCTTTATTTACGTTTCGATCCATGCCCCTTGTCAAAATAATAAAAATTTCAAGTTTGACATTTATGACATAAATTGAAGGTGACTTTGATTTATTAATGTTTGATATATTTGGTTTGAATACATTAGGTGAAAATTTTAAAGTTTAGAAGAATGAGTTGCGTCCTTTGAGCGACTTTGAGGTAGTCAATACGCTTAACGTGAAATCAGCTGGTTAATTTTTTGATATAGTAAGATTTCATATAAATTCAATAACTTGAGGATTTGAAAACATTTTTTAACATGTTTCTATTTATACTATTGAAAAAATAGTTATTAAATAAGTGTGCGAATACCTTACCGTAAAGCTTAAGCAGCCGTTTTTTATATTTATCTTGGGGAGGAAAACTCATTATGATCTCCTCGATAGATTTTAATAAGGTTCTGAAGAAACCCTATGGCGGGTTTGCACTTGTCAAATACCAATGTTGTTCTACGAATATTTTATTTGGTTCTGAGGCGACCCTAAGGCGGGTTTACACTTGTGAGATACCAATACTGTTCAACGAAGATTGTATATGAATCTGAGGCGACCCTATGGCGGGTTTGCACTTGTCAAATACCAATGTTGTTCAACAAATACTTTATATGGTTCTGAGACGACACTAAGGCGGGTTTACACTTGTGAGATACCAATACTGTTCAACGAAGATTGTATATAGGTCTGAGGTAACCCTATAGCAGGTTTACACTTGTCTAATACCAATGTTGTTCTACGGGGGCTGTTAATATGCTTATTGTTATTTAATTAGTTATTGTATGTTAAAATAGAAATCATGTATGTAGGCTGTATTTCATGTTGATATCGCAAGTAAAACCCAGGAAAAACTTCCAGTGCTACCTAGATATTGGGGGCATTTGATTTTCATTTGCTTTATTTTTAGTATAGGAATCCATTGTTTACTGAAAGTCACGGATTCGTTTGCTACGCAGTTATTTTTATGTAGGGTTATATAAGCAGCTTCTTTGATTTTGCGTTGTTGGTGGTTTTCTTCTTTGTCAATAAATTTTGCGTGTTTGTATTTTATTTTATGACTGGAGTCCCATGCATGTTGGCAAATCATAGATTTTTCAAATTTTCGTTTTTTTATATATGATATATATTCTTTCAATCGAACTTCAAAGTCTAGAACTTTCCCCTATATAAAGCTTTTCACATTCGCACGGTATTTTGAATTTTGTACTGCGTGTTTGGGTTTTGTTTTTGTTTATTGTGTTCTTAGTGTATTGTTAGTTCTAAAAACTGTTTTGATTTTGAATTTGTTTTCTATTCCTTAGATTTGTTCGGAGGATTCTTTTATGTTTGGTATTAAAAGCATTTTTTGATGCGTGTCGTTGTTTCTGTTTTTTCTTTTTTACTTTTTGAGACTTTACTTATTTCTCTCTCTATTATTCTTTTACGACACTTGTGTTTTATTTGTGTACATTTGATTAGGTCTTCCTCCTTCTTTAAAATTTCATCGTTTGATGATATTAATTTTGCTCTATCATACATGGTTTTGATAATTCCTCGTTTGACACAGTGTGGGTAGTTTGAATCGAAGTTTAAGTATCTGTCTGTGTGTGTTGATTTTCTGGCCTCAAAGAAATGTCTTTTTTATAAATTTTTGGTAGACCGTAAAAGTGGGGTGGTTTACTGTAATGTGGGACCAGTTTGCTTCTTTTTTTATTTTCGAATTCATTTCTAAACTAGTGTAATTCTCAGTGTTTAACAGTTCGTTGACTTTTGTGTTGTAATCGTTTTTATTCATTACTACTGTTGCATTGCCTTTGTCAGTAGGTAGAATTATAACTGTGTTATCGGTTTCTAGATTGCACATTGCTTTTATCTCATTACTACTTACATTTGGTTTTATTTTGTGATTCTTTTCTATTTCGATTTTGCATCGTACTCTAATAAATTCTTTTGCTTGATCTTCTTCGAATAGGTTCGCTGTTTTCTCAATACAGCTGATTATTTCAAATGTTGGTATTGTTTTTGGTGTTACTACAAAGGTCGGATCTTTTGATAGAATTAGTTTTTCTGTGTTGTTAATTGAAAGCACTCATTCCTCTAAACTCTAAGATGTTCACCTAATGTACTCAAACCATATATATCAAACATTAGTAATTCAAAGTCACCTTCAATCTATTTCATAAATGTCAAGCTTGAAATTTTTATTATTTTGACAACAATCCTAGGTCATGGATCGGAACGTAAATAAAGGCGATTTTAAAAACTATGAGTGGTTTAATTCCCAAAGAAGATCAAGAAAAATACAAAACAAACCACAACAAACATACAGGGCGTATTTACAAGTCAGACACTTAGACAATCTAAACCTGAAGGTATCCCACTCCAAAAGTTCGCTCACGTTCCTAATAAAATGCACAAACAACGAAACAATACCAAAAGGATGGAGATCAAACTTGGTTAGATTTTTAACACAGTGTGGTTGTTTGTCGATAAAATTTATTTATTTTGTAAACATTAAGTGTTTTGTATACTAAAAAACGCCAAAATTTTCAAACTAAACCTTATGAATACTCTGCCAAAATAAAATAATAGAAACAGTTCCTAATTTAATTTTGCAATAGTTATAAATTTGAAGTGACAACTGTCAATCATATATAACTAATTTTCTCAAATTTGCATTTGATTATCTTTATATTTCACGACGAACTAATAATGGAGAGTCAATGGATTAATGATGATTGACGTAAAAATGGGAGCTATGCATGTTCAAATTCCGATCATGAAATATATACACATAAAACATAATTAAATAAAAGGAAATCAGAAAAATCTGGAATACAGAGAAAATTGGTGGTGAAGAATAGATGCAAGATTTCGTTAAAGGACGCACTAAGTTATCGATTCAGAAACCAGACGCTGTTACATTCCAAATTTGGAGATGTACACTTTTAAATTTGTGAGTAAATTCCCGCCATTATTTTCAAATAGACTTGTTCATTTCCGTCATTTCGGACAGTTACGTTTGCGCAAAAAGAATGCGCAGGCGCGGAGTGGCGTAAGTGCGCGGTTTGGACAGGATCATTAACCACCGAGACGTCGAACGGTGACGTTTGCCTGTGTCGTTTTGTTGTCTTTTCTTTTTTAGGATGTAGGTTTCCCTTTATCTCTACCTTCTATCGTTGCCTTTACCTTTATTCCTTCGCCCTACCTACGAACGACGAAGAGGGAAAACGAACAAGTTTGGTTTCAACGATGGCATAACGTAACCCACCCCAAGGGCACTGAGATTGAGCTGAGCGGAGCGTTTTAAGTAAGTACCTCGCTTTATTTATCTTTTTGAGTGCCAATTGTATCATTGTAAACGCACTTGGTATGTGATACAATTTGACACGTAATTATGTCGTAATATTATTGTTGCGCAATATTGTGAACGTGGAGCGTATCAGTGTTGCCAACTGTAGTAGTGGCGCTGAACACTACGCCGGGGGTATAACAAAGCAACTAGTTTAAGTCGAGCAACAAGCTTTACCGAGCTAATGTAAATAAGTTTTTTGACAATATTAAAGACGTTCATAAAAGATTTGGGCCAGTACTTCCAGTCATAGTAAAAAATTGTTGCACCTGAGCGAATGATTCAGCTAGACAACGTCGGCTGAATCATTAGTTACTATGATAGCAGCTGTTAACGCCACTGAAAATTTCATTTCGCGAGAGTGTTTTTCAAGGACAGGATAATATTTGGAGTACCCCTGGTACCGTCTAGGGATGGACACGAACCGAACAGGTTTGAGGTTCGGTTCGAGGTTCAGCTCGATTTTTCGAACCGAACCGGACATTTCATTTTCGAACCGAACTTCGAACCAAACCGGCAAATTTTTCGAACCGAACCGAACCTAGCTAAAGGTTCGGTTAGGTTCGGTTCGAAAGGTTCGATTTTTTAAATAAAAATTTAGTTTAGAAATTTAATTTTCACTAAGAACATGTCAATCGTAATTGCTCCCAAATGCACATTTTAATAATCTCTAGTCGCGAGCATATAAGAAACAGAACGATTTTCTAATGTACATGGTCATCGAGTTTTAAGCCACCAGGTAAAAAAGTGTAATGGGTATTAGTGTTATACATCTAATAAATTTTGTCATCGAGGCGCACTTTTTCGTTTTTTGATGAGTATGCTTCAAGATGCCTTTTTCATCAGTTTTGTCCAGGATTTAGTTTGCCAGGACGAAAGCAGTTAAAATGAATGGTTTTAGAACGATATGACGTACTGAAAAACGTTGTTATGAACATACTGCAAAACAGTAGTTCAAAAATATCTTTTACGTTAGACGGATGGACTGCCATTAATAGAAAGTCCTATTACGGCATCACAGCACATTTTATTGACAATAACTGAGAACTCCAATCAATTGTAATAGACTTCGTTCCGTCTTACGGTGGACACACAGAATAAGACATACCCAAAGGTTTTTTAAAACAGTAAAAAAATACGGCATTGAACAAAGGATACAAGGCATAATTGTTTACAATGTTTCAGCCAACATTTCATTCATGAAAGAATTGAATATACTGCTACCGATATTTGAGGGTGCATGGCACATGTTTTAGATGTGGCAGTGCAGGATTTATTTTGTACATTGAACTTAAGCCCTGAACGAATTGATGAAGAAGAAGTTGAAGATGAATGTAGCAGTGATAGTAATGAAGATGAATTTAACAGTAAAACCAAACTCAATTGTATTGAGAGAATTTGAATAGTCTTTAAGAAAATTAGAAGATCCGAGCTATTGGGACAGCGATTTAAAACCGCTTGTCAGACTGTCGGTGTGTCTACAGAGCTTTCACCGATTCTAGATACTCCTACACGGTGGAATTCCACTTATAATATGTTAGATATATCTAAGTTAAAGTGAGGACTAATATGCTTGTGCGAAAGTGATCTTACTCTAAAAAATTTAAAACTTAATGAAAGTGAGTGGTTAATCTTATGGAATAGGTGTAATTTTTTAAAAATGTTTAAAAGAGTAACTGATAAGTTAGAAGGAGACAGGTACGTTACCTTACCCGCCGTGGTAATTTGTATTAATATTTTATTGGATAAAATAGAAGAGATGGGACAATTAGATGAGCAATGATTGATAGCATACCAGGGTTCAAAAAATAAAATATTAAAACATTATCGTCTTACCGATTGGCTATATCGTGCTGTACTAGAGCTCGACCCTAGACACAAAATAGAGTTCTTTGACCACACTAGTTGGAGAAAGCACTTAAAAGAGTATTCGCGGAACTTCTTCAAAAACCTCTATGAAGAATATATTCTTTATCCGAATCTTCTGAAGATTCAGGAGACAATTTTAGTGTCTCTAAACTGTACAAATCCAAAAGAAGAAGGGAAGACAATTTTAAAGTGGTGGCAAATTAACAAGGAAAGGTTTCCGATACTATAAAGTATGGCAAAAGATCTATATAGTGTGACAGCAACCTCAATCCTTTCTGAAAGACTGTTCTCAAAAGCAGGTTTGGTTATAAGGAAGCAAAGGAATGGACTTAATCACGAATCAGCTAAAAGTCTACTCTGCCTTAATTCTTGGGTAGGAAAATCATTTCCCAACTTAAACACTATAACTATGAATAAGTACCAGCCATTATATTAGAATGCTAATTGTAAATACATAAGGTCATAAATCAAGCTTAGGGTTGGAGTAAGAACTTACAAGAAAGTCAAGTTATGCATGTTAGATAATTAGGGTAATTTAAATAATTAATTTAGAGCTTAGTCAACGAATAATAATGTAGGGTTAATTTAATTGTAGTTATATTTATTTAGGAATGACGTAGCATAATATTTATTAGAGACGCAACGAGGTAAAAGTACCATATTTAAGTTCAATTTTATGTAGCATACGAAAACATAAAAGCTTTGTATGTTCGTTAGAAATAGGATTATTATTTTCAATGGTAAAACCAGAAAACGTTTTAGAGTATAGTAGGGGAGGGGGCATTTTAAGATAACGCCTACGACAAACAAGCTTTAATATGTTACAAGAAGGAAAACACCGTTGGGAGTTAGCGTAGTCAATATACAACGAGGACAGAACAGAAAACACATAAGTAGAACGAAGAAACAATCTGTTTGTTTAAAATATCGATTTTTAATTATAAAGGTAGTATTGGAGAGAAGCTAGAAACAACTGTCATAAAGGAACAAGGACGGAGCAGAAACGTATGAATACAAGTGAGAAACAGAGAATTAATTATAGATGTACTATAGGAGGGAAACGACGAACAAACTTATTTTAGAAGGGGAAACAAAATTAATAATTTCTAGGAATATTAGAAGCAGACGCACATTGATTGGAAGCAAGAGAAAGGAAGTGAGCGAGATGATTGGACAATACAGGTATACGTGCGACGAGTTTGTATAAGGTAGGGCAAATATTCAGCTGGTGGAAGCATATGTGTGAAAAGATAGATAAAAATATGTTTGTTTGAGTTTGAAAGCGTGAATGTATTCGGAATCGCTTGACGATTGAGGCTAGTTTTGCAAAATCAGAGGGAGAGTTGGCCGTTGTGTACGTTGTGTACGTTTTAACATGTTTGTTATAGTAATTCTAAAGAAACGAAGAGTCGTTAGAGCTTTTCGCGGTAATATCGAAGCAGTTATGCGAGTTGTTTTAAGAAATGAAGAACGGTTAGCGCTTTTATACAAAATATTATTGTACGTTAGAAAATTTACGTGCGAACATGAAAACAGGGGAGGCGTAGCAAGGCTATATAAACCACTTTCAAAGGGTGTGACGCTCTCTTAATTTGTCTTCAGTCCTTCGCGCTTCATCGAGTTACTTTAGTGAAAATTAATGAACTTATGTGTAATTGCACATAAGTTAGTATGACGGCAAGTCAAGAGTAAATTTTGTATGTAAGTACAAACGATTGTTATTGTGGTTTTGGAATGCACGAAAGTTATTAAATTTTGAAAGTATTTGATGATGAAGGCAGCGATTTTTGATTAATTTATTTGGGAATATGAAGAGTAAATTTTGGAAATTGGATGATCATGATTTTATTATAAATGATGAGATTTTGGGGTAGCAGCATGCATAGAAGGATGGTAATTCAACTGGAGAGCTGTTTCTTGGTGTAGTGCCATATTGGACGGCATCATCTTTAAAGACTGAGTAGCGGATACCTGTTGGAAAATAGTTACCAGATAACCAATTGTATAAAAACATTTTGTGGTGAATATTTGCTATGGTTCTTTTGATTTGTTTTGTGCTTTGGAGTGTTTCTTGTTTGATATATTTAATGAACTGAAAATTTATGAAATTTATATAGGTAGTCAGGGATAATTAATCTACAGATAACCAAGCTATGTTGTAAAAAAGTATAGGGGGCTTATTTTCTTTTTGCAGTGCAGTAAATTAGCACTCACATTTAAATATATTTACTATGAGCTCATAAGACAAAGGGGTAAGGTAAGGTATGCAAAACGCCCTCGTACTCTAAGAAAATATTTGTTTAATAAGATTATTGACTTGAATTACTCTTGAAAATGAAATTATTGACATTACCAATAATACGAGTGTACATAAGGAAAAGTATTTTAAAAATGTAATATTTATTTCAGGTAAATAAAGTGTGATGTACTTTGTGAATTGCGTTATTTTGAGAGTGTGATTGTAGGGTGTGAACTTCTATTAGGTTTCAACATAGAGGCAGTGAGCGAGAGTTTTTAGATTCAGCGGTATCAGGTAAGCGTCTGTGTTAGTTTTAAGAGGCTTTAGTGAATTTAGGATTTTAGAGAAGAGCAGCTGAGGTAAAAATACACAATAAATATGACAGCCCAACGCTGGGACTCGATGGTTTCCAGAAAAACTACACAATAATTATGGCATCCAATTTGTGGGGCATTTCTGCAGGAAAATAAGCACAGTTTTTTTATTCCTGTATTGTACGAAGTGTTTAATTTTGAATTATTAAGATAAACTGACAAACAGCTTTTTGTTTGTACTGTAGTAAATGCAAAGATCGTGTGATATCGTTCTTGTACGGTAAAATGACATTAGTAAAAATCATCAATTATTAACACATTCTCAATTTTTAAGGTGGTTTTTACTATTAAACTAATTGTAATTACGCTTCGTTAAATATATTGAATACGTATTGAAAAATCAAACCTGGAGAAATAGTACTAATATGATTTATGCTACTAAAATATAAAACAAATTAATGTTGGGTTTATTTGAAAGTAGCAACTACTAAATATAAAAACTACATTAAACATTTAAATTGTTGTAGTTGAACGCACCAGTTGTTTGAAATATCAAAATATCGAACCGGTTCGGTTCGGTTCGAGGTTTGGTTCGTTTTTTTCGAACCGAACCAAACCAAATCGGAATATATTTTTTCGAACCGAACCTCGAACCGAACCGGACTAAAAAGTTTTCGAACCGAACCGAACCTAAGGCAAGGTTCGGTTCGGTTCGGTTCGAATCCATCACTAGTACCGTCGGAGCTGTAACATTTTTGGGACGGTCTAATGAACAACTTTTTAAAATTCTTAGAGCATTTTATTAATTTTGTAAAATGTTCAAAGAAGAACGAGTTCTTTCGGACAATTAGAAAACCCACCTCTTCCTCGAGGCCGTTGAAAAGATTCCAACAAAGCATTGTGATGGTAATATTTCCACCCCAGGTCTCACATAACTTGCAACCACTTGATCTCACCATCTACGTTCCACTTAAAGCATTTTACAGTCAAAGTGTAGAGACATGAATGTTAACCAGGAAAAACATTTGATATTTACATAGTAGCTGAAGTTTTAGAATCCGCTTATCCTTCGAGCATTCACTCCACAAACTATTTTAAGTGGTTTTAGAGCTTCTTGAATATTTTCTTTAGATAATTAGTTCCTTTCTGACGCGGATTTTTATCAGTTCGTACGTAACCGACCGCGATTTAGATCAGCAACTTTTAATAACGTTTCAACAGCTCTATTTGAAGATGAGAGCAAACCATGCTTATTTTTACACAAAGTTATGCGAAACTGGAATCTTCAAATACACCACTTGTAGTTCCCGTTCAATTAACACCGCCGTCTTCAAATGTCTGTCAGATCACTTTTGCAAATCCCAACATAGCAGAACCTGACCTTTAAATACAAGTCTAAAACTGGAGCTTAAAAAATATTAGTCTATCAACTTCAAAGAATAGTGTTCAACAGAAGGCATTTGTATCTTCAAAAGAAGTTCAACCATTTCCAAAAGCTTCTGCCAGAAAAACAATTAGGGGACGGCGACCTAAAAGAACGATGATTGCAATAGACCTCACAAAGAACAAGATATAAAAAAATTAAAAGAAAACAAAATGTACAAGCCGTAATTAAAGGCTTAAATTTTAATAAGAAAACTAGCAAAGTTACGAAAAATGTGATTGTCCATTCAAAGGAAAAAAGCATTGCTACCTTAGTCTTTGACGGAAAGTGACGAAAATGTGTCCCTCGTACCCATTGATGATAAAGACGTGTAGATGTGACACCTGCAGACAAATTTAAAGAAAAACGGTCCTAGTGAAGACAGAGAATGGAAGACTTATGCATGTGACTTTTGTGGAAATAAGTAAAAGTTCTAAAGGAATTATTTTAAATTTTGTTTATAGCATGTCTTTTTTTGTACTTCTGCCACATAATAAATTAATTTTGTTTGGTGAATCATAATAAAAATCCGTATTTTCCCATTGTTTCAGGGTACAAAAGGTACATTCCAAGGTTACATGAACATCTTGTATACTGTAATAGGTTGCACCAAATTTTTTTATTCTTCAGTATCTATATGGACAATTTGTTAGAAAGACTTATTTCATTGTCTTGCATTTGTTGTATAAATTTGTAATGTTGATCGTGCACGCGTCTCCGTTGCCATTATTTTAGGTAAAGTAGGTAAACGTACGATTTATGTTAAATTTGTTGTTAGTTACGGGAGAAAACTTTGACTTATTAAAATATTGGTATTGATTAAGAATTCCTATTAAGAGGCCAAAAAACCCGTGTGAGAACACATTGTAAGACCTAGACAAATTGTTTTATAATATTTATTAAATGTTTCGTTGTAGGAACTCTATAATAAACGACAAAGGTTGCTGAAACTTCGACTCTTTATTATAAAAAGTGTGTATGTCCTACCTCGGGAACGTCTAGTAATTTCCAATACAATTTTTTTGTTAGATAATGATTATAAGGAACAATATAAAGGAAACCTTTCTTGTTACGGTAAAGCAAAAAGATTTAAAAATCCCAAATTCACTTAGTATCCAGGATGAAAATGTTAAAATCGGTACAACAGTCTTCTCTACTTCTTTTACAAATTAGTGTCTGCATTTGTGATTACATAATTGAAGGCCTAATATTTGTATATTTTTGCTCAGATCCATCTCACAAATAAAGAAAACCTACAAACTATAGCAGAAAGGAAGTTTTATTATTATTGTTCCATACGCGAAGCTGTATATTAGGTCTGTCGAAGTTATTTAATCATTACATAACCTAAATCAGTCTAAAAGTTAAAAATATCCGATTTTACCCCAAGTTACCGCAGAGTAGTTCTACCAAAATGGATAATTATACATTAATCTTGAGGCATTTCTCTTATGCGTAAAATCATTTGAGTATTAGTGTTTGGATTATATGCAATTCTGAAGGAAATCATGTTTTTTTTCTACACCGCTCATATAATAACCTGCTATGAAAAACTGTAGAAGCAATTCCAACAATTAATCTGCACGATAATCATTTGTGTAAGTAGTAATTTAACATACAGAAGACTGCTTAAATCTAGTTAACAACTTTTCGTTATATTCAAATGAACGTTATTCTGTTACAAAAGCCTTGAAGTTCATTTCCCAGCAATTAAAACTAAATTATATTACTATTGTCCGTAGTATTTAAATTTTTGGTTATCAAGTCTATCTGAAAATATTTGTTAAATGTGGCAACGACTGGTCACGAGTCTCTGTTAGTAACAACGTCAAGGTTGGTCTGAGTCAGTTCTTCACTGTTTCCAAACCATGGTTGAATTGTCACAATTCTATAGTGAGTCATTTCAATGCTGTCTAACATATCTATACATATACATTTCGTAATCTGTTGTATAAACTTCAATCAGTTTGTTTTCCTCACAGAATTACCTTATGCACTGCTCTCTATCATATTCCTAGCTATCCATTGAAAAATGAACTCCTATCTCGTCTGCCTTTGATTGTATTAGTAACGGTATTTTTCAAAACTGTTTCTATGACCCCACCGGTAGTTGCTTTACTGGTCCAGCTAATAGTAAGCACCACATCTCAAATTCTTATAATCTTTTCATTATTCATTTACCTACTGTTAATGTTTCGCAATTAAAAAAAGGTCCATTCCCCGCAAGAGCTTTTCCGCTTTAGGTCTATAAAGCTGTCTTAGCCAAATTATCAGAACACATCAAAATATATATAAAAATTATTTGCCAATTATTTGCTTTTTTTGCTGATAAAACCCATATTTTGCTGTATCTGTAAAAAGTTACAAGTGGCTAGATACCTTAATATTAAGCTATTTAGCCAACTAAAAAAAATACCTACACAAAATAAAATAAAAAAATTAACAATATATGAATTATTTGCTATTTTTTGCTACCATTGGCAAAAGAAACAAAATCAAATTTTTAAATAATAAGATAAATATCAATATCTACAAGAGTAAAGTACATTAAAGAAATTAATTGCTAACGTGACTAAAGAATACCTACGTTTTATGAATTATTTACTCTTAAAACATGCAACTCCCAAATTATCAGAACACATCAAAATATATATATATATATAGAAATTATTTGCTTTTTTTTGCTGATAAAACCAATTTTTTTGATATAGCTGTAAAAAAGTTGCAAGTGGCTAGATAGCTTAATATTAAGCATTAATATAAAATTACTATAAAAAACGACAAAATTTCGCGAGCGAAAAATTCGGGAGTTGCATATCTAAAGCGCAAGTAATTCATAAAACATACGAATGATATAGTTATGCCAACAATTAATTTCTTTAATGTACTTTATTCTTGTAAATTCGAAGTGGGTATGATATTTTGTCGTTTTTTATATTAATTTCGCAAGCAAAAAATTCGGGAGTTGCATATTTTAAGAGTAAATAATTCATAAAACGTAGGTATTCTTTAGCCATGCGAGCAATTAATTTCTTTAATGTACTTTACTCTTGTAGATATTGATATTTATTTTATTATTTGAAAATTTGATTTTTCTTCTTTTGCAAATGGTAGCAAAAAAAAGCAAATAATTTATATATTGTTAATTTTTTTATTTTATTTTGTGTACGTATTTTTTTTTAGTTGGCTAAATAGCTTAATATTAAGCTATCTAGCCATTTGTAACTTTTTTGCAGATATAGCAAAAAAATTGGTTTTATCAGCAAAAAAAAAGCAAATAATTAGCAAATAATTCCTATATATATTTTGATGTGTTCTGATAATTTTGGTTCAGACAGCTTAATAGACCTTTCTGCTTTTCAGTATCGCCCCAATCACAGGTTCCCTCACGCGATTTAAATTTCTAAAAATATCGTTTTATTTGCAATATCAAAAAAAAATGTCAAAGGAACCAAGACATTGATACATTTATTTTAATATTTTGGAATGGATTTAATGAAAAAATGGACAACAGTGTAACCACGTTAAAGCTACAAATATTGGTAAAAATCTGAGGTTAATCCTCCCACGTTAATATGTTTGAAGGCTAATTATTCAAATTATCAACTGATAAAGCAATGTCGTGAGACTAACAGCGTTTACAAGGTACCGAGTAATTTATTTATCAATCTGAAGTAAATTACATTTGTAATTATATGTATGGACAGTATCCGATGTAATTTAGTTTTATGCTTTCTTGTTGATGATAGCGATTTATTTCTCTTATAAGCATATGGGCTTGGTGAGACATGTATATAATATGTATGGTTTTGGAGGCATGGAAGTACTATTTAACTTTGTGTCCGGTGAACGTGATAATTATATTCTTTCTCATCGTGTTTATAACTACAATCTTTTTGTTATCAAACCAACTAGATCTACATCACGGCACATAAGAGGATTATCTCAATAAACTTGAAAAGATGCTCAACAAATTTGAAACCGGATTTGAGAACAAATTTAAGGCAATGCAACCAAAACTTGAAAACTCTTTAGATGAGAAAATGATTTCAGTCATTGATTTAATTACGCAGGTTGAGTTATAAGTAAATTCTGTTTCCAAGAAACTAAATGATTTGAAATCGCTTATTGAGGAATTTGAATAATATGGTAGAAAGGGTAGCTTAAGCTTTATCCACATACCAGAAAATACGAATGAAAACACGGATGATGCCTCACTTCGAACGGACTAGTCTAGTATACAAAATTTTAAGCAATAAAACGACAGTTTAGTACAAGTGGGATATTTTAGTCCAAAATAATAAACTAAATACTATTTAGCATATATTTAATTATAAATCGAAGTTTTGGCAAAGGTCTTTGCCTTTATCAAGATTCTAAAAGGAATAAATACCAATCAATGCAATTACACCACAACATTAACTACTTACTTAATTGTTAATGCATAAATATTGTATTATTTTATTAATATTTGGGCATTAAAATTAAGTAAGTAATTGTTGTTGTGATGTGATTGTATAGATTGGTATTTCTTACTTTTAGAATCTTGATAAAGGCAAAGACCTTTGTCGAAACGTCGATTTATAATTAAATATATGCTAAATATTAGTTAGTTTATTATTTCGGACTAAAATATTCCAATTGTACTTAACCGTCGTTTCATTATTTACAATTTTTGGTTGTATATTACAAAGTTGACTTCTAGCTGTAAGCTAATTCACCACGAAGAACGTAACATGTTAGAGAGCCCCACTATCAACTCCCGGTGCTTATATACACTTTTCATCCTTCTTTAAACTGGCCAATTCTTAAAATTTTGTACACTACACACACATACACACACAAACACTCTCAACCGTCTTCAATTTCCTCGAAAATTTTTATACAAACATCAACTGCCATCGAAATCTAAGAAATTCTCCCTATCTGTTCCAACCATTTCGATGTTCTTTGAAAAACTTCTCTGCTGGCCAAAATTATCGTTGAACACGCCTGTACTGTTCTATTTATCTGCCTCTAACATAAGCACTCAATTTTCTATCTCTTACTTCTTCTAATCACCAATTGGTTTTCATTCCACTACCCTGCCTGAACCCCAATCTTAACGAACCCCACAATCCATCTCTCTTTCTTTCACTCATACTACCTAAAATAATCCCTCTTTATTTTTCTTTAACAACTTGCATCTCTGACCGACCAAAATGCCCCACTCAACTATGTCTATAATAGTACGTGGTATTTCTATCCTTCACTCACCATCTTCTATCTTATTCTTGCTTTCCCTCATGTAAACAAATACTTAATACACGATATCTCTAGCCTCTTTCTATCTATACTATAAACCCAATAATCCCTCTTTGTTCTTTGTTGACACCTGTATAGTAACCATTTCACCATTACCCATTCCAGACAAACAATGAATCTCTGTTAATCGAAACCACCTGCCACCCTTCATAGAAATGCTTTGTTATTTGTGTTTTATTTTTAACGATCCTCATTCAAATTGCTAGAAAACTTTCAACAGTCCCATTTGTTTTACTAGGTAACTATTTTTTTCCACAAAATGTTTAACAAGCAATGTAACCACCTTTTAGAATGAAGCTAAAAAAAATTTAACAAATAATATTCTGTTTAAGGTACAATATTTTTCCTACTTATAACTCCCTCCAAAAACTAATTATAAAATCGATGATGTTAAAGTTTTTACAGATCATCTCTACACTTATAAAGTACAATTTAAATGCATATCCTACTTACAGTCTGACCTTTGAAATGTTATATTACCTATGCTATACTTTTTAAATGTTTACCCTACAACGAATTATGCGAAACTAACTTTTGAATTACTAAAACTTTGAAGAAAATTATAAAATTTTACCCTAAATATAACTTGCAAAGCGCTTCTAATCACATATGCTTGTTTTTACATACTGAATTACTACCTAAATATATCAAATGCGTTAATAAAGCTGTTTTAACACTCAAGAACCACAGAATATTCCCCTTTTTGAATACAAATAGAAACAATATTTTCTTTTATTTTTATTTGGATTCAAATATATCCCTACATTAATATTTATGCTTGTATGTACACCTAATGACGTACCCCTATGCTTACCAATACCTAACCATTATTACTCCTCACTATTGCTAACTGTACCTATTATTACCACCTATTATTATAACTATTATTATTAACTATTATTTACAAATTTCCTACTTGAATCTGACTCTTTTCATTCTCTAACCTCCTGTTTATAAGAAAACAACAAGCTGATGTGGAACATTCCACATCATGTAGCATATACGTGCATTCTCCGACTTCCTCACAAATTTCAAAAAACTTCGTAGGGTAAATGCAATTTTGCACATGTCATGTACTCCTTTTTTCCACTCTTAAACTCTTGACTACCCCTAAGTCTCCAACTTTGAACCTAACTCGTTTCCTAATTCTAGCATTCATTTTCAACACATATTTTTCTGCCCGCACCCTCAGCTTTTCTCTCACTTCAACCAATAGTTGCTGGAACTCATCATCTTTGGGTACAATTTGCCAAGTTCTTTCAGGGTGTGTCTGCTTTATAAGCATGATGGAACTAGTTTCAGTCACGGTATTGGGGTTTCATTTATACAGGACTCGACCTTAGACCAATTGTCCTCCTACAACCGATGATTCCTATGCGATGCCAAACGTAAAAATTTTACAGTCTCCTGTATGTACCTCTCTGTCAGATTTGTTTGCGCATGTCGTATACTGCAAAACAGTACCTTAATTTACTGTTGCTCCCAATGATTTATAAACCTTTGATTATTAAAATAAGTTGCATTATCGGCCAACACACGCTTAAATGAACCAACCTTCCTACAATATTGCTCCAATTTCTTGATGGTTTCAGCAGTGTTATATTCCCTTGTCTGATAAAGCTTCGTGAACTTGAGGAAAATATCAATTATAATTAGCACATGCTTGTGCCCGTTCCTGCTCGTAACCAAATTACTCAAATAATTAATTGCAATCAAATCAAATGGGCTTTGTACTTGAATACTCTGTACAACATCTTGGTTCGTGTGATTTTTTATATTTTTCTAGCATACATAGATGACGTATTAATTATCGACTTCAGTATACTGATATCTTTGATCGCAAAGAATGTCTCTCTAAAAATCAACCATGATTTCCGGATCTCTAAGTGACCATATCTAATATGAAGATGCTGAACAATCGACCTAGACTGCTCCCGATCAACTACGTACACCTCTTGATTATTAATTCGTTTGCACAAAAATTCATTTATCATCCTATGCTTTTGAACTCAGGCTCACTCTCCAACCTCCTCTTAATTACCTGTAACTCCTGACTCTGTTCCTGACTCCTCAAAATTGCATTCTGTACATATACCGACCCCTCCTGTAGCAAATTATTTATTGCTATCAAAATGTCACAAGGTTTCTTCTGTACATTATCCCTATTTCTACTAAACGCATCTGCATAAAATTATTTTCACCCTTATTGTACTTTATTTCGAAATCGAATTCTTGCAACAATAATCCCCATCTATACACTCTGTTATTGGAAAATCTAGTGTTCATAAGTGCGCATAACGCGGACTGATCTGTCTCTATCACAAAATGCTTACCCATTAGATAGAACTTCAACTTACTGACACCAAAAACCACCGCAGCCATCTCTTTTTCACTTCTGGTATAATTCAGATCATGTGGCTTTAGTGTGCTGGAGACAAACAAAATAGGCACTTCCTTCCCATCTTCAACCTTACATAGTTCGGCAGCCAGAGCACAATCAAACGCGTCAGTGCGTAATATAAAACCTAAGTCAAATCTGGGACGTCTTAAAATTAATTGTTCATGAAACTGCTCTAATAACGTTAAATATGCAGTCTCCTGACTTTTGGACCGTTTCCATTTTACCCCCTTTTTTAACAGCTTAAACAGCGGACCCGCCTTTTCAAAAAATGCTGGTACAAATTTCTTAAAAAATTGAGGACACGTAGAAACGCTCTTAATTTCCTAATATTGTTCGGCCTAGGATACTTTAAAATTTCTGACAACCTTTCCTTGTCAACACACATGCCTTGTTTATTCACCACATGACCCAAAAATTGAACCGTTTTGGAAAAGAACTCGCACTTCTCAATGTTCAATTTTAAGTTCTAATTCTAATTTAAGTTCTAATAAAATCCTTTCCAAGTGTGAATAATGTTGTTGTTCTGTTTCGGTGAAAATCAAAATATCGTCGACGTAGTGAATACAAAAATGCTCATACGCCCCCAAAATTGCCTGCATGGCCTTAATCAATGCTGCACTGGACGTAGGCAAACCATACGGTACCACCTTAAAATTATAAATTATGCCCTCTTCAGAAAATCCTGTGTACCTTCTAGAATTTTTATGTAACAAAATCAACCAGAAAGAATTCCGCAAATCAAGCTTACTGAAAATTAGTTTACCACTCAACCTACTTAAAAGTGTGTCCATGGATGGTGGACAATGAAATTGCGGTTTAGTCCGTTGACTAATTGTCCTCGTATCTAAACATAAACGAATACTATTATCCTTCTGTTTGACTACCACCAACGGATTCAAAAAATGTGTATTTGAATATTCAATTATGCCATCACTCAACATTTTTGCTAATTCCTGATTTACCTGTTCTCTATACACTGCATGGATCGGATATATTTTAGAGTTAAATGGTTCGGAATTATCTACTTCTAAAACATGCTCATAACCTAGCGCTGTGCTCGCCTCTACACCTACTAACTCAGAATGCTTCGTCAAAAGTGCATGAACTAATTTTTCCTCAGGACATTTAACCGCATTTAATTCGCTTACTTCCCCATCATCAATCTTCATTAAATTTATACTTAACCCCACATCATCTTCTGTGACATCATAACATTCCTCCTAGGGCAATACCATACCCCTATCCTTAACTAATTTCTGCTCCATGTCTATAACCGGACCTAACCTCATCATACAGTTCATCGCCAAGCTACTTTTAAATTTAAGTCCAAGAATAATCACAAATTCCTGTTCACAGCTTAACGAAGCTAACTCCACCTTTAGCACAACAATGCTATTTACTACCTCAAACCTCTTTTTGTTTGGAGCTATTAAATGACTCCTCTTAATTGGCATAGTTCTATCACAAATTTCCTCTTTAATTTCTTTAATAAATTCTTCTCAAACTAAACTCGCCTTTGCTCCTGAATCGAGCAATGATCCTACAAAATTATTTAAAATTTTAATTTCCACAATAGGTAAACAAGCTTTCTCCACTCCTTCTGGTTCCACTTCTTTCTCTATCGTAATAAATTCCCGCGTATGTTCATATTTACATATCCTAATATCTAGTGGTTTGTTTCTTATTTAAAATCCTGTCTTTACCGTATCACGCTTTCTGGTCCGCTCTGTCCTTCTACTACCTCAACATAAGTCCTCCTAACTTCGGGCCTATCTCTAACTTCATTGTTTCCGTCGCTTGTCCTAATTCGTGCCCTCGAGATCTCTGGTGATCTATTCTAACGCATCACTCCCGGTCTCTGACTCGTACTCCTCGAGCTGCTGCGACTTCGGTAAAAAAATTCCTGTTAAAGTTCGTCCCCCGTCTATTACTAAAATTTTTCCCCCTATAGTCAAATCTAATCTGATTTACATTCCTATCCCTAGGTTCCCTAGTTCTCCCCGCACTTACTCACTTGGCAAACGTGGACAATAGTGTACTTCGATCATCTCAAAATGCTTCCTTAACTAAACCGGTTAGTGCGGCAGCTGGACCGTCTTATGCTGGTCTACCTCCTTTGCCTATTGCTGCTCCGAAGAAGAAAAAAAACAAGGAATAAGCTACCGTCATTGCATATAACCAGCACACTTGTTAAGACTGCCTTAGAAAATAAAGAAATTAAGAAAAAAAGAAAGATGCGAAGAAAGAGGGATATCGGAGGAAAAGAGAAGAAAACCAGAAGAAAAAAGCTGAAATGCAAAAAAAAAGGGGTTCCAAAAGGGGAAAAAACAAACACATATCAGAAATATCAAATTTGACGATGGTAAGGATTCCTCTAATTCCTCCATATCAATCGATTATGCGGAACAAGATGATGATACCAATTATGTTGACGATATGAAAGAACTCTTAATTTGCAACGATTTCGGTAAAGATGAGGTTTGGTACTCTTGTTTCTTATGTTAGAAGTGGACCCATGCCGCTTGTACTGGTATGACTGATGTGGAATCAAAACGCAAAGCATATATTTGTGACTTTTGTGAATTCAAGCAATAAAATATATTTTTAAGAATACTTTTTTGGATTCGCCATCTTATCCACCTTGTATAGTCATCTTACCCGCATGTGGGGCTAAGATGACGAGATCGACATCAAAATATGAAAAAGTAAATAAAATAGGAAACCTTAAGAATATCAAAGCAACAAAATGTATAATTTAAATGTATAATGATCACTTTAAGAATAAAAACAAGATTTTATGTCGAAATCATGTGTAAAAAAATATTATAAACTTGCTATCGTCATCATACCCCCCTCCTTTCCCCTACTTAACATTTACTTTTACAAGATGAGCTTAATGACTTAGTGCTGGATTTCTATTTGTCCCTTTGTGGGCGGCCTGATCTTCAAGTTAGCGTCGGATATTCTCTGAACATTTATATGATTTTCTTGATTGAAAAATCGTAGCATCCTGTCTGCCAGGGGATTGAATAGGTGTGAGTGTTTTATGAATGGCACCTCTCCATAGGAAAATTGACTGTAGCATAAAGATCTTTAGCAGTTTTTTCCATTTTCTGAATACCATTGTGCATTGTTATAAAATGAGAGTGTAATGAAGCAATAGCATTAGTAACAATAGTACCTGCTGAAAGTTTAGCTATAAGCATACTTCCAGTTGCGTAAAATCTTAATGTAAGAAGCAATTGCACCATAGGTTTTATACATCCACCTCTAAAAGGTTCTGAGCCTTTCGAATATTTTATTACCTGTAGTGTTTAGCGCGGTGGGTCTTATAAATTTGTATATCGACTTACCTCCGCGGTTTTTTGTTGTTCTAAGATGTAGTTCCTTACTCTTCAGCGAAGTGGACTGTATTCGAGATTATAGTACGTGTTACTTTGCACTTGCAGTGTGTTTTTTAGGGGTTTATCAAATTAATTTGGCGGCATTATTGACAAACTCACCTTTACCGAACGAAAAACCGACTGTTCTGCTTCGATATCGATAAGAGAATGTTTTTCGTCACTACCCTTAGTCCCACTTACTTACACATGCACAAGGAATTTTTACGACAGGATATAAGGGAACAAGGGATGACAATTTTACTATTAGATTTACAACTACAAATTTACGCCTTAAAATTAAACACGACAACGTGCGACAAAGAGACCGAACATCGCGCCCACCAAAATAAGTATGAACTAACTTATTTTGTATTTAAAAATAATAATAACTATTAACTAAGAAACCTAAACCGGCAAACTTATATAAGTGAATATATGTATACATACCATTAAATATTAACTGACTGGCAGTAAACATAGTTTCACTAGGGGGCGTTTAACTAACTCTTGGGCTGTCTTGATTGTAGGTATCCGAACGATACCGTCCATACCAGAATGTAAATGTCTTTCATGGCAATCTAAGATAATAATTTCAGTTAAACTATGCGATCGAGGAAGCAAAATTAAAAATTTTGCATCATGCGACAACTCAGAATTACGTAGGCGACCGCCCACCCTCAACAAATCTCGACTATCTAGAAACGAACTAAGGCTACGAAGTTGTTTACTAACAATTTTTCCAGCTTTAATATTTGCAATGTCTTGGGCAAAAACATTTGTTTGAAGTCTTTTAATCAATAAGTGTATAGCTTCTTGCTGCTGAGCTAGAGACAAACCATCAGAATATTTTGAACGCAAATCTGCCGAACATTGAACATTACGAATGAAATGACGAATACATGTAATAATCTTACAAATTTTCTGCAGTTTTGAAAATTTATCCAACAACAAATCTAAGAAATTCTTAGACATAACGACTTTTAACGACAGAGTACGATATTTGACGTCCATCTTAGATGAGTCGATAAGTTTTGGCAGCGACGTTACTGGCCATTCTTCGCTACGACGCACTAACCAGGAAGGTACTGTCCATCATAATGGATGATGCACCAACTCTGAAATCAAAAGTCCACGTGAGGCACAATCCGCAGGGTTATCCTGTGACTTAACATGAAACCACGAAGGTGGAGGAATACGTTCTTGAATCTGCGAAATGCGATTGCTAACAAATGTCTTCCACTTATGCGAGGAAAACCGAATCCAAGACAAACCAACAGTAGAATCTGACCACGCGAAAATATAACTAAAGGATAAAATATCTGTATAAGCATTTTTGACGAAATCTACTAAATCTGCCAAGAGTACGGCAGCACACAATTCGAGACGGGCCAATGAAACGCGATTAGTAGGAGCAACCTTCGATTTTGCGCATACTAAAGACATGGTAATATTACCTTCTAAATCGAACGAACGAAAATAGATGACAGCTGCATACCCGGCTTTAGAAGCATCGCAGAACCCATGCAACTCCACCTTTTTAAAATTATGACATACGATGCGACGCGAAATCTCAATGTTCGAAACCGCTGGAAATTCACCCAAAAAATGTTTCCATTTTTGTACGACTTCCAATGGCGGCTCTTGGTCCCAACCGAGACCTAAAAACCAAAGATCTTGAACTAACTGTTTAGCGAAAAGTACTAAAGGCGCTATAAAACCAAGAGTATCAAAAATTTTTGCGATAGCCGACAAAATATTACGCTTAGTGGAAGTACGCTCTTCAACGTCTAAGTTGTATAAAAATGCATCTGTAAGAGCGCGCCACGAAAAATTTTTATTGAACCACTATCTTTATCTTGAAATGTAATTGTGTCCGAACTGGACAGGGACTCCCTCAAGTTGGACATTACATCCGAGCAATTACTACTCCATTTTCTTAACTGAAAACCACCACTAGTGCAAATACTATTCAATTCACCAATTAATTGATTAGCAGCTTCAATGAATTGCATCCAGTGACTAAGTCATCAACATAGGTATCGCTCGCCAATGCCGATGATGCGAAAGGAAAATTAATCGATTCTAACCTTGCCAATTTTTGAACAATACGCAAGGCCAAAAAAGGCGACGACGAAACTCCATAAGTTACAATATTTAATTGAAAGTCCATAATAGGATCTGACCGAGAAAATCTCCAGACGATACGTTGATAATCACGATGAGTATCTTTAACCAAAATCTGCCGACACATTTGTTTGATATCAGCTGTAATTACGATAGGATGTACACGAAAGTGCAATAACAAAACTGCAATGTCCTTTTGCAAAGCAGGGCCAATAGCCAAGCTATCATTTAACGAATTTCCAGATTGATCCGGACACGAAGCATCGAAAACCACACGCAATTTGGTGGTAGTGCTATCACGCTTATCTACAGCATGATGGGGAATGTAATACATTTTCTCATGAACCGACGAATTTTCAGGCGATTCCACTTGAACCATGTGACCGCTTTTCAAATAATCCTCCATAAATTTTGTATAATCTGAACACAATTCAGGATTTTTTAGCAAACGACGTTGTTAACGCCTTCTATTTAATTTTAAATTTGAATTTTTACCGCTATATCGCCTAGTAACGCCTCTGTACTAATTTTACTAACCAGACAAACACTGGATTTCATTGTTGTGTTAGCTTTCAAATAAAGTAGACGTTTTCTCTGCTCTCAATTATTATTTACTGTAACTACACATACAAGCTGCACTACAATCGAGAAGTTTACTCATCATAAAATGGTCCTTCGAGCCGGATTAACGAAAAACAATTAATATTGGTTAATTATTAAAAATTTTCCAAGAAGTTTGAAGTATTGCAACAGCAAGGCCGTTCATTTACATTTCCAATGCTCCACCTGAAGGTACTACATTGGCCAGGAGGCGAGTTTTTTGTTGCCTGGAAATTTAGAATTTTGCCGAACCCTTGCCGTTCCAGGCAAGGTAGGGATCTTTAACGTGCGTGACAACACTCACACACGGGACCTCCATTTAACCTCTCATCCGAACGAGGGCGTAATTTTTGTGAAAAATGCTCACCTGTCATTTTTCAAGCAGTCGGCCGTGTCGGGATTTGAACCCGGGACCTTGGGATCCGTAGCCTTACGCTTACTACATTAATCCACGGCGACGCCTGCACCAGCAAGGCCAACCCTTTTTACTATATCAAGCACATTAGGGTAATTATCAATGCTACAATAGCATACTTAATTATTTTAAGAGGATTATAATTTGGAGAAGACATTTGCTAAATTATTCAATCCAAAATACAGCAAGATTATATTTTCAACATCAAGGTAAAATTCCAATACATTCACAAATTGGCGGCTACCAGGAAAGGAAAGGACAGAAGATACACAAATAATCTTACCTGTTCAACAAGGCATTGATTTAGTTCCAGAAGGCAAGAAAGAGAAGGATGCTAGTTGGAATGCACTAACAAAATATCTGCATCTCACTTGATTGGGGTTAGTAATCCTGTGTTACAGTGAACCCATACCTTAGAAATTCCATCCCTTTCCTACAAACAGGTATTGACTCATTCTTTTGCTTTCATAAAGATGAGTGAACTTAAGTTATTGAGAAATAAACGTGGTGGTTTTTCAGGTCAATTAACCTTATTTGCAAAATATATTCAATCATTGGATGAATCTAATTTATCAGAATCAGATCTTCAAAATTTAAATGAACGTTTAACAAAAATTGAAATTGTATATGATCAGTTTAATGATATTCAGGGTGAAATTGAAACTATTGATGAAGATTTAAATGCAAATCTCTTAGCTAGAGAAACATTTCAAAATAATTATTTCAGTGCTATTTCTAAGGCAAGAAATCTTATTTCTAAGTATTCAAAACATTTTGAGGATCATGAGTCTAGTAGTGCAGCCTCTAGCAAGAGTTGAAAAATCAAACAAGTTAATTAACATTAAGCTTCCCAGAGTAGAATTGCCAACTTTTGATGGGAGTTTTTCCACATATAGCCAGTTTATTGATATTTTTTCAGCACTAATTCATAACAATGAAGAGTTATCTGATAGTCAAAAGCTCTGTTATTTAAAATCATGTGTCAAGGGAACGGCTTTGGATATGATTAAATCTCTAGAAATAACAAATGTAAATTATTAGATAGCTTTTCAGGCTATTGAAAAACGTTTTAATCAACCTAGGCGAATCATTGAGAATCATGTTCAAAATTTATTAGAATTAAAACCAACATCTAAAGATTCTCAAATTAGCTTAAGGCGTCTCATTGACGATGTTCAAAATAATATTCAATGTCTTCATGCTTTAAAGCAACCGGTCGATAGTTGGGATGCTCTGATTGTGCCAATCATTGTCAGCAAACTTGATGTACATACTTCTAAGGACTGGCATTGCAAGCTCAGTTCAAATGAAAATGCAAATAATACAGTGCCCACTTTAAAACAATTAATTGAATTTTGATAAACAAACAAAACATATTAGAAGCGTTAACAATAAAAAGGATAATCCTGAAACACAAAAATCGGTAAATGTGTCACAACTAAACCAAAAGGCGAAATTTCATTTAAATCCTTTTCTACTACCTCAACCATTGTTTGTCCAAATTGTGCGGGCAATTATGCTATTATAAACTGCAAGGCCTTTCTTGATTTAAGCCCTGCAGAACGATGCAATGCTGTAAAACGTATGAAACTTTGTTTAAATTGTTTACGTTCGGGGCATTTTTTACCTGAATGTAAATCTTCACGATGCAAACTTTGTCAAAGAAAACACAATAGTCTTATTCACATACCAACAAAGGTGCAAACATCGAGTACGTTTGAAGTTCAAGCGGCTACCGTATCTCAGAATGCCACAATAGGCGAATCCGAGATAATTAATAATTTTTCCTCACAGTTGTCATCAAGTTGTACTGTTTTATTATCGACTGCAAGGGTTAATGCACTTGATGCCAATAATCAAGTTGTTACCTTGAGAGTTCTTTTAGATTCAGCATCACAATCACATTTTATCACTGAAAGGGCATTCAAATTACTTAATCTAAAATTTGAAGCTATAAATGTATCAGTTTCAGGCATAAATCAAGGTGTATCTTGTATACAACAAAAAACGCAAGTAAAAATTGCATCTTGTGTAAGTAATTTTTCGACATCTATACAATGTCTTGTGATTCCGCGCATAACAAGCCTATTACCTTCTACTTAAGTTAGTATTACAAATTTCAAAATAGATCCTAATATAAAGTTGTCTGATCCATTGTTTTATCAACCTGGGCCGGTGGATATGCTCATTGGAGCAGCATTGTTTTACGATTTGATGTGTGTAGGCCAAATAAAGCAAACCAATTCTCCCATTTTGCAGAAAACTAAATTAGGGTGGATTGTTTCGGGGAATGTCTATGGTTACCCTGATGCAAAACAGATAGCTCTTGTATCGATGCAAGAAATGAATGATAATTTAGAAAGATTTTGGAAGGTAGACGAATTTAAATCTAATTCAGACAGTTTAAGTTCAGAGGAAATATTTTGTGAATCATATTTTGTCCAAACGACTGTGAGAGAGTCGGATGGGAAGTTTAAGGTAAGATTGCCTTTCAAGGAAAATGTTGCCATGATAGGTGATTCTTACAGTATCTCAAAAACACGTCTTGATAAGTTAGAACGTAGGTTTCAAGGTAACTGTGCTCTTAAAGAGGAATATGTTGATTTTATGAAAGAATATTTAACATTAAACCCCATGTCAATATCAAACAATGAGAATAATTGTTTTTTCTTGCCACATCATGCAGTTTTTAAAAAATCTAGCGACACCACAAAATGTCGTGTAGTTTTTGATGGAAGTTGCAACCCATCTTCAGGTTTGTTTGTAAATCAAGCATTGTTAGCAGGTCCTACTATTCAGGATGATATATTTTCATTAATAGCTAGATTTCGTACCCATAAATTTGTATTTACTGCCGATATAGAGAAAATGTATCGGCAGATATGGATCCATGAAGATGATAGAAAATTTCAAAAAATTGTGTGGCGGGAAGACCCAAGTCACGAAGTCAAAATTTATGACCTAAACACTGTAACTTATGGCACAACATGTGCACCATTTTTAGCAGTTCGTTGCTTATATGAGGTAGGCGAGCAAATTAAATTGACACACCCCGTGGAATCATCAATTATACAAAGGGATTTTTATGTAGATGATCTCATAACAGGTTCATCATCTGAAGTTTCGTTATTAAATATTAAACAAAATTTAACAAATATTTTAAAGGATTACGGGTTTGTCCTACGCAAATTCAGGAGCAATATACAAAGAATTGGAGATTACTCTAGTGATACTATCTCTCTTTCAAATAAATTTGGCAAAAAGCTTGGCATACTGTGGAATCCAAATTCTGACTTATTTACGTATTCCTTCACAATTCCAAAAAATGTCACTCACATATCAAAACGTTCTATACTTGCTCTCACAGCACAGCTATATGACTCATTAGGCATGTTAGCCCCTATAATCATACTAGCTAAGTTTGTTATACAACAACTGTGGCAACTAAAATTAGGTTGGGACGAATCAATTCCGACAAACTTACACACCCAATGGTTAAGGTTCAAAGACGAGTTAGACTTTATTAACAAAATTACAATTCCGAGGTATGTATCTATATCAAATGCTCTGTACTTTGAGCTTCATGGATTTTCAGACGCTTCAGAAAGGGGATACGGGGCATGCATTTACCTCAGATGTGTTACTCAAAATCGTGAACATTCAATCAAGCTTTTAGCAGCCAAGACGCGAGTTGCACCCATAAAAACCATAACATTACCTAGGCTAGAATTACTAGCTGCAGTATTGCTAACTGATCTAGCTCAAAGGTTCAAGAAAATTCTTAATATTAATTTTGCTAGGAATTTTATTGGACGGATTCACAAATCGTACTTGCTTGGTTAAATTCACAACCTAATAAATGGAAGGTATTTGTGGCAAATAGGGTAACCCACATTCAAACACTATCCAATATTGAAAATTGGAATCATATAAATTCAAGCGACAATCCAGCAGACATTGCCTCACGATGCTGTATGCCAGCGAAATTACAATCTCTTTCCTTGTGGTGGCAGGGCCCAAACTGGCTTCAGCTCAACGAAGAGCACTGGCCAACGAAAAATTCAGAGTTGCATGAACTAATACCAGAAGTAAAGGAGAAAATGTATGCTTTTTTAAACAAAACTCTACAAAGCGAAAATACACTGTTTAAAAATTCTCATCTTTCAATAAACTAAAACGTGTGACTGCTTGGTGTCTACGATTTAAAAACAATTGTTTAAAACCTAAACCAGGAGAAATTTTGGTCCCCTAACATTTCCAGAATTAAATCATACATTAGTAGTTCTTACCAAAATGGCTCAAATTGAGTCATTTCCAGACGAATACAATTTATTAATCCAAGGCAAATGCTTACATTCTAAAACTCACTATTGCAGTTAACACCTTCATAGATCCAATAGGTATCATGAGAGTGGGTGGAAGATTGCAGTTATCGAAGTTAAACTTTCGAAAAAGCATCCTATTGTCATTTTAGGTAAACATAACTTTACCAAACTCTTATTTGAAGAATTACATGCTTTGGCTCCATCCGGGACCAAATTTATTATTAAGCATAGTTCGTGAGAAATATTGGCCTATTTCAGGAAGGAATTTGGCCAGGAAAACCACAAAAAATTGTAAAAAATGTTGTCGTTTTAACGGTAGTACTAATAACAATCCCATTATGGGAGAATTACCTTTTCAAAGAGTTGCTACCATGCCACCCTTTCATTCTGTTGGGACAGATTATGCAGGCCCAATAAATACAAAAATGTCATATGGTAGATGCTCCAAATCCATGAAATGTTATATTTGCATTTTTATTTGTCTTAGTACGAAGGCTGTACATATTGAGCCCGTGTCCAATTTATCGACTGATGCCTTTATTGCCACTTTCAGGCGATTTGTTGCTCGTCGTGGCAAGCCGATGAACATATTCAGTGACAATGGTAGAAACTTTGTAGGTGCAAATTCTACACTTAATGAATTATACAAGTTTATCAACCAAAACTCAAACACTATTTATCATAAAGCATTGCATAAAGGTGTAAATTGGCAGTTTGTACCCGCATATGCACCTAACTTTGGCAGACTCTGGGAAGCAGGTATAAAAGGTATTAAACATCATTTAAGGCATGTATTATATGAAACATCATTAAACTTTGAAGAACTGTACACAGTCTTAACACAAATTGAGTCAATACCCCAGCACATTTTTTAATTGGCCGACAACTTACTGCTGTTGCAGACCCAGATGTGCTAGACATTCAAGTTAATCGGTTAAGTCGCTATCAGTATTTACAAAAAATCAATCAAGACTTCTGGCGAAGATGGTCTAGAGAATATTTGTCAGCATTGCAGCAACGTGTCAAGTGGAAGCATTCTTCTGAAAACTTGAAGATTGGGGATTGGGGATTGTGCTTATAAGAGAGGACAATGTACCACCAGCCAATTGGCCATTAGGAAGAATTGTCGCCACATCACCTGGGAAGGACAATCTTGTGCGTGTAGTGCATATTAAGTGTTCTAATGGTGTGATTAAACGTTCTGTACGCAAACTTTGCATATTGCCTAAAACAGAAACAGATTAAAATTTGATAGTTTCAATATAGAAACATGTGTTTCTGTTTTTTTTTGTGTATACTTTGTTGTACATTTGTTTATTAATTTAAGGTTTGTATGTTTAAATTGAAGGTTCAGAATCCTTCAAGGAGGCCGGTATGTTAACGCCTTCTATTTAATTTTAAATTTGAATTTTTACCGCTACATCGCCTAGTAGCGCCTCTGTACTAATTTTACTAACCAGACAAACACTGGATTTCATTGTTGTGTTAGCTTTCAAATAAAGTAGACGTTTTCTCTGCTCTCAATTATTATTTACTGTAACTACACATACAAGCTGCACTACAATCGAGAAGTTTACTCATCAACGTTTTAAACACAAAAATCTTTTAATACGAATTGATCTCATACCCACGAATGAGGGTTCCGAAATTTTAAAGGGCAAGGACACTACAAAACGACCGTCCTTATTACGTCTATAATTTTCCGCAAATTGATTTTCACACTTTTCTTCTTCAGGAGAAATGTGTTTCTTGAAGGGAATATTTTCTAATTCCCAAAATTGACAAATGTCGCTTTCTAAGGGCTCAACGAAAGCACACAACGACGTAATAGAACTATTCCGGGACACGACCTTTCCGTTAAAACCCAACCAAAGGTTGTTTTAATAGCAACTGGCTCGTTAGCGACACCCCAACGAGATTCGTTCAACAAAGCCTGAGCAAAGATTTCCGCTCCGAGTAGCATGTCAGTTTTACCACGAAAATTAAAATTAGGATCAGCTAAGGCCAAACCTTGAGTATGCGACCATTCCTTGACCCCTATCGACGACGAAGGTAATTGATTACAAATGTTATGTAAAATATAACATTCAATTTCATATGCTGGAGACCGTGCTCTCGAGGGGCCGACTACACACGATAGTGCACCAGACACCAACGACGAATTCAAGCCAAGTCCTTGAACAGTGACATTGGCTCTCCGATTCCTTAAACCTAATTTCTGACGGCACCTTTTAGTCATAAAACTTTCCATGGATCCGTTATCTAAAATTACACGAACAGGTTGCAATTTTCCTGTATAGTCTAGCACCGACACCATTGCCGTAGCTAACAGCGTGGTTGTGTGTTCTAATGACGTCGAAATCAACGAGCTAGTGGCAGGTTGTTCATGCACAACCGACGACGACAGATTGTCTTCACTGGGTCTACTAGTAGCAGTAAGTCCAGGCGCCGCTCTCCGAGGAGACTCTGACCTTTGACGATGAGTTTGTCTGCGTGGAGACACCGATTTTTCTCGTTTATCGAAGTGAAGTAACAAATTGTGCGACTGATGACATTTTCTACACGACCAATCTAATTTACATTTTCTCATCGAATGTGAAGTATTTAGACATTTAATACAAAGATTTTTAAGCTTTACCACCTCAAATCTTTCTTGAGGGGTTTTATCGAGAAACTGCTTACATCTATAAATAAGATGCACAGCTTAACATAAACTACAATTTTTACAACCATTGGTGGTACTAACTAAAGAAATTTTAGCCGAAGTGCTAACAAAACTTCCTTTTTCCCTTTCTTTCACGGATTCTCGAGATTTTAAGCATGTTCCTGAAGCAATGTCATTTATTTTGAACACTATACATTGTTTGTCAATGTAGGACCTTTAATCTTTGAACGAAGGAATTTCGTTACTATTTCCTAATTCGAAAACCTTTTAAAATAATTGTATCTAATTTTTGATAACAGATTAAACAACATGAATTCTAATAAATCTATTTCCATCTGCTTTAACGCGAATATGTTTTCATCAAAACAACTAATTAATTGCCGGAGTTCCGTATGCGAGTCTGAGCAACTGACCTTAGGGCTTTTTCAAGAGCATTAAAATATGTTGAAAGTAATAACCTCTTGGACTGAAAACGATTAGTAATGATTTTATATGCTTCCTCGTATGCATAATCATTTAATGGCAAGTGTTTTATTAAGGCACGCGACGACTCATCTAGTGTATCAACGAGATTGCAAAATTTTTCCACAGGGGACAAACCGACATTATCGTGAACCAATCGCTTATAAATTGCATGATAACTCTCAAAATCCGAAGACTTGAAATGAGTTTTAAGTTGCTCGACACTTTTAATCGATGCTCTAATTAAAGCAGTCGATACATTTTCCGGTTGATTAATCTTACTGTATATATGATCCAACCTTTTACCTACAAGTTTAGCTTTAAGAATAGCTTTATCAATTGATATAATCATATTGATTAATGACTAATGAACGACACTAAAACTTAATGTAAAAACAATGCGTACTTAAATACGCTACAACTAATTAATCTACAAAATTAAATTATTAATGGACAAATGCAACTAATTACAGTGCTCGCCTGACAAAACGTTTAAAGTTTCCCACAAATTCCAACCCCTTTGTTATACAAGTTGCATGAACCCGAATGGTTCCTCCAACTTGACATGAAAAACAAGTTAAAGATTTACAATACAATAACCCCTCATAAATTTAATTTACCTAAAATAAACTGTTCGACCACTATAATCTTTGACACAAAGGATAAGGGATATATTATAAAATCTACCGTTATAACCAGATGTTTCTTCCATTATATTTGCAAGCAGAATGTTATTCTCTTTGTAACACGTTTAAACATACTCAAAACTACGAATATTATTAAATTTTAATATAAATAAGGAGCTTAAAGGATAGGAACTAATTAATTAAATAATCCGTCGTACGAAGGCCATTTGTTTAGCGCGAGTTATGTATCCCCAATTATCTATATATATTGAATATATTGAATCTAATAGGAATTATTAGAAATTGTTAAATAAAGTATAAGTTCATTGCAACAATGTAATACAAGGCTAACCCAGAGAGGTTATCAACAGTTCATGAGAACGGATATGCAACTTTGCATCCGAGAGGGCAGTGATACTGCAGGTGGCAGGTCACAGGCGGTTAACATACCGCAATTACTTAGAAATAAGATTGTTACAATGTAATAAAGTGTACAATTAAGAGAAAAGCAGACATGAGATCTGCAAGTTCCCACAGCCGTGTGAGGGGCAGGTTATTATAAAAAGCCCGGGAGCTCAAGACCCGGCAGTCAGTCTGAGTATTACAGCTTTTGCATTGTTGTCTACCTAGACTACTCGCCTTAGTACAATTAATATTATTTTTGATTAAAGTTATTATTTTTTGACAGTTTTTCTAAATTCCATTGTAATTTCTGTTTAAGAATCAATATATGTGTTAAGAGTTTGGAATTGTTTTTAAAAACACCGCTCCAAAGGCCCGAACCTTAACTCGCGGAGGGTCTTATAATTTTATATATGGACTTACTTCCGCGTACTTTTACTGTTCTAAGCTGTAGTTCCTTGCTCCTCAACTAAGTGGACCGTATTGGAGATTATAGTGCGTGTTGCTTTGCACTTGCACTGTGTTTTTTAGGGGTTTAACAAATAAATTCACATTCAGCGGCACTATGACTAACTCACGTACCGAACGAAAAACCGACTGTTCTGCTTCGATATCGATGAGAGAGTGTTTTTTCACACTACCCTTAGTCCCACTTATTTATACATGCACAAGGAATTTTTACGACAGGATATAAGGGAACAAGGGATGACAGTTTTACTATTAGATTTACAACTTAAAATTAAACACGACAACGTGCGACAAAGAGACCGAACAAGTAGGTAGCCAATTTTATTCTGTCTCAATTTGATTAAGCCCTTTGCTCAAAATTTCAGAGTGTACCATTAGAGCAAAAATTATCAGTCGACGAGCAACTGTGTGCAACCAAGACCAGGCACCACTTGAAGCAGTACATTCCTACAAAGCCTCGTAAATGGGGTTATAAACTGTTCATTCTCTGTGGAGCTAGTGGGTTTGCCTATAATTTGGAAATGTACACCGGTTGTGAAAATCAAGCAAAGTTCAGATCACCAGATGAACCAGATTTGAGAGCAGCTTCAAATACTGTCGTATGTTTGTGCAGAGTTGTTCCACATAATTTAAATCAAGTGGTCTACTTTGACAACTATTTTACTTCTCTACCACTTATGTCATCTTTGGCAAACAGTGGTATATTTGCTTTGGGAACAGTAAGGAAAACTCGTCTTCCTAATTGCAAATTGCCTACCGATGATGCATTGAAAAAAAGGCCGGGGTACTTCTTACGAGTATGTTCGTAGTTTTGATGGTGTCGATGTAACATCTGTGGCATGGAAGGATAATAAGAATGTTTTCTTGCTGTCCACCTTTATGAGAGGACTTCCAAAGAAAACAGTTAAATTTTTCGACAAAAGAGAAAAGAAAACTGTGGATATCCAATGCCCTAATTTAGTTTTAGAGTATAACAGGCACATGGGTGGCGTACACCTTCTTGATAGCTATATTGGTCGCTACAAGATTATTATGCGTAGTAAAAAATGGCACATGAGAGTATTTTATCATTTAGTAGACCTTACTTTGGTCAATTGCTTGGCTGCTCTGCAAGAGAGTCGCAGCTCAAAGGAACGAAAATAAAATTCTAAAATTAGCAGAATTTAGGGCAGAAGTTGCTGACTATCTATGCAAGGTTGGTAATAAGCGTTTATCAAAGAAAGAAAGACCCTCAGATGTAGAAACGAAAATTACCCAGAAAAAGAAACGCTCTGCAACAACTTCCTACATTCCACCAAAGGACATAAGGACGGATGGCCAATCTCATTGGCCTATTTATACTAAGGAATAGCAACGATGCAAATTTCCTACGTGTAAATATTGTTCTCGAATAAAGTGCATCAAATGTGGAGGGTACTTAAGTTTAAATAAGAACAACAACTGTTTTGCGCAATTTTATACTAACTAAAGACCTAATATCTTAAAATATGTAACAATGTATTGCAGCTTTTTCTTTTTTTTTGTTGTTTTTATAATGATGGGTTGGACGCCAGTGAACAAGAATCTTCCGACATAGCTAGGGGTCTATTCCTGGGCAGAGCAATAAGAAGTTGGGGGGGGAGGTAAGTCGAATTTTGTTTGCAAACCAAAGCTAACTTAAGTTAAATAGGCGCCACCAAGTCCTGAGATAATCACGATAATAGCAAAGCACAATTCTAAGGGCGGACGTGGAAACCCAAAGATAAAACGATCGCCTTCGTTAACAAAAACCTGTCTTATGAGAATAAGACACAGCTTCTGTAAGAAATTACAAAGATTAAATAAATAAAAATGTAGAACACCATTTGTGTTCTATAAAAGTATCAAAAATAAAAAAAAGTATATCCAATATAATATTGGCACAAAATTATTACTCAAATATTCTACCTTTATGTTATCTGATTTGATCGCATTTGACCAAAATAAAAGTCTCAAAGTTTAACTAATTGTTTACTAAAAAAAAACTCTCTTTTAAAATTTCAAAACTTTTTAACAGGTAAAAAAATTTCATCAATAACATCTATAACAAAGTTAAGATTTTGGCTTTTTAAAGCAAAATACTGCTTTTCAAACATAAACTTGCTTTAAACACTTGATTAAAATAATTTGTAACCACAATACACTGAATTAACGCTTCTAACCTGGGCAGATCTTTTCAGGTAGATTACAGTTTCTAAATTATTACGCAGCGTGTATTTAAATTTTCATATTTAGATTTTATAATTTATCTGTAAATAAAAGCTAATTACAAGATAGAGGAATGTTTAATTTAAATTTTATGACAGCTGCACGAAGCATCTGCTTTCACGGCAACATCTGTCAACTGTGCTACGACACAAAAAATGTATGACGTCGAAAATATACCTTGAAATCAATCTGAGGTTCAAATGGAACAAAGCTTGTAATTATATAAACCTAACTTGATAAAGTTTCGTTCTACGGCTTGTAAAACCAGTTCAACAATAATTGAGAATTAAACAGATTATATGTTCGTAAGCATAATAGCAACTTTTCGTGCTTTTTATATGATAGTCTGTTTATCAAATTTTTACGACATTCAAAACACATGCAAAAAATTTCTTATAGGTGATAACGAACCGAACTGCCTCTGTTTCTCCAAGACAAATCTGGACGGAAATTCAAAAACTCCAAACAATGTTACAAGCCATTTCTAACTTGGGACGACTGCAATCAAAACCAACATCTTCACTCGTACTTTATCTATCATTCTTCGATGGCGAATTCTTCGTTGACGCGCTAAATAAATGAAACCAAGTTAAATTAGTTCGTAAAATGTATAATTTACCAACCGTTAGTAGAAGTTATCAAAATGGTTTCAGGTCTAGCACGACCTGACCCGCTTACATAAGTAATTTAGCCGAAGGTCACATGCCTCTAGCCGGGAATACATCTTGATAAGGCGGTTGCTAGCGGGCGACTAACTCGACAAAGCGAGAACCGAATGATAGCGACGTTCGAGGTGGGGAAATACGAAAGAAACAGCTAGAAATGGTTGACGAAGTAACTTTATGTCACACAGATATTTTAATATAAGAAGATTAATAAAGAATAAGGCACGCTTAGCGCATTATCCTCGTAATTCAATGCGAATAATTATTGCTTAAATTAAACATGTTACAGTATTAATAAACCGCTTTGTCTTAAATTTAAGACAACTATATTTATTTTGATTTTTGAGAAAAATATATGATTTGGAATTTTTTAAATATTTTTCTAGACTTCTAAAGAATATTTGCTGTAACAAAATATATTTTTTTAAGTAAGTAGCTCAGTGTAGGGTTAAGTTTTAAAGCTGCTTTAAAATTATTATGAAAACGGTCTTAAGAGCCGCATGCTAGTCACTTACATGTATGTATTGGGAACTGATTGAGTCAATTATAAAGTTAAAATTGTAATTAAGACCATTAATGTTAGCAGGCTAATATCAGTGTTGTATTAATTACCATTTTAATTTCGGATACAACCTTGGATTTGGATTGTTGTAATTATGTGTGTATCTGAATTAAAAATACAGTTTATCGAAGGAACATTTTCATGTATTCTATAAATAAAACGTAATCTGGTACCATCACGTTATTTCAGTTCACTCCTTTAGAAAGAAGAATCCACTGCAGGAAAAACAGCGCATAAATCACGTTTCGTTTTAAGGCTCAATTGTGTAAGTTAGGCGAACTTTGTTGTTTCCCATACAAAGGGTTAGTACGATAGATAGGGTACAAAAAAATATGACTGCTTGGAAAACCTATACAGAAAAGAAGGCAATGATTAACAGGAACACATTTTTAACACAGAAGTTGTAAAATTAATAATGAAGGGTAAGGCATGGGAAAAAATAGATGAAAGTGACAGACATTCAGATTGATCAGTTAGTATGGAGGTGTAAATGGTTACGCGAAAGCAAAATAATTATTATAAGATCGGATCAGTTGGCGACCTGCTGCCAATCATAACTAAACTATGTCAGTTGGGGTAGTTTTAATTGGAAATAAGTTTTAAAACTCTAAAACTTTATTATTAATTTTATTTATATCGGTTTTCACAATACATAATGTCTTGGTGAAATCCTTCACAAGGCTCGTCAATCACCGACTTTAAATTTATGGAAAATAAGTCCAAATATGCATGATGAAAATAAATTTTCAAAGACATATTATGTGGAAATTAGGTTATTCACAATTTCTTCGTAGTTTTCTTCCGTTGTATTTTCCAAGAAATTGGAACACACCTCTTTAAATGATACATCCTAATCCATTCATTAGTCCAGGAACATCTACACAGTACACCAACTAATCGGACGATGTAAAAAAATTAGGAATATCTTGTTTACGTTTCCGACATGTGAAATATGCGTACCACTCATTACTAGATTTCAACTTTGAAACCTGATCCTAACAGTTCAGCTTGGTCTGTTGACAAATTGAAATTCCCTACTAAGTCGTTAACTTCATCTTCTGGAAGTATATGTGGAACACCTATATGAAATGGTTGAAAATCAGCATCCATGTCTTCTTCCATAGGTTCAACAATATTTCAGCAGCATTTACATCATCGTCAAGTGTATATGATTCTGTACATTTGAGGACAGGTAAATTTTGGCTGTGAAAAGCTGGTCTGAGAGTTAATTGTAGATTTGAATACTGTACAGTATGTTTCAACCCTAGTGAAATTACAGATACGTTTGTCAAGGAAAAATAGCAATCTGTAGCATGATTTATAAGTGCTCTCCACACCATAGGCGCAACAAAATGCATAGACAGATACTGTTGAACTATCCTCATAAATTCACAACACACAAACGATATACAGAGACCAAGATTTATCCTGATTTCCTAGTTTGGATCCAAAAAAGGCTCATAAACTTTTTTGATTCACGTAGTTATGGTTTTTTTGTGAGATTTAATCGTAAATTCTCCACATATGTAATAGTAGATGGTTATTGGTTGAATCAGAACCTCATTTCACCCAGAATCCCTCATTTCCCCACACATCTGGACCAAAAAGTTTTCTTCGACAAGCCATTTTCATCTTTCGAGATAAATATATCTTGTTTGGTATCAATTAACAATAGAATTTTCTCAGCTACCCGAATCTCTAGGAATTTTGCAAATAGCAGCATCCCCCAGGGAGCTACCCTGATTTTAAGATTTCTTACCTGTTGCGATTTCTGAGCGTTCTTATAAATTTTTTTAACCATGTGACACATCAAATTAGTCTACAATTTTACGCAGAATCCGAATCTGCAGACAGATTTAAAATCGGACTACGCCCTGCAAAGTTACACCCCTTTAAAGCTCTCAAACCTCTAAATTTTGCTCTTTGCTCTATAAGCAAACCTAACAAATAGTTTTCTTCGTCTAGCCAATGCATCTTTTGAAATAAACCTATCTTGTTTGGTATCAATTAATATTAGAATTTTCTCAGCTACCCGATTCTTTAGGAATTTTTTAGATTGCATCATCCCCCTGAGAATTACCCCAATTTTAAGATTTTTTGCTGGTAGCGATTTTTAGCCCTGCAATACATCAAATTAGCCTAAAATTTTACGCAGAATTCGAATCTATAAACATTTAAAATAGGACTACTCCTTACAAAGTTACACATATACCCTCTGCGAGATAAATCTTTCTCCACATTTCACCCACGAGATAAACCTATCTTGTTTGGTATTAATTAATAATAGAATTTTCTCAGCTACCCGAATCTCTAAGAAGTTTTTAGATAGCATCATTCTCCAGGGAGCTATCCCAATTTTAAGATTTTTTATCAATGTCGATTTCTAATCATCTATCCTTTTTAATATCTAGAATCCTTTAACCAAACACGTAGCGGTATTAACACAAAGAAATTAAGCACGCAAAAATTTAATAATTTATTTTATCCGATTTGCAGTTTAATAAAGTAATTGAATACAATATTTACAAAGTATAACATTATCTTCTTCGTGTAGCCGAATCCAAGCAGGTTAAAGTAACCTATAACAAAAAAGACATTAACGTGTTTAAAAATACCTATAACAAAAAAAAGAGATTAATGTGCTGTTTAATAAGAGAGGAAACGTGTTCTCGGTCAATAAGACATATAGTCGTTAATCTAACAATATGAGAATAATTTAAAACATTCCCATGTAATGTGTTTTTAATATGTAAATGGGAAGGTCGACTTTAACGTCATCATCGACCCAAATTACATGTGAGAGCGCTGTATAATTTCTTTTTAAAAGTGTATATCTGCTCCAAACAAATACGATAATTACAGGAGGAGAGTACGCTGAATGCAAGTCAATTAATAGCAATATAATACTTCTTACTGACCTACCGTACTTGTTTGTACACGGAAACACAATAAAATATATACAAATATAGTAACTATCTTATATATTTATGCCCAATGCGTAGGTTGCTGTACTATTAGGAATGATGTACTTTTTGTTGTCCTCGCCCGACAAATTGATTTTATTAATTAATTGGGTATAAAGTTGGTGTTTACATGGTTTCGTTTAAGTCCTCGTACATATTTTCCACATTACTAGAAGACGTTATAACCATACTTTTTGTGTTAAAGGATTTCACATCGGTAGTCTTTTTTCCCATTTTTGTGTAAACGCCGTAGAGTTCGCAATTAACTTTTATTGCTGTATGTTGTTTTTTTTCATTAAGTAATCGAATAAACCGCTCTTTCTGCTTCTAAAAAACTCGGACACTCCATCGTCGACACTAGCGTTCTTTTTGAGATAGCTAGCCATATGGTTGTTAAACGCTATGCTAACCATTTTTACACTATCTTCGCCAGTAACGGTTTTCCAGGTACAGGAAGCACCGCAAGAGTTGCATTTAAAAACGTCTGCAGGCACCATTTTAGTACAAAACAAAATCCGCACTATAGGATTTTGGTTGAACTTGTAAGCGAACTAACTTAGAACTAAAAAGCTTACTCTAGCGTAGGTTTCCGAAGACAGCCGAACGATATTAAGGATTCAGCGGGGAACTAAATGACGTTATCTTTTACGAATCCTTGCTGCTTGTCCAGTACATTTAGCACCAATGCATGCACCCGGTTCGCATCGTCGATACTGCGAATGCAGTTAGTAGAAACACCGGAAACGTCCTCCATGTTATACGGATCAACAATTGCATCGCGTGCATATTAAAAATCTAAAAGGGTGGTAGCACACGCACACAAATTGGGTGCAAGTCGTGCTGTAGAAGATGCAGTGCTACTATAAACAAAAACTTAATAAAAACACTTTAAATCTTTACTAAGGAATACCAAAATTGCTGTCTACAGAATACTTACTAATAAATCAATTTAATTTTAAATAACTTCTACGTCATATTTTAGGAAATGGTATGCTTGAATATTTTCTAAATGAATCACCAAGCGACGAAAGTATATGCTTAGCGGCATTAAAATTAACCATTAATTTCCCATTTTTACGACCGCGGTTAATTATAGATTAAAAGTTAATTTGTTTACATTTGAGCTTCCGTAAACTAACATATTTTATAGTAACAGTGCGCTGTATAATACATGCATACCTTTTCGCCGCGCTACTGCTATTTTTGTAGTTGCTAGAAAAAGTCAGTCTCCTTTTTTACTGCTACTTTTTCTTCTGATAATTAAATTTTGCTTCTGTAGGCTTTTAACTTTCGCATATTTAAACATCTGATACGATCGATTAACCACATTCGATTATTCTAACGGGGACCACCATACATTCCGCCACATCGTTCTTTTTGAATACAACGATCCTATGGGCTTTCACACACTAACACCTAACGTATCTTTCCTACTGTTTGTTAAACAAAAACTACTGGCATCACCCTGTCCGTAGACGGACGTAAGCAAATGTTTGTTGATGTGTACAAGAATATGTAACCATATACATTAATCAGGCTAAGCTATTTTATTTAGTCCACGAAAACTACTATTTTTCTAAACCACAATTAATAATAGCTTTTATAGGTTTAACATTTATACCATTTCCCAATGACTGGTGCTACGTACATGGAAACTTTAATTTCTTATTGGAGAGAATCCGTATTCTCTCACGCACTGCTGCGTAGTTGCATGTCTACCACTTTTGGGGATATATGCTCGTTATAGGTTGTAGCATCCGCGGTTTTACTTGACTACACTTCGTGAGACCCCTTTAATCTTTTTAATCGTGTCCTGTCTTTCTCGCTCGAACGTGAACAAATTAAATTTTAATCTATAATTAACCACGGTCGTAAAAATGGGAAATTAATGGTTAATTTTAATACCGCTAAGCATATACTTTCGCTTGTTGAATCATTTAGAAAATATTCAAGCCTACCATTTCCTAAAATATGACGTAGAAGTTATTTAAAATTAAATTGCTTTATTAGTAAGTATCCTGTAGACAACAAGTTGGTATTCCCTTAGTAAAGTTTAAAGTGTTTTTATTAAGTTTTTGGTTATAGTAGCACTGCATCTTCTACAGCACGACTTGCACACAATTTGTGTGCGCGTGCTACCGCCCTTTTGGATTTTTAATATGCACGCGATCCGTATAACATGGAAGACGTTTCCGATGTTTCTACTAACGGCATTCGCACCATCGACGATGCGAACCAGGTGCATGCATGGGCGCTAAATGCATTGGACGAGCAGCAAGGATTATGACATCATTTAGTTCCCCGCTGAATCCTTAACATCGTTCGGGTGTCTTCAGAAACCTTCGGTATGCATTCTATAGGGAACATAAATCAGGTACGCTAGCGTAAGCTTTTTAGTTATAAGTTAGTTCGTTTACAAGTTTAGTCAAAGTCTTATAGTGCGGATTTTGTTTTGTACTGAAATGGTGCCTGCAAACGTTTTTAAATTCAACTCTTGCGGTGCTTTCTATACCTGGAAAACCGTTACTGGCGAAGATAGTGTAAAAATGGTTAGCATAGCGTTTAACAACCGTATGGCTAGCTATCGCAAAAAGAACGCTTGTGTTGACGATGGAGTGTCCGAGTTTCCTTGGAAGCAGAAAGAGCGGTTTATTCGATTACTTAATGAAAAAAGAATACAACATACAGCAATAAAAGTTAATTGCGAACTCTACGGCGGAGGAGAGCGGGAGGAGAGACTACCGATGTGAACTCCTTTAACACAAAAGTCTGGTTATAACGTCTTCTAGTAATCTGGAAAATATGTACGAGGTCTTAAACGAAACCATGTATACACCAACTTTATACCCAATTAATTAATAAAATCAGTTTGTCGGGCGAGGACAACAAAAGGTACATCATTCCTAATAGTACAGCAACCTACGCATGGGGCATAAATATATAAGATAGTTACTATATTTGTATATATTTTATTGTGTTTCCTTGTACAAACAATTGAGGTAGGTCAGTAAGCAGTATTATATTGCTATTAATTGACTTGCATTCAGCGTACTTTCCTCCTGTAATTATCGTATTTGTTTGGAGCAGATATACACTTTTAAAAAGAAATTATACAAAGCTCTCACATGTAATTTGGGTCAATGATGACGTTAAAGTCGACCTTCCCAGTTACATATTAAAAACACATTACATTGGAATGTTTTACATTATTCTTATATTGTTAGATTAACGACGATATGTTTTATTGACCGAAAACACGTTTCCTCTCTTATTAAACAGCACATTAATCTCTTTTTTTGCTATAGGTATTTTTAAACACATTAATGTCTTTTTTTTTACAGGTTACTTTAACCTGCTTGGATTCGGCTACACTAAGAAGATAATGTTATACTTTGTAAATATTGTGTTCAATTATTTTATTAAACTGTAAATCGGATAAAATAAATTATTAAATTTTTGCGTGCTTAATTTCTTTCTGTTAATACCGCTACGTGTTTGGTTAAAGGATTCTAGATATTAAAAAGGATAGATGATTAGAAATCGACATTGATAAAAAATCTTAAAATTGGGATAGCTCCCTGGAAAATGATGCTATCTAAAAAAATTCTTAGAGATTCGGGAAGCTGAGAAAATTCTATTATTAATTGATACCAAACAAGATAGGTTTATCTCGTGGGTGGAAATGTGGAGAAAGATTTATCTCAACAGAGGGTATATGTGTAACTTTGTAAGGAGTAGTCCTATTTTAAATCTGTTTACAGATTCGAATTCTGCGTAAAATGCTAGGCTAATTTGATGTATTGCATGGCTAAAAAAATTTATAAGGATGGTTAAAAATCGCTACCAGCAAAAAATCTTAAACTTGGGGTAACTATCTGGGGGATGATGCAATCTAAAAAATTCCTAAAGATTCAGGTAGCCGAGAAAATTCTAATATTAATTGATACCAAGCAAGATAGGTTTATCTCGAAAGATACGTTGATTAGACGAAGAAAACTATTTGTTAGGTTTGCTTATAGAGCAAAGAGCAAAATTTAGAGGTTTGAGAGCTTTAAAGGGTATAACTTTGCAGGGCGTGGTCCGATTTTAAATCTGTTGGCAGATTCGGATTTTGCGTAAAATTGTAGACTAATTTGATGTATCACATGGTTAAAAAAATTTATAAGAACGCTCAGAAATCGCAACAGGTAAGAAATCTTAAAATCAGGGTAGCTCCCTGGGGGATGATGCTATCTAAAAAATTCCTAGAGATTCAGGTAGCTGAGAAAATTCTATTGTTAATTGATACCAAACGAGATATATTTATCTCGAAAGATGAAACTGGCTAGTCGAAGAAATCTTTTTGGTCCAGATGTGTGGGGAAATGAGGGATTCTGGGGGAAATGAAGTTGTGATTCAACCAATAACCATCTACTTGTAATAATACGTACAGTAGGGTGTTGCCAATCCTTAGAAGTGGGTAGCTATTCTTATTGCTAACGTTATTTAATCATCTGTATTATACACGAAATCTTGTCGACTAGTCCTTTTTCTTCACAAGCCGAACAAACAAAGCTCAAGGGCTAACAGAGTGCTTAATTACTCATTGCCCCTCCATATCTAGAATGATTTTCTCAATTTGCTCGCGTTTGACCAATGGGAGTCTTTTCGGCTGCTGTCTTATTGACCGGGCATCTCTTGTATCGATTCTATGATTAACTACTACGGCCTCACCCGAGCGAGGGCCTATTTCTGTAGAAATTGCTCGTCTAATATTTTTCAAGCGGTACATATTAAGAATCACATCCGGGACCTTGGGATCAGCAGTCATATACGAACCTATCTAATCCACGGAGCCGCTTCAGTTTGAATACCGTATAATTTGAGTAAGGCCCGCTATACTTGCGACCACGTCAACCAATGCTCAACCCGAAAGCACCATATTGGGTTTAAACGCGAATAATTACGTGCTTCATATAAATCTGACTTCAAAATTAATTAATTTTTAAATATAATTTATAAACTAAAACCAAAATTAGGATTTAAATAATGATATTCATAACGTTGACTTTAGAGTGGGTCTCATCAATAAAACACTATCAAAAAGTAAAAAAAAAAGAGGGGGATTCGTAACACTAGATAGCAGCCGCCGGCTCTTTTTAGCGGTGCGATCTGAAGGGTCGACTTAAAACTATCCAAATCCAAGTAAATTAGTATTTACTGGATTCGAATTTCTAAGCTTACGCCAAATTTATTAATACCGAATCCAGCGATTTGCTCCTACTCTATAAATTTACAATATCGTCCGCTCTAGTATAAGTAATTTATTCTAACCGCAGACCAAATACGTTCCTAACGTTCACTATTTTTCCCTAACTGAATTATTCTAATTTAATTCTTCCTTTCTATAGATATTACGACCAAAAACAGACCAAACGCAAAACAAAACAAATCAAGCAACATAACAATTGTTACGTGCCAAATTTGGCACTAAACATTCCTTAGTTTAGTTTTGATGTGCGGGAGTTTTTGCGCCATAAATTTGAAAAGGCTTGTGGCGCGCGTATTTCCGTCACGTCAGAGTGCGTTTGCGCCACATCGCGCTGACGCGAGTGGCGGGAGAAAAAGTGGGGAAGTTTCCGAGAGACGCTGTAACGTGGCTTTTTGCCTTGGAACTTCGAGTGCAGTGGTCGTGTCTGGTATCGTATCTTCAGTTTTATTATGTAGATTTCCCTTTTTTTTATCTTTGTCTGTCGTCCCTATACCTGTTCTTCATCGTTCCCTACATAGGTAGAAGATAATTTGGATACGACCTGGGTGCAGTCCACGACCTTAGAACGAACCGGAGTCCACGCCACGCTAGCAGCTAACCGGAGCAGCCACCATCTTTAAATAACCCGGAAGGGGGGTCCTAGCAACCCTGAAGGAAGCTGGACCTATTCATGTGAGTATTTAATTTTTACGAACTGTTTGCGAATTTGATATATTCTGTCAATTGCGCGTTTAAATTTGCATATTGTGTGACGTCATTGACAGATGGGCGCACTAAAATCTGTATAAAGATTAGTGTTACCAACTGCCGTGCGTCACATATACCGCGCTTGCGGGATTGTAATTCGAACTTTTAAATGTAAGACAATAAAAGATATAATGTGCAATACAAGTATAATATATAATATACTTATAATATATATATATATATATATATATATATATATATATATATATAAAGCATATAATAATGCATAGAATAGCAAAGACGCATCCCTAAATTATTAGCATTATGACGGCTAACGCCATCACACTAAAACGTGCTCTTTCAAAATTAACTGCAAAATTTACTTATTAATACAAATCAAGGTTTATGCGAGATCAGCTGCCACAATATTTATAAATACCTCGAATATAAATTTCTCCAGGATCCGAGGATCTGGTCGTCTACGTACACCTAATTATTTCTTGCTGCTAATGGGAGATGGGTATGAGTATCCTGGTGGGTATGTACTAAATGTCCTGGGGGATCACAGTTGCTATCTTTTTCAAGTCCTGGGGGGAGGGGGGGAGGATACGCAGTTTCACTCTAATTTAATTTCTTAGCTTAGTTGATTTATTTTTTCGATTTAAGTTAATTAGGAAATCTGATTTAGTTCTGTTGTTTATTAGCCCGGTTTAAAGTTTTGATTTAATACCCAAAGTTTTTTTCCTAGCGCTATAGGAAAAACTGTGGCTGATTTAGTGTGAAATTTATCGTGAATATTTAGATAATGTTTGAATACCGTCGGATCAAGTTTTAAGCCTTGCTACTTTTTGTTGTTCTAGATGCTAGCGTAGTTTTGTCAGCTGGTCTCATAACTTCGCGGTGCACACTTTGGTGGAGGTTCTATCTCAACATCGGGGCACCCCTCCGCGGGCACAATCGAGTAACACCACCCCACCATTGCATTATTCTTCAACGCGATATCGTAGTTATTGGTTTTTAAGATCTAACAGGTGCACCATCCATGACTTTGCTCAGAGCCTTCCCATAAGCACGCGCCTTTCGAGCAAATCGTCAGTAATCGGTTCAATAGCGCGCACATAGCCTTCACGGAAAGCACCTCCAAGAGTTCCAACACAATAAATTTCTGTCTTTCCACATAGGATAACGTCGTTCTTCAGACAAATTCACACAGACATGTCGTCTGCTTTGTAAAACGACACTTCCTCATTCCCTACTCTCAAAACATCCTCTTTCATATCTGCATGGGATTCATACTTCTTCAAGGTATCTATTCCCAAGATAATCTTGTCGGTGACGTTCGCTATTACTGCCTGTGGTCAAATATTTTGTTTCCAACTTCGATTTTTACAACTACTATTTTGGAAGTTTAAATTTCCTCACAAGCCACGGCTGAAAGACTGTTACAGGCGGAAAAGCTACTAAGTGTATCTTTTCCAGTCAAATTATAAAATGGGGGCGGCCTGTAAAACAAAAATTAAAGGGGGGTCACCGGCACTAGCTAGCGGAAGGTCGTGGATCATATAGAGGGTTAAAATTTTGAAAAAAGGGTTAAATTAATTTATAATATACTACAAAAATGTGGCACTTACCTTTCATAAAATATTGTGGCTTAATGACAATTGACAAGGGCGCCAGACAAGTCGAGAATGTCCAAATGTTCGCATAAAACCTTGAGAGACTTGTCATGCCAAGGAGGACAATTGTTTCTTTTAATCAATTCCTCACTTTTTTACTACTTATAAAAAAAATAAGAAAAACTATTAACTTAATCAACGGCAAACAAAACTATTTAATTCACAGAGCAATAAACGTGAACCTCTTACATTCATTGATTTAGAAATTTAAGTGAATAGGTGACTATGGAATTTATGAAAATTTTGTGTACATAAGTAGTTATCAAACACTTGTATATGAAAGAAACTCATATTATAAATCATACATTAAATTAATCCTACGGTTTATGGCCAAAATGTCCTAACAAATAAACTAACTAAAAATTGGTCATGCTACTTAACTATAAAAGCTTACTTACTAATAATTGTCCATTGTTTGAGGGTTTGTTTTCCAACGTAGAGCAGTTATTAAATTTGGGAAGAGAATCTCGCTTGTTGCTTCTATTTGTAATGTTTAAGAAAATTGACTGGCACACGAACTCGGCAGAATTTTTGACAATATCACTTACTTGTGCGTCACACGCCTACAAGTTTTTAAATTTTTATCTTGCATCACTATAAATCCGCGAACATATGGGCATAACCCTCGCGAAACTGGAAGAGTAACACTTCTTTCCAATTTTTTTACTAACGTGATACGAAGTGGAATATTTTATGTCATGCCAGAGAACGCTACCCGCAAAACTACGTTTCTCTCTACTTCTTGACCACGGACGGCCCCATTGGAAAAACTCCCTGTCTTTGGCTAAACCTTGAGTTATATAGACTAAATTCCTACCCTAATACTTTTCTGTTATCCAATGACTGAACTGAACCTCCCACAAAACAAGATTTCAGAAACCAAATCCAACCCCTTTTTAGATGAGAATCATGGAAGCAATTATTCTCCCACGGGTTTAAATTATCTTTTACTTTCTACGAATTACTTAAATATGGCAATGTGGAATCTACCTATGGCGGCCGTAGTCTGGCATTAACAAAGACCGGCTAACCTACTTGAGCCGAAATGGATTTTAAATACAATGGATGTCTCCAGACTACTTAAGATTACTTGTAATATTTGAACAAATCAAATTGAAAATAGTGTCCGCTATTATAATGTTTGGTTTCCTATAATCCGCTGTAAATCAACGAAAGTGTTAAGCTTTTCAAACTGAAATTGGTTTTCCTTTATTTACGCTAAAGGTACTATACATTTTAAAAGGTTTATTGTATTTGACTTACGATGGGGTCTAGAGCTTTAAATGATGACCTGCCGCTGGAATTTACTAGCCCGAAGCTATCGGTAAATGTGGTCTTTTATTATAAAGGATCCTAAATAAAATGAGGTGATTTATTGGTGTAAATTTTTGTTTATACTTTATTCAAGTTACTGAATTTTAATTAATTAATTTGTTTAATCGTTAACATTACAAAATAATGTTACAAGACACACCATCGCATGTGACACTTTACTACGGTCGCGTACTAGATCTGGATTAACAATTGTTTTAGTGTCTCCGGGGTCAACTAAGAACTTCACGGTCTTGCCGTTAAACTGTCCATATTTGTAAATACTGCCTGAATGCTTGAATCGTGCGATGCGGATGATGGTCTCTTGGATAGAATCCATGCGGGTCACCTTTCGCCCCCCCCCTGTCAACTGCCTTCAGTTGTCCGACGTCTCCGGTTTCCTTTTATTTGAGGTTCACAAAGTACCCGTCGATTTACTTCTATGCTTTTTTGGCCTTGCTTCTCTACGGGGCATCTTACCTAGCCGCCACTACTACTAGGTGAAGCTTGCTTTGCCACTTTAAAACATGTGCTAGTCGATCATCTAAAGTCTTTTTTTCCATTGGACAACAGTTTTCGCGTTCTGATCTAATTTTTCTGTAAGGTTTGCGGTGGTTAGTGTTAGTTTTTCTGCATTTTTATTTAATTTTGTGGAATTTTCTTCTAATTTGCTGCCAAGCTCGCATATTTTTAAACTTTTGCAATAACAACAGTTCTTTATTTGCAACTGATAACACATGCCTTTTCAACCATTCGTAAGTACAGTAAAATTGTATAGCACACATAACAATTTATTTCTAGCTAATCGCTAGCAGTGCAAATACTAACTTTTTAAAGCTACAACACTGTTCTTGACTACTACTGAAGCACTATGATCAACTATCAAAGCACATCAAATAACATCTAAAAGCTTCCCGCTGTAAGCTTAATAAAGTTCTTAAATGCAACCTCGTGTAAACATTCAATCAAGTCCATTAGAAGATGTCTCGAGATAGGTTTTGGGCCTTTGGCAGCTTCTTTTTAAAAGGTTTTGTCGCCAAAAACACTTCTATCAAATTTATTTTTAATTGTATAATTACAAAAAAATGACTTATTTCTGTTATAACAACTTAGACGTTTATATTCATTAAACATTAAGTAATTGAAATTGACAAAAATACTTGAAGTTAACAAATCAATAATTAATAATTAAAATCACGGTGAGTAGCTTGAACCAGCAACAATGTTAAAGTTATGAAGTTCGAAGACTGACTGACGATCAGAGGCTCCTCGCAGTATTTGTGGAATCCCTGCTCTTACATGATCTCGTGGAAAAGTGCAGATCTCACCTTCTGCTACTTCTTGATAAATGTCTTATTCTAAGTAATTTTAATTAAAACTGCTTTATTGCAGTTTATCGTGTCTGCACCTGCAGTATTAGCTTACGTCTGGAATACAAAGTAGTTGCTTTCGTTTTTATATCTGCAATGAACTTTGATTAATTTTTAATATTATAACCTTCAATTAATACAATGTAATAATGATATTACCAAGTCATAATAAATGCGTTTAGTTTTATATACATTTTAATATGGGGAATATGTAAGTCCTCCCGACTTAGATGAAAAATAAGGGTTGTACTTAATTTTTAAAACTCATTGTCCCTAAAGTTTCATTTGTGGTTTCTTTGTTCACTTTTATTTCTTTGATCTTACATTTAATAAACATTTTATACAATAAATATACAGCTAATAAAAATAGTACAATGATCAATAAAATTGTCCAAGCACTGATATTGTCGTAATGTAACTTTGGCACTTTTAATTCGTTTAAATGTTCTTTATAAATGTCCATTAGTTTCACAGCGTGGTTGAGGTCGTTGAGATCTAGATGTTCTAATTGCATTGGCTTCTGGATAAAACCGCTTTCTTCGGGTTGAAGTTTAAATTGTAGTTCGGGTAGATTTGCAAATTTTTTCGTCATTGCTGGGTTTTGATGTACTCAAACAATTTTACTTTTTAATTTTAAATAACAATCTTCCTTTATGGTTATCACTTTGCTTCCAATTAGGGCTAAACGTTTTCGTCTTTGTTGCAACTGGCGGTTGCTATCACTTCTTAAAGAAATACAGCAATCCATTTGTTGTCCGTAACTTTCTGAATTTTCATGTCCGTAATTTGTACTGGTTTTGACACACAATTTTCATAATGATTAGAAAATCGTAATAATTGCACTTCACAAGAGATAGCCGTTGTGTTTATCGATTGACAAAAGTTTTGGCCAGAGGCCACTTATTTGCATTTTTCATTTGTGAATCCATACCCAAGTTCATTTAAGGAAAGGAACTTGGTCTTGGGGATAATAACCTGATATTGACTATTAATTTTCATAGGGAAAGCAAATAAATGATAATAAGTGTAGGTGTTAATCTGTACAATGGGGATTTCTATTGAAACTTAATTTCACGATTCTTTACATAACCTTTCCTATGGCTATTTTTTCAAATACAAGTATGTTAGATTCTGTTACTTCAAAAGGTAGTTTACAATGAGTTATAAGTGATTTGATTCCTAATAATTTGTTTCAATTTAGCTGTGTTATTGTAGTCAACGGTAGCCTAAGCGACGCCTTGTAACTATAATATTCTATGATTCATAGATTGTAATACTTGTATCCTTAACAACTATGAAATGCCTTAAAATTTAAATACATTCGAATAATGAAAAATCATTTTATGCTGCAGATAGTCACAATTCGTTGCGCAACTAATGTTACTTAAAACCTATATCGACAACATTTACCACGGACGGATACTTTCCGTGAAAATCCTTAGAACTGAAAAGTTTCACGTGCTGTTAACAAATTCTCTCGTTTGCATAAAACATACACTCGGTTGATTGTAAAGTATGATAGAAGTTCAACCACATGCCAACTGCGTGGTGCATTAGCATGTTGAACTTTAATTTTGACGACTTCAAATCAAGTTTAAATTAGTAGGTCTTGATGGTTATTACTTATTCTTATCGGTTAAGCAAATGTGCCATATACAAATCATTATCATACCTACGTTATTAATTATTAAGAAGCAGAAGCTTGCACCATATCTATATCCGGTGCCTTCTTAGTTTTCAGGCTCTTTAATGCTCATTCAAACTCATCTTTAAGTAGAGGATATTCTAAGTCATCTTTTTCAATGTCTGATTCCTGTTCTAATGCTTCTAGTTTGGGTCCTGCATATAAACTCCCTATATATCCTTGCCATCTTGCCACGTTCTCTACATTTTCTATAATATCTCCTACTATACGGTTTTATAACCCTAAAATTCATTGTAATTAGTTTGAATGCTTCGTCTCTCTTTCCTATTTCCATCTTAGTTTGTATCTCCTTACACTTTTTTCAATCCATTGTTCTTTAGCTTTTCCTCATTTACGAATAATTTCCCATTTTATGGCTTTGTAGCTCTGTTTTCCTGCTTCGTCTGGTCTATTTTTATTTTTCCTTTTCTTCTATTAAATTCAGAATATTCATGTTATCCACCATTTCTTATTTTCTTTTTGTTTATACTTCAAAATATCTCTGGCCACCATGCCTAAGCTGGATTTAATGTTATTTTATTCTGTCCTTAGTATCAGAAATTTTCCCGATGTCTTTCAGCAATTCATTTGTCTTTTTCTCAAATCTTTTGTGGTTATCTAAATATTTTAGTATCTCAAAGTCAAATGCCTCTTTCTGTTCCTTTTTTTTTTTAATTTTTAAATTTAAGCGCAGATTTCATAATTACTATGTTTCATGTCCTTCTAGGAATCTTAGTATGTCTTCGATATATTTGTAGATTGCTTCTACCTCTTCCTCAATGTAGCTAAAGGTGGGCATGTATACTTGTATTGTTACTGTATTTACCAGTTTAGACTCTAATCTAACCATGAGTACTTTTTCGTTCCTTTGTAAGTAATTTTCTACATTGTCTTATATTTTTCCGTATAACTATTCCACGCCCGTTTTTCCTTCCTCTGATCCTGATGAATTACCCTAAAGTCTTTGCTCCAAAAATCCGCCACCTCTGGTCACTAGACTTCGCTAATGATAACCTATTCATTTTAATTTTCAAGTTCTTTAGCTTACTACTTGCTTCATACTTCTTCTTTTATACTTTCAGATCACATCCTCCAAAGTAGTCCCCTCACGGAGTTCCGACTGGAAGACTATTTTAACTCAGGACTCTTTTACCCCAGATGATGCCATCATCTTAAATAACAATTTAAGTGCGCTGCGTACATGGGAGGTAATGTGGCGGATTGCTGTTGCCTTCCACATCGCAGTAGCATATCTTAACACACCGAACCCTATGATCTCTGCCACTTTAAGTATCGAAAGAGCTGCTGACTTCTTTCGGAGACCTGTTTTAGTCTGGTTCTTCACTAAAGACCCCACTAATTTGGTTAAACCTATAATTCGGCTCTTTAGTTAATTGAAATACCCAAGTCATTTTATCCGTTCCAGTAATCTAGAACTTCTGCAAGGTGCAATTCAAAATGGGATTTTTTTAAATTATAATAAAAATCATTATTAGAAAACTAACTGAATTTTTGTAATAAATGTTCAAAATGATTGTTTTTAGGCATAGTACGACCTACCTAAAACTACTGATGGACATTCTGAAGTTTTCACTGATATAGTCCTACATCACTGAACGATTTTTTATAATTGCTCAATGCTGTTTAACGTCGTTTTGTACAAGCTGTACGGTCTGACAATCCATATAGTCACTCCATAGGTCTTCTTATATCAGTCCACTGACATAGATAATGATCATTCAATCTCAGTCTTACTTGACTTCAGTAATGGGGGAGACTATCTTAAATACTCCCTGTATGTTTGTTGTGGTTTGTTTAGCATTCTTCTTAATCTTTTTTGGGACTTAAACCACTTATAGTTTTTAAAATCATCTTTATTTACGTTTCGATCCATGACCTAGGATCGTTGTCCAAATAATAAAAACTTCAAGTTTGACATTTATGACATAAATTGAAGGTGACTTTGATTTATTGATATTCGAAATATTTGGTTTGAGTACACTAAGCAAAAATTTTTAAAGTTTAAAAGAATGATTGCTTGCAATTTGTGTTACGGCCTGCAACCGACTTTTTTTAGGTAGTCAATACGCTTAACGTGAAATCAGCTGATTAATTTTTATTGGTGAATTTTATATAAATTCAATAACTTGGGAATTCAAAAACATTTTTAAACATGTTTCTATTTATACAATTGAGAGGATGGTTATTAAAGAAGTGTGCGATTGCATTATTGAAAGGCTTAAGCAGTCTTTTTTTTATATTTATTTTGAAGCGGAAAATCATTATGATTTAGGCTACCTCTTTGGTAGATTTTAACATGGTTTTGAGGCGACCTTATGGCGGGTTTACATTTGTCAGATACCAATGTTGTTCTATGAAGGTTGTATATGGATCTGAGGCGACCCTATGGCGGGTTTACACTTATCAGATACCAATACTGTTCAACGGAGATTGTATATGGTTGTGAGATAACCCTATTGCGGGGTTACACTTGTCAGGTACCAATGCTGTTCTACAGGGCTTGTTAATATACTTCATCATCATCATTATTAGGTCTTCATCTCAAAACTGGTTGGACACGTACCTGCACTGATCTATATTCTGAGCTAGCCTACATAGTTCTCTGAAATTCTCACACAGCATGTATATAGCTAGTTTCCCTTCTATTGTTTTCTAATTTTATGCCTTATTTCACAGAGATTCAGTGAAGGGGGTTAAGCAACCTGTGGCTACCAAGATCCCCCAACACTTAGAGTTTGCCGAAATAATGGTTTTCCAGTTAATATGCTTATTGTTATGTAATTAGTTATTGTATGTATAAAGATCATGTATGTAGGCTGTATTTCATGTTAATATCGCAAGGAAAACCCAGGAAAAACTTGCAATGCTACCTAGATATTGTGGGCATTTGATCTTTATTTGTTATTTCTTTTGTTATTTCTTTTAGTAATGGAATCCATTGTTTACTGAAAGTTACGGATTCGTTTACAACGCAGTTATTTGTATTTAAGGTTTTAAGGTTATATAAGCAGCTTCTTTGATTTTGCGATTTTGGTGGTTTTCTTCTTTGTCGATAATTTTTGCGTCCTCCCATTTTATTTTATGACTGGAGTCCCATGCATGTTGGAAACTCATGGATTTTTCAAATTTTCTATTTTTTATATATGATTTATGTTCTTTTAATCGAACATCAAATGGTCTGGAACTTTCCACTATATAAAACTTATTACATTCGCACGGTATTTTGTAGATACAGTTTTTTGAACTTTGTATTGCGTTTTTGGGTTTTGTTTTTGTTAATTGTGCTCTTAGTGTATGGTTGGTTCTAAATACAGTTTTAATTCTAAATTTGTTTCCTATTTTTGAATTTTTTCGGAGAATCCTTTTATGTATGGTATTGAGAGCATTTTGTGGTGCGTATCGTTGTTTTTGTTTTCTTTTTCTTTATTTTTAGGGTTTTTATTCATTTCTTTCTCTATTATTCTTTTAGGATATTTTTTTCTATTAGTGTACATCTGATTAAGTCTTTCGCTTTCTTTAAAATTTCTTCGTTTGATGATATTAATTTTGCTCTGTCATACATGGTTTTGATAATTCCTCGTTTGACACAGTGTGGGTGGTTTGAATCGAAGTTTAAGTATCTGTTTGCGTGCGTTGATTTTCTATATACCGATGTAGTAATTGTTGTATCGTTTTTGCTAACTAGAATATCTAAAAACAGAACTTTTCCATGTTGTTCTAATTTATATGTGAATTTAATAGTTGGTTCTATTTCGTTAATTGACCGTACAAAGTTTTTAATTAGTTCTGTATTATGAGGTCAAATAGCATAAACATCATCTACGTATCTCCACCAGAGTAGTGGTTTCAATTCTTGTGTGAATATTACATCTTTTTCAAATTTCTCCATGAATATATTACTAAAGATTGGCGATAGTGGACTTCCCATTGCCATTCCGAAGCTTTGTTTCTAGAATTGATCATTTATTTGAAAATATGTGGTATTAACGCATAAACCAAGTAATTCCATAATCGATGATATACTTAGTTTTGTTCTTTTTTTAAGATTGCCATCTTTTTCTAGTTTGTTTTTTTATAATATTAAGCGTTTTGTTTATAGGGACATTTGTGAAGAGATTTACTACATCAAAGCTTATCATTGTGTGCGTATTTTCAATTTTTTATGTTTGATAATTTTTCTAAAAAGTGTTGGTTGTTTTTAATGAAAGAATCCGTTGTGCCTGCTAATGGATTTATAATTTTTAGTAGAAATTTTGCTAAATTATGGCATGGTGAATCTATGGAGCTTACGATAGGTCTTAGAGGAATGTCTTTTTTATGAATTTTTGGTATACCGTACAAGTGGGGTGGTTTACTGTAATGTAGGACCAGTTTACTTCTTTCTTTGTCTTCGAATTCATTTTTAAATTTGAATAGACTTTTGTACATTTTATTTTCAATTGATTTTGTTGGGTCCGTTTCTAAACTGGTGTAATTCTCAGTGTTCAATAGTTCGTTGACTTTTATGTTGTAATCGTTTTTATTCATTATTACTGTTGCATGCCTTTGTCAGCAGGTAGAATTTTAATTGAGTTATCGTTTTTTAGATTGCGAATTGCTTATATTTCGTTATTACTTACATTTGGCTTTATTTTGTGATTCTTTTCTATTTCGATTTAGCATCGTACTCTAAATTCGTTTGCTCGAATGTAATAAGTTTTATATAGTGGAAAGTTCCAGACCATTTGATATTCGATTAAAAGAACATAAATCATATATAAAAAATAGAAAATTTAAAAAATTAATGATTTTCTAACATGCATGGGACTCCAGTCATAAAATAAAATGGGAGGACGCAAAAATTATCGACAAAGAAGAAAACCACCAAAAACGCAAAATCAAAGAAACTGTTTATATAACCCTACATAAAAATAACTGCGTTGCAAACGAATCCGTAACTTTCAGTAAACAATGGATTCCATTACTAAAAGAAATAACAAAAGAAATAACAAATAAAGATCAAATGCCCACAATATCTACATTGCAAGTTTTTTCTGGGTTTTCCTTGCGATATTAATATGAAATACAGCCTACATACATGATTTCTATTTATACATACAATAACTAATTACATAACAATAAGCATATTAACTGGAAAACCATTATTTCGGCAAAATCTAGGTGTTGGGGGATCTTGGTAGCCACAGGTTGCTTAACCCCCTTCACTGAATCTCGGTGAAATAAGGCATAAAATTAGAAAACAATAGAAGGGAAACTAGCTATATACATGCTGTGTGAGAATTTCAGAGAACTATGTAGGCTAGCTCAGAATATAAATAAGTGCAGGTACGTGTCCAACCAGTTTTGAGATGAAGACCTAATAATGATGATGATGAAGCATATTAACGACCCCTGTAAAACAGCATTGGTATCCGACAAGTGTAAACCCGCAATAAAGTTACCTCATAACCATATACAATCTCCGTTGGACAGGATTGGTATCTGACAAGTGTAAACCCGCCATAGGGTCGCCTCAGATCCATATACAACCTTCATAGAACAACATTGGTATCTGACAAGTGTAAACCCGCCATTAGGTCGCCTCAGAACCATGTTAAAATCTACCAAAGAGGTAGCCTAAATCATAATAATTTTCCGCTTCAAAATAAATATAAAAAAAAAACGACTGCTTAAACCTTTCAATAATGCAATCGCACACTTCTTTAATAACAATCCTCTCAATTGTATAAATAGAAACATGTTTAAAAATGTTTTCCAATTCCCAAGTTATTGAGTTTATATAAAATTCACCAATAACAAGTTGAAAATGCAAGGCATTGTCGCAACGAACTTCCAAATGTAGACTTACTTTAAAACAATTTAAAGAAATTAAAATTATTATGTTGTAATAATTATAAGTATTCAGATAAAATAAAAATTAATTCTTCGGGGGGGTCGGGTATCCGTGGTCAGATTTTGTGGGGGGTACCATATTTCGACTCAGCTATGTTAGGGGAGTCCAAATATGTATCGCACATTAATTTTGGACCTTTTTGAAATTTTAATTTTCCCGACGGAATATCGCGGGGGCACGGCGTCCCCGTGGCCCGATTTCAACTGACATCAAAACTTAAGCTCAGGACACCGAGCTGAATCGATTGATGTATCACACATTGATGTCCGACCATTAGAAAGGCTTCGGACGGACAGACGGACAGACAGACGGACGACAAATCGATTTCATAAACGAACGAAGTTCGTTGAAAATTAATCAGCTGATTTCACGTTAAGCGTATTGACTACCTAAAAAAAGTCGGTTGCAGGCCGTAACACAAATTGCAAGCAATCATTCTTTTAAACTTTAAAAATTTTTGCTTAGTGTACTCAAACCAAATATTTCGAATATCAATAAATCAAAGTCACCTTTAATTTATGTCATAAATGTCAAACTTGAAGTTCTTATTATTTTGATAACGATGCTAGGTCATGGATCGAAACGTAAATAAAGATGATTTAAAAAACTATGAGTGGTTTAATTCCCAAAGAAGATTAAGAAGGGAGACTATCTTGTTGAAAATGTATTAAATTTTCAGTTATTAATGGTTTGCGAATATCATTGCTTCATATATCTACATGTATATATTTTTGGAATATCGAATATTCTTATTCTTTAAAACGTTTTGTTTCATCATACCCATACTGGAGAATTTGTTTATTTACATTGCCATTTAAATATAAAATATACTACCACTCATACAAAAAATTTCACGAGATGGGATAGATTAATTATTGTTCGATTCATTAACTTAAAGATTCAGTTTACCTATCTAGACGAACGTTTCCAAATTAAATAAAATTTGTAGTTTCTAGTAATGCAATTACATGTGACGCTTGGATGTTTATGGCGAAATCCTTATTGCTTCAGTAGATATCGTTGGATTAATAAAAAATTGTCCAAAAAAATCTGAGTCTAGTACTTTTGACCTTTGTCTCTTTTTGTTGCTACCAGACCTGATATACCCTCAAATTTAGCTAGTACTTTTTAAACATATTCTGCTAGAATATCTTTCAATAAATCGTCGCCTGGGACGTAAACAGGCGTATTATTCTACTACTGCGTACTTTTGAGAGATTGTTAAATAGTCTTTTTGATTGTGAAAATTGTAATTTTATTATATATTTACCATGTATTTTAAATAAACAAGTTAAAACAAGTATGGAACAATAATAATATAAGAAGCAATGTGAAAATGCTAATTTTTTTCTTGAGACCAATATACACACATTTGCTCAAGGTTCAGGTCAGTGGAGCGCCTAAAAATGATATTTTTAGCTACATGCCAAAAGCGGTGTACCGTAAAAAAACTTGCTAGTTGGATAACAAATTAACGTTAAGCAATTTAATTCGGCCATTTATTAAACCTGTTACGCAACATATACATACTGAAAACAATAGAATAAATACAAACAAGTAGTTGGTTGTTGAATTGTCAAACCGTGCTTAGTCTAGCGTGGATGTCAAAGTTCTGCTTTTAGATTAAACATCATAGAGAAGCTTGCCAGAAGCTTGATAGTAAAGCAAAGGATTATATAAGGTACTTTACATTAATCAGTCAGAAAATCTATTATTAAAATAAATTACCTGCATGGAACTGCTATTCCGACGAGATCTGGTTTTCATCGCTTTAGTCAAACTAAATATAACACTGCTTTAGACCTTGAACTAGAATTATTATTTTGACGGCAAACTGCTTGGGGCATTACATGCAAATTTTGCTAATTTGAATTTTCGTCTTATCGTTCTAGCGTTTTGGATCGTATTTCGTAGAAAATATTAGTTGTATTAAGCACTAGGACTTATATTCCAGCAGTAGGTCTGAGTTATCAGAGACTAAAAAGTAGCGTATTCACAAAAAATTCGATTTCGATATTTTGCTAACTCTTCGCGCCTTGAACCTTCTTGAATTCGAAATTATGTTTATGTAGCTGTGTGCAAACTGTAAACACCGTGATTTAGGAAAAATTTGGTCTTATAAGACCAGTAGTTTAAGATATTAACAATTTCACATGTGTATTATTTTATTTCAATCAATTATATATTAGAGAAATAAAAGGTTTTCTTTAATATATGGAATAATTTTATATCTTGTCATTTTCAGGTTCATCTTCTTTGCATACTCTACAGGTCTTTGAGGGATACGTGAACTATGGATTTTTACAAGCTTATATTATCCCATATTTTTTAGAGGTCTAATAGTTGTATCTTGATGAGGAGCACGCCTATTTCCCGGTTGCATTTGTCCTGGAACAAGTTAGACGCGTACCATCATTGTTTTCTATTCTGAACAATTCTGAACTACACATTTCGCTGAAATTAGCACAGTCTACATCTATCACGATCTGTGTGCGGTAGTCTGATCAAGGTCTACTTCTACTTCTTTTCTCCTATCTCTGCTTGTAATATATCCCGTACTATTCCCCAAAAATACCTGCCTTCAATTTCTTCTATTTTCTTGTTTTCCACAGATATCATTGTTCTCCTATGATTTCTATAACCTGTTGGTTATTAACTTTGTCTATCCATGCTATCATCCTCATACATCTGAAACACAACAGTCCACAAGGCTTCTATCTTTTTCTGTCTACTATTCCTACTGCCCCTATTTCATAGACGTACCTTGGTGCTCCACACATATGCTCTCAACAGTTTTCTTCTTGTTTCTATGTTTGTTGTCTTTGAATATACCCGCTGTTCTTTTTTGTTAGGTGCAGTTCGGTTACCTTCTATTGTTTTACAGTTGTATATCATATTTCCCAGGTATTCAGTGGTATGTGAAGGGGGTTTGTTACGTAATTCGTGCCAGTCCCTCTTCGGGCGCCAAAGTTATGCTACGTTGGCTCGTAGCCGTGCTTAACAAATAGAAAATCAAAGAAGTACCCGGGCTCAATCGGAGATTAGCGGGGATTGTAGAAAGCAGACCAACATACCATGTACGCGGCTGTAAAGAGTTAGTGATAATACCTGCAAGAAAAATAGTCAAGCAAACCTGAAAAAAAAAGGAAAAAGCATAGCAGCAACGATTAGTCTAAATTATTCAGTACTTTGTAGAATGTAAAAAAAACTGTTTGGAAAATCTATATAATATAACAACGCCAAAAGCAGTACAAAAATTTTTAATACAAAGTGAGGTAATATTGGGGAGTAGCAGAAACGTTTGCTCACACACCAATTAAACATAAATCAGACAAAATGTTAAAAGAAAATAAATAGGTAAGACACAATTGATATGAGTAATTCAGTAGTATTGATCTTTCTTTCTTTCTTTCTTTCTTTCTTTTTTTTTTTCTTATGTTTTAAAATATCATGCAAGTCTTTTGTAAAACGTATCAGAACGACAAAGATATGGTAAAGCAACGGATAGATATTTAAAGTAATAACAAGTAGGAAATAGTTCAACTTTCAAAAGTCCTTCAGCAACGCTTCCTTGCAACGGAAGTGTGAGATTCACGATGTCCTACGCTAACGAAGCACTTCACCCTGGACCGTGAGGGTGTTGATGGAACTTATCACACGTCACACTAATCACACCTACGCATTTCACTGGGGTTAGCAGCAGACACCATCACGCGACGGAACTATGTAGCATTGATAAATTTCTTGTTAATTCTATTTCCTGAGACAATAATTTCGAAATATTTTGTAGCACTAGTTTAATTTCAACTGGGATCAAATGTATATTATTTTCATAAACCTCCAAAAAGCAGTTAGAAACTTCAACCAATACCTTTGTAAACCGGTATTCTGTTATATTTCGCAAATAACGAAATTCGCGCAAGCGATGATCTATTTTAGATTCTTTGGTGTTAGAAAAATGCAGAAACTACAGTATCCACTGTATTTAAATAATCCAAAGTATGCACTAATCTGATAAAACAACGGGACACTAGACTAGATCGCACACACATTAATCCTAAAGAAAGAATCGGTCAGTTTAGCAAGTTCTACGACTCATATTTCACAAGACAAACAACTAAAACCACAAATTAGTAAAGTACGTCAAATGTTCCTTAAAGCATTTGTCTCACAAGAAAAACAACTAAAAACAATTAGTAAGCACGCGTAAGCAATAAAAAACCGTCCGTCAAATGTTCCGTAAAACACACGTGCCTCGAGTTTAACAAGCTCTACTTTTATTTCCAACAGAAACTCAACAAAAACAACAATTAGTAAGGCAACGCGTATCACTAAATCAATGTTCCGTAAAACGCACGACAAGTTCTACTACTTTTATTTCTAACAGAAAAGCAACAAAAAACAATTAGTAGAGTAACGCGCATTGCTAAAACCGTCCGTCAATGAAACACGTTACATCCAAAAGCATACTTCTTTCTAAAGTAATCAGAACTACACTTTATACAGTTAAAATACAACTTTTATTTCACAAGAAAACAACTAAAATCGTGCCGCGCTTGTTCAGGAACAATACGAGAATTAATCCCGCATTAATTCTCTCTATTGTCAAAAGCAGGAAGAAGCAGTATTTTCAACGTACTTAACATATCAGAACCAAGAACGAACTCTACTCTCCATCTGTTTATTCAATTCGTTGCTATTACAAGCGCTTATCGTCTCTTATCTAGACTTGTATATTCACATAAGCAACAAAATTTATATTTACGGCAAGACAAAAACGATGCAATCTATAATTAATTACACGATGCATTCGCCTAAGGAGTTAATAAATATTAAATATAGAGATAGTAGTTACAGAAAGGTATTTGTTAATTGAGTATAGCGTAAAATGTTAAATTACAAAAAATGCCCGTTACAGGTTAAGCAGCCCTCTGGCTGCCAAGTTTCTCTAGCACTTAAACATTTGTCGAATTAATAGTTCTTCCAATATATCCTATCGCACAATCAACATCAGTTGTAAATATTTCACAACCAACACCTTGTAGATTTAAGTGCACTTGTTTTTCGTCATTAGGATTTCCGTTTTGAAACTGGTTGGATGCATACCTCCACCTATTTATATTCTGAGCTAATCAACACAGTTCCCGGAAATTTCCACAACAACATATATACAGCTCGGTTCTCCTTTTATTGTTTTCTAATTATAAGCCCTATTTCTCCGAAATTCACTGGTATGTGAAGGGAGGAGGCTCCGTGGTTTAGTTGGTATGCGTGTGACTACTATGCCCAAGGTCCCGGGTACGAATCCTGACATGTTCCGCTTGGAAAATGTTAGACGAGCATTTTTACAAAAATACGCCCTCGTTCGGTTGAGAGGTAAAATGGAGGTCCCGTGTGAGAGTGTTGTCGCGCACGTTAAAGATCCCTAACTTGCTTGCAACAAGGATTCGGCGAATTCAAAATTTCCAAGTAAAAAAGTCGCTTCCTGACCAATGTAGTATCTACGGGTGGGGTATTGGAAAATCACATGTAGGGGTATGCGAAGGGGGCTGCTCTGTGGTGTAGTTGGTTTGCATGTATCTACTATGCACAAGGTTCCGAGTTCAAATCCCGACTCGGCCCGCTTGAAAAATGGGGGTATTTTTCACAAAAAATACGCCATCGTTTAGATGAAAGGTAAAATGGAGGTCCCGTGAAGGGTTCGGCAAAATTCAAAATTTCCAAGTAAAAAAACTCGCTTCCTGGCCAATGTAGTACCTTCGGATGGAAGATCAAATGTAGGGGTATGTAAAGGAAATTAAGCAGCATGTGACTACCAAGATCTCCCAACATTTACACATTTGCCGAATTGATAAATTCCTTTCGCACAATTAACATTATTCGAGAATATTGCACAACCAATACCTGAAGTTGTTTATAATAATCATCATATTTAAGTACAGCTTTTTTTTTCGTTATTAGTTTTTCCATCTTGGGACTGGTCGGACGCGTACCTCAATTGATATCTATTCTGAACTAGCTTACACATTTCCCTGAAATTCCCACAGCCTACATCTTTCACTATCTGTGTGCAATAGTCTAACCTAGGTCTACCTCTACTTTTCCTTTTTGCTATCCCTGCTTCTAATACTTATATTCCGCACTATTACCTCATGCTTTAGTATGTCGCCTATCATCATATGCCTCCTATTTTTTACCATTTTCCACATATTTCTTTTTTCTCCGACGATTTCTAGTACCTCTTTGTTCTTAACTTTGTTTATCCATGATATCTTCATCATACGTCTGTAGCACCACATTTCAAAAGCTTCCACCTTTCTCTTGTCCACTTCTCCTACTGTCCAGCTTCACGACCGTACCGTGCTGTGCTTCACACACATGTTTTAAGCAATCTTTTCCTTGTTTTTACATTTGTTGTCTTTAAACACAGTAGTTGCTTTTTCTTGCTAAATGTAGCACGACCTTGTATTAATCTTTGTTTTATATCTTTTGTGCTTTTCCTATCTTGCGTTATTTGGCTTCCTAGGTAGCACAAATTCTTAACCTCTTGTAACTTCTCGCTACCTATTTGTATTCTTGTTTTTGCCTTATTTTACCCTCTTTTGCGTACTAGTACTTTAGTTTTATTTTTGTTAATTTTCATACCGTATCTCTCTGTTAGAACTGTTTCCATTTCATTAAAAGCAGCTTCTAACTCTTCCTTGCTAGATGCTAACACCGCTATATCATCTGCAAATCTAAGCATAACAATCTTTGGGCTTTGTATAGTAATTTCAAACGTCTTCCTGCATTTGATAGTATTCATTGCCATTAGTTGTTTTTCAGAGCTGCCCGCGACCTAGAATTTTTTGATAAGCTACAATTAACATTTGTTTTGATATTCCCATTTATTTGTTTTCAATTGAATTAAATGAAGTTTTGCCAAAATAAACTAACTTGAGATAACAATAGCATCCAAAATATCCAGTCCCAGGCCCAGGACCTTTAAGAATCTGGGTCTGGAGCGAACTACTCCGCTCCCATCTCCTCTCGTTGGGCCTACAAAGACGTTCTACAAATAAGGGGGAAGAAAGAAATATGTAAAGAACCTTAAAAAATAGGAGAGATAGAATGATGGAACACAATCGAAGGTATGAGGGAATAGTGCGGAGTATATTAAAAACAGATAAAGGAAAATAGAGAGGTAGAGGAAGACGTAGATTAGACTTTTACAGACAGATAGTGAAAGATGTGGGATGTGAGGATTTCAGGCAAATATATAGGTAGAATAGGAAACAATGGCGATACGTGACTAACTAGTTCCAGGACCGACGATCTCACGATGATGATGGATTAAAAATGAGGTGTTTACCATTTCTTTGTGTACACATAGAGGAAAGATGTCTTTGTGCCGGTCAAAACCTTAAATCCATTAATTATTATTATTATTTCATACCATAGTATGGTTATATTTATATATTAAATAGTATTATAATACTCGAGTATATATCAGTTTAAAAATTTATTTGATGAAATAAGAAATAATATATTATTAATAGTTTTAAAATTAGAAAGAAGTCAAATTTACCTATATATTATATAGGTATCTAATTTTAATATATTTGAATTTTAATTAAAATTTAATTTTGTACGAAAATTAATCATTTTTCATTATCATTTATTATCAATTATTGGTATTATCTTTTGCTATAGCCATAAAATTTTTGCACACATTAAATCCTGATTTTGTGAACAACATTCTATCAGAGGACTTTGAAGAACACGGTGGCGACTTCTATGAAGTATTCCTAGAAGAATGAACAAACCTCATTTGTACCAATACAAGATACGGAATCAAATGATTGTGACTTCTCGGCTGAAGTACTTGTCAACGTGCGAAAAAATATTTTGAGGATGGAGAGTTGTCTAGTTTGGCATTGAGTTATTTGCTGCCAATGATGATCCTACCTACTGTTCAAGTGCCTCTGAAACTGATCATGTGCCAATGATTTTTTTGCAGCAGTTCTCAACATGCTGTCACGAATACATTTCCTCTGGTCTCATAGTTCTTCAGATACAGACGATGAAGATAATGAAGATATTGAGATGCAAAAATAAAAATGGGTAAGAAATAAACAGAACTGAAAAAAAAAGAATGAAAAATACCCGTTCTAGTATTTTAGAACTTCCTCAAGGTGCAGGCCTATTAGGAATGGGATTTATCTTATTAGAATAAAAATCATTATCAGAATACGAACTAGTTTATTGTAATAAATGTTCAAAATCATTATTTTCTAGGCATAGTACAGTCTATTTTCAACACCTGACGAACGTTTGGATTTTTCAATCATATGGCCCTACGCTCCTGAACGATTTTTTATTTTAATTGCTTAATGCTGTCTAACGTCGTTTTGTACACAATTGATTTTAAAATATCTTACAACTAGAAACTCAAAGCCGTAACGTCTGACAATCCATATAGTCACTCCATAAGTCTTTTTATACCAGTCTACTGATCTGGATAATTATAATTCAACCACAGTCTTAATTTACCTGAGTAATGAGGATAATCTATCTTGTTGAAAATATATTACATTTTCAGTCATTAATGGTTTACGAAAACTATTACCTCATATATTCACATATATATTTTTTTATTATATCGAATATTCTCATTTTTTTAAACTACCATTACACCCATACCATATAAAATATTCTCCATTCATACAAAATTTTTCACGAGATGGGGTAGATTAATTATAGTTTGATTCATTAACTCAAAAAATTCAGTTTAACTATCTAGACGAATGCTTCCAAATTTCATAGTAGATATCATTGAATTAATAACAAATTGTCCAAGAAAAGTCTGATTCTAGTACTTTTGACTTTTGTCTCTTTTTGTTGCTAGCAGACCTGAAATACCCTCTAATTTAGCTAGTATCTTTTAAACATATTCTGCTAAAATATCTCTCAATAAATCGTCGCCTTGGACGTAAACAAACAGGCCTATTATTTAACTACTGCGTACTTTTTAGAGATTGTTAAATAAAGTTATTTTGATTGAGAAAATTGTAATTTTGTTGTATACTTTCCAAGTATTTTAACTAAAAAAGTTAAAACGAGTATGGAATAATAATAATATAAGGAGCAATGTGACAATGATAATTTTTTCTTTTGAGATCAATATACACATTTTTGCTCAAGGTTCAGGTCAGTGGAGCATCTACAAAGGATATTTTTTGCTATATGCCAAAAGCGATGTATCGTAAAAAACTAGCTAGTTGGATAACAAATTAACGTTAAGCAATTTAATTCGTCCATTTAAACCAGTTATGTAACATATACATACTGGAAACAATAAAATAAATACAACCAACTAACTGGTTGTTGAATTGTCAAACCGTGCTTAGTCTAGCGTGGATTTCGAAATTCTGCTTTTAGATTAAACATCCTAGATAGGGTTGGCAGAAGCTCCATAGTAAACCAAAAGATTATATAAGGTTTATTTACATTAATCAGTCAGAAAATCTATTATTAAAATAAATTACCTGCATGGAACTGCTATTCCTGCGAAATCTGGTTTTCAACGCTTTTGTCAAACTAAATATAACACTGTTTTAGTCCTTGAACTTGAATTATTGTTTTGACGGCAAGCTGCTTGGGGCATTTCATGCAAATTGTGCTAAATTGAATTTTCGTCTTATCGGTCTAGCGTTTTGGATCGTATTTCGTAGAAAATATTAGTTAGTATTAAGCACTAGGACTTACATTCCAGCAGTAGGTTTGAGTTATCAGAGACAAAAAAGTAGCGTAATCACAAAAAATTCGATTTCGATATTTCGCTAATTCTTCGCGCCTTGAACCTCCTTGAATTCGAAAATATGTTTATGTAGCTGTGTGCAAATTGTAAACACCGTTATTTAGGAAAAATTTGGTCTTATTGCACCAGTAGTTTAAGATATTAACAATTTCACATGTGCATTATTTTATTTCAATCAATTATGTATTAGAGAAATGTAAGGTTTTCTTTAATATATGGAATAATTTTATATCTTGTCATTTTCAGGTTCATCTTCTTTGTCTTGCTTTTTTGCATACTCTACATGTCTTTGAGGGATACATGAACTATGGATTTTTACAAGCATATATTATCCTATATTTTCTAGAGGTTTAATAGTTGTATCTTGATGAGGAGCACGCCTATCCCCTGGTTGCATTTGTCCTGGAACTGGTTAGACGCGTGCCATCATTGTTTCCTATTCTGAACTAACCTACACATTTCCCTGAAATTAGCACAGTCTTCATCTATCACGATCTGTGTGCGATAGTCTGATCTAGATCTACCTCAATTTTTTTTTTCTATCTCTGCTTGTAATATATCCCGTACTATTCCCTAAAAATACCTTAGAACGCATCCTGCCATCTATTTCTCTTATTTTTTTTTGTTTTACACAGATATCTGCGTTCTTCTACTATTTCTATAACTTATTTGTTATTAACTTTGTCTATTCATGTTATCAACTTCATACATCTGATGTAAAACATTCCAGAAGGCTTCTACCGCTTTCTGTCTGCTATTCCTACTGCCTCTATTTCATAGACGTACTGTGCTGTGCTCCACACATATGCTTTCAACAGTTTTTGTCTTGTTTTTATGTTTTATGTCTTTGAATATACCCGCTATTCTTTCTTGGTAGATGCAGTTCGGTCACTTTCTATTGTTTTACAGTTATATACCCTATTTCTCCGATATTCATTGGTATGTCAAAGGGGTTAAACAGCCTTTGGCTGCCAAGTTCCCCCATGCTCTTAAACATTTGTCGAATTAATAGTTTTTCCGATATATCCTTTCGCAAAATCGACATTAGTTGAAAATATTTCACAACCAACACCTGTAGTTGTTTATAATAATCATCAGATTTATCTGAGCTTATTTTTTCGTCATTAGGTTTTCCGTCTGGACACATAATTTCACTTATTTATATTCTGACCTACAATTAACAATTGTTCTGATATTCCTATTTATTTGTTTTTCAATTTAGTTAAATGAAATTTTGCCAAAGTGAACTAACATAAGAAAACCAATAGCGTCCAAAAAATCCGGGCCCAAGAATAGGACCCTTAAAATTCCAGGCCCAGAGCGACCACCCCGCTCCCATCCTTTCTCGTCGAGCCTTCAAAGAGGTTCTACAAATAGTGGGGGAAGAAATAAATATGTAAAGAACAGTAAAAAATAGGAGAGATAGGATGATGGAACACAATGGAAGGTATGGGGGAATAGTGGGGGATTTATTAAAAGCAGATAAAGATGGGGAGGTAGAGGACGACGTAGATTAGACTTTTACAGACAGATAGTGAAAGATGAGGGCTGTGAGAATTTCAGATAAATATATAGGTAGAATAGGAAACACTCGAGACTAACTAGTTCCAGGACTGACGATCTCACGATGATGATCGATTAAAAATTAGGTGTTTACCATATCTTTGTGTACACATAGAGGAAAGATGTTCTTGTGCCGGTCAAAACCTTAAACCATTAATGTTAAACAAATTTATTATTATTATTATTATTTCATTACATAGTATGGATATATTTGTACCGACTGTAAAAAAATAAGTGTCAAACATTTCAGGGGGCGAATCCTCATCGTAAAAGAGTTAGGGTCTGTCATATAAAGAAACTTCATTGGAGCATCCTTTGTTAAGATACAGTTCTTTAAAGGGAGTACATAAAGTTTGTTTTTCATTTTTTTACAAACACTAAAAAGTTACAAAATTGAAATTAAGGTGACATTTTATACTATCAAAAATACACTTACTTAGTAATTTATTTGGTTTACCCCATGGTTGTAAGGGGTGGAAAACGTAACCCCTAAAATTTATTTCTAATGTAACTTTTTGTCTTATTATTTGTTTGCCATTTAAAAATTTATTTCCAATAGCTTATTTCATTTTAAACAAAAAATGTCTTTTGAATTTTTTGCCCAAAATTAACCAGTTCGCAGAAAAAAATTATTTTACAAACAACTACAGAGATAAATCGTCATAAGACGAAAATGCGAAACTAATTTATCTAGTGGGCCGCTATTAGTGATAGTGACAATTAAATTGTTATTACGCTGTCGGTTTGTAAATTTTTGAAATTGAATTAATAATTGTGTGTCGTTGTTCTGTTCTTAACTTGTTAGTTTAATAATTCACTTGTTATTAAAATGGCATACACAAATGCGGAAATGGCTGATATGCATTACGTTTTCGATCTGTCGCAGGGTAATGGGTTAGAAGCTTGTAGAAGGTATGCTAAAATGTATGCTCAACGGCAGCTTCCTTCGCATAGAATATTTGCCCAACTTCATCAACGATTACGAAAATATGGTTCATTCGAAAAAAGAACGCCGGATTGTGGTTGCCATCGAGAAGTTAGAACACCACAGCTTGAAGAAGCAGTACTTAATTTGGTTGAAGAACAACCCACTAACAGTACTAGAAAGATTGCTTTCGAGTTAAATGTTGATCATATGATGGTATTTCGAATCTAAAAGGAACAACTCTTATACCCCTACCATCTACAACGAGTACAGGAACTGTTACCGCGAGATTTTCCGAACCGTCTTGAATTTTCCAATTGGATGCTGGAAATGATTAGAAGAAATCCTGACCTTCTGAAGACAATCAAATTCACAAACGAATGTATTTTTTCTCGGGACAAGATTATTAATTTTCATAATAACCACAAATGGGCTGATGAAAACCCTCACGCTATTGTCCAAGCTAACCATCAAGAACATTTTTGTCTTAACCTGTGGGTCGGAGTTATTGGGGATTATTTAATTGGCCCTCATTTTCTACATCCTCTATTAAATGGTGAGACACACTCAATTTTTAAGAGAAGTGCATCCAGTACTGCTGGAGGAAGTTCCTTGTGATATCAGAAGGGTTATGTTTTTTATGCATGATGGAGCTCCCGCCCATTTTAGTCAATCTGCACGTCAGCATTTATCTGAAACATATCCAAATCATTGGATAGGTCGAGGAGGACCACAGAATTGACCCGCTCGATTCCCGCATTTGAATCCTCTCGATTTCTCTACTTGGGGCCATTTACTGAATTTGGTTTATCTTACTCCTGTTCGCGATGTAGATGACTTAAGAAACCGCATCATCGATGCGTGCAGGATAATTAGAGAGACTTCAGGAATATTTGAGCGAATACGTGGCTCAACGCGCCGACGTCTAGACGCATGTGTAATGACTGAAGGTGGACATACTGAACATTTACTATGATTTCTACATGTTGTATGTTTTGTTATTAATAAATTAGTTTTGTTTATTCATCTTTAATTATACTTTGATGCAGATAGTAACTACAAAATAACAATAATAATCCAGTTCGGATTTATGACGATGTATCTCTGTAGTTGTTTGTAAAAAATTTTTTTTTTGCGAACTGGTTAATTTTGGGCAAAAAATTCAAGAGACATTTTTTGTTTAGAATGAAACAAGCTATTGGAAATAAATTTTTAAATGGCAAATAAATACTAAGACAAAAAGTTACATTGGAAATAAATTTTAGGGGTTACGTTTTCCACCCCTTACAACCATGGGGTAAACCAAATAAAATATTGAGTAAGTGTATTTTTGATAGTAAAAAATGTCATCTTAATTTCAATTTTGTAACTTTTTACTGTTTGTAAAAAAAATTAAAAACAAATTTTATGTACCCCCTTTAGGGGGCTGTATCTTAACAAGGGATGCTCCAATAAAGTTTCTTTACATGAAAGACCATATCTCTTTTACAATGAGAAATCACCCCCTGAAATGTTTTACACTTATTTTGTTACACCCTGTATATTAAATAGTGTTATAATACTTGAATATATACTAGTTTTATAATTTATTTGATGAAATAAGAAATAGTATATTACTAATAGTATTAAAATTAGAGAGAAGTCAAATTTACCTATATATTACATAGGAACCTATTTTTAATATGTTTGAATTTTAACTAAAATTAAATTTTGTACGAAAAGTAATCATTTTTTCATTATCATTTATTTATCAATTATTAGTATTATCTTTTGTTATAGTCATAAAATTTTTGCACACATTAAATCTTGTTTTTGTGATCACCATTCTATCCGAGGACTTTGAAGAACACGATGGAAAGTTCTATGAAGTATTCCTAGAAGCGAATGAACAAAACCTCATTTGCACCAATACGGAACCAAATGATTGTGACTTTCTTACTATTTAAAAAGCGATAATTCTTACAATTAAAAAGTCGATAAATACATCGCGCAAGCGCGAAATAAAAAAGCGAGCAACGCCCCTGGCGGATGGTACAGCTAACCTTTTTTACAGATTTTGCGCGGCCAATCGCCAATGACGTCACCGATGCACAATTTATATTGCGCAACAATCGGAAATTTACATAAATTTAAGGTAATAAATAATACAGCAAACAAATTAACAAAGAGAATACTCACTCAGAAATCCGGCGTTCGACGGAACTGGGTTATAGTTGGTTTCTCCAAGTCCATCAGGCTACTAAAGACCTTTTTGCGGTAGTTAAACATGGTGACTCCGACGCTATTCCAAAGCGTTCGGACCAGCTCCGGCAATCATGAGCTCGTCCTCCAGGGTCGTGGAGTACGGTTCGCCAAGGTGGCTTCAGATTTCTTCCTACCTATGCAGGGAATGACGGGAACATGGTATAAGGTGCGACAAACAAAAGATAAGCAAGCAAGGAAATCTACATAGGTAAAGATAAGCACGATACGATACCTCAAAGCGTCCACTCCACTCCACTCGAAGGTTCGCGCGAAAAAGCCACGCTATAGAGAGTCACGAAAACTTGTCCCCACTTTTTGTCTTTTTCACGTCGGCGCGAGGTTATTCGTCCAACCCACTCGCGTCGCGCGATCTGGCGCAAACGCACTGTGACGTATCGGAAATGCGCGCCCCGAGTCTTTTGAAATTATGGCGCGAAACTTCCGCACATCAAAATTATCCTAAGGTATGTTTAAGGGCCAATTTGATTGGCACGTAACAATCGCGACAAAGCCACAAAAGAAAAAAACTTAAAAAAAGGAAAAGTCTGTTAGCACAGTAACAGCTTAAAATCTAAATCCTAACTACCCTATATAAAACCTAACTTAAAACCTACAAAATGTTTATATAAGGCGCCACCTGGTTTTTTGACCGATAACACGTCTACCGAATTACCAGGAAACGGAATAGGTAGCCCCATTGTTTTTGACTACACTAATGATCGACAGCACAAATTTGTCGGGGAGCATGAAACACTACTTAAATTAAAACGGATGCGACAAGTCGCCTAACCTATCTAAACTAAAACTAACATTAAAGTTCTTACGTGCAAACACACATGAGCGTTGCATCAAAGCTGTTCCTTGTTGGCAAGAAGTGCCCAAATTTAAAAATGTTCATAGAGTGAGTAACTATACACTCTAGCAAATTTTGTTACTGGTACTTTGGTTTTCTAACGATGCACATTTAAAACTTGTCCATGACACAGTTGTGAATCAACAAATTTACCAAAAGTACCACCCTACTAAATCCTTATATGCTAACCTAACAAATTACATTTCTATATCAGGCTAGCTTTTTCACTCAAATTTCAAGAAAAATAATTCCCACGTCTGGTCGTAGATACCACACGTTAGGAAGATAAAAAGATAAGACAAGATCTCAAATTGTTGTTAAAGATAAGAGATAAGATAACAATAATGAGCTTAAATTGTTATCCTCAAAGGTAATGGATAAGATAACGGTATTAAGCTTTAGTTATTATTTGAGATACTAGATAAGATAACGCGATATTAAGCTAAAGTGATTATTAGAGATAGTAGGTAAGGTAACGCGATATTAAACAAAAGTTATCACTAAAGATAACAGGTAAGATAACGCGAATTTAAACAAAAGTTATTACTAACGGTAGTCGGTAAGATAACGATATTCAACTAAAGTTATTATTAAAGGTAATCGGTAAGATAACGATATTAAAACTAAGGGTATTATCAAAGATAATAAACAAGACAAAGGTATTGGCCTAGTTATTACCAAAGACAATGAATAAGGTAAAGATAGAGTGACTCCGGTAGAGCCGTTTAAATGGGGATTGTCTCGTGCCCTCTAAAAAGAGAAACCTGTGAAGCAGGTCCGTTTACAAGAAACGGCACGAGGGACCGGTAAAGACATTTGGGTGCATCCCTGCACCCGGCGTTAATCGATATCGGTGATACGATCACCCGATACCCGCACGGTACATAGCGATATACTCATCCACTCACACATTCACACACTCATACATACCTTCACTGCCAGTGCCCATGCGCTGACAGCGGCACCGCATGACCCCACGAAAGATTCGCAGAGACGTGGTCCAGGTGTCTGTGAAAACCTCCCGCGCAACCACACGGTGACTAACGGAAATGAAAAAAGCAGTAGAAATAGGAACGGTAAAAAGAGGGAGGTTGGTTTTTTGGAATGCATAAGAGGCACTTCCAGGTAGAATAAAGTAGAGGAAGGGCTCGCATTGAGCAAAAGAGACAGAGAAAGGTGGATAGCAAAGCGCTACTCAACCAGCCAATGTGGCCAGTAGCTCGGAGTGAGAGAACATCACTCTTATGTGGCAGACGGGTGTTCCGGGACAAGAACAGGTCCACCGAAAGAAGAATAAGGCATAGCGGAGACAGCGGGATAAGAAAAAGTATAGTTTTTGGACAAGCGTCCGAGAGAAGGTAGAGAGTTGTCCCTGTTAAACACAGCGCAGTCTGAAGGACCACCTGCGATATTAATCCGACAAGATAAGGTATAACATATGTTGAAATTCACTAGGCTCCTAAGAGAACTAGTACGATCATTTTCCTAACGAGTGCATCCACTACGATAAGAAAATCAGACAAAAGTTGACACAACAACTTAAAAGTATCATTACAGATACATTCACACAAAAACCAACTGTTTTAAGGTAGTTTTTCAAAACGGTAGCACCCTAAACACACCAAAAATGCCCAATTATAAGCAGTTAAATACAGGTACACTGTCCCCATATGCTAAAACAACCGGGAATTTAATAAGATATCAATAAAAAGCAATAGCACCTCACCACGAAGTTCAATAAAAAACAATGAAAAAAAATGTTTATAAGTTATGTTAATTTAGTAGAAAAAGAAGCAAATAATGATATAGTATAATGTGGGCGACTGCAATAATTCAGAGGAAAAACACATGGAATAGACAATCCTAGTTTTTTGCAACTGCGAATATGAACTATTTCTTACAATGGCATAGGTCATGACTCCTATGTTGGCCCAAAGAAAAAATCATCCACTCAACATCAGCTAAAACCAATCATAAAAATTCAATGAGTTATTACAACCAAAGTTACGACAATTACCACACAAAATTAAATGACGTAAGATAAACACTAAAAACCAAAAAATATGCTGTAGGAAAAGTTCTAGGATTAATTAAATGAAACGACAGAGTTATATTGGGGGGTGTAGAGAATGAAGTGATATATAGGTAACGGTGTGGTCAAGGAAAAGTCAACCAAAAGAAAAAGATAGCTAATTTAAGGTAAGTAAAGTTAAACGTGTAAGAGATTATACACTATATGAGAGAGGGAATAAGTAATTAAAGCTAGTAATTGATTGTGAAAACAAAAAAATATAAGGTAAATCGTAAAGGTTTAATCATATTAAGAAACCAGGTATCAGGAATTAAATTTGGAAGGTTAAGAGAAACAACATCACGAGATAAGGCATCAGGTACGATATTTAATTTGCCAGGCCTATGCCTAACGTCAAAAGTGAATTGAGATATACGCAAGTTCCATCTTGCCAACCGACCTGCGGGCTGTTTCAAGCTATTAATCCAAGTGAGCGCTAAAAACATTAGGTACATTGTCAAAGAAGTAAACGTGAAAAGCTCTTAGATATACGTAGGGTTAAACGATTTTAAAGACAATTTTAAGGCATTTAATGAAGTTTAAATCGATATGTGAAGAGATAAGAGTAATTAAAACTCGATTCACTAATAAAATTGTTGAAAAACAAAAAGATATTTTATAAAGCATATATTTACTGGGATGGGAAGCTATCATTTGAGTTCTACCCAAACCAATAAGGAAAAATTTCAACATCATTATTAAAAAAATGATTCACAAATTCTAAACGACAAACTTACCAACCAAATTCTCGTCTAGAGTTACGTAACGCTGAGCGACCGGCGCTTTAATGGGGTCTCGTCTAGACTTATAGACAGCTGGACGACCAAATTCGACAGTAAATTTCGCTTAATGGATGTTAAAGTACGTTGAAATATCAATAACTAAAAAAAATATGCAATCAAGACAAAATCATACTCGCTACATGGAAGAAAAATTCCACGATACATATACAAAAGGTATTCCAAATTATTGGAATGTTCTTTCAATATTGCAGAAGTTATCAACAACTATCATACATGAGTTTAAATAATAAACGTTAACGGAAATTTCTTTATTTTAGTATTCAAAGGAGCAGATATAAAGAGATGCAGTTTATTACAACATTTTGAAAGGTAAAAATATGGTTAGGTAATTTCGTTACTATATATAAAGCAAGAACCTCTATAAAACGCATTTATAGGTTATACTGTTTAAAACATTCAAGGGAACAGCTTTTAAAACTATATGAGGCAAGGTTAATATTTAATAAAGGGATATATCATTGATAAACTAACAAAAAGGCACTCCAAATTAGAAAAACATGTAGGTAATGTATTATTTAAGAAATAAAACAAGAACTATTAATGTAGCATTTTCAAAAGATATTCTAAAGGCGCAATTCACTACAATAACGTTTTTAAACATAAGGTGTCTTTAAAATACGTTCAAATATTCTAATCAAACAGGGAAATGCCTAAGGCACTTTTTTTTAGATAATGTAAACACACAAGGTAATTTATGTACAGTTTTTTTTTAAACAGCAAGGGTTATGTTTAAATTTAATATAAATAGATAACTTCATAGTAAAGCGTGTTTAAAGCATGCAATTACTTAAAATGCTTATGTATTTGATTGTTTATTTATGTGTATAAATAATTCATTTACCAGTATAATACAGAAGTAAGGTTAAAGTATCAATTCTTCTTAAAAGCTTATATATATGCTTCTAAAAGCAACCTAATCACTCACAATACAACTGAAGTTAACTACCACATCTCACATTGAAAATTAGGAAAACATTATACTAAAACACATTTTATAATCAAGTTATATTTTAATTTCAAAATGGCGGTATTGACCTTTTATTACCTTAGCAACCAACTGATTTTTGACAACTAAAGGAATGTGGCATGTTCCACAACACGTATAATAGATTTAAGGTTAACAGATATTAGATAATCGATATTTTTTTAGTGAAAAAGCTATTAGTTAATACATTGTATCTTTATAAAGGAAGTTATTATAACCTAAAAACAAAGAAAAAACCTTTAAGTTCACCATTTCCACGTTGAGGGCGCCATTTCTTATAATTTAAGAAGACGATAATTCTTACAATTAAAAAGTCGATAAATACATCGCGCAAGCGCGAAATAAAAAAGCGAGCAACGCCCCTGGCGGATGGTACAGTTAACCTTTTTTACAGATTTTGCGCGGCCAACCGCCAATGAAGTCACCGATGCACAATTTATATTGCGCAACAATCGGAAATTTACATAAATTTAAGGTAATAAATAATACAGCGAACAAATTAACAAAGAGAATACTCACTCAGAAATCCGGCGTTCGACGGAATTGGGTTATAGTTGGTTTCTTCAAGTCCATCAGGCTACTAAAGGCCCTTTTGCGGTAGTTAAAGATGGTGACTCACGACGCTCTTCCAAAGCGTTCGGACCAGCTCCAGCAATCATGAGCTCGTCCTCCAGGGTCGTGGAGTACGGTTCGCCAAGGTGTCTTCAGATTTCTTCCTACCTATGCAGGGAATGACGGGAACATGGTATAAGGTGCGACAAACAAAAGATAAGCAAGCAAGGAAATCTACATAGGTAAAGATAAGCACGATACGATACCTCAAAGCGTCCACTCCACTCCACTCAAAGGTTCGGGCGAAAAAGCCACGTTATAGAGAGTCACGGAAACTTGTCCCCACTTTTTGTCTTTTTCACGTCGGCGCGAGGTTATTCGTCCAACCCACTCGCGTTGCGCGATCTGGCGCAAACGCACTGTGACGTATCGGAAATGCGCGCCCCGAGTCTTTTGAAATTATGGCGCGAAACTTCCGCACATCAAAATTATCCTAAGGTATGTTTAAGGGCCAATTTGATTGGCACGTAACAACTTCTCGGCTGAAGTACATGTCAACGTAAGAAAAAATATTTTGAGGATGGAGAGTTGTCTAGTTTGACATTGAGTTATTTGCTGCCAATGATGTTAATGATCCTACCTACTGTTCAGAATGAGCCTCTGAAACTGATCATATTCCAATGATTCTTTAGCAGCAGATCTCGACATGCTATTGACTGAACCTGTGGTGAATACATTTTCTCTGGTCTCATAGTTCTCCAGATACAGACAATGAAGATATTGAAGATATTGAGATGTAAAAATAGAAATGGATAAGAAATAAACAGAACTGGAAAAAATATACAAGGATAAAATATACCCGTTCTAGTATTGTAGAACTACTTCAAGGTGTAGGTCATTAGGAATTAGATTTTTTCTTATTAAAATAGAAATCATTATCAGAAAACTAACTAGTTTATTGTAATAAATGCTCAAAATGATTATTTTCTAGGCATAGTACAGCGTATCTTCAACACTTGACGGACGATCTGGATTTCTCAATCATATGGCCCTACGGCCCTGAACGATCTTTCATTTTAATTGCTCAATGCTATCTAACGTCGTTTTGTACACAATTGATTTTAAAATATCTCACAACTAGAAAGTCAAAGCCGTAAGGACTGAAAATCCCTGTAGTCACTCCATAAGTCTTCTTATACCAGTCTACTGATCTGGATAATTATCATTGAACCACAGTCTTACTTGACCTGAGTAATGAGGATACTCTATCTTGCTGAAAATGTATTAATTTTTCAGTCATTAATGGTTTACGAAAACTATTACTTCATATATTCACATATCGAATATTCTCATTTTTTAAAACCTTTTGATTACCATCACATCCATACCGGAAATTTTGTTTATTTACATTATCATTTAAATATAAAATATACTACCATTCATACAACATTTTTCATAAGATGGGATAGATTAATTATTGTTTGATTCATTATCAAAAAAGATTCAGTTTACCTATCTAGACGAACGTTTTCAAATTATATAGAATTTGTAGTTTCTAGGGATGCAATTACATGTGACGCTTGGATGTTTATGGCGAAATCCTTATTGCTTCAGTAGATATCGTTGGATTAATAACAAATTGTGCAAAAAATAGTCTGTTTGAGTCTAGTACTTTTAGCTTTTGTCTCTTTTTGTTGCAGCAGACCTAAAATACCCTCAAATTTAACTAGTGCCTCCAAAACATATTCTGCTAGAATATCTCTCAATAAATCGTCGCCTTGAACGTAAACAAGCCTATTATTCCACTACTACTGCGTACTTTTTCAGAGATTGTTAAATAAAGTTTTCTTGATTGTGAAAATTGTAATTTTATTACATATTTTCCATGTATTTTAACCAAAAAAGTTAAAACAAGTATGAAATAATAATTATATAAGAAGCAATGTGAAAATGCTGATTTTTCCTTTGAGACCAATATACACACTTTTCAAGAATCAGGTCAGTGGAGCACCTCAAAAGAATATTTTTGCTATATGCCAAAAGCGATGTTCCGTAAAAAAACTAGCTAATTGGATTACAAATAAAAGTTAAGCAATTTAATTCGGTCATTTATACCGGTTACGTAACATATACATACTGGAAACAATAGAATAAATACAACCAAGTAACTGTGTTGTTGAATTGTCAGACCGTGCCTAGCCTAGCGTGGAACTCGAAATTCTGTTTTTAGATTAAACATCCTAGATAAGGATGGCAGAAACTTGACAGTAAACCAAAGGATTATATAAAGATCTTTACGTTAATCAGTCAGAAAATCCATTTTTAAGGTAAATTACCTGCATGAAACTGCTATTCCGGCGAAATCTGGTTTTCAACGCTTTTGCCAAACTAAATATAACACTGTTATAATCCTTGAACTACAATTATTGTTTTGACATCAAGCTACTTGAGGCATTACTTACAAATCTTGATAAATTGAATTTTCGTTTTATCGTAAGGTTTTAGCATTTTGGAACATATTTAATAGTATTAGCACTAGGACTTATAGTCCAGCAGTAGCTCTGTGTTATAATAGTCAAAAAAGTATCGTAATCACAAAAAATCGATTTCAATATTTCGATAATTCTTCGCGTTTTGGACCTTCTTGAATTCAAAAATATGCTTGTGTAGCTGTATGCAAATTGTAAACACCATAACTTAGGAATGATTTGGCCTTATTGCAGCAGTAGTTTAAGATGTTCACAGTTTCACATGTACATTATTTTGTTACAATCAATTATATATTAGAGCAATGCAAGATTTTCTTTAATATATCGAATAATTTTAACTCTTATCAAATTTTTAATTTCATCTTCTTTTGTCGTGCTTTTTGTATACTCCACGCTGTCTTTGAAGAATACGAGAACTATAAATTTTTACAAGCTTATGTTATCCCATATTTTTTGGAGGTCTAATAGGTGTATCTTGACGAGGGGCTCTCCAATCTCCCAGTTGCATTTGGGCGAATATTTTGATTTTCCATCTAATCTTTTGTAACTTAGTTTTCATTGACCCAATGCACTCACTACCTTTCAACGGAATATTGTGGACGTGGCCGCAGGGTAAATTATATTATAAATTTATAAGGCGTCGCTTAGTCTTTCTATAACTGAACGTAAAAACAGCATCTATACACAAAGGATAATTGGCAGCCACCCTGCGACGTGACATCTTCAGATGGAACTGATTGACAGTTTACAAGATGTTGCATTTAAGAAACTTTATTAAGCTTATAATAGAAATTTTTTAGATGTTACTCGCATAATTCCAGTACGTTTTAGGTACTCCACAATAATGGATTAAGTATATAAATTGCTGTTCACGGCGATTTGAATTTAGTTCCAATTCAAGCTTTGATAACAATACTTATGTTATTTGAGTCTTGAGCTATAAAGTCGTGACATGAAATAAATTGGTGGTATCATGCTGTTAAAATAAATTATTGTTGTGTAATTATTATTAATAGTGTAATTATTGTAGATATAGACCTAGATCAGATAGTGATAGTTGTAGACTTTGCAAATTTCAGGGAAATCTGTAGGTTAGTTCAGAATAGGAAACAATGATGGTACGCGTCTAACCAATTCCAGGACGAAAAACCTGATGATGATGAGTGAACGATATAAATTAACATTTAGTGCTTCAATATAATTTAATTATAGTGCTTCGCTAGTAATTAAGAAGATAGCTTTAAGAAGTAAGTATTTGTACTGTTAGCAATTAGCTGGAAATAAATTGTCATGAGTGATTCAGAATTTCACTGTAGCAACCAGTAGTTAATAAGGCTTATATGTATAATTAGTTGATAATAAAGAACTATTGTTATTACAAAAGAGTTTTCGTTATACTGGTGTCAATTGCGCACGGTAGTAGTAAAAAAAGACAATTGAACGATTGTTTTTTGCATTCCTATCACTCGTAGTCAATAAGAGAAATGGAGAGCGAAATTCTATCCTTCTTGCACAAGTTCAGTTTTAGAGAAAAAGTACAAGGGCACACAGAAATACAGGGTGAAAACTCTGCGATCCTCGCAGCGAAATTAAAAGGAAATGCAGAGAAACAATAACGAACCGCCGCGAGCCTTGCAAAAAAAGTAGACAAGAACTAATTGAAATTACACCCAATTGAAAGAAGAATCTAGCAGGAAACTACAAAAAGCTCGGAAAAGCCGGAAGTGTGATTTTCCGGCGGTTTACAGAAATTGGAAGCACAGTTGGTAGACGACTCGTAAGAACTAGAAGCAAAGTTGTTAAGACTTCGTAAAATGGAAGAAGGGATACTGAGTATGCAAGAACGGATTAGTTCTCTAACAGTAGCAGGGTTCTCAATTCCGGTGATACAACAGCACAACTCAGAATTTAAGAATGTCAAGATTTAAAGTAAAATTACCCACATTTGATAGAAAGTCACCTTGACAGACATATTTTAAACAAATCCAGGCTGCTGCAAAAGCAAACGACAGAAACGATAGTGAAAAGCCAACCGCATTGGTTGTCGCTTAAATATCCTGCAAACCAGACCAAACAATTATCAAAGAAGCTGCAGGCCTTAGAATCTAGACTAAAAAGAGATACTACCACTCTCATTTGCAGCAATTGTATTACGCTCAAGAGAAATTTGCAACAGTATAAAGCAGATATTGTTTGCTATGTGAGACTGGCCTACCCAACAGAACCTGGCAGTAAAGACCATGGTTGACGGGATACGCGACGAAGAAATCTAGTAAGCACTACGCCTGACTAGACCACTCACTCTAAATCATGCACGAACTCAGTCTTTGGAGTTTGAAGCGGCAAAGCAGACTTCGCATGTTAGTGATGGCGAGGGCAAAGAAAGTATAGATGGGGTGGTTGGGCAGGTACTTCGTCAACACAAACCAAATAGGAAGAGAACTATAAAAGCCGAAAAGGTAAAAGGAGTCTAGAGGAATCGACGAAAGTCGATCTACAAGGATTCTGCTTCGGAGACCGTCATCCACATCGTAAGTTCTAATCGTGCGAACAGCATTTACATATGCGGACAGTTAAGCAGAAAGATGGCGAAGTTTTAAGTTGACATCGGAGCCACTAGGACAATTGCTAATCCAGATGTGGTGCGCGACTGCGGTAAAGTGTCATCCGCGGCGGTACGCCTTCGAACCGTGCCCGATGAGAACATTCGAACACATGGAATGCTTGATGTAAAACTAGGAGTTGAGAGCAAAATTTTTTACCATCTAGTAGTAATACCGAACATCGCCGAAAAAGTTATCATGGGAATAAATAATATGATTTAGAACAAAGTAATCTAATAAATATAAATATAACCTGTAACGTGGAGTAGTACAGAACAGAAAGTTTGATCTCAAATAAAGTTAAAAATAGGATACATTGAATAATCTTGAGGCCCTGGATTTTAAACAGCGCCTCCTGAACGGATTGTATTACCATTAAAATTCCAATAACAGTGCTGTATATAAAAGTGATTACACCCTGGTTAAGAATTCATAAAAAGCACTGCATTACTGCTATAGTGATTTTTTATTTAATCTTATCGTCATATGGTAACATCGATTTTAAAATTATATTGCAGTAACGTCAACGCTGTTGGAGCCATGACTATCATTCCACAATACTATTTTTTTATTTTGGTCTTTAGTTTTGTCAGTAATATTTGGGATTTCTGCGCAGGTCGCTGAGATTTTGAAAGAACTATATATGTTGTTGTGAAGATCTGGTATTAATAAATGCAATCATTAATAAGGTTAAGTGTGCTGGTTTGAATAGCATTAACCATGTATTGTGCGTTGCATGCCGCAAGGCGCAGAGCTATAATACTATAGTTGTTATTCGCAAGTTCAAACAGGAGTAGCGCATGTTTGTTTAGGTTTCGCTCTTTCGAGTTGATGAGTTGACGTATGAAGATAGAATAGAGATTTAAAACGTGTAAGTTGGCAACGATGTAATGTTCCTAAAGGTATCGACATGGAAAACTATCAATCGAAGCCAGTGCGGTCCCAAAATTTATAATTCATCAACTGGTAAGTAAAGAACCTTTATTAAATGTTACTTATCTACGTTGCACTTACAGTCAATTGACATCTTAAGCTAATTCCTATGTATTGAATATGTTTCTAGATTATGGAGAATAAGGCAGTTCAGGATTTTGAAAATTGTTGTGGTTTCATTGGATTTTCTTATGCCGTAGGAAAGTCATTATTTCTAATGGAATCGCAAATATTTGTTAACACAAACTATATGTACGAGGGTTATCCTTTAAGTTTTGCAAATAGAGTTGAAATAAAACAGTAGATAGCTTTTAAAGTCTTTATTGTTTTTCAAAGTATTCTCCACGAAGATTAATGCACTATGCATGCGCTCCAAACTCTCGAAGCAGTTGTTCAATTCGTTTGCTGGTATAGACAAAATTGCATTTTTTAAGACATCGACTGCTTCTTTTGACGATTAGAACCTTTGACCACGTAGTCCTTCCTTGATTTTCGAAAAGGTATAGAAATAATTAGCACTTAAGTCGGGACTGTACCGAGGATAGTCGTGAATTAACCTGAAGTCTCCACTCCAAAAGTCTCCCGCCTCTGGCCACCGAACTTCGCTGATCCCTACTATGTCTAGTGCTAACCTATTCATTTCAATTTTCAGGTTCTCTAACTTACCTACTTGCTTCATGCTTCTAACATTTCACGCTCCGACTTGCAAATGTTTCCGACTCGTATTTTGAACTTTCCGATTGCATCCTTCGAAGTAGTCACCTCACGGAGATCCGAATGGGAAACTATTTTAACTCCGGAATCTTTTATCCCAGAGAATGCCATCATGTTTATTGCAATTTATGTACGCTGAGTACCTGGGAGGTAATGTGGTGGTTTCCCGTTGCCTTCCACATGGCGGTAGTGTGTTTTAGGCTGCCATACGGTCCCCTATGGTCTCTGCCAATCCAAGTACCGAAAGAGCCGTGCCTCTTTCGGCGACCTGTTCTAGTCTGGTCCCTCACTAACGACCTTACTACTTTGGTTGGACCTGTAGTTTGGCTCTTTAGCTCAATAGAACACGTAAGCTATTTCACCTGTTTTAGTCGTTTAGAACTTCGGGGAGTTTCAGGAGGAATCACAATGGTCACAAATAATTCAGTCACATAAATCATCAAAATTTAAACAGTTCGGGCAGGTGAAAGTCACTTCCTTTTCTTTCAAAGGTTGCTTCATCCGTTTCATTTTTAATTGTTCCTTGTAATTCTTTAATTCCTATTGAAACTAATATGTTGGCCAATCAGTTTTACATAAAGCAATTATATAAATTTAAAATGTCACTTATTCTGTTAAAACTGTTGGCACTTGTTATAAGATATAAACGGAATTAAAGATGTGTAAGGAACAAATCAATGACGAACTAGTTTTTATTAATTCCTAGATATTTATGGTCAATGAAATTCGCTTTACTATTAAACATCACGCAATGTCGCGGATCTATGCACACTTGTTTTCATTAAAACAGAAAGGGGGCATAGATAAATAAAAATAATCTGAAAATCGATATTTAATTTTGACGTTTAGAAAATTAGTACCAGTTTGTTCATAAAATTCTAGTTAATTTTTTAGAAATATCATCCAAAAATTTTAATATAATGGTTCAACATAGACCTCTGTCCGCAAGTGGTACAAAGAAACAGCACACAAAGTCAATGGCAAATATAACAAATAATCTTGTAGTGGAGTCAAAAAATTTTGGCGAGCTGGACCAGTAACTTCGTGTTTTTTTTAATTTCCTGAGAAGATACAGACAGCGATGTGAAGAAACAAGCGTTAAAGAGTTAGCTATCGAAGCAGGTGCCTTGTGGCGAAAAATGAGCTAAGACGAAAAAAAACCTTCGAACAAGCGTGTAAACTGTACACGCTTGTTCGAAGTAAGGTTTTTATTCGTCTTCCGTCATTTTTCGCCATAAGGCACCTGCTTGTTAGAATAAAAAGAAATTCAAAATTATACGATGTAAACGATCCCGTCGTTCGTCTCCCAGAAGAAGTTCAAAACATTGCCGCCATGGCTTGGTACACCGGGTTAACTTTGTAGGTTTTTAATAAATTTTCTGTATGCGTTATATTTAAAAGTATCTAAAAATGTAATTAAATAACTATAACTGGGCATTTTTTACTTATTTAGTACTACACAATGAAGCTATCAATAATTGGTTTTAAAATTAAGAAACAATTATTAAGAGTATTCATATTACAAAATCTAAAAGCAAATCAGTTATAAAGTGCACACAATTGCAGAAGTTTTATATGAGAAACTACGGTAAAATACTTCAGTTTAATTTGCCTTATTAAGTCCAATACAAGTTCATATATTTTCAGAGAATTCTTAATGTACTGGTAGTTTATTAGCATCAACAATTACTAGCGATAGTATCAGTTTGGTATTAACACGACGAGTAATAAATGTGTATAGACCTTTCAAAATCTCATGGGCTGTGAGATGCGCAATGAAGGAAGCGAGAGGTATCGTATAAAAAGAAAGAACAATACAATATATATAATATATAAAATATATAAAATATATATAAAAAATAAACGTATGAAAGAGTAGAAACGGAAATAAACGTAGCAACTATTACGGGTAAACTAATCCTTAAAACAATTTCAATTTTGATTTGCCCTAAAGGGGCGAGGGCCCCGTCGGCTAACTGCAGCGGTGTGTAATGGATTCCTATGAATAAATGAGAAAAGAAAATAAAGAACAATAACGAAACAAAAATAATAACTAATAAGGTTTCCAACTAAAAATTCTACATTACATTACAACTTACCCTGAAGTGTTTGTTTCTGTAAATATCAAGGGGCCCAAAACAGTCGGTCGTCGCAAGTTGTGTGATGTCCTTGTCTATGTGGAAAACTGTTATTCCGCATAAACTCCCTTGCTATGGTTTTTTTAGAGGTGATCATAATTAAATTGCTCGAAATAAGATATTTCGCCCAGATATGAATAGCACTGAGACAGCTGGACCACCTTTACAAATTACCAATTATACCCCTATTTTCCTAAATTATTTAAAATAAAGGTTTACCTAAAGCTTAACCTCTGTTAGCGTAAAAACATCATTTCAATGCACATTCACATAAAGATTATTTTTCTAAAAATAACTAGCCAGGCGTTATTAAACTACACTCCAAAGAAAAACTAAACCTAACCATTCAACAAAATATGAAATACTCCAAATTTTTCTGCTTTCCTATAATATTGTTACATTAATGAATTCCGAATTAATGGAAATGTCGTTCATCAAACATGAAAACAGTTTAATACCAACGTTGCACTAAAACATTGTCCTTCCAAAATACTTTACATTTAATACTTTTAGTAATCCTAAACTTCACTAATGAGTCTCGCATTTCGAATTACCGATTAGTCCAGTGAATTAATTAATTTCACTTAATTATAGTCTTATTACAAAAATACATAATTAACATTTAAAAATTCATAATATTGTTTTTACAACATTACACAAAAGTCCTCACTTTTCAGTTCTAAAATTTACAGCCCCATTTGAATTTTTTTATCATTTAGTAAAACTCCAAACACCGCCTCACAAGGTTCCAATTTAATGCAGGGATTCTTACCCCTTTGTTTCAAAACCATCGTGCGCCCTGCCTCTTGCAGAGGTATTTCATATTACATGTCGATCGCCACCGATTATCATACCATTGTTTCTTAAAGCTCTGAACATCTCCTATAAAAATTTACTCCGCTTCCTCCAATTCTATCTACTGCCTTTATCATTATGTTTTGAACATTTTTAGGTGACCGATTTCTATAAGATTTTCTTACTGATTCAATCTCAATTGACTTTATTCTTTTAATTCCCCTTCTACTTCCTTAGGGTTTTTTTCATATTATTACACAATATTGCTATTACATTTATGACAAAACACACAAAACACGTAGGAAGTCACTGATTTACTATAATTTACGTAGGTGTGTCTGTAATTTTTTTAATCTAAAACCTTATAATTGCACATATTGTGGTCTAATGTATAAAAGTATTACATCATTAAAATCCTATAGCGTATAATCTGCTTTATTAGTGCCCATTAATACAAAGCATGGTTTTCCTTTTATGATAATTGCAGGAATGTCTTTTAAAACTGTGTCATATTGAATGGACTCCTTTTAACAACTTCCTAAAGCACTTTGAGATATATTTTAATAAGTTTTCTTCCATGATTCTGAAAACATTCTATAAAACACAAGTACTATAAAATTATATGGTTTAAATATAATTGGTTTATTTATATTCTTGTAGTTTTAAAATAATTTACAACCCTTTTTTTAAGTTTATTTATAGAAATAGAACGATTACATTTGTGTTTTTTAGTTTAATTGAAATAAAAATACGGATTTTTTAAGACATCGACTGCTTCTTTTGACGATTAGAACCTTTGACCACGTAGTCCTTCCTTGATTTTCGAAAAGGTATAGAAATAATTAGCACTTAAGTCGGGACTGTACCGAGGATAGTCGAACCATTCGACGTTTTGTTGCGTTAAAAATTCAATTGTTTTGCGAGCTGTTTGCGAACTTGCATTATATTGGTAAAAGATTATTCATCCTTCGGGGTTGGTTTTTCGAAGCTGCGCGATGACTTGCAGCAAACAAATGGTTGTTTACCAATCGGCAGTAACAGTTCTTTGATTTGTTACAGGAATAGTTACTACATGATCTGCTTTTGAGACAAATGTTGCGACCATCTTCTTGGAGACACTTCGAGAACGCACGACTGAAGATGGCTTTCCTTCACCTTTGAACACACAAACAGACGGCTGATGTTTATTTTCTGGCTCGAATAAATAAATTCAAGATTCTTCACCACTTACGATGTTGTACACGTTCTTGCGTTGAATCGGTCTGTAGTTTTTTCACACTAATTCGCCCTAGCTGATTTCTGTTCTTCGACCAACATATGCGGTATCCAACGGAAAACTAATTTTTACACACAATTCTTCATGCAAGAATGTTTGAATTAAAGGTTTTAAAATTCTCTAATCATGCTTCAATTCTGATCTTTGTTGATAATTTTCTTAACTGACTGCCGTTTTTAATGCACCTATCTGCTCTTGGATGCCGCTAAGACTAATCCGTTTACGTTTGACTTCTTTATACCAACGAGAAATTGTTGCTGTTGTTGTTCTTCATTGCTGAAAACAGAAACCAACTCGACGAGGTATTCTTGTTGAAATAATTGCTTTCAAAAGTTATAAAAATTATTGCGCGATATTTTCATGGTTTAATTTAATTTTTCGATTAACTTGTTAACTTTGACAGTTCGTTGTAGGTAGCTACAACACTGTACGTATGGCACTGAAACTTTGAATTTGGGTAAACTAAAGATAGAGATTAATTTTTAGTAGTGTATGCAAAGTAGAAAAGACATCTCTTGTATTTTTGATTTCGTTGAATACTATTAAAGCGCATTTCAATTGCCGTGTCGTTTCGAAAACACATATTGTGAAGGGCTATCCCAGTTCACCGAGTGAGTAATATGTTAATATATTTATGTAATGTATATCTAATATGAAGAAGAGGTTTTCAAACCTATTTTGTTCATTGCTTAAAATATGGATAAAAATTAATTTGCTCGAGTAGGGTTTAAAGAAGTGTTTAATTGTTAGCTTCATATTGTTCGTGTTTACGTTTCTCAGATTATCCTAAAAGTAATTGAAAATAATAGTTTTGTGAAATGTGTTACGTATATTTAAATAAGGCCAAGGCTATTTGTGACCAATAATTTGTTACTAACAAGAAGCTTTATGTTATTTTTTGAAAGTAATGTTTTCTGAGCTATTCATTTAATTATATTATGTTTAAAGAGTAAAACCGATAGCACGTCATTAATTTTAAAGCATATCTGTAAATGAAAGACATTTGTTTTTTTTTGAGATAAACTAAATATACACCTGTGACAAGTGTCGTATATTTGTATATAAGATTTCAAATAATTAAAAGAGTGATAACATTGTTGATGTGAATTGTGCTGCACTGAATATATAATTTATTTACAAGAGGAATATAATTATGATGTAATTTTTAAAGTGAACTGTAAAATGTTAATATTTATACCATATCTTGATCCAATAGAGAAACTTTTGATTTAAGTTCATTCAAGGTAGTTATTTAGGAATGCTAATTGTTGATAAGACTCAAAAAGGGTCTTTGATTAGATATTTATTTTTTATGTGCTATTGTTTTCTCAATAGTTATCACCTATACAGCAGGTCGTAGGCAAAAGCGAGCTCAAGTCTACGCAAGTATATATTTGTGGAATATTTTTCTTTATTATAACTTTTCGGAAAAATCTTTCCTATGAGTTTCTAAATCCTCTCTTAGGAAGTTTGTCTTCGGTCATTTATTGTATGGTTGTAGTAGCGCGCAGTTAATCGAATCGATCGTTCGTTTGTTAGTTTTTTTACCCATCACCCCAGCCCAATTCTCTGCGGGACTAAAATCCAGCTGGACTGCAAATCTTCTAAAGAGGTTCCTTTAACTTTTAACCTTTGGACATCTAGTTTTATCATGGGCTTCTATTTATTTTTCACGGGAATTCCCATATCCATTTTAAGAATATCCAAGTTGTTAATTCACTTTCTATCTAAAATAAAAGGATTCCTAGGACCCAAAGAGAAGTTAAAATCATTATAGTGTCGCAAACAACTTGGAGAAATGTGTTGAACTTAAAAGAAACAGAGAGATCAAAGAATTGTTGTGCCAGCAGTGATCTCAAAATTGAGAGTCACCAAAAACCAATAAGTAATAAAAAGTATCGAGACCTAATAAACTTAACGCAATGAGTCCCTAAAGAGTATAGACCTTACTTTGAAAACCTTCCTCAAGGAGCGAATGAAGGAAAATTTCCTGAGGGTGATTCAACCGCTCGAGAGTAACGTTTTTTGCTTAATCTGTAGTTTTTAAGTCATTTACAATACAACAATACTTAATCTGTATATTATGTTTCTGCTTTCGCTGTTTTATAGTATTAAAAAATACATTGCTAATATGATTGCTCGTGTGGTTTACTTGAAACTAGGAATGGACTCGGGCCGACGCAGAAAGGTGACCGGTCCGGCCCGAGGTCCGACTCGAAATGAAAACTGACGGCCCGCCCCGGCCCGAAATTTTGGGCCGGCCCGACTTTCATTCAGTGAATGAGAAGATATTTTTCCAGTTGTTTTCAACAAGTAACTATCACTCTTTAGTTAAGAGTATAATGATTTTGAGTTACAATCAAGATAGTTGTGGAACATACCGTCGTATGTCATTTGATTTATGATTTTTTTAAAAACCCTAGAAATATGTAACAAAAGTACAAAATGTTTAGCAATTTTCAATGTTTATGAAATTGTTACAGACGGATTTTTATAGCCTCTTTTTACTTTGAGAAATTGAAACTATTGGAATTGAACTCTGATCTATAATTTGATTTTCTTTATTCTAGTTCTTTTAAATTTTTATTTGACCGACTGACAAATCGTGCCAAAGTTCAAGATTTAACACTTTTGGTGAATTACTGAATGCTAAAAATTAAATAAATTGTTCATAGGTCATAGTATAAACGGTACCAAATTCCATCGGTTAATATCTTAAGCAATTGAAAATGATTACCTAATGTTATTAGAACTTAAGGAACCTGAAAGTCAAATAATATACCGAAAGTTTCCTTAAAAAAAGTTGGATTTTCAAATTGTGGTATGTAGGGGATTCCTTATACTTTAGAAATCATAGGTATTATCTGGCGGAATAGAAGTAAAATGAAGTAATTGATTTAGGTTGAAAAGTTTTTTAAAAAATTATTACCAAAAGGTATAAATCAGTACATAGTTCCTTTTATATAGCAATACAATTTTATTTATTTTATTCTTTTTTATGGCATGAGTTCGATAATGGCATTATTATACATTTTCTCGCAATAAATAGAAAACTATATCTGCAGCCAAATTCTACTATTCAAAAATTACTTAAGTGATAATCATGCACCACATAGCTAGGGAGTAGGGGACTTAGAAGGATAATCCACCTCTAAATATTTTAGCCACTCCAAGAAGGGTGTTCAGAAAACGCTAAAAATAAAGTTGTATTTAGAAAATGATTAATGTCTATTTTGTCCCCCCTCCACCCTCCCCAACAAAAGGCTAGTTACGTTACTGGTGATAATATCAAAGTATTCAAAATATGAAATTCAAAATTTGTTACGGTTCAATTTTACATAACGCGTTTTCTAATTTTTATACGTACTTCGTTCCCAAATACGACGCCTATGGTTTATTTCCTTATTGTAATTTATTAAGTTTCGTTCATAAACTTAAGTTTTAATTCTTGTATGTTGATAACGTGCATAAACTAATCCTTATCACTTCAATACGAGTCGTGATTATTTGTTCTATTCTTAATTTGATCCTTGACGCTTGGTAACGTGCATCTTATTGGGAACTAATTTGTAGTTCCGCCTTTATTATTTGAATTTTGGGGAATTGATGATCCGTTATTTAAGAGTGAATTATTAGTGAAGAGTTTATATTTGCTCTACTCTGTTGAGAATTTTATAGAAGTTCGAGGTAAGGTTATTTGTAATCTTTATGCACGTAAACTTTATACAATTGTTATCTTTGTAGGACACACATTTGAAAACTCGTTGATAACATCGAGTTTTGTTCTTATTATTTAAGCCCGTTTTGTAAAGGAACTGCAAGGTACATATTGAAAAGTACGTTGGTTTCATTAACCCAATCGCTTGCATTTAAGCTTTGTTATGATGTAAAATTGATGTTTATGTTCAACCCTATGAATATTAGAAACCATAAGTTGTGTCAGTAAATGATTATATGTTACTTGTATTTCCTTGTTGTCGAGTTTTATGTCCGTTAAGCATCCACAGATTGCGTGAGAAATTTCCTAGATTGATTTTGCGGGAAGCGTACAGTTCCGATTTAGGTGGCGCTCTCTAAAATTCTTGTTCACCGTGTCGACCTTAGGTTATTTGTATCTTGGTGCAAATTTCCACTCCTCCTCACCGACCAGAGTCTAGTCGTGGTAAAATACGGTTACTGCTGCGGCTAACGGTGTGTATGTTTTTTTGTGTTAGGAAACCGTGTTAAATTTCGAATACTCTAGAAGAGCCTGCTATAACTATACTCTACGAGTAGATGATTAACGTATTGTTTTCGAAAATTTTATTAAAATCGTTATTTTTGCAGCAGTAAAGCATCTAACGCTAATTAATATATACTACATGGTAGCGTTTGTTACTTGCAGTGACGTAGCTTAAAAAACCCAAAACGAAACAGTATGGCCGGGCTCAGTCGGCGAGTGGGCGGAGTATTATGCATATAAGCACGCAAAGGAAAGCCTGAAAAAAATAGAAAAAAAAATTAAGGCAAACCTGAAATAAAGAAGGAAAAATTATATGCACTCACACATTTACATTCATTCGCGCTCAAAACGAAACATACCAAAAAAAGAAACCTATAATTAAACGCAATATGTACACAGTATAGTGGTACCAAAAAGAAACAAACAACAAAAAAATTACTTCTTAAACACTAAACCTAGCAAAGAAATAAAAAAAAAACAAATTTTTTTTAAATGGTGAGCTGCCGGTTTTAGGCTACTACCCCCAAAAAGAAACAAAATTACCTCCCTAAAACCAACAGCTCTAAATCCACGTAAATATAAAACTTAACCTATACATAAGAATGGCCACAACATTTTTATTTTAGTTATTTAAAACCAAATAGCAATGCATCCACACAACGCCAATAAATACCAAAAGGGTTCAACAATGGTTGTATTGACGAATTAAATTTAGAAATGCATGATAATTTTGTATAGAAGAACTAAATGTGAAAATGCATGCGCCTACACAGTGAGGAAAACCACTCACCTTCGAAGTGCTGACGTCGGGGTTGAGTCAGTAGCTGGTCGACATCAACTGGTAGGGGGGGCCTACACTCATAAAGAATGCGTTTGGCCTCCCATTACTACAAGAGACGACCATTCATTGCAGCTTTAAGGCCGCCGGAAAAATCTAAAGCAATTACAAATAAAATTAATTTGTGGTAGTCGGAAGGTGGCGGCTCCGTGGCGTAGTGGTATGTGTGTGACTACTACGCCCAAGATTCCGGGTTCGATTGTTAGGCGAGCATTTTTTACAAAAATACACCCTCGTTCGGATGAGAAGTAAAATGGAGGTCCCGTGTGTGAGTGTTGTCACGCACGTAAAGGATCCCTACCTTGCTTGTAACAGCAAAGGCTCGGCAAAATTCCAAATTTTCCAGGTAAAAAAGAAACTCGCTTCCTGGCCACTGTAGTACTTTTGGGTGGAGCATTGGAAAAAAATCACATGTAAGGTAGTCGAAAGGTATAATTTTATAAAAACCCTAAATATTCACCGCTGTAATGCGTGCCCGAAATTCGCATTAACTAAAACGGAAACAACCAAACATTCTACACGTATTTACTTGTGCAGATTGCAAAGCAAAATGAATATTAATTTTGTTTAACTAAGAACCAAAGGTCTACGTAATCTTGTAGTCAGGCTTAAAAACGGGAAAACACAGTTTATAATGAGGCATTACGCAACTTTGGTTCGATAAATTCTTTCAATGGGAAAGCACATAAGCATTCAATATCGTATACTTGGAACACATTATTGACTATTTAGCGTAAACATTAGGTTGGGGAATTTTTAGAACTAGAATTTAGTATTAATTAGCGGAAGTAACAATCGAAATCAAATTTATACAAACAGATAAATGATTTAACACGTGAAAAGGTTATTTTAATTTACTGAATAAATTTTCGTTTTTGAAGCCAAGTGGGTTTTGAATTGAGAATAATGGTAATTAATTTATGCGGAAAATAAACGTAACACGTTCAAATAATTATTTGTATATCAAGGCCGCGAAATTGTTTTTAGCGTACCGAGAGAAAGTTTATCGTATTGATCGCTTGCGATGGAAGCAATATAATCTCGAAGTTGCTAAAATAATTTCGTGGTATAGGTGCAACCGTTTGCATGGTTTTATTACAAAAATTTTTCACTTAACTGATTAAGCTATAGCTAGAATTTATATGTTTATATAATGGCTTTACATCACACGTTGCTATAGAAATGGTATATTTAAAACAACGGCAGTATTCTTAAAAATTACTGAAAAATGTTAGACTGCGCTAGTACTACATAGTTCAATTTCCTACACTATTTCAGAGCAAGTATCTTTCTTTACTCTTTATTTTGACATATATGTTTAGTATTCTGTATCTATAAATTATCTTTTAAAAAAATAATTAATTTCTTTTGTGATAAAGTGTCCTATAATAAATGTTTAACTATATTGAAAAGGATCAAAAAATTCTATTCACACAAAGACAAACCTTTTTTTATTATTTGATTTTTTCGTTTCCTACTGATTCATTCGATAACATTTGTATCTGTTGTCAAAGTGTTTTCACGGAATACTCTTCAAGTTTACTTTAAGACACTGTTTTTTACTTTTTCCCAAACCTATAGCAGATCTGTTTTCAAAAAGATTTTACAACTTACTTTTAGGAAAAGCATTACAAAACAGCATCCTCGTATTTAGAGAGTTGACGTTTTATATCTTTTTCGTGTTATAAACTTGGACATTATATCTCTAAATTTAATTACAAAATCAACACTACAAAAAGCCATTTAATTTCACAATATTTATTCAGAAAGCAGACAATTAAATGTAAGTTTGTACGTTAGGCATTTGGTATATGTCAAAATTAAGGCGCCTTAAATTAAAGCATTCCTTGCCTGTATTTAAATTAAATAAAGGTGTATTTCAACACAGTACAAACATTAAAGGTGTGTTAATTGCGCATATGTAAATGTCAAATAGGGCAAAACTTTATTAAAAATTGGTAAAATGAACGTTGCAATAACTCTCTGGTGTTTTAGGCAGTATACATAAACTATACACGCGATTGATAATATCGACGTTCGTAGCATGATTGAAACTTGAAGTATATACATATACATAATATAAATCGTGCAAACTTTTGAATTTTGAAGAAATCACCTAGTTCGATGTTCCTGTGCATTTTTAACTTGCCTAAAGTACAACATGAGGGACATTAAATAGGACTAGAAAAAAATATTCGGGATAAGAAGTGACTTATAATATCACGTCTCCTTTACACTAAACATGACTAAAAACTGATTATTAATGGGTTCTTGAAGACACTACGTGAAAATATAATTAAGAACGTTTACTTACTCAATGTGAGATAGGAGTGAAAGGACGGATACTCATGCGTTTTTCGGCCCGAAAAATTCGGGCCTGTCCAAATCGTTTGGCCCGGCCCGGCCCGGATTCGAGCTTGAAATCGGGCCGGGCCAGAGCCCGAGTCCATCCCTACTTGAAACACTTTTCCAAAAGACCACGCTAATTCAAAATTTAAACTTTGTAGCCGGGCAAGATGCTACTTATTTCCTTTCAGTTTTTAAGCATTTTCTGAACAGTTGGCATGATGTGACTGACGTTCGTCTGGTTCTGAGGTATAGATTTGATTCATTACCTACTACGTAATTTATTTGACGGATAGTCTACCGCGCCATCATCCATATCAGTTTCTGGTCATTACCTAGCATACGACGTCGGTAGTGTGCCTGAACTTTGTCCTGCTTAATACAAACCACGATATGGAAAAAAGGCATTTCTACAAAGCAAATTTTATCATCATCTGTTATCGAATACCCGTTCTCCGTAACGGAATACAAATAGAACCACCTTGAGTGCAAAAAGCCGTAAACAAGGGGTTTCGAGATAGAGCGTGGACTGTAATTATTAAGGGGTGAGGGTGAGAACAGTTTATAGGAGTAGAATCATACAAAGGCATAAAAACACTTACCGAAAGTTCCTTGGGCACTTGAGAGGCACTAAACACTGTAACTACCGCTTTTGGCCAGGGGTTGAAGGAAAGGAGGGAAACAGGAAAGGAAGAGGCCAATGCCGGATTAGAAGAAGAGAGCAGACTTATTTTTTGACTAGTTGTGACTATCACGAGACTTGACGACCGACTCCTGTTAACTAGCGCGAACCATTCGGACACGCTCGCGCGGAGAGAGGGAATGCCCCGAACGGGGACAGATATGGCGCGTACATACCGCCCACCTAAAATTAAGAAAAATTTTTACAAAAAAACGAAATATAATTAGAGCTGGGCATTTCCTCCTAGCCGCAGAGTACGGTTAACCCGCCGATACTTGGGTGGGGGAGAAGAAAACAAAGAGAAAGAAAACAACTAAACGGGTGACTAAAATCGTAAAAAAAATTAAAAATATCCTAACGAAAATTTAAGTATTACCTTTCTAAAGGAAGGGAAAGAATTTTATTCACGGGACGAACGAAGGTACCACGAGACGTTTTTACTGAAACAACACGAGTAACTCCGTCGCGACCGGGAAATAGCTTTACGATACGGCCTAGCGGCCATGACAAAGGCAAGGTATTTATTCCTAGGAGAAAAACCATATGACCCACCTTCAAGTCGTTATTCAAGGAACGGTTCCACTTTGTCCGCTGCGTGAGTGTAAGTAAATATTCGTTTGACCACCGGCGCCAGAAAGATTGAGTGATTTGACATAAGCGTTGCCAACGTGAATGTAATTTGATACTCTCGGGAAGAGTGATTTCTGGCAAACTCAGAATTGGACCCCCAATCAGAAAATGACCAGGGGTTAGGTAATCAGGGCTATCAGTAGCGTCCAAGGAGTAGAAAGCTAGAGGTCGGCTATTCAACACGGCTTCGATACGAGTAAATATAGTTGTGAGCTCCTCAAATGTGAGGGCCTGATGACCGATAGTTCGTAGTAATAAGGCCTTTGCGGATTTTACGCAAGCTTCCCAAATGCCACCAAAATTAGGTGCATATGGGGGGTTAAATTGCCACTTAACTTGAAGAACAGCCATTGCAGAAAATATTTCCTCATGATTTTGACGCAAAAATTCACTGGCTTCCTTCAGCATGAGAGCGGAGCCAATAAAATTTTTGCCACAGTCTGAATAAATGGAATCCGGAGCGCCGCGACGAGAAACAAAACGATTAAAGGATGCCATAAAGGCGTTTGTAGAAAGTTCAGAAACCAGCTCTAAATGCACAGCTCTTGTGCACATGCAAACAAAGGCACATAGATAAGATTTTCGATTAGAAGAATTTCGATTTAACGAAGCTTTCGTTAAAAAGGGGCCAGCAAAATCAATTCCGACGTGAGTAAATGCTCGAGTTAATTGTACACGAGAAGGAGGCAGATCGGACATTATTGGCTTAGCGTTTAATCGAAAACAGGACAAACAATGGTAAATAGTTTGCCGAACTAAAGAGCGCAGACCAAAAATCCAATAAGTTCGGAGAATAAGAGAATGTGTCATAGAGGGGCCTGAATATAACGATAAAAGGTGATAATGTTTGCAAATTAATTTAGATAAGTTCGCCCGTTTAGGCAATAATAGAGGATGCTTGCTAGTATAGGGCAACTGAGAATGTTTCAAGCGACCGCCCATCCTAAACAAGCCTTGGGAATCAATAAAGGGCGATAACTTTCTAAACGAGAGAGGAAGATCCTTATTTTTTTCATATAATAATAATTCTGAAGTAAAAAACTGACGTTGAGTCAACTTTACACAAGTCATCAGATCATTTCGGAATTCGTCGCAGGAAATGGGGCCTAACATTTTTTCTCGGGGGTGGCGACAATTGTGAATAAACCGATTCACATATGCCATGCTGTATTGCAAATGAGATAAACAAGAGAATCGCTCCATAAAATCACAAAATTCATCTTGTTCTGTAGCGATAAGCAAGACAGGAATTTGTTTCAATTCGAGAACTTCCCTTATAGGAGGGAAAGAGCTGTTGAGGTTGATAAAATCGTAATTGAAAATGCACGAACCATGCCACCACAATTCGTTGTGCAATAGTTGAAGTGGAGAACGACCTCTTGAAGCCACGTCCGCGGGATTATTTTCCCCGCAAATATGACGCCACTGAGAAATAGTAGTATATTCCAGAATTTGGCTAACTCGATTTCCTACAAATGGCTTGAGCAAATATGAAGGAGTCTGTAGCCAGCTTAGTACTACTTGAGAATCAGAAAATAGTTTCGTTTCTAAAATTGGGTAAGAAAATTTATTTAAAGTAATTGAATGAATTAATTTCGCTAATAAAAGGACACCTGAAAGTTCTAAGCGGGGGATACTTAAATATTTTAGAGGAGCAACCTTGCTCTTAGCTTGAATTAGGTTGCAATTCACTGAATCACCACAAATTATATGTAAATAGACGCAAGCGCCAACCCCTTTCGCTTGCATCACAGAATCCTAACAATCTGTAGGTTCCAGGGAATTGAGACAAAAGACGAGGAATTTTTAGCTGCGATAATATTGTAACTTGGTTACAAAAATCTTGCCATTCAGAACACCAATTATGGTCGGGGACATCATCCCAACCTAATTGTTGTAACCAAAGCCGTTGTAACAGGTGTTTGACTATAAAAATTACAGGGGTTAACCAACCTAACGGGTCGAATATACGAGCCATATAAGAAACGGCGCGTTTATTGAACGGCCCTTCAAAGGGAATTACGTTATAAGTGAATACGTCTAATAAAGGATTCCAAACTAAACCTAAAATTTTTATACCGCTCACTTGATCAGAGAAAGTAATAAGAGTTTCTAATTCCGATTTTTAAATTTTGTAACAATTCCACGGCATTGCTTGACCATTTACGCAAATGAAATTGTCCGAGAGAGAGAAGCTTAATAAGCTCGTGCTGTAGCTGTCTCGCTTCTGTGACACTACAGGCACCAAAAATTACATCGTCCATGTATGTGTGATGCATAATAGTTTCGGAAGCCATAGGGTAAGATTTACCCTCGTCAATTACTAATTGCTGAAGTACTCTTTGAACCAGAAATGCGGAGGGCGCTGACCCATACGTGAGAGTTTTGAGTTCATATTCACAAATATTTTCTTGAGAAGTAGATCGCCAAAAAATGTGCTGGAATTGACGATCCGAGGAACAAACCAGAATCTGACGGTACATCCTTTGGATGTTCGCACAAACAGCAATTTTGTGACAACGAAATGCGGATATTATTTCGGGTAGATTTCCTTGTAGTTTAGGGCCAGAATATAACCTGTCATTAAGAGAAATTCCTAATGAATCAGTAGAAGAACGATTGAAAACAACGCGTAGCTTCGTAGTGCTACTTGTTATTTTAGAAACTGCATGATGCGATAGTACATAATCGGAGGGGGTTTCGGCAACGGACATGTGACCAAGATCAAAATATTCCTGCAAAAAGCCATTATAAGCATTTAGCTTTTCAGGAGAGAGTAAAAGACGCCTTTCTAAATTTAAATAGCAAGTATAAGCGGCCCGACGATTTTTACCAAGCGGTTCAATACTATGATTGAAAGGAAGAGCAACCGTGTAACGACCAGAATCGTCACGCGAGTGGGTTGCGAGAAAATGCGTCTCACAAAACACATCTTCTGGGGAGGTTTCCGTGGGAATTTTAATTTCTTCCAATTCCCAGAAATTTCTTATTTCTTTATCTATAGAATCAGATTGAATGAAAAGTGAAGTAGCATTAACCGTAGGGTTAATACACGGAACTTGACCGAGCAGCACGTAACCAAACATGGTTTGAATCGCCAAAGGACGGCCAGGAATAATAGCGGAATGTTCGGAAAACAGTACTTCGGCACATATCTCGGCACCTAGAAGAATTTCTACGGGCAAGGACTGATGGAAACTTTTATCAGCCATTTGCATATTTTTAAATTTATTATAAACAGAAATAGGCAATGAACTACCCGGTATATTTCCTGTTATTTTAGGAAATATTGAAGCCTTGAATTGAATTCGATTTTGAGAATATTTAGAATAGACTGTGCAACAAACAGTCCCCTTGGACTTTATTAAAGCGTCGGAAATTCCACTAACTTGGCGGGAATCCCTAGTACGCTGAAGACCCAAACGTTGAACACATGTACTCGTAATTGCGTTTATTTGAGATCCAGAATCAAAAACGCACCTTACGGGTTGTAAATCCTGGTTTATATCTAAAATAAGAGCCTGCGGTGTTGCTAACAGCACAGTATAACTTTCATGAGAATTCGAAACATTACAAGCCGAAACAATTTCGGGTGCTATTGCAGTAGAGGATTTTTCCGAATTATGCACCACCTCGTTGGGTAGGGTTTTATGCAAAAAAGTATGGTGATATGAGGAATGGCAAACTTTACATTTACCTTCAGAATTGCAACCTCGAGTATGATTACCAAAGCATTTAAAGCACAAATTTAAAGTTTTAATAGTGGAATAACGATCGGCAATATTAAGTGCATGAAATGTTGAACAACCATAAATTTTATGAGCTTCACCACAGCACGGGCATGAAACTCGGACAGCTTTAGCCGTAGCGGCATTTTGCGAACTTTTCATTAAGAGGGACTGATTGAAGTTGGATTTGAAACGAGGATGCGCATTAGGTTTAATAACCCTATCTTTTTTCATATCGCCATAAAGCTCAGAGGTTTTGCTTTGCAATGATAAAAAATCGAAGAGCTGAGAACAAGTAGGAACTTCGGAACCTACCTTTAGATCAAAAGCATTTTGCGTTTTGAACTCAAGATTACGGTAACACAACGAAAATAGTATAAAGTCGGCCAAATCTTCGACTTTATCCGCCGCCTTCAATGTGTTAACAGCGTTAAAATGAATATTGATGAAGTTTGAAAGAGATCCAGATGATTTAAATTGTAATATTTTATTTAAATAATAGCTAGTAATTCTACGGGGTGAGTTATAGCGTTCTTCTAGGTTATCAAAAGCTTGTTGATACAAATCAGCCTCAAGGGCTAGATCCGAAATTAGGGCGAGAGCTTCACTCTTAAGATTGCTACGCAAATAGTGATACTTACGAATTAGCGGAATTTGGTCGTTTTCATGAACCAGACTCTTGTAAAGCGAAATGAAATTTTGCCAGTTTTCTACACATCCATCAAAGGGGGTTATACTTAGAGGTTTTAAATAACTTACAGAAGTTTGAGAGGGATTAGTTGAAGTATCATCAACCGATTTTGATGCATTTTGTTTGCTATCTAAATACCGCGTACGAATAACGTCTAACAAATTATCAAACGAAGAACTTTGAGTTTTAATCTCATCCTTTTCGTCAACAACCGAATTATAGGTTAAAATTTTATCGTAGACAACATCTAGTTGTCGTTTAATACTTTGCATACGTAGATATCTCGCTTCTACGGCAGCTAAACGGGTTGCGGTACGAACATAATCGGCAATTTCGGTTAAGCGCGCGAAATAGTCTTCAAGTTTTTTCTTTAAAATATCACCTTCCGCCATAATTAGGAACTTTATGAATAAATTAACAATAGTTAAGTAAACTAACGTACGTATTAAAGGACGGTTTGTTTGTAAACAAACAAATTCTGAATGGAGTGCAATGATCTTGATATTGGAATATGGTAACAATAATCTAATTGCAATGAACTTGAACTCGAAAGAATGCACGTGCGATTTAACAACAAATTGAAACGTACCGATAACACTTTCAAATCGTTTCTATTATCAAGTACTAAATTATTTAGGATTTGTAAATTAATAAAGACCTATGTTTGTATGTCTTTGAATCGATGAGGCGAGAAAGAGAGAACGATATAAACGTAGTTCTAGATCCGGCTCGAAGGACCAAATTTTTGTTATCGAATACCCGTTCTCCGTAACGGGATACAAATAGAATCACCTTGAGTGCAAAAAGCCGTAAACAAGGGGTTCCGAGATAGAGCGTGGACTGTAATTATTAAGGGGTGAGGGTGAGAACAGTTTATAGGAGTAGAATCATACAAAGGCATAAAAACACTTACCGAAAGTTCCTTGGGCACTTGAGAGGCACTAAACACTGTAACTACCGCTTTTGGCCAGGGGTTGAAGGAAAGGAGGGAGATAGGAAAGGAAGAGGCCAATGCCGGATTAGAAGAAGAGAGCAGACTTATTTTTTGATTAATTGTGGCTATCACGAGACTTGACGACCGACTCCTATTAACTAGCGCGAACCATTCGGACACGCTCGCGCGGAGAGAGGGAATGCCCCGAACGGGGACAGATATGGCGCGTACATCATCATTAGGTCTTCAGTCCTGGAACTGGTTAGACGCGTACCATCATTGTTTCCTATTCTGAACTAACCTACAGATTTCCCTGAAATTTGCACAGTCTGCATCTATCACTATCTGATCTAGGTCAACATCTACCTCTTTTTTCCTATCTCTGCTTGTAATATATCCCATACTATTACCCAAAAATCTCTTAGAACGTATTCTGCCCTTCTATTTCTCTTATCTTTTTCCCCAGATATCCTTGTTTCCCTACTATTTCTACAACCTATTTGTTATTATCTTTGTCTGTCCATGCAATCCTCTTCATACATCTGAAGCACAGCATTTCAAAAGACTGCTACCGTTTTTCTGTCTGCGTTTCAGACTGCCCGTATTTCATAGGCATACTGTGCTGTGCTCCACACATATGCTTTCAACAATTTTTTTCTTGTTCTATGTTTGTTGTCTTTCCTTATAGGCGCTGTTCTTTCTTGTTATATGTCGTTCGGTCACCTTCTATTGTTTTACAATTACATACCCTATTTCTGCGACCTTCAGTGGTTGTGAAGGGAGGTAAGCAGCCTGTGGCTGCCAAGTTCCCCCAACACTTAACCATTTACTGATTTACTATATTTTCCAATTTATCTTTTCGCACATTCAACATTAGTTGCAGATATTTTGCAACCAAAACTAGTTGTTTATACTTCACAGCCGTACAGTGCTGTGCTTCACACATATGTTTTAAGCAATTTTTTCCTTGTTTTTATGTTTGTGGTCTTTGAGCACAATAGTTGCTTTTTCTTGTTAAATGTAGCACGACCTTGTGCTAATATTTGTTTTATATCTTTTGTGCTTTTCCATCTTGCGTTATTTGGCTTCCTAGGTAGCAGAAATCCTTAACCTCTTGTAAGTTCGTGTTACATACTTGTATTCTTGTTTTTGATTTATTTTCTCCACCTTTGCATAGAAGAACTTTAGTTTTAGTTTTGTTAATTTTCATACCGTATCTCTCTGTTAGAACCGTTTCCATTTCATTAAGAGCAGCTTCTAACTCTTTTATGCTAGAAGCTAATACCGCTATATCATCTGCAAATCTAAGCATATCAATTTTTTGTCCCTGCATAGTAATTCCAAATGTCTTCCTGCATTTGACAGTATCCATTGCCTCTTCTATGTAGAAGTTAAAAATCAATGAGGATAGGGCACATCCCTGTCTCACCCCTTTCCTAATGTTTACTTCTCTACGTTCCTGCTCTAATTCTATTACTGCTGTTTGCTCTTTGTATAAGCTATGTACTATTCGTCTATCCCTATAACTCATTCCAATCTTTTTGAGTATTTCAAACATTTTTTTCCATTTTACATTGTCGAATGCTTTTTCCAGATCTACAAACCCTATATACATGCTTTCCCCTTTTTCTATTGTTTTCTCCATTATCACTCTCAGAGTTAAAATAGCCTCCCGTGTTCCCCTGTTTCGCCTAAACCCAAATTGGTCTTCTCTTAGTATTTCTTCCGCCCGTTTTGTCCATTCGTCTTTGCACAATTCTAGTTAATATTTTTGACACGTGTGCTGTCAAACTTATTGTTCGAAAATTTTCACATCTATCCGTGCCTTTCTTTTTTGGTATAGTTACTATGATGCTACGTTTGAAATCTTTAGATACTCGCCTGTCTCATACATATAGCTTATAAGTTGGAAAAGACGTTCTGTTACTGCTTGTCCAGCGGCTTTTAGAGTTTCTGCTTGCACCTTATCTGTACCCGGTGTCTTACCCTTTTTCAGACTCTTTAATGCTAATTCAAACTCATCTCTAAGTATAGGATATCCCAAGTCATCATTTACAATGTTTGATTCCTGTTCTAATGCAGTTAGTTCCTCTCCTGCATATAAATTCCCTATATATTCTTGCCATCTACACTCTTTCTCTACGTTTTCTATGATGACGTTTCCTTGTGCGTCCCTTATATTTTTGCTATACGGTTTTATATCCCTAAAATTCATTCTAGTTAATTTGTATGCTTGGTCTGTTTTTCCTATTTCCATCTTCGTTTGTATCTCTTTGCACTTTTCATCAATCCATTGTTTTTTAGCTTTCCTGCATTTTCGAACAATTTCCCATTTTATGGCTTTGTATCTCTGTTTTCCTGTTTCGTCTGATTTATTTTTGTATTTTCGTCTTTTTTCTATTAAATTCAGGATATCCTTTGTTATCCATGCTTTCTTATTTTCTTTTTGTGTATACCCCAGAATATCTCTGGCCGCCATGTCTAGGCTGGATTTAATGTTATTCCATTCTGTTTCTACTTCCTTAGTATCAGATATTTTCCCGATATCTTTGAGCAATTCATTTGACTTTTTTTCGAATCTTTCTTGAATATCTTTATCTTTTAGTTTCTCTAAGTCCAAGTGCCCTTTTCCGTTTCTTTTTTCTCATTCTTAAATTTAAGTGCGGCCTTCATAATTACGATGTTGTGATCAGTATCTATATCTGCTTCTGGGTAGCTTCTACAGTCTTTTACTTGATTCCTAAACCGTTGTCTAACAAGAATGTAATCTATTTGATATCTTCCTATATCTCCTGGCATCTTCCACGTATATCGTCTTCTAGCATGATGTTGAAATAATGTGTTTGTGATGATTAAATTGTTCTTGTCACAAAATTCTACCAGCTTATTTCCCCTGTCGTTTCTCGTGCCTAAACCAATTAAACCTACTACTGCTCCTTCCCTACCCTCACCTACCACGGCATTAAAATCCCCCGTAATTATTAAATTATCCTGTCCTTTTACGTATGTTAATATGTCTTCGATATCTTTGTAGATGGCTTCTACCTCTTCGTCACTGTAGCTAGAGGTGGGCATGTATACTTGTATTATTAATGTGTTTACCGGTTTAGATTTCAATCTAACCATAAGTACTCTTTCGTTCTTTTGTAAGTAATTTTCTACATGTCGTTCTGTCTTTTTTCGCATAACTATTCCCACACCCAAATTTCCTTCCTCTGCTCCTGTATGAATTACCCTGAAGTCTCCACTCCAAAAATCCCCCACCTCTGGCCACCGAACTTCGCTAATCCCTACTATGTCTAGTGATAACCTATTCATTTCGATTTTTAGGTTCTCTAGCTTACCTACTTGCTTCATACTTCTAACATTCCACGCTTGATATACTTCTAAAAAAATTAATACGGTGTTTTCTTCTTCATTACTTGAGAGTGCTGTCAAAGTTGGATTCAAGCAAGTGAAAAATACTTCACCTTCTTCTTGAATCTTGACCCCTGTAGCGGAGTAATAGCAAAAACGTTAACTGTTTAACCTGCAAGTTTATTAACGTTGTAGTTTAAAACTGAATACTGCACACTTTAATTTTAAACAAAAACTTATCTCCAGTATAAAAAAATGTTTACCTGAGTACGTAGTAATATTCATACTTTACCATTTCCTTATATTTAAAATATGAATAATTCAAACAATTTTGTCAAAAAAGAAATAAATACCTATTTCGGTAAACACAACTGTGCATAATAAATTAATATTTTTCATTTGTTAAAATCATGGAATTACCAATTATTAAATGTCTAGGCTATTGTTTAACCTTAGATACTAAACCACGTGTAAATACTGGTGTATTAATATTCATGAAGTATAAAAACCGCTTTTCAATGTTTATGTTGCTTAATTAAGAGATATTTTATTATTTTTGTTTACAAATCTTTAGATGAAATGCAACCTCGTCCTTGTACATAAATTGCACATGTAAACAAGGCCAATCCTAAAGGTACGCCCGACATCGTGTAAATATCTAATTTGCCACAAACCTCCGTAACTTCCAAGCCACTTAACCGATACAAACACACCTAGAAAAATTTTATTGATATGAATACCCAGACTCTAAATAGTACATCCATCGACATAAATTAAAAGTGATTAATAATACGTACAAACGATTTCAAGTGCAGAAAAAAAAATTACACTCTTGAGCCAGTGCTGTTAACATTTCCGATTGGAAGAATACAAAAATGATAACGTTATTGTTTTTCTAAATATTTTTAATTACAATTTATAAACTTTTTCATGCAAGGCAACTACTTCTGATGAAGCGATAAAACGATCTATTTTCAAACTTTCAATCTGTTTCTACTTTGGTTGCTATCTTTTATAGTATGCTGTAACGAAAAATCTATTTGCAATAACAACGGCTCTTTATTTTCAAACTGATTATACAAGCTTTTTCAACAACTGTAGCAACAATGCAATTTGCTAAACAATTTATTTTCAGCTAATCGCTAGTACAATTTTTAGCTTCTACATAACTGTCGCAGCACAATAATTAACTATAATTAGCTAATTATTAATTTATATAATCACTACAGCAAGTTAAATCAACAGGAATTTATGTGAACACCCAAAGTTTTAAACTAAAACATATTGTAATCAAAGTTACAATCAGGACTAGTCTCCAATATTCACGACGGAAATTTACATACATATTCAAAACCACTAAACTATTCTAAAACGCACCAAAAGTTACGCAAATAACATCTCGAATGTAACTATTGTAATCTAAATAACTCTTAAATGCAAAAATCTTGTACCTGTCAATCACAACCATCTGCAACATGGGGTGCCACTGGGATCTATCAATTATGTTTTGTTTACAAATGTTTTGCTTACATTCCAATGTAATTAGTTTGAATCGGCGCTACACTCCCCCCCCCCCCAACCTGTGACCTAGATGTTGAAAGTCCCGGTAAGGACAGTCGAAATCATTTCTACAGTCTCCATGTTGATAGAACTAACAATCAACACCTTTCGTACTAGACTCCGTATCATTCGGATTGAAGCCACACACCAAAATCGGAACCCCGTTTTCTAGAACAATATCTCTAGCATATTTTGTATCACCTTTCAGTCCAACCCATCAATTCTACAACCTATCCTAAGTATGGCATTTGTCTTCAAATTCGACTTGGAAGACCCTAGACACGTCCTTCGACAAAGCGGTCGACGTCGAACTATTTTCAACCTTTCTGGACAAATATATCAAGAAGTTTACGCATGTACAGTAGAAGAATTTATATTCGCATTGATCGAGCATCGATAAAAGGATGATGACCGAATTTCACGCTTTTCAGCAAAAGTTGTAATCTAAACAGATGAAATGTGGTGATCTAACTAGTTAATAAAAAAGTTGAATCGTTGGTGTTTCTGCTTAATTAATTTAAAAAACCGAGAAGTGGTATTTAAATCTGAGTACCATTTGAGCTTTTCGTTTTTGTTTACGCTTGATAAATATGTGCATGTGAACTTGTAAATATAAGTTGTAATTAGTTCGTAAAGCGACAAAATTAGTTTTGTTTAAATTTAAGCGTAACATTTGTTACGTTCAAAACCATTTAAGTAATTTTTCTGCTTTCATTTTTAGAACGCCCTAAAATTTCTCAACTATTTGAATTAGATTTCATAAAAGTAATTACTCTATGTAAAAGTTTGCCTTATAAAATCAAACAGCTGCTTAGAAAACTTTATGTACCAAAGTAGTTGCAATATTTCCTACCACCTGCAATGACTACATTTTAATTAAAAGCTGCATGTAAATTCACAGCTTTCTTCTAAAAAATAAGACCACTTACCACCTGCCTACATCTGCTTACAATGGACTTGTTGTCTGTTATCCTGCAGCTATTGAGATGTTACAAAGTAACAAGATACCGCAGCACATTGTCGAGAAAGGAAATTCGACTTTATATAAAGAAAAAGATTACGTATATGTATGCTTATTTGTAAAATTATTGTTAAGCAAAAAGTGATAACTCTGTATATCTTTTTAATAGACACTTGAGAAGTTCAAAACAAAAGTTGGTACTGCGCTGTGTGTTTCTATGTATTGTTGCAAAGGGTATTCCAAATAAGCGGGATTTAAAATGTTGTATCAATCAATCTTAGAAACTAGAACAATGGAATGGTAATGTTATTTATGGATTATTTTTTTGAGTAGTTCTGACCAGTTAAATGTTTCATTATAGTTGTTCCTTTTTTAGGTTAATGTATGTATATAAATCCTTTCAGAAATACTGTTAATAGAGTTTAGGCTTAGATGCAATTTTATTTAGAGCTATTTATAAGATAAGTAAAGACCCTCAAACCCTCAGTTGTGAAGTCGTATTTGGAAGAGGCCACTATTTTGAAAAATTGCCTTAATTTGAGAGAAAAGGTATGGGTAAGAAAAATGAAAGATAAGGTGACAAGATTTTAAAATATCGAAAGCAAGAAGACCTATCCGGAATAATCGTTTTACGGGTAACGAAAACAACGCAGGAATTGCTAGGACTAGACGGTTTGACAACTAGTAAAACCTTTCAAAGTAAGTGGTATCTGTAAAATAGTTTTGAATTTTGTCCTTTTTAGATGTTTATATTTTTATTATTTCTATCATTTTTTACATAGGAGACTACTCACGTACCATTGCAGTTAGCCTGTGCACCCTTAAAATTGTTACGGGGTACTGCCCCATTGTAAGGAAATAGAATTCGTAACTTAACGTCATTATTACCCGTAGCATACTTTGGAACAAATTAAATTAATTTGCCAAATTGATTTTGTTAGTGGACTCCTACTACATAAAATAAATAAAGCTATTTTGTATCTGAATTCCTGCCAATATACTAGATCTTTTTTTTAAATTTAGCTTACTGTAAACTTGAGAGTTCTTTTATCTGAAATATTCCTCTGAAAGTATTAAACGTCACTAAAGTATCCTATTCAAGAAAGTAATCACATCAACGTCAGCAGAGATTACGGTTTCAGCAATAGTTTGGGTGTCCACACCTGAACAATTGCAGGCTAAGGTACAGACAGCGCTGCGTCCTACGAGATGTTCTTATGCGCCACAAACCCAATGTTAATACTTTGGAGATGTCTACGTAGGCAGGTAATAAACGCAAGCCCCAACAGCTGAAACATAGTTTCTCAGGTGTAATTCGTGCATTATGGTTATGCCAAAAAGAACATTCACAGCTCATCTACGTAGCAATGCTCATGAATTAACTGAAAACCGGGTATACCGTAAAGATTATGATGTAAAAGTCAGTCTCATTGCTTTGAAAAAAAATGGATAACCAATCGCATAAAATACAATTCAAGTGTTGTCAAGACATAGGAACTGCTGCATCAGCAAAAGATCGGCTTACAAATTTGCTTGCAGACAGTTTTAGATCCACTCCGCATTAAAATTAAATTTGAAGGATTTCGGACAGCGCTAAAATGGATTGTTAAGCATAGTCAAAGTAATCATCCTACCAGTCACCCTAGGTGAGTTTTCAGCATAATTTTCGAAAACAACTGCAAATTTCGAAGAGTTCCCCGAACGAAAATCTTACACCTTGCAGCAAACTCTTGCTATTGCATTGTTTAAAAAAACCAAGCGCATGCAGCCAAAGTAGCTTCTAAATAACTTTTCTAACCACTATCAGTTTGACACTAATTTTTGTACGAGAAAGAATGGTGTAGCTATTTGAGCCTTATTACTAAATTCAATAAATTGGTTTAGTTAAGAGATATTTCAGAAATAAATGTAACTCGACATAAAATAAATGAAAACGGACTTTTTTTGATAAGCTCGATCTATTATTCCTATTTGGGTAATGATATCTTATTATTTTTTTTAATTCAAATCAACGTTGTGGTCTGAACCAGGATTTAGTATGAAAACCAATCCGCATTCATTAACATTGCTCCCTCAGCTGAAGACTGTTTTCTGATCAAACCCCCTGCAAACCGTAATTCTGATGCATACGATGCAAAGGGCAGGATATGAGCCCATTTGCTGTAGAGCAAAGAAATGACGTCTTTCCAATAGGTAAGCAAGCATCTCTTAGTTACAGAGCGTGCAAATTCTCCCTGCTGAGATTTTAATGTTACTATTCTTGTTTTTCCATTTGGTTCGATGAACGCTTCTATGGCTCTTACTAGGGCCACTTCAGCGGAACCGTATTTTTATCACAGAACAACCCGAAATCCCCTACTGTTATATTTTTCACGTGATGACACCATTTGAATTTGCTTTGTAATTGATTCAAATAATCTCGATACTATTTCTTCCAAAAATTCTAATGAATATGAGATAATCGTTGAAATTGTGAGCCTATTTTCTGAAATATTATTATTTTTTTATTTTTTTGTTTATTCTAACGTTTCAATTAGTCTGCTACCCAAAAATTACAGCAAACCTGTTACTCCTTAAAAATCGCAACCGGAAAGCAGAAACCGAGAAGTTTGCATTCCTGTACGTGTCCTGGCCGTCGGCAGCCGGAAACCAGGAGGATCACGTACAGTTCCTGATGTGTATGTGTGTGTGTGTGTGTGTGTGTGTGTGTATGTGTACGCGCGTGTGTGTTTCTGTCTGAAATATTAGTAAGATCTTTTCGGAATACGCTATGAGACCTCGAGCTATCAAAAATGCGTAGGCGGGCAGCGTAGAAATCTCATTTGGATTTGCCAATATAAAATAGAGAAACGGAGAGTTCATGATGACCTCTATTTGACACAATACCGTCTTAAATATTTCAAAGATCAATCGTTGCTCATCCATGACTCGTTTTAAATGGTATTTCTTAATAGCAGCTTCCCAAATTGCTCCATGATGCAGAGAACAAGGCGAAATTTGCAATTCTGTTTCGTTTTCTAAAAGATATCCCTTCAACTCGTTACAACTATTATGGGTTCTGAAAAAATTATACAAATCCATCGACTGATTACCGGAACCTAGAAAGTTCAAGGCGTTGTCGTGGTAAATAGTGCTTTGCGTGTTATAAAACTTTAGTTGACATGCACATAAATACGACAATGTATGTTCTTGTTTTTGGAGCCTTTCGAAGTTTTAAAATTTTTAATGTAAAAGGGAACACAGAAGTCAACGCCAAACATTTTTAAATAGACTTCTTGTCGCACCCTATCTGTTGGCAAATCTGACAATCTGTTTTGAAAATCGAAAAGTTAGTCTAAAACATCCAGGACAGTACCCTCCCGTTTTTTTATGTTTCTAAGACTATTCAAAGGTTAAAATCTTAAGAGAACTTTCGAAAGCATCAATTAAGGACCCTCATGCAACAAGAGTTAATGTTCTTGAACGAGCAAAGGCGTGTGATCCTTAGTGGGAAGAAGCAATTGATGCCTTTGTTCAAACGAAATATGGGCGTTCGGTAATCTACACCAACTCAAATTAAGTTCTGCTTATCAAAAAATTAACACAAAGATAACAGACTCTTGTTGGAAATGAGTTTGTTACCTTTCATTTCATTTATTTTCTTTAAAAAATTAATTCTTTGTGTTACCTAAACGATAATTTTTATAAACTGAGAGCACTACTTTCACTTTAACGTGTCATACATTTTCTCAGATAATGAATTTAAAGCAATCTAAGACAATAACCTAAGGTGTGCTGCTACCTCGAGAATTCTAAAACTATTGACCAAAATATACAACTCACGGTCTAACAAGAAGGTGGAACCAGGTATCCGCATTGGGAGATTTAAAATATCGTGAGTCATTATTCTACAAGAGATATAATCAGTTGAGTTGTCTACGGTTGTGTTGTCGCCATGGGAATTTTGATGTCAGTTACTGGATTTACAAAACTCTGTTCGCTACGAAAATTGACCATATTGAGTGATTGAATATTCAAAATATTCAAAAAGTGATCTTATTCTGTTTTGGTAACTCAAATTTTTGCATGAACAGCTTTGCCGTTACAACTGCCTAATGGATCGTGCATTTGTTCGATGGTTGACACTACCTACAGTATAGTCAACGTCCAAGATGCTGTCTGATCTAGGACATTGACGTGTACTAGGTCTGATTTCTATCTTAAACTTAGCACCTTGCCTTGTGCATTTGTAAAGGAAAAGATCCTCACCTAATGAAGTGAGTTTGACAATTTTACTCAGGAGTTGCGAAGAGTTAGAATACGACCTGCAAAGCTAAAATCCTCCATAGTTTAAAAGAGCGTTCAATTGTTCATATTATTTTTCCAGTTCATGATGATTGTCGCATCTACTGACGATATCATCAACGTAGCACTGATGTCTTGAAGTCCACTAAGGCCTTCCACAGACCCTGGTAATCCGATTTACCAGAAAGCTGTTGCTTGTTCATCAAATAGTTGATGCCACGATGTCGGTCTTTTTGCCGTACGGTTTTTCCAACCTCTAGTTGTCGGCGAAGTTGATCCAGATTACCAAATTTATTCTTAAAACCCAAACAAGTCTCAGAAACAAATCAAGACCCGCCGCTACGCAATATGTCAAGCAGTATTCCGATAATACATCAAATAGATCACCTTGGATCTCTTCCATGACTGAAAATCTCGAATGGCCTGTACTGCTGCATAGAAGGATGAACCAATCACAGCTCGTTTCAGACTTTCATTCAACCTCACGAGCGTAAGTGCTTGCTCCTCTTACTACTTGCTGTTCTTTGGCATTAGCGGTTAATGTGCACCACTGCTGTTCTTCCTTCCGGGAGCTTCTGAATATGATATACCACATCTGGGGTTGTATAACCAGGCGTCGTAGATCTCTTAGAAACCAGACGTCAAGCTTTGACGTCATTTCTGGTCTTCATCTGATCGCTTCCGATCTGGATATTTTCTCTAACGTCACCATGTGTGTCGTGGATCTTGCGCGTAAGCTTTTCGACGTTGCTCTCGCCCACTATGTCATCTCAGGGTTACACTCAAACTCAAGATTGCACAGTAGACGTATCTCGCGTTCCAGCATAGCACATGTAGGAATTTGTCCAATGCTCTCATAAACCGAAGACCGATGGGCCAATAACAATATGTGTAAACATTGGTCAAGTCTATCTAATGTTGGGAGACCACCTTGGAAATGTACTTGCCCAGGTATGTCGTGTGCGTTCTACCACAGCATCCAATTGCGAGTGCAATGGTGTTGTTTGAGTCCTTCTCATCCCCAACAACCGGCAAATTTCTTGGAACAACGCCGACTCAAAATTTCTATCCTTATAGACGTGCAACTCCAAAACGGCAAACAGTTCCTCTACCACAATTTCAGCAACGGTTGCAGCTCCTTAGTTATGTATAGCATACGCTTCGGTCCACTTCGTTGAACAGTTCATGGCTAACATAATGTACTTATTCCCGGAGTCAGTCCTAGGGAATCGACCAGCAATGTCGATTGCCATTCTTTCAAAGGGGCTCCCCACGTTATAGTGTCTCATTAGAGCCTTATGGTTTTCCAATGGCGCACATAGCTGACACTTGCGGCACCACTTTTTTACATCGTCCTCGCTGCGTACTAGTAAAATCTTACTCGATTTTTTTTTAGAGTCTTTGTGACTTTGAAGTGTCTTCCCAAAATCACATTATGTAGATGTCTTTAAAACTCCGACGCTACGCTTTTAGGATCCACCACCTGAAGCGTACTCATGGATCCACCTCCATCTTCCAAAGATCGCACAAAGCTCCAATTCGCTACTTTCAGGCAATCTCAGTAAGACTACAGGCTGCTACTCAACAAGCCAATGTCTTGCCAAGAGGGACATTCTCCTTTGGCTTTCCAAACCTAGGTTTTTGTCAATCTCTTGTTCCGTTCGCAACTGTACTGGCTGCCAATAATCGTCGATCACAGTACTCTCAGCAACAAGTTCGCATTTTACGCACGCGACACGGACGACCATTTTTGAGGCAAAATCTACATAGATTGATTTCCACCTTGTTCTATCGACCATCTCCATTAATTTCGGATCCTCATTTACTTTCTTGAGCTGCTTAACTCGGTCCTGCCTGTGCCTAAATCCGCGATTCTGCCGTGGTGGCATCTTTTTCTACGATTGTTAGTCACGCAGTACCCGTCGAATTACCTCCACCATGTTCTCTTGGCTTCGCTCTTTTCCAGAGCATCCTACTTTGTCACAAATTAAACGCGCCGTTTACTTTACCGCCGCGAGCTCTAAGGCATGATCCAACGCATCACGTCGTTGGTCGGACCAGCAGTAGTGTTTGCTCAGTTTTCTTTCTCGTAGTGTATTTCGTCAATAAAAGCCTGCAATGCCATTAACTGTGAAAAGCTATCAGGTGCTGTTGGGTAAGCTAGTCTCACCAAGTGAGCTATAAGTGCATCAAACTCTTGCAAATTTATGTTGGCCTTTTGTTAACGGTTCTTCATTTGAGCGTGGCATACTTGTTGAAGGTGTTAGTTGCCATACAGCATTTCTAGCCTTAATGATTACGTCACGTAGCTTCTTTGGTAATGGGCTGGTATGATCTGCAGAATATTCAAGTCTTGGCCTCGTAACGCGACAATCAATGCGGTTGCCCTTTCATCATCGTTCCAGCCATTAGCTCTCGTGCCAGCCTTGAATTGCTTGAAATATGTCTGCCAACGTGATTTTCCATCAAATGTGCACGACTTTGCTCTGAACCTTGGCATCTGTTGACATTCCCGGAAATACTTAAATTTTGAGGCGTTCTTTTGTGTCACCGACACTGAAGACGTCGGTGCTTGTACTATTAGGGAATTAATCCATTATTCCATCCTCAGTGCCTCTTCATTCAGTTTAAGCAAACTCTTCAACAACTTCAAGTTCTTGCGAGTTGTCCACGAGCTGCGCTTTCAACTTCTGTAAGCCGTCAGAAAATTTGACTTTCAGTTTTTCTGCGTTTTTTATAGTTTCCTATACAACTTTCTTTTTCAACTGTGTGTTAGTTTCTATTAACTCTTGCTCAACAGCTTTTGCGTTCTGATATAGTTTGTCCACGGTGGGGAAGTGGAATGCGACTGGGTTCGCAAAGCGTACTGGTTGTAATTTTATATATATATATATATATATATATATATATATATATATATATTGACGTGATAAGGGGTCACGAGAGCTTATTGAAACCCAAATCCTACAAATAAATCCCACGAAAATATAAAAGAATCCTGAAAAAAACGAAAATTTTCATAAATTTATAGTTATGCCCTGTACAATACAATCGTACTTTTATTCATCGAGGTACAAGCGAAAAATCAAATTCCCGGCGTATAAATAATCACCCTGTATGATGTAAGCATATTGTAAATAAATAGCAAGTAACGTAAGTTGTATATGTAAGAATAATTAATTTTAAGGTACCGTAAAACGCATTAAATGCGAACGCAAATCGATCGTTTTAAGATACAATATAAAACCATTTATTTTCACTTATTAATTATCGATACATTTTTGATAAAAATGCTTTGATTTGCTGTAAATAACATAGAATAGTACTAGCTTTACGCATTCAGCATAAAAGACTACAATCAACGGGTATATGAAAACCTCAGTTTGAATAAATTTTGTGTACTGAAACACGAAAATAAATATTCTTTACAAATGCAACCCTTTTTGCATTAAAATGCAATTAAAGTTTAAATTTATTACCCTATGGATTACAGAAATTTATTTTAAATAAAGAATTTTCTAGAATGTAAAAAGATGAGTCATCAGTAGTTAGAACCGCGTACTTAACTCATTACTAAATAAACATTTTATGCTGAAAAGCGGCCGGAACACGGAAAATCCAGAAAATGTAATAGAAATTAAAAGAAAGTATTTATGATCTTTGCATTCAATGTAGGATAGAAGAAGACCGCGAGCAATAACCTTGAGTGTTAAACAAGAACAAACAGCACGCGTCACGAATAACTGGAACAAGATTACGAGGTAATTACGCCAAGATTTTTGACGCTAATGCGTTTTTCTGAGAAATCTAGATTCATTATGTTCCATACTATTCTAATAACATTCTAGAAAATAGATAATTGGTAAATAAGAAAGCGTTTATTAAAAACAGAATTTCATTCATTAGATTGACTCGATTCATAAAGTCGCGAAATGTTATTTTAATGGAAGTCGCCTGCTATTGCTTTTGCGAAGATAATATTTGAAGTATGCAGTAAGCATACTCTAACCTTATAATTATTATATTACAATGTATAAAGAAGCAATGTTTTAAACGCAACTTACAAATAAAAAATGTAAGATATAAATTACAATGAATAACACCATTTTAAAAATTTTATTAAATAATCGAAAGGGGGATTTAACCAAAAATATACCTTAGGAACTGCTGTTTGAAAAGAGGATTTTAAATATGGAAAATCTTGTAAGCTGATTCGGACATCAATTTAAAATAAAAAGATATTTAATTAGAAGGAGCGTTTTTGTGGATTCTGCAAATATTACTTTTAAACTTATTTTTAACTGATATTGGAGTCCATGTAAAAAAATTTTACCAGGAAAATTTGTGATCAGAATTCGAAATACCCTGACCTTTTAATAGATTATCTGTCAAGGTTTTTTTAGCCAAAGAAACCGTACAAACGTGGCAATAAACAAAACCAGGTAAATCATCCATAAAAAATGGAATTTAGTTCTGTAAATTTAAAAATAAGGTAAGGAACATTTTTTTTAATATAACGAGTACTTTTTAGAAATTATTTTATGTTTGAAAGAAACGATGTTGTAAATGCTTTTGTATGAGAAAAAATATTTCATACTGTATAAATGCTTTGTGATATTGCTGAGTTCTATTTCATTTTGAAAACTCCGTCAATTCCGTTGAGCTAGCCAGATAAAGTTAGAGAAAGGTAAGTGAACAATTTCAAGTTTTACAAATTGCTGTATATGTATCATAGCACTCTTTTAGTGAAGCCCACAACGCGGACCTTACCACGTCACTATATACTCTCAAAAGTTCTAGACTGTTTCAAAAGTACCAGAAAATATGCAAATAACATTTCAAATGTACCTATTGCAATCTAAATAATTCTTAAATACAAAACTTTTGTGCCTGTCAACCAAAACCATTTTTGTGTACAAACGCCTCGTTTACATTCCAATGTAATTATTCTGGCTAAAGGAAGACCGATCGACGGTAGAGTCCATTCGCCTTAATGCAAGATTCTTACTTCGAACTTTACCAGGTTTTACACGTATTCAAATCTAACTTACCGCGCTGTGTAGGTGTGTCAGAATCTTAGTACAAGTCAGCGTAACCTGATTCTCATGTGCAACTTAATGTGTACCGCTTAATATGAAACCGCAGGACTGGAACACTAGGAAATTGCATGGGTTTATATATTAGAAATGATTTTGTGTACGTACATGTTTTCCCATCCCACTTCTTAAACAATGTGAAGATGAAAATTCGTATCAGCATCCTATACAAACCTCTGAAAGTCTGTATTTAACCTAATGTTAAGTATACTATTTTTCAATACGTCAATATTGAGTTATATGTTTAATGAGCGACTGGAATATAAGATAATCACCATTACGCACGCTTTGGGTCATGATGCATGCATCGAACTTTAATTTACTGCAATTACAAGCAACTCGTCATGCGCTAAATTCTTCACGAGTTTCAGAAATTTCAAAAATAGTGCACATTAATGGAGTGATACCTTACGACAGCGACGACTACGCGAATGCCGGAGGGCATGATATAGTGAGGCGCGAAATACAGGTTGGGCCAAGCTATTTTGTTTTTAAAAAACGATTTATTTTACAGTCGCAAAATCTTAATACACAATAGCTAACACTGTATTACATTTATTTAAAGGTAGTAAAACTATTACTTGAAACTATTGTACTCCGGCAGAGAGGCAATGTTAAAGCTTTAACTGCTGGGACAATTCTGTCTGTCCAAGTTCAATTTCTGTTCCCTTTTTGGGTTTTCTCCCTACTCTACAATTGACATTTTACCCTATTCCATTAATCATTAGATTACTTAAAACTATACATATTTTATTACTAAGATTTAGTGGTCGTTTACAATATCCGGCCATGTGCTTTAATCACTATTGGAAATATTAATTATTTCTAATCTAGACAGAAAGTCGTAAAACGGTCAGAAAGGGTCCTGAGAAATTACCAAAGTATCGCAGTCACACATAAATTACATGAAGTTATTGATATTGGTGTCAAAAGCTAAATACATAAGTGTACTAGAACATAATCTTAATAATAATGGTTTCCCTAATAAATCTAGAATTAAAATGATAGCTTTACTACGTTTCATTTAAAATATCAACTTGTACTAATTTATGCTTCCTTAGCTTTTTAGAACACTTACTATAATTTAACAGAATCTCTACAAAGTGCTTGCAAAGCAACTTTACAAATATTATTTTATTCGCACTATATATTGCGAATCTGTAACTCGCGTAGGGAGCCAAGAAGGTAAAATATGTCGAGTCTAAATTATGAATAGTTCATGTCCGTGTACAGCGGTACCAGTCAGACGAGGTCTGAGATTGCCGAGGGTGCCAACAGGTATCTATTTGATGTACAATCAAAATACCCTCTTGCATATTGCGTGGTGGTTGCTCTGAACATAACCCGATATTACTATAGTGGAACAGTCGTAAAAGTACGTTAGAGTTTTACTAAAGCGGCCTCGTATTTCTCTAGCAATGAGAAAGAATGATTGACAGATATAGCAATACAATAGGGTTGTTCCTGAAAGGTTTGATAACGCACATTCTAGATTTCTCACTATTTCTCCGAAATAAAAGATTATCACATATGAGTGTGAACTCGTTGCGACAGTGTAGTTTAGTTTGAATTCGTTTAATATAAAAAAATTAACGTAAAGATAAGTTCGTTTACATGATATAAATGTATTACATAAATTAATTATCAGTAAGTTTAGTGATATATTAGTGTTTAATTCCTGGTAGTTAAACGATTAAATTAGTACCTACAGCTAGTAATTAAGCTAACGTTAATGTAAACAAGAATGTAAATACTTGTGTTTGTTAAGAATGATTATTAAACTTGTATTCAGTGAAACAAAGGCCAAAGGACAAATAAAGAATCCGTTACAATATTTATTACAATAATCGTAAATTAGATGTGAAGAACGTTTCCTAGCAAGAAATCGATTACGTACAAAATGTTGAGATTAAGCTAACAATTTATTAGAAGACTAGACCTTGGTTTGCTTCCTCGCACTTTACGCGCCTTACTTGATCATGTTCTCCGGCATTGTGGTAGTCGTCACTGACGTAAAGTAGCAGTGTGTTAATGTGCACTACTATTGTTCTGACTTTTTGGGAACTTATAAATTTTATATACCACATCGTTTATTGGTTTCAGTACTTTGTAAGCCCTCCCAATTTCTTTGTAATTTTGGCGACAGTTCACACTTCCGTCTAAAATTGCACAACCATATGCGGTCTAACGTTTGAAAACTAGACTCTTTCACCTAATGTCAGACCTGGCCACTCATAATCTGTATATTCTATTTTACGACTCCAAGGATGTCATGCATTTTCCACTTGAGTCTCTCAACACAATCTTTGTCAATAACGTATTCTTTAGTCAACGTCCTCTCCAGGCTTCCAACCAAGCTCAAGACCGCATGGTAAACGCATCTTACGTACCAGCATAGTACATGCAGGAGTCTTTCCAGTATTCTCGTGAACCGCAGATCGGTAGGGCAATAAAAATAGGTGTATTAGTCCCTTTGATGTTCAGAGGCTACCTTGAAGAAATATAATACCAAGGTGTGGCGCATGCGTTCTACCATACTATCCAATTAAGGGTGTAACGGCGTCGTTCTGGTTTTTGTCAACCCCGGCAACCGACAAATTCTTGAAACAGTGCCGACTCAAAATATCTACTTTGGTCAGCGTGCAGCTCCAAAGGTATTCTAAAACGACAAAAAAGCTCTTTGACTAATACATCAGCGACGGTTGCTGCTTCTTGATTAAATATGGCATACACCTCGGTCCATTTTGTAAAGTAGTCCATGGCCACCAAGATATATTTGTTTCCAGAATCGGTTTAGGTAAATGGGTTTGTGATATCATTTGCCACTGTCTGAAACGGGCTTCCCTAACGTCTTGCTTGCAGCCTGCCCAATAAAATCTTTTACGGACCTTCTCTGAGGTTTTCTTGACGCCGAAGTGTCCTTCCTACATCCCATTACGTAGATGTCTCAACACCCCGGACACCACTTCCTGAAGCATACTAACAGATGCGTCTTTCCCTAACATAGATCGTACTAACATCCCGTCCTATAATTTCAAGTTATCCCACTCTGTGTACAACTTCACCGTGCTACTTAGCGGACTAGCATTTTGCCACGACGTTCGTTATCCTCTTATTTTCCAATCCATAAGAACGCCTAGGACTGGGAATTCTTTTTTCGGTCCTCAGGTACTGTAGCTGCCAATAGTCGTTAATCACAGTTGTCGGACAAAGAAGTTCGTATTTCGTCTACAGCCGTGAACAGTGGCTACAATCTTTAGGACAAGGCCATCTCAACAGCGCATCTGCGTTACTATAACTTGTACCCGCGCATACTCCTGTAATCTTTTTATTCATCTCACAACTTGTCCTTCCGGAATCGTGAACAGGAGTGGTCAGTTCAGCACTGCGTTATCTGTTGTCAGGTGAAAATTCTGACCATAGAGATACTTATAGAAGTGATTTCCAGATTTCACTACAACGAACAGTTCTTTCCTGGTAACGCAGTTCGACAGCACTTAGCTGAAATAACAAATCACTTTTTCTTGTTCATCCTGCACCTGGGACAATACACTTCCAATGGCAGCATCACTTACGTCCACATCTAATATGAATTTGTTTTCCGACGGAGAGTAATTTAAGATCGAAGCTGTCGTCAATAAATCTTTTAACTGCCGGAACGCGTTTTCACAACCTTCGTCCTAGATATTTTCTCGTCCTTCTGTTAATTTATGTACAGGCTTGGCAATATTCGCAAATCTACAAACAAATGTTTTACAATATGTGTATAATTCCAAAAAACTGCGTAGTTGGTGTGTCTATAGGCGTCGGCCACCCTTGAACTGCCCTAACTTTTTCCGACACTGGCCTAATCCGTTTCGTAAGACTACATGCCCAGATATATTGACACTTCGCCAAGCAGGTGGCATTTCCTTGGGCGCTCCTTCAGATTGGCTCCTCTCAATCTTAGAAACACTTCCTCCAAATTGGTCAAGTGTTCCTTAAATATTTTCCCAATCACGATGTCGCCATCTAAATACACGAGACATGTTTTTCAAAACAGTCCACGTAAAATGATATCTATTGAATGATCAGGAGCATTCTAGATTCCAAATGGCATCACTGTAAATAATCATAAGGCAATGACAATAGTACAAGCAGTCTTCTCTCGATGTCTGATATCCGTACTCACTTGCTAGCACCCGCGCTCCTTGAGTGCATCATCCAATCGCCGTATTGCCACGTTTTCTGTCCTTCCCGGTAGGAGAACGTCATCTGTCAAACAAACACGCAGTGATCCGTCGTTTGTTTCACAAAACGGTATTTCTTTGTTTCCTACACTCGGGACATCCTTTCACATCTAAACAAAAAAACCGTAATTTTTCAAGATGTCCATTTCCAAGATAGTTTCTCTAGTAGTGTCCGCTACTATCACTTGATGGTCGAATATTTTGCTATAAATGCCTATCTTTACGTTTGGAATTCTGTACGTCCGAATGTCTTAGCCGGCCACTGTGCAAAGAGGTAGTTCGGTGTCGTAGGTGGTATGAGTGTGATTACTATGCTCGAGGTCTCGGGTTTAAATCCCGACTGGGTCCGCTTGAAAAATGTTAGGTTAGCATTTTTCACATAAAATATATCTTTGATAGGATGAGAGGTAAAATAGAGGTCCCGTGTGTGTTGTCACGCACATTGCTTAGAAACTTTCCAGGCCAATGTAGCACCTTCGGGTGGAGTATTTGCTACGTACATCGACGTAGTCTAACATAAAAAAAACTAAAGAAAGAAAAGTAAGTATGACCGAGCTCAATCGATGAGGGGGCGGGGTATTACACATACAAAAAAAATTATCTAAAGGAAAGCCTGAAATAAAGAAGAAAAATTAACACGATTTAGTACTAATTATAATTATTCTAAATAACATTCTGGTTAGACATAGCAGCGTAGTGCACAAAAAAAAAACAAGAAACAAAATCAAAAATCACAATACACATATGTCAGGAGGAACAAAAAAAAACTTTTTAAAATAGCAAGTTGTAGTTTCTAGGTCCTCCCAATATAAATTACACAAAGAAAAATTACCCAATTACAGCTCTAAAAACTACAGTCCTACAATATCAGTGTAAATACCAAATTCAGTACATAACATTGTCGTAATAAATACAATATTATTGACAAACATCAACTCCCCTAAAGGTAATCATTTTAAACCATTTACACATTAACAAGTAGCATAAAATTCTTTTTCGGTTATTTAAAACAAATAGTACTGCATTCATAGCAGGGCAATAAATAGCAAAATAGTTCTATAATTTTCGCATATGTGGATTGATTAGTTTTGTGAATGCTGGAGCTTAAAATGTAAAGTCCAAATAGATATGGTTTCAACGTAAACAAGGAAAAAACACTCACCAGCATGTCTAAAGTGTAGGCTAGTCACACCGTCTTCAAGGACAGCGCGAAACAGATGTACTCGGGATCACGCCATGCGCGGTTCCTCCCGTCACAACAAAGGGCGGCAATCCATCGTAGCTTTAGGGCCACCGGAAGAAGAAGCACGCTATGCTGCGTACGCGAAATTCCTACGAAGAAAACGGAAACAACAAAAATATAACGAATATTTTCGTCGTGAATAAGGAAGAGAAAGTGAATATTAATTTGTTTAATTAAACAATCAGAGCTCTAAGTAACATTGATGTTACCAAAACGTGATTAGCAAACTTGAAAACGCAGTTTTATCTAATGGTTCAATACGTTATTTCCAAGGGTTTTAGATTGAAACAATAGAGAAAGTAATTACAAGCTATCGCAACGTATAACGGTTTCACGGATACCTAAAACAGGGTACGGACTATTTAATTTATAGAATAAACTTTTCGTTTTAGAGTAGATAGATTTGGAATTGCAAATTTAGTTAAAGCGTACTTATTGTAAACGGGTAAAACATAAAAGATGTTGTTGGTGTTTGAAGAGTAGAAACGGAATCTATGGGAATGAGTAATAAAATAATTGAATACGGTTTTACCGCCAAAAATGAACGTAACACATTGTAAAATCAAATGCGGGGTCACTGTCCAAAGACGCCGTTACATGTTTCACTTTATCATGCTTGCGCACTACGGCAAGGTTTACAAGTGTCCGAGTGGCACCGATATCAACTAAAAACTTAATAATATTACTGTTGTACTGTCCATATACGTAAACACCGACTTCACACCTAGTTCGCCCGATGCGAATGATGTCTTTTGAAACAGAACCGTGCGGGTAGACTGTTGCCTCTCACCATGGGCCCCCTCTAGCTCTCGGGATTCTATTGTTCTGTTCTTGGTTTGCTCGCGCTGTCGTTGGATATGCCGAAATTCCCCACAACTCCAGCATTTTCTTCCTTTACCCTGTTACGTACAATGACGTAGCCGGAAGAAAACGTAATTATACTAGGCTAACTACCAATGCGGAGAGGAGTAGGGTTCATAGCAACACAAAAGTAATACATCGCCAACAATTTTCTATTTACAAAAAAAAACACAATTATAGGATTTTCTAACAAAACAGCAAAACAAAAATTATAAAAGGTTACTGTGTAATAAAGCAATTCTACTCTATGGACAAATTCACTAATTGTTCCACGAAGTGCGCAATTCGTAGCCAACATGCAATAAATCTAATCAGTAACAACAAAATAACGCTGATACTTTCCTATAAGCGGATGGTTAATTAAAAGCAAACATTAAATTTAGAAATCTTTCTCGTAAGGGTTTTATCATAAGAAACATTGATTAATAATCTAATCAGTAACACAAATAAATTAGTAATGCTGATACTTTCGTATAAGCGGATGGTTAATTAAAGGCAAACATTAAATTTAGAAACTTTTCCAATAAGGATTTAACCAGAACGAACATTAGCGTATCTACTTTCAAATTGGGTTTATCCCAGCGTATGTTTGAGCGATAAAACGGTCACATACCTGTGACGGGATACTTATCTGGTCAGCCCTCGGAAGCGATTTGGCACAGCATCGAAACGGTAGTCAGGAAGAATCATGTTAATACCATAATTGTAACGGCGGTCTACATGTTCAAGCAGTTGAACTACCTCAAAGAATAATTGGGATACGGGACAAGCAAATTAGCTTCCAGCTATGAGCGATCCACACCAATGATAGAGGAGAAATGTGCATCGCTCTTGAAGTAACAGAAGGAGTTGTCTTTACTAGTGCATTAATGCACACGCTTTAGAATCAAATTCAAAATATCACGAGCTCGCAAAGCAAACATCCTAGAGTATGTTCGAAGCGCGGTAACTGGAAAACCCGGCTTATATCGGATAGTGCGCAAGCATTATTTCATCAAGTCTTTACTTTGGCACCATCGAGAAAACTCATTATACGCGGTCGTAATGTTTAATAAATTGAAAGTTAGCTAAAAACAGGATGTTATTGAAGAATTTAAGAGATTACGGGATAACTAAAACAAGACATTTAATTTATAAAATAAACTTGTTGTTTCGAAATAACTAAGTTTAACATGAAAATTTGTAGAAAGCGTATTTATCATTACTTATAAAATAACGATTTTATTGTACAGTAGACATCGAATTTAGACGAACGGATAATGAATTAGCAACGAACAGGGTTATTTTAAGTTTATTAGATTAATTTTTGTTTTTAACGCGTTATGAATCCCCCAATTATCTATATATATATATATATATTGAATATATTGAATCTAATAGGAATTATTAGAAATTGTTAAATAAAGTATAAGTACATTGCAACTATGTAATACAAGGCTAACCCAGAGAGGTTATTAGCAGTTCATGAGAACGGATATGCAACTTTGCATCCGAGAGGGCAGTGATACTGCAGATGGCAGGTCACAGGCGGTAAACATACCGCAATTACTTTGAAATAAGATTGCTACAATGTAATTAAGTGTAGAATTAAGAGAAAAGCAGACATGAGATCTGCAAGTTCCCACAGCCGTGTGAGGGGCAGGTTATTATAAAAAGCCCGGGAGCTCAAGGCCCGGCACTCCGTCTTCGAACTCCATACTTCGTTGTTCAAGCTACTCACCTTATTACAATTAATTAAATGTTTTTGAATTAAAGTTATATTTTTAGTTATTCAAAATTCCATGTTAATTTTTGTTTTAAGTTAAAATAAATTTGTTAAGAGTTTGGAATTGTTTTTAAAAACACCGCTCCAAAGGCCTGAATCTTAACTGGCGCAGTCGTAACGGATGTCAAAAGGGCACTAAAAATCCAAAAATCGGAAGATTGGTGACCAAGAATTTCAATTCGTAATTTTGACAGAACCCAAACCAGGTTGGAGGAAGTACAAGAATCGACCGAATCCAGCAACAAACCAACGTGGACAAGATACAGCATCGATCGTGCCCACAAAAGAAACAGATGAAGAAATTAATGTAAGTTTATTCCATTCAAACCAATTGATCTCACAAACAATAATTGATATATGCTAGTTTTATTATTTTATTATTTGATTATTATTATTTTACTATTATTTTATTGTTATTTTATGCCTTTATTTTTTTTTAAAATAGTTTACAAAGAAATTATTTTCAAAACGAGATTTTATATTGATAAGATTTTATGAGACTTGAATGTTTAAACAGATTTTTTTTAAAAGCAAAAAAGACTTGATTATTTAAAAGAGATTCTTATTACAATTATTAGAACAAACCCAAAAATAAACCGAAAATAACCGACGCACATCCATTAATACCGAAATACGAAAAAATTAACTAGCGCGATACAAAACGCACGGTTAATCCGGTAAACTAAAAAGACAGAACGTAAATTAACTCTAACACCAAAGCTAAAGGTAATTTTCTAAGCAAACAATTACGGAAAGATTATTTAAAACATTGACCTTTATAAATTACAGCAAAGTACTCTGCAAACATGTCAGTAACTTAAACGACTGTAATTTAAAACCAGCGTGCAATCCTCATCTAATATAAGCCATAAACCCGCGAATGAAATATCATTTATTACCTCAGAGAAATTGCTATTTAAACATTAACTTTCAGAACTTTTGTATAGAATAATGCAACGCATTTTACATCAAGATCTACAAGTAATTAAATCCATCACGAAGTAGAAAAGCGCATAAAATTACAACCGACATTAAAACTACTCATCATTTATAAATAAATTGCATTACGAAAAGGTAATTATCCTAGTACATTACTGAATAAAGCTAAACGTTTTTAATTAAAACGCTTATCATAGAAACTTAAAACCTACATTACGGGAGATTCAATTACAAAACGAGTATTATAATTGAATACGGAAATATCTAAAAATAATCAGCGGCAACATTTATGCAAAGCAATTAACGAGTAAAGAAGCAAATTATCTAATTTCCACATAAACTGAAAACTAACACCTGTGAGTAACTATTAATTAGTTTAACAAGTAGAAGTGCATGCTATTCAGCACGTACGTAAGTAAATAACCAAGAAACTAAACTACATCTTCTAGTGGTTAAATTACAACGATAAAGTGCAACAAGTCATTAACCTGCAAGTTATATTTAGAATACAAGGAGACAAGACAGACGAACTATACGTTTATGCAACTTAATTAAAACCCACGAAAAAAGATATAATTACAAATTAACAGAACTAAACTAACACAAAGCGAAGTAAATACCGCGAGAAACTATTTTTTCAGAAAGCAGAAACTCAAGCAGAACTCACGACAAATTAACGCCGCGAGATAGAAACATGCTAATTTAAAGCTACAGTAATTAAACCAACATTATCGAGTATAAATTTCACAAATTTATTACTGCACCGTGTAACTAAGCACAAATAACAGCAATTACGATTCTAAAAATAACCCGACGCAGTCTAAACGGAAAATTAATAAATCCAAACCAAAAATAATGATACGAATAGCAAAATCATCACCTAATTTATACTAAATTCGAAATTACCCAATCTAAACGGAAAATTAATAAACCCAAAGCAAAATTAACGATACAAATAGCGGATTAAACCTCAAATTAAAAAAAAATATTTTTTTTTAAAATTACCCAAAAACGAAAAGCAACCCTTAACCAAGGTGAGTAGCGCTGACATGAAGCTTTATTTGGAGACAATCCCGATCTTTGACGCCACCCAAGCCCATCTTGGAACTTTATTAGAGCATCCGAAATGTTCCTGAAAACCTTCTACAAACCCGAAGATAACGAAAGGAATTCATTGCTTATACGCTTGATAATAAGTAAGCTAACCGGAAGGGCACTAACTTTAATTGCCAGTAGAGACGATCTATAGGATGGCAAGAATTTAAACAAATACTAATCGCATATTTTGGAGACCAACGTAACATAAAATGCCTGGTACGAGACCTGATAAACCTTAGAACGGAACACAACCAATCCCCATATCAATTCGGAATGAAATGCCAAAACGTGAGAAGTTTAATCCTAACAAAATTAAAAATCGAAGAGCGCGATCAAAACGTTCGACATTTAAAACAAAAATGTATGACGAAATGGCACTGGACACATACATAAACGCTTTACCAGAACGACTATCGGATAAGATCAGATTACAACGTCCCCAAAATCTAGAAGAAGCCATGAACCTAATAATAGAAGAAGAAAATGTAATGTATTACCGCAACAGACTATACAACCCCAACGCGAATAAAAGCTATTCACCAATAAAAACTATACAAGCCACAAAACAAACAATCCCTCAACAAAAATTCACACCCTTCAACACACAAACAAATCAACCACGAATTAATAACCCCAGTTTTAACAATACGAATTTTAATTATCAATATAAACATTTTCCAAAACCAACGTTCAACCCAACTTTTACAAAACCCGCATTCCAACCAAGATTTAAACAAAACCTCAACGAACAAAGACCTGCATTCAACGCGAACCCCAGTAGAAATACACCAATGAATAATAATCATAACAACCCTAATAACTATTATAAACCAACACCAATGGATACCTCATCTGGTAACACTAAACAAAATACCAAGATAACACATATCCGACCAAACCCTTATCTGAAACGCAATTTTACATCAGAAGAACTATTTCACCAAGAAGTAGAAAAATTTTGACACTGACCAGAATAATTACATTCAGAAAAGTACGAACAATGAATCAAACCATGCAGAAACTTATGAATCCCAGTAAATTCTAACAAAAAAGTAGGAATAATAAATCATATGACATTTCAACAAGGAGTAGAAAACCCAACTGCCTTAGTACAAATAAAAGATAATTATGCCACTACAACGATATTGAATTCAAACGACTATCCCGTAGAATTATCATTGACAGACCCAATTAACGTAGAAGAATTAAATTTTAACGAAATGGAAATAGACGAAAATTTAGAAAACGATTACAACTCAATAGAACATGACAAAATGTTAAGAGAAAATTTAAGTAACATTCGCTTCAATACCGACATCAATCAAGAAGAGCAAAGAGCAATTAAAAACTTATATTTTGAATACCGCGACATATTCCACTGCGAAGGAATACCATTAACATTCACCAACACAGTAAAACATAATATCGAGCTAACAGACAATAAGCCAATCTTTACAAATGTATATAGACTACCTCATGCAAGCCAAGAAGAAGCTGACAGACAAGTAGCAGACTTATTAGAGCAAGACATAATCCAGCACTCCAACTCACCATGGAGCAGCCCCGTGTTAATAGTACCTAAGAAATTAGACGCAACCGGAAAGAGAAAGTACAGCATGGTAATAGACTATAGAAAGTTAAATGAAAAAACGGTAGATGACAAATATCCACTACCAAATATAACCGAAATTTTAGACAAATTAGGCAAATGCCAATATTTTTCAACATTAGACCTAGCATCAGAATACTATCAGGTAGAGATGGAAGAAAAAGATATATCAAAAACAGCATTCAGCACACCTAGAGGACATTACGAATACAAACGAATGCCATTTGGATTAAAGAACGCACCCGCTACTTTTCAGAGAGTCATGGACAATATACTACGAGGAATACACAATGTAAAATGCCTTGTATACCTTGACGACATCATAGTTTATTCCACATCAATGGTAGAACACATAGAAAGATTGAGAGAAGTATTTGAAAGACTAAGACAAGCACATTTCAAAGTACAATTAGACAAAAGTGAATTTTTACAAAAAGAAGTATCATTTTTAGGACATGTAATAACACCCCAAGGAGTAATGCCAAATCCCGACAAAACAAATGCAGTTCTAAATTACCCATTACCAAAGACAACCAAAGAAATTAAAGGATTTCTAGGACTTAGTGGTTACTACCGCAAATTCATTAAAGGTTACGCTCAGATAACCAAGCCCCTGACAAATTGTTTAAAAAAGGGAAACAAAATCGAACACACTCCGGAATTCATTAAAGCCGTAGACAAAATTAAAAACATATTAACGAATCACCCTGTATTAGAATACCCAGACATTTCAAAACCATTTATACTGACGACAGACGCATCGAACGTAGCATTAGGCGCAGTATTGAGCCAAGGAAAAGTAGGTAGCGGTAAACCCATCAGCTACGCATCCAGAACCCTAAACGAAACCGAGCAGAAATATAGCACCATAGAAAAAGAATTATTAGCCATAATTTGCGCAACAAAATATTTTAGACCTTACTTATACGGAAGAAAATTATACATATACACTGATCATAGACCATTAGTTTGGCTATGCAAACTTAAAGAACCAAATTCGAAATTACAACGATGGCGAATCAGACTAGAAGAATACGATTACGAAATTATATACAAAAACGGAATTTATAACAACAACGCAGACGCTTTAAGTAGAATCCAAGTCAATGCAATAGAAACGGAATCCATTATAGGAAACGTAGACGAAGCAGGAATAAGGGAAGATCCAGACGAGATCGACACGATACACTCGACACAAAATGAAGAACCTAAACACGCGATTAAAATTTTAAACGAAGCAATCGATATGAAACCCAACCAATTTATAATTACCGAAGTTTTAAATAACTCCAATCCCGTAAAATATACAAAAGTAGATAACAAACAGATATACCAAATTCAAATAACTAAAGATGACAATGAGGAACAAATAATTAAAATTCTAAAAGAATACACCCCCGAGAAAAAAACGATTTTACTTCTATTTCAACACCGAGCACTTATATCAAAGATTTTCAGAATTATACGTTAAATTATTCAATAACTCTGGCCCTGAACTAATCAGATGTACGAAAAAATTAATAACACTAGACGACCCTGACGAAATAAACGATGTAATTAGGAATCAACACGAAGGAAAAACCAACCATCGTGAAATTAACGAAACAATAAAGCAACTTGTAAGACGATATTATTTTAAAGACATGAAAGAATTGACCACAAATTTTATTAACCAATCTGAACTATGTGACAAAGCGAAATACGATAGGAAACCCCCAAAGATACCTTTAATGTTAACCAAAACACCCGGCAAACCATTTCAAAAGCTACATGCCGAAACTCTAGTAGTAGAAGCGCAAAACTATTTAGCAATTGTAGACGCATTCACAAAAATAGGCCAAGCAATACCAATCACATCTAAAAACAGCATCGACGTGACCCAAGGATTTTTACAGTATTTCACATTTTATGGAACACCCGAATCAATAACTCTAGATAACGGTAGCGAATTTAAAAATGAGACAATACAAAATACTTTAGAACTTCACAAAATAAAAATTCATTTCATAACGGAAAACCACCCTAAATCAAACGGACTAATTGAACGACTACATTTAACCCTGTTAGAACAAATTCGATTATTAAGAATAAATTATAAAAAGGAACATATAACCAATTTAATGTCATACGCACTAATCGCCTATAATAATACAATTCACTCATCAACAAATTTGACACCCTTAGAATTAACCTTAGGACATTCAGATTCACGAAATCCCTGTGACATACACTACAACAAGAAAGTATATCAACAATATGCGAAAGATCACAAAGAAAAACTAAAAATAACTTACGACAAAGTAAAAGATAAATTAGATAACGATAAGGAACGTATCACCACAACCCGAAATAAAAATACGGACACAAACAAATTTTTAATAGGATAAACCGTGTATGAGAAAAACTTCCAGAGCAAGCGACATAAAACGACACCCAGAAATTTAGGACCATTTAAAATTAAGAGAATATCAGATAAAAATATAGCAGTAGTAGACAACGGCAAAATAACAAAGTACATTCATTTGAAAAACCTAAGACACCCGGTAATTTCCGATGGACAATCATCACCCTTACCGTCAACCTCCGCCCAGGTAGAACGGAAAACCAAGTAATAATAGAAGATATAAAAAAACAACCCCGGTATACTACCAATAAACTAGGCAGTATGCAAAATACAATATTTACTCAAATAATATCAACCCTTACTTTAATGCAACAAATTTTAGCAACGTTAGAAAACGCAGTAACATTTGCAAAATTAAATACTCTACACTCTAGTATCATTGAACCAACGGATTTATTAAAAGAATTAATAAGAATTAGATCATTTATAACTAACAGTAAATTACCTTTTGATGTAACAGAAGCAAACATTCTAATATTTGAAAAAATAGCTATAGTCAAAGGCTACATTAAGAATAACAAAATAATATTTTTAATAGAGATCCCAATAGTAGAGAGTAACAACTGTAATTATTATCATTTATTTGCTTTTCCAACAAAAGTTACTAGCACATACCAAGTTATCATACCCAAAACCAAATTCCTATCCTTAAATGAACTAAGGTATGGTTATACCAACGAAAAATGTACTGAAGTAAAACCAAACCAATACTTATGCCAATCGATGACGACAACAACCATTCAAGAAGACAGCCCTTGTGAAGTACAACTATTAAAATTTTCAAATCATTACGAAACTGTGAAGCCAAACAAGTGCAAATAAACAACATGAAAATTCAAAAAGTTACAGAAAACAAATGGATGGCCATTTTCCTAAAAGAAATAGTAGCAACCATCCACTGCAATCAGGATGAAAATAACCAAGCATTAATCGGAAGCAAACTAATCACACTTAAAGAAGACTGTTATGTGAAATTGAAAGACGAAGTAATCAGAGTTTATCGAGATTCCATATCAACAAAGAAACTTGCAAACCTACCGGAACTACAATTCAAGATAGAACAACCTGAAGACGAAGAAATAGTTTAAAACCCATAAAGCTAGAGCATCTAGACTTAGACGATCTCAACTACGCCATGAAATTAGTGGAAAGTTACAAAGAACATTTAAGTGAACTCAAAACGCCAAAGTTACATTATGATAATATAAGCGTTTGGACAATTGTGCTAATCATTTTAATAATTTTTGTAATTATATATGTATTTTATAAAATGTACCTTAGATTTAAGAATGAAGGGAACAATTCTAGATTTAAGGAAACAAAGAGAAATAAAGAAACGATAAGTGTACCTTAGAAACAATGAATTTTAAATAAAATTGAATAATGAATTTTATGTATTTAAAAATTAAGTAAAACTTTAATTTTTTATTTACGGTGGGAGGAGTTATGTATCCCCCAATTATCTATATATATATTGAATATATTGAATCTAATAGGAATTATTAGAATTTGTTAAATAAAGTATAAGTTCATTGCAACAATGTAATAGAAGGCTAACCCAGAGAGGTTATTAGCAGTTCATGAGAACGGATGTGCAACTTTGCATCCGAGAGGGCAATGATACTGCAGGTGGCAGGTCACAGGCGGTTAACATACCGCAATTACTTAGAAATAAGATTGCTACAATGTAATTAAGTGTAGAATTAAGAGAAAAGCAGACATGAGATCTGCAAGTTCCCACAGCCGTGTGAGGGGCAGGTTATTATAAAAAGCCCGGGAGCTCAAGGCCCGGCACTCCGTCTTCGAACTCCATACTTCGTTGTTCAAGCTACTCACCTTATTACAATTAATTAAATGTTTTTGAATTAAAGTTATATTTTTAGTTATTCAAAATTCCATGTTAATTTTTGTTTTAAGTTAAAATAAATTTGTTAAGAGTTTGGAATTGTTTTTAAAAACACCGCTCCAAAGGCCCGAACCTTAACTCGCGAAAGGGGTTTGAGTTGAAAATTAATGTAATTAACTTATGCGGAAAATAAACGTAACAACCCCTTGATCGTTGGTCTTAAAGATCCAGTCAAAATCGTTTCCTCCGTGCCTTGCTGACCCTGTTTTTTCACAGAGCATTTAGTTTTGACAATGCTACGATGTGATGCCTACTTTGCTGCTCCAAACTCCAAAGCATAATCTAGGGCCTTTATTCTAGTTAAATCGAGAAAACATCCAGAATGTGCGTTATCAAACCTTTTGTATTACAGTACCTATTAATTATGTTTCTCATCACTAGACAGATATGATTGTAATACGATGCCTGTAAATCATACTTTCTTTCCGCTAAACAGATGTAAGAACGCTTTGTTAAATACTGAATAAGCGTTTTTCTAGAGTGTTCTCTATACTTCTTAATTCCTGTTTTAATGTAGTCCTCTGACGTGATTTTTGTAAAGAATATTTGGAATCACCAGGTTATACCGTTTGCAAGATTGTACCATTCTCCTCGCCCAATCCAAGTTCTCTTACAATTTAATGTTCGTTAGAGATTTTGCCACTTTATTCTTCTATTATTATATTATTCTTATTATTATTAAATATTAATCCTTTTTAACGTATTTTATCGATTCATCTTTACCTCCTAAACAAGTTCTAGTGTTTCATCATCATGATCAGTTGTTAGTTTGTAGAGACAGTTGTCCTTGATGCTATAGAAATTTTCATTCTTTCCTTTCTTTTCTACCTCACCTCATTTGTATCAACTATATCGATCTTCTACTTACCATTTCTCTTTTTAAGTCTTTTAATCTATCAACAATTTTTATATTCTTAACATTACCCCGCTCTTACTGGGTGTTGGAAATTTTGTTCACGATGTTTTTGATGACACCCTAGAACAGTCACCATATTGTCATTTGAGTGGAAGACGAGTTTACTTCTCGAATATTTGGCTAAAAAGGGCGTCATCATAATTGGTCAAGTAAATTTTTGGGATATTGATAACGATCTTTAATAAGGTCCGTTCCACGTTTCCTTCTGTATTCTCGTACCGTTCATCAAATCCATGGTTGATATTCTTTTCGGAACGATTTCTCTTCACTTTGACGAGGAAGTGGTCATGCCCTATAGGTTCCTTTGCTTTTCTAAATAACCGTTTATTCTTGATAGATGTGGAGCCCGTAACCCGGCTTTCCTTAGACTGCCTAACTGCAATGTTAGAACATGGGCGATTGAGCCGCAAATTCCTACTACGCCTTACACAGTAGTGAAATTTAACTCTAAGAACAATCTAACACACGCGGTACATAAATTATGACAAAGTTGAGAAGTATTGCACCAATGAAAATCTTAAAGGTTGCATCACTACGTTGTAAAGTACCACATTCTTAAATTCTGACATTTTGACTAAGGACCACCGGAAGTAATAATTTAACGGTTAAGGTTAAATTGCTTTTTATTTATTTCTTTAACAAATTCCAAAACAAGTAAGGATCACATTATTGATATTATAATATTTAAATTCGAGCATAGTTTTTCAAATTAACTCATCTGTATAACTTACTTAATCATACGACGACATTCACACCATAAAAAATGTAGAAATACTTCTAAAAACAATTAAATGAAAATGATATATGGATTTCTGTCAATGTCGTGGTAATATCATGATTTTTTTATAAACAAATGTGTAAACAACATCGAGAACAAGTGTATGAAAAACTATAACCAAGCGAAAGTGGTAATAATTTTATATAGTGATTTCAGATAACAAGGCATTCTAAAAATAGTGAAGTAAGTGTTTCTTTTAATCACGTATAGAAATAAATGTCGAATACAGAAAACGTTTAATAAGTACTAAAAATATAATAATCTTCAAGCAAGCGACAAAAAATCTTTCTTTTTTTTAACAAAAAAATTGAATCTGAAAATCTTTTGATATCAAAGCTTCGACGTTATTTTATTAAGAACAACATTAAAAAGCATTCCTCAAATTGTATTTTTTCCTTATTAAAAGAAATAGCACATTTCTAATTTTACACAAACGAAAATAACTGTTTCTTAAAAGAAATCCTCCGAGATACATCCCGTTCAACCAAGTTATGGTTTTATTTTCAGTAACGGAAATATAATCTACTAAGCAGAAACGGTCGTAGCGTTCTAAACAACACAAATATTCATCAAACTTATGGCATTATGAACGACGTGTAGGAAAGGCTGCCTAAGTTTTCGCATAAAAATTATAAAAAATATAACATACCAATTAATACTTTATATTATATACGGAGTAACAATAAGCGCGCTGGAAAAAAACCTTGCAGAATAAACGTATATAAACTCATTGTAGAATTTCCGAAAACAAATATTACTGATAATCAAATACCGCATTTTCAACGTTATTTCAAAATAGAATAGATTAACGCATTTTTGAAGTACAACTAAATATTTTATTAAAAACCTACAAGGTGAGGGATAAGCAATCGTTATATTTGAGAAGGCAGTCAAATATATTAATCAATACTCAAATGACCGCGAATACAATAAGAAACGTAACATTTAATTACGTAAGAACGAAAATACTCGCTTGCAGGAACTGCACGTAACAAATTCCCCCTCTAGCAACATTAAAAGCTCGGGGTAGGAAGCAGAAGCAACGGATCAAGCAATACACTAATAAAACACCATAAAGAAATTCATTTCATAAAACAAAAGGGAGAGAAATTTTTTTTTTATCCAGCTCGAAGAAGCAATATACTGGACCAAGCAAAAAAAGTAAACAATTATTTAAAAAAAAAGGAGGAGGATATTCTAGCAACTAACGGGGACAGAGATGGAATGGTCTAACACTGTGAAAGTTGTCGAAAGGCGGATATTTTTGTAAAGAAATAGTAAAGTTTTCAAACCTTAAAAAAAGAGTCGGTTTCTAACCAGAAGAAACCAAAAAATACGAACAGAAACGCGGAAGAAAACCAATAGCAAATGCCAAAACGAGAAAATAACTGTCAAGTCTTAAAGTATGCTCAGGAACATGAGGAATACAGGATAGAAAAATAGAAGTACTTCAAGCTGTGGTAAAAAAATCGTATCAAACAAATAATCAAACAAGAGACTATCTAACAAAGCCAAAAAGTCGACTAAGTCGTAGTTACCAAGAAAAAGAAGGAAGGTTTAGAAAACACATACCACCGGCAGTGGATCGAAAAATTTAATCAAGTCAGTATGAGGACTAACAGTAAGAAAAACTAGACAACGGAAAGAAAAGGAAAACAACCAAAAATATGTATATACATGAGTATTGAGTGTGTGTGTGGGTGTGCGCGCACGCGCGTCTAGAGTGCGCGTGTGTGAGCGTACGAAAAATGTATTTGAAAATGTATTAGACCGTTTTAATCGCCTCTTACGAAAGACTGGTTGTGCCTTGGTGCTATTCTAGTCCAGACCCAAACGAGGTTAAGTACGAGGAAAGGAACGAAAGAAAAGAAACAATCTAAGCCAGGAAATTATTAGGAAAAAAAAACGTAAAGTCGAAAAATCAAGTCCTAAAGTAGGGTAGAGTCGGCATAGAAATCTGAAGACGCAGAAGACTAAGAATGACGTTTCGGATGTGTGCATCGCCAGCAAGAAAACGAAGCCATATCAGAAACATCAGGGTTGTGGGGGACGGGCCGATTTGAGGTTTTTTATGTGCTAGATGCCTATTGAGCTGTCGGAAGGATCGGCAAGTTTATAGGTCTAGGGCGAAACAATTTTACGGATGGTGAAGAAACCAGGGAATCTAGGAGCAAGCTTAGCATTGAAGCGACGTGAAGCGTCGGACAGAGCAAAATTACGGCGTCAAACAAAATCGCCTAATTAAAAGGACACAGGACGACAACGCAGGTGGTAATGTATATGGGTGTTACGATAGGCGGCGAAAAGTTCTTTGAGAGCATGGGAGAGGCTATTTTTGAAGTAATCGGGATCAGAGAAAAGACATTAGCGATCAGGAATTTACATATCCTTTATTTCGGACAGTTGTCCGAAATAATCGCCGGATAAAATGTCTTCACGACCAAACAAGGCAAAGAAGGGAGTACAACCAAGGACGTTCGGATAGCGCAGGAAATCTTAGGAAGGTTGACATGCCAGTAACGCTGAAATGACTACGAGCACACAGGCAAGTAAACTGACGGCTGCCGAATTGTACACCGTTATCTGTGATAAGGCATTGGGAACTGCGAAAAGTAAGAAGACTTAGTCTTCATTGATTTTGGACACGGTCACTGCAGTGGCACTACGTAAAGAAAAAGAAAGGGAAACCTAGTGAAGTAATCGGCCAATACAACGTTATATGGACGACCGCGGGAGGAACGAGGAAGAGAACCTATCATGTCACAGGAAACGATTTTCTAAGAATAAGATGGTTTGACCCTTGGAGGGAAGGATCCAGAAGGAGGTAACTGTTCAACTTTGTGAGCAACACAAACCGGACAACGTCGAATGTATTGAGCGACGTCAGCTCTGAGGCAGGGTTGGTAATACATTTAGAGGAGACGGGCAGAAGTTTTGATCACGCCACAATGACCGGAACCAGGAGAATCGTGATGAAGAGATATTAGATGTTTACGCTGCTCAGAAGGCACAACGATTTTCCAATCGCCCAAAAAACCAACAGCGGTAGAAGTTTTGTGAAGACGGAGAAGGATATTGTTAACTACGGAATAGGAAGAATAACTTCTAAGAGATTTGAGAAACTTTTTGGACCCTAAAGTTGTACCAAACATCAGGGGTAGAATTAGTAACTTTGAGGGGGGCAATGGTAGAAATAGAAATGAGTTCCAGAGCAGGAGCAAAAAAAAGAAGGGAATCATGGACGACATGATCTTTGCCCTTATGGTGGATAATAGAAAATTCATATTGTTGGCCTCCAACAATATGACTTTTCTATTATCCACCTTTGCCTCGGAAGGACCAAAGGGCTAGGCTACCGGAAGGACTTTGAGGTTGTTGAGCCAAAAGAAGGAATGGTGATCGGTAATGATGGAAAAGCGGGTACCCTCAGCGTAAGGCCGGAACTTCTCAATTGCTCACAACACTGCCAGACACTCCTTTTCAATAACCGAGCAGTTTTGTTCAGGCTTGGAAATCGAACGACTGATGTAGCTAACGACCTTCCCGCCTTTGAGGGAGGTCTGATTTAGAATAATACTCAAACCGAAGTGGGGACATCAGTTTGGATGGTGAAAGGCAAATTAAAGTCAGGGCAGATAAGAAAGGAGGCGGAAGCTAAGTAGTGTTTAAGAGATAGGAACGCAGGGAAGTATGTTTAGTAAATCAAGTGCAATCCTTATTATTGTAGTTTTAAATGCTTTAATTGGTTGCATACCTAACCCTTACATATAATACATTCTTACTTTTAAATTGTAATTGGTGCGGGTTTAACTACGGAGTGTTCAGAAAGTACCTATTTAGTACCGTGCGATGTGGTGCTAAGTACTAATACACTGTTCATTTGTTTGCAGGTCCGGTTATATTGCAGACCAGCGGAGTAACGACATCATGTGTCACATTTTGTTATCCAGTTACTGTGCTAATGATTGCACAAAGAGTGTTTTTTATAAAACTTGGGTTCCGCAACGGATTCAAGTTTAACACAATCGTTGAAACCGATTTTGCAGTAAAGTTCAAAGGAACGAAGGTGCTTAGGGACCTCATCACTAAATTTCGCGAAATCGGAGGCGTTTATAATGCTTCAAATCCAGACAGGCCATTAACATCCGCATCCGAAGAAAGATATTGGAAATGTAGTATATGATGCTGCAAAGTCCAAAGAAATCGGTTCGACAACTAGCTCAACAGACCAATGTGTCCATTGGTTCTGTTCGCAAGATTCTGCGGAAGTCAGTGCAAATGTATACGTACAAGATTTCAGTAGTGCATCAACTGAAAGACACAGATTACCCGGTGCGTGTGAGTTTGTGCAACTGATTTCTATCCTTCCTATAGAACAATGGTGAAGGGGCATTCGTGACAAAACATTTTTCACGGACAATGCATGGTTCTATCTTGCTGCTACGTGAATAGCCAGTACAGTCGTGTACGGACTACGGAGAATCCGCATGAATTTAGGTAGTTAGGACAGCGTGATCAGAAGGTTGGTGGTCGGTGTGCCGTGAATCGTACACGCATCATTGGGTCAATCTTCTTTCAGGACACAACTAATGCAGAACGATACCGCACCAGTATTCTGGAGTCCTTTCTCGAAGAATCGAACAAAGACAACATTGAGGATGCCTGTTTCAAACAGAATGGGACGACGTTGATGAACTTTTTGGCAGACAACTTTGGTGACCGCATCATCTCTTGGAGACTCTGGCGTCCTCATTCACACTACTTGACTCCACCTGATTACTTTCTGTAGAGTACGTTGAAGGCAAAGACCTATGAAGACAATCCACACATCATACAGAAACTACAAGATGCACTGACCCATCACATTCAGGACATCATTCCAGTTACTTTATGAACACGCGGTATAATTGATATTCTGTCGTTTTTTATTGAAACACTATTGCTGTTCTTGCACTGAACAATGCTTTGGTTCTGCAAATGTCTATACCAAATCTATTCTTTGTTGTGTAACTGCAAGTTTCAGTTATCTATACACAGGAATAAAGCTTAAAATAAAACTGTTTACCTGAACTCGTTTGCAAGCCGAAATGAAACATTCTAGATCCCAATAATAAGAATATAAATGAAAAGATCTGATCTCTCCGATGTGGTGTAGAAATCCAACTCTATCCTTGTACAAAATTCCTGTCAAGCACTTTTCCATTGTAAAACAACCTTTATTTGTGTGTGAGCTACTTGAAACCTTATCCTTTGAACTACTTCCAACTAAAGCTTTGTAAAGACTCCTTCCTGTCAACCACTATTCCTAAGCGTATGAGTTGCTTCCAACTGTAGCCTTGTAGGAAGTTTCTGTCAACTACTTTTCCTTTATAGAACAAGTTTAATAATTAACTTATTAAGCCACTCGAAGTCCACATGATAAATCTTATAGGCTGTTCCTGAATCGTATTAATGCTCGATTCACAAATTTATTACACCTTCAACAGTAACAATAATTTTTTTACAATGACTACAGTTGAAAACAACGCAGATGTTTAGAAGTAATGGTTGACAGGAATTTTTACAAAACTGTAATTAGAAGCAATTCAGAGGCTGATGTTTTAAGGAGCTTTTACAGCAACACACACAATCAAAATTATTTTACGAAGAAAAGGTGCTTGATAGAAATTTGTGCAAGGATAGAATTGGTAAGAAACATAGAGTTGGGGTGCCAACGTATCATTGTTAGTCGTATTTATAGTAACAGTACCTATTTCTTTATATATTTACGTTTTGAAAAAGTAGGAATAGTAGATGTTGTTAATGTGCAATTCCTTAAAACCCACAAAATAATCCTTTTTTGCCTGTTAAGTACATTTTAGGAGGAAACTTTAGATTCATAAATTATTTTAAAACACAAAAGTGTAAGCAAAATATATGTAAACTTTAATTGTAGAATCATATCATCTTTTAAGGAAGCTTTGAATTATGAAATGTCAGTAAATTTATTAATATACGTCGTAAATATAAAAGAGCGTTTACTAATGTAGTTAAATAAATTAATTTCAAGGTTAAGTAGTTACAAGACAAAGAATCTCCAGATACGCTTAAACGTCTTAACAATGTAATAAAAAAGTATAGACGTTTTATTGGTAGTATTCACGAATATTAAATTACAGATAATTAAAATGCGGTTCTTGTGTGCAAGGATCCTATCGTTTCATACCGGTATTACGTATTTCGTGCTATACACTTGATAAGCAAACCAGACAATGACATAATCTCACCACAAGAAGGAGATGTGCGTGTAAACAGTAAAAGCTTGGTTTGTCGTAAAACACCCCCTTTGATTATGGAATAATAAATTGGAGTCCATGAGGTGACACACGATTTTTCGACATAGCCTACAAACACTGAAATATATTAAGATGGTTTGGTTATCAACAAAATGAGTTTAAAATTAAATACTTGAATAACTAGATAAATGCTCTTGGTTCCAATGGACTTCTGTAGTCACTTACTGGTGAAACTGTAAGTCAATTTTTAGTAGCACTATATGTTATTGTTGATGGCATGTATGTGTGATGGTTGTTGTATAAAGTATTGCTACATGTTACATTATAAGAAGTATAAAATTTGGACGTTGCAAATTGATGGCAAAGTAGAGGCGTATTCTAAATTATTATTTTAGTTAAGGATCAAAATATGATGAACTACAAATGAACTGATTATGCAATTTTCCTATTGTATCCTGTGTATTTTGTTACAGAAATAACCTTAGATCACTGACGTTAATATTAATGTAAATATAGTAAAAAATTGTTCACAGGATGATAAAATAATGTTGATATAGAAATAGATTTGGGTGATATAAGTTGAGATTGGTTGTTCTATTTGTACAAACATACAAGTGGCTTGCTGTGAAGGAAATCCATTTCACCAAGAGAGTCATCATCATCATCATCATCATCATCATTTTGTTTTCGACCTTACTTAAGGTCGGTTTGACGCAGATCTAACTTCTTTTCTATTCTGTGCTAATCTAAAAAGCTCTACATACCCTTCACAACCTAAATTTCTAATAATTTGACTAGTATAGTTTGGTCTAGGTCTTCCTATATCCCTCTATCTTTTTCCTATCCACCTGGCTCTACATAGATATTAGCAACCTGATGTTTGTTAAAGAACTCTAACATGGTTACATAATTACCATTTATAAGGAAATGAAATATAACCTGGTTATCCGCTTCAAAAAGGAAAAGTGTTAAATTATATGTTATGGTAAGGCTTAAGCAACGAAACGCTACCAACATGCCAGACCGCTAACTAATTGTGAGTTATGTCATGGTGACATTTAGTTACCTGATTTTTATTTTTGTTTTGTTTTGTTTTCGAACTTACTTAAAGTCGGTTTGACGCAGCTCTAAATTCTTTTCTATTCTGAGCTAGTCTAAAAAGGTCTGCATACCCTTCACAACCTAGATCTCTAATAATTTGACTAATATAGCTTTGTCTAGGCCTTCCTACTCTATTTTTATTTGGTAGTCTATAATCTAAGACTTTACTAAATAGTCCCTCATGTCTTAACTGGTGCCCTATCATTCTAGCTCTCCTGACCTTCAATTGTTTCCACATACAGGGTTCCTCACCTATCCTTCTATAAACTTCCTCGTTTGTTACTCTATCTGTCCAACTAATCTTTAACATTCTCCTATAACACCAAGTTTCAAAAGCTTCTATCTTTTCTTATCTACTTCTTTAATTGTCCAAGTCTCACTACCATATAGTAGAACGCTCCATACGTACGACTTTAAGAAACTTTTCTATTATCTAAACTAATACTATTAGCTATTAGTAAGTTTTCTTTCTTAAAAACATTTTTCTAGCTTGAGCTATTCTAGCTACTATATCCCTTCTGCTACGTCCATCCTTTGTAATTATACTACCTAAATGGCAAAATTCATCTACCTCCTCTAACTCGGTATTACCTATTTTTAATTTTGGTTTAGAACTAGGCTGTAACTCACTTGTCATTATCTTTGTCTTTACTGAGTTAATTCTCATACTATAGTTACTCAATAGTATCTCATCTAAAATATTTAAAAACTCTCCTAACTCTTTTCTAGACTCGGCTATAATGACTATATCATCTGCAAAACGTAACATGTCTACTTTCTGTCCCTGTACACTAATACCTATCTCTTTTCCCTCTCTAGCTAAGTTTAAAGCTTCCTCAATATAAACATTAAAAATCAAGGGAGACAGTATACAACCCTGTCTAACACCATTTCTAATCTTAGCTTCCTTTTCTATTTCATCCAATCTAATTACTACGCTTTGGTTTTATATAGACTGTAAATAATTTTTCTATCCCTATGAGAGATTCCTATTTTTGCAAAACCCTGAACATAACAATCCAATTAACCCTATCAAAAGCTTTTCTAAATCTACAAACGCAAAATGAGTCTTTTTATTTTTTTGTAACCTTTTTTCGATAATTACCCTAATCATTAGTATCGGTTCTCTAGTCCCTCTGTCTTTACGAAAACCATATTGGTCTTCGCCTAAATAATTCTCAGTCAAAGCTTCTACTCTATTTTTAATTATTGTTGTTAGTATTTTGGAAGCATGAGAAGTTAAACTAACCGTTCTAAAATTCTCACACCTATCAGCTCCTGACTTTTTTGGGATTGGGATAATAATATTTTTTTCGAAATCTATTGGAACCTCACCTGTGTCATATATTACTTTTATTAGTTCATATAATCTATCTAAAGTTTTCTGACTAGCATATTTTATTAATTCTGCGGGAATATCGTCTATCCCTGGCGCTTTATTTAGTTTAAGATTCCGAACAGCTCTATCAAATTCCTCTCTTAATATTGAGAACCCTATTTCTACATCCTCTTCTTGGTCGTTCTCTAACTCATCTATATCGTCTCCCTTATATAAATCTTCTAAATATCTTTTCCATCTATCTGCTACCTCAACTTTATTTATTAGAAGCTCATTATTCTCGTCTCTAATACCATTATATTTTTTCCTATCATCCCCAAAAAACTTTTTAACTGCCCTGTAAGCCCTGTCTGTCTTACCTACTCTCAAATCATCTTGTATTCCCTTACAATTCTCCTCCATCCATTTATTTCTAGCTTTTCTACACTCATGTACTATCTTATTTCTAACTGTATTATATTTTTGCTTACTTTCACTATCCACTTCTCTGAAAGGTTTAAGCTTTCTTCTATTCTCTATTAAATCTAATATCTCCTTTGTTACCCAGGGTTTTCTCGCTTCTATTTTTTCTTACCTATAGTCTGTGTTGCTGTATCATGTACAGTCAGTTTTATTTCTTTCCATCTATTTTCTACATTCCCTCCTACAGCTATCTCTTTACTCTTATTATCTAATACTTGTTTATATTCCTCTTTTACCCTACTATCATTAAGCTTACCTAGATTCCATCCCTCTCTTTTAACTTTTCTCAATTTTTTGAATTTTAGTTTACACTTCATTTTAACTAAGTTATGATCGCTATCTATGTCAGCCCCTGGATAACTACGACAGTTTTTAACTTGGTTTCTAAATCTTTGTTTAACTAAAATATTATCTATTTGGTATCTAGCCCTATCACCTGGCGCTTTCCAGGTATATCTTCTCCTAACATGTTGTTCGAATAGGGTGTTTACAGTTACTAATCTATGTTCCTGGCAAAACTCAACCAAACTTTCTCCTCTATCATTTCGTCTGCCATACCCAAATTTTCCTACCATTTTTCCCTCACTACCTTCTCCCACTGACGCATTAAAACCGCCCATAACTATTAAATTCTCATCTCCTTTTACTTTTCTCACTATGCTATTTATATCCTCGTATACCTTTTCTACTTCCTCATCCTCGTACTGAGTTGTTGGCATGTAAACCTGTACTAAAACAGTGTCTGTGGGTTTTGTACTCAATCTAACCATAATTATTCTATCACTAAATTGTAAGTACTCTTTAACTTTATGCCCTAATCTTTTACCTAACACTATTCCTACGCCTGCCTGAACATTAGTTGAAGAAGTTGTAATTATTCTATAATTATCTTTCCAAAAGTCATTACTATCTGGCCATCTCACCTCACTAATACCTAAAATGTCCAGCTTTTCCTTTCTCATTTCGACTAATAAATTCGTTAACTTATCTACTCTAAGTAATGACCTAACATTCCAAGTCCCTATCACTAAATCGAATTGTTGTTTTATATTCTTATGATAACGAGCCCCAAGTACCCTCCCGGAGATCCGAATGAGGGAGTATTTTACCTCGGACAAGAATTTTACTTGTGAGCTCCCATCATATGTATTTCGTGTTTTAGGCCACGCACACCTGGGAAATATTGTGGTAGGCTCCCATATCTTTCCACAACGCAGTTTTTAAAGATTTTAGCAGAAAGCCGTATCCGTCACGGCCAACCCCCAACAAGCTTGTAAATTATTGAGGATCGCCCGAGACCAATCGACCCTCCTCCAATATCTTTTAGCCAGCAAGGCTGCTGCCCCTTGCTGCGCCTTTTAATCGCCTTTTACGATAAGCAGGCTTACTATAGTAGTATTCTTTATCCCCTACTATAGGGGAACCAAGAGAGTACAATAATTAAAATTTCCCCCAATTGCTCGTCGTCTTAAAGGATTTGGTTGGTGCCCATTAACTTGACAGTGGATAAAAACGTTCAAGATGTGTTATTGATAACGTACCTTAAATGCACCTAAGTAAATTTTACTTTGTTCTATTTTCTTCCACTTTTCCTATAAGAACCAAGTTCCGCACCACTGTAGTTGGCCGGTACATTCTTATTTTGTTTCGGGATTTTCGCCCCTTTTGAGCAACTCCAAATTTAATAATTCAACAGTTCAAACACCCGTAACAGCTTTACCAAATATATTTGCATTTCTAATTATAAAGATATTGCCACGAACTTCAGTTTTCTGTTCTTCATTTGGTCCAATATAAGCATGAGTAAAGAAAAAAACTAAATATACTGATATGGCGCTACAGATATTACTAATACAATTTTTACTAACACTAAATTCCTTCCTAAAACGGCGATAACACTGTATTTATTAATAAATTTAACTACATTATTTATCTACACAGGCACTTTGCTACCTGCATCGACGTAGCCTAACACAAAAATCAAAGAAGAAAAATGGCCGGGCTCACCCGGTGAGTAGGCGGGGTCTTACAAATACCAAAAATAAAAGAAGGCCTGAAAAATAAAAAATTCACTCACTCCTCCACAACTCATAACAAAACATACAAAAAGAAACTTCTAATTAAAAACAAATTCGTACAAAGCACAGTATTTCCAACCCCAAAACAAAATTCAATAACCCCAATGCACATATATCCGGCAGAACAACAAAATTACTTTAAAAATGGCGAGCTGCAGTTTTTTAGGTCGCTACCCCTTTGAAATAACAACAAAAAAAAAACCTAAGTTCAACACTAAAAACAACAGTTCTTAATTCTTATAGCAAATTTAAAGTTACATACCTAAAAGTATTAATATCATGTCTTAATTAACCCAAATTTACAAATTTAAAAAGAAAGAAACAGTTTGAAATCTCTCCCCGTAAACATACAATTAACCTATTAAACTGTTCCGCAAAAAAAAAAACCCAATTCTTAATTAATTGAATATTACCAACCCATATTTCCACACCGAAAATAATCAGTTTGCCACTACCAATCTGAGTCATTCAGAACAAAAGCAATGCCTCAATTATTACGGCCTTAAATCCTAACATCGTTCAGTAATGTTTATATATAATGCTGTAATTAAAGGGTTAATTTAGGGGTAGGTTAAGTCATAGGGGTCGTAGAACAAACAGATGAAACGTCCAAGTAACAAAAGCACATATGTACAGATATTAGTAGAGTAAATAGGTCATTATAAATATTATTAGTTGAGAGCACACTGTATATAGCAGTACAAGCGATTAAGCAGATATCCAAGAGTAGCTATGAGCAAATATAAAAATTTGAAAAGGTAACGAAACGCATTGAAATTAAATCGGTGAAAAACCTGCATGAATTGGCTAGACAAATATTTAAAAAGTGCGTGGATATATCGTCTCAAACGCATTTAGAAATTATGCATTATTTGAAAAGCGTACGTGATTTAAAAGTATCACATTTGCTCAAAAATCCAATTTATTAGAATATAAACAAACACCAAATTTATTCCATCCAGATTAGAATAAAGCCAACAAACAATACTACGTGATCTATTGAATGAAGATTCCTGGGATTTCTGAAGTAAATGCAAGGTATAATAAGCATTTACGTGACAAAGTGAACATCGCGTTATGCTATTAAACTAGACAACTGGTAAAATTCCCAAAATAACAAGTGATAATACACTTGGTCTCGCCCAGCACGTGGAGTCAACGAATGAGAAACTAAAGGGGGTCGATCCTATAAATATCTTGACAATTGAATATCGAGTTAGTATACTTTTGAAACTGGGCAGTCACTATGCTTGAAAGTAATAAATATTTACGTGAAAAGTTAAGTGAAAATTATTTTAAAGAGTGTATAATTGTGCAAAGAGAGCCGTACTTCTAAAAGACGTAAGTAGATAAGATTTAGTGAAATTATATCATTTTTAATAATAAATAAAACAGTGCTCTGAATAATTACGATCTGAATAAATACGATCTGATTAAATACGTCCTGAAGAACTACGTTCTAAATTACATTTTGAATAACTACGTTCTGAACCACAATTCTTACGATTCTTGTTAAAACTTTTAATAACGATCCATTACGATCTTAAATACAATTTTGGATACGAAACTCTGGAAAATTCTGTTAGTTCAAACAATTTAATAATCTCTGAAAATGGTAAACATTCTATTACGGAAATGAAAAACCTTTCATTGGAATAAACGCACCAATAACGATTTGGATATCGACTTCAATTCTTGGAATGCAGATCACCTGATGAATCTCCTCAGGTTAGATATATTTTGATATGATTTATTTCAAAAAACTGTTTTAATATCAATAATAATTTAAAAGTGTAAGAGCCGACAAATTGGGGTTCCTTGTATAAATTTATGAAAAGTTATAGACAACTTGAACGTTTCAACAAGTGCTTAAATTATATAAAAGCATTTTAATGTGGCTATTATCGTGGGGCGAGTTTAACATAACAATATATAAATATATATATATATATATATATATATATATATATTACTCATATTTAGACCAGGGTAGAAAATTAATGGATTACATCAAATAATTTTAATCACCGTGTATAAGGAATTTTATTAAATAATACGCTTTATTAAAACCATGAAGCATAAATAAATTCGGTCGTCTCAGTAAAAATAAGAAATTTAAACCATGTACAAGACGCTTTATATCAAAAGAAACAGTATTAATAAGCTCTGCGTGTAATGTAATTATTCCTAAACAAATGGAAATTACGTGCATTAACCCTATTTCAAGTAACCGGAATTGAATCGTTAGTAACAGATAATATCTATAGAAACTTGTAAAAACCCAAGATTATAATACCAGAAAATAAAGCTCTGAGAATTAATATTATTTTGAACACCTGCGTAGTTTAAATATCACATACGGCGTAAATTTTGTAGATAATTAATAGTTTCAAAGAATCTTGGAGAAACCGGGGCTTAATATTCACGAGAATGTGCGATACGGGGTTATTAAACCCAGATAACAGTCCACATGGACTAAAATATAATCGATAATAAAGAATATCAATTTGCACCAATACGAACAGGTTAGAAAAGGAAAGAGAAAATGCGTCAAGCAAAGACACATATAGTAAAAGGCGGGATTTAAGCAACGTCACGAGGGTCACAATTGGTTGAAAATAGGATGCAAATATCAGAGGTAGAAACAACAATTTCTGTACAAAATTAATTAGTTTTTCTCGGACATGCTTGCGTGCCGTGTGTTGAAATTTCTGAGATTTAAATGGGACGAGTGAAAATTCGTAAAAATCGACGCGCGAGTGACAGACTGGGAACATAGAATGAGGAATTCTTTAGAATTACCCATTTTGAGAACAAAAGCGACGTGCCGGCTTTTTGCTATATATACCGAGATGAATATAAACAAGCCCTCTTAGACTTTTGACTATTCGATGCGTTAAAAGCTCTTACATCCGCGACTTGATTGAAGATGTTAAACAGTGCATTTTAGTTTCAGAAAATAATTTAAAATTTTGCTCGTATATTTTAGTGATTCAAAATAGTTGGTTATTTACGTGCTAACATGAAGGTACTTCAGTGCACTTAGATACAAGGTAATAAAATTTAGTTTCACTGTACCAATTAGCAAAATTTACAACGACAAATGTATACACAAAAGTAGGCAGTTTTGGCGTATATTGGTGAAAGAAGTATGAAGTTATTTGCTATTTTTCGGGGGTGTTAATAATTAAATGGTTCAAATACGTGTCTGGATCCACGAAACAAGGGTCAGATATACATAGATGAGTTCCGGAAAAGCCCAGAAACAACTGGTGATGGAGAAAATTTTAAAAGCGTTGAGAATTAGAAGCCGTAAATATAATCCTGTTGGAATGGTGTGATTAACTAAAGGGACGATGTACTTTGAAGCTACGAGGACAGTAACCTTCAGGTAAATTATACTATTTTGTTTGACATTTTGTGTGTGTTGAATAACTTTATAATTGATTTACTTTAAATGGACATTAGTGAAATTGTACTAACCATAAAATTTTAATTTTAAGATGAAATTTGCTTGTTGAAGTAGAAAGGGGTATTTAGTTTTGATGTTCGGTAATATGATGAAAATTTGGGTATGTCTTTGAGCTCAATTAGACGAACCTGGTTAATTAACGTAAAGGGTGGTAGATGCTCCTTTATACTCAGACTCGGTCTGCCTATATTGTTTTATTAATTAGCTAGATTACAAGTTTAACCAAAGTGCTATAGTGCGGGTTTGTTTTGTACTAAAATGGTACCTGCAAACGTTTATAAGTGCAACCCTTGCGGTGCTTCCTATACCTGGAAAATGCTCTCAAACGGCACCAGAACAAATGTCGTAGTGTAACATCGCCCAGGTTAAGCCGTCCGCAGCAAAGTACTTAAACTGTGGGACTTGCGGTTTCGCTTTTACGCGAATGGACAACTTACTGCGACACAAGGAAAACAGCACGGTATGTCATTAAGCCTTAAACGTTCAGCTCCGCCAGCTGTTAAAGGGTCTTGTACGAAACAACCACGAATTATGTGTACAGTATGCGATTTCGAAATGGAAAAATACATACGCATACCGCACACTTAAGGAGCAACAAACATAAAATGCATCAGTTACCGCTACTAACGAAGATGGTGTAGAAATGATTAGCACAGCGTTTAACAACTGCATATTTAGCTATCGCATAAATAACGCCAGCGTCGACAATGGAGTGTCCGAGTTTCTTTGGAAGCAGAAGGAACGATTTATTCGATTAATAATAAAAAGAATACAACATATAATCCGGAAAATACGTACGAAGTCTTAAACATCATTCCTAATAGCACAGCAACCTAATTAAGGTAGGTCAGTAAGCAATATTTAATTGCTGTTAATTGATTTGTATTTAGCGTACTTTCCTATTTAAAACCCATTACATTGGAATGTGTTTACCTCACGTGATGTCGCTGGACGGTAAAACATATTGTTAATTAACGATAATATGTCTTATTAACCGAAAACACGTCTCCTTTTTACATTAATCTCTTTTTATTACAGGTCTATTTAAACAACACATTAATTTCCTTTTGTTACAGGTTAAACTTTCGGCTACGCACGAAATAATGTTATACTTTGTAAAATTGCATTCTATAAGTTTATTAAACTGTAAGTTGGATAAATAAATTATTAAAATTTTGTGTTCTTAATTTTGTGTCTAACTGAGGTTTTAAAAATGGAGTTAGCTGAGAAAATTCTAATATTGATTGATACCAAACAAGATAGGTTTATCTCAAAAGATGCATTGGTCAGACGAAGAAAACTATTTGTTAGTTTTGCTTATAGAGCAAAGAAAATTTAGAGGTTCGGACTTTAAAGGGTATAACTTTGCAGGGCGTGGTCCTATTTTAAATCTGTTTGCAGATTCAAATTCTGCGTAAAATTCTAAGCTAACAAGATGTATCGCATGACTAAGAAATTATAAGAACGCTCAAAAGTCGCTACAGGTAAAAAATCTTAAAATGGGGGTAGCTCCCTTGGGGATGGCGCAATCTAAAAAATTCCTAAAGATTTGGGTAGCTGAGAAAATTCTAATATTGATTGATACCAAACAAGATAGGTTTATCTCAAAAGATGCATTGGTCAGACGAAGAAAACTATTTGTTAGTTTTGCTTATAGAGCAAAGAGCGAAATTTAGAGGTTCCGGACTTTAAAGGGGTATAACTTTGCAGGGCGTGGTCCTATTTTAAATCTGTTTGCAGATTCAAATTCTGCGTAAAATTCTAAGCTAACAAGATGTATCGCATGACTAAGAAATTATAAGAACGCTCAAAAGTCGCTACAGGTAAAAAATCTTAAAATGGGGGTAGCTCCCTTGGGGATGGCGCAATCTAAAAAATTCCTAAAGATTCGGGTAGCTGAGAAAATTCTAATATTAATTGATACCAAACAAGATAGGTTTATCTCGTGGGTGGAAATGTGGAGAAAGATTTATCTCGCGGGTGGAAAGAATGCGGGTGTGATGTAATCAAAATGGTTGGGGTAAAAAATTCCACAAGGAGGAGATTCATCTCCACAGGGAGAGAGCAGGTGGAGATTCTTAAAAAATAAGACTTTATAGTGCGAATTTACATGTAAATTTGGTCCAGATGTGTGAGGAAATGTGGGATTCTGGAGGAAATGTGGTGCTGATTACGCCCATAATACACTACTTATATATTATTTAAATTAACCCATCTGCATTACTTAATAAAATTAATTATATGACAACATTTAGACTAAGAAAAATGTGCATGATTTAAAACAAATCAGTTCAAATGATTTAGTTGATGTCATTGTTGTAGTAACCTAGTGATCTTTTTATGAGCAAAGGTGTGAACAACCTCGAGAACAAGTATATATAAAGAACTTAAAATGAAGCAAAAGGTAGAAATATTTGAATTTACCGTTTCTGATAGAACAAGTGTCTTAAAACATGTTGAAGGTAAGTGTTCTTTTTAATCATGTATAGAAATAGATGTTTTGTACTTAAGAACCTTACAAAATCTAAGAATACAAAATTATTGCGTCTTTTAGTCTATAAAGTCCATTGAGACCTAAATAAGCAAAGTTAGAAGTTTGCATGGAAACGACTGTATTGCTTTGTTCCAAATTATTATTAATTTTGAAAACTTTTGTTATGCGAAAACAATAGGAACATAATAGATAACATATTCTGTAATAACAGAAATGCCCCCTGATGCATAAATTAAAATTGGGCCCTCTGAGTTAAAGAAATATATGGCGTAAGAAAAAATACAATCAGTTACATATATTAAAAAGTATTTAAAAATTATTTACATGAATTAACAATCACATAATAAATATAAATAAAATACAATTTAATATAGAAATCAATATGAAAGATATAAAATATACAACAAATAAGGACTCATTATTAACTTATAATTTAACTTTTCTTGCTTTTGTAGTAGCAAATTTATCAATAATTTTATTAATATCCCATTTATCGTAAGTATGTTCTATTAATGTTAATAGTAAATCAACTAAAAGATTTTGCGATAAATTGAATTCTAAAACATCTATTAATTAATTTTTATCTAGAATATGAACGCTTTCTGCTTGCTGCAGATACAGGTAATGTTAAAAATATGCGTATCTTCTACATATATTTGCAGAAGTTAGGTCTAACTTGTTATATGCGACTGTAATCAATTTATAAGATTATTAAAATTTTCGAAATTTTTTATTGTAAATCAATATTTAAATGATAATAATCCATAGTAATTTTCTACGAAATTAATCTAACTCTATCTTTTGAATGATCGTCTAACTCGATACAGTTACATTTTAAGTCTTCTGCTTTAATATTTTTTCAGTTTTCAAATTTAAAGACTGTATTGTAAGATTTTAATTACTCATATTTATCTTTTAAAGAATTAGCTGTATATAAAATCATTATAAAAAATTAATTTTAAATAATAGTTGATGGTTATGATGGGTGTCATTTGTATGTTCATGGTTGATACCGTTTTCGTTTTCGTATTCTAATAGTCCTCCCAAATTCAGCTGATATTTCTAAAGAGCCCACTAATTGCCGATAAATTTTTAATAATTTAACATCCCCACCCCTTCTGTCATTTTAAATATAAATCGTTAAATTCTGTATTCATGACAATGTAACTGAAATATTTATGTCTGCTGATTGAAGCAATTTGGTAATTACTTAATTACTTAATACACCATATCAAGGTATTAATGAAGAAACACATTCAAGATTTTCAGATTATTTACATACGCTCACATATATTCCACAATATCGTAATTTAATCGCACGTTAAAGATTGCCTAAAAGGGTTCGGCAAAATTCTAAATTTTCCAGGCAACAAAAAACTCGCCTCCTGACCAATGTAGTACCTTCGGGTGGAGCATTGGAAATATAAATGAACGGCCAATGTCGTATCTTAAGGCGGAGCATTGGAAAAATCAAATGTAGCGTTTACTCGTACTTAATACTTAGACGGTGACAACTAGAAAATATTACACTATTGAAAAAATTTTAAAAGTTGCATCATTTCCTTGTAAAATACCGCATTCAAAAATTTTAGCATTGCAAAGTATAAACCACCTAAAGTAATAATTTTACGGTTAAGGTTAAACTGATCTTTACATAATTCCTTTTAAAATCCAAAACAAATAAGGATCACACTATAATATTTGAATATTCAAATTTTATCTATATATAAGTAGTGTATTATGGGCGTAATCAGCACCACATTTCCTCCAGAATCCCACATTTCCTCACACATCTGGACCAAATTTACATGTAAATTCGCACTATAAAGTCTTATTTTTAAGAATCTCCACCTGCTCTCCTGTGGAGATGAATCTCCTCCTTGTGATTTTTCAACCATTTTGATTACACACCCGCATTCTTTCCACCCGCGAGATAAATCTTTCTCCACATTTCCACCCACGAGATAAACCTATCTTGTTTGGTATCAATTAATATTAGAATTTTCTCAGCTACCCGAATCTCTAGGAATTTTTAGATTGCATCATCCCCAAGGGAGCTACCCCAATTTTAAGATTTCTTACCTGTAGCGACTTTTGAGCGTTCTTATAAATTTTTTAGTATACATGCGATACATCTTGTTAGTCTAAAATTTTACACAGAATCCAAATCTGTAAACAGATTTGAAATCGGACCACGCCCTGCAAAGTTATACCCTTTAAAGTCCTGATCTTCTAAATTTTGCTCTTTGCTTTATAAGCAAACTAACAAATAGTTTTCTTCGTCTATCCATTGCATCTTTCGAGATAAACCTATCTTGTTTGGTATCAATTCAATATTAGAATTTTCTCAGCTACCCAAATCTCTAGGAATTTTCAGATTGCACCATCCCCAGGAGCTACCCCATTTTAAGATTTCTTACCTGTAGCGACTTTTGAGCGTTCTTATAAATTTTTTTAGTCATGCGATACATCTTGTTAGTCTAAAATTTTACGCAGAATTTGAATCTGCAAACAGATTTGAAATCGGACCACGCCCTGCAAGTTACATATACCCTCTGCGAGATAAATCTTTCTCCACATTTCCACCCACGAGATAAACCTACCTTGTTTGGTATCAATCAATATTAGAATTTTCTAAGCTACCCAAATCTCTTTAAATTTTTCACATAGCACCATCCCCAGAGAGCTACCCCATTTTAAGATTTCTTACCTGTAGCGACTTTTGAGCGTTCTTATAAATTTTTATACATGTAGCACATCTTGTTAGTCTAGAATTTTATACACAATCCGAATCTGTAAACAGATTTAAAATCAGGACCACCCTTACCATTTTACACACACCCTCTAAATTATAAATTTCCTGCGGCTCATACCTAAAGAAAATCTAAAACAATTCTTAAAACTTTTATTACAAACAATTTTACTAATACAGTTTAAATTTTGTAAACCACATTTCTAAATACATATTCACAATTTTTTATTCTTAACCTAGAACTTCTCATATCGGCATACTTATTAATATTTATTTCTAAATAGAGCACCTTTTCCAAAGACCAACCGGACCCGCATGTTTCAAATTCCTCTGATTTTGTTCTTATGGTTTCGCTTAAGACCTCGTACATATTTTCCAGATTACTAGAAGACGTTATAACCACATTTTTGTGTTAAAGGATTTCACATCGGTAGTCTCTTCCCCATTTTGGTGTAAACGCCGTAGAGTTCGCAATAGACTTTTACTGCTGTATGTTGTATTCTTTTTCATTTATTAATCGAATAAATCGCTCTTTCTGCTTCAAAGAAACTCGGACACTCCATCGTCGACACTGGCGTTCTTTATGCGATAGCTAGCCATACAGTTGTTAAACGCAGTGCTAACCATTTCTACACCATCTTCGTTAGTAGCGGTAACTGATGCATTTTATGTTTGTTGCTCCTTAAGTGTGCGGTATACGTAGTTTTTCCATTTCGAAATCGCATACTTTACACATAATTCGTGGTTGTTTCGTACAAGACCCTTTAACAGCTGGCGGAGCTGAACGTTTACAGCTTAATGACATACCGTGCTGTTTTTCCTTGTGTCGCTGTAAGTTGTCCATTCTCGTAAAAGCGAAACCGCAAGTCCCACAGTTTAAGTACTTTGCTGCGGACGGCTTAACAACCTGGGCGATGTTACACTACGACATTTGTTCTGGTGCCGTTTGAGAGCATTTTTCCAGGTATAGGAAGCACCGCAAGGTTGCATTATAAACGTTTGCAGGTACCATTTTAGTACAAAACAAAACCCGCACTATAAGACTTGACTTGTAAACTTGTAACTAACTAACTAAAAGCTTACTCGCGCACCTGATTTATGTTCCTTATAGAATGCAAACCGAAGGTTTCGAAGACGACCGAACGAGTTGAGGATTCAGCGGGAACTAAATGACGTCATAATCCTTGCTGCTCGTCCAATACATTTAGCGCCAATGCATGCACCTGGTTCGCTTCGTCGATGGTGCGAATGCCGTTAGTAGAAACAGAAAACGTCTTCCATGTTATACGGATCGCGTGCATATTAAAAATCCAAAGGGTGGTAGCACACGCACACAAATTGTGTGCAAGTCGTGCTGTAGAAGATGCAATGCTACTATAACCAAAAACACTTTAAACCATTACTAAGAAAATACCAACTTGTTGTCTACAGGATACTTACAACAATTTAATTTTAAATAACTTCTACGTCATATTTTAGGAAATGGGGGCTTGAATATTTTCCAAATGAATCACCAAGCGAAAGTATATGCTTAACGGTATTAAAATTACCCATTAATTTCCATTTTTACGACCAGTGGTTAATTATAGATTGAAATTTAATTTGTGCACGTTCGAGCTTCTCGTAAACCTAACATATTTTAGAGCAACAATGCGCTGTATAATACATGCATACCCTTCGCCGCGCTACTGCTATTCTTGTAATTGCTAGAAAAAGTCACTCTCCTTTTTACTGTTAGGGACGATGCAAAGCACCATTTTTTATACTTTCTATAGCACATCGCACACTTTTCGTCTGATAATTAAATTTTGCTTCTGTAGGCTTTTACACTTTCGCATAGCGGTCGGCCGCACGTATTGATTTCTAGAACCGGTAAGTACTCGATATCCTCCAAATAGAGAATTAGATGCTCGATGTCTGTCAACTTCCAATTCCCTCGTAAAAGGTAGAAAAACTCGGTCAATCATCCATTAAACTTCGACCCGCTACCGTTTTGATAATTTCCAAACATTTTCGAACGACAATGGGCTGAGAATTTTAAACCTCCGAGGGATCTTTAAGTCGTGATCAATTACACATCCGAGCTACGCGTAAACTAACATATTTTGCAGCAACTGTATAATACATGCATACCCCTTCTCTGCGCTACTGCTATTCTTGTAGTTGCTTGGAAAAGTCAGTCGCCCTTTTTACTGCTAGGGTCGCTAAAAGCACCATTCCATACTTTATTTATAAGTGTAGCACATCGCACACTTTTTGTCAGTTAATTAAATTTTTGTTTATGTAGGCCTTTACACTTTCGCTTATTTAAACATCTAATACAATCAATTAACCACTTTCGATTATTCTAACGGGAACCACCATACATCCCACCGCATCGTTCTTTTTGAATCCAACGATCCTATGGGCTTCACGCACTAACACCTAACGTATCTTTCCTACTATTTGTTAAACAAAAACTACCGGTATCGCCATTGTGGACGTAAACAGATGTTTGTGGATGTGTACGAGTATGTAACCATATACATTAATTAGTCTAAGCTATTTTATTTAGTCCACGAAAACTACTATTTTCTAATCCACATAATTAATAATCGCCTTTATAGGTTTAACATTTCTACCATTTCCCAATGACTGGTGCTACGTACATGGAAACTTTAATTTCTTATTGGAGAATTCTTATTCTCCCGCACTGCTGCGTAGTTGCATGCCTACCCCTTTTGAGGTATATGCTCGTTATAGGTTGTAAGACCCTCGGTTTTATAACTACAATTCGTGAGACCCTTTAATCTTTTAATCGTATCTTTCTCGCCTACAATACAGTAGGACTTAACATTACTACCAACAAATTCTAATACTGGACCCCCATTAAATACGTCTTTAATTTTCCTACAACTTTTTATCGACAAGTGTTATATTGTATTTATTATACATGTAGTCACTCTTTTAAGATAAATATATTTTGCTAGGTATCAACTAATATTAAATTTTCTAGGGACCCCAAATCTGTAAACAGATTTTAAATAGACCACCCATACAAAGTTATGCCTTCTAAAGACTAATTTTTGTCCATCTTTATTTAACTCCATCTTTAAAACCCTTTTTTGCTACAAGACATATGCTTTAGCCAACCATCTCCCGAAATCTAAAACCTCCGTGTCCCGCGAATACCACGTGGAGATAACACGTATACTCTGTCAACCAGGATAGAAGCAGGAAAGATTTGGAAGGTGGGCGAAGAACTTAAAATTATGGAATTTAAAACTAATATATACAAATATAAACAACTATCTTATATCTTTACGCCCCATGCGTAGATTGTTGTACTATTAGGAATGATGTACCTTTTGTCATCTTCCTCGATAAACTAATTTTATTAATAAGCTGCGTATGCAAATCGTATTCTTTACTCCGGATACATACGCAGGCAAGTACTCGATACCATCCAAATAAAGAATTGGATGCTTGGTGACTGTTAACATCCGCTTCCCTCGTGTACGCCCACACATCCACATGCCCATGCGCCCCTCTCGACTGCTATTTCGTAACGTCACAGCCTTTTATAAATAAAGAACAATGTTATATACTATTATAAAATGTTTATTCTGACATTATACATAACAAATTTAAAAATATTTAATACCAAGCATGGAGTCATTTAAACTTAATTTTAATACAAAGTTATACACAGAAGACAGTCCTTTCTTTATGTTTGTTTGGAGTGGTTTTAATTTTATCTAATTTTATTCGCAGCTTAAAATTTAAATCGATACCCAAGTCCTCTATCTCCTTTTCTAACCAATAGTTTGATACATAAAGACCGTCTAGGTTTTCGAATTGTAAAATGTACCGAAGTTTGCCTCTCTATATTTAAAGTCTTTGATTCATCGACAACCAGATCCATTCCTTCGTGTAATTCTTGCAGCTTGTGACAATCTTTTAATCGCAGCTTTCCCACTATATCCTGCATACGTATCTTGTTAGCTTGATCGACTTCTTCTTGTCGGTATTGGAGGAAATCCTTTTCTCCCACAGACTGTTGCGTAGTTGCATGTCCACCACTTTTGGGAATATATGGTTGTTATAGGTTGTAAGACCCTCGGTTTTAAATGATCCGAAAGGTTCTTTACTAGGTAAATATACAATGTTTAGCGGAACCCCTTTGCGTGTGGTGTACGCCAAGGTTACGAAACCCGCATTCCTTAGTTCGTCTTTGTTATCTGCCATTTTGATAAATACGTTTTAGAATAACCTTTTAAAAAGTATACGGATTTAGTACCATCCTTTTCTGCAAGAACGCCTACATAACTAAAAGAGTCTTTCTTACTAACCGCAAATGCATACAGCTTGTACAACCAGATGTATCTAAGTCAGTCCATCGGTACATAAAATAATCTTTTAATTCTTCCTCATTTTCTCTAATAAGATGTTCTTTGTCTAACACATCTTTGTATTGATCGCGTATTGTCGCAGTGTTTTCCATGTAGTCCAATTTTCGCCTTTTGCATCCATTTCCTCTAATTCAGTTGTCTTTTCCTTCCACTTACAGCGTATGGTATACATAATGGGGCAATTTCCTTTAGCGTAAACGGATAGAGTTTACTACCAATATTTACGCGTTGTCGTACAACCTCTGGACGAATGTTAGGCGTATCTATCAATCACAATTCCGAAATTACTATTTCTTTTGGAATTGTAGAATATGGTGTTGCAGATTGTGTAAAATATGTACTACCTGCTTTAATGTAGCACTTGCGTAAGATTTTTATTTTATCTTGGCTATCTTCCTCTACTATCTCCAAATAATTTATAGGTAAATAGTTAAAACTAAAAGCCGAAAGCACATACTTTATCAATTTTTCCTTTCCTCTAGTTTTTCGGACAACTTAATTTGCAAGCCGTCAATTTCTTTGTATTGCCATTCCCCAATACACGTACTGTAGCAGGTTATTATAGACTAAACAGCAGCTATTTGTAGCTTGTCCGATAGCTTACTCCACATTTTGGCAAGTGGTACCGAGTACATTGGCGCCTTTAGGAAGTATAACACTATCTTCCAATAAGGTTAAACAAGTCTTTTAAGGGTTTATACACTCGTTCCGCACTGACATAGCTTCCAATTGCACAGTTGTATATTCTCGCTTCCAATCGCGTAATACCATGTTCTTTGGCCAAAGTAGACGCAAATGTTTCCCTTAAACGTACATCTGGACAACGTAAAAATCTAGTATATGATTGCCAAGTTGTTTATTAACACCAGGACTTGTTATCTGACACACAAATTTGTTGTATATCTTAATTCTTGCATTGGTTGTTAGCCATGTTAAACAATCAATCCCCTGCAGTTTATCGTTGTCAACTATAATATTACACTTTTCTTCGTATTCTCCCTTATAGCAAAAGTTATGGTTTGTAGTTAAATAATTACACCTCCATCTTGCTAAATATGCCGCAAAATCTTGGGTTACATCCATGTCAAAAGATAGAAATAATCTTTTCGACTTCGTCTAATATATCTGGTAGTTCCTCCAATAAAGTTTCCAACTTAACATCTGCTAGTTCCACTTTGTATCGAACACATATAGGATTTTGGAATTTTTATTAATGCATTCGAGTCTTCTTTTCCGATAATTTCTTTTACTCTCTGGCCCATCTTGTTAGTGCTTTCCAGAAAACGGAAGCTTAGCTTTAACACCATGCTAGCGGAAACAAATCGGTTGAACTTTCTTCGTAGATAGCTGTTAAATGCACCACAAATTTCTTTTTTAGGATAAACATCCTTTTGTTTGCAGATGCTTGTTCGGTGTCAGAAAGGTCGCAAATTTTAACCAACATTATATTGTCACAAAATGGTTCTGTAATTGGTGTGTGTAGTCCACCAGTCAGCATCTTTTCGCCTTCGACATAACAAATATTACCAATATCTGTCACCAGATTATTGTTGCACATATTTTCTGCCAACAGCCATAATCCAAATCGCTCATTTGTCGGTTTCACTTTATTCCCAAGTTGAGACACGTTAATCACCTTGGAGACGCTCATGTTTACCGTTCTAGCTACTATCGAATACTAAATTGAATACGAAAAAATTGTTCTCTTACGTATTCTACAGAGTGAGGACGTATATTGCCGAAGATAGTCGAATATGTTGTTATCCAACCTAAGCCGACAGGGATGCGCATCGACATATATCCGGATATATGTAGGATGTTAAGTTAGTGAAATTGCCCCATAGGTGAAATTACCCACATGACCACATGGCATATGACCACATGACCATATGAGCATGGCCATGACGACCATATGGCCATGACCACGCGACCACTATGACCATATGATTGGTTTGACCACATGACCATATGACCACATGACCATATGACCACATGGCCGGAGACATGACCATATGACCATGACCATATGACTAATTGCTTTTTAATGAGTTTTCTCATTACAAACCCATTACACTAATTGCATTTTAATGGGTTTTTCCATTAAAAACAAGTGTGGACCTAGGTTAGATAAAAGGAAAAATTAATAGGTTGGGTCAGCGCCGCGGCATGCGGTAACTATATGCTATCATGTGTCAAATAAACATGGTCATGTAAAAATGGTAATGTGGTAAAATCTATGGGCGTGTGGTCATGTGTCACTTAACATCGTAATGTGGATATCATGTCGATGCGCATCCCTGTCGGCTTAGGTTGATAACAACAACATGACTATCTTCGGCAATATACGTCCTCACTCTGTAGAATACATAAGAGAACAATTTTCGTATTCAATTTAGTATTCGATAGCTAGAACGGTAAACATGAGCGTCTCCAAGGTGATTAACGTCTCAACTTCTGGGAATAAAGTGAAACCGACAAATGAGCGATTTGGATTATGAGGCTGTTGAAATATGTGCAACAATAATGTGGCAGATATTGGTAATATTTGTTATGTCGAAGGCGAAGAAGCTGACTGGTGGACTACACACACCAATTACAGAACCATTTTGTGACAATATAATGTTGGTTAAAATTTGCGACCTTTCTGACACCGAACAAGACATCTGCAAACAAAAGGATGTTTATCCTAAAAGAAATTTGTGGTGCATTTAACAGCTATCTACGAAGAAAGTTCAACCGATTTGTTTCGCTAGGCATGGTGTTAAGCTAAGCTTCCGTTTTCTGGAAAGCACTAACAAGATGGGCCAGAGAGTAAAAGAAATTATCGGAAAGAAGACCTCGAATGCATTAATTGTTAATAAACAACTTGGCAATCATATACTAGATTTTTACGTTGTCCAGATGTACGTTTAAGGAAACATTTGCGTCTACTTTGGCATTACGCGATTGGAAGCGACAATATACAACTGTGCAATTGGAAGCTATGTCAGTGCGGAACGAGTGTATAAATCCCAAAGACTGTTTAACGTTATTGGAAGATAGTAAGTTATACTTCCTAAAGGCGCCAATGTACTCGGTATCACTTGCCAAATGTGGAGTAACTATCGGACAAGCTACAAAATAGCTGCTGTTTAGTGTATAATAACCTGCTACAGTACGTGTATTGGGGAATGGCAATACAAAGAAATTGACGGGCTTGCAAATTAAGTTGTCCGAAAAACCAAAGGGAAAATTGATAAAGTATGTGCTTTCGGCTTTTAGTTTTAACTATTTACCTATAAATTATTTGGAGATAGTAGAGAGGAAGACAGCCAAGATAAAATAAAAATCTTACACAAGTGCTACATTAAGCAGGTAGTACATATTTTACACAATCTGCAACACCATATTCTACAATTCCAAAAGAAATAGTCATTTCGGAATTGGGATTGATAGATACCTAACATTCGTCCAGAGGTTGTACGACAACGCGTAAATATTGGTAGTAAACTCTATCCGTTTACGCTAAAGGAAATTGCCCCATTATGTATACCATACGCTGTAAGTGGAAGGAAAAGACAACTGGAATTGAAATGGATGCAAAAAGGCGAAAATTGGACTACATGGAAAACACTGCGACAATACGCGAACAATACAAAGATGTGTTAGACAAAGAACATCTTATTAGAAAATGAGGAAGAATTAAAAGATTATTTTATGTGCCGATGGACTGACTTAGATACATCCGGGTTGTACAAGCTGTATGCATTTGCGGTTAGTAAGAAAGACTCTTTAGTTATGTAGGTGTTCTTGCAGAAAAGGATGGTACTAAATCCGTATACTTTTAAAAGGTTATTCTAAAACGTATTTATCAAAATGACAGATAACAAAGACGAACTAAGGAATGCGGGTTTCGTAACCTTGGCGTACACCACACGCAAAGGGGTTCCGCTAAACATTGTATATTTACCTAGTAAAAACCTTTCGGATCATTTAAAACCGAGGGTCTTACAACCTATAACAACCATATATTCCCAAAAGTGGTGGACATGCAACTACACAACAGTGTGTGGGAGAAAAGGATTTCCTCCAATACCGACAAGAAGAAGTCGATCAAGCTAACAAGATACGTATGCAGGATATAGTGGGAAAGCTGCGATTAAAGATTGTCACAAGCTGCAGAATTACACGAAGGAATGGATCTGGTTGTCGATTGAATCAAAGACTTTAAATATAGAGGCAAACTTCGGTACATTTTACAATTCGAAAACCTAGACGGTCTTTATGTATCAAACTATTGGTTAGAAAAGGAGATAGAAGACTTGGGTATCGATTTAAATTTTAAGCTGCGAATAAAATTAGATAAAATTAAAGCCACTCCAAACAAACATAAAGAAAGGACTGTCTTCTGTGTATAACTTTGTATTAAAATTAAGTTTAAATGACTCCATGCTTGGCATTAAATATTTTAAATTTGTTATGTATAAGAATAAACATTTTATAATAGTATATAACATTGTTCTTTATTTATAAAAGGCTGTGACGTTACCCCGAAATAGCAGTCGCACAGAGAGGGGCGCATGGGCAGGTGTACACGGGCTGGGATGTGGCGTACACGAGGGAAGCTGTTAACAGTCACCAAGCATCCAATTCTTTATTTGGATGGTATCGAGTACTTGCTGCGTATCCGGAGTAAAGAATACGATTTGCATACGCAGCTTATTAATAAAATTAGTTTATCGAGGGAAGATGACAAAAGGTACATCATTCCTAATAGTACAACAATCTACGCATGGGAGGGTAAAGATATAAGATAGTTGTTTATATTTGTATATATTAGTTTTTAAATTCCATAATTTTTAAGTTCTTCGCCCACCTTCCAAATCTTTCCTGCTTCTATCCTGGTTGACAGAGTATACGTGTTATCTCCACGTGGTATTCGCGGGACACGGAGGTTTTAGATTTCGGGAGATGGTTGGCTAAAGCATATGTCTTGGTAGCAAAAGGGTTTTAAAGATGGAGTTAAATAAAGATGAAAAATTAGTCTTTAGAAGGCATAACTTTGTATGGGGTGGAGCTATTTAAAATCTGTTTACAGATTTGGGGTCCCTAGAAAATTTAATATTAGTTGATACCTAGCAAAAATATATTTATCTTAAAAGAGTGACTACCGCGTATAATAAATACAATATAACACTTGTCAACAAAAAAGTTGTAGGAAAATTAAAGACGTATTTAATGGGGTCCAGTATTAGAATTTGTTGGTAGTAATGTTAAGTCCTACTGTATTGTAGGCGAGAAAGATACGATTAAAAGATTAAAGGGGTCTCACGAATTGTAGTTAAGTAAAACCGAGGGTCTTACAACCTATAACGAGCATATACCTCCAAAGGGTAGGCATGCAACTACGCAGCAGTGCGTGGAGAATAAGAATTCTCTCCAATAAGAAATTAAAGTTTCCATGTACGTAGCACCAGTCATTGGGAAATGGTAGAAATGTTAAACCTATAAAGGCGATTATTATTGTGGTTTAGAAAAATAGTAGTTTTCGTGGACTAAATAAAATAGCTTAGACTAATTAATGTATATGGTTACATACTCTCGTACACATCCACAAACATCTGTTTACGTCCACAATGGCGATACCGGTAGTTTTGTTTAACAAATAGTAGGAAAGATACGTCAGGTGTTAGTGCGTGGAAGCCCATAGGATCGTTGGATTCAAAAGAACGGTGCGGTGGGATGTATGGTTCTCCGTTAGAATAATCGAAAGTGGTTAATTGATGTATTAGATGTTTAAATAAGCGAAAGTGTAAAGGCCTACATAAACAAAAATTTAATTATCCGACAAAAAGTGCGCGATGTGCTACACTTATAAATAAAGTATGGAATGGTGCTTTTTAGCGACCCTAGCAGTAAAAGGGCGACTGACTTTTCCAAGCAACTACAAGAATAGCAGTAGCGCAGAGAAGGGTATGCATGTATTATACAGTTGCTGCAAAATATGTTAGTTTACGCGTAGCTCGGATGTGTAATTGATCACGACTTAAAGATCCTCGGAGGTTTAAAATTCTCAGCCCATTGTCGTTCGAAAAATGTTTGGAAATTATCAAAACGGTAGCGGGTGGAAGTTTAATGGATGATTGACCGAGTTTTTCTACCTTTACGAGGAAATTGAAGTTGACAGACATCGAGCATCTAATTCTCTATTTGGAGGATATCGAGTACTTACCGGTTCTAGAAATCATACGTGCGGCCGACCGCTATGCGAAAGTGTAAAAGCCTACAGAAGCAAAATTTAATTATCAGACGAAAAAGTGTGCGATGTGCTATAGAAAGTATAAAAATGGTGCTTTGCATCGCTCCTAACAGTAAAGGAGAGTGACTTTTCTAGCAATTACAAGAATAGCAGTAGCGCGGCGAAGGGGTATGCATGTATTATACAGCGCATTGTTGCTCTAAAATATGTTAGTTTACGAGAAGCTCGAACGTGCACAAATTAAATTTCAATCTATAATTAACCACGGTCGTAAAAATAGGAAATTAATGGGTAATTCTAATACCGTTAAGCATATACTTTCGCTTGGTGATTCATTTGGAAAATATTCAAGCCCCCATTTCCTAAAATATGACGTAGTTATTTAAAATTAAATTGTTGTAAGTATCCTGTAGACAACAAGTTGGTATTTTCTTAGTAATGGTTTAAAGTGTTTTTGGTTATAGTAGCATTGCATCTTCTACAGCACGACTTGCACACAATTTGTGTGCGTGTGCTACCACCCTTTTGGATTTTTAATATGCACTCGATCCGTATAACATGGAAGATGTTTTCCGGTTTTTCTACTAACGGCATTCACACCATCGACGAAGCGAAGCAGGTGCATGCATTAGCGCTAAATGTATTGGACGAGCAGCAAGGAATATGACATCATTTAGTTCCCCGCCGAATCCTCAACATCGTTCGGTCGTCTTCGGTATGCATTCTATAAGGAACATAAATCAGGTATGCTCGAGTAAGCTTTTAGTTAGCTAGATTACAAGTTTAACCAAAGTGCTATAGTGCGGGTTTGTTTTGTACTAAAATGGTACCTGCAAACGTTTATAAGTGCAACCCTTGCGGTGCTTCCTATACCTGGAAAATGCTCTCAAACGGCACCAGAACAAATGTCGTAGTGTAACATCGCCCAGGTTAAGCCGTCCGCAGCAAAGTACTTAAACTGTGGGACTTGCGGTTTCGCTTTTACGCGAATGGACAACTTACTGCGACACAAGGAAAACAGCACGGTATGTCATTAAGCCTTAAACGTTCAGCTCCGCCAGCTGTTAAAGGGTCTTGTACGAAACAACCACGAATTATGTGTACAGTATGCGATTTCGAAATGGAAAAATACATACGCATACCGCACACTTAAGGAGCAACAAACATAAAATGCATCAGTTACCGCTACTAACGAAGATGGTGTAGAAATGATTAGCACAGCGTTTAACAACTGCATATTTAGCTATCGCATAAATAACGCCAGCGTCGACAATGGAGTGTCCGAGTTTCTTTGGAAGCAGAAGGAACGATTTATTCGATTAATAATAAAAAGAATACAACATATAATCCGGAAAATACGTACGAAGTCTTAAACATCATTCCTAATAGCACAGCAACCTAATTAAGGTAGGTCAGTAAGCAATATTTAATTGCTGTTAATTGATTTGTATTTAGCGTACTTTCCTATTTAAAACCCATTACATTGGAATGTGTTTACCTCACGTGATGTCGCTGGACGGTAAAACATATTGTTAATTAACGATAATATGTCTTATTAACCGAAAACACGTCTCCTTTTTACATTAATCTCTTTTTATTACAGGTCTATTTAAACAACACATTAATTTCCTTTTGTTACAGGTTAAACTTTCGGCTACGCACGAAATAATGTTATACTTTGTAAAATTGCATTCTATAAGTTTATTAAACTGTAAGTTGGATAAATAAATTATTAAAATTTTGTGTTCTTAATTTTGTGTCTAACTGAGGTTTTAAAAATGGAGTTAGCTGAGAAAATTCTAATATTGATTGATACCAAACAAGATAGGTTTATCTCAAAAGATGCATTGGTCAGACGAAGAAAACTATTTGTTAGTTTTGCTTATAGAGCAAAGAAAATTTAGAGGTTCGGACTTTAAAGGGTATAACTTTGCAGGGCGTGGTCCTATTTTAAATCTGTTTGCAGATTCAAATTCTGCGTAAAATTCTAAGCTAACAAGATGTATCGCATGACTAAGAAATTATAAGAACGCTCAAAAGTCGCTACAGGTAAAAAATCTTAAAATGGGGGTAGCTCCCTTGGGGATGGCGCAATCTAAAAAATTCCTAAAGATTTGGGTAGCTGAGAAAATTCTAATATTGATTGATACCAAACAAGATAGGTTTATCTCAAAAGATGCATTGGTCAGACGAAGAAAACTATTTGTTAGTTTTGCTTATAGAGCAAAGAGCGAAATTTAGAGGTTCCGGACTTTAAAGGGGTATAACTTTGCAGGGCGTGGTCCTATTTTAAATCTGTTTGCAGATTCAAATTCTGCGTAAAATTCTAAGCTAACAAGATGTATCGCATGACTAAGAAATTATAAGAACGCTCAAAAGTCGCTACAGGTAAAAAATCTTAAAATGGGGGTAGCTCCCTTGGGGATGGCGCAATCTAAAAAATTCCTAAAGATTCGGGTAGCTGAGAAAATTCTAATATTAATTGATACCAAACAAGATAGGTTTATCTCGTGGGTGGAAATGTGGAGAAAGATTTATCTCGCGGGTGGAAAGAATGCGGGTGTGATGTAATCAAAATGGTTGGGGTAAAAAATTCCACAAGGAGGAGATTCATCTCCACAGGGAGAGAGCAGGTGGAGATTCTTAAAAAATAAGACTTTATAGTGCGAATTTACATGTAAATTTGGTCCAGATGTGTGAGGAAATGTGGGATTCTGGAGGAAATGTGGTGCTGATTACGCCCATAATACACTACTTATATATTATTTAAATTAACCCATCTGCATTACTTAATAAAATTAATTATATGACAACATTTAGACTAAGAAAAATGTGCATGATTTAAAACAAATCAGTTCAAATGATTTAGTTGATGTCATTGTTGTAGTAACCTAGTGATCTTTTTATGAGCAAAGGTGTGAACAACCTCGAGAACAAGTATATATAAAGAACTTAAAATGAAGCAAAAGGTAGAAATATTTGAATTTACCGTTTCTGATAGAACAAGTGTCTTAAAACATGTTGAAGGTAAGTGTTCTTTTTAATCATGTATAGAAATAGATGTTTTGTACTTAAGAACCTTACAAAATCTAAGAATACAAAATTATTGCGTCTTTTAGTCTATAAAGTCCATTGAGACCTAAATAAGCAAAGTTAGAAGTTTGCATGGAAACGACTGTATTGCTTTGTTCCAAATTATTATTAATTTTGAAAACTTTTGTTATGCGAAAACAATAGGAACATAATAGATAACATATTCTGTAATAACAGAAATGCCCCCTGATGCATAAATTAAAATTGGGCCCTCTGAGTTAAAGAAATATATGGCGTAAGAAAAAATACAATCAGTTACATATATTAAAAAGTATTTAAAAATTATTTACATGAATTAACAATCACATAATAAATATAAATAAAATACAATTTAATATAGAAATCAATATGAAAGATATAAAATATACAACAAATAAGGACTCATTATTAACTTATAATTTAACTTTTCTTGCTTTTGTAGTAGCAAATTTATCAATAATTTTATTAATATCCCATTTATCGTAAGTATGTTCTATTAATGTTAATAGTAAATCAACTAAAAGATTTTGCGATAAATTGAATTCTAAAACATCTATTAATTAATTTTTATCTAGAATATGAACGCTTTCTGCTTGCTGCAGATACAGGTAATGTTAAAAATATGCGTATCTTCTACATATATTTGCAGAAGTTAGGTCTAACTTGTTATATGCGACTGTAATCAATTTATAAGATTATTAAAATTTTCGAAATTTTTTATTGTAAATCAATATTTAAATGATAATAATCCATAGTAATTTTCTACGAAATTAATCTAACTCTATCTTTTGAATGATCGTCTAACTCGATACAGTTACATTTTAAGTCTTCTGCTTTAATATTTTTTCAGTTTTCAAATTTAAAGACTGTATTGTAAGATTTTAATTACTCATATTTATCTTTTAAAGAATTAGCTGTATATAAAATCATTATAAAAAATTAATTTTAAATAATAGTTGATGGTTATGATGGGTGTCATTTGTATGTTCATGGTTGATACCGTTTTCGTTTTCGTATTCTAATAGTCCTCCCAAATTCAGCTGATATTTCTAAAGAGCCCACTAATTGCCGATAAATTTTTAATAATTTAACATCCCCACCCCTTCTGTCATTTTAAATATAAATCGTTAAATTCTGTATTCATGACAATGTAACTGAAATATTTATGTCTGCTGATTGAAGCAATTTGGTAATTACTTAATTACTTAATACACCATATCAAGGTATTAATGAAGAAACACATTCAAGATTTTCAGATTATTTACATACGCTCACATATATTCCACAATATCGTAATTTAATCGTTTTTGTAATTAATAATTCATATTTTACGATAATAAATCATAAGCAGACACCTTAAATCCTACAATTATAAATCATATACACTATGCATAAAATTTTATGAGTAGAAATCATATATAAATGTTCCATGAACGATGCGATTATAACCCACTATTTAACAACTTAAACTAAGGGATCTCTTCCCTTTTAGCTTCTACATTAAACTTATTTTATTCTAGAGTCTTAACATTTTCTTAATCTTTCTCAACCAGCTCATTACACTTCTCTAAATACTTCAATAGCAACTGCAATCTCCAATACACTTATCAAATTTCTCTGATTGCAACTAGTTTTAATAATTAATTTCCATCAAAGGTAATTTCTTAATATCTACATTAGATTTAGAGTTTCTGGAAACTCAGATCTTTAGGACATGGCGAGTACAAGTCCCAAATTTTGAAAACTCGTCGAGTCCGAGTCCAATCCGGATCTAAATCTAAACTCAAATCAATAAATAAAAATGTTTATTATTTCGGAGTTCAACTGAAATTTTCTAACAAAAAAAAACTAAAATCTGTTAAAATTAAAATTATAAACTACATTATAAGATTTTCAACTGAAATTTGTGGTTCTACCAAGAAATTAAAAAGAAAATGTACTTAAATTTATTTATTTTTAAAAATTAATCTTTAAAACTATTTGATCGTTTATTTGATTCAATTTAATTCTTTTTTCTGTCTTTATCATCATTACGTTTTCAGTCCTGAAACGCACCTCCGTTATTTTCCACTATGAGCTAACCTACACATTTCCTGGAATATTCATATCCTACGTCTTTTACTATCCGCGTGCAAAACACTAATCGAGGTCTATCTATACTTTAGTTTTTCTCCATTCTCTGCTTCTAATATATCCCGCAATATTCCCTCATACCGTACAAAGTGTCCTATATTCCTATCTCTCCTATTGTTTGCTACTTTTCACATATTTCTTTTTTCCCTGCCATATCTCGAACGTCTTTGTTCTTAACTTTGTCACTCCATAATATCTTCATCATACATCTGTAGCATAACATTTCAAAAACTTCTATCTTTTTTCTATCTTCTGTTCCTACTGTCTAAGTTTCACAGCCGTACAGTGCTGTGTCCCACACATATGCCTTTGACGATTTTTTCTTTGTTTCTAGGTTTGTTACTTTCGAATATGGCAGCTGCTTTTACTAGTTAAATATAGAACGGCTTTGTGATAATTTTTTTTTAATATCTTTTGCATCTTTCCGCCTCTAGTGCTTTCTAAAGATATGCTCTGAATCAGCGATATTCGATACTCGAAGGGGGTTAAGCCACCTGACGGCTACCTAAACCCCCACCACTTAAACATTCGCCGAATTAATAAATGTTTTACTCTTATGCACAATCAAAATTGGTGGAAAATACGGTAAAACCAACTTCTGTAGTTGTTTATGGTTATCATCAGGTTTAAATACAATTGCTTTTTTATCATTAGGTTTTCTTCCCGGAACTGATTGGACGCGAACCTCCATTGATTACTATTCTGAGCTAACCTACACATTTCTCTGAAATTACCACAATCAACATCTTTCAGTAGCTGTGTATAATAGTTTAATTTAGATCTACCTCTAACCTCTGCTTTTTTCTTTTCTCTGTTATTACTATCCTCCTCACTAATTCCCTCATGCCTTAGTATGTGTCCTATCACCCTATCTCTCCTATTTATTTTTACTGTTTTCCACATATTTCTTTCTTTTCCTGACATTTTTAGAATCTCTTTATTCTTAACTTTGTCTATCTACAATATCTTCATCATACGTTAGAAGTGCCACGTTTCAAAAGCTTGTATCTGTTTCTTGTCTGCTTCTCTTACTGTCCACATTTTGACAGTAGTACAGTACTGTGCTCCACACATAAGCTTTCAGCAATCCTTTCCTTATTTCTATATGTGTTGCCTTTGAAGTGAGCAGTTACTTTTTCTGGTTAAACGTAGCACTACCTTGTGCTAATCTTTGTTTTATATTTTTTGACACTGTTCCTATCTTGCAATATTTGCCTGTCTAGGTACCAGAAATCTTTAACCTCTTGTAAATTCTTGTTTCCTATTTGTATTCTGGTATTTGAATTATTATTCCTTTTTTTATATACTAGTACTTTAGATTTACTTTTGTTAATTTTCATACCTTTCTCTGTTAGTATTCCATTTCATTAAGAGCTGTTTCTGACTCTTTCTTGCTAGACGCAAGCACCGCTATATCGTGTGAAAATCTGTGCATATTAATCGTTTCTCCCAGCATAAAAATTTCAAATGTCTTTCGGCGTTTGACAGTATTCATCGTCTCTTCCATATACAATTTCAAAATTAACGTAGATACCGCCCATCACTGTCTCAACCCTTTCCTAATATTTACTTCTCTACGTTCCTACTCTAATTCTGTTAGAGCTGTTTGCTCTTTATATATGCTATGTGCTTGATTTATTTCTGTAACTGATCCCAATCTTTTCTCATTTTACGTTGTCGAATGCCTTTTCCAGATCTACAAACCTTATATACACGCTTTCTCATTTTTCTATTGTTTTCTCCATTATCACCCTTACGGCTAAAACCGGCTCACGTCTATATCTGCTTCTGGGTAGATTATCTTTTATTTGATTCTTTAACCGTTGTCGGACAAGAATGTAATCGATTTGCTATTTTCTTATGAAGATGTTGAGGTCAGTGTCTATATCTGCTTCTGGGTAGCTTCTACAGTCTTTTACTTGATTTCTAAGCCGTTGTCTAACAATAATGTAATCTATTTGATATCTTCCTATATCTCCTGGGATCTTCCACGTGTATCGTCTTCTATCATGATGTTGAAATAATGTGTTTGTGATGGTTAAATTATTTTTGTTGCAAAATTGTACCAGCTTATTTACCCCTGTCGTTTTTCGTACCCAAATCACCTAAACCTACTACCTCTCTGTCCCTACTCTTACCTACCGCTGACCTAAAATCTCCCGCAATTACTTAATTTTGGTGTCTTTGTACGAATCTAAGTATGTCTTCGATATCTTTGTAGATTGTTTTTACCTTTTCCTCACTGTAGCTAGAGGTGGGCATCTATACTTGTATTATTACTTTATCTACCGCTTTAGATTCTAATCTAACCATGAGTACTCTTTCGTTCTTTTATAAGTAGTTTTCTACACAGTTTCCTATTTGCCGCATAACTATTCCCACATCCGAATTTGCTTCGTCTGATGCTGTATGAACTACCATTAAGTCTCCGCTCTAAAAATCTCCTGCGTCTGGCCACCGAACTTCGCTAATCCCTACTATATTTAATGACAGCCTATCCATTTCGATTTTCAAATTCCTAAGCTTGCCTACTTGCTTCATTCTCAGCACTCCACGTCCTGACTTGCAAGATATTTTGTGGTTTTCCTTTCTTTTTATTTAGCATGCAGATCGCATCCTCCGAAGTAGTCCCCTCCTGGTGATCCGAATGAGGGACTATTGTAACTCCAGAATCTTTTACCCCACACAATTCCATTATTTTTTAAACGATTTTAGTACGCTGTGTACTTGGGAGGTAATGTGGGGGTCTTTCACATCAATGTAGTATATCTTAGAGTGCAATACCAACCCTTATGGTCTCTGTCACTCTAAGTGCTGAAAGAGCTGCTGCTCTCTATCGGTAACCTGTCTTGATCTGGTATGTCACTAAACACCTCACTAATCTGGTTAAACCTATAGTTCGAATCTTTAGCTCACTGAAACACTTGAACCGTTCTACCCGTTCTAGTATTCTACATCTTTTTCAAGGTGCACGTTCGTTCAGAACAAGTATTTTGTTTTAAAGTAAAATATTTTTGAGAAATCCAACAAATTGAAGAACTTGTTAGCAAGGCTCGATCTGATTGTACTATACAAATAACCACCTATTGCAGCTGTTCTTTCATTAGAAGTTGCAGTTGGTTCTATGGAGGAAAGTGGGTTGTACAGATCATCAAGATTTTCTTATTCGTTTTCTAGTTTTTCTGAAAAATAAAAATTCTTGATTAAGTTTGCTACAAAAGTCGAATACTTTTGGAGGTTCAGCTGCGTTTTTCAAAATTAAATGAAGTTCTTACTCCATTGTCAATTTTTTTTTATTGTCAACTATTGTGAGTTCCTGGTTTTGCGAAGTTTCCACTGATTCATTTCTATACATTTTTTTGTACGATTTTGTAATAATTGTTTGACTAAACTTAAAGCCTGTTTACTAGGTCCAAATTTTAGATTTTTAAGTACTTTAAACAAATTCGTTAAATTTACATGTAATCGCTCATCAATTCCTTTTCCATATTATCTAATATTTCAATTTGTGTAACAATGAAAAATGAAAACGGTCTTTTATAATGTCCGCAGCAATGTGTATAATAAAAAAAATAAATCTAGAAATTGATCAAAACATTTTACATACGTAAATCTTTAATTTACTTCTTTTTCCTTAATTTTAAAAACTTGGGTTCATCGAGTATTAGAGTTAAGTCTCGAATCCGAATAACTACCCAAGTACTCGACGAGTCCGAGTAGAGTCGAATCAGTGCAGAAACCCTAACTAGACTATCTAACTGGATTAACATGATATAAAACGTGCCTTTAAAACGTAAACTTGCGATTGGATTAACATCTGCGATCTCTTTTCTAATACTCCAATAGTTGTACTAAATTTAGATGTTGTTGGTTCTTTATTGGAGATGAATGTTTAATTTCCTTACGGTTGAAGAAAACACTGATCTGTCCCTAGTAGACAGAAACCTGAGTCAAGACATTTAAGACCTGCAACTCAGCAAGTGTTGATTTGCACTATATAAAATAGATATTTTCTAATGAATTTAGAGAAAAACTGTAAAAGTGTTAAGGCGTTAAGGAAATGTGGCTCCTGCCTTCTTATATAAAATGTAAAAAAGATAGAAATAGACAATTCCAGTAGAAAATCATCAGTTACTATTGCAGTAAAGTCCAGTTATAATAATATATTAAAATAGTAAAATAAACATTCTTTTACAATACAATATTATTTATCTATTTCCAGAGTTTTATTATTTATAATATTAGTTAAAATTTGAAGTTTTCATAAAGATTTGGCAAACAAATTTATGATTTCTAATCATAAGAATCTTAATTTTTTTCGAAAATACTTTGTTGGAGTTGAATACTTTAACAAAACGAGGTTTAGTTTCTGTAATAGAACTATATGTAAAAATAACAAGAACTATTTTTACCTATAACCAAATTTTGTTTAACTAGTAGTTGTAAACGTTGCTCGAGACTAAATCTATAAATTCCAGAAAAGAACATAACTTTTTTTAGGCAAGACAGACCGCTTTGTGTATCTCATCAAGACTAGATTTGTAAATGAAGTGTGTTTAGACATACTTTAAACTACTAATTGAAGATCTAGACTGCATAAATTCTCTAAGTAATGTCTGTGCGTTAAATGAAAATAATTGACGTCACATTCATCCAGTTGTAGAGAGTAGGAAAACCGTGTGTACCAATTCAAAATCGGTTATTTACACATACATTTCCTCATAAGGGCATTTAAAGTTTAAAAAGGTCAGGTTTGGCCCTTTTTCCGAATTTTAATTGCAAATTTATTTTGGAGAGACAGCCAAAAAGATCTTTGAGTCTCAAGTTTCCTTACAGGAAAATAATTGTGAGATTGGCCATTCTTGGGTCCTCATAACTAGAGTGAACAAACGATAAAATCTATACTGCTGTAAATTTTATAAGTAATTTTAACTGATATTGTTAAATAACACCTACATTCAGGTATATCGAGAGTGATCAAACAGATAAAACTTCGGCAATCTAAATATTGTAAAGAAAAATACCACAATCCAGTGAAATAATTACGAAAATTTTCCAAAATTTTATTTTTTGGTGGCGAAACGGTACGCTATTAAAGATTTCAAAAATTCTGCCAACAGCACTTTATGAATACTCCCTGTATGTTTGTTGTGGTTTGTTTAGCATTCTTCTTAATCTTCTTTGGGAATTAAACCACTCATAGTTTTTAAAATTATCTTTATTTACGTTTCGATCCATGACCTAGGATCGTTGTTATTATTATTTTGACAACGATCCGAGGTCATGGATCAAAACGTACATAAAAATAATTTTAAAAACTGTGAGTGATTTAATTCCCAAAGAAGTTTAAGACGAGCACTTTATGAATCGTAGTTGGAGTATATACATCTAATAAATAAAAATGAAGCTGATTAATATTAATGAGATAACTTTATTAATGTTAGACCTTTAATAGTAAAATATTACTTAACCGTTTTTAGTACTGGAGAATCAATATAGTGAAATAAGTAGTATAATAAACTAATAATATTTTTTTAAAATTACAGATAATATAAAAAATATATTTAAATATTTTCACAAAATAGAAATAATAAAAGTGTGAATAAAAATTAATAAAGGTATCTGAACCCATTACAATCACAAAATCAAAGCAATTAGTGTTTTCAGTTTATAGATTCAAATAATGTTCTTCCAGAAGATTTTATTTTAAACACTTACGATTCTACAAAAGGTGTTAGTATAAGTCTGAATGCGAAAATGATGTTACTCAAATACATCAAAGACTTACTAATAATTTTATAAGAAAAGATTGTTTTATTAGTCCATCTCTCATCAATGTCCATCTTTTTAAGTTAAATTACAGATTTCGAAATTTAACTTCTTATATCTCAGCACTGGTGTAAACGTTGAATTTTATTTCAATCAGATATATCATTAGATCACTTTGGAATATAAATAATTCGCTGAAACTGCGTCAGAAATAAACTCAATATATTCATTATATTGTAGCTAGATATTTTTTTAAATATAAGTTTGAAATAATTTCATTGGGCTCATTTGGCGCCAATTGATAGATTATTATACTCTTACAATGATCTAGTTTCTGCAGCATTCATTTCGTTATCAGATTTGTCATTTTCTGAGTTCTCCTTAGATAAATCACTTTAAAAGGTTATATTCCTCCCTAAAATTAAAGAAACGCTGATTATTATTTAACAGCATGCCTTTCTCAAGTTCTTTTAATCTATACAGCTCATCCTCATCTTTATAGATATAAACACATTAAATTTTATCTAACTTTGTCTTTAAAGCTATTCGAATTTGTAAAACCCCACAAAAATAAAAGATCAAAATGCGTTAGGCGCAGCGGCTCGCAGATACAGACCAGATAACAGAAATCTTTAGAACATAGTCCTGCGTCCAAGAACCTTTTTTAAAATCGCCGTTGTGATAACAGCTTCGACAGCATTTGTATTTCCAATTTTTGTTCAATGAAACAATAACCTATAAGTTTTGAGAAAATAAAGATATGAATATATTTTTAATTAGCACTCGAAACCTGAAAACAATCTAAAGATGATAATTAACATATTTTCTTCGCTTGTGATTACTTAAGGGTTAATACAATAGCGTTAAAAAAGCACTACGGTCACTAATGGTTCCTATCTGCATTTATTAACTGAACACACTTGGATTATTTAAGTTAGTTTGCGTAAATCTATAATAATTTTAATTGAATAACCTGGCTAATAATATTTTATTTGCAGGTTCTACTTTTAACCGCCTTCTTGGTGGTGGTATGCTATGCTGCTGGTGTACCTGAAAAATCAGACTTAGAAGGATCTGAATCTGCTAGTCCAATTTGGGGATACGGCGGATGGGGAAGAGGCTGGGGAGGTGGATGGGGTGGAAGAGGATGGGGCGGTTATGGAGGTTGGGGTGGAAGAGGATGGGGTGGTTATGGAGGTTGGGGTGGTTATGGAGGTTGGGGTGGTAGAGGATGGGGTGGTTGGGGTGGTAGAGGTTGGAGTTGGTGATGATGTGGATATTAAAAACAAGGCAGTTAGAGAACATAATTATTTCCTGCATCATGTTCTTGAATTGCCTTTACAAAAATATTAAATTAAATTTATGTGTTCAATTGTTCATATTATAAGAAATATGTATCAATAAACAAAGTGCCATTTAATGTAAAATAGAAAAAACAAATAAAATATTTAAAAATTTCTCTTTAACTTATTGTCTTTCAGATACGATATTGCTCCTTCGTTATTTTGAAAATGTTTGCAGATAGCTAGTGCATAAAAAATATCGGCAAAGTTAACCTCATTTACCATTTGTACTCCAGTTTTGAGAGAAGGTCATTCCAGGAATAAACCTAGTTAGTGTTAGATTCATAGTGTCTAAATTTATTAGTTTATAACGGATATCTTTCGTCTGGGTTTTATGGGTATTCGTTAAAGGACCTGTAAAATTTTTTAAACTGGTGCTTGCAATGGGCGCCTAACAAATAAAAAATATAGAATTATTTGTGACCCTGCGATTTTTGCATTTTCTAATTTAAGACATGAAGTTGTTAAAAAGTTTAAAGTGTGAGGGTTGGGAATGGTAAAGGGGACAATATCGTACAACCCTCAATAAAAAAATGCATCTGTAAATACAACGATATCTTTATTTTTTATATAATCCCTTCTTAAATTGGAGACCTTGGTTCATTGCTATGCCGATCTCGGAACACCTTCTTTGAAGTAATTTTTTTTAAATTTTCATAATACGTATACACATACAGTAATCATTACTTCCTCACCACTATAAATACTTTGCTCAGCTAGGTAGCTTTTAAGAATTGCAACGAAATAATAGTCCAAGTATGTCAGATAGAGTACCTGCTAACAAATATTCCCAAGCAGCAATTTGCTTTCAGAGCAAGTCACTCCACCGTCACCAGATCCGGCGTCTCATTAGTTTTGCCACGCATGATTGCAATAGGAAGCAGTCAACTAGTGTTATATTCTCAGATATCTCCAAGACATTTGATAGTGTGGCATCAGGAACTGCTGTCCAAACTACTGGATTTGAACATCCACCTAGGCTTGTTGGAATTTGTCGTGTCGTTGTTGGACCAGCACAGATTTTAGGTAAAAATTAGCAATCGTCATTCACTAGCCCGTTAGATGAAGGCCGTCGTGTTACTTGCTGTTTATTTGCTACGTACCTAAGTCTACTAAAGACAACCGACTGGCTCCCTGTGACGATGACACATCAGTAACTACCGGTCACTAGCCCTCTAAACTAGTGACAAGACAACTGCACGAAACTGCCACCGACCTAGCAGGATAGTTTTGGAAATGACTGATCAACATTAGCTTGGAAAAGAGTAGTGCTCTTCTTACTAAAAAGACACCAAAAACTAGACAAGGTCACCGAAATCTGCAACGAATCATCACATGAAAGACCGAAGCCAAGGTACGTGGAAGTCAAAATCGACATAAGACTCCCGTGTAAAGCTTGCATCAACAACAGTACCACTCGAGCCATTACAGCAGCATCAAACCTGTACGTGTTGCTAAACAGGAGAATGCGTCTCCGTGACGTAGTTGGTATGCGTGTTACTACTACGCCCACTGACACGGTTTGCTTGAAAAATGTTAGGCAACCGACCTAGCAAGATAGTTTCGGAAATGGCTGATCAGCATCAGCCTGGAAAATAGTAGTGCTCTTTATACTAAAGAGACACCGAAGACCAGACAAGGTCACCGGAATCTGCAATGGATCATCACATGGAAAACCAAAGCCAAGGTACGTTGAAGTCAAAATCGACAGAAGACTCCGTTGGAAAGCCCGCTCAACAACTGTACCACTCTAGCCATTACAGCAGCATCATACCTGTACGTGTTGCTGAACAAGAGAATGCGTCTCCGTGACGTAGTTAGTATGCATGTTACTACTATGCCCACACGTTCGCTTGAAAAATGTTAGGCGATAATTTTTCACAAAAACATACCCTCGTTCGGATGAGAGGTGAAATGTAGGTCTCGTATGAAATTTTTACGCACGTTAAAAATTCCTATCTTGCTTGGAACAGCAAGGGTTTGGCAAAATTCAAAATTTCCAGGTAAAAAAAAAACTGCTTCCTGGTCAATGTGGTACCTTCGGGTTGAGCATTGAAAAATCAAATGTAATGTGCTGAACAGGAGAATCCAGCTCGACACCGTAAACAAGATTCGTTTCTACAAGACCATCGTCAGACCAAGACTAAACTACACATCCGCAGTTTGGAACTAGACCGTCAAGTTCCACATCAAGCGAAAACCTACGAATGGCACTCGACTCACCATGGTGCATGAAGGATGATCAGATCCAAACCGACGTTAACATACCAGCGATCGAGAAATCCATCAAAATAGCAGCAAGAAGGACTCTACATGAAATGGCTTTACAGGATAACCTCCTTATCAAAACAACACTCGACCACAAGGAAGATTCACCGATAAAGCACCAAAGACTAAAGACCGCGTTTCTACAAATATTTTAATAATTTTATTATCACTATTTATATTAAGAGTAAAAATTGTTTAACGGGATCTCAATAACCATAGTCGAAGTTCAAAGGCTAATTAATCCATTTAGCAGTTTTTCAAACATTTGAGTGATAATACTGAATGGAGCATTTCTAAAGTAAAACTGCATCAGAAATGTATAAATTTAGCTAACTTTTTTGATGAATGGAGCGAGACTTATGTACGACTACAATATTTACAGACTGAATCCATTACTACATGAATTAATAATTATTTTGTTCAAATCAGAATTTGTTATTATGTTATAATGGCTTAACATTATAATGCAATAATTTATCAAACAAAAAAAGTTTATTAACTCGGACCCTGTGACATGTAAAGCAAATGAACCGATATGAGCTCCTATGTTGGATGTCAATAAAAGTGCTGTAAATTATTGCCCGAAGATGCCCGAATTACATTACTAGCTCGGTTTAAATAAAACGACAAGAATTCAACATCAAACTTATAGTGACATCAAATATTCGTTAACAAGCAATTTCTTAATAACAATTGCTAGTTCCACATACACCTTTCATTATCAAAAAATACTTACATACAAACATCAAACTCTAGAAGTAATGTCCATTATCGCCAGCACATCTTAAGTCTAAAAACAATTTGATGATTATTAGATACTAAAATAGAGTACATAAAATCACTTAGTATTTCACAAATCTTCATTTATGTATAAATTTTTAAAATGAAAATAGATAATTTTTAATAATTATTTATAAATCGATTTCAAATGTAGCTGATCGGATACATACAATAAATCTCTTTTTAATGGTCAAATTTTTTACAAAAGAAATTTTCCCACTAAATTTTTATGTAATCCACTCTACTTAAATAAATGGAGCAAACAAAATGTCTTTTAAAAAAGATTTTAAAACAATAATACTTACTTTTACCGTTAGATTATGCTAGGATTCATAAACTTGTTTGTGTCCAAAGTTGTTAATTAAACTATCAGCGTACTTTCCAAAATCCATATCAGTGTTGTTCAATTATTTTACCATCCACTGCATTTAAAAATCCTTCGATTTAAATTAAAAATTATCGAGCCGGAATTTGTTGCCATTCATCAGTTCACGTATCTACTTTAAAATCTTATTTCTTACAACGTCGATTGCTATATACTTATAGTTTTAACGACTCATTATTATTTATTGACTGATATATTTTAAACGTATTATAAGATACGGACGTGAACTCAATTAATAGTTAACAATTCACAATTGCCCATTCACCTGATTGCATTCTTTGATTGGTTTATGAAGTATGAATTTCCTACGTCATTAAAATCCAAAAAAAATCGTCAGTTTCCATTTACGCGGTTGATGTCAGTTTCCCAAAAATAAGCTCGCGATGATACTTAATTAAGACATTATCTGATCTAAATTGAGATATTTATTAAATGAAAGTTCAAAATCCTTATCTCTTATGTTGATTAATAAACGTCATTGATCGTTATCTTATTTGATTTATTACATCGTTTAATATCTTACTATTGTAGTTAATTATGGATGAAAATTTGTAAATAATGGTGGTTCAAATTCCCGTTTTATTCATTTTAAAACAAAACACAATTTATTTCGCGTTTTTTAAACAACTCCAGTTGTTAATAAAACTATTTTGAAATTGTTGCATTACAATCGCCAATTGTCGTAAATATGCCGAATTATCTCCAATCAGAAGAGAAGAAGACGATTTGGCATTTGTTTTCGTAATTTTGAACTTCAAGCAACAACAAGTGCAGCTGCTCCATATGGCTGAAGTGCGTGATTTCAAGTGAACCAAACCGCTTAATCACCGCCGTTTCAGTGTACCGTACCTGCTCAGAAAACTTCTGGAGGTATGTTCGTTTTGTTAATCAATAATAATTTGTACTTGTTACATTTATATTATAATTTTTGATATAACTTCAATCGCCATACTGCCGATAACCATATGTCATTATACATTGTGTTGAATCACATACATATTAAAAGGTCCTTCGAATTTCGCAATCTTTCGCAATCTTTACGCATCAAATGGCTAATAAGTAGAAAATATAGAGTTATAAAACATTTATATGATGAAAAATATATGTAGATACTTCAATACAACAAAGTGAACCAGTTACGATTCAGAAATCAATTTTCAGCGGTATGTTACTCTTAAAAATAAGAACCTTCGTGTGGTAGGTGAATCATCTATAAGTGGGTATAGGTGAATATTAAGGCATGATCTTGTAAAGGACTGTCATTAGAGTACGTTATATTGAAAGTTTTGGGTAGTTATAAAAAGATATTTAAAAATTAATAAAGTTGGACAAATGAAAAGGAATTATGTGAGAACTTTAAAATTAAATTTAGAGCAAAATATTGTTGTTTCTATGTATATTGTATTATCTGTTTTTTAGTTGTAAGAATTATGTTTGGATTATATAAAGAGTA